>OY728162.1:1355542219-1365542219 GCA_963277665.1 Viscum album | reverse complement strand
ATCTGTATAGCTGAACATATGTATGAATCTTGTTTCTAAGGCTACTAAACTAATCGGTCTTTAGAGACTTGATCCTTTGTGATCATGCCAATGTTTTGTAATAATGCACCGACTTTGGGTAACTGGGGTCGGGGTGTTACATTTGGTATCAGAGGATGTTTATTACAAACCTTGAAGCTAGATTTTGATAAACTCTGATTAGAGCACATAGACCTAAGATAGAAATTGAGGATTATTATAGAAGAACATCCAAGAATTTTGGTATTGTTGAGATTTTGTGTGTTTTTCCAGAAATATATCCCTTTATGGATACGAGAAGGTAGAGGTGGATCTAGAACAGATGTACCTAGGAGAAAAACCCGAAAACACCACTTTGAGCTAGACTCGAACTAGAACTGGTGCACGCCAATGGGATTTGCAGGACACTTGGTTACAACACTCCTGGGGGATTTGCTTAGGATAATTCTCATATTATTTACAAACCATTATGAAGGGATTATGAGTATATACTCACTCAAAGAAGACATTTTTATGATTATGGATTATATTCATAAACTATTTAATTTATGATTAAGTGCATTACATGTTTGGGATTAGGTATTGCTATTCATAAACTAATCTAGTGTATGACATTGTTTAGAAATGGTGCCTAGTAGAAATAATGAGAACTCCAGCAATACGCATGATCCAAAGAGTAATAAGGATCATATATTTTGTGGTCTTAAGCCATAATTTAGAAGAGAAATAATCTCCCACATGTTATCATCATATTAAGAAATATTATCATGTGTTGATAAGATAAGAAAAGAGTTCTCGGAATCCAATGGATTCGAAGGGAAGCCAGAGAAGAAAATGATGGTAGAGAGAAGGACATATAAAGGGAAGAAGGTAAAGAAGGATTTTCCCATATGTGATAACTTTGGAAAGAATCACCTTGGAAAATGCATTAAAGGAATGGGAGTAGGTTATAAGTGTGGAGAAAAAGGACACCACGTTCGTGATTGCAAGGTAAAAAAATCGTTTCAAATGTACAATGCTTCATCTGCAAGGAGTGGGGACACTACGTGAATCAATGTTCAAATCATCAGATTATTCCCCTAATGATGCTATTGGATAATAATAAAGTAATGATACTACCATAGATGAAGAGGAATGACTAGTGTTCTTATATTTTTATTAAATAATTATTTCATTTGATTGTTTTATCAACGATGTACTGGTTATATTAATTATGGAGATAAATAAAGATTGTACTGCAGTACTATTTCATTGAGGATTTGAGATTATATGGTACTATGAAAAGTGAATCAACCACAAGTTAATTTTTTTTTAAAAAAAATACAATGTTAAAGGAAAGGTAATCCTTAATATTGTCTTGATACTAAGCTAGTAATTTTGGAATAAGAGAAGGTTGATTTGGATAAATTATATTGGATATTCTTGACTACCTCAGAACTGATTAATAGTTTTTTTATTTCATCATTGTTGGAATATTCAAATTTTTTGGATATAAGGAATATATATAATATTCTATAAGTAATAAGGGAGCATGAATGCAATCAATAAGGTTTTATGGTAATTTAGGGAGTTACCATATTTTAAAAGACTACATGAAGAAGGTGTTCACAAACTATTACGTGGAAAAAAAGGATCTTCATTGTGTTTACCTACCTTATAAATTTTGGACTGTGAGTTTGGGAAGAAGTATTTTGGATAAGTATAGTTTGAGATTATTTTTGGATTTCCATAAAAAGGACAACACGAAGACCGTATGTCAACCTGCCGCATCGAACAAAGCCGCGGGAATCGAACCCAAACCCATAGTGTGATTGGGATTTATCGGCTACCAGTAGACTATGTAAAGTCCCTAAATTAAATAATGTATTTTTTTTAAATGGTCTTGTAGATAAATTATAAATTCATTTTTGGAACCCTATACGAATATGATAAATAGAATATGTTTTATGTTCTATTATCTTTTAGAGTGAAAGATGAGTTTGTGGTAGAAATTATTCAATGGATGAAAATCTACTTGTCACGTACATATTTTGTGTTCTTCTCTTGTTCTATGAAGAAATTAATTCTTATACTTTATTGAAGGGATATTAAAACCAAAAAAAATTTATTCTAATACATTTTTTTTTGTTGAACTGGTGGTATTTCAAATCATCATAGATTGATGAATTTAAGGACCTCATTTTTACACTTGTTTGTGATTGATGACCTCAATCACTACCTATAAATATTTACGTTTTTTCTCCAATTATATGTCTCTAATTTCCACCAATGTTCTCCTAATCGATATCATAATTTGGTGGTGACCCTTTCATTTTGCTTTTCCTCTTATTAAGACTAAATTTTATTAACCTAATTTCTGATGTGGGTTTTCCAACAATGATATTTTCTATTTTCAACCTTTTATCTTGGAAAACCAATTTCAAATTATGAGGACAGAATTTATTGAAGGATGTGAGAATTTAACACCCCAAGATTTCATAGTGCGTTATTTCTTTAAAATAATACAATAACTTGCACTACACGTAACACCGAGTTCAAGCGCACCACGACTTACCAAACTAGCCATCCAAAAGCGGTTATGAATACTATTAACTGAATTTTGAACATTATATAATCCTTTTGATTTTAGAATCCATATTATGAGTTTCATAGACATAATGTAAGAACAAATTCATTGTTTTCAGATAAAAGAAGTATTTTTCAAAAATGCGCTTTTAACAACTTTTAATAGTGAACCCTTTTTAAATCCATTATTATAAACATTTATATATCCAATTTGACTAAATAAATTTATTCTTTAGAATGGGGACATCAAAATTTTACAATGTAACACCCCAAATTTCGACAATACGCTTCTCTTTTAGTAATATTGTGCGTGTGTTGTACGCAACTTTGAGTTCTAATACACACCATATAAGGCCCCGACCTTAAACCTTACTTAATATAGAATAAAATGATAAATTCACGTCGAGTATCTTTTCAGGTTTATAGTTTTAGATAATTAGAACATAACTATTACATCTCAAAAGATTACAATGTAGTCACTTCTACTAAGTTTCCATAATAAAAAAAACTCTTAAAAAGAGATGTGTCTAGTTCCATGTTTTATATAGGATGACATTCCCTTGATCCCATCCTTGACCTTATTCCATATTAAGTTCTGTGAAAACATTTCAAAAAAAACATGGGGTGAGCATAAAAATCTCAGTAAGGGATACATAACGAATGGAAACTGTTAGTTTTTCAAACATCAAATAAACCATATATACTCTATCAAAGTAATACCTTCACCTTCATGAAGTAGTAAAACTATTCACTGAATAAAGTATCATTACTTACCTTTTTGTAACCAAAGGATTACCATAAAATCCATAAAAAGAACACATAACATATATAAAGGTAAATTGGGACATAAACATACTTAAGTGGAATAACCATACGGTCGACTTCCACACATATCACTTAATGGAATAGCCATACGAACAATTTCCATACATACTTAATGGAATAGCCATACGGCCGAATTCCAAACCCAATGCATTGGAGGTTATAACGTAACCACCTATACTGGTATTCACGGAACCACCCGTCATATGGTTTATAACGTAACCACCCATTAAAATGTCCAAGTACCAGTATAAAATCATAAAATATAAAACCAGTATAAAGGAATGATAACATTTCCACATTTCAATCACAATATATCATAATTATATTGACATAATAGAATCCTTTTTCAAAAACATTTTCAATACCAAAATACATAAAAGATTATATGGTATTTATTTTATTCTAAAAACATTACGGCTTCATGAGAAAGCTAAACACTTAATAATACTCGCGGTGGCGGAAAAGGTCGTTGTCGCCGCGTACGTTAAAAGAAACATTCCTTTTTGTCGTTTTGAATAACGCTTCGTAGAAAAAGATTCCTATTGTATAAAAATAAATTTCAAAGTGGTTTATACACCGTATAAAAGAAAGTTGTGTATAAAACGAAATATGCCTCAATGAAAGGAGATTGAGACGATGTCCCTTACCTCGGGTCCGACTTGACTCGATCGTTCTTTAACGTCCGGAATAATAAAATTGAGTTAATTTATACTTGATTAAGAACCTTTTTAAAGTTCATTATTCCTTTTATATCACTTATTACCATGTTATAAACATTATGTAACCATTTAAGATAATAATGTTTGTTTTCTCAATATTTGGTTCTTAAGTCGAAAGTGGACTTCTTACAATTACATGTTGTTCGTGTGATCAAAGGTTATTTATATCAAGAATGAAATTCCCTATTTGGATATAATATGTATCATATATATCCATCATATACATGTATTTATAATATTACATAATCATTTAGGGGTAAGAAATGAAATGCACCGTTCATGGAGACGGTAAGCCGTACGTACGCATGAACGCTACTTTCATTTCTTTGTCATATTAATGGAATTAAAACTAAATGAGAGGTATGTATATTTTAATTCCATAATTATATTCATCATTTAGATATATCATTAATTATATATATCCATTATATACATGTACTTTTAATAGTACATTACAGTTGGGGATAAGAAATGAAATGCACCGTTCATGGAAACGGTAAGCCGTACGTACGTATGAACGCTACTTTCATTTCTATCTCATACTTTAATGGAAAGAAATAATAATTATATAGAGTTATATTATAATTCCAGTATAACATCTTATATAATAACTTTAAATCCATCCTTTACACGTCCCACATATGGCAATAACGAATCACATCACTTTGAGGGGGCGGTAGTCCGCACTTCCTTAAATGAAGATATCGTGTTTACCCATAATGGAAACCATAAAGTTATGCCCAAAATGAAAAATACAGAAGCTTAAAGAAACAATAATCATATTATATATCATATATAAAAATAGTGACATCATAATGTCCCCCTTTGAAGGTGTTAAATGAGTATTGAACAATCATCGTTTCGGGAGGCAGAATTTCGCCATCCAAGGAAACCGTATGTTCTTTAACCATTTGATGTAGTTGTGTGAGAGTATAGCTCGAATAAATCTTATAAAAAAATCCTAGAATATTTAAGATACTGTTTTTGTCACAAAATAAGTAAATAAAAAGAGTTTAGAGGGTTGGAGAAGCAAAATAAAACAAATGAACAAGAGAGAATGAATTACCTTTAAAAGTGTAACTCCTTTTGATTTGAGCCTAAAGGACTCCTTTGAACGGATTCTACCCAAAGGGAATATTCTAGGATGAGGAGAGGGATGTTGAGAGAGTAATTGGGCAGGGGTTGCCGAGCCAAAGCTTTGAGCAGTGTGTGAAATGAGGTAGAGGTGGGGGCCTTTTATAAGAGGAGAGGAGGGGCACTTTTGGAAAGTAAAGAAATATTACTTTATTTGAAAATGTGTTTCGGTTTTAAAAGGTCTCACATTGATATAATACGTGGATAAGGTGAGAAGAGTTCGAAATCCACTCATCCAATTGGTTTTGGACATGTGTAGTTCATATATTTTACATTATCTTTCCCTTTTATTTAAATCGTCAAATAATGATGTCATCGCTGCATCATTATTATGTCATAAATAATTTAATTTATTTAATGTCTAATGATTCTAAAAAAATAATATGATGTAGGAAAGATTTTTAGATTTCCAATGACTATTTATAATAAAAAATCCCATCCTTATAACCCCATGTAAAAATTGTTTTCGTAAAACATATTATGTTTGTGTCATTTTTACTTTTACATTAAATAAAAAGTTATTTATGTCATTTCCCAACCATAGTGTCTCCATGGGGTCCCCAAGTTGACCCATGGCTTGTATTGGTCGTACATGACACAAACAATGAGGTTAGGACATCTTTCAAGCTCATTATATTTTATTAAAGCATTATTTTTACCTTAAACTACACTAATTACCACTAATCGAGATTAAGAACTTAATAAGTTACTATTCACCAAAAAATTATTATAATATCATTGAACCACATTTTACTTATTAATGAAAACAATGTATGTCGGATTTTTGAATTCAAAACACAATGATGGTAAAATTTCATTTAAACGGAAAATCAGTCTTTATAAGTACCACTTAGTGGTTTCACCATTCATCAAAAATTGATGTTTTTCAGAAAATTACAAAAAATTCACCATAAGCTATATTTGATATTACGAATTCAAAAATGAAGTCTATTTTACAAAATTCAAAACATATAAGTCACATTAATTAATTTAATAATTAATTCCCGCTATCAGAGCAAATAGCGTGTTTTTATGAAACAATAAGTATCAAAAGATTGACACTAGTTTAAGTCCGATTTCAAAGTGAAATTGATTCCAATGACCACTATTGGATTCAATGGTAAAAATATTTTCTAATTTCACTTTAAAACCAATTCAAAAGATAATCTAATCATATAAATAAATTAGATTAAAAAGAGGTTTTGAATTAAAATACAACATTTGACACTATTCATTGAAAAATGAACTTTATCAGAAAGGTACCAAAAATTTACACAAAGTAAATTTTGATGTCCCGATTCTAAAGAAGAGTTATATTTGGTCCAAAAGAATTTATATGATCGATCAAAACTATATTTAATGACGGTTCTCCGTCAAAAGGTGATAAGTGGACCTTTCGTGAAAATTAGGGTATAAATGCCTAAAATTGAACTCTTTCCGTATTTTAAGCCTTAATCATTTATTGGGTAAATGTAAAAACATTTAAAAACATATATTATCATATTTTAGTTATTTCTATCCATTCCCGCTAGTACAACGACTACTCGTTAAATTACATTTAAAATAATATTATTTTGTTACTTGTGTGCAACGTATGTTTTCAAAGAAACTCATCGTTGCGTACCGAGTACGCTATCGAACGTAGAAACCCCTTTTAATTAAAATTAATTTTTAATTCGTAAATATTAATAAATATGAAAATTCTTTATTCTTTATTTACCTGGGATGTTACATCCTTCCCCCCTTTTGGAAATTGTGTCCTCGCAATTTTATTCATTTATCAAAATAAGTGGGGGTATTTATCCGTCATAGCATTTTCAGATTCCCACGTTGCCTTTTAAATCACATGGTTTTTCAACAAAACCTTTACCTGATGAATCACCTTATTTCGTAACACCTACTCCCTGTGGTCAAGTATCTGGACTGGTTGTTCCTCACAAGATAGGTTCTCTTCCAGCTGAACTACCTCTGGACTCAAAACATGAGATGGATCTGGCATATACTTTCTCAACATTGAAACATTAAAAAAATTGTGTACCTGAGATAAACTCGGAGGTAAAGCCACACGGTATGCAACTGATCCAACTCTCTCCAGAATTTCATATCGTCCAATAAACCTTGGACTCAGCTTTCCTTTCATACCAAATCTCATCACACTTTTCCAAGGAGAAACCTTGAGAAAAACATGATCACCTACCTCGAAAGATAAATCCTTCCTCCGGTTATCCGCATAACCCTTCTACCTTCTCTGAGATGTTCTCATGTGCTTCTGAATCAACTGAACTTTTTCTGCCATCTCTTCTACCAATTCTGGTCCCATCAGCTTCCTTTCACCCACTTCATTCCAAAATGCTAGAGTTCGACACATCTTCCCATATAATGCCTCAAATGGTGCCATCTGTATACTGGAATGAAAACTGTTATTATAAGAAAACTCAACCAAAGAAAGTTGTTGGTCCCAAAATCCCTGATAATCCATAGAACAAGCTCGTAGCATATCCTCCAATGTCTGGATTGTTCGTTCTGACTGCCCAACTGATTGAGGATGAAAAGTTGTACTAAAATTTAATTCTGTACCCAACGACTTTCGAAGTCCTTTCCAAAAGTTATAAGTGAACCTGGGATCACGGTCAGATACAATGGAGAGAGGAACTCCATGTAACCTGACTATCTCTTTAAGATACATACGGGAAAGTTGATCAAGAGAGAAAGTATCTCGTATAGAAAGGAAATGAGCAGATTTGGTCAAGCGATCAACAATAACCCAGATTGCATTATTACCTCGAGATGTCCTCGGTAATCCAACAACAAATTCCATGGATATGTTTTCCCATTTCCACTCTGGCACTGGTAATGGCTGAAGGATCCCTTTAGGTAACTGCCGCTCTCCTTTAACCTGTTGACATGTCAAACACTTCACAGTAAAATCAGCAATGTCTCTTTTCATTCCATCCCACCAGTAATACTCCCGTAGACCTCTGTACATCATAGTACTGCCAGGACGAACTGAAAACGGGGAACTATGAGCCTCACATAACGACTCATTCTTCAACTGTGAATCACAAGGCACACATAACCTCTTACCAAACCTCAAAACACAAACACAAACTTATCCAAGAACTCATGGAAAATTTTATTCATAAGGTCCATGAATACAACAGGTGCATTGGTTAAACCAAAAGGAATAACTACAAATTCATAATGGCCATATCTAGTACGGAACACAGTCTTCGGAACGTCTGCTTCTTTTACTTTCAACTGATGGTACCCCGACCTCAAGTCAATCTTCGAAAAATACTGAGCTCCCTGGAGCTGATACCACTTCATTCGATGGCCCAACATCTGCTGAAGTTGTTGCAAAGGATTTCACCACCCCTTTCTTCTTGTAGTCTGGCTGCATTCCCCCAGTTGAGTTCTTCATTGGACACTCGTTTGCATAATGACCCATTTAATTACACTTAAAACATCTTTCTGTTGGCTTTTCATTTCCTGCTTGATCATCTTCCTTTCAGTTACGAGCAATATGGCCAGACTTACCACACCGAAAGCACTTACCAGACTTGGATAAACATTCTCCAGGATGAATTTTACCACACTTCTCATAGGATGGATATTTTGTTTTCTTACCTCCTTGCTTCGTTGATGAATTCTTCCCCTTTGCCTGCCTACTAGACCTCTTATTCTGTTGTTTGTCATAGAACACCTGATCATCGGCAAACTCCATTTCCACCTTCTCCGCATATCGAACAAGTTTTTCATAACTTTTGAACTCACGAGAAGCTAAAGCCCTTCGATACTTTGGCTTTAACCCTGAGTAAAAACGGTTTATTTTACTATCAAGATCTCGTATGAATTTTGGAGCATACCTTGCCAATAGAGTGAACTTTTCTTCATAAGCAGCCACTGAATCATCCTCCTGCCTCAATTCTAGGAACTGTTTTTCCATCCTATGACGAACCACCTTAGGAAAATATTTCTCAAGAAACATACCTTTGAATTCATCCCAGTGAAGATCCTCAATCTCATCACTATCCCTTATATTTGTCACCATCGACCACCACAGATCAGCTTCACCTTCAAAACGGCAAATAGCAAGACTATCCTTTTGATGTTTTGAACACCCCATGACATCAAAAATCTTCTCAAGTGCTTTAATCCACCCTTCAGCTTGCACAGGGTCAGATGATCCTCTGAATGATGGGGGATGTTTCCTCATGAAATGTTCCACCACTGACATGTTCCTCTGCGGTTGATCTGGCTGATCTCGTGCATGGATACCACCACTATTTATAGCCTGAGTCAACAGTGCCATCACTGCAACAAACTATTCAGTTCCGATTCCGACCATATCAGGTTGCTGATTTGGAAGGTTATCTTCCTCCTGATGTCGTCCCAACATAGCTGCTTTGTTTCCTCTACGGAAAACCATTCTGAACACAGAAATATCTTAGGCGAAGCAACATGGTAATCCGTAAATGCTATATCATTTCAATCATGTTATAATTTAACACTTTTCTAACTCCTATAGTTGTCTAAACCGACCTCTGATACCAACTATAAGGCCCTGGCCTTAAACCTTACTTAATATTGAATTAAATGAATAATTCACGTCGAGGATCTTTTCAGGTTTAGAGTTTTAGATAATTAGAACATAACTATTACATCTCAAAAGATTACAAAGTAGTCACTTCTACTAAGTTTCCATAATAAAAAAAACTCTTAAAAAGAAACGTGTCTAGTTACATGTTTTATATAGGATGACATTCCCTTGATCCCATCCTTGACCTTATTCCATATTAAGTCATGTGAAAAAATTTCAAAAAAAACATGGGGTGAGCATAAAAAGCTCAGTAAGGGATACAGAAAGAATGGAAACTGTTAGTTTTTCAAACATCAAATAAACCATATATACTCTATAAAAGTAATACCTTCACCGTAATGAAGTAGTAAAACTCTTCACTGAATAAAGTATCATTACATACCTTTTTGTAACCAAAGGATTACCATAAAATCCATAAAAAGAACACATAACATATATAAAGGTAACTTGGGACATAAACATACATAAGTGGAATAACCATACGGTCGACTTCCACACATATCACTTAATGGAATAGCCATACGGCCAATTTCCATACATACTTAATGGAATAGCCATACGGTTGACTTCCATACCCAATGCATTGGACGTTATAATGTAACCACCCATCTTGGTATTCACGGCACCACCCATCATATGGTTTATAACGTAACCACCCGTTAAAATGTCCAAGTACCAGTATAAAATCATAAAACATAAAACCAATATAAAGGAAAGATATCATTTCCACATTTCAATCACAATATATCATAAAAATATTGACATAATAGAATCCTTTTTCAAAACCATTTTCAATACCAAAATACATAAAAGAGTATATTGTATTTATTTTATTCTAAAAACGTTACGGCTTGTTGAGAAAGCCAAAGACCAAATAATACTCGCGGTGGCAGAAAAGGTCATTGTCGCCGCGTACGTTAAAAGAATCATTCCTTTTTGTCATTTTGTAAAATGATTCGTAGAAAAAGATTCCTTTTATATAAAAGTAAAAGTAAAAGGGGTTTATAGACCGTATAAAAGAATGCTTTGTATAAAACGAAATATGCCTCAATGAAAGGAGATTGAGACGAAGTCCCTTACCTCGGGTCCGACTTGACTCGATCATTCTTTAACGTCCTGAAAAATAAACTTGAGTTAATTTATACTTTATTAAGAACCTTTTTAAAGTTAATTATTCCATTTATATCACTTATTTCCATGTTATAAACATTATGTAACCATTTATGTTAATAATGTTTTTTTTTTCAATATATGGTTCTTAAGTCGAAAGTGGACTTCTTACAATTACATGTTGTTCGTGTTGTAAAAGGTTCTTTATATCCAGAATGAAATTCCCGATTTGGATAAAATATGTATCATATATATCCAGTATATACATGTATTTATAATATTACATAATCATTTAGGGGTAAGAAATGAAATGCACCGTTCATGGAGACGGTAAGCCGTACGTACGCATGAACGCTACTTTCATTTCTTTGTCATATTAATGGAATTAAAACTAAATGAGAGGTATGTATATTTTAATTCTACAATTATATTCATCATTTAGATATATCATTAATTATATATATCCATTATAAACATGTACTTTAAATAGTACATTATATTTGGGGATAAGAAATGAAATGCACCGTTCATGGAGACGGTAAGCCGTACGTACGCATGAACGCTACTTTCATTTCTATCTCATAATTTAATGGAATGAAATAATAATGATATAAAGGTATATTATAATTCCAGTATAACATCATATATAATAACTTTAAATCCATCCTTTACACGTCCCACATATGGCATTAACGAATCACATCACTTTGAGGGGGCGGTAGTCCGCACTTCCTTAAATGAAGATATCGTGTTTACCCATAATGGAAACCATAAAGGTATGCCCAAAATGAAAAATACAGAATCTTAAAAAAAATAAACATATTATATATCATATATAAAAATAGTGACATGATAATGGCCACCTTTGAAGGTGTTAAAAGAGTATTGAACAATCATCGTTTCGGGAGGCAGAATTTCGCCATCCACGGAAACCGTTTGTTCTTTAACCATTTGATGTAGTTGTGTGAGAGTGTAGCTCGAATAAATCTTATAGAAACATCCTAGTATATTTAAGATACTGGTGTTGTTACAAAAGAAGTAAATAAAAAGAGTTTAGAGGGTTGGAGAAGCAAAATAAAACAAATGAACAAGAGAGAATGAATTACCTTTAAAAGTGTAACTCCTTTTGATTTGAGCCTAAAGGATTCCTTTGAAAGGATTATTCCCAAAGGGAATCTTCTAGGATGTGGAGAGGGATGTTGAGAGAGTAATTGGGCAGGGTTTGGCTGAGCCAAAGGCTTGAGGAGTGTGTGAAATGAGGTAGAGGTGGGGGCCTTTTATAAGAGGAGAGGAGGGGCACTTTTGGAAGGTAAAGCAATATTTCTTTATTTGAAAATGTGTTTCGGTTTTAAAAGGTCCCAAATTGATATAATTCGTGGATAAGGTGATAAGGGTTCGAAATACACTCATCCAATTGGTTTTTTACATGTGTAGTTCATAGATATTATATTATCTTCCCATTTTATTTAAATCGTCCAATAATGATGTCATCGCTGCATCATTATTATGTCATAAATAATTTAATTTATTTAATGTCTAAAAATTCTAAATAAAATACTATGATGTAGGAAATCTTTTTATATTTCCAATGAATATTTATAATCAAAAATCGAATCCTTATAACCCCATGTAAAAATTGTTTTAGTAAAACATATTATGTTTGTGTCAATTTTACTTTTACATTAAATAAAAAGTTATTTTTGTCATTTCCCAACCAAAGTGTCTCCATGGGGTCCCCAAGTTGACCAATGGCTTGTCTTGGTCGGCCATGACACAACCAATGAGGTTAGGACATGTGTAAAGCTCTTCTTATTTTATTAAAGAATTATTTTTACCTTAAACTATACTAATTACCACTAATCGTGATTAAAAACTTAATAAGTTACTATTCACCAAAAAATTATTATAATCTCATTGAACAAAATTTTACTTCTTAATGACAACCATGTATGTCGGATTTTTGAAATTCAAAACACAATGATGGCAAAATTTCATTTAAACGGAAAATCAGTCTTTATAAGTACCACTTAGTGGTTTCACCATTCATCAAAAATTGATGTTTTTCATAAAATTACCAAAAATTCACCCTAATCTATATTTGATATTACAAATTCAAAAATGAAGTCTATTTTACAAAATTCAAAACATATAAGTCACATTAATTAATTTAATAATTAATTTCCACTGTCAGAGAAAATAGCGTGTTTTTATGAACAAATAAGTATCAAAAGATTGACATTAATTTAAGTCCGATTTCAAAGTGAAATTGATTCGAACGACCACTATTGGATTTAATGGTAAAAATATTTTCTAATTTCACTTTAAAACCAATTCAAAAGATAATCTGATCATATAAATAAATTATATTAAAAAGAGGTTTTGAATTAAAATACAACATTTACACTATTCATTAAAAAATGAACTTTATCAGAAAGGTACCAAAAATTTACACAAAGTAAATTTTGATGTCCCGATTCTAGAGAAGAGTTATATTTGGTCCAAAATAATTTATATGATCGATCAAAACTATATTTAATGACGGTTCTCCGTCAAAAGGTGATAAGTGGACCTTTCATTAAAATTAGGGTATAAATGCCTAAAATTGAACTCTTTCCGTATTTTAAGACTTTATCTTTTATTGGGTAAATGTAAAAACATTTAAAAACATATATAATCATATTTTAGTTATTTCTATCCATTCCCGCCCGTACAACGGCTACTCGTTAACTAACATTTAAAATAATATTATTTTATTACTTGTGTGCAACGTAAGTTTTCAAAGAAACTCATCGTTGTGTACCGAGTACGCTATCGAACGTAGAAACCCCTTTTAATTAAAATTAATATTTAATTCGTAAATATTAATAAATATGAAAATTCATTATTCTTTATTTACCTGGGATGTTACACACCACAACCAATCAAACTAGTTGTTATGAATAGTAATACCTACATTTTGAAATTTTATAAATTTTATCTCTCAAAATGGACTTAATTTTTGGATTTGGAATATCTAATTTAGCCTCAAGTGAAATTTTGGTACTTTTCGGATAACTTTTATATTTTGATAAATATTGAAAATTATTAAATTTTTATTAAAAATAACTTTTTAATCGAAATAGTTAATAGTGATAAATTATGAATTTGAGTGGATTTAATTTATATTTATAATTTAGTTTTACCATTTAATATGATGTTGTTCATGGGACATAATTTCAAAATTAAACCGGACATAAACAAGCGTCAATCTATTGATAGTTATTATCTCTTAAAAACACGCTTTTTGTTTTAACGATGGGAATTAATTTTAAATTAATTTCTGCCACTTTTTTGTCTTCAATTTGAAAAAATGGATTCCATATTTGGAATCATGATTTCAAAATTTTTTAAATAGGTAACTTTCAATTTTAGAAATTTTGAATAATTACTTCGGTAAATATTTTATTTATCATTGTTATAGGGTAAATCCAGTAAATAAGGGTAACAAAAATTACATTATATTTAGAATAAATTACCATTAAATGTGTCCTAACCTTATTGGTTGATACAAGTCTGACAATGGGAATATGTGGGTCGATTTGGGAACCCCATGGAGCCACTTGTTGGTGATAAGGACACTTTATATTAATTAAGTTAAAATAAATACAAAAAAAGACATAAGCATATATCATTTAGAAAAACAATTTTTACATAGGTTTGTATATGATGAAATCTAGACTATAAAAATTTATTAGAAAGATAAAACTATTTCCTACATAATGGTATTTTACTTATTATTTTTAGTCATTATATAATTTAATTTATTTATGACACAATGATGATGCGGTCATTACCGTATTAATGAAAGATTAAGATAATTGATATTATAAATACCCAAATAAATGAAATTTGAGACTTTTTATAAATTACAATAATTTAATTGGTTAATTTGAAATATTAGGATTATTTATATAAATTATTGTGGAAGTAATAATGCTTTTATGATTTTCACAAAAATCAAATACTAAATAGTGTCAAAATTGACATAAAATAGTTTTTAAAACAAATATTATATTATTAATTGATATTGAATTAATAACAATCTATGGTCCGTCCAAAGTACTTTTATCATTATAGTTTTATCATTAATGGACCACTTGGGGGTCTCTTGGATGTATATAGTAATTTTATTAACCATATAATATAAAAATATAAAGTGACATGGTAAGTGTCAAACTAGTTAACTAAGAGTGAAAACTAAATGATAAGGTTAATATAATAACCCAAAACTGACTAAAATTTATTGGATTAAAGGATTTAGACACATCCCCTTCTTATACTTTTAATAATCCACTTTTACCCATTAGAAACCGAATATGAATTTATTATAAAATAATACCTTATGTTTTTCCTAAAGAGCCCCTGCTCGCCCTTATAAAAGCACACCACTTATAACTAATTCATCACACCTTTCAAGGATTTTGGATCATCCAAACTCTTACCAATTAATATCCATACATCCATATCCTCCTATTAGAATCCATAACTTTTCCCGAAATCACTTCAAGAGTCATTTTTGATTCAAACCAAAGAGAGTTACCCAAATTAAAAGTAACGATTTTTCATAGCTTATTTTCTTTTATTTTACTTCTCCAACACATAAACTCTTATTATTACTTTATTTGGTAACAAAATCAGTATCCTAGATATACTAATATATTTTTATTAGCTTTATTCTAACTACACTTACACACACCTCCATCTAATGGTTGAAGAACATACTTTTTCTGTGGATGGCAACCAAATGCCTCACGAAGCGATGATTGTTCAATTATCTCCTATCACCTCTCATGGTGGCCATTATGATGGAACTATAATTAAATATGATATTAATGATATTTATATTATATATAATCTTCTTTAATTCCATTTTATATCATACCATTATTTGTTTCATGTTGTATATATATACGATAATTTCATTTGAGGAAGTGCGGACTACCGCCCCCTCAAAGTGATATGACTCGTTCATACCATACGTGGAACGTATAAATGATGGTTTTAATGAATGTAAGTAATAAATATAAGATATTATATTATACTGGAATAATAATATACCTATGTATCATTTGGTTTTTATTCTTTTTAAAATGAAAAATGAAATCGAAGTAGCGTTCTTGCGTACGTACGGATTACCTTCTCCACGAACGTGATGAGATTATTTTCCCCATCATATCCATTAAAGAGTAATTATCGTTTGATGATTAAAAGTAATGTTAAGGACTTGATATCATTCTGGATATGAAAAAGATACAACCTATTCATAACTAACACGACTTACATAACGAAGCATATAAAGGAAAACGAATCAGTTAACACCCGAAACGACGATAACCCTAAAATATTATTAGCAAAGCAATTTTAAAAGATAAAATATGATATCATATTTATGAATATGATTCTTGTATAATTTAATAACAATTATTTAACTATTATACAGGTGGTTAATATACACACTATCAAAGAAAAGTACAAGGTAAGGGGTTTTCATCTCACTCCTCATTCGTTTGAGATTCATTCCATATTGCCACTATTACCTTTTGTGTGGTGTATGTACTGCCCATAATTGTATTCCTTGTGTAATAAAATTAAATTTATGTATATTTACAAATTCATTATATGATACTTCTTTCATTGTGTGTATGTTTCGTAAGTTACCAAATTCGAAAGGGTTTATTTCACAATATCTTTATTATCCGAGGTTGTTTATAAGTAATTATCTACTGGGACCACTTTATCATCCACATCAATGTTTCATAAAAATGAATTTCAAAACAATCTTACTATTTTACAGAATATGGGTTAAAGTCATTTATACCTTGTTTTTGTTTTATAAGAGGTTTATAAAGTAATCTTTCTGTCATTTTTTTCAAACAAGGTCTTTTTTAAACGTTTCGAAAAAATTATGGTAAGAATGTTTTTTAACTTATACGGAGGGTGTCTCTATTTTCCGCCATTATAAGATCTTCAAAGATTCCCTTACAAGCTTATAATAATATTTTCAGAATAAATATTTTCTTTATGTGACAATTAAATCATTTCAAAATATAAAGAGATATGTCTCTCTAAAAAAGGATTTGATTTCATCTATGTCAACATCCTTTGATGGATTTTATGTTGATTGGAAGTTAATTTATTATGATACAAAACCTTCATATTTTATTGATGTTTTTGTGATATGTTTGATTCTGGATGTTCTATTTTTATACAATTCAATGCTTATAGTTAAAGTATTGACATTTCTTATAGTAGTTTTAATACGAATGTTTATGATATGTATAAACCTTTTCATATGAGGAATGTGTTGGACTTAGTAAGTGACGGGTGGAGCCCGCTATAACTCATCGATGCCTCGGTAGGTATCATGAGATAACTAGACGTGTAATTGGCCAAGGCCCTTTCCCAATTTGATTTATGGTTTTGGTCGACGCCTTAATCATTTTTGATGTCCTGGCCGAGGCCTTGACAAAATGTTTCAGAATGTCTAGCATTATACATTCCCTCATTATGGAAATAATATTGATGGTTCATGTGGTCATTCAACTAGTAGAGAACCTATGATTATGTTTTATTATGGTATTATTAACTCATCTCGTGTTCTTTGCATAAAAGTATTCATGTATATTATTGGTAAGGTCATGTTGTTTCAATTATTTACCATCCTTAATATTTATGTCATTTTCCGCTGTATTATGTACCCTTACTGAGCGTTTGAGCTCTCCCATTTCAATGTTTTATTTTATTCCATGATATGAAGAAGTTAGTTATGAGTGACCAGCACACATAATCTTGAAGGTTTTGATGGTTCAAATGAAATATATTTTTTTTGTATTTCTCTTCAAGCTGTATAGTTGAACATATGTATGAATATTATTTCCAAGGCTACTAAACTAATCGGTGTTTCGAGACATGATCATTTGTGATCATGCCAATGTTATATAATAATGCACTGACTCTGGGTAACTGGGGTCTGGGCGTTACAGTTAGTATCAGAGGAATTTTCGTACAACCCATGGAAGTTTGATTTAGATAAACTCTGATTAGAGCACATAAACTTATGATGGACTTTGAGGATTAGAATAGAATTACTTCCTAGAATTTTGGTATTGTAGAGATTTTGTACCTAGCGGTAAAATGGGCCTTGTTGCACTCTTGGTTACGACACTCCCGAGGGATATGCTTAGGATAATTCCCATTTTCATTACAACCCATTATGAAGGGTTTATGAGTATATAATCCCTCAATGAAGACATTTTTATGATTATGGATTATATTTATAAACTGTTTAATTTATGATTAAGTGTATTACATGTTTGGGATTAGGTATTTCTCTTCATAAACTAATATACTATATTCCATTGTTTAGAAATGGTGCCTAGTAGAATGAATGAGAACTCTAGCAATACGCATGATACAAAGAGTAATAAGGATCATATCATTCGTGCTCTTAAAACAAAATTTAGAAGGGAAATAGTCTCCCACGTGTTATCATAATATGATGAAACATTATCATGTGTTGATGAGATAAGTAATGAGTTGTCAAAATCCTATGGATTCGAAGGGAAGCCAGAGAAGAAAATGATGGTAGAGTGAAGGACAGATAGAGGGAAGAAGGTAAAGAAGGATTTTCCCATATGTGATAACTGTGGAAAGAATCACCTTGGAAAATGCATGAATGGAATGGGAGTATGTTATAAGTGTGGAGAAAAAGGACACCACATTTGTGATTGTGAGGGAAAGAAAAAGGTTTCAAATGTACAATGCTTCATCTACAAGGAGTAGGGAGACTACGCAAACCAATGATCAAATCATTAGAGTATGACCCAAATGATGCTACTGGATAATAATAAAGTTATGATACTACCACAGATGAAGAGGAAAGACTAGTGTTCTTATGTTGTTATTAAAGAATTATTTCATGTTAGTGTTATATCAATGATGTACTGGTTATATGAATTATGGAGATAAATAAGGAATGTACTACATTACTATTTCATTGAGGATGTGAGAATATATGGTAATATGAAAAGTGAATCAGCAACATGTTAATTTTTTTTAAACATACAAGGTTAAAGGAAAGGTAATGCTTAATATGGTCTTGATACTAAGGTAGTAATTTTGGAATAAGAGATGGTTAATTTTGGATATATTATATTGGATATTCTTTAATCCCTTAGAACTGATTAATGGTTTGTTTATTTTATAATTGTTGGAATATTCAATGTTTTTGGATATAAGGAATATATCTAATATTATATAAGTAATATGGGAGCATGAATGTAATCAATAAGGTTTTATGGTAATTCAGGTTTTTACCATATTTTAATAGAATACATGATGAAGGTGTTCACATGCTATTACATGGAAGAAGGATCTTCATTGTGTTTTCCTACCTTATAAATATTGGACTATGAGTTTGGGAAGAAGTATTTGGGATAAGTATAGTTTGTGAATATTTTTGGATTTCCATAAAAGTGACAACATGAAGATCGTGTGACAACCCGCCGCATCGGACAAAGCTGTAGGAATTGAACCCACACAAATAGTGCGATTGGGATTTATCGCCTACCACTAGACTACATGAAGTCCCTAGATTAAATAATGTAGTTTTTTTAAAATGTCTGGTAGATAAATTATAAATTCAATTTTGGAAACCTATACGAATAGGATAAATAGAATATTTTTTACGTTCTATTATCTTTTAGAGTGAAAGATAAGTTTTGTGGTAGAAATTAGTCAGAGGATGGAACTCTACTTGTCAGTTATATATTTTTCTTCTTCTCTTATTCTATGAAGAAATTAATTCATATTATTTATTGAAGGGATATTAAAACAAAAAATGTATTATCTTAATATATTATGTGTTGTTGAACCGATGGTATTTCAAATAATCATAGATTGATGAATTTAAGGACCTCAATTTTACACTTGTTTTTGATTGAGGACCTCAATCACTACCTATTACTATTTACTTTTTCCCTCTAATTATATGTCACTAATTTCCACCAATGTTCTCATAATCGAGATCATAATTTGGCGGTGACCCTTTCATTTCGCTTTTCCTCTTATTAAGACTAAATTTCATTAACCCAATTTACGATGTGGGTTTTCCCACAGTGATATTTTTCTATTTTCAACCTTTTATCTTCAAAAAACAATTTCAAATTGCGATGAAGCAATTTATTGAAAGAGGGGATAATTTAACACCCCAAGATTTCATATAGCATTATTTCATCAAAATAATTCAATAACTTGCACTAAACGTAACACCGAGTTCAAGCGCACCACGACTTACCAAATAGCCTTCCAAAAGTAGTTATGAATTGTATTAACTGAATTTTGAACATTATATAATCCTTATAAGTTTAGAATCCATATTATTATTTTCTTTGACATAATGTATGAACAAATTCATTTTGTTTCATATAGAAGAAGTATTTTTCAAAAATCCGCTTTTACCAAATTTTAATAGTGAACCCTTTGTAAATAAAATATTTTAAACTTTTATATATCCAATTTGACTAAATAAATTTATTTCCATGAATGGGGACATCTAAATTTACAATGTAACACCCAAAACATCCACGGTACGCTTCTCTTTTAATAATACAGTAAGCGTGTGTTGTACGCAACTTCGAGTTCAAATACACACCACAACCAATCAAACTAGTCATTATGAATAGTAATACATAATTTTTGAAATCTTATAAATATTATCTCTCAAAATGGACTTTATTTTTGGATTCGTGATATCGAATTTATCCTAAAGTGAAATTTATGTAATTTTCGGATAACTTTTATATTTTGATGAATAGTGAAAATTACTAAATTTTTATTAAAAAAAACATTTTTAATCGATATAATTAATTGTGATATATTATTAATTTGAGTTTTTTTTATGTATATTTGGAATATATTTTTACCATTTAATATGATTTTGGTCATTGGACATAATTTCACAATTAAACCGGATATAAACAAGCATCAATCTTTTGAAAGTTATTATCTCTAAAAAACACGCTTTTTTTCTTTAACGACGGGAATTAATTTTAAATTAGTTTCTACCACATATATGTTTTGAATTTGGAAAAATGGATTCCATATTTGGAATCAGGATGTCCAAATTTTTTAAATAGGTAAATTTCATTTTTATACATTTTGAATAATTACTTCGGTAAATATTTTATTTACCATGGTTAAAGGGTAAATCCGGTAAATAAGGGTAAAAAATAACATTATATAATACTAAATTACCCTAAAACGTGTCCTAATCTTATTGGTTGATACATTTACTTCCATGGGCGTCTTTGGGTCGATTTTGACACCCCATGGAGCCACTTGTTGGTGATAA
The DNA here is from genome assembly GCA_963277665.1 of Viscum album. Classification (NCBI taxonomy): domain Eukaryota; kingdom Viridiplantae; phylum Streptophyta; class Magnoliopsida; order Santalales; family Viscaceae; genus Viscum; species Viscum album. The sequence continues at coordinate 1,365,520,858 of OY728162.1, read as the reverse complement.
GGACACATTATATTAATTAAGTTAAAATAAATACAAAAAAGACATAAGCATATATCTTTTAGAAAAACAATTTTTACATAGGGTTATATATGTTCAAATTTAGACTATAAATATTCATTATAAGAATAAAATGATTTCCTACCTAATTTTATTATACTTATAATTATTTGACATTAAATAATTTAATTTATTTATGACACAATGATGATGCAGTAATTATCGTATAAATGAATGATTAAGATAATTGATATTATAAATACCCAAATAAATGTAATTTAAGACATTTTAAAAATTACAATAATTTTCAAGGTTAATATGACATATTATAATTATTTATATAAATTGTTTTCGAAGTAATAATGCTGTTATGATAAAAAAAAATCAAATTCCAAATAGTGTCAAAATTGACAAAAAAGAGTTTTTAAAACAAATATTATGCTATTAATTGATATTAAATTACTAAAAGTATTAGGTTCGGCCAAAGGACTTGTATAATGATAGGTGTGTCATTAAGGAACCACTTGGGGGTCTCATGGATGTATATAGTAAGTTTATTAATTATATAATATAAAAATACAATGTGACATTGTAAGTGTCAAACTAGTTAACTAAGAGTTAAAACTAAACGATAAGGTTAATATAATGACCAAAACTTGTCTAAAATCTATTGGTTGAATGGATTTAGACCCATCCCCAACATATACTTTTAATTATACACTTTTGATCCATTAGAAAATGAATATGAATTTATTATAAAATAATACTTTATGTTTTTCGTAAAGAGCCCCTCCTCCCCCTTATAAAAGGATGCCACTTCTAACCAATTCCTCACACCTATAAAGCCTTTTGGCTCAATCAACCTCTGCCCAATTAAGCACTCTACATCCATATCCTCATCTTAGAAGCCATAACTTATGAAGAAAGCACTTCAAGAGTCCTTTTTGTTTCAAACCAAAGAGAGTTACCAAAATTAAAGGTAACGATTTCTCTTAGCTTCTTTTTTTTAATTTACTTCACCAACCCATAAACTCTTCTTATTATTATATTTTGTAACAAAACCAGTGTACTAAATATAGTAAAATAATTTTATTATAATTATTTTAACTACACTTACACACAACTCCATCTAATGGGTGAAGAACATAATGTTTATGTAGATGGAAACCAAACGCCTCACGAAGCGATGATTGTTCAATTATCTTCTATCACCTATCATGGTGGAAATTATGATGGCAATATAATTAAATATGGTATTAATGATATAGATTTTATATATAATCTTCTTTAATTCCATTTTATGTCATACCATTATTCGTTTCATGTTGTATATATATTGGGTAATTTCATTTGAGAAAGTGCGGACTACCGCCCCCTCAAAGTGATATGACTCATTCATACCATACATGGAATGTATAAGAGATGGAGTAAATGAACATAAGTAACACATATAAGATATTATATTATACTTTAATAATAATATACCGATGTATCATTTGGTTTTGATTCCTTTTAAAATGAAAAATCAAATAGAAGTAGTGTTCGTGCGTACGTACGGATTATCGTCTCCACGAACACGATGAGATTATTTTCCCCATCATATCCATTAAAGAATAATTATCGTTTGATGATTAAAAGTAATGTTTCAGGACTTTATATCATTCTGGATATGAATACGATACAACCTATCCATAACAAACATGACTTACATAACGAAGCATAAAAAGGAAAATGAATCAGTTAACACCCGAAATGATGATAATACTAAAATATTATTAACAAAGAAATTTTAAAAGATCAAATATGATATCATATTTATTAATATGATTATTTTATAATTTAATAACAATGATTTAACTATTATAAAGTAGGTTAAAAACACACTATCAAAGAATAGTACAAGGTAAGGGGTTTTCATCTCACTTTTTATTCCCGTGACATTCATGCCATATTCCCACTATTACCATTTGTGTGGTGTATGTACTGCCCATAATTGTATTCTTTGTGTAATACACATTAATTTATGTGTATTTACATATTCATTGTATGATACTTCTTTCATTTGGTGTATGTTTTGTACGTTACCAAATTCATAAGGGTTTATTTCACAATCTCTTCGTTATTCGAGGTTGTTTATACGTAATTATCTATTGGGACCTCTTTATCATCCAAATCCAGGTTTCTTAAAATTGAATTTGAAAAAATTGTTAATATTTTATAGAATATGTGTTAATTTAATTTATACCATTGATTGACCTTTATAAGAGTTTTATAAAGGAATCTTTCAATCGTTTTCCAAACAAGGACATTTTTAACCTTTTCGACAACATTAAGGTAAGAATGTTTTTTAACTTATATAGTGGGTGCGGATATTTTCCGCCATTATAAGATCATAAAAGCTTCCCTTACAAGATTATAAAATTTTTTTAAAAATAAATATTTTCTTTATGTGACTCTTAAATGATTTCAAAATATAAAGAGATATGTCTCTCTAAAAAAAGCTTTTGATTTCATCTATGTCAACATCCTTTGATAGATTTTAAGTTTATTTTAAGTTGATTTATTATGATACAAAACATCCATATTGTATTGAAGTTTTTGTGATATGTTTGACTATGGATGAGCTATTTTTATACCATTCATTTCTTATGGTTAAAGTATTGACATTTCGTATGATATTTTTAATATGATTTTTATGATATGTTTAAACCTTTTCATATGAGGAATGTATTGGACTTAGTAAGTGACGAGTGGAGCCCGTTATAGCTCCTCGATGCATCGGTAGGTATCATGAGACAACTAGACTTGTAATTGGACGAGGCCCTTTCCCAATTTAATTTATGGTTTTTGCCAAGGCCTTAATCATTTTAGACGTCTTGGACGAGGCCTTGAAAAAATGTTTCAAAATGTCTGGCATTATAAATTCCCTCATTAAGGAAATAATATTGATGGTTCATGTGGTCATTCAACTAGTAGAATACCCATGATTATGTTTTATTGTGGAATTATTTACTCATATCTTGTTCTTTCCATAAAATTATTCATTTATATTATTTTTAAGGGTGTGTGGTTTTAATTATTTACCATGCTTAATATTTATGTAATTTTCTTTTGTATTACTTACCCTTACTGAGCATTTTATCTCACCCCTTTCAATGTTTTATTTTTTTCCCAGGATATGAAGAAGTTAGTTATGAGTGACCTGCAAGCATAATCTAGAAGGCTTAGATGCTTCTAATGAAATATATTTTTGTTGTATTTCTCTTCAAGCCATATAGTTTAACATATGTATGAATATTGTTTCTAAGGCTACTAATCTAATCGGTCTTTTGAGACTTGATCCTTTATAATCATGCCAATGTTATGTAAAAATGTACCGACTCAGGGTAACTGGGGTCGGGGTGTTACACACATGAGATGAAGACCACTCTAGAGAACCAGGAGGATGATGTGTCAAATCAGGATTTTAATTTAGGATCCTCTAATCATCCTATAAAAGAATCTGTGAAAACCTATAATACTAGAAATTCTTTAGATTTAGGATATAATGAACCCAATCATTTTGAAGAATCTGAAATCACTAGTCCATGTTTTTTTATAGTTATTACAACCTGTAACATTCATCCTTTTGATGATGTTGTTGGAGATTTTGATAAGGAACTCAAACAAGATATTCTCATTTAAATCAAGTTGAACATAAAGTCTTCTTGTCACAACTTGAACATATAAACATTAATGATTCTTTCAATGATAAATTTTGGGTAATGGATAAGCACAATGAACATAATCAGTTTGAACGGAAAAAATGTGGAAACATGTTCATAGACCCCAAAAACAATTTACCATTGGCACTATGTGGGTTAATAGAAATAAGATAGATGAAGTTGGTAACATAGATAGAAATGAGGCAAGATTGGTTGCACAAGGATATAGTCAAGAAGAAGGAATTTAATATGAGGAAACCTTGGCACTAGTACCCAGAATTGAATCTATCAGAATTTTTCTTAATTATGTTGCACATCGGAATTTCAAACTAGATCAAATGGTTGTTAAAAGTGAATTCCTAAATGGGTATACAGTTGAGGATGTATTCATTGAGAAACCCCCTGGTTTTACAAATCTTCATTTTCCAAACTTTGTTTTTATATTATCAAAAGCTTTATATGGTTTAAAACAAGCTCCAAGAGATTGGTTTGATAGACTTTGTAATTTTCTTATTTCGAATGGTTTTAAAAATGAAATAGCTAATCGTACCCTTTTAATAAAAAAACATTCCAATGATGTCTTAGTAGTTGAAATTTATGTATATGATATTATATTTTGATCTTCATGAAATTATTTATTTATTAAATTTTATAAAATTACTCAAAAATAATTTGTGAAGATATTAATGGGTGAAATAAAATTATTTTTTGGTTTTAAAACTTTCAAAATAATGATGGCATAAATCTAAATCAATGAAAATATACTATATATCTTCTAAACCATTTTTTCTTGGTTGGCACTAAATGTAGTGAAACAGTAATGAGTACTAATTGTAAGTTGGATCTTGATGAAGATGGAAAATCTATTGATAAAACCACTTACAAAGGTTTGAATGGAAGCTTACTCTACTTAACTACTAGCCGACATGATATTATTTTTAGTGTATGTATGTGAGCTGGTTTTCACGAAAACCCTATGGAATATCATTTAAATGTTGTTAAAAAAATTTCAAATACCACAAGCATACACCCAATCTAGGGTTATTCTATTAAAGAGGACAACCATTTTAGTTAGTTAGTTATTATGATACTGACTTCGGTTGTTGTATGTTTGAGAGAAAAAGAACCTCTAGAGGATGTTACTTTTTAGGGAAGTCACTAGTATCATGGGTTATTAAGAAACAAAACTCGGTTGCATTATCTACTGCTAAAGCTAAGTACGTTGCACCTGTTAGTTGTTGTGCACAAATGTTTTAGATGAAACACACATTAATATATTATGGAGATCAATTTAGGCATGTGCCTATAGATTGTGACAATACAAGTGTTATTAACATCTCAAAAATTATTGTTTCACCTTCTAGGACAAAACATATTGATGTAAGACATCGCTTTTTGAGAGACCATTATCAAAAAGGATATATCACTTTGGAATTCATTGGATCTGAATATCAAATTGCAAATATATTCAAAAACCCATTAAATTATGAAATAATAGATTACATCTTACATTAATTGGGAATGATAATTCTTAAGTAGGAAGTGTATTGTTTGACAACATACTATTTCACAGTTTACGATTTCCAAAGTAACTTTCTAAGGACTTATAGTTCTATAGATTATTATCATAATTTTTTTTAAAGAATAAGATCAAACAGTTTGAAGTCACACTGATGAGATGTCCATGTGAAAACCTGTTATGGTCTCACTGTGAAAATCTGTTACGGTTTCACTATGAAAGCTGGTTACGGTCTCACTGTGAATGTCAATTATGGTCTCACTGTAAAGACACATTATAATTTTTTTTAAATATTATAACCTGTATCGTGATATTTTATTCTTTTACTTTCTTGAAATTTTTATTTTTTGATGCTTGGTATTCCTAAATGACAAAAACAAAACATGTTTCACTCCTTTTTTCACTTGATATCTCTTATCTGAAATTTTAACCCGTCTTTCAACCTTTTTCTCTCTCTCGAACCCTCATTGAATTAACATATTGAAACTCCCATCCTTTTCAACTCCTGAGAAGCGAAGATCAAAGATGATGATGAAAATAGCACCCAAGATAGTGCCCAAAGGTCCTTTTAATCCGTACCTGGTAAACAGAATAGTGGTACCTGAATTGAAAATCTTCCCCAAGTGGCTTTTGTCAAGTAAGTCTTTAGTATTTAAAGAACTAAAAGTTAAAGGATGGATGTATTGGTTCATAAAAGAGGATAGTCTGATTTATCTAATGTTGTTTTCTAAATTTTTTCAATTCGTTAAATTCTATTTTGATTTAGAAGATGCTTTTGCTGTGAGAAGATGGATCAATAGCAAGAGATATACTTTTTCTTCGAGGTTATGGGTTGCCTACCTGAAGATACCTCATGAGGGAATTTTTCATTACTACATAAGAGGTCTTCCACCTCCAAGTGAAATATTTTTTTTGAAGAATCCTTAGGAAGCATGACTGGAAATGAAACTAAGGGAAGATCTATTTCTGTTGAGATAAATGGTGAAACCAAACATCTGTTTAAGTTGGTTAAATATATGATTAGTCTAATAAAAGGAGACTTTTCTACACTCATGTATCAGAATGTATTTTTGATACATCTTATGAAGAATGGACACAAGATAAACCTATGGAATTATGTTATACTCCATATGTGTGAGCTGATAAATACGACCTCAAAATAAACCTCCCTATTCTACTCACGGTTAATCTTTGCTATGCTTCTTGCTAAATGGTTGGTTGGACTAGATGAAGAATTCATTATGGACTATGAATCTTTCATCTCAATGGATAAGATTAAAATAATGAAAATCAGTTGGAATCAGTGTAAAAAAAGAATGTGTAGAAGATAATGAGAGGTTCTATGAAAAGTTCAACCTGGTTGAGCATTCCTCAAGACCAAAAGAAATTTTTGATCCTGGTCTGGAACTAGATGTGATTGATGACTTTCCTGAAGCGGACGAAGAAGAAGAGGTTTTTTCTCCTATAGGTAACACTATCTAGGATGTGTAAGCCCGTGGACCTGTTCTCCCAGACATAATTGAGAAGGAAGTACCCCTTCCTCAAGAAAGTGTTCATATTGAAGAAGAATCTACTTCTAAAGTATAATTTGTTGTTATTGGAAGGGAAAATGAAGTTTCTGGAAGAATATCTAGAATAATAACATTCTCTTGAGAAAGATGTTGTTTTTGAGGAAAACATAGAGGCACAATTTGATCCAAATATTCTCCCATCTGCTAAAGAAATAATGGAGCATGCCTTATGATTTTATAGAAAAGAAAGGGGTGAATCTTTTTGGGTTGAAATCATGGAAATAGATCAAGGATATAAATCTCTTAGTCCTGTAAGAGACAAACATGTTGAGGGGAAGCAACACCCCAATTTCGAAAAGTGTTGATATTCTTAATCCAGATGATCAAAGCACTGTGGATACATGGTATAAATTCCATAGTAATTTTGATGTAAATAATTCCCAAGAAGCCTTAGTTAAAGGTATAGATCTATCTACTATGTTTCAATTGAAGATGGTATCTTCTCTTGATGTTATATCTGCAAAGGAACATGCGTCTGTCTCGGATTCTATTTCAGAACCTTCCTAAGAACTTTCTACCTTAGTGAGTAAGGCTGATTTGAATTCCTTTGGATCTACCTTATTGGATGGAGTTGAAAAGATCATGAACACAAAAACTTCTCCTTTGATAAACTTAAGTGAAAGAGATTATTCCATGTAGTTAGGGAAGATAATTTGGAAGAATCAACAAAATATGCTTCCTAAAATTCAAGAGGTCTGAGTTGAGAACAAACACCTAATTTCTGAAGTTAAGACTCTCATAGGTATGGTTGATAATAAGTAGAGTGTGTTGAAATCAAGACCATAACCTGTTTCTCATCTTGTTGAGGATGTTAGTGGTCATATTCCATTAGAATTTTCCTCCTTGATTCAACCTAATATAACTTCCTTATTTGAAAAGGTGGATTAAAGAAACAATCATACAGTTCAAGAAACGTGTGATCTTTTTATTGGTATAAAAAATTGACTGATGAGTATAAGGTTTGTCTTCCGAAAGTTATAAATCAATTGAAGTCCCTTACATCAGTTGTTACTACTTCTAGTGCCATAGGACAATCATCTTAACCCTCCATGGATAGTGATTTTTTCAGAATGGTTGTTAAGGAAGAACTTCAATCAGTGCTCATTGGATTTGGAAAAGAGTCTCTTTTGTGATTTTCAAGAACAGTGACAGAGTTTATGATTTGGTGAGAATTTATTCCATGATTCCAAATTCTGGTCAAGTGGAAATTACTAAGGAGGATTTATAATTCAATATGATTTTCTCTAACAATGATATAACAAACAATTTCACGTACCTTTTAGGGAATCTGAAAATCCCTCCTGGCACTAAAGCTTTCAAAACACATGTTCAAAAGATAAATTAATTCACTCCTTTGTTGGACATGTTATTTAAGAACAAATATGAATTTGAGTAAGCAACGTATTATGTTGCTTATATTATTGCTGACTTCACCATGCTATTGAGGCCTTATCTTATTGTGCATAACACTGCTATTGTGGCTCCTACAGGTGATCGCTTGCTGCTCGGTTATACTACCTTCTCATCCAATTCCCTTTCCTCTACCTTCATGTCTATCTCTGAGATCTAATTCATATCTGACTTTTTATCCTCAACCAACTATTGCATTGATCCTGCACTACACCTACCTTGGCCCCATCTGTTTTTTAAGGGCTCCCACTTTCTTGTTTGTCATTGGTTCACTTCCTCCTCCAACTTTTACCTCTGCTTCTATGTCGTCTAGTGATGTTGCTTCCAAGGGAAATGAGAAGACATTTTTTGTTAAATAATACTAAAAACTATCTTTTGATTGAGAAATTATTGTAATTTTTTCTACTATTTGTAATGTCAAATCTTTCCCCATCTAATGCACTTTGTACTATTCTTTTCTATTCACTTATTCAATTTTGTACACCATTTGATAATCCCAAAATGGTGAGAAATTCACTCTAAATTCACACTAAGGAGACACATCCACTAAGAACAAATATCTCACTAACATGATTTGAGATCATAAAAAAGGGGGATATTGTTGGAGTCCTCTTATCTTAATCATGTTTTAATGATAAAAAATTCTGAACATCTTGTATATATTTTTACTTATATCTAATCTATCTCGAATCATTTTTGATTGTTGTAAACTATATTTTAATTTTTGTTATAATGGATTTCTTTAATCTGTCTCAACACATGTTTGATTTTTTAAACTATATTTTAATTTTTCTTATAATGGATTTATTAATCTGTCTCAACTCATGTTTTATTACTGTATACTATATTTTAAATTGTGTTATAATGGATTTACATGATAAATGATTAAGTCTAATCCATTATGTGAATATCACTAATTCTATCTATATAGAGATATTTGGCTATGTCTGAGAAACTATGAGTCTACCACCAATTCCGTTTTTCTGGAAAATGACATAGACACCGTGACCCAGACACTGTGACCAAACACTGTGACTGAGACATCGTGACCAAACACCGTGACACAGACCCCATGACCAGACACCTTGACCCGGACACTGTGACAATACATTGTGGCCCAAACACCATAACCAAGCACCCTGATGTTTGGAAACATACCAGTCAGGATTGAAGTCTGTGACACATGTACCTTTATTAGACACCGTTTTTTTTGGAAAAGGGCCAGACATCGTGATCCTAAAACCGCATCTGTGTTATTGGTTCCTAATCTCTATATAAAATTATTCCATCATATCTGTCTCACCGCACAAATGCAAATAAGAAAACGTTGTTTCATAGAGACACATTTCATAGAGACACCGTTTTGTGGTGACACTGTTTCCAAGTGACACCATTTCCAGACAGACTATGACACAGTTTTTTAATCTATTTTTTTGTTTTAAATTTAATTTCTAATGGTAATATTTGAGTGTTTTAAATGTACTATCATAATTAATATTACTTTGTAGACATGTCACCTAATAGTACGAGGTATGAGGTGTAGAATACATGCATCCTATCGGCTTCAACACATGCACTACAAGATTAAATTGAAAAGTGTAGCCCAAACACAAAGGGGTGATATAGTGTAGAAGCACTAACTAACATATGCAACAAGATACATCTGAATAACACACGGAGCATTCATGAATCCAAAATCTAGACTACCAGAGATTAGAGTCAATAACATCTTCACAACAACAAATCCACGATGAACGTGCCTCAGATATAATAGGAAACCAGAGCACTAAACTTCCAAAATTCTATTTTTCACAAGAGGACTCAATTCTTACATCTTATTCATCCTATAAATCCAGAGATTCGTAGAATAAAACTCATAGTACTTCTATCCTTATCTCACCATTTTTTGGCAGTGGGGTATTGTCTTTTTAGCTTTCGAGCAGTGTGTGTGTCTATAGAAAAACACACACTGCCTCCTACACTAAATTTAATGATACAATATATAATTACTCTCATATATTTTTGAACTTGTTTACACCCACGGATAAGTGTGGAAGAGTTCCTTGTGTGAAAAGGTAGTTCATACCCATGAAAAACTTTGGAAGAGGTCATGTGACCTGGACAGTCTGGTGCAATGTTTTTTTCCCCGATCCAGGCTATGGATCAAGTTTATTAATATAAACTTATTGGTTTTAGGTGATCACCAAGTGGATTGGACTATGTCTCGGCTTGAGACTAAAGCACTTGTTTTATATCCATTGGGTTATTTAATTTAGTATTCTCTATTTTAGTGAATAATTCAGAAATCACTAGATTTACTTTGATAGATAATCTTGGGAAGAAGTAATTATTGTTTTGACTAATTATAATCTCTTCAAAGGTAATATTAATAACTAACAATAAGATTGTTCATAGTTAATCAATATTATGAGAATTCATATAAACAGTCAAAAATTCATAACTGTATTACTTTAATTAATTGGGCTGTATTTATTTTTATTGGAGAACCTTTTAAGAAAAAATTTCAAATAGAAATTTTATAGATACTCAATTAACCCCCTATTGACTACTCTATTATGGCCAAAAATTTTGTTAGAAGCTTCAATCGAGTCACATGATGAATAAATTGTACAGTAATAATCTCATAATGTGATCGCCATTGAGGAAATTCAAAATTTGTTTTATATGAGCTGGTGATGATGCAAGGATATTAGAATGAAACATATAAGAGAATATTCTTGATATAAAGAGAGAATTGTTGATGGAGGTAGATGAGAAAACCACTCACTATATTCCATGATTCAAATTATCCATCTCCATTCCACAACTAATCCCCATTCCTTTCCAAAAATCATAGATCATTCATCTAGTATTAAAATGAGCTGGGAGCTGAACCATATGCTGGAGAGAACATGAAGCGGGAGAGTAGTTGAGTTTGAGCCAGAGATAGAGGATGATCCCACCGAATGAGATTCATCTATATTTTCCTATTTCTTGATTCACTATGTTGAGATTGTGTTAATGAATTATATTGATTTTTGGATTCTACCATCTGAAACTAAATAGTTTAAGGGGTTGAATTATATATATTGAACTGCATTTTATTTTTACTATTTATACAATCAATTTGATCATAGTTGACTGATTTCATAAATCATGTTATCTCATTTTTTATTCCTCGTCAAAATATTTTCATTCTACCTCAAGTACCGACATTAGAAGGGTTGAGTATCTTTTTACATCTTGATAAAAACTAAAGTACTAACCATAAGATGAGGAGGTAAGATCTTCTCCATGAGGAAGATTCATCATCTGGGGATATATTAATGAAAATATCTCTCATGAGATATCTATGGAGTGGTTAATGTTTCTTACGACAAATAGAAATATAATTCCTTTTAACAAAACATCAGTACCTCAATGATTCATTCCATGCCAAAGCAGTGGAATTTCATTCAATCTCATATAGTCCAATTCCCCATACTAAAACAATTATCTAGATTCCCTCTCAATTTTTATTATTTCAAATATGTCTAGAAAAATTATTCAATCAATCAACATCCACTTCAAAACTACACTCCCCACTCAGTTTTCTTTTATTTTTTTGTTTTCATTTTTTGTGTTGTTTTTGTTTTTGTATGAAAAAAATTTCCTTCTTTATTGTTTCACCTTTCATTCCATAGTACTACTATATATAGGTTTATAAATAATTAATTTCACCTGATGGATAGGTAATTATCTATGATCAGACCAAATTAATTATTTTTAAACAAAATTACACTAGAATTTTGGAAAGGAAAATCATAAAACAATGATTGAATGATACAGAAACCTTAAATATAAAAACATGAAAAAACAAACAAGAAAACTTGAACTAACCGATAGGGATGTGATGTTTTGAAGTGAATGTGGAGAGATGAAAAAATGTGTGGAACAAGATCTAATGAATCAATAATATAGAGGGAATGTAAAAAATTGATTTAGTTTGGGTAACTATGCTGCATAAATTTTATAGAAATGTCACTACCCTTGAATTGAATTAACAAAAAGGTATTGATGTTTTGTGAAGAGGAATGAAATGCATAAATGTTGTTTGAAAAATCACCCTCTATAGAGATCACCGTTGAGAGATCTTATCGCTAATATATTCCAATATGATGATAACTCCTCATGGAAAAGTTTTAACCACAACCATTTCCATTTATTATTAACATTCCGGTCACCAAGGAAAAAGATATTGTACCCTTATATTTTTAGTACATGAAGTAGAGTGAAAAGATCCAAATGGGGAAGATAAAATGAGATCCCTAGATGGAACACATCATCCCTCTAAGACCAATCTGAACATAATAACATATAAAATGATATGCAGTTCTTTATATCAGATCAAACCCCATTAACTATTAGTCACACATTGTAGAAGTAGAAAAATCAATATAACACCACTAAAAAATATGCTTTTAATAGCTCCATCCTTTATCAACATTAGTAAAGTGTGTCGATATAGATTCCCATTATTATTTCTAAAATAAGTATTTATACAGGGTACCATCTATCAGTTATTTTTTTAGTGCTGATAAAGGGCAACCTTTATCAGTGATGTTCTCTAACACTGATAAAAGGCACCCTATCGTAGTATTTTATTTTTAGTGATGATAAAGGTCCGAGATAAAATAAAATGATTAAATAAATAAAAATTTAAAATGAGTGAATTAAAAAAATATAAAATGTTACTAAATGAATATATTTTGATAAAAAATGAATAAATTTAATACAATATATATAAAGTATAATGAATAATAAATAATATATATTAAATATATAGATATGTAAAATGAATGAAATTAAATAATTAAAAAATATAAATTATAATTGTTTGAGGTAGGAAAAATAGTAAACATTTTATTAATTAAATAATTATTGATAAAAAGAAACAAATTGAATATATATATATATATATATATATTTAATGTTAAAAAAAGTGTAATTTAAATATTGATATAGTTGATTGTATGTTATAATCCACAAAAAATTAATTATATTAAACCAAAAATTTATGTTTTACATCTAATAATTTGTAGATTTATTAAATAATGGTTTACAATTAAAAATTAAAATGAATTAAAAATATCGACTAATTATATAGAGTAATAAACATAATTGAATGTCGTTTGATTTTTAAATTGAACATATATCAAACATGTTGCATATTTATTTCACAAATATATTCATAATTAATGGATTATTATATAAAACACACACACATAAATATTTACATAATTAATGAAATCTTATATAGAAACACATACACAAAATATTTCTATTATTTATTCAAATTTTAGTATTCATTTTAGATTTTCATTATAACATGATACATTTAATATATTTTGCCTTTAATCGTTTGGAATTATTTATTTATTTATTTTATTACTCTTACATATTAATTAATTATTAATATTTTTTATTTTTTATTTTTTATGAATGTAATTATTTTCTATTATTTATTTATATTTATTTATTTACTCAGTTTTCATAATTTCAATCTGCATTCATATTTATTTCCATACATATCCATATTCTTTTAATAATATATAGTTATTTAATAAAACACATCCATTTTTTCAATATTTTTATAGTGTACACATTTTTCATTATTTTTTTCACACATTTTTAGCGTGCATGCATTTAATATTATATATTAATTAAAAATGTTAAAATTATATATGTAAATATTTATAAATAAATATATTTATAAATGTATAGTTACTATATTTATAAATGTATATATATGTCATTCTAAATAAATAAATATTTTTTAAATTATTTATATAATTATAAATATATCATTATATTTATAAAAATTATAAATAAATTTAAATAAATTTATTTAATTAATCTGTATATATACTATATATATTTATAATATATATATATATTATTAAATAAATACAGAAAATGATATAAATATATAAATATATATATATAGTATTTTTTAAAATTATTTATATAATTATATATAAAAATAGTTATAAAATAATAATAAATATATTTACATAATTATTAAATTATAATAAATATATTTTATTAAAAAATATATTACTTAAATTTATTTTTATATTTATATATATTTATTAAATTATAATTATATATATATTTATATAAATATATTCATATATATAAATATATATAATTATATAAATATTTTTGTAACTACCAAATTAAATTAAATTTCATTAAATAATTAAAATATTTACTATATTAATATTTATATATATTTATCTAATATATATATTTATATATATTTAATAATTATATATATATTTAAATAAATATTTATAATGATATAAATATATTTAAAAATGTATTTAAAAATATATTTATAAAAGTAAATTTACTATATTTATAACCTTATAAAAAAAATTATATATAAAAATTATAATTTTTTAAAAAATTATATATATAATTATAAAAAAATAACTATATATTCAAATAATTATTAAATTATAATAAATATATATATAATTATAAAAATATTTTAACTATTTTTTATTTATAATTATAATTATAAATCATTTATTAACATGAATGTTTTAGTAATTATAGATATTTATTTTATCAGTGATTATTAATTCAGTGCTGATAAAAGGGATCATTATCAGCACTTTTTGAGAAGCATTGATAAAATTGTCTCTGGTCAATTTAATAACCCTAAAAACAATTGAATCAGTCATGATTTTTCATGTTATATGTGGATTCCTCCTCCTACCAGTGATCCTCCTCGATGAATCCAAGATTCAATCATGCCTCAAACGAATCCAAGTCTTGATTTAAAGGATCCAACGAATCCTAGCTTTCAAGCATGATATCTCTATTTATCTAAAATGAATAAAAGCTTCATTACATTTTATATTTATTTTTATCCTCGTTCTAACTTCATTTTCTAGTTTGATATCATTTTTCATTTTTTCTACATTATCTATTTTTATTCATCATTCATCACTCATATCCCTTCTAGAATACATTTATAATAAGGGGTATCAATGATTTTTTATTTGTATTCACCCATTAAGGAATTTTCCTTCTTCTTTTTAGCGTATTAATACTTCCACACAATAATTTCATCTTTTCAAGTAGGTGGAACCATTCACATTCTTTTTCTTGTGGAACCATGAGTTCTTGAATCTTTTAAATCCATTTTTTTTGATATATATTATACTATAATTATATGTGATGGGGTTGTGGATTTATAAATGATTTTCTTATGTTTTCATTAACATGAAAGGATATTTTCATACGTTTGAATGTTTTGAATTTCCATTCATTGAAATAACACACACAATGTGTTTGTTAAAATGACACCCATTTTTTATTGAATAAATCCAAATGAATTTCATGTAATGATTTCTTATGAATTAAAATGAATTTCTATTAATTTTTTATCAATGTTTTATATGAATTAAACCATGTTTGGATATTTTCCAAGATGCTTTTTATGTTAACAAAGAACATGGAAGTATTGTTTCCATTCATTGATTTAAATATTTTGGATAGGTTTCAAATGTATGGTATAATGTATTGTATCATATTTTCAAAGGCAGTAAGGTATGTTGGATATTTTCCCCCAATTGTATTTATATATTGTTTTATATACACCATTAAAGTTAAAACCCTTATTGATTCATAAGGTAATATTTGTATGTTATAGTAAAATAGATTGGACATGGTTCAATGATATCATTATATTGATTGTTTTATTATGAATGGGGTTCTTCATTAAAGGGTGTTCTATGGACCAAGTGAGAATATGTTTGTTAAACTATATTAATAATTATTTTTATTGTATTGTGATGTGTTATATTATATTTTTCGCCTCCACTTACATGTAATGAGAAACCTTGGTTAGCTTAGTGAAAGATCTAGGGATGAGTATTTCACTAGTTCACGATCACACATTGTAATAAATAGTTCATTTTAAAGGTTTTATCCAAATTTATCTATTAATTATTCCAGAAATATCCCTTAATATATAATTTATAAACAGATCCTCAAGGTTCTTACATGGTTTTACATAAAAAATTATTATGGTTCCAAGTTATATTAATTGTCTCACATATCATGTCTAAAGCAAATGGTTAGACATTATGTTATAGAAGGAACTATAATATTCTTATATTTTTTCTTCACATCCATAATTAATGGAAATAAAATGCATTGGAATATTACATAAGTTAAATTCCATTAATAAGTTTATGATATTTTTTTTCCATTCCACAAGTTGTTAAAGTATAAAATTCCGAATCTAATTTTGAAATCGGAATTCCTGTTTATTTACCACCACATAAATTAAACCTTCTCTAAGATTAAATATCCATCAAAATTATGATTGATAATACGCCATGAAGGTATTTCAACTTGATTTAGTTCATAATTAATGTCGTCATGTAATCCTTATAAAATAAACACAAATTTTTAAGCCTTAATTAAGAATAAAAATATTCTAAATTATATATTTCTAATGATCGAGAGTTTAATTAAATGAATATCAATGCACTTGGAAAACCAAAAAATTGATATTGGGTTTATTATATTATATCACATATATTAAAGAACAAATTGAAATATAATGTTCATGTTGTTATACGGTATGTCTATATTAATAAAAAATTTAACGCTAGACTCCATTGTAGTATTTTTATCTTCTAAACCAATAAGATCATATGAATTCAACATATTAACAATATAATGATAATCACATAAATAACAACCCCAACTATTTTTTTTACTTTATTAATTAGTATAGTATATATTATTCTAATTTAATTCCTTTTAATCATGGAGGATAAATATTTTTTCATTTCATTAATATTTGTCATGTCTTTTTTCAATTTAATATTTCATCAACATAGATACACATAATAAATTATTATTATTTTATGAACATTAGAAATGAATAGTTATCAAAAATATTATGTCAAAATCTACTCGATAAAATAATAGAATCACACTTCTCATGTTGTTTAAGAGTTTCTTAAATACCATAAATATATTTAAATAATTTATATAATTTATATTATATATTTTTTATGGTAAACCATTATATTATTCCAATAAAATTTCATTATTTACAGTTCCATTTGAAAATACTGTTTTGACAACTGTTTAAAAAACACAGAAATGATTTATCAAATTTGAAGAAAAATAATATCCTTATTGTCATAATCTTTAATAAATGAGTTTAAGTATCAAAATAACTAATAAATTCCATTTTTTAAACCATTGACTACAATTATTTCTTTTAAAAACACGAATGTTATCATTGGAGTCATACATGCTTCTAAATACACATTTACAACCAATATGAATTGAATAGTTTAGAAATTTTGTAAATATGCAAGTATTATTTATCATAATATAATCTATTTCATCATTAAATGATTATTTCTAGAATTAAACTTGATTCAATAGAAATTATACTATATAGAAATTTCTATCATCATCTATGGTTACCACCATATGATATTTTTCAAGAATATTATTGTTTTCATCTCTATAAATAATAAAAATGATGGATTTGAAAAATATGAATTAATGATATGGATGTTTTAACTTTCTAGGCTTGTAATCCATTTAGGTTTGACCTAAATAATCATCATTATTATTTTCCATTATATCATAACATGATGAAACATTAGATCTATGTTTATGAGGAACAATTTTTTTAATTATATTTATGAAATTTATTCTCTAAAAAGTATACAAGTCTAGATTCAAAAAAGACATCAGATTCTATTTGTATTATTCTATATGATTTATTATTATGTTCCATTAGAAAAAAACCAATTTCATTGTTGTAGTTTTTATTTTAGTTTTTTTAATGTATTCTCTAAAAAGGGATAATCAAACCCATTATTTAAGATAATAATGGTTTGGTTTCTTCCTCGTCAACATCATCTCCTGAATAATTATTGTTGCATTTTTTTATGTGAAATGCATCCCCCATCTCATCCATGTTTGTTGAACTACTCTAACTAATAGTCATCGAAAATGATCAGTGGTACCCAGTATGTGAAGACTACCTCTTATAGTTTTTCAAGGAACATAGGTCGATGTCCATAAGATATCAGGGATAAGTCTTAAAGAACAAAATTCAAAAATAATTGTTCAAGAGATAAAGATAATAAAGATGTCAATTTTCTATAACTTTTACCTTTGGATGAAATTAGAGGATAACACCTATCATAGTGGAGTATGTATTTTATTAAATTCAATTACCCATTTTCATCAAATCATACTGAAATTATTTGAAAAAAATAAAATGTTGGGTTCCCCTTATTAGAATTATTGAATAAAAATCACCTTTTGTAATGAATATTTTATGTGTATTTATTTGTTTATTTTTCCCAAATTAATAATTTATGAACATAATAGGATAGATATAAATTGAAAATTGATGCATTCTAATAGTTTTTAAATAGAGTGTGGAGATGGAGTTAACGATTTCATCAAGTTATCAATAGAGCATGCATATAGCCCTTCTCATATCCATTGACCATTTTTATGTTGTTGTTATTCATGAAAAATATCCTATAAGATTTTGAAGAACATTTAATTTTTTATAGAATAGATCAGATCTATTAATATTTTACTAAACATGGTAAAAAATGAACATTCACACTGATTGTGATGATACCACATTATAAAGATCATTTCATATGAATACTAGTGTAATTGATAAAAGATATCACAATAAATTAATGAAAATAGAAATTGAAGATGACCTTCATAATTTTACAAAGCTACTTGAGAACAGAAATATATGTCATAAGAGATCATTATATACCATTTGTACTAAATAAAAAACATTTATTTCAATATTTACGTTATATATTTTGAATATTGGTATTGGATGGAGAACACCAGCTTTACAGAACTACATGGTATCCTTAATGATATACTACCAAAAGAAAATAAACTTACTGGTTGATCTGATGGCACTAAACGAAAGATATGTTTAATGAGAATGATCTCTAAAAAATACATTATTCTCTAAATGATTTCATATTTTTTTGCAATGACCATGAAACACTGATAAAATGCCCTATGTGTGCACAGATCAATACAAGAAAAATGAATCAAGTATATAGAAAGTTATATCGTAATTTACTATCATTCCATGGATTAGAAGACTATATGGATGTCAGGAAACCACAAGGAAATTGAAATGGAATTCAGATACATGAATTAAATATGGTAACCAATTTCATCTAGTATATTCTCCTTATTGGATGAAAATTGATTATGAGTATCCTCAATTTTGAAATGAGAAGAGAAAATGTTTTATAGTGATATCTACAAATGAAATAGACCATTTTTCTATATAGAGTAGTACTCACAGTACATGGCCCATAATTTAGGTAAATTAAAACATTAAAACATGTTTATGTATGACATGTAAATAAATTATGTTTTCTTTGCTTATATCTAGACCAATGATACTCTAGGGTCCTAAAAACATTTTAGAGAGAGGTAAATACACCCACAAGAACCTTACAGAAGGAAGAAATAATTCACACATCAAATGTATGATAGGACATGTTCAAGATATGCCAAACACTAAGAGTTGGGGATGAATGTGTGTTATGTAATTTTAAAAACCTATTAAAACATTTTGTCCCAATACCATTTGACATGTTAATATCTTGATTCTCTTATTCTCTTTTCCATGTAACAAGTATAAATATGAAAGCGGTGAATAATATTATCATAATATTTTTACAATGTTGACCACTAAATAAGAACATCTACAACCTTTCCATTAATGTAAATAAATAGTTCATGGATTATCCACTATAATGTGATATGTTATTATAGTGGGATGACTAGGAAAACAATCCTATAGTCAGTGTGGTTCCCTACACTTGGAGGAATAAAAGATATAATCACTTCCCTGTGTTACTCCCTATGTTCATTGGGGGAAGGGAGATAACCCTATTCCAACTTGAATGAGTAGGATATTCATGTGGACAAGCTGGTTCATTATACAGCCACTGTTGATAGTCTCTTGTGGCCTCTATCGGGTTCATTATACTACCTTTGAAGACAGTCTTCTCTCTATTAAATGTTTTTGAAACAGTAATAGATTATTCCATCAATAGAGAAATATTGTATGTCACAGTGATAATTTTTTCATCCTCTCTTCATTTTTTACTTTCCTATAAGAATGCATGTAACCATCTTCTTCCTTTTCTGTAGCAAACCTCTAAGTTACACACTCTTCTCCACCCACTTCATTAGTACAAACCTAGCTGCACTAAAACCTTCTCTTCTTCACACATTCTCCTTCAATGTAAAACTAACTACACTAAGCTTATATTTATTCTTCTTTCTTGAATCAGAATCTCTTTTTTTTTGTTATCAGATCAATGAATGATATCTCACCTAATCATCATCACAATTGAACTACCCTGTATAATTGTCAGCATTTATTTGGGCACACTTTGTTGATCTTTTTCTATTGTTTCTTCAGTTTTCAATACCGACACCTGGGTGTATCGATATAGTAACTTAATCTTTGTGCATATATGAATTCATCTACACTTCTAGTTCTTGTTCACATCGAAAAATACAACAAGGGTGTCAAACGCTAGTCGTGTGAGTGCGGTTCTACTTCTATTCATGAAATCAAATGGTTCATGATACTGTCATCTTCGCAAAGCTCCTTCAAGAGTGTTATGTACCTATCTAATGACTGCGGGGCCCCAAAATTTTTGGACCACCCTTATAGGTTTTTTCCCATAATATTAATTCCTTAAGCATATAAACATCTTTATGAATGAAATGGATTTTTCAGACAGATTTTATTTTTCGTGCATAAGTCCATTTTTCACACAATAATTACATTTTTTGCACAGAACATCCCCTATATTCACACCACTCTATACGAAAATTTTTCCAGGCGTCAGAGATCATTATTTGTTTATGTGTCGGTCCTTAACAATTGAGATAAGGTCTTATTCTATTTATAGGTTTTTTTGACCCTACACGTAAATCCCCATTAGTGCGTGTAAAAATGGTTCTCACTTCTTCGTATTATGCACACCTTCCTTTAATATCGTGCACAACCAAGATTTGTTGTGCACATCATGAATTATTCCTTTTTTATCATTCTGAACCTCATGTTCGTCTTGTGCGTAAAAATTCTAACCGGTATTTCATGCACATATCGGGAATTTCAGACACCTCTTGGATTAATTTCACGCACTGCATGACTTAGTGATATTTCATCATTTTTATCTCTAACCCTCTCTTGATCGTAAAACAACAAACCCATATTTGGCTCGATTTTTAATTGCACACACATCTTGGATCATTTTGTGCATCGACTTCCAATTTCTCTCACACCCTATATTATTTCACATGCTTGATGACTTTGTCAATTTATAGGTCTCTAAACCAATGGAACCCCTTGCACGTAAAACTTCAAAAGAAAATTTTACGCATAACCAATTTTTTGTGCATAAGTCTTGTTTTTCGCGGGCCTCCTTCCTTTTCCAAATTTTGATGTACTAATCTTGAAACTCCACTTATACTCAAAATATCACGACATATTCATCCTTTCATGCAATATTTTTTCCATACTAAGATTTCTAAATTTTTTTAGGCCAACAAATTTGGAAAACATTGGAGAGTAAAATCAAAATGAAATCTGATTTAGCAATAACACCAATTCCTCTTCACTATCTTATGGGTTTTATCAAAAACTCTTCTATCATGATATATATCCCTTGATCGATCATCATCAACATCATCGTATTTTTCCTATAAAGTACAATGACATCCCTTTCTTCCACCTTTGGGAAATACAATCCAACAAGGCATCATGTGATACATCACCACTCTTCATTGTTGTAGAATATTTATCACCATTGATACATGTGATTTGAAATTCGGATCCGCCCAAAAAATTTCTGAATTAACATCATGGATAATTTCCCAATAATGAAATCCAATGATATGATTTCATAACAATTCTCCAAGAATCATCACTTCTATCAATCTCCATTAACTTTGGATTCCTTCTTCATCCCCTTCTTCATTTTGACCAGTATTGACAACTATTGAAAAAAAATACAACCTTCATACACTATGTGGTCCCAAAATCGTATAGAGAATGGATGAAAATTTAATTGAAATATTCAGAAAACCCATGAAGGAATTGAATTTCTCTTGCGTTTTAAGTGACCCATCTACCATCACTGGGAAGGGTTCACAGAACACATGAATCACGAACCACCGGTATGAATAAGGATATGCAAGGTGCATTCCTATAGGGAAAGGGAAAGAAAACCCAAGATGATTTGAATTGAATCTTTAATACAATCAGGCTCGTAAATGAAATCCACATACCATCGCAAAACCTCATCAGTTCGCAGATGATGAAAATCGGCTGGGGTCCACAAACCATGACTCACGAACTACAACCTCCAAAAACTCATGTTGATCAAGTCTTCCTTAGGTTGAGATATTTCTTCATCGGCTTCCAAAAATGGTGATTTTTTTCACATAGTTATGGTTTTACCAGTTCACTATAAAATAATCATAGAATGAATTGAGAATAAATGGATAATGATAGCACAGAGAAGACCATAGATATTGGGAGAAAGAATTCAGAGAGGATTCCAACTTCCATTTCAAATCATCGATGAAGTTCAATCTACGAACCATGTTTCTTGTATATATAACAAGGTGGAAACTAGAAAAAGAAGGAACATAATAATTATGAGTAAAACACAAACCTAATTGGCATCATCGCAATCCAAAAATTCCCCATTGATGAACTCACCACAAACGACAAGTTCCCGGACCCACCTTCAGTACGTTGCTCGACATAGTGCAACGCTATACGGATCAAACCTCGCAATTCATACTGCATCACTATATGGATGGAACCCGATGCAGAGTGCTAGAAGTATCCTGGACCTCATAACACATTGGTATGTGGTGGTCCATGCACAAGACTTTGTATTTCTTCGGTATGCTGAAGACCCCTCTACTCGCATACCACTATGGTATGTGGAGATCACTCCATCTCACAAGATAAAATCGTACTCATAATGGGGCATATTTGGGTGACCTTTTCTCCATCTCCCATATTGCCCCACCATTATTATCTAGCCCTCTATATCCCCTCCATATACCGTCCCCTAACATTTAAACTAAGCCTCCTCCAATGCCACCAGACCCATATGACCGGATCATCATCCACATCAATGTGCCCCTTTGAGTCTACATACCCATTGTAAGCGGAGTCACAAAGGATCTCCCCAAAACGGTTAAGACTCCTAGGATGTCTATAAGTCTGAATTCCCACGGTAACCCAAAGACTAACCTTGGTAAAATTACATGAACCTTACTGTTATAGGGATTAAGTGTGATCACATGATTTTCCATACAATGAAGAATGGTGATCATTTGAAGGAATCATGTTCAATCCTTATTTTGATGAGAGGAGACATTCCTCCCATTTCCCAGAGTACATTATGGAACACTTTCATTGAGGTAAGTCCCTAATCATTTGAGAGTCAAGCTACATGACCTCCAATTTCACCCAACATTTAAAGGTTCATCACTCCACACCCTCACAAACCATTGCCTCGACTTCTTCCGCCTTAGACCTTCCCTTTCCCATCAGCAGGAGAGAAGGTGTGTTCTTAGTTGAATCTCTCAATTCATTTTGTTTGTCACACCGAGTATGACCCAAATTGGCTTAGATACTTGTTATGATGGAAACATCCACACAACCAAACATTATTGAACCACATGAACTCTGATTCCTACTCAAACCAGGATACGTAGGATGCCTACATGAAGGTCTGAGATCAATAGGGGTGATCTTCCAAAAGGTTTCACCCAATCATGTCCCCTAAAATGTGCATCTTCCATGTGTAATCCCCAACACATCATAAACTACATTCAATCTTACCCATGGTCAAACCATGAAATGTTGGATACCTGCTTGAAGGACCTATCTCAAAGGGGATTCCCTTTAAAACATTTCATCCATAATTATTCTCCCAATAAATGGGCATCCTCCCATGTCCATGCATAATACTAACCGAACTACATGAGATTTAATTCTTCTATTGAGGACTCATAGGTATCTTATATTATGAGTTTGATCCCAACATCCAATCACCTTCTATCCCTCCTAGATGATTATAAACATCAGAGAACCTTATTGCACGACTCATGATAGCATTGCCTCTATAGCATCAAATCCATGTATATCAATGTGGTTCATGCAAACAATGGGTAGCCCAAGGATACACACTGTGGGAATCAACCATGGATTCAAGAATATATGAATACGAATTAAATCTATAAGAGAGTCTCGTAATAGGAAATAATTACCCACAAAAGGGTGAGATGAGCACGACCTCTCATCCTCTCGAACAATGTATTTCTTAAGATTATTTGGGAAAAAATCCTCTATAAAGCACCTACATTTGGAAATAAGGTCCATGAATCATGGATACTATGGTTTTTGGGTGTTTCTAGCACATTTAATAAACCTTTGAGAGTCTATCTGATGAATTAATATCCTAATAGACCAATTGTAAAAATACATAACCCCATTCAATCGCTTGTTGGGGACAATTGAATGTAGAACCTCCTTCATAATGTGTAATGGATTAACTGCCCAGTCCATGCGGGTTTAATATAGCTCCTCCGAAAAGACAACGATGCAGATAAGGCCAAAAAAATGTGGTGATAAGAATGTAACTATAATAACGGATGAATACTCTTCACTCGTTAGAAAATTCATTACATCTTTCCTAAACCCACAAATGGGCCATCTTAGAGTCAAAATGAAAATGGTGAACCAGACGTGAATCCTTATCCCAAGTGACAGTTCTACCCCACTCAAGCCCCTTCTCCTCACATCAAAAAAAGGAAGGAGTCCTAAATGAATTGTCAAATATGCATATGTTCAAGAGATTCTACTTTGATTGGGTTTTGTTGTCTATATATGTCATATATATATATCTGGTTTCAGCAGAGAATCTGTTGATCCAAATGGCATCCCAACAACTAGTGCAGACATGCACCTCAGCAATCCTATATGTGGTCAGCCCCCGATGAAGAGTAGGACACCCTCGCCCAGCTATAATTTTCAAGGCTAGTTATCCATCATGGTTATTAAATAGTAAATCAAAAATAGAACTCTCTCCAGAGTGGAGGCCTCAATACAAGCCCTATGATCTACAAAATCTCACCTGTCACCTGCTTAGCTGTAGTTGGCACCCCAGCACTAGGTGGCCCCAGTGGTCTTCCCTAACCGTTTTGAGATCAGTTCCCCATAATTTGACAACAAGGACTTCCCTTATCTCAGAAAAGAAGATGAACTCTATGACGATGAATTCATCTAAGTGGCATAAGGGTTCAACTCACCGAACCATTCTAGAGAGTGTCACCACCATGTATACCCACTTTGAAGAGGATCATATGATGAGGGAGTCTACTAATGTTCAGAAGACACAGGCCCCATGGGATTCCCACTGAGGCTGGAAAACATATAATCAGGAACATTTAATAACACTAATTCTTGTGTAAAATCTTTATCATACAAACATGGAAGCATTAAACATGAAAAAACACAACTCTAACCCCTCCACTCATGCCCACCAAATAAAATAGGGTGGCAAAATATGAACATTTGCACATTCCTACCAGTTCTCTACAGTCTCACCATATGGATAGAGTGGAAAAGTACATGTAGATGCAGATGTCCACCGATGCACAAGAATATCATCATTCAAATGGGATTGAAAACAGAAACATGCTAGAAAAAGTACTTACTCATGTGTGTCAATTACTCTATCCAAATAGTACAGTAAGAAAATATAAGTGGGGTAAAATTCCAGAGGATGCATAAAAATCTCATGAAACAATTATAGTGTAAAGCGATAAGATTCAAATTATGGATCATGAATATGAATCCCACTGATCAAAGACGGTGGAAACTAGAGTAGAAAAACAGAGGTAGATTCATTAATCTCTCTAAGTTTAAGAGAACTTCCAGTATCTACAGGAAACCTATGGGGGACAGAAGAAGGCACAAACTTTTTCTCTGACATCAGAGTGGGTCTTTATACCCATTCCATCCAAAGATGTTTCTCCTCACATCCTTGAAATTATGGAATATTCAACATCAATTCCAGTCCATATCTTACAAACATGCCAAGATATCATTGCATTAGCATAAATGGTGAGGAACCAGGCCCACCTCCCAGTTTCCTCAAACGTAATGATTGACCCACAAAATGGGTTTGTCACTACGGAGTAGTAATGCATCCCTAATCCATTATAGGAGGGTTGATGACAACATCCTATGATACACAAAAAACCATATCTGGAACAAATACTCATTCCAAATGGGGGGCGCTAGTCCAACTTGGTGGCCGCTCTAGGGAAGACATATATCGCTTCCAAAACTCAAGATGCTCGACTGTGTATACCAACTACATCACATGAAACAACAAGATAGATACCCATATATGAAGGTTGTTACCAACATCAAAAGACCCCAGTTACTCACAAAAGAGTTCCCAAAAATTAAATGTTCCCAAGGAAACTGAAAAATGAAGATCACATACATGATCATGCCCTACTAGAAGAAATATCTCTTAAATCCCTCGAACATATATCAATAATGGTTGAAGACACTGTTAGTCCATTACCAAATTATGTAAGTTACAGTAGTAGTTATGAAGGCCCTCCCAACAATGTAGCTACTAATTTCTCGAAAGAACATCCCCATAGCACCCAAGGGGGAATACTCAGTGGTCTAGGAATGATAGATCATGAGAGACAATCTCCAGACGTGTGTAATGGTATCCCTCCATTTGACCTGATGATAAAATAGCAAGAAGGTCATCCCCTTGCTATCGTCTACCCTGATGGTCCTCCCCATGGTGTAGGTTGTAGATATGCTTCTCCATGTAGTCGGAATTCGAGTTATGATGGTATTACTCTCCATGATGACAATCCTTGTGAAGGACTTCCCCGGAATGGTAGCTGATGTGAAGGGCCTCATCATTACAACATCAAGAAATAAGAACATCCTCCTTTCATTGATGTACATCCTAAATTCTCTCTAGATCCTGATATAAAGATGTAATATTTCCCCCTCTATCATAGAAATCATCAAGAAGGTCCTCCCCTTGGTGACATTAAGCAGAAAAAAGGTCCTCCCCTTGCTAGTGCACCTTGAGGGTCATCCATAGTGTATATGATGTTGTAAAATTAAAAGTGGTTGAGGATCAAGTAGAACTGGTATCCCTAGCCATGGTAGAACTAACTTTGAAGTTCCTCCCCCCAATAGAAATTCATAATAGAAATAATTCCCTCTTCATACTGAGAGAAATGTGAAAAATATCTCCTATAGAGAGGTACTCAGAAAGATAGAGTTAGACATACAAGACACACTTTCTATAACAATTGATATCCTTTAACAAACAGAATATTGTCCAAGTACATGATAAACTTCCGAGCCACTCTCGCTCCACTCACATAACGATAAGGCTCTTACCAACTCTACTCCTTGGAAAAAATCACTAATAAGTAGTCATGTTGGGCATATCATGTAGTGGAGTCTTCAAAAGAACAATAACATGATATGTTTCTCATAAGAAGATAAATAGATAAGGATAATATACTGGTGATGTATTATCCCAAGGACACTTCTCACTTAAACATACCAAGGTAGTTTACAATGGAATGTATGAATAACATTTTCCTCAATATCTGGATGAATCTTCTCCAGCTATAATGAATATTCTTTCCGTATGAAGGGTATGCAGACCATATCAATATATTAGGATATCTTCTCTATCTAATGAACCAAAAACCCCTCATATCTTCATGGAATTCATGATAACAAAGTAAAAAAGAAAATTCCAGAAATTTCTTTCATCCATTCACTACACAAGTTGTGCTTCCTCATTTGAGACACCGCGTATGAATTTCACATTCAAAGATGAGGAGAACATGGAGATTTACACTTCTCTTGATGTCTCATCTAGTAGATATAATTTGAAATGAAATCTAGAAATGAAATTAACAAAAGCTATAAATAAAATGAAATCATGGTATAGGAAAGATAGAATTCTAAAAAAAGGCCTACAGTAAGTCTCAAAAGCATCAGGCTCGACGAGATCAAGCCATTGAAAATCATCTAAGTAAAAAAATGAAGAAAATTTTGTACCCTTCATGCCTATGGGAAACCAATCAGAACGTCATGATCAGGTTTTTGATATATAATAAATCTTATGTGGATTCAATTCCATACTCATATCGTAACCGAACGGGAGATAATGAAATATAAAAGTTGGTAATAGTGGTGGCTACAACTACAATACCATAACTTCCCCAGCCTACAGGGCTGGGGGGAATTTATAACTCGAAATTCCCTCATAATACCAACAAATCCAAGCCATATTGCATCAATGTAAGAATGGTAGCATCTCTATCCTACAGGGCTAGAAGAAATTTTACCTCATGTTCCCGTACAATAGATGTCTATCTTCTCTCGTCTTGGATGATCAATCAGAAGAGAGGTCACCAATTCCACCACATCGAATTGTTCATACCCTCCAAGATTATGTCACATTACAAGGTCATTTTAGGGATCCCTTTGGGTGTATTTTCTCCAAGAAAATGGAAGAATATGAGTGAATGGAAGTTGAAAGGAAAACAAAGGATGCATAAATCGTTCCAACCATTCATAATTGGGTACACCACCCCCAATGTGGTATTCATCAATGAACATGCTAAACATCAACCCCAAAAAATCTCACATGAAATGAAACAAAGGAAGAGGATGCAAGAGATGATTGTTCCAACCAAGAGGCATCCCAACCCAAGCTTAATGATGTGTATTCCAATAACCAAATAGTTTTCCTAAATTTGGGCACCCCCTCATTTACCCATTATTGCCTTCTACACAAATCCCCATGAAGGAGATGAATAAATCATAGTTCATCTATGACCCACCACCTCAAACATCTAATAATATGTCCCCCACCCTAGATGAAAGATTCACTAAGAAGGAGGATGATATCAAAGAGCTCAGAAAAATAAATGTCGAGCTCTATCGCAATAGTTATCTTACTAGATGTGTTTCTCAAGTACAAAATCATAAAATGTTCCCATAAGAGGTTCCCTTACCACAAGAACACATCCTAATAAATGATTTTTAGCTCAGATTCATTCCTAATCTTGCACTGGGACCATCAACCTACTTAATTCTAGCCTCATAAAAAAATTAATACATTCCTCCACTCGGAACTAAATCATACTATACTCAGGAAAACCCGCAAAGGATACTCATAACCATGTATCCCCCCAACCACTATAAGTGTTGGCATGTCCATCTTTGCCACCTACTACACCCACCCTAGCACAATTCTATCAGGATATGCATCGATGGATCTTTAATATCATAAAGAATCTAATAGATTGAAAGGATGCTATGGTAGGCTAACGTGCCCCAATACAACATGAACATAAACCTTATCCTGATTGGGTGAGCAATGATATTCCATCTCCAAACTTCGAGAACCTATTAATCCTAGTGTTCAATGGTTCGAGTGACCTGGAGCAACACCTAATACATTATGCCTCTTACTATGATCTGATGAGGGGAACCCCAGAGCAGCAAGAAGAGGTGAATGTTAGGTTCTTCATGTAAACACATTAGTGTTCATACATAATGTGCTATACTAGCTTCCTAGCTAAGTCAATCAAAGGCCAATAGGACATTCAAAGATAGTTTATCTTCCCATGAAGTTTGACATTTCCAACGAAAATGGTCAGTGATCTCATGAAATGCAAGTAGCAATAGAATGAAATATTTTCAGACTATATTTCCAGATGTAATGGTCTATCATACTCAATAAACTTGCAGCTCCCACATAATGAAATTTTCTCTATGTACATCGATAAACACTATGATGAATTTCAAACATCGCTCTTCCTAGTGACGTACACATGTGGGTTCTAATATTTCACTTCCATCTTCAAGGAATATAAGACTATTTGTAGAAGACTCATCCCATGTCATGGGTGGCCCTATCCGCCCTATGAAAAAGAAAAAAGAAAAGTTGAATTGGATTACACCATTTTTAAGACCCCACCGGCACTAGCTCTTATTGTGAGGTCCCCACAAAACTGAGCCGGACCACATGGATTCCAAAAACCACCCCAACCACAGCAATATGAGCGATTTTGAGTTAAAATAAATTAGTTCGAGGTACTAAGAAATAACGAAAACTCATTCAGAGATGACCATGTTTGTGGCTACTTCAAAGCCTCTATAAATTGCAACATTATCTTGCTACCATATCTAAAGAGAGCTGATGATGTGGGTCTCCAAGACCATAAAAATTATTGTCCCTATCACCATATTCTAGGGCACACCATATATGAGTTATTTATCTTTAAGGATATTCTATAAATGATTTTGGATTTTGGGAAAGTCAAATTGGGTCCTCTATAAAAACAAGTGGCCTAGGTCTCCACCTTAGACCGAAAAGGGGAAGAGGACGCGAAAATAGTCACCCGGACAAAGGAGGAATAATATGATAGTAGGATGACTTGGAAAATATTCAAATGAGCTCATTGAATCCTCAAGGAATAGTTCATGTAAGCAATCGTTCACTAAATAGATCCTGATGTGACATGACCATCACCCACATCACTAATGTCCACTGAGTCCTAGAAGGGTAGAAAGTAAATGATATATATTTAGATGGAACCAAATATGAATCTGGTCATGACACATTCGGACATCATGCCAACAGACTTGGGATAACGAGAACAACCCCTTCTAACATGACAATAGTCACTACCCCGCCAAATGGCACCATCAGTAGGAGTCAGTCAGACAGAATCATTGTCAGAGAAAGAACTGATCCCCAGGTCCTTTAATTTCATTCACTTGATGGACCCATTTTCGGATGCAGACTATAGACACAAACCTGAATTTATTACATCCAACCAGAGAGAAAGAGGAATATGCCACATAGGTTGAGGTTTTCTTGGAAGGCTTGATCACGGAAGGAGTGAAATTCCTAGCCACACCTTATCTCAACCCATTTAAATTATGGATACCCACAGAAGAACCCAATAGTAGATACAACTGAAACTGGAGTTTTTTTCTTCCCCTATGTAAGGAAATCCAAGCCCGATCATCTTGTGGTATTCTTCGGAGGAAGAATAGATATCCAATCACCTGAGGCATACAGGTGAAACAATTCAGCTAAACATGGAAAACAAAGTAGGACCATCAACACCTATCACATAGGCTGAAGCATCTAGGTCCAAAGATCAATCCCCTAAAGCACCCGTGAAAGAGAATCCCCTTGTCGGGAAGCACCGACTTTTAGAGCCAAAATATGATATTATGAAATTTATATCCTCAGTACTGACAATGCTATTGATCCTAGATTCCTTGGTAATTTTCATAGGCCTTAGGGATGCACTCATCACTTCCATACTATGTCCCCGTGAATTCAAGGCCAGTGTAGTAGCGGCTGAAGTCTATTTAATAGAGACAAATCCCAAAGAATTCCACCCTATCATATCTTTCATAGATCAGGATGAAGAAGCCATCATTAAAGGAAACATCAAAGCATTTTATGTGTCTGGAAAGATAAAAGACATTGATGTTTGGAGTAATTTCATTGATAATGTATCTGGAGTCAACCACCTCCTATTGTGAACACTTCATCGGTTAGGATATGACAAGGATAGTCTAACACCCTGCACCACAACTCTATTGTGATATGAAAAAAGTGAGCATAAGATAATGGTTTGAATCAATCTCAAAACATAGATCGATGACCACGTGTTTGATTCTTTGTTTCAGGTAGTGAGGTAAAGTACGATCTTCAACATCTATTTAGGAAGGCTCTGGCTTCATCAACATGTGACAATTCCCTCATCGTACTATAAGTGCATTAAATATTGAGATAATGGAAAAAAGGGACATCGTCCACTAATAAATACCCATTAAAATCATGTGAGTTACATTATATTGATGTAGGGTTCTATAAACCCAGAGAGAAGAATCCTTTGGGTGATAAAGTTGATTGGATGACCACCCCAAATTTCTTGGAAATGGCTCCCACTAATCCCTTGCAATTGTAACTCCCCGACCCCAGCTACCCAGAGTCGGTGCATTACTTCGTAACATTGGCATGATCACAAAAGATCAAGTCTCCAAAGACCGATTAGTTTAGTATCCTTGGAAACACTAGATACATTCATAAGTCTTTCATTACAACAAAAAGTAAACAAACTACAATAACATGGTCTTCATAGTCCACAATCATATCCCTTTCTGACTACCCCTGCAGGTCATTCATAAAATACTTCTTCACATCCTGGAAAAATATTAAAACATTGAAAGGGGTGAGCTCAGATGCTCAGTAAGGATAACAATATAGCGGAAGCTTTGATAAATAATCATTAACATTTAAGGCAATGTATAACTAAAACAAAATCCTTTTAAACATGAACTTCAACATAGTATGGAAAAATTAAAATGACATAATGCCATTTACTTATTCACATTGATATTCTACTAGTCGAATGATCACATGCAATATCAATAACCACTTTCATAATGATGGAATGCATAATGCCAGACTATCATAACCACGTAGCCAAGGCCTCGTGCCAAGACCAGAAATAAGATTTTGTCAAGGCCTCATGCCAAGACACGAGTTTGTCTCATGAGACTTGCCGATGCATCGAGGAGCTATAGCGGGCTCCACACGTCACTTATTAAGTCCAATGCATTCCTTATATGAATAGGTTTAAACATATCATAAACCATAACATAATCGTATCACATAAAACATGCATAAAGGAAACATAAAATTTCCACATTTCAATCACAAGATATAAATAAAACACATTGATATAATAAAAACACTTTCAAAACCATTTTCAATAAAATAAAAGAATGTTAAAACTTTGTATTTATTTTTCATTAAAAAAAATGATGGCTTGTAGAGGAAGCCGAAACTCAAATAATAGTCACGTCGGCAGAGAAGTCGTTGTTGCCGCATAAGTACGGATAGAAAAACATTCTTTTTTTGTCGTTTAGTAAAATTCTTCATATAAAAAAGATTCCTTTTGAATAAACGTAAAATTCAAAGGGGTTTACACACCGTATAAAAGAAAGTTTTGTATAAAACCTAATATACCTCAATGAAAGGGGATTGAGACAATGTCCTTAAAAAGATCATTTTTTAAATAAAGTACATCTATAATGTGTATTCACTATAAGTACACATAAATAATGTACAAATACAATATAGGACATAATAATATCATGACATAATTTGAATGTACGAGATTAACCCAAAGAATGAAAATTGGGTTAAGAAATTCCCTTACAAAGATAATTTAAATAAAATAGATCTATTATGTGTATTCACTATAATTACACATAAAGAAAGTACAAATACAAGATATGACATAATAATATCATGACGTAATTTGAAAGTAGGAGATGAACCCATAAAATGGAAGTTGGGTTATGAAATTCCCTTACCTCGTGTCTGACTTGACTCAACCGTTCTTTAACCTCATGAATAATAAACTAGAGTTAATATATACATTATTAAGAACCATTTCAATTTCATTATCCTTTTTATATCACTTATTACAATGATATGAACATTATGTAATTATTTAAGTTAATAACGGTGGTTTTGTCGATCTTTGGTACTTGAGTCAAAAATAAACTTCCTATAATTTCAAGTTGTTCATGTGGTGAAATATCCATTATATTCAGAATTATATTCATGATGTAGATATCATATATATGATATATATCCAGTATATACATTCATTCATAATGTCACGTAACATTTAGAGGTAAGAAATGAAATGCACCGTTCATGGAGACGGTAAGCCGTACGTACGCATGAATGCTACTTTCATTTCTATTTCGTATTTAATGGAATGGAATCATGGTGATATAAATTTATAATATAATTACATTATAATATATTGTATAATACCATTTAATACATCCTTTACACATCACACATATGGCATTAACGATTCAAATCACTTTGAGGGGGCGGTAGTCCGCACTTCCTAAAATGAAATTATGGCGTTTTACCCATAATGGAAATAATAAAGTATGCCATAAATGAGAAATACAGAAGCATAAGTAAAACATAAACACATTATATATCTTATATAAATATATTTACATCTTAATGGCCACCTTTGAATGTGTTATATGAGTATTGAAAAATCATCGTTTCGTGAGGCAGAAATTCGCCATCCACAGAAACCGTATGTTCTTTAACCATTAGATGTAGGTGTGTGTAAGTGTAGCTCTAATCCTTATTATAATGGCATCCTAGTATATTTAGGATACTGGTGGTGTTACAAAAGTAATGAATAAAAAGAGTTTAGGTGCTTGAGAAGAAAAATAAAACAAAACAACATTAGATAAGACATTACCTCAAAATCGGGTAACTCTTTTTGATTTGAGCCAAAGGCTTCCTTGAGAAGCGTTATGCACAAAGTGAGGCTTCTAGGAGTAATAGGGGGAAGTTGGGAGAGTATTGGGGCAGAGGTTGGCCGAGCCAAATGGCTTGAAAGTGTAAATGAGGTGGGAGAGGTGGGGGCCTTTTATAAGTGGAGAGGAGGGGTACTCTTGGAATGTAAAGAAACGTCACTTTATTATAAAATGAGTTTCGGATTTTAGAGGTCCCAAACTTATATAATTTGAGGCTAAGATGATAAGGGTTCGGAATATACTCATCTAATAGGCTTTGGACAAGTGTAAGCCTTGGATTTTGCATTATCTTCTCATTTTATTTAAATCGTTAAATAATGAGGTAATCGCCGCATCATAATGATGTCATAAATAATTTAATTTATTTAATGTCTATAAATTATAAAAAAAATACTATGATGTAGAAAATCTTTTTATATTTCTAATGAATATTTATAATCCAAATTTGGACTTGTGTAACCCCACTTACAAACTGTTTTAGTAAAACAACTCATGTTTGTGTCAATTTAATTTTAACATTAAATAAATATATATTAATGTCATTTTCCAACTAATGTGGCTCCATGGGGTCCCCAAGTTGACCCATGGGTTGTCTTGGTCGGCCATTACTCATCCAATAGGATTAGGACAAGTGACATGCTAATCTCATATTTTTAAAACATTATTTTTACCTTAAACTACACTAATTACCTCTAATCGCGATTAAGAACTTAAAAGTTACTATTCACCAAAAAATTATTTTAATCTCATTGAACCACATTTTACTTCTTAATTACAACCATGTATATCAGATTTTTGAAAATATAATCACATAAGTGGTAATATTTCATTTAAACGAAAAATCAGTTATTTAACTACCACTTAGTGGTTTCACTATTCATCAAAAATTGAAGTTTTTCAGAACAAGGCCAAAATTTCACCATAAGCTATAATTGATATTCCGAATTCAAAAATGATTTCTATTTTACAAAATTCCAAACATATAAGTTGCATTAATTAATTTTATAATTAATTCCCGATGTTACGACAAATAGCGTGTTTTTAAGAAACAATTTGTATCAAAAGATTGGCAATTGTTTATGTCCAATTTCAATGTTAAATTAATTCTAATGACCACCATTGGATAAAATGGAAAAAATATATTCCAATTATACTTTAAAACCACTTAGTAGTATAACTTATCACTATAAATTATTTTGATTAAAAAAGTTGTTTTTAAGTATTTTTCACTATTCATAAAAAATTAGAAGTTCTTCGAAAAATACCAAAAATTCAACATAGGCTAATTTCGATATTTCGAATCCAAAAATGAACTACATTTTGAAATATAAAATTTCCATAATTTTAAAAAGTGGTTATTACTATTCA
The DNA here is from genome assembly GCA_963277665.1 of Viscum album. NCBI lineage: Eukaryota > Viridiplantae > Streptophyta > Magnoliopsida > Santalales > Viscaceae > Viscum > Viscum album. The sequence continues at coordinate 1,365,484,681 of OY728162.1, read as the reverse complement.
TAACAGTTACTTTGATTAGTTGCGGTGTTTTAGAACTCGAAGTTGCGTACAATGAAAGCTATTACATTATTGAATGAGAAGCGTATCGTGGAAGCTCGGGGTGTTACATTCTACCCTACTTCAATAAATTGCATCCTCACAATTTGAAATTTTTCTTTGAAAATAAATGTTTGAAAAGAGAAAATACTTTTGAGGAAAACCCACATCGGAAATAAGGTTAATAAATATATAACATCTAAAGAAAGCAAGATAAGTACAAAGGTCACCCAATATAGCCCATTCTAGAATTCTATGAAAATATGGATATGGAGGAGAAACAAACCATCAAGGTCTGATGGAGAGTTATAGAAAACAGGATTAGGAAAATGTTTAACCACAATAAAATCACAAACTTGTGATTGGTTAAACGGTCATTGAATCCCCAGTTGGAAAAGTTAACCGATAACATTTTTGTTTTAAGTTACCTTTTATAATGTTGAGGAATTTATTTAGGAGATTTACTAAGAACGTAAGGGAATATACATACTTGTTATGTATACTTTCATTCGTTAATAAATTTTTACCACAAACCCAACTTTTACTCCAAATGGTAACGGAACTCAAAAATATTCTATTTATCCTAATTTTTTAATGTTCCAAATGTTAACACATACCATTTAGATTAGTAAAACTATTTTTTAATAACCAGGGACTTCCTGTAGTCTAGTGGTAGGAAATAAAGGCTTGTCGCACTATGGTTGTGGGTTCGATTCCTACAGCTTTGTCCGACGCGACGGGTTATTCCCCACCCTGCAGGTTGTCCTTTTCCTTAAACTATAGTATCCTAATATTCCAAAAATAATCTTCATAAATTTTTTAACCTTAAACAATACTATCCAAAGATCAACTTAATCCACTCCAACCATTATAGTTATCCAAAATACCTCTGTCCAGACTTTCTCTAAAAGGTCTCTTAATTCCAAAATCAATTTATCTGATTCCCCAAACAAAGTAAAGTTTCTCTTATTGTCACATACTAAAAATATAATTACCTTCATCATATTAAAACCTTACTGAAATAAACAAGTACTGCAGTACAATCCTTATATATATATATCACATTATTCTAATAACAAAAATATAATCCATGAGTCCAAAAGCACCAATACCTTAGTTATTCTGCTTCAACTGTAGTAACAACATAATATTGTCCTTGATCCCTTGGCCTTTTCTGAGGTAATTTTCCCTGACTCTTATGACATTCATTTGAATAATGACCCATTTCACTACAATTGTATCATTCAACTTTGATATCCTCTTTCTTTCCCTTGCAATCACGAGCCTGGTGACCCTTTTCTCCACATTTATAACAAACTCCCATTCCTTTTACGCAAGTACCAGGGTGATTATTTCCACAATTATCACATAATGGAAAATCCTTCTTTCCCTTTTCCCTTTATCTGTCTCTTGTTCCACCATTCTCTTCTTCTCTTGCTTTACTTTGTTGTCATAAGACTTAGAGATTTCCTTTTCTGTCTTGATAGCACACGAGACAATATCTTCATATGATGATAATGATTGTGATACTAAAGCTCGACGGAGAAATGGTATTAACCAATCAAAGAAACGATCAATCTTACACCTTGGGTTACGTATATAATCGGCAACATGCCTCATTAACCTTGTAAAGTTAGCCTCATACTTTGCGACATTCTCATCCTCCTTCTTCCTCAGACTCATAAATTGCCTTTCCATATCTTCTTGATGGTCACGAGGAAAGTATTTTTCTAAGAAAAGCTCTTTGAACTCCCTCCATTCCATATTCGATACGTCATCATCTTCCATTGTGTTTTGAATCAATAAACACCACTGATCGGCATCTCCAGTGAGGCGGTAAACTCCCATGACAACCTTCTCCATTTCACTAATCCCCAAGGCATGGAATATTTTCTCTAAGGAATTTATCCATTGCTCAGCTACAATAGGATTTGTACTCCCATTGAAGGTTGGTGGTTGTTGCCTCATGAAGTGGTCTAACATTGATCCTCCACGTTGCGGATCAGGGTGCTCCATACGAGTAAGTTTATTATTCATAACCTGAGTGAGTTGTCCCAGTATTGTAATAAGTTGATCAGCACCAGTTGTATCTCCAGCTCCACAATAATTATCTTGAGTAGGAGGGAAATCCCTACACGGAGTGCGTGCATTGATACGGTTTCCATTCCTTCCACTAGGCGCCATTTCTAAACAATGGCATAAACTATATTAGTTTATAAATCAAAATACATAATTCCATACTTATAAGATACTTAACATAAATTGAACTGTTTATGGATATAATCCATAAAAATGTTTTCTTTGAGGAAGTATATACTCATAACCCTTCATAGTGGTTTATAAAGAAAATGAGAATTATCCAAAGCATATCCCCTGGGAGTGTCGTAACCAAGAGTGCAGCAAGGCCCATTATCATGCACCAGTTCCCGTTCGAGTCAAGCTCAAAGTGGTGTTTTCGGGTTTTACCCCTAGGTACATCTGTGCCAGAGCCGCCTCTACTTGCTCGTATCCAGACAGGGATGTATTGCTCGGAAAACTCACAAAATCTCTACAATAACAAAATTCTAGGAAGTTCTTCTATACTAATCCTCAAAGTCTATCTTCAGGCTATGTTCTCTAATCAGACTTTATCTAAATCTAGCTTTCAAGGTTAGTACTAAACTGCCTCTGATACCAACTGTAACGCCCCGACCCTAGCTACCCAGAGTCGGTGCATTACTTCGTAACATTGGCATGATCACAAAAGATCAAGTCTCGAAAGACCGATTAGTTTAGTAGCCTTGGAAACACTAGATACATTCATAAGTCTTTCATTACATCAAAAAGTAAACAAACTACAATAACATGGTCTTCATAGTCCACAATCATATCCCTTTCTGACTACCCCTGCAGGTCATTCATAAAATACTTCTTCACATCCTGGAAAAATATTAAAACATTGAAAGGGGTGAGATCAGATGCTCAGTAAGGATGACAATATAGCGGAATCTTTGATAAATAATCATTAACATTTAAGGCAATGTATAACTAAAACAAAAGCCTTTTAAACATGAACTTCAACATAATATGGCAAATGTAAAATGAGATAATGCCATTTACTTATTCACATTGATATTTTACTAGTCGAATGATCACATGCAATATCAATGACCACTTTCATAATGATGGAATGCATAATGCCAGACTATCATAACCACGTAGCCAAGGCCTCATGCCAAGACCACAAATAAGATTTGTCAAGGCCTCGTGCCAAGACACTAGTTTGTCTCATGAGACCTGCCGATACATCGATGAGCTATAGCGGGCTCCACCCGTCACTTATTAAGTCCAATGCATTCCTTACATGAATAGTTTTAAACATATCATAAACCATAACATAATCGTATCACATAAAACATGAATAAAGAAAACATAACATTTCCACATTTCAATCACAAGATATAAATACAACACATTGATATAATAAAAACACTTTCAAAACCATTTTCAATAAAATAATAGAATGTTAAAACTTTGTATTTATTTTTCATTAAAAAAAATGATGGCATGTAGAGGAAGCCGAAACTCAAATAATTGTCACGGTGGCGGAGAAGTCATTGTCGCCGCATAAGTACGGAAAGAAAAACATTCCCTTTTTGTCGTTTAGTAAAACGCTTCGTATAAAAAAGATTCCTTTTGAATAAACGTAAAAGTCAAAGGGGTTTATACACCGTATAAAAGAAAGTTTTGTATAAAACCAAATATTCATCAATGAAAGGGGATTGAGACGAAGTCCTTAAAAAGATCATTTTTTTTAAATAAAGTACGTCTATAATGTGTATTCACTATAAGTACACATAAATAATGTACAAATACAATATAGGACATAATAATATCATGACATAATTTGAATGTAGGAGATTAACCCAAAGAATGAAAATTGGGTTAAGAAATTCCCTTACAAAGATAATTTAAATAAAATAGATCTATTATTTTTATTCACTATAATTACACATAAAGAAAGTAAAAATACAAGATATGACATAATAATATCAAGACGTAATTTGAAAGTAGGAGATTAACCCAAAGAATGGAAGTTGCGTTATGAAATTTCTTTACCTCGTGTCTGACTTGACTCAACCGTGCTTTAACCTCCTGAATAATAAACTAGAGTTAATATATACATTATTAAGAACCATTTTCAATTTCATTATCCTTTTTATATCACTTATTTCAATGATATGAACATTATGTAATTATTTAAGTTAATAACGTTGGTTTTGTCGATCTTTGGTACTTGAGTCAAAAATAAACTTCCTATAATTTCAAGTTGTTCATGTGGTGAAATATCCATTATATCCAGAATTATATTCATGATGTAGATATCATATATATGATATATATCCAGTATATACATTCATTCATAATGTCACGTAACATTTAGAGGTATGAAATGAAATGCACCGTTCATGGAGACGGTAAGCCGTACGTACGCATGAACGCTAATTTCATTTCTATTTCGTATTTAATGGAACGGAATCATGATGATATAAATTTATAATATAATTACAGTATAATATATTCTATAATACCATTTAATCAATCCTTTATACATCCCACATATGACATTAACGATTCAAATCACTTTGAGGGGGCGGTAGTCCGCACTTCCTAAAATGAAATTATCGCGTTTTACCCATAATGGAAATCATAAAGTATGCCATAAATGAGAAATACAGAAGCATAAGTAAAACATAAACACATTATATATCATATATAAATATAGTTACATCTTAATGGCCACCTTTGAATGTGTTATATGAGTGTTGAACAATCATCGTTTCGTGAGGCAGAAATTCGCCATCCACAGAAACCGTATGTTCTTTAACCATTAGATGTAGGTGTGTGTAAGTGTATCTCGAATCATTCTTATAACATCATCCTAGTATATTGAGGATACTAGTTTTGTTACAAAAGAAATGAATAAAAAGAGTTTAGGTGGTTGAGAAGAAAAATAAAACAAAACAACATTAGATAAGACATTACCTCAAAATCGGGTAACTCTTTTTGATTTGAGACAAAGGCTTCCTTGAGAAGAGTTATGCCCAAATTTAGGCTTCTAGGAGTAATAGGGGGAAGTTGGGAGAGTATTTTGGCAGAGGTTGGCCGAGCCAAATGGCTTGACAGTGTAAATGAGGTGGGAGAGGTGGGGGCCTTTTATAAGTGGAGAGGAGGGGCACTCTTGGAAAGTAAAGAAAAGTCACTTTATTATAAAATGAGTTTCGGATTTTAGAGGTCCCACACTTATATAATTAGAGGATAAGATGATAAGGGTTCTAAATATACTCATCCAATAGGCTTTCGACAAGTGTATGCCTTGGATTTTGCATTATCTTCTCATTTTATTTAAATCGTTAAATAATGAGGTCATCGCCGCATAATAATTATGTCATACATAATATAATTTATCTAATTTCTATAAATTATAAAAAAACTACTATGATGTAGGAAATATTTTTAGCTTTCTAATGAATATTTATAATAAAAATTTGGACTTGTGTAACCCCACTTAACAACTGTTTTAGTAAAACAACTCATGTTTGTGTCAATTTAATTTTAACATTAAATAAATATATATTAATGTCATTTTCCAACTAAAGTGGCTCCATGGGGTCCCAAAGTTGACCCATGGGTTGTCTTGGTCGGCTATGACTCATCCAATAGTATTAGGACAAGTTTCATGCTCATCTCATATTATTAAAACATTATTTGTACCTTAAACTACACTAATTACCTCTAATCGCGATTAAGAACTTAAAAGTTACTATTCACCAAAAAATTATTTTAATCTCATTGAACCACATTTTACTTCTTAATGACAACCATGTATGTCGGATTTTTGAAAATCAAATCACATAAATGGTAATATTTCTTTTAAACGAAAAATCAGTTATTTAACTACTACTTAGTGGTTTCACTATTCATCAAAAATTGAAGTTTTTCAGAACAAGGTCAAAATTTCACCCTAAGCTATAATTGATATTCCGAATTCAAAAATGATGTCTATTTTAAAAAATTCCAAACATATAAGTTGCATTAATTAATTTTATAATTAATTCCCGCTGTTACGACAAATAGCGTGTTTTTAAGAAATAATTTGTATCAAAAGATTGGCAATTGTTTATGTCCAATTTCAATGTTAAATTAATTCTAATGACCACCATTGGTTAAAATGGTAAAAATATATTCTAATTATACTTTAAAACCACTCAGTAGTATAACTTATCACTATAAATTATTTTGATTAAAAAAGTTGTTTTTAAGTATTTTTCACTATTCATAAAAAATTAGAAGTTCTTAGAAAAATACAAAAAATTCAACATAGGCTAATTTCGATATTTTGAATCCAAAAATGAAGTCCATTTTGAAATATAAAATTTACATAATTTTAAGAAGTGGTTATTACTATTCATAACAGCTACTTTGATTAGTCGCGGTGTTTTAGAACTCGAAGTTGCGTACAATGCAAGCTATTGCATTATTGAATGAGAAGCGTATTATGGAAGCTCGGGGTGTTACAACAATAGCATAGGGAAGAGTATGTATTACCCAAAAACTAGGTTGAGTGCATAAGTTCATTCTCGGATACCGACTAATTTTATTAAATTATTTCTATTATGGACTCCAACTCCAATGATACTGAAGAGACTACTAAGTACTACGATTTCAAGGAAATCCAACACATGGATGCTCTTGGACCATCCTCGGTATCCTATATAGTTCCCACTTTAATCAATAAGGCTGAAGTCAATTTCTCTCCCAACCTCAGAGTGATCATCTCGAGAATCATATCTTAATCGGAAGAGGAATATGGTGATGAAGATGACAATGAATAAGAAGAAGAAGACCACAATCACTCCCCTCCATTATTCAAAGATGGTGTCTCCACCACATTCTATGAATATAGGGATATAAATCCAAGAACCAAAGATAAGCCACATCCCACTCTTATTAGTATGGATATGAATTTATTGGAGCCAAAGGCATATACCTCCTTCATTAAGAAGAATCCAAATGTGTTTTCCTTGATCTAAACAAAAATTATATGCCTTGATCTTGAGTCTACAACAAATCATATAGGTCTTTCGGAAGACCAACATGTCTATAAACTAGCAGAAAGAAGGATAAAATCAATCCTTGCTTCCAAAATAGCGGCTGAAGTTGAAAAACAAATACAAGATACCTTTATCTGGGAAGTCCAATATCAAATCTAGCAGGAAAACAAATCCCATGTTAAAATGATGAATGGAAGAATTGTAGTCTGGATCGATTTTAGGGACCTCAATTTTAATTACTTGAATGATGATTTCCCAGTCCCGATCATAGAATTTTTTATCGATGCCATCCTCAAAAATGTGTCCCTCTATTTCATGGATGGTGATTATGGATACAACTAGCTCAGAATGGCTTAACGCGATTAAGAATTCACAACCTCCAGGCCCCCCATATAGTATTCTTCTATAGGGTGATTCCATTTAGTTTAAAAATATTTCATACCTACATATCAGCATTCAATGCATTGCATATTTAATCCCATGTAGGGAAAATTCATCAAGTTCTACATAAATGATCTGGTGGTCGAATAATGATAGTTCTCAAACCACAAGATAGTTTTTCCAACTACCTTAAAAAAACTGCGACATAACAGTTTAAAGATTAATCCCCTAAAGTGTGATTTCGGTGATACCTCTGGGAACTTCCTAGGATTTTTAGAAATCCATTACGACGTCAAAGTTGGACATAAGAAGAAAAAATACTTCCTCGACATGTCTCCACCTCACAACCTCACTAATCTGAGGGGTCTCTAGGGGAACATGGCCTACATTTGGAAATTCATATCCATCCTTGCGGGTAAATGATTACCTTTCACCAGGTTAATGAAGAAGGTGGTTTTATATGAGTGGGATAATGATTATCACGAAGCATTAGAACATCTTAATATATATCTCCTAAGCCCACTAGTGCTTATTCTGTTAATTAAAAATAGACCACTAATTTTGTATGTAACCACCATGGAACTATTTTTAGGAACTCTCCTCACACAGAAGAATTATTCCGGCCATGAGAATAATTTCTATTAACTCAGTTGAACAATGTTCAATGTTGAGACACAATATTCATGAATCAAAAAAAAACTACCTAGCCCTAATCTTTGCAGTTCATAAATTCAGGAATTACTTTTAGTTCCATGAGTTCTATATGGTCTCCCAATGCAAATTGTTTAATTATATCCACAACTATCACATACTAACAAGATACCTATCATGGTGGGAAGTCATCCTACAACAGTTTTACATACGATATGTTTCCTAGAAACCCATCATATTATTGGTGTTACTGGAAATCCTTGTTGAGCACCCCTCTGATGAAATAACCCCATCAAATACTGAATTTCCAGATGAAGAATTATTCTATTCCAAAGACGATCCCAATGCATGGGAAATATACCATGAATGTCCTTCTAAGAGTTCAATAGGGAAAAGGATGGAGGATCTCAAGCTCAAAAAAGTGGGGATGGTTGTTATATTCATATAGAAAAAAAATTCCATCTTTCCTTACTACATCCTACTTTTAAAGGGGTGAACAAATTATGATGTTGAATACCAAGAATTAATTGCAATCCTAGAGCAGGCCCTTCATGCACGAGCAGAATCCCTAAATAAAAAAATGTGATTTGGAGATGTTCATGAAGAAGGTAAATGGTTATTATTACATTAATAATGATGTATTAGACCCATTGATGAACCATATGTGAGAAATGATGGTGTAATTCTCTTCAGATTCGAAACTAACCTATTTCCATTAGTCAAAAAATAATACATCCCATGCATTGGAAAATGTAGCTATAACCAAAGATATTCCAAAATGGGATGAAACTATCATAATAATTTCCCATCGTCGGATGGTCTTTCCATTTACTCAGCAATAGAGTGGAAATAGATGATATTAGCCTAGTTTCTAAAACGTATGGTCACACCACTAGCTGGATGACCCCCATTGAAAATTACCTATGGTGGGGGAGTTCCCACTAGATAGGGCTGGAAGAGAACAAGTCCAGAGGCTGGAAGTCAAACTTCTCTTGTACAATTGCATAAGCTAAGAAATGGTTCTATACAAATGAGCCATTGATGGAGACCTTCATAAGTAAATCTATGGAGAATATACTTCTGTCGTCATAAAGGAAGTGCACACTATAACATTTGGAGAACATCAATTAGAAACCAAGATCTCCCTTCAAATTCACAGGCATGGAAACAATTGGCCCATTATGAAAAAGGAGTGTTCCATATTCACAAAGAAGTTCCATTCCTACCAAGTTCATTAAAATTTTATTCACAAACACCCATATATACTTCACACATCCATGTACTCCTAGCCATTTTCTGTATGGGGGATGGATGTTGTGGGACCATACCCAGTACCATAGCCAGACAATTCATGTCCATTCTCAAAGCAACCAACTTCTTCCCAAAATGGGATGAAGCCATTCCCCATCAAGAGGTCTGGGAAAAAAGAATTATTATCTTTGTGAAGGCCAAAATCACTAACATATTTGGATTCCTCGATATAATTATGACATAAAATGGCTCCAATTTCTGGTCAGCTGAGTTGTAAAAGTTATACCAAGAGTATGGAATCAAAACCTACTGTTCATCACACTACCATGCAGCAGCCAAAGGAAAGATAGAGGCTTTAAAAAAAACTCTGTCCAATATAATATAGATGATGGTAGATAAGGATAAAAAATTGTGTCCAGACAAGATCCTTCGTCATCTATGAGATTACCAAACCACGACCTGCCCTGCCACCCAAGCAACCTAGTACTCACAAGTATAAGGTGAAGAGGTGGTTTTACCGATTTAAATTCAAGTACCATCATTCCGTGAGGCCATTTCTGAAACACAAATCCCTGAATGAGAAATCACAAAAATCATTTGATGATTTTGAAAATCTAGATGAGAAATGTCTTTATACTCTTCACCATTTGAATGTATACCAAAATCAAATCACACGAGCCTCCAACCAAAAGGTTGTCCTTTGGTATTTACTTGAATGAGAGATGGTGTTGGTCCACAGAACCCTAATTATAATAGGGATGAAACCCCTAATGATTGAGTAAAAGTGGAAGGGGACATATGTCATACATAGGGTCTATTATAATGGAGCATTCTCCTTGATTTCAATGGATGGACAGCTCATCATGGCTCCGACCAATACAATATTTCTAAAGAGGAACTTTTCATAATGGTGATGTATGTGGTCCAAACTCTATGACCATACACCATGAGTTATCATCTTGACCACATGACGTTAAACTGTTTGATATTAGTCCCATCAACAAAATGATAAACTATGATCCAAATGTTCTCACTGCATGACTCTAAATAGCATAGTATAGCATCCTGGTTTCAAAATGTTAAACAGCATATCACAAATCGTCCTAATCGCTCGACGATAAGCTGAAAAATCCCAAAATAACTACATGTGGCAGGATTATAGTTAATTAGTCGGATATATAGAGATTTCTCAACCCCTGATCATGGCCCATCCCCCACATGATAAAATTCCTCTATTATATTTTTTTATCTCCCCATATTATGAGATAAATCGTAACCAGTCCTTGTTTCTAACATTGAGTATAACTCAAATTAGATTTGGATTAGTGGTAAGGATTCCCATAAATAATAAAATGATATAGGAATATGATTGACCCGACACCTGTGGCAGATGAAACCCAAACACCTAAACTCCTACGTCCGAGTCATATCGGTAGAGGGAAAATTTGGAACTATGTATGGCTTGATTCATACCTTTGTAGGATACATATTGATGATCAAATTTAACATCCGGCCCTGGCCACCAATTAAAAAAATTACCTCTCAGGTTCCTATACGTTGACAAGAAAGTTGTAGTTAACATTCTAAACTACATATGACTTGATTCCCATTTATCAGTGGGATATGTAATGATTCTGGAATCCTTTATCCTTGTCTAGCCTCCCCAAAAAATAAGATAGCGCCCCTTCCTCCGTGAATAAGTAATACTTGTATAGAGAAATCCATGAAAATTCTAAACCACATGATATTAAACATAAAGGTTCCTCAGGAGTCATGTGCGGTCTGTTTCTCAATATTACAAGATCCTACAGATGCCCCCAATTTCCTATGCTACAAATTTAAATAGATGATGTAAATTCAAGGATTGAATTCTGACACCCATAAGGAGAAAAAATATCATGCTTCCCCATAAATATGATTCAAATGTCTAATAAAGGTTCGTTGGTTCCTTACTAATCATGATTTGGATATTTCCCACATTTCCAGACACATGTTTCCCATTTTTCAAACTCAGTAATTCGAGAATGATTTGGTTTCTATATACATTCATGGTCATGGGAGACGGAAGGCCAGTATCCTCAGGAAACATTTTTTTTACTAGGTACATCATTCCCTAGTGGCTCTGCATATAACCCCTACAAAACTACCTTTATCGAAATGAAAATGCATCCTTAATAGATTCCAACCCTACCTCAATATGCCCAATGGCTTCCAAGACCCATGTTATTCCTCCCGATCCAAGTTGTGATCATGACTATGCATTGCACATTCTATCATCACTCATGTCTAGGGAATTCCATAATATCGAAACCACAATTATCTCACTTCTATTTTTAGACTTTGTGAAAAGCTATCATTACTGCATGAATCTAAACTGCACAACATAATGTCCTCACTGCATGATTCTAAACTACAAACATAATGTCCTCACTGCATTAATCTAAACAACACAACATAATTTCCTTGCCACATGATTATAAACTATAAGTCATGATGCATCCCAGCTATATGACATTAAAAAACACTTCCCAATGTCAATAAATAAATTTCTATCTTGTCTTGTCATCTTCCAACGAAATCCTTTTCCTACCCGATTGAGGGAAAACCCTCTACAAGGAGGATTCTTTGGGAATGCTACATAACTTGGTTTTCCCCAAAGAAGATGTGTGGTGGACCCAAACCCCACGATCTAGACCCGGCCACAGAATATGTTGACATTTTCCATTTCTCTATGAACAAATGAAATCAATTAAAAGAATCCCCGAACAAGTCCTATCTACATGGATTCATAAGAGTGGTCATATTTCCCTTATTTCACATCACGATTACCCTACATCCACCCCACTTGATGATAAATTGTATAGAATTTTTCTATGGTGTATGATGACAAACCACATAGAATTGGTCAATGAATAGAATGCTCCCTGCCATTAATAATGCTCATATTATGTGGGGATCTGGAATTCTCTTAATCAATTGTTTCTCACACTGAGAATAGCTCACGTGTGCTTAGGGACCTCAATAGGGGATCCACCATGAAATTATAACGAATCAGTCTAGGAGTTTTGGTCCTAGAAATAATACCCAACACAGATTGTTACAGATCCATTCCCCATAAGTTTCCCTAGGTCTTGGTTGTACGACAATAAACTATAGGGTGCTCCAAATATGGGATGAATTCCTCACCCAACGTATGATTGAGATCTATATAATAGATTATCTGATCTCATGAGTGAGCCATAACCTGAATGTTTATAATGTATTCGGATAAAATCCTTCCATATATAAAAATACATATTTTGAGTAATATTGAATCATCATATTCTTCCATTTCCATTAGAGATGGAAGTCCATTGTCCTGTGGACACCTTTGTTTGACTATGCACTTCCTGACCTGGTAGTTATTCAAAAGACACCTACAAAACATCTAGAATCGAAAGGAAAATTCTTCCTCAGGATATTTCTATCCTACCTCTGTATGCCTAATAGCCTTTTATCATCATGGCATACCTCTTAATTCAGGAACTCTCATAGTCATGGTTTACATTATATTTCCTACCCACGTCCTGGATATATTGTAACATCCAAGAACAATTTATATCTAGTCTTTATTTAGGATTTTGTAAAATAATTATTCCACATAAATATACGTGATGTTCATCCGCATATGAAAAAAAGTTCCCCACTTATTTCTAGGTTCCCTGTTAACATTCATCCAAGGAAATTCCCCCTTTCGGGCTTAGGCCTACCCCCATTAAGAATCCATATGTCGTGTTTATAAAGGTCCCAATTTTCATAATCCTTAATGGACATCAGAGTTGTAATGCTAGTTGTTTGTTGATACCTTTGACTGAAAATGCACATCATGACCTAGTTTCTCTGCATATGTCACCTACTAAATGGTCCTCAAATAAAGGAAAATTCTTCCTTAGAAGATTCCTTTATACATTCCATCTGTGTGCATGGTATTTATGTCCCTTCTCACTCTCCGGATTTAGTAAACCCCGTAGATTACGGATTACATGTAATTCAATTTCCAAAAACCAAGAAAAGAGAAGGAATTTCTGACTAAACTGAAAAATAATTTAATCATATTTTGTTTAAGAAAAATGATCTCCCATAATAGTTGTCATGTGACCTTGTTGTATGACATTAACGTATACCATTCACCATCACTCCATTCCACAAGAAAAAATATTGTGGGAGTTGTTTCAAGTTAATATATGATACAAATGATCAGTATAAATTTATACATCATTCCTCAGACTGGCCACCCACTATGGCCCCCATCCTCAAAACAAACCCAATGTGTTCTAAATTACCCCAAGATATTAGAGATGGAAGGACAATATCCTGCAGACACCATTTTTCGACCATGCACATCATGCCCCAAAGGATTTTAAAATGATTCCTACAATAAAACCATCAATAAAAGGCAGATTTATCATCAAGATAGTCCTCTATCATTCCTCTATACACATAAAATGGATCTCAAGCCTCATATACATCTATAACTCACAATTTTATGGTCATGGAAAATCCCTCTTTAATGTCTGAAATTGTAGGAAATTCCCAGGTGATGAATCCAAAATTGGGGCCCCTTACCCATCATGTAAGGTCAAAAATGGATGACCTAAAACATAAGTAATATTTCTGAACGGTGAGAATATAAATCTCCAGAAAAAAATACACAATACTCACTAGAGTGAAAACATGCAAATAGAACCCATGGATAAAATTCGAGTATCAACTCAGTATTATTGTAGTGTGTATTGTGTAGGTAGAAAAACATGTTGAGAATTGAAATAATAAAAAAATTACATATTTATTGTTATGTTGAAAACTTGAAAAGGGCTTCCTAGGTAAAAGTCATGAAATACCCGCTATGCCCATATAAAAAATTCTTATGCAAAAATTAGGGTGATTGTAAAAAATAACCTAAAGTTCATTATTTTTTCCATGAAACCTTTGAAATAGTCCGAATATTCTCATTGAGTCTCATGGGTCAGGAAAAATTTAGAGAAGGATTGGATTATTTCAATTTATTGGTTTTGAATCAAGACATAAAATAAATACTAGATCGAAAAAAAATGTTTATATGGATTATTGTGATTAATTAACATGATTTTAAAAGTAAAAGAAGAATCATTTGATGGAAATTTAGTTCCCTTAAGTCCATTTAAAAAATAAGGGAACAACCCCAGTTAAGAGTATCTCCATAGTGTCAAAGTAAAATGAGTACTCATGATTAGGTAAATTTACAACAAGGTTCGACGTTCCCTTTATAGAAATATAGAAAGTGACTGTTGCGGGAAGTCATGAGTTTTCACTATAAAGCTCTCTTATCTGCTTCATATATGACTATTAGGCGCACACGCTTCATAATGACTTTATGGTCTCTCTCTTTGATTTTGATATCTTCATAATTGGCACAAGAAGAGGTCAGTTGAGCATTCAACCATACAATTTGTGCCTCTCATTCTCACAGCTCTTTCTTTTGGGTCACCACCAAATCAGGAGCCTTCACCTCTTCAACCATTAGATGACCATGTTCTTCCAAAACATATAAGAATGTATTTACCTCTTGATGGTAAGAATGGAATTTTGAATTTTTATCCCCAAAAGAACTGAGGTCTTCTTAGGCTTTGAAAATTTGGGAGATAAGATGGTATAGATGTCGTTAATCAAAGAAACAAGAACCCAAAATGGTAAATAACCACGGAATTTTTTCAGTCTCATCAGTAAAGCAAGAAATATTGTCTCTATAGAAAGGGATCATAAATGATGCAACGCCTATTTTCGCAACACTCAATGCCTCCTCGCAATAATAGGGCATTGTTACTCCCCACTATAACAGGTATATAGGTAGGAACTGTCATTAACAGAGTGGGAAGGGACCTATGAAAGGATTGCCAAGATGGGAGGCTATCATTAACATCAGATGGTTTTACCATTGGGGCTGGAAGCAGAGGAATAGCCACAACATCTGGTGTATCTGGTGACACTCTTCTGGGGACAACCTCATTAAGGATGTGGTTGGTATCCACACAAGGGGATCCGTCTGAATCACTACTCAACAAGATAGGCCACACCAATGAAGCCCCTTCCAGATGCATCTGATGGAGGATCAAGCATCTTATCACCATAGGGACCAGATTAGAAGTCCTAGCCATCATAGTCACAACATGGACAAGAATTAGTGTCACAGAGGTCACACTCACCATATGAGAAGTAATATATGTCATGTTTTTTGTTGTCAAGATGGGGTGAAGGATAGTTAAATGCTTTTCGACCCATCAAATTGGTCTTCTCATCACCCTGTTAGGGTAGAA
The DNA here is from genome assembly GCA_963277665.1 of Viscum album. Taxonomy (NCBI): domain Eukaryota; kingdom Viridiplantae; phylum Streptophyta; class Magnoliopsida; order Santalales; family Viscaceae; genus Viscum; species Viscum album. The sequence continues at coordinate 1,365,468,936 of OY728162.1, read as the reverse complement.
ACCCTCCCACATTTGGGTATATTACAGTGATTGAAAACTTGATCCCATCATATTATTGATGAAAACCTCCATAGTAACACCTTCCTAAATTATCATATTTCATAACAAGAGAATAATTATGAGATGAGATTCTCCTATTAACTGAAATATAAGGAGAAGAGAAATTTGTTGAAGGCACCCAAATTTCCTACATAACATGTACCAGAGGTATGGCTCCAAAATGGCCACTAAATATATGCATGAAATGATAATCCCATCGTTATGGACGATAATATATGATATTTCCTCAGATGAACCACCCCTTTCACCCCATAATAACCAATGAGGGGTAGGGTGTGGTAAAAATGAGAAGCGACAAGCATCTTTTAGCAGCCCGATTGCATCCCTAACACTTAATGTCATAATAAGAACAAAGAATATGTTAATAAGTGTAGTATGAAAGTCGGTGCGAGGAGACCTCATAGTGTGATGATATTCATGGCAAGGGAAGTGTTCTACTATCCACCCATATATGAAATGAACTGGTATACTAAGATAATGCTGAGGTTTACCTTCCTGTCTTTCCCCCAAAAACTCATAATGTTAGGGAAGAGTATGAATGTAAAGATTAAATGCTCGACCCTTTTCCCACACATCCTTCATTATCAGAGTGATAGAACTATCCCCAGTATATACTTCATGGTATGGGAAGATCCATATGCTCAAAATCATTGAAATGAATCATTCTAATCTATGCGTAGGAGGAATGTATAGTTGAAGATACTATCCCTACTTAGTATATTGTCTTGCTATGAGGGTGGCACAATATGACCCTAAAAGTTTTCAATAATGGTGGGTTGGATGAGTTTAACAGAATAAGGATCTCAGCATAGGCCCATTCACCTACAAAAATTACCATATACAGTCCTCAAATGGTATAAGATAGTGACATAGAGGGGGAGATCAAATAATCCTTCTACCATGACCAGTGTGATCCTTCTTATTGGGGACACATGGTTGGTGTCTCCCCAAGTAGTAGATTCTATAAGCAACTCATCATACATATTTCCAAGGATGGGAAGCCCTTGGAGATAGTTGATTTCCATAAGCTACTTCCCATCTCCCCATAAAATAAATTAATGGTGTTATTTCATTAACACTAGCTGCTCAGCTGCTTGGGAATAGTTTCTCCTAGAGAGAATGTTGTGAACTGGGAATCCCAAGATGCCTGATTTATGTTCAACGCCTCCAACTAATCAGGGGATTATATGAAGGTTTGGTGTGATCATAACACTCAGCCCCATTAATCGAAGAAGCACACTCTATATCGCGGGTCCTATTTGGTTATCCACCTACCATTTGGATTTTCTCAGGAAATGTTGATAATGGATGAAAACTTCTGGTTGACTAGTTTCAAGTTAGTGTTGTGACACCTACGATTTCCATAAGTCAACACTGATCCATCTAATATGAACACATTTTCCTGAATCTATGTATCTAGGACTTCTCATGTTGAAGAAATATTTTCCATATCATGAACTTGTGGTGAAACTAGGATATGGAAAAGAGTTTTAGGAATAGCCAATGGAAAAGGAACGTCATCTGTATGTCCAAATTCATTATGTGAAAACTTCATTGATAATGGATAGTCTTGGTTATTTTGGCACAAGATGGTCTTCTAAGAAGCTATCAGGAGAAACAATGTAGGATCGAAGTTGGTCCTTACTTTCCCCAACCATGGATTCCCTCTTATTGGTCTATTTCATCAAAATATATGGAAGATCCATTTTAGCCTGCACAAAAAGATTAAAAAACCCACAAAAAAATCATTAATATGAGATTTTTTGGATGAAGGTCAAAATAAAAGGCAAAGAGATGAAGAATAGGGTCAGTATGGGGCTCCACATACTGATCTCAGAAACAGAATGTGGAAGCCATTTTCCATGTACTATGCGGTACACAGAATCCATTCACCATGCACTGAACGGTACACAGAAGCTATAGAATACGTACAGCCATGGTATGAAAATGTCCCATGAGGAAGTAGCCCACATAGAATTATATATCAAACAGAATGTTTGTAGATGGAAGAAATCACAAACTAATGCCTCACCACACTGATATTCAAAGAATGCTGGTTCAATGATATTGTTTAGATTATTAAGGATTAAAGTTTATTTATACCTTTACTGATTGGTGTGTGGGATATGAAATTTTTTTGGAGTTTACTATGAATAGGTCTGAAATTTATTTCTATATTCCACAAAGTAGTTTGTAAAACAAAAATTTGGTTCATGGTAAGAATTAACTATAGAGATTTCAGTTCGTAGAACATACAAGGTGGTTCCTGATTACAGATTTTTAGTGGAGGTAGTGTGTGGATATAGAGAAAGATGAGGGAGAGTTGAGAGAAATTTTTCCTATGAGAAACAGTAAATGAAAAATGGCTTGGTCCCCTATAAATAGGTATGATACCCTCCAACAGGACCAATATGTTCAACTACAAACCACTTCAGTTGAGGACCGTTTCTACATCAGGATAGTATCCTCTTCATTCTGAACAGACCTCAATCTGCTGGGGGGAATTAGTAAGGTCCAGAAACCATTGTAAAGGGAAGAAAATACTACCACGAGAACTTTATCGAAGGATGTAATCATTCCCATGGGACCTGTAAAGAGAATGGATGAAAATTTAATTTCAAACTTTAGAAGAGATGTGATAAAATTGAATTTATCAGAAGTTTTAAGCGACCCTAATACCATCACCGGGAAGGGTTAATGGAAATCATTAATTGCGAAACACAGTTATGCGGAAGGATCTGTGATGTGTTGTCCCGCGGGGTGATGGCCAGCGAACTGAGGAAGCCGAGAACTGCATCGTTAATATAATAAAGTGCATGAAGGCCATCTACATACAGTTATGAGAACTCGGAAGTTCCTGGACGAAGAATATTGTAAGTATTCCACGTACCATGACTCACAAACCACAACATCCACAAACCCTGGTTTACCGATTCTTCCGTGGGTTGAGATATGTCTTCATTGGATTCCGCCAATGGTTCTTGATTCCCATAGATATGATTTTCCCAGTGTTTTATAAAAGGATAATATAAGGATTTGGGATAAATGGATAAAGAAATCATGAAGGAGACCCCATAGATTGGAAGAAAGAATTCATGGAGTATTTTGGATTCAGTTTCGAATAATCGATGATGTTAAAACTGGGAACCATGTTTCCATAGGTATAACAAGCTGTGAATAATAAAAACAAGGAACATAATAATAATCTATGAACCAAAAACATAATTGGCATCAATATGACCCAAAAATTTCTCATAGATGAACTCCACTAGAATGAAATTTTATATTACCCTCATTCTGTACGGCACATTTCATAGTGCATCTTTATGTGGATTAAAACTCACACTGCGTACTGCATCAGTATGAAAAAGGAAGACAATGGGGGAATGGTAGATCACATCACGGACTGCATATAACTTTGGTACGTAGTGGTCCAAGCCCATGCTCGTGTACTTATTCAGTACATGGAAGACCCCTCTACGTGTATACCACTATGGTATGCTAAGCTCCCTCTATCCTATATGAGAAAATAGTATGTGGAATGGGGTATCATATGGTGTCATTCTCTATAACTCCAATATCACCCCTCCATTACTGCCCAGTCCTCCATAGCTTCTTTGCGAATCGTCCTCCAACATCATGGAAATTTATCCTCCAAATCCATGAAACCCATATGATCAGATTATCATAAACAATAGAACACCCCTTTATGTCTACATATACATGGTATGCAGAGTCACGAAGAATCTCCCCACAATGGTTCAGACTCTTGGGATTTTTATAAGTCTACATTCCATGGTATCTTATAGTCCATGTATGGGATGCTGACGTGAAACTCCTCGTTCTAGGGATTAAGTGTGATCACTTGATTTGCCTTCAATGACGAATGATGATTAGTCGAATGAATCATGTTCAGTCAACCTTTTGATGAGAGGTGACATTCCTCCTTTTTCCCGGAGCACGTTTAGGGGCACTCCCACTAAGTTAATTCCCAAATATTTCGACACCCAAGACCCTTTTTCCCAAATGTCGTCCCACTTTGAAATGTTCATTTCTCTTCAACCTCACCCACCATAGCATTAGTTTATTCTTCAATAGGACCACCCTCTCCCATCAGTGGGTGAGAAGGTGAGTGGTTAGTTGAATCTCTCACATCCTATTGTTCCTCACACCGAGTACTAATCACATGGGATTAGAGACAATGTATGATTAAAACATCCACACAACCAACCCATCTTGAACTATAAGAAATCAGATTCCTATTTAAACCAGGATACATAGGACTCCTTCTTGGAGGCCTGAGCTAAAAAGCGAAGCCCTTCCAAATGGTTTCACTAAATCATGTCCCATAAAATGGACATATTACACACATAATCCCCAAATAGTCATGAACTATGAGAACTTTGATACATCGTCAAACTAAGATATGCCGGAAACCTTCTTGAAGGCCCGAGCTCAAAAGGGGCACCATTCCAAATGGGTCATCCCTAATTATGCCCCTAAAAAATGGGCCTCCTCCCAAGTCCATACCCCAAAGTAACTGAACTACATGAGATCTGATTCCTCTCCCATGGATACACATGAAGGATATATTATGTGTCTAATTCCAATATAAAATCACCTTCCATCCTTCCTAGACAACAATAAGATCTAGAGATCCTTATTGAATGACTCAATACTGTGTTGCCTTTGTTACAAAAAAATCCATGTATATCCATGATGATCCTACAAAACAGTGGTAGCCTATGGATACATTCTTCAGAATGAAAAAAGTAATCATAAACATTGAACATGACATAAATCTATAATAGAGTCCTAGAATAGAAAATAATTTCCCCTAAAGGGCTGTGATGAGACGGACCTCCCATCCTCTTTATTAATGGTTTCCTTATCGATCATCAGATAAATCATCATACAATGACATCCAAACATTATAATTGAGGTCCATGAATCACGGATTCCTGAGTTGTTGGGTGTTTTTGGATCCATGGATTAACACATTAGATAACATCAGAGGAATTCATATCCGATGAGAACTTATTACACAAATACATAACCCCATGTAATAGCCTAATGAGAAATTTTACTACGGAACCTCCTTCATAATACGGAAGGGATTAACATCCATGTCCCCGTCTGGTCAATATAGTTTCACCCAAAGGATAATGATACAGATCGGGTCAAAAAAATGGTGGCAACAGGAATGTCACTATAATAATGAAAAGTTCTCATCATTTGTTGGACCATTCATTACATCATTCACAAACATGTAAATGCACTGCCTTAGACAAAAAATAGAAACACAATAATGTTATTTATAACTATTTGGATTAATTGATCAATTATCTGAAATTGATGTTGGATACATGTGTTACAATGTATGATGCTCATAGAAGTGAATAATTTACATTGATGGCCATGTTATACGGGATGATAAATGACATTCCTACTCATGGAAATTTATCAGGAAATAGTATTAATGGAACATTGGGGTGTCCCATTTTTAAATAATTCACTCACTATGTATTATTAATAAATTTTTTAAAGACTATGTTTTTTTGATATTTGAAATTTTTACATTGAAAACATATATAACGTTCATGGAAGAAAACATTCAATGTGAATATTGAACAATGTAAAAAAACATCTCCACTAATGGGTGATCATCTATTTGATAAAGAAAAATTATAGACACTTTTTTCAGTAAACCATTTTAAAAAATCCTAATGAAATATTTTTGGAAGATGTGATCAATTTTATTAGAATTATCTTATTATTATTTTTTGTACTTCATACATTTTATTGATGTCATGAATGTAGAAAAAAATGTATTTGATAGTGTTTTTGGAATATTAATAAATGTTTATAGAAAAAATGTTGGAATCATGGCTTGGATAGATATGATTGAAATGGGGATAAAGGAAGTTTTGGAATCGGTGATGGGTAAAGGGGTCATATTTTATTATTTAGTTGCTTACAGTATATCCAGATAGGAAATTTTGGAATTTTTTGTTTTCCTAGATATTGTAAAAGTTCCAAATAAGTATTCATCAAATATCAATAATGTCGTGTTAATGACTAATTTGAATTTATAGGGGCTAAAATCACTTGAATGTCATGTTTTGATGCCATATTTGATGTTTGTTGCTTTTTATTGCATTATTCCAAAAAATGTATGATATGCATTTACCAGAATCTGCTTCTTTTTCAAAGAAATATTCATCATAGACCTGAATAAGTTTTTGATCAAGTATAAGGAGGTTTCAAATATATTATGTGATTTAGATATGTACTTACCACCACCAATACTTGATATAATGGCCCTACTAATGGTTCACATGGTTAGATAGGTTTGACTATGTGGTCACATCCATTTCAAATGGATAAACACCATTGAAAGGTATATGAATATTTTAAAAGGATATGTCATGAATCGAAGTCGGAACAAATGTTGTATTGGAGAATGATATATTATGGAAGAAGATATTAAATTCAATACCAATTACCAATCATATGTTAACATCTTCGGTCTCCCAATATATCATCACTACAGATGCCTTATGGGTGATGGGATTTCAAGAAGAGACGTTGTTACAAAATACATTCTCATATCAAGAGAAATCAAACCTTAAAATTTTTCATAATAGTGAATATTTATATCCATAAATTGAAGTGCACAAAACAATTATTAGAGTATTGAATCAATTAAGGGTTGAAGTATAGATATAAAATACAAATAATTAGTTGTTTATGGGATTGTTTCAATACCAAATTTATAATAAGTTATCTAAAAAAAATTCTATTGTTGAATGACTTAAATGACTAGATAGAGGACCAAATGAAAATGTTTTATCTTACACTAGTTTGGAAATCAATTGTTATAAAATCTATATAAATGAAAACGATGATTGAAGGACAATGAGTGAAATATTATTCATTCTTAATGGAATCACAAGTAAATGTTTTTAAAGGTTTGGTTCGAAGCCTTATTTTTTTTTAAAGCAATGTAAAGACCTCTTTTAACTGGGCAGAGGGAGGCCCATTACATAGCCCGAAGGCCCAGTGGGCTTGTAGCCCATTACATAGCCCATAGGGCCAAAGTTTTGGCCTAAGGCCGTTTTTATGAATAGTAACCGGGCTGCTACAGTGCCCACCACTACTACAGTACCCTACCTTCACTATAGTATCCTGCCACTGCTACAAAATCACAAGAAATGAACGTATATTATATATCAAATCCAAAAAAAATTATTGGTCTAATTTATTACTGGAAACTAATACAACTATCACTTTAGATAAAAATTCCATCGAGGATAACCCATACATTTGGATATCTTAATCAGTTCATTTCAGTCCCATGTAGACAATGTCATATACATTTTAGGGGACCAAAAATTGGGGATTTTGAATCTCGGTAGCGGATTAAAATCACTAAAACCATTAAAAATTAAATATATTAAAGTGAGAAGGGATTTTTTTTAAATATACTATATTTTTTCTCACAATACTATATGTTAAATAATGCATGAACATAATCTCAATTAAATGTTTGACAAATTATGCAGTCAATATCTGCTGCACATGATGACATAACCAATCCCGCATAATAACATAATATAATGAAGGAAAACGTTTTGGATGATCTAAAGGTAATGATATGATATAGTTTCTATATTTTACTAAAAAATAATATAATTAAAAATTGATATAATTTTCCTTATTCCTTATTGAGTTCATTTATTTTAGAATATTGTTTCCCATATTTCATGCCTCTCTACACCAAAAATTCCATAGAATTATTAATCCTCAAAACATATTAACCCCTACCGTGTTGGAATTTATCACTTTACTTCAAATTCCCTCCCCTGAATTCATAGGATGAGAAACAGTGCTTCCTCTACTCAATCACAAAGGCAATCGTGATGTATACACAGTAAAATCAATATCTATAGAATTAATTTTTTTTTCATATTTATGCATAATTTATTTCTTTTTTTATTAATAAATTAATAATTGTTTTTTATATAGGTGGATTATTTTTTTCGTGTTGGGGTGGTTTGTTTGATGATGCTCATGCTTGTGAGGGATTGGACAATGAGGCTACAACTGAGAGAATGACACTAAGGAAATGGGTCAAGAATGTATTCAACCATCATGAAAGGGTGAATTCCTACTACTTATTTAATTGATTATTTCTTCATTTTATCTACTATTTGTATGTTAGTTTAATTATCTTTTTATCAAATAAATATTTAGTTTTTTCATAGATCTTTTTGGAAGTCATATTATGTTTTCAACTATCTACTACAATAGAAAAAATGGTAACATGTTCTTTTATTCCAATGATATCATAATTTCCATTGTATTTTTTTTAAACAACCAATATTTCATATTGAGTGGATGTCCTTATCTGAAAAAACATTCTCGTTGTTGAAAACCAAATGAGTAGAGGAAACTCATGTTTCTGTTACATCACAAGACATCACCACAATGAGAATATTTTTTTAGATAAGAACCAAGAATCAAAATGCATTGATAGATGTTTAGAAAATAAAAGAAATATAAGGCATGGTAATGATCTAGAAATCATTTGGGATGTATATGAATCATGGTCAAATCAATACGATACATGGTGTGATCGGTATGAAACCAAGTAAGTCTTTTTATTTAAAGGTTGCATTAATTTTTGTAAAATAAACAACTGACATGCTCAAAACCATGAAAAATGATTCATATTGTTTTTATAGTTTTTGAAAATGGTCAATAATTAATTTTTGGTGTGTAGGAATCAGCCACACATCAATCTGATACACGATGTGCTTGGTATGACTCCAACTGTCCATTATGAGTTTAAAATTGAAATTTTAGTTAAAAAAGATTCACTCTATGAAAACTAAGAAAACACTCTCAGATTGTATATATAAATAAGAAAATGATTCGTAAATAATTTTGGATGTGTAGGTATCAGTTACACATCAAATTGACACATGATGTGACCAGTATAACTCAATGTGTGTGTTTTTAGTTAAAAATGACATTTCCATAATAATAGAACTGGAATACTCAAAAACATAATAACATATTCATATTATACTGATACATTAGTAAAATGATACATATGTCATTTTGGATTCATAGAAATAATCCACACCTCAATCAGATACAGGGTGTGACCAATATGCCTCCATCCGCATCTTTTTAATTAAAATTGACATTTATTTTAGTTAAAAAAAGTCAATTGACATACTAAAAATTGAGAAAACGAATTTATATTATTATATGACTTTATCAAAATGACACATAAGTAATTTTTTATGTTTATGAATCTGTCTGACCTCATTTCGATATACAATGTGGCTGATATGACTCAATGTGACTCTTATTAGTTTAAAGTAGGAATTTTAGTTCAAAAAGTGACACTCACTAAAAACCCAGAAAACAAATCAGTATATTCTTGATAATTTAGTAAAATTATTCATATTTTATTTTTTACATATAATAATCAGTCTGAATTCAAATCCATGCACTATGTGATCAGAATGACTCAAAATGCATACTTCTAGGTTCAAATGACATTTTAATAAAAAGTACTAGTGATTTACTAAAAAAACAAGAAAGTGAATTATTATTCTTTGATACACTATGAAGATGATACATAATCCATTTGGGTTGTTTAGGAATCATACCCACCTCAACCTGATGCACGGTTGACCAATTTAACTATCTGTGTATATTTTTTTATTGAAAATTGAAATTAATTTAAAAAAAACCCCAACATACTCAAAACCTAGAAGAAAATTTATTGTAGTTTTTCTACTTTATTATAATTGACTATTATTAATTTCAGACATTTAAGAATTATATTTACCTTAATTCGATAAATTATTTACCCGGTATGACTCAAATTATCTTCTATCAGTTTAAAAATGACTTTTTAGTTTAACAAGTGTCATTTACTAAAAAATGAGAAAATACACTTTTATTCTCGTGATAATTTATGAAAATGATTCATAATTCATTTCTGAAATGTATTAATTTGTCTCACATCAAACTGGTAGCCGATGTGATCATTATGACTCAAAGTGCATATTTCTATTTTAAAATGAAATTTTAGTAAAAAAGACAAGTGATGTACTCAAAACAATGAAAATAGATTCTAATTGTTTTGATACAAAATTAAAATTATCCATATGTAATATGGTACATGTGGGGATAATAATCACTTTAATATGATGCATGTTGTGACCTGTATGACATCAAGGGCATCTTTTTATTTAAAATTGACATTATTTTTTTTGTAAAAAATAAATTTGACAAACTCTAAACTGAGAAAACACATTCATATTGTGTTTATAATTTAGAAAAATATCCATATGTAATTTTTAATGATTAAGAATTATTAATACCTCATAAAAATACATGATGTCCTCGATATGCCTCAATATGTCTGCAATCAGTTTAAATCGATATTTAAAATTAGAAAGATTCATTCATTGAAGGCTTGTCAAATGCGCTCATATTGTCTTGATAATTTAAGAAACCAATTCAAAATTCATTTGTGATCCCTATTGGAATTTCAGCTATTTGAAATGGACTATTTGCAACGGGATCCTATCTTAAAAACAATTTTGTGATAGCCTCCTTTCAGAAATAGCTCATTTCTGAAAATGGCATCGTGACTTCTATTTATTATGATATGTCTGTCGCAAAAAAATACTACCTTTGAAAGGAAGCGAGCCCGTCAAAAATAGATGTTCGATTAAAATATTAAAAAATAATAATATTAAAAAACTCAATATTTTGAAAAAATAAAAAAAATCATAAAATATTATTATTATTATTATTATTTATAAAATAAACCTACAGTAAAAAATATAATACTAATAATAAATATTAAAATATTAAAATATTAAGAATAAATATGTTTTGCAATATTCAAATGAATATAAAAGACAAAAACTGTAAATAGTTCATATTACAACAAATGTTCAATTTAAATGTTTTTTACACACAAAAAACACCGGGAATATAGTCTTCTAATGGAGCTGGATGAGATGGAGGAGATGGTGGAGAAAACTCCATCCCTAAACTACGAGTCAGATTGTGCATGTACTCCATCCATACTTATTACTAATTATCAGTATTTGTTAGTATCTATTAGTATTTATTAGTATTTATTACTAATTATTACAAATTATTACAAATTATTATTATTTATTACTGTTTATTTCAGTTTATTACTAATTATTATGAATTATAACTAATTATTACTAATTATTACTAATTAGAACTAATTATTACTAATTACTACTAATTATTACTAATTATTACTATTAATAACTATTTATTACTATTTATTACTATTTATTACTATTTATTACTATTTGTTACTATTTACTTCTAATTATTGCTAATTATTACTAATTATATCGAATTATTACTAATTATTACTAATTATTACTAATTATTACACTTTATTAATTTTTATTATTATTTATTACTAATTATTTCTAATTATTACTAATTATTACAAATTATTTCTATATATTACTATTTATTAGTATTTAATAGTTTTTATTAATAATTATTAATATTTATTAGAATTTATTAGTAATTATTACTATTTATTGGTATTTATTTCTATTTATTACTATTTATTTCTATTTATTATTATTTAAAACTATTTAGTACAATTTATTAATATTTATTAATATTTATTTTTCTTTATTAGTATTTATTTGTATTTATTACTATTTATTAGTATTTATTAGTTTTTATTAGCATTTATTAGTATTTATTACTATTTATTAGTAATTGTTACATATTATTACTATTTTTAATCATTATTACTATTTATTATTATTTATTACTATTTATTAGTATTTATTACTCTTTATTAGTATTTATTAATATATATTAGTATTTATTACTATTAATTACTGTTTATTACTAATTATTAGTATTTATTACTAATTATTTGTATTTATTAATAATTATAATTTTTTATCCCAATTTCATAGTATTTATTAGTATATATTACTATTTGTTTGTCTTTATTACTATTTATTAGTATTTATTAATAAATAATACTAATTTATAATATTTATTACTAATTGTTAATATTTATTACTATTTTTTCTAATTATTACTATTTATTTCTAATTACTACTAATTGGTGTTAATTACAATTAATTACTGGAAAATACAGCTACTTATTACTAATTAATGCTAATTATTTATATACATTACTACATATCATTAATAATTGTTAATTATTACTAATTACTAAGAATTGGTACTAATAATTTTATTTTATTATTACAAATAAATATTGATGACAAAAATTTAAATTTAACATAATCACAACTAATCAACAATAATTAAAATTAATATAATGTAATGAAATAAATACTAAATTAAATAAAACATAAATACCGTTAAACTCAATCTCTTATAATTGCAAGCGGCATCACACCTTCTTCATAAAAAAACTAACTCTCAAAAAGTTTCACATTAAAATTAGAGTTTACGGAAGCAGAGGAAGAAGGAATTCAGGAGGAGAGAAGAAAAATATGAGGGGTATATATAGGATAAATTAGTTGTGACGTGACTATTAGCAATGAGATTCCCATCACTTATAGTACTTTTTTTGACAGGACCCATCACAAATACCTTCTGTCACATTAATTATGTTCAGTGATTAAAAGGTTTTTTGTGATGAGGCTCGTCGCAAAAAGTAACCTACCGACACAGAATTGGTGACAGGACAACATCCCGTCACAAATAGGTTTTTACCGCCGCCGGTTATTTGCAACGGGTCCCGTCACAAATACCATCTAGGGTCGTACTAATTGCAATGTGGGATCCCCCGTCACAACTAGGTATTACCGCCTCTAAGCATTTGTGATGGGCGGTGCCATGCCGTCACAAATGCCCTTTCACGCGATTTGGCGCGCACACCATACCAATTCGCGCACAAGTTTTTTCCTATGGGGCACCTCTTCCCATCACAAATAATAGTTTTTTCCATAGTGGTTGTGTTCAAATTATTCTGAAATCAAACTGACACACGATGTGACATGTATGACTCAATATATGTAATTCTAGTTTAAAAATAAATTTTATTAAAAAATACAATTGATTTACTCAAAATTGAGATATTGTATTGGAATTGTTTTAATACTTTACAAAAACTGTCCATATGTCATTTGGAATATGTAAGAATCAATTGTGCCTCAATCATATGTATGGTGGTACTGGTATGACTCCAAGTGTGCTTTCCAACATATAATTGTTATTTTACTATAAAACACAAATTACATGAAAAAAATTGAGAAAATGGGACTAGATTGTTTTCTCATTATTATATATGATATTAATTAATTATTTTAATAATCATTTTCAACATATAAATATTTAGTAAATTTTCACATAGATAATGATTGAAAATGAACACAAAATGGTGTTACGGGAAATAATCAATCGTAACTAAATCTGATGCACAATGTTCTTGGTATTACTCAATCTTTATTTTTAAATTGACAATTTTTTGTTTGTTTTAAATCATTAAATTATTAGTAACATACAAATTTTTTTCTTATACGGGTTCATTATTTTGATTAAGCAGGGGTGGTTTTTTGTTAATAGCATGAGTTGGGTTAGGTGAAAAATACAAAGAAACATTTATGTTTTTGAATGTACATAATTATTTGTATTACTCATGTAATCTTATAAGACAAGTTTTAAAATGTTAATAATATATTTTTTTATAGTATTTGTGTTGTATATTTCATTTCATTTAAATTCGATATTATTACTTGATTTTGCTTCTGTCTGGTTCTACATTGTTCCCCCTTATCAATGCCATTAAATTCACTAATAATGATGTCCTTCCTCAGTGCTATTAAATACTCTAATAAATGGGTCATATATAAGCGTTAAATAAAATTACAAATAAATAGGGTCTTTGTCATTAATTTTATAGTGTTGATAAAGGAATATGGAATTTAATCGCACTATGGTAGCCAGTACTACTCTAGTACTGATAGATGTCATTTTTAGCGCTGTTAAAGGCCCATTTTGTAGTAGTGTAATTCATTAAAAACTTCTCAGTACAGTGAAACTAGAAATTAGAAAAGGAGAATGTTCTCCTTTAGTGTGGTCGAACTCGTCCTCTAGCTCAAACTCCATTGCCCACCTACTTGGAGTGTTTTATAGCCTCTAGTTCATCTCCCAACGTCGTTACATGCTAGATGGGTGATCAATGATTCTAGGAATGGAATAGTGATCATATGTGGAATGTAGACGGATAATGTGAATCAAGGAAGATGGTGAATGGTTCTCCCTTCTTCCTGCCCTTGGAATTCCCGCGTTGTCTCTAGAATATTATCTCTTATGTTTCACACAAATCTACATGCTTCACAGCCAGCTCACATGAAATACACTAGGAATTAACTCTACAGCCTCCACATGGTGAGGTTGTAAATGTACATTTTCATCATCAAGAGACTCAGTTGAAGTTTCTAACTACATGTACTCATCAGATCATTGGACATTTTACAATTAATGTGGTTAGTATGAATGATTCTTTAGCTCTATAAGAAATCCCATAAGATAAGATATTCTTAGTGCATTCTTTGAGAAATTATGTGCTTCTCCTATTTCATATTTTATCATTTCCAAATTTTAGGACACCTATAAACTTAAATTTAACACTGGGATTTATCCTATCATAGGATAACATGAAATAACATTATGAACCCTCATTGTAAGGTCTTATTACCATTATAAAATAATGAATGGCCCTTGCATAGCCAGCAATCACCCTTATATGATCCCTTTATCCTCGGTGACACAACCATTATGTTACCATGTAAGACCCTTATACAATTCCTTCTACCTTAGATATGTTACTCTTACATAAATAGGAAATATAATTACCTTTACATGAGTGCCTAAACCCCTGTACATATGCAATGAACCGAACAGAATAGTCCCTTCTCCGCCATTATGATACTTCTATTCTACCATTACATTATTCCTTCTCAACCCTTACGCATGTCCTTCCCCACCATTATACAAGCATATTCAACATGAACAGTGAGTCATGACCCTTATTTAAAATGTTTTATCACGCTCACCTCAATATCCCAAGATCTCTTGTCAATTTTGATGAACACTGAAATCGGAATGTCAACCTCTCGGTCTTGTGGTGTCTTTTCTGCCTCGGTGTGATCAAGGCACTAGTTTGGTGGATCTGGTTCATCTTCTTGGTTACAAATTTAATTAGGTTATTTATTTAAGAAAATTGTGTGTATCCTTGTGAATCAATTCAACTAAACCAATTGGAAGATCAAAGGATACCTCCTTCTTTGAATTAGTGACCTGAAAAAAACAACTGGTGACACCAAACTAAATCAGTACCAACTACATTTATAGGATATTCATTTAGTTCCACTGTTGAAGCACGACATCTTCCAATTCATCTCAACATCACATATTGGATTCTTTTCTTATTGATTCATTGGTGTATGCTGGATCCTTCTCTGTTCTTCATTTCTTATTTCTAATTCCATCAAATTTATCTGGAACATAACTTTATCGCCAACAAGCTAGGGCTCGTGTTTCTTTTTTCTTAACTTAATCTAAATAAATCATATATGGATTATTATTGGTTTAAATAAGTCATTGTATTCTTTATATGGTGCTTGACATGGCCTTGATAGTGGTTCATGGATTCAATTAGTATTCTTTACTCTTATGCTTGGGTGGCATCTTCACCTGGTTCGTGATTGAGCTCAATGTATGATGGGTTTGTTTATAGTGGTTTGTGATTCCATGAAGGTGACGGTAGATATATTTTTATCTAGTTGTTAGAATTTTATTCCAAATAATTATTAAAATTAATATAGTTCTTTTATTGGTAAACACCCTTTTCCTAGATTGATGAGGTGCACAATAATGAGAATGCCACATTGGAAATGTGGGTAGAATTCTCATAGTTCATTACTTATAAAAGGTTCCTTGGGAAATATTGTTTTCAATAAAATATATATTTATCAAACTTATATTAAATTGTTTTAAAATATATATATTTAGAAAAATGTTATTATATATATATATAACAAAACAAATCAATAAAAATAAAATAAAATATTTTATTATGAAAATGAAAAATAACGTGATTAGTTGAAACTGTTGTTTTCAAAAAATTCCAAAATATTACCAGGTAACCCCCACCAAAACTTTTAATGTTTTGATCAGACCATGGTATTATTTAACCGAAATGGTGATAACAAATTGATACGATTCACATTGATTATGATCTAGAAGATTTCAACGACAATAACACTTATGATGGTTAAATATTATTTAATCAACGACGTTCATCAGATATTTTTCCAATAAAAGTTTGGTGGTTCAATCAATTTTTTTAAAATCTTCCCCAAACATGGTGAAATAATTTAGGTAAACTTCCCACGAGAACCCTCTACCATTAATGTAGGGTTGATCAAACACTTTGGGACGGTGAATTAAATTCATGAATCATGATTCAATTTATCTTCTCCTTTATACCAACCTACTTTCATAAAATAAAAAGGGTTTGAACCCAAATAAGAAACTATAAGATGTATTTTGAATCCCACAAAGTGATGATCCATGGCCTGGTCAAACTTGAATTATTATATGGAAAAAAATGTTTCCCAATGGGAAAACAGGATTAAGATTCTTCTTATTGTATTGATATTTTTTTACATTCAAGAACTAAATCTTCCTCCCATTCCCAATGATCTTGATGAAAATCCTAATATCACACCTGTTGTTATGACCCTTGTCAATCACATTTGGGCAAGGAGGTACACATTTGAAGATGATCAAGTTTTTTGTTAAGGACATATTATCAACAAGTTATCAAATCTTCTTTATGACTATTTGTTTCAAATGAATCCTCCTCGAGAGATGTGGGATCCACTCGAATTCATATTCAATGAGGAGGAGGAATAAACCTATAAATATCATAATGAATCGTATCTAAAAATCAAGATGGTTGGTAAGAAGATGATGTTAGAGCATATTAAGGTCCTTTATGTTATATAAAATAAAATTTATTCTATTATGATTAATATACCATAATATTTTCATGTTTGTGAAATTGTTTACAAACATCCACTTATGTGGAACGATTTTGGTAAATAAATGATTAAAAAGAGTGTTGTTATCTTTTTGGAACAACTGCATAAAAATCTTTACACTGATAAAGAATCCATGTTGAGAGACATGTGTATGGATTTGTAGTTTTATACCAAGATTAATATAATTGAGGGAAAGGAATGAACAAACACTTCCATACATGTCAAAATAAAAAAGTAAACAATTCAATATGAAAGGATATCCTTTTATAAATAAAAAAATTCTTTATCTATGTAAAATTAAGTCATTTTTCAAAGGAATTTCACCATCAAAATAAATTTGATAAACCCACTGCAAATATGATGTCTGAAGAGAATATAGTTTCAATGATATAAAATTTAAATATTACATCAATAGATATCGAAAGGTGGATTGATTCTATAGAAACGATAAATGTGTGTAAGGAACGTATGATGTTCAAAACATTTGAAAATTGCAAAATCAAAATGGAAGTACACCTTGGAAATATTTATTGCATCAATATCAGTGGAAGATGATGCATGAATATATACTTTACTTCTAGGAAGGTGTTTACTCTTCTTATGGGTGGTATATACATGAAATTTGATAGAATCAAGTTTATGTTGATCTTTTGTATAAAGAGGATTTTCTGGTTTCATTTAAATCATACAAGGTTATTTTGTCAAAGGGAGGCATGTTTATGGGGAAATGATACTCAAAATATGGAAGGTATCAAATATCCATTAATAATATGATTGAATCATCTACTTACCAGAATGGGTCCTCTAATTTATTTCATGATCATTTAGAAAATTTTAATTATAATGCATTAAAATTAATAAAGATGTTAAACTAAGTTAACGTTTGATTTTAATTTAATATATGTGAATCATGTGTAGAATATAAAATATCGAAGAAGACTTTTCATTATGTTGAAAGAAATAATGATATATTAGAATTAGTGCATTATTATTTTTTGGAATTAAATCGTTTATTGAATAATATATGAAAAAGATATTTTATTACAATTTTTGATAAATGCAGTAGATATTTATATATAATACATTTAAAAAAAGGGATGAATCCTATATAATGTTTAATATCTATAAATCAGATGTTGAACACCAATTAAAAATAATATTAAATAATTATGATCATATAGTTGTGGTGAATACATCACTAATGAGGCTAATGAGTTTTGTGAAGAAAACAGTATAATTCATCATTGTACTCCGACTTACACACCTCAGAAAAAGCGCTTTGGTGAATTGAAAAAATCATAATTTAGTATAAATGGAATATTTCTTGATTAATAAATGCAATTTACCATTAAATTTATGAGGGGAAGCTTTATTGGCTGCATTTCATATTCATAATAGGATTTACTCTCAGAAAACTAAGTTATCACCTTATGAAATTTTCAGAGATATAAGACCGAATCGTTCTTATTTGAAAGTGTGGGGGTTTTTATATTACTATAGAGTTCTTGATCCTAAATTAATGACAATTAATACTCTAGAAATTAATGGTTTATTTGTTTGATATGCAGAAAATAGAAAATCATATATTATTAGGTATTTGGGAGATAATATAATTATCAAATAATGGGATGTAGAGCTCTTTTAAAATAGGTTTTATAAAGATGATGCATAGGATGTTAACAGTGATATACCTATCTCATGTACTTCATCTAGTTCATATTCAATATTGTAGACTAATGATGATTAATGATTAGAAATTAAAAGAATTAAATTAATTAGGATGGAGAATCATCTACATCCTGATCTTATTTCTCATTATTCATTAGCTTTTCTTTTATAGGGATATTAAAATAATCATCTTTAGAATAAGTATCATGTATTATTGACTATATTAGATGACCCAAATATATATATATATATTCAACAAATTATAGAGATTTTTCTTCATGGAAAGAATAAATTAATTGTGAAATGGATTCCATTAATGTGAATTGTACTTGGGTCATTATAGATTTACCAAGAGGTTCAAAACCTATTTGTTTTAAATGTTTTTTCAGGAAAAAATATGATTCAAATGGTAACTTTAGTGATTTTAAATCTTGATTGGTTTTTAGATGATTCATTCAAAATGATGGGACTGTTTATTATGATATTTATTCTCCTATTGTATGGATTACATAAATAAATATTTTATTTTCATTATCTTCAATAACTCATTTGTATGTCTTTGAAATTTATTTCAAAATGGATTTTTTAAAATAGAGTCAAAAAGGATATGATTTACATGAAACAACTAGAAGTGTTGGTTTTACATGGTAATGAAAATAATGTATGTAAGCTAGTTAAATCTCTATACGGGCTTACAAAATCTCTGAATTTAAGGCATGGTAAATTTTATTCTATTGTTTTAACTAATTAATTTACTCATAATAATTTTGGTAAATGCATTTATTTAAAATTTTCAAATTAATATGGATTTTTTTCTATATGTGAATGATAAGTTAATGTGGCACTGATACAATTGATGTAATTGAGATAAATAGTTATTTATTTTTTATGATTAAAATGAAGGATCATGGATCAATTGATAATAGTATATGTATTAATGTTATAGAATATAGTGGGGGATATTATTTAAGTCAGAATCATTACATAGAAAAAATGTAATTTTTTTTATTATATTGGTTTCACGGATTCTAATAATCCATTTGATTCTATTTTTAAACTATTTATAAATATGGGTAGAGTTGTATAAATGCATGAGTATTCTAGTGAAATTATTTCATTAATGAATGAAATATATTTCACTAGACCTTATATTACATTGGTTGTATGTAAAATGAGTAGATATACTAGTACTGATATTGTGGATACATGGAGATGTATAACAGGAGTCTGTGGATACATAAGAATGACCAAAGATTTAAGTTTATACAATAATGATTATCTAGTTGTATTATAAGTATGCACTGATGCATGTTAGATTACCTGTATTGATGATAACCAATCTATACTATATAATATTTTACTCTAGGAGGTTGTGTTGTTTCTTGAAAGAGAATGAAATAAACATGTACTTCACATTCGACCATAGATTTTGTTTTTATTGCCTTAGAATCATGTGGGGATTAAGTTGAATGGATTAAGAATTTACTATTAGATATTAGATTATGGCCAAGTCTAACGCCTCTTATATCTATAAATATTAACAGTGAAGCAATAATATCAAAGATATATTGTTTCATGTATAATGAAATGGCTATACATATAATTTTGAGATATGATTATGTGATACAATTGTTACAATATGGTAATATAATAATTTTCTATGTGAGATCATATAAAAAACATGCAGATCCATTTAAAAAATCTCTACTAGGATAGTCCATTCATGAAACTAATAGATGTATAAGGTTAGAACCGATAGAATATGCATTTCTGTAAC
The DNA here is from genome assembly GCA_963277665.1 of Viscum album. Lineage (NCBI taxonomy): Eukaryota > Viridiplantae > Streptophyta > Magnoliopsida > Santalales > Viscaceae > Viscum > Viscum album. The sequence goes on along the minus strand of OY728162.1, from coordinate 1,365,448,299 downwards.
GGAAACCCATCATTTTATTTAGGTAGATCCAAATAAAAGTGTTTAATTGGTAAAAACATGTTATGAAAATGATTGTTGATATTTACAACTACAACCCCCACTCCTTGGTGTCAATATGACCAGTTATGACTAGAGGTTGAGTTATATACTCTTAAAAAAACTAAGATTCAATGAGTTTTTCATTCTAATAATAGAAGAACATTATAATATTTTTCTTATGTGTAGTTTGAAGTGGGGACGCTTCTTATAAGAGTAAATGGATTTAATACATAGTGATTTCATGAATGAGGATATAAGAACATGGACATAAAAGTTCATAAAAATGTGAAATTTGACGAAAGTACATTGTATGTATAATATCTAATGTTTAACTAAATGATTAAAAAGTTTAATGTTTCAACAACCAATAAATATGATGATAATTTTAGTTATTGATACTATGTAAAGGTTTATTTCTAAAGATACCTTTATGATGTATAATGACTCACTTTTGGTGTGTTGAATAATCAATTTTGAATAAAAGTGGGGTATTTTAACAATTTTATAGAAAATATTTATTAAAACGACTTAAGTGTTTTGATTAGTCAAAACATCCTTTGTTGGATTGATGAGGTGTATAAAAATGTGAATTCCATAGTGGAAATTTGGGATGAATTCTCATATATCATCACTTATAAAATGAGACTTGGGAATTGGTATTCTCAATAAAATATCAATTTTTTTAAATTATATTAAGTGTATAAAAATATATATATAGAAAATTGTTTATATATATATTATATATATATAATAATAAATATTACTTTATTAAAAAATTATAATAACATGATTAGTCACAACTGTAGGTTTTTTGAATTTTTGACATCTGAATAGGTATGCCGCCACCCCACCAAATGATGTCTCATTTCAGTCAAACCAAGGTGTTCATTGACTAGAACAGTGATATCAAACCAGTGAAATTCAAACCGATATTGACCTATAAATAATTGATAATGATAATGCTTATTGGGCATAATTTAAATTCAATCCAAAAAACTATCTTAATATTTTTCCAATAACATTGAAATGGGTCAATCAAAGATTGGTGTTGGATTTTCCCAAAATGTTGGGGAAATCCTCACGGTAATCTTATCCTAGAAACCTACAACATTTATGTGTTGATTGATCAAAACCTTTTAGATAATTAATTAAATTAATGCATCAAGATTCAAATTATCTTATCCTTACTCCTACCTATTTTCCAATAGTGGTAAATATATCTATAATAAGGTGTGAATGTATAAAAATACACTTCTGGTAAAATAATTCATTGTAGAATAGGGTATGGGTGATGAAAGTGGAACTCCCTTGTGGTTTCAATTTTGTATTTTGGGAACATGAGGTTATATAAACACAAAAACATTGTTTATAGATGAAATGGGTGAATTGGTGGTAGTATTATTACTATTCTGGTAGTATCAAGGGAGACCAGTAACTAGAAGAATTATAATAGAACATTTGGGGATAGTGGAAGAAGAAGGTAAGATAGTGGACCTGTAGCATACTATTGTGAACACAGGTAGAAGCCCAAATGTATAGTACAATATTAAATGAAAATCATATAAAAAATAATTGTAATATTAATTTAATCTATGAGTTTCTCAAAATTGTTAAATATTTAACTACAAAGGAAGTATAAAATATGGCCATGTAATTTCTTTTCAAAATTAATTTACTGAGCTAAAAAAATTTAAATTGTAAATTAAAATATCAAATGAAAATAAAATATTAAAACCATTGTAGATAAAACTCAAAATGTATGATTAAATACATATTTACAAATTTAAAAATGAAATATTTATCAATGACGCAGAAAGCTGGTGAGGGTCAGTTCAAGTGGGATAGGCCAACAGGTCATGTATTGGGCATGGTATGCCTTTGGGCCTTCGGGTCATGTGCGGGATCCCCTTCAACCCTTAAAAGGGGGATTATCCATAATAAAATAAAAAAGAAGTCCGTCGGGCCATTCGGGTCAAAGAATGCAATATTTATCAAATCAAAAATATAATTTCACATTTTTGTGATGAATTCCAAAGAATAAAAATATCAATGAACTATTGTAAAATGATCAAAAAATATTCAATTAAATGATAGTTTCACATATAAAAAATAATAATTAAATCACCAAAAAACCATTTTGAATATATTTTCAACAAATAAATAATTCCAACTTTAATTTTTAAAAATAAATCATTTATCCATTTCATAATCTTGTAAATGAAAACTCGTTTTATTTATTCAAAATGGTGTGGAAAATGTATAAAAAACATTCCATGTCAATAAAAACATTTAATTATTGGAATTTTCTTATAATAATAGGTTTCATTCAAGTATATAGATGGAACCATTTGAGGTGTTATATGGATTGTGATGTTAGACTCCATTATGTTGGGATTATGTCAGTGAGAGAAATGTTTTAGGACCTAAATTGGTAGAAGATACAGATGAAAAGTTAAATATGATCCTACACCATATGAGAGTAGCTCAAAGGAGACATAAAAGTTATGGACAAAGAGATGGAAGAAAAGGTAAATATGATCCAGCACCATTTGAGGCAAAGGATTATGTTTTTTAAATATATCCCTGGAAAGGTTTGAGGTGTTTTAGAAATAAGGGGAAATTAATATCACAGTTTATTGGTTCATATGAAATTTTAGAGAATGAGAGATTAAATACTCATTGGATAACCTAGCCTCTGAGTTTATCTAGGGTAAATGATGTCTTTTATGCTTCATAATTTAGTAAGTATATACTAGATTCATCTCATCCATTAACACATGATGTAGTATAGATAAAAAAACTCATTCGTATAAGGGTATGCTAATTAATATTCTTGATTATAGAGAGTAGGTGTTTCATAATAATGCAACAAAGATAACTATTGTTTTATGATAAAATCATATTAATTATGAATCAACAAGACATCATGAAAAGTGTATGAGTGAAAAACAGATCCACTTGTTTATTAATGAATAAAATTAGGAGGATGTATCTTCTTTAAGGAGGAGTATATGAGAACCCGTGTATTTTTTCTAAGGAAGAAATTTTATATTTCACTCTTCTTAATTATAATTATTATAATCCTATAAATAGATGTATTAGGTTATGGAACAAGAATATGATTTTTAATAGTGAAAAGTATGTAGTATTTATTTTATCTAAATAGTTTACAATGTGTTATATGGTTTTTTTAACAGTTACATTTCTAAATTTATGAATTTGAATTCGATAAATTAAACATCATTTTTTGATTCTACATATAAAAATTAGATTCCAGTGATTTTTTGAGATTGTTTTGAATTTTTTTATTTTAATGTGAATAATTGATAATATCTGGTTCTCAAATGAAATAATATTTACATTGATTGAATCTTCATAAATTACAATTAAGATTTATCTTAGTTCAAATTCCCATTACATTATTTTTTTTTTAAAATAATTAATTTCCTGATAATAAATATTATACTTTCTATGATGAAGTTTCATTTTTATGCATAAAAATTCATTTTCCTAAAGAATATTTTTCATTTTGTAATGTATACTTGTACTAAAATTAATTTTTACCATCACTATAATTAATATGAAGTAAAATTATTTTCAAATTTGAAATTATCATGTTCATATAAGTTACTAAGGTCCATTTATGATTTATCTATAAAAAAACATACCGATGTAAAGAATTTGTCACCACGATAAAGGTTAAAAGGGTTGGGATAGACTAATGGATAATTCCATAAATATAATAAAATCATCTATAAATGTGATTTTTTCTGTTTATTCTCATCCCTCCTTATCATTTCTTTGAAAATGGGTATGTATGGTTCCACATGACAATAATATGAAAATTATTATATTTTAAGAAAACAATTATTTACAAGAGTGTAAATACTCTCACTTATAAAATGATCCTCTCACCACCACATTTATCCACATAGTTTTAGAACCTTATCACAAACAATTTATGATAACCCATCAAAGGGTTTTTAGTAAAACAAATTTTAAACCCATGTCAAATCCCTTAGTAGGGGGACTTGGGTTTATCAAAAAATTTTAAAATGATATGGGCATGTTTCTATTATATTTTTTGATTTCAATTGGTAAAAATTGTAATGGAATTAACCACATATCATCACCAAATATTTCATATTAAATCACTAGTCCAAAATATAATCTTTTGTTTTCTTTTTAATCAATTGAAATATCATTCAATTACCCTCGCATGGGATTTTTTGTTTAACTATACAGATGCAATGTCTAAAATTGGATCCAATATCACTTGGACTAGTAGTGAAAGATCTCCAAATACCTTAAAGTATACCCACAAATCATGATTTCAAGCAATGGTGAGGACCTTAGAGGTATGTGTGTTTGATCCAATGAAGAATGGAAGTTGAATTCAAACTTAAATAAATAGCAATTCTTTTAATGTCAATATAGTTTGAATGAATCTATAGAGATAAAATCATAAGATATTGAATAATTAAATTTTATATTTCATTAACATAGGAATATAGATAATCTCATTGGATAAACCAAAAAATGGACTATTACACCATCATCGGGGTATTAGATCCAAATTAAAGAATTTGAAAAAGAATGAAGAAAGTAACAATAGAAGAAAAACAATACCAAAATTCATTGAATCCTAAAAATCTATGACTCTGGTGAGTAGTTCCCTATTAATAGTAATGATCAATCCTCTATTCCTGACACATGATATGAACAAGCATTCTTAACACTCTAAAAATATTAGATCATCTAGAATAATCATTAATTTATGTGTTGGAATTAATAAAATTATTCCTTGGATCCTAGACATATGTACTTGCTCAATGAGATATACACCTGAATTTTTTCACTATGTCACAACTCCACTAGATGTCAAATTAAATATTTAGGATGAAGGTAATGTATGTGTTAGACTTGGATTTTGATTTTGGGCCATGGTATGGGGATTGTGTTGATTTGGAATCAATGTCATATTTTTTCTTCTATTTTAATGTGCTTCATGAATCTAGAATTCCTTAAAATGGATGAGTAGAGGTGGTCCACTTCAATAGATTGAAATTTTGGGTAAGGTTAATGACTTATAAGGTAAGAAAAAGGCTGTAATTTTGTTGAAATAGAGCTCCAGAGGTACTATCCTAACAAGTAGTTTTGATACAACATGGCGACTGAAATATATATGGCTCATAACTAGACGATGAATGCACAAAATAAAGGTATGACTGGTTACGTGTGACTCAATAGTCAATTATTTAAATTAGAATCGAGAACATGGATGGGTATTGTGTATTGCAACTCAGCCCACTTAATTGTTATCATAGCAATACTATATGATAACTTGGAACCACCTCCGGAGAAACTATATTTATCATCAAAATGATTGGATTCAGTTGAAATTCCTTCATCAGAATAAAATACTCAATGTCATTTTTACTAAGTTTGGTATATCCCTAGTTAGAGGCTCTATGGATTCATCATAGGGGAATAATCAATGATCAATAACTTAGAAAGGGTCTTCGATAATCAATTTTCAAGAGTACATGTATACTTGAATTTAAGAGTGGAATTTCTTTAAGTATGTGGAATACACTCTCCTATGGAACTCCAATCAGTTTGAAATTCATTTTACATAGAATCTAGGTTCTTCAAATGACTTGAACTCCTAAAATTATCGACCTTTGATTAATATTCAATCAGCATGGCATCAATGCATTTAGTCATCTTACACTGAAATAGGGTTGTTTTTATTCCTTGGATGAGCTTCATTTCAACATGGTAGTGAAGCTAATGATCTTAGCTATCATACATCTATCATGGGGTAAAACTATTCATTGGTGATGTTTCTTTGTTTAATTTCATCATTTTAAGTCACAGTGAGCTTCAGTGGAGGCTTTGTCTCTATCAACCGTTGATATCATCATCGAATGCTGCATGAAAGTTTTAGATATGGTACATCGTCTTCCTCAGTGTCTCTGTTTCAATCAGTGTTGTCTGTATTTTGATTTAACACAATTGCAGCTGAGAACTTCGGCTCGGCAGATCATTAACTCAGCTCAGAAATGGATGTTGGGATTCTTCAGAAATGGGGGTAAGGTCTTCCCAAAAATCCATGGAAGATTCCATTGGTGGTGGAAGATGTTGGTGAAGTAATTGTAGAGAATGAAGAGAGTCGTGGTAGTGGGATTTTGGGATGATAGTGGAATTGTGGAACATCATTAGCAGGAGTTGTGGTAGAGGACATTGTAGAAGGTTGATTAGTGGTAGAAATATTTTGGGATGGTACAAGAACATGCGAGTGGTAGATGAATAATGGTACAAGATGTATGTTATGGTAGATAGAATGGTTGATTTATCATCATTGGTTCTATTTTTTATAGGATTCACCGGTCTTGTGTAGGGATCTCAACATGAGATCATTTTATAAGTGGAATGATCATGTTGCCTTGATTTTCTAGAGGGAATTTTTATCTCATAAAAATTGAGGTACCAATGAAATGACGCATTGTGCGGTAGAAAATTCATGATTTCAAATATTCGTTCGGTGTGGGATATCATCCTCTGAAGGATTGTGGGATATGTGCATTGGATTGTAGGCTTTTTAGGGGGTTTCTCTATAGTTGAGAGACAATTGGGGTTTTCTCTATGTGTTTGTCATTGTGGGACCATATGACAATATCAGTGGGTTTCAGAGCAGTGTGAATCGTCGTAGTCAAGATACAGTTTGGAGTTTGTATTTTGGTTCTTCAAATAATGGATAGTGATGAAGGTGTTACAGATTATATTTGATTTTTTTACAGTTTTTTTGGTAAATATGGAATATTTTTCAATCCATGAATATATAATGAATGATTTGAAGGTATTAGAGATTATATTTTATGTTTTATTACTATTATATTTATGTTAAATCTATCAAATATCGTTTGTTGTGGTCTGCAATGGTTATTTGTTTATGAAATTAATATATTGTATTGTTTCATTGAAAAAGTTACACTAGTTTTTTTGTAGTGGATGTTCCCACCCTCGAAGCTCTACTATAAGTTCCACTAGATGTTCGAGTGGAACTTATAGTAGAGCATCCAGGATCGAAATATCCATTAGGCTGTGGAAAATAAGTTTAATTCAAATTTTTTTATACAATTTGCAATGATAAATGAAATCATTTTTAAAATTATTTTGTAAAAATTAAAATTAAAATTTATTTTATTGATATTTAAAAATAATATATTCATTATTTTTAGACATATACAGCTCCCACTAGATCTTCCAGTGGGTAGTGGAACATATATTGATTTTAAAATTTTTATTTAATTTCCAAAATCATAAATTAAATCATTTTTATAATAATTATGTCTAACAATTGAAATTAATAGTTTTTCTTAATTGTATTTTACAATAATTTATTCTTTAGTTTTATAAATATTAATCTTTTTTATTGTGGAACATGCATTAGAACATCAAGTAGATAATATATTTCATATATATTAGAAATTTTTTAATCTATAATTTCAAAAATATAATTTTATTATATATATATATATGTAAAAATTTATTTTTCAAATTATATATTAATTGGTTAAATTTATATTCATATAATTTATACATTTTAAAATTGATTAAATACTATTATAAAATTATTGTACCTTTCTTGAACTAATACTTTATTTAGGCAGGTTGCTGCAATACTATTCATGTGATGATGATGTTGTAGTATCTTCTATGATACTAATTTTAGGGATGATGGTCAAGTCACTTGATGAATCAAAATGTTTGTAGGTCACATATAGGGGACTAAATCGGTTCAGTGAATGCCAAAAATACTCAAATAAAAGGATAAAGTGTAAATCATTTGTCACATCAAGCCTTTATAAATATAGGAGAGAAGGTCATAGGAAGGCAGACTAACTTGATTGCATGGTGATATTTCCTCAGACTGAGACATGTATCAGTTTTCTTATTAGAATATGGGTTAGTTTACTGTCTTCTAGAAAATATGCATATACTTTATTTGTTGAAGAGCATAATCATCCCTTTTACAGCCCAGAATCAATTCATATGATGAGGTCCTAAATAAAAATTACAGCATCCAAATCAGTTGAGTTACATGTGAATGAATTAGAACGTATTAAAACAAAAGATTCATTCTCCTTGGTGATAGCTTTTACAAGGGGTTGAGATGTTATTGGGTACATTCGTGTTCATAAGTTGAAATTTCATTGTTATAAATAAGAAATGGAATTGTATCATGGTGATGCATTTTTCATATTAGAGTACTTGTAATGAAAAAGTTAAGACAATCAATTATTTTTCTATACTATGCAGTTTTACATGAATGGGGAAATTATTAATATTTTCTTTGATGATCCAAAAATAAATATAGATAATTATTTTTTTGGAGATCTTTTTTTAACACCACTTTCAGCACTATAAAAGAGTACATGCTATTTTGTGTATTTGTAGGATTCAATTATCATTGGAAGATTGTGATTTTGGGGAAGCTCTATTATATGATGAAACTATGAACTTGTTTTCTTGGTTGTTTCAAACAAATTTATAGGTGCATCCAATTAAGAGACCTGAAAATATTTTTACTAATCTTGATGTGGAAATGGGAATATCTATTTCTAAACATTTATTAAGAACTCAAAATTTCATATATTTGTGACATTTGATGCAAAATTAAATTAATAATTTTGTTAATTGGATGAAATATGGTAATAGTTTTATAACTTGATTAAAGAATTGTATCTTCCAATACCACGATGCAAATCAGTTTGATCAGTAATTGTCTTCCCTTTCAGAATAATATGGTAATGTGAAATCGTAGTAGTTGGATGATGTATTCGTATTGCGAGAAAAGAGGGAACATTTCTTTTTCAAAGATGCTTTTACATTGGGTATTTGAAGCACTCAATTAAGAGAATGTTTTAATGTATTGCTTAAAAATTATGTTCATCACAAGTTTAGTGTTGTTGATTTCATTAAGAATATTGAGTGAATTTTGTGGGAAAAATGGTATCACAATAAAAAAACATAATTTGAGATGTGGGATAAGTTTCCTCATAATCTTTTATCTCAACATGTATTTTGTACAAGATTTATACTTGATAAGAACCAATTTAATTTGATTTATTTCAACATCAATATAAAATGATTGGTTCTTGTTTTATGATATCATGTATTGAAATTGGATATTTATGTTATCGGAATGGTTCACTGTGAAGATCAATTCCATGTATCATATGAAGCATCAAATGACATTTTTGAATGTTAATGTCAAATGTTTGAGTCCCTTGGTTATTATTTATGTCATGTTTTCTAAATTTATGATTATCTTAATGTGAGAGAAATACCTGAAAATTATATTTTTGGGAGATTAACCTGATTGGTTAGATATATTATCCTCTTCGATGGATCTTCTATTGAAGTACTTTCTGATTGAAAATCAGTTATAGAAAAACATTATAATGATTTAGCATGAATGGGAATGAAGTTAATTACCATAGACTATGAGATAGATGCATGCTATGCCATTGCATTCTCTAATTTCAGTAATTTTGTAAAATAGTTGACTATCGTAAATTCTTCATCTGATATAGTTAATGATAATAATAGTTTATACACAACTTTTGGAAAGGGTTTTTTAATGAATCAAAATAGTCAAGGGGGATATAAAATGAACATCTTTTTAGACAATTGATATAGAAAGGGGACATAATTTAATAAAAAAATCCCACTTCGTTGATGATGCTATGATTGAATTTTATGATGAATTTCATTTATAAGAACATTTTTCTATGGTTGATGTGGTATGTGATATTATTTTTCATTACACATAGGTAGTTCTAGAGCAAGAACGATCATATTTTTATATTTAATCTATAAAAGAAGTTTTAATTGTAATTTTTTATGAGAATTCATTTCTATAACAATTTTTATTGCATTGTTTTTCTATTGAAGGGAGACTTCTCAACCAATTTGGATCTTTGGAATTGGATGTAGACTACTTGAATAGTAATGGAAGTTGTCGAGAAGTGTATAGAACATTGGAGGGAATTTGTTATTTAAAATATAATAACTAAATTGAAACATTTATAGGCAACAATATTTCATAGTCCACTTTTAGTTGTAATGGATTGGGATTGTGATACCATTTCATGAAATTGTAAATGTGATGTATGCATTTTTTATGTATCCAACTGTGAATGTGAAAACAATGAAGATCATATTTTCCAAATTGAAAATGTAAAGATAAGAATTCGTCCACTTACAAATTATAATTACCAAAACAAAATATAAAATAAAAACAAAATAATTCCCTCAGAATAAAATAATTCCCATCATTAATACATAATATTCCCATTACAATTTCCAAAACCAAATAAGATTAGATAAAACTACCAAAAGAAAAAAGACCAGATTACAATTTCTAATTAAAATTATCAAAAACAATATAACTCATTTCAATTTACAACACCCAATATAAAATATTGAAATTAACAAAGCCAAATACAACCCATTGTAGTTACCAACACCTAATATCCTTTTCAATTACCAAAACCATACATAACATCAAAAATAAATAATTCATATCAAAAAGAAAATAATTCCCTTCAAAGGGATATAGTATTTACATAGTAATTTATAAAACCAAATAAGACTATATGCAATTACCAAAACCAAATAAGACCATATTGAAATTTTGAAAAACAAATGTAAACCATAGAAATTACCAACACCAAAGCTAAACCATTTCAATTACCAAAACCAAATATAAATCATTTTAATTACCATCACCAAATATCTATTACAATAACCAATACAAAATATAACATCAAAACAAAATAACTTCCCTCAACAGAATGTAATTTAACTCAAAATCACATAATATTCCTACTACAATTTTGAAATAAAAATTAAATCAGATGAAATTACCTAAACCATATAATATCATATTGAAATTACCAATTTCAATTACCGAAACTAAATATAACCCATTTAAATTACTGACACCAAATATCCAAAGAAATTATCAACATTAAATATAACAGTGAAACAAAATAATTACACTCAGAAGAAAATAATTCCCCTTATAAGAACATAATATCCCCACTATAATATCCAAAAACAAATAAAAACATTTGAAATTACCAATACCATATTCAAAAATTAAATTTACTCCATGTCACATAATATTCTCATAAACATTATATAAAATTCATATAATACCTATATAAATCAAATATAACATAAATATTACTACATAAATATCAATATTTCAATTGGTAAATCATCAATACAATTATAGTGAAGAAGAAATGTAGAAATATTGTATCAAATAGTATTTTAGTTAGGAAAATCTATTAACCATCAACCTAAACAATTATTTAACGTAAATCACTAATAATAAATTATTAATACCAATAATAACAAACCACCATTAAATATTAGTTGATTCAAAATAATGGTCTATAAAATAAAAAATAATCAAATTAAATATTTCTTAATTCATTTCCTTCTCAACCCAAATTAATAAAAATCCATGAAACTTGGTTTTCTGATTGTTTACAAACATGAACCCATTCAAATGCATTTTTTAGTAACAGCTATAACAGTGGGTTGTATAAAAGCTTAAAAACCTCTGAACCATATCAATTTATCAATTATGTCTTAACTATTTAACTAGTATATTTAATTGGTAATGTTGAATTCAACAATATTGTTTCCAAGACATAGCTCATAATTCAATATGAAGTTTCAGTCTATTTATATGCATCCTATGTATAGAAACAATGTGACACATATAGGTGTAGGTCATCAAATTCATCTTGTGACAGTTTCTTGTTATATTCATGATTAGTGGGAATCTTTTATATTAGAAAAAAAATAATTATTTCTCTACCCAATGTTGCATGTCCTACGGAGGAGTGTCTTCCACATTAAACAATATTGTGGGATAATTCTTTTCTATGTACTGTATGCTCAAAATTTTGACAATTTCATCAGTATTTGTTTTTCAAGTTATAGAAATATAATTTATACATTTTATTTATATAGAAAAATATTTTCTGTCGAAAAGGATGATATTTACCAATTGTAAAACATCCTTCTAATAATAATAATTTGTACCAACTCCTATCTGAGGATTAATGGATTTATCTTGGATGAAATATTTTCTCTCAATATCAAACATGAGAAATGATCAATGTATATTCGATGTGTTGATGGGGATGAATACTTGCCCATTTTACTGCATGGTTTTCTTTTATTGGGTTATCTATCAAAATATCATTCAAATTGTTTTCCAAATTAATATTCCCTAAAGAATGAATAAAGTTAGACAAAAAATTCATTTATTTTATTTAAAATTAAAACTATAGAAACTATTACAGTCACTGTATAAGAACATGTAATAATAGTTGATTTTACTAGAATAAAATCTAACTATTTCCCCATTTCACAATTTTTTATAATCCGACCACATGAATCTATAACCAGGTATCAATAAATTGTAATATATAATGTCACACTAATTGAATATTACTTTATATATAACATGGTATATATAAACACTCACCTACTAATTTTCATTCTTCTGCTGAAAAGAGAGAGAATATCACATATTGCAACTAAATAAAAAAATTATACAATTCCCAAATGTATTAACTACACAATAATAACATCAATTTATAATAAAAAATTTACATTTTGGTGAAATTTAATAGATATATTTTAAATTATGTGTGGTCATTTCCATTGATTCTAAAAACATACCATCCTAGGTCCATATGAAGAATCTTCCCCAATAGCTCATAGCCTATTTTCAGTTTTTTACACATCGTGACACAATTAGGTATAACTGGGAGCCTTGTAATACATCTTCTATATTTTTTTCTTTTAAAGATTTACTACATCAATAATTTTTTCCAATTGAGTTAGATCTTGTACTACTTTGGTTTGATTTTTGTTTTTATCTTCTAGTATTTCCGGTTTCATAAACATTTGTTAAATCTAATATCTTCTATTTCCTTTCTATTGAATTTACATTTTTAAACAATGATTTAATTCAGTGAGTTTCTATTTCTAGATGTTCTATTTGGAAACTTTGAGGTTGAGGTGTGTATTGTTCAGTAGCTTCTTGAACTTAATTTGTAGCCTCCTTAATCTCAGATTAAATGGTAACTTGTTTCTAGTCCTTTGAAATTAGAGAAGGTATTATTTATGGATATTATTCTTTGGAACGACCAAGGATATTAGTGGGTTTTTAGGTTGGTTAACTCTACATCCTAGCTTTTTTTGTATCCAATGTTCATCCTTAATCTTTTATAGAATAACTAATTTTTTCCCCAACAATGAAACCTTCTCATATTTGTCACTCTTTTTTGGCAATGAAACATACGAAAAACTGTAGTTTTTTAATTTTTTCTATATCGTTCCTAATAGTTTCTTCAAATTGTTATCGTTTTTTATGGATTAATTTTATTTTTCAAAACTCTTATTTTTTCATCCTCTGGTTTAAAAGTATCATGGTGGCCAGTGGTGTCTTCTTTACTCATTGTTCTCTCCTCACCAATTTCCTCTCCTTTTTATATATGTAATGTATTTATTTTTTACATACACTTGAGGTTAGAAAACTATTAAATTTATATTATAATTTTTACACTTACCTCACTATTTGCAACTTGATGAATCTTTAGTTTTTTTACAGCAGCTTTGAAATATTACAGGATCCACTTTGTGAATTTTGGATTGGTAGCTTGTTCATTTCCATTAACTATTCCACATTCCTCACAGTACTAATATTACTACAATAACTAGACTATGAAGTCTACATTAATCATAGAAATGAAAATAAATATTAATCCATACTAATAATGTGATAATCACACCTGTAATCATTTCATAATGGCTGTCAAATTATTTTACAGATATCATCAATTTTTGGTGGATTACACAAAACCAAATTAGTGATCTCATGTGCCATGACCCACTTCCACAATGATACACCTCCTTGGAAGGTAATTATGAAAGGGAGATAATGGACCTCAAGTCTGGCCTCTAGTAGGCCTCAGGTTGGAGACTAGCACCAAGGGTGTACAAATCTCACAATATGGGAGGAATTACCCTTTTAATACAACAAGATTAGGAGATACGATATATCATCTGTAATGAAACTCCAAAAGATATATAAAAGAAAACCAAAACCATCCAACATGCATGTTTAAAATCAATAGAACTGTTAAATAAAAATTCTCTAAACTAAATTACCAAAAGTAAGGCTAATCAGAAACATAACAAATATCATGATCTGAGCTAGTAGGGTCCAACATAGTCAAAAAAATCCACCTAGAAACTAGAAAAAAGTTTCCATATGTAGGGTGAGCATACAAGTATAATCAGAAGGAAAACCAAAGTATGTTGTTCACATATTAATGAGGAATACTAATGAATCCTTGAGAAAAAATTAGAACCAAACAACACCTTAAAAAGTATAATGACCATCCTAACCCCAGAAAGGCACACTTACCAGATATTGCATGTGAATAATATCATATAAATCACATATATGATAAGGCATCCCACACATATTTCCCATTCATTAGCTACTCTCACACACTAATGACAAACTTTCTTGGCTCTCCCACCTCTTCTGAACATAGCACATCCAAACCCACCCACACACTCATTGGCCGCACAACCTCATCCTAATCACAGACACATGGGCCACAAACCTCATCAAATACCGCATGCAGAAAACTAAGAAAAAAACCACATCACATACCACCCAGAAACACCTAGGCCATAAACCACATCACATCCCACTCGTAGACACCTGGTCTACAAACCACCTCACATCCCACCCGTAGAACCATGGGCCACAAACCACATCACATCTCATTCCAAAGTCTTCTAGGAAAGAACAACTTGTCTCATCCCAAAGTCACTAGGGAATGAAAATAAACTATCATCCTAAAGACACTTGGGAAAGCACAAATCACCTACACACAGCTGGGCCTCACAAACCACAACCTGCCAGAAAAATATTGAGCTATTACCACATGAAATAATAATTAAGGAAGTGAGTGGCCATTCATCCATCCTCCCACTAGGATGTTTGGGAAAGTCACTCTCTCCCACAACGATGAGGATGTTCAGCACAAAGTGATCATATATGGTGGAGTTTGTATAGAAATCACATGGAAAATACATGTATATACATATAAGAAACCAAAAACTGAACCCAACCTATGGGTTTTCAAAAAATAAAAAAAACTCACAATACTACCTCTTTTCTTGACACCTCTATATACACAAGACCACACAAAAATCCAAAAAACCAATTTTTATTCCTAAAAAATTTAATATAATTTTTTCATCCTATTAACCAACCCAATCCATGCCATTACAATATTTTTTAATCAATTATTTCATTAATTTATTTATTTATTCCATAACTATCTATGAAACTACAAAGAGAACACACAATAAGAAACACAACAAAATATATTCTTTGAGAAACTCAGGGTGAATTACTAAGAACAACAATCACTATCCATCATAAATGTTTTTTCTTCTAATCCATCCACATACAACAGATCTCAAAACATATCGACCCATAACCAGTTTCATAGCCATGCTACACAACGCTTCTCCTCAATACGAAAACCAATAAATCTCTCAAATTGATATTCTATTAAACCACCCAAGAATTTCCACATCACACTACTATTCCCACAACCATACCACCACAAGAACAATTAAAAACCAACACATTTATGAAATCACCACACATACTGATGAAGAAAACAAATTCTATATTTAATAGCATCTCCCTAAATTATTTTCACTTGTTAATTCAGAAGTTACCATAGAAACAATATGATCCTAGGGAATCCATTCACTAGCCAAATATATGTTATTAATCAATTATCATTTTGGGTTACATGAAAAAAATCAAAACTAATGAATAAACCACAACAGATATAACCAACGTTGACCAATCCCCTAAACACAATTATTTTCTGCAAGTCATTCATCCTGTAAAATCACAATATCGCATACAATATTATACTATAAATTCCTGAGGATAAATTAGGAAAATATGTATCTTTAATTAAACAAAAATAACCACGATTCATATGTAAGATAATGATAAACAATCTGGAATAATGAAAAACAAGGAGAAATGAAGGAAATCATACCTTGAAGGCGTGTCAATGATCTTCGCATGAGAATAGGTCACAAAATAAACCTATAATCACCTCCTCCACAAGATTTGTATCCTTATGATGATTCCATCACACAACATCATCAATAATAACTAAAGATAATACCATTATGACCAATGGAGAACAACCTATATGGAATGGAAATATTAATGGAAGGAAAAAAGAAGATCAACCTGGAAGAATATGCATGAACATGGGATGAACACACCTTTGATCATAAATAGATATCTATGGATAAAAGGATAGAAGCTATGAATGAATCCTTGATGAATGAATTCTAAAAAAGATGAATAGGGGCCGCCAAGTCTCTTAGGATTGAGAGAGAATAACTTTAGATATAGGGTTTTACAACTTGAGTAACTGGAAAATAACATAAAACGTAGCAGTAGTGGGGTATTACATGACCAGTAATACATATTCACGTCGTGTAATGCATTGGGGTTGGATCCATCCAATAAACCTATCACATATTTATCTATTTTATTGGTCTAATCCTGAAACATTACACACTATGAACCACCCAGGATAAGCCATGAAACATATTTTCACATCATGTAATGATGTTACACGACATGTAATCCCCCTTTTTCCATCCATTTGCAACTAAACCTCTCCAATAACCAAAACATGGAAAAGTATTAGACCCGGAGGACAAAAACTATTACATCAGATACCTCTCAATGATTCTCATCCTCAAGAATAAAAAACCAAGACTATACGAAATAAGGGTTCAAACAACCACCCTGCAAGATACCTCTCATTAGTCTTTCTACACTTGAACCATTGCTAACAACCAGACACATAAATGTTCAATGGTAAACCACCTGGTGTTGTTCAAAAGATAGAGTGGGAACCTCCACATATAAGAGCACCTCATACAACATATACAAATCTGGTCTCACCATCTCAACACAGATGCCCATGAAACACACCACAAAAGCACAACAAAAACAATATGTCAAGCACACGAATCTAGGAATCCTATCCCACATGTCATGATATTATCCTCTCTAGTTGACACTGAATTTTCAACACAGGTTTAATTTAATCACAATTAATGATTCTAAATTATGAATTAGTTCCTCCATTTTTTATATGTGAAGACTTTATCACACATCACACTACACACACACATAATGGAAGAAAACAACTCATTTAATAAAACAAGGTTCAAATATCACATCACAAGGAAATTTAAAACAAATCAAAGCATAAAAAACCTCTGGGTAAGAGGAAGTAATTGGTCTTTATCACTCCTAATTACTCTCTCCTTACCCACCATGTATCCACAGCTCAATAACCAAAGGAATGATCCATCTTCGAAACACCTTCTCTCAATGATCATGGATCTTTACTAGCCGCTCCACAAACTTTTAATCAACCTTGATAACCAAATCTCACAAATTAATGACATGGTATTCATCATGAAGATATCAATGAAGATACGATAAATGAATGATGTCATGGATCCTCTCCAACTGCATTGTCAACGCTAATAGATATTCCATGTTGCCAACTCGCCCCAAAACCTGAAATGGTCCAATGATCCTAGGAGAATGATTACTCACCCCTCCAACCATTAAATTACAACATTGAAGTGAGACCTTCAAGAACACATGTTCCCCAGCCTGAAACTCCAAGTTCCTCCTTATGTGATCGAAATACTAATTTTTCTTGCCTAACACTAATTTCATCCTCTCACGAAAAATTTGAACCTTCTATGTCGTGCTCTACACCACGTACGGACTATGTATAGATGACTCTCCTACCTCCATCTAGTAAAACCGAGAATGACATGGACTTCCATAAAAATCCTAAAATAGATAGATGCCAATTGAAGTGCATTATATATTATTATATGCAATGTCTACTAAATGTAGTTATCCTGTCAAAGATCCACAAAAGTCTAAGACGCATGCCAGAAACATATCTTTCAGTGTCTAGATAGACCTCCCTATATTCCCATTAATCGGAGGGAGGAATTTAGTGCTGAGGAATGATTGTGTGCCAGAATCATGCTGAAATACCATCCATATAGTGAGGTAAGTCGGGTGTCCATATTTGTGACATTTTTCCTCAGAACTCCAAGCGACCACACCACTTCATCCATGTACCTCCTTGCCAAGGAATCTAATATTACTTACTTCTTTATCACTAAGAATTGGACTGATTTCTTAATCGATCCACTATCACCCAGATGACATCTCAACCTCGTCGAGCTCTGGGTAACCCTACGATTAAATACATTGATATTTTAAATCATTTTCACCTGGTAACATTGATGGGTTGTAAAAAACCAATAGAAACATGGTCCTCATCCTTCGACTGTTGTAAAACCAATAACATATGCACAAAATCCACCATTACCTGTTTCATCTTGGTCCAACAAAACAACATATTTATGCCTTGTTGCATCTTGGAAACTCTTGGATGAACCATCAAGCGTGAGATATGAAACTCAGGGAGGAATTCACTACACATTAAAACTAGAACAAACTACCTTTCATGAAACAAAATTAGATTCTAACCATCCTAAAACCATCCATCCAAAGCATAATATTTACCAACATGGTTACACATCACCTATGGCTCTATGTCCTCCCACAAAGACTCCTCCACCTACTGTACCAAAGAATATTGCACCATCACATGAAACTAATATCATCTATCAGTATCAACACTTTCATTTATGTACAAGTCATCCATCCCCTCCATCTCTCTCCACACATATTTATATTCACAAACAACATCCTTCTGTGACTTTATTCTCAAAGCATTATCCACAACATTCCCCTTTCCGATGCTATAGGAGATCTTAAAATCAATGTCCTGAAGAAACATCGTCCACCTCCATTGATGTAGATTCGGATTACACTTGGTTAGGATATACCTTTTTCTCTTCTGATTCATGAAGACCACAAATCACCCCCAAATGTGGTAATACCACCCCAACATTTACTCGAACACAACTACTGATAACTTCACATCATGGGTTTCATAGTGACCTTCTTGTGGATGCAACTTCCTAGACCCACAAGAGATCACTTATCATTACTAGAATAGAATGCAACACAAACCTGGAATGGAAGTATCAAAAAATACCTCGATAATCACCCCTTCTTCTAGAAACTAGCTCACTGAAGCACTGACCAACTTCCCCTTAAAGAAAAAGAACTCTACATGGAACTAATTTCTCTACACAAAATAATTGTTCTTCCAAATAAAATCTATTAATGTATCTACAACTCTAGAGAAATTAGGCACAACCCTACAATCATAGTGTTTAAAACCAAGAAATCTACAAACTTCCAAAACCTTCTTGTGTTATTCCCAAGATATAATGCTTCAAATGTAGATGGTTCTATTTCCACTACCCAATGAGACACAAAATGCCTGTGGAAATTCACTTATCATGTCTAGAACTTACACTTCGACAACTTTCTAAAGAGTTGTTGGTATTAAAGAACTTGTAAGACGGTTTTGAGATGCTTGGTATATTCATCATTAGACATCATGTAGATTAATATATCTTGATTGAATACCCCATTGAACTGATCCACAAACACATGAATAATGTTGTTTATAATTCCCATGAATTTGGATAGTTTTTTCGTAACACTGAATGGAATAACTATAAACTCAAAGTTCCCATACCTATGGCTGAAGCAAGTATTTGATATATCATCCTCTTTCATGCTCAACTGATGATATCAAGACCACAGATGGATCATAGAAAACTAACTCACACCTCTCAACATGTAAAATATATTGTTTATTATCAGAAGAGGATAATGGTTCTTTACCATCACCATATTCAACCTCTAATAGTCTATGCAGAACCTCATACCACCATACGGCTTCATTGCAAAAAACACTAGAAAACCTCACGATGAAACAATAGGCCGGATGAAGCCCTTATTTGTCAGGTCATCTATTTTAATCCTCAAATCCCAAAACATAGAAGGATTCATCTGTTGAGGATCCATTTAAATCAGAGAAGCACACACTGTAAGTCTTTTCCGAACTCAATGTCATGTAGAGGGAGTAGAGTCAAAACCTCCTCCAGGAAAAAATCAAGGAACTCCCCAATGACCTTGGGAACCTCCAATATCCCAGCATCCACTAACTCCACTAACATCTTAGAATACAAGGAAAGAAGAGAATCCACATGCCAAATTTTCAACTAGAAACCCCACTCACGAATGAAATCCATACATCGACCATCCACATCTGATGTAATAAATCTTCACCAGAAGTACTTTATAGTAGAATAAAAAAAATGCATCCAGTCGATTATAAGGATGACATTGTATGTCTGAATATGTAACAAGAATAGATCTATATGGGAATGATGTAGTCCCATTATCAGTCTACACCATAGAAACACATCAAAAAAATATAGCCTCTGAATGGTGTAATCAACACCCGAGGAATGATAAACCTCTATATGTCTAGTCCCATAGCACGAGCTTGAGAGAGTGGAACAAAGGAGTCTGAAGATCTTGAATTAAACATGGAGCAAGAAAGCGTACTATAGAAGATGATCATACTTATGACGATCTGTAGCCATACTGGAACTAATGGCTCCACTGCGTGAAACTAACCACACAGAGCTTCTCTACGTCCTTGATGATGACCAAATCAACATCCACGCCCATGTCATGATTCATGAACATCAGGAACATCCTAATGTCAGCTTCTACCTGCTCTATCTCCCCTCAGTGGAGAAAACTCTTTTTGTTCCCACTGCTAAAACCGCCCCACATGAAACTACTACTAAGGGTGATCATATCTGACACGCTTCTTTCAAAAAAAGCTTGAGTAGCCATTGGAAACTATTTTTGAGGATGGTCATGATCCCCTAGAAGAAAAGTTTTAGCCTGATGCCCATAGGAAAGGTAACAAGGACTCTTGAACCAGAAGGATTGTAAGGAAGTTGTTGATGTTTTCTTCCCGCAGGTCAAAACCTCTATGTTCTAGGCACCTGAGACCTACCATTGAAAACTCTCCCTCTAGAAGAACACTACCGGCTCTCCTATCGCGGTAGACCTCCTTGTGAGTGAATCTCCTCAATCACATTCACTTTATTCTGAACCACCAAATATGTGGGAAACATAAAAGGATTAAAAACATTACATATTCTCTATTGGGTCCCAGATCATACCAAATGAGATCTATAGGTCCTCTATCCAACCCTCTATCTCCACATCAGAAAAACTACCATTGTACTTTCCCAAAGACTACCACTATTGGGCATGAAATTATATCATCCGATGATCATCTTCCTTGTGTAGAATAATCCAATTATGATCAAATTTATCAACCTACCGAACATCAACTACTCGAGATACACATGGAAAATATCCAAGACCTATTGATGAAAGGAAAACAAATATTACTTAAGCCTGATTAGTATGAAATTTTACTATTATTTAATTCAACTTTTTATTTTATCCACTTTGACCTTCTGAAATCAACCCAATTCAAATAAGAACACAATTAATTATGATGAAGGTACCTTTACAAGGTCCCTACCCTGCAAGAATGTCTGTCCCAATTGGATAATAAATATGCTCAGAGTTTGTGCAATGGATCATGGAAGGCCTAGAATCTCATTTCTTGGCCAGTCTCCATAGACTATATCAGACACCATGGTCTCATGAAACTGTTTCCACACAATCCCAAGAAATATTTCACCGCACTCAAATCTCCATCCTATATCTCAATCGCCAGCTTTGATACCAATCTTTCATGACACACTTTCTCCAATGTTATCCCTCATGGGCTAACAATGGATAAAGGGAGACAATGAACCCTGAGTCTAGCCTCTAGTAGCCCCCGGGTTGGCGATTAGTACCATGGGAGTACACATCTCAAAATATAAAAGGAATTACCCATTTTATGAAAAAAAATATTGACATATATGATGGATCATCCATAAAGAAACCCCAATACATATATAAAATAAATCCAATATCATCCCACATGGATGATTAAAAAGAATAGAACCCTTAAAATAAAAATTCATTAAAGTATGGTACTAAAAGTAAAGCTAATAAACGACATGAAAATTGTTATGATCAGAGATAATAGGGTCCATCATGGTCCATAAAATCCTTATGGATACCTGAATGTATTTTACATATGTAGGGTGACCATATAAGTATAATCAGTAGGAAAACGAAAGTCTCCCATACACATGTAATAGATGCATACTAATGAACCTATGAGAAAACAATATAACCCAACAGCACCAATGAAAGTTTACTAACCATCCCAACCTCACCATGGAATGATAACCAAATAATTCATTCAATTAATATAATATAATTCACATCAGTGATATGCCAACCCAACACACTTACACCCACTAATTAGATACTCTCAAATCCAATCAATAAACGTCCTTGTGATCTAACATATTCTGAACATTCCATGACCCAAAATTCCCGCACTAACCTAGGCCTCACAAAAACATCCTTCTGGAAGACACCTAGGCCACAAACCATGTCACATCTCTCAATAGACACCTGTACCACAAACCATATCACATCCCACCCACAGACAACTAGGCCACAAACTGCATCTCATCTCATCCTGAAGACACCTGGGAACACGCATCATTCCTATACACAATTGGGTATCACAAACCACAACTTGTCCAAATAATCTTAGGCTATCACCACATGGATGAAGAAGAAGGTAATATCAGGTGTCTAACCATCCATCTTCCCATTGCGATTATTGGAAAGGATACCCCCCTGATGATGGGGGTGTTCAACACATAGTTCTCAACAAGGGTGGGGTTAATAGTGAAATCATAAATCAAATACATGTATTTATATATAATATACCAATTTTTCCACACAATCTATGGTTTCTCACACAATAGTCATCTCAAAACACTACCACCATTTCTGCTACCTCTATATGATCAATGTCATGTAACAAGAAAACACCCCAATTCATATTCCCAACCAATTTAATTAACAGTTTACAACCTATTACCCAACACAATCCCTTACATTACAAGCATTATTAATCAATTATTTATTTCATTAATTTATTTATTCCTTCACTATCTGGGAAGCTATGAAAAAAACTCACAAAAATCCATTCATAGTGAAAATCTAGGCAAATTACCCATGTCGACAATCAATATACTAATTTAATGTCATCCCTCTTATTCCATCAAAATACAACCACATACAGAAACATATGAACCCACAAATAGATTAACAACCCTTCTTCACAACACATCACATCTATCACACAACCAAGCAATATCTCAACCGGAGATTCCAAGACACCACATAAGCCATTCTCTAGCACACAGTCATGCCCCAAACTGTTCTTATAACCTTACCACCACACAAACTAGAACAAACCCACTACACATCACATCACCACATGTACCAAGGAGGAACAAAAATTCATGAATAAATAAGGCATCCCTTATTTAGATGCACTTGTTAATTCAGAGGTTGTCATAGAAACATTATGATCAGGGAGAATCAATTCATTAAGTGAATATACATGATTAACCAATTCTCATTTAATATGATACCACAAAACATACAACTGAATATGCGATCCAAATAGATATAAACACTTAAAAAAATCCCCCAACATCAACAATATTTAGTGGGGCATTTAGCCAATATAATCAGAAGATCAGAAACTATATCACGCTATAAAATAATGAAGATAAACCCAACATTCCCATCAATTTAATGTATCTAATTCCTTATCATTAATTATGTTGTCACAATAATGATTCATAGGTAAAGAAATTAGAACTCGTCCCTCATGATTCAAAACAAGGGAAAAAATTAAATCTTATCTTGAAGGTGTGTCAATGTTATTTTCATGAGAAATAATCATGTAACAGACCTCTGATCTCCTCCCCTGTAATATATAAATCCATCCGAGGAATCTGCGACCAGACCACATTAATAAAAACTTAAGATAATCCTATTAGGACAATGGGAGAACATCCTACATGACTTGGAAAGAAGAATGGGAGGGAAACAAACAAGATCACTCTATAAGAAACTGCATGAATGGGAGAATAATGCACCATATATCAAAGATGTATCTCTATAGATCGAAGGAGAGAAGGTTATAATCTCTCCTTGATGAAGGAATCGTCAAAATTCTGAATGGTGGTCATCGGGCCCCCTACGGTCGAGAGAGAATCGGTGTAGCCATAGGTTTTGACAACTGAAGTGGCTGGAAAATAACATAAAGCATTACTGTAGAGGAGTATTACATGATGTGGATTACCTATTCATGACGTGTAATGCCTCACAGTTAGTTTCCATCAAAACCATATCACTACTCGATATAATTTATATTTCTAAACCCAAAAAATTACACCTTTTCAATTACAAAGGACATGATATGAAACCAATGTCCACATAATGTAATCTCATTACACGACATGTAATCCCCATTTTCTAGCCTTTAGCAACAACTCCTCTCCAACAACAAAAAGTAAAAAACGTAATGGATCATAAGGATACAGACCATTATGTAGTGTCACTCATAGTATCCACATAATTAATAAAAACATCATCTCAAGTTTTCTCCTATAGTGTAAAAAAACCAGAGTAGCACAAATTTATAAACAAAGATCTGTTGTTGTGTCAATATGATCAACTTTATTAGTTCCATTATGTTCTTCAAAAAGAGATGATTTAATTTCCTTCTATGTCAATAACATAAAAAATAATTGAAATATATTTATATACACTGATTCTTTTGTTGAATTAAAATAGTATGAGTCCTCAATATATGTTTCACCATATGTTATTCCAAATCTCCTTTGGATATGAAATTTTGAGACACATATTTCCCCTCCCCCAAATCAAAAAGTATTTGTTTATGGAACATATTTATCCAATAAATAACAATCAGATAAATAATATTTCATATAATATAATGATGATATAATATTGGATAGAAATGATTCAAATTTATTACAAAAAGGAGTATTTGTCATAAAGTTTTTATGACCTTATTTCAGTTGTGGTTTTATTTCTTGTATAATTATTTATAAAGAAGTAAAATTAAACTTCAAATGAACACCTCTTAATTGAAAGTAAGGCCTTTCCTTGGGAATCACAAAATATTCAATTGGACATGAAAGAGTATAATAATTTCATCCTTTCACTATAATATAAAAATAAAGAATAATTGGGGAATCCACAAAATTATAGTATGGAAGGTAGAGTAAGTATAACTTCTAGAAGTACCTATACTTGGAGTTATGGTGGATCCGCCGAAGGAACCACCAATGGATGTTTCATTAGAAGTTCTAGTGGATGTTCAAGTGGAAGTTATAGTAAAACTTGAAGTGGGAGTTTCAACAAAAGTTCTTGAGGAATTTCTAGTGGAATCTTTTGTTGGAGACTCTAGTGGGAGTTCCAATGGTAGTTCCAATGGATATTCTGGTGGTAGTTCCAATGGATGTTCAAGTTGAGCTTCTAGAGGGAGTTCCAATGGATGTTACAATAAGTTAGAATTGGTTTTAGTGAAGGTTACCTCCAGTGGGAATTCCAATTCTATATAATGACCCAAATTTCACACCTGAATCCATTAAATCATCAATAAAATTATTTTTATTAGGATTCAAAAATTACAATATATGATTGGATGGTCGCATAATATTGGTAGTTCCAGTTGTTCATCCATTCGACGATGTGCTGGAAATTCCATTGATTGTTACAATGGATGTTCCACTAGAACTCCCATTGGAATTTCACCATGGAAATAACACCACAATTGTTCACATAAGGATGATTTTCCCTGTAATTTGGTATAATAGATTCCAGTGGAACCTCCTATGGAATTTATAGTGGAACCTTCATTGGGAGTTCTAGTAAAATATAATGATATAATATTAACTTATGAATCCATTAATATTTCATTAAAAATATATTTTTGGGACATTCCACAATTTAAAATATAATTTTTGGATATGAATACTATTTCCAATTGCGGTTCTAGTAGAACATCCACTAGAACATCCACTATATGTTCAAATGTAGAATTCACTAGAAGATATAATTGATCATCTACTAGAACTAATAATGTAGTATCTAATAGATATTATACAAACTTCCAAGGGATGTGTAGTGGAGTTTATAATGGAAGTTATAGTGGAACCTCTAGTGTAAGTTCTAGTGGAACCTCAAGTGAAACCTCCAACGAATATTCAGTAGTGGTTCCAGTGGAGGTTTTAGTAGAATTTCTAGTGGAAGCTCAATTGGATGTTCTAGTGGAACCCGTAATGGAACCTCCAGAGGACATTGCATTGAACCCTCCAGTGGATGTTTGAGTGGAATATCCACTAGTGATGAAACCTCCAAAAATAAAAAAATGGGGAATTTTTAGTGAATTTTTTTGTAGAACTCCAAATGGAACATTCATAATTATAGTTGAAAAATACTTTCTTTTCATCTATTAAAATGGTTTTTAGTGATATGAATATGGTGAAATTCTAGTTTTTAGAATCATAAATCTTAAAGGGAAAATATTTATAGAAAACTATTCATAAGACAAATATATTAAAGTTAGAATCATAAAAACAACAAATTGATTTGTTCTGAAATAAAATATATATTTTCAAATAAATATTTAAGAAAAAATAGTTAAACTAGACCACCTTCATCGGGAATTGGTTCGTATTTTTTCAAAAAATAGTTTCGAAGACTAAGATGAAACACCATTAGAGTCAGGAGGTTTTCAAAAATAAAAATAACACCTTTTCAATGGAGGAGACATGGGGAAAATGTGATAATACCATTAGTGGAGTTGTATCAACAGCCATAGTCATTGGAATCCTTAAATTTGTTTCTAGTGTTTCTAGATTCATCATTTCACCATAGTTTCGGATTTATGGTTTTCACCCCCGCCGCCGCAGCCAAAGCCGATCCTTCTTATGGATTTGATTTTCCATACATAAGGAAAAAAACCATCATTGAAATAAAATGTGGGTAATTACATAATGAAATGAATTTCACATACCTTTTTATTTTTTGGATGACACCCAATCGAGGGATGTCGATTTTAAATTTTTGAACACTTGTAGGATTTCTTGTTCTAGTGATTCTTCATTGGGTTTCATGTTTTCCTACATCCTTGTGGGTAAGGGAGTTTAGGGTTGATGTGGATCTTCTATTTTGGATTATGAATTATCCTTATTCATATGGGGTTTCTCAATAAAGATTTGTTCTTCTATTTATTTACAATGGGTTCCATATTCATGTTCAGTGGGCTATCCACATTCATCTTCTTCTCTAGGTGATGATTCTTCACTGAAACCAAGATCTTTTCCACCCCTTAATATAATAGTTTTAATGTTTACTTTGGGGTTAAGAAAGGATTTTCTAGGATGATTACCAATGTCTTGGTTCATTAATTTATTGGTTGTAATTAGGATCTAGGCACAAGACTTTAACATATAATTTTTCAGGTCCTCCATTTAGCGTTATTGAGTTTTCGTCACTTGATAGCATGTTGAAGGTTGATAGTTCTATATTTAAAATAGTGTTAGATAAAAATATGGTTGTAAAAAATCTTGAAATGGTGGAATCTAAAGTGATTTGTTTCTAGAACCATATTGAGTGGTAGAGACATCTCTGCTTCTTTATTTGTAGCTTGGATACTGCTGGTATGGTCTTTAGTACATGTCTTCATAGTTTTCATGAATATGATCACAATAATTAGTGATGTTTTCGTGAGAAAAACAATGTTGGAAGATGCAAAGTGGTGTAGTGGTTGATTTCTCCAAATCCTTTTTCACAACTAAATTCTTCACAAAAGTGGATATATCATAATATTTGTTAAAATATATATTTATAACTATTCTATGAATGGAATACCCTTGCATTAGTTCTTTAGTCAAAATACTGGAAATTATGGAAGATACATTTAATCAATGATTTGACTTTAGCAGTCTAATTTTCGGTCAATTCTCCACTATGGGTATCATCAAAAAGGTTCTAGTCAGTATACAACAATCCTTGGTAAAAGAATACCAACAATGAATTTATTCAAATGTTTGGTGTGGGAATGAGTTTTTTAATCCCTTGAATCTCTCCCAATACTAGTAAAGGGACTCCCCAATATCTTTTTTGGTTGCATAAATCTACATTCTCAGCTAGATGATATATGATACCAAGAAATAATTCTAGAGGAAGGCTCAACATAGTTCATCCCAGATAGTGATCTCTCCAGGTTGGATGCTGCAGAGCCACTCCATGGAAGATCCTTCAGATGAGAAGGAATATATCTTACCAATAATCTTATCCTTAGTGTGTCTTCTAGGTTTGAAGCCATTATAGACTTATCTAAAATGTTGATGAGTTATGTTTAGTTCTGCTCTTGAAAAACCATGACTGATAGGTAGGTGAGTTACATTACTACAAAACAGGAATTTAATAGTGCTAGAAATGGCCGTTATCATTGCTAGAAAAGTGTTCAATTCAAGAGTGAGGTTCAATTCCCATTTATTTTATCAATTTTGAAACAACAGTGATAATAGGGACATTTATCAGTGTTGAAAAATTCACTAATAAATGGGTCTTTTAACAACTCTTCTGAAAGCGGTGATAAAAGACCCATTTATCAGTTCTATTATTTAGCGCCACTAATGGAAACCTATATGAGTGTTTTTATAATGGATGATAAATGGTCCTTTATCAGTGCTTATAAAAATGATGATAAAAGAGAATATATCAACGCAGATAAAATTGATGATAATGTAGACCTTTATCAACACTTTTCGAAGTGCTGATAAATGCATCCCTTATCAGCCCTTTTAAAAGTGTATATAAATTCTTCCTTTATAAATGCTTTTAAAATCACTAATAACGGGCCATACTACAGTGTGTTGTAACATCCCACTACATCACCACTGCAATGTGCTATTCCGCACATCGTAGCACCAGAAGCACTGGAAACACACCATATTTGATCCACAAAAAGTCTTAATATAGATTTTAAATAAAAATAAATTTAAAACCCTAATACATAAAAAAACACTGTATTACTGTCATTTCAATCATTCATTTATAAAATTACATAATTAAAAATTATTACAGACATTAAAAAAAATCCATGTTCCTTGATATTTTAATCCTGACTTGACTAATGCTAATGCGGAACAAACCACCCAATTCTCGAGAAACATAATTCAACTATAAAAGAAAACTATTCTTATGATAGTAGTAATATAAATAAATTAATAAACATAAAGTTTTGATATTACTAAATTTGATGTCACTTTTAAATAAAAAGTCACACATGGAGTCATACTAGTCATAAAGTGCATCAGATTGAGGTGAAACTAATTCCAACAAATGTCAAATTACTTGTGGGTAATTTTCCTAAAGTATAAAAACAATATGAATGTGTTTTCTCGATTTTTAGTACATCATTTGTCTTTTTACTAAAATATATTTTCAAACTCACAAAACTTTGACTCATTCCGATCACATCATGCATCAGGTTGATCTAAAACTGGTTCCTACACAACAAAAATTACATATGGATCATTTTCATAAATTATTTAATCAATATGAATCTTTATTCTTATTTTTGAGTAGGTCAGTCTTCCAATTTACTAAAATTTATATTAATTATAAATAAAAAAGACTCACTTTTAGTCATACTGGTCACACTATGGGTGATATTGAGGTGAGATTAATTCCTACACCTCTCTAATTACATATGTGTCATTTTACTACTCTTAAAAAACAATCCGAATGTGTTTTTATCAATTTTGAGTATGTCAATATTATTTTTTACTAAAATTACAATTTAAACTGGAAACACACACCTTTCCGCATTTTGATCAAATATTTTATTAGTTGGACATGAGATCAATTCCAACATATCACAAATGATTTATATATTATTGTCCTATATTATAAAGAAAATATGGTTTTGTTTTATCCGATTTTAGTGAGTGACATTTTTTAACTAAAATGTCAATTTTAAACTCATAATATACAATTTGAGTCATACTGGTCACACCGTCCTTTGTATTGAGGTGAGGCTGATTCATACATGTCTCAAATAAAATATGGATAATTTTCATAAATTACCAAACCAATATTAATGGGTTTGTTTGGTTTTAGATAGGTTAGTTGGTTTTTATACTAAAATTTACATCTATTTTAAATAAAGAAACACTTAGAGTCATATCGGTCACACCATGCCTCAGATTGAGGTGTTTAATTTAAAAAATGTTCCAAGTGAAATATGGATTTATTCTTAAATTATCAAAACAATATGAATTGTTTTCACAATTTTGAGTATCTCACTTAGATTTGTTACTAAAATGTCATTTTAAAAATCAAACATTAATTTTCACTCATATAGATCACATCGTGTATCATTTTGATGTGATAATTTTTCTTCTACATCACTAATGATTTAAGAATTGATTCCCTAAATTATAATGAAAATATGAACATGGTTTCTCAATTTTTAGGGAGTGAAAATTTTTTAACTATATTTTAAATTTGAAACTTATAATGGGAACATTGAGTCATATAAGGAACATTGTGTGTCAGATTGATGTGTGGATGAATCCTACGTATCATATATTACATATTGATCATTGTCATAATGTACCAAAAAATATAAATATGTTTTCTCTGTTTTGAGTATGTGGAATGTCTTTTTTACGAAAATTAATGTTTATTTTAAATATCAATACATACATGGAGTCATACCGGTCACATCGTGTGTCAGATTAAGGTGTGACTGATTCATACACCTCTCAAAGTCTCAAAACAATCCAAACTATCATCGGTACCATGATTTCAATTGACTTTATTTTGAGAACTTCCAACACTGAAAGAGCAGTTTCGAAAAAACTGTGTCAAAACAATCAACATGTATATGAAAAAAATTATTTTGAGTAATAATAAAAATAAATAAATTAAACATAAATATGAAATAATACATTAATTCAATGTAAAATGATTTTACTATGCAGATATCCTGACTACCTCTAAGATTGAGCAGTTGGGGGAACATGATGGAATGTGATAAATGTCAACAATATAAGAGTCAACGGTTCTGATGTAAAAGAAGTCTATAGATGTAATGTTGTAGAGTTTCATAAAGGATAGACAGAGCAACCCAACTAAAAAAATAAAACCCAACAAGAAAACAATTATTGTGTGATTAATAATAAAAATAAATAAACTAAACATAAATATGTTATAATACTTTAATAATATATTCAATGATTTTAATGCTAAAATAAAAAAACAATCATTGTGCATAGGAAACATCATTTCTCTTAATAAAAAGGAAGTGGAGAGAACATGAAGGAAATTAATAAATGCAACAATACAGAGGAGAAAATGTATTGAGGTAGATTATGTCTATGAATGTTTTATTGTAGAAAGGCATGAAAGATGGATAGAGAACCCCAAATCAATCAAAAGAATCCACATGTATATACAAAAAATTGTTAATTTAATAATACTAAAAAGTAATAAATGAAACATAAATATGAAACAATACATTAATTACATTGATATTGATTTTATAGTGAAAACATGAAAATTAAAAATTTCATTGAGAGAATATAGGGGGGGTAATATAATTGATAATGGAGCTCTTTCATAGCTAAGGGTTTCATGCTGCCACTCTTATTCCTCCCTTCTCTCCTTCTTTCTCACTCTTCCTCCTTGAAATGTTGATTTTAAGAGGCATACTGAGCATTGTTATTATTGTGGTGTGGAGTGTATCTATGCCTCCACATGGTTTCATAGATTTGAGGACTATCAACATAGACCCCACGGTCGTTCAACCTTTTCCTATGATACCAGTTTGATAGCCTTTTCTCATGCGCACTCTTTGACCTCACTGGATTTCGATCCATCTTGGATGGCGCTTTGTTCTTTAATCTTGTTTGGAGGTGGTCACTCTATGTGGGATTCATATTGTTTCATCAGTCCTGTGGTTTCACATATTAGAGATTTTTCAAAAAATTTAGGATAATTCAATATAAAATAGTTTGGTTGCAAGTCATTCTTCCCATTCTTAGACCATCACAGACTGATTTTCGTTCTCTTTTTTGTCACCTCGGCACTATTCCATTATTCTCTTTTCACCTCTTCAATTTCTATTTATCCCTTCATACGAGACTCCACCTCAGTCTAATTCAAAGTCCCCTTGGTGATTTGGGTTGTGTGGGAGTCTTCTGTAATGGTGGTCTGGTTTGGGGTTCTATAATTTTGGTCAGTTCCTGGTTGAGGCATTTAGTTTGTGATGGTGGTTCCAACAGAGGATTTCACTCTTCCATTTCTTCTTAATGTTTGTTTCTAGTTCGCATAAATTCCCCTTTAGATAGAGGTCCAGGGTTCTTGTAGGCTGGTGTTCCGCAATGATGTGTTGGATGCGATGATTATCTTGGAGTATTTATTTGTGTTGATGTGAGTAATGAGACATGAAGGTATTTCACCATGTGTTTCGGACCATGTTGTTCTTTGATTCTCCAACGTGGATCCAGTGGAGAGGTTGCACGAACATCGGTTGATATGGTGTGGTGTCAGTGTTGTGTGTATGGATAATACTAGTGCTCCATGTGTCCTTAGTGGTGGGGTATGGTGCATCAAGGGTGTGGAATGAGGTGTTGGGTTAAAGGTGATATTTCAGATTGTATTGTAGGTTGATGGGTGATTTAGGCACATACATGGTGTTGTTGTATAGGTGTGTCTCATAATGTATTTCCTCTGTTTTGGGGTTGGTATGACCTTGGGTTTAATTCCTTGGATAACCTATTTTTTCCCTTCTTTTTTAGATGGAATATTCTAGGACTAGTTCCTGTAAAATCCTGTATATGATTTGTTTCGTTTAGGTCTTTTGGGAATGGTTGATTTTATGTTTCTCACTCTATGAAAAATTGATTTATTTGAAAAAAATAAATTCTTGTCTGTGTAAATCATTCATTGATCTGAGGAAACATCATTTCTCTTCCACCAAAGGCAGTGGAAATTACATGAAAGAAATTGATAAATTAAACACAGTATTTGTAAAATTGTTCTGAGGGAGGATAATTATGTTGATGTTTTGGTGTAGAAAGGGATGAAAGATGGATATAGCACCCCAAATTGAGAAAAATAATGATCATATATAAGAAAACAATAATTATGTGAGTAATAATAAGAAGAAATAAATTATACATAAATATGAAACAATATATTAATTCTATGGAAAATTATTTTACTATGGAAACATCAAGATTACCTCCGTGTTTGAGCAGAGTCAACATCATTTATATTCATGAAAATGAATGAAAAATGGATTGAAATCTTCTAAAATAAGAAAAAATTACACTTAATATTTAAAATCAAATCAATGTTCCACTAAATGATTTTTTTTTGAAAAATATAGAATGTATATCGTAAAATTACAATTACATCATCACAAATGTTTTCATTTATTATAGTCTATTCTTCCAATGGATTGGTAACATCATCACGTTAAGAAGTCCTTGTCTGCATGAGTAGTCAATCATTTAATTTAGATTATGTTAATATAGTATAGAAAATATAATATTATGAAGAAAATATATAATAAAAGTCACTTTTACATTCTTATTTAACTCACTTTTTTGAGGGATTCATGGATTTGGTTACCCTTTCAAGAATCCAAATCCCTTATTTATGTACCCCTCTAATGTACAACACATTGTCTATATTGGGACAGAGATGAACATATTGTAATGTCATAATGAAATGGTCATAAATGATTGGATTTTCATATGGCTCAACATATTTTAGTCCCCAATAGGACAATCGATGAATTATTTTTTTATTAGAGTAGAGACAAAAGATAAATTCACTACTTGTGATTCCATTATGAATGTCCCATATTTTTTCCCTTCTACACTAAAATTTCATAAAGTCCATTTCATCAAATTTTACTCCATTCATATTTTCACCCATTTTCAGTGGTAAAGAGGAACTTGAAATGTTATATAATCAAAATCATATATATATTATATGATTAAAAAAATATGACATATTTTCATAATTTCGATTTCTATCCTTGGATCCAGATATGTGCATTACTTTATCCATAATCATAACACCACCATATTGCATCGTACTGATGTCATTATTTAAATTTTTATAGAACATATAAGCATTCATTATGAAATTATTGTACGATATAACAATTTCATTCGGTCCTTTGGCTATCCATTAAAGGTATTTGGTAATTGAATAAGTATTTTCAGATTGCACTTTATAAATTTGATCTCTGAATTATCCTATAAAATATTGATTATGTGTAATTGATATCCATCCTTTATCCCTTGATGGATTCAAATATCAAGCAATTTATTTTTTGTATTCAATGTATGGATCAACATCTTCACTATTATGAAATATGGATATATGTTCTTTTTTTCCACTCTATTAAGTAAATTCTAACAACATATTTTCTGGAAATCCCTTCACCCATAATGGTTTTGCAAAGATGAGACTGTGTTAGGACGATTCTTTAAACATATGATAGGAAAATGGTACAAAATTCAAGAGATTATTCATAAAATATATAATTCTATAATAAAACCTTGTGGTTGAATTTTATTTATGACATAACCTTTCAAAATCATTATATACCATTAAATGGGGTATATGCATTTGTAATGTAAAGGACCACATGGTTGAACCTCTCTGACCAAGTGATCTATCAGGTAGACCATTATATCAATTAATTATGGTGGGAAAGACATCCCTAATTCACATAATATGGAATTAATCTCTTTATCCATGATGGTTAATATCGTCGGATCTACAACATTACTTTATATGGGTTTGAAAAATAAGTAGAGTTTGGTTAATGTCTGTCATAAATTTTGAGGCATAATGAAACAGAAAGAAACATGCATTAAATCTTATATAAAAACATGATAGTCATGTTGTTTTAGTCCTTGTAACTTCAAATTATTCATCGACACGACATTCCAGATAATTTATGAATACCCATGTTGAAATTTTAAACAAGTAATAAAAAAAATTACATTTTTTCCTATTTGGATATAGTGTGAGATAGTGGAGGAATAAAATTATACCTTTTACCCTTCACCAACTCAAACTCATCCCTTATCCACATTTCATTCAACTCTAACCTAGACATGATTCCACATTTTGTTTTTCTTGGATCATTTAGTAATTTTCCAACAACACTATCAAATACATGTTTGTATACATGCATGACATCATGAAAATGCCTTAAATACAAGCAATTCCAATATGGTAAGTCCATGAAAATTTATATCTTCTTCCAACCTAATTTTGTAAGGTAGTCCTAAAATGGTTTAACTAAAATAGTTTCAATCAATTTTACTATCTTTTATAGTTGATCTCTCATTACTGGAGATGGGTTTATAGCTTATTATCTATTACCATAGAATATTATCATTGAATATAAGTATTTAGGTCATTGATGTAAACATTTATGATGTCCTACAAACATAGGCTTCGAGGAATTTTTTAACTGAACTAAGTATGTGTGATTTTTAGAAACGGTACTCCCCAACATTCCTTTAATTTTGTATCCTAATAAATTTCTTTAAGTTGAGAAGTTGTTTATCATTACCCACAACATGGCCCTAAATGTGAATTATTCACTTATAAGAGCATCATACATTGTAAAACATGTATCCTACATCAATTTGAGATCATCAAACAAGAGATCCAAATAGACATCAATATAATTACCAATTTTCATTGGTCTAGATTTAAGTAGTGACAGTGAAATGTATTTTCACTTAATTCATATCCATGGATATAAGTTATAATTTACCAACAAGATGGGCCAGATACTGTGAGTACTAATCTATACACCAAAAATATTTATTCTATCTGTAGAAAATTAATGATGAATGTTTCTTGGATCGTCATCAAATTCAAGAATGTCATAATCAATTTTCGTTTGTTGAGGATAATCTTCTAGATGACATAGGTTCCCATATTTAATTTTTTATCTATATTCCATGTTAATTGTCTTGTGGTTTCGTAACATCCATATAGTCAGCTAAACTATGGAATGATATGAATAAACCATAAATATTTCAACAGACTTGATTCTTTTTTCTTATATCAATTTACACCAAACATAGTGAATTTTATGAGTGATTCATGGTCCTTGTGAAAGAGTATGAAATAATTTGGAAAATCATGTATTTTTTAGAGATTAGGCCCAATGAACACAACATTCATTTAGCGCCATATGTTCAGCTGGGTAGTTCATTTTCATCTGGTATCATATCGTTCCAAAGTATAGGTAGTTATGTAAGGCTGGTGTCACTCCATAGATTTACATATTTCAAATTATATAACTTCAATACTGTTGACAATGTTATGTATTTAGTAAAAATGGTATAAAATGGTTTCATGGAACCACTATTTAACTCCTCAAACATCTTTGGACAATCAAGAATGTCATCTTCAATTGTTATTTTCAATTCATCCATGCATTCTCCATCATCATATCCAAAATTATCCATATTATATTATTCATAACCATAGTATCATCCCAATAGACATCCACATTCAGTTTTCCCCCATATTTTGTCCAACATTTATAGATTTGATATATTCTGTGACAAATAAAATGTTCTTACAACTCTTCCGAACTAATTTTTATTGAATAAAAAAAAACGTAAACACAAACATAGGATTTTAGAAGTGTCTTCTAAATGCTCTCTTGTAAACACGATGAACTCTTTAAATCCATATTCTTACTCAATTGGAAAATGGTTAGTTTTCATCCATTTTGAATTCATATCCAATTAATTGGGTTTATAAGTTATTAATTTTAAACAATACATATCAAAATACACATAAAATTTTCATCATCCAAATAAAAATTCCTTAAATATTTATCAAAATGGTATATTAGTATTATTAATTAATTTTAATGACATGTATTTTTTAAAGGTTCATGATCCATTAATAACTTATTATAAATAATTTAATACTAATTTATATATGAAATAATTATATGTAATTTCAAATTTACAGAATTAATTTTGAAAAATTTTATAATGATATAAAAAATTATATAATTTTGTTTATAAATGATAATTAGAAAAAAAATATTGTTCCTCAAAATGTGATTAATTATATACATTATATCATAATCCATGATATAGATTAAATCTATATCATTCGTTATAACTAGTGTTCAATGAAATGAAATAGATAAGTTGTGACTATATATTATATATTATGATATATTTATATAAAAACAAAAATTTCCGCATAAATAGTACTCATATTTTCAAATATTGATTGATATAATAAAAATAATCTGAATCTCTATTTAGATATATTAAATAATTGTATTTTATCACAAAATAAATTATAATTATTCATATAGAATGATATGATATTCCAAAACCCCATGAAAAAAAATGTTTCTTCTATTTAAATTTATTATATCAAATTATTTGATAATATTATTGTTTAAGATATCATAAATAATAATTAATTCCACTGAAAAACAAATTACACTATTTCTTGCGACTAGGGTTATAACTTACATTATTTCATCATTTTGTATAAAATTTATGTAATTATTTGATGCATTGATGGTCAATTATAAATATGATAATTTTCCATGGATTGAATAAAACTAATACTTGTAGTGGAAGATTACATGATTCCAAAAACCTGGATATCCATGTTTTGAAAATGTACAATGATGATTATAAAACTTATGAACATGTGTACCCTATACTTATGATGGTTACAAAACATAATTTTAGTGAAACTATTTTATGAATAAACCTATGATGTAAATACATGATTCATACATGGTGCTTCTAAAAGGAAATTTCATTTCCCAAATTCCATTAAGAAAATGATGAGAAGATTTATGGCGTTTGATTAGATATATATCAAATTTTAGGCAGTTGTGAAAGAAATAATACTTATAATTTAGCGATGTTGAAATGATTCTTTAAATTTAAAAATAAAATTCAATCTCCATTCCTCATTATCAATGATAATTTAAACTATAAGGGAAGCCAATTCCAATTAAGGGGACTAATGTTATAAGTACATTAATGATTTTATTATTTCATGGTGCCTTAGTATTACTTTTAATATAATTCTTCCTAATAGTACATTTGAAGTTGTTTGGAAGCCTTTGTTATAGGTTTTATTAAACTCCACTTGGATGGTGAATCAAAGGGTAACTATAGGCCCTTAGGATTTAACAATACACGACAAAAGAAAATTGATTCAAACCAAATATTTATATAGTCAAAAACATTGGTAGTCAATAAATCAAATGATCATAAAAAAAATTTTCTATTCATAATCTAAAAGAAAAATAGTATACAGGATCCAGAACACATATATCAACATCATTGAAGAAGAAATAAAAAATGAAATGAAAATTTCGCAATAAAAATTGAAAGGCCTACCTCCATAGGTTGAAGAAAATATGAGGCCCTCTCTGGAAACCCTAACTGAAATTGAACACCATATATGAGATGAGATTTTCACGCAATTGGAGATAGTCGAGTTGTGTGATTCAAGCTTCGATTCACTAGGGAGGAGCAGTGATAGTGGGTGGCTTCTGTGGGAAGCTATTGATATCATGATGGGTTCACAAATGGTTAGGTTTTTTAAATCGATCGAAAAACTTTTATCAGCGCTTACAAATAACCCTTGATAAAGAGTCCTATTATCAGGTCTTAATTAATAAGCACTGATAAAATATTTATTATTATAAATATAAATAATGAAAAATGTAAATATATCTATATACTTAATAAATAAATATGAATATGAATATATTAAATTTATTCATTTTTCAATATATTTATTATAATTTTATAATTATTTACTTATAATTATAGAAATATTTTTAAAAAATAATATTTATATCGTTAATTACGATATTATAATTATAAATATATATATTTAATAAATATATATAAATATAAATATAGTAAACATATTCCATATTTAAGAAAATTTCTTATAAATTTAAAAATTATTTAAATATATATAATGATTTATTTATAATTATATAAACACATTAAAAAATATTTATTTATTTAAAATAATAACTATATAATTTAATAAAAATAGAAAATGTACATTTATAAATACATTTATTTATAAATATTGTTTCCAAATATTATTTTAGTATTAGTAATGAATATCAAATTTTAAGAACATGCATATGTGTTAAAATTTAGTGAACTGAGTAAATTAAAAATAAGTACACTTTAACCATACTTAAAAAGTGGATGAGTTTCGGGAGTGAGAATTGTATATAAAAATCCATTAATTTTGTATATATGAAATAAATATAACACACATTTGATCTTTGTTAAATTAAAAAATCAAATGACATTCAATTTTATGTCTATTACATTATAAAATTAGTCATTACTTTAAATTCATATTAATTTTTAATTATAAACCATTATTCAATAAATATATCACTCTATAATATAATGTGCATATATATTTTGTTTTATATAAATCTTTTTTATATACATTAATATATATCTATATATTTAATTTATTAATAATAATTATCATAATTATCTAATTAATAAAATGTTTAATATTTAATAATGTATAGTTTCTTTATTAATTTTTATCAATAATTATTTAATTAATTAAATTTTTAACATTTTTTGATAAACTCATATTTTATTTTTAATTTTTTTATTTATTTCATTTTTTTATTCAAAGCATTACGAGCACTAAAAATTAAGCACTGCTAAAAGGATAAATTTATCAGTGCTTTCTATAGTGCTAAAAAATATTCCATTTATCAGCACTTTTTTATAGCAATAATATAATACATGCGCTTTTAAAGGCATGTTATTTAGTAGTGTTAAAATTCCATTTTTACGCTCACATTCATATTGATTATTCGTTTTTATCTTTTGAATATTTTGTGGAAATTATGTCCATACTGTCACTACTACAAAAACGGGTTTATACACTGCTAGGGATTTAACAATGCTAGCTCAATACACTCTTAACAAACCCCTATTGAGCACTAAAAAACCACTGTTATAGGGGGACCTTTATCAACACTTTTTTCACTACTAGAAATGAAGCCTTTACCAATTGTTCCAAACTATTGGTAATGGATAGATAACCATTGGTATATATTTTATCAATGGTTATCCAAACCATAGGGATGTAAGCCGTAGGGAAACACATATGCCAACGGTTTTTAGAAAACTGTTGGTATATGTTAGGAAATTTCCATTATACCAATGGTTATATCAAACCATTGGTATATATTTCCACCAAAGGTTTAAAAATATTGGGGAACATACTATTACAATTGTTTGAAACCGTTGGAATATAGTTTTGTATAGCCTTTACCAGTGGTTTACACAAACCATTGGTAAAAGGATGGAAATTTCATTATATCCCAACAAATTGTAAACCATTGGGAAAGTGTTTTTACCAATGGTTCTTTAGAACCGTTGGTATAAAACACAGTCCTAGCCTTATCCCAATGGTTAAAAACCATTGGCATTGGCTTTACTGTAATTCAGACAGCAACCTACTATAGGCTTCAACTATACACATAACGAATTAAAAAATAATTGAATTCAATTCAAGTGCAATCTGAAATTCAACACATGCACCCAATTACATGCACCCTGAAACTATAACACATACATATACACAATTAATTATTATTAATTCAATACATTCACCCTGTAACTATACACATAAATAATTAAAACATAATTCATAAGGTACGTATAAACATACATAATTGATTTCGAATTCCATTCAAAATTGTGATGACAATTACATGTGCAGTCTGAAATTCAATTCATAATTGAATAATGAATTGAATAAAAACATAATTTAATTATCAATTATGAATACAATACTTAAAAAACTGAATATGTAATTACATATTTTATAAAAAATTAAGAATAGATAAAAATTTTCATTTTGTATAACACATACACAATTGAATTCAGAAATTAGAAGCTAATACCCCAAAATAAGGAAATAGATAAATGACATCAACCAAACACAAATATAATGTCCCATGGTTTGGGGTCGGTGTCTTTGAACTTAGTGATGATAATAATGGGTGTGTATCAATGAGCTTGTGTGACTTAGGGAATGTAGTTGTCCATGGTGTATTAAATGTCAGGTGCTTTAGAATAGGGTTATGAGTTCATCATATGAGAAGTGGATTCTGTGAGGTTGGACCATAGATCCTTGTGTTAAAGTATCAATAAAATCCAAATATGTTTGGTCAATTTTCCATATGTCAGTTGTTTTCACATAAAATGTTTTCGGTTTTAAACAAAATATAGACACTTCAAGTGATACCTACCACACCGTGCCTCGGATTGAGGTGGTTATGACTCGTACACGTCACGTATGACCCATGGATCGTTGTCCTAAACTGTCAAGACAATCTGAATGTGTTTGGTCAGTTTTTTGTGTGGCAGTTGTAGT
This sequence comes from Viscum album, assembly GCA_963277665.1. NCBI lineage: Eukaryota > Viridiplantae > Streptophyta > Magnoliopsida > Santalales > Viscaceae > Viscum > Viscum album. The sequence goes on along the minus strand of OY728162.1, from coordinate 1,365,406,511 downwards.
TTTCTCCTATAATTTTTTCCATTTCAAATAAAAGTGAGACACATTGAGTGGTACCGGCCACACCGTGCCTCAGATTGGGGCAGGATTGACTCTTACACATCACAAATTTCCCACGGATCATTGTGTTAAAGTATCAACACATTCCAAACACATTTGTTTGTATTTCCGTATGCCAGTTGTTTTCACTTAAAAGAGTATCCATTTTAAACAAAAGAAAGAAACTTTGAGTTGTAACAGCCACACCATAGCTTGTATTGAGGTGAGGTTGGATCGTACACGTCACAAATGACCCATGGATTCATTTTCCAAAAGTATCAACAGAATCCGAATGTGTTTGGTCAGTTTTCCATATGCCAGTTGTTGTTTTCACTTAAAATGTTGTCCATTTCAAATAAAAGTAAGACACTTTGATTGGTACCGGCCTCATCGTACCTCATATTGAGACTGTGTTGACTAATAGATTTCAAAAATGACCCATGGATCATTTTTCTGAATTATAAACACAGTCTGAATGTGTTTGGTCAGTTTTCTGTATGACTGTTGTTGTTTTCGCATAAAATTTTGACCATTTAAAATAAAAGTGAGACATTTTGAGTGGTACCGTCCACACCATGCCTCATATTGAGTCATAGTTGACTCATACACATCAAAAATTACACTTGGATCATTGTCCTGATGTATCAACCTAATCCGAATGTGTTTGGTCAGTTTTCCGTATGCCAGTTGTTGTTTTCACTTAAAATGTTGTCCATTTCAAATAAATTGAGACACTTTATGTGGTACTGGACAAACCATTCCTCGTACTGACATAGCGTTTGCTCGTAAACATCACAAATGTCCCATAAATAATTTTTCTAAATTATCAACACAATATAAATGTGTTTGGTCAGTTTTACGTATTCTTGTTGTTGTTTTCACATAAAATGTTGTCCATTTCAAATAAAATTGAGACATGTTGAGTGGTACCTGCCACACCGTGCCTTAGATTGAGTTGGGGTTGACTCGTACACGTAAAATATAACACATGAATAATTTTTCAAAACTATCAAAAAAATCCGAATACGTTTGGTTGGTTTTCCGTATGCTAGTTGTTTTTACATAAAAGAGTATCCATTTTAAAAAAAAGAATGACAATTTTAGTGGTACCGGCCACACCATGCCTCTAATTGATACAGAGTTGACTTTTAAACGTCAAAAATGACCCATGTATCATTGTGCTAATGTATCATCACAATCCGATTGCGTTTGCTCAGTTTTCTGTATATATTTGTTTTTTCACTTAAAATGATGTCCTTTTCAAATAAATGTGGGACTCTTTGAGTGGTACCAGCCACACCATGGCTCTTATTGATGCAGGGTTTACTGATACATGTCCAAAATGATCCATGGATCCTATTCCTACTGTATCAACAAAATCCAAATTTTTTGGTTGGTTTTTTATATGTAAGTTGTTGTTTTCACTTAAAATGTATTCCATTTCAAATAAAATTGATACACATTGAGTGGTACCGGAAAAAACATGCCTCAGATTGAGGTGGGGTGGACTTATACATGTCAAAAATGACCCATGGATCTTTTTTCTGAAGTATCAACACAATCTGAAGGCGTTTGGTCGGTTTTTCATATGTTAATTGTTGTTTTCCTTTAAAATGTTGTGTATTTCAAGTAAAAGTGAGACACTTTGAGAGGTACCAGCCACACCGTGCCTCTTATTGTGGAGGGGTCGACTCATACATGTCACAAATAACCCATGTATCATTATTCTAAAGTATAAACACATTTCAATTCTGTTTGGTCGGTTTTCCGTATATCAATTGTTGTTTTCACTTAAAATGTTGTCCATTTCAAGTAAAAGTGAGACACTTTGAGTGGTACTAGCTACAATGTGCCTTAGATTGAGGTGGGGTTGACTCGTACACGTCAAAAATTATACATGGATCCTTTTCCTAAAGTATTAATAGAATCTGAATGAGTTCGGTTAGTTTTCCATATGCCAATTGTTGTTTTCACATAAAATGTTGTCCATTTCAAATAAATGTGAGACACTTCGAGTGATATCAGCTACACTATGCCTTGGATTGGGGAGGGGTTGACATTTACATGTCCCAAAGGACCCATCGATCGTTTTCCTCAAGAATCAATAGAATCCAAATGTGTTTTGTCGGTTTTTCGTATGCTAGTTTTTTTTCACTTAAAATGTTGTCCATTTCAAATTAACGTGGTACACTTGGAGTGGTACCAGCCCCACCATGGCTCAGATTGAGGCAGGGTTGACTCTTACATGTCAAAAATGACCCATGTATCATTTTTTTTAAAGTATCAACACATTATTAATCCGTTTGGTCTGTTTTCCGTATTTCAATTGTTGATTTAACTTAAAATGTTGACCATTTCAAACGAAAGTGAGACACTTTGATTGGTACCAGCTACACTATGCCTTGGCTTGAGGTGAGATTGACTCGTACACGTCACAAGTTACCCATGGATCCTTTTCCTAAGGTATCAATAGGATCCGAATGCGTTTGGTCAGTTTTCCATATGCCAGTTGTTGTTTTCAGTTAAAATGTAGTCCATTTCAAATAAAAGTGAGACACCTTGAGTGATACCGGTAACACTATGCCTCAGATTGAGGCAGGGTTGACTCGAACACCTCAAAAATGGACCATGTATCATTTTCCTAATGTATCAATCGAATCCGAATTTGTTTGATCATTTTTATGTATGCCAGTTTTTAATTTCACTTAAAATGTTTTCCATTTCAAATAAAAGTGAGACACTTTGAGTGGTACCAGCCACATCGTGCCTCATATTGAGGAGGGAATGACTCGTACATGTCATAAATTACCCGTGGATCATTTTCCAAAAGTATCAATAGAATCCAAATGTGTTTGGTCGGTTTTTCGTATGCCAACTTTTGTTTTCACTTAAAATGTTGTCCATTTCAAATAAAAGATAGACACTTTGAGTGGTACCGGCCAAACTGTGCCTCGGATTGAGGTGGGGTTGACTTGTACATGTCATAAATGACCCATGGATCATTTTACTAAACTATCAACATAATCGGAATCTGTTTGGTTGGTTTTTTGTATGTTATATGTTGTTTTCACTTAAAATGTTGTCCATTTCAAATAATAGTGAGACACGTTTAGTGGTACCGGCCACATTGTGCCTTGGATTGAGGCTATGATGACTCATACACTTCACTTGGACATGTTGAGTGTTTTCAACTAAGTATTAAAGATTCGGGTGAGTCTAATCCTCTCTTTGCTTCCCCTTTTTGATTAGGGTTTTCACTCTTCTCTCATCTTCTTCCGAAGCTCTAATCCCCTCTTTTCTGTTGGGATTTAGGGTGAATATTGAAGAGAGCATAGATTGGGATCCAAGGTATAGGGATGAGGGTGGGGGTCCGAGGGGTTGTCCAGGGTCTATGGAGGATGCTGGGGGGCTGTCTGTGGGGGTTGTCCAGGGTCTACGGAGGAGGAGGGGTTGTCTGGGGGAGCTCTCTACGGGGCTATCCAGGGGGCTGTCCGGTGACCAGGGAGGTGGGTGGGGATAGTACGGAGTCCAAGAAGGAGGGTTGGGGGCTTTCTGGGGGGGGGGGGGGGGTTGTCCGGGATCCAGGAAGGAGGGTGGGGAAGCATTCTGGAGGGGCTGTCTTGGGGCTATCCGGGGTCCACGAAGAAGGGTGAGGAGGTTGTTCGGGGGGATGTTCGGGGTCCATGAAGGAGGTTGGGGGATATCTGGGGTCCAGGGAGGTGGGTGGGGGGACTGTATGGGATGCGGTCTAGGGTCCATAGAGGATGGTTGGGGGCTTTCTAGGGGGGCTTTCTGGGGTCCTAGGAGGAGGGTGGGGGGATGCTATCCGGGGGCTCTCTAGGGGGATGTCTGAGGTACAGGGAGGAGGGTGGGGGATATCTAGGGGGCTGTCTGTTGACCTGTCCCTGGTTCATGGGATCGTATTTACAGATTTTCAATGAAAATTAATTCATGTTTTAAAAAATAATTTCATTATATCAACTTCTAATCAGACTGCCAATTTTCTAAATTCCACTAAAAAAATTTAAATTTAATTAAAATGGGTGGATTTCATAGAAAATCATCAAATCGGGTTTTATTATTTAAAGATAAAAAATAATGATAATGTGACCTACCTAATCACACATATATTCAAGCACAACAAATCAATACTCATCAAAGGTCAGTAATATCACTCTAAAATGTAACAGATCAATCTGTCCTTCATCAGCATCACTATCATCACCATCATCTTCACCCTCACCCCCCATCTTCATCGTCATCCCCATCATCGTACTCGCCCTCCTCCTCACCCTCATACTCAGCCTCAGCCTCCTCATCACCCTCCTCCTCTGCCTCGGCCTCCTCCTCGGCCTCCTCCTCTGCCTCTGTCTCCTCCTTGCCCTCCTCCTCCTCTGCCTCGGCCTCCTCATCACCATCATCTTGACCACCACATGAAATTCTACCTGGTTCACCATATATAGATCACTTTGATGACATATATTCCCCAAAATCAATGATGGCCTCTGGTGGAAGTGTTGGACGTAAATATTCCATCAGTTTCATAAATATAGTGTTTTCCATAAAAGATTGTGTTGCCGTCTCTGTGGACCTTTTTCAGCCTGTTCTTCCTGTGGCTAGACCTGCTGCAACTTGGTGTCACTACAACTCATACCTAAAGAGAGACAATACCTCATCAGAACTATACTCTTCCTAGGCCGACAGCGTACACTACTAGGGTGCTCATCTCCCAACACATGATGTAAGTGATCGTTTGGACCAAAATTGTCAGGTTACTGGGCATCAAGGGACTCTAAAGCAGCTTGTTACAAATATAAATAGATTATTAAGTTACAAAATAGAGACTAAAATTTTAAATCTACAAAGTAAAACATATAATTTGTTGCTGAGTCAGTTCATTAACCACACTTCCATCATTCTTCTTTCTACTCGAGCAAAACAGTTTTTCTCTAGGCACACATCCTTCTATATTTAATTTATGCCTCTACAATGAAATTGAATGAAGGAAACCATAATTACAGATAGAATACCATAAAAACAGTAATTTCATAACTAAAATTATATTACTACTTTATAAATAAAATAAATTACGGAGGAAGAAAAAGAAAGTACACGTTGTAAAGAAAGATTATAAACTGGCATACCAGCTATCTCTCATGATATGGCATCGTAGTACGGCCCGATGTGTGGATGTATTTCTTGGAATCAATGGTTTTATATTCCTTCCAGATTCATCATAAATAAAATTCAATAATTAGTATTAATGAAAAACATGAAAACATTCATTTAAATACTTATAATTTGATTAATACCGTAAATTGGATAGTCTCCCAATGAGTAACCATATGTCGATACTGTTCTAATGGACAATCATCCATGACAGGGAACGCCTATAACTCTATACCCACCCTATCATGCTAACCAATGTACAACTCATGCTTATAAGCTCTCCAAATCTCACCTAAATCCTTTATACCTGTTGGCCGCGCACCCTCACCATTAAGGAAATTAAACTACAGCTAAAACCAAAATAATAATTCATATAAATAGAGAAATTATTATATTTTATTGCATTAAATACAACTGATATTTTTACCCATATATATGTCCCAGATTTATCCTTGACTACATTTTATAGTTGTATCCATGAGAGTGGGCTGATAGGAATGATTTCAGATTATTTGGCAAGCGTCGCAAAAAAACACCGACAATGCTTACCTAATTTTTAAATGATCTGACTATCTTCATTTTACCCCACAATCAACTGTGTGCGGCGGTTCCACACCGAACGCATGCATGTACTCCACCGCCCCTGCCTTCTATCAGTAGATGTATCTATTATGAACGAAAAACCAATATTTTATCAATACATGATATAATTAAAATAAACAATGGTGTAATAATTTGTTAGGGCTGTATAAGTATACCTATTGAAGTCTGATCAATGGGCGCCGCTGGATCCGTAGAAACTGAAGGAACACACTGTACAGATGGAGTGAGTCCCAATGTATGCTCTCCAGGGACAGACTTTGTCAAAGTCAAAGTCGAAGAAGATAGAATATAAAATCCCAGAGAGATCGAAGCAGTAGTAAAAGAAGATGGCCAGGATGGAAGGCCAAATACTATATGGGGAGTGGGAATCCTCATCGAATATGGTATAGACAGGTGAGGAGGATCAGATGTAAAGGTTTGTGAAAACATGGGAGGCCTAAATATCCCGTGTGTTATTAATAGCAGACAAGGATCAGAATGTGGGATGGATGGTATGTCAGTGGGAGGTTCAGGGTCTAATCGGGTATGTCGACCAGATCACATAGCTCTTGTACCCCACACCCCTCGTATAAACACCCTGATTACTAGGACCACTACTTGGCTACTCATCAAATAACTATCTCCTAGTAAATGGATCCTAAAAAAATGGTTTAAAAAATTAATTACATGACATTATATATAATTTAAATAAATATATTTGAAATAAAATACTCAATGCAGGAACCAGTGGTGGAATTCCCAACTCGGTCATGTGACGATTGTTTTCCATAATCTGTTTCTATCACCTCTCGTCAATTGGATTCATTTACTACTTTTGAAAACAAATATGGAAGTAAATATAAAAGTATAACTAATGTGTTACCCAAAAAAACAAAATAAACGATAAGGAAAATCAATTGCCATAATTAAATAAAAATTAAATTTCTTTAGCTCTGGTAGATGATGCAGTTTTCAATCTTAAATAAATTTGAATAGAACCAACCATAACAACCCAAATCGAGGTAAACCAAAAGAAATGAGAACATGAATGGATGATTTTATATATTTTCCATGAAAAAATCAGGTTCGCAGTCAACTATACCAATTGAGATATTGAATTCATCAAAAGAAATAAAAGGAATGGTTCGAATGGCAGTAGGGATGGTGTCAATTCCATCATCACCATCATCAAAAATATGTCTTGGAATTACTTCAACTATGACACCAAATTCAAGTCAAAGTTGGTCAATGACATAAAAATCGTGTTTATCCATTGATGCCAATACATATGGTTCTTTGGTAGCAAGAGTGTGAGTCATATTAATTACTTGAAATCCACAATCATCAATAAATGTGTTGTGTCTCTTCATTGAATCAAAACAATGGCATTTCATAATCATCACTCGTCTGTGAGATTAATAATCGAACATTATTATTTTTTCAACAACTCCATAATAACCCACAATTTCAAACAGCGGTCTACTATCTCATGCACTGGCATAACAATATGTTGTGGCAGTAACCATAACACCATCATATTGTGTTCTTATGTTCTTTTCTCATTCAGTGACAATAAATTCGTACCCATTGATAAAAATTGATTTAAGGTCATGATGCACGGTATTAGGACCAAAATCCAATGCTCTTATTTCACTAAAGATAGTGTCAGTAGGAAAACTCAATACCCACAATATAAGTGAATATATTTTTACCTTCAATTTTAACCAAGAAGAAAAATCTTTGCTATGAAAATTCTCCCTCCTTATCAAAGATAAAGAACAATTCTTTCTATATATCAATGTTTTATATTCCCTCTAGATAAAAAATATGAATAGTTTAGCATATATATATGTAGGACAAACATATTCAATTTAGTTACCTGATGTAGTCATCTAAAAAATCATAGTTGAACAAAATTGTGCGATGTGCCATCTCCCGCTCTTCAAGGCTTAATTCCTTTAATGTATATGATCCAGGAATTCTTCATGTTTGAGGATGTGATGGAAAACTGAGTTCAATTATCTCATACTTTTCTTCATCATTTCTCATTGGTCTGTTTATTCTTGTAGTAAGATCAGACAAATACATTGACCAGAAATCCATACATTCTTGAGCAATGTAACTGTTCACAATAGAACCTTCGGGATGATTCCTATATCGAACATAAGACTTTAATGAGTACATATTTCTTTCAGTTGGATACATCTAATGAAAAAATAGTTACTCCAAGAATTATTTTAGTGGGAATATGGACAGTCGGATGCGGCATGCATGTGAAAAATGCTGGAGGAAATATTTTCTCCCCTTCACACAAAATTAATGCAGCATCTATCAAATTTTTTTGCAAGAATGACTTGGAAAACATCTTAGCACAAATATATCTAAACAAATGGCACAAACGAATAACAATCACCCTTACATTATTGTAAAAAATATGACGGATTTCTATTGGAATCAACTCATATAGAAGAGCATGATAATCATGAGACTTCAAATATTTTAGTTTCAACTCTCTTCTGTTGAAAAGTTTAGATATGTTTCTTGAATAGCCATCAGGAACTCTAATAGTCTCTAATACTTCCTGAAATTGTATTTTTGTAGGTGTCATCTCATAAGATGCAAATGGAACTTTCCATTTATTTTCACTGATACACACAGGATGCAATTCTGGTCTGATTCCACAATCCACCAAGTCACACGGAGACTGTAAATCCTCTTTTGTCTTTCCCTAAACATTTATATGTATCGAAAGAAACATTTCACATATATTCTATTCAATGTGAATTATGTCTTAGCAATGATGTAACAAATTGGATGAGAAATAAGGAAAATCAAAAAAGATACTCCTCTTCCTCCAATGTTAACAGGTTTCAGTGGAACCATTCTTTATCTTTCTAGATTTTATTTAACCCTTCTCGAATGAAAAACTAAAATCTTTCAATTCATTAAGAACATCATTTCCAGAAATATGCTGAGGTGGATCATCGGTCTCTATGGTATTATCAAATCTTAGATGATTATTTCTATATGTATGGTTCATTTGAATGAATTGTCGATGTCCATAAATCTAGAACTACAATGATTTTTCAGTCTTCTAGATCATGTATTCTTCAAACAAACAAGACATGATAGTTTTCCCTTCGTGCTCTATCCAGATATCATTTCATAAGACGGAAAATCATTTATCGTCCACATAATCACAGCACACATCTGAAATATGTCTTTCAAATATGCATTGTATGTGCACACACCCACATCCCAAATAATTTTCTACTCATTCATTAAAGGATGCATGTATACGTAAATATTAATGCCGAGATCAGAAGGTCCATATATGAGTATACTAATGAAATTGAAAGGTTGTTTCATACAAAACCATGGGGAAGATTATAAATGTGTATAAAAACTGGCCATGTGTTGTGCGAAGTAATCATCTTCCCAAATGGATTAAAACTATCGCATGAAATACCCAACCTCAAATTATGCATGTCAGCTGAAAAATCCGGATATCAAGCATCAAATCTATACCATGCAAATTCATCTGCAGGGTGAACCAAATCATCATTAGTGTTATTTCTCTTGGAATCATTCCATATCATTTTTATTGACATTTCATTAGACATAAAAATATTTTGGAGTCTGGGAATCAATGGAAAGTGCCACATTACTTTCTGTGGAACACAAGATGGTGTTCAATCAGATTTTGACTTTTAGAATGATGTTCCATATTTTATACAATCATTCCGTTTAGAGGTTTCCTCCTATAATAAACTAAAATCCTTCTATAAAGCATTAATTTTGTTTCTTGAAAATCCAAGTTCCTCAACTAAATTCCATGCCATATAGTGGTATGAGGTAATATCTACATCATATAGAAGTAAATCCTTAAAGAAGGTAAGAGTGTAATAGACTTCTATATTAGAAATCCCATAATTAGTTTTCCTATGAAATAATAGGATTAAAAATTCTAGCCTTTTCATTTTATCGCACTGTCGATATACTGGAGTCATGGTAGTATCAATCAATTTTTTCACCCTTACAACATCATCATTTTCATTTGACGCATCATGTGTGCTCATATCGAAGTCTTATTCTGTATGAATCCTTTATTTTTCATGATGATGAATTAACGAAAACCGGTCATATAACAAATTATTCACTATAGTCCTCTAATTTGAATCATAAAAAATTTTAGATTTCATTTTCTCCCCATTGTGATACAACACACAATTTTTTTCTTGAAAACCATATTTCGTTTTGTGGCAGCTGACTTCTTCATGGATCAACCAAGGTCTGCCAACACAATTGGAACATGGGCAGTGTATGCAGCCATTACCGAAAGCATTGTGAAATGGAAGATCTAAAATGATTTCCAAATTGTTTTGAAAATTTCATGAAATCCGATCGGTTTCATACATCCAGGTGTCGGTCTGGGCTCTACAACATATTAAATCAAATACTACGATAATCACTACACCCTTAGTGACATTAGTAAACATTTTCCACATTTCGTTATACCAAAAAAGACTCATGAGTCCACGAAAATTGGATATTTAGTTAGGGTGCCCTAATATTATAACATTCGATGGCTTTTCAGCTTCATTTAAGGGGGTATTATTGAAGATTATTGTGGAGAAAAAAAACTATTCTGAGGTCTTACATTCATATTGATATTATAGTTTTCAAATTTTATAATTTTCATGACATTAGTTTATATATAATTAAATATATGCATTCTTTATTATATGTACTTATAATAAATCACTCATATAAATACATATATAAACATATTTACATAAAAATGTATATTCTAATATATGTAAATCAATACATAATATAAAAATATATTAAAAATATTATCTAACCATATTTTGACATTATTCAGATATATTTATAATGTTAACATATACATATGTGTGTCTGTTAAAAAAATATTTAAATACATATTACATTATACTATATTCCAGTGGATATAATATATAATATATTTAAATAAATACATGTATATATATATATATATCACACAGACACATATTATATTGATGTATTTAAAAATAATTATATATATATATATATTAAAAAATATCATTAATTAGACATCAAAACAACGTGGTGTAGTGGTAAGGGTGTTCCATATTTGAAGTATAGGTGCATGGTTCCAATCTAGGTTGGCACACATGAGGCTAGAAATTCACCCTGCACTGATAAAAGGGTTTTTGGTGTGAAAATCATTGATAATGGTGGTGGGGGGTCACTGTTAAAGGATTCATGGAAGCACAGATAAAGGGTTCAAGATTATGGATGTATGAAAAAAAACATAATGTTACCCCCTTTAACAGTGCAAAAAAAAAGAACTATTAAAAGGAGCCTTTAATGTCGATTGTTTTAGTACTAATAAATGCTTCTGACTTTTTACCCCTCTCCAGTTATCAGTTATTTTTTAGTACTGATAAAGGCATATTCTAGTGCTGTTAAAATCCTCTTTTTTGTAGTGATTTATATTAAAGTTATATTCAATTGAGGATGATTTTATTCCATGTTTTGGTTTCTTATGGAGACTCTAGTGGATGAAGAAGAGGGGGGTGATGATTCAATCATTATTATAATGACAAACTCCCTTTTTTTCTTCCTTTATGATTCTCAATGTCCTGTTTATTCCTACACATGTTCCCTCAACCTATGGATCAATACTAAGGAGGTAAGATGAGTTGAATCATTTGGTTTATTTAAATAATTTAAAAAAAGAGTATAAAACATAATACTCCATGAACAAAAATAAGGTTTAATGAGATGGTGTCTTGGGGTTCTCAACAAGACAATTTTTAATGCAAGTAAATTTTCATAGTATTGGTACTCGTGTTTATCTCTAGAGAGGTTAGTGCAATTGGTGTTTTGTCATTATATTTGTTGGTTCAACTGTTAAAACAAATAATGGAATTAATCTTTATTAGTTTTAAATTCAATTTTAAAAGTTGTTTCCTAACCATTAATCTCCCACTTATCTTTCTTATAAATTCATTATTCCATTTTATACTCTATCATTTTCTCTCTAATTAAGGAAAATATCCCTCTATTACCCCTACATAGAGTTTTTTGTTTAGCTGGAGTGATGTAATGTCCATATCAACCTCCAATCACCCATATAATAATAACCAGAGATCTATAATTAACTTCAACTCAATCGACTACTCATGATCATAAGAAATGGAGAGGAACTAAGTGGAATGATTTTGTGAACTAGTGACTAAGGGAAGATGATTTCAAAATACAGGAAATAGGGAATCTCTTAATCTTAATACAGTTTCAATGAATCCAGAGAGAAAAAATCATAAGAGGTTGAAAAATTAAAATGTTGATTTCTTTAGTAAGGGGATATGGAGAATCATGTCTGCTCAACCAAAAAGGATTATCAATCCATCATAAGATAATTACATCCAAATTACATGATATTGAAAAATAAAGAAGAAAAAAATAGAAGAATCTGTTGAAAAACATAATCTGTTGATTTGGAAAATGGCCCACTCTCTAGTAAATATTTCCCTATTTATAGAGATTCTCAATCCACTATTCATGCCTTGTGATATGCTTGATATTATTTTGTGATTACAAATGTTATCAGATATTCTTGAATAATAATTAATTTCTTTACTTGGAATAATTAAATTCCTCATCGGATTTGGAAACATGTCTTGCTCAAGGAGAAATAGAGTTGAATTTCCTAAGTTCGTCATATATAAACAGGAAGTAGAATTCTGTTTAGAGTAAGAATTTGGTGTATGTGTTGACTTGGATGAATATTTTGGGAATTGGTAATTGGGATTTATAGATTTGGATTCAGTGAAACCTTTCATCATCGATTTCATCATGATCTGTTTTAGAGGGAAAATAATTGTGATTTTTGCATGCTTGTATATCGAATGTCTTGAGATGGATGAATAGATCTAGTCAACTTCCATTTAATTGAATTTCAAGGAGATAGTCAGATTATGTGAGCTTATAAATATATAAAGGTTGACATATAGCACCCATGGTTCTGGTGTGGTGAGAATTTTTGATTCATCATGGGGACGAAAATTTACTTTCACAGCCGGATGATGTCTACAAAGAAGGCAGGAATGACTGGCTGCATATGACCTGGTTATTGGGAAAACAAATTTTAATTGGTAATGTATCTAGATATTGTACAATATTGTCCAACATCATCAGTTTAATATCAGGAGTTTTGAATGGGTCTTCAAGCCTCAGTTCATTGGTATCCAGGAAAACTCAAATCTGAGAGAGGATTTTCTTCAATCATTTGTCATGTTCACTCTTTGGACCTCTAATCAGTGCAATGGGAATGATTTGAGGCCTCCTTTGATTTTGTACCTTCACTAGGGATATGAAATATAACTCGAAAAAAAATCACCTTATCCTGGTAGTCAAAGAGTCAATGACATTAGATGTTTGGTTCTACGAAGTATTCATCAATCATTGGTAGGTTTTGTATTATTAATCTACGATGGGTTTTGTGTGGTATTAATCGTCGTTGGAAACTCATTTCTTAAAAAATGATCATAGAAGATTTATTGAAGACATCGATTCATCTACATGCAGCATGATAATATTGTAGGTCCTCATCTTAGGTTGAAACAATGTTATTCATCTATGTTGGTGGATCTATGTTTCCATCGAGTGGCATTACCATGGATCTTGGATATATTCAATCTACCTGGGAAGCACAGAACTTCTCCAGGGAAGCAGTTTCGATCTTCTTCATCATTGAAAGTCATAACGAGCGTTATTAGAGGCTCATATTTAATCAATTAGCGTTGTGTGATTTTAACGCATTAAGGATGTTTTAGGCCCGGTACGTTGATCTCGAGATAGTCATGCTTGAGGTCAGGTTACAATTGTCGATGTGGGATTGAACTTCCTTAATTGTGAAACTTCAATCGATTCCAGATGGTGTTAAATTAGGGAAGAATTGGAGAGCTTTGAGCCATAGGATCTTCAACATACATTTGTGGTGGATATGGTGTTTCTTCAAAAAAGGGGGTAGGGTCTTCCCACATATCCAAGGAAGATACTGTGGGTGGTAGAAGATTTGTTGAGGTAATGATAGCGGTATATGAGAGTGAAGGTAAAAATATTTAGTGATGATATAGGAATGGAGACAATTGTAACCTGACCTCAAGTAGGAAGGGCAATAAATGTGGTTGGCCATTGAACTGGGTGGTGGTAATATATTTGGATATAGCATGTTCCAAAGACAATAGACAAGGCACCAGTATAACTGACAGACAATGTTTTTCAATTTAACAATAACAGGATGGTAATGGAAGTGAGTTTTTTCATCTGAATATAAAATACTTTTAATTGCAGAAATGGTACTATATTGAATTATAAAAGAATAAAAACAATCCTTGAGAAACAATTCCAAACTAAATACCAATTTTAAATTATATTTTGAAATACACAATATATTTATCATTTTAAAAATCAAAATTTAAGGAAAATTTAAAATAAAAATTTATAATTATTTTATGGGAAAATTTATATTTATGTATTTCCATTAAATTAATAAATTAATTAATCAATTAATGAAATTTATTTATGAATTAATTCCATATTTAGATTCTCACTAATATTATTTCAAAATAATTAATCAATGTATGGATTCACATTTAATTTGTAAAATTAATAAATCACTGAAAACTATTTTTGTATCCAATTAAAAATTATGTTTAGAATTCACTGTCACAAAAATTTCAACATTTTCCAAGATTTTAAATAAAGTATAGAGTATTTTAAATTAATTAAATATTTTTAAAAAAATATGCTCACATCACCAATAACTAAAAAAATAAATCCTCGAATCTCTTTCCCATGTCTTAAAGGTTTTCACCTTCCTAAAAGACAAATATAATAATTTTTAAGGAATGGTTTAAAAGAGGATATCCAAGGAATAGTTAATAGTCTTAACCATGTTGTTTCATGATTATTTTTTATTGGACCTCCTAGTAATATATTATTATTATAATAATATAATGAAATAAGTATCATTTTTAACTATAATGTTAATATTTTGATGTAACAACCCTTATCTACCTTCCTCCCATCCCTTGAAAAAGAAATTGTTTTCGTGTTTCATGCAGACCATCACTTTGATGAAAATTATTTTCAGTTTTTCATCACCTCTTTACATTTATGGACCAAAAATTTAATTAAATGAATTAATATTATATTTATAAAATTACTATGTTTAAATAAATAAAATTTTCCCATTATAAAAAAATATTAATAAGTAATTTTCATTATAGGATTTAACCACCAAAAACGGGCATACCGAGAAACATTGAAAGTAATAACTTCTTACCATTTTATTTTATTTATCTTCATCATCTATCTCTTAATAAATATGATTTATCACATCAATGAATTTTTTTTGAAATTATTAAACTTATAAAAAAGTGATATTATTATTAAACAATAATATATTCTTATTTATTCAGTCATTAAAAAATGTTCTTATTTTGGTCAGTTTGACGACCTAGATGAATGATGATATAATTATTATGTCACAGATGATTAGTAAAATTTTTTTACCAGAAATATTAAGTAATAATGATAAATTTATGATGTTTTCATGAATTTATAATGGTGAAATATCTTTCATAATAATTGAATTAAAAGGGAACAATCATTATTACATTAAACCTAATAAATCATTCTCAACAATGAAAGTCCATGGAAAAGTAACTATATCCTAAGAAATTAAAAACCAATATTTCAATAATTATATCAATTTTATTCCTTGAAACTTATAGAAATTATGTAACTATTTCATAAGAATGATTTACCTTTACGTGGTCCCTGAAGTTATTTTGAATATTATAAACCAAGAAACCCCAAAATAACCAATGTGAACTATACCATTTTATTAACATAATAAAGCATGATAAAAATAGAATTAAAATAAAAAATAATAAAGGAAGAAACATGATTTTTTAATAAAGTAAATAATGATTAAAATTTAATTATTCTATAGTTTATATGTAACACTTGTGGAAAAGTGAGGAGTAATGGTTAAATGTTACTACCCATTCAAATAAGGTGTGCAATTGTTTGGGATCATATAGGATTAAAAGTCCCTAGTTAAAAAATATTGGCATTGAGTAGTGATCGGGATGGAAATCCTCCTGGGATTTTTTCCATGGTGTGTGTGGGTGAGGAAAAAACACACTAAAGGAACATGTGTTGTCATGTAGAAACAATCATTTGTCTGATGTGTCACCCAAATGGGAAAAATCGTATGTTGTGTTTGGAAGGAAACCGATGTATTATATCAGATCCATGGGGTCATATGACCAGGTTCATGACTCATGAAATGATGGGTCGTAAAAAATGGTATCAGAGCCCTTACCTAGCTGAAAGTGAAAAGTCATTGACCGGGTTTGAGGTTGGGGTCCACAACGATGGGTTTATACTTTAAAATGGTGGAGATTGTAGAACCCTTATAAAAGTGATGCTTAAAAGAGAAAATGTTATCATCCATGTCAAAAAGTCATTCCTCTATTTTTTGAAGTCTTCCTGATTATAACTCCACAGTTAAGAAAGTTTAGTCTGGAGTAGTGATAAAAATGGGTGACCTCTTTGGAAGATTCTCACGGTGAGTGTGAGTAAGGAAAAAACTCACTGAAAGAACATGTTTTGACATGAGGGTAAAGAAATTATTTTGATAATGGACCTAGGTGAGTAATTTTCTATGGTGTGTTAAAAAGGAAACCAAGGTATTAAAAGAGACCCATGAGGTCTTAAGAAGAAGTTCAAATCCAAGGGAAGGACGTGTCATGATAGCATAAGTCATTAAAATAAATAAAGAAGGGAAGAGGCATTGATTTGGTTTGAGGTTTGGGGACCACAAGGAGGGTGTTTTTTTTAAATTTATAGAGTGTGTAAAAACCATAGAAAAGTGATACTTAAAAATATAAGTGTTACTACCCTTGTCAAAAACGTGCACCATTATATTCAGAAGATATCTTTATTTGAACTCCATAGTTAAGCATTCTTGGCCTGATGTAGTGATTGGTATGGGTGGCCTATTGGGAAGATTCATGGAAAGTGTGTGATTAAGGACAAAACACATAGATAGAACATGTGTTCGACAATGAGGAATGTCATTAGTATGTTCAATTCCCTAAATGGGTAATAGCATGCGATGTGTTGACAAGGAAACAAATGTATTACAATAGACTAATGGGGTAAAATTAAATGGTTCATGGCATGATGAATGCCGATTTAAGATAGTATAAGTCATACGATGTGAGTTAGGACTCAAGGTAAAATATTTTCCATTAAAACCATGTTTAAATGTTTTTATGATTTCCTTTGATGTATTTCTCTTCCATATCCATATAATTTATGTTGGATCTTGAATATTATTCTTTATATACTAATCATTGTTTATGGTTTTTTTCAACTATCTTTTACATTGTTTAATTTGTTGTTAAAATTAATATCTTATTATTTTTCATACGGTTCTATTTTGACATTCTTTAGAAAAGTGTGAAATGTTTGTTTTTTAATGGTTACTACTTGATCACATATTCTTATAACTATTTTTTTCTTCATTAATAAGATTTATTTTAATATTTTTATGTGTTTTTAAAAAAGATACTACTCCCATTATTCTATGAATTGTTTAATGAGTTATCAAAATAAAATAATATTTCTTCTCATTTTTAGGTGATATCTTAAAGTGATTTGTTTATGGACTCAGTTGAAATTTTCTTGATTTTTTTGATGAAAATACAAGATTCATTATATCTTATTGATTTTATGGTACTTGGTCATTATAGATGATAAAAGGTGATTCTGGGATATAGACCTCTATTGCATTGGGTAATGATTTAGTCTCAAAAGTTAAAATTTTGGAAATAACCAAATAGGTTATTTTTATTGAAAGGTTTATATGAAAGGGTGATTAAAAATAGGTGATGAATATGATACCCTATTATACCATCATATTTTTTATATATTATATATGTGTTTTCATGGTTTTCTTTAAACAAAGGTTGAACTCACATATATTTTTGAGTTCACAGTTTATTTTTGAGAAAAGTAAAAAATTTTCATGGGTTTTCATGTTCTTCAATGGACTAATGAGTTTACTTTATTTTATATCCCTTATCAGTTTATATATCCTCATCCGAAATTTTCAAATAAATTTACACAATTTAATGATGTTTATGAACTATCAAAATATGAATCTTATGTTTGTAGAGACTCATCTTGAATGAAACACATGTCTAATAAATGAAAAATGAGTGTTAATTTGAGACCCTATTTTGTCAGAGAAAGTATACATTGTGTGGACATGTCCAATTTTTTATGTTATATTATACCTAATTATCTAAAATTTTAAATCTAATAGGTCATTGTTATTTTGGAAAATGAAACCATTACTATAAATAAAATATTTAATGGATGGATTTATGCATGGTTGGACAATAATGATATGCCAAAATTAACTAAATCACTTTCATTGGTGGGGTAAGGAATATTTTATCAAAGCTAAGGGTCACTCCCTTTATAAATGGTTTGAAATGGTTATCTTCCATTGATGGGTCACTCCAAATTTCCTCCATTTATGATCTTTTTTCATCAAAGGATAAACATTATATAGAGGACATTACAAAGTTATAAAAAATATCACCATTATTTTTCATAGAGAGAATGTATGTAATCCTAGATCTCAATGAAGTAGAGTATTATATTTTCAAATCCATCAACCCAATTTTTTTTGGGTTTTGGAGGAGGTGGAAGTGATTTTGGAAGTGATAATAGGTGATGTTTTGATTTTTTGGGATTTAGAGGAAAACCAAGACCAAATTTAATATCCATTACACCAGGATTTTTTGATTAGTTATGATTATAGGATTCCCCAGGGTGAAGTGGACATTCTTCTTGATATTAAGGGATGTATTTGATGCATTTTGTTTCAACATTTGGGTTTTCATGTTGAATTATTTGGAATATTTTGTGTTGCCAGAAGCATATGTAATGAAGAGAAATGTATATGGAGATATGGTGGAATGAAAATACATAATTGGAGGTTTAGTTTAAATTGGATGAAAATGTATTATCATGATCAGTGAGAAATATGATATGACCTCTCCTAGTTCTATTTAATAGGTTCATTCATCATCTATAATGTCCTGAACACAAATATAATGGATGAAACAATTATTATAGGTTCTTGGGGAGGAGGTGAAGCTACCCATTGTAATATATTGTGACAACTAAATCATGATGGAGATAACCAAGAATCTATTACCAAATTTCCAAATTAAGAATATATAAATTTAGTATAATTTAATTAAGGATATTGTAGAACATGTTGTTATCAAACTAAAACATATTGTCCAAAATAAAAAATTGATATCATATCTAAGTTATTACTTGACATATCTATCTTTAAGAATACCTCTAACATATAGAATAAAATAAATTCGAAATTTGTTCCAAGGTTTTATAGATTTGTTGTTTAGATATACAAGAATTGTATGATATCCCACTCATGATCTCTTAGCATAGGAGATATTACTACTGTTATATATGTAATATTAGTAAGTGACACTATAGGAATGCCTATAGATGAAACAAAAAATAAAATTTTTTATGCTGATTCAAAGTCTCAAACATTAATAATCTGGAGCCTTATAAAATTAAATCTTTATAAAAGTGATGGACTACAGTAAAATAAAATCTATATGGGACAAGATGGATAATTTTTTTGAAGGTTATAACAAGTTGATGGAAAATAAACTATATGTGTTACACTATAATTTTGATTATTTTGATATTAACCCAAATGAGAATATTAATTAAATTTTTAATTGTATCATATAATTTGTGGAATCTATTCATTTACTTGATAATAAATAGAAAGAAGTTTATATCAAGAAAAACTTTCTCAGATGATTTACACCCTTGTAAAATGCCAAGGTGTTATATCCAAAAGAACAACACATCACTGACATGACTCTTGATGATATTCATAGTAAATTATTTGATTGAAAAATATTTGGGAAACCAAAAATAACATTGGTTTAATCATAAAAAAATATTTATTTGAATGGAATAATGAATCATTAAATGCATGACGTCGAGTTCCTTTAAAATGGAAAGATGCTATGATAGAAACAATTTAAGAAAACAAATTTGAAGACCATAATAGAGTTCACCTTGAATGAATTATTAATTTGAAAGTCAAACTCTAATAATCTACTAAATAGTTATATATTCAATGTATGAAAAACTAAAAGGTAGGTTGTTTATAGAAGGAATAAAATATATATATTGATCAATTTGAAGCTAATGTTTCTCAATTGGAGAAGGTGGTAGATGAAATTGAAGCTTCATAAAATATTTCCAATGAAGTAATTTATTTGAAGGTAAAAATAAAATATAAATCTAACATTATTTATTATATCAATTTCATGTTGAAATAAAAAGGAATAAGTTTTAGTCAATCAAAGAAGAAGGTATATATCTCATAGTTAATATTGTGTTAGAAGAGAATGTGGATGGTAATATGAATAATCTATAATTTATATGGTTATGTGATAAAAAGTTAATAGAAATATAAGGAAGAGGTATGATAACTGTTGAGAAGATTATGAGAATTTTTGGTCCCCTATGAGAAGCTAAAACATAAAATGTCATCAAAGTTACTATATAGAATAAAGGAAATGGGAAATTTGGTGAAGTCTCTCAAATAAAAAGGAAAATCCAAAAGTTGGAAATCTACTCTATGCATAGAAATATTTGGATATTAATTGATGTAAATATCATTATTAAATTGAATTACAATTATTTCACAGTTTTGGATGTACTATAAAATAGTGTATAGAAGTAGAAATACATTTGAGAGGTGAATCTCCAGGGAGTCGACAATAATGGATGGTAGAATATGTTACATTCTAAAAAAAATTCTATTTATGGTTATTGTTAAAACCCTTATAATTTTTGTTATAAGGTGATAAATTGTTGGTAATGAATAAGTCAAACATAATCTTATGGAGTCAAATGTAGAAAGATAGTTAAACAATTGTTGAAACCACTTGGGGATGATATTGTATCGGTAGTAAATACATAGTTAACATCTGATGATCATGGAGTTGATCACCATAGAGAGACAAGTGTTTTAGGAATAATAGTTACTATATGAAATTGATTGTCAGGATTTTGGAAGAAGTTTGATAAGTCCCTGAGAACTCATACTACTTTTGTAATTCCAAAAGTCATTGATCCTACTGAATAAAAATGAAAATGGAATGATTATATCATGAGACACCATACATATCATAATAAATTGGTGAATGGAGTTAAAAAATTTATAATTCTTAAACTTCATAAGTTTTTATTAGATTTTGTTGGACTTGTTGTAGTTCTTATGAATGTGTGATCCTTTGTATGAATTTCAAGGAATTTTCAAATACACATTGTACATTGTAAGCATTTTGAGTTGATGCAATTAACATTAACAATGTAAAACTTTATGAAGATTTTATGTGACAACATAACGATTTTTATAGACTTCTTAAAACTTTATTGATGACTTTAGAAAGATTTATGTGATTTCATAATAATTTGAGCATGTTCATAAGACTTTTAAATTTAATAAAAATTGAAAACAGAATTTGTTTTTATGACTTTCATAGGTACAATATAAGGCTTATAAAGTCTTATTAAAATATTACAAGGTGACTAAAAAATTGGAAAAGATTGATGAAATTAATATGTTTTTTTAATGATTTCATAAACATTCAATAGTATTAGAATATTTTTGAAGATAAATTTTTGGATGGAATTTTTTGACATAATTTGAGATGATGTTAGGAATGATCTTCAATTATTTAAACATCATAATTTCTCAAAATGAATATTGATTTATACTTTTGTAAGAATTTATTTGAAACCATTACATGGAGAGGAAGACTATAATATACAGTAACTAATAATTAATTATATGGAAAAAAGTTTATTTTATTTGAGGATAGGTTGTGCTATATGATATAATATCTCTCCACGATTCCTGATTTGGGAGGATTTTCTAATGTGGATTCACACAACAACAAAAGATTCCACGTCCAAATATTCCACACATGCGAAACATCATTCCAATATGGAACCATTTATAATATTTAGATTTTTCCAAGATTAAAAAAAAGAAGTATATCATGTCTTATAGGGATTATGATAGATATGTTGATAGGGATTTAAATGGTATCAAAATAAGAAATACCAAATAGATAAATGTATGTAATTAATGGTAGTGTCTACATGAGTAACTATCGATTAATAATTTAAAATTTAATTGGTGAAAAATAGATGGAAGTGTATATTTTTTGAAATAAATTACATATAAAATGAAATGAATATAATATAATATATGAGTATAAATATGATCATTACTAAAATATAAATCATTCTGGGCATTGAGAATAGTCGATGGAGGTTGTTTATGAAGAAGGGAAGAATATCAACATTCTTTTAGTATGATCAATGGCTCATGCATTCATTTGAAATAAATGGTTTAAGGGTTATTTGTTTCTATTGATTTGAGATCATAACTGGTCAAAACTATCCATTTTAATAGGTTTATATCTATGCCCTTTCCAATAGATTCTTCATGATATTAAAAGAATAGATGTGTGCATAGGATGATACCTATTACACACTGGGAATGTAGTAATCCATTCAATAGGTGAATCATTTTATCATATTTATTTTGATAATTTCTTCATTGTATGATCACATTTTTTGAGATAATGGTTTTGAATTAGTGTGATATTTTTATGGGTTTGGTGAAAAGATAAAAAATATATTCTCCCATCCACTATTTGGGATTATTAACCTTTGCATGATCGTAATGGTTCGTTTTGAATCTTGGTAGAAACTCTCTTAATTATATAAATATTTTTATATAGACCCCCACAACATAATTATTAATATATTCGATTCTATGTTCGATGGAAGAGGGTTAAATATATAGAAAGATTGAATGGTGTCCTATATTCTCATTATGTGGATTGATTTTATCGATAATGCCCAACATAAATTCACAACGCCAAATGAAACTTAATTATGGTATGTAAATTTTAAAAATAATTGAAATATATGGAATACTAGAGAAATGTTGGTTTCCATTTTATCATAGAAGGAGAATGAAAATTGTTCGGTCTATATAACTATAAATGTTATTTAGAAGAAGCTTCATAGAATATATAAAAAAATAAATAGGTAAAAAATATAAATTATAGATTATCTATATATCATTTTAAGACATCATAATGCATGAAGAATAAATTGTATATTATTTCTCAAAAATATTACATATGGTTGTTCAAACCATAAATAGATTTTGTGACAATTTGGAAGCCTCAAAAACTATCAAGAAGCTCAAAATTATTCTTCTTTCAAAAGTTGATACAAATAATTTAATCCTTGAAGAAAGGAAAATCAATGAATTTACTATTTATGAACATCATAGAACACAAATCCTTTATGGAATAAGATTATAATCCACTATCAACATAAATGAAAACAATGAGAATGAAATTATATTAAAAACCTTCAAGGATATGAATATTAATGAGGGGAATGTTTGTTCTGATGGAGAAAGAATTATGGATTATTGTTTTAAGAAATTATTTCATTAGTGTCAAGAAGTTTCACTCATGGGAGATTAGTGTATAAATATAAGCTTACTTTTAAATTCATTAATTATGGAATGCCCTTTTTCATTAAAAATTTATTAAAGTGGAGATGATGAAGCTACAAATAAGATAACAAATAAGAATGATTATATGAAGAAAATATATTCAAATGGAAAAGAGATAATTTAACCCAAATTCTTTAGATGAATATTTCTTTGAATTTTAGATGGAATTCTAAACAGTAAAGAATTAGGTAATGATATTAAGCACATTGATATGCTTCTTAAAAGGTGTTCATTGAACAAGAGTTGTGAGATGATGAACCATATGAAGATGAAATAAAAATATATAGTGAGTATACTATAGAATAAAGAAACAACAAACAAAAAATACCATATAGGAATATATATCAAAATGTTCATGAATGATATAAGAAGACTGAGAAATGATAATTATTGATTAAACTAAAATTTATATAAAAAATTGAACTACTTGATGAAAAATATAATATAGTCAAATAAATTTAAAGATCGAATATTTATGATTCTGAGAAATAAAAATTCATTGATGGAATGGATTCTACTATTATCATTGTGGATGATTATGTTTATAGGTAGAATAATTAAATAAGTGATGTTGAGAAGAAAAATGGGTAAATCAAATGTGGCTGGGATGAAACTATTCAATAAAATAGTGAGTACTCTAAATAAAAGGTTTTAAGAACTATTGTTTTTCATGAAACTAAACTTGTTTAAAACATAATTTTTAAATTCAACCAAAAAAATTGATTTTAGAAGAATTTAGTGGAAGCCAATAATATAACTATACTATAGAAATATATTAAATTTTTAAATCACAGTAGTTATAAAAGGATAAAGCATTATTAAACTAGACAACATCAGTGTCAAGGATCTGATAGAGAGTTATAAAAATGGTTTTTATGCGAAAACAGAACTAGGAACTGAATGAAATGTTTGCAAAATATCAATCAGTAATAGCATTTCATTCAATGAAGGTGGTTTCAGGGAAACCATAGGTGTTATGTCTTGAATAACCCCAAGGCCTATAATTTATTGTATAAATTTTCTTTATTGCATCTTAGATGAGTTCATGAATCATGTTAGAGGCATAAATATTAGTTGTTGAAAGATAATAATAGGCACCAACAACCCAATCCTAAATTTGATGCAATGAAAAAAATTTAGATGTTATTGGAAGCATGTAGAATATTTGACCAAGGATATAATACTTTAAATGAGTGTATTACATTTATATGATCCCTAACTAGCTTATGACATAGATATGGATTTGAGAAAAATTATGGTCAAGTTAAAGAAAATTAAAATGTGGTTAAGGGATCATTTAATGCTAGAGAGTTTGAGAATCCATGTATTATAGAATTTTTGTGTATTTATTACATTATCGGTGATATGAAAAATTTGAGAAATATTGAAAATCATTATGGAGGAGGTCTCACATTCCGTAATGATATCTCAGAAAATATTATTGTATTTTGAATACTTAGTATTGGGTAAAATCATATTAGTCCAAGAAATGATGTGTGTGTTGTGATCGATATGAGCTTAAATATTGGTTAATCATATTTTATATCTAAATTCGATCATAGGATATAATATACATGATTTTTATATCATATAAAAAACCTGAATGCATTATATAATAATATAAGAATTTATTTTTCATATATCGTATAGTATGATAGGCATGCGATTGGAAATATATGATGCATGCACTTACTGATACTCTCTTGCAGTTTCCTTAGGTTTTAATACCTCACGAGTGGATTATTATAGATTTTAATATGATAAAATTAAATAAAAATAAAATTTTTATTTATTTATAAAACAAACAAACTTCTATGACAGTGGTGAGTAGGGGTCAATCCTCAGGGAAAGTGAAAAATGTGTGTAGATCAAGAAAAGAAAACTCAAAATAATAAAACAATACCAAACATGCGTAAACAAATTAAAAAAATTTGAAATTTATTTCTCTAAGACCTTAGGTGAATATCAGAGTGGCTACACCATTTAGGAATCTCATGGAGGTCTCAAGATTTGGTCACATCGAGTACATTATAGAAACCTATATATTTCATTTTTAATTTATAATCCCCCATATGTATCCTTTTCTAATAAATATTTTAATAAAAAATTGAGAGTGAAATGGGAATTTTTTAAAATAAATGTTTTAAAAAGGATAATATCAATATAAAATCAATAATTAATCAATTAATATGAAAGATTAATTTCAATTATATTGTTTAAAATTTTTGTCTTTTTCATGGAAATATTACTAAGTTAACAATATTGACATTGAAGTCATTTTCTTATGTCAAGAAGGTTGAATGACATTATTTGTGATTTTAAAGTTCATCACTAACCTAATTTATTATATTAATCGGGAATTAAATATGAGTTTGTATAAAAATAGTCTCTAGAATTTATTCTATGAACTATATATAGATGCAACTAAATTTTTTTGAGAAAATAACAGGAATAAAGTAAAATAAATGAACTGAGTCATTTTTATTCCCCAAGATATGTTTTATAGAAACAAGATATTCAATACAATGAAATATAATTGGTTCAAAAAGAATGAATCAAGTGTAAAATAAATAGAAGTAAGATGAAGAATCTTCCCCCGATATCCCACTATAATTCGATATTTTCCTTATACTGAAATGTTTACAGTAGATCTTGTCAATTTAATGAATTCATTGATACCCTCTTATAAATATTTTATAGAATAAATGTATTATTTTTCTCTCACAAA
This sequence comes from Viscum album, assembly GCA_963277665.1. Classification (NCBI taxonomy): domain Eukaryota; kingdom Viridiplantae; phylum Streptophyta; class Magnoliopsida; order Santalales; family Viscaceae; genus Viscum; species Viscum album. Next base: position 1,365,380,226 of record OY728162.1, on the reverse strand, counting down.
TTCATATATTTTCCAAATATTCATTTTATAAAGGTTATATAATAATTATGACTCTCAAATATATCTATTTTGACAACAATATGATAGCTATTTTCCCTTGTAACAAATTACACACTCACATTAATCTAGTTAAAAATTAATATAGAAAATATTCTTGACAACAATGAAATAATTTTTGTCAAATTGAACTACTATGATACAATATTAACTAAGAAATATAATTAAAGAAATAACAACTCTCCTAGAATCCACTTGCATCTATCATTACAAAAACAAAATTCCTTCAAAAGTGCATCAACAATTGTCTCTATTGAGAATTGAGAACAACTACTTAGTCATAAATCCTTGATCATTCGGCACTGGTATAGGCTCAAGTGACACATGTATCTTGGATGATTATCAATAATTAACATGATGCATGATGAACACTTCCATGAACTTTGATTAAGATATCTCGACTACAAGTTGTCATCCTCAAGAAATCATTTACTAGTGAATGAAGCAGAAATGAAAATCAAATTCATTGATTCATTTCATAGAACACCATCCATGAATTTTTATACCACACTAAAACTATAGTGACCTATAATGAAGATTATATACTCATATATAACATTTTTCATAGAAATATTCTAGCAATAAAATTTTAAAAAATCTATAAAATTGGCATCAACATTAATTAATAGAACAAATATGAGATCATAGTCCTATTTAGTAACCCAAATCAAATATAATTGTTTCATTCTCTTTAATAAGACACACTCAGTTGACATTCATTGTTAGTTCATGTCCCTTTATGATCAAATGATCTCAGTTATTCAATCAGTCAGATTCATGCTCACATCATCCGTTAGTTTGGGTCTAATATTATTTAAGAATATTTTATTGGCATCAATATTGCTCATGCTCGGACTCAAGTGATATTTTTGAGCAGTTGAGATTTATTTATAGACATCCTAAAATTTAAATCAATATGGAAACTCATATATCTGGCCTATAGAACCTTTAATCATGATCTATGATCCATCTTCAAATCAATAAGCAATCATTGTGAACACCATTTATCTAGGATACATGCTCAGAATATTCATCCCCTTCTAAAGTGATTTAGTCTCGATTTTAACATTCTTCTTTGAACTCTCAATTATTCATCAACTCGTTATGGAAGGCCTCGATAACCATGAATTTTTAAAAATTATTAACTTTTTAAAATTATTATCTATAAGGCTCAGGTTTCATATTTCTTTTGTGTGGTCTAAGAGGATGAAAAAACCACTATACAGAATATCCCAACATTGTAGCCACTCAAAATTTCACTTAAGTGGTTGAAAAAACATTAATTAATTTTTTACATCGATTCACCGGGGTACATGATTTATTTTACATTCATGTAAGATATCATTACATATATTTTTTCCTATATGTCTATCCCTTTCTATTTTAATGTCCCTATATATATTCATTCCCCTCTGTGGATTTTTGGTAACATTGTTTGACCGCCTAAATAATTATTTTACAAATAATCATTCATAGGGAGTCTAATACTCATGAAATTCTCTTACATGGTTGGGAGTTATAATTTTATTACATAACATTATTGGGAACCTCAAATCATTTATCCAATCTATGATTTTTACCTTTATGTTTCTAATATGAAAATTATCTTACATGTAAAGAAATCTAAAAACCCCTATATTGGTTTAGATGGAAATGATTCTTTTGGAAAACTCTTACATGGATGAGTGGCTATGAATTCCAATTTTTTAGTACTTCCAAGACTCATATAGGGCTACCTAATGCAAACACATACACGATCATCTTTCCAAGTGATAAAACATTACGTATTTTTAAAGAGTGAAATTTCATTTATGTATCCACCGCCTTCAAAAAAATCTATGCGGGTACCTTAAATATTGAAAATAAACCATAAATGAATAAAAAATTAAAAAAATTAAAAAAATAAATAAATAATTCCAAACATATAAACAACAATTAAAATTATTTCCAAAAAATAATATTGAAGATGAAAACATATAAATTTATAATATTTAATTCCAAAACCAAGAAATCATCAAAATAAATTGATTCACATGGATATCGCAAAATGTTTTTTTGTTATAAAATATAGGAAATCAAAATGATAAAAAATCACTCTAAAATAAAAAAATCATCCAAATATTCAATGAGTTACTATTTTTCACATCAAAAAGATCCAGATATTATAATTTTCAAATATAATTACATTTCTTCATTAAAAACATATTTATTTCATCATAATGATGTAGTAAAAATGTATCAAATAAATGCCAAATCATAATTCAAAAAAAATATTAAACTTCTTTTTCTGAAAAATTCAATTTTAAAAATTTTGTGGAAGAAAAGATGCCTCGATATTGAATAACTAAAATTCCACAAAGATTCAATTTTTAAAAAGACTCCACAAATGGACTCTCTTAATTTTATAAAGTGTCTTCCCTCTTAAAGTGAATGGTTTTAGTGATAATTTTGATTCATATTTTAAAAAATTTATTGAAATTTACTATATTTAATATAATTAAACACATTCCAATTTGTATTCAACTATAACTTCCTAATATTTTATTACCTTCACGTTAATTGATAAACATAAATAACCACTAATCATAATCAAACAAACTATTGGTTAAGAAAAATAGAATAAGTATAAGAACATAAGAAATAAACCATCCTATAATAAAAAATTAATGAATTAAGTGACCAATACGGATTAAAATTTTGGTTTCATATTCTATTTTGATGCATATAAAATGTGTTTAATTAAAATAAAAAATTAAAATGTCAATGATAAATTTATTACAAAATCTAAAACATTAATTGAATGTATGTTTTTAAAAATTGGAAATTAAATAATGTTCCTAATTAAATTCACATGATAATAAAGATAAACCATTTTGATGTTTCCAAATTGCCTAATCAATTTACAAAAATTCAAAATAGTGAATATGAAATGTAAATATTAAAAAATAACCACTATTGAAAAAAAATTATGGGTTTTTGATGTGTAAAAAAGTGATTAAAAACTAGAGTAGATAAGACCACATTAATATACATAAAACACTACATTGTCCACAATAAAGTATCCCAAATTGGGAGAAATAAGTAATAATGATTTTCTCAACCAAATTTTATAATTTTAGAACTCCAATATAATGTATGAATGGATTAAAATAAGGTTAAAAAACTCAATAAATAACAAACAATGACATAATGAAAATATGATTAAAATATTTATAGTAATAAATACATTATTTTTCAATTAATATCATATTTTTCATAAGAGTGCATGTTTAAATTTTAAATATTGAAAATATTTTCAATAACGAAAATTTATCAAAGTGTAATTCAAGTAATTTAGTACATAAAGAATTTAAAAATGATAGAAGTGACAAAAAAACAATAATATAACATCTAAATATGAAATAGAAAACATATAAATCAACTTTGCTTCCCCTTTATCAATTTAACAATAAGAAAATTTTCAAAATAGATGAGCATAATTTGATGTATAGAATTTAAAATAAAAAGTTCCATAATATTGAAAATTTCCTCCATTAACATTTAGCTAAAGACACCATTCTTATTTTATTGATGAAAATTACCTAGGAATAAAAATTTAGATAGAAAATGAAGTATTAAAAATTATGACAATATATATTGAGATCAAAAAATAATGAACCAGATATTGGGTTAAAGGGATGGTTTTTTCATATTTTTCATCTTTCTGCATCAATTTTATCTTTTAATAAAATTAGGATTCAACTATTGTTTCAAAAACAAACCATCATTATTCTTTCATAATAGATAAAATAATGTTGAATTTAACTCAATAAGTTTGAAGGGAATTAAAAATAGATCACAATAGGATTTTATTCCTAAAAAAATAAAACAAAAAAACATAGGAATTAGCATGGTTTGACTCCCATAAAGAAATAAATTTCAATTATTCAGTTAGATTTCTGGAAAACCAAAATCTTTTACCATATAGATATCATCTTATCCTTTCAGTTTACATTCCATATTATTCTTAATAATTTTTCATTTAACCATTAATGGTTTAGTTTCATCACATACCACCTCTAAAGTTCTATTAACTAACGATATGTAATAGTAAAATGTCTTGGAAATGATATTTATAGAAAATATTTTGGAGATTGGTAATAAATAAAAAACTAATTACATTCATTCAAATTAAAATTCTTGATAATTGAGTCATGAAAGACCTGTGAACATTCCTTTTAAATCCTAACAATTTCCTATGATTTCCATCTAATCTTATCAAGATCACTATGATATATAAATATTCTATAATTAGAATTTTTAAAATCCAAATATAAATGACTTGACTACCTAAAATAATTTTTTATTAGGCTCAATAGATAAACGACATGTTTTCTAATAAGAGAGTATATATAGAGACATTAATTTAAAAGTTTTTAAAAAAATCCCTGTAGGAATCCAACATTAATGAATAGTCCTATGTAGAATTTGATTTTTTTCTAAAATCATTTTCATATTTTTATTTTATATTTCAACTTATATATTATATTTTATATATCAATAAATTAATGGTTTTTTGACACAAACATACTTTTCCTTAATGGTTTTGGACATATTTTTTTTAAATTAGATATTTTGTTTAAAATGAATTCTTTGAGGATTCAAAATCTAAAAAATATGTTCTTCTTAATGAATTTCATATCACTAGATTCCTGATTATTATGTAGTTCCGAAATCTCTAACCACATAGAAACATAATTAATTTCCACCAATATTTACTCAATTTTATTAGAATATGGAAAATGACCCATGAAGTCTAAAACCCAAAAAAAAATAACTTTTTATTTCCCTTATTGTGGAAACTCATATTTTCTCCCAAAATTCACCAAAATTTGATACTTTTAATAACCATAAATAATTGTTTTTGTATATTTTGAAAATTTATACCACTAAAACTAGCCTTCAACTATTTTTGGATAGTCCCTTCTTCACTAGGATGTCCACCCCATGGCGAAGAGTGACAAATTTCAGGATTGAGGTTATTAACTCCTCAGAAACACACCTCATTAAAATATTATCATCACACCTCCTAAATAACAAGTGTTTATCCACAAATTATTATTTCAAATTATAAATTAATTTATACCACTGGTTTCTAATCCTTAGGAATAACTCCAATAACTACGAAATTTGATTAATCTAAATGGTGATCAGATTGTTTTACATATAAAGTTAGAATATTTTCATCAAGGATTGAATAATTGATCTCAATAGTTTCATAATTATTGTAGCTAAACACTCTATAATAGTTCCCAACCACTATATTTTCAACTCTTTGATTGTCTTTAATGTCCAAATCAAACTCTTACTACTAAATAATCCATATAATGAGTATTAGATTTTCCTCTATTTTAGAAAACACTCATTTTAAGGGAGAATAGATAGTAAAAAACTATAACTTTAGACCCTATCAGATACTGGTTCAACTTATATAATGAAAAATAACACCCAATGATTCTTTCTCGATTGTGGTGTAATTTCATGGGGAATCAACTAGACATATACTAGTATAAAACAACCCATGAGGTATTCTTTTTATTATTTTGCCAAAAGTTACCCCACATCCATATCATAAGTAGCACATAGTATATCCGATGAAAACTTCCAATCAGGGAAGCAATTATGGGTGAATGAGTAAATTTATCCTTTAGAGTATTGAATTATTATATAAAATGTTTATAAAAAAAGTGTGTATCTTTTACCAATTGTGAAATAATTATACTAGTGATTTCAAAAACTTCATTTGAGAACCTTCTATAAAAAATAGTATGACCTAAAAAATATCTATAACATTTACCTTTTTCATGAAGAGGTAGTTTTTTAATGAAACATTTTTTAGTATTATCATTCTATATACCCCTATTAGAAACCTTTTGACCAAGAAATATCCCTTCACATTCCCATAATTGGCATTTTTATGATTAAGATTATGATTATTTTATTGATACCTTCCAAAAAATATTATTTTTCTGTAAAAAAACTTTTGAAAAGTTTGTCTAATAAAAGATAAATCATCCAGAAAAACCTTTATTATTCCCTCAATCATATAAAACAAAGTTCATCACACATCTTTGTAATGTATTTGAGGCCAAAAAAGTCCAAATTGAATTATATAGTAATTAAATTTCCTAATGGTTTGACTAATTGTAGTATAATAATGATCTTCTAGTGATATAGGAATTCAGTTGTAACTAGAATAGCCATCCATGATGACAAAATAATTCATTCCCAAATAGCCTCTCAGATATTTCATTAGAGAATGGTATGGGAATTTTTTCATTATAGGGGATGAGTTGAGTTTCACATTATCAATACAAAATCTCAACATAGATTCTTTTCTAACATGAATTGTTTCATTTTTTTCATTAGATGCAATTGTGAAACCAAATTTCTCTAGAACAATATAGACAAGGCTAACCCAAGATCTTTTAGTTATGGTGTAACCTATGGTAGTTTTGAAATTCATAAATATCGGTTCCAAATTGTATTCTATAAATTTATTTAACACGGTAGAGATAATGAATGGAAATGATGTATTTTCACCTTAAAATGAGTATTTCAGGTGAGAAGGAAGAATTTTGATATCATGTTGTGGTTCATCATGATTTTATGTAACACTCAAGGACTAAGGAGGCCTTAGGTACTAAATTTATTCCCTAAAATTAGTGTCAAAATGGAATAGATTCTGAATTTCAGGACTAGAATTAAAATTTACCTGACTATTGTCCAATGTTTACAACTCACTACTCTCTAAATTCAGAGAAGGTTTAAAAACAGATTCTATAGAAAAACGATTAGACATGTTCAAAAATCTATCCCTCTTGAAAATCAAAGTTTTATTACTATTTTTTAAAGGAGGTGAAACTATATTATGTTTTATAAAAAATATTAAATCATAGAAATAGAAAATTCACATTCTAAAAAACCCAACTAAGCTAAAACAGATGTATTATTGTTTTATAACAAATGATCTATATTATCAAAATTATCCGATTTTTGGTAAGAATAATTATTACCTTTCCAATTATTTTCTTCAACAAATAAACAATTATCCAACTATTATTGAAAATTATAAATTGAGTATTCATGTTTTAAAAACTCAACCCTTGAATAATTATCTCCAAACAGAAGTTATTTATCATTTTTAAAAACTTAAATTTCACATTTTACTCTCTAATGTTAGAAATAATATTACCCTTATGCACATCAATAAAATACCATAAATTTGATATCAAATGACTACCCTAGATGATATGGACTTCCTTTTCATACTATATCTAGAATAAGAGAGTTAGCATGAATGTGCATCCCTTCAACACCAAATAATATGTCATTGAATTTTCTTCCAGGGTGGGTGAGATATTTCTCATCTAACTAAACGATGATAGTGGTGGGTTTTAGTTCTTAGAACATAAAATTTTGAAATAGTGATGGTGGAAAAATTAGGTTGTTCCCAAGGTCACAAATACAATTTAGAAGAAAGTTATTCCCTAAGGTGTATGTTATCAAAAAACTCCCATAATCTTTGTGTTTTGGAGGAATTTTTTAAGATGATAGAATCAAATTATTCAATTATATATCACAAATAAGGAAAAATATTATAGGGTAGTAATTCATGGAAGGTTGAATATCTTTATGACATTAACTTCATTCTATATTGGTACCTTGGTATATTGGTAGATTCTATCTGTGGTATTTAGGTGGGAATGTAATATATTATTGAGATAGGGGCCTAGAGGTTCACACACTATGTGTATTAACTATCATAGTTAAATTGACGTATTCAATTTGAAATTTTATAATAAATAATATTTATTCATGTTTGTTTGATCTCCATATTTTATCAAAACATTAGTTGAAAAATTATGTTTTGTAAATAATAATAATTAATATTTTTTACAATGATTGAAAAATATAATATTTATTATATTATATTTATTGATGAATAATGAAATGAAACTTATTTATTATATAAATAGTCATCATTGAAGGATTAATATATGTCAATAAGGGAAGTTAGGCTGAGTGTAATGGTACAATTGAATGAATATAAAAGATATATATATATTTTCTAGTTTTGTGTGGGTTAAGTGGTTTTTATTTTTATTATTATTAATAGACATGAGGAAAAATAAGAATTAAAAATTTGGAAAGGGGCTTGTATGTGATTTTATAACCCTAAACCTTTCATTATAAATATATAAGTATATAACATTCAATAATAACTCTTTATATTCACAATAGATAGAATGATACTCTATAAATCCATATAATGAAATCTAGATATCATTAATGTGATCGCTCTTCCTATTCTCTCATGCCATCGAGAGAAAATCAATATTTCTTCCTCATTCGAGAATAATTATTCGGTGATCAACTGCTATCAATATAAGAGATTGAGATTTTTCATGCTTGAGTCATGTGATTCTATGGGGATTTTCAAAGATTTTGGTGCACAATTAAATCTCTACTAATGGTAATCTGTACATGGATCCTACATTGAAGAAATGTTATAATATGATCTTGTTAACCAGAACATCAATGAAGTTAGAATAACAAGTTTTCTTAATTATATATTTTCTCGTTAATTATTTGTTAAAAACATGTGAATATCATCTTCTTCTAGTTCTGACATCTTTCTATAGTCAATTAATCTATTATTATCATTGGAGATAATGTGTTTTTCATGTACAACAACTATTACACATAAATAATGACCAAAATCCATGTTATCCATAACATCATGGTGCTTCCTCTGTGAAAAGAACCTATAAATTCCATCATATATGAATAGTATAAACTCATATGTTAGAACATCACAATAGCTAAAGAAGATGATATTCTATCTTTCACTCCATCTAGTTTAGGTATTTTTTATGTGGGTTCTTATAGAAAAATCACTATTGTTTCATGTTATTTTGACCCATGGGATATGATCCAGTGGATATCTAATATCCAAACAATTCATAGTTTTCTTATATAGAGGATTAGGGATAGGGGAATCCCTATTGATGATAATATCAAACATAAAGGGGTGGTACTAGAGTCTAGATATTATAGCTTCATTCAAGTGAATGTGGGTTTGGGTGATCATATTTTTATGAAAGTTGAGTGGGTGAATTTTACCAGGTACTTTTTCGTAGTTAACATAGGAATTCAAGGTTCTCTTAATAGTTTTGAGCAAATGATCTCCAGTTGTATTAGTGAAATACAGGATACCTGATTATATAAGTGTGTTTATAGAATAGATCTTATTGTATTTTTTTTGGAATATTTAGGAGTCTCGTAATGAGTTCTGGATCACATACTCATAGATGAGCATGGTATGCTTGTAATTTTAAATAATCTAATATATTAGTGAACTTTCCTTGTTAAAGGTCATCTCTCCTCAATCCTCCAATTTCCAGGGCACTTCAATATTTCTAAGCTATACCTTTTTATGTGTTCTATGATCTTCATCTACTATTGGGTGACATGGAGGTGGTTTTTCACTGGTTTCATGTTAAATTATGATGGGGTATGCTCAAATGGTATGAGGTGTGGTGGTGAGATTATTTAAGATCACTGAGGATTTTTATTATAGTCTTGTGGTCATTTTTTGGTGAGTAAAACTCACTTATCATAAAATATTAGGTGATTACTAATGGGCTTCTATTATGTAGGATATATGACATCAACCTATGTAATGATCAAATGAAATTTAATTTACTTGAATCTTAATCGAAAGTTAAATCCATAAATGACAGATGGTTACTTATTATATCAATGACTAGATCCTCATACATTATCTTAGAATAAAGATCTCACATACTTGGAAAGAGTGAAATACTGTGGATTAACTTATGGCCTCTAACGGTATCCTATATAATCCTCTTTAGAATTTTTAGCTTCAAATATATTCCAACAAGTTATAATTATATCATCTATATAGATTCAATTAAGATCTCCAATATTATACCCCATTAATCTCATCATGGGATAATGTTAATAATTAATAAATATTTAATTTTGTTTATAATCCCTCCGATTCAGGAAGTATTCATTTTCAACTTTGCTGATGTTGTAGAATTGTTTTTTATGAAATTTTTTAAGCATTAAATTTACTGTAAACCATTATTGACAACAATTTGAGGTTTCATAGACGATGTTTTATTTGATTGTAATGATTTTTATATAGTTAAAATGGATTGGATACATTATTATGAAGTTCTACGAGTGTCCAATGTAACTTGGAATTCCTAAAGAGCATCTCATGACATTAGTAAATCATATTACTTTGGGATAAGGGAAGTGAAATTGTAAATCCATTAGAAGTATGATTTAATTAGTGCACAACTTCGAATAAAGCATAAGGGATAAAACATAAACCATTGAGATCCAATGTAAGTAATTGTGGTATTATTACAGGACATCACTGAATGTAATCAATTTTGGATGATAAGACTTGACGTCTAAGCATAATCCATTGAAGAACTGAATATAAGCCCCTGAAATAGCTTATGAATTTCATTGTAAAGTTTCAAATAGTGTAATAATTTAGATTACTAGTGTAAGTGTTTAACACCTAGAAATATTTTCTATTTTTTACAAGGAGAAAATCAAGTTTCCATAAATTGAATATTCTGATGAATACTAAACATGATGATGCCAAATTTGATCCTCAATAATTAAAAAAGAACCTGTTGATTGTGATTAAAGTTATATAATGAATTCATGATAACCAAATAAGGAATATCACAAAAAATTATGAGATCAATAGTATAAATACGATCTAAGTTGAATATGAGTCTAATGGTGATGAAAATCCAAATATTAAATCACAAATTTCATTGGGATGATGTTGTTCTATTCTTATTATCCTAAATCACATTCTAATCAATTAGTGATGATATTTGAGTTTTAATATGAGTTTAAAATGGATGAGAATTAAAAATCATACTTTTAGTTGATTATAGAAAATAGAATAATCGTATTGATATAGTGAACTTAAAAAATATGAAAATTGAAGATGATGAGTTTATCTGATAGTGTTTTTATATCTTGATCTATATGATTAAGTTACCACACAATATTTCTTCTTGAAAGGTAATTTTTTTCATCTGAATTAATGGGTCATGGAAAGAAACATCACATGGTTTACTTTATTAATTATTTTAAAGAATGTTGCGAGAAACCAAAAATAATAATTTTGTAACCATTATTTTTTGTTGGAGATCTTAAATTCTATCTAGTTTCCTTTGATGAAAACATTTTTAATGAGATATATTTTAGTTTATTAAATAAAATAAATTTTTAAAATAAAAATACTATGAATATCATGTGATTTCGAATAATATAATAAGTGTTTTGATCAAAAAAATGTGTATGTGTGAGAGGGAAATTTATCATGAAGAAGAAGATATCCTAGTTGGTGAAATTTTGAACATATCACCAATATGTTATTCAGATAAAGAATATAGTGAATATTATTTGAGAATTAGAATTAGGATGAATATCTATATCAAATGCTAAAACAAGTGAGTATGTTGTCTAGAATATTCTTATGTGTCTTTAAGAAGATCATCACCAGTAGATGGAGAAACCATTTCTTGCAATTTACATTTTTCATTTTTTATGAATCTTTATAACTAGAAAGATGGTAAAAATTACTAGTGGGATACTAAGTAATGGTAGTATCAGGATGTTATGAAACCATATGTGAAGGTTTATTCCTTTATAACCATTATAATTTGGTTATTTAATTATAGTTGAGAATATGTATCTATGATAAAAAACAATTGTAGTAAGGAGTAGGAAAAACACTATGTTCAAACCTTGTAAAACATCAATGTGTTCCATTATTTGTTTATTTTATATATTTTTAATGAATGAATAAGAGTTAAATATTCTTATTATATGGTAATTCTCTAATCATCTAGATAGTATTATATGATAAATAAGTATAAATATTTAAAATAAACCCCACATAGATTAACCTTCCTCACAGTGTAGTCTTACAATCCATTGGTTATAACATGTGATCATCATCAATCTTGATCCACTAAATAATGAGGTTGTAGGGTAGTTTAAATTATTCAATAGTTAATTATTATTCATTTAATTTTTAACATTTAAAAACTTGAAAATAGATCACGCATTTTCAGTGGTCATTTACACTGCCAATGATCACTAGATGATCCCCCATAACCAATCAGTGTTATTAGATCCTTATAATCAAATGATAAAATGTGTTTAATCAACTTTTATTTTTTAAAAAATATATATCATAATTATTATATATCATAATCATAAAATATTATATGAATAAATTATTCTATTTCGTTTAGCTAGAATAGATTATTATGTTATATCATAAAGTATGAGGTACTGATTTCTCATAGTCTTGAACTGTGGCTTACATTACAATATGTGTATTGTAAAATACATTTTAGTCACATGTTTATGAAAAATAGTGGGAATAGTGTATTTATGATACCCTCAATATCGTTAAATTTATTTGTAGTTACATTAAATATCTTTTTATAATGTATGATATGCGTCATATTTTTTGATATAATATCATATATTAAAATACAATATGTATGTGTGTCTTCCTCACTTCACTAAAAATCATATTTTTTACTCATAATATCATTATTAGTTTTAAAATACAACATGTATAAAATTTTCAAGATTTAATTTTTTATATTTTTTATTATAATTTGAAAATTTAGTATAAATTATAAATGTTTGCAATTATAAAATTACATTTTTCATGCCTGAATAAAATATGGAATAATTATATTGATTTATCCTATTTTTGACAATAAATAAAGCATTTTTTTATTTGATTATTCCATTAATATTAATTTTTAGTAAATATTTTATGAGATATGAATATTATATACTATTTTTTATGTCATAAATTTAATTCAGGAGATAAATACGTACATTAAAATCTAGGTACGACTCCAAGAGATTTTTTTCATCTACATTAACATCATTTTATATTTTGAGTAATATGTATTAGAATATTTTTTCAATATTTTTTTTCATAGTATATGTTAGATAAATCTTGATTTGAACTTTATTTTGAGTAAAGTCTCCCTGCGTAGAGGAACTTGGGTTAAGACTACACACTAACCTAGAGGCATATTCCTTGTTCATGAAAAGAGATGGGTTTCCTATATATTTCTCCAGGATTACTCAGGCCATGATTTTAAATATTATATAACTCTATGATGTTACATTAAAAATCATTTACCTTTTTAATATGATTAATTTAGAAATGTATGAATATTTTTTTCTTATTTATTTGGTGTAATAACAGAAACTGATGGGTTTTTTAAATAGTCACCCAATAATGTAGTGGGATCAAATTAATTTGTTGGATGGAATAGGGATTCCAAAAAAAATCACTTGAATAATGATTTCACAAAGCAACTAAAAAGGTTAAGATAAATATTTCATAAAATATATTATTTATTCATTTAATATGGATATGATATAAATTATGTGAGTAATATTTTTAAAAGAAAACCACTAAAAAACAATTTCCTATCTTCCTTATAAAACAAAACTTGTCTAGGTCTTGATCATCAAACTAGGTAGGTTCATCTAATGAATGAGGCTTCTTGATTATCATTTGAAAGGAATTAAATGAGTACATAACACTAAATCATCATTGGATATGTTCTTGAAATGAAAGGTCCCCCTTAATTTTCATTTGTTAATATATTATTTGAATTTTTTTATGTAACACTATTGAAATATGCATCCTATCTCATTAAATATATGTGATGTTTGGGGTTATAATTTTTAGTGGAATTATTTTAATTAATAATCATTGATTAAATGATATAATATGTGATACAAAACCATATGTATGTTTATTTTATAGGTTATCTATTACTTCAAAACAATCATATTGAGATCCCCCATAGGTATAACCAATAAAATATTTAGAGATTGATATCTATGGTTGAGAATGTTTCTCAAAGTGAAGCATTCTATGAATTTTAATGCAATTGTTATACAATTAAATATCACTAACTCTAACTAATTTTTATTATATACTGTGTTGGTGTGACATATTTTCATAAATAGGCATAGTCTTAGAGGGAGGGTAATTCATTATAGGTGAAGTAGATCATCATGCTAGTAATATAATAATAGTTGTTTCATTAGAATTCATAACTAATGATTTTGTTTTACCAAGTGTATTAATATTAGAATTAGAAAATGTTAATTAATGTCCTTCTATAAAATGAATATTTATTTTTGTTTAATTTTTGGACAAGAAGGGGTTTTCCTTCACTGTTAATAAAAATAGATTATATAACAACCCCAACCCTAGTAGACCATTTAAGGTAGTCATTTTATTACAATGGTATAGACACAAGAGATCACCTCACCAAGGATTGATCAGTTTAGTAGTCTTTAAGAAACTAGAAACATACATGGTTCCCTTATTACATAGTAAATTAAAAATAGAACATAAAAAATTTCTTTTTAACTATTATTCAATGATTTCATCTTCACTGTATAGGGAAAGAAAAAAAATGGTGAGACAAAAAGAACAATAAGGGTTGTATGAGTCAATAATAAGTGATGAAAAGTCAATATGTAATAATCATTAATGATTGGTAAATAACTTAATAAGAGATTACAACAATAAATGGGAATGAAAATGGATCTATAGATTTTTTTCATAATGAAAATTTCATGGAATGTAATGACTAAATACTAAAAGAAGTGAATGCTTAATAATTGGACGTCAGGAATCTGGACATGAACCATTATACCACCAATAGGTATTAATTATAAGGGTAAAAAACCATTTATTTCCCCTTGGAAAAAATGAAGGTTATTTTCCCACTATTTTGTCTCACGAGACTTGAAGATGCATTCAGGGGCTATCTATAATCGGGCCCACCAATCACTACATGTCCAAAGCAATATTAATACATAGATTCACTAAAATGAATACATTAAATGAAACCACTATATGTAAAATCGTATATATTTAAGACAATAATCATAACTATGATAAAAGAAATATTTATATATAATTAAATCTTAAATTAATGATGATAATACATAAAAGAAAGGTATACAAAAACCCCACATAAGAATTAAGTGGTCAAATGGAATATCAAAATATATTACATGGAAGAATTGAATCAAAACATAATTATACATTAATAAGCTGAAATAGTCATAGATCATGATAAATTATGTCCAAATAAAGTGAAAACATTTAAAAAATATAATTTATGGAACGTTAGAAAATAAAATCATTAGTGCGATTAAAGAAAAAAATATACAAGAGTATTTAAAGAAGAAAATGGAATAATTGTTTTTATAATACCTTAAAAGAAAAAATATTGTTTTCATCATAAGAAGAGTGGTTTTTGAAACATATTTGTGTCTTAATATAGATTATGGAGTGTACTTGAAAATGGGTATGAAATTGGAAATTTCCTTAAATCAGACATGCTTATGGGAAGAATTGAAAAGAGAACATTATAAAACATTTATTTCAAATAAAATAAATATGAACTAAACTGGATACATGAGTTTGGAACATATACACATACTTTATAATAATTATATAAAAATGAAGAAGAATTGCATTGGGGTAATGATAGAGAATGTGAAACAAGAATGAAAAAATGGATGTTTTGGATGAATCCCATATATTATGTTCAAAAGTGTTCTTCACCTACAGTTAATTTACTAGTTAATGAAATTGTATTATTTAATAAGATAATTTATAATAAATTCAACATGTATTTTATTTAAAATATTTTTTAAGTACAATAATTCTCTTATTTATGAGTTATAAGATTCTATTTTTTCATTCTTAAGTGTTCATTTCTGTAGATTTCATGATTGGTTCACTTGGATACTTCTATAATAGATCATCTAAAATGAGAATAGTTATTTCTAATTGAAATTAAATGATATTAAAGAAAATATATAATATTAAATTGTCTAATATATCATTTTCTATCAATATATGAGGATAAATCATTATATATAATGTTAATGATTTCTGTTAATATTATTGTGGCGTTTTTCTATCATCACACACTAGTTTTGTTATATTAATTAATATTATGTATATATAATTGATATAGAACACTACATAAGTTATAATATACATTATAAAATATTTTTTGACCATTATAATATATTTATGACCACCCTAGAAGGCTGTAATGGAAAATGAAAATGCATCATCCACGATGGCAGTAAATCGACACGTCACCAGCTATGTTTTCATTTTATAATAAAAGGAAAACAAGAAGGGGTTTGATGATGAATATTAAATTATCATAAAAAATTCCATAATACATAGGATAATTGACTTTTAATTCCTTTTTTGGATAGAGGTGGCATGAATATGATATGAAAGGAAGTAAATAGAAATAAAATTAATAGAACGAAAGGGGATTTTACATCCTGAATTACTCTCCTTGAGATCCTTCTTAAGGAAAATTGAAATAGACCTTTTTCTAGGACCAACAAGAAGCAAAGCATGTTTTAGAGTTTTGGGAGTGGGATTTGGAATAAATTCGTTACTTTTAAAGGTTTTGGTGGTTTGAGGAGAAGAGTTGGAATTCATTGTCGAGGAGAGGGTTTTTGAAAATTTTATGAATTTATTTGTTATTTTGGATCAAGACTATAAATATTATGAATATTATAACTACATATATTAAAATAATTAAGGATTGTTCAATTTCATGGTTTTTCATCATCAATACATCATATAAGACTCAATAATTCATATATACAGCTTATACCGTAAAAATATTGTTATCACTATTCATAAAAAAATCAAATATCTTAGAAAAATACAAAAAATCTATCCTAACCATTTCTTGATGTGTAGATTTAAAAAATAAAATTCATTTTTTGGATATAAGTTTATGAATTTTTTTATTTTTTTAATTAAAATCATCATTTTCATGAAAAATACTTATTTTAAAATTATAATTGATTTTATAATAATTTAATAAATAGTTAATATTCATAAAATTATATTCAAATCATAAGAAAAAAAATAATTTATGATTATATTTTATGAAAATAATTTTTCATTAAAACCATTATATTTTTTATGAAATTGTGAATATACATTTTTTTTAATAAAAATACCAACACTTAATTTAAAATTTTAAAAAAATATTTACTTATACTATGATTTAATTTTATTATAATTTCATTTATTATAAACATGGTTTTTTATAATTTCAAAGGTTAATCTTCTATTTTATTGGCCAAATTTATATTCTTAATAGTTCCATTAATATTCTATTGGTGAAGTTACTATTTCATTGGAATATGTACTTTAATTTCTAGGAAACACCTCTTCTTTCATTAGTTCTTCATTTATAATTTTTTTTATCTATGTGATTTTATATGATTTATACTATATGAAATCATTTTTTTAATTTAAGTTATCTAATTAATTGAATGTATTTAAGTGGATAAATATTGTAAAATCATTGGGTGTTATATTATTTCCTCCTACAAAATTTCATCCTCGATATTTTTCTTAAATAGGTACCTCTAAACAGATGTGGGTGGTTCATATTCATAGAATCATCAAGTTACCTTGTTTTTTCTTTTATTTAATGGTTTTTCCAAATTACCTTTATCAGCCAAGTTACCCAATTTCTTTATATTTTCTCCCTTTTGAGAAGAAATTCGATAGGATCTATGTAGTACAACAAATCTGGTTCCAGTTATATTTTTTCATTGTTGATTACATTCAATGCATCTAGAATGTACTTATTTAATAATTATATTTAGAAGACATCATGAAATTTATAGACTTGTAGGAATTGGTATTCAACAAGCTATAAATCTAATTAATTTCATAATTTCAAATGTTCCAATGTACCTACGGATCAATTTCCATTCTTATCGAACATTAAGACACACTTCCATAGAGATACATCCAAACAAACATGATCTCCCGCTTGAAATTCCAAATCCCTTATCCAATTGTAAGCATAAATCTTTTTCAATACATTGAGTTGCATTAATATGAGCCTAAGTAATCATTACCTTTTATTTTGTCTCTTCAATAATTTATGGTCCTGTATGTTTCCTCTCACTGACTTCACCACAATATGTTCATTTTGAACAAATCTCTCCATATAATGATTCAAATGGAGACATTTCAATACTAGAATGGAAATTATTTTTATGGGAAAATTCCACCAAATGTAAATATAGATCCCAAATACCTATAATGTCATGTGAGATTTATCTCAACCTTTCTTCCAATGTCTTAATAGTCCTTTTAAATAGTCTTTCTATTTGAGGGTGATAAGATGTACTCATAAGAAGATCAACATCCAAATACATCTGAAGAATCTTCTAGAATTTTTATGTGAAAAGGGGATCTGAAATAGATAATATTTATATAGGTCATCATAAAATATTATAACTTCATTAATATATTCCTTCAAGTAACTCTACCAAAAAATCGTCCCTTATAGTAAGTAAATGTGAAAATTTGGTAATTCGATAAACAATAACACATAGTATATCATGTTTTATTGCAGTCTTTAGTAATCAAGTGATGTATTCCATAGCAATATCATTAAATTTCAATATAAGAATAACTAAATATTGAATTACTCCTCTAGTATTTTATCTATCAGCCTTCACATGTTGAAAAACTAGGAATCATGTCATATAATCTTCAATTTTCCGTTTCATATTATCCAACCAAAAATGTTCCTTGAGATCCCTATAAATTTTATTAATACTAGGTTGTATCGGAAATTGTGATCTATGAGCATAATCTAATTGTTACCTTTTTATCTCAAGTATTGATGTAACATATAAACTCTTTACAAATTTCATAATTCCATCGTTATACAAAAATTCTTCCAATTATCCATCCTTAAAAAATTAATTTTATTTTAAAAATTCCCATTATCAAATTAAGGGCTTTTTATCATCTTAAGTGAAGCTGGTTTATCAATCATTTGAAAATGTAGTGATGTTTTATCTTCCTTGACAATTACCATATCCATGTTTACTATATCCATGAATACATGATCTTTCTTAATCCTATTTTGGTTTAAAATTTCTTGATCTTTCATACTCAATACATCTTATGCCTTATTTTCCTTTCCTAGGTGGTAATGTATAGAGAAATCATAAACTATAAGTAACTCAAGCCATCTACTTTGAATCATGTTGTTTTCGTCCTATGTTGAGATTTATTTTTGACCATTTTTATCTATATATATCACATATTTAACCTTATATATAGTGTATCCATGTCATATGAGAAAATATTATGGCTCCTAACTCATGATCACAAGTTGGATAATTTTGTTCATGAGTCTTCAACTACCTTGATTCATAGCCATGCCTTTATCATTTTTCATAAGGAAACAACCCAGTCCATTCTCTGATGAATCACTTTATATCACAAACACTTCATTTAATGATTGTAAATTCAAAATTATAGCATTGAATAATATTATCTTCAATTCATCAAAACATTCTGCACTTTCATTTATCTATATGAACATATTCCCATTACATCTTAGCATGGGTAATGGGTTATCCAATCGGGAAACATTTTGAATGAAACTACATTAGTAACCTAATAAACCAAAAAACCAACTTACCTCTGTTATCTTAATTTCAATAGGCCATTCATTGATTTTACATTTCTTTGAAATATCAAATTAGATTCCATTATTAGAGATAATAAGAACGATAAATGAATTTCATAAAGCTAGAATTCATACATTGAAAATTTAACATATAACTCTTTCCTTCTGAGAGTCTCAAAAATAATCTGTAGTTGATTCACATAGACATAATTACATTTAGAATATTCCAAATTTTGTCAATTAATACTATAATAAAATCATCATGTCATTCCTTGAATACATTGTTCATCAGTTCCATGAAAACCTAAGGTTAATTAGTCAATCCAAATGGCATTACTATGAACTCATAATATCCATACCTCATTCAAAAACATAATATTGTTATTTCTTCCTTCTTTACATACAAATAATGACATTCAGAATGAAGAGAAATCATCAAAGAATATTAAGATCCTTGAATGTTATCAAATAAAACAACAATTCATGGCAGAGGATACTTGTTCATTATTATAATAGGATTAATTTTTCAATAGTCAATGCACAACCTCAAGGATCCATCTTTCTTCTTAACAAAAAAAATAGTGGATCTCCATAGAGAAGTACTAGGGTGAATAAATCCATTATTAATCAAACCCACTTGTTGTTTCCTTACCTCCACCTATTTAACAATGGTCATTCTATAATGATTCTTCGATATTGGTCTTGGATTATGTATTAAATCAAATGTGTTCTCAACTTCATGTTATAGTCTTTGTAAACCTAATTTATTAGGAAATACATCAAATAATTCATGTATAGTAGTAACATTGTCAGTTTTAAGATGAATTTCTTCATCCCTATATGTTTTTATCTTCCACAACAATAATTTCATTAAGTAGATCCATTGTGGGGGGATCTAGAAAAGAATCATATGTTTACGTTTCAACCCTATTAATATGGGATTATATATCTTCCACAGAAAATTAAATTTCATTCTTCTTACAATAACTTCTAGCATAATAATTTCAAATTCAATCCATATCTAGGATTATATAAAATTCCACCATAGGTATGATGTTAAGGATAGAAAATAAATCACATTTATATTCTATAATGGGAACTGCCCAACACATTTTTCTTGTAATTACACTTCAATTAAGAGTTTTGAATGACAAATATATTATTAAATTAAATTGGAAATATATAATTTTCATGGAAAATTGGGAAGATATAAAAGAGTGTGACGATATAAAATAAATTAATAAATTATCTAAATTTAAAGATATTATTAGTGTAACGTAGACCACATCATGGGATAACTCTACTTTAGCATTGGTGATTGTATAAGCTTAGTCATCTCCCCTTGATCTTTTTCTGATAAATTACTTAAACACTTGGGAAATTGATTTGAATAATTCCACATTTCATTATAGTTGAATAATTAAACATCAGTGGTTTGTTTCTCCCCCATGCATTCAATTTCTTGATAATCGACTTATTCACACTTATAAAAAATAGACATTCTTCTCAAATATTTCTCATGATGATTATTTCTTAAATTCTTACATAATGGAAATTTATTCATTCTAATATTATTCTATCATTCTTCACCCTTTCCAGGGTTATCAGAAGGAATGCGATTCTCTTTATTCCCCTTGAACAATTAAGATCTAGATATTTCATTATCCATATTTTTTGGGCATAATAATATTTCATCAAATGATAAAAATGTTTGAGAAGCTAGTTCCCTTCTGCGATATGGATTAATAACTTTAATGAAATTATTAATATTGTCTTCTGAATCATGTATATAATCTATATCATATTTGTATAGTCCTTCGAAGGTATAATTGTTCTCAGAAAAAAATCTCTTCTTAACTTTTCTTTAAGATAATGAATATTCCCTTGAATTTTGTTCATTTATTTTGAGGGAATTATTTATCAAATAATCTTTCTTAAAGAGTGATATATTCACTAGATTTTATTTCATCCTCCTCCTTAGTATTCTGGATCAATGACTACCATTTTTCAACATCCCCCATGAGGTAATATGATACCAGTACTACCTTTTATTTTTCATTTCACCCCAAGGACAGAAATATCTTTTCAAGGGACTTCATGTATTACTTAACTACCATTAGATTACTAGTCCCATTAAAATATTGGGGTTCATCCACATTAAATGATCTAACATAGGTGTAGTATAGATATTCATCATAACATGACTAAGTTATCCTAATGTGGTCATGGTACGATAAAATCATAAAATAGCTTTATTGGATTTCTTAGTAGGGAAATCCAAACATTTCCCATGAGTATTGAATCCTTTAATTCCATTAGGTCCAATATCTATATAATTTCACACAATATGTTATCTTATAATTATCATGAGTACTGATTCAAAATGTTCAAATGTGATTTATTATAATTATCATGTTTATTTAACATATCGTTCCTAATGATTCCACTAAACATTCTATGATACCAAATGTAATAACCCCGACCCCAGTATCCTATAGTCAATGGTCATTTTTTACAATCAAATAGATACAAGATATCACATCACCAATGATCGATCAGTTTTTATCCTTAAAGAAACTAGAAGTATACATATTTCCCTTATTGCATTTTTATTAAACATAGAACATAACAAATGATAATAAACTACATCCTTCCACTTATTCAATGATTTCATCTTCACAACTCAGGGAAGGAAAAGAAATAAAAGGGATAACATAAATGATCAATAAGGGTTACATGAATAAAAAATAAGTGAAGTAATGCAAATTAAGAATAAGAATATTTGAAAGGAATATAACTGAAAAATACATTCAATCAATAACATATAATAATAATTCATTTTTATATTTTTTTTCATAGTGAAAATATAATAGAAATTAAAAATTGACTGATGTATAAAGATAATGTTTAATCATTGGACATCATGTATCTGGAATATAAACTATTATACAATAAATATTGGTTAATTCTATCCGTAAAAAATTGTTTGAATCTTCATGGAACCAAACACATAGGGTTTGTCGCCACCTTTTTTGTCTTATGAGACCTATCGATACATCGAGGGGCTATCTATAACCGGGAACCACCCATCACTGCATGTCCAAAGAATTTTTCATTCCTAGATTCAATTCAATAAAAACATTCAAAGTAAACAACATATTTAAAAAAATTATATGGATAAAAAATAATCATATCTATGATATATGAAATAAGGATATTTAATGATATCTTTAATGAATGATGATAAAATAATAGACGGGAAGTATACATACACAACATAAAAGGAATACATTTTGAAAGGAAAATTCATAATGGTTTTCGTAGAAGAATGTATTCAGATCAGACATAGACATTAATAAGGGTAAATAGGCATTAATAATGATAAATTATGTCCAATTAAATGGAAAACATATAAAAGTTCTTTTAAGAATAATTTGAAAATAGAAACTTTAGTCTGATTAAAAGGAAAATATAAAATATTTCTTAATGATGGTAAAGGAACAATTATTTGGATACCACAAATAATAAAAAAAGAGAGTTTTTCATGATAAGAATAGAGATTTTAGAAAATTATTTTGGGATAAAAAATAAATGTGGAGTACACTTGAAAATGGGTAAGAAATTGGAATTTTCCCTAAAATCATGTCTTCGTGTTGGGAATAATTTAATGGAGAATCTTATAAAACATGTATTCCCATAAAAGAAAGATTAACTGATCTAGATAATTGATTTCGAGACATATAAAATGAATTTAGAATATGTATAAAAAAGGAAAGAGGAATTAAATTGGTGTAATTATAGGGAAAGACTAATCAAAATAAAAAATATATGTTTGGGAAGAATCCCTTACCTTATGTCCAAGTGTGTTCTGCACTTGCAATTAGTTTCCAGGATAATAAATTTGATTCACAAAAAACTTAATTAAGAATCTATTAAACATGTATTTGATTTAGTATAAATTTTTTCAGTTTATTTATGACCATTTTTATGAGTTATAGAATTTAATTTTGTTGTTTGGGAGTGTTTGTTTCTTAGTTTACATGATTTCTAAATAATGTATTTCATGGAATGAATATTTCATTTGTATCCTTGTTTGAAAAATAATTTAAAATAGTAATAGTAATAGAAAATTGAAATTATATTCTATTAATAAAATTTTAGAAGATTAAATGGCCTTATATATCATTTTGATTCTATATATGACTATGATTCTTTAGATAAAATAGTAATGGTAACAATTTAGATTATTTTTGTGTTTTTCGATCATCATGGACTAGTTTTGTATTGTTAAATAATATTAAGTATATATACAAGTTACATAACACTAAAAAACTTGTAATATATGTATTAAATCTATTTTAACCATTATAATGGTTTTATGACATGCATTTAAGGTGGTAATGGAAAATTAAAATGCATCTTCCAAGAAAATGGAAAGTCATCACATTAGAGATGATGTTTTCATTTTTTGAATAAAAGGTAGAGGAGAATGTGTATAATGATGAATTTTCAATTAAAATAATAAAATTCCTACATATATAGGGTACTTGAGTTATTAGGAATGTTTGGATAGATGAGGTAAGGAAAGTATTAGAAAGGAATATAAATTGAAAAAATATTAAAAGAACGAAAAGGTGTTTTACCTCTTTAATTACTTTACTTAAAAGATTTCTTTAGAATGTTTGAAATGGTTTTTTGGGTGAGAATAGAAAGACCAGAAAATGGGTAGAGGGTTTTAGGAGGATTGGGATAAAATTTTACAAGCTTGAAGTCATTGGTGTTATGAAGAGAAGAGGTGGTGAGCGGTGATATTTATAGTGGATGAGAGAGGTGTTTTTTTTTGATTATTTTATTCATTTGTTTAATATTTATGCTCTAGACTATGAATAATTTGAACCTAATGAATAAATATATTAAAATAATGAATGAGTGTTTCATATTTTAGGCTTACATGATTCATACATCATCTATGACCTAGTAATTAATGTTTTTATCTTATAATGTAATGTATTGTGTTTCACAATTCAGAAACGTTTTAACTATTTTAGAAAAATCCTAAAAAAAACTCACCCTAATAGTATTTTGAAGTATAGAATTCCAAAACAATCTCCATTTTTTGAAAATGATTTTTTATTGATTTGAAATTTAATTTTTAATTAAAATCCTCATTTACCTGAAACAAACTACGCTAAAAATATATCTGATTTTATAAGACATTTTAAAATTAATTAAGGTCTCATAAATTTATCTTATAATCATAAGATAACAAGAAAATAAATTTATGATTAAATTTATTGAAAAAAATAAAAAAAATCATTTTACTAAATATAAAATTTTAAACAAACATTTGTGTTTAAAAAAACACATAATTTATCATATTCAAAATACTTATTTACTTATACTATAAATTATATATATCATATTCCCATTTATGAGATGTCTAAATTTTATTAATAATTTCATAGGTGCAGATACTATTATATTGATCGAATTACTATTTTAAGGGTCATATTACTATTCCAAATATCAATTTACTATTTCATTGGAATATGTTCCTTAATTTCTATAAAAGGTCTATTATTTGATTCATTATTCATTAATAATGTTTTTGTGTGTGTTTTCTATGTGATTTTATAATATTTATACTATATGAAAAAAATTCTATTCACTGCGTGTCATCAACTGAATAGAATTTATTTAAGAGGATACATATTGTACAATCTTGGTGTTTTATAGTTTATATGTATATATAAGAATTATATGATTTATGGAATCAATAATATAGAAACATATTTATATATTTGAGATATGGATACTTATATATATATATATCATATTCATGATAGGAGGGTTAGGGTTGATCGTAATCTGACTTAACATTGGAATTATTCCCTTTAAC
Source organism: Viscum album (assembly GCA_963277665.1). Classification (NCBI taxonomy): domain Eukaryota; kingdom Viridiplantae; phylum Streptophyta; class Magnoliopsida; order Santalales; family Viscaceae; genus Viscum; species Viscum album. Next base: position 1,365,354,600 of record OY728162.1, on the reverse strand, counting down.
ATATAAATTAAATAGATCCAAAATCTATAAAAGTTGATTATTAGATTCCTTCAATAATAAATATTTTGATAATTGTTAAACTTGTTTGAAGTTCCTAGTAGTTTTTCTTTGTTAAATGTTTTGTCAATAGGTGTAAATATCAACATATTGTTGATTTTGTTTGATATAGGAAGGATCCACCCATGAGAATAGATGTAAGATTCATTCTATTGAACATGAAAATAAATTTTCAGACATTTTATAAAAAAGGGTGGAGGTTGATGCTAATTCAGTTGAGAAACAGGTTGGAGGGATTCAAGGTATAATCCCTATATATTATACGTTTGATTGAGTTAAAACTTCTGTAAATTAATACAACTATTAAAGTGCATGGAATTTTTATCTACAGCATTGTTTATGTAGTTGAGGTGCCTTCTTCGTGGATAGTTTGAAGAATCACGTATTAAAAAAATTAATGTCTAGCTTAAAAAGACACATTAAAGTGCTAAAATTAAGAAGAATCCATCAATGTGGATCAAGCATGAATGATTTTGAATCCATGAAAAAATATATCTTGGTGAATAGTTAAACATTAATTGGAGGGAGAACTATCAGTTTCTGATGAGACATCTCAATTTCGAGTAGCGTTCATCCCCATGTGTTCATTCTCTTTGATTTCTTTTTATTTTTGTATGGTTCTCCCTAAGGAGGTTTTAGTGTTCTGGGTGCAGTGGCGTTTCACTTTTTCTTTATATGTAGGATTAGTGGTGGGAATCCAAATGAAAAAAGGTGTGTCATGTATTAGCGGTCGTGACATTGATGGAGGAGTGGGTCAACACTCATCAGTCCCTCTAGGTTCTTGGCTAGTGACGGTCGATAGTGGTGGTCGGCCATGACAGAAATGGTCCTTTCAGATCTGGTCCAGATCTAATTTCAGACTAGATCTGATGAAATTGGAAATTTCTAGAAATTAGACAGCATGGATGTGGAGGGAATCATGGATGGTTGATAGCATATGGTAAATGGTGAGGACAGTGTTGGGAAGTCTGGCTATAGTTAGTGGGTTTGCATCGGCAGTTTGTCCCAGCAGTGACAGCTAATGTAGGTGGCTGGTATGGAGGTGGCTCTACGTCTACATGTCTAGACCTCGATAGATGTATTAGTGATGCATTGTCTTTAATGTAGATGATGGTCACATGGATTCAGATTTGGTCACCATTTTCTTCCTCAAGGTTGCGGCCTCGCGGGTGGAGTTGTATCGTAGATCTGCAGTTCGGGTGGAGGTTGTTCCTACTTGTCATCATTTGGGAATTATCACCTTTGATAATGATATGTGTCTACGTCTATGGAACATTTTTCTTATGTGGCATTTAACTTGTAATGGACTATGGGTTCTCAATCCAATGTATTTAATGGCCTTTATGCCGTTGCGCCATCGGGTTTGTTATGGGTTATCTCTTAGCATGGATGCAAATGGGTTTCTGTTATCATTTTTAAATAATGGGGATTTTTCCTAATCTTACTAGTTATAATATAGTTTGATGATGTTTTTAAAAGGATAGAGTAAATCACTATTTTAGAAGGAAGAGGATTTCTTGTAATACTTTAACATGGGTATTCAATATTCAACAAATTCATTATATCAAACCTATCGATATTGAGAATTATTATTAAAATTACTATAATTATATGAATCTAATCTAAGGAGACATGAATTATTTTAGAAGGTTGGAGTGGATTGGAATAATCCTTGGCAAAACTTGAAGACATTCTAAAATTCTATGAATAAGGATAGAAATTAGGTAATTCATGATCTACATAATGATAATTCATGGGAAACAAAGATTGAAAATATGGAAAATTCTCTACTTCTTTATATAAGGGCCATTTTATAGTTTTTAAGGATGAACTTCGTCATCATAATGATCACTACACACTATTTAAAGATCATTTCTCAATTCATATGGATGATTCATCTCTAGATTTTTTGAAAAATAAAATGTTCGTAGACTTTTAAACAATTTCGAGAAATTCTATAAGGATTATTACTGAACAAAATAAGGATCATCCAGTTCTACAATAGCGTGACCCTTAAATCTATGTATTATCATTTTCGATATGAAGATTAATTAAAATTGTCTATGCTTGATTCTTGACTCTGTAAGGATGAAGTAAATTTGAGTTAGAATCATTGAGGTCATATAAAGATCATTTAAATCTATGTATGTCTGATCGTTATCTTTGGAAAGATCATTATATCTATATAAATACCCGCACATAGAAAAAGCCACGATGTTTTCTAGATAAAAATCAATGATTCCATAATTAATTTTTTAAAGAGTGAAATAAATTTGATAATTATTGTTTTTTTAAATTCATGTTTAAAATATCTTGATTCTATATTGAGTCATGAGTCATGTTTTTCTTTTTAAATATTAAATGAATATTTTATAAGAGATTACTATTATATTATTATTTTATTCTGAAATAATAATATTTGAAAAATATATTTTTGTGGTCAGAGATAAAATTAATGAATTGATGATGGCATGAATTATCAATAATTAAAACTTCAATAAATTAATTTTTCATCAAATATTAGGTTGATAATACAATCATTATGAGTGAGATAAATTATATCAAATATGATAGGAAATTCTATAAATTTAAATTTTTTAAAAAAGGAGAAAATCCTAATTTCGTTATTCTAGAAATGTGAATCAATCGATGCATGTGTTGACCATAAATGTTTAAGGCATCAATAGTGTTGTTTAATTATTTTTTAAAGATAATAAAATCATTTATTAAGATTCGTGTTGATAATTATATATCCAATATGAAATTTTAATTGGTTTCATATAATCTTTTTTGCCGATAATGAGAAGATACATTTCACATGCTAATGTTTTTGTATGATTTTAATAAAGTTATGTACAATTTTTTCTTGTGAATTTCTATTTGAAGATGAGAAAGTGAATAAGGGACTCAAATCCTACTGAAGAAGATTAACTGAATACATATTTACTTTAGAGGGGAAAAATAAAAGAGATAGTGTACACTATTAAATTTAATTGATAAAACAGTTGATAAAATTGAAAGTAAGATCGTGGGAGATATACTGGAGTATGTAGTTTTATTTCTTTCATGTAACCATTATAAATAATTCCAAATTTGTAAATATAAAATCCCAAAAATCAAAAGTTGTTCTTCCCATGAAAAAGTATTTTCTAGAATAAAAAAATCATTTGAGCCTCTCGAGACTATAGAAAGAATACATAGGGATGGCCTGTGAGTGTGATAAAAACAAGGAATATAGTGTGTTAAGGGAACTTGGAGGAATTATAAGGTAGAATAACATGAATCTAATCCAATGTGAAGTTAATACAATTTGGGAATTGAATAATATATTTTAAGATGGAGAAGAAGAATAAAGCTAGTTTCTATACTAGTTCTTATGGAACCCACTATTTCAAAAGTTGGGAAGAAAAAGAAAGAAGAATATTTGAGAGATATACTAACACTACCTATATTATTAATATTATTGTTTCATTTCCTTATAATATTATGGAGATAATATATTATTGAAGATCCCAAGAGCTTAAGTGAGTGATACTAGTGAGAAATTTCTATGTAATCACTTAGCGTTTTTGCAATGAATAAAGACTAAGTTGTATGTAGAAGTTATTGAATATAATAATGGATTAAAAGACACTATGTATAGATCAATTTTTTTGATTTTTTAACATCCAATAATAAGTGGTGATATATTTAAAAACATTGAAAGTTTTTTTCAAGACTAATCAGGAAGAAAAATACTATGGGACATAGTGTAAAGATCCCTTCACTTGTGTAATATAGTGAAGGCTCTCCAATTTAATATTGCGATAGGGTGAAGGATCATAACTACCCAGAGAAACATTAATTTATGAAATTATTATTAGCATAAAATCTATAAATATGTGAAAATGTGGTCACAAATGTAGTAAGTTTCCCACAATGGAGCCGAACATTATAAAAACATAGTTTTCTGATTTCCATTCATATTCTACATCACATACTATGTATGTGATTTGATAATAATAAAATATCCACTTTTGTCTTAATAAAAAACAATGGTTCAAATACTAAAATGGGAAAATGATTTATAAGAAGAATTGGACTTTTGAAAAATGTTATAAATATCAAATTCACCCCACCCTCAGGATTTTCAATCTGTCTAATGGTATATTTCATTTATTATTAAGGAAAAATTAAGAACCATTTATAAAAAAATATGAAAGGGCTATTGGACTATTGGATCTTATACATAGTGATTTTTATAGACCATTGAGTACTCAATAAAGTGGTAGTTTTATGGGAGGAGGAACATAATTTATTAAAGAATGTTTAACAATCATATAATACAATCATGGTGGTGAATAATTGATTAAGGAATTCACTGATCATTAGTGGGGATGTGAATTTGTTTTATATCTCCCACATCCTAGAAGAACATAATTGCATGGTTTTTATAGAAGGAGGAACCGTACATTTTTTGACATGGTTTCATCAATGAGGACTCAATGTGATTATCCAATTACATTCTAGGGTTATACACTGATGACTATAACTTTTTTCTACACAAAACTCCATATATAGTTTTTATAAAGATACCTTATGATTTATATACTAGGAACCATTCAATTATTTATTAATTTTTTGATTTGTGGATGTCGATAATTCTTACAGAAATTAAAAAGGGATAATATTAACCCCAAATATATAAAATTCTTATTTTTTTGTTATCTTAATGAAACTAACCAATATTATTTCTATAATACTTATAAGCGAAAAGTATCCTATGCCCAATTTTCTACATTCATTGAGATTTATTTTATTAATAAAATAGTTAGTGAGAAGAACGATAAAAATAGAGAAGTTCAAAACCATAAAATAAGATATAATCATGAGATTGAAGTTGAGTCCATTCCATAATGATTTTTTATAGAATAACTAACTCATGTTATAGAATAAAGTAAAATCTCTATTAGGATTCACTAAGAATGTGGGAGGTATAGATTTATCATATCATGTGTTAATGCGCTAATGTTCAGAAATTATGAATCTACCACACACTAGGTGTTCATAAAGATATTATATTATAAGAAATTCCTAAATGACATAGAATCTGAAATGGAATCCATATACAGTGACCACGTTTTTAATGCAGGTAATGCACCCGAAGGGGTGAGAACCATAAGGTACAAGTGATTTTTATGTGCAGAAACTTGACATGGATGGTGGCGTTTCATCATATAAATCACGAGTAGTATCAAAAGGTTTAAAAAACGTTTATGGTATTGACTATGATGATTTTTTACCTACTATGATGATAAATTGAATTCATCTTTTTCTTGACATGACAATTATGTTTGATTATATGAAATATAAAATGGATTTCAAAACTATTTTAACTAATAATAATTTAGTTTAGGATGTTCATATAATATAACTTAATGGTTTTAATGTTCCAAATGATATAGATAATGTATGTAAGATGTAATGGGCCATTTATGGATTGAAGAAGGATTCTCAACGTTGGAATACATGGTTTGATGATGCACTGAAAGATATTTTTTCCATCAGAAACCCTTATTATTCTTATTTTTATAATAATATTTTTGGCAGAGTTGAAATATTACTAATATTATATATGGATAAAAAAATTTATTCTCCAAAATGATATCCGGATTCTTCACTCGGTGAATGGGTACGAAGGTAAGTTTTTCATAATGAATGATATGGGTGAAGTTACCTACATATGACCTATAATGATCTAAAAAGATAGATCTAATTGTTTTCTTAGACTTTTTAAGGACACTTATATTGATATAAAGCTAAATAAATTTGGCATGGATATCTATGAGAAGGGGTCTTTACCAATGGTAAATGGTACAAATCATGGGATGATTCATGATCCTTTTAAAAAGATAGATAGGGTGGATTTAATTACTTATGCATCATCCATAGGATCTATCATATATTCCATGTTGTGAGCTTGACCTGATTTCATTGTCTCATAGAAAGTTATATATGGTTCCTCAAGGTTAGAATACATAATTCCCAATTACTATAATGATGCATTTATTTTCTTCATTACATTATTAGGAAAAGGGTTGACCATTTTTTTCTTAAAAAGATATGGATTGTTCGTCAAGAGTAGGAGACAAGATACCCATTGCATATAATTATTTAGTCATTCTATCATTATAATCTTTCACATCTGGTTCACTATGTTTTTTTATGGATGACATTTTGGTACCTTACAATAGATTGTGGGGGGTTTTATGTATTCCAAAATTCATCACATTGGGTTCATAATTTTTATCACTCATAGATACTACAAACCATTCCCATATCTCTTATTGAGTATGAACATAATTTCCAATGAAAGCAATCATTTGGGGTTTCATAACCAATGAATCTTAGGAAATCATATTGGTTAAGATGGAAAGAGTTAAATCTCATTTCACCCTCTTTGGGGGAATAATTACCTACTCTTGGACTCTCTTATAGATTTATGATGTATTCATGAATCACTTCTTAATCCTGATACAGAACTAGTTAACCTAAAAAACTGATCAGGTTTTGAATCATTTTATCTATAAAGGGGGATTTTAATAATAGTATCATATTTATGTATATAATTTTCCAAATCCATTTCCTGTTATTTCTTAACAATGGGTGGATGGTTATATTTTGAATCCATATTACCAGTATCTCAATAGTTTACAACCAACTTTAGAGGTGGTTGATATCTCATGGATGGATTTTACCAAATTGGTAATTTATAAAAACACAGTTTCATTTAATATTTTATAAATAATAAATTACTAAATTTCCTCACACTTTGTTAAATACGTTTATATTTAAAATATTTGGGATTAGATCATTCATCTAAAAATTTGATTAAAATCCTCAATTTTCACTATTAAATTCATTGTATCATTTCAAACATAAATATTTTACTCTTAATTTGATGACCATAAATTTATCTAAATGTGTTCCTAACATAACAGTATAAAACATTTATTCAGGAATTTTGAGATAAATCATCTATTTGATTGGGAAAAATGGTCCATGTAGTCAATGTTTGGATGGACCCGCCATATTGGAAATAACATCAGTATATGAGCCATAAATGTATCAGATATGCCTGTATTGGGACCAATTTGTATCATATCTTGATAATATATTTTATAAAAAAACTAATCCTTATAAAAAAACTTATTACCGAGTTTATTGGTCAATAAGGTGCTGAAAGGTGGATTATAATATTTGGATGAATTACCCCATTCACGGAAGAAACCACTTGTATCTGTGGCCTTATACACTATATAAATATGTATTTTTCTCATTTGGAGGTCTTCTTATGTCAATTAGTATATTTAGAGAAAATGATAAGTGGTTACATACAATTTCAATTTGCATTTGGGGGAGGGAAGCTACCATGATATGATCTCCTCCAAAATGCACTTTTTTCCTCATCATTGTTTGAATGTTTTCATTCTTTCAATAAAATTCTTATTTTATAATACATTTTTTCTATTTTTAAATATTATATTATTATTAAATATTCATATTTGTTTTATAAGTCAATAGTTGGAATGGTATTGGGTTATAACCTTTCTAAAATTTTGTGAATGCAATTCATTTATATGATGACTACACCACCCATGGAAGAGTAGATATCTAAGGAATTGATCAAACACATAAATACATCATTTATTAATTTTTAATCAATTATATAGAGTAATTAAAATAATATTTTCCACGATTTTAGTTTTTAAATTAGATTAATCTATGAATGAAATTGAACAATTTACAAAAAAACACATGAGGTCGATATTTGTATAAATTATGAGAGTGCAAAAATAAACGATAAAACAAAACCACACATGATAAATTTTTACGGTTAAAATATAATATCTAATCTCCATTCATAACTATTTTTATAATGGATTTATTCCCTAATTTACCATGGACCATAATCTATCCTTAAAATGATAATCAAATAAGGGTGTCGTGACAGCACATTCCGTAGCTGGCCTAGGGTTAAACTATATTCATCATTGTGGAAAAGTTAATTCTAATAGGGTTTGGGGAATAAAAAAATAGGGGATCATAATTATGTCGTGGTTTCCATAAATGATATTGATTAATATTTAAATTAATTGGTATATTTATATCAATTATGCCTTTTAAATATTTTCTTAAAAAACATCTTATCATTGTGTCTTATTAATCGAATTTCATTTCAAAAACAAAAACAAAAAAATGTAATCATATTCCACAATAAATATTATTATTTTATCAATCATAAAACCCAATCCTTTTAATTGTTGTGTATATATATTTATTTTCAGAATACCTTTAATTAGTTTTTTTAATTTCTTCCACTTTGAGGGATAACCTTGGTAAGCCGCTTTGTTGCACCTAATTACCCAAAAACCACACATCATTTGAAAGTACCCTTAACATTTAAATTCCAATTAGATCCATTATTGGTGAACCAATTTATTATTTATGTAACACCCTAAGCTTCTACTATAATCTTCTCTTTGAATAATGTGATAGCGTGTGTTGTACGCAACACCGAGTTCTAACACACCATAACCAATCAAATTAGCCGTTATGAATAGTAATACATTATTTTTGAAATTATATATATTTTATATTTCAAAATGGACTTCATTTTTGGTTTTGGAATATCAAATTTATCCTAAGATGAAATTTTGGTACTTTTCGGATAACATTAATATTTTGATGAATAGTGAAAATTACTAAATTTTAATTAAAAACAACTTTTTTAATCAAAATAATTAATAGTGATAAATTATGAATTTGAGTGGTTTTAAATTATATTTAGAATATTTTTTTCCATTTAATATAATGTTGGTCATTGGATATAATTTTACAATTAAACCGAACATAAACAAGTGTCAATCTTTTGATAGTTATTATCTCTTAAAAACACGCTTTTTGTTTTGGCAGCGGAAATTAATTTTAAATTAATTTCTGCCACTTATGTGTTTTGAATTTAGAAAAATGGATTCCATATTTGGAATCAGGATGTCGAAATTGTGTAAATAGGTAACTTTTATTTTTAGACATTTTGAATAATTACAGTGGTAAATATTTTATTTACCATGGTTATGGGTAAATCTGGTAAATAAGGGTTAAAAAATAATATTATAATAATACTAAATTACCCTAAAACGTGTAATAGCCTTATTGGTTGATACATGTTCGACCATAGGCATCATTGGGTCGATTTTGGGACCCCATGGTGCCACTTGTAGGTGATAGGGACACTTTTTTATTAAGTTAAAATGAATACAAAAATGACACAAGCATATATCTTTTAGAAAAACAATTTTTACATAGGGTTATATATGTTGGATTTTAGATTATAAATATTCATTAGAAATATAAAAAGATTTAATACATAATTATATTTTATTTATAATTTTTAGACATTAAATAATTTAATTTATTTATGACACAATGATGATGTAGTAATTACTATAATAGTGACAAATTAAAATAATTGATATTATAAATACCCAAATAAATATAATATGAAACTTTTAATGAATTGAACTAATTTTCTAGGATAATATGATATATATGGATTGATTTAATTGACTTTTTTTTAAGTAATAAATCTGTTATGAGTTTCAAAAAAATCAACTGTTGAATAGTGTCAAAATTGACATAAAAGAGTTCTTAAAACAAATATTATATTATAAGTTGATATTAAATTCCTAGAAATCTAAGGTTAGGCCAAGAGACTTATTTAATGATAGGTTCATAATTAATGGACCACTTGGGGGGTCTCTTGGATTTATATAGTAAGTTTATTAAACATATTATATAAAAATACAAAGAGACATTGTAAAAGTGAAACTAATTAATTTAGAGTTAATACTTAAAGATAAGGTTAATATAAGTACCCAAACCTGTCTAAATTATATTGGTTGAGTTTTTTTCGACCTATACACACCTTAAAATTTAAATAATCATCTTTGGAGCCATTGGAAACCGAATATGAATTTATTATAAACTAATATCTCTTGCTTTTCCAAAGGTGCCCCTCACCCCTCTTATAAAAGGTCACACCTCCTAATAATTTCTTCACACCATAAAAGTATTTTGGGTCGGCCAAACTCTGACCCAATAATCTCCCAACTTCCCTCACTACAACCTAGGGGCCTTATTTTGATCAGAAAGCCAACCTATGGAGCCCTTTTGATCAAATCAAAAGGAAGAACCCAAAGAAGAGGTAATGATTTCACCACCCTTTTCCAAGTTCATTTCTTCTTCCACTTCTTCTTCCTTTGTTGTTACCATTATAAAATAATAACTCCAGAATCATATATATACTTTGATGTTGTTATAAATATGGTACAACCATATTCAGTATTCTATCCACCCTTTGAATAACATGTCACCATACGTGCGTACGTACGGCTTACCGTCTCAACGTCGTGGTGTAATTGTTATTAAATATAATATTATTTGGATGGGTATAATAATGATTTGTAAATCATTTAAATAATAAATATAACATGTTAATTATTAGGTATATATGATATACCATCCATTTATATATTATTTTAATATCAAAATAATGATATTGTCGCTCATGCGTACGTATGGACTACCGCATCCACGAATGCGATGAGATTCATTCTCCATCGTAACCATTAAAGTATAATTATCATTTGATGATTTAAAAATGATGTTTAGGGACTTGATATCATTCTGGATATGAATAATATACAACCTATCATGTACAAACATGTCTTATGTAACAAAACATATAAAAGAAAACAAGTAAGTTAACACCCGAAACAACGATAATACTAAGATATTATTATCAAATCAATATTAAAAGATCATATATGATATCATATTAATTTATATGATTCTTGTATAATTTAATAACAATTATTTCACCATTATACAGGAGGTTAAACTACCCCATCCAAAGAAAAGTACATGGTAAGGGTTATTTCACAATCTTTTTATTATCCGAGGTTGTTTATATATAATAATCTACTGGGATCTCTTTATTATCAACATCCATGTTTCTTAAAAATGTATTCGAAAACATTTTTATTATCTACAAGAATATGGGTTAAAGTAATTTATACCCTTTTTTGATTTTTTATAAGAGGAATCTTTCCGTCGTTTTCAAAACAAGGTCCTTTTTAACCTTTTCGATAGAATTAAGGTAAGAATGTTTTTTTAACTTATACGGTGGCTGTGGTTATTTTCCGCCATTGTAAAATCTTCAAAGCTTTCCTTACAAGCTTATAAGAATATTTTGAAGAAAATGTTTTATTTTATATGGATCTTAAATGATTTTAAAAATAGAAAGAGATATTTCTCTAAAAAGTGTTTTGATTTCATCTATGTCAACATCCTTTGATGGATTTTACGCTTATTTGAAGTTGATTTATTATGATACAAAACTTCTATAATGTATTGAAGGTTTTGTGATATGTTTGACTGTGGATATGCTATTTTTATACCATTCATAGTTTATGGTGAAATTATTGACATTTCGTATGCTAGTTTTAATACGAATGTTTGTGTTATGTTTAAACCCTTTCATATGGGAATGCATTGGACTTAATATGTGACGGGTGGAGCCCACTATAGCTCCTCGATTCATCAGTAGGTCTTATTAGACAAACTAGTGTCTTGGCACAAGGCCCTGACAAAATCTTATTTGTAGTCTTGGCACGAGGCCTTGGCTATGTGGTTATGATAGTCTGGCATTATGAATTCCAACATTATGATAGTGGTTATTGATTTTGCATGTGATTATTCGATTAGTAGAATATCCATGTGAATAATTAAATGGAATTATTTCATTTTACTTTTGCCATACTATGTTGAAGTTCATGTTTAAAAGGCTTTTGTTTTAGTAATGCATTGCCTTAAATGTTTATGCTTATTTTGAATGTTCCGCTATATTGTTATCCTTACTGGGCATTTGAGATCACCCCTTTTCTATGTTTTATTTTTCCCAGGATGTGAATAAGTATGTTATGAATGACCTTCAGGGATATTATGAAGGGATAATAGTGTGGACTGTGGAGACATTATGTTGTTGTAGTAGTTTTTCATTTTATGATGTAATGTAAAACTTATGAATATATCTAGTGTTTCCAAGGCTACTAAACCAATCGGTCATTCGAATTTGATCTTTCTTGTGATCATGCCAATGTTATGTAATAATGCACCGACTCTGGGTAACTAGGGTCGGGGTGTTAAAGTTGGTATCAGAGGAAGTTTAGTACAAACCTTGGAAACTAGATTTAGATAAACTCTTATTAGAGCACGAAGACCTAAGATGAACTTTGAGGATTAGTATAGAAGAACTTCCTAGAATTTTGGTATTGTAGAGATTTTTTGAGTTTTCCGAGCAATACATCCCTGTCTGGATACGAGTAGGTAGAGGCGGCTCTGGAACAGATGTACCTAGGGGTAAAACCCAAAAACACCGCTTTGAGATAGACTCAAACGGGAACTGGTGCACGACAACGGGCCTTACTGCACTCTTGGTTACGACACTCCCGGGGGATATGCTTAGGATAACTCTCATTTTCTTTACAAATCATTATGAAGTGTTTATGAGTATATAATTCCTCAAAGAAAACATTTTTATGATTATGGATTATATCCATAAATAGTTCAATTTATGTTAAGTGTTTTATAAGTATGGGATTATGTATTTTGATTCATAAACTGATCTAGTTTATGACATTGTTTAGAAATGGCTCATATTGGAAGAAATGGAAACTGTATCAATAAACGCACTCCATGTAGGGATTTCCCTCCTACTCAATATAATTATAGTGGGGCAGGTGATGCAACTGGTGCTGATCAGCTAATCACCATACTGAGACAACTTACTCAGGTTATGAATAATAACCTTACCCGTATGGAGCACCCTAATCCGTAGCGTGGAGGATCAATATTAGATTGATTCATGAGGCAACAACCACCAACGTTCAATGGGAGTACAAATCCCTTAGTAGCTGAAAAATGGATAAACTTCCTAGAGAAAATATTTCAGGCTTTGGGGAGGAAGAGAATGAAATAACTGTCGGTGAGGAAAGGAATGTTCAAATAGAGGATGTACCTGTTGTGAAAGAATTTGTAGATGTATTTCCGGAAGATTTACCTGGACATCCTCCAGAATGAGAAGTTGAGTTTTCCATTGATTTGATTCCTGGATCAAGGACTATATCGAAGACCCCTTATAGAATGGCCACTGTATAATTAGTTGAACTAAAGAAACAACTAGAGGAATTGAGTAATAAGGGATTTATTCTCCCTAGTGTTTCTCCATGGGGAGCCCCTGTTCTTTTTGTTAAAAAGAAAGATGGATCTATGAGGTTGTAGACCCCGGAAAACGTGTCCCCAAAATTTTCCAAATGCTTCCATACATGATCCAAGATCGTAGTACATTTCGCAAGCTTCGATTTGGTAGGTCTTAGGGCCCGAACGGAGTTACGGATTAGGAGTTATGGACGTTTGAAGTTGGGCCGGAAATCTGGTTCGCGAAGCCCATTCGCGAAGCCCCCCCTCCGTGATCGCGGAGCGCCGCCGCGAAGCAACGAGGTGAGAGGCTCCGCGAACCCATTTGACGTTTGCGATGCGCCGCGAAGACCTGTCGCGAAGCACTAATGCGACGCACCGATGCGAAGCACCCGTGTAGCGCGGTCCCGCGAAGCCCCGCCGCGAAGCGCCCCGACCATCGTGGCCTCGCGAAGCTCCAGAGGCGGTGATGCTCCGCGAACGCATTTGACGTTCGCGAGCCGCCGCGAAGCTCCAGAGGTGGTGATGCTCCGCGAACGCATTTGACGTTCACGAGCCATCGCGAAGCAACACAGGCGTTGATGCTCCGCGAACGCATTTGACGTTCGCGAGCGCGCCGCGAATCTCCTGAGGCGGCGGGGAAGTTCTGCTTCGCGGCGCCCCTGCCTATAAATTCCCAGATCACCCGCCTTCTCGAAGAGGACGGCCACGGCCACTTCTCCCCTTGGGCGGCCGAGCGGAGCTCTGCATTGCGGCTCCGCGAAGCCATGCTCCGCGAGCAGCTTCCTTCGCGTTGGTACTCCGTGAGCCGAGACTCCAGGAGTCCATGCTTTGCGAGCCTATGCTCCGCGATGCTGCTCCGCAAGACCAAGCTCCGCGAGAGCCCTTTGCTCCGCGAGCCCTTGCTCCGCGATGCTGCTCCGCGATGATGCTCCGCGAGACCAAGCTCCACGATGCTGCTCCGCGAGACCAAGCTCCGCGAGACCCCTTTGCTCCGCGACAGACCATTGCTCCGCGAGGCCATGCTTTGCGAAGCTACTTCGCGAAGACCCATCCTTCGCGAGGATCCTTCCATCACGCCCACTGGTCCATACCGCGGGGGATGCGCCCCCGCACCCCTGCTCGGGGTCACTCCCGGGCTGCGGTCCCGGCCCCCCAGGCCGGTCCCTTCCCTGCCGTCACAGACCCCCATGAAAAATGGGGAATTTCACCGCGAACTTTTCGGGTCGGGATGCCGGGATTTTCCATTGCGCCCTTATGCGCTCCCACCTTCCACCTATGGAATACCATGATTTGATACACTCTTCCGCACACCGTGGAACACCTAGAGTCGGCATATTCCTCTGGGTTTCATTCCATGTCATGAGTCGAGATTCTCATCATCAATTCCCCGAGTACCTCGAGTCGAACCATCCCTCAGGAAAATCCTCCAAACCCGATCACTTGGCTCCTATGCCAGGTTGAACCAGAAAGGGCTGCTTTGCGTAAGTCCAAACACCAACCATTTCTAGGCACCTTCTGCCTAATATTCCGATCTACATGACTATAAACTGTAATACTCCCTATCTATCAAATGATAGTATGCCTCTCTCCCTATACGAGAGATGCCTTATGCTCCAAGCATGAGATGATAATAGTCATATCTACATGACTATAAACTGTAGCACTCCCTATCTAACAAATGATAGGATGCCTCTCGCTTATAACGAGAGATTCCTCATGCTCCTAGCATGAGATGCCAATAGTCCCACCTACATGACTCTAAACTGTAGTAATCCTTATGTTCCAAACATAGGATGCCTCTCGCCCTATACGAGAGATGCCTTATGCTCCAAGCATGAGATGCCAATAGTCCTATCTACATGACTATAAACTGTAGTACTCCCTATCTAACAAATGATAGGATTCCTCTCGCCCTATACGAGAGATGCCTTATGCTCCAAGCATGAGATGCTAATAGTCCTATCTACATGACTATAAACTGTAGCACTCTCTATCTAACAAATGATAGGATGCCTCTCGCTTCTAACGAGAGATGCCTCATGCTCCTTGCATGAGATACCAATAGTCCCACCTACATGACTCTAAACTGTAGTAATCCTTATGTTCCAAACATAGGATGCCTCTCGCCCTATATGAGAGATGCCTTATGCTCCAAGCATGAGATGCCAATAGTCCTATCTACATGACTATAAACTGTAGTACTCCCTATCTAACAAATGATAGGATGCCTCTCGCCCTATACGAGAGATGCCTTATGCTCCAAGCATGAGATGCTAATAGTCTTATCTACATGACTATAAACTGTAGCACTCCCTATCTAACAAATGATAGGATGCCTCTCGCTTCTAACGAGAGATGCCTCATGCTCATAGCATGAGATGCCAATAGTCCCACCTACATGACTCTAAACTGTAGTAATCCTTATGTGCCAAACATAGGATGCCTCTCGCCCTATACGAGAGATGCCTTATGCTACAAGCATGAGATGCCAATAGTCCTATCTACATGACTATAAACTGTAGTACTCCCTATCTAACAAATGATAGGATGCCTCTCACCCTATACGAGAGATGCCTTATGCTCCAAGCATGAGATGCTAATAGTCATATCTACATGACTATATACTGTATCACTCCCTATCTAACAAATGATAGGATGCCTCTCGCTTCTAACGAGAGATGCCTCATGCTCCTAGCATGAGATGCCAATAGTCCCACCTACATGACTCTAAACTGTAGTAATCCTTATGTGCCAAACATCGGATGCCTCTCGCCCTATACGAGAGATGCCTTATGATCCAAGCATAAGATGCCAACAGTCCTTTCTACATGACTATAAACTGTAGTAATCCTTATGTTCCAAACGTAGGATGCCTCTCGCCCTATATGAGAGATGCCTTATTCTCCTAACATGAGATGCCAATAGTCCTACCTACACGACTCTAAACAGTTTCATTATCCCTATCTAACAAATGATAGGATGCCTCTTGCCCTAAACGAGAGATGCCTTATGCTCCTAGAATAAGATACCTAATGCCATGTTTACAATGGCATAGTTTCAAGAGCGTTGGAATCCGTTCAAACATTCCAGCACTCCACCCCACGCTTTGCGTGTCCTTCATTCGGATCTGCATCCATTTCCAAAGTCTGAAGGGACCCCCTAACAGTATGGACGGTAGACCCATGGTCCCCCTGCTGTCCTGGGCCAACGCCCCAAAAGGCTTTGGGTGACAATTTGAGGTCCTATGTTTCGAATACGGTCAGCAGTCGACCCCTCATTTGTTTGTCCCCATTTTAGGCTAACGCGATAGGATGTTGTGATGCGAACATGGTCAGCAGTTATCCTCTATCGCCATGCCACTCTCATCGCATTCCGAATGTCGGGCTTGTGATTCACACATTTCTTGTCCCCTTTGATTGGGCTGATTCCAACGCCCTTGGCGTTATCCTTCTTGTGCACTTGCGCATAGGCACATACCTCAACCCACTAGTGAGTTTGGATACCCTCATGGCCATACATGTGGAAGACATTACGGGAAGCTTCCTAGCGTAAGCCCCATTCACCAGTGCCGCTCCATAGCGGCATCCGGGCAGCTTCCTAGCGTAAGCCCCATCCACCATTGCCGCTCCTTAGCGGCACACCCGGGTAGCTTCCTAGCGTAAGCCCCATTCACCAGTGCCGCTCCATAGCGGCACCCGGGCAGCTTCCTATCGTAAGCCCCATTCACCAGTGCCGCTCCATAGCGGCACACAGGCAGCTTTCTAGCGTAAGCCCCACCCACCAGTGCCACACCTTAGTGGCACCCGGGCAGCTTCCTAGCGTAAGCCCCGTTCACCAGTGCCACTCCTTAGCGGCACCCGGGCAGCTTCCTAGCGTAAGCCCCATTCACCATTGCCGCTCCATAGCGGCACATGGGCAGCTTCCTAGCGTAAGCCCCATTCACCAGTGCCGCTCCATAGCGGCACACAGGCATCTTTCTAGCGTAAGCCCCACCCACTATTGTCACTCCATAGCGGCACCTGGGCCTCCATCCTGGAGTAAGTCCCAACACCATGGGCCGCCCAACGCGTAAGCCCCTCTTCGCTTCTCACAGACGCACCCTTCGCGACGTGATCGTCAGGTCCTTGCAATCTCTTGTTTCTCACACCGAGCATGACTCACGTGGGCTTAGAGAGAGCACCGAACCTGACCAACCAACCTGAACTACGAGTCCTTTGATCCATGTCAAAGCATGGTACGTAGGAAGCCTCCATGAGGTTCAATCCCACCCATCATTCATTCACGTCAGGGTTCACTATCGTCCCGCATGACGTTAAACTGTATTCTCCGAACTACGAGGTCTTTGATCCGTGTCAAGGCATGGTACGTAGGAAGCCTTTATGAGGTTCAAGCCCACCACCAGTGGACCCACGGGTCTACTTTCACGTCGGTTCACCGGCGAACCTTTTGAACTACGAGGTCTTTGATCCATGTCACGGAATGGTACGTAGGAAGCCTCCATAAGGTTCAAGCCCACCCGTCGTTCATTCACGTCAGGGTTCACTATCGTACCGCATGACGTTAAACTATATTCTCCAAACTACGAGGTCTTTGATCCGTGTCAAGGCATGGTACGTAGGAAGCCTTTATGAGGTTCAAGCCCACCACCAGTGGACCCACGGGTCTACTTTCACGTCGGTTCACCGGCGAACCCTTTGAACTACGAGGTCTTTGATCCATGTCAAGGCATGGTACGTAGGAAGCCTCTTTGAGGTTCAAGCCCACCCGTCGCTCATTCACGTCGGGTTTCACCCACGTCCAACACGACGTTAAACTGCAATTCCCGTCCTACGGCAAGCCGTTGTGACCATCCTGAACTACGAGGTCTTTGATCCCTGTCAAGGAATGGTACGTAGGAAGCCTCCATGAGGTTCAATCCCACCCATCCGTCATTCACGCCGGGCCCCACATCGGTCCAGTGGTAAGACATTGCGACCCATCCCGAACTACGCGGACTTTGATTCCCTGCCACGGGGATACGTAGGAAGACTCTTCAAGGATCAAGCCCAACTTCAAAGTCTCCCCTGCGATGGTCCCATTTCACTTCCCATCCACTTCATTCATCTATCCATCTCCCATCCTGATTCTCACCTGGGCCGCCGCATCCCGGTGGAATCTTGTCATCCACCTCCTCGCTGCTCCTAGCGGCGCATGGGCCACTTTCCACGTGTAAGCACCATCATATCTCTGGGTCGTTGTCCTCTGTGTACACCCCGATTCATCCCCCTTTTCCCCTCTAGGGAGTACCCCACCATCTGATCCGTCTCTATGGGACGTTCTGATCACCCTCATTCCGTCTCCGCAAGACGTTAAACTCACGGCCTACCTCGTGATAAACATGAGATGCCTGAGGAAAACCTCGGATGACACGCCTTTGGTGTAACCGTCTCTGCTAGACGTTAATCTTGCAACATACCCTGTGTTAAACACGGGAATATGAGGAAAACCTCAGATACATGCCTCGGGTTATGCACCCTTGAGATGCCCTCTCATGAGGAAGAATACAGGTTCCCCTGTGTCCACGCACCCAGAGATGCCCAGACATTCCTGATGTTGCCGTCTACTCCGACCGAAGGTCTCTACCATGTCAAGACCCTATGGAAAGTCTTGACAGAAGTAGTGTAATTAACCGGCGTCCATGATGATATGGCACTGGGAATGAGATTCACGAACAACGTATTAAATCTATGAGGGAGACCCGGACTAGGTGACGAGTTCTGAGGAGGAATCCCCAGAAGGAAGAACCGACATCCCATCATCCCGTTTCGATCAAGGAGCAGACGTACCTGAACAAGGAACGAATGCCGCCCGCCTTTGGAAAGCGGGAATGCGGGGCAACAGCCGCACGTCCCCGCAGACGGATGCGCGCGCCCTGGCGAAAGCATTGGAAACAGAGGTTATGTATCGACTACAAGGAGATCAATGCTATAACGATAAAGAACAAGTATCCCCTACCTCGTATTGATGATTTATTTGACCAAATGTATGGAGCTCGATACTTTTCAAATATTGACCTTCGATCTGGATACCATCAGTTGCGTGTGAAGAAGGAAGACATTCCGAAGACAAAATTTCGAACCAGGTACGGGCATTACGAGTTTACTGTAATGCCGTTTGGATTGACTAATGCACCCTCTGTATTCATGTATCTGATGAATAAAGTTTTCAAGGAGTATCTCGATGAATTTTTGGTGGTATTTATTGATGATATCTTGGAATACTCCAAAACCTACGAAGATCATGAAAATCACTTGCGCATTATCTTGAAGACTCTGAGGAGGCATGAATTATATCGGAAGTTTAGTAAGTGTGAATTCTGGCTTCATTAGATTTCTTTTCTTGGCCATATTGTCTCTAAAGATGGAATTTCTGTTAATCCTTCTAATACCTAGTCAATCCAAGAATGGACAGCACCTATGAGTATAACTGAGGTACGCTGTTTTATTAGTTTGGCAGGTTATTATCGACGTTTCGTCCAGAATTTTGCCCGATTGGCTAACCCATTAACGAAGCTCACACGTAAAGGGGTTAAATTTGATTGGACAAAAGAGTGTGAAGAATGTTTCGAAGAAATGAAGAGATGATTAGTCAATTCTCCTATATTGACTCTACCATTTGGGAATGATGGGTTCGTTATTTATAGTGATGCATCAAAGAAAGGACTTGGTTGTGTCCTTATGCAGAATGATAGAGTTATTGCCTATGCATCACGACAGTTGAAAATTCATGAACAAAACTATCCTACTCATGATCTCGAGTTAGCAGCTGTGATCATTGCTTTGAATATATGGAGGCACTACCTCTATGGTGAAAAATGTGAGATTTATACTGATCACAAGAGTTTTAAGTATATTTTCTCACAAAAAGAACTCAACATGAGGCAAAGGAGATGGCTTGAATTATTCAAGGATTATGATTGCACGATACACTACCACTCGGGGAAAGCAAACAAGGTGGTAGATGCTTTGAGTAGAAAAGACCATGGAGTTTTGAACAATATGAGAATTTAAAGGGATCCAATTTTCATGGATCTAGTGAAGATGGACATGGGAATAACCGGGGAAGGTGAAACATCAATTATTTTTCAAATGGTTGCCAAACCATCTTTACTAGAAAGGATTAAGAGTTCTCAAACCGATGATGAAGAATTTCAAAAGAAGATTAATGCTGTGAATGATGGGAGATTGAGAGACTTTGTGTATGAAGATGGAATTTTGAAATTCAGGAAGAGACTTTGTGTTCCCGATATACCTGATCTAAAAAGGGAATTGTTGGATGATGCTCATAGTTCCAATTTCTCTATACACCCTGGGAGCACCAAAATGTATAGAGATTTGAAGGAATATTTTTGGTGGGACAACATGAAGAGGGAGATTGCTGATTTTGTGTCAAGATGTATGGTTTGTCAAAAAGTGAAAGCTAGAAGGCAACAGCCTGGAGGAGTCATGCATCCTCTTCCCATACCGAAGTGGAAATGGGATAATATTAAGATGGAATTTGTCATTGGGCTACCAAAGACTCTTAGAAGGAACAATGCATATGGGTTATTGTTGATCGTCTTACCATGTTAGCACATTTTCTTGCTATAAGAGAAGATCTACCTCTAGAAGGTCTAGCAAGACTATATATTAATGATGTTGTGAGACTTTATGGAGTACCCCTATCGATTGTTTCTGATCGTGATCCCCGTTTTACTTCAAGATTTTGGAAAAGTCTTCAGAAATCCCTGGATACTGAACATCATTTGAGCACTCCTTACCACCCTCAGGCAGACGGACAATCAGAACAGACTATTCAGACCTTAGAAGACATGTTGAGATCATGTTCACTTGACTTTCAGGGTATGTGGGATCAATATTTACCACTGGTAAAATTTTCCTATAACAATATCTTCCATTCGAGTATTCAGATTGCACCATATGAAGCGTTATACGGAAAGAGATGTCGTACACCAACCTGTTGGGATGACGTCGGTGATAGAAAACTTGTAGACCCAGAACTGGTGGAGGAAACGGTGGAAAAGGTGAAAGTAATCCAGAAACACATCAAAGAAGCTCAAAGTAGGCAGAAGAGCTATGCCGATAATCGAAGGAAGGATTTGGAATTTCAAGTCGGTGATCATGTTTTCCTGAAGGTATCACCATGGAAGGGATTTATACGTTTTGGTAAGAAAGGTAAATTGAGTCCCAGGTACATCAGACCATTAGAAATTTTAGAACGAATTGGGGCTGTGGTTTACTGATTGGCAATACCGCCAAGTCTCTCCAAAGCTCACGATGTGTTCCACGTATCTATGTTGAGGAAATACATGTCTGACCCAACGCATGTACTCACCTATGAGGAATTAGAACTGGAACCCGATATTTCCTATTGTGATGATCCTGTCAGGATTCATGATACGAGAGAACAAGTACTGAGAAACCGGACGACGAGTCTGGTAAAAGTTTTGTGGAGAATCCATAAGATGGAAGAGGCAACGTGGGAACCCGAGGAACTTATGATAAAAAACACCCGAGTCTTTTCATGTGATAAGTATTCTAGAAATTTTGAGGAAGAAATTATTTGAAGGAGGGGAGAATGTAACACCCCAAGCTTCTACGGTACGCTTCTCTTTTAATAATGTGATAGCGTGTGTTGTACGCAACACCGAGTTCTAACACACCATAACCAATCCAATTAGCCGTTATGAATAGTAATACCTAATTTTTGAAATTATATATATTTTATATTTCAAAATGGACTTCATTTTTGGTTTTTGAATATCGAATTTAGCCTAAGATGAAATTTTGGTACTTTTCGGATAACTTTAATATTTTGATGAATATTGAAAATTACTAAATTTTAATTAAAAACAACTTTTTTAATCAAAATAATTAATAGTGATAAATTAGGAATTTGAGTGGTTTTAAAGTATATTTAGAATATATTTTTACCATTTAATAAAATGTTGATCGTTGGACATAATTTTACAATTAAACCTAACATAAACAAGTGTCAATCATTTGATAGTTATTATCTCTTAAAAACACGCTTTTTGTTTTGGCAGCGGGAATTAATTTTAAATTAATTTCTGCCACTTCTGTTTTTTGAATTTAGAAAAATTGATTCCATATTTGGAATCAGGATGTCCAAATTGTGTAAATAGGTAACTTTTATTTTTAGACATTTTGAATAATTACTGTGGTAAATATTTTATTTACCATGGTTAAGGGTAAATCTGGTAAATAAGGGTTAAAAAAATAATATTATAATAATACTAAATAACCCTAAAACGTGTCTAGCCTTATTGGTTGATACATGTTCGACCATAGGCATCTTTGGGTTGATTTTGGGACCCCATGGTGCCACTTGTAGGTGATAGGGACACTTTTTTTTAATTATGTTGAAATGAATACAAAAATGACACAAGCATATATCTTTTAGAAAAACAATTTTTACATAGGGTTATATATGTTGGATTTTATATTATAAATATTATTTAGAAATATAAAAAGATTTACTACATAATGATACTTTATTTATAATTTTTAGACATTAAATAATTTAATTTATTTATGACACAATGATGATGTAGTAATTACTATAATAGTGAAAAATTAAAATAATTTATATTATAAATACCCAAATAAATATAATATGAATCTTTTAATGAATTAAACTAATTTTATAGGATAATATGATATATTTGGATTGATTAAATTGACTTTTTTTGAAGTAATAAATCTGTTATGAGTTTCAAACAAATCAACTATTGAATAGTGTCAAAATTGACATAAAAGAGTTTTTAAAACAAATATTATATTATAAATTGATATTAAATTCCTAAAAATCTAAGGTTCGGACAAGACACTTATGTCATGATAGTTTCAACATTAATGGACCACTTGAGGGTCTCTTGGATGTATATAGTACGTTTATTAAACATATTATATAAAAATACAAAGAGACATTGTAAAAGTGAAACTAATTAATTTAGAGTTAATACTTAAAGATAAGGTTAATATAAGTACCCAAACCTGTCTAAATTATATTGGTTGAGTTGTTTTCGACCTATACACACCTTAAAATTTAAAAAATCATCTTTGGAGCCATTGGAAACCGAATATGAATTTATTTTAAACTAATATCTCTAACTTTTCCAAAGGTGCCCCTCACCCCTCTTATAAAAGGTCACGCCTTTTTATCATTTCTTCACACCATAAAAGCCTTTTGTATCGACCAAACTCTGCCCAAATACTCTCCCAACTTCCCTCACTACAACCCATGGGCCTTAGTTTGATCATAAAGCCAACCTAAGGATCCCTTTTGATCAAATCAAAAGGAAGAACTCGAAGAAGAGGTAATGATTTCACCACCCTTTTCCAAGTTCATTTCTTCTTCCACTTCTTCTTCCTTTGTTGTTACCATTATAAAATAATAACTCCAGTATCATATATATACTGTGATGTTATTATAAATATGGTACAACCATATTCAGTATTCTATCCACCCTTTGAATAATATGTCACCATACGTGCGTACGTACGGCTTACCGTCTCCACGTCGTGGTGTAATTTTTTTTAATATAATATTATTTGGATGGGTATAATAATGATGTGTAACTCATGTAAATAATAAATATAACATGTTAATGATTCTGTATATATGATATACCATCCATTTATATAATATTTTAATATCAAAATAATGATATTTTTGCTCGTGCGTACGTACGGACTACCGTCTCCACGAACGCGATGAGATTCATTCTCCATCGTAACCATTAAAGTATAATTATCATTTGATGATTTAAAAATTATGTTTAAGGACATGATTTCATTCTGGATATGAATAATATACAACCGATCCTTTACGAACATGTCTTATGTAATAAAACATATAAAAGAAAACAAGTAAGTTTACACCCGAAACAACGATAATACTATGATATTATTATCAAATCAATATTAAAAGATCATATATGATATCATATTAATGTATATGATTCTTGTATAATTTAATAACAATTGTTTCACCATTATACAGGAGGTTAACCTACCCCAACCAAGGAAAAGTACAAGGTAAGTGTTATTTCACAATCTCTTCATTATCCAAGGTTGTTTATATATAATAATCTACTGGGATCTCTTTATCATCCACATCCATGTTTCTTCAAAATTTATTCCAAAACATTTTTATTATTTACAAGAATATGGGTTAAATTCATTTATACCCTTTTTTGACTTTTTATAAGAGGAATCTTTCTGTCATTTTCAAAACAAGGTCCTTTTTAACCTTTTCGACAGAATTAAGGTAAGAATGTTTTTTTAACTTATACGGCGACTGCGGTTATTTTCCGCCATTATAAAATCTTCAAAGCTTTCCTTACAAGCTTATAAGAATATTTTCAATAAAATGTTTTATTTTATATGCATCTTAAATGATTTTAAAAATAGAAAGAGATATTTTCTAAAAAGTGTTTTTATTTCATCTATGTCAACATCCTTTGATGGATTTTACGCTTATTTGAAGTTGATTTATTATGATACAAAACTTCTATAATGTATTTAAGGTTTTGTAATTTGTTTGACTGTGGATGTTCTATTTTTATACCATTCATAGTTTATGGTGAAATTATTAACATTTCGTATGCTAGTTTTAATAAGAATGTTTGTGTTATGTTTAAACCTTTTCATATGGGAATGCATTGGACTTAATATGTGACGGGTTGAGCCCTCTATAGCTCCTCGATGCGTCGGTAGGTCTCATGAGACAAACTAGTGTCTTGGCACAAGGCCTTGACAAAATCTTATTTGTAGTATTAGCACGAGGCCTTGGATATGTGGTTATGATAGTCTGGAATTATGCATTTCAACATTATAAAAGTGGTTATTGATTTTTCATGTGATTATTCAATTAGTAGAATATCCATGTGAATAAGTTAATGGCATTATTTCATTTTACTTTTTCCATACTATGTTGAAGTTCAAGTTTAAAAGGATTCTGTTTTAGTAATTCATTGCCTTAAATGTTAATGCTTATATTGAATGTTCCGCTATATTGTTATCCTTACTGGGCATTTGAGCTCACCCCTTTTCTATGTTTTATTTTTCCCAGGATGTGAAGAAGTAAGTTATGAATGACCTGCAGGGATTTTATGAGGGGATAATAGTGTGGACTGTGGAGACATTATGTTGTTGTAGTAGTTTTTCATTTTATGATGTAATGTAAAACTTATGAATATATCTAGTGTTTCCAAGGCTACTAAACCAATCGGTCTTTCGAGATTTGATCTTTCTTGTGATCATGCCAATGTTATGTAATAATGCACCGACTCTTGGTAACTAGGGTCGGGGCGTTATAATTTCTACCAATTTGATTTATTTATTTATTTATTATTTTTTTCTCTTTTTCTATTATTTCATCCTTTTTACCCAATCTGATTCGTTTTTCTTCGTTTGTTTTATTCTTCTTTTTTGGACCATCAATTAAAAATCCCCATTTTTATTTTATAATGTCACACTTTTCAGCTTTTAATTTTTATATTATTAGTTACATGAAATAATACAAAGTATCTTTTAGATCATGACCTTGATATTGAATGTAGCCTTTGGTCTTGAATTCAACATTCTTAGTCTACGTGAATATTATCATTCAACCAGTTTGTAAATTCATCAATTATGGTAATATTGAAATTGGATTCAATTTAAATTGAAACATAAAACATGAACCAATGGAGGAAAATAATAATAATTAACATAATTGATCCAATCTAGATTTGGATGTACTAAATATTAAATATCAACCATATATTATAGCATACCAAAATCTCAAATCAGAATTTAAACTAAAATCTGGGTTAATTCACATACCTCCAAAATTTCATGTATTATCTTTTGAGGTTCCAGTATAAATTTAAATTAATTTATTATTATTTAGTCATACATTATCCAATGAAATATATTTAAAGATAAAATAAAAATATTGGAATTCCCATTCTCACTTGATGGAAGTACAAAATACAAGATGTATTATTTATAACATGAAGATGTAACTTGTTGGTGTGATTTAAAATTTCTATTTTACAGATATTTTCTAACATCATGGACTACTATTATTCGAAAAGAGATCTTAAGAATCAAGAAAGCACAAGGAGAGTCAATGTATGAGTACTCAGAGCGATTCTAGAAGATGTATGAATGATTTATGTATCACCAAATTAGTGATAAAATTCTAATCTACTACGTCTATGATGGACTCACACATATAGAAATGATCATGGTAGATTCTATGTCTAGAGTAGCAGTGGTGGGAAAAAAATAGTAGCATGTCTGTTAGTCAATAATATGGTACAATACCTCCAAAAATTTGGCAATCGAGGTAAACCACATGCCAGGGGAGTACATCAGGTAAGTTCACCTTCTATTGAATATCATTTAATTGATATCTAGTTGGAATAATTGACCACTATGGTGATACATATTACTTTATCACAAAAGACATCCCAACCCATTCCTACTAGGCCTTGTAGTATATTCACTAAAATAGTCATCCCAACTAATTGTTTCCCCCAAATACAAGAGATAGACGATTGCATATCCATATTCACTGGGATACAATATTAGAATAAACAACAACCACATACCCATAATAAGTACAATTACATTGCACCAACATACAACCAAGGGTATAAGGACCAATCATACCTGAGGTATGGCAATAGAAATCACAAATTTCCTCTTTATAACAAATCTTCTAGCAACCACTTCCTTACAAATAGGGTTTCCAACAACCCTAAAGGAGATTTGAATACCAAGCATAAATGAGTCAAAACAAGGGTATTCTCAACAAATGTTAGATTCTAACATAGATGATCTTCTGAATCATATTGTTCTTAATAAAGAATGTGACCTGATGAGTTAAGGTCCTGAGTTTTGGGATTTGAAGACACAAACTATCCATATTCACACCAAACTCCATTAAATGGTATGTAAGAACTCTCTAAATATACCTTACAACCTACTCCAAATCACATGGGGAATGTTAGTTCATCACAATGTGAAGTGGGAAGAAAATGACTGATACATCTACACCTGTTATTCCATCAAGATTCACCTTAACTGCATAGATGCCACATTTAAGACCAACTGATGAGAAATACAAGGAGATAGACAGAAGTAAGAAAAATACAGATGATTTTCCTACTAAACATCATCCATTTACAAACATATTTGTACAAACCAAGAATATGGATGAAGAGGTGATGAAAAAATATGTTTTGGACACATTCAAGATTGTTTAGATCAAAATAACTTTACTTGAGACCATTAAACAAATAGAACGGTATTCCAAATTATTAAAAAAACTTTGTACCAATCAAAGAGGTCTCATGGAAAATGAGAGGATCAATATTGGAATGAATTTGTCAGTACACATTACATCAAATCAATAAATACCAACAAAGTGAATGGATCCCAGGACAATCAGTATCCCATGTACCATAGGAGAGTAGCCATTTTCTAATGCTATGATTTAGGATCATCCATAAATATGATGCCTCACTATGTATTCTCTTATTTATAGGTTAGTGAATTGAAGCTGACAAGATTATTGGTTTAGTTGGAAAATAGAGCTGCAAAATATCTATCGGGTGTCCTTCAAGATTTACTTATTTGTGTAAGGGATAGGATCTTTCTTGTATATTTATACATTCTTAACATTGTGGATGATAAGGTAAGTTATCATGATCCCATTATATTAGGCAGGTCCTTCATAAAAATAGAAAAAAAAATCATAAATATTCAATATGGTACACATTGCATGGATATTTGAGATGAAGTTGCGTTATTTTATTTTATGGACTCCATGAAATACCCCTCATAGAACCATTCTACTTTTTTATCTCCCATTATTAACAACCATGTAAAAAATCCATTGATTTTTATTATCATATCCTTAGAGATATTATGAGAATTGGTTCTTGGTTTATGTTTAAGATCACATACACACCTATTTAAACTGCAAAACCTCTATAATATATGTTTTTGAAATGGATTCATATTTTGATTTTGATCAGAT
Source organism: Viscum album (assembly GCA_963277665.1). Classification (NCBI taxonomy): domain Eukaryota; kingdom Viridiplantae; phylum Streptophyta; class Magnoliopsida; order Santalales; family Viscaceae; genus Viscum; species Viscum album. The sequence goes on along the minus strand of OY728162.1, from coordinate 1,365,326,145 downwards.
TTACTCTTATTATGGGTTAGATATTGAGTATGATGATGGATTTGATACATAATTCTCTGATTCTGATGAAGTATATTCTCATACTGATGTTCATTGTGTGCATATTTTAATTCCATTAATGTTTCCATACATACATCACCACCCTTCATTGGAACTCATGAAATTACAACAAAATCTCAAATACTCATACTTGTTATGTGGTGAGAGATTACCCATTATTATTTCTAATAATCATCTTTCTAAAAATGAGTAACTAAATTCGAATATTTTGAGGGAGAACATCAATGATATTGGGTGGGCCTTGAATGAAATATCATGTAATTTCCCCACCATTTACATGCATCAGATTCTTTTGGAATATTTTTCTAAACTAGGTATGTAGCCATAAAGGAGTATGAATCCAAATCTCCTTGGAGTTTTTAAAAAGGATTTTTAAAAATTGATTGAGGTAGTTATAATTAGTACTATTTCATATTACTAGTGGGATTGCAATATTGATATTATTCCTCAGAAAAGTGGTGTTATTTTTATAAAAAGTAGAGATAGTGTTTAGTTTCAATGAGGGTACAAAATATTTGGTGTGTGTATTGATTATAGGAAACTTAATCAAACAACTTGCAAGGTATATTTTCTACACCCATTTATTGGTCAAATCCTTGAGAGACTAGCTGGGAAAAATAATTTTGTTTCATGGATGGATTTTTTGGATATATTTTTTGGTTATTATAGCTCTATAAGATTAAGAGAAGATAGTATTCAATTGTCTATTTAGTACATTTTCCTACTGAAGGATTCTATTTGGACTATGCAATGCTCTGCGTACCTTTCAGAGATGCATGGTAGGTATTTTTTCAGATTTTATTGAGAAATACATGAAGGTATTTATGGATAATATAACTGTGTATGGATCCTAATTTAATGAATGAATCATTATTTTTTGAAAGGTGTTGAATCATTTTATTTGTATTAATAGATTGTTGAACATTGAAAATGACATTTTATGGTATAGCATGGAATTCTATGAGGGAATGTAGTATTAAAACATGTGATAGAGGTTTATAGATCAAATCTAGGTATTATTTAATCCTTACGATATCCTTTATTTTTGCATGATGTCAGATCATTCCTGTGGCATGTTGGATTTTATAAATTCCTCATTAGAGATTTTAGTATGACCCCTCTACCATTATCTTAACTACTTGAAAATGATATTGACTTCATTTTAGATTATTCATGTAGGATATCATTTTATGATATAACAAAGAATCTAAACACTCAACCGATCTTATAACCCCCATGGTGGGACCCTCCATTTGAGATTATGTGTGATGATTTCAACTTTTTAGTTGGATATTTCTTATCATATATAGTATAAGGATGTTCACATTTGATTTTCAATGATTCCAGGACATTAGATTCATCGCAAACAAACTACATAACAATGGGAAATGATTTTCTTACCGTAATATTCTTTTAATATTAATTACATTCATCTTTATTGTTCTCTAATGTAGTTGTTATTTCTGACCATGAGTCTATAAGGTTCCCATTGAAGAAGCCGTATGCAAATACCAGACATATCTAAGGGATGATCTTTTTTTATGAATTCTATAATGAGATAAAGGACATGAAGGGTTCATAAAATTTTGTGGCGTACCACATGAGTAGGATTAATCAAAAATAAGAGGTTGACACCATGTACTAGTCACAACTCTACAACACATTTTCTGATGAGAAGATCTATTCACTATCAGGTTTTAAATCCTTGGTATAAAGATTTAGTTAACTACCTCATTTCCTTTTAAATTATTTCAAATTTAGAGAAACCCCAAGCCCCAAAATTAATGAGTTAATCAACATTTTAGGTATGGGATAAACGCTACCTATGAAGCATGGGTAGTGATCATGTTATTGGGAGGTGTGTTCCTCATTATAAGATTGACTCTATTTTGCATTTTTATCACACACATTCTTGTGGTTAAAACATTGGACCCCAATGAACCTCTAGGAAAGTTTTAGTGTGTGGATAATATGTTACTAGTTAATTCCTTGATTCCCATGTGTTTTTATGTCATGCTCTCATTTCTAACATAGTGGGATAATTTCTATGAGGCATGAGATTTTCCAACATCTCATATTATTCTTTGAGATTTTTCATTTTTTTGGAATTAATTTTATGGGTCCAGTCCCATGTTAATTTGGTTTCTTATATATTTTGGTCATTGTTGATTATGGGAGAAAATTGGTGGATTCTAGAAATATAAGGACTTATTATTATCATGTTTTAGTAGAATTTGTCCCGGATGAAATGTTTTTCATGTTTGGAGTACGAAAGGCAATAATCAAAAATCATGGGGAAAACTTTTGCAATGAGAACTTGTCTTTTCTATTTCAGATGTATGGGGTGACACACAAAACATAAAAACAATAACATACCCAAAAAAATGTTTTGGATGATGTTTCAAATCATGAGTTGAAACAAATTTGGTTGAAAATTGTGCAACCAAATAGGAAGGACTGGAGTAAGTGCTTGGAAGATTCGATGTGGGATTATAGGACAACAAAAAAGACCCCCATTGTTCTGTCCCTATTTGAGAATGTTTTTCAGAATGTCTTTCATATCAATACAGAAGTAAAGCATCAGGCTTATTAGGATATAATGAAATGAAACATGTATTTGGAAAAATATTGAATTCAATAGAAGCTAAAAATTTAAGAGATGTAGGAGATTAGATAGCCGTCATATGAGAATTCAAGGCTCTACAGGGAAAGGTCGAAAGATTGTCATTATATAATGATCCAATAAAGGTAGTTTCATTTTGGCGAGGAATCTATATCGTATTGTTGAAGACTAAAGATGATGGCTAGAATGTTTTGTTCCATATGGCTAGGTCCTTAGGATGTGTCTAATTAATTTTCTTATGGTGTAGTGGAGATAACATAAGAGGACACTTGAATGAGATTAACAATCAAGTGGGAAATGTTTCATAAAATACATTGAAGGAATTCCAACCCATGTAGTTGATCTCCTCACACTACATAACCCCATCATCAATTGAGAATATATGACTATTTGTTACCACATAACATTTATATTATTGGTCTTATTTATTATTAGGAATTTCATGAGCACGTATTATCTCATATGTTCAGATTGAGGAAAATGAAATATTTTATGTATAGAGGAGTGGAAAACATTTTGGGTTAGGTATTTAGTATTTTTTTTTGTTTTTTTTGTGTTTCTCTTACGTTTTTATAAAATTAAAATTAAATAAAACAGAAACAAATCAATAAAAAATTATATCATGTAGCCTACTCATTTAGATATGTAATATATGGGAAATGGTTGTTTAAAAAATTCATTGGTGGAATGATAGGCATGAATGATATGTTTATCAAAAGGGTGATTTTTATAAAAATTGTACTCGTCTATGATATGATTGGTTGGGTCATTATAAATCCTTTTAGATGCTGACACTAATCTTTGTGTTATTTTTTCATGGTAAATATTGTTTTTGATTTCTCCACAAAATTTTTCACTCAACCAATACATGTGTACTTTTTCTTACTCAATTGAGGGTATAGAAAAGTAATGTTAAAAAAATTCATCTTATATAAATGGTTAATCAGTACGTTTTTTTATCCTCTGATAATTTTCATTATTGTTCTGAAATGAACTATGCATATATACCTTTTATCCATCTATTGTAATCCAAAAAAAAACAATAAAATTAAAAAATTAAAAAATTAAAATAAAAACAAAAATCACTATGGTTTTTTTCTTGGGTAGGTCGAAAACCCACCATTACTTGACCTATGATCATGTTATAACAATTAAAAATAGTGTCATGAAATGATAAAAAATGGCTTCATAGATTACTATGGGATTTGTTCCAAGTATAACTTTAGAAAAAAATACCACAAAAATAATAAATGAAGGGAGTGATGAAATGTACATCATGTGGGTATATCTATGTATAGAGCATATGGTTTGACTTTCGGGAATGAAAAAGTTAGTGGATCTTGAAATATGATTGCATTGGAATGTAGAAAACATTCGATAAATTAAACCATGAAAGAATAATTTTTTTAATTGATATGAATATACTAAATAATGGTTGGATATATGATGTTGAAATGGTTGGAACATGCACATGGGGAATTAATGGCATGGTGGACCAATAAAATATTTATCTATGATTACTGTCCTCAATATCACTGGATTTTATTTTTATAAAATTTATGAGACAATATATTTTATATTTATTGATATTGAATCTTGATGTAATTATGAATTCTTACATTACCAATATTGTTACTATGGATTGAGAAATATGAACATACATATCATGTCACAATTTCTTTGGAAGACATTATATGAGGTTTCCACAAGGAGTGAAAAAATGGATTGTGTGGGGGAGTTGATAAAACTCAATTTTATTTTATATTTTATTTATAATAAATGAAAATATTTCCTCACATTATGTTAAATATTTTTTTATAAAATATTTGGGTTTATATCATTTATTTGAAAATATGATGAAAATTATAGTTTTTACCTTTTATATTCACTATAGTATTTTAATCCTAAATATTACTATATGTATTATTTGATCATAAATGTTTTTAAATGTGTTAATGAATTAATGGAACAATAATTCTATTCAGGAAATCTGGGCTAAATCATTAATTTTGTTGGAGTAAATGGGCCATGATGTCAAAGATGGGAGGGACTCTCCAGATTGGATATCTCTTTAGTATTTGGTCCATAAATTATTCAGTTATTCTTGGAAAGGGACCAAATTTTGACAAGATATTTAAAAAAACATTTTGAACAAATAATATTTCTATATTGATAGCTAATTCAACTGTTTTAGTGGGCAATAAATGGATGCATGTTGGATTAAAATATTTCTCATAATTTTCCCATTCAAACTTGAAACCAATTGAAACCTAGACTCCCCTCTACTCAATAAATATGTATTTTTTAATTTATAGGGATTGGAAAGAGCATTATCATATTTAGATCATGTGATTAGTGGATACATACCATTAAATACACAATTGGCGGAGGGAAGAAACCAAGATAGAATCTCCTCCCAAATTCTCTTCTTATCTTATTCATTATTGTAGAGGTTTTTGTTCATTCAATAAACTTCTAATATTTTCTTCCATTTCATATGATTTATCTATTTTTATATTCTATATTCATCCTTTTTCCTGTGGAAATCAAGAGTAGAAATGATTTTGGGGCTTACCCTTTCTAAACCAATGAAAATATTATTTGTTTCTACGATGACTACACTTCCCATTAAAGAGTAGCTTTCTAAGGAAACGACCAACCTCTTACCTTATACATTTATTAATTTTTGATGAATGAGATAATTTAATTCACATTATATGATCCATGAATTGTTTTTTTAATTTATAAGGTACTAATCATGCAATTGAACAATTTACACCAAAACACACGAGGTCGAGATTTGTTTCAATTATGAGAGAATAAACCTTACTGGTAAAAAAAATACATGGGTTAAATTTTTAGAGTTAAAATATGACACCTAAACTCAATTAATCATTATTTATAGAATATATTTATTTCCAAATATTCCACTGACGATAAGCAATCATTTGAATAGAAATCAGTGCCTGGAGTAGGGATTTCATGTCCTGAGGTTGGCCTAGGGTTTAACTCTTTTCATATTTGTGGAAAGGCTAATTCTCATAGGGTTCATGGATTAAAAATCAGGGCATCATAATTATGTTGATTTTTATTTAATTAATAATTATTAATAGATAACTATAGAGATAAAGTTATATATATTATTCCTTTTATTTATTTATTAAATAACATATTCTCATTGTGTCTTATTAATCAAATTTCATTTCAAAAAAATGAATCCTTCGTACATCATACTTATTATTCTTTTACAAATGAGAAAACAAATAATCATACTATTAATTAGTGTGATTTTATTATATTATTTTATATTCAAAATATCTTTAATAATTTGTTTTCATTACAACCACTTTGAGAGTCGACCTTGGTCAACAACTCTAATGCACCTATGTACCCAATAACAACCCATCATTTGAAAGAACCCATTACAACTCCTTTCAAGAATCATATTTATCTTGATTATGAAAGGAGTCAAAAAACACATATCTCATTTCCTCAATATAGTTTAAGATAATTTAGAAATGATATATACATGGGAACATAGTTACCATGTATCGATCTCAAGATTTAGGTGGCCATCCTGTATAATATAATTCTTCTTGGAATTAGAGTTATTGTTGTTCGATTTTCTCATCGATCCATTGATATATGAAAAAGGATGGTAAACCCATGGGATATATTGGGTTCTAAGGGTTAAAATTCCTATGATATGGAGAATATTACACCAAGGTGGTGTCCTATTAGATCCCAGGCATTAGGAAAGTGTCTTATGCATCCTTATTATATTAGGAATCAGAGTTCTCATAGTTAAATTGGGGGGTATGCATAAATATGTCCACTAGACAATGTTTTCATGTACCAAGATATTTTCTTTATATGACCTGATTATCATCGTCACATGTCCACATTATTTCCATTATATTTTTTGATTTTCTTTATCACAAGTATAAGGGTGTATGTACATGTCTAATGGATGTTTGGAAGTTTCCCGGTTTCTTAGAGGACATATCCAAAGAAATTCATTTGATACAGCTGACCTGTTTGGAGGACGCCACATGTCCTAGATAACATATTTGGGGGAAGTCAAAAGACCCTGATGGAATGTTTGGATGAAATCAAAAGACAAAGATGACATGTCTAGTGGACATCACATTATTTAGGGGACACACATAGAGGGTGTCTCATGACCATGATGGCATACTTGGAGGGTCTCTCAAGACTAGGTTGATGTGGTTGGAGAACATTTCAAGACCTGGGTGACATTTCTAATGGACTCCACATGAATTGGGAGACATGACCTGATGTGACCACAAAGGGTGTATTTCAAGCTTTGTATACCATATATATAAGCGTCATTCCAAAGAGGGTTTTTTGAATCATGTGTTTCACATGATTTTTCCATGGGTCATCCATGGCATTGCATGATAGTAGTGACCATGAGAATATCCCTCTATCTCCAAGTTTATATGACCCAAGGGCAAGTTTACAAGTCTAAGAGTATTCACGATATCAAGTAGATTATAGGATAGATTTTTCTTGATCTAAGGAATCTTATCTGTGTTCTTTTATCAAAATAATAAGCTGATCAAAGGGGTCCTCATAGGATCATCCTTCCATGTCAAAGGGCCCTCTAATGATACGATATACATGAACCATTTCACAAAAAGATCAATGTATCTTCCCTTATATATAACCTTCCACATTTTTTTTATTTCATTCCTCATTTTTAAGGACATGGGTTCTTATGATGGCGTGTGTGCATTATCATGGATGGTTACTCCAATTTTTTATTATGTGTTGTGTGATCAATTATTTGTCATATGATGTTGTTCAAGAATTATCATAGACAATCCATCCATTTATCTTTGTATATAAAGGAAAATAACATAATTGAATAGACTGGTCATAGGTCATTATCATTATAAAAGTTATATACCAACATGCTCTTGCATGAAAAATTCTACATGTCACCATGGGGAATTATGTGGTCTTTTGAATCACGTGACCATGTCGCATGAATATCAATGTAACAATCCATCACATGAGGATTCCCCCATTATCTACCTTTATTTTATAAGGGGATTTGGATAATTGTTAAGAATATAATGATTGAAAAGTAGCATGTTCAGAAGATAATGTTTGGAAGCCTTCTCATGATCATTAGCAATTATTTGGATGAATTAACAAAAACATGATGGTTAACCATTCAAACATTAGTGGTTCTTTGAATGATCATTAGCTGATCACTCATAGTTAATGATTCATTTGGATGACCTTCATAAGTTCATGTGATTGTGTTTCCTTTATAGGTTATGTGATCTATGTGATTATCCCCCCACCCCAACATTTGTTTTTCAATGAAAATAATACCCATGATACTAGTATTTAATAAATTATAGATTTGTTGATTTCCATTTGGTGGGAATAAACATACACATATGTTATAATTAACAAAAATATATCCCAATACAATCTTATTGAGAGTAACTATCTTGTTGTAATTAATATCAATAAGTAATTGATAGGACATAATGATATTTGTTAAGTCATTGGTGGTGGTGATGAGATCTGTGTAAAGGGTTACACAATGTCTAGTTTTCCAATATGATAGATATGACATGATATCATAATATTTTATTTGTATTTGTGTAAATGGTTGAGCTATCTATTGAAATATCTCCAAACAAGTCATCATTGAGGAACCTATAAGAAATTTTAGGTACATATTTTCATCAGATTCCATAGAGGAATATATTTCAATAAGGAATTTAATTTCTAATATAGAGGAGTTTCCATGATTTGGGGGTTCAATCAATCATTACAATGACAACAATTGAGCTATTTCATAGGAAAAGAAAACCTGGTTTCACCAAAGATCCAAATACATCATTCAAAAATACCACTTTATATAAGATATCATTTTTAGGGGAATGTAAAGATCATATTTGTGGATATATATAATAATGTAGCTTATTTATTTACCAAACCATTATCATAATTAAATCATGATGATTATAGTGAGTCTACTGTTATAGGATACTTATGATATATGTGTAATGGTTTCACAAAATATCATTTTATTATAATAATGTAAATATAAATTGTTAATTAATTTTTTGTGGGAATGATCAAGATCATTTCAATGTTGTTGGGGATCATGAGCTATTTTCCCATTACTTCCCATGAAAAAGGGAATATCTACTTAACACGACCTTATGATATGGGGTGCTGGCGACTAAAGAATACCGGCGTGTGAAGAATCTTGATCCTGAGAGTTTGATGCTTGTATACAGACATGGTGGATGAATTGATGAAATTGATGGACTATTTAAGGGTTTCAGGCTTTCAAGGACCTTGACCAGTAGAAGTAAGTGTTTCACAGCTATCTGAAGGCCTGATGATGGTGGGGTTGGTGATCGTGTTGGGATTCTTGGTGGCATGAAAGGAAGTGCCATGTGGAGGTTCCTGAAGAGTGGGTAATGTCAAGAGGAGTGGTTTGGGGGATGTCTGTGAGGGAATGTGTTAGGATATCATTTTATGGTGATGCATTGAGTAGATTGGGCTACTTAAAATATATTGGATTATCAACAGAGCAGTGGTAGGGGAAATCTGATCCAGGTGGATGGCAGTTAGTGTCGGAGATCATGATGAATCAGGGTCTTTTATGGGGGTTTCTGTTGGGGAAAAACCAGATTTGGGATCCTGGTGGTGGCACATAATGTTGGGTGGAAAAAGGATGAGTGATGAAGGCGATGTAGTAGTGCATAATATTTTTCTGGTGAAGTTGAAATCTCATAGGTGGCGAGCTGGACTGGTGGGCCGACAACGTCTCTGGGTGGCAGGTAGGGGTGTAATTTTGGCCTGGAAGACCAAAATCCTGACAGGCCTAGTCTGGCAATGCCCCTATCAGGCTAGACCAGCCTCAGTCCATAGGTTCATCGGGTCGGGCATGGGCCTATCCATGAAGGCTCGGGGGGCAGTTCGGGCAGACCCAAAAAATCCCATCCCACTGGTCTATGCGAAGCCCCATCCACTGGCTCATGTAAAGCCCACCTACTGTAGAAGAATACAATTTGAAACAGCCGGTAAGGAGATTTGATCCCCCTACATCAATCTTCCAAGGCCGCGCCTGGACAAATTGGTCTAGGCGGTGCACATGTTGTTTTATCATGAGAATTTTGATATATGTATATATATATATATATATCATTATATATTAACAAAAAATAAAATAAAATATTTAATATTTATATTATATATTTAATAATGTGTATATATATACATATAATTATTATTATATATAATTATAATGTGTGGGTGTGTATATAAATATATAAAATGATATACAATTATACATATATATATAAACAATACCATTAAAAATATATATCAATTAAGTGTGTATTTTATAAATAAATTAATAATAATAATATATATAAATGATTTAATAATATATATATATATATAAAGATATTAATGTATATATATATATATATCAATGATTTAATATTATATATATAATAACTATTTGTATATTAATAAAAAATAACACACTCACCCGATGATGTTCGTGCACGTCCCGCAACCTCATTATTATTTTTATATATGTTGAAACATGCATATATTTTATATACTGCACATTTATAAATCTATTTAGAAAAAAAATTATTAACCCACCCACTGCAGTGCACCCCCCAACCCCAAATTAATTTTTTTACAATTTCTCATATTACATATATATATATATATCAATTATTTAACATTATATATATATATATATGTAATAACTTATTATATATGAACAAAAACAACAACACACTCACCCAATGATGTTCGCTCACATCCCCCAACCTCATTAATTTTTATTAAATATGATAAAACATGAATATAATATATGTATAAACAAATCCAATAATAACATATATATCAATAATATGTTAATATATATATATATATATAAACAAAGATCTTAATAATATATATATATATAATGCTATTAATAATATATATCAATTAAACTTGGCATTTAAAAATCCATTAATAATATATATATATATATATGTGTGTGTGTGTGTGTGTGTGTGTGTGTGTGTCTCAATGATTTAATATTATATATATAATAACTTATTTTATATTAACAAATACATAGAACACTCACATAATGATGTTTGTGAACGTCCACCAACCTCATTAAGTTTTTTAATTATGTTGAAACTTGCAAATATTATATATAAATCTATTTAGAAAAAAAATTAATCGACCCACTATGGCCCACCCCCCAACCCCTAATTATTTTTTTAAAATTTTCTCATATTATATATATAATAACTTATTATATATTGACAAAAAAATAACTACTCACCCAATGATGTTCGTTCACCCCCAACCTCATTAATATTTTTTAAATATGATGAAACTTGCATATATTATATATAGTATATATACATATATAAATCTATTTAGAAATAAATTAACTCACCCACTACTATGAACCCCCTAAAACTAGAATTTCGGCCCAACCTAAATAGAATTGGGCCGGGTTGGGCCTACCCTCCAGAAAATTAAAAAAATGTTTAAAAAAATGTTTTAAAATAAACAAACGCTTAAAGTTAATTTTAATAAATTTGTTAAAAAAATAAATATAAAAAAACATTTTAAATAAATGATAAAAAAATTTAAATAACAATGATTTAAACCCACTTCCCACTGCTGCACACCCCCAATCCCTAATTAAATTTGGTTTTTCAATTTGAACATAATATATATAAATTCATAGTAATATATAAATCTATTTAGAAAAAAATTACAAATCCACCCACTGTAAAATGTTAATAAAAAAATGATTTTTACATATAAGATGTTAAATGTTTAAAAAAAGTACATGTAAAAAACATGCATTCAAAAAAAAATTTAGATAAAATGTTTAAAAATAAATGTAATTTTTTTTAAACAAGTTGTAATAAATAGGTTTAAAAAGGATTAAATAAAATTGATTAATACAAATGTTGAAAAAAAAGTTTTTAAAACAAACACCTAAATTAATTTTTCTAAAAAAAACACTTAAAATATTATTTTTACATTAAAATATGAAAAATATTAAATGTTTTTAAAAAATATTTGTAAACAACATGCGTTTTAAAGAAATAATTTTTTCTTAAATTATTCATTAAATTAATGTAAAAAATGTTTTAAACAGATGTTAAAAAATGGTTTAAGTAAAATAATTTAATAAATACTTAAAAACATAAATAAGTAAAAAAAATAAATATAAATTTTTTTTTAAATAAATGTTCAAAAATTTAAATAACAAGTCTTTAAACTCATCCACTACTGCGCACCCCCCAAAACCCCTCATCATTTTTTACAATTTTCAAATAATATATATAGATTCACAATATATAAATATATTTAGATAAAAAAACATATCCACCAACTGTTAAATGTTAATAAAAAATAAAATAAAAATTTTTTCAAAAAATAAATGTTTAAAAATAAACTTATTTTTTAAAAATAAATTTTAAAAAATATTTAACTAAAAACATTTAAAACATATGTTAAAAAAACAATTATTTGGAAAATAATAAAGGCCCACAATGGCCTGACTCAGAAAGTCATGGCCTGACAAAAAAAACCGCGACCCACACTTATGGTTTGGGCCGACCCGAGGTCGGGATCAAGCTGCCTCATGGGGATATTTAGGACGGCTCGGCCCAGCTCGAATAGTGGCTAGCGGCCTGATTTTCTGAATGCCAGGCCCCGTCCGGCCCTGCCCTATCCGGGCCGAGGCAAAATGACACCCTTAGTGGCGGGTTTCAGGTCCCCATCCATTTTTTATTGTGAAGAATGTCTCTCATGGGGATGTCAGAATCCATACAAGCTTGTGATGACATATGTTCTTGATGGGTTTGTTGGCGGAGATTTGTTTTGACATAATGATATGGGAGGGTTGTGGCATTGGCATTGTGGGTGTTTTAGATCTGGATCTAGTCCCATGTGCAGATTCTGTTGGTTATAGGACCATTTTCGGCATGGGTGGTGTTGTCATTTCCTTGATTTAGGGGTACTTTTTTCACCACATGTTTTTCTGTCACATCATCAAAATTTTATTTTTAAATATATTTTTTGGACCATGTAATCTTGGTCCAAAACATTACTAGTATAATAAAAACCACCATCAAAGGTGACATTTATTTGTCCCTAATCGATGATCACCACAATATATAATGGGCTATGATGATATTCCAATATTATTATTGAAATAATATTGTATTCATTATGTGACAACACCAAATTATAATACCAGATATTCTACAATAATATGTAAAAATTACATCACAAAAATATAATATGATGTATATTATATTATCTCTTCATTGCAATATAATAAAAATATATTTATTGAACAATATATATCAAAGAAATATTCCAAAATTAAATAGATTTAAATTTATTATATTGATATCATTTTTTGGATTCATCATGTCACAATTATATTAAAATAAATTTTTGGGAATTTTTGGAAATGGTTGATTTTCAGGTGAGTGGTGAAAATTTCATTTTAATAAGCATTTTAACTGATATGAAGTCATTATTATATAAGTACGAATTAAAAATAAATTAAACACTTTTATAATCAAAATATCTTTTTAAGGAGTAAAAATATAATTTAAAATTAATATTTTTATTTTAGAAATCAATACATGAATTTTTGGAACATATGTAATATTTTATTTTAATAAAACAATTATTCTGTATATTACACTTTAATTAAGAATTAACAATGTTCAATTTGTTTTTTTATTCATTTTAATGAAAAAACTATTATTTATTTAGTAATAAAAAAATATGTGTTATACGAATAAATACTATTCCTAATTTATGTGTAAATTATTTTTTATAAATAAAAGGATTTTAGAAAAAAATTGTTTCTATTGCGTTAAGAACACTTTTATTAGAATTATTTTCTATAAATTGAAGAAATTGAATCTTTTATATAGGCTATAGTATATAAAATAATTATATTACAAATTTTTAATATGTCTAATTTATTTTTGGTTCATATAAATGTGTCACCATTGAAAACATTAATCAATGTGATAACGGTTAAAAAGGTTATAGAGGGGGTTAAACTAATGGATAAGAATTACAATATCATAAAAACATATCGCTGATTTATTTATTGAATGGATTGTATATATACCTAATCTTATCATATAAATATTGATAACTTGGTGCCACATTATTGGAAAATTACATTTATTTTATTTCAATATTACGAGTATTTATAAAAGTGTAACCCTCTCACTTATTAAAGGTGCTCATCACCATATCATTTCTCCCCACACAATTAGAATCTTATCTCTACCAATTCTTAGAAAAAATAATCTCCATCTCTCTTTATCATTTCAAAGAGGTTTTGGTCTCACCAAAACACCAATATATTAATTATTATATTGAGGTCCAAAGGAAAATATCGAGGAAGAGGGGGTTAGAGCTAGTTTGAGCATGTAGAAGTCCAAAGTGAGGGTTTATTTTATAATCCTAATATTATTCAGGATTGTTTATGTTTACATTTCCACATGGGGGATTATATTTCCATTATCCCACAATCCTAATATATTATCATCTCCTTCGTTAATATATGGGTGTTTCATCTGAAATTTACATTTTTCCTCTCTTGGGAAATCAAATCAACTGAAATAATGTTTGTAATAAACGTTGACCTTATTTATTAATTTTTCATTTGGAATCATTATCCTTAATATCTATATTATTTATATTATTTCAAGAATTATCTTCCCTAAACATCAATAACTATAAATGAACATTTTCTACTAAATTTGATTATATTTAAAAAAAATTTAAAAGAATTTTGTATAATATTTTCCATAGGAATTGTGTTTGACTATTTTTAATCAAATATGAAAAGATTGTTTTTAACATTTATGACATGGATTCCTTTTTCATCCACCAAGAACATTATTAATTACTAAATTTACTTTTCTATTTTCCATGTTTTTTCAAATATTGTCTTATTCCACATATTTCAATGAATTTTTTGTTTTTAAAATTTAAGGAAATAAAAAACATTTCATCTTATTTTAGGGAAATTTTTTATTATATTTATTAAGGTAGTTTCCATATATGAAAAAATCCATGTCAGTTTCATATAATTTAATGATAATATGTTCTAAAGGTACCATACACCATATTTCTCAATATAGATTATGATCATGTTATTCATTTTATTAGTGAGAAATATGGATATTCTCTATACATGATTTAATATAAATATTAATTGATTACTAAGACATAGTGAATATACATTATATTATTCATTAAATATATTATGAATGAATAAGAATTTTTTTGTGATAACTAGGCTCTAGAAATATATTTCCTCTAAATATATTGGTATGTCTCATGGGACAACAAATTTTGAATATTTGGTGAATGTTAACCCATATTATAATTTCTTTATCGAATCATTTATAGTATATTTATTATGAATAATTAATAGATGGAGAAGATAATTTTAAATCCCATTTAGGTATCTTTTAGTTCTGTAAATATAAAAATGTTGGTATGGTTTACATATTATTTGGTTATTTGGTGTACTCCATCCGAATTAGTGAAATGGTAATGGTTAATGCATCAATGAAAAGAATATGATGTATGGAATTATACATTCCTTCATTTTAAAAATAGTTATTATTGTTCATGTGATTACTATTTTTTTAATAAACATTGATATATTATATGCTCATGTTGTTGATTTTATTACATATTTTTGTAAGGACCCATCCTTAAACATTACATAATCTTGAATTAAGCTAATAATTCACATTGAGGATATTTCCAAGTTTAGATACTTAGGGAATTAGTTATTATCAAATACATAACAAATATAATATTATATGTATACACTTCTACTAATTAACCATTTTCTCATAAAATAAAAACTCTTAAAAAATGAAACATGTTTTGATCCATGTTTTAGACATCATGTCTTTTCCATTATCTTATCCTTAACTCTATTCATCTTTATCTATTGTGGAAAAAATTTCAAAAACATGGTATGAGAATTAAATGCTATGTAAGGGATATAAAATAAGGAAAGAAACATCAGTCCATGAATACATATAAATCAACAAAATCATACTTTTCAATCTTAAAACATAATCTCTTTAACATACCTCACAAAATAAAAAGATTTATGAATATCACATAGAAATAATAAATCATAAAGGTATCTTTTGGAATCCATAACATACATACATTATAGGTTTCATAGCTATATAGGGAGTTTTATTTGGAATACCTACCACTATAAATTTCCTAAATCTCTTAGGAGAACATTAACATTTACCTTCTTCACATTACCCTATTCATTGGAGATCTATCTCGGACTCACCCACCCTAGGTTTATCACGGAACCACCCATATAAAAAAAATTCCCATGAACCATGAAATATTTATAACACATAAAATAATAATAAAGAAAACATAACATTTCCATATTTCATTCAAATGATATTAGTTCATGATATTGACATAATCAATTCATTTAAAACATTCATAAAGAGGAGTTTTGAATCAAAGTGTCCCATAACACTATGAAACATTTGATAGTAATTTAAACTTTAAAACACTCATGACCATATAAATAAATACTTAAAATAATTTCTAAAATATGGACATGAAATACAATTATTTCTAATATTAAATCATTAAAACGTTTAAAATGATGTTTTAGTTAATGAATCCTTTACCACTTGAGAAAGTACTTTGAAGAAAAATATTAAATAATAACAGCACAGAAAAACAATACCATGATAATATTGACATTCATGATATAAAATGTCAAAATGGTTGTATAAACACCTTATAGGATAATAAATGTGCACAATATTAATATATTCCTCAATGAAAGGAGTTTGAGATGTAGTCTCTTAAAAATATTGTACCATTAGATTAAGGATTAATCCATGACATAATTATGGGTGAAAAATATAAATACACAAAATATAAGTGGATATTAAGTGTAAATAAATAATAGTTCATCCACTAATATTCATATCATGACATAAACAAGAAGTATAACTTTAACCCAAAGAATTAAAATTAGGTTAAGATGTTCCCTTAAAAATTTAGAAGCCAAATGACATCACTTAAAAATTCTGAAAACAAGTTGTCGAGAGAGAAAAGGGGCCTCTCATCACATGGAAAAAAAATTACCGTAATAATTATATATAATAACATATCCCAACATTTAAGAATTGAAATTTAAATACATAACATAAAAGAAGTCTTTGACAAATGAGGACGATGAAAGGGCCCCTTACCTCGTATCTGACATGACTCGTTCATTCATTAATTTCATGAATAATAAAATTAAGTTAATTTATTATTTATTAAGAACATTTTTCAAGGTTATTATTCCCTATATATGACTTATTACCATGTTATAAAAATTACATAATTATTTAAGTTAATATCATTCGTTTTGTTAATATTGGGTAATTGAGTCGAAAATGAACAGGTTATAATTACAAATTGCCTATGTTGTTAAAATTCCATTATATAAATAATGATACTCATTATTTAGATATCATATATATCATATATATCCATTATATATGTATTATGATATTTTATATAATTTTGGAGTAATAAATGAAATCCACTGTTCATGGAGACGGTAAGTTGTACGTACGCATGAACGATACTTTAAGTTCCTTTTCAAATTTAATTGAATGAGAAATAAATTATACATTGGTATATTATAGTAACATTATAATATATATAATATATATAATATATATGTTATATAATATCTTTAATTGCATCCTTTATACATTCCATGCATAGCATGAACGAGTCATATCACTTTCAGTGGGCGATAGTCCACACTTCCTCAAATGAAATTATCATATATATACAACATGAAACGCGTAAAGTTATGTTCAAAATGATAATTATAGAATCATATAGATAAAAAATATCATATATATCATATATTATTTCGGTTCCATCCTAATGGACACCACGAGAGTCGGTAAGAGATAGTTGAACAATCATTGTTTTGTGAGGGAGTAGTTCATCGTCCACAGAAATAGAATGATCATATCCATTAGATGGAGGTGTGTGTATTTTTAGTTCAATTATTTATCATAAAATAATAATAGTATATTTAGGATACTTTTTTTGTTATTTATGGAAAGAATAAGAATATAATACGGAGTGGAGAAGGAAAATAAAAAGAAAAGAACTTGAGAGAAGACGTTACCTTTAAATCAGGTAACTCCCTTTAGTTTGAACCAAAATGATTTATTTAATTTCCTTATGCCTAAAGGAAGGATTCTATGAGTAATAGAGTAATTTTTTTAGATTATTGATGTATAGTTTGATGATCCATTATGCTTGAGAGTTGTGTGTAATGGGTTAGCTGTGATGGCTTTTTTAAGGGGGCTGAGAGGCTCTATAGAAAAGTTTGAAAATATTTTTTTTATTATAAATTTAATTTCGATTTTAAAAGTAATACAACTCATTTAATTCAAATATAAGGTGAGGGTATTGTGAAATACTTTTATCCAATGTGTATTAGTCAATTTTCAGGCATAATAGTACCATAGCTTTTATCATTAATACTTAGTTTACTAATTTATCTTTTACCATGTCCTCCTGTATATCCATACTATATGGTTAATATATTTACAATAAAATAAAAATTGACCCCAAATGGATCCTCAATGACTTTAATAACATCATATATGTATTTTAGATGAATATTATATTTATAGGATTATTTTATCATTTAATAAAATATTAATTGTTTTAAAAACTCATTTTTGTCAATTTATAAACAATTCATATCATGGCTTTTAAAAAATCTATAACAACCTGATCAATTAGAAAAAACTTCTTTAATGAAACTATAAAAAGTAATTATTATTCCTAAAATTCGTGTATGGCATAAAAAGTTTCAAAATAAATTTATTTTAATATATATAATTACATTTATTTAAAATTTTCATTAAAAAGATAATTACTACATCAATATTTCATCTTAAATAAATTTATTTATATGATATCTAAAAATTATAAATAAAATACCAATAAGTAGGTAATATTTTTATCATTATAATTAATATTTATAGTCTATAATTAACTTATATATCACCATATAATTTTTTTACTAAATGATATATGTTTATGTTATATTTTCCTTAACATTGAATTTAATTTTATAAAATGTCATTGTCACTTACAAGTGGCTCCATGAGGTCATGAAATCTATTGGAGGATGCCCATGGTTAGACATGTATCATCCATTAGGGTTAGAAAAAGTGTTAGGGTAATTTAATATTATAATAATGTTATTTGTTACCCTTTTTTACCAGATTTACCCCTTAACCATAGTAAATAAAATATTTACTGAAGTTATTATTTATAATTTATAAAAATAAAAGTAACCTATTTACATAATTTTTAACTCTTTATTAATAATATGGAATCCATTTTTTCATATTTAAAATGCTGAATTGGCAGAAAATAATTTAAATTTAATTCTCATTATCAAAACCAAAAAGCTCTTTTTTAAGAAATAATAACTATCAAAAGATTGACATGTGTTTCTATCTAATTAAAAACTTAGATTAAATATAATGACCAATATTGGATTAAATGTAAATAATATAATCTAATTACACTTTAAACCAATTAAAAAGTTAGTCTATTTATATGAATAAATTAGATTAAAAGTCAGTTTTGAATTCAAATGCTGTATTTTTTACTATTCATCAAAAAACAAACTTTATCAGAAAAATACCAAAATCTTATCCAAAGTAAATTTTGATGTCCTACTTATAAATAAGAATATTATTTTATCAAATTTAACATATAAAAGTTAAAAAACTAGATTTGAAAAGGGATTTCCATCACAAGGTGATAAATGTACCTTTTAAAGAATATTAGTGTATTTCACGATTAAAATGATATTCATTCATATTTTAAGAGACTAAAATTTATTGGATAAAATTAAAAACATTTAAAAAACATGTGTAATAATATTTTATTTAGTTTTGTTAATTTCCGCACGTACAATTGTAAGGCAATAACTACCATTTTAAAATAATAATAATAATATATTATTATTTGTTATAACCCAAAGATGGGTGCATTATATGATTTCAAAGAAACATGTTGCTACGTGTTGAGTACGCTATCGAACAAAGTGTCCTCATTAATATAAAATTAATATCTTATTATTAAATATTAATAGATATGAAAAGGTATTATTCCATAAATACCTAGGTCATTACATATTTCCCCCCTTTGGAAATTGCATCCTCGTAATATCAAAAATTGGGCCTGCAACTTCAATGAATGTCCCATATCAGAAAACGATTCAATAAAAATATTACTTTAATATTAATAAAGATAAGTAAAAAGGTCACATGGGATAACACATACTAGGATTCTATGAAAACATGGATATGGAGGAAAACTAAGTGTCATGTTTTTATGGAGAGTGATAGAAAACATGATCAGGAAAACGTACACCACTAGAAAACCAAACAATTGGGATAGGTTAAATAGTGTTTGATTCCCTAGTAGGAAAAATAAATGAACAACATATTTTGTTTTAGTTCCCATTTATAATGTTGGATAATTTATTTATGTGATTGACTAAGAACAAAAAGAAATATACTTACTATTGAAGTTCAGTTTCCTCATTTAATAAATTTTTACAACAAAATCATATTTTCTCTAAACTATGAGTATTCAAGATGACTTGGTCACACCTAAATCACTTCAATCAACTTATATAGAATCAGATAATCCATAAAAGATACACTATATATTGTCCTTATCTTTTTACATTATGAAAAACCAAAATGGTTATTAGAAGGTAAGATGATCCCCAAAAGGATAATTTTTTATAGAAAATAAATATACTTTTAATATCCAAAATTGAAAAAACAATACCCAAAGCTCAGAAAAGAACATTAAATACACCATTCTCCTTAAACTTATTCAAAATAATCCAAACTAAGTTTGAAACCCAAAATTCAGAAGGATTTGAGCACATAGTCTTTCACAAAAATCTTAACATTTATCTCTAAATAACATCACTACTCGTAAATTCTTACACTGAAAAGTAATTAACCTAATGACATATTCTATATGATAGGATAATAATTTCCATAAATAACTCAAATCTCTATATGTCCATAATTAAAAAAGATTCTTGAAAAATAATATTCCACCATTAAATATCAATTGAAATCCCAAAGTATTCTATTTCCCTTAGGCATATAGTTTTCCCAAATGAGAAAACGCATTCCAAAATAACCAATATCACTTAATCAAAAAATAATTTTTTATACTAAGGATATCTATTTGGTAAAATATAAGTTCCCAAATTAACTATTTCTTTATCAATAATATCATTTAACTAAAAAGAATATGTAATAATAATTAGGGAATTCACGTAGGCCAATGGTTAGCAATAAATCATAATCACACTTTTGTTGTGGGTTTGAATCCTACATCTTTGTCTGAAATTATTTGTTGTCACACTGTCTGCATTATGTCCTTTTTTAAAAACCATATAATTCTAATAACATTATAAAAAAGATTGAAAATCCTTAAAAATATCCATAAGATGTTTGACCCTCAATGTTTATTTCATATGTCACATTTTTCATCCCATAAACTAATAACCCATGATTTTCTGAAAAACAAAAGATCACTTGAACCCCTAAGGTTATCCATTATGTCCACACACGAAAATATAATTCTTCCCAGAATAAAATTCTAACACATAATACTTCAAGGTTACACATATGATAAAAACTATCCAATGATAATCCTATCATTAATACTGTTAATCATATCATCAACTGTAGATCCAACATAAATCTTTAATCCCTAGATATAATAGTCATAGAACATTATTCATGATCATTTATCTATGTTTATCCAAACTTTTTCATTTATACTTCTTTCCTAAAAGAAAAATCATTAATAATATCCTAATATTGAATAATGTAAAAACATGAGTTAAGAAATAATCCATACCTTTCATTGGTTATTTTTAGTTTCCTTATCCTAAAATGGAATAGAATAAGGTATTGGTAAACATACATTTGTATGTTCCTGTTGATCCCGTTCCCGAACCATCTTTGTAGGACAAATATTTTTATAATTACTATACACACCACATTTATAAAATTAAATTGATTCTTAAAAAATAAATTCTTCCCCTTTCATGGAGACAACATGATGTTTTCTTTTTCATTGCAGGTTAATTAATTATAACCCTCATTACCACATTTAAAACATATTCCCGCCCCTTTGAAGAATTTTCATAAGTGTTTCTTTCCACATCGTGGACACATAAGATTTTGAAAATAGATACCTTTATGATTATTACGTTAACATCCATTGGGACTCATTTATTTCATATATTATTGATTATAAAAATCACAAAGGTTTAAGTGGCCAATCATGACTCTAGGTAGTTGGTTAAGAATAACCACAAGAGTTCCCATTTAAGTTCATATTTCCTTCGGTTACTCATTTAGAAAACCACCACTATTTCCTTCACATCCATTGTTACTTTGGTGCCTGGTAGATCTATCCATTTACTAAAACCAAAAAGGTTATTGTGAGTATATCTATAAAATCATCATAGAATCTCTTATGAAGAGGATAACCACTAATATATACTTATTCTTGTTTTATTAAGCTCATTATATTTTTCTAAAATAAATATAAATCGTTCTAATATGATATCCCTTATTGTTACATCACTTATGATTAAATAACACCCTAACCTCTAAAGATATCTAAAACAACCTTTGATACCAATTATAAGGCCAAAGCCTTAAACATTAAAAAATCGTGATTTATTATAATAAATCCGATTGAAGATATTTTTCAGGTATAGATATTTAGAGAATTAGGTCATAACTTATAAATAATAACTTGAATATTACATGTAGACACTTATAATAATTATCCATTTATCATAATATAAAAACTCTTAAAAAATAAACATGACTTGTTCGATGTTTTAGAAAGCATGAATTTTCCTTGATCCCATCCTTGACCCTATTCATCTTTATGTCCTATGGACAACATTTCATAAACATGGGATGAGAATAAAAATCATTGTAATGGATATAAAATATGGAAACAAACATTAGTCTAATAATACATATAAATCATAGAAATCATATATTTCAATCATAAAACATAATATCTTTAACATACCTCAAAAAATAATAAGATTTATGAATATTACATAGAAATCATAAATCATAAAGGTAACTTGTGGAATCCAAAACATACATACAATGTATCTTTCTTAGATACATAGGGAGTTACATTTGGAATACCCATCATAGAAAATTTCCTAAATGTCTTAGTGGAAGCATTAACATTTACTTCTGTCATGTAATCGAATGCATTGGAGAGCTATCTCGAGCTCACCCGCCCTTAGTTTATCATGAAACCACCCATATATGTAAAAAATTCCCAAGAACCGTAAAATATTCATAACACATAAAACAATCATAAAGGAAATATAATATTTCTACATTGCATTCAAAATATACCAGTTCAAGATATTGACAAAATCATTTCATTTAAGACATTCTAAAAGAAGAGTTTGGAATCAAAGTGTCTCATACCACTCTAAAACTTTTGAATGGAATATACACATTAAAATACTCATGTCCATATAAATAATGAATTGAAACCATTTTTAAAACATTTACATGAATGTGAAGGATTTTGAAGATTAAATATTTAAAACATTTAAAACGATGTTTTAGTTAAATAATCCTTTACCACTTTAGAAAATACTTGAATAAAAAAAATTAAATAATAACATCAATGAAAACTATAAATATCATGATAATATAGATAATTCATGATATAAAATGTAAAAATGGATGTATATACACCTTAGAGGATAATAAAGGTGCACAACATTAAGATATGCCTCAATGAAAGGATATTGAGACATAGTCCCTTACAATTATTGTACCATTAGATTAAGGATAATTAAATGACATAATTAGGGTTTAAAAATATAAATACACCAAATATAAGTGTATATTAGATGTAAAAAATCATAGGTCATTCAAAAAAATTCATTACACAACATCTATAAGAAGTTAATGTTTAACCCAAAGAACTGAAATTAGGTAAAGAAGTTCCCTTAAAAATCCATAGACTAACAATATCACTTCAAAATTAAAAAAATGAGTTTATGGGAGATATAAAGGGCCTCTATTCATATGGACAAAAATTTACCAAAATAAGGATATATGAGAACATATACTAAGATTTGAAAATTGAAAATTAAAGACATAACATTAAAGAATTTTTTGACAAAAAGAGGACAAAGAAAGGTTCCCTTACCTAGTGTTGGACTTGACTCTTTCAATCATTAATTTATTGAATAATAAACTTAAGTTAATTAATTCTTACATTATAACCTTTTTCATGATTTTTATTCCTTTTATATCACTTATTACCACATTATAAACATTACATAATAATTTAAGTTAATATTAGTCATTTTGTCGAAATTGGGTACTTGAGTTGAAAATGAATTTGTTGTAATTACAAATTGTTCATGTGGTAAAATTTTCATTATTTTCATAATTATATTCATTATTGAGATATAATAAATATCATATCTATAGAGTACATATGAATTTATAATATTCCATTGTATTTGGACACAATAAATGAAATGCACCGTTCATAGAGACGGTAAGTCGTAGGTACGCTTGAACACTACATGGATTTATTTTTCATATTCAAAAGAATGAAAAACAAATATTAAATAGTTATATTATAATATGATTAATATATATATTATATCTGTTACATAAATTCATTAATTCCATCCTTTATATATTCCATGTATAGAATGAACGAGTCCTATCACATTGAGGGGTAGTAGTGTGCACTTCCTAAAATGAAATTATCAAATATATACAACATAAAAAGAATAAAGGAAGTTATAAATGATAATTAAAAAAGAATAGAAAAAAATCAAATATCATATATGTCATATATGATTTCTGTTGTATAAAAATGGAAACTATGAGAGGGGGTAGGAGATGGATGAACAATCATCGTTTTGTGAGGTAGTAGTTCTCCGCCCACCGAAACAGTATGTTCGTATCCATTAGATGGAGGTGTATGGAAGTATAGTCATAATAATCCTCATAAAAACATATATTATTAATTATATTTTTTGTATTATGTTAAAAATTAAAAAGAATATCATAGGGAGTGGAGAAGGAAAATAAAAGAAAAGAACTTGAGAGAAGATGTTAATTTTAAATCTGTAAACTCCCATTGTTTAGAACCAAAAGGCTTTATTTAATTGAATTCTATATATTGTAAGGCTTCTAGAAAGAATATAGTGATTTTGGGAGCTTATTGGATAAGATTTTGTACTATCCAAGATACTTGAGAGTTGTGAGTAATGGGATAGAGGCGATGACCTTTAATAAGTTGGAGGAGGGGTTCTTTAAGAACGTTTGAAAATATTATTTTATTATAAACTGCATTTCGATTTCAAAAGGTCCCCAACACATTTAATTTGATGATAAGTTATGGAGTGTTTGAAATCCTCTGACCCAATGGGTTTTAGTCAAGTTTAGGTGTAATATTAACCTTATCTTTTAGTGTTACCCATTAGTTAACTAATTTATCTTTTACTATATCCTCTTATATATTCATACTTAATGGTTAATATATTTACAATAAAATTTCAAATGACTCAAAATGCATCATTAATGAAATTGATTACATCATATATGTCATTTGGAAGAATATTAAATTTTTAGGCTTATATTCCCATTTAATAAAATATTAATTGTTTTAAAAACTCATTTATGTCAATTTATTAACTATTCATATCAAATGTTTTAAAAAATTTATAACTTGATTATTTCGAAAAAATTTCATTAAATCATATATAACAAGACATTATTATCCCTAAAATTTTTTATGGCATAAAAAGTTCCAAAATAAACTAATTTTAATATATATAATCTCATTTACATAATACTGTCATTAAAAAGGTAACCACTACATCATCATTGTTTCATAAGTAATTTTTTTTATTTGATGTCTAAAAATAATAAATAAACTAAAATGATATAGTAAATACATTTATCGTTCTAATTTATATTTATAGTCGAATGTATATCTTATATAACACCATATAATTTTTTTTACTAAAAGATATAAGTTTTTGTTACATTTTCCTTAACATTAAATTAATTTTAATAAAATGTAATTTTCACTTAAAAGTGGCAGCATGGGGTCCCCAATTCGACCCAAGGATTCCCATGGTTCTACATTTATCATACAATAGGGTTAGGCCACGTTTTACGGTAATTTAATATTATTATAATACAAATTTTATCCTTATTTACTAGATTTACCCTTTAACCATGGTAAACACAATATGTACTGAAGTAACTAGTCATGATATCTGAAAATAAATGTTACCTATTTACACAATTTGGGTGTCATGACCCGTCCTTGGGTCTCGTGCCGTGACTACCCCAAACTCGCCATTCAAAGGGAAGGGGCTGGAGACTAGCACTAAAATGTGTAACCCTAAAAGGGAAGGCATTGCCTTTAAACATGTAACACACATAGACTGAAACCCAATAAGAAGTAAAACAAAATTTGCAATAGGAAGAGTGCTAAAAGTAAGTGGGCCATTATACAAAGAAAACTGAACTTAATGTACAAGCTAAAAAAAGGAAAACAACTCATGGATCGTCCACCATGGAAATCCTACCTGAATGGTTGGTACAGATCTCGAACAACTCGACCCTGAGGAAAGTCCCATCTATTAAAGCTACAAACAACCTCCCATCTATCTCCCTCAGCCTTGATCACTGTTGACCGTCGTTTTCAGAAAACTTAACAAGGTGCGGGTGATGCCCGTGAAGGGCTGATTATAATGATACTCAGTAAGGGACCCCGAGACCCCCGAAGGACTCCCTGAATCCACTATGGATGAACCATAGTAGTAAGAAATAATCAAGAAGTATCAACCATCCCTTATTAGGTATCTTCCCATACATATACCTACGTTACCATTTACAGTCCGGCTCCAACATTTTAGCCCAATAACAACCCATTCCAAAAAGGAAGTAAAGTCATTCATCTCGATGATAACAACGTAAAGTCAAGACTTAGCTCACATATGTATTTAACTTAAGTATAGGGATATATATGATTAGATGTAGCCACTGAATCATCTATTTTTTGGAACCCACATAAGATATTAGAACAATATCAGCGCTCTCGAACCCATGGAGGATCTCGGAATAGAAGTCATCACGGTCTAACCCACAGAGGATCCCGGTCAAGTATCGTCGCTGTCGAATCCACATAAGATCCTGGTCCAGTTTCATCGCTGTCAAACCCATAGAGGATACTGGTCCAGTATCATCACATTCAAACCCCTAGAGGATCCTTATACAGTAGTATGTTCACATAGAATCTTATCATCTCAGCCGTAGCCAGCCATAGGGTTCTCGCACACAGCACGCTCGATTCCAGGAGGGTCCAGTCCTTGAGACAAGGGTTGATTCATCATCTATGAAAAAGTCTCGACTTGATGTATCCAGTAGTTCTATCTCATCTTAATAAACCCAAAGCGACAGATGGAGCGTCAATCAGATGCCCGGTCTATGAGTTATTGGTGTTTCCGCTCCAAGCGCCCAGTTGGATTTTGGTTCAATCCATCCCGGCCATACCCCAACTACATCCAACCCTCAAGTGGTGTACGCTAAAATATCTGACTTGCTCCAAGCATTATGTCACCATAGACGGTTCGTCAATCAGTCACCTGTAGCTCGAGATATGGACGAAATGATGAATTGGGTCAAACCTGGGTCCGGGTCCGGTCAGACCTAGTAGGACCGACCAGGGTCCAGATCCGGTGTCCGAACCGGTCAGCGGGTCCGACCCGACCCGCTAGAACTGGTCCGGCCCGCCCTGCAGAAATCGGCATGACCCGTGATGCGCTGCCCGACCTGCGTGGCAGCCCGACCCACGATGGGTGGCCCGACACGCGTGGCTTCCGGGCCCGCGATGGGCGGCCCGACCCGCGCGATGGCCTGGCCCATGGGTGGCGCGGCCCGCTCTGCTGGTAGGCGGTCCGCCAGCCGAAGCCAGTGGTCGTCGCACCGCATGGGGCCCGCCCTTACCGAGCGAGGGGGGGGGGGGGGTCAACGCCCCCCTTTTTACCTATAACGGCAGGCGCGTGGTGCCATCCCTGTGTCTGTGGGACCCTTCGGGTCCCACCTGTGGCGCTCCCGCTAGGAGCCGGCCTAGTTGGCCGCGCACCTCCATCCGCTGCGGACCACATTTCCGCAGCTTTGTGCATTGAGACGGCACTACGCTCTCCTTCCGACCACCGAAACCCTTCCTCCCGGGCGGCGTGATGGCGCCACACTCCTCCGGTGGCCCTCCGACCACCTTGCTCCGTCGTGGCCCACACTAGCTGCGGCCCGATCCATCATGCGGTGCGACGGCGCCGTGCTCCTCCGGCAGCCCTTGCGCCACCGATTCCTTTTGCGGGCGGCCCGATAAAAGCCGCCATTTCTCCGACTCCATTGTCATTAAACGAGAACAATCAAAGGGGGAGGTTCGGGCCATGTTTATGCGGTCAGATCCCTCCACATTATGTTGATATCGATTGGAAATTCTCAATCCATAAATTGAAATATGTTGAAAGAAATCAAAATCAACTCAATCCCCCACCCCATTTTTCATTCATTGACGATGAGTGGAGAGTTTGGAGAATTTGAAGTCGAAGACGATGTCATCGACATTATTCGTGGGAGACGTTTACGTTCCTCGATTGAGGGTTCTTCGTTGGCAGAATAAGTGTTCTTTATTGAGAGGATAATTCTCCAAGTTATTCCCAGGCTCCACCAAATGAATAGATGCAAACCCAAAGAAAAATAATAGATTTGTCTATTATTTAATTATTGGAATGAATTCAAAAGATTTAAAATTTATTTAATTAATGTTCCATTAATTAATTCAAGTGGAGTGGCACTTTAATATGGGGAGTTCAAGTGTTTTATCCCAGTTATGGGTAGTTGAAGGAGTTAAGAAGCTCAGGTGGTCCCACCTTAATTATCCTCCCAAGGGAGGTTATGTTCGGGTGGGACCCACCACCATAACCTCTCATGGGAAGTTATGGTGTGGTGGCCTCCAACTCTAACCACCCCATGGAGGTTTTAATAACCAAAAATAATAATAAGCCACATTTATTTTTATTTAACATTATTTTTACAACTCCAAAAAATAACTTCTATTCTCGACTATCTGTCATTGGGATTAAAGCCTTTCAAAGTGTTTACAGGCGCTATGAGTTCAACGTTGCCCTCAGTTTTCAATTCAGAGCACCGGTTCAAATGTTATAAAATCCCACTCATACGTTTACTAAACGTACATGAAAAAAACTTCATAATTTTATTCCGGGCACACGTGGCCTTGGAATCATGCGATGTAAATTTTCGCAGACTCGTAAAATTACCATGTATTTAAGAAACAAAATTCCCACGGAATTTCGTGGTCTTTACATTAAATATTTGAATTCCAAATATGGAATCCATTTTTCCAAATTCAAAACACAAAAGTTGTAGAAATTAATTAAAAATTAATTCCCGTAGTCAAAACCAAAAAGCGTGTTCTTAATAAATAATAACTATCAAAAGATTAACATGTGTTTATGCCTAATTAAAAACGTAAATTACATCCAATGACCAAAATTTTTTTAAATGGTAAAAATAAATTCTAATTAAACTTTAAACCCTATTAAAAATATAGTCTAATCATATAAATAAATTATATTTAAAGGTATTTTTGAATAAAAATGCATTATTTTTCACCGTTAATCAATAAATGAACATTATTAGAAAAATACCATAGTTTTACCCATAGAAAATTTTGATGCTCCTATTCTAAATAAGAAGTGTATTTTTTCAAATGGAAAATATAAAAGTGAGAAAATATTGATTTAAAAAGGGTTCTCTATGAAAAGGTAGTAAATCGACCTTTTAATGAATATTAGTATATTTCATGATTAAAATCAGATTCATTTTTATTTTAGGCCTCTAAAATTTATTGGATAAAAGTAAAAACATGTAACAAATATTTGTAATAATATTTTATTTATTTTTGTTCATTTCCACCAATACAATTACTAGGCATTAACTACCGTTTAAAATAATAATTATAATATATTATTTTTCTGTATAACTCAAAGTTGTGCACAATATAAGATTTAAAAGAATATTTTGGTTGCGTGCTGAGTACGCTATCAAAATAATTGTCATATTTATCATAAAATTAATATCTTATTCATAAATATTAATATATATTAAAAAGTATTATTCTATAAATACCTGGGTCGTTACATATTTATTGATATTTTAATCTTATATATTTTTATGCATTATATTTTCATGATATCATCTGTTGCACGCATCCCCTCACTAGGAACCTGAGTGCCCTATTTATTTTGTATTTCATTTACAAGGGTACCATTATAGGATATTTCAATGAATTAAATGTTTTTAAATAATGAATAAGTTAATTTTAATGAATTTTATATTATTTTTATATTTTTTTAATGTAATATTGAAATCATGTATGTATCTAGTATCCATTATCTATAAAAATATTCAATATATTGTGTTGAGATATCTTATATCATATTCCAATGAAAAATTGAAAGCATTTCATTCGGGTTACTGAAATTATGGTTGTTATAGTTGGTGTTATAGAAATTTTCATTGGAATCATGAGTACTATATTTTAGAAGAACATAGATTGCATGATATTTGTGATAAATACTTATAATGATATAAAAAAATTTCATACATAAGATGTCTTTTTGATATGATAAAATATTCACAACATTATGAGCTAATTGATCATCTTACACTATTTATAGATGGGGTCTAGTAGAAGAAATAGAATATTTATCAAAATTATGAATTAATATAAGGATTACTTCATGACAATGTCAACATGGTTGATGTTGGAGCTAAGAAGATTATCGCTATAATAGGATAGTTGAATCGGGTTATAACCAATAACCTTTACTATATGGAATAACCTGTTTCTTAACAATATACTGTAATGATTTTTGACAACATTATATCATATAATCGTCTATACATTAATGAAACCTAAAAATCCATTAGAAGATGAACAATGTATCAAGTCCCTAGGAAAAATATTTATATCTGTAGGTAAAAACTAAAAGGATAAAGTTATTATAGAATTTTATTATTTGATGGGATATAGTAATAAAATATGTTCATTAATTAAAAATACTTAAGAGGGGTACGAGATTAAAAAATGGTATTCAATAAATTTAAGGTGAAATTCATTGATAAATATTTTCCACATGATCAACATGATAATATTGAAAGTACATTTTAAAATTTAATGAAGAATTAAGAGGAAAGTGTTGCTGAGTTTGAGGATAACTTTACAGGATTACCAAGATATGCTATGGACTATATACATAATCTGGAAATAAGTACAAAATTTTTAGTTAATGAAATTAATGTGATCATATGAAGGGTATAATTTTTTTAAATGTTTTCATTATATAATTATATGATATTATGCTTCACTAAGATAGTCCAATAATTCCCAATGTTATATATCTTCAAAGGAAATTAAGAGAATAAGATAATAACTGAACTCCATGGAAAAATAAATGTCTCGAATAAGAAAAAGGTACCATTGGAACTTAAAACATGTAATAATTATTCAAGGAAATACCCTAGAATGTGGTTAAATGGACTGAAAATATATATCATGTGTGGAGATAAAATCCAAAAAGATATTAGATGAATGTAAAATAAATAAGGCACAAATATCCAGTGATTTTAAAACAATAATCTGGGAGCTATTTGAATCAATGGCTCTATTTTTGAAGAAAATTACTTCAAATTGGATATGGGTTAAAGCCCATGGATATACAACTACTATAGTTGAGTTTGAAGTTTCAAATAATGAGATAAAAGTCACTTTGATTCTAAAATCAATGATAACAAATGAATTATTTTATTATGGATCTACCTACTCTATTAAATCATTCATGTTAGTTAATTACATTGAATAATCCCCTAATAATACATAATAGTATTATAAATTATGAAAAATAGTGGAAGTCTTATAATAATATAGATATATTGAGAACACTCAATTAAGATGCATAAATATTCCATTGTTTCAAACTAGATTATTATACATACAATACACATTGAAATAATCCATGGTAAGGATCAAAACATGAGGTATAATGAAATAATATCTTACAAAGAGAAGGATATTAATGTTTTTGAATGTGTAATAGAATCACTTTATTTTATTGTGGATATGTTATTATCTAAGTCTTATACATATCCACCTATAGTAACTCACTATAATGATATTTTGGTAGAATAGAAAGTGAAAACACTATCTATTTATAGTTATTACATCCTATGAATGGAGGATTCACATATTACTACCCACCTGTGTTTGATGTTTAATTTTTAATTGAACTCCTCCTTGATGAAAAACATATGTTTGAGACTCCCTGAAGAAATCCACAAGGGCAATTTATGGTTTTAATGATACAATTGTAGGATTTTTATGATAAGGGATTCATATCCCCTAGGGTTTAACTTGGGGGGGGGGGGGCTATAACAACCTGCTGTAATGGTTTTGGTTATTTGGTGTTATTTTTTTTATTAAATTTGGTTATTTTTTTCTTAAATAATTTTGGGCTTAAAATATAAATTTGTTTGAATATTTTTTGTGATTTTAAGGATATCCTACATAGTTAGAAGTTACCATGTAAAAATTATGTGAATGGAAATCTCATGATAAAGTGGATTTTTTCATGTTTACCACATGATTTTTTTAACCAAGTCAAGATTCATAAGATATCATGAAACAGTTTGTGTGGTTTCTAGGTACCCCACATGTTTGGCATAACGATACTAATGAATCTGCAACCAAATTGATTATTATGACTAGTTTTTAACTTATTTAAAATACATTAATATTTCTCCCCTTATATTTAACCTTGGGATCAATTTTTACACCCATTATTTTATCTTAACCTTCATATCTCTCTTTCTTGTTCATATCTTCCCCCATAAAATTTATAATAGATTTTATCCATGTTTGGACTATGTTTGTTTTGGTAATCCACTCCCATATCTTCACCTTCCTTCATTTCAGTATTTTCTTCCAATTTTGAAATATCTCACGAGTCCTATGGGTATCATTGCTCAATTTAGAGTTATGGGTTGAACTAATTAGAGGTATATTGAGGTATATATAATATATACACTATCTATATTCTTTTTTGGGAGTATATTATCGAATGTGACATATTTTAGTTTGTTTCATATCAGTTTCCACTTTTTTAGGTAGGTGTTTCTATAATTTTTATTAATTTGAATATTTTATGATGATAGTTCTTTATAAATCTATTTTTCTTGAATGTCTTAACATATGTGATACCAATATATTTTTTGGAATGGTGTTTTTGAAATTTGGGCTTCGCATAAAGGGTGTCTCTTTTGATATTCATGATTTTAATGTTAAAAGGAATATTTTTAGGTGACATGAATATGTTAAACTATTGTGAATCTTTTAAAATGGATTTTAGGGAATGGATTTGATTTTTAATCTATTTGTGTTTTCAAAGGGTGAAAACAATTTTTTAAAGAGGCAATTTTCTCTATTATGTGTTGTTGACCTATAAATGGAATTGAAATTTTTTTCCTCTATTGAATTTCAAATTTTTATTTGAAATATATGTATTCCATGACCATGGCAATTTTCACTATTATTTGAATTTTTTTTATTTTTGATTAAAAATAAGTAAATTAGACTTATTTTTATTTTAAAGAATAATTCCATTTTTAATGTGTTGGTTTCAAATGTTAATGTTGTGTGCAATTTTAATGTATTTCCAAAAGATGTTTAAAGTGAAATTTTAAGGGATGAAAAATATATTGCATCCTGATTCATGTTTTTTAAAGACCCATTTTTCACATTGTATGTTTATTGGTAAATTTCATAATAGACCCCTATTGATTTCATATTTTTCACTACCTGGTGATGGGTTATTTTTACAATGTGAAAAAGGGTTATTCTATAAGTCAGTGATGGAGGTGAGGGAGGGTTATTTCTTATTCCATGTTTGTTGATCTGGGTTTCCTTGTTCTCTCACATCCACGTTTATTTTTTTGAAGGGAACCCAAGTATTAAGATGGAGATCTATATTAATTCTACTATAGTTGATATATACACTACTAGTGTCTTCTATAGTATTCGATAGTGAATGGTGGGGATTTCATTGTTCATTATTTTGATGTAGGCTAGGAGACTGGATTATGATTTATGGATATATTATATGTTGGATGAGAGTTCTACTTTGGTTTGGAAAAATTTAGGAGCCTCTCTTTCTAAGAATTAGTATAGATACCAAGAAACACTTATTTTGTTATTAGAAATTTGTTTAAAGGATACATATATTTTACTTGATTATATAAACATGTGGTAGTCTTTTTTGTGAAAACATATTCTTGTATATTTACAGTACTTGTCCCCAAAAAGTTAGTGAAAAAATTATGATTGGCCTTACACATTGTGGTAGAGTTGTTTCCTATTAAATTATTTTAAAATTTATTTGGGAAAAATGATTAAAATATAATTTTCTCCTTTTAGATTTCAAATGTTATTTACAAATGGGTGTTTTAGTAATAATTAATTGGGATAATAAATTCTTTCAATGGTATTTCTTAATTTAAAATTGAAAAAATTGAAATTATATAATATGGTATCAAGCTTGAAATAGATTTTGATGTTATTATGTTTGAAAATCCTATTTCAAAATTATATTTTTGAAATAGAATCTAAAGATTTCCTTATGAAACAATTTACATAATTTTTGGGTAGTGATATGCTAGGATGTATATTCACATCTATATATTTCATATTAAATGTTTTATGTAGATCTAGATTTTGTTCTTTAGGACAATGATGGGTGAGCTATGTGGTAGTGAGTAATCAGATGTTATATAGAGCTGTCTCTGGGATTGGATAATGTTTGTTTTGTTTTTGGTTATCCTTACATTGACAATCTTGAATAGATATAAAATAGTTTTAGTTCTAATATATGTCATTTTTGTGATCAAATTTTATTCATTCCGGATATATGATTTTCTTGGAAATATCATTTGTTTTATTTATTTATCTACTTTTGAATTTTTGATGTTTTTTAGATGATAAATGTTAGATTATTTGTAATTGATTTATTATATTGAAGTCTTATTTTAGTGATAAATCTTGTCCTGGGTGGGTTTTTCGATTCCCATGAATTAGTTGTCATCCCACGAAGATATAGA
Organism: Viscum album; assembly: GCA_963277665.1. Taxonomy (NCBI): domain Eukaryota; kingdom Viridiplantae; phylum Streptophyta; class Magnoliopsida; order Santalales; family Viscaceae; genus Viscum; species Viscum album. The sequence continues at coordinate 1,365,290,961 of OY728162.1, read as the reverse complement.
ATTCTATTCAGGCTTAGTGGTTGACCAGCTTACATAGTGCCACTTTTGGATGACTAGAATAATATGTTACAAATTTTATTAGATCATAGTTCCTTTATACGGGTCTTAGGTTCTTGATAAATAGTTTTTATTTTAGGTCTTTCATACTTGAAAATGGTTTAGGGTCCTTGGGTACTGAGGGATATGGTTGGGGAGAGTCTAACTAGCTCTTTCTCGCCCCAAGCCTCATGTTTCGTAGTGTAGTTAGGTTTTGAATTGTGAAATCATATCTTTTTTATAATTATAAATGTATTATAATGTATAATTATGATATATTGAATGAATTTTAGAATTATATAGAGTTATGTTGTCTATATTGAATTAAACGGTAAAAAAGAAAGAGAACATGAGATGCACTATTAGCTCACATGGTCTATCCAACATTGTGGAACCCATGTTCAAGGGTTTCTCACTAACCCAAATCATATTTCATGGTTGGAACATGATTTTCAATCCCCTACGGGTAGGTGATGAAAATCCCTACTTCTTCCTCATTGATTTTTCTTGACTCCTCTTGTTTGCCAACTTCTCCTAAAGAGATTTATAATTGTTGGAGATGAAATGGATGGAGTCGTCATGGTGTTTTGTTATTAATATATTGTATTTTTTTTATGAATTGTATTTTTTTGGTATATTAAAAAAATAAAAATTCCATTGTGGTTTAAGGTGAAAAGGAATTTTTTTAATTGAATTTGGAAGTATGTTTAAAAAGGTGAGTTAATTTTATGATCATTCATATGGTGATTCAATTTTAAAAATGGGTTATTTTTATAATTTTGACAATTTTTTTGGGGATGTGTATTCAACAATGTTTGTTTTATTTTCAAAGAGGGGTATGGAGTTTTTCATACATTTTTCATTGTGGAGTTTGTTTTAAAAATTACATAGTGGACATTGATGATTTTGATATAAAATTTTAATTTCATGGGATTCTGTTCATCAATATTTTTTTAATTATTTATGTTTATTGATTTGATCCATACTAATGATGGGATTTTTTTATTTTAGATTTGAGAAATGAATTGATAATGCTAATGTCTTGTGTCTTTTTTAGAATGCCTCCTAGAATGATCGAAAGATAATGTAGAATGGTTTTCATTTTGGCTGATCCTCCATGTTAATACAATCATCACTTGGAAAGTGTTCCTTTACTTTTTGGAATCTTCCCTAACTATTAATATAGTGGTGGACCCAGAACCCTAACAACTCTCAAATCCAATTTTTACCTTTTTTACCAGCATAAATTTTATTTCTATAGTGATTATAGATTTACCAAATATGTATATTGGTGAGAAAGGATTGAGGTGAACCTCAAATCTCTTATAACAATTGAATCTTCACAGTCTGTGTAGAAGATCAATTTGAATGTCCATTTAGGTGGTAGCCGGGACATGCTCATTCTTAATGGATCAATTAGGCTTCTGCATGACCTCACATTATTTCAAGAATATATCAAGGAGATCATTTATGAATAAGCTGACCAATATAGGAAATTGTTGTTGGGTGACTCATTGTTCCCATAAAATGGGAATAAAGAAAGCATAGTCGGTGTGCATCATAAATGGGGTGAATGTCGATTAGAAGTATAGGCCCCTCATCATAGAAAGAATATACCTATCAAATTCTTCCAATATATTGTTATAAGAACACTAATACTTCCTATATAAAATATATGAAGAGTTTTTATTGTTTCTATTTATATAGAGACCTTAGTATTATTCCCATATCATTTCATGTTTTTTAATATAATCATTAAATAAAAACAACCCAATGATCGAGAGACCACATGTGTTTGGAAGACCATATTCCTAATGCATCAAAGTTAATTTAAAACAAAAAATCATTATTTTATTATATATAATGAGATGTTAAATCTCATTGAGCTCCTACAATTGAATGCGACTATTTATAGAACTCATAAAAGAAAATTTGTGGGCTATAAAGACCAATAAACGAATAAACATGATACCGAATCATAACCCAGGAGTCTGAATAAATGAGATGATGTAACAAAAGACAAGTCTCAAGATTATTTACATGGGAACATAAAATAAGGATCAATGAATCATTAGAAAATGAAAAAATTTAAAAGTTGAAATACCCTAAAAGTCTTCATAAGTATAAGGCAAGGCTATGTTCTAAGACAACATCATATGGTTGAAAGAGTCTCATCATGGATTATTTTTAATCTATAATAGCATTATCATATCAAAAAACATAATCATTAAATAATTAATTAGAGATATAATTTGATGAACACATCATAACATGTACATTATTATGTGAAGGTAAACTAAATATCACATTTAATGATTAAACATAAGAAATACCCTTGAAAATAAATGGGTTTCATAATATTATATCATATCACAATAAAAGAAGATTTCATAATATTATAAATTCAATAAGGAACTAGATATTACACAACTTCATTTATGGTTATATAAAAATAGGTAACAAAATACGTTGTTCATTTTAAAAAACATCATCAGAAATAGTTGAGAATTGGTTATATAAATGAACATTAAAAACATTATTTTATGGAATTGGTAAAAGAGTTTTGAAGATATAATATGTATATAATTCTTTGTAATAAATAGAGGAAACCTAAAAAATTTATACAAAAAATATTCCCTTTTTAATTACATCATTAATGGAAATAAATAATTTATTTCAACATTATATAAAAAAAGTTTTGGGATATAAATATTCCCCTTAATAAGTTTTGATTTTAAAGAAGGATTTTAATAAATAAACTTAAGGCACGTATTACACCATAAAATGAAGGGAGAAAAAGATAGGTATATATATAAAAGAATTTTATAAATAAGTTATAATAATTTTATAACATTAAGGAGAGATAGAAAGTGAGTTATAACAATAGTATTCATTTGATTATTATTTTTTCCAAGACTACCAATAGTGATGAATCATGTGACCATATATAGTAAGTAGTGAATATGAGTTATAACTATTGATTTATTGATGTTTTCATGAATTAAAGATTCATATATTTAGATATTAATGTTAAATACCCTTTTACTGAATTTCACTATTATTCAAATGTTAAATTTTTTTTAGAAAAATACATGAAATTAAACCTATCGATTTTTTGATGAGTATATTCAAAAAATGATGTAAATATTAACGAAAATAAATTTCTAATTTTTAAGAGGTTTGTTTTTAAATAAAAACATCATTAAATTTTGAAATAGCAATTTAATTTTAAGATCAATTTCTTAAACTATTGAAAAATTAGTTATGGTCTCATAAAATTATCATATAATTATAATAAAAATATTATTAATTTTTAAATCCAATTTTTAAAAATACACATTCATTTAAATAATTATATTTCTTTTAAATGATTAATTATATTTTTTTTAAAAAAAATAGAAACATATAATATATCATTTTAAAACATTTATTTACTTGATCCTGACATAAATATGTAACATTTTAATTTTATAATATAACCAAATAATATTTTACACATTGATAATAGTGTATAACATTCTAACATATGGGTTTCTATTCTAAATTGCCGAATTACTATTCCAATAGTTAAACTGTAATTCTAAAGGGGATGGTATTTTAAAATCCAGGCTCCTGTTTGTAATTATTGAGTAGATAAGAAAATATTATATTTCACTTGTGATGTTTTCTATTTTAATATAAGATTAATATTTTCAATTAAGATTATCATATTTATTCTATAAATAAAATTTTTAAATAATTAACAGAATTTTTATTGGTTCTATGTATGACATAATTATATAAACAGAAGGGAATTTCCATTGATAATATTTCAAGGTCGTTATAGTTTCGGTCAGCCTGAAAATTATTGTATGCTAGGATTAAATACGAATCCATGAGTTTGATCTATTAATGGAGTTTGGATTCTTTTAGTACTATCATTTTGTATATGTGTAATAAGTCGACATTTTGGGATTTCGTTTTTTTATCTTTTTAAATATATTACATTTTTATTTTATGAATTGTTTTGAATATTTTTGTGGTTTACTCTAATTTATAGTTGTATGGGTGGATATATTTCTATTTTTTTAGGTTTTTGATGGCTATTTTGGTATATATTTTAGATTATGATGGTTGTTATTTAGCGAGAGACTAAGGTACACATTTGGGAATCTGGGGTTGGTGATTCTCCATCTAAGATTATGCACTCCTTTATGATTAGATTAGGCTTTTCTTTATCTTATATGAGGTGGTGATTTTATTTATGACCCCATGTTATCCTTGTATATTGTGGACTTAGGATGTATTATATGTTATTTTTTATAGCTGATTATGGGATTTTCTTCCTCCTATATACTAGAAGTGTTGATGTTTTCAGGCTGGTTTGATCTTTTATTTTTTTGGTTGTCTTGATGAGGATTCCCACTATAGTTTATTTGGTTCTACCATGTTAGATAAATTATAAATATTGGACAGAACATAATAGGTATCATTTTATCTTTTAGTATTCCTAAAAAAGGCTTATATTTTGGTTATTTATAAATACAATAGTAATTGTTGGATGATCGGTTTGATTTTTTTGAGGGAAATAGTTGTTTTTCCTCTACATTAAATAATGTTGTTTTATTTTTTTCAGTTAATTCTTCTTCAAACAATACATTTTTATTGACTTTTATTATCAACCATGTACTTTATAGGGGTATAAAGTTCTATCGTGGAAATAATTTTAACACCCATATTTTATGGTAGGTGTTATTATATAATATTTTATAATAATTTGTGTTATTTTAGGTTTGAATAATTTTTGGAATTTAAAAATTATGTTTTAAAATATAGTTAGGTGATTCAAAATTAAAATACATAGTTATGATTAATCATTTGGAAACCAAGTGAATTGATCTATCTTGGAATAATTGAGTTTTATAATGTCTATATATGATTTTCCCCATAGTGTAGAGATTCATAAGAGACCATGTTGCACCCTTTGAGGTTTTAGGTTAGCCCACATGGTCGGTCTAGGATTAATCCTGACCATGTAACCAAATAATTCATCATGAATAATGCTCTAAAGTTTTTTAAATACCAAAATATTCCTCCACTATTTTTTTTATTTTTGAGTCCCATATTTTTCCCCACTCAATTCAATGGACCCTAGGCCTTCCACCATTGTGTTTATTTCCTCACTTTCCATTCAACCAACTCTTGATGTTCCACTATATTCCCCTTACCTCCCTTCCCTATTTTCTATTTATTAGGATTTCTCTTGTGAATCCTAGGGTTATTTTTGGATGATTTAGTGTTTGGGGTTAAATTAATGATATGTATCTTAGTTAATAAGTTCAATAAACACCATATCAATCCTTGATTGTGTGATCATCATCAAATGAGATAAATTTTGGTTTCTTTTGGATCAGTGTTCACTTCATCAATGTAGTAATTTCAATTATTTACCTTTATTGTGTAATTTATGTGATGATTATTTATTATAAATATATTTTTTGGAATGTATGATCATATTTGATATCTATGTGGTTCTTTTAGATGGTTTCAAGGAAATTTGGGATTGGAATAAGGAATTTCACTTGTGAATCTCATGAATTTATTTATAAATTGACGTTTCCTTGTTCAAATCATATATTAAATTCTTATAAGGCTCACTGAAATGGTTTTATGGGAATTTATTATAGTTTTACAACATTATTATTTTTAAAATAGTCAAAATAATGTTTTGAAGAGGTATTTTTTTATATTATGAGGTGTTGAAAAATAATTAATTCAAAATATGGGTTATCAAAAATAATTTAATTTGATTAATTAAATGTTTTCTATGATAATTTGAAAATTTATTTAATTGATACTTAGTTTTAGTTTTATGTAATGGAAATAATTTAACCCTGTTTTGATATTAAATAAAAAATAAATGTTTTAATGTGCTGATTTGATATGTAAATATTGTGTGTGGGTTTAAGGGATTTATAAAATATGTTTAAAAATAAATTTTATCGAATGAAAAATTGATCATCATCCCATGAAGTGTTTTTTTAAAACACCTGGAACTTTTATACATTATGTGGATTATTTTATGAGGGATACTCATTGATTTGTCATTATTTTTTTCAAACTGAAGGGTTGTTTATATTATTTGAAAATGATTTTATCTTTGCGACGATGATACTGGTGGGGGAGATTTATTTTCTATACCTTATGTGTTGATATCAGATTTCATTTTAACTCAACTTCACATAGATTTGGTCATAGTAACCCTAATACTAAGTGAGAGATCTATTGTTATGCTACATTAATGGGTATGTACACTACTCATGTAACCTCTAGTGTGATATAGGGATAACTGGGGAGTGTAATGTCAATTATTTTTGTGTGGTTTAGGTGAGTGGCTTATGTTGGGTGGTTATATCAAAAGATGTATGATAGTCCAACATTTTTTTGATAATGTATAGATACCTATCACATTAGGACCTAGTGTAGTTCTCATGACAAAATTATTTTATGATTATTGGTTTATATTAGGGATAGTTTATTGATTGAATTCCATTTTGGTTATATTATTTTAGACATTTTATACTTGTATTCTTCAATTATTTATCTAATGAATTTTGGTGATGATATTTTTTCAGGCTTTACCCATTAATTTTGGTTTGTTTCATTTTAAATGGGTTTCAAAGATATCAAAGAAAACCGTTTGGAATGAGTTTTTTGGTTAAAAATACATGGGTCATGAAAAAATATCACAGGGATTGTTTTCATTGAAATAAATAAAATTTAATGTTTATAATAACGTCTCCGAAATGATATTGGTTTTTATAGGGTTATTTTTGAAAATGCCATTTTCAATTTTCTTTCAAAATACTATTAATGAATATTTTTATGAAATAATTGCATACATTTGGTAGGTGGTGATCTACTGTGTTGTATATTTCACACATATATATATATATATATATTATATTTTATTGGTTTTAGTTAGATCAGAGATTTGTTCATTGGGAAGATAATGGGAGAGTTGGTAGGTGGTGCGAAACAAGAGGTTACATGGAGTGGGCTTTGTGCTTGGTTCAAGTTTAATTTTTTATGGTTACCATTATATAATCCATAACAAAATAATGTATATTTTTAATATTATATTATAATTCATATAAATAATCCAATTGTATTCCTTTTAGATGTAGGCTTATCTCATTATGTTCCTTTGTTTTTATTCATCTTCTTATGCTTATATGATGTTTTTTATTTAGTCAATAGCAGATTATTGATAATTTATTCATTGTCTTTAGCTCTTGTTTGAGGGTGAATTCATTCTCCATGAGGGTCCTTTCATACTTAAAAACATATTTCTACCCCATGGGGATCCATAATTCCCATTGTTATGAGTGGTGGATCAATTTAGGTGTCAACATAGGTTGAATACCTGACTGGATAGGTATGTGGATCATGTTCATTTTATTATCATGAAGGATGAGTTTTCAAGGTTTTTCATTTATTATAGTGAGATTAATTACATTTTTATAATGAATGAGTATCCTTTTCCACACATTGATGAAATTTTTAACAAACTTTATAGAGCTCAATATTTCTTAATGTATGATCTTCACTATGGTGATCATAAAATAAGGCTTAAGAAGGTCGATATAATGATGAAATGAATTTTTATGAGGTATGGTGTAATGACATGGAATTTTAAAGGGAATGTTTTGTATTAATTCGTTGAAATTTTATGAGTCTGTGGCTTTAGAAAACACTTGATTCTGAGGCCCGGTGTGCCCAGAATCAATTTCCGAAGTCTTGTTTGGGTACGTTCAGTAAACGTACGTGCATGTTTTTCTATTTTTTAAACCGGTGCACGAAATTGAAATTCTAGGACACCGATGAACTCACAGCGCCAGTAATTTCTTAAGGGAACCTTTACCGCAGTTGCGTTTTATACGGATTGAATGTTATAAATTTGGTTTTAATTAAGAAGTTAAATAAAATTGTTTAGAAATATTTTATATTACTATGGAAGTTATTTCCTCCCATGGGATGATATTGGTGGATCCCACACCGACATAACATCGTATGTGTGGATATTTGAGAGGTGGGGCCCACACGAGCCCCAACCGTTCATCTCCCATAACTCTCCTCAAAATCTCCAATTAATTCTTATTCCTTTATTACGACAACCTCCTTATTTATGAGTTCTCTTCACCTCCCCCCCCCCTCTCTTTAAATTTCTTCCAACACATGTTAATTAATGAGTTCAACCTCTTTAATTAATTAATTAAATTGTCTGAATTTTGAATTACATGTGTGAATAAAATATTAGCTTAACTATTATATTATTTTGGAACCGGTTTGTGTTGGAACTCTGTGGGAGATCTGGAGAAATAGAGAAGGGTGTTCTTCTCTCAAAGAACGAACACCATCCTTCCAACGAAGAACTGCTGAGGAACGTCATCATCACCTTCGATCTTAGGCTAAATAAAAGGAGAAGGATCCACTTGCAAGGAACGCCGAGGACGCACCATCCTCGGCACTTCTTACCCGAAGTTAATGAGTTGAAGCCATCTTCCCATGAATCCGTCTTCCACGATGCTCGACTACCATGAACCTTTTCCATGGAAGGGTGGTTTGCTTCAATTTTATTTGCATAAAATTGTTCTTCGTTCTTCGTGAAACCTTTTTTATCCTTGGCCAATTGGTACTTCTTAACACGGAGGGCGCGGGCCGAACACACACAGTCCGAAGACCCTCTGTAGTCTCCTTATTTGCGATTGTGGCGCGTTGGAAGAGGCGACGACAGGAGAAGAAAAAATCGTGCACTGGCCGCGTGCGGAAGAACCGCGTCCTGCAACCGTGGGCCACTCGACCATGAAATAACTGACTAGCCAATACCGGCCGCACCGAAGGGAGGAACTTCGGCGCCCAAAAGCGCCGTGTTTCAATGAACCGAGGCCCGCAAAAGGGCGGGCCGCTTCGGCAGTAGAACCGGCTGGCTCGACGGTCGGTAGGGGGGAGGAAGGCCGCGACACCGGAAGGTGCCGCACCGGAGGTCCCCCCCCCCGAGTGGTCCACTGGTGCCAAGAAGGTCGGCCTTCTTTGGTCGACTTGTTACCGAGGTCGGCGTTGTGCCGGGCAGGGTCGGACCACGCCGCACCGGGCATGGCCGGGCCGCGCCGCGGTGTGAAGGACCGCACCACTCCGGACCGTGACGCGCCCTGTCGGGCCATGCTGCGCCCCCTTGGGCCGGGCCATGCCATTCGAGCTGGGACACACCCCTTGGGCTGATCCACGCATTTCATCAGGCCGGTATAACCTACCTGCCATGTCGGACCTACCAAAACTGGGTTGACCCGACCCGCCAGCCCATTAGGCTTAACGGGCAATGCCCGTTTTCACTTAATGGTGAATAACTTAAAGACCGCGCGTCCGATCGATGAGCTATATGTGGCACTGGGACCCTCATGACGTGGCCGACCTTTTTCAATACTCTAAGTGAGTTTTGGATAAATTTGTAAAATGGCTGGGTTTGGAACGAGCGTATTTCCAACTGGGCCCCCGGAGCAAAAATGCTAATAACACACAGACCGGGCGTCCGATTGACGCGCCGTCTATCGTATTGTGTTCCTTTTTACGAGACGGAACTTCGCGATACATCAAATATGAACGTCATGACAGTTGATGTATCAGACCTTGGCTTGAGAAGCGGAACCTCCCAGAATCGAGCGTGTTGTGTGCGAGAACCTAGAGGTTGCTGCGGCTGCAACAACTGCCATACTAGAATCCTCTGTGGGATGAGCGACGATGACTACCATACAAGAAATCCTCCATGGGATCGACGGAGATGACAAATGTTATTGAATCCTATGTGGGTCTGACAGTTTGACTTCTATTCTATTATCATACGTGGGTCCAACAGAGTGGCAGGCCTAGTATCCTAAGTGGGTCCAACAGCATAGCTGGACTAGTATCCGACGTGGGTCCACCAGATTAGATGAATTAGTGACTTCATCTGATCATATTTATCACTTCACGAAAGATGTATACCTGTGTGATCTGAGTCTGGAATTTCAACCATTATCATTTATGTGATTGACTTCTTTCATGTGTGTACTGGGTTGTACTTGGGATCGAGAGTTGGAGTTGAACTGGGCTTGATGACTTAGGTATATGTATGGGAATATACCTAAGTAGGATTAGTTGATACTTTGTGATTGTATATTTTCATTGTGGTTTATTCTTCGTGGATTCATGGAGACCTTTGAGGGTCTTGAGGACCCTACTGAGTATCGTTATACCCACCCCTGCACGGGCTATGCCTGAACTACGTTGTGTTGGATGCAGACGACATAATGTGCTGATCGTGATTAAGATTTGTAGAGATAGATGGTACCCAGAGGTGGATCACTTGTTGAGACGTACGTGGAGAAGACGGATGGACCTGAGGTTCTGAGGATACTATCTATACCCACCATTCATGTGGGATTTCCAGAGGATGACTCTGTGGTTGCTGCTTTACTTTACTGTTATTTTACTTGTCTTTCGGCTGTTCTGTACTTTCAGTTGGGTTTGTATAATGGCCCATTTACTATCAGCACTTACGTTTTTTACTCAGTTTAAATAGTTCTTACTTTTTTTGCATACTCTGTTGCTCTTGTTTACTATATAAAGGAAATGCCTTCCATTTTTTTCTAGATTTATGACATGGTACTAGTCGTCACTCCCTGGCCTATGGAAGGTGGGCTTGTGGTCTTCACGACATGGGCCCCGCGGACGGGTCGTGAAAAATTGGTATTAGAGGAGTTGGTTCTACCGTAGAACACAAGACACTATCTTTCCTTTCTATAAACCAATATTGTTAAATTTATTAAGTGTGGTTTTCAGTCCAGGGAGTCCACTATTGGTACAACGGCTGACGTATCCATAAACTAGGACCCTGACCTCTAATTTCTGACTCGGTGCACGAAAACATTGATTGCATGTGAATTTTAAAAGTTTTCATTGTGATTACTTTTTTTCATCTCACCAGGTATACTATTTTGATTTTGGAACAACTGTTTCTTTTCAGGATGGACCCATGAAGGTAGCCATCTAGAGTTCTGATTTACATGCGAGATGATAGGCCACCGAGTGACGAGGCCTCGGTCTAGGGCCCCATCATAGAGGAGGCACCAACGGTACCACTACTCACTGGGCCACTGATACCACCATCCCCAATAGCGGAGAGTGCACTCCGCCTGAGTGCATTACACGAGTTTCTGTGATAGAGGCCACCCAGGATCCGCGGAGTGACTAACCCTCATGAAGCCAAGGATTGGCTGGAGGCTATCGTCAGATGCTTCAGATTGGTAGGGTCACCAACCGATCTTATGATGATCCTTCCCGCGAGTCACTTGCATGCAGCGGTAGGTAGATGGGGGATCATGATGCTCCAAGTTCATGATGAGTCATATCTACATTGGATAGACTTCTATAGTCACTTCCGCTTGGAGTTTTTTCCAGCCACCCTCCGTGGGCTGCACATCCAGGAGTTATTTCATATGCGGTAGGGTAGCATGACAGTAGCTCAATACTTAGAGATATTTACTGACCACTCGTGCTACTCCACGAACATGGTATGAGACCCATTCATCCAGGCCTGGACCTTTGAGATGGGACTAAGGCACGATATCAGGTCTTCAATGATCTCCCATAGCATTCCGACATTGGAGGGAGTGCTGGAGCGAGCCCTTCTTGTGGAGAGATTTCTCACTATGCTCACACCAGTAGCGAGACCCACTGTAGGGTGACACGCAGGAGAGTCTTCTGCAGCCAGTAGTAGACATATGTTGCAGATGTCCAAGAGGACAAGGCCATAAGGAGAGAGACCTCAGGTTATAGGTTCGGTTTTGCGGGGCACCCGAAATAGAGCCCGCTATACGAGGAGCAGACATTGCTATGCATGCGATGGACAGGGTCACATGGATTGAGACAGCACGACCCGCCGTAAAGATGAGCAGAAGATAGTGGCAGTATCTCTCAAGTAGAGGTAGAGATTTGACCATGGTGGTCCGTAGGGAGCAGGAATATGAGGCAGAGAAGATGGCCGAGCAGCAGGTGGTGGATGACATATTGAGACTCTACCACCACCCCCACCAGGAGGTCCACCCAGACCACACGTATCTGGAGAACAAAGGCAAGATCAGCTCCAGGAAGTAGAGGCTTACGACCAAGATTCACCTGAGATGATTCGAGTTACTATCTATATCTATTCCAACCTTGCTATATTACTGATAGACACATGTGCAAGTCATTATTTTTTTGTTGATGCCCTTGTTCGGAGCTCAGCGATTCCGATGGAGCCGTTGGCTCATCCCTTATAGCTAGAGACCTCCACGGGAGTAGACTCGATGATTATGCACTGTTGAAGGTAGTTTTATCATACTCTAGGAGGTGAGAGCTTCGACTGGGATCTCCTTCTAGTGGTGTCGAGGCCTTACGATGTCATCTTGGGTATGGACTGGTTGTACACAATCCATGCTCATATCGACTACATTAGGTGTAAAGTGTGGTCTATCTGCATGTATGGGAGTAGGTTAACCTTCACGGGTGACAAGGGAGCCTTAGCAGCACCGGATGGACTTATGTAGAGGAGAGGGCAGCCAATCACACATCAGTTAGCTAGTCTCATCTTCAGAGCGGTTGATGTGCAGAGTCTGAGTTTTTCCTATTGTGGTTGATCAGTATGCTGATGTTTTTCCTGATGACGTTCTAGGACTACCTCCCTACAGAATGGTAGAATTCTACATAGACCTTTACCTCGGGACCACACCGAAATCTACTCCATCATATCAGATGGCTCCTGCTGAGCTTCGTGAGCTGTGGATACATCTAGAGGGCTTGCAGGGGAAGGGATTCATTTGACCCAGTGTTTCACCATGGGCTTCTTCGATTTTGTTTTCCTATAAGGAGAATGGGAGCTTACGACTGTGTGTCGACTACCGTCTCCTGAATCAGATGACCGTGAAGAAAAAGTACCCACTACCAAGGATTGATGACCTCTTTAATTATCTCATGGGAGCAAGATGGTTCTCTAAGATATGCCTCAGGTCAGGCTATCACCTGCTTAGAGTTCTAGACGAGGATGTGCAGAAGACGGACTTCAGTTTTCAGTATGGTCACTACGAGTTCTTGGTTATTCCCTTCGGCCTAACCAATGCTCTAGTAGTGTTCATGAGTCTCATAAACATGATCTTACAGCCATACCTCGATCGTTTTGTCGTAGTCTTAATCGACGACATACTTATATACTCGACATCTGAGGAAGAGCATACCTACCACTTGCTGGTTGTGCTGGATACACTCCGAGAGCCCCAGCTTTATTGTAAGCTATCGAAGTGCCAATTCTGGATACAAGAGGTACACTTATTGGGATGCATCATCTCATATGCGGGAGTTGCAGTGGATCCTGTGAAGATCAAGACAGTTCTTGCTTGGGAGCCACCCAAGAGCATGACAGAGGTGTGGAGTTTCTAGGGTATGTCTTAATATTATCAGATATTCGTACCAGACTTCTCTAGAGTAGCAACACCTCTTTCAGCATTGACGATGAAGGGGAAACCCTTCATGTGGTCAGATAGATGTGAACAGAGCATTCAGGAGCTGAGGCAGAGGTTGAACAGTCCGCCCATCTTGAGGCTACCAAAGGAGGGCGTAGGTTACGTACGTTACTGCGACGTTTCAGGAACCAGACTCAGGTGTGTCCTGATGTCGGAGCGAGCAGTGATCACATATAGTTCATTAAAGTTGAGACATCACGAGAAGAACTATGCTACCCATGACATGGAGTTACCAGCAGTGGTTTTCAACTTGAATATGTAGCACCACTATCTGATGGGTGAGTGCATTACAGTATACACTGACCACCAGAGTCATAGGTACATCTTCTCGCAGAAGGACCTGAATTTGAGATAGTGGAGATGGCTCGAGTTCCTCCAGGACTATGACATTGAGATAGTCTATACTCCTGGGAAGGGGAACATTGTGGCTGATTCTCTCAGTAGAAGATCAGGCATTAAACTACTAGGAGTGGTGACAGAGAAGCTAGCCGTGTTGTAGATATCCTTTGTAGATAGAGATGGAGAAACTTTTCTACATTCTCTCACAGTCACTCCTCCACTCCTTCAGGGAGTCAGAGAGGCACAACGTGGGGAAGCTGACTATGAGACACGACGTGCTCAGATACCAACAGAGGAGGCACCTGATGGACATTATGAAGGAGGGGAGCACGTCATCCTCTTCAGGGGATGTACTATGGTACCAGTTTCACTACAAGAGGAAGTGATGAGGGAGTTTCACACTTCCCCTCTAGTGTTAAATCCAATAGTGGCGAAGGTGTACTAGGACCTCAGTCGACAGCACTGGTGGCCAGGCATGAAGAAGGCTGTAGCAGAGTTTATTTCACGATACCTCACTTTTCAGCATGTGAAGGAGGAGAACCAGGTACTATAATGCTTGGTACAACACTTAGAGGTCCCAGAGTGGAAGTGGGTTCGGATATCCAGGGATTTTGTGATGGGGCTTCCATGTAAATCTATGGGACACGACTCTATTTGGGTGATCGTACACCGACTCACCATGTCTTCCCACTTCCTACCGATCAGAGAGCAAGGATCCATAGAGAGATTGGGAAGCCTCTACGTTCAAGAGATCATCAGGCTTCACAGTGTTCCATTGAATGTTGTATCCGACTGAGATTATCTCTTTACTTCCTGGCTTTGGAAGGGGTTGTAGGAGGCCTTTGGGACACAGTTGTGTTTGAGCACCACCATCCATCATCAGACGAACGGATAGAGTTAGAAGAACATACTGACACTCGAGGACATTCCCCGTGCATGTATCCTTGACAATGTTCACTACTGGAAGGATCACCTAGCCTTGGTGGAGTTTTCAGACAACAATTTTGACCACTCCACCTTCAGGATGGAACCATACAAGGCACTGTACATACGACCTTGCAGATCACCTCTATGCTGGACTGACCCTGGGGAGTAAGCACTCGTAGGACGAGAGATTGTTCAGGCTACAACGGAGAAGGTGCAAATCATCCAGGAGCAGATGAAGACGACACAGTGAAGACAGAAGTCCTATGCTGATAGGAGGTGGAGACCACTATATTTCGAGGATGGAGACCACGTCTTCTTACGGGTCTCACCTAGAAGGGGCCTATACATGTTTGGCTGTGGCGACAAGTTATCACCACATTTCATCGGACCATTTCAGGTCCTCAGAAGAGTAGGTGAGGTGGCTTACCGCCCGACCCTTCAACCTCAGTTGCACCGGGTGCATGACGTCTTTCACGTATCTCAGCTGAGGAGATACGTGTACGACCCAAACCACATCATCTATCACGGGGAGCTGGACATTGATGATAGGGTGACATGTGTGGAGGTCCTGGTGGAGATTGAGCATCGACATGAGCGGGTCCTACGTGGATGGTCGATTCATTTGGTGTGCGTTCACTGGCAGCACGAGAACCTCCAGGAGAGAACTTTGGAGCGGGAGGCACAGATGCTTGCTCACTATCCCCATTTGGTTTCCTAGTGTGTGTTGTAGATTTATGGGGATGTAAAGCCCTGAGGTGGGAGTAATGTAATGACCCAAAATTTTGAACGATTTTTTTCCTTAATTATTTGGAATTTTACGAGTCTGTGGCTTCTGATGGCACTTGATTCCAAGGCCCGGTGTGCCCGGAATCAATTTATGATGTTTGGTTTGGGGTTGTTTAGTAAGCGTACATGCAGTTTTTTCTATCTTTTCAACCAGTTCTCGGAATTGATATCTGAGGACAACGATGAACTCGCAGTGCCGATAATTTCATAAGGGGTCCTTTACAACCGTTGCATTTTATGCGTGATGAAAGTTATAAATTGGGGTTTAATTATGAAGTTAAATAAAATTGTTTAGAACAATTTTATATAATTATGGAAGTGATTTCATCCCATGGGAATTTATTGGTGGGGACCACATCTACTTAACTTCCCATGTGTGGATATTTGATAGGCGGGGCCCACACGAGCCCCAACCTTTCATCTCATATAACTCTTCTCAAACTCCCCAATTAATTCCCCTTCCTTTATTACGACAACCTCTTTATTTATGAGTTCTCATCACCTACCCCTCTCTCTCTTTAATTTTTTCCAAGACATGTTAATTAATGAGTTCAACCTCTTTAATTAATTAATTAAATTATTTTAATTTTGAATTACTTTTTTGAATAAAATAATAGCCTAGCTATTATATTATTTTGGCAGTGGTTTGTGTTGGAACTTTGAGGGAGCTCTGAAGAAATAGAGAAGGGTTTTCTTATCTCAATGAAAGAACTCCATCCTTCCAACGAATAACCAACGAGAAACGTCATCATCAACTGTGAACTTCAGAAAAATAAAAGGAGATGGATCCACCTCCAAGGAAAGCTGACGACACCCAATCCTCGGCTCTTCTTCCCTGATGTCAATGAGTTGGCGATGTCTTCCCGCGATGTCATCTTCCCGCAATGCCGTCTTCCGCGACGCTCGACTATCGAAAATATTTTCTAAGGTAGGGTAGATTGCTTCAATTTTATTTCAATAAAATTGTTCATCGTTCTTCGTGAAACCTTGTATATCCTTCGCCAATTGCTCCCACATAACACGGAGGGAGCGGGATGAACACACACGGCTCGACGACCTTCTGTATCCTCCTTGTTTTCAATTGAGGATCATTAGAAGCGGCGAAGACGGGAGAAGCGACGACTGTGCGCTGGCCGCATGTGGAAGAACCACGACCCGCAACCACAGGCCGCTCGACCAAGGAAGAATCAGCTGACCATAGCCGGCCGGGCCGAATGGAGGAACCTCGACGTCCCAAGGTTCCACGCTATAGAGAACCACGACCTGCAAAAGAACGGGCCACATCGGCGGTAGAACTAGTCGGCACGACGACCGACCGACCGGAGGAAGGCTAGTGCACCCGAAGGTGCTGTGCAGTATATCCATGGCCCGCACGAGTGTTTTTATTTCTCCTAGAAGGCCGACCAGCTTCGACTGACCGGTTAGGGAGGGCGGCGCCGCTTGGCGCCGCTGTTTCAGAAAACCTCGGGGCCGCGCCCTCAGACTCGGACCGGTCGGCCCACTTTGGGCCCTGCCGCTCGACCAACCGGCTGAGCAGCGGCAGGCCAGGCCATGCCATGCCGGGCCGGGCTGGGCCGCGCCCCCTCTGGGTAGGCTGTGCCTTTTGTGCTAGGCCGCACCGCTTGGGTTGGGCCGCCAATTTCATCGGGCCAGTCCGGCCCCCCTGCCGGGTTAGACCCGCCAAAACTGGGTTGACCCGGTCCGCCAGCCCACTGGGATTAACTGGTCGGGCCCATTTTCACTTAAAGGTGAATAACTTGAAGACCACGCGTCCGGTCGATGAAATGTCTACAGAACTGGTACCCTAGTGACATGGTTGTCCTTTTACGATACTCTAAGTGAGTTTTGGATAACATTGGAAAATGGTCGTGTTTGGAACGAGCAAATTTCCAACTGGTCCCCCAGAGCAAAAATGCTAATAACACACAGACATGGCGTCCGATTGACCCACCGTCTGTCACGTTGGGTTCCTTTTGATGAGACAGAAATTCACGATACATCAACTCTAGACTTTGTGACGGTTGATGTATCGATCGTTTCCTCGAGGATCTCTCTCAGAATCGAGTGGGCTCTTTGCGAGAACTCTAGCGGTGGCTGCAACTACAATGACAACCGTACTGGAATCCTCTGTGGGTTTGGCGATGAAAAATACCGTACTAGAAATACTATATGGGTTTGACGATGATGAGAAGTGTTCTTGTATCCTACATGGGTTCGACAATTTGACTTTTGTTCTAGTTTACTATGTGGGTCTGATGGAGTGGCTGGTCTAGTATCCTTTGTGGGTCTGACAGCTTAGCTGGACTAGTATCATACGTGGGTCTTCCAGCTTAGATGAATTAGTCACTGTATCTAATCATCTTTATCACTTTAAAAAGGATGTATAAATGTGTGATCTGAGTCTTTACTTTCAATCATTATCATTGATGTGATTGACTTCTTTCCTGGGTGGACTGGGTTGTACTTGGGCTCAAGAGTTGGAGCTGAACAGGGATTAATGACTTAGGTATATTAATGGACATATACCTAAGTAGGGTTGGTTGATACTTTGTGATTGTATCTTATCTTTGTGGTTTATCCTTCATGGATTCTGGGAGACCTTCAGGGGTCTCGGGGTCCCTACTGAGTATCGTTATACTCACCCCTTCACAGGTTATGCCTACACTACGTTGTGTTGGATGCAGATGACGAACATCGTTGATCGTGGTAGAGGCTTGTAGAGCTGGATGATACCCGGAGGTGGACCACTTGGTGAGACGTACTCAGAGCAAATGGATAGACCCGAGGTGTTGAGGAGACTATCTGTACCCACCCTTCAGGTGGGATTTCCAGAGGATGACTAAATGGTTGCTACATTACTTTACTATTATTTTATTAGTCTTTCAAATGTTCTGTACTATTAGTAGGGTTTGTATACTGGCCCATTTACTATCAGCACTTACTTTTTGTACACAGTTTACTTTGTGTTTACTTTTGTTACCTACTCTTTTGTGCTTGTTTACTATATAAAGGAAATTCCTTCCCTTTTTTGGGATTTATGCCTTGGTGCTAGTCGCCGGCCCCTGACCTATGGAATGAGGGCTTGGGGTATTCACGACACGGGCCCTGAGGACAGGCTGTGACACATGAAAATTATAATTTTATAATAATTCCCTTTAGATTGAATAATTTAACCTCTTTGTTTTGGATATAATGAATAATTTATTGAAGGTTTATATTGATAATGTCATTGTGGTATTTTTTATGATATTTTTATATACACTAAATGTAGTGAAGACTATAAGAATCATGTTTGAATCATTCTTGAGATTCTTAAAGGAAAAGGGTTATATAGGATACTCAATAATTGTGAATTTTGGATCTAGGATGTTTCTTATCATAGGTATATTGTCTCTAAGGATATAATATAAATTGATACATCCATGGAAAAAGTTATGAAATAATGTCCCATGCCAGGGAATATAAATGAGATACATAGTTTCTTTTGACCAGAAGGTTACTATCGATGAATATTTCAAAAAATCACATTCTTAGATAACTCATTATCCATTTTGGCATGAAATGGAGTTATCACGATGAATGGAATGCGAAGAAAGTTTTATGTATTTAAAGAGGAGATTGGTTAATGAAATAAAACGAAATTTAACATTGGGAGAGGAAGGATTTGTAATGTATCAGGATGTATCAGTCAATGGACCGAAGTATGTTCTTAATGAAATGATACTATGGTTTCTTATTTATTAATGCAATTCACGATCCATGAACATAAATACCTAATAAAATATCTTGATTTGGTAGCTATAATATTTTCCTTAAAGATATGGAGGCCCTACCACTATGGTTAAATATGTGATATATATATATGGACCAAAAAAGGTTGAAGAATATATTATCACAGAATGATCTCAATATAAGAAACAAATATGTCTAGAATAACCAAATACCAGGACTACTCGTTACAATACCTCCCCAAGAAGGAAAAAAAGGTTACTAATGCATTTAATTAGAAAGACCAGGGATTCCTTACCATGATGAGGATAATCCATGATCTCATATTCATGTATTTAGTAATGTCTTAAATGGTAATTGTTATTAATGGGTATGAAATATTCATGTTTTTTGAAAATTTAAATCGATCTTTAATGGAAAATATATTGATGCCCAAACAGTGTGATTAGTGTTTTCAGAAGTTTAAGGCTATGATTGATGAGATATTATCATATATCTTCCATGAAAATGTCGTGAGAATGTTTAAAAAGATAACATGTGTTTCATCCAAACCTCAAATCAAAAGTGAATTATAAATTAACTATACAGATCAAATTTCCATAGTAGAACAATGATGTATTTTGAATTAAGATTACATTTTTTGTCTTATGAAAGGAAAAAGTAAAATGTATATTATGTGTCAATATGCCATATGTGATAGTTGGTACAGGTTGAAATATAACATACTGGAGGAGTCCTGAAACCTATCCCTATACCAATGTGAATGTGGGATAATGTTAAATTATACATTATCAATAAATTTTAAAAAAATCCTTAGACGAAAGATTCTATATGTCTCATTATAGACTACCATACCAGGTCTAGACATTTTATTTATATTAGGGAGGATTTATCCCTTGAGCACTTTGCATAGGTGAATATTAATAAAATTGTGAGACTTCATGGTTCACCTCTTTCATTTATATATGGTCATGAAACATGGTTCACATTGATATTCTGGAAGAGACTTCAGAAGGATCTTGAAACTGAGATACATTTGAGAACCACCTATCATCATCAAAAAGAGAGATAATCCAAAAAAGACTATTCAAATAGTAGAAGATATTATAGGGTATTTATTACATTATTTTCATGGTATATGGTATTAGTATCTATCTATTATAGAATTTACATATAATAATAACTTTTATTCAATAATTCAAATTGATCCATATATAGAATTTTATGAGAAGTGATATTTTACTCCAACTTGTTGAGATGCAGATTGAAAGGGAAATATTATAGGCCAACAACTCGTTCAAGTGATAATGAAATAAGTCACAACTATTAAGAATATTATTAACATAGCATTATGAAGAAAAATGAGTTATGCCAATAATTAGAGGAAGGGATTATTATTTATACTAGAGGATCATTTATTAAAAAAATAATATATTAGGAAGTGAGTTATAAAGTTTGATAAAATTGTGAATAAAAACCTAGGTTCACCAAGAATTTAATTTTTTAATAGAATTAGATATGTATCATACTGTTTGGATATGCCACCCAACCTATCTAAAATGGATGTAATATTCAATGTTTTGTTATTTAGGAAGAACACACCATAAACAACACATGTTCTCACCAATAAAGAAATAGAGTTGGAACATAGATTATATTCTAAAAAAGTGTATTTCTAGTTTATTGAAAATAATGAGTAAGAACATTAGAATCTAACAACTCTGTAGGTGAATTTACTTTGGATGAATCACATGAAATATAAAGAAACATTGGATCCTCATGAAGAAATCCTAAATAATTACCAAAATTGTTTTATGAATTAACATATATATTAATTTTATAAGATGAATTTATATATGTATGGGGGAAAATGTAATAAATAATATTTTATAACAGTAGGTATAATACTTCCCTAAACTATAAACAATTCAATTTAAATTTTTTCATCATTATAGTATAATAAAAAATGATTTTTTCAAGAATTCATTTCAATAAAATATTCAAAAAAATTAATGTTTTAATTATACTATAGGCATATCATTTTTGTATTCATCAGGTAAAAATAATTTATAGGTGAAATAATAGGATTTTCATAAAATTGATTTATTTTAGTATAATAGTCAAAATACTATTTTTAAAAATATAATAATTATAAAAAACATTATGATATAATCATGAACAAAAACTACATGAAACTATTTTCTCCATAAGATATGAATTTTAAGGGGTAAAATACTTAATCTAAATATATTATGTTCAACTTATAATTATATAATCTACTCTTTTGAACATAATTGTATTTTTTTCTAATGGAAAATCTATTTATGAATTTTTAGTCTAATTAACTATTCAGAAGGTTATATTGGGTTTTTCTAGCATTGAAAGCCAAAAAACTCTTATTTGTTTAATCTGGAAATATAAAAATCTGATAAATATATAATATAAATGATATTTATATAAATTTATTTTTGTTCATGAAAGGTTTTTTTTTCAAAAAAAAGCTATTTATTTCATTAATTCATCTTTTACTAAAGATAATTTCTATCAAATATTTAAATTTGATATTGTAAAGATGTTTTAATTTTGTGAATCGCCATATAAATTTTTTTCAACAAGGTCAATTTTATTTTTTGTAACAAAAAATGAGTTACCATGGTATAATTGTACCACTACTATAATAGTTAAATGTGTTAAAGAGGGTGTTAAACAAAGGTAAGAGGATTTGAGGATTCAAATATGTCAAAAACATATCCCCAGTTGATGAATTGAGTGAAATATTTATGTTAATTATCCTGTCACATAAATTTGGATAGATTGGTTCCAAATTCTTGTAAAATTCTCTTATTTTATATTATGGTTACAAGTATTTACAAAACATCCATCACTATCACTTATAAAGGATCTCGTAATTAGATCAATTAAACAAAGACCATGATCATTTTAACTCAACCAATCCCTAAATAAATACATCCACAATTATATTTTTCACATTACAGTGGTTAGGGTCCCTCCCAAATACGATTAAATGAATTTTTAACGAGATATAAAAAGGGTGATATCCAAGAATATGATATTATGGTATGTTCAACTAAGTAGAAGATAAATGTAAGAGTTTATTTCACAGTATCATCAATATTGGACATCGTTTATGTGTAAATTTTAGTGACATGAATTACATGATATTTCTCTCTAAAACCCCATATATTTTCTTAACCTCTAATTTCATGGGGTTATCATGTCCACTTTCCATTTTCCTCTATTGGTTACTCAAAATCGTTGAATGAATGTTTATAATAAAATAAAACATTACTACTAATTTTTAGTTATAAATATTTCTCCTCCAGATCAATATTATTTATAATGTTTCAGGAATATTATTTTCTAAACTACCAGGATTATTAATAGTTTTTTTCGGTTAACTTTTAAAATTATTTGAAAAAAATATAATGGAAAAGTTTTCAAATTTTCCTAAAAAATAATTTTTACTCTTTTATATAAAAATGAAAATGAATATTTTTATAAAATTTTCAATGTGACCACCTTTACCGTTCTTGGATATAATGTTTTTCTCATGTTTCGACGTTTTTCAATTGTTATTCAATTTATTTATTATTATTTTTTTATTAAAAGTTATCAAAATAGAAGATTTTTTATTTTTTTTTCAGAGAAATTTACTATTATCATTATAAATATTTTTTCATCCGCGTAAGCATTATTTGAAGTTTATTATACTTCACTGAGGATATTCTTTAATGATACCACTCGCTGCCTTTATTGAGGTAGATTTTGATCAAGTTATTCCTTTTATTGAGTAAGAAATGTTATCATTGAATATACCTGATTCAATATGGATATTTATTTATTACAACAGAATTTATATTATGAATTATATTTTTAATTCAACACATGAGGAATACATTTTACATGTTTAATGATGTATGAATCTTGGAATTATATATCCCATGGATACATCGATAGTTCAAATGATATAAAAAGGATTGGGTATTTAGTGTATGTGGTCCCATATATTTATAATTTCTTAGTTTAGGCCTTGAAAATATGTTTATGATTATTTAGTAATGGGTAGAGCCAAAAATTATATAGTCCCTTAATGCATTTGGTAAGACTTTTTGGAAAACCAAGATTTCTTGTATAACTAATTATTTGGTAATTTGGTGTATAAATACCCATTTAATGAAAAATTCCAAGGTGAGGCATCGATGGAATGATTATTACGTCTAACATTATACATTCCATCATTAATAAATCAGTTATGATTACTTAAGTGATTACCATTTTATTATTATCATTGGATATATTTCATTGTCAAAATATTTATTATATGGAATATTCATTAATTATTCATTCTATTATATTATTTATGATTTTTTTATTCATGATACCTTAAATTGTATGCAACCCATCACTGGGCATTTGAGCTCACCATTTATTGTTTCTAATACCCATAGTTCTAATAATTGAACTTTGAAGGAATTCAAGGATGTAATAAAATGTCTAAGAATGTTTTCATGAAGATCATAAGCATTGTTTCAGGTATCCAATGTAGTATGAGAATCATGTATGTATCTAATCACACCATTCAATTAATTTTTTCAAAAATTTGTGATGTTATATCTTATATCTTGTACCAATGTAATGTTTTAACCATTTGATCTGGGATTATAGAGTCATGGTTGTTACACATATCAATTTTGAATTTTATATTAAATTGAGGGAATATAATTTTTTCCATTTCAGGATTGAAATTATGAATTTTTAAGTATTTTACATTGGCATAAATTTGCCTACAAATTTGTGGAAACTATGATTATTGCATATGTGTAGTGCTGGTGTTTTTTAATAGATTTTTCATGTCTGATCCATGATTTTATGAATAGTGTGGAAAAACCATGGGGGTGTCTAGGATTGTTTTGGCGTGGGTTTCATTGTTGGTGCATGGTTTTCTAAACCATGTATCTTGACCAAGAATGTTTCTATATTCACATAAAAGGTGAATTTACTATTTCCCATTCTTTGAATTTAACATCCATCCATAATCATTTTAACCCCTTCTTGTAGTTAGACAAAGAGTTCAAACTATAGAGTTTTTCTATACTATTTACAAGTGGTTTCTTCATGGTAAGACCCTCAATTTCTCTTATTATTACATTATTATCTATCTCTAACCCATTTTCTATTTTTTTTAAACACTCTTCCAAAATCCTAGGGTCTGTGTTGGCTAGTATTAGGTTTTAGGGTGGTTCTAGTTTTGGGGTTTTGGTAATTTATTATTGAAAAAGGTATTCTATTTCTTGGTTGAGCATTCTATTTTGAAGGTCACGTGTTTCAACATAGTTTTTTTTAGAATGAGTAATGTGACACATTAAAATTTCCATAAATAACCTATCATTGAATTATTTATGGTATATAGTTTTTTATTTTTGTAAAATATATGTGGCAGGATAGATGTAGATCTTTTTAAGGGTAATTTTATTTGTTTAATCAATATTTTCAAAAAGTTTTCTATAAAATCCTTGAAATTTGTAAATTTAAAATTGGAATATTTTAAACCAATTTGTTGCAAAATTTTATTTAACCCAGTTGGTTTTATTGTATAAGAATGTGTATTTTTATTTCAAGAGATTTTTATCCATTAAATTTACATATGTTTTAAAAAAAATTATCAGAATTTCAGGGAATGTATTTGTGATTTCATAAGATTCGAGTCTCATTACCTGATTTCAAATATTTTAAAAAGAAGAATTATAAATTGTGGAAGAATGAATTGTCACATCACGTTTATTTTAGAAAATTCCCATATAATTTTTTTAGAAATTTTTCATAAAGTAAATGAAACCCTTTAGTCTTTGAGCCCCTTTAATGTGACTTTTTTGAACTATAAAAAGGTTGCATGCCCCTATATTTGTTTGTATGGATTGATGTTAAAATTAAAATGCAGTATTTATTACAAGTGTATAAGAGTTGAGTTATGGTTTATTGTTAATATATTGTTTTAAAATAATTTTAATATCATTTGGATTATTATATTATAACCTAAATAGAGTTTAATATTGGGACACTAGTTACTGAATTAGAAGGTCTGGTTGTGTGTTAATGTAGACTTTTGCGCACTGACCAGCCAGAACCCTTTAATATTTTCAGCCTAATATGGGTTTTTATTATACATAGTGACTCATAGGGGTGTCAAATGATATGTTATAGTTTCATTAGGGTCCCCTAGAAAGATTGATTTAAGTATTCCCTGTCTAATATTATCCATGTTACAACAAAATGGGTTTCCTAAGATATTTTAATTCTATAGAGGATGGT
This sequence comes from Viscum album, assembly GCA_963277665.1. NCBI lineage: Eukaryota > Viridiplantae > Streptophyta > Magnoliopsida > Santalales > Viscaceae > Viscum > Viscum album. The sequence continues at coordinate 1,365,265,243 of OY728162.1, read as the reverse complement.
TTAAGGGATTCGATTATGCCTTATTTATATCCCCCTGTACTTGTTTGAATTAACTGAAACCATTTTTTGATTTAAATTCTATTATTCTTATCTTTTCCTTCAAATATTATTGTGCTAAAATATATTGTGTTTATCTCATTCATGTTTTATTTTTTTAAATATTTCAAAATGGAATTTTAGAAGTTTAATTTAAGAGAAACATTAATGAATCTTATAAATGGATTCATAAAATAATGTTGAAATAGAAAAGTAAAAGTTTATTAAAGGTGTGTGTGTGTGGAATTTGTACTATGTTTTTTAAAATTGAGGGAAATGATTTTATTTTTGTTTCCATTCAACTTTAAGGTTCTCAATTCTAAATTCAATGTCTTGCATTTAAAAGGTTTTGGTATACTCCTATTTTCTATGAGATGGTTGGGGTTATTTTTATTTAACAATCTAACCATTTTAACATATATGGATCCCATTATACATGATTTTATAAAAATCTATTTATTTAAAATTATATACAAACTATAATTACTAGAATTTCATTCACCTAAATTAGGGAAAATTCATTTGTGGTATTCTATTGGGACTATTTTTTCTCACACACTACATACACCACTAGGTTTATGCATCCCTCATGTATCTATTCATGATCTTAGGTTGCTATCTTATCTATTTTTGTGTTTGATGCTTGATTTGGTAAACTATCATGAGATAAGAAATGACGAGTGACTAATGGAAACATTGAAATGTTTGATAGTTTTTAAAGATTCATTTTTTATCCCCTTCGGGATTCTTATATGGAATCCATGATTATTTGGAATTTTCTTTTTGGTTTCTATTATATGTGTATCATGGAAGATCTTCATACAATTTTCATATATATAATGTTATATTTTGTTATATATTTCTGGTTCATAGGTATTAGATATATGGATGGGTCAAATTAGGGTTCTAAAATAAATTTTTTTATTTGGTCATTTGGTTTGAGAGACTAAAAACCTCCATAGTGGTACAATTTTGATTCCTTGGTTCATGTTATGAACATATTATAATTATGAATTATATTTTGGTCTTATTAATAGCTTTCATGAGTGCCCAGTTTTGGCATGTACTTAGTTGGTTCATTATTAAATGGAATCATAGTCTAGGTTTCTAAAAGATCATATGATCTGAAAATGTGTTCTTCTAATTTACATAATATTGTAGTATGGGGACAAGATTTTTCAGAACAAGTTAAGTAGGTTTGGTGAAATTTTATTAGATATTTCTTCCCCAAAGCCTTATGTTTTCAAGGGTATTTGGGATTTAAATATTGAATTTGTATTATTGTTTTCATTTTTTCTATTATAGTTTCAGTAGGGTTTATGATATTTGATCGTCAATGGAAGTTAATGAGTTTACATAGGTGTTTTTTCATATTTTATAGTGGAATTGGGAGAATAAATAAGGATGCTTGATTAGATCACAAGGAATGGAAAACAAATATTTGGCCAATGTTTATGTTTTGAAATGGATTCTATAAGATATATTATGATTGGAAAACAATATTATAAACCATGCCTCCAAACCATGGACAACTATGTTTTTCCCTAGGACTTATGTTTTGACCTCCTACTACTCCAATATTTCTTCCAATGATGTTATTGATCATTTGGGAAGGAATTGAGGGAGTTTTAATGGAAACATTGTGATATTGGAGTGCATTATATTTGATCAATGTGTGGCATCTTTATTCCTTCATATACGTTGATACTATTTGTTTAATGAATGAATATGGTATTTACAAATTGATTCAATTTAAAATATAAAATTATGAAATGAGGATTGGATTCTAAATTTTTATTGTTTGGGATTATTATAAAATGTTTTTAAATATTGGTCATGTTTCAAAAATTGGTTGGTTTTACCATGAAATTAGGGAAGATATTTGGTAAATCAAGAAATAATTTATTTCCTATGAGAAGCGAAAGTATGTTATTCATTTATAAAGGAGATGGGTAATTTCAAAATTATATTATTTGTTTTGAAGATTGATATTTTTATGGTAATGTTTTTTTCTGGAAATAGTTTTATCATTTTAATAAAATTATTATGGTTTAGGGGACAATAATTATATATTCTTTTTATAGATTTATCTATATAGTTTTTTTACGTTTCATTAAAAGAATTTTGAACTGAAAATTTATTTTAATTTCAATTCTTTTATAAATGGTCCAATTTTTTTCTGAGGATTAATAATTATTCAATTCTAGGGTAGACCCTTTGAATCCTTCTTAAAAGTGTAAAATTAGGATTTATATTTTCCTATATTTGTAAATTGTATTTTATATTGAGGATTCTAAAATAAATAGAATGTCTAAAAGATGAATTTAATTCAAGAGGGAACATTTTGATAAATTGTATTTTTGTATTTTATTAAATCTATGTGTCTTGAATTGGTTGAAATCATTTAAAATTAGATAAAATTTGTTTTTAAACTAATTGTATTTTAATTTTGGTTAAAACAATGGTTTATAGGTATTTTTTAGATATTGTTTTGAGGAAGAAAGTATTTGAGTTCATATTTATATTTTTTGATACATTTTCCTATAATTATCTAAATCGAAGTATAAAATATGTCCCTATGGGTAATTTATCTCTTTATTATTTATTACCCTTCCAATTATTGACTCTACCCAGACCCTAAGTATGGAGGTGGATCTAAATTCTTATACACAAATGGATTTCATCCTCGATAATATCGTTCATTAGCTATATTCAAAGATCATTTTTTAGTTTGGTCACTCATTCCATATCAAGAATCCTTCAAGTAAAATTATTGAAATTTTTGGTGTGAAAATGATTGGATGAATATTTATCACTTGGGTTTATATTTGCTCAAGGTTTTCGGTGATTTCAGGTAGATTCCCATGATTGGGATCATTAGTTATTATTCCTTATGAATCATATTGTTTAAACTTAACGTTCATACCTTATTGATACTTATATTATTTTTAAATAGGGTTATGTAAATGGGATATAGGATTAATTAATGGTTTGTTTCTTGGTGGGTTGAACATGGGGGAAACCAATGATCAATTCTCCAGTAATTGTGATGGGTGTCGTAGTAGTACGATTGATCACTTCCTTGAGATAAAATCTCATTTACATAGGTACACCATAAGAGGGTGACCCAGGTCTTAAAGACCTAAATTGAATTTTTTTTCTTGGTATTGAGAAAAAATATGTATCCCATGTATATTATCGGTTATGCATGATCTATAGTTTTGTTTCTTTGGGTAATGTATTGAGATTTCTTATAGAATTTTTGATGAACCATGTTCCTTGGTAATTTAAATTTTATATGTTTGTTCCTTTTATAAAAATGTGGAATGGGTTTTGTGAGAGGATATTGTTGTTAGTGGGATGAGGTTATCTCATTTATAATAGAGGTGTTTTTCTCGTTATTTCATGTTTATATAAATTTTATATAGTTGGAATCCATATACCAATTCTTCAGATTCTTAGAAAATATGTTGGATGGTTATGGATTCCAACTTTTTTTATGTTATTTTTGGTTTTATAAAATTATTATGGTGGGATTGAGGTATAATTTGGATTGTCATTCTTCCATTTAGGGGTGTATTCTACAGTTTTCCCCTATCAGCCAGAACACGGGATCATGTTTATAATAGTTTAATCCCTTCATTTCTCCGACTTTGAAAAACTATTATTTGGGGGAAGAAAGGGTCTTTGGGTGGTGAGTTTTAAAACCCATGTGTTACTTATACATCATATTTTTTATTAATATGAGGCAATTTAACTTTTTTACAAGTTTCAATTTTGATATTTTGGTATTTTATTATTTTTTACACAATGCACGGTTACCACATAGTTAAAGGAGATATTATGTGTTTCTATGCACAATGCTACACTTTTAAAAGTGGGATTTTCAAGGTGGTGAGATATTTTGTAAAATTTTGGCCAAAACATGTGGTGTGTAGGTTTTTTCTATCAAAAGAATCATAGTTATTACATTGTTTGGTAAATTGTGCATCATTACCATCCGATCAATCTAGATTCACATAAAAGGTTAATTTAACAATTCCATCTTCTAATTTAAATTGTTTTTAACCTAGTATTCTCTCACGTAGTTTAGATAGTATAATAGAGTGAACCATAGAGTATTCTTTTCCTATTATCATTTTATTCAATCCCATATACTTAAATTTTAAGGGGTTTCATCAAAATAAATCCCCCTTTGTATATTATTCTACCTTCTTTCCCTGTCCATATCCTTTTTTATGGGGTGGACTCCTCCTACAAATCCTAGGGGTTGTGATGGCTGGTATTGTGGGTTTAATTTAGGTATTTGTGATGATTACGGTTATAGTGGGTCTTTAGTTTCGTTTTGTTATCATTTTTTCTTCAAAAGATATGCGTTGAGACACAGTTCCACCTAGAATGAGGAAAGTGAATATATTAAATCTCAAAAAATTGAATCTTGTTTAATATTTAGGGGTTTATGTTTTTTAAGTATTTCAAATAAATTTATAGGGAAACAATTGGGTTGTTAAAGGTATTTACAATGGATTTCCCTTTGTTTTTAGTGCCATTTCTATAAAATAAAATTAATATGGAAATTCCAGAGTACAAAAATTAAATTAATTATTTGAAAAAATATATTTTACCCCATTTCAATCCATGTTATATTATATTGTTTTTTATTTTTAGAGTTTTTTATTATTTAAATTTAACGAATTGGTATAGAAAATTAAGTGGTTATAAAGGGAAGAGATTTTTTATTTCAAGTCTGTAATGATATATGCATTCATATATATTTTAATTTCAATGAGAATTTTGAATTTTTTAGTCAATAAATGTGTCGTTTTATGAAATGGTGTTTCATTCAATGTAATTTAGGTTTAAAACCCTCTATAGGGTGTTTTAGTATAATTTTTGAGGGTCAGTTAGTGGTCATGAGTAATCAAAAGGCTTAAGAGATAAGTCAGGTGGTTAGGGATACAATCTGCAGTCTATGGCTAGTTGGTGGAGGACACCAGTGGAATGTTCCATTTCGTGAACCCACAATAAAACTAGTGTAATTCTCTATAATTATATTAGGGGTTTTATGTTGAATAATCACACTCTTCCACCTCATGTTATTATAGTGGAGTCCCCTATTTTCTACTCATTTTTTTCTCTTGCAAACTAGGTATCTACCCTCATCACATCTCTTTGTACCCCATTTATGTGGGGTTCTATTTGGTGTCATTCCTCAAATATTATTTATATTATTTTCCCTCAAATTATATCCCTTATTCTTCTCATCCTCTCAATTTCAGTTTTTTTCTATATTTTTGATATTTGAGAGAATATTCAACCATTGGATGGTAGAATAATCTGAGAAAGATGAGTATTTTTTGTGTCTTTTATTGAGGACATCCTTAAGAAATGTATGCATGTGGTCACCCATTTTTTATTTGAGTAATGTGGCTGAGTTATTTTTTAAATTTCTTTGGGAAGAATAATATTCATTTGATTATCTTTTTGGTTCTATTTGATCTGGATATGGCTTCATTGTTTTCCAGGGCCTTTGTATAGAACATTGGAGAATAATTGATCTCAGTTTTGGTGTGGCGAGAGCATCCAATATGTATATTGTCATTTATTTTTTTGTGGGATAGTTTGGTAAATTAATTATGAGTTTTTATTTAATTATTATTCATTTATAAATTTTCCTTTTGGTTTTTTTGGGTGTGACACAGGGTCGTGTATGTTTTTGGAATTAGTCATTGACATTGGTTTATAATATAAGTGGGTTAATGGACTAATATTTAAAATGGAAATCTCCATACATGGGTTTGGTGACCCCTATAATTAACCCATAGACATATATAATATTTAATAGGCATAGATTATGTGGTCTCACCAGATTATGTGATGATGAAATCAGAATTAATTAATGCCTTTAATTATATATTTTCCCTTGGAAAATGTCTCTTTAAATATCTTCTAGACCATTAAAAATGATTAACTAATGGGATTCTATACATAGAAAAATAATCTAATGTTTTACCTAATGGATTAGTATAACTTCTATGGATGGATAATGGGTAGTATGGGATTCTTTGTCTTATTATTATTAAATATGAAATCCTTGTTAAATGGTTTAAAAGGAAATAATGTTTCAAATGAATGATTTTTTAATATAATTTCAAAATCATCGATAAACATAGATTGAGATTAAGCTTGAAATGGAGTTCTATGTGGAAATGTGTAATTTATAAGATGAGGATGTCATGTTCAAAATAATTGGTAGAATGATTTATTGAGGGGGGGTGGGGTTAAGTAACATGTTTAAAATTAAATAATAAAATGATAGTTTTAGTAAAATAGAGTCCCAATAAGAAACCTAAAAGGCATTTTACATTATATCTGGTGAATGAAACCCAATTTAACCAACCACTATAAATGTGGAAATTATTTAATTATAGAATGGAATATATTGGTAACTTATTGATGTAGTTTTAACTCATATTTCATTTATGTCAAAATAGTAAATGGGAACTCATTGGATTCATTTCCTAAACAATTGATGATTAAATTAAATAAATGAGTGGCTTGAGTTTAATAATTATTAATTTTATATTATGAATTAATTGGACAGAATCCATGGATTCATTATAGACTTTGTTGGTGTTGAATATTTGGATCATTCCCTAGATTCATATAAGGGACATAGATGAATATGTGTGTCTGATGACACCATCAGAATCATTGAGTTTCAATGCTATGTAATGACTTGAGAAATCTATTAGATTCAACTTATATTCAATACTGTGGAATATAGAGGGTCACACCCTTAGATTCCTTATGGGTTTTTCTAAGAGGTAACACCTAGTTGAGCCACATGGATTCACTCAGTATGTTATAACTATAGTTTCCTCAATTTTACACCATAGAACCAGTAAATCCATGATGTATTCCATGATCATAGACTCATAGTCTTGGTCAGAATAAGGTATTAGACTGATGTTAGGTGTCACTGTGAAGCCCTTGGGTAGATGTTTTTTATAATTCCATTTTATAAAAAATTGTTAAATTTGTTAACTATATAATAATATATCTATATCAGTCATTTATTCACTTTAGGGTTTATTGCTAATTTAAAAGATGCCATTTATAGTGGCCTACTGAGTTATACTTACATTATTTTCATGACTCTATGAAATGTGGCTACCTAAGAATCAATCACTATATTATTGGAGGTGAAGTTTGGGTAAATCATGTGATGTTGTTGATTATTTTATTATTATGATGAAGCCTTGGAGTTGGGACTATGATAGAAATCATGATTGTTTTGGTGACCTATGTAGCACTTTATATTTTAGTCTATGAGATATTTAATTTGACCTGATCTAGATATATTCCTTTCCTGACATGTATGAGGTAAAACATGTCTATTATTTCATTTTTATTGTTTATTTGTCGACAAATTCCAAAATTATATTCCACTTACTATCTTATCTAGATGTTGTATATTGGTATTGTTTTCTATATTATTTTACTTTGATATGTGGGTATAATATCCCTAATGTTTTCCCACAAACCCAAACTAGTTGTAGGAAAACTCTAGTATATGGGGATAGATGCATGAGGTTTAGTAGTGACAGCTGATCTAGGAATTAATCAATGGCCTGGGGTAGATAGGGATTACAAAGTAGTATCACAACCTTTTAATTTTTTACTATTTATGGATGACAGAAAATAGAATAAAAATGGTTTAAGACATGGTTTTGAGATTATTACCGGGATTGGACACCTCATGTACTAGAAAAGTTCATGTTACTAGGATTTGTTTATTGATCATTTAATTCTATATTACCATTGACCGGATATCAACTCGAGTGATTTACTTGATAACGACATTACTATTTTTTATTTTAATCTAATCTCAAAATGGAAATGGATGGTGTTTTATGTATTATATCAAGAATATGTGATTCACGTGTCATCCACTTCATTGAAAGTGAATAGTTACTTATTTAGCTGGGCTGTGACATAGTATTGTTATTTAAAGTTTCGGTATCTCTTTATACAATGTTTTTGTGTGTATGATTATAGACACATCTTACATAACTAATCAATATAAATGAATAAACTTTGTGTTGAATAATTACTTTTTATTTATTTTTATATATATGTTTTTCATTAAAATTCAAATTAAAACATGATGAACACAATTATTTAAAACATGCAATTGCTGTATTATATAACTCATACCGAGTTATTATAACCTCTAAATATATAAATAGACAAAAGTTAATCCTTTGATAATTTAAAACAATTAATATCCAGGATTATCAAAATCAAATTAGAAGTAAAACTTATAATTTTTTCCCTCTATAACATGTACTTGCCATTTTATTTATCAAGGCCCATATTTTGGGGAGATTCTTGTAAGTGTATAATGTAAAAGTGTAAAATTATAAAATATAGGAGGATATGAGTTCGACATAATAGGTGGTTTATGTTGAACATGTGTATGGGTAGTTGGGATTTTAAGAGAACCTATAAAACCTCTAATGTTTCTTTATATTTTTATTGGAACTATAATTTTATAATGAATACATTATTAAGTTAACATAAAAATACATTTACATTTCACAATAATTTTAGAAATCATGGACACCAACATATAGGAACATTAAATATATTATTTAACGATATAATCAACATTGTATTATTTTGGGAGACTATAAACATATACTATTAAAGATATGTTTTATGAAAAATGAGTAAATATTAGATAAATGTTCATTTTATGAAATAATATTACAAAACACTTTTTATATGATAATATATTTTGATGATGTCCTATGAAAATTTTCTAATAGACCAAATTTTTAGGTTTCTATGAAATTGATAAATTTAAATATATAATTATATTTATTTAAAAAAATTAATTAATCAAATTTAGATAATTAGTTTTTATAAAACAAACATTTTATATTTATCACGTTGAAATTATATAAGGTTGAATTAATGGTAATTTTCTAAAAATATTGATTTTTGGGTTTAAAAGTGAATATATTTTTTTAGAAAATAAGACAACTCTTATAATATAATTGAGATATGATGTAGATTTAATTTATTTAATAATGTTTCATATTAAAAAATTATTCATTCGAAAACATAGTTTATAATATGTTATATTTTAAACACATGATTATAATTTTTGAAAACCACGATCTTAAACTTTCTATGAATTGTTTTAAGGATTTGTATATATATCATATTTAGAATTTATTTTTATTAAATTTATAAAATGAATTAGTTAAAATGGATTGAATATTTATAATTATAAGTTCCAAATTAGGTAATATGTTTACATAATTTTTTAGACATAAAAGATTTGTCAGGGTAAAAAAATTGTCATTGTAGTATATGTAAAATAAGGTAGCAGGTTAAAGTTAAATGGTAAATTATTCAAATTCCTAAAAAATACAATATTAAATGGGTGGTTTATGTATTTTAATACCTTAAACATCCTTTTAAAAATTAATTTTCGTCCAAAATATTTGTAATTTTATCCACCCACATTGGTTTTCCTTAAATACAAAATAATAATTATATAATAACATAAATCCACCCCTCGTAATTTATAGATACCACATTCCCACCCAAAATCACCACTAAAATTCCCATAAGAACAAAATTTTGACCATTTCACCTTCTAAGGAGTCCCTACATGGTGAAATGATATTCTCATGGTTCCATCCTCAAGTTAATAGAAGGAAATTTTCAAAGAAAGGGAACTCTCCTCCTCTTCTTTTTCATCCAAAGACCCCTTTGGTGCATACCTTCTAACTGTTAAAAAAAATTCATATCCAACAATTTTGATATTAATAATAAGAACAAAATTATTATTTAACAATTTGAGACCTTCGTTGCATCGTATTATTCTTTTTTAATAATCCATAACGTGTACTGTTATTCCAATGAGTTCATTTATTGAATTTCCCTTTTGTACTTGAGAAACTATAATAATGTCAATAACCGAACATCTTCCATGTAAATAGATATTCATATAGATTTAAAAATTTATTATTAATTATAATATTTACTTATATGAAACCAATATTTCATTTTCATTTGTTAAAAATGATATTATGATCATGTATTTAATAATTTTATATGAAATTATTTATATATCAATCCCATTATTTATTTTATATGTGTCATTGATGAAATGATCTCATATGTAAAATATGGATCACATGAATTAAGACATATGAATAGTTTTACATCATATAACTCCATTGCATTGGGTAAAGGACTAATATCTACGGAAGACATGTTTTATGACACCTTAGTGAATACCCTTGATAATTAGGATTTATGACACCTTGGTGAAAGTATTTGTGATATACTTTTGAATTTCTCATTTTATTTGTTGAATCCACATTTTCATGTTATGATTCATGTTTATATGATCATTCTATATTGATATTCCTCTTTGTAACATGCAAAGTATCTCCATTAATTATTCCGTCACTAGGATTTATGATTACACCTATCTTTGATGTATGTCACTAAAATATGAGATGCAGTAATATAGTCATAGGAAAAACCTATGAATATTTATATTAATTAGACTATAAGAATATTTATATTTTCTATGTATTATTTTCATATTTAAAAGACATTAAAACCCAAAATATCTTCTAGAGGAATGTGCGGGGAAGATGTCGGTGAGATTAGGTGGCAGTGTTACTCTTATTGTAAACTGATGGTAGTCACAAAAACAGTTCCCTCCACCAGGTGAGAAATACAGATGAGGTTTTCAGAAACACATCCATCATTGTGGGGATTCTAGATTTTGATGAATAAGTGGGTATGACACTAACCATCAGTACCATGAAACAAGCACTCTATAAGGGAAAATAATATCTATGTAGCCTTTAAATGTATCTGATTATGAAAAATATATTAATAAATATTGGGTGGGTAATCTCCTATGGTGTCAAAAAAGTTGGTTCCCTTAGGGTCATGTAGAAGTCCTTGCCTCAGGGGTGTACAAATAATGTATGGTTCCCTCCAACTATAAAAAGGGGCTTATCCAAAAATAATTAAATATTTATGTAAAAAAGGAGGGTCACAATAGTTGGTTTCGAAGGGGGATTTTGATATTTATTTAAATTTGGATTATAAAACATTAATAAAAAAACATATGGATTATTCTAAATATAGGAAAATATCATAGTATATTGCTAAAGTATAGATTAATTGGATTCCAAGAAAATAAATCCATTTATGGATATAATAAATGGATGTGGCTCTGGAATAGATTTACCTAGGGGTAAAACAATGAAAACGTAGTATTGATCTAGACTCAATTAGGAATTAGTTCACAACCATAGTCCTTGTTGAATACTTTCTTAGATAATCTCGGGTGGAATTCTTCTATTAATCTCATGCTTGTACAAACAATCATGAAGAATATAATGAAAATGTAAAATAATTGTTATTATTAAATTATATCATCCTAGAATTTTGATATTCCAAAATTTTATGATTAATATTTAATTTAAAATTGTTATTATTAGATACCAAATGGTAAAAAAATTATTTACTTGGATTTATCCATCTAGAAAAAAATTGATGGAAATAGAACGACTTGTGGAAACAATAGATGAAACAGAAAATGTGATGGTGAACATACTAATATAAGGGGATATTAATTATGCCATAACATGTTCATTCCGAACTAGTTATCATGTATTATGATAAAAATGAAATATAAATGAGTTTTTGGAAATCATAATGAAGATATTGACAATGACTCATTAATGTTAAATTTATATGGATGATAAAGAAAATGAGATTCTATTTCATATAGGTAAAAAATGTGGGAATAAGAACCATTGATAATGTATTAATGGACTCAGAAGGTTATTTATGTGTGGAAAAGGAGGACTCAATGAAAATAGTACTTAAAGAAAAATGAATAGATTTTTCAACTCAATAGAGGGGAAATGGTTCAACCTAAGGAACCAGTAATAGTTCATTGTCTTAGATGTGGGGAAAGTGATATTTATTCATGTCAATTTTCTAATCTAATGGTTAAAAATTATGATAGAATATGTAATTATATGGTCAAGGGAACTAGGAAGGGACTACCCAGTGATGAGTTTGATCTAACACATTGGATTTCTATTTTTCTTATTATGAGTCTAGTTTAGTGGGATACATTCTAAAATTATCATTCCATGAACCAAAATGAATGTATTTTGTAACACCCCAAGATTTCATAGTGTGTTATTTCTTCAAAATAATTCAATAACTTGCACTACACGCAACACCGAGTTCAATCACACCATGAATTACCAAAAAAAAGCCATTCAAAAGAGGTTATGAATAGTATTAACTAAATTTTAAACATTATATATTCCTTATAATTTTAGAATCCATATTATGAGTTTCTTAGACATAATGCAAGAACAGATTCATTTTCAGTATAACACTTTTATCAACTTTTAATAGTGAAACCTTTTTTAATACAATATTTTAAACTTTTTGACTAAATGGGGACATAAAAAAATTTAAAATGAAACATCTCAAGCTTCCACGGTACACTTTCCTTTGAATAATAAAGTAGTGTGTGTTGTACGCAACTTCGAGTTCTAACACACCACAACCAATCAAACTAGCCGTTATGAATAGTAATACCTACCTTTTAAAATTTTAGATATTCTATCTCCCAAAATGGACTTAATTTTTGGATTCGGAGTATAGAATTTAGCCTAAGGTGAAATTTTGGTACTTTTCGGATAACTTTCATATTTTGATGATTAGTGAAAATTACTAAATTTTAATTAAAAACAACTTTTTTAATAAAAATAATTAATAATGATAAAATATGAATTTCAGTGGTTTTAAAGTATATTTATAATTTATTTTTATTATTTAATATAATGTTGTTCATTGGACATAATTTTACAATTAAACCGAACATAAACAAGTGTCAATCTTTTGATAGTTATTATCTCTTAAAAACACGCTTTTTGTTTTGACAGCGGGAATTAATTTTAAATTATTTTCTGCCACTTATGTGTTTTGAATTTAAAAAAATGGATTCCATATTTGGAATCAGGATGTTCAAATTGTGTAAATAGGTAACTTTTATTTTTAGTCATTTTGAATAATTACTGTGGTAAATATTTTATTTACCATGGTTAAGGGTAAACCGGTAAATAAGGGTTAATAAAATAATATTATAATAATACTAAATTACCCTAAAACGTGTCCTAGCCATATTGGTTGATAAATTTTTGACTATAGGCATATTTGGGTCGATTTTGGGACCCCATGGTACCACTTGTAGGTGATGGGGACAATTTATTTTAATTAAGTTAAAATGAATACAAAAATGACACAAGCATATATCTTTTAGGAAAACAATTTTTAAAAAGGGTTATATATGTTTCCTTTTATATTATAAATATTAATTATAAAGATTTTATTTATAATTTTTAGACATTAAATAATTTATTTTATTTATGACACAATGATGATGAATTAATTACTAGAATAGTGAAAAATTAAAATAAGTGATATTATAAAAACCCAAATAAATATAATATGAAACTTTTAATGAATTAACCTAATTTTCTAGGATAATATGATATATTAGGATTGATTTAATTGACTTTTTTCTAAGTAATCAATATGCTATGAGTTTCACAAAAATCAACTATTGAATACTGTCAAAATTGACATAAAAGAGTTCTTAAACAAAATATTATATTATTAATTGATATTAAATTCCTAAAAATATAAGGTTCGGGCAAGAGACTTATATCTGGATAGTTTCATCATTAATGTACCACTGGGGGTCGCTTGGATGTATAAAATAAGTTTATTAACCATGTAATATAAAAATACAAAGAGACATTGTAAAAGTGAAACTAATTAACTTAGAGTTAATAATTAAAGATAAGGTTAATATATGTACCCAAACCTATCTAAATTCTATTGGTTGAGTTTTTTTCGACCTATACCCACCTTAACCTTTGAATAATAAACTTGGGAGCCATTAGATACCGAATATGAATTTAATATAATCTAATATTTCTATCTTTTCCAAAGGTGCCCCTCACCCCTCTTATAAAAGGGCACTCTTCCATTCAATTTCTTAACACCTTTAAAGCCTTTTGGTTCGGCTGAACTCTGCCCAAATACTCTCCCAACATCCCTAAATACAACTTAGAGGCCTTAGTTTGATCAGAAAGCCAACCTAAAGAGCCCTTTTGATCAAATCAAAAGGAAGAACCTGAAGAAGAGGTAATGTTTTCACCACCCCTTTTCAAGTTCCTTTCTTCTTCCACTTCTTATTTCTTTGATATTACCATTATAAAATAATAACTCCAGTATCTTATATATACTGTGATGTTATTATAAATATGGTACAACCATATTCAGTATTCTATCCACCATTTGAATAACATGTCACCATACGTGCGTACGTACGACTTACCTCTCCACGTCGTGGTGTAATTGTTATTCAATATATTATTATTTGGATTGGTATAATAATGATGTGTAACTCATGTAAATAATAAATATAACATGCTAATGATTCTTTATATATTATATAACATCCATTTATATATTATTTTAATATCAAAAGAATGATATTGTCGCTCATGTGTACGTACGGACTACCGTCACCATGAACGCGATGAGATTCATTCTCCATCGTATCCATTCAAGTATAAATATCATTTGATGATTTAAAAATGATGTTTACGGACTTAATATCATTATGGATATGAATAAGATACAACCTATCGATAACAAACACGGCTTATGTAAAAAATCATATAAAAGAAAATGAGTTAGTTAACACCCGAAACGACGATAATTAAAAGATATTATTAACAAATCATTGTTAAAAGATCATATATGATATCATATTAATATATATGATTCTCGAATAATTTAATAACAATTATTTCACCATTATACAGGAGGTTAACCTACCCCAAGCAAGGAAAAGTACAAGGTAAGGGGTTTTCATCTCACTCCTTATTCCCGTGAGATTCATGCAATATTTCCACCATTACCTTTTTTGTGGTGTATGTACTGCCCATAATTATATTCATTGTGTAATAAAATCAAATTTATGTGTATTTACATATTCATTGTATGATTCCTCTTTCAGGGGTTGTATGTTTCATATGTTACCAAATTGGTAAGGGTTATTTCACAATCTCTTCATTATCCGAGGTTGTTTATACGTAATAATCTACTGGGATCTCTTAATCATCCACATACATGTTTCTTACTAATGTATTTCAAAACATTTTTACTATTTACATGAATATGGGTTAAAGTCATTTATACCCTTATGTGTTTCGAAAGGAATCTTTCCGTCATTTTCCAAACAAGGCACTTTTATCCTTTTCGACAAATTTAAGGTAAGAATGTTTTTTTAACTTATACGGCGTGTGCGGCTATTTACCGTCGTTATAAAATCGTCAAAGATTCCAATACAAGCTTATAAGAATATTTTCAAATTGAATGTATTATTTTATAATTATGTTACTTTTAAAATTATTTAAAAAAAGATATTTCTATAAAATAGTTTTGATTTCATCTATGTCAACATCCTTTGATGGATTTTAAGCTTATTTGAAGTTGATTTATTATGATACAAAAAATACATATTTTATTGAAGGTTTTGTGATATTTTTTGACCGTGGATAAGTTATTCTTATGTCACTAATGGTTTTTGTTTAGATTATTGACATTTCATAAGTTATTTGTAATCCGAATGTTTATGTTATATTTCAACCATTCATTCAGATGAATGTGTTAGACAAGTATGTTCCGGATTGGGGACCGGTAAAAGTAAGCCCTCCGGTTTGGTCTCCGGTTATTAGAGGAACTCCGGTTTGGTCTCTGGTTATTAGAGGAACTCTGGGTCGGTTTCCGGTTATTAGAGGCACTCCGGGTTGGTGTCCGGTTATTAGAGGCACTCCGGGTTGGGTTCCGGTTACAGTTTTCCCCTAGGTCTTGGGACGAGGACTTGACAAAGAAATTAATGTTCATCATATTGCATTCCGACATTATGAAAGTGGTTATTGATATTTCATGTGATTATTCGATTAGTAGAATATCCATGTGAATAAGTAAATGGAATTATTTCATTTTACTTTTGCCATACTATGTTGAAGTTCAAGTTTAAAAGGCTTTTGTTTTAGTAATGCATTGCCTTAAATGTTTGTGCTTATTTTTGAATGTTCCATTATATTGTTATCCTTACTGGGCATTTGAGCTCACCCCTTTTCTATGTTTTATTTTTTCCAGGATGTGAAGAAGTAAGTTTTGAATGTCCTTCAGGGATATTATGAGGGGATAATATTGTGGACTATGGGGACATTATGTTGTCGTAATAGTTTTTCACATTATGATGTAATGTAAAACATTATGAATATATCTAGTGTTTCCAAGGATACTAAACCAATCGGTATTTTGAGATTTGATCTTTCATGGGATCATGCCAATTTTTTGTAATAATGCACCGACTCTGGGTAACTAGGGTTGGGGCGTTATAGTTGGTATCAAAGGAAGTTTAGTACAAACCTTGGAAGCTAGATTTAGATAAACTCTTATTAGAGCACATAGATTTAAGATGAATTTTGAGGATTAGTATAGAGGAACTTACTATAATTTTGGTATTGTAGAGATTTTGTGAGTTTTCCGAGCAATACATCCCTGTCTCGATACGAGCAGGTAGAGGCGGCTCTGGCACAGATGTACCTAGGGGTAAAACCCGAAAACACCGCTTTGAGCTAGACTCGAACGGGAACTGGTGCACGACAACAGGCCTTGCTGCACTCTTGGTTACGACACTCCTAGGGGATATGCATAGGATAACTCTCATTTTCTTTACAAATAATTATGAAGGGTTTATGAGTATATACCTCCTCAAAGGAGACATTTTTATGATTATGGATTATATCCATAAACTATTTAATTTATTGTATGTGTTTTACAAGTTTGGGATTAGGTATTGTTATTCATAAACTAATCTTATGTATGCCATTGTTTAGAAATGGAGCCCAGTAGAAGGAATTAGAACTCTAGCAATGCACACGATACAAAGAGAAAGAAGGATCATATATTTTATGGTCTTAAGCCATAATTTACAAGAGAAATAGTCTCGCATGTATTATCATCATTTGAATAAATAATATCATTTGTTGATAAGATAAGTAAAGAGTTTACTGTGTCCAATGGCTTTGAAGGGAAGCAAGAGAAGAAAAGTATGGAAGAGAGAAAGATGGATAAATTGAAGATGGAAAAGAAGAATTTTCCCATATGTGATAACTGTGGAATGAAACACCCTGGAACTTTCTTGAAAGGAATGGGAGTTTGTTATAAGTGTGGAGGAAAAGGGCACAAAGTACGTGACTGCAAGGGTAACAAAATGGTTTCAAATGTACAATGCTTCATTTGAAAGGAGTTTGGACACTACGCTAACCTATGTCCCAGTCATCAGACTATGCCGCAAATGATGCTATTGGATAATAATCAAGTTATGATACTACCACAGATGAAGAGGAATGATTAGTGTTCTTATGTTGATTATGTCAATAGAGTGTTGTATCAACAATGTATTTGTTATAATAATTGTGGAGTATAAAAGGATTGTACTGCAATACTATTTCATTAAGGACTTGGGATTGTGTGGAACAAAGAAAAGTGACTCAATAGCAGGATAAATTTTTGGAAAATATATGGTTGAGAGAATGATAAACCATAATATAGTTCTGATACCGAGGTAGTTATTTTGGAATAATACATTATTGTTTTGGATAAATTAAATTGGATATTTTTGACTACCTTGGAACTGATTAGTGATTTTTATATTCCATCATTGTTGGGGTTTAAAACATTTTTTGATTGATGAAGTATATCCAGCATTCTACATGGAATAAGGGAGCATGAATGTAATCAATAAGGAATATGGTAATTCAGGATGTTTCAGTGTATTAAAACAATACATGATGAAGGTATTCATATGCTATTACGAGGTAAAAAGGATCTACATTATGTTTACCTTCCTTATAAATGTTGGACTGTGAGTTTGGACAGAAGTATTTTGGATAGTTTTAGTTTGGATTATTTTGGATTTCCATAAAAGGTCAACCCGGAGGTTGGGCGGCAACCCGTCGTGTCTGGCAAGGCTGCGAGACTTGAACCCGCAACCGAAGGACGACAAGGGTGTATCACCTACCACTGGCCCACGAGATTTCCTGGATTAAATAATGTAGTTTTTATTAAAATATCTTGTAGATGAATTATAAATTCATTTATTTTGGAACCCTATACGAATAGTGTAAATAGAATTTTTTACGTTCTATTATCTTTTAGAGTGAAAGATGTGTTTGTATTAATGGATAAAACTCTAATTAGAAAGTAAGTATATCTCCTTATGATCTTATCCAATCTCATAAATAAATTCCTCAACATTAAGAAAATGAACTTAGAACAAAAATGTTGTCCTAGATGGTACCTTAAATCATCACTAATTTATGGCTTTGGGATTTATGGCCTTTTCATAGCCATGTTCTCTACCAATCTCCATCAGATAATTGATGGTTATATTTTTCTTCCATATCCATATTTTCCTACATGGAACCCTAGTATGTGTTATTTTCGGTAATCTTCATACTTTCCACTCTTTATTTTAAATAGAGGCCTCATTAATTCATTTTTCGATGTGGGATTTCAACTAAGATATTTTGAAACGTCAAAAATGTGTTATCATAATACCCTATGTTTTGTTGAACCGATGGTATTTCAAATCATCATAGATTGATCAGTTTAAGGACCTCAATTTTATACTTGTTTGTGATTGATGACCTCAATCACTACCTATAAATATTTACGTTTTCCCTCCAATTATATGTCTCTAATTTCCACCAATGTTATCCTAATCGAGATCATAATTTGGTGGTGACCCTTTCATTTCTGTTTTCCTTATATTAAGACTAAATTTTAGTAAACCAATTTCCGATGTGGGTTTTCCCACAAATATATTTTCTATTTTCAACCTTTTATTTTCGAAGAACAATTTCAAATTGCGAGGACGCAATTTATTGAAGGAGGGGAGAATGTAACACCCCAAGATTTCATAGTGTGTGATTTCTTCAAAATAATTCAATAACATGCACTACACACAACACTGAGTTCAATCACACAATGACTTACAAAAAAAAGCCATTAAAAAGAGGTTATTAATAGTATTAACTAAATTTTAAACATTATACAATCATTATAATTTTAGAATCCATATTATGAGTTTCTTAGACATAATACAAGAACAGATTCATTTTCAGTATTGCACTTTTATCAACTTTTAATAGTGAAACCTTTTTAAATACAATATTTTAAGCTTTTTGACTAAATGGGGACATAAAAAAATTTAAAATGAAACAACCCAAGCTTCCATGGTACACTTTCCTTTGAATAATACAGTAGCGTGTGTTGTACGCAACTTCGAGTTCTAACACACTACAACCAATCAAACTAGCCGTTATGAATAGTAATACCTACCTTTTAAAATTTTAGAGATTTTATCTCTCAAAGTGGACTTAATTTTTGGATTCAGAGTATCAAATTTAACCTAAGGTAAAATTTTGGTACTTTTCAGATAACTTTCATATTTTGATGATTATTAAAAATTACTAAATTTTAATAAAAAACAACTTTTTTAATCAAAATAATTAATAGTGATAAATTATGAATTTTAGTTGTTTTAAAGTATATTTAGAATATATTTTTACCATTTAATATAATGTTGGTCATTGGACATAATTTTACAATTAAACCGAACATAAACAAGTGTCAATCTTTTGATAGTTATTATCTCTTAAAAACACGCTTTTTGTTTTGATATCGGGATTAAATTTTAAATTAATTTCTGCCACTTCTGTATTGTGAATTTAGAAAAATGGATTCCATATTTTGAATCAGGATGTTCAAATTGTGTAAATAGGTAAATTTTATTTTTAGGCATTTTGAATAATTACTGCGGTAAATATTTTATTTACCATGGTTAAGGGTAAATCCGATAAATAAGGGTTAAAAAAATAATATTATAATAATACTAAATTACCCTAAAATATTTTCTAGCCTTATTGGTTGATACATGTTCGACCGTAGGCATCTTTGGGTCGATTTTGGGACCCCATGGTGCCATTTGTAGGTGATAGGGACACTTTATTTTATTTAAGTTAAAATGAATACAAAAATGTCTCAAGCATACATATTTTAGAAAAAAAAAATTTACAAAAAATTTTATATGTTGGATTTTAGATTATAAATATTCATTAGAAATATAAAGATATTTCTTACATAATTATATTTTATTTATAATTTTTAGACATTAAATAATTTAATTTATTTATGACACAATGATGATGAATTAATTAATAGAATAGTGAAAAATTAAAATAATTGATATTATAAATACCCAAATAAATATAATATGAAACTTTTAATGAATTAAACTAATTTTCTAAGATAATATGATATATTAGGATTTATTTAATTGACTTTTTTTGAAGTAATAAATCTGTTATGAGTTTCAAAAATATCAACTTTTGAATAGTGTCAAAATTGACAAAAAAAGAGTTCTGAAAATAAATATTATATTATTAATTGATATTAAATTCCTAAAAATATAAGGTTCGTCCAAGAGACTTATATCATGATAGGTTCATCATTAATGTACCACTGGGGGGTATCTTGGAAGTATATAGTACGTTTATTAGCCATATAATATAAAAATACAAAGAGACATTGTAAAAGTGAAACTAATTAACTTAGAGTTAATACTCAAAGATATGGTTAATATAAGTACCCAAACTTGTCTAAATTCTATTGGTAGAGTTTTTTTCTACCTATACCCACCTTAACCTTTGAATAATAAACTTTGGATCCATTAGAAACCGAATATGATTTTAATATAAACTAATATTTCTAGCTTTTCCAAAGGTGCCCCTCACTCCTCTTATAAGAGGGCACTCTTCCTTCCCATTTATTAACACCTTAAAATCCTTTTGGGCCAGCCAAACTCGGCCCAAATACTCTCCCAACATCCCTAAATACAACCTGGAGGCCTTAGTTTGATCATAAATCCAACCTAAGGAGCCCTTTAGATCAAATCAAAAGGAAGAACCTGAAGAAGAGGTAATGTTTTCACCACCCCATTTCAAGTTCCTTTCTACTTCCACTTCTTCGTTCTTTGATATTACCATTCTAAAATAATAACTCCAGTATCGTATATATACTGTGATGTTATTATAAATATGGTACAACCATATTCAGTATTCTATCCACCCTTTTAATAACATGTCACCATATGTGCGTATGTACGGCTTACCGTGTCCACGTCGTGGTGTAATTGTTATTCAATATATTATTATTTGGATGGGTATAATAACGATGTGTAACTCATGTAAATAATAAATATAACATGCTAATGATTCTGTATATATGATATACCATCCATTTATATATTATTTTAATATCAAAAGAATGATATTGTCGCTCGTGTGTACGTACAGACTACCGTCTCCACGAACGCGATGAGATTAATTCTTCATCGTATCCATTAAAGTATAATTATCATTTTATGATTTAAAAATGATGTTTAAGGACTTGATATGATTCTAGATATGAATAAGATACAACTTATCGATAACAAACACTTCTTATGTAACAAAACATATAAATGAAAATGAGTAAGTTAACACCCGAAACGACGATGATTAAAAGATATTATTAACAAATCAATGTTAGAAGATCATATATGATATCGTATTAATATATATGATTCATGAATAATTTAATAACAATTATTTCACCATTATATAGGAGGTTAACCTACCACAACCAAGGAAAAGTACAAGTTAATGGGTTTTCATCTCACTCCTTATTCCGGTGAGATTCATGCCATATTGCCACCATTACCTTTTGTGTGGTGTATGTACTGCCCATAATTATATTCTTTGTGTAATAAACTCTAATTTATGTGTATTTACATATTCATTGTATGATACATCTTTCTTGGGTTGTATGTTTCATAAGTTACCAAATTGGTAAGGGTTATTTCACAATCTCGTCATTATCCGTGGTTGTTTATACGTAATAATCTACTGGGTTCTCTTTATCATCCACATCCATGTTTCTTACTAATGTATTTCAATTTTTTTTTACTATTTATAAGAATATGGGTTAAACTCATTTATACCCTTATGTTTTTCGAAAGGAATCTTTCCGTCATTTTCCAAACAAGGCACTTTTAACCTTTTCGACAACTTTAAGGTAAGAATGTTTTTTTAACTTATACGGCGGGTGCGGATATTTAACGCCGTTATGAAATCATCAGACCTTCCCTTACAAGATTATAAGAATATTTTCAAATTGAATGTTATATATTATAATAATGTTACTTTTAAAATGATTTAAAAAAAGATATTTCTATAAAATAGTTTTGATTTCATCTATGTCAACATCTTTTGATGGATTTTAAGCTTATTTGAAGTTGATTTATTATGATACAAAACATCCATATTTTATTGAAGTTTTTGTGATATTTTTTGACTGTGGATAAGTTATTATTATGTCACTCAAGGTTTCTGTTTAGAGTATTGACATTTCATAAGTTATTTGTAATCCGAATGTTTATGTTATATTTCAACCTTTCAATCAGATGAATGTGTTAGACAAGTATATTCCGGGTTGGGGACCAGTAAAAGTAATCCCTCTGGTTTGGTCTCCAGTTATTAGAGGAACTCCGGTTTGGTCTCCGGTTATTAGAGGAACTCTGGGTTGGTGTCCGGTTATTATAGGTACTCCGTGTTGGTGTCCGGTTATTAGAGGAACTCCGGGTTGGGTTCCGGTTACAGTTTGACCCTAGGTCTTGGGATGAGGCCTTGACAAAGAAATTAAAGTTCAGCATATTGCATTCCAACATTATGAATGTGGTTATTGATATTGCATGTGATTATTCAATTAGTATAATATCTATGTGAATAAGTAAATGTCATTATTTCATTTTACTTTTTCCATACTATGTTGAAGTTCAAGTTTAAAAGGATTTTGTTTTAGTAATGCATTGCCTTAATTGTTTGTGATTTTTTTTGAATTTTCCATTATATTGTTATCCTTACTGGGCATTTGAGCTCACCCATTTTATATGTTTTATTTTTCCCAGGATGTGAAGAAGTAAGTTGTGGATGACCTACAGGGATATTATGAGGGGATAATAGTGTGGACTATGGAGACATTATGTTGTCGTAGTAGTTTTTCACTTTATGATGTAATTTAAAACATTATGAATATATCTAGTGTTTCCAAGGCTACAAAACCAATCGGTCTTTCGAGATTTGATCTTTCTTGTGATCATGCCAATGTTATGTAAAAATGCACTGACTCTGGATAACTAGGGTTGGGGCATTACAGTTGGTATCAGAGGAAGTTTAGTACAAACATTGGAAGATATATTTAGATAAACTCTGATTAGAGCACATATATTTAAGATGAATTTTGAGTATTAGTATAGAATAACTTCCTATAATTTTGGTATTGTAGAGCTTTTGTGAGTTTTCCGAGCAATACATCCCTGTCTAGATATGAGCAGGTAGAGACGGCTCTGGCACAGATGTACCTAGGGGTTAAATTCGAAAACACCGCTTTGAGCTAGACACGAACAGGAACTGGTGCACGACAACGGGCCTTGCTGCACTCTTGGTTACGACACTCCCGGGGGATATGATTAGGATAACTCTCATTTTATTTACAAATCATTATGAAGGGTTTATGAGTATATAATTCCTCAAAGGATACATTTTTATGATTATGGATTATATCCATAAACTATTTAATTTATGGTATGTGTTTTACAAATTTGGGATTAGGTATTGTTATTCATAAACTAATCTAAAGTATGCCATTGTTTAGAAATGGCGCCCAGTAGAAGGAATGAGAACTCTAGCAATTCACATGATGCAAAGAGAAAGATGGATCATATATTTTATGGTCTTAAGCCAGAATTTACAAGAGAAATAGTCTCGCATTTATTATCATCAAATGAAGAAATAATATCATGTGTTGATAAGATAAGTAAAGAGTTTACTGAGTCCTATGGCTTTGAAGGGAAGCAATAGAAGAAAAGTATGGAAGAGAGAAAGATGGATAAATGGAAGATGGAAAAGAATAATTTTCCCATGAGTGATAACAGTGGAAAGAAACACCCTGGAACTTGCCTGAAAGGAATGTGATTTTGTTATAAGTGTGAAGGAAGAGGGCACAAAGTACGTGACTGCAAGGGTAAGAAAATGGTTTCAAATGTACAATGCTTCATTTTCAAGGAGTTTGGACACTATGCTAACCTATGTCCCAGTCATCAGACTATTCCGCAAATGATGCTATTGGATAATAATCAAGTTATGATACTACCACAGATGAAGAGGAATGATTAGTGTTCTTATGTTGATTATGTCAATTGAGTGTTGTATCAACAATGTATTTGTTATAATAATTGTGGAGTATATACGGATTGTACTACAGTACTATTTCATTAAAGACATGAGATTGTGTGGAACAAAGAAAAGTGACTCAATATCAAGATAAATTTTTGGAAAATATATGGTTGAGAGAATGATAAAGCATAATATAGTTCTGATACCGATGTAGTGATTTTGGAATAATACATGATTGTTTTGGATAAATTATATTGGATATTCTTGACTACCTTGGAACTAATTAATGATTTGTATATTCCATCATTTTTGGGGTTTAAAACATTTTTGGATTGATGAAGTATATCTAACATTCTATATGGAATAAGGGAGCATGAATGTAATCAATAAGGAATATGGTAATTCATGATGTTTCAGTGAATTAAAAGAATACATGATGAGGGTATTCATATGATATTACGGGGTAAAAAGGATCTACATTATGTTTACCTTTCTTATAAATGTTGGACTGTGAGTTTGGACAGAAGTATTTTGGATTGTTTTAGTTTGGATTATTTTGGATTTCCATAAAAGGACAACCCGGAGGTCGGGCGGCAACCCGTCGCGTCCGGCAAGGCTGCGAGACTTGAACCCACAACTGAAGGGTGACAAGGGTGTATCACCTACCACTGGCCCACGAGATGTCCTGGATTAAATAATTTAGTTTTTATTAAAATATCTTGTAGATGAATTATAAATTCGTTTATTTTGGAACCCTATACGAATAGTGTAAATAGAATTTTTTACGTTCTATTATCTTTTAGAGTGAAAGATAAGTTTGTATTAATGGATAAAAATCCAATTATAAAGTAAGTATATCTCCTTATGATCTTACCGAATCTCATAAATAAATTCCTCAACATTAAGAAAAGGAACTTAGAACAAAAATATTGTCCTAGATGGTACATTAAATCATCACTAATTTATGGCTTTGGGATTGTTGGCCTTTTCATAGCCATGTTCTCTACCACTCTCGATCAGATAATTGATGGTTAGATTTTTCTTCCATATCCATATTTTCCTACATGGAACCCTAGTATGTGTTATTTTCGGTAATATTCATACTTTCCACTCTTTATATTAAATAGAGGCCTCATTAATTCATTTTTCGATGTGGGATTTCAACTAAGATATTTTGAAACGTCAAAAATGTGTTATCATAATACCCTATGTTTTGTTGAACCGATGGTATTTCAAATCATCATAGATTGATGAGTTTAAGGACCTCAATTTTATACTTGTTTGTGATTGATGAACTCAATCACTACCTATAAATATTTACGTTTTACCTCCAATTATATGTCTCTAATTTCCACCAATGTTCTCGTAATCGAGATCATAATTTGGTGGTGACCCTTTAATTTATCTTTTCCTTATATTAAGACTAAATTTTAGTAACCCAATTTCCGATGTGGGTTTTCCCACAAATATATTTTCTATTTTCAACCTTTTATTTTCGAAGAACAATTTCAAATTGCGAGGACGCAATTTATTGAAGGAGGGGAGAATGTAACACCCCATGATTTCATAGTGTGTTATTTCTTCAAAATAATTCAATAACTTGCACTGCACGCAACACCGAGTTCAATCACAAAATGACTTACCAAAAAAAATCCATTCAATAGAGGCTATGAATAGTATTAACTAAATTTTAAACATTATATTATCCTTATAATTTTAGAATCCATATTATGAGTTTCTTAGACATAATGCAAGAACAGATTCATTTTCAATATTTCACTTTTATCAACATTTAATAGTGAAACCATTTTAAATACAATATTTTAAACTTTTTGACTAAATGGGGATATCAAAAAAATTTAAATGAAACATCCCAAGCTTCCACGGTACGCTTTCCATTGAATAATATAGTAGCGTGTGTTGTACGCAGCTTCGAATTCTAACACACCACAACCAATCAAACTAGCCATTATGAATAGTAATACCGACCTTTTAAAATTTTAGAAATTTTATCTCTCAAAATGGACTTCATTTTTGGATTCGGAGTATCGAATTTAGTCTAAGGTGAAATTTTGGTACTTTTCGAATAACTTTCATATTTTGATGATTAGTGAAAATTACAAAATTTTAATTAAAAAAAAAATTTTCATAAAAATAATTAATAGTGATAAATTATGAATTTGAGTGGTTTTAAAGTATATTTAGAATATATTTTTACCATTTAATATAATTTTGGTCATTTGGACATAATTTTACAATTAAACCGAACATAAACAAGTGTCAATTTTTTGATAGTTATTGTCTCTTAAAAACACGCTTTTTGTTTTGACAGTGGGAATTAATTTTAAATTAATTTCTGCCACTTCTGTGTTTTGAATTTAGAAAAATGGATTCCATATTTTGAATCAGGATGTTCAAATTGTGTAAATAGGTAACTTTTATTTTTAGACATTTTGAATAATTACTGCGGTAAATATTTTATTTACCATGGTTAAGGGTAAATCCGGTAAATAAGGGTTAAAACATTAATATTATAATAATACTAAATTACCCTAAAACGTGTCCTATCCTTATTGGTTGATACATGTTCGACCATAGGAATCTTTGGGTCGATTTGGGGACCCCATGGTGCCACTTGTAGGAGATAGGGACACGTTATTTTAATTAAGTTAAAATGAATACAAAAATGACACAAGCATATATCTTTTAGCAAAACAATTTTTACAAAGGGTTATATATGTTGGATTTTAGATTATAAATATTAATTATAAATATAAAACTATTTATTACATAATGATATTTTATTTATAATTTTTATACATTAAATAATTTAATTTATTTACGACACAATGATGATGAATTAATTACTATAATAGTGAAAAATTAAAATAATTGATATTATAAATACCCAAATAAATATAATATGAAACTTTTAATTAATTAAACTAATTTTATAGGATAATAGGATATATTAGTATTCATTTAATTGACTTTTTAGAAGTAATCAATCTGTTATGAGTTTCACAAAAATCATCTATTGAATAGTGTCAAAATTGACATAAAAGAGTTCTTAAAACAAATATTATATTATTAATTGATATTAAATTCCTAAAAATCTAAGATTCGGCCAAGAGACTTATATCAGGATATTTTAATCATTAATGGACCACTTGGGGGTCGCTTGGATTTATATAATAAGGTTATTAACCATATAATATATAAATACAAAGAGACATTGTAAAAGTGGAACTAATTAACTTAGAGTTAATACTTAAATATAAGGTTAATATAAGTACCCAAACCTGTCGAAATTCTATTTTTCGAGTTTTTTTCAACCTATACCCACCTTAAAATTTGAATAATAAACATTGGAGTCATTAGAAACCGAATATGAATTTAATATAAACTAATATTTCTATCTTTTCCAAGGGTGCCCATCACCCCTCTTATAAAAGGGCACTCTTCCTTCCCATTTATTCACACCATAAAAGACTTTTGATTTGGCCAAACTCTGCCCAAATACTCTCCCAACATCCCTCACTACAACCGAGAGGCCTTAGTGTGATCAGAAAGACAACCTATGGAGCCCTTTTGATCAAATCAAAAGGAAGAACCTGAAGAAGAGGTAATGTTTTTACCACCCCTTTTCAAGTTCCTTTCTTCTTCCACATCTTCTTTCATTGTTATTAACATTATAAAATAATTACTCCAGTATCTTATATATACTGTGATTTTATTATAAATATGGTACAACCATATTCAGTATTTTATCCACCCTTTGAATGACATGTCACCATACGTGCGTACGTACGGCTTACCGTCTCCACGCCGTGGTGCAATTGTTATTCAATATATTATTATGTGGATGGGTATAATAATGATGTGTAACTCATGTAAATAATAAATATAACATGCTAATGATAATGTATATATGATATAACATCCATTTATATATTATTTTAATATCAAAAGAATGATATTGTCGCTCGTGTGTACGTACGGACTACCGTCTCCACGAACGCGATGAGATTAATTCTCCATCATATCCATTAAAGTATAATAATCATTTGATGATTTAAAAATGATGTCTAAGGACTTGATATAATTCTGGATATGAATAAGATACAACCTATCGATAACAAACATGTCTTATGTAACAAAACATATAAAAGAAAATGAGTAAGTTAACACACGAAACGACAATAATGAAAAGATATTATTAACAAATCAATGTTAAAAGATCATATATGATATAATATTAATATACATGATTCTTGAATAATTTAATAACAATTATTTCACCATTATACAGGAGGTTAACCTACCCCAACCACGGAAAAGTACAAGGTAATGGGTTTTCATCTCACTCCTTATTCCCGTGAGATTCATGCCATATTGCCACCATTACCTTTTGTGTGGTGTATGTACTGCCCATAATTATATTCTTTGTGTAATACTCTCTAATTTATGTGTATATACATATTAATTGTATGATAACTCTTTCAGGGGTTGTATGTTTCATAATTTAC
The DNA here is from genome assembly GCA_963277665.1 of Viscum album. NCBI lineage: Eukaryota > Viridiplantae > Streptophyta > Magnoliopsida > Santalales > Viscaceae > Viscum > Viscum album. Next base: position 1,365,236,178 of record OY728162.1, on the reverse strand, counting down.
CAAATTGGTAAGGGTTATTTCACAATCTCTTCATTATCCGAGGTTGTTTATACGTAAAAATCTACTGGGATCTCTTTATCATCCACATCCATGTCTCTTACTAATGTGTTTCAAAACATTTTTACTCTTTACAAGATTATGGGTTAAAGTCATTTATACCCTTATGTGTTTCGAAATGAATCTTTCCGTTGTTTTCCAAACAAGGCACTTTTAACCTTTTCGACAAATTTATGGTAAGAAAGTTTTTTTAACTTATATGGCGGGTGCGGCTATTTACCGCCGTTATAAAATCATCAATGCTTCCCTTACAAGCATATAAGAATATTTTCAAATTGAATGTATTATTTTATAATTATTTTAGTTTTAAAATGACTTAAAAAAATATTTCTATAATATAGTTTTGATTTCATCTATGTCAACATCCTTTGATGGATTTTAAGCTTATTTGAAGTTGATTTATTATGATACAAAACATCCATATTTTATTGAAGGTTTTGTGATATTTTTTGACTGTGGATAAGTTATTCTTATGTCACTCATGGTTTTTGTTTAGAGTATTGACATTTCATAAGTTATTTGTAATCCTAATGTTTATGCTATATTTCAACCTTTCATTCAGATGAATGTGTTAGACAAGTATGTTCCGCGTTGGGGACCGGTAAAAGTAAGACCACCAGTTTGGTCTACGGTTATTAGAGGAACTCCGGTTTGGTCTCCGGTTATTAGAGGAACTCCGGGTTGGTGTCCAGTTATTAGAGGCACTTCGGTTTGGTGACCGGTTGTTAGAGGCACTCCGGGTTGGGTTCTGGTTATAGTTTGCCCCTAGGTCTTGGGACGAGGCCTTGACAAAAAAATTAAAGTTCAGCATATTGCATTCCGACATTATGAAAGTGGTTATTGATATTGCATGTGATTATTCGATTAGTAGAATATCCATGTGAATAAGTAAATGGCATTATTTCATTTTACTTTTTCCATACTATGTTGAAGTTCAAGTTTAAACGGCTTTTGTTTTAGTAATGCATTGCCTTAAATGTTTGTGCTTATTTTTGAATGTTTCGTTACATTGTTATCCTTACTGGGCATTTCAGCTCACCCCTTTTATATGTTTTATTTTTCCCAGGATGTGAAGATGTAAGTTATGAATGACCTGCAGGGATATTATGAGGGGATAATAGTGTGGACTATGGAGACATTATGTTGTCGTAGTAGTTTTTCACTTTATGATGTAATGTAAAACATTATGAATATAACTAGTGTTTCCAAGGCTACTAAACCAATCGGTCTTTCGAGATTTGATCTTTCCTGTGATCATTCCAATGTTATGTAATAATGCACCGACTCTGGGTAACTAGGGTCGGGGCATTACAAATTTCATCAAGGTGGAAAACGTTTATGCTTATTTCACTAAATGTCAATGTTTATGTGAATGCGATTCTTACAAATCATATAATACCTCATTTATTGTAATTTTTTTATTAAATGTATCCTTCATGGTATTTTTTCTATTATTATACTATGGATAGAAATATGAAATAATTAAATATATTATAATTTAGTTATAGATAATTTATTTTAGGTTATAACATTTTTTTATAGCAAATCACTTGATAGAAGTATGGAAAGATATCATGTATAACATTATTATCCCTTATAGTTTATTTAATCATCAATATTATTACAATGTCTATTCCAAAAAAATTTGAATGTTCTTAAAATATTCAAATCACATGAAAGATACTATTTTACCAATGCAACACCATTTCCATTATAAAAATATCTATCGATCATGGGGATTGTATGATAAGATTTAAAAACCCCAATTATATTATCTCTTTTGAGAAATGAATCACCACCAAGGGCTCTACCATTTATATATTGGAGGTTTGGACTTCATATTTAATGATGAATTAAATAATAACAACATTTAAGAAGAACCTGATATTTTTATAACATCAATTATATTATCTCTTTCGATAAATGAATCACCACTGAGGGCTCGACCATTTATATATTGAAATTTTGGACTTCATGATGAATGATGATTTAAATAAAAAAACATATAGGAAGAAACTAATATTTTGGAGTATATGTATTGATCAATAAGAGAAAACTATGAGGCTGAAATTTCATTAAGGGGAAGAATATAACTCTCATAAAATTACATTATGTTATTAATGTAACACTTATTTTATAATGAATATTTTATTATAGCACATATAAATAATTTTCATTATATAATATGTTTACACATCCTGGGAAACTACAAGAAGGTTTAGTGAAGAGAATATTTAATGATATAATCAAAATTATATTATTTTGGAAGACTAGAAACATATTCTATACAATTATGTTTCATGATAAATGTATAATTTTTATATAGATTTTACCTTTATGAAATAATATTATAAAACAATTTCTACATGATAATATATTTCAATGATTTTTTAAGTAATTTTTATAATTTTATGAATGTTTATTTTTCTATGAAATTTGTAAATTTCTATAAATAATGATATTTATTTAAAAGTATAAATTATTATATTTTGAAATTTTTTTGAATAAAATAATTTTTTTTGACTGATCATATAAAAATTATCTTAGTTTTAATATATTGAAATTCTAATTTTTTTTTGATTTTTGGTTTAAAACGTGAAAAAAAATGTTTTTATAAAATGTGATAACACATATGATATAATTAGAATGAGATAAATATTTTAAAATTTTAATCCATTTTTATTAAAAGTAAATTAATTTAGATACAATATAATAAATAATTTGTTTAATTTGGAAACACCTTATTTGTATTTTTGAAAACCACGATTTTATCCTTTCTAAAAAACTGTATTTATAAGTCATAGACATATCATACATATAATTGTTTTTTATCACATTTATAAATAGAATAATTTTTAATATGGTTAATTTCAATATTCTACATAAAAATGATGCCATTGTAAAAAAAGACATATCACCATATTATTAAAATAATGTAGTGGGTTAATGTTAAATTGAAAACTCATAATCTAAAAAAAACATTAAAACATTAAATGGGTGTTTGAGGAATCTTATGGAAATAACTAGACTTCAAAACATTCATTTTCATCCATAATTGGTGGAATTTATGCCACCTTGTAGTGGTTAACATTAAATACAAATTAATCGTTAGGTAATAGCTTAAAACCACCCCTCCTAAATTATAAATACCCCTTCATAACCTCACTATCCCCTATAAATATTTTAATCATGAATTTTTGGTCATTTAACCTCCCAATAAATCCCTCCAAGGTTCCATAATGGTATTATGGTTTTATCCATTGATTTTAGGAAGTAAATCTTCAAGGTAACGTAATTCTACTCTTTTCCTTTTTCATCAATGTACTCTTTTTGTGTATACCATAAAAATTATAATCCAATTTATTCTCCTACAAATTAGATATTAATACTAATGAATAAATTATATTTTATCATTTAACTTACTTAATTACATCACATTATTACCATTTTATTAGGCATTATGTATACTACCATGCTGCATAATTCATTTTTTTAATTCATCTATTCTAAATGATAATTTCTCATATTAAGAATACCCAAATATCTTCCATTTCAATTGTTATTCACATATATGTAAAAATGTTTCTTATTGATTATATAATTTTATTATATGAATCCCATATTCCATTTTCATGTTTTAAAAATTTTGTTATTGTCATGTATTAATGTATTTTATATGCATTGATTTTGGCATGAAACCCTTTATTTATTTTATATGGGATAATGATGATGTGATTTTTTAAGGTAAATATAGATAAAATGAATTAATATATATTATGGATGAACCTTGATATCACTCCAATTACTTGGTTAAAAAACCAATCTCTAGAGAAAACTTATTTTACGATACCTTGGTGAATAACCTTAATAATTAGTATTTATGAAAAATTCGTGATAATAATTGGTTATATGATTATTAATGTATCATTTTTATGTTGTATCCACATTTAAATGTTATGATTCATGTTTATATGATCATTATTTTTTGATATTCCTCTTTTTCAAATTCTAAGTATCCATTTTTATTAATCCACTGTTTTGATTTATAATCACCACTGCTTTTGATGTAGGTCCCAAGAATTTGAGATATAATAATTGTAAATTTGGAAATATCTATGAAGTATCCTTTAATGTAGATTATAATAATGTTTATGTTTATTTTTTTAATAATATTATTATTTTTCCAAGATACTAATCCAAAAAATATCCTCTATATTGTTAAATGTTATACCATGTAATGGCGAATTATTTATGAAAAAGCCTATATTGTTAGTATCAAATGATGATATAGTTTATTTAACTAAGTAGTAGAAAAACATAGTAAAGCCCTATGGAATGGGATTAATATAGGAAAATAATTTCATATTTGGGTGAATTGTAGAGTACGTGGATTCCAAAAAATAAATCCCTGATAGTATACTACAGGTGTATGTGGCTCTAGAACAGGTATACCAAGGGGTAAAAAACATGATAAAACCATATTGATCTGGACATGATCGAGAACTTGAGAAATATAAAGGTTTATTATGTAAAAAAAATTTTCACTCCCATAGGATATGTGTTGGTTAATAACATTCTTGTTTTTACCATTACGAATGATATAAATATATTGTAAAACCTTTATGATGAGTTATGTATATCATTCCAAAAACATGATATAAGAAAATTTTAAGGCTAAAATTCCAGTTATAATTTTCATTATAAGACTTATAATAGTATAAATTTTTCACTTAAGTTTTTCTCTTTCTAAAAAGATTCCAAAAATAGTAGGACACATGCAAATAGATGATGTAACAGAAAATGCGATGACAACCTTCTGAATATAGGAGGATATTAATTAAGTAATATCTTGTTTATTCCAATCAAATTATCATGTATTACCACCAATAATTATAATATAGATGATATTAGAAATAGAAAAAAATAATATAAGGATAGTGTATTATAGAAGTACAATGGATAAGGATGACAAAAAAGAATATTTAATTTCCCACATGTCAAAAATATGTGAAGAGACACCATAGTGAATGCCTTAAAGGAACTATAGGATGATTTATTTTTTGAAAATGAAGTCATAAATACATAATCACTAAAGAAAAATGAATATTTCAGATTAGTTGATTGAGGGAAAAAAGTATCAATATAAGACACCATTAATAGTTCAGTTTCATGGATGTTGGAAACTTGGGAACTGTCAAACCCAATGCTCTAATATAATAATCAATAAATATCATATGTCTATGTAATATCCAAAACATGGGAACAAGGTACTGACTAAACTATGATGATTATGATCCACCACCCTAGATTTATGTTTTTTATTATAAGAGTGTGTTTAATGTTTGAAATTTTTGAAATTCTTTGAGTCATGACATGAAATGAAAAAATTCATATTGGAAAAAAAATATTTCTGATTATTTCATCACATGTTAGTGTCTATGGGAATGTACTTCATATTTAAAATATTATACCTCCTCTAGTGGAATTTTATATTTTTAAAATTATCTTTCTTCTTAATTTTCTTTTTCTTTTATGTCCATTGATATAAATAAGAAGTAATTAATCATACTATAATTTAGTTATAAATAAATAATTTTTCATTTAAACATTGTCTTTTCAACAGATCATTTATAGTATTGATGGAAAGAAATAATATAAAACATTACTATACCTTTTATTTGATTTAATTATCAATATTATTATAGAGGATAGTTATAATGATTTTAAATTTATTTTAATTATTCATCTTACTTGCAGGAAAATATTTAATCTATCAAACACCTTTTAATTTCTAAAAAAATTATATGGATGACTGAGTTATTTGCATTATTATTTCAAAATCTCACTTATATACTCTCATTGAGAAATTAATCACCACCACATACTTGGCAATTTCTATATTTTAATTTTATACTACATGATTAAGGATGAATTAAATATCAAAAATACAGAGGAAGAACTAGAAATTTCTAATTAAATATATCTATTAATAAGATAAAATTACAATGATGAAATTTACGTAATGGAGGAAGAATTTAACACCCCAAATAATCATTTAAGTTATTAATTGAACTTTTATATTATAAATAATTTTTTATTATGAGAACATAAAAATAATTTTTCCCTTAATAATAACATTATACATCATAGACATCAATAACATAGAATAGTAAAGGGATTAATTTTTTATATATTCAAAATTATATTATTTTGGGAGAATAGAAACATATTCTATTAAAAATATATTTTATGATAAATTTAAATGTTTTAGATAAAATTTATGTTTATAAAATAATTATATAAATCACTTTTTAAATTTTATTATATTTTAACGCAGTCCTATGTAATTTGTTTAATCGTCATAATGTTTATTTTTCTATTAAATTAATAATTTTCAAAAAATAATATTATTTAATTAAATTAATAAATTATAAAATTAGGGGATTATTTTGTTAAAATAAACATAATTTTTTGACACATCACACTGAAATTTTTTGAGGGTGAATTTATGGTAATTTTATAAAAATTTATTTTTTGGGATAAAAAGTAAGAATATTGTTTTTATGAAATATGAAAACTCTCATGAATTAATAACGATATCACCAAGATTTAAAATTTTTTAAATAAAGTTTTTCAAAAAAAATTTATTTAATGAATAAAATAGTACATAGTTTGTTACATTTACAAACAAATGGTTATCATTTTTGAAAACCTCAATTTTAACCTTTGTAAATAACTATTTTTATCTGTTATACATGAATAATATTTAGAAATGATTATAATTACTTTTATAAATTTAATATAGTAATACTTTTTTTATTTGGAATTAAAATGTCTAAATTAGGTAATATTGTTAATTTCATTTTTCTACATAAAACATTATCTTGGAAAAAACAATTTATTGATGTATAAGTAAATTTTTTTTGGTGTTTAAGGTTAAATGGTAATATCTTAAAATGCCAAAACATTACAAAATTAAAATGGTGTATGATGAATTTTTATACCTAAAAATTCATATAAAACATTAATTTATAACCAAATTAATTGTAATTAATTCCACCCAATAGTGGTTACCTGTAAATACAAGGTAATCATTATTTAGTCACATAAAGGAAACCCTTGTCATGTATAAATACACCCTCCCCATCCATAATATCAACTAAAAATCCACTAAGTATGAATATATGGTCATTTAACCTCCCAATGAGTCCCTCTATGTTTCTTTAAATGTTTTAAGGTGTCATCCTCAAATTTTATGAAGAAAATATTCAAGTTAAAGTAATTTTAATATTCTCTATTTTCATCCATGTACTCCTTTTGTTTACAAATTCAAAATGTTAATAAAACATCTTATACTAAACTATTTATATTAACCATACTTAAAAAACTATTTTTATGAATGGTATTACATTGTTCCCTACAATGTTTCTCTTTTCATAAGAAACAATATATGCCATCATGCTGGTGAAATCATTTCTTGAATTTCTCTTTTCTACCCAAGATGTTCTCATATTATGATTTCCCAAAACACTTCTATTTCCATATGTATTCACCTATATGTTTAAATGTATTATTTATTCATGTATTCATATATATGTGACTCACATTCCATTCCTTTGGTTAAAAATGATGTTATGATCATGTCCTTAAGCATTTTCTACGCAATGATTTGATGTGAAACTCGTTCTTTATTTTACACGAGTTGTCGATGAAATGGTTTATTAAGTTCAATTTGTGTCACATGAATTAAGAAATATGAAGGGTGAACTCTAATAGTGCTACAATGTATTTGGTAAATAACTAATCTATATTGATAACATGATTTACGATACCTTGGTGAATATCCTCGGTAATTATGATTTATTAAACCCAAATGATAAAACACGGTGATATGCTTACGAATGTATAATTTTTATATTGTATCCAAATTTACATGTTATGATAATTTTTCATCGTATTATCAAGTTTAAATTCTAAAAGTTTTTCATTGCATTAGGTAAATAAATAATCACTAAAGATAACATGTTTTCTGATTCCTTGGTGAATAACCATTGTAGTTTTTATTTATGACACTGTGGTGATCAACCATGGTGATATGATTATCAATGTATCATTTTTATATTTTAGACACATTTATATGTTATAAATCATCTTATTTCTATTATGAAGGGTGGAATCTGACAGTGCTTTAATGCATTAGGTAAATAACTAATCTTTTTAGATAACATTTTTTACGATACCTTGGTGAATAACCTTTGATATTATGAATTATGACACGAAAGTGATAAGCCGTAGTGATGTGAATATGAATATATCATTTTTTTATTGTAATTCCATTTACATGTTATGATTCATGTTATTTCTATTGTGATATGGCCGATGTTCATATGATTTTGAATTATTAATATGCTGATTTACCAGGTACTGATTATCTCTTTTGATTACTCCCTTGATGGGATTTATGTCCACCCCTATCTTTGGTGTATTTCCACAGGATATGAGATTTTATAAAAGTAATATCATAAATAGAAATGAATATTTATTTCAATTTGATTATAAAAATACTTATGTTCATGTATTTTTCATGTACTATGTTTTAATTTACAAGATACTAAACCCCAAAATATCCTATGTATTCTTAAATATTATTCCTTATAATTAATAGTTTATGTAATAAAAATATGATTTGACATAGTTCATAATATATTTGATGTCCTTTAACAGATTTTTTAGACAAATAATTAACATATAATTTTATTCTTGATTAGGGAGTGATTGGGTAAGGTTTTAACTTGTGGCAGATACTCTATTGTAAGTATTTGTCATGTTAAGTTCCTTGTTACCTTATAATATGTTATATTTCTACATATATTTATAACTTAAGAGACAATGTATGAGTGGGATAGATGGGATATCCTTGCATCCCTATTTTTTATGACTCTTAGATTTGGAGTTAGTGCCTTTTGAGATTGAAGGTTGACCTATGAGAGACATCAACTGTTTCTATGAGTTCCATTGGGTTAATATTCAAATGTTGAATGTTTTTGGAAAATGGTGAATGCGATTGGAGGTTACAACTGGGTATGTGGTGTTGTCTTATTAAATTATTTTAAAATATTGGTTGAATCATTTATGTGAGGGTATTTTTAGTTTTAAGGATTATTCTTGGAGGGTCCTCTTGATTTAGATGCTTGAAATGGGTAACAATAGTGCATGTAGGATAGACATGGTGGTTATGAACTATATCTATAGATATATAAATAAATGTAATAATATTTTAATGGTCCAGTGTTGACCTTGTGGAAATCCTTTGCACTTTAGTGGTATATAGGATTTTTTAGGGTATTACTAGTTATGTGACTGACCCTTTCGTCCCGGGATGTGCTTTTGGGTTTTTTTCAGATTGTAAATGAACCCCATTAGAAATCTAGAACAATTATTAGGTTTCGAGTGGTTATATAGAATTTTTTAGCGTGGGGAGATACAGATAGTTTTGAGAACCACTAAAGGTGATCTCTACTTTGTTATAAAAGCATGTGAGAGAGGCATAACCAGTGGATTTGATCCGTGATTTGAGTTATAAAAGACATGGAACACTAGAGTGGTTCCTGGTATCTATGGTTGGGTATTTTTGGTTAAGAAAACCATTCATCTTTGATGGAATCACGGAGGTATGCACACATTGGGGGTGTGTTGTGTCATGAGGTTTCGGATTTGGGTTGTACGTAAGCCTGTTCTAGTGATGACAAAATGTGAAAGACTATGTGTATAAGATAAGAAAAAGTGTGAGGTTATGAAATACCTATGGTTAAAGTGAATTTAGGCTCTTCAATTTGGATTGTGACATTCTAGTGGTGACAAAATAAAATTGGATGGACCGGGTGTGAGGACACTGTTGATCTAGGGTTGAGACTTGATGAAAGCATCTATGGTCTATGTAACTGTTATGGAAGCATAAATTAAGAGGAGAGAAACACATGAGGTTTTAATGAGAGCTAGACATGATATATTTCTATGATTAAAAGTTTATGATTCAGAGGGGGTGGCAGATACCAATGAGCATTTAATGGTGTGGCCCTTATTTTGGATGGTTTGTTGGATGGGTTATTTAGGGAATGACTTGAGAAATACTCCCATAAGTCATGATTGGTAATTGTATTACATTTCATTATGATTATTGTGGATGTGAAATATTGGCCCCATCTATTAATGATTTTTGTTGATGGATGGATCACGGTCCGTATAAATCATAAATGGTTCAATGATTCAATGACACATATTCTTCTATGGTGGGGTGGTTCATCATTTCTAGTGATGAAATTCTAGTGCTAGGGGGTACTGGATGTGTGATATTTACCATTGTATGATCTTATTGGTATTTTAATATTGAATGATAAATGATGTGTAATTCATTGGTTTCCATAATTAGTTTTGGGATTAGACGTAGAGGTGGTGTAGTTTTAGGTCAGAGCATTACTGTTGGGCCTGGTTTGGTCTCAGGTGATATGATCAGGGATTGTATTGGTGGTGAATTGTTGCTTGTGGTATGGTACAATGGAGGAAATGGACAGTTTATGATCCCACATTTGAATATATCAAGAATGTGGGATTGAAATTCAGTGGGTGTGTTTTTATGATCATATGATTCCTTCAAGGATTTACATAATCCTGATTGGGTTGGATAATAGTGCATTATTGGGTGAATCCAAGTATTTAGTGAAAATTTCATTGGAGAATGTTTGACTTATGTTCATGTATAAAATTGGATGTGGGGGGCTTCAAAACACAATGTGTGCATCATTGGGGCATGATTGGTAGGATTCAGATGTTGGTTGGGGCATTTCATGGAAAATGTCTAGCTTCATGGAGCATTTTATTGTACATTGGGTCTTGTATAATGTTTTTATAAACATTTGTTTGGGGGGAATTAAGAACCTCCTCTATGGGAATCATAATAACACTGAGATTGTTTTATGATAAAAACTTCTAGTGGAATGGGGTGATATTTCTTGAAATTTTCCTCATTAGCTCAGTCATATGGTAGGAATATCCATGATATGGGTGAGAAATTGTAATGTGACACCTCAGTTGTTTCATTAGTGATGTATATGAGAGGAATTAATAATATGGATTTGGTGATGAATTCGTGTGTGCCTTTTGTTTGGTTGTTTATGCATTCAAAATTCAAGTAATCCTATGGAGATTCATTGATAAATCAATATTGGAATTCAACTATTGATTGAAACTGATGATTGATGTTGGTTAGAAATCCATTGGACACCCACTAATACATAGATATGATGAGAAGTGTATTGGCGGGTAGTTTGTAATACCATATGTGTTCAAACAGATTTGAATTGACAAGAGAAGTTTGAATTTTTTTATTACTGAGTAGGTCATTAAAATAATATATGTGTTTTTTGAGTGCACAGAAGGTTTAGAACACATTAAAGTTTGTTTTTGACAATTTTTATTGTCAACTGGTATTCGTAAGTAGTGTAAAAGAAAATAGAGATATCCCAGGTGGGTGGGGATAAACCCTGCTACCAGTAGCCATTAGGTGTGCATTGGCTAAACGACAGGTTTTGTAAGGTCAATAATTACACTTATTCTCCCATATTTTTTTAAATAGGAAAACCCACATTCCCCCCATTTGTTTCTTTCATATAACATGGATCTCTCGAACCCCATCTCTTTATTACACCTTCTTGTGGTGTGGTGTTGGGTGTTCTTTTAAACTCATAAAAGATTCCCCTTATGGTGATCCCCCTTCTAATCCACCTCTTCTATTTTTAATTTTGTGTTCTCATTACAAGTTATTTTATATAAAATTATATTTACAGATGGTGAAATAATCATTTGATTATGGGGCTTCCACGTGGCATAGCTTGAGGATATACCGATTCAAATTATACATGTCGTCACATGTCATTTCATTGGAGGTTTGTGGACAAGTTAGTTTTTCATGTGTTTTGGGCTAACAAAAATGTCATGAATTACTTTTTTTGGCTTTTATAGATAGGGACTATTCTTGAGTGAGTGAACATACATTGAATAAACCCTTAAAAGATCATTGATCTCTGTTTGGGTGTAAAAGGAGCATCATGTATGTAGAGGGGTGTATATGCTTATTATAATTAGCATAGTTTATTAATTGTTAGTTTTTATATTATTATATTTTGATTATGATTATTTATTTTGAATGTTTTGGATGTGATATTGGGTTGTGGGTGGTTTAGGTGTTGTTTATTGGACTTAGAAGATCTTAGAAGGGGTTTATCATGCTAAGAGTTAAAATGGAAATCATCAAACATGTGGTATCTGGTCCTTATAATTAACCAATAGTCATGTTTAATATTTAAAATTAATTTATTATGTGGTCCCATTTACATCTCATGGGATGGAATCAAAATTAATCAAACGCAACCATTATCTCTTTTCCAATGAAAAATAAATATTTAATTATTTAAATGACCAATTATGAAGGAGGTTTTAATGGGACACACTATATTTCACATGACATTAATATTTGACCTAATGGATTATTATGGATTCTAAGGGTAGAAAAGGGGGTGTATGGGATGCCTTATTTGGTTATTGTTAAGTTTCTAGGTCATGTTAAATGGAAAAAAAGAAAATAATGTTTTAGATCGATGGTTTGGAAATGTAATTTCACAACCATCGATAAAAATGGAATGGATTTTAAGCATTAATTTTAATTTTAATATGAAATGTGAAATATATAATTAATGGTTGGATTTTTTTTAATAATAGGTAGAATGTTTCATGAAAGGGGAATAGGTAATGTGTTTAAAAGTGAAATTATTAATTTGGGTACCGGTTAAAAAGAGTTTCAGTGAGAAACCTATAAGGTTTTTCCTTTATATATTGTGAATGAAACCCTATTTAACTTAACCTGATAAATGTGAAAATACAAGAATAATAAATGGATATAGCTTGGTAATTATTTGATGTAGTGTGAATCCATATAGCCTTGATGTCAAATTTTTAAATGGGAACTATGGTTTTTTTACAAATAATTAAATATAGAATTAAAATGTAGAGTTTAATGAGATAATTGATTATAAATTATTTTATAGTAATTCATTATTGAGACTCCATGGACTCCAAATGGTCTTTATTGGTGTGTAATGTTGTGAAAAATCATTGGATTCCAATAGGGGGTCGTATAAATTCCATGGTATGATTACAACCTCATATTAATGATTACTTTTTGAAATGCCTTGAGTAATCCATTGAGTTTTACTAATATCTATTTTTTTAAATTCCATGTGTTGACTCCCTCTAGATATGGGTATGATATTATTTATCTAATACAATTTATTATTTTAGAGGTTTATTTTTGTTTACCCAGTTTGAGTGTTGTGAGATGTGCTCCCCAGATTCAACAAGCTTTTTATGTCTTGAATACCTTAGGCGTATTCCAAATATTCAAATAAAGCATTGATATTTAATGTCATGGATAGTTCCATATATTCAAACATGTTGATTGGATGATTGAAATGACAATTAGTCACCCCCTTGGATTGCTTATGTGTATTATTGAGAGGGAATGTGTTATTATTTCATGCGAAATACCTTCGTTTTTTACGACTATAGTTTCAACCTTTACACCTTAAAAGTCATAAATAAAATATGTATACCAATATTATAAAGTTTCTCAATAAGACCTAATTAGGTATTATAACTACATAGGGTTTCACAATAGATATTTTTTATCAAAAAGTGTAATACTAACCTTTTATAGAAATTGTTATATTAGTAAGCTGTATAATTTTTTATTTATCACACTCCTCCATAATCGTTATTATCAACTTTTTATTTTAGGGACACCATTGGGGGTGGCTTACTAATTTATACACACAACATTCTAGGGCCATCATCACAATTTAGTAACCGAGTAGCTATAACTATTTCATTATAGGTGTATGATTGGGAAAGAACCTGATGTTGCTAATTTATTTATTATGAGTAAAAGCATGGAAATTGAGACCATGTTAGGAATTAGTTTCATTTTAGTGACTTATCCATCCTTTTATATATTAGACTTTATGATATCATGTATTTATCTTGTTTCTAATTTATCTCTTACATAACAAGTAATTAATATAACTCTTCTTGTATTTCATACTTATTGATTATTAGCTAGCACTATTGTACACATCATTCTATTAACTACCTCATATAGATTCTGTATCTATGTTGAATTACTTTCAATATTACATTACTGTGATATACAGGTATAGTCTCCCTATAGTACCACATTAGACCAAAAATTCTAGTCAATATCTTTTGGAATATGGGAGGTATTCTCGAGGTACAACAACAAGCACCAGTTTGGGCACCGATCAATTGTGAAAGATGATGGGGAAATACAAAATTTTATGATTCTCATGACTCAATTTATATGATGATTTAATGTAGATTTTTACATTCTTGGATAAAGAATTAAATCATCAATTTAATTTAAAAAAATTCCCATTTGGAACATTTTAATCATTTTCCATAATGTGAATAAAACCTTTAGTCTTTGATCCCTTTTATGTGCTGTTTTTGGCCCATGAAGTGGATATATGTACCTTCATGTGGTTGAATGGATTTATGTGTAAATGAAAAGGGGTTATTTCTTACAAGAGTGTTGGTGGTGAGTTTTGGTTTAATTTTATTTTTTTTAATAAAATATAACGAACAATTTAATTTTAATCTTCTCAACTATATTGGGTTGTATCCTAGGAACCTATGTATCTAAATAGATGGTCTGGATAAGTGTTAAACTAAGCCAGTGTGGTCCAACTAGCTATATCTGTATGATATTTGTTGTAACGACCGAGTGTTTTCATACATAGTGATTACTTATTTTTAATAATAATTCATTATATTACATTAACACACTCATGAGTATCATAAAGTTATAGTTCCTTTGCAATCATTGAAAAATAAACAACTGATTTATAAGAGTTCTAAAATATCTCCCACTTAGTTCATCATAACTATTAACCTTATTATACATACAACATGTAATATATATCATCATAACCAAGTGAAATGAAACATATGAAAGGGTGAATTAAGTTTCTAAATAAGTGTAACCAATGAATATACCAAAATATAACATGATAATAACGGGATAAAAACTAGATCATTACATAATAAATCTATACAATTCATATTAATTATAAAAATATCGAGTGAGGGAATAAATATTTAGTATTTCATAAAAGATGAATCATATGGAAATAAAATAACATGATCCATGAAAACATAACATTTACTTAAGACATGGAATTGTTTCGTACATATAAATGATAAAAACCTTAGGTTAAGGATACACACCATAAAATTCACAAACTATTATTCTCGGGATAACCACCCATGTACCTGCATCTGGAATAAGATAACATCCCATGGTCAATCTTGTCATGCTAGGGATAACCTCTTGTGTACCGTCTAATCACATTGAACATTAACAATAACCCAATGAATTGGAGAATGTTACAAGTACCACCTATTATAAAATTAAAATAATATATATGTGTTAAAAAATAAAATAAAACATTTATCATATCAGAAACCATGACAAGAAATTGAATTCATAAAACATGTCAATATAGTATGACCTTTGAAAAAGAATTAGGTTTCATAAATACCTTTTCATCATAAACATAAACCATCCAGAAAATGAATAAATTAAGTATCATTGGATTATATACCCCTTACTTATTAAGTAACATAAAATTATGTCATCATAGATGGAAATTGATTTTTAATGAAAAATCACCTGAAAATTTTGTTTATAAAAATAACATTTCATTGAAAAGTAAAATTTTAAATCGAGAAATTCATATAATATAATAAAAATTATTTTCATTGAAAGTAACTATAAAAATATAGAATTTATTATTTAAAAAAAAATTAGAACATTTCATGAGAAAAATTATCTTCCCACATATGAAAACAAATTTTTATTATATAAAAAAACATCAGATTACTTTTGTTTCAATATAACATTTGAAACATAAAAAGGATTATTTAAAACACATTTAAAACCTTTTCAGAATAAAATATCCTTTAAACTTTGAATTTTTTTTCATTACATATTTTTTTTTCATAATCCTTAAATACAACCTTCTAAAAATACAAATTAATATTTAAAACATTGTGGGGTCATTATTGTGGTAAATGTCGTACACATTAAAATAGATATTTCTTTCACATTTTTTTTAAAATCAAAATAAAGCATGTCTTAAAAATCATAAAATGATTGATTTTTTGTTTTTTTAATTTAAAAAGAGTAAAAATTACTTTAATACCCATATATAATCATTAAAAAAATTGATAACCTTTTTCAAGAACCAAAATGTTGAAGAAAAATGGGTTTTCAACCGACGATTAAAAAATATATGATTTTATTTATAATTATATTTTTTGGATTCACTAGTACATAAAGTAAGAAAAATGAGTGGAAAACATGTAATATCAATAATAACCATAAGGGAATAAAATTAATGAGTTTCTTGAGAGATGAATTGTTATTTTTTTGACCGATATCATAATCATAAACAATCCGATTGAATAATGACATACTAACATCAAACCCTTACCACATTAGTAACATTTTAATTATAAGCTCCAATAAAACTTAACATCAATAGAATCATTAAATATCATTAATAGAAGGAGTTACATAATATAAAATTTCAATAGGGTCTGTATATATAGCTCATAAGATATGATTGGTGCATACCACAACATAAGTCCTAAAGAATAAAAATAAAGATAAAAATCTTTTACCTTATATCATGACCTATTTCATTCATATTCAAAAATAAAATATAATAATAATTATTATATTATACACAATTTGAATAATGATATTTAAATATATATTTATAATACCATAAATTATTTACTTATTACCTTTTGTTACTCATTTATTAACAGTTTCATCTCAAAATCATGTTTTGTGCAATAATTGACTTGTTTTTAATGTATGGTATGAATTGTTAATTGGGCCCTAATAAATATATTATAGATACATAATATATATAATTTTAATGGAGATATAATTATTTTATATATTTGGTATATATTTATAAGGTATATTCATAAATGTTATAGATAAAAAAGAATAATGCACAATTCATTGAGATGGTAAGATTTACGTACCCATGAACATTCTTTCCATTTTATTGATGGATAAAATAATAGAATGGTAAATAATATATTACCGTTATAGAATATTTTTATGTCATATATACCACATAGATTCATTAAATTTATTCTAATCATATTTCATGCAAAGCGTTAGTGAAACAAATAATCACATAGCTTTGTGAGGTTATAGTTCACTGTACACACAAACAACGTTAGTGAGAAGTTATATGTGATATCATAATTGAGTAAGTATAAAAATATAAAAATATAAAATATATTAATTGAATATATCCTTATTAAAATCCATGTAAAATAGGAATGAGAAACACATCACAACGGGTCATGAGGTGGTAGTCTGTAGTACACATGAACAACATTATTATTTACCAACGGGTTGGGGGGTAAGAAGGTAGATATGGTAATATAATTAAAATTTTATAACAATATAATAATTACCATATATAAATATAAATTATATTATTATATTCATATGTGAGAGGTAGTTCTATAAAATGGCTAACATTTGTTTGCGAAGCGGTAGTCCGCCACAAAACGATCGAGGGTTTAAATTCACACTTGACTAAATAAGAGATAGATATAACATATCACATTGAAATAAAATAATATAATATATGGGAGGTAATAGTGTTATTATATCATCACTAATGGAGAATATTTGATTTATTTAGAAGACGAATTAAAAAAAAATCATAGATTAAAACATTGCCTCCTCGAAAAACTACATCAGGATTAACCTAAAGCCTTCCTAGATTGTATTTATAATCTAAAAAAGTCATTTATGATGTCTGGAGGTATGTAATTAATATTTCTTTTAGGTTTGTATGAAACAAATTTTTTTGTAAGTGTAAAGGGGTGAGGATATGGGATGTCTATTTATAAGTAGTGGGAGGACACAGATGGAAAATATGAATAGAGTAAAATGTGGAAATTTCTCACATGAAAAAATGTTCTCAAATGGGACATTATCAAAATATTAGAGGCTATAAGGTTGAAATATACCCATAATTGATATTTTTATAATTTTATAGGAATTATACCCACTAATGTTTTAGATTAACCCTTGGAAAACTCATTTTAACAATAACCATTGTAATGAATTGGTATTTTTTCACTGTTATTTAAAGTAAATTTATCATATGAAAATATAATATGTTATTAAGAATACAAAATCCAAATATGTAATATTTTTTTTAAAATTTAAATTCAAATTATTACTCTAAAATTAAACCTCGAGACGTGATGATAAAGTGGTTTTCTTAAGAGAAAATGTTCAAATTTTAAGAAGTTCATATTTAAAAATTCAATTTGATACTGATTAAAATGACCTAAATTGGATTAATATATATATATAAAGTTGAAAAAAGTTTATTTTTTAAAATTTTTTAAAATAAAATTTAGCTTGTATATTCTTTGAATGAAAAATTAGTTTTTAATAAAAACAAGTATTTTTCAAGGTTCACATCTATCTTTTAGAAAATTACCGAAAAAATAACCCCCAGATAATTTTGAAATTCAAAATTAAAAATTTATTTTAATTTTTTCAATTAAATTTTCAATATTATTCAAATATTAATTTTAAAATAAATTTACAAAATGCGACAAATATATTTTTTAGAAAAATAGAGTTTTATACATAAAATTAGAGTTATTATTATCTTATTCCTAGAAAACGCATAAGAAGAATGTTAAAACATTGAATGAATATTTAATATATTAAATAAATTGATGTTATTTGAAAAACATTCTTTACTTAATTTATTGGGATAAAACATATATATGGGCATAAAATATTTTTTCAAAAAAATATTTCATTGATTTCAAATGATTTTCAATTTTCATTTTTAAATAATAGAACCACCAAATACATGTTTAAATAATATATTTTCATAATTTATATCATAATATTTATACCTTCCATTCCAATGGATATGTGATAACAGTAATATTAAATAATAATTTTTTTGTGGTGTGTTGTGTTTCATTAAGACTTGGTGTTTCTTGTAACAGAAGCTATCAATGAATTTAAATTTATTCAAAATATATATATTTCATAAAATATCATGGTATTGCATTCTACCCACATTAAAATGAAATTGACCCTTGAAATTTCATCACTTTTTTACTAACAACTGAGGATACTGACACCTTATTACTTCCTGAGGTTCCCAAGTAGCTGTAACACCTTGACCTTAGTTAACAAGAGTCAGTGCATTATTACATAATATTATTATGACACAAGGAATCTTTTCTCAAAGGACTAATTAGTTTAGTATCCATGGAATTACTGGATACATACATAAGTTATATATGATATCATGAAATAAAGAAAAATAATATCATTGTGTCCCCTATGAACACACTCTTATCCCTTACCCTATTCCTATAGGTTAATCAAAAAATAAATCTTTGAATCCCGGGAAAAATAAAACATAATAAAGTGGTGAGCTCAGATGATCAGTAAAAATAAAAATATATGAAAAACATTATTAAATAAGGATAAAAATTTAAGGAAATGTATAAGTCAAAAGCATAAGTCTTTTAAACATAAAATTCATCTTAATATAGAAAATATAAATCAAATAATTCAATTTACTTATTCACTTGGATATTCAACTAGTCAAATAATCACATGCAATATCAATAGCCAATTTCATAATGATTGAATGCATAATGCCAGACTTAATAACCACATATCCAAGGCCATGTTCCAAGACTACAAATAAGATTTTGTCATGTCCTTGTTCCAAGACACTAGTTTGTCTCATGATACATATCGATGCATCAAGGAGCTATAGTGGGCTCCACCCATCACTTACTAAGTCCAATTCATTCCTCATTTGAAAATGTTAAAACATAACATAAAAATTCGTATTAATACTAGAATACGAAAGGATAATACATAAACCACAAAACAAGAATGGGATAAAAATAACACATACACATTCAAACGTACCACAAAACCTTCAATATTATATGGATGATTGTATCATAATAAATCAACTTCAAACAAATGTAAAATCCATAAAAGTATGTTGACATATATGAAATGAAAACTATTTTGCGAAAAATATCTTTTTTTTATTCTGAAATAATCTAAAAGTCACATAATTATAAAAACAATTATTTAAAAAATACTATTATAATCTTATAAGTGATTCTTCAATGGTGTTTGTAATTTTGTAAAATAGCCTCACTTTCCGTATAAGTTAAGAAATAAATATTCCCTTAATTTTGTCGAAAACGTTATAAAGGACCTTGTTTGGAGAATGACAAAAAGGTTACTTTATAAACATTTTATAAAAAGTCAATAAAGGGTATAAATGAATTTAACCCATAGTCTAAAAAATAGTAAAAATGTTTTAAAATACATTTTTAAGAAACAAATATGTGTTTGATAAAGAGGTCATATTAGATACTCACGTATAAACAACCACAGATAATGAAGAGATTTTAGAAATAACCCTTACCTTGTAATTTTCCTTGATCAAGTGTATCTTTACCTCCTATATAATAGTTAAATAATTTTTATTAAATTATAAAATAACTTCATACATAAATATGATATCATATATGATCTTCTAATATTTGTTTGTTAATAATAATTCGGTAGTATTATTATTTCGGATGTTAACTGATTCAATTTCCTTCATATACTTAGTTTCCTAAGAAATGTCTGTTATGGATAAGATGTATTTGATTCAAATAAAGAATTCTATTAAGTTCTTAAATATTATTTTTTAATCGTAAGATTAAATTTATTCCTGAATGGTTACAATGGGGAATGAATCTCATCCCATTCATGGAGACGATAATCCGTACGTACGCACAAGCGATAATTCCATTCAATTGATGGTGAAATAATATTTAATTGGATGGAATATAATATATAAATAAAACATAAAATGTTATTTTTATTATTTATATAATTTATACTCATTATTATACCCATCTAAATAAATAAGTGTCTGAGTAACAAACTACACCACGACGTGGAGGCGGTAAGTCGTACATACACATGTTTGATGACTTCTCATTAATAGTATGGAAAGAATAATGAATATGGTTGTACCATATATATGAAAAAATAAAAGTATGTATAAGATACTATATTTATTATTTTTTTATTGTAATAACAAAGAAAGAGTATATGGAAGAAGAAAAGAACTTTGAAAAAGGTGGTGAAATTATTTACACTTCTTCAGGTGTTTCCCTTTTAGTTGATCAAAAAGGCTCTTTAGGTTGGATTTATGATCGAATTAAAGCATGTAGGTCTAAGTAAGTGTATTTTGGAGGATATATGGTTAGGGGTTGGGCGATCCAAATGGATATTATGGTGTAATTTTTAGTGAATGGAAAGTACCCTTTTATAAGAGAGGTGAGGATCACAATAAGAAAAAGCTGAAATATTATTTTATTACACAATAATTTTTGGTTTCTAAATGATCAAAAATTATTTATTTAGAGGCTAAGGTAGGGATGGGTTAAACACCACTCATCCAATATGTACTAGATAGGTTGTGGTCACTATATTAACCACATCTTTTACATTTAACTCTTAGTTAAATAGTTTAACTTATATTATTATAATAAATTGTTAATAAACAAACTATAAAAAAAAAATTTAACCCCATTTAGTTCATTATTGATATATATTACCTTATCTAAGAACCTTGGCCAAACCTAATATTTTTATAAATATTATATCAATTAATAATATATTATTTTTTAAAAACCTCATATATGTCAATTTGGACACTATTTTCTATTTTGTTTTTGGGAAAGTCATAATAGAATGATTACTTCAAAAAAAATTTATTTAATCAATCCTAACTTGTCATATTAACATATAAAAGTATTTTAATTCATTAAACGTATCAATTTATATTTATTTTGAAATTTTTAATATCAATTATGTTAATCATTCATGAATAAGGTAATTATTGCATCATCATTGTATCATAAATAAATTTAATTAGTTAATGAATTAAAATTATAAATAAAATACCATTGTTTACTAAATATTTTTATCTTTCTAATGAATATTTATTGTGCAATTTATCTTATGAATAACCCTATATTAAAATGATTTAGTTATTAAACATTGAATTAAACACTTTTAACTCTTCTTTAAATAAAAATAAAAATAAATGTCTTAATCTAATACAAGTTGTCTAAGTGGATAATATTTTATTCATAAAGTTGGTATTGGTAGAAATACAATTATCCAATAGAATTAGGAAATTTTTTATGAAAATTATAATACCATTTTTACCTTTAATTACACTATTTACTTTTAATCATGGTAAAAAAGTCAAAAGAAACTATTCACCCAAAATTATTACCATCTTATTGTCAAAAAATTTACATACTAATGTCAACCATGTCTCTTGAATTTTTGAAATTAAATTCAAAAACGTGGTAAAATTTCGTTTTATGCAAATTTTCAAATGCGCCTAGAAGGTGGGTAAAAGACGGTAAAAAGATCAATAAAATTTTATATATCTAATATTATTATAAAATGAATCCAATGAAATAAATTGAACATAAATAGGTATTATGTATCTATTTGTTACTATTATAAATTTAAATAAAATAAGTAATTATTTAAAGAAAAATTTGTTTTTAATCAATAATGTAGCGTTTTTCACTAGTCATCAAAAATTGAATGTTTTAGAAAAATACAAAAACTCCACCCTATGCTAATTTCGATATTCCAAATTCAAAAAGAAGTACATTTTGAAAAATAAAATTTATAAAATTTCAAAAAGTGTGTATTACTATTCATAACAGCTAGTTTGGTTGGTCTTCGTGTGTTAAAAATCCAAGTTGCGTACAATGCAAGCTATTGTATTATTCAAAGGGAAAGGTACCATGGAAGCATGGGGTGTTACATTCTCCCCTCATTCAAATAATTTCATCCTCAAAATTTCTATAATATTACTACAAAAAAATATATGGTTGTTTTGTCATCAAATGTTCTTTAGGTTACCACATTTCCTCTTCCATCTTATGGTTTCTCCATATAACTTTTACAAGACGAGTCGCCCAGTTTCTCAACAATTGTTCCCTGGTATCACGAATTATGATAGGCTCTTCGCAATAAGACATGTTGGGTTCCAGTTCTATTTATTCATAGGTTTGTACATGCACTGGGTCAGGAATTTATTTTCTCAACAATGATAGGTGGAACACATCATGAACTTTGGAGACATGGTGGAATTTCCAAACAGTAAGCTACAACCCCAATATGTTTTAGAATTTCAAAAGGACCTATGTACCTTGGACACAATTTACCCTTCTAACCAAAATGAATAACACCCTTCGATGGAGATACCTTCTAGAAAGAATGATCTCATACTTGAGATTCTAAATCCCTCATTTGGTTATCGGAATATCTTTTTTTCCTACTTTGAGATGATTTGATGTGGGTTTGGATAACCATCCCCCTTTTCATTGTTTGCTCAACATGTTCTGGGCCTATGAGTTTCCTTTCAATGACATCATCCCAATAAGTTGTTGTGCGACATATCTTTTCATATAACGCTACATATGGTTCCATCTGAATACTTGAATTGTAGCAACTGTTATATGAAAATTCTACCATAGGTAAATATTGATCTCACATACCCTGATAATCAAGCGAGGAAGATCTCAACATGTCTTCTATGGTTTGAATAGTCCATCCTGATTTTCCATCAGTTGGAGGGTGGTCGACAGTTCTCAAATGAATCTCAGTATCTTGGGCCTTCTGAAGACTTTTCCAGAATCATGATGTAAAACATGGATCATGATCAGAATCAGTCTATATGGATACACCATAAAGTCTTACAACTTCATTAATATATCTTATTTCTAAACATTCATGTGGTATGTATTCTCTTGTAGAAATAAAATGTGATGACTTGGTACGATGATCAACAATGACCCATATTTCATCATTCCTTCTAGGAGTATTTGGTAGTCCCATGAAAAAGTACATAGTAATATCATTCTATATCAACTTAGGTATGGGAAGAGGTTGCATGAAACCTCTAGGATGTTTGTCTTCCAGCATTCAATTGTTGACAAACCATACATCTTGAAAAATAATCAGCAATCTCTCTCTTCATGTTGTCCCACAAAAATGTTCCTTAAAATATATATTCATATTAGTGATACCAGGGTGTGTAGAGAAGTTAGATCAATGAGGATCATACAATAACTCCCTTTTTAGATCAAGTATATTTCGAACAAAATGTCCTTTCCCAAATTTCAAAATTCCATCTTCATATACGAAGTCACTTTATCTCCCATCATTCATAGCTTTAATCTTTTTTTGAAACTCCTTATAATTAGTATGGGAACTCTTTATCATTTCCAGTAAATATGGTTTGGAAACCATTTGAGAAAGTATTGATATTTCACCTTGCATGTTTATTCCCATATCCGTCTTTACTAGATCTATGAAAATATGATACCTCTATACTCTCATCTTAATTAAAACTCCATGATTCTTTCTATTGAAATCATTTTGCACCTTATTTTCCTTCTCTGAGTGGTAGTGTATAGTGAAATCATATTCCTTGAGTAGTTCAAGCGATCATCATTGCCTCATGTTGAGTTATTTCTGTGAGAAAATATACTTCAAACTCTTGTGATCAGTATAAATCTCACATTTTTTCGCCATAGAGATAGTATATCTATTTCTTCAGAGCAATGCTTACAGCTGCTAACTCAATATCATAAGTGGGATTGTTTTGTTCAGGAATGTGTAGCATTTCTGATGCATAGGCAATAACTCTATTATTCTGCGTAAGGACACAACCAAGTACTTTCTTTGAAGTATCACTATAATTAACAAACCCTTCATTCCCTGGAGGTAGAGTCCAGATAGGAGCATTGGTTAATCGTGTCTTCAGTTCTTCAAAACTTTATTCACACTCTTTTGTCGAAATAAATTTATCCCCTTTACATGTGAGCCTTGTTAATGGGGTTTCCTATCAAGAAAAATTATGTAAAAAACACCGATAATAACCTGCTAAACCAATAAAACTGTGTACCTAAACTATACTCGTCAGTTCTGGCTTTAATGGATTGCCTTGGTTTTTGATGGATCGACAGAGATTCCATCCTTAAAGACAATATAACCAAGAAAATAAATTTCATGAATCCAAAATTCACACTTTCTAAACATCCCATATAATTCATTTCTTCTAAGGGTTTTTCGAATAGTACACTAGTGATTTTCATGATCTTCATAACTTTTTTAGTATATGAATATATCATCAATATACACCACAAAAAAGACATCAAGATATTCATTGATAACTAGATTCATTAGATCCATGAAAACAGAGGGTGTATTATTCAATCCAAAAGGCATTACTGTGGAGTTGTAATGGTTGTACCTAATTCAAAATGCTATTTTTGGAATGTGTTCCATATTCACACACATCCAATGATATCCAGATCAAAAGTCTATCTTTGAAAAATATTGTGCTCCATGAAGTTGGTCGAATAAATCCTCAATGCGATCTAGAGGATACTTGTTCTTTATTGTTATTGCATTGATCTCCCGGTAGTCAATTCATAACCTCATAGATCTATCATTCTTCTTAAGAAAATGAGTAGGGGATCCGCATGGAGAAACTCTATGGTAAATAAATCTCTTATTAATCAATTCCTCTAGTTTTTTCTTTAGTTCCACTAATTCCATAGTGTCCATTCTCTAAGGGGTCTTTGATATAGGCCTTGAACTAGGAATTAAATCAATGGTAAACTCAATTTCTCATTCTGGAGGATGTCTAGGTAAATACTATAGAAACACATCAATATATTCTTGAAAAAAGGTGAATCCTCTATTTGAAAATTATTTTACTCACCCGTAGATATTTTATTCTCTTCCTACCCAATAAATGAATTTATTAGACCTTTTGGGTGTGGATCTAGATGAGAATCTGGTGGTGAAGTTTCTGCTCTAAAGATAATTTAATCCTTATCATCATCAAAAATTGTAACTTCCTTCTTCCTATAATAAACTTTTTCATCATGGTCCAAAAGATAGTCTATTATGAGTATTATATCAAATTAAATCATGGGTATGGTGATGTGATCATCAGATAATGAACATTTATATGACCTAGTGGGAACTGATTCAAAAACATTTCTTGTAGTGATACATACCTTTGGAGTTTTGAGTGACAACTTTATTGTTAAATCAAATTAGAAATATCTAATCTTCTTAGAAAACTGGGAAGATATGATACAATGCGATGATCCAGAATCAAATAAAGCATTGTATAATGATGAGGAAACCATTAAATTACCTGCCACCACGTCTTTCAATGCTTCAAACATAGTAGTAGTGATCTCATAAGATTTTCCTTGCTCCCTTGGCCTAATTTTAGGTATGTCTCTATGCCACATAGGAAATTAATTTTCTTAATGCCCCATTTCTCTAAAATTGTAGCATTCAACAATGATAGCCTCTTTCTTTCCCATGTAATCACGAGCTTGGTGGCCTTTTTCACCAAACTTGTAACAGACTCCCATTACCTTCAAGAAAGTAACAACGTGTTTCTTCCAACATTTACAGAAGGATGGATATTCAAAATTTCCCATATTCCCCATATTTCCATTTCTAAGGTGTTCCACATATCTCTTCTTCTCTTGCAATGCTTTAAAGTGATAAGTCATAGAGAATTATATTTCTTTCTTGATAGCACATGAGACAATATATTTGTATGATGAGAAGGATTGTGAGACTAATCCTCAACAGAGAAATGGGTTTAACGTATCAATGAATCGATCAATCCTACTCCTTGGGTTATATATATAATATGGTTCATGCCTTACAAACCTTGTAATGTTAGCCTCACACATTGCATCATTATCATCCTCATTTTGCTTAAGACTCCGAAATTGTCATTCCATATCTGATAGATGGTCACAAGGAAATTATTTTTATAAAAAAAATATCTCACACACCCACCATTCCATATTAGATACTTCTTCATCCTCCTTTTTGTTTTGAATTAATGACCACCACTGATTTGCATCTACTGTGAGGAGATAAACTGCCATGACAACTTTTTCCCTTTCGCTACTCCCGAAAGCATAAAATATTTTCTCTAAGGAACTTATCAATGGCTCATCTACAAATGAATTTGTAGTCCCATTAAACGTTGGTGGTTGTTACCTCAAGAATCTATCGAACATTGATCATCTGTATTGTAGATCCGGTTGATCCCTACTGGTAAGGTATTTATTCATAACCTGATTAAGTTGTCCAAGTATAGTGATAAGCTGATCAGCACCAGTTGCATCACCATCTCCACAATAATTATCATTAGTAGGAGGGAAGTCCCAACATGGATTACATGCATTGATACAATTTCCATTTCTTCCACTAGGGACCATTTCTGAACAATTTCATACATTAGATTATTTTATGAATCACAATACATAATTCCAAACGTGTAAAACACTTAATATAAATTCAATAGTTTACAGATATAATCCATAATCATAAAAATGATTTCATTGAGGAGGTATATAGTCATAAATCCTTCATAATGGTTTTTATATAAAATGTGAATTATCTTATGCATATCCCCTGAGAGTGTCATAACCAAGAGTGAAATAAGGCCCGTTGTTGTGTACCAGGATACCTAGAGTCAAGCCTAATACTCCTTGTTGGAGTTTTTAATCCTAGGTACATCTTTTCTCGAGCCACCTCAACCTACTCGAATCTAGACAGGATTGTATTTCATGAAAAACTGACAAAATCACTACATTAACAAAATTCTAGGATTTTTTTCTCTACTAATCCTCAAATTCTATCTTAAGTTAATGTTCTCTAATCATGATTTTTCATAATCTAGCTTCCAAGGTTTGTACTATACTTCCTTTGATACCAATTATAACGCCTCGATCCTATTTACCTAGAGTCTGTGCATTATTACATAACATTGTCATGATAGAAGGAATCTTTTCTCGATAGACCGATTAGATTAGTAGCCTTGGAAGTACCAAAATACATACATAAGTTTTATATTACATCATGAAATAAAGCAAAATAACGTCATATTGTCCCCTTCGAATACACTCTTATCCCTTGCACTATTCTTTCAGGCAAATCATAAAATAAATAGTCGCAACCTAGAAAAAATAAAACATAATACAGGGTGAGATCAGATTCTCAGTAAGGATAACAATATAGCAGAACCTTTTTAAAATAAGAATAAACATTTATGGAAATGGATAAGACTAAAAAATAAGCCTTCTAAACATAAAGAATATAATAATAGGGAAAATATAAATCAAATAATTCTATTTTCTTATTCACATGGATATTCTACTAGTTGAATGATCACAAGCTGTATTAATAGACAATATCATAATGATGGAATGCGTAATTCCAGACTTCATAACCACATTTAAAAAGCCTCATCCCATGACTAAAAATATGATTTTGTCAATTTATTCTTCCCAGACACTAGTTTTTCTCATGATTTCTACTGATGCATTAAAAATCTATAGCGGGCTCCACCTGTCACATACTATTTCCAATGAAATTCACATATGAAAATGTTGGAACATAACATAAACATTCGTATTAAAACTAGAATAAAAAATGTTAATACATTATCTTTAAACCATTAATGGTATAAAAATAACATATAAACATTCAAACATATCACAAAACCTTCAATACTATATTGAAGATTGTGTCACAATAAATCAACTTCAAACAAGTGTAAAATCCATCAAATAATTTTGACATAGATGAAATCAAAACTATTTCAGAAAAATATCTATTTCTATTTTGAAATCATTTAAAATCCACATAATAATAAAATAACACATTTACATTGAAACTATTCATATAAAATTGAAAGGGAAACTTCGAGGATTTGATAACGGTGGAAAATAGCCGAACTAACTGTATAAGTTAAAAACATATTCTTTACTTAATTTTGTCGAAATGCCCATAAAGGACCTTGTTTGGAAAATGACAGAAAGAATTCTTTATAAATTTTTTATAAAAAGTCAATAAAGTGTATAAATGAATTTAAGCCACATTCTAGGAAATAGAAAAAAAGTTGTGAAATAAATTTTCAAGAAAGACATATATGGATGATAAAGAGGTCCTAGTAGATACTCAGGTATAAACAACATCGAATAATGATGAGATTGTAGAATTGACCATTACCTTGAAATTTTAATTGATATTTGGTATGTTAACATCATTTATTGTAGTTAAATCACTGTTATTAAATTATACAAGAATCACATACATAAATATGATATCATATATGATCTTTAAATATTTTTTTGTTAATAATATTTCAGTAGTATCATTGTTTCTGGTGTTAACTGATTCATTTTACTTTATATTATTTGTTAAGTAAGCCATGTTTGTTATGTGTAAGATGTATTTGATTCATATACATAATCATATTACGTTTTAAAACATTTTTTTAATCATAAAATTAAATTTATTCATGAATGGTTACGATGGGGAATGAATCTCATCGCGTTCGTGGAGACGGTAATCCGTACGTACGCATGAGGGAAAATACAATTTTATTGACGATGAAATTGTATGTGATTGGATAGTATATTGTGTATAAAAAATCCTTAATATTTTATATTTATTATTTATATCATTTATACTCATTTTAATACTCATCCAAATAATGATGTGTTTGAATAACAAACTACACCACAACATGGAGATGGTAAGTCGTACATACACACGTATGGTGACATATAATTCATAGGATAGATAGAATAATGAATATGGTTGTACCATATTTTGAATTACATCACATTATGTATATGATACTGGATTTATTATTTTGTTAAGAGAATTACAAAGAAATAGGAAGTGGAAGAAGAAAAGAACTTTGAAAAATGTGGTGAAATTATTACATATTCTTAAGATGATTCCTTTTGAGTTGATCAAAAGGGATACTTATGTTGGATTTTTTTATCAAAATAACGATTCTAGGTCAATTATAGGGTTTTTGGGAGGGTATTTGGGCTGGGTTTGGCTGAGACAAGTGGAATTGGAGGTGTAATAATGAGAGAATGGGAAGTACCCTTATATAAGAGAGGTGATGGTCACTTTAAGAAAATCTTGAAATATTATTTTATTATAAAATCATATTCGGTTTATAAAGGATACAAAATGATTTATTTTGAGGATAAGGTGGGTATTAGTCAAAAACCTCTCAACCAAAAGGTTTTATAAAGGTTTAGGTCACCATATTAACCTTATCTTTTATATTTAACTCTTAGTTAAATAGGTTAACTTTTACCATGTATTCTTGTATTATTATAATAAATAGTAAATAAAATTACAATAAAAGGCCAAGATAATCCCATGTGGTTCATTATTTGTTTCTAACCTTATCTAATTCCTTTGTCTGAAGCTTATATTTTTAAGAATATTATATCAATTAATAATATAGTATTTGTTTTAAAAACTCATATATGTCAATTTTGACACTATTTGGTATTATGTTTTTTTTGAAAGTCACAACAGCATGATAACATTGAAAAATAGTTATTTAATAATCCCAAACATGTCATATTAAACTATAAAATTAGTGGAATTCATCAAAGTCAATATTTTCATTTATTTGAATATTTATAATATAAATTATTTTTATCTTTCATTAATAAGGTAATTAATGAATCATCATTTTATAATAAATAAATTTAATTATTTAATGCCTAAAAATTATAAATAAAATACCATTACGTAGGAAATATTTTTATCTTTCTAATGAATATTTATTGTCTAATTTATCTTATGTATAACCATATATTAATATGGTTTAGTTATTAAACATTAAATTTAACACTTTTAACTCTTCTTTAAATAAAATAATAATAAGTGTCCTAATCTAATCCAAGTCTATAAAAAGGATCATATTTTATTCTTAAGGTTGTTTTTGGTCTATATAAACTTATCCAATAGAATTAGGACATGTGTTAGGGTAATTATAATATCAATTTTTACCTTTAACTACCTTATTTACTTTAAACCGTGGTAAAAATGTCAAAAGTTAATATTCACCGAAATTTATTTCCATCTTATTGAACCAACTTTTACTTACTTATGTCAACTGTGTCTCTCTGATTTTTGAAATTCAATTCAAAAAAGTGGTAAAATTACATTTTATTAAAATTTCAAATGCGCTAGACGGTGGGTAAAAGGCGGTAAAAAGATTAATAAAATATTATATAACTAATATTATTATAAAATGACACCAATGAATTAAATTGAACATAAATAGGTATCATGTATCTATTTTTACATAATATAAATAGAACTAAAATAATTAATTATTTAAATAAAAAGATTTTTTAAATAATAAGGTAGTGATTTCAGTATTCATAAACAATTGAATGTTTTCAGAAAAATACCAAAAATCCACCTGAATCTAATTTTGATTTTATAAATTCACAAATGAAGTCCAATTTGAAAAATAAAATTTATAAAATTGCAGAAAATGGGTATTACTATTCATAACGGCTAGTTTGGCTAGTCGTGGTGTGTTAAAACTTCAAGATGCATACAATGCAAGCTATTGTATTATTCAAAGGGAAACGTACCGTGGAAGCTTGGGGGGTTATAGTTTCTTTCTAAAGATGTTGATTTTTCCAGAAAACATTAACTATGTTATTGGTCTTGTTTTGTAGAACATTCTCCCTACAATCTAGAATCTCCATCGGTTTTCCTTAGAAGAAAGGTCATTCTCCTTTGGTAAAACCATTATCTTAAATATATTTGATGGATTAGGAATGTACTTACTTAGGAGGGATATGTGGAACACATCATGGACTTGGGGGAGGATGAGTGGATGTGATTAATGATAAACTAATGTCCTAGTACAATCATGAATTTCAAATTTATTGATATAACTATATCATAGTTTACACTTCTTACTTCAATAGAGATATTTTTAGACATACATTCTCACTAAATTAAAATTCTAGATCACATCAACCATTATTTGAATAACTTTTCTACCAATTTTTGGTGGGTAATACGTGTTTTTGAATGGAGCTAACCTTCTATTGCATTTAGTAATCTAGTTCGAGTCCTTATAGATTTATATATTTAACTTCATCATAGTATATTGATGTTATAAACTTGATTACATAAATTGATTCATAAGGATCCATCTGAATTATCTAGTAAAATATATTAATATAAGAAAACTCATCTAGAGAAAGTTGTTTATCCCAACAAACTATGAAATACATAGAATAAATCATAGAATTTCATCCATGTTTTCAACTATTCTGTCGTGATAAACATATGTATATGAATGGTATCTAGTACTGAAAAATAACTCTATATCAGTATCTTGTTTAATAATTCTTCTAAAGCTTGTGGTACATTTCATATCATGATAAGATATAATTGATTGTGGTACTCCAGGAAACAACACCATTTCCTTAATGTCTATCCTGGAAAGATAATACAAGGGTAATTATTCTCTGATCGTGATGATGTGTGATTAATTTTTTAATCAATAGAATATAATCCATATATAATTACTACCATTATATTTTTTGGGTAGTCTAATGATTACATCCATGTTGATGGTTTCCAATTTCCATTCAGGTATAGATAAGGATTTGAGAATCCCCTTAAACATTTGTCTCTTAACCTCAAATGACAGACATACCAATCACCAAGATATATAATTTGAAAGATTTCACTTCAGGTCAACCCACTAGATATATCGTTTTATATAGTCCAGTGATAGGTGTTATACCCATATCACCCTTTAGTTGTGACTTCTATCCTCACGATCTTATTGGATGTGAAGGGTTATCACTCGGCATGTGGGTTTTCTCATTTTTCCAAAAACCACATTAATATAATTACTATAACATTCCCAAATTTTTACTAACCATAAATAAATAAAAATAATATATAACATAATACATAAAGGATTCCAATAAATTTAATCTTATTCCCATTAAATTTAATAGAAATCCTTCTCAAATATCGTTTCCAATAAGATATATCCAAAGTATTATATTTCATTAAATGTTTACCATAATATTCTTAATATTAAAAAAATCCAATCACATAAATCCAAAAAAAAGATTTTCTAAGAAATTCCACTTATGATCAACATTAAAATCATAAATGTGTGAGGTATCCCTAACTCTTATGTTAATCTTACATGGAGGCATATACAGTTCTGAATATATAATTCACCCTTTATTCCTTATATGATGTAATATATTATACTACAACTTTTCCATTGGAATCATGTGTTCATACTTTCAATGATAGAATTTCTAATGAGATATCATACTCCAAAATCCATTTAGAGAGAGATAATCAACGTTCAGATTCACTACATGTTCCTTTATGTCATGAATTATATGATTATTGTAGGTATCCTTCATACAAAATCAAACATGAGGTTAAAAAATAAGGAGAGGAGGATAATTTTATCCTATTAAAAATGATTCAATTAATCTATTGAGATTGAAAAATATTCCCATACATCCTTTGTCTTTATATCTAATTTTGGGTATCTATTAACATTATCCCTTGGATTAGGTAATCAATTATCATAATTTCCAATCTCCATACACATGATACATTGTATTGTAGGGGTTCATTCTATGGAGCTTTCCCTCTATTTGTTTAATTTTCTAACTTGTTCCCATCACATTTAAATTCAACCATTTGATGGCCTTCATTTCCACACATAAATCATTTAATATCCAAATTAAGAAAGTTTACTCCATGGTAACTTCTACACTTTGTGTATAAAGGAAAGATCCTCTTATTTTCTCCATGTTATATCAAATCTCATTTAAATACATCATTAATTTATTATAATTACCATGTGATTTATGGGAATGTCTGATATCTATTTCTACCTTGATAATACACCAGATTATTTCATCATATCTATAAAATACCCTTATCTATAACATCATTCAAGGGCTTGGTTTTAATCCAATCAACCTTACTTCTATGTAGGATGATAATTCCATTAGTGTATCTCAAAAGTCTTCTAAAAGTCTTGTCATATATAATAATAGATTCATTATCATTCTACATTATCTCAAGGAATTCCTTATCTATTTTCATATAAAGAATAAAAGGGTAGTACATATAGATATATAATCTCTTAAAATTGTCCCACTCAATGATGTTAGTGTAATATTATTTCCCTTCATTCGTGATAGGATCCCGCTATTGATATGCTTCAACTTCCAAATGATTTATTGGAAATTGGATTTTTCATGATACATACACTTAAGAATAGAAAATATCTTCACAATGTTACTAATCCATTGTTCAAAAAATTGTGGGTCTGTAGAAAAACTAAAATAGGGTGTATTATGGATCATTAAGGACATTATAAAACTATATTCCATCATTTACGTATTTTAGGTTTAACATGATTCATAGAATTAGAATAATTTTTTATCATAACAATAATATTTTACATTCTAGATCCAAAGACATTGGGTTACATAGTTGTACAATCTTTTCATTTTCCATCACACTTACCATTAACACAGTTTCTTCAGCCTCCAACAACTGACCAAAACCATAAAGCACAATGTTTGAAACAATAATCATACTGGTAAACCAAAGAATCATTGAAATCACATATAATACTTATATGTGATGACACCTTCTTTTCAATATAAGAGATGTTATTTTTAACTTAGGTCACTCTTATTCATTATTAAAATCCATTATGATGGTTCGTAAATTGTTTGATGTTCCAACACTTATCCCCTTGGAGTTTCAATCCAAGTTCATAATTTAGAATGTTGTTATGTACTAGGTAACACCCAAGTTAATCCTGAAATGGCATTTTTAGATTTATCACCCCTAGGTGAATCTTTTCAAGAACCACATCCACTTATAGTATCTAGAACATGACATAATTTATTGGAAACTACTCACTCTATCTATCACCAAATTTACAAGACATTTTTCAATAATTAGGATTATCCTTATGGTTCTCACTAAACGTTTCTCATCCATGATTCCAAATGTTAACTATACCTATCTGATGATACAAGATATTAGGACCCATGTTTTTAATACATAGATATTGCATCTTTTTTATGATTATTTATTACATTATATAAAAACATGACTAAGGTTTTAAAACGAATAATGCCTTTAGAAACATGGAATTATGAAAAAATGATTTATAAGAATTATAAATATTCTATCATTTATCTCTTTATAACCAGAACCCTTCACAGACATGTCCTATGTAATAAATATCACCATAATGCGGGGAAAAGTAAAATAAAAAGGGTTATCTTAAATTCTTATTAGTTGTAAAAAAGGGAAATACACAATAATAATATGAGCATAAGGGATGAGAACCAGATCATAACCTATAAATGACATATCTTGTATATAAAATACAAATCATGATCCATGGAATAATTATTATCAGTTTATAAGACATGAATCATAAGGAAACAAATGAACATGATGCATGAGAGAGTTTCATTGACATAAGACAGGGGATTTTGGAAACACATAAGAATAATTGTTTTTCAAGGATAACCACCATGGAATTCAAAACAAGTTAGGCTTAGGATATCCACTTACTCACCTACTTCGAGCCTCATATAACCTCCTATGTACCCACTTCTCTAGATTGGGAAAATCTCTCATGTACCCCCCTGAGGTCATATAACATCAATCATTACCTAATGCATTGGTGGGAGTTATAGCCCCACCCGTCAAATTATGAAAATAATATATACATATTCCAAAATATTAAAAAACATTATTCATATAAAAAACATGAAAATAAATTAGTTTCTTACAACATTTCATCATAGCATATCCCATGAAAAAGAAACCAATTTCATAATCATATTGTCAAAATTGTAACGTACCAGATTTTCCTTGAGGTATAGAACTTTTGAAATTCGGTTTACATATTTATGGTCAACTTAATATGAGTTCTTAATGAGTTCCAGGAGGTTACGAGGGTTACTGGGGCTTTTCGGAGCCCAGACATAGGTAGAAAATAGTTTGGCAACATGGTTAGTAGAAATTGTACCTCTCATGATTCATGGTTTGGTTAAACCATGTAGGGTTTTTCTGTGCACAGTAGAGGGAGGCATGGTTTTCCCTAATAATGTGATCGTGGATGCGTTCTCATTCATGTGTCACACACCTATTAATAGAGGGGTTTTACACAGTCCATTCATTGATTTCTAAACAGTAGACTATCCCATGCAATGGGTGTCATTGGGAAGTAGTTGGTGCATAGTTTGGCCAAACCATGAAACAAGTTGAAAAATTAATGAAATGGATGTTTTAACATTTATATTTAAAACCCTAAACACCTTCTTCCTAATATATTTTGTACAGTCTTCATCCATTTCAAGATCACCCTCCCCTTCTCTTTAGGCCTTAAATCCCTCCCCACATTTAGACATCATTTTATTCATTGTTTTGTGTTTGTGATCCTTAATGGAAAGCTCTTTATTCCTCTCTCACCTTTATCCATTTATCATCCACATAACAAAGTAATATTTTTCTTAGATAATATTACCTATTTTTAGTGTTTTTATATTTTCATATGATTTATATTATTCAAGATGAATTGAAAGGCCGGAAATGTATGAGGTTTCATCAATGAACCAAAGTAATGTGGTCTAGTTGTTACCCTCAATTTCTAGTTTCATTTTATTATGCATCAATGTGTTTTTTTCAAGACATCTCTGATGATGCCTAAAAATTTATTAATAAATTAAATTAATGGTTATTTTAATATGTAATTAGACCCTAGAGACCCAAAAATGTTTTATGTCAGTTGTTTATCTTAATATGAGTCACCCCGTGGGTGAGACATTCCTTAAATACTTTGAAGCCTCTTCATTTAGAATTTTGTTAAATCGCATATCAAAGGGTTTGTGTTGACCTTGTAATATATCCAATGGGAACTAAACTGATTTAAAACGATAATTATCCATGACTTAAAACCATGTGCTTTATTCCCTAGCTTCATTTATTTGAATTATAATATTTTTCCAAATTGAATAATTTATTATGGTTATAATGCATTGTTGAGATGGTATCTATTCTCCATAGTTATAACATACCTTTATATTATGAAAACGAAATTAAAAGGGTTCTAAAATAAATATTCCTTGGATGGGGTCATTTTTATTTTAATGAGACTTTATTATAGATTATAAATATTCAAGGAGTGAAAATTATATTATTTATATAATTCCTTGGAGAGGCTCACCAAGCAGATTAGTCACCTACCAATGAGTGATAATCATTCCCTTAGGGAGATTCCTTGTAAAGACTCAGTGGAAATATGGTTATACCATGCCATTATTAACACGTGGTCTCATAGGTGATATACATAGGATATACTCAATGGGTGATGATTTACATCACACTGATATCAATACATAGGATTCCTTTATAGATCACCATGGATGAACACTTATATTGTTGGGTATTTGAAATGATCCTAGTGAGACACTTCAGTTCCTATATATAGTTTTCGTTTTATGTTCTTCTGATTACATTTATTAAATTTATTGATAAAAATTCTAGAAAATTCCATGAATGTCAGTTTATAGAATTAAATGATGCGTATTCCAAAACAAATAGCATGCTTGGTTTTAGACCATACTTGATACGATCCATTTTACAGGCTCAGTTATCTTAATTCATATTTCCTAGAGAACCATTATTCATTGTTGTTATAAATGTACATGTTTAATTTTGTTTAGAGATATATGTATTATGATAAAGTATGTAGTATTTTTCAGGTATCTTTCAAGAACCCAATCCGATGTGATTTATTTATTTATTTTGTGCTTCAATTATATTATTATCACCACACTCCTCATTTTATATTCATAGAATGGATTGTTCTAGACACTGTTGGTGGTGAAATATTGAGTATATCTCAAAACTTACATGGGATTATAAATTCACCCAATAAAACATCATGATTTAAGGTGTAGGTAATGGGAAGATTCCAGCTTCTGATGTTGGATTATGACTATAGGGATGATGTATGAGAGTAGAGGACAAATCCAATACTTATGATGATAGTAGTGGAAGATTTTGGTATTTTTTTATTTTTTTAGAATGATGGATATTCATATTTCCCCTAAATCTATTTTAATTCATTTCTGTATGTCTAGATGACATGAGCATCATTTTTTTTACTAATTTCGATTTATCTTCCTCATGTTTATCTATTTGGATGAATTATTATTTTTATTCCTATAATTTGTTAATTCTTCTTCTACTTCAATTTATTTCATCTATTATGGATTATTATAATCATGAGGTTATAGTAACTCAACATAAATTCAAAGACCCTCACTTATATTTAGAAGATTCTTGCATATGCAGAGGCATGTTTGAGGTCATGTGGCCAACCATCTCCAGGAACAACTTGTTGGCTTCCATGGTGGGAAGCTACAAGGTGGTATGAAAGGCCTATTTCTTTATTCTATTGTCTTATTATTTGGGAATTCTTTAAGAGACAACCATGTATCTGAATTTGGTAATGACTCTATGTTATAGAGTAGAAAACCCATGTATAGGGGAATCCCAAATTACATGGGACAAGTTATTATTTTTATTGTTTTGTTCCTGTTACAGTGGTGTTGATTTCATTATTGGGTGAAACACATGTTTTGTGGATTTATGATTAGTGAACTCATTATTTTAATGGATTAAATTTTCCATGGCCTGGTATGGCAATGAGGTATCACCTCATTCATCATGTTCGGAAATTAAGGACACATATTTCATGAATTGTGTTATTCTATATTAATATAACTACATGATTTTCCTATAATTCGGGTGATTGTTTTGATTGCCTTAATTATTATAAAGAGAAATTTGAAAATGATTCTTACAGGGATATAATAACTGGTTTAATTAATCTTTCTATGTCAATATAAATTATGTTTCTCCACACATATTTATGGTGAAACCTTAATTAACTAAATATTATAGTTTTGATCCATCAACCACTGGTCTAATGAAATGAAACATTAGAAAATTTGATTGCTTCACTACCAATTATCTTTTACAATGCATATATTTCTACAAATTTTGATTGGTGGTTGGTAATTCCCTGGCACCAAAATCCCAGAGATGGTGCAATATTTTAATATATTAGCATTATTACAAGGAATCAAATCCTGATGGACCTATAGGTTTAGAAGTATTATAAAATAGATTAAATTCATTAACCATGAATTACAATAAACAATATAAAATACAACTTAGATAATAATTTCAGAATCCTATTATTCTACTAGATTAAACCTATATATCAGTTATAATACACTTTATGGAATCTAGGGAAAATAAAACACAAGAAAGGGATGATCTCAGATGCTCAGTAAGGGTAAGCATACAACAAAAGCTTTTATGAATAAATAATCATAAACATTCAAGATATATGTATAATTGAAATACACACCCTTTAAACATAATTTTGATCATAATTTAAAAAGAATAAATAATAACATATAAAATATGAATATCTATTGATTATATAATAGTTGAATAATCACATAGAATATACACAACTAATATCATAATGAGGGAATTCATAAATTTGTACAACTACACTATCAAGATATATCCTCAAGAGAGCTATTTTCAATATCTATCCTCATGATAGTTTAAGTATGTGGGATGAGAACCATCTGATTTGGGTCTAGATCTATCATCCTAACAATGTTAAACTGCATGGAAAATAAACACAAAGGTTTTTTTTCCAACAGATTGTTTCTCACGAGACCTACAGATACATTGAGGGGTAATAGACTGGACCACCGGTCACATACTATGTCCAATACACTCCTTATAAAAAATGGTGAACCATAAAGAACATAATCATTCATATTCAAAACTTGTATATGTATTATGAATACATTAACCATACACCAGAAATGGTATCTAAATAGAATATTCAAATTCAAAAAAATCATAAGCCATTAAATATTATATGAAATATGTTATTATAAAAAAATCAACCAAAATTGATCATAAAATCCAATAAATGACGTTGACATAGTTAAAAATAACCTAATAAAATCATTGAAAAATATGTGATTGAAATATCCATTTTTACGTTGACAACATTATAAAAAATATGAAATTTTTTAAGAAGACATTTGTTTTGAAAAATATACTTGTATTGATTAATAGTAAGATTTATAATTTTAAGGTGACATAATGGTGGAATATAGACACTCGAGCCATATTTGTTAAAAAAATATTCATTCCATAATTTTTAAAATAGGTCATAAAGTACTTATTTTGGAAAAAGATAGAAATATTCCTTTCAATACATTTTATAAAAAGAAAAAAGAGGATAAAAATGTCATTAATTAATTTTCAATAAAATTTTTTAATACATTTTATGAAATATGGACAAGGATTATAAGGATATCCTATTAGATACTTATATATGAACAACCTTGGATAATAATGATTTTTTGAAATTAACATGTACCTTGTAATTTCCTTTAGTTAAGAGTGTTTTAACCTCCTTTATAATGGATAAATCATGTTATTAAATTATAATAGGGACATATCCATATTTATACTATCATATATTATTGTTTTATATGGTTTTGTTAATAATATTTCAGTATTACAATTATTTTGGGTGTTACCTGCTTTCTTTTCAAATGCATATTTTTTAATGTAAGTCATGTTCATTATGAATAGAATATATATTTTAATTTAATATATATTTGTATTATGATTATAAATATTATATTTACTAATAAAATATATTTTATATTCATTATTTAATGGTTAACATAGAGAATGAATCTCACAGTATTGTGGAGACGATATGCCGTATGTACGCACGAGCGATGGTACCGTTCTATTGATGGTTAAATGGTGTTGAATTGTATGCTATAATAATTATAAAGAATCATTATCATGTTATATAAATTATTTATATACATTCTACTCATAATCATACCAATTACTATAAATTTTTTTTAAATATAAAATTACACCATGATATGGAGATGGTATGTCATACGTATGCAATCATAGTGATATTGTTTTTTGTAGAACGGATAAAATTATGAATATATTTGTACCATGATTATAATAACATATCATTGTATGGATTCTATTGGTGTTATTACATTCTTATTTAAATAACATAGAAAAAAAAGTAGATGTTTAAAATATCATTGAAATATGTGATAAAAAAATTACCTCGTTTTTGGGTATCTCTTTTTCATTTACGAAAAATGACTTCATAAAATGTATTTATGAAATTTTTTGGCCTCTATGGTGCATTAAGGAATTTATGGATAGTAAATGGGGAGGGTTTTTCTGATCCAAAGGTCTTTAGATGTGTGAATTAAATAGAAGGTGAAACACCCATTTATAAGAGATATGAGGGGCACTTTTGATAGATATTATAGTATTAAATTATTATAAATCAATTTTGGGAGAGTAAATGGGGAGTGTTTTTCTGATCTAATGGTCTTTATATGTGTGAATTAAATAGATGGTTAACCACCCATTTATAAGAGATATGAGGGGTACTTTTTATGGATCGTAAAGTATTAAAATAATATAAATTAATTTTCAGTTTAAAATATATCAAATGTGATATATTTAGAGTATAATATTTTTATGGGTATAAATATGCCCAACCAATAAATTTTAGATGTGTTTTTTTAATAAAATTTACCTTCACTTTTCGTTTTAACTATTAGTTATATTTTTTAACTCTTACGACGACTTCATGTATTCATACACTATATGGTTAATTTATTAACAATAAAATTCCATAATACCCCACATTAGATAATTTATGACATATTGGATATTATCCTAGTATGTTTTCCGTATATTATAATTTTATGACTTTTATATCTTTTAATAAAATAGAATTTATTTGAAAATCCCATTTATGTCAATTTTGATACTGTTAAATATTTTTAATTTTACAAAATATCTATCCAATATGATAACTTTGAAATAGTAAATAAAACAATTCAATAATATGTATACGTTAATTATAATTTTTCTATTTCCTTAATTATGTCAAATTACATTTATTTTATTAATTTTAATATCAATTATTTGATATTACTATAAAGAAAATAATAACTAATTCATTGTTGTGTCATCATTAATGGTAACTATTTAATATCTTAAAATTATAAATAAATTACCATGTTGTATATAAATTTATTACAATTATAATGGCTATTTATGTTGGAATATATACCATATATATCCCCTTCTAAAAATAATTTACTTATTAAAAACAACAGTGTAACAAAAATGTATTTTCCATGAATATAGATTGGTAAACCCATTAATGCCATCTATGTAGCTCCAAGAAGAACTAAATTCTACCCATGGATGCTATTGGTTAGAATAAACTCATCCAATTAAATTAGGTCATTTTTTGAGGGTAATTTTAATATTTTATTAATATAATACATACCATTAATTACTTGATTTACACTTAACTGTGGTAATAAAATTTATTTCAAATGCTAATATTCATAATGTCCAAAAATTAAAGGGAAATATTTATATTATTTGACCTTTGTGATTCCTAATAATTTATCCAATTTATAAAATTATCAATACAGAAGTTTCTATAATTAATTTATAATTTATCCTATTGTTAGAATGGAAAATGGGTTTTTAAAAGTTAAAACCATGCATATGATTGAAGTGTTTTTAAATCCAAATTCGTGGTAAAATTAATGCCAATGACAAAAGTTATATTAAATGATACAAATTTATTCTCTTTATACTTTAAAACAATTATATAAATTATTATAATGTTTAAAAAAGAAGATTAAATATTGTAACTACATCAAAAGGAGGAAATTTATTTTTTAAATATAATCCTTTTATCCATAAAATTTAATTAGTTCATATATCATGTCTAGAAAACACATAAGATGAATATTAAAATTATACTCAATATGTATAAAATTAAAAATTTGTTTAATTCTGTTTATAATTTCTAATTTTTTTCTATATAATATATTATAATAAAAAATGATATTTAAAATATTATCTTTCGGTAAAACTAGGTCTTGCATGTAAAGAAAGAAAAATCGTTGTTGTTTGTAGCGTAAGTATAACACAGTGTTGTGTAAAAACAAATAAAGAGAAAAATTAAATTTATATAGAAATGAAAGTATTATAATGCCTTGAGGTGTTGCATTCTCCCCTTAAATAAATTGAATCCTCAGAATTGAAACTCAGGATAGAATACTAAGGGGTTTTACATTTCAAAACATCTTTGTGGAAATTTACCATTGGAAATGGATTAATGTGACCCAAACTATTAAACATATAAATGGATATATGAAATTCACTGGAGATAACAGATGTTAGGGTTCCATGTATGAAAAGATGGACATGAATGAAAAATCTAACCATCATGTTCCAATTGAGTGTGATAGAGAACATGACATGGAAAAGGTTAACATTAACAAAGCTCTAAATATTTAGTGATCTAAGGGATCACATGACTCATCAAAAATTAACTAGGTTATATTTACTGTTTCAAGATCTATTCCATAGGAAAAATTCATAAGAATGTATTTAATTGACTTCGTTCAATTTTATATGCATAATCTCATCCTTTGGTTGTGAATATATATATTTTCACATCAACCCTTACAACTGTAAATGAATGTTAATAATGAATTTTTCACAGATGAAGAACATTGAAAAATCATAAGGTCCACATGTTTTTCATTAATCCCTTAAATGTTTACAAAAACAAAAACATTAGCCCAAAGTATCCAACAATTAATACTTTAACCTCATACAATAATATCTAATGTTCAACAAACTCTATTCCAACCTTATGAATTATCCAAAATACTACTATCAGAAGTCACGGTATCTAAATTACCAAAATCCAAAATAACTTCAGATTCTTAAAACAATTTAATATAGCTATTGTTTACACACACCAAATATTTTATCACATGAAAACCCTTAATGGAAAAATTAATGCCTCCACATCCTTAAAGAAAAAGTTTTGTAGTTCAATCATCATATATTCCATGGTTCTAAATACCAGTACATTACTAATAAAATATTCAAATTACAAAATTCTTTAATCACAAAAAAAAAAATGGATTAATTATTC
Organism: Viscum album; assembly: GCA_963277665.1. Taxonomy (NCBI): domain Eukaryota; kingdom Viridiplantae; phylum Streptophyta; class Magnoliopsida; order Santalales; family Viscaceae; genus Viscum; species Viscum album. The sequence continues at coordinate 1,365,191,737 of OY728162.1, read as the reverse complement.
ACTCTTTACTATAGTAACAACATACTATTGATCTCTATCCCTTTGGGGTTTCTAAGCCATACTTCTCTAATTTTTATGAAATTTATTTTCATAGTTCCCCATTTCACTATAGACAAAACACTGAATATTAGTATTTTCATACTATGACTTTTAAATATAATTTCCATGGTTTTTGTTAAACTTCCCCTAATAGAAACTATAAACCCTCAACCCAAAATCTCGAATCCGATTCATTATTTTAATACATTATCAAGATTACAAGGAAAAGAATTCTGAAGTACCGATCAATTAAGAAGTCTTGGAAAATAGATTAAATTAATCTAACATTCATTACAATTCAAAAAATAATATCCAACATACATAATACTTTGAGAATTCCATTATTATCTTAGCATAACACTTCATATCAGTCATAATACACTTCAAAAAATCCAGGGAAAATAAAACATAAGAAAAGGGTGAGATCAGTTGGTGAGTAAGGGTAAGAATAAAATAGAAAATATTATGAATAGAAAATCATAAACCATAATGAAAGATTCTTAACTCAAAAAAAATCTGTTATAACATAATCTTGATCATTATTTGTAAATAATAAATAATAACATATAAAATAAGGATAACCATGGATATTCAAAAAGAAAAATAATTAAATGGAATATCCATAACTAATATCATAATGAGTGATGCATAATGTCATATATATACACTATCAAGATGTATCATCAAGATAACTACTATCAATATATATCATTATGACAGTGTAGATCTGTGGGTATAAAAAACTTCTAATTTTTATTAAGATCAGTCCACTTGGAAATGTTAATCTACATGGAATGCAAACACGAAGGGTTTTTTGCCAACTATTTTCCTCTCACAAGACCTACCAATTAAACAAGGTGCTATAGATGGTTGTACTTGTTACTTACTAAATCCAATACATTCCTCATATGAATATGTTTAAACATAAACAACTTATTTATTATTCTTCAATACTAGTATATGAATTATGAATAATTGATCCATAATCCAAGAATGGCATGAAAATATCACATCTATAGTAAAAATTATCATAATACCTTCAATAAAATATGTTAGATTTTATAATAATAAGTCAACCAAAATTAACTTTAAAACCCCACAAAGGATATTTACAAAGTTGAAAATAATATTTTAAAATCATTAAAACTCCTTGTGAGAAATATCCTTTTTTACATTATTTTAAAATAAAACTTTTATTTTGAAAATAACCATGTATTTTTGTATGGGAATCCTCAAAATGTTAAGTCATCATAATAGTGGAAAATATCCTCTCACACCGTATAAGTTAAAAAAATATTCATTCCTAATTTTTTTAAAAATGTCATAATGTAACTCATTTAGAAAATGATGAAATTAGCCTTTTGAAAACAGTTTTCAAAAAGTAAAAGAAGGATAAAAATGAATTTAATAATTTTTTAAAATATTTTGAAATACATTTTAAGAAACAAGGACATCGATGATAAATAACAACCTTAAATAATAATGAAATTATAAAATTAACCCTTACCTTATAAATTCCGTTAGTCGAGAGTGTGTTTTAATTATTTATAATGGTTAAATCAGGTTATAATATTATAGAAGTACCATATCCATATTTATTATATCATATTCATTCCTCTTATATTGTTTTTTCAATAATATTTCACTATTACAATTATTTCTGGTTCCATATTCTTTTTTTCCTCTTGATTTTTTGTTATGTAAGTCATGTTTCATATAAATTGGAAATATTTTATTCCAGTAAATAATAATATTAAGTTTATAAATATTATATTTACTGATCATATTAATTATATAATCATTATTGAATGTTTAACATGGAGAATGAATCTCACAACATCATGTAAATGCTTGGCCGTATGTATACACGAGCGACGACATCACTCCTTTGATGGTTAAATAGTGTTGAATTGGATGGTAAATTAATTATATAGAATAATTATCATATTAAATAAATTATTTATATTTTTTATACCCATCATCATAACCATCACAAAAAATGGTATTAAATACCAAATCACACCATGACGTGGAGACAATAAGTTGTACATACACATGGATTGTGATATTATTATTCAAAGGATGGATAAAATTAGGAATATTATTCCACCGTGGTAATAATAACATATCTATATATGGATTATATTGGATTTATTACAATTTTATGTAAACAACATTGAAATATAAAGTGTAATATGAAATGAACATAGAAATAAGTGATAAGACAATTACCTCTTTTTCAGGTACCTCCTTATGATTTCCACAAAAGGAATCATTAGGATAGATTTATGGCACAGATGTGGCCTCCAAGATGAATTGAGGGAACATGGTAGAGGAAATGGTCTGGTTTGTCCGAGAAATAGAGAATTATAGGTTTCAATTATAGGGATGGAGAAGTTCCCTTTTATTAAAGAGGTGATGTGCACTATTGGAAGATCTTAAAATATTAATTTATTAAAAAAGGATTTTCTATTTCAAATCACTCACAAGTGATTTATTTATAGGATAAAATGTGTATGGGTGGGTATTCCCGTAACAAGTGAATTTATTACATGTTATGTTCAAAAAATAACCTTTTTTTATTTAACCCTTATTTAATCAAATTAACTCTTACCACGTCTTCTTGTATTTTTACACTATAGGGTTAATATAATTACTATAAAATTCCAAAAGTACCCCAATTTGATAATTTATGAAATCATTAACATTTTCAATGTTATTTTTCCATACATTTTATCTTAATTACTTTTATATCATTTAATAAAATATTATTTATTCTGAAATCTCATTAATGATAATTTTGATACAATTCAATACTTGAAATTTTTACAAATATCACGAAAACATTATAACATAGAAAAAATACTTAAAATATGTCATTAACATGTCTACATAATCCAAATTATTAGTATATTTAATTATTTATGTCATATTTTATTAATTTTAATATTTTTAATATCTTTTATTTGATATTTCTATTAATAAAATAATGTCCACTTTAGTATTGTTTCATCATTAATGGTAATTATTTAATCTCTAAATATTATAAATAAATTATCATGATATAGATAAATTTCATATATTTATATATAGTAACTATAGTCTAACATATCCCCTTTATAAACTGATTTTCAAAATACATAAATTGTTAAAAACAAGTGTATCAAAAATGAATTTCCATTGAATATAATATTATAATAGAATTAATGTCTTTCACATGCCTCCAAGTAGTCCAAAATTTGAACCAATTATTTTCTTAGTCGTAATAAGCTCTTCCTTTTAAATTAAGACAACTGTTAGGGTAACTTTAATATTTTAATAATATAATAATCACCTTTGATTAAAAGAATTACCATTAACTGTGGTAATAAAATTTATTTCTAATGTTACTATTCACAATGTCTAGAAATAAAACGGACCTATTAAATTAATATAGAAACTCTGATTACAAATATGGAACCCATTTTAAAAAATTCATACTGAAAAATTTTATGTAATTAATTTTAAATTAATCATGTTCTCGAAATGAAATATCTGTTTTTAAAAGTTAAAACAATGCAAAAGATTGATGTGATTTTATATAAAACTTTATGATATATTTAATTACAATGACCAAAAATTATATTAAATGTAAAAAATATATTACATTTATACATTAAAACCATTAAATAATATAATTTATTCAAATAAATTATTTAAATGAAAAATATTGTTTTTAATTACTATACTATTCATAAAAATTTAAAACTTATTAGAAAAATATAAAAAATTCATCCAAAGTAAATTTTTATAACATTATTCCAAATAATTAGTATATTTTAGTGAAAATAATATATTAAAATTTTCAAAGACTAGATTTCGAATGGGTGCTTCGTCAAAAGGTGGAAAGAGTACCTATTTTTTTAAATATTCCTTTTATAGGAAAAATTGATGTTGTTCTTAAATCATGTAATAAAAAACATAATATGATTCATAAAATTATATTTAATATATATAATATTAAAAATGTGTTCAATACTATTCATAACCTCTAATTTAATGAATAAATTATATATTATATTAAATAAAAATACATAATATGTTGTTGTTCAGTAAAACTATGTCTTCCGTGTAATGCAAGACAAATCATTTTTGTGTGTAGCGTAAGATTGACTTGGTGTGGCATAAAAATAATGAAATAAAAAAGAACTTAAATTTATTTAGAAATAAACATATTTTAATTTCTAGGGGTGTTACATGGTTCATTCAATCAAATCATTATATATGGACTCTTACATCTTGATTTAAGACATAATTGTATGGTCATAATTACTTGACCTACAAATTTCAATTTCTTAAGATAATGTGCCTATAAAAATTGGAATAATGATTAATCTAATTGGAATGTTAAATCTATATACAAATAAAGTTTTATTAATGTAAAAAAAATCATGTTTTAAAATGATCACGGTACCAATAAATGGGTATGAAAATTAAAAATTAATTGGAATTTTCATCTATACCTTGAAATTGAAATTGTATGTATTGGACCCATTGTTCTATGATGTTTGTCATTTTTCACGACTCTTCTATAGTAGTGGGTAGTAGGTTCTATCTCTTAGGATTAGTTGGAATATTTTTATCTCCAAACCCTAGATTTAGGAGAAGGTAGAGAGGTGTGACTCTTTTATAAAATGGATTTGTAACTTCCCTTTCATGTTATTTAAATTAATATCTATTATTATATAGTATTTTAGGTCTGTGTTTGGAAATTATACAGATATGAAACTATAACATCCTAAAGTCATATTCTAGGAGGGTGGTGATGACCATGCTCAAGTAGTCAGGGGCCCTGATCCACTTATACTTCTTTAGTGCCAACTGAGGTACCTCTTGTATATTATCCATTGGGTATCGATGATTAGTTTTGGGATAGATTATTTCACTTCACACATTTTGTATAGAGAGATCCAAGATATACCCCTACTATGGTATAATTGACATGGGAATTCTAACAGTTGAATTCTCCATCCTTTTTTTGGGATATAGGTCCTCAGGCAACAAAATCTAGGTTATATGCCATGTTATTGATCATGAATCCTAGATGATTCTTCCAAAGAATATGGTCATGATTACCACTTATATGCTTCATCAATCCCACATGAATTGGTGGAATGTCATCTCTATGTTTGATCATCATCATCCTATGGGTTGGGAAGAAATCTAAAAATCATTACATGATAAATAATTTTCATCGAATTTGAGAGTAGACCTCACTAGAGAGTTCATGAATCTAATGTAGGGGAATTTTATATAATCGAGTATTATTATCAATTTTCTATGATTGAACTTTTTTCTTTTAAACTAGTGGAGATGATTTAAAAACTATGAGAAATTTTAATAATGGATTTATGTATACCATCTGATCCTAGGTGAATGTATTTCTATTGAAAACTATTTCATAGATAGTGAACCCGAATCTCTTCACAGAGAGGAACATGTGGGATAAAAATAGTGTGAATAAGGGCAGTTTAGTTTTGAGATATGAAATATATTTTTTAGTGGTAGGAAATGTTGGTTCGAGTATGATCATAGTGGTAGCATAGGTCACACTACTAGAAATGATCCCTTTAGCAACAGTTCCAAACCAATAGTAAAGGCTGGATAACCATGGGGATGTAAGTAGTAGGGAAACCAACGGTTTCTGGAAAACTGTAGGTATATGTTAGGAAATCTACATTATACCAACAGTTATGTCAAACTGTTGGTATATGTTTTTAACAGTGGGTTGAAACTATTGTTAAACATACTATTCCAATGGTTTCAAATCATTGGAATATAGTTTTATAAAGCATTTTACTAATAGTTTACACAAACTATTGGTATATCTAAACATTTCACCTATATCCCAATAGTTTGTAAATCACTGGTAAAGTGTTTTACCAATGATTATCTTAGAACCACTATATTAACATCCCTATTCCAACAGTTGTAAACCATTGGCATAAGCTTTACTGTGCAATTTAGGCAGTAGCCTACTAGTATGTGCTGCTCTGTGATTTCATTAGCAGGCTAGCCATTCTACATTCCCAGCTTCCCCAACTCTAGTTACCTTCAATAACCAACTATAACACATACATATACACAAATAATTCATATATATATAACCAATAATGCACCCTGAAACCATAAACATATTGAATTAAACGTAATTCATAGGGTAATTATAAACATCCATAATTGATATAGAATTCAAATCATAATTGAGATGATAATTACATGTGAAATACGAAATTCAATTCATAATTGAATACTAAATTGAATACATATATAATTTAATTATAAATTATGAATACAATACATAAAAAACTGAATGCATAATTATATGTGTTATATTGAATTAAGAATACTTACAAAATTGAATTTTTTATAAAACATATACGATTGAATGCAAAATAGAGGCTAATAAACCCAAAAAAATGAAATGGATAAATGAATTTACCCAAACACAAATATAATGTCACATGGTTTGGGGTAGGTGTCTTTGAACTTAGTGATGATGATAAAGGGTGTGTATCAATGAGCTTGTGTGAATTAGGGAATGTAGTTGTCCTTGGTGTATTAAATGTCATGTGTTTTATAATAGGGGTAGGAGTTCCTCACATGAGAAAGGGATTGTGTGAGGATGGACCATGGATCCTTGGGCTACAGTATATACACATTCTGAATACGTTTATTTAGTTTTTTGCATGCCAGTTGTTTTTACATAAAATGAAGACCATTTTAAACAAAATATAGACACTTCGAGTGATACCGTCCACACTGTGCCTCTGATTGTGGTGTGGTTGACTCGTAAACGTCAAATATGACCCATGGATTGTTGTACAAAAGAATCAACACAATATGAATTATTTTGGATGGTTTTCTGTAAGCTAGTTGTTGTTTTCACTTAAAATGTTTTACATTTCAAATAAATGTGAGACACTTTGAGTGGTACTGGACAAACCGTCCCTCAGATTGAGGCGAGGTTGACTTATACATGTCCCAAATGACCCATCGATCGTTGTGCTAATGTATCACCACAATCCAGATAGGTTTGGTCAGTTATCCATATTCCAAATGTTTTTAATTAAAATAATGTTCGTTTAAAACAAGATAGATACACTTAGAGTGATACCGGCCACACCCAGCCATTGATTGAGCTGGGGATGACTCATACATGTCCAAAATCACTCGTGGATTATTTTCTTGATGTATCAATACAATCTAAAATCATTTGATCAGTTTTTTATCTGCAAGTTGTTGTTTTCACTTAAAATCATGTCTATTTCAAATAAATGTGTGATAGTTTGAGTGGTACCAGCCACACCGTGCCTCAGAATGAGGCAGGGTTGAATTTTACATGTCCCAAATGACCCATGGATCGTTTTTCTAAAGTATAAACAAAATTAGAATGTGTTTGGTCAGTTTTCCTTATGTCAGTTGATGTTTTCACATAAATTGTTGTCCATTTCAAATAAAAGTGAGTCACTTTGATTGGTTCCAGCCACACCATGCCTCTTATTGTTGAGGTTTTGACTTGTACACGTCACAATTGACCAATTAATCCATGTTCTAAAGTATCAACACATTCCGAAAACGTTTGGTCAGTTTTACATACTCCAGTTATTTTTACATATACGGGTGTCCATTTTAAACAAAATAAAGACACTTTGAGTGGTACCGGACTCACCATTCCTTAGATTGAGGTAGGGTTGACTTATACACTTCACATATGACCCATGAATCATTTTTCGAAAGTATAAACACAATCATAATGCGCTTGTTCAGTTTTCTGTATGCAAGTTGTTGTTTTCACTTAAAATGTTGTCCATTTAAATTAAAAGTGTGAAACATTGAGTGGTACTGGCCACACCATGACTCATATTGAGTCGGGGTTGATTCGTATATGTCATAAATGACTCATGGATCCTTGTACTAATGTATCAACACATTCCGAATAAGTTTGGTCAGTTTTCCGTGTGCCAGTTGTTTTTACTAAAAATGATATCAATTTTAAACAAAAGATAGACATTTCGAGTGATACAATCCAAACAGTGCCTCATATTGAGGAGGGGTTGACTCATACATGTCAAAAATGACCCATGGACCCTTGTTCTAAAGTATCAAAACTATCTGAATAGGTTTGGTATGTTATCTGTATGCCAGTTTTTTTACATAAATGAGTGTCCATTTTAAACAAAAGAAAGTCACTTTGAGTGATATCGGCCTCACCAAGCCTTGGATTTATGTGTGGTTGACTCGTACACATCAAAAATTACCCATGGATCATTTTCCAAAAGTATGAACAGAATCCGAATGTGTTTGGTCAGTTTTCCATTTGCATGTTGTTGTTTTCACTTAAAATTTTGTCCATTTCAAATAAAAGATAGACACTTTGAGTGGTACCGGCCAGACCGTGCCTCAGATTGAGGCTGGGTAGACTAGTACATTTTACAAATTAACCATGGATCCTTGTTATAATGTATCAACACAATCTGAATATGTTTTATTAGTTTTTTGTATGGCTGTTGTTATTAATTAAAATGGTGTCCATTTTAAACAAAAGAAAGAAAATTTGATTGATACCGACCACACCATCCCTCGGATTGTGGCGGGGTTGACACATACACATCACATATGATCCATGAATTCTTTTCCCATAGTATCAACAGAATATGAATGTGTTTGGTCTATTTTCCGTATTCCAGTTGTTGTTTTCAATTAAAATGTTTTCCATTTCAAATAAAGGTGAGACACTTTGAGTTGTACCGACCACACCATGACTTAGATTGAGCCAAGGTTGACTCGTAAATGTCAAAAATTACCCATGGATCATTATGCTAAATTATCAAGAAAATCATAATTTTTTTGTTCAGTTTTCCGTATGTCTATTTTTTTACATAAAAAATGTCCATTTTAAACAAAAGAGAGACAATTCGAGTGATACCGGACACACCATACCAGGAATTGAGGTGGGGTTAACTCTTACAAGTCAATAATGACCCATGTATCATTTTCATGAAGTAAAAATACAATCATAAAGTGTTTGGTTGGATTTTTGTTTTCAAGTTGTTGTTTTCACTTAAAATCGTGTCCATTTCCAAAAAAAAGTGAGACCATTTTAGTGGTGTCGGCCACACTGTGCCTCAGATTGAGGCATAGTTGACACATACATGTCCTAAATGACCCATGGATTGTTTTCCTAATGTATCACCATAATCTTAATGTGTTTGGTCGGTTTTCCATAGGTTAGTTGTTTTTTCAACTTAAAATGTTCTCTATTTTCAAATATAAGTGAGACACTTTGAGTGGTACCAGCCACACCATGCCTCAGTTTGAGGCGGGGTTGACTCTAACAAATCAAAAATGACCCATGGATTCTTCTACTAAAGTATCAATTCAATATGAAGCTCCCAATACCTCTTAATAGATGATCTTCTTCGATCCTTAGGCATTATGACTGACGTCAATTAAATATTCAAGATCCGAGTGAGTCTAATCCCCTCCGAGATTCCTCTATTCGATTAGGGGTTTCACTATTCTCTCATTTTATTCCTAATCTCTAAAACCCTCTTTTCCATTGGGATTTAGGGTGAATCTTGAAGAGAGATTAGATTGGGATCCGATACACCGAACGAAGAGTTAGATTGTCTCTAGAATCAAGGTAGGTAGTCCTTAGCCATTCATGAATCGTCGTGATGTTTTATATATCCAAAATTTCCGCACACCCAATGTTTGGGTTTCAGGTCGTGGGGTTGTTCGGGGTCTATGGAGGAGGGTGGGAGGGTTTTCCGGGGTCGGTCCGGGGTCTAGGAAGGAGTGTGGGGGGTGCTATCTAGGGTCCAGGGAGGAGGGGGGGTGTCCAGTGTCCCAGAAAGAGGGGGGATTTACTGGGAGTTCCCAAACACACAAACCCACCCATATTTCAACTATAAACTGAACTCCCATGGGGTATACTCAAAGGGACTATTTATCAATGAAATTACCAATGTCGTCAATGTTTCGTCAAATGGACGTCCCATCTGAGAGTTATTGGCTTTTCCGTTCCAGGGGCCCGGTTGGTTTATAAGCTATACCAACCCCACCATACCCCAACTATGTCCAAAACTCAAGTAGAGTATGCCAAAAGGACTGTCTCATCAAGAGGAAACAAGCTTAGTTGACGACACATCAATTGGACATCCGGTCCTTATGTTATAAGTGTTTCTGCTACGAGGGCCCGGTTGGTTTTGGGTTTGAACCTACCCAGCCGTACCCAAACTTCACCCAACTCTGCAAATATCTGCAAGAAATACCTACATAAAAAATAGACACATATAAACCTCCTTTCATAAAATAAACAGACCCATAAAAAATCCTAGCCTACATAATACACTGCATACACCTGCATAAAAAACAAACATAAAAAGAGCACAAAAAACAGACACACTACATAACACACTCCATAACACACTTCATAATACACTGCATACACCTCAATGCATACACCAGCATAAAAAATATTCAAAAAACATATGAAAACATAATTCAAACACCACAAAAAACACTTTCAATAGAACAAAAAACACAATGTTCTAGATAGAGTATAGGGGGCTGTTCGGGGTCCACAGAGAAGGGTGGGGGATGTCCAAGGTCTAGGGAGGATGGTGGGGGGCTGTCCAGGGTCCAAGAATGAGGGGGGCTATACGGGGTCCAGTGAGGTGGGTGGTGGCTGTCTGGGGTGTAGGGAGGAGGGTGGGGCTGTCTGGGGGGGCTATCTAGGGGGATGTCTAGGGGATGTCTAGGGGTCTGTCTGGGGTCTAAGGAGGAGGGTGGGGGGGGGGGTGTTCGGGGGGTTTTTCGGGGTCCAGAGAGGAGGGGGTGATGTTCGGGGGGCTATCTGTGGGGATTTCTGAGGGGGTTGTCTGATGGGCCGGTCGGGGTCCAGGGGGAGGGTGGGGGTATATCTCTAGTTCATGGGATGGTATTTAGATATTTTTTAAGAAAATTCTTTCATGGTTAAAAAAATAATTTCATTATATAAACATTTAATACAACCACCAATTTTCTATATTCCTTTAAAAAATTACAATTTCATTAAAATAGGGGGATTTTAAAACTTTGATTCTTTTTTAAAATAAAACATTCAGAATATATAAATAATAAATTAGAATCATTTATAATATCATTTCCTATCAATCATTAAATTTAAGGTTTCATTTATAGAGAAAAATATTATGGAACCATCGATGTCTTATCAATGTTCAATTCAACACCTATAACTGGACAACCCCTGAACAGAGGGTGTGGGGCTATCTAGGGGGTGGGAGGGCTGTCCAAGGTAGTGGTTGGGCCATCCAGGGGGTACAGGTTGTCTAGGGGGTGGGGGTGTTCAGGGGGTGGGGGTGTTTAGGGGAGGGTTGAATCAGTCATAATAAATCATCAAGTCAAGTTTTATTATTTATAGATAAAAAATAAAGATAATGTGACCTACCTAATCACACATATATTCAGGCACAACAAATCAATAAACATCAAAAGTCCATAATATCAGTCAAAAATGTAATGGATCAATATTTCCCTCATCACCATCAATATCATCACCATCATCATCACCCACACACTCATCCTCATCGTCATACCCATCAGCATCCCCTACCTCCTCCTCACCCTTGTACTCAGCCTCATCCTCCTCATCACCCTCCTCCTCCACCTCGGCCTCCTCCTATCTCTCCTCTTCTGCCTCGGCCTCCTCCTCAACCTCATCCTCCTCAGCCTCAGCCTCCTACTTTCCATTGTCTCGACCACCACTAGAGTTGAAACATGGTGAAAAATATATAGAACACATCTATGACTAATATTCATCACTATAAGTACTGGCCTATGGAAGAAGTGTTGGACGTAAAACATCCAACTGTTTCATAAATGCAGTGTTTTCCCTTGTTGAATGTTCTGCATTCTCTATGGCCTTTTTTTCATCTTTTTCTACCTATGACTTAACCTGATGCAACTCGGTGGCACTACAACACATACCTGGGGAGGGCCAATACCTCATCCTAACTATATTCTTCCTAGGTCGGTAGCATACTCTACCAGGGTTCTCATCTCCCAACACATGATGTATGTGATAGTTGGGCCCAAAATTGTCTGGTTCTTGGGCATCAAGGCCCTTTTGAAGCAGCCTTTTTAAAATATAAATAAATTATAAAGTTACAAAAGAGAGATTAAAATTTTAAATCTACAAATTAAAACTTACAATATGAGACTGAGTAGGTTCATTATACACACTCCCATCATTCTTCTTTCTACTCGAGAAAAATAGTTTTTCTCGAGGAACATGTCCTATTATATTCAATTTATTCCTCTACAATTACATTGAATGTAGGAATCCATAATTAAAAATGGGATACCAAAAAACCATTAATTTCATAACTAAAATTATATAACAACTTTAGCAATCTAATAAATTAGGGATGAAGCGAAATAAAGTGCAAGTCATAATGAAATATTATAAAATTTCATACTTGTTGTCTCTCATGATCTGGCATCATAGTACATCCCAAAGTGTGGATGTATTTCTTAGCATCAATGTTTTTTTATTTCTTACAGATGAATTCTAAATAAAATTTAATATTTTGTATTAATGAAAACCATGAAAATTTTCATTTAAGTACTTCTAATTTGATTAATACCATAAATTGGATAGTCTTCCAATGAGTAATAATATATCAGTACTGTTGAAACAGACAATCATACATGATATGGACCACCTCTAACTGTGTGCCCACTCTAGCATGCCATCCAATTTATAACTCATGCTTATAAGCTGTCCAAAGATTTCCTAAATCCTTTAGACATTTTGGGCATGCACCCTCACCATTGGGGAAATTACGTTGCAACTAACACCATAATATGAAATCATATAAATATAAAAATTAATATATTTCATTAAATATAACATATTTTTCTACCCATATATCTTCATAGAATTTATCCTTGACTTCATTTGGCAGTTGTCTCCTTGAGAGCAGGCTGATAGGAATGATGTCAGCGTATTTGGAACACATCGCCAAAAAACACCGACATTTCTTCCCTAATTTTTCAATCAGAAGAATATCTTCACTATAGTCCTCCATCAGCAGAGTACAGTGGTTAAACCCCACATGCATGCGGGTACGCCCCTGCCCCCGCCTCCTATCAGTATATATATCTATTATTAATGAAAATAAAATTTTTTATCAATAGATGTTATAATGAAAATAAATAATATTGTAACAATTTGTTAGGGCTGTATAAGTATACATGTGGTAGTCTAATCAATGGGAACCATTGGATCCCCAGAAACTGAAGGAACACCCTATACAGATAGAGTGAGTCCCAATGTATGCTTTTTAGGGATAGAATCTGGTGGAGAAGGAGTCGATGAAGTTGGAACATAAAATCCTTGAGAGAAAAAAGCAGATGTAAAATAATATGGCTGGCCAAATGATGGATGAGGATTGGTAATCATCAATAGATATGGTATATATGGGTGAGGATGCTCATATGTAAATGGTGGTGAAAACATGGGAGGCCTAAATATCCCGTCTGTCCCTAACGGAACATTGTTATCAGAATGTGGGATGGATGGTATGTTAGAGGGATGGGGCAAGGTCTAATTGGGTACACCGACCAAATCGTCTAGCTCTCATACCACCCCCTCGTACGAACACCCCAAGTATTAGGACCACTACTGTGTTACTCATCAAATAACTATCACCTAATAGAAGGATCATGAAAAAATGTTTAATAAAAATTAATCACCTGACAAAATATATTATTTAAATAAATATATTTGAAAGAAAATACTCACTGCAGGCACAATTGGTGGAATTCCCTACTCAGTCTTGCAATGATTGTTATCCATAATCTGTATTCGTCACTGCTCTTCAATTGGTTTCATTTCCTACATTTGAAAAAAAATATGGAAGTAAATAGAAAAGGATAACTAATTTGGAACCCAAAAAACAAAATAAATGAGTGGGAATAGGAGGATTCATGGATAATTTAACTTACCATTTTTTTTATCTTGAAAAAATATATAATGAAGTCAATAAATCATACAATATGTAATAATGAAATTTAATATTTAGTAGGATGATTATTTACTAAGTGTCATCAGTCTATTAAAATCATGGAACAATGATTCTACCAGGTTCATTAGTGGTATAACAATTTTCAAAATTAAGAAATAATTTAATTTCTTTACTTTAGGTTGATTATGTAGGGTTCAATACATGTTTGGCAGAATAATACAAACCACTATGTTCGTTACCTGGTAAAATGTTTAAGAGAGGTCTTAGAGTCATAAAAATTTTATAAAAATCATAGTTGAAGCATTGAAATGTTCACCAAGTTAGAAATTTTGGGTTTTTAGGTTTAAATACAGTTCAATTCAAAACTAGAAAATGCAATTAAAATAAAAATTTCATTCAATAAACTTTTAAAATTCACATAGTAGTTATGTCGGATACAACATATTTGTTATCAATATTAAATCAATTTTAATAGTACCAACCTTAACAACCCAACTCAGGGTAAACCAAAAGAATTGAGAACATGGATGGATGATTCTATATAATTTCCAGCCGAAATTCCGGTTCACAGTCAACTCTGACAATTGAGCTATTAACATCGTCAAAAGAAATAAATGGATTGGTTCAAATGGAAGAAGGGAAAGTGTCATTATAATAATCACCATCATCAAAAATATGTCTTGTTATTACTAAAACCATGACACCAAATTCAGGTCGATGTTTATCATTGACATAAAAAACGTGTTTAGACATTTATGTCAATACATATGGTACTTCAGTAGCGAGAGTGCAAATCATATTAATTACTCAAAATCCACAATCAATAATAAATGTTCCTTGTATTATCATAGAATCAAACAAATGATATTTCATCATCATGACTCGTCCATGAGAGTAATAATCCAATATTATTATTTTTTCAACGACTCGATAATAAATCACATTTTCAAATCGCGGTCTACTATCTCATGCAATAGCATAACAATATGTTGTGGCAGTAACCATAACACTATCATGTTGTGTTTTCAGGTTCTTTGTTCATTCAGTAACAATACATTTATACCCATTGATAACAATTGATTTATAGTCACGAACCATGATATTAGGACCAAAATCCAATGTTCTTAATTCCTCAGAGACGGAGTCAGCTGTAAAACTCAATACCTACAATATAAATGAATATTAACCATAATTTAATATTGATTTAATTATTTTAAACAATAATATTTTTTCCTTCAATTTTAACCATGTAAGGAACTATTTGCTATGAAATGTCCATGTAGAGATCCAAGATTGACATACATGGAGATTACATTACTTTTGCAGAATAATTAATACATATAAAAAAATCCCAAGGAACGTATTAGTTTAGTGTCTTTGGAATCAGGGAACATAATCATATAAACATGGTGAAAGGTCTTCAACATCTCCCATAATGATCATCCCCTTTTGTTTTCTACCCTAAAAACTTTCTTTATATCCTAGGGAAAAGAAAACATAAAAAGGTCGAGCTCAAATGCTCAGTAAGGTTAATCATGGAGAATATAAAACAAACCATATATAGTTGAACTTAATAACATTAAAATAATGTTTAAACATCAAAATATTGAGTTTTGAAATAAATCATGGTAGTACATAAGTCATAGATCATAATGGAATATCAATCATGATAAAATATCATGGGGATAAAATATGTAAATGTGTAAAACCATTAAGCACATGTTATTATTTCCATAGTATTCAAGTAATTACTTCCAAGACCATCATAGTGGACAAAGTCCATTACTAAACCGAGTTTACATGACGTTTCAGCCCTATATTACTATTCCAGATTCACATTCCATTCCAGAAATATCTATCTCATGAGATATAAATTTTTACCTAATGAATTGGAGGGATATATAGGTCCCACCCATCTCATAATGAATTCATTCTTTCGTGTGCCACAAAATATATATAAATCATTCATCATAACCCAATGAATAAAATTTGTTTCCCATCATAACATAATCCATATAGAATAAATGTATATCATTTCATCATAAGAAAAATGAAACCTGATAAATCATAGAGACATTATACTTGAAACATAAATATATTAAATAATGTCACCTTAGATGGAAAATAGTTTTGATAAAACACTTTAAATAAATTCTTGAAGAAAATATCCTTTCTTCTTGAAAATCATTTTTTTTCTCAAAATGAAAAGACATTTAAAAAGAAATTAAATTAATTTAAAATAATCATGAAATAATGTAAGGGAATAATCATGGAAGTAAGGCATTATGACACCGTAAAAATATTTTCAAGCTTTATAAGATAAACAAACATCCTCCTCATACTTTTTGCTGGAAAATTCAAAAAAGTACCTCATATGGTAAAAAAAAGTTTAATTACATACCATGTAGTGAGAGTAAAAAATAGGTAAAAAGGAATTTAAACATACCATAATTTTTATTAAAAAACATGGATATATATGATAAATATAACCCCTATAAATAATTACGAATAAACAATCTCAGATAAGAATGAGATTGAAATAATTATCCCTCACATTTTATGATCGTTGGAATCATAAATGTCATAAAATAATGAAAATTGTATGAATATGTAAATATCATATACTATATAATAAAAATCATAAAACATTCATGGTAATCATAATCACCATAAAAAATAAATTGATAGTGACGAAGGCATGTGTCTTACAGAAATAAAAGTGTGACGAAAAAATCCCTTACCTTATGTCCAATTTCGTCCGTATGTGTCTGAGACTCCTTTATAGTGGGTCTAAACATATTAATAACTTGTAAAAGAACCATAATAATATTTTTGATATCATATATGATTAACTTATGCCTTTATATTACCCGTGAATTTTTCAATTACATGTTAAAGCAACGTTTTGGGTAAAATCATTAAATTTATCGTACGTGTTTGGACTTATTGTTCTTGATATTATTACATATATCATAATTTACATAATTCCATAATGTAAAAAATGATTTATATATAATATATATTCATCATATAAATATATATGATAGATTGATTAATGGAATGAAATTTACTGTTCATGGAGACGGTAGGCCGTACGTACGAATGAACGTTGTTTTCATTTCCTTATTGAATTGAATGGAATTAAGTAAATGAAACATATATGTACATAAATACAGTATCATAATTTTTTCATATATTTCATGATTATGTATTATATAAACTTTATAATCATTCTGGAATGGTTAACATGGAGAATGAATCTTATCACGTCGTGGAGACGGTAATCCGTACGTACGCACGTGTGATGATATCTTTCCCATAATTATTGAATGGAATTGGAGTAGATTATATAATATCCCATTATTAGATTCATGTTATAATAATAATATATAGTCATTATTTCCACCATTATACCCATCCACGTAAGGTGGTGGTGGAAAAACAGATTACACCACGACGTGGAGACGGTATTCTGTACGTACGCACGCGCGGTGATTTCGTTTTCCGTAGGATGGATAGAAGGTGAATTTGGGTTGTTTAATATTTCTAATAACATATCAGTATATGAGTGATAATGATGTTATTACTTTATAATGAAACAAATAAAGAATATTATTTAGAATAAGAAATAAAGTTGAAAGAATCGGTAAAGGACATTACCTCTTGTTGGACGCGCCTCTTCTAAATCTCCACTTCGGCCACTAAAGATGGTCTTTTGAGAATACCAGAACCACTATAATGTAACTAGAGAGGTTGAAAAGATGAATTGGTAGGGGTTTCCCAATCTTGAAGGCTCAAAATTGAATGAAGAGGAGAGGGAGGATGTGTCCTTTTATAGGAAAGGAGATGGGCACTTTTGGAAACCTCCAAAATATTAATGGATAATAAACTCAAACCCCACATAAAAACATCCAGAGTGACTCAAATTTTGATATTAGGTAATATAGGGTTTTAATATCATAAAACAATCAAATTTAGAAATTTTTTATTTTATTTTAAACCTTATCATTTTAATTTATCTATATTAAATATATTTAATTTTTTGTGGTAATAATATTCTACTTTTTAAATTGTTATAAATACTTACTTATGTGTTGTGAATTTTCTATAATTAGATTAATTATAAAATTTTCAACCATATAATTTTAAATTTTGTAATTTCAAAATATTTTTATGATTTTTAAACAACTTAATAATATGTTATTTTTTTAAAATATCAATAGTGTCAATTTTAACACTATTCAATTATTTGAGTTTACGTAAAATCCACACAAAAGATATATTCAAACAAAAATATTTAATAGATTAATAACATGTAATATTATTCTAAAATATTCATGGAGCACATTAATTTGTTCATATTTTATTAATTTTAATATTTTTAAAACCATGTATTTGATATTTCTCTTAATAATATATTTACTACAACATTTTTGTATAATTATTTAATATACTTATATTTTGCATAAAAATTAAAAATAAAATGATATGAAGAATATAAATAAAATATATTTCTTAATAATAATTTTATTAGAATTTATAATCTAAAATCCCAACATTTAAATAGTTATATTTATTATATTAGGAAGGTGACAAATTTGACATCATTTAAAATGAAATATTATAAATTTCATAATATGTTTTATAAGGCTCCAAATGGTAAAAATATCGACCCTTGGGTGATTAGGGAATTTATATACTTGAAAAATAAGGCTTGGTCATGTATCTAGAACTTTGTAAGGGTATTATTATTTTAATAAAAACTCTATTATTGATTTTTCACTAAATAAATATTTTCTACATAATTAATGTATATGCTATTAAGGTAACTAAATATTTCATAAAAATTACAAATAAATTACCATGATAAATAAAGAAAAAGTTTTCTTTAATATTTTTTTATAATCGAATTTATATTCTGTATAATCTTATATTAAAAATAATCTAATTATTAATGTTTTAGTGAGACATCTTTCACTTTCCTTTAAATAAAATAAACAAAAGGTCTTAATCAAATACAACTGGGTTCCAATAAATATCGATTCGACCCATGAATATTTTATGACTAAATATATTCATCCAATTATATTAAGGCAAGTGTAAGGTTAATTTTATATTTTTATATTTACCTTTAATTACCCGATTTACCTTTAACTATAGTAAATAAAATTTACTGTAGTTACTATTTATAATGCCCAAAAATAAAATTAGCATTCTAACATAAATTGGAAGTACTGATGCCAAATATGGAATCCATTTTTAAAATTTCGAGACACAGAAGTTTCCTAAATTAATTTAAAATTAATCCCGAGGTCGAAAAAAATGGTTTTTTGATTAAAACATTGCAGAACATTGAAATGATTTTACCTATGAATTAAATGTGACATTAATGCTAATGACATAAATTATATTAAATGAAAAAATTTATTCTATAAAATCTTTAAAACCATTCAATATTATAATTTTACCATATAAATTATCTTGATGAAACAAGTTGTTTTTAATTAAAATTTAGCTTATTTTTACTATTCATCAAAATATGAAACTTATCAGAAAAATATCAAAAATTTATTCAATGTAAATTTTTATATCCCGATACCAAATTAAAATTTTATTTGTCAAATTGAACTTATAAACATGTCAAAAAACTAGATTTAAAGTGGTTGTTCCATCAAAAGGCTGCAAAACTGTAAGATGAATTATAATGTCATAAAATTCATAATGTAGTTACTACTATTCATAATGGATATTTCATAATAATATTATAACAATGTATCATTATTTAGTGAAACTCAGTACTGCGTACAACACATGCTATTGAGGAAGGTTTCTCTTGCGTGCTACACAAGAAAAGAATATTTTTAGCATATACTAAAATCTAATACGGTGTTTCATGTAGCTCAAGATAATCTTCGTTTAGCGTAAAACACAATACATTACTAAAATTAAAATGAATATTTCTCATAAAATTTCGGGTTGTTACAGTCTACCCCACTTAAAATGAATTTCTCTAATGAAATTCATTGGGGTTATAAATTGATTACTACTTGACAGTTTTTTTCTTAGAAACCCACATCATAAAAAATACTAAAAAATAATTTTTAAAAAAAGTATGAAACGTAACGGTTACCCAAATTAACTCATCATTGGGTTTCCACATAGAAGAACATAGGTGAAAATATGGATATAGAAGAGAAATATACCAACCATGTTTTGATGGCGAGTGGTAGAAAACATGGCTATGAAAAATCCAACAATCACAAAACCGTAAATTTGTAATGATCTAGGGTACTATTGGACTCATTATATTTGAGGGAACTAGGAAAACCTTTTGGTTTTCAACATTCATTCCATAAATTTGAAAGTTTTTAGTTAGAAGAAATGCTTACATGATTTTGGTACAATCTCACCATTGTCCATGCCTTGAAAATTTTCAACTTCATTACATAAAGAAATGAAATTGAATTTTTCAATCTTGAAGTGTTAGTAGATCATGTTGTAGAATGATGGTTCATTCCATTTGTCTCAAATAAAAGGATCGAAAAATTTATTAAATATACATAAGTCCATATATGATGATATTGATCTTATATGGTTCCAAAAATGGAATTATACATCATCTATCAGACCAATTAATAAAATATAACTAGTTTCAACTAACCAGGGACTTGTATTAGGCCATTGGTAGGCGATAAAGGTCTATCACACTTCATTTGTGGGTTCAATTCTCACATCCTTTTCCGACACGACAGGTTGTAGCCATCCTACATGTCGTCATTTTTTTTAAAATTATACTATAATAAAATTTCAGTAATAATATCAAAAAGTTATAGCCATAAACAATACTATCTTATGTCTAACTTAATCCATTAAAATATCTATGTTTTTCCAAAATACTTCTATTCAATCTCATAGTATAAAGAAAACGACTACTAGAAATTTCATCTACCGAGCATGTAAATACCATCATTTATCCCCCCATATATCATAAGATATATGTTTTTGGTCACATTTCAAACATGTGAATTCCCTAGTCTTGTATTATATTGAAACATGAATAACCATATAATCATTTTGAAAACATGAATGATATCATAAGATAACTCTTTCCACGTACAAAAATTCCAAAATTTCTATATACTCAAACCATTGTATCACATTGTCCATATATCATTCATGAGATCATTAATATTATCAATAATTTCATTATCTTTTTATCCCTTTATTATGTTCATATTAGGTTCTTTCCAAAAAAAAATCAATCACTTTTCATTGTTATCAGTACCATATAATTATTGAAAACCACCACAAACCAATACAAACATATTCCAGTATTCCATAATATTATAAATAAGATTCCACAACACTATTGTGGAATCATGTTACCTAAAAACATAATCATTCCACCACTTCATTGTCATAATCAATATCACCAATAGTGATATCATGTGACTTACTTTTTTCCTTTACCTTATGGGGTTGTTGATGTCAATCATCATTAACCCTAGGATTGGAGAATTGGTTAGAAAAATTCCCCATTTCGCTGCACTTGTAGCATTGAAGTGTTGGTGGTGCATCTTATGCAGTATTTTCTCTATTCACTTCATTAGCTACATTTTTTCATTACTTCAACACTCAGCTAACTGATGACCTTCTTTTCCAAACATAAAACATTTTATAATACCTTTAAGACAATCTCCATAATGCTTATTTTCACACTTTGAGCATAACAAAACATTTGTCTTCTTTTCACCATAGTTTTGAGATTTTCCCTTGAACTCCATCGTTAGTTTTGTATCAAAACCACGAGATGGATATGTAACAACATCTTCCTGTTCTACCTTGATATCGCAACACACATTCTCTTCATATATACTGAAGTCTCTTATAGCTAATGATATTCTAATACTTGGTTTTAATCCACTGAAGAATCTTTTAACTTTACATTCAAGTTTGAAGATAAATCTAGATACATACCATGCAAGCCTTGTAAAATTCGCTTCGTATATACCAACAGATTCATTATCCTTTTGATTAATCTCACGGAATGCCTTTTCCATATTCGTTCGAAGAATATGAGGAAAGTACATATTAAAAAATAAGTTCTTGAACTCATCCCATTCCATTGATTCAATTTCATATTGGGGCCTTGCATTCTTAATTAGTGTCCACCACTGAGCTGCTTCACCTACTAAATGGTAAACATCCAAAATGACTTTTTCATGTTCGGAAAAGCGACATATGGAAAATATCCATTCAATGGTACTAATCCATTGTCAAGCAACAAGTGGATCAGAAGACCCACTTAAAGATGACGGAAGTTTCCTCAAGAAGTACTAAATAGAATATTTTTCCCTTCTCTGGTCATTTGGATGTCCAGAATGATTGATAGCTTGTGTAAGTATAGCAATAAGATTTTTCACTCAATTTTCCATAACATTTGTTTGCTCAGGAGGAAAATCATTGCATTTCCCATTACATTGATCAAAATGGATACTTCAGTTTCCATCCATCATCTAAAACCCAAAAAGAATAGTGTGAGAGGAAAAAATCATGCTAGGAAAATATCATAATAAAAGGAGAGTTCCTTCAATATCGTACAACATATGTTTAATACTAGGATCGTTACAGTAATTATTGTACTATATCCTATACATATACTTATCCATAGGGACCTCCCTAGACATAACATAGAAATATCTCTAGGGATCTCTATAAAATTTTTGCATCCCAGTTTCCAAAGGTTAATTAAACTGTTCCTATGATACCAACTGTAGACACCCATGATTAGCGTATATGGACATTACATTACTTTTTCTGAATACATTATACATAGATAAATTCCCAAGGACCATATTGGTTTAGTGTCTTTGGAAACTTCATCCATAATCTTCTAATCATGGTGAATGATCTTCAACATCTACCATAAAGATCTTCCACTTTTGTTTTATTACCAAAAACCTATCTTTATATCATGGGGAAAAGGAAAAATAAAAAGGGAGAGCTCAAATTCTCAGTAAGGGTAAGCATGTATAAAATAAAACAAACCATATACATTTGAATATAAAAACATGAACATAATGTTTAAACATCAAAATCTTGAGTTGTGAAATAAATCATGGAAGTAAGTAAGGCATATATCATAAAGGAACATCAATAATAATAAAATAGAATGGAGATAAACATGTAATTGTGTCAAACCATTAATAACATGTTATGATTTACATTGTATCCAAGGCATTGCTACCAAAACCAACACAGTGGAAAAAGTCCATTACTCAATCGAGATTACATGCCATTCCAGCCCTGTATTACTGAACCAAATTCCCTTTCTGTTCCATCCATGTCTATCTAATGAAATATAAATCATTCCCAATTCATTGGAGGGTGATATAGTTCCCACACATCTCATAATGAAATCATTCTTTCATGTGCCAAAAAATAAACATAAATCATTAATTATATCCCAATGAATAAAATGGGGTTCCGATCATAACATAATTCATATAGAATAATTGATTATCATTTCATCATAAGAAAATTGAATCCATTTAAATCATAAAGTCATTATACTTGAAACATAAATATATTAAATAATGTCACCTTATATGGAAAATAGTTTTGATAAAACACATGAAATGAATTTTTGAGGAAAATATCCTTTCTTCTTCAAAATCATTTTTCTTTTCACCAAATGATGAGAAATTAAAAAAATATAAATTTGTTGAAAATAAACATGAAATCAAGTATGGTAAGCTTCATGGAAATAATTCATTACGAAACCGTAAAAATCCGTTCATGCTGTAAAAGTTAAAAAACATTATCCTCATACTTTTTCCAGAAAATTAAAAAAGTACCTCATTTGGTAAACAAAAGAAAGATTCCTTACATACCAAGTAGTGAAATACATAAATTGGTAAAAATTAATTAAAAAATACAAGAAATAATTTTTAGAAAAAATGGGCATTGATGATAAATATAACCCCAGTAAATACTTACGAATAAACAATCTCAGATTAGAATAAGATTGAAATAAATATCCCTTACCTTTTATGATTGGTGGAATCATACATGTCATGAAATAATGAAAATTTCATGAATATATAAAAATAATATTCTCTATAATAAAAATCATGAAACATTCATGGGAATAATAAACACCATAAAAAAGAATTCTATGGTGATTAAGGCATATGTCTCACAGAAATAAAAGTGAGACGAAATAATCCCTTACCTTATGGAAACTTTCTTCCGTATGTGTCCGAGTCTCCTGTATAGTGGGTTTAAACATGTTATTAAATTTTACCAGATACATAGAAATATTTATGATATCATATATGATTCACTTAAGACTTTATATTATCCTTTCATATGTCAGTTCAATGTTAATGCAATGTTTTTGGTAAAATTGTTTAATTTATCATACATGTTTGGACTTTTTGTTCTTGATATTATTACTTATATCCTGATTTACATAATTCCAGAATTTAAAACAATATTTGTATATAATATATATTAAGAATATAAATATATATGATATATTGATAAATGGAATGAAATACACTATTCATGGTGATGGTAGGCCGTACGTACGTATGAACGCTGTTTTCTTTTCCTTATTGAGTTGAATGGAATTAATTAAATGAAAAATATATGTACATAAACAAGTATCATTATTATGTCATATATTTCATGATAATTTATTATATATACATTATAATCATTCTTGAATGGTTAACATGGAGAATGAATCTCATCGCGTCTTGGAGACGGTAATCTGTACGTACGCACGAGCGACGATATCATTCCCATAATTATTGAATGGAATTGGAATTGATTATATAACATCTCATAATTAGAATAATTTTATAATAATAATATATAGTTATTATTTCAACCATTATACCTATCCAAATAAGGTGTCGGTGGAAAATAATATCACACCACGGCATGAAGACAATATTCCGTACGTACGCACGCGTGGTGATTTCATTTTTCGTAGGATGGGTATAAGGTGAAATGGGGTTGTTTAATATTTATAATAACATATCCATATATTAGTGATACTAATGTTATTACTTTATAATGAAAAAACTAAAATAATAATAAGTCGAGGAATAAATTAAATTTAAAGAATCGGTAAATGATATTACCTCTTCTTTGACGCGCCTCTTCTAAATCTTCTCATAGGAAACTAAACATGGTATTTTGAGAAGACCAGAACCTCTATAATGTAACTAGAGATATTTAGAGTAGGAATTGGAAGGGTTTGGCTGAGCTTGATGGCTCAAAATTGAATTAAGAGAATAGGAGGTGCCCTTTTATAAGAGAGGAGTGGGGCACTTTTGGAAACTTCCAAAATATTAATTTATAATAAACTCAATCTCTACTTAAAAACATCCAAAGTGACTCAAATTTTAATATTAGGTAATATAGGGTTGTAATAACATCAACCAGTCAAATTTATACATCTTTAAATTTAATTTTAAAACTTATCATTTTAATTCATCCTTATTTAATCTATTTAATTTCTTTTGTGGTAATAATATTCTAATTTTTAAATTGTTATAAATACTTATGTGTTATGAATTTTAAATAATTAGATAAATTATTACATTTTAGACCATATAATTTTAAATTTATAATTTTTAAATATTTTTTTTATTTTTAAACAATTAGATAATATGTTATGTCTATAAAATATCAATAGTGTCAATTTTTACACTATTCAATTAATTGAATTTAAATAAACTCCACACCGAAGATATGTTTGAACCAAATTATTTAATAGAATCATAACATGTCATATAAATCTAAAAAATTCACGGAGAACATTAATTTGTTCTTATAATATTTATTTTAATATTTCTAAAACCATTAATTTGATATTTATCTTAATAAAATTAGTACTACAACATTTTTGAATAATTATTTCATATACTTATCTGTTGCATAAAATTAAAAATAAAATAATATGATGAATATAAATCTAATAGTTTTCATAATAATACTTTTATTTGAATTTATCCTCATAAAATCATAACATTTAAATTGTTATATGTATTTAATTATGAAGGTGACAACATTGACATCATTTAAAATAAAATATTATAATTGTTATAATCTATTTTATAAGGCTCCAAATGGTCCACTAATAGACCCTTGGGTGATTAGGGTATAAAGATACCAGAAAAATAAGGTTTTGTCAAGTTTCTGGTTCTTTTAGAAGGGTGTTATTATTTTAATAAAAATTATATTATTTATTTTTTAGTAAATAAATAATTTCTATATCATTAATGTATAAGCTATTAATGTAATTAAATATTTTTAAAAAATTGAAAATAAATTACCATGATAGATAAAAACATGTTATATTTCAAATGAGTATTTATATTAAAATTTATATTCTGCATAACCTTACATTAAAAATAATCTAATTATTAAAATTTGAGTGAGACATATTTCACATTCCATTAACTAAAATAAATAAAATGTCTTAATCAATTAAAAGTGGGTTCCAATTGATATCATTTAGACCCAAGTATATTTTAGGACTAAATATAATAATCCAATTAGATTAAGAAAAGTGTTAGGGTAATTTTATAATATTATATTTACCTATAATTGCCTGATTTACCTTTAATGGTGGTAAATAAAATTTATCGTAGTTACTATTCATAATGGTAAAAATATATCCTATTTATACTTCAAAACCATTCAATATTATAATTTTACAATATAAATTATCTTGATGAAAAAAGTTTTCAATTAAAGATGAGTGTAATTTTACTACTCATCAAAATATGAAACTTATCAAAAAAATATAAAATATTTATCCAATGTAAAATTTTATATCTTGATTCCAATGAAGAATCATAGTTTTTAAAATTTAACTTATAAACATGTCAAAAACTTTATTTAATGTGGGAGCGCCTTTAAATGGTGACAAAACTGCATTTTTTTAAAAATATATATTTTAACCGAAAAAATTATTTTGTTCTCATACCATGTTCTATAAAATGTGAAATATGAATTATAATGTCATTAAATTAAAAATGTAGTTACTATATTCATAACAGCTATTTCATAATAATATTATAAAAATATATCTTTGTTTACTGAAACTCAGTATGGCGTACAACACAAGCTATTGAGGAAGGTTGCTTTTGCGTGAAACACAATCCAAGAATAGTGTTTTCATATACTACATGATAATACATTGTTGCGTATAGCACACACTAATATTGGTGTAGAGTACCTCACAAGACATCACTAAAATTAAAAATCACCTTTCTCATAAAATTTCGAGGTGTTACAATCTTCCTCATTCTCAAAGATAAAGAACTATGCATTCTATTTATCATTGGTTTATGTTGCATATATATAAAAAATATAAATAGTTTAACAGATATATATGTAAGATATACATTTTCAATTTTGTTACCTGATATAGTCCTTGAACAAATCACAGTTGAACAAAACTGTGCTATGTGCCATCTCCCACTCTTCAAGGCTAAATGTATTCAATGTATATGATCCAAGAATTCCTCCTGTTTGAGAAAGTTCTAGAAAATTGGGTTTAATTTGCTCATATTTTTCTTCTTAGTTTTGCAATGTTCTATTCATTCTTGTAGTATGATCAGATGAATACATTGATCAGAAATCAATACATTCTCGATCCAAGTAACCGTTCACGATAGAAACATCTGGATGATTCATGTTTCATACATAATATATTAATGTGTATATATTTATTTTTGTTTATAAATCCAACAAAAAGAAACAGGTCCTCCAAGAAGAATTTTAGTGGGAATATGGACGGTCATATGCTGTATGCTTGTGAAAAATGATGGAGTAAATATTTTCTCTAACTCACAAAAAATTAATGGGGAATTTTTCAACATTTTTTTGCAAGAATGACTAGGACAACTTCTTTGCACAGAGATCCCAAAACAAATGGCACAACAGAATAACAGTGATCATTAAATTATTGGAAAAAAGGTGACAGATTTCTATTGGAATCAACACTTGCAGAAGAACGTGATAATCATGATTCTTCAAAGATTTTAGCTTCAAATAACTTCTTTTGACCCATTCAGATATGTTTCTTGAATAGCCATCCTGAACTCTAATAGTCTCTAATACTTCTAGAATTTGTTTCCCATAGGTGTCATCACATAAGAATCAAATGTAACTTTCCATTTATTTTCACTAAAATGCACAGGATGAAATTTTAGTCTCATTCCCCAATCCACCATGTCACACTAAGACCGTAAATATTCTTTTGACATTCTTGTAACATTTAAAATTATGGAAAGCAACATTTCAGAAATTTTCTTTTCAATGTTCATTACATCTATCAAATGACATAACAAATTTGATGACTACTAAAGAAAATCAAAAATGATACACCTCTTCCTCCAATTATAACAGTTTATAGGGAAAAC
The DNA here is from genome assembly GCA_963277665.1 of Viscum album. Classification (NCBI taxonomy): domain Eukaryota; kingdom Viridiplantae; phylum Streptophyta; class Magnoliopsida; order Santalales; family Viscaceae; genus Viscum; species Viscum album. The sequence continues at coordinate 1,365,163,176 of OY728162.1, read as the reverse complement.
ATTCCTTCTCTTTCCAGATTTCATTTGACCCTTCCTAAATAAAAATATGAAATCATTGAATTCATTAAACACATCTGTTCAAGACATACACTGAGGTGGATCATTACTATCTACGGTATTATCAAATCATTTAATATTATTTCTATATGGACGGTCCATTGGAAAGAATCATCATTGTCCCACAAAACCGAAACTACAACGATGTTTCAGTCTTATGGATCATGTATTCTTCATAAAAATAGGACATGATAGTTTTCCCTTTGTTCTCCATCATATAATTATTGCCTATTCCAAAAAATCATTGATCATCCACATAAGCGCAACAAACATATGAAATATGTCTTTCGAATATGTCTCGTATGTGCACACACCCACATCCCAATTAAGTTTCGACTTTTTTATTAATGGTTACATGCATACATCAATATCAATGATGGGATCAGAAGGGCCAGATATGAGTATACTCATGAAAGTGAAATGTTTTTTCATACATAACCTTTGGGTAAGATTATAAATGTGTATAAAAACTGACCATGTGTTGTTCGATGTAATCATCTTCCCAAATGGAACAAAATCATCACATGAAGGACCCAACCTCACATTATGCACATCAGCTGCAAAATCAGGATATCGAGCATCAAATCTCTGCCATGAAAATCCTTCTATAGGGTGAACCAACTCAACACTATTATTCTTTCTCTCGATATCACACCATCTCAATTTTATTGATATTTCATTAGACATAAAAATATTCAAGTGTTCAGGGATCAATAGAAAGTGCCACATTACATTCTGTGTCATGCGGGATGGTGTTCCATCATATTTGGACTTCCAGCGGGATGTGCCACGTTTTAAAAAATAATTTCATTCAACGGTTTCCTCCTATAATAAACTGTAATCGTCTGGTCAAGCATGAATTTTGTATCATGAAAATTCAAGTTCCTCAATGAACTTCTATGATATACAGTGGTTTGAGGGAATATCATTATCATCTGGAAGTAAATCCTTCAAGAAGGTAAGAATGTAATCAATTTCTATATTAGAAATCCCATACATAGTTTTCCCATGAATAAATAGGATTAAAAATTCCATGTTTTTCAGTTTATCACATTGACGATATAATGGAGTCATGGCAGCATAATTAAATTTTTTCACCCTTACAATATCATCATTTTCATTAGATGCATCATCTGTCCTCATATCAAAGTCTTCTTGAGTCTAAATACATTGTTTTTCATGATGGCGAATAAACGGAAACTGGTCATCTAACAAATTATCCAGTCCAATCCTTTCATTTTTATCATCAGCAATTTGATATTTCATTTTATCCCATTTGTGATACCTGACATAGTAGTTTTCATGAAAACTATATTTGGTTATGTGGTAGCTGACTACTTCAAGTCTCAACCAAGGTCTTCCATCACAATTAAAACATTGGTAGTGTATGTGACCACTATCTAAAGCAATGTGAAATGAAAATTTAAAAATATCCCCAAATTGTTTTGAAAATCGCTTGAGATCAGATCAGTTTCATACATCAAACTTCTATCCATTCTGTAAAAAGAATTTTTATAAGCCATCTCTTCATATGCAATTTAATAAGATTGATGTTTAATAGAAATTATATCTAAGTAAATGATAAAGGACAGAGTTTCTAGTTGATGTATTAAACTATTAAAACAATGTAAAGATATTCTAATTCAGATATGTGTAATAAAATTTGAGGTGAGATTTGTTTTGTAATTTTTTTTCATTTATCACAAACAAGATGAAACCATTGACCTGATAAAACATTGTTCAAGAAATTACAAAGTGAAGGCTTTTCAGGAAAGATGCATAATGTGTAGACAGAGTTTTTTAAATAATTTATTGATGCTAAAAAAGGGAAATATTGTGAAAAGTTGGTACATTTCATAACACCAACACTAAATTCCAAAAAAGTACCACATCACCCCACTAAAAAATATAAACCACCTACCACACTACCCCAACCGTCCCCAATACCTTCTCATGGATCATTCTTATATCTACTATGCATCTTGAAAAAATATGAACAAATAATCCATTTAACTTCTTTGGGTGGGGATACATCTCACCAACACCTCCATTAGTCAATATGATTCACTAAATACATAAAAGGATTGGCTTTTAAGACTTCAAGAAAAGTTTATTCATATAATCATGACACATTAATTGTTAAAAAAAATAGAAAACAAATCAAAATACACAAATTGGGTATGTCATGCCACACATGTCACCACCTGGATTGGGTCAAATAAAAATGGAAACAATGAATACCATATTAAAAACATTAAAACTATGTTAATCCTTACATATTTGGAGTGTATAATGAAAAAATTGACGGAATTCAGATAGATTTATATGGAGGAAGGAGTTCCTAACATATGTAAAGAGAGATTCCTCTAGTTAAGAATATAAGGGGGACTTCCCCAAGGATTCCTAAACCATAATCACTATGAATCCAAGGTCGATTTCCCCGTGTTATTTTAAACCAAATCATCATGTATACAAAGGGGCTTCTAAATTGAATTAAAAGCTATGGTTTTAACATGAATACTTGGTTGGGTTCTTTAAGAATTCCAAATCACTAACCAAAGAACAAGTACTCAGAAACTAAATTAAAATTTATTTATATTCATTTTCAATTGGTAACATATTAGTTGCACATGCCTCAGGTCCCATTATGTGTTATAGGCATCCCAAATCATTCACTATTGTTCATTAATTCATTCTTGTCACCCCTAGGGTAATACCATTCATTACCCAATTAGTTCCCCATGTCAAGCGCACCACGTGGGTGGATAAAGTTTAATCTTCTACACTAATAGGTTTTTCTTGGATCATAAAGGGGTTTAATTTCATAAAGTATAGACAAAACCAATTATTTTTATATTTTAGATTAATAATAAAGTATTTCAATGATACTACACATCATAAAGAACACAAAATAATGACAATTTTAAGGTATAGTTTATAAAACGTCTTCTATATACCCATAGACATCTACCAATCAAGTATTAGTCATTGGTTCAATATGAAACAGTGTGAGTCATAAAATTTTCCAAAATCCCTTGAAATAGGGAATAATGACACGATCTTTCTATATAGTGAAATAAATGGAGAATGGTTGAGAATAGAAGTATATCCTTATAAATAGATCATAGTTGGGATGAACAACAATAGAAATGGATAAGATACCTCAACTCACCATGTTAGCTCAAAGTGTTTGGTAGACCACACACTAATCATGACAATTACCTCAATGAGGGCTTGTATGTCTGTAATTGGGAAGAGGTTGAAGCAGTCTAACCTAGATGAGGGTCTTAAAGTCGATCAGATGGAAGACCTCAGGTTAGGGTTCACCTGTACGGGGGCTTCTGCAAATCGGGGGAAATGAAAATATTCTTTTATGTAATCGGGGGTGGTTTTCCTGCATTTGGGGGTACTTCCCCAAATAATTTTTAAAAACTATTGGTAAAAGTATTGAATTTAACATGAGTTTGTAAAAACTGTTTGTAAAGGGAGAATATTTTGTAGATTTTTGAACGGGATCTTCAAACCGTTGGGAAATCCTTCACTAAATCAACCTTTACCAATAGTTTATTCAAACTGTTGGTAAAGGACCCCAATACAATTGGTTCTATTTATTCTTTGGTATAAAAGTGTTGTGAAAACCCAAATTCCTAGTAGTGTCAGATATTATAGAACAATCATTATGTGGTGTTCCACTAGTTTGCTATGACTAGCCATAAGAACTCCTAATATACGAGGGACCCTATTGAGTGTCATTCTTGAAGTGGGATGGGTCATCTTAAATGTATATATTAGACATTCCCTTCATTACCTTGTGAAATGGGATCTTTACCAACATTAAATTTGATTACAAGATCTGTATTTCCACATCAGTTTGGGTGCGAGTCTATTACCAGCTGATTAGGCTAAGGAAGTGGGTGTGCATAGGGTTTTAAGACCTCAGAGGTGTACCACTAGGTGAGCGGGTCTACTCAAGTTAGTATGATTTCATATCAAGGCTACATATCAAGCAATATATATGAATTCCATCCAACACCAATAGAGTAGAGTCCATGAATATCTACAGAATGATGTTATATTCTAGAATACTCTAGTTTAGTTTATTCCTTATATTTTTTAAGTGCTTAATAATCCTTTTAATCTATAGAAAGACATAATTTTTTATCCTAAATATAGATCACCTTTGTCGGGTGATAACTCTTGAAACTCCATTAGGGGTTCAATCAGATATTATACTCTAGTAAATGAAAATATCTCTTGAGATTGGTGGGTACTGATTCCTGTTGAATTTTATTTTCCTTCAGATTACTGGGTTTAATGAAATTCTCAGGATGGACTAGTTGGTTCCATACCCTTCCCATGTTGAACACTATTACTGTAGTTTGTCTTTTATATCATCTGAGGGTAGTGTTTGTTCTTATAAGGGATAATGGGACATCCAAGAATGTTTTGATGGACTTGAGAATTTTGGGATGTATAGAGTGACATCCCAGATGGATAATCTCTTTTTGAGTGATTAGGAATCGAAGAATATGGAATTACATCATATGGTGTACTATTTCAGTGATGTCATCCCTAATGATTTCTCTATTTTACCAATTATTATAGAGGTGGAGTTCACCATTGCAATATTTCTAATGGAAAAACTAGTGTCCATTACTCTCTATAGGATAGAACATTTTGAGAACTAGAAACTCAAGATTAATTTGAAGACATGGAAGAAAAGGGTTTTATATAACCTAATACCTCTATACGGGGGGCCAACTATACATTTTTCCATGATGGTAGATGATATCCTCGCATTTTTCATTGACTATTGATAATTAAACTAGTTTATGTTTAAGGATCGGCATCCACTACCCCATATTTGTATTCTATTTGACTAGAACTAAAGAGAGTCAGTATTATTAGTATAGATATGAGTATAATCTACCATCAAGTGCATGTGATATCATCTTATATACCACATACACCATTTTGTAATTAATATTTCTTGTATGAGTATCTAGTTCTTTGTAGATATCATGGTGTATTCCCATACTCTACATGAACATTTGAAAAATATTGATGTCATCATAAATACATTGATAGATCACTATATGTACAATATGATCACCACATTATAATTTTGGATTGATAAGGATCACATCTGGGGTTATATGAATATAGACTTTTGAGTATCTGTTGACCCAAATAATGTGTGAGTTTTCGTTACCTAGAAACAACACAAGAATTTCTTTTTCATACATAGTTTCTTAGGGACATATAGATATTACATGAAATTTATTGAAGACATCTCATTCCTACCATTTACTCTTATTGGATTGACTAAAATGGATGTGAAGTTCTTATAATCTAAATAATTTGAGACATATATTAAGTAATTGAATGGGAGACTGACTTTAGTGCCAATCCAGATTCTTCTAGAGTTTGTCGGGATATTTATTATTTATTGTGATGATTTAGAAATCAGTCATGGAGTAGATTGGAAGTATGGAGATCAGGTGGTATCATATGAGTTCTATCAGTTGAGAAATCATGTGAAGAATTAACCAATGCTTGACCTAAGTCATTTTATTGTGTTTTATTTTCTATGATGATGGTGGAATTATTTATTAGGAGAATGTTTCTTCATTTACTCAGATCATAAAATTCAAAAATATATAACTACATATCATGGACAAAATCATAGTAAGAACAGGTGGAAAAAACACATGAAATTATTCAACATTGATCATTCTTATACACCCAAACAATGTCCTTGAGTGAGAAGAATTAGAAACGAAACATCTAGGATGTGAGTAGTGAGTGCCAATTGAAGGAACTATTTTTTGAGATTCAGCCAAAGTTTCAGAAGTGTCATGGGAAACATATTATATCAATGTTAGTAGTGAAATACTCTCTTATTGAATGGGTAGAGATAAGGTATCTTTGAAATCACATGGGCCTCGTCGTGAGGTAGATCATATTAGGTGAGAACCCACTTCCTGGTTGGGTAGTTGATTATAATGAGGTTATTCATTTTTATGGGTATGTAGGGGTACCTGTAGACATATAAGAAAATTTTATGTTGGAATCTCATGCCTATATATAGGTTATTAACCCTTGGTGAACCAATATGTATCAAGACATATTTCATCAATAATTGTGGCCGGGTATGAAGAGCAAGATTATAGGTTTTATCACATGGTGCTCCACCTATTATCATGTGAAGGCTAATAACAAATGAACATGTTTTCTTTTATATCCTTTTTACATTCTGTAGTTGAAATGAGATGATTTTAATATAGATTTCATGATGGTAATACTAAGATCTATTCATGGGAAATGATATAATATGGTTGATCATTGAATAGTTGAAAATGTTTAGAGACATTCTACATATCTGAGGGGCCTTCATAGTTTACGAAATTAGAAGGCTTTATATTCAAGAGTTTGTGCACCTTCATGGAGTTCCCTATTCTATCATATTATATCCAAATGTTTGGTCTACATCAGGGTTTTGGAAGGGGTTACCTAATGCGTTGGGTTCATAGGTGATACTAAATAGAACATATTACCCTCTTACTGACCGTTATTTTAAGAGAAAGACACAAGAGGTAGATTCCATTTTTCAAACATGCATCCTAGATTTTGAAGTGTTTTGGGAGAAACGAAGACCTTTTATTAAATTTTAATACAACAATAGAATTTATAAAATGATTCAGATGGATCCATATGAGATCTTCTATGGTATGAAATTCCATCAATCCCGGTTATGGTTAAGGGAAGGTGAGCAATAACAAAATGGTACATATCTAGTTTAGGATACATCAGATTAGGTAGAATAGATTTAGTAATGTATTGTTACAACATACTCCAAAAAAACTCATATAACAACCATCACCATAGACCTCTATATTTTGAGGATGGAAATCTGGTATTTATAGATGTTTCACCTGTATTGGGTCATAGACGGATTCAGAGATAGGGTAAGCTATTACCATATTATTTTACGATGTTCAATATTGTGGAGATATTTGTGCTGATAACCTATCAGTTTGTTTCACCTCTTAGGTTCCATGTCATAAATTATGTCTTCTATGTATCATAACTTCATCATTTTTATTCTAGGACATCTCATTATTTTTATCCTTAGAATATTGAGTTTGAGAAGATGCATCCTTTGAGGATATACCAATATGTATCATTGACCGGAGCATGAAGGCTCTCTAAGGGAAGTTATCACTACCAATCACGGTGAAATTTTAGAATGACCATATATATGATGAGAACCAATAGAATGAGTCTGATATAAATTCATAGGGACTAAAACATTTCTCATATGGTGGTTTACTACCCTCTGAAAGGCAACATGGGGACAAGATGTTTTAAGGAGAGGAGGTTGTAACATCATAGATTTTCTATAAGGTTATAAACCATTATATTTTCATTAGATTATTTTTCATGGATATAATATGAGTTCTTAATGGTTTTCTGGAGTTTGCGAGGGTGTGTGTGGATTTACATGATCCAAGAGACATGAATTATGGAGAAAATAGTTAGGCTGCACCGTTAGTAAAAACTGTCCCACCCCGGTTGTATAGTTCATTTATACAATGTAGTTTGTTTTAGTCTATAGTATTGGGACACAAAGTATTCCATAACCATGTGTCTGAGGTCGTATGTCTATTGGTTTTATTCATATCTCTTGACATGTTTTTTTCATGGGTTGTACACTGTAAGTCAAACCAAGCAACTAGCCCATGAGAGGGGTGTCCTTAGGTAGTAACTAACACATGTTTGGGACATGATTTTGACTATAATTTTACAAACCATATTCCCCATTAAAAAAATAAGTAAATTGTGTTGTAAAAATAATATATTTTCAATATATGTCGAGTTCATTTGTTTTTATGACTCACAAAATAACAACTTTTATTCAGGCTTGTTTGATAATTGTTTTATATCGTAATAATCTTATACTATGTGATCAAGTGTTTTTCTCACAACAGTAAAGTATTTTATCTTATTAAATGAAAAGAGAATATTTAGTTAATTTTCATTATAATGTATAATGTAAAATATTATATTTTGATGATAATATAAGCTACAAATGAATGATCTTTTATTTTGAGCAAGAAAATGAAAAGAATTTATTATTTTGATAAAAATATTTGTAGACAAAAGAAGTTAAGGAAACATATATCTTTTTCTTATTTTATAGAATAGCCTTACATTTTTTCAAAGAATAATTGTATTATGAAGCCATGCCACATTATCTAATGGGAGGCATTCTGTTGTGAATGGTACATTCTTCCCATAACATATGAATATCTAATACTTTAGATTGTAATGATTTCATTTCTAAACATGTGATGATTTATTTCATACCATTTTATTATATAATAAGAGGTTTATCTAGTATAAGAATTATAAGACTACATAATACATTCCATAAATACAATTACTCAAAGAAAGAAAAAATCTCAGACGTTGAGTTTATAAATGAAATACAAATTTTAGAAAGTGCAGATACAAATACTCTCATAATTATATTATCATAATTGATGAATGGATTATTATACCATTATAATTAAACTATACTTATGTTAGAAATTTCATGTAAAAGGAATAATCTACTATAACTAAAAAAATTATATAATGAATTTAAAATATAAGACTGTTTTTTATTAGCCCATACAAAAGCACAGGATCTGTATATATTCAAAATTATTTTTTATAGTGAAAATATTATCCTAACTATAACTTTTACTAAATATCATCCCAATATTTAGTTAAAGATTATATTTTCCCATGATGAATATTATTATAATATATGTTACTACTTGCAACTATGTTCCGTAAATGTTTTTCAAATCCTATATCACTTTTACCCATTGTTTTCACAATATGTATGAGTCTAGTTAAGAACAAGGATCAATATTGTAAAGGGAGATCCTATTTTGATTATATTATACCTTTTTACTATGTGAATATAACTTACACTTAGTTGGGAACCTCACTATCAAACTATGGTTTTGTGAAAATCATAGAGCTCAAGTAGTAGAGCACCGGTGGAGTAGAATATGGAATTTGTATTACCCGGAAAACAATAAATCTCAGTGTTCAATTTGTTCTATAAATATTTTATTTTTTAATAGAAATAATTTTAAGAGATAATTATGATCATAAATACCATCAAATTGGTAGTTAATCTTAAAATTATTGAAGAACATAATTTACCCCCTTTTGAGTTATTCAGTCTATCATTATTTAGGGAAACAATTTTTATCAAATCATGTCATGATCGAGTTCACCAAATTAAAAAGTATATGTCCAAATATAAAATCATCAAATCGATTCTATGGATGATAATATAGAAGATATTTCATTGGTTAGAGATCCATACATCAATTGTGAGAACGATAGTTTCTGGAAGGATTATATGATTATCTATCTGAACAATATTTTTTTGAATGGTCGTACTAAAGCTTAAGACATATGAAATTCTTAATACATAATTGAAAACACGGGTTCTTACTACTGAAGATAACTATGATTTAATCTATAGATCAATGAATTAAATCAGATGTGCGTTAGGACCGGGTGAGATCAATAGAATCTCTTAATGAAAGGCAATGCATTATATATGGACTACTATAGCAAAAACATATGAAGGCATTGAAAACGTGAAATCCATTAGATATGATATATTGAATCTTATGTTTGATACATTTATAATGGATAATGGATAATGTATTAGTAAACGAAATGGAAGACTCGTATAAATTGTGAAAACTATTACTGCTCTTGGGAAACCTATCACTGAGCCTAAACGATATTTGAATGTCCTCAGAGTACTACCACCCAAATGAAGTGGAATCCCAAATACTATTAAACAATTTATATAAGTCTATAAATTCAAAATAAAATATCTTATTCAAACACTCCTGATATATGAAGCTAAAATAAAAGCTACTGATGGTAATCCACACATAATCAAAAAGGAATATGATTCCTTGAATGTGACTACTTCTAAAGATTATTTAAATCGAATAAATATGAAATTTTCTAAAGTATCTAAATAATATTACTCCTAAGGAAATACTAAATCTCATTATGATCTTTCACAATTTTCTTGAAATTTCAAAAAACTATACAACAAGAGACAATAATTTATAAGATCCTTCAATAATAAAAAAACATGGTGATAACTATAAAGAGTTAAGATGATATGAATGAAAAAAATAATATTCATTAAACCTTACTGTATAAAATTCATAGAAAACAAGACTAAAGAAAATGATTATGTCAAAAAGATGGATTAGAAGAAATCCATGAAATCATGATGGCCACCTAGTGTGATTCTAATGATTCTAGTGAATGCATGTCATTGGCATCAGAAACTAAAGCTATAAATAACAAGTCCAGCATATGATTTATTGAACAATCAAATGAGGTACATTCCATTGAATCTTCTAATCATGATCACAAATAAAAAAAAATATTTCTCGTATAATGAATTAAATAAATGTTGATCGATGTTGGAAATTTTGTATGAATGTTTTAGAATAGATAAATATCATAAAAGTTCCTGAAATGAAATCCTTAGTGAGGAAGAAAGTTCGAACAATCAAATTTTAGAAATTAGAAATCTGATATGCAGACTCATTGTAAGTGCATAAAGTTAGGAATAACATAAAATGTGAGATTCTCTAGGTCATTTCTAGAGGGTTTAATTTATCAATTCAATAATAATGATTACCAGATTTAACATTTTTATAGAAATTTAGGTGAATGTTCAAATGAAAAAACAATAACCCCATATATTATAATGTAATGTACTAAAAAACCATGTTAATGATATAATGGCAGTATGAGTAATGATAAATTATTTTTATAGATTAACAAATGAAAATATTTGGATGTTGGGATCGATATTGTTACATCAAATTTCTTATTCCAGATTTAATAATTTGTTCTATCGAACATTCCTAATTAGTTTATATGATAACTATTGAATGAATATTTAACCTCAAGTTACAATACTTGGTCATTGTGTAGTTTCCAAGTCTAATTAAAAAATAAAAATAAAGTCCATATGTTCAATGATAAATGTGCAGTTTATATTAGCTAGTCACTCCAAGTCTTTTGTGAGTTATGACTATAATCTAATTTTCTGGGATTATTATTTGGACACATGATTCTTCACCATCACCCTTATATTCATCTTTTTGTGGATAATGATATAAAATAATTATGCAAAAAAGGAAAATATATGAATAAATTTATAGATTAACTCGTTAAAACACAATCCACAACTACACCACTCCCTTCTCTACTATGTGTCTATCCATTTAGTATCATAAGAATAATACACAAAAGATTAAATAAACACAATAATTTCTAATGATTGTTTTTTAATCTTCCTATAATATTATTTTATGTAACTACATTATCCTATTCCACCCAAAATATAATTCTATTTTTTAATTTGATATTTACTATATAACTCTTTATATCGAATGTGATCCTTCCATTTGGAATGTGAGTACAAAGATCGTTACATGTGACTATAAATTTAATTTTCTTCGTTGAAGCTCTAGTTCCCCCTTTTCACCATTGGTAGCCTACTCTCTTGCTATTGTAGTTCCCATGATGGCCAATAACAATATAACGGATCGGGGAACCAGTGATACAGTTTTAGAATTCATTCAATTTTAATTAAACTATATAACCTATTAAAGTCTCAATCATCTCAATTTTTTAACATAATCTTTCCATTCATGAAATGATAAAAATATAAAGAACATACATGTATTTAATAGTTAGGACAATAAAATATTTCCCATATTTATGATCGGTTAGTTTCCCCAAAAATTGATTCCACACTATAAACACAGTTGTTTATAGAAATGATATTTCATGTTTAATTAGTTTAGAGACCCAAAATTCAAAATCTATAAAGTCCCACTAGAGAGTTCCACATCCATCTAGCCACTAAAAAATGTTTTATTAATATAATAAGTAAGGCATTTTATTTTATCTCTGTCAGGTAAAAACCATATAAAAATGAAATTCCATTTAAAGACTCAATGATTTAATGATAAATAGATGACCCTTCTTCAACTACATCAGTAGAAAATGAGTATGATTTGGTCTGTTGGCCATTATTTCCATCACATTCTTCATTATTCTGGATGTTCCCTAGTCAATTAAATAATTAGGTAAAGGATTTATCCTCCATAAATAACTCTATTTTGCAACCTTCTTCTTCTCCTTAAGATATAATAGTGTATCATGTCCTTAATATTTCTGTAGTCTCTATATCCCTTATTAATTGTAATCCATTTTATATATTCAAATTAATTGTTGAATATCAATTAAAAAATTATATTGGAACACTATATAATATTTGAACTTATTGAATGTCCCTAATGTAAGGAATTATCAAATATGGGATAAAATTTCAAGTATAGTGTAACACCCCGAGATTTTATGAAAAATATTATTTTAATTTCATTAATGTCTTTTGTTGTATTCTAAACCAAGATTACCTTGCGCTATACGCAACACCGTATTAGCTTGCAGTATACGCAACACTATTCTTGGACCGTGTTACACACAATTTTGATAATAGTTATTCTACGCAACATTGAGTATATATATATATATATATTTATATATTAAATGTATAAATGAAATATGGTTGGATTCTGTTATACTAAACAATGAAGGATTCTTTCACAACACGCAACCTCGACTTGGCTTGCATTACACGCAATCGCGACCTTCCTCGATAGCGTGTGTTGTACGCAATACCGGGTTTTAATAAACAATGTTATATTAATATAATATTGTCATGAACTAGCCGTTATGAATATTATTAACTAAATTTTGAATTTTATAACATTATTATTCATCTTACACATTTCCAGAACATGGTATAAGAACAAAATAAATTTTTCGGGTAAAATAAGTATTTTTCAAAAAATGCAGTTTTGCCGCCATTGGATGGCGCACCCACATTAAATCTGGTTTTTTACATGTTTATAAGTTCAATTTGACAAAATAAAATTCTTCTTTGGAATCAAGAAATAAAAATTTACTTTGGATAAAACTTTCATATTATTCTGGTAACTTTCACATTCTAATGAATGGTAAAAACACGCTATATTTTAATTAAAAACAACTTTTTTCATCGTAATATCTTATGTGGTTAAATTATAATATTGAATGGTTTTAAAGTATAAATAGAATATATTTTTACCATTTAATATAATGTATTTCATTAGCATTGATTTTACCATGAATTCGTATGTTAAATCAATTCAATCTTTTGCAATGTTTTAAATAAAAACCCGTTTTAATTCGACAACGGGATTAATTTTAATTTAATTTCTGCAACTTCTGTGTTTTAAATTTTAAAAAATGAATTCCATATTTGGAATCAGTGGGTCCAAATTATGTTAATAGGATACTTTTTATTTTTGGGAATTATGAATAGTAACTACGGTAAATTTTATTTACCATAGTTAAAGGTAAATCGACTAATTAAGGGTAAATATAATATTTTAAAATTACCCTAACAAATGTCAAAATTCTATTGGATGACTAAAAAACGACCCATATCACCTAAGGGTCAGATTAGATTAATTTAATTAAATTTTGTCAATGAAAATAATTTAATTATTATTAAAACCAAAGAATGTGACAACATGTCACTTTCTTAAATCTTATAAGTATAATAATTTTAATCTAGTGATACACTTCAGGAAACTAAGAACATGAATAGTCTCCAGAACGAAAATACAATTATATACATCATAGGAATTTATTTTGAATTTTTAGGGATTAAATAAGTATCATTTATTATGACAGAAAGATGATGCAGTAATTGTCTTATTAATGAAATATTGACAGAATTGATGTTATAAATGCCCAAATAAATGTAATTTGAGACTTTTTATGACTTACACTAATTTTATAGGTTACTATGATATATTAGTGTTGCTTTAATCAACTTGGTCGAACATATAATTCTGTTATGACTTTCACAAAAATCATATATCAAATAGTGTCAAAATTGACACAAAATAGTTTTTAAATAAAATAACATATTATTAATTGTTATTTTATTCCTAAAAATCTAAGGTTTGGCCAAATGACTTAGATAAGGATATATATATTAATAATAAACAATTTGGGGTTCGTTTGGCGTGTTATAGTAAGTGTATTAACCATATAGTGAAAGAAAACAAAAAGACACGGTAAAAGTTAAATTATTTAACTTAGAGTTAAATCTAATTTATAAGGTTAAAATAATACCTTAAACTTGTCTAAATCCTATTGTTTGATAGGATTTAGACCCATCCCCACTTTAGCTTCGAAATAAGACCCTTTGGAACCATTATAAAACGATTTTGACATTAATATAAAATAATATTTTGAGGTATTCCTAAGGTGCCCCTCTCCTCCCTTATAAAAGGACACCTCCTCCCCCTCCTCCTCACACAAATGTGAGAACTCATGCTCGGCCAACCCCTGCCATTTTGTCCTCTCCACTTCCTTAGAATAATCCTAGAGGTCCTGGTCTTCTTCAAAGACCAATCTTAGTTCCCTAAGTGGAGGATTCAAAGAGCCGTTCCAAAGAAGAGGTAATATCCATTACCGATCTTTTCAATTTGTTTCTTCTTCAACTTCTTCTTATTTAGTTGTTTCATGACAAAGTAATAACATCAGTATTACTTACATACTGATATGTTATTATAAATATGAAACAACCCTAATTAACCTTCTATCCATCCTATGGAAAAAGGAAATCACCGCGTGTGCGTACATACGGAATACCGTCTCCACGTCGTGGTGTAATCTATTTTCCGCCACCACCTTAATTGGATGTGTATAAAGGTGTATTGAGTAACTATGTATGATTATTATAAAGTGATATTGATACTGAAATATTATACATACACTTCAACACAATTACACGACCATGGGAACGATATCATCGCTCGTGCGTACATACGGACTACCGTCTCCACGACGCGATGAGATTCATTCTCAATGATTAACCATTCATGAATGATTATAAAGTATATATAATAAGTACTAATGAAATATATGACCTAATAATGATACTGTAATTATTTATATTTATATTTATGTCATCTACTTAATTCCATTCAATTCAATAAGGAAACGAAAACAGCGTTCATGCGTACGTACGGACTACCGTCTCCATGAACGGTGTATTTATTTCCATTTACTGATTTATTATATATTTATATTCTGAATACATATATATATAAATCATGTTTTATATTCTGTAATTAAGTAATCATGGTCTAAGTAATCATATGAATAATTACAAGTTAAAAACACGAACGACAAATGAGACGATTTTACCCAAAACGCTACTTTAACATGAATTTCCAAAAGAAAGGGTAATATAAAGTCATAATTGGACCATATATGATATAATAACAATGAATATGATTCTGGAATAAGTCAATAACATGATTTAAATCATTATACAGGAGGTTCGGACAGTTACGAAGAAAATCGGACCTAAGGTAAGGGAAATATCACAATCTCATTTTTATCCGAGATTGTTTATACTTTGGTATTTACTGGGGTGTATTTTATCATCCACATCCATGTTTCTTCAATATGTAATTTTATTTCCATCCACCTACAATTGTTTAAATCCAATTTTACCCTTCGGTGAGTTTTTAGTAAACGATATGAAAGGAATCTTTTGTCATTTTTCATACGAGCTACTTTTTGACTTCTCTGACAAAAGTACGAAGAATGTTTTTTTTAACTTATACGGAATGAATGGATTTCTAAAAAATTATTTCCAAGAAGCTTCCTTTACAATTATTCATGTTTTTTTAATCAACATCTTTTAGTTTATAATTGTATGACATATTAAGAAAGGAAAAGTGTTTTTGAAGAAGAAATGATATTTTCCTCAAGAATTCATTTCAAGTGTTTTATCAAAATTATTTTCCATATAAGATAATAAAGGGTTCTATTTTTATCCCTATTATTACATTGATTTCATTATGTTGTGATGGAATTATTTTTATGAATTCCTTTATCATATATGAATTGTTTTATGATGTCATGATGTTTAAGATTCCCATTTTTATTACACTGGTTATGTAATGATGTATGATTTATGATTTTGTGGCACACATAAGAATGGTTTCATTATGAGATGGGTGGGACCTATATCTCCCTCCAATGCATTGGGTAAAGATTTTATATCTCATGAGATAGACATGGCTGGAATGGTAGGTTATACCAGTTCAGTGAAACAGGACTGAAAAGAGGGTCACTCGATTCAGAAATGGACTTTGTCCACTAAGATAGTCTTGGCAATGAGTCTTGACTAACAATAAATGATTCTCTATGATTATGTGTGTATGCCACAAAGTTTAATGTTTTTTTTATGATTATTGTGAATACATTTCACTACGATGAGTTATCCCAGGTTATGAATTTATGATCTCTTTTGCAGGTTAAGATTTCCAAAAGTTATGTTCTTATGAATATGAAGTGATTGATTTTTCTTTTGTTTACCCTTACTGAACATTTGAGCTCACCCTTTTATGTTTTCTTTTCCCCAGTATATAAAGAAAGGTTTTAGGTAAGAAAAAAAAAGGGAAGATCTTTATGGGCGATATTGAAGATCTTTCACTAGGATTAGAAGATTACGTTCCGAGTATCCAAAGACACTAAACTATTACGATCCTTGTGTGTGTGTTTTTGTTTTGTACTAAGTATTCCGAAAAAAGTAAAGTAATGTCCATGTATGTCAAGATTCGGGTCTCTACAGTTGGTATCAGAGGAAAGGTTTAGTCAACTTTTGGAAAATAGGATGTGAGAATGTTAGTGAGATCCCTAGAGATATTTCTAAGGTATGTCTAGGAATTTCTCTAAGGATAAGTATACGTATAGGATATAGTCCTAGAACTATGGTAACGATATTAGAATTTAACCTAAGATGTTAGATATTGAGGGTACTCCCCCTTTATTATGTTGTTTTCCCTAGCATGATTTTTGCCTCTCACACTATTCTTTTTGGGTTTTAGACGATGGCTGGAACCCGAAGGAACCGTGTTGATCAATGCAATGGACAATGCAATGATTGTCCTCCTGAACAAACAAATGTTATGGGAGATGGAGTACAACATCTTATTGCTATACTTACACAAGCTATGAATCATTCTGGACATCCAAATGAGCAGAGAAGGGAACAATATTCTATTGAGTCCTTCATGAGGCAACGTCCACCTTCTTTCAGTGAGTCTTCTGATCCACTTGTTGCTGAACAATGGATCAGTACCACTGAAAAGATATTTTCAGTTCTTCAATGTTCTGAACATGATAAAGTCATCTTAGCAGTATATCGTTTGGAAGGTGAAGCTTATCAATGGTGTAATCTTATCAAGAATACAAGGCAAAGAGATGAAATTGAGTCCATGGAATGGGACGAGTTCAAGAACTTATTTTTCAAAAAGTACTTCCCTCGTATTCTTCGAACAAAGATGGAGAAGGAGTTTCTTTATCTAAAGCAAAAGGATGATGAATCTGTTGGTATATACGAAGCGAATTTTACAAGACTTGCAAGGTATGATATATGAAGTATAAGTCCATTTTAGGAACAATATATGATTAATCTCACTATAGATCGACTTATGTATATAATTTTTGCTAACCTTTTGTTTGAGACAGATGGAATGACCCGTCATTCTATCACATGATCTGCTATGTAACACCCTGAGCTTCCATGATACGCTTCTAATTCAATAATGTAATAGCTTTCATTGTGCGCAACATCGAGTTCTAACACACTGCAACTAATCAAAGTAGCTGTTATGAATAGTAATAACCAATTTTTAAATTTATAGAAATTTTATATTTCAAAATGGACTTCATTTTTGTATTCCTAATATTGAAATTAGCCTATGTTGAATTTTTTGTAATTTTCTGAGATCTTCAAAATTTTTATGAATAGTGAAAAATACTTAAAACAACATTTTTAATCAAAATAATTTATAGTGATAAGTTATACTATTGAGTGGTTTTAAAGTATAATTAGAATATATTTTTACCATTTAATCCAATGGTGTTCATTATAATTAATTTCACTTTGAAATTGGACATAAACATTTGTCAATCTTTTGATATAAATTGTTTCTTAAAAACACGCTATTTGTTGTGACAGCGGGAATTAATTATAAAATTAATTAATGCAACTTATATGTTTTGAATTTTTTAAAATAGACATCATTTTTGAATTCGGAATATCAATTATAGCTTAGGGTGAAATTTTGGCATTGTTCTGAAAAACTTCAATTTTTGATGAATAGTGATACCACTAAGTGGTAGTTAAATAACTGATTTTTCGTTTAAATGAAATATTACCACTTCTGTGATTTGATTTTCAAAAAATTCGACATACATGGTTGACATTAAGAAGTAAAATGTGGTTCAATGAGATTAAAATAATTTTTTGGTGAATAGTAACTTTTAAGTTCTTAATCGCGATTAGAGGTAATTAGTGTAGTTTAAGGTAAAAACAATGTTTTAATAATATGAGATGAGAATGACAGTTGTCCTACTCCTATTGGATGAGTCATGGCCGACCGCGACAACCCATGGGTAAACTTGGGGACCCATGGAGCCACTTTAGTTGGAAAATGACATTAATATATATTTATTTAATGTTAAAATTAAATTGACACAAACATGAGTAGTTTTACTAAAACAGTTTTTAAGAGGGGTTACACAAGTCCACATTTTGACTATAAATATTAATTAGAAAGCTAAAACGATTTCCTACATCATAGTATTTTTTTTATAATTTTTAAACTTTATATAAATTAAATTATTTATGACAGCATTATGATGCAGCGATGACCTCATTATTTAACGATTTAAATAAAATGAGAAGATAATGCAAAATCCAAGGCATACACTTGTCCAAAGCCTATTGGATGAGGATATTTAGAAACCTTATAACCTTATCCTAGAATTATATAAGTGTGGGACCTTTATAATCCGAAAATCATTTTGAAATAATGTAACATTTCAATCATTCCAAAAGTGCCCCTCCTCTCCAATTATAAAATGCCCCCACCTCTCCCACCTCATTTACACTTTCAAGACATTTGGCTCGGCCAACCTCTGCCAAACTACTCTCCCAACTTCCCCCTCTTACTCCTAGAAGCCTCACTTTGGGCAGAACTCTTCCCAAGGAAGCCTTTGGCTCAAATCAAAAAGAGTTACCCGATTTTGAGGTAATGTCTTCTCTAATGTTGTTTTGTTTTATTTTAATTCTCCAACCCCCTAAACTCTTTTTATTCATTTCCTTTGTAACAAAACCAGTATAATCAATATACTAGGATGTTTTTATAAGAAGGATTCGAGCTACACTTACAAAAACCTACATCTAATGGCTAAAGAACATACGGTTTCTGTGGATGGCAAATTTATGCATCACGAAACGATGATTGTTCAACACTCATATAACATCTTCAATGGTGGCCATTAAGATGTCACTATTTTTATATATGATATATAATATGTTTATGTGTTACTTATGCTTCTGTATTTCTCATTTATGGCATACTTTATGATTTCCATTATGGGTAAAACGCGATAATTTCATTTTAGGAAGTGCGGACTACCGCCCCCTCAAAGTGATTTGAATCGTTAATGCCATATGTGGGATGTATAAAGGATGGAGTAATGGTATTATACACTATATTATACTGGAATTATATTATACATTTATATCATTATGATTTAGTTCCATTAAATATGAAATTGAAATTAAAGTAGCGTTCATGCGTACGTACGGCTTATCGTCTCCATGAACGGTGCATTTCATTTCTTACCTCTAAATGTTACGTAATATTATAAATGAACATATATACTGGATATATAATATATATATGACATCTAAATCATGAATATAATTCTGTATATAATGTATATTCTACCACATGAACAACTTGTAATTATAAGAAGTTTATTGTTGACTCAAGTACCAAAGATCGACAAAATGACCGTTATTAACTTAAATAATTACATAATGTTCATAACATTGTAATAAGTGATATAAAATGGATAATGAAATTGAAAATGTTTCTTAATAAGGTATATATTAACTCTATTTTATTAATCAGGAGGGTAAAGAACGGTTGAGTCAAGTCGGACACAAGGTAAGGGAATTTCTTAACCCAACTTCCATTCTTTGGGTTAATCTCATACTTTCAAATTATGTCATGATATTATTATGTCCTATCTTGTATTTTTACTTTCATCATTGTACCTATAGTGAATACACAAAATAGATCTATTTTATTTTAAAAATGATCTTTTTAAGGACTTTGTCTCAATCTCCTTTCATTGAGGCATATTTGGTTTTATACACAACTTTCTTTTATACGGTGTATAAACCCCATTGACTTTTATGTTTATTCAAAAGGAATTTTTTTTTATACGAAGCGTTTTACTAAATGACAAAAAGGGAATGTTTTTCTTTCCGTATATATGCGGCGACAATGACTTCTCCACCGCCGTGACCATTATTTGAGTTTCGGCTTCCTCTACAAGCCATACCTTATTTTAAAAGAAAAATAAATACCATGTTTTAATTTTCTTTTATTTTGGTATTCAAAATGGTCTTAAAGGTGTTTTTATTATATCAATGTGTTTTATTGTTATCTTGTGATTGGAATGTGGAAATGTTATGTTTCCTTTATGCATGTTTTATGTGATACGATTATGTTATGGTTTATGATATGTTTAAACCTGTTCATATGAGGAATGCTTTGGACTTAATAAGTGACGGGTGGAACCCGCTATAGCTCCTCGATGCATCGGCAGGTCTTATGAGACAAACTAGTGTCTTGGCACGAGGCCTTGACAAAATCTTATTTGTAGTCTTGGCATGAGGCCTTGGCTACGTGGTTATGATAGTCTGGCATTATGCATTCCATCATTATGAAAATGGTTATTGATATTGCATGTGATTATTCGACCAGTAGAATATCCATGTGAAGAAGTGAATGGAATTATCTCATTTTACTTTTGCCATATTATGTTGAAGTTCAAGTTCAAAAGGATTTTTTTTAGTTATACATTGCCTTAAATGTTTTTGTTTATTGATGAAAGCTTCCGCTATATTGTCATCCTTACTGAGCATCTGAGCTCACCCCTTTCAATGTTTTAATATTTTCCAGGATGTGAAGAAGTATTTTATGAATGACCTGCAGGGATAGTCAGAAGAGGATATGAGTGTGGACTATGAAGACTTTGATTTTAGTTTTTCACTTTATGATGTAATGTAAGACTTATGAATGTATCTAGTATTTCCAAGGCTACTAAACTAATAGGTCTTTCGAGACTTGATCTTTTGTGATCATGCCAATGCTACGAAGCAATGCACCGGCTCTGGGCAGCTGGGGTCGGGGCGTTACAGTTGTTATCAGTAGCAGTTTAGTACTAACCTTGGAAGCTAGATTTAGATAAACTCTGATTAGAGCACATAGCCCAAAGATAGACTTTGAGGATTATTATAGAAGAACTTCCTAGAATTTTGGTATTATAGAGATGTTATGAGTTTTTCGAGCAATACATCCCTGTCTGGATACGAGCAGGTAGAGGCGGCTCTGTCACAGATGTACCTAGGGGTAAAACCCGAAAACACCGCTTTGAGCTAGACTCGAATGGGAACTGGTGCACGACAACGGGCCTTGCTGCACTCTTGGTTACGACACTCCTGGGGGATATGCTTAGGATAATTCTCATTTTATTTACAAACCACTATGAAGGGTTATGAGTACATACTTCCTCAAAGAAAACATTTCTTTTTATGATTATGGATTATATCCATAAATAGTTCAATTTATGTAAAGTGTTTAACAAGTATGGAATTATGTATTTTGATTCATAAACTAATCTAGTTTATGCCATTGTTTAGAAATGGCGCCTAGTGGAAGTAATGGAAACCGTATCAATGCACGAACTCCGTGTAGGGATTACCCTCCTTCTCAAGATAATTATTGTGGATCTGGAGATACAACTAGTGCTGATCAACTTATTACCATACTGGGACAACTCACTCAGGTTATGAATAATAAACATACTCGTATGGAGCACCCTGATCCGCAACGTGGAGGATCAATGCTAGAATGTTTCATGAGGCAACAACCACCAACCTTCAATGGGAGTACAAATCCTACATTAGCTGAGCAATGGATAAATTCCTTAGAGAAAATATTCCATGCCTTGGGGAGTAGTGAAAGGGAGAAGTTTGTCATGGTAGTGTACCGCCTCACTGGAGATGCCGATCAGTGGTGGTCGCTGATTCAAAACACAAAGGAAGTTGATGACGTATCGAATATGGAATGGAGGGAGTTCAAAGAGCTTTTCTTAGAAAAATACTTTCCTTGTGACCATCGAGAAGATATGGAAAGGCAATTTCTGTGTTTAAGGCAGAAGGAGGATGAGAATGTTGCAAAGTATGAGGCTAACTTTACAAGGTTAGTGAGGCATGCTGCCGATTATATACGTAACCCAAGGAGTAATATTGATCGTTTATTTGATGGGTTAAAACCATTTCTCCGTCGAGCTTTAGTATCACAATCCTTCTCATCATACGAATATATTGTCTCGTGTGCTATCAAGACAGAAAAGGAATTCTCTAAGTCTTATGACAACAAAGTAAAGCAAGAGAAGAAGAGAACGGTGGAACAAGAGACAGATAAAGGGAAAAAGGGAAAGAAGGATTTTCTATTATGTGATAATTGTGGGAAGAATCACCCTGGTACTTGTCTAAAAGGAATGGGAGTTTGTTATAAATGTGGAGAAAAGGGTCACCAGGCTCGTGATTGCAAGGGAAAGAAAGAGGCTGTCATAGTTGAATGCTACAATTGTATAGAAATGGGTCATTATTCAAATGATTGCCCTAAGCTTCAGGGAAACATACCTCAGAAAAGGCCAAGGGATCAAGGACAATCTTATGCTGTTACTACAGTTGAAGCAGAATAACTAATGTATTGGTGCTTTTGGGCTCATGGATTCTATTCTCGTTATTAGAATAATGTGATATATATATATAAGGAATGTACTGCAGTACTTGTTGATTTCAGTAAGGTTTTAATATGATTAAGGTAATCATATTTTTAGTATGTGAAAATAAGTGAAAATTTTCTTTGTTTGGGGAATCTGATGTTACAATTGATTTTGGAATTTAGAGACCTTTTAGAGAAAGTCTGGACTGAGGTATTTTGGATAACTATTAAGGTTGGAATGGATTAAGTTGAACCATGGATAGTATTGTTTAATGTTAAAGCATTTCTGAAGATTATTTTTGGAATATTATAATACTATAGTTTTAGGAAAAGGACAACCTGCAGGGTGGGGACTAACCAGTCGCGTCGGACAAAGCTGCAGGAATCGAACCCACAACCATAGTGCGACAAGCCTTTATTTCCTACCACTAGCCTACAGGAAGTCCCTGGTTATTACAAAATAATTTTACTAATCTAAATGGTATGTGTTAACATTTGGAACCTTATACAATTAGGATAAGTATAATATTTTTGAGTTCTATTATCCTTTTGAGTGAAAGATGAGTT
The DNA here is from genome assembly GCA_963277665.1 of Viscum album. NCBI lineage: Eukaryota > Viridiplantae > Streptophyta > Magnoliopsida > Santalales > Viscaceae > Viscum > Viscum album. The sequence goes on along the minus strand of OY728162.1, from coordinate 1,365,139,477 downwards.
GAAGGTTGAAACTCTAATTGTCAAGCATAAATATATATATACCTATCTCTTATTCAATGAATAAATTAATTCTTAAACTTTAGTAAAGGGATATTAAAACAAAAAAATGTTTTATCCTAATACCTTATGTCTTGTTGAACTGATGATATTTTAAATCAACATAGATTGATGACTTTGAGGCCCTCAATTTGACAGTTGATTGTGATTGATGACCTCAATAACTCCCTACAAATATTTACGTTTTTCCTCCAATTATATGTCTTTAATTTCCACCAATGTTCTCTTAATCGAGATCATAATTGGGTGGTGACTTTTTCATTTCCCTTTCCCTCTTATTAAGGCTAAATTTTATTAATCTTATTTCTGATGTGGGTTTTCCACAAAGGTATTTTCTCTTTTCAACCTTTTATTTACAAAGAAAAATTTCAAATTGCGAGGACGCAATTTATTTAAGGAGGGGAGAATGTAACACCCTGAGCTTCCATGATACGTTTCTAATTCGATAATGTTATAGCTTCCATTGTGCGCAACATCGAGTTCTAACACACTGCAACTAATCAAAGTAGCCGTTATGAATATTAATAACCACTTTTTAAATTTATAGAAATATTATATTTCAAAATGGACTTCATTTTTGTATTCCTAATATTGAAATTATCCTATGTTGAATTTTTTGTAATTTTCTGAGAACTTCAAAATTTTTATGAATAGTGAAAAATACTTAAAAAAACTTTTTTAATCAAAATAATTTATCGTGATAAGTTATACTATTGAGTGGCTTTAAATTATAATTAGAATATATTTTTACCATTTAATCCAATGGTGGTCATTATAATTAATTTCACTTTGAAAATGGACATAAACAATTGTCAATCTTTTGATATAAATTGTTTCTTAAAAACATGCTATTTGTTGTGACAGCAGGAATTAATTATAAAATTAATTAATGCAACTTATATGTTTGGAATTTTTTAAAATAGAAATCATTTTTGAATTCGGAATATCAATTATAGTTTAGGGTGAAATTTTGGCATTGTTCTGAAAAACTTCAATTTTTGATGAATAGTGAAACCACTAAGTGGTAGTTAAATAACTAATTTTTCGTTTAAATGAAATATTACCACTTCTGTGATTTGATTTTCAAAAAATCCGTCAAACATGGTTGACATTAAGAAGTAAAATGTGGTTCAATGAGATTAAAATAATTTTTGGGTGAATAGTATCTTTTAAGTTCTTAATCGCGATTAGAGGTAATTAGTGTAGTTTAAGGTAAAAACAATGTTTTAATAATATGAGATGAGAATGAAACTTGTCCTACTCCTATTTTATGAGTCATGGCCGACCAAGACAACCCATGGGTAAATTTGGGGACCCCATGGAGCCACATTAGTTGGAAAATGACATTAATATATATTTATTTAATGTTAAAATTAAATTGACACAAACATGAGTAGTTTTACTAAAACAGTTTTTAAGTGGGGTTACACAAGTCCAAATTTTGACTATAAATATTCATAAGAAATCTAAAAAAAATTCCTACATCATAGTATTTTTTTATAATTTTTAGACTTTAAATAAATTAAATTATATATGACAGCATTATGATGCAGCGATGACCTCATTATTTAAAGATTTAAATAAAATGAGAAGATAATGAAAAATACAAGGCTTACACTTGTCCAAAGCCTATTGGATGAGATATTTAGAAACCTTATCACCTAAGCCTCGAATTATATATGTTTGGGACCTCTAGAATCCGAAAATCATTGTGACATAATGTAACATTTCAATCATTCCAAAAGTGCCCCTCCTCTCCACTTATAAAACGCCCCCACCTCTCCCACCTCATTTACACTTTCAAGCCATTTGGATCGGCCAACCTCTGCCCAAATACTCTCCCAACTTCCCCCTCTTACTCCTAGAAGCCTCACTTTGGGAAGAACTCTTCCCAAGGAAGCCTTTAGCTCAAATCAAAAAGAGTTACCCGATTTTGAGGTAATGTCTTCTCTAATGTTGTTTTGTTTTATTTTTCTTCTCCAACACCCTAAACTCTTTTTATTCATTTCTTTTGTAACAACACCAGTATCCTCAATATACTAGGATGTTGTTATAATAAGGATTCGAGCTACACTTACACAAACCTACATCTAATGGTTAAAGAACATACGGTTTCTGTGGATGGCTAATTTCTGCCCCACGAAATGATGATTGTTCAACACTCATATAACACCTTCAAAGGTGGCAATTAAGATGTCACTATTTTTATATATGATATATAATATGTTTATGTTTTACTTATGCTTCTGTATTTCTCATTTATGGCATACTTTATGATTTCCATTATGGGTAAAACGCGATAATTTCATTTTAGGAAGTGCGGACTACGGCCCCTCAAAGTGATTTGAATCGTTAATGCCATATGTGGGATGTATAAAGGATAGAGTAAATGGTATTATACACTATATTATAATGTAATTATATTATACATTTATATCATTATGATTTAGTTCCATTAAATATGAAATTGAAATGAAAGTAGCGTTCATGCGTACGTACGGCTTACCGTCTCCATGAACGGTGCATTTCATTTCTTACGTCTAAATGTTACATAATATTATAAATGAATGTATATACTGGATATATAATATATATATAACTTCTAAATCATGAATATAATTCTCTATATAATGGATATTCTACCACATGATCAAATTGTAATTATAAGAAGTTTATTGTTGACTCAAGTACCAAAGATCGACAAGACGACCGTTATTAACTTAAATAATTACATAATGTTCATAACATTGTAATAAGTGATATAAAAATGATAATGAAATTGAATATGTTTCTTAATAAGGTATATATTAACTCTAGTTTATTATTCAGGAGGTTAAAGAACGGTTGAGTCAAGTCGGACACAAGGTAAGGTAATTTCTTAACCCAACTTCCATTCTTTGGGTTAATCTCCTACTTTCATATTATGTCATGATATTATTATGTCCTACCCTGTATTTTTACTTTCTTCATGTGTACATATAGTGAATACACATAATAGATCTATTTTATTTTAAAAATGATCTTTTTAAGGACTTCGTCTCAATGTCCATTCATTGAGGCATATTTGGTTTTATACACAACTTTCTTTTATACGGTGTATAAACCACATTGACTTTTACGTTTATTCAAAAGGAATTTTTTTTATACGAAGATTTTTACTAAACGAAAAAAATGGAATGTTTTTCTTTCCGTACATATGCGGAGACAATGACTTCTCCACCGCCGTGACCATTATTTGAGTTTCGGCTTCCTCTACAAGCCATACCTTTTTTTAAAAGAAAAATAAATACCATGTTTTAATTTTCTTTTATTTTGGTATTAAAAATGGTTTTGAAGGTGTTTTTATTATATCAATGTGTTGTATTGATATCTTGTGATTGGAATGTGGAAATGTTATGTTTCCTTTATGCATGTTTTATGTGATACGATTATGTTATGGTTTATGATATGTTTAAACCTGTTCATATGAGGAATGCATTGGACTTAATAAGTGACGGGTGGAGCCCGCTATAGCTCCTCGATGCATCGGCAGGTCTCATGAGACAAACTAATGTCTTGGCACGAGGCCTTGACAAAATCGTATTTGTAGTCTTGGCACGAGGCCTTAGCTACGTGGTTATGATAGTCTGGCATTATGCATTCCATCATTATGAAAATGGTTATTGATATTGCATGTGATTATTCGACTAGTAGAATATCCATGTGAATAAGTGAATGGCATGATCTCATTTTACTTTTGCCATATTATTTTGAAGTTCAAGTTCAAAAGGCTTTTGTTTTAGTTAAACATTGCCTTAAATGTTTTTGTTTATTGATGAAAGCTTCCGCTATATTGTCATCCTTACTGAGCATCTGAGCTCACCCCTTTCAATGTTTTAATATTTTCCAGGATGTGAAGAAGTATTTCATGAATGACCTGCAGGGATAGTCAGAAGAGGATATGAGTGTGGACTATGAAGACTTTGATTTTAGTTTTTCACTTTATGATGTAATGTAAGACTTATGAATGCATCTAGTGTTTCCAAGGCTACTAAACTAATCGGTCTTTCAAGACTTGATCTTTTGTGATCATGCCAATGTTACGAAGTAATGCACCGGCTCTGGGCAGCTGGGGTCGGGGCGTTACATGCTAACACTTCACGAATAACAAATTCAACTTCATTTATTTAAGAGATGAAGTGGAAATTGTTCAAGGCACAAACAACAGTGAGATTGTACCAAAATAAAGTATGTATTTATTCTAATTCAAATTTTCAACTTTAGGGAAATGATCTTGAAAACCAACAATGTTGTCCTAGTGACCTTATATCCGATGAATCAGATGGTACCCTAGATCATCACAAATTTATGGCTTTGTGATTTCTAGCTTTTCCATATCCATGTTCTCTACCACTCTCCATCAGAACATGATGGTTAGATTTCTCTTCCATATCCATATTTTCACCTATGTGGAAACCCAGTGATTAGTTTATATTGGTAACCGTTACGTTTCAAACTTTTTTTTAAAGATAAGTTTTGTTATTCCTTTTTACGATGTGGGTTTCTCTCAAAGAAACTTTCAAATAGTAAACCATTTATAACCCCGACGAATTTCGAGGGAGAAATTCATTTTAAGGGTGGTAGAATGTAACACCCCGAGATTTTATGAAAAATATTATTTTAATTTCATTAATGTCTTTTGTTGTATTCTACACCAAGATTACCTTGCGCTATACGCAACACCGTATTAGCTTGCAGTATACACAAAACTATTCTTGGACCGTGTTACACACAATTTTGATAATAGTTATTCTACGAAACATTGAGTATATATATATATATATATATTAAATGTATAAATTAAATATGGTTGGATTCTGTTATACGAAACAATGAAGGATTCTTTCACAACACGCAACCCCGACATGGCTTGCATTACACGCAATCGCGACCTTCCTCGATAGCGTTTGTTGTACGCAATACCGGGTTTTAATAAACAATGTTATATTATTATAATATTGTCATGAACTAGCCATTATGAATAGTATTAACTAAATTTTGAATTTTATAACATTATTATTCATCTTAAACATTTCTAGAACATGGTATCAGAACAAAATAAATGTTTCGGGTAAAATAAGTATTTTTCAAAAAATGCAGTTTTGCCGCCTTTGGATGGTGCACCCACTTTAAATCTGGTTTTTGACATTTTATAAGTTCAATTTGACAAAATAAAGTTCTTCTTTGGAATCACGAAATAAAAATTTACTTTGGATAATATTTTCATATTATTCTGGTAACTTTCACATTTTAATGAATGGTAAAAACACGCTATATTTTAATTAAAAACAACTTTTTTCATCGTAATATATTATGTGGTTAAATTATAATATTGAATGGTTTTAAAGTATAAATAGAATATATTTTTACCATTTAATATAATGTATGTCATTAGCATTGATTTTACCTTGAATTCGTAAGTTAAATCATTTCAATCTTTTGCAATGTTTTAAATAAAAACCCGTTTTTTATTCGACAACGAGATTAATATTAATTTAATTTCTGCAACTTCTGTGTTTTTAAATTTAAAAAATAGATTCCATATTTGGAATCAGTGGGTCCAAATTATGTTAATAGGATACTTTTTATTTTTGGGAATTATGAATAGTACATACGGTAAATTTTATTTACCATAGTTAATGGTAAATCGGGTAATTAAGGGTAAATTTAATATTTTAAAATTACACTAACAAATGTCAAAATTCTATTGGATGACTAAAAAACGACCCATATCACCTAAGGGTCGGATTAGATTAATTTAATTAAATTTTGTCAATGAAAATAATTTAATTATTATTAAAACCAAAGAATGTGACAACATGTCACTTTCTTAAATCTTATAAGTATAATAATTTTAATCTAGTGATAAACTTCATGAAACTACGAACATGAATAGTCTCCAGAAATCTAATTCAATTATCTACATCATAGTAATTTATTTAGAATTTTTAGGGATTAAATAATTATCATTTATTATGACAGAAAGATGATGCAGTAATTGTCTTATTAATGAAATATTGGCAGAATTGATGTTATAAATGCCCAAATAAATGTAATTTGAGACTTTTTAAAACTTACACTAATTTTCAAGGTTACTATGAAATATTAGTGTTGCTTTAATCAATTTTTTTCGAACATATAATTCTGTTATGACTTTCACAAAAATCATATATCAAATAGTGTCAAAATTGACACAAAATAGTTTTTAAATCAAATATTATATTATTAATTGTTATTTTTTTCCTAAAAATCTATGGTTCGGCCAAATGACTTAGATAAGGATATATATATTAATAATAAACAATTTGGGGTTCGTTTGGCATGTTATAGTAAGTGTATTAACCATATAGTGAAAGAAAACAAAAAGACACGGTAAAAGTTAAATTATTTAACTTAGAGTTTAATCTAATTGATAAGGTTAAAATAATACCCTAAACTTGTCTAAATCCTATTGGTTGATAGGCTTTAGACCCATCCCCACTTTATCTTCGAAATAAGACCCATTGGAACCATTATAAACCGTTTTTTACATTAATATAAAATTATATTTTGAGGTATTCCTAAGGTGCCCCTCTCCTCCCTTATAAAACGACACCTCCTCCCCCTCCTCCTCACACAAATTTGAGCACTAATGCTCGGCCAAACCCTGCCATTTTCTCCTCTCCACTTCCCTAGAATAATCCTAGAGGTCCTGGTCTTCTTCAAAGACCAATCTTAGTTCCCTAAGTGGAGGATTCAAAGAGGCGTTCCAAAGAAGAGGTAATATCCGTTACCGATCTTTTCAATTTCTTTCTTCTTCAACTTCTTCTTATTTAGTTGTTTCATGACAAAGTAATAACATCAGTATTACATACATACTGATATGTTATTATAAATATTAAACAAACCTAATTAACCTTCTATCCATCCTACGGAAAAAGGAAATCACCGCGCGTGCGTACGTACGGAATACCGTCTCCACGTCGTGGTGTAATCTATTTTCCGCCACCACCTTAATTGGATGGGTATAAAGGTGTAATGAGTAACTATATATGATTATAATAAATTGATATTGATACTGAAATATTATACATACACTTCAACACAATTACATGACCATGGGAACGATATCATTGCTCGTGCGTACGTATGGACTACAGTCTCCACGACGCGATGAGATTCATTCTCAATGATTAACCATTCAAGAATGATTATAAAGTATATATAATAAGTACTAATGAAATATATCACCTAATAATGATACTGGAATTATTTATATTTATATTTATGTCATCTACTTAATTCCATTCAATTCAATAAGGAAACGAAAACAGTGTTCATGCGTACGTACGGACTACCGTCTCCATGAACGGTGTATTTCTTTCCATTTACTGATTTATTATATATGTATATTCTGAATACATATATATATATAAATCATGATTTATATTATGTAATTAAGTAATCATGATCTAAGTAATCATATGAATAATTACAAGTTAAAAACACAAACGACAAATGAGACGATTTTACCCAAAACGCTACTTTAACATGAATTTACAAAAGAACGGATAATATAAAGTCATAAGTGGACCATATATGATATAATAACAATTAATATGATTCTGGAATAAGTCAATAACATGATTTAAATCTTTATACAGGAGGTTCGGACACTTACGAAGCAAATCAGACCTAAGGTAAGGGAAATATCACAATCTCATTTTTATCCGAGATTGTTTATACTTTGGTATTTACTAGGGTTTATTTTATCATCCACATCCATGTTTCTTAAATATGTAATATTATTTCCATCCACCTACAATTTTTTAAATCCAATTTTACCCTTCGGTGAGTTATTAGTAAATGATATGAAAGGAATCTTTTGTCGTTTTTCATACGAGGTACTTTTTGACTTTTCCGACAACAGTACGAAGAATGTTTTTTTAACTTATACGGCATGAATGGATTTCTAAAAAATTATTTCCAAGAAGCTTCCTTTACAAGTATTCAAGTTTATTTTTAATCAACTTCTTTTAGTTTATAATTGTATGACATATTAAGAAAGGAATAGTGTTTTTAAAGAAGAAAGGATATTTTCCTCAAGAAATCATTTCAAGTGTTTTATCAAAATTATTTTCCATCTAAGATAATAAAGGGTTCTGTTTTTATCCCTATTATTACATTGATTTGATTATGTTGTGATGGATTTATTTTTATGAATTTTTTTATCGTATATGAATTGTTTTATGATGTCATGATGTTTAAGATTCCCATTTTTATTACACGGGTTATGTAATGATGTATGATTTATGATTTTGTGGCACACTTAAGAATGGTATCATTATGAGATGGGTGGGACCTATATCTCCCTCCAATGCATTGGGTAATGATTTTATATCTCATGAGATAGACATGGCTGGAATGGTAGGTTATACCGGTTCAGTGAAATAGGACTGAAACGAGGGTCACTCGATTCAGAATTGGACTTTGTCCACTAAGATAGTCTTGGCAATGTGTCTTGACTAACATGAAATGATTCTATATGATTATGTGTGTATTCCACAAAGTTTAATGTTTTAAGTTATGATTATTGTGAATACATTTCACTACCATGAGTTATCCCAGGTTATGAAATTATGATCTCTTTTGCAGGTTAAGATTTCCAAAAGTTATGTTCTTATGAATATGAAGTGACTGATTTTTCTTTTGTTTACCCTTACTGAGCATTTGAGCTCACCCTTTTATGTTTTCTTTTCCCCAGGATATAAAGAAAGGTTTTAGGTAAGAAAAAAAAGGGAAGATCTTTATGGGAGATATTGAAGATCTTTCACCAGGATTAGAAGATTACGTTCCGAGTTTCCAAAGACACTAAATTATTACGATCCTTGTGTGTGTGTTTTTGTTATGTACTAAGTATTCCGCAAAAGTAATGTAATGTCCATGTATGTCAAGCTTCGGGTCTCTACATATAGTAAATTGATATTCTCATTTAATTCATTCCATGATTCCCATTAAAATCATCAATTGAATCTGGTATATTTAATCATTAAATATTATTGAAATCAACTACATTGAACCACAACTAATTTTTCATCCATGTGTTGATGATGACATGCAGTGTAACATATTAGTTTCAATTGTAGCATAGTGTTCTTCACGAGATCATATCAACATAAATAAAAAATTTAAATGAATTATGTGGTTTAGAATTCATGATTTCTTGTGAAACATAATCTAAATTAATTTTTTTTCTTCAGAAAACAAAATCTTAAATTCTTCATATGTTCAAATTTTTAATATTCACAAAATACCATAATGTATTTTTACTCATCCAAATTATTGGAATACTCTTATGATGTCCAATTTTATCTTTTTAAAATTCGATCAACACTTTTTCATACTCAAATTTTATATTTAAATATTATCCATGTATTCTTTAGAAGATCATGATTACTCGACCATACACAATATCTACTCTTTCAACTGTTTATACTCATCTATGATCACACATATAATCCATAAAGTTTCAAATGTTACAAAACTAAGAGTGATCATATATTATTTAGTAATAATATTTAGTAAGGTAACATAATCTTCAACATTCACATTATTAATTAAGAAATAATTTCCAAAACATTAGTATGATCAGTTATTCATATGAACTAACACATATCCAGAATAATATATGTTATTGAGTTTTTTAACATACAATTTGTTTAATAATTTTTAAAATAATCAAAGGTTTAAAATATTTTTAAAACCAATATTGAAAGGAAACATTAGCCTGAACAACTTTTGGATTAATTATAAAGGTGTGGAGTTTGATTCCTCATTTTCTGTTCATTGTCCTAGATTGATGACATGGAAATGGTTTCTAATGTAATTCATGTGACAAAATGAATTTTCCCTTGATGAAATAAATATTCATTTTTTTCATTAATTCTTTTCACCTAAATTTATGTCAATGGTGTTTTTGTTGATAATAACTTTCCCGGACCCCTAATAAATAGCCACTAAATCCTCCCCATAATCATCACTCAATTTAACCTACATATCTCTTGTTCCACTCCCCATATCTCTAAAATTTCTCAGTGTCTGATCTCTTGTCTGCTACATTTTCGGTGGCCTAAAAAGAATGAAAAATTTATGATGAATTGAATTTGAGAAGAAAAATCATAGGTTTTCTATCATATTCATTTAAAAGTTAAATATTTATTTAATTTCATAGTTTTTTATTATTTTAAAATATGTTTTTATTAGTTTTTTAGTTAGTTATATATAATATTTTAAATAATAGTTAATATTATTAAGTAAATAAAATTTATTTATTAATTACTTTTTTGTTAATAATTTATAATTATATTAATTTATATATTTATTATTTTAAGAAGATATTATTATTTAGTTTAAGTGAGTAGTTTAAGATATTAGTTCCATAATGAGGAATTAATATTAGTTAGATGATGGACAACTATTAGTGAAATAGTGATTAATTATTAAATAACTTATGATTAAATAATGATATGCAATAATTATGTATTGAAGAACTAATTAATAAAAATAATAAAATTTTATTGAAGAATTATTTTTATTGAATTATTACATTGCGATTAAATAATGATTAGTAATTGATTAAAAAAATTGTAAAATAATGATTCGAGTGATTAAAAAATTATTAATCCATTATGAGGGAATGATAAAACAATGATTAATTAATGATAATGTAATGATTGGAAACCAATTAATTAATGATTAATTGTTAGTAAACTATAATTTATCAACATAAATAATGATAAAATAATATTTAAGTATTAATTAAATTTAAATTAACTACTTAATAAATATTATTTAATAAATGATTTATAATTGATTAATGAATGAATAAGGCATAGTTATCTTATGATTAACTATTTATTAATGATTGATTAATTAATGATTAATGAATGACTAAGGAATGATTAAATAATGATTAATCAATTATTAACAACTGGTTATTGAATAATTATATAATGATGAACTATTAATTAACCCATCACTAACTATAATGTATGTAAATAAATACTATTAATTAAGGAATAATTATTGAGAGATTCATGTAGTATTAATTGATGATGAATTAATGAAAGACCATTATTAAATTAATGATTAATTATTAAATGATTTTAAACTAACTTGAAAATAATTATTAATTAGTAATGATCTAATAATTAACAGTTGAATGACTAATAAATAATTTTTAATTAAGGAATGATTAATGAGTGATACGCGAATAATTAAGGCATTATTATCATAGGCTTATCTATTTCAAAACATATTACTACACAATAATTTAATGATGACTAACCAATCAATAATAAACTAATAATGCAATATTAACTAATTATAAACTAATTTTTAATAAATGATTACGAATTGCGATTCAATGAATAAATTATAAATAATTAATGATGAAGTAAGTATTAAACAATAATTAGTTAATTACTAATAATTAATTAGGTTTTAATTACAATTTAATAAATAATAATTAAATCATACTTAAGAAGTTTTTAACAACTGAATGAAGATTCATTAACTATTGATTAAAAAATAATTAACATTAGAATAAGTAATGACAAGAATTTTATTCAGTTATTATTAAATTAGAAATAATTAATCATTAATCATTATTTATCTTTAAACTAATTACTTAACAACTTTTTAATAATGAATGCTTAAAAATGACTATTTAATAATAAACTATGTATTAAATTTGGATTAAATAATTATTACATATTGATTAAAATTAGATTAAATTGAATTAATAGAGGATAAAAGAGGGATAACAGTATGAAAAAGGTGGCCTAACTACAAACCATATTTGTTACTCCTTTCATTTAGATTATTTATACCTTACTAAACACCTATTTTATAGTATTGGTAGATTTGTTTTAGATAATTATTAATCTATTTACATACTACTGAACGTAACTTTATGAAGATTAAAAATTATATAAGGAGTCATTAATGTAATCTTTTAGGATATAATAAATTGTTCTAAAATATATTGAATTAAAATATTATTTAGTTGTCTAAAAATTAATTATTTATATTGATAATTCAAGTGGATGTGGGTTTGGAATAGATATACCAACATGTTACAACCCAATGACAACATATTAAGTTAGACTCAATAAAGAATTGGTACATGACAATGGTCTGTGATGCATTATTGGTTTGACCCTCCAAGTATATATGCTTAAGATGATTCAAATTCTATATTTAAGTACTAAAAATACCTTTAGGATGATTAAAAAATGTACTGTAAAACATTAATGTCATATTTTAGGATATAAGAAGACAATATAAAATTTTGGTAAATTAATTATTTTATGGTTAGGTGAGAAATTAACTCCATTTCTAGACACTACATTTGGATGTTGGTGTAGAAATAATGTACCTTGGGGTAGAAACCACAAAACCCAATATTTATATAGAATTAATCAAGAACTGGTGAATGAAAATGGTCCTTACTACACACCTGGTTTGAAAATCATACAGGATGTTCATTAGAAGATTCACTTTCATTTTATAAACTACTAAAAAAACATTAGAAGGATTATAAATTGTACAATGAATTTGTTTCATATTTTTGGATATAAGAATATGTTCATGAATTTTTCTAATTAAAGGTATTTTTTTCAATGATTTGATTGATTACTCATTGAAAATATTATTTACCCACTCATAATCTGGATTAAACTTCATTTTTAGATAGAAAATAATTTTTACCTATTTCTAAAGCTATGGGGAAGTTATTATAATCTAAAATGAATATTCTTATACTACAAAACGGTAAAAAATGGTATGGATATTTGATTCTGTATCCCTTTGAAAAATTATAGAAAGTGTTTTTTCATATTTAAATGTTATAATTGATAAACAGATAGAGTTTATTAGCTCTAGAATTTTTCATTTCCTAGAAACACTATGAAATCTTACTTATCCATTGATTTATGATGAGGACTATATCAAAGAAATAAGATCATTTTTCCAATGGTATGCTAGTTCCATGATAAGTTTATATTTTGATGTTTTATGTATTCTGACGGAAAATCCAAATATATGATTACATAGGTATTTAAGAGTGGTTGAAGAAGGCACGTCCTAGGAAAATGAGTCTATTATCAGTGATGTAGAAGAAGATAACCAATATAATGAGACAGAACTATAGTAAGATCATTTTGATGATGAGTAAGTGTTTGATAATGGAATATATAGAGGATAAAATGACGAGGAGGATGAAGATATAGAATTTGGGAAGGAAGATGGTAGAATTAATATTTTTCCACAACTACCTCAAAAGAAAATATATCATCCAAACATCTTCTCATATTAGTTAATATCAATGGATCATTTTATTTAACCTGACTAGAATTTTAGAATACCATCAAATGAGTTTCATGGAGTGTAATGGGATAGATTTAGTGATTTTTTTCAAAAAATTATATGTAGGAAGTGATTTTTTAAGAATGTATTCCATAAAAAACACATTTAATGGATTTCATATTTAGATAAACTATATATATCTATATTAGGATTCAAGTAGCAAAAAATACATCATATGATCGTAAAAATATGTCAATGATTGTAGTTACCTATTGAGGGAGATTCTTGGAATTCCATTTGGAGGTTGTATAATTTTAAATGATTGAGGTAGCTCATACATGCATTCTTCCAAACCTAAAACAAAATCATATATAATTGGATGTTGAATATATGTCATATATTATATTTAGATTATTAGGAAATTCTAAAATGTTCCAATTTCCCTTGTGTACAATATCATCATAAAAATATTGGTTAAATGATTTCCTATACAATGTCATGGATAGTGAAATGTAAGGCACTTTTCATAATCATCTAGGATTAGGGTGACTAGTATTGAGTGTTGAAAAAATTTACATCCATACTGAGACATAATAGAAATGTTTTAATACATCGAGAGATGAAATAACATATATCTCTAGATAACCAACTTGATCCATCTCATGTCAAATTTAATATGTTATTATGGTAATTATTTCAATCTATTTCAACATTTTGTTTTTGAAAAAAGATAATAAAAATTGATAGGACATTTCTATATAGAAAATGAATGGGTGTATTCTTGATTAAGACAACACAATATAGAAACCATTTACCTATAACTATTTCATTTTATTTTATGGAGAATGAAAATTATGAATCTTGTAGTTGGTATTTAGTATTTAACAGCATCCATTTCATCAATATTTTTAGTGTATATTAAATATTAGATCATAACCAATCAATCCCTGATTGAATATATGTATATTGGATAATATGTATACATTTGAGTTCACATCATTGATTCGACATTAAAAAATTTCTTCAAACACGTTAAAAAATTACATTATGAACTTATAATTAAGGATATTATAAGGCTTGGTATACAATCTCTTGGTTATTTTTTTACCATTAAAACGTAATGATAAAATTATTTTTGGTAAAATTTAACAAGTTTTCTATATCTTATGATCAATATAAATTATGGATTGAAAAAATAATATATGAAATACCTAGGGATAATATTGGAGTGTTTAATTATATGATTGTGAATACAAAAGAAAAATAGACATTAGCATATGATGGGGGAAGAGGTATCAACACATAACCAGAAAAATTGTGAAGTGCATAAATGGATTCCTCAAGGTTAATCATATGTTAAATATAATTGAAAAAGTTAGTAAGTTATGTTATTATTTTTTCATGTACATTATTGATAGAGGATAACAAATTGGGGATAAGATTCAGGAAGGGGTATGGTATGGGTGACACTTTCAAAGAGATATTGAATTTAAGTGGAAGACTATCAAGACCCCATCACATGTATTAGAGGTAAATTCTGGGTGGGAGTACAGGGAGTGATGCATTGAAAATATTGAAACATCCAGGAATTGTGATATCTATCCATACGTAACATTATAACATGTGACTTTGCAATCATTTCAAGGGAATAATATGTTTACCGATTTTATTAGACGAAGGCCAGTCCTAAATTATATTATACACCATGGATTCCTTATTAGGGAGACTCAACATTTCCCAATGTGTGAAGAACATAATATATTGATACCTAACATCCCCAATTTGCGATAACGAGGGAAACTGAAGTCCAGTGAGATTTGAAATGAGATATACTAGCCTCATGATCAAGGGAAGATTTTGAGATGCAGTATATGTCATCATGAAATTCATAGAACATTGATTCCCTATCATTTATTGATCAAGTTATCACTCCCATCCTTGTGGTTTTATTCCCTCTAATGTGATATTTTAATATTATCTATTACATGGTGTAAATATAAAACCATTCATTTTTCAGAATTCTATTATATTTTCAAATAATTTTAATCTCAAATAATAAATAATCTATAAAATATAAAACCATTTACATAAATCATATACTAGCTAAAAATTATAAAATTTTACATCATTTTAATAAATAAAACATTATTATACATAATTATATTCCCTTTAAAATGTTTTTTCACACGATTAATCCTTTTTTTAAAACCATCCTTTAGTTTTCAATATAAGACACTCATGTTATTATTATAGGGAATATGACATGTTCATGTGAGATAATAGGAATTCACAAATAAACTATCCATATATACACTATAAAGCCATCTTGTTATAAAATAACCATGATACCTAAAATCATCTTAGAAATCATACATTAATGAAAAATCTCACCATTAGGGATATATCTTATAGATATACCCTCTAAACATGGTTAAAAGAAACAATCCATAAAATGGATCCAAGAGATATCACACTTTTTAGAACAAGTATACTTTTAATGTAAACACCCCTAAAAAGTCTCTTTTCCAATAAGAATAGATGAAATATCTATCACCTTTAAAATAGAGATCCAGAATAATGAAAATCATTAATGGATGATGGCTTAGAAGAAGAAAAATTCTATAAGAATTAGAAATATTCATTGGCTAACAAGAATACTTTCCATTTTCTTGTGGTAATAAAAAATTCATTAAACAATTTGGATATGCTTATTATATCTTATATTCTATCATTCATTACATTATGTTGGACATCAATTTGTAATTATGATTTACACTTGAATAAATTATTTTTATCATTTTTATACATATATATGGAGGATTATACTCCACTGAATGAACGGTATAGGAATGTTTCACATGACATGCTATTGGTCCATGATTTTAGATAGATTTTGGTGCTTAGTACACATCATTATCATCACACTCCACCTTCTAATTCCACTCTACCATACATATGCCCTATTGGATATAATGGTGTTGTTGAATCTGATTATACAATTTTTTAAAATAACATACATCCTACCCTTACTAACATATTGAGACATAAGTCTCAAACATTCCACTTTCTTAATAAAGAAATTACTACCACCCTTGAGGGAGATGTTGTTCTGGTCATTCTTCTTATCTAGGATGATGAAGTTATAGGACTAACGCCTGAAGACTAGCCTATCTTATATAGATATTTATAGGCCACAATATTGTGGGGGATGATGTTTCTATTGATGGAGGTTTGATATATATGGGATTGATGTACATTTAGTTCACAAAATTACTCATTAATTCTTTTGATAACACTGTCATGTGTCACTCCCATGCATTTATCATGCGGCTCATTATAGTGAAATTTTGTGCTGATCAATCAGGTATAAGTGTCTAGATGATGTATTTGGGGATAATTGATGACATTGTTCATGTTGGGAGATATATCTAGGGATATACATGAAACACATACACATATATTGCATTATGCATGACATGACAATATTATCATAGTGATCTAGAGAGATATATCATCCATATTCTAATGTGGGAGTGTGACTGCAGCGCTCCATGCAACAATACTCTTTATGGTCTATGGAATCATATATATGTGTTGAGTGATTATATATGTGGACAATATTATGACCACTCATCATTATTGTTTTCAGGAAAATTTGAGAAATTAAAATCTATTTATTATTATTTATCAATTTCAATGTTTTTAGTTATAGGTGGAGTTAGGCACACCACTTCCTGAGGACATTGAGAAAACATTTTGAGGCATATTTTCTCTTGATAAATAATCTACTACCAACCAATATATGTATATACATTATTATTGTTTGGATAATGAATTTCACAATGTTATCATTTTTGGAAATCAGTAACAAAATATTTTTACAAATTTCACAGGTCATTTAAGATATCATTGATTCCATACTATGCTATATTGGGAAATCATCTCTTATACTATTATGATGGTCATTATAATTCCATATCTAGAGTTCCTCTTAGTCACCTTAATATTATTGAGAGGAACCGGCTGAATAGAATCACATGCTATTTGTCATTTTTACATAGAATTCTAGTTCCACCCAGCCAGTCAGCAACACTTCATTCCATGATGTTAATGGTTGGGAGAATGGCAACTGGTACTGATGGAATACTGCCAATTAGAAAATATCGGATAAAAATGAATCATTTCATATCTAGGGAATGAATGTGATTTGATTCCATCTATCAACTTAGGTTTACAATTACCCATGGAATATACTGAATTCTATACTATACCATACTCTAAAAGATAGAGCTCATGGGGACTGGGTAACTCAAGAAACATTATATTACTCTTTTAATAATATTTTAATCTATTTAGTACATACTCTATTACAACATATTATCTTCATGTCTCTTTTGTATGAGGGTGATGCTTTTATCCAATCAATGTTCCCTGCTGGAACAGAGGAGATGATGCCAATGTGTCATGATATACACATTAGTAACTTTGATCTTCCAACTGAAGGATATGTAATTAATTCCCAAGTAGATGTGGTTTTTACTATGGAACCTCCTCCAGCATCTACAGATGTTGGGGATCCAAGATGATGATGATATAGACCATGTCTTGCTACATATAAAGTCTAACCTATTCCATAGACAGTGGTCGTACCTCTAAAATTACATTCCCTGTCGATTGTGTGTGTGCACTTGGAGGGATGGGATGAATTAGTATTTTATGTATTTATATAGTTTAAATTAGATATATATTATTTGAGATTTTATCAAGATTCATTTCCATGCCTACACCATTCATGACCGAGCCTTTATAGGCATTGTGGTTCCCCCAGAAGATCATGGAAGATCCTTAAACATTCAATGTGGGAGAATGATTAGGTTAACATGGAGGAATAAAGATTCCACTACATATTAATCGGTTACAAGAAGTGCATAAAAAATATGTAGTTCAAATTCTTTATTAATAGTACCACAACTTATTATACTTCACCCTAGCATAGAGTTTGGTCATCTTGATACGTGCGTCCCATTCACAAGTAAGACTATTAGATGGAGTATCTTGATAGATAGAGATTGCACTCAATAATTTATATGATTTTTATTGACCTAATGTTTCAAATGATCATTTTTATATATCCTCTATATTATTTTCACTATATTTAATTGATGGAATTATTTTTACTATCAACCATTTTAGCATGATTAGCTAGTGTTTCAATTTTCATTTTAAATTAAATTAAAATCTACATTTTATAATCATTTGAAGTCGACTACTTAAAATGTAGTAAATGTTATTAAATATCAAGCACATATCATTAAAATATTATAAAATATAATGTATAAATAAGATCTAATTAAATGATATAACATATCCTAAACATATCAAATTTTGTTGAATTACAAAATAATTATAAATATATTAAAGTAAAATTCATTTTACTGAAGAAAATATATTTGATTAAAAACATAATTTTTACACATTTAAAATATATTAAAATAAAAAATATTATAAAATAAATATAAATGAAATTTAGAACAATGAAAAAACATCTGAAAAATAATTGAAAATAAAAGGATTGTCGAAAAAATATAAATAAAAATGTAATGTTTTTAGACAATAATATATTCATTCATGATAATTACATTTTATTAACTGATTATATAAAATTATTATATTTTGATTTATTATAAATATTTTTAGTAATTATATAATATTTTATATAGATTTGATTTCAAATTTATATTATATATATATTTGGTTCACAAACTTAAAAATTTATTATTCTTCAAGTTGGTGATTTGAAAATGTTTAGATTTTATTGTATAAATAAATTCTAATTAAAGTTTTTATTCTATCCAAATATAGAAAACCTAATTGAAAAATTCATAAATATTTTAAAAAAATATAATATACATGTCAAAAACATCATTCCTTAATAACATAACATTTACACTTTAAAATATTAATGGATGTAATGATTTTTAAGTAATATATTATTAATTATATTTCGGTAAAGTATTAATAATTATGTTATTATAATTAATTCTTAATACATACGTTACAAATAAATCATATTTATACTTTTCAATATATAAAATAATATAAATATAAAATATAAATAATGATGTCAAAAATATAATTCTGAAAATAAATATTATTATAGTTAACAATAATTTTTTTAAACAAATACTAATTAAAATAGTAGTGCAAAACAATTAATTTTTCATTATAATGGTATTATTAACAAAATATATTCATATATATATATAAATGTATATATAAACAAAAAAATTATATATAAAATAATTCAACATAAGTATAACAAACAATAAAAAACTAAAAAAGGATTACATAGTTATATGGAATTGAAAAAATAGAAATTCAAAAAAATGGAATTTAAATAGATCAATCCAAATACATAATTAAATATAAAAAATCAAGGATAATAAATATAATTGTTGATTGGGGATTAATATTTTTTTATTTTATACTAGATTAATAGTGTTAAATCCCTTACAGCTTTGCGACTCCATCAAAAAACTAGAAAGGTATTAAATTCATTAATTCCTTTTTGTATTGTATTTAAAAATATTTCAGACATATTATTTTATTAATAAATTTTTAAACACATAAATATATATATATCCATGTGATACTTCCACACTCACTATTTTCTGATCCCACCATACATGTTGGACCATCAGAGGTTTCTAGGAGCTAACAATTTTTTAGTATAGTCTATAACTACTATACCACCTTCAATTCAGGCCAATGCACTATCAATCCATCTCCATGACATGTCAGTCACATTAAACATATTCTATACAATATATATATATATTCACTGAATAATAGTTTCTCTTGATTTTCATATAGATCAACTCACAATAAATCATTATCTTCTAGGGGATTCAATGTTGAATCATTCCATCCAGTTTCTAAAATCGAAAAAAAAAATTCTAATTTTTTATTTAATGTGATAAAGTCTAAATCCTGTATTTTCAATAACAGAACACATATTGATCTATATTTAATTTTAATGACACATACTTAATTAGAAATAAATGAAATTCATCAAATTTTAACTTCATTCTTCAAATTTTTATTTTTTATCAATAACATTAAACACCTATGATGTCAATATGTGGGATTTATCTCTCTCCCATATTGATAATAAATGGAAATAGAATCCATGGGGCTTCTCATCTGATATTATTTCAAAATCATTCTAAATATCCTCTTCATTCATCTTCATTCAGAATCATACCATGATCCACTTTTTCAATAATTATGGTGCCACATGGATTCCATACAGATCCGTATTATATTATAAAAGTCTATGTCTACTTTGGATTACCTAGTCTAGAAAATATGATTATTAAACCATGTATATATACATATTCCTTTCATAGATATATGATCTTGTGATGAAATTTTCTAATCATTTCAATAATCTCATGTCGAGTTCAATTTCTAACGGTTTTATCAATATAATTTTTTTTACTTTCTATAAAATCAAAACTATATAACAAATTGTTCTAGAGAAGGAAGATTTAGTTCACACGTTTCTTATCTTTCTATAAATAATAACTACTCTTTATAATTTTTTTGGGTATTATTATAAATATTAATATAACTATTATTTTCATAGATTATTTTATATTTTATGTGGTTGTCAATAAATTATAGATTCATATAGTTTATGATGTTTTGAAATCATTAAATCACCCCCCTATTATGGGATGCACACACTTTATCTCCTTGATAATTGTATTTTTAACACTCCATGGTGGAATAAATATATGATATATAATGTATATATTACTCAATAGATCCCCAATTAATGAGATCCCCTATGTCATTCCATGTTCAATAAAAAATTATATTTTATATATCAAGACCACTTAATTCCTCATTGTATACATTAAGGATGACATTTTTTGAGCAAACGAGGTCATCTAATTCTTTCTAATATCCATAGGAATAGATTATTGAATTTCTATATTTCTATTATTAACATTCATTGATTAAATACAATTTTTCATCAATGAACTTCTTCCATATTTGTATCATTTTTTTACACTTTAGTCATATTGTCATATTCATTTCCTAATTATTACATCATATTTATCATTGATTCTAATAAATGTGGATGGTTTCTCATAGTGTCCTCTTTTCTATATCTTGCATGTATACATATTTCACTTAGGTTGAGATGATTTTTAAATATACCTCCTATAGATAATATCTAATAATCCTCAATATTTTCACACAATTAAACATCATAACATGAAATCACTTCATTTCCTATATCTATAGTAGTAATTAGAATTATATATAAATTTTTAATTAATTACAAAAGATCCTTTAAAATTTTCAGGAATTCATTTTTAGCATTCTAATATTCTATGGGGTTTTAAAATGATCCCTAATATTCCATCATAAAATGAAAATATTTCAATTATATTCTAAATTTAATTCCCTTTGACACCATAGGAAACCTCCAATTTTGTCGAAGTCTTGTGTTTCTCACCCAAATTTCCTTTAGAACACATATTCTATACAATTCTTCTAAACATAAAGTTTTTTATCTAATTTTTAAATTTTTATTCATGAACTACTTAATCTAAGAATTATTTCATTAGTTTATTATCATAATTCTCAATTGTTTATTAAAATTCCAATGAAATGAAAAATATAATTTAAAGAGTTTTATTTATGTAGACAAAGTCAAAAACAACATGAATATGCAAGGCCAATTATTCTTCTATATTATTGATAAATGGATAAAAAAATTGATGTTTTTATACACAACTATAGTCCAAATTATTCATTGGTATAAATATTTTCCATGAAATGTTCATAACTTCCATTTAAGGGTAAGAGTGACTCTCACATTATTTTTATATTTCATATTGATTTAGGTCTTGTTCTCTAATATTTTCTGGTGGAAATAATAAATTTGTTTTGAAAATGATTAAGTACATTTAAACATGCATGATGGAATCCTTCATCAAAATAACTAGAGAAGATTATCTTTTAACCTTGTCAATCAATGTGAATATTTTAGTATAATTTTCTACTCATTTTTTAAATCACAAAATGTCGATTTCATTATAGATTTCTCTTATGATATCTCAACCAGTTTTTATTCGCATAATTTATGCATCTTCTCTTTCTCATCCAACACAATTTTTTTGCTATTATCATTGAGGAATGTCAATTAATTCTTAACATACCTTTTTATATGAATATATCATTATTTATGATCGTTAGTTGTCAAATTTCTCTCTTGAATGGTTTTTTATTCTAAAGAAAGTACTATAACTCATCTATAAACATATATTTTAGTTATATAATTTCCTCTCCATAGTCACATTACGTTCTATCCAAGGAATAGTCAATATGATCCATAAATAGGACTTCATATTCTATTTGTCTACATAAAAATTATTCATGTTGTTTCTACTATATCATAAATGGATTTATCTTTGGACTAACTAAAAGTTAATTTATTTTATTATTATCAAAAACACTTTTTTGAGGAAGTGAGAAACACCAAGTTAAGTTAGGACAAGAACTAATGGAATAAAAATAGGTGTGAAAATTAAACTTGAACATATTCACATTCTTATCCCTAAAGACATTCCAAGAAATAGAAGTTACCAATGTTTCTAGAGAATCATTAATTGGGTCTTCAAAGAGGGATGTCATTATGTACAACACCTGTATATATTATTTTTGTATGAATTTTTCATCATTAAATCCTCAAATTAAAATGAGGTTCTTCATGTCTATCCAATCATTCTTCTCACTGTTAGTATGCACCTGAATATGCCTTCCCATCATCTTTTCAGCATCCTATATGGAGGCATTAATCACAAGGTATTATTCTTCAATAAATTCTCTGTAATGATGGATAAACTCCAATTAAATATTCCCTTACAGGTCCCCATAAGGAAGGTTTCCACACAATTCCCTTCCAAACAAATATAAATTCCTGTAGGGTTTGTACACCTCCATTTACCTTTTCTTCTGCATTTTTAGAATATCGAGTCTCCACATGTATAGTTAAATATGAGTAGTCCATTCAGCCTTTCTTACAACCAATCCTCCCTTTCCTCCTCCTATGACGACATGGTTCTTTATCATGGAATTCTAGATCACTTCATCAAACTGACCAGATGAATCACCATCATATTCCACCCTTGGAATATTATCCTCTAGGCCAGGCCCTCCAATCTCCGATGTGTCAAAGTGGTTACCCATCATAATGGCTGGGGACCCACTCCTTGGGAAAGATTTATTCATAGGCTCATTCTCTAGAGGATTCTATTTTTGAGAATAATCTAGATCAATAAGCACAACCTTAGAATACAGAGCACCCTTAGTGACCGTAGTAAAACCCACCTCCCCATTTCTTGCATCTACTTCTAGGTTAATACCATTATCATTCTCACTAATTGAAGATCCCATACGTAAAGGATCTAGAAAACAAGAATTAACCACGCAAATCATCACACTAGGCTGAGGATCCTTCTTTTCCTTCTCCAGCCATTTGAAAATGTCACTAACCAAAGGGTTTGCATGCTGACGGTCCTTTTGAACTGACCTTTCCACATTATCCACTTCCACATGCACATGGCCAGTGGTGCCACTAATAGAAGTAGGATCTATGCTTCCACCTATAACATCTATATCACCCTTCATCTCCAACTGTCTAGAACCTCTCCTACAAACATCCGGTGAGTGAACCATTCTCATACAAACTGAGTAGAATTCCACCCAGGATTCATAAACAACCTATTGTTTATATCGAAACTCTTATCCTACTATTATCAAAAAGAAATCAAAAGGGGTTATTGAAGCATCAATTTTCACACAGGAACGAGGATTATTCGAATGAAAAAGCACTTGAGTTCAGCTATCAGCACACAAGATCTTACCAAATAGGTTCCTTAGCATCCTGAAAATTGAATGATTCTGAGAAGGAAAAGGAAGGTTAGGAAATCTCACCCAAATATGAGACAATGGAGATTCATGATTCATGTGAAACTCAAAAGTCCATCTGAAAAACAAATTTGGGACACATTGCAGCTACGTGGAGAAAAGGCCCAAGATTTTATTAGACCCTCTTCCAAAGAAAAGAGAATCATGATAATCTTCTAATTGAGCAACCCCAAGATATCCCATTCTTGAAAATCCCTGGAACCAAATAGACACCGATCAAATGAATCCAATGAATCACGTCGCATTGAAAAACGAGCTATTAGTGTCCAATTGAGGAGCGTCAAAGCATCAGTAATCTCTAC
Source organism: Viscum album (assembly GCA_963277665.1). NCBI lineage: Eukaryota > Viridiplantae > Streptophyta > Magnoliopsida > Santalales > Viscaceae > Viscum > Viscum album. The sequence goes on along the minus strand of OY728162.1, from coordinate 1,365,114,725 downwards.
GATTGAGAGTTGGAGGTTTGGGAAACCATTAAACAACTCAAAAACCTAGGGAATAGAAAATACGGAGGAAACTAGGGGAGGAAATAAGGATTAAAAAATGGGAAAAAAGTTAGAGCTGGTACGTTGAAAAATGATGAAGGCCCCTCCACTACCCGTGGAGGAGGGGTCGATGTGGATGCCTTCATTTCCACATCATATTCTTATTCTAGCTATTGTATTCCTTGGGAAATTAGAATTAAAATTTCCAATGAAATTATAGTTTTATATCCATGGGGGTTTTTTCTATTCCATTACACATTAAACATTTAAATCCCATTGAAATTTGGTAAATTATAATGTTAATTTCTTTATAATATTCCCCATTATAAGAATCAATCAATTCATAAACTTATTCATATATGATTTTATACATTCATAATTCTTCAATGTCCATATTATCTTTCAGTTTTATTTTTTAAATAGTATTTTTTTACTTCATATGAAATGAAATGATTGTCATTTCTATACAAGAATAGATCCATCCTATCCTCTAAAGATTAAAATTTTTATGAAAAAAATTGATAAAATTTATTGATATGTTATTATTAATTACCAAACCATATAACCTATATCAAAAAATCCTATATTGTAGAAAAAATAATTAAATCATAAAATGTTAAAAAAATGTTTTCATCATTTGTCATTTTATTATCCCAGAACCTATTTTCTGAAACATGATATTTTTCTTCTGTAACATTAATTTTACCTTCATAACATATATAAAACATTTATAATATGATATATATAGTTTAAAATCCCATTCCCTTATGTAAAAATTTTCTAGTTGAAACATTATAATTGAATTTTGTTATTTTTCATACAAATACATAAGGATTGATCCATATATTTTAGTGGGGGAGGGTGAATCAGGTGCTGTCTAATTTCTACCAATATAAAAAATACATATTTAAATATAACCTATATTAGTTATGAACCTACATTTTACTTATTGTAGTAAGATAAATATTAGTTTTTCCTTGAAATAAACAATGCATGTAATTTTATTAAATAAGGTAAAAATATTATGTCGTATTTTTTAATGGTTGGGATGAGTGGAATAATACATACCATAATTTATTATTTTCCATAATTGTTTGATAACAAATATAATGAATATAAAAATAAAATGGGTTCTATGTGTAAAAAAATACTAAATGAATCTCATTAGTCATGAAATTTTATCTTCAAGCTGGACATATTTCAATAGCTTCTCATTTTATTAAACAATTATCACTATGAACTCACTACGCACACAAATATATATATATATATATATATATAACTTTTTATATCTCTCCTTATTTACTTATTTCTTATTATTAAAACTCTTCTTATATAATGGGTGTCGCATGAACCACATTTTTCTTTAGCAGCAATACTAATACGATCAATCTTTTATATACAACATCAATATATTATTTCTTCATAATTGAGGGTTCTAAGATCCTCACACTCTAATGAAGATATTATCATTCATGAACACAATCAACCTATCTGATTTTACTATTTATATGTAGGTAAAACTATTTTATATTCTACATTTTTTAATAACAATTATAAAAAATAGCTGGCTATCATAATATCTATTAATTGTTTCCAATGTTTTTCATACAAGGATTTCTCCCATGATTTCATATTCATTACGGTCAACAGTTTTATCTTATCTAGATACATGGTTTCCTTTTATCTTTTAAATAATTTCTCATTTTCTTAATCCCTAAAGATTATACATATACTTTAAATAGTCTTGAATATATTCATATCTTATTTTTTATACAATATTAAACAGAATCCAAATAATTATCATTGAAAAATTAAAATCAGGGAGCATATGTAATAGTGGCTTAAATTAATATTAATTTCATGAGAGGTTAATTTAATATTTTTACATCTTAAAAGATGGTATTATCATTTAGAGATAATCTCAACACTAAATTGTTTATATTTATTTTTAATATGAGTTATTTTTAAAAATTTGAAAACTCAATAATAGGCCACACATAATTACCAATCTTCAATTTTAAATTTTATTTATTATAAAAGAATCATTTGAATTATTTCATATTAATGTATATATTATAAATTCATCCCATTAATTAATATTTAATCTCTTTATAAAAAATAGAATAAAAATATTTTTTTTATGTTTAAATCAATAATTTTCAAATTTAGATTCTTTAAATATATTTTAATATAATATAGATATATAAAAATGTCAGTTCAATTGCTTAAAAATTCCTACTACTTTGATCATAAATATATATAGTTCTTCTCAAATAGATATATTCTTCTAAAAACATTAGGGCTTCTAGAAAATTTTTATTTGTGATGTTCTAATCCCTAATAAATATTCAATAATCCTCCTTATCATTTTTCTGATTTAGAAAAAAAAATATTAAAAATAGGGGTATTTTTACAGATAAAATGATCATTATTTTTTATCCTTTGACTAAAAATCAAATATCATACTTACAATAAAATTATACTTATATATGATATAATTTCCATTATGATAATCATTTAAGGATATGAAAGTTCATACCTCAATCATCCTTAATGATCAATATGTCCATTAAGGGATCATTCTTATGAGATCATATTTATATGAGCATACTTACATCTTCACATATATACACATATGTATAAAATGATACTTTTTTACCAATCCAAATTACACATAAGGATTAATGACTCTTATGATCTAATATTTTATATTACTATCAAACATACAACTATTGATGATCCATACACAGGCCCCCATACCTACCTTCCATCTTGATAACACGTAAGTCATCCATTGATATCTTCTTAAGAAGTCATACACCAATAATGTCTTATTAAATTTTTTATTATATGTTTGAAATTATAGGATTAATCATAAAAGATGAGAGTCATTTCAAGTCTCCATAGTGCCTTCCCAATCACAAATCCAAATATCAGTTCAACATTTAATAGTAATCATCATATTACTTGTTAATCTATTATAGTGAAATTTAAATCTCGTTTTTTATTTAATATGTTTCAAATATTTATATGAACCCTTATAATTAGACATGAAATTATGTATATTTTATATTATAAGGATTATAGTCAATACAAATTTAAGAATCTCATTATCATAAACTATTCTTTTCATGTATTGAGAATAATAAATATATATATCAGTGTAAAGTGAAACTATTATATTATTTATATCACTAGTTTTGTTAGTTTTTTACATTTTATATCATTTTTATCTATTACAAATTTCATAGAATCAAAATACTTATAATTATGAGATTTTTCATTTTGGAGTCCCGTAATATATGAAAATTTAATTTAGTCAACAACATCAGGGACTATCTTAAGGAAAAATTTAAAAATGGACAAAAACCTCAAAATGATTTATCATTATACTCATCTTCTTCACTACTCTATCATTATTCAATAAATGATATTAAAGAAACAAATTATAAATATAACTACCATTCTAAATACATTATGGTAAATTCTATTTCTCATTGTCTTTAGAGCCCATCATTATCTTCATTATTTCATTATTTCTCCTATTTCTCATTGTGTTGGATGAATCATGAGATACTCCACTAATGGGAATAAATACATGTTTCATGATTAAATGAAATTTTTTAATCAAAATAAATCTCAAAATTATAATCTTATGATAAATAAACCACAAAATTAATGATTAAATCCAACTAGATGGAAACAACTCGTATATCACTATAATTTTTTATGGATCAATGTAAGGAACTGAGAGGGGGATGAATCAGTTGTTTTTAAAATTTTCCAATATCAATGATTTTGTTGAACAATAACCACATTTATTTATTAAACTCCATTTAAATATATTATATTAGTATCTATTTTAGTTTTACTTAGAAATCAACACCACATGCAATGCTAATAAGTAATTTAAATATAGAAAACATTATTTTTAAATGGTCCATCTCAACGGATAAATCCTTTTTTTATTTTTATATAACTACAATATGGAATCTCAAATATAATAAATATAATATTATAATGGTTTTGATTCATCTAACACCAAAACATTTTATGATTTTATGGGACATTAGGTGGAAGCTTTAAACTATACTAACATTTAAAAATCACAATATAGACACATAGTCATAGTGAGAACCCCTTTCAATCACTCAGTCCCAAATTTTTGAAATAATCACAAAATATATGTCAATATTTTACCTCTCATATTATTTTGATGTTAATATTTGGTCACCACATGGATGGTACATCATATAGGATTGAATATCCTTCCTTTATATACAATATTTTCTAATTATAGAAAAGAATAAATTGAACTTCATAAATGTAGGAATTTGTTTGTAGCTTATATTCATAGAATTTATATAGATCCTTATCATGTAACATTTTCAAAAAAAATTATATCCCTTGATATTCATAACTAATATAGGTACTAAAACTCATAAACTATGAACAAGTAGATATAAATCTTGAATAGTATTTTTACATTCTTCATTAATTTTATATCCCCCTTATACTCAACAATAAGTAGTTTGGCATGATACTCTTATTAATTATACATTAATACTTATAAAATATTTATTTTCAACAAAATATCAACACTTTTTTTCTTATTATTTTAAATTTATATTTTTTCACATACTTGTCAATATCTTAAAATTTATTTCCATAATCAAATAATATTCTTATTCGATTTATATGATGGTCACCTATGTTTTATTTTAAAAATTTGAATCATCATATACATCCTTCAAATTTAGTACTCATTACCTCTATAAAAACATTCTATCATTTTTCTTATGAGTATGTCTCTTAGGATCACATATTCTATTTCACCAATGATTTCCTCCAATAGAATGAAAGAGGTACCATTTATATTTAACATTTAATCTCATTTTATTTAGAATTATTTATCTTACAAATTCATAATATATGATCAATTATAATAAATTATAAGTAATTTTTTAAAAGAAATATGAAAAGAAACTTTTATCATGGATGCATTAATATAACAAAACACTCAAATTTTAAGCCTGATTTTTTTTCAATTTTAAAGAGCTTTGATGAAAATAGCTCCCCTTGAAAGATAATCTCTAAATTCAGATATAATCCCAATAAATAATCCCTCATATCCAATATAAATAATAACAATTTTCGAATTATTGAATACTTATGAGAACATCATGAATAATCATGTTTCTTTATTTCCAAAATTGATAATCCCGAAGAATCACATTTTCACGGTTCTAGTTAAAATATTTCATAAATTAATCGTGGAATGTTATATTGATTGACTCCAACAATCAACTATAATAAAATTGTTTTTTTGATGGTTAGATCAATTAATGTTATAATCATCACCATTAGATATATATAATAATACTAATGAATTATAAAAAATGTAGAATCAAACCATAGATGTTTTTTACATTGATTGTGATTTGATCTAGGTCATCATAAACATGATGTTATAATCATAAATTCCTGTATTGGATCACATTTAGTTTTTAAATTTTCTAAATATAAATTTTCTCCCTGAATCATCAAAATTAATTCTGTCCCTCAAAATTAAATTTGATATAATTGGAAATATTAATGTGATAAAATAATATTTACGGGTCCATTAGTATATAATTTCATCTTTAGTTATTCTTATATTAAAATAATACTTACCTAAAAAACCATTTTTACGATGCTGAGTATTCATATTTATGCAAGTTTAGAATGTAATCATTCTACGGTCTCTATATTATCCTTATTGGTCTATCCTTATTGGATCATGATTATACTCCCATGGTTATTGTTTTATAATTTTAATCAATATGGTCGAATGATCCTTATGATCATCTAATCATTAAATATATGTATAAAGGACCTATACAATCTTCCTATCAATAAGGTTTTCAATCTTATAGATTTCAATTATCTATACTCAATCCATCATGCATATAATACATCTTACTTATGTCGAAATGACACAACAAATCCTATTTATAACACATTGGAAGATAATTCTTATAAAAAATATTTAAATTAAAACATTTGAATTACAAAATTATTCAAATTTTATTATATTTTCTTCAATTCACTGTAACTAAATCCAAATCACTTTAAAAATTACATTATGATATTATAAAACTTCCTCAATATATTCATCCTGATTCCCAAGAATGTGTAACTCAAAATAGTTCTGTATTTCTAGAAGAATTAATACACTCTCACATCCAGGAATCATATCCCCATTTATAAATCACAACCTATTTAATTTATTCACTAATTTCAACTGTTATCATACTAAGTATCACTAGTATTGAAACACCAAGACATCATCAATTCATCACCCCAAATATGGTATCTTTTCAATATATTAATAATAGATATATCAGGCTGTTTACCCACCTTGATTAATAAATTATTCTAACAGTGGTATAAAATATTTTAATTACATATTATATTGAACATATCTTTTATTTGGGGAAAACATCTATCAATGTTATAATTTTAGGGTGATAATGTATCGAATATTTTAATGCATGACCTCCATATACAATCATTACGTCCATTTCTGAAACATGTATGGGCTTCTTCCCTAAATTCAATGGGTAAATACATAATTAAACAACTAATCATCCACACACATTTACATTCACCTTTTTAATATATATAATATCAACAAAATAAAATACTCAACTTCCTTTTACATTATTCACTTCATCCATCCATATCAATATTTATGCTATTAGTAATGGAAAATGTAGTGTTATAATTATAATGTAGTCATAACATAATAATAACAATCTAACCTCAAGGTCATTTTGTAGATACCCAAGATTGACATACATGGAAATTAAATTAATTTTTCATAATAGTTAATACATAACAAAAAAACACCCAAGGACCGTATTAGTCTAGTGTCTTTGGAAACATCAAACATAATCTTCTAATCATTGTGAATAATCCTCAACATCACCCATAAAGATCATCCACTTTTTTTCATACCTAAAACCTTTAATTATACCATGGGAAAAATAATACATAAAAAGGGTGAGCTCAAATGATCAGTAAAGGTAATAATGGAGAAAATAAAACTAACTATATACATTTGAACTTAAAAACATGAACATCATTTTTAAACATAAAAATCATGAGTTGTGAAATAATTCACTGCGGTACGTAAGTCATATATCATAATAGAACATCAATAATGATAAAATAGCATGGTTATAAAACATTTAATTGTGTAAAACCAATAAAAACATGTTATTATTTTCATAGTAGCCGCGAAATTGCTCCCAAGACCATCATAGTGGAAAAATTACATTACTGAACTGAATTTACTTTCCGTTCTAGCCCTGAATTACTAAATCGGATTCACTTTCCATTCATCCATGTCTATCTCATGAGATATAAATATTTACCCAATTCATTGAAGGGAGATATAGGTCCCACTTGTCTCACAATGAAATCATTCTTTCGTGTGACACAAAATAAACATAAATCATTCCTCATAACCCAATGAATAAAATGGGTTTCATATACATCATCCCATCATAAAATAATCCATATAAAAAATGGATATAAATTCATCATAAAAAAATAAAACCATTTAAAAAAATAGGTACACAATACATGAAGTATATCCATCTAAAAAAATGTCATCTTAGATGGAATATAGTTTGAATAAAACACTTGAAATGAATTCTTGAGGAAAATATACTTTCATATTCAAAATTATTTATCTTTTCTCAAAATTCTGAGCAATTTAAAAAGAAAATAAATTCATTGAAAATAATCATGAAATATTTTAATGTAAGCTTCATATAAAAAACGCTTTATAAAACCATAAAAATCATTACATGCTGTATAAGTTAAAAAAACATCATCCACGTACATTTATAGGAAAAGTCAAAAAGTACCTTGTATTGTAAACAAAATAATGATTCATTACATACCATGTAGTAAAAGTCAAAAATTTGTAAAAAGGAAATTGAAAATACATGAATACATTTTTTAGAAATCTTGGACATGGATGATAAGTATAACCTCTGTAAATACATATGAATAAACAATCTCGGATAACAACGAGATTGAAATAATTATCCCTTAACATTTATGATCGGTGGAATCATAATGTCATAAAATAATGAAAATTACATGCATATATAAATATCATATCCTACATAATAAAAATCATAAAACATTCATGGGATTCATTAACACCTTAAAAAAGAAATATATGGTGATTAAGGCATATGTCTGACCGAAATAAAAGTTAGACGAAATAATACCATACCTTTTGTCCAATATCTTACGTATGCATCTGAGACTATTTTATAGTGGGTTTATACATATTATTAATTTGTAGGAGAAACATAATAATATTAAGGTAATTATATCAGATTCACTTACAACTTTATATTACCCATTCATTTGTCCATTCCTTGTTAAAGCAGTGTTTTGGGTAAAATCGTTTAATTTATCGTACGTGTTTGGACAGGTTGTTCTTAATATTATTAATTATATCTTGATTTACATAATTAAATAATGTAAAACATGATTTATATATAATATAAATTCATCATATAAATATATATTATAGATCAATAAATGGAATGAAATACATTTTTCTTGGAGACGGTAGGCCGTACGTACGTAAGAAAGCTGTTTTCGTTTCCTTATTGAATTGAATGGAATTATGTAAATTAAAACTATATGTCTATAAATCCAGTAGCATTATTATGTAATATATTTCATGATTATTTATTATATATACTTTATAATCATTCATGAATGGTTAACACAGGGAAGGAATCTCATTGCGTCGTGGAGACGGTAATCTGTACGTACTCACGAGCACTAATATCGTTCCCATATTTATTGAATGGAATGGGAGTGGATGATATAATATCTCATAATTTGAATAATTTTAAAATAATCATATATATTTATTATTTAACCATTATACCTATCCATGTAAGGTGTTTTAGGAAAAACATATTACACCATGGCGTGGAAAAGGTATTCCGTACGTACACACACGTGGTGATTTCATTTTCCGTAGGATGGATAGATGGTGAAATGGGGTTGTTTCATATTTATAATAAAATATAAGTTTATTATATATTATTATGTTATTAATTTACAATGAAACAACTAAATTATAATAAGTAGAAGAAGATATAAAATTGAAATAATTGGTAAAGGATATTGCCTCTTCTTTGACGCACCTCTTCTAAATCTCCTCTTAGGACAGAAAAGTTGGTCTTTTGAGAAGTTAAAAACCTCTATAATTTAACTAGAGAGGATAAAAAGGTGAATTGGTAGTGTTTTTGCAAGCTTTAAGGCTCAAAATTGAAAGAAGAGGAGAGGGATCAGGTGCCCATTTATATGAGAGGAGAGGGGCACTTTTGGAATCCTCCAAAATATTAAATTACAATAAACTCAAACCCCAAATAAATACATCAAAAGTGACTCATATTCGAATATTAGGTAAGATAGGGTTGAAACATCATCAACTAATAAAATTTATACATGTTTTGAATTTATTTTAAACCTTATCAATTTAATTTAACCTTATTTAATCTATATAATTTTATATATGGTAATAATTTTTGGATTTTTTAATTGTTAAAATTACTTAATTATGTGTGGTGAATTTTCTATAATTAGATAAATTATTAAATTATCGACCATATAATTTTAAATTTTAAATTTATAAATTTTTTTGTTGTTTTTAAAAAAATTAAAAATATGTTATTTTTATAAAATATCAATAGTGTCAATTTTGACATTATTCAATTATGTGAATTTAAATAAAATCTATAAAGAATATATATTCGAACCAAAATATTTAATAGATTTATAACATGTAATTTTCTTCTAAAACATTCATGTGTTACATTAATTTGTTCATATAATATTTATTTTGATATTTTTAAAACCATATATTTGATATATCTCTTAGTAAAATTATTACTACAACATTTTTGTATAATTATTTTATATAGACATTATTTTCATAAAAATTAAAAATAAAATACTATGGTGAATATAAATATAATATATTTGACAATAATATTTTTATTATAATTTAGAATCCTAAAATCACAACATTTAAATTGTTATATGTATTAAAGTATTAAGTTGACAACTTTGAAATCATTAAAAATAAAATATTATAATTGTCATATTATTTTTTATAAGTCTCCAAATGGTCCACAAATAAACCCTTGGGTGATTAGGGTATATATATACTCTACCAGTATGTTTTGATAAAGATTATGGTCCTTTGAAAGTGTATTTTTATTTTAATAAAAAATATATTATTGATTTTTAACTAAATAAATAATTTCTACAACATTAATGTATATGATATTTAGGTAATTAAATATTTCTTAAAAATTACAAATAAATTATCATGATAAAGGAAAACATTTTATCATTTTAATTATTATTTATAATCGAATTTATATTCTGTATAACCTTATATTAAAAATAATATAATTATTAATGTTTGAGTGAGACATATTTCACTTTCCTTTAAATAAAAAAATAAAAGGTTTTAATCAAATACAAGGGGTTCCAATAGATACCATTTGGACAAAATTATATTTTAGGATTAAATATAATCATACAATTATATTAATACAAGTGTTAGGGTAATTTTATAATATTATATTTACAATTAATTACACGATTTACCTTCAACTATGGTAAATAAAATTTACCATAGTTACTATTCATAATGCGCAAAAATAAAACTAGCCTATTAAAATAATTTGGACCTAATAATTCCAAATATGGAATCCATTTTCCAAATTCAAGACACATAAGTTGATGAAAATAATTTAATATTAATCCCATCGTTGAAAAAATGGGTTTGTGTTTAAACAATTGTAAAAGATTGAAATGATTTAACCTATGAATTCAATGTAAAATTAATGCTAATGACATACATTATATTAAATGAAAAAATATATTATATTTATAAAATAAAACCATTGAATATTATAATTTAACAATATCAAATATCTTGATGAAAAAAGTTTTTTAAATTTAAAATTTATCATATTTTTACTATTCATCAAAATAAGAAACTTAACAGAAAAATATCAAAAATTTATCAAAAATAAATTTTTATATCCTGATTCCAAGAAAGAATTTAATTTTGTCAAATTGAACTTATATACTTGTAAAAAACTATATTTAATGTTTTTGCACCATCAAAAGACGACAAAACTGAATTTTTTTAAAAATACATATTTTACCCGAAATATTTATTTTGTTCTCATACCATGTTATATAAAATGTGTAAGATGAATTATAATGTCATAAAATTCAAAATTATGTTACTAATCTTCATAACTGCTAGTTCATAATAATATTATAACAATATATCATTGTTTAGTGAAACTCAATATTGCGTACAACACACACTATTGAGGAAGGTTTCTCTTGCATGAAACACAATCCAAGATTAGTGTGTGCATATACTACAAGCTAATATGGTTTTGCATATAGCGCAAGATAATCATTGTGTAGAGTACAACACAAGACATCACTAAATTTTAAAATAATTATTCTCATAAAATTTCGGGGCATTACATTCTACCCTCCTTTAAATGAATTTCCTCATCGAAATTCATCAGGGATATAAATTGTTTACTACTTGACAGTTTATTCATAGAAAACCACAACATAAAAAGGAATACTAAAACTTAATTTTAGAAACTAATGTATGAAATGTAACGCTTACCCAAATTAACCCATCACTGGGTTTCCACATAAAAGAACATAGGTCAAAATATGGATATTGAAGAGAAATCTAACCATTATATTCTGATGGAGAATGGTAGAGAATATAGATATGAAAAAGCCATCGATCACAAAACCATAAATTTGTAATTATCTATGGTACCATCTGATTTATCATATATGAGGGCACTAGGACAAAATTTTTGGTTGTCATGATTCTTTCCATAAATTCGAAACTTTTGAATTTGAAGAAATAATTACTTGATTTTTGTACAATCTCACCATTATTCATGCCTTGAACAATATCCACTTCATCTCTTAAATAAATGAAGTTGAATTTGTCATTCTTTAATTATTAGCAGATCATGTGATAAAATTATGCGCCATTCCATTTGTCTCAAACAAAAGGATGGCTAAAGTTATTAGATATACATAAGTCTATATATGGTGATATTAATCGTATATATTTCCAAAAATGGACATTTACATCATCTATCATACCACTAATAAAATATAACTAGTTTCTACCAACCAGAGAGTTCATGTAGTCTAGCGGTATGCAATAAATACATGTATCACTTCGGTTGTCGGTTCAATTATCGCATCCTTGTCTGAAGCGATGGGTTGTCTCCTATCTTAAATGTTGCCGTTTCTCTAAAAAAATAATATTATAAAATTTCTGAAATAATATCAAAAAGTTCTAGCCCTAAAAATACTATCTAATGTATAACTTAATCATTTCCAATCTTTAGGCTTGTCCCAAATACTTTTATCCAATCAGATAGTATAAAGAAATGACTACTATAAAGGTCATCTACCGAGCATTTAAATACCATCATTTATCCTCTATATATCATAAGATATATCTTTTTGGTCACATTATAAACATGTGAATACCTTAATCATGTATTCTCTTGAAACATGAATAACTATATAATCTTTGTGAAAACATGAATGCTGTCAAAATTTAACTCTTTCCACATACCAAAATCCCAAAATTTATATATACTCAATCCATGATATCACATTTTCCTTATATCAGTCATGAGCTCATTAATATAATCAATCATTTATTTAACTCCTTATCCCTTAATTATGTGCATATTAGGTTAATTCCAAAAACATTTCAATCACTTTTAATGGTTTATGGTACAATATAATTATTGAAAACCACAAAAAACCAATACATAGATATTCCAATATTCCATGATACTATAAATGAGATTTCACAACACTATTTTGGTATCTCGTTAGATAAAAACTTAATCATTCCACCACTTTATTTTTATACTCATCATCACGAACAATGATTTCATGTGACTTCCATTTTTCATCTTCCTTAAAAGGTTGCTGATGTCGATCATCATTAACCCTTGGATTAGGGCATTGGTTAGCATTATTCTCTATTTCTCTGAACTTGTAACATTGAAGTGTTTGTGGTGCATTCTCTGCAGTTTTTCCTCTATTCACATAATTAGGTACCTCTTTCCCATTACATCAGCACTAAACTACTCGATGACCTTCTTTTCCACAATTAAAACATTTTTAAGTCCCTTTAAGACAATCTATACCGTGCTTGTTTCCACACATTGAGAATAACAGAACATTTGTCTTCTTTTCACCAATGTTTGGAGATATTTTTTTGAACTCCATCTTTCATTTCTTGTCAAAACCATTAGATTGATATGAAACACCAAATTACATATCTACCTTGATAGAACAACACACAATCTCTTCATATCTACTGATGTCTGTTATACATAATGCGTTTCTATGACTTGGTTTTAATCCACTGAAGAATCGATCAACATTACTTTCAGGTTGGATAATAAATCTGAATGAATACCTTTCATGCCTTGTAAAATTCGCTTTGTATATACCAACAGATTCATCATCCTTTTTCATAAGCTCAAGGAACTCATTTTCCATATTTTTTCGAAGAATACGAGGAAATTACATATTGAAAAATAAGTTCTTGAACTCATCCCATTCCTTGGATTCAATTTCATCTTAGGCCTAGTATTCTTAATTAGTTTCCACCAATGGTCTTCTTCACCTTCTAAATGGTAAACAACCAAAATGAATTTTTCTTGATCTAAAAAAGAAGTATGGAAAATATATTTTCAGTGTTACTGAACCATTTTTCATCAACAAAATGATTAGAAGACCCACTGAAAGATGATGGACGTTTTCTCCTGAAGGACTCAATAGAATATTGTTCCCTTCTATGCTCATTTGGAAGTCCAGAATGATTCATAGCTTGTGTATGTATATCAATAAGATTTTTCACTCTATTTCACATAACATTTGTTGTCTTCAGAGGAAAATCATTTCATGTCCCATTAAATTGATCAAAACAGTTCTGTCGGGTTCCATCCATTATCTAAAACCCAAAAAGAATATTGTGGGAGGCAAAAATAATGCTAAGAAAATAACATAATAAATGGGGACTACCTACCATATCCAATATCTAAGGTTTAATTCAAAGATAATTACCGTAATTCTATAACAATAACATATAATTATACTTAACCTTAGGGACATCCCTAGACATACCTTAGAAATATCATTATTGATCTGTCTAATGTTTTCACATCCTAGTTTCCAAAGGTTAACTAAACCTTTCCTATGATACCAACTGTAGCGACCCATGCTTGACGTACATGGACATTACATTACTTTTTCAGAATACTTAATACATAACAAAAAAATCCCAAGGACCGTATTGGTATAGGGTCTTTAGAAACATGGAACATAATCTCCTAATCATGGTGAAAGATCCTCAACCTCTCCCATGAAGATCTTCCCCTTTTTTTCAAACCTAAAACCACTCTTCATATTATGGGGAAAAGAAAACATAAAAATAGTGAGCTCAAATGCGTAATAAAGGTAATCATGGAGAAAATAAAATAAAACATATACATTTGAACTTAAAAACATTAACATAATGTTTATACATCAAAATATTTAGTTGTGAAATAAATCCTGGCTGTACGTAAGGCATATATCATAAAGGAACAAAAATCATGATAGAATAGAATGGGGATAAAACATTTAATTGTGGAAAAACATTATTCACATGTTATGATATCCATAGTAGCCAAGGCATTGCTGCCAAGACCATCATAGTGGAAAAATTCCATTACTGAACTTAGTTTACTTGCCGTTCCATCCTTGTATTACTGAACCAGATTCACTTACCATTTCAGCCATGTCTATCCCATGATATATAAATCTTTAGCCAATTCATTGGAGGTAGATATTGGTCCCACCCATCTCATAAGGAAATAATTCTTTGATGTGCCACAAAATAAACATAAATCATTCATCCTAACAAAATTAATAAAATTGTTTTCATATACATCATCCCATCATAACATAATCCATATAAAATAATGGATATAATTTCATCATAAACAAAATAAAACCATGTAAATTATAGTGACATTGTACATGTAGGATATCCATATTAATTAATGTCATCTTAGATGGAAAATAGTTTGAATTAAATACTTGAAATGAATTATTAAGGAAAATATCATTTCGTCTTCAAAATCTTTTTTCTTTTCTCAAAATGCCGAGAAATTTAAAATGAAAAAGAATTTATTGAAAATAATTAAGATATATTGTAAGGTAATATTAATGTAAATAATGTGTTATGAAACCATAAAAATCTGTTCATGCTGTATAAGTTAAAAAAAATATTCCTTATACTTTTTCTAGAAAAGTCAAAAAGTACCTCGTATGGTAAAAAATGTAAGATTTCATACATACCATGTAGTGAAAGTCAACAATTGGTTAAAAGGAATTTAAAAACACATGAATTGTTTTTATAAAACATGTACATGGATGATAAATATAACCCTAGTAAATACTTATGAATAAACAATATAGGATAAGAATGAGATTGAAATAATTAACCCTTACCTTTTATAATCGATGGAATAATACATGTCATAAAATAATAAACATTAAATGCATATATAAATATCATATCCTCCAAATAAATATATTAAAACATTCATGGTAAGCATAAACACCATTAAAAATAAATAGATGGTGATTAATGGATATGTCTCATAGAAATAAAATTGAGACGAAATAATCCCTTACCTTATGTCTGATTCCTTCCGTATGTGTCTGAGACTCTTTTATAGTGGGTTTAAAGATATTATTAACTTATAACAGCACCATAATAATATTTATTATATCATATATGATTCACTTAAGACTTTATATTACCCGATCATTTGTCAATTCCATGTTAAAGTTGTGTTTTGGGAAAAATCGTTTAATTTGTTGTACGTGTTTGGACTTATTGTTATTGATATTATTACTTATAAACTGATTTAATTATTTCCGGAATGTAAAAATTTATTTATATATAATATATATTCAACATATAAATATATATTCTAGATTGATAAATGGAAGGAAACACACCGTTCATGGAGATGGTAGGTCGTACGTATGCATGAACACTATTTTCGTTTCCTTGTTGAATTGAATGGAATTAATAAATGAATCATATATGTACATAAATAAAGTATTATTATTATGTCATATATTTCATGATTATTTATTATATATACTTTATAATCATTCTTGAATGGTTAACATGGAGAATGAATCTCAACGCGCCGTGGAGACAGTAATCCGTACGTACGCACGAGCGACGATATCATTCCCATTATTATTTAATGGAATTTGAATGGATGATATAATATCTAATAATTATAATAGTGTTATAATAATCATACATAGTTATTATTTCCACCATTATACCGATCCAAGTAAGGTGGTGGTGGAAAAACTGATTACACCAATGTGTGGAGACGATAATCTGTATGTACGCTCCCGCGATGATTTCATTTTCCGTAGGATGGATAAAAGGTGAAATGGGGTTGTTCCATATATATATTTACATATAAGTATAGTATTTATACCAATTTTATTACTTTATAATGAAATGACTAATGTATAATATGTAGAATAAGAAATAAATTTGAAAGAATCGGTAAAGTATATTACCTCTTCTTTGACGCGCCTCTTCTAAATCTCTTCTTAGGACACTACAGTTTGTCTTTTGAGAAGACCAAAACCTCTATAATGTAACTATAGATGTATATAAGAGGAATTTTAAGGGTTTTGATGAGCTTTGAGGCTCAATATTTAATGAAGAGTTGAGGGAGGAGGTTCCCTTTTATAATAGAGGAGAAGGGCACTTTTGAAAACCTGCAAAATATTAATTTTTAACAAACTCAAACCCCACTTAAAAACATCAAAAAAGACTCAAATTTGGATATTAGGTAAAATAGGGTTGCAATCACATCAAAAAATCAAATTTAGACATGATTTTATTTTATTTTAAACCTTATGATTTAAATTTATCATTATTTAATCTATTTAATTTTATTTGTGATCATAATATTCTAATTTTAAAATTGTTATAAATTATTAATTATGTGTTGTGAATTATACATAATTCGATATATTATTACATTTTCTACCATATAATTTTATATATGTAATTTGTAAATATTTTTGTGATTTTTAAACAATTTAATAAAATGTTATTTTTATAAAATATCAATATTGTCAATTTTTCCACTATTCAATTATGTGAATTTATATAAAATAAAAAAAGAAGTTATAATCAATAAAAAATAATTAATAGATTTATAACATGTCATATTCATCTAAAACATTAATTTATCACATTAATTTTCTCTTATAATATTTATTTTGATATTTTTAAAAACATTTATTTAATATTTCTCTTAATAAAATTATTACTACATCATTTTTGTATATTTATTTAATATACTTATTTCTTTCTTAAAAAAAACATTTGATGATTATAAATATAATATATTATAAAATAATACTTATATTCGGTTTTATGATCTAAAAATAACAATATTTAAATTTTTATAATTATTAAATTATGAATGTGACAACTTTTCCATCATTTTAAATAAAATATTATAAATATCATAATCTGTTTTATAAGGCTCCAAATGGTCCACAAATCGACCCTTGGGTTATTAGGGTATATATATACTCAACCACTAGGGGTTGTTCATGTTTATGGTCCTTTGGAAGGCTATTATAAATTTAATAAAAACTATATTATTTATTTTTCTCTAAATAAATAATTTCTACATCATTAAGGTAGAAGCTATTAAGGTAATTAAATATTTATTGAAAATTAAAAATAAATTACCATTATAAATAAAAAAATTTAGCTTTTAAATAACTATTTATAATTGAATTTATATTATGAATAAACTTGTATTAAATATAATCTAATTATTAAAGTGGGAGTGAGACATATTTTACATTACTTTAAATAAAATAAATAAAAGGTCTTCATCAAATACATGTGGTTTCCAATAGAAACCATTTAGACCCAAGTATATTTTAGGACAAAATATAATCTTCCAATTATATTAATACAAGTGTTATGTTAATTTTATAATATTATATTTACCCTTATTTACCCGATTTACCTTTAACTATGGTAAATAAAATTTATTGTAGTTACTATTTATAATGCCGAAAAATAAAAGTATCTTATTAACATAATTTTGACCTAATGATCCCAAATATGGAATCTATTTTTCCAAATTCAAGACATATAATTTTCAGAAATTAATTTAAAATTAATATCGTTGTCGAAAAAAGTGGGTTTTTGTTTAAAACATTTCAAAAGATTGAAATGATTTAAACTATGAATTCAATGAAAAATTAATGTTAATGGCATACATTATATTAAACAGTAAAAATATATTCTATTAATAATTTAAAACCATTTAATATTATAATTTCTCCATATAAGTTATATTGATGAAATAAGTTTTTTAATTAAAATTTACCGTATTTTTACTATTCATCAAAATAATAAACTTATCAAAAAAATATCAGCAAATTATCCAATGTAAATTTTTATATGATTATTCCAAAGAAGAATTTTTTTTTTGTCAAATTGAACTTATATACATGTCAAAAACTAGATTTAATGTCGGTGCGCCATCAAAAGGCAGCAAAACTGCATTTTTTTTAAAAATACTTCTTTTATATAAAAAAATTATTTTCTTCTCATACCATGATATATAAAATGCTTAAGATGAATTATAATTTCATAAAATTTAAAATTTAGTTACTAATATTCATAATGGCTAGTTCATAATAATACTATAACAATATATATTTGATCAGTGAAACTCAGAATTGCGTACAACACAGGCTATTGAGGAAGGTTTCTCTAGTGTGCAACACAAGCCAAAATAGTGTTTGCATATACTAAAAGATAATACGGTGTTGCGTATAGTGAAAGGTAATATTGGAGTAGAGTACAACACAAGAAATCACTAAAATTAAAAATAATCATTCTCATAAAATTTCTGGGTATTACACATGAGATATAATGTAGGTAAACATCATACTATTAAAACAAACAATGATATACTCTTAAAATATTATTATTTAACATAATAATTATCACCGAGTAGTTTGATTAGTTGGTATGAATATGGATTAAAAAATTATTAAAATTTTATTTTTAACATATGTATAAAATAAAATCATTTGTTATAATTGATAAAAATCATAAAAAAATATGAATATAAAAAAAATCTGAAAAAATGTCCTCATGTGTGCAGTTTATTTTCATAATATATTAAAGTATTCACTATTAGAGAATAATTTTAATTAAATTCATATATTATAAATTTTATATAAAAATTATAATTAATATAATATCTTTTCAGACATTATTTAAGAATCAATATATTTTTATGCTTAATGTTTTGTTATTCTAAAAAATATTTCATCATACATTAAACATTTATTTGAAAATTACAATTTTTCACAATTTTAGAAAATATATTTTAAAATATGAACATCTTTTTTTCAATAAATATGTCAAAAATTTAATAGAGTGAATTTTTTTATTATTTTATGAAATGACTAATTTTTTGTTGAATAGTGAAAGTAATAATTTTTATTAAAAATTGTATTTTCAAAATAAATAATTTACCATGAAACATATTTTTAAAATGTTTAAAAGTGAAAGTAGATAATTTATTTTATTAATATACAATTTAATTAAATTAGAATAATATTTATGTTAATTATGATATATTAACATTTACACCTTATAAAATGTTTTTAACCATTTTCCATCACTCTTCCAGGTTTATTTTTAAATTATATCTTACCAATTCTTTGAATAGAAATATTTAAAATGGATTTCATTTTTCATTCATATAATTAATATTATGATTTATGTTCACCTAAATTTCTAGTCATAATGATTATTATAGATCATAAAATTAATTATCACAGTAATGGTTAAAACTGCGTTATGTGTCTTACATGCGCTTGTGTTAAAATTAGTTTTACGCAGACATAGGATGTTTATTTCATAAACTGGATATGATATTGAGAATTAGTCAGTCAAAATAAACTAATCAGGCTAAATTATTTGTTTTATTTACATATAATATTTCTAGGTAATTAAAAAAAGTTAATGTAGTGAAAAGTAAAATGGTGAAAGTAAATAAACATATAGGATAAAGTCGTAACATAAATAATAAATGTTTATTATTTTTTAGTGGAATAATGGATCAACCTTACATTCCCTAAAATAATTTACTAAAAAATATTTTAGTAAATTGGGTTAATAGATACTTCCATTTATTTAATATTTTTGACTGTTTACAAAAATGTTAATCCTTCTATATAAAACGACACCTCCTCCACTTATTTCTTCACACCCCTTAAGAAAATTGGTGTAAAATCCAAATATTTTAAATAATGTCTTCATTAAAATTAAATTAAATTATATGATAGATTTATTTAAGAATAATTAAAATATATATTTTGTTATATGAAATAACATGTTCATCTTTCATTGATTGTAACATTGAGTTCCATCGATAACTCATGTTACATGTAAGGGCGAGTTTTACTAGATGATAATATACTATTAATATTATTTATTTAACATAATAGTTATCACCTAGAAATTATAATGGTGAAAATGAATGATATTTAATTTTTTTTGAAAATATAGTCTATACATGTATATATATTTTATATATTGGTTACCAAATAATTATATGTCAATATAAAAACGAATTGAATATAAAATATTGATTATAAAGACAAACAAAAATTTATGACCACAAAGGATTTATTTGATAATAAATTAAATTAATCACTATAATTAAAAAATAATAGAAAATCTTATTTTTGATAAATTATATCAAATATTTTGTAATACATCCAATAAAGTTTAATGGAAAAAAATAGGAATAAATAAAATTTTTAGCATAAAATCTTTTTTTTCAAGAAGGCAGTTTTACAACCTTTAAATGGAAGGCTTGTTTAAAAAAAAAATTAATATTTTTGAAAATTTTCATTTATGAATATAATTTTAATTTTTGAAAAATTAATAACTAAATTTACATTGGTTGAATGTTTTGTATTTTTTTGAGAGGTTTCTTGTTTTGACGAATAGTGAAAACCACTTAATTATAATTGAATACAGATTTTATTCAAATGTATTTATATATTAAATTTAAATTTTGAATTTCTTTAAGTTAAATTTGATAAATTAGAAATTTATTAATCCAATTTACATCATTGGAATCATTTTTATATAAAATTTAAATAAAAAACAAAGTGGAATTTTAAAACATTTCACTTCAAAAACATGTTTTCCCGTCAAATATATAGGGTCAATATGAAATCAAATTATGAAACTTGTATTTTTGGAACATGGAAAATGTATTCCATGTTTTTAATTGAAATAATTTATACTGTAAATTTAGTTCTACATTCTTTTCATAAAAAATAATAGTGAATGCTGTTAAAATTAACTACAGTAATTGAGGTAAAAATGAGCTTACATAATATTAAATCATAGAATATAATGTCTAAATATGACCCTAAACAAGTCTACTAATTATTTAATGGCCATATTTATACTATTATCCCTATAAGGTTCTATAATAGTATAAATGTTACCCTTGGGAAACAAGTAACATGTGTGAAGTACTTAAATCATTTCAAAAATACCAAGTGTGTCATGTCCCTTCCTTATAAAAGGCTACCACCCCTCCCGCTCTCTTGACACCACTAATAAAACATTTCTCACCCAAACAATTCCCAAATAATCTCTCAAAATCCCTCTCATCATCCTTAATACTAACCATGTGATGAAATCAATATAAGGATCACGATTGGTGGAAAACATAAATGGTTACCCGAAGAGGATGTACCATTTTCAACAAAACACTTTTCTGTTATTTCATTTCGCACCCCTTAAATTATAACTATTACAAGTTGATATAATAACCTCAGTATCAAAAATATACTAAAAAAATTATGTTCATTTTAAAACCTACACCTTCACAAACTTCTATCAAATGGGTAACGAAACCAACATTCATGTGTACGGCGAACTACCATCTCCTGACATAATACCAATCGTTTTTCTTTTACCACCTTAGAAGGATAAGAATTATTATTTAAATAATATTTTTAATTATATATATATTATATTATTGATGTCTTAATACTTCAATAATTATTATATAGCACGTACCTTGACACATTCCATTTTATGTGAATACGATAACATCATTTGTCGATATGTGGACTACCGCCACCTCAAAGCGATGTGATACATTCATATATTACATGTAATATATTAAATATTTGTTTAAAAAATATTTATATGACATAAATTACATATATATGATATTAATTAAATTACTATCTATCTATACATGTAAAATATCATTATATTTCTTTCAATTCCACACACTGAAAAAGTGATAACGACATTCGGGGATGTGTGGAAAATATCTTATTCAAAGTGATGTGATTGTTAATTTTTCATAACCAAATCACAATAATTATATATATAAGTATATGTTATCCCAATTAGGATAAATACCTTTATATTGGGAGGGTGAATCTGGGTATAAAAGAGAAAAACAACAAACCCCTTTGGATCTTTTTTTGTCATTAAGCCAAACTGTATTATCATTATTTCCCATTAAAATGTATAAATAGAAATTAAATAATGCATGAGGTCAAAAAAATTTACATGGATCTCCATCACTGGTCTAAATCCAATAATCATACAACATAAGTGTTCCAATATACCATATCCACTAATGTTATCTTCCAAAATACATGGCTCGGGCTAGATCACTTCTATGCCTAGACTCACTACCATTACAAAGATTAGGGTCATCTCACTATATTCCCTGGGGTCACTCTCTAACTCCATTTCTACATATCACTTCTAGTGTAAAGGAGAACATTTTTCATCTTCCTTTTCCCACTGCATTGTAAAGGATTCACACACAGTTAATTGATATATATTTCCCTTCATTATAACTAATGAAGGAATCATAAACTGTAAGTATATGCTATATTAATGTCCCAAATTCATCCACATAATGTACATAAAATTACCATGATTTTATAAGGAAATACATTTTAAATAATTTCATGATGGTCACTTCCTTCACAAAACCCCACATAATTCTTAGATCATTCCGATTTTATAATGTTCTACTATCCTTCTCAAAGAAATTTACATTACTGAAGCACAATTACTTTCATGAATCTCACTTAACCTTCATCATGTTCAAAAATTTCTGTTGGATTTATATAGCCTTTGTTGAAATCAGTACATTAGAGATTATAATTGATTTTGGTCAACATTCATATCCTTCGTGAACTTCCATTCTTTGTGAACATTTTGACAAGAACACCCATCGCGAACCACATTTATGAATTCAGAGACAACATATTATTGCATATTTTTAGATACATTTCTGAAGGGGGATGATGCCTATTTATATGTGTTGCCTCTAATTCCTGAAGCTTCCATCCAAATCATCACTATTTCACAATGCTTTCTAAGCACATTCAGGGTGCTCCCAATCATATCCAAGAACCATGGGAATTTCTAGTTCCCAGAGATTCTCATAGTCATTGATATTATTGTTAATCCTTTTCTCATTCTGGATAATACACACCTTCACGAAACTCCCTAGGTGAAACCCAATATTCATTAAACTCATTCTATTACCATATTTTTATAATACCATCATAAAAGTATAAAATTGAAAATGATATCCATCCTTCACATTTTGGACCCTAAAATTTTGAAAACAGTGGGATACGACGTCACCTTCTATAAGGTATTTTCTCTACTAATTCAATGGAATCCATTCCGTTTTTAGAATTTTTCTAACATAAAATGTCTACAATCTATATACAACACCAAATTTTTTTTTGGAAACTAGATTTGTTAATAAACACAATACACCCAAAAAACACAATAAATTCACCTTGAGGGATTTTTTACAGACAATCTCCTCTTATGTATTGTTTGACAACCATTCACTATTTGATACCACATTGAATCATGTTCCATCATCTATCACCATTCACTTCTAGTGATTTAGATAATGATCAAGGATTTACTCAACATATACTTTAATCCCACATGAGTAATGCTCGACGTGAGAAATAAGATTAGCATATAACTTTGATAAATGAAACACTTCATTCCAAAACCCTTCCACTTCATTCATCCCTAACTACATCTGCCATGATATATAAAATTTTATCAATCATCTTTAGAGTCATAAAATTTAAATAACTCCCTATTTCACTGCTCCCATAATCAGATTCTCCACCCTATCAGGGTTAAGACATTACCTCCCCTTCTATTGAAAAAATGTATCCCTCTTTTGCAATGAACCTGAAGGTCACTTCATTGTGGTCTGTAAAAATGTAATGTTAAAATATTAGTGAATTAGGGAAAAACATATCATACCTTAGGGATATGGGGTCTCACATTCAAACTTATTCATCTGTGTTGATTCAATTATACTCCAAGAGCTAGTCAATTCCTCTAAAATGCCACTTTGGGTAAAGACTTCATCAAAATGTAAGAAACATCTTGTTCTGTAGTCACATAATTTATCTTTAAAGGTCGTGATCCACGTTCACTATGATGAAATGATATTTGATATTAATGTTATTTTCCCTTGAGTGATGAGAAAAAAAATTATATGATTTATACCATATGATTTATTTTAAAGGATTCTGATTGGAGAATTAACTTCAACTACCATATCATCAAGATGCTGCGTTGTCCACAATAACTATGTGCATACCTGAATAAAAAAATATATTCATTTCATGTGGTTCTCAATTAAATGAAATATTGTTTTTTCATATCCAGTAAATAAAAAATCCTCTAAGGTAGAATACACCAGCTGACATTTTGTTTCTATCATATGCTGATCATTCCCAATCTGCTGATCATTCCCAATCTTCATCTGTGTTCCCCAATAACCCATACTAAGATTTATCATTTTATATGAAATATAAATCCACCAACATAATGATAAAAATAATTATTAGTTTCATATTAATTAAGTGGATTTCCTTGGGATTTCTTTATACTATACATCTTGACATATGGAAAAAACAATATCTAACCATGTCTCTATTATGTATATCATGCTTCTGATGATCATTTTGTATTCTGTGACATTAAATATTATTCCCTCCTCATCCCGTGATAGCTTCATCTGGGCAGCATATGGTGTATTGATCCCCCTGGTATTATACATTCAAACGTTTCCCAAAAACTCACTGATATATTTAAATTAAAAAATTAATGTTTCATTCTTTACTTATGTCTCCTATATATAAACGAAATACATTATTTTTCAAATCATTGACATTTAAAATTTAATTTTCATGATTTATATGAAATTTTTCCACTTACCTTCACCTCATCATTAAAATATTTTTTCATCTACAGACAACAACACCATGAAACTTTTATTAAATTTATTTTTGACATGATGATTATAATTAACTCCACCAAGATGAAAATTGAGTTTCTTAAAAACAAACTAACCAAGAATTGAATATCATAATCTTAATTCTTTCTTC
The DNA here is from genome assembly GCA_963277665.1 of Viscum album. Lineage (NCBI taxonomy): Eukaryota > Viridiplantae > Streptophyta > Magnoliopsida > Santalales > Viscaceae > Viscum > Viscum album. The sequence goes on along the minus strand of OY728162.1, from coordinate 1,365,088,925 downwards.
AACCCATATAGTTTTTTTCTCAGCTAAAAAACATTATTCTCATCTATTTGAATTGGAAAACCATATGGCTGCACAATATAAACCTCCTCATCTAAAACCCCATTAAAAATGCTAAATTGGAATCCATATGATTATCATTTAAAATTAGTACAACTCCAATTTTGATAAATAATCTGATTGTCTCTAGCCTTTAAATAGGTGAAAATATTTCATCAGCATTGATAACATCTATATATGATAACCCTTTTAACACTAATCGTGGTTTTTTTGAATCACTACACTATCTTCATTCATCTTGTTTTAAAATAGACATTTAGTCCAGTTGAAGTTCTGAATTTGTTTCCTTAAAAAAATTTCCCATGTCAAATTCCGCTCATTTTGATCAAGGTTGTCATTCATGGCCTGATTCCAATTTTTATCTCTTACTGCTTCATGGAAACATTTAGGCTCTACCTATGTTAAGAATGATGGTTGTTATAGAGTCTTCATCTTAATTGTTTTTACTTTCACAATATAATCACCGGTGTTGTTATGTCTATCAATTATATCTTCAGTCTTCTGTATTTTTGAAGATAATTTTTTTATTTTCATCATTTTTATTGTATGAATTTTCATTAGAATCGGTTTCTAGAAATATAAAGTCCCCTTAGGTTCTTATCTCTTATTCCCTATCCTCCTGATACAAATCATGTATTGTCTCATGATTCAACTCATTCTACACAATATGTTTATCATTTCATTCAACTATATTTCCCAACCGCTTGTTTCAAAATTTATATGCATTTCTTTTCTTTGAGTATCCATGAAATATCTCATCATCCCCATGGGATTAAAAATTTATGTGGTTATCCTTATTGAAAATGAAGTACATATACTTCTGATGACTCAAAAGTACTTCGACATTCAATTCATTCCAAACAATATATTGAATGAAGTCTTCTCATATTTTGGGAATAATAATGAAATATTTTATGTGTAGACTAATTTCAAAACTAACTATTTCCAAGACATATCTAGAAGGAATTTCACAATAAGAATTGTTCAATCCATTATCTTGATAATTCAATTTCTTTCCTCAAATACTCCATTTTTTGTGGATTTCTTATACAAAAATCATTGTTCCTTATCGCATGATTATAAGGAAAATCCACAACATGGCTATTTTTGAATTTTGTTTTGTTATCTATTCAGATCTTATGGATTTTTTAACCTTCCATTTTTTAAACATCCCATTGGTATGTTTTTATGAAACTAAACATATCATAATTCTAGGTTATGAAATAAAAAATTGAAATTTTACTGAAATCGTCAATGAAGAGATCATAATATTTCCATCCATCAATTGCCCTTTGTGATATCGGTTCACACACATTAATATACCCTAACTAAAGCACATTTTTAGAACAATTGTACTTTTCCTAATACATCATTGAAATGATCTTCCCTTTATGACTAGAATCATATGTATGGGTATGATCACATGATACCTTATATAGGTCTCAAGAATTAACACATTTCACCAGATCCTTCCACAATGTTTGGATCAAATGACTACGGAGTTTATTCCATAATATTTTTTCTTCTTCCTTGTTCAAAAATCATTATCTTCTTTTACAAATACAAGGTACAGACTCCAGATAGTTGTCTTTAATTAAAAGTAATTTCAACATCATTTTCCTAAAATATACATAATTTATTTGAATAGATCATGGTAGGTTCTGAGTAGCACAGTTTACTTACACATAGAAGGTTGTGACGAAGAACTTGAACAACCAATACATATGCAAGTCTCCTATCTTTTCCCCCATACAGGTTTATCCAGAGAAAGTATCATTCAACTATTCATCAGTAAAAAATATGAAAATACCTACCTTTTCATATCAAATCCATGTATGCATTTAAATATTTCCAATTATATTGGAGGTGAATCCACAATCAATGATCCATATTTCAGTTCTATCTAATGCTTTGATGTTATCTCTACAACTGTAGCATGTTCATCTCTTTTCATTCTAATCCATGCCTTTGAATAGTTTTCTAGACAATTATTTGACTATGATAGAACTCATATACCGTTTAATGATATAAATAAATTAATAGTTTTATCTTTTTTGATGGTTCCTTGAGTTGTTTCTTAAAACCTCATTGAGTTTGATTTGGCTCATTTCAATATATAGTGGATGTACACTATCAAGACATGTGCCCAAGTCCTACAAACCAAAAGCAATTAGCATAGATTTATTTCATGGAATATTAATATATATTTGGAAGTGTGTTTTCCTCTTATACCCTTTGGTACTTATTAGCTATGGGACAAACATTTTTTGAGTGTACTATTTTTCCATGACAAGAACATCAAATGTGGGGTATATACCTATGGGTCACTAATGTACCACTAATTTTCCATGAGTTCACTAGATCATGTGGTTATGATTCATACTCAAATCCATATTCATCCTTTTAGTGGGGGCTTGTGTTCTAACATCAATCATTAATATATTTTCTATGATCAATCCTGGCTCCACTTTTATCATTTTGAACAGTCATTTTCTTCTCTGGTCACTCCTTTATTTGTTTCACTAGAAACATGTAATCTAATTTTATTTTGCCAATTTTATTTTTATATTTTGCAATAATAAAGTGTTTATCATGTATTTAACCTTCCTTCATAAATTTTAAACCTAATCTTCTTGATCTCTAATTAATTTGACTATATCTTTTACCTTTTTAGTGTGACTACCAAAATTTCATGTCTGTTCTTGAACACTGAGCTTGTATTCAATGAATTTTTATGTAGTTTATAGATTTTCATATTTACACCTTTCAATTCCATCGTTGGGATCAAAATTATCTTCCTACTACCACTTCATATAAAGTTTAACATCATTAACCACCATGTTTTATATTCATTGTTTTGGATCCCAATCATATTTATCTTCAAGTGAATATTCTAATTTTATATGAAGTTCAACACTTTATTTAAAGTTTTCATCATCATTATAGTTATCTACCCTTTAATGAAAATTCCATAAAATATAAACCATATAATCCGTTTCTTAATCCTCCCAGTCCTCCAGCACTACTAAATCATATTCTTCTGAAGCAACATATTATATTGAAAGCAAATTATTATTTTTAATGAAATTTCTCTTGCTACTCCTCCAACCATTAACATTGGTTGAAAACATCATATTTGAAATTTAATCATAATTTTAATCATCATATTGAATCCTATTGGGATTGTTTTATACAAGATTTCTAATCCTTCTGTATCAAATGCATTAAAATGAATGTTTCACATTGAATGTTCCTCTCCTCTTTGTAGATTTTAAGAGATGAATGACCTGAAATCATCAACATTTTATCCCCCCCCCCACTATCTTCAATAGTGATATTTTTCAAGGATTTGAATGAAAATTCAATGGACTAACCATTTTCCACATTTGTCATTATCATCGTTTATGACCTTGTATGTGATAAGAGTATTGTGTAAGATATCCATTGTCAGCTCATTTGGATCAATATATTCCAATACAGATATATTCTGATTGAACCTAGGTGGATGTTTTCTCATGATCCACTTAGCAATCTTTATATATAGAATAATTTCTCCGTGGCCATGCATGTCTTCCAAAAAAGCATTCACCCAATAAAATAATACATCAACAGATTCATTAGGGTGAATTTACATATCCTCATACTTGTTCCATAGAACCTTCAGTTTTTCAACTCTAACTTTTGATACACCCTCATAAATATTTAGAAACATCTACCACATTGAATTTGATTACATACATGAAATCACCTTCATTTATATTTCATTGGAAAGAGTGCCCTGTAAAGCATTGATTCCATTCTCATCAACAAACAATTATCTATGTTCTAATTTTTATACAACATTGTTCTCTATACTAGTAGAAATTTCAAGAATTTGGGAAATAAAAATATCCATACCCAATGATTGAATGAAGTTATGAATTTTATTTTTTATATATTAAAATTGATTCCATAATAGACTATAACCCCTATGTGATAAAAATACAATCCTTTTTCAACCATGATAGAACCATTTACTTTCCACCATTAAATCTAAAACCAATTATTTGCCAAAATAGTCTAAAAATCCCAAGAGGGGGTGAATCGTAGTATGATATATTAAAAAAACTACACCATGGATCTTATTTCATAGTTAATCAAAACACTTGTTTGTACTATTCCCTTAGAAATGTATGAGTAGAAAAAAATAATGTAATAGACATAATTATTTTACTTGTCACACTGTCACTTATATATTTCAAAGATGCATACAATGGTAATGTGCTGATGTACCAAATGCACTAAGTATCACTTCGAAAATAAAAGGTTCTAACTAGATAAATTTTATACCCAAGCTCTCTACCTTCACAATGTTTTGGGTGAGGTCACTACATTACCAAGGGTCACTCCTCAAATCTCATTTGATGGATTAATTTTAGTGGGAAGGATAACTTTATACTTCTTCCATTTTCCAGTACTCTGGAAAGGAGTCACACAATGTTTGTAGAGATGTAGGTCCCTTCATCACCACTAATGAATGCATCCTCAACTGTATGATTCTGCCCCATAGAAACCTACTTTCATCAATTATTAATATCACATTACCATTATTTTATAAAGAATTACCTTTTCAATTATTTTATGATGCTCACTGCCCTCATGAACAACACATCATTCAAAAATCTCACCTCTTTCCCAAAGCTAAACTAGCCTTCATGAAGAAACCTATTTGTGAAGAAACCTCCTTTCATGATCCTCACTTATCCTTTTTGATATTCAAAACTATTTTTCATACTTTTATATCCTTCATGAACATTAATAATTTCACAATTCTAATAGATTTCAATTGGATTTCATAGCCTTTGCGAACATCCTTTCTTCAAGAACATTTTCATGAGAACATCATTTTTTATCAACCATTATGAAATTTTTAAATAATTTAGCCTGTTCTTTGACATTGGTAGTGGCCTATTTGAAGGTGTGGATTCTGATTCCTTAAGCTTCCATCCACATTAATAATGAGTACATATGACCTACCATATAATGTGTATGTATAACTTATCGTCTCCAATATTGTAACATTGGTTAATTTTTTATAATCATCTTTCCAATATGATTTTAAAAGTATCATTAATGTAATAATTTGATAAATATTTCACGGATATTATTCTGAATATGTTTGAATAATGAATTCATTGATCTTAGTAAATCTATCAACGTCAATTTTGGCACATAATCTGAATATAGTCAAAAAAATATGACTTAAACAGTATTGATTAAATTATTTTATTTAACATTTGTATAAGTTGAATAAAAGTAATAATGAAAATGTAAAAGGTTTTTAGGAAATTTAATAATTAACAAAATAAGATATAAGAGAATCCTGAAAAATCAGACTCAAGGTAAGATATATCTTAACTTAATTTCGATTCATTGGGTTAAAATTCTATGTCATTGGTTATATAATAAATAAAATATGTTTTATATAATGTCTGATTGTTTGATAATTTATTTGTACCTTTATTTTCTGGATTTAATTTATCACACATACATATTTCATTGATTTATTCCCACTCCAATGATAAGATCTTTTTAAGGTATTTTCATGTCCATTTTTACATCTATTAGAAAAATTTCATATTAACTTATTACTACATTTGTGTAAATTATATAATTATTTTTTGATATATTATACCACGAGTTATTTTATTTTCATGGAATCTAAGTGTTTCATTTTATTATTACTATTATTATTTTGGTTTCCAATTTAGATGTTACCATAGTTGTAAGGGGATTTCAAGTCTCAAATTTATTTATGTGAGACTTATGCCATATTAACAACTTTTTTTTTGTTGTGTGGTGTATATTATTCCCATGAATGTACATTAATATTCATATACATGAATTAATGGATATTTCCATAATCATTTTATGTTAACTCATTCATGGGGTTTATGATTTCAATGATAGAAATGTATTAATGGATTTTTGTCACAGTTTTACATCTTTGAGACATTTATTATGTCATAAACCTGTCATATTATATGAGGTCTATATAATTATTCTTTAATATGATATATCACGAATATCATTATTTTCATGATATTCCATGTTTCATTTTATGTTATTAGTTCATGAGGTTTGTGATTCAAATGTTTCAATGTGGTATGAGTAATTTGAACATGCGAAGATTATTTTAAGAAAGTGTTTTAGTGATATTTTAAGGGAATTTTAATTCAAAAACATAAAAAAACGTTTTTGTTACATGTGATTAACTGGGGATATTTTTCATTGATATCATCATCATTTTTTTGTTTTGATGTATTATTAATGTTTCAAATATATTTTTAATTAACCAATTTTTTTTCCACGTGTCAAACTCGATTCAAAGTGATTTTTATGGAACCCAGTTCTTTTCCATGAATTAATTGTGTTTCAAAGGTATTTACATTAAAATAATTTATTTACATTAGTATTATTAGGTTATAATTGATTATTTATTGTATCTATGAGTTTAATGATGGGTTTTTTCTCTTCATATGGTACATAAGAATTCTACAAAACAGGTGAGCCTAATACCACTGATATGTAGGGTTAATCATAACTATAGCTATCGGGTGATCACAATATAGCATATACAAAGGTTTGATCCCTATTATAGATCATGAATAATTTGTGATTATGGTATAGCTTATATGAATAGTGAGACCCATTATATCTCTCCACGAAATTTGGTAATAATAATGTTTAAATTCCGCTATATGGTCAATCCAAATGAATTGGTTTTGAAAGGGTTTGATGGAGTCTTATAAATGTGATGATTCAAGAAAACAAAAAACAGTATTCATTTCAAATTATGAGTTTATAATATTTCTCATTAATGGAATTTATATAACAAGGCTCATGATTGTTGAGTCTAATTACACTTGATGATTCCATATTTTTAATATTTTATTGTTTAAGTATTTTTGGGTATGAGTTCTTATATAGTTCCCTAATGCACATTGATAATGTCATCAAACCATTATGCACTCTTATTCAATTTAATGAAATTATTTTGTTAATTATCATGTTTATAATTACAGATAATTTTATATAACCCATCATATGTTTCCTTCTACCCATGATATAATTAATGGGGATAAATGATTTTTTTTCTATAAAGGACTTCACATGGATGATGTTGATGTCCTATTTTCAAATAAAAAATGATAGGTAAAATGGTATAAATGTTTATTTGATGAATTTTGAAATTTTTATACAGGGGTTTTTCCAAATTATATAAAACAATAAACCTAAAAAAACCTATTGAAAATAAGTTATATATGATTTACTTATGATGATGTATGGTTTGATGGAAAATGATGGGTGACAATTATCATCCTCATAGACAGTAATGAAATGTTATGGATTTCACTACATGATCTGGGAGTTTGCATACTAGGATATTATATTTTGATCAACCAAACCAACAAAAACTCTCCCTAACACCCTTTGAAACATTATAGTTTAGTTTTTCTTCCCAACATTCCAACCCTAGGGTCCTTAATAAGATAACGAATGAATTCTTTTCGAAGCGATAGTAATTTTCTTCACAAAAATCATTAATTTATTACATATTCTCTTTCCTACTTCACTCGTATCTTATCAATTGAAATATAATAAAAGTAGTATTTTATAGATATTGAGTTTTTATAATTTTAATTTAGCATCAAATATAATTTTAATATTCCCTTAAATGGGATATAAAATTGTCGATTGTGTGTTTGATGGACTACCACCTCATGAACTGTTGTAATTTATCTTCCATAAACAGCCCTACTGGATGGATATAATGATGGAATTAATGTAAATATATGATAAAAATATTATTATTAATATTATTGAATTTCAATATCACATAAAAACTATTACATTACAATTTTTGTGAAAATGATAACATTAATCATGCATAAGTGTGGATTATCGTCTCTACGAATAGAAGTGATGCATTTTTCATTTTATTTTGGAATGGGTAATAATAAGGATATATTAAATATATTTATGATATTAAAAATGATAAAATATTTTTAAATTATTATTAAAATTTTTTCCATCCCTATAAAATATTAAAACAACATCAATGTATAATTACGACAACCCGTCTCCATGAAGGGTGTACGAAATTTTGTTATGACTACTTTTATGGATGATAAAAAAATATTTTTGTAATGAAAATATATTATATTTCGACAATGATTAAAATTATATAAAATATGGATCCATGTAAATAGTAAAAGTGAAAAAACTACCAAACCAAAACAGACATGAAAAATAAAGTTGTTATTACCTAAAATATTGTTTCTAATAATGAATTGTTAACAAAATGATGGTAAAATATTAAAATTAAATCATATAGTGTATGATATATAGGATTATTGATCATAAATATATTTATAATTAATATATATTTATTATATCTGAGGTTCTAAAACCTATGAAGGAAGATGAACATAACAAAATGGATTTTTGTCTCACTTCTAGTTTCTGCGGACATATGCCTTATACACACATTGATTCATTTTAGTATAGTATAAAATACCCATAAATGTATTTTATGATTATTCTCATAAAAATTATTTTATGTACGTATCATTATATGGTTTATTATTTCATTTTACATACCAATCATATGATACCCAATTGGTAATGGTTTTACATTACAAACTCACTGTTTGTTGGGATTTCATAAGACTAACATTCAAATGATGAAATATTATTATCTATCTCTAAATAAACTAATGAATTTAATTATGATATTTTTATTTCTATAAATTAAAATTTTTCCCTCCAATTACGTCTCTTTATCTATATAAGAGACCAAAATAATTAATTTAGGGAAACCCGTCTTTATCTCTCTTTGTTCGAAAATATATTCTCTTCCACATTCATGATTTTGAAAAATATTTTAAAGTGTGTTTTTACTATTATAACATGGTAGTGTAATTAAATTATTACCATTTTCTTATTTTTTTTAGAATATGTGTTAAAACTAATCTTCGTTACCTTTTCCAAACAAGGTAGTCCTAAATTTGTATTGAAAATGGTAATGGAATCATTATTTTAACCTGTTCAACATGAATAAAGTTGTCCACATTTATAATCACTCAATGATTTTAAACATCCATTTTTTTCTTTAAAAGGTTAAATTGATGGATAATAGTTTAAAACATTTATTTATAATGCTTTGTATTGAAATTGATTTTTTATATCCAAATATTAGTTTCCTCAATAATGTATTAATGATGTCTTAAAGGCATTTCATTGAATTAAGGAAAAGTACCGTTTATTTTAATTATTCTAAATATGGATATTATCCATGGATATCAATAATATTCTTATTTTTAGATTGTTTCTAATTTTTATGGAAATAATTTTTGGAAACCCTTTTCATTTCCATGGGTTAAAATATTTTGAAAAGTCATTGAAAAACGGTTTCGTTTCCAGGAGTCGTGATATGGTGATTTTTTTAAAACCTACATAATTTTAATGGGTTATAATAAAATATATCATTAAATTCCATGTGGAACACTTCTATATGATTTTATTTATATGACATGTTGTCTATAAATCATATAACTCTTTAATGAATTGTAAAAATATGGATAACTGATGAGGTAAATATCTTATATTTGATCGTGATTTTAGGTTAACAATTTCATGTGTAGGCCTAGATTCCATATCCATATGATTAATAATGGATTTGGTTTACATATATATATACTAATTGGTTGAATTGTAATTCATGTCCACAAGAATATGTTTGGACCTCATTTTCACAGCAAAACGTTTATGTGATATCCTGATTTTATGTCCTCAACTTAATGAGTGAACATATTTCAATTTATAAATTTTCATAATGATATAATATTATTTTTTCGACATTTAAATGTTAATATTTTTTCCTCATGGATCATGGTCATTATTTTCTATTATGATTCACATCTTATGAACAACCAAGCCTTATTCAATGACTCATGTATAGGATCATTGACATATATAATATGAACATTATAATTCATGGTCATGATATAATACCCATATTAAATATTATTCTTTCATATGATCATCAAATGATACATCTAATTTTTTACATATTTTAGAATCTAATCTCTAACTTTCTTATGTTTACTTTCTACATATTTTAATTTTATTTTAAATAGGGGATGTATAATTTGAGTACTATGTGGAACGATCTTTATAGAAGATATTAGAAATATTTCAAGAAATAAGAATATTGTGTATGCTTTCTTAATAGACATTAAGAATTTATGGTCCTAGACCAGGTATTTAAGATATGTATTGAACATTAATATAAAAATATGTAATATTTATGTATAAAAATTTGGGGTTCTAATGTTGGAATTAATGGATATGATTAGTCAACCATTGGAGATAAGGGTTAGAGGACTTTGTTGAAAACACTTATGATTAGCTAAATTATAGGAAAACATTATATTTTTTATTAAGAAAAATATTGCATAATTTTCCATAAAGGCTTCAATAAACGGTTACTAAAAGTGCATATGGTATTGGCAGATAATAATCTAGGGGTAATAACCCTGGATAGAGTTGTTTAAGTATATCTTGCGCATCATTATGGTGCATGGTGAGTGTTAACACATAGTTCATGTAGTTTGAAACTCTTGGGGGATATACATAGGTTAATATATGTTCTATTTTAGAACCATATTGATCGATTGAAATAGATAATGATCACAAGTTCCTTATATAAAACCAATGTTGTCATATATTGAAAAGATAGTTCCTTATCTTAAATATCATATAAATGATTTTCCATAGTGATAAATTTTTTTTCTCACAACATAATTTTTTCCTTTAAAAAATATTTGGAACCCCAAGGTATCATGGGTACAATAAATGTGATGTCCAACAAAATGACTATTCTCATGTTCATCAAAATGGGTAAGAAGATCAGATATAGTATATTTTGAATGTTCTCAATCAACACTATTAAGATATATTGTAAAACCGGATGAATTTAAAATATTTTATAATTTTCAACATATTTAATATATTTTATATATTTTAATTCATCCAAATTGTGTTATCTAGTGTTACATGGATAACTAACTATCCTCGATAGCGTGCATTACATGCATAACTGAGTTTTACCGAAAAAACATTATATTATTATTATATTTCTATTTAATATAATATGACTTATCATATATGGGAAATTAATGGTTTTAAATATAATTTACCATTTCAGGAAAAAATATATGTATAATATTAATTCATTTTTTACAAATTTATTAAAAATAAAAATGTAAACCAACTGAATATAAAGGAAATATATTTTTTTCCCGAAGATGTTTTGTCTTAATGAATAGAATTAAATTAAATTAGTAATTGATATTAATGAAATTTATATTTTACATATTAAATATTTTTTTTTATATTCATCCAATATTTTTGTATAAGTATAACATAACAAAAAATACAATTTTATGCACAAAAACCTATATTTTTCTAAATGTAGTTTTACTTCCTTTTAATGTCAAACCAATTTAAAATCCACATTTTAAAACAATTATATATAATATTTGAAAAAAAAAATCTTATTTGAAATAATAACATAGAAATTTACATTGGATTAATTATTTGTATTTTTCCTATAAGTATCATGTCTTGATTAATAGTAAAAAACGTATTTTTAATTGAAAACAAATTTTTTCATCAAAAGAATCTATTGTTAGAATATATTTATTATTTTTTTAATTATAATTATATTATTTTAATACATTAATCCAATTTAGTTCATTTTCATAAATTTTACTTTGAAATTACATAAAAAACTTTTCAATATTTTTCATGTTTAATCTTTAATAACTTGTTTGCTCACCCCATCTACATGATTAATTTAAAATTTATTACTATGACTTCTACGTTTTGAGTTTTTAAAATTTATTTACATATATAAAATAAGTGGATCCAAATTATTTAAATAGTTTTATTATATTTTTGGGAATATTAATAGTATTTTTAATATTATTTTTTATTACCATGGTTATGGGAAATTCAGGTAATTAAAGGTAATAATTATATTTTAAATATATTAAAATTAACCTAAAACATATCCTAATTTCATTAGATGGGTGGGTTTCAAGAAAAATCATCCTTCCCATAAATTTTAATCATTTTTATCCAACATGTGTAAGATTATAACCTTTATTATATTTTATTAAAATAAGAGTTAAAGAAGTCATATGAATATTATAATAAATATAACATTTTAAAATAGTTTTATATATTATATAAATTTTACTATACATATTCATTTTAAAAATAATATTTTTATTTACATTATGATTATTTATTTATAATTTTTAGTGGTAAAATAATTTCCTTAAATGGTGACATGATGATGATGAAATAATTTATTAATTAATGAAAATATCAAATATATGATTTTAAAAATATTAAATTAATAATTTCACATAATTAATGTCATACTTGAATTTTATAGATAACTTGTATTTTTTTGATATATTAGTATCATTGTTTTTATGATATCATCATGTTATGATATTTTAAAAAAATAATGAATAGTATCAAATTTGGAATTAATTGCATTTTAAAATAAATAATATTTTATTAAATGATATAAAAATCATAAAAATCTAAATTTTGTAAAAATAATTAGGATAAGGTTATTTTTTTCATAAATTATATATTTATGTTTCATTTTTATACTTATAGTAACTATATTAATCTTCAAAGACTAAAAATCCAAACATTCACGATAAGAGTGAAAGAGTATAACTAAGGGTTAATGCAAGCAAAATAAGTGTAAAAGTGTCATATAAACTTATATAATATTTACTTTTTAGATTATTTTTTCCCATAATCATCTTAGATTCTAAAAAACTCACTTTTGAGCCACTTGAAAATGAACATTAATTTATATTAATATAATATTTTGAGAGTTCCCAAAAGTGCCTGTTGAATATATTAAAAAAGGGTATTATATCCTCATTTTTTAGAACAATTTGAGCCATGTTTTAGACAAAAACCTATCCATTTCTCCACCAAAAATTCTTATATATGATTTATAGGTTCTTGTTATCCAAAAATACTAACCTTAGATCCCATTAGAAGAGATCTAGAGGAAGCCTACTGATAAAGATATAAACATTTTACCACCTCATCCATGTTCATTTCTTATTCTACATCATCTTTATTTTATGTTCTCATTATAAATTAATTACTATTGTATCATATGTATATATATAAATATATTCTAATATGTTGTTATGATTATGGGACCACTATATTCCTCTTTTTACCCATGATATGAAAAATGAAATCATAGCTTGTAAGTAGGTAGAACCTACCGACTCCATGCTATAGTGTAATCAATTTTTATCACTTATAAAATTGGATGGGTATATTGATATATAAAATAGATATAAATAATATTTATTAAATTACATAATTTTTTATAATTAATATACCATTCGATTTGTTACCATATATTCATTATTAGATTGGTAATACAGCTTGTACGTATGTATGTCTTACCATCTCCATGATGTGATGTGATTCACATTACATGTTAACTATTAATTAATGATTATAAAAATCATTATTATTATTGAATATATTATTTGTAAAATTTATACCATTCTCTATATGATGAAAATATATCCTACTCAATGGAAACAAGACTTACACTAGAAAACAAACATATGAAAATAAATAAGTTAATACCTGAAATAATTGTAAAAATAAAATATTATAAACAACAATGTAAGAGGTTATTATTTGATATCATAATTATAGATATTTTTTGGTATTATTTAATAACATTCATTATCAATTTTACAAGAGGTTAACTGTAACGACCCGAAATTTTTTAAATAAATTTTGTTTCCTAATTTTATGTGTTATTGTTATACTCAACAAAAATGTTTTATTTGATAAACATGATTATAATTAAAATGAGATCAGTGGGTTTTGACTATTATATAACCATCGGTCAACATGACCGCTGTGAACAAAATGTTTTGATTATTGTCTCTAAATATAAGTAATCTTGGTTAATTATTATAGAATGATGATTTGATGGCCTCACCTAGTAGTCTTGGACCAATCGAAGCCCATCTAACAGAGCTTGGGAAGGAGGTAGCACCACTGGGATTTGCTCTGGATCAAATCCAAGCCGAACATCATCATGTGAAGCTGGAACGAAATCGCCTTCGTGAGAAGTTCAAACTGATAGAAATTACTACTCGGGCAATGTTGACTGAGCCGCCCCAAGCTTCTATCACCCTAGCACACCTTACTCTTAGGTCCTATGCTGGTATAATAAGGGGTTATGTAACGAGACCGTAACAACCTTGTGTAATCCTTGTTTTAAATAAAAATTGGGATTTCTTCTTATGATGAAGTTTATGAATTTTGAAATGACCGGATAAATATAGTATGCATATTTTTGATGAATTTTAGAAAAAGGATATTTTAAATATGTTTATGTAAACCCTAAATAATAAAAAATGTGTAATGATTTTCAAAAAATGGTCTTCTGCAATTATGTTCAGTACTAAATTTAGAGTCTAATAAGATCAACTTGATTTTTGATGAATAGTAAATTATGAATAGTGATTTTATGATTAGGATTAGTAATATGACCAAATGGATTAGTAATCTCACTTAAAGAAAGTTTTAAAATAATATAGGCACTTTGATTAAGTAATGTGATTCAATAAAATAGTTAAATAACGGTTTCATTAATTATTATTCAAGTATTAGTTTTTTCAGATGAATAGTGTTTTTTAATTAAAAATTTAATTAAAAATAATTAGAAAATTATTTTTATAAAAATGACTTTATTTTTGAACTCAGAGCATCGATATTATGTTATGGTAATTTTTGGGGTTTTTTCTGAAAAAAATGAATTTTCGATGAATAGTGTTTTTATTTAAAAATTAAATTAAAAATATTTAGAAAATTATTTTTATAAAATGGATTTCATTTTTGAAATCAGAGCATTGATATTTGGTTAATGTGAAATTTTGGGATTTTTCTGAGAAAGTTGAATTTTCAGTGAATAGTAAAAATACAGTTTTAGGGTTTCGGTATGTTTAATGACATCATAATGGTGTCATGATGATGTCATGAGATATTTTGAGGGTTGTCTGGCCAAGGGTGATGAATTATTGTTTTGGGGGCCCCATGTGGCCTAACTCAATGATAAATGACAAGGGAGAGAACATGGGTTTGAGAAAAGCACATGTGAGGTGTCCCTTGGCCATTAATGCCTTGTCCCCTCACTTTCCCTATAAATACCAAGCCCTCCTCTAATCCATTCGACTCCCCACTCATTCCCAACGAATTTCTGGTCTCATTACCTCCCAAGGAGTCCTCCCAAGGTGCCCCCAAGCCCTCAAGGTCCCAACCTTTGAGGTTTAAGAGTTACATTTTAAGGTAAGGGATCCGACCTCTCTCTTTCTTTTCAAGTAATCCCTTTTATGTCTTTTCTTTTATACTCCATGTTCTTATGTTGGAGGATGTTATTTTATATTCATCCTACTGCCTATTTCATGTTCATATGATGAGAGACCCCCCTTGCTCTCATCAATTCGTTTTAAGAATGTTTAAGTGGCGTCGTTAGGCTGCCGAATTTTTAAGGGATTCTTTCACCTTCCTCGTTTTCAAGTTCTATTTTCATTCAAATCTTTCATGTTCCTTTTTGTTATATTGGGGTATGATCTCTATATATATATCATACTGGACTCTTATGTTCATATGATGAGAGACCCCATTTGATCTCTTCAATTCAGTATTTTGATGTTTTAAGTGGCGCCGTTAGGCAGACGAATTTTTAAGTGGTTCTTCACCCTTCTCGTTTTGAAGTTCTACTTTCATGTCAATTATTTCAAGTTCCTTTTTGTTATATTGGGGTATGATCTCTATATATATCATACTGGACTCTTATGTTCATATGATGAGAGACCCCATTTTATCTCTTCAATTCAGTATTTTGATGTTTTAAGTGGCGCCGTTAGGCTGCCGAATTTTTAAGTGGTTCTTCACCCTTCTCATTTTGAAGTACTACTTTCATGTCAATTATTTCAAGTTCCTTTTGTTATGTTGGGGAATTATCTCTATATCTATCATACTGAACTCTTATGTTCACATGATGAGAGATCCTATTTGATCTTTTCAAATCATTTTTTTTGTTGAGGTTTAAGTAACGCCGTTAGGCTGCCGAACTTTCATAAGAGAAATCTAATCTTTTTTCCTTCCATGTATTTCATTTCAAATGATATGTCCCTAAAATTTCATTACCATGTCCATATGTCCTTCTTATTCTTTCACCCTACTGTTTTATGGATCATTTATGAGTGGGTGACCCAAGTCCCATCTCATTTCAATGTTTTCTAAAACCCCGAAACTTAGCCGTTATGCTGCAGAATTTTCCCCTCAAAATGCCTCTCTCTTTTCTCAAAAATTATTTTATGTTATAAAGTGAATACTCAAAGATCTTATTTCTAAATGGTTATTCACATATATATCAAAATGTTCCATTTTAAATTCTGGGATTTACATACAAGAAACCCTCTTTCCCTTTCCGTGGGTTTAAAGTGACGTAAAGATCATGTCTTTAAAGCAGTTTTTTAAAACGTTATGATTATGAAATGAAACCCATTTATTTTATGCTATGTGGGTTATTTATGAAATGTTTGATGATGATATATGTGGCTCACATGATAATAAAGGAAAATTTAAGGGTGCGCCCTGATAGCGCTCCAATGCATTGGGTAATGATGTAACCACTAGAGATTACAATTTTCATGATACCTTGGTGAATAACCTTGGTAATTTTCAAATTACACCTTGGGGATGGACCTTGGTGATTTGTTCATGATTGTCTATGTTAAATGATGTATCCACATCTTCAAGTTATGGAAAATGTTATTTTTATTATGAAATTCCTCATGATTTTCTTTCTCATGACTTAAAGTTCTTTTCATGACTTTATTGATGTATCTCAAGTTCATATGTAAAATGTTTCACTTGTTTCCCTTGCTGGGCCTTCTGCTCACCCTTCATTTTGATGTATGTCCCCAGGTTATGAGATGCTGTAATGAGCCTAGGGTGAACATGAGGAGAAGCCTTTCAAGTGTTTAAGAAGAATGTTTTTTTTGTTTCATGTTTTATGTTCCTTGTTTCCAAGACACTAAACCTTAAAGATCCTCAGTTCCGTGTAATGGAATGTAAAGTTATGTTATAAAAAGACGGGATGCTATAGTTGGTATCAAAGGATGGTTTAGTTATTTGTGGAAATTTGGATATGAAAACTATAGGAGGAACCCTATAGAAAAGTTTAATATAGGAAATCTTCCTGGTATTTTGGTGAGTATTGAGTAAGGGGTTGCCAAGCAAATACATCCCTGTCTGGATACGAGCAGGTAGAGGTGGCTCTGGCACAGATGTACATAGAGGTAAAACCAGAAAACACCGCTTTGAGCTAGACTCGAACGGGAACTGGTACACGACAACGGGCCTTGCTGCACTCTTGGTTACGACACTCCCGGGGGATATGCTTTGGTAAATTCATAAGCTTGGTATGAACCATTGTTAAAGGAACAAATATAAAATAAAATAAAGGTTCACATAAGAATATATGATCATTCATAACCTAGATGGGAACCTAGGAGATCACAAGTTAGGGTATACCTTTCATATACAAGTTATCCTTATATGCTTTCAGTTCCTTTTCATGATTATTAGCTAAGTACTTAAGCCCCTAATTATGATTTCTCTTCTTATTTAATGGTGGGAAATGGAAGAACATGTTCCGACAACCAATGTGATAGGAAATGCGACGATTTTCGTATAAATATGACAGGGATGATTAGGGGATTAAAATATGATTATTATTTTGGAAGACGTTCATTATATTGGGAACCATATTTGATTGAGGTAAATAGATTACTACGGTATTTTCATTGAGGAGTAAGGTTGACTTATATTTTGAAGAATCGATGAATTTAAGGTGAACTTATAGTAATTTAGGTTACTTATGGGAATGACTAACCTATCATGGTTAAAATATGTTTAGGTTAGCTACTTTTTTATAAGATGTTAGGAGTGGTTGATGTTGTCTGGAGATGAAAAATGAAGTTGTTTTGGAAGACTATGTTATCAAATCCTTATTGTATTTGGGTTTCAATCTTAGTTTGGTTTGTTTTGAGGAATTTTAAGGACCGTTATTTATGGAATGGTCTATGATGAACTTTGGGTAGTACCATGGAACTTTGATGATTTAAAAGTAGTTTCCATTCCTATGGGATTATTTCTTTTTGAAGAGTTGTTTTACCTTAACCTTTCTGTTTTTGGGATAATGTTTAATGATAGAAGAAATAGATAGTTAATCTTTTGTAGATTATGTGATTCTATAGAAGATGATTCTTGTGCTTTTATGAGACCAAGTGTTTTTGAATTATCATTATTTGGAGAAAAGATTAGTGTTGGTAGGGACTTGTTAAAGGATGAAACTCTACTTGAAGGTAGGTATATTTTCTTATGTTTTTGTTCTATGTAGTAAATGAAATCCTTAAAATTATGAACAGAAAGTAAAACAAAAATGTTGTTGGTTTACGTTTCCTACTAGGTAATCAAAGACCGTTTACACACATCATAAGTTTGGGATTTTCTCATGGTTAACTTTCTCCTAATCATGTTCTCTATCACTCTCCCTCAGAACTTGACCCTTTGTTTTTTCCTCCATGTCCATGTTTTCCTACATGGAGCCCTAGTGTGGGTTAACTCGAGTGACCATTGTACTTCCCTTTCTTTATTTTAAAGTAATAGTTTTACTGACTCCTTTTCCGATGTGGTACTTTTAATGAAATTTCAAAACCCAATTTTAAAATTGCGAGGACGCAATTTCTTAAGGGGGGAAGATTGTAACGACCCAAAATTTTTTAAATAAATTTTGTTTCCTAATTTTATGTGTTATTGTTATACTCAACAAAAATGTTTTATTTGATAAACATGATTATAATTAAAATGAGATCAGTGGGTTTTGACTATTATATAACCATCGGTCAACATGACCGCTGTGAACAAAATGTTTTGATTATTGTCTCTAAATATAAGTAATCTTGGTTAATTATTATAGAAAGAAGATTTAATGGCCTCACCTAGTAGTATTGGACCGATCAAAGCCCATCTAACAGAGCTTGGGAAGGAGGTAGCACCACTGGGCTTTGCTCTGGATCAAATCCAAGCTGAACTTCATCATGTGAAGCTGGAATGAAATCGCCTTCGTGAGAAGTTCAAACTGATAGAAATTACTACTCGGGCAATGTTGACTGAGCCGCCCCAAGCTTCTATCACCCTAGAACACCTTACTCTTAGGTCCTATGCTGGTATAATAAGGGGTTATGTAACGAGACCGTAACTACCTTGTGTAATCCTTGTTTTAAATAAAAATTGGGATTTCTTCTTATGATGAAGTTTATGAATTTTGAAATGACCGGATAAATATAGTATGCATATTTTTGATGAATTTTAGAAAAAGGATATTTTAAATATGTTTATGTAAACCCTAAATAATAAAAAATGTGTAATAATTTTCAAAAAATGGTCTTCTGCAATTATGTTCAGTACTAAATTTAGAGTCTAATAAGATCAACTTGATTTTTGATGAATAGTAAATTATGAATAGTGATTTTATGATTAGGATTAGTAATATGACCAAATGGATTAGTAATCTCACTTAATGAAAGTTTTAAAATAATATAGGCACCTTGATTAAGTAATGTGATTCAATAAAATAGTTAAATAACGGTTTCATTAATTATTATTCAAGTATTAGTTTTTTCGGATGAATAGTGTTTTTTAATTAAAAATTTAATTAAAAATAATTAGAAAATTATTTTTATAAAAATGACTTTATTTTTGAACTCAGATCATCGATATTATGTTATTGTAATTTTTGGGGTTTTTTCTGAAAAAAATGAATTTTCGATGAATAGTGTTTTTATTTAAAAATTAAATTAAAAATATTTAGAAAATTATTTTTATAAAATGGATTTCATTTTTGAAATCAGAGCATTGATATTTGCTTAATGTGAAATTTTGGGATTTTTCTGAGAAAGTTGAATTTTCAGTGAATAGTAAAAATACAGTTTTAGGGTTTCGGTATGTTTAATGACATCATAACGGTGTCATGATGATGTCATGAGATATTTTGAGGGTTGGCCGGCCAAGGGTGATGAAGTATTGTTTTTGGGGCCCCATGTTTCCTAACTCCATGATAAATGACAAGGGAGAGAACATGGGTTTGAGAAAAGCACATGTGAGGTGTCCCTTGGCCATTAATGCCTTGTCCCCTCACTTTCCCTATAAATACCATGCCCTCCTCTCATCCATTCGACTCCCCACTCATTCCCAACGAATTTCGGGTCTCATTACCTCCCAAGGAGTCCTCCCAAGGTGCCCCCAAGCCCTCAAGGTCCCAACCTTTGAGGTTTAAGAGTTACATTTTAAGGTAAGGGATCTGACCTCTCTCTTTCTTTTCAAGTAATCACTTTTATGTCTTTTCTTTTATACTCCATGTTCTTATGTTGGAGGATGTTATTTTATATTCATCATACTGCCTATTTCATGTTCATATGATGAGAGACCCCCCCTTTCTCTCATCAATTCGTTTTAAGAATGTTTAAGTGGCGCCGTTAGGCTGCCGAATTTTAAGGGATTCTTTCACCTTCCTCGTTTTCAAGTTCTATTTTCATTCAAGTCTTTCATGTTCCTTTTTGTTATATTGGGGTATGATATCTATATATATGTCATACTGGACTCTTATGTTCATATGATGAGAGACCCCATTTGATCTCTTCAATTCAGTATTTTGATGTTTTAAGTGGCGTCGTTAGGCTGCCGAATTTTTTAGTGGTTCTTCACCCTTCTCGTTTTGAAGTTCTACTTTCATGTCAATTATTTCAAGTTCCTTTTTGTTATATTGGGGTATGATCTCTATATATATCATACTGGACTCTTAAGTTCATATTATGAGAGACCCCATTTGATCTCTTCAATTCAGTATTTTGATGTTTTAAGTGGCGCAGTTAGGCTGCCGAATTTTTAAGTGGTTCTTCACCCTTCCCGTTTTGATGTTCTACTTTCATGTCAATTCTTTCAAGTTCCTTTTGTTATGTTGGGGAATTATCTCTATATCTATCATACTGAACTCTTATGTTTACATGATGAGAGATCCTATTTGATCTTTTCAAATCATTTTTTTTGTTGAGGTTTAAGTAACACCGTTAGGCTGCCGAACTTTCATAAGAGAAATCTAATCTTTTTTCCTTCCATGTTTTTCATTTCAAATGGTATGTCCATAAAATTTCATTACCATGTCCATATTTCCTTCTTATTCTTTCACCCTACTGTTTTATGGATCATTTATGAGTGGGTGACCCATGTCCCATATCATTTCAATGTTTTCTAAAACCCCGAAACTTAGCCGTTATGCTGCAGAATTTTCCCCTCAAAATGCCTCTATCTTTTCTCAAAAAATATTTTAGGTTATAAAGTGAATACTCAAAGCTATTATTTCTACAAGGGTATTCACATATATATCAAAATGTTCCATTTTAAATTCTGGGATTTACATACATGAAACCCTCTTTCCCTTTCCGTGGGTTTAAAGTGACGTAAAGATCATGTCTTTAAAGCAGTTTTTTAAAACGTTATGATTATGAAATGAAACCCATTTATTTTATGCAATGTGGGTTATTTATGAAATGTTTGATGATGATATATGTGGCTCACATGATAATAAAGGCAAATTTAAGGGTGCGCCCTGATAGCGCTCCAATGCATTGGGTAATGATGTAACCACTAGAGATTACAATTTTCATGATACCTTGGTGAATAACCTTGGTAATTTTCAACTGACACCTTGAGGATGGACCTTGGTGATATGTTCATGATTGTCTATGTTAAATGATGTAGCCACATCTTCAAGTTATGGAAAATGTTATTTTTATTATGAAATTCCTCATGATTTTCTTTCTCATGCCTTAATGTTCTTTTCATGACTTTATTGATGTATCTCAAGTTCATATGTAAAATGTTTCACTTGTTTCCCTTGCTGGGCCTTCTGCTCACCCTTCCTTTTGATGTATGTCCCCAGGTTATGAGATGCAGTAATGAGCCTAGGGTGAACATGAGGAGAAGCCTTTCAAGTGTTTAAGAAGACTGTTTTTTTTGTTTCATGTTTTATGTTCCTTGTTTCCAAGACACTAAACCTTAAAGATCCTCAGTTCCGTGTAATGGAATGAAAAGTTATGTTATAAAAAGACGGGATGCTATATTAACTCATCGTCAACTAAAGGAATATACAATGTAACGATTAATTTCCTAATCACATTACTACCAGGGACTGTTAATACATAAGTAATTTGTGTGACATATTTATCATGCATAACCATGTTTCTTAGAAATATATTTCAATATATTCTTAATATTCTCGTAAAATTTGTTTTGTTCATTTTAACACATGTTTGAATTTTTATAGAACGGTTCGAAAGAAATCATGTTGTAGTTATCAAAATGATGTATATGATGACCGTTTAGAAAAAATGTAGAATAAATGTTCATTATTTTAAAAAATATGGAATGGGAAAACATTCAATTACAATGTTAAAAGATTATTTTCTCTTAAAAAGTTTTCTATTATAAAATTTCACCCATTTTAAAAAAATTTGAACAAAAAGGGCTATTTTATTCTACAAATTATTATTATTTTTATTAGATTATTTTCAACTATGAAAAAATATATTTTTTATATTATGCTTAATTAATGTTGATTTTATAATATATAATATATCATATTGTATTTAATAGTTTATGATATGTTTAACTTTGGATGTTTTATTTTTATACTATTCACGGTCTCTGGTGAATGTATTAACATTTCATATGCTAGTTGTAATACAAATGTTTATAGTGTTTATGTTTCACCTTTTTCATATGAGGAATGCATTGGATTTAATATGTGATGGGTGGGTCCCACTATAGACCCTCTATGCATTGGTAAGTGTCATGAGACAAACTAGTTTTGGTTTTTACTAGTTCATGGATCAGTTATTTTCTAAAGCATTGATGGAATTTTTATGATGTCTAACGTTATGAATTCCCTCAATATGAAAATATTTATTATTATTACAAGTGCTTATACGAGTAGTATAATATCCTTGTGGATGTTTATATGGAATTATTATATTTATTCATTCATTATCTTGCTTTAGATTATGTTTAAAGGGTGTTTGATTCTGTTATACACCTTTAATAAAAAGTTGATACTTTTTTATGATAGCTTCCACTGTATTATTTACCTATACTGATCATATGAGCTCACCCATTTCTTAATTTTTATTTTCCCATGATGCCAAGATGTGTATCCTGATTGATTCTTAGGGTAATTCTATGAGAATAATGTAATTATAAAATGATTATTAATGTTGTATTTTATGTTTTAAATTATAATGTAAGGTTCATGTATATAATATATTTTCCAATACTACTAAACTGATCAATCCTTTAGGATATGATACTTGTATCTTTTCCAATATAATAAAATAAAGTACTAACTCTAGGCTACTATGGTCCAAGTACATATAGTTTGAATCAGAGAAACATTAGTAGGAACCTTGGAAACAATATTTATAAAACCTAAATTAGGGAACATATCCCTAAGGTGGAATTTTGGGATAAAAATAGACGAAAATACAAGAATTTTGGTAAATACGAAATTATGTGGGTCTTCATAGAAATACATCCAATTTTGGAAACTACATGTTTATTTTGATCTAGAACAGATGTACCTATAAGTGACAACATCTACAAATTGAATGGATCCTAACACAACATAACCTGGAACATGACTACGGGCTTACTACACACCAATGTACATGATCTAAAGAGAAAGAAATATCAGATCATTCATGGTCTTAATCAAATATTTTTAGGGTAAATAGTCTTCTATGTATTCTCATCTTATGAGGACGTAGTATAATGTGATAAAATGATATCTAATGAGTATTATAAGTATTATTTAATTGGAAGGAGGATCTAGAATAAGAGGATAACAAGAAAAAATATGGAAAAGAGGAAAACGAGAAAGAATTATTTTCCCACATGTACTATTTGTGGAAATAGTCACCCTAATCATTTGTTTAATGGAATGGCATTTTTATTTTAGTTTTGAGATAAATTCCATCATGATTGGGATTGAAATGAAAATAAAAATGATTCTAATGGAAAATGCTTCAATTGACAAGAGATATGACACTACACAAAACATTGTCTTGTGCATAAATGGGATATACCCTAATATAGGCTAATGGATCATTTCTAAGATTATGCTACTACCATAGATGAAGAGGAATGATTAATATTTTTTTTTGGATTCATGAATTATTTTATATGAGTTTTTTATAAATGACGTAATGGTTATAAGAATTATGCAATCTTGAAGGAATTTACTAGCGTACTATTTCATTAAGGGTTTTAGATTATACGGTACCCATAAAATTCACTTAATATCAATTTATACTTTTTGGAAAACATATGGTTGAGGGAAAGATAACCCTTAATATGTTCTGGATACATAGATAATGATGTCTGAATAAAGAGATAGTTTTGTTTCTGATGCTTTCAATAGGGTGCTCATCCGTCTGTGGGGACGTGATGGATGTTTACCCATATTCCCACATTTTAAAGGGGTGTGAAATCCATCACTTATTCAGGGAAATTTTTTCCTTGATTGAAATGGGATGATGGGATGTCAGTTCATCCTTTAGTTGATTCCTCCTTAGAAGACATCAACTAGTCAGAGTATCCATCATAGATTTGAGTCACGGTTTGTAAATCTCATTCCCAACTGCAAATATTTGTGGACACAGATTAATTAAACTTCTTATGTATATACATTCTAATGGTATTTATTGGAAAAAAATAGTTTCAGTTGATGGAAATATTAGTCATGTAGGTGCATCCCTGGATGCATCAATATTTGGGATCCTTTATTCTTCCTCATAAGAGGTCATCTCAAGGGTGAAAAAACATGAGGCATCCCATATCATGTTCATGGAATTTCAAACCATACAAATGTATCAGAGGTTTTCCTCAGCTTCCCATGCATTATATGGGGTATTCCATGAGTTTATTGTCATATATAGATAGTGAAGACAAAGTTGTGTCTTACAAAGGTTTCTTCTGGCATCACATGTTAAACATGAGTTAATCCATGATTTTAATGTCTTGTAGATACGGTTATAAAGAAGGAGTGTCTTCTAAGGTTTTCCTCAGCCATATCATTGTTAACATGAGGTAATACTATATTTTAACATCTTATAGAAACAGTTAATCCTAAGGCGTATCTTCCATGTTTTTCCTCAGACATCTTATATTGAAAACAAGGTAATTAGGGTGTTTAAAAAATTGAGAATATGGAAAAAGAGTGATCAGAATTTCCTATAGAGATGGATCATATTGGTATATCACTAGTAGGGAGAACCTGGATGGTTTAGTAGATGGATGGATCAGAACACCCAATTATAGAGGATTATGGAAAGTACACCCAAGAAATGGGAACAGCATGGTTTCCCATTGGCTGGGATTAAACCATAGAGAGGTTTTCTATGTACCCTTTGTAGATGATAGGGAACAAAACCCACATAGTTTTATGGTGTAATTAATTTGGGTGTACACAAAGTAAAACAACATGGAGCTGTGCAGGGGATTATGCAATGATAACAGCCCATCGTGGAGGGACACTCTTGGATGGATGATTATGGATTGTGTATAGATTATGCACAATAATTTTCACAAGGAATGGTTTTTTGTCATAGGGATGTGGTGGCATAGGTAACAATTAGGAAATATATAGATGGAGTGTTAAAAGATATACTGAGCGGGGATGGAACCAATGTGAAGATGATGGTTATGTTGGGATTGAACCTTGTAGAGGAATCCTACATATACATATAGAGGGGGAAAAGGTCCATGCAGTTCGGTTATTGATGATGGGACCCCTAAGGAGGCAGCCCATGAGAATGAATTCATGGATGGGATCCGGAGGAAGTATAACGTATTGGTCGAGGCATGACCCTCTAGAAACACAGAGGCTCAAGGGGGAGACTAGGATGGAAAATGAGTGGTTGTCTTGAAGGATGTGGATGGTGAATTAGATGGAACTGTCATGTAGATGATAGTGGTGTTGGGTTTGAACCACAGTGAGGTTTCCTACATATCCCTGGGGTAGGTAATCAACGTACACATTGTTTATTGGAGAAATCGGACACCTGAGGAGGTGGCTTGTGAGAATTGATGTATGGATGGGTCCCCGAAGAAGTAGAACCTACGAGTTGGGGCCTGACCTTCCTGAAAAAAAAAAGTCTGAAGGGAGAGACCAATATGGGATGTGGGTGATTGGATTGAAGCTCAAAGAGTATTTTTAGTTATCCCAATGGTATGGAATCGATGTGCATATAGTTTATTATGGTGCATTGAATCCGGGTGTGTGAAGATGACAATGACCCGATGACTTGGTGGGGTTATATATGGTTAGTGGCCTGGGATTTTTTATGATGCCACTAAGGGACATACCAAGGTGGTGAGCCCCAATAATGTGGACCCTGATGTTTACATGTGTTTCAGGTTCAACCCTGGGAGGCTTCCTATGTACCTTATCTTGGAGACAAGGATCAAAACCCACGAAGTTCAAAAGTATTACCAATGTTTAGAGTTAAACCATAGGGACACTTCCTAAGTACACCGTATAGGAGTTAGGGACAATAACCCACATATTAGGAATATGTATACTAGGTTTTAGCATTTTACCTCAGGGAAACATCCTATTTATCCTATCTCAGTGACCAGTATCAAAACGTACGTAGTTTGAATAGGTTTACATGTGTTTGGGGTTGAACATTAAAGAGGCTTCCTACATACACTATCATGGAGACAAGGATAAAAATCCATATAGTTTGAATAGGTTTACCTGTGTTTGGGGTTGAATATCATTGACGATTCTTATGTACCAGTTCTAGTTGACACAGATCAAATCCATGTTGTTCTAATATAAGAGACAATGAAATGACTGGGGATGAACCACAGGGAGGCTTCCTATGTACATTTTCTTGGAGATATAGATCAAAATAGACATAGTTAGAATAGGTTTAGATGGGATTAGGTTTGATCCTCGTGGAGTATTCCTACATAACCTGTAAAAGAGATAGGGATCAAAACCCATGTAGTTCTAACAGGTTTACTAGTGTTTGGGGTTCATCTTTAGGGAGACTTCCTATTTACCCTAACTATGAGATAGGGATCAGAAGCCACATAATTTCAATAGTGATTGGGGTTGAACCTCACATGGGCTTACTATGTAACATGTATAATTGACAGGGATCAAAAACAATATTGTTATAAAGAATATAGATTAATTTCATGCATGATGAGAATGGAATACAGTTTAATGTCAAGATGGATGTGGGTGAATCGACTAGAAGTAGTTAGGACTGATAGATGATGGGCCTAATCCTTATGGAGGAATTATATGTACCTTTTCCAAAAGGGGATAATATCAAAGTTCAAATATTTCGGTGAGGTGGTAATGGGTCTTACACACAAAAGGTGGAATAGGGGGGTTTCCATGGTCTATGCTTACTCTAATCCCATGTAAGTCATGCTTGGTGTGAGAAATAAGAGGCTGCAAAAACCAAACAATCAAATCGTGAAAGGTGTTACCATGAGGTATAGATCGTGGATCAGGCATGGTTAGTAGCACAGGTTGATGGAGATTGGTACTTTCTCTAGGTTGGTGGCCCAATTGAGATAAAGATCATTGGTAGAGGCATGGGGTATTGAAGGTCCATGTGCCCATCTCTCCTCGGGCCATTGCACATGGAAGAAGAGAGGAGGATAAATGATGCTACCACCCACAAGATTGGAAATTGACATACACTACGATGGTTGGACTCCATTGAAGACATATGTTATTCCAGGAAAGGATGCTATCATTCCATGGGAAAAAGATATCACTCCTGTAGAGACATATGGGTGTGGAAAATGTCTTAGGCGTCTCACCCAGTGTATATTTAAAAAGGTGAGGCTACAGTTTTACATTATTTGTTGAGAAAGATGATTCTTTGTTATTTAATATCCTACAGCTCTAACGATGAGGATTCTCTCCCCACCCCTATGACATAAATAACATGTACGCTTGAACCCTTTGTGAAGGGTAGGCACCCACAATGTGGTATGAATATGGGGTTGTGGAGTGATCCATTTTGGGAATCGGATTAGCTTGGATATACAAAGAGGATATAGCCTTTACTGTTCCTGGGTTCCACTAAGGAGAAACAATTGTGAATGGGGCTTGTGCATGGATGCATCTTGGGTGCCCTAAGGGGTGATAATGGTGAATGTCGCTTACGCATAGAATACGACTGGGTGCCGCTAAGGGGTGACAATGGTGAATGGGGCTTACGGTTTGATGTTGGATAGGTTCCACTATGAAGTAAAAATGGTGAATGTGTCTTATGCAAGGATGCTTCATGGGTTCTCCATTAGAGTGGCATTGGTGAATGGGGATTATGCATGAAAACTTCCTGGGTTCCACTGTGGAGAGGTAATGGTGATTAGGGCTTACGAAAGGAAGCTGCCAGGGTGCCGCTATCACTACTAAAAATATGGCCTTTAATAGTGCTAGAAAAGGGCATTAACAGCCATAGAAAAGAATTGTTAATCGAGGAAACGATAAATGTGGAACCTTTTATCAGCGCTCTGAAAAGCACTTATCAGCCATTTTAAAATGTGCTGATAAATGTTAAAAAAAATTAAAAAATCTACAATTCAGGGAGGGTCATCAACAGCTCTTAAAGCCCTCCCTTCAATAGTACCCCACCCTCTACCCCAACCCACACACCCCAACCACCCCAAGGCCTTCAACAGTGCCCCCACCCAACGATGACAACGATAAGCCTTATTCGACACCCGCGCGAGCAACCTGCCTCCCCTAGGTATCGAACTCACAAACTGTTTCCTACAACGCCTAAGCCTTTACCACTCCACCATATTTTTTTACTAGTCATTTATTAATGTATCTATTTATTTATTTATATTTATAATTATATTAACTCGTATATTAAAAAAATTTATTTATATATATAATAACATATACATATATATATATATTTAGTTATATGAATATATATATATATTGTTTTAGGAATATATATTTATATAACTGTATATTAATATATATATATAGTTATATTTGAATATTGATATATTTATTTGTATATTAATATATATTTATAAGGTCAGTTTTAAATTAATTTATAAAATATGTTTTTTTGTGTGTGCTTATAAATGAATAAATAAATATATAAAACACAAACACACACATTTTATATGTGTATTTGTATGTATAATTATACATATTTATATATATTTACAAATATTATACATTAATATTCATATACATAGGTTTAGAATATATATAATATATATATATATATATCAGTTTGTCAATACAGATCCACAAGAATATACACACATTCACACACACACATAATATATGTATATAATTATTAATATATTTTTAATTTAAATAAAATAGATTTCAAATTTTTGATTATATAAGCTTTATATATTTATAAATATACAATATATGTAAACACGTCTAATAATTTATTTATAAAATTAAATTTTTTGGGTGAATATATAAAAAAATATGTATATATTGTAATATAAATGATTATAAGTAACAATACATTCTAAAAATGACAACATTTTAAATACATAATTAAATATAATTGTAACACCAAGGAATAAATTTAGTCCCAAATGAAATGGTCAAAATACCCCCTGTAACAGGGCTGAAATTCAATCGAATGTCAAAATATTTGGGTATCCGGACTAAAAACTAAGTTTTGAAGGCCTTGTAGGCCTTTTTGTGCCTTAAAAATGTGACAGAAGGTTAACTTCAATATCTAGTGTGTAGACCTCATCACAGGCATTGATTTAATATATTGTAGAGCTCAAATATACACTTGGATCAAAATATATAGACCTTTGTTGTTTGAGTTACATTTTTAAATTATTTTAGATCTTTTATTATTATTATTTTGATTTTTTTCTTCAAATTTTTATTAAATGAATATTAGTCGATGATAATTAGAATGATATTAATTAATAATATTTTTTTAAATAGTTTCAAACCATTTTCACTAAATTTATTATATATTAAATGTAATAGTCAATTTATACTTATTTAAAACATATTTCAAAAATATATATTATATTTATATCAATATAAATATATTTATATGTCAATATATTTTATATTCATGATTTTTTTAAAAAAAATATATAGATTATCGGCACTTGGAAAAAGTGCTGATTAAGCCCCCCTTCAGCAGCGCTATTAAAAAAGTGCTGAAAAAGGGTCCCCCTTTAACTGGGTTAAAAAAATTGTTTATAAAGGGGTTAGCTTTATCAGTTCTAGAAAAATACTGATAAAGGGTAAATTTTAACATCTCTTTTTAGCACTGTAAAGAGTTCCCTTTATCAGTGCTTTTTTAGTGCTGATAAAGGCAGCCCCATTATCAACGATTTTTTTAGCGTTGTTAAATGGTGGCGCTGCGGAAACCCTATTTTGTGGTACTGTAGTGAGAAGAAATGTTGAATGAGGTTTACTCATGGAAGCATCCTATGTGCTGATAAGGAGAGGAAATAGTTAATGGTGCTTACGTATGGAATTTTCCTAGGTGATGCTATGGAGAGGCAATGGTGAATAGGGCTTACGTAAGGATGATACCTAGGCGTCACTATAGAATGACAATGATGAATGGGTCAGACGCATGGAATTTTCCTGTAATTTCTTCACATGTCTGGCCATGAGGGAATTCCAAATCAATAGTGGGTTGAGGCATATAATTTTGGCATACACCTATGAGCTATTTCATAAGAAAAATAACTCCAAGGAAATTGGAATCAGTCTGAACAAAGGGAGATGAATAGTTTGAATCACATGCCCAACATTCAGAACACAATGGTGGTCACTGGATAATGGGAGATAACTTATAACCTTATTTGAATCACAACAACCAAACCAAGACATCCTAAGATGGAAACAAAAAAATGAGCGCCAACCACTGACTTTATTCAAAAAAAAAAAGGGTCCAGACTCCAAGTGTCTTGCAAAGTCTTTAGGGGAATTGGCAAAGAATGGTAGGTGACCCAAATTAGCATGAGACAATTTAGTTAGGGGGTCCCTTTAGACATGAAGAGGCTGAATATCCAAATAAAAGACACATAAAGCATGAGGTGGAGTGATGGAATCTTCTAATAGAATACAAAACTCTTGAATTTATGCCACTATAATCATGGAATGAGGCATCTTAATCTTGTAATATAATTCATATCTAGTTTCAAGCAAGATGCATAATATTATTGAATGAAAGCTAATTATACTGTTTAAAGTCACGCAGGGAGGATTATTGGCATCATATTCTTGAAAAATAATGCATCTCTTATTTGGAACAATTGTATCCAATTTATGTCACACAAGGTGTCCTATAGTTTATAGTCGTGTAGAGAGTACTTTTGGCATCTTATACTTGTGGAATAAGGAATATGTTATTCATAACAAGATAAATCCTATGTTTGTCACATAGGGTGTGCTACAGTTTATAGTCATGTTTTAAGGATTATTGTCATCTTATGCTTGGAACATAATGAATCTCTTATTCAGCACAAGAGGCATATTATGTTTGTCACATCGGTATTAGAATAGTTTAAAGTCATATACATAGGACTATTGGAATAAGATACCTAGAAATATCAGGTGTTGTAACTTATGGAAGAGAATCCCTTTCTAGTCCAACCTGGAATAAGAAACTGGTGACGGGGTTTGGATGAGTTCCTTGGGGAATCGTTCGACTCATGGTCGTTGGGGAATTGATGATGAGAATCTGAACTCATGAAATGTGAAATGGATAAATACTAACATGTCGAGTCAAGGTATTTCATGGATTGTTGAAGAGTATATCAAATCATGGTATTCCATATCTAGAAGGATGGTCTATATAAGGTGTCAATGGAAAATGTTGATGTCTTGGCCTGAAAAGTTTGTGGGGTGACTCACTATTTTTCATTGGGGTCTTTGACGGTAGCGAAGGGACCCGTTCTAAGGGCCAAGACAGAAACACGTCAGTGATGCCGATTAGGGGTGATGGGGCACATGATCAACAGTATAGAATGATGGGCACAAATATATGAGCTTCGAGATGGATAGGGTTTTTCAAAGTAAAGGGTTTCATGGAGCATAGGGTCTTGCAGAGAAAAGATGATTCACAGAGACCAGGTTCATACAGAGAAAAGAGGATTTTTGGAGATCAGTGTCTCATGGATCAATGGGTATTCGTGGAGATTATGGTATCAATTATGTTGGTATCGTTATCCTTTTAAGTCCATATAACATGATCCCAACATGTCTTATAGTGTCTGAATATTCCACATAGATTAGCCATCATTTTGAGGATGATAATCCATACTGATGTTCATCTTAGTGTTCTGAGAATATTGTATACATGTCCAAAACATGTAGTAAATCTCAAAACTCGATCAAATAAAATCAATAAATTGATCTACCTTTGTAAGAAGATCCACAAAAACCCACAATGAATTGTATCCTCTAGATTTCTTTAGTATTCAAGTGAAAAAATTCGTGGTGATTTTTCCCATTTCCATGTTGGTTTGGGTAATGGTTGCATCATCTTCATAGACATTTTTATTTCATCCTTCACTTACTGACATTACAAGAACATTGATATCTATTTATTAATATCCTTCTTCATATTATCCCTCCCATTGTTCTTGTAGATGTAATAGAACATCTTTGTGCTCCAGGGGTTAATTGAATAGGTTGAGCTATGTGAATCATTAAAGAGATCATTTTTTAACTCTGTGTTGCATGGTACAAATATTCATGACCCAAATCATACAATTCCACAATCTTCCATTCTACACTCTTAGGATTTCTTCCTCATATATTTCCCCTTCTTATGATTTTCCACATCATTTATTTGAGCATCCTTATTTTCACCATGAGGGATAGTTGATAAATCATTTGATAAATTATTGATAATTTTTTTCATTAATGATTACCATGTCTATCATTTGGCGGTTTAATAATATTCGGTCCTCAATTAAAATCAATGATAAATATATAATATCATTTCTACATAGAGAATCCTCCATCTTATTTTCCTTTGCAGTATGGTAGTAAGTTGAGGAGTCGCAATCCATGAAGATGTATATTAATATCTTTTCATTTGAATATATCATTGATTCTATTATGATTATTTTATGTTTCACAATTGAATTTACCAAGATAATGGATCCATATTTTGAACACAAAGATCACAACTGTCAACTCTAGATCATCTATAAAATAATTTCTCTCGTGATTTTTAAAATTCCTTGAGTTATAGTCTATCACTATATACTTTTTCATTAGTAAAGAACTAAATCCACTATTTAAAGCATTGTTTAATAGCATAAATGTTACCCACTGGTTGGATGTGTGAGTAATTATGCATTGATAAGCCTTTTCTTAACTCTTTAAATAAATCATCGCATTCACTAGTCTATAAAAACAATTCTCCCTTCTGATTTATTTTGGTTAAAAGGGTTTAACAATCATGATAAGTTCATTACAAATCACTGGAAATACCGAACTAGACCATAGAAGTGATGAATCTCTTTTAATTATGTTTTCATGGGTCACTATCTTATTTCCTTTTTCATGTAAGGGTCCATTGATATTTCTTTGTTGGTTATAACATGTAATATGAAAGTTACATCCTACATGTAGAACTCACACCTCATGTACATTGCATACAACATCTCTCTTCACATGTATTTAGCACAGTATTAAAATGATCCTCATCTTCCATCTTTCACATAGAGTATAATATAATATCATCATTAAATATTTCCATAAATTAGACTAGGTAATCTCAAAATATTCAATTTATTATGTTCATGAATATTGTTCGATCATTATTGAGTCAAATGGGAATCAATATGAACTCCAAGTGCCCATAACTCATTCAATTGGATATTTTTGGAATATATACATTCCTCACCTTTAGCAAGTTATATACTGGCTGAAAGTCATCCTTGGAGAAATATGTGGCCCCACACAGTTGATCTAACAAGTCGTCTACTACATAAGCGGATACTAGTTCTTTATAATGATTTTATGAGCTCACAATAATCAATGTAGAGGATCATTTATCATTCTTTTTTCATCATTAAGATGACGGGTGAAACCCATGGTGAATCACATGGGTGTAAAAAATGCATGTTCATATTCCCTTATAACTACTTCCCCAGTTCATCTGACTCAATGCTGGCCATTCTATAAGGTGTCATTGATATTGAATGAGATCCATGATTAAGTTCATT
Source organism: Viscum album (assembly GCA_963277665.1). Taxonomy (NCBI): domain Eukaryota; kingdom Viridiplantae; phylum Streptophyta; class Magnoliopsida; order Santalales; family Viscaceae; genus Viscum; species Viscum album. The sequence goes on along the minus strand of OY728162.1, from coordinate 1,365,054,323 downwards.
TGAGAACTCAACCTCTCAGTTAGGAGGAATAACAATCAATTCATTGGGTAACACATCATTAATGTCCCTTGTATTCGGATTGTTTTCGATCATGATTCTCTCCATTGTCTAAAAAACTTTATCTATAAATTATTGCTCATATGTCATTAATATCCACACTTGAGACAATGATTCTAAATACGATTCATCCTCCTCCTAAAACATCTTCAAAATTGGAGGATTCCACTGGATTTGAAGGCTGATCTCTATTTCTCGATAGTTGATGTTGTCCTTTTATAATGATATCAAATCAATTCCCAAAATAAAATCAATCTCTACCAAAAAAAGAAGTACAAGATTTGATGGGTTGTTCAGTCTAAAAATATTAACTGGGAAGAAGTTATATAAATTCTATGTAATAATATCATTATTTTCTATTCTCATAGATAACTCAACTTCTATATTTTGAGGTGGTGTTTGAATTGTTCTACTAAACATGAAATATATGATAGAATATGTATTACTAGAATAAAATATTATGTTCTATATGATTGAATGAATAACCAATGTATCTATCACTATTTCATTTTAAGGATCCACCTCAACAGTAATTATTGAATAATACTTCCCTTCGTCCTTTGTCCTTGGTGGCCGTTAATATTGATTTCTATCGGGAACTGAAGGATTAGTTCACTGGCTTTTATAGTACCCTTACTCAATATAGTTGAATTGTTGACCCATTGGTTGTTCTATCCTTTCATATAGAACATTTTCTTTCCTCCCCCCATTTCATAGATATTGATGGGCCTGGGGGCCTTCTCTCCCACAATTATGGAATTTCCCCATCCCTCTAAGGTAGTTCCTCAGATATATATTTAAATATTTTTTACAAATGAGTGGTTGAGTTTTCTTTCCACCTTTATCAATGGATCCCCAAAATTAAAATTTGATCATTCATTTAATATCTTCATATAAATGTGAATATTATACAAACTCCATATCTACTTTGAGAGAACACATAACAACTTATTCATAACTCCCAAAGTCTCAATATTATTGATCTGTTCTAAGGTGTGGTTTTGAACCTCTAAATAATCTATCAATTGTTCTATCATTGTTGATAAAAAGACAATAAGCCTACATTGCATGCCTTCTGGATTTTTTCGTCGGTCATTATAAATTCACCTTCCTTTGGCATCATATTTATTAATTCTCTATCCATATTTATAAAAATTGTTCGAGGGAAATAATTATTTGGAAACAATATCTTAAAGACTACCCATTCCATCTCTTCATTTTTTTCCTCCAGATTGGTTTTTATGATCAAGCCCAACCATTATTCGTCCTCACCTTATAGAAGATAAATTTAGATAATCACATTTATCATTGTAGAATAGTGATGTACATGAATGATCATCTCCATTGACATTACACACTGATCTAGGAGAAGTGGATCAAACGGTCCACTAAATTTTGATATCTGGTGGAATATAATAGACTTAATATAATGTTATTCCCTCTTCAGTGAAGGAGAATATTCAAAATTATTCAGATTATTATTCATAACCGATATCATTTTGGTAACCATCACCATAAAATTTTGAACTCCACCTCCCAAGGAAATGGGGATGTCATTCAAGAAATTTTTTCATTTCCCCTCGCATGGGTTGTCGGTCGGGTTTCTCCTTATTCAAAAAAATTTCTACAATAGGGAAGGTTTGAACAAAACATAAGTATAATTGTCCGGAATAAATAATTTATTCATTTGTGAATGAAACTGTACATTCAAATGAAAGGTTTTCCCTATGTTTATTATTTTTTTGAAAAAAAAATATTCTTTTGTACTTAATTATTCATAGTATCATACAATGTGTTTCCACTATGGTTCTTCAATCATAATTCCCAAATTATCGAAACTGTGCTTTGATACAAACTATAGTGACCCTAATTTTTATTACATGACAGTTTCATCATATAAAATATAAACAATATAATAGTTCGATAAATCAACGATCCAAATGATTAGTGTCTCGGGGAAATTATGGTAATGAAAAACTTTTACATAATAAATCATAAACATTTATTTAATTTCTTATTCTCCAGCTTTTTATTGGACCTCATTTTCTCCTTAGTATAAGTATTCACGTGAGGATATACATCAAAATATTGTGTCATCTATAATCCAAATAATAGGATGAGTAAGAGACATGAAACATGGGTTATCATAATCATCAACACGACATAATCATCGTAATCATGAGTTGAATTATTAGATAATGTAATGTAATGTGGCAATGGATAAAAATTAAACATCACGTTTCAATGGTAAAATATTACCCAAAGATGTTAAAAATGTAAGAATCATGTTCACTTATATTGTATAGTATATCATGAGATTCATCCCATTACTAAATGAATTGGAGAGCTATATATTTCTGGGTTCACCCGTCACATCACAACATTTACATAATAATGCATGCCATAGATAACGTATGTCAATATTGGAAATAATATAACCCTTGGAATGGAATGGGTTTCATTTCATAAAGATTACATTCATGAAAAAATGTGGTTTTAAAATGTGTGTAGAATACTGGAATTGGAATCATCAATATTGATTGAAGAATAAACAATATCAAGTATTTAAATGTTGTATTTTCAGAAAGAATAGTTATTTCAGAAATTCCTTTTTTTTTTGAAAAAACTAGTTTAGAATGACGTATTTCTCATAAAAAATGTGGGATATATTTAAATAATATTTGAAGAGTATTAAATGAATATACACAATAAAATTAATCACCAAAAGGGAAAAACCAAAAGAATGGAAATTGGGTTTGAGAAACCCCTTACGTTATGTCTGAATACATTATTATTTTTATTATCCGAGATAATGAAATTAATATTGTTAATTTAAATAAAAACCTTTATACATTCATATTATTCATTATAGTTTTATTAAGTCCAGTTAAATGATTTTTTATGAGTTATGGAGTTTAATTTCATCATTTGAGAGTGTCTGTTTCCTTGGTTATCATGATTGTTTCACATGAATATGATTATGGATGATCTTGTAAAATTGTAAAAGTTATAAACAATTGAAACAATATGTCATTAATATGATTTTAGAACATTAAATTATCTTATACATAATTTTATATATTTTTAAGGTTAAATCATTACTTAAATAGTTAATTAATATGATTTAACTTATTTTCCTGATTTTACAACTATCATGAATTCATATCATTTTATTTAATATAATAATTATATATTGCTTTTGGAAATATTTATAACTCTTACTATTTATAATGAAAATTTAATTAACCATGATGATGGTTTTATTACAAGCCTTGAAAGCAGTAGTGAGAAACTAAAACACATCATCCAAGGTATAGGTAAATTAGCACACCATAGATCATATTTATATTTTTATAATAAAATGAAAAGTGAAGATATTAGAAGATAAATTATTATAGTAACATAATAAAATTACAATATATAAAATTAATTGGATTTATCAAGCCTCTTGGATCGGTTTAAGTGAGCATATGAAAATAAATGTAATGAAATTTTAATAAAAATTAAGGAAAATGAATGTTTATTTTACCTCTTGAACTTCTCCTCTTTGAGAACTTATTTATGCCAAAGGGTTTTGACTTTTTATGAGATGATGGGATCCTGGACATGGGGTATATGGTTGGGATGTGTATATGGTTGAACATGGACTTGTTGAGTCAATAAGGTTTTCCATATGACTTTTCCATTCCTTCTTGTTTTGAAAATCACAAACACCTTATCTTTAAGAAAATTGCTTTCTTAAGGAAATTTTCTTTTATAAGGAAAATTTCTTTTATAAGGAAATTTCTTTTATAAGGAAAATAGCTTTCTTAAGGAAAATCGCTTTTATAAAAAAATTATCCTTATCACATTTTCATCCATATTTTTCTTAAGTATGAGATTCGGATTCATTTTCTCGGAATCATTGAAACATTGATATAAAGCATTCTGTTTTAGGGTTCGGATTCTGGATAAGAACTATAAGGAAGTTTCATTCCGAATTCCGGATATGAACTCTGACTAAGTTCTATTCCAGATTCAGGATACGAATTCTGAAGAAGAATTTTCATTACGAATTCCAATGAAGAATTCCCATTACGAATTCTGATGAAGAATTCTCATTATGAATTCTGATGACAAATTCTCATTACGAATTTTAATGAAGAAATCTCATTCTGAATTCCCATTACAAATTCTGATGAAGAATTCTCATTACGATTTCTGATGACAAATTCCTATTCCGAATTCTTATTCCGAATTCACCTATTAAACAGAATTTGAGTATCTTTGTTTTATACACTCTGAATTAATTTAGACTCCTAAAAATATCTTTTTTTGACTCCGAACTTTTATATTTCTTACACTTCTAAAATTTTTATACTCTTTACTATTGTTCTTTACACTCCGAACCTTCACTCCGAAGTTTTCATTCCGAACATTTATATTATAGTTTAAAACGATGTTGTTCATTCTGTTACACTTGTTTTGTTATGAAACGATGTCGTCTGTTTTGTTATAAACTAACCGTTGTCTAAGTGACACGTGTACAGGTCCCTCCGATATTTAAGGAAAATATGACCGTTGGAGAAGGAGCTGACCTTACCTATAAATAGGAGCTCATTTGAATGTTCTTGGAACTGATGACAGATAAACAACTTGGTTTTGTGCATACATGTTGTTGAAGAGAATTCTAGAGAGAGAGGCTCTTATTAACTCTCAAAGCTTTGTGAGAATCCGAATGTTGGTGATTACATTCGAGGGATTTCGGGGATAGGAAGACAAAGGTGCCGACTACCTTAAAGTTAGAGGGCTTTCTTGCTGAGGAAGACAGAGGTTGCCAACTACCTTGAAGTTGAGGGCTTGTGGGGATAACAAGACAGAGACTCCGATCTTCGTATCGAGGGCTTACCCTGGTGTGGGTAAGACAGACTTACTTGAAAGTATAAATCAAGGGACCTTTATCCAAGGTTGTTGGATACCATTCTCTTTGGGTTAAAAGACTTATATTTTGTTACTAGTAGTTTTACTACTTGTTTTTATTCCGCTGCATTTTGTATCATAAGGAATGTATAACTTTCTTATACTTTCTTATTTTTACTCTGATTCTTTTAGATTCTATACGCTTTAAGGTAGAATCTCATATTGTAATTGTTTGTTAAGTTTCAATCTCCGGAATCATATTTCCGGAACCTACTTTTGGAATCTCTTTCCTAGTTTACTTTCGGTGTTAGAGGTGTTGTGAATTTACTTAGTTTAACTTTGTTAAACTTAGCCTTTTCCTTTGCTTAAGGAAAACATAGTTATTCTTAACTAACTTTAAAGGTTCCAAAGGAATTTTTAAAGTATACAATTCACCCCCCCCCCTCTTGTATATTGAGCATCTCATACTATATTTCGATCCTACAATTGGTATCAGAGGTTGGAAACCTCTTACTCTATACCAATCTTACATTTGGTATTAGAGCAGGTCTCTGAAATACTTGTACTCACATACAAGTTTTTCTTGCTCACTTTATCCTTCCGAACATTGTCATTCCGAATTTGTCCATTCTGGACTTTCTCATTCCGAACATTGTGATTACGATTCTTTGCTACTAACAAGTTTGTGTGCAAAGTTATTTCTAGTATGGCAGGAATTAATGTTGGATATATTGACAATCTAAATCCGAAAAGACCACCTATATTTGATGGTAATGACTATGAACACTGGAGAGATTGTATGAAGACATTTGTTATCAATACTGGAGTAGATAACTTTGTCGTGCTTACTGGTGATTATAAAATTCCTGACAAGGAAGTCAGATCTTTTACTAACCAAGAAAAGCAAGAATATCAACTCAACTATAAGGTACGCAACACTTTGCTATGTTCAATGACTAGAAATATATATAGCCAAATTTCCTCTTGTGAAGTAGCTAATTGAATATGGAAGAAGTTAGTGGTTACACACTTTGGGACTTCTAAAGTGATTGAGACTAGAAGAGCTATGCTTAGAGCTGAATATCATGGCTTCAATTTTCCTTATGAAGAACCTATCTATAAAGTTCAACAAAGATTTATGACCATTGTCAACAGTCTACAATATATGGGAGAGAAAGGCTTAGATGATGAAGCTCTTGTGGACAAGATAATTGACATTATGCCCAATGAGTGGGAATCCGAGAGAACAACTATAGATGAAAACAGGAAGGTCACTCAAATTACTCTTGTTTATTTATTTGGAACTCTTCTACAACATGAAACAAGAATGAAGTGATATGCTGACAACATCAAGAAGAAGAATGGAAATGGTACTGTTGCTTTTACTACAACTTCAAATCAGATGAAAGCTAAGACTCCTGATAGAGTTACTAGATCCAAGTCTAAGAAAGTCATTTTTCAATCCGAATCTAGTGAGGGTGAAGTTTCAGAAAATCAATTAGCCAATCTTACTTGAAGGATGAACAAGATAGCTGGACAGAGAAACTTTCAATCTAAGTATAAGAAGAAGGACAGGAAAGATAAGAAAGATGGAGAAGTTACTTGTTATGAATGTAAAAGAGCTGGACATATTAGACCAGATTTCCCTATGCTCAAAAAGAAAGAAAGGAAGGAAAGACATTCAGACAGGAACAGAAAGAAGTATTATAAAGCTAAAGCTAAGAAAGTTTTGAAAGCTAATGACACCTGGAGTGCCAGTGGTGGTGACTCTTCAGATGAATCTTCTGATTATGAATCTTCAGGACAGAAGAATCTTGGTCTTATAGCCAGATTACCTATTGATAATCATTGTCTTATGGCTAAGGTACGAAATGCTGAATCATTGACCAATGTTTCTGTAAAGTTTAATGATAGTAAGTATTATAACTCTTCTGATGATGAATCATCTTCTGATGAAGAAAATACATTACCTACTTTTGAAGAAGTCTCTAGGTTTGCTGAACTTCTTGAGATTGAGAATTCCAAACACAATAAGAAACTTGATAAGGAAAACTCTAGGAATTCTATTCTTCCAAAAGAGATATTAGATCTTTCTAAATATCTTAATAAGAAAAATGCTGATTTTGAAAGAATTTCAAAAAATCTTGAGGAAGTAAGTTCTAAAAAGAACAAACTTTCTAAAGAATTAGAAAAACTAATTTCTAATAAAAATGTTTTCGAGTCTAACTCTAGTTCTAAAACTAATGATATTGAGGATAAAAACATGGTTGTAAAACTCAAGTCCGAAATTTTTTCCTTAAAGAAGTGTTTATCAAACTTTATCCATGGTAAGGAAAATTTTGATAGGATTTATTCCCAAATACGACCTTTAAGAAATAAATCCGGATTTGGTTATACCCATGCAAAACCTATTTTTAGTAACAATTATTTTGTTCCTCAAAGTGCCCCATTTTTTACCAAATGTCAATGTGGTGGTCACTAGGCATAAAGTTGTTCCTTAAACAAAACCCAATATCTAGGATTTCACAAAGCTTACTTTTCTAAGAAAATGTGGGTTCCTAAAATTTTATTGTCTTGAAATCTTGGATCCAAACAAGTTTGGATTCCGAAAGTCTAATTTTCTTCTTGATTTCAGGATAATAAAGAAAGCACCAGCAACAATACATGGTACATGGATAGCGGATGTTCCCGGCACATGACTGGTAACAAAAGCTTTTTTGAAAAGATTATTAAAACGAATGGAGGAAAGGTAACTTTCAGAGACATTCTAAGGGAGAGATTGTTGGTATTGGTAATATTGTGTTTTTAGGTAAAACCTCGATTACAAATGTTATTTTTGTTATGGGGCTTAAGAACAACCTCATTAGCATAAGTCAGTTATGTGATGAAGGTTACCTTGTGAATTTTAGGAATGATAAGTGTTTAGTTCACAATTCCAAGGAAGAATTTATTCTCCCAGCCAATATGCAAGAGAATGTTTACACCTTAAACTTAGAAGACCTTAGAAGCCAAGATTTACCTTGCCTAAGTGCAATGGAAGATCATTCTTGGTTATGGCATAGAAGATTAGGACACTGTAATATGAGAAACCTATGTAAACTTTCTAAGAAGAAACTAGTTAAGGATCTACCGAAGCTTAGATTTGATTCTTCTAAAGTTTGTGATCCTTGTCAATATGTAAATCCACATAAATCTAGTTTTTAATCAATCGGTGAAGTCTCAACAGCTGATGCATTACAGTTAGTGCACATGGATCTTTTTGGTCCAACACAAACTGGAAGTATTGGAGGAAAATACTATGTGTTTGTTCTAGTTGATGACTACACTAGATTTACTTGGGTCTATTTTCTAGCAAAGAAATATGAAGCATTTTCTTATTTCAAAAGTTTTAGAGCTCAAGTTAAAAATGAGAAAAACCTTCCATTGAAAACTATTCATAGTGATCATGGAGGAGAATTTCAAAATTCTGATTTTGAAATTTTTTGTAGTAAGAAAGGTATTACTCACAATTTTTCAGCTCCTAGAACTCCTCAAAAGAATGGTGTAGTTGAAAGATGAAATAGAATTTTTCAAGAGATAACTAGAACCATGTTGAGTGAATATTCTATTGCTAGACATTTCTGGGATGAAGCTGTAAGTACTGCTTGTTATACTATAAATTGAGTTTTGATCAGACCTTTTCTTAATAAAACTCTTTATGAGTTATAGAATAGTAGAAAACCAAGACTTTCCTACTTCAAGGTTTTTCGTTGCAAAGTATTCATTTTGAATACTAAAGATAACTTACATAAATTCGCACCAAAGTTTGATGAAGGAATTTTCTTAGGTTATTCCACAACCTCTAAGGCTTATAGAGTTTTTAATAAAAATACTTGCTCTGTTGAAGAAACAGTTCATGTGAAATTTGATGAATCAGATCCTTTTGTTTTTCAACCATCTAAACTTACATCTTCAGATGTGTTTTCAAAAACTGATTGTCAACCTTTGATAGAATAACCTTCTGATAAGGAAATTTTTCTAGAAGATACTTCTGAAACATTTACCCCAGAAGACTTTCTACCCTTTGTTGATGAACAGGTTTTACAAAACACAAATCAGGTGTTTCTTAAGAATCATCTCAGTGATAGTATCATTGGTGATGTAAATCAACCTGTAAGGACTAGAAGTTCCTTAAGAAATGAAGTAGAACATCTAGCATTTCTTTCCCAATTAGAACCTAAAAGCACAGATGATGCTTTAGGTGATGATTATTGGATTAAGGCAATGCAAGATGAACTAAATGAATTTGAAAGGTATAAAGTCTGGACCTTGGTTGAAAGACCTAAGGAAACTTCTGTTATTAGAGTAAAATGGGTTTTCAGAAATAAATGGGATGAAAATGGAGTCATTGTTAGAAATAAAGCTATACTTGTTGGTAAAGGCTATAATCAACAAGAAGTAATAGACTATGAAGAAACCTATGCTCCAGTATCTAGACTTGAATCTATCTGTATTCTACTTGCCTTTGCTGCATTCTTTAATTTCAAACTTTTCTAAATGGATGTGAAATGTGCTTTTCTTAACGGTTATGTTCAAGAGGAAGTTTTTGTTGAACAACATCCTGGCTTTGAAGATACAAAACATCCGGATCATGTTTTTAGACTTACCAAAGCTTTGTATGGCCTTAAACAAGCCCCACGAGCATGGTATGATAGACTTATTGGATTTTTGCTTCAAAATAACTATGTTAAGGGAAATGAAGATCCAACTCTTTTTATAAAGAAAGATAAGAAAAATGTTTTGATTGTTCAAATTTATGTTGATGACATTATATTTGGTTCAACTCAGCAATCTTTGACTGACTCTTTTGCAAGTCTAATGAAATCTGAGTTTGAAATGAGTATGATGGGTGAGTTAACATTTTTCCTTGGTTTTCAAATTTCTCAAAAACCAGAAGGAACCTACATATCTCAACATAAGTATATTAAAGATCTTCTTAAAAAGTATGGTTTTGAAAACACTGAGAGTATAAGTACTCCCATTGGTACCTCAAACTCTTTAGATCTTGACGAAGCTGGGAAACCAGTTGATCAAACATATTTTAGAGGTATGATAGGAAGTCTACTTTACTTAACAACTAGTCGACCAGACTTAATGTTTTTAGTATGCTTATTTGCAAGATATCAATCCAATCCTAAGGAATATCACTTAAAGGTAGTAAAAAGAATTTTTCGCTACCTTAAGGGAACCATGGATCTAGGATTATTTTATACTTCTGGAAATGATTTTGTTCTAAAAAGCTTTTCTGATGCTGACATTGGTGGATGTAGAATGGATAGAAAAAGTACATCCAGAACTTGTCATTTCTTAGGAGATTCTTTAGTTTCTTGGTCATGCAAGAAGCAACATTCTGTAGCACTCTCCACTGCTGAAGATGAATATGCAGCAGCTGGAAGTTGTTGAGCACAAGTGTTGTGGATGCAACACACACTCACAGACTATGGCTTGAGTTTTAATAAATCTCAAATTTTGTGTGATAACACAAGTTCCATTTCCCTAAGTAAAAACCCTGCACATCACTCTCATGAAAAACACATAGATATTAGGCATCACTTTCTTAGGGATCACACACTTAAAGGAGATATTATTCTTCAGTTTATCGGAATGCAAGATCAACTTGCTAATATTTTCACAAAATCTTTTCCTTCTGATAGATTTGAATATATTAAACAGAAGTTAGGAATTGTAACCATAAGGTATTCTTTCTTAATTAACTTTCTGTTAAAAAAATCTCCTTACAGTAATAAACTCCTTCTTATAAGGGGAGTACATTTGATTTTTTATTTAACAAAGTTTTTCAATATTTGTTTTCAAACTTTTCGGAACGAAGATTTCCAGAATGGAACTTCCGGAACTAAATTTTTTGATTGAACAGTTTCGTAAAGAATACTTCTGTAATGGCAATGTTCTCATTGAAAATTTCGGGAATGAACATTTACGTACTGGCAGTTTCATAACCAGGTTTTTGTATCGATGTTTTTACTCATAATGTATTTTTTGTAATATATTTTTCGTACTATGTTTATTTTTCATAGTAAATATTTTTTTGAGAAATCAGCCATTACGAATAATTCACTAAGCCAATCCGAATGGTATGATTTCCTTTCTCATGTTTTCGTAGTCATATTTTACTTGCTGGAATTTTCTTGTACTAAGCTTTAGGATTATAGTTTTCTTAAATCTTTGTTTTAATAAAAACCTCAAAAAGATCGGATTCAAGTTTTCAACCGTCAGATATGATCGCAGCTCTTTCCAATCGTTAGATCAACTGTGGAATGTGAACGGTCATCTCGTCGCCTATATAAAGGGGACCCAAATTTCTCATCCCACATCGGTTTCAAGCTCTTGTGTCCTGAAGCTCTGACTCTCTGATTTAAGGTCGTTCCGAACTACAGTTGTCTCCGTTCCGAACTTCTCAGAGAACTTCAGATCCGAATGTCTGCGGAGTTAGCATCTAAAGAAATTTCATCCACTAAGCCTATTTTTCAGTGGTTAGTTTATAGAGAATGGTTAGTCCATCCGGTTTTCTTCAGCAACTACGATTCTATCATTTCAATGAATATTAATTTGAATGGCTGGGAAGATGTTGTGGTATCGAAAACTGGGAACCAAGATGAATTATATTCAGATTTACTTGTCGAGTTTTATGAGTCAGTTTCTTTCTTCAAGGAAGATAATAGGGAGAAGTTATCTTTTAAGTCTTATGGCAAGACTTACAAGCTTTCTCACACCAAGGATGCAAGCTTGGTAGGGCTGTATTATGAAGGTGAAGCCGAGTTTATTTCTCATGTGTTGCTAGACTCTAAGGGTAGCTTCAACAAGGAAAAGGCCTTAGAAACTCTCGAACTGGCTAATGACAAGGCTCTGAAGATTGCAAGTCTATCTAAAAATTTCCGGATTCTGGAGTTATGGGTGCAAGGACTTATCGTACCGAGGAAAGGTGATAAAGATAGCTTGAAGAAAAGTGAGTTCTATATCATAGATTTCCTGATAAATCTAAGGAAGTTCAACTTGATGAAGAATATTCTTCTTACTATTGAAAATTTGAAGAAGGGGAATCTGAGAGCTCAGATTATTATGTATCCAGCAATCCTCTCCATGTTGATTGTTCGGTGCCTTGAGTCTTTCAAGGAGGCTTGAAAATCTAAGCCAAGCGTTTGCAAGACATGATGGTCAGCGATGGTATTCTGAAAAGGATGAATGTGGCTTTCAACAAGGAAACAGGTGAATTCTTCGATTTGCCAAATCAAGAAGAAACGGCTCCGAAAGCTGCTGAACCGGAATCATCTAAGCCAGTAAGGAAGAGAAAGCTGAAAGAAGTGGAAGTACAAACAGAGAATCCTAAGTCTAAGGAAGTCCATTCCGCACCTCAAAAGCCTATGAAGAAGAAAGCCTATCCTGATGAGGTTGTTACAAAGTGGAGAGCTGATAAAGAGAAAAGGAAAGAAGGGGATCCACAGTTCGGATTGGACCCTGCGGAGGGTAAGGTCTTGAAGGAGAAAACTGTTGATGAGCTTGAAAGACAAGAAAAACAAAAGAAGCTCAAGAAGAAGATGTCTGAGGCTGAGGTAGCTCAGGCCTTGTTAAAATTCAATGAAATGGTTTCAGCAACTATTCCAGTTCCGAGATCTTTCTCCCTGGAATCTCTACCTGAGACTCCAGGAAGAAATCTTGTTGCTCCGGAAGAGGCTGTTGCTAAGAATTCTGAGGAAGTTGAGCAAGTGGAACAAATATAAGAGGGTGCTGAAGGAAGTGGTGAAACCGGAGATGTGCTGAAACAAGTAGATGATTACAAGGGAACACCTTCGGAACACTTATCGCTCCGAACATCAGAAGCTGAATCCACGAAACTAGTTACTCCAGCAATGGAAGAAGAGAAAGGAGAAGAAGAAGTTGCCTATCATGGAGAAGAAGAACAACTTTTACATGATATTTCTCAGATGAAAAACATAGAGGTTGGTGTTCAGGAAGTTGCTGATGAGGAAGAATTTGTTGTTCAAGTTTCTGATAGTGAGAAGAAAACTCTGGAACAGGATTCTATTCCGAAAAAAGATAAGGGGAAACAAATTCTTGCTGATACTCCGAGTTCAGAAAAGAGGATGAGAAAGGAAGCTGGTAGTTCTTCAAAGAGAAATCTGGAGCTTATTGAGGAAGAAAACTCTCCAAGCAAGATTTCAGATTCGGGGTCATCCTCGTTGGGGCATGACTTTGTTGTTCAGTCCTTAAAAAATTTGCTGGGAACCATTCCGACCTTCTCTAGTATTGACTCAAGATGCCAGATGCTCCAACATGCATTGAATCAGAAAACCGACTCTGTATCTATGGTTATGGATAAGTGCGTTGAGATTGAGGCTCAGTTCAAAACATTCTTTGTTGGTTACGAAGGTCATAAAAGATCTTGCAAGAGGATTACAAGCTGGTCGAAGAAGACTATGGAAGAGATGAGGTTGCTTGATGAGTTTCAAGACAATGTTAAAGATGCCTTTGAGACCGAGGACAAAAAAAGATAAACGAACTGACTTCCTCCTTTGATGAAAAGCTGACTGAAGAAAAGAACTTCCAGATTCAAGAAGTCAGGGATCTGAATGGGAAACTGAATTCTGTTTCTCAGAACTGGAAATTTGAAAGGGATCATCGGATCGATTTTGAAGAAAGGATGAAGGCCCAGGATGAAAAGATTCAAGATCAGGAAGAAAAGCAGAAAGCCCAGGAAAACAAGATTGAAGCTCAATCCGCAAGAATAGTGGTCTTAGAGAAGCAAGCTGAAGAAGATCATAAATACCTAAAGAAGATCAAGACTATTCTTAAGGGGCTCATGTCGAAAGAAAAAGATCCAAAATAACCAAATCCGATCTTTTTTTTGTATTCTTTTTGTTACTGACATTCCAAATCTAATGAAAATTGTGTATCTCGTTTCCATTTTTGTCATTACTAATCTTTCAGGTACTTTGTTATTTTTTTCCATTACCTCCAATTCTTTTTGAAAATCACAAAGGGGGAGAAGGAAAAGATCCTTAAGAAAAAGAGGAACTCTAATAAGAGTTTATCAAAGGGGGAGAAAGAAAAAATACCCAAGGAAAAATAACTCTAATAAGAGTTTGTTTAAGGGGGAGTTTTTTTCTTAAAGAAGACCTTCTTATGAAATATCATTCCGGAAATATGAATATGATCCTTAGAGTTTCAAAGCCTAAGGGGGAGTTATTCGTATTCATCTATATCCTTAAAACAAGGGAGATAAGCATTAATATGTTTCTTTCTTCTTAGATTTTTTTTCGTAAGGATGTTTGTGCTTTCCAAAAAGGGGGAGATTGTTGAGTCAATAAGGTTTTCCTTATGACTTTTCCATTCCTTCTTGTTTTGAAAATCACAAACGCCTTATCTTTAATAAAATTGCTTTCTTAAGGAAATTTTCTTTTATAAGGAAAATTTCTTTTATAAGGAAATTGATTTTATAAGGAAAATTGATTTCTTAAGGAAAATCGCTTTTATAAGAAAAATTATCCTTATCAAATTTTCATCCATATTTTTCTTAATTATCAGATTCAGATTCATTTTCTAGGAATCATTGAATCTTTGATATAAAGCATTCTGTTTTAGGGTTCGGATTCTGGATAAGAACTATAAGGAAGTTTCATTCCGAATTCCGGATATGAACTCTGACTAAGTTCTATTCCAGATTCAGGATACGAATTCTGAAGAAGAATTCTCATTACGAATTCCAATGAAGAATTCCCATTACGAATTCTGATGAAGAATTCTCATTACGAATTCTGATGACAAATTCTCATTACGAATTCTAATGAAGAAATCTCATTCTGAATTCCCATTACAAATTCTGATGAAGAATTCTCATTACGATTTCTGATGACGAATTCATATTCCGAATTCTCATTCTGAATTCACCTATTAAACAGAATTTGAGTATCTTTGTTTTATAAACTCTGAATTAATTTAGACTCCGAAAAATATCTTTGTTTGACTCCGAACTTTTATATTGCTTACACTTCAAAAATTTTTCTACTCTTTACTATTGTTCTTTACACTCCGAACCTTCACTCTGAAGTTTTCATTCCGAACATTTATATTACAGTTTAAAACGATGACGTACATTCTGTTACACTTGTTTTGTTATGAAACGATGTCGTCTATTTTGTTATAAACTTACCGTTGTCTAAGTGACACGTGTATAGGTCCCTCCGATCTTTATGGAAAATATGACCGTTGGAGAAGGATCCGACCTTAGCTATAAATAGGAGCTCATTTGAAAGAGCTCGGAACTGATGACAGATAAACAACTTGGTTTTGTGCATACATGTTTTTGAAGTGAATTCTAGAGATAGAGAGGCTCTTATTAACTCTCAAAGCTTTGTGCGACTCCGAATGTTGGTGATTACATTCGAGGGCTTCCGGGGATAGGAAGACAGAGGTGCCGACTACCTTAAAGTTTGAGGGCTTCCTTGCTGAGGAAGACAGAGGTTGCCATCTACCGTGAAGTTGAGGGCTTGCGGGGATAGCACGACAGAGACTCCGATCTTCGTATCGAGGGCTTACCCTGGTGTGGGTAAGACAGACTTACTTGAAAGTATAAATCAAGGGACCTTTATCCAAGGTTGTTGGATACCCTTCTCTTTGGGTTAAAAGACATATATTTTGTTACTAGTAGTTTTACTACTTGTTTTTATTCCGCTGCATTTTGTATCATAAGGAAAGTATAACTTTCTTATACTTTCTTATTTGTACTCTGATTCATTTAGATTCTATACGCTTTAAGGTAGAATCTCATATTGTAATTGTTTTTTAAGTTTCAATCTCCGAAATCATATTTCCGGAACCTACTTTTGGAATCTCTTTCCTAGTTTACTTTCGGTGTTAGAGGTGTTGTGAATTTACTTAGTTTAACTTTGTTAAACTTAGCCTTTTCCTTTGCTTAAGGAAAACATAGTTATTCTTAACTAACATTAAAGGTTCCAAAGGAATTTTTAAAGTATACAATTCACCCCCCCTCTTGTATATTGAGCATATCATACTATATTTCGATCCTACATGACTATCTTCAAGGCTTGGATGGTTTGGGGATAAGAGGTGGTGAGTGGTGGTAGTCATAGTGGAGGAGAGGGATGTTTTCCCATTATTTTAATCATTAGTTTAATTTTTTGGATTAGTAATATGAATAGTTTGATCCTTATCACTATATAAATTTAAATAATGAAGGATGATTTGATATTTTCAGCTTACATCATCCTTATATATTTAATCACTAAAAAATTCATGTATTTATTATTTATCATAAATTATCATATATTTCTATTCACTAAAAATTCATGTATTTTAGAAAATTCCTAAAAATTCTCCCAATAAATTTGGTTATTTGTAGAAAAAAAACTACATTAAATGAAAATAATTTTATAAATATGATAACATTTATTTAAATTCAAATAATCATTTACATGGAAAATACCAATTTTAAAACTATAACTCATTTTATAAAAATTTGAAAAATTAATTAAGTCTCATAAAATCTTATTATAATAATAAGATAATAATTGTTAATTTATAAATCTATTTTATGAATGTAAATTTAATATTAAATAATTATAATAATTATCAAATCATAAAAACATTGATGTTTTATAAAAAAATCAAACACTTAATCAATGAATTATAGAATATTTATTTACATATACTAAGATATAATTATATCTTATTTTCATTAGTAAGATTCCTAATTTTTTTTATACATTTTTATATGAGGTTACAATTCATTTGGATGAATTACTATTCATAATGGTAAAGTTACTATTCCATTGTTAAACATGTTATTTCTTTGGTATTGTATTCTTAATTACTATAAATACCACTAATTTCAATCATTCTTCATTTATAAAGTTAGTATTTTCATCACATTGAATATTTATGTTATTTATACTATATGGAATAATTAAAATAATAGAGTTTCCAATGATAAAATTGTGGGTCGTTACAATTACCCTATGATCATGTGTATCATTCTCAAATGCTTGAGACTAAAGAAAATAACATCTTATTGTGAGGGAATTTGTTGAAGTTTGTCCTACAAACTTTTCTCCTCTTCGTCATTTTTTAGAGGTTCAGTTCTCCATTGATCTTATACACAGTTCATTTCTAATATCCTAGAATCCATATAAAATTTCTATAGTTGAACTTGATGTGATGAAGAAGAAACTAAAAGTGAATCTAGAATAGCAGGGAAAATCAATTCCCTTTATCAAGAATGATTCCCATGTGCATCACTGTGATTTCCAATATATTCCCATGTGCTTCACCGTGGGGAGTAATAGTTATCTTTTTCACGAAGGATGGGTCAATATTCTTATGCATTTATTGTTGTGATATAAAAAAATTATTCAATAAATAGATAAAATTTTCAATTAGTTATCTAGATCCCAATACTTCTATAAGGAGGATATTCTATGTACATATTATTTAGAAAAGGAGAAAAATTGGATATATCCCAAACATATTTTGGTAAACTCTATGAGAACAGTTAGTTTATAATGTTGTTATTTAAATCACTAATTCTCCAAATATCATCATGGACTTGATGAATATAAAATATAGGTATTATATAAACATATTTATTATAGTCATTATAGATAACACTCTTATATAATAAAGAAATGGCTTAACATTTTGATCATTGTAATTTTATAATAAATACATCAACAAAGGAAAAGTTATTTATAAATAATAGAAAATAAATTCTTATATGGATGGATATAAATTTTTGGGTATTAATATCACCAAAAAAGTTATAATTTTTTATCATTAAAAAATATTTTCAATTGAATAATGGGCCAGACCAAAGTCTTCAGAAAACTCTATATTTTCTATGGATTTTTTGGGTACTATTTTTAATTTTTATAAACATGACATAATTTTAAATCCCAATAACCAATCTAACATGGAAGGTGGTGATTTTTTCAGGAATTATTAATGTGAATAAAAAAATAATATATTAAATAAGAGGTTAATCAATGCACAAGTTCACACATTAACCACTACTGGGGGTTGATTTTTTATCTATGGTGGTAGATCTAAATTGGGATTGGGTTTTCTACTCATGAATGATGATAATGTGATAGAATATTCCTCCCACCAATTGAGGATACATGAGAAGAACTACCAAACATATGATATAGAATTACATGAGCTGAAATTTTTGATAATTATTTTGTGATATTATCTATATAGGGAGACATGTGAATTATATAAGGATCCCACCAATTCCAAGTATTTTTTAATAGAAAAGGGGATCAATATTTTCCAATGAATGTGGTTGGATATGATCATGTAATATGATTGATTAATCTATTTAAATACTAATAATGTGATCATTGTGGAGGATTTTCTGAGTACAATTGATCCAAAATCCCTATACATGAAGATAATTTGAAGGGATCCAATATTAATTGAAATATAGATGATGGTAATGGAAATAATAAATGTGTTTTCATCTTACCTTTCTCAATTTACCTCTCAACAATCTAAACATGAGAAAATTAATGAGGATCAAAAGGATGATGAGGATATATAGAAAAATAAAGATAATATTTTAGAGTTTAACTTTTCTAAAATGGAGTTATAATGTTTGGAACCTGGATATGTGTCCCATGAAAACCATAACTAAATAGGTATATTTTGGATGATGTATATATATCATATATCTCTAGTCATCCAAGGATAAATAATATGTATAAATATTTTAAGGAATTCTTGTAGGATGAAAACATGAATAGAGAGAAATCATAATTATTATAAATACCATTATTATTCCAACAAGTCATGTATAGTGACCAAATACTATTACACTTATTATTACATGATTTTAAGCATTGAAAACCATAAAATACAATCCAAGTCTTGTAATGTCTTATGTTTTTAAAATTCTAGGTACATAAAATTTAGAACATTGAAATATAATAAAAATATTTCTATAAATATTATATAATTATCTCATAGCATCTATTGAGATAAAATATCTATAAGACTAGTATGGGTAATATATAGAAAAATGGGATGAGTTAGATTCCCAATAAATGAATAAGCATGGAAATAATCATAACACATGTGTGAAAGTAATAACAAGATAACATGATAGAAATGAATCGTGAATAAACAAATAAAGGAATATCATAAATAAAATAGAATCATATGACCATAAAAATATAGGAATTTGTCCGCATTATAAAACATGATATAAACATGGGTCACAAATAAATTCAATGACTATATCACATAGTGAAAAAGTCCTATAATGGATTATGTTTACTCACTAATCGAATACATGACATACCATGAGGCTATAAATTAACCAAATAATTGGAGTGTTATCTGGGTGAACCCATAATAACATGTTCATGCATATATATTCTTGATTATGAATTAAACATAAGGAATAAACATAATGGTTCCCCATGGAAGGAACATGGTATCATAATCATTTCATATATAATAACAAATGGGTGTACCATAATGGTGTACAATAGAGAATTAATATAAATCATAAATGGACTTTCCTAAGGAAAATAGGCATATATCAACATAAATTATGTCCATCTAAAGTGAAAACTTGAAAAATGTGTGATTAAGAAACACTATAAATGAGCAACATTACTGATTTTTTTAGAATATATTAAAGTGAATTTAATTAGTGAAAAAGAATAATTCGTTGTGTTAACCCAAAAATGAACTAAGATAGTTTTACATAATTAAATGAGTGATTTTAGATAAATTATTGTGGCTTAAATGATATTATCTAGTGTATATGAAAAGGAGTGATAAGTTGATAAGTTCCCTTAAATTAGTATTTCTTATCGTGATGAATTAGGAAGGGAACCCCATAAAATTGGCATTTCTTCAATTAAAGGATGATGAATTTATATGCATATGTAAAATTGGAATATATATATACAGAATTTAGAATAATTATATAATAATAGTGAAGTAATAAATTGGTGTAAAGATAGAGAATGAAAAACACAAAGTTAATTTGGAGGTTCAGAGAGATTTGTTTCCTTATGTTTGAATGTGTTCTACCCTTGAAATTAATGTCCACGATAATAAAAATGTATCTATTGATTAATTAATTAATAAATTATTATACATATATTATATTTATTATAATTTCATTATGTTCATTTAGGTATATTTTAATGACATATATAGTTTAATTTTTTCATTTTGTGAGTGTTCGTTCCATAGTTTCATGGACTCTTCGCTTATATAAAAATATAGAAGTTCATCTAAAATTGGAATAATTCTACATAACTGAAATTATATGGTATTAATTCACATTAATATATATAAATTCTAACATATATAATTTATTTACAAGATGATGATCCATTTGATAAAATGTCGATGATAAATATTTAAATTAATTTTGGATGTTTTTCAATCATCACAAACTAGTTTTATTTTAATATTTAATAATATATATATTTATATTTATATTAGATAATGAAAATAAATAAAGTTATAATATAAATTTAAAAATATATTTAATAAATTATAATGGTTTTATGACTGGAATTGAAGTTGGTAATAGAAAACGAAAACCCATCGTCCATGAAGGCTGTAAATCAAAAAATTTCGGACGAAGTTTCCAAAGAGGGGATAACGACCAAGCAAAGGTGGAAAGATACTATCACGACGCAGATGCTAGGGAGGGACAGTTCTTGTAGATATTCTAGTTGAATTCCCTAAGACCGTTGGGTCATGTAATCTCCCAAGCCTATGGGCCTTGTAATCTCTGTGCCTACGGGCCTTGTAAGTGTTCCCCCTCATCTCTTGAAAGGGGGGTTATCAAAAATCAATAAAAATAAAGGCCTTCGGGCCATTCGGGTGGACGAAGTTTCCATTATTAAAAATAAAGGTGAAGAAAATTTATTTTATGATTTAAATTAAATTAAAACAATAATAAAATATTACATTTATGATACTAGAGTTATCATGATGTTTTGGATATGGTATTTTTGGATAAGGTATAATAAAGGTAGAATTGAAAAGTTAAAGAAGGAGGATTTTAACTTTTCAATATGGTCTCCTTGAGAACCTCCTAAAGGCACTGGTGTTTTTTATTTTTTGAGATACATAACTATTTGATGTGGAAATAATTCATGGAAATGGAATTTTTCATAATTTAGTGAATATGAAAATATTAGGATGTGTGTGTTGATTGGGTGGTGGGGCAGGTATTGATATGGGCAGGAGAGGGATTTTTTGATTATATTATTCCTTTGTTTATTATTTAAGTTCATTAATATCAATAGTTTTTATTCCAATGAATAAATAAGCAACATGAACATGTTAGTTATAGATAATGGTCACTTCAATCATCCATGACTCTACCATGAATCAAAATACCATTCATTTACATAGAATATAAATACCATAAATTATCTTATTTTAATAAACGTGGTGCGTAATTTATATTTGAATAAAAAAGAATGATTATATATTACACATCATGTTCCAATGAATAAGATATAAAAATTTTTGTTTTTGGAAAACTAGATATAAATATTTATATTCACAAAAAACTGTATACAAAGGACTCCACAAATCATCCACCAAATAGTGTAACTCAAATCTACTAAACATGTAAAAAGAGATTGAAAATGTAGGTTGATCATATGAATGGACAGTAATGGGGTTTTAAAATAAAAAATATTTATATTAAAACATTTCAAAAAATTCCCTTTAAAAATATTCATAAAACATTTTCTTAAAGAAATTTTCAGTACATGAAACATTACAAAGAATTTTTTTTAGAATTACTACTGAACATTTTATAGAACAATAACAGGGTTATTAGAAAACATGGTCCACTCATAAGCATTCTTATAAATGATGTAGAGTGTGCAGCATATAAATCAAGAGTTATTCTATATATAATATGTCTATCATGCGAATGTGAGGATACAAAATTTAAAAATGAATGCAATACATGATTTGAGTTTCACATAACATTAATTTATTTCCTTACTAACAATAAATCATAAATTGGAAGATAAATTTCTAGGTGAGGAATAAACATTATTCCATGTGAATTTACTTATTCTGATACTCAAAAGTACATTCTCTTAACCAAGAATATTCTTTAGATGAATACACACATGGTATATTAAATACTATAAAGCTCTTAACCTAGTATATTATCCCATTGAATACTCCCTTGGTTTATTAAATACAAAAAATATAATGAGGTAATTTATAATGCTAGACGGTGTTAAGCCCTCGTTCCATGACCTGATTTGTCTCAAAAGAACTACTGATACATCATGGGGATTTCATTAACCGATCCCCAACCCGTAAGTCATTTATTAAATGGTTCCCAAACTATTAAATACTGAGTCCAATGAATTCTTATTAGGTCCAGTAATGTCATATATTCAATTTTTCCCATACCACATTTAATATTTCTTTACTCATTCATATTATTCAAAATTCCATATACCACTAAGAATAATTTAGTTCCTTAATCTATTAATGGTCTTAGTAGTTAAATTTCAATCATCACAAATTACATATTTATAGTGAATCTTGAATTAATTGTCATCAGATAAAACAATATGGATATAAAAAATTAACTAATGATATGTATGGAATGGAAGACATATTTTAGCACATGTGATGATAACCAATTCATAAAACATAAATGATTATTTAAGATTCATCAAAAAATAAATAACTATTCAACTATAAAATCAATATTATGAAAGTAATCATAATATATTTTGAAATGTATAATGACAATTCTTCGTTGATTGAATACATAATCAATTTATATGTTAAAAAAATATATCAAGCAAGGTTTTGAATGCATAATTATACAAACACCCATTACATGCATGTATAACATAACAAAAGGGTACATCGAACTATTTAACCCAAATTTATAAATTGAATACCCTGAAGATCAACAAAAAAACATACTAGCATATCCATTAAAATTTAAACTTCTGAAAATTTTTGTGAACTCCATATATACATAAAGTGATTTTAAAGGGTTTTTATTACTAAAACAAATTCATAATTTATTATTGAAAACCTTTCACACATAAAAACACTTGTTATAACTTTTTAACAAGCCCTTGTGAACACATATTATGAACCCATATTAATATCACGGTCAAAGCACTTATATATATATATATATATAATTTTATGTACTTAAGGTTTCTCCATAAAAACATAATAAACCAAAACATAATATATTTATAACAAAAAAATAATTTAATCCAAAGTTCAATATTTGAAAAACATGATGTAAAACTAAGGATTTGTTACATAAATGAAAAAAACTATATATATATAGTAATACATACATATTTCTAATTTCATCAATAGAAAACACCCTTAAACCTACCATGGTTCCCATTCATTATGAATTACATTAATGTATATGTTAAGCTTCCTTAGATAAAAGAAACCGGTAATTATTTAATAAGTACATTTATATATACATATGTGTTTATATGTAGAGAAAATAATTTTAGGTAAAATTATAAAACCCTATCGTGATTTTCATGACAAGAATGTAACGCCTGGCCCTAGATACCCAGAGTCGGTGAATTATTACACAACATTGGCATGATCATAAAGGATCAAGTCTCGAAAGAAAAATTAGTTTTGTAGTCTTGGAAAGACTAGATATATTCATAAGTTTTACATTACATCATAAGGTAAAAAAACTACAACTACATCTTGTCTTCATATCCCCTCATACTATCCCTGCAGGTCATTCATAAATTACTTCTTCATAATCCTAGGAAAAATGAATCATTGAAAGGGGTGAGATTATATGCTCAGTAAGGATAACATTATAAGATAAGCTTTCATAGATAAGAATAAACACTTAAGGAAGTTTATAACTAAAACTAAATCCTTTTAAACTTGAACTTCAGCATAAAATGGAAAAGATAAAATAAAATAATTCCATTTACTTACTCACATGGATATTCTACAAGTCAAATGATCACATGCAATATCAATAACCACTTTCATAAAGATGGAATTCACAATGCCAGACTATCATAACCACATAGCCAAGGCCTTGTGCCAAGACTACAAATACGATTTTTCCAATGCCTTATGCCAACACACTAGTTTGTCTCATGAGACCTACCGATGCATCGAGGAGCTATAGCGGGCTCCGCCCGTCACCTATTATGTCCAATGCATCCCTCATATGAATAGGTTTAAACATAACATAAACATTCGTATTAAAAATAGCATACGAAATGTCAATACTTTAACTACAGACCATGAATGGTATAAAAATAGCACATCCATAGTCAAACATAACTCATTTGATACAATATGGAATATTGTATTGTATCACATTAACCTCAATAAAGAATAACGAAGGATGTTGACATAGATGAAAATAATCATCAAAACTATTTGAGAGAAATACCCCCCTTTTTCTTTAAATCATTTTAAAAGTCACAATATTTGTCAAGAAGCCATTTAAAAATAGATTTTTGAATCAAAGTGTCCCATACGACTTTGAAACATTTTAAAATAAGTTTTAATTTTAAAAATTTAATGTCCATATAAATAAATCCTTAAAACCATTTTTAAAACATGGACATTAATGAGCAAGATTTAGATGAATAAGTCTTTAAAACATTTAAAAATGGTATTTTAGATAGAGATTCTACCCAAAAGAGAGACACTTGAATACAAATAATTGAGGTAATCAAAACATTTTAATATCATGAGAATAAAGGAATTCATGATATACTATGTCAAAGTACATTATATACACCACATAAAAGTGATTTGGTATATAACAACAAAGAAGTCTCAATGGAATGTAAATTGAGATGAAATCTTTAATAAAGGCCGTATCCGTAGGTTAAGGATAAATCAACGACATAGTTATGTGTGACAAATATAAATACACTAATTATGATTGGATATTCAGTGTAAATCAATCAAAGGATATTCACACATAATCTAATAAAAACAACACCAATGAATTATATGTTTAACTCAACAGATAGAGAGTGATTTAAAATTACTCTTATGAAATTAATATCGATGACTTGAGAAATTATCAATTGAGTGATTATGTGTATCCAAAGTATATCCACAGAAAAGGGGAGTGGAAATAATGACATAAGAAAATGAATAGTTATTCCACACATAATCTCAGAGTAAAATAATCAATGAAGTTTGCGTAAAGCCGAATAAATAGAAATTGAAAATTTAAATTCCCTTATTGACTTGGTAACATACAAAATATACACCCATGAAAGAAGGATCATACAATGATGATGTAAATATACATGAATTAAAGTATATTACACAATGAATACAAACATGGGAAGTACACACACCACATGTAATAAATAAGTGGTGAACTATGGAATTCTCACAGAATTAAAAGTGATATAAGAAACCCCTTACCTTGTACTTTTTCTTGGTTGGGGGTAGGTTAACCTCCTGTATAATGTTGAAATAATTGTTATTAAATTATTCATGAATCATATACATTAATATGATATCATATATGATCTTTTAACATTTCTTTGCTAATAATATCTTAGAATTATCGTCGTTTCGTGTGTTAGCTTAATCGTTTTATTTTATATGTTTTGTTACATAAGCCGTGTTTGTCAGGGATAGTTTTATCTTATTCATATCCAGAATGATATAAAGTTCTTAAACATTATTTTTAAATATTCAAATGATAATTATACTTGAATGGATATGATGGAGAATGAATCTCATCGCGTTCGTGGAGACGGTAGTCCGTATATACGCACGAGCGACAAAATAATATATAATTGGATGGTATATCATATATACATAATCATTATCATGTAATGTTTATTTTTTAAATGAGTTACACATCATTATTATACCCACCCAAATAATAATATATTGAATAACAATTACACCACGACGTGGAGATGGTAAACCGTACATACGCACGTATGATGACATGTTATCGAAAGGGTGGATAGAATACTAAATATGGTTTTATAATATTTATAATAACATCACATTATATATAAGATATTTGAGTATTTATTTTAGAATTGTAATAAAAAATAAAGAAGAAGTGGAAGAAGAAAGGAACTTGAAAAGGGGTGTGAAAACATTACCTCTTCTTCGGGTTATTTCTTTTGATTTGAACAAAAGGGCTCCTTAGGTTGGCTTTCTGATTAATATAAGACCTCAAGGTTGTAGTGAGGGAAGTTGAGAGATTATTTGGGCAGGGGTTGGCCGAACCAAAAGGCTTCTATGGTGTGATGAAATGAGAAGTAAGAGTGCCCTTTTATAATAGGGGTGAGGGGCACCTTTGGAGAAGCTATAAATATTAATTTATAATAATTTTATATTCGGTTTCTAATAGCTCCAAAGTTAATTATTCAAAGTTTATGGTGGGGATAGGTCGAAAAACATTCAAACAATAGAATTTAGACAGGTTTGGCTAACTATATTAACCTTATCTTTTAGTTTTAACTCTTAGTTAATTAGTTTGACATTTACCATGTCACTTTGTATTTTTATATTATATAGTTAATAAACATACTATATACATCCAAAAGACCCCCAAGGGGTCCATTAATGATATACCTATCATTATATAAGTTTATTGGCCGAAACATAGATTTTTAGGAATTTAATATCAATTAATAATATAATATTTGTTTTAAAAACACTTTTTTGTCAATTTTGACACTATTCAATAGTTGATTTTTGTGAAACTCATAACAGAACGATTAGTTCGAAAAAAGTTAATTAAATCAATCCTAATATGTCATATTATCCTAGAAAATTACTTTAATTCATTAAAAGTCTTAAATTATATTTATTTGGGTATTAATAATATCAATTATTTTAATTTGTCACTATTATGGTAGTTACTACATCATCATTGTGTCATAGATATATTAAATTATATAATGTTTAAAAATTATAAAAAAATTATCATTATGTATGAAATCTTATTATCTTTCTAATTAATATTTACAATCTAATTTATATTATGTATGACCCTATATTAAAAATGTTTTATTAAATAAACGTTGATTTAAACTCTTATAACTCTTCTTTGAATTAAATAATAATAAATGTCCTAATCTAATCCAAGTGGACCTAAATGATAATATTTTATTTATAAGGTTTTTTTTGGTCGAGATAAACTTGTCCAATAGAATTATTACATGTGTTAGGGTAATATTAATACCATTTTAACCCTTAATTACCCTATTTACTTTTAACTGTGGTAAATAAAAGTAAAATGTTACTATTCACCAAAAATTATTTTCATCTCATTGAACCATATTTTACTTCTTGATATTAACCATGTCTCTCGGATTTTCGCAATTCCATTCACAGAAGCGGTAAAATTAAGTTTTATGAATATTTCAGTTCTTTCTAACTACCACTTAGTAGTTTCACTATTAATCAAAAATACGAGTTTTTCAAAACAATGCCAAAATTTCACCCTAAGATATAATTGATATTCCAAATTCGAAAATGATGTCTATTTTACAAAATTCTAAACATATAAGTTTCATTAATTAATTTTATAATTAATTCCCACTGTCACAACAAATATCTTGTTTTTAAGAAACAATATATATCAAAAGATTGACAATTATTTAGGTCCAATTTCGAAGTGAAATAAATTCTAATGAACAACATTGGATAAAATGGTAAAAATATATTCTAATTATGCTTTAAAACAACTCAATAATATAATTTTTCAATATAAATTATTTTGATTCAAAAAGTTGATTTTAATTAAAATTTAGTAATTTTCACTATTTATCAAAATATAAGTGTTATCCGAAAAGTTCCAAAATTTCACCCTAGGATAAATTCGATATTCCGAATCCAAAAATGAAGTCCATTTTGAGATATAGAATTTATAAAATTTCATAATGTAGGTATTACTATTCATAACGGCTAGTTTGATTGGTTGTGGTGTGTTAGAATCTCGAAGTTGCGTACAATGCACGCCATTGCATTATTCGAAGGGAAACATACCGTGGAAGATTTGGGTGTTACATTCTCCCCTCCATCAATAAATTTTGTCCTCACAATTTTTAAAATTGTTTTTGGGAATATAATGGAAAGTCCCAAATCGGAAAAAGAGTCAATAAAACTATCACTTTAAAAGAAAGAAAGAGAGGTATAAAGGTCAACCAAGATAACCCATACTCGGATTCCATGTACGAAAACATGGATATGGATGTAAAATAAGTGTCAAGTTCTGATGGAGAGGGATAGAAATAATGATCAGGAGAAAGTTAACAATAAGAAAACCACAAACTTTTGTTGGGACAAACGGTCATTAGTCTCCTTGTAGGAAGGTAAACAGACATCATTTTTTTTGTCTTAAGTTACATTACATAAGGATGACGAATTTATTTATGATATTGACTAATAATATAAAGATATATAGTTATATTTTAAGTAGAGATTCATTCTTTAATAAATTTCCACCACTAACTCATTTTTTTAAACGATGGGTATTCAAGAAGACTTGGTCACACTGGAAGAGCTAGAATAAACATCTATATAATCACATGATCCATGCACGATGAACTATATATTTACATTGTATTTAGAGATTAATCAAAACCAATATGGTTAGTACAAGATCTAATGATCCCCCAAAAGGATATTCCTTGAGAGAAATAAACAGTAATCTTAATTTCCAAAATTAAACCAACAATACCCCAAAGATAAATAAATACCATTCAATAATCAATTGTCCTTAGAATCCTTTAATATATTCAAAACTAATATTGAAAACCAAAACTTATTAAGAATGTAGTCTTCCACATTAAATTGTATCTCCAAATGACATTAATTACTCTTAAAGTCACATAATTAAAAGTAATTAACCTAATCATTTCCATAAATAACCCAAATCATTATAAATCCACAATAAAAACATAGATAAAAATCCACCATTACCCCTCAAATGAAATCCCATACTACTCTATTTTCCTTTGGAATATAGTGTTCTCAACAAAGCGAACAACTTCCAAAATAACATTTATCACTTAATCAACAAATCATTTTCCTATACTAAGGGTATTAATTTGATAAGGCATAAGATACCATATCAAATTATTATTGATCACTAAAATCATTTAACTAAAAATAATAGTCACACTAACCAGGGACTTCACGTAGACCAGTGGTACGCGATAAATCCTAATCGCACTTTGGTTGTGGTTCGATTCGCACAGCTTTGTCCAACGTGACGGGTTGTCACACAGTCTACATGTTGTCCTTTTTCAAAAAAATATTTTATAACATTACCAAAATGAGATAAATTCCTCAAAATAACCATAACATAATAAACCAAAAATGTAATCTCATACCTTGCATTTTCATCCCAAATTATAATAATTTGTAATTTCCTCAAACCCAATGATCATATAAAACCAAATTGTTATTTATAACTATATACACAAGAGAAAAGATAATTCTTCCATAAATATCATTCTCACATGGAAAACGTTAGGGTTACAAATACAAGGGAAAATTATTCCAAAGTAAACCCTTCAACAAAGATCACTACTAATTTTTAAACATTTATCCAACCATTTATTTCCACATAGCTTATTCTCTGACCAAGAAAATATCCTATAGAATAGGACATTCACTTGGGTAATGGCCAGGTCCCCTACATTTATAGAAAATGACTGTAAATGGATTCTTGGGACCATTTTTCTCTTCTTCCATAGTACTCTTCATTTTTCTACGGCAATTCTTCACATTATGTCCTTCATTCCCGCACGTAAATAATTTCTTTGTCCCATTGAGACACTTTCCTGAGTGTCTCCTTCAACATTTCCTACATGATGGAAATTCAGGATTTCTTTCTCCATGGTCTCCACTTCAGGAGCTCTTATCATTCATCACCTTTCTCTTCTTTTTTGAGTCCGGTAATTGGTTAATATATATATTGTTGATCATATTTTTGGAAAATTGATTTGGAATAAAGACGATACATTTTACGCCTATCAAAATTACATTTTGTTGCTCAATGCCACCACCGTTCCCACCTTGTACATCATTCTCAATGTCACTATGACTTCCTTGGAATCCAGCCATAGACTAAAACTAGAATGCATTGTGTGAGTAATAGTTGTCATAAAATCATTTAGAGATTACCATGTCACCATATTCTCAATTTGAAACAAATTAGGATTAACCAAGGCCATTTAATCTCATATTATATATATAATACTTTAAATCGGTTTGTAATGAAAATGTAAATTATCCTAATCATATCCCCTGGGAGTGTTGTAACCAGGAGTGCAGCAAGGCTCGTTATCGTGCACTGGTTCACGTTCGAGTCTAGCTCAAAGCGGTGTTTTCGGGTTTTATCCCTAGGTACATCTGTGCTAGAGCCGTCTCTACCTGCTCGTATCCAGACAAGGATGTATTGCTCGAAAAACTCACAAAATATCTAAAATACCAAAATTCTAGGAAGTTCTTCTCTACTAATCCTCAAAGTTCATCTTAGGTCTATGTGCTCTAATCAGAGTTTATCTAAATCTAGCATCCAAGGTTTGTACTAAACTTCCTCTGATACCAACTGTAATTCCCCGACCCTAGATACCCAGTGTCGGTGCATTATTACATAACATTGGCGTGATCACAAAGGATCAAGTCTCGAAAGACTGATTCGTTTAGTATTCTGGGAATCAATAGATATATTCATAAGTTTTACATTACATCATAAGGTAAAAAAACTACAACAACATCTTGTCTTCATATCCCCTCATACTATCCTTGTAGGTCATTCATAAATTACTTCTTCATAATCCAGGGAAAAATGAAACATTTAAAGGGGTGAGCTCAGATGCTCAGTAAGGATAACATTATAGCAGAATCGTTCATAGATAAGCATAAACACTTAAGGCAGTTTATAAATAAAACTAAAGCCTTTTAAACTTGAACTTAATCATAAAATGTCAAAGATAAAGTAAAATAATGCCATTTACTTACTCATATTGATATTCTACTAGTAGAATGATCACATTCAATATCAATAACCACTTTCATAATGATTGAATGCATAATGCCATACTATCATAACCACATAGCCCATGCCACGTGCCAAGAC
Source organism: Viscum album (assembly GCA_963277665.1). Classification (NCBI taxonomy): domain Eukaryota; kingdom Viridiplantae; phylum Streptophyta; class Magnoliopsida; order Santalales; family Viscaceae; genus Viscum; species Viscum album. Next base: position 1,365,023,173 of record OY728162.1, on the reverse strand, counting down.
TACAAATAAGATTTTTCCAAGGCCTTATGGCAAGACACTAGTTTGACTCATGAGGCCTACCGATGCATCGAGGAGATATAGCGGGCTCCACCCGTCACTTATTAAGTCCAATACATTCCTCATATGAACAGGTGTAAACATAACATAAACATTCGTATTAAAAATAGCTTACGAAATGTCAATACTTTAACTACAACCCATGAATGGTATAAAAATAGCACATCCACAGTCAAACATAACTCATTTAATAAAATATGGAATATTGTATTGTATCATATTAACCTCAATCAATAATAATGAATTATTTTGACATAGATTAAAATAATCATCAAAACTATTTTAGAGAAATATCCCCCTTTTCTTGAAATGATTTTAAAAGTCACACTATTTGTAAAGAAGCCATTTAAAAATAGATTTTTGAATCAAAGTGTCCCATACCACATTGAAACTTTCTAAAAGGAGTTTTAATTTTAAAATATTAATCTCCATATAAATAAATCCTTAAAATCATTTTTAAAACATGGACATTAATGAGCAAGATTTAGATGAAGAAGTCTTTAAAACATTTAAAAATGGTATTTTAGTTAGAGAATCTAACCAAAAGAGAGACACTTGAATACAAATAATTGAGGTAATCAAAACATTTTAATATCATGAGAATAAAGGAATTCATGATATACTATGTCAAAGTACATTATATACACCACATAAAAGTGATTTTGTGTATAACAACAAAGAAGTCACAATGGAATGTAAATTGAGATGAAATTTCTCATAAAGGCCGTATCCTTAGGTTAAAGACAAATCAACAACATAGTTATGTGTGAAAAATATAAATTCACTAAATATTATTGGATATTCAGTGTAAATCAATCAAAGGATATTCACACATAATCTTATAAAAACAACACCAATGAATTGGATTTTTAACTCAATAGATGGAGAGTGAGTTAAAATTACTCTTATCAAATTCATATCAATCACTTGAGAAATTATAAATTGAGTGATTATGTGTATCAAAATTATATCCACATAAAAGGGGAGTGGAAATTATGAAATAAGAAAATGAATAATTATTCCACACATAATCTTAGAGTAAAATAATCAATGAAGTTTGTGTAAAGCCGAATAAATGGAAATTGAAATTTCAAATTCTCTTATTGATTTGGTAACATAAAAAACATACACCCATGAAAGAAGGATCATACAATGATGATGTAAATATACATGATTTAAAGTATATTACAAAATTAATACAAACATGGGAAGTACACACACCACATGTAATAAATAATTGGTGAACAATGGAATTCTCACAGAATTAAAAGTGAGATAAGAAACACCATACCTTGTACTTTTCCATGGTTGGGGGTAGGTTAACCTCCTGTATAATGTTTAAATAATTGTTATTAAATTATTCCTTAATCATATACATTAATGTGATATCATATATGATCTTTTAACAATTCTTTGTTAATAATATCTTAGAATTATTGTCGTTTTGGGTGTTAGCTTACTCATTTTCTTTTATATGTTTTGTTACATAAGCCATGTTTTTCAGGGATAGGTTGTATCTTATTCATATCCAGAATGATATAATGTTCTTGAACATTATTTTTAAATCATCAAATGATTATTATACTTGAATGGATATGATGGAGAATGAATGTCATCATGTTCGTGGAGACGGTAGTCCGTACGTACGCACGAGCGACAAAACAATATATAATTGGATGGTATATCATATATACAGAATCCTTATCATGTTATATTTATTATTTAAGTGAGTTACACATCATTATTATACCCACCCATATAATAATATTTTGAATAACAATTACACCACGACACGGAGACGGTAAGCCGTACGTACGCACGTATGGTGACATGTTATTCAAAGGGTGGACAAAATACTGAATATGGTTGTACCATATTTATAATAACATCATAGTATATATAAGATACTGGAGTTATTATTTTAGAATGGTAATAACAAAGAAAGAAGAAGTGGAAGATGAAAGGAACTTGAAAAGGGGTGGTGAAAACATTACCTCTTCTTCGGGTTCTTCCTTTTGATTTGATCAAATGGGTTCTTTAGGTTGGCTTTCTGATCAAACTAAGACATCTAGGTTGTGGTGAGGGAAGTTGAGAGAGTATTTGGTCATGGTTTGGCCAAAACAAAAGGCATTGATGGTTTTATGAAATGAGAAGGAAGATTTCCCTTTTATAAGAGGGGTGAGGGGCACCGTTGGAAAAGCTATAAATATTAATTTATAATAAATTCATATTCGGTTTCTAATAGCTCCAAAGTTGATTATTCAAAGTTTAAGGTGGGGATAGGTCGAAAAACATTCAACCAACAGAATTTAGACAGGTTTTGGTAACTATATTAAACTTATCTATTATTTTTAACTCTTAGTTAATTAGTTTGACATTTACCATGTCACTTTGTATTTTTATAATATATAGTTAATAAACTTACTATATATATCCAAACGACCCCCAAGTGGTCCATGAATGATATACCTATCATGACATAAGTCTCTTGGCCGGTGCTTAGATTTTTAGGAATTTAATATCAATTAATAATATAATATGTGTTTTAAAACCTATTTTATGTCAATTTTGACACTATTCAATAGTTGATTTTTGGGAAACTCATAACAGAACTATTACTTCAAAAAAAGTATATTAAATCAATCCTAATATGTCATATTATCCTATAAAATTAGTTTAATTCATTAAAAGTATTAAATTATATTTATTTGGGTATTTATAATATCAATTATTTTAATTTTTCACTATTATGGTAATTACTGCATCATCAATGTGTCATAAATATATTAACGTATATAATGTTTAAAAATTATAAATAAAATAAAATTATGTATTAAATATTATTATCTTTCTAATTAATATTTAAAATCGAATTTATCTTATGTATAACCCAATATTAAAAATGTTTTAGTAAATAAACATTGATTTTAACTCTTTTAACTCTTCTTTGAATTAAATAATAATAAATGTCCTAATCTAATCCAAGTGGACCTAAATGATAATATTTTATTCGTAAGGTTGTTTTTGGTCGACATAAACTTGTCCAATAGAATTAGGACATGTTTTAGGGTAATATTAATATCATTTTTACCCATAATTACCCTATTTACTTTTAACTGTGGTAAATAAAAGAAAAAAAGTTACTATTCACCAAAAATTATTTTTATCTCATTGAACCACATTTTACTTCTTGATATTAACCGTGTCTCTCGGATTTTCAAAATTCCATTCACAGAAGCGGTAAAATTATGTTTTATGAATAAATCAGTTTTTTTTAACTACCAGTTAGTAGTTTCACTATTCATCAAAAATTGATGTTTTTCAGAACAATGCCGAAATTTCATCCTAAGCTATAATTGATTTTCCAAATTCAAAAATGATGTCTATTTTACAAAATTATAAACATATAAGTTTCATTATTTAATATAATAATTAATTCCCGCTGTCACAACAAATAGCGTGTTTTTAAAAACAATATATATCAAAAGATTGACAATTATTTCGGTCCAATTTTAAAGTGAAATAAATTCTAATGAACACCATTGGATAACATAGTAAAAATATATTCTAATTATACTTTAAAACCACTCAATAATATAATTTATCACTATAAATTATTTTGATTCAACAAGTTGTTTTAAATTAAAATTTAGTAATTTTCACTATTCATCAAAATATATGTGTTATCCGAAAAGTTCCAAAATTTCACCCTAGGATAAAATCGATATTCCGAATCCAAAAATGATGTCCATTTTGGGAGATAGAATTTATAAAACTTCAAAAAGTATGTATTACTATTCATAACAGCTAGTTTGATTTGTTGTGGTGTGTTAGAATCTTGAAGTTGCGTACAATGCACGCCATTGCATTATTCGAAGTGAAACGTATCGTGGAAGCTTGAGGTGTTACAAAGAACATCTTTTGAAAACAAGAATTCTTTTTTAAAAGTTCATCCAAGACAAATCATCACGATTTATGAACATTCAAATATATATATCCATATATATATATATATAAATCATAAAAAACAAGGATAGGCAATCCCTAGGACCCTCACCAGGATCGAAGAAAAAGAATAAAAAGAATAACAATTGTTGATGGAGCCATTGGAAGGATAAAACCCATAGGATTCCTAGTTAAAATTGTTATATAAATAAATAGTATATAGAATATATTTTAAGAAAACATGAATGGGAATCGAAGGCACCAAAGTTTAAACAATAACTGAGTGCGTTCGGTATTTAGGAAAAAGAGGAGGAATGAGGGCCACCTTCCATATAGATGGTGTCACGGGTGTAGAAAAACGAAAGGGAGGGAGGATGATGGTGACTAGAATAGTGTGAGTAAGAAGATGATGTAGAATAGGCTGTGGAAAGGAATGGATGAATACGATTATCCATGCCTTGATCCATTGGTTGTGGAGCATCAGTGGGGTTTTCAAAGGTTTTGGACTATTGTGATTCAACTATGTCCAGATCTGAAGGCTGCGAGCGACGCGATGATCGATTGATCTATTTAACTAAGTAGAGGGTTGATAATTTATCATGGATAGGATAAGATATATAAAAAATTTATGATAAACTGTGGTGGTGTAGGTTCGAAGGTCGAACTTGTTGGACGATAGGCATCTCACGCGGCGAGATCGAACAGCTGAGGCACGATCTATTCATAAAAAGTCCATCCCACATCGAAATGGGAGGGGTTTTGGATGGATTTTTAATCCCAAATATCCTATATTAGGCTTATAAATCCTCCTCCCCACTCCAATGTACCACCCCATACTGGTTCTCTATGGGTGCGCTTCTGCACCCACCCTTGTTGTCGTGCTTCCCTACATGGTGGCGTTCTATGGAAAACTGTTGCACACACATGGGCGTGCTTGTACACTTTTAACATAGCATGCCCCCTGCATGCACAGATCTAGGAATTGTCCTAGGGGATCTAATTGAGATTCCAAAAAAGACCTTGAGTGGCTTGGCCTTCTAGGTCGCCCTCAGTTGGGTGGGGAACCCAATTAAATTTTAGCTATGTAAAGGTTATTTTTATTAAACATAACAATTGTTTTATATATATAAGGTGTCTTATAAACAATAGGGAATAAAAATTATCTTTTATGGATAAAAAATACAAATAACCAATATTTTAATTAGCTCCTAAACATTTTATTTTAAAAAACAAAAATGTTCGAAATCTAAAATAAAGGCTTAATATGTCTTAAAATAAATCTCACACAAGATTTATATTTCTAAAATCCAAAACATACATTTAATTAAAACCCTTTTTTATTCATCCAAGGATGAAAACTGTTAAAGGAAACATTTCTAAAACATTTGAAAAACATAAATACCTAAATCCCTTTGTATAGATAAAATACTAAATACAACCATGGTCATCAAATTCATTTGACCAATGTTTGTTTTCAACTCAAAAAAATATTTCCTTGTACCAAAAACGAATGAGTAACAAGTGTGCACATGACATGGAATTTTCCGTAAAACACCAGGGTTATGATTTCACATCTATTTTAAACATTAAAACATTATCCTTTTAAAATATAATTAATAGATAATTTCATATAGGTTTAAAGATATAACTTTAATGCATACATAAAACACTTGGAAATCTCAATATACATAAAATAAAATAACCAGAATACCCATAGACTATATGTTATTATATATATTATAGATTCAATGGTCCCCTAAAGGTGTAAAAAATATAATTAACATTAAGGCCCTGTAAAAACCTGATTAGGGTGGTCCAACATTATAAACATAGAAAAATAATATAGTTCTCTTCATTCATCTTCGCACGGTTGTTGTGGTTCTGGCTATAATGATCTTCGTGGTGACATATCTGAAGGACATCCACTAATTTCATTGTTATTTTTGTATTTGGGGATCTAACTATGATTTTTAATGGTCTCATAGTAGGTATCCTAGGGTAGTAAGACTTTTTTGTTTTGTTGTAATAGAATACGTTTTAGCGTTTAATTGAATAAAATATGATTTTTTTTATTTTGAAAACATTGTTCAGATAGAATGAAAATTAAACAAAAAAACCGTACAATAATATTATTAAAATTGAAAAAGGCTATGGGTTTCACAATATCCCCTTCCTATAATTGTGACCTTGAAATTCTAAACCCCTTGTCCACCTCCTCTAGAAAAACCATACAGACATCACTCCCAATGTCTCCCTTCACCAGGAACGCCACTACAGATAATACTCTCATCTCCCCACGTGGATCCCAAGATTAGTTTCCAGTTCCTTGACCTATTTGGTCCATATACACTGTCAGTAGAATATATAAACCCTATGCATAAAGAATTCATGTTTTGAGGGGAGGCAAGAGTGGTGTGAAGATCAGTGATTTTCGATTGAACTGGCTCTTTCTAGACCTGTAGGACCACACCGTGCCTGAGAGTTTTGATGTCGTAGAGAACCCCATACATTATAAAACAAAGGACATGGAATATATAGGCCTCTCTATGGTAACCCTCCAAAGCAGCCTTCCCAAAACGTTCGTAAGTCTAGGTTATTATCAGACAAGGTGAAACATAAGAAGAGACCTTTGTTGTGCATCACCCATTGCCTAAAATTTTATAGGTGAGCATTTGTGATACTGTTATAGACGTATATATGTATCTAAATCCATTGAATTAATGATGGTTATATGGGATGATCGATTCTTGTTAGAGTCATTTATAAGACAGCCGTAGGTTCGCAAAAAGTGTAGTAGTCATCTGAACATGACTTAATGATTATAGAATCTAGTAATTTGGTAAGAAGCGATAAGAGGTATGTTGGTAAACCGAAATCTAAAATCTATAAAAAAATTTAAGAGAAAGTTCCTAGAAAAGAATAAAAGTATTTAAAACATAATATTTACTTCACAAATTCATATTAATGTACAAAAATTTAAAATATTACATTATCCATTTCTACAAGGTTCATAAAACTAAAAGAGTTACATTTCCACTCTCTCCCTCTCAAAACAAACTGGTATGGATTCCATGACATCCTCCATGATGTATCTTCATAGGTACCACAAGTATTGTTGATTTCCCTAGTTCCTAGTCAAACATATCCCTAAAGTAGTTCCAAACTCTTAGAACTATTTGGTCCAGATGCAACATGTGTAACTAGAATCAATCGTATGTGGAAATCTAAAGTTCCATGTGAGGAAATCATGAAGTGTATGAAGTTGGGTGACAATAGTATGAACATTATGTCAATAATGTAAATGTTTAGACTCATCCTCAAGAACATCAATGTCCATAACTTTTACAGAATAATCTTAGGTCAAGATTTGACAGAGGTACTCTACTCGGAAGTCACCCCCTTTGTAGCCTCTTTGATGTCCTCTAGGAATAAAAAATTATTGGATAGGGTAATGCATTTAAATACACCCTCAAAATACATTACTTTAAAATCATAGAATAGAAATTATTCATGCATCATATGAAATTAGTCGAAGCCTGATCCTCAGTGAAACTCAAGTACACAAGGAGAACAGGATACACGATATAGGGGTTTACATGAAAACCGATTCTTTTTAAAAGTCTTATATCCTTCTAAAACTAATTAGGAAACCATAGTCTCTAGTTTTTCTATTTTAAGAGACAAAAGGATTGTTTTATATTCCATCTAAGAATTTTAAGAAGAATTCTACTTAGTAATACACTATTAAATTTTAGTGTTGTTCTAATTTTCTAGTGTTGTCTAAACTGATCCATTGATATCAATTGTAATGTCTATACCCCATAATCCCTGGCGCCAAGGCATTAGTATACATGGTGTGTAATTTTTTTTAATTAAAATAAATGGTGATATATTAATCATCATGTTCTAGTACATAAGATCTATTCAATTTAGGTTCTGGAAAACCAGATACAAATATTACAATCCTTGAAAAACTGTAAGGTAATGTCTTTACAGCTTCCACCAAACAGTGAAACTCAAATACACTAATCCAATAAAAATAGATTGGAAATGTAGGGTGACAATACGAATTCATATAAAGGGGGTTTCGAAATGAAATATAATTTCAATTAAATCCTTTTAAAAACGTCCCTTAAAAAATTCAGAAAATATTTTTTAAAGAAAGATGCAATTCATAAAGAATAACATAACAATTTTTCTGAGAATTACCAGTGAACATTATAAGGAACATTAATAGGGTTACAATAAAACATGTTCCATTCATAAGCATACATATACAAAATATTTTGTGCTTAGTATATAAATCAAGAGTTGTTCATTCTATATAATGTGTGACATGAGAACGTTCAAGTACAAAATTTATAAATGATTGTAAAACATGATTAGAGTTGCACATAACATTAATTTCAATCCTTACTAACTATAAACCATAAATTGGAAGATAAATTTTTAGGGGTTGAATAAACATTATTCCATGTTCATTTACTACTTTTGATACTCATAGTTAAAGGATCATAACTAAACATATTCTGTCACTGAATACACACCTTGTCAATTAAATATTATAAATCTCTTAACCAAGAATATTATCCAGTTGGAAACACACTTGATCAATTAAATACTATAAACATAATTAGGGAATGTATAATTCTAGACTGTTTCAGGGCTTCATTCCATGACCTGATTTGTCTCAAGAGAACTACTGATGCATCGTGGGGCTTTCATAAATAGGTCCCCAACCCATAAGGATTTCATTAAATGGTTCCCAACCTATAGGGATTTTATTAACCGGTCGCCAACCCATTAAATAATGATTCTAATAAATTCCTATTATGTTTAGTAAGGTCATGTATTCAATGTGTCACATTCCACTATGAATATTTAATTTCTCATTCATATTATTCAAAATGTCATATACCACTTTGAATAACTTAGTTCATTAATCCATTAATGGTCATAATATTTAAAATTAATTATTTCGAGATTTCATATTAATAGTTAATCATGTATTAATTTTCAACATTAAAAACTATATAGCTATAACAAATTAACCAATGATATGTATATAATATAATAAATACTATTATACATGTGATGATAACCAACGCATATAACATAAATGATTATTTTTGTTTAATCACATAAATAAACTACACTTAAATTATAAAATCCATATTTTAAAATCCATCATATTACATTCCAAAATGTGTAACGAAAATTCATCATGGATTGAATAAATAATCAACATAAACGTGAACATAATATTTCAAGTGTGGTTTTGAACTCATATTTTTTTAAACACCCATTACATGCATGTATAACATAACACAAGGGTACATCCAACTATTTGACACAAAGTTATAAATTGAAGAGCATGATGTTCAACCAGACAAATTACTAGAGTAACCATTACCATTTAAACATATGAAAATAAGTTTGAACTTCTTATATACACAGAGTGTCTAAAAAGGGTTTGTATTACTAATACAAATTCCAAATTGATTATTGAAAACTTTTCACACTTCAATACACTTATTATAACTTCATATCAACCACTTGTGAACCCATATTGTGAACACATATTAATATCATGATCAAAACACACACACACACACATATATATATATATATATGTATATAAGGGTTATTCATCAAAAATTAAGAACCCAAAACATAATGTATGTATAATAAAAACATAATTCAAACCAAAGATAAATATTTGAAAACCATGATGTAAATAAAATGTATTGTTAGCTATATGAAAAAAACAATATATATATATATATATTAATACATACACATTTATAATTTCATCAACATAAAACACCATAAAACATAGCATTGTTCACATTCAATATGAATTCTATTATATTAGAATTTAAAACTCCATAAATAAAAGAAACCAATAATGATTTATTACGAATATATATATATATATATATACATATGTTTTTATGTGTAGTGAAACTAATTTTATGTAAAATCATAAAACCCTTTTGTGATTTTCAGGACAAGAACATCTTTTGAAAACACGAATTTGTTTTTATAAGTTCATCTAAGAAATAATTTTAGGATTTGAGAACATCTGTATATATATATATATATTTATTTATTTATCAATATATATATATATCTATATTAAAACCATAAAAAACAAGGAAAGGTATCACCTAGGACCCACACCTTGATCGAAGAAGAAAAAGAATATTAACCATGGTTGATGGAGGCGTTGGGAGGAGAAACCCCATAGTGTTCTCGATGAAAAATGGTTTTTTTTTCAAATGGTATATAGAATATCTTTTAAGCATAAATGAAATGGAATCTAAGGCACCTCGATTTAAAAAAAACATCGACTGTGTATGGAGTTGATGAAAAAGATGTGGAAGGAGGGACACCATGCAGAAAGGTGGTGTTGTGGGTGAAGAAAAACCTAAGGGACAGACGCTGACTACGAATGGAACGATGTGAGGAAGAAGATGATATGGAATAGGGTTTGAAAAATAATGTATGTTTAGGATTATCCACGCCTTGATCCAATGGATGAGGAGCATATGAGGATTTTTAAATGGTTTGGATGGCTGAAATTTAAACGCCTCTAGATATGATGGATGTGAGTGACCCAGTGATTAATCGATCGATTTAATACAGTAGACATATGAGATTAGATCTCGGATAAGATCATAAGGCTGATGAAAATTGTGGGAGAAACCTCTGTGGTAGAGGATCAAAGGTCAAACCGATCGGGTGGTGGAGATCTCGCGTGGCGAGATCAGACAGCTGATTCATGATCACCGCATAAAAAGTCTACCCCACAGTGAAATGAGAGGGATTTTGATGTTGTTTTATAATCCTAAATCTCATGGAATGGGCTTAGAAATCCCCCTCTACCTCCCTAGAACTGCCCCATACTAGGTCTTTGTGGGCACGCTTCTGCGCCCACCCCTTCCGCAGTGCCGCCCTACATGGTGGCGTGTTTAGGCAAACCGTTGCACATGCTCGTGCGTTCTTCTACACGTGCAACATAGTACGTACCATTCTTTCACAACCTTGGGAATTGGCCTAGTGGATTTGAGTGAGATTCCCACCAATACCATGAGTGTCTTGGCCTTCTAGGTCACCCTCAGTTTTGTGGGGTACTCACTTAAATATTAGTTAAGTAAATATTATTACTTATTAAACATAATAATATATTTATATATATTTGGTGTCTTAAAAAATAGAGAATATAGATTATCATTATGGTTAAACAAATCCTAAAAACCAATATTTTCCTTAGTTTCTAAACATTTGATATTTAAAAACATCAAAGTTAAAAATCTAAAATCATGGATTAATAAGTCTTAAACGAAATCTCAGACTAGAATTATATTTCTAAAATATAAAACATATTTTTAATTAGAACCTTGTTTTTTATTCATCCAAGGATGAAAACATTTAAAGGTGATTTTTAAAAAAAACTTTATTACTAAAATACCTAATTCACTAAGTATAGATAAAATACTAAATACTACCATGGTCATTAAATATATATGACCAAAGTTTGTTTTTAACTAAAAAATGTATTTCTTTGTACCAAAAACTAAGGAGTAAAAAGTGTGTACTTCACATGGTATTTTTTTAAAACACAGGGGTTGTGATTTCAGCTACATTTTAAACATTAAAACATTATCCTTTCCAAATATAAAGAAGAGTTAATTAAAAACATATTTAAGGATATAACATTTATTTATTCTTAAAACACATGGAAATATCAATATACATAAAATAAAATAACTAGAATACCCAAGGGAAAAAAGACTAATAACCACTAACGATTCAATGGTCACACAAAAAGGCAACATTCATATTACTTTTATGGCCTTATAAAAAGGTTATTAGGGTTTTTCATCTTTATTAATTGATAAAAGAAGATGGTGCTAATAATTCCTCTGATGCTTAGCATGGTTGTCGTGGTACATGATATAATGTTCTTCAGGGTGACAGATCCGAAAGACATCCACTATTTTCATCATCTTTTTTCTGTATTTGGTAGTATCCATATGATTTTTATAGGTCACTTAGTAGTTATATTAGTGTAGTAGGACTCTTTCGGAATTGTTGTAATGTAATTATTTTTAGTGTTTAATTGAATATGTCACGACCCGTCCTCGGGCTCGTGTCGTGACTACCCCAAGCCCGCCTTCCATAGGCTAGGGGCTGGCGACTATCACCAAAGGTGTAAATCCTGATAACTGGGAAATAATTTCCTTTATAAAGTAAACAAATACCCTAGAGCAAGCAAGTAGAAGAAAACACTAAGTAAAAACTGGGTACAATAGTAAGATCAAAAAAGTATGTGGGCCAGAATACAAACCCAAACTGAAAGTAAAGTACAATTGAAAAAAGAGAGTACAATAACTGAAAAGTAAAGCCACAACATCGAGTAGTCCACTGGAAGTCCCACCTGAATGGTGGGTACAGATAGCCTCCACAGTTCCTCGGATCCAGCAGTCTACTCCGAGTACGCTCTGCCCAATGGTCCACCTCCACGTACCGACCTGCTCTTCGTGCCTCAACTACGATCAGTGTTGTCCGTCGTCTACTACCAACACAACGTAGTGCGGGCACAACCCGTGCAGAGGTGATTATAAGTTACTCATTAGGGACCCCGAGACCCCCTACGGTCTCCCAGAATCCACAAAGGATAATCCATATGGTAAGATACAAACACAATGTAACATCTGACACCACTTAGGTATATTCCCATATATATACCTAAGTCATCAATTCTTGTTCGACTCCAATATCTGAGCCCAAGTACTACCCAGTCCACATAGGAAAAGAAAACCAAATCCACACATGAAATCATAACGCAATCCAAACAGGATATCAAGTAAAACTTATCGAAGATAAGGATTGAAAATCAAGACTCCACTCACACAGGTATACTTCTTCATGATGTCAAATCCACGACTACTGGAGAACTCCTCCTATGTCGAGTACAGTGGGCCTTCCGCTACAACCAAGTGATTCCTTCCATGGGTCTGCCGATACAACCAAGCGCACCCCCTCATAGTCTCCATAGGTACTCCTTCTGTTGAGTATCGCGGGTCTGCCGCTACAACCAAGCGCTCCTCCACCGTGGGTCTGCTGCTACAACCAAGAGCTCCCCCTCATAACCTCTAGAGGTACTCCTTCTGTGGAGTACCTCCAGTCTGCCACTATTACCATGCGCTCCTCATCCGTGGGTCTTCCGCTACCACCAAGCACTCCCCCTTATAGCCTCACGAGGTACTCCTTATGTTGAGTACCGTAGGTCTGCCGCTACCACCAAGCACTCCTCTGTCATGGGTTTGCCGCTACAACCAAGAACTCCCCCTCATTGCCTCAAGAGGTACTCCTTCTGTTGAGTACTGTGGGTATGTCGCTAATACCAAGTGCTCCTCCACCGTTTGTCTACCGCTACAACCAACCACTCCCCACTAGGCTATCCGAAATACACTGATTCGATAGATCAGCAGTCGTCAAGTCTCATCCAGCTATTAGGTCTCTGCACTCAGCTAGCTCATCACCAGGAGGATCCACTCCACGAGCTACCGGTCGATACTCCAATTATCACTAAGTTCCATGAATAATTATTTCAATGGACCGCCTCGTCTTATGGGTATCAACGCAACATACGGCACGCCAGTCGGAAGCCCAGTATGTGGGTCACTAGCTTTTTCGTCCCAAGGGCCCGATTGGTTTCGTGTGTGAACCATCCCGACTGTATCTCGACAGTACGTTAAACTATCATAGGGTATTATCATAGGTACCATTTCTCAACGTGATCCGCAACGCCACTGATAGTTCGTCATACGGACGACCGGTCTGAAAGCTATCCGCTTTTCCGTTCTAGTGGCCCGGTTGTATTTCGTGTTCAATCCAACCCGGCCACTATCAAACAACATCAAAAACTCAGGCTAAGCATGCCAAAAGTTTCGTCTCATCAATAGGAATAAAAAAACGTTGACGGCACGTAAATCGGATGACCGGAGCTCATGTTATAAGTGTTTCCGTTCCGAGGGCCCAGTTGGTTTCGTGTATGAACCAACCCGACAGAACCCAAAGTACTCCGAAACCTTGACTGTAGTATACCGAAAGGACCGTCTCTATCTAAGGATCATATCGCCACTGAAGGTGCATCGATTGGAGGTCCCCAAACCATGGTATGAGCAAAAGCCCATAACAGTCCAGTATTAGGGGATCCGGGCCCGGTCTGACCCGGCCCGGTACCCCCTGGGTCGGTCCGAACCAGGTCCGGCCCGCTTAGGTGCGGCCTGGCCCATCCTGGCCACGCCCCGGCCGAGCGGTGCTGGGTGTCACGCTGCCCCCCGCCAGCATGTAACCGTGCCCCCATGGGGGGCCGCTCCTAGTCAACATGTCCCACCTCCCTCGGTCCCGCGCGGTCGTGCCGCGGTGGCCCTTCCCGGCGGCGCCGTGCAGGTGATGCGCGCCGGCGGAGCGTTCTGCGGACCACCGGATGAGCTCCGGTGGTCGGATATTCCATCCATCTTCACCAACAGCCCTCTCGGGACCAGTTATTCACTGCGAAGACCTCATAATTCCGATGCGGCCTGCTTCATCATTGCCCGTCGATCCACACACAATGACTGAAGAGACGGTGGGTTCAGACTTGTCTGTTGGTCCGCACCCACAGCGTTAGCGGTTTAAAAAGGATTCCAACAAATTTTAAACATATTTCGAGGGTATAATCACATAGATTAAATTGAACAAAATCCCCTACCTCATCGAATTCATTGAGTGAGGGTTCGTCTCGGAAAATCACATTGTGGAAGAAGGCGTCGTAGAAGGGGGATCATCGCGTCGCGGAGAAGAAACACCATGGAAGAAGCGTCGCGGGAGAAGCGTCGCATAAGAAGCATCGCGGAAGAAGCGTCGTAGAAGAAGCGTTTTCGGCGTCGCGGTACACTGTGTCGCGTAGTCGATCTCTGAAGATTTGGCGTTCTTCGTCGGAGATCGGTGCGTTCTTCGCATTCTTCACATTCTTCGTCGAAGAAGAAGGCTTTTCTCCAAATCCTCTCCATGCAACAATTTCCAACCCAAATAAAATAAGTGGTGTACATTTTTATTAACACTCAAACCAACTCATATAAATTCAAATAATAAAGAAATGATCAATTAATTGTGGAGTTTAAAACCGCCCAATTAATGAGGTGTTTAATATCCAGATTAAATGCAAGAGTTGACTTCATTAAAAAGGGGGTGCAGGTGCAATACTTAAGAAGAAAAGAAATGGTGGGGATCGTGTGGGACCCACCTCACAAAATATCCTACCAAGTGGGTAGGATATTGTGGGTCCCATATTATCCACTTAACATAGGTTATGTGACTGAAAATAAAATAAATTGGCTGTACCATCTTATTTTATTCATTTACTTAACCCAAAAAAAATTAAAAACCAAACTCAAGAAACCACAACTCTAGAAAAGGTGTTTCTAAGCAATTACCGGAGCTGCGATTCCATCGGTGCCTTCAGAATTCAATTATGAGCACCAGTTCAAATGTTAGAAAAACCCACTCATTCGTTCACTGAACGTACCCAAGATAATCTTCGGAAAATGATTCCGGGCACACCGGGCTCAGAATCATGTGCCATCAGAAACTGAGTTCTTGTAAAATTCCAAAGAAAATTCAGAAAAAATTTCCCTTGAATTTTTACTGGTCTTTACATTACTCCCACCTCAGGGATTTCCTTAATCGTAAAGCATTAAACCAAATTACTGTTACAAAATCAGTACTGAGCATGCATATGAGCCTTCGGCTCCCATGTGCTCACCTGGAAGATCTCGTACTTCAAGTGAAAGCGCACCCAAGGAATCGACCCGTCCTCATAGGACCCACTCCTGTTGTTCCTCGATCCCCACTAGAAACTCTATGAGGGTCACCTCATCTCCCATGTCCAGCTTCTCATGGTCGATGAAAAGCGAAGGGTCAAGCTCATATCTCCTCCGTTGAGATACCTGGAAGTCGCCGTGCACCTGGTGCAACTGAGGTGGGTGGGTCAAGCAGTAAACCACCTCACCTACCATGCTGAGGACCTAGAAAGGTTCGTTGAACCTCTGTGATAACTTGTCACCTCGGCCACATCTCTATAACCCACATCGAGGTGAGACCCGTAGGGAAACTTGGTTGCCAACCTCGAACTCTAGTGGTCTCCGCCCCCTGTCAGCACAAGTCTTTTTCCAGCTCTAAGCTATCCTCATCCGCTCTTAGATGACTTGGACATTTATGGTCTTTGAAGAGCTACTGAGATTTCCTCTTTGCCGATAAGAGAAATCCGGTCTCATCCACTGGATGAACCACGTTCTTTGCCTAAAACAGTCAATCCCGACATGGACGATACTAATCCATTCCAAGGATGACATTGTAAGGCCTCGATGCTACTACCAAGAGATCAAACCGTTACTCTCACCTCCAAGGGGTGAGTCACACTGTCAACATCAGTGTGTGGTCACTGGGTCTCCTCCAGTAGGTATCTCAAAGTGAGGGTCTAGTCAATGGTTTTTAAACCGGAACCTCTTGTTAACTACATAAAGAGGGGACAACAAGGTAAACACCATAAGAAAGGTCTCTTTTATTTACTGCAGCTCAATGTAAAAAGACACAAAGCATCTACAAACAAACATCAACAGAGATAGAAGTTATATGAACAAAAGTCTCCAGGTCTGGAGCTAGTCCCGCTCCTGTCCATCTCTTCTTGGAGCTCCATGATCGTAGGCCTCAGCTGCCTAAAGCTGAGCTCTCCCACGTCCACCTGTTCCATGCGGTCAGGGTGGACCTCCTGGTGGTGGTGGTGGCAACACCTCGAAGCGTCGTCCACCTCCAGATGCACGGATAGCTCCTCTTCCACGGTCTCCTGCTCCTTGCGGTCGACCTCGATCGATCCTCTGCCTCTGCCCGGGAGGTCCTTCGTTCATCTGCTGGTCATCTGTATGGCGGGTTGGACAGTCACGAGCTATGTGACCAACCCTTCCGCAGGAGTAACATTGTCCGCTCATGGTAAGTCGTTCTCTACCTTGGGTGCCTCACACAAATGATCCTGTGTCATGAGGTCGACCACCTGTAGGTCTAGTCCTCTTGGACCCCAGGTCATCTGTCTACTGCCTGCTGCAGAAGACTCTCCTTCATGCTGTCTAGTGGTGGGTCTTGCTTCTGGACACTACTCAGCAAGGAAACTCACCACTAAGAGGTCTCACTCCAACACCCATGTCTGTGTCGGAATGCTGTGAGAAACAACTGAAGCTCTGATCTCTCGCCTGAGCCCCTGCTCGATGGTTCGGGCCCAGAAGAATGGGTCCCACCCCATTTCCATCGAATAGCTTGAGAGATCGGTAAACCTAGACGTGTACTAGGCTACTGTCCTGTTTCCCTACCGCAGCTATAGCATCTCTTGGATGCGCACAGCACGAAGGGTGGCTGGGACGAACTACGAGAGGAAAAGTCTCTCAATGTCCTTCCAACAGAGAGATGCCTCGTCGTGCACCTATAGCATCAAGATACACCATCTTCCTTCTAAAGTGTGCAGGAGGCTCGCTGCAAGGACCACCATAAGGTCAGATGGTGTCCCTACCAAACAGAACACTCATACAACAACCTAAAACCAATCCTCGGCTGCCTGAGGGTCCATCTCCCCACGGAACCCGGGCGGTCGCTGATGCTAAAACTCATGCAGTGCACTAAGGAAACGTGAACCGTCAGTGGCTGGGGCTGGTAGAATCAGTGGCTCGGCGTGTAGAGGTACCCCTGGTGCCTCTACTATCAATGGGCCCAGTACCGAGGCCTTGTCGCTCGGTGGGTTGTCGTCACATACAACGCTCGGAACCCTAGCTGTCTGCCGTCGTGGGGCCATCCTGAAAATAAACAGGTGCGCCACGGTTAAACAGTATACCTGGTGAGCAGAAATAATGTAATCACAAGGAAAACATTGAACACACATGTAATCAATGTTTTCGTGCATTATGTCGGAAATCAGAGGTCAGGGTCCTAGTGTACGGATACGTCGCCCGCCGCACCAACACTTTACTCCCTTCACTGATAGCCACAATCAGTACTCTTAACACTATTTCTTCACATAGAAAAATATCATAGTCATGAGTACTACGGTTGAACCGAACTCCTCTGATACCAATTTTTCACGACCCGTCCTTGGGCCCGTGCCGTGACTACCCCATGCCCGCCTTCCATAGGCCAGGGGCTGGTGACTAGCACCAAAGGCGTAAATCCTGATAACTGGGAAGGAATTGCCTTTGTAAGGTAAAAAAAACCACCGAGAAAGAAAGTAGAAGAAAAAACTATGTAAAAACTGTGTACAACAGTAAGTGTGGAAAAGTAAGTGGGCCAAAATACCAACTCAAACTAAAAGTAAAGTACAAATGAAAAAAGAGAGTACATCAACTGAAAAGTAATGCCGCAACATCGAGCCGTCCACTGGAAGTCCCACATGAAGGGTGGGTATATATAGCGTCCACAGCTCCTCGGATCCAGCCGTCTGATCTGAGTACGCTTTGCCCAGTGGTCCACCTCTAGGTACTAACCAGCTCCTCATGCCTCAAATACGATCAGCGATATCTGTCGTCTGCAACCAACACAACGTAGTGCGGGCATAGCCCGTGCAGGGGTGAGTATAAGCTACTGAGTAGGGACCCTGAGACACTCTAAGGTCTCCTAGAATCCACAAAGGATAATCCACAAGGTTAGATACAAACACGATGTAACATCCGACACCATTTAGGTATATGCCCATACATATCCCTAAGTCATCAATTCTCATTTGGCTCCAACATCCGAGACCAAGTACAACCCAGTCCGCACAGGAAAACACAACCAAATCCACACATGAAAGCATAACATATTCCACACAGGATATCAATTCAAACTTATTGAAGATAAGGATTGAAAATCAAGACTCAGCTCACATAGGTATACTTCTTCATGATGTCAAAACCACGACTGCTGGAGAACTCCTCCTATGTCGAGTACAGTGGGCCTACTGCTACAACCAAGAACTTCCCTCTATGGGTTTGCCACTACAACCAAGTGCTCCCCCTCATAGGCTCCATAGGTACTCCTTCTGTTGAGTACTGTGGGTCTGCCGCTACAACCAAGCGCTCCTCTTCCGTGGGTCTCCCGCTACAACCATGTGAACCCCCTCATAGCCTCCAGTGGTACTCCTTCTGTTGAGTATCGATGGTCTTCCACTTCTAAAAAGCTCTTATCCGCCATGGGTATGCCACTAAAACTAAGTTCTACCCCTCATAGCCTCAAGAGGTACTCCTTCTGTTGAGTACCGTGGGTCTTCCGTTACTACCAAGCACTCCTCCGTCATGGGTCTTCCGCTACAACCAAGCGCTCCCCCTCATAGCCTCAAGAGGTACTCCTTCTATTGAGTACCATGGTTCTACCGCTACTACCAAGAGCTCCTCCTCTGTGGGTCTATAGCTAAACCAAGCAATCCCCACTAGGCTATCCAAAATACACTAAGTCGATAGATTAGCAGTCGTCAAGTCTCAGCTAGCTACTATGTCTCTACACTCGGCTAGCTCGTCACCGGGAGGGTCCACTCCACGAGCTACCGGTCGATACTCCAAGTATCACGAAGTTCCAAGAATAAATATCTGAAAGGACTGCCTCATCATAGGGGTCTCAATGAAACAGACGACGCATCAGTCGGATGCCCGGTCTGTGAGTTACTAGCTTTTTCGTCCTAGTGGCCCTGTTGGTTTTGTGTGTGAACTAACCCGGCCGTATCACGAATGTACCCCAAACTCTAATAGGGTATGCACAGAGGGACCATTTCTAAACGTTATCACCAACACCGCTGATGGTTCGTCAAACGGACGTCCAGTCTGAACGCTATTAGCTTTTCTATTCCACGTTCCCGGTTGGATTTCAGGTTCAGTCCAACCCGGCCACTATAAAACTGCATCCAAAACACAAGATAAGCATGCCAAAAGTTCCTTCTCATGAAGATTAATCCAACAAAGTCTACATCACGTCAATCAAATGTCCGGATCTCATGTTATAAGCATTTCTGCTCCGAGGGCCCGGTTGGTTTCCTGTACGAACCAACCCAGCCGAACCCAAAGTACTCTGAAACCTTTTGTGTAGTATAACGAAACGACCATCTCGTTACAAGGATCACATCTCCACTGACGGTGCATCGATCAGATGTCTGTAGCCCATGTTATGGGCAATAGACCATAATAGTCTGGTATTAGGGGGTTCGGGCCCAGTCCGACCGAGCCCGGTAACCCCTGGGTGGGCCCAAACCGGGTCGGCCCGACCTGGGTCCGGGTCAGGCATGCTTGGGTGCGGCCCAGAACGACCTGGGCGCGGCCTGGGCGCGGCCGGGCGGCTTGGACGTTTGGGCCGAGCGGTGTGGGGTGGCATGCTGCCCCCGCCAGCATGTAACCGCGGCCCCATGGGGGGCCTCTCCTAGTGAAAGGATGCGGCCGAGCACCACGTCCAACCTCCCTCGGTCTTGCGCGGTCGCGGGACAAGCGGCCCTTCCCGGCGGCGCGTCGGGTGCCGCCACCTCCTGGCGGCCGGCCGGTGTCAGCCACCGCCTCTGGCCGCCTTTGAGGCGCGCTGACGGAGCGTTCTGCGGACCACAAGATGAGCTCCTGTGGTCGGATTTGCCTTCTGTCTTCACCAACGGCCCCCCGGGACCTGTTCTTCACTGCGAAGATCTCACAACTCCCATGCGGCCTTCTTCATCGTCGCCCGCCGATCCGTACACCATGAACAAAGAGACGGTGGGTTCAGACTTGTTCATTGGTCCGCACCCACCGAGTTAGCGGTTTAAAAAGGCTTCCGAAAAATTTTAAACATATGATTAGGGTATAATCACATAGATTAAATTGAACATAAACCCCTACCTCATCGAATTTGTTGAGCGAGGGTTCGTTACGGAAAAGAACGTCGCGGAAGAAGGCGTCGCGGAAGGGGGATCGTTACGTCGCTGAGAAGGAACGTCACGAAAGAAGCGTCGTGGAAGAAGCGTCGGGGAAGAAGCGTCGGGGAAGAAGAATCGTGGAAGAAGAGTCATTGGCGTCACGGTACACAGTGTCGCGTAGTAGATCTCCGAGGATTTGGCATTCTTCGTCAGAGATCGGTGCGTTCTTCACGTTCTTCACGTTCTTCGCATTCTTCACGTTCTTTGTCGAAGAAGAAGGCTTTTCTCCAAATCCTCTCCACACAACAAGTTCCAACCCCAATAAAATAAGTGTTGTCGTATTTTATTATCACTCAAACCAACTCTTAGAAATTCATAGAGAAAAGAAAAGATCAATTAATTGAGGAGTTTAAAACAACCCAATTAATGAGGCATTTAATATCCAGATTAAACACAAGAGTTGACTTCATTAAAAAGGGGGTGCAGGTGCGTTACTTAAGAAGAAATGAAATGGAGGGGCTCGTGTGGGCCCCACCTCACAAATATCCTACCAAGTGGGTAGGATATTGTGGGTCCAAAATCATCCACTTAACATAGGTTAAGTGACTTAAAATAAAATAAATTGGTCGCACCATTTTATTTTATTCATTTACTTAACCCGAAAAAATTAAAAACCACACCCGAGGAAACACAACTCTGGAAAAGGTGTTTCTAAGAAATTATCGATGATGCGATTCCATCAGTTCCCTTAGAATTCGATTCCAAGCACCGGTTCCAATGTTAGAAAAACTTGCTCGTTCATTCACTGAATGTACCCAAGCTAAAATTCGGAAAATGATTTCGGGCACACCGGGCCTCGGAATCAGGTGCCGTTAGAAACTGCGTTTTTGTAAAATTCCAAAAAAAAATTAGAAAAAAATTCCCTTGAGTTTTTATGGGACTTTATAGAATAAAATATGTCATTATTTTATTTTGAAAACATTATTTGGATTTAATGATAATTAAACAATGAAAAAACCCAAAATAATATTATTACACATGAAAATGGTTTTGGGTGTCACAATTTTAAATAATCTTTTGAGTTTCAAAAGAACAAAAACACTTTATTTATCATTTTAAAAACATTTATTAACTTATTACACAATATAAATATATCTTATATTCATTTATATGATAAATAAATTTTATTTATACATTCATAAGTGATGTTAACATTCTAATGGCTAGAATACTATTCCCAATGGTCGCATTATTATTTCAATGGACATGTTACTATTCCTATAGTTAGATTTCAAATAGTCATAAAGGTTTTCTACATTAGATAAATAAAACTGTTTTTCATTCATCATTGAGTTATATTTTTTAAATGTTATATATACTTTAATATTTTACAATAAATATTTTATAATTAAAAGATTGATTTATTTCAACAGCTTTTTCCATTAGTGCAGTCATTCTAGTGGATCGAGAAGATCCAAATTTTCCCATTCATATTACATTATTTACAATTTATTTTTACACTATAATATTTAGAAATCATATTATTTTTTTATACCACTAATATAATACTATTAAATTATTAGAATAATGTTTTTATTTATTTTATTATTTAATATATGTGATTTATACTAAATTCATTATTAAAAGAAGTGAAATATCATTGATAAAATTATGGGTTTTTACATTATTCCCCCCTTATGAAATTTCTCACTCGAAATTTAATTCTACATACTGAGGTAAAAATGGGTGATGTTACTTCTCAATCATCAATTCATCCAGTTATAATGTTTTTTATTCATATTTATGGTGTATCCATAGTTATTTGATGAGGAGTGTATTTCTGTTATACAGAATCTAATCTATATGGTCCATGATCTACATTGGTTTTTACTCAGAAGATAGATCATTTTTTAGTTGTACAACCTCAATATTCAGTACATAGATGGATTTAGTATTCACTTCCACAAGAGCGATATGTAGAATAAATCCTTAAGTTGAGAAATGGTTGGTGGATGTGCTAGTTGATGTGACACATCTTGAAAAAGATCAAGAATATTATAGTTGGTGATGTACCTAGAAAATAAATTTTACTTATTCACAAATCTTATGAGACTCTTCCATGGGGATATATAAAGGAATACCATGTATTTAAACTCAAACTGTAATTCCAATCGATGATTGTATGTATAGATCTTATTTTGACTTAGTGATGCCCGGATGTGCTGCTGAATGGTTTTAACCCTTTCTACCAATACATCAACCATTTTGGATCAAAAAATCATGCATCCATCAACTTCACCTCAGCAAGAGGATGTTATGCATCTTTTCCAATAACGGAATCATATAGATCCATTTTTATTATTGAGTGGAAAATATTTTTATAAAAGAACTTTAACTAAGGTAGATGTTAGTCTCATCCAAATTTAATGTCCATAGAACATGATCTCAACATTTCTTCTAGTTTATGAATAATCTAATCATATTTTCCATCTATTTTAGGATGATAAGACATACATAATTTCTGCTCAGTTTTTTAAAATGTATGGAGACTTTTCTAGAACATGGGGGTAAATCATTAATCACGAGAGGATAAAATCGATAATCATACACCATGTATAATCAATACATCTATGAGGGATTTTAATGAAATATAATCAACTGAGAATTCCTCTCATATTTTGAAAAAGTGATCTATCGTTGTTAAATGATCCAAAATATGCCATATATAATTATTTTCTTTTAATGTATTTGGAAGTCCATTGAAAAAGTATGTGGTTATTTCCCCCAATTATCGTGTTAGTATGGGTAATGGTAGCATCATCCTTTTAAAATATTATCTTTAATCATTAACTTTCTTACATACCAATAACATTGACTTACATTTAGTGATATATTTCTTAAAATATTCCCACCAATAATGCTTTTGGAGATCCCGATACATATTATTTCTCCCTAGGTGAATAAGGATGTTTGAGCTATGTTTGTCATTCAGAAGTATTTTTTTATCTCTAGTTTGGATAATAAACAAAGTCACAACACAAATTTTACAACTCCTTCCTCATCAATTTTCAACTATGATGATTTCCATTTTTTGTTAGATTCTACCTTCTTCTAAATTTCCACATCATCTCATTAATTATCCATTATATTGTTTAAATGGGATAGTTGATAAATCATATGAGAATGGACTGATGATGTTCATTCCTTACTAATTCCAATGTCCATCATTTTCAAAATAAAAAATAATGGATCCTTTTCAATTATTATCATTGATAATCATACAAGATCCTTTCAACATAGAAAATATTCCACTTTATTTTCATTACCATGATGTTAGTGGATTGAGCACTCAAAATCCATGATGAGATATAACTATCTTCACTAGAAAAAATAAATCTATTTAAATGTGCAAATTAATTTGAGGCTCTTATTATATGTATATTTTTCAATATTCTCCCCGTATAGATAATGCCTCCATATTTTCAAAGCAATGATCACATATTCAAAATCTAGATATTGTGTGTGACTATTTTTCTCATGAATATCCAGCCTTCTTGAGGCAGACGTTATCATCATTTCATTTTTCACGAGTATAAAACCTAATACATTATTTTATGTATCACTTTATTAAAAAAAATTCCCACTTCTTAGAAGTGTAAGTACGGGTGCAGGGAGAATCCTGTTTTTCAACTCAATGAAGTATTCAACACATTCGTGGGTCCAAAAAAACATTACTCCCTTATAATTCCGCTCTGTTAGTTTGTTTCAAAATCAGGAAAATTTATTTACAAAGAGTTGTTAATACCGTGATAAACCATAGAAACTGTGGTTCTCTATAACAATTTTTGGTCTGGGAAACTCCTCGATTTCCTTTGTATTATAGGGGTCCACAAATTTCCCATTTTTAGTGATAACATTCCACATGAATGAAACTTCTTGTATCCATATCTCACATTTACGATACATTTCATACAGTTTCTCTCTTCTCAATGTATTTAGCATAGTTTTCAAATGCTCCTCAAGTTCCTCTTTACTGTTAGAGAATATTCGAATATCATATTTAAATACTACCACATATTTGATGAGGTAATATCTAAAGACTATATTCATTAATTTCATTGAATATATTTTGAGTATTATTGAGTCCAATGGGAATCAATGTAACACCTGAGACTTTTATAAGAAATATTTTGTTTTTATATAAATCATCAAAGGAATCTTTCACTACACCCAACACTAGCTTGGCTTGATTTACACACAGTCGCGACCTTCCTTGATAGCTTGCGTCGTATGCAATACCGAGTTTCACTAATCAACGATATGCTATTAAAATATTATTAAAACTAGCCGTTATGAATAGTAATAACCACTTTATAAAATTTTTTAAATTTTATTTTTGAAAATGGACTTCATTTTTGGATTCGGAATATCGAAATTATCCTAGGGTAAAATTTTGGTATTTTTTTGGAAACTTTCAATTTTTTATGAATAGTTAAAACACTGGGTTACTATTTAAAAACCCACCTTTTATTTAAATAACTATTTATTTTATTTAAATTTATTTTATGTCAAAATTGATACATAATACCTATATAAGTTTAATATAATTAATTGGAGTAATTTTATAATAATTATATATATATTAAATTTTTATTGAGCTTTTCACTGCCTTTTACCCACCTCCTAGAAAAATTTGCAAATTTAAATAAAAAATAATTTTTCCACTTATGTGAGTAGAATTTCAAAAATCCGGGAGACACGGTTGATGTCAGTAAGTAAAATGTGGTTCAATGAGATGAAAATAAGTTTTGTTGAATAGTGACTTTTTACTTTTATTTACCATGGTTAAAAGTAAATAGGGTAATTAAGGGTAAAAATTATATTATTATTACCCTAACACATGTCCTAATTCTAGTTGATAAGTGTAATTCGTACAAAAAACAACCTTAGGAATCAAATATGACCATTTAGGCCCAGTTTTATTAGATTATGACATTTATTTTTACTTTATTTAAAGAAGGGTTAAAATGGTAAAAATCAAAGTTTAATAAGTAAATAATTTTTCACATAGGGTTATACATAAGATAAATTCGACTATAAATATTCATTAGAAAGATAAAAATATTTCATACATAATGGTAGTTTATTTGTAATTTTTATACATTAAATAATTTATTTTATTTATGACACAAAGATGATGCAGTAATTATCTTATTAATGAAATATTGACATAATTGATGTTATAAATAACCAAATAAATCTAATTTTAGACTTTTTATTAATTCCAATAATTTTATAAGATAATATGACATGTTAGTATTTATTTAATTAACTGTTTTAGAATTAATCATTCTGTTATGAGTTTCAAAAAAATCAATTACTAAATAGTGTCAAAATTGACATAAAATAGTTTTTAAAACAAATATTATATTATTAATTGTTATTTTGTTCCTAAAAATCTATGGTTCGGCCAAATGACTTACATAAGGTTATATATATTAATAATTAACAACTTGGGGTTCGTTTGACGTTTTATAGTATGTTTACTAACCTTATAGTGTAAGAACACAAAAAGACATGGTAAAAGTAAAATTATCTAACTTATAGTTAAATCTAAATGATACGGTTAAAATAGTAAACTAATCTTGTCCAAATTATATTGTATGAGAGTGTTTCGCCCCATAACTACCTTAGCTTTGAAATAAATCAATGATGAGCTATATAAAACCGAATATGGCTTTATAATAAAATAATATTTTTAGTTTTTACAAAGGAGCCCCTCTCCTCCCTTATAAAAGGGAACCTCCTCCCTCTCATCCTCACACCACATTGAGCCTTCATGATCGGCCAAACCCTGAAAATTTATCCTCTCTACTTCCCTAGAAACATCCTAGAGGTCCTGGTCTTCTTCAAAGACCGATTTTAGTGCCCTAAAAGGAGGTCTCAAAGAAGCGCTTCAAAGAAGAGGTAATGTCCGTTACCGATTCTTTGAACTTCAGTTCTTATTACACATCATATTGTTTAGTTGTTTCATTATGAATTAATAACATCTGTATCACTCATATCCTTATATGTTATTATAAGTTTGAAACAACCCTATTTAACCATCTATCCATCCTACGAAAAAATAAATCACCATGCGTGCGTACGAACGAAATATCGTCTCCACGCCGTGGTGTAATCTATTTTCCACCACCACCTGACATGGATGGGTATAATGGTGTAAATAATGAATATATATGATTATTGTAAAGTGATATTGATTTTTAAATAGTATAAATACACTGTAATACAATTCCACTATCATGGGGACGATACCATCGCTCGTGCATACGTACGGAATATCGTCTACACGATGCGATGCGACTCGTTCTAGATGATTTTCATTGCATAATGATTACATAAATGGATTGAGTGAATAAATATGATATATATTACACTAATAGCATTCAGGAAATGATGTATCTATAAACTAAAAAGAAGAAGAATAATTTATTCAACAAAACATGCATAAGAACAAAAAGTAATAAACACCCGAATAACAAGTAGAAATGAAATATTTTACTAATAATAAGCTAATAATATGACCATATATGATATCATAACAATGCGTATGATTCTGGAATATTCAATTACATTATTTAAATCATTATACTGGAGGTTCGGACACTTACGAAGAAAATCAGACATAAGGTAAGGGAAATATCACAATCTCATTTTTATCCGAGATTTTTTATACTTTGGAATTTACTGGGGTATATTTTATCATCCACACCCATGTTTCCTCAATATGTAATATTATTTATATCCACCTATAATTGTTTAAATCCAATTTTACTCTTAATTGTGTTTTTAGTAAGAGATTTGAAAGGAATCATTTGTCATTTTTCGTACGAGGTTCTTTTTGACTATTCCAACAAAAGTACGAGAATAATGTTTTTTTTAACTTATACGGCATGAATGGATTTTTAAAATTTATTTCCAAGAAGCTTCCTTTACATTTTTTCAAGATTATTTTTAATCATCTTCTTCTAGTTTAGAATTGTATGACATGTTAAGAAAGGAAACGTATTTTTGAAGTAGAAAGGATATTTTCCTCAAGAATGGAGATCAAGTGTTTTATCAAAATTATTTTCCATCTAAGATAATAAAGGTTTCTGTTTCTATCCATATTATTACATTGATATGATTATGTTGTGATGGAATTATTTTTATGAATTCCATTAACTTATATGAATTTTTTTATGATATCATGATGTTTTAGAATCCCATTTTTATTACATGGGTTATGCTATGATGAATGGTTTATGATTTTGTGGCACACATAAGAATGGTATCATTATGAGATGGGTGGGACCTATATCTCCCTCCAATGCATTGTGTAAATATTTTATATCTCATGAGAAATACTTGGCTGGAACGGCAGGTTAAACCGGTTTTGTGAAACAAGACTTAAATGAGGAATGAACTCGGTTAAGAAATGGACTTTGTCCACAAAGATAGTCTTGGAAATGAGTCTTCACTAATAAGAAATGATTCTCTAGGATTATGTGTGTATGAAACAAAGATTAATGTTTTGAGTTATGATTATTGTGATTACATTTCACTACAATGATTTATCCCATGTTATGAAATTATGAACTCTTTTGCAGGGTATGATTTCCAAAATGTTATTTCCTTATGAATATGATGTGATTGATATATGTTTTTTTACCCTTACTGATAATTTGAGCTCACCCTTTCATATATTTTCTTTTCCCAGGTCAGGAAGAATGTTATTAAGTAAGATATGCCAAAATGGACTATAGATATGATGAAATAAATGGGAGACAATGTAGACGCTTTATGAACCAGTTGTTTATGTTTCCCAGTTTCTAAAGACACTATACCTTTATGGTCCTTTCATGGTTTTGTTATATTTTGTAATTAGTGTACTTCAATTTTGAAGTACTAAAAATATATGTAATGTATGGGTCGTTATAGTTGGTATCAGAGGGAGGTTATAGCCAACCTTTGGAAACTAGAATGTGAAAGCCTTATTAAGAACTCTAAGGATAAGTCTTGGCATAGTACACAATATTAGTGTTTTAGAAATGGCCATGAATAACCTATGATAATACATTAAGTGTGAAGTTTTATTCTTGATTCTGTGGTTTTCCTATTATAATTAGTGTTTCTCACACTATTCTTCTCGGTTTTAGTCAATGGCTAGAACGCGAAGGAACTATGTTAATGCGGAATGCGACGGGTAATGCAATGATTGTCCTCTTGAGAAACCAAGCATTATTGGAGCTGGAATCCAAAATCATGTAGCCATGCTCACACAAACTTCTCAAGATATGAATCATGCAGGACTTCCAAACGTGCAAAGGAAGGAGCAACATTCTATTGAATCCTTCATGAGAGAGCGTCCACCTTCTTTCAGCAGGTCTGCTGATCCATTAGTTGCTGAACAATTGATCAGTAATACTGAAAAGATATTTTTAGTTCTTCAATGTTCTGAACATGATAAAGTCATCTTAGAAGTGTATCGTTTGGAAGGTGATGCTTATCAATGGTTGAATCTTATCAATAATAAAAGGCCAAGAGATGAAATTGATTCCATGGAATGGGACGAGTTCAAGAACTAATTTTTCAATAAGTACTTCCCTCGTATTCTCCGAACAAAGATAGAGAAGGAGTTTATTGAACTAAAGCAAAAGGATTATGAATCTGTTGGTACCTATGAAGAAAATATTACAAGACATGAAAAGTACGCTTCTGTTATCATTATCCAACCTGAGAGTAAGATCGATCGATTCTTTAGTGGCTTAAAACCAAGTCTTCGAAGGGAGTTAGCCAAAAGGGACTTCAATAGCTATGAGGAAATCGTTCTATGTGCACTCAAAGTTGATATGGAAATTAGAGTAACCCATTAGTCATATGGGTTTGATAAGAAGTGGAAAATGGAATTCAAAGGAAAATCTAAAGAGGAAACTGAAAAGAAGATGATTTTTCCCTTATGCTCAATGTGGGGAAAGAAACATGGAGGGAGTTGTCTCAAAGGGACATGTAAATGTTTCAAATGTGGAAAGGAAGGTCATCGGGCATTTGAATGTCGCAATGATGGGAAGAAGATGTCTAGTGATGCGAACATTGAAAAGGCTACATGGAGTGCACCGCCTACACTTCAATGTTACATGTGTAAGGAAATGGGGAATTATTCCAATCAATGACCTAATCCATGGATTGTTGATGATGATCGATGTCAAAAATCTCTTAAGGCTAAAGACAAAGGAAAGTCACATGCAATTTATATCAGCGATGTAGAGTACGATAACGAAGTGGCGAAAGGTACACTTACCATCTACTCTAAAGTAGAAAATGTTTTATTTGATTCGGGATCCACCCACTCCTTTATTTCTGAAGAATTTTATAAGGGTATCACCGTATTACCACAACAATTAGATATTGAGTTAGCTGTGATAACCCCTAATGGCACAACAGTTGCATCAAAAGGTTATAATTCTTCTCCGATTGAACTTTGTGGGAAAGTGCTTCTTGCAAATCATGTGATCCTTCCTATAGAAGAATTTAATGTGATTCTTGGCATGGATTGGCATTCTCTATATGGAGATCATATCAATTTCCAAAGAAGGGAAGTCACATTTCATATTCCAGATCAATCTTTGATCGTCTATCGATGCTAGGATGAACATAACCTTCCAGTGGAAAGTTCTTCCATCTTATGGGTCTTGATTCCACTAAATGAAGATTATTTATCTCAAATGGTTAGTGAGAAACTCACGATTAAGAATATTCCCATTTTACGGGAGTTTGATGATGTCCTTCCAGAGGAATTGTCGGGTCCTCCACCAAATTGTGAGGTTGAGTTTTAGATAGAACTCGTACCGAGTGCTTTACCTATTTAAAAGACACCTTATAGAATGGCCCCTATTGAGTTGCAGGAATTAAAGAAGCAACTCCAAGAGAATCTTGGTAAGGGGTTCATATGCCCTAGTGCGTCACCTTGGGGAGCATCTGTTCTGTTTGTTAATAATAAAGATGGATCAATGAGACTCTTCATTGATTATCGAGAACTTACCAAGATCACTATCATGAAAAAATATCCTCTCTAGCGCATTTATGACTTATTTGACCAACTACGCGGAGCTCAATACTTTTCCAATATTGATCTTCGTTCAGGGTATCATCAATTAAGGGTCAAAAGGGAGTATATACCGAAGAAGGATTTCCGTACAAGGAATGGACACTATGAATTTGTATTGATGCCATTTTGTCTTACAAATTCTCCTGCTATCATCATGGATCTGATGAATAGAGTCTTTAGAGACTATATTGATTAGTTTATGGTAGTCTTTATAGAAGATATTCTTGTATATTCAAAGAGCAAGGAAGAACATGAAGATCACTTGAGAATTATATTAAAGACCCTGAGAAAGGAGAAGCTTTATACCAAATTTACCAAGTGTGAATTTTGGATTCAAAAAGTTTCCTTTTTGGATCACATAATATCAAAAGAGGGGATATCTGTGGATCCATCAAAAACAGAGGTTATCGAAAGATGGTCGAGACCAACAACAGTAACTGAGATCCGAAGTTTTCTTGGTTTGGCTGGATATTATCGACATTTTGTGAAATAATTTTCACGATTATCTCATCCAATCACCAGGTTGACTCATAAAGGAGTTATGTTTTTTTAGACGGAGGAATGTGAAGAGAATTTCAAGGAGTTGAAAAGTAGGTTATCTAGTGCACCTGTTCTCACACTGCCTTGTAGTGGAGAAAGGATTGTGATCTATAGTGATGCATCCTAGAAGGGATTGGGGTGTTTTCTTATGAAAAATGATATGGTGATAGATTATGCCTAATGACAGTTGAAAATCCCTGAGAAAAATTACCCAACTCATGATTTGGAGTTAGCTGCGGTAATCTTTGCATTAAAGATTTGGAGGCATTATCTTTATGGAGAAAGGTGTGAAATTTATACTGATCATAAAAGTTGAAAGTATATTTTCACACAAAAGGAGATGAATATGAGCCAGAGAAGATGGTTGGAGCTGATTAAGGATTATGACTTCTCAATTCATTACCACCCTGGGAAAGCAAACAAGGTGGAAGATGCATTAAGTTGACAAGACCATGCCAGTTTTTCCATGATGAGGATCACAAAAGATCTAATATTTATGGATTTACAATGGATGTATCTTGGAATTATAATGAAAGGGGAAAAATCTTATCTTTCTCAAATGAATGTTCTACCATCTATACATGTTAAGATTAAAGAGGCACAGAAAGAAGATGTAGAGTTACAAAAGAAGGTGAGAAATGTTCCTGAATTCAACCTTGATTGTGATGGGATAATAATGTTCAGGAATTGGGTTTTTGTTACTCCCATCCCCGAATTAAAGAAGGATATGCTGGATGAGGCTCATATTTCTTCATTCTCTATTCATCCTGGAAGCACATAAATGTATAGGGACTTGATAGAGTAGTTCTGATGGGTTGGCATGAAAAGAGATGTTTCTGAAAATGCATCTCGATTCTTGGTTTGTTAGTAAGTTAAAGCTGAGAGATAGAAGTCTAAGGGGATGTTACAACCATTACCCATACCAGAATGGAAATGGGAAAACATCGTTATGGACTTTGTCACAGGACTTCCTAAAACATCCAAAGGCAATAATGCTATCTGGGTCATAGTTGATCGTCTTACAAAGACTGCAAACTTCATTGCAATTCGAGAGGATTTCTCTATGGATCTGCTTTCCAGGATATATGTAAAGGAAGTGGTAAGATTGCATGGAGTACCACATTATATTATATCTGATCGGGGTCCGAGGTTTACCTCA
The DNA here is from genome assembly GCA_963277665.1 of Viscum album. Taxonomy (NCBI): domain Eukaryota; kingdom Viridiplantae; phylum Streptophyta; class Magnoliopsida; order Santalales; family Viscaceae; genus Viscum; species Viscum album. Next base: position 1,364,990,386 of record OY728162.1, on the reverse strand, counting down.
ATGTTATGGCGAAGTGTTCAACATAATCTCGATACAGAGTTGAGTTTCAGCACTGCTTCTCATCCTCAGACAGATGGTCAGTCTGAGAGGACAATTAAAACCCTAGAAGATATGATGAGAGCTTGCTCTATGGATTTCAAAGGTTCTTGGGATCAACACCTACCTTTGGTGTAATTTTCTTATAATAATAGCTTTCACTCCAGTATTCATATGTCTCCATATGAATCTCTCTACGGAAAGAAATGCAGGACTCCAACTTGCTGCGATGAAGTTGGGGAAAGAAATCTATTAGGACCTGATCATGATGATGAGATGGAAAAAAAGGTCTGATCTATTCAACAACACATAAGAGCATATCAGAGTCGACAAAAAAGTTATGCCGACAACCGAATAAAATACTTAGAATTTGATGTGGGTAATAAAGTGATCTTATGAATATCTCCTTGGAAGAGAGTAATGAGATTCGGAAAGAAGGGAAAGCTGAGCCCTGGGTATATTGGTCCTTTAGAAATAATGGATCATGTTGGGAAGGTAGCTTACCGATTGGCGCTTCCACCGAATCTCTCTCATGTTCACGATGTGTTCTACATATCTCTCCTGAGAAAGTACATACCCGATCCTTCACTTGTACTCAACTCAGAAGTTTTCCCACTAGAACAAGATCTTTCTTATGAAGATCAGCCGATAGAGATTCTCAATCGTAGTTAACATGTCCTATAGAATAAGACCACTCGCTTGGTGAATGTTTTATGGATGAACCACCAATTAGAAGAAGCTACATGGAAGCTTGAGGATATGATGAGTGAGAGGTATCCTCATCTGTTTGTTACAAGTGACGAATTTTGAGGGAAAATTCATTTTAAGGGGGGTAGAATGTAACACCCGAGACTTTTATAAGTAATATTTTTTTTATATAAATACTCAAAGGAATATTTCACTACACACAACACTAGCTTGTCTTTCTTTACACGCAATCACGACCTTCCGTGATAGCTTGCGTCGTACGCTATACCGAGTTTCACTAAACAACAATATGCTATTAAAATATTAATAAAACTAGCCGTTATGAATAGTAATAACCACTTTTTGAAATTTTGTGAATTTTATTTTTCAAAATGGACTTCAGTTTTGGATTCGGAATATCGAAATTAGCCTAGGGTGATATTATGGTATTTTTCTGGAAACTTTCAATTTTGATGAATATTGAAAACATTGTGTTACAATTTAAAAACCGACTTTTTATTTAAATAATTATTTATTTTATTTAAATTTATTTTAGGTCAAAATTGATACATAATACCTATATAAGTTCAATGTAATTAATTGGAGTAATTTTATAATAATTTTAGATATATAAAAAGTTAATTGAACTTTTCACCGTCTTTTACCCACCTCCTAGGAGAATTTAAAAATTTACATAAAACATAATTTTACCGCTTTTGTGATTGGAATTTTAAAAATACGAGGGACATAGTTGACGTCAGTAAGTAAAATGTTGATCAATGAGATGAAAATAATTTTTGATGAATAGTAACTGTTTACTTTTATTTACCATGGATAAAAGTAAATAGGGTAATTAAGGGTAAAAATGATATTATTATTACCATAACCCAAGTCCTAATTATATTGGATAAGTTTAATTCGACTAAAAACAACCTTATGAATCAATTATGAGCATTTAGGCCCACTTGGCTTAGATTAGGACATTTATTATTAATTTATTAAATGAATGGTTAAAATAGTTAAAATAAAACTTTAATAAGTAAATAATTTTTAATATAGGGTTATACAAAATATATATTCGTATATAAATATTAATTATAAAGATAAAAATATTTCCAACATAATGGTATTTTATTTGTAATTTTTAGACATTAAATAATTTAATTTATTTATGACAGAAAGATGATGCAGAAATTATCTTATTAGTGAAATATTGACATAATTGATGTTAGAAATACCCAAATAAATGTAATTTGAGACTTTTTATAAATTCCACTAATTTAATAGGTTAATATGACATGGTATTATTGATTTAAGTAACTTTTTTCGAATTAATAATTCTATAAATAGTTTCAAAAAAATCAATTACTAAATAGTATCAAAATTGACATAAAATAGTTTTAAAAACAAATATTATATTATTAATTGTAATTTTATTCCAAAAAATATAAGGTTCGGCGAAATCACTTTAATAAGGTTATATATATTAATAATAATAAACTTGGGGTTCTTTTGGCTAGTTATAGTAAGTTTATTAACCGTATAGTGTAAGAACACAAAAAGACACGGTAAAAGTAAAATTATCTATCTTAACGTTAAATCAAACTGATAAGGTTAAAATATCAATCTAAACTTGTCCAAATTATATTAGATGAGAGGATTGCGACCCATCCCCACCTTAGCTTCAAAATAAATCAATTTCGAGCTATTTAAAACAAAATATGACTTTATAATAAAATAATATTTTTAGTTTTTCCAAAGGAGCCCCTCTCCTCCCTTATAAAAGGGCACCTCCTCCCTCTCTTCCTCACACCACATTGAGCCTTCAAGCTCGTCCAACCCCTACCAATTTCTCCTCTACACTTCCCTAGGAACATCCTAGAGGTCCTGGTATTCTTCAAAGTCCAATTTTAGTGCCCTAAAAAGAGGTCTCAAAGAAGCGCTTCAAAGAAGAGGTAATGTCCGTTACTGATTCTTTTAACATTATTTCTTCTTCCACTTCTTCTTATTTAGTTGTTTCATTATGAGTTAATAACATCAGTATCAATCTTATACTGATATTTTATTATACGAATGAAACAACCCTATTTCACCAAATATCCATCCTACGGAAAACAAAATCACCGCGCGTGCGTACGTACAGAATATCATCTCCACGCCGTGGTGTAATCTATTTTCCACCACCACCTTACTTGGATGGGTATAATGGTATAAAGAATGAATATATATGATTTTTTTAATGTTATATTGATTCTTATATTGTATAAATACACTCTAATACAATTCCATGATTATGGGAATGATATCATCGCTCGTGCGTACGTACGAAATACCATCTCCATGATGTGATGTGACTCGTTCTACATGATTTTCATTGCATAGTGATTAAATAAATGAATTTAGTGAATAAATATGATATATATTACACTAATACCATTATGTAAATGAGGTATCTATAACCTAAAAATATGAATAAGAATTTATTCAACAAAACACGCATAAGAACAAAAAGTAATAAACACCTGAATAACAAGTAGCAATGAAACAATACAAACAATAAGCTATGAATATGACCATATATGATATCATAACAATTAGTATGATTTTGGAATAGTTCAATGACATTATATAAATCATTATACAGGAGGTTTGGACACTTACGAAGCAAATCGGACCTAAGGTAAGGGAAATATCACAATCTCATTTTTATCCAAGATTGTTTATACTTTGGAATTTACTGGGGTGTATTTTATCATCCACATCCATTTTTCCTCAATATGTAATATTATTTCCATCCACATACAATTGTTTAAATCCAATTTTACCCTTCATTGATTTTTTAGTAAAATATATGAAAGGAATCTTTTGTCGTTTTTTGTATGAGGTACTTTTTGACTTTTCCAACAAAATTACGAGATAAATGTTTTTTAAATTATACGGCATGAATGGATTTTTAAAAAATTATTTCGAAGAAGCTTCCTTTACAAGTTTTCAAGTTTATTTTTAATCAACTCCTTCTATTTTAGAATTGTATGACATGTTAATAAAGGAAAAGTGTTTTTGAAGTAGAAAGGATATTTTCCTCAAGAATGGAGTTCAAGTGTTTTATCAAAATTATTTTCCTTCTAAGATAATAAAGTGTTCTGTTTCTATCCCTATTATTACATTGATTTGATTATGTTGCGATGGAATTATTTTTATGAATTACTTTATCTTATATGAATTTTTTAATGATTTCACGATGTTTAAGAATCCCATTTTTATTACATGGGTTATGCTATTATTTATGGTTTATGATTTTGTGGAACACATAAGAATGGTATCATTATGAGATGGGTGGGACCTATATCTCCCTCAAATGCATTGGGTAATTATTTTATATTTCATGAGATAGACATGGATGTAACGGCAGGTTAAACCGGTTTAGTGAAACAAGACTAAAATGAGGAATGAACTAGGATCAGAAATGCAATTTTTCCTTTAAGATAATCTTGGAAATGTGTCTTGACTAATAAGAAATGATTCTCTATGATTATGTGTGTATGCCACAAAGATTAATGTTTTGAGTTATGATTATTGTGATTACATTTCACTACCAAGATTTATCCCATGTTAGGAAATTATGATCTCTCTTTCAGGGTATGATTTCCAAAATGTTATGTCCTTATGAATATGATCTGATTGATATTTCTTTTTTTTACCCTTACTGAGAATTTGATCTCACCCTTTTGTATATTTTATTTCCCCAGGTTAGGAATAAGGTTATTAATTAATATATGCCAAAAGGGACTATAGATATGATCAAATAAATGGGATACAGTGTAGACTCTTTATGAATAATTTGTTTATATTTCTCCATTTCTAAAGACACTATACCTATACTGTCCTTTCATGGTTTTGTTATTTGATGTAATAAGTGTAGTTCAATTTTGATGTACTAACAATTTATGTAAATTATGGGTCTTTATAATCAATATGAACCCATAGTGTCCAAACTTCATTTAAAAGGTAGTATTGGGAATATATTATTGTATCTCTTTCAATTGGGGATATCTCAATCAAATTTCCACCTTAGAGAAATACATGCCTCCACATAGTTGATCGAACAAGTCTATCTGTGAAATGTGATACATGTACATTATAATTATTTTGGGGAGCTCCTAATAATCAATGAATGGGTTCATTTATCTATCCTTATTCATGAATAATCAGTCTAGTTCTCCCCATGGTGAAGCACAGAGGTGTATGAATCCCTTCTCTAAATTATCTTTTAACTACTTATTCTATTCTTATTATAAAATGGTAACCATTTTATATAGAGTCTTTAATATAGGAATATTTCCATGAAAAATTTCAGTTAAGAACTAATCATCTCAGTCAATAAGAAGATAAGCTAATTCCTCATGGAACACATTAGTGTAGTCCCACATAATGGGCATGTCTTTGATCAATCTCCTCCCCTCTTTCTCCATCATTTGAGATAGTTTTTTTGCTCATATGTCAATAATATCCACAATTTATATGATGAATCTAAATGATATTCAACCACTTCTTTACACTTTTACATAACTGGAGGATTCATCATTATGTGAAGAGTGATCTCACTTTCATGATAGTTGTTGTTATATTTGAATAAAGATAGCCAATATAGGCCCAAAAATGAATCAAAATATAAAAAATGAATTAAGAGAAGATTTTCTTCTAGTTTTAGTCCAAAAACATTAATCGGGGAGGAGTTATATTCCTTAGATGCAATAATTTCCCCATTAATGTTTCTCACAGAGAACTAAGACATTATATTTTTGGAATGGGTTGTCCTATTTCCAACCACTAACTAAGAAGGAGAAAGAATAATTTGGGGGGATTTAATACCTAAATAATGAGAATATAAAATGTAAACCTTGAACAAATAAGCATAAACTTGTAGATGAAAAGTAAATCCTAACATGCGATTCCTTAAGTATCAATTTTTTTTATCCATGGTGATAGAATTATATATAGGCTTATTAATAATTTTTTCTAATCCTAATCCCAAAAAAATAACTAGAACATCCTCTTATACCAACTACAGGGACCTGATCCTTATACACATATTATTAAATTATTTTAATCACAAATAACCATGAAATACAAAACAATGATAGTAATGTATAGTTTATTTTGAAGTCATGGTACAAAAAATTTAAAACATGGATATATAATTTAAAATTTATATTAAAATTAAAAAATGATCCCCACACATCCTATGAGCTCTTAAATATGCATAGGATAGCTTGGCTAAGGGATGAGCTACAATCCCTACAATGGAATTGTCAAGGAAAAGAAGCATATGACATTGTGAAATAGAATAACATGATAAAAAATAATTATGAAACATGAATAAACATGTAGGGGAATATCATAATGATAATATAATCATATTATCAGGTAAATATAGGAATTTTGTAGTAACACATGACATGACAGGAACATGGGTCATGGATAACTGCCAATACTATGTCACATAGTGGACAAAGTCCCATAATGGATTTGGTTTACTACCTAATCTCATACATGAAATATATGGAGACTAAACATTACCAAATTAATTGGAGTGATATCATGGTGAACCAATCATAACATTTTCCTTCATATTGTTTCCCACAAAAACAATCAATCATAAGTAATTAAGATAAGTGTTACCCATAGAAAGAATTTGGTATCGTAATCATTTCCTATGGAGTAACCAATGGGCATATCCTGATGATTTAAAAGAAAGAATTTATTTAATGTAAAATTTAAATTTAAAAGGTAAAATAGGAATATATTGGGAAAATGATGTCCAACTGAAGTGAATACATGTAAAAAAATTGTTTAAGAAACATTAGATAAGAGCCACATTAGTGCGGTTTTAGGGAAAATATTAAACAACATTTAAAGATTAAAAAGGAATAATTGTTATTATATAAAAAATAATGATATCTGATATTTTTCCATGGTGAATTGTGTTATTTTATAAAAATAATTTTGGATTAAAATAGAATATGGAGTTTACTATAAATGGGGAAATAAAATGGGAAGTTCTTCTTAACCGGGCTTTCTTTTCTTGAATAAGTTCTAATATAACTTTATATTAAATGAACTACCCCATAAAAATAATTAATTGATCTGGATATATAATTTTAGAACATATAGAAATAATTTATAATAATTACAATAGAATAATGAAAAAATACATTGGTTTAAAGGGTGAGAATGAACAACCCAAAGGTAATTTGGAGATTCAAAGGGATCCATTAACATATGTCTTAACTTGTTCTTCACATGGCCTTAATTTCATGGATAATAAAATATTATCCATTAAATAATTAATTAAAAACCAATTTTACTAATAATTTTTTTTTCGTAATTTTATTATGTAATTTTTGGATATTTTGATGATTCCTAGCGTATAATTATTTCACTTAGTTAGAGCTCGTTTCATTGTTTCATTGTATCATATCTTGTGTATAATTGAGGAAGTTCATATCAAATTTGAATGAATATACAAAAATTAAATTATATGTTATTAATTCACTTACATAAATTTAAATGGTTCTACAAATAAGTTTCTTATTTTACCAAATGATGATTCATTTGATAAAATTATAATGATAAACATTTAGATTATTTTGGCAGTTTTTTGATTATCACATACTAGTTCGGTTTTATTATTTAATAATATATATATATATATATATTCCATAATAAAAAAATGTCATAATGTTAATTAAAAAATATGTTTTAAATTTTATAATTCATTTATGAACACCCATGAAGGTAGTAAAAGAGCATAAAAAATCACTGTTTATAAAGGCGGTGAATCGACATACCATGGATGATGTTACCATTTTTATGATAAATGGGGAAAATAAGATATTTTTATGTATATTTATTTTAAAAAAAAAATTCATATTTATATGATACTGAAGATATCATGTTGGTTTGGATAGGGGATCGAGGATAAGGTTGAATAAAAAATTAATTTAAAAGAGAATGAAGCGGGATTTTACATATTGAATATCATATCACTGAGAAGCTACATAAGACACTTGGGATTTGTATTTTGATTATAATAACATATCATGGATATGGTAAAGTGTATTGGGATGTGAATTTTGAATAATAAAGAAAATATAAAAATACTATATGGAGTTATGAGAAGGGTTGGTGAGGGGTAGAATTTATTAGTGGATGGGAGGGGTGGTTTTGATTATTTTATATAGTGGTTATTATTTTGGATCACAAATATCAGTATAGATGATTGTTATCACTATATATAGTATCTATATAATTTATTTTAAATATAATTGTAATTTACATCATTCATCAATCAATACTGACTCAAGTTTTAATTAAATTACTTATAATTTTAAATGTCAACAATTACTTTATTTTACTATTCAAGAAAAATTCAAAAATTGTGGAAATATTCCATAAAATAACCATAAACAATTTTCAACATTTATATTTGAAAAATGGAAAACTTTTTAGGAATATAGTTTTACAAATAGGGTAAACATAATTTTTTATTAAAGTCATCATTTATTTGAAAAATACTGATTTTAATATTATAACTGATTTTAAGACACATGTAAAAATTAATTAAGGTTTCATAAAAATATCTTATATTCATAATAGAAGAAAATATTATTTTATAAATTTATTTTATGTGTATAAATTTATTTTAAATCATTATATTAATTATAAAATTCATAATAAATATTTACATTTCACAAAAATACCCACACATAATTTATTATTTTCCAAAAATTGATTTACTTATTCCATAGAATAAATATGTCATATTTTCAGTTATAATAACTTTAAATTGTATTTATAATTTCATCAGTGGAATTACCATTTTAATGTACATATTAGTATTTTTAATTTTCACATTTTTTTTCAACAGTCTTGTGGTTATTCGAAAGGTCATATTTCTAATGGTTATAGGGGTTTACTAAATCTTATAAATACCTATTATCCAATTAATCATTCCCTTATATTTTCTAAAATGTTATATATACAATAAACTATTTAATTTAAAAAATTATTATTAACATTATTTTTTATTTCAATATATTTTTTTCATGACTGTAGTCATTCAAGTTGATTAAGTATATCCAAAATCTCTGATTCATATTATCTCAATTTCTATTTATCATCCGACTGTGATATTTTCCATTCTTATTTGTTTGTTTTCTAACTAATATATAATTATTAAATTATAAGTATTATGTTTTTATTGGGTTGTCTATGTGATATATGTGATTTATACTGCATGAAATAATTATAATACGGGAAGTGTCATTGATATAAATCTAGGTCATTACATGAATGATGAATGAAATAAGAATAATATTATGATCCATCCATTGACATTAAAATTATGATAATAGGAAAACATTACCATTGATTTATACAATAGACTCCCAATTACCCAAAATGGTAATAAATCCATTTGGGTTTTATTCAATCACCTTACCTAGTCAGCACAGTTCATTTTAAGAAATGAGTATTTCTATCTTGAATAACTAGAAAAAATTTACATAAGGGATATGGTAAGACTATATGGAGGGCCACTCTCAATTTGATCTGATTGGGATATGAGGTTTAACTCAGTTCTTTGGGAATCCTTTAGATATAATTGTATATTGATATGATTTTTAGTGCTATTTATCATGGTTAAATGAAGGGTTAGTCTGAGAGAACAATTAAAATGTTAGTGTATATTTTTTGATCATGTTCAACGGATTTACATTGATATTGAGATCAACACCTCTCCCTAGTGGTGTTCTAAAAAAAAATTTAATTTCAGCAATCATATTGAACCTTATGATAATTTATATTTAAAGAGGTTTTAGACTCCGACATGATGGGATTATGTTAGATAGTGGAAGATGATGGAACATGTTCTCATTTAATAGGTGGTAGATAATGTTCAACCCATTTAGTGTCATATGAAATACGCACCAAATAGAAAAAAATAATATATGAAAAAAAATCAATGATGATATCTAGAATTTAAGGACAATGAAAATGTTTTCCATAATTGATCAGTATGAGAATATTTCATGAGATCTAGGAATAATGGAAAGCTCAGTCCAAGAAAAATATTCTCCTTTGAGATCCTTGATATCATCGGATTAGTGGCCTATGGACTACCAATCCCACCTAATATATCACAAGTACATGATGTGTTCCATGTATCACTATTAACGAAGTAAAAACCCAAACCCCTGACATGTACTAAATACAAATGTGATGCGGTTGGAGGATGATCATTCATTCAGGGAGTGGTAAATGATGTTATTAGATCATAGGTATAGGTTTTTTTACAAAACCTGAAATCTCACCTGGTAAAATTTTTGTGCTGGAACAACACAATTTAGAAAGTGACTTGGGAGCTATAAGTGTTGATGAAATAGAAGTACCCTCATCTATTTTTTAGTATGAAATGAAACTTTTGATGGAAAAAATTTATTATTTTGGGGAGAAAGGTAAAAACATAACATTTATAATTTTAATTACATTTCTAAATAAAAAAATTTATAATAGTTGATGTAGTTGTATAAAACATGTAAATTATTTTTGTTAATTTAGATCATTATATACTATATCAGATTTAATATCTACTTAGCATCATAACTTTTTATAATATATTCATTTTATGGTGACCATTATTATTTTAATATGAATGGTTATGGTCAATCATATTGACCCCAACAAAAGAAGTGATGAACTCAACTACCATGTAATGCCCTGACCCCAGTTACATAGAGTCGGTGCATTATTACATAACATTGGAATGATCACAAGAAAGATCAAATCTCGAAAGACCGATTGGTTTAGCTGCCTTGGAAACAGTAGATATATTTATAAGTCTTACATTACATCATAATGTAAAAAACTACCAAAACAACATATTGTGTCCATATTCCACACTCATATCCCCACATAATATCCCTGCCGGTCATTAATAATTTGCTTCTTCACTTCCTGAGAAAAATAAAACATAGAAAATGGGTGAGCTCAAATTCCCAATAAGGATAACAATATAGAAGAAACATTCATAAATAAGAATAAACATTTAAGGCAATATATAACTAAAATAAAAGCCTCTTCAACTTTAACTTCATCATAGTATGTAAAAAGTAAAATGAAATAATTCCATTTACTTATTCACATGGATATTCTACTAATCGAATAATTACATGAAATATCAATAACCACTTTCATAATGATGGAATGCATAATGCCGGACTATCATAACCACATAGCCAAGGCCTCGTTCCAAGACTACAAATAAGATTTTGCCATGGCCTTGAGCCAAGACACTAGTTTGTCTTATGAGACCTACCGATACATCGAGGAGATATAGAGGGCACCACCCATCACATATTAAGTCCAATTCATTCCCATATGAAAAGGTTTAAACATAACATAAACATTCGTATTAAAACTAGCATACGAAATTTCAATACTTTTATCAGAAAATATGAATGGTATAAAAATAGAACATCCACAATCAAACATATCACAAAACCTACAATACAATATAAAAGTTTTTTATCATAATAAATCAACTTCAAATAAGCGTAAAATTAATCAAAGGATGTTGACATAGATGAAATCAAAACACTTTTTAAGGAAATATCTCTTTCTATTTTGAAATCATTTAAGAGCCTTATATTTATGAAAAAAAACATTTTCTTTGAAAATATTCTTATAAGATTGTAAGGGAAACTTCAACAATTTTATAACGGTGGAAAATAGCCGCACCCGCCGTATAAGATAAAAAAACATTCTTACCTTAATTTTGTCGAAATGGTTAAAAAGCACATTGTTTGGAAAACGATAGAAAGATTCCTCTATAAACGTCTTATAAAAAGTGAAACAAGGTTATAAATGAATTTAACCCATATTCTAATAATTAGTTAAAATGTCTTGAAATCCATTTTTAAGAAACATGGATGTGGATGATAAAGAGATCACAGTTGATTATTACATATAAACAACCTCAGATAATGAAGAGACTGTGAAATAATACTTAACTTGTACATTTCCTTGGTTGGGGTAGGTTAACCTCCTGTATAATAGTGAAATAATCGTTATTAAATTATACAAGAATCATATACATTCATATGATATCATATATGATCTTTTGACATTTCTTTGTTAAAAATATCATAGTATTATCGTCGTTTCGGGTGTTAACTTACTCGTTTTATTTAATATGTTTTGTTACATAATCCATGTTTGTCATGGATAGGTTGTATATTATTAATATACAGAATGATATCAAGTCTTTAAACGTTATTTCTAAATCATCAAATGATAATTATACTTGAATGGATACGATGGAGAATGAATCTCATCGCGTTCGTGGAGACGGTAGTCCGTACGTACGCACGAGCGACAATATCATTTTTTTGATATTAAAATAATATATTAATGGATGTTATATAATTTATAAAGAATCATTAACATCTCATATTTACTATTTACATGAGTTACACATCATTATTATACCCATCCAAATAATAATATATTGAATAACATTTACACCACGACGTGGAGACGGTAAGCCGTATGTATGCACGTATGGTGACATGTTATTCAAAGTGTGGATAGAAAACTGAATATTTTTGTACCATATTTATAATAACATCACATTATATATATTATACTGGAGTTATTATTTTATAATGTTAATAAAAAAGGAAGAATAAGTGGAAGAAGAAAGGAACATGGAAAAGGGTGGTGAATTCATTACCTCTTCTTCGGGTTCTTCCTATTGATTTGATCAAAAGGGATCCTTATGTTGGCTTTATGATCAAACTAAGGACACTATGTTGTAGTGAGGGAAGTTAGGAGAGTATTTGGGCAGTTTTTGGCCGAACCAAAATGATTTTAAGGTGTGATGAAATGAGAAATAGGAGTGCCCTTTTATAAGAGGGGTGAGGGGCACCTTTGGGAAAGCTAGAAATATTAATTTATAATAAATTCATATTCGGTTTCTAATGGATTTAAAGTTGATTATTTAATCTTTATGTTGGGGATAGGTCGAAAACCATTCAACCAATAAAATTTATACAGGTTTGGGTTACTATATTAACCTTATCATTAAGTATTAACTCTTCGTTAATTAGTTTGACATTTACCATGTCACTTTGTATTTTTATATTATATAGTTAATAAACATACAATATACATCCAAAAGACCCCCAAGTGGTCCATTAATGATAACAATATCATGATATAAGTCTCTTGGATGAACCTTAGATTTTTAGGAATTTAATATCAATTAATATTATAATATTTGTTTTAAAAACTCTTTAATGTTAATTTTGACACTCTTCAATAGTTGATTTTTGTGAAACTCATAACAAAATTATTACTTCGAAAAAAGTTAATTAAATCAATCCTAATATTTTATACTATCCAATAAAATTATTTTAATTCATTAAAAGGCTCAAATTATATTTCTTTTGGTATTTATAATATCAATTATTTTAAATTTTCACTATTATGTTAATTAATGCATCATAATTGTGTCATAAATAAATTAAATTATGTAATCTTTAAAAATTATAATTAAAATATCATTATATATTAAATCCTTTTTTATTTATAATGAATATTTATAGTTGAAAATCCAACATATATAACCCTATGTAAGAATTTTTTTTCCAAAAGATACATGCTTGTGTCATTTTTGTATTCATTTTAACTTAATTAAAATAAAGTGTCCCTATCACCTACAAGTGGCTCCATGGGGTCCCAAAATCGACCCCAAGATTCCTATGGTCGAAAAGATATCATCAAATAAGGCTAGGGAAAGTTTTAGGGTAATTTACTATTATTATAATATTATTTTTTAACCCTTATTTACCGGATTTAACCTTAGCCATGGTAAATAAAATATTTACCGATTTAATTATTAAAAATGTCTAAAAATAAAAGTTACCTATTTACAAAATTTGAACATCCTGATTCCAAATATTGAATCCATTTTCCAAATTCAAAACACATAAGTGGCAGAAATTAATTTAAAATTAATTCCCGTTGTTAAAACAAAAAGCGTGTTTTTAAGAGATTATAACTATCAAAAGATTGACACTTGTTTATGTCCGGTTTAATTGTAAAATTATTTCCAATGACCAAAATTATATTAATTGGTAAAAATATATTTTAAGAATACTTTAAAACCACTCAAATTCATAATTTATCACTATTAATTATTTTGATAAAAACGTTGTTTTTAATTAAAATTTAGTAATTTTCACTATTCATCAAAATATTAAAGTTATCCGAAAAGTACCAAAATTTCACCTTAGGATAAATTCAATATTCCAAATCCAAAAATGAAGTCCATTTTAAAAATTAAAATATATATAATTTCAAAAAGTAGGTATTACTATTCATAACGGCTAGTTTGATTGGTTATGGTTTGTTAGAACTCGGTGTTGCGTAAAACACACGCTATCACATTATTCAAAGAGAAGCGTACCGTGGAAGCTTGGGGTGTTAAATTCTACCCTCCTTCAAATAATTTCTTCCTAAATATTTCTAGAATATTATCACTTAAAAAGAATTGGGTGGTTCTTCATCATAATTTCCTCTGGTTCCGACATTGCCTCCACCATCTTATGGTTTCTCCACAAAACTTTTACCAGACACGTCGTCCTGTTTCTCAGTACTTGTTCTCTCATATCAAGAATTCTGACAAGCTCATCACAATAAGACAGATCGGGTTCTAGTTCTAACTCCTCATAGGTGAGTGCATGCGTTGGGTCAGGCATGTATTTCCTCAACATAGATACGTGGAACACATCGTGAACTTTGGAGATACTTGGCGGCATTGCCATTCTGTAAGCTACAGCCCCAATTCGTTCTAGAATTTTGAAAGGTCCGATGTACCTGGGACTCAATTTACCTTTCTTACCAAAACATATGACTCCCTTCCATGGAGATACCTTCAGTAAAACATGATCAACGACTTGAAATTCCAAATCCTTCCTTCGATTATCGGCATAGCTCTTTTGCCTACTTTGAGCTACATTGATGTGATTTTGGATTACCTTCACCTTTTCTATCGTTTCCTCCACCAGTTCTAGACCTACAAGTTCTCTTTCCCCAATGTCATCCCAACAGGTTGGTGTGCGACATCTTTTTCCGTATAACGCTTCATATGGTGCCATCTGAATACTCGAAAGGAATCTTTTGTTATAGGAAAATTCTACCATAGGTAAATACTGATCCCAAATACCTTGAAAGTCAAGTGAGCAGAATCTCAATTGTCTTCAAAGGTTTGAATTGTCCGTTCTGATTTTCCGTCTGTCTATGGGTGGTAGGCAGTGCTCAAATGAAGTTCAGTATCCATGGATTTCTGAAGACTCTTCCAGAATCTAGAAGTAAAACAGGAATCACGATCAGAAACAATCGATAGGGTAACTCCATGAAGTCTCACAACTTCATTAATATATATTCTTTCTAGACATTCTAGTTCTAGATCTTCTCTTATAGCAAGAAAATGTTATGACTTGGTAAGACGATCAACAATAGCCCATATTGCATCATTCCTTCTAGGAGTCTTTGGTAGCCCCATAACAAAGTCCATCGTAATATTGCCCCATTTCCACTCAGGTATGGGAAGAGGATTCATGGCTCATCCAGGGTGTTGCCTTCCAGCTTTCACTTGTGGATAAACCATACATCTTGACACAAAATCAGCAATCTTCCTCTTCATATTGTCCCACCAAAAATGTTCCTTCAAATCACTATACATTTTGGTTCTCCCAAGGTGTATAGAGAAATTGGAACTATGAGCATCATCCAACAATTCCCTTTTTATATCAGGTATATTGGGAACACTAAGCCTCTTACGGAATTTGAAAATTCCATTTTCATACACAAAATCTCTCAATCTCCCATCATTCACAACTTTAATCTTCTTTTGAAATTCTCCATCATTAGTCTGAGAACTCTAAATCTTTTCTAGTAAAGATGGTTTGGCAAGAATTTGAAAAAGCATTGATGTTTTTCCTTCCCTAGTTATTCCCATGTCCATATTCACTAGATCCATGAAAATTGGATCCCTTTCAATTCTCATATTGTTCAAAACTCCATGATCTTTTTTTCTCAAAGGACCTGCCACCTTGTTTGCCTTCCCCGGGTGGTAGTGTATCGTGCAATCATAATCCTTGAGTAATTCAAGACATCTCCTTTGCCTCATGTCGAGTTCTTTTTTTGAGAAAATATACTTCAAACTCTTGTGATCAGTATAAATCTCACATTTTTCACCATAGAGGTAGTGCCTCCATATCTTCGAAGAAAAGATCACAGATCTTAACTCGAGACCATGAGTAGGATAGTTTTGTTCATTAATTTTCAACTGTTGTGATGCATAGGCAATAACCCTATCATTCTGCATAAGGAAAAAACCAATTCCGTTCATCGATGCATCACTATAAATAACGAACCCATCATTCCTCGATGGTAGATTCAATATAGGAGCATTGACTAATATTATCTACAGTTCTTCGAAACATTCTTCACACTCTTTTGTCCAAACAAATTTAACCCCATTACATGTGAGATTCGTGAATGGGTTAGCCAATCGGGAAATATTCTGGACGAAATGTCGATAATAACCTACTAAACCAATTAAACGACGTACCTCAGTTATACTCGTCGGTGATGTCCGTTCTTGGATTTCTTTGGTCGTAGAAGGATCAAAAGAGATTCCATATTTAGAGACAATATGGCCAAGAAAAAAATCTCCTGAAGCCAGAATTCACACTTGCTAAACTTCCCATATAATTCATATCTTCTCAAAGTCATCAAGATAATGCGCAAGTGATTTGCATGATCTTAGTATCTTTTTTATTATACCATGATATCATCAATAAAGACCACCACAAATTCATCGATATTTTCCTTTAAAACTCTATTCATCAGATCCATGAATACAGAGGGTCCATTAGTCAATCCAAAAGGCATTACTGTAAACTCATAATGCCCGTACCTGGTTTGAAATGCTGTCTTCAGAATGTCTTCCTTCTTCACACACAACTGATGGTATCCAGATCGAAGGTCAATCATTGAAAAGTATTGAGCTCCATGCAGCTAGTCAAATAAATCATCAATGCGAGGCAGGGGATACTTGTTCTTTATTGTTATAGCATTGATCTCCCTGTAGTCAATACATAACCTCATAGATCCATCATTCTTTTTAACAAAAAGAATAGGGGCTCCCCATGGAGAAACACTAGGGTGAATAAATCCTTTATTACTAAATTCCTCTAGTTGTTTCTTTAGTTCGACTAATTCTATAGTGGCCATTCTATAAGGGGTATTCGATATAGGCATTGATCCAGGAATTAAATCCATGTAAAACTCAACTTCTCGTTCTGGAGGATGTCCAGGTAAATATTCCTGAAATACATCTACAAATTCTTTCACAACAGGTACATCCTCTATTTGAACATTCCTTTCCTCACCCAGAGTTATTTCATTCTCTTCCTCCTCAATAATTGAATTTAGTTGAGCTACTAGGGGTGAATCTTGATAAGAATTAGGTGGTGACGATTCTGCTCTAAAGATAAGGTGTTCCTTATCATCAACATCAAGAATCGTAACCTCTTTCTTCGTACAATAAATATTCGCATCATAGTCTGAAAGCCAGTCCATACCGAGGATTATATCAAACATAATCATTGTTATGACGACGAGATCAGTAGATAAAGAACATTTATGTGCTCTAATGGGGACTGATTCACAAAAATTTGTTGCAATGATACTTCCCTTAGGAGTTTTAACTGACAACTCCCTTGTTAAATCAAATTGGAAATATCTAATTTTCTTAGCAAACTGGGAAGATATGAAACAATGTGATGATCTAGAATCAAATAATGCATTTTCTAAACTTGAGGAAACCATTAAATTACCTGCCACCACATCTTTTGGAGCTTCTACCTCAGCAGTAGTGATAGCATAAGCTTGGTCTTGTTCCCTTGGCCTTTTCTGAGGTATGTTCTCCTAACGCTTAGAACATTCATTTTCATAATGCCACATCTCCCTGAAATTATTGCACTGAACAGTGGTAGCATACTTTTTCCCCTTGCAATCACGAGCTTGGTGGCCTTTTTCACCACACTTGTAACAGAATCATGTTCCTTTCAAGAAATTACCGGGGTGTTTCTTACCACATTTACAATAGGATGGATATTCAACCTTTCCCTTATTCCCCTTATTTACATTCCCAGATTGATCAGCAGGTCTCTTCTTCTCTTGCTTTGCTTTAAATTCATAAAACTTTGTGAATTCCTTTTCGGTCTTGATAGCACATGAGACAATGTCATTGTACGATAAAAAGGATTGTGAGACTAATGTTCGACGGAGAAATGGTTTTAACCCATCAATGAAATGATCAATCTTACTTCTTGGGAAAGGATATTATTCATAACCTGAGTGAGTCGTCCCAATATGGTGATTAGCTGATCGGCAGCAGTTGCATCACCAGCTCCACTATAATTATCTTGAGCAGGAGGGAAATCCCTACATGGAGTGCGTGCATTGATACAGTTTCCATTTCTTCCACTAGGGGACATTTCTAAAAAATGGCATAAACTAGATCAGTTTATGAATCAAAATAAATAATCCCATACTTATAAAACACTTAACATAAATTGAACTATTTATGGATATAATCCATAATCATAAGAATTTTTTCTTTAAGAAATTATATACTCATAAACCATTCATAATGATTTGTAAAGGAAATGAGAGTTTTTCTAAGCATATCCCCTGGGAGTGTCGTAACCAATAGTGCAGCAAGGCCTGTTGTCGTCCACCAGTTCTCGTTCGAGTCTAGCTCAAAGCCGTGTTTTCAGGTTTTACCCCTAGGTACATCTGTGCCAGAGCCGCCTCTACCTGGTAGTATCCAGACATGGATGTATTGCTCGGAAAACTCACAAAATCTCTACAATACCAAAATTATAGGAAGTTATTCTATACTAATCCTCAAAGTTCATCTTAGGTCTACGTGATCTAATCAATGTTTATCTAAATATAGCTTCCAAGGATTGTACTAAACTTCCTCTGATACCAACTGTAACTCCCCGACCCCAGTTACCTAGAGTCGGTGCATTATTACATAACATTGGCATGATCACAAGAAAGATCAAATCTCAAAAGACTGATTGGTTTAGTAGCCTTAGAAACACTAGATATATTCATAAGGCTTACATTACATCATAAAGTGAATAAATACTACAACAACATATTCTCTCCATATTCCACACTCATATCACCACATAATATCCCAGCAGGTCATTCATAATTACTTCTTCACTTCCTGGGAAAAATAAAACATAGAAAAGGGGTGAGCTTAAATGCTCAGTAAGGATAACAATATAGAGGAAACATTCATAAATAAGAATAAACATTTATGGAAATGTATAACTAAAACAAAAGCCATTTAAACTTGAACTACAACATAGTATGGAAAAAGCAAAATGAAATAATTCCATTTACTTATTCACATGGATATTATACTAATCGAATAATCACATGCAATATCAATAACCACATTCATAATGATAGAATGCATAATGTCATACTATCATAACCACATAGCCAAGGCCTCGTGCCAAGAATAAAAATAAGATTTTTCCACGGCCTTGTGCCAAGACACTAGTTTCTCTCATGATACCTACTGTTGCATCAAGGAGCTATAGGGGGCTCCACCCATCACATATTATGTCCAATGCATTCCAATATGAAAAGTTTTAAACATAACATAAACATTCATATTAAAACTAGCATACGAAATGTCAATAAATTCATCATAAACATTGAACAGTATAAAAATAGCACATTCAAAGTCAAACATATCACAAAACCTTCAATACAATACAGAAATTTTGTATCATAATAAATCAACTTCAAATAAGCGTAAAATTCATCAAAGGATGTTGACATAGATGAAATCAAAACTCTTTTTAGAGAAATATATCTTTCTATTTTGAAATAATTTAAGAGTCTTATATATATGAAATAAAACATTTTCTTTGAAAATATTCTTACAATATTTTAAGGGAAGCTTCGACAATTTTTTAATGGCGGAAAATATCCACACCCGCCGTATAAGTTAAAAAAACAGTCTTACATTAATTTAGTCGAAAAGGTTAAAAATCACCTTGTTTGGAAAAAGACTAAAAGATTCCTTTATAAACCTATTATAAAAATTAAAAAAGGGGTATAAATTACTTTAACCCATATTATAGTAAATAGTAAAAATTATTTGAAATTCATTTTTAAGAAACATGGATGTGGATGATAATGAGATCCCAGTACATTATTACGTATAAATAACCTCGAATAATGAAGAGATTGTGAAATAACCCTTACCATGTACTTTTCCTTGGTTGGGGTAGGTTAACCTCATGTATAATATTTAAATAATTGTTATTAAATTATACAATAATCATACACATTCCTATGATATCATATATGATCTTTTAACATTGCTTTGTTAATAATATCTTAGTATTATCGTTGTTTCGGGTGTTAACTTACTCGTTTGACTTTATATGTTTTGTTACATAAGCCATGTTTTTAATTGATAGGTTGTATATTATTAATATACATAATAATATCAAGTCCTTAAACATTATTTTTAAATCATCAAATGATAATTATACTTGAATAGATACGATGGAAAATGAATCTCATCGCGTTCGTGGAGACGGTAGTCCGTACATACGCACGAGTGAAATATCATTATTTTGATATTAAAATAATATATAAATGGATGGTATATCATATATACAGAATCATTAACATGTTATATTTATTATTTACATGAGTTACACCTAATTATTATAACCATCCAAATAATAATATATTGACTAACAATTACACCACGACGTGGAGACGGTAAGCCGTACATACGGACGTATGGTGACATGTTATTCAAAGGGTGGATATAATACTGAATATGGTTGTACCATATTTATAATAACATCACAGTATATATATGATACTAGAGTTATTATTTTATAATGTTAATAACAAAGGAAGAAGAAGTGGAAAAAGAAAGGAACTTGTAAAAGGGTGGTGAAATCATTACCTCTTCTTCGGGTTCTTCCTTTTGATTTGATCAAAAGCGATCCTTAGGTTGGATTTATGATCAAACTAAGGCCTCTAGGTTGTATTTATGGAATTTGGGAGAGTATTTGGGAAGATTTTGGCCGATCAAAAGGCTTTGAAGGTGTGAATAAATGAGAAGGATGAGTTCCCTTTTATAAGAGGGGTGATGGGAACCTTTGGAAAAGCTAGAAATATTAATTTCTAATAAATTCATATTCGGTTTAAAATGGATCCAAAGTTGATTATTTAAATTTTAAGGTGGGGATAAGTCGAAAAACATTCAACCAATAGAATTTAGACAGGTTTGGGTTACTATATTAACCTTATCTTTAAGTATTAACTCTTAGTTAATTTGTTTGACATTTACCATGTCACTTTGTATTTTTATATTATATAGATAATAAACTTACTATATACATCCATGATACCCCCATGTGGCCCATTAATGATACATATATCATGATATAAGTCCCTTTTCCTAACCTTATATTTTTAGAAATTTAATATCAATTAATAATATAATATTTTTTTTAAAAACTCTTTTATGTCAATTTTGACACTATTCAATAGTTGATTTTTGTGAAACTCATAACAGAATGATTACTTCGAAAAAAGTTAATTAAATCAATACTAATATTTCATAATATCCTAGAAAATTATTTTAATTCATTAAATGTCTCAAATTATATTTATTTGGGTATTTATAATATCCATTATTTTAAATTGTCACTATTATATTAATTACTGCATCATCACTGTGTCATAAATAAATTAAATTATGTAATGTATAAAAATTATATATAAAATATCATTATGTAGGAAATAGTTTTATATTTCTAATGAATATTTATAGTCGAAAATCCAACATATATTAACCTATGTAAAAATTGTTTTGCTAAAAGATATATGCTTGTGTCATTTTTGGTATTTATTTTCACTTAATTAAAATACAGTGTCCCTATCACCTACAAGAGGCTCCATGGGGTCCCAAAATCGACCCAAATATGCCTATGGTCAAACATGTATCATCCAATAAGTCTAGGACATGTTTTAAGATAATTTAGTATTATTATAATATTATTGTTTAACCCTTATTTACCGAATTTACCCTTAACCATGGTAAATAAAATATTTACCGAAGGAATAATTCAAAATGTCTAAAAATAAAAGTTATCTATTTACATAATTTGAACATCCTGATTCCAAATATGGAATCCATTTTTTCAAATTCAAAACACAGAAGTGGCAGAATGTAATTTAAAATTAATTCCCGTTGTTAAAACAAAAAGTGTGTTTTTAAGAGATAATAACTATCAAAAGATTGACACTTGTTTATGTCCGGTTTAATTGTAAAATTATTTCAAATGACAAACATTATATTAAATGTTAAAACTATATTCTAAATATACTTTAAAACCACTCAAATTCATAACTTATCACTATTAATTATTTTTATTAAAAAAGTTGTTTTTAATTAAAATTTAGTAATTTTCACTATTCATCAAAATATTAAAGTTATCCGAAAAGTACCAAAATTTCACCTTAGGATAAATTCGATATTCCGAATCCAAAAATGAAGTCCATTTTAAAAAATAAAATATATATAATTTAAAAACGTAGGTATTATTATTCATAAAGGCTAGTTTGATTGGTTATGGTGTGTTAGAACTCGGTGTTGCGTACAACACACGCTATCACATTATTCAAAGAGAAGCATACCGTGGAAATTTGGGTTGTTACATTCTACCCTCCTTCAAATAATTTCATCCTCGAAATTTCTAGAATATTATCGCATGAAAAGACTCGGGTGGTTCTTCATCATAGGTTCCTCGGGTTCCCACGTTGCCTCTTCCATCTTATGGTTTCTGCACAAAACTTTTACCAGACGCATCGTCCTGTTTCTCAGTACATGTTCTCTCGTATCAAGAATCCTCATGGGCTCTTCAAAATAAGAAAGATCGGGTTCTAGTTCTAACTCATTATAGGCGAGTACATGCGTTGGGTCAGGCATGTATTTCCTCAACATAGATACATGGAACACATCGTGAACTTTGGAGAGACTTGGCGGCATTGCCAACTGGTAAGCTACAGCCCCAATTCGTTCTAGAATTTCGAAATGTCTGATGTACCTGGGACTCAATTTACCTTTCTTACCAAAACGTATGACCCCCTTCCATGGAGATACCTTCAAGAAAACATGATCACCGACTTGAAATTCCAAATCCTTCCTTCGATTATCAGTATAGCTCTTCTGCCTAATTTGAGCTGCTTTGATGTGATTTTGGATTACCTTCACCTTTTCTATCGTTTCCTCCACCAGTTCTAGACCTACAAGGTTTCTTTCACCAACATCATCCCAACAGGTTGGTGTGCCACATCTCTTTTCGAATAACTCTTCATATGGTGCCATCTGAATACTCGAATGGAAGTTATTGTTATAAGAAAATTTACTAGAGGTAAATACTGATCCCACATACCCTTAAAGTCAAGTGAGAAGGATCTCAACATGTCTTCTAAGTTTTGAATTGTCCGTTATTATTGTCCGACTGTCTGAGGGTGGTAGGTAGTGCTCAAATGAAGTTTAGTATCCAGGGATTTCTGAAGACTCTTCCAGAATCTAGAAGTAAAATGAGGATCACAATCAGAAACAATCGATAGGGGTACTCCATGAAGTCTCACAACTTCATTAATATATATTATTGCTAGACTTTCCAGTGGTAGATCTTCTCTTAAAGTAAGAAAATGTGCTGACTTGGTAAGACGGTCAACAATAGCCCATATTGCATCATTCCCTCTAGGAGTCTTTGGTAGCCCCATGACAAATTCCACTGTAATATTGTCCCATTTCCACTCTGGTATGGGAAGAGGTTACATGACTCCTCCAGGGTATTGCCTTCCATCCTTCACTTGTTGAGAAACCATACATCTTGACACAAAATCAGAAATCTCCCTCTTTATATTGTCCCACCAAAAATGTTCCTTCAAATCTCTATTCATTTTGGTTCTCCCAGGGTGTATAGAGTAATTGGAACTATGACCATTATCCAACAAACTCCCTTTTTATAACAGGTATATCAGGAACACAAATCCTCTTCCTGAATTTCAAAATTACATTTTCATAACCAAAATCTCTCAATCTCCCATCATTCACAGCTTTAATCTTCTTTTGAAATTCTCCATCATTAGTCTGAGAACTCTTAATCCTTTCTAGTAAAGATGGTTTGGTAAGAATTTGAAAAAGAATCGATGTTTCTCCTTCCCTGGTTATTCCCATGTCCATATTCACTAGATCCATGTAAATTGGATCCCTTTCAATTCTCATATTGTTCAAAACTCCATGATATTTTCTGCTCAAAGCATCTTCCACCATGTTTGCCTTCCCCGGGTGGTAGTGTATCGTCCAATCATAATCCATGAGTAATTCAAGCCATCTCTTTTGCCTCATGTTGAGTTCTTTTTGTGAGAAAATATATTTCAAACTCTTGTGATCAATATAAATCTAACATTTTTCACCATAGAGGTAGTGCCTCCATATCTTCAATGAAAAGATCATAGCTGCTAACTCGAGATCATGAGTAGGATAGTTTTGTTCATTAATTTTCAACGGTCGTGATTCATAGGCAATAACCCTATCATTCTGCATAAGGACACAACCAAGTCCTTTCTTCGATGCATCACTATAAATAACGAACCCATCATTCCCTGAGGGTAGAGTCAATATAAGAGAATTGACTAATCTTCTCTCTGGTTCTTCGAAACATTTTTCACACTCTTTTTTCCAAACAAATTTAACCCCTTTACGTGTGAGCTTCGTTAATGGTTTATCCAATCGGGCCAAATTCTGGACGAAACGTCGATAATAACCTACTAAACAAATAAAACTACGTACCTCAGTTATACTCGTCGGTGCTGGCCATTCTTGGATTGCCTTGGTCTTAGAAGGATCAACAGAGATTCCATCTTTAGAGACAATATGTTCATGAAAATAAATCTCCTGAAGCCAGAATTCACACTTTCTAAACTTCCCATATAATTCATGTCTTCTCATAGTCTTCAAGATAATGCACAAGTGATTTTCATGATCTTCGTAGCTTTTTGAGTATACCAAGATATCATCAATAAATACCACCACAAATTCATCGAGATATTCCTTGAAAACTCTATTCATCAGATCCATGAATACAGAGGGTTAATTAGTCAATCCAAAAGGCATTACTGTAAACTCATAATGCCCGTACGTGGATCGAAATTTTGTCTTCGGAATGTCTACCTTCTTCACAAACAACTGATGGTATCCAGATCGTAGGTCAATCTTTGAAAAGTATTGAGATCCATGCAGTTGGACAAATAAATCATCAATGCGAGGTAGGGGATACTTGTTCTTTATCATTATAGCATTGTTCTCCCTGTAGTCAATACATAACCGCACAGATCCATCTTTATTTTTAACATAAATAGCAGGGGCTCCCCATGGAGAAAAACTAGGGAGAATAAATCCTTTATTGCTCAATTCCTCTAGTTGTTTATTTAGTTCGACTAATTCTACAGTGGCCATTCTATAAGTGGTCTTCAATATAGGCCTTGATCCAAGAATTAAATAAATGGAAAAATCGACTTCTTGTTCTGGAGGATGTCT
Source organism: Viscum album (assembly GCA_963277665.1). Lineage (NCBI taxonomy): Eukaryota > Viridiplantae > Streptophyta > Magnoliopsida > Santalales > Viscaceae > Viscum > Viscum album. The sequence goes on along the minus strand of OY728162.1, from coordinate 1,364,964,852 downwards.
AGGTAAATCATCCGGAAATACATCTACAAATTATTTCACAACAGGTACATCCTCTATTTGAACATTCCTTTCCTCACCCATAGTTATTTCATTCTCGTCCTCCCCAATAATTGAATTTAGTTGAGCTACTGGGGGTGGATCTAGATAAGAATTAGGTGGTGACGATTCTGCTCTAAAGATAAGGTGTTCCTTATCATCATCATCAAGAATTGTAACCTATTTCTACTTACAATAAATTTTCACATCATAGTCTGAAAGCCAGTCCATACCAAGGATTATATCAAACTAAATCATAGGTATGACGACAAGATCAGAAGATAAAGAACATTTATGTGCTCTAATGGGGACTGATTCACAAAACATTATTGCAATGATACTTCCCTTATGAGTTTTAACTGACAACTCCCTTGTTAAATCAAATTGGAAATATCTAATTTTTCATATAAAACTGGGAAGATATGAAACAATGCGATGATCTAGAATCAAATAATGCATTTTCTAAACTTTAGGAAACCATTAAATTAACTGCCACCACCTCTTTCAGAGCTTCTACCTAAGCAGTAGTGATAGCATAAGCTTGGACTTGATCCCTTGTCCTTTTCTGAGGTATGTTCTCATGACACTTAGGAAATTCATTTTCATAATGCCCCATATCCCTGCAATTGTAGCACTGAACATTGGTAGCTTCCTTCTTCCCCTTGCAATTAGAGCTTGGTGGCCTTTTTCACCACACTTGTAACAGACTCCTGTTCCCTTCAAGAAAGTATCAGGGTGTTTCTTACCACATTTACCACATGATGGATATTCATCCTTTCCCTTCTTCCCCTTATTTCCATTCCCAGATTGATCAGCAGGTGTCTTCTCCTCTTTCTTTGCTTTAAATTAATATGACTTAGAGAATTCCTTTTCAGTCTTGATAACACATGAGACAATGTCTTCGTACGATGAAAAGGATTGTGAGATTAATTCTTGATGGAGAAATGGTCTTAACCCTTCCAAGAAACGATCAATCTTACTTCTTGGGTTATATATATAATCTCCACCATACCTTGCTAACCTTGTAAAGTTCTCCTCAAACTTTGTGACATTCTCATCCTCCTTCTGTCTCAGACTCAGAAATTGCCTTTCCATATCTGCTCGATGGTCACGAGGAAAGTAATTATCTAAAAACAGATCTTTGAACTCCCTCCATTCCATATTTGATACTTCATCATCTTCATTCGTGTTTGGAATCAATGACCACCATTGATCAACATCTCCAATGAGGCGGTAAACTGCCATGATAACTTTTTCGCTTTCACTACTCCCCAAAGCCTGAAATATTTTTTCTAGGGAATTTATCCATTTCTCAGCTACTAAGGGATTTTTACTCCCATTTAATGTTGGTTGTTTTTGCCTCAAGAATAGATATAACATTGATCCTCCACGTTGCGGACCAGGGTGCTCCATACGGGTAAGGTTATTATTCATAACTTGAGTGAGTTGTCCAAGTATGGTGATTAACTGATCGGCACCAGTTGCATCACCAACTCCACTATAATTATCTTGAGCAGGAGGGAAATACCTACATGGAGTGCGTTCATTGATACGGTATCCATTTCTTCCACTTGGCACCATTTCTAAACAATGGCATAAACTAGATCAGTTTATGAATCAAAATACATAATCCCATACTTATAAAACACTTAACATAAATTGACCTATTTATGCATATAATCCAAAATCATAATAATGTTTTCTTTGAGAAAGTATATACTCATAAACCCTTCATAATGATTTGTAAAGAAAATGAGAGTTATCCTAATCATATCCCCCGGGAGTGTCGTAACCAAGAGTGCAGCAAGGCCCGTTGTCGTGCAGCGGTTCCCATTCGAGTCTAGCTCAAAGTGGTATTTTCTGGTTTTACCCCTAGGTACATCTGTGCAAGAGCCGCCTCTACCTTCTCATATCCAGACAGGGATGTATTGCTCAGAAAACTCACAAAATCTCTACAATACCAAAATTCTAGGAAGTTCTTCTACACTAATCCTCAAAGTTCATCTTAGGTCTGCATGCTCTAATCAGAGTTTATCTAAATCTAGCTTCCAAGGTTTGTATTAAAATTCCTCTGATACCAACTGTAACGCCCCGACCCTAGTTACCTAGAGTCGGTGAATTATTACATAACATTGGCATGATCACAAGAAATATCAAATCTCGAATGACTGATTGGTTTAGTAGCCTTGAAAACACTAGATATATTCACAAGTCTTACATTACATCATAAAGTGAAAAACTAATACAACATATCGTCTCCATATTCCAAACTCATATCCCCACATAATATCCCTACAGGTCATTCAAAATTTACTTCTTCACTTCCTGGGAAAAATAAAACACAGAAAAGGGGTGAGCTCAAATGCCCAGTAAGGATAACAATATAGCGGAAACATTCATAAATAAGAATAAACATTTAAGGCAATGTATAACTAAAACAAAAGACTTTTAAACATGAACTTCGACATAGTATGTAAAAAGTAAAATGAAATAATTCCATTTACTTATTCACATGGATATTCTACTAATCTAATAATAACATGCAATATCAATAACCACTTTCATAATGATGGAATGCATAATGCCAGACTATCGTAACCACATATCCATGGCCTCATGCCAAGACTACAAATAAGATTTTTCCAAGGCCTTATGCCAAGAAACTAGTTGGTCTCATGAGACCTACCGATGCATTGAGGAACTATAGCGGGCTCCACCCGACACATATTAAGACCAATGCATTCCCATATGAAAATGTTTAAACATAACATAAACATTCGTATTAAAAATAGCATACGAAATGTCAATACTTTCACAATAAACTATGAATGGTATTAAAATAGAACATCCACAGTCAAACATATCACAAAACCTTCAATAAAATATAGAAATTTTGTATCATAATAAAACAACTTCAAATAAGCGTAAAATTCATCAAAGGATGTTGACATAGATGAAATCAAAACACTTTTTTGAGAAATGTCAATTTCTATTTTGAAATCGTTTAAGAGACTTATAGTTATGAAATAAATCATTTTCTTTGAAAATATTATTATAATATTGTAAGGGAAGCTTAGATGATTTTATAATGGCAGAAAATAGCCGCACCTGCCGTATAAGTTAAAGAAAACATTCATTCCTTAATTTTGTCGAAAAGGTTAAAAAGCACCTTGTTTGGAAAACAGCGGAAATATTCCTTTATAATCCTCTTATAAAAAGTGAAAAAGGGTATAAATGACTTTAATCCATATTCTAGTAAATAGTAAAAATGTTTTGAAATTCATTTTTAAGAAACATGGATGTTGATGATAAAGAGATCCCAGTAGATTATTATGTATAAACAACCTCAGATAATGAAGAGATTGTGAAATAACCTTTACCTTGTTCTTTTCCTTGGTTAGGGTAGGTTAACCTCCTGTATAATAGTGAAATAATTGTTATTAAATTATACAATAATCATATACATTCATATGATATCGTATATGATCTTTTAACATTCCTTTTTTAATAATATCTTAGTATTATCGTCGTTTCGGGTGTTAACTTACACATTTTATTTTATATGTTTTGTTACATAAGACATGTTTGTAATGGATAGGTTGTATATTATTCATATAAATAATGATATCAAGTACTTAAACATTATTTTTAAATCATCAAATGATAATTATACTTGAATGGATACGATGGAGAACGAATCTCATCGCGTTCGTGGAGACGGTAGTCTGTACGTACGTACGAGCGACAATATCATTATTTTGATATTAAAATAATATATAAATGGATGGTATATCATATATACAGAATCATTAACATGTTATATTTATCATTTACATGAGTTACACATCATTATTATACCCATCCAAATAATAATATATTGAATAACAATTACACCACGATGTGGAGACGGTAAGCTGTGCGTATGCACGTATGGTGACATGTTATTCAAAGGGTCGATGGAATAATTAATATGGTTATACAATATTTATAATAACATCAAATTATATATATGATACTGGAGTTATTATTTTATAATTTTAATAACAGAGGAAGAAGAAGTGGAAGAAGAAAGGAACTTGGAAAAATGTGGTGAAATCATTACCTCTTCTTCGGGTTCTTCCTATTGATTTGATCAAAAGGGCTCGTTAGTTTGGATTTATGATCAAAATAAGGTCTCTAGGTTATAGTGAGGTAATTTGGGAGAGTATTTTGGCAGAGTTTTTCCGAACCAAAAGGCTTTGATGGTGTGAAGAAATGAGAAGGAGGATTTCCCTTTTATAAGAGGGGTGAGGGGCACCTTTGGAAAAGCTAGAAATATTAATTTATAATAAATTCATATTCGGTTTCAAATGGCTCCAAAGATGATAATTTAAATATTAATGTAGGGATAGGTCGAAAACCATTCAACCAATAGAATTTAGACAGGTTTCGGTTACTATATTAACCTTATCTTTAAGTATTAACTCTTAGTTAATTAGTTTGACATTTACCATGTCACATTGTATTTTTATATTATATAGTAAATAAACATACTATATACATTAAATAGTCCCCAAAGTGGTCCATTAATGACACAACTATCATTATATAAGTATAGTGGCCAAACCTTGGATTTTTAGGAATTTAATATCAATTAATAATATAATATTTGTTTTAAAAACTCTTTTATGTCAATTTTGACACTATTCAATAGTTGATTTTTGTGAAACTCATAACAGAATTATTAATTAAAAAAAAGATAATTAAATCAATAATAATATGTCATAATATCCTAGAAAATTATTTTATTTCAATAGAAGTCTCAAATTTTATTTATTTGGGTATTTATAATATCCATTAATTTAAATTTTCACTATTATGTTAATTACTGCAACATCATTGTGTCATATATAAATTAAATTATGTAATCTCTAAAAATTATAAATAAAATATCATTATGTAGTAAATATTTTTATATTTCTAAAGAATATTTATAGTATAAAATCCAACATATATAACACTATGTAATATTTGTTTTGCTAAAAGATATATGCTTGTGTCATTTTTTTTCATTTTAACTTAATTAAAATAAGTGTCCCTATCAGCTACCAGTGGATCCATGGGGTCCCAAAATCGTCCCAAAGATGCCTATGGTAGAAAATGTTACAAAAAATAATTCTAGGACACGTTTTAGGGTAATTTAGTATTATTATAATATTATTTGTTAACCCTTATTTACCGGATTTACCCTTAACCATGGTAAATAAAATATTTACCGAAATAATAATTCAAAACGTCTAAAAATAAAAGTTACCTATTTACAAAATTTGAACATCCTGATTCCAAATATGGAATCCATTTTTCCATATTCAACACACATAAGTGGTAGAACGTAATTTAAAATTAATTCCGTTGTTAAAACAAAAAGCGTGTTTTTAAGAGATAATAACTATCAAAAGATTGACACTTGTTTATGTCCGGTTTAATTGTAAAATTATTTCCAATGACCAAAAATATATTAAATGGTAAAAATATATTATAAATATACTTTAAAACCACTCAAATTAATAATTTATCACTATTAATTATTTTGATTAAAAAGTTGTTTTTAATTAAAATTTAGTAAATTTCACAATTCATCAAAATATTAAAGTTATATGAAAAGTACCAAAATTTCACCTTAGGCTAAATTCGATATTCCGAATCCAAAAATGAAGTCCATTTTATAAAATAAAATATATATAATTTCAAAAACTAGGTATTACTATTCATAAGGGCTAGTTTGATTGGTTATGGTGTGTTAGAACTCGGTGTTGCGTACAACACATGCTATCACATTATTCAAAGAGAAGCGTACCGTGGAACCTTGGGGTGTTACATTCTCCCCTCCTTCAAATAATTTTGTCCTCAAAATTTCTAGAATTTTATCGCATGAAATGACTTGTGTGGTTCTTCATTATATGTTCCTCGGGTTCTCACGTTGCCTCTTCCATCTTATGGTTTCTCCACAAAACTTTTACCAGACGCGTCGTACGGTTTCTCAGTACATGTTCTATTGTATCAAGAATCATGACAGGCTCTTCACAATAAGACAGATCGGGTTCCAGTTCTAACTCCTCAAAGGTGAGTACATGCGTAGGTTCAGGCATGTATTTTCTCAACATAGATACGTGGAACACATTGTGAACTTTGGAGATACATGGCGGCATTGCCAATCGGTAAGCTAGAGCCCCAATTCGTTCTAGAATTTCAAAAGGTCTGATGTACCTGGGACTCAATTTACCTTTCTTACAAAAATATATGACTCCCTTCCATGGAGATAGCTTCAGGAGAACATGATCTCCAACATGAAATTCCAAATCCTTCCTTCGATTATCGACGTTGCTCTTCTGCCTACTTTGAGCTGCTTTGATGTGATTTTGGATTACCTTCACCTTTTCTATCGTTTCCTCTACCAGTTCTAGACCTACATGTTTTCTTTCACCGACGTCATCCCAACAGGTTGGTGTGCGACATCTCTTTCCGTATAACACTTCGTATGGTGCCATCTGAATACTCGAATGGAAGCTATTGTTATAGGAATTTTCTACCAGAGGTAAATACTGATCTCACATACCCTGAAAGTCATGTGAGAAAGATCTCAACATGTCTTCTAAGGTTTGAATTGTCCGTTCTGATTGTCCGTCTGTCTGAGGGTTATAGGTAGTGCTCAAATGAAGTTCAGTATCCAGGGATTTCTGAACACTTTTCCAGAAGCTACAAGTAAAACGGGGATCACGATCATAAATAGTTGATAATGGTACTCCATGAAGTCTCACACCTTCATTAATATATAGTCTTGCTAGACGTTCCAGTGGTAGATCTTCTCTTATAGCATGAAAATGTGCTCACATGGTAAGACCATCAACAATCGTCCATATTGAATCATTACTTCTAGGAGTATTTGGTAGCCCCCTGATAAATTCCATCGTAATATTGTCCCATTTCCACTGCGGTATGGGAAGAGGTTTCATGACTCCTACAGGGTGTTTCCTTCCAGCTTTCACTTGTTGACAAACCATACTTCTTGACACAAAATCAGAAATCTCCCTCTTTATATTGTCCCACCAAAAATGTTCCTTTAAATCTCTATACGTTTTGGTGCTCCCAGGGTGTATAGAGAAATTGGAACTTTGAGAATCATCCAACAATTCACTTTTTATATCAGGTATATCGGGAACACAAAGCCTCTTCCCGAATTTTAAAATTCCATTTTCATACACAAAATCTCTCAATCTCCCATCATTCACAGCATTAATCTTCTTTTGAAATTCTCCCTCATTAGTCTGAGAACTCTTAAAACATTCTAGTAAAGATGGTTTGAAACCATTTGAAAAAGCATTGATGTTTTTCCATCCCTGGTTATTCCCATGTCCTTCTTCACTAGATCCAAGAAAATTGGATCCCTTTCAATTCTCATATTGTTCAAAACTCCATGATATTTTCTACTCAAAGCATCTACCACATTGTTTGCCTTCCCCGGGTGGTAGTGTATCGTGCAATCATAATTCTTGAGTAATTCAAGCCATCTCTGTTGCCTCATGTGGAGTTCTTTTTGTGAGAAAATATACTTCAAACTCTTGTGATTAGTATAAATCTCACATTTTTCACCATAGAGGTATTGCCTCCATATCATCAAAGCAATGATCATAGCTGCTAACTCGAGATCATGAGTAGGATAGTTTTGTTCGTGAATTTTCAACTGTCATGATACATAGGCAATAACCCTATCATTCTGCATAAGTACACAACCAAGTCCTTTCTTCGATGAATCAATATAAATAACAAACCCATCATTCCCTGATGGTAGATCAATATAGGAGCATTGACTAATCATCTCTTCTGTTCTTCGAAACATTCTTCACACTCTATTGTATAACCAGATTTAACCCCTTTACCTGTGAGCTTCGTTAATGGGTTAGCCAATCGGGCAAAATTCTGGACGAAACATCGATAATAACCTGCTAAACCAATAAAACTACGTACCTAAGTTATACTCGTCGGTGATGGCAATTCTTGGATTACCTTGGTCTTAGAAATATCAACAGAGATTCCATCTTTAGAGACAATATGGCCAAGAAAATAAATCTCCTGAAGCCAGAATTTACACTTTCTAACTTCCCATATAATTCATGACTTCTCAGAGTCTTCAAGATAATGCGCAAGTGATTTTCATGATCTTCGTAGATTTTTGAGTATACCAAGATATCATCAATAAATACCACCACAAATTCATCGAGATATTCCTTGAAAACTCTATTCATCAGATCCATGAATACAGAGGGTGCATTAGTCAATCTAAAAGGCATTACTGTAAACTCATAATGCCTGTACCTGGTTCGAAATGATGTCTTCAGAATGTCTTCCTTCTTCACACACAACTGATGGTATCTAGATCGAAGGTCAATCTTTGAAAAGTATTGAGCTCCGTGTAGTTGGTCAAATAAATAATCAATGCGAGGTAGGGGATACTTGTTCTTTATCGTTATAGCATTGATCTCCTTATAGTCAATACATAACCTCATAGATCCATCTTTCTTTTTAACAAAAAGAACATGGGCTCCCCATGGAGAAACACTAGGGTGAATAAATCCTTTATCACTCAATTCCTCTATTTGTATCTTTAGTTCAACTAATTCTGCAGTGTCCATTCTATAATGGGTCTTCGATATAGGCCTTGATCCATGAATTAAATCAATGGAAAACTCAACTTCTCGTTCTGGAGGATGTCTGGGTAAATCTTCCGGAAATACATCTACAAACTCTTTCACAACAGGTAAATCCTATATTTGAACATTCCTTTCCTCAACCATAATTATTTCATTCTCTTCTTCCCCAATAATTGAATTTAGTTGAGCTACTGGGGGTGGATCTAGATAAGAATTAGGTGGTGACGATTCTGCTCTAAAGATAAGGTGTTCCTTATCATCATCATCAAGAATCGTAACCTATTTCTTCTTACAATAAATATTCGCATCATAATCTGAAAGCCAGTCCATATCGAGGATTATATTAAACTCAATCATAGGTATGACGACGAGATCAGCAGATAAAGAACATTTATGCTCTCTAATGGGGATTGATTCACAAAACTTTGTTGCAATGATACTTCCCATAGGAGTTTTAACTGACAACTCCCATGTTAAATCAAATTGGAAATATATAATTTTCTTATAAAACTGGGATGATTTGAAACAATGCAATGATCCAGAATCAAGTAATGCATTTTCTAAACTTGAGGAAACCATTAAATTACCTGCCACCACATCTTTCGGAGCTTCTACCTCAGCAGTAGTGATAGCATAATCTTGACCTCGATCCCTTGGCCTTTTCTGAGGTAAGTTCTCCTGACGAATTGGAAATTCATTTGCATAATGCCCCATCTCCCTGCAATTGTATCACTGAACATTGGTAGCTTCATTCTTCCCCTTTCAATCACGATCTTGGTGTCCTTTTTCATAACACTTGTAACAGACTCTTGTTCCCTTCAAGCAAGTACTGGGGTGTTTCTTACCACATTTACCACAATATGGATATTTAATCTTTCCCTTCTTCACCTTATTTCCATTCCCATATTGATCAGCAGGTCTCTTCTTCTCTCGCTTCGCTTTAAAGTCATAAGACTTAGAGAATTCCTTTTTGGTCTTGATAGCACATGAGACAATGTCTTCATACGATGAAAATGATTGTGAGACTAATGCTCGACGGAGAAATGGTTTTAACCCATCAAAAAACGATCAATCTTACTTATTGGGTTACATATATAATCTCCAACATACCTTTTTAAACATGTAATGTTAGCTTCATACTTTGCGACATTCTCATCCACCTACTGTCTCAGACTCAGAAATTGCCTTTCCATATCTGCTCGATGGTCGCGGGGAAATTATTTTTCTAAAAACAGATCTTTGAACTCCCTCCATTCCAAATTTGATACTTCATCATATTCCTTCATGTTTTGAATCAATTACCACCATTTATCAGCTTCTCCATTGAGGCGGTAAACTGCCATGATAACTTTTTCCCTTTCACTACTCCCCAAAGCCTGAAATATTTTTTCTAGGGAATTTATCCATTGCTCATCTACTATGGGATTTGTACTCCCATTTAACATTGGTGGTTGTTGCCTCATGAATCGATCTATCATTGATCCTCCACGCTGCGGATCAAGGAGCTCCATATGGGTAAGGTTATTATTCATAACCTGAGTCAGTTGTCCCAGTATGGTGATTAGCTGATCGGCACCAGTTGCATCACCAGCTCAACTATAATTATCTTTAGCAGGAGGGAAATCCCTACATGGAGTGTGTGCATTTATACGGTTTCCATTTCTTCCACTAGGCACCATTTCTAAACAATTTCATAAACTAGATCAGTTTATGAATCAAAATACATAATCCCGTACTTATAAAACACTTAACATAAATTTAACTATTTATGGATATAATCCATAATCATAAGAATGTTTTCTTTGAGAAATTATATACTCATAAACCCTTCATAATGATTTTTAAAGAAAATGAGAGTTATCCTAAGCATATCCCCTGGGAGTGTCATAACCAAGAGTGCAGCAAGGCCCGTTGTCGTGCACCAGTTCCCGTTCGAGACTAGCTCAAAGCGGTGTTTTGGGTTTCACCCCTAGGTACATTTGTGCCAGAGCCGCCTCTACCATATCGTATCTATACATGGATGTATTTCTTGGAAAACTCACAAAATCTCTACAATACCAAAATTTTAGGAAGTCCTTCTGTACTAATCCTCAAAGTTCATCTTAGGTCTACGTGCTCTAATCAGAGTTTATCTAAATCTAGCTTCCAAGGTTTGTACTAAACTTCCTCTGATACCAACATCAATGCCCCGACCACAATTACCCAGAGTTAGTTCATTGTTACATAACATTGGCATTATCATAAGAAAGATCAAATCTCGAAATACCGATTGGTGTAGTAGCCTTGGAAACACTAGATATATTCATAAGTCTTACATTACATCATAAAGTGAAAAACTACTACAACAACATATTGTCTCCATATTCCACATTCATATCCCCATATAATATCCCAGTAGGTCATTCATAATTTACTTCATCACTTCCAGGGAAAAATAAAACATAGAAAAGGGGTGAGCTCAAATTCCCAGTATGGACAACAATATAGCGGAAACTTTCATAAATAAGAATAAACATTTAAGGCAATGTATAACTAAAACAAAATCATTTTAAACATGAACATAAACATAGTATGGAAAAAGTAAAATGAAATAATTCCATTTACTTATTCACATGGATATTCTACTAATCGAATAATCATATGCAATATCAATAACCACTTTCTTAATGATGGAATGCATAATGTCAGACTATCACAACCACATAGCCAAGGCCTCGTTCCAAGACTAAAAATAAGATTTTTCCAAGGCCTTATGCCAAGACCCTAGTTTGTCTAATGAGACCTACCGATGCATCGAGGAGCTATAGCGAGCTCCACCCACCACATATTATGTCCAATGCATTCCCATATGAAAAGGTTTAAACATAACATAAACATTAGTATTTTAACTAGCATACGAAATTTCAATACTTTCACCATAATCTATGAACGGTATAAAAATAGCACATCCATAGTCAAACATATCAAAAAACATTCAATACAATATAGAAATTTTGTATCATAATAAATCAACTTCAAATAAGCATAAAATTCATCAAAGGATGTTGACATAGATGAAATCAAAACTCTTTTTAGAGAAATATATCTTTCTATTTTGAAATCATTTAAGAGTCTTATATTTATGAAATAAAACATTTAATTTGAAAATATTCTTCTAATATTGTAAGGTAATCTTCGAAGATTTTATAACGGCGGAAAATATCTACACCCGCCGTATACGTTAAAAAAACATTCTTATCTTAATTTTGATGAAAAGGTTAAAAATCACATTTTTTGGAAAATGACGGAAAGATTCCTTTATAAACCTCTTATAAAAATTCAAACAAGGGTATAAATGACTTTAACCCTTATTCTATTAAATAGTAAAAATGTTTTGAAATTCATTTTTAAGAAACATGGATGTGGATGATAAAGAGATCCCAGTAGATTATTACGTATAAACAACCTCGGATAATGAAGAGATTGTGAAATAACCCTTACCTTGTACGTTTCCTTGGTTGGGGTAGGTTAAACTCTTGTATAATAGTGAAATAATTGTTATTTAATTATACAAGAATCATACACATTCATATGATATCATATATGATCTTTTAACATTGCTTTGTTAATAATATCTTAGTATTATCGTCGTTTCGAGTGTTAACTTACTCGTTTTATTTTATATGTTTTGTTACATAAGCCATGTTTGTCATGGATAGGTTGTATATTATTCATATGCATAATGATATCAAGTCCTTAACCATTATTTTTAAATCATAAAATGATAATTATACTTGAATGGATACGATGGAGAATGAATCTCATCGCGTTCGTGGAGACGGTAGTCCGTACGTACGCACGAGCGGAAATATCATTCTTTTTATATTAAAATAATATATAAATGGATGGTATATCAAATATACAGAATAATAAACATGTTATATTTATTATTTACATGAGTTACACATCATTATTATAACCATCCAAATAATAAAATATTGAATAACAATTACACCGCGACGTGGAGACGGTAAGCCGTACGTACGCACGTATGGTGACATGTTATTCAAAGAGTGGATAGAAAAATGAATATGGTTGTACCATATTTATAATAACATCACAGTATATATATGATACTAGAGTTATTATTTTAGAATGTTAATAACAAAGGAAGAAGAAGTGGAAGAAGAAAGGAACATGGAAAAGGGTGGTGAAATCATTACCTCTTCTTCGGGTTCTTCCTTTTGATTTGATCAAAAGGGCTCCATAGGTTGGATTCCCGATCATAATAAGGCCTCTAAGTTGTAGTGAGGGAAGTTGGGAGAGAATTTGGGCAGTGTTTGGCCGAACAAAAAGGCTTTGAAGGTGTGAAGAAAAGAGAAGGAGGAGTGCCCTTTTATAAGAGAGGTGAGGGGCACCTTTGGAAAATCTAGAAATATTAATTTATAATAAATTAATATTCGGTTTCTAATGGCTCCAAAGCTGATTCTTTAAATCTTAAGGTGAATATAGGTCAAAAACCATTCAACCAATAGAATTTATACAGGTTTGGGTTACTATATTAACCTTATCCTTAAGTATTAACTATTATTTAATTAGTTTGACCTTTACCATGTAACTTTGTATTTTTATATAATATAGTTAATAAACTTACTATATACATCCATGCGACCCCCAAGTGGTCAATTAATGATAACAATATCATGATATAAGTCTCTTGGCCGAACATTATATTTTTAGGAATTTAATATCAATTAATAATAAAATATTTGTTTTAAAAACTCTTTTATGTCAATTTTGACACTATTCAATAGTAGATTTTTGTGAAACTCATAACAGAATTATTACATCGAAAAAAGTTAATTATAGAAATACTAATATGTCATAATATCCTAGAAAATTATTTTAATTCATTAATAGTCTCAAATTATATTTATTTGTGTATTTATAATATCAATTATTTTAAATGTTCACTATTATGTTAATTACTGCATCATCATTGTGTCATAAATAAATTAAATTATGAAATATTTAAAAATTATAAATAAGCTACAATTATGTAGGAAATAGTTTTTTCTTTCTAATGAGTATTTATAGTCAAAAATCCAACATATATAACCCTATGTAAAAATTGTTTTTCTAAAAGATATATGCTTGTGTAATTTTTGTATTCATTTTAACTTAATTAAAATAAATTTTCCCTATCACCTACAAGTGGCTCCATGGGGTCCCAAAATAGACCCAAAGATTCCTATGGTATAACTATTATCAACCAATAAGTCTAGAACACATTTTATGGTAATTTAGTATTATTATAGTATTATTTGTTAACCCTTATTTACCGGATTTACCCTTAACCATGGTAAATAAAATGTTTACTGAAATAATTATTCAAAATATCTAAAAATAAAAGTTATCTATTTACAAAATTTGAACTTCCTGATTCCAAATATGGAATCCATTTTTCCAAATTCAAAACACAGATGTGGCAGAAATTAATTTAAAATTAATTCTCGTTGTTAAAACAAAAAGCGTGTTTTAAAAAAATAATAACTATCAAAAGATTGACACTTGTTTATGTCCGGTTTAATTGTAAAATTATGTCCAATGACAAAAATATATATTAAATGGTAAAAATATATTTTAATAAACTTTAAAAACACTCTAATTCATAATTTATCACTATTAATTATTATGATTAAAAAAGTTATTTTTAATTAAAATTTAGTAATTTTCACTATTCATCAAAATATTATAGTTATCTGAAAAGTACCAAAATTTTACATTAGGCTAAATTTGATATTCCGAATCCAAAAATGAAGTCAATTTTAAAAAATAAAATATATATAATTTCAAAAAGTCGATATTACTATTCATAACGGCTAGTTTGATTGGTTATGGTGTGTTAGAACTCGGTGTTGCGTACAACACACGCTATCACAATATTCAAAGAGAAGCGTACTGTGGAAGCTTGGGGTGTTACATACCAGGAATATTCCATATAAATTCCATTTATCATTGATTTTGGGGGATAAATAATCACTTTTATTTTCCCTAAAACATTACCAAGATGAGATTCACCGACTAAAGGCTGAAAGAAACTATTTACGGGATAAGATCAAGGTAATCAATGTCACAATGAATACCATGCTCACACACCACTCTAATAAAATCTAACCATTTCAAACCATACCCAAAAGGCATTCACTACACTAACCAAGTTATATGTATCTAGACCATAACATTTTGAATTTTAATATTTTTATTATTAATAAATTAATGATTATATATTTCTTTTATTTTTTTATAATTATCAAAAAGTAATTTTGATAATAAATATTTTGTGATATGATGAAAAATAAATTGTAATTTTAGGAAATAAATATTTTCAACCAAGAAACCATTTTAAATGAATTCATGAATATTTTTAATGAAATGTAATTTTAATAATATATTATTATGAAATAGTATTTAATAAATATAAATGAAAATGAAATTTTATGATGTCTAAGGTAAAATTTATATGATACAAAAAACATTTATTCCAAAAAAACAGAAATTATCATTAATTACTGATTTTTTAATGGTTTTATTTTCATCATTAGATAACCATTTGGACAAAATAAATTTTGTTATTTATATCATCACAACGATCTTATACAATCATTATTTTTTTAATTTTTTTCTAAGAAAGTCGTATTTTGATTAAAGTTTATAGTTTATATAGTTATATGGTTGGTGTTTTTACCACATAAAATCTAAATAATAATATAATATATAATATAGGGATTATAAATATAAATAATTAATTTTTCCGTTTAAAATAATGTGTTTTTATGTTATTTCATTATTTTTTATAAAACGTTACTTAATCCTATTTAACTTATATTATATTTTAAGGTTTTAAAATAACTAAAATATAAATATGACTCACATATACCTCACCATGGAAATTATGTTAATGAAATCCTTTATTGGGATTAAAAAATAATAAAATCCTCTTCTATTTGGGGGAAACCATGTGAAAAAACCCATTGGAAGGAATGTGGTAGGGATTAAATTTTCATATAGAGTCCAAAAGATAATTTAAAAAATTTATAAATAATTATCCTATCTCTTCCCACACAATCACATGCATCCTATCATTCTCTTTCACACAAAACCCATCTAGTAAAAAACATTACTCTTTCATTCCCTCTCTAGATCCCTCCCATGGTGCATCAATTCTCTAAAGTAATTCCTCCCATGCTTTTAGAAGATCCCTATCTAGCTAAGGGATACTCTCCTTCTCATATTTATTCAAACAACTTCATTAAATTATACACATTGAATTAAAAATTTTCATTTTGGGATATGTTATTAAACATCCATCTTACTATCCTTGTGATTTCTAAGATAGGATAGAAACATTTTACTCCTGTTAAACCATTCCATGATCATTATGTTCCCCCATTATTCTTAGAATTTTATCCTAATATTTTCCATGCAAAATATCATTATAATGAATAAAAATCATTATATCAACTCAAAGGTATTGGACAAGATATACCTACCCTCATTGAAAGGGTATATCCATGTATTTAAAAAATAATCCTTAATCAGGTGATATGAAATGATGAAAGACATCTACATGTTTTATGATCTCTGTGGAAAACATATGAATGTAAATGGTATGAATATGGATGGTGGACATAGAATTATATTTCCCTCCAACACATTGTGTAATGTTTTTGTCTTTTGATACAATATTTATGTGATTAGGGAGTGATCCTAATTTGTTATTTGACTCTATCTACACTAGGATGTTCCCTTTGCAGTTTATCTTACCTTATGTTTACATCGCGTTTTATGTTATTTTCTCATTACATTGTTACCATCATTTTATCATCATATATAATGCTTTTATGTTCTTGTTTATTATTCTATCCCACTTTACCTCTCATTTATTTTCCTATTTACTCACCTATACTACTTTCTTCATGTTATATTTTTATTATTCCCTTAATAGGATCTATAGAACACCAATTTCTTATGTACACTCCTGGGTTATCAATTTTTTTATAAGATTCATAGAAATTAAGCCCAATTTATGGGGTTTTTAGTAATGTTGTTGTGTTTCCATTGAATTTTGTTATTATGTGTACCAAATTACCTAAAGACACCAAGCCTCATTATCTTATGGGTTGTATTAAGTGAATTATTATGTAATAAATAATGATAATATATCTATGAAATATATGGGTAATCACAAGAATAAGTGGTCTAGAAACAATTATATAATGAATAATATGATTAATAATAAAGAATCTATAAAAATAACATTATTATTTAATAAGATAATAATATCCCTAGAATAATCTAGAACAAGGTAAGGTTTTTCATATCAAATTCCACTCATATAGTCATTTTTAATATTATGCACCTAATTAAATTTCATTGGTTTTTATTAACTACATATGTGAGATATGAAATCATGATTTATCTTTCAATAATGAAATTTTTAATTCAACATCAATCCCTCTCATTTAATGGGTTTAGATTAATGAATTACTCAATTTGAAATACATTTATTTATCTCAATACTAATTCTTTGAGACAGATTACATGTTAATAAACATGATTCCATCATATTATGTATTCTCAAACCAGGAATATGTGTTTTTACACTACACATATTTCAAGGGATATAATATAAAAATCATTTTCAAATATTCAATTGGATATTTATATAGTCATTTCCCATGATGAATGGATATTTTGTTAATCAAATCTCAATTATTTAGTTAAAATGATTTATCTTGATCATTGTTCATCAATGAATGGTTTATACCACACTAATATTTTATTATATTTTATTTTATTATACTAGTTTCAAAATTTATTTTTTAACAAATAGAATGTTTTTTACACTTTATACAATATTGGGTTTTATCAAAGGTAATTTAATGTTTTAAAAATACTAAGCTCATAATCAAATTTTTTCTATCCACATTTAATAAAGAAACAAATATTTCTCTTCAAAGGTTATAAAATGTAAAAATGTTTTTAAGAATAATTTGTTTAAATAAGTTATCACTTATCCTTTGGGAAAATATATTTCGGAGTTCCATGTAACAAACTCTTTTGTGATAATGATAAAAAATTTCTATTATATCTATTAAGATTTTACTTTTATTAATATATTAATTTTCTGATAGATATTAATTTTTAGGGTCTATGTTTCACTATATATAGAATAATATATGTGTAATCAATTGGGGTAATAAACTCAGGATACAAAAAATCTAATTCATGATCCTTTTTTGGGTGTTGTTATTCAAGAATTGTTTTTCATGTATGTATTTCATCTATTTCAACTACCTTATATATATGCATTGTTACAATGGAGACGTGTTCATTTTAATCCATCCATCTTCTTTCCATGGATGGCATATGATAATTTTTTCACATTTAAAATTTTCCTTATTTTCATTTCTCAACACGGTTTGAACATCACACTTTAAATAATTCTTATTGGATTATTTTTACCTGGATTGAATATTATTCTATTTATATGAGTAAAATTGATGAAATTATTTATATTTTTGTTTCTATATATTTTTTTATTGGAAAATTGACAATTTTATGTTTGATCATCAAACATATTTCCCTCGATGGGTATTGTTGATATTATTTGTTATAATGAAAGGGGAAATTTGTTAAACTTCATAATGATAATTAACTACTAACATAGGTTGATTTTGTATATGATTTAATTGTTTCTCATTATATATATATCTATGTTTTATTGATTTTTTGGTTACTTAGGTAATTTTATTATAGGTCATGATGACTCTTCTAGTTAATGCCTTTTTTATAATCTAGTTATGGGTGGTGCTCAAAATTATATAACACTGACTGTATTGATAGATATCATGATAAAACAGTGATAGAGAATTTGGTGTATACTAGAACATTTTAGAAATATATCTTGAAAAATGTCTCAAAGGAAAGTAAATTTCCTTATAAAAAATCCATAATATCATGTTTTGATGTCCTTCATTAGGCATTCAACAAGTTTAATATGTTTAATATTTTTATCCATGTTTTCATATATTTTCATTGACATAGAATTCTATTAGTTTCATTTTGAATATAGTTTTTTAATATTTACCTATCTATGGTATAATTTTTATGCATATTTTATTTAGAGATTAATTTAGTTATAAGTTTCATATTCTTGGAATTTGATATCAACAATTCTTATTATTTTGTTTCTCATTTGTAATGGAGAAAAATAGTACACATTTCATGTTTTGAAGAATAACATGGGTTGACGATTTTTTGTTAGATGACAAATGATTATCAAGAATTATGTGGATTCATATATAATTATAAATTTTTCTATCGAAAAAAATAACACGAGATTTGTTGGTTCCAATGTGTCCAAATTCTAGGTAACTATAAACTAGAAAATAAACATCATATGTTAGAGAATTAAAAATCATTATTGATTTTATAATTATGGATGGTTTTATAAATAATTTTACAACTGGTATTAATGTATGTTTGTAATATATGTGTCTATTAACACAAGATGTAGGTGGGTGGGTTCATGAATCAAATGTGTCAAGATGGATAGTGTTGTTCTATGATGAAACTATTTGTAGTATCTTAGAGGTAATGGGGAGGAACACCTCACTACTGTGTGGTATATCACACATTTAAAGAGAATAATTTTAATTTTAAAAACATTATTATTACCAAAATATTCATATTAAATATAATACCACTAAGAATTGTATTTTTCTAACTCCAATATTTCATTTTCTGATTTCATTTTGTTCTCTCTCTATGGATGTTTCCTCCCTATCTCTAGTAACCCTATTATTATCAACATAAATGAGTAAAAGAATATAAAATTTATCAACAGTTCTAAAATCCTTGTTCCCATTTCATGGAAAAAATATCCTTGGTGTCCGAATTTCATTGAATGTTTGGTTGGTATGTCCAAAGGTGCATTCAATATGATTACCCTACTGTCCCCCATGGACACAATGGATTCAAAATATTTTTTTATTATGATAGATCAATTGATATATTATTAGGTATTCTCTTCATATAAAAATATAGAAATTTATTCATTGGTTGAAGGATTTCACTCATTAATAATATAATAATTTCTATTTCCCTAGACGTAAATATTTTATTTGGTTGAAACAATATATTAGTTCTCAAATTGGAAATGTTCTTAATGGTTTTCAATGCGACTCTAGATAAGGGGGATGTTTCCATTAGTATTACTGGTCTCATTTGGATGGGTATTATGATTATGGGGTATCATTTTCAATGGAATAAATGTTAATATGTTCTTCTTATGAGATAAACTAGC
Source organism: Viscum album (assembly GCA_963277665.1). Lineage (NCBI taxonomy): Eukaryota > Viridiplantae > Streptophyta > Magnoliopsida > Santalales > Viscaceae > Viscum > Viscum album. Next base: position 1,364,944,779 of record OY728162.1, on the reverse strand, counting down.
TTGTTGGATCTTAAGGGGTCTTCCGTATTTTCATAATTCCTAATGGGGAATTATGAAATGTTAATTATATGATCTGGGATCTTATTTCAGGGATCTTCATGAATTCATATGGTCTATAATATTGCTTCCTCATTATCAATTATCACACTAAATAGACCATGGTTTTCATTCATTTCTCTATATGTTGTGATAACTAGTCAGGTTGTCAGTTTCTATTTTCATTCTAATCATCCCCGTATATTTTATTCATCTTATTTTTTATTCATCCATCCTTTCATAATTTGATACTATAAAATAATTATAATCCCAAATATTCTATAATCAATATTATAGAGTATGATAATGATCTAGTATTTAGTGTCACTTATTCAGGTCTTTTACCTATGGGTTCTTATTGAAAAATTGCATATATGGATTATGATATCAAAATACGAGTCATGTTTAAATGTAGATATTTTATTAAAAAGAGGATATAATTCATCGTATGGTATATTAGTATTGAGGCTATGCATAATTATGAAACAATTTAATGTAAATTTATGTTTATAGTGTCCAAAAGTTATTTCCACATTAGAGAAAATATCGAGTTTGGTGGTCATATATTTATTAAATGTGATTGTTCATGTTTCAAAATAATTTCATAAGACCATTAATGGAATTTAATGTTTTACATGATCATTTTTTATAATCTTATTTCATTTTGTTTTGAAATATGTGAATCATGAATTCCTTATAATGTGTGCCTGAAGAATGGATATCATTGTAGGTTTTGAAAACATATGGAGATCTTATATTGATTTGAGGTTATATAGATAAAGGTAATTTATAATGGGACTATTATTTAAATGGTACCAGTTTAATAGTGATCTTATTCTTATGATGGTTCTCATCCCTCATTCGACCAAATTCTAGGGTCCTTTAGCATTCCAGGAGGCACTTCTTGCTAAACTTGTTAAACTGCCATGACTGGCAGGTGGCAATGAAAATGGTATAAGACTTTTTAATGATAATATGGTTGGAGGTTGTAATTTGTTTCATCAATATGATATCATTTATGATGGATTGGGTTTTATCAACCTTTTTAGTAGTTTTTGGGGGAGATAAATTCTCTATTTTTTGAGGCACTCAGGATTATTATTGAATTAAAATTATGTGTATATATATATATATAATAACTTATGTGAAGGTGAAATGAAATGTACATCAAATAATTTTTCCTTTATTTGTGTTTCTCATAATAACTGTCGAGTTATATGAAATTTTAAGAATTACTTGTTCCTCCATATGAGTGCGATCTAATTTAAGGACAAAGAACCTAGAGGAAATGTGGCCATCCAACTCTAATAGATGAAAAGTAACCAATCTAGTAGATATAGAAATCATGGTGGAATGAGAAAACAAAACCAAGTTATGTTTCAAGGTGTTTTACCTTAAGGTCAAGGGTTATTTTATCATCCTATAGATAAACTAAACATTAAATAATTTCATGATCACAATACATATATTTTTTCTCTCAGTTTCATTGTTAATTATTTATGTTTTTAGATCTTCATAAATCATATAAAAATGAATTTAGAAATATAGAATAAGATATAGATAGATTATACATGAATGTTTTATCACACAAGGTTAATCACATAATTAAAATCCACATAGTATTAATAAGTCATGTGATAAAATGGGATTAATTAATAAAGATTAAAAAATACCTCAACTAAAATATTAAGTAGGCTTCTGCACCCACTACTGATGTTAGAATTGTCCTCATATTTTAAAGTGATTAACCAACCCAATTTGAGTTTTTTTCGAATTATCAAAGATCATTTTTCTTGAATTTTGGAGTTGACTTAACTTAATTTTCCTAAATTTATTACTTCATAAGTAGTACTTGGTGAAACTAAGAAGAAAGTGTTCTCTAAATCCTTATTCATGATTTTTGGATTTGGGAGTTCACTCGTCAGATCAAGGAACTATGAGTGAATGTAGTTGAGAAGTAATGTCTACCAAAAACCCTTACAATAACTTCTTATACTCATGTTTGGGTAATGAGAAGGTAAATGTAGACCATTTTCACAATAATATATAAATTTCAAGAAACTATGAATCTAGTGGAGAGGGATATTTATTTTAATCAAAATATTGGGAGATTAGTAGAATTTAATTTTATATTTTTTAATTAGTTGTTGATATCAACTAAGTACTAATTATCTTCTCTTAATTTGTAGAAAGTTAAAATAAAACGACATTGAAAATATCATTATGATCCATACTAGTGAAGGATAAACTTCTCCCCGATAGTAATTAATAGGAATGGTATTAACACTTACACATTATTCTATGCCACAAATTGAAATTATACATTCTAAAAACCCCACGTCATGAGTCTCTCACCAAAGAGGCTAGTGAGGAGGAAATATCTATCTATTTTACGAATGTCAGTGATGCAATGGAGGTATATTTTTTCATGTTATCCTCTTTATCCAATGATATTCTCAAGTAATATGTGGATATAGATGTTCATATTTTCATTTCTCACCTTCAATGTCTCAATAAAGAGGAGGTGGGATCTGAGAGATACCATGAGAATGTTTGGAGAGTCAGTTACAGTTGGCACACATGTATTCGAGATGATTGGATACAATGAGAACATAAAAATATTGGGGTTTAATATCCCTACAGATCTACATACAGATTTCATTCTACCCTCACAACCCAAAAACTTCCCTGGTTTTATTGTGAAATGTAATTTGCGCAATAGCGATAAGTCCCTTTCGGAACATATTACCGTTATTTTCTATGTTGATAAAGACATGGGGAATGAAAATGTTATTTTACTTATAATGAATATGAATAAAACGATTAAGGGAATGGGGTGAATAATCCTTTCAATTTTAAGGCTTTAGAGCAACATCCTTCCAAGAAGAATAATATTCTGAGGTAAATAAAGGAAAATGATGTAGTATTTTTTGTATTTGGCAATTAGGGACACTAGAAGAGGAATTGCACCTAGTCAAATAATAAAGGTGAAGATTAAGTTGCATTCATTATTTATTATGATATTCCCATATCTACAAGTTGTGTACAAGATACAACATGTTGTACTCCCATTAGTATCCAAATAAAGGAACCAATTATATTTCTCAAGGATCCCAAACGTGTGACGGATCTATGACTTCCATTGGAGTGAAATTTCCTTCTCCATCCATTTGAGACTACAATCGCAAATTTCAAACAAGTTTTTTATTTTTAAAGAATTTTTATTATTTTCCTAGTGTTACCATTTCAATATTTTGTTTAAACGTCGAAGGATTTATTTTCAGATTTGGAAAAAATAATTAGTACTTTTATAATGATAGAATATATTATGGTATGTCATAAATGAATAACAGTCTTTATGTATTAAATTTATAAAAACCTAATATTGGAAACTAAAAATGAAACAAATATGAATTACTTATACATCACTCAGTGATGGCATCATCATCCTAGTCATGTAAATAATAAGTATTTGGTAAAAATCTATCAAGTTGGTTACTTAGATTATTTTGAGCTTAAACCACTTGAAAGAGGCTACACTTGTTTATAAAGTTAGTTGACCGAACCAAAATTTTGTTCATAAGGTGAATGTTAAATATATATTCTATAATTAGTACACACTAATGTGTGGTGACCTTTAAAACATGAATCTAGAGGTATATTCTCATATTTTAAAACTTTTACTGACAACTTGTGTAGGTATGGTTGTATCAACTTGATGAGGTATAAGTTTGATTAATTTGAGATGTTCAATGAGTTCAAGAATGATGTTTAAAATCATCTTGGTAATAAGGTAAAGAATATTTAATGGAATCATGGTGGTGAATATCTAAACTAATACATTATTGAATTTCTATGGGTGTATGGGATTTTATCTCTAATCACTTCACCTTATACACTGCAGTGGTATAGAATTATTGAAAGGAGGAACCATACCCTCCCTGACATGGTAAGGTCGATAATGAGTTACAAAATCCTTCCATTATCCTTTTGAGGATATGAATTATAGATTTCATCGTACTAACTAAACTGATTACCTACTAAAGAGGAAGGAATTATTCCCGTTTAGTTATGGTGTGAAAAGAATCATATTTTTTCATATATCCATGCATGATGTTTAGAGGCCATTATTAATGCTAGCTCAAGAAATAAACTAGAACACTGAGGTTTGAAGAGTATCTTTACAAGATAACCCAAGGGAAAAGCAGATACTATCTATACAAAATTTGAGACAAGAAGGTGATTATCGCAAGAAATGACATAATTTTTTAGAGTGATAACACCCTCGAGGAGGGTGGTGAGAGAAATATTGACTTTTTTGGAGTTGATACTCATAATAAACAAGAGTAGTACAATAACTGATTCCATAGGTCCCCATGGATGAATGTTTTTCTGTAACACAAGTACTGCGTAGGATAAATAAATATGTAAGAGAACCATAGAGATATGGTTTCCTAATCGCAGGTTATGGTGAGTTCTTATTGGTGGAAAATAATGATCATCTCTCCTAAAAGGTGTTAGTAGAGAACTTAGAAACAACAAGATGGAAATAATACATGAAATATGAGATATATTCCATCACTACTAAAGGTTTTTAATTACAATGGTGCATTAGCGATAAACTTCAATTGAAAAAAATTCATTTTGTATGATAGATCATCACTATTGCTCCATTGCAATAAAGGCATCACAATTGCTGTTATTTGTGATGTCCTATCACAAATAGAAACTAATTGTGATGAATCAAGTAACAATCTTAAATGATACTCTCAAATTTTTTAAATGCTCAATTGGGACGGTCTGTTGCAATTCATATAATTTGTGATAGAAAAATCATTCATTACAAATACTAATATTTTGAAAAAAAATAAAAAAATTACAAAATTGTATAAAATTAAATGTAATTAGAAAAATTTTAAAAATTTAAAATAATTAAAAATTATTAATTTTTTAACAAATAACTAAATTTAATGAAAATTATTAAATATAATTAAAAAATTACAAATAAATAATTAATTAAAAATAATTAAAAAATTAAAACAGAAATAATTTTTTTTAAAATATACAGATATTTATAAATAATTAGAAATAAATAGAAAATTAAATTCAATTATAAATAATTAAAATTTTAAAAATTAAAAATTAATTAAATTAATAATAAAATAAACATAAAAGTAGTACATCATTTCCAATATCATTCATTTTCACCCCATGTTATTAAACAGTCATAAAAAATCACAAATAATCTACTAGAGTTTGGTGTAGGAGGATCACATAATGGTTTAATTGAAGGGACCTACATACCAATGCCATGTTCAAGTTATCACATATACTGCTCATCTCTCTGATGTTGCTGCTCATGCTCCTCCTGCCTCTCTATCAGCATCTGTTGTATCATCTCATCCTAAGCTCTCAAACTATCCTCATATTATGTAGTGGATGACAAAATAAAAGACCACAGTACACAATCTCCCTTCAAGATCAGTGGTGACATCGCAAAAGTATCATAATAACTCATAGGTATTAGTTGAGAACTAATACCGATCACAAGGACTTTCCCGACACTAGGAAAATTCTCCAGTTTCTAGGCCCTCTCATCAATACCTGAATTACCAGTGGAATATTCTTCACACTCATTTTGACAGTTTTGGGAATGATATGTCTTCGCCTCATATTATAACTTCAAATATAATTAGATGTTATAATAACAATAATTAATATTAGTGAAATTTTAAAAAATACTAACCACAATATGGCGTAGATTGTCGACTATTAGTTATCCTATACAAGGATATACATTTCTTCGTTTAAAAATCAATTTATATAATATATGGTCCACTAGAGGCCTATATAATATTACAAAATTACTGTTAAAGTATACATACATTAATAAATAACATCACATACCATATTTCATCGATGTTGGAAAAATTAATGACTTTCATCCCAATGTGGGACATCCATCCTCCCCAACCATGAATTCCATATGATGAACTCCTCCTAAAGGTATATCCTAGAAAAAAGGAGTTCAATCCATCCCATACTAGATCTATGATATAGTCTGATCAATGGGAGGTACAAGACGGGTTGAAAAAAAATTTATAAGTTTTATCCATAGAACAATTTTAGAGGTTGTTTAAAAACTAATGAAAGAACTCACATATTCAAGTATCACATTTCTCCTTGACAGGATATCTCAGGATATCAGCAATATAATACCAAAAGTTCACCATGATGATTAAAAACAATACATCATTAATTTAAAAAATTAAAAAGAATATATTATTTGACAATATACAATCTAGTGGTCGAACATCTAGGGATCAAGAATGATAGAATTTCGGTCCCATGATACCCATGCCCCAAAAAAATATTAAAAAAACATCAACCTTCCCAAAAGGTGAATTAAAAATTGATAAAATAAAAACAAATAACCATAATATTATCACCAAAATTAATTTAAAACATAATATAAAATAGTTATCTTAAAAAATTAAACATACCTCCATAAACGAGGATCAAAATCAACAGGTGGGAATACCTATATAACGAGGTCTATGATAATCAATAAAGAGAGACTCTGCTCCCTCCTAATAGGCCCATCATCTTACAGATCAGATGAATCATGCTACTCAACAATAAATATGGTATCAGTGAGAGATTGATATAGATCAACAAGAGCATCTCTAGCCATCTGAAAAAATAATATTACTTACAAGAAATTTTTTATGAATATTTCAAATATAAAAAACTAATAAATACCATAATATAATAATCTCAATGGTAATTAATTATTAATACATATATAAAATATATTAAAACCTAATAAATACAGTGATATAATAATTACCTGCAATTAATTACAAGAACATAAAAATTTAACATGTAAATATTAGTTATTATAGATATAAAATATAAAAACTAATAAATATCATAAAAATATAATATTCATCCATATGAATAAATATTAATATGAATATGAAATATAATAAAATAATAATTAATAGCATCATTGAAGGAATTAAATAGATTATCAGGTCCAGCCATCTGAAAAAAATACCCATAAATAATTGTTAATACAAAAATTAAATATAGAAAAACAAATAAATACCAGAATATAATGCATCAATCATCATCTTCTTCATCATTTTCATTGAGTAAAATGTATTTACCCTCATCCTTAGTATCGTCAACTCCAATTTAAATTTCAGTTTCATATTCCTTTTTTACTTCATCGATATTATCTATATCCCTATCCCTTAATTGAGGGGTTTCATCATTGATATTTATATCTCATTGGGTAATAGATATATTTTTTAATCTTTCGTGAAATATTTCAATATATTGTACTTCTACAGAACCATTTTCATTTTCAATGAACTTATTGTTATGTGTTAGCACTTTTATTACACTCCACCAATCATTCAAAACTCTTGAAATACTATAGTCATTTTCATAATAAACATTATGTGCTTGATGTGAAATCATAAATGGTTCATTTGATGCAATAAGACACTTATAATTAATGTAAAAGACTTTATGTTATAGATGAACATTCTATTAGAATCAAACCAACGAAATTTAGAAATTGTTACATAATTTATTGTTATATATGTTAACACAATTATTTCATCTATAATACCATAAAAGTCAACTTGATTTTCATTATGATGATATCCTTTCAAAAAACACCACAATTCATTGATTTATTTGAGTCACCACTTATTCATTTATGGACTCACAATCTATTAACCACATTCCCAAAATATGATTTTACCAATTTTGATGGAGGGTAATTGAGCACATATAATTGAATATCAATTTTATTTTTCAGGTTTTTTCCTACAAAAATAAAAATTATTAATAGTAGATATCATTGAAAATTTTATTTATTATTCCATCGAATGTAACATAACTTAACAATAATTAAAACCAAAATGAATTTTTTTTATCATGTTATTAAAGAGAAGAAGATTTAATTTGTATAATTATTTTTGATATTGTCATTATATATTCAAAAAGAATAAGGAAAATAATGGCATCTGTTGTAAAATTTTAGCAACATAAAAAATCATGTAATTTCATCACAATTTAATAGAACATGTGTATCATCTCTGTTTAGTTATTCATTTTAAATCCATTTTTCATGAAAACCACCCAAACTAAGTATGGGGCTATTAAAAATGATAATTTATAGTTTGTGTCATCATCAAAAAATTTCTAATTGTGAACCATCTGGTCATGTTTTAAAGGATATTTCGATTGAAAATAGTAATAGCTGAAATTTAAAATTCCCTTATATAAGTATGATTCCATAATTGAACCTTCAACTGATGCTTTATTATGTACTTTCATATTTATATTCTTCATAAATCTCTCGTATGGTTACATACACTATAACTATACCAACCCTCCACATTTAACTTCATGTGGAAAATCAAATATTAAATGTTCAATCGAGTCAAACAAGTTTTTAGGGAATATTTTCACCAATTTACACAAAATTAAAACAACATTATTTTAAAGAATATGAAATTCATCACAGTCCGATGTTTCCACAAAAATATCTAATAATAAATATGATATCTGAGAAAAAATGTCTCAAATAGAAGAATTCAAAATCCCTCTAAGACCAATATGTGGTTATTTTCCCATATGGCATTGAATTAATGACTTTATAAACTAGTAGTATGGCCATTTTTTATATAGATGTCTCATGCTCTCGGTGGAACGTGCCTCACATGCATGGTTAGTTTTCAAAAAATATGGCAGTTACTTCCTCCACTCCACATTCTTCACCATCGTCTATGGATCTGGTGGTGTTTATCAAAGGTTGTCCCCATCCTTGGATAGATACTTGTCACCCTTGGGGGACTTCAGACTATTTTCCTAGGGTGGATTCATCGGTATAGTCTTTCAGGAACACTTTGTGGGCTCAAACCCTAGAGCTTTATGTCCTTGCTTCACGAAAACTGCATCGTTTTAACACTCAAACATGGGGTAAGGATCGATGATTTAATTGGTTGAAGTGGAAATGGAATTCAATGATTCCTTAGCAGGCTTAAAATGGACTCTTGTAGGGTGGTTTGGTTAATAGAAACCATATCTCCTTGTTTTTAAAATATTCATAACTTTTGGGGGTTTATAGGAGGTTTCTCGCATCTCAGTGATCCATAGATGTTTGTTTTGTTTGGTGCTATCGTCGGAGGTGGATTTCATTAATGCTTAGTGTAATGCTCCTAGGGATTTGGGTCGCTGGCGTTTCAATTTAACCTATTGGTTGGTGGAGGTTCACAAGTTGAAAGAGAGTCCCCGTGCTACAGTTTGGGATAGTCTTCCAGGCCTCCCTCTCCCCTTTCAGAACGATGCTTTCCTCAAGGCCATAGTTGACGCTATGGGAGAGTTTATTTGCAAGGCCGATCAGACCCGTCACGAAGTGGAGACCATGGTGTCCTAGATCTATGTCGATATATACATTTCTCTGCTGATTCTGGAGATGATCTTCCAACATGTGCCAGACTCCATCAAGTGGTCACATGATATCATGTGTTTCCGAGTTACTATTCATCTTGTTTTCTACAGGGACACTCTTTGCTGGTCTTCCAGAAATGCCATCAAGGGGGTCATCCCCCTAGCCCCAGGAATCTTGTCTCTCCTTCTACTACTTGGATAGGGTCAGCCTCGACTTCGGGCCAGCCTATGGTGCCTAGGCCCATTTCCTTGACTCAAGCTATCTCAGCTTGTAAAATTCATCTTGCGACTTTCAAGAGTATTGTCAGCCCTCTTAGGGTGGCTCCGATTTCCTATAAAACGTTGACCATTCAGATGGTCTCTTTGGATTCCATAGATTGGTTGGTTTACTTGGCCAGTGGTTGTGGAATGGATCTTTTATTGATTTATTTATGTGGGGGTTCAGGGTGGCTTGCACCCCCCCCCCTCCTTGAACAACCCCGAGGCTTTACCGGTTTATGGTTTATGCAAAGAGACTCAACTCAGGGTGGGTGGTGGTCCAGTTTCCACTCGCTTCAGGGTTCAGTTCCTAGTAGGTACCATGTCTTTTCCATGCCGTGTTCCACTGTATGGTGCCGATTTACCTGGAGAGAGGCCCCCAGCGAAGTCCTAATGCATTGGGAGAAGAGGTTGTTCTGTCTCTTCTGGTGCTTGCGAGGACCAGTTATCCGAGAAGGATGGGGTTATGTTTGGGCTGGTTCCCAAGGAGGTAGGCGGGGTTTATCCAAATTTCTCCTATGGACCGAATTTTCATTTCTCAGGCATGCCTATCTCGAGTACAAGAGTTTGTAAAAGACATATAAATAGAAGGCAGTAAGACCTGGAGAGTCCTCTATCCACTTTGAAGATGACCATGGTGCCAAGGGCCAAAGCCATGCCCCCATTGTTTTAATGTTTCCCATTATTATATGGAACTCATGTGGGATCAGGGCAAGGGTGAAAACATATTTCATCTCCTTCGAGTCTATGAAAAACTATTTCATGTTGGTTGCAATTCTAGATCACGAGCAGAACACTCCTAAGATACAATAATTTACGTAGAAGATCAAAATTCATGCCTCCATGCAGGCAGCTCTGACCAAAAACCACATATTCTTATTATAAAAGTCTTCTGTCTCGATGAATTTGATCCAGGTGGGGGACCAACATATCATGACAGAGGTGTCATGTGAAGGTGATGATTTTTTATGTCTTTCATTTATGGATATTGTGATTCTTAGAGAAGGGATATGTTGTGGTCGGAGCTAAATGGGTTCAACCAAGGTGACCAGTCATAGCTCGTTGGAGGGGATTTTAATATTGTGAAACAGAATAATGAGAATAATGGTTGAGGTGAATTCTTGAGGCAGGATAGTATATCATTCGTGTATTTTATAGAAAGTAATGGGCTGATGGACATGGGGTACTCTGGTGATCCTTTCACCTGGTGCAACAATCGTAGGGGGTATAGCCGATGTTGGAGTAGGCATGATCGAGGCATTGCCAATGTTCATTCCATCAATAAGTTCCCAGATAAAATGGTTAACGACTTGAACCAAATCAATTCTGAGCACTCTCCACATCTGTTATCTCTCTAGAGGAAAGAGCTCTAGAAGGTGAATTTCTAGATTTCTAATCAGTGGGTGTGCAACCCGGACTACCACCTTGCAGTGTCGAAGGCCTAGAGTGAGCCGTCTCATGGCCACTCTCATGTGGATTTCCACTCTAATCTAAGGAGTCTAAAGCAGGATATCATGTAATGGGATAGATCCTTTTCCCCCTCGTGATCGGTATATAACTATGCTTAAACAAGACAACGAGAGTCTGGAGGCCAATATAGAGGATAGTTGGGATGATGTGATGTTTGATGAACTCTTGGAGAAGAAGTATTTTCTTACGAGGTTGTTTCATTCTCAAGAATAAAGGGAGATAGATTGTTCCTAGACTATGTGTCTCAAGGAAGGAGACAAGAACACTACATATTTTTATGCTTTCATAAAGGAGAGGAGGCGTATTGTTAAGACCAACAAGGCTATGGAGGATGGAAATTTCTCTGAAGATGGGGAGGTGGTTGAGGGAATGGACAAAGAGTTTTAAATCCCTCATTACGGGCACAAACGAGAATATTTCTCAGGGTTATCCTTAGAGGGAGGAACAAATTAGGGAATGTATTTCGAAACATGTCTCTGCGCATGATAATGACCTTCTTGAAGGTATTCTTGAGAAAGTGGAGGTGCATGTAGCCATGTGGAATCTGAACCCAAAAATCATGGCCGGTCCAGATGGTTTCTCGGGCTCTTTATATAGAGATTCTTGGGAGGTTGTTAAGCATGATCTTATTCTAGCTATCCATGACTTCTTTCGCAAGGGCATACTTCCTCGAATCATGTCAGCGACGACTCTATTTCTCTTTCCAAATATATAATAACCATCATCCCTAAGAAACTATTGGCCTGTGTGTATGTGAAACTTCCCCTATAATGTCTTGGCATGAAATATCAATCGGAGTTTGTCCTGTATGCTCCCTTGGTGGTTATCCATAGAGCATCGAAAACATTGTTTATGACCGCTCGATTCAGGGGGCTGTGGGGATGGCACAAGAGATGATGAGGGATTTTAATAACAAATCTCATGGCTATAATGTGGATTTCTAGATCAACATGAGCAATGAATATGATAGAATGAAGTGGGGCTTTATGAACAGGGCTCTCATTAATATGGAATTCTCCAATTGTGCAGGTGATATCATTTCTTGGTGCGTTTTCTCACTTTGGATTGTAGTGTCTTTTTGGGGAGATCATATGGCTTCTTTTATTCTGTGTGTGGTGTTCATCAAGGTGATCCATTATCACCTAGAATATTTATTTTGATGCAAGACACTCTTCGTAGGATGATCAATAAAGTAGTTAATAGGGGATAGATTTAGCTATACCTTAGAAAGCATGAACTTCCCTCAACATATCATTTGATGTATGATGGTGACACGACCATTTTCATGAACGCTGGGTGGAGTTCTATCTGTGCGCTGAATAAGATCCTATTGGAGTACAACCTCTAGAGTGTTAATATCATTAATAGGGTGAAGAGTAGTTTATATATATCTTTCTCAGGTGCTTTAAGAATGGTGGATAGGCTAAGAGGAAAGCTTGGCATGGAGAGAGGGCCTTTCCCAATGGAGTATCTTAGTATCCTAGTCCCCATAGGAACGCAATGAACTAGGGACTTCAACCAAGTGTTGATTTTGATGATGGACCAAAATCTGAACTGGAAAAATCACTTCTTATCATTTAGAGGGAGGATCACCATGGTGAATAGTGTAATCTTAGCCATTTCGATGCATTCTATGGCCTCTACCAATGTTCTGAAGGGGTTAATTTCATTCGTTGAATGAATACGTTCTCGTTTCATCTAGGATGGCTTGCCAAAGGGGAATAGGCAATGGGTGTCATTAAAAATATGCCACCGCCTATTGGTGAAGGAGGTATCAATGTCCAGAGACTAGAAGATACAATTCATGCCATGATTGTGAATTTTTCATGGGAAATTATTGAGGAATTAACCATATGGGGGAGGACTATGTCTCAAAGGTATAAGTATGGTGTTGCAACCCTGTCAGCTAGGGGTTTGTCCTTATGGTCCTCTGTTTTTAGCATTATTGTGACTATACTTCCACACTCACAATGGTTTATTGGGGAGGAAAAAATCCTCCTTTGGTATCACAATTGGTCGGTCAGTGTGCTGGGATATTCAAGATGTCCGGCCCCTTTGATCATCTTCAAGGAGGCATGTATGAAACCAATGCTTTTCAGGTCAGTTATGAATGCACCTCCATAAGAATTGTTAAACTGAGTTATTTTAAATTCTGAACAAGACAAGAGCACTTATACTCATTCCACCTTAGTTAAATTCAACTGGATGGACTTCAGTAGGAGTACCTTATCTCAGGTGTAGTAGGATAACATTACTAGAGTGGTGTGGGGTAAAAAAATTCCTAATAAACTCAACTTACTCACTTGGTGGATTCATTATAATTTTATACCCTTTTATGTCAATATAAAATTATTAGGTATTGTCTTGGTTTCCTCGTGTCATTGTTGTGTGAATACAAAGGAGGAGAATAAGTACCATATCTTCTTCGAGGGAGAATAGGCCCATAAAGTGTGGATATTCCTTGGTATGTTCATAGGGTACTCCATCCAAGCTGATAACTATGAGCGTTTTATGGAGCACTGGTTCTAGGGGACCAATGGTAATACGACGGAAACCGAGGTGTGCATTATCATTTACAAAGCGGGATGATGGGTGTTATCAAAATCCAATAATTGGGCTAGGTTTGTGGGTATCTCATCAAAATGTAAAGCGGTGGTGGATAGAACAAGATTAATTCTGATTGAATTGATTTGTCTAGATGGTATTAGGAAAGAGGTACCATTTATTTGCGTGTTTTAGGCTTGACAGACTGAGGTTCGATAGTGCGGTTCCAGGGTGCAGGGGAGATGGATCCGCTGGGTTCCAAAAGAGTATGGCCTTAAGATAAATACTAATGACTCTTATGTTATAAGGGTCATTCTTGGAGGAGGGGTTCTACATGACTATAGAGGGAGTGTGTTTCTAGAGTTCACAACCGACTATAGAAATGGTAATTCTATTTGGGTGAAGGCTCTTGTGGTTCTCACTGTGCGGTCCATGTGTAATCAGAGGGACATTAGCATTGTGTAGTTGGAAACATAGACTATGAATGTTCATGATTATTTGCATGGTAGAGGAACAAATCCATGGTCAATTACCTATACAGTTAGACAATTCAAGGGCCTCCTTAGCAACAATATCATAGTCACCCATACATGGCATAAGGGGAACATAGTGGTGGATTACCAGGCCTATCTTGTGGTCCCTAGGACTCCTTTTTCTTCATTTCTAATGTCACTCTTTTCCAACCGAAGAGGGTGAACCGGATTAGGTGTGATGGACTTAGACTCCGTTATTCCCCCCTTCCAAGTGAGGGTTATTTTTCCCTTGTATTTTCCTTTTTATTTTGGAATAAAAATCGTACTATTGGATGAATGGATATGCCCATTTCTAAAGTAGCATGGAACATTAGAATCATAATCATATAGTAACACCAAATCAGGGATCCATTCATAGAGTTAAAAATTACTTTCTTTAGAAGGTGCATAAGATGATTTTGGCTTTATTAAATTGTGTTATATTTTATCTTTAAATAATTCAATTTGAAGATATCTGTAAATATGGGAAACATCTAACCATGAAATTACATTGTATTAGGTCTTACCATCTATGTAAAACATGATAATAAATATGTTATCAAAAAAATAATTTCTCAATATGCATTTCATTTAACATGATACAAACCAATAACCAGACCATTATGGAAGGCCTTATAAAATATTCCTCTTTATCCACTTATGATCTCTCTCAAAACATGTTATTTTTTATATATTTTTTAGTTGGTCAAAAAGTAATAGGAGTTACTATAGATATGATAGATTTTAATTGAATACCTGATATCACTAATGGAGGTTTATCTCTTTCAATTCTACATTTTTTAAAATTATTTATGTTCATTCAATGAAGGAGATCCATAGGAATAAATCTCAAATGGAAATCAAAATAACTAGTCTTTATACCATTACCAAGAAAAAATTATTTTTTTCATCCATTTAGTACATACATGATTTTATACTACGTGTACTCCATATATATAACATACCATATGCCAGAAAGTCACTTATCATCCATATAAATGAATCCATTAGTATAAAATTATAATATGCAACTGTATCAGATGTAGTCACATTTTTGTTCAATAATGAAATTAACATATCAATTAGTGACATTATATAAACATCAATATTCTTATTTGGGTTCCTGATAATTAATAGTTCCAAATATAAATATGGATACCTCATCAGTATCTAAAGAGGTATGTTGAACATTGTAAGGAAAATATTCCAACAAGAATACTGATTTTCATATGTTCCAAATGAAAATAATCCTTCAGTAAAAAGACATAACTTTATATTATGAGGTTTTGAAGAAAAATAAGGTTTAATTATATCGAAGTGTTTCCATATATCAGCACAACATGAATGATTTATGATTTTAATGATGTAAATATTTTATTTATTCTATGTCACTGATGAAACTTTGTTTTGAGACATAAATAAACGTTCTAAATAAGATGTAATTGGAAAATACCAGAACTATTTCACAAGAAATCTAAAAATTCATTATTCTGCCTCTTTATTAATTGATTCTCCACAAGTTTTTTAATTGGAAAATGATTCATAATCACCATAATATAATATTTTTTCATTTTAATGTGCATAAATCTTCTAATTATTAAGGCCCAAATTACGGACCAAACTATTACTTTCATAGAAACTAACTAATAATGTATTTCCATCTAGAAAAAATGATTTATTCAATAATATTATTTGATCTAAGAAACTATTTTATATTACCAAATTTCATTTAATAGACATAAATTTTGTAACAACTTCATATTTTCTCATCAAGAATCCTAGATTTAAGGCCACCTCGATAGATTCCAACAACTAGTAAAACTGATAATTTTCTGATTTAGAATTTGGAAGGTCATTCTGATTTGTTTTTCCTTTAATAAATGGACCAAAAACTCATGTGCTAAATTCCAATATGATAGATCTGGAACCAAAAAAATTGTATTTTCAATTGAATTTTGATCACCATGATGATTCAAATAAAATATAATCTTCTAAAGACCCAAAACACAATAGATAAAGTCACACATTTTCAATCGTTTCAAATATCCTAAGATCACATTTCCTACAGAGAAATTTAATTGTACCTTTAGAAATATATTTAGAATTCAATGATGAAAAACATATAAATTTTTCAATACCCTATATGTAGATAGGATTTATGTCAGATCCATTAAGATTTTTACAAGGATTTGTCCAACCACAGTACTATAATAGAAAATGGTGTCGACATCTTGAGTCCACAGTTATCTAAAAACCATTCAAAGAAGAATAATTATTACTAATAAATTTTAATAATTTTATGTTCATATTATATTTCAACAACTTCAAATATGCTATGTAATATGATTGGACGGAGGTGTTAGGTTAGCAATAGATTCCAGGGCTCATAGTGGTATGACAAAGAGAGAATAAAAATATTAAATATATTATATCACATAGATGTTGTTTTCAAAAAATAATGGAATATATCTCGAATGGTGTCTCATATGATAAATATGGGACCAATATTTGGTCTGGGATACAACAGTTACCATAGGCACAACCTAAAAGTTTTGCGTATCAGTTGTTTTGTTAGATTTCACATGAGGTTAATTCATTTAATATTTTTTTTTGTAAATTTTTGTAAAAAAATTATGTACCTCCCAAAAAATGTATCATATAAAAATTCAGAGCCGTCGTTAGGTATGGGATGTGGAGTTTTCCCTACATACGACATAACCTTTGTGTGCGTTGATAGTTTGGTGACATCATGTATGACAGTAAATCATTTAATTTATTTATTATAATTTTTTCCAAAAAAATGATGTATATTCATAATAGTGTATCATATCATAAATCTAATACCAATGTTATATTATGGATGTTTCATTTACCATAGGTGAGAAATAAAATTTGTGTGTGATAGATGTTTGGTTTCATTGCATGTGAGGGTGATTTATTTTATATTTTTATTAAAAAATTTTATTAACGATTTATTTATCTCCCGAAATATGTATTGTATAAAACATCAAATGCCTCCATTAAGTATGGGATTTTGTGTTTACCCTAGATGTGACATAACATTTCTACACATTAAGAGTTTTTTAAAATCACACATGATAGTATTTCATTTAATTTTTTATTCCAATTTTTTAGAAAAAAATAATGTATCATTATATTAGATTATTATATTAGAACTTTAGCACCATCATTTGATCAGGGTTGTTGGGTTTACCATATGCATGACATAACATTTGTGTGTTTCGGGTGTTTGTATATATTTCACATGAGGGTTATTTATTAAATATTATTATCATATTTGTTTATAACGAATTTAAGATTCAACCAAATTGTATGTCATATGAAAAATCAGACACCACCATTAGGTTTGGGGTATAGGATTCATCTTGGATACGACATAACACTTGTGTACATTGAGAGTTTTATAACATCACACACAATGGTAATTCAACTACTTTTTGTATTATAATTGTTTATAAAAAATTGAAGTATCTCGGTAATGTTGCATAATATCGAAAATCTGAGACCATAATTAGATTAGTGATACTGGGATAATCCAAGGTTAGACATGACATTTTTCTGTATTGGGTGTCTGGTTACATATCAATCAAGAGTAATTCATTTAACATTTTTATTATAATTTTTTATAAAAACATTAGGTGTCTTCAAAATTTTGTATCGTATGAAAAATCAGAGACCATCATTAGGTCTAAGATGTGGGGATTTCCCTAGATGTAATATAACATTCTTGCGCATCAAGAGTTTGGTAACATCACACATAATGGTAAATCATTTAATATTTTTTTTTTTTTTACAAAAAAAATAAATTATCTATGTAACAATGTATCGTATGAAAAATTTGAACCCACTATTAGATTGGGTTTGCTGGATTTACCCTAACTACTATAAAAGAAATGTGTGTGTGAGGTGCTTAGTAACATCACCTACAAGTGTAAAATTTTTAATATTTTTTAATATTATATATATATATATATATATATATACATTTACAACATTTATATGAATTATTAAAAAACAAAATTAATTAATACAACATTTATACAAATTTTTCGTAATTTCTAATAGTTATTATTTATTATATTTTTTTGCAATGAATGACAAAAAAATAGTATTTCTCACAAATATTTTTTAATTTTTACTGTTTGATAATGGTATTTTTTAAGTAATGGTAAATATTTTCTTTATAAATTTTTATTTTCTAAATATTATAATTTTTTAACAATTTCTAGTATTTCATATTTTTCTTTTACATGTTATTGTAATTTATCGAAATTTCTTCAAATGTTAATTTTTTTAATAATATTTTGTAATTGCCACTAATATTTTATATTTATTTATAATATTGACTAATTTATTACTAATTATTATAAATTATTTAATGATTATGAAGAATTATTTAAATTATTTTTATATTTTTAGTAAATCATATATATATATATATAATGTTTTCATAATTAATATAAATATATAAAATATATTATGATTCTTTTTCAAACAAATATATATATATAATCCTTATAGGTTTCTTTAAAACGTTTATATCTACGTATTATGATGTTAATATATATAAATATTAAATTATTTCTTAATCAAATATATTATTACTTGTTCTTTTAAACAAATATACAGATCAAATCTATATATTAATACATACATAGATAAATATATATCTAAAACCATATATATTTTTTAATCATTTATATGTGTGTATGTGTATACCCAAAACATGATACATTTTTTTAACCTATATATATTTATATATTCACATGTTAATATAAAGACATATAAATATTAATATATATATTAAAAACATATATGCATTTTAAAATGTTTATATATGTATATTCAAAAGGTTATATATATATTATAATATTTATAAATTAATATAAATACAGAAAATATATTCTCACACTTTTTTTACAAATATACATATCGAATCTATAAATACATAGATACAAACATACAAACAGACAGATATATATTTATATATTTATATCAAGAATACTACATTATATATTTAAAAACATTTATATATTTATATATTCACAAATAAGTATATATATATAATATCCAAATTAAATAATAAGAAAAATACCTCAAAAATTTAAATACCCTATGTAGACCTAATAATCATCTAAATAGGGAATTTTAATTTTTTATAAATCCTAAATACCAAATAAACCATCAAAATATGTTAAATTTACATTTTTTGGGTTTTCAAAAACTAAATCCTAATACAAAGAACAAAAAACAAAAAAGGAATGAAAGAAGAGACAAGGGGAATCCATACCAATGAGATTCAAATATAGATCTGGAAAAAATATCAACTAAAACCGATGATGTTAGAGGGGAATATCCTTGGTTGTGCATTGTGAATCGTTCGATTGAAATGTAGGAAGTCAAGGGAGAGTATGAAGGGTCATCGTGGGTTTTTAATTTTTTATTAATTACTACAGACTAGTTGTAACAAAATTAATTTCCTCGAAAAAAAATATTTCCATGAAACATATTTTTGTATGATCATTAATTACCATTAAAATACTTATTACATGATGAATGTTAGTGATAAATATCATATTCCATCACGATTATCTATCACAATATATTTTCACACTGGGAAATGGTAATTCCCACAAAAATTATTTCTACCAAAACATTTATTTCATCATAAATAATGACTTTTAATGATGGAATAAATCTTTCATAAAAAATAATTCCTTTACGATGACTATTTGAGAAGGGCTAACTTCATATCACAATTAACCCATCAAAATAAAATATTTGTTAGTAGTTCATGTATTAAAACAATGGTTTGGTTTTGAACAATCAATCAATTGATGTATAACTCATTAGTTTTAAATGGGTATTGAAGGGAAAACTAGTCATGGAATGTAATGTAAATACCTATAAAGTAAGGCTATATGATAAAGGGTATATAAAATATCTAAGTATTGACTACGATGAATAATTTTATTGAGTTTCCATGTTTAAATCTATTTTAATTTTTCATTCCATATCAACTTTCCATGACTATGAGATTTGTTAAATGGAATCAAAACAACATTCCGTAAGAGGGACCTTCAATAGAATGTGCATATAACATAACCAGATGGATTTGGTATTCCATGAAATGCCAAAAATGAATTCAAGATATAGATATCCATTTATGGATTAAATAATCATCTAGGTTAGGAAATATTGGGTTCAATGAATCCTTAAAAAATTTGTTTTAATTAATAATGAATGTGCTACATGTGTTTACTAGACGTTTATTGTAAGTAAAATAAAATTCATAGATGTATATATTCATGATAGATTACTAATTGGAAATGATATATCTTCCTTACAGAAGGTTAAGTCACGGTTGATAATTTGTTTCTTCTTTAAGTCCATACGTGAAGTAACCTACATCCATAGGAAAAAGATTATATGTAATAAATACGAGAGGATTCTTGGAACAAATATAGGGTTGGTTCTAAGGTTACGTGGTATACATCCTTCTAATAAAAAGTGTTTTCAGACATGAGAGGAAAGAGAGTGAAAGAGTAATATCCCGTATGATTCTATGATAGAATCAATCATATATTACATCATATGTATGAGACTTGATGTTAACTATGATTTTACCATTGTAGGCAGATATCAATTAGATCTAGGTGAATAGAACAACACAACTTTTAATGTTGTCCTGAAGTCTCTGAGGTGAAGTAAAGATATTTTCTCAGTATATGTAAGAGATGAATAGATAGTCATTAGGGGTTATAAAGATTCTATATTGTAAGTATATTATAATTATCTGAAGTAATTGTATGAAATTTTTTTTCATTTCAAAATTAGATCTATGTGATCGAAGAGTTCAAAGCAGTCGGTTGTTGCTGACATCATAGCATATTATGATTAGATTGTATCTTTCGATGAATCTAAGGATACAGTATGGGTTTGTAACATTGTTCAATAAATTTATCTAGTACCAAGAAAATAATAACCTTTAATAATTTACTATGATGACACTATAGTTGTGACTCTCTCCAAAGTGATAAGTTCATTCCATAGGACAAAGCATATACTTTGAAATTTTTTTCCCTTGATCTATTTCTATCAATGAGATGAATTTATGATTAGTAGAGTATCCATAGAGTAAAAACTAGTGGATCGCTGGAACAAGGTTTTATAATAGTAATGTAACAAGAATCAAATGAGATCTAGTGGATTGAGAGTTGTTAAAGGTTTTACCTAGTAAATGTGGGATTTTGTTGGAGTTATTACCCTATATCTAACATTTTTAATACTTGATTATATGTTTTCATTTTTAATGATGTTTTTTATCATATAATGATTGTTCCTTTTCAGGAAATTTAATGTGATAATGTTCTAAGAATATATGTCACACTAAATGCTCAAGGCAGTTCCTAGCTATGACTATAACTTCGAGGTTCCATGATATTATTCATGAATAATGTTCTATGGTCGAATGATATGGTATGATGATACATGGAAAAAAAATATTATTAAGTGTTGGAGGTGCTTAAGACACAGAGTCACCTACTAATGGTGTTCTCACTTAGTAATCTCTAAGATAAAAAGATATGATAATAGTATCATCAATAGTAAATCCACATTTCCTTGTGTCATTAAATGTTCTTATAAGAAGATATTTGATTAATACATAGACATTAATATTATCATTAATGAATATCATGAGTCTTGTGATTTTATTTATTGATAAAAAAATGGTGTAAGATTCTCATGGTGAGTTAGGATGTGTCAGGTATATCATGAGTGATATTTAACTAACTGATATTCAGAGAAACAATTTATACCTTATGTTATTTGAGGAAAGTTCACATTTTAGGCCCTTTGATGGTAATGAAACCACATGCATAAATCCATGTCCATGGTATGTGGTGTGTGATTCCAATTCCATAAAGTACAAGAAAGATACATCGATCATATTGGATGGTATCCCCATCATGCAACCATTTTATTTGAGATATCATGATAAAGGTATTATATTACACTGTTTGTGTTCATAGGTGTTTGGATATTTTTTCACATTAACTTTTTTCTATATGGGTTCCTTGGTAGGTTGCAAGATTCAAGCCTTGGACCTTTTGTGGTTATGACTAATTCTATTGAGAAGGAAGCCTATAGGGTCACACACTATGTGTACCCACAATATCAGTGAAATTAAATTATTGAATTTAAAAATTTAGATCAAATCAAATATATTTTTGTTTGGTTTATCTCTATAATCTAATTACAAGTTATTCAATAGAATAAGTGAGTAAAATAATAATAATAATTATTTTTTTATAGGTTTTGGAGAATATAGTATTTATTATATTATATTTATCGATAAATAATTTATTTGAATTTATTTGTAAAATAAATATTCATTATTCAAGTATCTATAAATTTAAATAAGGGAAAGAGGACCAAGCATAAGGGCCAAATTGGAAATGGTATACATGTTAATTGTAAATATTCTTAAAAAATTCGAAGTCAAAAATTAAAAAAAAATATTATTATTATTATTATACATGTTTTCAACTAATAATTAAATGGTATGGAAAGGTCTTATGTACAATTTTACCACCCTAAACCTTCCATAAAAAATAAATAATTATATCACTTTCCATAATCACTCTTGTTGTGCAAGACAAATAGATAGAGACTCTCCCATAAAATATAGAGATATCTAAAGATCTAGAGTTCTCTCTCTCTTCCTATTTTCCCAAGACAATGATAGAACATCAATATTTCTTCCTCTTTCATGGAGGATAAAGCTGTGATAGACCAAAAATAATGGAAGTGATTAGGATTGGTAAATATAGAACTCAACAATTCTATAGCTACGTTCAGATATTTTGGTGCACATGTGGATCACCTCTATAGAGATTCTTCACTAGGATCCTACAATGCAATAATGGTATAATGTGTAAAGACCCGACCATAGTTTCATAGAGTTGATGCCATATTTTATTATAGTGGGACATAAACAAGGAATATGCACCCCAAAGGCCCAATTAGTTTAGTAGCTTCTGAAAATAAGAAACATATATAAGTTCTACATTACAACATGAAAAAAATACAACACTATTTTCTTCCATTAGAAACATTCATGTCTCTTAGATTATGAACTCCATTCATTCATAACTTACATCTTCATATCCTGTGAAAATAAAACATAAGAAAGGGGTGGCATTAAATTCTTAGTAAGATTATTCAATAAAGTGGAAGATATTATAAACATAAACATTATTCATGGAGAATAATTGAAACACATACCTTTAAAATTTATTAACTTAATCACATTATATATGGAATATGATTTGAGTAAATAATTCCATAATAAAACATAATCATGGGTATTATACTAGTCAAATATCAACATGAACATTAAATTACTAGCTTAATAATGTGGTATGTGAATTTTCCTGACATTATAAAACATATCATCAAGGCCTCTACTATGACGTCTAAACATTATTAAGGCATCGACCAAAACCATATCTCATAATGGGAAAGTCCTCGGCCAAGTCCACATCTATTTGTCTCGTGATTCCAACAAATACCTCAAGGGGATATAGTGGGCACCACCTATGACATAATAAGAACAATTAATTATTCATATGAGCAGGTATAAACATAAACAACATATACAATCATATTTAAACTGACATATTAAATTTAAATAACATTCCCCAAACATTAAGCTTAAACACTAACCATTCAGAGTAAATTGGTGGATGGTTTTAGGATAGAATATCCACAAAAAAACTATTCATAATGAATCCAATTTAATATGGTATATGATATAATAAATTATTAATCCCAATAATTTATAACAATCAACAATATTGTTGAAATTGACGAAAATACACTTATATAATCATTGAGTAATTATTGAGATGAATACTCTTTTTTTAAGAAGAATTCTTTTGGAAGAGTCTTTCTATAAAGACAGAACTGAAGTAAGATAATATTTTCATAACAAAATTAGTTATTTTATAAATATAATGTTTTATAAAAATAGATTCTAAAATTCCCTTGAAAATAGGTAAGAATTTGAGTAATTCCCTAGAATTGGGCTTGTATTTTGGAAATAACATTGACTGTTCATTTTAAAACATGTTACTCCATATAAAATAAGTAAGGTCTATGGTTGGTAAACATATATATAACACTAAAAGAGAATTTAATAGGATTAAAAAACAATAAATAATAATTTCATTGATGTAATTAGACAATAAATGTAAACTGAATGAAAATGGAGGTTTGGGTTAAGAACCCTTATTATATCTCTGAATGTGTTCCGATTTTGAACATAAGGTCCTGGAATATGAAATTAGACTTATTAATAACTTATTTAACAAACATTTAAACATTATTTTAGTTTATAAGTATTTTTAGTTAATTTATGTCCTTATTTATATGTTATAATATTGAATTCTATCGTTATAGAGTGTTCGTGTTCTTGATTTTCATAATCAGTTCGCTTGTTTTTATGTAATAGAGTTCAAGTGAAATTGGTGTAAATCTCTATAATTGGATTTAAACATTATTTATGAACATACATAGGTGTTAATGGTTACTTATATCACATGGTTACATTGAATGTGGAATAACCATTAGATTAAATATTAATGACATTCACATATATTATTTTAGCAGTATTTTGATTATTATGAACTAGTTTGGTCATATCATTTAATAATTTGTATTTATACTGCTTCCTGAATATTAATTAGATTATAAAACATATATTTGATTCTGTTTCATCCATAAAAATGGTTTCCTGACTAGTAATGAATGATAAATTGAAGAACAAAACATCATCTTCCGTGAAGGTTATAAATTGGAACCTCATGGACAATGATTTCGTTTATAAAATAAATGAGTGAGAGTAATAATATTGATGATAGTTCTTCCATTAACACGATATAATTCCAGTCTATATATATGATAATGGAGTTATAATGGTCATTTGGGTAGAGTAGGTGAGTATAGTTAACAATAAGACGGAACTTGAAATGAAACTGAATGAAATAAAATGGGAATTTACCTCTTGAATCCACCACCTTGAGAAACTGTTTAAGGGAAGGGGTTTTGGTCTTTTGTAAAGAACACGATATTCTGGTATAAAAATATTTACTAGGGTAGGTTATTTTTTAGAACATTTATGTGCATTTTGTCTTGGAGTAGTGAAGAGAATATGGAGTGGGGGGGATAGTGGAGGAGATGATTTAATTTTTAATTATTTATTCATTATATTATTTTTTCCCTCAAGACAACCAATTGTGTTGTTTCATGTGACCCATAATACTAATAAGTTCATGTGATTTCGAACCACGGTTCCTTACATCACTCATGATCTCATAAATAGTGTATTTAACTGATGATTTGTATATACAGTATTTTACCATATTTCACAATTCATAAAAATTCATGAATATTAGAAAAATCACAAAACATTATCCCAACAATTTTTTGATGTGTAGAACTCAAAAATAAACTCCATTTTTTCAAAAAAAATCTCAATATTATTAATTTATTTTTTAAATAAAATCATAATTTATTTAAAAAATAACATTTTTAATGGTATAATTTGTTTTATATCACATTGAAAATTTAATTAGGATATCATTATCATGTTAACTAAATTAAAAAATTAATATCTTTATTTACTACTCATAAGGGTCATATTACTACTCATATTACTAATAATAAGGGTATGCTACTATTCACCAAAAATCCACTAGGTTTTATCAGAATCCAAATGACTTACTGATCACAACTCTAGATGACCGTTTTTTTTTCAAAATTCAAAACATAGTAGAGAAAAATTTATTTTTAACATCAATACTACAGAATGTATTTTTCTTAGGGACTTAGTGTTTAATGAATTCAATATTATTTTCAAAACCATGGGGTGTTACATTATTCTGTCTTTATGAAAATTTCATCGTCGAAATTCACAGAACGTTACATCACAAAAAGATTTGAGTACTTCTTCATCATAAGCTCCTTATGATCTCATGTTGCCTCATCAATTTTATGATTCCTCCAAAGTATATTTACCAAACAAGTCATTTGATTCATCAAAACATGTTATTTATTGTCCAAAATTCAGATAGGCTCTTCACAACAAGATAATTCAGGTTCCAACTCTATACCTTTAGAAGTGAGGACATGCATTCGTTCTGGCATGTACTTTCTTAGCAATGAGACATTGAACACATTATGTACTTTGGACAGGTGATGTGTCCTAACCAATTGATATGAAATAATTCAAATTCTCTCTATAATTTCAAAAGCCCCAATGTACCTAGGGCTCATTTTCCCTTTATTCCAAATCTTATAACAAACTTTTATAGAGATACATTTAAGAAAATGTGGTCTCCCACATGAAATTCCAGATCCTTTGATTATCGGAATAGCTCATCTGTCTGATTTGAGCTAATTTGATTTGAACATGAATAGTAATTAGCTTTCTTGTAGTTTCCTCCACATGTTCTGGGCCCACAAGTTTTATTTCACTAACTTCATCCCAATATGTTGGTGTATGACATCTATTTCTGTATAATGCTTCATATGGTGCAATTTTAATACTTGAATGGAAACTTTTATTGTAGGAAAACTCCAATAAAGGTATGTATTGATCCCAAATACCTTGTAAGTCATGTGAACATGATCTAAACATGTCATATAAGGTTTTTATTATCCTTTTTGATTTCCCATCAGTTTGTTTGTGATATGTAGTACTCAATCAAATCTCAGTATCCAAATCATTCTAAAGACTTTTAAATAATTCTGATGTAAACCATGGGTCATGATAAAACACTGTATAGAGTGGTTACCCAATATGTCTCTCAACTTCATTGATATAGATTCATGTTAAGCATTCCAATGGAAAATCCTCTAATATAGTGTGGAAATTAGCATATTTCTATGTTTATCCACAATTACACATATCACATCTTTTTTTCTTTTGAGTTTTGGGTAATCTAGTGACATAATCCAGGGTGATGTCATCAAATTTCCACGTAGGAATAGGTAGAGGATGTATGGCCTCTTTTGGATGTTGCCTTTAAGCCTTCACCTATTGACAGACTAAACATATTGTTATATAATCCGCAATTTCCCTCTTCATGTTATCCCACTAGAAATGTTATTTCAAATCTATATAAATTTAATTACATCCAAAATAAATTGAGAAATTTGAACTATGAGCATCATGCAATAACTCCATTTTTAGATCGGGTATAGGTGGAACACAATGCCTCTTCCTAAATTTTTGAACAAAACATTTACACACAAATTCAGTCATCTCCCCATCATTCACAACATTAATTTTCTTTTTAAGGTTCTCGTCATGAGGCAAAGAAGCATTAATTTTTTATAATAATTATCTTTGGGAAACCAAATGAAAATTTAGATATTTTTAATTGTCCTTGATAATTCTCATGTTCATCCTCACTATATACATGTACAAAATATCCTTATCTATCCTAATTTTGTTATGAACTCCATGATTATTCTTTCTCAATGCATCAGCTACCTTGTTTTCCATTCCGGGGTGGTAGTGTATTGTAGAATCATAATCCTTAAGTATTATGAGCCATCTACTTTTCCTAATGTAGAGATCATTATATTAAAAGATATGCTTCAGAGTCTTATGATCCATATATATGTCACATTTTTCTCCATAGATATAATATCTCTATATCTTCAGTGCATAGATTACCACTACTAACTCAATATAATGAGTGGGATAGTTATGTTCATGAATTTTAAACTTCTTTTATTCTTAGGGAATAACTCTATAATTATTTATAAGGACACAACAATGTCCTTTCATTGATGCATCTCTAATGATCACAAACCCATATTTCCTCGATGGATGGTTTAGGATAAGAGCACTCACTAATATCCTCTTCAATTCTTCGAAAATGACCTCACATTTTTTTCATAAATAATTAACCCCTCTATGTGTAAGCGTGGTCATTGGGTAGGATAAATAGGTTACGTTCTGAACCAAACACTGATAATAACAAGCAAAACTGATAAAACTACATACCTCAATTATGTTCGTGGGAGTATGCCATTTTTCCAAAGCCTTTGTCTTTGCAGATTGAATAGATATTCCATCATTAGAGACAATGTGGCACAAAATGGAAAATGATTGAAGACAAAATTCAAACTTTCAGAAATTCCCATATAACTCATTTCATATAAGTTTCTTCGTAATAGTGCGCAAGTGATTTTCATGATCTTCATAGATTTTAGAGTATAAAATGATATCATCAATAAATACCACCAAAAAATCATCAAGAAAATCCTTGAAAACTCTATTTTGTAGATCCATGAAAACATAGGGCTCATTAGTCAGTCCAAAAGGCATTACTATAAACTTGTAATTCCTATAACTGGTTTGAAATTTTGTTTTGGGAATGTATTCCTTCCTCACAAGAAACATATGATATCTAGATTAAAGATCATTATTTGAAAAATATTTGGCTTCATGAAGTTGATAATATAAATCTTCAATGTGAGGTAGGGGAAAATTTTTATTTATTGTTATAACTTTGATATCCATATAGTCAATTCACAACATCATGGTTTACATATTTCATCTTAATGAAAATAACATGGGCTCTCCATGGAGAAAAACTAGGGAGAATAAATCCTCTATTACTCAATTCCTCTAGTTGTTTCCTCAGTTCAAATTATTCCACAGTGGTCATTCTATAAGGGGTTTCTATATGGGCCATGAACCACGAATTATGTTAATGGAAAAATCGATTTCTCACCCCAGAGTATGTCTAAGTAAATCCTCCGGAAAGACATCAACATATTCTATCACAATACGTACATCCCATATCAGAACATTATTTTATTCACCAATATTTATTTCGTTCCCTTCATCCCCCAATAATTGAATCCAATATAATAACTAGGGGTAGAGCTATATGATAATCAGATGTTGATGTTTCTTCCTGAAAGCTAAGGAATCCCACATCATCCTTAAAAATTATAACCTTCTTCCTCTTGAAATAAATTTTTGCATCACGGTTCGAAAGACAATCCATATCAAGGATTGTATCAAAGTAAATCATAGGAATGACAATAAAAAAATCAGATAAAACACATTTATATGACATAATGGGGACTACGTGACACAACTTTGTTGCAATGATACTTCCCATATGATTTTTGACTGACAACCCCCATATTAGATCCAATTGGAAATATCTAATTTTCTTGAAAAACCTGGAAGATATGAAATAATTAGATGATCTAGAATCATATAATGAATTTTATAAGTAAGAGGAAATGATTAAATTACCCATCACCACATCATTATGAACATCAATATCAGAATTTGTGATGTCATAAGCATTTCCCTTCTCCCTTGGCCTTTTTTGTGGCTTGTTTCATTGACGTGATTGACAATCATTATCATAATGTACCAACTCCAAAAAATTATTTAATTTCACATTAATAGCATCCTTATTCACCATGTAATCATAAGAAAGATAACCTGTCTATACACATTTGTATCATACTCCTTTTCCCATTAAGAAGGAACCATGGTGTTTCATTCTACAATTATCAGAGGGTGTAAAATCAAATATTCCCTTATTCCATGTTTGATTATTTTATTTCCAAGAGTTTTTTGTATCCCTCTTATTCTCTTTAATTCCCTTAAAGTCATAAGACATAGAAAATTTCTTTTTTGTCTGGATAGAAAATAAAATTATATCCTCATATGATGAAAAACATTGGGAGACCAGTGCCCTCTGGGAGAATGGATTTAGGCCATCAAATAATCGATCAATTTTACTCCTTGGATTTTATATATAGTCCTAAGCATGTCTTGATATAAATTTGAGGTTATCTTCATACATTGAAACATTCTCATCTTCCTTTTACCTGAAATTCAGAAACTTACTTTCTGTATCTGTTTGCTATTCATGAGGAAAGTATTTCTCTAGGAAGATTTCCTTAATGTCCCTCCATTCCATCTCTTCTATCCATGCATCCTTCTTTTGTGCTATGGATTAACGACCACCACTAATCCACATCTCATGATAGATGATAAAATACTATGATGACCTTCTCTCTTTCTCTACATCCCAATGTGAGAAATATCTTCTCTAGGAAACTTATCCACTACTCTACCACAAATGGGTTTGTAGTCCCATTGAATGATGGAGTTTGTTGTCACATAAATTGATGAAACAAATATCCTCCATGTGGTGGATATGTATACTCTATATGGGTATAGTTATTTTTCATAACCTGATTAAGTTGTCCCAGTATAGTTATAAGTTTCTCCACACTAGTTGAATCTCCATAGACAACTTTATTATCTTGCATCTGGTGGAAATCCCAACATGGGACACACATGTTCATGTGGTTTCCATTCCTTTCACTATGATATATTTATAGATAATGGAATACTCTAGATTAGGTTAGGAATCAAAATTTATAATCTCAACATAGAAAAATACTTAACAAAAATTGAAAACCTATGAATGATTATCCCATAATATCAAACATGGTTTCTTTTTGGAAAATTTACATTTAATTCTTTCATAGTGTATTGTAAAGAAAATTTGAATTATCCTATGATTATCCCCTAGGAGTTTCAAAATAGGTTCATAATAAGGCCCTCTATCATCTACCAGGATAACATGGGTTAGGACCTAAACTTCTTATCATAGTTTTTCCTCCTAGGTCCATATGTGCCAGAACTTCATCCTCTGGTATTATCCCGAAAATGATGTATTTTTTATAATGATCCACATAATCTATTATTTACAAAAAATATAAGTATGTTATTGTATTCATATTTTTAAAGACTATATTTGGTATTTTTTACCTAATATATATTTTCTAAATATAGTTTCAATGTTTTCTACTGAACTTATTCTGATACCAACTATAACCCGACCCAATTTTCCTGGAGCTAGTGGCTGATTTTATTACAATGAAATATAAACAAGGAAAATGCATCTCGAATGACCAATTAGTATAGTATATTTTGGAATCAATATACATATATAAGTTAATCATTACAGTATTAAAGGAAATAAAACACTATTTTATTTCGTTAGAAACATTTATGCCTCCAAAATTATTCCTGCAAGTCACTCCTAACTTATATCTTCATATCCATGGAAAATAAAATGTACGAAAGGGGTGAACTAAAACACACAGTTAGAGTATGAAATACAGCAGAAAATATCAAAAACATAAACATTAGGCATGGTCATAATTGAAACACATTCCTTTAAAAATAATAATGTTGAACACATTATGGCCAGAATATGAGTTGAGTAAATAATTCCAAAATAAAACTAAATCATGGGTAATATAATAGCCGAATAATTGCATGAACATTAAATTATAAGCTTCATAACGATGTCAGTGCATATGATAGAAATTTTTAATCATATCATCAAGGCCTTGGCCAAGACATTTAAAAATGATTAAGGCCTCCTCCAAAACCTTAACTCAAAATGGTCATGGCCCTAGCCAAGTCCACATCTATTTGTCTCATGAGACATACTGATGCATCGAGGGGATATAATGGTCCAAACCAGTCACATAATAATTCCAATACATTCATGATTTGAGTTGGTTTAAAAATAAACAACATATAAATTCATATTGAAACTAAATATGAAATGTAAATAACTTTCCCAGAACATTAATATTAAACACTAAAAATTCGGAGTAAATTGGTGAATGGTTTTACGATAGCATGTCCATAATCATACTAGTCATATTCCATACAATTTAATATGGTATATTCTATCATAAAATAGTAATCCCCATAATACGTAACAATCAATATGAGTGTTGAAATAGATGAAAATACTCTTATAAAATCAGTGAGTAATTCCTGAGATAAATAATCTTTTATTTTGGGAAGGGTTATTTTGGAAAAGCCTTTCTATTAAACCAGAACTGAAGTATGATAGTATTTTCATAGAAAAATTATTTATATTATAAAGGAAATGGGTTCTAAAAACAAATTATTTAGTTCTCTTCAAAATTGGTAAGAATTTTAGAAATTCCATTGAATCGGGCTTGTATTTCGAAAATAATATTGAATGTTCCTTCTAAAACATGATACCCTACATTAAAATAAGGAAGGATAATTATTGATAAAAATATATAGAACACTCAAAAATAAATTATGATGAGTAATCAATAATAAAAAATAACTTCATTGAGGTAAGTAGACAATAAAAGTAACCAAAATGAAAATGGAGTTTTGGGTGAAAACCGCTTACCTTAAGTCTGAGTGTGTTCTGCTCTTAAATAGAAGGACCATGAATATGAAACATGACTTATTCATTAGTTATTTCAGAAAAAACTATACATGTATTTAGTTTAACAAAATATTTTTAGTTCATTTATGTTCTTATTGGTATTTTATAATTTTGAATTCCATCATTCTTTAGTGTTTGTTTTCTTGATTTTCACAATCGGTTCACTTAATTTTAAGTAATGGAGTTCAAGTGGAATGGGTGTAAATATCCAGAATAGAATTTACACATTATTTATGAACAATCATAGGTTTAAATGGTCCATTACCTTATATGGTTACATATAATTAGGATGAATCATTGGATGGAATTTTATTAACATTAACATAGATTATTTTAGTGGTATTTTGATTATTAGGAATATGTTTGGTAATATGACTTAATGAAAAGTATGTATAGAAGTTCTGGAGATTTAATTATATTTAAATAAATATATCATATTCTAGTTATACTATAAAAATGGTTTCAGGGTTAGTAATGATGTATAAATTGAATAATAAAACTTCATGATCCATGAAGGTTGTAAATTTGAACCGCACATACGATGATTTAGATTCTAAAATAAAAGTGAGAGAGTAATAATATTGATGATGGTTACACCATTCACATGATATAATTATAGTATATAGATGATAATGTTGTTATCAAGGTCATTTGTATGGAGGATGTGAGGATAGGGTAACAATAGGAAGGAACATGAATTGAAAACGAAAGAAATAAAATGTGAATTTACCTCTTCAATCCACCACCTTGAGAAGGGTATTTTGGAGGAACGTTGAGGAGATTTATGGCATATAGGATTGAATAGAATATGGAGTAAGGGGGTTATAATTGAGGAGATGATTGAGTTTTGAATTTTTTATTCATTAATTTATTATTTCCCTCAAGACAACCAATAGTGTTGTTTCATGTTACCCCTAATAGTAATATGTTCATCTTAGTTCGAACCAATTGTCATTACATCACTCATGATATCATAAATAGTGTAATTAACTGATAATTTGTATATACGGTATTTTACCATATTTCAATATTCATAAGAAAATCAAGAATTTCAAAAAAAATACCAAAAGTTCACCCTAACAATTTCTCAACATATAGAAATAAAAAATATAATCCATTTTCAAAAATAAATTTATAAATAGTATAAATTTTATTTTTAAATAAAATCATAGTTATTTAAAAATTAACAATTTTAAAGGTATAATTAGTTTTATATCACATTGAAAATTTAATTAAAATCTCATTATATTATTACATTAATATATTAAATTAATATCCTTATATACTATTCATAAGGGTAATGTTACTATTCATAAGGGTATGTTAATATTCACCAATACACTTGTCGGTTCTATCAGACTCCAAATGTCTTAATGATCGCAACTCTACCTAACCGATTTTTGAAATTAAAAACATATTAGAGGAAAAGTTGTGTTTAAAGGGTAGATTGTAAAATGTGTTGTTTTTTCAGGACTCGTTACTTCATACATTCAATATTAATTTTCAAAACAATGGGGTGTTATATGATGAGAAATAGATAGCTGGTTCATTAATAACAATGAATTATAAGATAAAGTAATTACATATATACCCATAAATCAATTATAAACTAAATTTAAATATCATCCTATTCTGGTTCTTGTGTTTTAATCTATGTAATCTTTTGTTTTTATTGGTAATGATGTTCTAATCCTATGTAGAAAACGTTAGATGTAAAGAAATACTAATAGCTGAGATGATCATTCTATAAAAGGATGCTTATGTTAAACCCAGAACCAATATTTAGTTCACTAAATATATTAATTTAAATGAATAATGAGCTCAATTCCTTACATTACTATGGGGTGTTAGTCGAGTGGTACATACTGGTTATACCCCCCACACTCTATGGGAACTGGTGCAGGCTCGAGTCCCACCAAACTCAAAAAATATACATAGTATGAATAGATTGAATTAAATTTATTTCCTATTTGGGAATGTATAACATGCTTTGGTCTTGGTTGGGTCCCTCCGTTGGGAATCGATCATAACCTATAAACATATTTTTCATGTTTAGTCTATCATGATATGAGGTTTTGTGCCATAAAAATTTTAATGGGTCTTTGAGTCACAAGGAATTCAGGTCATGTAAAGGGTTACCTCTCAACCCATTTGAAAATTGGTATTTATTTAATACCAAAAAGGGTTGTTTCCCCTTACCTATTAAAAAATATCTGTATTTTTCATAACATGAAACATTGAATGTTAATTGAATTACAATATACTATAAAGATATTATTATTTAAAATCCATTGTTGTAACCTAGTTTTTGAAATGGAGGGTATAAATAGGGGTAACCACGTTATAAAATATATTTGTAATGGTCTTATTCAATAAAAATATATTCAATAATTCTTATAAAAAATAGTCACTTTTTAGTGAATCCATTTTATGTTAAAAAATTTATTTTTCTTCAAACAATTGATATTATAATTTTTTGTGAGAAGATATTATAATTAATTTCTAACACATTTATATATTATAAATTGTAAAAAAAATTCATTTTTGAAATACTCAAATAATATAACGATTATGGTGAAATTGTTGGATGCTTTTGAAAAGATTAATTTTTCAGTGAATAGTAAACAAATACCAATTTTATAGAACACACACATTTACATTAAAGTATTTGAAAAGTTCCATTTTTATTTCAATTGATATTAAAATTTCATAAATTATTTTTTTATTAATAATAACCCAATTAATTTCATTGGATTTTATATTTATCTTACTTTTGGTATAAAAACATCTTATACTTAAAATGTATTTTACTGGAAAATAGTTTTTCACCATGTTTTGAGAATTTATTTTAGAAATTGATTATACAACTTTTAGAGATTTAATTAGAAAAAATGGATAAAATATTTTTAGTCATTATGGAAAAATATGATAAATATGCTAACTATTTATTTCTCAAAATTAATAGTAACCTTGGTAAAAAGGTTTTCACCACTGTATGAATAAAATTGTTAGAATAATTTATAAACACTGATATAACACATAAAACTAATCCATTAACATGTATATATTTAAATGGATGAGTTTAATTATACAAAAACATTCATTTCATTAAAAATATTTCATTTTTTCCATAATTATTTTATAAAAACCATTATAATATTTTATGTAAAGGAAAATTACAAAAAAGTCAATATCTTGCATTTAATTAATCAAATTTGTTCAAATAGGGATAAGAAATTTTTTGAACGAATGTAAAAGATTATTATGAACCTTATTATTTTTATTTTTATTTTAAATAATTTTTAATTTTAATTTATGATATAATTACCTTAAATATTTACACAATACTAACACAAGTGCTTGTGCAAGCTATAACAAATTCAATGTAAATGATTTAAAAAAAATAAAAAGTAATAATTTTTAGATGATTCATGGAATCACATCAATTTTATGTTTACTAATATCTATAATTTATGTTTAAATATTTATATTCTAATTCCATTCTTTTATTTATGAATTTAAAATCAAAATATATGAATTGTTATTAAAATGACATTGATGGTATTTAATGTTAAATAATTTATTATAAAATGATTTAAAAATATTTATTTATATAATGAGGATTATTGGGAATTGATATTTTCTAAAACATTACCCCTTTACCATTTCTATGCCAATATTTACTTTATATGTAAATTTATAACCCTTTCAAATAGAAAATTTTGTTAGCACATATAATGTTAATTTTTTTAAACAAATGGGTTAAACCAAAAGATAAGTTTAAAAATTCCACATAAACCTATTAAAATTTAATGGTTTATAATTTATTTTTACATTAAATTAAATTATATTATATATTTTTTCAAATTGGTTCCACTTACACATGGAAAATAATTTTATTATATTTAAATATTTTAACTGATTCTATAGGTGTCCCTTCCTTCACTATAAATGGATGTCACACCTCCTCTATTATTCACACCACCTTGATCTGTTTTGTTAAACAATTAGTAATATTTTTTATTATATAAATAATTATTAATATTTTAGAGGTTATTTTCTCCTCAAAATACCATCCCTATGATCCTTAAAAAATGATCTAAAGGTGGTCTCTCAAAGAGGAAGTAATAGTTTTAATCGATATCATTCATTTTTCTTCCTTTAACATTTTAACTTTTTCCCTAGATATTACAATATAATAACATCATTATACCCCAGATAATATGCTATTGTTATTTATATTTCATAACCTTTATCCACAACTATTCCATTAAATGGGAATAGAAGGTATCGCATGTGCATAACTGTGGACTACCGCCTTTATGCAGTGATGTGATTTATTTTCCATCACAATATTTCATGGTTGATTATTATAATGGATTTAATGTTTATATAATTATATTTATAGAATAATTATGATTTTATAATTATAATATATTTTCTACCTTCTTACTTTACCATTTTTTATGAAATGCTAATATCACTCATGTATACTTGTAGACTACCACACAAACTGATGTGATTCATTTTTCATTTTAAATTGACATGGATCCTAATATGGATATATTTGTGGAATGTATATTATATTTATTATATAATAATTATTTTGAAAATTGGAATTTTTATTAACCTTTCTTTGTTTCCATCCATCAAGAACTGAAAATATCCCTCGTACGTATGTACGGACTACCATCTTCACGATGTGATGTAATTCATTTTTATAATGCACTATTAATGATTGGTTATATAATTTTATATAAGGAATAGATATAATAAATATTTATTGATTATGATTCATTACATGATGTAATATTGACCATGGATCAAGTACTGGAACCATCAAACCGAAACACACATGGAAAACAAACCAATTTTCACCTGAATGTCCATTTTAAGAAAAAATTGTAAATAATTGAACAATTGAAAATTATAAAGGAATGATACATATTAATTTATTTATGAATATATTTATTTAATATATTTATTATAAATTTATTTTTTAATGAAAAAGAGGAAATACGGGACATGAGGTACCGTTTTCTCATCTCATGTTTGCTTCTACGGGGCATATGTTATAATCACCACTTTTTTGTTTCATGTACTTTATGTACAAACCCATTTATATGTTATATAATTAATATTTTTTATTAATAAAATAATTTATCTCTTTCATGGGTGTTATGATTCAAAAGTTTCCAAAGAGATACAAGATTTATATTACAATATAATTTCTTTTCAAGGTTTTCTATGCTAAATCTATATTAAATGAAATTATATAGGTATTATCCTTTAAAATCCATATATTTTCATATCATGTAGTTACTCATGGAATAGTTAAGTAATAGTACCATTTTTCACTCTTTGGTACTAAAAATGATAGATAATGTTTTTAAGAATAACATACTTTATTACTTCTATGGTCCAGAATATTTTTCCTCCATACCAATGTTATTTAAAAAGTTTTCAAGACTTTTTTACAATGATATAATTATTTTTTAATTTAATTTTAATTTTTTTTTTAATTTCATTAAAAAATTTAAAAAAATCATTTTTTCATCTTCTAAACAATGTTCATTTTTCTGAAGGTAATATAATAATTTTCATTTTAAATGAATATCTTATGAAAATAATTTAACATCATCATGAACACTCATTATATTGAAGATTAATTTATAATTTTACATGTTTATTTTCAATGAAAATTTTTCCATAATATTTTTTATAAATTGTTATATTTTAAATAATTGTTTTCAAATAGAATGGTTATTTTCCTCAAGAAATATTTCATTTATCTTTTAAAGGAATTTTCCATCTATAATGACATCCTTTAATGGGGATTATATTTCACTTGTTATATGATTCAATGATACCATCCACATCAATTATATGGATAATTTAAGATGAAGATGTTTTATTTATGATTATATGAAAATTGTTAGTCGTCTACGGGTTTCTTACATTAAGGTGAAATATTTGTTAAACTATTTCATATCAATGGGTTATATGATGATGAGAAATCAATGTTTTTATGAACATTTGGAAAATTTATGATATAAATTTATGTGATTGTATGATATAATATATCCCTATAATTCAATGGGTAAATATGGAAATCTTGTGATATAATTATGTTATGAATGACCATGATTTCATATTCACAACATGATGTGTATAAATTGTTTCATGTCCATAAATTTATTCATTGACCTCATTTTGTGTCTATAATTTTACCCGTGGTCCTAGTTTTAAGTCCATAAATTTAATTCAGGGCCTGATTTCATGTTTTCAACTTAATGAGTTATCCAATTATTGTTTATACATGTTCACAATGTTATAGGATTATTCTTGTTCCACATTACTCTATTTATTAAATAATCTCTTAGATCATGTTTTATTTTTTTATTATGCATTCTGGTGCCTTTTATAATTTTTCTATGACAACTCTGTATGCCATAAATCATGATTTATGTTCTATGAATTGATTGGGTATGATTGTTTTATGGAATGATTATGTTCTCATAACATTTTTCCTTACTTATGATCATAGATTGATATCTATTCATTTTTTACATAATAAATACAAGATATCACCCATTTTTATTATTTCTATTCCTTTGATTTTGATGAATGGTTTTATGTATGTTATGCCTAATAAGGGTACTAAATGACATGAACTCGGTGGGAGATGATGTAGATTTTTTGGAATAATGTTTTTATGTATCCAAGTTTCCAAAGACACTAAACCTCTATGATTATGGTGGGGATAGTAATGATATTTATTAAATATTCATTAAAATTATTTAATATATATTTATCTAATGTTTGGGTCACTCTCTTGCCTCACATATAATAAGAAAAATAAATATTTCATTTGTGTGCATGTGTAGACTATAACATCTATATCACAACCTGTTTTCTTTTATTTCACCAGCATAGAGGGATTGATCGAATACGGAATATAATAAATAAAAATTTCATTTATAACATATTTAACATTATGAAATAATAAACCATATTATGGATATATACTTTTCTATGGAAAATGAAATCATCTCTCATGCATATGTGTGGACTACAGCCTCCATAGAACAGTATATTCTGTTTTTCATCACCACTATTCATTGTTGGTCATGAGAATGGTTTTAATAGATTGATATGATGTTTAGGAAATTATTAGCATTTTTATAAGAGAATTTTGTAAATTATTAACAATATGAGAAGTAAAAAATCATGATAAATTCAATCATATAAAACAATCATACAAATATGGAAAAAAAAATTCGATAATATCTAATAGTTACATATCCATTGCATCTTCTTTTACTAATAATAAATCTTGATTTTTCACTTCAATAAAACATTAAAAATAACATTATGTTCCACAACCCATCCCAATGGGGTTCAAACTACAACTACCCCAATCCCACCTCCATAGGCCAGGTGTTGGGGATAAGCGTTGAAAGGAATATCTAATATGGGAGTCTTATGCCTAATGAAATTTTATGCACACACCTAAGCATCCCAATACATGAATAAAAGAAAAAAATGAATCATATAGAGTAATAACCATTCAGTAAAATCCAATAAAGAATAAATAGGCTAACCCACGATAAAATGAAAAGTAAAGGGAAAAAATACATGTCTAACCATGAAGATAACAAAACCTGACAAAACAGGACAATTAATATATTCAAAGAGCTTAGCTCCAGATCTCCCAAAATCGATCAACATACATGATCAAATTCACTAGGTATATCTATGATCCTTTTTAATCATCGTCGACTATTCTGTCATCTGTATAAGACACGACATGTGCAGGTAAATCCCTTGTAGGGGTGAGTATATACATACCCAGTAGGATGCACTGAAAGGTAAAGGGGTTTAATTAAGATACATAATAGAAATAAATACCTCAACCCAAATAAATAGTGTAAAAATATCAAATTACATGGATATATATTTATATATATCCTCAACATGACTAGCCCAAATTAGAGACAAAGGAGATCTCCATCTCATAGCCCAACCTAGAAAAGAGGGCTAATAGTTCTAAGGGTTCCATCAATGATGCTCAACATATCACATGTACATCGATAGACGTAACCATGTAGAGGACACATACATAACCATAGACATGCTCAATTTAGTAGACACAATATCCAAGTAGAGGACCCACACCCTAGTCTGTCAACATGTTCCACTCAATGTTATTAAGATCTGAACCGTATCTCATTTGGGGTAACACCTAGTGTAAGGATTACTCGCACCCTAACTTGATAGAGGGTACCACTCAATAGATAGATGACCCACACCCTAATTCCTTATGGGGTATCACTTAGTAGATAGAGGAGATGTACCCTAACATCATAGGTAGTACCACTCATTAGATAGAGGACCTGCACCGTAAATCCAAAATAGGGTACCACTCAGTAGATAGAGGACATGAACACTATGTCCTTAGGGGGTACAAATCAGTAGATAGTGGACATGGACCGTACCACCATAGGGGGTACTACTCAGCAGATACAGTACCTTTACCCAAAATCCATAGTGGGTACTTCTCAGTAGATAGAGTACATGCACCCTAACACTATAGGGGGTACCAATTAGTATATAGAGGACTCATACATAGAACATTGGTGGGGGGGCAACCATTATATAGAGGACCCTCAACGTAATGCCATAGTGGGGTAACACTATAATGATGTTTCTCGATCTTTGTCATCATCGAGCACTGCCTAAAGAAGGCTTGCACTTGGAACATATTTCATTGTATCTCTAAAGCCACAATGAAGGAAATCATCACATTCAACATGAAAAAACTCTTAGGATATGCTACTCAGAAGACAAACTCTGAATCCATATAAGGTTGATACAAGAGGCAGAAGGTTACTGGATAACTAAAAAGGGTTAAATGGTGTGTATGGGGACTCAAACGGTGTGCGTTCCCAATCCACTATCTTGTCATGTCCCTTCCGGTACATGGATGACATCTCATGTAGAACTAAATTGTTTTTAGATGGACTACGTAGCATGCCTCATCCACTCGGGGTCATGCTCGTGCTCTTGGATGTGTCCATATAACCTTTTCTATGTTCATGTACTTCGGTACCTAGAGTGTGTCTAGATGTTCTCGTTCCTGTGTACTCTAGTACACTGTATGTACTTCCACACAAGGTCCTTCCTATGTGCTCTGACACACTACTTGACTACCCAGTGAAGGTCACATGGTGTTTCATCCTTAACTTTTTCCAAACTCTTAACTACATCACCTCAATGTTACTTTAAAACATATGTTCATACATATATGTGTCATGTAGTTGGGTTTTTATAGAAATTATGATCTACTTTGGGAATTCTAGATCCTTTCCCCCTACACTGAATCGTGCTTCCATGACAAAACAAATCAGTGAAAATTGCATATGTTCATCATTTTCAGCCATCCAGTGGCTGAAAATAGATTTCCATCATTCTCATTGAAGCCCAAACTCCTTAAATGCCACATGTTTCATACCTTCATTCACTTTAGATATCATATCCACAAAAACTATTCATCCAAAATCCAGAAATCCTCAAATTAAATACTTTATTAATCATTATATTCTTCTCATGTGAATCTGCCACATATCCAAGGGTCTAATCGAGTTAGATCGTGCCCAACAATGTCGAACCAGGACCCCAAAGGCCAATCGAC
Source organism: Viscum album (assembly GCA_963277665.1). Lineage (NCBI taxonomy): Eukaryota > Viridiplantae > Streptophyta > Magnoliopsida > Santalales > Viscaceae > Viscum > Viscum album. The sequence goes on along the minus strand of OY728162.1, from coordinate 1,364,902,426 downwards.
AATGATTATGAAGAATCATTGAAATAAATGAATAATAGAAAATGCTAAAAAATTATTTGAAAAGCCTTCTTGGATAATGAATATAGATAGGGATTCCCATGGTAAAAAAACTTAATAAACAATATAAAAACCAATGTCCAGGCACACACTGTGGCTCAATTAGTGCCTATCAAAGGAATAATAATATCATGCTAATAGAGTTTAATAGATAGGGAAATAATCCATTAATTAATGAGTATTTCCATAAATTGGATCATTTGTCGATGAAGAATGTGCTTTCGAATAAATGATAGAAGGTGTCGCGTTCACTGCACCTCAGTTTGTCTACATCTGGAGTTTCGTCACCATCTGATTTTGATTCTCCAACGAGAGGGTGGATTAATTCTCCTCTCAATGGTCACGGGATCATGCAAATAACCCTATGGATTTATCATAATGAAGAATATATAGAGGAAATAAGGTCCTTTAATTTAAATAAATAATTTTATTATTTATTTATTTATTAATTTAACTAAACGCACCTGCCAAGGACTAATTTTATCTAAATTTCCCACACTGACCCATTTTAGGACATGACTAAGGTAATCATCAAATTCTGAATTCAAACATGGTCTTTAATTAATTATCTATGAATAATTTTATGATTAATCATATTTTATTATTAAAACACTCATCCTTTATATAAAATATATTTAATATTTTTATAAAGTTAGTTTTGGATACACTATACCTAATAATCGCATGTCGTCTCAACAATTGGATCTAAAAATATTTCTAGATATATTCCAATGGCTTCCCAGGAAAAAATAGGGTCACTATATTATTTCCCCTTTCATTTTTGTTGTCCCTAAAAAATCTATGCCAAAATGATCGGGGTACTGATCCTAGGTCTCCCTCACCTCCTCCGAGGTGTTCATCTACATGATCTCATGCTTCCATAACACACGATCTAAATGGATGGCATATCCACGGGGTCCTCTCTTATTAATCCTTGATTGTTGATGGGTGTTTCAAAAAAGTGTCCCCATCATCAATGTCCAAATCAACCTAGTCAGTAACGTGCATGGGTTCATGCACGTATCTCTTCAACTATGACATGAGGAAGACATCGTGCACCCACTCTAATTTTGGGGTTAGGGAGAGGTGGTTAGAAACGTCTACAACCCTCTGAACGATCTTGAATTTCTCAATGAACATCTGGGATATATTTCCTCCTCATCAAATTCTCCTAAATTTTCATCATAGGAAGACTCTTAGGAAAATATGGTCTCTATACTCGATCTCCAATGGCATAAAATTTTCATTTTCATAATATTTCATCCTACCATGGGATATCCTCATCCACTTGCAGATAACCTGCAACATTTCTATCATTGTCTACAACATCCCTAACCTAACCAGAGATGCCTTGTAGGTCATTTTCTAGCATAAGGGGATCAATTAGGGTCTCTTGTATAGGGCCTCAAAAGGTTCCATGATGATAGTAGAGTGGTAGATAATATTTTATGCGTACTCGCCCAAGGGAATGAGATCTGCATAGCTCTGGATGAATCTAACATGATAGACCACATAATATCCTCCAAAGCTTGGATAGTGTGCTCGGTCTTCCCTCCTATTGGGGGGAAAAAGGTTGTACTCATCCCCTCTATTGGTTGCTGAACACCTCATGTGTTACTCTCCACAACCATGATGTTAACCATGTAGAATGAACAGATATAATATTCAATGTCATCCCATGAAGTTGAAAAATATCATATATGCACATCTTCCCCAAACACTCCACTAAACTATACTCCATGTTATCAAGGAAGTGCACAAACATCGTAAGTCATCCAACTATTTACCAGATGGAATCAAGTACATTCACCATCTGTGGAAGCCCTATGAAAAATTCAATGTATATGTCATCCCATTTCTACTTTGGTGCCTCAATGGGGTGCATCAATCCTACATAAACTAAGTGTTCATCCTTCACCTATTGATATCAGAGGCACTGAGAGTTGATCTCATCCACACTCAGTCTCATGCCTGCTGGCCAAAAATTACAATGAAGGTATATATATATTACCCATGTCAGGATGTTCATAATAGGGAGTTGTCAAAAACACTCTTATCACCACCTCTTGCATCATGATCGGGACCACCATCCATCACTGTAAAAGGATGACATGATTTCCTCTTACATAAAATCAATCCAGTGAATATATGTATGATAATTGGTCCTGAAAGACCTAATAGTAAATGTATACCAACTAAGACACTCTCACATGTTAAAGTAGAAAAGGATTAAACACCATTGATTGAATAAAAGTGGAACCATCCTTCTCATCTAGGTTCAACTACAATAAATTCAATTACTCAGGTTCCTCCTACACCAAATGATCTTGGTAATTACTATTAATGGAATCTACCAACACATTTTTCTTCCCATGATTATATACTATATAAATGTCATAGTATGTTTGGAACTACAACTAGTGCATATGTATTAGGTTCAACATTCTTTTCAAGATGACATACATGATCAAATGATGGCCGGAGTAAAAAAACACTCTCGTAGAAGATATTACATCCACATCCTCAGAGCATATACTACCTCTATCAAAAATTGTTCAAGAGTTTCATAGTTTTTCTCCTGGGGTCTCTGCTGCCTTGACCCATATATTATAACTACTTGACTATGTATCAACATGTATCTGAGACTAGCTCCTAAGGCATCACAATACACTGCTTACTCTACACCATCCTCTAGTTGTCTTAAAACAGGGGCACTCATCAGCCTCGACCTCTACTCCATGAATTCCATCTAGAAATTCATACACTAAGTAAATGGATTCTATTTCCATCTCAAGGTGGTCAAAGGAAAATCAATCCTAGAATATTTCTTCACAATCCTCCTGTAGTACCCCTCAAATCCAAGAAAATTCAGCACCTCAGACACGCTCTTGGGTGGCTCAAAAGAAATAACTTCATTGATATTCATTGGGTTCATAGCCAATCCATGCTCAGAAATAACATACCCATGGAAGATAACATCATGAATCGAGAACTGGAACTTTGAGATCTTACCATAAATATAGTGATCCTGAAGCAAATCATTGATCTTCCTCAAGTGATATGCATTCTCCTCTTAGGTAACTGAGTTTTTTAGTATTTATTTAATGAATACAAACACAAATTGGTATAATTACTAGTTTAAAATCTATTTTATCAAACCAATAAAAACAGTGGCGTAATTTTTCACACTCAATGGTATCACTATGAAATCATAGTGTCCATAGTGACATTGGAATGACCGCTTTGAAATATCACCCTCATGAACTTTCAACGGGTGGTAACCAGACATGAGATCAATCTTTGAGAACCATATCATGACTCACAATTGGTCATAGAGGTATTAAACTCTTATAAATGGCTAATTTTTCTTTATCATGGTCCGGTTTAGGTATTGATAATCTACACATAGCTGTAGTATCTCATCCATCATTTTCAAAAATAATGTTGGTGCTACCCTAGGGGACACACTGGGTATGATAAAACCCTTATCCTTATGGTATTCTAATAGTAACCACATCTCCAAATGCTCAGTAGGGGAAATCTAATCAGCCCAAAAATATATTGGAGCGGTACGAGGGTTAAAGTAGATGAAAAACTACATCTCTCCCCTTTGAGGTAGCCCATGAATATCCTTAGGGAAGACATCCATAAAATAAATTATGAATGAAGGAATATAGATTTATGAAGATCCTAATTTTCTATGGGATACACTCACAAAATGATGTGTAATGGGTTTTAATCTCCTACTTATAAAACATACTTTTCCTTCGATGAGATATCTCTCACCCATAAAGTAAAATATCATTCCATCAGTGCGAAAGCATTTGACTCGTCTTTTGTGATAAGAAATTTGGGCTTAGACCATGAAAAACCAATCTATTACCATGATGGAGTCATAGGGATCCATCATGTGACCAAAATGTCCCATGAGAACCTCTCTCCAGTAATTTATATCTCACAATTTTGGTAGATAAAAGGTGTAGAATAAGTGCTCCCTATAGGAACCTCAAGACCATGTTTCTTGGCTAACTCCTCAACTGGGAGTTACAGCTCTCATACTAGGAGTAATGAGATATTGGAATGACTCACACCTATGTACATTAATATTTAATTAATATTAGAATAAACACATATCGTACCTCTAGTCGTCTTGGGTTCTACTGGGTCATATGCCTCGAAAGCCTATATTAGTCCATGGTCCCAGCTGCCAGCTCCATCATCCAGATGTGGGAAGGCCATCGGTCATGGTAGATAAATACAAAAGCATTTTCCACCACCCACATCTCCCAATCCTAGAGTTCCACCTTCTCCCCTTCCATCTACTCCTCCCTAGGGACCACCCTTCCCTTTCATGGGATATCCATGATCCTGATGTTGCCTTTTTCATGGAATTCCATCTTCAATTTTCCATCCCTCCTTAGCATGTTTGGTCGAGTAATCACACACCGTGTGACCACTCCCATAACATGCATACAACTTCACCTCAATGAGATTCTCTATTCTCCTATGTGGTCTCCATGCCACATGACCACAAGAAATTTCTATAAATTGAGTGGTATCTTATACTGATATCCTATCGACTGACAGCTTCTAGATACTTTAGAAGAATCATCCCTCCAATCCCCATTATTATCTCATGCTACATGGATTTCCTCAGACATGAAGCTCTCCATCACTAGCACCCAGTCCAACAACCCATAATATTTGTGTATTCAAAAGGGTACCATACTATAATAGATATCTCAAAGGATACCCTTATAAAAATTCCACTCCCAGAAATTTCCATATTGAATCATATTGAGAGAGTAAAACAAAAGGTTTGTAAAACACACAACATAATCTTTGACTATTATCCCTCCTTGATGTGGCACCAAACGATGTAAAATAAAAACTGACCATTTGTAAGATGGGTAATTCTCCTCATGAAATAGATACAAGAAGATAAAAAATGGGAGTGTCAACTCATCATGTATATATGTAACTTGCCTCCACATGTTCCTAGTTGTTCTATGAAAAAGACTAGTTTCTAGTACAAGAACCTAATAGTTCGGTGTCCAAATATGCCTGAAGGCATGGATCACCAACTATATCCAATCCACTTCTTCTTGGGGATCTGGTTCACCATAGATCTTTAGTGGTATTTGGTGATGGAACTCAAAAAGTGTGTAAAGCCAGGACACATCATTATCCTACTCTGTTGGTATGATATGCTTCTCAAAAAGTGGGGGGGTGCTACAACCTATCCACCTAGAGGAATAACCTCATGTAATGGCCCACAAAGTGAGGAATCTTCACTCATTAGATCATCTTTATGATCCATAATTAGTAACCTGACTGGTTGTTGTCATGGAGGTATCATAAAACTATAATCAACATGTACCATGGTTTGATGATCATATATATACAATAAGAAGTTTACTCAAGAAGGATATTCAAAAGACTCAAACCTATATGATACATGTACCATTGATCCATGCAACCATTTTATCGATATTCTAAGCTTAAAAGAAGGTAGTCAGGGATTTTTTGAATAGATACATTGGCCTCCAAAAGAAAATTGGGTTTCTTGTCCTAAAGGTTTCACTTGAGGCCCATTGACATTATTTCCCTATATCCTAACCAAATCCTCCTAAGGCTACTACTCCAAACAGTTTCCCAAGGATAGAAAATCCTCTGATACCAATCTATCATGGTCGGACCCAATAGGGATCTAGTCGTAACTACCCATATCCTGCTCTATAGGCCATGGGCTGATGAGAAGAACCAAAAGGCATAACTAATATGGGATTAATTTTTCTAATGTACCTGTATGCACACACCAAACCATAAAAAAATGTAATTGTTGAGGAATAAAGTAAAATGATACAACATATATAGTAATCACCATACCTATATAACCTTTATGGAATACAAAGTGTATGATAGTGTAAACTGAAAAGTAAATTTGAAAAATAAATGCCCATCTTGGAAGATGTCCTAAGCTAAAAAAAAGTAAAAGTAAGGTGTTGAGAGAGTCTCACTCCATATCTACTACCCCCAACCATGTATGTGGTGAAATGCACCAGGTATCCCTATACTTATCTGTAATCATCATCGACCCCTCCATTGTCTTCATAAGACACAACACAAGCTGTAAAATCTCATGTAGGAACAATATATACATACCCAATAGGACACCCTGAAAGATGTAGGGGTAGGAGTAACAGATAAGATAAGAATAAACTGATCTATAAAAAGAAAGAGAGAAACAAATACAGTGACATGGATACATGATATTTATATATATTCTCAACACAATAATCCCAAATGAGAGAGAAAGGGGATCCCCCTCTTGTAGACCATCCTACGAAAGAGCACCAACAATTTCAAGGGGTCCATCAATTATGTCGAACATCGTGCATGTATGTAATTAAAAATTTTTTTGTTGAGGGGCCATTCCTAACCATTTTGCCTCATAGGATTGGGGACACAAAATTCAAGAAGGGGACCCATGCCCTAGTATGTTAGTGGGGTTCCCTTCAGTGTTAGGAGGACCCACACCCTATCGGAGAGGGGGTAACACTCAATGTAAGGAAGACCCACACCCTAATGCAACCAGAAGTACCACTTGATAGAAAGAGGGCCTTCACCCTAAAATTGTATGAGGGGTACCATTCTGTATATAAAGGACCCACACACTAATTCAATACGGGGTACACATAGTAGATATTGTACCTGCACCGCAGAACTGTTAGGGGTACCACTCAGTAGATAGAGGACAAGCACCATAACTATATAGGGGGAACCACTCAGTAGATATGGTATGCGTAATATAAAATTATATGGGTTACAACCTAGTAGATAAATGACCCATATCATAATTCCATAAGGGTGTACCACTCAATGGATAGAGGAACAACCCCTAAATCTATGTGGGGTACCACTCAGTAGGTATAAGACCCTCTATAACAGCCCAACCATTTCATAAATAAGTATTAAATCTAAAATAAAATAATATTCATTACATAACATAACATAACATTGTAAGAATCATATAGGTTTAGTGTCTTTCGAAACTAGGAAATATAAACAACTAATTGATAAAAATCTACATCGTCTCCTTCTTATTCCTTCATAACTTGAATCCTTTTGAAATAACATATATAATATTTTTCATTATATCCTAAGGAAAAGAAACATAAGAAAAGAGTGATCTCAGATACTCAATAAGATTATTCAAGGGAGATAACCTTGGCATGAGGGCATAAGACCATGAACATAACTTTTTTCAATTTTATCCTGCATATCAAGGATCTTGATATGGGGTCATTAAAAAATACAATATAATAAATAATAAAATAAAATATTCCATAATAGAATAATAAAATAAACGAAATTTCTGGAAAATAATAATAATAGAAAATCATTTTCATGTTAGTCATGGAACACTTCCAATACCATCATAGCAGATAATGTCCCTCACTGAACTGATTTCACTCATCGGTCTAACTCTATATTACAGAACTGGGATGACTTCCCATTCCGGTCCTGTCTATCTCATAAGATATAAATCATTTAATAATTAATTTTAGGGAGATATAGGTCCCAACCATCATATAATTAAAACCATACATATTCTTGACCATAATAATAAAAATAATCCAATATATAAGAACCCATGGAGTGAAATGGGTTTCATAAACATTATTCAGTCACAACATAACCCATGGAAACGAAATGGGTTTCCTAAATATCATTCAATCATAAATATAAACCAACCATACAAATAATTTGGATAATATCCTTGAAATATATACCCATTATATCATATGTAACATCAAATAATGTTTTCATAGTTAATAAATATTTTCGAGTGATCACATGAAAATAATTCATGAGGAAAATATATGTTCTTCTTAGAAACTTTTGTTTTCTTAAAATGCAAGAAAAGATTAAAAGAAAAAATATTATTTGAAAATAACCGTGTATTTATATAAGGTATACTTCATGAAATTATGTATTACTGAAAGAATAAAAAACCTTTCGTGTTGTATATGTTAAAAAACAAGCATCTCGTACTTTTTTTAGAAATGTCGCAATGTACCTCGTTATGAAAATGAAAAAAATATTCCATTCAAACCGTTTAGTAAAAATTAACACATGGGTAAAAATAAATTTATAAATTTATTAATAATTTTAAAAATATATTATAATTTTTTTATGAAACATGGACATGTAATATAAATATTCCCAAGAAGATACTTATGTACAAACAATCCAGAATAAAATCGAGATTGGAAAATTAACACATACCTTAGGTCTGATTTCCTTAATATGTGTTTGGAACTACTATATAATGGTTTAAAGAGTGTTACTAACTTATTAATGGACCATATTAACTTTTATTATATCCATTATTATCCTCCAATATAATATTATCACCTGGTTTTTATTAATATTTCCTTATTTCCATTCTTTTGTGTGTTAACTACTTCCTTTTCCTTTGCATGTTTTGTCATATAAGTCTTGATTATTATTTTTAGGATATAGTTGATTTATTTAAAAAATTATATTAAGGTAATATATATTATATTTATTAATTAAATATATTTATATAATCATATTTTAATTTTGAATAAGGATAATGAATCGTTTCGCATTGTAGAGAAGGTAGGTCGTACTTACGCACAAGCAAGGTATCATTCCCTTAATTGTGAAATGGTGAGAACATGGATGGTATATTTTTTCAGAATAAATATAATGTATTAATTATCATATATATATTTTCTACATCATTATACCCATCCATGTAAAGTGTTAATTAAAAAAATATCACCCCATATTGTGGAGACGGTAAGTCGTACATACGCACACGTTGTGCTTTAATTTTGCAAAGGACGGTTAAAAGGTAGAATATGGTTATCACAAAATGATAATAAAATCTCATAATATATTTTTTATTAGATTTATTACTTTAAAATAGAAACAACACAATAAGATGAAGTACAAAAAGAAATCATCGGGAATGATTCGGTAAAGATGAATACATATTCCTTGGCAAATTATCTTCATATATACTCTTAGGGACACTAGGGTTTGTATTGTGAGAATACCAGAACATATATAATGTGTATAGGGAATTTTATAAGATAAATGCATATGATATGGTCGATCATGAAGGTTCAATGTGGTGTGAATACGTGAGGGATTAGGTTCCCTTTTTTAATTGATGCGAGGGGCACTTTTTGAATTTCCAATAATATAAAAAATTAATAAATTAAATCTCAATTAAAATTACTCCACAAGTACATGGAAAAAATTATAAGATAAGATAAATTTGGTATCCAATGAATCAATAGATTTTATAAAATCTTTGGAATTATTTTAAACCATATCTTCTTGGTTAACACTTAATTAGCATATTTAAATTTTAACAAAGATAACAACTTTTACAATATTAAAAGGTCTTATGTTTTACATATGTGATATCAATTAGATCATACATAAATAATTTTAAACATTATAAACCATATCATAATTATTTTTTATTTTTAAAGATGATGATTATTTTTATATAATTTAATAACATATTATTTTTATAAAATATCATTAGTGTAAATTTTGACACTATCGATTTTTTCAACTTTTAAAAATATAAAGCTAATAATTTTACTTCGAACAAAATATTTTAATATAACTATAATAGATATATTTAATATGTAAATTGTTTTGATGACATTCATATATGGGATATTTAAGATAAAAAAAGTGCCATTTTATCAGTTTCATTGATTTAAATATTATTTCAGTTTCATGAAAAAGTGTCCATAAAACCACTTAATTTTGTTCCTTAGGTATTAAGGGTCGAATTATTATCATTAAATAAAATATTTTAATTTTTTAGAGTCATTTTATAGTCATTATATATTATATTTTTACCCTTAATTACCAAATTTACCCTTTAATGTGCTAATAAACTTTACCAAGGTTACTATTCATATTGGTAAAAAACTAAAAGTGACCTATTAAATAATTTTGGACCTTATAAATCCAAACGTTTGACCCTTTTTTGAAAATTAAAATGAAAAAAGTTTCATAATAAACATTAAAATAAAACAAGTTAAATACCATGAATAACAGTTTTTAAAAAAAATGCACTTTTAAAACATTAATTTTTTTATAATACTTCGTTGTATAAAATCATTTTTCAAAACCATAACTATATATTTTTAAATCCAAATTACATAATTAAAATTAAAAAATAATCCAAAAAAATTTACCATGTAAATACTTTAATATAAAATGCATTTTTTATGAAAATTCTCTTTTTTCAACATTTCTTAAAAAATAAATGCTTTCAGAAAAATTATGATAATTTTGACATGACTATTTGAAAATGAAATTAATTTTTAAAAATAAAATTTATAGGTATTATAAAAATTAATATTCACTCATAAATATAATATAAACACATTTTTGAAGAAAATGTATTTTTGATGAATAATGTGATTTTACTAAAACTTTTATGATAATTCTCTAGGAACATGCTAATAAATTCATATTTAGTTGGATATTTATTGTTATTTAATAAATTATTTAATAATATTTGTTTCTAAAAATTTAAGAACAAGGTTATAATGGTTATTTTATTTTAATATTTCCTCTCATTTTTTGTTTAATCTCACGGTTGTGCACAACACAAGTTATTGAAGAATTAAAATTATTTAAGGAGATATGTTTATAAGAATATAGGGTTGTTACATTATACACTAATTAAAATAAATTTTTCACTCGACAGTCATTGATTGGATAAAAATAGATGAAGATACCACTACATAATCATATCCTCAATTTCCTATGTATCATCATCAAATTGGTGGTTCTTCCAAAAACAATCAATCAACAGAGTGGTTTTGTTTTGTAGAACTTTGGGTCTATGATCCATAATCTGTATCAGTTGATATTTATAAGAAATATCTTTCACCAGGGGTATGAATTATGATTTTAGTACATATGAAGGAGAAGTTATGTACTTTTTTAAGAGTGATACATGGATCACATCATGAGCATGGGGGAGATTCATTGGAAGCACCAATTTAAACACCACCCTACCAACACAATCAAAAATTTCAAAATGAATGGTACACCTAGGTCTTATATTTCTTTTCATTACAAATTAATTTACTCTCTTCCATAACGATATTCATAGAAATACCTTTTCATCCACATCAAAAATTAGGTCTTTTGTAGATTATTAATATGCAGGATTTATATACTTTTTACCATATAGGGATTCATAATGATCTAATAAAAATCACTATTTGTATGAAACTTCTACCAAATATTTGTGTTTATAGAAACCACATTTGAAATCCATAGATAAATCCATCAAAAAGACTTCTAGAGTTTTAATTATCCTCTCATACTTACCATTTATCTAACAATGATATGTAGTAATGAAAGTTAATAATATTTCCATAGTCAACTAAAGACTTCTCCATAACTTTGAGGTAATCCTCGGGGGCCGATCTAATATAATGGAAAGTGTTAATCCATGAAATCTCATTACATCCTCAATATAAATTTTTGAAAGATGATCTAGAGAGAAAGTTTCTCTTAATATATATAAACCGTATATCATTATGTTATAGATATGTTTTGGGATGTCAAAAGACAAAGTCCACTGTGATGTTTTTCCATTTTCATTTTGGTATAGATAATGGTTCTAACAACCCATATATATTGGATCAATTTTTATCCTCACCATAGATAGGCTATCATAGTGCTTTCGAATCAAATCATGTGTTTCTTTTTTCACTTTTCATGTAAGGTAATGTATTGAGAAGTCATGGTATTTAATCAACTCCAACCATCTCTTTCAGGGCATATTCAACTCCATTTGAGAGAAAATTTAATTCAATATTTTATGATTAGTATATATGTCACACCATTATCCATAATGATAATTCCAATATATCTTTAATATGAATATTACTATGTCTAGCTCTATGTCATGAGTTGGGTAATTTTTCTCAATGATTTTCAATTTCATGAGGCATAAGTTATCACCATATCATCTTCCCAGAGAATACATGCTAGTCCCTTCTTTGATGCATCACTATAGATCAGAATCCTTTTCCCACTAGAGAGTAGTATGAGCATAGTTATAATGATTATCCTTCTTTTACAATCCTGGAAATTTGCTTCACATTCTTTCATCCATATAAATTTCACTCCATTCTGAGTTAACTTGGTGATTAGATTATATAATTATGTTAAATATTTCAAAAAAACATTAATAATATCCAGCAATCCTAAGTCTACATTGAATCTCATTTATCATTGTTGGTCTAGTACAATGTTTAATAACATACATCCTTTGTGTATCTATAGATATCCCCTAACATGAGATTATGTGACCCAAAAATAATACTTTTTAACCCAATATTCACACTTGGTAAATCATTCAAAAAAATTATCCTTTATTTGGGTCTTTAAAAAAATACTCATGTGATCTTCATGTTCTTACTTGCTCTTTGAATATACAATAATATTGTCTTTAAATACTACCAAAAACTAATGATGATAATATATAAAGACTCAATTTAGTAAATCCATCAATATTGTTGATGAATTAGTAAGACTGAAAGGAATCACTATAAATTCATAGTCACCATACCTTGTATAGAATGTCATCTTTGGTATATCCTACTTCTTGAACCTTAATTGATGATATCCAGAACAAAGATAAATTTTGGAAAAGTATTGATATCTATGTATTTGGTAAAATAAGTCATCATTATGGGGGATATGATATTTTTTTTGATAACGATCTTGTTAAGTTATCAATAATCAATACAGAGTCTCAATGATCCATATTTTTTATTAAGAAATAGAATACGTGCACCCCAATGTGATATTCTAGGGAATATTAATGCCTTGACATGATTCTCCAGGTGTTTCTTCTTTATATCATGTAACTCAATTGGGGCCATTATATAAGGATTCTTTAAAATGGGCATTGCACTAGGTATGAGATATATTGAAAACTCAACTACATTATTCAGTGGACGACCTAGAAATTCATCTATAAGAACATCAAAAAACACCTGTAAAATAGGTGTATACTTCATGGTGATTTTTCCCCTAACATCTGAGATAGATAACAATACTTTATAGAAATTAAAACCCAACATATGGAAGTACGTTCCACTAGATGTTCATATTCATCCTTGCATCAATAGATGGTCAAAGATTCATTTGGAATATGAAATGTAACTTTCCATCCTTAGTAATTGATATGACCTCCATACAGAGATATGAAATAAATGTTAATAATAACATTAATTTTCACTATAGGAAGGATCAAAATAATTATAAAACACTTTACCACATACTTCAACCAGAGAATAATTATATAGTTTTGATAAGATTTTTGTACCATTAATAGTTTTCATAGGTAACTCAACATCTAATTTTTTAGGAAATATTCCGATACCCTTATAAAGTTAATTATAAGTAAAATAGTGGGTGGGAATAGAATAAATTAATAAATTAACTACATTAGAGAGGATCATGAGTGTACCTTTCTTCACTTCATTGTTTTACTCCACATCTATAATATTGATCGCATGAAATTTTACTTTGTCTATAGAACTAAGAGGTGGCATATATAGATCATCATCAATAACCCTTGGATTATGTCATTGGTTAAAATAATACTCATTTTCATTACACATGAAAAATTGAAGTGTGGGTGGAGCATTATATATGGATTTTTCTCTATTCACTTCATTAGTTTTCTAATTTACATCACTTTGTAGTCAAATTCCAAATGGTCTTTCTTACCAGACTTGAAACATTTACTAGTACAGTTTAGATTGTTTCCTCCATGATTATATACAAAATATGAACCTAAAGGAAAGTTCAAATTCTTCTCACTATGATTATTTTATGTTTTCATTAAATTCCATTTTTCTCTTATTATGAAACATATAATATTTTTGAGTGACTTCAAAAACCATATCATCCTTGAGATAAAAAATAATGATTTTTTCATAGCCATTGAATTACCACATGGATAATGCCCTTCAGAGACTTGATCTTAAGACATTGAACAATTGGTCAACCTTACTTTTGGGTTGCATGGTTATTCCAGATGTTTACCTTGCATGGATTCTAATATTATATTTATAGGCACCAATAGATTCATATAAATTTTTATTAATATCAATAAATTAATTCTCTATATTCATATGAAGAATATGTGTAATGTACTTATTGAATAATAATTTCCTGATCTCATCCCATTCCATAGAGTCAATTTCAACTCATAATTTCATATTCCTTAAAATATTCCACCATTTATCCACATCACCATCTAAATGATAGGTTTTCAAAATTAAATTCTCATGTTATGAACATTAGTGAAAAAATACATCTTCATTTGTACTGATCTATTTTTATCCACAAATGGATTAGAAGACCCTCTGAAAGAAGTTGAACGTTTCCATGTGAAAGAATCAATAGAATGTTGTTCTATCCTTTTCTTTTTGGGAATTAGTGCATGCTTCGTAGCGTGGGAAATGTTGCGTGAGATAGAAACGTGATTTTTAATTCCATATTCCATAACACTCAATTACTCATGAGGAAAATCAATGCATATCCTAATGCATTAATCATTAATGTACCTCTTTCATGTTCTGTAAATTGAATAAAACCAAAAGGCATAGTGTGAGGAACACTAAGCATAGTGGGAAAACCACATAATCAAAGGAAATTACATATAAATTTCAATTTATGCCACTAAACATTTTATCCTCTATTATTTATGGTCATTACAAAAAAATATAGGATTGTATCTGATACTTATACATATACTTAGGGTTATTAATATATTTTTATTATACTATTTTCCAGTGGTTAACTACTCATTTCTCTAATACCAAAAATAACAGGCCAAATATTTCATACATATATATTAAATCAGAAATAGAAGAATATTCATTATATAAAAAAACCATTCCTGGATTGTGTAGTTTAGTGTATTTGAAAATTGGGAAACATAGCCATCTAATCCATAAATCATATACATCACCTCCTATTTATTAATTCTTAACTAGAATCATTTGGACACATATTACTTAATATATTTCTTCCTATCAAGGGGAAAAGAAAAATAATAAAATGGTGAGCTCAGATGCTTAGTTAGGGTAATCAAGGGACATAACATAAGCATAATAGAATAATAATGCCAACATAACATTTGCAAATTAAATATTGTGTTTCAAGGTTCATGATATAGTGTCATTGGAAATATATAACTTCATAGGGAATCAAATAACATATTTCATGAGATCATAACATAATACATGAAATTATAGAAAATAAATAATAACATAAAATCATTTTCATATTTTTCAGGTATCACTTCCAAAACTATCATAGACGACAAATTCCCTTAACGAACAGATTTCTTACTTTGTTCTGGCCATGTATTACTAAACCAAGTTCACATAAAATTTCATTTTTATCTTTATCATGAGATATAAATCATTTCCTAATGCATTGGAGGGTGATACAGGTCTCACCCATCACCGAATGAAAACCATAAATATGTGTAACATAAGAATATAAATCCATCATCATATTAGAACACATGGAATTAAATGGGTTTCATAAACATCATTAAATCATACCATAACCCATGGAAAAGAAATGGGTCTCATAAATATCAGTCCATCCTAAACATAAACCAACCATACGAGTGATAGGTATAGTATACTTGAAAAATATCCCCATTAAAGCATAAATAACATCAATTTTTTTTATCGTAGATGGAATATGATTTTGAGGGATCACATAAAAATAATTCTGGAGGAAAATATCCCTTTCTCTTTGAAAATGTTTTCTTTTCCTTAAATTCCACAAAATTTTAAAAGAAAATATTTTCTTTGAAAATAATGTTTTAATATTAAGGTAATATTCAATTCATTAAGGCTTCTTGAATTTGTAAAAATCCATTTATTCCATATAATTTTAAAAAACAATCTCATAGTTTTGCTGGAAAAGTCACAAAGTACTTCGTTAGGAAGACGGTAAAAATTTATTTTCAAACCGTTTAGTAAACATTTACACAAGTGTAAAAATTAATTTAACAATTATAAAATAATTGTAAAAAATATATATTTTTTAAGACATGGAAAAGTAAGGTAAATATTCCCCAACTGATATATACATATAAATAATCCCTAATAATAATTAGATTTTGAAATTAACCATTACCGTTGGTATGATTTTCATCAAACATATATAAAAATATGTTATAATTGTTTAATCAATATTAATAAATTATTGTAGAACCATATTCATTTTTATTATATAATATATTATTTCATTATATAATCTCATCACCTGTTTTTTATTATATTTCATTATTACCCTTCATTCAGGTATTAAATGCTTCATTTTCCTATGCAAGTTTTGTGGCATAAGGCCCAGTTCTTGTACATAGGATATAGTCACTTTATTTATATAGTGATACTAATGTAATAAGTATTATATTTATTCATTAAATACATTTAAATAATCATTATTTAATTGTGAACATGGAAAATTAATCGCATCGCATCGTGGACATAGTCATCCATAGATACGCACGAGCGATGCTATCATTCCCTTAATGGTGAAATGGTAAGGAAGAGGAAGGTATATTTTTTCAGAATAAATATAAAATTATAATTATTAAATATATCTATTTTTTCTATCATTATACCAATCCAAGTGAAGATGACAGGGAAAACATATAATACCATGATGTGGAGATTATAAGTCGTACGTACACGAGTGTGGTGGATTCATTTTTAATAGGATGGATAAAAAGTGGAATATCGATATTCCATAATCATAATAAAATATCATAATATATTTTATACTATATTTATTACTTTATAATGGAAAAAACATAATTATATGATGTATAATAAGAAATAATCTTGGAAGGACAGTTAATGATGATTACCTCTTCCTGGATTAACATCCATTAGATATACTCTTATAAACATGAGGGATTGTATTTTGAGAATTCCACCACCGCTATAATGTGTCTACGAAATTTAAAATAAGACATTGAATGGGTTTGGTCAATCTTAAGTGTTAAATGTGATGTGAATAAACGAGTTAAGATGTTCCCTTTTACAAATTTGGTGAGGGGTACTTTTAGAATTTCTAAAAATACTAATTAATAGTAAATTCAATATCTATCCAAATACCCTGAAAAGATCATCAATTAGAATATCATATTATATAATGTTGTAATCTCTTCAACAAATATATTTTCGAAAAGTCATGGAATTATTTAAACAATATTAATTTCATTAACCCTTAGTTAACCTATTTTAATTTTAACTATGGTAACAATTTTTTCTATATTAAAAGGTTCTAATTTTTACATATGTGATATTAATTAGACCATAACAAAACAATTATAATATATTAGACCATATTTTAATTATTTTTTATTTTTGAAGAGATTTTATGATTTTTAAATAATTTAATAAAATACTATTTTGATAAAATATCATTAGTGTTTATTTTAACACTATTCAATATTTGGAATTTTATAAATATCAAGATCACAAGTTAAATCTAAAAACAAATATTCAATTCTATTCCTAATTGTTTAGTTTTATCTAAATTTTGTTGATAGCATTAATTAAATAAATTATATTTATTTTAATATTTTTTATTAATATTTATCTCATATATTCATTAATAAGATAATTATTACATCAGTGTTGTGTAAATATTTAATATACTTATTTGATTACTGAAAATTCCAAATAAAACACCATGATTAATATTAATATTCTTTATTTTAGAATAATATTTTTATTCGAATATACCTTTTGGGAAACACTATATTTAAAATGATATATTATTTAAAACATGAATATCGCATATTTAAATTTTTAGTAAATAAAATATTATCAATACCATAACCTCATATAAGTGTCCAAAAAATTAATATATATATATATATATATATTAAAATTATGTTTATGAAGTTATTACTATAAATTTATATTTATTCATATCATCACGTTTTCCTATGTGGACACATAATGGATTTTTAAGACAATGAATGTGACCCTTTGGGACATTCTTTAATTTAATCATTATACAAGTCATTTTCATGGAGATGTGTCCATTAAGAAACTCAATTGAAATTTTTATGTGTTAATGGTCAAATTATCTTAAAAAAATAAAATTTTGGCATGTGTTAGAGTCATTATATATTTTTTATAATTTTATTTTTAACCATAAATACCGTATTTAACTTTTATCGTGGTAACTAAATTTACCAAGGTTATTATTAATATTGGCCAAAAATAAAAATGAAATATTCAATAAATATATATATATTAAATCCAAAATTTATATCCATTTTTGAAAATTTAAAACACATATGTTTTTGAAATTACTTTAAAATTAAACCGGTAAAACGCCATAGAAAATTGTTTTTCAAAAAACATCACTTTTAAAACATAAAATTTTTTATAATAAATTTCTTTATAAAATACTTTAAAAAAAGAAAATTTCATTATTTTAAATAAAAAATTATCAAATTAAAATTTAAAACTAATCCAAAACATAAATTTACCTTGTAAAGACTTCAAAATAAAATATTTTTTAAAATAAAAAATAGTATTTTCACTATTATATAAAAAATATAAGTTTTTGGGAAAACATTAAGTAACGTTTTATATAATGAATTCAAAAATGAAATTAGTTTTGTCAAATAAATTCCATATGACGTATATAATATAATATTCACTCATAAATATAAGATAAACTTATTTTTGAAAAACACATTTATGAATAAAGTTATTTTACTAAAACTTGTATGATCATTTTCTATGAACTTACTAATACATTCAAATTGAGTTGGCCCTGTATTTTTTAAAAAACATATTTAATCATATTTATCACTCTAATTAAATGACTATATTATAACAGTCATTTTATAATAATAGTGTTATGTGGTTCTTTTAAACGTTTGGTTTCTTTCATTGGAAGCTATTGGAGAATTAAAATTATTTACAGAGAAATATTTAGTTGACTATTGGAGTGTTACACAGTCACCCAAACACCATTAGGTGGTACCACTCTAATGATCATGCAATATCATTACTGTTATTGAGCACTACGTAATGAATCATAACACTCAAAAAATTTGGCATCAGATATCCAAAACCATAATTAAGGACATCATCATGTTCAACTTTAAAAAACTCAATATATGATACCCAAGATCTAAAATATATGTCCAAATGAAATAGATATAATAGTTATAAGGTTAATCAAATAGGTAGAAGTTGTAAAAAATGTGTATGGATATCCACAAAAAGTGTGGTCCCACTATTCATCATGTTCGTGGCCATGTTAGTACATAGATCATTGTTCGTATAGAACTACATGACATATAGAGGGACTACATGGTGTGCCTCATCAACCTGGGATTTTTCTCATGCTCTATTTCATATCCGTGTAACCTTGACCATGTCTATGACTTCGGTACATGGCATGTACCTAGTCTTTCCAATTCGCTTGTACTCTATTACACGACTTTTCCTACTGCACAGGGTCCCACCTGTGTGATCCTCCACATGGCATATCTACTCGGAGAGGGTTACATGGTGTACGAACTAGTTAGACAATGTGTGATCCTTATCTTTTTGAAAAACCCATGCATCGCCTTCATAGGGGTACTACACGACATGTGTTCATCCGTATACATGGCATGTAGTCAAGTTTTCCACATAAAGTAATATCTACTTATGACCTCCTAGATCCATTATCGTCATACCAAACCTCTACTCCAGGCAACCCAAAATTGGTGGAAAAGGCATCATTTTGTCATTTGTGGGCATCTGGTGGCTAGAAAATGGATTTTCATCAGTCCACTCAAATTACGTTTTCCTCATATGCATCCCATGACACACCATAATTTATCTCAGATCTAAGATCCATATACTGATCATCCTAAACTCTTAAATCCTCTTAGTCCATTCCCGATTCATTATATTTTTCATTGCAAGCGAATCCTCCAAGAATCTATAGGTCTAATTAGGCTCAATCATACCTAAAAAAGTCAAAATAAGACCCCATAAGCCAATTAGTGAGGAATGTGAAAAATAATTGAGAGAAATATACAAGAAAAAAGTCGAATTAATCATTGGTTAAGTGTTCTTGTCAAATAGATATAGATGCCACAGGTGATAAAAACTGAATAAACAATTTACAAATTGATGAGTGGGTAATGTAGAGGCACAATTTACAGAGGTCAACGGAAAAAATCTGATCATTATCAAAATAATTAATCAATATGGGAGGAACCCAATAATTGAAGAGTCCCACCTCAAATTAGATCATTCGTTGATGAATAACACACTCGCCAATAAATGATGGATTTCGTTGTGATCGTTGCACCTCGATTCGTCTACATCTGTAGTTTCATTGTCATTTTATTCTGATTCACCAATGAGAGGGTGGAAGAATTCACCAATCATTGGTCTAAAGGGTATGCAGCTAATCCTGACGATTCATCATTACAAAAAACTTATAATCTAATTTATGTTATTTAATTTAAATAAATAATTAGATTAATTATTTTTTAAATAAATTCCCCCACAAACAACTTCTTTTATTGAAAAAATATAACACAAACCCATTTTATAATGAACCTACAGTATATATCACATTTCATATTAGTCTATGGTATCATATTTATATTCTGATATTCTATTTAATATTTATCTCATTTTCATTCAGAAATCGTTCATGTGTGATATAAAATACATTTAATATTTTTATAAAATTAATCCCAAGAATCCAGGAGTCGGAATCATATGTCGTCTAAGTTTATGGATTGAAAAGTATTTCATTATATATTCCAAAGACTTACTAGCAAAAAATAGGGTCTCTAGATAATTATTCGAAAGTAATGATAGTATAACTAAATCACTTCATAATAATCCATTAATTATGGTATGTTCATTTTTGGGTCGATCGAACCACTTTCTTGAAAAAATATATAATATAATATCATAGATTAATATGAGAACATAATTACTAATAATGTATAATATATATAATTAAAAAATTATTTTATTTTGTTTTTATTATATAACATTAATATTAACCCCATCATTTAAGATACCAATGTGTGTTCATAAAAAACACCAAAACATGCTCATTATTGATTTCATCTTCATGGATCATAACAAATAATGCATAAAATAATATTATAACATTATAAATAATTAGAAATCATCAATTTTAGTGACTTTTATGATTTTTTAATGATGTACATTGAGATAAAAATGAAAAACCACATCGTTATTGTGAATCTAGTTTAAAAAGATCAACATTACTCAAAAAAGATAATAAAGAAAGATAATAACTAACTGATATACATGTAGATAATAATTATAAATAAATTTTAGAAGAGGTTATAGATTTGAATAATTTTCTAAAATCGATAAATAAGATATTTTTTTGATATAAATGATATTCAATTGTTTTTTTCAAGTTATGAATTAAGGTAAGGGAGACTTTGTCTCAAATATAATTTCATGAGACAAATTTCATATTTTTCACCATGATATCATTGATTGGAAAATTTTTAATTCCTATGAATTTTAAAATATTAATTTATTTTTTTTGGTTTTGAAGATCCCATATCTTGTACTTTATTTAAATGGATTTTGATTCCCATTACACCAAGGTTTTAGGGGTTTTTCCATCTCATTTTTTCTTTATTGTGAAAAGATGTGTATTAAACCCTTTTTTTTCTTTTTGTGGTGTATATTAGTTTTCCATGGATTTATATTATGATAATTTTTAATAAAAGTTATTGAAAAATCCATATGGATATTTACCTTCATGGGTGTCCAATTCAATGGTTTCTAAATCCATAAGGTATTTGTATTAATCAAATATCCTTTCATTATGTTATAATGCTTCCACATGTATTTCTATATTCCAATATTGGTTTCTTACACACTTAGATTTTATTTAATTTTACATTATCTTCTTATTTTGTTTAAAATGGTCTTTTAATTCAAATCATTTTCCTTGATAAATTTATTTCTCAAAAATTTTATAATTATTGACAATAATTTGCATCCTATTTAATTGTGATTTACACTCATTGTTCATATTTTTGATTCCATCCAATGTTATCATTTATATTTGGAAACAGTATTATGTGTTATATCATGTGATATATATTTATCATTATCCTATTTTCAAAATTATTTTTTACTATCCTTTACTATAATCCTACCTTTTCAAAATGTTATTTTAAAAATATTAAAAAATGATTTCCTTTCATGATTAAGTGTCTTATCTTTCACTCCATAATTCATTCTAAAAACCATTATATACTTTTAAATTCTATATTATTAAATATTATTTTTTATATAAAATATTTCTAAAATTTCAATTCAATTTCTTCAAAATGAATTTTGAATGTGACCTATAACTTCATCATTTACGTGTATGATTGAAACATTATCTAAAAACCATTTTAAAATTCATCTCATCGTATGGTCATTCTTCTTTATGATTACACTTTTACATGTATTAATGTGGTTTTCAAAATTATTTTACCTTTTTATGATTTTTAATGGTTAATTAAATTTTATTTTATGTTCCAAAATTAATAGATTGATTTTTAAAAATGATTTATTGATTTTAAAATGAATATTAAACGCTTGTGTTTTTATGAATGGATTCATCATTATTTCTATTAATTATAAAAAAAATGAGTATGAAAACATATTTCAATTATAAATTTATTTTTCTAAAATATTGTTTTTTCAAATGAAAATTTTTATTAAGGTCTGATTATTTTATTTTAATGAAAACATTTTTATGATATTTTCATATTCTGCAAAAATGAGTATTTCCTCTATTTTTCAAGTGATTTATCCATTTATCAAGAATGGTTTGTTTTCATATAAATCAAAAACCTTTGAAATTAAAAATTTTATAATATAAATATTTTTTTTCAAATATTTATATTCGTTATCTTAATGGTTTATTAAAAGTTTTAGGAACTTTTTTCATGAATCTCAACTCATTTCCACTAGTTAAGTAAGTGTTGTTTGAAATATTATTGTTTTAAGGATTGAATTGAATTAGTACGTATGGTTGATTATTATTATGATGTTTGGTGTCCAATATATCTATCCAATTCATTGGTTAAGTCATTAAATCTCATGAGATGCTAATGTTGTGTGTGGCAGGATTGTGTTATGGTTTGTTCAAATTATGGCCTATAGACATAATTGTAAATATATATTTCACATGATGGTGTGGGGATGTGATCAAAAATAGCTTTTTTCACATGATGGTGCATGTATATGATCAAATATATAATTTTTAACAAGATTTTATGTGGGATAGGTCATTTTTGTTTGTTCACAAGATTGTACGTAGTCATTATTTCACATTACGATGTTCATAATTTTATGATTTATTATGTGTATGCTAATGATATATTTTTATTTAATATGACTATGATTATTATAAATGGATCATGTTTATTATCTCACACTATTATTCAATAGGAAAGTATTATTCAATTTTTTAATTGAATTTCCATCATGAATTGTGCAAAACAATTATTGTCCCATGTTCATTTTAATAAGATATTTCTCCCCAATCCGTGTTTTATCATATGCTTTTGATCTAACCCTTGATGACATATTTGATGAGATTTTTTCCATTACTGATCATTTGAGCTCACCCATTTCTTATATTTTCATTTTCCACTTTTTTAATATGATTATGATGAATATGGATTCTATAATGATGTTTAGTGTGGTTTGATTATAGAGAAACATTAAAAAGTTTAATAAAATAAGGCTCTGGGGTAGTCTAACCTCAAATACACTAAAACATACATTCTAGGGATTTGTATGCCCTTTGTGAGATCTAATTTTTATGTTATAGAAATTATGTAAACAAGATATGATTTTCATGCTTCTTTATAGATTGTATCAATGTAGGGTTAATTTATTTTTTGGATTTATTTAGTTATTTGGGGGATGAGATAAGATAAATTAAGTAAATACCATAAGGATAAGTATAAGTGATAAGTCAATGTATTGGATAACATCATTTATTTTTGGAAATGTTTGACTTAGTTGGTTTAAATAGAAATTAAATACATGTCTGGAAACTTGGAAGTGGATGAAACTCTGGCAGATATACATCTAGTGGTAATCTCCTTGAAAATACACTTTTAGTATTAACTCAGTGATAAAATGATTGGACTTAATACATCAAGCCATGATAGACATTACTAGGGTATATGATTTGGTTAATAACATTATTTTTATGTACCATGATTAAGGATTTGAAATCATATTTATGTTATGGTTAGAAAACCTAATATGATATAGATAATTACTAACCTACATTAAAACCAGCAAATTTATATGTTAGGGTACATGTGTCATTTATGACTTATTCTTTTATAGTTAATAGTATTAATTTTTATAAGGTTATTTATTTATTTAGTATTATATTTAACTTCATTATTCGTGTAAAGGTTGAATTTAAGGGAAACCAAGTTAATAATGGAAATGATGGACAATATAGTTATGGTATTTAAGTGTAACAAAATTCGATTGAATCAGATGTTGAAAATATTGTGGTTATGATCACCCAACAATCTTACCTTATGATTTACATCTTTTGTCTCTATAAACACCTAAACAAACAAAAGAATATAAAATTGGAGTCTCATTGAATTATACGTGATGAAGATGATGAATTAAATAATATCAAATTTCTTTTATATCGAAAATGTAGGTTGAATCATCCAAGAGAATGTATCAAAGGAATAAGAAATCATTTTATGTGTGAAATGTTTGGTTATTAATGTTATGATCATTGAAGAGAGATGAATAGGTAATCTAATTCAATGAAAGGTTTTAGATTCCAAAATAGTAAATTGTCTAGATATTAATGATTTATATATAAGGAGTACATGAATTATGCATATTGATGCCCTAATCTAAGGTCTAATAAAACTTATTGGTACCAAAAACCTCTTAGACAAATAGAAAAAAGGGAATGATTATCAAATATCAACTACTGATGTGGATAATTATAGAGATCCAATATAAACTGCATAAATAATATATTTATTCCATGGTTTAATTAATACATCTTGTTAATAGGGGAAACCCAAAGGACTGATAGGTTTATTGTCATGGATACTAATTATATAAACATCATATCTTACAGAACTTGTTGACATTCTTCGATAACTATGGTCCTATATTCCATATTTTAGATATACTATATGATATAATCATCTTCATAAACTATGTAATTGAAACTATATGATGGATATATGTCATTTATAGAAATTTATATCTCTAATATTCAAAATTATGATTCATACTCAGCGTATGCTTTATGTTTATTTAGTGTATGTGTCATTCAAACACTAAACTATTATGACATTGTATGTGTGATTATTCTTTATTATTGGTGTCATGTGATGTATCATAGGTTTCATATAAGTTTTGAATAATTTGTATTTACTCTAGTGTATTATTCATTTGAAATATATCAATTTTTTATAAATTACGAAACATAAGAATTCTATCCAAAATAAAATCTTATATAAATAAATAAATAAATAAAAAATCACAACAATATTGATTTAATCAATTAAGAAACCAATTCTTTGAGAAATTATATTCCTTTATTTATAAGACTTCAGTATATTATACTTAACTAAACTCATTTATAGTTGAATTTTTCTACAAAATTAGTTTCTAAAATACATAACAAATGGGAAAAACAAATCATTAAACAACAGAGATAATAATATTTCTTATTAAATTAGTGGAATATTAAAACACATTTATTCACTCATGATCTAGGGAATAAAAAAATTAAATTAATCAAAAAGTATAAATAAAATACATTTTTACATATCAAATCATGATTATGTGGAGTATCAAGGATCCACATCATAAATCTCTAACTTTTTTGTTAATTACCAAACTAATTACAAATTCAAAATCTTCTCTCACTTTTTGAAATTATCAAAAATATTAAACCAATAATATCTCCTTTTCAAAAAAGCGACTCCCCTAAATGAGACAATAATATAATATATTACCAAGGGTTATTTGTAAAAGTATTTAAAATAATATAGATTTAGAGTTGTTCGAAAAGTTTTAAACAAATTTCTAAATCTGTATTAGTAGATTTCAAAAATCATTTTTTAAATATTATATATCCAAATAAATTCATGAATTAAAAGCAGAGAATCAAATAAATATAATTACTTTGAGAAAAATCCCCTATATAAAATAATCACTTTTGGGAAAATAATATTTTAAAGTTCGCATCATATTTCAATACATAAAAATGAGACGAAAAAATATGGGTTTAAGAAAATCACCCCTTAAAATAGGATTTCCATTGTATTGAAATATTTGTAGGTATAAATTAGTCTGTGTATATTTATAAATATGCATGTACACATAAATGAAAAAATCATAGAAAAAATAATTTAGAATACTCATGGATCAATGAAAACATGTAAAATGATTAAAATAGTTATATAATGATTTATAATAAATTGAATTTGAAACTACCTATTAAATCACATTCTAGTAAACAAGAACATATAACATATATTATGTAAGTTATGTTAAAAAATATAAATATTTAACTGAATATATTTTACCCATAAAAGATAAGAATATTTTTAAATATCACTAACCCTTCTATAAGTACATGTCATAAAAAAGAGGAATTTTATACTGATAATGTTAACATGAAGTGAGAATATAAAGGTGGAATTTTTTTTCCCTTGAAAAAAAAATTCACTATCCTGAAATAGATTTTTTAGAAACATATATTGTAAACATCTTACATTCAATGTTTTTATTTTATTTTTAAAAAAATTATTAAATCCAATTTCTTAGTAAATGTGACCACAAGTTGATCATCAGTCAGAATATATTATAAATAAATTCATTCTTTTTAAAGATGACCAATAATAAAATAATATATAACTTCAATATTTTTATTCTTATAATTAGGGGAATGGTTCTTTAAAATTTAAATAGATGAATATTCATCACATAAAGTAGGTTTCTTTTCAAATAAAATAACAAAATCAGATATTGTTTTCTTCATCAAATGTGATTGATCATAAAAACTATCATAAGTAATATTTTGTGCTTCTATAGTTGATAAATATGATTGATTTTTTATATAACTCCATGATACAAATTGTTTTCTAAAAAATGACACATGTTACTAGTGCATTTTATATAAATTGGAAAGCAATTGAAATCAAAATCTCCATAACTTTTTAACTCAATATTGTTTCCCAAAAATTAAATTTTCCATGGTTTAAGGAACCACTAACGTATTTTATTTTTCATTTTATATCTTTTACTTGACCTTTTTAATTATATTTTATTTTTTCACAAATAAAAATCAGAATCATTAATTTAAGCCTAGAAGTAGTTTAATATAATAAACTACTGATCATACATCTATAAAATTTATTATAAATTGATTTTATAAATTCATCCAGATATAATTTACATGAATTACTCAAAGGGTTAATAAAAATTCTTACATTAATCAAGCCCAAACCTTATTACCAATTATTTACCATACATTGACTAGTGAAGAAAGATCTTATCCTCTCTTTGAAAAAATTTATGTCCCAAAAAGAAACATAACTCACCCATTTAACTCGATAGCCATTATGTATAATAAATCATTAATAAATATGTTATTTAAAAATACAAAAAATACATCATGAACATATATTTATACTATTAAAATATCATAAGAATTTTTATTTATAATTTTTTTTACATACCTTCCCTTTAACAAAAAAAAATCAAAATAATTTTTGAAAATATTTCATTCCATGTCCTAGGGACTTGTATAATACCATAAACACCTTTAGAATGATTTATTAAATGAGAAGAGTGTATTTCATTTTCATAACTAAGGGATATGTATCATATACATCCTTGAAAATATATCCAGTTAGAAATTCACTTTTCACATCCATTTGAAATAATTTGAAAGCATGGAAGGATGTATAAGATAAAAATATTTTTATGGATTCTAACCAAAAAACATTGGGAAAATATTCACTATAATGAAACCATTATTCATTATTGTGGAATTTTTCAACTAATCTATCCTTATTTCTCATTTTATATTCTAATTCATCATAATTATTTAATTAAATTGAGTCAGAACAAACTACATGAGGATCTTTAGGTTGTTCAAATAAATCCAAAAATTTATTTCTAAAAACCATATTTAACCCTTTTATTATAGATAAAATCTGATTTGAATTAATAATAGATTCATCAACCACATCAGGAATAAAATTATGATAACAATAAATATTATTAAAGGAATTTAATTATAAAAATTCATGAATCAACACATCCAATAAAATGTTTAAGGGGTGACCTGTCTGATATTTCTAATTCTTATCATTTGATTGAATCTCCTTTTAAACATTCACCTTATTATTTTGTGGTTCATTTAGATTCTTCAAAAATAATGCTTCATTTATATTAAACATTATTTTCAGTACTAGAATTTGAATATCTAAATAAGGTACCTTCATTATATTTTGAATTAAATATCTCTTATGAATCCTTATTTTTACGATTAATAATATTAATCTAAACATACTAAAGTATCCATATGTTTGTTTTTTACCTTTCCAAAATTTTTACGGTGTTTTATTTTATATGGGTTTGATAAGAACCCTCTATGAAGAATAATATGATATATTTATAGATTCATTCTATAAATATCTATCAGAGTTAAATTTTTTTAACATGATTCTTCTCATTTAATATAGTGTTCTATTTTTCCTTTCCACACCACTATTTTTTTGTGGTTTTCTAGGGGACGAAAAATTATGAAAATATCAATTTATTTATTACAATTTCTCAAAAACGTGTTTAAAAATTTCCCACCTGTAACACTTCTAATAGAATATACTTAATATCATTTTTAATTTTTACAAACCATAAATTAAGTATATAACATTGAAATAGTTTTATATTTTTTATTTATAATGTATAAGTATGTAAATCAGCTAAAGTCACCAAAACATACCAAGACATACAATTTTTTCCTATACATATAGTAGATATTGGTCCAAATAAATCATGCTGTAAAATATAAAAATGCCTTACTACATATAATACATTTATAGATCTGAAAGATTGGTCATTTTGTTTACCTTTCAAACATGAGTCACATATGTAAGTGTTATCCACGTTTAGTTTATGAATCTGTAGAATAATTTTTTGTTTGGATAGTTTTCACATTAATATGATAATTTTATCGTTGTGTCTCCTCTTACATATCATGTTATCTACCATAATGAAACTTAATCATTTAACATTATTTTTTACTTAATTCAGAATAATTAGTAGATTACAAATTATCCTTTTGATTTGTATGAGATAAAAAATAATCATCCTTATAAACTATACATTTTTCATTTTAAAATTTCACATCCATTCCATCATTATGTAATTTTGAAATACTAATCAAATAATTTTTTAATCCTTCAACAAATAACACTTTTTATATAATAATATAATAAGAAATTCCATCTATAAAAATTATTTTTCTATAACATTTGAATTATCCACAATTGAAACATTCCATCCTTCACATTGTTTGAAATATTTAAAATTGAAAACATCATTTTTCATATGTCGTGAACTCCCACTTTCCTTATACTGCAATTCCTTTATTATAATTTTAATGAACATATCCTATGAAGAAATATTCAATAATATATTAATACCATGAAAACTTGGGTCCAATCGAATTAGATGAAAATTTATTATACCCCCAAACTAATTTTAAGAATTTATTAAAATGAAATAAATGTGATAATGAATAATAAATAATTAATTAATGTGCCAAAAATATTCTAGAAATGTTCATGAACCTTCACTTCATCATTCCCTTTAATTCCATATTTAAAGCAACAAACTATTGAAACACTTACTTTCGAAAAATTTACTAAAAAAATATTTGTATATTTTTAGTAATTGATAATCAAAACCAATACCCCTTTCGGTTTTTCTCAGTTTACTAAATATTACCCATTTATTATAGCATCATCTTCCCTGTACAAATCTAGATGAATATATCCTCAAAATTGTAATTTCAATTTTAAAATTGTCATTTTTTTCTATTATAGATTTAAATTTAATTTACTGAGCCTCATAACATGTGAATAAATAAACCTTAAGGTTAATATTTTCATTTTTAATATTTAAAAAATCTATATAAATATTATCATTAAAATTATTATTATAATTTCAAAACTTTTCATTATCTTCTGTAGTTATCTTACTATCTTAAATAAATTTATTATACTTTTTCCAGAGTTCCTTAGATATTTTTTCAATTTTTAAATCTCAATTTTCTTCTTTAAATATCATTATAAAATTCATCCACTGTATAATCATGATAATTTTATTAAAATGATTCAGGATGATATTTACTTAAATGATTTTATGAATCTATCAAACACAAATTTTTTATTTTTATTACATAGACATGTTCTTTATTTATATTAAAATCATTGACATGGTTCCATCTAGCTACATGTTCTCTTAATTATTTCATGTAGATATTCTTTTTCATTTCTTTAAACTTCATATATTCAGGTATAATGTACCATTTTCTTCGATATTTATCATAATTTACTTCTAGAACTTCATTAAAAATTTTATTATATTTTTTTACTAATATTGGGATCATCCCTTGGTTAATAACTTATATTTATTCTTTATTAACCTTTAATAACTTTGAAAAATACTTTAGAAGCATGAGAATTCTTATCACATTCATTTTCATATACTCAAGAATCTAATGAGGAAGTCGTAACATGCATTTTCAAAATCAAGAAATTGTTTTTCAAAATACTGTTATCTAAATTTTGATCTAATGCACTAATTCAACTAATAGTTTTTAAAAATATATTATAAATTTGATTTAAAAAAATATTTTATGACATTTTAAAATATTTATATTCTACTCATACTATACTAATATTAGCTCTAATTAACATATCAAAACCATTGTGAGTTGTTATTAAAATTCTATATATTTCATGTGTGATTTTAAATGCAAAAATATGACAAAATACATTTTTATAAATAAAATAAAAAACTATTTTTATGATTTTTTAATTCATAACATTTTCAAAATTCATCTCCAATTAGAGTACCAGGATCATTGTCAAAGAGTTTCTATGATTTTATATTTTTTGTACAGCTATTAACCCATGTCTATTTCAAGTAGTATTTCATCAAACATATCAATATCCATAATTTTTACTATTAATGAATGGGGTTCTTTGGGGATCACATGAATAAATTTATTTTTTTCTTTCCAAATTAAATAAATATATTCTATAGAGGTTTTAGTATAATACAGTCAATTATGCAATAGAGAATACCTAAATAATAGAACTAACTAGTCCCTTAAATTTTAATATATGATACCATTTTTTTGGTGGCATGGAAAATATGGTTGAATGGTCAAGAGGGGGTTAATTAAAATTTTGAAAAAATAAAATACTTATCAAAGTTATGTTAATTGTGCTTTGGAAAATTAATATGGAGACAATAATTTTTAAGGTAGTTTGGATGAGAGTAGTTTGATATCTATTCACCATTCTCTCAATATGTGAGTGTGGTACCCACTATAATAAGGGACCTAACTTTTTAAAGGATTTAACCTTATTATAACTACCTTTTTAACCATTGTAGGTGCAACCCAAATCCTGATTTTTTCACATGTTGCATCACAACCAATATCTATAATACTGAAGTGGATGATAAAACAACCTTTCCATCATTCAGACCAAGGCGCAATAGTAATTTTTTTTCTTTTACCAAATAGAGGCATAAAAATAAATTCCCTTTTTCAACATAGAGGAAAAATAAAAAATCGACATATCTATAGTGTAGTAAATTATTTGACACTAAGTTCTTACTTTTGAATAAAAAAGGATAAACCACAATGTAAATCAACAAAAAATTTAGAGAGATTTAAGAACTACAAAAACCAATTGAAATATTTTAGAAAGGGTGTTGAGGTAGTAGTGTTCTCTTCAGCTGCGAATGATCATAATAATGTATTACATCTGAGAGTGTTATAGTACTAAATAAAATTAAGAACCATGTTATAGTTTGGAAATATCCTACACCACCATGGTATGTCACATGTATAATTGGTTCTTTCAAAATCTATATAAATAGTTTCGTTATTCACAACAACCATCAAATTTTGAATTTTCATCAATAAAAGTTTCATTAATTATTTTACTATGTAGTTGTGCATTTATATTTTGACAATAACAAACCCATTCAGAGTTAAAATCATCTTCAATAATATGTTACAGTAAAAACTTTTGAACAAAACCCTGGTAGATAATTTAATGTGTTGGTAAATAATTTATATTAAAGAACTTATAAATCTTCCAAAACACATACAAGACAAACTATTTAAATTTCAAACAATTTAAATTTAAAAATCATGTATTTACTAGGATGAAGAATGTGTACATAAACCACATGATGATCATTTAAACCTTCATAATATAATTTAAAATATTATTTTATAGGATTTAAATAATTAATATATAATTTAGGAATAATAAATTCCATGAAAAAAAAATCATAATATTTAAAAAGATCATTATATTAAAATAATATAAAAATAGAACATATTTAATGGTTTTGAAAAACAATGTGCTGAGAGTATGTGTCAGTATTATTTTTTGTAAGCATCATTCTATATGTTACGTATGTGTTACTCTATATTTTATGTAAGTTTCATTTTATACTTATTGTAATTTTAGATCTATGTAAGTGTGAATTGTACTCAATGTATGTTCCCTTTTTCGTATGCATACGTGGAATTCATTGCTTAGAGAAATTTTCAATTTCATATGTGTAATTATACTTTTATGAAGGTGTAATATGATCAATCGTATCTTTCTTTTAGATTTTATGCATGTGTAATTTTATCTATCATATGAATCATTTTAAATTTGTCCATTTTTTAAAACTTACAAAACAAAAAAAAATTATAGAATATAGAAAAATAGAAATAATAATATTATTTAAATAATTAATTAATAAACATTGAATTAATGATTTAAATAATTATGATTAAAATTTTCTATGAAAATATAATTATCCAATTATGAAATTTATTATATGATTATTAGAAAAACTCATCCAATGATAAATTTTACTATAAAATTATTTCAAAAAATATATAAATATATAGAATAAAATCATTGTACAATATCAGCAATAATATTTCTTCTACAAGTATTGAAAGATTAAAAAACATTTCTTCATTAAATTTAATGAAAATCAATCAAAAATATATAATTTATTAAAACATAAATATATAATAAATATTTTAAATTATCAGTATAGTATTAAGTGAAGTAGCATATATCAACTTAAACATGTTTAATGTTTCCCTCTCTCGTAAATAAAAAAACCTATACTATAATTGTATTTTGGGAACATCCATCATTATTTAGATACATAAATCACTTTAAGGGAATTGAACTCCATGAAAATACTATGCAACTAACACTTCCCCATACTATATGAAGGATTTTTACTACACTATATATATTGTCAACATGACTTAGTAGAAAAAGGTCTATTGAATTCTCTACATCAATGTTAACAACTATGTACCATCACATCAATGGGTTTAGACTAGTTTTATCATGAACATAGAAAGGGAGTCCCCCTCCAGATATGAAATAATCTAAATGATAACTCTATATCAGTTGATGATCCAAATATTTGTCTCCCATCAAGGGAAAATGGAAGGTTTTTTCCTAATATAATTCATGAATTATTCCACATTTACTAGATGTGAACTCACAATGAAAAACATAGTGTGTATAATCATGCTTACAGCCTAACAAGTAGTCAACTAAAAATTTATGTGGGCTTTATTTTCACATTGCATCTGAGGGGATCACATTTACCATTGATTGTGAACCTCCCCTCCCATACTAAATGACACAAAACCTTATAATTCCAGTTATGAGTAATAAATAATTACTTTGGATGATACCACTATGTCTCATCACAACTATGAAATTTCATTTAAGATATCTTCTTCTATCTAGGTCAAAATCACTTCATTAGATGGGGTTAGTCAAAGAAGGTTATTATTATTTCAAACTCTCTATCTCATAAATGTATGTTTTTAGAATCTAATGGAATATTTTCCATATGAAAATATGATATTGGAATAATATATCACACTCCCATTAACCAATATGGGGTTTGTGGAGACAGAAAATGACGCATACAATGAAATATATCAAATTTCAGAAATGTCTGGTTATACATAGTGCACATTATTCATAGCATTGACTATTATAACTTCCCACTTGAGAAGAAGTAACAGATTGTGGGATTGTTGGGAGTGAATCATATTTTATTTTATCTTCATATTCTTCTACACTACAATATTCTCAATCAAAACTGACTCTAGTAGGATCCATTTCTATTTAAAAAATGAGTATCTCATATTAATGATTCTTTAATCATAGAGTTCCATCCATGACACTACGCCAGATTTCCTCGGTAAAAATCTAATTGTGTCTATAATATTGAGTGCATCTTCCCTTAGAGTTCTAATTCTTCCAATTCTGTCTTAGGGTATCAAATGTTTGAGAAATAATATAAACATTATAAATCTGGTCCAAAACCACTCTTAGAAGGCTCTAATCGATATATGGAGATCATTTTTTTAAATTAGTTTTATGAAAAATTGTGTGTTCTATAGGGCTCTCAACACGTATATGGAATGGGTCATTCTATCTCATGAAGGATCCAAAACCACCAAAACATAAACTATCCTTGATATCACTAGATATATTGGAATCTAGGTAAATTGATTAATATCAAACCATGATAGATATTTATCGTCATATGTTTGAGAGAAATAAATATCCATTAATGGTTCAATGTACTATATAGGTATCCTGTTAAGAGAATCACTATCTAGTTTTCAAGAATCCGAACTTTATGGGAAAGTGAGTCTCTGACTCCAACAAATCCTCTATCACATAAGGGTTTGGATAACATTTTAAACCCATTATACATTCTTCATCAAAATATAATCATCATAGAACACTATATTTTCTCCCATTAAATATATATGGAATAACCATTTTCCATATGAGATGGTATGTACTAAAAAATAAGGGGAATGCAAATGATTTAAATATCACTACAATGATACTCACATCTCATTGAAATGATATTTCTCAATCGAGTCTCTAAATGAATGCCTCTTCACTAAACCAAACACTAGAGAGAGGAAAATAATAATAAAAATATTCTCATAACCCAATACCTTTTTATAAAATGTATATATATGAGTGTCATCATTCATTAGATAGGATGTACTAATAGAGATTTGATAATATCAAGATGAGATGACACAATATGGACATAAGAGATCACAAATCACAATTAAATGAAGCATGTACCATCTTGATTATACCATGAAAATTTTTAATTGTAGATTCAGTTATTTTGAAAGTATATCACAGTTCAATCAAAGGAATACATTGGTTTTCAGTCCAATTATGGTATCCCTAGTATGATAAATAAAATCAATACCCCATTGACATTGTCACCATAAATTCCCAAACCATCCTTTACAATATCATTAACACCAAAATATGAAAAGAAGAAAATCTCTCTCTCATACCAATATAACATAACTAGCCCCATAGTTCCCCTATCTATCCACAAGTAACAATATTTTAGAACCCCATGCACATCTCCAGAAGGTCTAAGTCTAATGACTATCACCGTTAATCCATAACATATATGGTAATATTTATGCATTGATAACATACAAAAGGCACATATGTCTAATGAATAAAACAAAAAGTAAAACTAACAACATATAAAGAAACAAATCAATTGTATTTAATGCATGAATGGGATATCACCTGATAACTACATCTCCACATAAGAAAACACCATAAGAACTATACATTTTAAAAAGTATTTGAATCATATGGATGTGAGACACTTGAAATCTCTACCCATTTATAAATCCTCCCCTATAAATCACTAAATAAAATAACAACTAATACCACAATGAACCACTAACAACCATCATGTTCCAAATTTATCACACCACGCCTTCTCCACATCCACTAAGACTATATCTAATATGTGAATCTTCTTCACATGTCAACCATGTGTGGGAATAAATATCATGTATGTGTAAATATAAATATACATAGAAAGACACCTTAAAATATAAAGAGAAATATATAATTTAACTACGACTCAGGATTAATAGGGTAACCATAAAGATGCGTAGAAATCCAAATATGATCTAAAACTAGAAATATTTTGGATAAAGGAAGGTTATAATCATATAAAAATTAATTCCACCATTGTATCATACCTCATGATAACCAAGATATGATCAAAGTATCAAAAAGACATAAAAGTAATAAGTCTATACCCAAACTATATGTCCCAGAAAAGAAACCCAATGGTACTTATGGTGTCCAAAGAACTATAGTATTTGATATACATAGTGTTTACATCATCCAAAATGGCACTCAAAACCATATTTTGGGGTCTCTTTACTTATTGGGAGTTTGAATTAGTTGAGGGAGTATCAATCCTTACTATCCACAATTATCATGTCGCCATTCTTTAAACATACTAGGGAACCTACACATTTATCAAGAATTGACTTTAATAAAGGGTGTTGGAAACCCTACTATTATAACTACATATCTGTATAAAAAACCATGGTCCTCATCAAATTTATATGGGATTACGCAAACCATATATATTAATGAATAATGGATGATAGAGTACTAAACTCTATAGATAGATGATCTATACCCAATAAGTGAGGGAGTACATTACTATATCATTCATGTGGGGGAATATACCTTGTTTATTTTAATGGGGTTCTAACCACCTAACCAATCTAGAGTAACCATTCACAATGTATATGGAGTATTAATAAACTCCCATATTAATAATGGCATGTTACACAGCTTTAGTTGCATTTATCTATGGGATTCTTTTACCAGGTGTCTACTAAAACCATATCTCTCAAATCTAATTGTAAAAACAATAGAGATACCGATGCAAGTATTCCCAAAAAACCTCATGTATCACCTCTGATGCCAAATATGGATATTCCAAAATGATTAAATTGAAAAATAAACAGGATGGGATACTTGTGATTATAAATATGGTGCCCAAGAAGGTATATATTAAAATTCTAAATGGATGTTGAAGAATATTTCATGTAATCTAATGGTACATGGAATATATCATCTATAGAAAAATTAATTCTTATAAATCCCTTAATATTCCATGTGGGTTTGTCTCATATAGTGTATATTAACTTGTACATATTGTGTATAATATATTGGGGTACTCTACACGTAACATCGAACCCAAAGATGTGTAGGGGATGAAGTTACAAGGAATGTGGTCTTCACCCACAAATCGTGTTTGGACGGAAGACCATCTAGGTGTGTACTTCCCATACACTCTGAAATAATCATCTTAGAGATACATTGACTAATAAAAGGTTTATGGTATAAATTATGTCATACTCTTATAGATATTTCATGTATTTTGGCATTGGGTCACATAATATGTGATTCTTATGATGATGATTAATCCCTATAATACCCTTAATAAGATACTTAAATCATGTATTTTCATGAGAGTACATGATTTGTGGTCATGTTTTCATCCAAATGTCTTGAACATTACCTTCCCATCAATGAACCACTATTGTTTCCCAAAGTAATTTTTCTATCCAACGAACCCACACACATTTTTTTCACCTTTGATGAGAATTGTTGATGATTCCTAGTTGATCACACATAAACCCCATCACTTTTAACTCCACTGGTTCATTCCTAACACCACCATGATCCACTACTAGTGGCCCTCTCTACTATAAAATACCTCATTGATTCACACTATTCTATTACTTTTTCCAAACAGTTCTTGGGTTCCTAGATCATTCTTGATTAGAACATTGGGGGAAGGAAAGAAAATATAAATTGATGGAAAACTTCTAATGATTAAATCTCACTATAAAATTGATAAATCATAACCAAAAAATTTTCTATTAGTAATTAATTCACTGATCATTTATCATCTATGAAAAATAAAAATTTAATATGAATATATTCTTGATGAAAAAGTTTTTTGAAAAATAATTTTTAAATAATTTTTTTAATTAAATTTTACAATTAATTTAGTGTGGTAAAAGATTCTAATCATATAATTAAATTTATATACCTAACATGTAACGAATTATTCATGAATAATAATCAAAACCCCTACACCATGGAATAAAAACAGAGTCTTCAAACCATTCATCGATATCATGTGATATGATTATAGTTTCCTTGATTTGGAATTGTCATCATAATTACTAAAAAGGATAGTGGATTGTATACACCCAATAACTCAATCCATTTTGTGGTTTTTGGAAACTAACACTAATTATAGAGGATAATGGGTAATAAATATAAGTATTTTAGGGGTTTTTGTAAATTAATTAACAGGTTCATAATTTATTTATTCATTTAATGACACTCCCATGACAGAGTTCATCTCAGGGGCCAATTGTGAATAAAACATCGACCTATCCTTTGGTGAACCTCATATAATTTATGATACTATGGTTCCAAAAGTTTCTTTTAATATAATATTTAGGTGATATTTCACTCTTATCTAATGGGAAAATTAAATGTATAATTAATATATGTTAAATTTATTTCAAATTCATCGTGCTTAAAAGATCACCTATACCTAACCTAAGGATAAACACCATGACTCAGATCAATAGAACAATCAAATGATTTTTTTGAGTTCTTATTCTAGGATTTATTTTCCAAGTTACATCTATCTAAAGAACTAGAACTTCAATAATAGAAATTTAACTGTTTATTGATCGAAAAAAAACCGAGGTTACTACAAACCTAGTACATCATAAAATGATATTTCATATCAACATGTAAGATCTTAATTGTCCCAAAATATACCTTGAATAATTTATTTCAGTTTGATTATCCAAAATAATTCAAAGGAAATTGTGGAATATCCATAATATCATTGAATAATTTGTTCATCTATATCATCTAACTACATGATTGATTTGTAATAATGTTTCCATACATGATCGAGATTTTTTTTTTCTAAAGATGTCTTTTTTCAATTCCATGTGACACACATAATTCATGGAATTAATTCCCATAATAAAGTTATCTTCTACAATTCATTTTTTCCACCCAATCACCACCATCATTCCCGAACAACTCTTTATCTGAATATCTCCTATAAAAAATCCCATGGTTGACTATTAATGTGTAATACCAAATTTACCCATTAAGAAACCATTATATGTGAATCCAATAAATTATATTGAAATATTACATAAAAAATATCATCATAAAAAATTTTCTAGATATTTTATGACTCAAAATACTTCTAATTAACTTGTCTAAAACCTTTTGATTCACAATTTTATAATTATCATATTTATATAAAATCATCTCTCTATTGATTTTTGTTGATATTTTTTCACATTCCCCACTGAGAAATTGTTTGAATATTTAATTTTCATAATTTTCTAGGAAATTAAATACATAATTATTATCATTCTTCATTTAAAATACCAAGAAGAATTACAAGTAACTAAAAATATTCCTTTTAAACATCATTATTTTTTAAGAGATATCAATGAAAGTATACTAACTATAACCTATAAAATGTATATAATAATCATATATAATAATAGTAATATTTTATTTATCTATCTCATATATATTAAAATTATTACTATTGTTCCATTCCTGAAATTAATTTTTATATACAACTACAGAAATTAGTTTACGATACCCTAGGTGTATGATTTAAGACCTAAAGTGACATATGAAATTTATAGAATTTTGTTTAGTATATATTGAGTAAAAAACAATTAAGTTTTTAAATATACATCCTTTAATATATATTCCCATTTTATAATATAATTTTTTAATAAATTTTATGTTCTTTTTTATTCTATTTATAAATGATTCCATGAAATAACTTGATTTATTTTAACCTGAAAATTAGAGAAAATGATTCCTTCAAAACTATAACTCTTAGACTCCAGTATCCTAGATGAAAGATTTACTTAATTATATTGTTACAAGATAAATGGGATCTTATGAGACAACATATATTATTTTATATGTCATGGTAAACAAGATACATAAATGATTCTTATATTAAAATGGAAATATAACAACATAACTTCAGAAACAATATTAAATTCTTCATATCATTCACAATTTCATTATTTATATACTGAGGAAAGGAAAACAAATAAAGGATGAGATCAGATGCCTAGTAAGGGTAACATATAATGGAAGCTGTCATAAATAAATATGGAATTATCAGTATGGTAGAGTGGATAATTAATAAATATTACATTCCATCACCTATTTGACTACATTGAAAATCCATGGATAATATCAGTATAGTTATAACATGGATATTAGAAACTAAATTATTAATAAATAAAATATATAAATATAAACATTTATGATCAATGACTCTCAACCAAGATATTAGGAATCGTAGAGACAAGGATTCTCAACCGAGACATAATTATTATTAAATAGGTATGTGTAAATAAGATACCCATCTAATTTAGCCTGACTTATTTTTTTCTCTTGAGACTGATCAATTTTTTGAGGGGATATCGATAACTATCCCCCACCAGTAACTTGTATGTCTTGTTTATTCCTCAATTTATGAGTGATAAAATACATTTCATTCTCAGAATTCCTTATAAGTAAAAAATTATTCATATTAAATATATAATATGAAGAAATAATACTTCATAATCATAATAATAAAAAACTAGATAAATAATAAAGATGTTATCATTGGATCATATCCTTAGTAACATTAATTCATGTTATCAAAGATGATAATACCATTAAAAGATCACACGAACATTTCTTGAAGAAAATAATATTTTTAATTTTTAAATCACTTATTTAAAATCTAAAAATTTAATGAATAATAATTTTTTTAAAAATAACCATGGAAAAGTTTAATGGAATTTTCAAAGAAAAGATTAATCATGAAAATGGTAAATGTTGTTTGTTTGGTGTACATTAGAAAAATATTCTATCCACACCTTTGGTAAAAAGAACCTCATTTAGAAAATGACAAGAATATTCATTTTAAGACTTTTTATATAAGGTAAATCAAGTTAAAAAATTAATTTAATAAATATTTTTTGAATATTAATAAAATTATTCACAAAATATTAACGAAAATATGGAAATGATTAAAATAGAGTGTGAAGGAAAACTTTGAAACAAGATTTGTCAATGAAACTACCTTACATGTATTTAGTTGTTGATGTTTGATCCGAAAAGAGGAAAATTGAAAATATACATGTAAAACACAAATATAATTATAGAAGAAGACAAATAGATTCGGTTTACAATATTAGTTTTATATAATTTCCTCAAAGGGAATCTCAATATAAAAAATCATGAATTAAAATGAGATTGTATATGAAATACCTTACCATAAATCACTACTAGACATACATGTATGAGCCTTATATATAATGAAAAGAAATTTATTAATGAAATTTATAATAACCTTTTGAGGTTTTATTATTATTTTTTATTTCTTTTTA
Source organism: Viscum album (assembly GCA_963277665.1). NCBI lineage: Eukaryota > Viridiplantae > Streptophyta > Magnoliopsida > Santalales > Viscaceae > Viscum > Viscum album. The sequence continues at coordinate 1,364,860,495 of OY728162.1, read as the reverse complement.
TAATCATTTTAAAACCATTCATTTAATTGTTATTTCTTTCAAAAATCACTTTAAAGTTGTTCAATAAATGTTTTCAAAATTATTTCGATACGTTGTCCATGGATAAAAGTGATATTAAAAATTTCCATAATCTCCATAATTTTAATAATTATATAAATATCATATATATTCATTATATATATAATTATTCTTTAAATGAGGACATGATAAATAAATCACATCGCTTTGTGGTGGTGGTGGTCCACATGTAATATGAAGAACATTATATTTTTTTAACGTGTAGAAGGTTATGAAGTAAAATAATAAATTATATTTATATAATCATAAATACATCATAAATATCCTATATAAAAATTATATCCATCGTAATAACCATGCATGATTGTTAGAGATGATAAAAAATTACACTACCATGTAGAGACGGTTGGTCATACGTACGCACGAGCGATGTTTTTATTTTTCATATGATTGAAAAAACATGGAAAATTGTTATCCAATAATGATAATAACATCTCAGTATATTGTTGATAATTAATTAACAATGTTATTAAGGATATAATATATTTAGAGTAATTAGAAGAAGATATAATATTGGAAATAGTCGATAAGCGTGAGTACCTCTTGTTTGAGAACCCTCTTTTAGCTTATAACTTATCCTTTATAGAATGGTCATAGAAGAACACTATAAGAAATCGAATATGGTTAATAAATATTTGAAAATATTATTATATTTTTTTCTAATATTGAAGGATCTTTATGTGTGTAGAATATTGAAGAGGTGGTGTCCTTACATAATAGGGGAGATGACAAAATTAGGAAATTTTCAAAATATTAAAATATATTAAATCCTTAGTTAAGAAAAATGCCTTGAAAATGACTCATATTATAATTATATATGTTAATGTATATATAATACCATCCAGTAGCATTTAAGAATGTTTTTTGGGTCATCTTATAGCATTATCCCATTATTTTTAACCCATTTTAACTTTAAACAAGGTGATATATATTTATTATGGTTACAATTCATTAAGAAAAAATTAATTTTAACTTATTACATGATAATAATTATTAATATTCCAAATATGGAATCAATTTCACCGAATTTAACCAAATTATTTGTTATAAATTATTTCTAATGTAAGATTCTAAAATGTTATGAAAACCATTTTTTTAAAATGTTTATTTTAATCATTAAATTTATTTTATAGCAAAATAAAAAATAATGTTGATTCTAATGAGATTTATATGAATGTTTTAACTTAAAGGAAATTTTTTTTAACCAACCCATATCTTAATGGTACTTTGTAAATATGATATTAAAATATAAGAATATAAAATATTTTTTATTTGAAAAAAAACATTATAGAGATTTCTAAAATTTTAATAATATATTTAAAAGTTTAAATTTATATTTTAATAGGAAATATATTAATTATTTAATATATTTTTTATATTGAAATTTTTTCATCAACATTCATGATATTCTTATATCATAATAATTTGATAAAAGTTACAGTTTTTAAAAATTGGTATTTTTCACTATTAATTTAAAAATCGAATTTTTCTGAAAATTATCAAAATTCAACTATGATGGTTTTTATATAATAAATTAAAAAAACTAATTAATTTATTCAAATTAAATTTATAAAACATCGGTTTTTTGTTTTAATCACATTCTTGAATAAATTTTTGTCCATTTAGTTTATTATTAGAAATAAAAGGATCCTTACTATAATTGAATCTCAGGAATTAAATTATTCACTCCTTTATAAAAACATCCTTGAAATTTCATGATTATAATTTGATAATATGATATAAGAAGTTATTCATCAAAACATCTTCATGTTCCCACATAGCCTCTTTAATTTTATGATTCCTCCAATGTACCTTCTCTAATAGAGTCATCTAATTCAACAACACATGCTCTCTTGTGTCAAGAAAAACTTTATAGTATGATAAATATGGTTCTAATTATATTTCTACAATGGTGAGCACATTAAATGGGTTTGTAATGAAACTAATCAATAAATATATGTGGAACAATTCATGAACATTAATGAGGATATGTTTCATTAGCAAATACCAGTCCACATCTCCAATTATTTCTAGAATTTAAAAAGGGATAAGGTACCTAGGACATAGTTTTTATTTCTTTCCAAACCTTATAATACACTTCCAATGAGATAAATTTAAGAAAACAAGATCTCCCACTAGAAAATATAAATATTTCCTTTATTTATCTTCATAGATCATTTACCTACTTTGAGCTTCCTTGAAATGAAACTCAATAGTTCTCATTTTCACCATTGTCCCCTCAACAATTTCTGTTCCTAAAAGATTCCTTTCACAAACTTCCTCCTAATAAATTAGTGTATAAAATCTTTTCCCAAAAAATGATTTATATAGTTCCATTTGAATTCTTTAATGGAATCTATTTATATATGAAAATTCTTAAAAAAGTTAATATATATCCCATGTACTTTGAATGTTAAGTTATTGTTACCTAAACATGTATTCTAATGTATGAATAGTCCATTCAGACTGTACATCTATCTGAGTTTGATAATCAATGCTCAAATTTAGTTCAGTGTTGTGGGAATTCTAATGAATCTTCTAAAATTTTGATGTAAATTCTATTTCAGGATCAATCATAATTGAGATAGGAGCACCATGAAGTCTCAAAACATCATAAATATAGATCCATGCACGACTTTTAAGAGGTAGATATTCTCATATGATAATGAAATGTGTGGACTTGGTAAGGTGATCAATAATTACCCACATAAAATCATTTTTTCTTGGTGTCTATTGAAATCCAATGATAAAATCCTTAGTAATATCATCTGAGTTCCACACGAGAATATGTATAGGTTGCATGAATCATTTAGGAGATTTTCTCTTAGATTTTACCTATTGTCAAACCATGTATCATGAAAAATAGTGTTTAATTTCAAATATTAGATTATCCCACAAAACATTTTCCTTCAAAATCATGATACATTTTTTTATTCCCATGGTTTATAGATAAATTTGAGTTATGAGATCCATTTAATAATTCTCTTTTTAACTCAGACACAAATGAAACACATAAGCACATTCAAAATTTAAAAATACCATATTCATAAATAAATTCTAGAAACATCCCATCATTTATGAATTTCAATTTCTTTTATAAATTCCTATCATAAAGCCGTGAACGTTTTATTTTATCTAATAATAATGGTTCGGTATTCATTTTTAATAGATGTGATCTTTCCCATTCCTTGATTATTCCCATATAAAATTTTATTAAATCCATTAATATAAGACATTTTTCAATACTCTTTTTAGTCAAAAATCAATTATCTATCTAAATAAACTCATCAGTAACCTTTTTTTGGTTCATGGGGTTTTATTATATTCAGGAATCACAATCACTGAGTAATTATAACCATAAAATGTTTCTTATATTTATCTCATTATTTGGGAAGATGTATTTCAATATTTTTTAATCCATACAAATTTCACATTTTTCATCATAAAGTTAATGCCTTTATATCTTCAATGCAATGATTAAAACTATCAACTTAATATTATGGGTTATAAAATTATGTTTCTGAATCTTTAAATACTTGGATACATAGGTGATAACTATATCATTTTTTATAAGGAAACATCAAATTCTCTTTTTTGATGTCTCACTATGTTTCAAAAATCCATCCTATTCCAATTGTAAAGTTAATACTGGTGCATTAACCAATCACCTCTTCAATTAATCAAAACATTCTATTTAATATTTTAACCATATGAAAATAACAATTTTATATATCAATATGGTTAAATATATAGCTTATTGATAAAAAATGCAACAAATCATTGATAATAAATTGATAATCCATGAAAAATACGTACATCAGTTATATTCATTTTCATTGGTCATTCATTAATTATTTTTGCCTTTGAAATATCGACTTATATTCTATTCTAATATAAAATAAATACATGAAAATAATCTTCTACATTCTTAAATTTTCATTTTATACATGTTCTATATAACTCATTTTCTCTAGGAATATTACGAATAATTCATAAATGACTAATATTCACATCATAAAATTTGATGTATATCAATATATCATCAATAAATACCACAATTAAATTATCAAGATAATACTTTAATACTCTATTTATTATATCTATAAAACCCAAGTTCATTAGTTAATCCAAATAGAATTACCGTAAATTCATAGTGTCTATGCCTCATTTTAAATGTAATCATTAGAATATACCCTTTCTTTACCCATAATATATTATTCTAATAATGAATATCAATATTTAAAAAATATTTATCTTATTTAAGTTGATAAAATAAGTCATTAATGTGGGGTATACAATACTTGTTATTTGTGATAATGAATTAATTTACCTATAATCAATGCATAATTGTATAGGCCCATATTTCTTATTAATAAAAATGACAGGGGATCCCGTTTGTGATAAATTATGGAATATATATCCCTTATCACAAAACCCTTTCTCTTGTTTTTTTTATTTTCACTAATTCCACTATGGACATTCTATAGGTGTTCATAGATATACGATTTTCATTAGGGATGACCTCAATAAAAAAACTCAACATTGTGATTAGGTGGATATCAAGGCTATTATTTAGTAAAACACATCAATATATTCTTAAACAATAGTTATATCCAATATTCTAAGGATACCTTTACCATTCATAGGTTATATCTACTATTTTATCCAATAATTTATTTAGGATGTGCCAATTGTGGTGGATCTTGACACGATTCAGATGATGTAGTCCCCCTCTGAAGATAAAGGATTCAACATCTACATTTAGAATCATAATATCTTTCTATTGGAAATAAATTTATGTATTATAATTTTAAATTCAATCTATTCCAAGGATTATATCAATGTTACTCATAGTAATAATATTCATGTTTCTAAATAGGGTATGCATATGTGTCATAATGGGAAATTAATAATATCTCCTTATTGAAAAAAATTCCATTGGGAATCTTGATTAAAAACACCTTTCTTAGAATGATAGGAAAATATATAATTTCCTTGGGAAACAAAGAAGATATAAAAGAGTGTGAATATCCATAATCAAAAAATAGATAAATTTTAGCTTATGATTAATGTACTTTCAACCACATATTTGTGAAATTCAACCTCAGCTATAGTAATCACATAAGCTTGGCCTTCTCCCATTGGCTTATTTTGTGGGATTATTTATTTTTTAATGGGACATTGGATTGAATAATTCATTATTTTTTTATATATAAATCACTAGATAACAGAGTTTTCTTTCCTTATGTTTTATTAAATAGCATTATCACTCCTTTCTCTGCAATTTAAAGAAACACATGTTCTACTTAATAAAGTATCTAGTTGTTTCATTGCATGATTATCACATGTTGGAAATCTCATACTCCATTTCTTCTATTCTGGAACATTTTTTTTACTCAACTAACCTCTTATTTCATTTTTTTTCTTTGAATATATATTATATTGTTAATTATTTATCTTTTTTATGTAACTTGATACTATATCTTCATGTGGTAAATTATTTTAAGAAACTAATACCCTTAAGATGATTAAAAAAAGCATGTAAATGAAGTGTTCAATCATTTTTTTGGATTATGTATATAGTAAAACATATTCTTGGTTAAAAATGTAAAGTAACCCTTATACGTTTTCACAATTCTTCTTCCTTCTGCTTGAAATTGAGAAACCACCTCTCCATTTCATCTCATTTTTCACAAGGAAAGTATTTCTTAAAAACATCACATTAAAAGTTTCTCAATCCACACTTTCAACATCATAACCCTCTTTAGTATTATATATCAATCACTACCATTGATCTACATATCCCTTCAGATAATACACTACATGAATAACCTTTTCCCTTTTACTACTTCACAAAGAAAAGAATATATTTTATAGGGACATAATACATTATTCAATTAAAAATTGATTAGTAGTTCCATTAAAATATATAGGATTCTATCACATTTGGGGATCCAAAATGAGTGAATAACATCATGTTATAATAGGCTTATCTATATGGTAAATTCTATTAATCATAACCTAATGAATCTTCTAAATATGGAAATGATCCACTCAGTTCCAACACCAGCTATATTGGATTTCTCAAAAAATTAATCGATACATTGACTATATGTGTTTATTCCCTTTATTTTATTATGTGAAATCTCTAAACAACGGTACATAATGATTTAAATTATAATGATCATGAATATGGATCCATAAAATGAAAATTTATACAATGGTAACTGTTCAAAAATATCCAAAATCATTATTATAATTCTTATGTTACCTATGTTCATTTAAAATATAGTTCCAAATATTCTTACTAAAATATCTGTGATTCCAAATATAACACCCCAAATCTTTAACCCACAAACAGAGTTTACATTATCATATTGGTACATGATACAAAAGGATCACACCATACATGATCGATTAGTCTATAAGTCTTTGAAAACTGGATACATACATGTCTACCATATTATAATTGAAATATAAAAACACAGCATAAGAAACATTCTTGAACCCTTAATATCATTTACAATAACCTTCTTCATATCCTTTATAAAGTAAAACAAATCAAGGGTGATATCAGATTCTTTCTAAGGGTTACATACAAAGGAATCTATCATGAGTAAATAATGTATAATCAATAAGGGAGATTGGATGATCAAAACGCATTCCATTCAATCAACAACTTGATTTTAATGAACGTCTATGGATAATATCAACATATTAATCACATGGATAATAGAAATTAAATTCATAATAATATAATTGTATAATTATTTACATTCATAATCATGGACTCCCAACAATGATATCATCAAACTTACTATCAAGGCCTCTCAATCAGACATCATTCTTAATAAATGGGAAGATATAAACTAAACACCCATTTAATATTAAAAGGATATTTTTGTCTCACGGTACCTCTTTATGCATCGAGGTACTATGTATAACTAGGACACACTCATAACTTAAACATCCATTGCATTCCCCATATTTTTAAATATCAATATACTTGATTCTCAAAATTCCATATAATCCAAAAATTATTTGTATTGAATTAGGAATACCGAACATTAATATTTAATCATCAAAATCATAAACCATCTAGAGAAATAATAATGATATTATCATTTGATCATATCCCTAGTAACATCATTTTATGTTTTCATATATGAAAATACCATTAAAAGATCACTTAATATTTTTTTTATAAAAATTCAATTTTTATTTTTGAAATCAATTATTTAAAATCTAAAAATTTCTAGAATAATAGAAAAAAAATTTATTAGTATAAAACATGAAAATTTTTAATTTATTATTAAATTTAAATATTATTAATGATATTGGTAAAATTCATTTGTGTGTTCTACATTAAATCAAATTTTTCATTCACACCATTGTTAAAAAGTACCTTATTCGGAAAATGAAAATAAGATTAATTTCAAACCTATTTATATAAATTAAAAGTTTAGTAAAATTAAATTTTATAAATATTTAGTGAATATTAAATATATACTTAAAATAATTTTAAAGAAAATATGGGAATTGAATAAAAATATTTGGGTGGAAACAATCAAAAAGTGAATTTAATAATAAATTTCCTTACATATAAATTAATTTTTAATTTTTGATCAAAAAGGAGAAGAAATGGGAAATAATTTTTTAAACCTAAAAAACAAAAAAAATGATTTAAAAATATTGGTTTCAATATTTTATGGTTATATAATTTTCCCAATGTAAATTTGAATATAAACAATCCCTAAATAAAATGACATTGTATAAGAAATCCCCTACCATCGGTCTATGCTTAATCATATAGGGTCGATCCTATTTTGAAATGATTTCAAATTTATTAAATAGTTTAAAAATAACCATTATAATATTTATTAAATTTATTAAATTCCTTTTTTATCAAACTGAGGTTGCTCTAATAATTTTTAAAAATTACTTCGGTTTATTGTCTGCTAATTTTTGTGTCATAATATAGAATTTTAAAATATATAATATAAATCATATATATATATATATATGTATATATATTATAAATATTAGTTATATTAATATTTATAATCATCCTTGAATGTCTTATATAAAAAATGAATCACATCGCTTCATAGAGGTGGTCATCCACACATATGCACAAGCGATGTTATTATTTTTTAATGGGTGGAAGGTTAAGAAGGTTAATAAGATATTATATTTTATAAATTATAAATATATCATATAGATAATATATAAAATATTATCCATGATAATAACCATCCATGAATGGTGGAGAGAAAAAATGAATTACACTTCTATCTAAAGATGGTATGTCATATGTATGAAGGAGCGATGTTTCCAGTTTTTATTGAATGGAATAGAGGCAAAAAATGATTTTTCCCTAATCATAAAAAATTAATTATATGAATAATAATTGATTCATTTCTTTATTATGTTTTTGATATATTAAGATAATTAAAACAATATATAAAATTTGAGAGAGTCTATGAAGACGATTACCTCTTCTTTGGGGGACCGCCTTTGGATTACACATTAAGCAATATTAATATGTTATTTAGGGAAGACCAAAATCAATAAGAAGGTTTTAACAAATATATTATAGTATTATTTTAGGAATTATCCAAGATATAAGGGTTTTTATGTATAGATAATAGAGGATAGGTGATGTTCTTTTATAAGTGGTGGAGAGGACATGCTTTGAATTTTTCAAATGATTAAATTATATTAATGTATTACTAATGAAACGTGTCTCCAAAATGATTCATATTCAAAATTTAGATGGTTGAGGTTAAAAAAACTACCAATGGGGATCTAAGAATGTGTTTTGTGTTATTTTAAATACTTATCCCACTATTTGTAACCCTTTTAACCCATTTTATCCTTATCTAAGGTGATAAATATTTATCATGGTGGATATTCATTATAAAAAAGTTATATTTAATTTATTACCTAATTTTGGTTATGCTGATTCTAAATGTGTTTAAATTTTACCTGATTCAACATCAATAATGATTAGAAATTACTTTTAATATATTTTCACAAAAGTTAATGAAAACATTTTTTAGGAAAATGATTTTTAATCATAAAAATTATTTTACATAAAAATTAAGTATCATGTAAATTATAATGTGATTAGATTGATTATGTAAAATTAAAGGAGTATTTTGTTTCTTTAAAATTAAACTAAAACCAAAAGGTACCTTATAAACACATTATTAAAATAATAGTACTAGAAACTGTTTATATTTGAACAAAAACATTATTTAGAGTTCTAAAATAGAAAGAATATATTTCTAACTTCAACATTATATTTTTAATTAATTAAATTAATTCATTAATATATATATAATTTAGAAAAATGTTTTCATAAACCTTCATGTTATTCTTATATCATTGTAATTTCATAAAATTGATAGTTTTTTAAAATTAGTGTTTTTTACTATTCACCTTAAAATCAACTATTTTTTAAAAACATCAAAGATTAAACCTATCCTAATTGGGATATGATTAATTAAAAATAGAAAATAATTTATTAAAATTAAATTTATTAAATTTATAAATTTTGTTTTTAATCATAATTTTGAATAAATCGATGTGCATTTATGTTATTGTTTTATTAGAACGAATAACTAACATAGTATAACTGAATCATAGGGATTTCAAACAAACACTATAATTTGAGAATATCCTTTAGAAAATAGAAGTTATTATTTTCACATAAATTATCCTTTTACATTCATTTTATTTCTAAATTCTAGGTAGGTACAAATAATATTATCCCTTTATGGACTTGGTATAAAATCTCTCAAAGTATTCTTTATAATTTTATCTAACTGTTCATTATTATAATCCAACCATTCATTTTCTAGATTGTTTTAAAAAATATACTGTTACATTTTTTTTAAATTATAGTAGTTTGTTCTAAAAAATCATCATCAACTTATTTGTGTCAAAAAATATTAATCTATATTAATTTTTTCATCTTCAACATATCTTTTTACCTTATTGTAATTAAATTTTTTTCAACACAATAATATGTTTCCTATCATTACTATTTTCATTAGAATCTACATCTTAAAAAACACGTTTATCTCATAATTCAACATTACATTCATTCTCATTGTTTATAAATTTTTTATTATTGATTTCCTTAACATATACATTATTTATCAAAATATGTGTTTTTTTATTTTATTAATAATCATTTTTAGGGTTATGTGTGAAACCTTACATGAAGACCCTAAACCATTATTCAAAAACAACCTGGGATTTCAAAAATTAAAATTAAAATTTCAAATTTCCATGCCTAAAATTTAAAATTAACTCCTACATGTGACAGAAAAGAAGTCTTCGATACTCACTCCCATAGTTTATGTCTCAGTTTTCAAGACCATAGGTTATGACCCTACAATCTCCTATGACATAAAGGGATCCCCATTGGAAAAAAAATAATATAGACTAGATTCCCTACCACCCTCAAACCATTACTAGTGACCTCTACTAGAGCAAAGTATCCATAATATAGAAATCCAACCCGAAGCACCAAACACATAAATAATCATCCTCATCTTAAATCATTATATATAAAATAAAACCAACACCAAAATAGGTAATGACCTATGATAAGAATTAACCCCAATGAAAACCCCACCATGAGAGAACCATGTTGCCCCAAGCTGATTCCCCAGAAAATGATTCAACGCTACTATACATAAACACTGACACACAAAGTCATCCCAATTGAAGAAGTAATAACTAACACTTCAAACCATATGAACATAAAAAAGATACTATCCCAATCTATGGGACCTCATACATAATCCCAAAAAATAGCTCAATTGCCTTATCCAATCTTGTTTTGGTGTTTCTTATTCATCACATTTAAATAGTGGTTGTGTCCCAAAAACTCGAACCTTTTTCAATTAATTAAATGATATCAGACATTTTAATGGATTTTTTCAACACATAAATAATTTTCCATTGTAAAAATGGAAAATTAATAACCCATTTTCATCCTTCACATCAAAGTAACTAGATATTTATTTTTTAAATTTTTATGTATGCATTAAATTCCGTGAACATCGAAGTGCATAAAATAATGCTTCCTACTCAATCATGGCTCAATTAATATTTTTTTTATTCTTTAATTAACATAAAAAATTATAAATATTTCTAATATTATGTATTCATTTTTTTAAACGGGTTTCATGTTTCACAGTTTAATAAGAATTTTTCATCCCACATCTATGAGACATTATTTATTTCATTTAACATATTTATTTTAAAAGGATGTGTATGGAGCATAGAATTCATTTTTTATTACATGATTCATCAAGTAAGAAAAAATAATTTGATGTGAATTAATTTTTATTATGTTACCTTAATTAGTTATTGAAATACAAAATATTCTTCGGAACTTCTTTATATAAATTAATAAAATTCTAAATAATTTATATAATATGTTTAATAATATTCACATTTTTAAGTTAGTATAAAAATCAAATAATTCTACGAATTAATACTCACCATTGGAAACATGGTGACTAGTAAGTCAACATAGATGTAAATTAATTAATTATAGTATCTGTTTTTATATAAAATCATTGGTCATGTATCCTCCTGAAGTTGTATTTATTTTTTATTATGTTTTAAAAAAACTATCATTGTTTCTTTTCAGTGATGGAAGATATCTTATGGAATTTTGTTGTCAAATATTACTCATGATCCTTTGTTTATCATGAACCAGGACAGGTCTCTATCTGACCTGATGCCCTACCTAGTCTGCGATATGGCTTGAAGGGTATTCTTGCTCCCCATGGGCAAGAAACTAGTGTGAGGTATCAGAAAAAGTAGTTGGGAATGATTTAGCCCAAAAAAATAAAATCAAGATAAATAGAAATAAACTGGTCATAATATGTAAACACTAGTATTAGAGAAAAATGTAAAGATAGCCCGCTAGACATACCTCTATGTGACCCCATGGGTCACCACCCATGTAGAACAACGATCCCCGACTATAACCTATAACGGAAAAGTAAAGTTGGAATGATCACTGAGATGCTTAGTAGGAAATAAAAAATATAACCACGTCCTATGCCCCTGACATTAATAAGAAATCCAATCATGATATTTTGAAAATAAAATATTATAAAATAATGTTTATTCTTGTTTTAATTTCATGTTACATGTTAACATTTTCAAGGAAAACACTTTAATTCCACTATATTTTCAATAAAAACTTACAAGAATACATTGACCTTAAAATTAGATTAAACAATGGTTTTTAACAAACAATACATGAAGTATAAAAGAACTTAAATGAAAATAAAATCACAAGATTCATGTCATAAATGAGCACCATGGGAAATCAATATAAGTGACTAGCTTAAGTGGGACCCAATTGACCTCCATCCTCAGTGAAACATGGATTAGAAATCATGAACCTTAGAAAACGTGGCTTAGAAACCACAAAACCTTGGTCATTCATATGTTTAGTCAGTGTTGTATTGTCAATCCAACTAGATGAAACTGGGATGAAACCCTACCGTGTCATCTAGCGTACTAGTCCTAGGTCACCCACCTTGAGAGAGATGTTTCCTATTGAGCTATATTTCAAGTGGTGGTGAGTTTTCTTTATCAAGGAATCATATATGTACATAAAAAATATCTTTATCCAAAACCCATTCAACCTCTCATCACAATTCTCCCTCATTAAGTGCATTCCCCATCTTTCTCATCACACAATAATGCACAATCCTCATTACTATGCCCATATCACAAATCACACATTCAACACACACATCATTTTATAAAACAAGGGGGTGTGCCTCAAGAGAGGTTTTTCTTTTTCATAAGACTTTACTAAGGTTACAAACGGGCTTATTTATATTCATGAAACAATTTTTATAATCAATCGGCTGGAAGGCGAAATGCCTTTAAAAAAACTCATTAACGATTCAAAACTACTTTGGAAATAAATTTTTATGAAAATTAACTTATGACTAATGGGAATTATAAATAAATTTCAATTTCAACAAAATGCATAATCATTTCAAGAAACTGAAAATAGATTTCATAGAATGTAAATATAGAAAAAATGTAAAAAAATATTTTTTAAAAAAAATATAGAAATTTTGAAATTAAATTTAAATGCATAGGTATAGGGATCCTAACTCATAGTTAAATAAAATTGTCATCTTTTTCTCTTGGAACATTCTAACTCAAGGTTTCTTCTCCCCCAATAAGAATACACACATTCAAATATATTCAAGGACACCTAGCCCTAATGCACACACCTGCATGGACATGGGCATTGCACGAGAATCCTTACATATACGCTTATATGCATATACCCATCTCCAATTACCTACGAATTCTCCTTTATATATATATATAGGCACACCTATTTCTATATACCTATAAACCCTTCCATGCATGAATATACATGTAATGGGGGAACCTATATATATAAATACATTCTTATGCATACATAGGAGAGTCTCCCTTGTCTTGGAAACTCAAAACAACACCAAACTGTCCATCGCACTAAAAAATAATTAGAATGATCCTTAAAAATAAAAATAAAACCATAAAACCATTCCATGAAACACCACACTAAAAAACACACACAAAACACGTCCATTTTTTGTTACAAAATACAGACCCAACACGCTCCCATCTTATGTATTTTTTACAACATGACTCAAACGGCATTCACAAATTAATAAATATGTTTCAAAATATACCAAAACACTTCCAACAATCACAGAAAATGATTACACATGGAAAACAAAAAATTCTTATTGGAAAACCCCCTTCTTATCCATACACACATCAAATTCATTTCCAAAATAGTTTCACATCTTATACACATTTTATCAAACACTTTTATGTCATGATACCAAATAGAACATGTGAAACACACATGGGACATAGCCCATTTTCCTTATAAAGTAACCTTTCAATACCAAAACACTTTGAATATTTTCCAAAGACACAGTTTTCACCTTCCAAAAAAGGAATAATACTCCTTCCAAAAAGCAACACAATATAGCACTCACAATAGATATCCATTTCCTATACTAAAACTTATTTCAAACACATATGCATACTAACCATGTCAAATAAATAATTCACACCATGAAATTAATGTAATGAACATGAAAAAATTAATTTAACAAAAAAATTAGATCATCAATAGATTCTAAGGTATGGAATCACTTAACTTTGTGTAGAAAAAACTCCCAAACATGGCACACAACTCCAATTTCTAGCCAGTCGTAAAACAAAACTACTCAGACTAAACACTAAAAACAACACATCGGATAAAAATTATAACAATTGGACCATAAACCCATGAAACTCTAACTAAAATTCCTAAAGAGGAGTAAATAACTTACGGGATGGAGACAAGTGTGATGGGGAGAATGAGGTGTTAGTGAAGGGTCACCAGAAGATGTAATGGCCAGCCAAGGGGGATCTGTGTGCAATTTTTGTAAGGGAGATAAGGGGTTGTGGCGGCTGTCCATCGAGGGGTAGGAGGAACATTGTTCAATGTATCTAGAAGGAGGCATCCCATGTCTTGGCCATGGATAGCAAGGGAGGTGCATGGGACAAGGGGCGCGTGAGGGAGGAAGGGCACAACGGGGAGATGTTAGAACAGCAGTTGACCTGGGGGGAGGCACAACATGACGTTCTTGCTGGGGGGAGGCATGACATGAGTAGCTGTCCAAGAGAGAGGTGGTGCCGCAATAGGGAGTGGGATGGAGCTTGGTGGCGACTAGCAGCACACATGGATGAGGCCCTACAAGGTTTACATGAAGTAGAAAGGTGGCATTAGCCATCCCTTGAAGAAAAAAACAAATTAAAAAAAGAATAAAAATAAAATGAAAATAAAATAATATCTATAATAATAGTAATATGTAATTAATAAACATGTTAAAATCAATATACTGAGTAATAGACTTAATAAACAATATAATAATAAAACAAATAACAAACCTAATAATGATATTACTTTTTTTCAATATAATAATATTTATATATTTAACATGTTAAAATAATTATTTATTTTCCTTGAACATCAAGAAGGGCACATAGTGAACTGGGTGAGGTCCCTCTGTGACACAGGAAAATCCACACAACTTTCACCATAGTGTTTTGAACATAATCAAGGAAAAACATGCGTTTTTAAATAATAACTCAATAAAATTATACATTGTATCACCCAAAAACCAACAAAAGACGTTCCAAGCCAGAGATTAATAAAATAAATAAATTTGAAAATGTTAGGGTGTGAAAATCCCCCCCCCCCCCATAATGCTTTCCGTCCCCAGAAAGTGACAACTAAGGCTGAACCCCAAAGTAGAAAATGATACCCCCTTATGGTTTAAAGATGAACCCTACAAAAAACAAGGAGAAAGTGGAAAACACACCATGATTAAGGAATCTGACTCAAATGAAAACCTTAACAAACATGTAAAAAGACATTCCACTATGTGTCACCCCCCCCCAAAAGTTATAACACCTCCAATTGATTAATCAAGGAAAGGAACTATCAGACCCATGAAAACCAACTTCACAAATTAAAACACTCCATGCACCATTAATTGAAAACCACACTGTTTGACTAGAAAGAACAAATGTGATTAAACCACCTGAAAATAACACTATTATTACTTACCACCAATCCATTTATATGAAGAGACCAAAATGTCAACATGGGGAATCCCGAAGAGGCTCCCCACCTTATAAATTGGCTAGCATAGACTTACTCTAGAGGTATTTCATTTAGACTCACAATGGGTCTCATTTCCACAAGAACTGACAGATGATAGACAAACATTGAAACTTCCCGGTACTGAGAAAACACCACCACCAAAAGGTGTGGGGAGGGAAGGGCCCAACTACCTGAGTGTCAAAAACATCATCAAACACAAACCTACCACTTCACATCCATTAATGACCCCAAAAACAAAATTAATACATATTAACCCAAATATTCCCCATAAGGGCCATTAACTTGCCGCATGCACCTGATGAGACAACCACCAGGGTCTCAGGAAGCATAAAGACAAGGTCATCACATACCCAACGGAGAACTCATACACTCAAATAAGGCACATGTGGAAATGAGGTTCTCCATCAACATTCCACTGAATGGGAATAGATGAAATAGGTTAACGACATCAGAGGTTTAATCTTTCCCTTTATTCCACACTGATAACAATAATCAGGCTCAAGCCTTTAAAAACCCTAGGATTCCACTGACTATTTCCTAGCTTCACTTTGAGACCTACGGTTGGAGCTGTATTGGTTGAAGCATCACATTCCATACAGTTAGGCACTAAAACCCCCCAAATGAAGATTATTTTCACTGGTGACAGAAGAAAACATACTGAAATCAGGGTGACACCAACAGACACAATATGCCCCGACATCCACTTACTTCGACACGGAACATCACCAATGCGAAAGATATGATGGTGCATGTGCATCAAACCTTGTTACCCTGAATGAGAAATATCAAGAAGAACAACACATAAAATTCCCCATCCTATTAAATGGTGGAATTTTAAATTTAATAAAGAAAATACACTTCTATCAAGACAGAGGACCATAGAAAGTCACATAACCATCACCCTTGTAGCCAAAAAAGAGAACAACACCACCCAACGTCACTAAACATTACCCTTGCTAATAAGGGAAACATTACACAAAAAGGGATTTTAAGCTAAGTCTTAAACGACCTGAGATTTCTACATGCAGACACAACAGCATCTTGCGACCATATTTGCACACTAGTGACCTAGAAAATCCTCTTCCTTAGATAAAACCAAAAAATTACACCAAGGTCATTTAAAATAGAAGCCTGCACTGACATCCCCATGCCGGTTCTTAATGATTCTTCAAACATTATAAGGTAAAAAATTACCCTTTTAACATCAAATGAATCAAGGTAACAAAAAATTCATTCACCCTCCCACATTAATCCTCCCACTACTGGATGATTTACATGATCGAGAAGAAAAAAGGGATAAAAACGGCACTAACACCCAAAAGGAATGTCTTTTCTTAGATCAAATGGGGTTTAATGCAATGGAGAATCACCACAGACTTATCTCAAAAGCATATTAGCTCCGAATGGGTGAGTACACTAACTAGGAAGAAGAACTATAGACCCAAAGAATCAAATTATTTGGTCACGAATACCATGAGAAAACACCCAATGCATGGGAAAACCCACTGAAAGTCCTCCCAAAACAATTCTCAAAGAATACTATTAACCAATACCTTAAATAAAATTACTGATGAGTCCCAAACATGGAACATCATCCAAACACGAATGGTTTCCAAAACTCAAAACACCCCACTACAAGATTCCCAAAACACAATAAGACACACCATAGACCTATGGATCATGTAACACCCCATCCTATAATTAAAGCACTATCGATAACAATTTGGAGGGTGATCTGCCCATTCACCAATTGCACCACATGGGCCTTACACATTCATGTTATTGTGCTAATAGGGCATCAAATCATGACCATCCAGGCACTCATCTACTCTTACCATTGACTATTTCCTTTTCCATATATACCCATGCATGTGGCCTCCCGTGAGATCATCATGGATCAAAACCAAACCTTTCCATTTTTCGAAACTAAAACATTCAACCCATAATTTTCAAAACTAACACATCATTTTCTTTTTAAAGAGATTCATTTCAAAAGATTTTCCAAGACCAAATCATTTTTAGATAAAAATTGGATTTCCATGAATCCAAAACAAAGAGACAAGGAAATATGCATGAGGAGACTAGTGTTGGATGGTGACTTGTGGCATATAGTTGGTGTGCATATGCAAATCATGCCACCACCATAGGGAGTATTCTATGACAGAATCCCCCAATACACATGGCTTTCCAAACACTGTGAGATCACTAGGACCACTGACCCCACTCCCATTTCATTTCCCATAAACAAGATTAACCACAAGGACCATAGATTCCAAAAAACCTCAACTTAACCTAGGTACTCATGTCCATCCATGAGGTGTGCTGGCCACACACCTTAATCATAGATTGAACTTTGATTTCGGACACCCTTAACATTGGTCTACCTAGACACTATCCTAAAAGAACATGACCCATGAGGGAAAACATCCACTGATATCATATTTTCAAGAATCAGGCTAGGTATCCATCATAACTGATGCCTGGCCTAGTCCGTGACATGGTGCAGAGGTTGTTCCTAATCCCCACGTGCTGGAAACTAGTGTCTGGCATCAAAACAAGCAGTTTGGAATCATTTAGCACAAAAAATAAAAGACTGATAAACATAAATAAACCGGTCAAAAAAAGTAAACAATTGTAATAGAGAATAGTCTAAAGATAACCAGCTAGACATACCCCCATGTGACCCCATGGGTCACCACTGACGTAGAACCTTGATCCCAGACTAGAACCTACAACTGAAAAGTAAAATAGTCGTGAGCACCGAGATTCTCAGGAGGATATCCAAAATATAACCACGCCCTATGCCCCAACCTTTAATTAGAAATAAAATCATGCATGCTTGAAAGTAAGATATAATAAAATAATCTTTCTCCTTATTTTCAAGTTCATTTCACAAGTTAAAATTTTTAATAAAAATACTACCATTCAACTCTATTTTCAAAAGAAAATTCCAATAATAGATTGAAAAAAATTAGATTAAATGATGGTTTCTCAAAAACAAGACATAAAGTATAAAACAACTGATATGAAAATCACATCACAAGCTTCATGTCACAAACGAGGACCATGGAAAATCCCTATAGGTAACTAGCACAAGTGGGACCCTAGAGACACAATACCTCACTGAAACGTGGAATAATATCCACGACCCTCAGAAAATGTGGATTAGAAACCATGACCCATAGAAAACGTGGATTATAAACCATGACCCTCATTAATTCATATATTTAGTCAGTGTTGTTGCATCATTCATGTTATATGAAACTGAGACAAACCCCGGATGTGTCATCTAGAATACTAGTTCTGGTTCACCCATGTAGATATCTAGGTTTCTCATTATGATCTATTTCAAGTGGTTGTGAGTTATCTTTATCAAGAAAACATATATGTACATAACACTTTTGTTATCCAAAACCCATCCAACTCGTCACCAATGTTCATCCTCCTTAATCGCAATCCCCCTCTTTCACGTCATGTAATAATTCACAATCCTCCTTACTAAGCATAGATCAAAAATCAAATATTCAATACACAAATCATTTTCTAAAACTAGGGGGCATGCCCCAATAGAGGTTATTCATTTTCAAAAAACATTATTAAGGTGAAAATGGGTATAATTAAATAAAAGAATAAATTTTCATAACCAACCATATGAACGGCCAAAACCCTTTGAAAATACTCATTTCCAATGCAAAACCACTTAGGAAATCAATTTTCACAAAAAGTAACTTCAGACCAATGGGTGATAGAAAAACATTTCAATTTCCAAAACAAATGAATAATCATTTCTAGCAGCCGCAACCAGATTTCATATCATGTGCATATAGCATAAATGTAAAAAATATTTTTTAAAAATAAGAAAGAAATTATGAAATTCAAATCAAAGTCATAGGCATAGGGGACCATCCTCATAGTGGAATCAGGTCATCCACTTTGGCTCTTGGAACTTTCTTACTCGAGGTTGTTTCTCCCCCACTAAGCATACACACTTTCACATATATGCATGGATAGTTATCCCCTATGAACACACCATCATGGCCATGAGTATGTGCATGGGGATCTTTACATATACACTTATATCCATATGTCTTCCTCCACTCACTTGTGCATGCTCTTTTATATATATACATAGGAATGCCTTTCCCCATACATGTATAAACACTGCCATTAGTCTATATATGTCTAACTATGGCACCTATATATATATATATAAATACATACCTATGCATATGAAGGCGATCCACCCATGACTTGGAAACTCAAAACTGCAACAAATAGTCTATTGCACTATACAACAATTAGAACGAACCTTAAAACATAAAAAGAACACCATAAACCCTTTCCATAAAACATCCCCCTAAGACACACACACACGACACATCCATTTCCATTACAAAATATAGACACAACACACTCCCATATTAGAATCTAGTTCGTGGACATCAGGGGAAGTGCACAGGACACATGGAATACGAGAGAGGCAGGGCACCGGGGGGAGGTGCGGTGTGGGTAGGTGGTCGGGTGGAAGGATCGGCGTGAGCATCTTTCCAGGAGGGTGGTGTTGTGTGAGTAGCTTTCCTGGAGGGAGGTGGCGGCACAACCAAGAGACAGAGGGAGCTAGGCAGTGACTAGTAGCGCATAGGTATGAGGCTCGGTAGGCTCGTCCTGAAGAAGGAAGGGGGCACTATTCAAATCCAGAAAACAACAAAGTTAAAAAAATGAATAAAAATAGAATTAAAATAAAATAATATCTATAATAATAAAAATAAAAATATTAATAATAAAAATATTTTTTAATAAACATGATAAACTCAATATATTTATTAATATATTTAATAAACTATATAATAATTAAAAAAATAACAAAGCTAATAATTACAATAATTTTATTCAAAATAATAATAATAGTATAATTATTATTTATTTAACATGATAAAATCATTATTTATTTTCTTTGAAAATCCGACAGGTTACGTGGTGACCCAGGCAAGGTCGCACGGTGACCCAGGCGTAGCCAACATGCTTTGATTGTGGTCCGTTGAACATAGTAAAGGAAAAAACGTGCATTTTTAAATAATAACACAATATAATTAAACATTAAATCATCCAAAACCTAACGAAAAATTACTAGGCCATAGAATAATAAAATCAATAAATTTTAAAAATTTAGGGTGTGACATTGGTCAATGTGAACATGTATTTTATATGAAAATATATTCACATTTTTATCATTAAGAGAACATATATTCCTAAAATTTATAAATAAATTCCAATTTTCAGTACTTCTTTCACCTTTAGAGATAATGTTTCAATTTTAATACTCTTGGTATTTATACATTCTTCTTAAATTTATTTTTTTACCATATAGAATACATTACTACCAATTTTAGAACAATATGTATTCACTATGAGGGGGTGAATCTGTGAATAAAAAAATTAGTATTCCTTACTCTAAAAATTATGTCCCCAATGAAGATGATAAAAAAATTATCATCCAACATTCATCATGAAAACAAACATAATATTTTAAATGATCTATTTTAATGATTTCATTTTTACATATATGCAAACAAATTGAATACAATGATATAAAAGTTTCAAAATTTAAAATTAAGTGATATATACTTATTATGGAATAGTATCATCTGTTTCTATGCAATCCATAAGTATAATACAATGGGTTACAACAATAAGGGATTATATTTGAAATTGTGTGCCTAAAAATATTACCCAATATGTTCTATATGATTCCATAAAAAATAAATAATAAATCATCAAGATTGAGAAAAAAAATATTCTCAATGCTTAAAAAAAGGTCTTAAAAATACTGTCATTAGAGTATCACCTCTTCTTCATCACTTTGATCATTAAAAAAACATTTAGAAACAAAAAAATTATTCATTACCCACTAAATTTTTACTACTCATCCTAATGTATAATAATGTATAGAAAAATATATGATCATTAAAAAAACAATAATAAATCTCATAAGAAAACCATAAAACTAGATTCGGCCATCTAATATTCATGTATGTCTTCAAACATCATATTGAAAGGATTTTAATTCAATAAATTACATTAGATGAAATGAAATACATAATATTTACTTCTTTGGGTATATTCCTCTACCTATCATTGCCTATTATAACATTAACATTCCTTCTATTAATTTCTCACTATAGTGGAAACAAAACCCATATCTTTCATTTAAATTAGAAATTAAAATTCAAAAAAAAACCAATAATCATCTAATTTTTTTTAGTTTGACCACTTTAATTTGAGATATGAAATAAAATATAGTATAATTTTTCACCTTTGATAATATATAAAAATATAAAGGACTATTTTGGAGTATCCCTATGTTAAACACAAATCCAAATCGTCCAAAACAGATGAGTATGTATATTATGTGAAAACATGGAATTTAGAGGTGGTACAATCATATTTTTTATCTTAACAACTCAAATACATAGAATATAATTTAAAACACCCTAGATATATACACACACATAGTATTATTTTTCTCTCATAATAAGAAAATTTTAAACATTAGATTTATATTTTTATAATATTCCCCCTTTCACAAAATAATATTACTATCTAGGGAGAAATGTCAGTAAACATTATACATTCTCCTTAATAGTGTTTAGTTTTAGCACCCATCATCGTCTTTAATATCTGAAATTTATACATAAGTAGTGGTTTAATAAAAAGAACATCCATTTTTTCACTTTCTAGGGATATATCTGATGTTTAAAAATATTTTATCCAAACTTTCTCCTATAAAATTGAAAATGAAGTTAATATTATAAAATTGAGATCGTTAAAAAATATTCCTTGAATGATTGAGGGAACATTGATTATCACCACTCACAAACATGGGTGATGTCACATCTATATTGCGATCTCCATTTTATTTCTTCAACCATATAAATTTTTTTGTTGAATGGGGGAAGCATCATATTTCAATCCAATTGAGGTCAATGTAATATATTTTTTCGTTTTAGTATCTCATTTAATGAAACTTATTCCAAAGAAAAATAGATTAACAAATGTACACTTTTGATTATCAACACCTCTAATGGAATCTAAAATATAATTCCCAAATAGATCAAGTGTTTCATTGATTTTATGAAATAAAACTCTTTCTAAAATACATTTTATTTACCATATAGTTCTCATAACTACACGAATGAGATTACTTAGTTTAACATTAATTCCTTGAACACAATGTAACAACAAATTCGTTTGTGAATATTATAAATTTGAAAAACTCCTAATACATTTTATAAAATAATTTTAATAATCCTCCATTACATTTTCATCTTTTGAGATATTGGTTTCCAATAAAATTAGGGTATAAACCATTTTAAAATCCTTTATTAAAATACTATTCAGCAATTTACATACATACATCCTTTCAAAAGGAATAATATAGTTCTTTAATTTATATATTGTATTACCCAAAATGTACTTCATCTATCCATCAATCAATATCTCAATCATTTCTGTTATTTGAGAATAAAATTCATTGAAACATCTTATTTTTATCTAGTAAAGGCAATATCATCTATATAGATGATAAAAATTATAGATAAAAATAAAATATTTCATATAAAGGTTTCCATGCTGTCTTCATTTTCTATATTTCTATGGCTTCGTGATTGATTAGATCTCTTAATACTTTATATAATAGATTTTTTTATAATAAAATTTATTATTCAATATAAAATCACATCCTTAATCAAATCCTGACAATAATCCTTTTGGTTTCTCATTATAAACTTTCACTTCAAGTTATTTATTGATAAATGATGAATTGATATCCCTTCATAAAGTATTTTATATTCTTTAAGAAGTGATAAAAATACAAATCTTAACGAAAATGGTCCTAAAAACAGATATAATTGTCTCATAGATAAAAAAATATTCAACCATAGGGTATACTTTATGTACCTTCTTTTTATTATTCCTCATCAATTTCCCTAAGTCACTCAACATGTTACAGAACAAATTTTTGTTTTCCAATAACAATATTTTTATTCTTATAAACCAAATCCAAAGTGTTTTTACTGTCAATATAATAAAAATCACTAATAATTTAATAAATCATCCCTTAATACATTAATGTTTCATTCACACTACTTAATTCGACTAGAGAAATAAGTATGTAAGTTATAATGTCCTAAAATATCTCAATGTTTAAATCCAAGTCAGATGATCAATATTGATGTTTTAGACCACAACTTGATAATTAATCATTAGATAATATAAAATTTATCATTAATTATAATTTGATAAGGTCTAATTAGTATCATTATCATGCCCATAATTAGAATCTTCTTTAAATATTGATATTTTATCATGGTTTCATACAAAAATCATATATTCTTCAACAAGAAAGTGTTATTTCCTATTTTAACTCATTAAATAAATGATCAAAAACCTTCACATAAGAAAAAAATTGAAATATTTTTTTATTTATTATTTTAGTAGTGACGTCCTCTTCTATTTAGTGGACATAAATGGAATAAACCATCAAATATTATTTTTTTAAACATTCTTATATTTATAACCATTAAATTGATGGTGAAAGACCTTATAAAAAACGTAAATTTTGATAGAATTGGTTTTTCTTATAAAAAATCTTATAAGGATACATATAAGAGTTTGGATATATTACCCTATAATTTTAATATGAAACATTGTCCCAATAAGTTTCAATCAACCCAAAAATGAATAACCATGTTCTGTTAACTTGGTCTGATCCGTATTAATCATACTTAAATCTTTTACTCCTATCGTCATTATTTTTGTGTGTGGTATATGATGCACTATAAGAAGTAAAAAAACCATTATTCACCCTATACTCTTTGAAAATTTCACTTTTTAACCATCTTTATTATCTTAAATGAATCTCTTCATTGAATAACCACATTTCATTTCGAAACATATCTTAAAAGATCTTAACCACTATGGTGATTTTGATTTTTTCTAGAGTAAACAATTTCATGAGATCCATGAATACTCATTGATAAATATGATAAAATATTTATCACTATTTATTGTCTTATTGTTAATTATTTGTTACATATTATAATGAAAATGTTCTAAGGGGAGATATTTGAAAATAAACATTATTGTTTATAATTATTTCATTGTGTTTCCAATTAAATATATAGAGATGAGTATTCCAAGATCCTTTAACACTTAAATAATTAAGAATTTGAATATTTATTACCTCATTTAAACATACACTTTCTAATTTTACAAATGTGGACAATTATATTATGTTATAACTCTTTTTTATCTTTTAATCTCATATAACATGAATGTTATGCTTATCCAACATCAAATATATTTCCTTTAGTTAATTATTTTCTAGTCAGAACATATAAATACTTTACCCTCTTTAAAATATATTCATATTTATAATGGATCACATCATATTCTTAACTAAAGAGTTGATTTATTCAAAGAGGGTTGTGTTTAAAACCATCAAAAATGATAGAACTCTTCGACTTCATCTTATTATCTATAATTTATATTTAGATAATCACGTTTATTTTTAGTTATCCATCATTACAATATATAAATGAAACTTTTTTAGATTTATCAAACACATTATGAATTCTTATATTATACATCAAATTTGATGAAGTTTTATAGTCGTGTGGCCATAGGATACTCTTTTGAGATTCCTTCAAAGCCATATTCACTATACAAGCATTCATTTTTTTCTTTTCTCCCTCTTCTGAAGTATTTGAGAATTATTCATACTCATTTTATCTATAATTAATTTTTATAATTCTTTATTCATGTCACCTATGTGATAACTCCTTCTATAAACACCATTCAGAACACGAAATAAAATTTTCAGTTGAACTCCTGGTTTTTCAGCCTCTTCATGAAAATTTATCCTCAGAAAACATTGTAACCACTTATGTTTAGGACTCATAGAATATTTGTAATTATATTGATTCTTTTAAAAGTTATCACCAACATTATGGGATACTTTTATAGTTTTTACAATATATTTTAGTTTCAAAAACTATATACTATTTTTTAAAAAATAATTTTTATATTTTTAATCAACCTTATATACCCAACAACATTTTATAATAATAAAAAAAATAAATTTAAATTATATTCAAATTTTAAAGATAATTTCACTTTATCTTTTCATAAAGTGAAACATTTAAACATATAAATATTTTCCATTAACTATATTTCATTTTCACCTTGGGACTTATCAAATAGAGTTGAATCTTATGGTATCTTCCATGATATCATATTATCCATATCTAATTTATTTATTTTATTGATAAATTCATTCTTGTTTATCTTCATCAAGAAATATGTGTCTATTTAGCCATCATATCTATTACTAGATAACTCCTTTACATTCAACAAATCTCTGATAAATTTCCCACTATGATCTCTAGGTGATAGATCTTCTTCACTTTCATTATCATCACATTCTTCTTCTTTCATCATTGAAAAGTAAGTATTCCTATTTAAAATTTAAAATTTCTTCTATTTTTCCCGTAAAAGGTGACTTTTTCTTGCTAAATTTTAAATTATTAAACGTAAAAAGTTTCATTTATGACCCATATTTTACTTTAGGTATCTTCATCATTTAATATTATACTGTTTAAAGAAAAATTTCTAATACCTTCATTATAAAAAAACTTTTCAATGAAATGTTACCATTTAATATAACATTTCCTTTTTTGACTCTTATTTTGATAAGTTACATTTAATTTTCAAACAATACTACAATATATCATATTAAATGTAATTTCTAATGTTATTACCTCCCCTAAATATAGGTTTCCTTATTCATCCAATATTTGATAGGTATTTCCTTCTCGTTGTTACATAAATATTAAAAAATGTGTTTTTTCATATATCATATCCAACCAGCACATTATGTGTGTCATATATTCGAAATGTATTCATATAATAATCATAATGAGATGAAATGTTAACAAAAATCATCTCCAAAAATATATGAAATAACTTATTATAAATAATTGAGTCTTATATAAGTTATTTATAAATATTTTAATAGAACTCATGATATCATTTTCTCTAGTAAAAAAATCACACAACTTTTCTATTTTATGAATATGAATTTCATAAAATTTATTAAACCAAATTTTATTTTTATATCCTTCAATTAAAATTAATATAATGAATATATTGAATATTATCTAAAATTAATTATATCATTTTAATACACAAAACCTTTATGAATTGATTATTTTAATTTCTGGATATGATATAATCAATTTTGCATTTATTAATATAAATATTACTTATATCGTCTAGAGTGATCATTGCATGATGTATAAAAGAAGTAAAATCATATCTTTCAGTGTCAACTATATCCATAACCAATGAGCGAAACTAGAGTATAATTCATTCATTGTAAAAATTATTATTTTTTCCCTCAAACATTAGATCTCATTTTTCATTCCAAGAATTAATATGATCCACCATAAATGCAAAATTTTATAATGAAACTTTAGTTTCAAAATAGAGAGAACTAAAAACATCAATTTTAGAAAACTATTTATCATTTATGGTAACTCATTTAGTAATCTGATTGAAATTATAGAAAATTCTCCAACCAATTATTGTGACTCCCATACTACATATTCAATGAGATGGGGTGAATTAAGTAATAGGAAAAAAATATTATTCTTCACAAATCAACCTTTGAAATTGGTTATGATGATTACAAATATGTTTCCATCCATCTTTATTTATAAACACCATGAAAAATGTGTTGAATAAATTTATTGTAGTTATTTAATTTTCACATACACACAACTAAATGTGACACAGTGATTTAGAGTTTTTTCCATTCATAATTAGTGGCTACATAATTGGAATGGTATGATATAAACTATTTCCATATGATCCACTAGAATAACACATAAGGTTATAATTTTAATGGTTTATCCTTCAAAACGTGTTTCTATACCTATTTACTAAAATTTAATATGTTTACCCATGTTTAAATATAATAACTATATAAGATTTATAGTTTTTTATATTCATTATTTTCAATAATATTCTTTAGTATTTTCGCAGTATAGTATCACTACTTATTCATATTTTTATCATTAAAACTCTGAAATTTAGTGACCAAAAGAATTTTCTGGACTTCCCAAAAACATTAATATTCTTCAACTAAGATATATTGAAGTGTAATTTTTTTTATTATATATCAAAAATAAAACTCAACAATTTTATTTAATAACAATTTATCCAATCATCACTTCATGTATACCTTCAAATAATACATTCTATAAATATTCATCAAGAAATTATATTGTATAAAAAAATATATAATATTCACTAACTCATAATTTCATCCTTTTCATTTCTTCTTCATTCATCACACATACTTTCCTTCATGTTTTTCTACACTCTGAAATAGTACAATGTACTAAATTTTCAATTTATTTTTGGATTTTAAACTAAAAATCCAATAACTTCATCTTTTTATAACTTTAACCACAAAAATAAGATTAATTAGATTAAATCATGACATTTGAATCACCGTTAATATGATTTAAGTATTTAACGAAATTATATAGAGTAAAACATGAGGAAAACATAATGGAACATCATAAAAATACTCCTGAATATGATTATTTTTTCAAAACACACTATGGAGAGGTAGAGCCACCTCTAGTGCTATGACCACCCTGCACTTTTACCCCTACTAGGATGGTAGTGAAAATAACAATAAACCCTAAATCCATCATCCAATAAGTCATGGGATGGATTCTAGAACTAGAGGTATAGTATATATACAAATGGGAAGCATTAAAAACAATATATAAATTTTGAAGCATAATTGGTGTGATGATATTCATCAATAAACACCATCACATAGATGATAGGAAAACCATCCAAATATAAAAATATAATTTCATTCAAAATGGAAAATAAAATTAAAGTATAAAAAGTAAAGACAATGTGGTGGAAATAATGCTCCAACCACTACTGATTAATTCCATTACAATATAACTTCATGCTCAATCACCGTCTATCTCCTATAGACCTACTAAATAGTTCATTTATATATGGGGTGTGTATAGAAGTATACTCAATAAACCCTCCCTGGGACCACCATTAAAATGTGAAGGATTCACAATAAATCTTAGTGAATAAATAAATGAATCAAAATCATTACCTAAACTAGAAAATCTATATCCCATCCTCACTATGGATCACTCACAATGTAGTGCATAAAATCACCCATATCCATATAATATCATATACAATATTATGGTATTGTGATTTCACTTCCTCGCTAGTTTGTAGTTCTCATGCCTCCTACACCAAATGTCTTATGCTATATTCACTAACATAAGTCATCCATCACCCCATTCACTTGGGCCTTAGTTACATATAATCTTTCAACCTATGAACATATATCTTAGTAACATCTCACAATTGTGTAATAAGTTTTAAAGCCAAAAAAACCCATATATCATGCATTATATCTCAATACATCATTAATTGTGAAAGTACACCTATGGTAACTATAGTCACTATAGCTATACTACATGAATGTTATATAACCTCAAGTTTCTACAGCCCGCAGAAACATATGTGGTAAAAATGAGAGCCATCACATCACATCTAGACACATAGAATATAACAGAATATATATACAACATTGATATTCTTCCACATCATCCAACACCTAAAGGGGGTGTGGGAAGAGGGAGAAGTAATCAATTCATTCACTCGCCTACCTGGATGTTGAGGAAAACACCCTAAAAACAAAAATATTTGGTCATCTTCTACATGCATGAATTGGGTTGTGGAGCGTATGAAACCAGAATATATAGTGAATAATATATCATGCAAGAAACTAAGTGTAACTACCATGCCATAGACTCAACTACAAATATCACCCTACAAGACACATTAATTCTACCATTATGGTGTAAGAAAAAAGATCTCATGTATATAAACAGGAATTATGATTTATCACCATTAATAATTTCAAATTGAAAATAACAATTAATAACTATTATTTGATCCCAATATAACATCTATTTAATCATTCCACTTCATTGTTAGACATCATGAATTTATAATAAAAAATTCAATTTACACTTTCAATACCATTCTACTAGAGCATCAATCCATTCATCCCATGAGTTCATACTTAAAATAAATGAATATTATCATTAATAACACCCATCCCATGAGTATATCAAAATTAACATACTATTCAATAATCTAGGTATTCTAGGACACGACCTGAATTAAAAAAATGAGAAATACACTAATGGGTTATTGGGTAACTATAATAAGGTATTTGAAATCAAAATAATAAATAATCAAACACACCATACACTAAAAAACAAGAGAAATATAAGAAAATACAACTCTTAACCCATAACAATAAACCAATCAACATCCCAGCATAATAATGAAATGTCGAAAATACATGGAATAATAGAAAGGTTGGGATCCAAGTAGCCTCAACCAGTTTAATCTCAACAAACAAATATTTTCATTATCACCATGAATTTACAGATACATTGTGTATAGGATTAAGAAAAAAACATCAAAAGCTATCCATAGCTAGGTATCAACCATAAATATTATTCGAGAAATACTCCCCTAGTTAACATATTTTAGGAAGAGTAATAACTCTTACCATAATTATTATTCATTATCTACTTAATTTTTATCATCGTTACACTACTTATTTAATTTAAATAATATAAACCGTGTTATGGAACAATAATAATCACAATAATATATAACACAATATCCAGAAAATATCAGGAGTCGTAACTATTATAATATCCCCACACGAAATTAATATACCCTTTGGATTAATTCTCAATTCTAATTATTATCTTGTATTAGGTCAATTACATTATTTCTCAAATAAACTAAAAATGATAATCCCACAGTTTAACAAAATAAGGAAGGTCATAAATCCCCTCCCTCAATGAGAAATATTTAATGTTCTCAAAGAAACAATGGTACAACTATATAAAACTCCAATCACTGCTCTTTTGAGGAACTCACAATCCCTATAGACATTTGAAAAAGGATCCACCATCAAATAAAAATAGTAACCCAATGATAACCAAAGGAAAACAACTTCCATAGAGTATAAAAATGGAATGTGAGGGAAGAACTAGTAGATTAGATGAAAAACTCACCACAGATCACCAATAAACAACATCTAGAAGTTAATGGTTAATTCCATGCAGAGGGGGATTAAAGTCTCTAAAAGAGGCCCTTAGGTTGAAATACAAACAAGCTTAATGGAGTATAAGTTTTTTAATTATTTTCCACCTTTTTTAATGGGATAAGGGGTAACATTTCATTGATCATATGTGCAAAGGAAATAGGGCCTAATATATGTTCCTGATGGGCCGAAAGACGAGACACCACAAGAAAAGACCCTCCAAATAAAATTTTACAATTAAACTAGCTTCTAACTTTTCAACCATACAGAGCAAGCACTTACTCATGTAGAGATGTGTGGTGCATGGTATCGATGGAAGAAGTCATACCCTCTTTTTACTATAATATGATATGCCTAAAAATCTAGGATCTACTACTCAAAAACTCTTTTCTAAATCTACACTGAAGGATATCAGTGCCCAAAACCCCATCATTGAAAACAAACCACTACTTCATGCATTTTTAGGCCAACCTATGTTGTCGTTGTCTCCAGAAATCAAACTGGCTATTGAGGAATGACCCTGCCACCACCATCAAATGTAACTGATTGAGATTTCCCACTTTCCTCTACCCCAACCTGCTAACGCCCACACCACCACTATCCACATCTCGTCGCCTCCAACATTGTAGGGACCGATTACCGTGTCAATGAAAAATGGACTTGTTCACCACCCTCGAGACCGTTCATGGACCATGGGTGACTCTATACCTCACAATACTAGAGCACCCAACCATTATCACTGAGGCCTCCAACCCCTAGTCCAGTTTCCCTTAGGTTCACTTGGGTTTTAATGATAAGGGATAGAATATAGTAAATATTATAGGACCCTAGAAATAATACATGATGTAACTTAAGCACACCAAGACGACACTCCCTTAACCACACCACAATAGATTGATTTAAAAAAAGGATAAATAAGGGATTTATTTTATAATGGATTGAATATGAACTCCCCCATAAAATCGATGGTGAAATCCACATATATCTCCCCTAGATCCAATAATCTGATGTTAAGGTTGTGACACAACCCACACACTATGCTAAAATGGTCTTGTGAATGGATGAGACTATAAGACCTAAACCATGGGGCTCCATGATGCAACATACACCCATGCCACCTTTCAGGAGGTTGAGAGAAGAAACTCGACATATATGTCTTATGATGTATCCCTATGCCTATCTCAAAAAACCAGAAATACCTAATGAACAACAAAAACCATCTCCTCAAACCTGTACTCAGTAAGGACTATATTTCCACCATAAATGATACCTTCAAAACCACACCACACTATAGAATATAAGATCACAATGTATCCATCCTACATCAGATGAAATTTCATCTAATAATCACTTCCATCCTTCAACCAATTCCCTAAAACCTCTAATTACCAAAACTTATAGAGGAAGGGATCAATAAAAACTCGACCATTACATAAAATACATCTCAAACAATTTTTTTCCTTGATAATTTTAAATAATACCCTAAAACGTATTTAAGGGGGGATAGAAACCACCATACGGGATACCTCTCAAGGATCTTGATATATCAAGAACAAAAACAACACATCATGGGAACAAGTTGAAAAACCAAACAACACTATATATCATCTCAAAAATTAGTAATGGTCAAATATTGCATCTTAACAAAGATAAAAAATTAAATATCAAAACATATTGAGTGTTCATGTACGAATCCCACTCCCAAATACACTTCTCCAAGACATTATGTCACCATATGACATGAACCAAGGGGATAAAACTCTTATAAAACACATTCAACTAATATTTTGGGATTTAAAAAGGTCATTAATTGAAGGTATCATCACCGTAAACCTCTATCTAACACCAGTTGATGAAATTAAAATCACCATGAAGATATTATAAAAGCTATAACTCATGAATGAAATCATCAATTTGGATCCTCTATGGGGGAAGATCTTACAAATACCCAACTTCTTCAACACACACTGACTCCTCGAAAGGTCTAAAAAATTAGGGGGAAATATTACTCCCATGACAAAACATATATTTTCTTTGATAAGGATATGCCTTCAAGGATACATAAACTTTATATACCTCCCCCTATGATCAACATAGGAAATATAATGATCTAAGGAGGCCTTCCATCACTCATATATCAACTTCACCTTCTCTTTCAGGGTATACACCAATTAATGTCTAGGAATAGATAACTCTCCATCCTAAAGACAACACTATAGAGATCATAATAGTTGGGAATACAACACTTTGAATGAGGAAATAAAAATTATAGATGGATAATTTTCTATAATAAAACATCACCATGGGAATGTGACATACCCCTAACTGAGTAAAATCTGGAATGAATCATATAAACATGTATTATAAAATATAGATATTCTTCATTATCTAACTATTATAATAATAAAAAAAAGTTTTCAATAATAACTGATAGCCAAAAACATTCTAGAGACATCTCTATATCATGGAGATGAAATTGGGATAATGATATGATATGATCATCGTTAAAAACACATCAATTCTCACCACAGCCTCTAAGAACTATGTATGAAAACGTCAAGTAATATTAAATCCTTAATCTCTAAGAATATGGTTATCCTTTTCATATATTCCATGATCATCCATATAATATCACCACTACACATAGCATGAAGAAAATTGGTGAAAATGACAACTAAGATGACCTGAAACATTAATTGAGGAATATCATGTTGCTAAATAAACCCATAAGGAACATAATTTTCAAACATCGCCTTATGGAAAATAAAACCTCGAGAGACAAACTCCAAAACTAGTCAATTCATCCAAGACCACCAAATATAGACTTTCAGGGTGTGATATATCATACCTTCATAAGGATATACTAACAAAGGTTGACAATTGAACTCAAAGAGAACAACATTATGCATCCTTAATGGAACAAAAAGCATCCTTTGTAACAAACATTGAAGATGACCATCCTCAGATGATCCCTTGGTGTAATTTGAATAAATAAATCGATTAAACCAAAATTACACTTCTAAATCCACTAATTGTTAATCCTCCACATGATTCACCAAATATGACTACATAATCATCATATAAAGTCACCATCTACCATCAACAACTCCTATATCAATTTTTTCATAAAGAGAACCTCCACCACCATAAAAACATCACCAGACACAGACTCTACATTATTTTGGAACATACATCTTAATTAATCTTCCATAATCACCCCATTAACAAATGTATAAAAAATTTAGAATTCATAAAATTGATATAATTTAATTCACTATTGTTATATCAAATTCTAATAGTGTGAGGATATGATATACATCAAACGCTTATGA
The DNA here is from genome assembly GCA_963277665.1 of Viscum album. Taxonomy (NCBI): domain Eukaryota; kingdom Viridiplantae; phylum Streptophyta; class Magnoliopsida; order Santalales; family Viscaceae; genus Viscum; species Viscum album. The sequence goes on along the minus strand of OY728162.1, from coordinate 1,364,826,105 downwards.
TCTGTGAAGACTATAAAGTGCTCACAAATGTTGCAATTCTTCCACAAAATCCTTGAAAACATGATCACAAAATGTTATAGATAATAGATGGTGTAGTTACATTCATGATACCATAACTACTGAGACCAAAATTATATCAATGTGTTCTACTGTATTAAAACTCTACCTAATATTTGATGTGAAGATTCGTAATAAACCTCAAACATTATTCCCTCCTCCAAAAGATGATTTATTAGAGCACTAAATAGATTCAACATTAAATGCACAAAAGTAGCCCATCATTGGTCAGTCCTAATAAAAATATAATCCTTGTTGGTTAAATTTATCATATGATTCATAATCTGAGAGAAGTATTCTTTGACCCTTCTATTATTGATTGAATGATCAAGAATAATCATAAACTCTAAAACTACCATACCAGATACCCTTGAAACAACTACCTCAATATTAAAAATATACATTATTAATCATTGAAGAGACACATCATATCACATGAAAAATTCATCATGGGAAAAGAATTCACACTTCCAAAAAAATTTCAACAACCAATGACAAAAAATACCTCCATATATAGCTCTTATATTCTTTTTGTGTGCATCATATGACTCAGAATACATATGGATGTGATTGATTAAAACCAACATGAACATTTATAGATATTTAAGGAATAAAAAACTCAAAAGTATCATGAACATATAAGAAGAGTTCCTTACATTAAACGGAATCAAGATGAACTTATAGTGACCATAATGACATCTTAAAGTTATATTCCTGATATGTTCATCTTCCAATCTCATATGATTATACCCTCGACATAAATAAATCTCAAAGAACCTTCTAACTCCCCCATATGTTCTAACAGATCATTAATTCAAGGGAGAGGGTATCATTTCATAACTTCCACCATAATTAAGTGGAAATAATCAATATAAAAATACATATTTTCATCTTATTCCTTTGTAAATAGAATCAGAGAAGCCTAATAAGAGACAATATCCTGAATAAAACTTCACTGTAGATGATCATTAATCTGTATCTACAAATATCATAACTTATAAGGTGGAATACTATATGGGCACATTGATATTGGATCGACAATTAATTGCAAGTATATCCTAGATTTAATCTCTTATCAAGGGGGTAATTTCAAATCATTATTTGAATATAGATTAGGGTAGTCTTCCAGAACCATGGGAAGAACTATTGATTTTTAAAATCAGCCTGGACATCATGTAAGACAAGGAATGAACATTCCCATCACCCATACAAGGGACCCACTCAACAAAAAACATGATATAATTTCCATCTCCATCCTTTAATATAATTGACATCCTATATAAATCTATAATATCATGCATTGAATACTTTCAATACATTCCATGGATTATATCATGGGTGTGGGTATACATAAACATAGAAAATATTAAAAATATTAATGTTACCCAAAAACAAACTAGAAATTTCTATAAACATCATAAAAACTAGCTCAACCGTCCACTTGAATTGTCCACACCAAGGGAACTGTGAGCCTCACCACCCCATGTCCTAGAGAATAGGCTAATATAGGTGTAATGAAGGAGTGTGTAGCTCCTAAATCAAAAAGTAATAAACCTAATTAGAATATAATAACATGATACCTATCATTATATTTTGATATACACACTAAAGAAGCTCTAAGGAATTAATTTTATTATGTATGTCTTCATGATGTGTTCGACCAGATAACACATCCATAGACGCACTCTGCTAGATGTCCCTAAGAATGATGGGAATAACAGAGCCTTCCTCTAGGAACCATCATTCCTTTTGATGATCCAAATATTTATCACCTTACTGCTATGGATACCTCAAAGGAGATGAATAAAACAATTAATCTTGAATAGGGACTCTAGATCTATACTGACAAACAAGGATGTTTGGGAACATAGACATATGAGTACCACAACTGCCACATTATAAAATATACCTTTCTTGATCCAATGGAAAGGGCCTAAGAAATAAAATACCTGGTGAGATGGGATGACGAAACATATAACTGACATTCCACTATATGAAACATCATATATCCAAGAAATATAGAACATCAAACCATATATTTACTCCTAAAAGAGTCTGAATGATTTTCCTCCCATGAATATATTTTCAAAGACATAACCCTCTCAATAACCCATGTCTTCTCTAGCACCTCAAGATATGTCAGTAAAATGAATGGGGTGACCTAGATCTCAAAATCTAAAGTCAAAGCCTCCATGTAATTCCTCATTCAAGACTCCACATCTATAAGAAAGTCCAAAATATAATACAAGAGGATCTTATACTGCATTCCAAACTCCCACAAATGGAAATTTCATGAGTATAGAGTGTGAATTTTTTTATTGATAAGACACCATTGCGGTCTATAAAGGAAGATCAACATAAAATGTATCATTAAATAGATGAATCCTTGTTATACTTTAATAAAATGACCCACCACTCTTGAGCTTCCCCATGGAGTATAATCATATCCAAAAAAACATAGTGCTCTCTCCAAGGATAAATCGAGTTAAAGGAAATCTCTACCTCCTCTAACCAAGCCTCGGTCTCCTAGACTAAATGGGTCCCTCTAACTTCTTTAGTCAATGGAACTAAAACATTCAAAACTTATCCCTCCATGTTTCATCTGTAACGTCCCATCCTGAGAGCCAATAAATAGTTCCTTGACCCATTCAGACACATGGCCTAATGAGAATCTCCCTTTTTTCCAATGGCTACTAACTCGATGTGATGGTCTGAAGCGGGTGTAGTGTGGAGAATATACCCTCTAGATCAGTAATAAATATAGAGTAAGATACATAAAGTGGTGTAACAAAATGAATCATGAAACATAAATATACTAGTAATAGTTAGTAATAATAATCACATATATATTATGTCATGATGATACATAAATGAGACAGGTAATACATAACTGCAGGAAACATAAAAAAGACAATAAACTATATAGAACATGACAAGACATATGGAAAAAATGAACAAATAAAGGTCCCAAACTCTGTGAGGTATCATGATTATAGGCTTATCCACTAATATCAAGGTCTGAATGACAGTCCAATGGATACAATAGCTGGAAGCACAATCCAATACCAATCCTGCAACCATGAGGTATCTGTTCGGGTACCACATGGCAACCTGAATAGTGCGTGAGATAAACTCAGAAGTCCACCACCAATGACTTCTAATGAAATTAAGTCCATGTGTATTAAATGAATCAGTGTACATGAATATCAAAAGAAATTAGTGAGAAATGATATATGTAGTAAAGTCTGGACCAAGCTTCTCAAGGACAGCTAGATAACTGTACCAGCTTTGGCCTACAATAGGATGTATACGAATGTATGTCACAAAGTATATATATATATATAATTAGGTATTTATATACCTATATTGTATATTTATAACCCATATATACATATATATATAAATACATTATTCTATATAGGACATGAGTTGTAAGTCAAGCATCCATGAATAAACATAAGAGTCTCATACTCAATAAGGGATGTCATGCTCGTAAGATCACATGGAATAATAATATAATAAGTGGTCACATTTTAATAGGGTCATAAACCCATGAATCTGAAGAAGGGATTCATAATTCCATGCCCAACATCATAATAATCTATGTGACCATCATACCTCATATACTAAATAGAGAGGGGTGTGGAACGTCATTCCCAATATCCCAAGTGATATGAATTTTCATGCCCAACATCCTCAACCAAAGGGGTGTAAAGAGTGAATTACAAAAACCCTACCAAAGGACCCTCCATAATAATTCAATATAATAGTGTCTCACTTTCCAATTGATCTATTAGCCAATGTTCTTTTTGAATAGGAACTCATGTATCTCTCAAGGTACAATGTACCTTTATTAATATATTTCATTTAACAATTATAAGAGACTAGGATATCAACCATAATGTAATATAAAAATGGACCAAGGAATACAATCAATTCTACTATCAATTTATCTATATAATTAGTCCATTACATTTAAATAATGTAAATATGCAATGGGATGTACCCATGCTATAAGATAAACCATAGTGAAATATTTCATTAATCAATTACATTTTTAATTGATTTTACATCACACCTCAAAGGTAGTTTTATTAGAAAATAGATTTATTTTCTATATACTATTCATTTAATTCAATTAAACCATTTTCTCATGGTTGAATAATTTAATACACCTATAATGGTTATTTATATCAAAATCCAAGTCTTCTAATCATAAGAACATACGACAACACACCCTAAGGTGGTTTAGTCATAAGTTATATAGTGAACTTTATAAAAACATTTATTGATCTCACCTCACATGGTTTCTCTGGTTGAGTTTATCCACCTCTAACCATCTCAAAAGGGATAAAGTAAGACACAAAGTGGACTAAATATTTCATTCAGGTCTTTTCCTAATTTATTATTAATGTACATAACATCAAGAATGTAGAAAAATTATAATATTTTATAAATGATGCAACTTTGAGGGAAAAGAATATATACCACCTACCTCATGCTTAGAATTATTAAATTATGCAATCTTTGGAATTAATTTTGAGACAAAATAATTGAAATATAATGAATATACAGAATACCTTAAAATGGTCAAATGATCTCTCATGATAAATACACCGAAGATGATGTTGTAGACACAGAAATGAAACATGAGGATTTATAGTCTTACTGATTTCCAACCAACAAAATCGATGTTGGATGATTCAGAGTCCTAATAGAAGAGATATCACCATGCTCAAGAAAATGTGAGTTAAGGGGGATGACATTTAGAATTTCTACTTAAAACCCTTAAAATTTCATGACAATCATAAGTTGAGGTGATGAGAAAGGGAATATACATTTTTACCACTAGAATATCTGAAGTACCTTTGTGATAAAACTTTTTAACAATGTTTTTTATTTGTTGAAAACTATTTTTTAACAGAATGTTTTGTTTTCCAGGAATCAGATCTATTTTCATTTCATTTATTTCCTCAGATCCAAAATAATCGGAGGTAGGATGTATTGTTTTTTGGGAGTCTATCTTTGTTTTAATCAAATAAATAATTAATTTTCTAATGATTTTTTAGATAATAATTTTTAATTAAGGAGATAAAAAGATTTCATACTTTTAAAAAAAAATCTGATAATGCTTTGCTGTTCAAGATGTTCTTGTAAGTCATGAAAAATTTCATGATAAAATGTTTTGAAGAAATGGTCAAGTGGTTAGAAGAATTTCATAGTTGAAAAATGTATTTTTCCTTATTAGTTTTCCATAATCATATTTTTGTAATTGGATTTTCATAATCATAGAATCATAACCATTATTATTATAAAATCATAACTAGCATTCTAAGAGAATCATAACCACCATTCTGAGAGAATCATAACCAGTATTCTATAGAGATTTTTACCATAATTCTAAGAGAATCGTAACCGTCTTTCTAGAGATAATAATAAACTGTATTCTAAGAGAATCATAAATGTCTTTCTCAATGAATCATAACCAGAATTTTGTGAATATTATAACCAGATTAAAAAAGGAAGGGATACTGACAATTGTATCAATACTAATCAAAATATTTTAATGGGCTGGGAAATAAAAAGGTTGTACTAGTTTGAAAAATAATTCAAAATTATATGATTACAAATAATAATCAATGTGGTCAAACTTGACATTAACTTTTTCAAAAATTATTAGTGAAATATTAGCAGGTTTCACAATATCAAAGATGATTTTTCAATGTGAGAGATTTTTGTATTTTTGATATTTGAGGAATGGAGAAAGATTCCATGTTTTCTACCTTTATTTCTTGAGTTTCCTAAAAATACTTCCTCATATCATTAATTAATTATTGAATTTTCTTTGAATGCATTAAAGGTGGATCACGGGATAAATTAAATTGGACGTTCACATCTGATTGAAGGAGGGTTGTTTTGAATATTGCAGAAGAGTTTGAGTTTTTCACAGATTGAGATTGAGTTTATTATATTGAAAGAAATCAGATCCAGAATACATTATTATTGTATTTAAAGAAATCAGATCATGATTACAACATCATTATATTGACTGAAATTGGATCCAGATTACATCATCATTTTATTGAAAGAAATCGGATCTATATTTCGGAAACATTGTATTGAATAAAAAAATCAGATCCAGATTACATCATCATTATATTGACAGAAATTGGATCAAGATTACAACAATATTTTATTGAATGAAATCATTTCTAGATTACGGAATCATTGTATTGAACAAAATCAAATCCAGATTATAGAATAATTGTATTGAACTAAATAGGATCCAGAATCGGGTATCATTGTATTGATAAAATCAGGATCTAGCATCATTTGTTTGACATATTCAGATGTAGCCAAATGGAACCGGGGATTTTGACTGAGAAATTATGGATTAGTTTCAACAATGTATTGATTCTATTTTTCTTCGATTATATTAAAAGAAACCAATTTAATCCAATAAGAGTCAGTTTAATATTTCTAATTAGAAGATAGAAGGTTTCTAATGGGATTTGGCACAATTTGTATTCACTTATGAATAATAGTGGATTTCTATAGACCCACGAGAGTGAAAATGGAAAGGATGTAGGTTTTATCATTTATGTTGACACATGTATATGTTATGTTGTTTTCTTTCATACCACTTTTCCATGCATGAGTATTTACTAAAATTTGATATGGATATAAATATCAATAGGTTGCATGGGTTAAGTTTCTAAATGTTTTGAAACTTATAAAAAGTGACCTGATTCAACACCCCCTTATCAGTTGATAATAAATACATGTAAATTCAATTTGTATTAGATTGGGTTCCGTTGTTGAATCCTTAGTAGGGATAATATAAATTCTTTCAATAGTAGAATATATCCAACATTCCATGGAATGAATTATTATGGATGAAAAAATAAGATGATTTCTTATCTCTTATATCTTGGCTTGGAAGTTATTGATTCTACTACTATTGGTTATTTATCTATTAAAAAAGATTCTCCCCTGAAATTCTCTAATAATAAAAACATATAATTTGATGGAATGTCTAGAAATACAATCATTATGTCCGTATTAAAAAACGTTATTAGAAGTTAATGGGTATCAAGACATAAAAAAGAATGTGGGACAAGCTAGAAATTGTTTTCAAATGGAATACAAAACTCAAGGGAGAAAAGATACAAATATAGAATAATAAGTATGAAGACATTAGAATGAGAGATAATGAAACAATTGATGAATACTTTACTAGAGTAAATAATATTTTCTATAATATTAGAGGATTTAAAGATGTACTGGATGATTCTATAATTGTGAAGAAAATCATGATAAATTTTCCTGATATGTTTGATTCTAAAATTTATTCTTTAGAAGATAAGGATGATTTATCTCTTAATGTGTTGAATTACATTCTTACTGCTTATGAAATGAGGAATTCCCCAATATTAATAATGAATATGAAATATGAAATGGGTTTTGAATTAATGATAAATATGATAATCCAAGATGTCGATGAAGTCTATCCTTATGAGTCTGATGATAAGGAATATGATGAGTTGAATGAAATAAATCGTGTCTCTCATATCCATGAACTATCAAAGTGGAATAGGGAAGTATGTAAGAAATATTCCATTAAAATATATTGATTGTGTTGGAATCAGACAATTTTTAATGAATTTCCCCAGGAAGTGTGTTGGATAATATAAAGATAATTATGATGAAAAACCATGATGGAATGAGTGTAAAATATGATAAATAATAAAAGTCCTCCTACAAATTCATGAATATGTTTTCAATAAATAAAGGAACTATTTTTAGTAATAAGGTTGAATTGAACTCAACTGACAATGATTCTTTGGAAGATGAAAGTATAGAAAAATTTAGAACCATTATTGCAAAAGTTGAGATTAAAAAATATTCCTCAATGAGTGAAAAAGGTGGTGAATAATCTTATAGGGAGTATCATCTCCGTACCAAAATTTCTACATGTCAATAGGAAAAAAAGGCATACAATGTAAATTTATGTAATGGAGAAATATCTTGAAGAAGTTTCTGATGGAAGAAAAGCTGTCATTAAGAAGTAGGATGAATACATATAGGATATTTCAACATACAAACATTGAATTGATGAATAGGGAAAGATGATTTAAGATATTGGAATGAAGCTTGAAGATAAGGAAGAAGAGGTTAACAAGTTTCAATCAATACATCTTGAGATTGAATTTTCCTTCATAAAAACGAAAGAAATATTCATCAAAGCTATGTATGTAAAAGATGAGACTTCTAAAGTTGCTGAGAAGTCTCTTTATGAGAATCAGGTGAAATCTTCTCTTACCAAAAATAATGTTTCATATGATCATTTTAACATTTCTGGTTCTAGAAAATATTATCAGAAATCCTGGTGGAGAAATAATGTGATAAATCTAGAAATTCTATTAAATTAGAAAGCTATCTCAAAATAAAATATGGTCTACATCCTTAGTATGTTAGAGCTAAAAGAAGTTACCAACCTCAAAAAAATTCTATAGAAAAAGATCTTTCTTGAATTGAATACCAATATTTGAAGGCTATTTATAGTGTTATGGAATATATTGGCATGGGTATAATTATTGGCACAACTTATATCTACTTATAATAAGTTTTTAGGAAAGTGGAAGAAATAGTTAAAGAATAATTAGAAACTCTCCTAACTCATAAGAAGTTGGAATGGTGAATTCTCAAGATGTTAGAAATATTCCAAAAAATAATCAATTTGAATGTCTAGAATAATTTTTTAGAAGATTTGATTAGTCAAGTCATCATGCCAAAAAAATGTATGAAACTCCTTCTAGAACAATTTTCTTATTACATAAAATAAAATAAAACTGCAAAGAAAAAGGATGAGGAAAGAGATTTTGTTGTTGATATATATATGAGGGAAAGTAAGTGGAAAAACCATGCATTCTTGATCGTGGTTGTTCTTTACATATGATAGGTGGAATAAAAATGTTGAAACATGTTGAATGTCATGATGGAGGAGAAGTTACATTTCGAAATGATAGTTACATAAAAATCAGAGGAATTAGTATGGAAGAGATTCAAGCAGAGAAATTGAAATCTAACGAATTTTTTCTTGTTGATACAATAAAACATAACCTACTTAGTGAGAGTCAACATTGTGATGATGGAAATGAAATAATCTTCATAAAAGATTCTTGTATCCTCAAAAGTGTGAAATATGGAAAATTCATTATAAAAGGATAATGAACTAGTGGGAATCTATTTCAAATAGGTGAATTCAATAACTCTTGTTACTTGAGTGATGATGATGATAAAAATTGTACAACCAATGAAATGGGAACCTGGGGTATACAAACATCAATAAACATTCTAAATTTGTTGCTATCTAGAATTTTCCAGACTTTAAAAGAAGTGATGAAGATTTTTTTATTACATTATAGAAAGGAAACATGACTAACAAAAGTCATAAGATAAATGAGATTCAATCTACCAAACCACTTGAGCTTATTCATTATAATGTATGTGGGTCAATGAGACATCAATCAGTAAAAGGGGATTTATAATTAATCACTTTTATTGAAGATTTCACACAGATGAAGAAAATCATGTTCAGGAAGAACATGCCAGAGGCTATTGAAATATTAAGATTCTTTAGAAAATATGTTGATAAATAATTTAGGGTTTCCATCAAGATGTTGAGAACATATAATGGTACTGAATTCACAAAAAAAATAATGTTGAAAATTATCTATGAAACAATGGAATCAAACATCAGTATTGTGTTTTTTATACGCCACAATAAAATGGAGTAGAAAAACGAAAGAATAAAATATTTGTTGAAATGTGAAGAAATATGTTGGTAGAATAAAAACATTCAATGTTCTATTGGATAGAAGCTTTTAGTACTACTGTACATGTTCAAAATAGTTGTTTTTTGAGACCAAAAACCAACATGAATCCTTATAAAATGTGGTATAACAAAAAAACATCATTGAAATACTTCAATGTTTTTGGAATTCTATGTCATCTCAAAATCAAAAATCTAAACTTGGGAACGTTTTATGAGAAATCTGAGGAAGGGACATTAATGGGTTATTCACAAAAATGGGATAAGTTACAAATGTTGGAACAAACATTGAAAAAAGTTAGTGGACTCATATGATGTGATGGTAATTGAAAATAAAAGATCCTTAAAAAAGGTTGTTGAGAATGCTAAAAAGGATAAATTGAATATTTCAAACAATAGTGAATGTTATTAAAAATATTCTTATCCAGATTCAAAAGAATCATTTGATGAGGAAAATCCAGCTAGGAATGAAACATTCAGATTTTCTACCTTATGAAAACATGTCGTATCTGAAAAACTATTTGGAATCAGAAGGCTTCGGTTAAGAATAGAATGACGTTTAAATTAGAAAATCAGACTTCACTTATCTAAAAATTTAAACTGGAACAGTTTCATAGGCTATTAAACCAAAAGAATGGGTGGATTCTATGAATGAATAGTTCGATAAGATTGATAAGAATGAAATATATGAAATTATTCCAAGACCTGCAAATAATAATGTTATCAGAACCATGTGTTATTATAGAAACAAATTGAATGATCATGCAAAAATTTCAAGAAACAAAGAAGGATATGATTGTAAAGGATATGCATAGGTATAAGGTGTAAATTTCTTTGAAACATTTTTTAAAGTTGAAAGATTGGAAACTATTAGAATGTTTCTTTTAGTGGTTTCATACTGGAATTAAATTGTTTTTTAGATGGATGTAAATTCATCGTTCATAAATGGTGATATTGAGGAATAAGTTTACATTGAACACCATTGTGGGTTTCTAATTTATGAGGTTGAAAGAAATTTTTAAATTGAATAATTCTTTGTATGGATTGAAACAAGCTTCATACTCTTGGTATTTGATGCTTGAAAATTTCTTGGTAATGATGAACTTTCGTAAAGGAAAAGTTGATAACAACTTGTATATGAAAGATGTTGACTTCAAAACATTAATTGTAATTGTGTATGTGGATGATATAATTTTTTATGGGGATGAAGAAAATGTTTGTGAAGAGTATTCTGAAGAAATTAAGAAGAATTTTGAAATGTCAATTTTGGGAGAATTAACATTTTTCCTTGGATTATAATTTCAATATAAATACAAATATATCTTCCTTTATCAATAAAAATATGCTAGGGAATTGTTAAGGAATTTTGGGATGGATAAATATAATGAAGTTTCAACTCTAATTTCTATGACCACAACAATGAGAAAACATGAATCTAGAATAAATGTAAATCAGAAAGACATTGGAAAGATGATTGGAAGTCTTCATTGCCTTACATCTTCAAGGCCTAATATCGTTTATGTTGTGACTTTGTGTACCAGATATCAATGTAATAAAAAGGAATCACATATGTTGGCATCAAAATGAATTATGAGGTATGTAAAAGGAACAACTTCAAATGGGTTATTATATAAAAGAAGTTGTGATATGATGTTTCATGTTTATAATGATGTTGATTGGGTTAAAGATTTTAATGATAGAAAATAAACTACAGGAGGAACATCTTTCTTGGGTGAATCTTGTGTGAGTTGGCATTGTAAGAAATAAGGATCAGTAACATTGAGCAAAGACGAATTAGAATATATTGAAGCTATTCAGGCTTGCTCTCAATTTTTTTGGATGAAATTTCAGCTGAAAGATTTAAAATTTAATGTTTCTAAACCATTGATGATACTTTGTGATAATCAAAGTTCAATTGATATTTCTAAGAATTATATCTAACATTTAAGATCAAAACACCTTTATATAAAGTTTCACTTTATAAAATATAAATTTACTACTGGAGATGTTTTATAGTAATACATTTCAACAGAGTATCAGATTACTAATATATTTACAAAAGAAACGTTGAAAAAAAAGGTCTGTGAAATTGAGGCTGCAACTACATGTTCATCCTCTTTCTGTGTCTTCCTAAATCTCAAAATGAATAATCCCCCACTACGATTTGGATAATGTGGACAATAAGGGAGAGTAATTAATCAGCTTTGTACATTGTAATAATTTTTTACATTTATTTATTTTATTAATCTAAAGGTGTGGTTATCATATAATGGGGGATAGAAAAAGAAAAGTGAGAGAAAAAGAAAGTGATAAAAGAAATAAAGGTGGAGGGAAAAATAATGTATGAAAGGAAAAGTAAGCAGCGTTTAACCTTAAATGGACACAAACTTTTCTTTCCAACGATGGCTGGAATTCCTTAAAAACATTCCTTTATCCAGTAGTGTGGTGTTAAGACACAGTCTTTTCAGAAAGTCTATGCTTCTGATAAAATCAAAAAACCTTGATTTGTGAAAAAAAAATTATATTTGGACAAGTTTTTGACGAGGGTTCTCAACAAATATAAAAGGTAATATTGAATTTCTTTTATGATAAATTGTTTTAAAAATGTTTATATATTTTTTTACAACTATAATTTTTGAATCAGAAGGTTTTGTTTTATAATAATCAGACCAATTTGAATTTTGTTCAGTTCATCATATCCAAAAGAATAGGAGGCAAGATGTATTCTTTTTTGGGAGTCTATGTTTTCTATAATCAATGAAAGAAAAAAAAATTCAGATGATTTTTTAGAGAGGAAAGTGTGAATTCATGAAATAGAAACTTTTCATCCTCTGTAAAAAAATTAGATGATGCTTTTCTAATCTAGAAGTTCTCATTAGTTATGAAAACATCCATGATAAAAGATTTTCAAGAAATGTTGAAAAGGTTCGAAGAGTTTCAGAGTTGAAAATTGGATTTTCATAATCATATTTTCATAATAAGATTTCTGTAATCATATTTTCATAATCAACAAATCATAACTAGATTTCTGAGGGAATCTTAAAAATCTTTTTGAGATAATCGTAACCATCATCCTGAGAGAATCAAAACCAGCATTCTACATAGAATCGTAACAATAATTCTGATAGAATCGTAACCAGCATTTTTCACAGAATTGTAACAAGAATTCTGAGATAATTATAACTAGCTTTCTATAGAAAATTGTAACCCACATTCTAAGAGAATTGTAACCATCTTTCTTAGAGAATTGTAACTAAAATTCTATAAAAAATCATTACCAGATGGAATGATGAAGGGATGCTGACAATTGAATCTAGTCTAATCAAAATATTTCAATGGGAAAAGATATAAATAGATTGTAATAGGTTCAAAATAATTCATAATGATATGATTATGAAGAATAATTACATTGTTCTAACATGATATTCAATTTTTCAAAAATCTATGATAATTCTTAGGAGGTTTGATGAAGTCAAACATGATGTTTAATTGCCAATATTTTCATAGATTGGATATTTGAGGATGCAGGAAGGATTTTAAATTTCACCCTTTGTTTCCAGAGTTTCCTATAAATACTTCCTCATATCATTATTTAATTGTTGAATTTTCTATACACACATGAATGGTAGAGTAATAGATATGTTCATGTGTAAGCTCTCATCTAATTTAAGGACAATTGTTTTGATAATTCTTGTAATGTTTGTGTTTTTTTAAAGATTGAGATTAAGTTCAATGTATTTAAAGAAATTGGATCCAAAATACATTATCATTGTATTTAATGAAATAGGATTTAGATTATGGAATCATTGTATTGAAATAAATAAGATCTAGATTACAGCATAATTGTATTGAATGAAATCGGCTCTAGATTATAGAAGTATTTTGTTGAAATAAATCAGATCCGGAATATAGCATCATTATATTAAAAGAAATCAGATCTAGATTACAGTAGCATTGTAATGAATGTAAATAGATCCAGATTATAGTATCATTCTATTGAAATAAATCTGATCCAGATTATACCATCATTATGTTAAAATAAATAGGATCCATAATCCATCATCATTATATTGAGAAAATTAGGATCCATAATCTTTGGGTTGAGAGAATTGGATCCATTCAAATTGGAATGACGATTCAGACTAAGCAACTGTGGATCAGTTTCAACAAAGTCATTATTATTTTTTTGATCAATTTTTTTAAAATAAAACATTTTAAAATTACATAATACAGAATAATATTTAATATCGAGAGATAGAAGGTGTCTAATGGGATTTGGCACAAGTTGTATTCATTTCTTCATAATAGTGTATTTTCATAGACCCACAGGAGTGATTATGTCATGTATTTAGTTTCTCACATTGAGTCCAAACCTTGTAAATCTTGTGTGATTTTCTTTCACACCTCTTTTTAATGCTTGATTATTTAATAAGAGTTGATAAGGTTATAAATATTAACAAGTTACATAAGTTATGTTTCTAAATGTTTTGAAACTTATAAAATGTGAACAAATGATTCACCCGTAGTTGGTATTCGATCCATGGAAATTCAATATCCATGAAAAAGGATATCCCAAATCTAATGGTGAGGGTTATTAGGTTTTGATAAAATATTTTTAGATTAATAAATATACTATTTATTCAATTGTTTAAATTTTATCAGATAATGTAATAATATTATACTCATCTTATTTTTAGAAACAATAATTAAAATGACTTTAAAAATATCACTATAATATATAATTGAGAATGATAAACTTCTCACTAGACCAAATTTTCAAGAGTGTTAAATGTGTTTATGTGTTATCATATATCATGAAAAGAAAATTTTATGTGCTAGAAGAACTTATTCCTGATGTGTCTGGTAATATGTATAGGGATATGGATTTATCTCTCTTTGAGAAACATTTGAATGATTCCATATATTTTTAGTGTTTCATGATATCATCCATAACTAATGATATTATAAAGTATCATGAGAAAAATCATGCATATAGTATGATATCTCAACTTCAGGATCTATAGTAAGAGAAGGTGAGACAAGAGAGATATGAGATCTCCCATGCTCTGTTTTCAACTAATCTGGGAGATTCTATGCCAGTTTGGCCTCATGTATTCATTCTTATTGGCTACATTTAAGGATTTGACATCATAGGGATGAAATTTCAAGATTCTTTTTGCATATATATAACAATTTTGTCACTACAAAATACCTTTTCTAGTTTTATTATTAACTATATAAAGATCAATAATGAGAAGTGTCATTTAGAAATTCTAACTATATTTCTCCAAGTAGATAAGGTTGTGGGGAATGAGAAACCCACAATCCTTACGGTGAATAAGGAAAGGAAGAACAAGGTGAATGGAACCAAGAATCATAACCAATCGAAAGATCTCAATAATTGTTCTTCTAAGAAGAAGGAGATCTAGAGGCAGGGTAAGGAAAAATAGGGAGTATGTTTTTCATGTTGAATGTAAGTCCACTAGAATAATTATTACACCCATAAGAAAATGTTAGCTAAAGGTGCATTTATTATCAAGTGAAATATTTCAATATCCACACATTCAGTATTAGATACATCTTTTGGTTCTCACATCTATATCCAAACTCAAGAATCAAGTAGATTCGGAAATATTTCAAGAGGGGAAGTGGATTTGTTAGGTTCCAATGGTGTGATTACAACTACTCAATCAATTGCTGACTACTACATTTCATTTCCATTAGGAATGATATTGGTTTTAAGGGATTGTTATTATGTTCCAAATATTACCAAGAACATAATTTTTTTAAAATTCTAAGATACAATTGTTTTTATTTTCTTGTTTGGAAATTAAAGTTGTTTCATTTATAAAGACAACATATGTTATGCTATGACCCATTTAAATATTGTTCTTCATGAATTATATTATGAAAACCAAGTATTTGAAATAGATAACGAATCATGTTCACTAGACTCTTATAACACCCAGCTATAAAATCACCATCTTGGTCAAGAAAATGAGAAGCATTTGACAAAGATCTATCAAGATGGATATTTAGATTTTTTATGCTAAAACCCCATAAATGATTTCTTTCTTGTTTACCAAAAAAATGACAAAATTTTCATTTTTCGGATAGGTTGAATGGTCTATGTATATTTTTGTATTATTACATACTAATTTTGTGGACCATTTATAGTATAATCTAGTGCTGGTTATTTTTACTTAATATCTTTTACTGATGACATGATTATATATTGATATGTATACTTGATGTAGTACAAGTCTCAGTTCTTTGAGAAATTCAATGATTTCAAAAATGAATTAGAAAATAAATTTGGAAAGAAGATAAAGAATCTTTCTTTAGGTAGATGTGGTGAATATCTCAGCCATGATTTTTTCGAATTTCTATGGTAGATTGTGATTCTATCTCAACTCACTCCACCTTATACACCATAGCGGAATGAGGTTAGTGATTGGATGAATCATGTCTTTTTAAACATGGTATGGTTGAAGATGAGTCATATAGATCTTTAATAATCATTTTGGGGGTATTCATTACAAACTACAGTCTATAAATTAAATAGATTACAAGCTATATCGGCAAATAGAATTCCTTTTGAGTTGTGGAGTGGAAATAAAACTATCTTGTCACAAACACATGTATGGGGTTTCAAATCATTTACTAAAGGATTATCAGGAAACAAACTAGCACCCCAGGGAAAAATGTGTATCATTATTGGGTATCATAAGCAAACAAAAGTATACTACCTATACAACCCCTCACACAAGAAAGTGATAGTTGCAAGACAAGAACATTTTCATGGGAGGGATCACATAATCAAAAATGATGGTGGGAGAAAGATTAACTTCATTGAATTTTATGCTCAAGATACAGAAGAGATGATACCAGAACAGATTCCATTGGACCATGTGGAAGAAGTATTTCATGAAACACATGTATTCGTAGGAGCACTAGAGAGGTAAGAGAACCAAAGAGATATGGTTTTCTAGTCACAAAATATGGTGACTCATTATTGGTTAACATTGATGAACCTCTATCCTATAAAGAGTATGTAGAGAGCTCAGAAGATACAATATGGAAAGAATACCTGAATTCTGAAAAGGATTCCATGTATCATAACCATGTTTGGATTCTAGTCGATGCACTAGTTGATGTAAATCCCATAGGGTGAAAATGGGTATTCAATATAAAATTGGACATGGAAGGTAAAATAAATATCTATAAAGAATCTCTAGTTACAAGAGGGTTTAAATAGAATCAATTAATTGAATACAATAAAACATTTTCACTTGTTTCCATGTTTAAATCCATTGGAATTATAGTTTCTATAGTAGCTTACCATTAATGTGAAATTTGGAAGATGGATATCAAAATTAATTTCCTTAATGGTATAATTCAGAAAGATGTATTAGTGACACAATTAAAAGGGTTTATGAATCCATGTTATTCCAAATAGATTTTCAAGTTTCAGAGAATCATTTATGGATCGAAGAAATCATCCATGTCAGGGAATATTTGATTCGATGAAGCTATAGAAGAATTTGGTTTCATTAAGAATGAATGCGAGCCATGTGTTTACAAGAGGTTTAGTGGGAATGTGGCCATTATCCTAGTTGTATATATTGATATCATATTACTTATTGGAAGCCACATACCATCCTTAAAATCTATTAAGGACTACTTAAACAAGTGTTCTCCATGATGTACTTGGGTGAAGAAACCTATATTCTAGGGATCATTACCATATGTGATAGATCCAAGAAGCTACATGGACTAATCCAAAGCACATACATTTACAAGATACTAAATATATTTATTATGAAACACATCAAGAGGAGATTGGTTCCAGTATCACATAGAATACACCTATCTAATAAAATTTTTCTTCAGATACAACATGTGAAATAGTGGATGAGTAAGATCCCATACGGTTCACTGGTTGGATGAATCTTGTATATTATGATATGTAATAGAGTCGATGTTTCCTAAACATTGATAATGGTAGGTAAATTTCAGGTTGATTTAAGAGAACATCATTCATCTACTCTTATGGTTATCCTTAAGTATTTGAGAAGCACTAAGGATTTGTTCTTGCTGTATGGAGGATATGAGGATTTGGTCATTAAGGGTTAGACAGATTCTAGTTTTTAAACAAACTAGAATGATTTGTTGTTCTAGGTAGGATATGTTCCTATCTCAATGGAGGAGCTGTGAGCATGAAGAGTTTTCGGAAACAGGTTTTTGTTGATTCTATAGATGATTCTGAGTACATACCAGTTTTTGATGTAGCCGAGGAATCCATATGGATATAAAACATTATTTAGGATCTTCATGTGGTTACTATATGTAAATAACATATCACATTTAACTATGATAGTACTATAGTGGTGGTTCATACAAAATATCCAAGGTCACATAAATAGACAACAACATACTGCAAATTTATCACCTCATGAGGAATTTTTCTTATAGGAGTGATGTTTCAGTAATAAGAGTTCACATAGAATAAAATGTGGTGGACCCAATGAATACAAATGCATATTATAGTAGAAGCATGATTATCATGTGAGAGATAATAGACTGAAGGTTGTTAGAAGCTGGATCTATTTCAAGTGGGAGTTTGTTTGAGTTGGTTCCCTATAACCAACAACTGTGTATGTAATGATAACATGTATTCATTTTTTTGAGTATTAATATACTCTTTATAACATCATGATTGTTATTCTACATAACATAGTATGTGATAATTTCGTAAGAATATCAATTGCAGTGACAGTTCATAACAGTTTCCCACTATGATGAGAACCTAGATGTTCCATGATATTATTCTGAAATATATGTTTGATATCTAGATGAAATAATTTGAGGGACACAAATGATTCAGGCTATCATAGCTGGAGACTCATTGGACTTTGAGGCACCCCCTCATGGTGTACACCATTGGTAATATTTGGTGTGGGATATTAGGAGAATGAGACCCACGAGTTGAAAATCCATATTTATATGTGTCATTTTATGTTTCTTTCTATGTATGTGTGTATTAACCCTTATAATTTAATATTATTATTAATGATTATTATAAGTCACATACTTTGATGTATTGATGAAAAATGTTATGAAATATGTTTGTAGAAATGTAGGATACATTGAGTGAATCCTAAGTAATATTTAATTAATTAATAACACAAGAAAAGAATTTTCCCTTTTGTTATTTAATGGGTGTTGATATATTAGCCATTTTATTGAAATGGTATAGCCTAAATAAATCCATTTCCATTGTGTTCTATAAGAAAGTTAAATTTCTAAAAAGTCATAGAAAAGAATTATTGAGCACATAGGTTGATGACCAGCATGTAACCTACTTAATTAAAGATATATCAGTCACTTTGATTAAAATGATATAGCATAATATTAGATTTTTTATTTTAAAATAATGAAGTTATATTTACTGATTAAGTAAATATTCATTATTCAAGGCCCAATAAATATTGTAGAGGAATGGCAGACCGAGTTCAATGGTCAAATGTGAAATAATATATATTGAAAATTATATGAATAAACAATATTTAATTTAATTTCCCAGTTTATGCATGTTAGGAAATATTATAATTATTATTATTATATACATGGAGTCTCATAGGGATTAGAGAAATAACAAATGGCACATGTGTAATTATTTTTTTTATACCTAGTGGTATATAATCCCAATTATTTTAATTTTTTAAGAGAGATAATTCATTTCATTTGTTGTGCAAAATGAAATCCTGAGAATCCTCTTGAATCCCTATATAGACCTCTTCTCCAAGAACACTCTAACAAATACAGGGTGATCATCCTCCACCTTCCACTATCAAGTCTAAAGAGATTAAAAAATCATTTGGAAGTGATTCTCAAGGAGATCAAAGTCGAATGACACACGCATTAGAATCTACCATGCAAGAACATGGATATTCATATAGTGATGTTAGGATGTTTTTGGGGATCGTGTGGATTACTGCTATAGGGATTTTATTCTAGATTCCTACAATAAAATGAAGGTATGGTGTAGATATGTTTTTTGATCCACCAATTAAGAAAGAATTTCATGCAAGGTAAATCATAAGTACTTAAATTAATTATAAATAGTATGTGACGATCCTTCTCTTTTGTTACAACATTTATCCATTATCTATATTCATTGATTCAATTCCATAGATCATGGAGTTTATCATCATCTAAATCAATTATTAATCACCGATCATGAAAAAAATATGCGTTTGGAATAATCCATATAAAACTTTCGTTGTGCCCAGAACCTTCAAATACAATATACAAAATATTACTACATAGATGAAAGAAATGAATAAATAACGGTCTCGAACATCAATAGGCACCCTGAGTACATGTTCAGCCACTACACCCGAGCTCCCATGTCCATTCTAGAGGATACAATATTAGGATGAAAAATCCAAGACCTATCCCGCAGCCATGAGATATATGTATGGGTACCAAATTGTAGCCCAAACAGGGCGTGGGATAAACTCAATAGTCCACCATCAATGGTGTCTACTACAATGCAGTATATGTGTATAAAATAAAGCAATATTTATCCATATCAAAAGTAATAAGTGAGTAATGATAAATAAAATATATTCTGGCTCAGGATCCTCAATGACCCTTGGCTGACTATACTTGGTTCGACTTAATGTAGGATGTCTCTAAATATATGTCATCAAATATATATATATATAACAATATTTATACATATAATTATTTTTTTATATAAATGTACTCTATGCATAGAAAACATATAGATATATATATATAGACATAGTAGTTGTCATAACCTGGGGTTTAACTCCATCAGCTATGTATAAACATAGGATTATGATACTCAATAAGAAACACCATGCCCATAATATTTCAATGAATAATAATATTGTAACGGCTCACATTTTAACAAGGGGAATAAACCCATGAGTCTGAACAAGGGATTTAGAATTCCATACACAACATCCTAATCACAGATTCTTATATAATGTCTCACATATTAAATCAATGTTTCATGAAACACGATGTTAAATATCCCATGTGACTTGAATATTCATGTCCAATATCATCAAAAAAAAGCGGGAGTGAGGTGTCACTTCCTACAATATAAACCAAGGTATCACTGTAATAACTCGATATAATGTATTCATGATTTCCCTAGGATCCCTTAACCAAGGAATTTCATAAAGTGGATCCCATGTATCTGTCAAGGTGCAGTGTACCTTTATTAACATATTGAATTTAAAAATTAAAATAACCGATGATAATAACCATTACATAATATAAAAATGGTCCAAGGAATACAATAAATGCCATTATCAATTCATCTATTCAATTAGTCCATATCATTTATATTATGCAAAAAATCAATCGGAAGCCCCCATGACATACGGTAAAATATCTTAAAACATTTCATTAATCAATTACCAATTTAATAGATTATACAACACACATCAAAAAGTTTTTATTCTAAAACTAATTTATTTTAAACATACCATTCATTGAAATCAATTTAATAATTTCATCTTGGTGGAATAATTTAATAACCCAATAAATATATTTAGATCAAAGACCAAGCCTTCCAATCATAAGTAGTTAGAAGAACACACCCTAAGGTTTTTTAGTCATAAGGAATACAATAAACATTATAATTTTTTTTATCAAGATCACCTCACATGGAAGGTTGGGATGATTTCATTTACCGCCAACCAACTCAAGGAGGATAATTTGAAACACATTGTGGTCTAAATATTTCATTTATATATTTTCATAATTTAGGAGAAACGTGTGGATGATCTAGTGTGTGGAACAATAATAATATTATATAAATGACACAACATTGATGGAAAAGAATATAGAAGACCTACCTCATTCATAGGATGATTCACTCATCCAAAATCATGATTTGATTCATGCCGAAATGATATAAATTGGAAGAGTAGACAAACACTCTGAAAATAGGGCATACTATATCGCAAAAGAAATATCTTGAAGATTGCTAGATAACAAAAAGGAAGGAAAAGAGATAGGTATTTGTCTTACCGAGGTATAACCAATTCAACCGACGATGGACTATTTGGAGTCTATGGAGTGTAGTTCTCACTATGCTTAAGTGGAGGCCAAGGGAGATCTTGAGTGGTTTTTTGGGGGGTTGTGCGTGAGTTGGAGGAAAATAGAGGACATAATTTTAAAGTTTAGATGGGAAATCATCATTTTATATAATTTTAAGAGCTGTGCAGTTTGGAAAACCATGTGCCAACTATGTGGGGCTACTATCCAATGGATAAGCACCATTCATGGCATATATTCTTAGTTCGACAAACCATTCATAGCCAGGGAACACCCTCCGCCTAAAGAAAATCTTGCTTTTCTTGGTTCCAGTGCACAGTTTAGAAAAATGTGTGCCAACAGTGTGGGTCTCCTTATCTTTATACACTAAATTTTAGGCCTCTTGACACCCATAAAATATTTTAGAAAAATAATGCACCTTGATAAATGGTGTCTCATGGTTGATCCACATAGTTAAACTAATTTTACACCTCATACTTATTCCCTAGAAAACTAGTGCTTTCGAAGCCTGACACCTCCGAAACACATCCAACCTATCGAGACACCTACCAGGACTTAAACCTCATCTTACGATAACAACTTTAAGTGTTATAAATATTATAAATTTGTTCTAAAGATCGATTTAAGATTCATCCCATCAACCAAATGTAATGTTTGATTTATTTTTCAAAATTCAACCAACCCAAAAACACAGGACTTTACACCATCATCATCTTCAACTCTATAGAAATACTCTAGAATATATTGTTGAAAATCATGTAAACAAAGCTAATAGGGATGTCAATTTTGAGCCATTACTATAAAATAAAAAATTTTAAAGACACCATAATCTGGAGTACAAAATATTTTAGATTAATTAATTCAAATTAAAATAAATTACCAATGTATACACAAGTAAATGATAGTTAGAGAAAATAATGATGCATAATCGTTACCTAGGTATCTATCCCACAACCAGAATGACATTTCCTAGAAATTTCAGTAAACTTGAATGTATTTTCGTTGGATCATAGGGTGACATAAAATCTTGTGTCTGATTTTGTCTCCCTTATTTACACCGTGTTCTATGTACATTTGATATTGTTCTCTACCAACCATTGAAATCCACACCAATTTATATCTTTAAAAACAACCAAATCTCTCATAAATCATCTATAATACAACGTTTTCATGACACCAACCTACATTGGTAACCAACCTGTTCTAGCAATGAATATGGGGATAACCCCTGATGCTGACCTCTAATAGGCCATAGGTTGGTGACTAGTATAGATTGTATATAATGTACATAAATGAGATAAATTACCCTCATTATATAAAATAGTATCTATAAGAGGTAATATGATACCCCCAATCAATCCCATATTATAAATAATATATAAACCATCCTAATACATTAATGTAATGTCATGAAAATGGAAAAACTATATTATAAAAAAAGAAAAAATTAGCCAGTGACCATGAAGCTCTAATATCTCCTAAAAACACTACAACATAGTAAAACAAAACTAAATCACCAACCTTCTCATGTAGACTTGATAAAATGTTTATATATATATACAGTGAGGACAAAGATATACTCGGTAGGATCCTCACTACTCCATCTCTTTAAAATTTTAAAGAATCATAAAAAATCAAGTGATTAAATAGATTAAAACCATTTGTTACCTATACGGTAATATATATCCCACCCTCACTAGTACTCACTCACCATGTATCACATATAAGAAAGTGTGTCCATATAAATGAATATACATAATAAAGGTACCCTACCTATACTTTCCCACTTTTTTCACGCTCACACCCCATCACCAAATTTCGGGAGATACAATTCCTTTAATAAGACATCTTGCACCTCATTGACATGTATCTCCACCACATCTCATTCTCTACATCTTGAACACTTATCTCAACGTCATATCATAAACAAGTAACAAATCATAATTCTATCACAACCCATGTATAATGAATTATATGATAGGCCATCATATCTTATACAAGCACACATGTGGTAACCACAATCACTACAGCTAGAATGCATGCATGTTTTATAACATCAAGACACTAAATCCCACATACACATGTATGGTAATACTAAGATCCATCAAATCCCATATAGATACATGACATATAACATAATTTATTATACCTTATATATTTCTACACATCATTCCATGTCTGAAGGGAGAGAAAGAAAGAGGCAAAAGACCTCCATCTAATCTCTTACCAGCCTAGATGGGGAGAACTCCCTAAAACCAAAAACTTTGGGTGGCAGTTTCCCACATAAATTGTGTGTTAGAAAGTATGAAATTTTAAAATATAATGAATGGTATTTCACAAAACTAACTAAGGGAAACTACGTAGCCCTAGAATCAACTAAAGCTATCATCCAATTTGACACCACTTTACCACTGTTAATTTATAGGAAACAATATTTTATATATTCAGATAAGTATCAAGACTTAATAGTATTAATCATCTATATTTTGAAATTATCAATAACTAGACATTAATTAATCCCTTAAAAAGTATTATTTAATCATTCCATTACATCAAAATCTATCATGATTTTGATAATTCATATTTCAATTGCCAATTTTTATCCCATGATCCTAGATAATATGTCCACTCATCTCCCGAGATCATTCATAACACATATGAATACAATCATCATAAATACCCAGCTCATTTTTTATCTATAATTATCTTTTCCATTCACTAAACTATGTATTCTTGAAATCAACCTGAATATCAATAATAACAATTGAACGTTTGGTGGATAGGGGAA
Organism: Viscum album; assembly: GCA_963277665.1. NCBI lineage: Eukaryota > Viridiplantae > Streptophyta > Magnoliopsida > Santalales > Viscaceae > Viscum > Viscum album. The sequence continues at coordinate 1,364,801,323 of OY728162.1, read as the reverse complement.
CTACAAGAGGCACTTGGAAAACACAACAACCAACATTCAAACAAACTAGCCCTCAAAAAATAAACATGTGAAGGACATGAAAGCCTTGATCTCCAACCATTCCATTCAACCAATCAATATCCCAGCACAACAAACTGACAATGAGAATGACTTTAAACCAACCTTGGATTTTTATCCCAACCTCAATGGAATCTCAATAATAAGCATCAAGAAAAGAATGCAATCAACTTTTATCATCCATGACTTGTCTAATAACACAACCATACCAAATGGAACACATTAAATCATAGAAAATATTTTTCATCTTAGGTAACATATACATGGAAACTCGTTATCAAGCACATATTTCTTATGAAACATAGAAAAATATCAAGGTGTGGCTCATAATAACCCCAACACATTAATCTTAGTGAATACACTTTTTCATTGCCTTATTTAATTAACTAATTAATTATTCATATGATTAAATAAAAAGAAAACTAACATTATAAAATATCTATATCTATAAAACAACAATAAAAATGCTTCAAATAATACTCCCATACATAATAGATTTAATGAAGATTAATAACTCATATCATAAGCCTTGTTAATTATCCACTTCTTCTTTAACAAAAAAAAGTTTAACCAACATTATTAATATCAACCAATTATGGAACAAAAATAATCATAATAACATATAACACACAATTTGGAAAATATCAAGAGGCATCCTCAACACAGAAACACCACATATGAGCACAATACTCCTCCAAAAAAATTATAAAATCCATTTATTAAGATCTTATATATCAATATATCCTTTACACAAACAAACAAAAGAATGTTTAACCCACACATCCACATATCATGAATGTTCTAAAATCTCATACCTCGATGTGAAACATTCAATGTTCATTATGAATGAATGGAAGAATTGAACATTTCATTAGTAACCTCCCTTATGAGGAATATACAATCTCTATAGTCATACTACCATGGATCCACTATAAAAAAAATAGAAACCACATGATAATGGAATCCAACCAACATACATATCATGGAAAGAGAGAACTTGGAAAAGAAGAACTAATGGAGACGAGTGAAATCTCACCTTGGATCACCAATTAAGGATCTCCAGAGGTCGAGGGTTAAAGTCAAGAAAAGGGGGATTAATTTTTTAATTGAATCCATTAGGTTTCCAATGGTTCAAAGGAGATGGGACAAAATAATAGAAATATAAGAGTGTCTTGATATTTATACATGATATTATTTAATACCACTATGACATAACCCCCTTAACTGTAGTGTAATATATAGGTTTTTTACTAAAAATATAGTGTTATATAGGTAACTATGCCACATCGGTTAGAATAAACACCCGCCTATATAATCAATAAAAACAATCACAAAATATTTTTCCCAAATCCTACCAACTCATGGATAGGGTGTAGTGAAACCCTTGTATCATGTCGGGGTGGTCTTCTAATGGGAAGAAACTATGAAATATGACCTTCATGGCACCACAACACAACCTACCACAACACCTTTACAATCCCTTGGGAGGATGCAAAAAGAATCATGACACCCAAACCCTATGATGTACCCCCAGTCCCACACCATAGTGAACTCTATACTGGAAGTACAACTATAACCATATCCATAAGCTTCAATTCCATAAGAACTATGGCTACACCATAGTGCTCATCTCCAAAACCAATATAATCTATAACGTGATGCCTCATGCCAAAACCATACTATTCTAGATGAAATTTCATTTTCACACCACTTAAACTCTTCCATCTATTCATTTTCACTTCTACTTACCTCAAAACACGATGGAAGGGATCAGAAAAAATCATCCCATAAGTCTTGTTTTTTTCTCAAATTATTGAAATCATAAAAACAATTTTAAAATGACAACCATTTCTGAGAAACTATGATTCTTTATATAGATGATTTATTATCCAAAAATACCATGATCATTGATTCCACATTGTTTAAATAAAAAAATCTTACACTATCATTAACCACGAATACGATTGATACACTAAGACATGGCGATTTTTCCACTTTACATTCCTCATCGTGATACAACCCAATGATTGTTTCGAATCACCATACCGTTATATTTTATTTACAATTTCTATAATATATACCTAAAAACCATAATGTTTCCCATCTTCCTCATGGAAAACATATATGTATTTACAGATCATGTTCATCACTCTTTCTATCTTCCTTGTTCCTTTGAAAGTTTTTTTAAAAAGGAATAAACCCCTATTGTTAATGGATATCATCATGATTTAATTTTCTAATTTTCACCGAAAGGGGATTCATACACCACACTTCATCTGCAAAAATATTTGAAATATTTCCAAACATCCAAATAACCTTCACCTAATATGAAACACAAAAATATATTTATGAATGAATGTGAATTGTGTGTTGAAAATAAAATATAACACAAATGTATTAAATCACATCCAAAATATCATCACTAACAAAAAAACCTTCTTCTTGATAAATCAAATATCTTTTAGAGAACAACATAATCCACTAAAATATCCATGGAAATAACATACCATAATTAAATAATTATATAATAGTAAATAAATTAATCTAGATCCAATTAAAAAATAAAATATACATAGATTTATATTTCAACGATTCAATCTTACTAGTGACCACTCCTTTGATTCTAAAGTAACTTTCATCACTAATGGTAAAAAATCCACTACATCAATTTTCAATATTCAATAATATATTTTTTTTCCTTTTATATATAATGAAACAACATCCAAGAATACATTTATTCTATCTCTTAGTGAACTATTACCAATAATATTTTATCAATTTTTTTTCTATGTAATAACAAATTAAAATAAAAAACATATGATTTGTGTAAATATTAACCAAATCAACAGCAGTATCCTATAAACCTATATTTTTTTCTCAAAAAAGTTTTTTATCCCGTTGAATTATTCATATATTTTGGATATATTTTAAATATATGCTATTTCAATAAAAATATAAATTTATAATTAATTTAACAAACCAAATTTATCAATGAATCTATTATTATTATTTGGTTTAGAGGTAGATAAATAATCATTCATTTTAAAAAATCAACATACAATTATGTGTGAATCCTTCATAATTAGATTAATTATATATATTTTTACAAAAACAATTATATGTTGAAAAATCTATAATTCTTCTCTGAGTAGTCATTTTGGATTCAATATTACCCTCTTTCAATATTTTGTCATTAAATCTAAAAATCATAAAAGATTTTTTTTGTAAAAAACAATTTATATTGAGTTTCTATGGACATGTTCACATTAGTAGATACCATACCTTCATGAACAATATTTATAACATCATATTCATCCATTTTATACTATTCAATTATTACCTCCTCAATTAATTTAGCCTCATCAATGAAATTCAGTTTCATTGATACTGGATTTTTTAATATTCTACAATAAGATTTTGTCTCCATTATTAATTTAGAATTTTTGATGATAAAATTCTTGATGTATGATCTAAAAATATATTCAACATGGTTTTCTTTTTCCATTCCAACTTGTTCCTCTTCTTCTACTCCAATTGAAGTCTTCTTTTCCTTCTAAACATTATCAATGAGAGTTTTCTGCTTTTCATTGAATATATCATACTTAGATTCACTCTAAAATTAATTCATTTCTTTATCCTCATCTTCATTGTTGAATAATATAATATTATATTTTTATGATCTATTATTTTATATATAAAAATATTCTTATTTTTCAAATTGGAAATTTTAAAAAACATCCTCATTGAATAAACTTCTTATTATTATTCATATTCATCTTAAACCATAGTCTCCCTAAGAGTTTCTCTTGTAAATTCTCCAATGACTCCAGACATGGAACTTATATACCCATTATTTATTTTAGTGAGTTTTAGAAACAATATGTTTTTCATCATGTTCCTATTTTTTATCTCCATTGAAATTAGATTTACTGGATGATTTTTTCTCTGTAATGCTCTAATCACTTCATAATCTTTATTTAATTCATTAATCATGCATTTGAAAATATAATCCTTACTTGTCACATAATCAATTATGTTGTTGTAGAGTTTAATAAGGGATATTTGGTTCAAACCATTATCTTTTAAAATTGAAAACATGACATCAAGATTGATTGGAGAAACCATTATGCGTTTCTTCATTTTTTTTGAGTCTTCTACCTTTTCTCTATTCCCTCTTATTTTACCCCTAATCAAGATAAATAATGTGGAAAATTAATCATTAGATTAATCATTTTTAATTTTTGTATTTTCATTCTAAACTATACATATTTTCAGTATTGATTCTCTCACATTTTCATTTCCTTCATAGATATTTTTAATATATTCTGATATTTTTTTCAATATTCCATTTCATAGACCTTTTAAACTTTTTTTCAAGATAATTTTATTAAGAAAATACTCTAGGGTTTCCCATAATTTTCAATATTATACATATCAATTAATTTCAATGGATCTTCCTTCTCATATGGTGTAAAACCAAACTAGAAAATATTACTAAATTCAAATCCATAGGTAAAAAATTGGTTGAAATCCTATTTTTTACCCATTATAATTTTTTACATTTATTGTTGGAATTACTACACTAATGACTTAATTTATATTATCTATGATTACTCAAGAAGAATAAGAAATTAAAATGAATAATCATATAAATGTTAATCTCTATCAAACTATGATACAATCAAAGGCAGAACCTAAATTTCATAGATACCGATTGAAGATCAATGAGAATAAATTGAAACAACATTTTCGGAAGGGACTATATAAGTTTTTAAAATTATAATTTGTATCAAAATAAAATAACTTTTTACCTATTAAATTTAATTGTTTAATTCATAACCTCATTCAATAACCCCTAACAAAAGTTTAAAGAAAAACAATTATAGTGCCACAAATTATTTTTACATGGATTAGCATCTAGATTGGAAGAAAAAGTCCATTATATGCATGGAATGTTTTGTGCAATAAATATTATATCTCTTTTTATAATACTATTAAAGAGTATTTTTATATTCCAATAGAGTGTAATATACCACCTTCTTTTGATATCCTACCATGATTACATGAATCTATCCTGATTACAAAACTGTAATGAAATATATTTCCTTTCTATACAATGGTATCAAAATATCAAATAAGTTAAATTATTATTCTTATTATATTTATAATAATGAAAATTGTATAAATAAATCAAAATATTATTCACATAAATCACTCAAGACTATTATATGTTATTATTAAATATGTGTCCACATGAACACTCTTGATACCCATATAAATTCATCTATTAAGATACATAAATATTATATAACAAAACTTATTTAAATTATAAGTCATCCTCCCCCTTAAATAATTTAGATAATTCAATTCAAAATACTTAATAAATCAGTTGTGGTTTGACACATGATATGTGATTTTCCTTATTTTTGATGTTTTGTTTCATTCAAATTTAATCAGGATAAAAATTTATTTTATAATGTTTTTGTATTAAAAATGTTCATAAAATGATATTTTAATAGATTTTGATAATTTTATCTTGAATTTGTTTTCCATTTAATATATTTGTGAAATTGGAGATTTTGGTTGATTTATTAATTTAATGTTATTTGATTTTAATTATTATATGATTATAAAAATATATTTTTTATTGATATTGATTGAATTTTCAAGGAAACTTTTATTATAGATTTTTAAGTTTTATGATGTTTGAATTAAATTTTTCAATGTTTCATTGATTTATTTTTAAAATATATTTTAGTGGGATTATTTATTAATTTCACATTTTGATTATTTAAAATTTATGGAATACTCAAGAAATATTTAATTTTAATTTTGAATTTATTTCAAATCATTTTTGAGAATTTCTAATTTTATTTTTTGTCTGAATTAGTGTGCTAGTTATTTAGAATCCATACCATTCAATAATATTTGGTATAATTACATCTTGACACCAAAACATGGAATTTATTCCAGTTAATGACCAATGTAGATATAAAATCGTCCTAAAAACAACTACAACAATCCTTAAGTGGAATAAATTTAGAGTTTAGGTACCTAGATTTCATTCTCCCATAATTTTTCACATCACGTGTAAATAAAATTCTCATCTTATTTACATCATAGATTTACACTTTGATGATTTAGGGCATGATTTGAGACGCAATAGTGAATATTGAGAAAAAATTGTTGAATTAAATCAATGTAATATAAGATGATGATGACCATGAATACTAATATTAATATTTTGAATTATGGAATTTATTTTTGGTTTTCATATTGAAATATTCCATATTATTATTATTCCATTTACATTTTTATCGAATCGTGCATGATTTTTTTTTTAATTTTCATTATACTCTCAAATTCTAATCATTTTTACGTTCGTATTTGTGATGGGATAATGTTCCATGTGGGAATATTCTTTTTGGTCCTTGACATTTAACCAGCCCAGATTCCCATGCTCTCTATGACACCTTCATGGTCCTTGGAGCCGTTCATCCCTGGTCATTGATTAATTTTACCATTATTTTGAACTACATTGTATATATATCCCGACTTCTATGATATGTTCATGTAGTTTCTATTTGGTTGTGATATGTGGAACATGGTGCATTCTCATTGGATGTGAAGTTCCATGCTACATGTGGTTTCAGGAGGAATTGATGACCCCCTATGACTTTGTCTCTTCATGAATTGATTCAGTCTGGATCTCTCACCCATATCTTTTGGCTCTCAGTTTCCTATAGAGAATCCCTGGATCACCATTACAATTCTGCATTGTTTGTTCTAATTCTAATATTGTCATTCTCCCTGGGATTCACCTCGTGGATTATTCCTGATGGATATGATTTCTTTCCCCAATGGAAGAAGTGTATCCTTTTTTAGTGAGTGTTCTAGATCCTCGGAAGAAGACAGTGTCTTCTAAAAAAATTATGAATCCATGCTTCTTGTGTTGACCTATACAATCTCTACAAGATCCGGACTGCAAGAGTGTTCTCAATACTACACTATAAGTATAGTTTGATTTAGGTTTCATTTATTTCAAAGCTTGTAAATATTTTTCTTCTGTTCATGTTTCTTTTTCTTTGTTTATACTTGTTATTTTTACTGTATAGTATTAGTCATTCATTGTTATTAATAAAATATGTGAGTTGGGTGGTGTTCTTTTTGTTGGAATCAAGGTTGTTCTTGGATATAAATTATGTATGGTTTTTGTTTCTTGTCAATCCTCACATGGAAGACCAGAGATATATGATGGAAAGGTATCACACAGTTCATGTTGAATGCTGTATTGAAGGTGGCATCATTTTCCAGTGTTTGCCAAATTTTGGGGGTCCAAAATTTGGATGTTGGATTTTAACATCCTAAGTGGTTTTTATTGGTGGCCTTATGAAAACATGTAAATGAATGAATTCCAAGAATATGTGCTTTTCATGTTTCATTTCATGAATACATAAATTTTTCAAATGGTGTACTTCATGATTACGACTGGCTTTGTGATCATAGGCATAGTTCTTCGCGATTACTAGTTATGGATCAATGCAGTTGTTGATGGAATGATTTTTGAATTTTATGGGTTCTAGAAAGGGTTTGGATGGATGAATCTGGGGTTGCGATGATTTTTGAGAATAGATAACTTCCAGGGTTCTATGGAATGGGAGGAGCACTGTGAAGTGATTTTTGATGGTCAAAAAAATCCAAAAAGAGGCGATGGAGCTTTGTGAGTGGCCAGGACATTAAATATGAGGATACCACTATTCACTTGCATTGATGTTTTAATGAAAAATCCAAAAACTCTTTAAGTTTTTGCAGAGATTTGAGAAATGAGTTTTCTATGCGAGCTTGAGCAACATGAAGAAACTACAAGTCACAACTTATGATCAATGCTTTTGTTTAAGGGTACTTTTTGATGATAGGTATTCCATGATGACATAATGAACTTCTTGAAGGTTGTTTTTCGAAGTCAAGGACGCTTCATGGAGATAGTTTGTTCTGTTAAGGTAAGGAATCTTCGTGAAGACAATTTATTCTGCAAATGTCGGGGTGCTTCACGAAGGAGTGTGGTTTGCAAAGGGGCTTCATGAAAGGCAGTTTTGAAGATTTAGCTTATGGGGATATGGATTTCAAATAGAATAAACTTAGGTATAATGTGTAACTAGAGTCTCGTGCTATGATAGAGATAAATACTTTAATTCCAAATCCTTGAAGATACCTTCAAGTCTATAAATTGAGTGAGGCTTCTCCAACGGTATTGATCTAGGTGGACTCAATGGAAGTGTTCCATGTGAAGTAGTTTGTTATATTCTTAAATCATTGTTAAGGTAGTGATCTTTTCATTGAGTTACTATGAAAAAACCTTGTAATAAACATTTAGTGAAGATTACTAGTTTTTGGTATGACCGACACACTGTCAGTGTGTTCTCTTTAGATGTATCCCTTTGTGGTGAACTAAGTAAAATTGTAGTGCCCATATTTTCATGCATTTTTCTAACAGGTTTATCAAGTTCCTACCAACATGGGAACAAAAACCATCAATTTAAAAGAAAACGTTGATACCCTAATTCACCCCTCCCATCTCAGGGTGTTCCGAGGTCCTTCAAGTGGTATCAGAGGGTAAATGTTGTTCATGTTAAATCTACCATGTACCATCATGGATAATTCATTCGATGTTAGGGGTGTTCCCAAATTTAATGGAAGTAATTTTACAAATTTGGAATAAAATAATAAGATCTCATATGAGATCTCTGGAATAGAAGTTTTCTTATCTACTTTTCAAGGAATCTATGTTACTATTCCAATGGTTCTATATTTTACTAATACAGAGAGGAAAATTTTTGATGGGGATGATAAAGCACGGAATGCTCTCACCGAAGGTCTTTCTGATCAGATCTATCTAAAGGTGATGAGTTGCACCTCATCAATATATGTGTATAAAATACTTGAAAATGTTTATGAACGAGATTGTAATGTTAAGGAGGTTAAACAACAAGTCATGAACAATAGGTTTGATGATCTGAATATGCAACCTGATGAGAATGTGGATTCCTTATTTAATTGAATTACTGAAGTGGTAGAAGCAATTAGAGGTTTGGGAGAATAAATAAAAGTCATTGGTATTGTGAATAAAATATTGATAATAATTCCACCACTTTACAATGTAAAGGTGTCAACCCTTGAGGAAAGGGGTCTTTCAAAACATTCCCTGGATTATCTATTGAGCAGCCTAGTGGCATATGAGATGAGAGTCATACCAAAATAATCTATGACCCATGTAATCAAGAAAATGGAATTCAAATCCATTGATAAACATTAAATCACATGAGATAGTAGTGATAATGATAATGTGGAAAAGGAAATTATTTCTATCAATTCCAAGAATTTAAATAGGGGAAAATGTTACTTTAATGGAAATTTACCCCTAGTTTGTTTTCTTTGTGGTAGAGTTGGGAACATTTCCTCTTAATGCTCAAGAAAGTTTGATGATGAAGATAGTGATGCTGAAAATACCGAGAAGGATCATGAAAGTTTTTTCAAAAATAAATAATTCAAATCTAAAATGAAAGAACATAAGATGAGTTTTTTCCATGAAGAGGAAGATGACGATAATGAAATATGTGAAGAAGAAGGGCTAGAATTTAAAACCAGAAAATATCCCTCTATGATGGATACTCTTGAAAAGACAGAACCATCGATAGATGAAGATATAGATAATCATATTACCATTAATATCAATCCCTTGTTGAATCTTTAGTATTATTTTTATAAGCTTGAGAGTTAATGTAAGCGATGCGATGAGTGGAAATCAATGGTGGAAGAATCATCCGAATATGTTGATCATCTTGAAGCTAAAATTGAATGAATATAAGAACTGGAGAAAGTACATTCATAAATATTTTAATGCATAGATTATGTAGTGGAACTAATGATCATAATCAAAGTATAGGCTAAGGTCATCAATATCCTTACCTCAAGACTAGAGGATAAGTCCAAAACTGTCGAGGGACATGAAGAAGAAGTTTCTACTCTTAGGAGTAAATTCAAAAGTGAAACGTATTCAAAATAAGAAGTGAAGAAAATAAAATTTGGATGGTTCTCAGATGCTAGGTTGTTTTAGAGAGAAAAATGTGCCAATGGTGGAGTGGAAAAGATTTTGAGTAATAAAATACCCTCTTTCAGGGGAAATAGTGGAATAGGTTGTGATGTCGAAATGTAAAATGAAACATATAATGTGGACTAGAGTAATCTCAAGCTGAACGTTGATCATGTTAAAAACCCACTAGAAGTGTTAAAAAAGAGACCCTTGAATCAAACTGAAAGGAGAATTTAAAATTATCCTCCAGATTTAAAAAATGGCTGGTTGTCAAACTATTTTTCCAAGGAAGATGGAATGAGGATAAATAGAAGTGAGAAGACATATCCACTCGTGAAGTTTTAGTTCTATGGATATTTAGTTCATACCATGTCATATTGCGAAGAGGCAAGGAAAAATCTGAATGGGGAAGAGCTAGGAGTTCAAATAATGAGAAACAATTCATATCCCACATCGTATAGAAAAAATATTTTCTGTGGATACTTTTTTCATTATTGTAACATTGGCCATAAATTTGTACATTGCTGGATAAGAAATTACGAGATATATTCCTATGACACTCAAAGATATGTGAATACTCACTAACCAGATGGTGTTTCTATGTCAAATAGTTTTTCTCCTTTATATTAGGATTATGATTATAAATAATCCATGTACATGGAAGAGATAATTGAAAGGCTATCAGTTTGATACACTCAATCCAATATCTTATGGAAAGAGAAGAAGAAATTGAAAATTCCAATCATGCAGACGTATCCATCAAAGCTGCAATGAAAAAAAACACATGTATTCTTGATAGCTGGTGGTCATCCCACATGATGGATAATTTTGAAATATTAATGAATTTCAAGAAAAGTGATGACAGAATAGTGAGGTTTGGTAAAACTAGTACTTTTATGATCAAAGTTATTTAAATTACTATGATAGTTAATGGAGAGCTGAATAAAACTGATGCCCTTTATGTATATGGTATACGTCACAATCTCCTCAGTGTGATTTAACTCTGTGGCTCAAGACTTATTGTGACTTTCAATAAAAATGGTTATAATATAATGTGAAATATATGGAATTATCATATGAAATGATATAGAATAAATGTAATCTTATATCAGGTTGATAGTAAAGAGAATATTTTTATTCTGGCAGTTGCAGAAGAAAACAAGCTATAGAATCAGAAATTAGGGCACATAAATCATGAATACATGGAAAAGAAATCTAATCTAATGATAGTTAGGGATATCCCAAACCAATTTCATGAAAGAGAAAATTCGGGTGATGCTTGCATACGAGGGAATATGGTCTGCAGTTCTTACCAACCAAAGAAGAAAAGAACTTCTAATCTTCTTAACCTCATTCAAAAAGATGTATGTGGCTTGCTAAATGTTTCTATAATTCCTGTAGAATGGCACTTTATCCTTTTAATAGATTATTACAGTATAATGGCATGTGTGATGTTTATACACAGGAAATTAAAATTTCATGATTTCATGAAAACTTATCACCGAATCCCCAAGAATGATACTGGATGGATGATAAAATTTATGTGATCTGACAATGGAGGGGAATACATATCCATTGAATTTTAAAATTACCTGGATAAACTTGGAATTCAATATGAGGTGGTTTCCATGAGAACTCTGTAGAAAAATGGAGTAGTTGAGTGCTGGAGTTTGCATGTGAATGATATATCCAAGACTATGTTGATTGAGATCCGTATCTCTTGCCATTACTATAAATAATCTATTAAAGTCGTAGTGCACATTAAAAATTCAACTGGGCTTTATATGAGAGATATGAGGACACCATATGAAATGTGGCACGGAAGGAAGATTTATTTGAAATATTTTCATATTTTTGGATGTAAATGTTTGATCCGAAATAAAGAAGTAAATCAAGGTAAGTATTGTGACAATGCAGATGAATGAGTATTCCTTGGATATCCAATGAATAGAAAATCCTTAAAGTGTTTCAATAATTTATTGGGAAGGATTTTGGAAAATAGTTATGTTAAGACCTTTGAAGAGAGATCCAGGAATACTTCCAGGAATTCATATGTTGATGATATATAATATGAGGATGAATGTAAACATTTAACAAATAGAAATACAGAGGTAGAGTAAGGTGTACAAAACTCTCAGGATCCACATAATGATGTTGACACAGATGATGAATCAGAAGAGGAAACCATGGATGAAGAAAACTCGATTGAACCTCATAGGAAAAATTGAAGAGAAAAGATTGATCAATCCAACATCATTGGTGATATGAATGCACTAACACAAACAAGGAGAACGAGGAATAATGAACAATATGCATTCATATCAGTTGGGGAACCATCCTCATTTGAAGAGGCGGTAAAGGATGAATCATGGTTGAAATCCATGAATGAATAGTTAGATAATACAGAAAAGAATCAGACATGGGATCAAGTCAAGAGACCCAAAGGTCACAATGTCATTGGAACTAAGTGGATATTTAAGAAAGAATATGTTGATCATGGTAATGTGATCCAAAAGAAGGAGCGACTGTTATGCAAGGGATATTCAAAAATTGATGGTATTGATACTGAGGAACCATTTTCTCTACTGGCTAGACTAGAGTTAGTCAGGCTACTTTTTTCCATGGAAATCCAAAGAGGGTATAAAGTTTATCAAATAGATGTTAGGACAACATTACAAAATGGTTTTCTTAAAGAAGAAGTCTATATTAAACAATCAGTGGGTTTCTTGCTTGGAAATGATGAAATGAAGGTATGCAGATTAAATAATGCAGTCTATGGACTAAAGGGGGCATCATGAGCATGGTACTCACAACTAGATTTTTATCGGAAAAATCATGAATTTAAAAGAGGAGGATTGGATCACAATCTCTATGTGAATAATTCTCATAAGGATTATTTCATGGTTTTGGTATATGTTGATGATATTATTTTTAGTGGAAGCAGGTAGGGATTAGTGGATGACTTTTATAATCACATGCAATAATGTTTGAAATGTCGATGATTGGTGAAATCATATGCTTTATAGGGATATAGGTGATTTTGAAGAAGCATTACACTTTAGTTTCTTAAGAAAATATACAAAATATCTACTTAATAAATTTAAAATGCATGATTACAAACTAATGGAGAGTCTGTTTGTGGTTGGAAAATACTCGGAAAGCATGAGGATGAGATGTCTGTGGATCCCACAATGTATAGGAGGATCATTGGAAGATTACTATACTTGATAGGCACAAGACTATATAATGTCTTTGCAACATACTTAACAGCCCATTTTCATATTAATCCGAAGGAAGAACATATGGTGGTAGTGAAAAGAATCATGAGGTACATTCAAGGTACTCATAATGATGGGTTATACTTTTCTTCAGTAAAAGAGAGTGAACTATTAGCATTTTATTGATGTTGACTGGGCTAGAGATGTAGTTGAATGAAATTCTTCCAGTCATAGAGCATTCTATATTGGGAATAAATGCATGGGATGGTTGATCAAGACATCATAAAGTAATTTTTATTGTACTTATATGGCTGAATATATCTCCTCTACCAAGGCATGCAGTCAGTTACTTTGGATAAATAAGTAACCAACTAACATAGGTGATGAGGAGAAACAACCAATGGTAATTTACTGTGATAAAAAGAGTGAAATTGATCTTAAAAATATTCTTATTCAGAATAATCATACAAAATATATTAAAATCATATATCACTTCATCAATGAAAAATTTGAACTAGGCATGATCGAAATGGCCCATGTTGGAACTGACGATCAAGTGGCTGACATTATGACCAAGACACTATCTATGGCTATGTTTGAGAAAAATCAGTTGAACCTTCATTTCATCCACCTAATAGTGCATGAGGATGTTATGAATTTTCCCTCAACATAAATTTTTTAACTGTGTTAATCTGTTTTTGAAAGTGTTATAGGTTTATGGGGGAGATATGATCTAGGGGGAGTATATTTTGAGCTCTACATTGGATGATTATTGGTCTTTGGGATTATTGTCAATGGGTGAAAAATTGACAAATTCATTGAGGATAAAATATTGTGGTTCAACGAGGAGAATATAGTATGGTGAGTGTAGTGTTTTTGGTTTAAATATGACAGAGAGAATATAGAATTTAAAAAATGTTTCATTGAGTCAAAAATAATGCATCTGGGGATAATGATGAGTTAAAAAAAGTAGAAATTAAGAGAATGTGAAGGGAGAAATCATTATGGTGGTATGTGTAAATAGTTAGATATTTCATTTAAACATACGATAATACAATTTTTTTGTATTATCATGTTTTATACACTGATCATTTCTCATGTAGACATAGAGTGTGAGGTGATTTTATTCTTGCATATCATGTTTTGATAGAGACTATTGATCTAATTGAACTTATTAGTAGATTGCCAACAAACCCAAAGGGGGATATTGTTGGGACTAATTAAGGATATTATATTCTAGAAATGGTATATTATTTGTGTTTGTTTTCAATCCACACATAGAATCCTAGGGATATCACAAGGAAAGGTATCATACAATTCAATCCAAATGAAGTATTAAAGGTGTCATCATTTCCTAGTGTTTGCCAAATTTTGGGGGTCCAAAATATAGAAGTTGGATTTCAACATCCACATTGTTTTTTCTTAGAGGCCTTATGAAAATATGGAAAATGCATGTGTTTCAAAAATATGGTATTTGTGAGTTCTGTTTCATGAAGACATAATGTTTTCTGATGGTGTTCTTTGCAATTACAACGGACATCATGATCAGAGATGGAGTTCTCTACGATTATGATTCATGGAGATTTTTGGACATTGATGAAATTCTTTACGAATTTTATGGGTTCCACGAAGGGTTTTGGGGGAAGACTCTATGGCTGATATGAGCTATGTGAAAAGAGAATTTACATGGTTCTTTGCGAAGTGATTAGTGTCGTGACGAAATTTTTGAAGATCCAGAAAATATAAAAGGAGGTGGTGGAGCTTCACGAATGGCCAATCCTATAAATATATGGTTACCCATATTCCCTTACATAATTTTTTTGATGAAAAATCCAGAAAATCTTTGAGTTCACGAAGAGCTTCATGAACAGGGCTTTCTCTACGAGTTTTAGCATCGCAAGGAGACTAAAAGTCTCAACTGATGTTCAATGCTTTTGTTTAAGGGTAATTTGAAATGATGAGGTATTCTTTATTGACACAGTGAGCCTCACGATGGTTGTTTTGTGAAGTCGATGATTCTTTTTGAAGGCAGTTTGTTCCATGAAGGCAAGGAATATTCGTAAAGAGTGTTTGTTCTACAAAGGTAGAGTTGCTTCATGAAGGATTGTGGTTCGCTAAGGTCCTTCACGAATGGAAATTTTAAACATTTATTTTGGGGATTTCAAAGAGCATAAATTGTGGTATAAAGTGAAATCATAGTCTCATGCTAAGTCAAAGAGAAACACCTTAATGCCAAATCATTGAAGCAATCTTCATTTCGATATACTTAGTGACGCTTCTCCAAAGGCAGTGAGATAGGGGGATTTAGTGGAAGTGTTCCATTGGAAGCAGTGAGATATCCCCAAACCATTTTAAAGGTAGTGAGTCTGGCATAGATTGACTATAACCGAATCTTGTAATCCATAGCTAGTGAATATTAGCAGTTTTTTATATGACCAAAACATTGTAAGTGTAGATATAGCCCTTTGTGGTGAACCAAGTAAAATTATGGTGGCCTCTCTTTTCATGCATTTTTCTAACAGGTTTAATAGGTTCCTGCTAATGTGGGAACAAGATCCATCAGTTTAAAAGAAATAATTTACATCCTACTTCACCCCTCCCTACCAGGGTGTTCTTGGGTCCATCACTTCTCATGCACATTAGTCCCCACATGAGTGAATCACATTAAATACCTGTATTATTTTCATTTTTCATTAATTATTGTATTTTATTTTGTTTAGTTTTGTAATTTTTACATGAAATTACAATCACCTAGTTTTTTCCAATTGGGTTTTAGAGTTATTATTGTATTCGGTTCACACTTAATTGTCACAAGTGGTACCAGAGCCAGGTTGGTAGTCTTTTGTTGTTGAATTCTCTTCCTGATTTTTATTTTGTAGTTATAGTTTCTATTTTGTTTTCTACACAATGATATCTTCTCAAATATCCATTTTTTTTCTATTACATTCATTTAAATCCACTAACCCATCCATAATATCTCTAAATTTTGTATCCCTTTGGATAAACTTTGTTTACCCTTGAGATTGGTCGGTTGTTGTGGGATTATGCTTAACATTGTCTTTAAGAACTCAACAGCTACTCTTTGGGTAAACATTTCAACAAATAGATACAAAATCAATTAATTAATAGTGATGATCACTTTATCCTTTCTTTAATTGCGGTTAGATCCCTACTAGTTCAGAAGGGCTAAGTTAATTCATTATATGGTCCTAAGAAACATGTTTTTACTGTAAATGAAACTAGATATACCACTACTGAATAACAATATGTATCCCCTAATGTGTTTCATAAAGCACAGAGCTCCTTGCTACTTTATTTAGGTTAAAATGTTCTTATGGAATAGGATTATGATTTTATTATTTTTGTTATATGGATTAATGTTGAGAAATAATACATGACTACTTCATTAGTCAAAATGATTTATAAAAAACACTATATGTTCAATTTTAAAATGAAACCCAGTAGTTCTATTAAATACAATATTGATGAATTTTATAAGGTTATGTTATATATTTAAAACATTAATGAAACTATTAATTATAAGGATCGAGAAATTTTCCTTTTTATATATTGAGATAATTCCTACAACACAATAGTTGAAACAATGATGAATGGTTGAGACTCACTATCCCTTGAAGAGGTTAAGTCAGACCTTATTTCTTAAGAACTGCATTTTAAAACTACGATTTAAGGTGATTTAGAGATTTTATTAACTAGGTATAAAACACAATAAAAACGTCAAAAAATAATAAATACAAAACCAATAATGATATGAACCAAAAACCAAGATTAGATCTAGGGAAAGAAAAATCCCTTGTTTTTGTTGATGGAAACTAGAGAATACTATGACCGAATGTTGGAAACTCGAACATGAGTTAGAATAAAAATATCCTACTAATCAATCCTTTGGATTTGAATCAGGTTATGACACTATTGAAGTCTTAATTATGTCCATCCATGCGCTAAATCAAGAGTGGGTCCTTGACTGAATATGTTTCGTTCAAATGTGTCCCTTTGGAGAGTCACTACTTGGTTAAAAGGGTAGAAGGATTTATCCTCTTAGGAAATAATAATAGATAAAATGTTGGGGGAAAAGGTTCATTTTTACTAGAACTAGATTATCATTCCATCGTCTCCTTACTTGATGTTAGGTGGGTTCCCAACATTCAAAGAAAACTAATTTCCTCAGGAGTTCTCGATCAAAAGGGATTTACTTTTAGGTATGAAATAGGTTGTCTACAAATCTTTAAAGTCTCTAGAACCATCATTAAGAGATCTCTTATTAATGGGTTGTATGTCTTGAATGGAAATACCCAATAACGGTAGTTGGGTAGTGTCTACAAGACCAACACTTATAATATTATCTTTGGAATAAGAGATTGGGGAATGTAAGCTCCAAATACCTAGAGGAACCCAACAAACAAGGGTTGTTGAGTGACATCACACCTACTAATCTTCCATTTTGTGAAAATTGAGTAATGGGAAAATCTATGAAATTCACCTTTAATAGGTTTTCCATTAAATCTATTAGCCCTCAAAAATACATCCATTATGGTTATAAGGTCATCAATGACTACCTCTCATGGTGGAGGTTCTTATTTTGTAACATTTATAGATGACATATCCATAAATTTTTGGATTAACATTCTAAAAAAATCTGATGTTTTAAAACCTATAAAACTTGGAAAAAAAATTCAATACCAAATTGGTATGAAAATTAAATCCATGAGAAGAGATAATGGGTTGGAATACCTATCCACTAAATTCATTCTATTTTAAAATACATAGGAGTGTTAGGGTATCCACCAATAAAATTTCCTTGTATAGAGGATTAAAAGGAATATCGTAGATAATGTATAAATAATTGTTACATGCTCAGGTATCTATAAATATTTCAAGTTATAGGCTATAAGAATTGTTGTCTACATAATTAATAGGTGTCCTTCTTCTACAAATCAATTTAAAACACCTGAAGAATTGCGGAATTGTAAGACTACCTCCTATACCTAATTATGATTCATTGGTTGTAACAATTAAGTTCATATAAAAATTTCTAAACTCTAACCAGGATCTCACAAATGCAACTTTTTTGGGTATCTAGAGGGTGTTATGGGGTATAAACTTTTTGTAGATAATCCTGGTTACCATAAATGAATTATAAGTAGGGATGTAGTATTCTAGGATTCCTTTTATCCTAAAACTATTTCGGCCACATCTAGAAGCACGGATCCAGCCATATAATAGGCTGATAAAGATTAGCCTTTGACTGATTTTGAGGCTGATGTCCAGCCTAATCCACCTACATTTTATCCCAATATTAGGTTCGATTCATAGTATATTTCTGGTTTGATTCTAAATATGAACCTCTTGCCAATGATAGGGACTACCTATAAACCTGAGATAGAGAAGGAAGAGTCCAAAGACCACTAGATCAGTTCATCCAGTATGACATGGCTTATTATTCTTTCCATTTGGATCATGATGTTATAGACGATAAACCTCAAACCTATAGAAAATCCTTTAATGAAAGGGACTTAAAATAGTGGGTCTTTTCGATAGATGGATAAATGAATTATTTAAGACGAACCAGACATAGACTATTATCAACAAACCACATAATGATGAGATAATTGGTTCCAAGTGGATTTTAAAATAAAAGAATACAAAACTAAGGGAAATATTATTAAGTATAATGAAATGTCAGTTTCGATGGGATTCCTTCAAAGAGAAGGCATTGATTGCTCTAAAATCTTTTCCCCTATTGTTAAGCATTCTTCCATTAGTCTATTACATGACTTTTCTACCAATAATGATCTTCGCATCAAACAACATGATGTTAAAACTAATTTTTGGCATAGTTATTTAAATTATAATCCTTACATAAAGCTTCCTGATGGTTACACTAAGGAATTAAAATTGAATCAACTATTCTTATTAGTTAAATAATTGTATGTATTGAAACAAACCTCTAGGAAATGGTATATGAAATTTGATTCCTTTATGTTAGATAATCAGTTCACTGGGAGCCAATATGATACATGCGACTATTTTAAATCATCTAAAAACTACATGCTTTATTTATTGTTTTTTATGATATGATTATAATTTTTAATAACATATGCCTCATTATTGCTATAGAATCTCAACTTAAAGGTACATTTGAAATGAAATACGTAGGTGTTGTTAATAAAATATTAGGTGTTGAAATCATTAGATATAGACCAATTAAATTTCGTTATTTATATCATAGTGGATAAATTTTAAATATTATAAAGATATTCATTATTGAATATATAAAACTTGTCAATGTACCACTTGGATGACACTTTAAATTGCCTTTGACATAAGCACCCACTGCTGATGATGATATTCAATTTATGTCTAAAATTTCTTATGATAATATTATTGGTCGCATTATGTACTCTTGGATTTACACTAGAACTAATGTTTCTTATGAAATTTTCACTCTTATCATATTTATGGGAACATCTGGGAAGCCACTTTGGCATTCCCTTAAGTTTATTTTAAGATACATGTCATGTAGTTCTAATTTTTACTGTGTAATGGAAAACATTAGATACTACTGAAATTATTACTAGATATGTATATGATGACTATGAATGTAAAATAGATACTAGAAAAACCTTGACTGGTTACATTTTTGCTACATGTGGTGGCCAAATTTCATGGAAGTGCAACATGCAGTCTTAGGTTTCTCTTTCAACTATGAAATTTGCGTACATTTCATTTCACGATGCATAAAAATAGGCCTTATGTATTAGAGGCTTGTCTTCTGAAATTAGTCTTTACAATTATGTTATAAATTGTTATTATGATAGCCAATATTCTCTTCATATAGGAAAAAATTTATTATGTCATGGTTAATCAGGACACATTGATATCTGAAAAAAATTTATTAGATATATTTTAGAGTCAAGAACCATGTGTGTTAATAAGATACACACTAAAATTTTCACGACTGATAGTTTAAATAAAGTTGTGGTCTTGTCTAAATTAAAATTTTGTTTAGATATGTTGAGTTTGTTTAAAATTCTACAACCATAGGTGCATGGACATCACCAATTTCAATTGAAAATGGTATAGATTTATGAATTATGATGTTCCTTGTATGTTTTCATATTGAAAGATGTCTTTTTATTATTATTCTATTTAAATTGTTATTGATTCATGAATAAATGATTATCCAATTTTTATTATATGCTCAAATTTAAATTTTTTATGACCATATTAATTGTGTTGGGTCAATAATCCACATGGGCTTCTTTTATTTGGATTTTACACTTCGGTCGACCCTTCCCCTCATACTCCTGGTAAAACCTTGGAAATTCGTGTGGTCATTCATCAATGATTGTTGACTACTTTTATGATATATTGATCTATATTATCCATTTATCCCAAATTATGTTAATTGTTACTATATTTTATCTTTGTAAGTGGTTCATGATGCGTTCTGGTTGGAAATTTTCACGTTGTAGGTGTTATGGTGTTACGGGAAATTGATGACCCCCCTTGCCTCTGTCGCTTCGGGGATTGGTTTAATCTGCCTCTCCTTCCCCTAGATTGTATCTCTTAGTTTCCTTTAGTGAAACTCTATATCATCCTCACCATTATTATTGGTTAGTTCTCAGTCCAAGCTTGTCAGTCTCCCTCAACATCATCTTGTGGTCAATCCATGGTGGATACAACATCTTTCCCAAGTGGAAGAAGTTAAGCTTTTGTTAGAGACTATTCCAAAAATGTGGAACAATAATTCAATGAATTATGGTTTTTTTAAAAAAAAATCATATTAAATTTGTTGTATAACATGTATTGGTTTTTCCCTCCATTCAATTTTTGATTACACCATGTTTTACGATATCATATCATTAGTTTTTTTGGATCCTATATGCATGTTGGGACACCTATTTTGAGGCTCGGTTAATCCCAAATTTTATTGTCTGAAATCAACATTAATTCTTGGTGAAATTTCCAACATTGATCATTTCCATCACCCTTCGAGATCCAACCAGCCATGTCTGTCGTTCTGTTCATCTATACGGTTATGCTAAGCTACATAGTACCCTCTGATTCGGAAGTTTGTTTGAAACAAAAACAAATGTTAAGGGGTTTGATTTTCCCTGCATGATGATTCTTTAATCGATGGTTCTTTTTGGATCCCACTATCTATTTCCTCTCTGTTTCAATTGGAAAACATTATCTCATCATTCCTTCCATCATATTTCTAGACCTCTGTCTAGGCCTATCTTCGTCCCCCGTTTCATTTCGTGGTCATCCTATGGTTGAGTCAACATCCTTCCACATCATATGAAGTGTGCCCCTTGCTGACAACTCTCATATCTCAGAAGGAGGATTACAGAAGAAGACCACCCAATCCAGCATAATCAAGTCTAGATTTGAATAGATCAGGGGGCACTGTATGTATAGGGTTTAAATTTTATTTTCTATTCAAAGATAGAAATTTTTGTTTCTAGTTTTGATGGTATTTTTTGTATTACATCCTTTGTAATTTTTTGATTTATTTGATTAATGAAATAAAATTTTTTCATGTGTATGGTGTTTTTTCCATGTATTAGGACCCCTAAAGTCCTGAAGCAATTTAAATCATCATGTTTGTTTAGTTTCTGGAAATATCTTGTTTCTGTTTTTGGTAATATCTAACCTCACACTTCTAGTTTTTGATATGTTGCATACTATTGTTGTTGGGACTTTCTATATCACCCCTCATACCATAACAAGGGGTATTAGAGCCTTTATGGCTTACCATGTTCTCCATCTTGATTATTGCTCACATTTTATGCAATTTTAGTTTCATGCATCATGTTTATAGCTTTTTATATTCTGGTTTCATTCCCTTTATTCCACATTTATATTTCTATTTAATGCCAGAATTTTTATAGATTTCTATTTATTATTTAAATCATTGTATTCATTGAAAATATCTAATCTTTGTATCACATGATACACATATGTCCAATGAGACTGTCTGATTATTAGTGGCGTATGCCTTACGTTGTCCCCAACCATTCAATATCCACTCATCTCGGTAAACATGTCTAAAATGAAATACAAAATCAATAGGTTCAAGAGAGAAATCAATTTTAATTTATGGTGAATTAAAATGAGGGAATTATTTGTTCAATAAGGATTAATTGATGCCCTATCTGAGTCTATAAAACCTTTTACAATTGTCAATGAAACTGGTTAGACCATTTTAGAACATAATCCTATTCCATCTGAATTTTTAAGGGCCATAGTTCCATTTTTATCTCCTTAGGTGATAAGGTTATTAGATAACTGGCTTATGAGTCCACAACTACTAGAATATTTCTTAAACATGAAAATTTATACATTAATGCCTCTTTAGTATGAATAATTTACAAGAAACATTATTGTTTACCTTTGAAATGAGGGTTGGAACCTCTATAAGAACTCATTTACATGGATTTCATAATGTCGTGTTATATATAGCCAATATTAGTGTTTCTGTGTATGATGTGGATCATGATATTATCATATTAATCTCTCTTGACAATATCTATAACACCATTGTTGAAACCCTGATGTTATGTCAAGACTCTCTAACTTTAGAAGAAGTTTCTATCTAAGGAACATTATTCTAAACCTAAGGTAATAGGTAAGGATAAGAGTTTGTTTACCAGGGGAAGACCAAAAATCAAAGGTAAAAGGAATTTGTATAATAGAGATAAAAATGAGACTAGTAGAGAACCCAAACATAGGGATAATTCTAAGGATAGAAAACTCATGTACTTTCACGGTGATAAACCTGGGCACATAAAGCCTAAGTCTAGAAAGCTCAAGAGTGATCTAGAACATGTGAAACCCACTTACCAATGTCTTCTCATCGACTTTGGCTATATTTTGAAGTCCTGAATGTATCCAACCACACACTCAATGAAGAGTCAGTCTTAGACTATTATTGGTCCTTACATATGTTATCATATAGAGATATTTTTTCAGAGCTGGTTGAAAAAGTGGAAGGAGATTTCCTGTTTGGAAATAATAATAGATTCAGGGTTGAGGGTAAAGGGTCTATTATAATAGATTTAGATGATCGATCCATCATCACACTACTTGATGTAAGGTGGGTCCCCAACCTTCAATGAAACTTAATATCCTTATGAATCTTCAATCAAAAGGGATATTCGTTTAGATGAGACTAGGGTTGCATCAATATCTCTAAATGGTACAGAACAATCATAAAAGGGTCTCTCAACAATGGGTTATATGTTCTGAATGGGAAGACACATTCAAGACAGTTAGGCAGTGTTTACCACACAAACACCGATAATAATATGTTATGGAATAGATTTTTGGGGCATGTGAGCTCAAAAGGGTTATAGGAAATCAATAAGTATCGGTTGTTGAGTGACATATCACCCACCAATATTCCATTATATGGAGATCGGGTCATGGAAAAAACCAAAAGAATGAGTTTTAATAGGTCCTCCTTTAAATTTGTCATCCCACTTGAGTATATACATTTATATATGTGTGGGACAGCAAGGACCTCCTCCCATGGTGGAGGATCATATTTTTTTTCATTGATGATTTATCCAGGAAAGATTTGATTTAAATTTTAATGAATAAATATGATGTTTTCCAAACCTTCAAAACCTAGAAAGCATCAGTCAAAAATCAAACCAGTAGGAATGTTAAAACCATGAGAACAAATAACAGGTTAGAGTCTCTATCCACTGATTTCAGAATGTTTTGTGAAGTTGATGAGATTAAAAAACCCAAAACTATTTAAAAAATCCCTCACATAATGGACCTGTAGAGAGGATGAATAGGACTATTATAGAATGTGTCTAGAGAATTCTTGTATGCTCAGGCCTGCCCAAGTCATTTTGGGTTGAGGCCACTAACACTGTTGTGTACCTTAAAAATAGGTGTCCCTCATCTACAAATCAATTAAAAATTATTGAAGAACTGTGGACTGGAAATACCACATCATATTCTTACTTAATAGTTTTGAGTTTGATATAAAATTCTCATGTTAGGACTGATAATTTATAACCTATATAATTCAAGTGAATTTTCATTGGTTATCCCGATGGAGTTAAGGTATAAAAACTATGGGTTGATAAACCCGGATACCAAAAAATGCATCTTCATTTTGGACGTGATGTTTTTTGAGTCGTATTCTATTAAAACCAAGAATGTCGCACCATGAAACAATCATACAGACCTTGATAAGTCTGATAAACATAAACCATTGGATCACCATGAGGTTGATGTCCAACTTTTTACACCTCCTTCTAATCCCACTAATGTGGATAACTCTGAGACCATTTCTGGTTCATATTCCAAATACAAACCCACTGTAACTAATCATGACTATAATTTGACCTGTGACCAGAAAAAGAGGTTTCCTAGACCTCATTTCCACTTTAACCTGTATGATATGTCTTTATAAACTTTTCATGTGGCCTAGGATCTCATTGATGATGATCCTCAGTCTTATAAGAAGGCTTTTATAGATAAAAGAATCAATGTAATGGTTCTTTTTCATGAATAATGAAATGCATTCCTTAAAAAACAATACCTAGGATATTGTAAATAAACCAACTAAGTCCAATTTAATTGTTTTTAAATGGATTTGTAATAGAAATGAGGTCAACATTGAGTGAGGTAAAATCAAGTTTAAATATAGGGTAGTTACCAAGGACTTCTTTTAGAGAGAGGGAGTTTATTTTTATTGAAATATTTTTTCATGTTGTTAAGAACTATTCTATTCAGAACCTATTATCTTTTTCTACTTATAATAACTTTCATATATAATAGTTATATTTTAAAACTAATTTTCTACATGGTGATTTGAATGAATAGATTTATATACAATCCCCAGATGTCTATCATACCAAATTCAAACCATATCATGTTTTCCTTTTGAATAAATCTCTTCACAGGATGAAACAATAATATATCCAGTGGTATTTGAAGTTGGATTCATACATTTCATGTAAAATGTTCTTTAAGAGTAAATATGATTGTTTTTTTTATTTTATAATTACTAAAACATGCATCGTTTATCTACTTTTTTATGTCAATGACATGATGACAATTTGAAAAGATATAAATCTGATTTCTTTTGTTAAATCCTATTTAAAGAATAGTTTTGAAATAAATGACCTAAGTGTAGATAATAAAATTTTGGGTGTAGAAATCATATTAGATGGACCAAAAAAATTTCTTTATCTATCTTGACATGCTTATGTTTTAAAAGTTTTAAATAGTTATATGTTTTAAACTCATATGCCTTTTAATATCCCTCTTGTACAACATTTAAAATTTTCGTTGAATCAATATGCTACTGCTGATGAATATATTGAATTTATTTATAAAATATCTTATGCTAAAATAGTTGGGAGCATAATGTATTCTATTATTTTCACTCTCCCTGATATTTATTTTGTTGTTTGAACTCTAAGTAGGTTCATGGACCCTCTTGGGAAGCCACATTGGCATGCCCTTAAATGGATTCTTAGGTATACTTCCTGTACTTTGAGTATTTATTTGTTCTTGGTTGAAAAGCTGATTATTCTGAGCTTATTTTTGGTTTTTTATGCTGACAATGCTGAAAATGAGGATACTCATAAATCATTAGTCAGTTATGTGTTTACTGCTTTTGGAGGTGCCATTTTCTTGAAGTGAAAAATGAAATCTACTATTGAAATTTCAACAATAGAATCAAAATTTATTTCTTTAAATGAGGAAGTTAATGATGCCTTGTGGATTAAAGGTTTTTTTCTAGAACATAGCATTTTTAGTTCTGTTATCAATGTCTATTCTGATATCCAATCAGTAATTCATTTATCTAAAAATTTATTTTTTTCATGTTAAGTCTAAGAACGTATATATTAGATTAAATTTTATTAGGGATGCCATAGAATCGGGGACCGTGTGTACCAATAATATACACAATAACATTAACCGAACTGATAGTTTGACTAAATCTATGGTTGTTTCTTAGTTTAAATTCTATTTAGATAGGATAATCATGGTTCTGGTTATATGAACCTAGGTGCAATAACATACCAATTTTAATTAAAATTGATGGAGATATCTGAATTAACTTTTTCCTTAATTCATTTTTTATATTAAATTTTTTTATTATAATGTATTAGTTTTTTTTTACCATTCAAATTTTTATCACACCATGTTTTTTATATTATCTCTCTGGTTTTTTGGTTCCTATATGCATGTTCTGTTTCATGTTTTGAGGGCCCTGTCATCCTTGCTTGTATTGCTGGAAATCTGCATTACTACTTGGTGAGATTTTCACTATTGATCATTTATACCACCCTTTGAGATCTAGCTGTCCATGTGTGTTTGTTTGTTTTGATATGCAGTTACACTCCACTATGCAGTACCCTCTGATTTAGCATTTTGTAAAAAATGGCAGCTGGTGTCATGGGGTTTGATTGCCCCTACATGGCACCTCTTCG
Source organism: Viscum album (assembly GCA_963277665.1). Lineage (NCBI taxonomy): Eukaryota > Viridiplantae > Streptophyta > Magnoliopsida > Santalales > Viscaceae > Viscum > Viscum album. The sequence goes on along the minus strand of OY728162.1, from coordinate 1,364,774,468 downwards.
ATTGATGGTTCATTTGATTCCATTTGAAACATTGCTCTCAGTTTCACTAGCAAAACCATAGCTCATCATCACATCTAGTGCCTCATTGGAGAATTGTCCAGTCCTATTTTCCTCTCTAGCTTCAACTCATGGACGTCCTATAGTGGAGGTGACTTTGTTCCATGTCTAAAGATGTGTTTCCCCTTGGTGACAACTCTTAGAGCTAAGAAAAAGGATTACAAGGCATGACCACCCAATCTAATAGACTCTAGCCTTGATTTGAAGATACCAGGACTACATGACTATTATACATCCAGCACTATATATAGCATCCCATATTTTTATTTCATAACTTTACATTACATTTCATAAATAGATGATCTTTAATGTTCAGTGTCTTGGAAATAATGTACATAATACACGAAAACATAAAACATTATTTTAATTCGCTTGTAAGGCCTCATCATAGGTTCATCCTATGTAAAATTACTGCATCTCATAACCTGGGGACAAACATTAAATAAAATGGTGAGAAGAAGGACTAGTAAGGAAAACAAGTGAAATAGTTTATATGTAAACATGAGTGATATCAATAAGAACATGAGGAATATCATAATTACATGATAATGATGTATATCATAATAGTAATAAATTGAGTCATAACTTGTAAATGTGGATAAATCATTTAATTTAGGCATTTATAATCATTTCACCAAGGATCATTCCCAAGGTGTCATTAAAATTTCCAAGGTTTTTCACCAAGGTATCATAAAACATGTCATCTCTAACGATTAATTTATTTAACCAATGCATTCGAGATATATCAGGGAACACCCTTAATATGTCTTTATTTTCACATGAGTAACATATCTCATACTCAAACATTTCATAAATAACACAAGTAGAATAAAAGAAATGGGTTTTATATCAAAATCGTGACGTTTTAAAAAGTGCTTAAAACACGATCATTCTCTCATTCATAACACATGGAAATGGAATGAGGGTTTTATTTATGTCAATTATAAGAATATAATATTTAATTTTTACATATCTATGAATACCCCTAAAAATTATATATATTTGGGTATTCACATATATAAAAATTGATAATTTCATGAGAACAAATAGAGAGATTTTGAGACGAAAATTCTACAACATAACTGTTACGCTACATGGTTTTAGAACAAATTAAAAAGATAGGGGATAGGGGTAACCAATTATTAGAAGAATAATAATATATTATAGGGATATATTAAAATGTAAATAATAACATGCTATGGAAACTTGAAATACATACCATGTTAAAGATAACATTAATGGAATAAAGAGAAGTTAAGAATTCCATTACCATGAAGAGTAACTTAAAAAACACTAAAATTGGGACATTGAGGGAATTAGGAAACCTTGGAATGAATAATTGGGATGTATAACTAGCAAAAATTCATGGATTATGCATTTTTAATGAAGATAAATGAAGTAATTCCTTGGTATTTATAGTAAAAGATACAATGTTTGTTTTTTAAGGACACCTCATCAGTGGTACTTGAAAAACCATCGGTTTGAACATGGTATTTTCCAATGATTTAGGCCACATGGGAGACCTCATATAATATATTAATCCACATGAGTCGACCAGACTTTTAAATTACATATTATATCATTATGATGTCATAAAACACACTAAAAACATGAAAACTGTATTTTTACAATTCACCAAAAACCAAAACATTTTATAAAAATCTAATAAATTCTCCCTAACCTAATATCGATGTTCTAAATTAAAAAATGAACTCTATTTTATGAAAATAATTTTTTAAATATGATAAATTTAATTTTTATGTAAAATAAAAATTTACCAGAAACAAATTCTAATAATTAACTAATAATCTCTAAAATAGTTTTTAACTTATACTATTATATCATATTATAATTCAAGATGACTAAATTACATTTATATTTCCTTAGGTGAGGTTACAATTCCATTGGTAATATTACTATTCATAAGGGTAATATTACTATTCATAAGTTACTATTCACTAAAAATAGGTTGTTCTTATCAAACTCAAAATTTCTTACTAATCACAACCATATATTTCCTTTTTTCAAAAATCATTTCATAGTATTAAATATTTAAACTATAAAAAATATTTAAAATACACTTTTCGACATTCACCAATAATATGAAACATCTTAGAAAAAAACTAAATATTCATACTATTTAAATTTTTGACATTTGAAAAAATAATGATTATTTTACCATAATAAGAAATAAAAATTTTATTTATAAAAAATTGATTACACAAAGAAACTAAGGTATAGTTAAATAACCTTTTATAACACCTACATATGACCTAAGATTAATTTGTGAAATGGTTATAGAATCATGGGGTGGCTCGGACTACATTCTCTGAGTGGTGATTTCTATCAACTTAAACATCTCCCGTAGGCAATTTCATTCAAGATTTACATATTGAAGTTCATCTTGGGATTGTTCTAGAGAAAAGAATAATGATGCTACCTCCTTCCAATGATAAAATAAATATGCTTTTTATGGCCCATGTCTATTGTATGTGGCCATTGACCCATCTATCTGCATTAATTATCCACTATCATTCCTATTTATAAACAATAATTATAACGTTAAAAATTATTATTGTTTCCAATAGTCATTTTATCCAATAGTCTTATAATTGTCAAAAGCCGATTGTCACATCTCATTTATACTTATATATTTTTATTTATTATGACATAGTAAAACATACACTTTCTGGAAAAAAAATATTATTCAAAGGTTCATGTCATTACATTCATCCCCCATATAAAATTTCAACCCTGAAAATTCAGCTAGTACCCTTATAAGAGAAAATTTGAGGGTATATTTGCGTTATAGTCTCATCTAGTTCCCACGTGGCTTGTTCATATTTTTTGTTCCTCCATAGAACTTATACAAGGTTGGTAGTCTTGTTGTGTAGAACCTGTCTCTATGTTCCAAGATCTCCACTAGCTACTCCTCATAAGAGAGTTCGTGTTTTGGTTGCACCACCATTGGATTCAGTACATGCTAAGGGTAGGTTATGTACTTTCTCAAGAGGGATATATTGAATACATCATGAACATGTGTTAGATTTGGAGGAAGTTCAAGGTGACAGGACACTGCTCATATGGGATCAAGTATTTCACAGGGGCCAATGTACCTAGGGTAGAGCGCCCCTTTCTTCCCAAACCTCTTTACTATCTTACAAGGTGACATTCGAATAAGGACTTTGTCACAAACCTAAAACTATAAGTTCCTTCAAAAGATGTCAGCATAACTCTTCTTCTGACCATGACCAGCCTTTATATATTGTTGGATGACATGAACCTTTTCTATCATCTCTTGAACAAGATTAGGACCAAGAATATTTCTCTCACCACCGTCATCCCAACAAGTAGGAGTTCTACATCACTTTCCATGTAGATCTTCATTGGGTTCCATTTGAATGCTCGAGTGGAAGCTGTTGTTGGAAGACAACTCAACTAATGGTAGATGTTGATCCCATCTACCTATAAATTCAATTGATCATGGCCTCACCATATCCTCAAGTGTCTGATAGTCTTTTCATATTATCCATCAGTTTGGGGATGATATGTGATACTAAAATTCAATTTCGTACCCAGATCAGGTAGAAGACTTTTCCAGAATTCTGATTGAAAGTTGGATCATGATCAAATATGGTAGAAAGTTGAACCCCATGCATTCTTAACACTTCCTTCTCGTAAATCTTGGAATGTTGATCAAGAGAGAAATCATTATAAATATAGATTAAATGGGTAGTCTTGGTTAGTCAGTCCAGTATAATCCATATTTCATTGTTTCCTTTGGATATTCTTGGGAGACCAGTGACAATGTCCATAGTTATATTTTCCCACTTCTATGCTGGTATAGGTAGTTTTTGTAATACCCCTTTAAGAAGTTGTCACTATATCTTCACTTGATGACATACTAGGCACCTTGTAGTGTTGTTAAGAACCTCTATTTTTATATTATCCCACCAATAATGATCATGAAGGTCTCTATACATTATTGTGCTTCCAAGATGTATAGAGAATGTAGAGCTGTGTGATTCATCCATCACCTCCTTCCTTATTTCCATAATATATGAAACACGTAGTCTTATACACAATTTATATACACATTCTTTATCAATATTGATCTTGGGAAACTTCACATGCTTCACAGCCTCAAACATCTTTTATATCAAAGGGACTAATTTTTTAGCCTTCATGATCTTCTCTAGTAATGCCGGTTGAGAAATCATTTGGGATAGGGTTGTTGATGACCCTTCCCTTATAATTCCCATGTCCAGTTTCACTAAGTCTTTGATCAAGGGATCTACATGAATCATCATCATGGATATAACAACATGGTCTTTTCTCCTTAATGCATCAGTGACATTATTTTCTCCTCTTAATGATAATAAATTTAACAATTATACAATTTAAGATGTCCAACCATATCCTCTGTCTCGTGTCAAATTCCATTTATTGGAAAATATACTTCAAACATTAATTGTTTAAATATATATCACACTTTTCCCCATATAGATAGTGCCTCCATATCGTCAAATAAAACACAACCGTAGCCATATCTATATCATGCATGGGATAGTTCTACTCATGGGTCTACAACTTTATAGATTTATAAGAAATCACCTTGTCTGTTTTCATGAGGATTCACCCAATCCCATTCATAGATGCATTGCTAAAAATAATGAATCCTTATTTTCTTTAGGGGATAGATTACACTAGTGCAATAACCAATCTCTTGTTCATCTCTATGAAATATTCCTCACACTCCTTTTTCCAGATGAACTTGAATATTTTTTATTTAATATAGTTAATGGATTATAAATTCGGGAAAATTATTTCAAAAACCTCATATTATATAATTATAATCCAAGGAAACTATGAATCTTAGATATCATTGTAGGCATATCCACACCTATACAACCTTTGTCTTTATAGGGTCAATTGTGATTCCTTCATTTGTTACAATATTCCCCATGAAAGAAACATTTTGTACCCAAATACTACACCTTCCGAACATTCCAAAAATCATTTCCTTCTATAGATTTTTCAAAATAACCATTAGATGATCTTGATGCTTCTCACGATTTTTAGAATATATTATAATATCATCAATAAAACATACTAAAATGTTATCAAGGTAGTACCTAAAGTCTCTATTCATCGAAACCTTAAAAATAGTAGGAGTATTAGTCAAGCTAAAGGGCATAAAAACAAACTCATAATAACTATATCTTGATCGTAAGGAATTTTTATGAATATCTTCTTTCTTCACCATCAATTGATGATAACCCAATCAAAGATCAATCTTGGTGAAGAATTGATCCCCTTGAAGCTGGTCAAATAATCAATTAATTCATGGAAGAGGGTATTTTTTCTTCACTATAATCATGTTCAGTTCTCTATAATCAATACATATATGCATTGATCCATCCTTCTTCTGCACAAATAGAATAGGTACTCCCCAAGTAGACACACTTGGTCGAATAAATCTATTCTCCAAAATATCTTGGTTTTCTTTCTTTAATTACTTATGCTCCAAAATATCTTGGTTTTGTTTCCTTAGGAAATACGTCAATCTATTCGTATATAATAGGGAAATTTTCTATCCTTATAATATCATTTCATTCTTCATCCTCACTGATAAAACCCACAAATAATGATATAGGAGGTTCATCTAGAAAAATCTTAGGTCAATAAATATCTACATTAATGATAAATGTAGGTATCCCATTAAGAACTACTTATATTTCCTTGCTTCTGTATTTGATCTTAGCATTATACTTTGATAGCCAGTCCATACATAGGATACTTTTGAATTCCAACATGGCAATGACAACAATATTTGAGATAAGATTATACTAACTAATGTAAATACTATATTTTCTAATCACTGATGATTCTTGGATAATGCCACCAGGAGTCTTGACTGATAACTCTACTTTTAGAAATTGAGGGGTTAATTATAAATTAATTGAAAACATGGAAGAAATAAAGGAATGTGTATAACCAGAATCGAAAAATGTACTAAATTTACAATCTATCTTTGATAGAATAATAAGAGTACCTAACACCACATCATTTGGAGCTTCAATATTAGATGTCATTGTAGAAAAAGAACTACCTTGCTCCCTTATCCTTTTTTTGGGATAATGGTGATTCACCACCACTACCCTTGGATTTGGACAGTGATTAGAAATGTGCCCAAGTTGTCCACACATGAAGAATTAGACTTCTGTTAGGTCCTACACAAACTTACCTTTCCCATTAGTGTGGGTAAGTTGAGTCGTCACCTCACTATGAAAATTATACATGATATAGCCATCTCTTCTACACTTGTAGCACTTCCTTCTGCTGAGCCGGTAGTTCTATGAATGCTTATTTCCACATTTATTACAAGTAGAATGTTTCACTAGCTTTACACCACTTCCTTGATCAAATATACTTCCAATTATTGGATCCATTGGTCTCTTATTTTCATTCTATTTGTTAGACGACTACATCTCATCGAACTCTAGTTTGACTTTCATAGCACGTTGCATGATATCCTCATAGCTATGGTAGTTTCAGTTGTCTAGATTTTTCTATATAGGAGGCCTTAGTTCACCAAAAAATATATCAACATTCCCATTGGGATCCATTACAAATATGGAGGTCTAATGAGAAATCCATGTGAAGTTCATCTCATAGCTTCCCACAAATTCATTCTCCTTATGCTATAGCTTGATAAATTCCTTCTCCATTTCTGTTCACGTCGAACAAGGGAAATACTTATCAAATAATAATCCCCCAAACTCTTCCCACTCCAAATATTCAATCTCCCCTCTTACACTCAAGTTTTCAATCAGTTCCCACCACTGATCTACTTCTCCCTTAATGTGGTAAACAGCCATAGTGACCTTCTCTTGTTCTGAATAGAAAATTATAGAAAAGTACATTTCGATAATGTTGGTCCATTATTCAGTAATCAATGGGTTAATAGATTCACTGAAGGTTTGTGTTCATTGATGCCTAAAAAATCAATATAAATTTGATCTCATTATGGTGAAATCAGTCTCTCATACTGATTTATGTTATTTCCCATAACTTGAGTTAGTTGGATCAATATTTTCCTGAAATATTTTGTTCTGGCTTCCATCGGAGGTTCGTTAACATATGGATTTTTGAAGCCACCATTTGCATGGTTCCTCTAATTTCCAACCATTTTATAAAATAATAAAACCTTAGTTGGAAACTTATTCCATTTATAAATATATTAACTGTAAAGTATTTTTATGTCATAAAACTTCGTGCTTGAACATGTTATTTATTAAAAACAATTCAACATTTCTATAAATCCTTCATAATTATTCATAAAAAGCATGTGATTATCCAAACATATAACCTAGGAGTTTCAAACCCTGAGTGCAGCAAGGATCATTGATATACACTAGTTCCCGTTCGATTCTATCTCAATGTGGTTTTTTCGGGTTCTATCCCTAGATATATCTGGGAAAAATCCACATCTACATATTTCTATCCAGGCAGGGATTTATTTATTTTTGGAAACAAATTACTTAATATTTCACCAAAATACTACGAATGTTTACTATATTGAATATTTTATATAGGGTTCTTCCTAATTATTTTATATACTAATTTCTATAAATATCTAAACCATCCTTTTATATTGACTATAGCATCCTACCTTTTTATTAGATAACTTCACGTTAAATTTCACAATCAGAGGATCTTTAATGTTTAGTGTCTTCGAAATAAGGTACATAATACAATAAAACATAAATAATTATTCTAATACAATTTTAAATATTCATCATAGGTTCATCCTAAGTACAATTACTGCTTCTCATAACCTAGGTACATACATCAAATTAAAGGTTGAGTAGAATCCCCGTTGAGTAAGACATGTGTAACATTTTGCATTCGAACTTGAGAGATATCAATAAGAACATGAGGAATATCGTAAAGGAGTGATAAATTGGAATATCATAATAATACTAACATGTTTCATAACTATAAAATATGGCTTAGACATTTAATTTAGACATTCATAGGAATATTACCATGGTTCATCCACAAGATTTCATAAAAATTACCAAGGTTATTCCCCAAGGTATAAAAAACATTTCATCTCTAAATATTAATTTCATTACCCAATGCATTTGAGTGCTATCAGGTCACACCCTTAATATGTATTTATTTTAATTTGATCCATATATATCATAATAAAACATTTCATAAATAAACCAAAGAAAATAAAATAAATGGGTTTCATATCAAAATCTTGTTGTTTTAAAAAGTGCTCAAAGACATGACCATTATGTCATTTATAACCCATAGAGAGAGAATGAGGGATTTATTTATGGAAATTCAAAAATAAAATATATAATTTTATGTCTTGATTAATTACCGTTGAAATTAAATAGTTTTGGGTATTCACAAAAATAAAATAAGATAATTTCTTCAGAAAAAGAATTATATTTTGAGATGAAAATTCTGCAGAATATCAGCCATGAAACATGGTTTTAGAAAACATTAGAAATAGAGGAGAAAGGGTTCAACCATTTATAAATGAATAATAATATAGTATAGCGATATGAAATAAATTTCATAATAACATTGTAAGGAAACATGAAATTAATACCACATAAAAGAAAACTTGAATGGAAAAAATCAAAGTGGATAATTCCCTTACCATGAAGAGTAGCTTCTAAAACACTACGATCGGGACCTTGAGGGCTTAATAACACCTTGGGAGGTGTAAATAGAATAAATATTTGGAGGATGAACTTTTATTAAAGATAAATAATGGAATGAAATGGTATTTATAGTAAAAGAGAATATTTTTTTATTAATTTCTTAGGACACCTCCTTAGTGGAATGTCCAAAGCCAAGGGATTTCCCATGGTACTTAGCCATGGTTTTGGCCACATGGGACACCTAATATAACATTTTAATCCACATGATTCTACCGGTATTTTAAATTATATATTACATCATTATGATGTCATAAAATATACCAAAAACTCAAAACTTTTATTATTACAATTCACTGAAAAACAAAACATTTTATAAAAATATCATAAATTAACCGTAATGTAATATCTATGTTATGAATTCAAAAATGAACTCCATTTCATGAAAATAATTTTCTAAATATTATAAATTTATATTTTAAGTAAAATAACTATTTTCATGAAAAAATACTAATAATTAACTAATAATATCTAAAACAGTTATTTACTTGTACTATTATATCACATTACAATTAAAGATGACTAAATTACATTTATACTTCCTTAGGTGAGGTTACTATTCCAATGGTATTATTAATTTTTATAAGGGTAATATTACTATTCATAAGTTACTATACACCAAAAATTATGTTGTTCTTATCAGACTCCAAATTTCTTACTCATCACAATGATATATTTCTGTTTTTAAAAAATAATTTCATAGTATCAATTATTTATATTATAAAAAATATTTAAAATTCTTCTTTTCAATATTCATCAATAATGTGAATGTTCTCTAAAATATACTAAAAATTCATACTAGATTAATTTGGGCATTGGAAAAAATGATGATTATTTTACCATATAAGAAATAACAATTTTAATTATACAAATGGATTACAAAAAGTAACTACAGTCTTATTACATAACCCCTTATAACACATGCGTAGGACCTAATAGTAAGTTGTGCAATGCTTATAGAATCTTGGTCTGCCTTAGGCAACGTTTCCTATGTGGTTATTTCTATCAACATGAACTTATCCCATATGAGCTATTCGTTCAAGCTTAATATGATGAATCTCGGATTAATCTTGGTCCAGAGAAAAGCCCAGTGATGCTACCACATTTTCAACATCAGAAAAATGGTCTTAATATGCCTTGAGTATACTAGATGAGTTCATTGACCCATATTTAGGTATTAATTCTCCATTATAATTCCTCTTTATAAACAATAATTATAACGTTAAAAATTATTATTGTTTCCAATATACATATTAATCAATGGTCTTATAACATTCATAACCCAATGGCTACATTTCATTTATACTTATATATTTTGATTGATTTTGATATATTAATACATAAATTTTTACGATGAAAAATATTATTCAAATGTTCGGGTCATTACACTATAAGTATAGGGTTTAAATTTAATTTGTTATTCGAAGTTAGCAATTATTTCTTCCAGTTTTAGTTGTATTTGTTATATTGTATCCCTATTATTGTTATTATTTCTTTGTTCAAAGTAATAAAAAAATGTGCGTGTGTGTGGTTTTCTTGTCATGTATTAGGACCCATAAAGGGTCAAGGCATCTTAAATACCTGAGTTTTTTATTTCTTAAAATATATATTCTATTCTATTTCTGATAATATCAAACACCGTAGTTTGAGTTTTTGATCCGTTTCATATTTTGGTTTCTTGGATTTTCATTATCTCCCCTATATACCAAAAGTTAGTCTTTGGATGCATATATATTTCACCGACTAATACCAGCATTAAGTGACCAGGTCATACAGAGCATGTTCACTCCAACACTAAGTATGATTTGTTTTTTGTTTCATTTATTTTGGAGACTGTAGATCTTGTGTCTTGTTCTTGTTTCGTTTTCTTGGTCCTCACTAGTTCCTTTCACCCTATATTGTTCTGGTTTCTATGATCTTAATAAAATGAATGTTCTTTGATGTTTTCATTAATTATTTTTTCAGTTTTGTTTGGGTCTCCAATTTACAATTGAAAACATCAGGTATGTGTTGTTTGGGTTTGGTGTTCTTCTTATACCCCTCACAGATATCGACTGAAAAGAAGAGAGACCTCAAAACATGATCTAAAAGGTAACTGAAATAGGCAACATGAGATTCTGGTTAAATGATTGATGCTGACCAAGAATGGAGTTCTACATTAGACTAGAACGACTACGAAGATCCTAAAATTGAACCTCGGTCGTGGCCGAGCCAACCGATTATAGGGAGTCAGGTGATCCTGAGTGATCAACCAGGTTTAATGATGTTCAATATATAAGACTCTTTAATGAATCAAAGATATGGTTTGGTGACGGGGGTGATAAGATATTTTTTAACTAACCTGGGTTTATTCAATTGAATATGACATGACCAATGATTTAGGATGATGTCATGGTTGTTTGAAGTGTGTATGATGTGAAACTATTGATGCATATGATGTTTTTGATTTTGTTTTGATGTAGATAACTATTTCAACAGATGACTATTATTTGTTTGTAAGATAAAGATGAGAATATGATTGTGTCCTTAGAGATCTCTAATTTTGTGGCTGCAAATATGATGTGGGGTGCACATAGCCTACTCTATTTAATGTATCAATGAATCTCTAGTTGAGAGGATGATGTTCTAGAGGGCGTGGGATAGTCGTACGTAGCTTTTTGTACTTCAATGGCTCCTATAAGAAGATGAATTGATGATCATGGTTTGAGGATTGTTTGTATCGAGATGAGTATAGGATATTTTTAGGCTATTCTATTTAATGTGAATCATTCTATAAATAAAAGGATATTTTCACCAACTCTAATGGGATATCGATTCCACATTTTTTCTGTTGTTGGAGGGAGCAAAGGAGCGAGAACAAAATTTGAAACAGACTCTAAGAAGTGGCTCAAGTTTGAAAATTAGTGAAAGGACATGATCTCATTTTAGAATATTTATTTTCTCTTTCATTTAATTTTAATTTGAAATATGAATATAATTTAATTGAATATTTTTATTGTTTCATCATCTAGAATGTGTAACTGATTATTTTAGGAGAATTGGATTCGAATGATTGAATTTGTTTTTCATGTTCTTGATCCCAGTTGATTCATATATTTATGCCTTTTGTTTTCATAGTCATCTTTTTTTCTTATCCATGAAGATGAATTTTCATCATGAGTTCAATTATAATTAATAATTCATATGATATATCTCTAATGATGATGCTTATCTAATGATATCTTTGTTTTTAAATCAACTCTTCACACAGAATCTATAATTCTATAGTTAATTCTATGCAAGAGCAACATCCTTTTCCATTAATTCTATTCTGTCCAATTACCCCAACTCTTTCATCCATTTAACCATATTCTCATTCATTGTTATTTCTATGGTCATTTTACAATTCCACTATAATCCATCACTTTGGCTATTTTTTATACAAAATTTGTTTGTTTTAGTGTTTTCCTATCACACGCCTTCATAATTCTATGTGATCTTACTATAATTACCATTACACTAGTTATAGTCCAATCAATGAGTATGATTGTATCAAATTTTACATGTCGTTGTTGGGAAAGGGACATGTGACCTATTTAAAAAACATAAAAAAATATTCACTATATTAAAAATTAAAATATATTTTTAAAATATATTTTCAAAATAATCTTCTTTTTCATTGCTTATTTTGAAATATTAACACTGTTTTCACTTTCTTTTATATAAAAATAGAGGAATCATATGAAACTCTGGTTAACCCATTAATTCCTAGAATAAAAAAACATGGTTTTGTTATAAAAAAGAAAAAAAATAAATATAGATTCTAAAAAGTCAGATAATTTTATATTTAAAACAAAATATTATTCTTTCCCAAACTATAAACAATAGTGTTTAGAGGTTGAGCCTTAGTGATTTCTAACATCATAGTATTTCAAATAATCCTTCTTGATTATGGTAATCCCCTAGGCATAGAATTATAGGATATAACAATGAAGATGCTATAGAGTTCATTAGGGAATTTTATTGTTGATGTAATGACCCAAGAATTTTTAACCTTTGAATTAATACTATCTTCGATATCTTGTGTCACACCCACCACCAAACTAACAGAACACCCAATTTTAAAAAATTGCGGTATAATAAAATTACATGAAGTATATAATCACTAGTAAATAAATATATTTTAATCAATTGAAAATGCATAAAAAATAAGATTAAGAACACAAGTATTAAAAGATTTTTTTTAATAAAACAGTTTTTCTTTATATACATTATTTTTCATTCAAAATATAAATTTAAAAAAATTAGATTTTTAATTTAACAAGAGTAATATTATTTTGGGATTAATAATTACAATACCAGTTTAGTATTATTTTGTTATATTTTTCTAATATAATAGATTTTTAGATAAATAGTGAAAACACCAATTTTTCTTATACCTTCACATTTTTGACATTATTATAATTCAAGAAAAAAAATATGTTATTGATATTTTTTATATAAAAATCTTTATAGAGTAATATAAGTCATTTGAAAATAAAATATTGAATTTATGAAACCCATGTTTAGCGTTTTTGAAACTTTTTAAGTAATATTTTTCTCTAAAAAAATGTTTATTCACTTATATTAAAAATTAGATTTGATCACAAGTAGAAATTAAAATTTAAAAAAATTATATTTTACATCAAAATTATCATATTATTTAATAAATTCAATATAAATTATAGGCATCAAAATTTCATTAATTGGATTAAAGTTAATTACCATGATAATGGTAAAATAGTTATTTACAATAAAGTTATTATATTAAATTTTATAATTTTCATCAAATAAAATAAATTAATCACTTCTCAATAATGAATATAATATAATTTTTAAACCTATATATAAATACATTAACAACCATTCAATTTTAAATCAATATTAAATAATATTAAGGACACTTAATGGTAAAAACAATATTTTTTATACAAAATATTTTTTCAATAAATTAAATGTTTTAATTTTAAAGTTAATTCGCTAATATTTGGAAACTGAATTATAAAATATGAAGACTATGTTTAGGTTGATAAAATAAAATTTTGGTTATAATTTTTACTATGTATTTTTAATAAATATAATCCACTACTGTAAAAACCAGTTTCCATGGTAAAAAGAAAAATGGTAAAATGTTATAAGTGTTAAAAGCATTGAAACATATTTAAAACATGTACGGAAATGGAAGGTAGAGGATTTACAAACCATTTCTCACCACACACTCTATTATCACTTCCTTTTGGAACCATGTTTTCTTGAGTATTTTCATTCTGTTATTGAAATATAATGGGCGATCACCAAAGTTCTGTTTTCATAACTTATAAAAAGGAATCACTTCCACCCACTCAATGGTACACATCCCCTTTAAAATTTCCTTAATACCTTATCCAAATTCTATCTCCTATAAGTCAATTACATGAGATAAATCCCATGTTCAACATAATTTATCATAAGCCCTTCATTTCCAAACTGTCTTTTGGGAGAATGTTCAAAGTCCCAAAGTGAGTATTACATAATCTTTATCCTTATCGTCTAAATATTTTTCTTCCAAACCTAACCTATAAATAGTAATATAAGGACCTAAATATCACTATTATACTGATTTTTTTTATATTAATGTAAAAAATCATACTTTTTCTTCTCATCCACTTAGAAAAACAAAATAACGTCAATAGTGCATTTTTTTAGAATTACCACTCCCCAAAGAGGCACACATTGTTTTACATAAACACATAACATAGATGATATTTTAAATTTATTTATGGTAAAAATATGATATTTATACAACTATTATTATTATATAAAAATATTATTGAATATTTTATAAGTGTTATTAATAAAAATGGTCATAGAAAACTCAATAACCAAAAATGAACATATCTGTGTACCTTTCGTAATTAAAATTCAAATTATAAAAACCTATATAACCATATAAATTTTAAAAAAAATATAATAATTATTCAAATAAACAATTCCATTCTTGATATTATGGATTTATTCTGCAACACCTTTTACCATGGTAAATATATCCAAATAATTAGGTAGAAATATACTCAACAACTTTAAATAACCAACAAAAGAAAACACTATATAATAAATACATATAGATTGATCATTAATTGTCCTTTGTTAAAAAAATATATAATTATAAGGTTCTTATAAAGGTATATAATAAACCTAATTTTATTATTAATAAATTTAGTTTCATGCACAATGAAAACAATGAACGAGGTAAGGGTTTCTTGTATCAATTTTAACCTATTGACTAAAATTTTTTTATTATAAACCATGTTTTTTTGGAATGGTGTAGATAATTCCATGAAATATTTTTGTATAATGTTTCTCTTCTGTTTAATGATATTTAATTTTTTATTCATAGTTATTTCTCTAATGGTGTTTTGAATAAATAATTTTAATGGGTATAAGGGTTTTTGCAAACTAAATTTTGTTCCATTGAGTAAATTTTTTTTATTGAAGTATATTATTCAATATTTTATTTTTTATACATAATAAATACATTATATTATATTTCTTCATTATATTATAAGGTTCCTAAATTCTTCCTTATAACCTCATTATAAAATGAATCCTACCTTACAAATTTTGTTACCTAAAAGGGGTTTTTTGGTCTAAATCCCAATTTCGTGAGACATGTTTCTTTTTTAAGAACTAATTTACATTTATATTATGTATATACTACTTATTTATTCTGTTATATCTTGAATTAAGTTTTATATAGCGTATTTGATTTTAAATTTAATTTTATTTCTCATTCAAGGGGTTTTGATTTAAATGTTACTCACGTCTTTAGGTTTCTTTTCCCAACCTCATTTTAAAATCAATATATCTCAGGTATGATAACTCATATTGGAAATTTTCATCATCCTTTATTCCAATATCAGAATCATTTTCAAATCCTACGTGGTTATCCTTTGTGAACTTTGTCTCCACTTTATCTTATTTTATTTTTAAGTTTTATACTCTTTTAAAATGATGTGTTTTTTAACACAATCATTTTTAAAACATAACAATATGGAAATTATTTTTTCATGTATTTTTATAATAAATTGTTCCATTCATGGAAATCCATATATTTATTTAAAATATTGAAAAATTCGTTTCCATATATATTTACCATCTCTACATATTTTTTTTAAAATAAATTCATATTAATGTTTTCTGTATGTTTTGTTTTTTAAAAATAGTCCCTTTTATTATTTCCTAATGAACATATCTTTTTAATTCCTTTATTAACTTATATGAAAAATTATCACAATGTTTTCATGGTTTATAAAAGAAATTAGTCTTTTCACTTAGTTTTATGATATATTTATTTTATAATGATTTCAAAAGATCCAGGATATTTCTTATTTCTAATGTGATTGTTTTCCAAATAATAGGAACATGTGTTTTTCATCTTAGTTATTGTCCTTTATGATATACAATACTTGAATATGTATTTTCATTAAAAGAATAGCATATGTATTCTTTCTCGAGAAGACTTATTTAATGTTCATATCAATCAAAGATATAATCCACTACTAACATTTTCTTACCTAACCATCCACTATAAATATAAATATATTTTCTTCCAAAGAATTTACTTGTGAATACTATATTTTCTATTTCTTTAATTAAAGGATATTCACCAGGACTCCATACATCTATTGATTGAAGGAATTATTAATGTAACTGTACTCCCTTTATCTATATGGTCTAAATACCATATACATTATTGTCATGATTAAAGGGTATTTACTTAGAATGTTTCAAAATATCATTGGAAAACCATTTAATTTTCATAGGTTTATCTTGTTATGATTATTGATGATATTATTAACATAAACAGACTTTATTTTTCAATTTCTGTAATTGGTTTTAGTGGTTAACAGAAAAAATCGACATTGAGAAACAAAGGCTGAATTTGAGATACGAGGGAAGCTGCCTCATAATATTTACCCAAATCATGAATTAATGTGTCAGGTTTATACTAGATATAAACCTAAGTAATTTAATTTATTTCAAACTGAATATCATAATATTAGTTCTCGTTTTCTAATATCTTGTATCGAAATCAGATATCAATTCATTTATGTTATTGGAATGGTTGTCTATAAAGAACAATTTTTTTTATCATATTACGATTTCAATGAAGTTGTATAATGTTCTTGTCAAATGTTTCCTTGGTTGGGAATCTTTTTTTTTCATTTTTTAAAAATTTAGGTCTAGATTTATGTGAGATCAATACCTGAAAATTATATTTTGAGGAGATGGACATGATTGAATAGAAATATTTTAATGTTCTAAAGAGATTCTATTGATGTAAATGCTAATAGAAAACCAGTTATAGAAATATGTTACTAAGAATTAGCATGAATGTTAATGAGGTTAATTACTATTTCTTGTGAAATAGATTCAGTTTACGACATTGCCTTATATAATTTTAGTAATTTTTCAAAAGAGTTAACTACTGTAAATACATTATTTGATTGAGATACCAATCATGATAGTTCAGACACAATTTTAAGAAAATATTATTTAAAAAGGAAACAAAACATGAAATGAGGAGATAGAATGAAAAGCATTTTAGAAAATTACTCCCAATAGACGGAACAATTGAATAAAAATAAGAACAAGTTCAGTGTTATGTTGATGACAAGATTTAATTTTATGATGTATTTTATTTTTAATAGAAGTTTTATTATGGTAATGTGGTATCTGATATCATTTTTTTCACATAGGTAATTTCATATCAAGAAAGATCATATTTTACTGTTGTAGCTTCAAAAACACTTTTAAATGTAAATTTTGAGCAGTATTCATTCCTATATGTTTTCTAATTGTTTTGTTTCTCTATTGTAGGAATACTTTTCTGCCAATTTGGAAATTCATCTTTGGAGTTAGATTGTTATAGAAATAGAATTGAGGTTGATCAGTGTAGACATTGAATGAAATTTGTTTTTTTGGTTTTAATTGTAATGTCTCTACACCATATACATATTGTTTTAAGAACATTTATAGGATTTTTTTATTTTTAATGTATTGGGACACTATTTAAAGATATTATAATTTGTATGTAGACGTGCTATATGAGAATACGAAAATTTTAGGATTTTTCACAACTTCCTTTATATGATAGTGTTGTTTCATTCCTTTTAATGTTCAAACAAGACTACTATTATACAAAAAATGTGAACATTTTTGAGAAGTTGATAACATGTTCAATTCTAGTTTCATGTAAATGTAATAAAACTTGGGTGTTTAATTATTTAATATCTAGATAACATGTTCAATTCTAGTTTCATGTAATAGTTATAAAATAAGGTTGTTTAATTATGTAACAACCTAATAACATTTTCAATTCCATTTTCATGTCATGTCTATAAAACCATGATATTTTATTGTTTATGAACCTGAAAATGTTCAATTGTAGTTTCCTATCTCAACCATAAAACAAGGATATATAAATGTTTAAAAACTTGAGATTTTTCAATTGTAGTTTCCAGTCAAAGCCATAAAATTGGGTTGTATAAACGTTTAATAACCTGATAATGTTCAATTCAAATTTCATGTCACACCCAAAAAATAGATCGGCATAAATTTTTAATAACCTGATAACATTTTCAATTTAGCTTTGATGTCACATTCATAAAAAATTGTTCATTTAAATGTTTATTTTGATGTAGGTAGCACTAATTACAAGTGTAAATGTCAGGACTCGTCCCCCGAGGCCCATGCCTTAACTACCCCAAGCCTGCATTCCATAGGTCATGGGCTCGTGACATGCACCGAAGGGCGTATCCCCTAAAACTGGGAAGGCATTTCGTTTATATCCTGTAAACACACTCAACCAAGCACACAACAAGATATGAACACAAGCAAACATTATAGAAAAAAGAGTGTTTAGATTAAGAGGGCCTATACTACAAGCGCAATAGTAAAGGTACAAGTACAACTAAAATACAATACAACTAAACAAAGAGGAAGACTGCTACTGGGTCGTCCTCCACAGTACCTACTTGAATGGTAGGTACAGATTGGCTCTTCAAAACTCTGTGTCTACCCATCTCCTCTGCGTACCAACACGTTGTATGGTCCACCTCTGGCACCATCCATTCCTAGTACCCTCAGCCTCAATCGGTGTTGTCTATCGTCTTCACCAAACACAATGAGGTGTAGGCATAGCCCGTGCATGGATGAGTATAACGATACTCAGTAGGGACCCCAAGACCTTCAAGGTCTCACAAATTCCATAACAGATAAACCACAAAGCATGTAATCAACTGATAAACCAACTAAGGTAAATGCCCATACATATAGCTATGTTGTTATGTATAACCCTCTCAATCATGAGAAAACACAAAGTCCAACCCAAAATCCCAAAGCTCAACTATTCCACAAAGGGGGGAATACTACAAAGGTAAGTACCACACAGGTACACCACACACAAAAATACCACCAAGGTATTACCATGATGGAATGTACCACACAGGTACGAACTCAACTCACACCAGGTATAACGTAGGTACAGTAGTAGAGATGATTAGATGTAACTAATAATTCATCTTACACTGTTTATAGGAATACCCCTAAAGGATCCCAAATTACAGACCTACACAATATACTAGTAAATCATCAGACCCATATAGGATCCTAGTACACCGTCAAACCCAAACAGGAACCTAGTACATCGTCCGACCCACTCAAGAACCTAGTACTCCGTCAGACCCGCACATGATCCTAGTACATCGTCAGAACCACCCAGAATCCTAGTGCACCGTCAGACCCACACATGATCCTATTATAAGGTCACTCCCACATAGGATCCTAGTACACCATCATACCCACATAGAATGCTATAACATCATCAAACCCACCTTCAGGGTACCCGTACTAAGATTTCTCATCTCCGAGAGAGTCCTCTCCTCATGCTAATGGTCAATACTTCAACTGCCACGAAGTCCCATGTAGATGTATCACAACGGACCGCCATGTTAAAGATGTCTCAACGCAACAGAAGTTTTTTCAATCAGACACCTGGTCTTTATGTTATTTGAAATATAGTCTCGAGGGTCTGGTTGGATTCGTGCTCGATCCAACTCGACCATACCAAACTTTATCCAAATCTCGAGTGGGGTATACCAAAAATATTCTCTCACTCCAATGCTTACGGAATCTTAGATGGTTCATCAAATAGATTTTCGGTGCCAAAGTTAATTTCCAAAAGAGCGAGAATGCGTCGAAACTGGTCTGGGTTCAGTCTGACCCGGTCAGACCGACTCGGCCCGACCTGGCTCAGGCCCACCCGACTCGGTTCGAGTTGGCCCGACCTGCTGGGTCTGGCCCATGCTGGGCAGCCCGGCCTGGCGTCCTCGCCATTCTGCATGTGTGGGGGGAGTCACTTGCCCCCCACTCTAAAACACTCAAAGGATCAGTCGTTTAGTTTCCAACCAGCACGCATGACTCGAGCGGGTCCCACTTATTCCAACTTGGCCAAACGAAATGGTGGGCCCTTGGGTCCTCCTAGTGGAGAACCTTGTGCTTCTACTCCACGTTCGATCATGCCTCCACCATTCATCGTGGCCAAGAGGGGCGTGACCCTTGCTCCCCACGGCGGTGCGTCGTGCACCACCTCTCCGCGGTCGACCGAATGCCATCCGAAATCCCACCATTATCATGGCACAAGCCACGAACCTTGCTCGTTGGGCACCGCGGACACGCGCCGCCACCCTGTCGTGCGTCCGGCCTCCGCTGGCTGCCACCTTTCTCCACCGTATAGATTACAATAACCATGATGAACAGTAGAGGGATCAGGCCGTGTTCATTTGGCCCGCACCCTCCGCATTAGTCCTGAAGCATGTTGATCAAGATGATTAATTCAACTCCAACCATGAAAATGTATAAAAACCCTACCTCAATGATTTTAAGATGTTGTGAAGAGGTATGGACAGACGTCGGTTTTTCATTGTTGAATGAGTCCCACATTTGAGGATTTCATGAGGAAGAATCCAAAATTGTTGTAGAACGTCAGCGTTCTTCAACGGTGAAGTGTTCTTTGTTGGAGAAGAATAATTCCTCAAAGTTATCTCCCATGTTCTCCCCCCAATTCACCTATTCCAACACTTCCCCCAACGAAAGAATAGCCAACAAAATAAAATATGTTTATTTATTTAATTTGTTTGCACAATTAATTTTTTCTTAATTAATTAAAGGAAGAGGCATAAATTAATGGGTTGTGTTGGTATAACTAATTTATAGGATACCAAAGGTCACCTACCTTATTAATTAAAGAGTTCAATAGTCGGGTGGTCCCCACCATTGATTTCAAATCAAGGGTTTTTGTTCGAGCGGTCCCCACCACCAAGCATTTAGTTGGGAGGATAAACATAAAATTAAAGTTAGTGTATATTTTATTTTTAATCAATGAAAAACATGAAAACTAACTTTCACCCTCAACCAACTGTCGTCGAGGTGAATGTCTCCTTAATTCAATACCGGCGTTGCGAGTTCAATGGTGTCATTAGATTTCAATTCTGGGCACTAGTTCAAAAGTTAGAAAATCCAGCTCGCATTTTTATTGAACACACCCGAATTATTTTTCCTCAGAAATTCATTTTGGGCACACCGGGCCTCAGAATCACCCAACGTCAATTTTCGTGGACTCAAAAAATTCCCATATAATTAAAAAGAATTACATGAAATTTTTGGGTCACTACGTTCCCCCCACCACAGGGCTTTACGTCCTTGTAAGACACAACTCAAACTAAAGAAACATGTGTGGGTACTGTTCACATACCTGAGCCTCCCGCTCCCATGTTCTCTCCTGGAGGATCCCGTGCTACCAGTAAATGATTACCAGTGATATCGACCGACCATGATGGACCCGCTCCAGTCGATCCTCAATCTCAACTAGAACCTCCATAAATGCCGCCCTATCGTTGATGTACATCTCATCGTGGTAGATGACGTGAGAAGGGTCGTGCACGTATCTCCTCAGCTGGGATACGTTGAAAACATCGTGCACCCGGTGCAACTAGGGTGGAATAGCTAGGCAGTAAGTCACCTCACCAAATCTGCAGAGGACATAGAAGGGTCCGATGAAGCTCGAAGATAACTTTCCACCCCATCCAAATCTCTGCAATCCTCATCGAGTTGAGACTCGTAGAAAGACACGGTCACCATCCTCAAACTCTAGAGGTCACTGTCTCCTATCGGCAAAAGAATTATTCCTTCTCAGTGCAGTCATCATCCACTCCTAGATGATATGTACCTTCTCCGTGGTAGCCCATACCATCTCTGGTCCCATTAGTACTGACTCCCCTGAGTTAGTCTAGCATAGAGGTGATCTGCAAGTTCGCTCGTACAACGACTCAAAAGGTTCCATAATAATGTTGTAGTGATAGATGTTGTTGTATGAAAACTCCACCAATGGAATGTGATCCTAACAACTACGACCGAAGTCAAGGACACTAGAACACAACATTTCTCTGAGGGTTTGAATGGTCCGCTCAGTCTGGCCATCCGTCTAAGGATGGAAGGCGGTGCTCAAACGAAGTTGCGTCCTGAAAGCCTCCTATAACACCTTCCATTGTTAGGAAGTTAAAAATGAATCTCAATTAGAGACAATTGTCGAGGGTACTCCATGTAGACGCACAATATCTTACAAATTGAGGAATCCCAAGATCTCTACTAAACCCAGTGCTCTGATCAGTAGGAAGTGGGCCGAATTGGTCTGTCAGTCGATGATCACCTAGATAGAATCAAGACATCTTGATGTGTGTGGAAGTCCCATAATGATGTCCATGGATATATCGTCCCACTTCCACTCTAGGACCTCTAATGTCTGAACTAAGCGAGCTGGTACTTGATGCTCCGCCTACACATACGGACATGTGAGGAACTGAGAGACAAACTCTGCTACTTCTCTCTTTATTCATAGCCACCAGTGCTGTCATCGGTGATCCTGGTACATCTTCTCCACTCCTGGATGTACCCCTAGGGGGGATGTATGGAACTCCCTCAACACTTCCTAACGAAGTGACACTGATACCATAGTACGTCCTCTGAAAAGGATGACATGCTTCCCACCATCATAAAATCCATCAGGTGTCTGCCCTAAGGATACCTTAGCATGTCGAGACTCACAGTTAGTGTCACCACATTGGGCCTCCCAGACTCACTAAGGAAGTGGGGGAGTGATTATAAGAAATTGAAGAAATGATGCTCCATCATGATCCGGAAAGGAAATCTGTAAAGTAGCTAGCTACTCTGTCGCCTCACCTAGAAGTTGTATACCAAATCTCTTACTGAGATAATTTCTACAAAATTTTCCTTCCTAGAAGTATAGACTATCTCAAAGACATAGTCCTAGAGTAACTCAAGCCAACGTCGACGTCTCAGGTTCATGTCCTTCTGAGAGAAGATATACCTGAGAATCGTGTGATCCAAGTAGACTGTAAAATGATCGCCCACCAAGTAATGTCACCACATCTTCCAGGTGAGGATCATTGTTTCTAACTCGAAGTCATGGATAGTGTAGTTCATATCATGATGTCTCAGCTGTCGAGAACCATATGTGATCGCTGCTCGCTCCAGCATCCAGACACATCCGAGTCTGATCCCTGATGCGTCGTAGTAGACCATGTTCCCAACACACCCTTCCAGTAGCCTCAAGATGGGGGCACTAGTCATCCTCTACCTCATATTCTGAAAACTCCATTGTCATATCTCCGACCAAATTAAGGGTTTACCCTTCTTCTTCAACGCTAATAAAGGTGTTTCAAATCTGGAGAAATCTGGAACAACCCTCTAATAGTATCCAGAAAAACCCAAGAAACTTCGTACCTCCGTCACACTTCTGGGTGGATCCCAAGAAATTACTACTTCAAACATCACTAGATCCACTTCAACTCTATCATATTAGATGATGTGTCCATGAAATTGAACTTATCAGATCTAGAACTTCCACTTCGAGAACTTACCATAAAGCTGGTGTTCTTAAAGTGTGTCCAGAATTACCTGCAAGTGATAGGTATGCACTTCTTTAGTTGCCCAGTAGATCAGAATGTAGTCGATGAAGACTACTACAAAGTGATCAAGAAATGGTTGTAAGATCCATTTAATGAGTCCCATGAACACATCTGGAGTGTTGATAATGCCAAATGGCATGACCAATAACTCATAATGGTCATACCAAAATCTAAAAGTAGCCTTCTGCACATCTTCGTCTCGCACTCTGAGCCGGTGATAGCCTTATCTGATGTCTATCATTGAGAACCAGCATGCTCCCTTCACCTAATCAAAGAGGATTTCAATCCTTGGGAGTGGGTAAATTTTCTTCATGGCCAACTGGTTCAGGTGCTGATAGTCAACACAAAGCCTCAATCTCCCATCCGCCTTCATGGAAAAAAATCGGGGATGCCCAAGGAGAAACACTGGGCCGAATGAATCCCTTCCCCTATAAGTCCTCCAGCTGTATCCTCAACACATTAACATTTGTGGGAGCCATCCGATATGATGTTGTAGATATCGGTGTCTCCACGGGGTACAAGACAATGTAAAATTCCACCTCTCTTTGAAGAGGTATACCCAGAACATCAATAGGGATGACATCAGCATACTGGTCCCCCACTACAGGATAACTGAGTCTCTCCATATCAACTTCTCTGTGGATAAGGCTATCCAACTGATGAGTGACCAGCTACCCTATCCTTCGAGTAAATCTATCCTATGCTACAAAGGCTCCTGTCTCACTGGTGAAGGTAAACCTGGTCCCATTCATGCGGACACACTGTACTTTGCGCCTAATAAATTCAATATGATCATGGACTGTAGATAACCAGTTCATACCCAAGATGACATCGTATGGCCTCGACGACCCTACTAGGAGATCACATCTGATGCACTCACCTCCTAGAGTATACTCACACTTCTGGTACCATTGCGAAATCATCGAATCCGCTCCCATAGGAATATCTACCCGTAAGTATCGTGACAATGCCTCCGTCAGAATCTCTGATCTCTGAATGAGGGTAGTGGAAATAAAATAATGACTGTGACACGTGTCTATATGTTCAACAACTAAGGTGGAGTATACACATATCGTAACTCGTATCATCTCCAGATCATTGTGATTGTAGGCCTCAGCTGCATGGATCTGTGCTCACCCCTATCCACCAACCCCTTGTGGTCAAGGTGGACCACCATGTGGTGGTGGTGGTAACATCTCGAACTGTCACCCACTGTCATCTGCATAACCAGCTCCTCTGCCACATCTTCCTACTCCCTACAGACCTCCACGGTCGAACCTCTGTCTTTTCTTGGGCGGTCCTTCGACCATCTTCTGGTCATCCGTACGACGGGTCGAGCAGTCACGAGCCATGTGACCCTACCTGCGGCATGTGAAACACTACATGTTCCTCCCATGACTAGCTCGATCTCCAGTACCCTAGACAACTGATCCTGAGTCATGAGTCATCCCCATATAGGTATGGTCCTCTTGGACCTCTGTGACATCTGTCTAATTCCAGCTATAGAAGAATTCGCTATGTGATGACTTGTGGTGGGTCTCACTATTGGTGACTGCTCAGCAAGAAAACTCTCCACTAAGAGGGCTCGGTCTAACACCCCTATCAACGTCAGAATGTTGACAGAAATCATCAAATCCCTGATCTCCCTCTATTTTCCATGATCGATGTTTTGGAACCTGAAAAATGGGCCCTGCACAATATCTCTTGAGTAACGTGGGTGTTCGGTGAACCACACTGAGTACCGAGTCACAGTCATGCTATCATATTGTAGATGAAGAAGATCCTGTAAGTGCACTGCGTGAAGAGTCGCTGATAAAAACACTGCCCGAAATAGGCTCTCCATGTCTGTCTAGATAAGAATCACCTTGTCCTGATCCTAGAGCATCAAGCTCTACCATCTGCCTATTGTTGCCTGTAGATGATGGCGTCCAGGAACAACATGATATCAGCTGGTGTCCCCACTAGTCGGAAGAATCTCACCACGGACTCTAGCCAATCCGTAGACACCTTTGGGTTTGTCTCTCCCCTATACATATGTGGGGATTGTGGAATCGATGGACCAATGGATAATGTTGCCGCTAGTGCCTCCCCTGGTGAATCTACTAGAAGAGGACCCTACATCGAGGCCTCGTCGCTCGGTGGGCTATCAGTGCATACTATACCCAGAACCCTAGCTAGCTGTCTGTGTTGAGGCATCCTGAAAAGAAATAGGTGCTCCACGGTCAAAAAGTTATACCTGGTGATCTGAATCAAAGAGATCACAAAGAAAACTCATGAAAACACACACACAATCAGTGTTTTTGTGAACTGAGTTAGAAATCAGAAGTCATAGTCCTGGTGGATGGATACGCCGACCGCCACACCAACACTGGATTCCCTAAACTGATTACCACACTAACTGAACTTAACACTATTTCTATTGAAAAGAACATCAGACTCCAATGTTCTACGGTGGAACCAACTCCTTGATACCAATTTTTCACGACTCGTCCACCGGGGCCCGTGTCGTGACTACCCCATGCCAGCCTTCCATAGGCTAGGGGATAGTGACTAGCACCCAAAGGCGTATCCCCTGAAACTGTGAAGGTGATGCCTTTATATCCTATAAACACAATCAACTAAGCACACAGAAAGATACGAACACAAGCAAACTGAAAAAAAAGTGCGATAAAATGTAGGGTGGTCAAAATACAATCCCCATGGTAAAGGAACAAGTACAACAGAAATACCATACAAGTGAACAAAGATAAAGAGAGCTACTGGTTCATTCTCTAAGGTTCCAAACTGAAGGGTAGGTACATGTCGCTTCCTTTGCACTACATTTCCACATGTATCCTCTGTGTAATGACACGCCGTATGGTCCTCCTCTGGCACTATCTAGTCCTGGTCCCCTCAACCTCGATCGACGATGTCTTTTGTCTACACCAAACACAACGAGGAGCAGGCATAGCCCATGTAGGGGTGAGTATAATGATACTCAGTAGGGACCTCGAGACCCTCAAGCTCTGCCAAATTCCATAAAGGATAAACAACAAATCATGTAATAAACTGAAAACCCTTCTTATGTATAAGACCATACATATAGTTAAGTTATTAAATATACCCATCTCAATCATGAGGAAACACAGGGTCCAACCCAAAAGCCCAATGGTCAACTATTATATAAAGGGAGGAATACCGCAATGTTAAGTAACACACTGCTAAGCCACACAGAAGAATACCACCATGGTATTACCACGAAGTAAAGTACCACACAGGTAAAAACACATCTCACACCATGTATAACTTAGTTACAGTGGTAGAGATAATTATATGTAACTACTATTTCATCATACTCTATTTAGAGGAAGACCCATGAAGGATCCAAAATTACAAACCCGCACAGGATCCTAGTACATCATCAGAACCACACAGGAACATAATACATAGTCAGACCCACACAAGATCCTATTACATCGTCAGACCCACATAGAATCCTAGTAATCCATCAGACCCACACATGATCCTAGTACTGCGTCAGACCCATAAAGAATCCTAGTACACTATCAGACCCACACAAGATCCTTGTACACTGTCATACCCACACATGATCCTAGTACACCATCAGACCCACACAACATCGTAGTATGTTGTCAGACCCAGATACAGGATACCCGCACTAACCGTGCTCGTCTCCGGGAGAGTTTGCTCCTCATGCTACGAGATAATACTCCAACAGCCACTATATCCCATGTAGAAGTATACCTAAGGACCGCATTGTAATAGGGGTCTCAACGCAATAGATGGTGCATCAATCGGACACCCAGTATTTATGTTATTAGCATTATAGTCCCGAGGGCCCAGATGGATTCGTGCTAGATCCAACCCAACCATACCCCAACTTTATCCAAATATCATATGGGGTATACCAAAAGGACCTTATTTCTCCAAGGCTTCTGGCACCATATACAGTTTTTCAAATGGAAACCCGGTGCCAACGTTATGGCCAAAAGAGCGAGAATGGGTTGCAACTAGTCCGGGTCTGATCCGACCCGATCAGACCGACCCGGGCCAACCCAACTTGGTTCGGGTCAGCCCTGCCTGCTGGGTCCATCCCGACCCAAGCTTGGTCTGACCCGGCCCGTGCTGGGTGTCCTGGTCTTGTGGCCCGGCCTGGTAGCCCGACCAGGCCACATGCGCAGGGAGTTGCATGTACCACGCTCTCAAACACCGAACGGTGCGGTCGTTTGGTTGCCAGTCATCACGCGGGACCAAATCAGGCCCCGATTGGTCCAGCTCGGCCGCCCAAAATGGCCGACCCTTGTTTCCTCATGGTGGTGCATCGTGTGCTACCGCTCCGTGGCTAGCCGAATGTCAGCCATGCCTCGGCCATCTTCCGTATCTAGGAATGACCTGACCCCTTGCTCCGATGGAAGTGCGTTGTGCACCTCCTCTCCGCAGCTGGCTGAAAGGCGGCCGCCATTCCATCTTCATCATGACACAAGCCACGACCCTTGATCTTCGGGTGGCACAGATGCACACTACCTCCCCATCATGCATCCGGCCTCTGTGGGCCTCCACCTTTCTCCACCGCATAGGATATAACAACCATGAAGAACAACAGAGGGATTGGGCCGTGTTTGTTTGGCAAGCACCCTCTGCATGATTTCGGTAGCAGGAGGATCAAGATAATTAATTCAATTCAATCCATGATAAAAAAACAAAACCCATACCTTGAAGATTTTTTGACGTCGTGAGGGTGGAAGGAAGAATGTCTGTTTTTCATTGTTGAAGGCGTCCCACGTTGGAGGATGTCACGAGGAAGAAGCCGAAGTTGTTAGAGAACATCAGCGTTCTTCATTAGAGAATCGTTCTTCATTAGAGAATTAGAATTCCTCCAACATTATCTCCCATGTTCTCCCCCAAATTATCCTTTTCCAACACTACCCCTAACAATAGAATATTCATCCAAATAAAATATGTTTATATATTTGTTTTTTTGGCACAATTAAAGTTGACTGAAATAATTAAATGAAGGTGACACAGTAAAATGGGTTGCGTTGGCTTAATTAATTTAGAGGATACCAAAGTTCACCTCCCTCATTTAAGAGGGAGTTCAAGAGTCAGGTGGTCCCCACTATTGAATTGAAATCGGGGGATTTAGATCAGGTAGTCCCCACAACCGAGCATTCAATTGGGATGATAAAAATAAAATAAAAGTTATTTTATATTTTATTTTTATTCCACAAAAAACATGAAAACTAACATTCACCCTCGAATAACTATCATTGATGTGAAATTTTTCTTAAGAGAATATTGGTGTTGTGAGTTCAACAGTGTCCTCATATTTCAATTCCTAGCACCAGTTCAAAAGTTACAAAAACCCACTCCCACATTTACTGAATGTACCCAAAAAATTTCAGAAATTAATTCCAGGCACACAGGGCCTCGGAATCATGCGCCATCAATTTTCACCCACTCGTAAAATTCACATATAATTAAAAAAACATGGAATTTTGAGGACTTTAAAAGAAACTTTTACTTATATATTATGTTTTCAACTAGTTGTTAGCAGGGTTGATAAAGAAGAAATATTCCATAAAAAGTTTCAGGTCATCAATTTCTTCTTATGTTCGCTTCTTCTTATATACTTGATCGGTTTCCAACTTCTGCATAAGATAGAAAATGATTATTCCACATTCTAAGCTTGTGTCACCCTATTCAGGAGTATCTTCTACAAGGAATAGTAGTGTGGGATCTGTCTTTTCTAATATATCATGGCTCTATTTATTGATGATTTGTTTGATAAATGATTTCTGTAAGTTGTGGAAATTTTATCAAATTAGTTGGTTTATACTAAAATGGATTTTATGTCAAAGGTTATAATATTGACCATTCTGAAAGAATTATTCTAATAACTGTCATGTCCATCATCATCCATCTGAGTATGCATCTTGTTATAGTGGCTGGAATATTTTTTATGCATATTCAAAATGAGTAATGTCTAATATATATCTGCGTTATTGATGGGGATGAAAAGTTTTTCATTTAACTACAGTGCATCCTTAACTATTTTCTCTACCAACGTCTCTAACAAATTTTGGAGTTTCCTAGAAATTATTCCCTTTAAATATGAATTAATTTTGACAAACTATAAATTAATACATTCACAACATAAAGAATAAATAGAATAATAAACTCATCATGGTAGCACTTGTAATAATCGTTGATTTATTTAGGAATATTCCATATATCTTCTCATTTTCACATTTATTTTTTAATATCTGGTCATATTCATCTATAACCTGATATCATTGAAAATAATTGGTGGATTTCATACTAATTGAGGATTAGTTTACAATAATATTGGATAACTTCAATACTCATCTACTACAGGAAAATTGTTTTTTGCGACGATCTATTTACAATGGGATTAATTCATGTAAAAAATAGTCCTACCCATTGGTTATTTGCGATAGGGGATTCGTCTTGTTGCAAATAATTGGTTATTTGTGATGTGATTTGGGGTCCCATCGCAAAAAGTAAGGCGCAGTTTGGTGCGCTCTGCGTGCTAAACCGTGAGAAGGTTATTTGCGATGGGGGGAAGCCCCCGTCGCAAATAGTGTGTCGGTCGGAGCGTATTTGTGATGATTCCCGTGACAAATACTGGCAACGCTAAATAGTTTTTTGCGACGGGATGTTGTCCCATCGCAAAAAGTGTGTCGGCAGACATCTATTTGCGATGGAACCCGTAGAAAATATCTTTTTAACCCCCGACGGTAATTAATGCAGGAAAAGGTATTTACAATGGGATACCCCTCACAAATAGTACCGTAGAAAATAATCTAACCTCTATATACCCCTAAGGGGGTAATTTTTGTCGGACAGTCCCATCCTGAGCGGCACAGTCTGGTAGATCCCGCATTGGGCGAGGTTGGGCTCGGGTCGTAGGTTCATTGGGTTGGGCCTGGGACTATATCAAAAGGCTCACAAGTCGGGCCGAGCCAGGTTGAAAAATCCCAGCGCGCTGGCCCGTGCAAAGCCCAGCCCGCTGGCCTATGCGAATCCCACCTGCTATAAAAAAATACAACGGGAAACTGCTGGTATGGAGATTCGATCCCCCTACATCAATCTTCCAAGGCTAAGCCTCGACCAACTGGTCCATGCATTTCACCTCTTATATTGTCACAAGAATTTATATATGTGTGTATATACATATCATTATATATTAACAAAAAATAATATATAATATATAGATTATAGATTATATATTTAATAATGTGTAGTTATATATATATTTAATTATTATTATATGTAATTATAATTTGTGTGTGTGTGTCTATATATATACAATGATATATAATAGTGTATATATATAAACAAAGCCATTAATAATATATATCAATTAAGTGTGGTTTTTAAAAATCCATTAATAATAGATATATATAACTGATTTAATATAATATATATATATATAAATCTATTAATATAGATATATCTATGATTTAATATTATATATATATATATAATAACTTGTTGTATATTAATAAAAAATAGCACACTAACGTAATGATGTTCGTTCACATCCGACAACATATTTAAATTTTCTAATTATGTTGAAACTTGCATATATTATATATACTATACATTTATAAATCTATTTAGAAAAAAATTAACCCACCCACTACAGTACGCCACCCAGCCCCTAATTATTATTATTACAATTTTCTCATATTACACACACAAACACACACACACACACATGAATCATTTTACATTATATATATATATATAAATAATAACATATAATATATTGAAAAAATAAAACACTCACACATTGATGTTCGCGCACCCCCCCCAACCTCATTAATTTTTTTAAATATGATGAATCTTGCATATTATATATATATAAACAAATCCATTAATAATATATATATATCAATGATATGATAATATATATATATATATATAATCAAAGTCATTAAATAAATATATCAATGAAGTGTGGCTTTAAAAAATCCATTAATAATATATATGTGTGTGTGTGTGTCAATGATTTAATATTATATATATATAATAATTTATTTAATATCAACAATAAAAAAACACACCCACCTAATGATGTCCGTGCACATCCTCTAACCTAATTAATTTTTTTAAATATGTTACAACTTGCATATATTAAATATAAATCTATTTAGAAAAAAAATTAACCCACCCACTACGATGCACCCCCCAACCCCTAATTATTTTTTTTACAATTTTCTCATATATATATATATATATATAATAACGTATAATATGTTAACAAAAAAATAACTACTCACCAAATGATGTTCGTTCACCACCAACCTCATTAATTTTATTTAGTATGATGAAACTTGCATATATTATATATACTTTATATACATATGTAAATCTATTTAGAGAACAATTAACTCACCCACTATTGTGCACCCCCTAAGGCTACAATTTTGGCCCGGCCTGAATAGGATCGGGCCAGGCCTACCCTGTAAAAAAATTAAAAATCATTTAATTTTTTATTCAATTAAACAAACGCTTAAAAATAATTTTCGTAAATAAGTTAAAAATAAATAATTGTAAAAAACTTTTTAAATAAATAATAAACAACGTTTAAATAACAGCACTTTAAACCCACTACCCAATGTTGTGCACCCCCAATCCCTAATTAATATTTTTTTCTATTTTCACACAAAATATATAAATTCATAGACATATTTAAATTAATTTTAAAAAAAATTATAAATACACCAATTGTAAAATGTTAATAAAAAATGTTGTTTTATAAAACACGTTAAATTTTTAAATAAAATACATGTAAAAACATGGGTTAAAAAAACATTTTAAATTAATCATCTAAAAATAAATTTAAATTTTTCTAAACAAGTGTTAAAAAATAGATTAAAAAAGGTTTAAATAAAAAAAATCAAACAAATATTTAAACAAAATATATAAAACAAAAAATTAAATTAAATTTTTAAAAACAAACACATAAAAAATAATTTATACATTAAAATATGAAAAATGTTAAATGTTTAAAAAAAATACTTGTAAACAACATGAGTTTAAAAAAAATAAAAAATTTTTTTAAATTAATCATTAAAAATTTTTAAAAAACATTTTAAAGAGATGTTAAAAATGGTTTAAATAAAAACTTTTAAATAAAAAAATTTACAAACGCATAAGAAATTATAAATAAGTTAAAAAAATTAAAAGTAAAAAATGGTTTTAAGTAAATGTCAAAAACATTTAAATAACAAGGCTTTAAACTCACCCACTATTGTTGTAATGCCCCGACCCTAGATACCCAGAGTCGGTGCATTATTAAATAACATTGGCATGATCACAAAGGATGAAGTCTCGAAAGACCGATTAGTTTAGTAGTCTTGGAAACACTAGATATGTTCATAAGTCTTACATTACATCATAAGGTAAAAAAACTACAGCAATATTTTGTCTTCATATCCCCTCATACTATCCCTACAGGTCATTCATAAATTATTTCTTCACATCCTGGGAAAAGTTAAACATTGAAAGGGGTGATCTCAGATGCTTAGTAAGGATAACAATATAGAAGAATCTTTCGTAGATAAGCATAAACACTTAAGGTAATTTATAACTAAAAAAGCCTTGTAAACTTGAACTTCAGCATAATATGGAAAAGATAAAATGAAATAATTCAATTTACTTATTCACATGGATATTCTACTAGTCGAACAATCACATGAAATATCAATAACCAGTTTCATAATGATGGAATGCATAATGCCAGACTATAATAACCACATAGCCAAGGCCTCGTACCAAGACTACAAAAACGATTTTGCCAAGGCCTTGTGCCAAGACACTAGTTTGTCTCATGAGACCTACCGATGCATCGAGGAGCTATAGAGGGCTCCACCCATCACTTACTAAGCCCAATGCAGTCCTAATATGAAAATTTTTACACATAACATAAACATTCGTATTAAAACTAGCATATGAAATGTCAATACTTTATCCACAAACCATGAATGGTATAAAAACAGCACATCCATAGTCAAACATAAATCAGTCGATACAATATGGAAGATTTTATTTTATCATAATAACCTCAATAGATAATAATGAATGATATTGACATAGATTTAATTAACCATCAAAACTATTTGAGAGAAATATCCCCCTTTTCTTGAAAACATTTAAAAGTCACACTATTTGTCAAGAAGCAGTTTTCAAAATAGATTTTTGAATCAAAGATTTCCATAACACATTGAAACTTTTAAAAGGAGTTTTAACTATAAAACATTAATTTCCATATAAATAAATCCTTAAAACCATTTTTTAGAACATGGACATTAATGAGCAAGAATTAGAAGAATAAGTGTTTAAAACATTTAAAAATGGTATTTTAGTTAGAGATTCTAACCAAAAGAGAGAAACTTGAATACAAATAATTGAGATAATAAAAACATTGTAATATCATGAGAATAATTTTATTCTTGATATACTACATCAAAGTATATTATATACACCACATAAATGTGATTTTGTGTATAACAACAAAGAAGTCTCAATGGAATGTAAATTGAGCTGAAATATCTCATAAAGGCCACATCCTTAGGTTAAGGATAAATCAACGAAATAGTTATGTGTAGAAGTTATAAATACACTAAATATTATTGGATATTAAATGTAAAACAATCAAATGACGTTCACACATAATCTTTTAAAAACAACACAAATGAATTGGATGTTTAAGTCAACAAATCGAGATTGAGTAAAAATTACTCTTATCAAGTTCATACCGATGACTTGAGAATTTATAAATGGAGTGATTATGTGTATAAAAAGCATATCCATAGAAATGAGAGTGGAAATTAGGAAAAAATCAAATGAATAGTGATTCCACACATAATCATGGAGTAAAACAATCAATGAAGTTTGCGTAAAGACGAATGAGTGGAAATTGAAATTTGTATTTCCCTTCCCAATTTGGTAACATACGAATCATACACCCATGAAAGAAGGATAATAAAATTATGATTTAAATATACATGAATTAAATTATATTACACTATGAATACAAACATGGGAAATACACACACCACATGCATTAAATAAGCAGTGAATAATGGAAATCTCACGCATTTAAAAGTGAGATAAGAAACCCCTTATGTTGTAATTTTTCCTTGGTTGATGGTAGGTTAACCTCTTTTATAATGGTGAAATAATTGTTATTGAATTATAAAAGAATCATTTACATTAATATGATATCATATAAGATCTTTTAACATTGATTTGTTAATAATATCTTAGTATTATCGTTGTTTCAGGTATTAACATACTCGTTTTATTTTATATGTTTTATTATGTAAGCCATGTTTTTCATTGATAGGTTGTATCTTATTCATATCAAATGATATCAAGTCCCTAAAAATTATTTTTAAATAATCAAATGATAATTATACTTGAATGGATACGATGGAGAATGAATCTCATCACGTTCGTGGAGACGGTAGTCTGTACGCATGCACGAGCGACAATATCATTCTTTTGATGTTAAAATAATATATAATTTGATTTTATATCATATATATAGAATAATTATCATGTTATAGTTATTATTTACATGAATTACACATGATTATTATACCCAGTTAAATAATAATTTATTGAATGACAATTACACCACGACGTGGAGACGGTAGGCCGTAAGTACGCACGTATGAGACATGTCATTCAAAGGATGGATAGAATAATGAATATGGTTGTACTATATTTATAATAATATTAATGTATATAGGAAATAATAAATTCATTAATTTATAATGGTAATAAAAAATAAAGAAGTTGATGAAGAAAAGAATTTGGAAAAGGGGGTAAAAACATTACCTCTTCTTCGGGTTCTTCCTTTTGATTTGGTCAAAAGGGCTCCATAGGGTGGTTTCGGATAAAACTAAGGCCTCTAGGTTGTAGTGGGGGAAGTTGAGAGAGTATTTGGGCAGGGGTTTTCTGAATAAAAATGCTTTGAAGGTGTGAAGTAATGAGAAGTGGGAGTGCCCTTTTATAAGAGGGGTGAGGGGAACCTTTGGAAAAACTAAAAATATTATTTTATAATAAATTCATATTCGGTTTCTAATGGCTCCAAAGTGGATTATTTAAAGTTTAAGGTGGATATAGGTCTAAAACCACTCAAAAAATAGAATTTAGACAGGTTTGGGTCATTATATTAACCTTATCTGTAAGTATTAACTCTTAGTTAATTAGTTTCACTTTTACAATGTCTCTTTGTATTATTATAATATATGGTTAATGAACATACAATATACATCAAAGATACCCCCAAGTGGTCCCTTAATGATACAAATATCATGATATAAGTCTCTTTGACTATCCTTAGATTTTTAGGAATTTAATATCAATTAATAATATAATATTTTTTTAAAAAACTATTTTATGTCAATTTTGACACTATTCAAATATTGATTTTTGTGAAACTCATAACAGAATTATTACTTCGAAAACAGTTAATTAAATCAATCCTAATATGTCATATTAACCTATAAAATTAGTTTAATTCAATAAAAGTCTCTAATTATATTTATTTGTGTATTTATAATATCAATTATCTTAATTTTTCTTTAATTTAGTAATTACTACATCACCATTGTGTCATAAATAAATTAAATTATATAATGTTTAAAAATTATAAATAAAATATAATTATGTAGAAATTCCTTTTATATTTCTAATGCATATTTATTGTCTAAAATCCAAGATATATAAGCCTATGTACCAATTTTCGTCTAAAAGATATATGCTTTTTTCATTTTTGTATTCATTTTAACTTAATTAAAATAATGTGTCCCTATCACTTACAAGTGGCTCCAGGGGGTCCCAAAATCGACCCAAAGATTCCCATGGTCGGACATGTATCAACCAACAAGGTTAGGACACGTTTTAGGGTGATTTTTTTATTATTATAATATTATTTTTTAACCCTTATTTATCGGATTTACACTTTAACCATGGTAAATAAAATATTTACCGAAGCAATTAATCAAAATGTCTAAAAATAAAAAATACCTATTTACACAATTTGAACATCATGATTCCAAATATGTAATCCATTTTTCCAAATTCCAAACACATAAGTGTCAGATATTAATTTATAATTAATTCCCACTATCAAAACAAAAAGCGTATTTTTAAGAGATAATAAATATCAAAAGATTGACATTTGTTTATATCTGGTTAAATTGTGAAATTATGTCCAATGACAAAAATTGAATTAAATGGTAAAAATATATTCTAAATAAACTTTAAAAACACTCAATTTCATAATTTATATATATTAATTATTTCGATTAAAAAAGTTGTTTTTAATTATAATCTAGTAGTTTTCACTATACATCAAAATATGAAAGTTATCTGAAAAGTACCAAAATTTCACCATAGGATAAATTCGATATTCTGAATCCAAAAATGAAGTCCATTTTGAGAGATATAATTTATAAAATTTCAAAAAGTAGGTATTACTATTCATAACGGCTAGTTTGATTGGTTGTGGTGTGTTAAAATCTCAAAGTTGCGGAAAATGCATGCCATTATATTATTGAAAGGGAAACGTATCGTGGAATCATGGGGTGTTACATTCTCCCCTCCTGTAATAAATTGTGTCCCTGTAATTTTTTTAAAATTGGGATTGAGAATATATTGGAAAGTCCCACATCGGAAAAAGAGTCAATAAAACTATCACATTATAAGAAAGGAAGATAGGTATAAAGGTCGCCCAAGATAACCCATGCTAGGATTCCAGGTAAGAAAACATGGATATGGACGATAAATTATGTGTCGAGTTATGAGTGAGAGGGATAGAAAACATGATTAGGAGAAAGTTTATAACAAGAAAATCAGAATCTTGTGTTGGGACAAACTCTCATTAGTCTCCGAGTAGGAAAAATAAAAAAAAACATTTTTTTAAGTTTCATTACATAAGGACGAGGAATTAATTTATTATATTAACTAAGAACATAACTATATATACTTATTTTTTATGTAGAGTTTCATTCTTTAATAACTTTTTACCACTAACTCATTTTTTTTTTGAAAAATGAGTATTCAAGAAGACTTGGTCACAATCGAAGAGCTAGAATAATCATCTATAGAAATACATGATCCACGTAGGAAAAACTATATATTTACCTTGCCTTTATGAGATTAATCAAAACCAAAATGGTTAGTATAATATCTGATGATCCCCCAAATGGATATTCCATTACAAAATAAACACTAATCTTAATTTCTAAAATTAGACCATCAATACCACAAAGTTAAATAAATACCATTCAATAGTCAATTGTCCTTAAAATCCTTCAATATAATCCAAAATAACATTGAAAGTCAAAAATTATAATAATGTAGTCTTCAACGTTAAATGGTATCTCTAAATGACATCAATTACTCTTAAATTCACATACATAAAATTAATTAACCTAATCACATATTCTCTATTATATGTTAATCATTTAAAAAAATAACCCAAATCACTATAAATCCACAATAAAAACATAGATTAAAATACACCATTACCAATCAAATGCAATCCCATAGTATTCTATTTTCCTTGGGCATATAGTGTCCCCAACAAAGTGAACATCTTCCAAAATAACATTTATCACATAATCACCAAATCAGTTTCCTATACTAAGGGTATTCCCTTGATAAGAAATAAGATCCGAAATCAAATTATTATTGATCAATAAAATCATTTAACTAAAAATAGTAGTCACATTAACCAGGGATGTCACGTAGTCCAGTGGTAGGCGATAAAGACCAATCTCACTATGGTTGTGGGTTCGATTCCCACAGCTTTGTCCGACGCGAAGGGTTGTCACACGGTCTTCATGTTGTCCTTTTTCAAAAACTATATTTTACAAAATTACCAAAATGAGATAAATTCCTCAAAATAAACATAACATAATTTAACCACAAATGTTATCTCATACCTTGCATTTTCATCCCAAATTATAATAACTTATAATTTCGTCAAACCCAACGATCATATAAAACCAAATGGTTATTTATAACTATATCCACAAAAGAAAATATAATTCTTCATAAAATATCATTCTTACATATCCAACTGTAGGGTTACAAATATAATAGAAAATTATTCCAAAGTAAACCCATCAACAAGGATCACTAATACTTTTTAAACATTTCTCCAACCATTTATTTCCACATAGCTTCTTCTTTGACCAAGAAAATATCCTATAGAATAGGGAATTCACTCGGGTAATGATCAGATCCCCTACATTTACAGCAAATGACTGTAAATGGATTCTTGGGACCATTTTTATCTTCTTCAATAGTACTCTTCATTTTTCTTCGGAAATTCTTCACATTATGTTCTTCCTTCCCAAACATAACACATTTCATTGTCCCATTGAGACACTTTCCTGGGTGTCTCCTTCCACATTTCCTACATGATGGAAATTGAGGATTCATTTCTCCATTGTCTCCACTGCTGGAGCTCTTATCATTCATCACCTTTCTCTTCTTTGTTGAGTCCGGGAATTGGTTAATATATATATTGTTGATAATATTATTGGAAAATTGATTTGGAATAAAGATGATAACTTTTACGCTTATCAACATTCCATTTTTTTCTCATTTCCACCACCATTCTCACCTTGTACATCATTCTCAAAGTCACTATGACTTCCTTAGAATCCATCCATTGACTAAAACCAAAAATAATTATGTGAGTAACAGTAGTCGTAAAATCATTTAGAGATTAACATGTCACCATATACTCAATTTGAAAAACATTAGGATTAACCAAGGTCATTTACTCTCATTTTATATATAATACTTCAAATCGGTTTGCAAATAAAATGTAAATTATCCTAATAATATCCCCCAGGAGTGACGTAACCAAGAGTGTTGCAAGGCTCGTTGTCATGCACGAGTTCATGTTCGAGTCTAGCTCAATGCGGTGTTTTCAGGTTTTACCCCATGGTACGTCTGTGCCAAAGCCGCATCTACCTGATCGTATCCATACAGGGATGTATTGCTCAGAAAACTCACAAAATCTCTACAATACAAAAATTCTAGTAAGTTCTTCTATACTAATCCTCAAAGTTCATCTTAGGTCTACGTGCTCTAATCAGAGTTTATCTAAATCTTGCTTCCAAGGTTTGTGTGAAACTTCCTCTGATACCAACTATAACATTCCACCCTAGATACCCAAAGTCGGTGAATTATTACATAACAGTGGCATGATCACAAAGGATCATGTCTCGAAAGACCGATTATTTTAGTAGTCTTGTGAACACTAGATATATCCATAAGTCTTACATTACATCATAAGGTAAAAAAACTACAAAAACATCTTTCCTTCATATCCCCTCATACTATCCCTGCAAGTAATTCATAAATTACTTCTTCACATCCTGGGAAAAGATAAAACATTGAAAGGGGTGAGCTGAGATCCTCAGTAAGGATAACAATATAGCAGAAGCTTTCGTAGATAAGCATAAACACTTAAGGCAATTTATAACTAAAACAAAAGCCTTGTAAACTTCAACTTCAGCATAATATGGCAATGATAAAATGAAATAATTCCATTTACTTATTCACATGGATATTCAACTAGTCGAAAAATCACATGCAATATCAATAACCACTTTCATAATGATGTAATGCATAATGCCAGACTATCATAACCACATAGCCAAGGCCTCGTGCCAAGACTACAAAAACAATTTCTCCAAGGCCCTGTTCGAAGACAATAGTTTGTCTCATGAGACCTACCAATTCATTGAGGAGCTATATCGGGATCCACCCGTCACTTACTAAGTCCAATGCATTCCTCATATGAAAAGTTTTAAACATAACATAAACATTTGTATTAAAACTAGCGTACGAAATGTCAATACTTTATCCACAAACCATGAATTGTATAAAAATAGCACATCCACAGTCAAACATAACTCATTTGATACAATATGGAATATTGTATTGTATCATAATAACCTCAATAGATAATAATGAATGATATTGACATAGATGAAAATAACCATCATAACTATTTTAGAGAAATATCCCACTTTTCTTGAAATCATTTAAAAGTCACACTATTTGTCAAGAAGCCATTTTCAAAATAGATTTTTGAATCAAAGTGTCCCATACCACATTGAAATTTTTAAAAGGAGTTTTAATTTTAAAACATTAATGTCCATATAAATAAATCCTTGAAACCATTTTTTAAAACATGGACATTAATGAGCAAGATTTAGAATAATATGTCTTTAAAACATTTAAAAATTGTATTTTAGTTAGAGTTTCTAACCAAAATAGAGACACATGAATAAGAATAATTGAGGTAATCAGCACTTTTTTAATATCATGAGAATAAAGGGATTCATTATATACTACATCTAAGTACATTATATACACCACATAAAAGTGATTTGGTGTATAACAACAAAAAAGTCTCAATGGAATGTAAATTGAGATGAAATCACTCATAAAGACCAGATCCTTAGGTTAAAGATAAATCAACGACATAGTTATGTGTGAAAAAAATAAATACACTAAATATGATTGGATATTCAATGTAAAACAATCAAATGACATTCACATGTAATCTTTTAAAAACAACACCAATGAATTGGATGTTTAACTCAACAAATCGAGATAGAGTAAAAATTACTCTTATCAAGTTCTTACCGATGACTTGAGAATTAATAAATGGAGTGATTATGTGTATAAAAAGTATATCCACAGAAAGGGGAGTGGAAATTATGACATAATCAAATGAACAGTGATTCCACACATAATCTTGGAGTTAAACAATCAATGAATTATGCGTAAAGACGAATGAGTGGAAATTGAAATTTGTAATTCTATTCCCAATTTGGTAACATACGAAACATAAACCAATGAAAGAAGGATAATACAATGATGATTTAAATATAAATTAATTAATGTATATTACACAATGAATACAAACATGGTAAATACACACACCACATGCAATAAATAAGCAGTGAATAATTGAAATCTCACGGATTTAAAAGTGAGATAAGAATCCCCTTACTTTTTACTTTTTCCTTGGTCGACGGTAGTTTAACCTCCTGTATAATGGTGAAATAATTGTTATTTAATTATAAAATAATCATTTACATTAATATGATATCATATATTACCTTTTAACATTGATTTGTTAATAATATCTTATTATTATCGTTGTTTCTGGTGTTAACATACTCGTTTTCTTTTATATGTTTTATTATGTAATCCATGTTTGTAATTGATAGGTTTTATATTATTCATATCCAGAATAATATCAAGTCCTTAATCATTATTTTTAAATAATAAAATGATAATTATTCTTGAATGGATACGATGGAGAATGAATCTCATCACGTTCGTGGAGACGGTAGTCCGTACGTATGCCAGAGCGACAATATCATTCTTTTGATGTTAAAATAATATATAATTGGATTTTATATCATATATACAGAATAATTATCATGTTATATTTATTATTTACATTAATTACACATCATTATTATACCCATCCAAATAATAATTTATTGAATGACAATTACACCACGACGTGGAGACGGTAAGGCGTACGTACGCTAGTATGGTGACATGTCATTAAAAAGATGGATAGAATACTTAAAATGGTTGTAATATATTTATAATAATATTAAATTATGTAGGATATACTGAATTCATTAATTTAGAATGGTAATAACAATGAAAGATGAAGTTGAAGAAGAAAAGAATTTGAAAAGGGGGGTAAAAACATTACCTCTTCTTCGGGTTCTTCCTTTTGATTTGATCAAAATGGCTCCATAGGATGGCTTTCTAATCAATCTAAGGCCTCTAGGTTGTAGTGAGGGAAGTTGAGAGAGTATTTGGGTAGGGTTTGGCCGATCCAAAAGGCTTTTAAGGTGTGAAGTAATTAGAAGGGGGAGTGCCCTTTTATAAGAGGGGTGAGGGGCACCTTTGGAAAAGCTAAAAATATTATTTTATAATAAATTCATATTCGGTTTCTAATGGCTACAAAGTAATTTATTTACCGGTTATGGTGGGGATTGGTCGAAAATCACTCAACCAATATAATTTAGACAGTTTTGGGTCATTATATTAACCTTATCTTTATGTATTAACTCTTAGTTAATTAGTTTCACTTTTACAATGTCTCTTTGTATTTTTATAATATATGGTTAATAAACTTACTTTATACTTCCAAGATACCCCAATGTGGTACATTAATGATACAAATATCATGATATAAGTCTCTTGGAAGAACCATTTATTTTTAGGAATTTAATATCAATTAATAATATAATATATTTTTTAAAAACTCTTTTATGTCAATTTTGACACTATTCAAATATTGATTTTTGTGAAACTCATAACAGATTTATTACATCGAAAAAAGATAATCAAATCAATCCTAATATGTCATATTAACCTAAGAAATTAGTGTAATTCAATCAAAGTCTCAAATTATATTTATTTGGGTATTTATAATAACAAGTATTTTAATTTTTCATAAATTTAGTAATTACTACATCACCATTGTGTCATAAATAAATTAAATTATATAATGTCTAAAAATTATAAATAAAATATCATTATGTAGGAAATACTTTTATATTTATAATGAATATTTATATTATAAAATCCAAAATATATAACCCTATGTAACAATTGTTTTGCTAAAAGATATATGCTTGTGTCATTTTTGTATTCATTTTAACTTAATTAAAATAAAGTGTCCCTATCACATACAAGTGGCTCCAGGGGGTCCCAAAATCGACCCAAAGTTGCCCATGGTCGGACATGTATCAACCAAAAATGTTAGGAAACGTTTTAGGGTAATTTAGTCATTATTATAATATTATTTTTTAACCCTTATTTACTGGATTTACCCTTTAACCATTTAAAATAAAATATTTACCGAATTAATTATTCAAAATTTCTAAAAATAAAAGTTACCTATTTACACAATTTTAACATCCTAATTACAAATTTGGAATCAATTTTTCCAAATTCCAAACACAGAAGTGGAAGATATTAATTAATAATTAATTCCCGCTGTCAAAACAAAAAACGTGTTTTTAAGAGATAATAACTATCAAAAGATTGGCACTTGTTTATGTCTGGATTAATTGTGAAATTATGTCCAATGACAAAAATTGAATTAAATGGTAAAAATATATTCTAAATATACATTGAA
This sequence comes from Viscum album, assembly GCA_963277665.1. Classification (NCBI taxonomy): domain Eukaryota; kingdom Viridiplantae; phylum Streptophyta; class Magnoliopsida; order Santalales; family Viscaceae; genus Viscum; species Viscum album. The sequence continues at coordinate 1,364,730,375 of OY728162.1, read as the reverse complement.
ACCACTCAAATTAATAATTTATCAATATTAATTATTTCGATTAAAAAAGTTGTTTTTAATTAAAATCTACTAATTTTCACTATTAATCAAAATATGAAAGTTATCTGAAAAGTACCGAAATTTCACCCCAGGCTAATTTCGATATTTTGAATCCAAAAATGAAGTCCATTTTGAGAGATATAATTTATAAAATTTCAAAAATTAGGTATTACTATTCATAACGGCTAGTTTGATTGGTTGTGGTGTGTTAGAATCTCAAAGTTGCGTACAATGCACGCCATTACATTATTCAAAAGGAAACGTATCGTGGAATCTTGGGGTGTTACAATTGTGCACCCACCAAAACCCTTCATTAATTTTTATTAAAATTTGAAAATAATATATATAGATTCACAATATATAAATCAATTTAGAAAAAAAAATATCCACCCACTGTAAAATTTTAATAAAAACTCAAATAAACAATTTTACGAAAAACATTAGTATAAAAATAAATTTAATTTTTTTAAATAAATGTATAAAGAAAATTTAATTAAAAATGTTTAAAACATGTTTTATAACAAATAATTATTTTGAAAATTATTAAGGCCCACCATGGCCCGACTCGAAAAAGCCCGGCCCAACCTGAAAAAGCCATGCCCGAACCGATGGTTTGGTCCGCCCTGAGGCCGGTCGCAGGCTGCGTCATGGGGATGATTGGGTCGGGACGGCCATGCCCGAATAATGGACAGGGGCCCAATTTTGTGCTTGCTAGGCCAGGCCTCGCCCCGCCCTGTTCGGGCCTGGTCGGGATGAAATTACACCCTAATATACCCCAAATCCGTTTTCTTAATCTTCCCCTCAATTCTCACTTCCTCTCTCTCTCTAAACACTATTTTTAGAGTGAAAATTGAGTATATTTTTTTACAAAGAAGTTGTGAAGTCTTCTGCATAAATATAATATAATGTTTAATGGTATTTATATTTTATTTAACTTAGTATTTACTTCATTTTTTATGTTAATTTTTTTTATTGTTGATTAGTTGAAATCAAATTAGATTTAAATTGTTTTATTATCCGTATTTCTTTGTAATAAAAAATTGCAATTATTAGTATTAATTTTTAATAATTAGTAATAATTAATAATTATTAATGATAATTAGTATTGTAGTGGTAATTAGTAATTAATAGCTTTAATTTGTAGTTATTAATAGTAATTAATGCTAATTTGTAATAGTTAAGGTTAATATGTAATAATTTGAGGTAATTTGTAATTTTTAGGGGTAATTAGTAATAATTATGGGTAATTAGTAGTAATTAGGAGTAATTAGTAATAATTAGGGATAATCAGTAATAATTAGGGGTAATTAGTAATAATTAGGGTTAGTTTGTTATAATTCGGGCTAATTTGTAATAATTAGGGCTAATTCGAAATAATTTGTGGAAAATATTTATAATTAGTCATAAATAGGAATAAATAGAAATAAATAGAAATAAATAGGGATAAATAATAACAAATTGTAATAAATAATAATATTTGTTAATAGATTGTAATAATTGCTAATAATTAGTTACCATTAATAATAAATAGTAATAAATGTTAATAATTAGTAATAGTTGGTAAGAATTAGTAATAAATAGTAATAATTGGAAATAAATAGGAATAATTTGTAATAAATAGTAAATAATGGTAATAAATAGAAATAAATACGAATAAATAGCAATAAATGTGAATAAATAGTAACAATTAGTAATAAATAGAGATAATTAGTAATAATTAGTAACAAATAGATATAAATACTAATAATTAGTAATAAATAGTAATAATTATTAATGAATAGTAATCATTAGTAATAATTAGGAATAATTAGTAATAATTAGTAACAATTAGTAACAATTAGTAATAATTAGCAATAAATAGAAATAATTAGCAATAATTAGTAATAATTATCAATAAATAGTAATAATTAGGAATAAATAGTAATAAATAGATATAATTATTAATAAATAGTAATAATTAGTAATAAAGATTAATAAATAGTAATAAATAGGAATAATTAGGAATAATTAGTAATAGTTAGTAATAATTAGTACTAATTAACAATAATTTGAAATAACTAGTAATAATTAGAAATAATTTGTAATAATTAGCAATAACTAGTTATAATTAGCAAAATTAGTAATAATTAGCAACAATTAGTAATAGTTAGCAACAATTAGTAATAATTAGCAACAATTAGTAACAATTAGTAACAATTAGCAATAATTAATAATAATTAGTAATAATTAGCAATAATTAGTAATATTTAGCAATAATTAGTAATAGTTAGAAAATAATTGCTGTTAATTAGAAATAATTAGTAACAATTAGTATCAATTGTTAATAAATAGTAAGAAATTGTAATAAATAGTAATAAATGGTAATTAATAATAATAAATAGTAATAAAGAGTAATAAATAGTAATAAATGGCAATAAATATTAATAAATAATAATAAATAGTAATAAACACTAACAAATTGTATTAATCAACAATAATTAGTAATAATTAGTAATAATTTGTAATAATTTGTAATAATTTGTAATAATTAGTAACAAATTAATAACGAAGTAGTAAATTATTAGTAACGAAATAGTTACCAATTTGAAACTAATTAGTAACCAATTAGTAATGAACTTGTAACTAATTAGTATCCAATTAGTAACTAAATAGTACTAAATTGTACAAAAGTGTACTAAGTAGTTCTAAATTGCAATAAATAGTAATGAATTGTAATAATTAGTAATAATTAGTAATATTTACTTATAATTATTAATAAATACTAATAAATAGCAATAAAGAGTAATAAATTGTAATAAATTGTAATAAGTATTAATAAATAGTAATAAATAGTAATAAATATTAATAAATAGATATTTATAATTAGTAATAATTAGTAATAGTTATTAAGAAATAGTAATAATTAGTAATAATAAGTAATAATTAGTAATAAATAGTAATAATTAGTAATAAATACTAATAAATAGTAATAAATAGTAATAAATAGTAATAAACAGTAATAAATAGTAATAAATATTAATAAATAGTAATAAATAGTAATAAATAGTAATTAATAGTAATAAATAGTAAAAAATAGTAAAAATATTAAAAAATAGTAATAAATTGTCATAAATTGTCATAAATAGTAATAAATAATTATAAATAGTAATAAATAGTTTTAAATAGTATGAAATAGTAGGAAATAGTAACAAATATTAATAAATAGTGAGAAATAGTAAGAAATAATAAGATATATTAAGAAATAATAACAATTAGGATCAAAATAAATTGTAATAAATTGTAATGACTTGGCACATTTTCTAGTGGATTGGTGGCACTCCTTTTGCTCGATACCTCTTATCCTTTCAACTTTCATTGATAGAAAACATTATGAGAAGTATGCATCTATGTATGAATATCCTATATCATATGCACAAGTTTGAATATACATTCATAGGACCTCATTTTTATTATGTTTTCAGACAAAGAAAATTGCAAGAAGATGATTCATCGACAAAAGTGGTCTCTTTTTCCAGACCGCTCATTTACCTGAAATTTTCTCACACTAAAATCACAATGAATAATCATCTCGGTGGCATGCTTATACATTCTTGTATGCATGAGAATGAATATTCGTACCTCTGAGCATATTCATCATTGTGATTTCAGTGTAAAAAAGATGCATGTTAATGACTTGTCAAAAAAAAGAGCAGCCCTTAATCCAATGGAAAATGTGTCGCCCGTAAATAATGGTAATTATTAAGAAGTAGTTGTAATAATTTATCTTATTTTTTCATATAGTGTTTTTATAAATTCAAATTAATCAAAAATAGTAATGATTTTATATTTTGTAGAAAAATATAGAACAAAGAAATCAACAATAGTCATTATTAGATTATCACACATGGATTAATCAACACATAAATCCAAATGGATTTGTTTTAAATCATGTATATATTGAGGGTGTTAAAGCATTCTTATCATTTGTATCATCAAAACCAGAATATGTTTTAGAAGGCACAGTAATGTGTCATTATAAAAAATGTGCTCTAAGAACATTTGACACATTTAAAATTGTTGGGGAACATCTCTCGCGATTTGGTTTTCAACCAGATTATGTTTTTTGTTATCAACACAGTGGATTCAGTTCCATATAAGATACTAATAACATGATTCTGGATCCATCACGCTTTCAAAATTTAGTACATGATGTTGTGGTTCTATCTGTTCAACAAACTGAAACTCAAGATGATGTTGATTTAACTCTAGAGTTGGCACCAACTGAATTTTATAAGCTGTAGAGGTCTGCTGAGAATGCATTATATCTGGGTTTCAAGATAAGCAAAGTATAAGCAGTTGAAAATTTTATGGCTATTTAATCAAATAATGAAATTTCAAACAACTATTTTGATCAAATATTTACTTTGTTTAAAACACTGATACCTATAGGAAATTTGTTTCCTAAAAAATACTATGAAAGTAAGAGGTCAGTTCGTAATATGGTCCTTAGTTATCGGATGATTCCTGCATTTCCAAATTATTGAAACTTATATTCTAGTGAAAATGAGTCATTGGCTAGTTGTCCCACAAGTGGACAATTGAGATATAAAGAAGCTCAACCAGGGAAGTCTGGATCGATTCTTGTAAAATAGTTGAGATATTTACCCCTTACACCTAGGTTGTAGTGTTTATTTATGTCTTAGAACACAACATCAATGATGTCATGGAACAAAACCGATATTTCAACCAATAAAAGCTTGAATCCTTAATCTAATAGTGATTCATGGAATCATTTTCATCGTATGTGTACTTATTTTCCTTTATAAGCACAAAACGTGCAATTGGGTCTTTCTATTGACAGTTTCTGTCCATTTGGGCCTTATGGTAGTCAGTATTCATGTTGTCATGTCTATATAACACCATAAGATTTACCTCCATGGATGTTGATGAAGGATCCCAATATCTTTTTAACCTTATTAATCCTCGGACATCCTACAAAAATTATAGATTTTTATTTGAAACTATTGATTGATGAATTAAATTCATTGTGGAAGAATGGTGTTTGTACATATGATGTTGCTGCGAAACAAAATTTCATATTAAAAGATGCAATGGTATGGACAATTAGTGACTTTCTGGCATATGGAATGTTATCTAGCTGGAGTACACATGGTCCAAAATTATGTCCTTATTTTATGAAAGCCAACAAATACTTTATGCTCATCAATAGAAAAAAGTCATGATATTTTGATTGTCATCGTAGATTTCTTCAAACCGATCATCCTGTATGGAGGAAAAAAATTTCATTTTAGAAAAGGCACAATAGAAAGGGATGAATCTCTAAAAATGATCTCATGTACAGGGTTAAATTTGTTGTATTTTCATTACCTCCCATCACATTTGGGCTAATAGTAAACCGACATAAAATTCATGTCTTGGGAAAGAACATAATTGTATAAAGCGTATCATTTTTTGGGATCTTCCATATTAGACTGATTTTTTTGTCACCCACTTGTTGGATTTCATGCATATTGAGAAGAACTATTTTGATAATTTATTTCTTACAGTTTTTGATACACCAGGTAAGACCAAAGATACAATAAAGGCATGATTAGATCTTACACAAATTTGCAGGCATCCAAAAACTGATGTATTTGAAAATGTCAGATCACAAAAGTAAATGAAGCTAAAAGCATATTATACAATGTCCAATTAGATTCGATTAATATTTTGTCAGTGGATTGCAGATTTGAGACTTCTAGATGACTATGCTTCCAATTTGGGAAGATGTGTTAAGAATGGTCATATTACCGAATTAAAAAGTCATGATTGTCATGTTTAATGGAAAGACTTATGCCGATTGGATACAGAGGTTTGTCAAATTCTATGATTTGGGATTCGATAACATATATATAATATTTTTTTCAATAAATTTGTGTAGGGACAATAGACTACGATGTTCTAAGAGAATTGGAAGAAGATGTTGCTGTAATTATATGTAAACTGAAAAAATTATATCATCCAGTTTTATTTGAATCAATGAACCATCAGATATTAAATTTTCCAGATAAATAAAAATTTGGAGGTCTTGTATAGTTTTTATGGATATACCCATTAGAGAGATGCATGCAGAAATTAAAGAAAAAAGTATGTAACAAAGCATCAGTTGAATGCTCAATTACTGAAGCTTATTTTTAAGAGAAAGTTTCATTTTTTTTCTCTCATTATTTTGAATTTGGATATCCCTTTAAACAAAACTGCATGGGAAAATTTATTGGAATGTTAATAATGTAATGGAAAATCAATTATCAGTTTTTAATCAGCTAAATCCTGGCTTCGGTGGAGTTCATGAATGATGGAATTCAAATGATGAACATTATAGAGCTCATACATATATTCTGCTCAATTGTGATGAAATGACATCATTTGTACTGTGATTTCATCTATCAAATATTCTATAATTTATGTTACAATATGTAAACTTATCTTATTTGTAGGTTATATGGTAATCATATCAACAAAACACTTCCACAAATTAAATCAAATGATTTTGAAGAGCGCTAACAAAAAAAATTCTCAATGGTTTCAAAACCTGGTAACATAAATTATTGATGGTTTAATATCAATTCAGTTTATTATCTTTTAAATTGATAATTGTTTTATGAATTTTCTGGTGTATCATCATGCTGATAAAATTAATAAGTGACTGTGTATACTGAGTAACCCCCCATCCAAAATGGTTAAATCTTATAATGCATATGTGGTGAATTATTTTCAATTTCATACACATGCATTTGGGGAATAAAAAAAATGAACAGTGGAGTTTTCTTGAGAGTATAACATCATAGAGAAACTGATTGTGACTTTTACGACATTCTGGATAAAATTATTGAGTTATTTTGTCTAGGACAGAATTATATAACGATGTTTAAAGATCATTGGTGGGATAATGAGAGAGGCATGCGTGTTAATCAAACTCATGGAATCATCAATATTAAATATTAAAGTCTTCTTGCAGTGAATGAACCATTTTTACTAGCTCAACAGACATGTCAAATTTATTACGCAAAGTACTATGCTACTTCAAGAGACCGGAGTAATTTTTGGAGCATAATAAAAATTAATCTCATAAAAATCAGTTTACTCAAACTGAATGTGGTTCCACTAAAGTGGAAGGAATTCAAATTTTTCAAAAGACTACTCAAAATCTATATTTTTGTACAAAGAGATGTGAATATCGATTAAGACACCCCACAATTAAGGGTCTAGGTGACAAAGATGTTAAGGATGTTACAAATGAACTTGAAATGAAAGGAGATGATGAAACTGAACTCTTATGGATATTGATGATGCCGAGAAGGAATATGAAGAAATTGACATCGTAAGATATGAAGATGGTGATAAAGGTGAACATTGACAAAGTTAAAAGTTTGTTATAATAATAAATAATATATATAGATATATAATAGTTATTTTCAACTATTTACTAACAAAAATAATTCTGGGTTTCAAATGGACCCTGATCTATTTCATGAGTTAAAGGAGGGTGAGCTACCTTTGGATGGGGGGTTTTTGGATCATCTAACCCTCAACCAATTGGTGGTTTAGGGGGTACGCGGAGGGGGTGCGGTCTTCCACGACTGATGATTCTTGACTCTATCTCATATCGAAGTCCACGTCTAGGCTTCGATCTGTGCACATGTAGGAATGGTAACCTGTATATTTTTGTTATCTTTCATTAATTTATTTATATATATGATGATTGTTTTATTATTTATTCTTTTTTCACAGTTGGTGTGTGTAAATGATGGATAGGGGAGCGCTATATTGCGAAATTATTTTTCTGATCCGTGAATCACATGGGAACAAATTATTGTTGATTTGTGGCTCAGCATGTTCAATCATTGGCTGGTACGTAAATAAATAATATTAATTTTGGAATTTATTTTATTAATAAATTGATATTAAAAATTATTCGTATTGTTTATGTCATCCCATCAATGATAGAATGCATAATGATATCCACGTGTCAATGTGTGTGTCTATGCGTGAACGTTTCTGTCACTTTTTTCACAATTTGAGAAGGACCACCATTAAGAAAGTAGGAGTGACAGAATTTGATGATTTGTGTAGAGCCCATAGACTAGAGTACATTTCATCCCACATTTGGGATGAATTATGTTTACAATGGTTGGGTGGTGGATTTCAGAGGAGATCTTTAGTGGGTCGGTAGAACTGGGGGAGAAAAGAGGCGACACATTGAGCAGGTAGTCGTACAACCAGTAGATGTAGAGACCATATGGTATGTATATATTTTAAATATTTTATATAACATTAAATATAAATAGTTTATTTTATATTTCTATTGGAAGTTTAGGATCCTGATATTACAGAGTGCGACATTTATTGGAGGATGCACAGTGATCCAGCCACTGGAGAGATTAGAGGTGATCACGAACATCAGATTGTGGTTAATATGATTTTTTTTCAGTTTGACAAATAACTACATATAATATTTTCACAATTTTAATTTCAAATTGGAATTGAAGGAGTCATATGATGTTGAGACCTCTCATACACAAGCTGAGAGTCAAAACAAGAAGACTGATAAGACTAGTACCAACCATTTTGATGAGGCGACATGGATGAAAGCGACTCTATATGGATTTTAGAAGGGCTGAGTAGTTGTTATCAACCCTCATTTGACTCCTGATGCTTATTATGGTGATGCAGGGATATCGGTTTCCAACTCAAGAGGAGCTTGTGGAGAGGCATAATCTTCCACCTAACAGTATTAGGACCATATGTGAACTTAGACAGATATTATAGAGAGTTTGCAGAAGCAGCATGAAGAGAAGTGTCAACGACAGTAGCAACAATACGAGGAGGATATGTGTCGACGGTAGCAGTACCCGCTACAACAGCATCACGAGCAGATGGAGTACAAGCACAGTCCGACTCGTAGTTTAGGGATGGAGTTTCCTCCACCATCTCATATATCTCCTCCACCTCCTCTAGAAGATGACCCCAGTGATATTTTTATGTTAAAAACATTTGAATTCAAGAGTTATTGTAATATGAACTATTTACAGTTTCTGTCTTTTATATTGGTGTGAATATTACATAATTTAATTTATTTAATATTTTATTATTTATTATTAGTATTATATTTTTTAATGTTTGTTTATTTTAATAATAATTATATTATATTTATTATTATTTTATTATTTTTTTAGCTTTTTTTGTGAATATTGAGAATCTTAATATTTTTTTTAATAATAATAATATTATTATTTCATTAATCATAATTTTATTAAATATATTTTTTTAATTTTATTTATTTAAATTTTTTTTATTTTAATAATAATAATAATAATAATAGTTGATGGTTTTTTTAAATTTTATCTGAAAATTTTGAGAATTTTAATATTTTCTATATTTTTATATTATTTTAATAATATTAATATTATTTTTTTCATTAATCATAATTTTATTATATATGTTTTTTATGTTTTTTTATTAGATTCAACGGGACCTGTTTCGATGGGAGACCGTCACAAATAGTTTAAATATTTATTTTTATAGTAGTATTTGTGATGAGTATGTCGCAAAAGATATATTTATATATAATGTATATAATCAGAGGCTTATTTGTGATGGGGAAATCCCCCATAGAAAATAATATTTTTTGGGATGAGCCGATCGCGAAAAATAGTATTTGCTAGGTCATTTTCTACAATGAGCTATTTGCAACAGGACCCCATCACTAAAGCTTATTTGCGACGGGATCCCATCACAATTATCCCGTCCAAAATACATCAAATTCCAGTAATGATCCCACTACTTTTCATTGTATTGTTGAAAAGAGTGAAAAATATAATCCTATTCTACTGAATATAAATTTTTCTTAGACTCCTAGATATATTCATTATATAGTTATAATCATAATTTATATGAAAAAATGTCATGATAGTTGTACTTATAGAAAACCATTAATTTAAGGCGATTATTACCTTTTTTCCTAATAACATACTAGGTCGGCTCCAACTGTATAATCTTCTCAGGGTTCTCATAGTCCATTTTTACAAGTCACTAACTTATCCTCAATCATTTTGGTATAATAGCATTCCCTATAACAACCCTTCAGTGTTCTGGTTTCTTTGAAAGACTAGCTATGTAGATAGTTTTTTTGTTTCTCAGATGGATCTTATACTGATTTTAAATGTTTTTTTCTCTTCTTCTTGTACTTAAGGATTCATAAATATATACCGAATCAAATTTATTTGTTTTAATTTCTACTTATTTAACATTTCAATTCAATGTTCTGGTTCGATGAGTTTTATTGGTTATTATACATGGATCTTTTTTTGGGGAGGTTTTGCTTTTTCAACAAGCTCTTCAAGGTATTTTGCCTCCTCCTGGAATTCAGAATCATTGGTACCTACTATCCAATTTATCTCATTTATAAATGGGTTCATTTTCTCTCTATAAATTATGGTTTCTCTTCCACTTCCCTCTTTGTGGGGGTTTTCAATTATCAACATCTTTATTTTTTAGAATTTTTCAGATTCATTAAAAACATTATCATTCAAGGTCCCTAGTATTCTTTTCAATGTTGGATTTTAATCTTCATGCCCTTTTATTTTGTCCTTTTCATCCACCTTTCCTACTGGGCAACACCACATTATTTAATGCATGTTGTCTCCTTAGCATATTCATCATGTTTTTGCATCTGTTATATGTTTCGTTTTACATACTCGTGGGTTCAGATAATCAAAAAATTTATACTGTAACTGGTAGAATTATACCACTAGATTTAGTTAGTTGAACAATTAGTTTTTTGATAACATCATCAAAATATGAAAAACCCCATTTTGTGAAAGTTGGATTGTCAGCTTGTTCATTTCCTTTCACTAATCCACTTTCGTCACATTACCAATATTTCAAAAATAATAAATCTATGAAGACTAATTATACATAGAAGTGAAAATAAATATTAATCTATAAGAGTAATGTGACAATAGCCCCGTAATATTTGAGCATTGCTTGTGAATACTTTAATAAATTTCAATAATTTTTTGTGGATTGCATGAGACCACTTCAGTGTTCTTTATCCATCAAAATATCCATAAAATTGATGAAAACCCAACTCAAGTAAGAACCTATTGTAGGGAAAAATAAATTTGTGCATGTGTTACACATGATCCTCTTTCTAGTTGTGAGGACTGTACAAGTGAATCCCTGAGACCCATGTTTGAATCTGGGTAGAGTCATATTTTCGGGGTACTATAACTGTACTATAGCATGTACTGTAGCGGATACTGTCCGGTACTGTAGCAGTCAGAAATATTCAACATTGGGTCATTGGATTGGGCCATGAGTATTTAGAGCCTTTGGGCCACCCATGGCCTTCATGCTAGTTAAGGCTTTTGGGCCGCCTCATGTCCATCTGGCCACCTCAAGGCCTTTAAGCCACCTCATTCAGATCATGAAGTGCAGATGCATCCAGAATGACCAAAGTAAGTAGTTCCAGATAAGTACTATGAGCAGTCGGTTTCAACAGAACAATGCTATACAGATTTGTAAGAATGAGAGGGTATGAAAATATCCATCTGGAGTAGGTCTATGCACCTCTTCACATGTATTTCTAGCAGAACAATCAATGCGAAATTGGGAAGAAAACTTCATGATCTAAGCAATGGGGAGGGGTATTTAAAAGTAGTCATGTCTTGAATGAATTCATACAAGACCTTCAAGTCATGTAATCCACTAAGACGATGGGCCTTGTATGGGATCCCCCTCAACCATTGATTGGGGGTATTATGAAAAATAAAATAAAAAGAAGGCCTTCAGGATATTCGTGCAATAGGGCATGTGTATAAACATAAGAGTGATGTTGTGTCATCATGATCCACTTCATCATTTCCAATTACAGCTTCCAAAAGATTTTTTTTAATATCATTGTATATCAATAATATAACACCTTATTCAAATATATTTATATACAATGTATCCACAGTTTTCTTGAAAGAATAAGAGTATTCCATTTTTGTTTCACCTTTAGTTATCCTGAATATCATTTAGACATCACCATTACATAAATGTATTTCCAGTCCAATAATTAAGAAATCATTTTTTGAGGAATCAGAGTATTGAGTACATTAAAATAGAATTTTCGGATTTCATAAAATTCAATCATGAAACAGTATCAGATGGAAAAACGACAGTCATATTCTAAAAGTGGAGGTTCTACAAATAAAATGTATGTCCTGATTTCAACTATGGTGTGGATTTTCATATAACTATATGTAAATATGTAAAATTGAACCTAAAATGCATGCATTAAAATTAAAATTAATACATTTCCTTTCGAATCACAGGACATAAAAAAGGATTAGAAATAACAGAACAATTCCTTGCTGAATCCTATAAATATTTCCCCACAATATAGAAAGCATGATTTTTTTTGGGATTATAGAAATTAAAATATTGGTTTCGATGGTAGAATATGATTGGAACTTCTAGTGGAAGCTCCACTAGATTTCCTATTAGAAAAAATAGATCACCCTTTTAAATAGGACTAGAAGTTCTAGTTGGAAAGAACGACATGAAATACATTGATTAATCCTGTAAAAAATTCACTACAATATTTAAAACATGTTTTTTTGGGGGATTCCACAAATTATATTATAGGTTTTAAAGGTAGATATAATTTGATGCTCCATTAAAACATCTAGTGGGAGCTCCACTAGAAGTTCCAATTGGAAACAACAAGCCCAAGATTTCATTAAGGTATCTTTGCACTATATTTAGGCAAAATAGGATTTAGTGGAACTTCCATTGGAAGTTTAACTGAAGGCTCCAGTGGAAGTTATATTAGGAAGTAAACGCATGAAAGACACTTCTTAATCATGTAAAAATATCACTATAATATATGAAACATGTTTTTTTATTCCACATTCTATAGTAAAGGTTTGAAAGGTAGAATATGACTGTATGTTACACTGAAAATTCCAGTGGAATCTTTACTAGATGTTCCAGTTAAAAAGAATATAATTTTTTTTTCTTTAAGGTAGTTTTGCACTGTAATTAGGTAGAATAGGTTCCAGTGGAATTATCAGTGGGAAAGAAATCCATGAAATACACTGCTGAATCCTATAAACATTTCCCTACAATATAGAAAACATCTTTTATCTGGGATTCCATAAATTACAGTTTCAGGTTTGAAAGGTAAAATATGACTGGAATTTCTAGAGGGAAAGGACAACATGAATTCTTACTTAACATAGATTTTCACTATATTTAGGTAGAATAGTATTCAGTAGTCATTCTAGTGGAACCTATAGTGCACATTCCTGTGGAACCTCAATGAATGTTCCAGTGAAACATATAGTGGAACCACCGATGGACATTCTAGAAGGAAACAAATGCATGAAATACATCATTGAATACTAGAAAATTTTAACAACAATATAGAAGACATTTTTGGTGGGGGGGTTTCAACATATTATAGTTATATGTTTTGAAAGGTAGAATATTACTTGTAGTTCTAGAGAGAAATAACAACAATAAATTTTCCTTAAGGTAGATTTTCACTGTACATAGGTAGAATAGGTTCCAGTGGATGTTCCAGTATGACCTCTAGTAGATGTTCTGATAGAACATCCTATGCACATTCCCGTGGAACCTCCAGTGTAATTTCATTTGTGAAATAATGAAAACAAATTCCCTACTGAGAAAAAATATCACTACAATATAGAAGACATTTTTTTGGGGGATTCCACCAATCATAGTATAGGTTTTAATGGTATAATATGAATGGAAGTTCCACTGGAAATTTCAGTGGAAACTCCAGTAGAAGTTTTAGTGAGAAAGAACGTTACATATTTTCCCTTAAGGTAGATTTACACTGTATTTAGGTGGAATAGATTTCAGTGGATGTTCCTGTAACAATCCACACTTTCATTAATGGAAATCCTTCTAGATCTAATTAATTTTATCTTTATGTAAATTTTTTTATAAAATTTCAACTTATTTGGTTTAATGTTAAGAATTTTCATCGTTTCTAATATAGTCATTGTACAATGATCACATGATTAGTACAAATATTGTGTTGTTATCAAATCCAATTTACTCTGACAATGGAAGCGATGGCCTCATCCAGAATACATGCCCTATACGAAGACCATCTGTCTAAGCTCATAAAGGTGGTGGCATCATTGGGATTTCCTATTGACCAAGCCCAAGCCGAGCATGAATATGTAATGCTCTAGTGGGACCACCTACGAGAAAAATGGATGTTGATAGATATTACCACCTGAGCAATGTTATCCGAACCAACCCAAGAGTATGTCACCATCACACACCATAACCACTGGTCTTAGGCATGTGTCATAAGGGGTTATGTAACAAGACATTGGCATTATGGTCATGTACATTATTTTTGTATATAAAAATGAATATACATTCATTTTATAATTATTACCTTGTATATGGTTTTTAAAGAACAAATAGTTTTTTAGTTAATATTCAACTACGAAATCTATTTTGAGGAATTAAATTATTTTTTGAATTAATAATAATAAAAATATCATTAAATTGATTTTAATTAAATATAAATGATGGTATAATTTTATGAATGCAATCTTAAATATATTTTTTTGGGAGAAGGCATATAACATTAATGACAATGATCAGTAGAAGTACAAATGCTAAGCCTTAAAGGGAAAGTGTCCAACCCGAGCTGGTTAGAATCGAAAGGGCCTGAGGAAGGAAGCTGATGGGCCATGATGTTTCCTTCTCTTTTGGTGAAGGATAAGGTATAACATGAGAAGAATTGGAGAAGTGAGAGAATTCTCCTGATGATGATTCCAAAAGACTGGAGGCCGCCGTCGTTGTGATTGATAACATCGATCACGGTGAGGCAGTCAGACTCAATGATGATATCACCCCATCCACATTCCAAATCGAGCATCAAACCAGCAAGGATGGTCATGGCCTCAGCAACTGCCAGTTCCCAAAATTCCTGATGTGGTTCATATTTAGCAGCAAGAATCTGCCCCATATGATTTTGGGCAAGGAGGCCGAGGGGAACAAGCCCATCCTTCGAAAGAGACGCATCCACATTAATCTTGAGGATCCCTTCTATTGGTGGATTCTAGTGGGAAGTATGGGAGGGGGTAACACCTGACAAAGAAAAAACGTTGTGGCCTTTCCAGCCCTCAATCCAATAAGTGGCCCGGTTAGTCCATAATTTGGTGGGTTTGTGAGCTTGATTAAAAACAGCATCGTTACGCCTGAATCAAATAATCCATGCAAGGTGCGAGAACATCTGCCGAAGAGAGAGAGAGGAGCACCAACGTGTCAAGAAGATCGTGAAGTTCAGAGGCCAATGCCAGTGAATCTACTGGACCTGGACCCCAAAGATTCCAAATATCCTTCTCTCCTGGGCAGAAAACAATAGCGTGCATAGGAGTTTCTAGAGTGTTCGGGCAGAAATGTCAAAAAACGGTACTAGCCATATGTCGGTAAATGAGAAGGTTAATTGTTGGGATAATTCCCAAGAAAGCCTACCACCAAAATTGGCGAATTTTGGGGGGGACGTTGAGCTTCTAAATATGTTTCCATGGTCCCCCATCCCGGCTGACTTAGTGGATTCCAACAGCAAGTCTGTAGCCATATCTCACCGTGTATTCACCGGAGATGTCATTGGTCCAGCAAAGATGGTCAGGGCATGCGTCTGGTACCCAATGAATAATAAGGATAATTCATTGATCTCTTTCGTTGAACCAATCAAGGATTTTTTCCACATCCCACCACTGTCCCTAGTCGGAAAAGAGGCAGGTGACAGTGGCGTCTTCAAGACCTAGTTTGGCGGGGGATGTAGCCTGCGTACCAACCTTATCAATGAGCCAAGGATCAGTCCATATTTTGAAAGATGATACATTCCCCATCTTCCAGCCCAATCCCTTATCCAGGAGCTTTTTATCCCCCAAATACTTCTCCAGTGGAAGCTAGGGCGGGGACCAAGAGAGGAGGCATGAATGTTCGTGTGGGGAATGTACTTAGCTCGTAGAACTCATGCACAAAGATATGATGGACAGTTAAAAAGGCGCCATCCTTGCTTTTCCAAAAGATCATCGTTGAAGAGTGGAAGATTCTGAAACCCCATCCCACCCTCTGATTTGGGTTTATAGAGGTTCTCCCAGGCCATCCAATGAGGTCGATTCCTGCCATCATTCTTCCCCCGCAAAAAACTAGTAGTGCATGCGTGGATCTGGTCGACGATGGCCGTCAGGATTTTAAAAATGTAAATAAAGTAGCTGGGGATAGGTTGGATGAATGCTTTGATGAGGGTCTCTTTTCCAGCATTAGAAAATCTTTTTGGGGTCCAACCATGAATGTATTCCTCAATCCGTTCCACAATGGATGCACAGATTTCTTTTTTGGATCGGCCAATCACTGTGGGGAGATCGAGATAATTCTGATGTTTATCAACCATATGGATGCCAGCTGATGAGAAAAGTTCATCCCTCTTAGCAAGAGGTTTCCCTACACTGAAGGAGATTTCTGATTTTCCACGATTGATTGTTTGGCCAGACGCCCTCTCGTACTGATGAATCGCTTGATAGATCACCCTACATTCATTAATTGTTGCCCTCGAAAAAAGGAGGTAGTCGTCAGCAAAGAAGAGATGAGACACTGGAGGGCTAGCTCGACAGACATTTTCCCCATGAATAGACTTAGAAGAAACAGACCTAAAAATAAGATTAGAAAAAACATCATCCACTAGGATGAAGAGAAAAGGGGAGAGGAGGTCTCCCTGGAGAAGGCCTCAGGATGGGTAGAAATCTCTTGTAATCTTTCCATTGACCTTGATTTTGAAAGAGATAGTCGAGACACAGAGCATGACCATATCAGTCCATTTTGTAGAGAAACCCATTTTCTGAAAAAAAAACTCTTAAGATGTGTCATTCCACTCTATTGTAGGCCTTGGTCATATCCAATTTCCAGGCCATTGTTCCGCTTTTCACAGTGGATCATGATTTCATAGAATAAAAAACCTCATGGGCCACAATCGCTTTATAAGTGATCAGTCTCTTCACCACGAAGGCGCTTTGATTTTTAGAGATAATATTAGGTATCCAAGGTCGCAGCCGATTGACCAGAGTATTAGAAATGATCTTATAAGAGACATTGCAGAGGATGATAAGTCGGAAGTCCGGGATCTCCAAAGGATTCTTAATTTTTGGAATGAGGAAGATGATAGTTTCATTGATGGCCGCAATGCTGGTATTAACAGCCCAGATATTTTTAATCATGTTGTAGATGTTAGGACCAATAATGTGCCAGTATTTCTTGATGAAAAGGGCATGGAACCCATCCAGTCCCAGATCCTTGGTGGGATGAAGATGTCTTAGAGCCAGGCGAATCTCGTCATCTGTCACATCATTGGTGATCTGCCTATTAATCTCTCCAGTGATCACCAGTCTGATTAGTTCTCCCACATCAGCAGACATGAAAGGGGTTCCTGTAGAGAAGATATTCTGGAAAAAGCCTGTCAAGGCCTCGTGGATACCATTGGTGTCAGAAAATTTTCTTATGTTGGGTTGTGTGATGTATGTAATAGTGTTTTTCTGACGTCTCGCTGAAGCTTTCTAGTGAAAATACCGGGTGTTAGCGTCTCCTTATTTAATATGGTTCTCCCATACAGGCATAGCCTAGAAACTTTCGTTGACATGCAGAGCAATATCCAGCTCTCTTTGTGTGGCTCCAATCATAGATAGATTGTAATTGGAAGTGGGTTGTTTAAGGAGTTTGTTCAGTATCTTTTCAAGGACTCCACAACACTGGTCGGGGTTTCGGAACTTCTTGTTGCTCCAAGAGCTCAGATCGGATGCCACCTATTGGAGGTTGAGGAAAACATCATCGTTAGAACATGTCCAGCTTGAACTGAAAACCTCTTCACATTCCTAATCTTTTTACCAGAAGCTCTCAAATATGAAGGGTCTACTGAACTTTATTTTTTGTTCGCCTTGATTACAGTTAATGAGAATTTTACAGAGGTCCGAGCAGTTGTGGTCCATGTGGTAGATATGATACATGTTAAACATATTAATCCAATCAGTAGATCCAAGAAATCTATCAAGATGCTCAGAAATACGACTGCCTTCAGAATTGTCATGGAACCAAGTAAACGGATTACCAGAGTACCCCAGGTCTACCAGGTCTGCTCTTGAGACTGCTTCCCTGAAGTGTGAGATCGAATATGAAGGCCAGATGGTTCCGCCCCTATTTTCCTTATGGAACATAATATTGTTGAAGTCTCCTCCAAACAAAATAAGGCTTGGTACGTCGTGTTATATCTTACAACGAAGATCCCATAACTACCACTTGTCAATATGGGATGGCTAGCCATAGAAACCCACAAAAGTCCAGGGTGGGTGAAAGACAGTTTCAATAGTCACTACCACATGATGCGAGGAGAAGGAAAAAATTTTGATGTCGAAATTGTCCTTCCAAAGGAGACAGAGTCCCCTAGAATGGCCTTTTCTAGGCCCCGTAAAGCAGCCTTGGAAGCTGCACGTTAGAGAAATACCATTGTTGTCCTAGTTTTCTAGTATGGTTTCGGATAGGAAAATCATATCAGGGTGACTTTGAGCACAATTGTGCTGAAGCATGCAAACCACCCGAGGGTTTCCAATCCCTCGACAGTTCCAACATAAGGCAATCATTTCTCTATGTGGGGCTGGGTCTCACCTACCACCGCCTTTTGTTCCTCCGAGCTTGCTTCTCCATAAGTCGTTTTCCCACTTTTGGTGAGGTTTCTTTTTGATTGAAATTGTTCGTTTTGTCTCTTCCTAACCCTGAGTTTTTGGCCTTCTGCATACCCATCACACTCTCCTTGCAACACCCTTTTCCACGTGCGGCTAGTGGTTGGCCCCAGTATTGGAGATCTCGACATTCCATGGTCCTACATTGTTAGGATGACTTCTATGGTTGATTGTGGGTCAGGATCCATATTTGGTGGTTTGACAAGCATAAGTGTTGGCTTTAAATAATGTGCCGGTGATTCATGATGCATAGTCACCACATTTGCTAATGTTGGAGTGATGTCTTTTAGGGGTTTAGGGTGAGCTACAGCTTTTCTCTGAGTGCCAAGTTCTCTCTGAGTGGGAGGTCCAGCCTTTAGAGAAATCTGTTGTTCCATGTATTAAATCCTTTTCTGGTGTGGGTTTTGTCGGATAGGAATGTGCCAACGTGAGCCGGTCCCGGTCCTTTTGTTTTTCCGTCTCAGGGATGAAAGCATATTTTTTCATTTTTGGCATGAAGCCAAGGGCCGTAATGGAGGGTGATGTTACCTGGACCACTATTGTGTTTAGTGGTGCATGTTCTTTCCAGATGGCCAAGGCGACCACAGTAAAAGAATAATATTGGGAGTTTTTCGATCTTGAATGATATTCAATTGTTAGTATTGTCAATCTTTAAGAACATTCCCCGCATTAGTGGCTCTGAAACATCAATTTCCTTCTTGATCCGGACCTCGGGGCACCATTTTATTGGTTTTGAACTGTACCAGTCCAGAATGTGACCTAAGATGTCCCCAATTCCCCTCATAGTATGATCATTTCTTGAATGAAAGGTTATTCCTTTAATTCGTAACCAGAAGAGAGAACATGTTAAATTAATTTGCTGGAAATCACCCCACCTTAGATTTCATCCATGAGGAGGAGTTGATTTTTGGATGACCACTATCTTCCATGGAAGATTTTTTCCATATATTTCTCATTAATGAAATCAAAGATGATGTGATTGGTCCCCACTTCCCGAATAGCCACTCCAACATCAAGTCTATAGATGTTTTGTAGAGTGTTTATGGAGGCCCCCTGATTCACCGAAATGTTTTCCAAAACATTTCCCACCACAAATAGAGATTGGAACTTTTCCAAAATTGCGTCATCATTAATTTGAGCCTCAAACGTTAGCTTTTCATTGTCCATCAGGGATAATCTCCTCCATTGATTAACCAAATCCACATCCGTAGTGCAGAAAGGACTTTGCGGTCCCGTACAGCCTTCACAAATAGAAATACCCCAAAATTGGTCCCTCCCAAGATCCAAGATCACAGAACACACTAGTCATCCCATATCACCGCCCCTGGTGGGCCAACACGGCTTCACAACACCGCATGAGCTTCGCAGAAGCACAAAGTCATGCAGGTCCGCACCAAGCCACTACGCAGCAATGCTTCGAGGAAAAAAGGAGAAGCCTCCCCCCACAAGTCACCTTAATCAACACTATGCACACCCCGCCATCCCAGGACCACATTATATGGCTGAATATGTGTAGGATCCGCTTCATGGTCTTGCAATGTGATGATACCGCTTGGATGGTGCTTGGCGGGTCATGCAGCCGCTTCGTGATCTTGCCACGAAATGAGACCGCTTGGAAGGTGCTCCGTGGGTCAAGCCACTCTGCGTCGGCCGCTTCGCGATCCATCAGTACGGTGATACCTATCGGAAGGTGCATCGCGGGTCAAGCAGCTGCTTCACGACCAAGCAACGCGATGAGACCGCACAGAAGGTGCTACGCGGGTCATCCCACTCCGCATCGGCCGCTTCGCGACCCCTCAGAGTGGTGAAACCTCAGTGAAGGCTCTTCAAGAGACAATCAAATTGTTGTAGAAACATCATGAAACAAGGAGAAAAACATCATGGAAGGAGCTTCGCGATTTAACCTCATCGCGGTTGAAGCTTCTCAAAACAGGGAAAACCTGCTTCTTCAAGCAGGCCACTACCGGATTTCTCGAAGGCCGGGGAAATCCAAGAAGGAAGAAGGGATTCATAGACTCAAGGGAACTTTGATCCACTGAGTCCTAAGATATGAAGGTAATATGACGAGCCGAAGAAGAAGAACAAAAAGAATAATGCAGTACTAGCACCGCATTCCTTCACCCAAATCCAGCAACGACGGGGGCTAGTGACCCTGGAAGGACCATCCATACCCTAGAGAAGCAAGGAACATCGACCGTCGTCGAGGTCTATTGAAAATAAGATGAAACATGAATCAACTAGACCACAACATACCTGGTTCGGGAACTAGGTAAGTAGAAAAGGAAGAGGAGAACGCATATTCTACACAGCGGAGGATCAGGGAGCAACCCAAGAAGAATGAAGACAAACCCCAGGCTCCGGATCGGAGGGAGGGTGAAAAGAGGAGACCTGGAGTGGCGGGCAGAGGGAGACGACACCGCCGTAGTCCGACAGACATAGAGACTGGAACCTAGGACAACATTGGAGAGAGAATCTCTCATGCTGGAGAGAAATATGCAATCTCAATTATTATTAAGGTTTGAATGGAATTTTTGTCAACACCCGTGAATTTTAGAAAAATGTAGGTATTTATTTTAAAAGTGAAAATTAACATATTTAGACAATTATTTAGATAAAATAAATATTATTTCTGGATTCGGGATGTTGAAATTATCCAACAGTGAATTTTTCATTATTTTCCGAGACAGTCAAATGTTTCGGAAAAAATCAAATACCGTTTAAATATATAATGTATTTTATGAAATCCTAAAGACCCAATAGTGATTTAATAATATTCTATAAGACTTATGTTCGGAAAATATATATTTTACCATTAAAATAAGGTTTTTTGGGTTTTTTTGACTTATTTTACAAATCATTAATGGACCCTTCGAGGCTTATTAAACATCTTGCCTTTTTAAATTCTTTTCCTTGTGAGTGTGACTCACCTCCACATAAGAAACCTCATTATTTAATGAATTTATGTCTTTGAACTTATAAAATACTATTTTTCATTTCCCTTTTCCAAAATCCATGGGAAAAAACCCTTGGCTGATTTGTGGTTTGGATTAGTTAATGTGAGATGTCCCAATCCTAAATAATAAAAAACACCCTCACATTTCCTATATAAATCCACCCAAGAATCCACTTTGTCCTAACTCAAAGACTTTGGAGTTCATCCAACCTATGAAATACTCTCTATATAATCCTCCCAAAGTGCGCCAATCTCCCAATAAGCCTCTCTCAAGCCTCTCTCAATCCTTTGGAAGCATGCTTCCATGTAAGGGTTTTTTTCTTCCTTTCTCATTTTCGTCCAGTTTTTTTAATGTTGTTATGCAATTTTAATTTCAATTATAAAGGTTGAGTTATGGTTTCAATCCTTCCCCTCACTGCCCTATTTATGTTTTAACGATTGGAGTCCCATTTCTCTCTCATTAAATCCCTCCCATGTACCACCATTACTATGCTGAAATTCCGAAAGGAATTTCTCTCTCATCTTTTACATTCAAGCAATTATTTTGTATAATGACTCTAAATTAAATCAAAATTGTTGGGAAATGTATCTATATAAACCCCTTATAGTAAATTTCATGTACATGTTATAAGAAACCCCTTTCTCTCTCATCAAACATTTTTATGAATTCTTACGTCACAACGTTACGCTGCCGAAATTGCACATAATTTCCATGCCAATATCATTGTTTAGTAAATAACATGCCAATTTATATATAAAGGGTATTCAGTTTTAGGTAAATTTACTTATTGATTATAATGTTTCACTTATGAATTCAACATTCCTTTTTAGTGGAATAAATAATTATGTTTTATGAATCCATGATATATGATTTTCTGGCACACTTATGCATGAAATGAAATGTTTAAGAATTTTGCACCCTTATAGCGCTCCAATGCATTGGATAAAGTATAGTATCATGATATATCATGTGAAATTGGTGTTTACTCATGATAATTAAAGTGCAATGAGGTTTTACTCGTGCTTCATGTGCAATGAGGATTTACACATGCTCTATGTGCAATGAGCCTTGGCTCATGCTAATTCCTTGTTAAGTGTTGTTGCCACATTTCCATTTAATGATTATCATGATGTATCATGCATTTATGTTTATGGTTCCCTATTTCTCTATTTATATGCCTATTGTATAACATGTATTTTATTCCTCATTTTATTCCATGATTATTTCCTTATTGGGCTTTATAGCTCACACTTTTCTTATGCATGTCCTCATGTTATCCTTTGCAATGCTATGTTCGAGGGAATATTGTGGTCATGTAAGGAATTATATTAATTAATATGTTGTATTTCATGTTTTATGTTATTATGTAATGATCCTAAGCCCAAAACACACTAGAACTTTTGATCTTTTATGTTGTATCAAAAGAAGATTACGTAATAAATCATGTTTGTGTTTGTAATAAAAGATTAGGGTTGTTATTGTTGGTATCAGAGGATATGTTTATTTATTTTTAGGATTAGTATTAGAAAACCCTAGTAAAGACTTAGAGACAAGACTATGTATAATAAAAACAACCCTATGTTTTGGTTAACATTGAGTAAGCGGGTTATCATGCAAATACATCCCTGTCTGGATACGAGTAGTTAGAGGCGGCTCAGGCAGAGATGTATCCTAGGGGTAAAACCCTAAAACACCACTTTGAGCTAGACTTGAATGAAAACTGGTGCACAACGATGGGCCTTTCTGCACTCTTAGTTATGAAATGCCCAAGGGATATACTTTGGTAAATCCAGAAGCTTAGTATGAACCATTATGAAGGGACAAAAAAATTCTCGAAGAATATATGATAGAAAGTAGATCATGTATAACATATAATGAAGCCAATAGATTCATTTGTTAAGGAAATAAAATTTATTTATAAGTCATTATTTTTGTCCTTGGATTACCTTTTATTTTTTACCCCTATCTTTCCTTTTATTCCAGCCAATGTCCAGTAATAGGATGACTCGGGCTAACAACCGATGTGAAGATCTATGTAATGATTGTACTAATGAGATTACTAATCCAATGTGAGCGGGAATCCTGAACTTTGTCACGCTTCTCTCTCAGCTACCTCAAGCTTCGAATAGAAACACGGGTCAAGAGGAACGATAAACCCCCCCTTATAATGAACAAGTCACTATCGAGAGCTTAATGAGACAAAGGCCTCCTAGTTTTAATGGATCATCTTATCCCTCAATTACTGAACAATAGATCAACTCCATTGAAAATATCTTCCCTATCCTTCATTGTTCTGAACAAGAGAATGTTCTCCTGGGTGCTAATCGTATGGAGGGTGATGTTGATCAATGGTGGTTGTTGATTAGATATATTAATCCTGAGGAGGATATTGGGGATTTGGAATGGAAGGATTTCCCAAATATGTTTTTCGATAAATATTTTCCACACACCCTACAGCTTATGATGGAATGGGAATTCCTTTCCCTCAAGAAAAAAATGACAAATCTATTGGAGTGTTTGAGGAAAACATCACAAGGAATGGACGATTCACTTTCGTCTTTGTCGTTACCCCTAAATGCATGGTTGATTGCTTCTTTGGTGGGCCGAAACCTAGCATGTGGAAAGTGATGGGGATCTGTGACTTCAAAATCTATGAATAAATTGTCTGATGTTCCCTCAAGGTCGAAGTTGTGATCGGATAATCTCAGGGGTATCAAGGGGAAAAGAATCATAAGGAGGAATTCAATTATATAGGTCCGATGGATAAATCCAACAGTGATAAGAATATCCAGCACCCCACATGCCGAAGGAGTGAAAAAAAGAACCCCAGAAATTGCCTGAAGGGGGTGAGGAAATGCTTTATTTGTGGAAGAGAATGGAACCTAGCTATTAACTGCTGACAAGAAAACCCGTAGCTGCAAAAAAATCAGAAGAATGCTCCATTCGAACCTCAATGCATTGTTAATTTCTACAACTGCAAAGAAGAGGGGAATCTGGAAAATTAGTTTCCGATGCCAAGGGTTTTCAAAGGCTACCAACAACCTCAACAGCGGCATGGATGAGCTTTTTCCATCACTACTACAAAAGTGAACCCTGACAATGATGTGGTGAAAAGTACGCTAGTTATTCATTCAAGAATGACGAACGTACTTTTTGATTCCAGTGTTACACATTCTTTTATATCTTTATTGTTTAGTAGAACAATCCTAGCACAACCACAAATCATGGATGTGAAGATGTCAGTGAGTATGACAAATGGGGCAATCATTGAATCCCATGAATATAACTCCACCCCTGTCATAATCTGTGGATTGAACTTCCCAACTAACCTCTTCATACTCCCTCTGGTATAATTTGATGTAATTCCTGGCATGTATTGGATTTCCTTATATAGAGCCTACATAAATTTGCGTTAGAGGGAAATCCCTCTTCCTGTGGAGAATCGACCCCCAATTCTTTACAAGTGCAAGGAGGAAGATGAATCTTCTTTAGCGCTATCATCTCAAGCATGGATATTACTTCCCAATGAGCACGTGTATCTGGATTAGATGATTGAGTCTAAGAAGGCAACTATCTTATAAGACATGCCTATTGTGAGGGAATTTATTTAAGTGTTTCCTGAGTAATTGGTGGATATTCCTCCTATAAGAGATTTTGAATTCTCATTGGAACTTGTATCTAGGTTGTTTCCAATATACATGACTCTATATTGAATGGCTACTATGAAGCTTGAGGATTTGAAGAAAAAATTATCGATGAATATGGAAAATGTATTTATACGCCCATGTGATTCAACATGGGGTGCACCAGTCCTCTTCATCAAGAATAATGATGGGACAATGTGCCTTTTCATCGATTATCACGAGCGTAAAAAATCACAATAATGAACAAGTATCCTCTCCCATGAATTGATGACATGTTCGATCAGCTGTGTGGAGCACAATACAGCTCTATGGTGGAATTGTGGTCAGGATATTATCATGTAAGGGTGAAGAAGGATGATATCCCCAAGACTGCTTTTCGTACAAGATACGTGCATTATGAATTCATAGTAATTCCTTTCAGACTCACTAATGCTCCATAAATTTTCATGGACATAATTAATAGAGTCATTAGAGATTACCTAGTCAAATTTGAGGTAGCCTTTATAGATGATATTTAGATATACTTCAAAACCAAGGAGGATCATGAGGAGCATCTACGAACTGTACTAAAGACATTATGGATGGAGAAGCACTATGAAAAGTACTACAAGTGTGAGTTCTAGTTGAAGGAGGTCTCATTCTTGGGCCATATCATCACAAACAATGGGATATATATGGATCCCTCCAATTCAGATGCAATTGAGGGATGGTCGAGGCCAAAATTATTAACAAATATCCGTAGCTTCATGGGGTTATCTAGATATTATCGACAATTTGTGAGATATTTATCACAATTTTCCAACCATCTTACCAAAATAACTTGGAAGGGAGTAATGTTTTATTGGAGGGATGAATGCGATGAAAGCTTCACAGAGTTGAAAAGGAGGCTTATCGCTGCACCCGTGCTCACATTACGCCCAAGTGGAGAAATTTTTGTGCTATTCAGTGATTCTTCAATGAAGTGATTGAGATGTGTGTTGATGGAAAATGACAATGTCTTTTCCTATTCTTCAATAAAATTTAATGTTCATGAATAGAACAATCCAACACATGACATCGAGTTGGCTGCAGTGATGATTGTTTTGAAAATTTGGCAGCATTATCTCTACGGGGAGAAGTGTGAAATATATACAGACCACAAAAGCCTCAATTATATATTCAAAAAGAAAGAGTTGAACAAGAACCAACAAAGATGGTTAAGAAGATCAAAAACTATGACTACTCAATCCATTACCACCCTGGGAAAGTGATCAACGCAGAAGATGCACTAAGTAGAAAGGACATAGCGATTCCATCATTGATGAGAATTAAAAAGGATCCAATATTCTTATATTTGATGAATATGAATATGGGAATCATAATGAAGGGAACATCATCAATTCATTTATAAATTATTGCTCAACCTTTAGTTTTGGGAAGGATAAAAGATGCTCAAAAAGATGATGTGGGAATTCAAGAAAAAGTAGAAGCTTTCGGAAAAGGGTAATCCTTAAATATTAATGTTAATGAAGAAAGAATTGTGAGATTTGGTAAAAGACTATGTGTTGCTTCATTTCATGATCTGATGAAGGAACTTTTGGATGATGCACATAGTTCAAATTTCTCTATTCACCTAGGAAACACAAAGATGTATCAAGATCTCTAATAACATTATTGGTGGGATAATATGAAGAAAGAGATCCTTGAATATACATCAAAGTGGCTATTGTGTCAGTAAGTGAAGGCAGAAAGGCAGAAGTATAAGGGGGTGATGCAACCACTGCCCATAAAAAATGTAAATGGGAGAATCCCTCTATAGAATTTATCACGGGACTTTGGAAGACATCCAAAGTCAACAATGAAATATTGGCTGTTTTGGATCGTATTACAAAGGTTGAAAACTTCATAGATATTCAGGAGGATTTCTCAATGGATCAACGAGCATATATATATATATATATATCAAGGAAGTGGTAAGGCTGCATGGAGTACCACAATATATTATGTCTAATCGAGATCCACGATTCACCTCTATGTTTTGGAAGATTCTTTAACATGCTATGAATACTGAACTGAACTTTAGTACGACCTATCATCCTCAAACTGATGGCCAATCTGAGAAGACTATTCTAACACTTGAGTACCTGTTGAGAGAATGCTCAATGTAATTTGAAGGAGGATGGGATCAACATCATTCTCTTATTGATTTCTCTTAAAATAACAGTTTCCACTCAAGCACCAAAATGGCACAATATGAAGCCCTTTATGGGAAAAGGTGCAGAACACCGACGTGTAGGGATGAGGCCGGTGAGCGTAAGCTTCTTGGACGAGAAATAGTCGAATAAATGGGGGAGAAGGTGAAAAACATTCAGCAGCATATCAAGGCATCCCAGAGCCGACAAAAGAGTTATGCAGACAACCGTCGATGAGACCTTGAGATTAATGTTGAAGACATGGTATTTCTACGCATATCTCCATGGAAGAATGTCATGAGGTTTGGAAAGAAAGGGATGTTAAGTTCAAGGTACAACATCCCATTTTAGATTCATGATTGTATCGAGGTTATGACCTATCGACTAGAACATCCACCTATCATTGCCAAATTACAGGATATCATTCATGTATCCCTCTTAAGGAAGTACATACCGAACCCTTCACATGTTCTCTCTTCAGAGGTGGAACAGTTTGGGGATGATATTTCTTATGAGGAGCAACCAGTGAAGATCATAGATCGTAGAGAAGAAGTTCTATGAAATAAGTCAATTCCCCTCATTAAGGTGTTGTGGTGAAACCCCACGTTTGATGAAGCAACGTGGGAATTGGAGGAAATGATGAATCAGAGTTACCCACATCTGTTTTAGTGTGTAAAAAGAAAATTTTTTAGGCGAATTATTTTGAGGGGGGAATATTGTAACAAACCAATATTTTATTAATAGAAATAACTATTGAATAATTAATGGTATCTTTCTGTAAAATGATTAAACAAAATGTAAAATTCTTTGGTTTTAAGTTAATAATTTTAGTTTTTGCTAATATATCCATTGAATAGTGATCACATGATTAGTATAAATATAGGGATTTAACAAATCCAATTTACCCAGAAAAAGGAAATGATGGCCTCATCTAGTAGACGTTCCCCATATGAATCCCATTTGTCAGATCTCAGAAAGGAGGTGTGACATTGGGCTTCCCTCTTTGAAAATCCCATGATGAGCTTGAATATGTTAATGTTGAGTGGGACGACCTATGAGAGAAATAGAAGTTGATAGAAACTACCACCCGAGTAATGTTATCTGAGCCACCCCAAGAGTCGGTCACCATCACACACCTTACCCTTCGTTATTATGTGTGTTTTTTAAGGGGTTATGTAATAAGACATTAGCATTATGGACTTTTACATTGATTTGTATATAATAATGAATATACCTTCATTTTATTATAGTTACCTTATAGATGGTTCTAAAAGCACAAATAGTATTTTTAGTTAATATTAAACTAAGAAATTTATGTTGATGAATTATTGGATTTTTTGAATTATATAATGATATAATTATTATTAAATTATGTTTTAATAAATATAAAATATTGTATAATTTTATGAAATCAATCGTAATTTTTATTAATGTTTGAAAGCCATTTTTGTCAAAATATGTGAATTTTCAATAAATGTCAGTTCTTATTTAAAAAGTGAAAATTGGAATATTTAGAAAATTATTTAGATAAAATTAATATTATTTATAGAATCATGATATCGAAATTATTGAATGGTGAATGTTTCATAACTTTCTGAGACAATCAAACTTTTGGGTAAAAATTAAATACCGTTTAAATATATAATGTGTTTTATGACGTCATAAAGACCCAATAGAGATATAATAAAATAAAATAATACTTTTTAGGACAATGTATATTTTACCATTAAAATTATGTGAGTTGGGGTTTGTTTGACTTATTTTACAAAGCATTAATGGACCCTTCGAGGATTATTAAACATCTTGTCTTTTTAAATTGTTTTCCTTGAGAGTGTGACTCACCTCCACATAAGAAACCACATTATTTTCAGAATATATGAATTTGAAATTATATAATATTGTTTTCCAATTCCATTTTCAAAAAACCATGGGCAAACACCATGGGATTATTTTTGGTTTGGATTAGTTTAATCAGTGGTGTCCGAAACCCATATAATAAAGAATTCCTTCAGCTTTCCTATATAAACCCACACAAGATTCCACTTCCTCCTCACTCAATGCATTTTGAGTTCGTCCAACCTCATACCTACGCTCTCTATAACCCCCCCAAGGTGCACCAAGCTCCAAATAATCCTCTCTCAAGCCTCTCTCAATCCTTTTGAAGCACTCTTAAAAGTAAGAGTTTTTATCTTCCTTTCTCATTTTTGTACTATTTTCTTAATGTTTTTATTCACTTTTAATTTCAATTATAAATAATGGGTTATGGTTGCAAAACACCCCCATAATTTCTTATTTATTTTTGAATGATTTTATACCTATTCTTATTTCATTAAATGCCTCCCATGTACACCCATTACTATGCCAAAATTCCAAAAGGAATTTCTCTCTCCTCTTTTACATTCAAGAAATTATTTTGTATCATGACTCTAAATTACATTAAATTTGTTGGGACATGTATTTATATGACACCATTACTGTCCATTTCATGTACATATGATGAGACACCCCTTTCTCTCTCTTCAACCATTTTTTATGAATTCTTACATCACGTCGTTATGCTGTCGAAATTGCACTGATTTTCCAAGCCAATGTCATTGTGTAGTGAATACCATGCCCATTTCTCTATTAAGGGTATTCACATTTATTAACATTTACATATTGATTATAAATTTTCATGTATGAATTCCTCATTACTTTATTGTGGAATAAATTATTTTGTTTTATGAATCCATCTTATATGATCCATGTGGCACACTTATGCGTGAAATGAAATGTTTATGGAGGGCGCACCCTTATAGTGCTCCAATGAATTGGGTAAAGTGAAGTATCATGATACATCATGTGAAAAGGGTTTTTACTCAATCTAATTAATGTGCAACGAGGTTTTACTCGTGCTTCATGTGAAATGAGGATGTACTCATTCTCCATGTGTAATGAGCCTTGGCTCATGCTAATTCCATGTTACATGTTGTTGCCACATTTCTATGTTATCATTATCATGCTTTATCATGACTTTATGTTTATGCATCTATTATGAACTATTGATATTTCTACTGTCTAACATGTATTTTATTCCTCATTTTATTCCATGATTATTCCCTTACTATGCTTTATAGCTCACCCTTTTCTTATGCATGTCCTCAGGTTCTCCCATGCAATGATAAGTATGAGGGAATGTAGTGGTCATTTAAAGGAATTTTTTAATAAAGATGTGGTATTTCATGTTTTAAGTTTTTATGTAATGATACTAAGCCCTAAATACACTAGACATCTTGATATATTATGTTTTATCAATTGATGTTATTGTAATAAATTAGGTTTATATTTGAAATAAAAGATTAGGGCTCTCATATTCCAGTGGATCCTTCAGTGGGAGTTCTAATAGAACCTCCAATGGAAATTCCATTTGATGTGTCAGTGGAACCTCTAATGAAATTTCATTGGACGATTGGATGTTTCAGTGGGGAATAATAGAACAATTCCCCCTCAATCCTGCAAACACAATGGTACAATCGAAGACATGTTTGTTTAATTATTTCCTAAATTAAAATGGAACTTATAGTAATTTCATGAATAAAATTATAAAATATTTTCTCCCTCTATTCACATTGATTGTAGTGTATTCTAAATAGGAAAAATATAGATTTTAGAATTGGAAGATTATAAACATACAACATTTACAGAAAGTTTCAAATAAAGGAAATTATTAAAAATGTAATGGTAACAATATAACCTTTAGGTTTTCTGAAATAAAAAAAGATTTTTGGTTGATAAGGAGGATGCGATTGAGTTCGGTCACACTAAATGGGTGCATCACTGAATCATATTAGCAAGAGGCTCATGTCCAGGAGGATGAATGGAAAGAAGCTGACATCACCTCGAGGAGAGGGAGCAGCAGACGACGACTGATGAAATGTGTGAGGACCGATGGGCTATTTCCCTCTGCTCAACTTGTTGACCTACCCTAGGGGTCACCGGCCCTATATATTGAGTTCACACCATTCACCAAACCAAGAAATTAGAGACTTCAAACAAATTTTTTATGGTTGCAATATTTTTGATAAATTTGACTGTGCAGTCATTTAATAAAGTAGTGCTTTTGATAAATATGGTAGCACATGCTTTTAATAAAATGTCTTTAGATTATTTTTTGGATTATATTCGATTTATATTATAGCACTATGGGCACTAAAAACACCCTGAAGAGGGAGGCGGCTGAGCTCTTTTGTTTTTGTTTTTAACTATATTTTCATTTGCATAATAATAATACATTGCATATTAATGATAATAATAAGAATATTTGATAATAAAGATGATGTAATTAGTAATTTAATTAATAATAATTTAAAATTTAATTAATAATAATAAGCATTGGCATTAAATAATAACCAATGTATGAATTAGTGATATTTAAATATATAATTAACTAATGATGTAAAAATTATTAATTAATAAAAATTAAATATTATTGATAAAAATGATTATTAATATTAGAAATAATGATAATTAGTTCCCAAATGAATAATAATTAATAATGTGATTAATATTAAGATTGATAATAATTAATAATGTAATTTATAATAAATACCAATGAGATTAATAATGTGTCAGGCTCCAGTTCAACGTCAGTGTAGTTGATCACATACGTAGGACCTTATATATACCCCTGAAGCTAAGAGACAAGGAGCAAATCACACCCACCTTGATATTACATGAGAAGATCAAAATGGTAGCCCACTATCTTGACATGGTCGATAATATCGAATGGTTAAACAAATTTTGAGGCTGTATTCCTTTGCTTTTGAAACTTTCCATACCCTAATTGAGGAGTCCACCATAAGAAAACATAGTCTTCCACAATGAACATCAAGGGTTTCCTCCTCTGATCGACATACTATATCATTATGTTTTGAGTGGTGATTAACCTATTCTTGATATACGGAACTCTCTCAAGGGTTTATTGTTTCAATCCCGACCCCATAATTACTACCCCACTAGCCTCATGCTATCATAGAAGTGGGTGACACAACAAAACATAAATAACCACAAAAGGTGTCATCTGAATCGAAGTCCGAAATCTATTATTTTACAAGAAATCAACCATGGCTAGGTGATCATACAATGATCCACTAAAGTATATAATACATGAATATAACATATATTAAAATATATAGATAGTCCTCTCTTATTGTCTATCAGTCTGTGGATGATACATTATACTATTTTTTTTATAAAAAAATTGTCGAGGACTGCGACTAAAAACCAAATGAGTCAACCCAATTCATGGAGAAGAAGAATTGAATGTTTATGTTGGAATAGGCATTGGGATAGTGAAAAACTGCATTATACAACAACGTTGTCATCGACAATGTCGTTGGACACACCGAAGTCATCGCTAATGTTAGCTAGAGTCATCGGTGTCATATAATTAGTTATTGTCGTTGCAGTCGCCAGATTCACTGCATCCAAAACTCAATGTGTCTCATGGCTTTGCCTCATTAAAAGGATAACCCTTTTACAAGTGAAATAGTAAAATGTTGTACACAAAATGATCAAATGGATGAGATTGTATTGAAATATCCTACTCTTTATTATGATATTTCATAGGGTGTAGTGTTGGGACCATAAATGAATGGCCAACCGGTGTTGTGATAATTACGAGATAAAAATAAAGTGAAAAATGAGGAAATAAATGGACACCAGATGTTTCATGAAAAAACCCCTAAATGTAAGGGGTAAAAAACCATTGGCAAATAGAAGGATCACTATGGGGTAAATGTGGGTACACACTCCCTCACAATTACAATGAGAAGAACCTCATAAAATCTCTCTTGAATAAATGGGGAACCTGCCTCACTAAAACCGCACAAATATTTGGAGAATTAATGAACTGGAGGATTCTTATAATAGGATTCTAGAACCATTGGGAGAGACCCCCTTTTATAGGCTGCATCTCCCCCTCCTGTTACCTTCTCCCACTGGAGGCTTGGTGTGGTTTGGCCACCCACCACCTACCCAGCCCACCCCCTTTGACAATGCAAGGGGCAGCACCATCCAACAAAAAAACTACCGACACATCTCCCACTTGGAGATTTTATTGAGATCTAATCAGATCTCGACGTCATTTCTATCTGCCAAACCATGTTGTTATTGTATCTGTGAGGCCGCTTGAGGATCTGCACCATCTAAACATATCATACTTAATCTCCTTCATCAAAACATTTTACAGATTTTATTGAGTATGAATCGTATGCATATCCAAAATTCCTTCCTCCACCACTTCTTGTACAAAGAGATAATATTACCTAATGTGCTTTATCCTGGAATGAAGAGATTGATTCCTTACAATATTCAAGGCACTCTGACTGTCACAAAACATTGAAATCTGCTTCTGTCTGTGACTGAGCACCTCCATCATCTATCTCATCCAAATTGCCTCTTTAGAAGCCTATGTAGCTGCCATGTACTCTTCCACTATCGTGGATAAATCCACAACTGAATGTAACTTTGAAATCTAGCTCCCAACTACACCAGAAAAAGTAAACACATAACTAGAAGTGGATTGCCTCTGGTCAAAATCACATGGAAAATCTGAATCAATATATCCTCTAACAGTAAATTCTGATCCTCCACAACATAATGTGGCATTTAGGGTCTCCTTGATATATCACAGGATCCACTTCACTATGCTCCAATGAGCTCATCCTGGATTCTCCATATACTGAGATACTCCTGCCACAGCATGTGCATTGTCTGGTCCAGTACAAACCATAGTGAACATAAAACTACACACTGGTGATGCCTACGGTACTTGAGACATTTCTATCCTCTTTGCTTCACTGCTAATACTCATTGCAGAGGATAACATGAAACTAATGGGAATGGTGGTAGATATTTCATTAAATTATTTCATGTTGAAGCGTTTCAAGACTCTCGGCAAGTAACTCATCTATGATATCCAAATCATACCATTATTTATGTCTTAGTAAATCTTCATCTCATGAATTTTGTTTGCTGGTCCCAAGTCCTTCATATCAAACTCCCTATCCAATCGTGTCTTCATCTCCTAGACCTGATCTTTATTGGGGCATGCAACCAACATCTCATCCACATACAACAGAATAATGATTAAATCATTACTATCTGAACCCTTGAATTATGCTCACAGATCTGAATGAAGTCTATCATATCCAAGGCTCATTATATAGTAATCATATCTCTTGTACCAAGATCTCATCACCTGTTTGAGACCGTACAAAATGTTTCTCAACCGACAAACCCAGTTCTATTTTCCCTCTTATAAAAAACCATCTAGTTGGATCATATGGATATATTTATCAATATCACCATGGAGAAACACAGTCTTTACATCCAGATGCTCTGGATGTAAGCTGTATGTAGCACACATCACCAGAACTAACCGATTAGTCATCATTCTAACAATAGTAAAAAAGATTTCATTGAAATGAAAACCTTTCCTTTTGAGAAAATCCTTTGACCACCAATATTGCATGATATCATTCCACCTGGTCCTTTCAATCTTGTTTTATCTTAAAGACCCATTAGTTTCTAATATATTTCCTTCCATTAGGTAATGGAACATGATCCCAAGTCTTGTTCCTGTGCAGGGCATCAAGTTCCTCATGAATCACAACCATCCATGAAGATACATCTAGACTCTGGGTCGCCTCCCCAAAATAAGATGGCTCTTTATCCTCCATCAATAATCAATGCACAATTTTTTCTCTCAGTGACATAGTCTAAGTGCCATAATGGTGCTCTTTTCTCCCGATTTGACCATCGTGGTCTAGACACAACCGATACTTGATCATCATGTGTTGGTAATGCCTTAGAGGAAATAGGTTCTTCCTTGGATTTGTCCTCTAATTTGACTGTTGAAGTTTATGTATTCTTATTCTCCATGTCTTGATCAGTTTCCTTCTTCACATTGTCTTCTTCAAAAATGACATCTCTACTAATGATAAATTTGTGGGTAGTGGGATCCCACAAACTATACCCCTTCAAACCATCTGTGTACCCCAAGAAGATACATTTTCAGGATCTCGAATCCAACTTTGAACTTTCATTGTCATTAAACATTGCAGATACAGGATGTTCAAAAGTATGTAACTGAGAATATTAAGTGGGTTTACAAGTCCCTATCTCTATCAGTGTCTTTAGCTCAATCACCATTGAAGGAGATTGTTTGATCACATAAATGGTGGTATTCATTGCTTCTGCCAAAAACGTTTTGGCAATACCTGCAGTCATCAGCATCCGCTTTGTTCTATCCAATAGGGTTATGTTCATCCGGTCTACCACAACATTTTTCTGAGGAGTGTACGGCACCATGAAATCTCTCTTGATCCCTTACTGTTAACAGAATGTAAAAAACTCCTTGCTTGTATATTATCCACCATTTTCTATCCTCAGACACATTATCTTTATTCCAGATTCAAGCTCTATCTGTGCTTTGAATGCATTGAAGACATCAAATATATCGGCCTTCCCCCTGATTGGGTACACCCAACATCTCCTAGAATAGTCATCAATGAATGATACAAAGTGCCTTTCACTTCCGAAGGATATAACCGGTGATTTACAGACATCAGAATGGATCAACTCCAGGATCTACTGACTTCTTTCTATTGACGTCCTGAACATTAAATTGTGTTGCTTGCTTAAAACAGAATGCTCACAAAATTGTAAGGATTCCTTTGTCAGCCCGGGCAGCAAATTCTGATCTGAAAGAATATTCATGACTTGTTCTGAAATATGGCCAAGCTTCGGAATCCATAACATCGTCAATGCCCCCGTCGGGGTAGTTGATGCAACAACTATCTCTGCCTCCATGTATGTTTCACCCATAAGTACGTTCACGTTATTTGAGATCTTCTCCACCTTCATTACCACAATCGCGCCCTTCACAATTATCATCACTCCATTCTCTATAAGAGTCTTGAAATAGATGTCATCAAACTTTCCCAAAGGAAATATGTTCTTCTTCAGGACCTTCACATGACGTACTCCTTGGACAGGCCGAAAAATACCATCATGCATCTTAGGTTTTATAGTACTGAATCCAATGATATTAAGATTGTGATCGTTCCTCGTGTATAGAAGACCTTATGGGATGTTTTCATTATGTTGAAACCAATCTTGTTGAGATGGCATGTGCCATGTTCATCTTGATTCGATAATCCATGCATCATCTAGATGTTTCTTGCTTCCAGTAGTCATTTCCGCTTCACTAACTAGTATGTATCCTTTTCCAGAAGTACATACCACATACCCCTAAGAGCTATTTTCACTGTACTTCTTATTCCATTAATCCTTCTTGATATTCACCTTATTGCCACAATTGAAACATGTGACATTATTCTTCTTACTCCTTGATTTGGACCTGCCATGATTTTGGCTCCCACTAGAACTACGCTCAATCATCCTTCCTCTCTCCATTGACAATGTATCTGCTTGGTGCGAAGTTGTCTGTCTATCATCCTTGTTATTGTGCCGAATTTCTTCTTCATAAACCATATATACAACATCATTGAAGGCCAACATATCTGTTAGGATATTGTTGGTGAGGTTGATGATGAGTTGGTCAAATAAATCTGGAAACATAGGAGTAGAATCTCCATACGTTCAGTATCCACATTTTTATAGACCAAATCTTTGAGATGAGAGAACATGGTATTGAGGTTGTTGATGTGGTGAGTCATCGATGATGAATGCTCCATCTGAAGAAGAGATTTCAAGGCTATTCCAGCCAAAGTGGAGCTTTGGTTTTGTGGATCTGTGCTCACTAGTGGGTTTCTATTGAAGGTTCTATGAAGACAGAGCGAACCTCATCACTCCCCAATGATGATATTTCTTATATTCATGTGAATGAACATAAGTTTTATGTTTTTTGCACCAAAGGATGTCGGGTTAGAAGATGAAGCAGGATTCTATCGCAAATGAGGCTATTCTAGTCAGACCGAGGATAGAAAAGATTACCAGAACCAGTGTTCTGATGAGGATATTAAATCTGGAGTGTAGCTAAGAAGCCTTCATGAAAAAATTTAATTAAGACGAGAAATTAAATTTGATAGCTGGGATAATTGAGCCACCTCTGAAAGTGTTATTTATGAATGTTAAACTACAATGACTGAAATTCATGTCATTTACACTCCATCTTGGTTGTAGAAAAACATAGGTGGTGAATGCATCACCTTAAGATGCTGGAGAAATATAGAAATAAAAGGATATTATCACTTACTATTTCGGAATTTTGATTCCAAATTTTTCAAAGATGGTGGGAGAAGAAAAAGTTAGACCATAAGACTCAAAGTAGTGGCTCGAGAGTGAAAACTCGAAGAAGATATTATATCATTAGAGAATCATTAATTTCTCTTCCTTTTAGTCCTAAGTTTCTGTATCAATATGGTGTTATAAAATATTTTCATTGGTTTATCTAGTAACATGTGTAACTGATTAGTTTAGGAGATTTGTATTTGACGGATTGAATTTGTTTTGCATGTTCTTGCTTCAAGTTAGTTCATAGAAGTATGTAATTCTTCATGTCATAGTTATCTTTTTGTCTTCTTATTTAGCATATTTTTACTCTACTATAATTACCGAAAGGATTTGGGTACATTTTCTTTTTCTCTAGAAACTGTAACTAATGTATTAGCTGTAACAAGTAGGAAAATGATATAGTTCTACTCTTTTCCATGAAGAAGTTGTTTCATACCGAGTTCTGTTAGAATTAATAAGTCTCCAGAGAGATAATCGTTGAAGATTTATATCCATTGACGGGTATTTAAATCCTCACTTCACAAAACAACATTAATTCATTATGTAACTCTATGCAAGAGAAACATGCTTTTAAATTAATTCTATTCAGTCCAATTTTCCCAATTCTTTCAACCATTCATCCATCTTCTCTTTCATTTTTGTTTCCACGATCATTTCACAGTTCCACTATAATCCATCACTTTGGATATTTTGTCTTCTAAATTTTATTTTTTATTTTTTTGGTCACGCACCTTTTAAATTATATGTTTTTCAACCATACATATCATATTACTTGTTATAGTCAAGTCAATGAAATAATTTGTTTCAAATTTTTCAAGTTGTTGTCGAGGAAGGAACATGACCAATGTAAAAAACATATAAAAAACATTTAATATATTAAATATTAAAACCTATTAAAAAAACGTTCTTATAAAAATATTCTCGTTTTTCATTGCTTGTGATGAAATCATCATACTGTTTTCACTTGTTTTTATATGCAAACAAGGGCATCATATGAAACCGATGTTAATCCATTAATTCCAAAAATAAAGAAAACACAGTTCTGTAATAAAAAGGAAAAGAAAAAAATGGAGAATATGAAAATTCATAGAATTTAAAACTTAAATCAAAATCATATTCAACCTCAACCTAGAAAACATAATGTTGAGAGGTCTATGTTTGAGTATTTCCATCTTCCCACTGTTTCATATAATCCTTCTTGCTTATGGTAATCCCCTAAGTATAAGAAATATGAGATTAAACAGTCATACCTCTATGTTACTTATCATTAAAGGCCAAAACAATGAGGATTATAAATAATTAATTATAAAATTTTATAGTTAATATAACGACTCGCGATTTTGGATCCTTTAAATTAATACGATATTTGATATCTCGTGTCACATGCAACCCCAAACTAACAAAACACCTGACTAAAAAACCCGCATCATGTTTAAATTACATGAAGAATATAATCACTAGTAAATAAATATATTTTAATCAATTGGAAATACATAAATAATTATATTAAGAACACTTAAGTATAAATAATGTTTCTTTAAAATTAAAATGGTTTTTCTTTATATACATTATTTTTCATTTAAAATATAAATCTATAAATTTTAAAATTTTAATTTAACATAAGTTATTTCATTTTTGGATTAATCATTACAAAATTTGTCTAGGATGAGTTTTTGATATTTTCCTAAAATAATTGATTTTTAGTTGAATAGTTAAAAACATCAATTTTTCTTATAACGTCACTTTTTATGACATTATTATAATAAAACATTGCGTTAAGAGACATTTAATCATTTCTTATATAAAAAAATATTTATAATATAAAAAAATCATTTAAAAAAATACTATATTGAATCTATGAAACACAATTTTAACATTTTGAGGCCTGAGTAATATTTTACTCTATATTATTTTTTTATTCTCTTATATTAAATATTATATTTCATCACAATTACAAATTAAATCTAAAATAATCATAATTTAGATGAAAATATCCCAATTATTTAATAAATTTAATTTAATTTTTAGGCATAAAAATTCGATTAATATGTTAAATGTTAATTACCAATATAATGGGAAAATGGTTATTTTCAATGAATTGTTTGATTAAATTTGTGTAATTTTTATATAATAAAATAAATTAATATTTTCTCAACAATAAATAATATACATTTTAATTATATATATAAATACATTAACACTCATTCAATTTTTAATCAATACTCAATATTATTATGGACACTTAATGGTAAAACAAATTTTTTCAACAAAATGGTTTTTCTATATATTAAATATTTTAATTTAAAAGTTAATTTTCTCTTATGTAGAAAATCAATTAGAATATATGGAGCCAATGTTTATTTTTAGAGAAATTAAAATCTGTTTAGAATTTTTACCATATATTTTTAAAAAAACACGAACTACTAGGGTAGAAACTAGTTACCAACATAAAAAGAAAAATGGTAAAATGTTAGGACCAAATGTTAAAAGGATTGGAACATGTTTAAAAAATGTTGGAAAATTGGAGTTAGAGGTTTTATAGAATTTATATCCCCAAAAACTCTATTATACCTCTCTATAAGGACCATTGACTCTTGAATAGTGTAATTCTATGATTGAAATACAGTGGGTGTTCACAAAAGTTTCCTTTTCATAACATATAAAAGGTGACGAGTTCCACACACTCAATGTTACACACCCCCTTTGAAATTTATTTAATACCATACCCAATTTCCATCTCTTATGAGTCACTTACATGACCAAAATACCATGTTCACCATATGTTATCCCAAGCCATTCATTTCCAAT
The DNA here is from genome assembly GCA_963277665.1 of Viscum album. Taxonomy (NCBI): domain Eukaryota; kingdom Viridiplantae; phylum Streptophyta; class Magnoliopsida; order Santalales; family Viscaceae; genus Viscum; species Viscum album. The sequence continues at coordinate 1,364,689,648 of OY728162.1, read as the reverse complement.
GTGTCTTCTGGGAGAACATTCAAAGTCCCAAAGTGACTATTACTTAATACTGATCCTTATCATCTAAATATTTTTCTTCAAAACCTAATATATCCATAGTATTATAAGGACCTCAGTATCATTAGTATACAGAGGTTTTTTATATTAATTTAAAAATCCTTAATTATTCATCCCATCCACTTAAAAAGACAAAATAATGCTTATCCTGCATTTGTGTGGACTAGCCCCTCCTCGAAGTGACAAAATTTGTTTTCCATCACCACCTAACATGGATGATATGAAAAATTTATTTATGGAATAAAATTGATATTTATAAAACATTAATTATTATAGATGAATAATATTGAACATTCTATAAGTTCTATTAATAAAAAAACAGTCATAGTAAACATAATCACCAAAAATGAACATATCTGACTACATTTCCTAATTCAGATTAATTTTATAAAACCAATATAACAATATATATTTTATAAAAATAGAATAATTAGGTATATAAAAAAAATACAATTGTTGATATTAGGATATTATTCTATTAAACCTTTTACCATGGTCAATATACCAAAATAATTATGTAGAAATAGACTGAACCATATAAAATAACCAACAAAAGAAAACACTATTTAATAAATAAATAGAATTATATCATAAGTAGTCCTTAGTAAATAATTTATAGAATTATATGGTTTCTAATAAGCTTTCCAATAAACTTATTTTGATTATTTTGGATGTTAGGCGCATGCACTGAGCAAATTAGGAACACTGTAAGGGTTTCATGTATCAATTTACACCCCTTGAGTTATATTTCTTATTATTAATCATTATTTCTTTATAATGGTGTAGATAAACCCCTTTAAAATTTTGTATCCTCATTATCTTATATTTCATGATATTCAATGTTCTATTTTGATTTCATTCTCTAATGGGGGTTTGACTCAAAAATAACAATGGTTGTAAGGGTTTTTTCTAACTCAATATTCTTCCATCGAGTAACATTTTTTATTGAACAATATTATTCCATCATTTATTTATTCTACCTAAAAAATTCATTGTATTTTATTTCCTCTTTATTTTCTAGGGTTAAAAAATTGTTCCATATAACCACATTATCAAAGGAATCTTACCTTAATGATTATGTTAATTAAAAGGGGTGTCTTGGTCTCAATTCCAATTTCTTGATACATGCTTCTTTTTATACAGTTATGTACATTTATACAATGTATATACTACCTATGTGTTCTTTTATATCATGTATTACATTTTATACATGGTATTTTATATTCAATTTAAATATCTTTCCCATTCAAGGGGATTTGATTTAAATGTTACTCACGTCGTAATGCTTCTTTTCCCAACCTCATTTTGAAATAATGATCTCTCAAATATGATAACCCATATAGGGAATTTTTTAAGTCCTTTAGTTCAATATAACAATAATTTTCATCCTCAATGGTTATATTTGGTGATCTTTAGTTCCTCATTATGTTATTTTAATATTGACCTTTTATAAAATTTTCAGTCAACGTTTTAAACAAAAGTATTATAAAAATATAAAAATAGTGAATTTAGTTTTATTATTTTATGTTTATTGTAAACTATACTTTTTGGGGATATCATTTTATTTATTTCAAAATTTGAAAACATAATTTCTAGCTACCTTGAATTTATTTGTAGTCCTACAAGAGTTTGTCTAAGGATGATATACGATTGACGCAACAATAATGGGCTCCTCTTTGCACTAGGGTTTCCCCATAACCGGGATTACATTCTCAGTCGTCCAAGGCTCCAGCACTCAATTATTAGTGAGATAGTGATGTGTTCCTCCTACTATGGGGACACCAAAGTTCGATTCCATGTGAATTATGTGGTCATGAGCCAGTCTGATGTGGTCTGTGGTTGTAGTTGTATGTCCCACCTGTGTGCTTTGGGTGGATCTGTGGTCTCCAAGAGAAATGGTGGTGATGAGTTTTGGCTCAATTCACTTGAAATGAGCTTCTTTCGGGGTGGATCTATTTTGGTGGTGATGGATTCTAATCTTTGAATTCATTATTTGTTTTGGGTGATCGTTCCTCACAGTGAATTTTATGTTTTGTTGTGTGAATCGTTTTTGGTGCGGATTGTTTGTCTGGCCTGCAATATGCAGATTAGGGTTTATGATTCCATATTTTATTCAGAGGTTGCCCTTGATGAAGTTGAGATCTGAGAGTTTTCACCAGACCTATGTATTTCAAATTTGCATTTTTAATAGGTTTTGTCCTTTTCCATCGGTACTAGGATCATTCCTCTTTGCAAGAGACAACCTTTCAAGAATCGTTGGAAAGGTGGAAACTAGACCTATTGTTTTTTTATGCGAGGGAGAAGCCTTCCTTTGTGGTTTGATCTAGTTTTTTTGGATTTTTATCCACTGGGGCATTGTTTGATGTCTTAAGTATTTGAAGTCATTTTGGGCCTCCCCTCATCTCTTAAATGGGGATTGATTATTTAAAAAAATTTAATTTTCAATTAATCAATTTTATTTGTGGTTTTTTAAAATAAAACTGTTTTAATGTTTTCTGTTTGGGTTTTTTTCCAAAAGAGCCCCCTTTAGTATTTCTGTGTGAACATATCTTTTGAAAACCTTTATTAATTTATCTGAAACATTCTCTCTATGTTTTCATGGTTTCTAATGGAAATTATTCTTTTCACCTAGTTTTATAAAATATATACTTCAAAATTATTTAAAAAAAATCAAGGATATTTTTTATTTCAAAAGTGATTGTTTTTTAAAAACTATTAAAATGTGTTTTTCAAAAAAGACATTTTCTTTTGAAAAATCATATACTTGAACAAGTATTTTAATGAAATATTGTCATGAATATTATTTCTATATATTAATAATGTATTGTTCATCTCTATTATAAATATCATCCAAAACTAGTATTTTCTTTCCTAACCATCCATTGTGAATTGAAATATCTTTTCTTCTAATTATGTTCCTTGTGAATACCATGTTTTCTATTTATTTGAATGAATGGTGTTCACCATGATTCCATACATCAATTTATTGGGGAAATTATTGATGTAACCATATTACCTCAATATATATGGTCTAAATACCATATGAATTATTGTCATGATTAAAGGGTATTTACCAAGAACGATTCTGAATATCTTTGGATACCCATTTAATTTCCATAGGTTTAGCTTGTTATAAAAATTTATGGAATTATGAATGATTTTTTTATTTTATTCCATTTTAATATTATAATAAACCTATTTTCATCCAATGGTTATTCATGATGAGGTTAATGATTTATATCAAGTAGAACATATATACATAGATGATTGATGGGTGTGGTCTTATATATTCATCCAAGGCATTTGTGTTGTTTAAATCTCAAGATATTAAAAGGGTATACAGGAGAATTTATCACAAGTGAAATGAAATATAGGAGGACTTATCACAAGAAAAATGGAACATGGGATTATTTATCCCAAGCCATATTGTACACAATATGATTCAACCCATTCCAAATAGTACACATGAGGATTTATCTCAAGGAAAAGGGTATATAAGAGGATTTATCCCTTGCCAAAGGGAACATAAGAGGATTATCCCAAGACCATGGTAAAAAGGGAGGATTACCCCAAGCTCAAGATGGTATATGGGTGTTATCCCAAGCCAATTATGCGATGAATCTCTTAGTGGGTTTCCTGGACATATGATTTCTAGGATTATGTTCATTCCATGCCTTATAAATTATGATTTATGATCTATATTTTTTTGGGAATGATTTTTCATATATCGTAATTATAAACATATTTCCATCTTATTAACATGTATGATTTTGATTGTTACTGGTAATATTTACCCTTATAGAGTATTTGATCCTACCCATTTCATATTTTTTAATTTCCCATGGTTATAAAGATAAGAAAAATATGAAATGTCTATAAGATTATATTATGTGGAGAATTGGTGGGAGATTTTAAAGAATTGTTGTGAATTAAGGACTTGCTTATATAGTGGAAAATAACAATTAGTTGAAACATAAATGAGTTTCTTTATTTATTGTTTGTCCTAACTCTCTGAAACTCTGTTTCGTGTTCTTCTTTAGGAATCGTATTCGAAAAGTGTTTATTTTGGGAACCATAAACACCCAATAGTTCCCACATTAATGATATAGACTAGCTTCCAAAGGAAGGTGATCACTGACTAGGTTTACAATGACTCTTATGGGATCATATTGGTTGAGAGGATGATAGGTCAGGCTCATCACACCATTTTGAGGGGAATTGTTGAATTCTTTGAGACTCTCTTATAGATTTAATTCATATTCATGAATCCTATATAATATTTAAAATAAAGTTGGCCTCCCTTCACATTTTGTAACTAATCATGTATATATATGAGAGTAACCATCTGTATGAATTACTGGTTATCCCCCAATGGAACCATTTGTTGGTATCCAAATCTCTCTATTAAAAGAACCATCTTTATGTATCATAGATTCTGTATCCATTATTTTTATTTACTTGTTGATTATTTATTTTAAATTATTATGATTTAAAGAATCATAATTGGTAACTATGGGATTTTTTTCTTTCTTGGGAGGAAGTTAGAGATTTCATGTCAAGAAAGATCAAATGTGATGTGTTTCCTACATATCCTAGTCAAAGAAATTAGAACCCACATAGTTTAGTTCCACTTAATAGGATGCATCTTACCTTTTTGAATCAAGTGTAAATGACCATTAAATGTAGTTTAACATCATATCACAAAGAAATATAGTTGAAATATTCCTAAAATAGGTTAGTGTGGGTCTTACGCATGATAATACCTTGATGGATGACCTCACAAATAATTTGGACCAATGATAATGGATTAATATTACCATGAATTTGTCCCGATGAAGATTGTTTCCATTGGTAATATAGACTGATGAGGATGAGATGATTGGTATTGGAAGGAATATAGAGCTCTATTTGAGTATTTGATCCTACTGGGAATATGGCCCAGTGAGGATGATGGCAGATTGAAGGTGTTGGGTTTGAACCACAGGGATACTTCTTACATATCCCATAATAACGGGAATCTATTCGCACATAGTTCAAATACGCCGTTGTTTGCAAGTTTTAGGGATTCTCATTTGGGATACTTAATTTTTTTGACATGATCACTATTGATCTATAATAACAGGTGATTCATGATATATGTGAGAGATAAGAGATAGAAGAGGATTTATATATTGCACAATCAGTTCTAGGAAGGGACATACACCAAAATTATAAGACCAAGTGAAGCATTAATCCTTATCCACTATCTTATGAGAGTAGGGATATTAGTGGAAGGAGAAGTATGATGTCCTTCAGGAAATGCTAGGATATTTATCCAGGAGGGATTTCGGTGTTTGAATACATTCCCTCATCCGATGGTGGAAGAGGGTGGGGTTTTGTATGACATGGGGATATTATTCCCGGAGGGAATCCCATGTAAGTTTTCTTAACAAAATTTCAACCCCTTGTTAGGGATTACGCATCCGTATAATTCATGTATACTTCTCTATTCACTTCATATTTTAGGAATCTATTATGATGAAGGCCAATGCCTGAACCCCTTCCACCATCCCTAAATATGGGATCCACGTTACCACATGAGTACATGATTGTAAACATTCTGAGGACACATACTATTAGTTAGGATAAATAAAGGATTTCCTTTACTATAGGAATTCATGATCAAGATGACACACTGGTGGGTCTATGATTTGATAGTGCATGTTTAGAGGCCGAGGTGGATGTATTGATTTGGTTTTCTTGACATATGAGCACCGTTTAAATGGGTTCCTGGTCAATTTTTGGTATAAAAATGAATTTGGGAGTGAAGGATGCTTAGACTAGATGATACCTAGCCAAGTTAGGATGGGACACACCCCAGTGATAGATGGGAATTATGTATTGGGCCTCACCTAAGTGATAATTTGGAGAGATCGATTGGGCCTTGCGTAGGTGATTCATAGGAGATAAAGATTGGGATATTCACTAGTGATACTTGGGTGAGATGGATTGGGATTCACATATGTGATTCATGGGTGATTTGAGAATATTTTGGACTGCTTAATAACCTGGTTAAAACCAGTTGGGTGAGACTTTCCTCTAAGAACCAAGGGTCACTATGGTTGATCTTGGAAGGATAACACAGAAGTCATGGGTTATGGAGTGGTCCTTTACCATAGTTGTTTTGAAAAATGGGGGAAGTATTTCCTCATATATAACCTTGGTGATTAAACCTTTTAGTAACTTTAGTACATTGTATCTTGTTAATTCTCTCTTATTTTGTAAGATTGGAAGGAAGCATGAGTGTTTTATGGAATTGGGAGAGAGAATAGGGTGAGAAGAGCTTAATTCTATATCCAGGACATTCAAGAGTGTCAAATATGAAGGAAAAGGGTCCCATTTAAAATAAAACTCATGATTCTAGGGGAAGGAGAAGGCACATGATAGTGGATCATGTAGCTCTACAATAAAGACTATGTTTGCATAAGGTGGTTGTCTGTGTAGGTGGATCACATAGTTCAAACCTATGCGAGGTCGCTGTTTGCGCATGTGTATCACAGAGGTATGATTTTCATGAGTGACTAGTCATGCACGTGCTATATGCTAGTTGGTCACATTTAGTGAACCTGTGCAATTTAGATGACCACATAGGTTGGTTGCTTATGTTAAATGTACAAGATATGGGAGAAGGGGTTAAGCAGGTGGATTTCTAGAGAATCCAAATTCCCTTAAAAAATCCCAACTTCGGACAGACTTAAATTTTGACCCATAAGTTTTTTTGGGTTGTGCGATAAGTCTAATAGAAGTTTGCAATGAAAAAAAGTACCCTAGGTATGGTATAAACGATAACATGATGTTTTTTTTAAAATAAAAAGTGTCTATAAGAACCTTAAAATTTTGTTTTATGGCATCAATTCCTTTTTATCAGCAATTTTCAAAATCCATGGTTTAGTCCCATAGGGAGTTTCTCATTACCACTCCACCATATTGGAAAAAATTTCTAATAAATATATATACCATGGTGTGTGAGGAGTCCTGTGGTATAAGGAAATATATAATGCTTATTTTTATGGAATGGAGACACATTTCTACTAAAACTCGACATGTGTTTTCTATGTGAGGATAATATCATCTGTCATGAAGAAATATTCGTGGCATGAATTTTTTTAATGATAGAACAATATAAAATAAAAAGGTAGTGGGAATTTATTTAATGAAATATTGGATTTATGTCATGTAATTGTGACATTCACGTCTATGAGGAATTATAGCTGGAATAAAATAAGAGTTTAGATAACATTAGTGGTTTGAATGTTAGTTAAGGGTAATTTAAGGGTGGATATGTTAATAATGAACATAATTTCAAATGTATAAATAACCCTTTAGGTTATTTTAGGTAATATTTAATATTTTAGTGTTTGGGATATGATATCTATATTGAAAACTCTAGGGATAAGTCTAAGGGATAAATCTATGTACAGAAAAACATCATGAGGTTTTAAATATTGAATTTGTGATTCTCGAAGAAATTAAATCCCTGTATGGATTCTAGAAATTGGATGCAGTTGTGACACTGATTCACCTATGGGTAATCACTCTAAAAAAGATATTTTAGTAACAGATCAACCTTAATTTGGTTGCATAATGAGTCATCTTAATTCTACACACCTGGAAATACACTCATAGGAATATTCTATGGTTAATTCATATTATCTTTAATGAACCATTCTTAAGAACATCAGTATGATGTTAACCAATTAGGTTAAAGAACAAATCTATAGATACTTAAGAATTTAATAAAGTGATTAATAAGTTTAACCAAAAGTATATGTTATAAATAAATGTGACTTTGGGAAAGACATCCTTAAAATGATTTTTTCATATTCATATTTTGGATATTATCATAACCATTGGGTTTTAGTATCTGGGTGAAACATGATAAAAAAAATAAATATTATAATGATTTGTATCTAGAAACCAATAAGTCTTATAATCAAATAAGTGATCAAACCTAAATGAGTGAGAATTTTAGTAAATGACTATTATGATATAAAAGGTGATTTTATTAGTCCTTCCAAGGTAGTGATGTTGATGTCCTAATTGAAAATAAATATTGATACTCTTAGATATTTTCACTATTGAGTGACATATATTGATGAAATTTTGTGATATTATAAAAATAAATGAGGAATATGTGAAACATCTAATGATTGATCTTCAGAATATTTTATTTAAAGGTTTTGAAACATATTTTAAATAGTATCATTAACCATTAAAATTGGTTTTTTCAAAAAATAATATATTTAGGGATATCTATTGTAGAACATATAATTAAGGTATGTAAAAATCCTAAGTTTAATATATGCTTGATTTTTAGATAATAAAGGGTTAATTGATTTTGAAAAGGTATGTTATATAATATTGGTAACCATCAGACTGATAATCGATTCATGATATTTTTCGTAATTTCTATCACATTTTTGGGATTATGGAATATATTGACCAGTGTGTGATTTTATGACCTTGGAATTAATAAAATTTGATAATTAAATATACTTTTATTTTTTGGAAGAATATATGGTTTCATTGTGGTTTAATTTCTTAGAGATTTATATGTTTTGCAGAATGGTATTTGTTGATAATATATGATTAGGGTATATACATACTTGGGTATATTATTTTATAAATGATTAATATATTTTTAGGAAAGATAAGTAAATTGATATTCCCTAAGAGCGTAAGGTAGAATTCATATTAGAAGTTATATCCTTAATGATAAATTTGTTAAGAATACTCTAGCCTATTAAAATCAATGAATAATAAATAAAATTATGATCCCAGAATTTATCTAAGTGGGTAGAATGTAATGATCTAATATTTTCCATCATTTAGATTAACACTATCACTGATATATTGTGTCACATGCAACACTGAACAAATTAAAATTTTGACAAAAATGAACAGATAAATATTTACATTACATGAATAATATAATCATAAGTAAATAAAAATACTTTAATTAATTATAAATTTGTACAAAATATGATTAAGAACACTTAAAGTATTAAAAGAGATTTTTTCAATAAAAGAAACCTTTTAATATAATAATTTTTTCATTTTAAAGAAAAATTTATTAATTATAGAAATTGAAATTGAAAAAATTAATTAATTTATGTGTAAAAAATATAAATATTTTTGAAGGATGAATTTATTACATTTTTGTAAAGTAAAATATTTTTAGGTGATTATTGAAGAAACAAAAATTTGGTTAAAAATGTTACTTTTATGAAATTATCATAATACATGAATGAATAAAATATTTTTGAATATTATTATTCTAAATAAAATGTTTTTATAATATAAAATAAATCATTTAAATGTACTATGTTGAATTTATAAAACTAATGTTTAACGTTTTGGAATCATAATTAATATTTTATTCCAAAAATTATTTTGTTTTTTTATATTAAAAATTATTATCCAACAATTGAAGAAATAGAAAAATGGATTCTATACTTTATATAATATAATTTATATTATCTAAAAAAGTTAAAATTATTTTTAGGCATTAAAATACTATTACTAGGATTAAAGTTAATTATCACGATAATGGTCAAACTATTTTTTTCAAATAATTATTTTATTAAGATTGTGTAATTTTTATCCCGTCAAATAAATTATTATATTCTTAAAAATTACTATGATATAATTTTTTTAAAAAATTATGAATACATTAAAACTCATTCAATTTTTAATCAATACTAAATAATATTTGCAACAAAGAATGGTAAAAACAACATTTTTCTACATACAATTTTTCTATAACTTAAATATTTAAATTTAGAAGTAAAATTTCACTTATATAGAAATTAAATTACAATATATGGATCCCAGATTTAGGATAATAGAATAGAATTTTGGTTATAAATATGTCCTTATATTTTTAATAACATGTAATCTACTAGGGTAAAAAATAGTTAATAAGGTAAAAAATGATAAAATTAAAACAAAAAAAGTGGTAAAAGGATTTAAAAACAATTAAAACATGTTGTAAAATGGGTGGTGGAGGATTTATCAAACTTATATCACCCAAAATAAATTATTTCTCACTTTTACATCTATATAATCTTGAATAGTTTCATTCCATTATTGAAAAGTAAGTGGTGTTCACAAAAGATCTATTTTCATCACATATAAAAGGGGACCACACATTCCCACTCAAAGTTACATATCCCCTTTGAAATTTCCTTAAAAACATACCAAATTTTACTCTAATATAATTCCTTTGTATAATATTAATTCTCTATTCAACATAAGGTTTCTTAATCCCTTCATTTACTCAGATACTTTTAAGAGAAAGTTAAAAGTCCCAAAGTGATTATTACTTAATCATTATCCTTTTATTCTTAATCATTCTCATCCAAACCAACCATAACCATAGTAAAATAAATAAATAACTATCAATATTAAAATAAATTATTGTTATATTAATTGAATAACCTTTATTTGTCCTTTCCCATTCACATAGAAAAATAAAATAATGATGATCGTGCATTTGTATAAATTATCGCCTCTATGAAGCGGTATTATTTTTCTTCCATCACCGCCTAGAATTGTTAATAAAAATTATATAATGTAAAAAATGGTATTTATGGATCTATTATTATCATATAATTATTATATTGGACATTTTGTTAGTGATAATAATAAAAAAGGGTAGTAGTAAACCGAATCACATAAAATTAACATATCAGAACACCATTAATAATATGATTCCATTTTATAAAACAATATATGACCATATAAATTTGATGAATATAGAAAAATATATGATATAAAACCCTAAAATTTTGGAGTTTATAAAGTATTTATACAAAAACATTAAACACAATCAACATACCAAAATAGTTACGTATAAATGGAAGATGACACCTCAAATAAAAAACATATGAAAAAACTATATAAGAAATAATTTTTGTATGATAATAAATAGTCCATTTTATAGAGACACTTGTTTTTATTATATAACTATTACATGATTTTTTATGACTAATAATATAATTGAGTTACAAAACAAGGATCCAAAGGTTTAGTGTCTTGGAAAAATTAGGTTCATACATAAATTATACAAAAATAAAACATAAGAATTATTTATTTCATTCATAACTAACCTCATAGTAGTGAATGCGTTATCGTTAGTATAAGTAGTCACCTAAGGATATACATCAATTAAAGTTGTGAGAGAAAATCCCAGTTAGAGGATGAATAAAGGGAATGAATCAAAAAATCAGGATTGAGAATAATCATCATAATTATAATATAATCATAGGATTATAATTTACATAATGAGTGAATCATTGGATAATATCATGAAATTTGGAAATGCATAAAAATGAAACATCATGTCTTAGGGGTTGAATACGACAATAAGTTGTGAACAAAGGTAGCATTATGATCACACATAAAATATGTGTATAATTATAACATCACCATTGTGAACAAAAATATCATCATGTTTAATCATAATACACATTATCTCATGAGATAAATCAAATTACATAATAAATTTGAGGGATATATAATATAGATATCACCCATCACATCATAACATTTACATAATCATGCATCCCACATAGAACACAAATCAGTAAAACTCATGACATAACCCATTTAATGTAATGATTTTCGTAAATATTTTTTATATCTTGATTAAACCTTGGGTTCACAAATAAAAGAAGGAAAAAATATTTTGTATAAGATTCATCATTCTTGAGAGAATAAATAACAAATCAAGAAGAGTCAAAAAAAATTGAAAGCATAGTTTTTATGTAAAATATTTTCATTTTTCTCAAAATCTTATTGTAAATATGTATATCCTAGAAAATAAAATGTAAGAACAATGAAATTATATTTAAGGGACATTGGAGGAATATCCACATATTAATTTGGGATGAAAGTGTGATAACCTGAAAAAATGGAGTTGGGTTTGAGAATTCCCTTACCTTAAGTCTCAATTCCTTATGCACTTGTAATTAATATCCTAGATAATGAAATTTGATTCATTATTTACAAAATCCATAACCTATTCTACAATTATTTTATTTATTATTATTTTATTAATTTCGTTTATGGACTTTTTGATGAGTTATAGATTTCAATTTCACCAATCCCAAATTGTATGTTCCATGGTTTATGATCGGTTCCCTTGAGTATAAATATGGGAGTTCTTTTAAAATGGGAATAAATTCTCCTGAAGAGATAATAAATAGTATTAATGAAAATAAAAAATTTTAAATGGTCTCATATATCATTAAGTTATATTGTATGACGATGATTCATTAGATAAAATGTTGATGAAAATGTTTTGATTTGCTTTTGCGGTTTTTACAACCATCAAAAACTCATATCATTTTATTTAATATTATATTTATATACTAGTTATAGAACATTATATAACATATAATATGTATATTAAAATCTTATTTACCCATTGTAATTGTTTTATTTCCATCCTTGAAAGAAGAAATAGATAATGAAAACTCGTTATGCAAGAAGGCGGTGAATCGACACATCACAGATGGTGTTTTTATTTTTAGAATAAAAGGTGGAGACAAGTGATTTTATGATTGTCATTACATTGAAACAATAAAATTATAGTTAATATATTATATTAGAGTTATAATGAATATTTTGATAAGGTGATCTTAGGAGAGGATAAGAAAAGAAAAAAAGAGAAAAGAGGCTTTTACCTCTTGAATATTTTCTCCATGAGAACCTCTTTTAGGAACATAGGGTTGGTCTTTTGTTGATAAAAGAATCTCTTGGATGTGGGTAAGTGACATGGTTATGTATTTGTGTAGAAGTTTGTAAATATAAAATGCATATAAGTTCTCAGGTGAATATGTGATGATAGGTGGTATTTATAGGGGAGGGAGGGGGTATTTTTTGATTAATTTATTCATTAGTTTATTATTATTTTTTCTCAAGAATATAAATAGTGTTAATTCCTAGGAATACATACTTTAAATAGAGAAGGATATTTCAAGATTATGGTTCATACATCATCCATACATCATCAATGACTAAAAAATTCATGTTTTTAGCTTATATTGTAAATTATTGTATTTCACTATTCATAAAAAATTCAACTATTTTTGAAAAATACAAAAAATTCATCCTAATAGTTTTTTTAAGTGTGGAATTAAAAAATAGAATCCATTTTATGAAAATAATTTTAAATATGAGAAATTTTATTTTTAATTAAAATCATCATTTATTAAAAAAAATATAAATTTCAATATTATAACTGATTTTATGACACTTTGAAAATTTAATTAAAGTATCATAGGATTATATTATTATTATAATACAAAAAAATAATATTTTAGGAATCTATTTAATGAAAATAAATTTAATTATAAATAAATATATTTATAATAAAAGTATAAATAAATATTTATGTTTTACAAAAATAACAATACTTAATTTATCATTTTAAAAGATTTATTTAATTATACCATTATATAAGTATATCATATTTCATTTATAAGATACAAAATTTTTATTTATAATTTAATTGGATAGGTTAATATTATATTGGAAAATTATTATTCCTAATAGTTATGAATTATTTAAATGGTCAGGTTATTATTCCATTTATATAGCTACCTTAATTTCTATAAATATCACTTATTTCGTTCTTTATTTATGTGAATATTTTTTTTATTGGTATCTCTATGTGATGTATGTGTTCCATTGATAAATGTTTTGGTCTTTAAAAATATTAAATGAAATATAGATGAATGAGGTTTCTATAGGTACATAATAAAATTAATTTATTTATTTAGGATGTTAGGTGCATGTGTACTTTAAATTCAGAAAAATGTAAGGGTTACTTGCCTCATTTTTTATCCCTTGAGACATATTTATTATTATAAATCATTTTCATTGTAATGGTGTATCTAATGTGTATTTAAAATTTTTCATCATGATTATATTATATTTCATGATAGTTAGTGTTATATTCCATGTTCTTTCTCCCATGGGGGGTTGACTCAAAAAATAGAAATGTTGTAAGGGTTAACGCTAACAAAATATTCTTTTATTTAGTTTCATATGTTATTATTGAAATATATTGTTTCAGGTTTGATTTATTATCCCTATTGAAATTTTTTTATTATATTTCATTCCCCTTTTATTGGGTTATATGAATCTCTCTTATATCTACACTATCAAATGATTCTTTCCACAAATATTATGTTTCCTAAAAGGGGTTTCTTAGTCTCAATTCATATTTCTTAATACATGATTCTTTTTATTTACTAATTTAATTTTATATTATGTATATAATACCTTTTTAAGATATATCATGAATTATATTTTATCCATTATATTTTATGTTCATTTTCATGATACTTATCATTCAATGGATTTTGATTTAAATATTTTTCAAGTGTTACGGTTTCATTCCCCAACATCAATTTAAAATTGATATCCCCCAAATGGGATAATACCTTTGGGTATGTTTTATAGTCATTAATTCTAATATCATTATAATTTACTTCCCCACTGGTTATCCTTGGTGGAGTCCCCCCTCCTTTTATCGAATTTTAAATTTTATATTTTATAATCACATAAAATCACATGGTTTTAGTTTTTTTTAAATTATAAAATTGAACATTTTATGAACTTATTTTTTGCTTAGACTCCACATTTTTTTGGATATACCTATGTTTATTCGGAAAATTGAAAAAAATATTTTCAACTACTATAAATATCTTTGATTATTTTAAAAGAAAAACATTTCAAAAGCTTTTTTTATAGGTTGTTTTAAAAAATAGTCAATTTTAAAATTTCTATGTAAATATTTCATTATGATATATGTATCATTTTATAGGAATATTTATATATATGTTTTCATAGTTTATAATATAAATTAATTTTTATTAGTTTTATAAAATATTTATTTTCAAATTATAAAAAATGTTCAAGAATATTTCTTATTTCTAACGTTTTTTCTAATACTAGTAAAAAGTGAAATTCATCTCTGATACAATACGTTATCAAATCATATCATTGATTGAGGAAATTATTTAGATATTACCTTCCATATTATTTCTTTATATGAATTATGTTATGTTCTTCTCTATCAAATATATGACCTATCAATGCTATTTTCATTCCTAACCATCCACTATAAATAGGCATAACTTTTCTTCCAATGCCTTTCTGTTTGGACATATGGATTTGATTTTATTTATTATAATAAGGAAAATATTTTTTGATATCAATACATGTTAAAATGAGATTAAAAAGATAATTAGTAAGATTATTGGGAAAAGAAGGTGCATTCCACTACCATAACATAAGATGGGTTGAGAAGAGAATGCCCAACGCAGGTAACACCACACCATTATCAGTAGGCATAGTGAAGGTGGTGGAGGAACCAAGTGAAAACATGTAATTGAGAATGTTGTGGTGGAGAAATAAATACTCAATATAGTCAAATATAAAGGGAATAAACCATGGTTGTCCCCTTAGGGTAATTACATATCACATATTTTAATAAATCGTTGTTAAAATGGTTATCGGGAAAGTTGTGGTCTAGAAATGCATGGGATGACATAAACTATAATACACTATAATGTTGGCATGGTGGTATAGAGTTGTGTTTAAGGAAAATGGGAATTAAGAGCTTATGGTGGAGGTTTTCGTATGAATGTGGATAATAGGAGATGAAACACATTATAGAGGTGGATCAATAGGATACCTAAGAAACATGGGGAGTCCCATCACGAGTATATTGATGTTTTATAGAATACATGGTTGATAACGCATTTTGAAAGCCAAAATGGAAAATAATAGGAGACCATACCATAGTTCTCAGCATGTTGGAATAGATATAGGAAATGTTTTTATAGCATACCATGGTGAAGGGAATCTCAGCAAGTGTCATGTCAAAATTAAGAGAACTCATTATGAAAACACTTGGAATGATCTTGAATGATTTCATAATCATAGGATATGGATTTAATACATGATTCTAGAATGATTCAAATTACCTTATAGTGATCCAAATTGTGAACTAACTGGTGTATTAATTCACACTATAAAATGAAAATAGTTGTACCATGAAGCAGTTATGTTGGATGTGGTTATAGATAAAATCATGGAGGATGTTCATGAGGAGTTATGGGTTGTTTTTATATACCATAATGATAATGAAAAGTCACAATTTAATTTCTAATTATATATTAATATATTTAGGGGGATCAATCAACTAGATAAATAAATATGAGTGAACAATAAATTAATTGAAATGATAGAGGAGTGGATCATAATACTATCCACATGATCTAGATAATCTACTTGAGGTGATATAGATAATTTGCATGAGGTAAAAGTGAGGACTGATATTCCCTTTATCAAGGTGAGAGGACCTAGAGAATTAAAAATTTAGTTTAATTTTTATGACTAGCAGACACACATCATCAGTTATTAAGGATCATAATGGAGTACACACGATGATCTATTGATCTACAAATTCATGGAGGAGGACCATCATTATGTGGAGTATATATCATTATGTTTTTGTAAGAGGCCTTTCATTACTATTTTATATTTTTAAATGATTTTAATCATTCAGTGGAATTTTGAATTTGAGTGAAAAAATTGATTATCTATTATAAGATATTGTTGTAATAGTATATAATGCATGTTGGCGGGACTAACCCATATTGAAAAGAATATTCCTGAGTAGAAAACATTTTAAATATAATGTTTCATTCTATTTATGTTACCATTTCATGTATGGAAAGGTTGAGAAATTATTTTGAGTGTATTAAGAACCTTCATTGGTTTATGAGGTTGAGTTTAAAAGGGATTAACTCATAATGGGATCACGAATTCTCCCCTAACAATCTAATCAGAACAAAAAAATCTTTATTAGAGGGGAGGTTTCATCTATAGATTCATGGAGAATAAAGAATAAAAATTCTATAAACAACCAGGGGTTTCCAACTTTTTATGGAATAGATTACCATAAATAGAAAAATAATATTTTCCATACTTCATATTACTTTTCATTGAGGAAAAGATGTTTTTATATAGATATTTGGACTCATTAATGAAAATTAACATATGTCACATAATGATAAAATGAACATTAAGATGGATGGAAGGGTACACAAAGCTATTTTGATGTCCTTAACAGAGAAGGATTACAACAAGGTAATGGGTCTTGTAAATGAAAAAGAGATATGGTAAAAATTGATAAACAAATATAAAGGAATCATCAAAGTGAATAAATACAAGATATGAGTTCTTAGGAGAATATTTGAGGATATTGAGATATATGGTGATGAAGATATTTATTACTATTTCACATTGGGTAAATTAAATTGTCAAACAAATTCATGGATTGGGTATGTAACTTGATGAATAAATAATTGTGAAAACTATTATGTGGAACATTCCATATCAGTTTGATCTGAAGGGATCTACGTGAGAGGATTGATAAGAACATTCATTATATGAACTTTATAATATTCCAATTTCATTCGAATTAACGAAGGAACTAGATCTAAAAAATCATTAATATGTTGAGATATACTTTGATGCAATGTGAAAAATAAATGGTAAAGTGAATAAATAGTTCAATGATTCATATGTTTAAGATGAAGATGATATAAATAATATTATTGATATATTTTTAAAGAGAATCTTCAATGTAAAATAGATGGGAAAATGTATTTAATTTATTATATGTTTTAATTGTAATGATATTGGTCGTATTAAAATTATTTCCCCAAAGAAGTAGGTTGAGGATTTTTAATCATATGAGGAAGAATAAAGTTCCTCATGGATAAATGTAAATACGAAGAAGAAGAAATCCAAAACCAAAAGAATAAGAATTTTTTAGAAAAATAATGAATCTACCAGGTAGTGTGAAAATTAAATAACACTTATTTCTCAACCAAAAAATTATTTTGATTCATCTAAAAATTATAATGATAGAGAAGATAAAACTGGACATGTGTGGAAACATAATGGTGAGTTGGAATATTATTATGAGTTCATCTCACAAAAAAAAATAATGATAATAAAAATCTATATAAAGAGAATAAAAAAATATACTCAAATAAATAAATAAAAAGATATTGGAATAGGACAAATGGAATTGATGAACACAAAGGAGTCAACCAATATTAATGAGGTCAATCCACAAAAGTTGAATATTTTTAAATAAGATGAGATAATACTTGATATTGAATGAATATTTACCCCTAGGGAAGGGATGTTATTCGAGAAAAAATACATTTTTGTTGAATTTAAAATTTAATTGAACAAGGTTAGATATTATTTAAACATTTATCTAGAAATTAAGGGATAATTTTCTAAAGCTGATGAAAATAATATATCAAAGTGACAAGGTAAAACTACACTTGGAGAGTTAGAAAATAGAACTATCATGTATAATTGTTCATGTTTTAGAATAAAACCTAAGGAGTTTCATGTAAATGTGGATGAGGGAAAATCCTGCACATCAGATGAATAACTGCATGTTCTAAGGAAAAAAACCCCTAATGAAAAAGAAGACTCAAGGTAGAAAATAACAATTACATTCTAGGGAGGTATGGAAAAAATAAAGTAGATTATAATTAAAAGGTTATTTTCAGTTTTGAAGAAAGTATGGAAAAAAATTATATTCTTGTTAGTTTAATATATATTTACCTAAAAACTGGAAAAGGTAATGGAATAGTTTTAGTGAGTGAATGATGATGAAAAATCAATGAAATAATGTTTTACCAATTTAAGAGGAAACTGTTGTTGTATTGAAAAATGAGGTAAAGAAAAATAATTCACATAAGAAAGAAATTCAAGTTAATAAATATTACCAAAAACCCATTGAGGAAAATGACTAGATAAAAGGTGTTGAGATTGCAAGGAAAGAATAACCTAGGAATCTCTCAACCTATGTGTAACCTCTAAGGTAAAAATAAGTTCCTTATTATTCCCATAATATTTTATTTAATTTTACTTAACCTTCATGGAATTTAAGTATAATTTTGAGTATATCACTTTTAGATAGAAAATAGGATTAGTATTTCATGAAGTAAATATCTACGATTAAGAGAATATGACTACATTCCTTGAGGGGGAGGTCTTTAGAATATAAAAGTGTCAAAAACGGAATTTATGTACAGCATGAATAAATATGGAAAAGTGGTTTTAATTTCACATTTTTACTCCACTTTTTTGGAATATATTCATCATATTTGTCAAGGGCAGTTTTGGTTACTCAAAATATGAGATTGAGGGGGAGTAATTTTTCATGAACATTAACCATTTTTATAGTTTGTTGAGATTATTGGAGGCCACTCATGATAAATATATTTAAAATAACCATGATCTTGAGAAATATTAAATTTTCAGTACATGTTATCACATTAAAAGCTTTTATAGAAAGCTTAAATAAACATGGTTATTTCTATATTTTTTTCTACATCGTGTTATCCCTTGTAATCAAAGGTTCTTTTAAATTAAATATGAGATCTCATCCCTCTCCATAAAGTTAAAAAAGGAGGATAATATGTTTTTAGGAATATAAGATGATAAAAGATATTAATTTGACCATTTCTTTGGATTTTTAATAAGGAGAGAATTAAATAAAAGCAGAGAAGATGAGAAAGGAACAGAATTCACATATTTAATTATTGATATTTTTTGGTTCATTGTTTTTTATAATATAGTTATATTGACATGAAATCTAATGGGTGATAATATTAGGAAGATTGTATTATATTTTATTCATTGTTATTAATAGTAGAGAATTTTTATTTCAATATTTGTTTAGATGAGATAAATAAGATAATGAAGAAGATGGTTGATCAAGGTAGGTGATGTCTACTGTTATAGAATAAGGTCTGTTGAGAAGAAAATGAAAATCATGGGAATCAAAAAGTTATCGTCAGTGGGCATGGTGAAGGTGAAAGAGAAATTTGGTGTGACCACACCATAACAGATTATATATTAGATAAGGAAATTACCGACATGGTTAACTTGAAAGGGAACATGACATGGTGGTCCCCATGATAGAAATACATCTCAACTATGGTAAACGGTCAAAGCTAATATAGTCACGGGGAAGGCTTCGGTACAGAATTATGATAGATAGTAAAACATTTACTATGATATGGATCTCATCATGTTGGGAAAACCAATTATGGGAATAGTAGAGTTTTATGGAAGTCGTGGCAGAAACAAGTGCTTCAAGGAAAAATGACCAACAAAAGGAGACCACACCACAATTCTTGATTTTTTGGAGACAATGTATGGACATTTTTTTCACTACATCGTGGTGAAAGAAATGTTAAGAGGTGATGCCTTGACATCAAGACAACTGACTGTGATGATGATTGGATTGAACTTTAATGATTCAATCATCATCAGATTATAAAGAGATTATGGTGACCCAAATGGTGAATAAATTCATGTAGAAAATAACAATCCAATACTATAAATAAGGTCATTAGAAACCACCATTGGTGGTCACTAACCGTTTTTACATACTGCCTTCTGACTTCTATTAGTGGTCTTTGTAGGAACTCTACCGCGTGGCTAAATAGTGTCTGCTATTGGGTTGACCAATTGCATCCACCAAAAGAGGTCGTTATAGGAAACCAAAAATTCGGCCTACAACAACTACCTTTAGTGGTTGTAAGGGTACAAAAAAATGCCAACCCATTAGCGAATTCAAATTGAGGTCCATAACTTGGATTTGTTTTTAATTTTTTTTTTCAATTCTGCAACTTGAATTGTAGAAATAGAGCACAAATAGAGAAAGCATAAAAAAAATCAATTCCAATTAGAAAAAACACTAGAATTATCAAAATCAATAATTTAAAAAAAAACTTCTCCCCATATCCAGCAATCCAAAAAGCTCCAATACATTCCAATAATTTGTTTTTGTAAACCTACAATAAGATACAAAAGAAACAACTAAAAAAGAAAATAAAATTTGGTCATATTTATTTAGTAAGAATATATATATGTATATGGAATAATAAAAATAGTTTACTATTTATTACGTAGAAAAATTTGTCCAAATATAACATCAAATATCATTTTATAGCTCATATAGTTAAATATTGCCATTTAAAAGTAAATAAAGTTATCGTATACCAATCAATCCATGCAATTCAGGTATCCAATCCACGTACAGATTCTTCTTACATAATATAAATGTCTTAAATATCATTGTCCTAATATTTCATGTTAATCAGCTCTCGTATGGTTGGTTTTGACCCCTACACACATGATTTTCTCATTATTACAACAATGATAATAAATATACAAATTAATTATTAACTGTATCGATCAATCCCCACATCATATTGAGGCACGGTTGATTTCAATATACACCTAAAGAATTGATAAATGTTATCCTAACTTCACACACCAAATATAAGTAATTTTCGCATTTTGACCCCTTTACAGGAGATGTTTCATTTTAATAACACTATGTAACTCTACTTATTGTTTTCATTAATACTGAGCGACATAATCATCTGATTAATGCGGTGTTGATTCCTACATATCCAAAACACCCCTAAGATTGGTCTCCAATGATTTCATTACATCCCATGTACATTATATTGATATTATAATATTTTACGTGATATATCAGTTAACTCCTAATTTGAGGGGAAAACACAACTTTTGATCATACCAAGAAATTCATGTATATGATCCACATAATGATTATTCCTATAGAATATAAATGTCTTAAATATTTTTTTCATATGATTTCATGTCAATCCGTTCCCATTTGGTTGGTTTTAACCCCTACGCAAATGACTTTCTAATTATTACAACAATGTTAACAAATCTGAAAATGAACTTTTAATTGTATCAATCATTTAATTATACCGATCAATCCTTGATCCTGATTCATGCCCAATTGATTTAAATAAACCATAAATACTTCAAGAAATGTTCTCCTAACTTTTAATGTCAAATATATGTCATTTTCGCATCCCCCCTACCTGAATCCTCTTAACCCCCTCCCCCTTGGACAACCCCCACTCCTAACCCCCTACAGCCCCCACCTCCACCCTAAACACCACCACCCACACAAAATCCCCTAGATAGCCCATGGACATCCCCCACCCCAAATAAGTTCCCCCAACCCCCAGGAAATCACCAGTAATTCCCCCACCTCTCACCTCCACCCTTTCCCTTGGACAACCCCCACTACCAAACCCTACAGCCGCCACCCCCACATGCACAACCCCTCCCCACCCAAATAGCCCCACCTACACACCCCCCCAAACAACCCCCACCCAAAAATCCTTCCCAGATATCCTTCCAAACTTTTCCCTTAGATAGCCCCCACTCTCACCCCTCATTAGATTTCCCTCCACACCCCCAGACATCCCCAAATTCCCAAACCCCCCTTGAACTACCCCTTAGATAACCCCCTACCATGGACAACCACCCCACACCCCTAAACAGCTCCTGCATCTCCCACACTCCCCCACCTCAAGAACCCCACATGGACAACCCCTGGAACCCCCCCCCCCCCCAGACAGCCTCACGACACCCCTGGGAATCCCCCCTGTAGCCCCCACACCCCTTGGACAACCCCCACCCCCACCTTGGACAACCCGCCCTGGACTGCCCCCACACCCCCAAACATCCCCCCTAGGAAGCCCCCTCCAGGAAACCCCCACACTACCACCCTGAAACCCCCTTGAACACCCCCCCCCCCCAAGAGAGCCCCCACACCCCAGACAACCCCCCATGGACTGCCCCCACTCCCCCTGCATATCCCCTCACACCCCAAATAGCCCTTCTATAACCCCCACACCCCAACCTACACATCCCCACCCCTTCCCCACCCCTCCCCACCCACACAACCCCCACACCATCCACAACATTACCACATGACATTCCCACAAAAATCACACAAACATAGCCACAATAAAATGATTTTCCTAACACACATCTACAATTTCTCCATAAAGTACCTAACAATTTCAAGGTAGGTCATAATAACTATTTATTTATACCACACATTTGTATTCTTACCATCATTAAGTTTTTAAAATTTTATGAAGGGGTTTTCCATCATTTAATCACAATATGGTTACATAAATCATAGTGGTGACATCAATTTTCAACAATGGAAGTAAAAAACATCAACTTTAAATAAATATTATGGAAAACAGGTAAACACATGTGAAACAAATCCTTCCCATAAATTTCATTATGTCCAGATCATTAGATTAATCATGACAATCCGTACTCCTTACATAAAGTGAACACGATCATGGTAATCTAAAAATTTATACAAAATAATGAATATCTCTCGAATCCCCTACCTCAATCAATGATATCTGGATTGTTGTGAGAAAATAAAGGAAATTAAGAGACGATCCCAAAATCAATATCACACCAAGAGTCTAGGGAAAAAAGGTGAATTCATGTATTTTGGGAATAAACCTGAATTTATAATGATGCTGGAAATATAGAAGACCATGATACAACACCTAGACAATGTCTCAATGGTTAGGTTTTTTTATTAAAACTACAATAAAATAGAGGTGCCCAAATCTTAAAGTCCCTAGTCAATAAAGTCCTCCCGAATTCATGTTGTGGTAAAAATAGTATCCCCCACCCACACTCCCACCAGAAAACCCCCAAAAAAACTCCCCCCGAATAGCACCCCCATCCCCCTCCCCCAGTCAACCCCCACTCCCAACCACACCCCTTTGGACAACCCCACCCCCCGAATAGCCCTCTCCCCAACTACACAACCCCCACCCCTCCTCATCCGAATATCCCCCTCCCACATGTACAACCCCTCCCCTCCTGAACCTCCCCACCTGCACACTCCCCCCAGGAAACCCCACCCAAAACTCACCTGGGTCAGCCCCCCAGAAATCCCTCACTCCCAACACCCCTTGAACACCCCCCCAGGACCGCCCCCACACCCTCAGATAGCCCCCCCTACAACCCCATACTCCTGGACAGCCCCCCAAACAACCCCCACTCCCACCCCCCTTGGAAAATAAACCTGTAAAACCCCCTCCCTCTGGGAATTCCCCAACACCCCTAAACAACTCCCCTGATAGACCCTTGTATCCCCCACAATCCCCACCCCCCACACTCCCCCATTGGACAGCCCCCCAGATAGCCCCCACACCCTCGGAAAACCCCCCTGCAGCCCCCACAACCCTGGACAACCACTCTGAAAATCCCCCGCTCTTAACCCCCAATCCCACTCCCCTAGAGATCCTCCCACATACACATCCCCAACCCCCTCCCTAGCCACACATCCCCACCATCTTCCCACCTGAATTACCCCACCCCTCCCCATAAGAAAAACCCCCTCTCCCACTTGCACAACCCCCCTGTAGTCCCCATACTCCCCGGACAGGCCCCCTCCCCACCTACACAGCCCCCCAGGGAATTATACATGACATGAGGGTTTACCCATCCAAACCACTAATATTAAATAATGAACACTTGTTGATCGTACTCCAATGGGGATTCATAAAATTATCTATCACAACAAAATATCTAATTACTTATCATACTCTTAAAGTTAAAAAACATTGGAGTTTTTGAAAACATAAATTTTAATAATCCCAAGAAACTATAAATTTAATGTCTAAATCAATATATAAAATTAATTCAATAATAAATATAAAATAAATACACCTCACGGATATGATGCATCATGTGTGGCCATGATGGCTACCTACATCTGGTGTGGCGGGGGCCTACAACAAATAAAAATTATAATGATTTTAATAAAAAAATAATGGAATGTAAATAAATAAATTCAGTGTAAATCAGTATCTTATGACCACTTGCACCATCACCCGAACATACATATTCCCATAGTGTTCTATCCACAGTGAGGAATTGTACATTTACCCCCTCGGAAGCACGCAACCGTGCCTCAAAATATGACAGTTGTTGTGTCATCCTAGAAATAATAGGAAAAAACTCATCACGTGATACTACACGACAAGGAATCTATGTTCCATAGTACATGCATGTCACAACCAATAATGCGTTGGAATATCTCATCCCTTCGCATAAGAAGCTGTCACTGGTCCGTCAACAGTTGTTATTACTTAGCATAAAATTGATCTTGTGTAATATTTAAATATATATAAATATATATGTTTATATACAGATTCATGTAAGTATTGGTAATGAAAACAAGAACATACTATAAGAGGTGTAACCTCTTGATCATTTTGATCATATGTCCTCATCCACACTTACATTTTATCAGTCGGTGCAACATGCTCCCGTAACTGTACAGAAATAAAATATAAAATTATAACACAAAACCACATTAAATAATAAATTTAAAAATGAATAATAAATACATCAATTTGGATTTGAGACACGTGATGAGTCCTGAGCCGGTGAGGTGGTCCCTACAACGCTCAATTCTCAAATTGGTGTGCTGAAACCTTCCACATTCAATTAATTCAAATGTAAAACAAATAAAATGTCACAAATTCTTGAAAATATATATACCATTATAATTATACTAACCTCAATGTCCAATGTTGACCAATATGAAACTAATTCATGCTACTGGGATGGGAGAACACCTCTCAGAACTTTTTCCGGAATGTATGGGGCACCCACATTGGGTACACAGTGCTCCCTCATGAATTTTACATTATGATATTTCCACATATAATGAACGTTTCACATAAAAATTGGCTGAAACTCATCAGGTCACACTTTCAAGTTATTGTATTTAAGAAAAAAAATCATACATGCTATTATTTTTTAAACATATAGGCAAGAAACTAAAATTTCCTTTTTATCTAAACTTCCATCAAAAGATGATCCAATGTATCTAGAGGGAAGGAATCCCAGTCATGTGTGGTAAATGGACATAGTTGTGGGACATGTATGATATGACCCAACTGAAAAATAAATGTCGGGGTAGTTAGTCCCACTAGATGAAATCTCTCATCAAATGAAACATCTACGGTAATGTCAGAAATCCATGATGGAATGCCATGACCAAGTCCTCTATTGCGAGAGGAAGAAACTGTTGAGTTTGATCCTATAGAAACAAAATTTATACAGAATTAGACAAATGTATATATATGTATATATATATATATATGTTTATAAACTACATAAAAAAATAAATAGTGCTACATTTAAACATTCATCAACAATGAGATGTATATGGCTCTACTGGATGATCTAGATATGCTGCATGTTCCAAGGGCATGCCTATAGTCATATAAACATTATTATGGGGACCACCCAACGTTTCAAAAAGATAAATTAGATTGTTTTCAAAAAGTCAAACTTTTACATTTGTTAGAAAAAAGAGGATATATTAATTAGTTGTAAATTGATTTTAAAAAATCAAAAAGGTAACAAAACATATATAGAATTATGTTAAAAAAATTCTTGAATATAGAGGGTTCTTTTGACAAGAAGTGATTTACTATAGTGTACTATTTCACCTAGATATTTAACATTTATATAATAAAATACTTCTAATATTTTTCACTTGAAATATCTTTCTAATTTTACATGAAGAATCTAACAATACTTTTATCATGGGTAGTTGGATGAAAAAATTTTTGTGAAACCACATAAATTACATGAAGAAAGACCATATTAAGGTAGTCACATACATAATTTCTTATATCAAAGGTCTTTATGATGAAAATTCATAGACAGGGAAGCGGATGAAATGAAGGTTTCATAAACTATTAATGTATGTTGTTGCAACACTTTCACAATGCTAGTGAACATCAAAGAAGAAACTATCACCCTTTGCAATTAAATATTTTCTCAAGTTGATGAAGAATTTAAAAAGGCTTAATTTGAGAAATAATTGTTTGAATATGATATTAATGATGTGATCCATGGTTTTGAAAAATTGCATGAAGTATCCATGAATGTTAATGATGCTCAACTGGAAGTGTGGAATATGAAAATAAAAGAGTTGGAATACACTTTATTTGAGAGAATACAAATTCATGAGGATCAAATGAAGAAGTTTAATAGATAACCTAAATATAGGATGAAATCTCTTGAATATCAGAAATACTCTCAATATGAAATGTTATGTGATGGAGGTCAAATTGAGAAACATATAAATTACCGATGAAAATTCTTCTCAATCTGTTGGAGAAAGAAAATATGATTTAAAAAGTTGTTCTAAAAAGAGTCTTGCAATTAATAATACTATTAATAGTACCACAAAGTGATGAATGTAAACTCAAGGGAATCCCACAACCATCTCCTACAAAGAAGAAATCCATTATATAGTTAAATGTGTTAGTATTGAATCTATTTTTTTTGGATGTGTAGGATGAAATTTATGTTTTTCACAAATATCGAATAAGAAAAACTCAAATAAATTCACCACCTCATAAAGGGTGAATTTAGAACTGTCTAAGAAAATAATATCCGCAAATCAAGCCCAAATTTGTGGAGAAACTGCACAAAATTAGCAAACATAGCATGTTGGGAAAACTGCACCTAAATTGAAAATAAATAGATCTATCAAAAGATGCTGGTGGAGTTGGAAGTTTGGATTGATTCTAACTAACAATAAATAAATATTATTATGTACTAAATTATTTATGGTTTTTTTATGGGAAATTTTTTAACCAAATTGATTTATTTTATAATATTTATCAAACACAGAGAACTTAAAAAAGTTAAAAAGGTTAAACAGTTCATAAAAGTTTAAACAATTTTGAAAATATATTTAAACTAAAGAGCGGGAAACAATTATACCATCCATTAATAATTAAAATAGACCGTTTCTCCTTAAATGACCACTATAACCCAATAAATATTTTTTCACATTGAACTATGGTATTTTGATAAATTTGTTGGGCAAAAAAGGCAACAGTCTCAGGTTCTTCTTGTTCAAATAAAAACACTGCTCACTGGGAAATTTTCACAAACAAATTCCAACTAGGATTGAAGGGTATAGTAAAAAAAATAATTGTTCCAATTGTGATGTCATAATGAATAGTTCATTACCGTCTTGTTCATTTCTATATAAATTATAGTTAAAATTCACCAATGTAATCCGATATTGAATGACTTTAATTCCATGTACTCGATTAACCCAATTACACATTAACAATTTTTATTTCAACCCGAGTGTGTATACAACTTCAATGATGTCTGTCAATTGACCATAGTAATAACATGAATCAAGGAATGGAAAAATGATGCCATTGTTTTGTTTTTCTCGTTTATCATCAATGTATTTAATGTGAAATCAAAACCCATTAGTATCTATAGATTTATAACGAAGAGCCATTATAGATGGACCCTCAGATAGTTGGTTAAATTCATTAGTTAGAGTAGGGTCATGTAACTCCCTCAGTTTATTAACCTACACAATTCACAGAATTCAATAATAATTTCTAAAGAAATAAATTATTATTATACTTCACTCATAATGAAAATTTATTTATACATACCAAATCCTTGAACCAATCATGAAATTACAAATAATGAGATTGTTTAATTTGATACTCTGTCACACAAGACATATCTTATTTTATCTCATTAATGTGTTTATGTAAGAAGATAAGGGGATGTTTAAAAGATCAACTTATTCAAAAAAACATGTAGAATTTAAACAATAAATACGATAAGACACTTACTGAATTATTGGTGCAAATGATGGAGTATTGAAAAAGATATATCGATGCACTTGTATCCACTCAGTGTTTTCCATATCGAATATGGTTCCTTCTCCAACTAGAACATCATGAATTCAAGAGGTCTAATCTAATTTCTTTTCAACATTCATAAGATATTATACACAAAAAGTCATAAACTCATCCATAAAATAACCATTTGCTATTCATGACATAGGATGAGCTCTATTTCATACAAATCGTTTCAATGTATTCAGATACTGCTCAATAGGATACATCCAGCTGAATTGTACTAGACTAGAAGCCATTAGTTCATCAGTTAGGTTCACTATCATGTAAACCATAATTTAAAAAAATGAGGTGGGAAATAGTTTTTCAAAGTGACAAATAGTAAGTACAATTCGGTCCTGAAAACTTTTTAAATCACTCATTTTTTGATTTCTTAAACATAGATGTCTTAAAAAATTACTCATCTCAATCAACGGTTGAACAAAATTGGGAGATAAAAAATAAAAAATTGTTATTGTATTCAACTGCTAAAGTAGTATGTGATTGTCATGAATTTTCAACCCTTGAAATATCCCACTCATCAGATTGAAACACTTTTATGGGGTATAAAAAAATAGCAAACCAACAAGAAAATTATGGAATCTTTGGTCCTCTAATTTCATAATGCATAAATTTTGATACACTATAATCAAAACATATAAAGAAACTATTAGTATATTAAGACAATTTATATATGAAAAAATGAAACAAAATAGAATAACCTACATGCATATGTCATACATGAAAAAAATCATCAAATACCAATCATAAACTATCATCCTTAGTGACTATGTTAATGCCTATACCAATAAATGAACAAATATAATTATTGATGAAGGTTCCCAAAATCAATTTGTGATGAATGTGCCAATTTTAAATTTCTACAAACATGTATGTTGTATGTAATTCATACATGTATAATGGAAACTATATTTTCATTTATTTATGTCATCACAGTTATGTGTATTCTATGTATGTACAATAAAAATCATTAATTTTCACAGGGTGTGTATATAAGACACTATTCACTTATTATTTTCTCCACAAACACACCTTGTTCACACACATTTTTTACTTAATAAATTATTACCACAAACACCATCTATGCACTCCTTGTCCACTTATAATTTTCAATGTACATTTACATTTATGTGTTCATAGACTATTTCTTTTCCATTAACCTAAATAAGTATGCATGATACCTTTTTAAGCCATGTGCCTTTTGCAATATTGATAAAACAGTGAATAGATCGTGTAAGAATATATACATTCTTCTCAAACTCAGACAAACTATATCTTAGAACAAATAATGTCTCACTCCCTCTTGGATTCAAACAACTTTTGTGGAAGCGTGATGTATTCTCAAACACACACTGTCGTCACACATTGTTTCATAATTGTAATGCCCAAAATCCCATATACACATTATCTTGAATTTCCACACTTTTTATTCACACAAAATATTCATAATATCTTCATGCATGCATATTTAAATCATCATGCTTTAAACAAGACATTGTCTCAAAGATAAGTGCCAATTTGTGCTGTAAATTGCCCAAAAATCAATATCCTAAAATGGAAATTACGGAGTACTAGATATCACGAAAAATCCAGAAGGGAGGGGAGTTAATGCTGGTATTGAGATGGATAGGAGGGGTAGTTGAGGGGTGTCAGAGGTGGAGGCGGTGCAATGAGGGAGGGGCAGAGGCGGTGTAGTAGTGGCGGGGAGCTGAGGCTAAGGCAGTGTGGTAGTGAGGCGAGGGAGAGGATGAGAGGTGTGGCAAGGGAGGGGATGGGTGATAGCGTCTATGGGAAGCCGAAGGAGGTAGCCGTGTGGCATAAGGGGTGCAGTGAAGGAGGGGATGAGCAGCAGCGGCAGAGCGATGAGGGAGGGAACGAATGGCTATGTGGACGTGTAGGGTTTTTGTATCGGGAGAGTGGGAGGGGGATAGTTTTTTTTGGGAAGACTTGTGACCGCATTTTGCGGTCACTATTGGGTACCATTAAGAAACTCAAATGGAGGTCCCTCGTATCAAAGACCTCCAATTCCCCTTTTTCTAGTAGTGATATTTTGATCACAATGCAGTTGTGTTGACTGTAGTTATGGAAAAAATCATGTATGATGTTTGTTAAGAGTTTAGGTGGTTTTCATATCCAATAATGATTTATAACAATAGAATTATAATTTCCAATGATATCCTAATATATTTAATGTAACAGAATAATAAAAGAATTAAGGATGAGGTGACTCTTAAATTATAAAGAAGATAGAGGATATGATCATATTATTGTACACATGAAGAAGATAATTTGAATGAGGACAATGTGAGGGTTGATACTATATATATGAAGGCATGAAGGTGGGAATAAATATATCATAAAATGTATGGTTTTACGATTCTAGACTATCTGGCATGTATCACCAAACACTAAAGAACATGAACAATTAGTACACGTGCATATCCCTTGACCAATCTTATCACTATGTATGACCATTATCACATCGTGTATAGACTACAAAGTGTTTTTAATAGGTTTTCTTCTATTGGATCATATTTTAAAATATTTTTATCATCTAGTGGACTCTGGTAGAGTAGATAACATAGTGTAATCTTTTTTTAAGTCATTGTAGGAATAACGGAGAATCCATGTTGGGGGGATTTACTATTATGGAAATGAGAATGCATAGATAGCTTAACCTTGTAAATATCATGTGAAATTATATTTATTTTTATCTCTTCATCTAAGTAAATATAGAGAAACTATTCTGGGTGGATCAATAACCATTATCATTTTAAGAGGCTGATTTTAAAAGGGACTAACATGGGAATGAAAATGGATCACTAATTCACCCCTTATGAGTGATCCATTTGGATTATAATGAGTGGTATTAGAGGAGATGCTTCATCTAAAAATAAAAGAATAATTTAGAATTAAAATTATATGATCCAATGAGGATTTCCTATGTTTTATTTCATAAACTAGAATAATTGGATGAATATGTTTCCTCCTTACCTCCTTTCACATAGTTTTGTGGTCAGAGATGATGTTATAGTGGGATAGAAATCCATTCTTAAAAATGATAATATAACACATGTTGATAAAATTAATTTATAGATTTATGGAATGACCAAAAATAAAATTTTTATATCCTTATTAAATTAGTTTTACACAAAGGTAATGGTTTTTTCATGTACAAAAGAGGAATGAGAAAAATTAAGAAGCAGCTATGAAGGCAACACCAATGTGGAGGAAATTAAACAGTAATTTTTGAGGAGTATATTTGAGGATATTGATATAGATGAAGATGAATATATTGATAGTTATTTCACATGTGTAAATTAAATTGAAATAAGTATTCACGGATTTGGTGATAAACATGAATACTCCAAAACTACAAAGAATAATATGAGGAACTTTCTAGATTAATTTGATCCTAATTTATAAAATATAGAAGATTGAGAGACTATTCAATAGTTTAACATCTAGATATTCATATTTCATATGAAATGAAGAAGGAACCACATTTCAAAATGAAATAAAATGTTAATATATGATTTGATTCTATAGGAAATGAAAAAGATTAATTAAATGATGATATCAATGATTTAGATACTGAGGATGAAAAAGATATCAATCAAATTGCTGCTCTATTATCAAAGAAATTTGTAAAGGGAAAATGAAATAAATTTTCTTGTTATTTTAATTGAAATGATATCATTCTTATTTTAAATTTTCCCCAAAGAAGAAGGTTCAAGAGTATCAATTAGATAAAGAATAATAAATACCCCAAGGAAGATAAGAAAGTAGAAGAAGAAAAAATACAGTCATAAAAATGGTTTTTAATAAAAAATGATGACTCATCGAGTGATTTAGACAATGAAATCACACAATTTACTTCATAAATGAATGCTTCTAATTTACCAATCATTAATGAAGTTGGAGAAAAGTGAACTAAAAGTGAGTGGGAACTAAAATGTATGTTAAAATATTATCTTGAGAAGATCTCATAACTCATGAAATATAAGAAAAATATAGTGAAAGAGAATAAGAAAATTTTGACTCAAATAAATTAAAAAAAGTTCTTTGTGTTATAAAAACGTAAGATATAGTGAAGGAGTTCTCCTATATTAATGAGGTAATAAAATAATTTTATTATTGTTGAACAGAAAAAGTGGATATGTGATCTTATTGATAAAATTACTAATAGAAAATAGAAATTATTTGGGAAAAAATAGATTTTTGTTAAATATTAAACTAAATTAAACAATCAAATGTAATATTTTATAATGTTAGTCGATATTAAGGGAGAATTTTATCTATCTTGTCAGAAGAAAGGTTCAAAGTTACAAGGTAAAACTGAACCATAACTATTTGAAAAATGAATTGAATTTTCTCATATAAAATGTGTTAAAAGTGATCCTCAGGAGGTTAAAAGTATAGTGGATGTGGAAAAATAATCCTATTATGATGGGTAAATTAATTTTCCAAGGAAACTATAACCCCAAATTCAAAATAAGGATTACGGAGGAAAATAAGAATAATATTCTGGATAAGTTGGGGATTAATTAAGCAGAGCACAATTGAAAGGTTTTTATTATTATTGGGAAAGGATTGTACCCAAAGATTATTAAAATTTGTTTATAATTCCTTTACATAGGAATATTCAAGAATTAGTGGGGAGTTTGGGTGAGAAAATGAGTTAAAAAAATAAAATAAAGCAGGTTGTACCAAAATTAGAGGAATCTGATTTTCCCTAAAAATGAGGTGAATAAAATTTCTTCACAGAAGAAATAAGTTGAATAGAATAAATATGACCAATAACAAATTGAGAAATATTATAGAGAAAAAGGTATTTATATTATTAGGAAATAATTACATAGGTTGATTGGAATCACTCATATTAAGTATTACTGATAAGACATAACTATGTCCTTTATTATTCCTTTAATCTTTTATATATTTTGAGTTAACCTGTAGATAATTCTATAAGATGATTTAGTATATAACAACTTCATTGAAAATAGGATATATTTTTCAAGGATTATATATCTATGATGAATAGGATAATAATTCATCTCTATAGGGGGAGATTTTTTGTGAAGAAAGTATTTAAAACTGTATTTTTTAAAAATTTGATGAAATCTAGAAATGGGGTACAAAAAACCCACTTTCACTATAATTTAATGAATATATTCAACATATTTATGAAGGGGAGAATTGGTTTCACAAAATTTGATAGAAGTGGGAAGTTATATTTTATGTACATGAACTATTTTGATATTGTGTTGAGATGTGTGGAGGAGACTCATGCATGATCTGTTTAAAGCAACCTCTATATAGAGAAATCTGAATTTTTTTGAGCATGTTATCACATGACGAGATTTTATGAAAAAATAAGATAACCATGGTTTCACCTCTCTTATATTCTAAACTAATTTAGACCATGTATAATTTGAGTATATTAATAAATATTTCTTTTCTATGTTAAATTTAATATCAAATGTCTCTTTAAAAGGGCAAAAGCAAGGAGAATTTGTTGGTGAGAAGATGAGATGAGATGAACTAATTATTTAACCTTTTAATTTGATTATAGATAATGGGGAGAAGAAAAGTATGGAGGAGAATATGAGGAAAGAAAAGAAATCATAGATTTAATTGTCCATATTTTTGACGGTTCATCATTTTTTCAAAGATGGTGGTATTAACACAAAATCCCAAGGGGGATATTTTTGGGACTATATTATTTTATTATATTTTTATTACTATTAGAAGAGATTTTATGTAAATATTTCTTAAGATGAGATAAATAATAAAATATAGAACATTATTGAGAAAGGAAGGTATATACATGCCACCCCCGTATTATAGGGAGTATTGAGAAGAAAATGAAAAACAGGGTCACCACCACACCGTTGTCAGTGGGTGTGGTGGAGGTGAAGGAGGAACCAGTTGAGACAACTCTCTAGAAAAGGGAAAGGTGGTGTAGGAAATTCAAAACATGGGAAACTATAAGTGGACTATGTTTTGGGTTTCCTCGATGTTTAATTCTAGAGAACCTATAAAAAACTGTTAAAGCTAATATGGTCCTGAGGAAGGCCATGGTCGAGAATTGACATGAATAACATGAAATATACTACACTGTGGATCTTGTCATGATGTGATGGATCTGCACCTAATAAAAATGATCACATGGATCTCATAGTAGACGATATGGTATGAGTATGGAAAAAAGGAGATGAAATTTGGCATATACGTGTATATTGTGACTTGAGAGGAACCCTTAGAAACACAAGGAATGGAATTATAGGAGTAGTAGAGTTTAATAAAAAAAATTGTCCAAAAAAGATATGAAATATAATATGAACAATAATAGGAGAAAATTTCATAATGGTCGTTGTGTTGGACTCATCATTGGAATTTTTTACACCATTCCATGGTGAAGGTTGTATCGGTGGGTGATACACCAAAATCAAGAGAACACATTATGATGATGCTTGTACGGATATTGAATGATTCCATAATAAGAGGATTGTGTATTAGTACATGATTCTATCATGAGTACAAGGATGAATCACTGATCTAAATGGTGAATTCATTTTTGAATGAATTCATTCTATAAAATAAGGATTTTTTTGTCACGATGTAGTTCGGTTGAATATGGTTATGGATCAAATCATGAGTGGAGTTTTTGGGGAGATATTGACAATTTTCAAAGCCAAAAAAGATGACTCAAAGTGTCAATATAATTTCTAATGGTATCCAAATATATTTAGGGGGTACTCTAACATGATAATTAAGGATGAGAGAACTCTAAAATAATTGAGAAGATAAAATAGTTTATCATATTGTATTGAGCATGAGGTAAATAATATGTATGAAGAAGAAGTGATGATTGATAGCCTCTTTATAATGGTGAGAAGGTGAGATGACCAATATCATTATGAATCTGGTTGAAGTTACAATACTATCAAGAATTTATAACCAACTATTGATCATATTACAGATGGGTTACAAGTTAATATCCCTTAATCCATCTATTCATGGAGGTGGACCACCATAAAGAGGTGAAGAGAACTCCAGGTGTTTTAAGAGGTATTTATTTATCGGATTATATTTTTAAAATATTTTTTTCTTCCAGTGGACTATAAAATTAGAGAGAAAACACCGGACACTATTTTGTAAGATGTTGTTGGATAGGGTAGAATCCATGTTGGGTGAACTAAAAAACATGAAAAGAAGTATAAATGTGTAACCAAACCTTGTAAAACTCATGTTCCATAATATTTCTTTTATTTATTCATATGATGAAATGATAATATTTTTTTATTAGATCAAGAAGAATCACCAGTTTAGTAGGTTGAGTTTAAAATGGCGTAACTCATAAAAGAAAAATGGTTCACTGATATACCCCTCACAATGATCCAATAATATCTTAACAATTTCCTTTGTTAATGCCTTATTTTCCATTTATTTTATTGAAGGGAGTTCACCTAGTTGTTTTTCATCAATTGGTTGGGTAAATTATTTACTTAACTGTATACCATTTTTCTATATATGTTAAATAGTGTATGCTTTATTATATTGATTGTAGGGTATTTACCAAGAAAGTTACTAAATATCTTCACAAACACATTTATTTTCTAAGTGTTTACCATGTTATGAAAATTTATTGAATTATGAATGATTACTTTATCTAATTATATTTAAAATGCCTATGATCCACATTTTATACCCATTTAGGTTCACAATATGTTGAATGATTTATTTCAAGAAGAAAATACATGCATGGATGATTGATGGGTGTGGGCCTATATAGCCCTTCAATGCATTGGTAATGTTTATATATCATGATATAAAAAGGATACACAAACGGATCAATATGAAGATAAAATAGTACACTAGAGAATTTATCCCAAGAAAAACTGTACTTGGGAGGATTTATTGCAAGTCATAGGGTACACCATAGGATTTACCCCATGTTAAGAGGCTCACATGATGATTTATCAAAATCTAAAGAGTACATAGGGGGATTTATCCCATGTTAAAGGGTATAAAATAGAATTATCTCAATCCTATGGGTACATAAATGGATTATCACACGCCTAATATGGAATATATATGATTAACCCAATCCCACTCTGTGATAAATTCCGCAAAGGGTAGCCTTAACATATGATTTCCATTATTATGTTTTCTCCATGAATTTATAATAACAATTTTTTATTTATGTTTTAATGGGAAAGATTTACTTATGTATCATGATTATAAACACATTCTCATATCCTGACCACTTATAATATTTGATATTTATCACTTATGTTTACCCTTATTGATATTTTGAGCTCACCTATCTATTAGGATTATATTTCCCCAAGGTACAAATATAAGAAAAGTATGAAATATATAGAAGTGTATCTTATATAGAAAATTAATTAGAGAAATTGTATACGTTTTATAGATTTATATGTTTCTTAAATTTAGTAAAGTATTTAAATTAGTTGAAAAATAAATGGGTTTTTTGTTTATGGTTTGTGCTAACTCTCCAAAATTATAAACCATAATGGTCATGGGAATGCATGTAATGAAATATTTACATGATCTCATGTAATTGAGATAGTAATCTCTATGGGGAATCATAGTTTAGTTCAATAATATCCTATAATAATTCTTAGTGAGGAGGAGCTTTGGTAGAGTGTATTTTCCCTTTCCTAGAAAATAAAGGCTAGAATATTGTTCTAGAATTTATATGAGTAAATATTTGACACATGGTACCAAGTATTCAAGTCAATTATTAAAAACATGTATCCAAGAAACACCACTATAAAAGTGACGGACAACATCATGGGGTTTTTCCATGATTTGGTAGAATAAATTCTTGAAATGTGGGATTGATTTATGGGACAACTTTGGCAATGTCCCAACCACTAACTAACTTCAAACCTTATTATGAATACATTCTACAAAATTATACTCCTTACCATATTTTTTTTGTATTTTTACTATGTTGGTGATTTTTCAAAGATTACTAGTGAGGATATCAATAAATTATTTGATAAAATTTTTCAAAAGTCACAACATAAATTCTCTAATAATATAATAATTCATTGTAATGAAAAAATATCAGTTTTCTAATTTTTTCAATGACAACTCAAATAGGGACTATTGTAATCACTATGGGTTGTTTGGTCACACTAAGAACTGTTGCCTTAATTTTGACTTACTTTTCCCAGTAATAAAAGAATGCCCAATTCATAGAATTTAGGGATATGTAATAAGGAAATTATTAACATTTATCAAACTAATGTATTACTTTATACAAAAAACAACCAAAATTATCACAGAGAGATGAAGGGGTGATAAAATAGTATGTTGCTGCCTTTGGGTTCCCGAATCAGCCAAAAAATTAATTTTCAAACATGGATAGACCTTCAAATTCTGTTACTTATTTATAGGGTCATATTTGGTAGCTAATAAAAAAGACATAATCTCAATAGTGTAGTATTGAAAATATATAAACCCAAATTATTTGAATGGAAAGAGACTTTAGAGAATCATAGATAGGAAACTTACCCAACAAATAAATCTTTGAGAAATTATAATTTTTGTTACCACAATATCAGGTATAAAAAACATAGAAAGATTTTAGGGTGTAGCCTATTGAGGAATATCATAAGCATTTAACTAAATCTAAAAATAAAAATATATAATAAAAATATAGAAACTGGTATAGAAAGTTCCATATTGAAAACTATTATCGATATACACATGAAAAAGATAAAAAATTTAGGAAAATGATGTGGTAATTAATCAATGATGGTATAAATAAATTAAGGTAGGAGAGGATGGTAGAAAATCCAAATATTCTATAAAATTATTCCCACCACATCCCTTATCTCCAAAGTTAATCAAATGAATGATAATCCAATCTACATAATGATCCTCAAAATTATTTGTACCTTTAGCATGAATATTAATTTTTGGGAAGCTCTAAACATGGTTCCGTCATATATTAAATATCTTAAGAGGATCATGGATAATAAAATAAATTGGGAATAATGGTTAACAATTAATCTCTCTGAAGAATCTTGTGCATCCGTTCTAAAAAACATACCTCCAAAATTAAAATACCCTAGAAGCATTGTCATATATTGAGTAATTGAAAAATGTAAGGAGATTAATTTCTTATGTTACATAGGATCCAGTATCAAAATGATTTATTACTACATTATTATTATTGTTGTTATTAGGAACCCAATACCAACTTCTATCTCTCTTTAATTAGGCGATAGGTAAATTAATAATCCTTATCGAATATTGGATAACCTATTATTCAATTTTGGTAAAATTATTTTTCCAAATTATTTTTTATTTCATGAAATTAAGTTATTTTAAAAAATTACAATTATCATTGGCAAACCATTCATAGCTATCCATGGTGCTGGAATTGATATTTCAACGGAAAAAATGACCCTTTAAGCTATAGATCTTTTAGAGGACTTTTATGTTTTTGAGGAATCCAATTATGTGGTAAGCTATGTAATAATTTTTATTTATAAATATTACATTAGGTATGAGTTTATAATGAATTTTCATCACCAACACCTAAGGTATGAAAGTGTATTCTAGTGGATTCCTCAAGTTTTAATTAGTGTTCCAAATATGAGGTTTTGTCTAGGTTTTTTTCTTACCCTCTAGAATTTTTAGAAATTAGGATTTACCAAACTATTTAAAATATAATTATTTTGATAATACACCCTCACAACTAGGTGATTATGAGGAAATTACCTCCATAGAGCCCAATTTGGTGTCAAAGTCACAATTTGTTCATCTTGGGATATGTGATTCTATTTTTGAGTGTTTTAAATCTAAATTTGAATTTTTAAAACTTTTTATCGCTTGGGAGAGTTATTTATTGAAACATAATGAACAAATTTGAGATTATCAATTTTAACAAGATAACATTCTATAAAATAAGTCACATAATATTATGGATATTGTTTTATTTATCATTCAACTTGTTTTTGAAAAATTCACTTTGCATTAGTTGAGAAAGGACTCTAAAAAATACATTTTCTATATATAATTTGATTTCTTTTGGTGGGAGTCTATTATGTTGAAATATTTTCAATCTATTTTGAGTGTAATTTATGGTAGTTGTTATAATTTTATTGCATATATTATAATTATTTATGATTATCTATGCATATTAAGTGTTAGAGAATACTATAATCCTATTACTGATCAGCTTAGTGATATATCTAGGGTATTTTCTAGTAAAGTTAGATCTCTTTGTGAGAATTTAGTCTTAGAAACAACAATATACAAAAACATTAGCCTTTTGTTTTTAATGGGGTCCACAAATTCATTTCAATATTTTAGTGATTTATAGGTGTTTAAAGAACATGGTAAAAATTCTAAACAAGAAATGAATTTATATTAATCAATATAAAATTTCTACTAAATGATCATTGTTTGAAATTTTAGGGTGGCAGTCTGGTAGAATACTAAAAACATAGTGATACATCACTGAAATGTTTTTTTTCATTTTGTATTATTTTTGAAAAAAAATAGTCCATTTATCTTCTACAGTTTTATGGAAAAACTCATTTTTCCTTGTTTTCTTCTTTGAGCATTAGTTTAAATAAAAATTCTATTTTTGTACGTAGTCATCTCTTATTAATTGGAAATGTTTGTTTCTAATTTTAATTCATTACCCTTATCGTACCTATATTAGGAGAAAAATCAAAGATACATATGGATTAAAGGTGAGTTAATTTAAAATTTATAACTAAAGAATA
The DNA here is from genome assembly GCA_963277665.1 of Viscum album. Classification (NCBI taxonomy): domain Eukaryota; kingdom Viridiplantae; phylum Streptophyta; class Magnoliopsida; order Santalales; family Viscaceae; genus Viscum; species Viscum album. The sequence continues at coordinate 1,364,649,069 of OY728162.1, read as the reverse complement.
ATGTTGAAATTGTAAGGGGAGTAATAATTTTAATATTTATCTTCATTTTTGAATGCATGAGGAATTTTAATTCTCTAGTACTGACATGTGAGTTCATTTTTATTATTTATATATTTTTAATAGTTTTGACCCTATGCATGGATATAAAATATATGCGTATGTGTGTGGGTGAGGGGATGTTTTTTACATTGAACATTAATACACCTATTCTGATTTTTTTAGTTTCATGCTTTAAAAATATTGAACATTATAAATTAATTTAACATAAATATAAAACATTTTTTAACACACTAAAAATTTCTTTTTTGGAGTGTTTTAGTTTATATTATGATGATATTTTATTTTTTATTCACTTATTAACATATTATTTTACCAAATATAAATTTAAAATATTTTTTTCTTTCAACTAAAAGATGCATTGAAATTATAAGATTTGAATGATTTTTTTACAAATTATAGAAACATCATGTTTGAATTTTATTGTGTCCCATTATCTTAAATGTTTCAATAATGAAATAATTTTTTTATCCAAATGATTTGAATTATTTGTTCCATCATTGGGGAAAATTTTGTGATTTATTAGTGTGTGAGTGGTGGGCGGGGTGTAACGACCCAAAAATTTATGAATAAATTTCTCTTCATTTTATTTTCTTATGGATATAGAAAACACATGGACTCTATTTTTTGGGTTTAAATTACCTTTAATTATCATTACCATTGATAATATAGTTGTTGAATAGTGATCACACAACTAATATAAATATAAAGTTAAAAAAACATTCAACACAGAAAAAAAAGAGATGATGACCTCATTTAGTAGACACGAGTCATATTAAGCTCATTTTTTAGAGATTGGGAAGATGGTATCATCACATGGATTCACACTTGACCAAGACCAATCCTAGATTCAACATGTTATGCTTCAACAGAATTGGATATGGGAGAAGTTTAAGATAATATAGATTACCATCCTGGCGATGTTATCTGAGCTTCCCCAAGAGTCTATCACCATCACATATCTTACTATTATGTCTCTTGTGGGTGATAAAAGGAATTGTGTAATAATGAATTAGTTACTTAATGTGTAATACATTTTTTTAAATAAAATTATTATTCCTTCAATTCCTTTATTTGAATAGTTTTTCATAAAAGAATGATAAATTTGAGAAATTTATTTTTTGAGTAAAAATAGTAATTTTGAGAAATATAAACATTATTTTATTAAACCAATGTTTTATAAAAACACGGATTATAAATTTTGATTATATCAGTTCTTTACCTATAAATGATTAGGTAATCAGTTTGATAAGATTTATATTTTTTTTACGATAAAATAGAAAGTGTAGATTTAATGAATTTATTTTAAGGAATTAATGAGTTTTTTAATTAATTAATATTTTAATAAAATATCATTATCATATTAATTTTGTGAATAATAAATTAGTATATAAATTTTATGAAGCCAAATGTAATTTTCGTTATGTTTTGGAAAACATTTTTGTCAAAACCTGTGAATTTTCAAAAAATATAAATTTTCATTTTAAAAGTGAATATTGACACATTAAGAAATTTATTTAGATAAAATGAATATTAATTTTGTAATCAGGATGTCTATTTTATCCAATGGTTAAATTTTCATAATTTTATGAGGGTCAAATTTTTGGGTAGAAATTTAATATCGTATAAATAAAAAATGTGTTTTTTGACATCATAATGACCTAAAAATTATGTAATAAATACTTTAGAGAGTATTATAAGACCAATATATTATTTCCCATTAAAATAAAGTAATTTTAGATTTTTTTTACTTATTTTATAAAGCCTTTTTGAATCTACAAAAATGTAAAATATATTTTCGGATTTTAAAATGATTTCCTTGAGAGTGTGACACACCTCCACATAAGAAATCCTAATATTTTAATATTTTCATCCATTTTAATTATAAAATACTATTTCCAATCATATTTATAAAAACAATTTGATGGCTTGTGGTTTTTAGTATTTAATTATATAGGTTCAGAAACCTATGTTTGTGAAATATTAAATAATTCCCCTCTCATTTCCAATATAAACCCACCAAAGCTCTCACTTATATTCTCTAAAAATCCTTGGATCACGTCCCCAATCTTTCCTCAACACTCTAAAATCCCCTAATGTTTCCATAATATCCCTATAATCTATTCTCAAGCGTATCCCAAGCCTTTGGGATCACACATCCATGTAAGGGATTCATTCATTTCGCATTTTGGTCCAAGTTTCTTTATGTTGTTATAACCTTTTATTTTAAAATAAAAAAAATTGGGTATGATTTTTCACCTCCCACATAATTCAATACATATGTTTGAATGATGATGGAACCATTTATCTCTCATTAATCCCTCCCATGTACACCCGTTACCATGCTAAAATTTCGTAAGAACTATTCAATTTCTCCTCTTTCATTAAGTTTATTTATTTGTTACACCTTATATTTCCAAATTTCATATGTTGGAAAATTAGTATATATGAACCCTTTAATATTCATTTCTTGTAAGTATGATTATATACCACTTTCTCTCTCATAAACCATTTTTATGAATTTTTATGTCACGCTGTTAGGCTGCCGAAATTGCACAATTATTTTCTTAACAAAAATCATCATGTAGTTAAAACCATGCCCATTTCTCTATCAATGGAATTATACATTACAAACATATAATTATTGATTATAGTATTTTATATATGTATTCCACAACACTTTATCATGGAATACATTATGATGTTTAATGAATCCATGTTATATGATCTATGTGTCATACTGAAGCATGAGATTGAAATGATTATGAAGGGTGTGCCATAAAGCACTCCAATGCATTGGTTAATGTTTAGTATCATGATATGTCATGTTGGAATTTTTTTTACCTCATTCCTTTTAGGAAAATTTTCAACCATATTGGGATAGGGTTCTACCTAATTCGTTTATGTTAATGAATGTAGTGTTTTAAGTTGTTGCCACATTCCCATGTTATGAATATCATGATATATCATGTCTTTATGTTCATGTTTCTATTATGATCCATTGGTATGTCTATTTACATACATGTATTGTATTATTTATGTTGTGACTTGTTTACTCCATTATTGGGATTTATATCTCACCCTCTTCTAATGTATGTCCCCAGGTTATCCTATACAATGCCAAGTATGAGGGAATGTTTTTGTCATGTAAATAATGTTTTCAATAAAGATGTTATACTTTAAGTCTTATTTTTTTATGTAATGTTATTAATACCCAAAGACACAAGACCTTTTGATCATCATGGTTCTATTAATAGAATGTTTATGTAATAAAGAATGTTTAAATGTGAAATAAACTATAGGGTTGTCATAGTTCACATTAGAGGATAGGTTTACATGTTTCTGGGATTAAGGTTATAGAACTATAGTGAAAGACACATGGATAAGTCGGAATATAAGAAAATTATATCTGAATTTTTATGAGTATATTTTAAGTGTTTCATCAATAAATTACATGCCTATCTGGATATGAATATGTATAGTTGTCTCTTGTAAAGATGTATCTAGGGGTAAAACCTGAAAACACCGTATTGAGCTATACTCGAATAGAAATTGGTGACAGAAAATGGGCCTAACTTTTCTCATGGTTAGAAACTACTAGGGAATAATCATTAGTAAATTATAAATCTCAATTCAAACCATTATTAAGGGACAAAAAAATCCCTTATAAATATACATTAGGAAATATATCATGGATAACATAGATTGAATCCTAGAATTTCTCAAGATAAGGCGATAAACATAATTTATAAGTAATCCCTTTTTGTCATTGTATTAACTTTTATGTGTTTAATAGTTTAAAATACATACCAATAATTTTCCTTTTATTATATCCAATGGCCTGTAATAGGAGGACTCTGTCTAACAACAGGTGCAAAGATCAATGTTATGACTGTTCTATTGAGATTCCCAATCCAAAGGGAGAGGGAATCACAGACTTTTTCATGATACTATCTCAATTAACTCATGTTTTGAATAGATACATAGGTCAAAATAACTCTTAACCCCCCTAAGAAAGAACATGTCATAATCGAGTGCTTCATGATAAAAATGCATCCTACATTCAATGGATCATTTGATCACTCAATTTCCTAACAATGGATCAACTCTGTTTAGAAGATCTTCTCCATCCATCAAAGTTCCGAACAAGAGAAAATTCTTTTAGATGCTTATTGTGGGGAGGGTAATGTAGATCACTAGCATACATTGATAAAAAATACGAAGCCTAAGGAAGCGATTGAGGTGTTGGAATGGAAGTATTTCTATAAAATATTTTCAAAAAATATTTTCCTTGAACTCTCCACCTTAATATGGAAAGGGAATTCCTTATACACAAGAAAAAAGAAGATGAATCCATCATAGAATATAATATAAACTTCACAAGACATTAAATATACGCCTCTGGCTTTGTCATCACCCCTTAATTCAAGGTTGACCTCTTCTTTGGTGGGCTAAATCATAGCCTACGAAAATCCCTGACGATGCTCTACCTTGAAAACTACGAGGAGATTATCCGATGTTGCCTCAATGTTGAGATGGAGATCAATGAATATCAGGTGAATCGTGGGGATAAGAAGCAGAATGTGGAATTTAATTCTGGTGGTTTGGTGGACAAAACCAATGGTGCTATGAAATTCCAGCATCCCACTTTCCAATTGTGTGGGAAGAAGCACACTAAAATTTTCCTGAAGGGGATGTGGAAATGATTTAGGTGCGGAAGAGATGGGCACCTGGATAACGATTAACAATTGGAGGAACACAATAGTGTGGTAGAGGAAAGGAATGCTCTGGTCAACCCTCATCACATTATTCATTGCTACAACCACAAGAAACTAGGGAACCTTCCAAACTAGTTACCTATGCCATGGGTAATTGGAGGCAACCAACAACCCCCAAGGAAGCGAGGGAGAGATTTTTCCATTACTACCAACGAAGAGAATCCAAAAATTGAAGTTGAGAAAGGTACACTAGTTATTCATTCAGGAATAGAAAACTTACTTTTTGATTCTAATTTTACACATTCTTTCATACCCTGAAATTTTAGTAGAATAATCCAAACACCACAAAAAATCATGGAAGTATAGATGTCCGTTAGAATAGAAAATGGGGTAATTATTTCATCACATGAATATAACTCCTCCCCTATCATAATTTGTGGATTTAACATCCTAGGAAACCTCATCACACTTCCTCTAGTGTTATTGGATGCAATTTTGGGCATGTATTGGCATTCTTCATATAGAGCCAACATAAAATGTTGCTATCTGGAAATCACTCTCCATATACTGTGAATCGACCCTGAATTTTGTACAAGTACAATGAGGAGGATGAATATTATTTAGCACCATCATATCAAGAATTAATATTAAATCCCTACGAGAATTCATATATTTCATAGATGACTAAGTCTAAGGAAGGAACCATCCACAAAGGCATGCCTATTGTAAGAGAATTATTTGATGTGTTTCTTGAGGAATTTCCTGGTCTTCCTCTTAGAATATATGTTGAATTTTTGATTGATCTCATACTTGGGGAATTTAAAATATTCAAGATTTCATATTGAATTTCTATTGTAGATATTTCATAGATAAAGAAAAAACTATAGAAGAATATAGATAAAAGGTTTATACCCCCATGTTCTTCACCAAGGGGTGCACCATTCATCATCATCAAGAAGAAGGATGGGTAAATACAACTTTTCATTGATTATTGTGAGCTCAAAAAAATCATAAAAATGAAAAGGTATCATTTTTGATGAATTGATGAATTGTTCAATCAGATACATGGATCACAATACCTATCCAAGGTGGATCTGTGGTTGGGATATTACAATTTAAGGGTGAATAATTAGGATATCCCCAAAACTAATTTTTCATACAAGCTACATGCACTATGAATTCATAGTAATTCCTTTCAGACTCACTAATTCTCCAATAATATTACTGGATATGATGAATATAGTCCTTAGAGATTACCTCAAAAAACTTATGGTAGTCTTTATTAATGAAATTATAATATACTCATAAAACAAGGAAAAGCATGAGGAGAATCTAATCACTATACTAGAGAAATTGTGAATTGAGAAGCCTCATATAAATTATATAAAGTGTGAGTTCTGGTAAAAGACTCATTCTTGTTTCATATCATCACAAGAAAATAGATATATACAGATCCTTACCAAAAAAAGAAATTAATGTATGGATGAGACCGACATCTATGATGGATACTCGTTGATTCCTGGGGTTATCTTGACATTATCACCGATTTGGGAAAAATTTCTCCCTATTTTAAAACCCTCTTCCAAATATATCTCAGAATGGAGTCATGTTTTCATAGAATGATGAATGTGAAGAAAGCTTCATGGAGTTGAAGTAGAGTCTTATCACTGCCCCTGTACTCACACTACTCACAAGTGGGGAGATTTTCTAAATCATCAAGGATGTTACAAACAAGGTCATGGGATTTTTATTGATGTATAATGACAAATTCATCGCTGATGCATCAAGGCAGTTGAAAATTCATGTGAAAACTATCCCACACATGATTTGGAGTTCGAATCTATGATCTTTGCATTAAAAATATGGTGACATTATCTTTTTGGGGAAAAGTGTGAAATATATTCAGATCAAAAAAGTCTCAAATATATTTATACATTAAAATAAATCAACAGGAGCCAACAAAGATGGTTAAAGATCATTAAGGATTAAGACTACTCAATTCATTACCACCCAGGGAAAATGACCAATGTGGAAGGTTCCTTAAGTAGAAAGGACCCAACATTTCTATTATTGATGGAAATTTCAAAGGATCCAATATTCTTAGATTTGACAAAGGTGGAAATGGGAATCATAATGAAGGGAACATCATTAATCCTTTCACAAATTATTTCTCAACCATCTCATTTTGAAAATTTATAGGATGATCAAAAAGAAATTGTGGTAATTAAAAAGAATGTTGAAACTATTAGAAAATAGAAGTCCTTAGAGTTCAATATTAACGAGGAAGGAATTTTGATATTTGGGCCACGACTATGTGTTCCTTCAAAACTGATGTTAAAGAAAGAACTCTTGGATTATTCAAATAGTTTGAAATTCACCATTCTCCCAAAAAATACAATTATGTATCATGATCTCCAAGAGAATTATTGGTGGGATTACATGAATAATGAGATCGCCAAATATACATTAAAGTGCATAGTATATCAGAAAGTGATGTCTGAGAGGTAGATGTCTGAGGGGATGATGCAACAATTACCCATTACAACATGGAAATGGGAGAACATCACTAGGGATTTTGTCACCAGATTTCCAAATACTTCCAAAGAAAACAATTATATCTGGGTTGTTATAGATCTTCTTACAAAGATTGTACAAATTATTGAAATTCGAGAGGATTTCTTATTGGGACAATGGGCACAAATATACATTAGAGAACTGGTAAGGCTACATGATGTGGCACTATTGATTGTATCCAATCGAGATCCATGATTCACCACTATGTTCTGGAAGAGTCTCCAAAAAGATATCAATATTGAGGTAAAATTAAATATGACTTATCATCCTCAAACGAATGGATAATATGTGAAAACTATCCAAACACGTGAGGGCATGTTGAGAGAATTCTCAATGGACTTCAAAAGAGGATGAGATCAGAATCTTCATATGGTTGTGTTCTATTACAACAACAGTTTATTGTCAAGAATCCAAATGGATCCATATGAATTACTTTATGGTAATAGTATCAGAACACTGACATGTCGGGATGATGTTGGGGAGTGAAAACATTTATTTCTAGAAATGTTCAATGAAATGCTGGAGAGGGTTAAGACCATCAAGAAGAACATCAAAGCTACTCAAGGATGACAAAAGAGCTCTGCTGACAACTATTGACAAGACCTAGAGTTCTATGTTGGATATATGGTTTTCCTCCACATATATCAATGTAAGAGAGTGATGAGTTTTGTGAATAAGGAAAATCTTAGTCCAAGGTACATCAGAACATTTAAGATCAATGATCATATCAGAGTAGTGGCCTATCGACAGACACTCCCACCGAACCTATCACAAGTACATGATGAATTCCATGTATCACTTTTTAGGTAGTATATACCTAACCTATCACATGCACTCAATGCAGAGGTGGTACTATTGGAGATTTACCTTTCATATAAAGATAACCCGGTGAAGATCTTAGACCTTAGGGAAACAATTCTATGAAATAATACAATGCCCCTAGTCAAAGTGTTGTAGAGAAACCACAAAATTGAAGAATAAACATGGGAAACATAGGAAGTGATGAGGTAGAGTTACCCTAATCTGTTTTAGTGCGGGAAAATTAAATTTCAAGAGTAAAATTTATTAAGGAGGGAATGTTGTAACGAATTGAACATTAATGAATAAATTTCACTTTCATTTAATTTCTTTTGGATATAGAAAATACATGAACACTTTTTTTATTATGTTTTGTTTTAAATTTCTATTAAGTATGGTTATTGTTGATAATATAGTTTTTGAATAGTGATCACACAACTGATATAAATATAGGGTTAAAAAAATACTTTCAACACGGAAAAATGAGAGGATTCACTCATCTAGTAGACTCAGGCCATACGAAGCTCATTTTTTGGATCATGGGAAGGAGGTATAATCCCTAGGATTCACTCTTGACCATGCCAAAGATAAGCTTCAACATTTTAATCTTTAAAGGAATCGACTATGATAGAAGTTTAAGTTAATAGATATTACCACCCGAGTGATGTTATTCAATCTTCCCGAAGATTCAGTCACCACCTCACACCTTACCCTTAGGACTTATGTGGGTTTAATAAGTTTTATATATTAAAAAATTTGTTACTTATTGTGTAACCACTTTTTATAAATAAAATTCATATTCCATCAGTTCCTTTATATGAACAGTATTTCTAAAAAGAATGATAAATTTGATAAATTGAGTTTTTGGGTAAAAATGGTAATTTTGATAAATATATACATTATTATATTAAAACAAGGTTTTTTAAAAACATTATTATAAATGATTATTATATAAGTTCATTATCTGTAAATGAATAAGTAATCAGTTTGATAAGAGTTATATTTTTATACGATAAAACAAAAAGTGTATTTTTAAAGAATTTATATTAAATAATTAATGAATTTTTGAATTAATTAATATTTAAATATAATATTATTATAAAATTACCTTTATGAATAATAAATGAGTATTTTATTTTTATTAATTCAAATTTAATTTCTATTAAGTTTTAAAATCTATTTTTGTCAAACCCTATTAATTTTAAAAACAATCGGTTTTCATTTTAAAAGTAAAAATAAAAATATTTAGAAAAATATTAAGATAAAATGAATTTTATTTTCTTAATCAGGACGTCAAATTTTTCCAATGGTGAATTTTTCATAATTTTTTGAGACAGTAAAATTTTTAGTTAAAATGATATCCTTGAGTGTGTGACTCACCTTCACATAATCAAGCATTATATTTTAATATCTTTGACCATTGGAATTATAAAATAATATTTTCCACTCATATTTGAAGAAAACCATGGAAAAACCATGGTATGTTTTGAGGTTTTATGTATGTAATTATATAGGTTCAAAACTTATGTTTATGAAATATTAAATAATTCACCTCTCATTTCCTATATAAACCCACACAAGATCCCACATCTCTTCAATCAATATCCTCGTAGAACATACCTAATATTACATCCCTCTATATAATCCCACCATGGAACTAAAATATCCCATGAAACCTATCTCAATCTTCTCCCAAGACATTGGGATCACACATCCAAATAAGGGATTCCTTCCTTTCTCATTTTGGTCAATGTTTCTTTATATTGTTATACAATTTAATTTTCAATTAAAAATGTTGGTGTATGATTTAAAACCTACCCCATTCTACCCTAATTATTTTTTAATGATTATAGATTCCATTACATCTAATTAATCATTCCCATGAACACCTGTTACCATGCCATAATTTCATAAGAATTATTCCATTTTTTCTCTTTCTTCAAGTTTCTTCATTATGTTATGCCTTATATTTCCAAATTCCATGTGTTGGAAAATGTATATATATATGATCCCCTTATATTCAATTCCATGTAAATATAATTAGATACCCCTTTCTCTATCATCAACCATTTTTATGAATTTTTATGTCACGCCATTAGGATGCCGAAATTGCACTGTGATTTTCCATGCCAAAATCATCATGTGGTGAATACCATGGCAATTTTTTTATCAAGGGTATTCACCTATATTCAAATAAAATTATTTATTATAGAATTTAATTTATGTAATCCACAATAATTTATCATAGAATAAATGATTTTTTTAATGAATATGTGTTATATGATCCTTGTGGCACACTTAAGCATGAGATCGAAATGATTATAATGGATGCACCTTGAGAGCGCTCCAATGCATTGGGTACTATTTAGTATCATGATACTTAATATTGGGAAAAGGTTTTACCTTATTCTTAATCCTCAAATAAACTAATCCTCTGGATATTTTGGGTTGTATTTAGTACAAATTTATGTAATAAATCATGTTTTAATGTGTAATAAAAGGTAGGGTTGTTATTGGGGGGTCTCTAATGTGTAAAAATGTTCTCCAATTTTGTTCACATAAAAATTAACTAATTTTTTTTCATATAATTAATTTTTTCTCATGATTCAAATCCTACCAAGTGGATCCCAAATTCCTTGAAATCTTATGGCTTTTTTTATACTTTGACGTGGTTAATCAATTTTATCCCATGGTTTTATTTGGGTGCATTATTTTGAATCACATAAACTAAGTTGATTTAATTAAACATTTGGGATTATATATTTTAATTATCATTAGACTTGAAATTTTTGATTAAACGTAAAAAGATAAAATTTTCATTCAAGTGGTATATGAAATAATAATCCAAAACATGGTTGAACTTTTCACTCATTTTTCCATTAACCTATGGATGTATTAAATATGTATTCATATTATTTATTATTTTCACACATAAATTCTATTGTAAATATTTATTCCTTTTATTATTATGTGTTTATACTCACATCGAGGTAAAATGAGGTTTATAAGTTCTCCTTGGATGTAAATTTATGTTTGGTTAAATCATTTCAAACTTGTGTTGGTCAATAAAAATTTTAAAACATAAAATCAAATTTTCATTAAAAACATTAAATTTTATAATGGAAATAATAATTTTCTACTTGAGATAGTATATGGGGAAAATATATTTGAATAAAAATTCTTGTGGAATTCTAGTTTCTCCCTATTGAGGTTTACGGTTTCCCATTAAATTTATGCAATTGATTTATTTAGAAAAATAAATGAGTTAAGTGTTAAGGGATTTGTTGTAGCTTGATTTTTAATTATTTTTACACATATAATATAGATAAGAAATGAATTATTATTGTTTTATTCATTCAAAATGTTCTTAAAATTAGTTTTTAATAGATTTCAATGATCTAGTTTTGATTTTTTTTCTATTAATGTATTTCTGAAATTAGATATTTTGGATCCCTAATTGTTTCAATGACAATTTTTTTTATTTTTTTTATAATTATAATATTTTTTGTGTTGATCTAGATGAAATTGGAATGAAAATTTTATGTTTGTGTATTAAGTGTTTAAATGTTGGAATTAAATTTTTAAATGTAAAACGAATTTAATTTTAAAATATATTATGGTGGGAAGAATATTTAATTTATCATTTTGATTTTTTAAAATTATTTTTAAAATATTGTGTTGATTCATTTTAATTTTTAATAAATTTTTAAACATTTAACTGAATTTATAATATTTTTTTGTATAGTATCACATGCGTTTTTTGGATGTTGGCATAGAAGATAATTTTTCAAATTTTACATAAGATAATTTATGTAGGTGAATTTACCCATGTATTCCCATAATATAATTTTAATTGGGGTTACCATAATATATTTTCTTCCAGCTATCTTCACATATGATAATTCAGTGGGTGCCACATATGTTAATCATTTACCTCCTGTATATGATTAATTTATCAGCTTCTTGTTTAAGATATTGACACTTTGAAAATTCAGAGGTCGATTCAAGACACAAATATATAAAATGAGACGTAATCTGTGAAATATAAAATGAGGAATATCAAATGATAATGATTCTAAAAAAATTCCATGATCAACAAAAGGAAATGGAGACCTCAAAACTCGATCAAAAAGGGAACTGAAATGGAAAACTCGAGATTTAGGTCGATTTTGATTATAATTAAATGATTGATGTTTACTAAGAATGGATTTTAACATCATTTTAGGATAAAGATGAATTACTTGAAATAGAGCTTGTGGGAGATGAGACATCAGATACCTGGGATCCATGTGATGTTGAGTTTTCATCCACGATTGATTAAGTCTAATATGCAATCCACTTTAATGAAAAAATATTCCTAATTTTTTAAATAGGATAATGAGATCCTTTTTAACTGATCTGGGTTTGATTACTTTAAGATTACAAAAACAATACTTTAGAATAATATTGAATCTATATGATGTGGGCTTGATGTGAATTAATTGATGATGAAAATTTATTTAATGTTGATGACTCCTCTGATTTCCAATTGTTATTTTTTGGTAGAAAAAAATATGAGAAGATGATGGGGGATTTATTAATCTCCCATGATGTTGCTGCAATGATAAATTGGGGAGTGAAAAAAATGCTTGAATTAATTATTCAAAAAAAATTCCAGAATAAATGAAGATATTTAAGAGGGTCAAGGATAACCATACATTTCTTGGGTGTAGTTTTATTGCTTATTGAACTGGATTACATGGGGAGATTAGTTCATGAATTTATTGTTGGTATTGAGATGAACAAATGATATTATGAGGCTATTCCAGCTAAATTAGATCTTCAATGTTTTAGATATATTATCATTGGTTGTTTAAAATTACCTTTTTAATTAATATATAGAATGTATCAACCCCATTAACTATTATGATTATAGATATTCATGTGAATTTAGATAATTTGTTTGTTGAATTATACCAAAAGAGATTGGATTTCAAGACGAAGTAGGAGCATGTCACACATGAGGTTGTCCGAGTGTTACTGATCATGGATATGATTACCATAACTAGTATTGTGATTAATATTTTTGAACATGTTATTAGTGAAGAATTATTATTGATAAAATTAAGTAATTTGTGAAATTAAATATGATGGATTGAAAAAATATGACACAAGGGGAAGTGTAAGAAGATTGTTGGATAGAATTAATAATGTTTTGATGTTAACACATAAGTACTTGGAATGTATATTCCCACATGGATTTCACCAAACTAAGGAAATTAATGTTTCACCTTATGTAGGTGGTGAAATACTATAAAAAAGAATATTTTCCCTGACACATTTAAGATATCCATTCAGTATTTGCTTCAGAGATGTTGAGAGAAAAAGGAATGTGAAAAAAGATCAAATCACACATGAAGTAGTGATTAATAAGGAAAAATGGATGAAAGAGGAAATATCATTATATAATATCCATTTTATATTTATTTTACTCATGATTTTTTTTCATTGAGATGATTTTATTTCATACTTTTATTTTTGTGTCTTATAGAAATGTTTATTGATTTTATTAGGTGAATTAGATTGGGTGGACTGAATTTATTTATCTTATTCTTATTTTGAATTACTTCAGAAAGGTATGTCAATTTTTTTTAAAATCCCGCTTTTTCACTTCAGTAGGTGCATCGTTTTACTATAATTCATGTATCAATAGAATAAGAGTATATTTTTTTCTTTGGAAACTGCAACCAAATTACTATCTAAAATAGGTTGTGGTTATTATCTTTCATATGAAGAAGCATCATATTATAGAGATCAGTTAAAATTAATAGTTCTTAGAAGAGTTTTTTGGCTAGGATGTTTTTATAATTATAATCTGGTAATTCAATCCTCACTTCACACAACTTCAGTACATATATAGTTAATTCTATGAAAGAGTATCATCCTCTTCCATAAACTCTATCTATTTCAGTTCCCCTCACTTTTTAAATTGATTATAATATTACTCATTCACATATGTTTCCAATTCCATTTTATAATTCCACAATCATTCATCTATTTTGACATTTTTTATGCTTCCTTTTTTTTTAGTTTTTCTGGTCACACACATTTATCCATATATATAGTTAAACCCTAAATATTATAATTATAATATTTTTCATGTTCAAAATAATTAATTTATATGGGATAGTAAATGATATTGATTGAATAAATATGAATTTTTTATATGCATAAATATTTTATCAATATCTCAGATCAAATCAATAAATATATTTCTATAACATATAGATCATTCATGTTCATAAATTATTCAAAAGTTTTTTTTCATTTAATCATTATACTCACTTATATACATACAAAATAATATTGTATGAAATCTTCTAAAAATAATTACATATATTTAAGTTTTTGAATAATAGAAACCAATAGATCCCACATTTCAGTAATTACACATCTTTTATATTATCTCATTTAACAGTAGACATCATTATAACAACTTTTACAAAGACTCTTAAACCATAAAATCAATATTATATAATATAAACCAAACATAGATCAATATTTCATGATTTCCATCTCACTATTACTAATCCTCTATTAAAATATTATAAATCATTCTATAATAGTTACCCAACTTGAATTCACTATAATATTTATTGTAAAAATATAAATTTAATATATTGAAATATTAAGATCACTCATATATAGTCAAGTTCAACTCTTACGTTGATAGATTAGTTGTTATTTATTTATCATATAATATTTAGATGTTTCAACTCACCATTATGTGTCATTTATAATAACCATAAGACTATGACAAAGACTATAATAATATTAGTTAACTCTAACATTGAACAGTGAAATACTATTTTGAACAATATAGTCAGATGTACTTTTAAATGAATATAAAAAAACATGAATTCAATATATTATGTAGTATACACTATTATGATCATGTATGTGATGCTTAAAATATGTTAAAAATAATTATAACACTTCAAATCCTTGAGTAATTTCAATATTCCACTTTGATATCTAAGGGTGCCTTAGTTTTGTTTGAATATTGTTTTATTGGTTTAATTTATAGGAATATTAATTTTTTAATAATTGTTTTTAATGATGAAAAAATATGTTATATTAATTAATTATTTATTTGACTATTTTTTACATGTTATTTATTATTTATTTTACTTCATTTTTTATGGTTACAGTAGAACATATATTTTGTTATGTATATTTTTTATATAATTATTTTATTTTAAATTTAAATTTATATGATGATAGAAAGGGTATTATTTTTTTCCATAGCTATATTTTAATGTATTTTTCTTATGATTTATTAATTTTATTAAATTTTTTGTTTCTTATAGAGATATCTATCAAGATTTAAATTTTATATATTATTTATGTATATTTTTTGGGAATTTTTTTTAATATTTAGTACATCACTATATATTATTAATTTAAATTTATTATTTATAGAACATATGTTTTGTTATTATAATATTATCTCTTTCTTTAATATAATGAAAATGTATGGTAACTTGTTTATGATTCTCATTAATATTTTTAATGCAGATAGTTTTTTTGTTGAGAAACCTATGGATTTTACGGATGGTAATTTTAGTAAATATCTTAATATATTCTATTTTAGTTTGAAATAATAAAATATATTTTTTATATTGGATAATATTTATGATGTCAATTAAATAATGAAAGTTTCTTTTAAAATAACTGGAATAAAATAAAAGACAATTCATATATTGATAGAATAACATTTAATCATAATTCTAATAGAAATATAACTTGTGAAAATG
The DNA here is from genome assembly GCA_963277665.1 of Viscum album. Lineage (NCBI taxonomy): Eukaryota > Viridiplantae > Streptophyta > Magnoliopsida > Santalales > Viscaceae > Viscum > Viscum album. The sequence continues at coordinate 1,364,633,126 of OY728162.1, read as the reverse complement.
TGAATAAGGATATAAATCCATGTAATGGAATTAAATATAATTAAAATTATGGTATGCATAAGATATTATATATTGAAATTAGATAAATAGAGGAATATTTGTTTGTTGATGATGTTTTGTAGTCCACCTAGGTTTGGAGTTTTGAATGATAATTTTTATTTCATTATACATATAGAGGCACGTTATAAGGCGATTCTAATGTGGCCGGAAATTTCATAAAGGAATTATATAAAATTCATGTTGGATTTGTTATCAATTATCAATTATTTTTCAATAAAAAATCACATTGGACATGGAAACAATTGTAGAAATTGAAGCTCCATGGGATAATTATGTGGTTAAGTATTTTAGTAAGAATACACATAATGTATAATTTATTATTCATATAGAATACATGTGTACTCATGCTATATTAAAATGCTTTCACGGTATATGATACTTATAGAAGATCATCATGAATATGAGGTGAATGATATGGAGATGAATTGTGAACAATATCATTTAATCATTATTATTAACTTTGGGATTAATGTAGAATGATATTTCATGTTACCTTTGGTGAAAAATAAGGTGTTCGGGACTATCATATGACTTTATGTTCTCCTATAGGATAATGAAGATGGAATATATATATATAGAAATTTTATAAGAATACATTTGGGTATCATATGCCTTAAATAACTCAATGAGAAGAATAACTCTTGGATTATAAATGAATTTGATTATAAAGGATGAGATGTGATTTTTTAAATCCATTAGATAAATAATTCATATATCCTTTAACTATAAGAATGTATCCTGAATGAGGTATGAATATATTTCAAAAATACTATCATAGTTGATGAAGAAATGGAAACAACCACTAAATAGAGTTTTTTATAGATTCTACCAGTGATAAAGAGTTTTTTACACACAAATATAAACCACTTATATATGGATCATAGTTGTGCCTTGTTGGTATTATTAAAGAGATAACTATGTGATTAATTTGATAAATAATATTATTGTCTCATGGATAATGAAATAATGGAATGAAGAATATGGATCTAGGAATGGATCTATCTTTTAGATAATTTATAGCTTAATTAAAGAGATTTAAAAAAACTATGGATGTAGATAATGAAATAAAAAATAGTGGAGAAACTCACTAGAATAAAAATATAATTATCATTTATTAAACTATATACATCTATTTTTTCAATACTATCTTCTTTCTATAATAATGGATTTGTTCAAAATCAATAATATGAAATTGAAGAGGACTATTGCATGACAACCACTAAATATAAAAGATGTATCCAATCAATGAAAAAGTATTGTGAACCATTTTATACTAATGTAATGTGCATTATATTTTAGTTCTCTAACATGTCTCACAATATTCCTCATTCTTATATGGATCATCATGAAAAGAACACACTAACTAGCTGCATGATCATAATCTTTAAAAATCTTGAAAATAACAATGTTGATCGTATAATATTTATTCAACCCCATCTTATTGGATGAAAATATTTCAACTATTATGTAAAATTTGTTTCAGAGAAGGGTTATCAATGTGTATCATGATAATAGTCTACTATCCTATCTTATAATCTAAAAAAGTTGCATCAAAGTCAAACTTTATGGTTTAGGTAGCAGGTTTTACCTCTTGTTTTTTTATTGAATACCTATCTTTTTTGGATTTGGATACTTCTTTATACAATTTCATGGTTTTTTCTGAAATTTTTTATCACTGAGGAGTTATTAAACATTATTAAGGATGTAATCACATTTTATCCGGATGTTTTTAGTTCATATATTCTTTAATGTATTTTTCTTAAGGATTTTAGTAAATATAATTTAACAAAATTTAAATTCTTAATTTATCAAACTTAGTAAAAAGTTAAATATTATTGATAACTCAATTATATTATCATATAATAATTTTAATGGAATATTGGAAGATTTATTTTGTTCAAGGATATTCATATATTATATGGTTATTTTAGAAAATTCGATGAAGATTTTTCATAAACATGATAAATTTGTAACTCAGATTTCCATTTTATGTAGATGATTTAATTAGCTCATGGAGATATAAATTTAATGAGTAAATATACCTAACAAATTGAAGATGAATTAGATTCCAATGTATCTAATTTGTCTAAACCTCAATCCTTCATTGAAGGATTAAGGGATATCTCATGTAGGTCTTCATTAATTCAATCAATTTCATATATCATGATTTAAATATGGATCACTATATGATCATTAATTATAAAATATAGGAAATATTAATATTTTAGTTTACTGTCTCTTAAAATATTATTTTTTATATTACAAAATTAAATTGTTTAGAAATTACAAAAACAAAATAATACTTTATCATTGAATTATTAAACTAAGATAATATATATATGAAGTAAAAATTATAGTATATCTAATAGAGAAAAAACAATATTCCAATTAATAATCATAATTATATAATATATTTAGATAAGTGTATGAGTGATTCTATCATATATTCTTTTTTGAAGAATGATCTGATGGGTGAATGGTTTGAAAATAAAGATATTAAATCTTCAATCAAAACAAATTATTTATTTCATGAGATATAGATAATGATATATTATGTTAACAAAAACAATATAACAAAGGATAGGGGGAATGCGTTTAGAGGGAGAATCACCTACATTAACAAGATGCTACTAAATTCCTTGTTTAAGAAAAAATATATTGTTTCTACGAAGAAGAAAAATGGTGGATAACAATGAATGAAATATTACAGGGATACATGTTCCCTGGATTATATATGGAATAAAGGACGTTTCTCACTCTTTGGTTTGTTTAGTCATCAACTGATGAGATGTTATTGCAAAAATCTCAAAAAAAAACATAATTAAAATTAAGTAAATACAATGGTCTAAAGATGTGTATAAATTATTTCTAATTATGGCGTATTTAAGGATCCATTTTGTATGTTTTAAATATTTTAAATAATCATCAAATCAAGTATAAGATTATTATTATATAAATTGAAATAATATTATGACTAAATTAGTATTATCCATTGTAATTTTAATGTAATGAAGGTTAAGTTAATGTTAAAATATCGTACTAATTACTCATAAGATCTTGCGGATGTAAAACTTCTAGTCACACAAAAATCTATAAAACATTCCTTATGGGTTAATATACTAAACCCACTAAAATATATCATGGAGATATATTAGATATGTATATAAATTAATAAAATAAAAAATTAGTATTAATACTACTTTAAAATTAGTGAAAACCATTTTTAATTTTTAAAATCAAAGTGGGATTAAAGAGATGAAGGGAGTAGCTATATTAGAAACACGGCTATTCATAGGAAATTGAAGGTATATTTTGATTCTTAAAGATCCAAACTATATTGATCAAGGAGTATAAGTGAACCTATCTTTGTAGGAGAATAAATTATTTAAGGTGTTCTAGTTATCCAATGCTTGATAAACTTTGTGTCCAAAAATTATGGTACAATGTTATTGTTTTTAGAAAGACATGTTATTGGAAATGATGAAGTGGTTATTTCTTAAAGAAAGATATTTGTTAATGTTTGGAAATAGCAATAAATAAATTTTCATAATTAAGGTGCATTAAATATTGTAAAATTCAAAATTCTTGTGTAAGATTTAGTTTTGTGCACCTGTATACATTGAAAATCGAAGTCACCGTGAACACGAGAAGTATAGAGAAAAAAAATTTCACAAACACATTGAAATTTTTATGTTATGTTCAAAATTAATGCCTAGAGGTGACACATTTTGTATAAATGATATAGTTTAATGAGGGGGATATGTTTTCATATAAATAGGTCATTAAATATATTTTGAATCATCAATGTTTTAAAGGAGGAATAATCGCTTCGAATAAACATAAGAATTATGAAAACATATTTCATATGATAAACTAGAAAATTACCTGAACCCATGTTTTTTTAAAATAATGGTTGATTACTAATCAGATAAAATGGATTATAGTGAATTGGGTTTCACAAAATTTTAATTTTATATGAAAAATAAATGTTTCATTAAAAAGTAATTATCATGAAAATAATTTTATAAACTATGGTGAACTTGGGAAAAGTTTTTAGAATAAATTGAAAAATATTATATAGTCCTTCATGATGAAATGTATCATCAACATATACTCAAATACTAATGAGACATTTATGTTGGTAAAATAGGGATGTCCTTACCCAAAGTAATGATAAAGGTAGAGTTGATGGAAGTTATCCAAGGGAGCTAGTGTGTTATCCAAAGATTATTTTAAAGGTAATGATCATGAAAAAATGTGGCAGTGAATGAATAATTATAATTCAAAAAATTAATTAAATGTTTAGGTATTCTTGAATGATCAACACATTATCGACGTATTCACCATAGACCAACCTTTAGTAGTGATGTGATTAAAATTTATGTGTTATTATTTTATTTCAACATATATGAATTAAGTGATTAAAAAATTCAATCATATAGGTTAATGAGTACATCCAAATATGGTTGAATGATATATTTAATTCAAATAACAATTTAACACCCCCATTTAACTCTCCCATATTAGGATGTTTTGCTGTCTAGAAACTGGTCTCAAAAAGAGGTTACATGTAGTAAATCTAAAAACATGTCTATTTCTAATGTATAATTTTGTAAATATTTAGGGATTAAACATATTTGTTGGAATAAACTTCTATATTTTAAAGAATTGAATAAGATATCTTATATTATCTCTTAAGATGGAAGTTATCCTTGCCACAAATCAAGGGATTCGGGTCAGGAATGTGACAAGACTGCCAATAACTGAATCAGATAAGAAAACTATAGATGCATATTCAAAAGCTAAAAATTCTATTTTCGGAAGCCTGTCATATCAAATCTATTAAAAATGAAGATTTTCACTATAGAAAAGTCAATGTGGTAGAAATTGGAAAAAATATATGAATGTGACAATAAAGTGAAGGAGGAAACAATATGTCGTCTCCATAATAAATTATATTATCTTAAAATTAATCTTCTTAAAAATGAGATAGTTTATTAAATTTAATTACAATTTTTTTGAATCAGCTAATTGTCTTTGTGAAGAATTTATGGATATTGACATTTTAAAGAAAATAATAAGATGGTTTTGATCTATGTATATTTTGAAATTTTCAGATCTTATTAGAATGGATATGTATATAATTTCTCTAAATGATCTCCTAAGTAGTATGTTGGCATATTAAATTATTTTTAAACTAGAAGAGAATAAAATTCTAGAAATTAAGGATATAAAATTCTAAGCTAGAAGGTACATGACATTTCTAAAGGAAGTGATGATGGACTAGATGAAGATGATTAATTTCATTTTCTTGTTGCTAGAAAATTCATGACTGGAAAAAAAATTATTTTATGATAATATTTATTTATTGTTTTTTTAATTTGGTAAATTATGATTCACTGCTAAAATTTCCTCATGAAAATTTAATGAAAATAAAGTGACTTTTAAATCATACAATGGACCAAAAATAGGTTCTCACAAAAATTAAACATCAAATCAAGAATGAAATTACAGAGGAAGATCTTATTTAGAAAATAAAAACCTAATAATAGATACGTTTTTGAGGAATCACCAAGTTAATGTCTGATATAGAAGATTACATGATGTATATAGTTGAAAAGTAATAACCCTTGAGAGAGGAAGACAATCATTCAGATGTTGTTGTAGAACTGATGGTGGAACATGTTGTTGTGCTTAACGATCATGAAATTTGATGAAATAAAAAAACAAATATTAGATATTTGTTGATATAATCATTAGAGTTTGTGGATAAATATTAATAATAGAATGATCAACTGGAAGAAGAGGTAGAATTGTTTTTACAGCCCATGAAATATTAGTAAAAGTTTTTGATTTTGTGATAAATATTCAATAATAGGAAGAATTTATCAATGATCATACTTTATGGTTGGAGGAGAAAGAAAAGATACTTTATGCTCAACAAAACAATTCATTACCCTAAAGTGTAATTTTATAGACAGAAAAACAAGGGGAATTGATGATGAAACACCAATATATAGGTTTGCAAAATATGAACCTTGTTGTAAGTGTCAAATACATAATAGAAGTTTTAGTTAAGGATTTGAATGGTCAAAGAAAAATGATTATATGAAAAAGTGGGATTGGATGTAATACTAAAACATCAAAGGAAGGATTTTTGATGGGTTATAACAAAGAAAAGAAATTGTTTCTATACATATATCATTACTAATGAATGTGATGTATTGTATGATATATCTATGAACCAATCAGTAAAGAGTGTTGAAAATAATCCCCAATAATCAATAGATAATCACTAATTGAAGATCCTTATAAAAGTTGTTTAAACGTATAGGAATGAAAGTGAGAATATTTTTTCTCCTATAAAATAATAATTTTGTTTCATTTCATCCTATACCATGTCTTATTGTGAAGTGTAAAGGATCTATATGAAGAGGGAATCACAGAGTAGTCAACAAAGTTTAATAAATCAATATCCTTCATCATATAGAATAAATTATTTCTTTGGAATTTTTTTTCTATTTTACAACTATTGGAATTCAGTCATTCATTGAAAAAAATTGAAATTAGAAAGAGTACTTACAGAAATTAGAGATAAGTGAACACATTTCAACCATCACATTGGAAAATAGGTGCACTCCTTTTAAATAAGAAGAATAATTGTACGATTTAACCACACATGATTGAAATAAATTATAGAGTCCCTCTTATGCCTTTACTGAACAAAGTCTCTAATAGAAGGAAAATAAGATGATTGAGAAATCCAACTTTACCAAGATCACACTTAATGGTACAAAGAACAATTGCATAAAGAATCTTGATACCGAATTCTCATATAACATGAAATAAAATAAGAAATTAATGAAAATTGTTAAGGAATGTGTTGACAGAATAATGTGATTCAACAAAGATTGTTCTTTAATGACCAAAGTTACTATAAATAACTAATTAGAAGGTGATTTTCTAAAGAAAAATAAGTGCTATATATGGATGGTTTGTGTAGCAGTATCTGGAGTGTAGGTTAGTTATGTGACTCAGTTTTGGTAATAAAATTTAATCATAATGGGTAAAATATCAAAGGTATGAAAAGAAATTATCTAATAAATATCTGGAAAATGAATTGTATTTTATTCTATGTATATAGTAAAGAAAACATCTACCCCTTTAAAATTTATGTGGAAAAAAACTTTTTTATTCTATAGTTGGGCCACATTAATCAACATAGAATGGAAAACATATCCTTGATGAAGTATGTAGTGTAATTTACGATTATTAATTATGATTGATAAAATATATGATATGATTTTATGTGAGAAAAAATGGTCCAAAATAATTATAAATAAATTAAAAAAGAGAATTGAATCTACTTAACATAGTTAACAATGTGGTTTTTGGTTCAATGAATGTGGATGTAACACATGTATTGAGGCACTACATTATTTTTATTAATGATTATTATATAATGGAATGTGTGACGTTTTTATAGAGTTGATGAGGAGAGATTGACTACATATAGAGATACATCTGATGAGTTGATAATGAAATTATCTAGAAAATCAAAATATTATTTTTTTATAATGGAAATAAGACTCATCCATTTAATTTAAAAATTATATTAAAAATAATTGGATCAAGATTGATAATTCATCGATGAGAACAACTCAACTAAATGGGGTTATTGAATGAAGAAAGAAACATCTCCATAATATGGCCAAAATAATATTGATTGAGAGTAGTATTTCATGTCACTACTAGAAATTGGTAGTTAAATTTTTGGTGTACACTCAAACTAGTCTGATATTATTCTAAGAGAAGAAATGATACACTATAAAATATGTGATGAAATAAATACCTCACTAAATCCTTTCTAACTTTTTTTATATAAAATATTCATCTAATGAAAAGAAAGTAATCATGGAATGTATGGTGATGCAACAAATGAATAAATATTCCATATATTCTCAATCAATATTAGATCCTATAAATGCACAATTATAGTAATAGAAAAATTTTGGAGATAAATGATTTCAATATCATTGAAGAAAAAATTCTCAATAACTCAATGAGAAAAAGTGTTGATGTGTTTGAAGATGAATAATAAGGTGAAAAAATAAATAGGTTCAAACATAGATGTTGTGTAATGCTCACATAATATTTAGGGTTACCTAAATAATACTGATTTTGAAGTGGAATCATAAGAGGAAAACATTATAGAAGAAAATAATCTAGAACCTCATAGATTAATTAGATAAGAAGTTGATCCATCTATGATTTTTTAGGATTTTTCAGCACCTATATATATATATATGGAAAATGATTAATGAAGAGAATTATTCTACTCTCTCCCTTGTGAAAATGAACTCATTTCAAACATATTTAATTTTAATGTTGAGATGTTCACTATAATGAATATGTGAATACATCCAAAGAAGACCAATTTATGTTTCTTTTATATATGGATGATATCATATTTGGTTGAATCAATAAAACATTAGGGGAATAATTTTCTTAAAACCTGAAAGTATAATTTAATATGTCCATGACTGGATAAATCATATATTTCTTTGGGATTCAGGTGATCCAAATATAGGAATACCATTTTATTTCTCAGGAATATTACACAAGAGATATATTAAAGAAGTTCAATATGCTTGATTCCAAAAAAAATTAACGCTTATTTCTATTGGGAATAAACATGGGAAGAATAAGGAGGGGAAATCATTGCACACACCCTATAAAAAGTATAATTGTAAGATTATTATAATTAAAAATAAAATAGACAAATATTCTCTTTATAACATTTTTAAAAGAACACATCCAAATTAATTCTAATGAAGTGAATTTCAAAGTGGTTAAATGATTCATGTGGTATATTAAAGGTGCTCCCATTTTTTTTATTTGATGTATGAAAAGAAAATTAATTGTCATCATTTTTTGATATAGACTGGGATAATGATATGGTGGATCAAAAGTCCACAAGTGGTGGTATCTTATTCATAGGTAATAAATGAATGGGTTCGAAGAGAAAGAAGAATGATGACACCTCTCATTGTAAAATAAACTATACGATATCTACATGAAAATGACATTCACTAAACTATTGTGGGTGAAGTATAAACTAGTCAACATTGGTGATGAGGTGAAATAACCAATGGTGATATTCTATTATAATAATGATGTGATGAAGCTCGTGAAAAATCTAGTTCAAAACTATTATAAAAACATATCGAGGTTATATTTCACTTCATCAAAATAAAATTTTTAACAAGGTGTAATTAAAATGGATCATGTTGGAACTAATGATCAAGTGGTGGAAATTATTACTAAGCCTTTAGTGACAAAAATATTTGAGAAACATTCGTTGAATGTTGGTGTTCAACCACCTCCTATGGCTTGAGGAGGTTTCAGTTTTACCACTCTTCATATTTTTTAAACTGTTCCAAACTATTTCTAAAAGTCATGTGGGATTTAGTGGGATATGTAGTGCAGGTTGTGTTTTTGTGAAATAAGCGGAAAATATATAGTTCTATATGTTTATTTCCAAAGGGGGAGAATGTTTTGGTAAAATTAAATGATGGTTTATTTTTAGACCTGGAGGGGAGTTTTAAGAATGGGTAATATGTCAAAGCTTAAAATTATATCTTGAAATCTTATTTCTAACTCCAAAATTTACTCACATAAACATATATTGATGAATGGGTTATTTTATTTCTATCTGGTTTTTTGAGGTTTTTTCTTTATTGAATATCTCTTTTTATTTCCAAATAACACAAAGTGAGATATTTTTAGAACCATGGATATTCAAATCTATAAAATGTTTGTATATTTCATTTTTTTAATCCATATTGTATTGATCGAGTAATATAAGTGATCTTATCCATGAAAGAGGAGACAATGTTGAAGGGGGCGCAGTTCTCCAGTGTTTTAAATTTTTTTCCATGATAATATTGATTAATGGATGAGTTTCTCAAAAAATGTTCTTAGAAATGATGAAGTGTTTTTGTCTTAAAGGAAGAGTCTTGTGAAAGTTTATAAAACCCATAAAAAATGTTACATTATTATGGTGAATGAAATATTATAAAATTTAATGGTCTCATGAAATATTGATTCTAGAAACATGTATATATTGGAGAAAAAAGGCACCCTGAAAAATGGAAGTGTGGAAAGGTACGATTTCATGAATTCATTATAGAATTTGAATTTTATAAGGAAATTTTATCTAGAGGTGATGCATTTTCTGGGCATCATATAGTTTTTCAAGGGGGTGGTTATTTCTTATAAAAAGCATGAATCATATTTTGTATCATCAAATTTGGGAGGAGGAATAATATCCTTAAACCCACACAAGAATTATGAGAATATATTTATTTTGCGATATGGGAAATTTATACGAACACATGTTTCAAAAACAAATATGGTCATGAACTATGTAGTGAAAAAGTATTTCATTGAAGTGTATTTCATGAATGTTAAATGTTACATAAAATGTGATGTTTTTGTCAAATAATAATTATCATGAAAAGGAATTTCTGAACTAAGTTTCAATTGGAAAAAGTTTTTGGAATACATTAAAGAATCTTATTCAGAATGTATTTGATAATACCATTATAAACATATACTCAAATATGAATGTGACCCTCATGTAAATAATCTGAGGTTGAATTCACCCAAATTAGTGAGAAATGGAGAGCTGACAGAAGTGATCCTATGGAGTCATTTTTATAGCCATAGATTCTTGTATCATTTGTAAGCCTGATGCGAATTGAATATAACCAAATAATTGTAATCCATAGAAATCTCCTGAATTTTAGTATATTCTTGTATAAACAACACACTGTCTATGTCTGCACCTTAGAATAGCCCTCATCAATGAACCAAGTAAATTTTCTATATTTTATTTCAATTGAAATGTATTTGTGTTGGAAGATTTCATAGTTCTATCGTATTTGTTTAACGAGTTCCTACCAAAATAGGGACAAGATTTATATAATTCAAGGAAAAGTTTTACACCCTGATTTACCCCCTCCCCCCTTTCAAGTAGTTATTGATTCAAAAAAGGTGTAATTCTGATATTATGAAACAAAAATGCTATTAATGTGATCCTAAATTTATTGAATCATATTATTTAAAAGTATGAGATTTATGTGGTGAAAAAAGGAATCACAGTAAATCAAGAAATATATTTTTGAAAAGGATTCTCTAAATGGGATAACAATCAAATACGAAGGTGTGGTTTCTCAACCCTCTTCCCTTATTAAGGATTTGATTGAATAATTATCTCATGGAATGAAAGGAGATGTGTATTTAATAAATAAAAAATGGTATTTAGAATGAAAAATATTATTATGGATCATTTATAAACTAAATTAATTTATTTATTGACCACTCTTGTCCTCATTAATATGTTTTTCTTATTAGGATAGAGTGGTTGATTGCTATTTTTATTTTTTACTATTTCATTTTGTGGATTAACTATATTTTTTAGGATTTAAGGGGAATAAACTATTCAAGGATAGTCAGCAGATAAATTTCACTTCATGTTTATAAAAAATACTCTATCTTTTATATATTTTTTGAAAATATATTCATTGGTTTTAACGGTGGAATAAGTTCCTCAATATTTTTTTATAATAGAGGGAATAAATTTTTAAGGGGTTAATGTATTTAGTTAACTTTTAATTTTGAGTTATGACCCATATAAAAATGAAGAGAATTTATTAAAATTATCATAGGGATAGATCAAGTTATAATACCAATAACATACTCTATAAACATGTCTTTGGATGATTATGTTACAGGAGAAGAGATGAAATAGAAATCCATAGTTTTTTTTACAGATCAAAAAATTGTGTTTTAATTAACATACCACTCTGTGATACTAGCATTATATGAAGTCCCATCATGGAGTATTAAAAAGTAATTATGTTTTTGATGACGATTATTTATGATAATCTTATTATCAATAATTGCAAAGGGTGAGAATAATGTGCCTATTCATACTAGACATGAGTTATATACAAGTTGAATTATATTTTTTGATAATGATTAATTCATTTCCAATAATAATTTATGTTCAACAAGGAATAAGTTAAATTGATTCATGTGCATCAGAAGATATATATTCTCTTAAAATTAAAAAATAATGCCTGAAATAATAGATTTTTTACAAGGATAACTTGATCAATGTCATGATTTATTTATATGTACTTATTTTGATGAATAAATCATATTGAAGATCATCAATAGGGTGATTATAATATATTTGAGCTAACATGGACTAAAAAACATTAGAGTTCAAGAATAATCTATGATATAACTATGGAATGATAATACAGGTAACCTATAATGAATTAATAAAGATCTAGAGACTTTTATATGTCATGAATGGATCTTAGAGGAGAATCTTGAATAAGGGTAACCATGGATCAGTTTTATAAGAATGAAATTTAATATCATATGAATTGAATAAGTCATAGACAAAAATTACTCTTGGATTTTTTATCATTTATTACAATATGGATTTTAAGGTCTTTATGACTCATTCATATGTGAAAATTATTTTTCAGATGGCTATAAGAATACATTATCATGAACTGCTGGATATCTCACATAAACACCATCTAAACCATTGATGTTGTGGAATAAACCACTAAATGGATTTGGCTATGGATTATAGCTATGATTAAGGGTTTATGAGACATTAAAATATCTCATCCATGTTTATTTTTTACTAGTGTCCTATTGGAACTCTTGAGGGTTTATCCTTGTGATTACTATGATACTTAATATTCATTTAACGTGGATACTGATGGATTAGATTAATGAATGAAGATAAAAGAAGGATGCAAAGTTTGTGATAATTTAGTAGCATTATGATGAATATTGTAGTTATTTATTTATATTATTAATGAAGGTTGAAATATTAGAGGATGTAATTGATTAAAAAGGTTAATAATCAAACAGGATTACTTGAACATCACTATGAGGATTACAAAGGTGAAATAGTGGTTTCATGTGTTTCGGATCCTACACTATGAGATCACCTAGGTAAAATAGGTACAATGAAGGTTATGGTATATTATATACTGTGTGTTAGTCTATAAGATACATTAAAATGGTAATGGTTAAGAATTATATATGTCATTTAAAAATTTGATAACAAGTAATTTGGTGACTAATCATAGCACTTGAAAATAAGGGAAGCAATTGAAGCTTGACAATGGGTACTAGTGATGAAAACATAAATGGAACATATTAGGGACAGAAGATAGAACCCCTAAATTTACAAATCTTGTGTGAAATAACTATGAACTATTCTATTTTAAAATATAATACAAATAAATTAGTGTAAGGTGAAATCAGTATTTTTAAGGTTTCAAAAATTTTTTTGTTTAAAGGATAAATACGACTCATCAAAATGGGAATTTTAGGAAGAACATCCACTATGATTTTAAATGTTGATTTGATGTAGGATACTAAACAATGATGAACTATATATTACTTCATGGTGTCTAAATATCAAAAATAGTTATATTATATATGATATATATATTTTTGGGATATATTATGGAATCAAATTGGTATATCCTGAAATTATACTGAATTAAATTACTATGAAATTAAATGTTATAAGAAATGGATGATTATGATGAAATTATAAAATCATGGATTGATCATGATCATTGATATAGAGATTGATACATGAAATATCACTATATAATGATCTTCATTGAAACATAACATAGTTTTATAACATAGTTTGATTATCCTATGAGGGTCAGTAATGATGAATGATATCCCTTTGATTATCAGATAAGAGGAGAGACTACAAACCAGGTCATTCTTGATAGTAGGTGTGTTCTCAAAACATTTGAAAACATGGTGTACTTGAGGATGGTTGTGGAAGATAACACATTCGAAACAGAATATTCTTGATTATTTAATTTCATTTTATTAGTAATTAATTTTATTTGGATTTTATAACTATCTTCAAACTCCACCCAATTATTCATTTATAATTTATAATAATATATTGAACTAGATAGTGGAATGATAACCTCTAAACACCAATGCTGTAAACATTTGATGAATAGAATTATTGGAACATTTTATTGCCTCTTTAATGTGTATTAATATCTATTTCTATCATGTCTCTCATCAACATCACTATTCTTGGGTTTACCATTATATAATCAATAGAATAACTGAAAACATGGTAAATATGTTTTAAAAGGGAAAACAATTCATGCTGGTCTCAGACCATGGATTCATCTCCCTCGTAGTGACCATGGGACTCTCGATTAGAACCAATATATTACTATTTAATATATAGAATATGATATGATGGAATATTTTTGAAATTATGATATTTAATATTTTTCTTCATAATGAAAATGGATTTATTCTTGAGAACATCATGACGAGAATAAATAGTTGCAATTTCTAGCAATTTATGGATTATAATTTTCGAGTTAAAATAAAGAGGAATATATTATTACAGGATTTTACATAGTTTTTATAATTTATAAAAATTAAATATTTTAAACCTATATAAATTTAAGATAGTGAATAGTGTAATTATAAGTTAGTGAGATTAATAACTTTCATATAGTTGAGTGATGAATCATGATCATTCATTATGTTTAATGTGGCTTTTTTATTTCTTATTATAAGGTGGGATTATTATTTGGTGTTTTATTTTAATGAATGATATAATACCATTTTTTTCTTTTTTAGTATATCTATTATAATTTCAAAAAAAAAAATTCGATTTTGATAAATATTTCTTCATCATGGATTGATGTTTTATTCATTTAGTGATTTAAAAAATATATTGATGATAGTTTGTGTTGTTTTTTAGAACTATGAATAAATTTTTTGATTTAATCTACACATACAAATGTATATTAAAAAATTTATTTTAGGTTGTCCATTTCTAAATTCTATATTGATATTGTATAATTTTTTGTTGAAACATGAGATGATATTATGTGAAAATAATATTATTTTTATTTTAAATATAACCTCATTCATTGATATTAGTTATGAAAAAAATCTATATAATATTTTATTAGCAGATAAAATGATTAAATTTTAACAGTACGTTATTCATATTTAGTAACAAATCATATATGTTGTTTAATAAAAATATTACTCTTAAAAAAGGTTTTCTTTTAAATCTATTGAAATAAATTATATAAAAATAAATTTTATTAGATAGAAACATAAGATATACATTGAAATTAATGGTCTAATTAATGTTTTTATGTAATAAAATTATATTATAGGGTTAATGAATTAAAAATAATATAATCTATGTACTGTAATGATTAAATTTTATTTTTTATGTTAATTATTAAAAGATTAGATCGAAGTCTTAATGTATTGTCCTAGAATCATCTATTACTCATCTATGGGATCTTATCTTTTTTGTTTCACATAGTATGTAATTTTAAATTTATGAAATTTATAAATTTCATTCATGTGTGTAACATTTTACAAAAATTGAGAAATAATATCTATTAGTTGATTTCATTATCAATATTATTTATTAAAATGATATAGTATTTAAAATTATTTATCATCATGTTATTGGTAAATATTTTTTAAAATATTAAAGTAGTGATATTTTAATTATATAGTATAAAATTTTATAGAAGTTTATATTTTTCTTGTGGATGAATATTATTCTATTTATTATGTGTGGTGATATTAAATCATATAATTAAGGTTTATTTCTGATGTACTCTTTAATAGGACTGGAATTAATTTAGCAATTTTATAATATATTATTATTATTAAATTTTCTATTATATAACCACGGTTTAATTTATTTTCACCCTATGGATATTATTGATTGAAATTTTTAAACTTTATTCTTAATTGTAACATTTTAGTTGTTTGTGGGTAAGATTATAATAATGATATGTCTTTTTGTCTTTTTTTAGGTATTTTGTTTGACTTTTTTTGGTTTTTAACAAACATAGAACACATGTTTTGTCAATTTTGGGAATGTGATTTTGTAAAAAAATTATTTTTTATTATGGTTTATTTTTTTTATTTTTTAATTTAAAAAATATTATTATGAAAAAAATTATAATTAGAGTTTATTTTATACGAAATTCGGGGTTTTTATTGGTTTTTATCAAACTATAACATTCATTTTTTTGTCAAAACATAGTTTTTTCAAAAGTTTTTGACAATATATTTCCTGATTACCATGAATCATACAATGTTTTACTTAGATTAGAAAGTATATTTAATAGATAAATTCAATTTAATGTAAATTTTTCTATATAGAGAATAATTTTCAAATTTATGAAGTGTTTATATAATACATAAAATTATATAATTTATAATAAATTTGTTTAGTTGATAATAAATTATGGAAATAATGTGAAATAATTTATAATGTATATTCTATAGGAATATAATTGAAAGGAATATTTCATGAGATAACATTGTCAGGAAATTTCTTATATTTATATAATGGAATTTAACTCTTAAATTTTTTACCATTACCACAGACTAATTATAAGTTTGATTAAATAAATTTTTGTAATGTTGGTATGTAAAATATATTTTATAAGTAATGATTTCTATTCATTGAAATCTATGTAATATTATGTTATAAATATTTGCCTAAGTGATATTTTATCAAATATCAATGGATGAGTTTTGAACCAATATTTCTATTGTTTATTTTAGGTACATTTATATATAAATGTTATTATTAGTTTGGAAAATTTTCTCTATTGATAAGATGAATTTCATATTGTTGGATTTTCATATTTCGAGGAAGATATAGTCATAATATGATTTCATATTTGATTCAAATTTTTTATTAATAATAAATACATAATTTAATGTAATCATTAAAATTAATATAATAAACATAAATCCGATTTCTTCAATTTATAATGCTAATAAGGAATAATGTTAAGTAATGTGTAACGTCTTGGGCCTGGATTCCACTAAACGGTGCCCCATGCATAGTTGGACACATGGCCTCAATCACATTTCCTCAAATTCTAAAGGCTGTCGACTAGCAGCGATTGAATAGAGTTTAATAGTGGGGAAACTATGCCCTCATTAGCATAATTTAGCATAGAAAAATAAATATTAACAAATAGAAGAAGTCTTAAAAAACATGTAACAAATGTAAACAACTGGAATATAAAGGAAAAGTTAACCAGAAGGCATATGATATTCAAAATGATACAACATGTCACATGTTTTAAGAAAAAAATCAAAAACTGGATACACTACAATCTAGTACACTAGAATTCTAAATTATGGTAAAATAAAATGAATCATAACATCATCACAAGCCTCAGATTGGTCCCATGCTCTCATGATCATAATAAAAAATCAAGTACCAGTATAGGGATCAATTCCCCTATTGAATCCTGCAACAATATAGTCTATTTGGGACCAAAATCATGACCGAAACAGGGTGATATAAATGAATCTCAGTAGGAAACCACCAAAGGTATCTGCTGATCTATCAATGAGTATATGCAATAGTTGTGTATAGAAATTAAATGAAGTAAACTTGTATCTATTCAGAAGTAAACAATCCTACCTGTATTGGAATTTATTTATAGAGTTTAATATGTTCATATTTAGTTCATTTACATGAATTATTTAAGTCTATAAATTTGATCTAAGCCCGCTATTCTTCATATAAAAGTAAGAAAAATAGATGTATTAGATGATATATTTACAATTAAATAATGTTTGAATCCAATCTTGTGATTTGACTTGGAATACATGTCAAAATTCATTCAATTAAATCATTAATTTATATCCTGAGTTCATGCTTGATATCCCAAAGATGGAATTTAAGTATCACTATAGGAGTAATTATACTGAAATCCTAGGAGTCCAGTCTCAGAGGTCTTACTAGGGAGACCCGAGTATCACTCTCGATGTTGGTATAAGTTCATGTGAGTCCCTCTTCAGTGGCACTACCAGGGATTCCCAAGGTATCACTTTATTTGAATTGTATGTTTATGCCAATTAAGTCTGTCTTAGGAAGTCCTACCAGGCATCCCATGTATGACTAATGATATATAAATCAGAATCCTTTTGAGTCTATCCATGGCATTCTAAGATGAACCCACATATCACTAAAGGTACAAGGTAAAACAATCATAAAAATCTATTCATGGAGTTCTATTCTGAACCCATATATCACCAAATGATATTTACCATTTACTCATTAAAATTTAATAAAACATTCAAACCTGTTTAAACAAGTAAAATCACTGCATAGTAGAGGGGAAAACACAATCCCAATGCCATAATCAAACACATATAATTTTTACACAATTTCAATTATAGATAAATAATCATGTTCATTTTAAACTACCCAAAAAGGAAAATGAAAGCATGTCCATTGAAATCAAAGGACAAAATTGTTATACAACAGTCATCCAAGGGAAACGCATCCACAAGGTGGACCTTAACCAAACAACAATGTTAAACATGATTTAATTCATTAAATTCATAAAAAATATTTAATAATAAGAATGATCAATTTAATTTAAAGGAAATATCCTAAACATGTTTGAATGGCATAATGACACATATAAACAACTCAACAATTAACGAGAGGCATGAGACCACCTAGGTCGATGTCATACAACTGATATAAACTGACACCGACAAATGAATTGTCATGTAACAGTGTATATATAAGAAAAGAGGTAAATAATTAAACCTTAAATAAATATATATAGAAAAACATCACTATGAAAGGCTCTAGAAGAATAAATAACATAACGATTAGGTTATAACATGACTGATGACACTTGAATCGGGCCCCGAATGATTAAACAACAGAATGAAATGATCTCATGGATCCTTGATCTTCACCAGGAGGATCTATTTTCCAGAAGAAGAGAAAACGAAGATACTACTCGTTTTAAGCCAAATATTATGAGTACACGGCATGTGAGTTCATATACATGGATTTTATATCATTTTAATGTTCATTAATTCTATGAATTAATTTACACTCCCCGCACCAACCTTGCCGACGTGACTACACAACATGTACTATGAAGCACATGATGTGTAGTGGCTTTTCCATCTCTCCTTGGCCAACACAAGCTTGCATCGTGTATCCCAATCCTATACAGCCAGACTATATATCATGTACCTAGGATTACACTATGCGTGCTACTAAAAATTATCATTTATCTAGTTTTCTTTGTTTTCACAAAAAAACTCAAAGGAATAGAAAAAGAAGAATATTGTACCTCCAAATAAGAACCGGGTTCTTAAAATCTCCCCCCTTAAAGAAATTCTTCACCTGATTTCCCTTCCAAGGGTAGTGAAGGAATATCTGAGGATAACTATAACGACTGATCATAGCCTCCCTCTCCCATTTATCATCCTACACTCGGTCGTGCTACCATAGCACATTTACAAGAGGAACTGGTCGGCCTCATTGAACCTTTGATCTCCTATCAACAATAAAAATCAGATTCTTCTCTAAGGATACATCAACATGAAGCACAACATCATCAGGATGAAAAATGTTAGATGGATTTGAATGATAGCGACGTAGTTGAGATTCATGAAAAATATAGTGCATGTCTCGATACCTCTGAGGTAACTGTAACTGATAAACAAAGGAGCTAACTCATTCAATAATCTCAAATGGTCAATCATATCTCGGTGAATGCTTACCATGTCACTTGATCCTCTTGTGCCCCAATCTTTGTACGACACGTAGGAAAATTTAATCCATGACCTCGAACTCCAAATGTCATCTACGATGAACAATATAAGATTTCTGAAGAGAATATGTAGTATAAGTACACTTCTTATTCAACTAAACCTGCTCAGTAGTCTCCTGGACATGATGAGCTCCTAGTATAGCTGACTCCCCTACTTCCAACCAATAGAGGGGTGATTTTCATGACCAACCGTACAATGGAACATATGGAGACATTTTAATAGTAGCATGAAATATATTATTATAGAAAAACTCAACCAGGGGTATATGATTCTCCCAATATCCCCAAATTATAGGACACATGCCCACAAAATTCCTTCTAGCACCTTTATTGTACACTATGACTGACCATCCATCTGAGGGTGGTATGTTGTGATTAGAAGAACCTGTGTACCTATTTCCCTAAGAAAAATCTGCAAGAAACTAGATGTAAAGAAGGGATACCGATCTAAAATGATAGAACAAGGGACCCCATCAAGTCATACCACCTCTCAGATATATAACATTCCAAGCTCATCAACACCAAAGTTCTCCTTAATATGTAATAAATGAGTGACCTTTGTAAGCCTACAAACTATGAACCACGCATCATTATTTCATCTAGGTGACCTCGGTAACCCCATCATGAAATCCATCGCGAAATCATCCCACTTCAACTCAAGAATGGGTAGCTACTCTAAAAGTCCAAATGGTCGCTAATGTTTCGCCTTCACCTGCTGATAGGTGGAACACCTCATAACAAAACTAGCTACATTTTTTTTCTTACCCAGACACCAGTCTTGACGATGCAAGTCATGGTACGTCTTGGTGGACCATGGATGCACTACCAATCCTAAAGTGTGAAACTCTCACATTATATCTTCATATATATCTCTTGTAACACACACACGTTCATGGACACTTATTACTTAATCCTCACCTATCATCCACCGAGGAGGAGGGTCCTCATCCGCCACACTCTCTGATTTAACTAGGACTTAAGAATCTGATTGCTACCTCATCCTCAAATTGTTTGTCTGGTAGAGGTAACTACTAAATAAGAAAGATAAACCAATCCCTGGAAGTCATTCACCTCTAAATGCATCTCAGAGAACAAGGACATAAGCTGCAACTCACCACTAGCATCCTATACTACTTGTATCTGAGTACTCTTGCTCTGTGCGTCAGCCATTGAAATGCCTTTCCAGGCATATAGGAAAGCTTACAATCAAATAAATGAAGGTATTTCACCCACCTTCGCTACCTCTGATTAAAATCACCTTGAGTGAAGATGTATTTGAGACTTTTGTGTTCCCTGTATGCTACAAAATTCTATCCCAATAAATATTGTCTCAAACAGCACAAACCATGAACAATCACTACCAACATGAGTGCATGTGTCAGATAATTCTTCTCATGTGGCCTAAACAGCCAAGACCTTTATGCAACAATTCGATCTCCTTTCATAATCTCTTCCCCCAGCCTAGTACCTGATGCATCACATTACACAATGTAACTCCTGGCCAGCTCTGGAAATATCAGTATTGTCACTGAAGGTAAATGTCCCTTAAACTCTTGAAATGTTGTGTCATAGGAGTCTAACCACTAAAACCTCACACCTTTCATGGTCAATCCCATCATTGGTGCGGCCAAGCATGAGATTTCCTATATAAAATGCATGTAGTAACCAGCTAACCCAAAGAAACGTTGCACCTCAAAAAAGTTCTTGGGTTGCTTATAGGTAACTACTTCTCTTACCTTTTTTGGGCCCATAGATACTCTAGTCTCTGAGATGACGTTACCCAAAAAGTTAATCTCATCCATATAGAAGTGATATTTTATGAGCTTAGCATATAAATGATCCTCTCTCAGTGTATTCAAATTGATCTCAAGGTATTTGGAATGGCCGTGTCTATTGTGAGAATACACCAAGATGTCATCCACAAAACCACCACAAAATAATCTAGGTATGGATGTAACACTCAATTCATTATCACCATGAAAACTTCAAATGAATCTGTGAGACAAAAAGGAATAACCAAGTATTCATATATTCCATACATACTACGAATGGCTACACAAGGTATTTATGCCAATCGAACATGTACATGGTGATATCCTAACCTTAGGTCAATCTTCGAGAACACTCAAGCTTTTCAAAGGATCAAACATGCCATATATCTGAGGAAAGGGATACTGGTTCTGGAATATTTTCTATTTTGGGTTCTGATAATCCATGCATAGTGTAACATCCCAGGTAAATAATGAATATGAAATTTTCATATTTATCCATATTTGTGAATAAAATATTAATATGACTTGAAAGGGGACGCTATGCTCGATGGAGTACCCAACACGCAACAACGGGTTTCTTGGGAATCTTATGTTGCACTCTAATAATAAAATAATATTATTTCAAATGATAGTTAACATGTAGCCGTTGTATTGGCGGGAATGGATAGAAATAACTAAAATATGATTATATATGTTTTTAAATGTTTTTACATTTATACAATAAAAGATAAAGGCTTAAAATACGGAAAGAATTCAATTTTAGGCGTATATGCCCTAGTTTTCACTAAAGGTTCACTTATCACCTTTTGATGGAGAACCGTCATTAAATATAGTTTTGTTCACTCTTAAACATTATTTTGGACCAAATATAACTCGTATTAAGAATCGGGACATCAAAATTTACTTTGTGTAAATTTTTGGTATCTTTCCGATAAAGTTCATTTTTTTAATGAATAGTGTAAAATGTTGTATTTTAATTCAAAACCACTTTTTAATCTAATTTATTTATATGATTAGATTGTATTTTGAATTGGTTTTAAAGTGAAATTAGAAAATATTTTTACCATTAAATCCAATAGTGGTCGTTGGAATCAATTTCACTTTGAAATCAGACTTAAACCAGTGTCAATCTTTTGATACTTATTGTTTCATAAAAACACGCTCTTTGCTCTGACAGCGGGAATTAATTATTAAATTAATTAATGTGACTTATATGTTTTGAATTTGGTAAAATAGACTTCATTTTTGAATTCGTAATATCAAATATATCTTAGGGTGAATTTTTGGTAATTTTCTGAAAAACTTCAATTTTTGATGAATAGTGAAACCACTAAGTGGTAATCAAGCAAACTGATTTTTCAGTTAAATTAAAGCTTACCACTAATGTGTATTGAATTTTGAAAATCCGACATACATGGTTGTCATTAAGAAGTAAAATGTGGTTCAATGAGATTAAAATAATTTTTTGGTGAATAGTAACTTATTAAGTTTTTAATCGCGATAAGTGGTAATTAGTGTAGTTTAAGGTATAAATAGTGCTTTAATGATATGAAATGACCTAGACACATGTCCCAACCTTATTGGTTGTGTCATGGCCGACCAAGACAAGCCATGGGTCAACTTGGGGACCCCATGGATCCACATTGGATGGGAAATGACATAAATAATATTTTATTTAATGTAAAAGTAAAATTGACACAAACATGATTTGTTTTACTAAAACAATTTTTAAGTGGGGTTATACAAGTCATCCTTTTGATTATAAATATTAATTGGAAAGCTAAAACGATTTCCTAAATCATAGTAGTTTTTTTATAATTTTTAGACATTAAATTAATTAAATTATTTATGACATAATAATGATGCAGCGATGACATCATTATTTGACGATTTAAATAAAAGGGAAAGACAATGTAAAATCTATGAACTACACATGTCCAAAACTTATTGGATGAGTGGATTTCGAAGCCTTATCACCTTATACACGAATTATATCAGTGTGGGACCTTTTAAAACCGAAACACATTTTCAAATAAAGTAATATTTCTTTACTTTCCAAAAGTACCCCTCCTCTCCTATTATAAAAGGCCCCCACCTCTACCTCATTTAACACACTCCTCAAGCCTTTGGCTCGGCAAATCCCTGCCCATTTACTCTCTCCACATCCCTCTCCTCATCCTAGAGGATTCCCATTGGGCATAATCCTTTCAACGGAAGCCTTTAGGCTCAAATCAAAAGGAGTTACACTTTTAAAGGAGATTAAAGAACGATCGAGTCAAGTCGGACCCGATGTAAGGGATCCTACAACTCTCTTTCTTTTTAAGTACACTCTTTTATGTCATCTATTTTAAGCTCATCTTTATTATGATTGGGATGTTCTTTTATATTACATTTTCTGTAATTTTTATGTTCATGTGATGAGAGACCCTATTCTCTCTCATCAATCCATTTTGGAAGTTTTGAGTGGCGCCGTTAGGCTGCTGAACTTTCGTAAGAGATCTAACCTCTCTCTTTCTTTTTAAGTACTCTCATTTATGTCACTTCTTTTAAACTCCTCCTTGCAATGTTGGGGGATTTTCTTTTATATTCCACTTGCTGTAAATTATATTTTAATATGATGGGATACTCTATTTGATCTCATCAATCCATATTCGGAAGTTTTATGTGGCGCCGTTAGGCTGCCGAGTTTTCGTAAGGGATTTTTCATCTCACTTTTATTCCCGTGGGATTTATGCTACATTCGCCACAAATTCGATTGAGTGGTGTATGTACTTCCCATTATTCTACTCTTTGTGTAATATACTTTCGTTTATGAGTATTTACATCAATGAACTATTGTCTTTCTTTCATGGGGTGTATGTTTTGAAAGATACCCAAGTTGGTAAGGGAAACATTCACCCTCCTCTTTTTTTAAAGACTTCTTTTATTGGGTCTTTCAATTTACATATTTTTATGTTGGGATATGTTCTATTACATCCTTATTGATGTAAATTTTATGTCCAAGTGATGAGATACACTTTTTATCTCTCATCAACTCATTTTGATGTGATGTCGTTAGGCTGTCAAGGGAACTTTTTAACCCAATTTCGATTTCTTTGGGTTCAACTTGTAGTCATTGAATATGTCATCCATTGAATATGTGTGAATGACCTTTTATTTTTTTACAATTAATATCCACTTATATTGGGCGTATATATATTTTTCACACATATTTTTTGAGTTTATTTGTCCTTAAATTAAGGATACCTTTTTTATAAGGGATTTCATCACATTTGACATTTCTATTGAGGGTTAATTGTTGTTATGCACCAATTCACTCTTATATGGTGTATATACTTTCCTTTGGAGTATTATATCATGAATCCTTTTATTCTCATGATATTATAAAGTTCTGACTAAATGTTATTTCTCGATTATTGTAATCAGGTGTCTCTAATTTTGGTAAAACCCCTTTAACCAAAATATCATTTTAAATGTTTTAATTATTTGTTCTTATTAATATACATGTTTTCAAAATGGTTTTAAGGATTTATTTATATGGATATTAATGGTTTAAAATATTAAATTCTTGAAGGTGGTATGGGACACTTTGATTCAAAAATCTCTTTATTAAATGTTTTAAATGGTTTTGGAAATGGTTTCTTTTTGAATGGATTCATTATTTCAATATCCTAAAATGTTATATTGTGATTGAAATGTGGAAATTTCATGATTCCTTTATTCATGTTTATGTGATACGATTATGATATGGTTCTTGGGCATTGTTATGAAGAACGGGTGGTTCTGTGATAAACTAAGGGCGGGTGAGCCCGATATAGCTCTCCAATGCATTGGGTAACGCGAAGGAGTGAAACGTTAAGGTTTCTCCGAAGAGATTTAGGGAATATACTGTGATGGGTATTCCAAACGTAACCAAGAGGGTTACTCCCTACGTAATAATGTTATGAATGCCTCAAGTTACCTTTATGTCTTATGTTTTCTATGATTTATTCATGATTTGATATGCCTATGTTTTATGGGTAAAGTATGATTTCATTCTTATGTATATATGAACTCATGTTTCCTTTCCATATTTTTATAACCCTTACTGAGCTTTTTATGCTCATCCCAAGTTTTTAAAATGCTTTTCACAGGTCAAGGGAAAGGTACATGATGTGACGATAGTGTCAAGGATGTGTCAAGAAAGAATCTGTGTTTTATTTGAAATAGGTTTCCATTGATGGGAAGAATGAATATTGTCTTTTATGTAACCACCTTGTTTAAATGTGGAATGTAATTCAAGTTTCATGATCTAATTCTCTAAAACTCTAAACCTGAAAAGATCCTCAATGTGTAATCTTGTAATAACTCATGTTTAAGTAAGGTTTAAGGCTGGGGCCTTATAGTTGGTATCAAAGGTCAGTTTAGATAACTTTAGCGGTTAGGGTATTCTTTAAGCATAATTGACAATTACCATAATCAACCTTGGTGAGTTCTCTAATGCATCAGGTACGAGATGGCCAATTCGATGTGGAAATTCAGGTAATAATTATTATGGTAACCATTAGGGTTCATATGATACTTAATTTTTAGGTAATTATGGGTTACTCTATGATATGATGTAAAATGAAAGGAATGAGATAAACTTGAGGTTAAAATATGTTGTGATTATTCTTGAAGATTTTATCTCATTTTGGGGAATGTTTTAAGAATTATATAGTTTTGGAAAAAGGACAACACGTAGACCGTGTGACATCGCGTCTCGTCGGACAAAGCTGCGGGAATCGAACCCACAACCAATGTGTGACTGGTATTTATCGCCTACCACTGGACTACGTGAAGTCCCTGGTTAGTTTGACTGATTCATTCTAGTTATATGATTTTATGAATTAAGAGTATGTTGATTTTGGGTTATTTATGAAAATGATTAACCTATCATGGAGGATATGTGATTAGGTTAATTACTTTTCAAAACGAGACTTTAAGAGCAACTGATATTGTTTGGAGATAAATGTTATGATTTATCTTGGAAGACTATGCGACTAAATCCTTCAAATATTTGGGTTTCAATCTTATATTGGTTTAATTTGAAGAATTTTATGGAAAAATTGATTATAGAATGGTCCTCGTTGAACTTTGGGTTTTGTTGGACAAATTTTGGAGATTAAGAATAGATTTTCTTTTTATAAAGGGTTATCCTTTTCTGGATTATCTGATCTTGTACTAGCCTTTTTGGTTTTGGATTTGTTTAAAGTTTAAAGACATGGGAAGTATATAGTTCTATTTTGTGGATTAGGTGATTCTCTAGAAGTTGATTATAGTACTCTTAATATGAACAAGTCTTCCTAAATACTCGTCTTTTGGAGAAAATATGAGTTTGTGTAAGGAATCTAATAAAGGTTGAAAGTCAATATGATAAGTGATTATGTTTTCTTATGAATAAATTCCTCAATAAAAATTAACTTAAAACAAAAATGTTGACTATTAACTTTTCCTACTGGGGAATCGAAGACCGTTTAACCCATCACAAGTTTGTGATTTTCTCGTGGTTAACTTTCTCCTAAACATGTTTTCTATCACTCTCCATCAGAACATGAAACTTTGTTTTTTCCTCCATGTCCATATTTTCATACTTGGAATCCTAGTATGGGTTAACTCGGGTGACCTTTGTACTTCTCTTTCTTTATTTTAAAGTGTTTGTTTTACCGACTTTTGTTCCGATGTGGAACTTTCAAGGATGTTTCCAAGCGCAATTTTAAAATTGCGAGGACGCAATTCCCAAAAGGGGGGAAGGATGTAACACCCCAGGTAAATAATGAATATGAAATTTTTATATTTATCCATATTTGTGAATAAAAAATTAATATTACTTTAAAGGGGACGCTATGCTCGATGGTGTACCCAACACGCAACAACGAGTTTCTTGGGAATCTTATGTTGCACTCTAATAATAAAATAATATTATTTCAAATGATAGTTAACATGTAGCTGTTTTATTGGCGGGAATGGATAGAAATAACTAAAATATGATTATATATGTTTTTTAAATGTTTTTACATTTATACAATAAAAGATAAAGGCTTATAATACGGAAAGAATTCAATTTTAGGCGTATATGCCCTTGTTTTCACTAAAGGTTCACTTATCACCTTTTGATGGAGAACCGTCATTAAATATAGTTTTATTCACACTTAAAATTATTTTGGACCAAAGAAAACTCTTATTATGAATCGGGACGTCAAAATTTACTTTGTGTAAATTTTTGGTATCTTTCCGATAAAGTTCATTTTTTTAATGAATAGTGTAAAATGTTTTATTTTAATTCAAAACCACTTTTTAATCTATTTTATTTATATGATTAGATTGTATTTTGAATTGGTTTTAAAGTGAAATTAGAAAATATTTTTACCATTAAATCCAATAGTGGTCGTTGGAATCAATTTCACTTTGAAATCAGACTTAAACCAGTGTTAATCTTTTGATACTTATTGTTTCAGAAAAACACGCTATTTGCTCTGACAGCGGGAATTAATTATTAAATTAATTAATGTGACTTATATGTTTTGAATTTTGTAAAATAGACTTCATTTTTGAATTCGTAATATCAAATATAGCTTAGGGTGAATTTTTGGTAATTTTCTGAAAAACTTCAATTTTTTATGAATAGTGAAACCACTAAGTGGTAATCAAGCAAACTGATTTTTCAGTTAAATGAAAGTTTACCACTAATGTGTATTGAATTTTGAAAATCTGACATACATGGTTGTCATTAAGAAGTAAAATGTGGTTCAATGAGATTAAAATAATTTTTTGGTGAATAATAACTTATTATGTTTTTAATCGCGATTAGTGGTAATTAGTGTAGTTTAAGGTATAAATAATGCTTTAATGATATGAAATGACCTAGACACATGTCCCAACCTTATTGGTTGTTTCATGGCCGACCAAGAAAATCCATGGGTCAACTTGGGGACCCCATGGATCCACTTTGGTTGGGAAATGACATAAATAAGATTTTATTTAATTTAAAAGTAAAATTGACACAAACATGATATGTTTTACTAAAACAATTTTTAAATGGGGTTATACAAGTCATCCTTTTGATTATAAATATTAATTGGAAAGATAAAAAGATTTCCTACATCATAGTAGTTTTTTTATAATTTTTAGACATTAAATTAATTAAATTATTTATGACATAATAATGATGCAGCGATGACATCATTATTTGACGATTTAAATAAAATGGAAAGATAATGTAAAATATATGAACTAAACATGTCCAAAACTTATTGGATGAGTGTATTTCGAAGCCTTATCACCTTATCCACGAATTATATCAGTTTGGTGCCTTTTAAAACCGAAACACATTTTAAAATAATGTAATATTTCTTTACTTTCCAAAAGTACCCCTCCTCTCCTCTTATAAAAGGCCCCCACCTCTACCTCATTTAACACACTCCTCAAGCCTTTGGCTCGGCCAACCCCTGCCCATTTACTCCCTCCACATCCCTCTCCCCATCCTATAGGATTCCCTTTGGGCATAATCCTTTCAAAGGAAGCCTTTAGTCTCAAATCAAAAGGAGTTACACTTTTAAAGGAGATTAAAGAACGATCGAGTCAAGTCGGACCCGAGGTAAGGGATCCTACAACTCTCTTTCTTTTTAAGTACACTCTTTTCTGTCATCTATTTTAAGCTCATATTTCTTATGATTTGGATGTTCTTTTATATTACATTTACTGTAATTGTTATGTTCATGTGATGAGAGACCCTATTCTCTCTCATCAATCCATTTTGGATGTTTTGAGTGGCGCCGTTAGGCTGCCGAACTTTCGTAAGAGATCTAACCTCTCTCTTTCTTATTAAGTACTCTCCTTTATGTCACTTATTTTAAACTCCTCCTTGCAATGATGGGGGATTTTCTTTTATATTCCACTTGCTGTAAATTATATTGTAATATGATGGGATACTCTATTTGATCTCATCAATCCATATTCGGAAGTTTTATGTGGCACCGTTAGGCTGCCGAGTTTTCATAAGGGATTTTTCATCTCACTTTTATTCCCGTGAGATTTATGCTACATTCGCCACAAATTTGATTGAGTGGTGTATGTACTTCCCATTATTCTACTCTTTGTGTAATATACTTTCGTTTATGAGTATTTACATCAATGAACTATTGTCTTTCTTTCATGGGGTGTATGTTTTGAAGGATACCCAAGTCGGTAAGGGAAACCTTCACCCTCCTCTTTTTTTAAAGACTTCTTTTATTGGGTCTTTTAATTTACATATTTTTATGTTGGGATATGTTCTCTTACATCCTTATTGATGTAAATTTAATGTCCAAGTGATGAGATACACTTTTTATCTCTCATCAACTCATTTTGATGTGATGTCGTTAGGCTGTGAAGGGATCTTTTTAACCCAATTTCGATTTCTTTGGGTTCAACTTGTAGTCATTGAATATGTCATCCATTGAATATGTGTGAATGACATTTTATTGTTTTACACTTAATATCCACTTATATTGGGCGTATATATATTTTTCACACATATTTTTTGAGATTTATTTGTCCTTAATTTAAGGATACCTTTTTTATAAGGGATTTCATCACATTTGACATTTCTATTGAGGGTTCATTGTTGTTATGCACAAATTCACTCTTATATGGTGTATATACTGTCCTTTGGAGTATTATATCATGAATCCTTTTATTCTCATGATATTATAAAGTTCTGACTAAATGTTATTTCTTGATTATTGTATTCAAGTGTCTCTAATTTTGGTAAAACCCCTTTAACCAAAATATCATTTTAAATGCTTTAATTATTTGTTCTTATTAATATCCATGTTTTCAAAATGGTTTTAAGGATTTATTTATATGGATATTAATGGTTTAAAATATTAAAATCTTCAAGGTGGTATGGGACACTTTGATTCAAAAATCTCTTTATTAAATGTTTTAAATGGTTTTGGAAATGGTTTCTTTTTGAATGGATTCATTATTTCAATATCCTAAAATGTTATATTGTGATTGAAATGTGGAAATGTTATGTTTCCTTTATTCATGTTTATGTGATACAATTATGTTATGGTTCTTGGGCATTGTTATGAAGAACAGGTGGTTCCGTGATAAACTAAGGGCGGGTGAGACCGATATAGCTCTCCCATGCATTGGGTAACGCGAAGGAGTGAAGCGTTAAGGTTTCTCTGAAGAGATTTAGGGAATATACTGTGATGGG
Source organism: Viscum album (assembly GCA_963277665.1). Lineage (NCBI taxonomy): Eukaryota > Viridiplantae > Streptophyta > Magnoliopsida > Santalales > Viscaceae > Viscum > Viscum album. The sequence goes on along the minus strand of OY728162.1, from coordinate 1,364,602,323 downwards.
TATTCCAAACGTAACCAAGAGGGTTACTCCCTACGTAAGAATGTTATGAATGCCTCAAGTTACCTTTATGTCTTATGTTTTCTATGATTTATTCATGATTTGATATGCCTATGTTTTATGGGTAAAGTATGATTTCATTCTTATGTATATATGAACTCATGTTTCCTTTCCATATTTTTATAACCCTTACTGAGCTTTTTATGCTCATCCCAAGTTTTTGAAATGCTTTTCACAGGTCAAGGGAAAGGTACATGATGTGACGATAGTGTCAAGGATGTGTCAAGAAAGAATCCGTGTTTTATTTTAAATAGGTTTCCATTGATGGGAAGAATTAATATTGTCTTTTATGTAACCACCTTGTTAAAATGTGGAATGTAATGTAAGTTTCATGATCTAATTCTCTAAAACTCTAAACCTGAAAAGATCCTCAATGTGTAATCTTGTAATAACTCAAGTTTATGTAAGGTATAAAGCTGGGGCCTTATACATATCCTAAGGGTATCCTTATAAATTTTCACAAAAAGGATCGGTAAACCCCGAGGTGAAGTTCTGGGTCAAATAAAACCCTTAGCTCCTAGATCTTTGAACTGCCTCTTGAGCTCTCACAACTCTGTCGTAGCCATCCTATAAGGAGGAATGGATACCAGTGCAGCTCCTTGAACTTGTTCGATAGTGAACTCCACCCATCTGTACAAAGGTAATCCTGAGAATCCATCCATAAAAATGTACACAAAATGATCATCCAATGGAGGAAAATGTGCTAGACATGTACCCTGATCATCCAGATATAAACTCCCAAACAAGGCTGTCATCCCGCACAGCCCACGATGCTCGGATCGAGATCTTCTTGCCTAGATATCCCATTCAACCTTATTTATAAACTCTCTTCCATCTGGTGATGTGAAACTCACCCTAAAATGATAAAAATCCAAAAAGGCTCAAAAAGAAACCAACCAGTCCATTCTGATAATGACATAAAAGCCCATCATCTCTAAGACATATAGCTTCTACAGAAAATGACACCCACCAATCTCAAGGGGGCACTCCTTGCATTGAGGCACACCTTTCATTATAATCCCTAACGGAGTGTCTTGAATAATAACATTAGAATTTGTATTAACACAATGTCCAAGGCTTTCCAAAACGACCACATATATAAAACTATGTGTTGTACAAGTATCAAAAAGTGAAGTAGATAATAACAAAGGTGACTAGGATATAACCTATGACAGTAGAAGGCCCATGATCCTACACTTGTTGGGTATGTTTCACTACATAAGTCTGACCTACACCGCGGCCCTACGACATTTCTTGGATACCCTAAACTGACCTGCCATGTGGTCGCTGAGATCCTGGGGCCTGGCTACCATGACCACACCCACCACCTTGGCCTAAACACCCTGATGTATAACATTTTCTTGACTGGTGAGAAGCTACTGAACCTTATCCTGCTCTTGAAGTCTATATAGAACCTCTCTCACTAGACACTAGTGGAAATTTCCTGAAGAAGCACTGTCGATGAACCATTTTTTCGACAGCTCTGTACTCAACTAGGTCTTTCGGGAATTGGGGGTTTTCATTACACAACATACCAAGCTGGTAGCACCACACCAGGATACCAGAAGAATTTTTATTACTGCTCTTATCCCTACAAGAAATCACTGTATGATGCTTCTTGCTTCCGGTCGAGATTGTACCAGATCTCGGTGCCCAATCGCCTTGGCTCTTACATCCAGCTTCCCATAAAATTATTCTTGGTAATCAGTGTAGAATTCACAATTGCAGAGACTGAATGCAACTTGAAGACAATAAACTAGGATCAGACATCAAACCTGATACCATAATCAAATCATCTATCTTTTGATTCATCGTCACCAATCAGAATAGGTTCAAATCGCTGAAGCATAGTAAACCAGAATGAATAATACATAATTGACAGTGTGCCCTACTCTAGGTGCATGAACTCCCAGGATCGGAAAACCCTCAGTGTCTCGATAAAAAAATAATCATATAAGTACATATGAAACTATTCCCATGTCATATCATGTTGACACCCAACCTATGTTATAACACCCCTCTCTCTTTTGGTAGAATAAGGCAATATATTGGTTGTGAGCTTGAACCTCCTTTCAAGATGCGTCTCTAGATGCTTGAAAATAGTCAGCACTGATTCTATCCATGATTCCGCACCCTATGGTCCACCATACCCTGAAAATGAAGGAGGATACTACTGTTGTAATATATGCCTCAGCTCTTCCATAGATGTGGCATCTTGTGGTACTCCTTTTAAGGTCTGCATGAACATCAAAAAACCATCTCGAAACTGTGCATCTGCACCCGCATTTGGTATAACGGTTGGTTCCACATCTGGAACAACTGTTGGATCCATTGGCAACCCATGGACCAGCTTTTCTATATTTTGTTCATCACCACTCTCCTAGCATACAACTTGTGGTCATTGATGCGACATGACTCTAAAAAATCCAACACACATGCCTCTACACCGAATTAACGAAAAAGGAAACAGTTACTCAGTAGTGAAATAACAGAACAGGTAAAGGAAATCATTCATGTTTTAAAAAATATGAGTTCACAACATGTATAATCCCATGAACGACATGTTATTATATGCATTTACATTGGTGTGTACCTTTTCCAATCATGGTTGTGTAACAAACCACACACAGCGTGTTCCTCATGAGACATGGCATGTACTTGAATTTTTCATCCTACCCAGGTACTTTTATACAGCTAGAACTACGCTGTGTAAGACTAAATGGTGTTTTCATCCTCAACATGGTGTGTAAAACTATGTTTTCATCCATTCATGTTGTTAGTCACACAGACAGATATATATTCGACATCTACACGGACTGTACTCCCATTACATGGATTGTCCTACTCAAAACACGACAACCCATGTCCCCTCATCAAATGTCGAGTAGTATGGTCATGGACTAAAGGACATGTGTGCATGGTTCATGACATGTTCTTCTTAAAACATAAAACACCATCTTCCCCAAACCAGAAGAACACATAGCATGCTTGGACTCTAAATGCTGAATATTCTGAGGTTTTTAGGATATAACCAATAAATTTCCCAAAATACCCATGTTCTACAGAAAAACTAACCAGCGTGATACCAAATTCCGATCCTTGAGGGCCCAAACTCCCCATAAATCAATGTTTGGAACCCAAACATAAAATATCATAGTACAATTATAGAAACAAATTGGAATAATTCTCCACCAAATTCTAATCCAAGAGGTCCTATAGACCTCAGGAACTATGGTTTGGCATCAATTCTATCGAAATCATATCACATACCAATACACCTATCATAACAGTAGTCATAACTATCACATCATCTATCACAACAGTATCTGATAACTAATGCATTTTATATGGAATGACATAATGCATGGAATGTGATTCTAAAAAGTATCTATACAATGCATGAGATGTCACACCCTCATCTCATTGGGTTGAAACTAAAATAGAACCCACAATTGAATCAATAGTAACAATATAAATCAAGTGTGTCACCCAATGGAGAAATATAATTAACTGTAATGGATCAAAATATAACGATCACAAATCAATTCGAGGTAATTTGAAGTTTCCTTATATGTGGGGTAGCTACTCCCAGGAACAACTAACAAACAATACATATTCCTTCCAGCTACTCTCTATAGGATCCATATTGTAAGAAAAAGTATAAAATAATGATCATATGATACCACTTTGTAACGTCCTGGGTCCGGATGCCACTAAACGGTTCCCCATTCCTAGTTGGCAACATGGTCTCAAGCACATTTCCGCAAATACCAGAGGCTACCGACTTGAAGCGTAGTCCAATGGTTTGATTCTGGGGAAACAATTCTCTCATTGGAAGAGTGTAACCCAACATAATACATACTAACAAATAGCATAATCATTAAATAACATGCAACTGATGTAATCAACTAAAAACTGAAGGATAAAGTTAACCCGAAGGAATATGGTATCAAAATGATGTAGCATGTCACATGTTCTAAGAATACAATGAAAAAAAGATACACTGTAATCAATTACAATACAATACCAAAGTATGGTAAAACAAAATGAAACTCATCAGCATCAAAATCCTCATCTTGGTCCCATGATCTCTCGCTCCTCATAAGAAATGAAGTACCTATATAGAATGGCTTGACCCTATTGACACATACATCAACATAAAATCATTGGGACTAAAACCATGACCAAAACAAGGTGTGAGAAGTGAAACCTAGAAGGCAACCACCAATGGTCTATTCCAACCTGTTAGTGAGTATACGCAATAGTTATGTTTAGAAATGAAATGTAGTAAACTAGTAGGTACTAAGAAGTAAAAAATTTTACATGTACTAGCATTTATTTATAGAGTTTTCTATGATGACATGTAATTCATTTAAATGATGTATTTAAGTATCAAATTTTGTCATAATTCTGATATTCCTGGTAGAAATGTAAGAACAATAGAAGTCCTAGAAGACCTTATAACAAGTAAGTGAAGTCTGAATCCAATCATGTGCTTCGTCTTGGAAGAGGTGTCACAATTCATTCCATTACATAATTTATGCATAAAACGAGTTCATGATTAATATTCCTAAGTTGGAATTTATGTATCACTATAGGTGTAATTCTACAGACATCCTACGGGTCTGTTCTTAGCGGTCCTAATAGGGATCCCCTACTATCACTCTCGATGTTGGTATATGTTCAAGCGAGTTTGACCTAATTGGTCTTACTAGAGAGCCCCATGGTATTACTCTATTTGTAATATAAGTTTATCCCAATTTAGTCCATCCCTAGAAATCCTACTAGGGCTCCCAATTATCACTAATGATATATAAACCAGAAGCCTTTGGAGTTCGTCCATGGAGTTCTAAGCTAAACCCATGTATCACCCAAAGAGAAAGGTACAATAGTCACGTTAGTCCGTTCACAACATTCTATTCTAAACTCATGTATCACCCAATTCCATTTACCATTTACTCATTAGTATTCAATAAAACATTCCAATCTGTTTAAAAAATAAAATCACTGCATAGAAATGGGGTAAACACAATCCCAAATCCATAATCAAACAATTATAATTTCTACACAATAGATATTCCAGATAAATAATCATGTTTATTTTATACAACCCTAAAGGGAAGACGAAGTCATGTCCATAGAAATCCTAAGGAAAAAACCTATACAATAGTCACCTGAGGGAAGCACACCCACGGGGTGGCCCTTAATCAAACAACAATTCTAAACAAGATTTAATATATTGAATTCATTACCAAAAAAACATATAATTATAAATAGGATCAACTCACATTCATGGCCAAACCCTAAAAATCGTTGCATAGGACAACGACATTTATAAAAATTTCAATAACTAACGAGTGGAATTAAACCACCTACCTCAATGTCGCACAACTGATATAAACCGTCACCGACCCTAAAATCGGACTAGAACGACGTAGATCTAAGATAAGAATATATAATTCATCCTTAAATAACTATATAAAGAGAAAAAATCAATAATATCGTCTGTAGAAAAAGAAATACCTTTCCAATTAGGTTATAATGTGATCGAAGACACTTGAATCTTGTCTCAGATGACGAAACGAGATAAGGAAATGATCCTGCGACTCCTTGTTCTTCAACCGATGGCACTTCTATCCAGAAGAAGAGAAAACAAGGATACAACCTGTTTTAAGCCAAATATTAGGAGCACACAGTGTGTATGTTCATATACATGGGGTTTATATCATTTTATTGTTCATAAATTCACTGACTTACTTTACGCGTCCCACACCAACCGTGCCGACATGAGTACAGGGTGTGTACATGGATGTACACGGTGTGTAGTGGCGTTTTCTTCTCTCCTTGACCAACACAAGCACACATCATGTATCCACATATTTCATGTATAGAATACATAGTGTGTTCCTAGGTTTACACGACATGTACTATTAAAACATAACATTTTTCTAGTTTTCCTTTTTTTTCTCAAAAACAACTCAAAGGAAAAGAAAAATAAGAAAATTTTATCGAAAAAAAGAACTGGGTCCTTACATAATGGTGTTTTCTCCACTATTAGAAATATTTTTAACGATACCAACAGGTGGATAATTTATACCATTGGTTATTTTTTAAAATATTATAGTATCATGGTTATGGAAAATATAAATATCATTATAAATGAAATTATATTAAATAGTTTAATTTCATTTTATTTATCATGATATTTTTTACGTTTATTGTAAATAGAATATTAAATAATATTTAAAGATTTAATCTTTTCATTTATTCTTCTTTTATATGTCCATTGAAGTGTGGATTATTGTAATAATTTTTTTTAAATATGTTTCTTAAACAGTTCTTTTCTATTTTTATCATATTACTTTATTATTATTGAATAAAGATAAATTTTTTTATAAAAGATGTTTTTTAATGTTTGGTTCAATTCATAAAATATATACTGATTGGATTGAATTCGTAACTTGGTTATCTAATTATATGAATAATAATATAAATTAAGATAATAAATGATTATATAACATATGTTGTAGATATCCCAATTTTAAAAATTAAATCACTAACATGTGATTTATATATTTTTCATTCTAAAATTTTACTTTAGTTTTTTTATTATTTTTTTATATGTTTAATTAATCCATTTTTTGGAAAACATATGAGATATTTGTTTTATTTTACTATATACATTGAAAAATTTTAGATAACATTTCTTATATATCACATAACGTGTCTTATGTCCCAAATAATAGTTGTATATGGCCAGACCATAATAATTGTGTTTCACAAAACATGTATTATATGTACCAAAATACCACATTTCTCAATTAACACCAAAGTAAAGTTGTTGATTATAAGAAATGAATGAAAAAGTACATTTTTTATAATAAAAAATAATATAAATGTTATAATATTCAATACCATTAAAAAATAATTAAAAAATTAATAAGATGATTAAGTGGATGTGATAATTAATTTTTTAATCCATCCATATAATATGAAATATAATTTAATTGTAAACACTTACTTTCATGTTTTTTATCTGGGAATATTAGATACCAAGATGCTTTGTGTCCAAATATGTTTTTAGAGGTTGAAAAAGATGAATCAGATCCTATAATAGCTTTTATGAAGTTGGAGTACCAAATTAATTTATTCAATGTATAATATCACAAGAGAAACTTCCCCTCCAAGAAAGAAGATTTCTCCAACAATTCAAAAAGTAAGGATATTGAGTATCAAAAAGATAACAGAAATGATTATATGGTAGCTATTTATAGACAAACTAATTTTGAAAAATATGGTGAATAAGATGAAAATAAGAATGATATAATTTTAATCAAAAAATTTGAATCGGGGATTCCTTTGGATGAGATCGATGACCAATGTAGAGGAGAGGCCAAATTTATTCTTGGAGATTACAATGATTACATCAAATTACTAATAAGAGGAAATTTTAAACTTGATGGATGAAATTGATTTAAAAACATATATAATAATTTAAAATCTAGGAACATTAATTTGAAAAAAAATAGTTATTTATCTTTCACTAAGAATTACAAAAAGCAATGAAAAATATTAAGAGACCCAAAATATACTTTCAAGACTGTAAAACTAAAAAATGACCCAATTCCATCTAACAAACAAAATCCTATACCAAAAAATATTTATAACACAAACAACTAATAAGATGAGAGTAAAATAATACGTAGATAAAATGTTATTTTTATAGAATATTCATGGTTGGCACAAATATAGAATGAAATCGGAATACTTAAAACTATATAATAGTTATAAAAAAATTTGCAAATAGATCACAATATAACTAATTTATCTTTAATAGAGGAGTCATCCTAACCATATGACAAATCAATATATGTGTGAATTTATCATCCACCATAATAACCAAAGCAATCCTCTATCATAGATAAATTATGAATAATACATTCCATGATTTATAAAAAAGTATTATAAAAAAACTATTTGAATACTTTATAACGTTATACATGAAGTCATTATCTTATTCAATTATTCTATCCCTAACAATTATAGTATAACTACCCATCATATACATTGGAATTCATGTTGATGAAATGGGGATGCAAATGTTTTGAATAAAAATATATGTTAATACATTTATATAATTTTAATATATCAAATATTTGGTGGTATTAGTTTTGTGAAGTCACCTAGACCACATGAAATACCCAAAAAATATTGTTTTAATAAATTATATTAGAAAATATCTCAAATTTTGATTATAAAAAATAATAAATCTAAATATAAGGTTGAGTAATTATAAACTAAGTAATTGCACTTCCTATAGAAACAAAAACCACATTCTTAATGTGATAAAATATTTTTTAAAATAAAATTTATTATTAATTTTAATATAATATGTTATTCCATTTTATTTGAAGTTATTCATTCAATATAGAAACCCAGAAATATATCTGGATTAAATGATGTTCCATTATATAGAAGCTATTATAAATTGAAAATGATAATTTTTTACTTTTAAATTTTTAATCCTCACCAAGAAGATAATAAAATTGTAAATATAGAACCTCTTATGTGTCTTCATACATACCTCAAATAGGTTATGATTTATTTCCATTCGAAAATTATATATCTACTAAACAAGATTTATTTTGATGAAACATAACAAGGTTATGATTATAATTACATTAGAAATAAAGATAAATTTGGAGTATAAATAGATTGAATAAAGGAGGAAAATGGAGGCATTGAGATACAAAAAACACGATGTTTACATTACATAAAAATTATGGTTTTTTTGTATTATTTTAAAATTTTTGTTTATGATTACATATATATTTTTAACAAATTTAACTTTTTTGGGAGGCTTTTGGAAAATAGAGGATGTATGAGAAACTATAAATTTATTTGTCAATTGACTAAATTTTTTCACTCATTTCATAAAGATTAAATTCATTGCATCTTTTCATTATATAAATCTATTCACTTTGATGTGGCTTATGTAATTTAAATTTATACTATATCAATTAAACCTTTTTAGTTACCTTAAAGGATATGTAATCATATAAATAATGATGAGTACACAATTTCATGATTTAGTTCACTAATTAAAGGTTTATAGTCATTATTATCTAATTTTTATTAATTATTATAATTATCTCATTACTAAATCTTTGAGAAAAAAGGTAATTAATGTAGGAAACCAAATATTTTATAGAGGAAATTGGTTGTATGTGTACTTTTGATTCATTTTGTTTCTTATGAAATTTAAAATCAATACATATTTGTTATGGTAAATTCATTTTATCATATAGAGGTAAACTAGTAAATGTAGTATTAGTGAATAATTTTGTAATATAAACTAAAAACATTTATAATATCATTTCATGGTAAATCATTCTCATTCATATGTTAACAAGCTAATTATTCTTTATGTAAAACATAATTTGGAATCATTATGCTCTTTCTATTTTCTCAATGAAATATAATTTGGTTTTAATTTTAATTTTCACAATTTCAATCAAAATTATAAATTATTACTCAATTAGGTAGTTATTATAAACTAGGATTGTGATACTACATAAGACCAACTACATACATCTAATTTACTATTCATTTTTAGATTGGGGTTATAAATGGTACAATAAACACAAAAACTTCTATTTATTATAACTATAATTAATTCCTAATGAATGATCAATTTTTGGATTCACTCTAAGGGAACCATGATCTAAAAGAATAAAAACCATTACTAGATTATATCAAGACTATATTTATTAATTTATATATTTATATTTTATTCTATTTTTAATGGTGGTTTATCTTTCTTTTTTTCCTCTTTTTATATCATAATTTTATGAGCACACCTACTAAAAAATGACAATATGAGGTAAAAACAGTGAAGATTAATAATAGAACCCTTAATGGTGTGATTTATCTAAATTCATCAGTCATAATAAATGAATGGGGAAAGTATGTCCATGGTGATTCAAAATGTGATTGGTTAGTTCCTTAAGGAAGCGTCTCTTGTTAGTTCATAGTATGAGAAACACACAATGACTTATATAGAATATAGAATTTAATATATTATTATTTATTCCACTATTATTAAACAACAAATTTTTTTATTTGAAAATTATAATATGAAACCAACCATCCTAGAAATGATTCTGAATGTTGGATAATTTGTAGGTATGTGACATGAATAACTACATGACTATTGTTAATATTTTTAGATTTTTGTGACACCATAGAAAATAATAGCATCTCAAATGATTCCATTAGAGTTATATCTATTCCATTATTACATTAAAACAAGGGAAAAATATTTTTTAATTGTTTAACATATAGATAAATTAATACATGGGATGATTAAGGAACCATGTTTCTTGAGAAGAACATCCAACCACAATAAATAGTGGATATATAGAATGACATTAAAACATTTTGATAACAAGATAAATAGTCTACTTTTGATTCTCTGGATCAATTTAAATTCATTAGAGAAAACGAATTTATTATGGAGTAATCTTTCATGTGAAATTGAGAATGGTTTACATTGTCTTGTAACAAAATCAAAGAGTCATTATTGATGTTTTTTGGAAGAGTTTTCATGAAAATGAATAATTTTTTTTAATTTATATTTCTTAAAATTATGACAAATCTACTTCTATAAGAAGATAAAATAATCCCACATAAATTGTAATTCATAAATCAAACATCATTTTTAATGTTTTCACTCATTTATAAATTATTTCAAAATAAATGGATGTATTGTTACTTGTTCAGAAAACTAGGGAACCACTATAAGGATAACCCAATTAATGTGATATGTGTATATACATACACTATTTTTAGGATTACCATGATTAATATGATGAAAAAAACCCATTCATGTGAATTTCATGGGACTCATAAAAACTCACATTTATTTTTACAAATTATATGGCCAATAGTGGAGGCTAAAAAATCAAAATTAGTGGCGAGAAGAACATGGTAGTCAATTAATTTTAATATTAATCATGGTTCATCAACCAACTAATCCTAATGAATGGTGGGGAAATTATGCATTACCTCTATAATAATAAACCAGGAGAACTAAATACAATCAAACTTAACATAAAATTTATTTTTAATTACTATTATAATATAATTCTATTGAATAACTATCCACATAATACATTAAGTATAATGAGAACATACTCTCTAAAGTAGATGAATATGTTTAAAATCATCAGATCATTTTGAATAACTATCATCCTCTTATGAACATAAAAATTAATTTTCTACATCATTAAAACCCACTTACCTTGAGACCCCATGAAATTATTAAGATATATCAATGTTCTGAGGGAATATTACATGTGAAATTTTCAAGTGGAAAAGAGAAGAATGTTGATGCACCTAAAAGAATAGAATATAATTAACCTAAATATTATTTTAAAGAGATGTATAATTAGGATGAAACAAAATATATTTTTTTAAAATATAATTATATTAGTTTATTCATATGAGAAAAATAATTATAAACAATATAGAAACCCAAGTTCTAGAAATTAATAAAATCACTTTTTTATTAATATTTATAATAGTGGTCATGTAGTGGGTTCATTTTCATTTGAAATGATTTTATTATGATAATATAAAAAATATAGAATATTTTATATTTATCTTTGTTTATGTGAGTAATTTATATAATCTAAATGGTTTCCCATTAATAAATTTCACAACTTATATTTTTTCCATAATATTGGTCATTTCCTAGTAGAGGTATACTTCTTTCATTTGTTTCTAGGACAAAAAAAGTGATTTATCATATTTTATATTAAAAAATTAATGTTTTGAACACCCAAAACATTGACATTGATTATAAATATTTTTTTTTATAAAAACTCACTATAATTATCCTTTGGAAACATTAACTAGAGAGGATTTCGTCATTCCTGGCGGGTTCTGGGGTCTTTTATTCATAGTGGTGACATTAATGTTCATGAGGTAGTGTATAATTCATTTAAGCACTAGTGTTATCTCTATGATTTATGACTTTTCTAACACTAAGTCACTTTGTTCTTCATATGTTAAGTGTCATCCATCATGGAATATTATATTAAACAACATATGGATAATTTGATAAACAGTATCATATAATTATAAAATCGTATAAAAAAACATTTTATTATGTTTTTTATGGTTGTTTTTTCATGTCACATGATTGGTTAAATTTCACAATCCAACTACCTTAGATTAATATTTATTAATTTTTTAATAAAGATTTTATACATGGAAATACCATAACCCTATATAAATATATTCTTTCTTGATTCTTTCTCTATGAGGTTTTAAATATCATGACCCATTTTTCATAAATTTTATTTAATGAATATTTTATAGATTATTTTTATAAATGAAACTTATAATGCATTATTAGTTAATTTATTTATTAATATTTAGTTAAATTGGGATAAAATTCATCATTTCATGTTACTAGGAATATTTTATCACCGACTTTTGAGTCAACCCTTTTCGAATTCATTATATTCTATAATGAATTTGAAAGTGATATAGTATTTGGGTTGTCATAAATCTCAAAAACCATTTTTCTTATATTAATTCTTCCATGACCACTGTATATTGATTTGATCATAGTTTTGGAGTATACTGATAAAAGGAGACCTACAAATTGGTTTCAAACTAGGAAATTAGTGCGGAATGGATTCTAGTAATTATTGGGAATGGGTTCATATAGAAGGGAGTAGAAATGATTACTATAGAAATATCACTGAACAATGGAAGTGAAAAAAACACAAACATGGCATTGTGGTGATACATAGAGGTTTCATGCTTCATGGACTCTATATTTATGTCTAGAGTAAGGTAAGGTAGTAAGATGAATGATGTAAAACATGTATTCATATCCTATAAGTATGTATAATTACCCACTACATAGAATATAGTCATCCTAGTCACAAAAACTTTCATTCCATATATGTTTCATTAAGGATTATACAGTTTTACAAATATCACAGGGGTGGAAAATGGAGTCACATGACATATATTTTTGAATGTGTTCCTCAACAAGTGATTGAGGAAATGTAATATTATGCCTCAACCCACACCCCAAATATCCAAATATACACACTGTATATCTTAGTGACCCAACATGGGTATCTCTACAAGAACTCACCCGATTCATCTAAGAATTACACATTTATTGTTTGAAGATTTCATGATGGGAACATTGGCTATGTGATATAGTATTGCGAGGTAATACACTTCTGGGTTGTCTATGGGATTGAAATTTTATGTATTATTTTATACATTCAATATAGGGTAACAAAAAATAAATTACAACACAAGAACATGTTATTGTATACTGTAATGGTTTAGACATAGTGTTGAGTATAATAACTCAGTTTAATAGTTATTATTATATGTTACTCATATCATCTTTTGGGGGTTTCATAATCAGACATGTGAATATTCTATTTAGTTCATTTTCCAACGTGCTTTTTATGGTGTATTAATTTCATATGTCATGCCATTTCTATGTATTACAGAATATTTTTTGATTCGTAACATTGGATAGATTACATTAAAATACATTCAATATTTAAGATGCAAAAAAAACATTGGTAAATCCTATAGAATGTTTTATGGATAGAGTGTAGGTACCTTATATTTATTTTGGGTTAATGTTCCACCAACCAAGTAGATATAGGGGAACATGACATAAATCATTAGGGTGTGGTTCCTATATCTAGGATTTGATTTGGTATTCCCTTGACCCTAAAAATGTGTAGGACACCAATACTTTAGGCATAGTTGGTTCCCATACACCACATGTAGAGGTTTGGGTCATCCACCTAAAGAGGTATATGTTTTTATTATAATTTTTTGTATAGATAATTAAATTAATTAACATATTGGAAACCCCTTTGTTGATGCACACTTCACTGGGTGTGGTGTTGGTCCCCCACAAGGGGGTTTTATCTGCAAGGATTATATCCACTCTTTACCAAGATGCATGTATCCCAATAAACTAAATAGTTTGTGATATAGATGTAAAATATTCTAGTTATCTTGGTTGATTTAGGTACGGTGCTGCTCTAGGTAATTCAGGATTCATTCAACATAAAAATTTTATAGATTTATGGTGTGTAGATTAAAAATTTATTTGACCTTTGTTTACTTGTTATCCTAAATAATATCAAGATTTATTCTATTTTTTATGGATTTTTATAATATTTCTATAGTATTTTATTGAGGCATCCTATGGGGCATTTTAATACTCACCCTTACATGGGACATGCACCCACGTGTGTGTGCCTAGATAGATGATGGATAGTTTGTTTTGGACTCTAGGTGATTTGGTGTAGGTGGTGGTGATGCAATGATGATCTTGGTGATTATTTCTAGTAGTTCTTGAGTTAGTGTTGGAATGAAATAGAATACATATCTTCTAGTCATTCTAGAATGGTATATATTATGGGTTGTAGGGCCTTATTTTTTCCCTTACTTGAATTTATATTTGATATATTTTTTGGATATTTTCATGTTTATCATGAATGTTGTACAATAATTAATTACATATTTGTTTTTAATTATAATATATACCGTACTAGGGACATGTCAATACACATAGGTTTATAATAAAATTACATCCATATGTTATTTATTCCTTATTGGTGGTTGGAACCAACCCTAAGACTTTTTAATATATGACAGATGTAACACACATAGTTTACTACCATCCCAAAAAGGGAACTAGAGGGTTGGGTCATGTTAAAAGGGTAAATGAGTCAGTAAAGTATTAACGATGGATTTTAGTGTTTTTTCATTATGAGGATTTATTCTCAAGTATTATAGTAATGGTTGTAAGGGTTCTGTAGTTTAGTTAAAAAATTATGGGACCTGGTGATTAGATTAAGATTATCAAGAATCCTTTTACTAGGAATCTAATAATAAGTTAGTTGACTCAAAAATATAGGACATAGTTATAGGGTAAATACGATTTTATGAACATAATATAGAATGTCAGATATGTCTTTCTCGATGTACTACATGAGTAATATTTCCCACATGTTATTTAATGACCATGTGTTCACATTTAATTTTATTGATGCAACCGTATAGACCAATAACATAGTTTTAAAGGTATGATCATGCTGATATCATTCTAGTAATTCAATGTAAATTAAATGAACAATAAAATGTTGAGTATATAGTAAAAGAACCTGATAGGGAGATATTTACCCCACCGAGGGATATAATAGATGAACCCTAACTTGTTAAGAAATTATAAGACCAACCCATAGTGTAGATAGCGGTCCTTATATTGTTGGATGATACTACTGATAGATTGAGTTCACTTCATGAGATTTAGATATAGAGTCTTTATATGTTTAGAGGTATGAATAATAATCGCATAATAGGATATTGTATTAATTCATTGATTCATGTTTTAAATAAGGTTCAAAGACTCACGGAATAGATAGTCATCATTGCAATGGGTCTTCTTCAGGGAACAAAATGGTATTTGTGAGATGTAGCTTCGTGGATATGTGGTGTTTCTATAATAAAATGGTCATATTTCAAGCACCTTTTTATAATGTATTTATATCAATTAATTCTACTGGTGGTATAAGTACAATAGCTTAAATATTTATATGTGGGTTATATAATTATGGTCGAGTTTTCTATGAGGTTTAGAAAACACATAAGACACCATGTAGGCAATGTTCCTTATTGGTTCATATGACCTTGAAGGTTTTATTATGTCCTTGAAAATAATATTTTTGATGGGTTTTAACAACTTTTCACACCTTCTTTAGGTGGATTTATTAAGAGGGACTTACAATTTGATGGTATTCATATAAAATAATGGAATGGTTCTAGATAAAATTTCAGTAACCCTAGATGATGATCAATATTGCATGTCAGTAGCCACAAGATGATGAGGATTTGTATCCACAGGAATTCACATTCTCAATCCCGTACTCAGAATATTGTGGTTAATAAATACCATATGGGGTATAACTAGTTAAATAATACTTCTTTATAAGCACGTGGTGACTGGGGACATTTTCATCATGTTTTTTAAACAACAGAGAAACAAAAATTTGGTATGACACGAGAATATATACAGCCTAAGATTACTGTAATAATTGGAGAGATTCAATATTGAGGATACTAATATGGTTTGAGGTATTATTTGTGTCCCCATCACATTGGAACTCTTCTTCACTATAAATACTATAATATTTTATTTTCTGAATATATATTTTTATTCAAGAGTTAATGATTCAAGTGAAGCCCAGATATGAACATCTTCATCTAAAGACTGCTTTTATAGGTGATCATATTCTCTCTCACATCTATTTTAGTTGTAGAGATATGATATCTATGGGATTTAATTATAAAACAATGAGACTACATTACATTATCCTTGACATGGACCTTTTTTCAGTCAAGTATTGGATTATTTTTTTTAATTCAAGGTGATATTTACATAGAATTTTGGGTATTTATTAACCATTTCTATAAAATCGGACATCAGATATGATGATTAGGTCGAACCCTTATGATATTATAGTCAATTTTGAATCAATTTGTGATCTTGGTTTTGTTAACTAATTATTCTATAGGGTATCATTTTCTTGAAATTGTAGAAGAGTTTATATACTATTTCAATGATGAATTACTAGCGTTTACACCTAATAAAGGGTGATTATATAATGAATGTACACCCATAGATCACTCTGATTTCATTAGAAACTTATCGAATGCCCAAATCAAATGAAAATATTATGAAGTTTTATCTAGATGATATTTTTTAAGAAATCCTTTATTATACCCAGTGCATTACCATGGGACTCCCATGTTATCTTCATTAAAAAGTTTAATAGACATTGGAGTCTCTGTATTAATTATCACCAATCTAATTAGGTGACAGTAAATAAGAGATAACCTATTTCATGGATTGATTCCATCTTTGAATAAATTAAATAATTAAACAAGTTATAAAATATTAATCTTTTGTATATTAATTAACAATATCATGTTTGTGAAGAATACATCTAAATAAATTAATCTAGGTGTCTCCACAGTCAATATTCATTCATAGTGAAATCATTAAGTCTAATAAAAACAACTAAAATTTTCATAGAACTTTTGAAATATATATTACATTTCTAATTGAATTGATTCATAGTGTAATTTAACGATTATAAAAACATTTATTAGTAGGTAGATGAATAGAATGACAAGAATATTTCAATTTTACATGGCATACTTCATCAGAATCAGAAATATAGAAAACTATTAAGGTTTATGTTATATATTCAAGAAATATATTTCATGGGAAATCTCATCTTAGAGGGAATAGTTACAGTTGATCCTATAATGTTTTATGTTATAGTGGCATAGGTTCCCCTCCAAGAGGCTGTTTTTGGTTCATCGATTCCTTGGGTTGTAAATTAATTAATATTGATTCATAGATGAAATCTATTAGATCATAGAAACATTAATAATCCTTACATGAAAATGTGATCCTTTCATTTATTGTATGCACTATTAAAATTATTTAGAGGTTCTATATTGGAGGATTAACCATGATATAGTATTAGGATCATTGAAGAAAGAGTTTATTCTGAGGACTCCTATAATATCTCAGGGTATGGTCTTGGACACATCATAATTTATAGAGGATTTGAAATTAATTTTGGATCCAAATATCATAGACCTGATAAGTAAAATTATGTAATCAATGACATAGATCTTATAATTGTGGAATTATCTTTAAATATGTGGAGATGTTATGTTCCCAGGGAGCAGTTTTTGGTTGTCATAGATCATAAGTGACTAATGTGATTATTTTCAATTAGAATATAATTTATATTAAAAGAAATAAATTTGAGTTCCTATAAGAATTTGAGTTTACGAAATTCTATATTATCTGTAAGGTAAATGTATTGATAGAAGATCATAGAAGGAATTCCCATACTTAGGTAATGGACGTGAATCATTTGTAATTATCCAAAAAATATTTATTTTATTGGAGGAAGGAAATAATTATTTATTCAAATTTATTTTGGTGGAAACCACACTTCATCATTCATTGAGGGAGGCATAAGATGGATATATTTATTATGAGATTATTTGATATAACATTTTCTCAATCCAGTTACCATGTGGTTTTCTAAATGAGGGGATAATGTTATCCACATTTAAAGTCGAAAATTATTACTATATAGATTAATAATGATTATTTGAGGGAGTTAAAAAATCCCTATATCAATGCATTTCGGTGTGATAAAGATGTTGTAAGATCACCAGCATAAATTGTTTTGAACAAGAATGAAGTTGGGTGTTTTTGTTTTAATGTCATGGTTCCTAAAATTCAAATAATTAAAGGTTATAAAATAGGTTTTTTCTATTTAAATAATCCTTTTATATTTCTAGTGTAGAGATGGGATATAATAGGGCTGTTATATGTTCTATGAAGACTAGTGACATAATACCTCACTATTTAAGGTGAAAAACTGCTCAATCTCGATGGTCCTTTCTCATTATGGTCTATGAAGGCTTTTCATAAAGAAAGTTATCCCAATTCTGTTCATAACTATAGAAACCAATGCCATTTATGCATGATTATTACATCACCATGACCATATAAAGAATAATAATACTATAATCATAAAAGGAGATGCTTTTTGTGGTTAAATTATGTTCATTCAACATGAATACATATGATATCTTGAAAATAATTTTAAATAATTCATGATAGTCATCCTAAAATATTTCAAAATATCCATAGTACATACAATCACTAGAAGAAATATATTGATGAAAGGGAGGGTTAAAGGCCCAATTATTTGAGGGATATTTTTAAATAATTGGATACAAGAATAAATAAAATAGCATGGGTGATAATAATAATCATCTTAAAACAATATGCATATGATCACATTCATAAACACAAAAAATCATTTTAAAGAGACAAAGGATGTGGCATATACATAATAATAAAACATCATGACACTACAGATAGAGTCCACATATAAAATATGAACAAAACTAAGGTTATGTTCACACATAACATGTGTACACAACTCATTGGAATAAATGTGAACAAATATAGAATCATGTTCAGACATGACATGTATCATGTCATGTGATAAATAAATTACCTAAATAATTATAGGGAAATATTATACTAGGACCACCTATCACATCATTAAATTCTAATATTCATGCATGAAAAATACAAAGGGATCATTTATTAATCACATATTTCAAACAAACCATCTGAAAATAGTAGGATTCATAATGGTGCTATGAGGAATATATCTATGATTAAAAAAATATCCCCTTAATGAATAATGGCATATTTATTTATTATTTTTAATGGAATCATTAACAAATAAATGATCATATTTCATAAATAAGTGAAGAGTAATCACAAGATGAATAAAATTGTGCTTTTGTGAATTAGTATTGATTAAAAATAATAATGAAATATTAGTAATAATCTAAATGATTTAAGAGAAAGTATATCCCAAGAAGAAGGATGGGAATGAAAATAATATTTTATTTAGAATAGGATTTTGGGAACTCCTAACCAAATATAGAGGCAGATAGTTTAACCTAAGAGAATGATAGTTATGTTAGACAATAAACTTACATTTGGTCTTGCTTTTTTAATGTTTTCACATATTGTACTAAAAATATGTATTTATTAAAAATTTAACCCCAAAATATATAATATTAATTTTTTCATTCACGATCAATTCTAATAATTATATTTTATTTATAAATTTTTTCATTGAAGGGAGATTGGTTCGATGAATTAATTATTTTAATTTTACCATTTTAGTTTCCATTTCAATGATTGTAATCATTATTTTATTCATGAGTAAAACAACCAATATAAACCAAATAATATATAAAATTGAACATTTTCAAATTATATCATTCTTATGATAACTGTCACGAACCAGCCCGGGTCGACCCTGAACCGGTCACCCGAGCCGGTCCGCGGCAAGTCCCGAGGGGCGTTCCCGATCCCCCCGGGATGGCAACAAGTGTCGGGCATCAAAATTAAGCAGATGGGAACGATTTCAGCCCAAAGCAAAAGTAAATAGAACAGAATAAATAAACACTAACAGCAGAAAAGAAGTAAAAGCCACACAACCACGTACCTCCATGTGACCTCTCAGGTCACCACCCAACTAGAGAACAACCTCGCTCCAACACTGAGCGACTCAAAACAGAAGACCTGCGACTGAAATGGTAAAAGATAGGCGTGAGCACGAAAGTACTCAGTAGGTGAGCCCCACAACAAATCCCAATGCACTGCCAGTAAATAAAGAATCTACATAATCCAGGTTTGAACTATAATGTATAAAAGTAAGTTTTCACAATGCTTTACTTGAAAATCAAACACGAGACATTTCCCTTATTCCTTTTTAAAAGTTGGTTCCATTCCATTAGTTTTAAACTCATTCTGATAAGCAAAATGTTACATTTCCAAATCTTACCCAAAGAGAATAAAACATTTTCATTTGAAAACCATTTTTCCAAAAATCTAACAGTACAGGCTGTAAAGGATGACTGAAAGTAAACAAGCAGGGAAAACAAGTGCAAGTAAAGGTAAAACAGGCAAGGAAAACCAAGTGCAAGTAAAAACAAACCAGAAGTTATCAGCAATAACCATGGGTGATCCTGAACATCCCTAGAAAACCCCTGGACGTACTCGGGTTCAGACTACCTGCCGGCATGGTACTCCATAGTCAATAACCAACTGGCCGCCCTAACAGCCAACCAGTGGCACATCCCTCCTGGCCTGTCTGTAACTCCAGGGGGTACTAACCCGTCTAATCAGGGTTAGCAAGCAACCGTCACTCGATAATCTACAAGACGCCCAGGAACCCGTCGTAGTTTAGTAACACTGTGTAAGTGGGAGACCCACGCACGCGTGACTCATCTCACCGCACTTGCCAACCCCTTACACGGACATCACTACACGAAAACCCTCGAAGGGAAGTCCCCCTGTAGAAATGCCCTCACAAGTACGTATATATATATATAATCACTCCACATTTGATAAAGTGCCAACTGGGCCGTCATGTCACTTACATTTTGATCATTTGAGACTAAAGCGTTTTTAAAGAGGGATGACACACGCCATTTCATTGAAAACCAGAAACGCACTTAGAAATTTATTTAAGAAACTCAGATCAGCATCTTAAACCTGGAACACAGTTGTTTCACAAGTAGAGTCACTTTCCAATCACCAAACGCACCCTACTTTTATCAAGAGCCCAACGGGCCTTTAATCATTTTTTTGAAGGAACACCATTTTCCAAATGAAATCCAACTTTTGTTCGCGTAACAAAGAGAAACATCTTTCATCAACCAAGAGCCACACACAAAGTTTCCAAAACAAGTTCAAAGGTCACACGACGTTTTCTCTAATCAAGGTTCTAAGAAAACACCATTTTCCATAAACAATACATCTACAAATTTACACACGCCAAAAACATTTCAAAACACAATTTAACATGACTTTCATTATTCAGGAAGAACCATTTAGCAATACTACCATGGAAGCACAAAAACTAAATCCAAGAAGAACACTTTTAATGAAACGCTAGAATTAAAAACGACTTTTTTTCATCAGCAGATCACCATACTATAAAAACTACTAAATTTTCCTTTAAATTTTCTGAAATTCAATAAAAGGCAAGGAATAAATAAATTCTTAATTTAAAGGCGAGTGCAATGGGAGACCTACCTCAAGATCCAAGCGCGACGGTAAAACGACCTTGGAACCAAGGCGCGATGACACGACGTGTGTCCGAAGCCACGTGATAAAGTCCAACACTCTCGAAACTGAGGCGCGGAGACGGCAGAACCTCGGAAACAAGGCGCAGCGATGGCGCTCTCTCGGAAACGCCCTACGCGGGTCCTAAAACAGAAGACCGTAGAACGGGTTCAACGATCAATAATAATAATATAATAGCAGTAACCAATACATGATGTTAATATCAGTATTAATATAATAGCAATAATAATATAGTCGTAACAATGACAATAGCAATAATAATATAATTAGCATAATAATAATATATCAATAATAGCAATAATAATAATATCATAATATTAATACAATAATAATAATGGGAACAATGCTAATTTAATATAATCATAATATATTAATAATATAATAATGATAATAATATAAACTAATGTTAACAAAATAATATTAATAATAATAATATAATGACAATAGCATAATAATAATAATTTAATAATAATAATAAGAATATCATAACATAATAAAAATAATAAAAATAATATGATAGTAATAATAATAATAATAACAATAATAATATAATAATAATAATAATAATAACAATAATAATAATAATATAATAATAATAATAATAATAGTAATAATAATAATAATAATAATAATAATAATAATAATATAGAATTAATAACAATAACATAATAATAATTTTAATAAAGATGTAATAATATTAATAATGATATTAACATAATAACAATAATATTGATAGTATAATAATATTAATTGTAATATAATAATAATAATTATAATAAAACAAAAAAAACAAAAATAGCAAATAAAAAAAAAGGGGAACTCACGCAGGGGGGGGGACGGATCGGCGAGACAGCGCAGCGATGGGGTAGGGGAGGTGCGGCCGGGCAGAGGAGCAGGACGGAGCGGGGCGTTCGGCTGGTGGAAGGCCGGCGCGGCGAGCTCGGAACGGCGAGCAGGGGGAGAGGAGCAGAGGCTGGGTGTAGGGCGCGAGGCGGGGAAGCAGGGGAGAGGAGCGACGGAGGCGGCGCCGGAGAGAGCCGGGGCTGGCCGGTGCAGGAAAAACGCAGGGAAAGAGAAGCAGGGGTCGGAGGGAGGTGTCGGCCTGGAGCAGGAGGGGTGATGCAGGGCGGCGCCGGACGAAGGAGAGGCCGGAGGTGTAGCGTGGCCGGAACAGGGGGGCGCGGCGGTCGGGTGAGGCGGAACGAGAGGGAGTGCAGGGGAGAGGGCGGCGCGGAGCGGGGTAAGCCGGGACGGCGTCGGGGAGGCGGTGCGCAGGGGGAGATGCAGGAGGCGAGGCCGGGACAGGAGGAGGACCAGGCGGCGGTGCGGAAGGGGCGGTCGGGAGCCACGGGCTGCGGTGGTTGGTGTGGCGTGCGACTGGAGGAGCGCGGCGAGGGAGGCCGGGCGCGGCGAGGGAGGCCGGGCGCGGCTCGGTGCGGGAAGGAAGGGAGAAGGGAGCGGCGGTCGGCTGGCGGAGGAAGGGAGAGAGCGCAGAGGGGCTGCGGGAAGAAAGGAGAGGGAGAGGGTGAGGGGGGTGGCGGCTACGGGGAGAATAGGGTTAGCTAGGGTAGGTTAGGCTTAAATATATATATATATATGATAAAAATAATAATTATAATTATAATAATAATAATAAAACATATAATCTTAATAATAATAAAACTTATATAATAATAATAAAACTTATGTAATAATAATAAAACTTATAATAATAATAATAATAAAATGTTATGATAATAATAATTGCTTTATAATAATAATAATAACAAACCTTCATAATAATATTAATAATACTTTATAATAATAATCATAACAATAAAATAATTAATGTAAATAAAAGGTAGTTAATTATAATAATAACGCAACTCAATTAATAATAATAATAAAAAGTCAATGTAAAAACTTTAATATTTAAAACACCGGGTGGACACATCGTCCCCCGGGCCGAACGCACGACCATCGCTAGCGATGCGATGACCGCGCACCGGCACGAAACCACCAATCACAATTAATCTTCGAAAAATTTAAACCGGGACCAAGAAAAGAGAAAAAATTATGGACGTCCGCGGTCGAGGTGTGACAATTCTCCCCACCACAGACACTTTCTGCCCCCAGAAAGTCACCAGGTCACAAGTCAGCCAAAAACCAAGTCTATGCCCAGACAGAACTAAAGGAACTGAAGAAACTGAGGTTCTCGGGGATGACCTTACTCTACACAGGTCACACCCGACCGATTCAAGAGAAAACTGGGGTCCGAGATTGAGGGGAGAACGCGAAGGGGTTCTCCCCACCACAAGAACTCAACTAGTGCAGAAAAGATGACCATTCAAAAAGAAAACCCCGGGAAGGGGGGGGTCGACGCGGGAACTCCCAACCAATTCACCAACTCTTATAACACGATTACTACAGCACCTCTGTCGAAACCTTGAACCCACGACTAGAGTCAACAACTTCAACACCAGGAAAAACCCATAGAAAAACAATTAACCAATATCAAATTGGAGACTTGATCCACCGAAGTCCACAAAACGTAACCACATCGACTACATATCTAAAACGAGGTCAACCCACACGAGAGTCAAACACACTTTTAAGAAGGACACACGCTTCAGAATATTACATTCTCACGACAAGTCCGCTTAGATTTATCATAGAACAAGTCCATTGCCACTTTTTAGAAAAACAACACATTTACATAAACAAGACTACTTGGATTATAATAGAACAAGTCCATGATAACCGCATGTTAAAACAATGAACATACAACTACGTCAAAACTTAACAGCAGAAAAACAAGTACTAAAAGATCTTGATTGTTCCACTGCTAACACGGAACACAAAACCTGGACCAAGGCTTCACAACCCTGGGGACTCCTG
Organism: Viscum album; assembly: GCA_963277665.1. Classification (NCBI taxonomy): domain Eukaryota; kingdom Viridiplantae; phylum Streptophyta; class Magnoliopsida; order Santalales; family Viscaceae; genus Viscum; species Viscum album. The sequence goes on along the minus strand of OY728162.1, from coordinate 1,364,577,551 downwards.
ACTGTGCGCGAGCTTCACCCCGAGACTTGTGGCTAGGGCTCTGATGGCTGAAGCATCTTCTGCCTCACAGTCAGGTACTGACATTCTCCCACCGCAGCTTCCTCTTCAAGCAACGCTTCTTGCAAAACTTCTCCAGATGACCCAGACAACCACAGCGATGACACGTCTTCGGAGGGTTGCGACAAGACGGCTTTAAATGCCCGTAACGACCACACTGAAAGCATACCATCGAACGATCTGATGAACTGGAAGCTGGGACCAAAGGGGATAACTCATTGGGGACAGGTATCTCTCGCGCCTTTTCCTCACCAGAGGGGGAACTCTTACGAACAACAGGGGATGCTGAAGTATTAGCCACCCGCACACCGGAAAGCAACTCAGCCAAGAAAGCTTTCTCTTCCAGCTTCTCGAAACAAAGGTCTTCAGAAGGGAGGACTCGCTCCTTGATCTCGGAACGAAGACCCCCAGTGAAAAGAGAGGCTTTCATGAGCTCATGTGATGCTACCTCTGGAGAAAAGGGAATCAGTTCCTTGAAATGGTCAACATATGCCTTCACCGTCCGTTGACCTTGTTGAATATGCACAAGCTCTCTCTTTTTCCCCAACTTCACTTCCTCAGGTACAAACCATTGGATGAAAATGATTCTGAAGACATCCCACGTCATTTCACCTTGCGTTGACGGTGGGGTAACCACCTTCCACTGGTCCAGAGCTGGACCCTCGAACAACTCCATAATTGCACGAACCTTAACATTATCGGGAGTTCCCAACATTCTAAAGACACGCTCCACTTCCTCGAGCCATTTCACTGCCTCTAATGGACCCTGATCACCATGGAGAACAGGCAAGGTCTGAGGAGGACTAAAAACTGGGCATGACATATCCGAATCCTTAGAGACCTTTCTGGGCGGCATTTCCTGAGCGACATATAAAACACAAGGCCAAAACCAATATCAAATCAAAGCAACATCAATAAAAGCACTTTCATCAAAACCAGTCAACACAAGGACCAAACAAATACGAACACAATCCAAAATAAAATCTCCTTTTCAAAATCCCCTTTTTATTTTAGATTTCAAAACCACTTTTTTTTCAAGATCACTTTCCAAAAACCAATCCACTTTCAAACCAAAAGCTTTCCAAAAACTGTTTCCCATTTAAAACCAATTTAGAAAACAAAGTCAAGCCTTTAACTTCAAATACACACCCAGGTAATCTCATGAACCGTTGCACATGTCTTTATCCACATTCCATTCATACGTGCATCCACACACACTTTCCATGCATTCTCACACATGTGCAAACGTTCATAAAGAGGAACAGAGGTTTCAACTCAAACCATTCTTATCCAATTCCAAGAAAACAACAGATTTCCAAATCAAGAGATTTCAGTTTTAAAACCCATTTTATACATTTAAAGTCCTTTAAAAGAAACCAGTCAAATTTTCAAAAACCCTTTTTCATTTACAACAACGCACTCACACAAACCAAAACGAAAGCAGCAACCAAATTTGCATCAATCACAGAAATGAGGGACTAGTAGTCACACTCAACCTGGCGACATGGTCGTGGGCCATTTCCCAAGTCAGCGTTGACCACTAGGAGGAATTCAAACCACGTACTTGAACTCCACATGGGTCACTACTCCATGTGAAATTACGACGTAACATCGGCTTGCCTCCATTGTCATCTCTCAATCCAAGACAAACCAGAAAAGACAAGGACACAATTCCCGAACTACCCCTGGTAACTTAAGGATCAGTGCGAGCAAGAGTTCGCGACGCTCTTCCCGTACCTACCCCTCGAGTTCCGACAGTCCTAATCTCCTTCTACCGGACAACCCAAATAACAAGAACCACCTCTGATACCATTTTGTCACGAACCAGCCCGGGTCGACCCTGAACCGGTCACCCGAGCCGGTCCGCGGCAAGTCCCGAGGGGCGTTCCCGATCCCCCCGAGATGGCAACAAGTGTCGGGCATCAAAATTAAGCAGATGGGAACGATTTCAGCCCAAAGCAAAAGTAAATAGAACAGAATAAATAAACACTAACAGCGGAAAAGAAGTAAAACCCACACAACCACGTACCTCCATGTGACCTCTCAGGTCACCACCCAACTAGAGAACAACCTCGCTCCAACACTGAGCGACTCAAAACAGAAGACCTGCGACTGAAATGGTAAAAGATAGGCGTGAGAACGAAAGTACTCAGTAGGTGAGCCCCACAACAAATCCGAATGCACTGCCAGTAAATAAAGAATCTACATAATACAGGTTTGAACTATAATGTATAAAAGTAAGTTTTCACAATGCTTTACTTGAAAATCAAACACGAGACATTTCCCTTATTCCTTTTTAAAAGTTGGTTCCATTCCATTAGTTTTAAACTCATTCTGATAAGCAAAATGTTACATTTCCAAATCTTACCCAAAGAGAATAAAACATTTTCATTTGAAAACCATTTTTCCAAAAATCTAACAGTACAAGCTGTAAAGGATGACTGAAAGTAAACAAGCAGGGAAAACAAGTGCAAGTAAAGGTAAAACAGGCAAGGAAAACCAAGTGCAAGTAAAAACAAACCAGAAGTTATCAGCAATAACCATGGGTGATCCTGAACATCCCTAGAAAACCCCTGGACGTAATCGGGTTCAGACTACCTGCCGGCATGGTACTCCATAGTCAATAACCAACTGGCCGCCCTAACAGCCAACCAGTGGCACATCCCTCCTGGCCTGTCTGTAACTCCAGGGGGTACTAACCCGTCTAATCAGGGTTAGCAAGCAACCGTCACTCGATAATCTACAAGACGCCCAGGAACCCGTGGTAGTTTAGTAACACTGTGTAAGTGGGAGACCCACACACGCGTGACTCATCTCACCGCACTTGCCAACCCCTTACACGGACATCACTACACGACAACCCTCGAAGGGAAGTCCCCCTGTAGAAATGCCCTCACAAGTACGTATATATATATATAATCACTCCACATTTGATAAAGTGCCAACCGGGCCGTCATGTCACTTACATTTTGATCATTTGAGACTAAAGCATTTTTAAAGAGGGATGACACACGCCATTTCATTGAAAACCAGAAACGCACTTAGAAATTTATTTAAGAAACTCAGATCAGCATCTTAAACCTGGAACACATTTGTTTCACAAGTAGAGTCACTTTCCAATCACCAAACGCACCCCACTTTTATCAAGAGCCAAACGGGCCTTTAATCATTTTTTTGAAGGAATACCATTTTCCAAATGAAATCCAACTTTTGTTCGCGTAACAAAGAGAAACATCTTTCATCAACCAAGAGCCACACACAAAGTTTCCAAAACAAGTTCAAAGGTCACACGACGTTTTCTCTAATCAAGGTTCTAAGAAAACACCATTTTCCATAAACAATACATCTACAAATTTACACACGCCAAAAACATTTCAAAACACAATTTAACATGACTTTCATTATTCAGGAAGAACCATTTAGCAATACTACCATGGAAGCACAAAAACTAAATCCAAGAAGAACACTTTTAATGAAACGCTAGAATTAAAAACGACTTTTTTTCATCAGCAGATCTCCATACTATAAAAACTACTAAATTTTCCTTTAAATTTACTGAAATTCAATAAAAGGCAAGGAATAAATAAATTCTTAATTTAAAGGCGAGTGCAATGGGAGACCTACCTCAAGATCCAAGCGCGACGGTAAAACGACCTTGGAACCAAGGCGCGATGACACGACGTGTGTCCGAAGCCACGTGATAAAGTCCAACATTCTCGAAACTGAGGCTCGGAGACGGCAGAACCTCGGAAACAAGGCGCTGCGATGGCGCTCTCTCGGAAACGCCCTACGCGGGTCCTAAAACAGAAGACCGTAGAACGGGTTCAACGATCAATAATAATAATATAATAGCAGTAACCAATACATGATGTTAATATCAGTATTAATATAATAGCAATAATAATATAGTCGTAACAATGACAATAGCAATAATAATATAATTAGCATAATAATAATATATCAATAATAGCAATAATAATAATATCATAATATTAATACAATAATAATAATGGGAACAATGCTAATTTAATATAATCATAATATATTAATAATATAATAATGATAATAATATAAACTAATGTTAACAAAATAATATTAATAATAATAATATAATGACAATAGCATAATAATAATAATTTAATAATAATAATAAGAATATCATAACATAATAAAAATAATAAAAATAATATGATAGTAATAATAATAATAATAACAATAATAATATAATAATAATAATAATAATAACAATAATAATAATAATAATATAATAATAATAATAATAGTAATAAAATTAATAATAATAATAATAATAATAATAATATAGAATTAATAACAATAACATAATAATAATTTTAATAAAGATGTAATAATATTAATAATGATATTAACATAATAACAATAATATTGATAGTATAATAATATTAATTGTAATATAATAATAATAATTATAATAAAACAAAACAAACAAAAATAGAAAATAAAAAAAAGGGGAACTCACGCAGGGGGGACGGATCGGCGAGACAGCGCAGCGACGGGGCAGGGGAGGTGCGGCCGGGCAGAGGAGCAGGACGGAGCGGGGCGTTCGGCTGGTGGAAGGCCGGCGCGGCGAGCTCGGAACGGCGAGCAGGGGGAGAGGAGCGGAGGCTGGGTGTAGGGCGCGAGGCGGGGAAGCAGGGGAGAGGAGCGACGGAGGCGTCGCCGGAGAGAGCCGGGGCTGGCCGGTGCAGGAAAAACGCAGGGAAAGAGAAGCAGGGGTCGGAGGGAGGTGCCGGCCTGGAGCAGGAGGGGTGATGCAGGGCGGCGCCGGACGAAGGAGAGGCCGGAGGTGTAGCGTGGCCGGAACAGGGGGGCGCGGCGGTCGGGTGAGGCGGAACGGGAGGGAGTGTAGGGGAGAGGGCGGCGCGGAGCGGGGTAAGCCGGGACGGCGTCGGGGAGGCGGTGCGCAGGGGGAGATGCAGGAGGCGAGGCCGGGACAGGAGGAGGACCAGGCGGCGGTGCGGACGGGGCGGTCGGGAGCCACGGGCTGCGGTGGTTGGTGTGGCGTGCGACTGGAGGAGCGCAGCGAGGGAGGCCGGGCGCGGCGAGGGAGGCCGGGCGCGGCTCGGTGCGGGAAGGAAGGGAGAAGGGAGCGGCGGTCGGCTGGCGGAGGAAGGGAGAGAGCGCAGAGGGGCTGCGGGAAGAAAGGAGAGGGAGAGGGTGAGGGGGGTGGCGGCTACGGGGAGAATAGGGTTAGCTAGGGTAGGTTAGGCTTAAATATATATATATATATATGATAAAAATAATAATTATAATTATAATAATAATAATAAAACATATAATCTTAATAATAATAAAACTTATATAATAATAATAAAACTTATGTAATAATAATAAAACTTATAATAATAATAATAATAAAATGTTATGATAATAATAATTGCTTTATAATAATAATAATAACAAACCTTCATAATAATATTAATAATACTTTATAATAATAATCATAACAATAAAATAATTAAAGTAAATAAAAGGTAGTTAATTATAATAATAACGCAACTCAATTAATAATAATAATAAAAAGTCAATGTAAAAACTTAAATATTTAAAACGCCGGGTGGACACATCGTCCCCCGGGCCGAACGCACGACCATCGCTAGCGTTGCGATGACCGCGCACCGGCACGAAACCACCAATCACAATTAATCTTCGAAAAATTTAAACCGGGACCAAGAAAAGAGAAAAAATTATGGACGTCCGCGGTCGAGGTGTGACAATAACCAAACATCAAGGTAGAGATATGTAATAAATTTACAACATCCATGTATGTGGTAAATTGATAATTAATGGGACATTATGAAAGAGAGGGAATGGAAAGAAATATATATCAATTTTATATATTTATTAGAAAAATGATAAAAATGATATATAATCTATAAAAACCATCCATATAGGAAATGATATATAAATAAATGACATTATCTACACTGGTAGTAAACAAAAAATTAATAGAACTTTTTCATGGATAGGGATTGAGATATAAAAAATAGATATATTAGAAATAATATTTTTATAGTATCTTAATATCATTAATATAATGTTAAAATATTATTTAATTAAATATCGGTTTTTTGAATTAGGTTATAAAACTATTATAGTAGAATATAATTGGAAAATGAGGGAAACAATGAAGGAATAGTTTCTTTTTCATTGAGGTTGTTAATTTTCTATGCCCCTTAATGCCTTAGATTCTCAGAGTTTAATGAAATTAGAACACATGAAATGTTTTATAGAGACATAAGATGAGTAAATATGAAGATCTTTTTCATTGTTATGTGGACGAGTAGGTATATTCTAGGAGGGAGAGGGTGTATTTATACTTGAAGGGAGGGTTATTTCTATATTAAAATATTTAGTAAATTATTATTTCTAATGATAATTAATAAATAGTGGATTTACTAACATTATTAAGTAAGTTTTATTCACATTACTAAATTTTATTACTTTAAAACTATTCTAGGACTATATTAATTAAATTTTTGAAAATAAAGGAAGATAAAATGAAAAATTAATTTTTATTGGAATAATTTTCCATTTCCAAATTGGGAAATAAATTTGAAGGATTTTATTTTTAATTTATTGTATTTAAATGGTAAATTTATCTTTTAAAATATGTTTTGGGTTTTTCCACCCATTAAATAATTTATTTGGTCATTAGTATGTAACTGAAATATTTTATTTTACATAATATTGTAATTTTAATCTTTACATGAAATTTTATATTGTTTATATTATTATCAATGAAATGATCTTATATAATTTCCGAATGTTTATTCAAAAAATTAATTTTATTTTATTAAATTATTTTTCCATATTTAATTTAAATATTTAATATAAAAATTAATGTTTCAAAAAATATGATAAAATACACCTAATAATATACTTATACTATAATGGTTTTTGATATTGATTTTATAGCACTTTAATATTTTTTAAACATATATTGTTCATTTTAATATTATTAAAATTTAATGTTTCTATTATAGTGTTCATGTTATCATTTTAACTCATTGGTTACTATTCAAAATGGTTATGCTACTATTTATAATGGCCATGTTACTATTCCAATGTTCATATTAGTTTCGTAGTTTTAATAAATACCTCATAGTTATTTCGATCATAATTATCTTCAATTCTACTCATGGATATATATTCCCCAATTACAACATGCTGAGTATATTATATGTGTTTAGTTTCCTTTTTATACTATTTTCCATGAGTGTGGTAATTCAGGGAGACCACATTGATCATATTTTTTCTATTGATGTTATTTTAATTATTTATGTTTATTATCCCTTATACAAAACTCAATTATATGTATAATATTTATTTTATAAATATACTATTCCGTATTCCTGAAATAAATTATTTTTGTTTTTTCTTATGTGGTGCATGCGTTTATTTTATACTATATTCCTGAATATAACACATATTCATATTTAGATAGAAAATTGAATTTATAAATTCTAGGATCATTTAATTTATTATCCATTACGAAATTTCATCCATGAAATTTAAACTCATATCCTCAGTAGAGAATAAGTGAGTGTACTTTTATTTCATTACATCCTCAGGTTCTAGTGTTGCATCTTCACTATTGTGGATTGGATAAGTGAGAATGACTACTTGATTGGCCCTATTATATAGAAATTTGTCTATATTATCTAAAATATTCTTCTATTTTTCATTATAAGAGACGTTGTGATCCATTTGTAAAACCTCCAAACTTAGTACAAGTAAAGGATTAGGTATATACTTTCTCAGGAGAGATATATGAAACACATCAGGAACATGATCTTGGTTTGGTGGATGAGCATTTCTATGGGCCAAATCTCATATGTGATCAGGAATTCAAATATGGAAAAAAACCTAGGGTAGATAATTAACTTCATTAAAAACATCACGACCTACTTCTAGGGTGATATTTAAAGGAACAATTTGTCTCTAACTTCATAATCTATGTATAATACATGATTTTAAGCATAACACTTTTGTCGACTTTGATAAGATTTAATGAAATTATAAAATGATTATGTTTTCTTTAATATTTATTGCACATGTTAGGGTCCATGTTACTTTTATTAAACATCTTCATTCATGTTTTATGGGTTTCTACATATCATATTTTATAAATTGGTCCATATAAATACTGGAGGGGAAACTATTATTATAGGGAAACATTAAATATTTATATATTAATCATGATAGAGAGTGAGAATAAAAATTATATTGAGGTTTCTCTAGGAATTTACTCCACAGAAACAAGGATTATCCAAACCACTAGAATGCCAATCGATGTACGTCATGAGTAGCAGAACATAAGCCTCATTTTATGACCTTATTTTACCAAAACATAGGTAGATTTAAAATATCATAATAAATAAAACTATTTCTTCCAAAAATTCACACGCACACACACACATAAACACAAGGAAACATCCATGTGAAAAAGAGAACAAGTATAAAACACTTGTTTTTTACATTGTTTGAAAATTGAAACTTATGTCCATGGGATACCACTATTTTTACTAGTAATTATTTGAAAGATACAAGAGTTTAAAATAATTATATATTTACCGTTTCTTAGATCACTAAGACTTATCTAATAGTGAGTTCCTATATTTGGGTGGTACCATATATCTTTTATAGTGATTTTCAGTCGTTCATCTATTACAAATAACCAACTAATTTTATGGGGGTCCTTCTATTTTTATTATATGTCTATAGATATCTAAAACAATTCTTCATATTTACTCCTAGATTCTAGTAGAATAAATATCCACCCATTTCTACTCAACTGATCTACAATACTAGACCCTTATACTAAAACCACAATTTTCACATATTCTTTAGAATTTAACAACTTCTGAAAAAATTAACACTACTTAATGATTTAATATGATATACTAAATTCCTTAATATTTCCTAATTTTTTTAAAAAAATATCCTTCATATGAAATTAATTATAAATTAAAATAGTTTCACAACTCATAATAATCACCAACATGAATATTTTTTTCAAGGAATTATTGAAACCTAAAACACTTTAGTAATTCTAGAATATCCACACTTATTCCACAACATGTAGTTCTCTCCAAAAACATATAGTCCCCCTAATCCCAATAAAGTATAGTCTTTCCTTAGGCTGTCATGATCAATCAAATGGGTTCACATAATGTAAAAATTATACTTCTTACTTAACTTATACGAAACTAACACTCTATCCTCTATAATGTTTATAATGTTTTATTATTTCAAGGCAATATGTTTTTATTTCAAAAAAAATGAATTTTTCACCATGTTAATAAAAATATATCAATAATAGAAGATTATACCAATTTATTCTATTGTTCCACATTCTATCAATAAATTTATTAATAAAACTAACTCTATTGTTTATTCCATTATTGAAATATGTTCAACTTTTATGGTGGAGAGTTCAACCACCAATTACAACCTTTACATCCTACTTAATACCACACCATATTAATATAATAAAATATGATTTTGTACTCTTTTGAGTATAAAAATAAACCCATGTTCAATATCTATATATCATTTCATTGGTTTGGAATACATGCATCATACAGATTTATTTTTCCATTCCTTTTCTATTTTATATGATCTAATTGACTACATCACAATGTAAAATCAATGTATTTTCCTTATATTGGAAGATAAAACCCACAGAATATGAAATTTAAATGAAATTTTACACCACATTATATATAAAACAACAAACAACTGATGAAAATCAATCTTTTTTTCTTGTATTTTTCCACATCATTTGATCTTGGTGATTATCACTACGATAGTTTGTTATGCCCGACCGTAGGAGTTGGAACTACCTAACATACGATCATTTTAAATTCCTAGATGACTTACCAGATTAAATACCTCTATGACACTAGTAAACATCTAGTGATTATATCCCTTTAAATCCAAACCCAATGAATTTTCATATCTATTCGGATATATTTTATATTGAAACATTTGGATAACTCACATTTCAAACCATGAAAATTTTGAATATTCATACATAGAAATATAATATAATAATCACTAAGTAGAATTATACTAAAGTAATAATCCTTAAGCACTTTTCGATAGAAATAATGGTCTGATTGTATTTTCATGAAACTATTTTTAAAAATAAATGCATAGAATTTTTGAAAATATTTTAATGGTTATTGTTCCAAGTCGTAGAGACAATATTTTATCGTACACACCATGTTATAATTTTGATAAACCATGAAACCAATTAAATTATTTATGCATATAAATTCTACCAAATTTCCATGATGGAAATAAATTTTACATATATTATTTCCTAGTATAAATTATCATTAGTAACCATACCATGAAAAGTTAGTATGGAAGTATGTTTAACAACAAGAGATATTTTTTAAAAAATCATTCACCATCCATTTGTTTGGTAAATTTTTTCCACCATAACAAATTTATAAATTTTATATCCATAAAAGTTTTATTTTAAAAAAAGGCTTACTTATACTCCAATAATTTCTATCTATGTGGTAAATTTGTTCATACCCAATATTTATTAGGATGAAAGAAATCCCTTTAATATTTTATAGTTAAATCCCAATTTCTAGAATCACTGGCTTTATCATATTTTCCTAGGCTTTGAGTTTTTCCTACCATATTTAGAATGTAGGTAGTTCACATGATGAAAAAATATTTGTACTAATTATCTAACTTTGGATTCTTTTACAACAGAACTCGTGATTCTACTATTATGAGTAATGCATCTTCTGGTGACCATTAAACTGTATTTAATACATTTAGAAAAATTTATATAACTTTTTGTTCCATTGAGAATTTAGTTTCTTCCTATGATAGTTGAATTTATGGACAACTTGTGGAATCATCTAATCCATTCAGATGAAATCATCATCGGAATCATCCATACGGATAAACACGATCAGGGAATATTGATACTATGCCCTCAACTTCTCACTCCACCAAGTGTTTTGTATATTTACAATACACTATAATTTAATATAATTTTTTATGATCTGATTATCTTTTTATGATAATTATCTTTGATAAAGATCCATATTTTTAATGTCTATAGCCCCAAAAAAGTAATACATACGACCTATCCTTAATCATGTATCATTAGTAGGCATCAATGTTAATATATAATAAACTTATAAAATCATTTAGGTCATTAACTTACATTGGTTTACTATAAATACTCATGATGATTTTCCCCACTCGTTCCATTGAATTTTTTTTAACTTCATATGCTGCACAATTCAGTTCTTTAACAAAATTTACTATGGATAGGTCAAAGTGATACCTCTTTCAATGATCCCTCTTAGTTGTCTTTATATTTTTTCTCTTATACATAGTATTTTTATTATGTTCTTGGAATAATATATTTCATTCAAATTCTATTATTTTAGTAATAGTATGTGAAACCCCTAAGGCTCTGTTAACTTCCATTACTAAACCACATACATTTTATCTTTCATTTTAATTCTTATTCAACAATGGATTTAAACTAAATATAAAGTCTAAAAATATATTACATGTTTTTCATAGATTATAAAAACACATTCCATTTTTACTAATCAAAATATGTGGCAAATTATAGTGATCATCTGTGATATTTAATCAGGGATGGTTCTCCATCATCCGAGTGAACTAGATCCCATTTTTTGCTTTGTGGCATCCTTCAATTCAAGTTAAATGTAACATTCCATTGATTCCGGAATATAAAACATTCAAAATATCTTAATTATATATTATCATAATTTATAACATCATTTTCCTTTAGAATATCCATATTATTCTTATGAGGATAACCACATCAATAATGGAACAACATCAGACTTCTAAAAGTTAATTTTTAGTACATCATCGAACCATCCAACCTTATAGTCAAATGTAATGTATCATACATTACCCCTCTTACTAATACCATATATCATTGGGTAAAATTATATAATCTATAATAAAATAATAATCCATAACATTTTCATCACGTTTTCCATATGAAATAACAATTTTCTATAATCATAGGATATAACAAACCTATTTTAACATCATGAAATTACAATTTTCAATATTAATATTAAAATATAAAATTATAAAAAAACTCATCATCCACCATTTAAACCATTAAAAATATTATGACTAAATAATTCACCATGAACCCTTTGTAATGGAGTGGAACGATGTGCCATAATCAACTACCCATGATTCAACTAAAAAATTGACACCCAATAGAAAGTTATTACTCCCTTATACTGAATGCTTAGAAAATCTAATTATAGAATCTATACTTATAGAGTTCACCCTGAAAACCTTATGATGTTTTTTAAAAATTTCATATTTTACCAGAAATCAAATATAGTGATAATGATCCATTTAATTTACCTCAAATATGATCTCATGACTAATCATCCAGATTCATTTCAATTGTCTTCTAATTTGATGATCATACTCTAAATTATGAATTGATCTAATTTTAGGTAGACCTTTGGCTTACATTTATATAAGATAATCATTTTGGAATAAATTTCAAATATTCCTAAATACTATGATGTTTAGTCCACTATAATTACTAATAAAAGTTACAATCACCTCGTAAAATTCTTATAGTGATGACAATAAGAGAAAATTTCATATATCGTTCATGAATGTTAACTTTACTAACTCATGCTTTCCCTAAATCGTAATTAACTCATTAATATGGTTTGAATTTAGTTTCTATTCAAATATATATATTCTAAGAAACCTCCAAATCATGAAAATATAATTCAATACTAGAGGGTTTTAATTTATATTTTTTTAGGATCTTTATTATCTCATCTATAGTGTTCTTTTATTAGATGTTTAAGGAAACATTCCATACAAAGTTATACTAATGAGTCTAAGTGCCTTATGATCCAGAAACCACTAATTTTTTTGACAATATTTTTTTATTTTAATCTATAAACTGTAACATTAAACTCTTTTTTGTTGAGGTAATATTCTATCTGATTCGTTAGTTTCTATAGTATGTTCCAATGAACTTATCAACCTGAGCCTTACCAACATCATATTCCATTAATTCTACTAATAAGAATTAAAAAATCAAAATGAAATAATTATATGTAATGAGTGATTAAAGATAATTGATTATATTGTAGTTATACCCATGAAATGAACCAGAGATCTAATATGAATTGTTTGGGAGTGGGTATGAAAACTAGAATGTGAGTACCCCTGAAATTTACTCTATCCGAATATGGATTTTCCAATATACAAAAATTCCGATTACTAAAATGCATTTATAGGGGAATAGAATCCTCCTTCACTAAACATAGTGGACTAGAAAAAAGGTAGATTTATAGAACCCTAAATCACCACACTAAGACTTCTAATATTTGACACATACAAACATAGAAGTATATAACCAAGTGAAATACATAAAATGTAAATAAAACATTTTTTGTAATGTTGTTCAGACATTGATACCTCTGTTCATGGGAAGAAACTACTATATTTTACTTAATAATTATCTTAATTACACAAGGGAATAAAATCATTGTGTCTTTACTACAACATACATCACTAATTGTCATGTAATCACAAGTAGCCTTATGTGGGTGGTACCACCTCTCTTTTCTAGATATGGTAAACCAGTCATTAAGTAGAACCAAACTACTAATTTCCTAAGATATTTCCATTAGGTTTAGGAGACTATAAATCTCCTATAATATTCATCAGTGTTACCATTTCCTATTAATAAAAAAACTCACCACCCATTCCTGATAAATTTATCAGCACTCATTACACCTTCTACTAAACCATCCATTTTGAAAATATTGATTTGAATTTCACAATCTCAGACCAACATTTTTCATCCAATTGATTTACTACTACTGTTTAAAAACTATTATAATGGTTGACTATATTGATTCTATCAACTTTTGTTTTCTATCAATTACACCTTAAATATGTATTCTAGGGTTGGATTAGTCTGTTCTGGCTAGCCATAACTATGGCGGTGATATAATGTACTAATCCTTGACAAAAAATTAATGATTTTTTAAAGAATTATAAAAATATAGTGTTGAACCATAGATCCTTATTAGATTTTATTGAAATTGGTTTCCTATGAAACCTCAACACATCAATTACACATATCTTGGAATGTTGATAAAATATAAAATATTCACAAATAGTGATGGAATTAGATACCATATTGAGCCAAAAAACAACAACCCATATGGATTTGTTTCCATTATATGTCTTCAAGGGACCTCTAACAAAGTCTAGAGTAATATTCTGTCATTTCCATATTTATATGGTTAATGATTGAAAACTTTAATTATATATTTGATATTATGCCTTAAATTTTTGTAACACCAATCACATTTAGGTTTACTCAACAATCCACTTCATCATGATGTCCAACTAGAAGAGCACTTGGTGATCTTAGTACATATGTGTGATTCGTGGAGGGATGGAGAAACATGTATTATGCACATCCTAGAATTTATCTTTCAAAAAAATTTGTTATTTATTCACACATAGTAATGTTCTTAATCAATTGAATTTTTGTTTATCAATATTTAATTCTTTATTCTACCCTTCCTACATGGATTTCACCTTCTTTTCAATATCTATATTATCCCATTAGGAATTATAGATTTTATCTTTAATAGATGGATGAGAAATAATTTGGGTAAGGTAGGATGTCTTTTAAAACATAATCATTTCATGATCCATACTTTTAATATCTATGTTTTTTTTCTAAATCCTCCCCATGGATAGGGTATCATAATTATTTCTGGTGAAAAAATCTGCTTTTTTATTTTCTTATACAGGATAGTATTGTATGAGGAAATCATATTCATTGATTAACTTCATCTATCTTCATTGATTCAAGTCATACACAATATATATGAATACACAAATTAAACTCTTATGATAAGTATGTATTTCACACTTTACTCAATAGTGGTAATGCATCTATTTCTTCAATGTAGATATTTTAATATCAAACTCTATAACAACTGTTGGGTATTTTTGTTTATTGTTATTCATTTGACATGAATAATAACCTATCAACTTATCATTTTTTATGAGTACAAATTCCAATCCTTTTGTGTAAGCATCATTGTATATCACCAAACCTTCTCCAAACTAGGTTTGTTTGAGAAAAGGTGTAGTTAATATCCTCTACATAATTCACATAAACATTGACACAAATTATTATGTATAGACACACTTCACCCCCCTCTATGCTAACTTTGATAGTGGGATAGGAAATCGTGTGACATTATTCACAAATCTTATGTAGTACAATGATAATCCAATAAAAATATTTATCATCATTCCATTAAATAATTGATTTATTTGTGGATGTATCTATAAAAATTCCATTACTAATGATAATTGGCCCCAAGAATGTGACTTACTACATCTAAAATTCACACTTTATAAACTTAGTGTATAACTTATCCATTTGTAGCTTCTTTAACAAAATCTATAGATTCCTCTCATTTTCTTCCATACTCTTAGATTATATGAGAATAATGTAAATAAATCACATCGATTTATCAGTGAGATATCTAGTGACTATATTAATCAATTCCATGAAAATTGTTGGGGCCTTATTAAGTTAAAATGGTGTCACTATGAAATCATAGTTTCTATATCTTATATATAAGGATTTATTTAAAAACCTTATCTCTTCACTATTAGCTTATGATATGTAGAATCAACATCCACTTTTGAGAAATATTGATCTCTTCTAGGTTGTTCAAGAAAGTACTTAATCTATGGTAGTGAATAATTTTCCATTATAGTGATCTTGTTTAGATATTAATAGTAGAATCTTAATGATATTGATCGATAACAATTATTGTAACACCATAATAATTAATGTAGTTAATAAATAGATTTATGTTTAAATAAATAATGTTATGAAATATATTTTATAGAAACAATGTAATTTTAGTTAAAACAATTATTATTATTATTATATTTTTATTCATTTTTCAATGATGTCATTCAAAAAATTAATACTTGAGAAATCAAAATTAATTGCGCTTATAGATATATATACCCAAATATAGATTTTAATTCTTGTTAAATAAATTATTACAACTATATTTATGTTCTAACTAATACACCAAAATTTCATCAAATGATTTTTAATATGAGATATTATTTGGGATAAATAATACATTATTATAAATTATTAATTAGTATATAACCCAAAACAATGTTTAATTTGTAAAAAATTATGTTTTTAAATTAAAAGTAAAGTGTTATTATATAATTTTGTTTTGATTTATTCATATTATATATATATAATTCATAAATAATTACAACCACAAAATGTTATATATTATTAATTTTGGGATTTTAAATAATATACATGTATTTTTTATTTTTTTTATTTAAATAAATAATTCTTTATGAAAAATGAAATATATATATATATTTATTTATTTATTAAAACACAAAATAATGATATATGTATTTGAAAAATTGAATTTATACTTAATAAAAATGATTTATGCATTATTATTTTAATACATGAAATTGTATTAATAAATAAACAAATTTGTAAAGAAAACACAATCATGGCTTGGCACCTTAGAAAAGGACAAACAGTTGGATGGAAAAAATTAGACATTATGGACTTGTTGATTGGGAAAACAAAATATTGTTATAAAATAATAATAATATAATGTGAGTGGTTGATACATGATAAGAAATACTCATGATTGAGAATCACCTTCATAATATAATATAATATGAATATAATAATAATGATTAAATTTGACTAAATTAGATAAATTTTTATATAGGGAAACCCATGGGAATAAAAAAACAAAAGATAAATATAATATAATATATTTATAGATACAATAAGTACATATATATTTAGTTTTATTTAAAATAAAATAATAAAAAATACTAAACATCTCAAGGAAGGATTATGACACTTTGTATTTTTTTATAAATGTGTTCATTGAGAACCCCTCCTCCATGGATGGGTGACCCGAACCCCAATCTGGACGACCTGTTTTTGGTGATGCATGCCTAATTTTAATCACAATGTGAAGAATAGAGGTTCTGTAAATATTTTTGTAAGGGAAATTTATTAATTTATTTCAATTTACACTCTTGTTTTTCTAGTTTGCATAAGAGGAATTAAATTTCACTAGTTATTTGATTGGTTGTTTTCATTACTACCAAAAATGTTTTTCAAATGTAGTTTTTTTATTTTCTATCAAGGATTAATGTAATTTTATGTAAGGGGGTTTATATTATTTCAATTGATATACATGAATATATTTGTAATATATATATATAATCATGTAAAATCGTTTTTTTTTTCTAATTCAATTCGCATACATGAAATGTTTATCATGGCGTAATGGGTCTAAAATATCTTCATTTTAAGTAATTATATCTATGTTCTTTTTATAATATCATTTAAATATATATATATATACACATATATTGTTTATATTTTCATTATATATTTAAAGGGTTTCTTATGCCATAAATTTTATTTCTAATTTTACGTTGGCAAAAAATTCCCCTCTTTAAATTGAAAATTAGATTGATGGGTTTAAAAAATTACTCAATACACGATATATATATATACATACATATATATATGGAAGAAAAATTTATTGTCATTTTATAATTTTTTTCTTCTATTTATCATCATATTTCTAAAAAAAATTCCTAACATAACGACGTGTTATTCTAAACATCGCATCTGCATACGGTCATGGCCATGCGAGTATGCATATCGTCAATTTTCATTGCATTATAATTAATTTATGGTATCAAATTTTGAGGTTTTATTTCTATAATTAATAATTAAATGTTTCCTTTTAAATTATAAAATTATATTTCACGATCATTTGTGAGAAATGTATTTCACAAAAAAAGGATTAAATACCTGGATAGTCCATGTAAAGCCTAAGTGGTAGCAGTTTTCATCAAAACCAATCTTGTATGTTATGCAATGAAAATCCATGTATTTATATACATGTAATTATATATATACATATATATAATCCTGAATGTGAATATTAAGGCATTGGACATATTTTCAAATTTGAAAACTCTTGTGAAAATGTATATATATGAATTGAATGCTTAAAAATTATTTTTATAAAATTTGGCACTTTATCGTTGTAAATATGGATGTTCATTGGGGAGTGAACCCATACTTCACTGAGTGGGTAGGCGCAGACATCTTTCAAAAATTCAGGTGACCCAATAATCGTTTTTTGTTTTCAAAATAATGCATATTGTTTTCATAAAAACAATGGATTTTTTTTAAGAAATTTTAAATATAAGTATTTTAAAAAATTACATGGTATTTTAGGTCGTAGGTAATTTAAAATAGTATATTTAAAAATGGAATTTCCTTATGAATTTATAAAAAAAATTTCAAAAATTGTTTTTTTGAAAGAAAATGATTTATTGAATGTTTTTGAACCCCTTACTGGGCATTTTTTGTGCTCACCCCTGGTTATAAAATGATTTCCCACTGGTCACGTGGAGTTTTCTGAAGTCGTTCTCTTCACTTGAGGTGTTTTTTCATGTTGAGTTTTTTTAATTTTATTTTATTTTTTCTGAAACTCTGATAATTTTTAAGTTTATATCTATTCTCAAGAACCTTGATCATTAAAAGGTCCTCTATTATGTAATTTTTAAGGCTGGGTCCTTACCCTTATTGATAATGATCACTATTTCACCCAATATTGATGAAATGAAGTATATAAACCCTCTATCCAAATTCAATTTTAGTTTATTTTTTAATTCTTTCTATTCTATTGGTGTCATCCTATAAGGGATCGTGGATATAAATTTGGATTAATATATAATTTCTATTGAAAAAACTACATCATGATATGTATGATGGTGAGGAAATTCATTAGGAAATACTACAATATATTACCTCACAATAGTCATGTACTCAAGGGTTATACATTCTCATGTCTCAAAAATTTGATCATGATATAATTTATCATTGTGTATCAGCACCCACACTATTGATGGGCTACATAACATCGATTTATATAATTAATATAATTTTCATTATAGCATGGGTTGGTTAATATTATGGAATTATCTTTAATTTTCAAGTCCATATATTCTATTTATATGTAATGATATAAAATCCATTCATAATATTTTATCAAATACCACAAAATGAAGTATTATGATATTATCTTGAAGAATCATCCCACATACCATAACTGAGGTATATTCTATTACCTAGCTGACAATTATTTAACCACATGGAATTTTAATAGATATCTATACTTCATGGTATGAGGTAGATGATTTAATAATTCCAGATAACATTCAGAATTTAAACGAATGTGTATAACAAGAATAAATTGAAACCCTTTCTATTCCCATGTTAATAGTTATTATATCACATACTACTTTGTTTTGATGCACAACCTCAGTGGTAGTGATGTGATATCATATCCCTTACTCCCTTATCATAGGTTATTGTTGTGGTTTATTAACCATAAAGACCCATTTTGGCGATAAATATATTTCATTGTTCCCATGATCCTTGTAGTTGAAGCATTAAACCATAATTTTGCATTGTATGGTTACTTCCTTTCCTCATTCATATTTAATGTGTCCTTCATGTGTCATTGAAATCCATGATCATGACTATCTTATATAAAAAAATCATTTCCTCAATACTCTGAGGATTTACTATGATCCTTCATTTCATATCATTTATATATGGGTGATGATATCTTATTTCCTCATTTATAATTATGTACACCATCTTTAAAATCAGTCCTTTTCTTCTTATCTCAATGAGCATGGTATTATTCCCCAAATTCACTATCTACTTTTATTGTAATATGGATAAACTCTTCATAACTCTCGGTGTATTGGAAACCTAAATCCATTTGTAGTTTTAATTTTATATTAACAAGGGATTAATATTTTTTTATAATTATTGATAACATAAATATAATCATTCCTTATAATTATAGTGAATGTTTTCTTTTAATAATGTAGTAGATTTAATTTTTTTTAATGAATCTCCTAAAATATTTTATCCTTCGTCTTATAGAGAGACCAAGTGAAACCCATGTTATTAAAAACATTCATAAGTCCTTCTACTGAATTTATTTATCTATATCATTTTTATTATTATTCTTTATCATTTGTTTCCATAGATCAACATCTCCTTCAAAATTATAGAGGACCAAATAATTATTCTCCTTATCCAAAAAATATGGAATGAAAAATATCTTTTCCACGAAGATTCCCCATTACACCGTAATAAATCAATTATAAGATAAAAAAATATAGCAGTGTTCACTTCAACATAAAGGAATCAATGGATAATTTCTCTCACTTGGTGAAATAGTTCATTCCAATGGATATTATTTATATCCTATAAAAATTATGTGATGTACATCATGTTGTTTGGTACTCCACCTCCAATTACATTTGGATTGTTTTATAGAAACTTTTTTCATTGTATAACAAAAAATTTATTAGCATAGATTCACCATGTTCAAACCATTTTGTAAAATAGAATAGTTTAGAACAAAACTCAATTTAAAAAATCATTGGAAACAGAAAATTCACATTCATAAATTTCTTATAAAGCTATGAAATATGAGGTATTTAATTTTATCTATGGTTATCTTTTACTAAATAAATAAAGAAATGGATGAAAACATTCTATGATACCATTTATAGAAACCCACATAGTTTATAAATTAATGTTATATTATTTTTATAATAAATAACTTATAATAATACAACCTAGAATCAAAATTTTTATTGTCATGGGGAAATCCGGCAAATACAAGATGAATACATATGAAATTAAAAAAAAATTAAATCATTCATCACTATTCTCCTAATAAAAATCATAATATCCTTAGTACATGTAATTGCATAAGGGTATATGTCATTGAAAAAGAGATGTAAATGACCTATAAGTGGAGAGATAATAGGAAATATTCTGATACATGAATAACTATGGGAACATGGGCGAACATATTTATCATTTTTATATCATAGATAAAAAATCATTATAATATGAATTTTTAAATTATTTTAATGATACATGGAATATGAAACTTGAATAAAATTGAAACACCACAACATTATGAATAAATCCCACACGTATAATTTAAACAAATCTAACATTATGTTCATAAGTTACATTTGTGTGGATCCTCATTTATATAATGTGAAAGCATGTGGAATTATATACATTCATAACAGACATAGTTTCATAAAATATAACATTCCTCTTAATTAATTGAAAGAATATATAATTCTTTTCCAACCTGTTTAAACATAAAATTTTCATAATCATCAATGACACATATTGTAACACCCGAGACTTTTATGTTATATAAATCATCAAAGGAATATTTTTCTACACAACACTTTTTGGCTTGCTTTACACGCAATCGCGACCTTCCTCGATAGCTTGCGTCGTACGCAATACCGAGTTTCACTAAACAACAATATGCAATTAAAACTAGCCGTTATGAATAGTAATAACCACTTTTTGAAATTTTATAAATTTTATTTTTCAAAATGGACTTCATTTTTGGACTCAGAATATCGAAATTATCCTAGGGTGAAATTTTGGTATTTTTCTGAAAACTTTCAATTTTTTATGAATAGTGAAACCACTAAGTGGTAGGTTAAAAACTGAATTTTGCATAAAACTTAATTTTACCGCTTCTGTGAATGGAATTTCAAAAATTCGAGAGACACGGTTAATATCAAGGACTAAAATGTGGTTCAATGAGATGAAAATAAATTTTTGGTGAATAGTATCTTTTTACTATTTTTACCGCGGTTAATAGTAAATAGGGTAACTAAGGGTAAATATGATATTAATATTACCCTAACACATGTCCTAATTCTATTGGACAAGTGTAATTCGACCAAAAACAAACTTAGGAATAAAATATGACCATTTAGGCCCACTTGGATTAGATTAGGACATTTATTATTAATTTATTTAAAGAAGGGTTAAAATAGTTAAAATCAATGTTTAATAAGTAAATCATTTTTAATATAGGGTTATACATAAGATAAATTCGATTTTAAATATTCATTAGAAAGCTAAAACGATTTCCTATATGATGGTATTTTATTTGTAATTTTTAGACATCAAATAAGTTAATTTATTTATGACACAAAGATGATGCAGTAATTATCTTATTAATGAAATATTGACAAAATTGATAATATAAATACCAAAATAAATGTAATTTGAGACTTTTTATGAATTACACTAATTTTCTAGGTTACTATGATATATTAGTATTGATTTAATCAACTTGGTTAGAACATATAATTCTGTTATGACTTTCACAAAAATCATATATCAAATAGTGTCAAAATTGACACAAAATAGTTTTTAAATCAAATATTATATTATCAATTGTTATTTTATTCATAAAAATCTAAGGTTCGGCAAAATGACTTAGATAAGGATATATATATTAATAATAAACAATTTGGGGTTCGTTTGGCATGTTATAGTAAGTGTATTAACCATATAGTGAAAGAAAACAAAAAGACACGGTAATAGTTAAATTAATTAACTTAGAGTTAAATCTAATTGATAAGGTTAAAATAATACCCTAAACTTGTCTAAATCCTATTGGTTGATAGGATTTCGACCCATCCCCACTTTAGCTTCGAAATAAGACCCTTTGGAACCATTATAAACCGATTTTGACTTTAATATAAAATAATATTTTGAGATATTCCTAAGGTGCCCCTCTCCTCCCTTATAAAAGGGCACCTCCTCCCCCTCCTCCTCACACCAATTTGAGCACTCAAGCTCGGCCAACCCCTGCCATTTTCCCTTCTCCACTTCCCTAGAATAATCCTAGAGGTCCTGGTCTTCTCCAAAGACCAATCTTAGTTCCTTAAGTGGAGGATTCAAAAAGGCGTTCCAAAGAAGAGGTAATATCCATTACCGATCTTTTCAATTTCTTTCTTCTTCAACTTCTTCTTCTTTAGTTGTTTCATGATAAAATAATAACATAAGTATTACTTACATACTTATATGTTATTATAAATATGAAACAACCCTAATTCACCTTCTATCCATCCTACGGAAAAATGAAATCACCGCGCGTGCGTACGTACGGAATACCGTCTCCACGCCGTGGTGTAATCTATTTTCCACCATCACCATACAAGGATGGGTATAATGGTGTAATCAGTAACTATATATGATTATTATTAAGTAATATTGATACTGAAATAGTATATATATATACTCCAATACAATTCCACGATCATAGGAACGATATCATCACTCGTGCGTACGTACGGAATACCGTCTCCACGATGTGATGCGACTCGTTCTACATGATCTTCATTTAATAATGATTATATAAATGAATTGAATGAATTAATATGGTATATACTACACTAATACCATTCTGGAAATTAATTATCTATAACCTAAAGATAAGAATAAGAATTTATTCGACAAAACACGCATAAGAACAAAAAGTTATAAAGACCCGAGTAACAAGTAACAATGAAATATTACTAACAAGAAGCTAATAATATGACCATATATGATCTCATATCAATATGTATGATTCTGGAATAAGTCAATAACATTATTTAAACCATTATACAGGAGCTTCGGACACGAACAAAGCAAATCGGACCTAAGGTAAGGAAAATATCACAATCTCATTTTTATCCGAGATTGTTTATTCGTAAGTATTTACTGGGGTGTATTTTATCATCCACATCCATGTTCCCTCAATATGTAATATTGTTTCTATCCACTTGAAATAGTTTAAATCCAATTTTACCCTTAGGTGAGTTTTTAGTAAAGAATATGAAAGGAATCTTTTGTTGTTTTTCCGTACGAGGTACTTTTTGACTTTTCCGACAAAAGTACGAAGAATGTTTTCTAACTTATACGGCATGAATGGATTTTTAAAACATTACTTCAAAGAAGCTTCCTTTACAAGTTTTCAAGTTTATTTTTAATCAACTTCTTTTATTTTAAAGTTGTATGACATGTTATGAAAGGAAAAATGTTTTTGAAGAAGAAAGGATATATTCCTCAAGAATTCAATTCAAGTGTTTTATCAAAATTATTTTCCATCTAAGATAATAAAGGTTTCTGTTTCTATCCATATTTTTACATTGTTTTGACTATGTTGTGATGGAATTATGTTTATGAATTACTTTATTATATATGAATTGATTTATGATGTCATGATGTTTCAAGAATCCCATTTTTGTTATGCGATGATGTATGTTTAATGATTATGTGGCACACATAAGAAAGGATTCATTATAAGATGGGTGGGACCTATATCTCCCTCCAATGCATTGGGTAATGATTTTATATCTCATGAGATAGACATGGCTGGAACGGAAGGTTATTTCGGTTCAGTGATACAGGACTGAAACGAGGAGTGAACTCGGTTCAGAAAGGGACTTTGTCCACTAAGATAGTCTTGGCAATGAGTCATGACTAACACGAAATGATTTTCCATGATTATGTGTGCATGCCACAAAGATTCAAGTTTTATGTTATGATTATGGGGATCTCATTTTCACTTCTATGATTTATTCCATGTTAAGATATTATGATCTCTTTTGCAGGTTTTAATTTTCAAAAAGATATGATATGATTTTTATTTCCTTTATTTGCCCTTGCTGAGCATTTGAGCTCACCCTTTTATGTTTTCTTTTCCCCAGGCCAGGAAGATGGATATTAAGTAGAATATGCTAAAAGGGACCCTAGATATGATGAAATAAATGGGAGACACTGTAGAAGATTTATGAACCAGTTGTTTATGTTTCCCAATTTCTAAAGACACTATACCTATACGGTCCTTTGTGGTTTTGTCATATGTTGTAATAAGTGCGATTCAATTTTGAAGTATTAACAATGTATGTAAAGTGTGGGTCGTTACAGTTGGTATCAGAGGAAAGGTATAGTCAACCTTTGGAAACTAGGATGTGAAAGCCTTAGTAACAACCCTAAGGATAAGTCTAAGCATAGAACACAATCTTAGAAATGGCCATGAATAACCTAGGATAAGACCATAAGCATGAAAATTTTATTCTTGAATTATGTGGTTTCCTATTATAATTAGTGTTGCTCACACTATTCTTCTTGGTTTTAGTCAATGTATGGAACCCAAAGGAACCGTGTTATGCGGAATGCGATGGGCAATGCAATGATTGTCCCCCTGAGCAACCAAACGATATGGGAGCTGGAATGCAAAATATTGTAGCCATGCTCACACAACTTTCTCAAGCTATGAATCATGCAGGATTTCCAAACGAACAAAGGAGGGAGCAACATTCTGTTGAATCCTTCATGAGGCAGCGTCCACCATCTTTCAACGGGTCTACTGATCCATTAGTTGCTGAACAATGGATTAGTACTACTGAAAAGATATTTTCAGTTCTTCAATGTTCTGAGCATGATAAAGTCATCCTAGCAGTGTATCGTTTGGAAGGAGATGCTGATCAATGGTGGAATCTTGTTAAGAATACAAGGCAAATGGATGAAATTGAGTCTATGGAATGGGACGAGTTCAAGAACTTATTTTTCAATAAGTACTTCCCTCGTATTCTCCGAACAATGATGGAGAAAGAGTTCCTTGAACTGAAGCAAAGGGATGATGAATCTGTTGATACCTATGAAGCAAATTTTACCAGACTTGCAAGGTACGCTTCTGGTATTATTATCCAACCTGAGAGTAAGATCGATCGATTCTTTAGTGGCTTAAAACCAAGTCTTCGAAGGGCGTTAGCCATAAGGGACTTCAATAGCTATGAGGAAATCGTTCGATGTGATCTGAAAGTCGAGATGGAGATTGGAGTAACCCATCAGTCACATGGGTTTGATAAGAAGAGGAAGATGGAATTCAAAGAAAAATATAAAGAGCACACGGAAAAGAAGATGAACTTTCCCTTATGATCAAAGTGTGGAAAGAAACATGGAGGGAGTTGTCTTAAAGGGACAAGTAAATGTTTTAAATGTGGAAAGGAAGGTCATCGGGCATTTGAATGTCGTGATAATGGGAAGAAGATGTCTAATGATGCAAACAAAGGAAGGGATACACAGAATGAACCTGCTACACTTCAATGTTTCAAGTGCAAGGAGATGGGGCATTATGCCAATCAATGCCCAAATCCAAGGGTTGATGATGATGGTCGACGTCAACAAACTCTTAAGGCTAAAGAAAAAGGAAAGTCACATGCAATTTCTATCAGCGATGTGGAGTACGATAACGATGTGGTGAAAGGTACACTTACCATCCACTCTAAAGTAGCAAATGTTTTATTTGATTCTGGATCCACCCACTCTTTTATTTCTAAAAAGTTTTCTAAGGGTATCACCGTATTACCTCAACAATTAGATGTTGAGTTAGCTGTGACAACACCTAATGGCACATCAATCGCATCAGAAGCTTATAATTCTTCTCCGATCGAAGTTTGTGGGAAAGTGCTTCCTGCAAATCTTGTGATCCTTCCTTTAGTGGAATTTGATGTGATTCTTGGCATGGATTGGCTTTCTCTACATGGATCTCATATCAATTGCCAAAGAAGGGAAGTCATATTTCATATTCCAGATCAACCTACGATCGTCTATCAATGCAAGGATGAACATAACCTTCCAGTAGAAATTTCTTCCATCTTATGGGTATTGATTCCACTAAATGAAGGTTATTTATCTCAAATAGTTGGTGAGAAACTCACGATTAATAATATGCCCATTGTACGGGAGTTTGATGATGTCTTTCCGGAGGAATTACCGGGTCTTCCACCAAATCGTGAAGTTGAGTTTTCAATAGAACTCGTACCGGGTGCTTTGCCTATTTCAAAGACACCTTATAGAATGACCCCAATTGAGTTGCAGGAATTGAAGAAGCAACTCCAAGAGAATCTTGATAAGGGATTCATACGCCCTAGTGCGTCACCTTGGGGAGCACCTGTTCTATTTGTTAAGAAGAAAGATGGATCAATGAGACTCTGCATTGATTATCGAGAACTTAACAAGATCACTATCAAGAACAAATATCCTCTCCCACGCATTGATGACTTATTTGACCAACTATGCGGAGCTCAATACTTTTCCAAGATTGATCTTCGTTCAGGGTATCATCAATTAAGGGTCAAAAGGGAGGATATACCAAAGACGGCTTTCCGTACAAGGTATGGACACTATGAATTTATAGTGATGCCATTTGGTCTTACTAATGCCCCTGCTATCTTCATGGATCTAATGAATAGAGTCTTTAGAGACTATCTTGATCAATTTGTGGTAGTCTTTATAGACGATATTCTTGTCTATTCAAAGAGCAAGGGAGAGCATGAAGATCACTTGAGAATTATATTGAAGACCCTGAGAAAAGAGAAGCTTTATGCCAAATTTACCAAGTGTGAATTTTGGCTTCAAAAAGTTGCATTTTTGGGTCATATAATCTCAAAAGAGGGGATATCTGTGGATCCAGAAAAAACAGAGGTTATCGAAAGATGGTCAAGACCAACAACAGTAACTGAGATCCGAAGTTTTCTTGGTTTGGCTGGTTATTATCGACGTTTTGTAAAATATTTTTCACGATTATCTAATCCACTCACCAAGTTGACTCGGAAAGGAGTTAAGTTTGTCTGGACAGAGGAATGTGAAGAGAATTTCAAGGAGTTGAAAAGAAGGTTATCCAGTGCACCTGTGCTCACACTACCTTGTAGTGTAGAAAGGTTTGTGATCTACAGTGATGCATCCAAGAAGGGATTGGGGTGTGTTCTTATGCAAAATGATATGGTGATAGCTTATGCCTCACGACAGTTGAAAATCCATGAGCAAAATTACCCAACACATGATTTGGAGTTGGCTGCGGTAATCTTTGCATTAAAGATTTGGAGGCATTACCTTTATGGTGAAAGGTGTGATATTTATACTGATCATAAAAGTTTAAAGTATATTTTCACACAAAAGGAGCTGAATATGCGCCAAAGAAGATGGTTGGAGCTGATTAAGGATTATGATTGCTCAATCCATTACCACCCTGGGAAAGCATACAAGGTGGCAGATGCATTAAGTCGACAAGACCATGCTAGTTTATCCATGATGAGGATCACAAAAGATCCAATATTTATGGATTTACAAAGGATGGATCTTGGAATTATAATGGAAGGGGAAAAATCTTATCTTTCTCAAATGAATGTTCAACCATCTATACATGTGAAGATTAAAGAGGCACAGAAAGAAGATGTCGAGTTACAAAAGAAGGTGAGAAATGTTCCTGAATTCAACCATGATTGTGATGGGATAATAAAGTTCAGGAATCGGGTTTGTGTTCATCCCATCCCCGAATTAAAAAAAGAGCTGCTGGATGAGGCTCATAGTTCTTCATTCTCTATTCATCCTGGAAGCACGAAGATGTATAGGGACCTGAAAGAGTACTTCTGGTGGGATGGCATGAAAAGAGATGTTGCTGAATATGTCTCTCGATGCTTGGTTTGTCAACAAGTTAAAGCTGAGAGACAGAAGTCTAAGGGGATGTTACAACCATTACCCATACCCGAATGGAAATGGGAAAACATCACTATGGACTTTGTCACAGGACTTCCTAAAACATCCAAAGACAATAATGCTATCTGGGTCATAGTTGATCGTCTTACAAAGTCTGCACACTTCATTGCTATTAGAGAGGATTTCTCTCTAGATCAGCTTGCCAGGATATATGTAAAGGAAGTGGTAAGATTGCATGGAGTACCACTTTCTATTATATCTGATCGAGATCCGAGATTTACCTCGAAGTTCTGGCGAAGTTTTCAGCATACTCTGGATACATAGTTGAGTTTCAGCACTGCTTATCATCCCTAGACAGACGGTCAGTCTGAGAGAACAATTCAAACCCTAGAAGATATGTTGAGAGCTTGCTCTATGGATTTCAAAGGAGGTTGGGATCAACACCTACCTTTGGTGGAATTTTCTTATAATAATAGCTTTCACTCTAGTATTCAGATGGCTCCTTATGAAGCTCTCTATGGAAAGAAATGCAGGACTCCAACTTGCTGGGATGAAGTTGGGGAAAGAAAACTATTAGGACCTGATCTCATTGATGAAATGGCAGAAAAGGTCAGATCTATTCAACAACACATAAGAGCAGCTCAGAGTCGACAGAAAAGTTATGCCGACAACCGAAGAAAAGACCTAGAGTTTGAAGTGGGTGATAAAGTGTTCTTACGAATATCTCCCTGGAAGAGGGTTATAAGATTTGGAAAGAAGGGGAAGTTGAGCCCTAGATATATCGGTCCTTTTGAAATACTGGATCGTGTTGGGAAGGTAGCTTACCGATTGGCACTTCCACCGAATCTCTCTCAAGTTCACGATGTGTTCCATGTATCTCTCCTGAGAAAGTACATACCAGATCCTTCACATGTACTCAGCTCAGAAGTTGTACCGCTGGAGCAAGATCTTTCTTATGAAGAACAGCCGATAGAGATTCTGGATCGTAGCGAAAAAGTCCTACGAAACAAGACCACTCGCTTGGTGAAAGTTTTATGGAGAAACCACCAACTTGAAGAAGCTACATGGGAGCTTGAGGATATGATGAGGGAGAAGTATCCTCATTTGTTTGTTGCAAAGTGACGAATTTCGAGGGCGAAATTCTTTTTAAGGGGGGTAGAATGTAACACCCGAGACTTTTATGTTATATAAATCATCAAAGGAATCTTTTTCTACACAACACTTGCTTGGCTTGCTTTACACGCAATCGCGACCTCCCTCGATAGCTTGCGTCGTACGCAATACCGAGTTTCACTAAACAACAATATGCTATTAAAACTAGCCGTTATGAATAGTAATAACCACTTTTTGAAATTTTATAAATTTTATTTTTCAAAATGGACTTCATTTTTGGACTCAGAATATCGAAATTATCCTAGGGTGAAATTTTGGTATTTTTCTGAAAACTTTCAATTTTTGATGAATAGTGAAACCACTAAGTGGTAGGTTAAAAACTGAATTTTGCATAAAACTTAATTTTACCGCTTCTGTGAATGGAATTTCAAAAATCCGAGAGACACGGTTAATATCAATGACTAAAATGTGGTTCAATGAGATGAAAATAATTTTTTGGTGAATAGTAACTTTTTACTATTTTTACCGCGGTTAATAGTAAATAGGGTAACTAAAGGTAAATATGATATTAATATTACCCTAACACATGTCCTAATTCTATTGGACAAGTGTAATTCGACCAAAAACAAACTTAGGAATAAAATATGACCATTTAGACCCACTTGGATTAGATTAGGACATTTATTATTAATTTATTTAAAGAAGGGTTAAAATAGTTAAAATCAAAGTTTAATAAGTAAATCATTTTTAATATAGGGTTATACATAAGATAAATTCGATTGTAAATATTCATTAGAAAGCTAAAACGATTTCCTATATGATGGTATTTTATTTGTAATTTTTAGACATCAAATAATTTAATTTATTTATGACACAAAGATGATGCAGTAATTATCTTATTAATGAAATATTGACAAAATTGATAATATAAATACCAAAATAAATGTAATTTGAGACTTTTTATGAATTCCACTAATTTTCTAGGTTACTATGATATATTAGTATTGATTTAATCAACTTGGTTTGAACATATAATTCTGTTATGACTTTCACAAAAATCATATATCAAATAGTGTCAAAATTGACACAAAATAGTTTTTAAATCAAATATTATATTATTAATTGTTATTTTATTCATAAAAATCTAAGGTTCGGCCAAATGACTTAGATAAGGATATATATATTAATAATAAACAATTTGGGGTTCGTTTGGCATGTTATAGTAAGTGTATTAACCATATAGTGAAATAAAACAAAAAGACACGGTAAAAGATAAATTAATTAACTTAGAGTTAAATCTAATTGATAAGGTTAAAATAATACCCTAAACTTGTCTAAATCCTATTGGTTGATAGGATTTCGACCCATCCCCACTTTAGCTTCGAAATAAGACCTTTTGGAACCATTATAAACCGATTTTGACTTTAATATAAAATAATATTTTGAGATATTCCTAAGGTGCCCCTCTCCTCCCTTATAAAAGGGCACCTCCTCCCCCTCCTCCTCACACCAATTTGAGCACTCAAGCTCTGCCAACCCCTGCTATTTTCCCTTCTCCACTTCCCTATAATAATCCTAGAGGTCCTGGTCTTCTCCAAAGACCAATCTTAGTTCCTTAAGTGGAGGATTCAAAAAGGCGTTCCAAAGAAGAGGTAATATCCATTACCGATCTTTTCAATTTCATTCTTCTTCAACTTCTTCTTCTTTAGTTGTTTCATGATAAAGTAATAACATCAGTATTACTTACATACTGATATGTTATTATAAATATGAAACAACCCTAATTCACCTTCTATCCATCCTACGGAAAAATGAAATCACCGCGCGTGCGTACGTACGAAATACCGTCTCCACGCCGTGGTGTAATCTATTTTCCACCATCACCTTACAAGGATGGGTATAATGGTGTAATCAGTAACTATATATGATTATTATTAAGTAATATTGATACTGAAATAATATATATATATACTCCAATACAATTCCACGATCATAGGAACGATATCATCACTCGTGCGTACGTACGGAATACCGTCTCCACGATGTGATGC
The DNA here is from genome assembly GCA_963277665.1 of Viscum album. Taxonomy (NCBI): domain Eukaryota; kingdom Viridiplantae; phylum Streptophyta; class Magnoliopsida; order Santalales; family Viscaceae; genus Viscum; species Viscum album. Next base: position 1,364,545,739 of record OY728162.1, on the reverse strand, counting down.
GACTCGTTCTACATGATCTTCATTTCATAATGATTATATAAATGAATTGAATGAATTAATATGGTATATACTACACTAATACCATTCTGGAAATGAATTATCTATAACCTAAAGATAAGAATAAGAATTTATTCGACAAAACACGCATAAGAACAAAAAGTTATAAAGACCCGAGTAACAAGTAACAATGAAATATTACTAACAAGAAGCTAATAATATGACCATATATGATCTCATATCAATATGTATGATTCTGGAATAAGTCAATAACATTATTTAAACCTTTATACAGGAGCTTCGGACACGAACAAAGCAAATCGGACCTAAGGTAAGGGAAATATCACAATCTCATTTTTATCCGAGATTGTTTATTCGTAAGTATTTACTGGGGTGTATTTTATCATCCACATCCATGTTCCCTCAATATGTAATATTGTTTCCATCCACTTGAAATAGTTTAAATCCAATTTTACCCTTAGGTGAGTTTTTAGTAAAGAATATGAAAGGAATCTTTTGTTGTTTTTCCGTACGAGGTACTTTTTGACTTTTCCGACAAAAGTACGAAGAATGTTTTTTAACTTATACGGCATGAATGGATTTTTAAAACATTACTTCAAAGAAGCTTCCTTTACAAGTTTTCAAGTTTATTTTTAATCAACTTCTTTTATTTTAAAGTTGTATGACATGTTATGAAAGGAAAAATGTTTTTGAAGAAGAAAGGATATTTTCCTCAAGAATTCAATTCAAGTGTTTTATCAAAATTATTTTCCATCTAAGATAATAAAGGGTTCTGTTTCTATCCATATTTTTACATTGGTTTGACTATGTTGTGATGGAATTATGTTTATGAATTCCTTTATCATATATGAATTGATTTATGATGTCATGATGTTTCAAGAATCCCATTTTTGTTATGCGATGATGTATGTTTAATGATTATGTGGCACACATAAGAAAGGATTCATTATAAGATGGGTGGGACCTATATCTCCCTCCAATGCATTGGGTAATGATTTTATATCTCATGAGATAGACATGGCTGGAACGGAAGGTTATTTCGGTTCAGTGATACAGGACTGAAACGAGGAGTGAACTCGGTTCAGAAAGGGACTTTGTCCACTAAGATAGTCTTGGCAATGAGTCATGACTAACACGAAATGATTTTCCATGATTATGTGTGCATGCCACAAAGATTCAAGTTTTATGTTATGATTATGGGGATCTCATTTTCACTTCTATGATTTATTCCATGTTAAGATATTATGATCTCTTTTGCCGGTTTTAATTTTCAAAAAGATATGATATGATTTTTATTTCCTTTATTTGCCCTTGCTGAGCATTTGAGCTCACCCTTTTATGTTTTCTTTTCCCCAGGCCAGGAAGATGGATATTAAGTAGAATATGCTAAAAGGGACCCTAGATATGATGAAATAAATGGGAGACACTGTAGAAGATTTATGAACCAGTTGTTTATGTTTCCCAGTTTCTAAAGACACTATACCTATACGGTCCTTTGTGGTTTTGTCATATGTTGTAATAAGTGCGATTCAATTTTGAAGTATTAACAATGTATGTAAAGTGTGGGTCGTTACACATATTATGGGATCATTTATAAATCATAAACATCAAATAAAATTATTTCAATATAATGTGGTCCATAATGGAATCATACCAATATATCGATGAATAAAGATTATTATTTCCTAAAATGAATAAGGTATAACATAAATAGATATTTTTAAGTCATGAATTAACAAATAAATATCATATTTTATGGAGAAGAGAAATATTATATTACGTTATGTTGAAGAGAGTTTTGGAGAGAAACTATTGATTAGAAATCATGAAGGTAACTTAGAATTCATCCTAACCTAGTAATAACATGTATATCCCTATAAGAATATATGCAAAGGATAATAAAATGAATTATATTGGATTTTTTAGAATATATAAAATATATGAAGTGAAGATAAACTCAAACTAATGAGAGTTGGATTCAAGTTCCCTTAATAAAAGGTCCCATTCTTTAAATCTCATTTATGTGTCTAATATAATAATATTTTATTTTTTAAAACACTGAACATGAATTAGAGTATATTATTTTTTTAATTTATTAATTATAATCATTTAAATTCATATCTATTTATTTCATTGAATAGAAAATGTTTCAATGACATGTTTATCTGAATGTTTTGGTTTTTATTTTCATTTCATTATTTTAATTCTCTAATAGTAATCCATGAGTAAAATTATACAAATAAAATATAAATAAATCAAAGTATAAATTTTTTACATTGTATATATAATGTTCTAACAATCAATGAAGGTGTTTTTTAGTAAATAATTTACAACGTCCTCATACACATATAACAAACCATTAACATGACATTTTCCAAGAGAGGGAAAGAGAATAAGTATATATACATTTTAAAAAGTTCATAAAATTGTTTTTAACAATATAATAACTTTTGATATATTTTATACAATAAAATATACATTAGATGTGATGTATTATGAATTTACATTTTCATAATTAGTGGTAAGCTGGATGTTAATAAGTATTTTTTAGAGAAAATGAGAGTGATATATTACATATTAATATTCTATAATCAGAATTCTTATTTTGGATCAATAACATTAATATTTATCTAAATATAATTTTAATAACTCTATAATGTTTTGATTTGGGAGGAATGGAAGTATCGAAGAAACAATGTAGAGAATGGGGGTAAAAATAATGAAACATTTATTTTATATTTCATGTTTCTCCTTTTATATCATTCTTAATTCCATATAAGACATTGAATTGAATAAATCCATAACATTCAAAATGTTATCTAGACAATTAGGTATAGAGAATTTGGTATGTGATAAGGTTATGGGATTTGATTTTCCATGTGGAGTGAGTGGGGGTATTTCTAATTTAATAGAGAGATATTTTGGGTAAAAATATTGAATAAATTATTATTTCCAAAGATAAACATGAAATGATTCCATTTTGGTCATTTTAAATTTTATTGGATATAAATTACATTATTTTACTACTTAAAATCTATTAAAAACTAAATTTACTTCTTAATACAATATAAATGATGAAAAAATGGAAAAAAAATTATGGTACACTTTATCATTTTAGACATTGAAAATTATTTTTTAGGTTTTGAACATTATTTTATTGAAATAGATTATGACTCTTTTTAAATAATTTTAGGTTTGATCTACCCATTCTAGAATTCATGTGGAAATTATGATATAATTAAAACATACCATTTCATATAAATTTGTATTTTTACTATTCACCGAATAATTATTTTTAATAAAATTTTAATAAAAAGTACTCAAAGATAATATTGATTTTGTGATTCCAAAAATGACATTTAATTTTATCAAAAAAATTCAATTTGATAATTTTATTATTTAATTTATAATCTATTGTTTTTTTGACATTGTAAAATACACTTAAAATTAAATTTTTCCTTATTTTATTTTTTAATATTTATTTTATATAACCATAATAATATTTTAAATATTTTATCTGTAATAAATCATTTTTTAGATGAAATCTTACTATTCTATGGGTCATGTCACTTTTAGAACATTCATGTTACTTTTATAAAGGGTTATGTTACTATTTCAATAGAATTATCTGCTTTATACATCATATAAATTCCACAAGTTTCTTCAAGTCACCATTCAAATAAATTCCCCTCAATGATATTTATTAATCATTTTCAACATGTCAGTAATATTAATATTTATGTTTTGTACAATTTTGTTCATTACTATCTATAATCTAAAAGAGCCTAATAATCCAATTATAGTTACTATTTTCTTTTTTTACTGAACCATTTCACTACACTTAATTTCGTAGATTATAATTATTCTACAAAGATTCTTATTCATGTTGATGAAATAAACTACTTATGTTTTTTATTTTGTATTACTTATTTTATATTATACTATATTACTAAATATAAAAAAGTTTATTTAAGGATAAAATTTAATATATAAATTCCAATCTCATTAAAAGACAATTTTGAATTTTGAATGGGTTCATTTTGGTAGGTTATTGTTTGGAATTATCTCTATAAATGGACCGGTTGGAAACAATATTCCACATGTTACAGTTGATAAGGAATGTGTAGAATTCATCATACATTATCTATAGTGGAGATGAATATATTAGGGTGATGATTTATTTATTGAATACCCATTGGATATAAGGGATTTTTAGGAGAATATTCTTCATGGGGGACTGATTCCATTATATCATGTCTTATGGTAACATAATAATATCTAGGTGAGATCATGGGGATATGAGAATAAATTGAAAATTAAATACTCTAACCTCTTTATAAGAGTTTTTCTTCTATAGATAAAATTATTTTAAGGTGGTATGTATGATGAAATATGGTTTATTAATATAAATGCACTTAATTTGTTTAATAATATTTATTATGATGATCCTGAATACGGTTCCTATTTATTTTTGATTAATTTCATAGAAAATATATTTAATATATTTAATATAAAATTTTCTCTATGCACATTGTAATAATTAATATCTTCTAAAAAGTGTCTCAAATGGAAATTCTATTATGAACGTCAGTGACATAGGCCCAACGTGAGTATTAATGTTTTATTTCCATGTCACAAATATAGAATGTTTTATGAAATTTGTTCTTACTATAATAGTTTCATTACATCCATATACACTAGTTATACGATAATGTCATTTGTTTATTTGTCTTATTAAAATATTATAGTATTTCTTAGATATAATGATTAATTTAAGAAACTTCAAAATAAAAATAAAGATATGGTTTATGGACTAGATATAATATACAGATGGGTATGCTATGATCTATGACTATTAGTTTCATATGGCTCACAATCATTAAAACATATTTTAATAAAAATCACACATACTGATATTGAGTAGAGGTGATCATGAGTACTGGCCTTCTAATAATAATGCAAAATGTTGTTGGTGTCATTGGATGTTTCTATAAATGATAATTTTAATTGTTTTGTCAACATGTTATCATTATAAATGTTTGTCATTCGATCAATTACATTTAATAAAAGGCAAAAAATCAACTTTTATGCATTTAGTGTGGTATCATAAATCAGGTGCATCATTGGTGATATGAAATTGATTTAATTATTAAGATTTAATAATTTACTTATAATTATATTTAGTAGATATCATCAGCCACATGACTGGGATAGTCTTTAAATTAATAATTTCATGGCCATATCAGATGAAAATAAGTAAATTTAATACATTTGCTAAAATATATATAATTTATTGATAGATGGTCATATAAATTATACAAAATGTTTTATAAGATGTCATTAAAGAAGTGATTATATTATATAGTATGTTTCCATAGAATATTATCATTTCTATTACTTATCATTATCTTATTATGAAAAATGATGTGTTTCTTGATACTATTCTTGTTCCTTGAATTGATGTTTAGAAAAAAGGGGATACCACATGTGGGGGATAATAACATTTCTTTGTGAAAATAATAGGTAACTTAATTCAATTATGATATTTTAGTTTTTATTAATAATAATTTAATTGAATATTAAAATTATTAGGGAAATAGTTATCTTTAAAAATTGATTATAAGAAAAGTGTTTTTAAAATGAATATTATTTATCTATGTTCATTAAAATTATTCAAGGTAAATGATCTGTGTTAATGGTTCATATTTCATCAGATGACACAAGAGAGTTTTACATGTGAGTGAAGAAATTTTGTGGGACAATATTGAAACATTAAATATTATGTTAGATTCCAAATGTGTCAGGTTTATGGTTAAATATTTTTAAGGTTCAAAGAAAAATTTATTAATGGTTCAATCTAACTATAAAATACAACTTATAAAGAAATTATATTGTGGAAAGCCTCATTCAAGAAGTTATTCTCATGTTTGTGTTTAATTTTTATTCTTTCTAATTTTGATTTCTTTAGTTTTAAAAATCAAATAAACTTTCCTAAAACTTCATTTTAATAACATTATATATCCCAAGTGTTTTAGATGTTTTTTTAGAAAAAATATATTTCTACCAAACACATAATATTTTCTATTATAATAAAAAAAATAAACATTATATTATTTAATTTGATACATTGGAACGACTTAGCTTATGGTCCATTGGACTGACTAGTGTTATGTCCCAAAGATTGAATTATGGTATGTCTATCAGATTAATGGAAGTTATATCCATCAGAGTGAAAATAGTTTAGATCCATTAGAAAGACTATAGTTATGTTCATCATAATGAAAAATATTATAGTCCATCAAGATACAAAAAATTTATAATTGAATTGTTGGAATTATTTCTATTAGACAAAATTTATTACAGTATTATAATAGTACAATCAAAACAAAATAGTATGGAGAATTTTTGTTGAGTTTTCAAGTGAAGAACATTCAAGACCATTACAAATAACTTCGAGATTCATATAAATATAACCATCGGAGGGATACCAATAAATATGATTAAATTAGAAGAGATAGTATTTGATTTATTTTCAAAAAAACATGTCTGTGATTTTTCTATGTCCCAAGAAATAATTCTTAGAGTTTGTAATTTTTATAGAGTTTTTTTCTAACTATTATGAGTGAGGAATTATATAATCCTTATAATTATTTTGATTTTATTATTAATTTTTCTGATCTGGGTTTAGATTGATGGATTTTAAGGATATGAAGACATGTGATATCAATCGAGAAGATCGAGGGATTCTGAGGATAGGAAGAAAACTGACACTGATCATTGTATCATAGGATTTCGGTGTTTTGGAAGTCAGATCTATTACGATATTCACATCATGGGATTTCTTGGTAAAGAAATATAGGCCTTTATAATTATAAATAAATCTTTGGGTATCATATGATAGGATTTTTTACTTCCTTAAATCTTACGGTTAAAGAGTATAGTTAATTTTTAAAATATTGTAAGTAATTATTAATTTGTTATAAACTTTTATATTACTTATTTTTATAAGTTTTATTTTAATCAATTCATTTGTATTAGAAATTTTATTTTTAATAATATTTCTAATAACTATTCTATCGGACTATTTGTGAGCCAGATTAAGCACTCTAATTTATCAAACTATTTCAGAATTTGATACACTTACTCGTATTATCAAATGATTTCTATGTTGAATCTTTTTAAGAAAATAAGATTTGAGTTTTTTATTAGTTTAAAATTTTAAACTACAATTCACCCCTCTTGTATCAATCATATAATCTTACGATCCCAATTTTTTTATTAAATAAGATTTTACTAAATTATTTGGATAGTTTTTACATTTTTTATCTAATGAATGTTATTAATTTTTTTATAAACTACAAGTTTATAAAATGTTGTTACACTAACCGGTATTGTATAAAGAGTTTATATTTTCTATAAGATGTTAGGGTTAAATGTTGGTACCATTGAGATTTTAAATCACAGAAGATCACCTATCATTGATTATAAGGATTGTGATTTTTGGAGATATAAGATTAAATTTTTTTATTAAAATAGTGGGGATAATTTCTTGATGTTTACTGAAAACATTTTGATTACAAAGAAAGGTGTTATTACTTTTAAAAATCACGAAAAAAATAATATTAGTCGAATTACCAAACTAGGAATACTTTATTATGTTCTATAACTTGAAATATCTATAGTCAGAGATCTTTATGTGATGATGAAAATAGTATTTGGATGAAATTAGAGGCAACTCATTTTGAAACATATAAATTCATTAAGACAAGAAGAGGTATTCTTAGAGAGGATTATCAATAATTTTATTTGTTACCATGAGAAACTATAGTTAAAATGAACCACATGTATACGAATATTGTTAATAGTTAATAGTGTCTCAATGAGAATGATCTCATTGATGGAATCTAAGTTGATAATATTATAGAGATGGAGCTGGTGAATGGGAGTCAAAGAGAACTTATTTAAATAGGACTATAAGGATTACTAATATTACACCTGATGATATTATTGGAAAAATTATATAGTTTTAGGGAATAATGGAATGGAATGAAGATAAATTGGAAAAGAATAATGGAGGTGTAAATAGTTGGGTTTTAGAAATGGATGAAAATCCAAAGGAATTTGAATTTCTTTATTTTGTGGATATGATTTTTCTTGAAATGAGAATCAAAATGTAATTCCAAGAGTTTTAATACTTCAATGTGTTATTTTTAGATTTGGGTAAAGGCCATAGAGGTCCCTTAGATTTACTATTTTGTTTCATATGTTTTAGGTTCTAAAAATAACAAGTTTGGAGGGAATTCATAGGGCACACAGGTTTTTTTTGAAACCATGCAGACCCCAGTAGCCAACCGTGAATCCTAAAACAGGTAGAAAAAGGTGGTGCACACATACTATACAAATATTACCAAAGCAGTGTTCCTAGCCTGTATGGTTATTTGTATTTAGGTAGTAACCTCACACATTTCATCGCATGGTTGGCGTGTGGTTAGGGTAACTATGCTTGTCAAACTATGTGAGGTTGCTTCTTAACGAATGGGTTCCACACAGTTAGAACACGATTTTTTCAAAATCTTATGACCAAACCGTGTGACCAAGATTTTATAAGTAAAATGAATATTTTTACCTTAATAAAACTTTATGTTTTATTTTCTCTCCTTTTCTTTCTTACTCCACTATGAGAGGCTCCTCCCAAGTGTTATGGCTTCCTTCTTCATTCTGAATCAAGGATTATTGATATGTCCCTCATCTAAAGTCCAAATTGAACAACATTGATCTATAAGATCCACATCAGTAAGATATAAATTCCTTTCATTCAATTCTATTTTTAGTTTGGTATCATCTATTCTATTTTGGTGCGAGCTCATTTTCCCTATTTTCATGATGAAGGCCTGTTTCTTAGATTTATTCCAAACTGAACCGAATCTACTCTTGATATTGGATGAGTGGTTCGTCATAAGTATGAGGTAGGTGGTATATGTATTTTCCCTAAAATTTATATTGATTTATGATTTGTTCCATCATGGCTCATGCTATCCATTTCAACACATTTCAATAAAGTTGGTTCCTTTATATTAAATTCATCCCCTCACCATGTGTTTTACACGTTGATCGTTGTAATATGAATTGAGGATGCCAACCTCAAATTAAAGACACCCCTGAGGTGTCTCGACTTAGATTTTCCTTTTTTAATTAAATTATTAAATTTATTGAATGACTTATAGGCTTTCATCTTGTATTGATAATGTAATTTAACATTTTAAGCTTTTGTCTAAATTGCAATGATACCTTCTAAGTTCCATGCTGAATTATATATAACTAAATTTCAATTATTGGTAAGTTATATTAAAAGTTTACTATTTTATATTGAATTGTGAATCCTATATTTGATGCTTAAATAAATAAAATAATTGTTTAAATAACAACATCATGATATTATAAAAACATCCCTTGAAAGAGGTGCACTATCTTCAAAATTATAAATTGGTAATTACTGTTTTCATCATTCTTGGATTTATGACATGGGAGTTCAACTTCACATTTTTGTTGTTGTTATATTTATTTAATTTCATGGGAATTTAATTTTTAAATACTATGTGATGGACTTTCCCTCTTTCGATGAAAATGTTAAATGAACCATGGAACCTCTTAACTTCTTGGCCCAACTCCTAATTGGAATTACCCTTGTATAAAATTTACCCTTTTTCCAATGTGACCTACAATGTGATCATTGAGATTTATAAATTGAATTTTATTAATTTATTTAAATATAATGGATTTACATGATGTTTTTTATTCCTTAAATGAACCGGAATAGATAAATGAAATGGATTATGAAGTATGGCAAGGCCATTCACTTATTTATGTCTTATTAAATTATTATCATGTGTTGAATATTCTTTATATATATAGTCTTGATAAATAATTTTCATGATATATTTTTTCTAATGTTTTATCTTATAAGTTATACGATTTGATATAGGATATGTATGATGGTTTGGGGTGTCGATCATGGAAGATAATAACACTCCATTGTATAAGGTGTTGAGTATGACATCTCACACTAGTGATACTATATGTGTGATTGGATTTACGCACCATGTCCCATGACTAGAGTATTTACATGGCGTCTCATTCATCATCCTGAGTGTTCTATAATGAAGTCTCTCACTCTATTGGGATCTTGTTAATAAACCATATTTATTAAGATTTTAGGATCTTTTAGACTAGTTAAGGATGTTTTTGTTATGCCCCAGTCCATCCAGAAAATAGTATTCCAGGTATATAGACATTTACGTCCACACTTACTTGATTAAAATTGGTATATGTGATATAAATCTATATAATATAATTTTATAATATTACTATATATGTATTGTAACTGATCAGACACATATTCCGGGTATGAGGCAAAGTAGGTATAGTCCCCAAGTGTCCCTTAGAAACCTGGGTGGGTTGTTGTTTATTTATTTAGTTTTTATCATTCTATTATACCGGCATAATACTTTACATTATATTTTCATAGACTACATTTGTCACGACCCCCTCCCCACAAAGTGTACCCCTCTTGGGCCGGAAGTGTGAAAGAGATATAATGACCCCTGAGTCCTGCCTCCAGTAGGCCCCGGGTTGTCGACTAGCACCGAGGGTATAATAAACAAACAAATGGGAGGCATTAGCCTCTAAGAGAACACATGCAGAAGAGAGAGATAAGATAGACACCACCCAACTCCATCTCAGAACTGAAATATAAATGGAACCCAAATACATATTTGAAATTCCAGGCAAAAGTACTACAAATGAAAGTGAAATCTAAAATTACCCAAAATAAAGTAAAATGGCAGTGACCACAAGCCCGAACATCTCCTCCAACCACAAGCTAGTAGTAACCATCTTGATCTCCAACCTGCTTCAAGTGACCTGAAAAACAGTTTATATATACATAAGGTGAGTATAACAGTACAATCAGTAGGATCCACCCCAATCCTCTCGTTCAAAAGTAAATCAAGCATGATAAAGCCCAGAAAACAACAACTGAAACTAACTCGTCACCTAAACAGGTATGCTAAGTTCCCAACCTCACCACGTCCACTCTCTCCAAGTAACTAATACAAGAATATAGCGTCAAATAAAAAAATATCAAGGGTACCCCGCTACTACTTCCCCACTGGTTTTCCACTTTTCCCCAACGACATACGTCATGTGCATCTCTCTCCAAAGGCTTTCCCGCAGACACCTAGGCTATGCTCCACAATCTGCACCTCGTGCATCACAAAGGCTTGCCCGCAGACACCTGGGCGAAGCACCACACCATCCTCACAACCAAAAGTAACCAGGTAAGTTCCGGGATCCGCCACATCCCGCATAACATGTATCATACATCAATTATTATACCTCAATCCATTATAGCCCATACACGGAGTAGGGATCATCAAGCCATCATATCCTATACACGTTACACCTATAGTAGTCCATATGATACTATATCTAGAATATATGTGTCTGACATAACCACAATCCATTACAGCCCTCTACACACATATATGGGGAAACTAACTATTGTGCATGTTGGCATATGTATCTACCAAGAGAAGAGAGAGGGGCCAAAGGGGGTAGTCATCCATTCGACCTTCCATCAAAATGTTAGGGAAAACACCGTCCCAGGGCTCAGAATCCCCGGGGTGTCGGTTTCCCTTACCGAAAGCGTGGAGTAACTTATAGAAACACAAAAGGTACATAATAAATATAAAAATAACATCCACACTATGGGAATTACTTAGTCTTAGATACAACTGTAGCTAAAGTCTCTCAGACTCTAGGCTGCTACTTCCAAGACTAGGTATCCTATAAGCACACAAACATTTGAAGAGCTTTATTAGATTACTCCATTCTCATTTTATCAGTTCCATTGTACGTTAACTAATACTTTAAAGATTAGTTAACAATGAATAATTTAACATTAAACTTAATTAGAATGAAACCCAATATCCAGTGTACCTTCCAAATTACAACCTTGTCATTATGTTTCAGAAACTCCAACCCCATGAGTTAACATCATTTATTCAATTAATCATTACAGAATTACCTTCCCACATTCCCAAGAATTCTAGAAAAAAAACATATGCTTCTAAACACAAGGGGGATCAACACGGTGAGTAGTTATACTACCGATCGAGTCATTGCCTCCTATAGCAAGAGCATAGACCCATTCTCCCTCAAGAGGCTAAACACGGAAAGCATGTGGCATACCCCGCATGTCGTCACCTTTTTCGAATGAAGGGTAAGAAAAACCAGCTGCCTTGAGTAGTGGGGAAAAGTAAAGAAGATAAACAACCAACCAATCCACCAGACATCCAACAACCACATCCATCCCATTCCATCATCCCCGGTGTCCTCCCTAACACCCACATGCATAAACTGATGCATCTCACCACTCTAGGTGTCATCCAGTGCCACAACCACAAGTCCCCATGCCTCCACATCTCATAAAAGTCATCCAGGATCACATCACAGCATAAGCATCAAGAATGCAGAACATCACATCAATGGGATCTTGACCCTTTAACAATCAAGAGGGTAACTCAGAACCCTTTATGAAATTCTCACATAATATGTTCTTTAATCCATATTGAATTAACAGATTTGTTATTCGTAGGTTCCAATTACGGGAGACCTAATCAGTAAGCTATCATAATTAAACAACCATGCTTACTTTTCTAACTTGATTAACATCAAATTACAACAACTACAACAACGGCAATAACCAGATTCATTTACATGCTTCTTTATCTTTAGCCAATTAGTTAACAATTAATTCTGGCTTTAAAATCATTATTAATTTCCATAACAAACGAACAACTAATCAATGAAAATTATAGATATCACTCTATCTAGAAAAACATGAGTCAAACTGTTGTCACGGTATAAAGCAACAACCTGCGATCAACCAATTATTTTAATCTGGTTCAAGTATTAATTGGGTTGATTTCATTGTGATCCAAACGACTAAATCATGCTAATTACAAGATTTCACATATAAAATTAGAGAATCCATGAATCCACTTCCTCGAAGAGTTCTTGACATCCTTTATCCACACAACGTGTCACAATCCTCCTCTCATGAAAAATGCATCCACCAGGATGCCACGGTATGACAGTACCAACCAAACCCAAGAAAAACCCATTAGAATCTAGGAAATTACATGGTATAATATAGGAGGTAGAAACATTATAAGATGATCCCCAAAGGAATTACGATAAAACATACCTTATAGGGATGATTGACCGACACAGCTCAGTTGCATCCAAAATAGAGAGGAACCAATATGAGGATTAGGGTTTGATTATGAAACTCCTATGGGAATGATTGAAAGGTTCTAGTGTCTCTAAGCTGATAACAAAGGGAATGAACAAGGGAGAATGATATCTAGTTCCTTTTTGAAGATTTAACGAGGCGACAGTTTAAGATCCGGTTAATTCTCCATTAAAAATGGATCACATTAACCCATGCGGTTTGACCAAGTAAAATATTCCGAGCCATAGGAATAATTAATATATGATTTATGGCATTTGAATCGACCATAAGAGTCCTTAAAATGAGGCTTTAAATGTATTTTTTGTCAAAGGAAACATCAAAGGTGAAAAACTATAGGAACCTAGAAACACTGTTCACATACTCAAAATTTATAAAAGGAAAGAAAAGGTCACCATTATACCTCACCGTTCTGGAAACACTGTTCAAGTCCACCGTTATAAGGTCACTGTTAGACGATTATCGTTCTAGAAACACTATTCAAGTCTACCGTTATAAGGTCACCGTTAGAAGGTTATCGTTCTGGAAACACTATTCAAGTCTACCATTATAAGGTCACCGTTAGAAGATGAGCATTCTGGAAACATTGTTCAAGTCTACCGTTATAAGGTCACGTTAGAAGGATACCGTTCTGGAAACACTGTTCAAGTCTACCGTTATAAGTTCACCATTAGAATGTTACCGTTCTGGAAACACTATTCAAGTCTACCGTTATAAGGTCACCGCTAGAAGGTTACCGTTCCGGAAACATTGTTCATGTCTACTATTATAACGTCACCGTTAGAGGGTTACCATTCTGGAAACACTATTCAATTCTACCGTTATAAGGCCACCGTTAGAACCTCACTGATAGAAACATTTGTCACCTACCGATGCTATTCATAAAACTGGAAACACTGTTCACAGAACAGGAAATTTGGAAAAGTGCTGGGGATAAGTCACCTTGACCTCTTGGAACACCTCCAACACCACATTTTCACAAGGTAATGGACCGGAGAGTTCCGGGACATTACATTAGATTCCTCTCAAAACATTCTCATCCTCGAGAATTCAAAACCAACCGAAAGAGAAAAGAAAGAAATGGGGCCTGAACAACCACCCAACGAGATACCACTCAAAAGAAAGAAAGCCAAAAAAAAGGAACAAAGAAGTTCATAAATAAAACATGAAAGGTTTAACAATAAAGGAAACATAATTACATGAAATGAGTTAAATATTAAACCACTCTGGGTATTGAGCACGTATCATTGACTCACGCTCTCAGGTCCTCTCCTCCATGCCACCGTGTCGCCACAAGACACGAACTGAGGGGATAGACCGCCCATGAATCACCTTCTCCTTGCGGTCTTGGATCTCCATAGGTTGCTCCTCGAAGGTTGCATCATCATCAATATCGATCTCTCCCTAATCGATAACATGAGATTCATCATGAAGATAAAGACAGAGCTGTGATAAATGGAAAACATCATGTATCTGACTCATCTGAGGGGGAAGTGCTACTCAATATGCCACAACTCCAACACGAGCTAACACCTCGAAAAGCCCAAGAAACTGAGTAGAAAGCATACATACACGTCCAATCCTTCGCTGCCAACGACTGGGAGTCACCTTCAGAAATACATGATCCCCAACATTAAACCCTAAGGGTCTTCTTCTTTGATCATCATATGATTTCTGACGATCTTGTGCTATCTTCCTCATCTCACGAATCAGCTGATCCATCTCTTTTGTATTATGCAATACATCCGGTCTGAGAATTGCTGACTCTCCGACCCCAGTCTAGCACAACGGAGAATGGCATGGCTAGCCATACAAGGCTTCAAACGGTGCCATACCGATGGTAGAGTGATAAATATTATTGTAACCGAACTCTACCAAGGGTAATTGTTAATCCATGAACCTCCAAAATCAAGAACACAAGAGCGCAACATGTCTTCATGAGTCTGGATGGTTCGCTCTGTCTGACCATCCGTATGAGAATGAAAAGCATTTCTAAGGCACAGTTGAGAGCCAAAATCATGCTAGAGACCTCTCCACACCCTAGAGGTAAAATGAGGATCTTGATCAGAAAGGATCATCCTAGGTACTCCATGATGTCTCACCACCTACTCTAGATACTGCCTTAACAAAACATCCACTGAGCTCGACTCCTTGATCGCTATGAAGTGGGACGATTTTGTTAAACAATCCCCTACAACCCATATAGAATTATGTCCTCCCGAAGCTTGAGGTAAACCTATAACAAAGTCCATTAAGATGTCCTCCCACATCCACTGAGGAATATCTAATTGCTGGAAAAGACCACCAGGAACACGGTGTTCGGCCTTCACCATATGGCAGACCAAACATCGAGAGACACACTCTGCAACCGCATGCTTCAGCCCAGGCCACCAAAACTGAATCCTCAAGGATCGTAGCATCCTTGTCATAGCAATATGTACTGCCAAGGGAGAACTATGGAACTCTCAGAGAACCATCTTGTGCATCGCCAAGGGAACAAAAAGCTTTCCATGATACAACACTCAGTGTTGTTCATCCTCCGACCAACCATCAAGGGCCTCACCACAAACAACTATGTCTCTCCAAACATCCACCTCTAGATAACCCAACTGAGACTCTTCCACCTTCTACATCAGGGATGACTACACCAACATCTGGAAAAGAAAACATCTACCACCAACTTATCCCATATCAAGATTCAAAGCTGATAGCTCTTCCATAACTCTCCAGGAATAACCAAATTTACTCATAGTATCATTACGTGACTTTCAGCTCAGTGCATCAGTTACAACATTCCCTTTTCCAGGTGTATATGATATTTCAAAGTTGTATTCCTGCAAGAACTCCATCCACCGATGATGATGCATGTTCAAGTCACGTTGGGAGAAATCATACCTCAAACTCTTATGATCGGTGAAAACCACAAAGTGCTCACTAATGAGGTAATGTCTTCACAACATCAGAGAAAACACCACGGCTGCCAACTCAAGATCATGGGTGGAATAGTTTCATTCATGGAGACGCAACTGCCGAGACTCATAAGAAACAACTGACCTCTGCTACATGAGAACAAGGCCTAGCCCCAGTTGTGAAGAATCATAGAAAACATCAAACTGGACTCCCTCCACTTGAAGAAAAATGACTGTAGCACTTACCAACGTCTCCTTTAGACACTCAAAAGCTACCTGACATTGATCAGTCCATATGAACACTTGATCCTTCCTGGTCAAAGCCGTCAAATGATTCACAACTCAAGAGAAATTGGATACAAACCTCCAATAAGAGCCTATGAGAACAAGGAATCTTCGCACCTCTGACACGGTCTTGGGGGCTTCCCAAGACACTACTGCGTCTATCTTCGACGGATCCATAGATACTCCTTGTTGGGAAATAACATTCCCCAAGAAACGAACTTCTCGAGCCCAAAACACACACTTAGACAACTTCCCAAACAACTGATGTTGGCGAAGAACTCCCAAAATGGCTCGTAGATGCTCTGCATGCTCCTCTTCAGTTGTGGAGTACACAAGGATGTCGTCGATGAAAACCACAACAAAGTTGTCCAGGAATTCACGGAACACAGCATTCATCAACCCCATGAAAACAGCTGGAGCATTCGTCACACCTAATGTCATTACAACAATCTCATACTTCCCATGACGACAACAAAAAGTAGTCTTTGGGATACCCTCATCCTTTACACGCATCTGATGATATCCTGACCGCATGTCGATCTTTGAAAACCAACTTTCACCCTTCATTTGATTGAATAAGTCAACAATCAGTGGGAGAGGATAGCGGTTCATTAATTTCACTTTGTTTAATCGACGATAATTGTCGTACACCAGCAAACGACCTTCATCGTTTTTCACAAACAAAACTAGTGAACCCCACAGTGACACACTTGGCCAAACAAAACTACACTACAACAGACCATCAAGCTGTATACATAGCTCTCGTGACTCAGAAGGGGCCATCCTATATGGAGACATAGAGATAGGAGATAGTCCTGGTTGTAGCTTGATCCCAAACATAATCTCTCTTCCATGGGGTAATTCTACGACCTCTTCTATAAAGGCATCAGGGTACTCCTCTACGACCCTAGGAAACGCCAACTACTGAACTTATGAAGAACTCAGCATCATCTCATCCATCATGGATCATAAGGATGGAACTCGTCTCTGGCCCATCCGAGGATCTCTCTCACCAACAGACACCACTTTCTCTCCATCTCCATGAATGAAAACATCCTTCTTCCTGTAGCAATCCACAATAGCATGCACTGAATACAAATAATCCATGTTGAGGATGACATCATATGGTTGTATTCGTAAACATAGTAAATCTACCCAAGAGCGGTGTTTCCCCAACACTAGCTCACAGTCTTTACATACATCAAACAAGTCGGATCGACCTCCAACTGGTGTAGTCAATGCCAAGGGAACTGGAAACCTCTCTACCTCATGTCCCAAAGCATGGACAAGGGTAGGTGATTGATGGAGTGTGTTGATCCTGAATCAAACAAGGCATACACCGCGGTAGAAAATAAGAAAAGGGTACCAAGAATGACATATGGCTCGCCTGGGGATGGCAAAGCTAGAGCATGAAGCTGACCACGACCTCCTCCATGGCCTATCTGACCCCGATGAAGACCACCACCACAGTCGTGCTCTGCTCTCTAAGGATGGGGAGCGTCATAGGGATGTTCTCTTCCTGATCCATCTACCCTCTAGTGATATAAAGCTGGTGCAACCTGGTACTGTTGCCTCGGCTGGAACTACCTCAATAGAGGATCCTGGAGTGGAGTGCTCGGTGCATGATGACTGCTCTGAAAAGTCGGGCACTCCCGCTGCTGATGACCATGACCACCCAAAGAAAAACAAAAACCTGATCCCTTGGCATAGGCCTGAGAGTTTCTGCCTCTGGATAAATGAGATGGGAAGGGTTGGGACCTACCACTAGGTGACTGGATACTCCTCTGCCCTGAAAACCGGGAACCCTGGACCACATCTCTACTTCGTGAGGAATCATGACGATTCCCCTCTCGTGACGATCTGGTCCTGGCCAAAGTCCTCTCAACAACCTCTGCCCTCACCAGAACCTCAAGAAATGTCTTCATCATAAATGAGGTGACCTGGTGCTGGATATTTGGATGCGAAGCCTCCTCGAAATGCCTTGCTCTGGCCTCCACATCTGGTAATAGGTCTGAAGCATATCTTAGAAGGTTCCTGAAATGGATTCCAAACTCTCGAACACTGGAGGTCCACTATCGAAGGTTAAGAAGCTCATGGCGACTGGACGCCTTCAAAGCTAATGAAAGAAACTCAACTATAAACCTGTCTCGAAACTCCTCCCAAGAGATTGATGACTCCTCATGATCTTCGAGGAACAAGACCCACCACTTCCTTGCTGCTCCACGGAGCATCGTCACAACCAAGGACACCCAGTGTTCCTTCTGAGCACGAATTGAACAGAAGGCTATCCCGACCTCCTCCAATCAGTCTTCTGTGACTGCATCTGAAACGGAGCCCTCATACTTCTGTCGACTCTGGCGCTGAATATTTCGGAGTGCCTTCCTCCAAGTGTCATCGTCATCAACCTCTACCCGGCGGCAATCTGCTGGAATAGCCTGCTGGAAATATTCTCCGCAAACCAAACGAGGACATCGACCTGGAGCCATACCTGTAAAATAACAACTTTTAGAGTTCCTAAGACAGGAATATGGAAGACTCAACATTAATTAATTAATTGTTTTCTTTTATTAATTTTAGGTTAACCTTTCCCAAGGTCGACCCATTCAAACACACGCATAAGGAAGAATGGTGCATGATCCCTTCCTAGGTCTCTACCCTGAAACTAGTATCACTTTGTCTAGTATCCATTGTAAAATTAATGGTCTATACGTCAGATCATAGGGAGCCCTAAATACCTATGTCTCAGCCTATCTCCATTTTTTACCTCAGTTTCTAAACATGATTGAAATTGTTTACCTACCAACCCATGTAATCTCACGTGTGCCTAACTCCAAACTCCATCCTATCCCTCAACCAGACCTCTGATACCACTCTGTCACGACCCCCTCTCCACAAAGTGTACCCATCCTAGTCTGACAATATGAGAAAATAGATAATGACCCCCAAGTCCTGCCTCCAGTTGGCTCCGGTTTGGCGACTAGAACCGAGGGTATAATAAACACACAAATGGGAGGCATTACCCTCTAAGAGAACACATGCAGAAGAAAGAGACAAGATAGACACCAACCAACTCCATCTTATAACTGAAATATAAAAGGAACCCAAGTACATATATGAAATTCCAGGAAAAATTAATACAACTAAAAGGGAAAACTAAAAGTACCCAAAATAATGTAAAACGACAGCGACCACAAGCCCGAACATCTCCTCCAACCACAAGCTAGTAGTAACCAGCTTGATCTCCAACCTTCTCCAAGTGACCTAAAAAATAGTTTATATATACATAGAGTGAGTATAATAGTTTACTCAGTAGAATCCTCCCCAAGCCTCTCATGCAAACGAAAAGCAAGCATGCTAAAGCCCAGTGAACAACAAGTGAAACTAAGTTGTCACATAGATAGGTATACTAAGTTCCCCACCTCACCATGGCCACTCTCTCCAAGTAACGCATACAATAATATATCATATAATGAAAAATATCAAGGTTAACCTGCTAATACTTCCCCACTGGTTTCCTGCTTTTCCCCAACGACATATGTCATGTGCATCTCTCTCCAAAGGCTTTCCCTCGAACACCTGGTCTCAGCTCCACAATCATCACCTCGTGCACCACAAAGGCTTTCCCGTAGACACCTGGGTGAAGCACCACACCATCCTCAAAACCAAAAGTAACCAAGTAAGTTTTGGGAGCCACCATAGCCCTCATAACCTGTATCATACATCGGGAATTATACTTCAAGCCATTATAGCCCATACACCGAGTAGGGATCCTCAAGTCATCACAGCCTAAACACGTTACACCAATAGTAGTCCATAGGATACTATATCTAGAATATATGTGTGTGAAATAACCACAAGACATTACATCCCTCTACACATATATGTGGGGAATCTAACTGTTGTACCTGTTGGCACATGTATCTACCAAGAGAAGAGAGCGGGTCCATAGGGGGTTCTCAGCCATTCGACCTCCCATCAGAATGTTGGGGAAAACACCCCCAGGGCTCAGAATCCCCGGGGTGTCAGTTGCCCTTACCGACAAGGTGGAGTAGCATATAGAAACTCAAAAAGTACTATATATATAACTCACATCCACACTATGGGCATTACCTAGACTTAGATACAACTGTAGCTAACATCTCTCAGACTCCAGGCTGATACTTCTAATAATAGGTAACCTATAAGAACACAAAAATTTGAATAGATTTATTAGATTACTCAATTCTCATTTTATTAGTTCCATTGTACGTTAATTAATTCTGTAAACATTAATTAACCATGAATAATTTAACATTAAACTTCATTAGCATCACACCCAATATCCACTGTACCTTCGAATTTACAACCTTGTCATTATGTTTCAACAACTCCAACCCCATGAGTTAACAACATTTATTCAATTATTCATTACATAATTACCTTCCCACATTCCCATGCATTCATGAAAAACAACCTATGCTACAAAACACAATGGGGCTCAACACGGTGAGTAGTTATACTACCCTTCGAGTCTTTTCCACCTATAGCAAGAGCATAGACCCATTCTCCCTCGAGAGGCTAAACACGGAAAGCACGTGGCATACCCCATGTGTCTTCACCTCTTTCGGAAGAAGGGTAAGAAAAACCAACTTCCTTGAGTAGTGTGGAAATGCGAAGCATATAAACAACCAATCAAACCACCAAACATCCAACAACCACATCCATCCCATTCCATCATCCCTGGTGTCCTTTCTGACACCCACATGAATAAACTTATGCATATCGCCAATCTAGGCGTCATCCGCTGCCACAACAAGAAGTCCCCATGCCTCCACATCTCAGAATCTCCATCCAGGATCACATCATAGCACAAGCAGCAAGAAAGAAGAACATCACATCAATGGGATCTTGACCCTTTAACAATCAAGAGGGTAACTCAGAACCCTTTAAGAAAATCTCACATAATATGTTCTTTAATCCATATTGAATTAGCAGATTTGATATTCGTAGGTTCCAATTATGGGTGACCTAATCATTAAGCTATCATAATTAAATAACCATTCTTACTTCCCTAACTTGATTAACATCAAATTAGAACAACTACAACAACTGCAACAACCAGATTCATTTACATGCCTCTTTATCATTAGACAATTAATTAACAATTATTTCTGTCTTTACGTTCATTATCAATTTTCATCATGAAGAAACAAATAATCAATGAAAATCATAGATATCACTCTATCTTGAAAAACAAGAGTCAAACCGTTATCACGGTACAAAGCAACAACCTGCGATCAACCAATTCTTTTAATCCGGTTCAAGTATTTAATTGGGTCAATTTCATTGTGATCCAAAGGGATAAATCATGCCAATTCAACGATTGCACATATACAATTAGAGAAGCCATGCATCCCCTACCTCGAAGAGTTATTGACGTCCTTTATCCACAAAACGGGTCACAATCCTCCTCTCACGACAACTGCATCCAACAGGATGCTACGGTACGATAGTACCAACCAACCCCAAGAAAAACCCATTAGAATCATGGAAATAACATGGTATAATATGGAAGGGAGAAACATTATAAGATGTTCCCCAAAGGAATGACAATAAAACATACCTTATAGGAAAGATTGACTGACACAGCTCAGTTGCATCCAAAATAGAGCGGAACCAATATGAGGATTAGGGTTTGATTGTGAAACTCCTACAGGAATTATTGAAAGGTTATAGTGTCTCTTAGCTGAGAACAAAGTGAAAGAACAAGGTAGACTGATATATGGTTCCTTTTTGAAGATTTATTGAGGTGACAGTTTAAGATCTGGTAAATTCTGTATTAAAAATGGATCGCTTTAACCCACACGGTTTGACCATGTAAAACATTCTGAGCCATTGGAATTATTAATATAGGATTTATGGCATTTGAATAGGCTTTATGAGTCCTTAAAATGAGGCGTTAAATGTATTTTATGTCAATGGAATTGTCAAAGGGGTGAAACTGTACGAACCTGGAAACACTATTAACATACTCAAAATTTGGCAATGGAATGAAAATGTCACCGTTAGATGGTTACCGTTTTGGAAACACTGTTCAAGTCCACCATTAGAAGGTCACTGTTAGAAGATTACCATTCTAGAAACACTATTCAAGCCTACCGTTATATGGTCACTGTTAGAAGGTTACCGTTCTGGAAACACTGTTCAAGTCTACCGTTATAGGGTCACTGTTAGATGGTTACCCTTCTGGAAACACTGTTCAAGTCTACTATTATAAGGTCACCGTTAGAAGGTTACCATTTGGGAAACACTGTTCAAGTATACCGTTATAAGGTCACTGTTACAAGGTTACCATTCTTGAAACACCGTTCAAGTCTACCGTTATATGGTCACCGTTAGATGGTTACCGTTCTGGAAACACTGTTCAAGTCTACCATTATAAGGTCACCGTTAGAAGGTTACCGTTTTGGAAACACTGTTCAAGTCTACCGTTATAAGGTCACCGTAAGAACATCAATGATAGAAACATTGTTCAAGTCTACCGATAGAAGTCCACCGATAGAACCTCACCGATAGATACACTGTTCACTGAACCTCACCGATAGAAATGTTGTTCACCTACTGATACTGTTCAAAAAACTGGAAACACTGTTCACAGAATTGGAAATTTGTCAAAGTGTTGGGGATAAGTCACCTTGACCTCCCAGAACACCTCCAACACCACATTTTCACAACGTAATGGAACAGAGAGGTCCGAGCCATTACAAGATTCAGTTATAGACTCCATGGGTGGGAACATATTTATATTTATATCTAACACCCTACTTGGGCCTCCATTGCACTAGGGTACATGAGTAGAACTTATGTTCACAAGACCATGGAGGTTATATTGTGATTCTTTGCTAGTACCTGGGAGTCAGGAGCACATGAAGGAGATGGAGGTCAGCATTCTCTTAATGAATTCCCTTGGTTCTTTTTATTTCATTTCATTATTCTTTTCATGTACTTTATGTTATAGATTTCTAAATGTTTTCTATTTTACCTTTTTATCATTATATTGAAATGCATGCATGATTATAAATTTGCATTGGCCATTTCATTCATCATTCAGTGAGGGTTAATATCCTTCCACCACTCTATCATTTATATATTATTTCCTCCACTTTTTACAATTAATTTTTATATATTTAGCACTATTATTCTTTGTTATTAGGGTTTAGTCTCCCCATTATCATCTCTTTAGACCCTCACTACCAGTCAGTACCCTCTGACATATGGGGAGGTGCACTTAAGGCCATGTGACCCACCGGTCTGGCTACTGTCTTAGTGGTCACTAGAGCCAGGACTTTACCAAGAGGCATTAGATGTTGTTTCATTTAATTTATCTTACAATTTGAGGTTTGTATGGAAGAGACTAGTAAAGTTTCAGTGCATGGTAAGTAGTCGTGCCTTGGAGCGATCAAACCATGTATAAGGAAAAGTACAAGTGGCCAAGTATGAGATTGTTTTTCACACTATTTGATATTACAATTCAACGTTATTTCACTTAGGGTGATTCTTGTACTAACCAATGATTATTGATTTATTATATTATGGTATTATACCATTGTCGTGGCTTGGAAAGGATGAAACATTACATGCATCATATTGGGCACATTGACATTCACATGCCATGCATATGTAATGCCATGTAGTTGCATTTATTGTTTTCTTACTGATTTTGATATTGTGACATGAGTGATATAGTATTCATTTACTTTATTTATCATGCCATGTTTTATAACATGCTTGGGTGTTTTATTATCATGTTGATTTCCGACCATGATTATGTAATGATATTCCATACTGCGAGGTTTATTTCTCATGTTCTACCACTGTGTCGTGCTCATTTGTTTATAGTATGAAATCTGTGTTTACAACTTTTAATGACATGCTATATTTATAAATGATCTGTATAATGGTTTCATGGAATAAATTTATGGGTTATGAGTAAACGAGAACCAATTATCATTTATAAGGTGTATGTGAACCTTATAATTGGGAAAATGTTACTCATATAATTGAACAATCCCTTAATCAATTTAAATATGTTTAGAGAATGTTGTTACAATATAAAGGATGACAAAGTGAAAATTTCATAGTGATTTGGTTGCAATTAATGGGATCCAAATGCAAAACTGTAAATTGTATGGGTTTTTTATGGAGTAGTAAATAGACACCCATATAACTGAACAATTATATATGAACATGATATATTTGAAATGGTTATAAAATGTAAAGGCTATTAAATTTTAATATGAATTGTTTTGGATGCCTTATTAAGGATTGTACAAATATTACTCAAGAACAATGAACTATACAGACAAGTACCCGAATGAAAAACTATACCCATGTAGGTTAGATGGGGAATGATTTTTTAGGGATGACCCACTAAATGTGTTTTGAAACTGTTATAATTAAGAAACTACTATTGGGTTGCATTCTGATGAACCTAGGTTGGCATAATGATACCCTCATAGGTTTCCTTATCTATTAATGCTTGGTATTCTAAAAATTAATTTATATGATATATTCCCTAATTATGACTTGACTTCAATGGGTTTTTATTGTTTAAAAAGATATTTTGATAATACATTCCTCTATTTCATCAATTATCTACTTTAAAAATTAAAATGTTTTAAGATTGATTCTGAATAAATGTAAAGACTTGAAAATGGATCATCAGGAAGATTCATTTAATTTAAACCCTCATGTAATTGTAGTTTGAGTTTCTCTTTGATTTTCCATTGAACGGAAATGTGATCATTTTCCATTTGCCTTTTTCTTTTTTAGCAATAGATTAAAAGACCAGATCTTGAACTAGGTAACATTTTTAGGAATGACCTTATTATTGGTCGATGCTTTATGATTTGTAATAGGTTCGACCTAGGTAGTTATTACCCTTATAGATTTAATAGTTTTTCTAACTGAGATGAGTTTCTAACAATTTCTGCTATTTGGGTGATGTTTTCTCTGACAGAAATCATTATTTCAAAATTAATCTCTTGTTTGGTCGGGTTGATATGGTTTCCATTATTTTTTTATGGTATTGAGCATCAAATAATTCTTAGTTTTGGAATGTTATCAATTCCTATAGAATGTTCATCCACTTATTAGGCCTCATGGCCCTTTCCTCTTTCATTGGGTGGCTTGTGTGGTTCACAATATGTTTTATAGTCATAAGAGATAATGCAATATTGATCTGGTTTCTATGTGGGCCATCAGATACATGAATTCATAGGGCTGACAAGCTTATAGGTAGTATCTAGGATTTTACATTGTAAATTTTTATTCATAGGGTAGTATGTGTAGATATACGAGGTAACCATCAAGTTCATAAATGATGTAATGATCCAGTTGAGTTTTGTGGAATCTTTGAGCTTTGAGATGTTGAGTACATTATCAGGTTTTCTATGTAGTATAGTGACATGGTATTCGAAAGATTCAATTCATCCTAATTCTTGGGATGAATTAATAGAGGATTAATTGTTATGAAACATCAAACAGGTTGGGTTTAGACCAAATTCCAAAAGATATGAAATATATGATATTGGATCAGAAGAACATCATGTGTCCGTATAAGGTAAATCTGGACTAACGAACTTATGGGATACTATTTTATCTTTTATTTAGATGAATAGTACACTACTAAATGTAGGGAGAGTCATTTTAGTTATGGTTAATATGTTACCTTATATGTATAATGAACACAACTATGAAATGCCATTGGAAATTCTTGGCCTTCTTGAACGCATTTGAGGTTTGCGAGTATTTTTTCTATCAGTACTTGATGAGAAGCATGATGTTGATGTGGTTATATGTGTATGTAACCCTTTAGAAACATTGTTGGTATTGGAAGACTTCAGTGGTTATGCATGAAAGATCACATGATTCCATAGGTGGTGAAGGCTTTTGATCAGTTTGTAATGGTGCGTCAACAGGGTGAAGTTGGGATTCTTTAATGAAGTTGACCATTAGTGGTTAAACTATTTGTATTTTGGTTTCCTTTGTTTCCATTTAGTGTAATCATCTAAAGGATTAGAGAATATACCCTATCTTAATGTAATCTCTAATAAAACAAGATAGTATCATTATTATTCCATTTTAATGTATTAAAATATGTTGGGTTGATAAGTGCTCTCTATCAGAGCTTCATACTAGATGTGTAATTTTTTTCAAGGCATGGTTAGTCCTTAGTGATACTTGGGTTCTCATCTAAGAACACCTTGGATAGAATTGTGGAAACTGGCCTTTATTCATTGACTTGATTTTCAGGTGGATGGTGCTATGGGCTTAGCTAGTAATATAATGAGAATGTGTCAACCCTATAACAATATCTCACCTATAATCATTAGGTATGATATTCCAGGAGTTGGTTCCTTAGAATTTTATTTAAAGAATCCTAGGACATCACAAAATATCTATCAGGATTGGTGATGTTGAAAAGGGTGATCATTATAATAGGATAGATCTATATTATGTCATTTTTTGTGATAATGAATGACATCTTAAATGATAAGGTGTTTGTTTGTTCAAGGAACATCTCAAGAAGTAGGGTATGATCTATGGAGAACATGCTCATTCTATGCAAAAAAATCCATATACGAAGGACTTGGGGTTCAGTTTGTAATACGTCGGCCATCTAAGATGGTTGTATTATGTAAGGTTATCCATGGGTGGCTCGACCCAATATCCTTATTGTTTGATGTTCTTGAGAGAAATGAACTATTTTAAATCAAGCCATAATGGTAAGGTGGGTGTGGGTTTAAGGGTTGGATGTGTCTTCCAAAAAATATTGTACAATTATTTAAGTTTATAAAATCCTAATACATTGATTTTATTTCAATGAGTTTTTTTTAAAGGCCTCGAAAGTAATCTGGTTCTCTTTTTTAAAGAAATAACAACAGGAACATCTCTAGAACACTTGGAGGAATGCTTTGAAAGGAAATTCTGACAGTGGAGGTTTTATGGTTCAAAATTGGCCCCTTCTAATGTTAAATCCTCAGGTGCGGTGAAACATTGGCCATATTTTTAATGATATGATGACATGATCAGGAATCTAGATATGAGATCTTGGGAATGCCCTGTTTTTGTGTTTTTTTCAAAAAATGTTTTTTTTTTCTCAGGTTATAATGGCTTAAGTGTTGTATGACTAAGTGGATGCTTGGAGGTGCATTCGGAATTTAGAAATACAATGAGACCGTTCGAATGAGACTTCATGAACCTCCTAGGTTAGGTGATGTTTCTATAGTTTACAATGGATCATTGGGATGAAAAGATCTGATGTGGGTATGTTATAATGACCCATGTTTTAGAACAGGTTGAAAATCGAAAAGAATTTGAATTTCATTATTTGGTGGATGTCCCATTTCTTAAACAGAGCTTAGAAATGTAATTATGAGATTTTGAACAAATAAATGTGTTTTTTTGGACATGGTTAATATCCATATAGGTTCTTTGGATTTACTAGTGATTTTTGGAAGCATTGGGTTTTTGAAATCGCATGTTTGGAGGGTCTGCATAGGTTACACGGTTGGTTTGAAACTATACGGCCCCCAACATCAAACTATGCAACCTACAATTGGTGGATTGTGGTGGTGCACACAGAATGTGTATGATTTACTAAAATTATTTTCCCAGAGTGCACAGTTAGTGACACTTACATAGAAACAAATCACTATTAATATTATGGTTTTCATACGTTTAAGGTTACAATGTAGGTCAAACTGTGTGAGGTTGTTTCTTATGGAATGGGAGTCGCATAGTTGGCCCACATTTTGGTCAAACCATGTGGCCAAACTATGTGACCTAATTATTATGGGTAAAATGATTATTTTAACATTAATGAAAATTCAATTTAATTTTCTCATTTATCTCTTCTTCTTACACTATGTGAGGCTGCTCCTAGATTCCATGGCTTCCTCCTTCAAGATGAATATTGGAATTTGGATATCTCCCTTGTCTGAAGTCTGAATCAAATCTTGTCGATCTATATGGATCTGTACCGGTAATATCTATATTCCATTTTTGAATTTTCTCATTTCTTTTGCTATCATATATGCTATTTTGGTGCAAGATCATTTCACATGTTCTATGATTGAAGGTCCATTTCTGAGAATTCTTCCTAACCAAACCAAATCAGATCGTGATATTGGATGAGTGGGTATTCCCTAGTACAAGTTAGGTGGTCTACAACTTTTCCCTAAAATTTCAATTGATTTATGTATAGTTCCTTCATTCCGAATTATCTCCATTCCTATTTATTTATTTATGATAGTTCCTTCATATTGAATTGATCCTCACAACATGTGCTTTACCCATTGATCATTGTAATATGAATTGAGAATGCCATCCAAAAATTATGGAGACCCAGTGGGTGTTCCAACTTATATTTCCCTTTGTTAATTAAATTATTCAATTCTAGGAATGTTGACAAATCATTCAACAGATATTCATAATGGAATTACCCCTTGTAGGATTTTTAATAAATGGTAATGCCACCTCTTATGTTCCATGTTGAATGATATATAATTGAATTTACATGTTAGGTATGTATTATTAAATTTTTATTTAATGTAAATTGAGTTGTGACTCATCTATTTGATGATTAAAAGATTAAATAATTTTTTTAAATAATAAGATCATGATTTTATAAATAAACCCCTTGAATTAGGTGCACTGTCTTCAAATTTGTAAAGTGGTGAATTCTGATTTCATCTTTCTTGGATTTATGGTATGGTGTTTCACCTACGCTTTTTTTATTGATAGATTTATGGAATTTCATGGGCATGGACTTTTTAAATATTATGAAATGTAGTTTATCTCTTTTAATGAAAATGTTAAATGAACCAAGGCATCTATTTAGTTCTTATCCCAAATCCTAATTGTATCTACCCATGTTGGGAATTGACCCTTTTCCAATGATAACTCTAAAGTGATATTTGAGCTTTATAAATTGAATTTTAGTACTTTAGTTAAATGGAATGGATTTTCATGATGGTTTCCCTTATTTAATTGAACCTGAATAATTAAATATAATGGATAATTATTTATTGTATGGCCGTGCACTTAATTATGTATTATTAAATGCTCATTAGGTATTGTAACACCATCAATGGAATTGAACATGATTAATGGAAAATATGAGTGGTATTTCCTCACGTGTTATGTTATAAATATGAATATTCTATATATATATATAGGATTGATAAATATGTCTCATGATAGGTGTTTCCTCATGAATTATATTATAAATCATATGCCTTGATATAGGATGTGTATGATGGTGAGATGTGTTGATCATGAAGGATAATAACAATCCCTTACACCAGGTGTAGAGTAAGGCATCTCACACCGGTGATATTATATGGGTGATTGGATTTACGTGTCACATTCCATGACTAGTGTGTTTCCATTGTGGATAACTCACTACCCCAAGTGTTATAGCATGAGACATATCTCTCTATATATTGAGATTTAGGGAATGTAACCCATTACATGAAATTTTAAACTCATTTAGATAGGTAATGGATGTATTGGTTATTCCATAGTCCAAACAGTAAATAATATTCCATGTATATGGTCTCTTACATTCATACATTATTGGGTCATATAGGTGAATGCAATATTGAACTATATTATATACATGTATAATTTTACTATATATGTTTGGTAACTGATCAAACACTTATTCCGGTTATGATTCAAAGTAGGTATAGCCGTCACATGTCCCATAGGAACATGGACAGATTATTGTTTATTTATTCAATATTGTTTATCATTTTATTATAACTACACACTACATTAGATTAAATTTTCACGGACTGAATTTAGTTATAAACAATATGGGTGGGGACATACTGGGATTTATATCTCATACCCTAGATGGGCTGCCATTACATTGAGATCCTTGATTAGATATTATTTTAGAAGGACCATGAAAGTTTTCACATATTTCTTTTGAAGTACCTGCGAGTTAAGAGAATAAGGCCAAGATAGATCTTGTGATGTTCATGGAGATTTCCCTTGAGGATTTTTGTTTCATTTCTTTTTTCTTGTTTTGTACGGTATCTTGTATCTTGTTGTATGTTTTCTATTTTATTTATTTATCATCATCCTAATATGAATACATTATTGTATATTGGTGTTTTCCAAATATTTCAATATTTAGTGATTATTATTAATTTTCCACCGCTTTGTCATTTATTTATTACTACTTCCCCTATTTATTTTTAATTATTTTCTATTTACCACTGGGATAATATGATATGAGGGTATAATATCCCAATTATCATATCATTAGATCCTTGCATTTAGTTTTAGCTTCTATAGTAAGAGGAGGTGTGCCAAGGGCCATGTCACCCACTAGTGCGACTATCATATTATTGGTCAGATGGGTTGGGTCCTTACATGTGGAGTTGTTTTTTCAACTACATCATATCTTCCTAGTAGGTTATACTCTAATAATAATATTGAAAATTTTTTTAAATAGAAGAAAGTTGTTATGGGGTGAAATATTAGTTCATTACAATAGTCTTGAAATGAGCTATTAAAGTTTTCTAACAGAATGAGCAAGATTGTCGGAATGAAAGACTTTTAGAATAAATACACAAAGGGTCACAAGGATAATGGTGATAAATAGGACTCTACATAAGTGATATGATATGAAATTAAGTGGGCTATATTAATCATATAATATTCTCATAATATTACAAGAAATGATATGCATGGAATAATGTTTTATATAAATTCTAACATGTATCATAAGAACTTGATTAAGAAAATTCTAAATTCTTCAGATACATGGAGTGATTGTAGTAGAGGCAGTTCTTATGAGAATTCACTGGAAACTATAAGTTTATGATAGAATAATATCATATTATATGAATAAATAAAAAAGGATAGGTAATTTTAAACTAATAAGGCAACTATTGAATCTCAGAAAAATATTAATTAAAATGAAAATTATCTTGATAGTAGTGAATAAAATAGTTCCACATTATAGTGAAGAATCTTATACAACTAATAAAAATAATTATTTACCAATTATTGAATAAGTTTCTATATTCTATAATTTATTTTAAATCTAAAATTTTAATATTTCTAAAAAACATGATGTTTCTCAAGAATCATTTGTGATGGAAAATTTAATAAAATATACACTAACTACTGAAATATCAGATCTTTCTAAATAAAATTTAAAATAAAATTTGGAAAATTGTAGTATTTAATATGAACTTGGAAATTATTATTTTTAGAAAAGTTGTTTATAATTAAATATTGAAAAACATAGTTTAAATAAAACAGTTAATAAGGAAAAAAATTAGTTGTAAAACTAAATCATTAAATTTATAGTTTGAAAATTATTTTTCATAAAATTTACCATTGGTATGTATTGTTTTGGTATGATTTAGAAAAAAAATTTATACCTTACATATTTATATATTTCTGAAATGGATTATAATAATGAAAGAAAATATTTTTAATAATAATTAATTAGTACTAAAAAGTGCTCAATTTTATACTAAATGTCAATGGAGTTAAAACTAAAAGAAAAAAAAATTTAAAAAATTTAAAAATCGTAGATTTCATAAATTTTATTTTAAAAAATAATTGAAAATTTCTCAACAAACTAAATTTAGAAAATGTTTGGATTTCTAAAATCTTACTTTGTAATAATACCAGAACCAAGAGGGCTTGGGTTTCAAAATGAAAATATTTTTGATTTTAGGAAAATATATAATGTTCCAATAATAAGAATATTTGGTTCATGAATAGTGGTTTCTATAGAAACGTTACTAGAAATAGATACTTCATTAAGAATATTATAAATATGAAAAGGGGAAAAGTTACTTTTAAAGATAACGCTCAAGGAGAAATTATAAAAATAGTTAATATTTTCCTTCTTGTAAAAGCATTAATTGAAAATGATTTATTTATTATAGGACATAATAATAACATTATTAGAATAATCTAATTATTTTATGAGGGATATCTTTTGAACTTCAGGAATAATGAATTTACTATTCATAGTTCAAAATATGAATGTTTTCATTCTTCCAATCAGCATTAGAATGTTTACACACTAAACAAAAAAGACTTTAGGATCCAATATCTTCAATTTATTTGTGCAATGGAAGACCAATCTTGGATATGTAATAGAAATGTAATCTTAAAAATTTCACTAATTTGTCTATGGACAGACTAGTTAAGGATATAACAAAACATACGTTTTATACTTCAAAAGAATATGATATGTTTTAATTTGGAATGTAACATAAGTCATGTTATATATATATATCAGTTAAGTATCAACAATTTATGATTTACAGTTATTGCACATAGACTTTCTTGGTCCTATAAAAATAGGAATTATCTATGGAAAGTAATATGTATATGTTTTAGTAGATTATTACACTATATAAGCTTGGGTATATTTTATTGAAAAGAAATACAAAGGCTATTGTTATTTTAAAATTTTTTTAGCTACAGTTACAATTAGAAAAAACTCTCGTACATAATCAGTCATAACAATCGTGGTGGATAATTTTTAAATAATGATTTTGATACTTTTTCATATAAAAAGATATAATTTATAAATTTTCTGAACTTAGAGCTCCACAGAAAAATGGTGTAGTCATAAGAAGAGATATAATTCTTCTAGAGATTACTTGAAACTTACTGTGTGAATACTCAATTACTATCACTTTAGGGATAAAGCAAAAAGTACTTCCTACAATACTATAAATTTTTTTAAGTAAGACCTTTTATAAATAAATATACCTATTAAATGTGGATGGAAATGAAACTAAAACATTATTACTTTAATTTTTTTGGATTCAAAGTATTAATTTTGGATACTAAAGATAAATAAGATATATTTTATCCAAAATTTTCTAATGGAATATATTTAGGTTATTCTCAATGAGTAAGCCATATAAATTTGTTAATGAAAATAAAAGTACTTTTGAGAAATAATACATATTAAGTTTGATGAAACCGATTCTTCTCTTTTCAAACAACCTCAACCTTCATCTTTAGATATTATTTGAAAATTTATTTTCAACCTATGTTGGAATTTCTTCTCATGAGAGAAAAATTGAAGAATATATTTTTTACGTTTTACCTAATGAATATTTTTAAATTTTATTTGAATAATATATTTTTTTAAATCTAATAAATTAGTTGTTTATTACGTATCCTCCAAGGGATAACATCATTGGGGATATAGATCTACCTGTTAGAACTATAAGTTATTTGAGAAATGTAATTGAATATTTTTCATTTTTATCTCCACTCAAACCCAATATTATTAATTAGGATTTAGGTGACTAAGATTGGATAAAATCAATTCAAGATGAACTCAATTATTTTAATAGGAATCATGTTTGGACTTTGGTAGACTGACCTAAAAGTACATCTGTAATTGTATTAAAAACATTTTTTAGGATCAATTGTGATGACAATGGATTAATAGTTATAAATAAGGCTAAACATTTTTGTAACGGATATAAAAAATAATAGGGAATATATTATGTAGGAAATTATGTTCTAGTGTCTAGACTTGAATATATTTGTATACTTATACCATAGATGAAAATTTATAAATTTTAAACAACATCAATTGGATATGAAGTGTGAATTCCATAACTGATACATTCAGTAGAAATATTATATAGAACATCCTCATTGTTTTGAAAATAAAAAATATCCATTACATGTTTTTAAACATACTAATGCACTTTATAGACATAAAAAAGACCATAGATCCTAGTATAATAGATTAACTATATTTCTATTAAATATTTTTAAGGGAGTTTTCGGTTCAAATATTTTTATAAAATAAGTTTCTAAAAACATTATAATTTTTTAAATTATGCTGATGAAATTATATTTGGTTAAAATCAAATAATTTTTAGCAGATTACTTTTAAGATCTATTAATGTCTGAGTTTGAAATGAGCATGATGATAGAGCTTACTTATTTTCTAGGTTTTTAAACTTATCAAAAATCAGAAGGATATTTCATATCTCAACATAATTATATAAAATATATTTTTAAAAAACTATTATATTAAGATAATAAACGTACCCGTACTCCTATTATAACATCAAATACATTATATAACGATTCACCTTAGAAACTTGTTGATCAAACTATCATTAGAGGTGTGATTGGATTTTTTCATTACTTAATATCTAGTCATATAGATCTTTGTTTTTCTATATGGTTCTGTGAAAGATATCAAGAAAATAAAAAAGAGTCTCATCTTAATGCACTGAAAAAAAAATTCATTATGTTAATGGAACAATGGATTTAATTTAATTTTACTTTTCTATAAATTATTTAGTGTTAATTATTTTTTCGGATGTTGACTCTAGTGGATGTATAGTGGATAAGAAATGTAATTTTGAAACAATTCATTTATTTATAGAAACTTTAGCATTTTAGTCTTGTAAGGAACAACACTTATTAGTAGTTTCTACTAAAAAATTTGAAAATGTCGTAGTTAAATGTTTTTGTTCTGAAGTGTTGTGGTTGCAACACATAATCACATATAATGGCACGAGTTTTAGTAATCCTAAAATATTTGGTGATATTTTTTTATATCTTTAATTAAAAACACATTTCATAACTTACAACATAATTGCATAAATATAAGACCCCATTTTAATTCTATACCACACAAAAAAATGAGATATCATTTTACAATTCATCATTATGAAAGAAAAATCCGTAGATATTTTTTCTAAATCCCTCAGTTACAATATTTTTGAATATATTAAATTTAATCTTGGAATGATCAACATTAAATGATAATTAGTATCTACTTCATGTTTACCAATATCATTATATTGATAAACACTTTTCCATAGGGGGAGTATAAATGTTGTGGTATTTTAAAAACATTGGTTTTCTAAATTTTTTTTTCTCTAGACATTTTTAGTATTTCATTTTTTTGTTTTTTTAGTTTAGTATTTTTTAATAATTTTTTTAATGTTTTTGGAATCAATTTTTTTAATAAATCTCTCAGAATAAACATTTTTAATAATGTTTTCAGATTCAAATATTTTTTTATATATTTACAAAAAAAGTATGTCTAATTTTGTTTGTATAAATATTATTATAAAAAATACTATGAAATTTAATTTTTTTTTGAAAATCCAATATTAATAAGTTACTGGATATAAATTTAATAACAAAAGTAAATCTCTTACTTGAATGGTATTATTATAATCTTTTTTTTCTATATTTATCGATTATTTTTATTTTATATATTATTTTACATATTCATTACATTTTACAAACCTTTGTTTTGTTACAAATATAAAATATTTAATAATCAAAGATTAATTTACTCCGTTAACATAGTATTATTATAAGAAATTATGTTTTCAAAATATTTAATAAATAATTTATGGATTTAATCACAACCCATAAATAAAATTATGTTTTTTCAATATAATACCTTAATTTTCTATAAGATTTAGGGTTTCCCCCGATCCTATATATAATGGGTGGTTCACCCTAGTAACAAATAAACTTTTAGTAATTTTATCTATTCCCTAAGAACCCAATTTATTACCATGTCTAAATGTTTATGATTCATCAGATTCACCTCTTCAGTTTGAGTTCTGGCATCAATTATATTCATATAGATTAAGAAAAATATTTCACAAAGCGTGAAGTAGTAAATGAAAGAATTATTGAAAAAAGTTTTCTATGAAATATATTATTCTATTTTAAAAATGGTTATTAAATTTAAATTATGGTAAAATATATATGTGGAAATGTTTATTATGATTTAAACTATCTATAAATGTTAAGATAATTCTATTCTATAGTAAAATTCTGAATAAAAGATTATCTAGATGTGATAGTTTTCTATATTTTTGGACAATGTTGTAAAACAAAATTTCAAAAAGATACAGAATTAGTTAAAGTCCCTTTAGAAGTTGAAGTATAGCTTACATCCTATATGATTTTGGAGAATATTGTGAGTATTTAAATGTCAAAAGATAACGGTTCTTTGTTTCGTTATTATGAGAATGTTAGAAAAGTATTTCACTTAACATAGGATGCAAGAGTTGTCACCTTATATATGAAAAGCTATTGGATTCTGAGGAAATATGATAGAGATAATATAAAAGTCATTGAAATATTATTTTTTATTTCTTTTAAATATAGGGAATATAAACTCGGTGAAATTTTTTTTCGTATAGATCAAGGTGATTAATAAAACATATATAAATTCAAGGATTCTTAAGTTTCTGTGTTTTATTAATATGATTTTGTTAAGTTATATAGAATTACATAAAATAAATAATTAGACATATACAAGAATAGAAAGAGTTTATATTATAATAAATGACTCTATGGATAGAATGAAACTAGTTTTCAAATTGAATGTTAATAAATTTAAATAAAAATGAAACAAGGATGCATATGATGTAGAATTTTATAAAGGAAAATAATCTTTTCAAGAGAAAACTAAATATGAAATCTCTCCTCCTAATGTTCAGAATAAACAAAAACCTATGTATGATGATGAATTTAATAAGATGATGGTTCATTTGGATCAGATGAATCCATAGGATTCGTCCTTCATCCTTGATAAGGTAGTGATGATAGATTTAAAGGCAAAACAACTCATTATATAAAAGAGGATAAGAAGAAGAAAAATAAGATGAAAATGATTATTGAGTTGAATACGATAGAAAATTTCAATAAATAATGTGAAAAAGAATCTGATAATCATCCTATATAAATATCTCTTTAATTTGATTCAAAATAGTTCCAAGATCTAGAATGATTTCCCACACCATAGAGTTATTTCTAGGTCCATAAGTACATGCATATTTAAAAATAGTTGAAACATTGGATGTTCTATATTTTTTCTAATGGAAAGGTAAAATAAGTTATAGTTGAATCTCATGTTGAAAATAGAATCGATAAATCAGCATAATTTCTTTTAAGAATTTACTAAATAAGAAAGTACAAAATACCCTTCAAAAGTTTGGAAAGCATGTTTTATGAATTGTGAGGCAGTTGGAGAAGTAAATAGAAAAATAATAATTAACAAACAAAGAATAAGATAAAAATAAAATGAAGAAGAAATATCTTCAGAGAAATATTATTTATCCTCTACAATATCATCCCAGTCTGAAAAGAACCCAGTTTTAACAATTTCAGTAGATAAAGAGTTATAGAAAAAAGAATAATATGAAGCTCAAAATTATTATACCAATGTATTGGACATGGAAAATACAAATAAAGAAGTTTATGATGTAAAAGTATGAAATAAAACATTTACAGAGAAGAGAAGTTAGATGTTGGACCATCTCTTCTATGTATTTTATATTCTTCATTGGATTATTTAGATACAATGATCATTGAAGAACATAAAATAATAGATTATATTTTTCAAAATCTAAAAAAATAATAGATTCAATTCCATGTCATCCATAAATTTAAGTAAGCTAACAGAAGATTCATAACAATTTGAATGATAAATAAGAATTGTTTTTGCTGTTGACATATTCAGTATTTCAAAATGAATCCAAAATAATGTGTTTTTAATATAAATCAATGGGATAGAATAGAGGATTCAATCAGATGGTGAACTTGTGGAGGCAAGTTAATGGTTACTTTAATGATCATGAAAATCATATTATAGAGACCAGGAAAGATTCATTTCACATATTGGATTCTTTTGAGAAGTTATCATCAGATGTATTAGAAAGGATTAATTTTTTAGAAAAATATAAATATTTTTTATACTATATGAATAAATAAATAACTATTTTTAATGATTAAATATAGAATATGAAATATTCCGATACAAGGATGTTTTTTTGAAGAATACATTCTATAGATGAATGTAGAAAACATGAAGATCAGTTTTCAAGAAAAACACATTATAAATCATAAGGAAGAGAATCATAGTTTCAGAGTTATGGAATAGAAGATAGCGAATCTTGAATATAAATCATCCAAATTATAAACGATTCAAGAGGATCTCAATAAGATTAAAACAATTGTCAATAAATTGTATAATAAATAATGAAATTTTATATCTAAAATATTGATGTATTAAAAACTTTTTGAATGAAATTTAGTTTGAATTAATTAATATATAAATACATTTTCCTTGAATCTTCTCCAATTATACTTTGATAATTATTATTTCTTTTATATCTTGGATGAATAGTTATTTAAACAAAATTGTTTTTTATTATATTTTCTAAAATTTCTGGAGAATATATTAATTTCCTTATTCATTTTTCAAAACAAAAGGGGGGAGAAATATTCTAAAGGAGAAATATTTTTTAGGGTAGAAATAGTATAATGGAGAGAAAACTATTAAAGGAATACAATTTATTAAGGGAGATAATCTGAAGTAACAATATATTTCATTTGATTGAATATTGTTGAACAAAAATAATTCATCATCACATAGAACTATACAATAAGTAAAGGGGGGATATTCTATTATGAATAATTCATTTTAAGTTACCAAACATACAAAGGGATATAGGTTTTTAAAAGATAACAATTATTATTTTAAAGTGATTTTTTATTTCAAAAATTAGGAGATTGTTGAGTCAAATGTTTATAATTTTTAATTTTCATTTCGTTAGTTTAGGAAAACACAAAAATTTATTAAAAAATTATCTTACAAAATTTAAATATCCCAAATGTTTTTAAATGTTTTTGTATAAAACATCCTCTTCTACCAAACATTTAATGAATTCTAATATAAACAAATATATACTTTTTATTCCTTAATATGATCCATCAGATTGACATTGTGTCTAGTCCATTAGACCTAGTCGTGTTGTCTTCATCTGATTGTCTAATGGTATGTAAATATAAATGACCAAATTCATATCCATCAGACTGATAATAGTTCAAATCCATTTAAAATACCATATTTTAGTTCATTGAATTGCTAAATAGTATAGTCAATCAAACTATCAAAATTTTATAATCCAGTTGTGGAAATTAGTTATATCAGATGGAATTTATCTTAGAATTGTAATAGTTCTATCAAAACAAAATCATATTATAAGTAAGAGACCTTAAACATTATATAATCTATTAAATTCCTTTGTAATTTACTTCATTACATTCCCAAAGATCTTTTCTATTATGAGTTTTAGAATGTTAAGATATAATTAATACATATTAACCATTAAGCATGAAATTGGATACTAATAAAACAATATCCATTTTTTCTTAATAAAAAAGTTTTTAATAATAAAACATGAAAATTATTCTTCAAAAGTCTCCAAAACATTCATCTTGGGTTCTCCTTTCCCTTACTCATCCTTAAACATTGTGATTTGTTTTAAAGTTGAGATGATCATAAAAAGATTAGTAAGGGATATAAAAAAGAATAATAGAAACCATTAATAAATTTATACTTATAAATATATGAAATAATTTTTACAAATACATACTTCACACCCAATAATTATCATATAGATACTTTCTGAAAACATGATATTTATATAAAACATAGAAAAATAAAATAATACGATAAAGGTAACCTAGAGAATAAATTACTTATGATTTTAACCATCACAAATATTATATGATTTGTAATAATCACACTTATCTTCCATTTTAACCCTCACAACTACCTTAAAATGTAATCCTCATGGCTACCTTATGGTG
The DNA here is from genome assembly GCA_963277665.1 of Viscum album. NCBI lineage: Eukaryota > Viridiplantae > Streptophyta > Magnoliopsida > Santalales > Viscaceae > Viscum > Viscum album. The sequence goes on along the minus strand of OY728162.1, from coordinate 1,364,505,518 downwards.
TAACAATCATAGTCACACTTGGAGTAACCATACGATCGAGATACAACATAAACATACCCAATACATTGTAGGGAGATATTTTTACCACAATTAATAATAAAAAATTTCCAATAACCATAACATAATAATAAAACATGAATACTTACATCATAAGAATATTCATTTTTAATTTTGTAAAAATAGTAATTTAAATGTTATTTTTGAAGAACAATCCTTTGAAAAATCATATAATTGAAATAAGAATTAATAAAATTAAAGGAATATGTATATACAATGTATATAAAAATAATAAAACATAATATAAAAAAATTAATTTCAAAAATAATCTTAGTACCATATAATTAATGTAGTAGAAGGTTAACCCAAATAATAGAAACTGAGTTAAGAATTCCCTTAACAAGGGTTTATCTTACTTCAAACATGTTAAAACCTCATGTATAATGGTTCAAATAGTGTTATTAATATATTAATAGACCATATTAATATTTATAATTACATATATGATATTCACATAACATATATTCACCCAATTATTAATGATATTTTGTTATTTTCATTCTTATGGGTGCATTTATTTCATGGCTTCCATAGTTGGTTCATTATGGATTTTCTTGTCAGAAGGGAGAAAAACACCAGAATTGAAATTATATGTGATTAACAAAATTTTAAAAAAATAAATATTATTATATATCATTTTTTATATGCTATGAGTATGAATAATTAGGTAAAACATTAGTGATGAAATTTAGTTTATTTGGTGAATTCTGATCATTACGAACAACTTTTGTTTTATTAATTAATATTATTTATAAGCATAGGATCCCAAACATAACATAAAATTTAATATGTATAATAAAATTTGATTTTACAATATTAATGGTTTTATTATCATTATTGAAGGAGGTAATGGAAATTGATAACACATCATCCATGATGTTGGTAAATCAATACATCACAGATGATGATTTACCATTTAGAATAAAACGAAGAGGAGAAGAAGTATTATGATGAATTTTTACATAAATATTATAACATTTTATTATATAAATGGTAGTAGAGTTTTAATTCCTCTTGGATAAGGGGAGGATATGAGAGTATAAGAAAAGAAAAATAACTTAAAATAACATAAATGAAAATGAAATAAGATTTTTACCTCTTGAATTCTCACCTTCTAAATCACAATGAGAAGAATTTATTATTTTATTTAATTATAGAAGGAAAACTATTCTAAACAAATACACATAAGGGGTCTAAAATAATGTATCCAAAGAGTATCAGCCTGAAAAAAGTTAGCACCCTCTGGGGGGAAGGTGCCAATACTGTGTAAGAAAAGGATTTGGTCCTCCTGTGACACTCTAGAAGCAAGAAAGTCAGCCACTACATTTCCCTCATTCTAGGTTTGATGGATGCACATGTGGTTATTCATAATCCACGTGGACATTCATATGCATTATTCAATGGCCCATGGAATGTGTCCCTTACCTAACATTACATTGAAATTTATTTGGAAAATTAGTATCAGTATCCCTAATAAGAATGTTTTTAAGAACACATAGCAGAATTCCTCTGAGGATGGAATGGGATTCTACTTGAAGGGAGTCACCATTATCGAAGAAATATGATAAAGATGACAACACTGATTCGTTGGGGGTATCTAATCACAAAACCACCCCACATAGATCCCATGTTGCAAGATATATTAGTGTTAATCCTTTTCCACAAGAGAAGGGGTTTCCATTTGATCCATGTTCTTGAAACATAAGTTCATTATAAAGGGAGTGGTTAAAGGGATGATGGTCTATAAGAGAAGGTCCATCTAAAGAGTCCATTCGTAACATGAAAAAAATATAGTACTAGGATTCTCGTTTTGAAAAGAATACCCATAGAGCACCGAAATGTGGGATGATGGAATGAATCATTTCAATACAATGATAGAACCTAATATCTAGTAATGAGAAATAATGATATGTTATTCCTCTTAGTTTTGGGTCTAAAAATACCATGGAACCCTTGATGTAGGAAAAACTCTGCTAAAAAAGACTACCCAGGCCACCCTATAAACTATATTAATGTTCCACATTCTTCTTTTTTCCAATCACTATTAAATAATATGTGGTTTGTTGACTCAGATTTCAGTTCCCTGCATCATAGGAATTTAGAAGTGAGGAAAATCCATCATCAATGGATTTTATCATCAGTTGGTAGGGAATTATTTTTGACGTGCCACCACAGGAAATAAAACATCAATTGAAGCTCTTTTCACCATAAAAATTATCTCCATGGATCATTGGAATTAGAAATATAATGATCAATACAAAAGTATATCATTTTTAATGTACCTTTAGGTGATTTAGTGAAAAAATTGAAATAAAAATAATTAGTGAGCTCAATTTTATGAAATATTCTCATCTAGTTATCATCCAATTTGGTAAAAATGAGTGTGGGATTAATGCTTTCCTACATTAATTATATACTATGGGTGGGGACGTACTGGAATCCAAGATTATTCTCTAAATAGTTATGGTTCCAATATCTAACTTCACCCTTTCCAATTATCTATTGAGAATGATTCTAGAGGATGGGATTATAGGGCTAGATCGACTATTGAATTCTAGAGTAGTTAAATCCATATGAGATCCCATTATTTCCATATGTACTATACATGTGTTTACCCCTTAATTTTCCCTTATATTTTTTCATAGGAATGTCTATCACTAAGACCATTCATGGTTTCTAAAATACACTTAAGGTTAATTCCCCATTCCTTGAGGGGTTCTGAAATATATAACCAATAAGCCCAATGACATTTACCTTCCAAGTGCCTATCCCATAAGAGGGATGTGAGTTTTTTTCTCGATATTGGAAATCACCATCATTGGGACTTTTAGGGTTGCAAGGATATGCATAGGAATGTAGGAAATAATGGAGTTAATCCATGTGACTATCCCTCCAAATGATATGAAACTATCTTTCCAGTTTAGAATCCAACCCATTATTTTCTCAATGATTAAATTAAAGTGTTTAATTAGAAAGGTGTATTGTTGCAAGCTGGAACCCAGGTTTTTCTTAGAGAATGAAACATTCTATATACCAAGGCTAGAAACCAAATTCCTTTTCCTCCACTTAGATAATTTATTAATAACAAAGAAGTTTCATTTTTCAATGTTAACAAAATGACCACTCAAAGAACAATACACTAATAATGCCTCATTAACACCTTTTATAGACTATTTACTATCATTAAAAAATATAAAGGTTTCATCCAAAAACATAATATGGGATATACCTCAAACATGACATTTAGTCTGGTAAGATAAAATCTTGACCAAAGAAATTTTATGAATAAAGTAGGGGATATGAAAAACATGAGTAATGATAAATAATTATGGAGCTAGGGGATCTCTCTACCTCAGACCTCTACTAATTTTGATAATCCTAAACAGTTTATCCATAGTATAGGTAGATAACTATTGAGAGGTAAATCATAAAAAGAGAATATAAATGACCGACACTGAAAACCCCATGCATTCCTGGACCCTATTGATGAAAATCCATTAAACTACATTATAAGATTTACTCTATCTCATTTGATATCCATATTTCTACCATATGTATTTAGGTTGATGTCACTTATCCCTTCAGGAGCCAAGAAAATATCCCCTTGTGTTAACCCACCTTTTACAAATCCATGTTGTTCATCAAATACATAAATAAAAAATAAAGTGCATGTCTTTTGTTTAGAATATCAGTAATGAATTTATATGGGACATTGCAAAAACTGATAGGGAGAAACTGATTCAGTGACTAGGGATTTCTAACTTTGGGTACAACAACAATTTTTCTGGAAAATGACAATCAAGGGATATTACCACCATGGAAAAAATCTTTCACCACAATGATCATACTCCTCTTCACTATGTTCCCTGAGATCATATAAAATGAAGCAGGGAAAGCATCTGGCCCTGGAACACTCTCAGATTCTATGGACCAAACTGCCTCTCTAATTTTTTCCTCATCTAGAATATATTTCAATCTATAATAAACATTAGTAGACACGCAACAGGGAATCAAGTCAAAGATATAATAATTCCCACTTAGATATCCCCCACCATACTCGGATTATTGGAGGCTAATAACTTCCATAAGAAGGAATCTTTCATATTTCCAACATCATCCATATCATTAGTGTACGAACCATCTTCCAACAGTAGTTTGGGATTCATATATCTCTATTTTTATTTTTGGTAGTCATGAAATTATTTAATATTTATATCCACATAATGAATCCATTTAACTCTAGATATCTTATTAGAAATGCACTCCTTCTTCAGTATAAATTCTTAATAGAAAAGTTACTATTCAAATGTTCATGTTACTATTCAATCTGTATAAATTCCTTAATTTCTATAAATACTAATTATTTCACTATAAATTTATAATTAATTTGAATATTTAATTATAAAATGAAAATATTTTATTCTATAAGTACCTGATTTGTTACATTCTCCCCACCTTATAGAAATTGCATCCACACAATTTTTCATTTACTTATTAAACAATTGAGGGAACCTTTCACTTATATAATTTATAGATTACCATGTTTCTTCTTCAACCATGTGGTTTCTCTAAAAAAACCCTAACTTGGAAAATGACTTTATTCAACATTACTATCACTCTAGGATCAATAATCTAAACATGTATATCTTTATAAGAATGTTTCTCTTCCAACTGAACTACTTATAGATTCAAAACATGATATGTATCTGACACATATTTTTTCAACATGCAAACATGAAATTTTTTACCTATGATAAAATCAGAGGCAAAGCCGCTTGGTAGGAAACTAGTCCAATATTCTCTAGGATTTAATAATGTCCAATGAATTGGCAACATATCTTTCCTTTCTTAACAAAATTCATAAAACTATTCCAAGGTGAGATTTTATGTAAAACATAATCAAATACCTTGAAGGAAAATGATTTCTTCCTATTATCCGCAAAACATTTTCTCAAGATTTGAGTTTTACTTATGTATTTCTTGATCATCTTAACTTTCTCAGCCACTTCTTATACTAATTTTGGTCCCATCAACTTCCTTTCCCTGACATCATACCAAAATGCTAGAGTTTGACATCCATTCCCATATAATTACTCTAAATGTGCCCTATGTATACTAGAATTAAAACTATTTTTTTAAGAAAACCGAAATAATGAAACATCATGATCCCAACATACTTGGTATTACAATGAACTAGCTCAAATAATTTCCTCCAAGGATTGAATTGTTCGCTCAGTTTTTCCATCATATTAAGAATGAAAGAAGTTCTAAATTTTAATTATGTGCCGAAAAAATTATGATGTCCTTTCTAAAAGTTAAATGTGAACATGCGATTATGATTAGATACAATTGAAATAGGGACTCCATTTGTCCTTACCATATCTTTTAGGTACAATCAAGAATGATTATCAAAATACATAGTATCTTGAATAGGAAAGAAATGTAAAGATTTAGTTAGCCAATCAATAATAACCCAAATCACATTGTTACCATAATAAGTCTTTGGTAGTCCCACCACGACGTCCATGGATATATTTTACCATTTACAATCCCATACTATAAAATAATAATACATCCTATTTGGTAGTTTTCACTCTGCTTTATGCAGTTGACATGACAAAAATTTCATAGAAAAATATGCAATATATCTTTTCATTTAATCCCACCAATAATACTCTCAAAGGTATCTATACATCTTTGTACTACTAGAGTGAAATGAAAATGGAAAACTATGAGCTTCACACAATAATTCTTTCTTTACCTAGGAGTCACAAGGCACACATAATATCGTTCCAAATCATAAAACACTATCTTTATCAATGTTAAATTATAGAAACAAACACCTTTTAACCAAATATACTTTTTTATATAACCAATGTTCTTCATTCCCTTTTGCATAATTCTATCTAATATAGATGACTACACTAGAACATGTGAGAAAATAAAGGAATTTCATGCACCAACAACTTCCAATCCAAAATTCATATAATCATTAATCAAGGGGTCATGTTCCAAAAGAAACATTGTTAATATAGCATGATGTTTTTGACTCACAGAATCCACCACTTTTTTTCATTTCTAGTATGGTAATTGATCATATAATCATAATCCTTTATCAGTTAAATCCATATTATTTACCTCATGTTTAGTTCTTTTTAAGTGAATATATACATCAATACTTTATTGTTAATATATATTTCAAATTTGGATCTGTATAAATGAGGCCTCGAAATTTTCATCGAGAAAACCAAAACTGATAATTCCAAATCATTTGTGGGGTAATTTAACTCACAAGGTTTTCTTTGTCTTGAATAATAAAAAATTATCTGATCATTCTAAAACAAAACACAACCGAGTCCCCTTAATTAATCATTACTTTAGATGAACAATTCTCCATTTTTTGGAATGCAGGCCCAAAACTAGAGCATTAACCAGTCTCTTCTTCTGTTCATGAAAACAAACATCACATTATTATGTACAAATAAATTTAACCCCATTTCGTGTTAACATAATTATAGGAATAGATAATTGTGCAAATTTTTTTAAAAACCATTCTTAATAGCCTACTAATCAAATAAAACTATGAATCCTTGTAACATTTTTAGGTCTTTTCCATTCATCAACCACATTTATTTTGGAATGATCAATTATTATGACATCCTTATGTACAATGTGCCCAAGAAAAGAAATATGTTGCAAAGAAATAAACATTTACAAAAATTTCCCATAGAACATATTTTCTTTAGTGTTTGAAAGAAATCCATTAAATGTTTTTCATGATCCTCATAAATTTTTCAAGTGACTAAAATATCATTAATAATAACAACAAACAATTTATCCAAATATTCAAAAAATATTCTATTAATAAGATCCATTAATACATCATGGGTATTTTACAAACCAAAGGGAATAATGACAAACTCATAATGACCATATCCAGTATGAGACACTGATTTTAGGATGTGATCCTCTTTCACCTTTAGCTGATAATACCCCAGTTCTTAAGTTAATCTTGAAAAAATATTGTTCTCCCAGGTGCAGATCAAATAAGGCTTCGATATGAGACAAATGATAATTATTTTTAATAGTAATGTTCTTCAAAGATCTGTAATAAATAAAACTTCTTATGGATTATTATTTATTTTTAACCAAAAAATAGGATCACCCTATGAGGAAGTGATAAGAATAATGAAGCTTATATCAAGCAACTCCTACAACTGATTTTTAAATTCATGAAGTTACTTTTGAGCCATTTGAAAAGGGGGTTTTTTAAATTACTTAAGCATTAATAACCAAGTAAATAGTAAATCCAAATTCCCATTTAGGTATAAAATTGGGAAAATGATTATGAAAAACATAGAGGTGTTCATTTACAACTGTAACATTATTAATTTGAATAGTTCCCTTATTTTCAATAATGTGAGAAAGATAACATTCATTTCCGTATTTTAATTGTTTCTGAGATTCTTGATATTTTATCAATTTTATGTGTTCATTCTAGTATAAAAACTAAAAAGATTTATTAGAAACAACTTAGATAGCTCTATAATCAATCCTTTTATGATAAGAAGACATCCAATCCATTCCAAAAATGAAATCAAACTCTACAATGGAAAAAAAACGTTTTCTGTAATGTCTTTCCAAAGAAAAAATAATAAAATTATTACAATGTATTTTTGCTATAATATTTCTCCCTAGTGTTTCATCCATATCTTTCGGTATTATTTTATGTGGTGAAATTTCCAATTTTCTAGAAAATTTCACAGAAATAAAGGAATGTGCAAACCACATTTCAAACAAGACATTTTCCAAATATGAGTAAACAAACAAAGTACCTGATATGACTTATTACGCGTTCCCTATATCTACTAGCATAGTATATAAGGATCTCACTACACCTTTATAATTGTAATATGGATTTCTTCCATCATTTATATATTTCATTGGGTAGTTTTTTAAATAATGACCCATCTGAACACATTTAAAACACTTTATATTTATATTATGTGATTTAATCTTAATATCATTTCATTAAAATCTTGATCTATATATACAAACTTACCACAATTGAAAACACTTCCAAGTTTTTTAAGGCATTCTCGAGGTTTCTTTTTACCACACTTTTTTCAATCTAGAAACTGGACCTTCTTACCTTCATATTTTATTGATTGATTCTTACCTATCACTTTTCATCTATATTGCTTCTTTTGATTATTTTGAAAGAACATGTGGTCATCAGAAAACTCCATTTCTACCCTCTCAGCACATTGAAAAAATTTCTCATAAATTTGTAATTCATGGGAATCAAAGACCCATTGATATATTTGATTTAATCTTGAGTAAAAATTATTGATTTTTCTATCAAGATCTCAAATACAATTTGGAGCATACCTTACCAATCAGCAGATGTTTTCATCATATACGACCACTGAATCCTCCTCATTTTGTTTCAATTCAAGGAATTTCATTTCCATCCTTAATAAAACCACCTTAATAAAATATTTTTCAAGGAAAATATTTTTAAATACATCCCATTCCATTGTATCAATCTCATCACTATCCATGTTATTCTTGACCATTGAACACCACTGATCGGATTCACCGTCAAAATGACTAATGGAAAGACTATCCTATTGATTATATGAACACCCCATGACATTGAATATATTTTAGATGGATTTAATCCATCCTTCAATCATCACTAGTTTAGAAGATCAACTTTATGAGGGAGGGTGTTATCTCATCAAATGTTTCACTATCACCATGTTCCTTTGCGCTAACTCTCGTTGTTCTCTTGAATGTATTACACCGTCATTTATAGAATAATTCGCCTAAACCATTTCTTTCAAAAAGTGTTTGATTACAGTTCCCAACATTCCAAGTTGTAGATTCAAGAAATATATCTTCATCTCAGTGCCTTGTTATTGTGGAATCCTTATTTTTTCCATTGAAAACCATTCAAAACAGACATATCATAGATAAAAAATCATGGAAATCATTAAATTTTATATCATTTAATAATAAACAGAAGGTAAGAATTATTTATGGTATTATATTAAAATCATTATAAACCCTATAGTTAACTAATACATGCTCTGATACCAACTATAAGTACCCAACCATAAACATTACATAATCTTGTTAATTCATTTAGAATTAACTACATTACATTCCCAAAGTTCTTTTTGGTTTAGAGTGTCATAATGTTATGACATAATTCATACATATGAACCCATAAGAAAGAAAAGAGAATAATACTAAAAAATATCAATTTTTTTAAAATACATAATACATTAGTAAAAAAACATGAAAATTCATCATGAAAAGTCTTCACAACATTCATCATGGATTCAGTTTTTCTCTTACCGAACTTTGAACCCTATGAAACAATTTTAAAACTTTGGATGAGAATAAAAAACACAGTAAGGGATATAAAAAAAGGGGATAAACCATTAATTCCTTAATACTTATAAAAATATGAATTAACTTTCATAAAGTCATACTTCCCGCACAATAAGTATCATATTTTTGCTTTGTAAAAACATTATATTTACCTAAAAAATACAAAAAATAAATAATACCATAATGGTAACATGGATAATTACTTACTTAAAATTATAACCAAATTGGCCAACATATTATTTTTAACCCTCACGGCCTCCCTACAATGTAACCATCGTAGTTGCCTTACAATGTTACTCACACGGATACCTTATGGTGTAACCATCACAGTTATACTTGGAGTAACCATACATTATACCTGTAATATAAACATACCCAATGAATTAGAGAGAGATATAATTAACAACCATAAAAATAAAAAATTACCAATAACAATAACATAATAATAAATAATTAATACATACATCATAAAAATATTACTTTTTAATTTTGTAAAAATAGAAATTTAAAAGACGATTTTTGAAGAAAAATTCTCTTACAAATATCATATAATTGTAGTGTTAATTAATAGAATGAAAGTAATATGTATATAAAATATAGATACAAATAATGAAACATAATATAAACCAAACTAATTACACAAATAATCTTAGTACAACATACTTAATGAAGTATAAGGTTAACCTAAGGAATGGAAAATGGGTTAAGAATTCCCTTATATTGGGTTTGTCTTACTTCATACATGTCCCAAACTCATATATAATGGTTAAAATAGTATTTTTAATTTATTATTTATGCATATAAATATTTATAATTACATATTTGAAATTTACAAAACAAAATTTCACCCATTTATTAATGATATTTTCATATTTTCATTGTTATTTAGAGCATTTATTTCTTGGTTTCAATTGTCAGTTTATTATGGATTTTATTTTTGTAAGAGAGAAAAACCCCAAAATTAAATTACATTTAATTAATTAAGTTCCATAATATTAAATGGTTTTATATATCATTTTGGTTATATTCTATTAGGATTAATCATTATATAAAACATTAATGATGAACATTAGTTTATTTTGGTGAATTTTGATCATTACGAGCCAAGTATGTTTTATTAATTATTATTATGTATAAAAATTGGTTGTAGAAAATAATATAACATATAATATGTGTACAAATATATTATTTAACCATATTAATTTTTTTATGATCATCTATAAAAACAAAAATGTAATTCAAAAACACATCATCCAGGAAGTCGATAAATCGACAAATCACATAAAATGTTTTTATTTTTATAATAAAAGAGATAGGGGAAAAGATAAAATGATGAAGATTTCTATAAATATGATAAAATGAAATTATATATATGTTACTATAGATTTAATTCATCTTAGATAATTGTATGTGAATATAGTATCATAAATGAAATAAAATTTAAAATAAAAGAAAATAAAATGAAAGTGTATTTCTACCTCTTAAATTATCCTCCTGGAGAACCTCTTTAAAGACCATGGTTTTGGACCTTGGTGAGGCCCTTAGGTCTTCGATGTGGGGAAGAGTCATATTAATGGATTTGGGTTTAATGTAAGAAAGATAAAATTCTTTGAAGTCTTAGTGGAAGATGTGTTGAGGAGAGGCATTTATAGTGAAGTAGAGGGGTGTTTCCTCATTATTAAATTCGTTAGTATATTAATTTAGATCAAGACAATGAATAGTTTGTTAATTATCATAAAATATATTAAAATAATTAATTATATTTTGATATTTTGGTCTTAAACCAACTTTATATAATCCATGACTCAATGAATCATGTATTTAGTTGATATCATATATTACCATATTTCACAATGAAAAAATTCAAGTATTTTCAAAAAATCACAAAAATTTACCATAAATAGTTTTAGAATTTTATAATTCAAAAATTAACTCCATTTTTTAGGAAATATTAATCTAAATATAAGAAAATTAATTTTTAATTAAAATCATAATTTATTTGAAAAAATACCAGTTTTAAAACTCTAACTGATTTAATAACACTTTGAAAAATCAGTGAAAATCTCAGAAAAATATCTTATAATCATCAGAAAAATTAGTAATTATTGAATATATTTTATGAAAATGTATTTTATTTTAAATAAATATGTTAATTATATAATATTAATTACATATTTATGACTTATAAAAATTCCAACATTTAATTTATCCTTTTAAAAACATTTATTTACGTATTCCATGATTTTAATATCTAATGATTACACTTATAAGATATATAAATTGTATTTATACTCTCATACGTGAGGTTACAATTATATTGGTCATATAATTATTCCTAATAGCCATGTTACTATTCCAAAGGTCATGTTACTATTCCATCCGTACAAATTCCTTAATTTATATAAATACCACTTTTTTATTATACATTTATAATGAATTTGAATATTTAATTATAGAATAAAAAATTTATTTTATAAGTACCTGATTTTTATACATATGGAGATGTTTTTTATAGTTGTGAAGTGAAGAACATCTATGACAGTTACAATAAACTCTGATATTCATGGATATGTAGTTGTTAGAGGGATGCTTAGAAATAAGAGTGCACTAAAAGAGCTCAATGATGATGCATTTACAAATCAATATGTATGAGATTTTGGCTTGAAAATCTGAAGAAAATTACTAGTCAGTTCTATTGTATCCCTGAGAGGCGGAGGGTCAGATTTAGTGATATGTTTTCTTTTATGTTTATATTCAATTGAAACATCATTTACCTCCAGTTAAAGGTTTTATTCCCTACTGAAAAAAATTTAAACACGCATCCATAAAACAAATATTTACAAGGGTCACTATTAAATAAGAATATCAACATCCTTAGTATGGTATGGAAATGATTTAATACCACACAATCCACTGATTAAAATCATTGGATTACAACGAGTATGGTATACCCTTTCTCTCATGTAGGATTATGTAAACAATTCCCATAGTGCAAGTAAACCCTATTATCAAAAATAGGGTAAAACAATATCATGGTAACAATGCATGTTACATGTGATTACTTTCAATTCTACAAAAGTATTCAATTAAAAAAATTTCTTCGATTTCTTACAAAGAATACGATTACAACATCTTGGAAATTGTAAAGGAAAAAACAAGTCTGATTTTCCTAGTATCATTTTACCAGTTCTATTCCTCTGAGTACGATTCTTATAGGTATAATTTCCTTAGTATGATTCTCTCTCAGTCCAAAAATATTAGTACATAAATCCCATATCCAGTTATCCACATCAATAGGATAATTATCAGAATGTGATTGACAGGATGAATATAGTAATCAGCTAAGTACGGTAATCATTTAGTATGATGATCAACTGAATACAACATTGTAATCTATTCTATTCTCTATCCCTTTAATCCATAAAAACTTATTCAACAAATGTCTCAATATATAAATCATCTTATTCTCTCTAAAAACATGGATCTTATCACTCTTCTATGATTAATAGTGCATCAGTTATTGGAAAATAACAAATGTATTTTTCTCTTTTTATAACTGACCCTCAAGAAGTTTTGGCAGGAATACCAAAAACATTTTCGCTCACTTGAATTCACCCAAATCACAATTTTCCATAAAATATCAAGTGTATTTTGAATTCATCAACTGTTCTATAAGCTCCTATATTCTTATACAATCTTCACTTCTACTCTTGACTTTAATTTCAATTACCAATCCAATTTCAATTCGTGAGTCAGATTTTCTGAAACAGATTTATTCAATATAATGAGATGTACCAATTGAATACAAATGATGAAATGGATAGCACTATAAATTCTAAATATAATAATTCATATGAATTCCAATCCCCCGTGAAAATGTTTTCAACAATTTTTTCATACAAACCACTTTTAATTCATCACTTTTTTCTCTTAAATTGGTCTGAGATATAATTTTTTTTAACTCTAATAGAATGCATTTTGACCAAATTAAATCCTAAAATTTAATTCAACCATTTTTTACTGGTTGACTACATTGTTGATCGGTTTTTGTGATAACAATTTTCATTGGCCTCTTCTCAACTTCAGAAACTAAACTCATTCATAAACCCATGAATATATCATGACTTTGTTCATGACATTAAATTAATTTGATAAAGATTGAAAATCATTATAAATCAATTAGAAAGTATCATAACATTCCAATATTACGAGCTTCCTTGTTTATTTCATATATTGAGCACGATTGTCCAGAGTATGTTATTTCTGAGTATGATTTCCTGGTTACGATAATTATGGGTACAATTCTTTTCTGATAAGAAAAAGATCTCTCTTTTCTTTCACATGGAAATGATAAATCTAGGTACAATACCTTTTTGATCGACAATATCACTTTTTTCTCTTCCACATAGATACAATAAATTTGGGTATGATTCATTTTCAATTAGTAGCATCTCTTTTTTCTCTTCCACCTAGATATGATAAATTTGGGTACGATAGATTTTTTGATCGGCGACATTTATTTTACTCCCCCTTTATTTCATCATGCTTGCATACTAATATATTCAATTAACTTATTATTTATGAAATAATAATCAAGATAAGAATCATCACATTTAGTTATATCATAGTAATGAACACTCGATATGATCACTTATTTCATACTTGATCTAGAGGGAATTCGATGACAATTTATTTCCCACAAAATACATTCTCCATACGACGGATTCTCTAACTTCAAATAATGATCCATTTTGCATTATGATATTCTCCCATTACAAACCCATGGTGAGTCCGATTCTTTTGAATACATTGGTCAATATTATTTTCACCAAATAAAAAGTGCGGTGTTTTCCTTTTTTCAAAATTCTTACTTGAAAAAAAATACAAATCTTGAAAAAATACCTTACTCATCAGTTTTGTCCCAAAAATATCCCTTATGAATCTTGTTGTCAACTAAGTTTTATAAATCACAGAACCTTTTATCTTCATGAAATGGATTACTTATCAATAATTATAAGCCCACATGAGCTAACTCATCGTAAGAAACAAGAATAATTGAAAAAAAACATTGATATCCAAAAGTAGTGATTATGAAAACCATTTTCTTTTTCCTTTTTCATCTCTTCTTCATCAACCATGGAATAAAAAAATAATTTATTTTACTACAACCACTCCACAAATAGTTAGAATAGTTTAACTGCTACATCAAATAGTTAGAATAGTTCAACCACAAAATAATGAGACTTCAGAGCTTTCCAACAACTACCACTTTTTACAAGCATCAAATGGATATACATATGAAATAATTTATTTTACCCCCTAACAACACTATCATAATGTATGATGAGAGAGGAAAAAAACACATAACTCAACAACTTGTTCCAATGTGGGAAAATATTCCATCTTCAATTAATTTTTTTCTATATACACATTGATGAAATGATATTTGATATTAATATTCTTTGAATGAGTATGTTGAAGTAGATTACTAGTGATATTTATTGTACTTTGATTATCACAACCCAAGAACAAGGGTAACTTCACTTCAATATGTACATATTCGAATTGAGTTTCATCCATATTAGTTGATTAGTGTCTTGAGTGGAAATAACATACTCATCTTTAGCCATATTTAGAGTTACTATATTATGTTTCTTTGAATTACAAGTAACACAATTCTTTCCCATAAAGTATACTCCACCATTTGTAGATCTTCTTTCATCAATATTTATTCCTAATCAGTATCTGAATACCAAAACAATTCAATAATATCTGAGCTTCCATTCTAAATTCTAAATTCTATTATGCCTTTTATGTATCGTAGAATTCGTTTTCTAGTAAGTAAATGTGATTATTTTTTATGAATATGAAATATTTCACATAATTTTACAACAATGAAAATGTATGTTCTTAACGCAATCAATTACTAAAAACATCCAATAAATTTCTACAATTCATTCTGATTAACTTTATTTCCTTCTATATCTTTGGAAAACTATGTTCGCACTGATATTGGTGAGGAAATAGGTTCTATGTTTTCTATCCTGAACCTCTTATGATGTTCCTTATCATAGTTTTCATGATAATGAAAAATGTATTTCTTCCTTTGATGTATTTGTAAACCAAGATTATATTTCATTTCTCTAATCATGGACATTTCAAAAACCGTTTTAATTTATTAAATTAACCTTTCAAAACTTATTTCATCATTCCCAGGAAATATATATTCATCAACATAAACAATCAAAATGAGGGAATACACATGAATTTATCTAATGTATAGATTGTTATCAACTATTCCATTATTTAAATTCATTTTCCTTAAGCATGTATCCTATTTGAAATACCATACCAGCAAGGATTGTTTTAGGACATACAAATCCTTTTTCAACTGGAAAAAATAAACTTCATATTTTCCAACAACAATGTCACATGGTTGTTCAATATAAACTTCATCTTCAAGATCAACATTTAGGAATGAAATTTTAACATACATTGGAATGATATTGTAGACTTGTTGTCCAATAATAGAAATAATGAATCTGATTGTTTCAAGTATTCCCACCAGAGAAAACGATTCATCAAAATCAATACATTCAATTTGCGAATACCTATTTCACACCAATCATTATTTGTTTCTTATCATGTCACCTTCTTCATTCAGATTGTTCCAAAAAACCATCTTTGTGCTGGTAATATTTTTGTTTTTAGGATTGGGTTTGAGTTCGCATCTATCATTTTATCAATCTAATCCAATTCTTAATTCATGGTTAGAACCCATTCTGGATACTCAATAGTTTCTATCACATCAGTTTACTCCACTTTTGAATAAAAGGAAGTATGTTTAATAGCATTCATTTTTCATCCTGTTTGAACCATCTAATGTTGGTCACCAATAATATTTTAAGCTTCCACATGCTTCCTCAGCCTATGATGGGATTTTCAAGTATCTTCCTCATCAATGGAAATGGTTGAGTCTGATTCTTTTTCTTGAGTTGGAATACAATTTTCTGTATCCCTATCATAATTGTTTTCATCAACTTGCTCTACCTCTTTTTTCTGTCTGGATATGTTTTTATTTCTTTCCCATTTCAATTACATTCACATCAACATAATCAACAAATTCTTTTTTCTTATTTCTTGAAACATATATATCATCTTCCATCCCATAAATAGCTAAAAAAGATTCATTATTCACCTTACTTCTAAAACATTCCATTGTTTCCACCATTCTTATTTATAATATATGGACTCTTAAAAACTATTAAGTGTTTCAAACATGGAGATTCCTCATAAATTAATTCATATGGATTCATATATGATTAAGGATTATATAAACAAAAATTTTGTATATAAATAGTAGTACTCATGGAATGTGTCCAAAAATAATGAGGGAGTCCGTATTTAAGTAACATGGTTCTTCCAATTTCAACCATACTTCTATTATTATTTTTAGCAACCCCATTTTGATATGGGGTGTGTGGGGAACTATAGTTTTTCCAAATTCCATGATACTATAGATACCTTTCAAATTCATCACTTATGTATTCAATTCCATTTTTTGTTCTCAATTTCTATAATGAATACTCACATTCCTTTTCATATTTCATTCTAAAACTTTTAAACATTTTATATGAATTTTACTTTTGTTTCAATAAGATAACACATGTAATGAGAGTAAAATTATCAATGAAAGTGATGAAGTATTTATCTCTATTTTTTCACTATTTTCTCATTATCCTGAAGATATCATAATTATTTATCTTCAGGGATTGTCTTGAACAAATCTCAACTTTATTATGGACAATGTTTTTAATATTTCATTTCTGAAAAATAGTGCAACACAAATCTCTTCTTCTAGGATAATTTGGAATGTCTCGAATAATATCACTTTTAGATATATTTCTAATTTTTAATTGACACATTCTTCCTAGCCTTTTATTCCACTGTTGATTATTTTCAACCATAATCATGTAACAAGAGTTTGGTATTTCACCAATCTGAAACAATTTTCCTTTTATATATTGGCCTCTCATAAAAATTTTCCAATCTTCTTCATTTTTTACAAAAAACGCATATTTTTTTAATATAAAATTTTTACCCTCATCAAACAATTGTGAAACACATTGAAAGTTGTGTTTTATCGGACAAAAAAAATCCTTTTTCAAGGTTTACATGTTGCTCGCATATTTCACAAATAGTTACCAAAGGTTGGAACTTATTTTCAATCTTACACCAATGTTTTCATCTTTCTTTAAAACAATATTCTCAGACTTCTTCTTTTGAGGGAATTTTCCCACCCTAAAACCTTTACTTTATTAACGAGTGGAATAAAATTAATGTTATTGAATAGACAACACATATTTTCCATATTTCTAAATCCACCAAAATACCATGAACATCCATAAAATGAATATTTACCACTAGACCTTCCATACTAGCAGGAATTGTGGAAATGATTTGCATCCAACTTGTTCTCTTTCTTTTTTGAGTGATCAACCTTTCTATTATCAATTTAGGTATTCCTTTTCTTTTCTACCTTTTCAGAACTAGATGTTTTTATAACATTTCTGGACTCAGATTTTTTCAAAACATTTTCAAGATTAGGGTTCTTGAGACTTCTAACTTCCTAACATTATTGGCCTTGGTCACATGCATGACTTTCCCAACATTAATCTTTTTTTAAAAAAATTATCATTATTCTCAATATTTTTTGTAACTTTTGTTGATACTTCTTAAATTTATCCTATATTGAACATTCACTATCTTTAGTGATATATTTTGTAAATCTTGAACTTTTCCTTTCAGGTATAGAATGTTTTTTTGGACAAGTTCTAAATATTCTTATTTTGATTTGAGCTTCACCTCTATATACTCAGTATAATTATTTTCTTCTTCATGATATTTCCTCAAATCATAAATCTATTTAATAGTTTCTCTCCCTCATCAACAAAACATTCTTTATTTCTTGTTAAAGAATATTTATCTTCTATTTTTTTACATTTCAATCCTTCTAATATTTCAAATAAATTATTTAAACTATTTTTTTAAAATTATGTTCAATTTTAGTTTCTTCTTATTCAGAACTACTCATTCATAATTCATTATCATTTACTATTGCAATAATAGTATTTTGAATACCATACTTATCTGATTTTTTGGACTCAGAAGTACTACCTTGTTCTTTATTATCTTTTTTCATGAAATATCTTCTATTAGATTTTGATAACATTCTTTCATTCCCTCTGTATTTCGATTTTTCTTTGTCTCCCTATTTTTTCCACGATCTTCTTAGATTTATTTCTTCTTCATAACTATCCTCTTATTTATTAATTTGAGGTTAATTTGATGAAAGATTCCCAAGGACACCAAATTCAAAAAAAATAAGGGTATGTTTCCCTTTGAATTTCCCTATACCTATTTTCACATTTTTAGAAAACATAGATAAAATATTATTAATATTTCAACATACCTCATCTTCATAATTAGATTAACCAGCTTCATCTTCAAAATGAATCTCTTTTTCCTTTTCTTTCTTTATAGTCTTGAAAGAACGTTATTTATCACCTTTTTTTCTTTTCATAGCTTTCTTCCTTCTCATTTCATAAGTAATCAGAGTGCTATGCAAATCATTAAGATATAATGTTTTAGGATCTCAATATTCGAATGAGAATGTTTTTCATCAAACTTGTTGGGAAGGATTATAAAAATATTTGTATCAACTATAGAATCATATAAATTTTCATCAAGACATCATATAGTACTAAAAATTTAATGTACACTGGTAAAGATGTCCCCAAAAGATTTATACACACCCATATTTATGTCTTCATAATTTAATTTACATTTTTGAAGTTTTTCCTTATTTACATATGTATTTTTGTCGTATATTATTTTCAATTTATCCCATATATGTTTGGTTGTGGAAACACATTTCAACCTATGAAATTCACTTTCAGAAATTGATGAAAATATAATGGTCTTGTCCCTTCCATCATTCTTTAGTTTATTCTTATCAATAGATGTAATAGGAGGTTTAAAATCTATAGGAGTAAATCCATCTATTGGAGCTTCAAGAACATCATATCCAATATACCCACGATAAGGAAACAATATATCATTCCATATATGATATTTATTTACATTGAATATTGTAAAACCTTTAATGTTCACACAAAAAAAATTCTCTATTAGTAAAGATTATGTAACGGTAACCAACCCTCTGATACTAGTTGTAAGTTCCCATTCAGTGTAATTATATCACTGAGAGGGGGAGGGGGTCAATCAATGATACTTTTTATTTTATATTTAATTTCAAATAAAACAGCTTTTGACTCCCGTAAAATATTGCATTCCCTACTAAAAACAAATCGAACACACATCCACATGAAACAAAGTGTTTACAAGGTTCATTATTAAATAAGAATATCTATGTCTTTTTTATGGTATAAAACAATCTAATTCCACAAAATACACTTGAAAACAATACTTTGACTACATTGAGTAGGTTATACCCTTTCACTTGTGTAACACTATGTAAACAATTACATTAGTGCATGTTCACCCTCTTAGAACAAATATGGTAAGACAATATATATGTAATAATGCATGTTACATGTTCTTATTTAAAATTCCAAAAAATGAATTCAATTAAAAATATTTCTTCATTTTTTTACCTAGAATATGGTAAGAACATCTTAAACATTATTAAAGAAAAAATCATGTCTAACTTACCCAGTACAATTTTCCCAGTCCAATTCCTCAAAGTACAATTATTCAAGGTATTATTCTCCACAATATGATTCTTCCTCAATCTACAAATATCAATATAAAAATGCTGAATAAAATTATCCAACCTGACATGATAATCAGTAGAATATGATTGAAATGCATAATATGAAAATAAACTGAGTACGATCATCACTGAGTATGATGACCATCTAAATACAACATTGTGATTGTATATCTTCTCTTTCACTTCAATCAATCATAACTTCTTCAACAAAAGTATCAATATATAAGTCATATTCTACTATTTAAAAACTTAGAGCTTCTCTCACTTCTACGATGAACAATACATTGGTCATCAGAAAAGTAAAATGTATTTTTTATCCTTTTATAGGTAACCCTCAAGATGTTTTGATGGGAATCCCAAAAACATTCCCATTCACTTAAATAAAATCAACTACAATTTTCCATAAACTATCAGGTGTATTTTGACGTTTCAACTCTTCTTGAAGCTTCATGATTCTTCTAAAATCTTCACTTATACTTCATAATTTCAATAAAATTGAAAATCTGATTTCAAATCAGTAGTATAATTTTCCAAAACCGATTTATTCAATACATTTCTCTATTCCAATTGAATATATATGATGAAATGGATTACACTATAAATTCTGAATATAATAATTCATATGAATTCCAAGATCCCCTTTGACAATTCATTCAAAAATCTCTACTTATAAACCAAATTTACTTCTTCACTTATTCTCTTGACTCAGTTTTAAATATAAAACAATTTAACTTTGATAAAATAGATCTTGACCCAATTGAAACCTATAAAGTAATTCAATACTCATTTAATGGTTGACTACATTTTTGATCATTTATTTTCATAAAAAGTTTCCTTAGACCCATCTCATCTTTAGAAACTACCATAATTTACAAACATATGAATTTATCATAACTTTCTTCATGAATTTATATTAATTTTTTAACAACTTCATCATTGTCAAAATTCAATTGGAATGTATCATAATGTTACAATCGTTCCAGCTTCCTTCATTCATTCACAATTTGAGTATGATTGTCCAGAGTGTGGTCATTCTAAGTATAAATTCTTTGGTACGATCATTATGGGTTTTATTTTTTTTATCTACATAAACTCTTTATTATTATCCACCACGATATGATAAATTTGGATATGATTCATATTTGATCGGTATCATCTCTTTTTCCTGTTCCACTCAGATATGATAAATATGTGTATGATTCCTTTTTGATCTGCAACATCTAATTTACTCCTTCTCTATTTCATAAATATTTCACCATAAGTTCTCTAAATAACATAAGAATTATGAAATAAAAATCAGTAAAAAATCATGATATTTAATTTTATTGTAGTCATGCATACTCCGATACATTAAAATCTTTTATACCTGATCCACAATGAATCTGATGACCCATTAATTCTAACAAGATACATTCTCTATGAGACCAACACTCTCATTCAAGATAAAAACCCATTTCTCATCATGATATCCCCCCATTCCAAACCCTTGGTGACTCTGATTCTTTTGAAAACAATATCCAGTATGATTTTCACTAAATACCAAGTGTGGTGATTTCCTTTCTTTAAAAACATTCCCTGCAAGTAAAAGAAAACTATAGGATAAAATAACATCCTCATTATCTTATTCCAAAAATATCATTCTTATGATCTATAATCTTTCAGAGAGTTCTTGTTCTAAGGATTCAGAGTGAGGAATTGTAAAATCTATAGAATTTTTTAATTTTGTATTCATTTGTCCGATATAGGTTTAGATCAAGGGATTACGATTATAGAAAGATAGGTGATTCTAATCTAGTTTGTCATGGGATTCTAGGGATAAAGAAGATAGAGGAAATCAGTCTTCGTATCAAGTGATTATAGGGTTTTATAAGATAGATTTATTCCTATATTTGTATCAAGGGATTTATTTGGAAGGAATGATACACGATTATAGATAGGTTGAGAACTATGTATATCTTAATTCAGAAATTTTGATTTCCCATTCTCTTAAGATTAAAGAGTGGTATTACTTTTATAACGATTGTAATAATTTTTTTACATTACTATAAGATTTTATATTACTTCTTTCTACATGTTTTATATTCAACTGTGAATTTGTATTAGAATGTTTATTATTAATAATTAAAATAACTATTGTATCCGAATTTTTTTTTGATCGATTAACAAATCTGATATATCAAAAAATTTGAAAATTTGTTTCACATAATCTGATCATCTGATGAATGATGTGACTGATATTTTAAACAATATAAGATTTTGGTTTTCTGTTGATTTAAAATTTTAATCTAAAATTTACCCCCTTATTGTAGCCATCATTAAGTTTTAATATCCAAAACACCTTCCATGTTCTATATCATGTTCTAGATAGTTAAATTGATGGGAGGGTAATGAGAAAGTTGATTAAAATTTTATATCAATTGCATGATCTTCTAGTGATCATGAGATCATCTTGATGTACTTAGATCATCTATCCTAGAAATAGGCTATCATATAATAGTGTTCACGGGTATTTACTACATATATGAATAATATATAAGGAATTTTGCATTGATACATTGAGATATAATGATTGAAATCATTCATATCTCATTAGGATCATGTCATACAAAAAAGTACTATTTATTTTTCTTATGATTTTATTTTTGAGCTTAAATTTATTTTCCCATGATAAAAGGAGGAAATAAGAACTAGTATGATGAATTTTTTTTCACAATGGAAATATATGTAAAAATAATTTAAAATTACAGTTATAAATACATTTATTATTCTTGATATCCTTCCACTTCTAATATAATGATTGTTTCTAGAATTATTTTTTTCCCATTGAGAAATATTATTGTATTGTTTGGGCTTTGATAACCAGATAGATAAGTATATAGATTATAATGAAAATAAAAAATTTACACCACTAAATAGGACCAAAATAATAGCTATATTATTATATATTCTATGTTGGTTTATCTATCAACAAAATAACATAGGGAGTATTTGATGTTAATGTTAAATTCCTAGGAATACTCTTCATGGTAGTGTCATCAGTAATCATGAACAAGAGTGGAATTTATAAATTCATTAGAATTATCACCATCATTATTACCTAAAGTTTTCTAAAATGAAGATATTTTTTCAATTATGATTTTGGAATACTTCTAGAAATATTTATGAGTCTATGAGAGGAGTTTGTATGGAATTCCAGGGTCCAAAGATCCTCGATGTAGTGAGATTAAAAATATTAAAAAAATTATATCACCCAAGATTATATTTTTAGAATAAATATTTTATCCATTATTTAGGACGTAAAATGGGGAATCATTGACCAAGATTGATTTAGGGATATGTGGATTACCCTAGGTATGACATAGTGTTGTCCGGTGCTAGATGTCCTGTTGAGGAAGCTATTAGTAGGAAGGACTAATAAAATAAATTTTTTAATTATTTATTTTACTAAATTGAACTAATCTAGGATAATAATATATAAATAAATCATTATAATGTTTTTCTAGGTTTAGCAACATAACACTGGGAGTATTAGATGTGACCCTTCTTCATTGAAATATTGGGATCGATGATGAATGATCAGATTAAGGTGGATTGTGTGGTAGAAAACAAAGAAGATCTTATTCATCACTAGAAAAGAAATTATTCACTAATAATAAATAAATAATCAATTAAATGAATGTTTTATTTGGAGATTTTCCATTTTATTAAATAATGAGTAGAGATTCAACAATATTATTATTTGATCTGTGATTTATCAAACTTTTCACGAGCCCGGTAAAATTATTTGATATTATCCAATAAATCATTGTTTCACCATTCTATAATCATCGAATACCATTATTTTGTAATTTATGGATGAGATTTATCGGCCAATGGTAGATTTATATTGTTAATATGCATTTAACCACAAGGTTCTTCATTTTCTTCACTGTTTTCCCTTGGGTTAATGGTTCAATATCATGTTCGGGAATGATTGAACCCAGAGGTTCGTGATGATTGTGTGAACGACGTAATAGATTAGAAATATGGATATATAAATATAATATTTGAGTTTCAAGTTATACCTCTAAGGATTTTAGATTCATACTAGTGGTGGTAGTGGTTCAAGGTGATGGTTTGAGATGTTTGGGGTTCTAGTGATCGAAATATCGCCACCAGCGATAGATCAGGCATGGATGGCCCTAGATTTGGGACCCATGCTATGAATCATGGTAGAAATGATAGAGGTAGAAATATGACAGGGTGTGTGAATATTTCATAGTTTTCTATGTATCACCTAACTACATGAAGTGTTTTAGGAACAGACACAGTGTATTCCCTTGGCTGTGATTACCACTAATAATAAATGCACATTCAATAGTACTAAAAATGAACTTTTTCAGTGCTTAAAAGAACTGAATACATAAGTGATATTAAAATAACATATCCTTTATCAGTTTAAGAAAAAATTATGAGAATGATTAATTTTATAAGTGCTCCCAAATCACACTTTTAAAGGACCCTTTTAACAGGGATTTTTGAAAGCATTAATTAATGTTATATTTATAAGTGATTTTTATCTACCACTGATAAAGGGTTTCATTTATCAGATCTTGATGAGGTGTTGATTAATGGTACCTTTATCAATTCTAGATGAGGTGATGATAATGGGGCTCTTTATTAATTCTAGATGAAGCACTGAGAAAGGGTACCTTTATCAGTTCTAGATGAAGCACTGATAATAGATACTTTTATCAATGCTACATGAAGTGCTGCCAAAGGGTCCCTTGATTAGTTCTAGATAATGAATTGATATATGAAACCTTTATCAACACTTCATGTAACACTAATAATGTATATTCTAGCTGCTACATAAGTGAAAACCTACAACAACCATGCAACATCCCTATAAAATCAAACCTAATCAAAAAACATATAAATGAATAAAAAATATATAAAATACATATTTTAATTGAAATAAAATTGAAAACACATATAAAATAAAAAAATTATATACATTTAAAACATTTTTTTTCACAATTACATCAATATGTAAAAATTATCATAAACATTCAAAAACATTAATTTTCAATTTTCTTCAGCCCAAGAACCCTAGTAATGCTATTATTTGCTGAACAAAACACCCTTTATTGAGATAAATAATACACCTTTATAAGAAAAAAAATCTTATTTAATCATTACTATATATAAATTAATTAAACACAACGTTTCAATTTTAATGGTAAAACCTATTCTTTGATTCATACAAGGAACACCATGTATCATATTCAGGTGAGTCAAATTCCTAAAAGTCACAAATTACATAAGGATAATTCTATTAATGTATATAAAAAACTAGAATGGTTTTTCCTAGATTTAGTATGTGGAATGTTTTTTCAACTCAAATAGAAATTTTAAACTAAATTTTTTTTGAGTAATATCAGTCACACCATGTATTAGATTGAGGTGAAGACAATTCATAAAAATCAAAAAAGACTTATATATTATTATCCTAAAGTATTAAAAAAATATGAATGCCTTTTCTTGGTTTTGAGTATGTCATCTATTTCATTTACTAAATTTTCATTTTATATTGAAAACATTCACTTTGAGTCATATTAGTCTCATCATGTGTTAGTGTGACATTATACTGAATTCTACACATTAAAAATGAAATATAAATCATTTTACTAAATTATATTAAATATCCTAGTATTTTTTCTTAGTATTTAGTGAGTGAAACGCGTTTTGAACTAAAATAATAATTTTAAACTGAGAAAATAAACATTAAGACATTTTGGGCACACCATTTATTGAATTTAGGTGAATTTAATTCCTACACATCACCAATGAGTTATGGATATTTTCCCAAAGTATCTAAATAATTAGAATGTGTTTTCTTAGTTTTGAGTATGTCTTCTATCTTTTTAACTAAAATTTCAATTTTAAATAAATAGACACACATTGAGACATACAAACCACACTATAAATTAGATTGAGTTGTTTCTAATTGAACGACCTAAAAATGACTTATAGATTATTTTTATCATATATCATAACAATACATATACATTTTTTTCAATATTGAGTATGTTACTTATGGTTTTTATTAAAATGTGATTTTTAATTGAATTAATAAAAAATAGTTATACCGATCACAATATGTGTTGGATTGATGTACAGATGATTTTTATGAATCAAAAATAAATTTTGGATCCTTTTCTTAATGAATCAAAATAAACCAAATTAAAATTTTAAGTTTTGAGTAAGATACTTTTTTACAAAAATATCATTTTTTATGAAAACATGCACATGGAGTAATACTGGTCACATCATCTGTAAGTTTGATGTGAGACTAATTCCTACATATAAAAAATAATTAGTGAATCATTTTCGTATATTATAATTATAATGTGAGTGTGTATTCTCAGGTTTCTTTGAGAAACACATGTTTTGAACTAAAATTTCAATTTTCAATATATATCGAATAGTTGGAGTCTCATCAGAGACATCGTGTAACAGATTAAGGTGGGGATGATTCATATATGTAAAAAATGATTGAGGCATATTTTTACTAAAGTATCGAAAAAATATGAATGTGTTTTCTAAGTCTCGATTATGTCACTTGTTCTTTTTTTACTAAAACGTCAATTTTTAATAAAATACAGACTTAGAGTCATACTGATGAAACTATGCATTAGATAAATGTTTATTTGATTCTTACACATCACAAATGATTTATAGGTAATTTTAAAAATAATAATACAATCCAAATGGGTCTTCCTAATTTTGAGTATGTCACTTGTGGGTTTTATTAAAATTTTATTTTTAACTAAAAACACTTACTTTGAGACATAACGGCAAAACCATGTATAAGATTGACATTCTACTAATTAATGCATGTCCAAAACGAAATACGAATCTTTTCAGCAAAGTATCAAAACAGTCTGATTGTGTTTTCTCAGCTTTGAGTACATCACTCATTTTTACTAAAATATCATTTGAAATAGGAAATATGCACATGGGGTCATACTGGTCATATCACATGATGGTTAAATGTGATACTAATTCCTACACAACAAAAATGACTTATGAATCATTTTACTAAATTATTAATTCAATAAAAGTTTATTTTCTTGTATTTTAGTGAGTGACACATGTTTTATACTAAAGTGTAATTTTTAACTAGATAATGGATAATTTAAGTCATATAGATAACATATGGCATCCTATTGAGGTTTGGATAACTCATACATGCCACAAATGAATAAGTGATTATTTTCCTAATGTATCACAACAATCCATGTTTTTTTATCATTTTTGAGTACATCACTTTAATTATTACTAAAATATATATTTTAAACTCAAACTACACAATTTGAGTAATATTGGTCACACTATGTTTCAGATTGAGGTGCGCCTGATTAATACACATCACAAATGACATATGTATCATTGTTCAAATGGATATAATAAATAAAAAATAATTTGATCAGTTTTGAGTAGGTCATTTTTTGTTTTTAATATAATGTCATTTTAAATGAAAAAATGAGCACTCTGAGTTATACTAGTGACATTATGTCAGAATTACATGAGAATGATTCCAATACATAACAAATTATTGATGAATTATTTTCATAAAGTATCAAATTAATCAGAATGCATTTGATGATTTTTCAGTATGTCACTTTTTTTACTAAAATATCATTTTAAATTAAAAATATATAATTGGTGTCATACAGATCACATCATGTGTCAGTATTATTTGATATTGATTCATACATAAAAAAATGAATTATGAATCAATTTTCAAAATTATTAATACAATTTCAGCATGTTTTCTTAGTTTTCAATAAGTGAGACATGTTTTGAACTAAAATGTAAATTATAAAATAATATAGGACAGTTTAAATAAAAATGGGAACAATATGTATTAGATTAAGATATGCCTAATTCCCATAGATCAAAAATAACTATATCAGAATAGTCTGAATGCATTTTCCAGGTTCTGAGTTTGTCACTTGTCTTTATTACTGAAATGTAAATTGTAAACTCAAACCACACAATTTGAGTAATACTGGTCATACCATGCATCATATTGAGGTAAATATGATTCTTACACATAAAAAATTACTTATGGGCTATTTTTTAAAAGTATCAAAATAATATTAATTTGATTGATCTGGTTTGAGTATGTCACTTTTGGTTTTTACTAAAATGTCATTCGAAACTGAAAACGTGAATTTTGAGTCATACCAATCACATCGTGCATCATATTTATGTGAGGATGATTCATACATTTCAAAAATGACATATATATTGTTTTAGTAAAGTATCAAATCAATATGAATATATTTTCTCATTTTTGAGTATGTGACTTATTTATTACTAATATATCATTTCAAAATGAAAAAATAAACTTGGGGTCATACCAGTCACATAATGTATCAATTTGATGTGATATTAATTACTACACATAAAAAATGTCATATGAATCATTTTATTAAATTATCAACTCAATATGAGTGTTTTTTCTAGGTTTTCAATGACTGGAATAGGTTTTGAACTAAAATATCAATTTTAAAATGATTATTGTAAATAAGAGTCGATCCTAGAACACTATGTATTATATTGAGTTATGGTTGATTCATTAATGTAAAAAATGTCTAAGGTATCATTTTCCTAAATTATTAAATCAATACAAATGTGTTTTCTCAGTTTTGAGTATGTTCATTTTTTTTACTAAAATTTTAATTTTAAACTCAAACTAAGATATTTGAGTAATTCCAAATAGATTACCTATCATATTGAGGTGATGATGATACCTACATATAAAAAATGACTTATGGATCATTTTTATAAAGTATCAAAAAAATATGATTGCATTTTATCAATTTTATTATGTCACTTGGTTTTTTACTAAAATATCATTTTAAACTAAAAACGTGCAATTTGATTTATACCGGTCCCATCATGTGTCAGTTTTAAAAGTGACCAATTAATACATATAAAAAACAAATTATAGACAATTTTACTAAATTATAAACAAAATTAGAGATATTTTCTATATTTTCAGTTGGTGAAACATATATTGAACTAAAATTTCAATTTCAATCTGATAATGGACACTTTGAGTCATATTATGCACACGGTGTACTTGATTGAGGTGTGTCTCATTCCTACGTGTTAAAAATCATTGAGATATTTTTATCCTATGGTATTAAGAAATATGAATGCTATTTCTCTACTTTGAGTATATCATTTTTATTTTTTTACTAAAATGTCAATTTTAAACTCAAACCACACAATTTGAGTAATATTTGTCATACTGTAAATTAGATTGAGGTGAGGATGACTGAAACATGTAAAAAATTACTTATGTATCATTTTCATAACTTATAAAAGGGATACAAATGTGTTTCCTTAGTTTTGAGTGTGTCACTTTCTTTTTTACTTAAATGTCATTTTGAACTGAAAACACACACTTGGAGTCATACCGATCTCATCGTGTGTTGTATTAATGTGAGGTGAAAACCTATTTGTAAAAAATAAATTATGGACCATTTTTATTAAAGTATCAAGAAAATCTTACATTTTTCTTAGTTTTGATCATGGGATGTGTTTTTTGAACTAATGTGTAAATTTAACAAAATAAGCATCAAATAATAATTATAAGTAGATTAACAAACAAAATTAAATAAAAGGATGAGAAAATTTACAAAATAAGTATTTATAAGTCACTTTTTCATTATGTATGCATACATTCATACACCATGTAATCTTCGCATTCATTTCAGAACAGATAAATTTCCTCCATTATACTTCTCCTAGAGAAATGTATCAAAAATAATATATAAACATTCCGATACTAATTATTCACATCCCAAGTGTATCTCTATGGTCATATCCCACTCGAGATCACAAACATAGTAAGGAATCACCAAAATTTGATGTTAGAAACATTCCAATAATTTTTACATTTCCAACTAATCTAAAAAAAATACATCTTCTTTTGAGTACATATATTATCAAAAATCATTGTAGTATTGAGAAAAATATTGGAAAAAAACAATTAAGAAATATTTCTAATGATATTTTAATTACCCTAATAAATTACATATTTTGGGATGCTAGTCTTTTTATGGTATATGATATATTTTATAAATTTGAAAACATAATTTCCACAATCATTTCTGTTATCATGCTCTGGACATTGCACAAAAATTTACCAAAATAAGAAATTGATTTTAATTTTTTTTTGATAGTTAAATATTTCGATTTATACCTTAATCTATTTCAATTTAAATAAATCTTTAGGCTTCTTATTTTTAGGAACCGATCTCATACCATGATTTTTCCTATATTCAGTGATCTCCCTATGAGAACAAAATTCTTGTTAGAATAAAAACTGAAACATATACTTTAAATTTTTTTTTATAAAATATGTATTTTAGTGCATAAAAATTAACAATACACATAATGTATGTTTGGTTTATTGTAAATACATTCATTGGATCCATAAAATAAATATTTGGGGTATCCAGATTGATTTCGATAAATATTAAATCCTTCCTAAAAAAATAAGTAATGAAAAAATATATTTTCCATGATTAAATTGCATAGTTTTACCACTGCATTGTAGGAACCAAAAATGGTCTTTCGTCTATTATTTTAATATAAAATTTATTTTTATCACATATTTTTTAATATTAAATTATTCCAACTCTATAGAAATTTCTTATGTGTAAATGATACTAGGATTAAGGAATTTAAATCACGTTTCTCCCGATTTGCAGTTTATATAGTATTAAAATAAACACTTGAGGATAATATTAATAGTTTTTAACTATAATGAAAATATTTGATCATTTTTTGGATATAAATATCATGAAAATGTACCTTATGTATTTATTCACAATTGTGAATCCTATCCATTCAAACATGAGAATCTAATTTACACTATTGAGACTAACTGTGACTACAATGAATGTTACAAATATATCTTCTTCATACAGAATGTATGAAATATATCCATCTTTGTATTTGGTTTTTTCATGAAGTTGTAATTCTAACATATTTTATAGTGTAAGTGATATGGAAAAGCTATTCCTAGAATGTTTTTTGTTTTCTTGGTTGATTCACCGGATTTTCTTGATTGGAACTTCTGTTTCTCTACCAGTTAATCCATCAGCAATACTATACCTCATATCAAACAATTTTTCATCAACTATTATAAGTTTTCATTTGAAATAAGTTATTAATGAATTAGCTCATGTATATTTATAATATTATATTAAAATACTATGAGCCTTCCAATAACTTCATTGAAAATTATAATATGCAGATCATCAAGTGGAATAAGAAGCTCAGTGATTGACTCTTGTGTTACTTCAATCCCCACTCTCATGTGATCTTTTGAGAGTTATTTGTAATATATGTTTTATCCCCGGATATTATACACTATAACCTTCACAAAATGGTGGTGTGTGGGTGATGATAGATATAAATCAAATACAATTTTATCCTATAGAATTATAATAACATAAAGTTATTAGAAGTTTTTTGATTCACATTTAGGAGAAATTATACTAAAAAATTGATTACCTCTGCTAAGTTATGTTGTTGTGGGGAATTAATAGCCCCAAATAATGTGGGTTTATTTGTTTGTTAATGTGATGAACTTTATTATACTACCGGTTCACATTGATCCTTTTTCATATATTGGTCATCCAAACCAAACTGAACAAAAATATTTTGAAAAACATCTATTTGTGCCTAAAATCTTATTATTATGTTATATGTACCTTCTTCTGGTTTTGTCTTATTGAAATAAGTTTAATTAGGCCTTTGAATCCCACACCTTTAATTTAACCATATTGATATGATCACTTAAAATTTATAGAATGTAGTTTTTATTATGGCATAGTTGCTAATGATTCTTATGTCTAAACTATATAAAAAAATGGGAACCTAAATTGATAGTTTTATTTAATACTATTATAAATCATAAAATATTACTATTATGTCATACTTACACTTGTTTCCCACACAACCTTTTTGTTTTTATCAATTAATTTACAGTATTTAATTACATGGACCTCTTTCCAAATAACATGATGTGGCTGGAAGTGGATTCAAATGTTGATTCAACAATATGTTTATAAACAAATTAATTTATGTTGTTTCATTTCACATATAACTTTTATTATTGATTTAAAATGCATACTAATCTCTTATCAAGTGAAGCTTTACCCATCATTTCTTTTTGAAAAGGGTAAATTGGATTTTATTCACATTATTGATTTTTAGTACTCTATTTTTTCATAAATTAATAAATTTGAATCAAGTTGAATAAAATAAATAATGTAAAATAATATATTATCAAATTCAATGCACCTGAAAAGATTTTTCATCATGATGAATGAGGAATGAATTACATGTTTCCTGAATTATAATGTGTGAATAAGTAATTGGTGGATGGGGACCTACATTCTCCTCAGTATCCCCAAGATAAAAATTGGTAAATATAGTCTAAAATACACTATGGGATTTTAAAGTGTCCATTATTACATATTTCAAACATATATCATCTAAAATAAATGAACTATTTATGGAATAATGAAAATTAAATAAACTTTTCATTATATATTTTTTTGGTAAAATATAGAATGTAGATCATAACATTACGTAAATATGTTCCCATAGAGTTTCCTTCATTACAAGATACACATGGAACCATGAATTTATATCAATCGACACATTCATTCTCATTATGACCCCAATATAACTAATACACATAAAAATTATTGGGTTCAATAGGGTGGTTGTGTTGATTCAAGAAAGCCTCAAATTTTATAACCTTGATTATTTCCATAATAATTTTAGTCAACAAAATTATACTCTACTGTTCTTATATTTTTAAACAAAATTCTATTTATCCATGAGAAAATTCTTTAGTATTAGCATCAACTGCCTATTATTCCATGATTTCAGTAACATCATCATGTATAGAAGAAATTTCCTCCTTGAGTAGTCAAACATTAAATTTAGATTATGTTAATAGGGTAGGAAATAATATTATGAATGAAAGCATATTATTTTAAAAAACACTTAAACATACTCAATGAAATATTTTTTTAATGGTAGAAAAGATTTGGATCCTCTTTATAGAATCCAAATCCTATATTTGTGATCCCCTATGATGTACAAGAAATGTTTTATATTATAAACGCCATGAACTTATTTTATTATTCCAATTAAAGGGTCATCCTCGATTGAATTTGCATCTAACCCTAGAGTTTTTAAGTCTCTAATAAGACAATCACCTAATTATTGTTTGTTGGATCACATAAATAAAATAATTGCACTTATTTTCATACAATTATGAATAAATATCTCTTTTTTAATTCGATACGAAAATTAAAAATCATGAATCCCATTTCATCAACTTTCACCAAAGTCATATTGTTAACCCATTTCGAATGGAAAATAGGAACTCGAAATATTATATTATCTAACTAGTATATCTATTGTATAGTTATCAAATATTACATATTTTCATTAATTGGATTTCTATCATTAGAACTAGACATGTGAATCAATTCTACCACAATAATAACTACACTTTTTTGAATTATATTACGATCATAAAGTTATTTTTTATAGATGATATAACCACTGATAACAAAACCAATTTAATAAATCACATGTGAATTTTTCCCCTATCTAGCCATCGAAGTCATTTGAGAATTTAATTTGGATTTTAAGATAAATCCGTATAAATAAGATCATTGAACTATCTTATATGCTCTTGATTATGTGTATTTGATATCCATACATCATCCCTTAATGGATTTAAGTATCTAAGAATTATTTTATTAATTCAATGTATACATCATCATATTCAATAATATATATAATTTAAAGGTGAGAATTATTCCACTTCAAGAGGGTAATTGATACAAAATCTCTTTTGGAAATACCTTCACCCATAATGATTATTCTATGATGAGACTTTGGGAGACAATTCTATCAACATCAGATAGGTAATCGATAAAAAAATTCAACATCTTCTTCAACATTATATAATTTTTCCAAACAACCTTCTAAATGATTATTGTTACAGATGTACGCTTTAAAAATTTCATATACCAATCAATGGGGGTACATCTATATATAATTTATAGGACCACATATTTGAACCTCTATAACCAAGTATACTATCATGTGGATCATTATATAAATAAATTATAGTGGGAAGAACAACTCCAATTAACATAATATGACTAAAACCTCCTTATATACTATTGAAAACATTACTAGGTCTATAAAATTACTATATATGGATTTTAAAAATAAATAGATTCTATTTAATGTATGTCAATCCTTTTTATGTATAATTCATCTTAAATTGTTGATCATCAAATATTGCATCAAAAATTGAAATTGGTTTGATTTTATTCTCTATGACTTCGAATTATTCATTAACATAACATTCTTGATATTTGATGAATACCCATATACAACCTTTATACTATTAAGGAATATTTAAAATTGAAATTTTTCATATCAAGATAGAGTGTATTCTATGGGAGAAAGAAATGTCTACCATTTACCCTTCATAGGTTCGGAAAGTTCCCTTATCCCCATGTAAATCATGTCCAAACTAGCCTTGACTCCATATTTTATTTTTTCAAGAACATTTAGTAATATTCTGATAACAATATAAAATACAAGTTTTCCTATATACATGTCATCAAGAAACTTTTTGATTTACAAACAGTTATAGCACAAAAATTATAATATTATTGATCCCTTTTCCAACCTAATTTTATAATGTTTTTAAAATATGGTTTTTTCAAAAATAGTGTCAATATGATATAATTTAACAATCATTTTGTCACCTGTTTGTAGAGATGGTGTTGTACCATCTTTAGTATTTCCATTGAATGCAATATTTTAGGATCAGTATTGATGTTGTTAAGGTAAAAATTTCAAAATTCCTATAATACTAATTTTGAGGAATGTTTTAACCAAAAAAAGTGTGTTAATTCCTCAAAAATAGGACAACCCAACAATACTTTAATTATATAGTTTGAAAAATTTTCATAGTAATGAAATAATTTGTCATCCTGTACAGCATGGACTTTAATTTGAATTCATCATGATAGCATCCTCATGTGTTAATTATGTTTTAATGCTCAAAATTCATGTTAATTTTTCTTAACATATCAAAAATCAAGTACATAGATTGTTGGATTCCTTATGATTAAATTATTACAACTCATGATATAACCTTTTACAAGATATAGATTGAAAATCAAAATAAAATCATGTATTAATATTATAATCTATGTTTGATATTGTTCTATAATTTTTTATTACATTAATGTTTAAGTTTAATCAATTCTATGAATATTATTCCATAAGAAGGTGTACATATATTCTATTATGTCTGAGAAACTGTGAGTCTTCCACTGGTTTTTTATTTTGGAAAAGACCCTGACACCGTAACTGTAACACACCAAGCATCTACGATACGCTTCTCTTTGAATAATGTGATAGCGTGTGTTGTACGCAACACCGAGTTCTAACACACCATAACCAATCAAACTAGCCGTTATGAATAGTAATACCTACTTTTCGATATATATATATTTTATATTTTAAAATGGACTTCATTTCTAGATTCAGAATATTGAATTTAGCCTAAGGTAATTTTTTGGTACTTTTCGGATAACTTTCATATTTTGATGAATAGTGAAAATTACTAAATTTTAATAAAAACAACTTTTTTAATCAAAATAATTAATAGTGATAAATTATGAATTTGAGTGGTTTTAAAGTATATTTAGAATATATTTTTACCATTTAATATAATTTTGGTCATTGGACATAAGTTTACAATTAAACCGAACATAAACAAGTGTCAATCTTTTTATAGTTATTATCTCTTAAAAACACGCTTTTTGTTTTGACAGCGGGAATTAATATTAAATTAATTTCTTCCACTTATGTGTTTCGAATTTAGAAAAATGGATTCCATATTTGGAATCATGATTTCCAAATTGTGTAAATAGTTAAATTTTATTTTTAGACATTTTGAATAATTACTGTGGTAAATATTTTATTTACCATGGTTAAGGGTAAATCTGATAAATAAGGGTTAAAAAATAATATTATAATAATACTAAATTACCCTAAAACGTGTCCTAGCCTTATTGTTTGATATATGTTCGACCATAGGAATCTTTGGGTCGATTTGGGGACCCCATGGTGCCACTTGTAGGTGATAGGGACACTATATTTTAATTAAGTTAAAATGAATACAAACATGACACAAGCATATATCTTTTAGAAAACCAATTATTACATAGGGTTATATATGTTGAATTTTAGATTATAAATATTAATTAGAAATATAAAAAGATTTAATACATAATGATATTTTATTTATAATTTTTATACATTAAATAATTTATTTTATTTATGACACAATGATGATGAAGTAATTACAAAAATAGTGACAAATTAAATTAATTTATATTATAAATACCCAAATAAATATAATATGAGACTTTTAATGCATTAAACTAATTTTATAGGATAATATGATATATTAGGATTGATTTAATTTAATTTTTTCGAACTAATCAATATGTTATGAGTTTCAAAAAAATCAACTATTGAATAGTGTCAAAATTGACATAAAAGAGTTCTTAAAACACATATTATATTATTAATTGATATTAAATTCCTAAAAATCTAAGGATCGGCCAAGAGACTTATATCATGATAGGTTCATCATTACTGGACCACTTGGGGGTCGCTTGGATTTATATAGTAAGTTTATTACCCATATTATATAAAAATACAAAGAGACATTGTAAAAGTGAAACTAATTAACTTAGAGTTAATACTTAATGATAAGGTTAATATAAGTACCCAAACCTGTCTAAATTCTATTGGTTGAGTTGTTTTCGACCCATCCCCACCTTAACCTTTGAATAGTCAAATTTGGAGCCATTGGAAACCGAATATTAATTTATTATAAACTAATATCTCTAGCTTTTCCAAAGGTGCCCCTCACCCCTCTTATAAAAGGGCACTCCACCTTCTCATTTCATCACACCTTAAAAGCCTTTTGGTTCGGCCAAACTCTGCCCACATACTCTCCCAACTTCCCTCACTACAACCTAGAGGCCTTATTTGGATCAGAAAGCCAAGCTATGGAGCCCTTTTGATCAAATCAAAAGGAAGAACCCGAAGAAGAGGTAATGATTTCACCACCCTTTTTCCAAGTTCATTTCTTCTTCCACTTATTCTTCCTTTGTTGTTACCATTCTAAAATAATAACTCCAGTATCATATATATACTGTGATGTTATTATAAATATGGTACAACCATATTCAGTATTCTATCCACCCTTTGAATAACATGTCACCATATGTGCGTACGTACGACTTACCGTCTCCACGTCGTGGTGTAATTGTTATTCAACATAATATTATTTTGATGGGTATAATAATGATGTGTAACTCATGTAAATAATAAATATAACATGTTAATGATTCAGTATATATGATATATCATCCCTTTATATATTATTTTAATATCAAAATAATGATATTGTCGCTCATGCGTACGTACGGACTACCGTCTCCACGAACGTGATGAGATTCATTCTTCATCGTATCCATTCAAGTATAATTATCATTTGATGATTTAAAAAATTATGTATAAGGACTTGATATCATTCTGGATATGAATAATATACATCTTATCCTTTACAAACATGTCTTATGTAACAAAACATATAAAATAAAACAAGTAAGTTAACACCCGAAACAACGATAATACTAAGATATTGTTATCAAATCAATATTAAAATATCATATATGATATCATATTGATGTATATGATTCTTGTATAATTTAATAACAATTATTTCACCATTATACAGGAGGTTAACCTACCCCAACCAAGGAAAAGTACAAGGTAAGGGTTATTTCACAATCTCTTCATTATCTGAGGTTGTTTATATATAATAATCTACTGGGATCTCCTTATCATCCACATCCATGTTTCTTCAAAATGTATTCCAAAACATTTTTATTATTTACAAGAATATGAGTTAAATTCATTTATACCCTTTTTTGACTTTTTATAAGAGGAATCTTTCCGTCGTTTTCAAAACAAGGTCCTTTTATCCTTTTCGACATAATTAAGGTAAGAATGTTTTTTTTAACATATACGGCGGCTGCGGTTATTTTACGCCATTATAAAATCTTCAAAGATTTCCTTACAAGCTTATAAGAATATTTTCAAGAAAGTGTTTTATTTTATATGGATCTTAAATGATTTTAAAAATAGAAAGAGATATTTCTATAAAGAGTTTTTTGATTTCATCTATGTCAACATCTTTTTATGGATTTTACGCTTATTTGAAGTTGATTTATTATGATAAAAAACTTCTATAATGTATTGAAGGTTTTGTGATATGTTTGATTGTGGATGTGCTATTTTTATACCATTAATAGTTTATGGTGAAATTATTGACATTTTGTATGCTAGTTTTAATACGAATGTTTTTGTTATGTTTAAACCTTTTCATATGGGAATGCATTGGACTTAATATGTGACGGGTGGAGCCCGCTATAGCTCCTCGATGCATCGGTATGTCTCATGAGACAAACTAGTGTCTTGGCACAAGGCCTTGACAAAATCTTATTTGTAGTCTTGGCACGAGGCCTTGGCTATGTGGTTATGATAGTCTGGCATTATGCATTCCAATATTATGAAAGTTGTTATTGATTGTGCATGTTATTATTCGATTAGTAGAATATCCACGTGAATAAGTAAATGGCATTATTTCATTTTTCTTTTGCCATACTATGTTGAAGATCAAGTTTAAAAGGCTTTTGTTTTAGTAATGCATTGCCTTAAATGTTTATCATTATTTTGAATGTTCCTCTATATTGTTATCCTTACTGGGCATTTGAGCTCACCCCTTTTCTATGTTTTATTTTTCCCAGGATGTGAAGAAGTAAGTTATGAATGACCTGTAGGGATATTATGAGGGGATAATAGTGTGGACTATGGAGACATTATGTTGTTGTAGTAGTTTTTCATTTTATGATGTAATGTAAAACTTATGAATATATCTAGGGTTTCCAAGGCCACTAAACCAATCGGTCTTTCGAGATTTGATCTTTCTTGTGATCATTCCAATGTTATGTAACAATTCACCGACTCTGGGTAACTAGGTTCGGGGCGTTACAGTTGGTATCAGAGGAAGTTTAGTACAAACCTTGGAAGATAGATTTAGATAAACTCTGGTTAGAGCACGTAGACCTAAGATGAACTTTGAGGATTAGTATAGAAGAACTTCCTAGAATTTTGGTATTGTAGAGATTTTGTGAGTTTTCCAAGCAATACACCCCTGTCTGGATACGAGCAGGTAGAGGCTGCTCTGACACAGATGTACCTAGGGGTAAAACCTGAAAACACCGCTTTGAGCTAGACTCGAACGGGAACTGGTGCACGACAACGGGACTTGCTGCACTCTTGGTTACAACACTCCCGAGGGATATGCTTAGGATAACTCTCATTTTCTTTACAAATCATTATGAAGGGTTTATGAGTATATACTTCCTAAAAGAAAACATTTTTATGATTATGGATTATGTCCATAAATAGTTCAATTTATGTTAAGTGTTTTATAAGTATGGGATTATGTATTTTGATTCATAAACTGATCTAGTTTATTCCATTTTTTAGAAATGGTGCCTAGTGGAATAAATGGAAACTGTATCAATGCACGCACTGCATGTAGGGATTGCCCACCTGCTCAAGATAATTATAGTGGAGCTGGTGATGCAATTGGTGCCGATCAGCTAATCACCATACTGGGACAACATACTCAGGTTATGAATAATAACCTTACCCGTATGGAGCACCATGATCCATAGTGTGGAGGATCAATGTTAGATCGATTCATGAGGGAACAACCACCAACGTTCAATGGGAGTACAAATCCCTTAGTAGCTGAGCAATGGATAAATTCCCAAGAGAAAATATTTTAGGCTTTGGGGAGCAGTGAAAGGGAAAATGTTATCCTGGCAGTTTACCGCCTCACTGTAGATGCTGATAAATTGTGGTCATTAATTCAAAATATGAAGGAAGATGATAAAGTATCAAATATGGAATGGAGGGAGTTCAAAGATCTGTTTTTTGAAAAATATTTTCCTCGCGACCATCGAGAAGATATGGAAAGACAATTTCTAAGTCTGAGACAGAAGGAGGATGAGAATGTCACAATGTATGAGGCTAACTTTACAAGGCTACCAAGGTATGCTGGTGATTATATACGTAACCCAAGAAGTAAGATTGATCATTTCTTTGATGGGTTAAAACCATTTCTCCGTCGAGCATTAGTCTCACAATCCTTTTCGTCGTACGAAGACATTGTCTCATGTGCTATCAAGACCGAAAAGGAATTATCTAAGTCTTATGACTTTAAAGCAAAGAAAGAGAAGAAGAGACCTGCTGATCAATATGGGAATGGAAATAAGGGGAATAAGGGAAAGGTTGAATATCAATCTTGTGGTAAATGCGGGAAGAAACATCCTGGTACTTGCTTGAAGGGAATGGAAGTCTATTACAAGTGTGGTGAAAAAGGCCACCAAGCTCGTGATTGCAAGGGGAAGAAGGAAGCTACCAACGTTCAGTGCTACAATTGCAAGGAGATGGGGCATTATGCAAATGCATGTCCTAAGCGTCAGGAGAACTTACCTCAGAAAAGGCCAAGGGATCAAGGCCAGGCTTATGCTATCACTACTGCTGAGGTAGAAGCTCCGAAAGACGTGGTGGCAGGTAATTTAATGGTTTCCTGAAGTTTAACAAATGCATTATTTGACTCTGGATCATCGCATTGTTTCATATCTTCCCAGTTTGCTAAGAAAATTAGATATTTCCAATTTGATTTAATAAGGGAGTTGTCAGTTAAAACTCCTAAGGGAAGTATCATTGCATCAGAGTTTTGTGAATCAGTCCCCATTAGAGCACATAAATGTTCTTTATCTTATGATCTCGTCATCATACCTATGATTGAGTTTGATATATTCCTCAGTATGGACTGGATTTCGGACTATGATGAGGAGATTTATTGTAAGAAGAAAGAGGTTATGATTCTTGATGATAATGATAAGGAACACCTTATCTTTAGAGCACAATCGTCACCACCGAATTCTTATTTAGATCCACCCCCAGTAGCTCAACTTAATTGAATTATTGTGGAGGAAGAGAATGAAATAACTGTCGGTGAGGAGTGGAATGTTCAAATAGAGGATGTGCCTATTGTGAAATAATCTGTAGATGTATTTCCGGAAGATTTACCTGGACATCCTCCAGAACGAGAAGTTGGGTTTTCCATTGATTTAATTCCTGGATCAAGGCCTATATCGAGGACCCCTTATAAAATGGCCACTGTAGAATTAGTTGAACTAAAGAAACAACTAGAAGAATTGAGTAATAAGGGATTTATTCGCCCTAGTGTTTCTCCTTGGGGATCCCCTATTCTTTTTGTTAAAAAGAAAGATGGATCTATGAGGTTATGTATCGACTACAGGGAGATAAATGCTATAACGATAAAGATCAAGTATCCCCTACCTCGTATTGATGATTTATTTGACCAACTACATGGATCTCAATACTTTTCAAAGATTGACCTTCGATCTGGATACCATCAGTTGTGTTTGAAGACGGAAGACATTCTGAAGACAGCATTTTG
This sequence comes from Viscum album, assembly GCA_963277665.1. Classification (NCBI taxonomy): domain Eukaryota; kingdom Viridiplantae; phylum Streptophyta; class Magnoliopsida; order Santalales; family Viscaceae; genus Viscum; species Viscum album. The sequence continues at coordinate 1,364,463,495 of OY728162.1, read as the reverse complement.
AACCAGGTACGGGCATTACGAGTTTACCGTAATGCCGTTTGGATTGACTAATGCACCCTCTGTATTCATGGATCTGATGAATAGAGTTTTCAAGGAGTATCTCAATGAATTTGTGGTGGTATTTATTGATGATATCTTGTTATACTCCAAAACCTACGAAGATCATGAAAATCACTTGCGCATTATCTTGAAGACTCTGAAAAGGCATGAATTATATGGGAAGTTTAGCAAGTGTGAATTCTGGCTTCAGGAGATTTCTTTTCTTGGAAATATTGTCTATAATGATGGAATCCATGTTGATCCTTATAAGACCAAGGCAATCCATGAATGGCCATCACCTACGAGTATAACTGAGGTACGTAGTTTTATTAGTTTGGCAGGTTATTATCGACATTTCGTCCAGAATTTTGCCCGATTGGCTAACCCATTAACGAAGCTCACACGTAAAGGGGTTAAATTTGTTTGGACAAAAGACTGTGAAGAATGTTTTGAAGAACTGAAGAGAATATTAGTCAATGCTCCTATATTGACTCTACTATCGGGGAATGATGAGTTCGTTATTTATAGTGATGCATCAAAGAAAGGACTTGGTTGTGTCCTTATGCAGAATGATAGAGTTATTGCCTATGCATAACGACAGTTGAAAATTCATGAACAAAACTATCCTACTCATGATCTCGAGTTAGCAGCAGTGATCTTTGCTTTGAAGATATGGAGGCACTACCTCTATGGTGAAAAATGTGAGATTTATAATGATCACAAGAGTTTGAAGAATATTTTCTCACAAAAAGAACTCAACATGAGGCAAAGGAGATGGCTTTAATTACTCAAGGATTATGATAGCACAATACACTACCACCCGGGGAAAGAAAACAAGGTGGAAGATGCTTTGAGTAGAAAAGACCATGGAGTTTTGAACAATATGAGAATTGAAAGGGATCCAATTTTCATGGATCTAGTGAAGATGGACATGGGAATAACCAGGGAAGGTGAAACATCAATACTTTTTCAAATGGTTTCCAAACCATCTTTACTAGAAAGGATTAAGAGTTCTCAGACCGATGATGAAGAATTTTAAAAGAAGATTAAAGCTGTGAATGATGGGATATTGAAAGACTTTGTGTATGAAGATGGAATTTTGAAATTCGGGAAGAGACTTTGTGTTCCTGATTTACTTGATCAAAAAAGGGAATTGTTGGATGATGCTCATAGTTCAAATTTCTCTATACACCCTGGGAGCATGAAAATGTATAGAGATTTGAAGGAACATTTTTTTTGGGACAACATGAAGAGAGAGATTGCTGATTTTGTGTCAAGATGTATGGTTTTTCAACAAGTGAAAGTTGGAAGGCAACGACCTGGAGGAGTCATGCAACCTCTTCCCATACCGGAGTGGAAATGGGACAATATTACGATGGACTTTGTCATGGGGCTACCAAAGACTCCTAGAAGGAATGATGCAATATGGGTTATTGTTGATCGTCTTACCATGTCAACACATTTTCTTGCTATAAGAGAAGATCTACCCCTGGAACGTCTAGCAAGATTATATATTAATAAAGTTGTGAGACTTCATGGAGTACCCCTATCGATTGTTTCTGATCATGATCCCCGTTTTACATTAAGATTTTGGAAAAGTCTTCAGAAATCCTTGGATACTGAACTTCATTTGAGAACTACTTACCACCCTCAGACAGATGGACAATCAGAACGGATTATTCAGACCTTAGAAGACATGTTGAGATATTGCTCACTTGACTTTCAGGGTATGTGGGATCGATATTTACCACTGATAGAATTTTCCTATAACAATAGCTTTCATTCGAGTATTCAGATGGAACCATATGAAGCGTTATACGGAAAGAGATGTCGTACACCAACCTGTTGGGATGACGTTGGTGAAAGAAAACTTGTAGTCCTAGAACTGGTGGAGGAAATGGTGGAAAAGGTGAAGGTAATCCATAATCACATCATAGTAGCTCAAAGTAGGCAGAAGAGCTATGACGATAATCGAAGGAAGGATTTGGAATTTCAAGTCATTGATCATGTTTTCCTGAAGGTATCTCCATGGAAGGGAGTCATACGTTTTGGTAAGAAAGGTAAATTGAGTCTCAGGTACATCGGGCCCTTCGATGTTCTAGAACGAATTGGGGTTGTAGCTTACTGATTGGCAACACCGCCAAGTCTCTCCAAAGTTCACGATGTGTTCCACATTTCTCTATTGAGGAAATACATGCCTGAACCGACGCATTTACTCACCTATGAGGAATTAGAACTGGAACCCGATCTATCTTATTGTGAAGAGCCTGTCAGGATTCTTGATACAAGAGAACAAGTACTGAGAAACCGGACGATGCGTCTCGTAAAGGTTTTGTGGAGAAACCATAAGATGGAAGAGGCAACGTGGGAACCCGAGGAACTTATGATGAAGAACCACCCGAGTCTTTTCATGCGGTAGTATTCTAGAAATTTCGAGGATAAAATTATTTGAAGGAGGGGAGAATGTAACACCCCAAGCTTCTAAGGTACGTTTCTCTTTGAATAATGTGATAGCGTGTGTTGTACGCAACACCGAGTTCTAACACACCATAACCAATCAAACTAGCCGTTATAAATAGTAATACCTACTTTTCGAAATTATATATATTTTATATTTTAAAATGGACTTCTTTTCTGGATTCGGAATATATTATTTAGCCTAAGGTGAAATTTTGGTACTTTTCGGATAACTTTCATATTTTGATGAATAGTGAAAATTACTAAATTTTAATTAAAAACAACTTTTTTAATCAAAATAATTAATAGTGATAAATTATGAATTTGAGTGGTTTTAACATATAATTAGAATATATTTTTACCATTTAATATAATGTTGGTCATTGGACATAATTTTACAATTATACCAAACATAAACAAGTGTCAATCTTTTGATAGTTATTATCTCTTAAAAACACGCTTTTTGTTTTGACAGCGGAAATTAATTTTAAATTAATTTCTGCCACTTCTGTGTTTTGAATTTAGAAAAATGGATTCCATATTTGGAATCAGGATGTCCAAATTGTGTAAATAGGTAACTTTTATTTTTAGACATTTTGAATAATTACTGTGGTAAATATTTTATTTACCATGGTTAAGGGTAAATCTGGTAAATAAGGGTAAAACAAATAATATTATAATAATACTAAATTACCCTAAAACATGTCCTAGCCTTATTGGTTAATACCTGTTCGACCATATGCATCTTTGGGTCGATTTGGGGACCCCAATGGTGCCACTTTTATGTGATAGGGACACTTTATTTTAATTAAGATAAAATGAATACAAAAATGACACAAGCATATATCTTTTAGAAAAACAATTATTAAATAGGGTTATATATGTTGGATTTTAGATTATAAATATTCATTAGAAAGAAAAAAATACTTTCTACATAATGATATTTTATTTATAATTTTTAGACATTAAATTATTTATTTTATTTATGACACAATGATGATGTAGTAATTACTAAAATAGTGAAAAATTAAATTAATTGATATTATAAATACCCAAATAAATATAATATGAAACTTTTAATGAATTAAAATAATTTTCTAGGATAATATTATATATTAGGATTGATTTAATTTACTTTTTTTCGAAGTAATCAATCTGTTATGAGTTTCAAAAAAATCAACTATTGAATAGTGTCAAAATTGACATAAAAGAGTTCTTAAAACAAATATTATAATATTAATTGATATTAGATTCCTAAAAATCTAAGGTTCTGCCAAGAGACTTATATCATGATAGGTTCATCATTACTGGACCACTTGGGGGTCTCTTGGATGTATATAGTATGTTTATTAACCATATTATATAAAAATACAAAGAGACATTGTAAAAGTGAAACTAATTAACTTAGAGTTAATACTTAAAGATAATGTTAATATAAGTACCCAAACCTGTCTAAATTCAATTGTTTGAGTTGTTTTCGACCCATCCCCACCTTAACATTTGAATAGTCAACTTTCGAGCAATTGGAAACCGAATATTAATTTATTATAAACTAATATCTCTAGCTTTTCCAAAGGTGCCCCTCACCCCTCTTATAAAATAGAACTCATCCTTCTCATTTCTTCACACCTTCAAAGCCTTTTGGTTCGGCCAAACTCTGGCCAAATACTCCCCCAACTTTCTTCACTAAAACCTAGAGGCCTTATTTTGATCAGAAAGCCAACCTAAGGAGCCCTTTTGATCAAATCAAAAGGAAGAACCCGAAGAAGAGGTAATGATTTCACCACCCTTTTTCCAAGTTCATTTCTTATTCCAAGTCTCTCTCGCTTGAGAGTTTATCCTCATAGGGATTCCTAGGGTTTGAGTTTTCTCGTTCGTTCGGCTTCGGCGGCTCCGTCTTCGCCGGTTCTGTTTCCGGTTCTTCTTCCTCATCGTCATCGGTTCCAGTTACAGGGGCTCGGGTCCCCCCATTCCATGCCGTTCCCCGGGCCTCTTTCCTCTGATCTTCCTTGCCAGCTACCGGACTCCGTTACCGGCGATTCGTAGGAATTTGGGCTCCATCTCCTCGAATTCATCGTCAGACACAGATCCAGGTCTTCAACGCTGTCCAGAAGCTTATCACGTCACCTTTTCCCTACATCTGTGCCAGATCTGGGAAAAGGAAGACAGTTCCGAATCCTAAATCCCAAACATCCTTTCAGCAAATTGATTCGAGCATTCATTGTATTGAAACAACTACGAGAGTTCGAGGATTGACATTACCGTCACCGTAAACCTTACCTGTTCCGTGAAGGTTGGTGGTGACCTTTGGGCGGTTTGGCAAAACCACGGTTTTGAAGTTCTCACTGCAACGCGGTGAATCGTGATGAACCATCCGCGAAGTGTTCCCCGAATCTCGAAGGTGCGGTGGTTCCCCGGGGCGCGGAGGGCGTGGACATGAAGAAGAGCCCCTCGGCGCGCAAGGTGGAGCGCCTCGCAGCCTTCCAGTGTTATCCAGCGCGAAAGAAATTACCCAGCACGCAAGTTGAAGCGCGAGGGGACTTGCGCGTAAGTTGAAGCGTGAGTTTAAGCGCGCAAGTTGAAGCGCGAGGGGACTTGCGCAAGTTGAAGCGCGAGGGGACTTGCGCGAGATCTTCCAGTGTTACCCAGCGCGAAGGAAAGTACCGCGCAGGGCTGGTTGTGGAATGAGATTGTTCCCAGAGCGTTGCTTTTGGCTACGCAGGTCATGGCGTGGCTAGTGGTCTTCCCCAGCTTGAAGGATCGGGTCGTGTAGGGCTGGCACGGAAAGAAACAGTGGCACGGAGCTTTCGGGCCGTACCTGACTGGAGGACTTATATCGGGCTATGCCGGAACAGAGAAATCGTGGGGTTGGGCCTGACCTGTGTGAATTATCATTCAAATCCGGTCTGTGATACTTTTTGTAGAATCCTGGAGGTTTGGAAAAATTGTGATTCTGCTGGTCGTGAAGCTTCGGTTGTGAAGAACTAGCGTGCGCTGGTTCGGATTGGGTCGGAGTCCCTGGGTCGGGGACCCCCTTTGGGCTTGACACCCCTTGGATAGGGGACCACTGTTAGGCCATTCCCTCCCTGGGAGATTTCGTGGCTATCAACATGGAGACGGATCTGCTGAACCAATGGAAGAACCTCACATTGACAGACAAAGAAAAAGAGCCACTTGCAACTCGTAGAAACGAAGACAACACTTTGACAAAACGTATGGCTTTATTGGTTATCGGAAGACTGGAGACCGAGACACCATTTAATCTTAAGGCCCCCCGGACCACCCTTCAAAATCTTTGGAAATTGGAAGCTGGAGTAGCCATCTGGGAAATTGAGAACAAACTCCTTGTTTTTGAGTTCATCAGTGATAAAGACCAAGATAAAGTCCTCAGAGGATGACCTTGGTCCTTTGACAATCATCTCATTCCGATGGAGGAATTTAAAGGGGGAGACGAGATTCAGAATTGCACAAATACCTGATCCCCGTTCTGGGTAAGAATTAAAGGAATATCGTTCCATGGGAGATCAACACATGTGATGAAAGACATTGGAGACCGGATCGGTCACTTCCTAGAGTGGGATTGCTCGGACCCAATACAATGGGGCCCCTGGGTTCGAATAAAGGCTGAGATCGATGTGTCTGAACCCTTAATGCGAGGTATGTTCCTGAAAACTGATGATTCCAACACCTGGATCTCGTTCGAATTCGAAAAACTACCAATCTTCTGCTTCCTTTGCGGACATATCGGCCACATTGAGAAAGCGTGCGGGTCAAATCCAAGGAATTCCGCCGTAAATATTACCCTACAATACGGTCCGTGGCTCCGGGCCAAAGAACACAGAGATGCATATATCCCTGAGGCGGAGAGACAAATTGATCGGGACCGTCTCATTGCAGCCCATCTAAGGTGACCGGAATCTGGACAACCTTCCATTATAAGGATGGGACCACCTATCTTCCCTAAAGAATCCCCAGCTGAGCTTAGGGGAATTAGAAACGCCTCCCAAGAGATTATTGTCAGATGCAATGATGGGGCTCGGCAAGACAGTCACCTGATTCAGGGTATCACAAAATCCGACTTCGTTTTAACTGCACCGAATTTAACGTTCTTTTCTTCAACTAGGCTGCTACCTAAACCAAAAGAACCTCCAGAGAAGTGTCTGAGGTAGAAACATGTTTCCTTGGATCTGCCTGAAGCTGAGCAGAGTCCAAATCGGATCCCAACTGATGCCCTTCTACAAGCTGATTCTGGGATGACTGAAGCCTCACCTTCAGGACATGTTACACGTAGAACATGGAAAAGGGCTCGCGGAGGTGGTAAAGGCGATTGCCCAGGGAATCCCAAACCAGGAGACCTGAAACGGCAAAGCGAGTCCAGTGGTGTGCACACCAGTCCTCCCAAAAGGAGGAAAGCATCAGGTACGTCATTAACCCCACAAGAGACAAAGGCGGAGGCGGGTCAGGCCCGGCCCCGCCTAGAGCAATGATTGCTTTATGTTGGAACTGCCGTGGGCTTGGAAACCCACGAACGGTTCGTATGTTCCAGCGCCATTGCGCTGAAAGTTGCCCTGATATGGTTTTCCTGTCCGAAACCATATTGGAAAACAAGGACATCACAAATCTTGCTCTAAAATGCGGTTTCCAGGGTTGTTTCCCAGTTCCCCGATAGGGTCATTCAGGGGGATTATGTCTTCTCTGGAAGGATAATGTTGATGTTAGGCTCCTATCTTTTTCCCAGCGCCATGTGGCTGCATCCATTTGTGATCCCCACAACCCCCCCCCCCCCTGGACTTTTGTGGGCTTCTATGGCTGGCCCTCCCAGTCTGAAAAGTGGAAATCTTGGGATCTTCTTTGCAAACTCCGTCGTGATCTGCGAAGCCCCATTCTGTTTGGAGGGGACTTTAACGAGATCCTTTTCCAGAAGGAGAAAAAAGGTGGAGTTGTGCACTCCTCTACGTCTATGTCTGATTTTAATGATGTTTTCCTTAAGGCAGAGCTGATGGATCTTGGTTACACGGGTAATCCTTTCACATGGTTCAGAGGCAGTTCTGATGGAAATCGAATCGCTGAACGTCTGGATAGATTCTTGGGCTCAATGGATTGGATGAACCTCTTCAAAATGTACCATATCAGACACCTCACGTTCAACTGCTCGGATCACTTCCCAATTGTCATTAACTGCACCCATAATGAGCACGTTACTAGTTCCAGGAAACCATTCAGATTCGAAAGCTTCTGGTCAAAAGATCCCGAGTGCGAGGCGGTTATCCGTTCAGGCTGGAAGAATGGGCAAGCTGATCTGAGAACCAACCTTCTCTGAGTGGCGTCTGATCTGAAGACATGGAGCTACTCTAAATTCTGTCACCCGGACCGGCAATGCAATTTTCTTGAAAGGAAGATTGGCTATCTTCTTAGCAAACCCCCGTATAGCAGCATTCTCTCCAAAATTAGTGAAACCCAACGAGAGTTGGATGATTCCCTGCGCAATAAGGAAGGTTATTGGGCTATGCGAGCGCGTGATATTCATATAGCATAAGGGGATGCTAATACCCGTTATTTCCACCAGAAGGCTTCAGCAAGACGCCGAAAAAACTTTATTTTTGGCATTCTAAAATCAGATGGTAGTAAAGTGTCTGACACAGGGGGAATCCAAGAAGCATTCCTGAGCTATTTTCAGAATCTCTTCTCTGCAGGCCATTCTAATATTTCTCCTGAGATTGAGGACTGCATCGAACCCGTGATTTTTGACGATATGAATAGACAGCTTTCTAAAGATGTGACGAATGACGAGACTCTTAAGGCCTTAAAGAAAATCCACTCTACGAAGGCCCCGGGACCAGACGGATTCCACGCCCTCTTTTTCAAGAATTACTGGCACATCATTGGTCCAGACATATGCAGTCTGATGCGGGATATTTGGGCAGGGAAAACGGACCTGTCTTCTCTTAATGAAACTATTCTTACCCTCATTCCCAAGATGAAAAATCCACAAGGGGTTTTGGACTATCGACCTATCAGTCTGTGCAATGTTTCGTATAAGATCTTTTCGAAGATCCTAGCGAATCAGTTGCGTCTTTGGCTTCGCGACGTCATTTCAGAGAACCAAAGCGCTTTTGTGGCAAAAAGGTTAATCACTGATAATGCCATTATTGCTCATGAAATTTTCCATTCCATGAAAACACGAACATGATCAAAGAGAGGGATCATGGCTTGGAAATTGGATATGGCTAAGGCCTATGATAGAGTGGAATGGAACTTCATCGAATTTGTGATGCTCAAGATGGGTTTCTGCACCAAATGGATTGACATGATCATGCAATGCGTCTCGTCAGTATCCTTCTGTATTAATGTCAACGAGATGCTCACCCGAGGCTTTTCCCCTTCCCGTGGGCTTCGCCAGGGAGATCCTCTTTCACCCTTCCTCTTTATTTTAGTGGCTGATGTGTCTTCTAACCTCCTTTCCAGGGCAGCTTCATTTTCCATAATTCACGGGGCGAAAGCGTGCCGCAAGGGCCCTCCGATATCCCACCTCTTCTTCGCTGATGATTGCCTTTTATTTTCTCGAGCTACCCCTAATGAGTGTACTGCAATCTGCCAGGCGATACAACAGTATGAACGGGCTTCAGGACAAATGATCAACCAGAGTAAATCAGAAATTTCTTTTAGTTCTGGAGTCCCCCAGCCGAAAAGAGAAGATCTCTGCGCTTTAGCACGCATTCCTGGGGTCGATAAGCACCAGAAGTATCTTGGGCTCCCGACGGTGGTTGGACGGTCATAGAAAGAAATCTGTTCAGCTATTGTGGATCGAATTGAAAGAAAAATACAAGGTTGGACCCCTAAAAAATCTCCAAGGCCGGGAAGGAAATCCCCATCAAGGCGGCACTTCAATCCTTCCCCAACTATTTGTTGTCTATTTTTAAACTTCCTGAAGTGGTGATTTCAAAGATTCAATCCAGCACATCTAACTTCTGGTGGGGTCGAAAAGACGGAAAAAATAAAGTCCATTGGATCGCCTGGTCTGCTCTCTGCCAACCAAAATCTGAAGGAGGAATGGGCTTCCGGGACCATTCTCTCTTTAATGATGCTTTGCTGGCTAAACAAGGTTGGCGTATGATTAATATACCATCATCCCTATGCACGCGAGTTCTCCGGGCTAAATATTTCCCACATAAGGATTTCTTGGATTCCCATCTTGGCTATCGACCCAGTTTTCTCTGGAGAAGCATTTGGGGTGGTCGTAATCTTCTGAGGAAAGGACTAGGCTGGAGGATTGGGAATGGTTCAACGGTCGAGATTTGGACTGATCCCTGTCTTATTGATCAGGCAGGCACGAAGGCAACATCCCCTGTTTATCCAGGATCCGAACATGCCACAGTCTGTTGTCTTTTTGAGGATCAAGGGGCGGGATGGTGTCTGGAAAAACTCTGCTCATGGTTTAATGAGAGGGATAGGAGAATTATTCTGAGTATCCCCTGTGTGCCAGACGCAGGTCCAGATCATCTCTACTGGACAAACGACAGCTCAGGAGAGTATACGGTGAATGCTGGTTACTGACGAGCTCTTACTGCTCAAATTACAGATGGAGATGCGAGGCCCTGGACATCAATTTGGAAGCTTAATGTTCCCCCTAAAGTTCACTTTTTCTGGTGGCAGGTGTGTACCGGTATCCTTCCTACTAAGAGCCTCCTCGCCTACATACACTTTTCAAACGACAACTCATTCCGTTTCTGCCCTTCTGTGACTGAATCCCCTCTCTATGCTCCTTTTCAATGTCCTGGGGCCCAGGAGGTTTGGAATGGCTGGGGATCAACTATAGAGCTGTCCCTGGACGTCGCCTCAGATCTTACCTCTCTCCTGATGCGATGGTGCTCCTCCTTTTCGCTGGCTAAAGCAGGCGCCCTGTGCATTTTGACTTGGATTATCTGGGATAGGCGGAATGAGGCCATTTTCAATCATTTCCGGAGGCCCCCCAGATTTTGGATTGACCGGGCATTGTCATGGATTGCGGTTTGGCAGAACCAACCTTAGTAACAAAGACTTTTCACCCCCTCTCCTCTTCCCCAACACTGGTGCCCCCCACAGGAAGGGATGTTGAAAATCAATGTGGATGCCTCTCTCCCTATGGATGGCCTAGTTGGACTAGGTTTACTGCCCGAGACAACCTGGGAAATCTTATCGCAGCCAAATACGAAGCACGTTATGCAGTTTGGGAGACCTCAGTCGCGGAGGCCGCCTCCATCCTTGCTGGGTTAAACTTCGCAAAAGATCGCAGTTGGGATTCCATTCACATCGAATCTGACTGTCTCACTATAATCAATGCCATCAATCTCACTGACGGCGGGCTTCAACCTTTCAGCTCCATTATCCTGTGTATTCACTCACGGAGACAAGGCTTCAAGTCCTGCATTTTCTCATTTATTAAAAGGGAAGCGAATGAAGCCGCTCACAAGATGGCAGGCTTTGGCCCTCCTTACGAGGATTTTCTTTGGTTCAATCATTTTCCATCTTGGTTATGCTGCTATATTTCTGCTGATCTCCATCATTAATGGATCCGTCTTATTTTGTCAAAAAAAAGTTCATTTCTTCTTCCACTTCTTCTTCCTTTGTTGTTACCATTCTAAAATAATAACTCCAGTATCATATATATATTGTGATGTTATTATAAATATCGTACAACCATATTCAGTATTCTATCCACCATTTGAATAACATGTCACCATACGTGCATACGTACGGCTTACCGTCTCCACGTCGTGGTGTAATTGTTATTCAATATAATATTATTTGGATGGGTATAATAATGATGTGTAACTCATGTAAATAATAAATATAACATGTTAATGATTCAGTATATATGATATACCATCCATTTATATATTATTTTAATATCAAAAGAATGATATTGTCGCTCGTGCGTACGTACGGACTACCGTCTCCACGAACGCAATGAGATTCATTCTCCATCGTATCCATTAAAGTATAATTATCATTTGATGATTTAAAAAATGATGTTTAAGGACTTGATATAATTCTGGATATGAATAATATACAACCTATCCTTTACGAACATGTCTTATGTAACAAAACATATAAAAGAAAACAAGTAAGTTAACACCCGAAACAACGATAATACTAAGATAGTATTATCAAATCAATATTAAAAGATCATATATGATATCATATTAATGTATATGATTCTTGTATAATTTAATAACAATTATTTCACCATTATACAGGAGGTTAACCTACCCCAACCAAGGAAAAGTACAAGGTAAGGGTTATTTCACAATCTCTTCATAATCCGAGGTTGTATATATATAATAATCTACTGTGATCTCTTTATCATCCACATCCATGTTTCTTCAAAATGTATTCCAAAACATTTTTATTATTTACAAGAATATGGGTTAAAGTCATTTATAACATTTTTTGACTTTTTATAAGAGGAATGTTTCCGTCGTTTTCAAAACAAGGTCCTTTTTAACCTTTTCGACAGAATTAAGGTAACAATGTTTTTTTAAACGTATACGGCGGTTACGGTTATTTTCCGCCATTATAAAATCATCAAAACTTTCCTTACAAGATTATAAGAATATTTTCAAGAAAATGTTTTATTTTATATGTATCTTAAATGATTTTAAAAATAGAAAGAGATATTTCTCTAAAAAGTGTTTTGATTTCATCTATGTCAACATCCTTTTATGGATTTTACGCTTATTTGAAGTTGATTTATTATGATACAAAACTTCTATAATGTATTGAAGGTTTTGTGATATGTTTGACTGTGGATGTTCTATTTCTATACCAATCATAGTTTATGGTGAAATTATTGACATTTCGTATGCTAGTTTTAATACGAATGTTTGTGTTATGTTTAAACCTTTTCATATGGGAATGCATTGGACTTAATATGTGACGGGTGGAGCCCGCTATAGCTCCTCGATGCATCGGTAGGTCTCATGAGACAAACTAGTGTCTTGGCACAAGGCCTTGACAAAATCTTATTTGTAGTCTTGGCACGAGGCCTTGGCTATGTGGTTATGATAGTCTAGCATTATGCATTCCAACATTATGAAAGCGGTTATTGATTTTGCATGTGATTATTCGATTAGTAGAATATCAATGTGAATAAGTAAATGGAATTATTTCATTTTACTTTTTCCATACTATGTTGAGGTTCAAGTTTAAAAGGCTTTTGTTTTAGTAATGCATTGCCTTAAATGTTTAGGCTTATTTTGAATGTTCATCTATATTGTTATCCTTACTGGTCATTTGAGCTCACCCCTTTTCTATGTTTTATTTTTCCCAGGATGTGAAGAAGTAAGTTATGAATGACCTGTAGGGATATTATGAGGGGATAATAGTGTGGACTGTGGAGACATTATGTTGTTGTATTAGTTTTTCATTTTATGATGTAATGTAAAACTTATGAATATATCTAGTGTTTCCAAGGCTACTAAACCAATAGGTATTTCGAGATTTGATCTTTCTTGTGATCATGACAATGTTATGTAATAATGCACCGACTCTGGGTAACTAGGGTCGGGGTGTTACAGTAACCCAGACACTATAACACAAACACCGTATTCTAGAAACCGTAATCCAGACACCATAAACCAGAAACGGTAATCAAGACACCATAACCCTAACATGGTAACCCTGACACCGTAACTTAGATATCATGTCTCTGACACTGTAACCAGTTTCAAATTTCATAAGTTCTGTGACACCAGTTCCTTGATACCATCTCCATGACATTGTTCCATGTTTTATCAACGAAATGGATTCCTTTACCTGAGTCACCATGATCCTAACACCGCATTTGTGCTACCGGTTCCGGATCTCAATGCAATTGTGGCACCATGACTGTGTCACTATTCAAAGGCAAAGAAGATGACACCGATTTTATATGACACTATTTCAAGATAAACTGTAACATCAGTCAATACATTAAACCTTTTTGAATTTAATTAAAATGTTATTTCTAATGGTTATATTGGATTCATTTAATGAACCTAATATAATTTATGTTTTCTTGTAGACATTTCCCCAGACAGAATGAGGTAAGGTTTGTAGAAATCATGCTTCCTATTGGCACCAACACATGAACTCAAAAATAAAAACAATAGAATGAAACATATAGAAGTAGATGTGAGTGAGAGTTAGTGATGTGAACCACGTGAAAGATAGAAGAACATAAACAATGAAGAACATAAGAAGAAATCTCGATTCCAAAAGGTTTAACTGTTTTAGTTCATAAGAACACGAGCTATAAAGCACATATAATATACCTGGAAACAAAAAATATGAGAGTCACGATACTCTGTTTTTCACAAGAGGACACAAAATTTTCATCTCATTCATCCTAAAAGTCTACAGCATCATTGAGAAACAGTTAGAGAATTTCCAATACCCTCTCATCGCCTTTGCTCTATTCTGTACAATTTTTATTCAATTTGGAGAAGAGTGTGTGTATGTATTAAAACAGTCGCCAAATCATACATTAAACTATAGGATACAAGATATCTTCACTGGAATATTTTTATACACTTTGTTTGTTTTCCAACATATAACAATAGAAGAGGTCCAATGTGAACTAGTTGTTTATTTTCCCATGTAGAACAGTGGAAGAGGTCTTGTGACCTTGATAGTCTTTTGTACTAATGTTTACCCCAATCCATGGTGTGTGTCATGATTATTACTATAAACTACTTGGTTGAAGGTGATCACAAAGTGGAGTGGATTAGGTCTCATCTTGAGACTGAACCACTTGTTTTATCCACTTTGTGTTTCTATTTATCCTTTCTCTGTTATAATTTATATTTCAGAAACCAAATTTTTACATTGATAGTTAGTCATATATAGTAGTTATAACTAATTTGCCTTATTAGAATAGTTTCAAAAGTTATGTCAATATCTCATATTGATACTACAGAGAATTAAACAATATTTTGAGAAGCTATTTGAATAGTCATACTATTATAATCTTATTAACTTGATTAATTGGCCTATATTAATTTTAATTAGGTGATTCCTTTAAGTAAACCTTTTTACCAGAAATTTTTCTAGGAACTCAATTCTCCCCCCTCTTGAGTGTCCTAATTTGACTAACATTTGGTATTCGAGGAGTTTTTAAATATGATGTTTTCAAAATTTTATAATATCTATTTTTTTAAAATATCATTAAACTGTGATTCTAGTTGTGTTTTAATGAACTCAAAATTTCAGTTAGTTCTAATTTTTTCCTAATAAAGAAAATCTACACTTTGTTCTCTCATTAAGGATAATAGATTGCAAGGTTCTACTACCCACATATCTTTATTTTTTAATGGAACAAATTTTGCACAATGGTAAATTAAAATAAAAATGCACTTAGAAAGTATAGTTTTTGATATTTGGTATTCAATTGTATAGGAATATAAGAATCATGATACTATTAGATCTAGTTGGGATGACCCAACTAAGGATGCATATAATAATAATTTCAAAGACATGAATTCTGTATAATGTTATTTATGAGATGAATAATTCAACCGAATTTCTACATGTAAAACTTCACATGAAATTTGGGATACATTATCCCTTTCTCCTGAAATAACCTCTATTCTTAGAGAAATGAGACTTAACACATATACTATTAAATATGATATCCTAAAAATGAAGCCAAATGAGCCCATTTCTTGACAAGTATCTAATGTTTAGTTAAATATTTAACACTATGATCTCTTTAGGAAGAGATGTTACATACAAAGAACTATTCATGATGATTATCAGATGCATACTTAATAGATGGAGATGAACTGAAATATCCATTAGAGAATCACGTTGAATCAGAAAATTACCTGTCCAAGAACTCATTAGAAAATTGATGATGTTTGAAGAAGAGCTAAAAGTTAACAAGGAAGAAGAATAAGAACCTAAGAGAAAATATGTAGTATTCAAGACTACTACCACTAAGAATAATGAAAAATAAAAGGTTCTATCCTCTTTTTAATGCTCCAGAAATGGTGAATTAACTTCATATAGTGACGAAGAGATGGCTCAGTTGGCCCGAATATTCACGAAATTCTATAGGAAGAAGATGTTCTTCAGGAATAATTATTATAAAGGATGGTATGAAAACAAGGTAAATTGAACATAGGACTAGAAAATAAATGACAACTCAAAAGAGATTTCCTGTTATGAATGTAATAGGGGAGGACATGTCCAAGCTGACTGTTCAAAATTAAAATACAAAAAAAAGTTTGAAAATAATTACAAGAAATATAAGAAAGCTATGAAAGACACCTGGAGTACCTATAAGGATAGATCTAGTGAATCAGCATCATCTCAAGATGAGAAATATGAAATCGAAAATATATGTTTTATTACAAACACATCTAAGGTAACCTTAGATTCTCTTGCACACAATTCCAACTATCCTAGAATCTAAAGTGATTATGATAACATGAATAGTGATGAACTATTTGAATATTGTAATATGATTGAAGACACATGTAATGAACTAAAAGATAAATATAAATATTTAAATAATCAACATTCTCTCAAATTAAATTTTATGTCTGAACTTACTACTGAAATGGAAATGAATGCTCAACTTCTCAAAGAAAAAAATGAATTAAAAATTTTCAATGAGTAATTGAAGAGAGACATAGAAATTTTTACCAATGGTAAAAATACTCTTAATAAAATTCATGTTAAATAGATACCTCCTATGTAAAATTTTTGTATTGGATATCATCATGTACAGAGAAACCTATCTAAAATCCATTTTGTAACTAACTCTTGATAATCTGTTCTTCTATCTAAAAATAAAAATTATAACGTTAGATCCAATTATGTAAAATAATTTACTGCCTCTAGTTATTCTGAACCATATAGAGTTTATTTCTCAAAAAATATTATATAATTCCTATATAATACCCATCAAGAAAACATGGGTACCTAAAGCACATATTACTAATGTCATTGGACCCAAACAAGTCTGGGTACCAAAATCTATTTTGGTTTGATTATTTTTGTACGAAATATATCTTAGGATCTCCTATAAAAGATTATCATACTTGGACAGTGGATTTTCAAAACACATGATTAAATATTATTCATCCTTCAAGATCCTAATCATGATTTATAGTGGGCATGTCACTTTTGGTGATAATTCTAACGAAAAAATAATTATCATAGGCCAAATTGGAAACTATAAGTTAGTTTTAATTTCTAAATTACATTTTTATGGAATGAAATATACTTTTTTTACTATTTCAGAATTATGTGGTGATGTATTTCATGTACGATTTTGAAATGATTCTTTCAATGTTTTCAACTCTAAAAATGAACTAATATGTTCTGCCTTTAGAAAGTCAAATTTTTATGTTGTCAACTTAGATACTTTAGTTTCTCAAAATCATTCATGCTTAACTGTATTTCACTAAGAGACATGGATTTTTAATAGAGGATTAGGACACTACAATATAAAATCCCTTAGGAAGCGTACTAGAATAGGCTTAGTCAAGACCTACCCAAACATTAGTTTCTAAATGATAAAGACTATAATTCTTTTCAAAAGGGTAAACAACAAAAGATATCATTCAAATAAAAGAAAAGTTTCATCTTCCCAACCTCTTGAGTTGGTTCACATGGACTTTTTTGGACCATCTAGAGTTTCTATTTTAAATGGGAGGCACTATCTTTATGTTCTTGTAGATGACTATTCTAGGTGTACCTAGACTTATCTCTTAGCTCACAAAAGTGAAGCATGTACATATTTCACCAACTACGATAGGACTATAGAAAATCTTATTGGACTTATGAACAAATCCTTAAGAAGTGACCATGTTTGTGATTTTGGAAATAAATACATTGAATATTCTTTCAAACAAAATGGCTATACTCATACTTCTCTGCCCCTAGGACACCTCAATAAAATCGTGTAGTAGAAAGTAAAAATAGAACATTACAAGAAATTGCTAGAAAAATGATTAATTAGCATGACCTAAAAATTTACTTTTTGGATGAGGCCGTAACTATAGCCTGCTACAAATTTTATAAGAAATTAATTAGAAAAAAATATTAAAATAAACCTCTAAGAGTTGTGGAATAATAGAAAACCCAATGTTAGAGACTTCAACGTTTTTGGTTGCAATGTTTATGCCCTTAATAAAAAATAAATTCTTGAATATTTTACATCCAATAGTGATAACGGAATATTCTTAGGTGAATCAACCTCTAGTAAAGAATAAAGAGTCTTTAAAAAAGAACAAAATGTATGGGAGAACCTGTATAAGTCAAATTCAATGAAACAGATCCACATAAACATAACACCTCTCTAAGATTCTTGAGGATGATATGTGAAATCTGGACATTAATGGAAAACCATCTAATCCACTTATCAAGAAATCTATTATATCAAATAGTTCTGGAAATTCATCAGAATCTAGACATGATGATCCCGAACAGGTTGATGAACCTGAAATAACTATCGCCTCCTTTTCAAGAACAACTAGAACTCTTAAAAATCATCCTTTAGATGGTGTTGTTAGAGATCGAGATTAAGGAACACAACCAAAATAATCTCATAGAAATCAGGTTGAACATCAAGCTACATTGTCATATATTGAACCTAAAAAATCAATGAAGCTATTAGTGATGAATTTGGGGTGATAGTTATGAAGGAGAAGCCAAATCATTTTGAATGGAATAAATTTCGGAAAACTATGTATAGAACCAAAGACACCTTACCAAATAGGTAATAAGTGGGTGTTCAAGAAAAAAGTAGACAAAGCTAGTAATATAGTTAGAAACAAAGGTAGATTGGTTTTACAAAGTTATATTCAAGAACAAGGCATTGAAAATGAAGAAACCGTTGCACCAGTAGCTAGAAATGAATCCATTAAAATCATGATTTCTTATGCAGCACAGCTAAATTACAAACTACATCAATTGTATGTTATGAGTGCATTAAAAATGGGTATAAATAAATTTTCCTTGAATCTTCTCCAATTATACTTTGATAATTTTTATTTCTTTTATATCTTGGATGAATAGTTATTTAAACAAAATTGTTTTTTATTATATTTTCTAAAATTTCTGGAGAATATATTAATATCCTTATTCATTTTTCAAAACAAAAGGGGGGAGAAATATTATAAAGGAGAAATATTTTTTAGGGTATAAATAGTATAAAGGAGATAAAACTATTAAAGGAATACAATTTATTAAGGGAGATAATCTAAAGTAACAATATATTTCATTTGATTGAATATTGTTGAACAAAAATAATTCATCATCACATAGAACTATAAAATAAGTAAAGGAGAGAGATTCTATTATGAATAATTCATTTTAAGTTACCAAACATACAAAGGGATATAGGTTTTTAAAAGATAACAATTATTATTTTAAAGTGATTTTTTATTTCAAAAAATTAGGAGATTGTTGAGTCAAATGTTTATAATTTTTAATTTTCATTTCGTTAGTTTAGGAAAACACAAAAATTTATTAAAAAATTATCTTACAAAATTTACATATCCCAAATGTTTTTAAATGTTTTTGTATAAAACATCCTCTTCTACCAAACATTTAATGAATTCTAATATAAACAAATATATACTTTTTATTCCTTAATATGATCCATCAGATTGACATTGTGTCTAGTCCATTAGACCTAGGGGTGTTGTCTTCATCTGATTGACTAATGGTATGTAAATATAAATGACCAAATTCATATCCATCAGACTGATAATAATTCAAATCCATTGAAAATACCATATTTTAGTTCATTGAATTGCTAAATAGTATAGTCAATCAAACTATCAAAATTTTATAATCCAGTTGTGGAAATTAGTTATATCAGGTGGAATTTATCTTAGAATTGTAATAGTTCTATCAAAACAAAATCATATTATAAGGAAGAGACCTTAAACATTATATAATCTATTAAATTCCTTTGTAATTTACTTCATTACATTCCCAAAGATCTTTTCTATTAAGAGTTTTAGAATGTTAAGACATAATTCATTCATATTAACCTTTAAGCATGAAATTGGATAGTAATAAAACAATATCCATTTTTTCTTAATAAAAAAGTTTTTAATAATAAAACATGAAAATTATTCTTCAAAAGTCTCCAAAACATTCATCTTGGGTTCTCCTTTCCCTTACTCATCCTTAAACATTGTGATTTGTTTTAAAGTTGAGATGATCATAAAAATATTAGTAAGGGATATAAAAAGAATAATAAAAACCATTAATAAATCTATACTTATAAATATATGAAATACTTTTTACAAATACATACTTCACACCCAATATGTATCATATAGATACTTTCTGAAAACATGAGATTTCTATAAAACATAGAAAAATAAAATAACACCATAAAGGTAACCTAGAGAATAAATTACTTATGATTTTAACCATCACAAATACCATATGATTTGTAATACTCACACTTATCATACATTTTAACCCTCACAACTGCCTTAAAATGTAATACTCATGGCTACCTTATGGTGTAAAAATCATAGTTACACTTGGAGTAACCATACGATCGAGATACAACATAAACATACCCAATGCATTGTAGGGAGATATTTTTCCCACAATTAATAATAAAAAATTTCCAATAACCATAACATAATAATAAAACATGAATACTTACATCATAAGAATATTCATTATTAATTTTGTAAAAATAGTAATTTAAAAGTTATTTTTAAAGGAAAATCCCTTGAAAAAATCTTATAATTGAATTAAGAATTAATAAAATTAAAGGAATATGTAAATACAATGTATATAAAAATAATAAAACATAATATAAAAAATTTAATTTCAAAAATAATCTTAGTACCATATAATTAATGTAGTAGAAGGTTAACCCAAAGAATAGAAACTGAGTTAAGAATTCCCTTAACAAGGGTTTATCTTACATCAAACATGTTAAAACCTCATGTATAATGGTTCATAGAGTGTTATTAATATATTAATAGACCATATTAATATTTATAATTACATATATGATATTCACATAACATATATTCACCCAATTATTAATGATATTTTTTTATTTTCATTCTTATGGGTGCAATTCTTTCATGGTTTCCATAGTTGGTTCATTATGGATTTTCTTGTCAGAAGGGAGAAAAACACCAGAATTGAAATTAACTGTTATTAACAAAATTAAAAAAAATAAATATTATTATATATCATTTTTTATATACTATGAGTATGAATAATTAGGTAAAACATTAGTGATGAAATTTAGTTTATTTGGTGAATTCTGATCATTACGAACAACTTTTGTTTTATTAATTAATATTATTTATAAGCATAGGATCCCAAACATAACATAAAATTTAATATGTATAATAAAATTTGATTTAACAATATTAATGGTTTTATTATCATTATTGAAGGAGGTAATGGAAATTTATAACACATTATCCATGATGTTGGTAAATCAATATATCACAGATGATGATTTACCATTTAGAATAAAACGGAGAGGAGAAGAAGTATTATGATGAATTTTTACATAAATATTATAACATTATATTATATAAATGATAGTAGAGTTTTAATTCCTCTTGGATAAGAGGAGGTTATGAGAGTATAAGAAAAGAAAAATAACTTAAAATAACATAAATGAAAATGAAATATGATTTTTACCTCTTGAATTCTCACCTTCTAAATCACAACGAGAAGAATTTATTATTTTATTTAATTATAGAAGGATAACTATTCTGAACAAATACACATAAGGGGTCTAAAATAATGTATCCAATGAGTATCAGCCTGAAAAAAGTTAGCACCCTCTAGGGGGAAGGTGCCAATACTGTGTAAGAAAAGGAGTTGGTCCTCATGTGACACTCTAGAAGCAAGAAAGTCAGCCACTACATTTCCCTCATTCTATGTTTGATGGATGCACATGTGGTTATTCATAATCCATGTGGACATTCATATGCATTATTCAATGGCCCATGAAATGTGTCCCTTACCTAACATTACATTGAAATTTATTTGGAAAATTAGTATCAGTATCCCTAATAAGAATGTTTCTAAGAACACATAGCAGAAGTCCTATGAGGATGGAATGGGATTCTACTTGAAGGGAGTCACCATTATCGAAGAAATATGATAAAGATGACACCACTGATTCGTTGGGGGTATCTAATCACACAACCACCCCACATAGATCCCATGTTTCAAGATATATCAGTGTTAAGCCTATTCCACAAGAGAAGGGGTTTCCATTTGATCCATTTTCTTGAAACATAAGTTCATTATGAAGGGAGTAGTTAAAGGGGTGATGGTCTATAAGAGAAGGTCCATCTAAAGAGTCCATTCGTATCATGAAAAAAATATAGTACTAGGTTTCTCGTTTTGAAAAGAATACCCATAGAGCACCGAAATGTGGGATGATGGAAGGAATAATTTCAATACAATGATACAACCTAATATCTAGTAATGAGAATTAATGATATGTTATTCCTCTCAGTGTTGGGTCTAAAAATACCCTGGAACCATTGATGTAGGAAAAACTATGCTAAAAAATACTACCCAGGCCACCCTATAAACTATATTAATGTTCCACATTCTTCTTTTTTCCAATCACTATTAAATAATATGTGGTTTGTTGACTCAGATTTCAGTTCCCTGCATCATAGGCATTTAGAAGTGAGGAAAATCCATCATCACTGGATTTTATCATCAGTTGGTAGGGAATTATTTTTTACATGCCACCATAGGAAATAAAACATCAATTGAAGCTCTTTTCACCATAAAAATTATCTCCACGGATCATTGGAATTAGAAATATAATGATCAATATAAAAGTATATGATTTTTAATGTACCTGTAGGTGATTTAGTGAAAAAATAGAAATAAAAATAATTAGTGAGCTCAATGTTATGAAATATTCTCATCTAGTTATCATCCAATTTGGTAAAAATGCGTGTGG
Source organism: Viscum album (assembly GCA_963277665.1). NCBI lineage: Eukaryota > Viridiplantae > Streptophyta > Magnoliopsida > Santalales > Viscaceae > Viscum > Viscum album. The sequence goes on along the minus strand of OY728162.1, from coordinate 1,364,441,042 downwards.
GATTAATGCTTTCATACATTAATTATATACTATGGGTGGGGCCGTACTGGAATCCAAAATTATTCTCTAAATAGTTATAGATCCAATATCTAACTTCACCCTTTCCAATTATCTATTGAGAATGATTCTAGAGGATGGGAATATAGGGCTAGATCGACTTTTGAATTCTAGAGTACTTAAATCCATATGAGATCCCATTATTTCCATAAGTAATATACATGTATTTACCCCTTAATTTTCCCTTATATTTTTTCATAGGAATGTCTAGCATTAAGAGAATTCATGGTTTCTAAAGTACACTTAAGGTTAATTCCCCATTCCTTGAGGGGTTCTGAAATATATAACCAACAAGCCCAATGACATTTACATTCCAAGTTCCTATTCCATAAGAAGGATGTGAGTTTTTTTCTCGATATTGGAAATCACTATCATTTGGACTTTTAGGGTTGCAAGGATGTGCATACGAATGTAGGAAATAATGGAGTTAATCCATGCGACTATCCCTCCAAATGATATGAAACTATCTTTCCAGTTGAGAATCCAACCCATTATTTTCTCAATGATTAAATGAAAGTGTTTAATTAGAAAGGTGTATTGTTGCAAGCTGGAACCCAGGTTGTTCTTATAGAATGAAACATTCTACATAACAAGGATAGAAACCAAATTCCTTTTCCTCCACTTGGAGAATTTATTAAGAACAAAGAAGTTTCATTTTTCAAAGTTAACAACACGACCACTCAAAGAACAATACACTAATAATGCCTCATTAACACCTTTTATATACTATTTACTATCATTAACAAATATAATGGTTTCATCCAAGAACATAATATGGGATATACCTCAAACATGACATTTATTCTGGTAAGAGAAAATCTTGACCAAAGAAATTTTATGATTAAAGTAGAGGATATGAAAAACATGAGTAATGATAAATAATGATGGAGCTAGGGGATCTCCCTACCTTAGTACTCTACTAATTTTGATAATCCTAAACGGTTTATCCATAGTATAGGTAGATAACTATTGAGAGGTAAATCATCAAAAGAGAATATCAATGACCGACACTGAACACCCCATGCATTCCAGGACCCTATTGATGAAAATCCATTAAACTACATTATAAGATTTACTCTATCTCCTTTGATATCCATATTTCTACCATATGTATTTAGGTTGATGTCACTTATCCCTTCAGGAGCCAAGAAAATATCCCCTTGTGTTAACCCACCTTTTGCAAAGCCATGTTGTTCATCAACTACATAAATAAAAAAGAAAGTTCATGTCTTTTTTTTAGAATATCAGTAATGAATTTATATGGGACATTGCAAAAAATGATAGGGAGAAACTGATTCAGTGACTAGGGATTTCTAACTTTGGGTAAAACAACAATTTTTCTGGAACATGACAATCGAGGTATATTACCACCATGGAAAAAATCTTTCACCACAATGATCATACTCCTCTTCACTATGTACCATGAGATCATATAAAATGAAGCAGGGAAAGCATCTGGCCCTGGAACACTGTCAGATTCTATGGACCAAACTGCCTCTCTAATTTTTTCCTCATCTAGAATATATTTCAATCTATAATAAACATTATTAGACACACAACAGGGAATCAAGTCAAAGATATAATAATTCCCACTTAGATATCGCCCACCATACTCGGATTATTGGAGGCTAATAACTTCCATAAGAAGGAATCTTTCATATTTCCAACATCATCCATATCATTAGTGTACGAACCATCTTCCAACAGTAGTTTGGGATTCATATATCTCTATTTTTATTTTTGGTAGTCGTGGAAGTATTTTATATTTATATCCACATCATGAATCCATTTAACTCTAGATATCTTATTAGAAATGCACTCCTTCTTCAATATAAATTCCTAATAGTCAAGTTACTATTCAAATGTTCATGTTACTATTCAATCTGTATAAATTCTTTATTTTCTATAAATACTACTTATTTCATTATAAATTTATAATTAATTTGAATATTTAATTATAAAATGAAAATATTTTATTCTATAAGTACCTGAGTTGTTACATTCTCCCCACCTTCTAGAAATTGCATCCACACAATTTTTCATATACTTAATAAACAATTGAGGGAACCTTTCACTTATATAATTTATAGATTACCATGTTTCTTCTCCAACCATGTGGTTTCTCTAAAAAAACCCAAACTTGGAAAATGACTTTATTCCACATTACTATCTCTCTAGGATCAATAATCTGAACATGTTTATCTTTATAAGATTGTTTCTCTTCCAACTGAACTACTTCTAGATTCAAAACATGATATGTATCTAACACATACATTTTCAACATGCAAACATGAATTTTTTTACCTATGATAAAATCAGAGGCAAAGCCGCTTGGTAGGAAACTAGTCCAATATTCTCTAGGATTTAATAATGTCCAATGAATTGTGAACATATCATTCCTTTCTTAACAAAATGCATAAAACTATTCCAAGGTGAGATTCTATGTAAAACATAATCAAATACCTTGAAGGAAAATGATTTCTTCCTATTATCCGCAAAACATTTTCTCACGATTTGAGTTTTACTTATGTATTTCTTGATCATGTTAACTTTCTCAGCCACTTCCTATACTAATTTTGGTCCCATCAACTTCATTTCCCCGACATCATCACAAAATGCTAGAGTTTGACATCCCTTCCCATATAATTACTCTAAATGTGCCCTATGTATACTAGAATTAAAACTATTTTTTAAGAAAACTGAAATAACGAAACATCATGATCCCAACATACTTGGTATTACAATGAACTAGCTCAAATAATTTCCTCCAAGGCATTAATTCTTCGCTCAGTTTTCCATCATATTAAGGATTAAAGAAGTTCTAAAATTTAATTATGTGCCGAAAAAATTATGAAGTCCTTTCTAAAAGTTAAATGTGATCATGAGATTATGATTAGATACAATTGAAATAGGGACTCCATTTAACCTTACCATATCTTTTAGGTACAATCAAGAAAGATGATCAAAATATATAGTATCTTGAATAGGAAAGAAATGTAAAGATTTAGTTATCCAATCAATAATAACCAAAATCACATTATTACCATAATAAGTCTTTGGTAGTCCCACCACGACGTCCATGGATATATTTTACCATTTACAATCCCACACTATAAAATAATAATACATCTTATTTGGTAGTTTTCACTCTGCTTTATACAGTTGACATGACAAAAATTTTATAGAAAAATATGAAATATATCCTTTCATTTAATCCCACCAATAATACTCTCAAAGGTATCTATACATATTAGTACTACTAGAGTGAAATTAAAATGGAAAACTATGAGCTTCAAACAATAATTATTTCTTTACCTGGGAGTCACAAGGCACACATAATATCATTCCAAATCATAAAACACTATCTTTATCAATGTTAAATTATAGAAACAAACACCTTTTAACCAAATATACTTTTTTATATAACCAATGTTCTTCATTCCCTTTTATATAATTCTATCTAATATAGATGACTACACTAGAACATGTGAGAAAATAAAGGAATTTCATGAACCAACAACTTCCAATCCAAAATTCATATAATCATTAATCAAGGGGTCATGTTCCAAAAGAAACATTGTTAATATAGCATGATGTTTTCGACTCACAGAATCCACCACTTTTTTTTCGTTTCTAGTATAGTAATTGATCATATAATCATAATCCTTTATCAGTTAAATCCATATTCTTTACCTCATGTTTAGTTATTTTTAAGTGAATATATACATCAATACTTTATGGTTAATATATATTTCAAATTTGGATCTGTATAAATGAGGCCTCGAAATTTTCATCGAGAAAACCAAAACTGATAATTTCCAATCATTTGCGGGGTAATTTAACTCACAAGGTTTTCTCTGTATTGAATAATAAGAAGTTATCTGATCATTATAAAAAAAACACAACTGAGTCCCCTTAATTAATCATTACTTTAGATGAACAATTCTCCATTTTTTGGAAGGCAGGCCCAAAACTAGAGCATTAACCAGTCTCTTCTTCTGTTCATGAAAACAAACATTACATTATTCTGTACAAAACAATTTAACCCCATTTCATGTTAACATAATTATAGGAATAGATAATTGTGCAAATTTTTTTAAAAACCATTTTTAATAGCCTACTAATCAAATAAAACTATGAATCCTTGTAACATTTTTAGGTCTTTTCCATTCATCAACCACATTTATTTTGGAATGATCAATTATTATGAAATCCTTATGTACAAAGTGCCCAAGAAAAGAAATATGTTGCAAAGAAATAAACATTTACAAAAATTTCCCATAGAACATATTTTCTTTAGTGTTTGAAAGAAATCCATTAAATGTTTTTCATGATCCTCATAAATTTTTCAAGTGACTAAAATATCATTAATAAAAACAACAAACAATTTATCCAAATATTCAAAAAATATTCTATTAATAAGATCCATTAATACATCATGGGTATTTTTCAAACCAAAGGGAATAATGAAAAACTCATAATGACCATATCCAGTATGAGACACTAATTTTAGGATGTGATCCTCTTTCACCTTCAGCTGATAATACCCCTGTTCATAAGTTAATCTTGAAAAAATATTGTGCTCCCAGGTGCAGATCAAATAAGGCTTCGATATGAGACAAATGATAATTATTTTTAATAGTAATGTTATTCAAATCTCTGTAATCAATATAACTTCTTATGGATCATTATTTATTTTTAACCAAAAAATAGGATCACCCTATGAGGAAGTGATAAGAAGAATGAAGCTTATATCAAGCAACTCCTACAACTGATTTTTAAATTCACGAAGTTACTTTTGAGCCATTTGGAAAGGGGGTTTTGAAATTAGTTAAGAATTAAGAACCAAGTAAATTGTAAATCCAAATTCCCATTTAGGTATACCATTGGGAAACTGATTATGAAAAATAGCCAGGTATTCATTTACAACTGTAACATTATTAATTTGAATAGTTACCTTATTTTCAATAATGTGATAAAGATAACATTCATTTCCGAATTTTAATTTTTTCTGAGATTCTTGATATTTTATCAATTTTATGTGTTCATTATAGTATAAAAACTAAAAATATTTCGTAGAAACAACATAGATAGATATATAATCAATCCTTTTATGATAAACAGAAATCCAATCCATTCCAAAAATTAAATCAAACTCTACAATGGAAAAAAAGGTTTTCGGTAATGTATTTCCAAAGAAAAAATAATAAAATTATTACAATGTATTTTTTATATAATATTTCTCCCTAGTGTTTCATCCATATCATTCGGTATTATTTTATGTGGTGAAATTTCCAATTTTCTAGAAAATTTCACACAAATAAAGGAATGTGCAAACCACATTTCAAACAAGACATTTTCCAAATATGAGTAAACAAACAAAGTACCTGATATGACTTATTACGCTTTCCTAATATCTACTAGAATAGTCTAAAAGGATCTCACTACACCTTTATAATTGTAATATAGATTTCTTCAATCATTTAGATATTTCATTGGGTAGTTATTTAAATAATGACCCATCTGAACACATTTAAAACACTTTATAGTTATATTATGAGATTTAATCTTAATATCATTTCATTAAAATCATGATCTATATATACAAACTTACCACAATTGAAAACACTTCCAGGTATTTTAAGGCATTCTCGAGGTTTCTTTTTACCACACTTTTTTCAATCTTGAAACTGGACCTTCTTACCTTCATATTTTATTGATTGATTCTTACCTATCACTTTTCATCTATATTGCTTATTTTGATTATTTTGAAAGAACATGTGGTCATCAGAAAACTCCATTTCTACCCTCTCAACACATCGAAAAAATTTCTCATAAATTTCTAATTCATGGGAATCAAATACCCATTGATATATTTGATTTAATCTTGAGTAAAAATTATTGATTTTCCTATCAAGATCTCAAATACGATTTGGAGCATACCTTACCAATCAGCAGATGTTTTCATCATATGCGACCACTGAATCCTCCTCATTTTGTTTCAATTCAAGGAATTTCATTTCCATCCTTAATCAAACCACCATAAAAAAAATACTTTTCAAGGAAAATATTTTTAAATTCATCCCATTCCATTGTATCAATCTTATCACTATCCATGTTACTCTTGACCATTGAACACCACTGATCAGATTCACCATCAAAATGACTAATGGAAAGACTATCTTTTTTATTATATTAACACCCCATAACATTGAATATATTTTAGATGGATTTAATCCATCCTTCAACCGTCACTAGTTTAGAAGATCAACTTTGTGAGGGAGGGTGTTATCTCATTAAATGTTTCACTATCACCATGTTCCTTTGTGCTAGATCTCGTTGTTCTCTTGAATGTATTACACCAACATTTATAGAATAATTCGCCTAAACCATTTCATTCAAAAATAGTTTGATTACAGTTCCCAACATTCCATGTTGTAGATTCAAGAAATATATCTTCCTCTCGGTGCCTTGTTATTGTGGAATCCTTATTTTTTCCATGGAAAACCATTCCAAACAGACATATCATAGATAAAAAATCATGGAAATCATTAAATTTTATATCATTTAATAATAAACATAAGGTAAGAATTATTTATGGTATTATATTAAAATCATTCTAAACCCTATAGTTCACTAATCCATGCTCTGATACCAACTATAAGGACCCAACCATAAACATTACATAATCTTGTTAATTCATTTAGAATTAACTACATTACATTCCCAATGTTCTTTTTGGTTTAGAGTGTCATAATGTTATGAAATAATTCATACATATGAACCCATAAGAAATAAAAGAGAATAATACTAAAAAATATCAATTTTTTAAAAATACATAATACTTTAGTAAAAAAACATGAAAATTCATCACGAAAATTCTTCACAACATTCAACTTGGATTCTGTTTTTCTCTTACAGAACATTGAACCCTATGAAACAATTTTAAATCTTTGGATGAGTATAAAAAACTCAGTAAGGGATATAAAAAAAAGGGGATAAACCATTAATTCCTTAATACTTATAAAAATATGAATTAACTTTCATAAATTCATACTTCCCACACAATAAGTATCATATTATTGCTTTGTAAAAACATTATATTTCCCTAAAAAGTACAAAAAATAAATAATACCATAATGGTAAAATGGATAATTACTTACTTCAGATTATAACCAAATTGGCCAACATATTATTTTTAACCCTCAGGTCCTCCTTACAATGTAACCATCGTAGTTACCTTACATTGTTACTCACACGGCTACCTTATGGTGTAACCATCACAATTATACTTGGAGTAACCATACATTATACCTATAATATAAACATACCCAATGAATTAGATAAAGATATAATTAACAACCATAAAAATAAAAAATTACCAATAACAATAACATAATATTAAAGAATTAATACATACATCATAAAAATATTACTTTTTAATTTTGTAAAAATAGAAATTAAAAAGACGATTTTTGAAGAAAAATTCTCTTACAAATATCATATAATTGTAGTGTTAATTAACAGAATGAAAGTAATATGTATATAAAATATAAATACAAATAATGAAACATAATATAAACCAAACTAATTACACAAATAATCTTAGTACAACATACTTAATGAAGTATAAGGTTAACCTAAGGAATGGAAAATGGGTTAAAAATTCCCTTATATTGGGTTTGTCTTACTTCAAACATGTCCCAAACTCATATATAATGGTTAAAATAGTATTTTTAATTTATTAGTTATGCATATAAATATTTATAATTACATATTTGGAATTTATAAAACAAAATTTCACCCATTTATTAATGATATTTTCATATTTTCATTGTTATTTAGAGCATTTATTTCTTGGTTTCCATGGTCAGTTTACTATGGATTTTATTTTTGTAAGAGAGAAAAACCCCAAAATTAAATTAAATTTAATTAATTAACTTCCATAATATTAAATGGTCTTATATATCATTTTGGTTATATTCTATTAGGATTAATCATTATAGAAAACATTAATGATGAACATTAGTTTATTTTGGTGAATTTTGATCATTACGAGCCAAGTTTGTTTTATTAATTATTATTATGTATAAAAATTAGTTGTAGAAAATAATATAACATATAATATGTTTAAAAATATATTATTTAACCATATTAATTTTTTTATGATCATCTATAAAGACAAAAATGTAATTCGAAAACACATCATCCAGGAAGTCGATAAATCGACAAATCACATACAATGTTTTTATTTTTATAATAAAAGAGATAGGGGAAAAGATAAAATGATGAAGATTTCTATAAATATGATAAAATGAAATTATATATATGTTACTATAGTTTTAATTCATCTAAGATAATTTTATGTGAATATAGTATCATAAATGAAATAAAATTGAAAATAAAAGAAAATAAAATGAAAGTGGGTTTCTACCTTCTAAATTATCCTCCTGGAGAACCTCTTTAAAGACCATGGTTTTGGACCTTGGTGAGGCCCTTAGGTATTCGATGTGGGGATGATTCCTATTAATGGATTTGGGTTTAATGTAAGAAAGATAAAATTCTTTGAAGTCTTAGGGGAAGATGTGTTGAGGAGAGGCATTTATAGTGAAGTAGAGGGGTGTGTCCTCATTATTAAATTCCTTCGTATATTAATTTAGATCAAGACAATGAATAGTTTGTTAATTATCATAAAATATATTAAAATAATTAATTATATTTTGATATTTTGGTCTTAAATCAACTTTATATAATCCATGACTCAATAAATCATGTATTTAGTTGATATCATATATTACCATATTTCACAATGAAAAAATTCAAGTAATTTCGAAAAATCACAAATATTTACCATAAATATTTTTAGAATTTTATAATTCAAAAATTTACTCCATTTTTTAGGAAATATTAATCTAAATATAAGAAAATTAATTTTTAATTAAAATCATAATTTATTTGAAAAATACAAGTTTTAAAACTCTACCTGATTTAATAACACTTTGAAAAATCAGTGAAAATCTAAGAAAAATATCTTATAATCATCAGAAAAATTAGTAATTCTTGAATATATTTTATGAAAATGTATTTTATTTAAAATAAATATGTTAATTATATAATATTAATTACATATTTATGAGTTATAAAGATTCCAACATTTAATTTATCCTTTTAAAAACATTTATTTACTTATTCCATGATTTAAATATCTAATGATTACACTTATAAGATATATAAATTGTATTTATACTCTAATATGTGAGGTTACAATTCTATTGGTCATATAATTATTCCTAATAGCCATGTTACTATTCCAAAGGACATGTTACTATTCCATCCGTACAAATTCCTTAATTTATATAAATACCACTTTTTATTATACATTTATAATGAATTTGAATATTTAAATATAGAATAAAAAATTAATTTTATAAGTACCTGATTTTTTATACATATGGAGATGTTTTGTATAGTTGTGAAGTGAAGAACATCTATGACAGTTACAATAAACTCCGATATTAATGGATATGTAGTTGTTAGAGGGATGCTTAGAAATAAGAGTGCATTAAAAGAGCTCAATGATGATGCATTTACAAATCAATATGTATGAGATTTTGGCTTGAAAATCTGAAGAAAATTACTAGTCAGTTCTATTGTATCCTTGAGTGTGGGAGGGGCTGATTTAGTGATATGTTTTCTTTTATGTTTATATTCAATTGAAACATCATTTACCTCCAGTTAAAGGTTTTATTCCCTACGGAAAAAATTTTAAACACGCATCCATAAAACAAATATTTACAAGGGTAACTATTCAATAAGAATATCTACATCGTTAGTATGGTATGGAAATGATTTAATACCACACAATCCACTGATTAAAATCATTGGATTACAACGAGTATGGTATACCCTTTCACTCATGTTGAACTATGTAAACAATTCCCATAGTGCAAGTAAACCCTATTATCACAAATAGGGTAAAACAATATCATGGTAACAATGCATGTTAAATGTGATTATTTTCAGTTCTACAAAAGTATTCAATTAAAAAAACTTCTTCGATTTCTTACACAGAATATGGTTACAACATCTTGGACATTGTAAAGGAAAAACCAAGTCTGATTTTCCTAGTAACATTTTCCCAGTTCTATTCTTCTGAGTACGATTCTTCTAGGTATAATTTCCTTAGTATGATTCTTTCTTAGTCCAAAAATAATAGTACATAAATCCCATATCCAGTTATCCACATCAAAAGGATAATTATCAGAATGTGATTGACAGGATGAATATAGTAATCAGCTAAGTACGGTAATCATTTAGTATGATGATCAACTGAATACAACGTTGTAATATAATCTCTTCTCTATCCCTTTAATCCATAAAAACTTATTCAACAAATGTCTCAATATATAAATCATCTTATTCTCTCCAAAAACATGGATCTTCTCACTCTTCTATGATTAACAGTGCATCGGTTATTGGAAAATAACAAATGTACTTTTCTCTTTTTATAACTGACCCTCATGAAGTTTTGGCAGGAATACCAATTTTTTTTCGCTCACATGAATTCACCCAAATCACAATTTTTCATAAAATATCAATTGTATTTTGAATTCATCAACTGTTCTATAAGCTTCTCTATTCTTATACAATCTTCACTTCTACTCTTGACATTAATTTCAATTACCAATCCAATTTCAATTCGTGAGTCTGATTTTCTGAAACAGATTTATTCAATATAATGAGATGTACCAATTGAATACAAATGATGAAATGGATAGCACTATAAATTCTAAATATAATAATTCATATGAATTCCAATCCCCCGTGAAAATGTTTTCAACAATTTTTTCATACAAACCACTTTTAATTCATCACTTTTTTCTCTTAAATTGGTCTGATATATAAATTTTTTTCACTCTAATAGAATGGATTTTGACCAAATTGAATCCTAAAATTTAATTCAACCATTTTTCACTGGTTGACTACATTGTTGATCGGTTTTTGTGATAACAATTTTCATTGGCCTCTTCTAAACTTCAGAAACTAAACTCATTCATAAACCCATGAATATATCATGACTTTGATCATGACATTAAATTAATTTGATAAAGATTGAAAATCATCATAAATCAATTGGAAAGTATCATAACATTCCAATATTACGAGCTTCCTTATTTATTTCATAGATTGAGCATGAATGTCCAGAGTATGATATTTCTGAGTATGATTTCCTGGTTACGATAATTATGGGTACAATTCTTTTCTGATAAGAAAAAGATCTCTCTTTTCTTTCACATGGAAATGATAAATCTAGGTACAATACCTTTTTGATCGACAATATCACTTCTTTCTCTTCCACACAGATATAATAAATTTGGGTATGATTCATTTTCAATTAGTAGCATCTCTTTTTTCTCTTCCACCGAGATATGATAAATTTGGGTACGATAGATTTTTTGATCGGCGACATTTATTTTACTCCCCCTTTATTTAATCATGCTTGCATACTAATATATTCAATTCACTTATTATTTATGAAATAATTATCAAGATAAGAATCATCACATTTAGTTATATCATATTAATGAACACTCGATATGATCACTTATTTCATACTTAATCTAGAGGGAATTCGATGACCATTTATTTCCCACAAAATACATTCTCCATACGACGGATTCTCTAACTTCAAATAATGATCCATTTCGCATTACGATATTCTCCCATTATATACCCATGGTGCGTCCGATTCATTTGAATACAATGGTCAATATTATTTTCACTAAATAAAAAGTCCGGTGATTTCCTTTTTTCAAAATACTTACTTGAAAAAAAAATCTTGAAAAAATACCTTACTCATCAGTTTTGTCCTAAAAATAGCCCTTATGAATCTTGTTGTCAACTAAGTTTTATAAATCACAGAACCTTTTATCTTCATGAAATGGATTACTTATCAATAATTATAAGCCCACATGAGCTAACGCATCGTAAGAAACAAGAATAATTGGCAAAAAAACATTGATATCCAAAAGTAGTGATTATGAAAACCATTTTCTTATTCCTTTTTCATCTCTTCTTCATCAACCATGGAATAAAAAATAATTTATTTTACTACAACCACTCCACAAATAGTTATAAAAGTTTAACTGCTACATCAAATAGTTAGAATAGTTCAACCACAAAATAATGAGACTTAAGAGCTTTCCAACAACTACCACTTTTTACAAGCATCAAATGGATATACATATGAAATAATTTATTTTACCCCCTAACAACACTATCAAAATGTATGATGAGAGAGGACAAAAACACATAACTCAACAACTTGTTCCAATGTGGGAAAATATTCCATCTTCAATTAATTTTTTTCTATATACACATTGATGAAATGATATTTGATATTAATAGTCTTTGAATGAGTATGTTGAAGTAGATTACTAGTGATATTTGTTGTACTTTGATTATCACAACCAAAGAACAAGGGTAACTTCACTTCAATATGTACATATTCGAATTGAGTTTCATCCATATTATTTGATTAGTGTCTTGAGTGGAAATAACATACTCATCTTTAGCCATATTTAGAGTTACTATATTATGTTTCTTTGAATTACAAGTAACACAATTCTTTCCCAGAAAGTATACTCCACCATTTGTAGATCTTCTTTCATCAATATTTATTCCTAATCAGTATCTGAATACCAAAACAATTCAATAATATTTGAGCTTCCATTCTAAATTCTAAATTCTATTATGCCTTTTATGTATCTTAGAATTCGTTTTCTAGTAAGTAAATGTGATTATTTTTTATGAATATGAAATATTTCACATAATTTGACAACAATGAAAATGTATGTTCTTAACGCAATAAATTACTACAAACTTCCAATAAATTTCTACAATTCATTCTTATTAACTTTATTTCCTTCTATATCTTTGGAAAACTATGTTTGCACTGATATTGGTGAGGAAATAGGTTCTATGTTTTCTATCCTGAACCTCTTATGATGTTCCTTATCATACTTTTCATGATAATGAAAAATGTATTTCTTCCTTTGATGTATTTGTAACCCAATATTATATTTCATTTCTCTAATCATGGACATTTCAAAAACCATTTTAATTTATTAAATTAACTTTTCAAAACTTATTTCATCATTCCCAGGAATGATATTGTCATCGAAATAAACAATCAAAATGAGGGAATACACATGAATTTATCTAATATATAGATTGTTATCAACTATTCAATTATTTAAATTCATTTTCCTTAAGCATGTATCCTATTTGAAATACCATACCAGAAAGGATTGTTTTAGGACATACAAATCCTTTTTCAATTGGAAAAAATAAACTTCATATTTTCCAACAACAATGTCACATGGTTGTTCAATATAAACTTCATCTCCAAGATCAACATTTAGGAATGAAATTTTAACATACATTGGAATGATATTGTAGACTTGTTGTCCAGTAATAGAAATAATGATTCTGATTGTTTCAAGTATTCCCACCAGAGAAAACGATTCATCAAAATCAATACATTCAATTTGTGAATACCTTTTTCACACTAATCATTATTTGTTTCTTATCACGTCACCTTCTTCATTCATCTTGTTCCAAAAAACCATCTTTGTGCTGGTAATATTTTTGTTTTTAGGATTGGGTTTGAGTTCGCATGTATCATTTTATCAATCTAATCCAATTCTTAATTCATGGTCAGAACCCATTTCGGATACTCAATAGTTTCTTTCACATCAGTTTACTCCACTTTTGAATAAAAGGAAGTATGTTTAATAGCATTCATTATTCATCCTGTTTGAACCATCTAATGTTGGTCACCAATAATATTTTAATCTTCCACATGCTTCCTCAGCCTATGATGGGATTTTCAAGTATCTTCCTCATCAATGGAAATGGTTGAGTCCGATTCTTCTTCTTGAGTAGGAATACAATTGTCTGTATCCTTATCAGAATTGTTTTCATCAACATGCTCTACCTCTTTTTTTTGTCTGAATATGTTTTTATTTGTTTCCCGTTTCAATTACATTCACATCAACATAATAAAAAAATTATTTTTTCTTATTTCTTGAAACATATATATCATCTTCCATCCCATAAATAGCTAAAAATGATTCATTATTCACCTTACTTCTAAAACATTCCATTCTTTCCACCATTCTTATTTATAATACATGGACTCTTAAAAACTATTAAGTGTTTCAATCATGGAGATTCTTCATAAATTAATTCATATGGATTCATATATGATTAAGGATTATATAAAAAAAATTTATATAAATAGTAGTACTCATGGAATGTGTCCAAAAATAATGAGGGAGTTCGTCTTTAAGTAACATGGTTCTTCCAATTTCAACCATACTTCTATTATTATTTTTAGCAAACCCATTTTGTTAAGGGGTGTGTGGGGAACTATAGTTTTTCCAAATTCTATGATACTATAGATACCTTTCAAATTCTTCACTTATTTATTCAATTCCATTTTTTGTTCTCAATTTCTATAATGAATACTCACATTCCTTTTCATATTTCATTCAAAAACCTTTAAACATTTTATAGGAATTTGACTTTTGTTTCAATAAGATAACACATGTAATGAGAGTAAAATTATCAATGAAAGTGATGAAGTATTTATCTCTATTTTTTCACTATTTTCTCATTATCCTGAAGATATCATAATTATTTATCTTCAGGGATTGTCTTGAACAAATCTCAACTTTCTTATGGACAACGTTTTTAATATTTCATTTCTGAAAAATAGTGCAACACAAATCTCTTCTTCTAGGATAATTTAGAATGTATCGAATAATATCACTTTTAGATATATTTCTAATGTTTAATTGCCACATTCTTCCTAGCCTTTTATTCCACTATTGATTGTTTTCAACCATAATGACGTAACAAGAGTTTGGTATTTCACCAATCTGAAACAATTTTCTTTTTATATATTGGCCTCTCATAAAAATTTTCCAATCTTCTTCATTTTTTACAAAAAACACATATTTTTTTAATATAAATTTTTTACCCTCATCAAACAATTGTTAAACACATTGAAAGTAGTGTTTTATCGCATAAACATAAAATGTTTTCTTGGATTTACACCTTTCTTTCCCAATAATTGATAAACAAAAATTTTGATTAATAAGGATTAACCATTGAAAAATGTCACTGTTCCTTCCTTTAAATCTTTCACATTTTCCAAAAATTTAAAATATCCTATTGTATGAGAAGAACACCCCCTATCAAGGATCCATGTTTTCTTCCCTTTTTTAGCTTTCAATGCAGTTTTAACAATAAGAGAATATACTTATTCCTCTTGTTTCTTCACCTTAAAATTTTGATAATTGTTATGAATAATTTTTTTATATCAGACAAAAAAAATCCTTTTTCAAGGTTTATATGTTGCTCACATGTTTTACAAATAGTTACCAAAGGATGGAACTTATTTTCAATCTTACACCAATGTTTTAATCTTTCTTTAAAACAATATTCTCAGACTTCTTCTTTTGAGGGAATTGTCCCACCCTAAAACCTTTACTTTATTAAATTGTGGAATAAAATTAATGTTATTGAATAGACAACACATATTTTCCATATTTCTAAATCCACCACAATACCATGAACATCCATAAAATGAATATTTACCACTAAACCTTCCATACTGGCAGGAATTGTGGAAATGATTCGCATCCAACTTGTTCTATTTCTTTTTTGAGTGATCAACCTTTATATTATCAATTTAGGTATTCCTTTTCTTTTATAACTTTTCAGAACTAGATGTTTTTAAAACATTTCTGGAATCAGATTGTTTCAAAACATTTTCAGGATTAGGGTTCTTGAGACTTCTAACTTCCTAACTTTATTGGCCTTGGCCACATGCATGACTTTCCCAACATTAATCTTTTTTAAAAAAAAATCATCATTATTCTCAATATTTTTTGTATCTTTTTTTGATACTTCTTAAATTTATCCTATATTGAACATTCACTATATTTAGTGATATATTTTCTGAATCTTGATCTTTTCCTTTCAGATATAGAATGTTTTTTTGGACAAGTTCTAAATATTCTTATTTTGATTTGAGCTTCACCTCTATATACTCAGTATAATTATTTTATTCTTCATGATATTTCTTCAAATCATAAATCTATATTACTAGTTTCTCTCCCTCATTAACAAAACATTTTTTATTTCTTGTTAAAGAACATTTATCTTCTATTTTTTTACATTTCAATCCTTCTAATATTTCAAATAAATTATTTAAACTATTTTTTTCAAATTATGTTCAATTTTAATTTCTTCTTATTCAGAACTACTAATTCATAATTCATTATCATTTACTATTGCAATAATAGTATTTTGAATACCATACTCATCTGATTTTTTGGACTCAGAAGAACTACCTTGTTCTTTATTATCTTTTTTCATGAAATATCTTCTATTAGATTTTGATAACATTCTTTCATTCCCTCTGTATTTCAATTTTTCTTTGTCTCCCTATTTTTTCCACGATCTTCTTATATTTATTTCTTCTTCATCACTATCCTCTTATTTATTAATTTGAGGTTAATTTGATGAAAGGTTCCCAAGGACACCACATTCAAAAAAAATCAGGGTATGTTTCCCTTTGAATTTCCCTATACCTATTTTCACATTTTTAGAAAACATAGATAAAATATTATTAATATTTTAACATACCTCATCTTCAGAATTAGATTAACCAGATTCATCTTCAAAATGAATCCCTTTTTCCTTTTCTTTCATTATAGCCTTGAAAGAACGTTATTTATCACCTTTTTTTCTTTTCATAGCTTTCTTCCTTCTCATTTCATAAGTAATCAGAGTGCTATGCAAATCATTAAGATATAATGTTTTAGGATCTCAATATTCGAATGAGAATGTTTTTCATCAAACTTGTTGGGAAGGATTATAAAAATATTTTTATCAACTATAGAACCATATAAATTTTCAACAAGACATCATATAGTACTAAAAATTTAATGTACACTGGTAAAGATGTCCCCAAAAGATTTATACTCACCCATATTTATGTCTTCATAATTTAATTGACATTTTTGAAGTTTTTCCTTATTTACATTTTTATTTTTGTCGTATATTATTTTCAATTTATCCCATATACGTTTGGTTGTGGAAACAGATTTCATCCTATGAAATTCACTTTCAGAAATTGATGAAAATATAATGGTCTTGTCCCTTCCATCATTCTCTAGTTTATTCTTATCAATAGATGTAAGAGGAGGTTTAAAATCTATAGGAGTAAATCCATCAATTGGACCTTCAAGAACATCATATCCAATATACATAAGATAAGGAAACAATATATCTTTCCATATATGATATTTATTTACATCGAATATTGTAAAACCTTTAATGTTCACACAATAAAAATTCTCTATTAGTAAAGATTATGTAAAGGTAACCAACCCTCTGATACTAGTTGTAAGTTCCCATTCAGTGTAATTATATCACTGAGAGGGGGAGGGGGTCAATCAATGATACTTTTTATTTTATATTTAATTTCAAATAAAACAACTTTTGACTCCTGTTAAATATTCCATTCCCTACTAAAAACAAATCGAACACACATCCACATGAAACAAAGTATTTACAAGGTTCATTATTCAATAAGAATATCTATGTCTTTGTTATGGTATAGAAACAATCTAATTCCACAAAATACACTTGAAAACAATACATTGATTACATTGAGTAGGTTATACCCTTTCACTTGTGTAACACTATGTAAACAATTACATTAGTGCATGTTCACCCTCTTAGAACAAATATGGTAAGACAATATATATGTAATAATGCATGTTACATGTTCTTCATTAAAATTCCAAAAAATGAATTCAATTAAAAATATTTCTTCATTTTTTTACCTAGAATATGGTAAGAACATCTTAAACATTATTAAAGAAAAAATCAGGTCTAACTTACCCAGTACAATTTTCCCAGTCCAATTCCTCAAAGTACAATTATTCAAGGTATTATTCTCCACAATATGATTCTTCCTCAATCTACAAATATCAATATAATAATGATGAATAAAATTATCCAACCTGACATGATAATCAGTAGAATATGATTGAAATGCATAATATGATAATAAACTGAGTACGATAATCACTGAGTATGATGACCATCTAAATACAACATTGTGATCGTATATCTTCTCTTTCAATTCAATCAATCATAACTTCTTCAACAAAAGTATCAATATATAAGTCATATTATTCTATTTAAAAACATAGAGATTCTCTCACTTCTACGATGAACAACACATTGGTCATCAGAAAAGTAAAATGTATTTTTTATCCTTTTATAGGTAACCCTCAAGATGTTTTGATGGGAATCCCAAAAACATTCCCATTCACTTAAATAAAACCAACTACAATTTTCCATAAACTATCAGGTGTATTTTGACATTTCAACTCTTCTTGAAGCTTCTTGATTCTTCTAAAATCTTCACTTATACTTCATAATTTCAATCAAATTGAAAATGTGATTTCAAATCAGTAGTATAATTTTCCAAAACCGATTTATTCAATACATTTCTCTATGCCAATTGAATATATATGATGAAATGGATTACACTATAAATTATGAATATAATAATTCATATGAATTCCAAGATCCCCTTTGACAATTCATTCAAAAATATCTACTTATAAACCAAATTTACTTCTTCACTTATTCTCTTGACTCAGTTTTAAATATAAAACAATTTAACTTTGATAAAATAGATCTTGACCCAATTAAAACCTATAAAGTAATTCAATACTCATTTAATGGTTGACTACATTGTTGATCATTTATTTTCATAAAAATTTTCCTTAGACCCATATCATCTTTAGAAACTACCATAATTTACAAACATATGAATTTATCATAACTTTCTTCATGAATTTATATTCATTTTTTAACAACATTATCATTGTCAAAATTCAATTGGAATGTATCATAATGTTACAATCGTTCCAGATTCCTTCATTCATTCACAATTTGAGTATGATTGTCCAAAGTGAGATCATTCTAAGTATAAATTCTTTGGTACGATCATTATGGGTTTTATTTTTTTTATCTACATAAACTCTTTATTTTTATCCACCACGATATGATAAATTTGGATATGATTCATATTTGATCGGTATCATCTCTTTTTCCTGTTCCACTCAGATACGATAAATATGTGTATGATTCCTTTTTGATCAGCAACATCTAATTTACTCCTTCTCTATTTCATAAATATTTCACTATAAGTTCTCTAAATAACATAAGAATTATGAAATAAAAATCAGTAAAAAATCAGGATATTTAATTTTATTGTAGTCATGCATACTCCGATACACTCAAATCTTTTATACCAGATCCACAGTGAATATGATGACCCATTAATTATAACAAGATACATTCTCTATGATACCAACACTCTCATTCAAGATAAAACCCATTTCTCATCATGATATCCCCCCATTCGAAACCCTTGTTGAGTCTGATTCATTTGAAAACAATATCCAGTATGATTTTCAAAAAATACCAAGTGTGGTGATTTCCTTTCTTTAAAAACATTCCCTGCAAATAATAGAAAACTATAGGATAAAATAACATCCTCATTATCTTATTCCAAAAATAACATTCTTATGATCTATAATCTTTCAGAGAGTTCTTATTCTAAGGATTCTGAGTGAGGAATGGTAAAATCTATAGAATTTTTGTATTTTGTATTCAGTTGTCCGATATAGGTTTAGATCAAGGGGTTACGATTATAGAAAGATAGGTGATTCTAATCTAGTTTGTCATGGGATTCTAGGGATAGGAAGATAGAGGAAACCAGTCTTCGTATCAAGTGATTATAGGGTTTTATAAGATAGATTTATTCCTATATTTGTATCAAGGGATTTATTTGGAAGGAATGATACACGATTATAGATAGGTTGAGAACTATGTATATCTTAATTCAGAAATTCTGATTTCCCATTCTATTAAGATTAAATAGTGGTATTACTTTTATAAAGATTGTAAGAATTTTTTTACATTACTATAAGATTTTATATTACTTCTTTATACATGTTTTATATTCAACTGTGAATTTGTATTAGAATGTTTATTTAATAATATTTAAAATAACTATTGTATCTGAATTTTTTTGTGATCGATTAACAAATCTGATATATCAAACAATTTAAAAATTCGATTCACATAATCTGATCATCTGATGAATGATGAGACTGATATTTTAAACAATATAGGTTTTTGGTTTTCTATTAATTTAAAATTTTAATCTAAAATTTTCCCTCCTTATTGTAGCCATCATAAAGTTTTAAGATCCAAAACTCCTTCCATGTTCTATATCATGTTCTAGATAGTTAAATTGATGGGAGGGTAATGAGAAAGTTGATTAAAATTTTATATCAATTGCATGATCTTCTAGTGATCATGAGAGCATCTTGATGTACTTAGATCATATATCCTAGAAATAGGCTATCATATAATAGTGTTCACAGGTATTTACTACATATATGAATAATATAGAAGGAATTTTACATTGATACATTGAGATATAATGATTGAAATCATTCATATCTCATTAGGATCACATCATACAAAAAAGTACTATTTATTTTTCTTATGATTTTATTTTTGAGCTTAAATTTATTTTCCCATGATAAAAGGAGGAAATAAGAACTAGTATGATGGATTTTTTTTCACAATGGAAATATATGTAAAAATAATTTAAAATTACAGTTATAAATAAATTTATTATTTTTGAGATCCATCCACTTCTAATATAATGATTGTTTCTAGAATTATTTTTTTCCCTTTGAGAAATATTATTGTATTGTTTGGGCTTTGATAACCAGATAGATAAGTATTTAGATTATAATGAAAATAAAAAAATTTACACCACTAAATAGGACCAAAGTAATAACTATATTATTATATATTCTATGTAGGTTTATCTATCAACAAAATAACATAGGGAGTATTTGATGTTAATGTTAAATTCCTAGGAATACTCTTCCTGGTAGTGTCATCAGCAATCATGAACAAGAGTGGAATTTATAAATTCATTAGAATTATCACCATCATTATTACCTCATGTATTAAAAAATGAAGCTATTTTTTCAATTATGATTTTGGAATACTTCTAGTAATATTTATGAGTCTAAGAGTGGAGTTTGTATGGAATTCCAGGGTCCGAAGAGCCTCGATGTAGTGAAATTAAAAATATTAAAAAAATTATATCACACAAGATAATATTTTTAGAATAAATATTTTATCCATTATTTAGGACTTAAAATGGGGAATCATTGACCAAGATTTATTTAGGGATATGAGGATTACCCTAGGTATGACATAGTGTTGTCTGGTGCCAGATGTCCTGTTGAGGAAGCTATTGGTAGGAAGGACTAATAAAATAAATTTTTTAATTATTTATTTTAATAAATTGAACTAACCTTGGCTAATACTATATAAATAAATCATTATAATGTTTTTCTAGGTTTAGCTACATAACACTGGGAGTATTAGAGGTGACCCTTCTTCGTTGAAATATTGGGATCAATGATGAATGATCAGATTGAGGTGGATTGCGTGTTAGAAAACAAAGAAGATCTTATTCATCGCTAGAAAAGACAGTATTCACTAATAATAAATAAATAATCAATTAAATGAATGTTTTATTTGGAGTTTTTCCATTTTATTAAATAATGAGTAGAGATTCAACAATATTCTTATTTGATCTGTGATTTATCAATCTTTTCACGAGCCCGATAAAATTATTTGATATTATCCAATTAATCATTGTTTCACCATTCTATAATCACCGAATACCATTATTTTGTAATTTATGGATGAGATTTATCGGCCAATGGTAGATTTATATTGTTAATATGCATTTAACCACAACGTTCTTCATTTTCTTCACTGTTTTCCCTTGGGGTAATGGTTCAATATCATGTTCGAGAATGATTGAACCCAGAGGTTCGTGGTGATTGTGTGAACGACGTAAAAGATTAGAAATATGGATATATAAATACAATATTTGAGTTTCAAGTTATACCTCTAAGGATTTGAGATTCAGACTAGTGGTGGTAGTGGTTCAAGGTGATGGTTTGAGATGTTTGGGGTTCTAGTGATCGAAATATCGCCACCAGTGATAGATCAGGCATGGATGGCCCTAGATTTGGGACCCATGCTATGAATCATGGTAGAAATGATAGAGGTATAAATATGACGAGGTGTGTGAATATTTCATAGTTTTCTATGTATCACCTAACTACATTAAGTGTTTTAGGAACACACATAGTGTATTCCCTTGGCTGTGATTACCACTAATAATAAATTCACATTCAATAGTACTAAAAATGAACCTTTTCAGTGCTTAAAAGAACTGAATACATAAGTGATATTAAAATAACATAGCCTTTATCAGTTTAAGAAACAATTATGAGAATGATTAATTTTATAAGTACTCCCAAATCACACTTTTAAAGGACCCTTTTAACAGGGATTTTTGAAAGCATTAATAAAGGTTATATTTATAAGTGATTTTTATCTGCCACTGATAAAGGGTTTCATTTATCAGATCTTGATGAGGCGCTGATTATTGGTACCTTTATCAATGCTAGATGAGGTGATGATAATGGGGCTCTTTATTAATTCTAGATGAAGCACTGAGAAAGGGTACCTTTATCAGTTCTAGATGAAGCACTGATAAAAGATACTTTTATCAATGCTACATGAAGTTCTGTTAAAGGGTCCCTTGATTAGTTCTAGATAATGAATTGATATATGAATCCTTTATCAACACTTCATGTAACACTAATAATGTATATTCTAGCTTCTACATAAGTGAAGACCTACAACAACCATGAAACATCACTATAAAATCAAACCTAATCAAAATACATATAAATGAATAAAAATATATATAAAATACATATTTTAATTGAAATAAAATTGAAAGCACATATAAAATAAAAAAATTATATACATTTAAAACATTTTTTTTCACAATTACATCAATATGTACAAATTATCATAAACATTCAAAAACATTAATTTTCAATTTTCTTCTGCCCAAGAACCCGAGTCATGCTATTATTTTCTGAACAAAACACCCTTTATTGAGATAAATAATACACCTTTATAAGAAAAAAATTCTTATTTAATCATTACTATATATAAATTAATTAAACACAACGTTTCAATTTTAATGGTAAAACCTATTCTTTGATTCATACAAGGAACACCATGTATCAAATTGAGGTGAGTCTAATTCCAACAAGTCACAAATTACATAAGGATAATTTTATTAATGTATATAAAAAACTAGAATGGTTTTTCTTAGATTTTAGTATGTGTAATGTTTTTTCAACTCAAATAGAAATTTTAAACTAAATTTTTTTTTGAGTAACATCAGTCACACCATGCATTAGATTGAGGTGAAGACAATTCATAAAAATCAAAAACGACTTATATATTATTATCCTAATGTATTAAAAAAATATGAATGCCTTTTCTTAGTTTTGAGTATGTCATCTATTTCATTTACTAAATTTTCATTTTATATTGAAAACATTCACTTTGATTCATATTAGTCTCATCATGTGTTAGTGTGACATTATACTGAATTCTAAACATTAAAAATGATATATGAATCATTATACTAAATTATATTAAAAATCCTAGTATTTTTTCTTAGTATTTAGTGAGTGACACACATTTTGAACTAAAATAACAATTTTAAACTGAGAAAATAAACATTATGACATTTTGGGCACACCATTTATTGAGTTTAGGTGAATTTAATTCCTACACATCACAAATGAGTTATGGATATTTTAGCAAAGTATCTAAATAATTCGAATGTGTTTTCTTAGTTTTGAGTATGTCTGCTATCTATTTAACTAAAATTTCAATTTTAAATAAATAGACACACATTGAGACATACAAACCACGCCATAAATTATATTGAGTTGTTTCTAATTCAAAGACCTATAAATTACTTATAGATTATTTTTATCATATATCATAACAATACATATACATTTTTTCAATATTGAGTATATTACTTGTGGTTTTTATTAAAATGTGATTTTTAATTGAATTAATAAAAACTAGTTATACCGATCACAATATGTGTTGGATTGATGTACAAATGATTATTATGAATCAAAAAAAAAATTTGGATCCTTTTCCTAATGTATCAAAATAAACCAAATTAAAATTTCAAGTTTTGAGTAAGATATTTTTTTACAAAAATATAATTTTTTTCTGAAAACATGCACATGGAGTAATACTGGTCACATCATCTGTAAGTTTGATGTGAGACTAATTCCTACATATAAAAAATAATTAGTGAATCATTTTAGTATATTATAATTATAATGTGAGTGTGTATTCTCAATTTTCTTTGAGAAACACATGTTTTGAACTAAAATTTCAATTTTCAAAATATATCGAATAGTTTGAGTCTTATCAGAGACATCGTGTAACAGATTAAGGTGGTGATGATTCATATATGTAAAAAATGATTGAGGCATATTTTTACTAAAGTATCGAAAAAATATGAATGTGTTTTCTAAGTCTCGAGTATGTCACTTGACCTTTTTTTACTAAAACGTCAATTTTAAATAAAATACAGACTTAGAGTCATACTGATGAAACTATGCATTAAATAAATGTTTATTTGATTCTTACACATCACAAATGATTTATAGGTCATTTTAAAAATATTAATACAATCCAAATGGGTCTTCCTAATTTTGAGTATGTCACTTGTGGGTTTTATTAAAATTTTATTTTTAACTAAAAACACTTTCTTTGAGACATAATAGCCAAACCATGTATAAGATTGACATGCTACTAATTCATGCATGTCCAAAAAGAATTACTAATCTTTTCAGTAAAGTATCAAAACAGTATGATTGTGTTTTCTCAGCTTTGAGTACATCACTCATTTTTACTGAAATATCATTTGAAATAGGAAATATGCACATGGGGTCATACTGGTCATATCACATGATGGTTCAATGTGATACTAATTCCTACACAACAAACATGACTTATGAATCATTTTACTAAATTATTAATTCAATAAAAGTTTATTTTCTTGTATTTTAGTGAGTGACACATGTTTTATACTAAAGTGTAATTTTTAACTAGATAATGGATAATTTAAGTCATATAGATAACATATGGCATCCTATTGAGGTTTGGATAACTCATACATGCCACAAATGAATAAGTGATTGTTTTCCTAATGTATCACAACAATACATGTTTTTTATCAGTTTTGAGTACATCCCTTTTATTTTTTACTAAAATATATATTTTAAACTCAAACTACACAATTTGAGTAATATTGGTCACACTATGTTTCAGATTGAGGTGTTCCTGATTACTACACATCACAAATGACATATGTATCATTATTCAAATGTATATAATAAATAAAAAATAATTTGATCAGTTTTGATTAGGTCATTTTTTGTTTTTAACATAATGTCATTTTAAATGAAAAAATGAGCACTCTGAGTTATACTAGTGACATTATGTCAGAATTACATGCGAATGATTCCAATACATAACAAATTATTGATGAATTATTTTCATAAAGTATCAAATTAATCAGAATGCATTTGATGATTTTTCAGTATGTCACTTTTTTTTACTA
Source organism: Viscum album (assembly GCA_963277665.1). Lineage (NCBI taxonomy): Eukaryota > Viridiplantae > Streptophyta > Magnoliopsida > Santalales > Viscaceae > Viscum > Viscum album. Next base: position 1,364,415,259 of record OY728162.1, on the reverse strand, counting down.
AAATATCATTTTAAATAAAAAATATATAATTGGTGTCATACAGATCACATCAAGTGTCAGTATTATTGGATATTGATTCATACATAAAAAAATGAATTATGAATCAATTTTCAAAATTATTAATACAATTTCAGCATGTTTTCTCAGTTTTCAATAAGTGAGACATGTTTTGAACTAAAATATAAATTATAAAATTATAAAGGATAGTTTAAATAAAAATGGGAACAATATAAATTAGATTAAGATATGCCTAATTCTCATAGATCAAAAATAACTATATCAGAATAGTCTGAATGCATTTTCTAGGTTCTGAGTTTGTCACTTGTCTTTATTACTAAAATGTAAATTTTAAACTCAAACCACACAATTTGAGTAATACTGGTCATACCATGCATCATATTGAGGTACATATGATTCTTACACATAAAAAATTACTTATGGGCTATTTTTTAAAAGTATCAAAATAATATTAATTTGATTGATCTGGTTTGAGTATGTCACTTTTGGTTTTTACTAAAATGTCATTTGAAACTGAAAACATGCATTTTGAGTCATACCAATCACATCTTGCATCATATTTATGTGAGGATGATTCATACATTTCAAAAATGACATATATATTGTTTTACTAAAGTATCAAAACAATCTGAATATATTTTCTCATTTTTTAGTATGTGACTTATTTATTACTAATATATCATTCCAAAATGAAAAAATAAACTTGGGGTCATACCAGTCACATAATGTATCAATTTGATGTGATATTAATTACTACACATAAAAAAATGTCATATGAATCATTTTATTAAATTATCAACTCAATATGAGTGTTTTTTCTAGGGTTTCAATGACTGAAATAGGTTTTGAACTAAAATATCAATTTTAAAATGATTATTGTAAATAAGAGTCGAACCTAGAACACTATGTATTATATTGAGTTGTGGTTGATTCATTAATGTAAAAAATGACTAAGGTATCATTTTCCTAAATTATTAAATCAATAAAAATGTGTTTTCTCAGTTTTGAGTATGTTCGTTTTCTTTTTTACTAAAATTTTAATTTTAAACTCAAACTAAGATATTTGAGTAATTCCAATTAGAATACCTATCATATTTAGGTGATGATGATACCTACATATAAAAAATGACTTATGGATCATTTTTATAAAGTATCAAAAAAATATGATTTCATTTTATCAATTTTAGTATGTCAGTTGGTTTTTTACTAAAATATCATTTTAAACTAAAAACGTGCAATTTGATTTATACCGGTCCCATCATGTGTCAGTTTGAAAAGTGACCAATTACTACATATAAAAAACAAATTATAGACCATTTTACTAAATTATAAACAAAATTAGAGATATTTTTCTATATTTTCAGTTGGTGAAACATATATTGAACTAAAATGTCAATTTCAATCTGATAATGGACACTTTGAGTCATACTATGCACACAGTGTACTTGATTGAGGTGTGGCTCATTCCTACTTCTTAAAAATCATTGAGATATTTTTATCCTAAGGTATTAAGAAATATGAATGTTATTTATCTACTTTGAGTATATCATTTTTATTTTTTTTACTAAAATGACAATTTTAAACTCAAACCACACAATTTGAGTAATATTTGTCAAACTGTGAATTAGATTGAGGTGAGGATGACTGAAACATGTAAAAAATTACTTATGTATCATTTTCATAACTTATAAAAGGGATCCAAATGTTTTTCCTTAGTTTTGAGTGTGTCACATTCTTTTTTACTTAAATGTCATTTTGAACTGAAAACACACACTTGGAGTCAAACCGATCTCATCGTGTGTTGTATTAATGTGAGGTGAAAACCTATTTGTAAAAAATAAATTATGGACCATTTTTCTTAATGTATCAAGAAAATCTTACATTTTTCTTAGTTTTGATCATGGGATGTGTTTTTTGAACTAATGTGTAAATTTAACAAAATAAGTATCAAATAATAATTATAAGTAGATTAACAAACAAAATTAAATAAAATATGAGAAAATTTACAAAATAAGTATTTATAAGTCACTTTTTCATTATGTATGCATACATTCATACACCATGTATTCTTCGCATTCATTTCAGAACAAATAAATTTCCTCCATTATACTTCTCCTAGAAAAATGTATCAAAAATAATATATAAACATTCCGATACTAATTATTCACATCCCAAGTGTATCTCTATGGTCATATCCCACTCGAGATCACAAACATAGTATGGAATCACCAAAATTTGATGTTAGAAACATTCCAACAATTTGTACATTTCCAACTAATCTAAACAAAATACATCTTCTTTTGAGTACATATATTATCACAAATCATTTTAGTATTAAGAAAAATATTGGGAAAAAACAATTAAGAAATATTTCTAATGATATTTTAATTACCTTAATAAATTACATATTTTGGGATGCTAGTATTTTTATGGTATATGATATATTTTATAAATTTGAAAACATAATTTCCATAATCAATTCTTTTATCATGCTTTGGACATTGCACAAAAATTTACCAAAATAAGAAATTGATTTTATTTTTGTTTTGATAGTTAAATATTTCGATTTATACCTTAATCTATTTCAATTTAAATAAATCATTAGGCTTCTTATTTTAAGGAACCGATCTCATACCATGATTTTTCCTATATTCAGTGATCTCCCTATGAAAACAAAATTATTGTTAGAATAAAAACTGAAACATATACTTTGAATTTTTTTTATAAAATATTTATTTCAGTGCATAAAAATTAACAATACACATAATGTATGTTTGGTTTATTTTAAATACATGCATTGGATCCATAAAATGAATATTTGGGGTATCCAGATTGTTTTCGATAAATATTAAATCCTTCCTAAAAAAATAAGTAATGAAAAAATATATTTTCCATGATTAAATTGCATAGTTTTACCACCGCACTGTAGGAACCAAAAATTGTCTTTCGTCTATTATTTTAATATAAAATTTATTTTTATCCCATATTTTTTAATATTAAATTATTCTAACTCTATAGAAATTTCTTATGTATAAATGATACTAGGATTAAGGAATTTAAATCACGTTTCTCCCGATTTGCAGTTTATATAGTATTAAAATAAACACTTGAGGAAAATATTAATAGTTTTTAACTATAATGAAAATATTTGATCATCTTTTGGATATAAATATCATGAAAATGTAACTTATGTATTTATTCACAATTGTGAATCCTATCCATTCAAACATGAGAATCTAATTTATACTGTTGAGACTAACTGTGACTACAATGAATGTTACAAATATATCTTCTTCATACAGAATTTATGAAAAATATCCATCTTTGTATTTTTTTTCATTAAGTTATAATTCTAACATATTATATAGTGTAAGTGATATGGAAAAGGTATTCCTAGAATGTTTTTTTGTTTTCTTGGTTGATTCACCGGATTTTCTGGATTGGAACTTCTGTTTCTCTACCAGTTAATCCATCAGCAATACTATACCTCACATCAAACAATTTTTCATCAACTATTATATGTTTTCATTTTAAATAAGTTATTAATGAATTAGCTCATGTATATTTGTAAGATTATATTAAAATACTATGAGCCTTCCAATAACTTCATTGAAAATTATAATATACAGATCATCAAGTAGAATAGGAAGCTTAGTGATTGACTCTTGTGTTACATCAATCCACACTCTCATGTGATCTTTTGAGAGTTATTTGTAATATATGTTTTATCCCAGGATATTATACACTATACCCTTTACAAAATGGTGGTGTGTGGGTGTTGATAGATATAAATCAAAAACAATTTTATCCTATAGAATTATAATAACATAAAGTTATTAGAAGTTTTTTGAATCACATTTAGCAGAAATTATACTAAAAAAATTGATTACCTCTACTAAGTTATGTTTTTGTGGGGAATGAATAGACCCAAATAATGTGGGGTTATTTGTTTGTTAATGTGATGAACTATATTATATTACCGGTTCACATTGATCCTTTTTCATATATTGGTCATCCAAACCAAATTGAACAAAAATATTTTGAAAAACATCTATTTGTGCCTAAAATATTATTATTATGTTATATGTAACTTCTTCTGGTTTTGTCTTCTTGAAATAAGTTTAATTAGGCCCTTTGAATCCCACACCTTTAATTTAACCATATTGACATGATCACTTAAAATTTATAGAATGTAGTTTTTATTATGGCATAGTTGCTAATGATTCTTATGTCTAAACTATATAAAAAATGGGAACCTAAATTGATAGTTTTATTTAATACTATTATAAATCATAAAAAATTACTATTATGTCATACTTACACATGTTTCCCACACTACTGTTGTGTTTTTATCAATTAATTTACCCTATTTAATTACATGGACCTTTTTCCAAATAACATGATGTGGCTGGAAGTGGCTTCAAATGTTGATTCAACAATATGTTTATAAACAAATGAATTTATGTTGTTTCATTTCACATATAACTTTTATTATCGATTTAAAAAGCATACTAATCTCTTATCAAGTGAAGCTTTACCCATCATTTCTTTTTGAAAGGGGTAAATTGGATTTTATTCACATTGTTGATTTTTAGTACTCTATTTTTTCATAAATTAATAAATTTGAATCAAGTTGAATAAAATAAATAATGTAAAATAATATATTATCAAATTCAATGCACCTGAAAAGATTTTTCATCATGACGAATGAGGAATGAATTACATGTTTCCTGAATTATAATGTGTGAATAAGTAATTGGTGGATGGGGACATACATTCTCATCAGTATCCCCAAGATGAAAATTTGTAAATAGAGTCTAAAATACACTATGGGATTTTAAAGTGTCCATTATTACATATTTCAAACATATATCATCTAAAATAAATGAACTATTTATGGAATAATGAAAATTAAATAAACTTTTCATTATATATTTTTTTGGTAAAATATAGAATGTAGATCATAACATTACGTAAATATGTTCCCATAGAGTTTCCTTCATTACAAGATACACATGTAACCATGAATTTATATCAATCGGCACATTCATTCTCATTATGACCCCAATATAACTAATACACATAAAATTTATTGGGTTCAATAGGGTGGTTGTGTTGATTCAAGCCAACCTCAAATTTTATAACCTTTATTATTTCCATAATAATTTTAGTCAACAAAATTGTACTCTACTGTTCTTATATTTTTAAACAAAATTCTATTTATCCATGAGAAAATTCTTTAGTATTAGCATCAACTGCCTATTATTCCATGATTTCAGTAACATCATCATGTATAGAAGAAATTTCCTCCTTGATTAGTCAAACATTTAATTTAGATTATGTTAATAGGGTAGGAAATAATATTATGAATGAAAGCATATTATATTAAAAACACTTAAACATACTCAATGAAATATTTTTTTAATGGTAGAAAAGATTTGGATCCTCTTTATAGAATCCAAATCCTATATTTGTGATCCCCTATGATGTACAAGAAATGTTTTATATTATAAACGCCATGAACTTATTTTATTATCCCAATTAAAGGGTCATCCTCGATTAAATTTTCATCTAACCCTAGAGTTTTTTAGTCTCTAATAAGACAATCACCTAATTATTTTTTGTTGGATCACATACATAAAATAATTTCACTTATTGTGATACAATTATGAATAAATATCTCTTTTTTACTTCCATACGAAAATTCAAAATCATGAATCCCATTTCATCAACTTTCACAAAAGTCATATTGTTAACCCATTTCGAATGGAAAATAGGAACTCGAAATATTATATTATCTAACTAGTATATCTATTGTATAGTTATCAAATATTACATATTTTCATTAATTGGATTTCTATCATTAGAACTAGACATGTGAATCAATTCTAACACAATAATAACTACACTTTTTTGAATTATATTACGATCATAAAGTTATTTTTTATAGAAGATATAACCCTTGATAACAAAACCAATTTAATAAATCACATGTGAATTTTTCCCCTATCTAGCCATCGAAGTTATTTGAGAATTGAATGTGTATTTTCAGATAAATCCGTATAAATAAGATCTTTAAACTATCTTATATGCTCTTGATTATGTGTATTTGATATCCATACATCATCCCTTAATGGATTTAAGTATCTAAGAATTATTTTATGAATTCAATGTATACATCAACATATTCAATAATATATATAATTTAAAGGTGAGAATTCTACCACTTCAAGATGGTAATTGATACAAAATCTGTTTTGGAAATACCTTCACCCATAATGATTATTCTATGATGTGACTTTGGGAGACCAATTCTATCAACATTAGATAGGTAATAGATAAAAAAATTCAACATCTTCTTCAACATTATATAATTTTTCAAAACAACCTTCTAAATGACTATTGTTACTGATGTACCCTTTAAAAATTTCATATACCATTCAATGGGAGTACATCTATATATAATTTATAGGAACACATATTTGAACCTCTATAACCAAGTATACTATCATGTGGATCATTATATAAATAAATTATAGTGGGAAGAACAACTCCAATTAACATAATATGACTACAACCTCCTTATATACTATTGAAAACATTACTAGGTCTATAAATTTACTATATATGGATTTGAAAAATAAATATATTCTATTTAATGTATGTCAATCCTTTTTATGTATAAATCATCTTAAATTGTTGAGCATCAAATATTGCATCAAAAATTGAAGTTGGTTTGATTTTATTCACTATGTCTTCGAATTAGTCATTAACATAACATTCTTGATATTTGATGAATACCCATATACAACCTTTATACTATTAAGGAATATTTAAAATTGAAATTTTTCATATCAAGATAGAGTGTATTCTATGGGAGAAAGAAATTTCTACCATTTACCCTTCACAGGTTCGAAAAGTTCCCTTATCCCCATGTCAATCATTTTCAAACTAGCCATGACTCCATATTTTATTTTTTCAATAACATTTAGTAATATTCTGATAACAATATAAAATACAAGTTTTCCTATATACATGTCATCAAGAAACTTTTTGATGTACAAACAGTTATAGCACAAAAATTATAATATTATTGATCCATTTTCCAACCTAATTTTATAATGTTTTATAAATATGGTTTTTTCAAAAATAGTGTCAATATGATATAATTTAACAAACATTTTGTCACCTGTTTGTAGAGATGGTGTTGTACCTTCTTTAGTATTTCCATTGAATGCAATATTTTACGATCAGTATTGATGTTGTTAAGGTAAAAATTTCAAAATTCCTATAATACTAATTTTGAGGAATGTTTTAACCAAAAAAGTGTGTTAATTTCTCAAAAATAGGACAACCCAACAATCCTTTAATTATATAGTTTGAAAAAATTTCATAGTAATGAAATAATTTTTCATCCTGTACAGCATGGACTTTAATTGGAATTCATAATGATAGCATCCTCATGTGTTAATTATGTTTTAATGCTCAAAATTCATGTTAATTTTTCTTAACATATAAAAAATCAGGTACATAGATTGTTGGATTCCTTATGATTAAATTATTACAACTCATGATATAACCTTTTATAAGATATAGATTCAAAATAAAAAAATCATGTATTAATATTATAATCTATGTTTGATATTGTTCTATAATTTTTTATTACATTAATGTTTAAGTTTAATCAATTCTATGAATATTATTCCATAAGAAGGTGTACATATATTCTGTTATGTCTGAGAAACTATGAGTCTTCCACTGGTTTTTTATTTTGGAAAAGACCCTGACACCGTAAATGTAACACCCCAAGATTTTACGATACGCTTCTCTTTGAATAATGTGATAGCGTGTGTTGTAAGCAACACCAAGTTCTAACACACCATAACCAATCAAACTAGCCGTTATGAATAGTAATACCTACTTTTCGAAATTATATATATTTTATATTTTAAAATGGAATTCATTTCTGGATTCGGAATATCGAATTTAGCCTAAGGTGAAATTTTGGTACTTTTCGGATAACTTTCATATTTTGATGAATAGTGAAAATTACTAAATTTTAATAAAAACAACTTTTTTAATGAAAATAATTAATAGTGATAAATTATGAATTTGAGTGGTTTTAAAGTATATTTATAATATATTTTTTCCATTTAATATAATGTTGGTCATTGGACATAATTTTACAATTAAACCGAACATAAACAAGTGTCAATCTTTTGATAGTTATTATCTCTTAAAAACACGCTTTTTGTTTTGACAGCGGGAATTAATTTTAAATTAATTTCTGCCACTTATGTGTTTTGAATTTAGAAAAATGGATTCCATATTTGGAATCAGGATTTCCAAATTGTGTAAATAGATAACTTTTATTTTTAGACATTTTGAATAATTATTGTGGTAAATATTTTATTTACCATGGTTAAGGGTAAATCTGGTAAATAAGGGTTAACAAAATAATATTATAATAATACTAAATTACCCTAAAACGTGTCCTAGCCTTATTGGTTGATATATGTTCGACCATAGGCATCTTTGGGTCGATTTGGGGACCCCATGGTGCTACTTGTAGGTGATAGGGACACTTTATTTTAATTAAGTTAAAATGATTACAAAAATGACACAAGCATATATCTTTTAGAAAAACAATTATTACATAGGGTTATATATTTTGGATTTTAGATTATAAATATTCATTAGAAAGATAAAAATATTTAACACATAATTATATTTTATTTATAATTTTTAGACATTAAATAATTTATTTTATTTATGACACAATGATGATGCAGTAATTACTAAAATAGTGAAAAATAAAATTAATTGATATTATAAATACCCAAATAAATATAATATGAATCTTTTAATGAATTAAACTAATTTTCTAGGATAATATGATATATCATGATTGATTTAATTTACTTTGTTCAAAGTAATCAATCTGTTATGAGTTTCAAAAAAATCAACTATTGAATAGTGTCAAAATTGACATAAAAGAGTTCTTAAAACACATATTATATTATTAACTGTTATTACATTCCTAAAAATCTAAGGCTCGGCCAAAAGACTTATATCATGATAGTTTCATCATTACTGGACCACTTGGGCTTCTCTTGGATGTATATAGTATGTTTATTAACCATATTATATAAAAATACAAAGAGACATTGTAAAAGTGAAACTAATTAACTTAGAGTTAATACTTAATGATAAGGTTAATATAAGTACCCAAACCTGTCTAAATTCTATTGTTTGAGTTGTTTTTGACTCATCCCCACCTTAACCTTTGAATAGTCAACTTTGGAGCCATTTAAAACCGAATTTGAATTTATTATAAACTAATATCTCTAGCTTTTCCAAAGGTGCCCCTCACCCCTCTTATAAAAGGGCACTCCACCTTCTCATTTCTTCACACATTAAAAGCCTTTTGGTTCGGCCAAACTCTTCCCAAATACTCTCCCAACTTCCCACACTACAACCTAGAGGCCTTAGTTTGATCAAAAAGCCATCCTAAGGAGCCCTTTTGATCAAATCAAAAGGAAGAACCCGAAGAAGATGTAATGATTTCACTACCCTTTTTCCAAGTTCATTTCTTCTTCCACTTCTTCTTCCTTTGTTGTTACCATTCTAAAATAATAACTCCAGTATCATATATATACTGTGATGTTATTATAAATATGTTACAACCATATTCAGTATTCTATCCACCCTTTGAATAACATGTCACCATACTTGCGTATGTACGGCTTACCGTCTCCACGTCGTGGTGTAATTGTTATTCAATATAATATTATTTGGATGGGTATAATAATGATGTGTAAATCATGTAAATAATAAATATATCATGTTAAGGATTCAGTATATATGATATACCATCCATTTATATATTATTTTAATATCAAAAGAATGATATTGTCGCTCGTGCGTACGTACGGACTACCGTCTCCACGAACGCGATAACATTCATTCTCCATCGTATCCATTCAAGTATAATTATCATTTGATGATTTAAAAATTTATGTTTAAGGACTTGATATCATTCTGGATATGAATAATATACATCCTATCCTTTACAAACATGTCTTATGTAACAAAACATATAAAAGAAAACAAGTAAGTTAACAACCGAAACAACGATAATACTAAGATATTATTATCAAATCAATATTAAAAGATCATATATGATATCATATTAATGTATATGATTCTTGTATAATTTAATAACAATTATTTCACCATTATAAATGAGGTTAACCTACCCCAACCAAGGAAAAGTACAAGGTAAGGGTTATTTCACAATCTCTTCATTATCCGAGGTTGTTTATATATAATAATCTACTGGGATCTCTTTATCATCCACATCCATGTTTCTTCAAAATGTATTGCAAAACATTTTTAGTATTTACAAGAATATGGGTTAAAGTCATTTATACCCTTTTTTGACTTTTTATAAGAGGAATCTTTCCGTCATTTTCAAAACAAGGTCCTTTTTAAACTTTTCGACAGAATTAAGGTAAGAATGTTTTTTTTAACTTATACGGCGGCTGCGGTTATTTTCCGCCATTATAAAATCTTCAAAGCTTTCCTTACAAGCTTATAAGAATATTTTCAAGAAAGTGTTTTATTTTATATGGATCTTAAATGATTTTAAAAATAGAAAGAGATATTTCTCTAAAAAGTGTTTTGATTTCATCTATGTCAACATCCTTTTATGGATTTTACGCTTATTTGAAGTTGATTTATTATGATACAAAACTTCTATAATGTTTTGAAGGTTTTGTGATATGTTTGACTGTGGATTTGCTATTTTTATACAATTCATAGTTTATGGTGAAATTATTGACATTTCGTATTCTAGTTTTAATACGAATGTTTGTGTTATGTTTAAAACTTTTCATATGGGAATGCATTGGACTTAATATGTGATGGGTGGAGCCCGCTATAGCTCCTCGATGCATCGGTAGGTCTCATGAGACAAACTAGTGTCTTGGCACAAGGCCTTGACAAAATCTTATTTTTAGTCTTGGCACGAGGCCTTGGCTATGTGGTTATGATAGTCTAGCATTATGCATTCCAACATTATGAAAGTTGTTATTGATTGTTAATGTTATTATTAGATTAGTAGAATATCCATGTGAATAAGTAAATGGCATTATTTCATTTTACTTTTTCCATACTATGTTGAAGATCAAGTTTAAAAGGCTTTTGTTTTAGTAATGCATTGCCTTAAATGTTTATGCTTATTTTGAATGTTCTGCTATATTGTTATCCTTACTGGGCATTTGAGCTCACCCCTTTTCTATGTTTTATTTTTCCCAGGATGTGAAGAAGTATGTTATGAATGACCTGCAGCGATATTATGAGGGGATAATAGTGTGGACTGTGGAGACATTATGTTGTTGTAGTAGTTTTTCATCTTATGATGTAATGTAAAACTTATGAATATATATAGTGTTTCCAAGGCTACTAAACCAATCGGTCTTTCGAGATTTGATCTTTCATGTGATCATGCCAATGTTATGTAATAATGCACTGACTCTGGGTAACTAGGGTCAGGGCGTTACAGTTGGTATCAGAGGAATTTTAGTACAAACCTTGGAAGCTAAATTTAGATAATCTCAAATTAGAGCATGTAGACCTAAGATGAACTTTGAGGATTAGTATAGATGAACATCCTAGAATTTTGGTATTGTAGAGATTTTGTGAGTTCTCCGAGCAATACACCCCTGTCTGGATACGAGCAGGTAGAGGCGGCTCTGGCACAGATGTACCTAGGGGTAAAACCCGAAAACACCGCTTTGAGCTAGACTCGAACGGGAATTGGTGCATGACAATGGGCCTTGCTGCACTCTTGGTTACGACACTCCCAGGGGATATGCTTAGGATAACTCTCATTTTCTTTACAAATCATTATGAAGGATTTATGAGTATATACTTCCTCAAAGAAATTTTTTTTATGATTATGGATTATATCCATAAATATTTCAATTTATGTTAAGTGTTTTATAAGTATGGGATTATGTATTTTGATTCATAAACTGATCTAGTTTATGCCATTGTTTAGAAATGGCGCCTAGTGAAAGAAATGGAAACCGTATCAATGCACGCACTGCATGTAGGGATTTCCCTCCTGCTCAAGATAATTATAGTGGAGCTGGTGATGCAACTAGTGCCGATCATCTAATCACCATACTGGGACAACTTACTCAGGTTATGAATAATAACCTTACCCGTATGGAGCACCCTGATCCACAGTGTGGAGGATCAATGTCAGATAGATTCATGAGGCAACAACCACCAACGTTCACTGGGAGTAAAAATCCATTAGTAGCTGAGCAATGGATAAATTCCCAAGAGAAAATATTTCAGGCATTGGGGAGCAGTGAAAGGGAAAAAGTTATCATGGCAGTTTACCACCTCACTGCAGATGCTGATCAATTGTGGTCATTAATTCAAAATATGAAGGAAGATGATGAAGTATCAAATATGGAATGTAGGGAGTTCAATGATCTTTTTTTAGAAAAATAATTTCCTCATGACCATCGAGCAGATATGGAAAGACAATTTCTAAGTCTGAGACAGAAGGAGGATGATAATGTCACAAAGTATGAGGCTAAATTTACAAGGTTACCAAGGTATGCTGGTGATTATATACGTAACCCAATAAGTAAGATTGATCGTTTCTTTGATGGGTTAAAACCATTTCTTCGTCGAGCATTAGTCTCACAATCCTTTTCGTCGTACGAAGACATTGTGTGATGTGATATCAAGACCGAAAAGGAATTCTCTAAGTCTTATGACTTTAAAGCAAAGCAAGAGAAGAAGAGACATGCTGATCAATCTGGGAATGGAAATAAGGGGAAGAAGGGAAAGGTTGAATATCCATCTTGTGGTAAATGCGGGAAGAAACCTCATGGTACTTTCTTGAAGGGAATGGGAGTCTGTTACAAGTGTGGTGGAAAAGGCCACCAAGCTCGTGATTGCAAGGGGAAGAAGGAAGCTACCAACGTTCAGTGCTACAATTGCAAGGAGATGGGGCATTATGAAAATTCATGTCCTAAGAGTCAGGATAACTTACCTCAGAAAAGGCCAAGGGATCAAGGCCAGGCTTATGCTATCACTACTGCTGAGGTAGAAGTTCCGAAAGACGTGGTGGCAGGTAATTTAATGGTTTCCTCAAGTTTAGAAAATGCATTATTTGACTCTGGATCATCGCATTGTTTCATATCTTCCCAGTTGTCTAAGAAAATTAGATATTTCCAATTAGATTTAATATTGGAGTTGTCAGTTAAAACTCCTAAGGGAAGTATCATTGCAACAAAGTTCTGTGAATCAGTCCCCATTAGAGCACATAAATGTTCTTTATCTTCTGATATCGTCGTCATACCTATGATTGAGTTTGATATAATCCTCAGTATGGATTGGTTTTCGGACTATGATGCGAAGATATATTGTAAGAAGAAAGAGGTTACGATTCTTGATGATAATGATAAGGAACACATTATCTTTAGACCAGAATCATCACCACCTAATTCTTATTTACATCCACCCCCAGTAGCTCAACTTAATTCAATTATTGGGGAGGAAGAGAATGAAATAACTGTCGGTGAGGAAAGGAATGTTCAAATAGAGGATGTACCTGTTGTGAAATAATTTGTAGATGTATTTCCGGAAGATTTACCTGGACATCCTCCAGAACGAGAAGTTGAGTTTTCCATTGATTTAATTCATGGATCATGGCCTATATCGAGGACCCCTTATAGAATGGCCACTGTAGAATTAGTTGAACTAAAGAAACAACTAGAGGAATTGAGTAATAAGGGATTTATTTTCCCTAGTGTTTCTCCATGGGGAGCCCCTGTTATTTTTGTTAAAAAGAAAGATGGATCTATGAGGTTATGTATCGACTACAGGGAGATCAATACTATAAAGATAAAGATCATGTATCCCCTACCTCGTATTGATGATTTATTTGAACAACTACATGGAGCTCAATACTTTTCAAAGATTTACCTTCGATCTGGATACCATCAGTTGTGTGTGAAGAAGGAATAGATTCCGAAGACAGCATTTCGAACCAGGTACGGGCATTACGAGTTTACCGTAATGCCGTTTGGATTGACTAATTCACCCTCTGTATTCATGGATCTAATGAATATAGTTTTCAAGGAGTATCTCGATAAATTTGTGGTGGTATTTATTGATGATATCTTGGTATACTCCAAAACCTACGAAGATCATGAAAATCACTTGTGCATTATCTTGAAGACTCTGAGTAGGCATGAATTATATGGGAAGTTTAGCAAGTGTGAATTCTGGATTCAGGAGATTTCTTTTCACGGACATATTGTCTCTAAATATGGAATCCATGTTGATCCTTATAAGACCAGGGTAATCCAAGAATGGCCAGCTCCTACGAGTATAACTGAGGTACGTAGTTTTATTGGTTTGGCATGTTATTATCGACGTTTTGTCCATAATTTTGCCCGATTGGCTAACCCATTAACGAAGCTCACACATAAAGGGGTTAAATTTGTTTGGAAAAAAGAGTGTGAAGAATGTTTTGAAGAACTGAAGAGAAGATTAGTCAATGCTCCTATATTGACTCTACCATCAGGGAATGATGGGTTCGTTATTTATAGTGATGCATCAAAGAAAGGACTTGCTTGTGTCCTTATGCAGAATGATAGAGTTATTGCCTATGCATCACGACAGTTGAAAATTCATGAACGAAACTATCCTACTCATGATCTCGAGTTAGCAACTGTGATCTTTGCATTGATGATATGGAGGCACTACCTCTATGGTGAAAAATGTGAGATTTATACTGATCAGAAGAGTTTGAATTATATTTTCTCACAAAAAGAACTCAATATGAGGCAAAGGAGATGGCTTTAATTACTCAAGGATTATGATTTCACAATACACTACCACCCGGGGAAAGAAAACAAGGTGGCATATGCTTTGAGTAGAAAAGACCATGGAGTTTTGAACAATATAAGAATTGAAAGGGATCCAATTTTCATGGATCTAGTAAAGATGGACATGGGAATAACCAGGGAAGGTGAAACATCAATACTTTTTCAAATGGTTTCCAAACCATATTTACTAGAAAGGATTAAGAGTTCTCAGACCGATGATGAATAATTTCAAAAGAATATTAAAGCTGTGAATGATGGGAGATTGAGAGACTTTGTGTATGAAGATGGAATTTTGAAAATCGGGAAGAGACTTTGTGTTCCCGATTTACCTGATCTAAAAAGGGAATTTTTGGATGATTCTCATAGTTCAAATTTCTCTATACACCCTGGAAGCACGAAAATGTATAGATATTTGAAGGAACATTTTTTGTGGGACAACATGAAGAGGGAGATTGCTGATTTTGTGTCAAGATGTATGGTTTGTCAACAAGTGAAAGCTGGAAGGCAACATCCTGGAGGAATCATGCAACCTCTTCCCATACCAGAGTGGAAATGGGACAATATTACGATGGACTTTTTCATGGGGCTACCGAAGACTCCTAGAAGGAATGATGTAATATGGGTTATTATTGATCGGCTTACCAAGTCAGCACATTTTCATTCTATAAGAGAAGATATACCCCTGGAACGTCTAGAAAGACTATATATTAATGAAGTTGTGAGACTTCATAGAGTACCCCTATCGATTGTTTCTGATCGTGATCCCCGTTTTACTTTATGATTTTGGAAAAGTCTTCAGAAATCCCTGGATACTGAACTTCATTTGAGCACTGCTTACCACCCTCAGACAGATGGACAATCATAACGGACTATTCAGACCTTAGAAGACATGTTGAGATCTTGCTCACTTGACTTTTAGGGTATGTGGGATCAATATTTACCACTGGTAGAATTTTCCTATAACAATAGCTTCCATTCGAGTATTCAGATGGCACCATATGAAGCGTTATACGGAAAGAGATGTCTTACACCAACCTGTTGGGATGACATTGGTGAAAGAAAACTTGTAGTCCTAGAACTGGTGGAGGAAACGGTGGAAAAGGTGAAGGTAATCCAAAATCACATCAAAGTAGCTCAAAGTAGGCAGAAGAGCTATGCCGATAATCGAAGGAAGGATTTGGAATTTCAATTCGGTGATCATGTTTTCTTGAAGGTATATCCATGGAAGGGAGTCACACGTTTTGGTAAGAAAGGTAAATTGAGTCCCAGGTACATCGGACCCTTCGAAGTTCTAGAACGAATTGGGGTTGTAGCTTACTGATTGTTAATGCCGCCAAGTCTCTCCAAAGTTCACGATGTGTTCCACGTTTCTCTGTTGAGAAAAATACATGCCTGACCCAACGCATGTACTCACCTATGAGGAATTAGAACTGGAACCCGATCTGTCTTATTGTGAAGAGCCTTTCAGGATTCTTGATACAAGAGATCAAGTACTGAGAAACCGGACGACGCGTCTGGTAAAGTTTTTGTGGAGAAACCATAAGATGGAAGAGGCAACGTGGGAACCCGAGGAACTTATGATGAAGAACCACCCGAGTCTTTTCATGTGGTAGTATTCTAAAAATTTAGAGGATGAAATTATTTGAAGGAGGGGATAATGTAACACCCCAAGCTTCTATGGTACGCTTCTCTTTGATTAATGTGATAGCGTGTGTTGTACGCAACACCGAGTTCTAACACACCATAACCAATCAAACTAGCCGTTATAAATAGTAATACCTACTTTTCGAAATTATATATATTTTATATTTTAAAATGGACTTCATTTCTGGATTTGGAATATCGAATTTAGGCTAAGGTGAAATTTTGGTACTTTTCGGATAACTTTCATATTTTGATGAATAGTGAAAATTACTAAATTTTAATTAAAAACAAATTTTTTAATCATAATAATTAATAGTGATAAATTATGAATTTGAGTGGTTTTAAAGTATATTTAGAATATATTTTTACCATTTAATATAATTTTGGTAATTGGACATAATTTTACAATTATACCGAACATAAACAAGTGTCAATCTTTTGATAGTTATTATCTCTTAAAAATACGCTTTTTGTTTTGACAGCGGGAATTAATTTTAAATTAATTTCTGCCACTTCTGTGTTTTGAATTTAGAAAAATGGATTCCATATTTGGAATCAGGATGTCCAAATTGTGTAAATAGGTAACTTTTATTTTTAGACATTTTGAATAATTACTGTGGTAAATATTTTATTTACCATGGTTAAGGGTAAATCTGGTAAATAAGGGTTAAAAAAAATATTATAATAATACGAAATTACCCTAAAACGTTTCCTAGCCTTATTGGTTAATACATGTTCGACCATAGGCATCTTTGGGTCGATTTGGGGACCCCATGGTGCCACTTTTATGTGATAGAGACACTTTATTTTAATTAAGTTAAAATGAATACAAAAATGACACAAGCATATATCTTTAAGAAAAACAATTATTAAATAGGGTTATATATGTTGGATTTTAGATTATAAATATTCATAAGAAATAAAAAATATATAATACATAATTGTATTTTATTTATAATTTTTAGACATTAAATAATTTATTTTATTTATGACACAATGATGATGCAGTAATTACTAAAATAGTGAAAAATTAAATTAATTGATATTATAAATACCCAAATAAATATAATATGAAACTTTTAATGAATTAAACTAATTTTCTATGATAATATTATATATTAGATTTGATTTAATTTACTTTGTTCGAAGTAATAAATCTGTTATGAGTTTCAAAAAAATCAACTATTGAATAGTGTCAAAATTGACATAAAAGAGTTCTTAAAAACAATATTATATTATTAATTGATATTAAATTCTTAAAAATCTAAGGATAGGCCAAGAGACTTATATAATGATAGGTTCATCATTACCGAACCACTTGGGGGTCGCTTGGATGTATATAGTAATTTTATTAACCATATTATATAGAAATCCAAAGAGACATTGTAAAAGTGAAACTAATTAACTTCGAGTTAATACTTAAAGATAAGGTTAATATAAGTACCCTAACCTGTCTAAATTCTATTGGTTGAGTTTTCGTCGACCCATCCCCACCTTATCCTTTGAATAGTCAACTTTGGAGCAATTGGAAACCGAATATGAATTTATTATAAACTAATATCTCTAGCTTTTCCAAAGGTTCCCCTCACCCCTCTTATAAAAGGGCACTCCTCCTTCTCATTTCTTCACACATTCAAAGGCTTTTGGTTCGGCCAAACTCTGCCCAACTACTCTCCCAACTTCCCTCACTACATCCTAGAGGCCTTAGTTTGATCAGAAAGCCAACCTATGGAGCCATTTTGATCAAAATCAAAAGGAAGAACCTGAAGAAGAGGTAATGATTTCACCACCCTTTTTCCAAGTTCATTTCTTCTTCCACTTCTTCTTCCTTTGTTGTTACCATTCTAAAATAATAACTACAGTATCATATATATACTATGATGTTATTATAAATATTGTACAACCATATTCATTATTCTATCCACCCTTTGAATAACATGTCACCATACGTGTGTACGTACGACTTACCGTCTCCACGTCGTGGTGTAATTGTTATTCAATATAATATTATTTGGATGGGTATAATAATGATTTGTAACTCATGTAAATAATAAATATTACATGTTAATGATTCAGTATATATGATATACCATCCATTTATATATTATTTTAATATCAAAAGAATGATATTGTCGCTCGTGCGTACGTACGGACTACCGTCTCCACGAACGCGATGAGATTCATTCTCCATCATATCCATTCAAGTATAATTATCATTTGATGATTTAAAAAATGATGTTTAAGGACTTGATATCATTCTGGATATGAATAATATACAACCTATCCTTTACAAACATGTCTTCTGTAACAAAACATATAAAAGAAAACAAGTAAGTTAACACCCGAAACAACGATAATACTAAGATATTATTATCAAATCAATATTAAAAAATCATATATGATATCATATTAATGTATATGATTCTTGTATAATTCAATAACAATTATTTCACCATTATACAGGAGGTTAACCTACCCCAACCAAGGAAAAGTACAAGGTAAGGGTTATTTCACAATCTCTTCATAATCCGAGGTTGTTTATATATAATAATCTACTGGGATCTCTTTATCATCCACATCCATGTTTCGTCAAAATGTATTCCAAAACATTTTTATTATTTACAAGAATATGGGTTAAAGTCATTTAAAACCTTTTTTGACTTTTTATAAGAGGAATATTTCCGTCGTTTTCAAAACAAGGTCCTTTTTAACCTTTTCGACAGAATTAAGGTAAGAATGTTTTTTTAAACTTATACGGTGGTTGCGGTTATTTTCTGCGATTATAAAATTTTCAAAGCTTTCCTTACAAGCTTATAAGAATATTTTCAAGAAAATGTTTTATTTTATATAGATCTTAAATGATTTTAAAAATAGAAAGAGATATTTCTCTAAAAAGTGTTTTGATTTCATCTATGTCAACATCCTTTGATGGATTTTACGCTTATTTGAAGTTGATTTATTATGATACAAAACTTCTATAATGTATTTATGGTTTTGTGATATGTTTGACTGTGGATGTGCTATTTTTATACCATTCATAGTTTATGGTGAAATTATTGACATTTCGTATGCTAGTTTTAATATGAATGTTTGTGTTATGTTTAAACCTTTTCATATGGGAATGCATTTGACTTAATATGTGACGGGTGGAGCCCGCTATAGCTACTCGATGCATCGGTAGGTCTCATGAGAAAAACTAGTGTCTTGGCACAAGGCCTTGACAAAATCTTATTTGTAGTCTTGGCACGAGGCCTTGGATATGTGGTTATGATAGTTTGGCATTATGCATTCCAACATTATGAAAGCGGTTATTGATTTTGCATGTGATTATTCGATTAGTAGAATATCCAGGTGAATAAGTAAATGGCCTTATTTCATTTTACTTTTGCCATACTATGTTGAAGTTCAAGTTTAAAAGGCTTTTGTTTTAGTAATGCATTGCCTTAATTTTTTATGCTTATTTTGAATGTTCCGCTATATTGTTATCCTTACTGGTCATTTGAGCTCACCCCTTTTCTATGTTTTATTTTTCCCAGGATTTGAAGAAGTATGTTATGAATGACCTGTAGGGATATTATGAGGGGATAATAGTGTGGACTGTGGAGACATTATGTTGTTGTATTAGTTTTTCATTATATGATGTAATGTAAAACTTATGAATATATCTAATGTTTCCAAGGATACTAAACCAATCGGTCTTTCGAGATTTGATCTTTCTTGTGATCATGCCAATGTTATGTAATAATGCACCGACTCTGGGTAACTAGGGTCGGGGCATTACAGTAACCCAGACACTGTAACACAAACACCGTATTCTAGAAACTGTAATCCAGACACCATAACCCAGAAACGGTAATCAAGACACCATAACCCTAACATGGTAACCCTGACACCGTAACTGAGATATCATGTCTCAGACACTGTAACCAGTTTCAAATTTCATATGTTCTATGACACCAGTTCATTGATACCATCTCCATGACATTGTTCCATGTTTTATCAAAGAAATGGATTCCTTTACCTGAGACACCATGATCCTAACACCGCATTTGTGCTACCGGTTTCGGATCTCAATGCAATTGTGGAACCATGACTGTGTCACTATTCAAAGGCAAAGAAGATGACACCGATTTTATATAACACTATTTCAAGAGAAACTGTAACATCAGTCAATACTTTATACCTTTTTTAATTTAATTAAAATGTTATTTCTAATGGTTATATTGGATTCATTTAATGAACCTAATATAATTTATGTTTTCTTGTAGATATGTCCCCAGACAGAATGAGGTAAGGTTTGTAGAAATCATGCTTCCTATTGGCTCCAACACATGAACTCAAAAATAAAAACAATAGAATGAAACATATAGAAGTAGATGTGAGTGAGAGTTAGTGATGTGAACCACGTGAAAGATAGAAGAACATAAACAATGAAGAACACAAGAAGAAATCTCGATTCCAAAAGGTTTAACTGTTTTAGTTCATAAGAACGCGAGCTAAAAAGCACATATAATATACCTGGAAACAAAAAATATGAGAGTCACGATACTCTGTTTTTCACAAGAGGACACAAAATTTTCATCTCATTCATCCTACAAGTCTACAGCATCATTGAGAAACAGTTAGAGAATTTTTAATACCCTCTCATCGCCTTTGCTCTATTCTGTACTATTTTTATTCGATTTGGAGAATAGTGTGTGTATGTATTAAAACAGTCGTCAAATCATACATTAAAATGTAGGATACAAGATATCTTCACTGGAAAATTTTTTTACACTTTGTTTGTTTTCCAACATATAACAATAGAAGAGGTCCAATGTGAACTAGTTGTTTATTTTCCCATGTAGAACAGTGGAAGAGGTCTTGTGACCTTGATAGTCTTTTGTACTAATGTTAAACCCAATCCAGGGTGTGTGTCATGATTATTACTATAAACTACTTGGTTGAAGGTGATCACAAATTGTAGTGGATTAGGTCTCATCTTGAGACTGAACCACTTGTTTTATCCACTTTGTGTTTCTATTTATCCTTTCTCTGTTATAATTTATATTTCAGAAACCTATTTTTTACATTGATAGTTAGTCATACATAGTAGTTATAACTAATTTGCCTTATTAGAATAGTTTCAAAAGTTATGTCAATATCTCATATTGATAGTACAGAGAATTAAACAATATTTTGATAATCTATTTGAATAGACATACTATTATAATCTTATTAACTTGATTAATTGGACTATTTTAATTTTAATTAGGTGAATCCTTTAAGTAAACCTTTTTAATAGAAATTTTTCTAGGAACTCAATTATCCCCCCTCTTGAGTGTCCTACTTTGACTAACATTTGGCATCAGAGGAGTTTTTAAATATGATGTTTTCAAAATTTTATAATATCATTTTTTTTAAAATATCATTAAACTGTGATTCTAGTTGTGTTTTAAAGATCTAAAATTTCAGTTAGTTCTAATTTTTTCCTAATAAAAAAATCTACTGTTTTTTCTCTCATTAAGGATAATAGATTGGAAGGTTCTACTACACACATATCTCTATTTTTTGATGGAACAAATTTTGCACAATGGTAAATTAAAATATAAATTCACTTAGAAAGTATAGTTTTTGATATTTGGTATTCAATTGTATATGAATATAAGAATCATGATACTATTAGATCTAGTTGGGATGACCCACCTAAGGATGCATATAATAATAATTTCAAAGACATGAATTCTGTATAATGTTATTTATGAGATGAATAATTCAACCGAATTTCTACATGTAAAACATCACATGAAATTTGGGATACATTATCCGTTTCTCCTGAAGGAACCTCTATTCTTAGAGAAATGAGACTTAACACATATACTATTAAATATGATATCTTAAAAATGAAGCCTAATGAGCCTATTTCTTGACAAGTATCTAAAGTCTAATTAAATATTGAACACTATGATCTCTTTAGGAAGAGATGTTACATACAAAGAACAAATCCTGATGATTATCAGATGCATACTTAATAGATGGAGATGAACTGAAATATGCATTAGAGAATCACGTTGAATCAGAAAATTACCTGTCCAAGAACTCATTAGAAAATTGATGATGTTTGAAGAAGAGCTAAAAGTTAACAAGGAAGAAGAATAAGAACCTAAGAGAAAATATGTAGTATTCAAGACTACTACTGTAACAGCCCAAGATTTTATAAAAAAATATTCTTTTTAATTTTATTAAAGTCTTGTGTTGTACGCTACACCAAAAGGAGCTTGCACAACACGCATCCTTGACTTTCCTTGCATTACACGCAATCACGACCTTCCTCGATAGCGTGTGTAATACGCAATACCGAGTTTCACTAAACAACGATATGCTATTAAAATATTATTAAAACTAGCCGTTATGAAAAGTAATAACCACTTTTTAAAACTCTTTAAATCTTATTTTTCAAAATGAACTTCATTTTTGGATTCGGAGTATCGAATTTACCCTAAGGTGAAATTTTGGTACTTTTCGGATAACTTTCATATTCTGATGAATAGTGAAAATTACTAAATTATAATTAAAAACAACTTTTTTAATCGATATAATTAATAGTGATAAATTATTAATTTGAGTGGTTTTAAAGTATATTTAGAATATATTTTTACAATTTAATACAATGTTGGTCATTGGATGTAATTGCACATTTAAACCAGACATAAACAAGTGTCAATCTTTTGATAGATATTGTTTCTTAAAAACGCGCTATTTGTTTTAACAGCGGGATTTAATTATAAAATTAATTAATGCAACTTCTATGTTATGAATTTGGTAAAATAGACTTCATTTTTGAATTCGGAATATGAAATATAGCTTAGGATGAAATTTTGGCATTTTTCTGAAAACCTTCATTTTTTGATGAATAGTGAAACTAATAAGTGGTAGTTAAAAAACTGAATTTTTCATAAAACTTAATTTTACCACTTCTGTGAATTGAATTTCAAAAATCCGAGAGACATGGTTGATGTCAGTAAGTAAAATGTGGTTCAATGAGATGAAAATAATTTTTGGTGAATAGTAACTTTTTACTTTTATTTACCACGGTTAAAAGTAAATAGGGTAATTAAGGCTAAGAATGATATTAATATTACCCAAACACATGTCATAATTCTATTGGACAAGTGTATCTCGACCAAAAACAACCTTAAGTGTAAAATATTATCATTTAGGCCCACTTGGATTAGATTAGGACATTTATTACTATTTAATTCAAAGAAGAGTTAAAAGAGTTAAAATCAAAGTTTATTCACTAAAAAATTTTAATATGGGGTTATACATAAGATAAATTCGACTATAAATATTAATTAGAAATATAAAAAGATTTCCTACATAATGATATTTTATTTATAATTTTTAGACTTTAAATAAATTAATTTATTTATGACACAACGATGATGCAGTAATTACCCTTTTAAGGAACTATTAACATAATTGATATTATAAATACTCAAATGAATGTAATTTGAGACATTTTATGAATTACACTAATTTTCTAGGTTACTATGATATCTTAGTGTTGATTTAATCAACTTGGTTCGAACATATAATTCTGTTATGACTTTCACAAAAATCATATATCAAATAGTGTCAAAATTGACACAAAATAGTTTTTAAATCAAATATTATATTATTAATTGTTATTTTATTCCTAAAAATGTAAGGTTCGGCCAAATGACTTATATAAGGATATATATATTAATAATAAACAATTTGGGGTTCGTTTGGCATGTTATAGTAAGTGTATTAACCATATAGTGAAAGAAAACAAAAAGACACGGTAAAAGTTAAATTATTTAACTTAGAGTTAAATCTAATTGATAAGGTTAAAATAATAACCTAAACTTGTCTAATTCCTATTGGTTGATTGTATTTCGACCCATCCCCACTTTAGCTTCGAAATAAGACCCTTTGGAACCATTATAAACTGATTTTTTACTTTAATATAAAATAATATTTTGAGATATTGCTAAGGTGCCCCTCTCCTCCCTTATAAAAGGGCACCTCCTCCCCCTCCTCCTCACACCAATTTGAGCACTCAAGCTCGGCCAACCCCTGAAAAAATCTCTTCTCCACTTCCCTAGCAACATCCTATAGGTTCTGGTCTTCCTCAAAGACCAATTTTAGTGCCCTAAGAGGAGGTCTCAAAGAGGCGCTTCAAAGAAGAGGTAATTACTGTTACCAATTCTTTCATCTTTATTTCTTCTTCCACTTATTCTTCTTAGGTTGTTTCATTATGAAGTAATAACATCAGTATCACTCATATTCTGATATGTTATTATAAGTATGAAACAACCCTATTTCACCATCTATCTATCCTACGGAAAAAGAAATCACCGCGCGTGCGTACGTACGGAATACCGTCTCATCGCCGTGGTGTAATCTATTTTTCCACCATCACCTTACAAGGATGGGTATAATGGTGTAATGAGTAACTATATATGATTATTATGAAGTAATATTGATACTGAAATAATATATATATATATATACTCCAATACAATTCCACGATCATAGGAACGATATCATCACTCGTGCGTACGTACGGAATACCGTCTCCACGATGTGATGCGACTCGTTCTACATGATCTTCATTTCATAATGATTATATAAATGAATTGAATGAATGAATATGGTATATACTACACTAATACCATTCTGTAAATTAATTATCTATAACCTAAAGATAAGAATAAGAATTTATTCGACAA
This sequence comes from Viscum album, assembly GCA_963277665.1. Classification (NCBI taxonomy): domain Eukaryota; kingdom Viridiplantae; phylum Streptophyta; class Magnoliopsida; order Santalales; family Viscaceae; genus Viscum; species Viscum album. The sequence continues at coordinate 1,364,389,938 of OY728162.1, read as the reverse complement.
AACACGCATAAGAACAAAAAGTTATAAAGACCTGAGTAACAAGTAACAATGAAATATTACTAACAAGAAGCTAATAATATGACCATATATGATATCATATCAATATGTATGATTCTGGAATACGTCAATAACATTATTTAAACCATTATACAGGAGCTTCGGACACGAACAAAGCAAATCGGACCTAAGGTAAGGGAAATATCACAATCTCATTTTTATCCGAGATTGTTTATACTTTAGTATTTACTGGGGTGTATTTTATCATCCACATACATATTTCCTCAATATGTAATATTATTTCCATCCACCTACAATTTTTTAAATCCAATTTTACCCTTCGGTGAGTTTTTAGTAAAATATATGAAAGGAATCTTTTGTCGTTTTTCGTACGAGGTACTTTTTTGACTTTTCTGACTAAAGTACGAGAAAAATGTTTTTTTTAACTTATACGGCACGAACGGATTTTTACGGTTTTATAAAGCCTTATTTTCATGAACCTTCCTCCAAAATATTTCATGACTATTTTCAATAAAATCTCTTTCTTTTAAAATTGCATGATGTTTTGTGAAAAGGAATTGATTTTGAAGAAGAAAGGATATTTTCCTCAAGAATTCATTTCAAGTGTTTTATCAAAATTATTTTCCATCTAAGATAATAAAGGGTTATGTTTCTATCCATATTCTTACATTGATTTGACTATGTTGTGATGGAATTATGTTTATGAATTCCTTTATATTATATGAATGGTTTTATGATGTCATGTTGTTTAAGAATCCCATTTTTATTACATGGGTTATGCTATGATGTATGGTTTATGATTTTGTGGCACACATAAGAATGGTATCATTATGAGATGTGTGGGACCTATATCTCCCTCCAACGCATTGGGTAATGATTTTATATCTCATGAGATAGACATGGCTGGAATGGTAGGTTATACCGGTTCAGTGAAATAGGACTGAAACGAGGGTTACCCGATTCAGAAAGGGACTTTGTCCACTAAGATAGTCTTGGCAATGAGTCTTGACTAACAAGAAATGATTCTCTATTATTATGTGTGAATGCCACAAAGTTTCATGTTTTATGTTATGATTATTGTGATTACATTTCACTGCCATGATTTACCCCATGTTATGAAATTATGATCTCTTTTGCAGGTTAAGATTTCCAAAAGTTATGTGCTTATGTATATGATGTGATTGATATTTCTTTTGTTTACCCTTACTGAGCATTTGAGCTCACCCTTTTATGTTTTCTTTTCCCCAGGATATAAAGAAAGGTTTTAGGTATAAAAAAAAGAAGATCTTTATGGGAGATGTTGAAGATCTTTCACCACGATTAGAAGATTATATTCCGAGTTTCCAAAGACACTAAACTATTATGGTCCTTGTGTGTGTGTTTTTGTTATGTACTAAGTATTCCGCCAATGAAATGTAATGTCCATGTACGTCAAGATACGGGTCTCTACAACTACCACTAAGAATAATGAAAAATAAAAGGTTATATCCTCTGTTTAAAGCTCCAGAAATGGTGAATTAACTTCATATAGTGATGAAGAGATGGCTCAGTTGGCCCGAATATTCACGATATTCTATAAGAATAAGATGTTCTTCATGAATCCTTATTATAAAGGATGGTATGAAAACAAGGTAAATTGAACATATGACTAGAAAATAAATGACAACTCAAAAGATATTTCCTGTTATGAATGTAATAGGGGAGGACATGTCCAAGCTGACTGTTCAAAATTAAAATACATAAAAAAGTTTGAAAATAATTACAAGAAGTATAAGAAATCTATGAAAGACATCTGGAGTACCTCCAAGGATAGATCTAGTGAATCAGCATCATCTCAACATGAGAAATATGAAATCGAAAATATATGTTTTATTACAAACACATCTAAGGTAACCTTAGATTCTCTTGCACACAATTCCAACTATCCTAGAAACTAAAGTGATTATGATAACATGAAAAGTGATGAACTATTTGAATATTGTAATATGATTGAAGACACATGTAATGAACTAAAAGATAAATATAAATATTTAAATAAACAACATTCTCTCAAATTAAATTTTATGTCTAAACTTACTACAAAAATGGAAATGAATGCTCAACTTCTCAAAGAAAAAAATGAATTAAAAATTTTCAATGAGTAATTAAAGAAAGACATAGAAATGTTTACCAATGGTAAAAATACTCTTAATAAAATTCATGTTAAATAGATACCTCCTATGTAAAATTTTTGTATTGGATATCATCATGTACAGAGAAACCTATCTAAAATCCATTTTGTAACTATCACTTGATAATCTGTTCTTCTATCTAAAAATAAAAATTCACACGTTAGATCCAATTATGTAAAATCATTTACTGCCTCTAGTTATTCTGAACCATATAGAGTTTATTTCTCAGAAAATATTATATAATTCCTATATAATACCCATCAAGAAAACATGGGTACCTAAAGCACATATTACTAATGTCATTGGACCAAAACAAGTCTGGGTACCAAAATCTATTTTTGTTTGATTATTTTTGTATGAAATATATCTTAGGATCTCCTATAAAAGCTTATCATACTTGGACAGTGGATTTTCAAAACACATGATTAAATATTATTCATCCTTCAGGATCCAAATCAAGATTTATAGTGGGAATGTCACTTTGGGTGATAATTCTAAAGGAAAAATAATTATCATAGGCCAAATTGGAAACTATAAGTTAGTTTTAATTTCTAAATTACTTTTTTATGGAATGAAATATACTTTTTTTATTATTTCAGAATTATGTGGTGATGTATTTCATGTAAGATTTTGAAATTATTCTTTCAATGTTTTCAACTCTAAAAATTAACTAATATGTTCTGCCTTTAGAAAGTCAAATTTTTATGTTGTCAACTTAGATACTTTAGTTTATCAAAATCATTCATGCTTAACTATATTTCACTAAGAGACATGGATTTTTAATATAGTATTAGGACACTACAATATAAAATCCCTTAGGAAGCGTACTAGAATAGGCTTAGTCAAGACCTACCCAAACATTAGTTTCTAAATGATAAAGACTATAATTCTTTTCAAAAGGGTAAACGACAAAAGATATCCTTCAAATAAAAGAAAAGTTTCAACTTCCCAACCTCTTGAGTTGGTTCACATGGACTTTTTGGACCATCTAGAGTTTCTATTTTAAATGGGAAGCACTATGTTTATGTTCTTGTAGATGACTATTCTAGGTGTACCTAGACTTATCTCTTAGCTCACAAAAGTGAAGCATGTACATATTTCACCAACTATGATAGGACTATAGAAAATCTTATTGGACTTATGAACAAATCCTTAAGAAGTGACCATGTTTGTGATTTTTGAAATCAATACATTGAATATTCTTTCACACAAAATGGCTATACTCATACTTCTCTGCCCCGAGGACACCTCAATAAAATCGTGTAGTAGAAAGTAAAAATAGAACATTACAAGAAATTGCTAGAAAATGATTAATTAGTAAGAACTAAAAATTTACTTTTTGGATGAGGCTGTAACTATATCCTGCTACAAATTTTATAAGAAATTAATTAGAAAAAATATTAAAATAAACCTCTAAGAGTTTTGGAACAATAGAAAACCCAATGTTAGAGACTTCAACGTTTTTGGTTGCAAAGTTTATGCCCTTAATAAAAAATAAATTCTTGAATATTTTACATCCAATAGGGATAACGGAATATTCTTAGGTGACTCAACCTCTAGTAAAGAATATAGAGTCTTTAAAAATGAACAAAATGTATGGGAGAACCTGTATAAGTCAAATTTAATGAAACAGATCCACATAAACATAAGAAATCTCTAAGATTCTTGAGGATGATATGTCAAATCTGGACATTAATGGAAAATCATCTAATCCACTTATCAAGAAATCTATTATATCAAATAGTTCTGGAAATTCATCAGAATCTAGACATGATGATCCCGAACAGGTTGATGAACCTGAAATAACTGTCGCCTCATTTTCAAGAACAACTAGAACTCTTAAAAATCATCCTTTAGATGGTGTTGTTAGAGATTGAGATTAAGGAACACAACCAAAATAATTTCTTAGAAATCAGGTTGAACATCATGCTACATTTTCATATATTGAACCTGAAAAATCAATGAAGCTATCAGTGATGAATTTGGGGTGATAGTTATGAAGGAGAAGCCAAATCATTTTGAATGAAATAAATTTTGGAAACCTATGTATAGAACCAAAGACACCTTACCAAATAGGTAATAAGTGGGTGTTCAAGAAAAAAGTAGACAAAGCTAGTAATATAGTTAGAAACAAAGGTGGATTGGTTTTACAAAGTTATATTCAAGAACAAGGAATTGAAAATGAAGAAACCGTTGCACCAGTTGCTAGAAATGAATCCATTAAAATCATGATTTCTTATGCAGCACAGCTAAATTACAAACTACATCAATTGGATGTTATGAGTGCATTAAAAATGGGTATATAGTTAATGATGTTTTTTTTGAACAAACCATGGTTTTAGAAACCCTCACTTTCAAAATCATGTATTTAATTTAAGAAAAGACTTATATGGTTTAAAACAAGCCTCAAGAGCTTAGTATGATATATTAATTAGTTTTCTTAATTACAAATGTTTTATAAATGGTATATATGACCCTACTCTTTTAATAATATGAATTTCTAATGTTTTTTTATTTTTTCAAATCTAGGTCGATGATATTATTTTTGGATCTTCATGAAAGTATTTATTTATTGAGTATTAAAAGATAATGAAAAATTAATTTGAAATTAGATTAACGGGTTAGCAAAAATTCATTCATGGTTTTCAAAACATTCAAAATAAGAAAGGTATTATTTTAAATCAATGTAAATATTCTAAAGATCTTATAAAACGTTTTTGTCTTGGATAGTAGTAAATGTAGTGATACTATATTGAGTACTACCTATATGTTGGATATTGAGGAAAATGGTAAATCTGTTGATCAATACACTTATTGATGAATGATTTGAATATTACCCTATATAACTACTATTCGTTTTGATATTATGTTTAGTGTTTTCATGTGTGCAAATTTCCAAGAAAACCCCAAAGAGTCTCATTTAAATGTTGTTAAAAGTATTTTAAAATTACTAAAACATACAACCAATTTAAAAATATTCAATAATTTTGTACAATAATTTCACTTAGTTAGCTATTCAAATAATGATTTTGGTGGTTGTAAGGTAGGTAGAAAAAGAACCATCATAATATGTTATCTTTTAGTAAAGTCTCTAGTATCATGGTGTAGTAAGAAACAAAATTATGTTACATTATCTACTACTGATTCTCAATACATAGCTCCTTGTAGTTTTTTGTGCACAAATTTTTAGAAGAAGAATACATTACTAGACTATGGATATCAATTCATACATCTACCTATAAATTCTGACAAAACAATAGCTATTACCATTTTGAAGATTAATGTTTGACACTCTAAGAAAAATCATATTGATATATGGAATCATTTTTTGAGAGATCATTATCAAAAAGGTGATATCACTTTTCAATTCCTTAGAACTGAACATAATCATACTGATATATTCACTAATACATTATGTTCTGAAAGGATAAATTACATCAAACATGATTTAGGGATGATAGATATTAAGTAAAATTTTACAGTCTTGAAGTTACTATCTTATATTAACTATTTTTACAGTTTAGATATTCAGGATTCACAGTTTCTCATGTTACTATATTGTTCAAACTGTCTCACACTTACAGTCTCACAGTTACTATCTCTCGGTTATGGTATCATGATTGCTCTTTCAATATTATTGTTGTATTATTTGGAATCACATTTTAATGTTGACACTGTAAAAACCTATTCTTGTCTCAATGTACTGAATCAGATTTCTATTTCTAGAATTTTAGGTCTCATATTGGTGTATTGATTATTTAATTTTATTTATGCTGTGTTTTTGAATTTGTGTCATTTAAAATCCAGAAATTTTAAAACCTCTATATCATTCACTCCTCTCTTCACATTAGCTCTCTTCTCTCAAAACCAATACTCCTCTCTCTCAAATAATTAGTCAAATTTCATCCATTCTCACTTCTCAAATCCAAGTTGGATGCCCAAAATGATTTTCCCATCATTGTCAACTCCTTATAAGCACAGATCTCAGAAGAAAGTGTAAATGGTACCCATAGTAATTTCTGAGGGATCGATGAATCAGAGTCATGTTGATAGAATAATAGTACCATAAAAGTATGTATGTCCAAAGTGGTTGTTGACTGGTAAGTCACTTGGGTTTAAAGTACTAAAAGAGAAGGTATGTATAACCTAGTTCACAAAATAGAAAATACTGATTTATCTGAATCTCACTTCCTTGTTTTATCAGTATGTTCAGTTTTCATTCAATACTGATGATGACATTGTAGTAAGAAGCTGGATTAATGGTCAAAGGTGTACTTTTTTTCTCGGTTATGGGTTGGCTACCTAGGGATATCTCATGAAGGAATATTAGAGGATCACCAAAGAGGTCCGCCTCCTCATAGTGACGTTTTTACCTTAGAAGAGTCTTTGTGAATATTGACTAGAAATTAGAAGAAAATAAAGGTAAATTTCTCCTATGTTTGATGGTGAGACAAAGATTCTATTTAAGATTATTCAAAATATTATTTTTCCAAGGAAATGAGATTTTTATATTCTTATGTATCATGATGTATTCTTGATACATCTAATGAAACAATGGGCACATGATTAATTTGTGTATGTATATTATAATTCACATGTGTGAAATGATAATGAAAAATTCAAAACCTACCCCTCAGTTTTATTCATGACTAATCTCTGTAATGCTGTCTTCCAAAGGAGTAATTGGCCTGAATGAAGAAGTAATTAATGATTAGGAGTTCTGTATCTTATAGGATACAATTAAAAGGATGAAAATTAGTTGGAATTTTTGGAAAAAATGATGTGTGGAGATCAATGAAATATTTTATGAAAAGTTTAATCTGGTTAACAATCCTTCAATACCTAAGAACAAATATGACCCTAGTTTAGAACCATATGAAATTTTTGTTTATTCCAAGGAAGAAGTGAAAGATGAAGTTGTTGCACCTATGGAAGGAACTGTCTTAGACAATGAAGGTGGTGGAAAACATTTTCCACAAGATTTAGTTGTAAAATATGTACATGTTTCCAAAAGAAGTGTTGATTCAATGGAAGAACCTGCTATGGAGGAAGAACCTACTATTAAGCAGGAACATAATGCAGAGGAAGAGGCTGCAATTGGGGAACAATCAAAAGAATAACCTGAAACTGAAATAATCATATCTACTGAGGTAATAATTGAAAAGGCATTTCAGCTAGCTAAAAAAGATTTGGGTGAACATGATAGAGATGAAACAATGGAAATGGATCTAGAGACTGAATCTCTTAGTCCCATATGAGATGCACCTATTGAGTGGGAGAAACACCCCAGTTTAGAATGTGTTCAAGTTCCCAATCCTGTAAACCAATGAAATATGTATACCTAGTATAAGTATCTTATCTATATTGATGTGGACAATGCCAAAGAGGCCCTGGTTAAAGGCATAAATCTTTCCGCTAAATTTCAATTGAAACCAATTTATGCTCTAGAAGAAATCTATGTTAAGGAGCCTATACCTATTTTAGATACTATTTCTAAACCTACCCAGTAATATTCTAATTTTGTGAGACATAGTGTTCTGAAATCTATTCGAGATACTTTGTTAGCTAGATTAAAAAATATCATGAAATCAAAATATGCTCCTTTGACTAATCTCAGTGAAAGAGATTCTACCTCTCTGTTAGAAAAAATCATATGGAAATTTTTTCTGAAAATGATTCACAAAATACAAGAGGTTAGGATTTAGAATAAATATTTGAGTGGTGAGTTGAAGTCTCACAGATATATTTGATGATGATATGCAAAAAAAATTTCAAATTGGACAAGATCCTACTGCTCATCCTTCTGATGAGGTTAGTGATAAGATCCCGTAGAATTATGTATCCTCGATTCAAACAAATTTGACATAAATATAAGAAAAAGTGTCTGAGAGAAAAATAATGATAGTAAATGAGATGAGTGAGCTATTTGTTGGCCATAAAAAGCTGATTGATGAGTATAAGGGATGCTTGTCGAATTTTTGGAATCTACTTAAGTATCTCACTATAAACATATTAGATTCAAATGCCTACGGACAGTCCTCTCAATCTATAGACTATGATATGATCAATTTTTTTTGATAAATATGTACATTAGTTAGTGTTAAGTGGTGTTGATAAATAATGTTTATCTCCTCTCATCAAGAATAGTGACCGAGTGTTTTATTTAGTGAGGATTCAATCAAATATTTCCAATGATTCTCATGAACAAATTTTTATTAATGTGGATTTTTTAATTTAATAGTATTTACTCTAAGTATGATATGACCAATCATTTAAAGTATCCTATAGATAATTTTAAAATTACTCCTATCACTCAATCCTTCAAGAATGAAGTTTAAAAGTTGAAAGATTTCACTCCTCTCTTGTACATGTTCTTGGAGAACAAAGATGATTTTGAGAATGGAATGAAGTATGGTGGTGATATCAATACTGATTTCATTAAGTTGTTGAAGCCCTATGTTCATGTGAAAATCACTACCATTGTGACTCTTACAGCTGTCCCTTTATGTACTAGCTCGACCCCTTCCTCATCCATTACCTTTTAATCTGCTACCATGTCTGTATCTCAGGTTCTAAGCAAGATTAGAACTATTACCATTGACCTATCCTTGCGTAAGTCTTCAACCAAACCAACTTTTGCAACTTCTATTTTGAAGGAGTCCCTCCTCCTTCTCTAAAAAATGGCTCAATCACTTCTACCACTTCTTCTTCTACTCCTGTGGCTCCTCCTGATGTTTCAGCTGAGGGAAAATAGAAGACTGCTGACCCTGAACTGAAGTGAAGGATGTATTTTGGATTGGGATGTTTTGTTTTTTCCTTATATTTGTACTGAATCTTATCTTTCTATTCAATCCAATGTACACTATTGTTGTTTCTTTTTTCCTCTTTCCTTTCATTCAATATTTATTTTCTTTTTCAATATATTCATTTTGATAATCCCAAATGAGGGATAATGAGAATAGAAATTTACATCTTATTTAACTCCAATGATTTGCATTTAAGTCACTTGATTTGTGATCATAAAAAGGGATATATTATTATCCTCCTCTTTTGTTAATTGTGTTTTAATGCTACAAAATCATGTTAATACTGTTTAAATTATCAAAAATCATGTGTAGAGATTACTGGGATCCTTATGGTTAAATTCTTACGACTCATGATATAACCTTTTACAAGATCCAGATTTATAATCCCACAAATCATGTTTTAATGTTGTAAATTATGGTTGATCTTGTTTTATAATGTTTTATGACATTATTTCGTATGTATAATCAATTATATGAATATTAATTATTAATATGGTTTAAATATATTTGGCTAAGTCTATGAAACTGTGATTCTGCAACCAGTTACAAATTTTTATAGAGTCCCTGACACCATAACCCAGACACCGTAATCTAGATAGCATAATCTAGAGACCATATCCCAGACACCATAATCCAGACACCATTACCCTGATACCGTAACCCTGATACCATAACTCAGACAGTGTGACTACGACATTGTAACCAGTTTCATATTTCATAAAGTCAATGACACTGGTTACATTCTACCATCTCCAGGACACCATTTGAAGGTTTTACAAAGGACTAGACACCATTTCCTAAGACACCATGGTCATGAAACTACATTTTTTCTACTAGTTCATGATCTCAATACAACTGTGGCACCATGATTGTCTCACTATTCAATTTCAGAGAAAAATAAACTATTTCCAAGTGACACCATTTCATGTTAAACATCGACACTTCTCCTTACTTTCTGTCTTTTTCAATTTAATTCAAAAGTTATTTCAGACACTCAAATTTGAGTCATTTAATGACAATGATATATTTTATATTTTTTTGTAGACATGTCACCTGAAAGTACAAGGTACGAGGTGTAGAAATAATTCTTCATCTCAGCTCCAAAACATACACCTGAAAAAATAGCATGAGACTCAGAGAATTAGACGCAAGTGAGAGTTCGTGATGTAACCCTAATTCAAGATAAAAGAACATACACACTTAATAAAACAGGAATAACTCTCGATTACAAAAAAGGATGAACTAATGTAGATTAAAAGAACATGAGCTACGATGAACATATCATACAAATGGAAAATAAAACATGAGACTTGCGATACTCTATTTTTTCACCAGAGGACACGAAAGTTTCCTATACTTCATCATACTAGTCCACATAATGATAGAGGAACACTCAGATCATTTCTAATACTCTTTCATTATCTTTTCTCTATTGTGTACTATTTTTTATCATTTGAGTACTGAATGTGTCTGTATTAAAACACTCACTGCCTCTTGCTTTAAATTGGATGATACAAGATATCCCCACTCGAATATATTTCTAAACATTGTTTATTTTCCCATGTATAATAGTTTAAGTGGTCTGGTGTGACCTTATCGTCTGTTTTTTCATGATGAATTTCGGAAGAGGTCTTATAATGTAGAAAGCCCAGTGAAATTTTGTTAACCCCAATCTCAGGTGTGGATAAAATTTATTAATATAAACATCTTGGAAGAAGGTTATCACCAAGTAGAGTGGATTTGGTCATGGAATGAGACTCAACCACTTGTTTTATATGCTTTGTGTTTCTATTTATTATTTATCTATTTTAATTGATATTTCAGAAATCAAACTTTTAATTTGATAGTTAATCTTGGATAGTAGTTAGAACTATTTTTCATTATTAGAATAGTTCCATAATTTCGTTAAATATCTCATATTGATACTACTGAGAGATTACCAATCTTTTGACAGTTTGAATAGTCAAACTATTATAATCTTATTAACATGATTAACTGGCATATATTAATTTTAATTGGGTGAATCATTTAGGTAATCCTTTTTAATAATAATTTTTTTCTAAGAAAACAATTCAACCCCTCTTGAGTGTCCCACTCTGACCAACACATCATTTCTATGAGAATCATATATTGTAACACCTATATCCCACGTCAATTTTATATATTTGATTAATTGAGCCAAATAGACTTTAATATCATTACTGGGTTGTTTTGGTCCAAATTGGAGTAGATAGAACATAATGTATCCATTCTCTATACATAACCATGGTGAAAAGTTTTAATTTTACAAAATGAATGGTTGCCTACTATGGGTACAACTATAAACACCAAAATAATTTATTACATCTATAGATAATGAAAGATGAATGTTACATTACTCATTTCCTAATTCAGGATAATCATAATAAATTCTCTTCCACTAAGGAGAGTCTACTAGATTAAATAATTTCCCATATTTAGTTATTACATAGGAATTCCATGTTAATTTCATCATGGTTTCCTAAAATCAATATAGTATTTTTAATTGTTGAATGATAGAAAAATACCACACAACATGAAGAGGAATTAATTCATATTTCATGTATCGATCTGTGCCACAAATAAGGAATTTTATGAGCGATTAATGGTCCTTGAGAAAAAATATGAAATCATTGTGACAAGCATGTATTTTTTTAGATTATTACCATTCAAATTAGAATATGTTTAGAATCATATGATTGATAAGGAAGTTCATTTTCTTTTGGTATTATATCATTAAAAAGACCTAGTAGTTCTATAAATATGTTTTCACCCCATATTTTGCCATCGTTCAAATTATGTAACTTCAATACAGATGAAAATGTTGTGTATTTAGTATAAATGGTATACAATTGGATCTTAGTACAACAATATAACTTCTAAATTAACTTGGACAATCATGAACATCATCTTCGATTAGAATTTTCATTTCATTCATATGATATCTGTCATCATTTGACCTAGTATTCATATTAAATGATACATAAACTGTAATATCATCCCAATCATTGTTCAGGTTCATTTTTTCTTTGTGTTTTGTCCAATATTTATAGCTTTGATCTATTCTGCAACAAATGAAATGTTCTTCCAAATCTTCAAAACAAATTTTTATTAAATAAAAACAATATAAACATGGATAAAGGATTTAAGATGTATCATATGCAAGACCTATTGTATAATTTATGAACCATTTAATTCCCTTTTCATAAACTTTTGTCATACAATTAGCATGCATCAATTTTTTATTCATATCCATCTTATTAGGATGATACAATTATCATTTTTAAAAATAAATATATAAATACACATAAGATATTCAAAATAAAAGGAGAATGTTATAGATAATTATAATAATGGGAACCCAACATTTGATTGTTTCAAATAATTTCAGTATTATTTGTAGGAAATTGGTGATTGAATTTAAGAATAGAATTAGTCCATTGTTTATAGGTGATATCCTCTGAATTAATCTAAAAAGATCACCAGAACATAGTATGGGAGGAATACTACTTAGAGTAGTTCAAGCAACAGAAGTTCATGCCCAAAAGAGACTGGGGATGTGTACCATGAAAAAAAAATTATAACTTCTTGAGATATGAGACTTATGAGGATAGTATTTTTCACCTTAAATCTATTTGTTCTTGTACAAGGATCTGGTAAAGTAATAGAAAAAATTTCTTAGTTTGTTTCTTAATGCTAAAAACACATCAACAAATGTTTGAATCCTACAAATTGATCCTTGATTGTTGAGACAATAAGAAGACTCGACTGTATGGTCTTACACACACTCATACTGAGAAAACCATTGTAGTTTTAAAATTCAAATCATGCCTTCAATTACGCTATCAAAGGGAAAATAACATTGGTATGGGGGATCAATTTTAGAAGCAAATAGATTCTCATGAACAAAAGAAGGTATTTATAGTAAGGTTTCTATAACACCAATAGGTGGGAGTCCTAAAAGATGGATGAATTGATGTTTACTCATTTCCTCACATGGTATATGGTGGGATAGGTGGTGTTTCACTAACAATATGAGTACAGGTTTAATGGAGTGAGAAAGTTCAAGTGACGATCACTTTTTATTGGACAACTTTCGAATATGATTAATTTGGAGATCCCAAAAAGGTAGTGGGAAATTGAAATCATATAGGAAATGTGACCACTGAAAAGTATCCATCTTCCCTTGATCCTTCATTATTTTAATTATAACATCATCCCAATGATAGGTATCCAATTCAAGCATAAATGTTTCCTCCCTAATTTATTCCCATTTAACATGTTCTAATTCATTTTTAATCATAAATAAATTGATTTCAAATCATTATTTAACGTATAATTATAAAATATCTTATTAATAATGTTAATAAAATGGATGTATTACTCAAATAAATTAATTATAGACATATATTAATCTCAACATGACTAGTAAATAGGTTTAAAAAATTATTTATCATTTGATGGAAAACTACCCTAGTAAAATTTTGTTATTTCATTCCATTTAATTGCGACATAGATTTCTAAATATGGGTAAAAATATCCTTCCTCAAAATATATATGGTCATCTAATCATCGAAGTTTGACACTTGGTCAATGATATTGAAATTTCCTGAAACCAATGGATGAAACTGTTATTGATACCAGAAGTGACTTTAGATTCCATGTTATTGTAATTTTCTGTAGATTACTATATTCAATGTATTTTAGGTATACAAAAAATATATATATTGTATTATAACCCACCAAAAAACCCCAATTTTAAAAATTATAGATTAATAAATATTAGTTTTAGTTCACATATCATACAATATCCAATACCAATAATAAATTTCCCTAAAAACACCCGAAATACATCCCATTGATAATCATTTCACAAAATTCAGTTAGCATTGACACTCAAACCATTCCCAATGATACAATATTTATCAAAATAATAATAATATCAAGTACATGGATTAAATGTTAAAAATAATAATTTTATATATAAAAAACATGGATATTCTATTTTAGATAAAATTAAAGGATCATGAATTCACAATATATAATTCCACAAAACATAATAATTCGTAAAATATTTATATAAATTTAATTCATATAATATTGATAATGAACGTGAAGGAGAGGGATAGAGTGATCCAAATATGGATTGAGGTATGATATATTGGGTGTAACATAGGAATATAAGGGATAATTGGAGTTTTGAGCTGATTACCATCTGCACACTGCAAAAACTATTTTTTCCGTCAACAGTAAGGATATCCATGCAATCTGAGTGAGAATTTATGATGAATGAGTGAAAATGAGCCTGATGGAAAGGGAAAGTCTGAACCAAAAATGGATTGAGGTAAGAGATATTGGCTAGAGAATCAGTGAGGTAGATCGAGGAAAAATAAGATCGCTTGTGCATGCACTATTCAAACTATTTGGGGAAACAAAAAATAAGAAAAGATGTTCGAGGGGGAGAAATGGTTCAAAATAATCACATACCCAAATTTTAATATACCATTATAATTTCAAAAACAGAAAATTAGATAAAATTTAAAATAAATAAAATATAAGTAAACTCATTGATTTCAAAGAAATCCTTTAAAACAAAAGAAACAAATAAATTTTAATCATCAAATGACTTAAAAACTTTTTATTCTAAATAGATCTTTCCATAAAAAATACAACTCTAAATTTAATTTATAAACACTTAAAAACTCATTTAAATATATCATTAGATAAAAATTTATGTATATATGAAAATATTAATCAGTTTAATATACACAAATGAAACTTTATTCAACAATAATTAATTTTCCTCACTTTTAAAAGACAATTTATAATGTAACTCAAGAATCAGACAACTTAAAATCATTATTTAAAAATTTTAATTTCAAAATAAAAATCCATTAATAAAGAATATATGAATCATTTAGACTAAAGAGTAATTGTATTGAAAATCACTATACATAGAAATCATAAAATTTAAATATAAACATGAAAACTATAGATACAAATAGAAATTGATTTTTTTTATAATGTTATACTTCAAAAAAGTTAGAAATTATATAATTCATAATACTATTTTAAAAGTACCAAACGAGCCTTTGGATCATTTATTAGGAATAAACATTTAATATAACCTTTTATTTAACACATTTTTAAAATTGAATTGATTTCCAGAATTATTTTTAAATCTATATGATGATTCATTTAATTAAAACTAGTATAAAGCATCTTAGAAATTCATATGAATGGTCAAATCCATACATTATAGATAACTATACTTGGAAACCCATTAATGAAAATCTATAGGATATTTATGTAACCAAAATATAAAATTAAATAACATTTCGAGCATAAAACAAATAATTATACTAAATCTCAATAGAGACTAAACCCATTTCAAATATTCAAAATCATAAAAGTAAACTCTTTGTTCACTTAATCAGATATATAAAAAACATAACACCAATTTTAAATTGTATTTAATTTTATAAAATGAAAACCTCCATTTTTAAGGAAAACAAAAAATTCGTAACCTTTTATGTTTCTATTTAACACTAACTATTACTAAAAAATATTCATTAATCTTAAAGAAAGATGTCATTTAAAATTAAAGCAACCTGATCAAGTTATGAAAAGAGGAAATCATGAAATCAATTACAAGGAAAAATGCTAGATGACGGAAGTCCTTAAAAATGATAATATGATGATCTCAAATAGATCTTGAACAATCTATGAATGAAGTAATTAATAATTTAGATAATGAACCGATATAGGGTTCAAAAAATATTGAAGATTAGGGAGGGCCGAGAAAGCAGAACATGGATAGAGGATAAAATAATGGAGGAGCATATGCCCTAAAAATGGAACATGGAGACTATCGATCCATGATAACACTGAACTATCACAAACTGTTGAACCTAAACAGGTAAACGATGATAGAAGAGGAGAAAAATAACATTTCATAGATTTGAGGGTTGATTTGTTTAAGAGAAGGTCTAGGGAAAGTTGCATCAACACTGGACATCCATGAGAGATTGAGAAATGCGACGAAAATCGGTTTAGTTAGGGTTTTTTTAAAAGGATGTGCAGGGTTTTATCAACACTTCCAAAAATGTGCTGATAATGACAGGTTTTATCAGCGCTAAACTAATAAGTGCTAATAAGGATATATCTCAATATTTATTAATGAAACACCAATAAAAGGTATTTTTATCAGTGCTAAAATTTTAGTGTTGATAAAGATGGATTTTATCAGCACTTCTTTAAAACTGATAAAGATTTATAACTATAATTATAAATAAATATATTTGAAAATATATTTATATAATTATAAATGTATTTATATCATTAAAAATATTTATAAAATTATATATATAATTAATATATAAAAATATAATTATATATATAATATATATATAAATTAATTAAATATAATTATTATAATTTTAAAATTATTTAAATATATAATTATTTATTTAAAATCATATAAATTTTTAAAAAATTATATTTATTTATTTAATTTCATAAATATATAATTTTATAAATATAGAAAATATAAATTTATAAATATATTAATAAATAATTTTTTTTTAATTATATTAATAATACTTGATTTATTACTATTAAAATATTTATATCATTATATATATTTATAAAAATCTATATATTTGTAATAAATAAATATAAATATAGTATATATATTCATTATTTAAATATATTTATTATAATTTTATGATTATAAAAATATTTATATGATTATATAAATTTATATAATTATATATATATATACATATAAATATAAATATAGTAAATATTTTCATTTTTAAATACATTTTATATAATTTTATATTAATTAAATATATATTTATATATTTATTAGTATATACATACTTTAAAAAAATTTCATTCACAATTATAAATATATATAATTTTATAAATATCGAAAATATACATTTATAGATATATTTATTTATAGATATTGATTAAAAATATATTTTTAACATTATTAATGAATATATAATCATAAATGCATCCATGTTAAAATTGAGTGAAATTAAAAAATTAAAAATGAGTACACTATAATAATATTGAAAAAATGGATAAGTTTCATTAATGAAATAAATTATTAAAAAAATTGATATATATTGAAAATATAAAAATATAGTAAATAAATATATATAAATAAATTTTAGAAATTGACTATATTATAAAAAAAATATTATAAATGAATAAATAACAATCTCTGTAATAATATTAAAAATAAATACAAATAATTTTCTTATTAAAAAGATAATATATTAAATATATAATGTTACTATATAAAATTAAAAAATTATTGTTATAATTTTAATAAATTAAATAAATATTAGGTGTATGTGTTTTTATATGAGATATCTTTAATTACGTAGTTATTTTGTGTCTGTTGATTGTATATAAAAATGCATTAATTATGTATATGTTTGGGAGAAATCAATGTTACACAAGTTTTTCATATGATAAATCGAAAATTCAAATGACATTCAATTAAATTTCTATTACTCGATATAATTAGCCAATATTTTAATTTGATATTATTTTTTATTTAAAAACCATATTCTCAAAATATATGACTTATTTAATGTAAGAAAAAATATTTTTTATTATATAAATCATATTTTTGGAAATATTATAAATATTGATATATGTATATATAGAAATATATGTGAATATATATCTATATTAACAATATTAAATATATTAATGATTATTATGTATAAAAACTATTAAAATTGAATAAGATAGGAATATTTTTTTTAACTATTACTTTTTTTCATCTTATATATTTGTATTTAATATAAATTATTTATTACTATTTATCACTAATATATATATATAGTTTATATTTATTAATAAATGTTTCATTAATAATTTTTTTCTGAATTTAGTAATTTATTCATTTTATATATTTATATTTAATATATAATATTTATAAATATATTTAATGTAACATCTGGGTTTCGGGTGCCGTCAAGTGGTGCCCCGTATCTTGTTCGTCACATGGCCTCAAGCGCATTTCCCCAAATTCTAGAGGCTTCCGACTAATAGTGATGGCCTTGGGTGTGATAGTGGAGAAACTATGCTCTCATATGCATAGTAACACAACAGATAAAAATAGATAAGAATAGGAGAAGTAGTAATAATACCATACCATAGTAACAATAGAAGACTCGAAGTAAATAAACAACTACAACATATATATATTTATATATATATATATCAATAATGATTCATGTCATAAGTATCTAGGAAAGAAGCCAAACAAGCCACAATGCTGGAATACAGTACTAAAACAATGTAAAAATAAAACAAATAAAAACTCCATAGCATCGCAAGCGTCATCTAGGTCCATGATCCCCAGCTCAAAAGCAGTCAAGTACCTAAAGTAGAAGGTTCCTTGCCCTTGTCTAAACCTGCACAAATATAATCTGTTTGAGGCCAAATCATGGACCAAATTGGGTGTGAGACTAATACTAGTAAGGAACCACCCAATGATTTGTGCTTAATAGTCAGCGAATATATATGGATAGTAATAAGAAAAATGAAGTAGTAAACAAGGAATTACTCAAAGTAAACAATCCTAATGTTTTGATTGCATTCATTTTCATTTATCAAGTAAGCAGCTAATAAAAATTAGGTAACCCTTTGAGATGTACTAATAGCCTAACCCCTCTAGTTCATCCAAAACAAACACAGGAAACCCTCTGGTAAGTACATACAGTCTAACCCCTCTGGTTAGATTTAACAAATACTCTATGAGGAAGCACTCATCGTCAATTCCCCATGTGGTCTCATATCGGTAACTATAGAAATTCTATGGAAACAATAAACGTCCAATTCCCCTTGGGGTCTCATAAATAGGAAACTACAGACACTCTGAGGGAGCACAATGTCCATCACCCCTATAGTCTCACAACATAAAAGTAAACAGACACTTTGGGGATGACCTCAACGTCCATTCCCCCTATGGTCTACTACATCAGGTTCTCATAGCCCTGTTTATGTCAATGATCTAGAAATGATATATGGCATCCAAATTAATCATCAATAACTAAATTTCAAAATATTCTACATTATATCACATCATTTCAGATAAAATCACTCCATCTTAACAATAAAACGCATGGAAATAATGCAACTTAACAGGCTAGGCTAGACCAAACAGTTAATATCAAGAAAACATGGGAAAACACATCCATAGTAATGTAATTAACCCTATTTACAATAACAAATCATGTAATAAACCACATAAGTCATAGTAAAAAATAACATGTCTAAAAATCATAAACACGCAATATCGCGAACATGGGTACTGGACACTTTTACATATATAACCAAAAGACTAAATATGGAAAGGAACAAAAAATCTTCCTTGGTGTTGTATGGAAACTATACATGAACCACAAGATGTGAATTGCCCTATAATACCGTAGATCTAGAAAAATTTTGAAATTTCCAACCAAGGATATCTCAAGAATGAGAAGAAGTGAAGGAACGAGGCTATAGAAGAAGGAAGAACTCACCATGTAGATTCCAATGGAATCAACGGTGGTCGAA
Organism: Viscum album; assembly: GCA_963277665.1. Lineage (NCBI taxonomy): Eukaryota > Viridiplantae > Streptophyta > Magnoliopsida > Santalales > Viscaceae > Viscum > Viscum album. The sequence goes on along the minus strand of OY728162.1, from coordinate 1,364,370,338 downwards.
TTAGAGAATGGATGGAAAGTCAAAGGCTCGAAGAAGAATCGCTGGCTACAGACGCTCCTGGACGAGACGAGAAGAGAATAATAGGTTTATATTGATTAGACGTGACCCGAGTTTGTTTAATGAAATAAAAATAAAAAGTACACAACATGTTATAAAATTACACAATGTGAACTATCTTTAACCGGCCTCTATATTAGGCAGTCTTCAAGTCACCCAGACGTCCATGTGCCCGACCATTACACGACCAGCACACAGTCACCCGCAGAAATTGGCTACACGGCGTGTACTTATACGTACATGGTGTGTATTCCTGAAATGTTTAGAAAATCCTATTTTCCTAAAAAAACAAAAAATAAGGACATAGCTGAAATGAGGAACCGGGTTCTTACAGACTTCCTCCCTTTAAGAAACTTGTCCTAGAATTTTTGTAGAAAGGCGACGTAGGAGAAGAATCATTGAAAAGCTTTGGCCACTTTGATCGTACATCTGTCTCCCACTCCCATGTCTCTTGTTGTACTCGACCGTGCTGAAATAACACTAGTACCCAAGGAACATACCAACCATAGAGAACCGTCCTGCTAAAATCAAAAATCCTAATTGGATACTCCTTGAATGATGCATCCACCTCTATCACTACATCTTTGAGTTGAAGGACTTGAGACGAGTCTGAGAAGTAATGTCGTAGCTGAGAAACATGGAAGATGTCATGCCTGGCCTGATACCTTAGTGGTAACTACAACTGATAGGCAATCAACCCAACACACTCCAATACCTCAAACGACCCAACATATCTCAGTGAATGCTTATCCTGTCTCTTAATCCTATTTTGTACCAACCTCAGTGTTACATGAAAGAAAACCTGATCTTTGACCTCGAACTCCATATGTCGTCTCCATTGATCAACATAAGACTTCTTTCATGACTGTGAAGTATCCATCCACTTCCAAATCAACATGACCTACTCTGTCGTCTCCTAAACAGGATGATGTCCCTACATAGCTGCCTCTCCTACCTCTAGCCAACATAGTGATAATCTGCATGGACTACCATACAAAGCCTCTTAAGTTTCCATCTAAATAGTTGTTTTAAAAATATTATTGTATGAAAAATCAACCAAAAGAAATTTCATTTCAAAGAACCTCCAAAATCTATTATGCATTCTCATAGAATTTCCTTCTACACCTGAATAGTACTCTTGTACTAGTCATATTTATGGGTATGGTAAGCTATACTTAGAAGTACCTGTGTACCTAAAACCCTATATAGTCCCTGCTAGACCCGAGAAGTAGAACCTATGGCCCTATCTAAAATAAATGAGCGTGGAACCCCATATTGTTGTAAAATCTACCAAATTTAAAGTCTTCCCCACTCATCTACACAGAAGGTGTCCTTGATCGGTATGAAGTGACCAACCCTCGTGAGTCTATCAATGAAAACCCAAAAAACATCATTTCTTTGAGGTGACCTCAGAAACCCTATCTCGACATCCATCACGACATCATTCCACTTACACTAGAGAATGGTTAAATGTTGAAAAATCCCTACTAGTCGTTGATGCTAAACCTTAACCTACTGATAGGTGGAACATCTCATCAAAAAACCAATAACATCTCTCTTCATACCTGGACACAAATACTAATAGTGGAGGTCATAATACATCTTGGTGACACCAAGATGAACTTCCGAAACTGAGGATTGGAAGTCCCGCATCATCTTTTGGCATATGTCTGATGTCACCCATATGATATCCTGAAAACGCATGATCTCATCCTCACCTATGGTCCATCAGGGAATAGGGTCCTCTCCTTAAACACTCTCATATAGATCTAGGACTTCAAAATCTTATACTTTCCTCATTCGCACTCAATCAATAAGAGTAGAGGTAATATCTACAGAAGAATGAAAAGTCTTGCCATGTCTATCATGCACCAAAAAATGCATCTCAGATAATATATCCATTTGATTCCACTCACTGATAGCCTCCTAAAGTGCCTATATCTGAGTTATCCTACTCAAAACAACAGTTACTATGTTTCCATTCCCAAGCGTGTAGGCATGCTCAATGTAAAATGGTCAATGTTACTCAACTCACCTTCAATATCTCAAGTTTAGGTCACGCTGAGTGGAGATATACATGAGAATTTATTGGTTGGTTAAATCAATATAATGTTGTCCCATATGATATTTTCTCTAGAATTGAAAAGCACGAACAACTGCATCCATCTCGAGATCATGCACCAGGTAATTACTCTTATGTGGCCTCAACTCCTGAGACCCGTACACAATGACTGCTTCCCCCTACATAAGCACTCCCCCGAGCCTGATACCTGATGCATCGCATGAAACTATATAACTCTTCCCCAACTCTTTAAAAACTTGTATCATTGCTATATTCAATATCCATTTCATATCCTGATAGGATGACTCAAAATAATCTGACCACATGTACTTCACACTCTTCTTAGTCAGGCCCGTCAGTGGCGCTGCTAAGCGTGAAATGTCCTGTATGAAATGTCTATAGTATCTAGAAATCCCTTAGAAACTCTACAACTCAAAAAAAAAATTCGAGTGCTCCCAAGAAACTACTACTCCCACTTTATATGGGTCTAATGATACTTCTATCTCTGAGATGACATGACCCAAGAAGTGAATTTGGTCCATCCAAAAGTGGCATATTGAGATCTTATCATTTAAATAGTTTCCTCTCAATGTACTCAAACCTATCTCAACATGGGTGTCATGGTTGTGTCGAGTGTGAGAGTACTCCAAGATATCATCCATGAAGATTCTATAAAAGAATCCAAGTATTGATGGAACACTCGGTTCATCACTGACATGACAATAGAAGGAACGTTCATGAGATCGAATGACATAACCACATACTCATATAGACCATACCTACTCTGAAAGGCTGTAAGAGTTATATCAGATGGTTTGATGTGAAAACTGATGATAATTGAATCTCAATTCAATCATTGAGAACACCTGGGATCTTCGATATTGATCAAATAGATCACAAATCTTTGGAAGGGATATCAATTCTTGAACGTCAAATGGTTCAAATTCTGTTAGTCCATACAAAGTCACAGGGTACCCTCCACCTTCTTCGCAAACATGACAGGTAAACTACAAGGAGTTGTACTGGGTTAGATGAAACCCTTGGCATGAAACTATTCCAACGTTTTCTTGAGCTCCTGTAACTCTGGTGTATCCATCCTATAAGGAAGAATGGACACCAGTTTCCCTCCTGGAACAACCTCAAAGGAAATTTATACCTTCTACTCTAAAGGAAAAACTTAAAAGTCCTCAAGAAAAACATCCCTGAAATAATCCACCATTGGTGGAAAATCCATCTGTGATGTCCCCTGGTCAACCAGATATAGACTAGCAATCTGTGCTGTAAATCCTCCCAACCCATGATGCTCGGGTCCTACTCTTTTTGCCTAGACATCCCATTCACCCTTTTGTAAAACTGATCCACCCTCTAGTGACTTAAAACTCACCCTATGATGATAGAAATAGACAACTGCGTGGAAGGGAACTAACCAGTCCATTTAGATAATGTAATCATAGCATGTCATCTCTAGGACATAAAGGTCCCAAAAGAAGTGACACCCACCAACCTCTAGAGGGAACTCCTTGAACTGACATACACTAGCCTTTCTAGTCCCCAACAGAGTGTATAGTATCAATATATCTATAGAATAAAACATAAAGATCCCAATTCTCTCTACAAAATAAATAGATTTAAACTTATAGAAGCCCCTATATTAAAAATAGTAGAAGCTAAAACTATGGAAACTAGAATAGTAACTCTAACTGTAGAAGGGTAGGTATTTTTCTCATGCTCGATCTGATCCATTGCAAATGTCTGACATGTACCACAACCATGTGACCCTTCTTTACCACCCTGAGCTGATCAACCATGTTGTCATTGAAAACCTACTGACAAGGTACCATGACCGCAACATTAACAACATCTTGAATGGTCGAATAAAATCAAGTTCCCAGACTAATGAGAAACTGGTGGCGCTGTTCCTGAATGAGGACTCATAGAAGAACCCATGTCACCAACTGTTGATGAGAAACACTGACAGAAATGCTGAAGATGGCCCTTCTTGCCACACGATCGGTACGCTACTGGATCTCTCGGGCAATGTGAACTCATATGCCTGCTCTTCCCGTACTAGTAGCACACCACCTGGCTAACTGAAAAAGTATCCTGCCTACTATGATCTCCACATGTAGACTCTCTGAGGCACTTCCTGTTATTAGTCTAAGTCACACCAACTCTTGATGCTAAACCTCCCTATCTCACAGCTCTAGAATCCTTCATATTGTGCTATGTGATCATCTCCTAGTTGACCTTAGAAGTGATGGAATTTGGACTGATTATTTTCACCTAAGTTCAGATATTATGCCAAAGACCATCCTAAAACTTCCTCTCCATAAATATCTCATCACCTCCTAGAATGGGTGTGATGTCCTATAGATCTGTGAAGAGAGAACAATATTCCATGACTGAGAGAGTACCCAGCTCCAGACTCATGAACTCATGGGTTCAGTTAGACCTCAATGTCTCTGGGTAAAAGTAGTCATAGAAACCACAGTACAACTCATTCCTGGCCATAACCTGCTGGAGTCCCACCTACGAGATCAAACCCCACCATCTCTTGGAGGAGTCCCGAAGCATAAAGGTAGTGAGATTCACCCTCCTCTTTGGAGGCGTCTCTAGATGCTCAATGATTTAAAGCATGGATTCTAACCTTGACTCTGCAGCCTGAGGTACTCTATCCCTTTTTATGAGGGGATGATGATGCTACTTAAATACCCATGTTAGCTCTTCCATAGAAGGGGTACGATGTGGTACTCCATGGAATGTATGGATGAACCTCATGATGCCCTTTCGGAATAGTGCATCGGCACCTGTATCTGAAATAACGGTTGGTGACAAGACAAGAACTACAAGAGGATCTATTGGTAGTCCTTGACCAGCCATATATGTTCTCTGATCATTGCCCTATAATGGGCCTAAAACCTGAGGAAGTCTCTTTGGGATGACTCTACAAGGTCAAACACACACCTTTGATTAATATTATCAAGTTTTGATACTTATAAACGAAATAAGGGAAGAAGATAAGGAAATAATTAAAGTTTTCCTAAAAATGGATACACGGCATGTTCCCTTAAGCATTCACATGGTTGTGTACTCCTTCATAAACCGGTCATGTAACACCCGACACACACGACGTGTTATCCCAACACACGATGCATACATGATTCGTTTCCCCTTCCTAAGTTCATCTACATGACTTTCCCATATGGTTATCCTAGGACGAGACTACATGACGTGTTTGTGCCAGACACGACATGTTCCACTTAGGAATCAATTGACCATGTCGATAGTCCCACATTCAGAGAAACAAATAACTCTACATAGCGTGTTTTTGTTAGACATGGCATGTACTAGAAGAATTTCAATTACCCATGTTGTTATTCACATGACCGGTTACACGGTCGACTCTGGATGGTGTGTTCAAGCTAGAAACAACATTTACTACCTGAGTTTCATCCACCTGTTTCATCGGTAAAATGGATGGACATGTGGTCTATACAACACGACGTGTACATCCAGTACATGGCGTGTTCCACCAAGGATTTATCAACCCCGTGTATCTTCCCACTCAACCTGTAAAACAATTAGATACTGCATGGCGTGTACATACAATAAATGGAGTGTACTTAAGAAAAACACTTCTTTCCTGAATAGAAGGAGAAATGGCATGTATTCAGCGATACACACCGTGTATTCTGAGGTTTTCAAGATAGTAAGCCTCAGAAACTACTCCAGAACCCAAATAAAACACTAAAACAAACATTAATGTTCCCAATTCTAATCCATGAGGTCCATACTACCCGCTAATTAAAGCTTGGAATCATATAAATATTACATTCATTCATAAAAATGAAATAATCTACCAAATTACAATCCATGAGGGCCCATAAAACCTCAACAACCGAATTTTGGGATTTATTAAAACAAAACATTACACAAACAATACCCTATCAATCAAGAGGTATTCTATCAAGGCATATATCACAACAACATGCTTATGTAGCACAACATCTATCATAACAAAATGCAATTGGTAATGCAGCCTAAATGGCATGACAAGAATGCATGGAATTTGATTTCTAGAAAGTGCCTATATTATGCATGAGATGGATGACCCTCATCTCATCAGGTTAAAATAGAAATAGAACCACAATATTAACAATGATAACTACACAAATCACATGAATCGCCCAATGAAGAAATTAAATCAACTATAAAATTTTCAATCCAAAAAAATTGATATAAATCAGGTAAATTAGCTTTTCCCTATACATGGGTTAGCTACTCTTAGTCCCAACTTATTAATAATTACTTATTACTTCCTATCCATGGCTATAGTATCCAAAAACAAAGTCAAGAAGAAAAGTATTATTTTGATACCACTTTGTAATAGCCTAGTTCCAGGTGCCTCGCAGAGGTGCCCCGTACCCGATTGGTCAAATGGCCTCAAGCGCATTTACCCAAATGCCAGAGGCTCCCGACTAGAAGCTAGGGCCTTGGATGTGATAGTAGGGAAACTTTTCCCCCATTATAAGAGTAACAGATAAGAATTAAATAGATATCAACAATAGAAGCAGTAATAATACCATGCAACTGTAACAGCAGAAGACTGTAAGTAAATAAACAAATGCAACATATACATATACATATATATATATATAATGATGCATGTCACAGGTATCTAGGAAATAATCCAAACAATTCACAATGTTGGAATATAGCACTAAAACTAAGTGCAAATAAAACAAGTAATAACTCCACAGAATCGCAAACTTCATCTTGGCCATGTGCTCCCCATCTCCAAATCAGTCAAGTACCTGAGGTAGATGGGTGCTTTCCCTTATATATACCTTCAAAAATATATTCTTTTTTTGTCTAAAGAATAACCCAACTAGGATGCGAGACGAATCCCATTATGCAATCACCCAATGATTTGTGCCTAATATTCAGTGATTATATAAGGTAGGTAATAAGAAAACTGATGTAGTAAACAAGGAAGTACTCAAAGAAAACAATTATTCTGTTTCAATTGCATTAATTTTAATTAATAATGTAATAAGCTAATCAAAAGTAGGTAACCCTCTAGGAAGTACTCATAGTCACTGTCTGGTTCAACCAAAAAAACAGAAGAAACCCTCTAAAAACGTACCCACAATATAACCCACTTGTTATGATTTAGCAAAGACTATCCGAGGAAGCACTCACCATCAATTCTCCATGTGGTATCGTGTCGGTAAATATAGTGTCACAACCCATCCTTGGGGCTCGTGTCGTGACTAACCCAAGCCCGCCTTCCATAGGCCAGGGGCTGGAGACTAGCACCAAGGCATAATTCTCGGTAAAAAGGGAAGGCATTGACATTGTAAAGTAAAAAACACCACATAGCAAGCAAGAAGTAGAAGTAAAATACTAACTAAAAACTGAGTACAACAGTATGTGCGGAAAAGTAAGTGGGCCAAAATACAAACCCAAACTGAAAATAATGTACAACTCGAAAGGGAAAACATGAACTAAAAATTAATCCTCAACGTCGATCCGTCCTCTAGGACTCCCACCTGAAGGGTGAGAACCGATAGCCTCCTCAGCTCCTCGGGTCCAACCGTCCACTCCGAATACGTCCCGCCAGTGGTCCACCTCTAGGAATAGTCCTGCTCCGCAAGCCTCAACCACGATTAGCGTTGTCCGTCGTCTGCAACCAACACAACATAGTGCGGGCATAGCCCATGCAGGGGTGAGTATAATCTACTCAGTAGGGACCCCTAGACCCCCTAAGGTCTCCCAAAATCCACAAAGGATAATCCACAAAGGAACGATTCAATCACAAAATAACATCCGAAACTGCTTAGGTATATGCCCATACATATACCTAAGTGATCATTTCTCGTTCGACTCCAACATTCGAGCTCAAGTACAACCCATTCCACACAGGAAAGAAAAACGTAAATCCACACAGGATAGAACAACACAATCCACTTAGGAAAGCAAAATAGGATTCAACTCACACAAGTATACTTCTTCATATGATGATAGTGATGATCAGATATATCCACTGATTCATCTAAGTCATCGGACCCACAAAGGATCGATAGGTACTAACCCCCGCAATGACCCAGGAAGGGTCTGACCCATATAGGATCGATAGGTAACAAACCCCCACAATGACCTAGGAAGGGTCTGACCCACACAGGATCGATAGGTAACTAACCCCCGCAATGACCCACATAGGATCGGACCCACATAAGATCTGTAGGTGTTGGCTCACACAGAACCATTGAGCGCTGACCCACACAGGATCGGACCCACACAGGATCAGTAGAACTGATCCACATAGGATTGCTGAGTGTTGTAGTCGTCGCCATCGAATCCACTGAGGATCTATGTACAGTCGTTTTCGTCACAGTAGAAAACGCAGCCAGCACTAGGGTTCCCGCACACAGCAAGCTCATTCGGGAGGGTCCGCTCCACGAGCCGAGAGGCTGATACATCAACTGACAAAAATTCCAGAGTTTATGTATCCAAAAGTTCCGTATCGTCAACATGAACTCAACGTCGCAGACGGTGCGTCAATAGGACGCCCGGTCTGAGAGTTATTGGCTTTTTTGTCCTGGGGACCTGGTTGGTTTTTAGGTCAAAACCAACCCGACCATACTCCACCTACGTCCAAACCTCGGGCGGAGTAAGCCAAATGATCCGTCTTACTAATAGGAAACCAACAATGTCGACATCATGTCAATCAGACGTCCGGAGCTTCAGATATGAGCGTTCCGCTCCGAGGGCCTGGTTGGTTTCATGTACGAACCAGCCCATCCGAACCAAAAGTTTTCCTAAACCATGAGTGCGATATAATGAAATGATCTTCTCGATCCAAGGATCACATCGCCGCTGACGGCGTGTCGATCGGAGGTCCGTAGCCCGAGATATGGGAAAAAGAACCAAAAGGGTCCGAAAATGGGGGGTTTCGGGGCCGGACTAACCCGGTCCGAGACCCCCCGGGTCCGGGTCGGCCTGGCTGGGTGCGGCTCGGTGCACTGGCACGTGGCGCCAGCTGGCTCGGTTGAACGGCTGAGCCATTCGGCTTTTGCGGGGGGGGGGGGGGGGGGGGGCACTGCTCCCCATGGTTTGAAATCGCGGCCCCCCTTAATGGGGGCCGCTAGCTTGGCCGGCAGTGGGTTTGAACCGCCGGCTTCCCTTCTGTCCGGCCGCCCCACCCCGGCCGGCCGATTTCTGCCACCACGGGACCGGCGTCGGCCGGTCCAGTCCCGGCTCTGACACCGGTGGCCCGGAACCGGCCGCCGGTCACCCTGCTCTGCCGCCGCCCGGAACCAGCCGCGACTTGGTTCGTCCAGCGCGGCGCGACGGCGCCGCGCTTTACATGCCACATGATTCCGTGCGGTGCGACGGCACCACGCCCTTCCCGTTCCAACCACTTTAGAAACAAATAACATGGATAAGGGAGGAGGGTCAGCCGTGTTTGTGCGGTCTTTCCCCCTCTCGTTAATTGATAGCATTTGGTCGTATTTTCATGAAGAACGACAAGGTACGATACACGAACAAATAAATAAATAAACCCCTACCTCGAGCGTAGCATGAATGGAGGTTCGTCGAACGATGGTTCATCGTAGAAAAACAGTCGCAGAACGCGACGTCGTGAAAGAAGACGTCGGCGGCGTCGCGGTACATGGCGTCGCGTAATCGGTTTCCGAGAACTCGGCGTTCTTCGTCGGAGACCGATGTGTTATTCGCGTTCTTCGTCAAAGACGAAGAAGTTCCTCATGTCCTTAGTCATTTCTCCCAAAAACTCCACCACAAGGTTCCAACTCCAAATAATATAATCTCACCTCTTATTTTATTAACATAACATAACTTTTGAATTTCAAGAGTTTGAAATTCAAACATCCACACTTAACTCACTTAATTAATAACATAAGTTATTAATATTTAAGTTATCAAAAGTTAATGGTGAGTTGAGGGGGGGGTTGAAGAATATGAAGGGGTGGGGTTCGTGTGGGCCCCACAACCCTCATAACCTCCCTTGGGATTTTGGGTAGTTACCCAACTTCCACCCAAAGCCTTAAACCACTTAAAGAAAATAAAAATTGTAGTTAAATTATAAATTAAACTTCCACAATTTTTATCATCTTCTCTCGTGCAAACGCTACTCCGGAAATGGCGTTCATAAGCAATTACCGGCGCTACGGTTCCATCGGTGCCCTCGAAATTCGATTCCGAGCACCGGTTCAAAAGTTAGAAATTCTCTCTCGTTCGTTCACTGAACGTACCCGAGATAAACTTCGGATTGAAATTCCTGGCACACTAGGCCTCGAAATCAAGTGCCATCAGAAACTGCATTCTTGTAAAATCCCAAAGAAAATTAAGAAAAGGTTTCCCTTGAATTTTACAGGTCTTTACATTACTCCCACCTCAGGGATTTACGTCCCCATAAAGTTACATCATAAACTAGGGAAACAAAAGTGGTTACTGAGCACGCATATGATCCTCCCGCTCCCAAGTGATCTCCTGGAGATTCCCGTGCTTCCATCTGATGCGTACTAGAGGAATAAACCGTCCACGCAGGACCCGCTCATATCGATCCTCGATCTCCCCTGGGACCTCCGTAAAAGTCACCCCATCATCAACGTCTAGCTCCCCATGGTCAATGATATGCGTCGGGTCGTGCACGTATCTCCTCAGCTGAGATACGTGGAAGACGTCGTGAACTCGGTGCAACTGAGGTGGTAGAGCCAGGCGATAAGCTACCTCGCTAATCCTGCTGAGGACCTGGAACGGTCCGATGAAGCGTGGAGACAACTTGCTGCCTCATCCAAATCTCTGTAATCCACGTTGATGTGAGACACGCAAGAAGATGTGGTCGCCATCCTCAAACTCTAGTGGCCTCTGCCTTCTGTCAGCATAAGACTTATACCGGATCTAACTCATCCGCTCTTGGATGACCTGGACCTTCTCTGTTCTGGCCTAGAATATCTCTGGTCCCACAAGTGCTGACTCCCCAGGCTCTGTCCATCACAAAGGAGATCTGCAAGGTTGGCCGCACAACACCTCGTGTGGTTCTATCCCGATGGTGGAGTTGTATCTGTTGTTGTATGCAAACTCCACCAAGGGTAGTTGGTCCTCCCAGGTGCGACCAAAGTCGAGAACACATGCGCGGAGCATGTCCTTGAGAGTCTGGATGTTCCTCTCTGTCTTACCATCCGTCTGAGGGTGAAAGGTTGTGCTCAGACATTGTTGTGTCCCGAATGCCTCCTGCAACCCCTTCCAAAGCCGGGAAGTAAAGCGAGAATCTCGATCGAAGAAGATAGATGATGGTACACCATGAACCGCACAATCTCTTGAATGTAAAGTCATCCCAAGCTCTCCACTGAGCCTTGCTCTCTGATGGGTCGGAAGTGTGACGACTTGGTGAGTCGGTCGAAAATCACCCAAATGGAGTCTTGACTCCTGGAATTGCGTGGAAGTCCACTCACGAAGTCCATAGATATGTCTTCCCACTTCCACTTCGGGACCTCCAATGGTTGTACCAAGCCTTCTGGTACCTGGTGCTCTGCCTTCACCTACTGTCTGGTGAGGCATCGAGAAACGAACTCTGCCACAACCTTCTTCATGCCCGGCCACCACTGTTGTCGTCTGAGATCCTAGTATATCTTCACCACTCCAGGATGTACCGCTAAAGGAGAAGTGTGAAACTCTCTCAGCACCTCCTCCCGTAAAGAAACTTGTACCAAGGTGCATCCTCTGAAAAGGATTTCGTGCTTTACTTCAAAGGAGAAAACATTAGGTTCCTAACCTGAGGATATCTGTGCACGCCGCGTCTCACAGTCAGCATCCCCACACTATGCCTCTCTGACCCACTGCAGTAGTGGAGGGGTGACTATGAGAGACTGAAGGAAGGCTTCTCCATCTCTATACACGAAGGACATCTGCAAAGAGGCTAGCTTCTCTATCGCCTCCTCAAGTAGCTGAATGTCCGACCTCCTCCTGAGAGCATCGGCTACCACATTCCCCTTCCCAGGAGTATAGACTATCTCAAAGTCATAGTCCTGGAGGAACTCGAGCCATCACCATTGTCTCAGATTCAGGTCCTTCTGAGAGAAGATGTACCTGAGACTCTGATGGTCAGAAAAGACTGTAAAGCGCTTTCCCATCAGATAATGTTGCCATGTCTTCAGAGTGAAGACCACTGCTGATAACTCCAGGTCATGGGTAGCGTAGTCCTTCTCATGCGGCCTCAACTGACGTGATCCATATGCGATCACTTCCCGCTCCTGCATCAGGACACATCCGAGTCCGGTCCCTGATGCATCACAGTAGACTACGTACCCTACTCCCTCCTCTGGAAGCCTCAAGATAGGGGCGCTGGTCAATCTCTGTCTCAGCTCCTGGAAGCTCTACTGACATATGTCTGACCACATGAAGGGTTTCCCCTCCCTCCATAACGTTCTTCAAAGATGCAAATATTTCTCCTTTTCCGAAAATAGAAATCTGGTCTCATCCCCTGGATGAACCACATTCCTTTCCTAATACAGTCAATCCCGTCATGATTAGTTAATTCATGGAATGGATGACGTCGTAAGGCCTCGACGATGCAACCTAGATATCCAACCGTTACTCTTTCCTCCAAGGGTTGAGTCACACTGTCGGCATCAGTGTGTGGTCACTGGGTCTCCTCCAGTAAGAATCTCGCAAGTGAGGGTCAAGTCAACAGTTTTTAATCGGCACCTCTTAGTAATAAAAAAAAGACATGAAATCAAATGTCACCATTGAAAGTGTCTTTTATTACTTCAACTCAAAGTACAAGGACACAAGGAAACACAAACTATGAAGATAGAGGCATTATCGGCAAAGGCCTCTATGCCTAGAGCTAGTCCCACACTAGTCCACCAACTTTCGGAGCTCCATGATCGTAAGCTTCAGCTTCCTAAAGTTGTGCTCTCCCCTGAGGTCGGGGTGGACCACCTGGTGGTGGTGGTGGTAGATCCTCAAAACGTCGTCCACCACCTGTCGCTCGACCAGCACTTCGGCCTCGTCCACATACTCCCTACGGACCACCATGGTCAAACCTCTGCCTCTGCCTAGGTGGTTCCTCAACCGTCTGCTGCTCCTCTGCATGGCGGGTCAGGCAGTCACGAGCCATGTGGCCCTACCCACCGCATGAGTAGCATTGCCTGCCTCTCGAAAGACTGGCTCCGCGATGTGTGCCCCACACTGTTGAGAAAGTGTCCTGAGGTCGTCTTCCTGAGGGTCTTGTCTACCTGGACCCATGATTCATCCATCAAATTCCTACTGCAGAAGACTCTGCTACGTGCCGCCCAGCGGTAGGTCTCGCCGCTAAAGAAGGATCAGCATGGAATCTCTCGATCAAAAGGGCTCGCTCCAGTACTCCTACCAGAGTCAGAATGCTAAGGGAGATCAGCGATGCCCTGATCTCATGCCTCAATCCCTGCTCAAAGGACCGGGCCCAGAAGAATGGGTCTCGTACCATGTCGGTCGAGTAGCGCGAGAGATCGGTAAATCTCACCGAGTACTGGGCGACTGTCAAGCTGCCGTACCGCAGATGAAGAAGCTCTTGGATGTGCACCGCACGGAGGGTGGCTGGGACGAACTCTGAGTGTAAGAGGCTCTCAAAGTCCATCCAGAGAAGAGATTCCTCAACGTGAACCTAGAGCATTAAGCTCCACCATCGGCCTGCTGCTGCGTGCAGTAGGCTCACTGCGAGGATCACCATGAGGTCTGCTGGTGTCCTCACTAACCGAAAAACTCGTACCACTGCCTCTAGCCAGTCCTCGGCTGCCTGGGGGTCCATATCCCTGTGGAACCTAGGCGGTCACTGGCGTTGGAACTCATGCAGTGCACTAGGGCAACGTGCATCGTCAGAGGCTGGGGCTGGAAGCATCGGTGGCTCGGCGGGTAAAGGTATCGTCGGTGCCTCAGCTGTCAAAGAGCCCTGCACCGAGGCCTCTTCGCTCGGTGGGCTGTCGTCACGCTCAACTCTCGGAACCCTAGCTGGTTACCATCGTGGGGCCATCCTGAAAAGGAAACAGGCGCGCCACAGTCAGAACAGTATACCTGGTGAGCTGACACAAAGTAATCACAAAGAAAACTTGAAACACACATGCAATCAATGTTTTCGTGCATTAAGTCGTAAATCAGAAGACATGGTCCTGGTGTATGGATACGTCGGCCTCCGCACCAACACTAGACTTCCTGGACTGATAACCACACCCAATATGCTTAACACTATTGCTTCACATAGAAAAAGATCAGAGTCCCAAGTTCAGTGGTTGAACTGAACTCCTCGGATACTAATTTTTCACGACCTATCCTAGGGGCCCGTGCCGTGACTACCCCAAGCCCACCTTCGATAGGCCAGGGGCTGGCGACTAGCACCAAGGCATAATCCCTGGTAAAAAGGGAAGGCATTGCCTTTGTAAATAAAACAAACACCACAAAGCAAGCAAGCAGTATAAGTAAATTACTATGTAAAACTGAGTACAATAGTAAGTGCGTAAAATTAAGTGGGCCTAAATACAAACCCAGACTGGAAATAAAGTACAACTCAAAAAAAAACATCAATTGAAAAGAAAGCCGCAACGTCGAGCCGTCCACTGGGACTCCCACCTGAAGGGTGAGAACAGATAGCCTCCTCAGCTCATCGGGTCCAACAGTCCACTCCGAGTACGTCCCGCAAGTGGTCCACCTCCAAGTACCGTCCTGCTCCGCAAGCCTCAACCACGATCAGCGCTGTCCGTCATCAGCAACCAACACAACGTAGTGCGGGCATAGCCCGTGTAGGGGTGAGTATAAGATACTCAGTAGGGACCCCGAGACCCCTAAATGTATCCCAAAATCCATAAAGGATAATCCACAAAGGAAAGATGCAATCACGAAATAACATCCGACACTGCTTAGGTATATGCCCATACATATCCCTAAGTCATCAATTCTCATTCGGCTCCAACATTCGAGCTCAAGTACAAACTAGTCCACACAGGAACGAAAAATGTAAATCCAAATAGGATAGCACAACACAATTCACTTAGGAAAGCAAAACAGGATTCAGCTCACACAAGTATACTTCTTTGTATGACGATAGTGAAGATCAGATATATCCACTGATTCATCTAAGTCATCGGACCCACAATGGATCGATAGGTACTAACCCCCGCAATGACCCAGGAAGGGTCTGACCCACACAGGATCGATAGGTAACAAACCCCCGCAATGACCCAGGAAGGGTCTGACCCACACAGGATTGATAAGTAACTAACCCCCGCAATTACCACATAGGATAGGACCCACATAGGATCTGTAGGCGCTGGCTCACACAGAACCGCTGAGCGCTGACCCACATAGGATCGGACCCACACAGGATCGGTAGCACTGATCCACATAGGATCACTGAGTGCTGTAGAAGTCACTGTCGAATCCACTGAGGATCATTGTACAGTCGTCGTCGTCATAGTAGCAAACGAAACCAGAACTAGGGTTCCCGCACACAGCAAGCTCGTTCGGGAGGGTCCGCTTCACGAGCCGAGAGGCTGATACATCAACTACCACATAGTCCAGATTTGATGTATTCAAAAGTTTTGTATCGTCAACAGGAACTCAACGTCGCAGACGGCACGTCAATCGGACGCTCGGTCTGAGAGTTATTGGCTTTTTCGTCCTGGGGGCCCGGTTGGTTTTTAAGGAAAAACCAACCCGACCTTACTCCACCATCATCCAAACCTTGGGAGGAGTAAGCCAAAAGATCCGTCTCACTAATAGGAAACCAACAATGTTGACGGCACGTCAATCGGACATCCGGAGCTTAAGATATGAGTGTTTCCGCTACGAGGGCCCGGTTGGTTTCGTGTACGAACCAACACGGCCGAACCCAAAGTATTCTGAAACCTTTAGTGCGATATAGCTAAACCACCGTCTCGATCCAAGGATTGCATCGCCACTGACGGCGCGTCGATCAGAGGTCCGTAGCCTAGGATATGGGCAAATGAACCAAAAGGGTCTGAAAACGGGGGTTTCGGGCCCGGACCGACCCGGCCCGAGACCCCTTGGGTCGGCCCGGCTCGGCGCCCAGCCCGGTGGCCTAGCGCACTAGTGCGCGTTGCCATCTAGCTCGGCCGAGCCGTTCGGCTTTTTCTGGGGGGCGCTGCCCCCCTTGATTTGAAACAGCGGCCCCCCTTAATGGGGGCCGCTAGCTTGGTCAGCCGGGGGTTTGAACCCCCGGCTTCCCTCCTGTCCGGTCGGCCATCCCCTGCTGGCCGATTTCTGCCACCACGGGACTGGCGTCGGCCGATCACCTCCCTGCTCCAACACCGGTGGCCCGGAACCAGCCGACGGTCACCTTGCTCCACCGCGGCCCGGAACTGGCCGCGGCTTGGTTCGTCCGGTGCGGTGCGACGGAGCCGCGCCCCTCCGCCACGGCCTCGCTCCGGCCACGGTGTATTCGGTTTTCTCCAGCGTGGCGTGACGGTGCCGTTCTTTACTTGCCACACGATCCCGCGCGGTGCGACGGAACTGTTCCATTCCCGTTCCAACCACTTTAGAAACAATAACATGGATAAGGGAGGAGGGTCGGCCATGTTTGTGCTGTCCGGCCCCCTCTCGTTAATTGATAGCATTTGGTCATATTTTCGCGAAGAACGACAAGGTTTTATACACGAACAAATAAATAAATAAACCCATACCTCAAGAGTATCTTGAACGGAGGTTCATCGAACGAGGGTTCATCGTAGAAAACCCGTCGCGGAAAGAGACGTCGTGAAAGAAGATGTTGTCGGCGTCACGGTACACGGCGTCGCGTAATCGGTTTCCAAGAACTCAACATTCTTCATCAGAGATAGATGTGTTCTCCGCGTTCTTCATTGAATATGAAGAAGTTCCTCAAGTCCTTAGTCTTTTCTCCCAAAAACTCCACCACAAGGTTCCAACCCCAAATAAAATAAGCTCACCTCTTATTTTATTAACATACCAAAACTTTTGAATTTCAAGAGTTTGAAATTCAAACATCCCCACTTAACTCAGTTAATTAATAACATAAGTTATTAATATTTATGTTATCAAAAGTTAATGGTGAGTTGAGGGGGGATGAAGAATATGAAGGGGTGGGGTTCTTGTGGGCCCCACCACCCACATAACCTCCCTTGGGAAGTTGGGTAGTTACCCAACTTCCACCCAAAGCCTTAAACCACTTAAAGAAAAAAAATTGTAGTTAAATTATAAATTAAACTTCCACAATTTTTATCATCTTCTCTCGTGCAAACGCAACTCCAGAAATGGAGTTCATAAGCAATTACCGGTGCTATGGTTCCATCGGTGCCCTCAGAATTCGATTCTGAGCACTGGTTCAAATGTTAGAAATTCCCGTTCATTCGTTCACTGAACGTACTCGAGCTAAACTTAGGATTGAAATTTCGGGCACACCCGGCCTCATAATCAAGTGCTGTTAGAATCTATGATCTTTTAAAATCCCAAAGAAAATTAAGAAAAAATTTCCCTTGAATTTCATGGGTCTTTACATATAGACACTCGAAAGAAGCACTCAACATCTAATTCCCCTCATGGTCTCCTAACAAGGAAACTATAGACACTCTGGGGGAGCACAAAGTCCATCCCCCTATATTCTCACTACGTAAAAGTAATCAAACACTCTAGGGAAGCCCTCAGCATTAATTCCCCCAATGTTCTACTACACCAGGTTCCCATATCACTGTGTAAGTCAATCATGAAAAAATGATATAAGGAATCCAACATAAACCTCAATAACTACATGGATAAACAGTCTTCAAAATATCACAACATGTCAGATACAATTACTCCATACTAACACTACTAGGCATGGAAAACAAAGAATCCAAATCGGCAAGGATAGAACAAATGGTCAATATCAAAAAATCATTGGAAAATACACCCATAAAACGGTAATTAACCCTATATAAAATAAAAAATAATCTACACAAGTACACAAGGCATAGAAAGCAATAATAGGGCTAAAAACCATAAACACGCAATACCCTGAACAAGGGTATTGGGAACGTTTTCACATATAACACAAAGACTAACTATAGAAAGGAACAAACCACATACCTCGGTGTTTTATGGAAAATAAACGTGAACCTTAGGCCTTGAATCTCCCTATAATGATGTATATCTACAAAAATGATAAAAACATTAAACCGAGGATATCTCATGTAAGTGAAGAAATCAATGAATAAGGCTCTACAAGAAAGAATAATTCACTATGGTGATTCAAACCAAATTAAAGGTGCTCAAATCAGAGAACAAATGGCGAGTCGTGGGCTCGGAGAAGAATCAACATCTATGGGCGCTTATGGATTAGGAAAGAGGATAAGAAGAGTTTTCTGTTGATTAGACGCGACCCCAATCCATTTGAGGAAATAAAAATAAAAATTACATGACATCTTCTAAAAGTACAGTATATGTACTGTATTTGACCGGCCTATGCTTTAGGTAGTCTCTAGTTCACCCTAAACATCTATGTGCTCGTCCATTACACTTCTAGCACACATTTACCCATGGAAACAGGGTAAATGGCGTGTAATTATAAGTACACGACGTGTACTCCTTAAATTTCCAGAAAATCTTGTTTTCTCAAAAACAACCAGAAAAGGACATACCTGAAATGAAGAACCAGGTTATTACATTTAATATATATATATTTATATGTTAATGTAATTAATAATAATTTTTTTAATAATTTATTAATAATTATTCAAAATTATTCATTTTTTATATTTAATTTTTTAATAATTTAATTTTTTTACTTGTATTTTTTAATGTTTTTTAATAAAAACAGGGGATATGGTTGGGGCGGGTCAAATATAGGCCCAAATAAGTGGTAGAAGATGGGCTGGGTCATGATCTGTCATGTGTATAGGTTGGGCCAGGGGCTGCATAGGCCCATGGTACTATATAGATTTGTGTGGAGAATGAATTCAGGATCCCATCCTCATAGAAGGAATTTTAGGTTAAGATACAATAGAAACAAATATAATGATGCATCCATACATCTATTATTTCAATATTGGACTCAAACACATGATCATGAGCATTATCAGTGCCATAAAATTACCGGATAAAGGTTATCATTTATTAGTGCTATAAATAAAGAACTGAAAATGGTACCTTTTTTCAGTGCAAAGAAAAGTGATGATAAAGGGTACCTTTTATCAGTGATTTTTTGGAGCTGATAAAATGTACCCTTAATCAAAAAAATTTAGCACTAATACATGTATTAATTATTAGTTCTTTTCTCTAGAACTCATAAATTATAGAACTATATATTTTGAATTTTTTAGTAGTGAGCTATGTGTTTTGGAAAATAAAGATCACCCACCATGTATGGCCTCATATATTCTATTTGACTTGATGCTGGTAGCTTGACATGTACTCTAGGAGTACATGGTCCTTGGAACAACCAGTCATACATGCACAACTATGAGTACATGGGCATGGCTTGATACATGGTCACTGTCAGGTACATAATCATGACCCAAAGTACGTGGGAATGAGAATATGTATATGGGCAAGATCATATGTATACAGGCATGTGATGATGTACACATGCATGGATAAAAGCATATGGGTAGATCCTGATAGGTTGAGACACAGTAGTTATTACAATTACACAGTGGGTAATACTACATGGTTAACCAAACTATGTGCAAGTGTGGACATTACCTTGTTTCTAGGGGAGGTCACACACCATGTGACCCTAGGTGCACACCAAATACTTTTCTCAATATCCTCCACCTCTCAAATCTCCTTCTAATTGAATTATATTTTTTATTAGGAGTTTCCAATAATGGGTAATTTTCCACAAAAACACAATAGTAGGATTTATAGTGGATTTTGATATACGAAGAATGGTGTTGTGAGCAAGAAAATGTTTTAGGGGATGTTGGACCATTAGTAATGACTGAGCATGTTCAATAGAGAGATGATGGGGTTAAAATCCCCCTTCTTCATAAGGGTGTGGGTCCCTATACATCTTCTACTAGTTAATTTGTACCACCTGATTTACTAGATATTGGGTCCTATATTTTCTTATTGGAACCCCCTTGACATACTAGGGTGAGAGCCTTCTACATGTTGAGTGGATCCTGCAGACCTACTTTGGCGTTGGTTATCTATACGCTGAGTGACACCCCTGACATACTAGGGTGAACGTCCTCCATTTGATATTATTCCCCCTTGGTTGTAAGTCATAGTGGAAAGGTGCAGGTCCTCTACTTATATTTCTATAAGGAGACATGAGAAGCATGGTATGTAGATAATGCCCCCCTTAACTGTGGAGAGTAGTGGTGAGGTGCTTTCCATCCACTCAGATTTTCTTGTTTGGATACATGAGATGATGGGCATTGAAGATTGCGCCTTTAGAGATGCGGGCATACACATAATTCTTAGATGGGATATGGAGATGGAGATCCCCTTTCTCTCTCATATAGGTTTATATAATGAGAATATATAAATATATATATATGTTTATGTGTTTGTGTTGGTTTTCATATCCCACATATTATGGGTTTAGATGAACATTGTATTATCTTTCTATTTACCCCTTTGTGGCTTTCAGACTTCCTTCTAGGTATGTACAAAATATTTTCTACAAGAGATTTTCTCACTTGCATCGTGTCTTATACATACGACATGAAGATCAATGGTGACATTGGGGGATCATAGAGGTACATGGGTGCATCGACAATGTTCTATGGTCAGACATGGAGATTAGGAGCCGAGATTACTCAGTTCTTTCCTTTTTCTTTTTTTTCATGTTGGGAATTAATTTCTAGTTAAGCTTGTATTTTCCCCCTTTTTATGATTTTCTTTACACTTCTATACTTGGATGTATTCCATATAGTTTATTGAATTCATGGTTATACTATCGATGTTACAATATTAATTTTAGTTCTATAAAATTATACATGGATATGGGTGTATTTGTGTGTATAGATACTTATGAAAAGTCCTCCATTTTATATTATACCTTATCAGCCCTTGTCTCCTTTCCCTAGATTATAAAATGTTGGATCGGGGTTTTCGTACATAGTTTTCCAACGGAAATGTGGGCCCTGGTTGTCCATTTCACAATAGAGTGATATCAAAGTAGTTCATTTCATAGGATGGTATTTATTGTTGTCTCCTTTTTGAGGATAATTTGGGATTTGGGGAAATAGCATTGAAGTGTCCCAAGTGAAAATTTCAAGAAAGTAAACCTAGTGTTGGTGTAGAAAACAATGTATCCATTCACGAGGATTCTAGATACCTACTTATTGACATGGAATACCAAGACAATGACTGTATGGATCACATGTAACATAAATCATATAGGATTGAGTCCTTTGACTTTCCTTCAAGAGTTGGCTCCCCATAGATTCTCTTTGACTATGGTATGTCTTGAAAAGATTTTAGATTTATCCACGATGACAACTAGATTCTATTTTGAGATATTTTCATGGTGATAACTAGTTAAGAGAGGTTTCCTCAGTTTATGAACCCATTCATGAGGTGTTTTCTCTTGGAGGGAAACTGGAACTATTTGGCAAGGCCGGAAAAAGGAGTGGGTCGAAGACGGAGGTAGCCGCGAGTTGGGAGGAGTGTCACCGACAAGAGGTTGTCCGACCGAATAGGGAAAAGATGAGTGGAGGTGTTGCACACTACGGGAGGTCGGTGGCTCATGTGGGAGAGGTTTGGGGGGTATGAATAGCATTGAGGATGGCTGGCTGAGTGTGTGGGGTGTCTAGAAACACAATAAAGAGACGGTGTGGGTTGTTCGGGCGTTGGAGCATGGAGGGCAGGGGCCAGGTCGGCTATGTGAGAAAAATAAAGAGCGATGGGGGTACCGAAAATGCAGGGTAGGGTAGAGGGAGGTGGTGCTGGAGCTCGCATGGTTGTAGGGGGGCTGGGGCCCACAGTGTAGGGTAGGCCGAGGGGGTGAGGCGTTGTGAGGCAGAGCAATGGGTGACTAGAAGCACGCAAGACGGGGTCACCGATGGTGCAGGATAGGAGCACGGGAGGTTTGCTAGTGATAGGGAAGGAGGAAGTTAAGGGGTGGCGGCGCTGTGCAGACCAAGCGAGAGGGAAAAACTGGGGGACGGGGGGCCGCTAGGGTTAGAAGATGAACAAAAAGAAAAAAAATAAAACAAAATAAAATGAATAAAATAAAATTAAATAAAACATTAACCTTTAATGAAAATAATACCCATAAATATAATAAGAAAATAATAATAATAATAATAATAGTAATAACTTTGGTCTCTATTTATAATATTAATATCAACATAAATAATAATAAGAAACATAATACAGATCATTATAAATAAAACCACATTAGAAAAAATAGAGAAATGATAAAAATAATAATTTTAATAATAAAAATTCTTTAATAATAATATAATATTATTATATATGACAAAATAATACTATAATCAATATGGTAAGTTATTTATTCTAAATTTTAATTTTTCGAATCATTTATTTTATTTTTATTTGGCCAAATTAAATTAGGCAACCACAGAGTTGCCCGGGATAACTGCACAGTTTCCGCAAGTTGTGTGGTGCCCGTGCACTGGCCCAAGATTTAATAGTAGTCCTAACACTAATAATAATAATAATAATAATAATAATCAAAATGATAAAAAATTAAAAATAATTATCAAAATAATGAAAGTATTCACATTGATTTAATAAAAATATAATTCTTATAAATAATAAAAAATATAAATGGCATGAAAATTTAAAGAAGCTACTCATTTTAATTTTTTTCTAAAGATAGGTGAATCATGTCAATGCCCGGGCGAAGCCCTGCATTATTCTCAAAACAAGCTCCGCCCATGCACCCAATGACATCAACTAAAAAAACGTTCATTTTTTTGAAATAAAATCAAAACTATCATCCGTGACTCAACCTGAACCCCAATTAAAATTTTAAAAAGGCAAAGAAAATAATAAAATAAAATAAAAGATAGGTCAGGTGTAACAAACCACAATCTCTGTATTGATCATACATAATTCTAACTAAAAAGTATGACTATTAATATACTTGAGTCAAAAGAATAATGGGATTTCAAATACAAAACACATAGTTATAGTTTCATTAAATCATTAACTACAATATCTTCTTATAATTGTTGAACGGTTAATAATATAATATCCTTTTGACTAAAATCATCTTCTACCTTGTTTTATTTACCTGGATAGTATTGAATTAGAAAATCATATTACATTATTAGTTCTAACCATATTATTTTACACATGTTCAAAAACTTTGAGTAAATATATACATTAAATATATATGATATGTATATATATCATCTTTCTACCTATATATTTTATTCCACTAAATTTTTAATCTAAAAATAACCATTTTAAATTAAAAACATGCATTAAATAATTTTTCTTATTGGGATTAAACTTTCATGGAAAATATGATATAACTCAATAATTATCTATCTAAACACAACTTTAAATCTTCAATGAAACATCACTATAAATAAAAAACTCATAATTTATTGATGGTAAGGAAAAAAAGCTGGATCGTTAAATCATATTATTTTTTTATTAATTAAAACATGCATCATAATATATTTTACAAATAAAGATAATTACCATTGGTAGAAAAAATGGTTAGTTGTATAGTTAACTGAGTAATGATTTCAATAAGCTATTAGTAAGAATCCACTAGTACAAAAAAAATGTCAAAATCCTTATTTGGTATTGAAAATTATTACACCACATAAGTTTTAGGATAACCCACTTTTATTCCATATTTATTTAAAATAGACACAATAAAATAAATAAAATTCAATTTAAAATGAAATTTAATAAAAGTTTCTGATAGCTCTATTTTTATGTTCTTCTAGATCAATCCTCGAATGATTCTCATGATTATAATTACTTTTTTAATATAAAATAATATCATAAATAAATACCACCAAAAATTTATCCAAAAACCCATGTAATAATCTATTAATTAGATCTATAAATATAATAGGTTTATTTTTTAACCCAAAGAGTATAACCACAAAATCATAATAGTGATTCCTTTTTCAAAATTATGACTTTTGAATATCATATTCATATACCTTCAACAGATGATATCAATACCTGAGGTAAATATTTTAAGAATACTAATAATAATAAATATGACCAATGAAGTCATCAATATAAGGAAACCAATTCTTATTCTAAATAATAATTTTATTTTTTTCTCTATAATTCATGAAAAGATACACAAAACCCTCTTTCCTTTTAGTTAACTAAATAAGATAACCTCGAGTTGAAGTGCTAGGGTGGCTAATTTCCTTACCAAATAATTCATGTAATTTATTTATTAAATCCAATAGATCTATTTGATCTGTTCAATAAGGTGGTTTTTAAATTTTCTTAGCATTATGAACTTATTAAATAGTTAATTAAAACACCCAATTAGTAACAACACTGATAATATAATCTAGAAATACATAAAAAAATTAATTTACCACAATCACCTTACTACAAAAAAAATAATTCCCTATTTTTTTATGATATGTACAATATAACTTTCATCCTCATAATCAATCAATTAAATAACTTCATGATATATTATCACAAGTATGAAAAAAATTTAATATAAAAAAAACATATTATAAATTGAAAATAAATTCTTTATCTTTTAATTATATCATATAATGAGAAAACCTAAGCTATTAAATATTGAAAATAACATTAATCATTATTATAATTGGTTTAATAAAATTTACGTGAAAAAATATTCCACAAATAACTATATGATGGTACATATAAATCCTTACCAATTTAATACATCTACATGTTGTTTTTACCAATAATATTTTCTATTTTATTATGTGACATTACCATTTTAATATACAATTTACCAGAAATAGAAGAATGTGTAGGAACAGTATCAAAAACGACATTGGAATAAATTGAGTAAACAAGTAATGTAATTATCGTCAATTAATTTTATGTACTAGAATATTCTGTGTTTGTAGAGAATTATGTTTCTACACCTTACCAATTTGATTTATTTCTTTCAAAATTTAATTTGTTCAAGAATTTTTTTAGTTTCCAATCTCATTCAATTAAAATATATTCCTTCCTATTTACCATTATTGTTCTAACGATTACAATTTCTCATCTCATAATAATCATGAGCCAAATGTAGAATTTTATGACACCATTAATAATTTCAAAATCACAGAAGACATTCCCAATAATGCTTCATACCAAATTTAGTAAAAGAAAAAAAAGATCGTTTTTACCTTTAAATTTCATTATAGTCTGTTTCCCCATTTCTTTCCAACTCAAAGAAGTGTTATATTTATTTTTATGAAATATTTAAAAGTAAAAAAACCTCTTTCTCGACCCTCTCAGCATATCAAAAAAATATCCCCATTTCATTTCAATTTATGAGTTACAAAATCCATTCTTAAATATGGTTACAATCTTGTGTAAATTAAATCAATTTTACTTTCTTGGTGTATTATAAAATTTATCGTATAAGAATCCAATCAGGTAATATTTCATTCCTAAGTAGAAAATGAGTCATTATAATTCTTATATAACTATATAAATTTAATATATTTCTTAATTGAAATAATTTTATGAAACTATTTTCTATTAAAAATATCATTAAATACATTCAATTCTATGATATTATTCTCATTCTTCTCCATGGCATTCTTAATCAAAGACAACCACTAATCGACTTAAACTTTAAGAAAATAAATTAAATTTCTTAACTTATAATTGTATGATGAACCCAAAACATTAAATGCTTTCTCAAATAAATTATTCCATTATCAAGCTACAACTAGGTCTGAGGTTCCACCAATACTAAAGTGTGTTGTTTAAGTAAATTATACACTATTGATATATTACCATATAGAGAATTTGGATGATCTCATTTGTGGATACCCTAATTTATAGCTTGTTTTCATTTACTACACATATCCCTAAACTACTCCACCCTAACATCAACAATTTTATGTTTTTTATTTTGAATAATATTTTCCTCTTGTAACATTCTTACTTTGTTATCCTAGTTACCTGTACATAATAAACATTCAAAAATATAAATAGATTTGATAAAGCAACACGGAAACCCTTAGAGTAATGAAGAAATATATCAGGATACTATGAACATAGCTTTTTATCCCTATATTTTCTTTCAATATAGACATAAAAACCTCTAATGTTATCTAAACACTACTCTATATCAATAATAAAAGCAAGTACACAATCAACACATAATTACATGATTCATAATAATGATTTTATTTACTTAAATATCAATAGAATTTAGGTTTTGATTTTTAGAGAATTTGAAAAACTAATACTTTAAAAAATAATATAAATCCACTAAATGTACATCTTTTCTATAAAAATATGTTCTTAAATTGTTTTGTTGTTTTCATTAATGACACAATTACTTCGCCAAAAGAGATTATTTGTAATTAAAATATTTACCATGATAATTTTCATATTCATACTTAGATCATATAAAATCATTTGGAAACATCAGATGAGAATCTAATTCCTATTAAGGTATATAAAATGAAATAAAACCCTTTATTCCATTGTAAATCATGAAAACCCATGCTAAAATTTTAATTTTTACAAAACAATCATTTATTTGTAATTAATAAATTACATACCTATTTAATTAACTTTACTACTAAATGTTTTTCATAAAATATATCATAATAAATCATAAACTAAAAAATATAATTATAAAGGTTAAATGATACATCATTTTCATATCACATTTACATGAACCCTCAAATTCACCCTTCTAATGTAATAACCTACCTAGTTAATTTCATTATCTTCATAAAAGGAACTTATATCCAGTTAACTCCATCATTATTACCCAAAGTATTTGATGGATATAAATGAACCACCCATAAATATATATAATTTATAAGAAACATAACATTAATAAAATATATAGAGGTCCACACATTCAATATTAAACTGAAAAAGCAATCATTTGAACCCATAAAAAATAATTTATACTTATCACATAAAAATAAATTAAAATTCCCTTTTATTTTAAAATATATGAAATAAAACATTCACAAAATAATTGGAAATTAATTTTACTTTGGAAAACCCTATAAACATGAAAATGATGGATTATATCAAATAAAGGACAGGATTGTAGTAAAAGAAAATCATGATGTATATGTTAAAACAATTTATTTTCACACATTTCTAAAGAAAGTAAAAAATATAAATATAAAAAAGTTTAAAAGATACCCTCTTAATCCTTCATGATCAAATTCAAAGTTAATCGAAAAATTATTCAGAAAACATTTTATGTAGAGAAATTCAATCATAAAAGAACATACACATTGTTGAAAGTGTGGAAAGAAAAATCATAGGATAAAAAACTATCACCTTGATTCACAAATAACATCTTACAAATTTCACCATCCCAAATAATAAAATAAAATAAATTATTTTATTTATTTAAAACCTTTTTCATTTAATTATGTATTTATAATTCTTGTTATTTTATTTATTATCAGGATTATTTTATTTTCTATATCGGTACAGCTCATGTTGCTAATTTTGGGGTCTTTAAGTTCATAATTCATATGACCCAACCCAATGAGGCCTACCTGGCCAGCGACAAGATGACTATGCCATTCCAACAATACCTCTAGAAGGATGGGTCTATTGACTTTCATTAAGTAGAAATATCACACATATGGGAGTCCCCAACCTATTTCACAAGAACACATGCACACATATCTCCATACTCAATAGATTAATGAGGAAAATAAATAATTATAATGAAAGAAACATGCACAACCAACAATATCACACAAAATCATAAAATAATACAAAATATAGTAAATAGGAAAAAATACAGGCCCATCCACTAATAAGTTGGTCCAGAATAGAAATTATAAATAAAATTGTCTCAACACACAACCACCAATTCATCAATAATATTACTAATAAAGACTCCAAACAACGTTAAATACAACCCTCATGAGGTCACCGTAGAACTATATTTAAAATCCATTCATCTTTATATGAAGAAACACCTATAAGTAAATTACATACATGGGTGAATATATACATATCTAGTAAGACACCACAATATATCCATGTAGTAATGAATCACAAGAATGATTCATCATAAAAAAATGAAGTCGTAAAAATAAATGATATCCGAGATATACTCATGGGAGTCATCCAATACCTAAGTATGATCTCAAACTTTCAAACATCCAAACCAACTCTACATTCCAAGCTTTTGATCCATATGTCTCAAGAAACCCAAATAGTTAATCCCTTAGATGACCCCTGAATATCTATGCCCCATGAATATGGGTTAAATATAGATTCTGGTGGAGGATACTTGTACCTTCTAATATCCATATGCAATGAACAAATATTTTCTGTATATTCTCAATAATTTAATAAAATATTGAATAAAATGTTTACACAAAACACCGAACTAAAGGGAAACTATGATATATTTTATTTACATAAAAAAATATGACCATTAAATCTGAGCTATCAGATTATTAGGTATTAATAGGAATATCTGAATTATGAAATATATATATAAATAAATATATTTTTCTATTTATACAAATTTTCCTATTTCTTTTTGTTCCTAAAAATCTAATTTACTAAAAGTTTATTTTTTATGTGTTGAATATTTTTTTAAATTAAATTAAGTATATTATTATTTAGTAATTATTTTTATTAAATATAATATCGATTGATTAATTCTATTTTTATTCATGTTTTATAGATTTATGAATAAAAAAACTTGAATTTCAAATTTACATTCCAATAAAAATTGATTTTCATTATATTATCTCATTTTTTTAATAGTCAAATTACCAAATTATAGAACTTAAATTTCAAAAAATTGAAATAATTACTATATTCATCATGGAAATATTACATTATAAGTTTATTATGGTAAATTTTTATATGATTTATTTTTAGGATAATTTTTAAAAATAACATTTTTACAAATACTATGAAAAATATAGAAATTATTAGTATATATGTTTGAATAAGAAATTTATGATACCATTTCCTAGAAAAAATATTTACTTTATAATAGGATTTATAAATTTAAAAAAAAAATTATTTTAAAAGCATAGGTCTGATATTTTGGAACTTATGTAACATAATTATCTTAAACTGTTTTCAATAATATACAGATATATTATTCTAAAATATTTTTTATCACATTTATAAATTGAATTTAATAAAAAGGATTCAGAATTTGACTTAATTTATTTTTTTTAAAAAATATTCAAAATTACTATTTTATTTTTATTCATAAAAATCAATTACTTTGGTATAATGTAGTTAATGTAGTAAAAGATAGAAAGGTAATAATTGGATAAGCAATAGTGTAATAGGACTAACATGTATGAAAAATTCTCAATTGAAAGGATGCGATGTGGATCAAAAAAAATATACACTCTATTATTTTAAATTTTTTATACCCATTGGCATGCAAAACAAGTTCTCTAATTATATTAAGATGAAATATTTACAAAACTGCCATTCTAGCAACTTATAAAAGGGTCTTTTCTCCATCCCTTAAATACCACTTCCGAATTTAAGTTTCCTACTAAAAAATTAAACCTATTTACTTACATTGAAATCCAATTTCACTTCATTAATATTATGATCACAATATTAGGGCCTATATTCTCCATTTCAAAGTATTCAAAAAGAGTAAATTCTCTATGTGATTAATAATCATTCAATAAAATATGTTACTTTAATCATACCTTTACAAATAAAATGTTACCATTAATATTTAATAAAAATAATTATTATTTTAAAAAAATATATGTTATTATTAAATGTTAATAATCATTAAATATCATTCCCCTTTTCCATTATGTGAAACAGAATCATCATCTATGCGCATATGTAGACTACTGCCCCCATCACACAATATGTATCATTTTATTTCATTACCTTAAATGGTAGGATTAAATTAGTAATTGAACAAATAAATTGATATTTTAATCATATTTTAGTTTATTAAATAATAAACTGTATTATTAATTTCTCCTATTCAATGGAAAATGAAATCATCTTCAATGAATATGTGTAGATTATCACTTCTATGAAATTGTGTATTCCTTTTTTTCATCTTCAACATTCATATATGTTCATTAGAATGAGTTTTGTGGATAAATATTAGTTTTAAGAAATTAATATGATATTTATAAGACAAATTTTACAAACTATGATGAATATGAAAAATAAATTTTCTTTAGGAATCAAACCCTTTATAGCTTGAGTACAAATAGGGGAAAACATTTATTCATATAAAGTTATAGTTTCATAAACATTAACACATATTATAATTGGAATAAATTATAATTTATCACCTTCATAAAATATAAAAATATATTTAATTATCAATATTAATTATATTACAACTAAATCACTTTATAATGTTCCATTAACTATGTTATGTGCATGTTATGGTCAGTTTAACGACCTACTTTAAAAATGATATAAAATAATAACATGGATGATTATATGAACTTAATTATAAATAATATATGATATTAATAATTAAATAATTTTTTTTCATTTTTAAATTGTAACATTATTTTTAAATTCATTAATTACGAGGCCAATTCCTGTTAATGAAAAATCATTGCAACTTGCTCGTCACAAAATTAATATTTATAGATCATAAATAATAATATCATAGAATTAAATTATAACACTATAAATTATAATAAATTTAAAATTACAATAAATTTTGTGATATATAAATGATTAAATTTGGAAGAATAATGAATAATAAAAAAAACTATTTTAAACTAGTTCAAACTGATCAAGATTACGCACACCCAACATTGAAGATAGATAATAAAAAACTAACATACATATAGTTATTAATAATTAATAATTTTTACAAAATGTTATATATATGAAAATGTTTTTTAAATAATTTATTATAATAATTATTTTTTATATATAGATAATTGAACCACATTTATGGAATTCCAGATTTAATGGGTTTACTTAAATATATTAGTGTAATTAATAATGTTTTCTGATCAATATATATTGTTTTTGTTCATTTCATTCGTTTGAGAGGAGATCATTATTGGCATGGTGTATGCATCTTAATTTTTCTTTATTGAGATATACTGAATATTCAACAATTGTTTCATTTTTGTGGAATATATATTGTCCATGGAATCATTTTATTATAATTTTTCATTAAATATAATGGATTTAAAATCCATCTTTAGATCTATTCTCACAAGATTTTTATTCAAGTGTTACTAAATTCAAAATCAATTTTGATAACTCCAATATCCTTTTATTTTTTTTAACACCACTTATTAAACTTATTTATTCTATTCTTGATTTATTAAAAACAATATTTTTATTTATAGTTTATTTATATTCCTCTATATATAGAATAAAATTTAAATTCAAGGATTTTACCTTGATGTATTTATTCCTATAATATTATATCAATGTTGAGAATAATCTCATCCTCTTTACATTTGAATTCCCAAAATTGTCACATCTACCTTTCCCATAAATATTCTCTATTATATTTTGAAACCAATTTCTTTATTATCTAATGTAACCTTTATATTTCCATTATCCTATTTTAAAAAGGAGAGTTTTAAAACATTATTGAGTAGGGTTTTAAATAATGGTATTTCAAAATATCAAAAAGGTCTCCCATCCCTTCAAAATATTATCTTATATATCACACTCCAATTTTCATCAAAAACCCTTTATATACGTTTCAAGGATATATTATAAAAAATAAACTATAAATGTAATTTTTTTCAAAAGCATTCACCTATAATTTTTGAAAATGAATTTTGAATGTGACCTAAAATTTTATTATTAGAAAGTATGATATAAAATATATTTTAAAACTCTATTATATATGCCCTCATCGTATGATAATTTTTGTTTAAAAAACATCCATTTAATTTTATAATATTGGTTTCTAAATTATATAATTATTTTGGATTTTCAAATGAAAAGTTATATTATTATATTTTTTGAAGGTAAATTTTTTATATTTAGACAGAATTCTGGATTTTAAATTGAATTTTAATGGTTTTCTAAGAATAAATTCTTCTATATTTCTATGTATTATTGAAAAAAAATTATAAAAGAATATTACTATATTTATGTCTAGAATATTTTGTAGTTTTAAAAAATATGTTTTATTAGGCTCAATTTATTTAATTTTAATGAAATCAATTTTAACGAGTTTTTAATCCTTTAAAAAACCAGGAATCTCTTCTCATTATTTGGAGATTTATAAATTGATCAAACAAAGTTATTTTTCATATATGTCAACATAATTTGAAGTTTCTTATTTTATACTAGAGATATGTTTTTATAACATCATCAATTATATTTCTCTATATCTCTTGTAAAATGTTCTATGAATGATTTTTTCATGAACCTCAATTCTTTTCCCTGGGTTAGTTAAATGATGTTTGATGTATGAATTTTTTATTTTAATAAGATCACACATATGAAAATAAGATTAATATTATTATGTTTGGGTTCTTATAGAGTCCTCCAATTCGTTGGTTATGTCATTTAATCTTATGAGATAACAATTTCAAATATGGACATGATCATGTTATGATTTATTGACATGGACATGTGCGGAAATTATTGCATTATTATTTATTCCCATTATTGTTCATGGACATAATAAAAATTTACTTTTCTCACCTAATGGTACATATAAATAAAGTAAAATAGCTTTTTTGACATGATGGTGTGTTGTAATCATTCCATGTATCATTTTTTATATAAATGTGTGTGGATTTTATCGTGTCTTATTTCCCATGTTTTTTCATGGAAATGATTTATATCAACCTTGTTTTCAATTTTATTATTTCTCATGTCTATGTATTCTATATTTTTTATCAAATACCTATAATTTATCTCTATGGATCATATTTATTATCTCTAACTCTTATTCCATGGAATATGTTTTTTTCAATTGAGATTATATTCCCTTATATCATGACTTGTGAAATTATCTTATTATTCCTTGTTACTTTTAGTAACATATTTTTCCCAAATTCATTTATTCTCATATTTATATGATCTAACCCTTGATGACATGTTGATGAGTTTCTCCCTTATTAATGTATTCTCATATTTGTATGATATAAAACTTGATTACATGTTGATGAGCTTCATGTATTCTCATATTTGTAATATATTCCTCACATATTCTTGTTTCTCCCCTTCATGTATTCTCAAATTTGTATGATCTAACCTTTGATGACATCTTGATGACTTTTTACCGTTAATAAAAAATTTAGTTCACCCCTTTCTTATGATTCCATTCCCAAGTTATGAAGATTATTATAACCTATTAGGATTATAAAAGGGAGTCTAGTGCAGTTCAATTATGGATAAGAATTCATAAGTGTCAAACAAACATGTCCCTTATTTATATTATCCTTAAAAAACTAAACAATATATTCTTGGGATTTGTGTGTTTTATTTTTCAGTGTAATGCTTAACTTAATTAAATTATTTAAAATAAATATATTATTATATTGGGTCTTTATACCATATATGATCAATATATCGACTTCATATACTGATCATCCCTTCCCCATAATATTTGTGATATACTAACTCTATATAATTCCATAGGTAAAGGATCCTTGTATTCTGCTTATATGGATGAAATACCTACTCCATGTGAGGATCTTATCCTCAATAGATGGAATACCCACTCCACCTTGAAAAAATAATTTTGAAATTTGTGATATAACAATATATTATTGGCCAATGGTAAGTACATGAAATTTCTTGTAGGTACATGATATGTTATCCCAAGTCAGCCACCTTTCCATATTCAATCATCCCACATGGTGTGTTTTAACCCAACTACATGGTGTGTAAATAGTTCACATGATGGGACATTTTTATGGAGGTACTCCACATGTAATTTGACTTCTTGAGTCATGTACCTCTAAGGGTACATTGGGTATTTTCAATCACACATAGAATATGAGGCCACCAAGGTCCTGGGGTATGAAATTACAATTAATGCTGAGTAGGTTGGAAAGGAATCACATGTTGTGTATATTAGTCACTCAATCATATTGTATAGAACACCATATCGAAACCCTATAACTACATGAAACATGCTACAAGTTGTCTGTTCTTTTGTACTACACATCGTATAGTTGGAAAATATCCAGAATGTCAACTTCCTCCTAAAGATATGTCTGATACTCTACCACACCAATCATTTTCACTAAGAAATCAATAATTTGAATTGACCTAAATCAATGATTGAATTTAAATCAGGTTATATTCATCCTTTATCATTAAATATAATTATCTCCACTTTTTATCAATGTCTCATTATTATGACACAACATCTCTTGAAATATTCAATCACCATCCCTTAATAATAATTCCTACATCATCATTGATCCTTTATCGTACCATAATCTAGGACTATGAACCTAAACATATGACCCATGGAACAGATAATTAATCAAAAAATGAAACATGACCATTGAATTTTGTTGATCCACTAATCAAAATGAATACCAATGATGAACACTTCCAGAATTGATGAAGAAATACATAAAAATTTGATAAAGCAATGGTGGTAATTATTATCCTGAACTCGTTTACTTAATGAAATATGAATAAGTGATAATAAAATCATATTAATAAATTATACACAATTCTATCCTCAAGATTATAGGAGGAATTAAAATTTAAAAACCATATGGTAAAATGGACATGAATTCAACAAGGAAGGATTTGACCAATTTTGATATCAAAATCATGAATATCATAGAAAATATGGTAATAATAAATCCCATTATCAATAAAAAAATTGATCACAAATGAGTAAAAAATCTTTCATCATCATCTTCAAGAATGTGGTTAAATCCAGACACGTTCGAGATTGATCCAGAATTCCAAGATCAACGCCAATGTTCTCCACCATGGATATACTCTCAAGACTCCATCTAGGATTTATAGATAACCCTATATTAGTCTCTATTAAGGGATTATAATGGGGGTTACTAGGTTTTGGAATTAAATTAAATAATTATATAAGTCAACTAAATCAATTAATATAGCTTATTTAATATTATCCCACAAAATTTCATTAACAATGGCCTAATCGGAATGATCCTTATATACTGAGTAGAGTAAAAATAATTATATGGATTGAATAGGCATATTTATATCTTTTTATGGGACTTTGTTACAGGGATAATCTATTATTTTATATAATCCATGTACATAAGTATAAATTTATTATATATTTTTAACATACCAATATTGGGGCTTTATAATAAAAAAATAAATGTTCCTACTCTCTAAATACCTCCATGAATAATATTTAAAGTATTCAAAGTGTATAATTTTAAAAAATAGATCCATTAATCTCAACCACCATCAATTATTTTAATCTCAAAACGTAGGAACTACTCAAACATGTAACTAAACTCAGCCCACATCTCATTCTACTGTTCCTATGAGATCACCTGAAGATACATGATCTCTAAGAGAATTCACATATGGGTAATCATTCAACCACTAAGGATCTTCTCATAATAGTACTTAGTGTTCACTAGGAACATTGAAAATATTTATTTCATTTTAATTTTTATTTCACCTTAATCGAAAATATACGATGGATCATACACTTATTTCATTATGTATAAAACATTGAAAATATTATAAACATAGAAAAACTAAAATGTTTAATCTAGGTGTTATTAAACATTTCCAACACTACAAAGAATATGAATTTTTAATATTAACCTCCTAGATATCATTCCACTCTAAGAAAATATTCATAAACACTATTGACATGAGACCTTCATGAAAACATGGTATCCCTCATTAAACTCTTAGGGACTCTATTTTTAGTGCATGTATGACATTTGATGGATATGTGATGTACCCATACTATCCTAGATGACATTAAAATTATCATTTATTGATAATAATAAATATAGTAATATATGTTCTAATTGTCCCTAAATTTTCTAGGATTGGAATGAAGTGATTATCTTTAACTGGGTCTTCGAAGACACATATACACTACTCCCAATCTAAGACATAAAGAGGGAATCAATGTAAGAGAATTTCATTCAGTAACACACTAACTTTTGATGATAATAAATATATTGAGATACTAAAATTATTCTACAACACTATACTCTATGATGGTGGGGAAGTGTTATGACTTAGTGAGTCAATCTATGTTCAACCCAATTGCAATGTGAATTATCACCAAATGTGGAAATCCTATTATGAAATATGGGAATATACCATCCCATTTATTTTCTAGTACTTTGAGGGTCTGTTCCAAACCCAATAGCACCTAATGGTTAGTCATGACCTATTAGTATGTAAGGAAACCAGAGATAAACTCTACATAACACGTAATCATCCCAATCTACAAAAATTGTGGCAAAAATACCTACTAAAAATTTGATACTCTAGGATATCAATATGGAATATGTATGGAAACCTCTTAAACCCTACCTTGGAAGTGCATCTAGAACCACTATTTACCCTTTTAAATGGATGGTATGCTCTATACATTTAGTGAATCTATTAGAATAATGTACTATGAATGTATGGTTATAGATTACCCCACAATTATCATCACCAAATTATGTATACCTCACAAATTTAAAGAGAAGAGAGGTCTCAAACATCAAACAATGTAATGTTTTTCCTACCTCGTCTAAGAAGGATAATTTCAATGAGGATAAATATTATAACACATAACCTAGAAACCAAGAATGATATTTCCTACTGAGCTAATCTACCACTATATTCCATTTCCAAGGAGTTTAAGATATCTCAGTGATATAAGATTATATAAACTCCGGATACCATATCATTCTTAGGTTTATATCCCAACGAATGAAGATTTTCTTGATACATTTTTGGTTAGAATATACAAAAAACCTCTAACTATGAAGTTAGTGCTTCCATTTTTTGTGTAGACACCATATCATATAGAGCCAAGTCAATTTTCTCATATTTCTTCCCTTAAAGTCATAGCTACTTAGAACCATTGGCTTTTAATGCCTTCCTTTTCATTAACACACCCATGATCCTTCCTCTAGAGGCAACATATAACACCATATACTCAATCCCCTTGTATAGAATCCTCAAAATAGTTGAATAAATAAAAATTATATGTAACTCTTCAAAGCCCATCCGAATATTCTTTGACAAGAAAAAAGATTTCACTTTTTTGGAAAGAAACATAATATATCATGTATCCTTGAGAAATTTTTCATGATACTCTAGCAATAGATATCCAAACCAAGGAATATACATGCCTCTGTTATGATTATGGATGGCTCAAAAGTTATCTATAAAATGATATTAAATAGGTTTCAATCTACTCCCTCCAATGTGATGATATGTCCTTAAAAGTGCACCATATTAATATAGAACTAACACTTCAAGAGTTTCCCATACTACTAATTATCAAGAATTATATTTAGGACCATATATGAATTTAATTCATTCTGATCCTCTTATCTTGAGGTAATTAGAATTTTATATTAAAATACCACAACAAATCCGACTAGTAATGGCTTGAATATCTTCTTCATATGTACCATAAACACTGATTGGAAATTATTCAAAGTAATGGGTATCACCATGTACTCTTAGTGACCATGTAGACATCATAATTAAATCCTTGGTATTTCCAATATGAGTACCTATAACACCCAAATAGTTTGGGAAATATGTTTTGGAAATAATTTAATCTTTTTGATGTTTTTCATTTCACACAACATTGAAAATAGTTTAATATATAAAAGACCAATGATTGGATTGAGTTATGCACAAATAAAAGTTAATCATGCACTATAAGAAACATAAATTTTATGTTTTTTTTACATAGAACATTGACTTCATGTATGTTACACGCAACACTGACTTAGCATATGTTAAATGCAACACTGAAATTCAATAAAACATCATTTTATCATTATAATTATTTAAACAAGATAATTACAACCTAGCCATTAAATATAGTAATGTGAATATTAATAAATATTTTTAAAATATTTTTTATTGGATTTATATGAATAAAAAATTTTGATTATGAAAGTTATCCTTTTTTGGTAAAGACCTTATATTGTTAAAAATGTTATTTTCTCAAATGAATTATTATTTAGTGTCCTCCTATGGAAAATAATAAGACTAATTATAGAAAATTTTATCAATTTAATTTTATAAAATAAAAATCCTTTTTAAATTTATAAATTTAAAATTATCTTATGGTGTATTTTTTGGATTTTTAAGAGAAACATCATTTTTGGATGAATAGTGAAAATATTGAATTTTAATTCAAAAATGACTTTTCATATATTTATTTATAATGTTAAATTATAGTTTAAATTCATCATAAAAATTAATTAGACACTATTGTTAGCAATTATTTCAATTTAGTTTACTTGAATCAATTTCATTTTGAAATTTGGTTTAAAAACATAGAAAACTTTAGGATGTTTTAACTTTAAAAGCCCGATTGTTTTCCCGTCTACGGTATTAAATTTAAATTAATTTCCCAAAAATCAATGAATTTAATTTTAAAAAATGGATTCCATTTTTTGAATCAGAATAATTTATAATGTATAACATGGTAAAATTAATTTTTTATAAAAAATATTAGTAAATGTAATTAAACATAATTACAATGTTTAAGGTAAATTTAATAATAATAAGGGACTAAACATTAATCTTAAGGGCTCAAATGACCTAGAAATTTATACATGATCCATTTTATGTCTATATATTGACCGTATCATATATGTGTATAATTGTTTACACCATCGGATCAACGTATCATGGAAAAAATGTGGGTGGAATTCCTTTTACCAAAATTTACAAGAGTGCCACTCCTCCTCCACTATAAAAAGACTCATATCCTCCCACTTCATCAAAAATCTCAAGGCACTTTCTATATAAATTTTTCTATCCAAATATCTCAAAAACATCCCCCCCATTATTTTATAAGCCTCCCATTGGTTTTAATGCAATCCAAGTAAACACTTTGGTGGAAACCAAAAGGAGTTACCCGAATAAGAGGTAACATTTTTCCTCATGTTATTTTATTTGATTACAATTAGACACCCCTAAAGACTTTTTTTCAATGATTGTATAAAAATATTGTATCATAAATATACTAAGATGTTTTTATAATAATTTTTATACCTAAAAATGCACACAATTCAATCTAAATGGTAATGAACATAATGTTTACGTGTACGGAGAACTACCGCCTTGTGAAATAATGACTGTTCATTTTTCCTTTATTTCCTCTCATGGTAAACAATATAATATAAAGAAAGTTTATTTATGTTATATATTATATTTATTAATTATTTAATATCTTGTTATCCTTTTAAAAACATATCATAAATCTTTCAATTTTCTTTAAATATGATAATTTTATTTGAGGATGTGTGGACTACTGGCCCCTTAAAGAGATGTGATTCATTCGATCACATCATGGAATTAATTAAGGATTGGATTAGTGATATTATATAATATATATGATATAATCATGCTAATATAATAACTACACACACAAACATAGATATATATACATATATTTCATTTACTTACTTTCTTTCAATACAACTATAAAATGTATACAACGTTCATGCGAACGTACGACCTACCATCTCCATGAACGGTGTATTTAATTTTATAATTTTATACCATATAGATTATTATAATACCAATATAATGAATATAAATGATATTTATATCATTATTTAAATTCTGGAAATCATGATATAATTAATATTTCTAAATATATAACAAATTAAGACACATAAAAAGAACAAAGTGGATATTACCCGAAGAGAAACCTCAACATAGAATTTTTAACAAGAGGGTGGTGTAAATTCATTATAAAATCATATAATATAATAGATATAATCATATCTTTTTGTGAAATATTTATAATAAACTTATATTTATTATATAGGAGGTTTTTATGAGTGTAACTATAGTCAAGAAACAATGTAAGGGGATATCATCTGACATTTTATTTCTATGAGATACATGCCATGTTCACCACTCATTCATTTTTTGAGGTGCATATACATCCCATTAATATATTATATTATTATTATTATTAAATTTATGGGTAATTAAATATCCATTTTATGATATTTCTTTCATGGGGTTTATGATTCAAAATTTACCAAATCAGTAAGATAGTTTTGTCTCAATTTACCTTCTTTGAGACACATGCCATGTTATGCATCTACATTTCTATATTAGGTGTACATAATAAATTTGAAAAGTTATGTCAGGAAATTAATACATTTCATGATATTTTAAGCTTCATTTAATTTCAATTACCTATATGGAGAGTATAGTACAAAGTCAATAGGTGATAAGAGATTATTGAAACAATCGCATTGCTTTTCGAGATTATTTATGATTATGATTCCTTTGTTGAAATCTTATAACCCATATCTCAAAAAAAATTCATGAATTTTCATTTCCTATGGTTATTCAAGATATATTAATGTTTTGGTACTATGTTTATACTCTATTTTACATCACATAGGTAAGAAATCATTTTTAAGAAAGCATGACCTTACCCAATCTCTGGCCGAAAATCATTGATCCTTAACAAACGATGTTTTCTAAAAAGGGGTTCGAATAATATTTTTATATTATCTTATAATCATTAAAATAATTTTCGTTCAATTTTGTTTATTTTAACAATGTTTTCAATGGATAATGGTTTTCACTTTTTAAAAAAAATATTTTTCCAATTTTTTACCGTGTTAAAGAAATGTTCTTCTTACATCATATGAAATGTACAAATTTTCCCACAATAATTTCTTTTATGCTTTCTTTTCATGTTTAAAAGGTTAATTTTTAAGTAAATGTTTTTAAAAATAATTTTTTAAAAAATTGATTTTAAATTTTATTTATGATTTGTAAATAATGTTTTAAATTATGTTACAAGGAAATTATTTTTCAAAAGGTTTTTTTTGGATTTTTTAAAATTTTTTAATAATTTCTTTATTAAGATTATTTTTATGATTTAAGGGAATTTTTTTTCAAGCATATTTTATAGGTTTTTAAGGAAAATTGTTTACAAAATGTTTTCAAAATTATTTTATACAGTTTTTTGGAGATTTGTATTTTTGATTATTTTATAAGTATTCAAGGAAAAATATTTTCAAAATGATTTAAAGCCATATCTATTAGTTTGAAAAAAAAATTAAAAAAGAGTTTCCAAAATGTTTTCAAGATCCTTTCATAAGTTTTCATTGAAAATGGTTTTCATAATGTTTTCAAGCTATCATTATAAATTTTCAAAGAAAAGTGGTTCAAAAAGATATTAAATGTTTTATTTATAAGATTTCATGTTCAGTTTAATGAAAATATTTTTCAAAATGTTTTTATGTTTTAAAGATTCGGTTTTCAAAGAAGAAATATTCCTTTACCCAAGAAATGTTTTCAAAAAATCATTACAAGTTATTTTCCATCTAAGATAACATCTGTTGATGTTACTAATAATCTTCTAGGAAATAATCCAATGACTCCATAAATATTTATTTCCTTGAATAATAGATGTTTTGATGGAATGATTTATATGACACCTGTTTTCCTTCTATGAGTTATATGCTTTTGAAACATGCTTCTTTTCGGGGTTAATGATTTTGATAAAATTACTATGAAACCCATATATTTTTTACAATGATTATTATATGATTACTTGCTGATGACAACATTTCATTTCATGGGTTATGATAGAACTATTTTTGACTCTGTTGAACATGTACGTATTATCTCATTATGAGATGGGTGGAACAAATATCTCTCTATAATGCTTTTAGAAACTATTTATATCACAAGAGATACAAATGGATAGAACAATAATTGAATTTGGTTTATAATTACATGGTTGGAATGGGAAATGAAATTGGTTCAGTATTACAGGGAAGGAACAAAGAGGGGAATAATTTCCATAATCATTTTCTAGAATGGAGTGTGAACTCGGTTTAGTAAATTAATTCTTATACTAAGATGGCATGGGTATAAATGCATAGAGTACTATGGTAATCATTATATATACTTATTTTTCTTCCACAATTCATGTATTATTCCTATTTTATGCTTTAAAGAATTATTTTTATTATTTCCTTAGGATTCAAGTCTTATAAACTTCCAAGATTTATGACATTATTAATGTTTATGATCTTATGATATGCAATGAATGATATTATAATATTATGATATTATTTTCATACCCTTATGATAATGATTGTGATTACATGTATCCCCTGTTTACCCTTATTAAGCATTATATCTCACCTTGTTTTATGTTTCATTCCCCATCTTATGAAGATATGAATTTTGTATGATGAGTCTACGAAGGGTGCTAGTCATGAAAACACAGTGGGAGATAATTTAGTTCACTTATGTTCTGGTGTCTATGTTTACATTTTTCCATAGGAACTAGACTAATACAGTCTTTGGGAATCTGTTGGTGTAATATTTTATGTATTCTGAAAAAGTTATGTAATGTTAATGTATATCAATAATGGGTCATTATAGTTGGTATCAGAGAAATGTTTTAGTTAACCTTTGTAATATGGGATGAGATAACCTTATTGAGAACCCTAAGGACATGTCTAAGGATAATTCTAAGGATAAATAAATCTATACAAAAAATCCTTGGAATTTTAGTAAACAGAATAATGAGTGGTTACCTAGAAATACATACTTGTATGGATACTATAAGTGGATTTGGATCTAGAATAGATATAACTAGTAGTAACAACTATAATATGATGTTCTTGAACTCACTTGGGG
Organism: Viscum album; assembly: GCA_963277665.1. NCBI lineage: Eukaryota > Viridiplantae > Streptophyta > Magnoliopsida > Santalales > Viscaceae > Viscum > Viscum album. Next base: position 1,364,327,287 of record OY728162.1, on the reverse strand, counting down.
TATTTGGGTACACAATAATGGGCCTTATTGAACACCTGGCATGAAAATCCTAGGGGATATGCTTTGGGAATTCAAAAACTATTCCCAAACCATCATGAATGATTTAAATATAAGTTAGTTATGAAAAACCTCGTATAAAACTAGTTTTTCTTAGACTAAGGAAAGAGTAATCATTTTGACATACTATAATTAATTTTTTCAGGATTATGCAGTTTTCTGTTATGACATGTAATGATAACACTATGATTTAGATTTTAGTCAATACAAAGAACCTAAATCAAATAGATTGATGTGGAATGTGATGTATGATTTACTGATGAGAAGTCAAGTGGGTTTATCAATGGAGTGAAAGATTTTGTGATCATGGATAATTAATTTTAAAGGAACATGATTAACAACATATAGCATAATCAACTCTCAAACTAACCAAGGAAAAGAAACCATTGTTTTGTAAGAGTTCGAGTAATCGAGACCATGGAGGAAAGAATATTTGGTTTCCTTTGGGTCAGTAATATGGAATGAATCACCTAATTTAATGTCTTATAGGAACAATAATATTTTTTGAATATGGAAAATAATGACACAAAGAATGTGGCTTCAAAGTAAAAATGAATACTTCAGTTAATGAAATGGATTAAAATATTGGACTTCCTAAAGAATCTTCAAATGGTAAGTGTTATAATTGTAGAATAAATGGTCCTTATCCAACTCAATTTCCCAAGAGGAAATATCCTGAATATAATCAATAGATTGGTGGGAGTAATAGTAACATTATTGATGATGACAAGACTACAAAAGAAATGTAAATGGAAAGAGATATTATATTATGGGATGAGGTAGACTTTTTAATGGATTAAGGATGAAGTAATCTATGTTTTTATGTATTTGGAATCAATAATTATAAATGTTGAAATATATAAGGACATTACTATTTATTTTTTTCTAAAGATTTACAAGAATATATTGAATGTTTTTGTTGGACTGGAAAAGTGATTCCATGATAAGTTGTTGTTATGACAAATTGAATATTACCCCTAATATATTACCCATGTTAATATATTGTTATTTATATAAAGATAAGTTGGAATTGAATATGTAAATTATACAATAATGTCTACATGGTTACTAATTATGGGCTTGTTGACAAGTTGTTTTTGTTATCATGGATGAAGTTTACAACTTCTTGGATTAATTGAATATATTCAGTAATCTGTTGAATAAGGAAACATGCATGTTTTACAAGAATTATTTATGGTAATTCAGGTTATTACCATGTTTCAAGAAAATATATTATGAAGGTATTTGCATGTTTGGAATGTGATAACTAAGAGATACATAGTGATATGCAGGGGATCAATGTTAAGATGATTTAATGATTTTAATTCAAATGATTTAGATTTTTAAATGTTTGTAGGGCTATAAGGTTAAACAATTACAGAAAGGTTAATTTAAACATTGGACGAAATATTTATGTATTGACATTGTATTCATAACCTTAGTTAAAAGTCGATTTAGTGGTTAACTGTATTTTAATGATGTACATCATATTTATTTTGGAAATTATATTAACTGTGGTTTTATAAAAGAACCTAATGTATATCAGGTGGAAACCAATAAAGTCTAGAAAGGATGATGGTATTGAACCCATGATCTAAGGATGATATAAGATTCATGCCTTCCACATTCTAACATGATTTTTTGGTTATTGTATAATTGTTTTTGATGAATAAATATTTATGATTAAATAATAGTGTTTCATTTTTTATTAGAGATTAATATATTACCCAATTTATTTTTAAGATAAAGTATATAAAAATAGTTGTAGTTTGGATTATTTTATGGGGTAATATTTGATAAAAGTTTATTTTATTGCATTGGGCATCAAATTTAATTTATGAACATCCATTTCATGACGTAATGAATGATTCGGAAATAGGTAAAATAACAACCATGGAATGAAATTTTGTTAATAGAAATATATAATGTAATTATATTTCTTTATATTAATTCTCAAAAAAATATTTATTCCATGATAGGATAATGATAAAAAAAGAAAACGTATTTTCCTAATACCTTAATTTTTTATGAACCTTTGTCCTTTTAAATCATCATAGATTTATGACTTTGAGGGCCTCAAATTTTCTCCGATCATTCAATTATTTATGATTGATGAAATCAATCACTCCCTATAAATATTTATGCTTTTCCTCCATGTCTAATTTTACTCCCAACCAAAACTATATAATGTGGAAACCTAGTTATATGTTACTTTGGGTAACTTTTATGGTTCTAACTTTTCATTTTAGGAGAAGATTTAGTATTTATTCTTACGATGTGGTTATATAGGAATGAAAATTTGAAATATTAAACCTTTGATAACACAAATGGATTTAGGGGGAGAAATTAAATTAATGGGGGGGTAGAATGTATCTCCCTGAGATTTTATGAATCATTTTTTCGAATAAATTTAACCTTTTGGATATTTTTCATTTCGTGCAACACTAAAAATGGTTTATTTTATAAAATAACTATGTTTGGATTGAGATATATGATACACTAAGTTAATCATGTACTACATGCTAAATAAATTTTATCTTGTTTTACATGGAACAATGAATATGTATACATTACATGAAACACTAACTTAGAATATGGTACATGCAACACTAAGTTTTTACATAACATTATTTTATTGTTATAATTAATTACATGGGATATTTAAAATCTATTAGTTAAACCTAGTAATATGAATAAGAATAAGTAATTTTAATAGATTATTTATAATGGTATTATATAAATAACACATATTGGAAATAAAAGATATTAGTTTTGGTAATGTCCTCATATGTTTAAAAATACTATTTTCTCAAAGGAACTTCATTTTAATATCCTTATGTGAAAAATAATAAAATTACTTTTAGACACATTTATAAGTTTAATTTGATAAAATAAATTTAATTTTTTAATTTATATATTCTAATTTACCTTAGGGTAAATTTTTGGGTTTTTTATAGAAACATCATTTTTGGATGAATAGTTAAAAACAGAGCATTTTAATTCAAAACTTTTTTTTCCTCAAATTTTTTTATAAGTAAAAATTATATTCTAAATTTGTTTAAAAGATTAACCAGATAATATTTTTATCAATAAATCCAATTTAAGTAATATGAATCATTTTCGCTTTGAAATTAGGTTTAAAAACATTGATTACTTTTGAATTGAATTTGGTTCATTATTGGATGCACTTGACATGGGAAAAATGTGGGTGGAATTCCTTTTCCCAAAATTTACTAGAGTTCCACTCCTCCTCCACGATATAAATACTGCCTCTCATCCCACTTCATCACACCTATCAAGACACTTTGGCTTCACCATGATCTACAAAAATTTCTCATCAACATCCCTAAAATCATCATAGAATCCTCCCCTTGATATTAAAGCAATACAAAGAAGGCCATTGGTGTAAACTAAAAGAAGTTACCCAAATAAAAGGTTAAATGCTTCCAAAAGTACATTAATTTTATTTCAATTTTACACCCCAGAAACAGTTCTTGTTCCATGATTGTATATAAAAACCAGTATCATAAATATACTATAATGTTTTTAAGTTAATTCTTTTACGTACACATGTACTCACTTCCATGTTATGGTTAATGAACATATTTTTTACGTGTACGGTGAACTACCATATCACGAAACGATTATTGTTAATTTTCCCTTTATCACCTCACATGGTAGACATTAGAATGGAAACACTATTTATATATATGTTATAAACTATATTTATTATTTATCTATGATTTTTTAATCCTTTAACAAATCATATCTTTATAATTTTAAATGTTTGTAAATACGATAATTTCATTGGAGGAACTGTGGACTACTGCCCCCTCTAAGTGATGTGAATCATTCACACACTACATTAACTTTATCAAGGATGAGTTTATCGAACTTATATGACATATATGATATAATAATTATACTATAATGATTATATATATATACACACACACACAGATATATATATATATATGTCATTTACATACTTTCTTTCAATAATACTATTGAACGGAATGAACGTTCGTGCGTACGTATGACCTACCGTCTCCATGAATAGGGTATTCCCTTTCATAAATATTTATTCTATAGATAGTTATAAAAAACCTATATTTAATATAAATTATATTTATATCCTTTTTACATTCTTGAAATCATGCTATATGTATAAGGACTATAGATATAACAAATTAAGACACATGTAATGAACAAAGAGGATATTACGTAATGTGAAACCTTAACATAGTATTATTAACAAGCAGGTAATATAATTTCATAATGAAACCATATAATATATTATATATAATATTTTCTTTCTATTTTTTATTTATAATAAACTTATATTTATTATACATGAGGTTTTTATAAGTACGACGATAATCAAGATATAACGTAAGGGGATTTTGTCTCACATTTTATTTTCATGAGATATATATCATGTTCATCAGTCATTACTTTTGTGTGGTCCATATACTGACCATATATGTTTTATGAAATTTTTATTCTTAACTTCATTGGTTATTTTATCTCCATTATATGATTTTATTTCACAGGGTTTATGTTTAAAAGGTTACCAAATCAGTAATATAGTTTTTTCGCAATTTACTTTATTTGAGACAAATGAAATGTTAGAAACCTCTATTTTTATATCAGGTGTACATGCTCACCTTGACATGTTCTATCAAGATTATACTTACATTAATGATATTTTAATATTCATTTAGTTTCACTATTTTATATTGGGAGTATAGTTCAATGATACCATGTGAAAAAGAGTTTATTGAAACAATATCATTTCTTTTTTGTATTGTTTATGATTATGATTCCTTTGTTGAAATATTATAATCCATATATCATCAAAATTCATTAATTTTATTCTCTTATTTTTATTCAAAATATATTCATGTATTGGTATCATTTTTCAACTATTTGGTACATAATATTCTTACGAAAGTGGTTTTAAGAATGTCTGACATTACACACTCTTCTGTCAGAAATATGCATTCCTTCAAAACCACGTTTTCTTATAAGGGTTTCAAAAAATATTGTACTATTATCCTAAAATATTTAAAATAATTGTTTTTAATATTTCATTTTACCAATGTTTTCAATGGAATATATTTTTTTCTTTCCGAACAAGTCATTTTTATAATCTTTTACCGTGAAAAAGTAATGTTCTTATTACCCCATAAAACATATAAAGACTTACCCACTATCATTTATATAAAGAATAACTGTCTTGTTCAAAAGATTTAATTTTAAGAAAATGTTTTTAATAATAATTTTCAAGCAATTATTTTTCAAAATGAATCTTGATTTCTATATAAATTTTCAATTTATTTTTCATGAAATGTGTTTTTCAAGAGGATTTCAAGATTCTTTTATAATTTTTTTAGAAAAATGGTTTTCACATTGTTTTCAAGGATTCCTTGATAATATTTAACGGAAAATTATTCACACAATTATTATCAAAATTATTTGTTTATTTTTTAGGGATAATTTATTTCAAAATGTTTCCAATATTCTTTTATAAATTTACAATGAAAATTGTTTACAGAATATTTTTAGGCTTCATTTATATGTTTTTAAGGAATTTTTTTTCTAGATTACTTTATATGTGTTCAAGGAAACTAGCATTCAAAATAATTTCAATCCATATTTATACGTTTGAAAAGTATTTTCAATGAAATGGTTTGAAAAATTATTTCATGGTCCTTTTATAAGTTTTCAAGGAAAATGGTTCTCAAAATATGTTTCAAGATCACTTTATATGTTTTCAAAGAACCAGTTTTCCAAAATGTTTTCAAAGTTTTATTTTTTATGATTTCATATTTATTTTGATGAAAATGGTTTTAAAATTATTTTTCTGTTTCAATGAGACTTTTTTCAAGGAATAAAGGATATTTTCCATATGATACGTCTCCAAAATATATTTCTAAGTTATTTTCAATCTTAGATGAAATCTATTGATGTTACGCATTCCCTTCTAAGAAATGATCCTACTATTCCATTCATATATTCCACCCTTTAATGATTTATTTTTTGTTGGAAAGAAGCTTATGAATACTATTTCTCTTCTAGAGGTTATATTCTGTTGAATCCCACCTCTTTTCATGGGTTATGATTTATTGTTAAAAGATTGTGAGACATGTCTCTTCTTCCACAGGTTATGATATGATTAAATGTTTATAACACAATTTTCATTACATGGGTTATGAAATGATTATTTAAGAAAATATTATCACATGCATGTATGATCAATAGATGAGATATGTGGGACCTATATCACCCTCCAATGAATTGGGAAAATAATTATATCTCATGAACTAGATATGGCTGGAACGAGAAAAGAACTAGGTTTAGTATTACGAGGATAAAGTGAGAAATGAACTCGGGTCAGTATTATATGGTTGGAATGAGGAGTGAACTCAGTTAAATAATATATGCCAAGAAAGGAGTGTGAACCCAATTAACTAAATGGATTTTTCCACTAAGATGATCTCAACAAAAAGGCCTTTAATACTATGAAAATAATTATATATACATATGTGTCTACAAAAATTCGATGTATTATTCCTATGTTATTCTTTAATGGATTATGTTTCTTATTTCTATATGATTCATGTCTTATGGACTTCCAAGACTTATAAAATGATTCAAGTTTATTATCTTTTGATATGAAAGGTATGATCTTCCAATATTTTGATCACATTTTCATACCCTTATTCCCATGCTTATGATTATATGTCTGCCTTGTTTAGCCTTACTAAGCATCTCATCTCACTCGTTTTTAGGTTTATTTCACCAGGTTGTGAAAGTATGAATTGTGTATGATGTGTCTTAGAAGGCTTATAGTAATTAATAACCTAGTCTGAGATAATGTATCTCACTTATATACTGGTTTTTATGTTTCTTTGTTTGCAATGGTACAAGATTAATACATTCTTTAGGAATATTTTTTTTTATTTTTTAAGTTTTCTAAAAATGATGTGAAATGTTAATGTATGTCAAGATTGAGTCGTTATAGGGACCAAAATAGTGATATCCTAACCTAAGGATGATCTTGGAGAATCAATTTTCCACTTTTAATTGATCAAATAGATCATCTATTCTTGATATTTGATACCTATTCGTAAAATTTACATGGCTTAGGTGATGTTAATCCACACACAACATGATGATCACATATGCCTTCTTAGTGAATAATATTGGATATACCTTGGGGAAACAATATTTTGGATAAAGTATTTTCATAGAAGGACCATTAGTATCACCCAAAACTCTCCATTTTTATTTGGAGCCAAAAATATGCAATTAAATATATCAAAGTAGTCCCTCGATGTAAATAAATACACATGATGACCTCACGATAAGAGGGTGGGAGAGCTAGGAACATCTTCAGGGAAGTCATCTTGGTACTCCCTTATCATTATAAGGAATCAATCATTCATTATGTTTTTTACCCCAACATTCAACTTATTTAAGAAATGGGAAATAATATTCACTCTCATATACATGGTATTATAATTCAATGAATGAAATTATTTCTTCCTAGTGATGGAAAATCGGGACCCATATGACCATGTCCACTACATACTTCAATGGAAACAATATAAATGATGTTGGATTGTTTATAGTGAGTTCTCACTATGAATTAAATCAGGAAGTATCATCATTAACATGGAAAAATTCCCTAGAGAAACTCACTCAACTAAACACCAAGTAACACCTTTGTAAGGAGAGTGTGATTATAGAATCCACTCTAGTGGGATTCTCCCTCTATTAGATTCAAGCAGGAGGCTCTATTCAAATCTCTAGTTTATGAACAAGGGATGAGGCCAAAATTGAATAACATATTCCTTTTTACATTGAAATTTATTCTAGGGTAGAGAGTATATAGGTCTTACCAAAAATCATTCCAAGATACTTTTGTTCGTAAGAATTAAATTACGACAACTACTCATGTCCCTACATTCCCACTCTTTGAGCATTACCCTGAAAACCTATAGGTGGTGGTGTGAGATTGTAAACAAGTTGGTGAAGAATATTATAGGAATTACTAACTCAAAATAGAATTTATTGCATATCTTAAGAAAAAAACAATCAAAATGAAATTAGAGTTATGAAGTAATATTTTTTAGAAGTTTTATATAGAAGAAAATTTGTCATCAAGAATGGGGATGAATATTTTGACAATATTTTATGTTTAAAACCTAGAATTGTTTAACATGGAAAGATTATTGATGATGTTATTAAGAAAATGGAAGCTAAGGAAGAATAAGTTAAAAAAAATTAATCAAAACTTATTCTGTTTTAAAGAACCTTGAAAAATATTAAACAAAAAAAATGATTCATATGTAAAATCTGATACTTTAATGTATTTGAGTGGGCTCATTATGAGAATTAGTTGAAATAATCTCTTACCAAAAACAATGTTTAATCTGGTTCTTTTAACATTTTTCATTCCAGAAAAATTATTGGGAAATCATGGGTAGAGAAATCAAGTAATAATCCTATAAAATATAAAAAATTATAAAACCCACTCAAAAGAAAATATGGTCCACATCTTGAGTGTTGTAGAGATGAAAGATGTTACCAACCTCAGTAAAGATTATACAAATAATGTTCTTTGTAAAATAAAGAATTTTGATTTGATAGATAATGCTGGTGTTATGGAATATATAGGCATAGGGAATATAGTTTTTGGCACAACATATCCCTACCAGGATGAAGATTTTATTAATGTGGAAGAAATAGATAAAGTTGAAATAGTGACTTTATTAACATACATAAATAAAAAAATGTGAATTCTCAATATGTGAGAAACTCTACAAAAAATATCAATTTGATTTTTTGGAAAAAAATTAGAATATTTTACCCGGCAGGATATAATGAATAAATATGTATGAAACTCCTTCAAGAACAAATTCCTTAAGATTGAAAAGAAAAGGAAGCTTAAAGATGTAATTTAGGGAAACATGTTTTGATGTTGAGACAAATTTGAGAGAAAGTAACAGGAAATAACCATGTATACTTTCTATTGGATGTTCATTACATATGAAAAGTGATATAAAAATATTAAAAAATATTTATTGTCATTATAGAGGAACAATTACCGTTGCTAATGATAGTTCATTAAAAATCAGATGAATCAAAAAAATGAGATTTAAGTAAAAAAGAATCAATATAAAATAGATTTTTTTTGATGGGATAAAACATAACATACTTAGTGAAGTGCCCAGATCAGTGTGAATCACTGAGAGGGGGAGGGGGTGAATCAGTGATCCCTTAAAACTTTTTACTAATTGATTCTTAATCAATTAAACCTCTATGGCTGGTTAAAGCCTCGATCCACTCTTCTTGTATCTCTCAACCTTTCCCGAATGATGCAGTAATGAAAAGGCACAGGACACAAGGATTTACAAGGTTCGGCACCAAAGGCCTACATCCTTGCCATGCTCTCCAAGCATGGATTCTTCCATTATAATCGGTTAGTATTACAATGGTCGATACAGCTTCCCACCGTATCTCTCCTGAGTCCCACAGGAGGGTCTTTATACTGCGTCCCACAGTGTTACCAGAGTCCCACTGGCCTGCTCCAGAATCCCACTGAAGACTTCTTCTCCCTGAGTCCCACAGGGTCTTCTCCTGGCTCCTCGAGTCACACGAGTAGCTCTTCTTCACTTCAAGTTCTTCAAGTATCCTCAGCAGTCTGGGATAAAGACTGCTGGCCTTGCTCTGTACCTCTGATCACTTGTGATGATCAGGTCTTCTCGTCTAGCTCAAGATTTATCTCCTTCTTCTCAGGATGACCTGGCTTCTCTCCAATTACTGAATGCTCAGACAAATAATATCTTTATCTTCGGTCTGGTCCAGTCTCAGTTGCACACCACTGATTTAGCACTGTTCACGTGTGCACGTGCATGCATGCATGCATGTACTCTCCTTTTCTTCTTCTTGGTGCAGTAGACCCACAAAGGGTGTAATCACTTTTGAGAACACACCTACTTCTCAGACTTCACACACTTTATGCAATTTGCTTACACACTTAGAGTGTGTTCTACTTTAGTGTGGAACTTCTTCTTCTAAGTGTATACACACTTCTTAGTGCACACACCTAGGTTCGGCCTTCTTTGTCACTTGTTCATGTACACATAAATTGTTCTTTGTTTTGCACACACTTGACTTTGGCCTCTTCCCTCTTCTTGTTGCACACCCTTAACCCGTAGGTTGTTCTTCAATTTTGCACACACAAAATGTGTCTTCACTTGGTGCACACACAAGGTCACAACCCTCGGCCTCTTCAAATGCACACACGGCCAAGTGTGCTCTTCTTTATTCAAATGCACAAGCAAGACTATGGATTATTCAATGCTTACACACACACAAAGTGTGGTCTTCCACTTTACTTGGCACACACCACTTGGTGTTGTCTTTTGTGCACACACATGGCCTTGGGTTGTTCTCCTCCACTTGGCACACACACACACGAGGCAAGGCCTCGGCTTTCTTCTCCCTTCTTGCACACACACCCGAGTGTGTCCTTCCCCACTTATGCACACACACTGCCTTCTTCTCACTTTGCACACACAAGGGGCAAAGCCTCGGGTTCTCTTCTGTTTTTGCACACAAGGCTCAAAGCCTTGGCCTTCCACTGCCTTTGCACTCACTGCCCGAACTTCAGGAGGCGCGCAAGAGGGTGCAACCTTCTCTACTTCAACACTGCCTGCCGCGCAAGGCACCAAGCCGCGCGAGTCCTCAGATGTAACCGGCCGCACTAGCCACGGGTGCAAGGCACCGCGGGCTCCTTCCTTTTGCCGCGTAAATGTGCAGGCAGTGAGGGAATCAACCACGGTCGCGCAAGAATGCTGCGGCCCCGGGTTCTTCCTGCCGCGCAAAGGGAAGGCGCGCAGGGGGTCCCCCTTCTTCTTCTTTCGCGCAAGGTGTGCGCAAAAGGAACTCTCGAAGCCAAGGGTGGCTTCGGGCTACTTCGTCGCGCAAGTGAGTTGCGCGGAGCTCCAGACTTCGTGAGGCACAGAGGCACACTCACGGGACTTCTCTCTTCAGAGGATCAGCAAGCAATCAGAGAGCCTTGGGCTCTTCTTTTATAGGCGAGGCAGAGGCGGTTCATCCGCGGGATACAATCTTTGAATCACCGATATTTTCGGTTCTTGAAAATCTTTAAACTCAATCCGAAAATCACGTTTCTTTCTCTCTGTTTTACGCGGCTTCATTTATTTTTGTTCCTCTACGTGCATGCGACTCATAACGCATGCACAGCCTTCGGTTTAGGCTGATCCATGCAAACCATAAACCCTTCAACGCCTCGGCAGATTCTCTTGCCTCGGCCTTCTTCGAATTTCTCCATCTGTTGCATGCATGCCTTTTTTATTGCATGATCGTGTTCGTGGAGGCCAGACGATCTCAATGGAGGCTTCGGATTCAGAAACGATGGCCGGGAACTCGAGATATGTCGTCGGGATGCCTCTGGTTCAGCGGCTGCTCGCGGGTGGCTTCGGCTCGAGCTCGACGAAGGAGATGAGCCGGGAGCCGTTCGATCGGGCGAATGAAGGACATCGGACGGCCGGATCAAATCGGGGGCGCGGCGGATCAGATGAGCGGTCCAGATCGAGCGCGAGATCGCTCGGACGGCCGAGATTTGTTCCCGGTGAAAATCGCGCGTCCCACATCGAAACTTTCCGCGGATTTTCCGCGGTTTATTAAATAAGCGCTGGGGGAAAGCGCTCAGTTGAACTTCCCCCCTCCCGGTGCCGCCCCGCACCGGGTTCTCTCTGCGGGCGCGCTCTGCGCCCACTCTGCCTACTGCGGGCGCGCTTCAAGCGCCCACTATGCTCCCTGCGCTCCTCCGGGCGTGCCCCTGGCGCCCTTGCGGTGTCCTTGGGTGCGCCCTGCCGCCCTGGCTCGCCCCACGGGGTTCCCCCGGGCGTGGTGCCCTAGCGCCCATGCCTTGGGGTTGAACCCCCCAAGGTGCCTTGGCTGGCCTAATTTTTTGGCAAAGGCAAGTACAAATACTTTGTCAAAAACAAAGTAACCCATGAGTATAAGCCAAATGCCACTTCTCCCTTAAGCCATTTCTTTCCTTCTCTACTTCTTAAGAATTCTTTAATCCTCCTCCCATGATCTTCACTTAGGATACGGAATTCAAAAGGTTCCTTCATAATCTTCAACCGAACTCCTGAATCAAAGAATTCTTCAATGTTCTTCATTGATCCAATTACAGATCAAGTTGGATCACTTCCAATTCACATGCACTAAGAGTTAGTACATGGACTTCATTAGTGCACATCATCCACTTAGTAGTTGTGGATGGAACTCTTCAACTCCTCATGCATTGTGAAGACAATGCATGGTCGTCAATCAATGTTGTGACTTTGTATCCAGTTGATACAAGTTCTTGGAACTTTAAAGATCAGCTCAACAATCGTCAGATTTCCATGGAGAATGTTTCAACCATATTCTCCAATGCCACGTAGTGAATCTCCTAAGTGACACTCCGCTAAGTTCCATGGCCATTCTCCTTCACCACAAACACCATCACAACCTTTTTCATTCACATCTTGACAATCCATGACTTCCATTCATTGTAAGACAACAACATGCCTCATTGACAACCTCATTGACAACAAATGCAACACAATGCACTTCAATCTCCCCCTTTGTATTTGTTGTCAATACACTCCTTCAGCACATATGAATGGGTCAATATGTGTGCCAATATTTCTCCCCCTTATTGGCAATCAAATGCAAAGGTGTGGTGTGGTTCTCTTCCAAAAATATCTTCCTCCCATTGAAAAGTATCTTCTTGAAAAACACTAGGAGAGGGATGATGTCACATGTTCTCTTTAGCAAAGAACCTTTAGTAAATCAGCTCTAAGTCTACTTGGGCTAACCCGGTGTAGAAAACAAGAGTGATATAACCAAGGTACACAATGTTGTCCAACATTCTCTACACATGTGAGATCATGCTTAGGGGTTTGAAATTTTTCAGATATAACAATGAATTGCTAAATCCTGCACATACTTCACCAAACACATTAGAAAGTTCAGTGCAAAGATAAAGCTCCCCCTTTCATCCATTTGTCTTCAATCCATACTCCCCCTTAATTGACAAGATAAACTCAATTAAGAAACAAGGGATGAAAGCATGATTGGAATACCTTCACTTTCTCAAGATGATATTATTTTTAGAACATCATCTTCTCCAGATTGGCTCCCCCTCAAGGGGTGCACTCCATTCTGTCCAAACCATCCTCCAGATGAGAATGATCATCATCTTCAATTCCCTACAATGTTAGCATATGTAAATACCAATAGTATAAGGGAATAAGATGGAACCTCCTTTGTTCATCAATGTGAACAACAAGGTTGAGAAGATTCTCTCAACCGAGATGTCCCATTTTCACCAGTCTTCACACTTGCACATTTGATCTTCATTGATGATTGTGCTGGTGTGGTTCTCAATACATCTTCATGTGAAATCTTCTTCTTCTCTTTTGCTTTAGCAATTGCCAGTACTTCCTCTTCAGCTCTTTGTAGATCTTTGGCAAGTTGCAACTGATTTGGCCATATGACTAGTAAATCATTTGGAAGAGTGGCCTCAGTTTTGGAAGTTCCACATGGTTCTTTGGATGCTGCTAAGTTACCTCTCTTAGGAAACTTATTTTCAATCAATCCCTTCTTCTTCTGGATTGATTGTCTTTTGGAGTCCAGTCTGCCTCTATTGAATTTCATGGCTTCTTTACAAAGATCCATGATATGCCCTTTCATTCCACAGTAGAAGCATTTCTTGGTGGTCCTTCTGGATGCATCACCCTTCTTGGTTTTAGAATCCAAGGACTTCTCTTCCTTTTTCAAACTCTTCTTGGGAGCATCTTCCACTTTCTTCTTCTTGCTTCCCAAGGAATCTTTTTGAGCCAGGTTCTGTGATCTTTTCTTCTTTTGAGCTCTGGATACAGTTGGAGATTGACATGTATCTTTTTGTTGACCACTTTTGCAATCATCCCAGATGTTGTCAAGTAATCCAAATCTATTTGCAGTAAACAGATGTCTCTGGACCTGTGGATGTTGCTTCTTTCCTTCTGGCTTGCTCCCCCTAGGCATGAGCTTCCTCTGTGCTTTGGCATTTAGTGGATTGTACCAACAATCCTTTGCACAATGCCCATACTTGTTACAACACCAACACTGACCCACAAATCTTGACCTTTTGATTCCTTCTGATTGTAGGGTACTTGTCTTGAATTGTTGTGCTGCGTCAGGAGAGCTCTGCTTCTTCACCTTCCTCATCCAGATGGATGGAACCTTCTTCTTAGAAGATGTTGCACTTTCACTAGAGGATGTCCTTCTATTAGAATCATCCTTCTCAATTCTCACTTGAGTGGCAACATTTCTCCTTTCAGCTGACTGGGAGGATTCAGCTTTGGGTGATTGCAGATTTTTCAACATCACCTCTAGTTCTAAGCATTTCATGTTAAGGGAGTTCTTCTCATCCTCAACAATTCTTAGCCTTCCTTCCCACTTCTGTTTCAGCTGTTCCATCTGGTCATCATGCACCTTCTTTAATTCAAGCAATGAATTGTCAAGCTCCTTCACCCTTTTGACTTTTTCTTCAAGTTGAGCATCTCTGACAACCATTGAAACTTTGTGCCTCTTTTCCAGTGCATGGAAAACATCTTTGATTATTATCATAAAGATTTCTTTCTCAGAAAGGCTTCTCTGCAATTCTTCAGCAGTGTCTTCATATCTTTCATTGTAAAGAGAAACGGTTTCATCTTTAGCCTTCACCAGCTTTCTGAGAGTGTTGGTTATGCCAACCCTTTTTGCCAATTGATCTTCCAGAGAATTGGCTTCATCTTCTAGCTGTAATTTTTCTTCTTGAAGATCAAGGAGGCCTGTAGCTATACACATTGCAACTTCCTTGGGGACTCTCTTCTGAAGATATTTGATTGCATTTAGAAGATCATTGCTCCTTCCATCTTCATCACAGCTAGAGCAGGCTTCATCAGAAGAATGATAAAAGGAATTGTCATCTGTTGTGACTTTCACATTTCTTTCCATAGAAGGAGTTTCTCTGATTGCACCAGCCTTCTTCTTCATCTTCTTTACCTGTTTCTTCTTTCTATTTTTCTGAGTCTTGGCAGATATCTCCATTTGAGGCTGGTCTTTCATTTCCTCAAATCTGCACGCCATATAGACTCTCTTGGATCTTTTAGAGGCAACCTCCCTCTGATACCAATTGAAGTGCCCAGATCAGTGTGAATCACTGAGAGGGGGAGGGGGTGAATCAGTGATCCCTTAAAACTTTTTACTAATTGATTCTTAATCAATTAAACCTCTATGGCTGGTTAAAGCCTCGATCCACTCTTCTTGTATCTCTCAACCTTTCCCGAATGATGCAGTAATGAAAAGGCACAGGACACAAGGATTTACAAGGTTCGGCACCAAAGGCCTACATCCTTGCCATGCTCTCCAAGCATGGATTCTTCCATTATAATCGGTTAGTATTACAATGGTCGATACAGCTTCCCACCGTATCTCTCCTGAGTCCCACAGGAGGGTCTTTATACTGCGTCCCACAGTGTTACCAGAGTCCCACTGGCCTGCTCCAGAATCCCACTGAAGACTTCTTCTCCCTGAGTCCCACAGGGTCTTCTCCTGGCTCCTCGAGTCACACGAGTAGCTCTTCTTCACTTCAAGTTCTTCAAGTATCCTCAGCAGTCTGGGATAAAGACTGCTGGCCTTGCTCTGTACCTCTGATCACTTGTGATGATCAGGTCTTCTCGTCTAGCTCAAGATTTATCTCCTTCTTCTCAGGATGACCTGGCTTCTCTCCAATTACTGAATGCTCAGACAAATAATATCTTTATCTTCGGTCTGGTCCAGTCTCAGTTGCACACCACTGATTTAGCACTGTTCACGTGTGCACGTGCATGCATGCATGCATGTACTCTCCTTTTCTTCTTCTTGGTGCAGTAGACCCACAAAGGGTGTAATCACTTTTGAGAACACACCTACTTCTCAGACTTCACACACTTTATGCAATTTGCTTACACACTTAGAGTGTGTTCTACTTTAGTGTGGAACTTCTTCTTCTAAGTGTATACACACTTCTTAGTGCACACACCTAGGTTCGGCCTTCTTTGTCACTTGTTCATGTACACATAAATTGTTCTTTGTTTTGCACACACTTGACTTTGGCCTCTTCCCTCTTCTTGTTGCACACCCTTAACCCGTAGGTTGTTCTTCAATTTTGCACACACAAAATGTGTCTTCACTTGGTGCACACACAAGGTCACAACCCTCGGCCTCTTCAAATGCACACACGGCCAAGTGTGCTCTTCTTTATTCAAATGCACAAGCAAGACTATGGATTATTCAATGCTTACACACACACAAAGTGTGGTCTTCCACTTTACTTGGCACACACCACTTGGTGTTGTCTTTTGTGCACACACATGGCCTTGGGTTGTTCTCCTCCACTTGGCACACACACACACGAGGCAAGGCCTCGGCTTTCTTCTCCCTTCTTGCACACACACCCGAGTGTGTCCTTCCCCACTTATGCACACACACTGCCTTCTTCTCACTTTGCACACACAAGGGGCAAAGCCTCGGGTTCTCTTCTGTTTTTGCACACAAGGCTCAAAGCCTTGGCCTTCCACTGCCTTTGCACTCACTGCCCGAACTTCAGGAGGCGCGCAAGAGGGTGCAACCTTCTCTACTTCAACACTGCCTGCCGCGCAAGGCACCAAGCCGCGCGAGTCCTCAGATGTAACCGGCCGCACTAGCCACGGGTGCAAGGCACCGCGGGCTCCTTCCTTTTGCCGCGTAAATGTGCAGGCAGTGAGGGAATCAACCACGGTCGCGCAAGAATGCTGCGGCCCCGGGTTCTTCCTGCCGCGCAAAGGGAAGGCGCGCAGGGGGTCCCCCTTCTTCTTCTTTCGCGCAAGGTGTGCGCAAAAGGAACTCTCGAAGCCAAGGGTGGCTTCGGGCTACTTCGTCGCGCAAGTGAGTTGCGCGGAGCTCCAGACTTCGTGAGGCACAGAGGCACACTCACGGGACTTCTCTCTTCAGAGGATCAGCAAGCAATCAGAGAGCCTTGGGCTCTTCTTTTATAGGCGAGGCAGAGGCGGTTCATCCGCGGGATACAATCTTTGAATCACCGATATTTTCGGTTCTTGAAAATCTTTAAACTCAATCCGAAAATCACGTTTCTTTCTCTCTGTTTTACGCGGCTTCATTTATTTTTGTTCCTCTACGTGCATGCGACTCATAACGCATGCACAGCCTTCGGTTTAGGCTGATCCATGCAAACCATAAACCCTTCAACGCCTCGGCAGATTCTCTTGCCTCGGCCTTCTTCGAATTTCTCCATCTGTTGCATGCATGCCTTTTTTATTGCATGATCGTGTTCGTGGAGGCCAGACGATCTCAATGGAGGCTTCGGATTCAGAAACGATGGCCGGGAACTCGAGATATGTCGTCGGGATGCCTCTGGTTCAGCGGCTGCTCGCGGGTGGCTTCGGCTCGAGCTCGACGAAGGAGATGAGCCGGGAGCCGTTCGATCGGGCGAATGAAGGACATCGGACGGCCGGATCAAATCGGGGGCGCGGCGGATCAGATGAGCGGTCCAGATCGAGCGCGAGATCGCTCGGACGGCCGGGATTTGTTCCCGGTGAAAATCGCGCGTCCCACATCGAAACTTTCCGCGGATTTTCCGCGGTTTATTAAATAAGCGCTGGGGGAAAGCGCTCAGTTGAACTTCCCCCCTCCCGGTGCCGCCCCGCACCGGGTTCTCTCTGCGGGCGCGCTCTGCGCCCACTCTGCCTACTGCGGGCGCGCTTCAAGCGCCCACTATGCTCCCTGCGCTCCTCCGGGCGTGCCCCTGGCGCCCTTGCGGTGTCCTTGGGTGCGCCCTGCCGCCCTGGCTCGCCCCACGGGGTTCCCCCGGGCGTGGTGCCCTAGCGCCCATGCCTTGGGGTTGAACCCCCCAAGGTGCCTTGGCTGGCCTAATTTTTTGGCAAAGGCAAGTACAAATACTTTGTCAAAAACAAAGTAACCCATGAGTATAAGCCAAATGCCACTTCTCCCTTAAGCCATTTCTTTCCTTCTCTACTTCTTAAGAATTCTTTAATCCTCCTCCCATGATCTTCACTTAGGATACGGAATTCAAAAGGTTCCTTCATAATCTTCAACCGAACTCCTGAATCAAAGAATTCTTCAATGTTCTTCATTGATCCAATTACAGATCAAGTTGGATCACTTCCAATTCACATGCACTAAGAGTTAGTACATGGACTTCATTAGTGCACATCATCCACTTAGTAGTTGTGGATGGAACTCTTCAACTCCTCATGCATTGTGAAGACAATGCATGGTCGTCAATCAATGTTGTGACTTTGTATCCAGTTGATACAAGTTCTTGGAACTTTAAAGATCAGCTCAACAATCGTCAGATTTCCATGGAGAATGTTTCAACCATATTCTCCAATGCCACGTAGTGAATCTCCTAAGTGACACTCCGCTAAGTTCCATGGCCATTCTCCTTCACCACAAACACCATCACAACCTTTTTCATTCACATCTTGACAATCCATGACTTCCATTCATTGTAAGACAACAACATGCCTCATTGACAACCTCATTGACAACAAATGCAACACAATGCACTTCACTTAGTGTAAGTAAAATTTGTGATGATGTAAAATAAGTTGTTTTTAGAAAATAATTTTGTGTGAAAAAATTTAGAAAGGTGGAAATTTTATTACAAAATGAGAAAGATCCAGTGGGAATCTCTATCAAATATGAGAATTCAATAACTCTAATTACATGAGTGCGGATGATGAAATAGATTTTGGCAATGAAGACTTGGGAAAACTGGATCAAAAATAATGAAAAAACATTCTAATGTTTATAACATTAGAAACATTCCATAATTGAATAGAATACGAGAATATGATTTTGTATATTCTCAAAAAGGGACGATGTCTATCAAAAGTCACAAAAGAGTTGACATTAATTCTACCAGACCACTCGATCTTATTAATTATGATATATGTAGGCTGATGAGACATCAATAAAAAATGAGATTTATACTTTTTCACTTTTATTATTGATTTCACTCAGATGAAAAACATCATGTTTATGAAGCACAAGTCAGAGGCTATTGAAATGTTCAAATTCTTTAGAAAAGATGTTCAGAAATAAAAGGGGGTTTCCATAATGAAGATGAGAAAAGATAATGTCATTTAAGTCAGAAGAAATACTTTTGAAACTTATATGAGAAATAATGTTATCAAACATCAGTATATTTAACCCTATAATCCACAATCAAATGAAGTAGTAGACTGAAATAATTGGAGTTTGGTGGGAATTAGAAGAATTATTTTTGCATAATACACAATTTCTGAATTTTATTGGTGAAAAATTGATAGAATTGATGTATATTTTAAAAATTGATTCTTGTTGAAATAGATACTAACATGAATCCTTATGAAATATTTTATAACAAAAAACCTAAATTAAAATACTTCGATGTTTTTGGAATGCCATTTTTTACCACAAAAAAATTGTATTTTGGCATGTTTGATGTGAAAGATGAGGAAGGAACTTTTATAGTTTATTCAACAAATAGAATAAGTTAAAAATGATATAAATGTTTTTTCAAAAAGGTGGGTGACTCATATGTTGTGAAGGTATTGAAAACCAGATTTCCTTAAAAAGGTTTTCGAGAATTATAAGGAGGATAAACCAGATATTTCATATAATAGTTAATGTAATTCAAAACATACTTATCAATATTCTTAAGAATGATGTGATGTAGAAATTTAATCTATGAAAGGAACATTTAAATTCACTACATTACATAAACATGTTGAATCCAAAAACATTATTAGGAATAATAAGCCTCTAATTAAGACAATAAAGAAGTTGATATTAGATAATCAGACTCCACTTATCTCAACAGATGGACTAGAATCAGTTTTAGAAGATATTCAACACATAGAATTTGTGGGAGCTAAGAATGAGGTGTTGGACCAGATTAAGAAGAATGAAACATGGGAACTTTTTATGGATTAAAAATAAAAATGTTATCAGAACCATGTGGGTTTATAGAAACTAATTAAATGAACATGGAGAAGATTAAATAAATAAATATTGGCCTGTTAAAAAGGAATTTTTTTTAAAGTTGTTTTTACAGATCAAAACATTCTGACATGTTTTTTGAGATGGGTGTATGTTACTTTTATCTTAAACAAAACCTTTCAGTATTTACTAGAAATAAAAAATGTTCAATGAAACTTGAGATTGTATTACATGAAATTTGTGTTGTGGACATCATTTATAATCTTAATTATACACTATTGTTTTCTTAATTAGGTTCTCCCGCATTGACATTCTGTTGTTTTGTTAAAAGATATTTGTTAAGAAATTAAATTGATAATTATGTTCTATTGAATGAATAATTTCATGATCTGAGATGAAATGTTCCAACCCTTCGAAATGAGATCATTTGTCAATAAGAGGGAAACATATCATTATGGACCCTTTGAATTTGGTTTTCAATAAAGGGGAGGGAAATAAATATGTGGAGGGATACAAAAAAATTGGATTAAGAAAAGAATGGTGAGAAGAAAGGTTAATAAAAGAAAACAGGTGGAATTTTTTCTAGTAGTGGAAGTGAGTATTGAATAAGACACAAAGGGGGAGATTGTTAGGCCCATGTTGTGTTTTGGTTGTATTTTTTGTCAATAGATAAATATATTGATTACGATGAAGAAAAATATTTTGTTTATAAATGTAATGGAAATACATATTGAGGAAAGTTGTGTTTGAAGATGGGAATCAGATCTAGAACCATCAGCATGAAGATCAAACTCACAATCCCATTTAGGATTTATGACTCACAATGTATAGGAAAGTCAATCGGATTGGAATGGTGTTTACTCGAAGAAAAGTCTCGTCTGAATCACTATAGGCCCGAAATGATATTATGATCATAACGAGGAAGATAATTAAATTCCTTATTGATACTATGTAAACCTAGTGATTCATTATTATTTATTAATTCACAAAAATAATAAGTTGTTTGAAAAACATATGATGACGTCTTTATAAAAGAAAGGGGGGTGATGCTAATTTAATTGAGGGTTGGAAATAAATTATATTCTAGAAGGGATGGGAAGTCACAAGTACATACCCATTAAAGTGGGCAATGTTGAAGCTAATCTCAATCGTATTGGAAGTTATGAGAAAGTCATGATACAAGAAGAGGTTTGTGGAAGAAGTAAGTTACTGAAGGTGAGTATTTCTAGTCTCAGTTCATCATGGTGAGATCATTGGACACATATATGTTTGTCAGATGAGAAGGATGATCAGAATATGAATTTATGAATATGTTGGTTAGAATAATAATCCATGAGAAAAAAATCTGAATAAAAATAAGTTGTTTAAATGATAATCATATAAGGAAATAAGTTTCTAAAGTCAATTTTTTTGGAATTGGTTCCTCAGAAGTGATTTTCCAATGATTATCAGAGTCAAACTGACAACGATACTCAAATGAAAATCAAAGGTAGAATTATGTATTGTTTTTTTGAGACCAGCTGAAAAAAAAATTAATTGGGAGTTATTGGAAATAATGAATAAAAATATGATAAACATTTTTGTGACCGATACAAAGAAGAAAGATCAAAGATCATTTAACAATGTAGTAAAACATTTCACATAATGATAAATTATTGAATTCTTTTTAGATGGGTCTTGTTTTTTCAAATCAAATGGGTTAAGAGAAAATAAATTCCCTAATTTTCTTTCAAGTGGTTCATGTTAAATAATATCTATTATATTCTTTCCTTTGGGGAATGAGATAAACAATCTTTTTTCATGTAACAATTGGGTCAAGATTCATCGGACTAGAAATGACACCAAACTATTAGTGTGATGCATGTACTGATCCATCTAATATAAGATGACATTAATAAACATCATTCAATGTAGGATCCTTAGTCTAATGAAATGAAGAAATAAAAGAATTTCTTCAACAACCATAGAACTTTGTCAAGGAGGATCTTCAAAGGATTGTTGATGTAATTACCGAAGTGTTTTCAAGGGGGAAACCACAATGGAAAATTGGTTATGAGGATCATTATGAGAATACATCTTATTCATATGTGATTCATTTGGTGAAAAGAAACATAATTAAGAATATAATGTCTCTATCATAATGAAGAAATCATAATGGTTGGAATATTGATATAGATAATATCATCATTGTTTTCATGTGTGTTTAAATGATTTACCCCTTCCAATTAATAAATTTGAGATGATTTGTATCATTTTAGTGATTCGATGAATTATGGAATAAATTTTGAAAATTAGTTAATTATTGATATTTATCAGTTTTGTAGAGATTTTGTATTTCAGATATATCTTTTACAATTTTGATCAAAATATATTGATTCCATTTTAATGATTTTTTAGTGGGATAAAACATTGTATTATGTACCAAGGTCCAATTTGGAAGAAAACGACCCATAAAAATTAATCATGTGGAAAACGTTTTCTGGTCGAGAGAATTGACCCCACCTTAGTTATTAATGCATATCCCAAAATAAATAAATATAAATAAATTTATTCTAGATGGAATATAAATATAACTCAGAGCCTCATTTTGACCTTAAAACTCATGATGAAATTATGTTATTAAGGGTTCCTTTCACTACGTCAAAAAATAGGAATATGAAGATTCAGATAAGGCATAAAATGTTATCATTATTAATTTGATTATAATTTATGTTACACTTGTCCAAATATACTGATTCTTTTAGGAAGCATGAAAAAGATATTTTTTAAGAACATTTATGAAGGAAAATTCTCACGATTTACCCATTTACAATGCGAAACCAACTCAAACATTTAGTGTAATAATTTTTTAGGGAACTTTTCTACTCCAAAAGCCTATAAAAAAGAGTGTTCACTTATATTACAAGGGGTCGAAGAAGGTGCTTGAGGGGTTGTGCTGGAGGATTATAATATTCATGTGAATTTTATTTTCTCTTTTATTTTTTCATACTTTCATTATGATATTTTCTTCTCCCTTTAAAATCTATAACCCATCACATAGAGGGATAAAACCTTTGAGTGATCGGGGAAGGGGGAGTTTCACATTTGTAATGTTAGAGTTTTGTGATTAAATGTAAAATCCTGTTTTCTTTTGAATTATTTCTATTCTTAGAGTTTCCAAATTCTCTTAATGCTATCATGTTTTGGGTTTGGTGTATTCATAGATAATATCTTTGGATGAAGAATTTTATTCTCCCTCCTCCTAATGTGATTTGTCTCGATTGAGAAAATTTTGTTAAGTGGTGAGTGTCTAGTTATTTTTGGCATGCGTGTGGAACTAGTGAACTCTTTTTAGATTTATAAGGAGCAACAATTTCATATCAGGACATGCCTTAGCTATTTAGGATTTGTTTATGAAATTTCATGCACTTAGGAGTGAGTTCCATTTTTTCTTCAACCAATGGTTTTTCATAACTCGATCGATGAGTATTTCATCAATCGTTCAATATGAAGAGATGGGGAATACTATTTATTACTATGATGAAATTTAAAAGTTGATCCTACCATGACCTAATCACTCTCTTCATCAATTACTTTTCAATTGTTATTTTTAATTTCTTGCTTTATTTTTCAACTCAAACAATGTCAAAAACAACCTCTTCTAATTTCTTTCATTTAAGGGACAAATGTAATTATTGTGAACTCCTCTATGGAAAAATCCTATGTTACTAAAATTAATCCATTTTAAATTTGGTCATATTTGTTTTTTTCACACCCCAAAATAGGCATCTGTCAAAACAAGGTGTCATTGATGGGGAGGTAGTGCCAATAGTCTAATTCTAACATTTCATAAATAAGAATATTTTCATCCATAAAAAAAAATTTCCATGATTTATGCCAACTAAAATTATTCTTCATGTCTTGATTACTCATAGTTACAAGGGAAAATGGTTCATAATGATGAGGAAACCCTCTTTCAAAAGCATGATGAACTCTCTATTTTGTCCAAGATAAGGATGAATTTCCATGTCACAGGTATCTCGCTTCATGAACTGATAAACATGGATAATCAAGTCAAGACTAGATATCAAATATTGAAGTCCATGGAGATAGTTACATTGGATCAAGGACTTCATCCTGAACCAGAATCAAATCCAGTGGTGGAAGTGAATTAACCACTCATCTTTAAAATAGTGGAGTCGGACTACCTACCTCTATCTAGTGAAATTGAACTCAATGAGGAACAATACATTGAAGAATAAATTGAATTCATGTCACTTAAAAGAGATAATCTTATTCAAAACTATCTTCATTATGATTTTATAGAAGATTAATTGAGTACTACTACCCCTTTCTTGAAAATATCAGATTCTGACAACACTTTTATTTCCTTGGTGGATGAGGAAGAAGAATATGATGCACTTGATGAAGAACATATAGAGCTCCCAAAAACATTTGACCATTTATTTGAGGGAGCACATGAGATGATTCAAGTGGCATTGCCCAAGGAAAAAGAGACACAAGGTGCTTACTTTTAAATGGAAAATTTTGATATTTGTTCATTATTATTTAACGTTGTTCAAATATAATTACACACTAACATTACCTTTGATTATTCCATTTATGCAGCATACCTCGAGAGATCACTAGACATTGGAGAATAATTTGTGAAATTGGAAAACAAGAAAGATGAAAACTCATTCCATGTCATACCCCCACTAATAAAGTTATATCTTTTTATCCTAGGGGTATATTTTTTGTATTATACCCACGGTTTCCTCAACAAAAATGATGAAGTGCATGATGTAATGAATAATTTTTGTTGGTTTAAGACAAAGAAAAAACTTCACCCACCATCATATTGGGGTTAGCTGATTAGAAATGTCCCTCTGAAGGAAGTCGAAACATGGGGACCAATTGGGGGTTTAACTAAAGATCTATCCTTCTTTTCACATCATTTTTCTATGTTCATTTCATTTAATTAATGCCTTATGTTTTTGTATGTTCTTTTTTCTTCTAGGTATTTAGTGTGAAACACTTATGAGATCAACTCATCATTTCTCTACTAATAAGTTAGTTGTACTTATCCATTACACATTCTTTCTTGTTTTGATTCATTTTCAAATTTTCCTAAATGTTAAATCCATTTGAATGAATTGAGGACACTGCACCATTTATGTGTGGGGGAGGTAACCTCTATAGTTTAGGAGATTTATTTGTTGTATTTTTTTCAAAATAAAAATAAAAAATGAAAAATGTGTTTTTCAAACTTTTTGTGGGTTTCATTTTCATTTTTTGTGTTTTTTTATTCTTTGGAGCTGAAGTAATTATCATTTACATTTTTGAATCCCTTTTCATTAAGAGAACCAATTTCATCCCTAAAACTGAGCATAAATGAATGTTGAAAATGAGTTTGTTTCAAGTTCAATTCTTTGGTAATTTCATGAAATATACTCTAATTTTTGAATCCCTTGAGACATTTCACTATTTTTATATCTGAAATAACCTTTCTGTGTGGCTTGTAATCCGGTTTTTTTATTATTTTCATTCACCTCACTTCTTGAGAGAACCATATCATACTTATTTTAACCAGAATTTGATTTATTCGTTTAAAAACTTGAGGGTTTTATGTACATGTGTTTTAATTGATTTAGGAATATCCTTGGATTTAAATCCCCATTTCCTAGAGAATATTTTTCATTTTGACCTACCATATAAATTTATTCCTTTATGCTGTTAGAATCCATTAACAACCTGTTAGGATAGCTACATTACAAGACTATTTTCCCTATCCAACCTTCCCTTGAAGTAAAATTGCATGATCATGTATAACTTAAGTGTGAGGGAAGCTGTATTATGTTGTCTAACCTCATTTGGAGAAACTTTGGGAGAAAAATAAATTTTTTATGAAAAGGGTGTTCTACTAATAAATTCATTCTTTTGAAAGCTATGACTTTTCTAGAGCTTCTAATGGAGGAAGAACGCTATTCCATTTCAAGAGCGTTCAAGAAAAGTCATGTTTGAAAAGATTGGAATTTTTGCAATTAAAATGATGGGATGCAGGAACATTCCCGGAGTTTTCATGATTATGGAGCTGAATTGCTTCTAAGGGGATTTATGATGATAATATACTTGAGTGGAATTATATTTTTTCATGTTTTCATTAAAAAGAGACAAGCCCTCCTCATTCGGCCTTGAAATATTAAACATAAAAATGTTACCAAATGAATTTTTCAGAACAACCATACAATTTACTCATGGTAAACACATTCCCATGATTCAAATAAAGTGGATAAGTTGGATTTATTTAAAACCTATGGTGACCCATGCATTGGTTTGGATGAGAAAAACACTGTTGAAAATTGATATTTGTGAGATGAGAGAAACTTTATGTGAGCTAGGTATCTAGTGATCATGGGAGGGGAAATGAAGAGGAAAAAACAAAATGATGTGATTTGAGAACGTGGAATACTGTAAATGGATGAGGCATGATATCTTTTAGTTCATGGAATGGAATTGGTGGATCTCATTGGCATGTGTTTTGAATTTTCTTTGATTTGATTTTGATATTGACTTGTTTGGGAGTCCATGTGCTAATTTTGAGGGAATTAATAGAGCTAATATTTTCATTATTATTCATGTGAGTTTCGATGTTTTAACCCCTTCTAATTAATTAATTGGATCTGATTTGTATTATTTTAGTGTTTTGGTGAATTATGGGCATAATTGTGAAAATTGGTTAATTCTGGATATTTATCAGTTTTTCGGAGCTTCTGTATTTCGACCATATCATTTAAAATTTTTATCCAAATTGATTTATTAAAATTTTAGGCTTTTATTTATCATGGATAATACTTTTTATTCTAGAATAAGGTCCAATTCGGCACACAATGGCCCAGAAAAATAAATCAATAGGAAAAAGATTATTTGCCAAATGAATGGACTCCAACACAATTATTGAAGTATATATCAATTTAAATAACTCAAAATGAAGTGATTCTAGCCATAATAGAAATAAGAATCATAGAATAATTATTATGCTAAATTTAATGAAGAAATTATGTCTTTAATGATTCCATTCAATGCTCCAAAAAATTGAATGTTGAAGAGTTACATCAGGCAGAAAATATAGTCATTATTAATTTGAGTATAACATTTGGCACACTTTTCCAAATTCGCTAAGATTTTTTGGAAGCATGTACAAGAGAGATTGAAACAACATTTATGAAAAAAAAATCCCAATATTCTACCATTTATTTTGCGAAACAAACTCAATATTTTGGTGGAATAATTTTGGAGGGAAATTTTCTACTCCACAAGACTATAGATAATAGTATTTACTTACATTAAATAGGGTTTAATAAGGTGCATGAGGGTAATTTTTGGAGTATTGGAATCTCTATGTGATTTTTTTATTTTATTTTTTATTTTTGCATAGTTCCATTAGGCTATTTGCTTCACCTTTCAATTCTATTTTCCATCACATTGAGTGCTAAAACCGTTGAGTGATCAAGGAAGTGGGAGTTTCACTTTTGTAATGTCAGGGTTTTGTGATTAAATTTAAAACCCTTTTATTCTATTGAATCATTTATATTCTAAATGTTTTGAAATTATATTAATTCTATCTTGTTTTGGGATATGTTTACTCATCGTTAATAGCTTTGGTTGTAGTCTTTTAATCCCCCCCCCCCCCGCCTAGTGCAATTTGTCTCAAACGAGTAAATTGTGTTAGGTGGAGAGTGTCTTGTGATTGTTGGAAAGTGTGTGGAACTACTGATCTCTTTATAGTGTTATAAGGAGAATTATTTCTTGATTTAGCCTTGCCTTAGTTGTTTAGGATTAATTTATGAACATCCATGCACCTAGGTGTGAATTCCATTTTTTCTTCAAACAATAGTGATTGATAACTCAATCGAGGAGTCTTTCAATTATCATTAAATATGAAGAGAGGGGGAATAATATTTATTACTATGATGACATTGAAAAGGTGAATCCAAACATGACCCTAAAATTCTCCTTATCCATTAGTGTTTAATCTTTATTTTTAATTGCTTGATTTATTTTTCAACTCAAATAATTTTAAATACAAAATCTTATTCTTTCTTTAATTTACGTGACAAACGTAAATATTTTTACTCCTCTAAGAAGAAAAACTAGGTTACCCACTTTACTAAATTATTACTTGGGTAATATTTGTTTTTGTCACACCCCACGATAGACATGTGCCAAAACTTGGTGTCGTTGCAGGGGAGGCAGTGCCAACCATCTAATTCTAACATTTCATAAATAATTTTTATTTCTTATATTATAAAAACTAAAAAAATATTTTCCCTGGTGTATGCCAACTGTAATTATTATTCATGGATTGATTATTCATAGTTTCAGGGACAAATGGATCATAATGAAGAGGAATCCCTCTTTCAAAAGCTTAATGAACTCACTATTTGGCCAAGAAACTGATCAATGTCCATGTCACGATTATCTCACTTCATAAATAGATAAACATGTTGAATCATGTCAACACTGATTATCAAAGATTTAATTCCATGGATAATGTTACATTGGATCAATGACCTCAATGTGAACCAGAATCAGAACAAGTTTTCAAAGTGAATTCACCACTCATCTTTCAAATATAAGAGTCTTACTACCGACCACTACCTAGTGAAATTCAACTCAATGAGGAACTTTCCACTGAATAATCAATTGATGTCACGACACTTAAAGGAGAAAAGACTTTTATAAACCATATTCATTATGATTTTATAGAAGATTAATTGTGTACTACATCCCCATGCATGAAATTTTCAGATTCGGATAACTCTTGAATTTCCTTGGTGTATGAGGAAGAAAAATAGGATGCATCCGAGGAAGAACATATGGACATCCCAGAACATGTTAACCATTTATTTGAGTAAGTACATGAGATGATTAAAGTGGCATTGCCTGAGTAAAAGGAGACAGCAGTTGCTTACATTGAAAGGAATGAATTTGAAATTGATTCATCATGCATTAAATTTGTTCAAATATAATTACACTCTAACATTCCTTTTGATTATTCCATTTATACAACATACCATTATAAATCACTGAACAATGAAGAAGATGTTGTGAAAATGGAATAAAATGATGATGAAGACTCACTCATTGTCCTACCTCAACAATGAATGTTTTATCTTATTGTCCTATGGGTGGATTTTGTTTAATATACCCATGGTGTCCTAAAAAAGGATGAAGTGCATGATGTGAAGAAGAAGTTTTGTTTTTTCATGAGAAAGAAACTTATCCCACCATTAAATTGGGGATAACCGATTAGAAATCTCCATCTAGAGGTAGTCAAATCCCAAGGCCCACAGGGGGTTTAAACCAAGATATATCCTTCTTTTCTCACAGTATTTATATTTTAATTTCGTACATTAAAAAAAATTATGTTTTATTCTATTCTTTTTCTTGTAGGTTTTTAGTGTACAACACTTAGGAGATCAACTCAACGATTCACCACCAATAAGTCAGGATGTACCCCCCCCCCCTTTAGAAATGAATGCTTGTTGTGATTAATTTTCAAATTTTATTACATGTTAAATAAATCTGAATTCATTGAGTACCCTATACCATTTAAGTGTGGTATATGCAACATGTGTACTTTAGGATTTCCATTTGTTGTTTGTTTTTCAAAAAAATTAAAATAATGTGTTTTTCAAAAAACTTTTGTGTTTTATTTTAATTTTTTTTTGAATATTATTAGCGAAATGATTATCATTTCCAGTTATGAAACCCATTTCATTGAGTGAACAAATTTATTCCACGAAACTAGGATTAAATAAATATGGAAAATGAATTTATTTCATGATAAATTCTTTTGTAATTTCATGAAAATTTCTCTGATATTTGAATCTCATGCCACATTTCACTGTCTTTATATTGGAAATCACCTTCTCGTGAGGCTTATAAACCCTTTTTTCATATTATATTCATTAACCTCACTTCTTGAGATTTCTAAACCATGTACGGTTTTACAAGAATTTTAATTATTCCTTTTATAACATGACGGTTTCAGGTACATGGGTTCTAAATGATTTAGTCATTTACTTGGTTTTAAATTCTTATTTTCAAGGTAATCCCTTTCATTATTGCATACCATATACATTTAATCCATGTAGACCTTATAATCCATGAAAACCCTATTATGATAGCCATATTTCAAGATAATATTTAATTTCTAACCTACTCTTGATGTAAAATTTCATGATCTAATTGAGCTTTATTGTGCGGGAAGCTATCTTGTGTAATGCTGCCACATTTGGAGAATCTTTGGGCTGGAAATAAAATGTTTATGTGATTTGTGTGATACTAATAAAATAATTTTGTGGAAATATGTGCCTTTTCGGGAGCATCTAATGGAGGAACAAAGTTATTCCTTTTCTAGAGCTTTCCAAAAAAACATGTTTGAGAAGATTAATAATTTTGTTTCTAAAATGATGAGTTGTTTAAAAATTACTAGAGTTTTCATTATTATGGAGCAGAACATATATTAAGGGGATTTAAGAGGATACCATACATGAGTGAAAATTAGAATTATGAAATTTTCCTTCAAAAAAGAGAAAAGACCTTCTCATTCGGCCTCATAATATTTCACATAAAAATCCTACAAACTGAAAGACATAGATCGACCCTGTAATTTAATCATGATAAAAACATGTCCTACACTCATATCAGGTGGAGAAGTATGAGTTTTTCAAACCAATGGTGACCCTTTAATTTGTTTGGATGAGAAAATCTTTTTTGAAAATTGATATTTGTCAGAAGAGTGAAAATTCATGTGAGGTAGGTTTGTTGAAAATTGATATTTTTGAGATGAGAGAAAATTATTTTGAGGTAGGTGTCTTGCGTACGTGGGAGGAGAAATGAAGAGGGAAAATACTAAATGATCTAATTTGAGAACATGAAAAAATGGTTATGGATGTGGCATGATATCTTTTATTTCTTGGTATGGATTTTGTGAATCTCACTGGCATGTGTTTTGAATTTTCTTTGATTAGATTTTGATATTGACTTGTTCATGAGTCCAAGTGATAAGTGTGGGGGGAATTTATAGAGATAACATTTTGATTATTTTTCACGCGCATTTCAAATATTTAACCCCTTAAAATTAAAAAATATGATCTTATATGTATCATTTTAGTGTTTTGGTGAATTAAGGGATTAATTTGGAAAATTGGTTAATTATGGATATTTATTAGTTTTGTGGAGCTTTCGTATTTTTAGAATATTTTGTAAAATTTTGATCCAAAATATATTTATGCCTTTTTTAGGATTTTATTGTTAGTGAGCTACAACTTTGTATTATAGACCAAGGTCCAATTCGGCACACAATATATTAGAAAAATTTATCAATTGGAAAATGTTTTCTAGCCAATAGATTAGTACCCACCTCAGTTAATGAAGCATAACTTGGACTAAATAACTCTAAATGAATTTATTCCACATGGAATATAAATAGTACTCAGAGCATCATTTTTATATTAAGTTTCACGAATAAATTATTTCATTAATTGTTCATTTAAATTCAAAAAAAGGGGAAGTTGAAGAGTCACCTCGGGTAGAAAATGTTATCATTATTAATCTGAGTATAGCTTTTTGTAAACTTGTCCATATCCGAGGTGATTTTGGGGATTTATGAAAAAGATATATAGGAACAACACTTATTAAGGGAAAATCCCAATATTTGGCCATTTAATTTGTGAAACGAACTCAATCATTCAGTGGAATAATTTTGGATGGAAATATTCTACTCCAATAGCCTATAAATAAGAGTATACACATACATTCAAAGGGGATGAATAAGGGGACTGAGGGGATGTGCTAAAGGATTGGAATTTTTATGTGCTTTGTATTTTCTTTTTTCTTTTTTTATTAGATCCATTATTCTCTATTCTTTCCCTTTTAACTATATTACCTTTCATTTGGAGTGGTAAAACCTTTGAGCCATCAAGGAAGGGGGAGAATCATTTTTGCAATGTCAATGTATTATACTTAAATGTAAAACCATTTTTTTTCTTTTGAATGATTTCTATTCTCATTGTATCTAAATTATCTTAATGAAATAATGTTTTGGGTTTGTTGTATTCATTGTTAATAACATTGGTTAAATACTTTTAATCTACCTCTTCCTAGTTCAATTTGACTCGATCGAGCAGACCATGTTAGGCGGTGAGTGTCCAGTGATCGTTGGCAGATGTGTGGAACTAGTGAACATTTTGTAGAGTTCTAAGGGTCAAAATTCCCATTGGAAAATTCCTTAGTTGTTTAGTCTTTTTTTATGAACATTCATGCATCTAGGATTGAGTTCCATTTCTTTCTTCAGCCAAGGGTGATTGATAACTTGTTTGAGGAGTCTTTCATTTATCGTTCAATTGGAAGAGAGGGGGAATATTATTAATTACTATTATG
This sequence comes from Viscum album, assembly GCA_963277665.1. NCBI lineage: Eukaryota > Viridiplantae > Streptophyta > Magnoliopsida > Santalales > Viscaceae > Viscum > Viscum album. The sequence goes on along the minus strand of OY728162.1, from coordinate 1,364,294,698 downwards.
AAATTACAAAATAGGATTCTACATTAACACCATCACTCTCTTCATCCATTAGTGTTCAATCTTTATTTTAATTTCCTGAATTATTTTTCAACTCAAACAATTTAAAAAACAACATCTTATTTTTTTCATTTAAGTGAAAAAATTTAATTGTTGTACACTTTTCTCTAAAGATAACCCAGTTTACCCACTTTACTAAAATATTACTTTTTTCATATTTTTTTGTCTCACCCCCCAATAGGCACATGTAAAATATCTTCATATGGTTATAATAATGGGAAGTTTTTAGTTCTCATAAATTTTGGAGTTGTTCGAGGAACATTTTAATGACCAAATACTTCCATCATAGTGAATTAATTAGAATGAAAAATCTGAACTAGACTAAATAATATAAGAAATTATGTAGTGATTTGATGTTTTGATAAGTTTTCAGAATGTGTTATAATAGTTGAGAAGCAATGAAGATGTCAATTACCTATCCAAAATTTAAGGGAAATTGATGTTGTAGGAATTTTCTTTGAGTGGAAAAACCTTTTAGAATCCTTACAAACCAGTTTTGGATCACCTTTAATAGGCGTAAGTACAATTTACATTCCTATAATGAGTAATATTCTTAAAGGAATACAGTGAATCCCTGCAATTCTATATAGAAATTGTTTTATAATGCGCTTACCTGAAGAAGTTTACTATATAGAAGAAGAAAAAGAGGAAGATTATATTCAGTTGATTATCTTATTCGGTTAGATCATTGGAACAGGAAATCAGATTGGGATTTATAGACTATAGTTGAAGAATATTAGTATTGTTTTAGTGTTATTCTGGAAGACATATATTATTATACTGAACAAACTAACTTGGGAATCCAACTGGGAAATTGGATTGACCAACATTACGACATCTTGTAAGATCTTACTTGATTCTAGGTAAGAAAGTGAAAAAAAATTGTTTGAAGAACGCATTTTTGAATATTGATTAAGCATCCCTATAACATGTTTATTATAGAAACATATTATATCATTATTGATATAACGAGACCATACACTATTTTATTGAACATAGTGCTACACGAGTGTAGGGTTATATCCTGCTCACTGTATTCCATGCAAAAGGATTTTTTTCTAGTTCATTACATGTTATTATTTTATTTCTATATGATATCATGGATGTATATAACCTTGTTTAGTAGTGAACCCTATAAATACTTGTGTTCCTATGGATGTGAATTTTGTTTATTTTCAAAATTGAATGAAATTGGTAACAAGAGGCAAATTTTGTTTCATTAGTAAGGAATCATAAAAGAAGAAGATACCACTGATTCACTCCCTCCCCCACTAAGTAATAATAAAATCATTACTAGGAACTTATAGAAGTGAAATAATCATTGTTTCTCTAGATATTAGGGTTTATAAACACTATTTTTATTTTCAAATTTTTTAATATATGTTTTTTATAAAGCACAAATTTTGAATTTTGAGAACCTTCTTAAACATGGATGACTTGTCTTAAAAAATTAAATCTAGGATTATCATATTTATGTTGAATTATTATTATCTTTCTCCCCGTTGGTCTTAGTTCATACTACTGGGTATTTGTATACTCACCCATACATATGTCTGATTACCAGATGTTTTTTGTGTATGTGTGTGTATAAAAGGCAATTTTTTGTGAGGATTCGGGATGATATGGTGGTAGTTGTACTAGTTTATAGAGGATCATAATAGATTTATTCAGGTGGTTCCTAAATTCATTTCGGTAGGAAATTTATTCAATCAATCCATTTTTTTATTTTATCCTCTTATATTATTTGTTTGGATTTTATTTATTTATTTATTAGAAGTTCTATCTATTTTAGTATAGAGGTATTTCATAGGAATCATATGCATGTTTTACTAATGTTTGTTATATATATGCCTTCCAATATTATAAATATATTTTCTTGAGGACGTGTGTTTGAATGTATGTTTAACTAATAATGCCTATAATATATTTGATAGATATTATTTGTGATTTTCACCTACCGCAAGCTTAAAAATGGTGATCTTAGGGTGGAACACTCATAATAGATCTGGCACAACTAGGGTCCCGATAAGTTTGGTTGGGTAAAAAATTTATAAAAATACCTGAAATTTGTCCATATAAGCTACCATTAATATTCATATTGATTATATCATATAGTAACATTTAATTATAGTACATAATATTCATGAATAGTTTCAAATAGATCCTCATCACCATTCCTTTCATTAAGACTATTTCACGAATTTCATCATATATCAATATTTCAAGGAACTCCTAGAAAATATAATTATTATATTGGGTTTGTGAGTGATATGATTCAATGAATAATGAATAATGTTTTTTAATGAATGATATATAAAAAACATTGATATTTTAGAATATTATCAATTCCAAGTAACATAGTTTCTAAAACATTCGGCCAATACCTATGAGTTTTTTTATAAAGTGAAAATTTGATACCCATATGTGTTTTAAGGATTATTTTATTAGATAATACAAAACATACAGAATTAATACATTAAAACGACAACCAATCGGTAAAATAAATGTATTTTTATTGTCAATGATGTACTTATAATAATGTAATTTTTTTTCCTAATAACATTCTAAGGACTAAAATAGATGATATGTGTGATATAAATATAATACTATGAGGACACTTAATTTACCTATAGATAGTGTATAACATTGTGAACATTGGATAATTACTATTCTTCACTGGTTATAAATAATCCATATTTCAAATAACAAAAATTGATAAGAACATAAATAATATTATATTTTTTTATTATATTTTTTTGGAAGAAGATATTGAATTCAATCATTTACATTTATAATTTGAGTATAAGATGAGGGAAATTCACAATGATAAGGATAATATTGAGTTGAAAGGAACTAACATTGAGGATGATAAAAAGTTGAATTTTATGTTGTGGATGATTTTTCAAGGGATTTATTTTTAGATTTAATCACATTATATATAAATCATACTAATCATAAAAAATATAATATATTTTTCTGTTATCATCTTATTTCCTAGGAGAAGTATACGACTTATAGGATATAACAATTGAATAATTGATAAAAATATAATAATAATGTTTACATTAATAATTAATAAATAGGAATAAATCTATTTTTTTTGGAAAATATGATATTATATGGAATTATCCCTTCCCATTTCACTCATAATATATTACTTGAAGATGAATTTGAGTTTAGAAAAGATCCACAATGAAGATTAACTCCACATAATAAGGAATTAGTAAAGGATGATTTCATGAATTTGATGAATGTGGGTATCATAAATCTTATATCCTATAGTGATTTGGATAGATGACATTATGTTGTGCTAATGAATGTTTGTATGATTTTGAATAATTAAATAATAAGTTAATTTATACCCACATGATGATGGGTGAATAGACTCCAAAGAATAAAATAATAATAAATTAATCCAAAATATTATTAATTTCATCTAACATTATTAGATCAAATATAAAAAAAATAGTATGACCTAAATAAAATATATTTTAATTTAGATAGATTGGGTACATCCAAATTTAAATTGATAAAAAGGATAAGTAAATATGATATTTCGTCCACCATATTAAAACTACATATATAACATCATGTGATTTGGAATGTTTATTGTTCCTTCCACATTTTAGTAATTCATGTTGCACATCTTACATTTTATATATTATTTCTTTATGGGGGAATGTATATATGAATTATTGGAGTATTATTGAACATTTTAGGTATATATACTGAATCCTAACCTGGGTTTAGAACAATATATTGTAACATTTCATGTACTAAAATTTGATAAGTGTTATTGTATCGCGAAATAAGTTATCATGGTGGGACACCATAGGTTTTTGGAAATTCAATATTCTATTGATGGTTTGTTGATGTTTTTTATTAGATCAAACAATATGTAACCTATAATTTTGAGATATAACTCGCAATTATAGTTAATGAAACATGAAAAAAGGCCTTTAGAACTATAAATATTATATTATTATTTTATTTTATTATTGTACTACCCAATTGGATAGAGGCATTTGAAATGATGCATGATAAAATTTATTATGATATGGGTGAATCCAAATAATAGTTATTTAATCCAATATTTGGGCCTATGTATTTTTTGTTATATCCTCTAATATATTCTCTAATAAATAATAATGCTATTGGAAATTACTTCCTAATAGTGGTCAATAAATTTATAAATTATAGGTTCTGCCTTTTATTTTCCAAAATAGTGGTCAACCTGAATTATATGTCAATGATATATTTTCTCAATAAAAATGAAAGTAATTCATAATCAATATAGTGTATCCAACTTATTCTATAAAATAGAATTAATATAATGAGATATATTTTCGTGGATAATAAGGATTTAAATAAAATTTTATTCTGAGACATAACCTATCTGCTTAGTGACATATAATTTCAAATTAATGATGAATTTTAAAATTAATAAATGATTTATATGGATTTATCATATAGTTCATATTTCATAAATATTAAAAATTACATAGGAAATTGATTATTTATGAATACATTACATTTCATTATAAGAATTGGTTTGTTGATAATTTTCAATACTATTATATGAATGATCCAAAATTATTCATCAAATTTGTAGTTTTAATTATTCATAGATGTGTTACTAATTTTTTGGTGAGTAGAATTCATGAATTTTTTTTCAATAATCACCATATAGAATAAATCAGGGTAAAAAAACATTATAGAAAATGATTCAAAGTGGAATATTTTATCCCACACATCCCAATGAAGTAAGATATTTTTTCTAACCAATAATCATTCCCAATGAACAAATCATAATTGAAAGTGGAATCTGAGCCCTTAAAATCCTATAATTTTTGTTCAAATGTTAAAGGTATAAGGTATAAGCTTCATGGGATATTTTATTGAATTCCGTGAACCACATATATATGTTACAATATATTTATTATTTTTCAATTTTATGAGATTGAAATAAACATTAAAAAATAAAATTTATTTGTTGAATAAAATTCTTAAAAAAATATTCACTCAATTTGGACATCCATTGAAAATAATCAATGGTTACAATACACATTTCAACAATTATAAGTATATGGGTGTTCCTGAGAAACATGGAGTACTCTACCATATGGGAACTCAATAATATGAATAATTTAGTAGAACATTAGATCAATCTATCTAAAAAATAAAATAATATCATCAAATATGCTTTTATGTTTGACATAAGGATCAGTTAAAAAATTTAAATATAACATTGGAAATTACTTGGAATCCTATAAAACACATCATGGGAGGTGTCAATTATAATTTCTGTATAAGAAACTATTACCCATGCTAACTAAAAATTTAAAAATGGGTGGTTAAATAGGTAAATTAAGAAAAAAAAGATTCTGAAATAATGGGATTACTATATTTAAATGAGATCGATGAAATTTAGAGAGACTCATTTGAAAATGAAAGTATTTATTATGAAAGTAAAATGATATGTAATATTTAGAACATATAGGGTTTTGAGTATCTACAATGACTAATAATTTTATATACTAAATTCTCTTTTTGTATAATCATTTTTGTCGAATTTTGAAATAAAGTATTTACCACACTAAGACCCCATTTTATCAATTTTAAATATTTTTTTAAATTATTTTAAATAATTTACTATAATTCTAATCTAAACTATACAAATAGTTACTATTTATAGTATTTTAGGATATGTTTGTGATAGGAGAAAATTTAGTTGAAGTAATGGGAAAATAGTGAGAATGCGTTTATTTCATTATGGATCCAAAATGAGTAGTTGGACACTGGTTTTATAACAATTATTCCCATCCATTTGGGGTTCCAAATAACTCTATTACAATATACATAGTTATAAAATGGTATGAGAAACTATGTGGTCAAACCATTCACCATTATCGATGACATAAAAATTAATTTTTTACAAAAATACCACATACCATTTTTAATTAAATCTATCCCTCACTCACCCTCCTTGAATGATGTCATATATGGCCATGGAGGATACCCATCATCTGACTCCCTTTCTATAAACCTCTTCCCTTCACCATTTACCATCTATTATGGTTTTTAATCTTATCACTTTAACATTTCTTCCCCTTTGTATCCTTTTTCTTCCTCTTTCCGTCACTCTTTTTGGGTACACTATGAGATGAACAATAGGTATGGTTTATTATGAATTTTTATTGTTTAACTTTTTAAATTAGTGTTTTTTATTTTTCAGGGTTCCTATTAGTTGTGTGATGTTTCATGGACCTTGTTTCAGTAGTTTTAGGAAATAGTTATTGAAATTATTGTGTTCAAGGTAGGTTGTCCCTTGTATTTGGTGTTTAAATTTTAGATTCTTGATAGATTTTATTTTTAATTATATATTTTTTATATTAGTAGTAATATTATTTTTTGGCGTTTTATTTAGAAGTTAATTTATATTTTCAATTTATTCCCATGAAATTTGATGGATTATCCTTTGATTTTAATGTTAGAAATTTGTTTTATAGGACTGTGCACACAAATATTTGATAAAAATCCCATATGGGATTTTAAAATAATTTCAAGGATTTAAATAGATGTTTGGGGTATTGAAGTGGATTCTAAAATATATTTTTTGGGTTTGACATTGAATATCAATTAATTATATGATATCCAAATTAATTATTTAGTATTTTAAAATTGATTTTGAATAAATTTTTTTGAGATTTATAAATGAATTTTCATTCGTTATTGTTGTTGTAAATATAAATTGGTGAATATATATATATATATATCTATGTATGTATGTATGTGTGTACCAATTCCCATGGGAAAAGTTTTTTTTGCACCAAGAAAAACATGTATATATATATATATGTAAATCTTTATGAGTACCACAATAGTATAGTACTTCCCAAATCAAATTTAATATCTAATTAATCTATCATATTATTTTCAAATTAGATTTCAAAAATATGATTTAAAAACCTGGTTGGAATGGTTTACATTCATCGTGGAGTTTTTGAAATAAATTTTTCAATAAAATAATTATAGAATTTTTTTGTTTTGATTGTTTAATTACATTCAGTATGGTTATATAAACATTTCCATTGAATTTAGTGAAATCAATATTTAAACAGGAATGTGTGTTTCAGATAAATGATATGGATTATGATGGGTTGATTACTTCCATTTTTTCAATTAGATGGTGATGATATTTTTTAATGGGTAAAGAATATGGGATGTTCGATGTCTTAGAGGTACAACTAGTGTAATTATCTATTATTTTATTATCCCACATTAGTAAATAATATAAACTATATGATGGTCGTGGTGGGGTGGACAAGTGACACAATTCCACTGGGCCATGACATGCACTCCATAACAGGAAAGCAAGATATGATGTCATGTATACGTGATGCCATACCACTTTCCAAATTCATGAGATCATAATTTGTACACCGCTAGGCCTATGAATTTACACATTAGTGGAAATGGATGTGGAGTCCTAGATTGTTGTCACAAGACCACATGGTTATTAAATTATCTCATTAGAATATGTTCACACATAGGATTTATATTTAATTAGATATAGAGTTTGAAATTAGTAACTAGAGTTCCCCAAATCTATAGATTACATAGGTCTTTCACTAGGGTTCATATTTATAATATGATTATTCCTATGACACAATTATTTCGATTATAAAATTATTATACTAAAAAATATGTTTTATTTATAATTGTTAAGGCATGTCATTGGATATCATTAAATAAATTTCTTATGCAATATATATATTCTTCATTCCATTTAAATTATTAAAAATGGTTTAATAAAGGAATGTATATAAATGAATATTTATAATGGTTTAAAAATGTGTTTTTGTATGAAAGTGATATAGGATAATAAAATGTTTCATAATATATAGTATTCATTTAATTGAAATAAAAAATATGAAATTTTATGAAATGATATTGTCTCATTATATGATCATTTTACAAAACAATTTTTAAATAATATAATTTAAACAATCATGAATTATAACATTTATTTATAGAAATACACTCGGTTTTTGGTTTCCCATGATATGCCTACATGGCTTATTGCTCATGCATATCATCATTATTTTAGATTCATGTTCTAGATCTTTTATTACCACTCATAGAGAATTACAATTTAGGTAGTATATAGTGACTTATAAATTCAAATTATTGTATGTATATAATTATTTTTGTTAACTTTTTTACATCATCCATGTGGTAATTTTAGTGATTTATTCAGTTGGAGGTGTACTATTATCAGGCATCGAGGATATGCATTTGATGGTAGTCATTTTGTACGGGGAGGGAGTCTGGGGTGAGTGAAATGATTCTTTTCTAAAATTGTTTATGATTTGATATCTGAATTTATTTTTAATTATTTATATATATTTGATTTCATTATGAAGTATGATATATAATTGGGTCATTATGATTCTCTATTAGATTCATGACGTTATTCTTAATATGGATTAAGGGACAGACTATCCCAAGCTGTGTTTCTATGATACCTATGCACTTGTTACCAATCTCCAGGGATTTAGAATTCCTTTCAGGTGTGTCACAGGCCATCTCGAGCATCTGATGGATGGTTGACCCTTGTCTATTTATGATAAAAGGTTATTAGATTTAGGTTATTAAGTGATTTTTTGTTCCAAATTCACCGTATTATTATTTTAGTGTGTGTAGTATATTGAGATAAGATTTTTAGAACCAGATTTGTAGGAATGAGGAGTGTTTCACGAGACCTTTCTTATTCTAATTATCATGTTTTAATATAATTATGGTTTTTTTTTATTTTGAGTTTCCATTAATTTATATTTGATATGTTTTTAGGATTTTTTGTTTTTGGGAAAATGTCTAGAGTGAACTGTTGGTACTTGATGAGATTGTGGTTCTAGAAAGCCATATGAAGCTTGATTTGAGGGTTCTAAATGACTAATGAATGTATTTGTGTGGTAGGAACATAGTCTTCTAGTCCATCATTCTAGGATGCACATTGGCATCAGTTCCACATTAATTTGTTTTGAGGGGTATCATTTGATTTAAATAAGATTATATCATTTCGTGTTCTATTGTTTTGGTAGTTTGTGCCTTTTAATTTTAAAAGTTTAATTTTAACATTGAAAGTCTTTATTTTTAAATGTAATAAATATTTTTCACTAAATTAATTAAATTATAAACATAGTGTTTGAACATTTAATGTCTGGATTTAAAAATAAAAATATTGGGTATTATTAGTAACTGATATTGTTAGTTTCAAAATTTGGGAGATATTTTGTAGAATTAATTCCATAGAAAATTATAAATTGATATAAAATAGGTATATACTTTAAGAAGGGGGATTTCAAAATGATGGAAGAGGTCTAGTTTTAAATATTTATTTTCATTTTGTGTTCCGAAATGATATTAATGGATTATAAATTTTATAAAGAAAAATAGATTTTTTAAATAGTGTTTTCACTATGTAATTTATTTTTTATTTTTATTAATTTTTGGTTTTATGTGATTTTTTGTACTAATTTGTAATGATTTGACAATTTATATTTTTTTGGATGTTATTTTTATCATTCCTCCCAAAAATATTTGGATGAAATTTGTGATTGTCATCATTATAGGGGATATTACATCCATTTTCTAGATGTAGTCCTTATTAGGGTGATGATATTCCTCTATTGGGACTTGTTATTTCTGAACCCAATAGAGGTGGGATAACATTGATGATTATTTATCAGTGGGATGATTTGGATTCTTCATATATTTTTCATTAGAGGTATTTAACAATCACTCCAATAGGTTGGAAAATTTGTTAACCCTTATAGAATGTGGTTTTTTTGGAAATTCCTCTACCTCAGACAATGGTCAAGCCACACTTATATTTGATGTAATTATAACCTATTGTTGATATTTTTAATTTGAGGGTGGTGTGAATGGGGTGTCTTGAGTGATTTTTTGGGTGGTTGGGATGATTGATATGGTCTATTTGTTCTGTAGGACTCAATAAGAGTTGGTGTCCCAAAAACAAGGTATCAATTTTCTCTTTCTCTTGAGACATGTATAAATCCATATTATTCTTATTGAGGAAAAAGTTGTTTGTGTTATTCCCAGACCTATATTATTATTTCTTTCTTGTTTGACCTTGGTTGTCATTGTTTGAGATACTGATTAATACCATGATATTGGTCTTGAATGAGAACCCATAGTCTGTTCGAGATGATTTCTTATTATTGTGTTTATGTGATTTTTTGTGACACCTATTAATCATCATTCCCTTATAGATATTTGATATTGTTTGATTTCATGTATAATTGCTCGTATTGGAGAGTTAGTGTATTATTAATATTTTAATATAGTGGGGATACCACTGATGGTGATCCATCTATTGAACAAATATTTTTATGTGGTTTTAGTTATATTTACACAAAAATGTGTTTTTTGACATGTGAGGATGTTTTTATATTTGGTTGGAAACCAATTTCATGATTGTTTCCCAACCACTCCCACCAAAAGAACTGTTTCTCATTAATCCTCATTTTTATCTTGGGATATATCTTTAGAAATGATGATTGAGTTTTATTATGGACTCCCCATCACAACCCTTTTGATATTGGGTGTTAATTGGGTTTTTGGCCATTCAATAGGGATTTTATCATTTCACATTATTATAATCTGTATTTTATAAGGGGAATAGACACCGCATTTTTTTAGGTCAACAGTTTCATACGAAGAAATCAATTGGCATAATTCATTGTGGTAGCTAGATTTATTAAACCCATGAACCAATTATTTCTGTATAATTTTATTTATTTAAGGATTTTTATATTGTTGTAAAATTCATGAATGAACCACTTCAAAATTTTACAAATTTGAAACTACAGGACTATTATTGCATGGCTAATAAAAATATTGTGCAGACCCTATGAATGTATCTATGTATTTATAGAGAAAAGAGGAATGGTTTGGGGATGGTAATCTAATAGTACAACCTACCTATATTCGGTGTCCCAGGACCCTAATTTATAGGCACATGATTATTGTATAGTTTGAAAAACCATGCAGCTAAACCATGTATAGTTCTTGATGATATAATATTTATTTATTTTACTAAAATGACCATCCACCATTTTAATTTAATTCTCACACCCTCAACATTCTACATCACTCGCAATATGCATGACTAAATTAGACCCCCTAGTGTGGACCTACATTTCCCAGTTTCCTCTCCTAACTGTTTTCTAATCTGTTGTGTAGTGAAATCTTCTCCTCTTAGCATTTATTCCCTTTCATCTCTCTACTCTCACACTCTAATTCCCTCCCTCTAGAAAAGTGCACCACAGGTTAAAAAATAGATATGATTTGATATGTATATAATTTTGGCCCAATTTTAATAATGAAATTTTAATTTTTAGGTTTCCTCTCAATATTTTGATTCTCCTTGGACCTTTAGTGTTCATTTTATGATTCAGTAATCAAAATTAGTGAGTTATTGGTAGGTTTCCCCATGGATTTGGCCTTTAAATTTTAGAATATTAATTTATTGAATTTTAAAATATTTTTTGATATTAATGGAAGTATTAAAATGTGTTTGAGAACTATTATTAATTAAATTGAAATTTTCACTTTATTCCTATGAAATATGATTGTATTAACTTTGTTTTCAATAATAGAAATTTGTTTCATTAAACCCTACTCAATGCATGGTCAATAAAATGATCAGGTAGAATTTGTAAATAAATCATGATATTTTAAAATATTATTTGGATGTTAAAGTGGATTCAAATATGTATTTTTTGTTTTAAATGGAATTAAAATTAATTTCATAACATCTATAACACATATTTTTTAAAAAAATGAATTTGAAACAAATATGTAAGTTCTTTTATGAATGATGAAAAAAAGTATATTTATATATGTGTGTGTGTGTGTGTTTGAGAGAGTATATAGGAGTACCAAAATAAAAGGAGAGTTCCTAAAAACAATTTAATATCCAATTCATCATTCAAATGGGTTTCAAAGTGTATTTCAAAAATATGATTTAAAGACATTGTTATCAAGGTTTATATTCTATATGGTGATTTATAAAGAACAATTCAATTAATGAAATCCATTATTTCATAGGTTTGATGTTTGAATTAAATTTCTTACATTTACTAAAAACATGATCATTAAATTTACTGAAAAATAGATTGAAATATACATTTATATTTTCTATAAATTATATGTCATGCCATGGATTGATGAATGCTAGTTATTTTAAATGGAGGATGATGTTTTTACTAAAATGCGTAAATCACATTAGATGTTGGGTATTTAATCTGGGAGGATTGTTTAGGTATAAATTTTGGATAAATCCACAATACTAACATATCAAACTAGACGAAGCTCATAGAGTCATGGTTGGGTGAAACCATCCCACTAGTCTACGAAATTCAATCATTATTGGGTAAAACATGTATTTTCATGGATGGGAGACACCATATCGCTAGGAAAAGACATGAGATCCTATTGTAACATCGCTAGGACAAGGAATGTATGCCTTAGTAGAAATGGATGTGCTGTTGGGGATAGAAATCAATTTTTCACTAGGCCATGAATTTTTCTCCATAGCAAGTGAACATGATTTGGTTTTAGACCGAATTAGATCACAAGTTTGATATGAAGATCTAGAGTTACAACTAACCTTAGATAACCCATGGATTTTACCTTTGTGCATATTTATGATATCATTATTACTATGTCACCTTTTATTCTATTATAAATTTTCAGAAATATGCACCTATTTTGTTTGAAATTTTCAGAGCATGACATTTTCATTATCAAATTAAATTATTCAGGAATGATGTATGATTTCATTCCCCTATTAAATATTTTTAAAATGTTTTGGGAAATGAATGTTTCAAATTTTTTGAAAATCGTTTATGAATAGTGTTATTATGAAAGTGGTATTAGATGATAAGGTATTTCTTATGGAATGGTTTTATTATAAAGGTAATAAAAATGAAATTGAATAAAATCATATTTGATCTTTTTTATTTTCTTTATGAAGAACTATTATCAATATTATATTTATAATTAAAATTAAATATATCTGTTAATTAACGTATTTTACTTAGGGTTTAGTTTCTGATGGAATTCATACTAATCTTATTACTCATGATTATCATTATCAATTTAGTGTTAAGCTCATTACATTTTCTTACCACTGGATTTTTTAGTTTTTTTGTAGCGGATCATGAGTTTTAATGTCACATGGAGGGTTTTCTATCGTTACTATAATTTATTTTTTCATATCTATTGTGTTGTAACTTTACTAATTTATATGGTTGGAGGTGTACTATTATTATAGTGGATGAGGATATGCGTCTCATGGAAGTTGTTTGGGCAGTGGATGGAGTTTAGGTTGAGAAGAGGTGTTTTTTGTTTATTTTTTTACAATATTTATATAATAATGTCTGTTTTTTAATTATAAACATTTTATTTTGCATTTATTTCTCACATATAGATTGGTTTTATTGATTATTACTATATTCATGATTTTTTTACATTGATTTAAGGGTTAACCCAATCCCATGTGGTGTTTCCAAGATGAAAAAGCACATGTTTCCTCCTAGTGGGGATCAGGAATTCCCTTTAAATTGTGTCATGGGGTGACTCAAGTAACTGAAGGATTGTCGACTTGTGTTTGTTCAAGGATATATTATGATAAAAGCCTGAACAAAAAAATAAGTACAAAATTGTTTTTATTCGATTAATTTTTTAAAAATAATTTTAATGTAAAATAATCTATATAAAATTGAAACTATTAAAATGTGGTAATAAAAAAACATAACTAATAAAACAACTGTGTAGAGAACTGGAACAACGTGGTTTCTTTAAAGCATCACAGTTGTGAACAAAAATGCAGAAAATAACATTAGTAATCTAATCAGAATTTTGAAAATGTGTATATGGAACCTTGAGTGAAATTTTTTTAATGGTGAATGATGGAAATAATTAGTATTTATTGAAATTATAAAACCAATATATTCATTTTAATAGTAAAACTATATGTTTGGAATAGTAAACTAACCTTTATGAATTGAAAGAATATAGTTACAATAGTAAACCAACCACTATTATAGTAAAATGAATTTAAATTAATATTTAGAATGATTCTCATATTTAAAAATAAATATTAATGTTTTTTAAAATAATTTTTAAATATACCGATAAGATCCATTTTTCGGAAAAACCCTGTCATAAAATTTATTAAATAAAAAATAAAACAACAATTGAAAAGAATTATAAGGGGTTTCTGAAATATAAGAATAGGTCACTCCCCACATATCCAAATCAACTATAGGTATAGAATACATTGGAGTCCTGAAGGACTAGATTGTACTCGTATTGATGATCTATCTTTTTGACAAGACTTTCAACACTTGATTATCCTCTCTATAGAAATGTGAGATAATAAAATTGAGAATATGGGATTGATTGATACAATTAATCTAGTATGGTAGAAGGCTCCAAGGAAAATTTTGGGTTATTTCTTTTAATTAATTCACAATAACATCAATTATGTTGGTAGAAATATTTATGGAATAAATCATCATCCATAACTATGCATAAAATTTTATTAAATATTCAATATTGCAGGGAAAACAACATTTGACAAAACCACAGTGGGTGTGAATGACACCCCCATAGCCCGAGGGCCTTAACATTCTGGAGGAAACACCATCAACATTTTTTTTCATCCATGAGGATATCAGGGGATTCAGATGAAAATATTTCAGTACCAGATGCTTTCTAGTCCTTCTTGATACCTTCAATATCCTTAGAGTGTTAAGATACTATAGGTTGTTGTTCATAGAACCCACTAGCACATTAGAAGAGGCACATACTTCTAAGTGTATGAAAATTATACCTATATGAATTGAGGTTGAATGATTATATAATATAAGTGAATTTTTGGAATTATATATAGCAACAATGGTAGATACTGTAGCTGCCTATAGAAGACACTAAATATGGTTACTTTGACCCAATTGTTTGATGATCATCATGAAATACACAAGCTATGTGGTTGTGAATTTTTTAACACAAAATATTTGGATCACAAACTACTTGTATTCATTTACAAAGCCACAACTCACAAAAAGATATTGAATATTCTCCTCACCCCTAGGAAAATATGGCAAGATGACATAATAAGTTGTTGATCCCTTCTCATTTGATCATGTGTACAAATCCTATTTTTACAAATCCTCAAGGTAAGAAGAAATCTTAATGGTTGATTATTTGGTACCTTGAATTTCATAATACATGATTGTGGAATGGAAGGGACATTACATTCCACAATGTATTTTTCTTTGACATAGATATTTCCAATCCGGTTGTAACTCTAAAGGAAGAATAATTTGTAATTTTCTGAAAAACATTAAATTTTTCGAATAGTAAAAATAATGTTGTCCAAATACAACATGTTTATGATACAATAATGGTGAATTAAAAACCTAATAAATACCAAAATGAATATATTAAAAAAATTGTCATAATAAAAAAAATTATCATTTAAAAACAATGAACATAAATTTAAAAAGTATAAAATAATTTTAATATTCTAATTATTTTAATAATTACATTAAAAAAATATTTGTTCCATTTTTATTTATTCCTTTTGTATAAACTAAGAAATTACACATATAAATGGTTATAAATTATAATATATATAATTAATTTTAATTAATAAGGTTAAAAATATAAATCATTAATGTTTTACATTAAAATTAATTATTTATTAAATATTTTAACCCAAAAATATACCTCCCCCATGTTTAATTTGTCCCTATTTCTTACCTTGGATAACAAATCTCCATACACATATCCAATTCCAAGATCTACCTATTCATGAAGGCAAAGGTTGATAGGTGGTTTGATAAGACAAAACATCCAGATGCAGGATGCCTTTCTCATGGACTTTTTCTTATTAATGAAAAAATGGATAAGAGTACCACACTAAGACATGGTGAAATGTGTTTTGAGATTATATGCATGGAATTTCAAGAAATTAATTATGGTGCTGCTTGAAGGGATCTTTAATGATGATATAATAATTATATTTGGTTTTATTCCATTATTATATAATTATTCCAATGATATTACAATATTACATATGGTGGAACAAATGTAAAATTATTCCATGCTACAAAGTGAAGAGAGTGGCCCACAAGAAGTTACTTTTAGTTTGTTATAGATGAACGTTTTTTAATGTTTTGGAAGTGTTATGGGTGATTTATGGATCACATTTAGTTGATTCTATATGTTGATTTTATTGGGCATATAAACTCTCAATTTTAGGTTGTAGGTTCATCACCGAGAAGACAGTGGTCATGATATTGACTCCCAGAATAAAATTTCCATACTTATAAAGGGGAGGAGATAATGTGGGGAGCATGCATGAATTAGAGCTCATGAGGTATTACATCTTAATCAATTGAGTAAGACCGAGATCTCTCATATTCTGTAAAAAGTCTAAAGTCCATAAATCATTCATCATCGACTGCTGTAGTTCATGAAAGAATGAGTACACTTACAGATATATTAATCCATACATTTTTGGAGGAAGTGATTAATAATTTTATGTGATTGCTAAGGTGAAGTGATCATTGAGTCTTGACTGTATTTTTATATCATCCTATAGAGATGCTTTATCTCCTATTAGATTCTAGAAGTAGTGTGGACATAGTTTAGAATTTGTTTTGTAATATGTTTTCC
Source organism: Viscum album (assembly GCA_963277665.1). Classification (NCBI taxonomy): domain Eukaryota; kingdom Viridiplantae; phylum Streptophyta; class Magnoliopsida; order Santalales; family Viscaceae; genus Viscum; species Viscum album. Next base: position 1,364,277,865 of record OY728162.1, on the reverse strand, counting down.
ATGTAGTGGATGATTCCATATTAGTCATATTATTAGAATATAGTAAAAGAATCAAATTTTTTAAATAAAATGATTAATTAAATTATTCTAAATAAATGTAGAAATTTATAAACCCATTTATAATATATTTTTAGGGATTCTTCGATGGTTGTCCACATTACTAAGATAGAATATTGGAAAGAGAGATGTGTTGGGGAATGTAGGTGAAAATCATAGAATGAGAGATAAATCACAAACATGTCATAATTTAACCACATCCTCAATAATAATGATTAGAAAATCATTATTCATTAGCTATCAATCTGATATTGTGGTCTGCTTTTAATTCTGTTGTATTTATCCCATTATCAATACCATCATGTCCATGGATTATTACCCATAGAATTAAATTATTAATGATCATTATGAGGCCCAAATTATTTGGTTGGAAACCATAATTTGGAATCGTCTATTCTAGAACTTTTCCTATTTGTATGTTTATTTTGATTTATTAATCCTATGTGATGGTAGATAATGTATGGTTAGTTTTTATCACAATTTTAAAATTTTTTATTTCTCTCTCCATTATTATAACTTTAATCAGTAATATTCATTTTTTCATTGATTTTACTATTTATATGGGATAATTAATTATGAGATCAAATATTTATTTTTTTTGGACCATTTTAAAAGATTTAACTTCACGAATCAAGTCAAAGAAGAATATTTGTTTATGGAAGTATGATTTTGGGGGAGAGAGAGGGATGAAAAATGTTTCATGAATTGGGTGTACAAGTGATGCAATAATAAACTGATTACAATTTCAAATGAAATATGGAAATAAAATGATTTTTGGAAGATATTTCATATTTGATAATGGAGTTTATATATTATTTAGTGATATTCATTGAGAAAATGGATAAATTGACATATCTTATAGATTATTTTTAGTATCTAAAGGAAACTGAACAACGTGATATGTAATTATAAAGAACATAGGTTACGCGTCTCATAATACAATGCTAGGGTTGTCAAGAGGGAAATATATCACACAGTTATGTGGATGGGCACATATATCATTTGACCACAGTTAACCAGATTTCCATTTACATGATGTATACACTGTGACAACCGGGTCCCGGTGACAGCACAACCACCCCGCCTTAACATGGCCGTCGGGTCCTGGCCCACCAGGTACCACTAGTTGCCCCACAGACACGTGGGTCCCACCCCAGGGTCCACCCACATGCCTGAACGGGTCATCTGACTAATGATAGTCCCCACAGGCCAACACTTGTCCTTTCCAGTGTGTTTTGTCCTCACTCACACACACCCTGGGAAACTTCCCAGAAGGTCACCCATCCTGATCACTACTCCAGGTCAAGCACGCTTAACTGTGGAGTTCTAACCAGGTAGGCTCCCGAAAAGGAAGGTGCACCTTGTTGACATGAGTCATATCATTTAGTCATTTAACCCTTTATCATTTGGGGATGTTACAATCACCCCCCATTTAGAGCACAACGCCCTCGTTGTGGGCCCTACATCTCAACCCAGGCAGTGCACCGCACTTAAGGCTAGGTTCCTCCTTTGATACCAAATGTGACAACCGGGTCCCGGTGACAGCACAACCACCCCGCCTTAACATGGCCGTCGGGTCCTGGCCCACCAGGTACCACTAGTTGCCCCACAGACACGTGGGTCCCACCCCAGGGTCCACCCACATGCCTGAACGGGTCATCTGACTAATGATAGTCCCCACAGGCCAACACTTGTCCTTTCCAGTGTGTTTTGTCCTCACTCACACACACCCTGGGAAACTTCCCAGAAGGTCACCCATCCTGATCACTACTCCAGGTCAAGAACGCTTAACTGTGGAGTTCTAACCAGGTAGGCTCCCGAAAAGGAAGGTGCACCTTGTTGACATGAGTCATATCATTTAGTCATTTAACCCTTTATCATTTGGGGATGTTACATACACTCAAGGATCTTGAGTTCCCTCAAACATCGTGTAGAGGGGACACCGATCATGTGATCATAGATTAATATTACACGATTAGTTTATGTACATGATTAGTGCAAGATATGGTGTTTCACAATATTTTACTGGAATCAAAAACCATATAGTTGGTATTTTTCATTCCACATTAAATGGTCATACATGAATAGGTAGTATTCTTGTGGTAACATATCATGTACCCATTGTACATTCCATGTACTCTACTTTTTCTTTGATTAGGGACTAAAATTGGTATTATATGGGTAGTTTTCTATGTTGGATGTGGAATAAGATCCTTTGATCCCTCATGATAATGTCATGTATCCTATCTTGATACTCATATTGTGTGATCCCCTGTATATGGTCTGACCATATATAGGGTAATGTATCCCCCTTTAAGGCCTGAGGTGAAAAACCATATTCCCTTAAACCTAGTTTGGGTTAGGCATCCCTTCACCAACACCCATGAAATGAAATTCCCTTTTATGGGAAAATTAATATAGAGTTATGAATCCCACTATAGATCACGAAATGATCCTCCACATGTGAGTAGAAATCACTCATCTACAGTGTCTTCAATCAATGTGTGTCTTCTCTTTGGGAGTTTCATTAGAGGTATCACAAATCTAATTTTGATGGTATGTGTAATCAATCTATGTGAATTATGATTACTAATTTAGTATAAGTTAGGTCTGAGACATTTTTGGGAAACATGTTTCCCCACATGATCATGTAGAAGTTAACCGTTTCTTTATACCCTCTTGTTTATAGCATCATAAAAGAATCAATTTTTTTGTTTTCTTTTTGTTAATTATAGGGTTTCAAACTTTATTTGTATACACACACCCCAATATGGGATCTATCAACATGTGTCAGGTATTATACAGATGAAATTTTATTTGATAAAGACTAGGGGGACCTAGCGCACATGGTGCATATTCTAACATTTCAACCATGATAGAAGGACTTTTGTCAATCTAGATGTTGTGTGTTGTGTTATTAATTTATCTAACCATCATTTTGTACTTACATTATAGTTTTTGGGACTATATGTTTTCCTCTATACTTTTTTGGTACTGTATTAAACTGTTATGTAATACTAGAGGATGTTTCTTCATTTATTATTCTTATTGTTCGCCTTCCTAAATTAATATGGTGTGTACTTAGATATGTGGGTGTGTACAAGTGAATTAGGATAATCCATCAGTTATATGTTATATAATTTCTAGGTGCTTGCTCCCCACCCCTAGCCTATTGAGGGTGGGCTTGAGGTGGCACACTCAGCTAACTCTTAGCTTGACTGGCCTCCGCTGGCCATGTCAGGTTTGAGTGGTATCCAATCTTAGGTTATCCTAAGATAGGTTTTAGAGATAATTTAGTTGTGTGGGTTTTTTGGGATATAGGGAAACGGTTTTAAATATTCTTCTCTTTCTCCAACAATTCAAGGACCCTAGTAATGGTTTCATGGATAATTAATTAATTAACGAGGAATCTGATAAACCAGTTATTGACTATATAAACAGATTATCGTCTATAAGGTAAAAATGGTACATATATCATAAAGGAATAGGATATGGTTTCCATGTCCTTCTTATGTCAGCTACACATATATATTCTTTAGACTCTAGAAAATATTATATAATTTATGAATCATCTATAATAAATCAAACATGGATTCCACAATAAGTTTGTGATGAGGAATAATGTAATGATGAGTATTCAGTTTAGGGTCCTATGAAAGAAATTTTTCCTCTGGTTGGATTTTATGTGGTACCTCCACCAATATTTTTATGAAAAACCCTACCCCCAATATCAAAAACAATAACTTTTCTATGATTATGGAAATTGATCATTCCTATAGTACCAGATGATGATTTATATAATACGATCAAACATTATGAGTTTAGAGGAAAAGTCCACCCGGTTATAGGGAAATCTTTAATTTTAGGTAGCGTGTTATAATATAAACTCAGTGACATAGGGGTTCTATATTGTTTAAACTCCCCCTGATCATATGTGGGTTCTTTCATATATCGATCGCTATGAAATAGAGGGATGTTGGTTGAGATTTGTGACTGAGATAGAATATTAATATATACTTATTAGGAAAGAGTTTTAAATCCTCTTCTAAGAGGATTGTTTCATGGTGACTCAATGTTCGTTGTTCATCTAGCACCTCCCTGAGTTTCTGTATGGAAGCATCTTTGTGACTAAGTATTCATCCAGGTTCAATAAACACTGAAAAAAATATTTTGACAAGGTTCAGGATGAATAATTCCCAACACAAACATTTTCGAGTGAAAATCATAGAAATTTTAAAGTTGGATTAGGTCCACCATGTATCACCACAAATATTGGGTTGGTGGATCATACCCTAGTCTTGTAGAATGTATTTGTAGAGTTTCCATAGGCACCAAGTAATGGTAGTGGTTATATAAGTTAATAGATTTCAGTAGTGGGTATACAGTGATAGAATTGAAGAAATTGAACCTCAAGGAACTCTCAGTTGAGCTACCATTATATACAGTCAGTGGATCCGAGTTCATGGAGGTTTTGTAGTAAACTAGGAGAAATGAGTTTCCTCTCTTGTGATAGGTGTTTCGTTTTTTGGTGAGACGTCCAAACCATTGTGTGTTATAGGGAAACTAGGTAGTGGCCATACCACAATGTTAGAGTCATTGATGTAAATAGGGACCACATAGGGGTGGTCCAAAATCTCCTAAGGGAGGAAATCATGGTCAATGATCTATAAGAGGTGTTCTATGTTATGACCCAATGGCACTTCCACAACCTCCGAGTGTTCTATACTAGGCTATGATGGATAGAGTCAAGGGGAACAAGTAGTTAATCATTAATACATAGATACTCTAGTCGTTGTATGTGGTTTGGTAAATTCATTTTCTACCATACCATGAGTTTTTTATACACGTTAATGATCGATTACATTCTATACTTATCCCTTGATCGAGAATTGGAGATCGAATACATCCTCAGGCACGAAACATATATTTAGGAACTCATACTGGGGGATATATTTTAATCAAACTCTTCTATTAGAATAGTGACATAGATCTTGCTAGAGAGAAATTCTATTGGTATTTATTCATTGATAAATTATACCATATAATTCCATTATATTTATGTACTAGTTTTCTACAATCACTGTCAATGTTTATTGTTTCAAATGGTGGTTATATTTTTCACATGATGATACGATGAAATGATCCTTCACTTGTGAGATATAATTCATGCTAGTGTAATTCGGTAATGGGTTTAAGAGATTTCAACCAATTTTCAATTAGTTGTATAAATTTACTTGTTGTGTTGTAGACTCAGAATATGTCTATATTCTTGTAGAGATGGAAGAGTACTAAAATGTGTTCCTCAAGGGTCTACCTGGTTTAAATCCTCATCATGGGAATGAATTTTGTATTTAATTTCATCTAAGGGTCACATTTATATATTCATTATCACATCATATGACTCACACTAAGCATTTAGAGGTAATAGTATAGTTATAATACCTATATATTAATTGATTTATCATACACAGTGGGACCCCTCAAAAATTCAATTATTATGCACCAGGAATGAAGATGAGAGCTTATATTTGTGTTTGGATTATCATCACTTGATGTAGGTGACCACCAAGAATAATTATTTCCCACCATGTTTCAATTACCACATTGATAAACTAAAATCTTCAAATTGGTTCTCAAAGATTTACCTCATGTGAGGTTATGAACATATGTGGATATGTGAGGATGACATACTGAATAAGCCATTCTTTTTCCGTAATAGTTAGTATGAGTACATAGTGATACACTTTTGAATAAAAAAACCCCTAACTATAATTATGGGGATCATGATCCTAATATTTCAATATTTCACAGACTGATTTTATTACAGTCTTTATTGATGACGTTCTCTTATAATCGACACCGGAGGATGGACATGAAGATCAATCAATGTTGGCCTTGGATGTACTTTGAGAGAATCCTATTATGGTAAACTCTAGAGGATTAAATTCTAAATTAAAGAGGTCCTATTTAGGGGACATGTTATCTAATCGGAGGGAGTAGCATCAGTCCTAGTAAATATCAAGGTATTTCTAGATAAGGACCCACTCAAGAGAATGATAGAGCGGAAAAAGTTTCATATATTGGATGGTTCTTACCATAGATTTGATTCATATTTCTCCAGGATGGTGGATTAGTTTACTACCATAACCAAAAATTAATAACATTCTATCGTTTTAGAAAAGTGATAGAAGGAATTTATGTGGAAATATAAATGGTTGACGAGTACTTTATTAGGTTTTTTGAAAGTGGGGTTGATTATGTGGTGTGTAATGATAACTCTAGAGTTAAGATCATTTTTCTGTTGATATAGAGGATGTTAGTGATAAGATATGATTTTATGAATCTCATACCTAATGAGAATAATTACACAACACATCATTTAGAGCTAGAATATATGTAATTAACCTTAAAAACTTACCAAAACAACCATCTAAGTGAGTAGTTTTTTATTTATTTTCACTAAATGAGTATTTGGTAAATATATATAGAAATATTTATCAGCATCATACTATGCTGATGGATGAATTTACAATAAGGCTATAACATCAAGATACTATATAATCTTGGGAAAGGGATTGTGGTGGTAGATTATCTCACTAGTAAATATAATTCACTACTTTTGTGAGAGGTATCAGAGTAACATATCTCATTGTAGATATCCTTGGTGAATGAGAAAGAAGAATAATTCAATAGATCGATAGTTGTGTCCCTTCTGGTTCTAAAATGTCTGAGGTAAGAAAATGTTTGTTTATTTATTGTGAGTGATTTATTCATAATATATATATATATATATAATGCTTCAGAATTATTATCTAATGGTTAGGACCATGTTAAACTATTATATGGGTCGGAAGTGGTTCTAATCACACTTCACCAGATGCTGATGAGATAGTTCCACACATCTCCCTTAGTAATATATCATGAAGTATCAATGATTTATCCAGACCTTCCAGTAATGTTTTAGGGTATAGGGATGATAATGTGTGTTTTAGAGTTTATCTCTTTATGGATCACCTATCAATACAAAAAGGCCATCCAACAAGTGCCAATGGGATTAACTCATTTCTTTGAGGTGCTAGAGTGGAAGTGGGATAGTATAACCCTGAATATTTGTATGATAATTCCATGTATAGTGATAGGTTATGATTGTATTTTTCTAATTGTAGATTGAATCACTATGATAACATAATTCCTCACCATAAATGGGAATCTTTTGATAAAATTATTAACAAGCATGTATGTGAAGGATATTTTATGGCACCATAGTGTTTCCTTGACGATTTTCTCAGACCGTGACACTTGTTTAATGTATTAGTTGCAGATAGTTTTACAAGAGTATTTTAGTAACCAATTATAGATGATCATGACATTCCACCCCATGAATTTCGGTTAGACCAATCTGGTTATTTAGGTCCTAGGGGAAATCCTACTGGCATTCTTGTTAAACATTGGATGAAGTTCGGAGGAACACCTGTCCATAGTAGAGTCTGAAAAAAAATATATCACTCTAATATTAGTATAATTCCTCTCAAGGCCCATTATGGGAGACCATTTTGGTCACCATAGTGATAGTAAATGTTCAGAAATTCAGTACATATGGTGATACATATATTAATAGTGATTATGAAGAAATTAAAGATCATCAATGAGTGGAAGAATACAAATTAGAGCTATACAAATTCATATACCAACTGATGAAGAGGGTCTTTGGAGTTTAATGGGGGTAATATGTGTTTCTAAATGTCTCAAATCAACATGGTTCACTTGGTTTTATTTTGGGTGACAAGAAATCCTTGAGGTTCATAATTTCATTTCAGATTATGTATATGTTTTGGTGGGGTTGTTTACCACCTAGAATAACCACCTGAGTTCAAACATGACAATGAAATCATCCACACATCATTGTTGAGAAGATATGTGCATGATTTATTACACTTTATTGACCAAGGTAAGGATAAAATTATAGATGGATCAACCTTTTCATAGTTTCCAGTAGAGATTGATGATCATCATTAGATGATCCTTCACAAGAGGACAACCCACATGTGCGTGTTATCAAGTGTCACATGTATCTTCAGGAGAGATTATGGCAGTGCGCCAACCAGATTCAATCTTATTACCCTCACATCTTTGGGTAATTCTTTCTTGTCAAGATATAAATCCATGAAGGTTTTGAGAATGTAATGATTTAGATTTTAATGATTAGATAATTTGAATTTTTAAATAATATTTAAAGATATAGTCCAAGAGATAGTTCAGTATTTCATAAATTATAATTCTATGTAGTTGATATTATAAATAAAATAAATATATTATCTCATGCACAAAAGTAATTTTGAAAATAATTATTTTCCCCGTGAATAGATTCATAGATGGGTAATCAAAGATTTATATAGAATCCAAAATGTGGGTTTCATTCTAAACGTGATATATGTAGTTTTCACATCTATTTTCATGATGATGCACAATTACAAGTGGAAATTATATAAATTAAATTTATTACTATAATTATTAATTTAATTCTTATACTTAAATGGTTAAACCGAGTAACCCTCAAAAAATAACTTATTAGAAACTGCTATAGGGAGAGAAAAATATCCTAGAAATAAATCTAGAGGAGTTCTATGGTGGAGAATATTTTTTATGATCTTAGATCCACAGGTAAATCACAAATATGTATGAATTAAACCATGTCTTCGACAATGATGATATGAGCTTCACTCTTCATCTGTGATCAATATTATATCAAGGTAGAATATTTTTTTTATTTATCCTATTATTTATTTCAATGTATTTATGGATTATTTCCACTAGAGTTTAATCATTTACAATCATTGATAATCCTTATCCAATTTTTTTATTTGTTTGAATTGTAATTACCAATATATATCTCTAGAAGTCATTATATGTTTCTCATTAATAAAATTTTCTAGCAGTTGATTATAATCATTTTCATATATTCGTCATTGATTCTTAAATTTGGGATTTTGAATCACTTCAACTATTTTTTCATGCTCAATAGTAATATTTAGTTTGATTTGTGAGTTGACTATTTTCATGGAAAATTTAATTGTGTAGGAAAATATCGGCTCCATGAGAACTTGTTACAAATTAAAATTCATGATTTACATCATGGATTATTATCTTTGACTGAAATGAGATTCAGTGGAGACAATGATATGATGTAAATTTCGTGGGATGGATTTATATGTGATGTGAGAGGCCAATGAATCATATTTTACACTTAGGGGTTGATAGAATATTATTTTTGGTATAGAATTTATGTTATACAACATATCTTACAAATATTTTGAACTATTATTATAAAATATAGATTCATAAATATATCATGTGTTGGGAGATTATTTTCTAGGGAAAATGTGACTAAATTTCATTAGATTAGAAGAACACACAAATTATGTCTTGAAAAGTGATGCTAGTGTTTCCATGTGAGAAAAATAACACACACGCCTATTTCTGGAACCACACTCTATGTGAACCTAGTTGACCAACTAAATATGTATTGGGTGCACATTCTTATCCCCCAAGTGATCTCACAAGCTATATAGAGGGGCCACATGTTGTCTGACCTTGAAGGCGAATGACTCAAGTTGTTGAGGAACACATTGAATGTTGGACCTAGACTTACACATCGTGTGACTCGACTCACACAACATGTAGTTGATCTTTTTCATTCCTTGCAGACTAGTTGTACATGACCATGTATTCATTTTGGGATAACAGACAGTTTACCCCTTGTACCAAATGTGTGTCTGCCATTTCCATGATTATGTTGTCTAATAGGTATTTTGTAAATAGTTTTCTAAATGGGACAAGGATAAAGAGTCTCTAACAACATACCTATCACGGTGTGTGGACAAATAATATTTCTAAATTATCATAGCGAGGTACAGTAGCTAATCAGGGTCATCTCACTTGAAAATACTCATAGTTGTCTACTTACCATTTAAAATTCACCATAGAACTACATTTTTTTTTTGTTATTATTATTTTCATAAAAAAATGATAATTTTGGGTTCTTATTAGTTTCTAAAATAATGAAAATACATGAAATTATTAATTACCCTGAAATATAAACAAAATGATATTAGAAAAGACGGAATGTTTTCTGGATCTAGTTTTATAGGGAGAAACATCATTATCCTATTTATAATATACTTAGTGAACCCACTACTCCATTAGTGTTCAAACCTTAATCTACCCCAATTGTGAGTGAAATGTGCACTTAAAAACTACCATGAACATTGAAAATACACCTCCTCAATTGCAGCATAATGGTTATAGAATAATAATATAAACCTTATATGAACATAGTGAGGATTATATCCACGGTATATCATTCTTATATTGACCTTAAGAATAAGTCAAACATGGGCTTGGTTTTAGTTATCATATTACACCCCCAGGATATTTCTCCAGTTAGATACACATCACTGTGAGTATAAGAGTTCAATGTGAAGAAAATGTAAATAGAGTAAAATAAAGGGAATAAGTATGAGAGCGAGAGAAATATAAAATAACAAAACATTAAAAAAATAAAAAAAACTTTATGAAGAAAAGAGATAGACATACTGAAACAAAATGAAATAAAACAAAGAATGAATGAATAATAAGAAGACAAAAATGGGGAAGAAAACAATGGATGAGAGAAGTTTTAAATATAATTAATGCTTGAATTTTATTTATTTGAAAATAATAATTACAGTAATGAAAAAAATGAAATAAAAATGAAATCACATTACAATAATATGGCCAAGGATCCCATAATGTGAACCCCCCCTCAGTCTCACACCCACGCAAAGGGAAACTCTTCCTCTACTTATATAGGAGTTGTTATTATGTATTACTTAATTAACATATCCTTGTACATACAGTAACATTATTTTTTTAAAATACTAATTAGATATATCAGGGTGTACATTTTGGAAACACCTTAAAATTTCGGGTGTTTAAAAACATTTTTCATTGAGGTAATATTTGAGAAGCATCTCCATTACATTTTTCATGGAGTGAATGGGTGTTATATGGATCTGTGGATATGTGGCTTCAATGTTTGGGGTTAAAAAATAGAAACGGTGTCCTCCCCCTTCAAAATAGTCTTGAAATTTGATTAATGGGTATTCACTTTATCATTCATGGCTCCACCTTCATTGAAATGAGATATGATGAGGATGTTTTAGGTGGAAGAGGTAGTCGAGGGTAGTCTCGAGCTCAGTGGTGGCTCTTATAATGAAAACAAAATTCCTATTTGTTATATATGTAATCTTTGGGGATTGAAGTAGAGAACATTTGATGTTGAGTAGTAGTGAGAAGATGCAGTTCTATTCGAGGTGGTGTACACATTTAGATGTGGCGACACAACACCGTTTTGTTATATAATGAACAATTCTCATGTGAATTGTGTATCGCATTTAAAGAAAACATGGATATAATTGAACATAAATATAATACTAGGGAGAAAAGGCAGTAATAAATCAAAAATGGTGTCAGAGGACTCCAACCACTACAACGTACCACCCATCCCCATGAGACCATCCTCCCATCGCTATACGGAGAAACCATGTGCACTGACATAATCCTTGTGCAAACTATGCATCACTACGGGCTCGTCCCCTTGACCTAAACATCCACACTACTCAAGAAGGATCTCTATTAGGATGTATTGATGGATGAACAAGTTGGGATGGCTATGTATCTTGTGGACTGTGGTTAATGGCTAGCCTTGGTATTCCAAAAAAAATTACCAGAAAAATATTTAAAATAACTAATAAAATTTCTCATAAAAAATACTCAAATAAACAAATGTATCCAAATTTCGATATTTATAATACTTTAAATAGAAATTAATTTTTCAATTTCAATTTCCAATACATTAGATAACCTATAATTACTTGAGTTTTCAGGTTAAAAGTCATCCAAAAACTTATGTTTTTCTATAAAATATGCATGAAAATATTAGTGTGTCAAATTCCTCCACACGTAAACTAAGTTTTCATAATGTACAAAATCTCAACATTAAATTATAGAGGGAGACAATATAAATATTACTCAAATTCCATGGTAATAAAATAAATTTTTTTATCAATGTTAAACCTATGTTTCAACATACACATTAAATATTAATTTAAAATCTCAATTTTTAAATAAAATAATGAATCCTTGTATTTTATTATATCTCATTGAAATGTGGAAGAACATATTCTATCATTCATTCATATCCCTTAATTCATTATTATTAAACATTTAATGTCATGATATTAATAAGTTTTGAAGCTTTTCACTCTTATCTCATGATAAAAATTCAAAATATTTATTCTCATATCATGAGAACATGTTTCTTATCCACAATATTTCAAATGAACTACATTATTCACATTGCAAATAAAAAATGGACATTAAATCCTAAGGAATTACAAATAACGGGTAATAAGAATATAAGTCTTATTTTTGGTTTGAATTGATTTTAAAAATTAATTCTCCTATAGGATTCTTATCTCATAAACTATTAATCTTAATGTCAATAGAAAAGGTGTAATTAAAATATTCCAATCAAATTGAAAACACCAACTTATCCAAACTCACTGTAAAGATTATGATCAAATAAGGAATAATTGTAAGAACATGTCTTTTATATGAGGTTGATATACTTTAATTTTTGGTCCAAGTCATTGTTTATTACTTAATAAAAATTTCTAGTGATGATAAGGAGGATACAAGGGTGTGTGAGGCTTGTTCGGAGCCCAGAACCCTAGCTAGTGGAAGAAATAACTGGGTCATATGGTTAGTAAAAAACATACCCCCCAGTCCACATGGTTTAACCTAATCCTATGGGGTGTTAATTAGGTAGAAATTGGAAACATTGTTTGATGAAATTGTGAAACCCAAGCTATACTCCTCCCCAGGGGATCTATAGTTTTTAACAGAGGAAAATAACCTGATTATCCCAAGGCTTCCATAACAATGTGTATGAAATTTGAAAGGGGGTATTGAGGTAATTTATTGTAAAAAAAATTTCCACCGTTTTTTCAACTATGTGTACAAATCATGGAACTCCTTATTTTTAGGTAAATCTATGAAATTTCCCTTAACGACTTATAAAATAAAACACTATCATTATTTCATCATTCTCATGGACACGAGGTTATTTAATATCACATATGAGATCCTTCTCTCATTATGATAGGATTGTTGATATGTACCCTATCTATACTATGATTTAATTTTTGATTGTCTCTAGGGATATCTCTCAGTATTTGATTCACTCCTTAGGAACATTTCATCACTTTTCATCCGATCAATAATGTTGTTTTGGTAAAATATCTTATAACCTATTTCTATTGAATTCATCTATTATTCCATTTTCTTGTGATTCGAACCAAACCAAAGGCTGATACTGGATGAGTGATCCACTTTAGGTATAACGTATTTGGTATTGTAATTATCCATAAAATTCATGATTCTTTGTATTATGCATTAGGTGTTTCACGCTTGTTTCACCGTGCATTATGCCTAAATTGAATCTACCATCAATTGGTTTCCTTAACTGAGATCCAAATAACTCTATTTGGCCCCATTCAATTGTCTCTACCTCTTATGGCGTACTGATGAAATTTCTATTATTATTATAAATTTAATGGTGGAAAAAATATCGCCAATATAGTTATGGTTCAAATTATAAAATATGATATTATAAGGGAAATGGATAACTATTGTGGTGTAGCATGGATAAAAAAATTTAAATATATAATAAAATGAATGGAATATGAGTGTTATGAACACATCATTTGACTAAATAGAAAAATGGATATGCCATTGTTAATGAGAAATTTTGGTAAATTATGAACTACCAATTGGATCATATTAAATCCATTTTTCTAATTATCACTCTTATGATGGGCATAGAGACCTTTATACTTATTTATATACATGCATTGAATCCATTATAAAGTTATTATTTATTTGAATGGATTTCCTTCTATTATTGTCATATATTGTCATGGAATATCCTATGCTATTATGATATATTGCCATGGAGACCCTCATGGATTATGATGAAAGGTCATGGTGACCCCTATTAGTTATGATACATGGGCATGGTCACCCTACAATTATGATATCAGAATTATGACCCTAATTATATGATTTAGGCATGAAATCCCTATTTATTATGATACATGGGAATGGTGACCCAACTGATATGACTATATCATGATGCCCCTATTAATTATGTTATAGGAATGGAAATTCTATTATTATGATTTTTGGAATGGAAAACCTATTGATATGATACTAATAATTGGAACACATTATGAATATGATATACGGGAATGAAGAGCCTTACCATTATTATTCAGGTATGGAGATCCTACTATTATGATATTGGGATTGGCATCCCCTATCCTAATGATACTGGGTATGGAGTCCCTTGACACTTGTGTGACTCATGATACAAACCATGGACAGATGAGTTATGCCTCGGGCATGAGTTGTGCATGATTCACCCCATAAATATGGTGGTATAAGTCACTAAACATACCATATATATGTATGATTACAGTTTTTTATTCGGATATTATTTGAATTAGGCCTAAGTAGGTAGTTTCAGCTAAATGATCTATAGGAACCAGAGCTGACACCATTATATCTTTTTTACCACTTATCATTTAAAAATATGTACATAGATTTTATTAAATGTATCAGATGAGTAATAATGATAACCATTGGTGGTGTCATAGTATGTATAAATCATACCCTATCCAGGCCACCGATGGTACCCACAATAATTATTTTGATACAGGTAGGGATATGGGAATGTTCCTAGTTGTCGAAGCATGATTTTATTATAACATGGGAGAGGGGAAGCATAGGGTGGAGCTATGTCTCATGATGATATCTGAAGATTTAATTTTAGTATTTTTATATTTTAGAAACATTTATCATATTTCATGCATTCTTTCATGACATTCAATTTCCTTTTTATAGAAATACGGAATGAAATCATTTTTTATACGATACTGTATATTGTAGTTGTTGGTTATTTATTACTTTTGTATTATTTCTATTTAGCTAGTAGTTATTTATTATGCATCCACTATTTATCATTCTATTTCACCAAAATTATACTCTAATCCTAAAGATACAGTATGCCTACTTTACCACCTTGTATACTCACTACTAGTGGGAACCTCTAGTATTTGGGGAGGAATGCTTGAGTCGATGTGGCACAATGGATAAGGGAACTCTTTAGTGGAATCTGGTTCGGGATGTCACAAAGTGGAATGTGAAAATTTTATTTTATTTGATATTATCATTTGGGAATATTCTATAGGATACTAATAATGTGTTAGAATTTTAAAATGAGAAATAACTGGATTTATCTAACCACCATAAAAGGAAAGAAAAAATTATATAGGATGGGATATTATGATCTAGACAATGCTTATTATAGTTTATTTGATTGCACCAATGGTTGACACTAATGATGTGTGATTCTTATCATTATGATTCAGTTTTATAATTTATAATTGGAATAATTTGGAATGAATGAATAGATCCTAAATCATTTTAGGCACATTGCAAGATTTATATGTCACACATTATTCCATGCCACATTTACTTATTTCAGGCATTTCCTGTAGCATGTTTCGGTTTCTTTATTCCAATGTTCATGAAATTACGCTAACAATTTTACAAGGACTTGATAAGTGATCTATTGTGCCTGAATAGGCCCCATACATAAATTTATGTGATGTATGTACACATATAAATTAAAAGTGGTGATCCGTATATTTTAATTTTTCTAATAAAAATTATACTTAAAAGGAAATGATATTAAATTAATTAAACTCAAAATTTAAATGGAAACCATTAAATAGTGATTCCTATTATAATTAAAAGGTTGTATTCCACTATAAATTTCAATTTAATCTCTATATAATGGACCCCTACAGTGAAACATAGAGATTGAACCAGACCCAACATTAGTAGTGGGAAGTTGGTGATAACTCTAGTGTTCAACTTGATTGATTCTGTCACACAACCCTGGATCATTGACCAGGAAGAGGGGTGTGGTGGTTATATAAGAAGACATGTACCTATCATTTTTTTATGTATGTGATGTTATCATTTCAAATAATATTAGAGGAATGCTCTTGGAATTTTTAGGCTTATAACACCATGAAATCCTCTAGTTATTCATTAAACATGTGATATAAACCATGATCAAGTGGTGGTGGGACATGAGCCACATGTGATACCTAATGTTGTTCCACCTATGAAACCTCATATTATCCATGATGTTGGTGATGATTTATTGGTTTTAGGGGAGTTTTTTGGCTTCCTAGGACCTTACTGGTAGGTCCAAAACCTTCCCCATATATGGGAGAGTTGATGTAGAAGTTTAAACAACAACATCCACATATGTTTTCAAGGGATGGGGACCCCCAAGAAGAAATGTTATGGCTTGGGATTTCCTTTTCAATCCTAAAGAAAAAAGAGACACATCATGAAAAGAGATATATGGTTTCTCATTATATGCTTCCTGGATCCACCAAATGTTGGTGGAATATTCTGAACTAAGAAGGACAATATATAGAACTGATTTAGATGGATTTATAGTTGAGATTTTAAGCTATTTATTTACTAATATCCCAAGGGAAAATCATTACAAAGAGTTATTTAATATAAAAAGGGTTCTATATCCATTATGGGATACTCAGCTCATTCTATAGCACCTGATCTCTATGTGCCTATCTATACTGCTAGTTATGTAGTGAAGGAAAATGATTTGAGGGTGACTCCTGGTATCGTATTCATTCTCAGGTAAGAATTTTCTAGTCGACCACATTGTATGATTGAGTTAACCAAGATATCATCACTATGTGAGATATAAGTGAAGTAGATGGTGTGAGCTAGGTAGGTTCAGAACTGAGACACATTACTTATTAAACTAGCATAAAGAAGTGATTCTTTGAGATTACATTTCTGAACAATGATAGTTAAGAGGAACCCACTAATAGTTGGTTTTATTCTCCAATGTGGGAAGCAACAGAATAAGAATACCTAGTTTCCTAGTGACCCTGTTGAGTGCTAAGGATACAGAATATTAGGGAATCTTAAATGTTTATGAATGAAAATGTCATATGTGCCTAGTTGGAGAGGATCCATATCAGCTCCACCATTAGAAGAAGAATTAGGACAACCTTTCCAATAATTTAGCTAAAGTGCTACTAGATGTAAAGGCATAAGAGGAGGTCATATGAAAGGCTTTCATGCTTCAAATACCTAGATCTGATGGGGAAAACCCACTCATTTTACTTAGGTTAAAACACAATGCTATGGATCATGCTGAATTTATTTAGTTCCACCTATACCATATGAGTTGAGTGTCAGGACCTATGCTATTCATGGTACGATTCTAGTAGCCTATACTATTGTGTATTCCTTATTTGAAATGAGGGAATGATATTCTATTATCTTTGTGGATGTCGTAGAAATATCAGAGTCTAATATTGACTAACATTATGCCATGATAACACTAGATACTCCTTTGGGTATACTATCAGTGAGTATAAACCAGTCTATGGAATCCACCCATGAGGTAGGCACTCATTGTTTCTTATGGGACCTCTTCATCCTCATGATGATGTGATTTTATTTCATTCTAGGAATGAATGGTTAGTTCCCTATCACACCTATGTGGATTGTCATCACTAGTGAGTGTCATTTACTTCACTAGAGTGTGGTAATTATAATCAAGGGATAAGTGGAAAGCCTATAAAGGTAGAGCTCGACTAGTGCATCATGGGATAGGTGGACTGGCTAGCAGAATTTATAGTCTTTGTATGGATGATCAGAGACTACATTAGACTTAACTCCCTATTTCAGTTGATTTATTTAGGAATGTTTTCACTAACTACATTTCCATACTACCTATTGATATATATGTATATTTTACGATCAAGATAGTTTCAACAGTGGCCATGGTATCCATTCCTCCTTAAAGTATGGATACTCATGAGTTTCATAAGATCAAGATGAAGATAGAGGATTTAAGGGACAATGATTTTATACATCTAGGAACATCTCCCGATGGTTCATTAGGGCTTTCACCAAGAAAGCGGATGGAACCCTTAGTTTATGTGTGGAATACCAGAAGTTGAATAATATTGTTATGAATAACTAGTATACCTTACCTAAAATAGATGATCTCTTTGACTTACTCAGAGAGATGGTTTTCTAAAAGATCCATTTGAGGTCAGGCTATCATCATGTGAATGTTAGACCTTCGTATGTATCATGTATATATTTTCATAGTCTTTATAATTTATATGAGTATCCTGTTTTTCCGTTTTTCTCATGAATGTGAATTCCATTTTCTTGGCATTGATGAATAGTGTTTCCACCCCTACTTGTAATCATTCATGGTTGTCATCAAAGATGACATCTTGTATTATTATCATACTTGATGTTACCAAGACACACATCTTCAAATCATTATGAGTACAATAAGAGAGCATTGTATGTATACTATGCATGATAAATAAAATATTTGGATCAGCAAATTTCACATCCTTGGTCATATTATCTTAAATATTAGAGTATCAATTGTCCAAGAGAAGGTGAGATGTATAGATACATTGGAGCATCCCTTGATCATGTTAGATATATGGTGTTTTTTATGGATATACAATTATTGAATAATTTTATGCTGGTTTTATCATGATTTGAATCACCTCTTAGAGGGTTTACTATGAATGGATTTATGTTTATATAGTCATTTGACTATGAGAGATCATTTTAGGAGATGAAAGGGATATTGACTTTAGCACTAAACCTGATTCTTCTACAGTCTATTTGAAGATATACATTTTTTGTGATGCATCATGTATCATATAGGGGAATTTTTGATACAGGAAGATCCTTTTGTTGCATATGGGTCAATGAATTTGAGGCATCATGATTGAAATTACCCTACACATGATCTGATGTTGGAAGATGTTGTTCATGGTTTTCATATTTGGAGGTATTAAATTCTGGGAGTGAATTATATGGCATTTGTATCTAGAAAATATAAGTAAGGAAAAATGAACCTCTAGAATACAGTGTATGGACCACTAGATTTTAAAATTCCCCTACACATTCTTCCTCCTCCATCATGCGTGTCGACTACCTCATCATCACCAGACCTTGATCCAACTAGATCTTCATTACCAGATCACATTCCCATAACCTCATAGTTACTATATCTAGCTCTCGGTGATCTTTCTCTTGTCCTGTTTGACCTTCACCAATGTTAGTTCCTCTAGATCCAGGTATCTTGCCTCTTTCTTACTAGGATATTCCGACAGGGCCATCCCTATTAAATTTTTGTCCTCCTCCTCACAATTCTCCTCTTATGCCTTCGATTCCAATGATACTATTTGGGTGTTTATTTTCTTTAGAAGTGGGTGGTTTTACAAAAATGGAATTTCCCCTTGAAGACTTCATGGTGGCTTTGGACTTCAACTAGTGGATAATAGTGGCCTAGTTTGAGATTGATAATGAACCTATCGTCGTCTTCTTGAATCTTGTCCTTTCGTGGGGTATGGATTTTCCATCATATATTTTAGTCCTTAATTAGAAGGAGTTTTGTCTTTTTATCAACTCATAGAAGGACTTCACAATGGTATGGTCCATAAGCCCTCATTCCATCAGAAGA
Source organism: Viscum album (assembly GCA_963277665.1). Taxonomy (NCBI): domain Eukaryota; kingdom Viridiplantae; phylum Streptophyta; class Magnoliopsida; order Santalales; family Viscaceae; genus Viscum; species Viscum album. The sequence goes on along the minus strand of OY728162.1, from coordinate 1,364,258,088 downwards.
AAGAGGTGTAATCTCTTTCTATAGATATAAAATCACACTTTTAACATGAAACTCCTCAAGAATCAGTTTGGATAAATATATATAGTCTTACCATCACCAGTTCTAATATAAATTTTATATTTGTATTGGAAATTAAATTTAATCCTTTATCTTCATGTATGATCACACGTTACATCTACCGGATGCAAGTGTTTCTCGGATATATGTTTAGTTGGTTATATCTCGACTACTAGCAGAAAACATTCTCCTATAAGAGGGTGACTCTATTTTATTATTTTATTCCTAGTTTTACCTCTCCCCGATATGATTTTGTATATGATTTCATCTGTAGCGTAATTCCCTCATTGTGTTTAGATAAAATCATCACAAGAGTGGCATCCCTCCCCCTTGTGAAAGAAAAAGATAGGCAGAACATCTATCTACTAGTGAAGGACTCTTCTATGTAGGAGGGTATCTCCACACACTCTAAGCTGAATCAAGTGCCCCTATTAAACCCCATTTCTCCTAGAAAGCCTCATTATTTAGACTTGGATCGAGGAAATTCATCTTCTGGGACATAAGGATGTTTCATGGACGTCATGGGTTTTCATGAAACTTCAGTTTTCAACTTCAATTTGATTACAAATCAGTTTCCCTTATAGAAACTATCACCTCCATCCAATCCAAAGAAAATAACATGGAATAGTGGAAATGAACCTCTCTTTCAAGCCCCAATACCATCCTGTATAAAACAATCTTTCTCACTGCCTATCCAACATTCTAATGGGTAAATTTTTTTATCACATTTGGGAGTTGAAACAGTTTCTTTTCTATATCCTTAGCATTGCGGTGTATGATCCAAAGGGTGTGCAATATTAGAATAAGATATGTCCTCTTCTATATTAATTTTCCTAACACAATGAGGGTCCAATTCCCCTAAATCATTTTCCAGTGAAATACTATTTCATTTGGAATTCATGAGTACTAGTATATCAGGAGTAGATAAACATCATTTTTTTATCTTCCTAATTATAATGTTTCTTTATTTGCTGTCCTGGAGCACAAAAAATTGTCAAAGAATATTTAGAACTATTATTTTAAAAAGGGTCTCCAAAATTGTATCCATGGAGAGCCTGATAAACATCACATATGGATATTCTAAAATGAATCTATCATAGAAGAGAGTAAATCTATTTCGGATGATAATTTATTTTTGAATATCAGTTTAGATAATTTTAATCTATTATTTTCCATTTTCGATGAAAAGTTTTGTGTGGAGGAGTGGAAAATCATATAGAAAGATTTATAAAATATCAATATTGGATATTTTTCAAGGATTTTTAGAGGGTATTTCATTGTTATTATAGAGCCATCAAGAAATAAGGGGGGAGGGGTATACCTGAGGAAAGATAGGGAAGAGTTTGTAAGATTCACATCATGCAATGGCCTCTTGGACATACGATATATAGGAGAAAACATCACATATTGTAATAATCAAATGAGGGACCACCACAGGGGGTGCTGATTAAATTTATGTATGGCTAATCGTCAATTCATTTACTCCTCCCTTAATGAAAAACTAGAGCACTTAGTGCGGGCGTTGTTAGATCATTATCCACTATTCATCAATCTGGTGGATAAAGCTACATGCAGAGCCCATTTATTCTACCCAGGTCCATGGGCTTCAGCCCCTAACTATCATACAATGGGGTGTACTTCATGGGATAAAACAATGAGTGAAGGACCATGTATTGGGTTCTAAAACAAGATGTGGTGACTAAAAAGATACATCCTTGTTTTCGAATCCAACATTCCCTCATTCTTCTAGGATTTTGATAGACTAAAATCTTTTATTGAGTAGGCTGAGAGGAACCATTAATCATGATGGGACAATGATATTTTTAGTTTTTTGGATTACCTAAAGTTACATCATTTGGAAACTCATATTGAGATTGAACCGGAAACCAAAGAGAGATCTAGAGTGACTTGGATCTAAGAAAATGACATGAACACTAACTTCTTTCCATCATTCATCTATGAGAGGAGAGGATCCGTTTTTCCTAACATATTTCTTTAGGATAAATTATTTACCAATGACACAAATGTGGAGTGCGGTATGTCAGCGTCCGACTTTAGTTCCTTACATGTTGAAGTTGACCCTTGCATGCGAGAAAGTTATCCTATGTGGAATACATACATAGTTGATAACATCATCCATTATGTTTCCCCTTATATTAATTATCATTTTGACTGAATTTAGGATGAGAGGGAGGTTTTGAAATTGGTTTCCTCTATTAAGGGTGGATGTGCTAGAGCTTCAAATGGATTCCTTGTATTTTTTTATACAAATTTCAAGGAAATCATCTAAAATATTCTTGTGAAGATCAACCACGACTTTTTCAATGGTGGGAGTTTTCATAAAGTGTCGTATGATGCCACCAGGATCCTCAATCCAAAGGTCACAAATCCATCCTCTCTCAAATAACACTTTCTAATTAGTAAATGATGCTTTCTGTATAAAGTTCTTACAATGGTCATCAAGAGAAAACAATACATAAATATTCAAGAATGGATCTCATAATAATAACATGGCTTCATCTGGGGTAGATCTACTCAAGATTCCATTTCCATTGCATATGATGTGATTAGTGAAATTAATATTAATGTCATAGAGTCTAATATTTACATCAAGATTGATATGGACAAAACTTATGACAAGATGGAATTCGGTTTCATCCAAAAAGGTATGTGAAGTATGGGGTTCTCAGAAAGGGATTTTGATCTCCTTTTTAGGTACATTGGTTTCATGTGGTTCTATATTACATCAATGGGGATAATCTATAGTTTCTTTATGGAGGCTATGTAATTAAGACAAGGATACCCCCTTTATATAATTGTCTTTACATAGGTTTTGGATTCGTTCAGTAGATACTTAAAAAAACATTTGTGGGGTTCAGATGAATTTGTTTCAGTGCAAGCCTAACTTCAATGAATCTTCCCATATTTTATTTGTGGATGATCTACATCTATTACTTAATTTATGTTTAAGGATTATATAGGAGTTTGACGGTATCCATAGTGTGAATTGTAAATGGATTTTTTAATCCATTAACCGAGCAATGTGCAGTGTTTATCTTCCAAAATCATGTCTTGATGAAAGGGGTAAGAATATTGTTGATAGGATCAAAATTTAAAAATATCCTTCCCCATGGAGTATCTTGGAGCCCTAATCTCCCTAGGTAGAGTTTGGATATATAATTTTGATAGTGTTGTTGATAAAATTTCCAACTGTATTCCTAAATGGAAAAATAGATTCATTTAATTCGGCAGATGCATTAACCTGGTTAACAAAATTCATTCCCCAATTACCTTGAATGTATTTTCAGCTCTCATTTCTACTAAAGAAGGCATCTATTATTACTACATTCATCTGGGATGCAGATGCCGATGATCGTCATCATTGGGGGTCGTGGCATAGGATAGCCTGAGAAGTGGGGAGCAGTGGGATTGGTCTTAACTATATCACTGATTCCATGAAACGTTTTCATGTGACAATTGGATGATATTTCAATGAGATAATTTCATTATGGGAAATGATCATATAAAATAAGTATGGGATGGGTCCTTGTGGATTGGGGGTTGGAGATCCAAGCTTTGGGACTCAATCTGAAGCCATTTAACTGCCCTGCACAACCATTCTTGATGGATCATTTGGTGTGGGACAATCAATTACAAAGAGACCAATTGGGTGGGTAATTTTATGGATTTCATGGGGTGTATGGTACCCAATTTATCCTTCACACAGGTGATTATAAACCCTACATTTATTCATGCCACTCTTAATAAAAAACAATAGGAAGTTTATAACCCCATTTTTATTAATTAAGACCCTCACAGGATTTTTTTACAATATCATCATCTAGGTGATTCTTGATGAAATACATAAGTAGGGTTGTATATGGGGATCATGATCAAGATTCCTAGAAAAATGTTCTATGGTGAAAAGAAATTCCTACTATACTAAACTTCATATTGTTGAATGTATGAAATTGGGCACCTCCTACTGACGAGAGAGTGAAGTAGAGGGGTGTTTCCATTCCCTCTCAATGAAACTATTACTGATGATATAAATAATATTCCATTGATCACATCTTCTTTGAATGTGAATGGGTTACTTACATGTATCTTGGCTTTGGTGCATATAGTGGACAGTTCATACAAGTGGTTCCCTGTAGTAATTTTCTTCAATCTTGGTTTATCAACACACATAGAAACATCCATGAAAAAAGAGAGGTCACTGTTTATGAATGCTTGATGTTTGAGCATAAAAAAGGCACAAAACATGGGTTATAATAATGGTTTCATGTGTTTTGGGATATTGTTTTTGGTTCATTCTCACTCCATGTCTATATATATATATATGGTCTTGCTTCTTAAGCATTTAGAGTCCTCCCCATCACTCTGCCAACTCATGGATGGTAACGTTTTTGAAAGAACGATTCACAGACCTTCCCAGTATCATATTTGGGTTTGATAGATTTCTCATGGTCAGGGTATAGGAATGAATACCTAGGGGTCATGAATCTGTGACATCATTAGGGGGATGAGTTTTTTGCAATAGAGATGATTTTTTCATTTTTTCCTTTTGCAAATATTTTAGCCATAATGAATATCTTATAACAGAATCATTATCCATGCTTAGTGGGCTATAATTGTGCCACAACCATGGTATGTCACTGGATTGGGTGGATATAGATTTGTTTATTCTTCATAGATCCATCTGAGAGGCTATCTCAATTCCATGGGATATAACTTTTCTTGTTCAAAGATTCAGGGCTCTTTTCTTTAGTGGAATTGATATTACTCAGACATGGCGGGAAGGGAATATGGTCACATAATTAATCGCCTCCTAGGAAACCCAATATATATCATGTATCATATTTAATACCACATGATCCATACACATGATGTGTTATAATACTGTTAGATATGGTTCTGTTGGACTACATTATTTTAGGCCCCAATAGACTCCCCCCCATTAAATAGAAATGTTTAACATTGGATGGAGTTCATTTTATAGTGATTACAACCCAAAAAATCCCTCGGTATATTATCATGTAGCAAAAATTGAATATTAGGGAACAATAATGGGTTGAATACCTACAGTCCATTGAATTTGAGATTTCTAATATGTTCAAGATGGGAAATTCTATTGCTGCTGCTCTGACCAAGATGACTCTGACATAGACAATTTAGGAGAATAGTAGAGAGTAACATTTTTTGGCCTTATTTTGTGAGATGTACATGAAGGTTCAATACTACCATAAACATTATTAACATTCATCCCCATTAGTGACCTATTCTCTTATATAGAGAATGAAGTGGTTTCCATTTTCAGACCCTGATGGTTTGGTCATATAGGATAGTATTTATGGAGAGGACACATCCTTAGTTTGGTCTATTGATGGAAATGACTTCTTGAATATACATGGGTGTATCTGGGTTCCTATAGACTTGAGATAGGTGTTAATAAATGAATCACATGCCTATAAATGGAAATTGAACCCTGTAATCTCCATGATGTATCATGATATGCACAAAAAATATTGGTGTCCTGGGATGAAACATCAGATTATAGGTTTTATAACTAGTTGCTCCTCCTATCAACTAGTAATGTAAAAACAAATATAGAACATTGTCTTGTTACATAAATTATCAATTTAGTAATAGAAATGGGATAATGTTGCAATGGATTTCATAGTTGGATTACTAAGGTCTCCTCGAGGTAGTGGATTAGTTTGGGTAGCCTTGGATCAACTAACAATGTTATCCCACTTCCATATTACGTAGTATACATTATCATTTGATGATATTTGAATTCATCATGTCTATGAGATTATATGGCTGCACGAGGTCCCTCATACTATCTCTTTATATAGGGATTAATGTTTCACATCATGGTTTTGGTAGGGTTTGCATAGAGATTTTGGTACATAGGTCGTTTTGAGAACAACATTTCACCCTCATACTAATGGATAGTTGAAACAAAATATGCAAGTGTTGGAGGAAACCCAACAAGAATGCATCCTTGATTTTTGTGGTTCTTGAGAGAAGCATATCCATGTCATAAATTTTCCCTATAATTCAATATTTTAGGATAATATATTTATATCCTTATGAATCATTATATGGTTGTCCATGTCATTTATTCTATTTAGACGAATGAGAGGCAGTGCTACTAGTTCCTCATATCATTTTGAAGACATTGTTGTTGGAATAGTATATTAGAAAGATCATGTCTACTTCTTAGTCTAGAGAGAAATCATATTCCAATCGGCATCGATGAAATCTAATGTTAAAGGTTGGATGTCATTTTCTCCAATGATTATCACCCATATTTGGGAATAAATATATACAAAGGAAAAGAAAGTTGTAACGATGCATTTTATGACCATTTGGGATCTTAGAGAGAGTTTGGATAATAACTTATAGATTTCTATTACCTTATTGGTACCGTTCCATGCATGAAATCTCCCATGTTTCACAAATATTCCATTATCACACTGACCCATCTCATACTTTTGACACTATAGATGTTGAATTAAATGAAAATTCTTTTTTTGAGAAGTATCCTATATGCATCCTTGATCAAAGAATGAAGGCTCTATGAGGCATTTATACTTATTTAGTATGGGTGATATGGATGAATGACCATACACAGGATGTGACATCGAATATAGAGGCCGACTTACATTCCCAATGGCCGAAGTTAACCTCATATAAGGTTTTACCACCCTTGGAAGGTAAACATGGAGATGGGTTCTCTTGTGGGGAACGAATATAAGAAAATTTTTTTCAATGAGTTAAAAATTCTTTATTTTTTTGTCTAATTATTTTTTTGACCTATTAATAATGTATAGTGTGTATAAGAACAAAACAAGGGTTTCCATTTTTTTAGATCCCAGAACCACAATTAGTCGAAGAAATAACTAAGACAAGCAATCCATAGAATCCATACAACCCAATTCACATGATTTCTCCTAATACTTAATGGTGTTAAGTTGGAATAAATGGGACACATGGATTGATAAAACCATGAAACATAGGACACAAAACTATATAATGGCTCGAATGTTTTTTAAAAAGGTAAATATCATGTTTTTTTCATGGTTTCAAAAACCATGTGCATAAACAATGATAGGGGTAATTGTGGAAATTTATGGCACATTGTTGGTGAAATATTTGGCCAACAATGTGACCAATCCATGAGGACCCTTATTTTTTGTTAAAATAAAAAAATTCTCCTGAAGAACTTATAAACATAAACACTATATTTCATTAATTATTCCACCTAATAGGGAAATATTTTCTATCCCATTGGAGCTTCTACTATCATCAAGGTAGGTTTCTGGATATTTCTACTATCCAGACTCTGATTTAAGATACAACTGTCTCATTGGATAACACTAATAATTTAATCCACTACTTAGTAACCTTTATTAATTTCTATTCATATCTAAAAAGATATTGTAGAGAATGATCTTATGTTGTATTTCTAGGTAATTCATCTATTTTTTTATTTTTCTTCCGATCAAGATCAAACCAAAGGTAAATGCTGAATGAGAGATCCTCTTAAGGAATATGTTCGGTGGTATAGAAATTATTTCTCAAATTTGTGATATTTTATATTATTAGTTATCTATAGCATGCTATTTTCACCGTGATTTTCCCCAAAATTGAATCTTCCTTAAATTGGTTGCTTTAATTGAGACCCTAAGGACTCTCATAGGTCCCCTTCAATTTCGTTCACCCCTCGAGGTGTGATGATGAAATTTACATTATTATTTTAAATTTCAAAATGGAAAACCACCTTATATATGGTTTTTTGAAATCAAAAATGTAATACCATAAATTAAATGGTTAATTGTTGCGGTGTACCAAAGATAACACGATTTTACATCTATAATGAAATGAATAGAACATGATTGGTATGACTATGTCACTTCATTAAATAAGACAATTGTTATTCCCATTTGAAAGTGAAATGTTGTGGAATTATGAACTACATATTTTAATATTAAATCTGTTGTCTAAATATCTCTATTATGATAATGAGAATTATGACCCTAATGATTATTTATATATGGTCCTGGAATCCCTTTTACTGTTGGTATATACGGATAGGGTGTTCCTTCTAATGTTGTTATATTTGTCCATAGAGTCTCTTATACTATTGTGAAATATGGGATTGGAGACCCTCATGGATTATGATAAAAAGGAATGATGACCCCTATTAGTTGTGATTCATGGTCATGGAGATGCTAAAATTATGATACAAGCATGGTGACCCTACTTAAATGATACAGAAATAACATCCATATTAGTTTTGATACATTGGATTGGAGAAACCGATTGATATGATTCGGGCATGACATCCCTATTAGTTTTGATATCGGCATGAATACTATATTATAATGATTTAAAAATGGTGAACCTGTGTATATGATATTGGCCATGGATACCCCTTATGAATATGATATACATGCATGAAGACCTGTACGGTTATTATTCAGTCAAAGAAACCCTTAAGTTATGTACTAGGAATGGAATCCCTTATTATAGTAATACTAGGCATGAATTACATTGAAACTTTTGAGACTCATTCTATAACCCATGGACTCCTATGTTATGCCTCAGGTACAAGACAATAGTAGTAATAACACCTATGGGTGAAAATGTCACTATGTATACAAACCAAATATATGTATGCATAGGGAAAATTGATTATAGATAATCTGTATTAGGCCCATGCAGGTAGTGTCAGCTTGGCATCCTAAAAGAACTATAGATAACCCCTTCAATGATTTTATAAATACTTATCATTTAAAATATACACACATCTCTTATTATATGCACCGAAAAAATATTTATAGACACCATTGGTGGAATCCTACTGATTTTATCTCACACCTTATCTGGTCTACTGATGGTCTTTAGGAAGATTATGTGGATACATGTATGGATATGGGAAATCACACAGTTTTCAATGCTTGATTTAATTATATTATGGGATCAATGAAGAATATGATTGATGTATTCATTATGATATTGTCTAGAGATATCCATTTGGTATTTTTGTATTTTGGATACATGTATTGTATTCCATGACTACTACAATTACTACCAAATTCAATTATTAGATATTTTACACTATATCATGTTAATTTGATACTAGATATTATTGATGTTGGTTATTTATTACATTTGGATTACATACCTTCCAATATATTTTTTTACTATGCTTCCACTATTTATCAATGTATTTTCCCACTATTATACTCTGATCATAAGGGTATAGTCCCCACACTGTACAACCTTGGACCCTAAAAAATATTTTGTAGCCTATGGAATATGAGGGGAAAATCACGGGGCCATGTGACCATCCAGATTAGGGAACAATTTAGTGGCATCTAGGTCAGGATATCATAATAATTAATTATGCGCTCCTTGATTTTTCTCTTTTTATAACTTTTTTTAAAATTTTTTAATTTTTCAAATGTCATTAATGTAAGAAACCTCACATTCTCTACATGACCACAGATTATCAAAATAATCGGTCTGGTAGTGATTATTTTTTATTCTCCCATATAAAAACCCATTTTTTAATTTTTTTAATCCATGTGAGAAAAAAATAAAGTGTATAATGTATGAGTAAATAACCTTAATCAATTAAAAATACATAATATAAAACCCCCAAAATTTTCCCTTACAATATAGTGCACCCTTTTAACCATGAATTATCTAACCCCCACATTTCATCTTCAAAATACCATAACAATAATAGGAGGAAGAACAAAATGGATAAAAATGAATACAAATGTGGCTCCTTCCTAATAAGTTAATTCATGGTATCTATGGGATAAACAATGATAAATTTATTAATGTGGAATCATGGAAAATGTATTATAAGAAGAAAATTACTCAATCATTTTAAATGTGTTTTTTCATAGTAATTAGATTTGAAAATTTTCAATGTATGTTCTAGTAGGTTTCATGTCCCAATAGCACTCAAGACAAACTCTCTGGATAAAATAGGAAATATGAGGTCCAGAAATCCTCCCGATAATGGGAAATATGATATTTACAATCAATTATTCAATGAATAAAAAAATTTACATGAATTTCATAAGTTCATTATATGTAAAATACATTAGTAAATTTCATAAATAAATGAATTCCCTCAAATCATGGGTCCTTATTTTAAAATAAATGATTAACTGTAATATTGAAACACCAAACATTACTCAATAAATCTCATTATGCTTGAGATATAAAACATGAATGCATAGAGTTATTAGGAAACTAATATCTCCTAAATAATTAAAGTAAATAATAAATTCAAATCATGGGAATGTGGTTTCAATTTATGTTTAAAATAGGTTTTTAGACAAAAATGTAGAGAATTTAAATGATAGGAATGAAAAGTAAATTCCATTCTCTCAGGAATCATTATTCATCTTCCTTTATTATTTTGGGTATTCCTTATTCCATCATGTTCCAACAAAATATAATCAATCATTAAATTTTCTTGATGATTTCATTAATTCTTAAAACCATAAAGGGAATAGGGATCCATGCTAAAATATTTCCAACTAAAAAAAATCAAAATTTCATATAAAGCGTTAAATAGATAAGTCTTGGTATGAGGCGACATGTGGGCCCAATATTTTAACTACCTCTAGAAGGTTAATACCAGTTATTATCCAAAATCAGACATAGGGTGGAGCTTCTTATATTTGAACCACCACAAGTGACATTTCACATCAACCAAATATTCATTGTTGGTGGTGGAAAATCTATGGATAATGTATACCAAATACATCACATTCATAATGAGGTATATATTACATGGTTAGTTTATAATTAATTATGTATTCTACTCTTACTTGGTTGTAACTTTTTCGAATACAACTTTCTTGTCCAGCGCTTTCTCAATATGGGATACAAGCATTTTAATTTAAAAAGTAACCATAGAATGTCATTTTGATTTGATGGAATTTAAAAATATATAATGAAAATTATAATTCTATAATTCAATGTTGTAAGACTCTCTTTTTTCATCTGTATTGATCAGTATGCTCTCATCCTAATATTCTTTTAAAAAATTTCAAATGAATTAGAAATCTTCACATGTTCCTCAATTAGTGCATGTGTTTCTTTTTCATCGTCTTATAAGAAAAAACAAATATTGTTCGAATCTAAAAATTAAAAATTGTGTGAATTAATGCTAAATTAATATTGAATAAAATAAATTGAAATACTATTTAAGGAAATATCAACTCCTTATCATAGTTTGTCTTGAATTTCATTCATAGTGATAAATTCCTTTTGATGTTGTATCTCACTAGATAAAAGTAGGTAGTAAGGATTTTAAATAATATCTTTAAATTCCAACACTTGGGTGGTTTCCTTATATTTTATTTCCAGCAATAGGTAGTCGATTTCTAATTTCTAAATCCTATAGATTGGAATATCTCATTTCATTCCATCTTCTCCCATGTTACTCAAAAACTAATCTAAATATTTTCCTATATTCCTTTTAACACGTGATTTTTAATCTTCACTCTCTAGATTTTTATGGTAATTTGGATTTTTTATATCCAGATGGTTTTTTTTCTTTATTATTTATGTTTATTATCATTCTATTTTATGTCTCCAAAAAAATTAATAAAGACAAAGTTGAACTCTTCATAGACCATGGATGTTTGATAAAACTATAGAAAATAATGGGAGAACACAATGATAACTCTGGCCATGCATTCAAAAATTTATCCCTTAATGTCATCCCTCATTTATGTTATGAATTATATGAATTCCTTTTCAACATAATTAAAATTTAAAAATAATCTCACCTTCTGAATAATAATAAAAACACCATACTCTATATATAATGGTGACTCAATAATTGGTTCCTACACTAGTGGTTAATTATTTCATGAATTAATGAAATGTTATCTTGAAAACATTGTGGGAAAATAATTTCTTATGTTATTTTATAAAATAAATGGCAAAATATCTGAAATGTGTGAAAAAAGAAAAAACGACTAAATAGATCCCAACAAATGGTGCCATTTTTGATATAACACATTTCATAGGGTGTGTTAGAAGAAATTTTTTTATTTTTCCTAGTGAAACACAGTAGACGACCAAGGTTTCCTCACAAGGGGAGCTTCACATTTTTCAACTTACCAATCAAAATTCACCTAATAAATACTTTATGGTTTATTTATTATTTTATTAGAACAATTATATTTTGGGGTTTTTATTATATTCTAATATAATGAATACACATTCAATTCTAAATTACGTCACAAGATTAGAAAATAAAGGAAGTTATACTAAGAGATTTTTTCCATAGGGAACCTTAATTATGTTATTTCAAATATGCATTGTGAAAATACTACCATATATGTGTCCACACCTAAATCTACACAATTTTTAAAAACAAAGTGTGCTTAATAACTGCCAAGAACACACCAACTCCACTTCCTCAATAGATGGATAATAGTTTTATAATAAGAATATAAACCTTATATAACCATAGTGAAAAATTAAAACACTTTAATAACCACTATATCAACATAAATAAGAATTCAAACATGGACTCTAGTTTTAAAACCAAATTAATCCCCCTATGATATTCCTTAGGTTAGTTATCCATCATCGTTAGAACAATATTTTATAGTGGAAGAAGAGAATAAATAGAATAAAATAAAATACATAAGGATGATAGATTGAGTGATAAAAACAAGAAAAAAAGAAACTCAATAATAATAGAATGATAAAATAGATTCAAATAGGGAGAAACAAAATAAAAGAATACATAGAATTAAATAGGAAGAAGAAGAAGTTGAACAAGGAAAATAAGAAGGTGAAATTAAATGGGGAAGAAAAAGTGGATGAAAGAACATGTATAAAAAATTAATTCATGAATTTTATTTATCAGAAACATAATATTTAGATGAAAATTAATATATATAATAATTAAATAACAGTAACATCATTTGTAAAATACTCCCAGAGTGTGGACCCCCTATTGAACTACTATGCATTGGGAAACTCTTCCTCTATTTATATAGGTGGATTTATTGTATCTTTACTCATTAATATCTCCAAGTAGAGATTGTATATTATTTTATAAAATATTTTATATATATATATATATACATTAGGTTTTAATTTTTAGAATTTCCCAAATGTTATGGGTGTTTAAAAACATTCTTCAGGGACAGAATATTTGGAGAGAAAATCCATTCCATTTTCAGCGGTGTGCATGGGCTTTTCCTGGCTCTATGGAAATATGGTAGTGGAGCATTAGTTGTGGAAGTTAAAAAAGGTGGCCTATTGCATGAATAAAGACTTTAAATAAGTTATATGGATCTAAAATTTAATATGAATAGATCCAACTTCTTTGAAAAGAGCATTGACGAAGTCGTATAAGGTAGAAGAGGTAATCTATGGTGGTCCCAAGATTTTTGGTGGGTAATATGATGAATATAGGGATTCCAAAGCATATATATCGTATCTTTAATGACTTACGTGGTGTCCAGTCTATGTCAAGAGGCAAAAATAATCAGTGGTTCTATCCATGTAATGGTACACAATGGTCTGATTGTGAATGATTCCATTTTGTTAAATGATCAAAAGTGTCCCTGTGAATTTTGTATAATATCCAAAGAAAATGTGGATATAATTTCTCATAAATAAAAACTTGTGGTGAAAAAGTTTCAACGAAGCTAGACTAGATCGAGAAGACTCTTACCACTACAGTGGACTGCCATGTCATAGTGAGACTATCCTACCGTCCCCAAACGAATATTCCCCTTGTGCTGGTGTGGTCCTTTCAAAATCAATGAATTTTCATGGGATCGTCCCCATGAACCATTCTTCTTCGCTGCTTGGACATGCTCTCCCTTGAGATGCATGACCAAATGACCTGGTATGGCAAGATATGTGGTGTGTTTCCAATGGTTGAGGGCTATCATGGGGATTGCTAGTTTTTTTCTTAATAAATATTTATAATAACTTATTAAATTTTTCACAAAAAACTACTCAAATAAATTCAGATATCCAAAGTGAAATATTTATAATCATTTAAACACAAATTAATTATTCAATTTTAATATCATTTATTTTTAATAAACAACAAATTACTTGGGTTTTACCATTAAAACTGATTCAAAAAACATAATTGTATTAAAAATATGCATGAATGTATTAGTTTCTTAGTCGTTGATCCTCTTAGATAACGTTAGTTATCCCAACTTACTACTCATGTTGTGTGATCCCTTGTCTATGGTCTTTTCATGGATTGGTTAAGGTATCCCCTCAAAGGTTTTGGGATAAAAATCACCTATACCATTCTATCTAGGTATAGTATGGTATCCTTCCACCTACACCTAGGGAATGTGATCCCATCCAATAGTATAATATTGATAGATTCAAAAATCACCAAATGGCCAATGTTGTGACCCTTTATATGTGAGATTAATTCCATAATCTAATGTGTCTTCAATTAAAGTGTGTCCTCCCATTAAGAATTTACTAAAATCTATCTTTTACCTTGATTTAATGGTATTGCTTATCAAGGGCTATGAAGTATCCTGATCATTTGACTAGTTGTGAGGTATGATACCTTAATAAGTGCATTTTTTGATTCTTTGAGAATATATAGGTTCATCAATTCTCTTTACAAACTATTTTATAGTTTTATAAATAATTGGATTTATTGTTTCTATTCTTGGTGAATTTAAGGTGTACTATTAAGTCTACAAATACTCAGCCCTTCTCGAGATCTACTTACATATGACATATCTTATAAATATGGAATTCTATTCGATGGAAAATTTTGTTGAAAAAGGTTTAGATTGTGTGTAGTGGTACTTGGAGGTAGTGGTAATAGTGATTTGGTTGAAGTGGATGATACATGTCATGGTAGTATTCTTTATTATGGAGTAGTTGGACCTACATTATAGATTTAGTATTTTATTTTATCTTATTATATTCGTTATGTTCTATTCTAATATATTTATGTATACTTGAGGTTGTTGATTTTTTTATTATTATATTTTATTACTTTCCAACCATACTCTTGTGTTTATTATGATTCATGTGCATGTATATAGAAGAATTAGTACAATTCCTCCCATATGTGTGATATGACATCTCAACACTAGTCAATAGACATTGGAATATTTGACATGTATTTAGGGTGACACACTTGAATATCCATAAACATAGGTGGGTAACCATAGTTCATGTCTTGAAAATGCCACGAAAAGATGTTTGAGGATAAAGGAGATGAATCATTAAGGAATCATGTGGACATCCTAAGAAAAAAGTGGGCCAATTATCATTGGAAAAAATGATAAAGGTACAATGAATGTCATGAAATAATAAAAAAATAATTAATGAATAAAACCATTAAAACTGAGAGAAAACGTTATTTGTTTAACTATAAAGAGGACTTTTATTAAAAAAACTCAATATAAGGTGTCATGTATATGTTTTCATTATTATTGTAAGAATTAAAATTTTTAAAATAATTGATCTATTACAGAGTGGATAAATTCAATTGATGTCAAAATGAAATAAAAATTATTTTTTAATTGAATTCATTTTAAAAAAATAGGTATATTTTGTAATCATACTAAAATAAAATACATTATGATACAGGATAAATAAATATATTAAAAAATTATTTAAATTAAATTGCACTCCACATTTTGGATCATTACAATTAAATTAATTATAAAAAATGTTCGAATTGAAAATAATTTATATGTTTTAAATTAAAATAAATAAGGAGAATATTGAAATAATTGGTACACAATCAATGTGAGGGATATCATATGATGATAGAGTTGGCCGTTTATAATATCATCAAAACAACCCCTTAATCTTGATTAATGAATTGTGGACATGTCTAAATATTCAAAAATATAAAATAATTCTTTTGATTTAATTATCATAATTTATAAAAATATATTAGAGAAATGAAATTATAGAAATCATCTCATTAAAATGTTAATTTTTAAACCTTGTACATTTTTTTGCATCAATGATATTATTCTTTATATTTTTGTATTAGTATGGCTCTTATTGAAAAAATGTAAATATAATTTATTAATATATTAATCCCACTGATAAATACTTCTATTTATTCACTAATTGTTTTAATTTCTTTAGAAAAATCTCATACTCTATATTTTTAAGACAACAAAATAATATATATATATATATATATATATATTATCAAATAATTAATTAATATATCATACCTTACTCTGCTTATATTCATGGTCTAAATCAACATAATATTTATGATAAATATTAAATAGGATATATCAAATATGTTGAATCATGATCATACATCGTTAATAGATATGAAAAAAATAATTCAACTATATCATCTCTATCAATGTTGTGACTTCTATATTCTTTGATTTTCTATTATTTGGACAACTATTATCATAGAAATAATCGTTAAAAATATGGGGCAACATGGATATAATAATTGAATTCAATTATAAATAATTAAAATGTCATGACATTTAAAACCATGACATGAGGTAGCCATTAACACCTCATTTATACTTTCTTATAAAACGACTACAAAACCATGAAACAATCTTCCTCTTATAAAATTATTAATTTCAACTACTAAAGGATCACCCCATAAATTTACGTACTAACTTATTCATTATTTATAGGGTACACATTCATTAATATAATGGAATATTTATTTTACTATGGTTGTTTATTACATAAATTATTTATGAAGGGCACTAGAAAATATTAACATACTATTATTTAATTTGATAAAATATTTTAGTAAAATAGAAAACCATATACCATAGTTACCACCATGGTATTGTTTTCAGCTTCTACATAACTCATTATAATTCATATACTATACACAAGAATAATTAAATACTCTTCCTACATAACTGTGCTATTCTTTTCAAATAAAAAATACACTCATATGAATTAAAATAAATATATGAAACATGAATAATTAGTATAATATTTGTAGAATTAGTGGATAAATACATTCCATCATACCATATCATAAAAATTGAAATAATAGTGGTAGTTTCAAACTTTCTATTAAATCAATTTAGGATAATCACAAACAAAAAAACCTTATAAACCTATTTTGGTTTTCCATATCTCTTTGAAAAAAATATTATATAATAGATAAAACATTAACCCTTGAACTATCCCCCATAAATAAGCTATAATTTATCCATTTAACCCTTGATTTTATCTACTCATTAGATGAAAAAGAAAACAATTCATCACATCAATTTATAATTGATCAAAGAGAGGTATGAATGTCAAAAAAAAATTGTATTAAAATATAAAATTTTATGTTGTAATTTTTATACATTTATTATATTGAACTATAAATGAGTAACTCGATGTTTGAACTAACATATCTCAATCACTTCTACTGGAATTATGACATAAAATTCACTATTTTGTGTTGGTTCATTAGTCTCTTTTTTAAAAATAGACACTTTAAAAATGAAAATATTTAGTGGTGGTCCTCTAAAAACCTTTTGCTAAAATTTATCTATTTTTAAATAAGAAATTTTCCCTTGAGGTCCTTTATCCCATCTTCTCTAATTACCACTCCCCTTTCCACCACTCTGTTACTTTCTGACATAGCTCTCCAACTCTCCCCTTCCCTTATATACACCACTCTAAACTGATGTCTATATGTCACTACTCCTTGGCCCCTTATTCTACCCTATAACTCATCCCCCCCCCCAATTTAATCCTCTCTACGGCTCCCTAAATGAGCTTGTAGCCACACCATAACCAATATCACCACCACTCTTCTTTTCCCCTTTCTTCTACTCTGGATAGAGCCTTCACTGCTTCTCCTCAAGCCCTTCTAGATCCCACACTGGGACCTTTCAATTCTGTCCCTGAATCTTTTCCCACATCACCATTCCCTATTCCCACTTTATTCCTAACCATCGAGTCCTCACAATCAATTCATCACTACTAAGAAATAAATCATTCACCACTACTCCCTTGTCCTCATCCTCAACCTCACGGCCTCCCTTGATTCCCTTTCCCCGTCTGTAAGAATCATTTTCTAATGGTTCACCACTTTATCAACACCTTTTCTCACCATCCAGATGTGATTTTAATAATCATTCAATTCTAGTTTCATATTTTTTACATTCATTCTTTTTGGTGTGTCTTTATTCTCTAATTTGAATTCCTTCTTGTAAAACTATAATGATGGGATATTCCAATCATTGTCAAAATTATAAAATATTGTATAGAAATTTATGGATGGTTTTTTCCATAACTCACTAGATTTTATAATTATATTTGAGTTTTGTTTATAAAGATATAGATTTATGTGTTAATTTTTTATATCATATTGTCACGTCCATTTTACATTTTCAATTCATTAAACATACTTATTGATAACTTGTAATTTTGGGATGTCTTAAAAAAATTCAAATTAAAATATATGAAAAATGATGTTGTTGAAAAACATAATCAAATTAATTTTCCTGAATTTTTTATATGTCTAATTTTGAATGAATTTTTAATTGTTTTTTAAATTCTATAATATTTCTTATATATTTTTATTTTCATTAATTAATTTTAGGAACTTTTTAACATACTGCTAAAATCTATATCATATTATCGAGGAAAACATGCTAAGGGTTTTAAAGAGTTTTTAGATTTTTAAATTTCCAATAGATATGTTGAATGGATAATAAGATGTCTATAACCTAAATGTAAATTTCATAGATATTTTAAAAGAAATGAAGATTATGAAAAATTTATAATGAATCAATTCACTGGTCAATATGTTTTTTAGATTTTGCATGGAGAATAAAAAAATTTATAATGCTTCTACACTAATATCAGTCAATAGAATAAGATCCAATCTTCATATATAATGGAAAATTAAATGAAAACCATATAAACGATTCCATAAGTATTTCAAGGAATAAAAATATGAATCAAGACATTTCAGGACCACCATTTGAGAGTTCTACAGACACTAACATGAAAAATAATTTATTTTGTTACTATAGGACAACCAGATCATTATCATAACATGTCATTGGATCCTCCACATGATGATACAGAGACAAATGTAAGAGATAAATTCACGGATAAAAACAAATATCATGATTTAGTTTATGATGGAAATGAAGATCCATATGGTGGATGTCTAAAATATTCAAAACATTATTTTCTACTGATGGTGTACCATATTAGAAGACTATAGGGCATTATAAATATGGTGATGTCCATGATATTTGAATTATTTCATGATGAATTACCTAAATATAAAATCCTTGATTATTTTTATGATAGGACTTTTTTAACAATATTTTTATGAATTATAAAAAAAATATTCTTGTCCCAATGATTACATGCTTTATTGGGGATAGAATTCAAGTAGATAGGATTTCTAGAACTTTTCATTATTTATATGGAAGTCAATGGGTGATATTAGAAGTATGAATCAAAATACTAATATGATGAGGAATAAAATTAACACAACTGTAAGGGGTTATCATTACATCCCTTTAAAACCATTATTACAAATATTATTCATGTCATCAAAAACTACAAAGAACATGAAGTATAATTATAAAGATAATAACATTGATTGGTTAATGTGACATTCAATTGATGAAAAATCATGGATTAAATTAGATTCATTAATCATGATTTCTTATATGATTATATGAATTTATGAATGGGACTGGATTCCAATGGATTAAACCCATTTGGAACATTGTGTACCTGTTATAGAATATTTTCCTTAGTTTTGATCCCTTACAATATATCTCCTTTGAATTTTATGAAGAAATTTTATTTCATCATTTAAATAATTATTCCTAGAAAAAATTCCTAAAAATGATGTTTATGTATACCTTCAACATCTAATTGAAAAAATATAGAAATTGTGGAGTAATGGTGTCGAGTTAAATGGTGCATCTTCTAGAATAATGATCAAAAATCATGCTACTATAATTTTGACTAATAGTCACTTATATATACTTTAGAACTTATCTGTTAGGAAGAATTACACATATTTGTATTGTCCTATTTGTAAATTTTATTTATATATTGAACATCTACATTATATTATGAAAATGATATATTTTTCATCCCATATTTCTCGAAGTTTCTCTTAAATTTCGGTTGAGAAAGTGAAAATTCAAGGGGTTTGTTGATCATTGACCACCTACAAAGTTATTAAAATTTATTGAAATATTACCACAACTAGTAAATGTGGAAAAAAAATTCGGGAAGGTTAATTATATGAATGATGTTGGTAAATGATTATTAAGTGCATCATCAGATGAAATCAGAATGCAGCAATAAAAGAAAGAAATTATATTTTTCAAACATCCATATTGGGAATTTAATTTGGTGAATCATAATCATGATGAAATGAATATTGAAAAGAATTGTTGCTAAAATGTGATCTTCTCATTATATAAAGAACATGGAAAATTGAAGGACCATATCAATGACTGGATGGGCATACATACAATGAATATAAATGACGATCTATGGCTTGATGAGAATGGATTGTATGCTCTAAAAATATTTTCAATGAAAAATAAAGATAAATATATATTCATTTTAATTTGAAAACATGTGAATATATCTAATGGTTATTTATGTAACATCTTGAGGTGTGTCGAATTAAATCATTGTTGGTTACATGGATTGAAAATTTATGATTCATATATAGTTGTTATAATAGTTATTACCATTTTCATTGCATGCATGGTTACCAGAAATGTTTATAGTAGTTTAACTCAAATTTATAATATCATTTAGATACATATGTTATAAAAAACTACAACCTGAAAATATTTACAACATTTAGGATTTATTTGTACTATCATGGTTTGCAAAGGAGATGATCATTACTCCATCATTGTTTTTCAATTATGATAAATTTAGCTATGTATTTGGTCAAGGAAACAAAAGTCATAGGTCACGTATATTATTGATGGATGTATCCAATTGAGTGGTAATTTATTTATTTATTTTTTATCTTACGTAAAAAAATATTGGAACTTAAATAAATATGTAATTATGTTTAAATTTTCTTTATTTCACTGATATCATGATCATTCGAACTCAAGCATGAAAAATAAAGTTCATCCCAAAGACTCCATTATTAATGGTTTTCAATAGAGGAGGGTCTTAAATATTATTATAGATACTAGGATGATATTGATAGATGATTAAATTGATTTGGACATGTTGAGGACAAATGGAATCAATATCAACTACACGTGAATTAAAAAATCGTTCCTACTATTGGACGATTAGTTGAGAAGATGTCAAATATTAAATTGAATGAAATGGACTTATTGTAGGCACATGAATATTTTTTAGTAAATAGTTTAATTATTTATTTAATTAATGAGTTTATAAGGATACAAATAAATATATTAATTAAAATTTGAACATGAAATGAGAAAGATATAACCAAAGTTCATAATAATTATTTTTTTTAATGGTTTGCACATTGTGTAAGTTCACATACATTACAATGAATATATATATTTGGATGACACATATATTTTTTTTAATTAAAATAATGTATATTACATTGTGTAGATCAGGAATAAAAAAAATTGATATGTGTTTTCTTAATATTTTATGTTGCTAGATCTAGTTCCACAAGAATAGGA
This sequence comes from Viscum album, assembly GCA_963277665.1. Lineage (NCBI taxonomy): Eukaryota > Viridiplantae > Streptophyta > Magnoliopsida > Santalales > Viscaceae > Viscum > Viscum album. The sequence continues at coordinate 1,364,236,339 of OY728162.1, read as the reverse complement.
TAGAAAGTTCATCACTAACAATGTGAATGGATTTAAATTTCATATAGGTGACCGGGAAGAGGGTTAAAAAATAGAATAGTTGTGTATATAGAGTAGAAGAAATAGGTTACTCTAGAATTTTTTACTTATATTTTCAAATTAGATCACCTCATTCATTTTTCAGTAGTTATATTCAAATTAATGTGTGTTGATAGTACAAGGGGTTTTAAAAGAGATCCTAACAATTTAGTTCTGTGAACATCTACTTCTTGATAGATGTAAGTGATTTTTAATTATATAGTATATATATCTTCTCATCATAATTGGAAATGTAATATTATGTGCAACATGTTGTGGTTGAATGGAGGAGTGTAGTAGTTCTAATAAAATGGAGAGACTTTAATGATGTGGGTGATGAAATGGAAGATTTTACCTCTAACAATGAATACCATCAACAAAAATAAACTGATGTATTTCTATAAAATGATATTTAATATATTAATCTTATAATGGTGGATGAATTAGATTAAGCCATGATGAAACAATATAACAAAGAGATTTAAGGAAAAAATAATTTTATGTGTAGTCATCCATTATCTTATCAATGACCTATGTTATATGTTACAAATTTCATGTAATATGGATCTCCTATCATATATAAATTGATCTTTATGATTGATTTTAATTTTTAAAATTAAATGTTATATTTTTTATGTGAAATCATTCATTATTAAACCTTTTTATATTCTTTTTTTCAGTACTGTGCATCTTTTATCTTTTCTATATTTTTCTTCATGAATTGTTTGAAAAATATGTTATGAAGTTATTTTTACATTTTTGAATGATATGAATGATAATGATGAAGATTTTAAATAATACCAATCTGCTACTAGTTGATATTCCATTGATCAAATACAACTAATCATACATCAGGATCCCAACCTATAGAATTTTGGACACCCACCATCTGCCCGCATCAGCATCTGGAACACCCTTTGTATCCCTCCATTCACCAGCTAGCACACCATCCATATATATTATAATGTCATCTGTATTATTTCATCCAAATTTTGCAGGTTCGACTTGTGACAACTCTATAGTGAAGTAATAGGTGTTCATTCCTTTTTCTTCATGTAGATGTTGGAGGGAGATTGTTATAGGTACATATTTTAGTGTGAGTTAAGTTATTCAACAATTTTTATACAAATAACTATTTTTTCAATAAAAAAGGAACCAATGTTACTAAATAGAGAAATATTAATAGTTCAGATGTATGAAATCTGAACACACTGAAGAGAATTTTCCCCATTGATTGTTATAGGGTCCCCATAGTTGATGTTATGCGATTATTTGACTAAATTATAGCCTAGTCGGTAGATTATAGGGTTACCCTTCTAATTAATTATTCTGATTGGAAGCAAATTCCTCAATATTAGAGGAATTAATTATTTTATTCCATGAAAAATTTTATTTTAATATATTATGGATCAATTTAATTCCATTTTTAAATAAATTCTTATATTTTAAAAATGAATTTATTTGTATAGATGATATTCTAATATATTTTTTCGGATCTTATTGCATGAAAGTGGACATTGAAAATTTGAATATGAAATGGATGGATTTTATATAGAGAATATGGAATGAATTCAATGAAGCATCCTTTACCACACAATACCAGTATGATAAGGTACATAAATGGGTACCTAGGTAGAAGTGGAAGGTGTTTTTTGGTAGTCATCACTTTGAAAAGGACATTGAATTTAAAAGTATAATATTATATTAATATCATTATGTATATATATATATATATTCATATTACATGGATTTGACATTTAATACATTAATATTAAAATAAATGTTATTTTTTTGGAAGTTTCCAGGAAAAATGTATCAAGTCGAGCTAAAAATTTCATCCCCCCCCCACAGCTAATTTAAATACATTTGTAAGAAATATATAAAAAATTTATTATTTTCACTAGTTTATATATTTAAAATATGAAATAATCCATTTTACATATTAAATTATTGATTTATATTTATTTAATGTAGTTAATGAATTTTGTGCACAAAGTATCCTAGATGGAACTTCGTTTCATGTTCATTTGAAATCCAATGGGAGTTTTGTAAATGATCCTACCAAAGATGTTGGGGTATGAATTCAATTTTCATTGTAATAACATATCAATATGTGAAACGTTTTTAATATGTATTTCATTAAAATGAGTGATATTTCATTTATATGTAAAAATAAAAGAGTAATGGGATAATAATACCGCACTATCCTTGTCAGTCTCCAATGTTGATTTAGATGGTCGTGTCCATGTAAAAGAGAATCCTAGTCATGTACATGAGATGGATTTAGGACCATTATTATATGACGTATTTTTCTTGTCACTGGGGATCAAAAAAAATCTAATCCTTGTTTTAGTTACATCATTCCCTGAAAATCTCAGAGGAAATTTATTGAAATGAAAAAAAAAATTAACCGTGGAAAACAAGTCGACTACAGGGGGATCATATAAATATATGGAACTGATGGATTGGTCAGGTGAGTAGTTAAATCACACAACTTCATCAACATTTAGTAGATAAAATTCTAAATGATTTTATTTTAAATTTAAACATACATTACTTTTAAACTTTCAAGAAAATTTTCATATAGGTTTATATTGTAAGGAGTGGATATAAGGATAGATATGATATTGATATTTGTTCCTTATGTAGTGATGAGGGTTGAATATTTTTTCTAATGATGGTGACATGTAAGTAAAATAACAAAATACTAACACAAGATATGGTTATTTAGAATCCATGATGTGGTTTGAATGAGGGGATATATGTATTTATCTTACATTATGTGAAATTTATACGCTTGGTTGAATATCTTAGTTTTGTTATGAACATTACCTTATACTCATCAATTTTAATCTCTATTGGGTCTGTTTTAATATTAATTCCATTAAAATTATTCAATTATAGTTTAATGACTTTTTCCATTTCCTAAATGTTATATTAGAGTTGGAATGGGTTACATATGATTACTGTGATGAAAGAAGTGATTTTTGTAGGCTCATTTTAAGAGGGAGAGTTATATTGGCCTATATAGTGAGGATGTTAGAAGTATGTTTTGTGTGTATAAGTTTTGTATTATTTCCATTGTTTCTCATGTTATAATTGTTATTCTTGTTGGATTTGGAGTGTTGGGTGGTTTCTAGAATGAAAGTGGGGTTGTGGTAGACTTTAGGGATCGATGTAGGAAAGGATGACAAGATTATTGGGGAGTAGTTCATTGTAGTCTCGTTATATGGGTAAATTTTTATGTTCAAATTATTATAGCAATTTATTCCATGTTTTTTTATATTTGTGGTGTTTTGAAAACTGTTTTGTTGATAGTGTAGAAACAATTTATGATGATGTGTGGTGTCAATGTAAAACGGGTGTGTAATGGATATACATAGGTGGTGATGTTGTGAAATTAAGTGTGGGATTTATATATATCGTGGGGTTATGTGATTATGTTTAGTTATGTAGTGATGTTGTAATATTGTGTAATATGGGTATTTTTAAGCATTGATGATGTGGAAACATGTTGAGGATCTTGTGTGTTGATTTTATAGGAAATTCGTTTTACTAATTTTAGTGATGGATTTTAGTTTGATGATAATGCCATTCATTCACTGTTATTTAATCCTTCTTCATGATATATATTATCATCTGATTTTAGATTTTACATTAAACATTTTAATCATTGATAATATATTATATTTCAATGTATATTTATTTCATTCGGGTTTTTATTTTTGTAAACCCGGGTTTGTGTTTATTGATATCATATTCTTGGTTAAGTCTATATTAACACTCTTAATGTTCTTATTGTTGATTCCCACATCCATTGGTAATTATTTATATTAAATAAGTCATTATCAGTTCTATAAATTTAAATATTTGAATCCGAACAACATTTTCCTCATATTTTTATTATGTTTAAATTGAAAATCCATTTTTAGTTGGTGTGTTAAGATGTTGATAAAGTAAATATGATTCTATTTTGTTTTCATGTATTATCCAATTAGTTTTGGATTATTTTATTACTTTTCTAATCAATTTCAATTCTAGGGTTTTTAATTTTATTTAATGAATAATGTTTCTTGATCATTTTTATTTTATTTTCTTAGGTTTCATTCTATTTGTTATAGAATTTATGGGGATTTAGTTTCTAAATATCATATTTTTTAACAAAAATATATAGCTATAGTTTAAAACAATACTATTCAAGGTAAAACAATTTAAAATGATGGTATTAACCACTACTATATATTATTAAATATAGACACCATTTAAATTGCTATGGAATTTTTGATTGTTTTGAGAAGAAAAACCTTCACCAAAAATAGTTGTAAATGTTTCTAATAATAATTCCATGAAACATCCTAGAAACCATTTCTAAATGCATGAAATTGATGCAATTTTCATACTAATCCCAACATTAGCGGAAATATTAAACAACTAGTGTGGAGCCATTTGGTGACTATTTAAACCGCTTTCAAACTAAAAAACCTATTCTAGACCCCTATATTCATTGTAGTGAGTATATTTATCATTAGATCAATCACATGACCAATTATGGGTATATATGTTAACTTCAATAGAAATTGATGTACATTTTCATTGTTAAAATGATATATAATCATTATAAAATTTATAATTGAGAGTTTCAAAAGATTATTTCTAAGATTAACCATTGTAATGTTATTAAACAACTTTTAGAAACATGAGAATACCACTTATCTGACATCTATGGATAATTTAATTATACAAATTAACGCGATGTATATAGGAGTCACATATATCTACTTTTATATTTAATGTGTTATGTGGTGTTAAATGTTTCTTCTTTCTAGACATGACCGGCACTTGTTTCTAAGAGAGTGGTAACAGATATCTATGTATTTATGATTATCCATTCAACTAACCTAGTTGATATTAGTAAAATTAATCTTTTCCTTATGATTCTATGTATCATAAAATAATTAATAATTCATTTTAACTTTCATATATGTATATATTTATCCCACTATTAAAAGGAGATTTCCTTTTGGGTTACATTGGTATGTTTATGGTCATAATGTTCTATAACCAATATCTTATTCTCAAACCATAAAATATATATGGGTTAAAATAATTTTTCATTACCTTATGATATTCATAGAATTAAATATTTCATTTTTTATTAATGTCACGCTTTTAGAAACCATTATTTGAAATAGTTTTTTTTTTAATATGTAATCTTCAATATAAATTTATACATTTTTTGATACTAATTTTCCTATAGGCCTTTTCATAACCAAATGACCCAGAAAATCATTGAGTCTACAATTAATGAAATGTTAAATTCATTTTCCATTGTATAATCAAACTAATTATAGGTTTTTTTCAATTAAAAAAATAATATGTGATTAAATAATACATTTCCATGTAAAATCAATTCTTCCTGGATTTTGTGATCAAAACCCATTTTACTGAACACCTATTTCAAAAACAATACACTCAAGATTACTATCATCTATTTTCTTGATCCTTCCAATATAATGTTTTCTTCAACTCACATACTCTAGATCTATAAAATTTAATCGAAAATCTATTTAATCATCATATGTATACATATTTTTCTAATAAATAACTAAATAAGTTTAATTTCATATCCAATTGATTGATTTTAAATAAATTATTGATATGGAATTCAAAACCTATCTTAATCACCCCTATTTTGCTATTGAGGAAAAATTTTCATTAACATAAAAACATTCTTATTTTGAGTACACCAAATAGAATAACCAAAAATTCAAATGAAATTATAATATTCATTACGTTTTTCATTCAAGACATATATATTATTCCACTTTATGGATTTTTTTCCATTAAATAGAGAAACAATAACAATGTTTTATGCTTAATGATTTTTTTGTACTCCACCGCAACATTGAGGTCGACCAAGAAAAGACTAGTGTTATCTTTGAAATTCAACCCCCATAAATATCAACGAATTGTGGGGGGTCTAGGGGAACGTAGATTATAGTCATAAGTTCATTTCCAACCTATATGACAATGATCTCTCCTTAACCATGTCAATGAATAATGGAACCGACTACCGATGGGACGATGAGTATCAAAAAGCCTTCAAAAGTATCATGAAATATCTGATGCGCCCACCATTTTTAATGCCTTTGGTGGAATAGAGGCCACTCATCCTCTATCGGCCCACCAAGGTACACTCATTAGGAACCCTACTCATAAAAATGAATGATGTAGGGAGTGAGAATAATCTTTATTACCTCATTCGGACTATGATAAGTATTGGGACCTGATAATTTGATATTGAGAAGAACAGCCTTGCACTCATCTTCATAATGAAAATTAAGTGGCATTAAAAGTAGCACCACGAAATCCAATAGGTCTCTCGTATCGATCCACTCTATTAAATACATTTCCTTGAAATGTTGACTAGGTGCATGGCCTAATGTACGATCATTCTTTAGTAATATGACATTCAGTTTGTGTTTTAGAAGTTAGGGAACGGAAAATCCATGGTTGATTTCATTGCAGCACATCATACCCTGGAAAATACATCAGTAGACACCGAACATCCATATTAAAGGTTTTCTTGGACGATGAAACTCCCCAGACATGGGAGATATATTTTGAATGCTCCACATGAATTCCTATCGGGACAAGGATGGAAAACATGAATCTCAACCGAGTTTTCATGAGGACTGTATTTGTCTCTCCTGAAAATGATTTTTTCCTACTCTTTCTCACCATCTGAAGGCTGCATAAATAATAAGGTATATTACCAAGCCCTCATCCCCATATTAAAACTAGACCTACAACTAGAAATATCCTTCCTTAAATATCATAGTGGATTCAAATTTAGTGATAAAGTAGGTCAATGGTGAATACTCCATCAAAAAAAGAGGAATTACCCCCTCTCACTGGTCATGGTAGGGGACTAATGGTAGAGTTACCATTCGAACCCACCTTGCATTGTGTTGCATAATAAAAAAATGATAGTGCCAATGAATTGGATAATGTAGAAACCATCTTGGAAGATCCTGATATGAAGAAACGACCATCTATATCACACATTATAGAATGGTATCTTTACTCATCATCTGTGATATGGATGACAACAATCATGTCAATTCCACCTAGAGTGTGATGCACCAACAATCAGTCATGGATGAATAGATCCCATAATAATATATATGTAAAATGTGACTCTCCTAATGGATAAATATGTAAGGTAACATATCTGACACTATGAAATGAATTTTACCCTCTAAATGGCCCGAATGAGAAGAAACCCTTCTATAAGAATGACTTTGATGGGATCCTCCACAGATGCATAACAGAAGGAGATATTTACGCCAGCATGGAAGAACTCCATAGGGGCTAATGAGGTTTCCATAAATATGGGACCTTGATATCCCATCAGATCAGAAGGATATGATATTACATGAAAACCATGATTCTAGAATACATGGAATTTACCAAGATAAGTCATGCACGAAAATTCATATGAACTTCACCCACCAACCCCCAAAATTACTACACACAACTAAATATTCCTGGCCATTTTCCATATGGGGGATGGATGTTGTGGGGCCATATCACCCAAACACAACTAAGAAGTTCAAGTACATCCTTATTATTATAGAATACTTTTCCTAAAGGTATGAGGAGATACTCCTCAAAGATGTCGAGACAAAGAACATCATCATCATCATAATATCCCATATCATCACCAGGTTTGGGTTACCTTAGATATTATTTATGGAAAATGAAACCTATTTATATTACATGGAGTTGAAGAAGCTATATCAGGAGTATAATATCAAGTCCAATAACTAAACTCTCTTTCATGAAGTCATAAATGAAAAGATAGAGGTCATCAACAGGAATTTATGAAATGTAAACCATAAGATGGTGAACAAGGATAAAATGTATTGTACAGAAAAAATACTCAATGAATTATGAGCCTACAATACTATCACACATACTGATTAAAAAGAAACAACATACTCATTGGTGTATGGGACAGAGGCCGTATTACCCATAAAGTTACAATATCCCTCTCTTCGAGTATCCATATATGGGAAAATATATGATAATGAGAAATCGAAAAATAATATAAATGAAATAGAACGAATTGACGAGAATAGCTTACGCACACTACACAACACGGAGGTCCACTCGAATTGGATTTTACATGCCTTTATTAAAAGGAGTTTCCTATGCTCATTCCACTATGAGGAACTGGCGTTGGTCCTTATTACCCTAATGACACTTGGTAAGCATCCCCCAAAGCCGGAACCCAAATGGTAGGGACCTTACATCATACACAAGCTCTGCCACAATGGGGCTTACTCATTGGCCACAATAGAAGGGAAGCATGCCACAATTCCCACCAATGCATGATTCCTCAAGAAAAACTATTCATAAGTCTTGTCATAATGGAGTTGACATTGGGGTAAGTTCCATCACTCGTACTAACTACACAACATAAAATGGATTGAAATTCGTCCTAAGCACAAGATATTAAACTATACAAAATTCATCATTACTGCAAGATATTAAACAACATGACCAAAATCCTTACCACAAGACATTAAACTATACTACCAATGTCCTTAATGCATGAAATAAAACTGCATAGCCAATGGCATTACCGTATGACATAAAAATACATGGATCTATGATATCCATACCAATTCACATCAAGTCACCTACATCCTAGACACATGATATTAAAACTGAATGGTTCTTATAGAACTACGTATGGATTGATTCTCATTTCCAATGAGATACATAATAATTCCATGATCATTTATCTTGGTCCTTCTAATATATGACAAAAACTAACCTTATTTAACCCTTGTATATCTCTACATTGTAGAGAACCCCTTTCCATTCTTTATTTCTCACAATGATAAAATCTCAAGTGTTCTTTGGAAATGTTGTATGGACAATCCCTCACAAGCAAGGCATAATAGAACAAAACAATTCCATTATGGTCCAAAATGAAAGACAATAAAATGAATACAACGATTCCTCATTGCATGATGTTAAATTGAACAATCAATTTCATTATTGTGTGACTTTAAATTGCATGGTTCATCAAAAATATGTGTGCTTTGACTCTTATTCTCATGAGATGTGAAGTGACGCCCATATATCTACCCTTGGAACCAAACACAATATTCCCATAAATTCACATCATTTCACCTTCATCCTCACTGCATGACATTACCATGCTTGGGATGTCAATAACTATGTGTGGTTTGATTATCATCTTCATGAGATACGTAGTGATGCCCAAACTACCATATTTTGTCCTAATAATAATAGTTCCATTTATTCACATTATATCATCATTTTCATCACCTTATGATGTTACACTACGTAGAATATCAATAACTACATGTGACTTTATTCATTTCCATAATGGATATGTTGTGACACTAGAATTCCCAACCTCGATCCTAGTCACAACTAATAAATATATAAATTCTCTCCTCCTTGTGTATGGTCTAGGCCTACACATGAAACTCCTTTTAGAACAACATATTGCTTGAAACACTTCCTTATAAGATATGTAATTACACCCAAGTATCCATATTTGATCATATATGTTAAACTTCTAAACTTTCGTGTTCGTTCACATGTCCTTAAAATATGACATTAAACTATACATTAGTGAATCCCAACCATATATGTTAAAATTCATGGAAGTACATCTTTACCTCATGATGTTAAACTACATAGAAGTACATCCTTGCTATGTAACGTTAAACAGAATTGAAGTAAATCCTTACCACGTTACGTTAAATTGAATGGAAGAATGTCATAACCACATAAAGCTAAAAATAATGGATGTACTTCCTTACAACATGATATTAAACTACATAGAAGTACGTCATTATCACATGATGTTAAACTACCTGGAAGTATGTCATCACTGCATGATGTGAAACCGTTTGGAAGAACTTCCTTAACACACAATGTTAAAACTCTACAGAGGTGAGTGCATCCCAATTACATGAAGTTAAACTGGGAAAATCGCCTCCCATTTCTCATTATTTATCAAATGCACTCAAGAGAATTATAGCAGTTAACTCGAGTATGAGGTACTTCCACTATCTTTTATATCACCTCAGTCTATAAGCCACAATTCATTCCATGGGTGTATCAGATCGCCACAATCTTCCATGGACCTTGGAAATTATATCCGGCATGGAGGAACCTTTTCATTAATCTACATGTATGACTATATATCATGCATATGTTCCTATGGTCGTTAACCAAATGTTTTACTCTGAAAATGGACATTCTAATACCATCACCGTGGTAGAACTAAATACCTTAGTCTATTTAAACTACTCTCAGCATGACTATACTAAATCATGACTCATGATCTATGAAACATGATCCTTTATTTACACCACATTCACCTCTTTCTCATTAGGATATAGAGTACTCTTGACATTGAGTATCATAATTTGGAAATTTTCTAACATTTCCCATATTAGGTCCTCGCACGTCATGACCATAAACAACATGTAATTTGGTCAAATCTATAAGGCTTTGATAATATAGCCTATAATGGTCCAAATCATAACACCTAAAACTACTAATAAAATATTTACAAATCTATTTGGGTCAAAAAACTGCAACGGGATACCTAAGAATAAGTTTAGTCATCACCAGCTAAACTCATCATTCTAAAATTTTAGGAAATAATTATGGCATAAATATGCAAGGCATAAAGTTCATAGGGTCAACCTAGTGGCCCTAGTGAAATCCCAAATATTCCCACTAGATCCCCTGGTCTAGGAAAAAGTAATCATAATGGTTTTTCACATCTCCTCACTACGAGAATACATTCATTAAGTGGTGGGATAACTTTTAGTGTATTGATGTCCTCCTCTGATTTTACACTTTCCACAGATCACAATTCACATGTTGGGGTGTCTTAGATTATAATAAACATCTGTGGCCCTGAGAAATAATATCATGATTTAAGTACCCTTTCTGTACTATTAATTAATTCCTATCTCTCCTACGTATGTGCCTATGGCTATCATCCAAATGTTTTAATCTAAAAAAGAAATTCCAATCCATGTGAGCCCTGAAATAATCGCAGTAGCCTTGAACACCTTAGCATGTTTGAACTACTCCCAGTCTGACTGTCTCATATAATTCTCTTTAATTGAGTGCTCTAAATTGATATTTAAAATCACCACTTGATACAATCCAATTGGATTAGACATTCTCTATGTTACACCACCGTGATTCGTACCCTTTCTCATGTATGGAATGCAACGATTCATTCCCTATCCTTCAATAGACCATAACTCCTAATTCAAAACCACATGGAGTATTTATTGAGCTTTATGATATAATAGATAATATCCATAGTTTACCAGAACCCTTCCTAGATAGCCTTCCATCCATACCCAAGATCTTCATCTAGATGCTTGAGAATTTTCATACTTTTTAGGGACCTCATAAAGAGGAGGAGATCATCTATTCATGGTATTCTACCGATGCATATGGTCCATGACCCACTAAATAAAGGAATATTCTCTTATCTAGAAAGGATATTCAATCCTTGTGAGACTTATCTATACTACATTGAAACTTGTAATCTCATAATGTCATGGTTCATACCCAAAATGTCTGCACCATCTCATATTCATGGAATCATAATTTAGGATTTTAATTTACATCAAACATATTCTATATATCTAGGAGTGTCTAACATCCATAATATTTGAACCATAACCAATATCACCTCCATAAATCATCCATAGCATTCGGAAAGGATACCTGACATCAAGGAACCTTTTCTTGATTATTTGTTCATGCCTATGGATCCGACATATGCACTATTGTTCATCAACCAGATGTGTAACTCTGAAAAAAGTTATTTCTGATCATTGTGAGCCTCTGCAACACCACAAAACAAAACCGACATCTTAGTTTGTTTTAGGTCATTCAATGAATGTCTAAGACATATCCCATGATCCTATATTTTTTCTGAGCTAGGATACCTTAAATTAAATACACTTTAGGTTTGAGCTAAAATAACTTAATCTAATAGAAACATCTGGTCCCACCTAAAAGACCCTAAAATAAATGCCAAATTTAGTATGACCTAAAACACCTTAATCTAAAAGTAACACAATGTCAATGCTAAAAGATCATAAAATAAAAGTAATATCAGGTCTGAGCTAAATAGACAGAAACAAAAAAACATTGGGTAAGATATAAAAGACTATAAACTAAATCCATATATGGTATGAGAAAAAATTACTAAAATTTATGTGATAAAAGGTCCAAGCTAAAATACCATAATCTAAAATTGATATTATGACTGAGATAGAAATAACATAAACTATAGAAACATTATGTATGAGGTAAAACACCTTAAACTAAAGCCATATTTGGTATCAGCTATAATACATTAAAATAAATTAATATTAGGTCTGAGATAAAATACCATAAAATAATGTGATAAATGGTCTAAGCTAAAATTACCTAAACTAAAAGAGAAATTAGGTTCGAGATAAAAGACCTTAAAATAAAACAATATAAGGTATGAGTTTAAAGAACTTGAACTAATGAAATATTATGTCCCAGCTAAAGTACCTTAAACTAAATCATGATAGAAATCCATCCTGCAAGATCTTATAAGGCTCACCACGTGTCTTTAAAAAAATCATGTTATACTCAACATTACTAAAATATTTGGATAATAATGGAGCATACTCCCTATGGGACATATAATTTACAAGATAGATGGAATAGGTTCATCTGTAATGGATTACATGTTAGTGGGTATTCGTGAATATTTTCCGAAACAAATATCCAAATACAAACATTTGGATCATAGTGAAATTTTGTAAAGGATAAATAGCATTTATTATTCTCACAATATCGTAACAAAAAAATATCATACACGTCATGGATAAAGAGAAGACATACAAAATAAAAATGAAGATTTTGGAAGGTCCATTTGTATTGTGAATAAATGTGGGGGATGAATCTCCCCATTTTGGAGTCCTTTAAAAGCATCAAGAAAAATAGAATGAATTAAAAAGCCAAAAAAATGAAAAAATTCAATCAGTCATGCTAGAAATATTTGTAAGAATATAGTGAGATTCATCAATGGAATGCTAGAGTTCTACTCTCCCCACTTCTTCTCCCTCCACTCTAGGATGGAGATCCTTGACCAAGGTAGTCTTCTCATTATCCCTATTTTGAGCATCAACTAATTAGGATGAAGATGTAGAAAGATTAAACATCAAATGAGTAATGATTTCCTCATACCTACATGCTTTCACAACCCACATTTCAATTTGAGTCTGTAATTTAGATATCAGTTGATAGACCTGCTCTAATGCCTCTCACGTCTACCTCATTCACAAGGATAGGGGAGCCTTATACAAAAAATCTTGAAGATCCAATTCAATCGGAATTAGATCATACCAAATAAATACAATTCACTTCATAATTTTATACATATGCTGGAAGTTAAAACCACCCACCTCTAAATTTATAAATAACTGGTGAAGGAATTACCCTTGGTCATGGAATGCTTCTAAGAGGGTTTCAATGATCTAGGAAAGAATCTGTTTCTATGTTGTCCAATGACTCAATTGACTCCTTGTAACCAATGGAGTAAGTAGGATGGATAGAGGGATAATTAGCCAAAACAATGAAAAATAATGATAGGATGTCCCATAATCTCTTCCCTCAATGGTAATATTGTCTGTAGCTTTTCCATAAGCTCTTCTCTCAGTAGCCATTTCATCCATGGATTGTACTGAAGGAATTATTTTCTCAAAATAATCTTATCCACTATCAACATAACCATCAGAAGAGTAGGTTTTATTCCCTAATTCCTTGTCTAGGTATTCAATCAATTCCAGTGATTCCATAAATAACGGAGATGGTGATGCAAAATCCCTATCTCCATGATAGACCAACTGTCCTACCACACCTTTAGGATATGTTGTTATCCAGGCCTAGGAATAATCCTAGGTAAGGATACTAGAAGAATTAGTACGTGGAAGCATGATCTCAACCCCAATATCTTCATGTTAAATTATCTTCTAGAATTTCTAAATGACTCCAGGATGTCATTCTCTTCAGAAATTTATAAAATGGATGAGAGAAACTCTCTGAACCTAGCCAAACTATTAAAAAAATATATTTGATGTTTATAAATCACATATGACTATATTTTCGACCCTGAATGTGATAACACCATCTAGAAGGGAGATCATATAGGAACTTTCATCAAGAGAACCACTAATAACATAAATAATCAGACCAACCAGTGCACAAAATGTAGAAATTTCAAAGCTATCAAATTGACATAGTGCACCTTAGACCTCAGTAGGCCTTAAAGACATGGTACAATCGCTAGAAGTGTTCTGAATTTTAATATGGGATGGGGAATCATAGATTCTAGAATCAATTTAGAACTCATAATGATGGAAGTTCTCCCTTATCCAGCCAAATAGTTACTGGAGGAGGCCACTTATCATGAAAGGAGTGTTTCCTTTTGGGATATGTATAATAATTTCATAGAGGCATTCAATTCCTGGTACTATGATTTTAATGTTCCATCCTTCTTCAAGTCACAATTCCATCACCAATGTTCTATCATTGATCCTTTAGCATACATCCCCAACTGGGAAAAACCAACCATTCCAGAACGTAACTATAAATCCTGTCATCCTATGGTCCGAAGATACCTATGGGTTCACCAGGTATCTGCATGAGGTATAGTCCCTAGCTTCCAAAATGGCCCAATACCATCTAGCACTATTGCAGACTTGTATATAAGGGAACTGAGGGGGATGAATAACATTTGGTTTAGCCCTCCAGCCACACACAAAAGTACCCATCCAGTATGTGAAAGATATAATCAAGGGAACCATAAAAACATTATTCAATTTATCCTTTACAATAAGAAAAATCTACCTCTCAAAAACTGCAGTCTATAAAGAATCATCTCAAACATCCACAAAAGGAAAGAATGAATCCTGCATCTCTCTAAGAGAAGGAATACTGACCTGTTGATGACTATCTCAAAGCCGATACCCACCTCACCATAAAGAAGATGGAATGTGTCGGTCCTAGGACACCAAGGACTTATAATTACGTGGTGATGGTTGGGATGGTGGAAAATGATGAATTGATATATCAACATGGATTTTAAAGAATAAACATGTATAGATCAATTGAAAACTCCAAAGGTCATTGGGTTACCCAAAATGGTTGTTCCCATTCTTAAGAAAAATTTCCACTAGGACAAAGATACCATATAAAATTTTATATACTTTTAACATCTTGGACCCAGGTGCCACACAATGGTTCCCCGAATCTGGTTCTCTACGTGACCTCAAGCGCATTTCCACAAACATTAGAGGCTGCCAACTAGCAGCGAGGGCCCAGGTCTGATATTGGGGAAACTATTCCTTTATATGTCAAAGTGTAGCGCAGTGGAATGGAAATAAAACATACAAAAAATGGCAGAAGCAGTAAACCATACATAGCTGAAATAATCAACAGCAGTGGATATAACCAACTGTGTATAAATAATGATTCTATATGTCTCATGTTCTATGAAAATATCCATAACATGTTATACATCAATACAGTACACCAAAAAGCATAGTACAACAATGCAAATCAAACAGCTGGTAGCGACATCACGAGCCTAGGCTCGGTCCCATGCCCTCCTAATCCACAGCAACATTCAAGTACCTGTATAGGGACTCTTTCCCCTATCCACACCTACAGAAACGTAATCTGTTTGGGCCGAAAAGCATGACCCAAACAGGGTGTGAGAAATATATCTCAGTAGGCACCCACTAAAGACCCGTGCCCAACTGCGTGTAAGGATGCAACAATAGTGTGTAGTTGTAAAATTCAATAAAGTAATCAGTACTCAAAAGTAACTAATTACCATTTATATTGCCATTTTATTATCCATTTAATTTATTTACTTTAAAATACCACCATAGTGAATATTCTAAATAACCAACTAATGTCCTCAGACACGTAAACCCCTACCCTCAGGTAAAGAATATCCAGCACAAGAATATACCCTCGGGAATAATAGAGTTTTCCCTCAGGCATAGGTAGTGTCACCCACAGGCACAGATTCAGCATCCCAGTGGCATGGAAGATGTTTCCCTCTGGCCAAATTCAATAATTCCCACAGGCTTAGTAGTGCAGTGCCCACAGGCTAGTCACAACAACGCTCTCATGCTAAACAGGTAACCAGGCCATGCCCAACTTGTCAACATGCAGTAAACAAGCAATTACTCTCAAAGAAATTATACAATTACTACATTAAAGGCATACCATCAGGTACCCTGGCCAAATGCCTAAACAGTGGAACACACCCCTGGGGTGGTTTTAGATACAAGCAATGATCCCAAAAAGAATTTTATTATCACAATTTAATCACCTATGCAATTATAGGCATTAAATATATCAAAGGCCCCATCCAAATGACACCCCAACATGGTTTCATTGCACAAAAATGCACAAAACACATGGCAGGTGGAAAAACAAACACCAAGCCGCCTACCTTTTTAGACAATGAGCATTAAACACGAACGTCAGTTCCCAAAACGCCAAAGAACGGTATAGATATAACGAAAAAGACAAACTATTCAAACCCAAATAAATTCTATTATGAGAATAATTTGTGAGAAGCATCCAAGGAGATGGAAGCCCTTACCCGTAAGGTTCCAACGGGATTGTCTGAGGCAGAAACTGATTCCAGACGAACACCCGACGGATCTTCAAAGGTTCGACCTCCTCATTTGGCTCCATAACGGCTCAAATGCCTCCTTTTCCAAATTAGGAGGCTACTGCCTGTTTTAATCCGAAAAAAATGTACACGGTGTGTAATTCTGAGTACACGGTGTGTACTTCCTTAATTTAACTGTTCCTATAGCGGCATTGACACACTGTTCATCTGTCGACATGAGTACATGGCATGTACACCCGAGTACATGGCGTGTACTATCTCCCTGCTGGCAGCTACTCCACCACCTTACTATTTAGGCATGCCGACTAACTACACGGTGTGTAAAGGACCCCTACATCAAGTGTAGTCGGTTCCTATACCCCTCGTCGCTGACATGGCTACACGCCCCATGTACTCATCCCCACACAACCAAAAGTTCCCGGCGTGTGGAAAAGTACACGGCGTGTAGTTCCAAAATTTTGGATTACTCCCCATTTTCCATTTTTTCTCAAAAAAACATCAGGAAAGGAAAAAAGAAGATGCCCGTACCTCATAAATAAGAACTGGGTTCTTCCAAACTTTTCCCCTTATAGTAATTAATCTCTAAATTTCCCTTCCAAGGGTGGTGAAGATATAGATGTGAAAAACTCCGGCCACTTAGCATGTATATCTGTCTCCTGCTCCTAGGGCTCGTCCTTCACTCGGCCATGCTGCCATAGCACCCATACGAGAGGAACTGACCATCCTTGGATAACCTTTGTGATCCTGTCAAAAATATGAATTAGATGCTCCTCAAAGGATGCATCATTATGAAGCTCAACCTCCTCTGGCTGAAAGTTGTGAGACGGTTATGAATCATAGTGGCATAACTGAGACACATGGAAGATGCCGTGCATGCCTCGGTACCTCTGCGGTAACTACAACTGATAGGCAACCCACCCAACTCGCTCCAGAATCACAAATGTCCTCACATACCTCGATGAAAGCTTACCCTGTATCCTGATCCTCTTGTACCTCATCCTCGGTGAAACACGCAAGAAAACCTGATCCCCAACCACGAACTCCAAAGGTCGTCTATGGCGATCAACATAAGACATCTGTCGAGATTGTGTGGTCGCCATCTGCTTCTGAATCAACTGGACCTGCTCAGATGTATTTTACACAAGCTCTGGCCCCAGTAAAGCTGCCTCACCTTCCTCTAACCAGCACCAGGGTGATCGGCATGGCCTTCCATATAAAGCCTCGTATGGTACCATATCAATAGTCTCCTAGAAACTATTGTTATAGTAAAACATGACTAAGGGTATATACTTCTCCCAAGAGCCCCCAATGATTAAGACACATGCACACAGCATGTCATCAAGCACCTGTATCATCTGCTCTGACTGGCCATCTGTCTGAGTGTGGTATGTTGTGCTCAGAAGAACCTGTGTACCCACCGCCCTCTGAAAACTCTACCAGAAATGAGAGGTAATGTGGGTGTCCCTATCCAAAACGATAGAACGTGGGACCCCATGAAGATGGATGATATCTCGGATATATATCCTTCTGAGGTCGTCAACACTGAAGTTCTCCTTGATCGTCAAGAAGTGAGCTACCTTCATGAGTCTGTCCACATGAACCCACATGGCGTCCCTGCCACGAGGTGACCTCGGCAATACTGTCACGAAATCCATCGTGACATCATCCCATTTCCACTCTGGAATGGGTAACTGCTGTAACAACCCAGCTGGTCTATGATGCTCTACCTTCACCTGCTGACAGGTGGACATCTCGTAACAAACCAAGCTATCTCTCTCTTCATACCCGACCACCAGTACTGATGTCTCAAGTCACGGTACATATTCGTAACCCTGATATGAACTTCCCAAGTTGAAGAATGAATCTCCCGCATCATCACATATCATCCTTCCATGAGAAGGGTCCCCACTTCCCACCAACTCTCGTAGAACTAGGCCTTTTGAATTAGATAGTTGTCTCATTCTCACTCTGTCCAGGAGGGTAGAAGTCACAGTTAATGATGAAAGATAAGTCTGCCCCTGACTATCATGAACCTCTAAATGCATCTCAGTGAACAAATCCATGAGCTCCCACTCACCACTATCCAATTTCACCCCTTGTATCTGAGTCTTCCTCCTCAGTGCATCAGCTACTGCATTACCTTTACCAGGTGTATAGGCAAGCTCAAAATCGATGGACTGTAGGTACTCGACCCGCCTTCTCTGAGTCAGATTTAGGTCACACTGAGTAAATATATATATAAGGCATTAGTGGTCGGTGAAAACCACAAAATTCTCTCCCAATAGATAATGTCTCCAACAGTTCAACATATGCACAACTGCAGCCAACTCGAGATCATGCGTCAGGTAATTTTTCTCATGCGTCCTCAAATCCCGAGACCCAGACACAACAACTCGATCGCCCTGCATCAACACTACTCCCAGCCCAATCCCTGATGCATCATAGTAATATGTATAGATCTTACACTGCTCTGGGAGTATCAGGATTAGTGCTGATGTCAACCTTCCCTTCAGGTCTTGAAAATATGCCTCACAAGCTTCTGACCAAATGAACTGCACCCCCTTCTTAGTCAGACCCGCCAACGGTGCTGCTAAGTGGAAGAAGTCCTATATGAAGCATCTGTAGTAACAATACAAACCCAAGAAACTTTGTATCTCAAACACATTCGTAGGTTTCTCCCAGGAAACTACTTCTCTCACCTTCTCTAGGTCTACTGCAACTCCTACCTCTAAGATAATATGACCCATGAAGTGAATCTGGTCCATCCAAAAGTGGCACCTCGAGAGTTTATCTTATAGCCATTTTTCTCTCAGTGTAATCAGTATGATCTCAAGATGGGTGGCGTGGTCATGTGGAGTGTGAGATTACACCAAGATTTCATCCACAAAGACTACCACAGATGAATCCAGATATGGATGGAACACACGATTCATCAGAGCCATGAAAATTGTGGGTGCGTTTGTCAGTCCGAACGGAATAACCGTATACTCGTACAGACTATATCTTCTCCGAAAATGTATAATAGGTATATCTGATTCCCTCACGCGCAACTGATGATATTTGGATCTCATGTCAATCTTCGAGAACACTCGTTCTCCCCGAATCTGATCAAAAAGATCATTTATCCTCAGCAAGGGATGTCAGTTCTTAACCGTCAACTGGTTCAGCTTCTGATAATCCACGCAAAGTCTGAAACTCGTCTACCTGCCTCATGAACTCCTGTAGCTCTGGTTTAGCCATCCTATAAGGAGGAATGGACACCGGTGCTGCTCCTGGAACAAGCTCAGTAGAGAAATCCACCTCACGCATCGGAGGTAGACCCAAAAAGTCATCTGGGAAGACATCCCTGAAACGATCAACAACTAGAGAGAAATCTGTCTGACAAGTCCCTGATCATCTAGATATAAACTTGTAATCTGGGATGTGACTCGACTTTACCCATGATGCTCTGGTCATGACCGACTTGCCTGAACATCCCACTCTCCCTTGTATAGAAACGCTTCTCCCTTTGGTGATGTGAAACGCACCCTCTGACGATAGTAGTCTATAAAGGCTCGATAGGAACCAACCAGTCCATCCTGAGAATGACGTCAAAGCTCGACATCTCTAAGACATAGAGGTACCAAAGAATGTGAAACCCATCAACCTCAAGGGGGAACTCCTTGCACTGACACACACTCTCCGTTCTAGTCCCCAATAGAGGGTCTAGTGTCATCATATCAAGAGAAGTAGAAACACAGAGACAAAGGCTCTCCAAAACGGGTACATATATGAAAATATGCATAGAACCTATATCAAAAAGTACTGAAGATAAGACAGAAGCTATTAGAATAGTACCTCTGACTGTCGAAGGTCCGAGATCCTAATCATGTTGGGTCTGTTGCACTACATATGCATGCCCAGTGTCGCGGCCCTGTGACACAGCCTGGCTACCCTGAGCTGTCCCGCCCTGCTGCCTCTATGATCCTAGTCTCTGGCTACCATGGCCATGACCACCATCTCTGCCTGTACGCCCTGACGTATTCCAGTACCCGGACTGGTAAGAAGCCACTAGTCCTGCTCCCGCACTCGGAGTGTGCACAAAACCCCTCTCACTAGCCACTGATGGAAGCGCCATGAAAAACCGATTCAAATGACCCACCTTCCCGCAAGCTCGGCACTCTACTAGATCATCTGGAAACTGTGACCTCATGTTCCCCTCTCTACCACGCTGGTAGCACATAACCTGACCACCTGAATAATTCTTGTAACACCCTAACCCTAGATACCCAGAGTCGGTGCATTATTACATAACATTGACATGATCACAAAGGATCAACTCTCGAAAGACCGATTAGTTTAGTAGTCTTGGAAACACTAGATATATTCAAAAGTTTTACAGTACATCATAAGGTAAAAAAACTACAACAACATTTTGTCTTCATATCCCCTCATACTATCCCTAAAGGTCATTCATAAATTACTTCTTCATAATCCTGGGAAAAATGAAACATTGAAAGGGGTGAGCTCAGATGCTCAGTAAGGATAACATTATAGCAGAAGCTTTCATAGATAAGCATAAACACTTAAGGCAGTTTATAACTAAAACTAAAGCCTTTTAAACTTGAACTTCAGCATAAAATGGAAGAGATAAAATAAAATAATTCCATTTACTTACTCATATGGATATTCTAATAGTTTAATGATCACATGCAATATCAATAACCACTTTCATAATGATGGAATGCATAATTCCAGACGATCATAACCACATGGCCAAGGCCTCATGCCAAGACTACAAATAAGATTTTTCCAAGGCCTTGTGACAAGACACTAGTTAGTCTCATGAGACCTACCGATGCATCGAGGAGCTATAGTGGGATCCACCCATCACTTATTAAGTCCAATGCATTCCTCATATGAACAGGATTAAACATAACATAAACATTCGTATTAAAAATAGCTTACGAAATGTCAATACTTTAACTACAAACCATGAATGGTATAAAAATAGTGCATCCATAGTCAAACATAACTCATTTGATACAATATGGAAGATTTTATTGTATCACATTAACCTCAATCAAGAATAATGAAGGATGTTGACATAAATGAAAATAATCATCAAAACTATTTGAGAGAAATATCCCCCTTTTTCTTGAAATAATTTTAAAAGTCACACTATTTGTCAAGAAGCCATTTAAAAATAGATTTTTGAATCAAAGTGTCCCATACCACTTTGAAACATATTAAAAGGAGTTTAAATTTTAAAAAATTAATGTCCATATAAATAAATCCTTAAAACCATTTTTAAAACATGGACATTGATGAGAAAGATTTAGATGAATAAGTCTTTAAAACATTTAAAAATGGTATTTTAGTTATAGATTCTATCCAAAAGAGAGACACTTGAATACAAATAATTTAGGTAATCAAAATATTTTAATATCATGAGAATAAAGGAATTCATGATATACTATGTCAAAGTACATTTTATACACCACATAAAAGTGATTTGGTGTATAACAGCAAAGAAGTCTCAATGGAATGTAAATTGAGATGAAATCTCTCATAAAGGCCATATCCTTTGGTTAAGTATTAATCAACGACATAGTTATGTGTTACAAATATAAATACACTAAATATTATTCGATATTTAGTGTAAATAAGTCAAAGGATATTCACACGTAATCTTATAAAAACAACACCAATGAATTGGATGTTTAACTCAACAGATGGACAGTGGGTTAAAATTACTCTTATCAAATTCATATCGATGACTTGAGAAATTATCAATTGAGTGATTATGTGTATCAAAAGTATATCCACAGAAAAGTTGAGTGGAAATTATGACATAAGCAAATGAATAGTTATTCCACAGATAATCTCGGAGTAAAATAATCAATGAAGTTTGCGTAAAGTCGAATAAATGGAAATTGAATTTTCAAATTCCATTATTGATTTGGTAAAATACAAAACCTACACCCATGAAAGAAGGATCATACAATGATGATGTAAATATAAATGGATTAAAGTATATTACACAATGAATACAAGCATGGGCAGTACACACACCACATGTAATAAATAAGTGGTGAACAATGGAATTCTCACAGAATTAAAAGTGAGATAAAAAACCCCTTACCTTGTACTTTTCCTTGGTTAGGGGTAGGTTAACCTCCTGTATAATGTTGAAATAATTGTTATTAAATTATTCATTAATCATATAAATTAATATGATATCATATATGATCTTTTAACATTGATTTGTTAATAATATATTAGAATTATCGTCGTTTCGGGTGTTCGCTTACTCGTTTTCTTTTATATGTTTTGTTACATAAGACATGGTTGTCATGGATAGGATGTATCTTATTCATATCCAGAATGATATAATGTTCTTAAACATTATTTTTAAATCATCAAATTATAATTATACTTGAATGGATATGATGGAGTATGAATCTCATCGCGTTCGTGGAGACGGTAGTCCGTACGAACGCACGAGCGACAAAATAATATATAATTGGATGGTATATCATATATACAGAATTATTATCATGTTATATTTATTATTTAAATGAGTTAAACATCATTATTATACCCACCCAAATAATAATATATTGAATAACAATTACACCTCGACGTGAAGACGGTAAGTCGTACGTACGCACGTATGGTGACATGTTATTCAAAGGGTGGATAGAATACTGAATATGGTTGTACCATATTTATAATAACATCATAGTATATATAATATACTAGAGTTATTATTTTATAATGGTAATAACAAAGAAAGAAGAAGTGGAAGAAGAAAGGAACTTGAAAAGGGTTGGTTAAAACATTACCTCTTCTTCGGGTTCTTTCTTTTGATTTGATCAAAAGGGCTCTTTAGGATGGCTTTCCGATCAAACTAAGACCTCTAGGTTGTAGTGAGAGAAGATTAGAGACTATTTGGGAAGGTTTTGGCCGAACCAAAAGGCTTTAAAGGTGTGAAGATATGAGATGTAATAGTGACCTTTTATAAGAGGGGTGAGGGGCACCTTTGGAAAAGCTATAATTATTAATTTATAATAAATTCATATTCGGTTTCTAATAGCTCCAAAGTTGATGATTCAAATGTTATGTTGGGGATAGGTCGGAAACCATTCAACCAATAGAATTTATACAGGTTTGAGTTACTATATTAACCTTATCGTTTAGTTTTAACTCTTAGTTAATTAGTTTGACATTTACCATGTCACTTTGTATTTTTATATTATATAGTTAATAAACTTACTATATACATCCAAAATACCCCAAGTGGTCCATTAATGATATAACTATCATGATATAAGTCTCTTGGCTGAACCTTAGATTTTTATAAATTTAATATCAATTAATAATATAATATTTGTTTTAAAAACTCTTTTATGTCAAATTTGACACTATTTAATA
The DNA here is from genome assembly GCA_963277665.1 of Viscum album. Classification (NCBI taxonomy): domain Eukaryota; kingdom Viridiplantae; phylum Streptophyta; class Magnoliopsida; order Santalales; family Viscaceae; genus Viscum; species Viscum album. The sequence continues at coordinate 1,364,212,086 of OY728162.1, read as the reverse complement.
GTTGATTTTTTTGAAACTCATAACAGAACGATTACTTCAAACAAAGTTAATTATATCAATACTAATATGTGTTATTATACTAGAAAGATAGTTTAATTCATTAAAAGTCTTAAATTATATTTATTTGGGTATTTATAATATCAATTATTTTAATTTTTCACTATTATGGTAATTACTGCATCATCATTGTGTCATAAATATATTACATTATTTAATGTTTAGAAATTATAAATAAAATATCATTATCTATTAAATATTATTATCTTTATAATGAATATTTACAATCGAATTTATCTTATGTATAACCCTATATTAAAAATGTTTTAGTAAATAAACATTGATTTTAACTCTTTTAACTCTTCTTTGAATTAAATAATAATAAATGTCCTAATCTATTCCAAGTGGACCTAAATGATACTATTTTATTCATAAGGTTGTTTTTGATCAAGATAAACTTGTCCAATAGAATTATGACTTGTGTTAGGGTAATATTAACATCATTTTTACCCATAATTACCCTATTTACTTTTAACTGTGATAAATAAAAGTAAAAAGTTACTATTCACCAAAAATTATTTTTATCTCATTGAACCACATTTTACTTATTGATATTTACCGTGTCTCTTGGATTTTTGAAATTCCATTCACAGAAGCGGTAAAATTATGTTTTATGAAAAATTCAGTTTTTTTAACTACCACTTAGTAGTTTCACTATTCATCAAAAATTGATGTTTTTCAGAACAATGCCAAAATATCACCCTAAGCTATAATTGATATTCCAAATTCAAAAATGATATCTATTTTACAAAATTCTAAACATTTAAGTTGCATTAATTAATTTTATAATTAATTCCCACTATCACAACAAATGGCGTGTTTTTAAGAAACAATATATATCAAAAGATTGAGAATTATTTTGGTCCAATTTCAAAGTGAAATAAATTCTAATGAACACCATTGGATAAATTGGTAAAAATATATTATAATTATACTTTAAAACCACTCAATAATATAATTTGTCACTATAAATTATTTTGATTCAAATAGTTGTTTTTAATTAAAATTTAGTAATTTTCATTATTCATCAAAATATAAATGTTATCCGAAAAGTTCAAAAATTTCACACTAGGATAAATTCGATATTCCAAATCCAAAAATGAAGTCCATTTTTATAGATAGAATTTATAAAATTTCAAAAAGTAGGTATTACTATTCATAACGTCTAGTTTGATTGGTTGTGGTGTGTTAGAATCTCGAAGTTGCGTACAATACACGCCATTGCATTATTCAAAGGGAAATGTACTGTGGAACCTTGGGGTGTTACATTCTCCCCTCCTTCAATAAATTGCGTCCTCACAATTTTTAAAATTGTTCTTCGGAATATAATGGAAAGTCTCACATCGGAAAAAGAGTCAATAAAGCTATCACATTAAAAGAAAGAAAGAGAGGTATAAAGGTCAACCAAGATAACCCATACTTGGATTCCATGTAGGAAAACATGGATATGGATTATAAACTATGTTTCAAGTTCTGATGGAGAGGGATAGAAATCATGATTAGGAGAAAGTTAAAAATAAGAAAACCACAAACTTGTGTTGAGTCAAACGGCTGTTTCGGTGCGGATGTGCGTCGGGTTACGCTGTTCCGCCAGGACGCGTTCGCGCGTTCACCCGTCAACCTGAGGGGATGGGCGCGCGGCTTGTGGTCCCGCAGTCCCGCTTTCCAAGGGCGGGCGGCATTCGTCCCTTATTCAGGGGCGTCTGCTCCTTGATCGAAACCGGGATGATGGGATGTCGGCTCCTCCTTCCTTGGACGTCTCCTCGGAACTCGTCGCCTAATCCGGGTCTCCCTCATAGACTTAAGAATGTTCGTGAATCTCGTTCCCGGCGCCATATCTTCATGGACACCAGTTAATTACGCTGCTTCCGCCCGGACGCTCCAAGGAGTCTGGTCGGGGCAGCAACCTGCGGTGAGAAGGCCGGGTGGCTCTAGGTGCTGGGGGCGTGTCGTAGCACTGCGGCTCTGCACGTCTGTCTTCCGTCCCTAATAGGGCTTCTTGAAGGCATGATGGCCTGAGGCATCCCGTACTAGGCGCGGGGAACTGTGTCACCTGAGGTTTTCCTCAGCTTCCCATGTTTAACACGGGGTATGCCGCGAGTTTAACGTCCAGCGGGGACGGCATCGGACCGATCAACACGAAAAGTGGATCAGGTGACAGAACCCCTTGCGGGGAACCTCCGACGCTGGGGCCAGCACATGGGCGGCTTCCCAAGTAACGTGGAGTGGAGTGAAGTGGCATGACCCCACCGGGATGTGGCGGCCCGGGTAAGGATCAGGATGGATGATGGAGTGAAGAGCTTGGACCCCGTAGAGGCTTCCTACGTACCGCACGTTAGCACGGATCAAAGTCAACGTAGTTCGGGTATACAGTTTAACGTCTTGCTGGACGTCGGCAAGCCGACTCACGAAGAGGTCTAGGCCGCCGGGCGGAGGATTGAACCGGACCACCTCGCACAGAGGGGGGTGGAACGGCCGGGTGGATCACAGTTTCACGTCATGCTGGACGATGAAAGGAGAAATGGAAAAAGGGGCTGTGGGGAGGCACAGTGGAGATACACACGGGCAGTCTCCCACAGGGGCGGATTCATAGGTGAATTGACGCAAGCGTGAACCCTGGAGGGGTCCACTGATGGACGAACCGACGTAAATACGACCGGGACAACCAGGTGGCGGGCTTGGACCTCAAGAAGGCTTCCTACGTACCCTGTATAGAAGACAGGGATCAAAGTCCACGTAGTTCATTCTGTCAGGACTTACGCACTTGAGGCAGCCCGGATGCGGAAAAACTCAGTTGGAAGGGACTTGGACCGAAAGCAGAAGACACCTCGATCCCAGTCACACCCTCTACTGGCTTCGGCAGTGGGGAGGCGTAATGGAGATACACATGTGCAGCCTCCCACGAGAAACTAGGGGTTTGTAATACCCTGCCCCCGCAGGGAAAAGCCACTCCCATTAAATCGTCCCAAAAGGGGGACAATCCCGACATCCCTGCAGAGACGAGCGGTTGGGGGCCACATCCAAACCGGGGGAGACCCTGCGTGCAGAGCACGGGATCGGATGATGCGGATGGTTTAGCGTCTTGCCAGACGAAGTACAGTTTAACGTCGTGTGTTGAGGACGAAGCGGACGGTTTAACGTCTTGCCGGACGAAGTACAGTTTAACGTCGTCTGTTGAGGACGAAACACTTGGCAGTTTAACGTCTTGCAGCGCGGACGAATGTGCAGTTTAACGTCATGCTGGACGTATGGGCAGTTTAACGTCATGCTCGACCTATGTGCAGTTTAACGTCATGCGGGACGAATATGCAGTTTAACGTCATGCTGGACATATGTGCAGTTTAACGTCATGCAGGACGAATGTGCAGTTTAACGTCATGCTGGACGATTGATTGCCGCCGACGGGTCCGTGTCACTTCGCACGAGCCTGGAAGGCTGCACGGGAAGACAGCGCACGGTGCGGGCACCCAGGATGAGGATCATCGAGCGCCACGCAGGCGGGTACCCGCAGGGGGTCAAGGGAGGCGACCCTGGCGGATTGCGCGCAAAAGAGGAGCTTTGCGCGCAAAACCGCGGGCCGGCGCGCAAAATGGCGGGCTGGCGCGCAATTGGGCCAGCGCTTTGCGCGCGGCTGATGGGGATTGCGCGCACCGGGCTTCGGGTAGCGCGCGGGGGCAACGGCTCATTCTCTAACGAATGGCCACTTTGAAGATGGGGGGTGCGCGCAATCGGGTTGGATTGCGCGCACCCGGGGCAATTGCGCGCAAGAGGCTTCTTTTGCGCGCAAAGGCCTTCGGGTTTGAAATTTATTCAAAGGAAATGAGCCAAGGGGATTGCGCGCAAAGGCGGACCCCAAGGCTCTATTGCGCGAAAGAAAGGAGGTTACCTGAAGATCGGCATTGCGCGCGGAAGGGGTTGAATTGCGCGCGCGGGAGACCGTTCGACTTCCAGCACCTTTGAAACGTTGGGGGTCGCCTAGTATTTATAGGCAACCCCAGGCGCGGAATCCAAGGCGCGAGCGCGGAATTCTCCTCGCGGGCGCGGAATCGGGCACGGCGCGCAAGGGAGTTGCGCGCATCCCGGGGGTTTTGCGCGCGGATCATCATCTTTGCGCGCAGACCTCTGAAATTCCGCGCAAGGCCTCCGGGCCCTCCGAAACATTCTTCCGACTCCAAATATGACCTCGCTTTCCGCATCCGGAGCTTCGTTTGGGAACAACGGACTTCTCCGGCGTCTACAAAAGCCCCCCCTCGGAATCTGATCGGCGAGAGGTCGCAATGATCGGGTTCCGAGGGAGACGCCGGAATGCCGAAGTCCTGGGCGGCGCGGGACTTAGGCGCGCAAAAAGGGGCGCCGGTCGCGAAATTCGCCGCTGCGGTCGCGCAAAGCGCTTTCCGCGCAGCGCGGACCCCGGCCTCGCCTATAAATAGGGGCACTGGGTCCCTCCGTGCCGTACATTGGCCTTCCGCGCGATAAGCATCTCTGCTCTCGTGCGCGAAATTGCCTTTTCCGGCGCGGAATTCGCCCGCTCGTCTCGCAAAACCGTCTGGATTTCGCTCTGTCTTTGCGCGAATACCCAGGGTTTTACGCGAACGACTTCCCGATTGCGCGCCGTCCACTAGGATTGCGCGCCGACTCTCAAACTTTTCCACCAGCCTCGTCCGATTCCGCACACTTCATCCCTTAACCCGCATGACTCCCGAAACTTCTGAGATGGCCGCGCACAGAGGAAATGAGGGGGATGCCGCCACTCGCAGGGCTGAGATGGCGACGAACGAGGAGGTTTACGGAGCCAAGGAGATTGTTTCCAACAATCAATCCTTGTTCGACTTACTGACGCCGGCCCAGAAGACATATCCACTGTCGGACAACCTGCCGCTCTGGAACTTCGGCATCCTAGATGAGGTCCTGGTGCCAGGGTTCGAGATTGATGCGCCGCGGACCTGGGTGACCCGGGAGGACGAGCTTCTCCGCTATAACATCACCAACAATGGGCATCCTGCCAGGGAGACCAGACACTTGGATGTCTATGTCCTGAACCCGAGGACGCGAACCATTGATGGGGGTGAGCCTACTGCGGAGAATTCTCCAGCCCTCTACTCGAGCATATATCGCCAGAGCGTCACGGACGACACCAAGGGCTGGCTGAAGGACTGGGACTTGCGGTCTGGGGGCAACTTCACCAGTGAGTGGGCCTGGGCGTTCTGGGTACGCCACACTTGCGATCACTTCACAGAGGAGCTGCGGTACATCGGCCTACATCGGAGGTATCCCGCTGGAGGGCTACCAATACGATGAGTTCCTTCCACCGAAGAACACCTGGGAGGACAGGTCACGGACTCCCATCCTGACCTGGCATCTGCTTGACCTGGCTACGCAGCGGCTCGGGATCAAAGACTTCCAGAAGGACATAGCCTACAAGGAATGGTTCGGCCAGTTCTTGGAGCATGACCCGGCGGTCAAGATGCCAGGCAGGGGGAAGCGGTGCCCGACCGCAGCTCAGAGGAGCCGGAACGGGTCGTACTGGCGGGTCCTGGAGACGGGCGATTACCGCTCATGGGGGTACCGCGTCCTCGAGGCCCGGGACCCAAATGTCCGGTACGTGGCGTTCCTGGCCGCCTTTCTGAGTGGGTGGCTCCTGCCAGTGCGGGACGCGAGAATGGGCGTTCGCCCGGCGACACTGGCGATGGCGGGCGCTATGGCCGCCAACAAGAGATACAACCTCAGGGTCCCAGTGCTGGCGAGGCTGTATGCCATCCTGGGACGCATCTCACGAGGGGGGTCGCCACGAAGGATCTGTGGGCCCTTTCAGTTCTTCCACGGCAGGGTGGCTGCTCACCTCGGTGGGTACACGTTTCCGAACGCCATCATTCCTCCGGGCAACGGCCTGCGACCCTCCCTGCTGAACATCGCGGGGGTCGCTCCGATGACCCTAAGTGAGGAGGGCGTGTGGATCCGGATTGGCAATCATGCCAACTTCAACTTCAGTCCGTTCCCCACTCCCGTCGGCCAGATAATCGACAATGGGCAGGGTCCGCTGGAGCAGCATGAATACTTCCTGAACATGCGGGGCGGGGTGCTCGTGGCTCGGATCGACGGGAAGGTGATCTGCGAGCCTTACGTGCCGACCCGTTTCGCCAGGCAGTTCGGGTGCCTTCAACGGATGCCGAAGAGGGTATTCACTGCTGTCCGGGAGGAGACGAACCCTGGCGTCCTTCGCCAGATGTGGCTGATGTTTGCCGCTTTCGGCTCTGGCGACGTCATCACTCTCCCTCCTACCGGAGTTGACGCAGGCTTGGCAACCGAGTACGCCGAACACTGGGCCATCGCGTACCCCGAGGGGCTCTTGCGGAAGCTAGTTCGGCGGCTCGAGGTTACCCGTGCGGAGACCGGGCGTCAAGGAAGGAGGCGAGGCGCCGCCACACGGGGGAGAATGGAGGCGCGCCAAGCAGCGGAGCCGGCGCGGGCAGGGACTTCGGCGGCGGGCACATCGCGAGCTGCCGCTACGACCTCGGCGCCCAGAGAGGGGGCACGCATGGTGGTCGAAGAGCGGCCCGGGAAGCAGGTGAGACGTCTGCTCGAACCCTCCCACGATGTAGTCTTCCCGGCGCTGTGGTCGGCCTGGATGACCATGCGGCAGTCACTGGGGACCGACGCCATCTGGCGAAAGATTCTCAGAGAAGGAATCCATCTTCCAGAGGTCGGGCGCCTCCACATTGCCGACAGGGTGGACTTCAACCGGAAGTATGCGTATCTGACGGCCATGGACGAGTACGCGCGCCAACGTGGTCAGCGCGCGGAGCCATCCCTTCTGGTGAAGGTGATGCTCGGTCTCGAGCCCGCTCCGGAACAGATGCCGCCGGAAGAAGACGACAGTAGCAACGACTCCGAAGAAGAGGAGGAAATGGGGGAGGATGAAGGCTCCGAGGGAAGATCCCATCAGGGGAGCCCACGGGAGAGCGGCGAGGTGGCCGGCTCTGACAACGTTGATGTCACTGAGCTCCTCGAGGTCCGCTTCTATCCCTACTCAATCTGCTTTATCCACTCTCTTATGCAGCTTCTAACCCATTTCTCCATCTTTCTCAGGAGCGCACGGATGTTGGTCAGGCATCCTCAGCGGGAGTAGGAGGGGCGCCAGCAGGACAAGGCGGGGGCCAGGCACCCATTACCGAACTGACAAGCGCGGAAGGGCCCCCTGCTGCAACTGTTCCTGCGGCGGCCGGGATAGCGGAAGATGACGCTCTGACCTCCCGTAAGTCTCCTTACTTTACTGTTGGTGCCTGCCGTTGACGATCCGTGACTAACCATGGCATGCCCTGCGCAGTGATCTCAACACTGGAGGCTCATCGGGTTGCCGAACCCGGGCCATCCACGAGTGGACCGGTGGTGGACATGCCGCCTGCTCCGGAACAGACTTCCCAAACCGAGCCGGCCCCACCAACTGCTGATCAAGGGGCTCCGGACATCGGCGGTGCTGACATCGGAGAGAGGTTGGGGGCTGACGAGGGTGTCAGCGCCGCTGGGGAGAGAGAAGAAGGTTGCCCGGATGTTGGGGAACCTATCCCTCGTGAGGACCTCCCAGGGGCGGACCCTGCATCAGACCTGATGGCTGCCTTCCCTGCCTACCGGCCTGCCGATCCCGAGGAGATGGACGACTCAGACACGGAGGCGGTCGAGGAGAGCCGGATAACGCGCCGCAGGGGGTGGAAGTGCATCCAGCGCTTCCTCAAGCGAGACCCGTCGGAGTGGCTGGGGCGCATGGGATCACTTCAAACCTGGCTGCGCTTTCTGTGTGCAGGGGGAGCTGATGCTCAACGCCTCCATCTGACGGTCCGTGATTTCATGGCCGAAAAGATGCGCGAGAGCTGCCGGCGTGCCGACGTCACACAAAGTCGGGACATGTCGGAGAGCACGCGGGCGCTCCTCGCGGCGGAGCAGGAAGTCCGGCGTCTCGAAGGGCAGGCGGCAGAGAAGGAGGCCTTCGTCGCGACGTGTACCGAGCTTGTGGAGCAACTAGCAGCTCAGCTGGTTGACGCCCAAGTACAGCTGACGGAGGCGGGCCAACAGATGGTGACAATTCAAGTCGAGCGGGAGTGTGCACAGGCCAGAATCGACGAACTGCGTGCTGCGACCGCCGACGAAGAGAGGGCACGTAGAGAGCGAGAAGCAGCTCTGGAGGCCACCAGCCAAAGGGTAGCGGCATTAGAAAGACTCATTCAGCACGCTAATCCCTAAGGGCTTTGTTTTGCCATTCCCAAAACATTTGCTTCCGCTACTTTGATCCATCTGTATGAATCAATATATTTATCTGCATCTTTTGGTTTAATATGCTCAACCACAATTCACTGTCTTGCGGGAGTGTTAACCAAGCATCAGGCATCCATAATTGGGCCTGGATTTCTGGAGAAAAAAGGGAGGTCATTCCTAGGAAAGGAGACCTCAGACCTAATCAATGTACCATTCCCCCAACCTGTTCCAACACACGAGCGGGACAATGCTAGGGGCGTTGAGATTTTATCCGAACATAGGGAAATGAGAAAGGGTGAATCGCGTGTCCCAAATCCAGACATCCACAACGGTCGGCCTTCCAGGAAATGCCCAAGACGGTAGGCGGACAGTGGATCGACCATAACAACTGCAATAGACGGACCGAAAAAGGCCTTCATTCATATTGCAGGAGGCGGACCACATGTCATCATGAATACCGCTTTGGGGTTCCTTCAGACACAAGGGTGGAAAATCCAGATCAACAGGGCATGCGAAGCGTGGGGCGAAGTGACGATTTGTTCGGACAGAATCCAACGCTCTCAAAATTGCGCCACCGTGGGGAAAACGTATTAGGCGGATGCACTAACCTGGCCGTGAGTCACCTCAATTCTCAGACAGCACCTCTCTGACGAGGAAACCGTCGCTTCCCATCCTTGCGATGGGGCATCCCGAGCTGAATCGGGGAGAATATCACAACTGCACCACTCTACCCGAAGTCAGGCCAGACGGCCGGCGACGAGGAGGGGCGGGACTTAACGATCCCTGAGGCTGGACCCGAGTCGGAATGCCCGGGCGTTCCTACGTACTCCATCAGGCTGGAGATCAAGCCACACGTAGTTCTGAGAGTGCAGTTTAACGTCATGCAGGACGTAGAATCCCGTTTAGGGGAGATCTTAGTTTAAGGTCGTAGAGCTCGGACCATAAGGGGAGATCTTAGTTTAAGGTCTTAGAGCTCGGACCATAAGGACTAGATCTTAGTTTAAGGTCTTAGAGCTCGGACCATAAGGAGAGATCTTAGTTTAAGGTCTTAGAGCTCGGACCATAAGGGGAGATCTTAGTTTAAGGTCTTAGAGCTCGGACCATAAGGGGAGATCTTAGTTTAAGGTCTTAGAGCTCGGACCATAAGGACTAGATCTTAGTTTAAGGTCTTAGAGCTCGGACCATAAGGAGAGATCTTAGTTTAAGGTCTTAGAGCTCGGACCACAAGGACCTCAAAGTACGCCGCATCGTGGTCCCATCCCCCGGGTATGCAAAGATGCACTGAGGGATAGTGTCGAGAGTGCCGAGGTTTCTCCTGGTCAGAATGGGAGGTGGAAAATGTGAATCATGCGGCCATTAACTCAAGGACTGGGGGCACCGGAGTAACGATATGGGAGTACTGCCGACCGTGGCGGAAAAGCAGCATCAATATCGCACTAACCGTTGGTGGAATGAGGCAGCAAACGAGCATCGACCGCTCAATCGCAGGATTCATATCGATTTGCTGCCCGAGGCCATTGGGGGTACCGGCCCGAGTCGGTGGGAGAGCACTGAGGCATTGTGTCCGAACCGTTCACGGGGGCTCCACCCAGGGCGTAGACGATGGGTCCGAATGAAAGGGAGCACGAAGCCTGAAAAGCGGAGGAAACCTGACCAAGCGGATCCTGACCCTCCTGGCAATAAACCAGAGTACTCTTGACACCGGTGGACCACTGCAAGGGGTCGGGGAACACGCCTTGAGGGTGACCTGAAGGCGGCGGATTCCCCAGAGAAGGGGGAATCTCTAAGAGGTGGGGGGCTGGACCCGAAGTTTCAAACATCCGGGCGTTCTACGTATCCCATAAGGATGGGAATCAAGCCGCACGTAGTTCTTGAAGCGCGGCGCAACACAATCGGGCACCAGCGCGGGGAAGAGTGCGGGTCTGACCCTCGCACACAAAAGGAGCGGCATTTGATATTTCTTGTTTGTCCTTAGAGATGAATGGTTTTTCGTGCGGCGACATGCCTGTGATTGAGAAATCTCTGGCGTCGCCACAATGATCAAGCCATGGAAGGCATTGATGAATGGCGTGGTTATTAACCAGCGCCCAACATGAGTGCCCCCTGAGGGAAACATCACGATGCAGTTCCGTTTCTCGTCGGGCGGCCAAGACGATCACAGTTTATGGTCGTGTGGTAGGACCAGACAACACAGTTTAAGGTCGTGTGGTTCGGACCATGGAGGAATCCGCTTATCGCGGTACGGCGGACACGGCGGAGGTGGGAACATACCCAGCCCTGCGGTCACGCACGATTCCAGGAAAAGAGTCTTGGGATAGGGGCCTGCGTATGTCCATCACCCGAGGGGCAGAGATGCTAGCCTACATGCATACTGGGCTCAGAAGGCGATTGTTCGAGCGACTCCTCCCTCCTTATGGGGACGAGGGTCCAGCTACGCATGGCCCTTGGGGAGAACATCCACATATATCCTTGGTGCTCAGATCATGGGAGCCTCGAACGACATCATTACCTTGGTTGGTCTGCCTAACGTGTAAAGGTGTACTGAAGGTCAGTATGAAAAGAGTGTCCAGATTCCACTACAACGCATAAAGGCGGAGTGTGATGAGGACTGCGCAACCAATGTTCAGAGCCTGAAGGAGCTGACATGGCGATCAAGGATTTTGCTGACGCATTCACAACACAACATCCGATCGCGTCAGCCTAAGACGGGGCAAGAAAACGAGCATCGACCGCTCAATCGCAGGATTCATATCGATTTGCGGCCCAAGACCCGCCGTTAAATCGACCCGGAGCGGTAGGAGAGCACTGAGGCATCGTACCCAAACCGCTAACGAGGATCCCTTTGAGTGAAGGCTCGAACAAGAGGAAGCGCGAGGCCTGACAAGCAACACAGGACTTGTCGGGATTGAATCTGACACTACGAGTCATAGACCGAAGTACCCAAAACATGTTAACAGATCTCCAGAAAGGGTCGGAGGACTCACCCTGAGAGCAACCAAAAGAGGGCAGATTCCCGTGATCAACCAAGGGACGGGGCTGGACCTGAAACACAAGCGTTCAGGCGGTCCTACGTATCCCATAAGGATGGGAATCAAGCCATACGTAGTTCATTGAGAGGCAGTTTAACGTCATGCAGGACGATGAGAGGTGTGAGGTGGTCCCACACACGGGGGAGGCGTACGGCGCGGCCAGTAGACCGACGTGAATGAGGACATAATCCCCCGCTCACGCGATACGCCTCGCACAAAAAGGAGGGGAACTGGGGCCAGAGGCCCAACGCGGGATAGAGATTCCCGGGAAATGGGGCTGGGCCTGAAACATGAATGTCCAGGCGGTCCTACGTATCCCATAAGGATGGGAATCAAGCCATACGTAGTTCTTGAAGTGCAGTTTAACGTCATGCAGGACGATGAGGGGAAAAGAAGGGGGGAGCAGAAGGCATCCCCAAACGTGGGGGGGCGTACAACGTGACGAGCAAACCGACGTGAATGAGGGCATAGCCCCGCACTCACACCATACGCCGCACACCCAGGGGCAACTGGGCCAAGGGCCCGAGATGGGATGGAAATTCCCGAAGGATGGGGCTGGGCCTGAAACATGAAGGTTCAGGCAGTCCTACGTATCCCATAAGGATGGGAATCAAGCCGCACGTAGTTCTTGAGGGGCAGTTTTACGTCAAGCAGGACGAATGCTGAACAGTTTAACGTCTTGTAGCTTGGACGTAGTGCAGTTTAGCGTCATGCAGGACGAAGCACTTGGCAGTTTAACGTCTTGCAGCGCGGACGAATGCTGAACAGTTTAACGTCTTGTAGCCTGGACGAATGCAGTTTAACGTCGTGCAGGACGTGGTGCAGTTTAACGTCATGCAGGACGAAGTGCAGTTTAGCGTCATGCGGGACGAATGTGCAGTTTAACGTCATGCTGGACGTGGTGCAGTTTAACGTCATGCAGGACGAAGTGCAGTTTAGCGTCATGCGGGACGAATGTGCAGTTTAACGTCATGCTGGACGTGGTGCAGTTTAACGTCATGCAGGACGAAGTGCAGTTTAGCATCATGCGGGACGAATGTGCAGTCTAACGTCATGCTGGACGTGGTGCAGTTTAACGTCATGCAGGACGAAGTGCAGTTTAGCGTCATGCGGGACGAATGAACACTCAGGCAAAGTATTGCTTGAGGAACCTAGCGTTGGTGGGAGGAGTGACACGCTCACCATCCATAGTCGCTAGGGAGTATGCGCCATTGGGATAGACCTTGTGGACAACAAACGGTCCCTCCCACTTGGGCTCCAACTTGGGCGGCTTCCTGCCGGGGATCATCGGCGCTCTTAGGGCTAGCACTAGATCACCCTGCAGGAAGGAGCGGAGGCGAACCTTCTTATTGAAAGCTCGAGCCATTCTGCTTTGATGCATCTCCAAGTTGTGCAAAGTGCTAAGTCTATTCTCATCCAGTGCTTCCAACTCGACTAGACGGGCTTCAGCAACTCTGTCCGGCGCTTGCTGGTCGTAGACCGCAGTGCGCAAGGACGGCAACTGGATCTCGATGGGCAGGACGGCCTCAGCTCCATACACCAGGGAATAAGGGGTCATCTGGGTGGAATTGCGAGTCGTCGTCCGATAAGCCCAGAGGGCGTTGGGGAGCTTGTCCGGCCAACTCTTCTTGTTCTGACCAACCATCTTTTGCAGAATGTTAGAGAGGGTTTTGTTGAACGCCTCGATCTGTCCATTCGCCTGCGCATGATAGCGAGATGTATGGTTCGAGCGAATGTTATACTTGGCGTACAACTTCTTCAACTCGGCTGCTCGGAAATTGGTTCCGTTATCCGTGAGGATAGCGTGAGGCACTCCAAATCGATAGACGATGTTGGAGGTCACGAAGTCAGCGATCGAACAGGATTTGACCTCTCTGAGCGGAATCGCTTCTGCCCATTTGGAGAAGAAGTCTGTGGCGGTCAGAATGAACCGGCACTGGCGAGCTGTCGCCGGCGGGTAAGGTCCCACAACGTCCAGTCCCCAGACTGCAAAGGGCCAGGAATACCTTGTGGTATGGAGAGGCTCCGGCGGCCGATGCACAAAGTTCGCATGAACATGGCACGCATGGCACCTCCTGGCATACTCGATGCAGTCATGGATCATGGAGGGCCAGAAGTATCCTAACCTCCGAATCTGGTGGGACAGCTTCGGCCCAGTCTGGTGGGCGCCGCATGAACCAGCATGAACCTCTTGCATGACTCGTGGGATCTCAACTCCCTGAAGGCAACAGAGGAGAACACCATCAAATCCGCGTTTGTAGAGGATCTGCTCCAGGCCGGGACTGCTCTGGAGGACGAACTGCGATGCGCGGCGTCGAACTCGCTCGCGCTCGGCCCGCTCCGATGGAAGAATGCCATGTTGGAGGTACTCAACCAAAGGCGTCCTCCAATCAGGGGCTGATCCGACTGTCATATCTGGGGTACTCGGGTCTCCGGGCATAGGAGCAACCGTGGTGAGGTTACTTACCAACGGGCCGCGATCTTCTTCCGGGATAACGGGAGCGATGAGCCTGCGGCGCGTCACGCGGACGATCAGGTTGTCCTGTTCAGGCTCTGCAAGTGACGCAGCGAGGCTGGCCAAAGCATCTGCTCGACCGTTCTGCGACCGGGGAACATGGACAATTTCCGGCCGAGAAGGGAACCGGGCCATCAGAAGGAGGGTGCACTCCAACAATGGCACAAGTTCCGGCTTCCTGACAACGTAGTCGCCATTGATCTGCTTAAAGACCAGCTCGGAGTCCCCTTTCACGCACAGACGGGGCACGTCGATCTCGAGAGCCAACTCGAGGCCGGTGATGAGGGCATGGTATTCCGCCTCATTGTTGGTACAGCCCTCTGACAACAGGAAAGAGTATGGCAGCACGGCTCGCTCCGGGGTAATGAAGACGATACCCAAGCCCACTCTGTTGAGCTTAGGATTATCGAGTCTTCTACCGGTGGGGCTCCGGGAGGCACCGTCAAAGTGCATCTGCCAGCATGGATCGGCTCGATCAACCGAGAGAATGGTCTCATCAGGAAAGCCTAGATCCAGCGGCTGATCCGCGGAGGTCGGGTGAGCTGCCAGAAAGTTTGACAATGCTTGCCCTTTGATGGCCTTCTGAGACACATACCTGATGTCGAACTGCTGGAGAATCACAGCCCACCGCGCTAGGCGGCCAGTCAACATAGGTCGGCTCAGGATATATTTCAACGGGTCTACCCGAGAAACCAACTGTACCTCATGGTGCTGCAAGTAGTGTCGTAATTTCTGTACGGCAAATAAGAGCGCCAGGCAGCTCTTCTCGATGGGGGAATACCTAACTTCCGCATCGAGGAGCATGCGACTGAGGTAATAGAGGCTATTCTCCGTTCCCTCGTTGTTCTTCTGGGCGAGAAGGGCACCCAGGAGCCGTTCCAGGGCGGTCACATAGAGGACCAGCGGCTTCCCGGATACAGGCGGCATCCGAACCGGAGGTTGAAGCAGGTACTGCATGATCTCCTCGAAAGCAGTCTGACACTCTTTATCCCATACATAGGTGGCACCTTTCTTCATGAGCCGAGAAAAGGGCTTACACTTGCCGGCCAGATTCGCGATGAATCGGCGTATATAGGCTAAGTGGCCTTGGAACCCTTGCAGTTCCCGGACGGTACCTGGGGGAGGCATCTGGCTAATCGCCCTGATTTTCTCTGGGTCGATCTCAATACCCCGGTATCTCACCACAAATCCAAGGAACTTTCCGGAGGTGACCCCAAAGGCACACTTCAACGGGTTCATCTTCAGGCAGCGAGACCGGAGGAAGCTGAACACTTTCTCAAGATCTTTGAGATGGTCCTGACGCTGGCGCGATTTGACCACCAAGTCGTCGACGTAGCATTCCACCAGTGTGCCGAGGAATGGCTTGAATATGCGGTGCATCGCCCGTTGATAGGTGGCACCTTCATTCTTCAGGCCGAAAGGCATGACCCGGTAGCAAAAGGTACCTTGGGGGGCCCTGAAGGCAGTGAACTCCTCATCCTCAGGGGCCATCCGAATTTGGTTGTATCCGGAGTATCCATCCATGAAGGAGAGGGCTTGGAACCCTGCCGTGGCATCAATCAACAGCTCTGTCACTGGAAGGGGAAAATCATCCTTCGGGCAGTGGCGGTTGAGATCGCGGAAGTCGATGCAGACTCTGATCTGCCCGTTCTTCTTCCTGACCGGCACAATGTTGGCCAGCCATTTGGGGTACTGAACTTCCCTCACGAAGTTGGCTTTGATAAGCTTGTCAACTTCGGCCTCAACCATGGCACCGTGGGATGGGTGCATCTTCCTGGGAGGCTGCTTGAACCCGCGATGGTTCGCCGGGAGACCAAGGCGGTGGACGGCTACCTGAGGATCCAGCCCCGTCATCTCGTCATAGCCCCAAGCGAATACATCACGGTGCTGTATGAGAAAGTCCACGTACTGCTGCCGCTCCTCAGAGGGCATGGCGGCACTATCCAATGTGGGTCTTGGATCGGCCTCGGTTCCAAGGTTCACCTGTATTAACTCATCGACCGTGGCGGGGACGCCCTCCTCAAAGGCTGGGGGTGCATCTTCCATATCCTCTCCACTCGGGGAGGGATCATCCACGGGAGAGACTGCGTTGGCAACTGCATTGGGGCTACCAGATCCTGCTGGGCCACTGGTGCTGGCGCGGGCGGTCGTGGCCATCTCATCAGGAGACTCGCGGACCGTCAAGACCATGGCGACGTCCAACCGTTGAATCGGGAGGACGTAAGCGTCATCCAGACTTGCCCAGGGATCACTTGCAACAGCGACAGGCTCAACCTCACCTGCCAGGATCTGCTTATCCTTGCTCTTGTAATAGTCCGCGTCCAGATAGCGGGCTTCACATGAGGCAAAAGGAGAGGCATCTCCTTGAAGCACGCCTACTCGACCATTAAGGGAGTATTTGAGGCATTGGTGGTATGACGAGGGAACCGCCGCGTGAAGGTGAAGCCATGGCCTGCCCATCAATGCGTTATACGCAGTGTCCTGAGAGACTACCATGAATTCGGTGTTGGCAACCAAGTCACCGAACTGGGTCTTCAAATATATCTTGCCGACCGGGGTTTGCTCGGTGCGATCGTACCCCTGGATCCTGAGGTCGGAGGGAATCAAGTCATCCTCAGACAACCCCAATCTCCGGAGCGTCCGAGTTGGAATCAGGTTAATCCCGGACCCCGTGTCGACAAGACAACGCCGGACTTCAAGGCCATTGAACTGGCCAGTGACATACATCGGACGAATGTGTCCCTGTATAGGAGGGTCTTCATCCTTACCAGAGAACGAGATAACTGCCTGACATTCGGCGTCCTCGATCGTTTCGGCGTGAAAGGCCTCTGCAGCCGCAACCTCTGTCTCAAACTGGAGGGGGCTTTTCAGGGCTTCAGCGAGTGCCTCGCGCATCTCAGATGACATGCGCAGAGCCTCAAGGATGGAGAGCCTTGCTGGGATGTCGACCAAGTGCTTCAGGACATCATACTTTTTGGCCAAGCGCGAGCCCCTGGTTGCAGGAGGTTGCTCTGCGGTTGGTGGCATGACGGGCCGTGCCGGTTGGATCGGCGGCCGACTGGTACTTGGCGCATCTCGCTGTTCACTGGTCGCAGTCCGGGAAATGGTCACCGTACTGGAGTCAGGAGGCCGGGATGGACCTGTGGCAGGGCGGAGCTGGTCGCGACGCGGCTGAGGCGGTTCTGCCTGGTCCCACACCACAAACAGTGGCGGAGGCGAATCTGTCATCCCCGGATGGGGGGGCTGCGCGCGCTGAGCTCGGTTTTGAGCCTGCTGCCTAGTCTCGGTGGCGTGCACGGCCTGGCTGGAGGTACCAACGGCTGTGCCCCGGCGACTCCTGCTGCTGCGGTTCTTCCGACGGTGGCGACGACCGGGGACACTAGGGAGGTCCACCTAGTGTTCTTCGACGTCGGGAACCGAAAAGGGATTTACCAGCTCAACGGTGTTAACCGAAGCGTACCCAATACCATCATCGGACGAATCATCCATCACCGGGCGGATCCGAGGAGGGACCCCCATCTCCAGGGGCATGAAATCGCCGAGAGTGCGGGATAGTGGCGGAACCGGCGGGGCGCGCTCTTCCTTCTTGCGCTGCCGCCGTTTGCTCCTCTTGGAAGAGGCAGGCTGGGACGACGATGCCGAAGCAGCACCCGCAGATTCTGGGGGCTCAGGCTGATTCAAGCGCGCACGGATGATTCCATGGGCGCGAATGGTCGTCTTGCGGGCCATCCAGTTATTGTACTTCTGGGATCCGCGGTCGGAGACCAGCTGCCATTCGTCCTCGTTGCCACTATCGTCATCTGGTCCCACAAACACGCCCGCCACTTGTGCTGGAGCTGGGCCCAACCTGATTACATTGTTGTTAATCTGGTCTTGGAGCCAATCCTTAAACACATAGCACCGCTGGATGGTGTGCCCCAGGGCCCGGTGGTAGGGGCAGTAGCGGGGGTTATTCGTAAGATGTGCCTCCTCTGGCTTCCAACACTCAGGCAGTCGCACAATCCTCTGCTCCAGGGCGCTCCGGAAATAACCGGGGACCTGATCCTCACGGAATGAGTAAGTCAGGTGTCACGGGCCCCTGGGAGCGTGGTCTTGACGAGGGGCTGGAGGGGCCTGCCGAGGAGGTGGACCCTGATTATCTCGCCTGGGTTGCGGCGGTACATTAGGCGGAGGGGCCGACCGGTTCTGAGGCTGCCGCTGCTGGGCCGGGAACTGAGCCCGTGGAGGAGGATTCCTGTGAGGCTGTGGAGCTGGCCTCGCCGGCAGCAGCTCCAATGGCCTGGGGGCCTCTATCTGGGCAACAGCAGCGGGCTCAGCCCTGCTGACTCTCCTTGCAGGAATCATAGGAGGCAGCGGGTGTGCCTGGCTGGCCTGTTGCAGGGCTTCCTCAAGACGTTGAGCTTTGTCTGAGAAGTCCCTGAACCCTCCGGGGTAATTTTGAGTGATCAGGGAAGGGACCAGCTCGGTCTTGACGTTCCCGACGCACATTGTCAGCAACTGCTCCTAAGTCAATGGCATGTCAAGGGAATACGTGAGACCCTTCCATCGGGTGATGAAGTCTGTGACGCGCTCATCAGGCCTCTGCTTGCACTTGAAGAGGTCTGCGATACTTGTCTTCCGGTTCGTGGAACTGAACTGGTAGAGGAACTGTCTACGGAGGTCCTCCCAGCTGGTTACCGACCCGACGGGGAGCTGGCTGTACCAGACAAATGCTGGCCCTTCCAGTGTCTGAACAAAGCAGCGAAGCTTAGCGGCCTCTTGCTGCGCCGGAGTCCCCAACATAGGCCGCACCTCGAGTTGAAGTGGGCTAAATGATGTGGCGGATCTCCAGTCCCGTTGAAGGGGGCAAAAGTGGGATTCCCGAATCTCGGAGGCGCCGGCATGTCATCCACCCATGCTGGGTAGGGCTTGCCGTCCGGTGGGATCGCCACCTGCCGAGTCTCCAAGGCTTCCAAGCGGGCAATGAGTGCCGCCATCGGATCGTCCGGACATGGGTTCCAGTCCTGGCGAGGATCTCTAACCACGAGCGCATTGCATGGCCCTTCAATCGGGTCGTCGACCGGGTCGTCGAACTCGACAGCTCGTGGGATGGCGGGCGGGGGGAGGCGGCCCTTGGGGCAGCGGGAGGAATCTGAGCGGGATCTCTCAGGTAGTCACGCCGCTCGAGAGGGTGTGGCGAAACATACCGCGCCCTCTTGCCATAGGCAATGGCCTCTCTCCTGTCGGCGAACACGGCGTAATCACGGTTGCCCGGGAGAGTCTCGTCGAGGAGCGGCTGCTGTCCTGGCCTAGGATCACCGTAGTCAGGCCGCCGTTCTGCAGCGCGCTCGGCGAGGAGCTGGTCAACCAGCCTCTTCTGTTCGGCGAGCTGCTGACGTAGCGTAGCCTTCTCGGGATCCTCCTCTCCCTCTGCATGGAGGCAGATGGGTCGGCGGGCTTTATAGCATCAATGTGCTCTTTTCCTTTGCTGACGTTTCGGCTTAACGTCAGTGCTTCAGTGGGTGCGGGGAGCCCCAGGAGGTTTCTCTGATGACGAGTAACTCTCACTGATGGATCTGACGACGGCTTGTCTTCGGGGGGGAAGCCCCCGTCGAGAAGTTCCAAGTCGTTCCCCTCTCCCGACAGGTCAGCCATATTGACTGTTTCTGTCCCTGGGCATATACCCTCAGGGCCACCCAGCGAATCGGGCTGTCGGCGAATCACACTGAAGCGTAGGGCAGCGTACTGCCCCCATCCACGGATATACACGTGGGGAGTGGCTTCCTCGATAACATTGCGGAGTACTTGAAAGCACTCAACGCATCGTTGTTGGAGGGCCTCGTGGCGCTCAAATGACCCGGGGTGCCGAACCGCGGGGAGCATGGCCAGGTCAATTTGACGGCACTGCTCACCAATATCCTCCAGGTGCGCTTGACTCCCGGGGTATGGCATTTGTAGGTGGTGAAGACAGGAGCGAGTCTCCCGGAGAGTTCGGCGGAAGCATTCGAACTCATCCGGGGTGAGCGATTCGGGTGCATCAAAGCCCGGTCCTGCGACTGGCCAAAACTTCTCAGGGAAGTGGCCCTCTGCTAGGACGGTCCAGAAGCTCCACGACTCAAACTCGGGACCCAGATCTCCTTGGTCCTCTTCCATGGCTGGGAACGGACGGGGAACTGGTAGTGGTGCCGAGGCGGGCCGCCGGGCCGACGGGCTGGCCGACGGTGAATACGGAGAACAGGCCGATTGGCCTCCATATCCCGGGCCGCCCTCTGAGGGTGGCGGTGCCCTGGCTACCACATCACGATAGGACGGTCCGGCGAGCGAACATCCTGCCGTAGCATCGGTGCTCGCCGAGGGTGCACTAGATCGTGGTTCGACCGTCGGTCCCCAGAAAAAGTCTCCGGCTTCTCCGATCGAGGCGGAAGGCACTTCCGGGAGGGGCCGGTACCAACCGCAAGCTTGATCCCTGGGGGTCTACCAGGCCCTCGTTACTCCGAATATACCTTCGGAGAGACGCGGTGATCACATCGATCTCGCTCTCGGGAGCACGAGGCTGACGTGCCGCATTCCTACCCCTGCCCTTGACTGGCGGGATTGGGGAAGGGGCTATGTCGCCGAATCGTACTCTGCCTCTGAGTCAGAGAAGCAAACCGGTCGGATCTCTGTCCGGAATTCCGTAACATTCTTCCCTCGGCGTCGACGCCTTGCCTTCCTTCCCCTGGGTGGTTCTTCGGGGGCAGGGCCTGATCTCTGTCCTGGCGTCCTCCGGCCGCACTGGTGCTGGGTCCAAGAGGACTGGGAACCAAGGTGCGAGGGGCACCGGGACAGTTATCAAAGGGGACGCGGGGAGAGATGATTCCGGGCAGGACTCCGGGCCGGGATCGGAAGGTGGGATGACCCATGCCTCCTGGATCGGCCACACAGAGTAGATCCTGCTGGTGAATAGCGCTACCGCGAGGTGGTCCGCAGTGGCTACTGCCAGTGCCAGCAACCGGGAGAGTCGACCCAACCTACCTTTGGGGCGGTCGGGGCCTCGATCCAGGTTGGGCATATGAGTTCCCCTGCTCAGGATGCGCAGAGGCCTGGCGACTAGAGCCAGCAGTGGCTTGGGCCAATGCGGCCGCTGTTGCTAGAGCCCCAAGGTGGGCATCCTCTTCCGCTCGTGCCCGACGTTGGCGTCGAGACAGACGAGTCGGGATGAGCGGCGCGGGCAGGTGGAGAGCCCGCTCTTCGACTGGAGAGGCCTGGCGGCGGTGTCGCCGTGGCCTGGCGGGAGTCCTTACCGTAGGTCCCTGGAGCGAATCCCGGATAGGGTGATCCCGGGCCTCTTCCACCTCATCCGCGTAGGGAAGGGAACTGTCAGAGCGCTCCGGGGATAAGCTCCCGAAGCGGTTGGACGTTGAGGTAGGCAGCGGTGCCTCCCTGCGCGGCCCTCGGGGGGGCGGGGCGGGGCGGTTGGGGTGGTGGCGAGGCGCAGCCTCCTCAAGGTCTAGGCGAGCCATTTCCCTAGTGGGGATGACTCCCTCTTCCTCGTATCTCCGCACCAGGGTGTTGATCACCCTTCTCTGGATGACCTCCGAGGGGGAGAGAGGGCGTGGTCGTCCCGCAATTGCGGCTGCTGGGACGGCTGTGGAACGGGCGGGACCGCGCGGAGTAGCCGCGTCGGTGTTTCCCCTGCCCCTGCGCCAGTGGGCGGGTGGCGATCGGGCACTGGATCGGGCGACCTGATTCCTGAAAGCAGGGAGAATGACCCATTAACAGTGACAGGAAAAAGGAATCGACAACCAACCATTAGTGCCACGACGCCTTCCGTGGGGGGAACCCAGGCCCTCGACGTTGCGAGACGGAGTGCCCGATTTCACTTCCCCAGCCCCTGGCGGGTAAGACTGAATGCTTGGCCGGGCAACACGCCGGTCTTCCAACACCTCTGAAAGCCATCGGTCTTCGTATCGAGGAGAAGAGATTCACGTCGGGTTCACCATTTTTCTGTTTCGGTGCGGATGTGCGTCGGGTTACGCTGTTCCGCCAGGACGCGTTCGCGCGTGCACCCGTCAACCCGAGGGGATGGGCGCGCGGCTTGTGGTCCCGCAGTCCCGCTTTCCAAGGGCGGGCGGCATTCGTCCCTTATTCAGGGGCGTCTGCTCCTTGATCGAAACCGGGATGATGGGATGTCGGCTCCTCCTTCCTTGGACGTCTCCTCGGAACTCGTCGCCTAATCCGGGTCTCCCTCATAGACTTAAGAATGTTCGTGAATCTCGTTCCCGGCGCCATATCTTCATGGACACCGGTTAATTACGCTGCTTCCGCCCGGACGCTCCAAGGAGTCTGGTCGGGGCAGCAACCTGCGGTGAGAAGGCCGGGTGGCTCTGGGTGCTGGGGGCGTGTCGTAGCACTGCGGCTCTGCACGTCTGTCTTCCGTCCCTAATAGGGCTTCTTGAAGGCATGATGGCCTGAGGCATCCCGTATTAGGCGCGTGGAACTGTGTCACCTGAGGTTTTCCTCAGCTTCCCATGTTTAACACGGGGTATGCCGCGAGTTTAACGTCCAGCGGGGACGGCATCGGACCGATCAACACGAAAAGTGGATCAGGTGACAGATCCCCTTGCGGGGAACCTCCGACGCTGGGGCCAGCACATGGGCGGCTTCCCAAGTAACGTGGAGTGGAGTGAAGTGGCATGACCCCACCGGGATGTGGCGGCCCGGGTAAGGATCAGGATGGATGATGGAGTGAAGAGCTTGGACCTCGTAGAGGCTTCCTACGTACCGCGCGTTAGCACGGATCAAAGTCAACGTAGTTCGGGTATACAGTTTAACGTCATGCTGGACGTCGGCAAGCCGACTCACGAAGAGGTCTAGGCCGCCGGGCGGAGGATTGAACCGGACCACCTCGCACAGAGGGGGGTGGAACGGCCGGGTGGATCACAGTTTCACGTCATGCTGGACGATGAAAGGAGAAATGGAAAAAGGGGCTGTGGGGAGGCACAGTGGAGATACACACGGGCAGTCTCCCACAGGGGCGGATTCATAGGTGAATCGACGCAAGCGTGAACCCTGGAGGGGTCCACTGATGGACGAACCGACGTAAATACGACCGGGACGACCAGGTGGCGGGCTTGGACCTCAAGAAGGCTTCCTACGTACCCTGTATAGAAGACAGGGATCAAAGTCCACGTAGTTCATTCTGTCAGGACTTACGCACTTGAGGCAGCCCGGATGCGGCAAAACTCAGTTGGAAGGGACTTGGACCGAAAGCAGAAGACACCTCGATCCCAGTCACACCCTCTACTGGCTTCGGCAGTGGGGAGGCGCAATGGAGATACACATGTGCAGCCTCCCACGAGAAACTAGGGGTTTGTAATACCCTGCCCCCGCAGGGAAAAGCCACTCCCATTAAATCATCCCAAAAGGGGGACAATCCCGACATCCCTGCAGAGACGAGCGGGTGGGGGCCACATCAAAACCGGGGGAGACCCTGCGTGCAGAGCATGGGATCAGATGATGCGGACGGTTTAGCGTCTTGCCAGACGAAGTACAGTTTAACGTCGTGTGTTGAGGACGAAGCGGACGGTTTAACGTCTTGCCGGACGAAGTACAGTTTAACGTCGTGTGTTGAGGACGAAACACTTGGCAGTTTAACGTCTTGCAGCGCGGACGAATGTGCAGTTTAACGTCATGCTGGACGTATGGGCAGTTTAACGTCATGCTGGACCTATGTGCAGTTTAACGTCATGCGGGACGAATATGCAGTTTAACGTCATGCTGGACATATGTGCAGTTTAACGTCATGCAGGACGAATGTGCAGTTTAACGTCATGCTGGACGATTGATTGCCGCCGACGGGTCCGTGTCACTTCGCACGAGCCTGGAAGGCTGCACGGGAAGACAGCGCACGGTGCGGGCACCCAGGATGAGGATCATCGAGCGCCACACAGGCGGGTACCCGCAGGGGGTCAAGGGAGGCGACCCTGGCGGATTGCGCGCAAAAGAGGAGCATTGCGCGCAAAACCGCGGGCCGGCGCGCAAAATGGCGGGCTGGCGCGCAATTGGGCCAGCGCTTTGCGCGCGGCTGATGGGGATTGCGCGCACCGGGCTTCGGGTAGCGCGCGGGGGCAACGGCTCATTCTCTAACGAATGGCCACTTTGAAGATGGGGGGTGCGCGCAATCAGGTTGGATTGCGCGCACCCGGGGGCAATTGCGCGCAAGAGGCTTCTTTTGCGCGCAAAGGCCTTCGGGTTTGAAATTTATTCAAAGGAAATGAGCCAAGGGGATTGCGCGCGAAGGCGGACCCCAAGGCTCTATTGCGCGAAATAAAGGAGGTTACCTGAAGATCGGCATTGCGCGCGGAAGGGGTTGAATTGCGCGCGCGAGAGACCGTTCGACTTCCAGCAACCTTTGAAACGTTGGGGGTCTCCTAGTATTTATAGGCAACCCCGGGCGCGGAATCCAAGGCGCGAGCGCGGAATTCTCCTCGCGGGCGCGGAATCGGGCACGGCGCGCAAGGGAGTTGCGCGCATCCCGGGGGTTTTGCGCGCGGATCATCATCTTTGCGCGCAGACCTCTGAAATTCCGCGCAAGGCCTCCGGGCCCTCCGAAACATTCTTCCGACTCCAAATATGACCTCGCTTTCCGCATCCGGAGCTTCGTTTGGGAACAACGGACTTTTCCGGCGTCTACAACGGCCATTAGTCTTTTAGTAGGAAAGTAAATAGACAACATTTTTTTGTTTTAAGTTACATTACATATGGATGAGGAATTTGTTTATGATGTTGACTAAGAATATAAAGATATATACTTATATTTTAAGTAGAGTTTAATTATTTAATAAATTTCCACCACTAACTCATTTTTTTAAACGTTGAGTATTCAAGAAGACTTGGTCACACCTGAAGAACTAGAATAAACTTCTATAGAATCACATGATCCATGAAGGATGAACTATATATTTACATTTTCTTTAGAGATTAATCAAAACCAAAATAGTTATTACAAGATCTAATGATCCCCCAAAAGGATATTCCTTGATAGAAATAAACACTAATCTTAATTTCCAAAATTAAACCAACAATACCCCAATGTTAAATAAATACCATTCAATAATCAATTCTCCTTAGAATCCTTTAATATAATCAAAACTAATATTGAAAACCAAAACATATTAAGAATGTAGTCTTCCACGTTAAATTGTATCTCCAAATGACATTAATTACTCTTAAAGTCACATACATAAAAGTAATTAACCTAATCATTTCCATAAATAACCTAAATCATTATAAATCCACAACAAAAAACATAGATAAAAATCCACCATTACTCCTCAAATGAAATCCCATACTACTGTATTTTCCTTTGGCATATAGTGTTCTCAACAAAGCGAACAACTTCTAAAATAACATTTATCACTTAATCACCAAATCATTTTCCAATACTAATGGTATTCATTTGATAAGACATAAGATCCCATATCCAATTATTATTGATCAATAAAATCATTCAACTAAAAATAATAGTCACACTAACCAGGGACTTCACGTAGTCCAGTGGTAGGCGATAAATCCCAATCGCACTTTGGTTGTGGGTTCGATTCCTATAGCTTTATCTAACGCGACGGGTTGTCACACGGTCTACGTGTTTTCCTTTTTTCAAAAACAATATTATATAACATTACCAAAATGAGATAAATTCCTCAAAATAAGCATAAAATAATTAACCACAAATGTAATCTCATACCATTCATTTTCATCCCAAATTATAATAATTTGTAATTTCCTCAAACCCAATGATCATATAAAACCAAATGGTTATTTATAACTATATCCACAAGAGAAAAGATATTTCTTCCATAAATATCATTCTCACATGGAAAACGTTATGGTTACAAATACAAGAGAAAATTATTCCAAAGTAAACCCTTCAACAAGGATCACTAATAATTTTTAAAAATGTATCCAACCATTTATTTCCTTATAGCTTCATCTCTGACCAAGAAAGTATCCTATAGAATAGGACATTCACTCGGGTAATGGTCAGGTCCCCTACATTTACAACAAATGACTATAAATGGATTCTTGGGACCATTTTTATCTTCTTCCATAGTACTCTTCATTTTTCTTCGGCAATTCTTCACTTTATGTCCTTCCTTCCCGCAGGTAAAGCATTTCTTTGTCCCATTGAGACACTTTCCTGGGTGTCTCCTCCCACATTTCCTACATGATGGAAATTGAGGATTTCGTTCTCCATTGTCTCCACTACTGGAGCTCTTATCATTCATCACCTTTCTCTTCTTTTTTGAGCCCGGTAATTGGTTAATATATATATTGTTGATCATATTTTTGGAAAATTTATTTGGAATAAAGACGATATATTTTACGCCTATCAACATTCCATTTTGTTTCTCATTGCCACTACCATTCCCACCTTGTACATCATTCTCAAAGTCACTATGACTTATTTGGAATCCAGCCGTTGACTAAAACCAGAAAGCATTGTGTGAGTAATAGTAGTCATACAATAATTTAGAGATTAACATGTCACCATATTCTCAATTTGAAACACATTAAAATTAACCAAGGTCATTTACTCTCATCTTATATATATAATACTTTAAATCGGTTTGTAGAGAAAAAGTAAATTATCCTAAGCATATCCCCCGGGAGTGTCGTAACCAAGAGTGCAGCAAGGCCCGTTTTCATGCACCAGTTCCCGTTCGAGTCTAGCTCAAAGCGGTGTTTTCAGGTTTTACCCCTAGGTACATCTATGCCAGAGCTGCCTATACCTGCTCGTATCCAGACAGGGATGTATTGCTCGGAAAACTCAAAAAATCTCTACAATACCAAAATTCTAGGAAGTTATTCTATACTAATCCTCAAAGTTCATCTTAGGTCTACGTTCTCTAATCAGAGTTTATCTAAATCTAGCTTCCAAGGTTTGTACTAAACCTCCCTCTGATACCAACTGTAACGCCCTGACCCTAGATACCCAGATTCAGTGAATTATTACATAACATTGGCATGATCACAAAGGATCAATTCTCGAAAGACCGATTAGTTTAATAGTCTTGGAAACACTAGATATATTCATAAGTTTTACAATACATCATAAGCTAAAAAACTACAACAACATCTTGTCTTCATATCCCCTCATACTATCCTTGTAGGTCATTCATAAATTACTTCTTCATAATCCTGGGAAAAATGAAACATTGAAAGGGGTGAGCTCAGATGCTCAGTAAGGATAACATTATAGCAGAAGCTTTCATAGATAAGCATAAACACTTAAGGCAGCTTATAACTAAAACTAAAGCCTTTTAAACATGAACCTCAGCATAAAATGGCAAAGATAAAATAAAATAATTCCATTTACTTACTCACATGGATATACTACTAGTCGAATGATCTAATGAAATATCAATAACAGCTTTCATAATGATGGAATGAATAATGCCATACTATCATAACCACATAGCCAAGGCCTCGTGCCAAGACTACAAATAAGATTTTTCCCATGTCTTGTGCCAAGACACTAGTTTTTCTCAAGAGACCTACCAATGCACTGAGGATCTATAGCGGTCTCCACCCGTCACTTATTAAGTCCAATGCATTCCTCATATGAACAGGTTTAAACATAACATAAACATCCGTACTAAAAATAGCATACGAAATGTCAATACTTTAACTACAAACCATGACTGGTATAAAAAGAGCACATCCACAGTCAAACATAACACATTCGATACAATATGGAAGATTTTATTGTATCACATTTACCTCAATCAGGAATAATGAAGGGTGATGACATAGATTAAAATAATCATCCAAACTATTTGAGAGAAATATCCCCCTTTTTCTTGAAATCATTTTAAAAGTCACACTATTTGTCAAGAAGCAATTTAAAAATAGATTTTTTAATCAAAGTGTCCCATACCACTTTGAAACTTTTTAAAAGGAGTTTTAATTTTAAAACATTAATGTCCATATAAATAAATCCTTAAAACAATTTTTAAAACATGGACATTAATGGGAAAGATTTAGATGAATAAGTCTTTAAAACATTTAAAAATGGTATTTTAGTTAGAGATTCTAACAAAAAGAGAGACACTTGAATACAAATAATTGAGGTAATAAAAACATTTTAATATCATGATAATAAAGTAATTCAAGATATATTATGTCAAAGTATGTTATATACACCACATAAAAGTGATTTGGTGTATAACAACAAAGAAGTCTCAATGGAATGTAAATTGAGATGAAATCTCTCATAAAGGCTGTATCCTTAGGTTAAGGATAAATCAACGAAATAGTTATGTGTCACAAATATAAATACACTAAATATGATTGGATATTCAGATTAAATCAATCAAAGGATATTCACACATAATCTTATAAAAACAACACCAATGAATTGGATGTTTAACTCAATAGATGGAGAGTGAGTTAATATTACTCTTATCAAATTCATATAGATGACTTGAGAAATTATCAATTGAGTGATTTTGTGTATCAAAATTATATCCACAGAAATGGGGAGTGGAAATTATGACACAATAAAATGAATAGTTATTCCACACATAATCTTGGAGTAAAATAATCAATGAAGTTTGTGTAAAGCCGAATAAATGGAAATTGAAATTTCAAATTCCCTTATTGATTTGGTAACATAAAAAACATACACCCATGAAAGAAGGATCATACAATGATGATGTAAATATAAATTAATTATATTATATTACACAATGAATACAAACATGGGCAGTACACACACCACATGTAATAAATAAGTGGTGAACAATGGAATTCTCACAGAATTAAAAGTTAGATAAGGAACCCCTTACCTTGTACTTTTCCTTGGTTAGGGGTAGGTTAACCTCCTGTATAATGTTGAAATAATTGTTATTAAATTATTCATTAATCATATACATTAATATGATATCATATATGATCTTTTAACATTGCTTTGTTAATAATATCTTAGAATTATCGTCGTTTCGGGTGTTAGATTACTCATTTTATTTTATATGTTTTGTTACATAAGCCATGTTTGTCATTGATAGTTTGTATCTTATTCATATACAGAATGATATAAAGTTCTTAAACATTATTTTTAAATCATCAAATGATAATTATACTTGAATGGATATGATGGAGAATGAATCTCATCGCGTTCGTGGAGACGGTAGTTCGTACGTACGCACGAGCGACAAAATAATATATAATTAGATGGTATATCATATATACAGAATCATTATCATGTTATATTTATTATTTAAATGAGTTACACATCATTATTATACCCACCCAAATAATAATATATTCAATAACAATTACACCACAACGTGGAGACGGTAAGCCGTACGTACGCACGTATGGTGACATGTTATTCAAAGGGTGGATAGAATACTGAATATGGTTGTACCATATTTATATTAACATCAAAATATATATAAGATACTGGAGTTATTATTTTAGAATGGTAATAACAAATAAATAAGAAGTGGAAGAAGAAAGGAACTTCGAAAGGGGTGGTGAAAACATTACCTCTTCTTCGGGTTCTTCCTTTTAATTTGATCAAAAGGGCTCCTTAGGTTGGCTATCTGATCAAACTAAGACCTCTAGGTTGTATTGAGGGAATTTGAGAGAGTATTTGGGAAGGGTTTGGCCGAACCAAAAGTCTTTGAAGGTGTGAAGAAATGAGAAGGAAGAGTTCCCTTTTATAAGAGGGGTGAGGGGCACCTTTGGAAAAGCTATAAATATTATTTTATAATAAATTCATATTCGGTTTCTAATAGATAAAAATTTGATTATTCAAATTTTAAGGTGGGGATAGGTCTAAAACCATTCAACCAATAGAATTTAGACAGGTTTGGGTATCTATATTAACCTTATCTGTTAGTTTTAACTCTTAGTTAATTAGTTTGACATTTACCATGTCACTTTGTATTTTTATATTATATAGTTAATAAACATACTATATACATCCAAACGACCCGCAAGTGTTCCATTAATGATATACCTATCATGATATAAGTCTCTTGGCCGAACCTTAGATTTTTAGGAGTTTAATATCAATTAATAATATAATATTTGTTTAAAAAACTCTTTTATGTCAATTTTGAAACTATTCAATAGTTGATTTTTTTGAAACTCATAACAGATCGATTACTTCAAAAAAAGGTTAATTAAATCAATCCTAATATGTCATATTATCCTATAAAATTAGTGTAATTCATTAAAAGTCTTAAATTATATTTATTTGGATATTTATAATATCAATTATTTTAATGTTTCACTATTATCGTAATTACTGCATCATCATTGTGTCCTAAATATATTAAATTATTTAATGTTTTAAAATTATAAATAAGATATAATTTTGTAGGAAATATTATTAGATTTCTAATGAATATTTACAATCGAATTTATATTATGTATAACCCTATTTTAAAAAATATTTAGTAAATAAAATATGATTTTAACTCTTTTAACTCATCTTTGAATTAAATAATAATAAATGTACAAATCGAATCCAAGTGGACCTAAATGATAATATTTTATTCATAAGGTTGTTTTTGTTCGAGATACCCTTGTCCAATAGAATTAGGACATGTGTTAGGGTAATATTAATATCATTTTTACCCTTAATTACCCTATTTACTTTTAACTTTGGTAAATAAAAGTAAAAAGTTACTATTCACCAAAAATTATTTTCATCTCATTGAACCACATTTTAATTTTTTATATTAACCGTTTCTCTCAGATTTTTTAAATTCCATTCACAGAATCGGTAAAATTATGTTTTATGAAAAATTCTGTTTTTTTTAACTACCACTTAGGTGTCTCACTATTCATCAAAAATTGAAGTTTTTCAGAACAATGCCAAAATTTCACCCTAAGCTATATTTGATATTCCAAATTCAAAAATTATTTTTGTTTTACAAAATTCAAAAAATATAAGTTTCATTAATTAATTTTATAATTAATTCCCGCTGTCACAACAAATAGCGTGTTTTTAAGAAACAATATATATCATAAGATTGACAATTATTTTGGTCCAATTTCAAAGTGAAATAAATTATAATAATCACCATTGGATAAAATGGTAAAAATATATTCTAATTATACTTTAAAACCACTCAATAATATAATTTATCACTATAAATTATTTTGATTCATAAAGTTGTTTTTAATATAAATTTAGTAATTTTCACTATTCATCAAAATATAAGTGTTATCCGAAAAGTTCCAAAATTTCACCCTACGATAAATTCGATATTCTGAATCCAAAAATGTAGTCCATTTTGAGAGATAGAATTTATAAAATTTCAAAAAGTAGGTATTACTATTCATAACGGCTGGTTTGATTGGTTGTGATGTGTTAGAATCTCAAAGTTGCGTACAATGCACGCCATTGCATTATTCGAAGGGAAACGTAGCATGAAAGCTTGGGTTGTTACAATTCTTATGACTGGTACTTCCACCCTGAGAGAAATCCATTTGTCTCTTCCTCTTTCCAGCAGAAATAATACAAGTAACTGGTGCTGAACCGCCCTGTCCCACACAACTTGATTCCTGCAGGTTCTTCTCTATAAGCAGAACCAGATTCACAATAGCGTGTATAGTAGGAAACCTAAAAACATTCACCAGCACTCGGATGTCATAATGAAGACCATCCTCAAAACGCCTGGCTCTCAACATCTCATCACCCACAAGCACGGGTGAAAAGCACTGAGGCTCGATGAAATGAGCAGAATAGTCCATCACTGACATAGCGCCCTGCTGTAGATTCATGAAATCTCAAGCTCTATTTTCCCTCAGCGTCTCCGGAAAAAAGAAGTCATATAAGACTACCTAAAAATCATCCCATGCCATGTCTCTATGATGCTCTGACTGGGTGGTGATATCCCACCACCTATTGGTGGAATCACACAGCATATATGTCGCAAGCTTGACCCTCCACCCTGGAGGCGTCTCAAGATGATCGAAGATAGTCTGCATCAACTATAACTAATACTCCGCAGCCTGTGGTCCATCATCACCTGAAAACATAAGCAGATGATTCTGCTGAAAGATACGTATCACCTCAGCCATAGATTTGGCAGCCTGCGGTGCTCCCTGAAAGTTCTGCATGAACCGCGTAAAGCCTTCACGTAACATCGCCTCCACACCTGTGTCCGTTATAACATATGTTGCCGCATCTATCTCTGCGGGAGGATAAACTGGTACACCATGGCCCACCAACTCCGAAGTATACTCGGTGCCGCTCTCCTGGTGAAGAATGCATGTTCATCTAGGCGGCATGACACTACAAGGTCAATGGAATGCCTTAGATTCAAGATTATTAATACTGAAAGCGAAGGTACCACAAAGGGAACAAGAGGAAGAAGGCATTTCAGAAATTGAAAAACAAGACTACACGACGTGTATACTGTCTACACGGCATGTACATGAATTCACTTCCCATGCTCAGGTCCTTACACACAGTTAAGCCACACGACATCAGTTCAACAAGAACTACACGGCGTGTATAGTATATACACGGCGTGTATGGTGTTATATTCCAACTTCCCGTGTCATTTGTGACACAACCGACTACTTGGCTTGAAACTACACAGCGTGATACACCCGCACATGGCGTGTACACAACCCTGTTTCCCCACCACACAGCTATGTCCACACGGTCTATCCTCATATAAGACTACACGGCATGTCCCAAAGGTACACGACATGTTCCAGGAGGGGGTGACACCGGCCCATGTTGTTCGTTACACGGTCGAGTCCCCAGGTCACACTACACGGCGTATTCATCATTGACACGGCATGTTCTGTACAGGATTTCACCGACCTGTGTTGTTCATTACACAGCTGAACTCTGGGTCAACACTACATGTCATGTACAAAAACTACACTGTGTGTTTTACCCATGATCTTCCCTTCCCGTGTCGCCGCCAACAAGGTTTGTGACATGGGAAGAGACTACACGGCGTGTACTCGGGGTACACGGCGTATACTCAAAAAGTTCATTTTTTTCATCCCAAACATAAGGTCATACACGTTGTGTGTAAATATACTACATGGCATGTATACTGGGTTTCCCGATAGTATGCCTCAGAAACATCCCCGGAACCCAGATAATACCGAAAAACCACACCTAAGTGTCAAATTCCGACCTGTGGGGGCCCATACTCCCCACGAATCAAAATATGAAATCTTCTCTGTGTTATAACAAAATAATCAGTCAATGAGCCACCATATTCTTGTAAATGGGGGCCCATACTCCCCAAAAACCGAAGTTTGGCGTTCATTCTATAAACAGGCTCACATAAAATTACCCTATCACACAGCAGGTATTTTATCAGAGATGCTATCACAACAGCATGCTTTTCTACCACAATAACTATCACAACATCATGCAATTTCTAATGCACCTACATGGCATGGAAACTATTCATGGAATGTGATATCTTGCATGTTCCTATATGATGCATGAGATGGAATACACTCATCGCATTGAAATGTAATTAAATAGAACCCACAGATAAAATTTAAAAGCACAATCTCAAGTGTGTCACCCAATGGTGAAAACAAATCAACTGTAAAATAAAAAATCAATAAAATTGCAATCACAAGGTAAATTGGATTTTCCCAGTATGCAGGTTAGCTACACTCGGGAACAGCTTATTACCAACTACCGTTCCTCATATCCCAGACTATGGTTCCAAATACTAAGTCAAATAAAAGAAACCCCTCTTAAACAACTTTGTAACGTCCCGAACTCGGGTGCCATGCAACGGTGCCCCAAATCCGGTTCTCCACGTGACCTCAAGCGCATTTCCCCAAACTCAAGAGGATACCAACTAGGAGCGAGGGCGCAGGTCTAATAGTGGGGAAACTATGCACTCATCTATCAAAGTGTAGCGCAGCATAATGGAAATAAAACATACAACTAACGGCGGAAGCAGTAAACCATACATAACTGAAATAATCAACAGAAGCGGATATAAAAAACAATGTATAAATAATGATGTTACATGTCTCAAGTTCTAAGAAAACAGCCAAAATATGTTATACATCAATACAGTACAACAAAAAGTAGAGTACAACAAAGCAAAGCAAACAACTGGTAGCGGCATCGCGAGCAGAGGCTCGGTCCCATACCCTCCTACTCCATAGAAACAGTCAAGTACATTTATAAGGACTCTTTCCCCTATCCACACCTGCAGCAACATAATCTATTTCGGCCGAAAAGCATGACCCAAACCTGGTGTGAGAAATATATCTCAGTAGGCACCCACCAAAGGCTTGTTCCCAACTGCGTGTAAGCATGAAACAATAGTGTGAAGTACTATAATGAAATAAAGTAAGTAGTACTCAAAAGTATCTAATTACAAGTTATATTTCCATTTTATTATCCATTTAATTCATTTAATTTAAAATACCACCACAGTGAATATTATAAATAACCAGCTAATTTCCTCCGACACGTAAACTCCTACCCTCAGGTAAAGAATATCCAGCACACGAATCTGACCTTAGGCATAATAGAGTTTTCCATCAAGCGTAGGTAGTGTCACCCACAGGCACAGAGTCAGCTACCCAGAGGCATGGAAGAAGTTTCCTTCAGGCCGAGTGAACTACTGCCCACATGCTTAATAGTGTAGTGCCCACAGGCTAATCACAACAACGCTCCCAGGCTTAACAGTTAACTGGCCCATGCCAAATATGTTAACATGCAGTAAACAAGCAATTCCACTCAAGGAAATTCTATAATTACTACATTAAAGTCATACCCTCGGGTACCCTATCCAAACAACTAAATAGTGGAACACACCCCCGGGGTGGTTCCAGATCCAAGCAGTAATCCCAAACAACATTTTATTATCACAATTTAATCACTTATAAAATTTTAGGCATTAAATATAGAAACGACCTTAGCCACATGACACCCCAACATGGTTTCGTGGCACAAAAACACAAAAAACACACAGAAGTTGGAAAAACAAACACCAAGCCACCTACCTTATATTCTAACGAGCATTACACACGAACATCGGTTCCCGAAATTCGCAAGAATGGATTAGATGTGATGAAGAATAAAACTGTTCAAACAAAAATAACTCCTATTAGGAGATGAATTGGTGAGAAGCAACCTAGGAGATGGAAGCCCTTACACGTGCGGTTCCAACGGGATCATCTGAGGCAGAAACCGATTCCAGAAAAACACCCGGTGGATCCTCAAATGTTCGGCCTCCTCCTTTGGCTCCAAAAACGGCTGAAATGCCTCCTCTGCCAAATGAAGAGGCAACTGCCTGTTTTAAGCTAAAAAAACAAATTACACAGCGTGTACTTCTGAGTACACGGCCTGTACTTATGAGTACACGGCGTGTACATATGAGTAAACGGCGTGTACATCCTTCATTTAACCATTCCTCTGGAGGTGCCGCCACACTGTTCATCTGTCAATATGAGTACACGACATGTACTCCCGAGTACACGGCGTGTACTGTCACCCCGTTGGCTGCTACTCCACTGCCTTACTGTTTAGGCCTACCGACTGACTACACAGCGTGTAAAGGACCACTACACGGCGTGTAGTCGGTTCCTACACCCCTCATCATCGACATGGCTACACGCCCCGTGTACTCATCCCCACACAGCCAAAAGTACATGACATGTGGAAAAATACACGGCGTGTAGTTCCAAAATTTAGTATTATTCCCCATTTTCCATATTTTCTCATAAACACATAAGGAAAAGGAAAAAGAAGTCGCCCTTACCTCAAAACAAAGAATCGAGTTCTTACAACACTACCAAGAGTGTTTAGAGAATATTTTTGTATTTTTGAACATCCTTTAGAAATAAGTTTTTGAGATGTTTTAAAACCATTCAGAATCTGGGGAGAGTTGTCCAAAAGATAAGAAAAACCTAGGATTGAGCAATGAGCACCTAACCATCCTTGATAATTATTGTCTGAACGCAGTCAGGGGAACCATACACCCAAAAATAAAGAAGATTAAATAATGGGGAAGGTAGGGTAGTGTCATCTAGAAATCCATACTCGTATAGAGGGATTCCATGAAACAAGGTGTAGTCCAGAAACCCATGTAATATGAATACCTTTAGACTCTCATTAATAGTATACACACAGTATTAGGGATCAACATTATGATTTTGGGAAATCAGGTCCATTTGATTGGACGCCATTGGGAGACCTTGGTGAGAACCAGAATCCATCTAGAAATACGTTAGTGGTAGATGTTAGTTAAATAAAAAATGTTGTTGAATGATGATGAGAACCAGTGACATCAGGTGCATGAAATGACTCGCAAAGGGTTTATGAACCACATAAGAATTTCTCAGATCACCTGAACTCCAGAGGACTCATGTGTTGCATAACACCCATATGGGATCAGGAGAACCACATGAACCCCTTAGAGGCATGTCACTGAGTGTCCTAAACATTGTCACGTGAGTTGGAAAGGATTGAATGATTAGGATAACAACTCTCGCAATGTCCTCAAGACAACCACAACACTCGTAGATGATGTCTGATAGATTACCAGTCTATAGTTAATGATTAGATATGACAAGAATATTAGAAAGAAACAATCTTGTGAGAGATCTCTGACAAAATGGACTTGTGGAATATGCTCATGAATGGATATCGCGATCAGGGTTCTTGGAACAGTCTCATGGTTGAGGCACTCGATGGAGGTGAAAACAAGAGGACTCTAGATATGGGGTAACTTGAGGAATGAATTTTACACTTCCTCTGATATATATAATAAATTTCATGGAATACCAAACATCACATGGTAGATCAAGCTTAACCAAAGGAACCAGTTCGTGACACCAACAATGAATAATAAGGGCATTATTTTTCCTCATAACTAAGTCATTGTCCCCACATATGTCACTCTTAAGGGTGGAATTTGATGACAACTAAAAAATACGCATCATAATGATCATAAAGGAATGAATAACTAGATATGGTAATTAAATCCACAAAATGATAAGAAACTGAGACTCACAGATCGTATGATCCTCCAAAGGTCTTTTGATCACATGACCATTTCAAGGCCTTGGGAAGAGTCCATGCACATCACATAATCTATGATGAATATCAAGGAGCCCCTTTCGATGGACCTTCCTTCTCTCTTGATGTCTATCTATACAACCAATGTCTACATGGTGATGAAAGAAATGAATGCCAATAGGTCACATGGGTTTTCATTAGCATGTTCATGACAAACCATCATAAAATCCTCAAAAAACAAGGGGGGATGATATTCAAAGGGGGGAAATACTAGTTATCATATGGATCATATGGCATATCATCATTTGAATGTAAACATTTTCTAGATGATATCCATGAAAAATCACAGGGCCCAAAATCATTTGAAAAATAAATCAATGGAGATAAAGGGTGAGTAGGTGAGAGGTGATCATAGTCGTTGAAGGACATTTGATACACCTCCATTGATCAGAAAGACAACGTAAGACAAAAATGAAATGTTCGCCTCGTCTCAGGAAAGCCATTTGTTTTGTCAGCATCACCATATGGTAGTCCATCTGTATGTCCATGGAATTATGCATTTCCCCTCAAGATCTCTAAGGAAGATTGGATAGATTCTTACACAACCAGAATCACACACCCCATATGACCCATATTGGTCACATGAGGCATCATACAAAAATAAAGAAAATATCCTAGGCATTACATGTGAAAAATCACATAATACCAGACCTTTGTAAAATAATGAAAAGTTGATAGAAAGGGAGTATGCAAGATAAACTCACGGTTTCTAAAATACATGCAACGTACAAGGGACGTTCATAACCCATCCCTGAGAGACCTCCTAAAAACCTAACCAGACCTTGAAAATACACTTATACAACCACCTCGCATTAAGAAATATTCCAGGTAAGGCATCGATCTCTTGCGAAGGATCTTGGGCATGTCTATAGGGAATGGTGAAAATTATTTTTACATGACCGCATGGTCAAAAAACTATTCATTTATCATCAATAACATGATAAGGGAATAATTGAAGGAAGAGACTAGCATCCAATGAAAATTAAGTGACTCACTCGAAACGATCCATGGTAGATCCTCATGAAATCGCGTGGTGCCAGCCCACTTTGCTGAATATTTCTTGGATCCATCCCAGATATGCAACGAAAATAGATGATCATATAGGGTGGAGAGGCCTATAAATTCCCCACCATAACATGAAAAATAGACCAGCTATTGTGAAATAGAAACACATGAGCGCAAATGTCCCAAGCATCAATGCAGACTTCTAAGAGAAACCAATCATGTGATCGACAAGTCTCATATTAAGCAATGTACTAGAAAATGACCTGATAAATCATGAACCATATATATGAAATATCATTTGATCATACTTAGATCTCATGAATGGCTACTAGAATGGAATGCAAGAAATACACCACAAGTTTTCCAGTTCATGTGAGACTCCAAATAAATAGATACTGAACCAATCCTAGGAATTTTCAATACAAGTTCTAGAACCAACATCAAAAGTGGATGAATTATGAAAAAGGCATGATTTCTGACCTTCATGTGGTTCTTCTAAGTCATCCATGGACACTTGATAGTGACAAGTCACATCACCTAGATCTCGCATCGTTCCTTTAGCATGTTATTTTAGAAACATAAGTCATCAAGACATGTCAATGAAAGTCACACGGTCCCCCTGGGCACACTACCATGGTATTAAAAAAACATTTAGGTCTATCACCTGTGACTTGAGAATTCCTTCAGATACATCACATGAATTATATAATCTTTATTTTCTCATATCAGTGAAGTCTTACTATTTCATCTCGGCCTGAAAAACAAGCTCTCACAACACCCTTCGAGAAAAACATCTGATATCTACGATGCCCTAAAAAAATGGTGGTTATTTCTCGAAATGACCATTAGGAATTTTATCATAGACACATGAAATAATTCAAAACATGTCACACTAACTCTTAGGACATCAACCATATGTGTATAGACCAGTCATGCGATGACTTCCAGGATAAGGAAACCGGGTCATGCAATGCCTCCCAAGAAAATCCAACTGGGTCACGCGTCATCCTCTAGGAGAACACAATGGAATCCTTAAAGTGTATGCCCCAGTCAATAGGGAAATCACAGAGTGTAATCCCCAATCAAAAGGTAAAACTCTGTGTGTAAGATCAAAACAAAAGGGATACCTCATTGTGTAATCCCCAATCAATAGGGTAGCCCCCGAGAGTAATACCCGATCAATAGGGCATCCTTAGTGTTTAAGCCCCAATATTAAGGATACTATAAAGACTCTAATTCCTACAATATTCAGGATACGTAGGCCACATTTTCATGGTTTTAACTGCATATTAATCATCTATGTTTATTCCAGTTTCTAGGACCTCATCTTGAGAAATTATACTGATCACTTGCTAACCCATGCTTGTCACAATGTGCATATCTCACATGGTCTTAGTGAGTGTCACATATTATGTTATCTACAATATACACCCCAAGGTTTCAAGGACAACACCTGTGTGTAATCTTTATTTAAAAACATCATATAGTATGTCCTCGATCAATAGGGTTTCCATTTTGGTATAATCCATTAGCACTTATCAAACATCAAGGATTGTCATAATGTTCCCATGTGTGATTATCCACTTTAGACGATTAGCAGGTTTAGGGATATGTGAAATGTGAAAACATTAATTACCACCATACTCAAGATATACAATTCTCAAGTCCCAAGCTCCATACCAAACACCCCACAGACTATCCTAGTACACAAGTCCTATGTATATATGCCATGAGGCTAGTCATATGTTCCCTATTTGTTTCACACAGTGATCGTAGCTCACATGGGATTAGGGAGATACAATGAACAACTCATTAGGCATCATTAATGTTCAATAACCAGAACTATCCTATTATAAGATCCCCGGTGAGTGGTATGGTATGATAACCCCTCATACAAGTGTATATACCATAGGCCCAATCCCCATGACGTGGTTAAAATAATATGACTCTGATTCTTTCAATAACCTGGATACGTTGGATGTCTCCTTGAGACCCATGGTCAAATATTTGGTGTCTCAGTACCCGCACATATATCCTCTCCACATGATGCTAAAATACATGATATTAAGGAACTATGTGGGTTATGATTCCTGAAATAACTATGATATATAGGATGCCTTATAATGGAACAATTCCCTCCACAGAATATTTACAACCACCTCAAATGGAATAAACCCAAAGGTCTCTAGTGCTATTCCTTAACCTAATTTTCAGTATAACAACATGAAATAAAGAATGTGATGACCCACCTCATAAATAGCCACTAGAATTGATGCCGTATATCATAGAAAATATTTTTAGTTCCAGGGTGTATAAAAAAATGGGAATAATGGAGACCGACCATCAATGATTTTCTCATATCTAAATAAACAAAAATCTGATTTTGAGAACATGGAAAAAAATTCATAGAGAGTGAGTACATAGAAATGGTCTCCCCACCACAAATAAAGTCTCTAATGATATGTATATCATCAGTAAGATGATGCTCTTGAAGAATCATCTTGATAAGAGTGGAGTTAAACTAAATACTATCCAATACGGCATCAAACATTATTTCCCAAACTCCTATTTGAAATTGTGGAAATAGAAAAATCTAGTTCCATCATTCAGATGATTCATTGACGACCTGGATCAGAATATTCCTACTCAAAGCATCAACATTGAAATTCCATTTTCTTTGGGAATAGGAAATTTCAACATAGAATTACTATATGTACCTTACCCAAAACCCTTATAGGAGATTCATATTTTTTGACAGAAGATGTAACTCAAGATCAAGTGGTCAGAACACATGGAATACTGTTATATGAAAGGCTAAGGTCATGAAATATAAAGTGTATGAATTATTAAACTGAGTTCAAGTTCATGGTTCAAATAATTATTGTCATGTTTCCAAATACAATGAGTACTATAAGAAATTTTGTGGTCACCCTACATAAGAACACAACACAAAACTGAACCTGATGTGTAAAAAAAGACAACATTTCCTTACATTTCCTTTAATAATTTCAAAACCGGTGTTTAAATTGGATAACATTAAAAAACAATATAAATCTGACATTTATCATCCCAAGCATACTTCACTCAATTCGGAGTGAGAGAGGTGATCAACGAAGCCAAATGTGATAAATCCTTTACCAACTAGTGATAATAATCAACTAATCCCAAGAATCTCTGAGTCATGAAAAGGTTACATTGTTTATCCCTTTTAATAAATGCTATCAACATCCTCGGATAAACTGATATACCGTGTTGTAAGACCATGTTTCCCAAGAACACCACTATTTACATCTAGAAATCATGTATGGATAGCTTGGAATAACATTAGTGATTTATCAATAATTCAAGGTCTTCTCTCATATGGGGAACATGATACACTTTAGGATGAGAGAAAAATGGGTTTCCATCCACAAATACTACCACAACTCATCAAGATACTCATGGAATATAATTTTCATCAAATTTAAAAAGACTATAGGAGAATTGGTTAAGAAAACTTTAATTACAAGGTGTCCATAATGTTCATACCTACCATCAAAGGCAGTTTTCTGAATGTTAGATACCATTATTCTCAATTGGTGATATCCAGATCAAAGATCATTTTTCAAAAACTAATTCAACCCTTTCACCTGATAAAAAATATCACTGACCCCTATATGTGGATACTTGTTATTTACCATAACATGTTTTAGATTATGGTAATCAACACATTGGTTAAGTGTTCCAATTTATTTATTATCAATGAGAACATTTTATAACCAATGTGACACACTTTGGAGTATAAACAATTTCTCAAATAGATCATTCAATTGAGCCTTTAGATATTTAATTTAATTTGAAATCAGGAGATAAGAACTTACAGATATAAGTTGAGTACCATACATTAAATCATTATAGAACACTAGATCTCTTACTTATGGAAGACATGAGAAGTTAGAAGAAAAAATGAGAGTAAAAATAATGAAAAATAGAGGGATATAACCACTCAAGGATTTATTCTCATGTTCAAAAGAAAACACTGATATCACCTTCCACATATGTGGATTAGAGGGTCCATATATACTAGACCTGATGTCACATTCTCCATAAAACATATGAAACACCCCATATTAAATAGTAAAGTGACCCATAAGAGATATCAGTCAATTATGGCATTATGTTCAGATAGGATATTCATCCAAAAAATAAAATATAGTTGTTTCATAATGAGAACCATAAAATCCCATAAAAGTTATGTTTTTGGTAAATATAACACAAGTAGGACAGCAATAACCCTGCTCTATATTTTTTCTGAGGGGTGTAGTAATATCCATCACATAAGATAACAGTTCCATTTGACGATTTCTGAGGTTCAAAATATGAATTGATATAAATTAATGAAATGAAACAAAATCAATTAAAGTAGTCAAAAATAATAATCTATAGTAATGGTACCTCTCATGGTCGCTTGATCTTTATTTGGTTCCTTTGGATACTCTTCCACTACATGAAAAAGATTTTTTTAGATTATTTTGGCCAAAACCCCCTTTTCTGAAGAATATGAATGAAAAAATTTACTTTATGGTGATTATAACCCTTGACAACTATATGGGGTTGAAAAGGATTAACAGAACATTTGAAGGTGACTTGAACATCCATAGGAACTGCATATCCTGGGTGCCTTAGTGAGAACTTGTTTCCAATGGCTAGGATTCCCACACAAGAATATAATAAATAGGCCTTCGTTAGGAACAATATGAATTATTGAAGATATCTACGATAAGAACTATTTTGAAACTCATTATGAGTAATATTTCCTTTAAATGAACTCACAAAACTCCCACTAGGATAAAATGATCTCTTGATAGCCCTAACTTACAAAAAAGGTCAATATCGATCATAAAATCTCTATCCATAATTTTTGCATAAGATTCTATATTTAGTAATAAAACATTATAATGAATATTTTATCTATGGACCGTCTCGAATCATCTTGTAATTATATTCTCATTTTATACAATCTCAGGTGAAAACATCAAAATATTGAAAATGTGGTTTTCATATTCGGTCATTGTCCTGTCTGCCTAATTGATTTTAAAAAACTCAAAACATTACCAAGAACCATATATTGTTGATAGAATTGGTCAGTGAAAATAAAAGTGTTGTCCTTCCACCCGAAACCCTCATGTTTTATATCTATTTCCATTAAGTCCCACTATCTCTTACTAGGTCTGTCTAGCTTGAAGGTTGAACATTTCACCATAATTGAATAAAGAATTT
This sequence comes from Viscum album, assembly GCA_963277665.1. NCBI lineage: Eukaryota > Viridiplantae > Streptophyta > Magnoliopsida > Santalales > Viscaceae > Viscum > Viscum album. The sequence goes on along the minus strand of OY728162.1, from coordinate 1,364,168,906 downwards.
AGAAGAACCAAAAAATAAGGTATATCGTTCTCAAACAATAATCATCCATTTGAGGATAATTAGATCCTTGGGATCATAGTATATTCTGGTAAAAGATATCCTATGAACAATTCAGGGATACATCCATAATAGGATCCACAACTGATGCCTCAATATGAATGAGTGCAGGTTCCTGTCCCAAATCATGTACATCAGTCATAATGACTTCAATGAGATTCTGTACCATGGTATTATTTTCTCAATGTGTATCATCTATAACATCCTCTTTGGTCCTATTCACACATCTTCTTAGAAGAATAATAATTACCAACAGTAGAAAACAACATGAATACATAATAATATTACGCAAATAAACAACTCATATAAGAGAAATGGGGAAATTAATTCAATTAGATAAGATATAATTATTTTTATTTCAATCATTCCAAATATAAACAGATAAAACACTAGAATTAGATGAAATTATTCCTCATAATTCCATTCTAAAACAATACATGGTGACATAAGGGAAATTACAATGAAATCCATCTATGGAATCACTAGTATCTTCCTCCTAAGAACCAACATGATACTCATAACTTCATAATGACATCATGGAAAGATTCTTAACCAAACCCATTGATACCTATTTTTTCATGAATCATCACAGATACCATGGTGCCCTCATACTCTATCCAAAACCAACATAGCCTGAAGGGACTTCCTGATACTAATGGGTTAGAAACTAGCACCTAGAATCATTCAATATATAAGAGAGAAGAAATTTTCCTGAAAAAGTTGGAAGATAATTATAGATTTTAAAATGATTAATACTGTAAAAGGATAAATTAACAAAAAAATAATTATATTAAAAAAATAGTATATCTTTAATGTAATCACCATAAATACAAAATACAAAATGAAACAACACTCCATTCATAAAATATTAATAACATTCACCTCCTCTAATAGGATCTTCCCAGGTGTTCAATAACAATATTCCATAATATAAACCAAATCATGCTTTAAATTTTAAAAAAATTGTCCTTGAATATTATTTTAATATTAAAAAAAACATTATTATTTTCATATGATTAAAACTGTTTCAATAATGGATAAACTACACATTTTATATAAATCCATAGGCTTGAGTAAAACTACTTAATAATCAAGGGAATATATAATAAAAATAATAACAATAAAGACCCTTCTGAATTTCAATTTGGAACAATAGTTTCAAGTACTAGGATTATCATAATTCTCATATCATTTATCACATAAATATATGTACACACATCCCTCAGGATCATTCCAAATTGGACCCATTATTATCCCATTGGGTTTATGGCACACAAAACTAGGATTTTTTTAGAATTATAATCATCAATAAATTTAAGGAGAATAATCATCCTAGAATTATTGTATTAAATTACCAACTAACTACCCAAGCTTGCATGTCATTAATCAATCAATTAAATTTGGAAAAATAATCCCATTCCAAATCAATCATCATTCACAATTCAATTTCCCACATTTAATTTTAATAATTCCAATTCAAATTCAATACCAAAACCTGATTGTTTTACAAAATATCATTCATTTTTTTTTAAAACCTATAACATTTTTTATCTTTTCAATTTAATATATTTTATAAAAACAACTCTTAAATAAAATAATATATTCCATCAATTCTGAAATACACCACAATTTACACTGTCATTTGAACTAGGGTTTTCCAAAAATCCCACACCAAATAAAATTATAATTCCAATTTGAATAAAATTTGTTTTTAATAAATCAATTGAAAAAAATATTAAAACAGTAATAAAATAAAGGTTTAATCAAATGGTAAATATTAAACAAAATGACCACCCTTTATCATGAAATCAAAAATCGACACTGACAGTGGGATCTGCTAATGAATATCTACAATGACGGCGATGAAGAAACAAAAACTAGAATAAAGATCGATTTAAATGATGATTACATACATAAAATATGTTTTTTATAATACATTACAAGGAGGATCTAAATATAAAGTAAGTGGGAAACAATGGGATGAGAAGCCCTTAATAGTTGGGATCATATTTTTCACCAATGCATCAATTCATCAAATATGGGGTTTAGAAGGAAAAAATTAGTTCTTTTGAGCCTCTGTAGCCTAAGAAAATGATTTAGGTAAAATAAGGTTTGATAAAGGGTTAACAAAGTGTTAAAATTATTTTTAAATAAATTTTCAAAATAAAAGAGTCATGTGCACACAGTTAGTTTGGCATGGTTGCATGATTTAAAAAACCATGCTCCCTAACTGTGAACCCCTCTAATGGGGTGCATAGTTTCTAATAGGACTATAAATGGTTTTTCAAAACATCAACCTATTGTGTATTCACTAACTATTTAGGGTTATATTTTTTCACTGGTAGAGGGGGTATAGATTATTCAAACTATGCACCAATATTCCACAACCCAAAAACATCAAAAAATTTTATATTTCTACCTGATGTAGCCCTAAACATGATCTAAAAAAGTATGATCAAATAAAAGGTAAAGGATTACATGAAAACATATAATAAGGTTCTATGATAATTATTTTCTCTGTTTATGTCTTGAATACATTCATTTACAAGAGGTTTTATGAGAATTCTATCATGATGGTGGAGACGAAATCCAATTACATGGTAATTATAGGGGAACAATGGATAATTTAAGTATACCAAATTATGGATATACCTATTGATCCATAATGAACCCACTATTACATAAATCTTAATGCATGAATCCTCTTCTCATATCATGGCATCTTGATCGAATTCAAGGAGATATCACCGTCTATTAGAAATTTTATTCTATAGCTTTTATATGAATCGATGGAAAATATAGACATGTAGAGGGTTTTTCGGTGTGTTGGAGTATTTTTTTTATAAATAAATAAATATGGATCATGAAATTAGGTAGTTATAAGAGGAGTTGGAGTCACTAAAAACATTTGGGGGACAGTAGTTGTGAATTATAGAAAGTATTGTGGGAAAGGGAACACTTTAATAGTTAAAGCAAAGGCATTTTATATCAGCCTCTCCTTTGGAAATAAATACAACATATGTTAGGCAGTGGTCTATGAAGAATCCTCCATGGTATAAAAATTTCATATTGGTCAATTATCAATAAAATTGTCCATAGCCTACTAGATTAGACATACAATTATTTTCTTAATCAATATACTAATGTTTTTCATATATAGAATTAGGAAAATATCGTAGTTGGAAATATATCATTGAAAGGAAAATGTGATGAGTATTTACTTATTTTTTTATGTAATGGGCTATTACATGTGGATTTTAAGGATATTATAAAATTTGTTTCCTTAGGGATCCACAACATTAGACCTCCATCAATCATGTTTTTATATATATATTCAATAATACAATATTTAATTTTGAATATAAGCCTCATATAGTATTGATACATATGACTCATTAATGATGGATATCTATAAATTATATACATTTCTGTGTTTTTTTATAATAATGAAATTAATAGTGATTATGTGTTGTTCCTGTATGAACTAAATAAAAACATTCATTATGTTAATGAATATTAAGATTTAAGTCATGAAACTCTCCTTGTAAGTATAATATTTTAAATAAAATTAAATGATAGATTAATTAATCTAAATTGAATAATAACATATGAAAATATATATTAAATATATATAAAAGGATACACATTTACCTTATATATTGAAGACCTAAACGTTTATAAATAAGAATTAAAAATATGTTTTAGTGGTGTTTAATGTTTAGATGGGTGAGAAACTTATTATAAAGTATTTTTTTTAAAAAATAGATAATATTAAATTTATTAATGATAATATAAGTGTTTATTGATTGGTATATATATGTCACATATTATAAGATCTAAATAGTATAAAAAGATATCAAATAGTAATAAAATAATTTTAAGACAAATATTATGAATTTATGACCTAATAATGGAAATCAATTTTAAAATATTATAGGTGAGGTGTATCTTGTGAAATATTGGATAACACATCCAGTCTAATTCATGAGGAAACTATAAAAAATTGGGTAGTTTAATGAAAAAGATGATCTAAATATAACAATTAAAACATTATAGAGGTTCTTGATATTGTTGGATGTCAATAAGTATGGAATTGATTTAAATAATAAAATGTGAATTGATTCCCCTTAGTAAAGGGAATCTGTGAATAATATTATATATAATATTTTTGTGTTAATTTTTTATTTTAAACAATTGAGGTGAGGAAATGTTTCATGTTGAGTTGGTGAAATTATCCTCAGGGGGGCTCTTTTTGAATTAAAATTTATCAATGGTTAAATACTTTGGGTAATAAATATTATAAAAATTTATGATATATTGTTTTTATATATATGATTATAATAGTTATCATAGCCTTATATTTTTATGGATTTGGTTTTGGTTAGACTTAATTTACAATTGTTATGAGGATGATGTATTCCTGAAAAACCAATGAATAAGATGACAACCATTGGATTAAGAGTTATAACAATGTAGGAAATGATTACACCCTGGAGATATTTTGATGGATATAGTCATTCAATAATAAAAATTATGCTTCTTTCATCTAGAATACTGAATATGTCCATATAAAGATGTTATATAATTAAAATATGTTCATATAGTATAGAATATTATATAGGGAATATAAATTCTCCTTTTTGTTTGAGTCCTTGGTGTGTACTAACAAATTTGATATGTGAATGTTATTACCTAATATAATTCTAGATGAAATAAATATCTATGTATAAGGGTAATATTATATGATGTTGAATGAGGATTAATAACTCAATGTGATAATGAAATGAGTTCATTTTTTACATATAGATGGATCTTATTTTTTAGAGGAACACCATTATGATAATTTTGCGCTATATATGCATATTATGAAAACATTATATATCATAAATTAAGGCCTCATATCCAAGTATATTTTATGAGGGACTATGGAAAAGAAAACATTCTTAATAACATGTTTTCACGAGCCAACCAGGGTACCATGGTAACCCGATATCTGAGCCGGCCCTAATATAGCCCGATGGCATTCATGATCCCCATGGGTCAACGACTAGAACCTAGCATCGTACAACATACAAGTGGGAATGAATTTTTCAAAAGAATGCGGAAGCAAGAGTGAAACAAAATAGTATGCAAAACAAAAGAAACTCCACTGGGAGTAATGTACCAAAAAAAGATGCACAAAAGGCCAAAGCACAACAACCCAAGTACTTTAAAGGGAAATAGTCCCAAGGACCCTAAGAACACAACTCACCATGTCCATAGATCAGCAGCTAGAACCACCTCCAAGTGACCCCTTCCCTTTGCTCAATCCTGGAAGACGAAAGTCTAAAGACACTTGTAACAAAAGTAGGGTGTAAGCCTAAGCCCAGTAGGTTACAACAAAAGATTCCATAACAGATGCCAAAAATAGATTATCCAAGGAAGACATTATATTTTCAAATAAACAGGTTTGGAAATTCAAAATCATATTTTTAACAAAACATGCTATTTTTTTCAAATTATTGAAATAAAGACCTTAAACAAAAACTATACAAATGATAGAATATTTACAAAATAATGGATTAAACAAAACATTTATATAAAACAGTTTATATAAGTTTATCAGGCATGTAAAACAGTTCCACAAGCATTGACAAACATTTATATCACAAATATAAATATTTAGGAGAGTAACATGGTCATCTGCCAAAAGATACGATACTATTAAACACATATAGGATTCCACACTCAATGTGAACTCAGAAAGATGTGTATACACACATCCCTATGACACATGCCAAAGGAGACTCGTCACCAACCCATCAGGGATGTGACCCGCCGCATGTATGATTTAGAACGTTGTCGTATTGTAGAGTGTATCAAAATAACTCACTAACTATCTAAGGCTAGTATGCACTCTTACATGATGGGAGAACTATTTTAAGAATGAATAAAATACGATCATTCCCATTCATTCATTTCAGAAAGAACCTATCTCATTCCATTTAAAATCATAACATGTTTTATTCAAAACATGCCTTTTTCAGAAGATAAAACCAATGGGTTTCAATCAAAATAGTTTAATCCATTTCAGCCATTTGAATATCCATTGAAAACCAATTCCGTATTTTCACAAGTTTATTCCTACAATTAAATTCAACAATTGAATTGAAATTATTTCCATCAAATCCAACAATTAAATTAAACAATTTAAATCGGCCAATTTCCATAAACACACCCAATTCAATGGAATTGGGGTTTTCCAAATATCCATGCCAAAACCATTTCAAATATCTCGATTCAATGGAATCAAGTTTTTATCAATTAAATTGAAATCATAGTAAAGAAATTTAATTTAAATCAACTATTGAAATAAATCATACAATTCAAAGATAACAAATTTGGCAGGTTGGGATGGAACCACCTACCTCGATTTATTGATGGGAGTTATCCCAATGAGAAACCCCAAAAAACTGAGTGTTACAACAATGTCGATCAAACCCGGATTTAAAACCCTAAAACCAATATTAAGATCAAATTAATCAAGATATGGAAAAACTAGATCTTGATTCCCAACCCTAGATCTATACCTCAATTCATAGGTATAGATCCATTTAAACCATGGAAATCTCCCATGAAAACATCAAGGGAAGATAGAGGGATAAATGAGAAACACAATGGGATGAAATCCACCTACTGGGAAGAAAGAAGATCTTCAATCTAAGCCTTGATTCTTGAAGTAAGATGTTCAGATCACCTTGGAATCTCTCTAGGAGGCTTTGGAAAGACCTAAAAAGAGTGAAGCCCGAGACATGGTCGAACATATAGGAGTCCCAGGGGTTCAGGTGGTTTTAAAAGGAATTTTCAGAATTAAAAACTGCCCACATGGTTTACCTGGGTAGGGGCGCACAGTTTGTCAAACCATGGAACGTCGTGTCGATCTCACTACCCATAGATACTCGATATCACGGTTTGGTCACATGGTTTGTCACACCATGATTACACCATGAATACCTCTATGTCCAGTGCTACATGTTTGGAATGGTTTGGTCACATTGTTTGTCAAAATGTGCTCAAATTATGCACAATCCATTCCCCTTTTGTTTTACCAAAAATCTATTCCAAATGCACCCCCAAGTCACTACTCCAAAACAGAGGTACATAGAAATGTCAAAATGTACCCGAAGACATAACGTTCTATTACATCCTCCCCACCATAAGACCTTTCTATCCCCAGAAACCCTATAAAGAAACCTCCACGTCAAAAATATGAGTCCACTCCTCTCTAATTAGTGCCTCCCTTTCCCATGTCTCATGAGAATCTGAACCATGCTACCAAAGTATATGGACCAGAGGAATCATTCTCCCCCAAAGTACCTTGGTCATAGAATCAACAACCCTGACTGGTCATTCAGTCATAGATAAATCTGGTTCAATCTCTAGATCACTCCATCTCACAACATGAGATGTATCAGAGAGATACTTTCGCAGTTGCAATACATGGAACGTGTTATGTATCTACGTCATTTGTGGTGTAAGACCGAGATGGTAAGCAACTTTCCCCATGATACCATCAACCTCAAAAGGTCCCACAAAATGAGGGGCAAGCTTCCATTTCCCCCTAATCCATTGATGACCCAATCAGGGTGAAACATTCAAGAACACCTGTCACCAACTGAGAGCACTAAATGTTTACGGCGACGGTCAGCATAATACTTGTACAGAATCCACGCTTTCATAATTCTATGAAAAATCAACTATATCTTAGTTGTCGTCTCTTAGACCAAACTTAGTCCTATCAAGGAACTCTTACCGATCTCCTACCAACACAAAGGAGAGTTACATGGACGACCATACAATGCCTCAAAAGGAGTCGTTTTTATCACAGAATCAAAACTGTTGTTGTAAGAAAATTAAACTAGCCCTAGATATTCATCCCTAGACCCACCAAAGTCGATAATACATGCACGGAGCATGTCCTCATGGACATGAATAGCTCTCTCTAACTGGCCGTCTAACTAACAATGGTAGGTCGTGCTCAAATGGACCTAAGATACCATTTCCTTTTGAACGACTCTCCAAAAGCAAGAAGTAAACCATGGATCCTTATCAGAGACTATAACAGATGGAACCCCATGCAAACAAAAAGTTTTTTTCACATAGATTTTTCCAAACTCCCCAACTTTGGTTTTATCTCGAATAGGTATAATGTGAGCCGACTTGGTCATTTTATCGATCACAACCCAAATCATGTTCTTCTTCCTCTGGTTTTGAGGTAACCCAACCAAAAAGTCCATAGAGATTTCATCCCACTTCCATATAGGGACTGGAAGTGGTTGAAGCAAAACTGAAGGTTTCTGGTGCTCGATATTCACCTGCTGGAATGTATAGCAATGAGATACAAACTCAGCAATGTCTCATCTCATATCTGGCCACCATAACTACCACCGCATTTCATAGAACATCTTCCTGGATCCTAGGTGCACCGCCCACAATGAGTTATGGAAACCGCCCATCACATCCTTTCTTGTCGCTAACGGCACAACGTAATGGTTTTGATAACATAGAAACCCCTCTTTGGAGAACGACCACTGGGTGTCGGTCTCCCGACCACATAGAGAGTCCCTAAAACTCTGGAATTCAACATCCAGTTGTTGTTATTGAAGAATTAACTCGAGAAGAGAAGAATTCAATTAGAAACTAGCTAGAGAAACTTCATTCCCCTTCCACTGAACTCCAATATGAAACTGAGCAATACGATACATCAAACGCAACTCTTTTGAAGATTCTTTCACATCCTGTGATGGAAGCTTCCTGCTTTACGCATCTGCAACTACATTCCCTTTTCCCGGGGTATAGGCAATATCAAATTTGAAAGATTGCACGTACTCCACCCAACGCCTTTTGCGGAGGTTTAAAACTTTTTGAGAGAAGATATAACTCAAGCTCTTGTGGTCTGAATACACAGTAATCCTTTCTACATAAAGTTAATGTATCCAACACGTAAATGCATGCATTACAGCTACAAGTTCATGGTCATGGGTAGAATAGTTCTTCTCATGAGGCTTAAACTGATGAGATCCATAGGAAACAACATGATCACCTTGCATAAGGACACATCCCAAACGTGAACCTGATGCATCACATAAGACCATGTATCCTATCATAGCCTCATGAATACTTTACACCGGCGTAGTAGTCAAAATATTTTTTAACTCAACAAAAGAACTCTGATATTTAACATTCCAGGAAAACTACACTCCGTTTCGAGTTAGATTAGTCATTGGAGAAGCTAACATTGAGAAGTATTTAACAAATCAGCGATAATACCCTGCTATACCCATGAAGCTCTGAATCTGGAAATCACACTTTGAAAGCTTTAACTAATGTCGATGATTCATTAAAAGGCCTAGAACTATTCTCAGATGATTTACAAGATCCCCCTCATACATGGAGTATACAAGAATGGCATCCATAAATACTACCACAAAAGTATCCACATACTCATGGAAAACGCTATTCATCAATGCCATAAAATCTTCATGAGCATTTTTTAGGCCGAAGGGCATAACAAGGTACTCATAATGTCCATACATACTTCAAAAAGTGGTATTTTAATGTCAGATTCTTTTATCCTCAACTGATGGTAACCAGATCGAAGATAATTTTTTTTAAAACCACATTCCCCCGTTCAATTGATCAATCAAATCATCAATTCATGGTAACAGATATTTGTTCTTTATAGTTACTCAATTGAGATTTAGATAATCAAAACATAAGCGAATAGAACTATCAGCATTCTTGGTGAAGAGAATGGGTGCTACCCAAGGTGAAAAACTCAGGCATTAAAATCCGTTCTCAAGATGGTCATCTAACTAAAACTTCAGTTCTTTTAGTTCTATAAGAGCCATTCGGTAATAGGAATAGAAACTGGTTGAGTACTAGGAATTAGGTCAATAGAAAAGAAAATATCCCTTACTGGTGGAAAACCAGAGAATTCTGATGGAAACACGTTGGGAAACTCAGTGATGACTGGAAGAAGATCTTTTATCATTGAATCTCTCTTCAGATCAAAGGAAAACACTGATATAACTTTCCCCAACTCAGGATAAGAGGGTCCGGCTCTGCTTGACCTTTGCTCCCATTCTCCTTGAAAAACAAGAGTCACACCGCTGTGTGTAATAAGGTAAACCCATCAAAGAAAAAATCGATCGGGCTTTATTCGAAATGATCCTATCCATCCCAAATATGAAATCAAGATATTTAATGTAAAGAACCATGAAACTCCTAGAATGATCAACATATGATAGATAGAAGACACAAACAGGACTACAGAGACCCTTCTCTCTCATTATACTAAGATTTGTAGTAATATCCATTGCACAAGATAAAAGATCCATAACTAGATTAAGCAGATTAACAATATGGGTTGAAATAAAGGAGTGAGATGCACCAGTATCAAAAAGTGTGGTCACTAAAGATGAAGATATAGTGATGGTACCTCTCACAGTTGCAGGACCGGTATTACCTACATCTAGAGAAACATCCAATGTGTGAAGAAGCTTCGTTCCTGTTTCCTGGGGCTGGAACCCTTTTGTACGTGAATCATTTGATTGCCCGCAGTATTTGGAGGTACTGATGACCGTGTTCCACCACGTGGAGTAGATAAGTGATGACATAATCTCTGTAAGTTACCTAAACGTCAGTAGGAGTTACAATTCTTGGATGCATCAGTGAAAACCCTCTTAGAATGTCCTGGCTTTCCACACTGATAGCAAGTCAGTGAAGCCCCTCCTTGTGCTACCGGAGGTCTGGAATGATCTGTAGTCTAAAACCACCTTGAGGAACATCGCACTTTAGCTTTCCTTTAAAGGAACCAACTCTGCCACTAGAAAGAAAAGGAACTTCCTGTAACACTGACTTTCCTGCCAGATCCATCTCAACCATCATGTCACTATCCAGCACATCAGCATAAGTGGGAGGCTTCAATAAGAACACCTGGGAACGGATATCTGATCGAAGCCCCATCTCAAACCGTCATGCCCTCATCCTCTCATTAGATACAATTTCAGGAGTGATCTATACCAACATAGCAAAGCGATTTGAGTATTCAGTCATGATTTTGTTGGCCTTCTAGAGCTTTAGAAGCTCTACAGCCTTGTCCAACACCATTGATTCTGTATAGAACTGGTTATTGAAAAGAACACTAAATTCATTCCACTCCAAACCCTCATTTTTTCCATTGGTCACCATAGTGTCCCAAAATCTCCTACTTGGTCCTTCCAGCATGAAGGTGGAACACTTCACCTTGATCACATCGGGTGTCTCAAAGAACCCAAACAAAAGTTCAATCTTACTCAACCATTCCTCAGCATATTGAGGATCAGTAGAGCCTTTGAAAATCGGTGGCTTCTGGTGTAGGAAATCTTGAGAACGTCCTCGGAGAATATCACTATGAGGATCTATAGCTAGAGCCTGAACATGAATTTGAGGTGGTACCTGTCCTAGAGCATGTACAGTGCGAACAATCACCTCAACCATACTCGGATCCACAACAGGACATTCTTACTAGGATTCAGCAGCATCCTCCTTTTGGATCTGATTTCCATGTCTCCTCGGAGGCATGATGCTACACAATATCAGCAGATAAAAAGAAGACATTATATTAACACTTAGCCTAAGCAACCAGGAAAACCACTCTTAAAAGATGGAATAACAAGATTTGAATTTCACTCAATCCAAATCAAAAGGGGTAAAATACTAGAAATAATCCACAAGTCTCCTTTCCCTAACCACCCCTGGTGACTTAAGGTTCGTTGTGGGGAAATATGTCTAGGAACTCAATCACAACTACCTCTTACGTCCCGATAAGGAAACTCAAATGCATACAGTAATGAAGGAAAGATGTTTAACAACCTTCCTCTGATAACATTTCGTCACGAATCATCCTGGGTACCTTGGAAGCCCAATATCCGAGACAGACCTAACATAGCCCGATGGGAATTCCCGATCCCCACGGGTCAGCGACTAGCACCTGACATCATACAAAAAACAAGTGGGAACTAATTTTCCACAAGAATGCGGAAGCAAGAGTGAAACAAAATAGTATGCATAACAAAAGAAACTCCAATGGGAGTAATGTACCAAAAAAACAGAGGCACAAAAGGCCAAAGCACAAAATCCCAAGTACTTTAATGGGAAAATAGTCCCATGGTGTCTAAGGACACCACTCACCATGCCTAAAGATCAGCAGCTAGAACCACCTCTAAGAGGTCCCTTCCCTTTTCTCAATCCTGGAAGAAGAAAGTCTATAGACACCTAAAGAAAAAAGTAGGATGTGAGCCTAATCCCAGTAGGTTACCATAATATATTCCATAATAGATGCCAAAAATAGATTATCCATAAAGAAACATTAAATTTTCAAATAAACAGGTTTGGAAATTCAAAATCATATTTTTGACAAAACATGCCAAACATTTTTCAAATGATGGAAATAAATACCCTATGCAAAGACTTTACAAATGATGGAATATTTCCAAAACAATGGATTAAACAAAAAATTTATATAAAACAATTTATATAAGTTTTGCTGGCTTGTAAAACAGTTCCAAAAGCATTGGCATACATTAATATCACAAATATAAATAATTTAGGTGAGCAACATGGTCATCTGCCTAAAGATACGATAGTATTAACCAGTTATAGGATTTCTCTCTCCCTATGTGAACTCAGCAAGATGTGTATACACATGTCCCTATGACACTGGACAAAGGAGACTTGTCACCAACCCATCGAGGATGTGACCCGCCTCATGTATGTTTTAGAATGTTGTCGTGTCGTAGAATGTATCCAAATAACTAAAAAACTATCTAAGGCTTGCATGAACTCTTACATGATGGGAGAACTATTTTAAGAACTTATAAAATGTTATCATTCCCATTCTTCCATTTCAAAAAGTGCCAATCTCATTCCATTTAAATCCAAAATAGGTTTTATTCAAAACATGCCTTTTTCACAAGATAAAAACAATGGGTTTCTATCAAAACATTTTAATCCATTTCACCAATTTGAAAATCCATTAAAAACCAATTCCATCATTTGAAAAATTCATTCCAACAATTAAATACAAAATTTTAATTGAAATCATTTCCTTAAAATCCACCAATTAAATTAATCAATTTAAATCATCCAATTTCCATAAACACACCCAATTAAATGGAATTGTGGTTTTCCAAATATCCATTCCAAAACCATTTCAAATATCTTGATTCAATGGAATCGAGTTTTTATCAATTTAATTGAAAGCATAGTAAATCAATTGAATTTAAATAAACTATTTAAAAAAATCAAACAACACAAAGATAGAAAACGTTTCATGTTGCGACGGAACCACGTACCTCGATTTATCGATGGGAGTTGGCCCAACGAGAAACCCCAAAAACCGAGCATCACAACGATGTCAATTAAAAGCCGGATTTAAAACCCTTATCCCAAAATTAAGATCAAGGGAATCATGATATTGAAAAACTATATATAGATTCAAAAACCTAGTTCTATACCTCAACTCATAGGTATTGATTCATGTAAACAAAGTAAATATCCCATGAAAAGATCAAGGGAAGATTGAGGAATAAACGAGAAACGCAATGGGATTAAATCCACTTAGAGGGAGTAAAGAGGATCTTCAATATGAGCCTTCAATATTGAATAAAGATGTTCAGATCACCTTGTCATCTCACTAGGATGCTTTGGAAATCACTAAAAAGAATGAAGCCCACGCAAAGGTTGAATATAAAAGAGTCCCGAGTGTGTGGGTGGTTTTAAAAGGAATTTTTGGAATTAAAAACTGCACTGACAGTTTACCTAGGAAGGGGCGCATGGTTTGTCAAACTGTGCGCACACCGTGCCGATGTCACTGTCCAGAGATACTCGGTCCACACGGTTTGGTCACACGGTTTTTCAAACCACGTGAAAACCATGCACAAGACATTTCCCTTTTTTTACCTAAAAGCTCACCCAAAAGCACCCCAAGTTACTACTCCAAAATATAGGTACTTAGAAATGTCAAGAAGTACCTAAAGACGTAACGTGATGTTACACATATCATGTAAAAGGAGGAAATGTAGAGACAATACGTGGGATGTATAATGAATCTGAGATTTAGATTTGATTTTTTGGGAAAGGTCAACCTACCCACTAGAGGAAGTGATGAGGTACTCTAATGAGCTATCAATAATTTTTAATGATAAATCATAATCATAATAAAGTTGTAGAATATTGTTGATGAATATTATAATAAATTCAACGAACAAATTCACGTATAGAAAGAATTTTTTTTGTTTAAGGTAAATATGGAGGGGCGATATATGTATAATATAGTAATAACTATGGTTGTATAAAGAATAAATATGAAATATGTATAATATTAAAATGAGTGAAAAAGAAGTTTCATGACTAACATTGAAGGAAATTATGATGCCCCAAAAGGAAATATCTTTCTGAAACACTAATGATGATTAAATAAAGGAGAATAACATTGTAGATAATTTAAATAATAATTGTTTTATAAATTACAATTTTTTATTTCTTATTTTTTTATTAATTTATATTTTTTGAATGATTCATGGATATGTTCTAGAATCATCATATTATACTAAATGAATAGTAGTAAATCAATCTTCAAGATGTGTTCAATGATTAATGTTCTTGATATCAAATGTAAAAATGGTGAATTGTGTCTTTTCATTATATATAATGTTTTAAATATTATTCCAATTGAAAATAAATATTTAAGTGATAGGTATATGGTTTCACAAATTATGTTTAACGTGTATAAATATATACAATAAATTATGTAGTGATAAGTAATAATAATCTATTTTAGGAAATAATATGGATCATGAACCATATTGTATAAATTGAAAATATTTTTTTGATTTTAAATATGTAAGATAAGATGTAATTGGTTTAGGGTTTTGATGGTAACGAAGTATGCGACATTTTTTTACATGAATAATTAGATAACATTTATTAGAGACAATACTAACATAAAATATGTAAAATAAACAAAAAATAAATAAAATAAGTGGTTTTTAACATGAATGATGGAAAATTCATGCCACCACACACGTTAATATCAAAATCATTGAAATAAGTTTAATATATTTCTAATTGAAATCAATTAGGGTGATATGATCATATAATCATATGTAATGGATATAAATAACTGAAAATCCACATATACTATGTATTGTTATTGTTATAATTTTCGATGAGATGAAATGTGTCATTATTTAATCCAAAATCTTAATAATTTTCCTAAACAAATACCCCAATAAAATAATTCTCAAGGGTTTTAATGATAAGAAAAATGAAATCCATTAACCATTGAACATTTATTCGTATAAGAATTGTTTTAAGTGAATTCTATATGGAAAACTAAATATAAATTGGTTATTATAGGTATATAAAAGGATGTATGATATTTATAGTTAATATATCATGATATTGTGGTTTATATAAAATAAATATGTGAATTATAATAGATATTAGCCCAAAACTATAATGAATATTTTCCAAGAGTAGAGAAAAATACCATTGAAATTGAGATTAGAAGCTTATAAAAGATGGAAATCATTTTAATAGGTTTTTTAGACCATTATTGTTACATTTTCTAGAAAGTTGATTGATGAATACAATTTTATTCATTAATTCAGAAGTTCATGAGGATTACCTTCAAATTCATAGGTCTATGAATAATGTAATACCATAGTGTAACTGGGTTATTTTTTTTATATGGGAAGGACATTGGATACAAATTATTTTCATTATTTTTATATCAATATAAAATAAGAAGGAAAAAGAAATTTTTATGAGAAATAATGGAAAATCGTATATATTTAAAAATAATTATTCTTACTTATACTAGAGTTGAATCATGTATAATGGAAGTGAAACAAATGGAACACTGAAATATCTATGTGGTATTCTTGTAAATGAAATTTAACAATCATCACTAAAAAACATTAGAATCAATCCCTAGTCAACATTTGGTATTCCAAATGAAGTCAAATTTAAAATTTATGTTCCCTTATAATCACTTGCTTCGACAACAGAGCCCCAAGATCCTATGGTGTTCAAATAAAACCATTTCCTCCAGAGTTTGAACATGATTCATTAGTTTTAGGACCCCAAAAATATAGTTTTTCATGCCCCAAAATCCTTACATAATTGTTAGTGTCTTAATCCTTAATTTATTTGATGATATTTTATTATCACTCTATGATTTATTCTTTATATATTAAAAGTTGAATGGGTAAGTGTTAAGTGAAATGGACAAGAAAAATAAAAAATTGAACTATTAATATGTGGATAAATGTAATTTAAATAGAAAAAAAATTATAATTTTAAAATTTCAAACAGCTAATGTCACATAGATATTCATACAGTCAACATATGTATTTTGGATTGAAATATCTATAGTTCCCATGTTAGGTATATAAGTAATTTCTATTGAACATGAGTGAATTAACCTACTATTAAGACACTATCTTGAATTTTATGATTTTTATTTAGCTTATACACAATATTTTTCAGGAATGAACCTCTACTTCATCGAGGGAGCCACCTTTCCTTCTATATTCAATTTTTTCCTATAATAAAATTTTTAAAATTCTCACCTATGATTCATTTTCTAATGATCAACACACATAGAAAATATCATCATTAATAAACTCAATATAGGAACCTTTAGCCTTTACTTATAGATTTAGATAGACTAACTATAATCCCCCATAATCCTTAACTCACTATAGTTAACCATCTTGGGTTGACCTAACGTGTCACCTGACCTAGTCTACTATATGACCAAAATGGATTTTCTAATCCCCAATGTCTAGAAACTAGTGCCTAAGCATCACAAGAAACACCATTGGGATCTATTTTACCCACAAATTAGAGTAAAAAGAGAGTTTATGAATTATTAATGACTAACATGGAACTTCCTTTTAGTATACATCTATATTTAATCATGTATATAAGAAATCAAAATAAAAAAAATAAAAAAAGGTTATAAGAAAGAACACTAATCTAACAAATTTTCAAAAATGAAAATATCATCTAGAAATGAAAATTCAAATATGTTATCGATGAATATTTTGTAACCCATTAAAAATTAATGACTTAAACATAATGGCTCTAGCATACATGAAGAGAGAACTATAATTCCACTTTTAGTAATTGAAAATTTATAAGATAATGGTCTGAAGAGAATTTATCTAGATAAAATTATACAAGAATGCTCAAGATAATAATCCTTTATATAAACCAGGAATCAAAGAGTAAATGTGAATTGGTATCTATCCTAATAAGATAATGTGAAATGTATCTAAGTTTATTAATATCCCATGTACTTACAACTATCATATTCTAATTCCAAAAAATAATCAATCCAACTATCCCACACAATCATCATTGGAATGGAACACCATTCTGATCCCTAGTTCATTCCATTGTTGGAGGGACCATTCAAATATGTGAACCAACTAGTAAATCATAATATTTTACCTATTACTTAGTATTATAGTTCCCATGACTATTATAAATGTGTGGTGAGATAACAAATGAGATATTATCAACATAAAATGATTAATAAATAACAATACCTCTCATCTATCACCCTGATAAAAATCACCCCTAATATGTATCATCATACATAAATGGAATCAATAAATCATATTATATAAAAATGGAGAAACAAGAATTATATTGTGATAACAACGCACATAAAGGGTAGACAATTACTAAGGGGAAATAAATTGTGTCTCACATGATTTAAATAATACACTATATAATGTTACAAAAAAAGATTTATCAAAAAACAAGGACCATAATTCCATACCCCTTCCATTTCAAATAAAACAACTTTAAAAAAACATTAAAAATCTATTATAACCACAAAATAAACTTTTATATTTTATCCACTCTTTAAAATATGGGTATTCCCCTTTGAAACCAAAAAAATTTCAAAAGGGATTAATTTTTTCCAAACACATTTTTAAAGATCCATCAATGAATTTTCGTAAGGTAATAATACCTAATGCATTTCAATAATCATTTTAAATTCATCAAGGTACCCCTTTAAAAAAATAATTTTGAGGTCAACACCTCATTACAAAAAAATCTATACATAAAACATCATTTTTGAAATTCTGAAAACCAAAACTTGATCAAAATCTAATTTACATTGTCAAACCATTTCAAAACAACTCATTGGAATTTTTAAACGATTTTTACATAAAAACATTAATTTCCAACATTGAAACATGGAATTAAAAATAAAAACCTTTATTTCATCCTCATACATCAAAGAAAAAATTTAGAAACATCACATGGGTGTCACATATATTCATAATTTGAATAAATGGATATATAAAACTGGTGAATCAATCTTTGAGATAAAAAAATAAATAATTTTTCTGATACGACTTCTTGGAAAAACATAAACTAACATAAAATGTTCCACAGTTGGTGAAGACCACCCGAATTGGAATGGATACCTCCTCTAAAAGTCATAAGAGACTATAATCATTGGTTTAAAATATCCTAATCCAAATCCATAAATTATTCAAGGAACTAGTGTGTATGGAGAAAGAAGAATTTGAGGAAATAATGATAGGAGAAAAATAGAGGAGACATGGTAGAATATTTTACTTATAACCACTTGATAACCACAATGAATTAGATAATGATCAAAGGGGGTGGTGGATGGAACTCCACCTTGGGATTATATGTGTTATTTTATATATGTAGTGTAGTAAAAAAGAATATAAACACTTATTAAAAAGAGGTATGTTCTATAAAAAAAATTAAGGGATACTAGGTAGGCCACATGGTTTAGTCACATAGTTTTCCTACCCCTATCCCATTCGTGCGGGAGCACCACCACACATATCAATTATCAGGTTTCCTAGAATCTCCACATAGTTTAAAAAACCATACATAGAATATGAAAATAAATAATTTCTACATGATTGTACCCCTCTTCATAGGTGTTACATAGTTTTACAAACCATGTAGAGAATGTGAAAAACCATACGTCCTCCATGATAACACCCTTCACTAGAGTATCATGTTATGCCTGAAATTGTGAGTAAACTATAAAAAACATTTTTTTTGATGAATCCAAAATAATTGAACCACATTGAGAGAAACCAACTCCCAATCCATAAGTACGCCCAATACAAATGATGAAAAAACAACAACAACCAACCTTAAATAAACCACAAGAGCTGTAATATCGGTCTATTATACACATGAATTATCTAGGGTCACAAGCATAATAACCATTGCACAATGAATCCAAAGCAACACAATTTATTAAACAACTGGTGAATAATATCAACTAGAAAAAAATCCACCCTATTTATCCATCATTCACCAAAAGACCTTTATCATGGAAAATGATGATCACCGTATTGCTAAACCCATTGAAGAAGCATACACTAGAATAATTAAGATATATATTCACCCAATTATCGAGATAAATGAATACCAACTCTCATAAAGTCCTGAAAAAGATAAAGGAATTTCATAAATATACATTAAAATCCATCAAAATAAATATTACATATGGAAAAATCCACATGATACCAAAATCATAATATCATAATCCTAAAATATAACCCTCATTACAACCACAAAATTCAATGACTCATAAAAATTAATCCAAAAAATGATCAAACCTAATACCTCTTCCAAAAACACATCCTAAAAAATTTTGAAGATGGCCAAAATATAAATAATGTAGTGAAAAACATTGAGTATTAAAATAAGGCAACGTAGAGTTCCCTTGATAATCAAAATAGAAGTACATAGGATACATCTTCTCCATTCTGGAAGAAATATAATTATAAGAATTATGAACTTCATATTTCTTCATAACCAATATAGATTTATCCTTATTCGGCTCCAAACTTTCTTAGATTCCCTCACTACCACTTGATCGAACTACGGAATCACCCGGAACCACTTTCCAATACTAGTCATCTTCCACTAAAATAAATTCCTCGATAACCTCCTGATACAATATTATTAATTATATATGAATATTATATCCACAATCTAGGTGAATAAAACCACCCAAAAAAGTGTCTTTTTAAAATCACTGGAAACTAGTCCCAGATTAAATAAGACCATATTTGAGTGGCGATTAATCTACTCCACTAATTTTCCTACCTGATGAAGGATCAAAATATCATGATATATCACAACTATCAAAACATTTTGATAAAATCAATTGATAAAAAATGTCCTTATTTTTCTTTGGTGTTGCACATTTACGTGTTTGGAAAAAACACAAAAAATTTTATGATAGGTGATGAGAATTCATCCCTTATTATAGATACTTTCACATCGCCATATTTGTTTTTACCCAATCCATGTCATTATCCTTTAGTAGGGGATTTGATTGAAACCATGATAATTTGGTAGTTTAACCCTTCCATATTAAGAAGTAGGTACCATAGTCAAATGGTCCTAGAGGTTGATTACACAAGGTTAATTATCGGTTCAATCAGTCCTCTAAGGATATGAATTCCTCGAATGGTCTCCAACTAGTTTATTCAAGGATCCAGAAACACCCAGTGGACCTGGTATCCATGATTCACGGACATGAATTCTAATGGAAGACACTCATTGGATGATGATTTGGCCAATGACACGAAAAGACTCCATTGGTCGAGAGAATGAGAGGATGGGCTCATCACACCCTTTTGGGGGAATTGTTGCATATTGCGGGAAACTTTTATAGATGTAAGTCATGTTCATATATTCATTAATCATTTGTCTTTTCCTAAAGAGTGTATCTATGATCTACCCCCGGTTTGTAGGATCATCATGGATATACAAGGATATGATGCTACAGAGGCAATCCTGACTTAATCCCAGCAATAACGCGCTCTGTAGTTTATTGTTCGCCAGAAGGAATGGAAGGGGGATTGATAATGGGATCAGACCCATAATATGGGCTTCCTAAGTATCTTGAGGAGAAGAATTAGAGCCCATGTAGTTGGGTTAGCGTGGGGCTTAGACCTAGGAGGAGACCCATTTATTGGGGGCATAATAGGGTTGACTCTTTCATGGGGAATCCTTTTTGAGGCTAGACCATCAAGAAGTCATTTTACATATCCTATTTGGAACAATAATTAGATTTCTCATATTTTATGATGGATGGACCCTTTTGGAAGGGCCACCCTTTTGAGCTCGGGCCTTCAATTAAACATCCTACGTATCATGTTTTGATTAGGAATCAGAGTTTTCATTGTTTAGAATGGGTTGATTTTGTATATGTTGTTATCATAACAAATCTCCAAACCCATGTGAGTCTCACTCGGTGTGAGAAACAAGACGATTTGAGAGGTTCAACAAACCACAAAACTTATCCCTTGCTGATGGGAGAGGACGATCCTACATTGGGATAAGATGAGGAGACCATAGGAGAGGTCGCAATGCAATGAAACTTTTAATGTGGGATGATATTGGAGTTCATTCCGCTAATCTCTTTAAAGATCAGGGACTTACATAAGTGGGAGTTCCCTAGAATGTGTTATGACAAAGGTGAAGAATTTCATTCCTCATCTAAAGGGGTGGTTCAATTTATCATCCCAATGTTAGAATCTGGGTTCCCATGGGATTGTAGACTTATAGATATCATTGGTTTCTGAACCATTATGGGAACAACCTTCATGATTCCCCTTACCATGGGTATGTAGACTCAAAGAAGTGCACGCTGGAATTCGTACAAAGGGAACTTCATTACACATTCCTCCATGTGAATAAGATATGAAATCAATATACCTATATAGAATTGTTATACCTTATGTAACAACCCTGAAAATATTTAAATGAATTATAATTTAAATAATTAAATTTACATAATATTTCATTTAATCAAAATAAAAATTTATTTTTATTTATCAAAAAATGACAATTTAAATGATATTTTTATGAGTATTATATTAATATTTTTATTTCAGAAGAAATCTTATTGCTTTCATTTATAAACTAAATTATTATTTTTAAGTATAATTATTTTTTTTATACTTTTATTTATATATATAATTAACATTATCAATTTTAATGTTTCAAAATTATAAATATTTTTTTATAATTATGATAATTGTTATTTTGGTATATTTTCAAATTATTAATTTAATTTATAAAATTATTAATATTTAATATGTTATAAATATATATTTGAATTATTATTGTATATATTTATATATATATGATTTGTTTCATTTGTATAAAATTATCAATATTATGTTCTGTTAAATATAATGATATGGTACATAAATACATAATAGATAAATTATTTTTATAATTAACAATACTTTTAAATTATATAAGTATTAATAATAATATGTAATTTTTTTATAAATAATAATAAGTATATTTTATTTGTTTCAAATTAGTTTAATTAGAATTTGTTTTTAAAAATTATATTATGATTTATATATAAAAAAATATATAAATGATTTTATTAATTTATGTAATAAAACATTACTTTTTAAATGTATTGTTAAAATAAATTATCTTTTGACATTTATAATCATAATGTTAGATAATATAATACTAAGTGAAAAATTAATAAAAAAATAAATGAGATGGTGGAATGTCATGGGTGAGATGGGTTTTAATAGGATTGGATAAAAAATAAAATTTAAAAAAACAATAAAGATAAATAATAAAATAAATCATGTGTGAATAGTGAATAGGGTTTGTGTTTTGCGGTGAGGTGCCATAAAAGAAATCAGCTGAGGCCAGAGAGGACAAGCCACCACCAATCCATGTTCATCATGAGAGCCGAGCGCAAGGGATATCAGACTGAGTCTGTGCATGATGCGAGGTGCAGTCGAGGTTGAGGTGCATTCGAAGATGGAGATCCAAACTTGGATGTTAGTTTCTAGTTAGGGTTTCATCATATCTGAATCCTAGGTAGAATAGTTTAGTTAAATTTACTGTCTGAAACGTATTTGATATCCATGGTTGATTTTGTCTCTTTTTCATGGTTGATTTTTCTTTCAGTCTTCTGTAAGTTATGCCTTGCTGGGCCTTTGTTCTCAATCTTTGGATAGTTTTGTATTGCATCTTTTCTTTCTCCATTTTTCATTTTAGTTTCTGTAAAAATTGATGTACTGCTGATCATTTTATATAATTTATGAAAATTGTGATTCCGAATTTCCCTATTTTTCATAGTTCCCCAACGTACAGAGAAAGCTTAGCCTTTGAGTTTTTAGAGGTTATAAATATCATCATTCTTTTTTTATTTTCTTCCATATATGAAAACATGACGCCATTTGAAATCTTCATTGCATTGATTCTGGAGTATGAGAGTCACCTGGCCTCATGTTCTGGTCCCACTATATCTATGTAAGGGATAAATTATTTATTTTCAAACTTATATTTATCTGAATTCTTTTTTCTGTAAGGGATTATTTTGATCTGATTATAATTTACAAAACATCTATATATTTATATTATGTTTACCCAGTTTTGTATATGTATATATATTTATATCAAACCCTTCTATTTTTTGAGGTATTTCAAATATGTATATAGCCTTCTTTTGATTATCATCTTTTGGATAATGTAAGAGTGTTCATATGTTCGGTTTTCATAAAAATCTATTTTAGATACTTTGGATTATACAGATATATGTGTATGTATATATTTATATTTTAATACCACCATTCTTTTTGTGGTTCCAAAAATAATTATCAAGTTTCAGAATGAATGTTACAAATATATGGGTTGTTTTTAATATACCTTAATCATCCAAAACCTCTTTTCAATACTTTGTATATGTGGTTATTTATATATGTATGTATTTAGTTCAAAAGAAGCCTGGTTTTTATTTATTAAAAAGTGATTTAGAAATCTAACATAATGGTTTAGATATGAATTATATTTTGGGTTCAATTGGGTTTGTACTTCTTATTAAAATCCAAGTTTAAAATTATGTGCATATTCAGGTACATACATATTTACATGTATTTTTAATCCAAACTAATCATTATTTTCAAAGGTTGGATGTTGTGTTTACAATTATCTTTAAGGTTTAAATGATGCAAGGGTTTTATTTTTGAATTTTATTATTAAACAATAGCTAAATACACACTTTTTTATATTCGGATATATGTGTGAAATTAATGAAAAACCTGTTTATGATTTTTAAAATGTGATTTCCAATCCCTATGTAATATTTTAGATGCAAAACATGATTTGGGTTCAACTGGATTTATATTTCGTTTGGAAACCCCTTTTTGTTTCATATGTATATACTTACGGCCACACATGTTATAAAACTAACATGGCATGTCTTCCAATCAAGTTATAATTATTTATTATAAATATTTTAATGTATTTTTCACTTTATCAAATTAATAGGCAGGGTTTAATTATGATAACCAATATATACACCGTATGTATATATGGTTGTGTATATATATATATATAGTTTCCAAAACCCTAATTTCAAGTATTGATCTTTAGAATTAGTGATTTAAATGCCACCAATACTTGAAGGGTATTTATTAAATTTTAATTTTGTTGTTTTCAAAATCAAAATGTATTTATGTCAAACATACTTTAATTTTAAAAGTTTTAATTATGTTAGCTATTTATATTTTGAATTTATGAGATTAGGTTAAAAAGGATTAAAAGTAACATGTCAATATGGTGCTTTACCTGATGCAGTGAATGTGGTCGATAAATCAAGTAATGATTCAATATAATTTCTTGTTCATTGACACTTTTATCAGCATAATGAATGACATGTATTTTTAGTCTGTATTCATTTCCCCGGATAAGGTTATATAATTAAGAAGCTATCATTCCATGCAGAGAACCCAATTCATTCATCATTTGATATGCTTTATTCATTGTCTCTTCTGTAATGAATGTTTATTAATCCATGCATTCCTTTGATAAATTGTTATTTCAATATTAACAGACACATCATGTATTCCAAGATTAGATTAGTAATGATGTCATTATTCATTTTATTTAATGTTTTACACAATAATTCATGCATATGACATATCAATATCATGAAATAAGAACTTACTCGAAGTAGTATGGGACACCCTGAGTAATATGGAATAAATATTAAATATTCAAAGTGGAGTGGGACACCAAGAATATCAGACTATACTAGACATATGAGAAATTTATTAGACTTATTATGTAATGGGTTAGGCCTGCTATATCCTCTCGAGGCATCAGTTGAACTCATGAGACAACTAGTGTCTTGGAATAAGGCTTTGACCAAGAGATTATGATGTCCGTCATTATGAATTCCCTCTTTATGATGATTGAATTGGATTTATTATGTGATGGGTGAGGCATGTTATAGCCTCTCGGTGCATCAGTAAGTCTCATGAGACAAACTAGATGGGGGTTTTATCCATTATTATATAGTTTGATAATGAGGCCTTGACCATGCGGTTAATATGTCCGGCATTATACATTCCCTCATTATGATGTTAGTGATTGTTATTCCGTGTGGTTATATGACTATTATAATACTCATGTCTATATTTAAGTATGGAATTATGTGATGGTATATGACCGACCAAGTGGTTATTCGACTAGTAAAACACCCTGGGTTAATAGCCGTTTCCTTATGAGTATGAGATTAAATGTACATGGCATATGATAAGATAGTTATGAAGAAGGATTATTTTTTCCTTTCCATATTTTCATTGTAAATGTTATTATTTCACGTATCATTTCATAATGTGCATTTTTATAAGTTGTTGAAAAATAATTTATGTGCAACATCGATAATGGTCATTTTTAGTAGTACTAATATACCTTGCATATTATGTTTATTTTACTTAGTAGAATTCATCAAATTTTGAACAGACATTCTTACTTTGTACATTTAGTAACATTCAGTTTAATGTTAAAACACTTGTGTATGAAATGCTTTAATTTTATTATAGCAACCTTTGAAATATCGTGATTTTTTCCTTTAAGGAATTATTTTTATGTATGTGAAAGTATTTTCAAAAGTAGTTTTCAAAGACTATATTATGTATTTTAAAAACCCTTTAATGATTATTTTAAATTATCACACTACAATTTCAAAATGATTTTCACAGGTTTCTTGATATCCATGGTTGGACATCATCTTGTTAGAGTGCATAACAGAAGTTGGTCTTTCACTTTGTTTGTTTAATTTTTTCACTATATCTCTGATGTTTTATGTAAGTTTGTATCTATTTTGTAGAACCTAGACTGGGATAAGATCCTCGTGTATGTCATGTCTATGGTTGGGACCTTACACTTGGTATTAGAGGAATGGTCTAGGAAAATTTGGAGATAGGTGTTGTCATCTAACAGTAGTTTCCAGAAATCTAGTGGTCTTGGTTTTTTAAATTCTGAAGATAGAAATTCAGAATTGTTTTTAGTCCGATGATCCAATTTCGAGGACACAATTATTTTTAAGGGGGGGATAATATATCAACCCAGAAAAAAATTAAATGAAATATAATTTAAATAATTAATGTTACATTATATTTCATTTAATCAAAATAATAATTTATTATCAGTTTTCAAAAATTACACTTTAAATGATATTTTTATGAGTAGTATATTAATATTTTTATTTCAAAATAAATTCCATTGCATGTATTTATTAACTAACTTATTATTTTTAAGTATAATTATTTGTTGCTAAATTGATTTATAATTATTATTAACATTATTTACTTTAACGTTTGAAAATTATATATATATTTTTACCAATTATGATAATTGTTATTTTGGTATATTTTTGAATTATTAATTTAATTTATAACATTTTTAATATGCAATTTGATATAAATATATATTTTATTTATAAATGTATATATTTATATATATATGATTAGCATCATTTGTATAAAAATATTAATATTATGTTCTATAAACATTAATGATATGGTACATAAATACAAGATAGATAAATTATTTTTATAATTAATAATACATTTAAATAATATAATTAATTATAATAATATGTAAGTGTTTTATAAAAAATATTAAATAAATTTTATTTGTTTCAAATTAGTTTAATTAGAATTTGTTTTTAAAAAATATATTATGATTTATATATAAAAATATATGTAAATGAGTATAATAATTAAAATAACCAAACATTACATTTTAAAATTATTGTTAAAATAAATTATCTTTTGACTTTTATAATCATAAAGTTAGATATTATAATACTAATTGATAAAATAATAAAAAACAAATGAGAAGGGGGAATGTCACATGTGAGATGGGTTTTAAGAGGATTAGATAAAAAAATAAAATAAAATGAAAACAATAATGATAAATAACAAAAAATGTCCCGAGTGAATAGTGAATAGGGCTTGTTTTTTGGGGTGAGGTGTTGTGCAAGCATGGAGATGAGTCCAGAGAGGACGTTCCACCACCGATCTGTTTCCATCGTGAGAGCCGAGCGCGAGGGATATCAGATCGAGGTTGTGCGCATCGTGAGGTGCGGTCGAGGTCGAGGTGCATTCGGGGATGGAGATCCAAACATGGATCTCAGTTACGAGTTAGGGTTTTTCCATGAAATAATTTTAGGTAGAACAGTTTATTTAATTTTTCTGTCCAAATTGTATTTTTTATCCTTGTTTGATTTTGTCTCTTTTTCGTGGTTGATTTTTCTTTTAGTCTTCTGTTAGGCACGCCTTATAGTGACTTGGTTGTCAATTTTTGGATAGTTATGTATTGTATCCTTTCTTTATCTATTTTCCATTTTAGTTTCTATCAAAATTGACGTACTGCTGATCATTTTATATAAATTATGAAAATTGTTCATCCGAACATCCCTATCTTCAATTGTTCCCTAGCTTGCACAGCAAGATTGACCTATGAGTTTTTTGAGGTTATAAATATCAGCAATCTTCTTGTGTTTTTCATCCCTATCTTCACACATTCTGCAATTTACAATCTTCTTTGCATTGAGTCTGAAGTATGAGAGTCACCTCACCACATTTTTTTAGTCCCAAAATATCTATGTAAGGGATAAATTATTTATTTCCAAACTTTTATTTATCTGAAATCTTATTTTTGTAAGGGATTTTTTTCATCTGAATTTAATTTACAAAACATCTATATATATATATTATGTATATTTATTTTTGTATATTTATATATATGTATATCAAACCCTTCTCTGTTTTAAGGTATTTCAAATATGCATATAACCTTCTTTTGATTTTCATGGTGGGGATGATGTAAGAGTGTTCTTATGTTCTGTTTTCATAAAAATCTATTGTAGATACTTTGGATTATATAGATATATGTGTATATATATATATATTTTTTAATACCACCCATCTTTATGCAGTTCCAAAAATAAATATCAAGATTTAAAAAGAATGTTACAATTATATTGGTTGATTTGAATATGTCGTAATAATGAAAACCCGCTTTTTATAAACTTTGTATATGCGGTTATTTATATATGTATGTATGTAGTTCAAAACAAGTCTGGTTAATATTATTAAAAAGATTATTTACAAATCATACATAACAGTTTAGATATGAATTATATTTTGGGTTCAATAGGGTTTGTACTTCTTATGAAAAACCCAATGAATACTTATGTGCATATTCAGGTATATACATATTTACATGTACTTCAAATCCAAACTAAACTATATTTTCAAAGGTTGGATGTTGTGTTAACAATTACTTTTAAGGTTTAAATGATGCAAGGGTTTTATTTTTGAACTTTTTTATTAAACCAAATCCAAATACACACTTTTGTATATTTGGATATACATGGGTAATTAATTACAAAACTATTTATGTTTTTTAAATGGTGATTTCCAAACCCTATGTAATGTTTTAGATGCGAAACATGATTTGGGTTCAACTGGATTTATATATAGTTTGGAAAACCCTATATTTTCATATGTATATACGTACGGCCATATATGTTATAATCCTAAGATAGTTTGGCTTCTAATCAAGTGATAATGCTGTATTAAAAACATTTTAAAATATTTATTGCCTTAATTAATTAATAAACATGGTTTAATTATGAGAACCCATATATACACCTAATGTATATATGGTTGAATATATATATATTCATTCCAAAACCCTAATTTATAGTAAATATCTTTATTATTAGTGTTTTAAATGCAGCAAATACTCGATGGTTATTTAATAAATGTTAATTTTGGTGTTTTCTAAATAAAAATGTATTTATGTCAAATATACATTAATTTAAAAAAATTTAACTACGTTAACTTCTTATATTTTTAAATAATGATATTAGGTTAAAAAGTATTTAATGTAACATGACCATATGGTCCGCTACCTGATGTAGTGAATGTTGTTGATAAATCATGTTATGATTCAATCTAATTTCATGTTCAAAGACACTTTTATCATCATAATGAATGACATGTATTTTTAGTAAGTATTTATTTCCATGGATAAGGTTCTTTCATTAAGAATCTATCATTCCATTTGGCGAGCCCAATTCATTCATCATTTGATATGTTTTACTCATTGTCTATTATGTAAAGAATGTTTATTAATCCATGTGTGCCTATGATAAATTGTTATTTCTATATTAACAGACACATCATGTATTCTCAGAGTAAATGTGTAATGGAGTCATTAATCATTTAATTTATTACTGTACACAGTAATGCAAGCATATGACATATCAAGATAATGAAATAATAAATTTCCCAAAGTGGTATGGGACACCATGAGTAATATGGAATAAAAATTAAATTTTCAAAGTGGTGTGGAACACCTAAAATATCAGACCATACTGATCATATGAAGAATGTATTGGACTTATTATGTGACGGGTGAGGCTCGCTATAGCCTCTTGATGCCTCGATAGGTCTAATGAGACAACTAGTGTCTTTCCCAAGGCTTTGACAAAGAGAGTATGATGTTTGTCATTATGCATTCCCTCTTTATGATGATTTCATTGTACTTATTATGTGATGGGTTTAGCCAACTATAGCCTCTTGGTGCATCAGTATGTCTCATGAGACAAATTAGGTTTGGTTTTTATCCATTATTAAATGGTTTTAGCACAAGACCTTGACCATGTGTTTATGATTTCTGACATTATACATTCCTTCATTATGATCCTAGTCAGTGTTAGTCCATGTGATTATTTGACTAGTATAATAATCATGGATATGTTTAAATTATGGCATTATGTTATGGTATATGACCGACTAAGTGGTTATTCTACTTGTATAATACCCTTGGTTAATATCCCTTTCCTTACGAGTATGAGATTAAATGCTCATGGCATATGATAAGACAGTTATTAAGAAGGATTAGTTTTTCCATTCCAGATTTTCATTTCAAATGATTGTATTTCATTTATCATTTCATAATGTTCATTTTTATAAGTTGGTGTAAAATTTTTTATGCACAACTCTGATAATGTTCATGCTTAGTAGTACTTGCATACCTTGCATGTTATGTTTATTTTACTGCGTAGAATTTATGCACTTTTGTACAAACATGCTTACTTTGTACATTTAGTATCTTTCAGTTAAATGTTCAAATACTTGTGTATGAAATGATTTAATTTTTTTATAGCAACCTTAGAAATATCGTGATGTTTTCCTTTAAGGAATGATTTTTAAGTATGTGAATGTATTTTCAAATGTAGTTTTCAAAACATGTATTAAGTATTTTTAAAACTCTGTACTTAGTATTTTAAATGATCAAAAAATGATTTCTGAATGATTTTCACAGGTTGCTTCAAGTCCAAGGTTGGGCATTGTCTTGTTAGAATGTGGAAGCGACGTTGGTCTTTCACATCGTTTGTTTAATTTTTTTCACTGTATCTCTGATGTTTTATGTAAGCATGTATTTATTTTCCAGAACATAGATATGGATAAGGTCCTCTTGTATGTAATGTCTAAGGCTGATTCCTTACACTTTGTATCAGATGAACAGTCTACACAACATTGGAGATAGATGTTGTCATCTAACGGTAGTGTATATGAATCTAGTGGTCTTGGTTGTATAAATTCGAAAGACCAAAATTCATAATTGTTTCTAGTCCGATGATCGAATTGCGAGGTAACGATTCTTTTTAGGGGGCGAGGATAATGTAAAAACCTATAAAATAGTTAAATGAATTATAATTTAAATAAATAAATTTACGTAATATTTCGTTTAGTCAAAATAAAAATTTACTATTAATATTAAAAAAATTACACTTTAAATGATATTTTTATGAGTATTATATCAATATTTTTATTTCAAAAGAAATGTTATTGCTTTTATTTATAAACTAAATGATTATTTTTAAGTATAATGATTTTTTTTCTAATTTTAATTATATATATTATTAACATTAATAATTATAATGTGTTAAAATTATAAATATTTTATGCCAATTATGATAATTGTTATTTTGGTATATTTTCAAATTATTAATTTAATTCATATCATTTTTAATATGTAATATGATATAAATCTATATTTCATTCATAAATATATATATTTATATATATATGATTTGTTTCATTTGTATAAAATTATTAATATTATTTTCAATAAAATTTAATGATATAGTTCATGAATATATTGTAGATAAATTATTTTTATAATTAATAATAATTTTAAATAATATAAGTAATAATAATAATATTTAACTGTTTTATAAATATTAATAAGTACTTTTTATTTATTTAAATTAGTTTATTTATAATATTTTTTTAAAAATTATATTATGATTTATATATATAAAAATTATATAGATGAGTTTAATAATTATTGTAATAAAACATTACTTTTTAAAAGTAATTTTAAAATAAATTATCTTTTGGCTTTTGTAATCATAAAGTTAGATAATATAATACTACATGATAAAATAAAATAAAAATGAGAAGGGGGAATTCACAGGTGAGATATGTTTTAACATGATTGAATAAATAAAAAACAATATAGAAATAATAAAATAAATCACGTGTGAATAGTGAATAGGGTTTGAGTTTTGGGGGGGAGGTGTCGCGCAAGCAAGGATGTAAGGCCGGAGAGGATGAGCCGCCACCGAGCCATTTCCGTCCTGAGAGTGGACTTCGAGGGATATGAGACCGAGGTCATGCACATCACGAGGTGAGATAGAGGTCGCGGTGCGTTCGGGGATGGAGATCCAATCATGGATCTCAGTTGCAAGTTAGGATTTCGTCATGACATAATCCGAGGTAGAATATTTTATTTAATTTTAATGTCTGGATCGTATTTGTTATCCCTGTGTGATTTTATCTCTTTTTCATGGTTGATTTTTCTTTCAGTCTTCTGTTTGGCATGCCTTGCAGTGTATTTGTTGTCAATTATTGAACAGTTACGTACTGCATCCTTTCTTTCCCTATTTTTATTTTTAGTTTCTCTCAAAATTGATGTACTGCTGGTCATTTTATATAATTTATGAAAATTTTGCATCTGAATTTCCCTATCTTCCATATTTCCTAGCTTGGACAACAATATTAACCTTTGAGTTTTTAGAGGTTATAAATATCAGTAGACTTATTGTGTTTTTCTTCCTTATCTGCACACATTCTGCCATTTTCAATCCTCATTGCATTCAGTCTGGAGTATGAGAGTCACCTCACCTCATGTTTTGGTCCCACGATATCCAAGTAATGGATAAATTACTTATTTTCAATCTTATATTTATCTGAAATCTTGATTCTATAAGGGATTATTTTCATATGATTTTAATTTACAAACCATCATTATATTTATATTATGTATACATAGTTTTGTATATGTATATATATTTTCATCAAACCCTTATCTATTTTTAGGTATTTCAAAGTTGTATATAACCTTCTCTTGATGATCATGGTGTGGACGATGTAGGAGAGTTCATACATTCTATTTTCATTAAAATCTATTTTAGATACATTAGATTATACAGATATATATATGTGTGTGTGTGTGTATATATATATATTTTAATACCACCTTTCTTTATGTTGTTCCAAAAATAATTATCATGTTTCACAAAGAATGTTACAAATATATGGATTTCTTTGAATATGTCGTAATCATGAAAAAACCTCTTTTTATATACTTTGAATATGCAGTTATTTATATATGTAAGTATGTAGTTCAAAACAAGTATGGTTTATATTTTTTAAAAGATGATTTACAAATCATGCATAACAGTTTTGATATGAATTATATTTTGGGTTCAATAGGGTTTTTACTTCTTATGCAAAACCCAATTTATACATATCTACATATTCAAGTATATTAATATTTATATGTATTTCGAATCCAAACTAAACAATATTTTCAAAGGTTAGATGTTGTGTTTATAATTATATTTATGGTTTAATGGATGAAAGGGTTTTATTTTTGAATTATTTTATTAAACAAAATCCAAATACACACTATTGATTATTCGGATATACATGGGTTATTAATTAAAAACATGTTTATGATTTTTCAAT
This sequence comes from Viscum album, assembly GCA_963277665.1. Lineage (NCBI taxonomy): Eukaryota > Viridiplantae > Streptophyta > Magnoliopsida > Santalales > Viscaceae > Viscum > Viscum album. The sequence goes on along the minus strand of OY728162.1, from coordinate 1,364,135,349 downwards.
GGTGATTTCCAAACCCAAAGTAATGTTTTATAGGTGAAACATGATTTGGGTTCAACTAGATTTATATTTAGTTTAGAAAACCCCTTTTCTCATATGTATATACATATGGCCACACATGTTATAAACCTAACATGGTTTGGCATCCAATAAAGTGATAATGATGAATTAGAAATATTTTAAAGTATTTATTACATTAAAAAATTAAAAAACATGGTTCAATTATGAGAACCCATATGTACATTTTATGTATATATGGTTATATATATATATATATAGTTTCCAAAACCCTAATTTCACGTATTGATCTTTAGAATTTTTGTTATAAATGCAGCCAATACCTTAAGGGTATTTAATAAATGTTAATGTCGGTGTTTTCTACATCAAAATGTATTTATGTCAAACATACTTCAATTTAAAAAACATTAATTATGTTAACTTATTATATTGAGAATTCATGAGATTAGGTTAGAGTGGATTTAATGTAACATGTCCATATAGTGATTTACATGATGCAGTGAATGTTGTTGATAAATCAAGTTATGATTAAATCTAATTTCATTTTCATTGACACTTTTATCCGCATAATTATTGACATGTGTTTTTAGTAAGTATTAATTTCCATAGATAAGGTTCTTTAATTAAGAAGCTATCATTCCATGTGGCAAACCCAATTCATTCATCGTTTGATATGCTTTAGTCATTGTCTCTTGTGTAATGAATGTTTATTAATCCATGAATTCCTTTGATAAATTGTTAATGCCATATTAACAAATAGATCATGTATTCTCAGATTAAATGTGCAATGGTGTCATTATTCATTTTTTTATTGTTGTACACAATAATTCATGCATATGAAATATAAAGATAATAAAATAAGAAATTACTCAAAGTGGTATCAGACTCCTTGAGTAATAAGGAATAAAAATTAATTATTCAAAATTGTGTGGGACACCTTGAATATCAGACCTTGCTGGACATATGAGGAATGTATTGGACTTATAATGTGATGGGTGAGGCCCACTATATCCTATGGATGAATCATTAGGTGTCATGAGACAACTAGTGTCATTGTATAAGGATTTGAAAAAGAGATTATGATGTCCAACACTATACATTCCCTATTTATGAGGATTCCATTAGACTTATTCTGTGATGGGTGAGGCCCTCTATAGCCTCTCGGTGCATCGATAGGTCCCTTGAGACAAACTAGTTTGGGTTTTTATCTATTATTTATTGTTTTGGCATGAGGCCCTGACCATGTGGTTATGATGTCCAGAATTATACATTCCCTCATTATGATCATAGTGATTGTTACTCCATGTGGTTATTTGACTAGTAGAAAACTCATGGCTATGTTTTATTATGGAATTATGTGATGGTATATGACTGACCAAGTGGTTATTCAACTAGTAGAATACCCTTTGATAATAGCACTTTCTTTATGAGTATGAGATTTAATGCACAAGGCATATGACAAGAAATTTGTGAATAAGTTTTAGTTTTTCCTTTCCATATTTTCATTGAAAATGTTTGTATTTCATTTATCATGACATAATGTGAATTTTTATAAGTTTTGGTAAAATTGTTTATGCACGACTCTGATAATGTCCATGCTTAATATTACTTGCATAACTTACATGTTATATTTATTTTACTTAGTAAAATTCAAGCTCTTTTATACAAACATGCTTACATTATACATTTATTATCATTCAGTTAAATGTTCAAATACTTGTGTATGAAATTCTTTAATTTTTTTATAGCAACCGTATAAATATCATGATGTTTTACTTTAAGGAATTATTTTTAAGTATGTGAAAGTATTTTCAAAAGAAGCATTTAAAAACTGTATTATGTATTTTCAAAACCCATTACTGAGTATTTTAAATGCTCACCCTACAATTTCAAAATGATTTTCACAGGTTGCCTGAAGTCCATGTTTGGACATTGTCTTGTTAGAGTGTGGAAGCAAAGTTGGTCTTTCACTTCGTTTGTTTAATTTTTTCACTGTATCTCTGATGTTTTATGTAAGCATGTATCTATTTTCCAGAACCTAGACTAGGATAAAGTTGTCTTGTATGTCATGTATAAGGCTAGGTGTTTACACCTTATCTTAAATTATAGAATATCCACTTATTATTTTTATGAATTAGGTAGATGAAGCACACTATTATTAGATTATTCTAATCCAATTCCATGTAAATAATAAAATAGACATCATAGGTTGTTAGTTTTCATTATACTTAGCAGTCACTCCAACATATTCAATGATATCATTCTATGTTAAATCAAAATTTTCTCACTAGTTGGAGGATATATGTGTTTCTTCCAACTGATTTTGAGATAATAAGATTAGATATAAAGAGATTGAAGGTTGATACGTCTTGCTACCATGGATTTTGGCTCCCCCATCATGTCTTATTGATAGGTTCCTATCATAAGAACTGAAATGTTTTTATATAAACCATTGATCAAACCTCAATATAGTTTATAATAGAAACATTGATTTATGGTCATATCATACGAGGAAATAAAATTATTTATACAAATCTAATCATTTTTTATGTGGTGAGATCTTTTCCACCCTTGGTCTCTAATGCACTATCTATCTAATATATTGATTTTATCTATGGATATATTTATTTTATCTAATAAAATGGTAATTTCACTCTATTAGGGAATGAATTTGGTATAGGAATGGAATTATTGATTCATTTAAGTAACATTATGTAATTTTATGTTTTAGGAAATTAATATTTGATGTATTAGTTAGATCCCCATAAATTTAAAAATACATAGAAACATCATTACAATAATAAAAACCATCCCAAAAAAATATAGACCATAAAATGGATAAAATACAACAAACCAAATAATTTACAAAGAAATCATAAGAATAAAAACATCAAAAAATCAACCTCATGAATTTCCATACTAGGTAACGCAAGATAATTTCCAAACCAATATCAAGGGAATGCTAAAACATTGACAGAAAGAAAAAATAATTAATCTCCTTCCATAAAAAGTATATCATCAACTACCTTTACTAGTTATTAAGATAAGGGAATAAAAATATTTCTATGTTGGGATTTTACTTTTATTTTTAGAGAAATTTGAAATATTCCTTCAGTAGATCAAAATATTAAATCCATAACTACAATAAATTTAGTTAAAGGAAGATGGGAATCTTCTAACTCTAGAAAATGACAACTGAAATTTGAATAAAATAATAGAATGTTTGTCATATCTAGACCCTATGGTTTCTTATGCCCCCATCATGCCAACATCCTCTTCATGTGGCTATGATATATCATTTCTCTTTATCTCATTGAGTTCCTTATATAAGTCCATGAATAAAATATTATAAAAATCTTAAATTTTCATTGTGAATTGGGAGGGGAATACATCCCTTGGTTATTGAGCTTCCAAAGTCGCTCCAAATTCCATGGATAGAAAACATCTTAGACTACACTGAGCATATAATATTGGGCTCCCTCAATCTTGTGGCCTTCCCTAATGACCCAGTCCTCATGTTATTCAATAGAGAGGAATAATATTTATGGTACCTGATTTTTTACCCCTTTCTAGTATAGTAATTCCCCTTCATTTTCTCTATTAGGGCTATTGGATTATGTTCATATTCATACACCTCTATTTTTCACTATATTTTGTTAAATCACTAATAAGTGGTATATGTGAAAATAATCACTTCATAAAATTTAGAAGAATCATATGACCAACCATTAATGGGAGGTCCTTCACTTCCATTGATATCTTAGTGGAGAATCAAACTATCTATGAAGTAGTAGAATGTAGTAGTATCTTATTCTTCATAGAACCCAACTATTTTCAGTTCTCAATCTCTCTATCTTGAAAATCACCATTCAATCATTCAAAAAAAATTGAGATCGATTAATGATTGTGATCTATGATCAAAATTTTGTGCAGTAATGTAACTTTTAACATCTTCTATTAGAAATTGTATATCATAACTTATGATCTCCTCTAATAATTTGGTATAGTAGGGATAAAAACTAATGTATTATATAAATATCTATGTCCATCTATCATTGATCCTTGTTTCTTAAAATGTTAAATAAAATGATATGTTAGTTAATATTAAATATGGTCAATGTATATAGAATCATATTTTATATGTTTTACATTATTAAAATAACAAATATATTAAAAGAATTTACTAAAACATAATTAAATTAAAAATAACATTTCGAAAATAAAAATTCTATATATTAACGATTGATAAAACAATTATAGTCCAAAAATATATCAAATTTTGAATCAATAAATAGTATTTAAAAAATATATGTGTAAAACTAAAAATTAAAAAATTCATTCAGATATTAATAATTTTGACATTAAAACAAAACTAATTTAATAAAAAATGATAGAAATGTTTTGAGAATATTCTCACTAATCACACAACCACATAAGAACAAAATTATTAATCTAAATAATAAATATAAACATTATCAAAAATTCAATCAAACCAATAAATGACAAAATATCTAATTTCCTAGAATATAAAAAAAATTAGTTCAGTCATAATTTTTTGGAATATAATAAATACATTATCTCAATCCACAATTATTAATATATAGATAATATTGTAATTATAAGATAGAATTATTTAAAATTCAATACATATACATGGTACTGGTATTTATAATTCCAATTCTTCAATTGATGAAAAATAATCAAACATTCACTATCCTCTCTTTATGTTTAGAATACACACACCTCACCCTTTTTTACCTACATTTAATCTTAACTTATTATTTTATTTTGTTTCAATCCATTCTACAAGAAGAAATCTTATTTTTATGAGGTATTAACATATATAAGTATAAAAATAACATAGGTAAGTAAACTGATCCAGGCTTAACAGACATTAATAATACATTATTTCTTTAATATTTGTAATACATTACACAAACAGACGCCCAAAGGACGTATTGTTTTAGTGGATTTGTAAATACGAAAACATAAAAACCAGTACATAAGTGATCTAAATTATCAACCACTAGTTTTTTCTTGACTATAACTCTTCTTAGAAACATTATGCATAATTCATACCTTCATAACCTGAGGAAATAAAATCCAAAAAAGGGGTGATCTCAGATGCTCTGTAAGGGTAATAAGGCTGATAGGAAAGCATAATCATAAACATAGCGGTATGAGAACATGGTAATATAATTATAAAATCATACCATGCATTTCAAAGATTATATAAATGAGCCATATAATAGATATTATCAGTTCATAAAACATGAATCATAAGGGAATCAAGAGAATATTCCATGAAAGCATAAAATAGTGGTATGGCATGGAATTTTAGAAGACACATAATCATGTAATATAATTATATATAAGTCTTGGTGAATTTACAATAAATAACATGGAATTTAATGGGTACAAAACCTATTGTATGGGACAGACCACCAACCCCAGTTACAATCCATTAATATTAACTAATCTGGTTTCCCAATCTTCCCATAAGGGATAGATTTTTCACATCTTCCCATAGTAGATTGGGTTCCCCATCTTCCAATAGTAGATCGGTTTCCCCCAAAATTCCATAGTGGATTGAGTTTTATTATCTTCTATAGTTCATCAATCCTATTGACTTTATTCCCATCATTATATAATGAGATATAAATCATTACACAATTCATTCTAGGGAGAAACATGTCCCACCCATCTCAAAATGAAATCATACATACATGTCCCACTAAATCAAAAACTATCATTTCATAACCCATGAAATGAAATGACTATCATACACATGTAATCTTATCGTAACATGTGAAAAAATATAGCTTTCATAATCATTTAATCAAATTATAACCCCTTATAATACGTGGGATTCATAATAATATAACTTTTGAAAGTGAAATGGTTTTCACAAACAAATAACCCATAACAGAGAAATTAGTTTCATAAAAATAATTCCTTTAAAACATAATCCATTTAGATGAATAATATGAATGGATACATTGGATAATTTCCACTGAAAGGAATGACTAACACCCACAAATGTCATCATTGACAGAAAATAATTTTAAAATATCTTTTAAATACATTTATTGATGAAAATATCCAATCTTATTTATAAAAATATGATTTTATAGACATAAATAATTTTAAAATCCATTTTCTTTGAAAATAAAATTTAATACATATAAATTAATATAGAAAATAATTTTCCTTTAAATCATATAAATGAAACTTTTAAATATTTTTAAAGCCTTTTTCCTCAAAAACATAATCTTGAAGATATTTTTAAAACCATTTCTATGAAAACATATAAACGATTATTATTTTTATATTATTTTTATATTTTTAAAAATACATTTAAAACATATAAAAGAATATTTGGAATCATTGAAAATATTTTATTTGAAAATGAGCTTTTGAAAAATTATTAAAGGATCATTTATAATAAATTAAAACACTTTTTAATCATAAAAACATTTTTCAGAAAACATTAATTTATATGAAAATTCCTTTAAAAATAATAAATGTAAATAATATTCGGAATTTTTTATTAAAAAGAATATTTTAAATTGAAACTAAAGCTTCAATATATGTATGGGAATGATAGAAAATTAATCAATACATTCTAAACATTCTTTTTTCGTCAAAAATAGTTTAGAAAAGTGTCTCAATCAAAAAATGACAAGAATATTCATTTTTTAAATAGTTTTTATTAATTGTAAAACATTGGTAAAATTTTCCATTAAATATAAAATGGTAATATTAAATAAGTTTTGTAAATTTTTTTAGAAAACATGTTTTTTAAGAAACATTGATTTCCAACCGAAGAGGGTGATACAATCATATTATCTTAAAAGCACTTTCAGAATTATCTTTAGTACCAAATAGTGAAAAACGGTACTAAAACATGAAATTTATCATGATTAAATCGAGTAGAATAAAATTCATGTGTTTCTTGAATTATTGATCATATGGTTTCATCAATGATAATATAATTGTAAACAATATCGATAAACAATGAGATTGTTGCAATAAACTCTTACCACATGGTGACTTTAAATAATAATACACATGTATGAAAATGAAAATGCATGTCTCTTAAAATATAATTTAAAAATATTAATGATAGTTAATATCAAATGGACTTTTATAGACCCCATATAAGAATATAGGTTTATAACATGGCATGTGTCTAAAAGAAGTCAAATTGAGACAAATTTACTTTACCGATTTGGTAACTATTGAAACATAACACCATGAAAGAAACATCATAGAATGGATATGTAAATTACCATAATCATAATTACAAAATTATTATAATCTATCCATGGGTATTATAAACACCATATATAAGAAATAGGTGGTCAAAATGACCCGTGTCTGGCAGAAAATATAAGTTAGATGAGAAAACCCTTACACTCAGTCTCAACATTCTTTATAAACTCTTGTATAATAAATACAAGTATATTATAAATAAATCACATAAACATATGTATATATATCATACCATATATTAATAACATATGAATTTATATTTCCCATTTATTAATTGTTCCATGTTAATGAAATGTTTCAAGTAATAACCACTTCGTGTATCATATTCATTTTTTACATTATATTCTTGATCTTCATTCTTAGATCATAACTGGATTATTTAAATAATATAAAAAATGATTTATATATAATATATATTAATTATATTAATATTTATAATAGTATATAAAATATTGTTATGTGAAATAGAATAAACTGTTCATTTGAACAAATCACTTCTCGTTGAAGAGGAAGTAATCTGCACTTCCCTAAATGAAGTTATCAAATTTACAAACAATATAATGAATGAAGGTATATATATATAATAATTCCAAAAGAATAAATTCATAATAAATATTCAATATATCACATAAAAATAGAGTTTCTATCATAAGTTTCAACCATGAGAGGTGGTAAAGGAGAAACAAAAAATATCATTTTGTGAGGTGGATGTTTTTAGTACATAAGAATGGTAAGTTCATTACCAATTTCATTAAAGTGTGTCTATATTAATGTCTAACAATTAATATAATTTATTGAGGCTAATAATTTTAATTAATCCTATAATAACAATAATTGTGTTGTTGGATAATGAAAATAATACAAAGGAGCTTGATGAAGGATCTTACAACTTCTTTGGGTAACTCCATTTTGTTTGCAACTAAAGGATTCCATGGATGGATTTATTCCCAATGAGATTAATTTAGGAATAAGATATCTATTTTTGGATATTATTTCAGATTTTTTTTATGAAAAATTACATGATATGTGTGAATTAGTGGGAGGGGTGAGTGCATTTTTTCGTGAAGGAGGATGGACATTCTTGTAAATTTTGGATAAGGGAATTCCTATCAGGTTTTTCCATTACAAAGTAGATCCAATATAGAACCCAAATAAATATATGTTTATATAGGGTATAAATATTTCCATAAAACGTACATTGAAGATGTTTTTATGACATTATTTCATTATGTTTAAGGTTTAGTCTCTAATTAAGCAAATTTTCTTCTTAATCATTCTAATTAATTTCACAAATATTTAAAAAAACTATATTGAACTTATTTGAAATTATATAATATAATGATTCCAAATATTTATTCTATTTTTATAAATTCTTATCACATAACTAATAAGAAATTTATTTCATATTTAATCCCATGGACATGATAAAAAAGAAGGTATTTAAAGTAAACATGTTCAAAGGTTTGGTAAGTTTTTATATCAAATTTCAAATTGAAATTTATTCCTATGACATAAATTGGATTAATATAGTCATAATTTATCTAAGTGTTATATAAAACCAATCAATGAATAATAAAATTTCCTTACAAATAAATTAGGTGGAAAAATAGTTTAGTATTAAAATTTATTATTATTTACTATTCAACAACAAATGAAACGTCAAAGAAAAATTTTAATGATTCACTATAATATTATTTTTTTGTTCCAATTTAAAAGGTATATTTTATTATTTTAAATTAAAAATTATTAACATTTCAAAGGTATTAATTATAATCATATCTCCATTAAAATGAGGTAAAATAACCTTTTTGAAAAATACATATTTTTATTCATAAAATGTGATTTATTATTATCTTATACCTATAAAATATATTATAAGAGTAAAAAATATATATATTTAATATATAATATATAAATGTTATTAAAAAATTTAATCCAAATAGGTTTTTTTAAATTATTAAGATAAAATTGATTTCAAACATTGGGACAAAAATTTATTAGAAAATTTATTTCTTCATTTTCAAATAGTTCTTACATTAACTTCTTATAATTTATTACCAAATGATTCAATTTATATACATGTGTAAATCATATTTTCACAATTTAGTTAATCTTATCTGTAACTTCTATTTTCAGATATAGGTTTTAACAATAATAATATTTTATTAATAATATAAATACTATATTATAGTTCGGTAAAACTCAGACATGGGTGTAATACAAGCTACCAAAGGGACTCGATATTGAGTGTAATACAAGAAAAAATAGTATTTTGTGTACCAAAATCTAATCTAAGTGTTTTGTATAACACAAGAGTGACTTAGTGTTGCGTAAATCAAAATTCATAGTTAGTTCTTTCGTATAAAAAAATCTATATTCAATTTTGTGTGAAATGAAAAATATCAAAAAATTAAATTAAAATGATTGAAAAAAATAATTAAAAAATCTAGGGGTGTTATATTTTTTCCCCTATAAAATTAATTTAACCTCTAAAACTCCTCTAGGTTATTTAAAGATTGAATCATTAACATTACTTTAATATAAACCCACATCGTAAAAAAGAATAATGAAACTTCCTTTAAAAACGAAAAGTTGGAAACATAACAGTTACTCATAGTATCACATAAATATGATTTTACATTAAAAATATAGGTGATAAGGTAATATTAAACATGGTTGAAAAGAAAAATAATCATAGAGAATGATAAAGATAATTACCCACAAGAATGTTTGTGATCTAGAGAAAGGTAACAATCTCAAAACCATAAAGTGGAGAATCATGAAAGAGGTCATTGATATCCTAACGTATGATGATAACTTGAAAACTTTTATTTCAATACCCTTTTCTTAAAGTTGAATAAATTTTTTTAACTAGAATAAAAACTTTCTTGATTTATTTCCCTTTTATAAATATAATATTACACTTTGTTCATGTTTTGACAATTTTCAATTTCACCACATTCACCAAAAAGGTAGGGGAATTTTTTATTCCTAAAACACTAAAAGATCATGAGATCTTTCATAATTAATCCATTTGTCTTCAGTTTCCATCAACACAATGACGTTAGATTACATTATCCAGTATGTATAAATCATCATGTTGTGAGAAAATACTTTAATCTCTCAAAATTCAGCCAAAGGAAACAAATACATTCCATAAATTGTTATCCTTATAACCCCTCCAGAAGATACAAATCCAAAACCTTACAAATAAAGTAAAATAATTAGCTTGACATTGATCCCCCATATATCAAAATGTCGCTCTTTGTTTTCACATACCATACTTGTGAGTACCCTCATCGAATATTTTCTTGAAATATTGTAATTACCTAAATTACTGCAAATTATTTCAAATAACATGAATTATTCCTTATTCTAATGATTAATGGATGTGTTCCATAAATAAAAGAAGTTGTAAACATAGTCGATGATTACATAGACCAGTTTTTCAATAAATTAATTATTAATTATAGGGTAATATATACTATCCAATATACTTTATCCATATTAACCATCTCTTTATCCATGATATGCATCGTTGTCTCAATAACCTAAACACATTAAGGTTTACCTTTCCTTATTTCAAATTACAACCGTTCCATTAAATATAATTTCTAAATCTTCATCCTCATTCGAAATATAATTATCAATTCATAATGAAAACTTATTCTAAAAATAATTATATATTTCAGGATTCATATAACATTATATTTGAATTTTATAACATATAATCTCAATTCATCGAACATTTTTCATAAACCATTATGACCATTCAAAATCTTATTCCATAAGACCCCTTTTTCTAGAATACAAAAAATGAATCACACTTAAAGGTTCCCCTTCCTCAATCTAAACATGCTTCTTATAATTAATGTAAAAAAATACTATTAGAATATACTATACCTTTTACTTTTTGTTTGAGGTCTCTTTATCTTTATAAATATAGCTAATACCCATACCAACGCACTAATTATATTCACGAGATATTTGGATATCAATTTGTATAATTACAATAGATTACAAATTAAAAACAATCAATGTTATCCTAGTTCTTTCTAGTCCCTACCGTTGTCTAAAACCAGAATGCATATTGTGAGAAACACTTACCACGGTGAAAAACTACATAATCATGAAAAAAAACTTATATGATGTCGAAATCATGGTTCCAACTTCTTTAATCTATGGATCCTAAGCTTTATCCAATGTTATTCATAGTCATCACCTACTGAAATCCTTCTTGATGGTTCTTAAATAGTTTTTGAACTCCTAATGGTTCTCCCCCCGAGTGTCAATCCTTGTGTACAACAAGTCTCATTGCCACGTAGCCAATTATACTTGAGTCATTTCCGACACACCTTTTTTGAGTTTTTACCCCTAGGTACTTCTTTTTCAGATCCATATTCAATTATAGTATCTAGATAGGGATATAATTCTATGAACTTCCTCACTCTATCCTTTACCAAAATTCTATGACATTTTCCTATACATTTTATCATCCTAAAATATATCCTTACATACAACCCTAGAAATATCCTTAGAAATATTCCTATATTTTTCACTAATGTATTCGCATCCTTGATTCCAACGTTTGACTAAACTTTTGATCTGATACTAACTATAACTACTGAATATTAATCCATATTAAAAATACACCATTTTTGTATAATACTTAATACATTACACAAACATACACCCAATGATCGTATTAGTATAGTTCCTTTGAAAAAATGAAAACATAAACACTAGTACATAAGTCAGATATATTATCTCCCACTATGATATTCATGAATAGAACAATTCCTATACACATCATACAAACTATGTATCTTCATAACATGGGGAAAGGAAACATAAAGTGAGGTGAGATCATATGCTCAGTATGGGTAACAAGGGAGACACATAAGAATAAACATGAACATAAGGGTATTATAATATGATCATATCATAAGAATATCATAAATTATATATAAAATATCATATAAATATGTCATTACATTAAATTTTGTAGTTAATTATACATTAATCACAAGAGAATCATGATAATAAGAAATGAAAGAATTACATATGAGTAAGACATGAATTTGGGGAAGACACATAAATATGTAATATCATTATCTATTAGTCAAGAAGCCCTAAAAATATAGTAGAGAACTTTATCTGGACTTCACCTACTATGAGGGACACACCACCATCTAAATTCATTTTCCTTTCCTTTTAAGGGACCGGTTTCCCCCATCTTCACATAAAGGATTTGGTTTCACCATCATCCCATTATAGATCAGGTTTGACCATCTTATCATAGTAGATCCAATTAACCCAACTCCATTTAGTGGATCCATTTTCCTTATCTATCATAGTGGATCACTCATGTTGACTTGATTCCCATCATTATCTAATGAGATATAAATAATTACCCAATGCATTGGATGAATATATAGGTCCCACCCATGTCATAATGAAATCATACATAAATTTAAAAAAAATTCATAAACATTAATATCAAAACCTAAGAAATAAAATGGAAGCCATTAAAATGTAATATAATATTAAATTATTGAAAAATACTAGTTCATAATAATTCCATCAAGTTAATACCCATGAATGGAATCTGATTTAATAATAATATTTATCGTGATATAGGAAATGTTTTGACAAACAAACATTCCCTGAATGTGAAAAATGTTTCATAAACATAATGCACTAAAATCATAAAACATTTAGTGAATGAATATTAAAGGAACCATTGGATCATTTCCCTTGAAAGGAATGAGTAACACTAATGGATGACATATTTTATGAAGAATAATTTTTAAATATCATTTTAAAACATTTCTTGAGATAAATATCCTTTCTTCTTTTAAAAAATGATTATTAATACATAAATAATTATGAAATATATTTTCTATTAAAATAAAATTGAATACATATAAATGAAGGAATAAAATAATTTTCCTTGAAAACATATAAATGAAACTTGAAAAAAAAATTATATCCTTTTTCTTAGAAAACATAATCTTGAAAGAAATTTGAATCACATTTCATTTAAAACATATAAATGGAACTTGAAAAAATACTTCTAATTTGTTTTTTTCTGAAAATAATTTAAATCATAGAAATTAATATTTTATATAATTGAAATCATTTTCATTAAAAAATATGTTTGGAAAAAAATAATGGGAGATTTTAAAATCAACTAAACACTTTTTAAACATATAAAAAAAATTCAAAACAAAATTTCTTGGCAAGTCCCTTTTAAAAAAATAAATTTCTAGAACTTTAGAAAAATATTTTTCATTAAAAGTACTATTTTAATCATGTAAAGTAAGACTAATAGGATGGAATTTCTTGAAGGTGGATAAATCAAAACATTCCAATCATTCCTTTTGGGGTGGAAAATGTTTAGAAAAGTGTCTCAATAAAATAATGACATGAAGATTCCTTAAAAAACACTTTTGTTTAAAAGGAAAATCATGGGTTAAAATGTATTTTAAATACGAAAGGATAATAATATAATATTTTTCCGAAACATTATTATAAAAAATGCTTTTTAAGGAACACATATTTCCAACCGAAGAGGGAGAAAAAGTATAATTTTCATAAAAACACTTTCTCCATTACCATTAGTACCAGAGAGTGGAAAAATGGTATAAAAACATGATGTTACCATGAAAAACTATATAATGATAAAATTAATTAGTGTTCTTTAATTATTTATTATAATTTTACATAAATTAATGCATAATTATAAAAAACCCCGATAAGTGATGAGATTGTTTCAACAAACACTTATCACATGGTAACATTAAATCAAACTCCATGTGTAAGAATAAAATATTAAATTTAGCATAAAATATCATGGAAATAATTTTAATTATTATATAATATATGGATGTATAATTTACACACCTCATAAAAGAATATATGGTCATAAAATGCTATGTGTCTCAAAGATGGAAAATTGAGACAAAAATTACATTACTGATTGGTTAAATTTTGAAACAAAAACCCATGAAAGAAAGATACCAAAATAGATATTTAAATACACATAAAATTAATTATAATAATAACTGAATACATACATGGTCAGTATACACCCCACATATATGAAATAGGATATAAACCTAACATGTGTCTCACGAAAAATGAATGTGAGATAAGAAAACACTAACCTTAAGTTTTGAGATTATTTATACATGTTCAAACCACTTGTATAACAAATATATGTAAATTATAAATACAAAATATGACCAAATTACATTATATAATACCATATATTATTCACTTATGACTTTATATAACCTGTTTACTAATAATTCCATGTTAAAGAAACATTTCAGGTAATAAAATCTTTGTTTATCATATTGGTTTTGACATGTTATACTTGATCCTATTAATTACATCCTGATTTAATTATTTATAGAATGTAAAACATGATTTATATATCATATATATTCATTATATAGATATTTATAATAATATATAAATGGTAGATACATGAAATATAGTACATTATTCATGAAGGTAGTAGGCCCTACGTAAGCATGAACACTGTTTCCGCTTAATTATCATAATGAATGAATGAATGTAAATAATATATATATATATATATATTAATTTAATTGAATTAATATTTCATATGAATAATGTATTTTCACTAAACTCAACCATAATACAACCTATATATATTGTGAATAAATCACATCACATTGAGGATGTGGTAGTCCACTCTTCCACAAATGAAATTATTCTATTTTCACAAAATGGAGCGAATAAAGGTATCTGTTATATAATAATTAATGAAGATGAAATACATAATAAATATAATATATATAATATAAAATAGGATTTCCATCAAAATTACCAACCATGATAGTTGGTAAATGAAAAATGAACAACATCATTTCATGAGGTGGTAGTTCGTCATACATAAGAATTTTATGTTCATTACCAATTAAATGAAACTTTGTGTAAGTGAAGGTAAAAACCATAAAATAAATACTTCATAGAATATTTAGAATATTGGGTTTATTATATTGCCATGAAATAAGAATGATCATGGTGGTGGAGAATGAAAATAAAACAAAGGAGCATGAAGAAGGTTGTAGCCAATTATTTAGGATACTCTTTCTTGAATACACCAAAGGCCATTGTTGGATTGATTTATTACAAAAGGGATACATCTATGATTAATATAGTGATTCTTGGAGCTTATTTGAGAATATACTGGGTGATTTAATGGGCTTGAGATGTGTGAATAAGTATGTGTTAGTACCGTTTTATAGTGGAAAAGGAGTTGCATTCTTCTAAATTTCATGAACAACGAATTCCGCCCACGTTTTTCATATGAATATTGGCTCCATGAATGAAAATAATTAAATGAAATGGATTATAGGGTCAAAATATTAACATAAAAGGGTTTTGGACAAGTTTCTAGGATATTTTATCCCTTAAGTGTAAGGGTTATTCCATTGTTAATCTAATTTTCCACCTAATCAATCTAATTAATTTGAATTTCTTTCACTAATGTTTTTTATTGTAAAATCTAAGTTGAAATTATTTTACAATATATATTTTTATAATTATAATTACGGAGTAATGTTTTACAAATTCTAATAAAAAATGTGGCAGAAATTAATTCAAATTTAATCCCAAATGTGGGATATCAAAAAGAATTTTTAAAGTAAAAATGTTCAAAGGATTGCTATGTTTTTATATCAAATTTCAACGTGGAATTTATTCTGATGACCAAAATTTAATTATTTGTTTTATAGCTGATATAATTTTATTTTAAACCAAATCAAAAGCATAATTTATCTAAATAAATAATTTTGACATAAAAGAAGGATTGAATTAAAATTTAGTATTATTCACAATTGATAACAAAAGAATCTTCAGTGAAAATTACAAAAATTCACCCTAATATAATTTTAATGTTTTTATTTAGAAAATAATGTTTATTTTGTGAAAAATGATAAAATTATCCAAATTAAGAATTAAAATTGGTTTAAATTTAAATTTTGTAAAATTAGCTTTTAGAAAAATATATATTTTTCTCAAAGAAAATGTATTTATTCTTTCCTTATAACTATATTTTTTGGATCAGTATAGAATATATTTATTAAATATATAATATATTAATTTTATTTAAAACATTAGTGGAAAATATTTTTTTTATTGAGATAAAATTATGGTTGTATATAGAAAAATAGTTTTCTTATAAAAATAAATTTATTAATTTCAAATAGTTCCTAAAATACCTTATACTAATTGATATCCAAAAAGATCCATTTTATAAAAAAGTCTAATTAATTATTTTAAAATTTATTTAATATTATTCACAACTTCTATTCCACTGGCTAGGTGGTAACTAAAATAATATTTCAATAATAATATTAATGATATACGGTTTTTTGGTAAAACATGACCTTCTATGTAATGAAATAAATAAAAGGGACTGGGAAATTCGTGTAATAAAAGGAAAATATAATATTGTGTGCACCACAATCTAATATACATTTTGTGTGTAGAAAAATATTTAATTGGAGTTGTGTATAAAGGAATCCACACATAGTGGTTTTGACAATATAAGATATATTAATTGTTGTGTGGAATGAAAAATACCCAAATATTTAATTAATTTGGAATAAAAAATACTTCACAATGTCTCAGGGTGTTATAGAAGGATCCCCGTGAGAGTATGTGTAATAAAATATAGGTAGAAACTATTTTTGATCTATATCTCAGATGTGATCTAAATATTAGTCATTTGACTAATGCACATTAATATACACATTATTATACAGAATTTAATAACCATAACTAAGAAAATAAAATATTTTTTTATTATCCCTAATATATACTATATAATTCCAATTTTTATTTAAAATTTATAACGAAATTTTAATTTTTTTTCATTTTAAAAAATTTAATCAACTCACCAAGTTAGAAATTCTTAATCAAATGCATGAAATGTTACAAAAAAAATCCACTTATACAATTTTTATTTTAATTAAAACCAATATATTATGTATTAACTACAATTATGTCATTACAATGTAACATATAATATTTTCCCATTTAAAATAAATGGTTTATGTTTTTACCCATGATTTCACCCCTACATATACCAAAATAAATTTTATATATAAATAATTAAGTGATGTTGAAATGTTGAATGTATATAATTTAATCACATGGAAATAAGTATAAAATGTAGGGTAATGAATGGTTTCTCTAAAATATGAATTGAAAAAACTCTAATTGGAAGTGGTTTGGGCCATATATTCTCTTTCATGAGACTTTATGGTCTTAAAAATTAGAATAAGGTGATTGAACTGGAGGTTACAAGTCAGAGTAATTATAGACCAGTTGGACCTACTTTCTAGCATTCAAGCTTGTATTCTAACTTATTACATCTGATATGTACTATTATAATATATTGTTGTATACATGATATTTTTAATTTATTTATTATTCTATTAGATTTCTTTCTAACCATACTCTTTTGTGTATGGTGATTCATGTGGATGTGTATAGTTGAATTAGTCTAATGCCTCTCATATGTGTGATATGACTACTCTACACTAGTCACTAGACAGTAGAATGTTGGAGATGGATTTTTGGTGACACACATGACATACTATCCTATAGGTGGGTCCCTGTAGTTCATGTCTTAAAAATTCAATGAAAATATGTTTAATGATAAAGGATATGAATCATTAAGGAATCATGTGGACATCCGAAGAAAACAATGGTCACATTCTCATTGGAACATACTTTAAAAATACAATGAATGTCATGAAGTAATAAACAAATAAATTATGAATAAAACCATTATTCCTAAGGGAAAAAGTTATGTGTTTAACTTTAAAGACATGATTTATTTAAAAAACAATACTCAAAAAAATTTCTTGTATAATTCTTTATTATTATAGTACAAATTAATATGTTCAAAATAATTGATCTATTTATGAATGGATAAATTTAGTTTATGTCAAAATGAAATAAAATTGATGTTTTTTATTAAATTCCTTTTTAAAAAATAAGTATATTTTAATAATTATAATAAAATGAAATAACTTATGAGCAGGGAAAAATTAATATAATAAAAAATTATTAAAATTAAATTTTAATCCACATTTTGGATCATTACGATTAAATTAATTATAAAAAATGATTCCATTTTAAATAATTTTTATCTAGTAAATTATATGAAATAAGTAACATATTGAATTAATTGGCACATAGTCAATGTTAGCTATATTATATGTAGAGAGAGTTGGTCTTTTATCATCTCATCGAAATGACCCCTCACTCTTGAAAATCAAATAGTGGACTTGTCTAAATTCTCCAAATTAGTGAACATTTTTTTGTTTAATTATCAGACTTCATATAATTGTATAGAGAAATGATATTATTAAAATTCTCTCAATGAAATGCTAATTTTTAATCCTTCAACATTTTTTTCATCAATTATATTATTATTTATATTTTTATGTTAATATGATTCTAATTGAAAAAATGTACATATACCTTATTAATATATTAATCTGACTGATAAATACTTCTATTTACTCACTCAGTTTTCTAATTTATTTAGAAAAATTTCATACTAAATATTTTTAAGATAATAAAAAGGATAAATATATATATATATATATATATATTATAAATTCCACAACTAATAGATTCTACCATACTCCATGAATAATCATGGTCTAAATAAAAATAATATTTATGATAAATATTTAATAGTATAAGTCCAATATGGTGAAACATGAATTTACATCGTTAACAGACATGAATAGAAATAATTCAATTATATCATCTCAAACCATGTTGTGATTTATATATTATATGATTTTCCATTTTTTGGGAAAAAAACTACCAAAGAAATAATTTCTAAAAATACAGGGAATCATGGATAAAATATTAGACATCAATTATAAATAATTAAAATGTCATGACATTTTACACCATGCCATAATGTAGTCATTAACACCCCATTTATCCTGTTTATAAAATGACCACATAACCATGAAAAAATATTCTTATTATAAAATTTTAATTTCTCTTACTAAAAGACCACACCATAAATTTACTTATACACATATTCATTTTTTATAGTGTACAGATTCATTGATATTATGTAATTTTATTTTAATATGGTTGGATCATGCATACATTATTTATGAGGGGATCTAGAAAATATTAAAAAACTATGAATTAATTTGATAAAATATATTAGTAAAATGGAAAACTATATACCAAAATTACCATTATGGTATTGTTTTCACCATCTATATTACTTATTATAATTCATCTAGTATAGACATGATAAATGAAATACTCTTCATACACAACCATTCTACTTTTTATTAGTAAAAAATATTCTCATATGAGTTAAACTATGTATAAAAAACATGAATAATTTGTATAATATTAGTATAATTCATGGATAAACACATTCCATCATACCATATCAGACCAATTACAATAATATTGGTTATATGAAACATTATATTAAATAAATTTATGGTCATCAGTAGAAAAAACAATCGAAATCTTTTTTTGTACACCATATCTCTATAAAAACATATTATATAACATATAGACCAGTAATCCTTGAACTATCCCCCATAAATAAACTATTTTTTTTACCTTTAATGCCATGAATTTCTCTACACCTTTGATAAAAAATAAAGAATTGATTAAATAAAATTATATTTATTCCAAGAGATATATTCATGTCAAAATAAATTGTTAAAAAATATAAAATTTTCTCTGTAAATTTTTATAAATTTATTTTATTGAACTATAAAGGATTAATTCGATGTTTTATCCAATATATCTAAATCAGTTCTGTTGGATTTATTACATAAAATTATCTATTTAGTGGAAATTTATTAGACACATTTTAAAAAATAGCCACTATAATAATGAAATAATTTAGTGGTGTTTTTTAAATACATTTTTTCTAAATTATATCCATTATTAAATAATAACTTCTCCCATTGGACCCTTTATCCCATGTTCCATCATCACCACTCCCCTTGTCTCCACTCTATTTCTTCCTGACAATGCTCTCCAACTCTACCCATCCCTTCATAACACCACTCTAGACCTATCTTTATCTACCACTAACCCATGATCCCATTTTCTCACCTATACCTCATTCCCACTCCCATTTCCTTTTCTCTGTGTCACCTAGAACGAGATTGTATCCACTATATAACCATTATCACCACTACTACACTTTCGCACTTTCTTCTTATCCGGAAAGAGCCTTCACTTATTCTCCTCAAGCCCTCCTAGATCCCTCAATGGTCCCTTTCAATGCCATCCCTAAATCATTTCCACACCCACCCTTTCTCTATCCCCCTTTATTCATAGCCACCAATCCCTCACTATAAATCCATCAATGCGAAGACATAAATCCCTCACCACCACTCTTGAGTCCACATAATAGAACTCATGGTCTCCCTTGATTCCCTTTCCCCCTCTGTAAACATCATTTCCTAATGGTTAACCAATTCATCAACCTCTTTTCACACTGTCTAGGGGCGATTCTCATAATATATCAATTTTTGTTTTATTTGTTTGACCTTCATTGTTTTTTGTGTATCTCTCTTCTCTAACTTTAATTTCTTCATGTAAAACTATAATGATGGGATATTCTAGTCATTCTTAATATTATAGAATTATGTATAAAAATTAAGGGTTTATTTTATCGATAACTCACTTGATATTATAGTTATATTTGAGTTTTTTTATAGAGATATGGATTTATTTGATATTTATTTCCATTAAACTATCACGTGCATTTTACATTTTCAATTCATTATGTGTACTTATATATAAGATAAAATATTTGGGTGTATTATATATATTCTAATTAAAATATATGAAAATTGATGTTGTTGAAAAACTCAATCAAAATATTGTTCATAATTTTTTTATATTACTGGTTTTTAATAAATTATTCATTGTTTTCTAAAATCCATAATATTTCTTATGTATTTTAATTTTCTTTGTCTAATTGTCAGAAATTTTTCGTATGCGTGAAAAATCTCAATCATATTATCGAGGAACACATGCTATGGGTTTTGAAGATTTTTTATATTTTTAAATTTCCAATTGATCTGTTGATGGGATAATAAGATGTCAACACACTAAATGTAAATTCAATATATGGTTGAGAAGGCATGATGTTTATGAATAATTGATAATGAGTCAATTCACATGTTAAAATGTTTTTTAGATTTTACATGGTGGATGAATCATTTTTTAATCTTTGAAAAATAATATTTATCAATAGAATGAGATCCAATATTTATATATAATGGGAAGTTATTTGAAATACATTATAAACGATTCTTTCAGCACATTAAGTAAACAAAATCTGCATCAAGACATATCAGGACCACCGGTCAAGGGTTCTATAAACACTAACTTGACAAAAAAATATGGGACTAAAGGACAACCAGATAAAGATCATAAAATATCATTGGATCCTCCACATGATGATGCAGATACAAATGTAAGATAAAAATTCACTAAAAAATTAATTTCATGATTTAGTTTATGATAGAAATCCAGAGTCATATGGAGGATATCAGAAATATTCCAAAGATTATTTTTTACTCATGTTGTACAATAAAATGTTCCTATAGGGAATTGTAAATATGGCGATGCCCATGATAATTGAATTATTTTAGGATGATTTACCTAAAGCTAAAATCCTTTAGTATTTTTATGATATTAATTTTTTTTACCAAGATTGGTATGAATTATACAAAAATTCATTCTTATTCCAATGATTACAGGTTTTATTGGGGAGGGAAATCAAGTTGATGAGATTTCATTAAATGTTCATATTTTAGATTGTAATCAATGGGTGATATTAGAATTATGAATCAACATACTACTATGATGAAGAATAATAATAACACAGCTCCAGGGGTTCTCATTACTTCCCTTTAAAACCATTATTTCAAATATTATTCATGTGATCAAAAACTACAAAGAACATGAAGTATAATTCTACAGATAATAAAATTGATGGGTTAATGTGACATCCAATAAATGAAAAAACATTTATTAAATTTGATTAATTAAATATATATTTATCATCTTATCATTGTAATTTCTGATTTTGATTGGATTCGAATGGATTCAACGAATTTGGAAATTTGAGTTCTGGTTATCGAATATTTCCATCTGTTTTGATCCCCTACAATATAACTCCATCGATGTTTATGAAGAAAACTTATTTTATCATTTATAATATTATTCCTAGAAAATAATTCTTAAAAATTACTTTTATGTATACATTCATCCTCTAATTGAAGTAATATTATAGTTGTGGAACAATGGTGTCGAGATATAGGGTGTATCTTTGAGAAAAATGATGAAAATGTATGCTACTCTAATTTTTACTGTTAGTAACTTCTATAGACATAGTAACTTATCTGGTTGGAATAATTACACATGATTGGATTGTCCAATTTGTAAATTTTATTTTGAGAAATAACATCTAAATTATATTAAAAAATGTCACTTATTCCATCCGAGATTTCTCGATGTATCTCATAGATTTCGATTGAGAAAGTAAAAATTCAATGGGTTTGTTGATCATTGACCACATCCAAAGATGATTCAATTTATTAAAATATTGAAACATCTAGTAATAGTGGATAAAATAATTTGGGAAGGTTTATTATTTGAATGATATTGTTAAATAAGTTTTAAGTGCATCATCAGAGGTAATTAGAATGCAACAATTGAAGAAACAAATTATATTCTTTAAACATCCATATTGGGAATTTAATTTGGTGCATCATAATATTGATGTTATGAATATTGAGAAAATGTAATGTTAAAATGTGATCTTTTCATTACATATTGAGAATGGAAAATCGATGGTCCATCAAAATGATTGGAAGGAAATTCAATGAATGAATATAAAGCCTGTTCTATGGCTAGATGAGAATGGTAAATATGCTCTGAAAATAGTTTTAATAAAAAATAAGGATAAATTATATTCATTTGAATATTAAAACATGTAAAAATATATATTGATTATTTATTTAAAATCTTGATTTTGTTGACTTAAATTATTGTTGTTTACATGGATTGAAAATTAATGATTCATATATTGTTTATTATAATAGTAACTACCATTTTCATTGCATGAATGGTAACCTGAAATGTTTACAGTAGTTCCACTCAAATTTTTCCTACTCTTTATAAAACTATGTTATATAACTCTATAAACAAAAAAATCATTACAAAATTCAGTATTGATTTTTACTAACATTGTTTTAAATAGATATGATCTTTGATCATTCATTTTTTTTTCAATTATAATGAATTTAGATGTGAATTTTTTCAAGGAAACTAAATTCGACGGTCACAAACATTATTGATGGATGTATCCTATTGAGATGTACATTATTTATGTGTTTTTTATAATAGTTAAGAACATATTGGTACTTAATTAAATATGTAATTATTTTTTATACTTTTTATTTCACTGATATCGTGGTAATTCGAAATCATACATGAAAAATAATGTTCACCCAAAAGTCTATAAATTTTAAAGCTTTTTTCATAGAGGAATGTCTAACATTATATTATAGATACATGTATTATATTGAGAGACGATTCAATTGAGTTGTTAATGTTGATGATATATAGACTCAATCTCAAATAAACAAGAATTAAAAATCATTCCTACAATTGGCTGATCAGTTCAAGGGATCTCAAATATTACATAGCCTGAAATAGAAATATTATAGGAACATGAATATGTTATACTAAATAGTTTAATTATAGATCTAATTATTGAATATCTCAGGATATGAACAAATAGATGAATTATAATTCGAACATGAAATGATATAGATATAACAAAATCTACTAATAATGATTTTTTGAATGGTTTTCACATTGTATAAGTTCACATATATTTCAACAAACATTTATATTTTATTGAAACATATATTTTTTAAATATATTAATGTATATTAATTTTTGTAGATCATGAATACCGATACTTGATTTGTGTTTTAATAATATTTTATGTTGTCAGATCTAGGTCCACTATAATAGGATAGAAAGTTCAACGCTTACAATGTGAATGGATTTAAATTTCATATAGTTGACCGGAAAGAGGGTTAAAAAACAGAATAATTTTGTATTTAGAGTAGACGAATTGGGATAATATAGAATGTTTACTTATAATATAAAATTAGACCACTTTGGTCATTTTTCAGTTGTTTTTTTCAAATTAAAGTGTGTTGATAGTAAAAGGGGTTTTAAAAGAGATCATGGCAATTTAATTCTGCAAACTTCTCCATATTGATAGATGTACGTGATTGGGATTTTCATAGTATACATATCTTCTCATCATAATAGGTAATGTAATATTATTTGAAACATGTTGTGGTTGAATGGAGGAGTGAAGTTGTTGTTATAAAATGAAGAGACTTTTATGATGTGGGTGATAAAATGGAAGATTTTAACTCTAAAAGTGAATACCAACAATAGAAATAAATTGACTTATTTCTAAAACAATATATTTAATATATAACTCTTAAAATGGGGGATAAATTATATTATGTAATGATGGAATAACATAACTAACTGATTTAAGGGAAAAATAATTTTTTGTGTATTCATCCATTCACTTATCAACAACCTATTTTATATGTTACTAATTTCCAGTACTATGGATATATTATCATATTTAAATTGAACTTTAAGAATGGTTTTAATTTTTATAAAGTAAATTTGATATTTTTTATATGAATTCATTCAATATTTCACCTTTATATATTATGTTTTTCTTTATTGTGCATCTGTTATCATTTCAAAAAAAAAATATGCAATAATTTTCTTGAAATATATGTTATGATGTTATTTTTAATTTGTTAAATGATTTGAATGATAAGGAAGAATCATTTCACTAATACCAATATACTACTAGTTGATTTTCTATTGACCAAATACATTTATTGGTTTATCGGACTTCCACCATATAGAATTTGGGGCACCCTCCATCTGCCCCAATTAGTGTCTTGCTCACCCTTTGCCTCCCTCCAGTCAGCATCTGGCACACCATCCACATATATTATATAATCACATGTAATATAGAATCTTAATTTATCAGGGTCAATATGAAAAAACTCTATAGTGAAGTAATAGGTGGTCATTCCTATTTTTTCATGAGGATATTATAAGGATATTATTATAGGTAAAAATTTTAGTATAAGTTATTTTATTAATCCTTTTTTAAACAAATTACAATTTTACATAAAATATAGAACCAATGTTGTTATATGGTGAAATATTAATAGTTCAAATGTATAAATTATAAACATACTAACGTTAGTTTTCCCCTTTGATTGTTATAGGGTCCCAACAGATGATGCTATGAGATTATTTGGGTAAATTATAGTCTAGTCGACAGGTGAGCTAGTTAGCATTTCAATTACATATTCTGATTGGATGAATATGTCTAAATCATCTAATAATAAAGTATTTGAATCCAAGATAATGTTAATTTTAATACATTATGGTTAAATTGAACTCCATTTTTTAAATAAATTCTTATATTTTATAAATGAATCTATTTTTTAGATGATATTCCACTCTATTTTTGCAGACCTTATTGCATGAAAGTGGACATTGAAAAATTTTAATAAGAAATGGATTGTTTTTAAATGGAGATTATGGATTTAAATTTATAAATCATCCATGACCTCCCAATACCAGTATGATAAGGTACCTAAATGGGTACCTAGGGAGCAGTGGAAGGTGTTTTTTGGTAGCCATTAACATAAGAATAACATGGAATTGAAAAGTATATTATTATATTAATATCATATTAAATATATATATATATATATATTCATATTACAAGGGTAAGGAATTGAAAACATTATTATTTAGTGACATGTTATTTATTTTTTCATGTTTCATGTAATAAATGTATTAAGTCGAGCTAAAAATACCACCCCTCAAACAACCAGTTTAAATAGTTTTGTAAGTAATAGATCAAAATTTGTATTATTATGACTACTTAATATATTTAAAAGTTAAAATAATACATTTTACATTTTAAATTATTTATTTATGTTTAATTAATATAGTTAAATAATTTAGTTCACAATGTATCCAAGATGGAACATTGGTTTCATGTTCATTTGAAATCCAATGTGAATTATGTGAATGATCCGGCCAAAGAAATTGGGGTATGAATTCCTTTATCATTGTAAGAAATTTTAAATAGGTTTAACTGTATTAATATGTGTTTCTTTAAAAGGATTGATATTTTATTTATAGGTGAAAATAAAATAACAATGGGATGTTAATCCAACACTATCCTTCTCGGTCTTCAATGCTAATTTAGTTGGTCAAGTCATTGTAAAAGTGAATCCTGGTTGTGGAGACACGAAGCTTGATGTACATGGACATTACATTACTTTTTCGGAATACTTAATAAATAACAAAAATAGACACACAAGGACCATAATAGTTTAGTATCTTTGGAAACTCAGAATAAAATATTCTAATCGTGGTGAAAGATCTTCAACATCTCCCATAAAGATCTTCCCCTTTTTTTCTTACCTAAAACCTTTCTTTATATCCTGGGAAAAAGAAAACATAAACAGGGTGAGATCAAATGCTCAGTAAGGGTAAGCATGGTAAAAATAAAACATACTATATACATTTGAACTTAAAAACATGAACATAATGTTTAAACATCAAAAGTATGAGCAATGACATAAAACATGGAAGTATGTAAGGCATAGATCATAAAGAAACATTAGGAATGATAAAATAGAATGGTAATAAAACATGTAATTGTGGAATCCATTAAACACATGTAATGATTTCCATAGTAGCCAAGGCATTGCTGCCAAGACCATCTTAGTGGACAAAGTCCCATTCCAAATCGAGTTCACTCCTCGTTTCAGTCCTGTAACACTGAACCGGATTAACTTACCGTTCCAGCCATGTCTATCTCATGAGATATAAAATATTTACCCAATGAATTTGAGGGAGATATATGTCCCATCCATCTCATAATTAAATCATTCATTCATGTTCCACAAAATCATAAATCATATATCATAGCATAACCCATGAAATAAAATGGGATTCTTAAACATCATGCCATCATAACATAATCCATAAAAAATTGATATCATTTCATCATAAGAAAATTGAAACCATTTAAATCATAGAGACATTTTACTTCAAACATACACATATGAAATAATATCATCATAGATGGAAAATGGTTTTGACAAAACACTTGAAATGAATTCATGAGGAAAATATCCTTTCTTCTTTAAAATCATTTTCTTTTCACTAAATTTCATGAAATTTTAAAAGATAAGTGTTTTTTTTAAAGTAATCATGCAATATTGTAGAGGAAGCTTCTTGAAAATGATGCGTTATGAAACCGTAAAAATCTGTTCACGCCGTATAAGTAAAAAAAACATGCTTCTCTTACTTTTACCAAAAACGTCAAAAAGTACCTCGTAACATAAACAAAAGTAAGATTCCTTAAATCCCAAGTATTAAAACTCACAATGGGTAAAAATGACATTAATCATACATAAAAACACTTTTAGAAAACATGGACATGGATGATAACAATAACCCTAGTAAATACTTACGTATAAGCAATCTCTGATAGAAAATGAGATTTGCAAAATTATCCCTTACATTAGGTCTGATTTGCTTCGTAAGTGTCTGAACCTACTGTATAATGATTTAAGTAAAGTCATTGACTTATTCCAGAATCATACTCATTGTTATTATATCATATATGGTTCACTTAAGACTTTATATTACCCGTTCTTTTGTAAATTCCATGTTAAAGAGCGTTTTGGGTAAAATCGTTTCATTTGTCGTCCGTGTTTTGACTTGTAATTATTAATATGATTACTTAGATCATGATTACATAATTCCAGAATATAAAACATGATTTATATATATTATATATTCAGAATATACATATATATAATAGTTCAGTAAATGGAAATAAATACACCGTTCATGGAGACGGTAGGCCGTACGTACGCATGAACGCTGTTTTCGTTTCCTTATTGAGTTGAATGGAATTAAGTAGATGAAATACATATATATACACATAAATCAAGTATCATTATTATGTCATTTATACCATGATTACTTATTATATATACTTTATAATCATTCATGAATGGTTAACGTGGAGAATGAATCTCATCGCGTCGTGGAGATGGTATTCCCTACGTACGCACGAGCGATGATATCGTTCTCATGATCGTGGAATTGTATTGGAGTGTATGTATACTATTTCAGAATCAATATAAATTTACAATAATCATATAAAGTTATTATTTACACCATTATACCCATCCAAGTAAGGTGGTGGTGGAAAATAGATTACACCACAGCGTGGAGACGGTATTCCGTACATACGCACGCGCGGTGATTTCATTTTTCATAGGATGGATAGATAGTTAAAAAGGGTTATTTCATAATTATAATAACGTATAATTATATGAGTGATACTGATGTTATTACTTCATAATGAAACAACCTATGACGAAGAATTGGAAGAAGAAATAAAGTTGAAAGAATCGGTAACGGACATTACCTCTTCCTTGAAGCGGCTCTTTGATTCCTCCTCTTAGGGAACTAAAATTGGACTTTAAAGAAGACCAGGACATATAGGATGTTTCTAGGGAAGTTGAGAAGAGAATAGTTCAGGGTTTTGACGAGCATGAAGTCTCAAATTGGTGTGAGGAAGAGAGGGAGGAGGTGCCCTTTTATAAGGGAGGAGAGGGGCACCTTTGGAATAACTAAAAATATTATTTTATTATAAAGTCATATTCGGTTTTAAATAGCTCCAAATTGATTTATTTCGAAGATAAGGTGTGGATGGGTTGAAATACTCTCATCCAATATTATTTAGACAAGTCTAGGTTCCTATTTTAACCTTATCATTTTAATTTAACTTTAATTTAGATAATTTTACTTTTACCGTGTCTTTTTGTGTTCTTACACTATGTGGTTAATAAACATACTATAACAACCCAAATGAACCCCAAGTTGTTTATTATTAATATATATAACCGTATCTATGTCATTTGGCCGAACCTTATATTTTTAGGAAAAAAATAACAATTAATAATATAATATTTGTTTTAAAAACTATTTTATGTCAATTTTGACACTATTTAGAAATTGATTTTTGTGAAAATCATAACAGAATTATTAGTTCAAAAAAAGTGAATTAAATAAATTCTAACATGTCATATTAACCTAAAAAATTAGTTTAATTCATAAAAAGTCTAAAATTATATTTATTTGGGTATTTATAACATCAATTATGTCAATATTTCATTAATAAAATAATTACTTCATCACCATTGTGTCATAAATAAAATACATTATTTAATGTCTAAAAATTAAAAATTAAATATCATTATGTAGGAAATCTCTTTATCTTTCTAATGAGAATTTATAGTCTAATTTATCTTATAAAAAACCCTATATTAAAAATCATTTACTTATTAAACTTTGATTTTAACTATTTTAACCCTTCATTGAATAAATTAAAAATAAATGTCCTAATCTAATCCAAGTGGTCCTAAATGGTCATATTGTATTCCTAAGGTTGTTTTTGGTCGAATTAAACTTATCCAATATAATTAGGATATGTTTTAGGGTAATAATAATATCAATTTTACTCTTAATTACCTTATTTACTTTTAACCGTGGTAAAAAAAAGTAAAACGTTACTATTCACCAAAAATTATTTTAATCTCATTGAACCACATTTTACATACTGAAATCAACTGTGTCCCTCAGATTTTTGAAATTCCACTAACAAAAGCGGTAAAATTAAGTTTTGTGAAAAATTCGGTTTTTTAAACTACCACTTAGTGGTTTCACTATTCATCAAAAAAATGAAAGTTTCCAGAAAAATATGAAAAATTAGGCCTAAGATATATTTGATATTATGAAATCAAAAATGATTTCTATTTTATCAAATTCAAAACATATCAGCTACATTAAATAATTTAAAAATTAATTTCCGTCGTCAAAATAAATAGCGTGTTTTTAAGAGATAATAACTATCAAAAGATTGACACTTGTTTATAACTGGTTTAAATGTGAAATTACATCCAATGACCAAAATTGTATTAAATTGTAAAAATATATTCTAAATATACTTTAAAACCACTCAAATTAATAATTTATGACTATTAATTATTTCGATTAAAAAAGTTATTTTTAATTAAAATTTAGTAATTTTCACTATTCATCAGAATATGAAAGTTATCCAAAAAGTACCAAAATTTCACCCTGAGCTAATTTCGATATTCCAAATCCAAAAATGAAGTCCATTTTGAAAAATAAAATTTACAAAATTTCAAAATGTGGTTATTACTATTCATAACAACTATTTTTAATAATATTTTAATAGCATAACATTGTTTAGTGAAACTCGGTATTGCGTACTACACACACTATCGAGGAAGGTCGTGATTGTGTGTAATGCAAGGCAAGTCAAGGATGTGTGTTGTGAAAGATCCTTTTGGTGTAGTGTACAACACAAGACATTAATGAAATTAAAGAGAATATTTTTCATAAAATCTCGGGGTGTTACATTCTACCCCCCCTAAAAATGAATTTTGCCCTCGAAATTCGTCGGGGTTATAAATGGTTTTCTACTCAAAAGTTTCTTTAATAGAAACTCACATCGTAAAAGGAATACCAAAACCAATCTTTAAAAACAAAAGTATGAAACGTAACAGTTACCCAAATTAACTAATCACTGGGTTTCTACATTGGAGAACTAAGGTGAAAATATGGGTATGGAAGAGAAATCTAACCGTCATGTTTTAATGGAGAGAGGTAGAGAACATGGCTATGAAAAGGCCATAAATCACAAAGCCATAAATTTGTGATGATCTAAGGTACCATCTTATTCATCGGATATAGGGGCACCAGGACAACATTTTTGGTTTTCAAGATCATTTCACTAAAGTTGAAAAATTTGAATTAGAATAAATACTTACTTTATTTTGGTACAATCTCACTGTTGTTCATGCTTTGAACAATTTCTACTTCATCTCTTAAAGAAATGAAGTTGAATTTGTTATTCGTGAAGTGTTAGCATATCATGTGATAGAATGATGGGTCATTCCATCTATCTCAAACAAATGGTTAGCAAAAGTTATTAAATATACATAAGTCAATCTATAGTGAGATTAATCATATATGGTTCCTAAAATGGACTTATACTTCATATATCATACTACTTAATATAATAAAACTAATTTCTACTAAACAGGGACTTCCTGTAGGCCAGTGGTAGGCGATAAAGGTCAATCGCACTTCGGTTGTGGGTTCGATTCCCACAGCCTTGTCTGACGGGACGGGTTGCCTCTCGTCCTGTAGGTTGTCCTTTTTATAAAACTATATTACCATAACATCACTTCAACAATATTGAAAAAACTTCTATCCTTAAACAATACTAACTTATGTCCAACATAATCCATTCCAATCTTTAGACTTATCCATAATAATGTTGTCCACTCTCATAATATAGTGAAAACAATTACCAGAGATTTCATATAACAAGCATGTTAATACCATCGTTGATCCCCATATATCATAAGATATGTCTTGTTGGTCACATTCCAATCATTCGAAGGCCTTAATCATGTATCCTCTTGAAAAATGAATACCCATTGAACCTTAGTGAAAACATGAATGTAGTTAAAAGTTAACACTTTCCACATACCAAAATCCTCAAAATTCTATATACTCAAACCATGATATCACTTATATCAATCATGATCTCATGAATACGATCAAACATCTCATTATCTTATTATTCCTTCATTATGCGCATATCATCTACTTTACAAAAATATCTGAATAACCTTCCATGGATACAGGTACCATTCAACATATACATTCAAATACTTTTAGGAAAAACAATAGTGTAACAATCCTAAGATAATTCTTTATTCCATAGTACCATTAACTATACAACATAACTCTCGATAAACATACAATCATTCCACCACCTTTTAAAACCATTGACCGAGCTTCAACAATTCTTTCATCTCACATATCATTTGTAGTCTATTCATCATCATCAACCTAAATACTACCCATACAGCCGTACTGATTCTCTTCATGAGACTTTCCCTTAGGGAATTGGTTTGCATAATGCATGTACATTCCACATTTAAAACATTTAACCATTTTTGATGTCATAGCAATACCATTATCCTCATACATGGTGTTAACTGAACCTTTTCCTTTGCACTTACTGGCTTTGTGTCCTTTTTTTCCACAACCAAAGCATCTTCCAATTCCCTTGAAACAATCTCCCTGATTCCTCTTCCCACATGATTTACATGAGGGAAATTGAACTTTCCTTCCCCTATGATCATCATTAAACTCCATCATTCTCTTATTATCTGAGTCGGGAAACATACCAAAGTTGAGATTATTGATCATATTATGACATTTCTGATTAGGCATAATAACGATTTTTGGACTTCCAAATCATGTTTCATTTGGTTTCTCATTAATTATATCATTCCATTGTCCGTCATATCCTCCATTATCATGAATCTTCCTGTTTCCAGCCATTTTCTAAAACCCAAAAAGAATAGTGTGAGAGGCAAAAAACATGCTAGGGAAAACAACATAGTAAAGGGGTAGCTCCCTCAATATCTAACATCTTAGGTTAAATTCTAAGATCATTACCGTAGTTCTAGGACTATATCCTATACGTATACTTATCCTTAAGGACATCCCTAGACATACCTTAGAAGTATCTCTAGGGATCTCACTAACGTTTTCGCAACCTAGTTTCCAAAGGTTGACTAAACCTTTCCTCTGATACCAACTGTAGAGACCCGAAGCTTGATGTACATGGACATTACATTAATTTTTTGGAATACTTAATACATTACAAAAATAGACAAACAAGGACCGTAATAGTTTAGTGTCTTTGGAAACTCGGAATAAAATCTTCTAATCGTGGTGAAAGATCTTTAACATCTCCCATAAATATCTTCCCCTTTATTTCTTACCTAAAACCTTTCATTATATCCTGGGGAAAAGAAAACATAAAAAGGGTGAGCTCAAATTCTCAGTTAGGTTAAGCATGGATAAAATAAAACATACTATATAAATTTGAAATTAAAAACATGAACATAATGTTTAAACAACAAAAGCATGAGAAATGACATAGAACATTGAAGTATGTAAGGCATAGATCATAAAGAAACATTAAGAATGATAAAATAGCATGGGAATAAAACATGTAATTGTGCAATCCATTAAACACATGTAATGATTTCCATAGTATCCAAGGCATTGCTGCCAAGACCATCTTAGTGGACAAAGTCCCATTCTGAATCGAGTTCACTCCTCGTTTCAGTCCTGTAACACTAAACCAGATTAACTTACCATTCCAGCCATGTATATCTCATGAGATATAAAATCTTTACCCAATGCATTGGAGGGATATATAGGTCCCACCCATCTCATAATGAAATAATTCTTTCGTGTGCCACAAAATCATAAATCATATATCATAGCATAACCCATGAAATAAAATGGGATTCTTAAACATCATTTCATCATAACATAATCCATAAACAATTGATATCATTTCATCATAAGAAAATTGAAACCATTTAAATCATAGAGACATTTTACTTGAAATATACACATATGAAATAATGTCATCTTAGATGGAAAATAGTTTTGATAAAACACTTGAAATGAATTCTTGATGAAAATATACTTTTTTTAAAAATCATTTTATTTTCAAAAAATTCCATGTAATTTTAAAAGATAAGGGTTATGTTGAAAATAATCATGAAATATTGTACAGGAAGCTTCTTGAAAATGAGGCGTTATGAAACTGTAAAAATCCATTCACGCCATATAAGTTAAAAAAACATTCTTCTCTTACATTTACAAGAAAAGTCAAAAAGTACCTCGTAACATAAACAAAAGAAAGATTCCTTACATACCATGTATTAAAAGTAAAAATAGGTAAAAAGGACATTAAACATACATAAAAACACTTTTAGAAAACATGGACATGGATGATAACAATAACCCCAGTAAATACTTACGTATAAGCAATCTCGGATAAAAAAATGAGATTTGCAAAATTATCCCTTACCTTAGATCCGATTTGCTTCGTAAGTGTCCAATCCTACTTTATAATTATTTAACTAATGTCATTTAATTATTCCATAATCATACATATTGTTATGATATCATATATGTCTCACTTATGACTTTATATTACCCGTTCTTTTGTAAATTCCATGTTAAAGAGCGTTTTGGGTAAAATTGTTTCATTTGTCATCAGTGTTTTGACTTGTAATTATTCATATGATTACTTATATCATGATTACATAATTCTAGAATATAAAAGATGATTTATATATAATATATATTCAGAATATACATATATATAATAGATCAGTAAATGGAAATAAATACACCGTTCATGGAGACGGTAGGCCGTACGTACGCATGAACGCTGTTTTCGTTTCCTTATTGAGTTGAATGGAATTAAGTAGATAAAATACATATATATACACATAAATATAGTATAATTATTATTTCATATATTTCATGATTACTTATTATATATACTTTATAATCATTCATGAATGGTTAACGTGGAGAATGAATCTCATCGCGTCGTGGAGACGGTATTCCGTACGTACGCACGAGCGATGATATCGTTATCATGATCATGGAATTATATTGGAGTTTATGTATACTAGTTCAGAATCAATATCACTTAACAATAATCATATATATTTAATATGTACACCATTATACCCATCCAATTAAGGTGGTGGTGGAAAATAGATTACACCACGGCGTGGAGACGGTATTCTGTACATACGCACGCGCGGTGATTTTGTTTTCCGTAGGATGGATAGATGGTTAAATAGGGTTGTTTCATACATATAATAAAATATAATTATATGAGTGATACTGAGGTTATTACTTCATAATGAAACAAACTAATAGGAATATTTGGAAGAAGAAATAAAGTTGAAATAATCGGTAACAGATATTATCTCTTCTTTGAAGCGCCTCTTTGAGTCCTCCTCTTAGGGCACTAAAATTGGTCTTTGAAGAAGAGCAAGACCTCTACGATGTTTCTAGGGAAGTGTAGAAGAGAATTTGGCAGGGTTTGGCCGAGCTTGAAGGCTCAAAGTGGTGTGAGGAAGAGAGGGAGGAGGTACCCTTTTATATGGGAGGAGAGGGGCACCTTTGGAAAAACAACATATATTATTTTATTATAAAGTCATATTCAGTTTTAAATAGCTCCAAATTGATTTATTTCGAAGCTAAGGTGGGGATTGTTCAAAATCATCTCATCCAATAGAATTTAGACAAGTCTAGGTTCCTATTTTAACCTTATAATATATATTTAGGTTT
The DNA here is from genome assembly GCA_963277665.1 of Viscum album. NCBI lineage: Eukaryota > Viridiplantae > Streptophyta > Magnoliopsida > Santalales > Viscaceae > Viscum > Viscum album. Next base: position 1,364,099,544 of record OY728162.1, on the reverse strand, counting down.
AAGTTAGATAATTTTACTTTTACCGTGTCTTTTTGTGTTCTTACACTATAAGGTTAATAAACTTACTATAACAAGACAAACGAACCCCAAGTTGTTTATTTTTAATACATAACCTTATCTAAGTCATTTGGACGATCCATATATTTTTAGGAATAAAATAAGAATTAATAATATAATATTTGTTTTAAAAACGATTTTATGTCAATTTTGACACTATTTAGATATTGATTTTTGTGAAAATCATAACAGAATGATTTGTTATAAAAGAGTTAATTAAATCAATACTAACAAGTCATATTAACCTAGAAAATTAGTGGAATTTATAAAAAGTCTCAAATTACATTTATTTGGGTATTTATAACATCAATTATGTCAATATTTTATTAATAAAATAATTACTGCATCATCATTGTGTCATAAATAAATTAAATTATTTAATGTCTAAAAATTACAAATTAAATATCACTATGTAGGAAACCTTTTTAGCTTTATAATTAATATTTATAGTCTTATTTATCTTATGTATTACCCTATATTAAAAATTATTTACTTATTAAACTTTGATTTTAACTATTTTATCCCTTCTTTGAATAAATTAATAATAAATGTCCTAATCTAATCCAAGTGGGCATAAATGGTCATATTGTATTCCTAAGATTGTTTTAGGTAGAATTAACCCTATCCAATAGAATTATTACATGTGTTAGGGTAATAATAATATCATTGTTACCCTTAATTACCCTATTTACTTTTAACCGTGGTAAAAAAAGTAAAAAGTTACTATTCACCAAAAATTATTTTCATCTCAATGAACCACATTTTACTTACTGACATCAACCATGTCTCTCAGATTTTTGAAATTCCACTCACAGAAGCGGTAAAATTATGTTTTATGAAAAAATCACTTTTTTTAACTACCACTTAGTGGTTTCACTATTCATCAAAAAAATGAAAGTTTCCAGAAAAATATCAAAAATTAGGCCAAAGATATATTTGATATTATTAATTCATAAATAAATTCTATTTTTTCAAATTCAAAACATATCATCTACATTGACTAATTTAAAAATTAATTCATGTTGTAAAAACAAATAGCATGTTTTTAAGAGATAATAACTATCAAAAGATTGACACTTGTTTATAACTGGTTTAAATGTGAAATTACATCCAATGACCAACATTGAAATAAATTGTAAAAAGATATTCTAAATATACTTTCAAACCACTCAATTTAATAATTTATCACTAATAATTATTTCGATTAAAAAAGTTGTTTTAAATTAAAATTTAGTAATTTTCACTATTCATCAGAATATGAAAGTTATCCGAAAAGTACCAAAATTTCACCCTAAGATAATTTCGATATTCCGAATCCAAAAATGAATTCCATTTTGAAAAATAAAATTTAAAAAATTTCAAAAAGTGGTTATTACTATTCATAACAGGTAGTTTTAATAATATTTTAATAGCATATCGTTGTTTAGTGAAACTCGGTATTGCGTACTACACACGCTATCGAGAAAGGTCACGATTGCGTGTAATGCAAGGCAAGTCAAGGATGTGTGTTGTGAAAGCTCCTTTTCGTGTAGCATACAACACAATACATTAATGAAATTAAAAAGAATATTTTTCATAAAATCTCGGGGTTTTACACTGGTTGTTTACGCGAGATGGGTTTTGGACCATTAAAATCTGAGGTCTATGACTAGTAAATGGGGATTGCAAAAACAACTAATCCTAATTTTAGTTACAACATAACACGATATTCTCAGATGAAATTTATTTAAATGAAAAACAAAATTCAACAATAGGGGATAACAACCCAGTTTCAAGGGTATCATATACATATACAGGAAGTGAAGGTCATTTCTTTATAGATATAATTGGTTGAATTATATCATTATACAACTAGATGTATCCCCCATGATATGGAATTGAAGTATGGGTCGAGTGAGTAGGTAAATCACAAAACATCATCATCATTTAGTAGAGAAAATTCTATATGTTTTTATTTTAAATCTAAACATACATTAATTTTAAATTTTCAAGAAACATTTCATATAGATTTCTATTGTAGGGAGTGGATATAAGTATTGATATGATATTGATATTAGTTCATTAGGATGTGATGAGGGTTTAATTTGTATTCGATGATTATGATGTGTAAATAAAATAATGAAATACTAACACAAGATATGGTTATTGAGAATACATGTTTTGGTTTGAGGTAGGGGAGATATATATTTATCTTACACTAGATGAAATCTATAAGCTTGGTTGAATTTTTATGTTTAGTTATGATGTTTCCCTTATACATATAAATATTAGCATATTTTCAGGCCTTTTTTTATATAATTCCATGTAAATTATTCCATTACAGTTTAATGATTTTTTCCATTTCCTTAATGTTATATTAGAGTAAGAATTTGTTACGTCTGATTACTATGATGAAAGAATGGATTTTTGTAGGCTCATTTTTGGAGGGAGAGTTAGGTTTGGCCTATAATGTGAGGAGGCTAGAGGAAAGGCATGGGTGTATAAGTATGGGATATTATCCATAGTTTCTCATGTTATCGTAGTTATTATTGTGGGATTGGAGGTGTTGGGTGGTTTCCAGAATGAATGTGTTGTTTTGGTAGCATTGACGGATCGATGGAGGAAAGGATGATGAAATTATTGTGGAGTTGTTCATTGTTTTCTTGTTATGTGGGATCCTTGTTTTGTGAAAACTATTATAGTGATTCATTTCATGTTACTGTTTGTTTTGTGGTGTTCTGAAAACTATTTGGTGATGATGTGGTAACAATTTATGAGGATGTGGGATGGAAATGTAAAAGTGGTGTGTAATGGATATACAATAGTGTTCATGTTGTGAAATGATGTGTGGGGTTTTCATATATTATGGGGTTATATGATTATTTGTATGTATGTAGTGATGTAGTAATATTGTGGAATGTGGGAATATGTAATCATGGATGAAGTGAAAACATGTCGAGGTTGGGGTGTGTTGATTTTATAGGCACTTTATTTTAATAATTTTAGTGGCGGATTTTGGTTTGATAATAAGGTCTTTCATTAATTGTTATTTAATTATTCATTATGATATTTCTAATCCATTTATTTTAGATTTCATTTTAATCATTTTAATCATTGAAAATTTATTATACATTAATGTATCTTTATTTGATTTAGGATTTTATTTTTGTAAACCTGAGTTTTTGTTTACTGATATCACATTATTTTTTAAGACTATACTAGCACTCTACATGTTATTATTGTTGAAATACTGAAAACTAACAAGTTTATTAAGTTAAAGGAGAAATAATGAAAATAGAGAAATGGGGAAACATGGAACAAGAGGAATCACGGGGGGTCTAAAATAATATTGTCCCACAGGATCATTAATAAAAAACACCATCCCATCCTGAGGAAAATAAACTATGATATGTAAGGAAGACATACTTTGATCCAGGAATTCCATAGATTCCATGAACTATACAACTTGGTTCCCCTTGAGACATTGTGAGTGATCTTAATGTTATTTCCCATGAGCTAGTTTTTACTTTCTTATGAGATAAGAAACATTCCTAAGAAAATGGACAGTACCAGAAAATGCTTTGAAGAGGATTAGAGATCCCATTTCCAAAACATTAACCATGATGTGTTTCTTCCCACACAACTCCTTCCCCATGAACATTGCTTGCGCCTCAGTTTGTATGGAGTTTCCCCTACCATAGAGTGTTGAGGAAGCTGCAATAACTAATCCATCCTTGTTCCTAACGATGGGTCTGCCTTGTATCTCCCCCTCCAATCAAATATTAATCCATGGTGAGCTTGAGCCCAAATTGTAGAGGATGCTAGAAAACCAAATACCCCTATCCCTGATTGCTTTCTTGGATGGAAAAAAACTAGTTCGAGACATGGACTCTTATTGACGAAGCAACATGGAAGTCCATGCAAAACTGGACCGGATCCTAAAACAAGTTCTTCACTTTGAAGAGAAAGGTAATCTGAGAACCTGATATGCTTTTGTGGATCACATCATTCATTTCCATCCAGATAATCCATCATCCTTCCAAAAAAATAAATTCCCTCACCTTAATATAGGGACCATGATCCCCCGACCCCTAAAACCACATGCCAAAGAAGAAATCCTACGTACCTATCAGTCCATTCCATCATGTGAAAGCATAAGTGGCCTTCCAAATCAAAATATCCTACTAAATATCAAATAATATATGGCCCACCATTTCTTTCATGGGATCCTGGCAGCACCAGCACCGTGAAGTGAAGTGAAAACCCATGCATTTAATGTTTACATCAATGGGAAGAGCTCGGTTCCTCACCTTCCACACTAAAACGTCAAAATTTGAGGGGACCTCTATAAACCACAGTTTCACCCCCCATGTATAAACATTGGAAGCATACCTCCTCATCCAGGTAAATCCATTAATGAAAACTCACTCGATGTGCCGCCTGTAAAAATAAGGTTATCAGGTTCTACATTAATAACTACATTACTGAAAATAGTGCATCAATTTTCATCAAGAATGGAATGGTGAAAACATGGATGACTGCTAGCCTCTCGAAATGAAAGATTCAACGTGGGGAATCCTAGGAGACACAAACTTCTTACCCCCAATCTTGAAGCCATAAATGAATACCTCCTCTCCCCACCAACCAACTAGAATGATGATGCATGAATTCCATGTTTGGGTTAATCAGGTTCAAAATCATAAAGGTATGTGTCCTAGAATCATTCAAATTCAACCCATATTTTTCTTACATCATCCCACCCCATACTATTCGGACTTCTAAATCCTACCTTGAATGTTTAGAATGAATCCCTTACATGATCAAGGAAACACTCTTCAAGTGGATTCCCCCTTCAGATAGAGGTCTACCAAGATGCTTCCCCGACGAATAATGATGGTTTCCCTCTAACTGCACATCCCAAATGAAGGACACCATAATTCTCTCAATGATAGCTATAACATTGATGTGAACCTACAAGGTGGACATAATGTTCATGTTAATGAAAACAAGGACATTATTCACAAGGGTTATGTGACCTACAAAAGATAGGAATATGTTTTCCCATTGTAGATGCACCCCAAGATATTGCCACAAAATTATCAAAATGGTGAATTATAAGAGTGAAAGGACTCACCGGTGCCCCAAGGTACTACACAGGGAATAGTCTTCTACTCATATTCATGATAGCATTAAGGGCCCTAGCCCTAATTTCTAAGATGTTCCAAGTTATATAATAAATTCTTTTATCCCTATTCACCACCTCCAACTATACATACAATAATCCCAAAGAAGCTCATTCATCCCCTACAGTAACCTCAAACTAAAATAAATTTGGGAGAGGATGAAGAGAGTGGGGGTTAATAGATCTCCATTCCTAAGTCATCAACAAGCCTTGATGATCCTGGACTACTTACCCATAAATGAGGTTGATATCCAAGACAAGCTGAAGCAATATAAAAAATATCACCAGTTCATTTTTAGAAAACCATGCAAGTCAGCACCCTTAATGTAGAGACCCGTATCTTGACGTACATTGACATTACATTACTTTTGCGGAATACTTAGTACATTACAAAAACACACACACAAGGACCGTAATAGTTTAGTGTCTTTGGAAACTCGGACTATAATCTTCTAATCGTGGTGAAAGATCTTCAAAATCTCCCATAAAGATCTTCCTTTTTTTTACCTAAAACCATTCTTTATATCCTGGGGAAAAGAAAACATAAAAGGGTGAGCTCAATTGCTCAGTAAGGGTAAACAAAATAAATATCAATCACATCATATTCATAAGAACATAACATTTTGGAAATCATAACCTGCAAAAGAGAGCATAATTTCATAATCAAGGGATAAATCATGGCAGTGAAAAAGTAATCCCAATAATCATAACTTAAAACATGAAAATTTGTGGCATACACACATAATCATAGAGAATAATTTCTTGTTAGTCACGACTAATTGCCAAGACTATCTTAGTGGACAAAGTCCCTTTCTGAATCGAGTAACCCTCGTTTCAGTCCTGTTTCACTGAACCGGTATAACCTACCGTTCCAGCCCTATCTATCTCATGAGATATAAAATCTTTACCCAATGCATTGGAGGGAGATATAGGTCCCACCCATCTCATAATGATACCATTCTTATTTGTGCCACAAAATCATAAATCATACATCATTGCATAACCCATGTAATACAAATGGGAATCTTAAACATCATGAAATCATAAATCAATTCATATAAGTTAAAGGAATTCATAAAAATAATTCCATCACAACATGATCAAATCAATGTAATAATAGGGATAAAAACATAACCCTCTATTATCTTAGATGGAAAATAATTTTGATAAAACACTTGAACTCCATTCTTGAGGAAAATATCCTTTCTTCTTCAAAAAACATTTTTCCTTTCATAACATATCATACGACTTTAAAATAAAAGAAGTTGATTAAAAATAAACGTGAAGAAAATGTAAAGGAAGCTTCTTGTAAATAATGTTTTAAAAATCCATTCATGCCGTATAAGTTAAAAAAACATTCTTCTCATACTTTTGTCGGAAAAGTCAAAAAAGTACCTCGTACGAAAAACGACAAAAGATTCCTTTCATATATTTTACTAAAAACTCACCGAATGGTAAAATTGGATTTAAAAAATTATAGGTGGATGGAAATAATATTACATATTGAGGAAACATGGATGTGTATGATAAAATACACCCCAGTAAATACCAAAGTATAAACAATCTCGGATAAAAATGAGATTGTGATATTTCCCTTACCTTAGGTCTGATTTGCTTCGTAAGTGTCCAAACCTCATGTATAATGATTTAAATAATGTCATTGACTTATTACAGAATCATGTTCATTGTTATGATATCATATATGGTTCACTTATGACTTTATATTACCCGTTCTTTTGTAAATTTCATGTTAAAGAGCGTTTTGGGTAAAATTGTTTCATTTTTGGTCCGTGTTTTGATTGTAATTATTCATATGATTACTTAGATCATGATTACTTAATTACAGAATATAAAACATGATTTATATATATATATTCAGAATATACATATATATAATGAATCAGTAAATGGAAAGAAATACACCGTTCATGGAGACGGTAGTCCGTACGTACGCATGAACGCTGTTTTCGTTTCCTTATTGAATTGAATGGAATTAAGTATATGACATACATATAAATATAAATAATTCCAGTATCATTATTATGTCATTTATTTCATTATAACTTATTATATATACTTTATAATCATTCATGAATGGTTAATCATTGAGAATGAATCTCATCGCGTCGTGGAGACGGTAGTCCGTACGTACGCACGAGCGATGATATCGTTCCCATGGTCGTGGAATTGTGTTGAAGTGTATGTATACTATTTCAGTATCAATATCACTTTATAATAATCATATATAGTTACTCATTAAACCATTATACCCATCCTTGTAAAGTGATGGTGGAAAAATAGATTACACCACAGCGTGGAGACGGTATTCCGTACGTACGCACGCACGGTGATTTCATTTTTTCCATAGGATGGATAGAAGGTAAATTAGGGTTGTTTCATATTTATAATAACATATCAGTATGTAAGTAATACTGATTTTATCGTGAAACAACTAAAGAAGAAGAAGTTGAAGAAGAAAGAAATTGAAAAGATCGGTAATAGATATTACCTCTTCTTTGGAACGCCTCTTTGAATCCTCCACTTAAGGAACTAAGATTGGTCTTTGAAGAAGACCAGGACCTCTATGATTATTCTAGGGAAGTGGACAGGGGATTTTGGCCGGGGTTGGCCGAGCTTGAGTGCTAAAATTGGTGTGAGGAGGAGGGGGAGGAGGTCTCCTTTTATAAGGGAGGAGAGGGGCACCTTAGGAATATCTCAAAATATTATTTTATATTAAAGTAAAAATCGGTTTATAATGTTTCCAAAGGGTCTTATTTCGAAGCTAAAGTGGGGATGGGTCGAAACCTATCAACCAATAGGATTTAGACAAGTTTAGGTTCTTATTTTAACCTTATAAATTAGATTTAACTCTAAGTTAAATAATTTAACTTTTACCGTGTCTTTTTGTTCTCTTTCACTATATGGTTAATACACTTACTATAACATGCCAAACGAACCCCAAATTGTTTATTATTAATATATATATCCTTATCTAAGTAATTTGGCCGAACCTTAGATTTTTAGGAATAAAATAACAATTAATAATATAATATTTGATTTAAAAACTATTTTGTGTCAATTTTGACACTATTTGATATATGATTTTTGTGAAAGTCATAACAGAATTATATGTTCGAACCAAGTTGATTAAATCAACACTAATATATCATAGTAACCTAGAAAATTAGTGGAATTCATAAAAAGTATCAAATTACATTCATTTGAGCATTTATAACATCCATTATGTTAATATTTCCTTAAAAGGGTAATTACTGCATCATCGTTGTGTCATAAATAAATTAATTTATTTAAAGTCTAAAAATTATAAATAAAATATAATTATGTAGGAAATCTTTTTATCTTTCTAATGAATATTTATAGTCGAATTTATCTTATGTATAACCCTATATTAAAAATGTTTTAGTAAATAAACTTTGATTTTAACTCTTTTAACTCTTCTTTGAATTAAATAATAATAAATGTCATAATCTAATCCAAGTGGGCCTAAATGATAATATTTTACACTTAAGGTTGTTTTTGGTCGAGATACACTTGTCCAATAGAATTAGGACATGTGTTAGGGTAATATTAATATCATTCTTACCCTTAATTACCCTATTTACTTTTAACCGTGGTAAATAAAAGTAAAAAGATACTATTCACCAAAAATTATTTTCATCTCATTGAACCACATTTTACTTACTAACATCAACCGTGTCTCTCGGATTTTTGAAATTCCATTCACAGAAGCGGTAAAATTATGTTTTATGAAAAATTCAGTTTTTTAACTACCACTTAGTAGTTTCACTATTCATCAAAAAATGAAGGTTTTCAGAAAAATGCCAAAATTTCATCCTAAGATATATTTCATATTCCGAATTCAAAAATGAAGTCTATTTTACCAAATTCATAACATAGAAGTTGCATTAATTAATTTTATAATTAAATCCTGCTGTTAAAACAAATAGCGTGTTTTTAAGAAACAATATCTATCAAAAGATTGACACTTGTTTATGTCTGGTTTAAATGTGCAATTACATCCAATGACCAACATTGTATTAAATTGTAAAAATATATTCTAAATATAATTTAAAACTACTCAAATTAATAATTTATCACTATTAATTATTTCGATTAAAAAAGTTGTTTTTTAATTATAATTTAGTAATTTTCACTATTCATCAGAATATGAAAGTTATCCGAAATGTACCAAAATTTCACCTTAGGCTAAATTCGATACTCCGAATCCAAAAATGAAGTTCATTTTGAAAAATAAGATTTACATAATTTGAAAAAGTGGTTATTACTATTCATAACGGCTAGTTTTAATAATATTTTAAAGCATATCGTTGTTTCGTGAAACTCAGTATTGCGTACTACACATGCTATCGAGGAAGTTCGTGATTGCGTGTAATGCAAGGAAAGTCAAGGATGCGTGTTGTGCAACCTCCTTTTGGTGTAGCGTACAACACAAGACACTAGTGAAATAAAAAGAATATTTTTCATAAAATCTCGGGTTGTTACATTCTACCCCCCTTAAAATGAATTTCGCCCTCGAAATTCATCGGGGTTATAAATGGTTTACTATTTGAAAGTTTCTTTAATAGAAACCCACATCGTAAAAAAGGAATATCAAAACCAATCTTTAAAAACAAAAGTATGAAACGTAACGGTTACCCAAATAAACTAATCATTGGGTTTCCACATAGGTGAAAATATGGATATGGAAGAGAAATCTAACCATCATGTTCTGATGGAGAGTGGTAGAGAACATGGCTATGGAAAATCCAATAATCACAAATCCATAAATTTGTGACGATCTAAGGTACCATCCGATTCATCAGGTATAAGATCACTAGGACAACATTTTTGGTTTTCAAGATCATTTCCCTAAAGTTGAAAATTTGAATTGGAGGAAATACTTTCTTTATTTTGGTACAATCTCACTATTGTTCGTGCCTATAACAATTTCCACTTCATCTCTTAAATAAATGAAGTTGAATTTGTTATTCGTGAAGTGTTAGCAGATCATGTGATAGAATGACGGGTCATTCCATCTGTCTCAAACAAAAGGTTAGCAAAAATTATATACATAAGTCGATCTATAGTGAGATTAATCATATATAGTTCCTAAAATGGACTTATACTTCATATATCATACTACTTAATATAATAAAACTAGTTTCTACTAAACAGGGACATCATGTAGGCCAGTGGTAGGCGATAAAGGCCAGTCGCACTTCGGTTGTGGGTTCGATTCCAACAGCCTTGTCCGAAGCGATGGGCTGTCGCCCGTCCTGCAGGTTGTCCTTTTTCTAAAACTATATTACTATAACATCCCATCAATAATATCGAAAAAAGTTCTATCCTAACTTTTGTCTAACATAATCTATTCCAATCTTTAGGCTTATCCATAATACTGCAGTCCATTGTCATAATATAGTGAAAACGATTACCAGAGATTTAATACCATCTTTGATCCCTATATATCATAAGATATGTCTTGTTGGTCACATTCCAAACATTCAAAGGCCTTAATCACGTATTCTCTTGAATACCCATTGATCCTTAGTGAAAAAATAAATGCAATTAAAAGTTAACACTTTCCACATACCAAAATCCTCAAAATTCTATATTCTCAAACCATGATATCACTTAGTCCTTATATCAATCATGAGCTCATGAATACTGTCAAATATTTCATTTTCTCATTTACCCTTCATTATGCGCATATCATATTTTTTTCAAAAATACCTCAATCACATCAAATACCACATTAGACCAATACATAAATATTCCAATACACCATAAAAGTACCTCAACAACATTATTCTTGAATACCAATACATAAACACTTCAGTCCATCCACTTCAATGACTGTCCTGGAATAAGTCCTTCCTTTATTTAGAAGTATCTTTTTAGGTCAGGGCATTGAGTTGGGTAATGCCCATGTTCTCCACAAATAAGACATTGAACTCCATAACAATCTGTCACTCTATGACCCTTTTCTCCACACAGATAACATCGGTCCCTCCATTTGAGGTATTCTTCAAGGTTCTTCTTCCCTTCTTTAGAAATCTCAATCTTCTTTTCTTTATGCTCCTCAACATGCGAACATGCATAATAGTTTATCTTCCTCTTATTTGATGAATTAGTCATACCACTAAATTTCACCATGTTAATCATATATCGCGATGACTGATTCAGCATAATCACAATATCTTTATCTCTAGGAATTACACAATTTTGTTGCTCATAGTCACCAATTTGTCCATTGGATTTAATGTTAACCGAATTCCTTCTGGTTCCCTCCATTAACTAAAACACAAAAAGAATTTTGTGAGAGGAGAAATCATGCTAGGGAAGAAAACATAGTAAAGGGGAAGCACCCTCAATATCTAACATCTTAGGATAAATTCTAAGATCGTTACCGTAGTTCTAGGACTATATCCTATATGTATACTTATCCTTAGGGACATCCCTAGACATACCTTAGAAATATCTCTAGGGATCTCACTAACGTTTTCGCATCCTAGTTTCCAAAGGTTGACTAAACCTTTCCTCTGATACCAACTGTAGAGACCCGTATCCTGACGTACATTAACATTACTTTACTTTTGCGGAATACTTAGTACATTACAAAAACACACACACAAGGACCGTAATAGTTTAGTGTCTTTGGAAACTCGGACTATAATCTTCTAATCGTGGTGAAAGATCTTCAAAATCTCCCATAAAGATCTTCCTTTTTTTTACCTAAAACCTTTCTTTATATCCTGGGGAAAAGAAAACATAAAAGGGTGAGCTCAAATGCTCAGTAAGTGTAAACAAAATAAATATCAATCACATCATATTCATAAGAACATAACATTTTGGAAATCATAACCTGCAAAAGAGAGCATAATTTCATAATCATGGGATAAATCATGGCAGTGAAAAAGTAATCCCAATAATCATAACTTAAAACATGAAACTTTGTGGCATACACACATAATCATAGAGAATCATTTCTTGTTAGTCAAGACTAGTTTCCAAGACTATCTTAGTGGACAATGTCCCTTTCTGAATCGAGTAACCCTCGTTTCAGTCCTGTTTCACTGAACCGGTATAACCTACCGTTCCAGCCCTGTCTATCTCATGAGTTATAAAATCTTTACCCAATGCATTGGAGGGAGATATAGGTCCCACCCATCTCATAATGATACCATTCTTATGTGTGCCACAAAATCATAAATCATACATCATTGCATAACCCATGTAATACAAATGGGAAACTTAAACATCATGAAATCATAAATCAATTCATATAAGTTAAAGGAATTCATAAAAATAATTCCATCACAACATGATCAAATAAATGTAATAATAGGGATAAAAACAGAACCCTTTTTTATCTTAGATGGAAAATAATTTTGATAAAACACTTGAACTCCATTCTTGAGGAAAATATCCTTTCTTCTTCAAAAAACATTTTTCCTTTCATAACATATCATACGACTTTAAAATAAAATAAGTTGATTAAAAATAAACTTGAAAAAAATGTAAAGGAATCTTCTTGGAAATAATGTTTTAAAAATCCATTAATGCCGTATAAGTTAAAAAAACATTCTTCTCATACTTTTGTCGGAAAAGTCAAAAAAGTACCTCGTACGAAAAACGACAAAAGATTCCTTTCATATATTTTACTAAAAACTCACCGAATGGTAAAATTGGATTTAAAAAATTATAGGTGGATGGAAATAATATTACATATTGAGGAAACATGGATGTGGATGATAAAATACACCCCAGTAAATACCAAAGTATAAACAATCTCGGATAAAAATGAGATTGTGATATTTCCCTTACTTTAGGTCCGATTTTCTTCGTAAGTGTCCAAACCTCCTGTATAATGATTTAAATAATGTCATTGACTTATTACAGAATCATATTCATTGTTACGATATCATATATGGTTCACTTATGACTTTATATTATCCGTTCTTTTGTAAATTTCATGTTAAAGAGCGTTTTGGGTAAAATTGTTTCATTTGTCGTCCGTGTTTTGACTTGTAATTATTCATATGATTACTTAGATCATGATTACTTAATTACAGAATATAAAACATGATTTGTATATATATATTCAGAATATACATATATATAATGAATCAGTAAATGGAAAGAAATACACCGTTCATGGAGACGGTAGTCCGTACGTACGCATGAACGCTGTTTTCGTTTCCTTATTGAATTGAATGGAATTAAGTATATGACATACATATAAATATAAATAATTCCAGTATCATTATTATGTCATTTATTTCATTAGAACTTATTATATATACTTTATAATCATTCATGAATGGTTAATCATTGAGAATGAATCTCATCGCGTCGTGGAGACGGTAGTCCGTACGTACGCACGAGCGATGATATCGTTCCCATGGTCTTGGAATTGTGTTGAAGTGTATGTATACTATTTCAGTATCAATATCACTTTATAATAATCATATATAGTTACTCATTAAACCATTATACCCATCCTTGTAAAGTGATGGTGGAAAAATAGATTACACCACGGCGTGGAGACAGTATTCCGTACGTACGCACGCACGGTGATTTCATTTTTTCCATAGGATGGGTAGAAGGTAAATTAGGGTTGTTTCATATTTATAATAACATATCAGTATGTAAGTAATACTGATTTTATCATGAAACAACTAAAGAAGAAGATGTTGAAGAAGAAAGAAATTGAAAAGATCGGTAATAGATATTACCTCTTCTTTGGAACGCCTCTTTGAATCCTCTACTTAGGGAACTAAGATTGGTCTTTGACGAAGACCAGGACCTCTATGATTATTCTAGGGAAGTGGAGAAGGGATTTTTGCAGGGGTTGGCCGATCTTGAGTGCTAAAATTGGTGTGAGGAGGAGGGGGAGGAGGTCTCCTTTTATAAGGGAGGAGAGGGGCACCTTAGGAATATCTCAAAATATTATTTTATATTAAAGTAAAAATCGGTTTATAATGGTTCCAAAGGGTCTTATTTCGAAGCTAAAGTGGGTATGGGTCGAAATACTATCAACAAATAGGATTTAGACAAGTTTAGGTTCTTATTTTAACCTTATCAATTAGATTTAACTCTAAGTTAAATAATTTAACTTTTACCGTGTCTTTTTGTTTTCTTTCACTATATGGTTAATACACTTACAATAACATGCCAAACGAACCCCAAATTGTTTATTATTAATATATATCCTTATCTAAGTCATTTGGCCGAACCTTAGATTTTTAGGAATAAAATAACAATTAATAATATAATATTTTATTTAAAAACTATTTTGTGTCAATTTTGACACTATTTGATATATGATTTTTGTGAAAGTCATAACAGAATTATATGTTCGACCCAAGTTGATTAAATAAACACTAATATATCATAGTAACCTATAAAATTAGTGTAATTCATAAAAAGGCTCAAAGTACATTCATTTGAGCATTTATAACATCAATTATGTTAATATTTCCTTAAAAGGGTAATTACTGCATCATCGTTGTGTCATAAATAAATTAATTTATTTAAAGTCTAAAAATTATAAATAAAATATCATTATGTAGGAAATATTTTTAGCTTTCTAATGAATATTTATAGTCGAATTTATCTTATGTATAACCCTATATGAAAAATGTTTTAGTAAATAAACATTGATTTTAACTCTTTTAACTCTCCTTTGAATTAAATAATAATAAATGTCATAATCTAATCCAAGTGGGCCTAAATGATAATATTTTAAACTTAAGGTTGTTTTTGGTCGAGATACACTTGTCCAATAGAATTAGGACATGTGTTAGGGTAATATTAATATCATTCTTACCCTTAATTACCCTATTTACTTTTAACCGTGGTAAATAAAAGTAAAAAGTTACTATTCACCAAAAATTATTTTCATCTCATTGAACCACATTTTACTTACTGACATCAACCGTGTCTCTCGGATTCTTGAAATTCCATTCACAGAAGCGGTAAAATTATGTTTTATGAAAAATTCAGTTTTTTAACTACCACTTAGTAGTTTCACTATTCATCAAAAAATGAAGGTTTTCAGAAAAATGCCAAAATTTCATCCTAAGCTATATTTCATATTCCGAATTCAAAAATGAAGTCTATTTTACCAAATTCATAACATAGAAGTTGCATTAATTAATTTTATAATTAAATCCCGCTGTTAAAACAAATAGCGTGTTTTTAAGAAACAATATCTATCAAAAGATTGACATTTGTTTATGTCTGGTTTAAATGTGCAATTACATCCAATGACCAACATTGTATTAAATTGTAAAAATATATTCTAAATATACTTTAAAACTAATCAAATTAATAATTTATCACTATTAATTATTTCGATTAAAAAAGTTGTTTTTTAATTATAATTTAGTAATTTTCACTATTCATCAGAATATGAAAGTTATCCGAAATGTACCAAAATTTCACCTTAGGCTAAATTCGATACTCCGAATCCAAAAATGAAGTTCATTTTGAAAAATAAGATTTACAGAATTTGAAAAAGTGGTTATTACTATTCATAACGGCTAGTTTTAATAATATTTTAAAGCATATCGTTGTTTCGTGAAACTCAGTATTGCGTACTACACACGCTATCGAGGAAGTTCGTGATTGTGTGTAATGCAAGGAAAGTCAAGGATGCGTGTTGTGCAAGCTCCTATTGGTGTAGCGTACAACACAAGACACTAGTGAAATAAAAAGAATATTTTTCATAAAATCTCGGGCTGTTACACTTAAAATGAAACTCCACTCCAATTGATCTTAGGCCTTCTTCATATCTAATTTGATCACCAAGTTACCCCCAATTGTGAGGCATCCTGAACCTTGAATACGGAGAGTGCACTAGGGCCCGACAGCATTCTAAGAACCTTTTATAGGGAAATATGGGACATAGTTAAGGGAGACATAGTAAGGGTAGTGCATTACATCTTTCAAGGAGGGAATTTTTCACATATCGCCTGTGCAAAAAAGATGGTTCAAATTCCAAAGATTTTTAACCAAAAATCCATTTAGAAATATGTTCTTATTGTTTATTCTCAAATAATATTTTAATTATTTATATAAATTAAACTATTATCAGTTCTATAAATGTATATATTTGAATATTAAGAACAACTTCCTCATGATTTTATTATGTTTTATTTGAAAATAAATTTATAGATTGTGTATAATGGTTTTTAGAAAGTAAATATGATACTACTTTTTTAATGTATTATCCAATTCATTTTTGATTATTTTATAACTATTGTAATACTTTTTAATTCTAGTTTTTTTAATTTAATTTAATGAATAGTGTCTATTGATCATTTTTATGTTATTTTCTTTTGTTTCATTCAATTTGGTATACATTTTATGGGCCTTTAGTTTCTAAAAATTTTATTTTTTAACAAAAATATAAAGTTGTGGTTTAGACCAATACTATTCATGGTAAATAAAATTTATAATGATGTTTTTAACCACCACTATATATTATTCAATATTTCTTCTATTTAAATATCTTTGAAATTCTCAATTGCAAGGAGAAGAATAACCTTAACTAAAAATAAAGGTAACTACTGCTAATAATCATTCCATAAAACATCCTATATACCGTTGCTAAATATATGAAATCAACGCAAGTTTGATGATGATTCCATAATTATAATATATTTTTAAAAACTATTATAGAACCATTGGTGGCTGTTTAAACCACATTCATACTAAAAAGACCTCCTCTAGACCCCTGTTTTGTTGTAGTGGGTATATTTATTTTCACATCACTCACATGACCAATAATCAGTATATATGTTGACTTTACTACACATTGATTATTATTTTCATTTATAAAATGATATCTAGTCATTATAAAATTTATAATTTAGTGTTTCACAAGATTATTTTGAATATTGACCATAGTATTGTTATTAAACAACTTTTATATACATGAGATGACCACTTATCTGACATCTATTTATTATTTTCTCATAAAAATAAACTCGATGTATACAGGATTCCCAAATATATACTTTTATATTTAATATGATAAGTGGTGTTAGATGTTTCTTCTTTCTATACATGAACTTCACTTGTTTCTAAGAGAGTAGTAACATATATCTATATATTTATGATTATCCATTCAACAAACCTATTTGATATTAGTAAAATAAATATTTCCTTATGATTTTAGGTAGAATAACGTAATAAATAATTTCTTAAAATTTTAAAATATGTATGTATTTATCTCATTATTAAATGGAGATTTACTTTTGGGTCACATTGGAATGATTATTGTCATAATTTTTAATAATCAATATCTTATTCTGTAGCAATAAAATATATATAGATTAAAATTATTTTTCATTACATTATGAATTTCATTGAATTAAATATTTCGTCTTTTATAAAAGTCACGCATTTAGAAACATGTATTTGAAATAGTATATTATTTTTATATTTAATCTTCATTATAAATTTATGGATTTTTTTGATATTAATGTTCCTATAGGCTTATTCATAACCAGACGACCCAGAAAAACATTGAGTTCACTAATTAATGAAATCTCAAATTTATTTTCCCTTGTATCATGGAACTAATTATAGGTTTTTATTTCATGTAAAAAAATAGTATGTGATAAAATAATAATATATTATGTAAAGTCATTTATTCATTTTTTTGGCCAAAACACTTTTTACTAAACACCAATTTAAAAAAATCTACCCAAGAATACTATCATCTATTTTCTTGATCCATCCAATATAATGTTTTCTTCAACTCTCTTACTTTAGATCCATACAAATTAAATATCAAATATATTTAATCATCATATGTATACATCTTTGTCTAATAAATAACATAATAAGTTTATTTTTAAATTTTATTGATTTATTTAAAATAACTTATTGATATGGAATTCAAAGTCTATCCTAATCACCTCTATTCTTTTTTTGTTGAAATTATTTTCATGAACACAAAAATAATTCAATTTTTGAGTACACCTAATAAAGTAACCAAAAATTAAAATGAAATTATAATATTCATTAATTGTATCATTAAATAACAACATTTTATTCCAAAATAAGGATTTTTTATCCATTAATAAGAAAAGAGTTTACAATGATTTAAATATAATGAATATAGTGTACGCTACTGCGACATTGAGGTCACCCCATAGAAGACTAGTGTTATCTTATCAATGTCACCTCCAAAAATATCAATGAATTGAGGGGTATCTTGGCGAAACTCACATATATTTACAGTTCATATCCAATCTAGACGGAAAATCTCCCTGTATCACCATGATAATGAAGAATGGAACTGATAATCAATGGGGTGATGATTGTCAAAAAACATTCAAATTTATCAAGCAATATAGGATGCACCCACCATTTCTGATGCCTTTGGTGGAAGGGAGGCCACTCATCCTATATCTGGCCACCAAGGAACACTCTTTGGGAACCCAAATCATAGAAAATAATGATGTAGGGAGTTAGAATAATCTCTATTACCTTAGTCGGAATATGATAGGAATTGAGACATGGTAATATGATGTTGAGAGAAACTTCCTTGTACTCATCTTAGAATTGAAAAATATGAGGAATTACATGTAGCACCAGGAAGTCCATGTAGTCTCTTATATCGATCCACTCTGGTGAATCCTATTCCTTTCAATACTGACTCAGAGATTGGACGATTTTGCGGCCATTCATTAGGATTATGAAATTCAGTTTGTATTATAGAAGTTAGTGAAATGAAAATTCATGGCTGATTTCCTTATAGCACATCCTACCACAACAAATACATTAGAAGGCACCAAAATCCATATTAAGAGTTATTCTATGACCATGACACTCCTCAAATATGGGAGATGTATTTTTATGGAACCTCATGAAGTCATATCAAAACAAGGATAGAATACCCAATGCTCCAATGGGTTTCTATGTGGATTGTTTTTGTCTCTCATGACAATGATGTTTTTCCTTACTTTTTCCCACTATCGGAAGGCTACATAAATAATGATGTAGAATACCAAGCCCTCATCTATAGATTTGAACTAGACATAAAACTAAAACTATCCAACCAACACATCAGAGGGGAATCAGTGTTAGTGATAAAGTAGGTCAAAGGAAAATACTCCCTTGAAAGGAGGGATTCGCCCCTATCACTAGCCATGTTATGGGACTAAGGGTAGTGTTCCTTGTAGAACCTACGTTGAATTGTGTTCCTTAATCACAAAATTCTAGTGGTGATTAATTGGATAATGTAAAAACTATTTAGGAAGATACTGATCAAGACGAAACAATCTTCGGTATCACACAATGATGAATGGTATCAACAGTCATCATCTTTGATATGGAAGAGATCAATTAGGTCAATACCACCTAGAGCGTGATTCACCAACAATATCTCCTGGACAAATAAATCCCAAAATATGATATCTATAAAATGGGAATTTCCAAATAGATAGATCCAGAAGGGAACTTATTAGACACTATGCACTGAACATTACCTTGTAGGATTGGGAAAATGAGAAGAAAACCCTCTACAATCATGGATTTGATGCGATCCTCCTCAAATTCCTAACAGAAAGTGAGATTTATTCCATCATGGAAGAATTATATGGGCTCTTTTAAGGTTCCCATCAATATGGGACAACGCTCTCACATCATATCATGAGGATATGATATTAACAGAAAACCATGATTTCGAGCTACGTGGAATTAACCATGATTTTTCATGAAAGCACGATCCTTTTAAACTTCACCCAATAACCCCGAAAAATAATACACACAGCTCAATGAAGTTGAGACAAAGAAAATAATCAAATTCATAAAGTCCCATATCACCACCAGGTTTGGGCTCCCTCAAATATTATTCATTAGAAATGATAGTAATTTCTTTTACATGGAGTTGAAGAATCTATATCAGGAGTACAATATCAAGTCTAATCACCCACATCTCTATCATGGAGTCATAGATAGAAAGATATAGGCCTTTAATAAGACAACATAAAATATACTCCAGAATATTGTGAAAAATGGAAAGAAGTATTGTACAGGAAAAATACTCTATGGTTTATGGGTACATCATACTATCACACGTACTGCTACGAAAGAAACACCATACCCATTTGTCTATGGGACTGTGAAGTATTACCCATGGAGTTACAATATCCCTCGCTCCGAGTATCTATATATATGATGAGGAGAATTCAAAAAATAAACTTGTTAAATTGGAATGACTTGATGAGATTAGGTTGTGAACACATCACAACACAGAGGTCCCCCAAAATTGAATTACATAAGAAATCAATAAATGGTTATCTTATGCTTATTCATTAATGGGGAACTAGTATTGGTACTCATAACCCTAATGACTCAATGAATGAATCCCCCAATGTTATAACCCAAATGGTAGGGATCTTACATCATAAACAAGTTCTAAAATAATGAAGATTACTCTTTGGAAAAAATATATATGGGGAGCGTGCCCCACCTCCTGTCAGTGCAAGATTACTCAAGAAATATTGTTCCTAAATCTTTTCATAATGGAATCGACATCGGTGTATGTACCATCACTTGTCATAACTACACAACATTAAATTGTAAGAAATTTTTCATATCCACCCGATGTTAAAATATATGATATTCATCGTTACGGCAACAAATTAAACTGGATGAACAATATCCTTTCCACAAGACATTAAACTGCATAACCAATTTCATTAATGCAAGAAATTAAATATCATAGCCAAAGTCTTTACGGTATGACATAAAACTACACAGATCTATAATGTCCATCTATATTAACATCATGTAACCTACATCCAGTCCACATGATGTTAAAACTATACAGTTCTTATAGAACTACGTATGTCTTGATTCAAATTTACAATGAGATACATAGGAATGCCTCGATCTTATATCTTAGTCCATCCAATACATGACCCAAACTGACATTTTTGTACCCTTGGATATCTCTATGTGGTACATAAACCCTTTCCATTCCTTATTTCTCACACCAAGAAATGATCATGTAATCTTAGAAAATGTTAGAGGGACATACCATCACAAGAAAGGTTTAATGGTACAGAATAGGTCCATTATGGTTCTGAATGAAAGACATTAAAAGTCATACAATGAGTCTTCACTGCATTATTTAAAACTACACAATCAATATATTTATCGTTTGACTATAAACATCATGGTTCATCCGAAATATGTGTGGTTTTATTATCATTTTCATGAGATATTATAGTAACTTCCATACATCTATACTTGAACCCAACCCAAATATTCCCATCAATTCACATTTTTCACCTTTATCCTCACTTCATGACATTACACTGCATGGTATATCAATAACTATGGGTGGTTTTATTCTCATCCTCATGAGATATGTAGTGATGCCAAAACATTCATTTTTGGGACCAACAATAATAGAACCATTTATTCACATTAGTTCATTCTCATCATCACCACATGGTGTTAAACTACATAGAATATCAATAAATACATGTTACTTTATTCATGCCCTCATAGGATATGTAGTGACACGAAAATTTCCAACCCTGATCCCAATTATGAAAAGTAAATATAAAAATACCCTCCTCCATGTTTATAGGCCATACATACAGATGAAACTTCATTTAGAAATCTATATGGATCTAATCCCATCCTCGTAAGATATGTACTGACTCCTAAGTCTCCAAAAATATCCAAATAATGATCAAATTAATTAGTGTTCTTTAATTATTTATTATAATGTTACATCAATTAATTCATAATAATAAAAAATCTCGATAACTGATGATATTGTTGCAATAATCTCTTATCAAATGGTAACATTAAATCAAACTCCATATTTTAGAATATTAAAGGAAATTTATCATAAAATACTATGGAAATAATTATATTAATGATATAATATTTTGATGTGTAGTTTACTCACCTCATTAATGAATACATGCTCATAACATGGTATGTGTCTCAAAGATGGAAAATTGAGACAAAAATTACATAACTGATTTGTTAAATTTTGAAACACAATGTCATGAAAGAATGATCCCAAGTAGATATTTAAATGCACATAAATTTAATTATAATAATCATTGAATACATACATGGTCTGTATACACACCACATAGAAGAAATAGGATATAAACCTCATTTGTGTCTCACGAAAAATTAAATGATATAAGAAAACACTAACTTTAAGTTTTGACTTTATTTATACATGTTCAAACCTCATGTATAACAAATATAAGTCAATTATAAATCCTTAATATGACCAAATAACTATATATAATACCATATATTAGTTACTTATGACTCTATATAGCCTTTTTACTAACAATTCCATGTTAAAGAAACGTTTTAGGAAATAAGTTCTTTGTTTATCATATGGGTTTTGACATGTTATTCATGATCCTAAAAATTATATCTTGATTTAATTTTTTATAGACTGTAAAACATGATTTATATATCATATCTATTCATTATATAAATATTTATAATATTCTATAAATGGTAGATACATGAAATGAAGTACACCGTTCATGAAGGTAGTAGGCCCTATGTATGTATGAACATTGTTTCTGCTTAATTATCATAATGAATGAATGAATGTAAATAAAATATATATATATATATATATATATTAATTCAAATAGAATTAATATTTAATATGAATAATAAATTTTTACTAAACTCAACCATAAAAAACCTATATAGATTGGGAATAATTCACATCGCATTGAGGAGGTGGTGGTCTAGACTTCCAAAAATGAAATTATTGTAATTACACAAAATGAAATGAATAAAGGTATGTGTTATATAATAATTAATGAAGATTAAATACCTAAAAAATTTAATATTTATAAAAAATATTATTTGCATCAAAATTCCCAACCATGATAGGTGGTAAATGAAAAATGAACATTGTTTCATGAGGTGGGAGTTCATCGTACATAAGAATGGTATGTTAGTTACCAATTAAATTAATGTTTTTTTAAGTAAAGGAAAAAACAATAAAAAAACTATTCTTAGAATATTTAGGATATTGGTTTTATTATATTATCATGGAATAATAATAATTATGGTGGCGGAGAATGAAAATAAAACAAAGGAGCTTGAGGAAGGTTGTAACCAATTATTTAGGTAAATCATTATTGAATGAACCAATGGCCATTATTGGATTGATTTATTTCAAAAGGGATACTTCTAGGGTTAATATAGTGAATTTTGGAGCTTATTTGAGAATATAATGGGTGATTTAATTGGCTTGAGATGTGTGAGTAGGTGGTATGTGTGAGTACCTTTTTATATTGACGGAGGGGTTGCATTCTTCTAAATTTCATGAAAGCCGAATTCCACCCACGTTTTTTCTATGAACAGTGGATCCAAAAATGAAAATAATTAAACGAAATGGATAATAGGGTCAAAATATTTACAGAAAAGGGTTTTGGACCAGTTTCTATGACATTTTATCCCTTTAGTGTAATGGTTATTCCGTTGTAAATCTATGTTTCCACTTAATCATTGTAATTAATTTGAATTTCATTCACTAATATTTATTATTGTAAAAACTAGGTTGAAATTATTTGTCAATATATTTTTTTATTATAATTATGGAGTAATGTTTTAAAAATTATAATAACAAAAGTTGAAGAAATTAATTCAAATTTAATCCCAAATGTGCGATAACAAAGAGAGTTTTTGAAGTAAAAATGTTAAAAATATTGTTATGTTTTTATATCGAATTTCAAAGTGGAATTTATTCTAATGGCCACAATTAGATTAATTGTTTTATAGTTGATATAATTTTACTTTCATCCCTATCAAAAACATAATTTATCTATATAAATAACTTTGAAATAAAAGAAGTTTTGAATTAAAATTCTTTATTATTTACTATTGATAAAAAATGAATCTTCAGATAAAAATACCAAAAATTCAACCTAATATAATTTTAATGTTTGTATTTAAAAAATAAACATTAATTTGTCAAAAAATTTTTACAAAAGTATCAAAATTAAGATTTCATATTGGTTTTCAATTTAAATGCTGTAAGATTAGCTTTAAGAAAAATATATATTTTTATTAGTAAAATAGGATTAATTCATTCCTTATAACTAATTTATTTCTTGATGAGTATAAATGTTTTATTTTATACAAAATATATAAATTTTATTTAAAACAATAGTAGAAAATAGATTATTTATTGAGATAAAATTATGGTTGTATATAGAAAAATAGTTTTCTTATAAAAATAAATTTATTAATTTGAAACAGTTCTTACATTCACATATTGTAATTGATATCCAAAAAGATTCATTTTATAAACATTTCAAATTCATATTTTTAACATTTATTTAATCTTATTCTCAACTTCTATTCCACTGGATAGGTGGTAACTAAAATAATATTCAAACAATAATATTAACAATATATAGTTGTCTGGTAAAACTTGACATTTTGTGTAATGAAATCAATAAAATGGATTAGGTATTTTGTGTAATAAAAGGAAAATATAATGTTTTTTGCACCACATGAAAATATGAGTTGTGTGTGTAGAAAAATATTTAATTGTTGTTGTGTATAAAGAATTCCACACATAGTGTTTTTTATTATATAAGATATATTAATTGTTTTGTGAAATGGAAAATACAAAAATATTAAATTAATTTGAAAGAATAAATAATTCAAAATGTATCAGGGTGTTATAGAAGTATCTCCCTAATAATATGTGTAATAAAATATAGATGGAAACAATATTGGAATTCTAGATCTCAGATGGGTTTTAAATATTATTCATTTGACTACTGCACATTAATATACACTTTATTATACACAATTTAATAACCATATTTAAGAAAATAAAATAGTGTTTTAATTATTCCTAATATATAATATATAATTCTAATTTTTATTTTAAATTTATTACGAAATTTTGATTTTTTTCAATTTAAAAAATTAATCAACTCACTAAGTTATTAATTATTTATTTAATGCATGAATTGTTACAAAACAAATCCACTTATACAATTTTTAATGTAATTACAAAGAATATAATATGTATTAACTACAATTATTTCAATACAATTTAGCATATACTCTTTTCTCATTTAAAATAAATGGCTGAATATTTTAGCCATGATTCCACCCCCACATATACCAAAATAAATTTGACATATAAATAATTAAGCGATATTGAAATATTGAATGTATATAATTTAATCACATAGAAAGAAGTTTAAAATATAGGTTAATGAATGGATTCTCTAAAATATTAATTGAAAGAACTCTTATTGGCAGTGGTTTGGGCCATATATTCTCTTTCATGGGACTCTATTGCCATAAACTAAGAAAAAGGGGATTGAACTAGAGGTTACATGTCATTGTAGAATTCTCTATTATAGACTACTTGGACCTACATTCTAGCTTTCGGGCTTGTATTCTATCTTATTATATTGGTTAAGTACTATTATAATATATTGTTGTATACTTGATATTGTTCATGTATTTATTATTCTATTTGATTACTTTTTAACCATACTCTTCTGTGTATGGTGATTCATTTGGATGTGTATAGTTGAATTAGTATAATGCCTCCCATATGTGTGATATGACTACTCAAGACTAGTCCCCAACCACTAGAATACTGGAGATGGATTTTGGGTGACACACTTGACATACTATCCTATAGGTGGGCCCCTATAGTTCAAGTCTTGGAAATGCCATGAAAAGATGTTTGATGATAAATGAGAGGAATCATTAATGAATCATGAGGACATCCAAATAAAACAATGGTCACATTCTCATTGGAACAAACTTTAAAGGTACAGTGAATGTTATGAATTAATAAACAAATAAATAATGAATAAAACCATTATACCTATGAGAAAAAGTTATGTGTTTAACTATAAAGACATGTTGTATTGAAAAAAAAATACTCAAAATAATATTTCTAGTATAATTTTTTCTTATTATAGTACGAATTTATATGTTTAAAATAATTGATCTATTTATGAATAGATAAATTTAGTTGATGTCCAAATGAAAAAAATTGATGTTTCTAAATTTAATTCCTTTTTAAAAATAATTATATTTTGTTATTCAAAATAAAATAAAATACCCTTTGTGTAGGGAAAAATTAATATATTAAAATTTTATTTAAATTAAATTTTAGTCCACATTTTGGATCATTAAGATTAAATTAATTATAAAAAAATTTCCATTTAAAATAATTTTAATGTTGTAAATTATATGAAAAAAGTAATATATTGAATTAATTGGCACACAATCAATGTTTGGTATTTTATATAAAGATAGATTTGGTCATTTATCATCTCATCGAAATGACCCATCACTCTTGACTATCTAATAGTGGAATTGTCTATATTCTCAAAATTATTAAACATTTTTTTGTTTAATTATCGTACTTCATATAATTATATAGAGAAATGATATTATTGAAATAATCTCAATAAAATGTTTATTTTTAATCCTTAAACATTTTTGTGTATCAATGATCTTATTATTTATATTTTTGTTTTAATATGCTTCTAAATGAAAAAAATTATATATACCTTATTAATATATTAATCTGACTGATAAATACTTCTATTCATTCACTCAGTGTTCTTATTTTTTTTTAGAGAAATCTCCTTCTCAATATTTTTAATACTATAATATATATATATATATACTATCAAATCCTTAATTAATATATTCTACTTTACTCCTTGTATATTCATGGTCTAAATAAAAATAATATTTATGATAAATATTTAATAGGATAAATCAAATATGGTGAAACATGATTATACATCATTAACAGATGTGAAAAGAAATAATTCAATTATATCATCTCTAACCAAGTTGTAATTTCTATATTATATGATTTTCCATTTTTTGGACAAAAATTATCATAGAAATAATTGTTAAAAACATGGGGCATCATGTATAAAATATTAGACATCAATTATTAATAATTAAAATGTCATGGCATTTTACACCATGACCTAATGAAGTCTTTAACACCCCATTTATCCTTTCTTATAAAATGACCGCAAAACCCTAAAAATATCTTCTTCTTATAAATATAATAATTTCTTCTACTAATGGACAACACCATAAATTTACATACACATATATTCATTTTTTACAGGGTACATATTCATTGATATCATGGAATATTTATTTTAATATGGTTGGTTCATGTATTCATTATTTATGAATGGATCTATGAAATAATATAATACCATGAATTAAATTGATAAAATATATTAGTAAAATAGAAAACCATATACCAAAGTTACCACTGTGGTATTTGTTTACCTTCTACATTACTTATTACAGTTCTTCTATTATAAACATGATTAATGAAATACTCTTCCTACACAACTGTGTTATTTTGTCTACGTAACAAATATGCTCAGATGAGTTAAACTATGTATATGAATCATGAATAATTTGTATAATATTAGTATAATTCATCTATAAACACATTCTATCATACCATATCATACCAAGTACAATAATAATGGTTATATGAAACTTTCTATTAAATAAATTTTGGATCATCCGTAGAAAAAACAATCTAAATAATTTTTTGTACACCATATCTCTTTGAAAAACATATTCTATAACATAAACACAACTAATCCTTGAACAGTCCCCCATAAATAAACTAATTTTTTTTCCTTTTCTGCCTTGAATTTGTCTACACCTTTGATAAAAATAATGAATTTCTTAGATCAAATTATAATTAATCCAAGATAGACATTCATGTAAAAATAAATTAGTAAAAAATATAAATTTTTCTCTGAGAATTTTTATAAATTTATTTTATTGAACTATAAAGGTTTAAAACTATGTTTTATCCAAAGTATCTCAATCGGTTATCTTGGATTGATTACATAAAATTATCTATTTAGTGGAAGTTCATTAGACACATTTTAACAAATAGACACTATAATAATGAAATAATTTAGTGGTGTGTTTTTAAATACCTTTTTCTAAATTATATCTATTATTAAATAAGAAATTCACCCATGAGACCCATTATCCCATGTTCAATTATCACCACTCCCCTTTCCTCCCCTATATTACTTCCTGACCAAGCTCTCCAACTATTCCATTCCCTTCTTAAAACCACTATTGACTTATCTCTTTCTACCACTACCCCATGATCCCATTTTCTCACCAATACCTCATTCCCACTCCCCATTCCACTTCTCTGCAGTGCCCATAATTATATTGTACCCACTATATAACCATTATCACCACTTATACTCTTTCCCCCATTCTTCTTATCCTGAAAGAGCATTCACTTCTTCTCCTCAAGCCCTCCTAGATACCTCACTAATCCCTTTCATTACCATACATGAATCATTTCCACCCCTCCCCTTTCCTTATCCCCTTTATTCCTAGCCACCAAGCCCTCACTATCAATCCATCACTGCAAAGACGTCAATCCCTCACCACCACTCTCGAGGCCTCATCCCAGAACTCACGGTCTGCCCTGATTCCCTTTCCCCCC
This sequence comes from Viscum album, assembly GCA_963277665.1. Taxonomy (NCBI): domain Eukaryota; kingdom Viridiplantae; phylum Streptophyta; class Magnoliopsida; order Santalales; family Viscaceae; genus Viscum; species Viscum album. The sequence goes on along the minus strand of OY728162.1, from coordinate 1,364,070,763 downwards.
TTTGTAAACATCATTTCCTGATGGTTCACCACTTCATCAACCTCTTTTCTCACCATCCAGGTATGATTTTTCATAATATATCAATTATTGTTGTATTTTGGTACCTTTATTGTGTTTTATGTATCTTTATTGTCTAATTTTAATTCCTTCTTGTAAAACTATAATGATGGTATATTCCAATCAATGTTAATATTATAGAATAATGTATAAAAATTAAGTGTTTGTGTTATTGATAACTCACTTGATTTTAAATTTATATTTGAGTTTTTTTATAGAGATATAGATTTATTTGATAATTTTTTACATTATACTCTCACCTCCATTTTAAATTTTCAATTCATTAAACGTACTTATATATAAGATAAAATTTTGGGGTGTATTATATATATTATAATTAAAATATATGGAAAATGATGTTGTTGAAACATACAATCAAAATAATTTTCATAAAGAATTTTTTATATTACTGATTTTTAATAAATTATAAATTGTCACTAAAATCCATAATATTTCTTATCTATTTTTATTTTCGTTAACTAATTTTAGGAACTATTTCATATGCGGGAAAAATCGCAATCATATTATCAAGGAACACATGCTATGGGTATTGAGGAGTTTTTAGATTTTTAAATTTCTAATCGATCATTTGATGGGATAATAAGATGTCTACACACTAAATTTAAATTTAATAGATGGTTGAAAAGAACTGATTTTTATGAATAATTTCAAATGTATCAATTCACTTGTAAATATGTTCTTTAGATTTTACATAGAGAATCCAACATTTTATAATGTTTGAGCATTATTATTAGCCAATAAAATGAGATCCAATATTCAAATATAATGGGAAATGAATTGACAAACATTATAAATGATTCTATCAACACATAAAGGATACAAAATCAGCATCAATACATATCAGGACCACTGTTTGAGGGTTCTATAAACACTAACATGAGAAAAAAATTGGGACTATAGGACAACCAGATTAAGATCATAACATATCATTGGATCCTCCAAATTTTGATACAGATACAAATGTAAGGGATAAATTCACTAAAAATGAATTTAATGATTTTGTTTATGATAGAAATCCATAGTCGTATGGTGGATATCTGAAATATTCCAAACATTATTTTCTACTGATGTTGTACCATATAAACTTTTAATAGGGAATTGTAAATATGGCGATGTCCATGATATTGGAATTATTTCATGATGAATTACCTAAAGCTAAAATCTTTTATTATTTTTATGATTTTAATTTTTTTACCGAGATTGGTATGAATTATACAAAAATTCATGCTTATGAAAATGATTACATTCTTTATTGGGGCATGAATTCAAGTAGATAGGATTTCAATAAATGTTCATATTTTAGATGGTAATCAATGGGTGATATTAGTAGTATGAATCAACATACAACTATGATGAAGAATAATAATAACACAAATACTTGGGTTTCTCATTACATCCCTATAAAACCATTATTTCAAATATTATTCATGTGATCAAAAACTACCAAGACCATGATGTATAATTCTATAGATAATAACATTGATGGGTTAATGAGATATCCAATAGATGAAAAATCATTTATTAGATTTGATTCATTATATATAGATTTATCATCTGATCATTGTAATGTCTGATTGTTATTGGATTCCATTGGATTCAACCAATTTGGAAATTTGAGTACTCGTTATCGAATATTTCCATTTGTTTTTATCCCTTACAATCTACCTCCATAGATGTTTATGAAGAAAATTTATTTTATCAATTATAATATTTTTACGTGAAAATAATTCTTAAAAATTACATTTATTTATACTTTCAGCCTCTAATTGAAGTAATATTGGATTTGTGGAACAATGGTGTCAAGACATACGGTGTATCTTTTAGAAAAAAGATCAAAATGTATGCTACTCAAATTTTTAATATTAGTGTCTTCAATAGACATAGTAACTTATCTGGTTGAAATAATTACACATGTTTGGATTGTCCAATTTGTAAATTTTATTTTGAGATTGAAGATCTATATTATAGTAAAAAAAAGTCACTTTTTTCAATCGATATTTCTCGATGTATCTCATAGATTTCGTTTGAGAAAGTGAAAATTCAGTGGGTTTGTTGATCACTAACCACCGCTAATGTTGTTTAAATTTATTGAAATTTTGAAACATCTAGTAATAGTGGAAAAAATAATTTGGGAAGGTGAATTATTTGAATGATATTGGTAAATATGTTTTAAGTGCATCATCAGTAGAAATTAGAATGAAACAATCGATGAAAAAAATTATATTATTCAAACATACATATTTGGAATTTAATATGGTGAATCATAATATTGATGTTATGCATATTGAGAAAAATTATTGTTAAAATGTGATCTTATAATTACATATTGAGAATGGAAAATCGATGGACCATCCCAATGATTGGAAGTATATTCAAACAATGAATATAAAGCACGTTCTATGGCTAGATGAGAACGGAAAATATGCTCTAAAAATAGTTTTAATAAAAAATAGGGATAAATTTATATTCATTTGAATATTAAAACATGTGAATATATATAACGATAATTTATGTAAAATATTGATTTCTGTTGACTTAAATCATTGTTGGTCATATGGATTGAAAATCAATGATTCATATATAATTTATTACAATAGTCACTACCATTTTAATGGCATGCATGGTTACCCGAAATGTTTACTGTAGTTGCACTCCAATTTTTCCTTCTCTTTAGAAAACTATGTTTGAAAACTATACAATAACAAAAATCTAAACAACATTCAGGATTGATTTGTACTAACATGGTGTGAAATGGAGATGATCATTACTCATTCATTTTTTAGAAATTATAATGAATCTAGCTATTCATTTTCTCAAGGAAATTAAATTCGGTGGTCACAAACATTATTGATGGATGTATTCTATTGAGAGGTACTTTATTTATATGTTTTTTATATTATGTAAGACAATATTGGAACTTAATTTAAAATGTAATTAAGTTTTATTCTTTTTATTTCACTAATATTGTGGTCATTCGAAATCATACATGAAAAATAATGTTCACCCAAAAGACTCTATTTTTAAAGGTTTTTTAATAGAGGAATGTATAACATTATATTATAGATACATTTATGATATTGATAGATGATTAAATTGAGTTGTACATGTTGATTACATATAGACTGAATCTCAATTACACAGGAATTAAAAATCTTTCCTACTATTGGCCGATCAGTTGAGAGGATCTCGAATATTACGTAGACTAAAATGGGATTATTATAAGCACATGAATATGTTATACTAAATAGTGTAATTATAGATCTAATTATTGAATATCTCAGGATACAAAAAAAAGATTAATTATAAATTGAACATGAAATGAGAATGATATAACAAAATCTACTAATAATAATTTTCTTCAATGGTTTTAACATTGTATAAGTTCACATATATTTCAAAAAACATATATATTTGATTGACACATATATTTGTTAAATATAATAATGTATATTATTTTCTTAGATCATGAATACCGATACTTGATATGTGTTGTCATAATATTTTATGTTGGCAGCTCTAGCTCCTCTAAAATGGGCTAGAAAGTTCAACGCTTACAATGTGAATGGATTCAAATTTCATAATGGTGTCTGGGAAGAGGGTTAAAAAACATAATAGTTGTGTATTTAGAGTAGAAGAATTGGGATAATATATAATTTTTACTTATATTATCAATTTAGACCACCATGGTCATTTTTCAGTTGTTTTATTCAAATTAAAGTGTATTGACAGTACACGGTGTTTTAAAAGAGATCATTACAATTTAATTCTACAAACTTCTCCTTCTTGATGGATGTAATGACTGGGATATGCATAGTATATATATATTCTCATCATAATAGGAAATGTAATATTATTTGAATCATTTTGTTGTTTAATGGAGGAGTGTAGTTGTTGTCATAAAATGAAGAGACTTTTATGATGTGGGTGATAAAATGGTATATTTTAAATCTAAAAATGAATACCATCAATAGAAATAAATTTACTTATTTCTACATCATGATATTTAATATATTACTCTTCTAATAGGGTATAAATTAGATTAAGTAATGATGTCACAACATAACAAATAGATTTAAGGGAAAAATAATTTTACGTGTAGTCATCCATTAACTTATCAACAGCCTATGTTATATATTACTAATTTCCAAAACTATGGATCTATTATCATATTTAAATTGATATTAAAGCATGATTTTAGCTTTTAAAAGGTAAATTTTTAAAATTTTTATGTGAATTCATTCGTTACTATACCTTTGTAAAATATGTCTTTTCATTACTGTGCATCTGTTATCATTTCAAAGAAAATTCCACAAGATATTTTATGAAATATATGTTAATGAAGTTATTTTTACATTTTTAAATGATATAAATGATAAGGAAGATGCATTTCACAAATAAAAATATACTACTTGTTGATATTCCATTGACCAAATACACCTATTGGTTTATCAGGCTCACTCCCTATGGAATTTGGTGCACCCTCTATCCTCCCCCATCAGAGTCTGGCACACCATTTGTCTCCCTCCTATCAGTATCTAGAACACCATCCATATATATTATATAATCACATGTAATATTGCATCATAATTTAGCAGGTTCAACAAGAAAAAACTCTATAGTGATGTAATATGTGTTCATTCCTATTTCTTTATGAGGATATTAGAGGGATATTGTTATAGGTACAAATTTTAGTATAAGTTATGTTATTGATCCTTTTTTATACAAATTACAATTTTCAATAAATTATAGAACCAATGTTACTACATAGGGAAATATTAATATTTCAGATGTATTAAATCTTATTATACTAGAGTTTGTTTTCCCCTTTAATTGTTATATGTTCCCAATAGATGATGCTATGAGATTATTTTGGTAAATTGTAGTCTAGTCGACAGATGAGGTAGTTACCTTTCAATTACATATTCTGATTGGATAAATATACCACAATCATAGAATAATTAAGTATTTAAATCCATGATAATTTTAAATTTAATACATTATGGCTAAATTTAATTCCATATTTTAAAAACATTCTTATATTTTAAAAATGAATATATTTTTTTAGATGTTATTGCACTTTATATTTGCAGATCTTATTGCCTGAAAGAGGACATTGAAATATATGAATAAAAAATTGATAGTTTATTAATGGATATTATGGATTTAATTCAATGAAACATCCTTGGCCACCCAATACCAGTATGATAAGGTACCTAAACTGGTACCTAGGGAGTAGTGGAATGTGTTTTTTGGTAGCCATCACCATGAGAATCACATGGAATTGAAAAGTATATAATTATATTAATATCATATTAAATATATATATATATATATGCATATTATAAGGGGAAGGAATTTAAAACATTATTATTTAATGACATGTTATTTATGTTTGGAAGTTTCACAAAAAAATGTATCAAGTTGAGCTAAAAATATAATCCCTCAAACGGCCAATTTAAATAGATTTGTAACAAATAAATCAAAAATTGTATTATTTTCACTAATTAATATTTCTAAAAGTTAAAATTATCCATTTTACATTTTATATTATTGATTTATGTTTATTTAATATAGTTAAATAATTTAGTTCACAAGGTATCCATGATGGAACTTTGGTTTCATGTTCATTTGAAATCCAATGCGAGTTATGTGAATGATCCTACCAAAGAAGTATGGGTATGAATTCCTTTATCATTGTAAGAAATTAAAAATAGGTATATCTTTATAAATATGTATTTCTTTAAAATGAGTGATATTATATTTATCGGTGAAAATAAAATAACAATGGGATGTTAATCCCACACTGCCCTTCTCGGTCACTTATGGTGATTTAGTTGGTCACATCCTTGTAAAAGAGAATCTTGGTTGTTTACGCGAGATGGGTTTGGGACCATTATAATATATGGTCTTTGGCTAGTCAATGGGGATTACAAGAACAACTAATCCTAGTTTTAGTTACATCATAACTCGAGATGCTCAGATGAAATGTATTGAAATGAAAAACAAAATTCAACAATAGGGGATAACAACCCATCTAAAAGGGGATCATATAAATATATATGAAGTGAAGGTCATTTCATTATAGATATCATTGGTTGAATTATATCATAATAAAACTAGATGTGTCCCCCGTGATATGGAATTTAAGGATGGGTTGATTGAGTAGGTAAATCACACAACTTCATAATCATTTAGTAGAGAAAATTCTATATGTTTTTATTATAAATTTAATCATACATTACTTTTTAATTTTCAAGAAAAATTTCATATAGACTTCTATTGTAGGGAGTGGATATAGGGATATATATGCTATTCATATTAGTTCATTTGGTACTGATGAGGGTTGAATTTGTATTTGATGATTGTGAAGTGTAACTAAAATAATGAAATACTAACACAAGATATGGTTATTGAGAATACATGTTTTGGATTGAGGAAATGGATATATATATTTATCTTACACTACATAAAATCTATAATATTGGTTGAATGTCTATGTTTAGTTCTGATGTTTCCCTTATACTCTTAAATATTTGGATATTTGTATTCCTTTTTTATATAATTACTTTAAATTATTCCATTATAGTTTAATTATTTTTTCCATTTCCATAATAATATATTAGAGTTGGAATTGGTTGCATCTGATTACTATGATGAAAGGGGGGATTTGTATAGGCTAATTTTTTTAAGGAGAGTTAGGTTGGCCTATAAAGTGGAGAGGCTAGAAGAAAGTCAAGGTTGTATAATTTTTGGATTTTATCCATAGTTTCTCATGTTATCATAGTTATTATTGTGGGATTGGAGGTGTTGGGTGGTTTCTAGAATGAATGTGTAGTTTTTGTAGCATTTAGGGATTGATGGAGGAAAGGATAATGAAATTACTATGGAGTGGTTCATTGTTTTGTTGTTATGTGGGATCCTTATTATGTGAAAATTATTATGGTGATTCATTTCATGTAATTGTTTTATTTGGGGTGTGTTGAAAACTGTTTGGTGATGATGTGGTAACTATTTATGAGGATGTGTGGTGGAAATGTAAAAGTGGTTTGTAATGGATATAAAATGGTGGTCATGTTGTGAAATGATGTGTGGAGTTTACATATATCGTGGGGTTATATGATTATGTGTCGGTATGTAGTGATGTGGTAATATTGAGGAATGTGGGTACATGTAATCATGGATGAAGTGAAAACATGTGGAGGTTGGGGTGTGATGATTTTATAGGCATAATATTTTAATAATTTTAGTGGCGGATTTTGGTTTGATTGTAAAGACATTCATTCATTTTTATTTAATCCTTTATTATGATATTTCTAATCCATTTATTTTTTATTTTTTATTAACCATTGTAATCATTGAAAATTTATTATATTTTAATGTATCTATCTTTGATTCAGGTTTTTATTTTTGTAAACCTGAGTTTTTGTTTTTTGAAATCACATTCTTGGTTAATAATATATTAAAACTCTTCATGTTATTATTGTTGACAAACTAAAAAATAACAATTTTTTCGAGTTAATGGAGAAATACAGAAAATAGGGAAATGGGGAAACATGGAACTCGAGGAATCACGGGGGTCTACAATAATGTAGGCCAAGAGGATCATTAATAAAAAACGTCATCCCCTCCTAAGGAAAATAACCTATTCTAATAAAGGAAGACATACTTTGATTCTATAATGCCATAGATTCCATGAAATATACAACTTGGTTCCCCTCTAGCCATGTGTGAGTGATCTTAATGTGATTTCCCATGAGCTAGTTTTTACTTTCTAATGAGATAAGAAACATTACAACGAAAATTTAAATAACCAGATAACGCTTTGAAAAGGATTAGAGCTCTCATTTCCTACACATTAAGCATGATGTGTTGCTTCCCACACGACTCTTGCCCCGTGAACATTCTGTGCGCCTTAGTTTGTAAGATGTTTCCCCTACCATAGAAGGTTGAGAAATCTGCAATAACTGATCCCTCCTAGTTCCTAAGGATGACTCCACCATGTATCTCCCCACTCCGATCAAAGATTTATCCATTTTGACCTTGAGCCCAACTTGTAGAGGATTCCAGAAAACACAATGCCCCATATCCTTGATCGTTGGAATGGATGGAAAGATACTAGTTCGAGGCAAGGCCTCTTACTGACGGTGCAACATAGCAATCCATGCAAAACTAGACCAGTTCCTACAACAAGTTCTTCTCATTGAAGATAATTCTAATATGAGAACCTCATATGCTTTTGTGGCACACATCATTAATTTCCATCTAGATAATCCATCATCATAGAAAAAATTAACTGCCCTCACCTTCATCTAGGGACCATGATCCCTCAACCCCTAAAACCACATGCCGAAAAAGACATCCTACGTACCTCTCGATCCATTCCATCCAGTGAATGAATATAAGGCCTTTGAAATCTTACTATCCCACTCAATATCAAATAAAATATGGCCCACCATTTCTTTCTTGGGATCCCAGAAGCACCAGCTCCATGAATCGAAGTGCACACCCATGCGTTTAATGTTTTCGTCAGTGGGAAGAGCTCGGTTCCTCACCTTCCACACCAAAAAGTCAAATTTATAGGGTACCTCAATAAACCACAGTGTCACCCCCCATGTATCAACATTGGAAGCATACCACCTCATCAAGGTAAAGCATTTAAATAAAACTCACTCAACATGCAGCCTATAAAAATAAGGTAATCATGTTCTTCATTAATAACTACGTTATTGAATATAGTTAATCGATTCTCATCCATAATGGAATGATGTAAACATAGATGACCTCTAGACTCTCAAAATGAATGATTCATGTTGGGTAATCCTAGGAGCCACAATCTACCTACACCCAATCTTGAAGCTAGAAATGAATATCTCCTCTCCCCACCATCCAACTAGAGTGATGATGCATGAATTCCATGTATGGGTTAATCAGGTTCAAAATCATAAAGGGATTTTTCCTAGACTTATTCAAATTCAACCCATATTTATCTTACATCATCCCACCCCATAATATTCAGCCTTGTAGAGTCTCCCTTGAATGATTAGAATGAAGCCCTTGCATGGTCAAGGAAACACTCCTCAAGTTGATTTTCCCTTCAGATAAAGGTCTACCAAGATGCTTTGCTGATGCACAATGATGTTTTCCCTCCAACTGCACATCCCAAATGAAGTACACCATAATCCTCTCTGTGATATCGATAACACTATCGGGAACCTACAAGGTGGACATAATGTGCATGGTAGTGGAAAAAAAGACATTATTCACAAGGGTTATGTGACCAAAAAAAGAGAAGAATCTGTTTTTCCAATTATAAATGCACCCCAAGATATTGCCACAAACATATCAAAATGGTGAATTCTAAGAGTGAAATGAATCAGCAGCACCCCATGGTACTACATAGGGAATTGTCCCCTACTCATATTCAAGATAGAATCAAGGGCCCTAGCCCTTCTTTCAGAGATGTTCCATGTTTTATAATACATGCTTTTATCCCTATTCACCACCGGCGAACTCCACATACAATAATCCCCAAGAAGCTCATTCATATCCTATACAGACCTGCAACTAAAATTTATATACAAAATTGTATCATCATCAAACATCAAGTGTGATATACCCCTTGTTTCATACCTATTCTATTAGGGTAGGAATATTCTCATGGAAGGGCCCCATTTGATATAGTAGCTAAAATCAATTTGGTAGAGGATGAAGATAGTGGGCATTAACAGATCCCCTAGCCTAAGTACTCTGAAATCCTTGAAGAACCTGGACTTCTTACCCATAAATGAGGTTGATATTCAAGCCACGTTGAAGAAACATAAAATAATACCACTACTCCAGTTTTATAAAACCATTCAAGTCAGTACCCTTAAAATGAAACTCCCCTCCAATTGGTCACATGCCTTCTTAATATCTAATTTGATCACCAAGTTACCCCCAAGTGTGAGGTGGCTAGATCTTTGAATACGAAGACTGCACTAAGGCATGACAGCATTCCAGGATCCTTTTATAGGGCACTATGGGACAATGTTAAGGCAGAAATAGTAAGGACAGTGCATGACTTCTTTCAATGAGGGAATTTTTCACGTATTTCATGTGCAACAAAGTTGGTTAAAATTCCAAATATTTTCAACTAACAATCCATTTAGAAATATGTTCTTATTGTTTACTCTCAAATACTATAGTAATTATTTATATAAATTAAGTCATTATCAGTTCTAGAAATGTATATATTTGAATATGAAGAACACTTTCCTACTGTTTTTATTATGTTTTGATTTAAAATAAAATTAATGTTGGTGTGTAATGATTTTTAGAAAGTAAATATGATTCTATTTTCTTTTAATGTACTATCCAATTCCGTTTTGATTATTTTATATCTTTTGTATTCATTTTTAATTCTAGGTTTTGTAATTTTATTTAATGAATAGTGTTCCTTGATCATTTTTATGTTATTTTCTTCTGTTTCATTAAATTTGGATACATTTTATGGGGATTTAGTTTCTAAAAATTTTATTTTTTACCAAAAATATATAGCTTTGGTTTAAACCAATATTATACATGGTAAAAAAATTAATAATAAAGGTTTTAACCACCAATATATATTATTAAATATTTCTTCTATTTAAATATCTATGAAATCATTGATTGTTATGAGATGAAAAACAATCACTAAAAATAGATGTAACTACTGCTAAAAATCATTTCCTAAAACATCATATAAATTTTCTCTAAATTGATGAAATCAATGAAAGTTGAATGATAATTCCAACATTAGCATAGTTTTTTAAAAAATATTATAGAACCATTTTATAGCTATTTAAACCACTTTCAAACTAAAAATACCTTCGCTAGTCCCCTATTTTGTTGTAGTGAGTATATTTATTGTCACATCACTCACATGACCAATAATCAGTATATATGTAGACTTTACTACACATTGAAGATTATTTTCATTGTTAAAATGATATCTGGTCATTATAAAATTTACAACTGAGAGTTTCACAAGATTATTTTTAAGATTAACCATAGTACTGTTAAAAAACAACTTTTAGACACATGAGAAGACCACTTATCTGACATCTTCTTATTATTTTCTCATAAAAATCGACTCGATGTATGTAGGATTCCCAAATATCTACTTTTATATTTAATGTGATATGTGGTGTTAGGTGGTTCTTCTTTCTAGACATGAACTGAACTTGTTTCAAAGAGAGTAGTAACATATATCTATGTATTTATGACTATAAATTCAACTAACCTAGTTGATTTTAGTAAAATAAATCGTTTCCTTATGATTCTAGTTAGCATAACGTAATTAATAATTTCTCAAAAGTTTCAAATATGTATGTATTTATCTCACTATGAAAAGGAGATTTACTTTTGGGTCACATTTGTATGTTTATTGTCATAATGTTCCATAAATAATATCTTATTCTATAACAATAAAATATATATGGATTAAAATTATTTTTCATTACATTATGAATTTCATAGAATTAAATATTTGATCTTTTTTTAAAGTCACTCTTTTAGCAACATGTTTTAGAAATAGTATATTTTTTAATATGTAATCTTCATTATAAATTTATGAATTTTTTTGATATTAATATTCCTATAGACCTATTCATTTCCAGAAGACCTAGAAAAAAATTGAGTCCACCAATTAATGAAATTTCAAATTCATTTTCCATTGTATCATTGAAATAATTATAGGTTTCTATTTCATGTAAAAAATAATATGCGATTAAATACTACTTTATCCAGTAAAATCATTTATTCAAGGTTTTTTTGTTCAAAACCCATTTTGCTGAACACCAATTTAAAAAAAATATATTCAATATTACCATCATCTATATTATTGATCCATCCAATATAAATATTTCTTCTGCTCGCATACTTTAGATCCATAAAAATTAAATCTGAAATATATTTAATCATCCTATGTATACATCTTTGTCTAATAAATAACTTAATAAGCCTAATTTTATATCTAATTGATTTATTTTAAATAACTTATAAATATGGAATTCAAAACCTATCCTAATCACCTCTGTTCATTTTTTGTGGATATTCTTTTCATGAACACAAAAACATTCAATTTTTTAGTACACCTAATAAAGTAACCAAAAATTTAAATGAAATTATAATATTCAATAATTTTTTCATTCAAGAAAAAAATATTATTCCAATTTAAGGATTTTTTTATCCATTAAATAGTGAAAAATTTACAATGTTTTAAACTTAATGAATATGTTGTATGCTACTATGACATTGAGGTCATCCCAGAGAAGACTAGTGCTATCATAGAAATGTAAACTCTAAAAATATCAATGAATTGAGGGGGACTTCAGGAACCGTGCTTATATTTATAGATCATATCCAACCTATATGTCAAAGCTCCCTCCTTCACCTTGATAATGAATAATGGAACTGACAACCAATGAGATGATGATTTTCAAAAAAGAATTTGAAAGAATCAAGCAATATATGATGCACCCACCATTTCTGATGACTTCGGTGGAAGGGAGGCCACTCAACCTATATCTGGCCACCAAGGTACACTCATCAGGATCCCTACTCATACAAAAGAATGCTATAGGTAGTGATAATAATCACTATTACCTTAATCGGACTATGATAGTTATTGAGACTTGATAATATGATGTTGAGATATACTTCCTTTCACTCATCTTCGTACTGAAAAAGATGAGGCATTACATGTAGCACTAGGAAGTCCAACTAGTCTCTTATATCGATCCACTCTAGTAAATACTTTTCCTTTCAATACTTACTAGGATATTGTCCAGTTGTGCGGTCATTCATTAGTAATATGATATTCAGTTTGTGTTATAGAAGTTAGTGAAATGAAAATTCTTGGTTGATTTCCTTACAGTGCATCCTACCATGGAAAATACATTATAAGACACCAAAAATCCATATGAAGAGGTATTATTTTACAATGAAACTCCCCATATATTGGAGATTTATTTTTATGGAACCTCATGAAGTCATATCAAAAAAAGGATAGAAAGCCCAAAGCTACAACGAGATTCCATGGGGATTGTTTTTGTCTCTCCTGACAAAGATGTATTTCCATACTCTTTCCCACTATCTGAAGGATGCAATATTAATCACATAGAATACCAAGCTCTCATCCCTAGCTTATATGTAGTCCTAAAATGCAAAATAGCCAACCTAAACATCGGAGTGGTTTAAGTGATAGTGATAAAGTATGTCAACTGAGAATACTCCATCCAAAAGAGGGATTCGACCCTATCACTGGCCATGTTAGGGGCTAATGATAGAGTTCCCTTTAAAACCAACGTTGAATTTTGTTACTTAATCACAAAATGCTAGTGGTGATTAATTGGATAATGAAGAAACCATCTCTGAAGATACCGATCAAGAAGAAATCATCTTCTGTATCACACAATGGAGAATAGTATCAACAATCAACATATGTGATTTGGAAGAGATCAATCATGTCAATACCACCTAGAGCGTGATTCACCTACTATCTCTCCTGGATTGATAAATCCAAAAATATGATATCTATAAAGTGGGACTCTCCCAATGGATCGATCCAAAAGGGAACATATTAGACACTATGCACTAAACATTACCTTGTAGGATGGAGAAAATGAGAAGAAAACCCTCTACAAGCATGGATTCGATGCAATCCTCCTCAAATTCATAACAGAAAGAGAGATTTATGCCATCATGGAAGAAGTATATGGGTTCTCTTATGGTTCCCATCCATATGGGACCATTCTCTCCAATAAAATCATGAGGATGTGATATTACTATAAAACCATGCTTCTGAGATACGTGGAATTATCCATGATTTTTCATTAAAGACTGATCCTTTTGAGATTCACCCACTAACCCCCAATATTACTACACACAACTAAATATTCATGGCCATATTCCAATTGGGGGATTGATGTTGTGGGGCCATATCACCCAGCCACAACTAAGCAGTTCAAGTACATCCTTACTATTACAAACATATTTTCTAAATTGGCAGAAGAGATACACCTCAAAGAAGTCGATACAATGAATATAATAAAATTCATAAAGTCCCATATCACCACCAGATTCGGGTTCCCTCAGATATTATTTATGGGAAATGACACTAATTTCGTTTCCATGGAGTTGAAGAAGCTATATCAGGAGTACAATATCAAGTCCAATCACCCACCACTCTATCCTAGAGTCAAAAATAGAATGATAAATACCTTCAATAAGACATTATAAAATATAATCCATAAGATGGTTAAAAGGGAAAATATGTATTGTACATAAAAAATACTCTATGGTTTTTGGGTCTACCAAATTATCACACATACTACTACAAAATCTACATCATAGTCATTGGTGTATGGGACTGAGGGATTATTACCCATGGAGTTACAATATTCCTCGCTATAAGTATCCATATATCTGATGAAAATAATTCTAAAAATAATCTATATGAATTGGAATGACTTGAGGAGAATGGGTTTTGAACACAACACAACACAGTGGTCCATCAAAATTGGATTGCACAAGCCATCAATAAATGGTTTTCCTATTCTCATTAATCCGTGGGGAACTGGTGTTGGTCCTCATAACCCAAATGACTCAAAGAAATAATCCCCCAAAGCTGGAACCCAAATGGTAGTGATCTTACATGTTACAAAAGTTCTAAAATAGTGAAGATAACTCTTCGAGAAAAAAATATAGGGACATTCCACACTTCCTGCCAATGCAAGATTCCTCAAGAAATACTGTTCATACCTCTTGTTATAATGGAATCTACATCGGTGTATGTTCCATCACTCATCATAACTACACAACATTAAATTGTTTGAAATTTTTCCTAACCACCCCATGTTAAACTATATGAAATTGATCCTTATTTCTAGACATTAAACTGCATAACCAATATACATACCACAAGAAATTAAACTACATGACCAATGTCTTTAACACAAGAAATTAAAATTCACATCCAAAGTGCTTATGGTATGACATAAAACTACACGGATCTATGATGTCCATATTTTTTAACATCAATTCACCAACATCCAATCCACATGATGTTAAAACTGTATAGTTCTTATATAACTACGTATGGCATGATTCTAATTTACAATTAGATATATAGGAATGCCTCGATCCAATATCTTGGTCCATCCAATACATGAACGAAACTGACCTTCTTGTAGCCTTGGATATCTCTACATGGTACAAAACCCCTTTCCATTCCTTATTTCTCACACCATTAAATGATCATGTAAGCTTATAAATTATGCAGGGACATACCCTCACAAGAAAGGCATTATGGTACACAATAGTTCCATTACGGTTCTAAATGCATGTCCTTAAAAGGCATACCATGAGTCATAACCACATTGTGTTAAACTGCCCAATCAATATCTTTATCGTGTGACTATAAACTTCATGGTTTTCTAGAAATATATGTGGTTTTATTATAATTTTCATGAGATATTATAGTAACTCCCATACATCTACCCTTGGACCCAACCAAAATATTCCCATCAATTCACATTGATTCACCTTCATCCTCACTTCATGATGTTACACTGCATGGGATTTCAATAACTATGGCTGGTTTGATTCTCATCCTCATGAGATATGTAGGGATGTCCGAACATCCATTTTTTGTCCCAACAATAATCGATCCATTTATTCATATTAGTTAATTCTCATCATCACCACATGGTGTTAAACTACATGGAATATCAATTACTACATGTGACTTTACTCATGCCCTCACAGGATATGTAGTGAGACTAAAATTTCCATCCCTGATCCCAGTCATGAAATGTAAATATTAAAATTCCCTCTTCCTTGTTTATGGTCCATGCCTATACATGATACTTCATTTAGAAGTCTTTATGGATTGAATCTCATCCTCATAAGATATGTACTAATTCCAGTTCTCCATATTTGGGCTCAATTGTTACATTTCCACAATTTTATGTTGTCTTCCACGACCTTATTGTATGTCATTAATCTATAAGGAAGTACATCCTAACCACAGATGTTAAACTTCATAGAAGTACATCATTACCTCATGATGTAAAACTACAACGAAGTACATCCTTACTTTCTGATGTTAAACTGAATTTATGTACATCCATACCACATGATGTTAAACTGAATGGAAGTATTTCCTTACCACATGAAGTTAAACATAATGGATGTGCATCCTTACTGCATGAAATTATACAACATTGAAGTAAGTCCATACCACATGATGTAAAACTGCATTGAAGTATGTCCTCATGGCATGATGTGAAACCGTTTGGAAGAAGTTGTTTACCGCACAATGTTAATACTCCATAGAGTCGAGTACGTCCTAATTACATGAAGTTAAACTAGGAAAACCATCTCTCATTTTTCATTCATTATCAAATTAACACAATAGACATACCTCAGTCAACCATGGTATGAAGTGCTCCCACCATCTTTTAAAGCACCTCAATCCATAGGCAACACATCATTTCATAGGTGGCTTAGATCGCCCCAATCTTCCATGCTGTTGGAAATATATCTGGCTTTGAAGAACCTTTTCATAACTCTTCATGGATTCCTATGGATCCTACATATGTGATTATGGTCGTTAACCAAATGAATCACTCTGAAAAAGGGACATTCTAATCCGTGTGAGCCTTAACATCACCATGGGAGAACTCAATACCTCAGTGTATTTGAACTACTCACTGCATGACTATCCGGTATCATAACTCATGATCTAAGAAACATGATCCTTGATTTACAACACATTAACCTCTTTTTCATATGTATATTGAGGTACTCTAGACACATAGTATCATAATTAAGATATTGTGTGACATTTCCCATATTAGGTCCCTGCAATTCAAGACCAGAAACATCTTGTAATTTGGTAAAATCTATAAGACTTTGAAAATCATTCCTATAATGGTCCAAATCAGAATACATACAACTACTAATAAAATATTCACAAATTGTTTCAGGTGGAAAACCCACAAAGGTATACTTGAGAAAAATTCAAGTCTTCACCCACTAAACATCTCATTCTTAAATATTAGTCAAGAATTAGGGCATTAATAGATAAGTCATAAAACACTTAGGGTCTACCCAGTTTCCCTAATAAAATCAAATCTATTCTCACTAGACCTCTAGGTCTAGGAAAATGTTATTGTAATGTTTTTTCACATATCCTAAATATGCTAATTCATTCATTAAGCGGTGGGACCACATTTAGGGTACTTACACCCTCCTTAGATTTTACACTTTCCACATATCAAACTTCATGAGTTGTGGTGTCAAACATCATCATAACATTTCATGCCCCTTAGAAAGAATATCTAGCTTTAATTACGCTTTTCTGGAATATGCATGCAAGCCTATTGATTCTTCTTATGAGCCTTTGGATGTCAATCAAATGTGTTAATATGAAAAGGTCATCTTAGTCCTTGTGATCCCTAACATAATCATGGTGGGACTGATCATGACAGTGTGTCTGAACTACTCCATATCTTACTCTCTCATATCATTCTCATGACTTGAGTTCACTTTGTTGTGATTTAAAATCCCCAACTAAAAGTATCCAAGTAGATTAGATATCCTCAATGTTATGTCACCATGTTTCATATCATTTCTCGTGGATGGAATGCAACGATTCATTCCCTACACTTCAATAGCCCACAAATCTTAATTCAAAATCACATTTCAGAGGGAAGGAGCTTTATGATTTAAGAGATAATTTCCTTAGGATACCAGAACCCATCCAAGATATCCTTCTTTCCATATCTATCTTCCTCATCTAGATTCTTAAGACTTTGAAAACCTTTTATGGACTTCATAGAGAGGTGGAAATCATCCTTTTCATGGTATTATTCCATTCCATTAGGGCCTTGACCCACAAAATAATGGAATATTATCTTTTCATGAATGGATATTCGAAACTTGTAAGACTTAGAAACACCACAGTGAAACTTGGAATCTCATAATTTCATGTTACATTCCCAAAATGTGTGCACCATCTCATATTCAAGGAATCAAACATTATTATTATGATTTACATCACCCATATTACATCTATCCAGGAGGATCTAACATCCCTAATATTTCAACCATAACAAATATCACCTCCATAAATATTTTATAGCCTATGGAAAGGATACTCGATACCAAGGACCCTATTCATAACTACACATGCATGCCTATGGATCCTACATATGCACCAATGATCATCAACCAAATGTGTCACTTTTAAAAAAGGTATTTATGATCCTTGTGACCCTCTATAACACCAAAAAACAAAACCAACATCCCAGTTTGTTTTAGGTCATTCCCAAATTTTCTTCACCATATCCCATGATAATATATTATGTCTGATCTAAAATACCTTAATGTAAATCCACATTAGTTTTGAGAAAAAGTCTTTAAACTAAAATAAATATTTGGCCCCACCTAAAAGACCTTAACCTAAAAGCCACATATTTATGAGCTAAAAGACCTTAAACTAAAAGTAACACCATGACCAATATACAAAATAATAAATTAAATGCAATATTAGGTGTGAGCTAAAAGACCATAAACTAAAATAAACATTATGTATGATCTAGAAAACCACAAACTAAATCCATATTTGGACTAAGAAAAAATATATTAAAGATAATTGGTAGAAGGTCTGAGCTAAAAGACCTTAAACTAAATGTGATATTAGGACTGAGAGAAAAATACCTTAAACTAAAGCAACATTAGGTATGAGGTAAAACACATTAAACTAAATAAATATTAGGTATAAGATAAAATACATTTATGTAAATTCATATTAGGTTCAAGCTAAAAGACCTTCAACTAAAGTGATAAATGGTCTGATCTTGAAGAAACTAAACTAAAATGGATATGAGGATCGACCTAGAAGGACTCAAATTAAATCAATAGAATGTAAAAGTTAAAATACCTTAAACTAAATAAATATTATGTCCATGCTAAAAGAACATAAACAATATCATTATGGAAATATATCCTACAAGACCTTGTAGGGATCTCTATGTGGCCTTAAAAAATGAGGCTATACTCAAAAATCATATCATATTTGGAAAATAATAGAGCATGATTGAAATGAGACATATAATTTACAAGATAGATGGAATATATTCATTAGTAAAGGACTACATGTTAGTGGGAATTCGTGAATATTTACCAAAAAAAATATCTAAATACAAACATTTGAATTTTCATGAAATTATGAAAAGGATAGATAGCATTTATGATTCTCACAATATCAGAACAACAAAATATCATACACATCATGGACAAAGAGATGACAGGACGAATAAAAATAATGATTTCTTAAGGTCCATTTATATTGTGAAAAAATGTTGGGGATGAATCTCCCCATTTTAGAGTCTCTCAAAAGCATCAACCAAAATGGAATTCATTAAAAAAGTCAAACAATGGAAAAATTCCATCAACCATGCATGAATGTATGGTAAGACACTGGCGAGAAACATCAACGGAACGATGGATTGCCACTCTCCCATCTTCTTCTGCCTCCACTATAGGATGAAGAGTCTTGACTAAGGTAGTAGTCTCTTCAACCCTATATTGAGCATCAACTAATGAGGATGAAGATGTAGAATGATATGACTTCACACTAGCAATGATTTCCTCATACCTCCATGCTTGTAAAGACCACATGCCTATCTGAGTATGTAATTTAGATATCTATTGACAGCCCTAATCTAATGCCTTTGATGTCTACCTCATCCATGTGTATATGGTAACGTCATCCACAAAATCTTACTGAATCAGTTAAATCGATACCTGATTTTACTAAATCAAAAAAAAATCACTTCGAAATTTTATATTGAAGCTGACAGTGAAAACCATAAACCCCTAAATTTTGAAATAATTGGAAAAGGCATTCCACTAAGTCATGGAATGCGTCTAAGGGGGTTTCAGTGATCTAAGAAAGAATCTATTTCCAGGTTGGCCTAGGTCTCACTTGAGTCTCTATAACAAATCGAGTAAGTATTATGGATAGAGGGATAATTATCCAAACCAGTGGAAAAGAAGAATAGGATGTCCCAGTAGCTCTTCCATCAATCGATGTATTGTCGCTAGCTTGTCTATATGTTATTCTCTCAGAATCCAAATCATCCATGGATTGTAATGGAAAACTTATTTTTGAAAAAAAATATGATCTAAAATCAAAATAACCATCATAATATAAGGTTTTCATCATTGAATCCTTGTCTAGGTTTTCAATCAATTCCATCGATCACACAGATAAAGGAGTTGGTGATGAAAGATCCATGTTCACAGGATAGACCAACTGTACTACCGCACCATTAGGATAAGTTGTTACCAAATCCTTGGAATAATCATTGGTAAAGATAGTGGAAGAATTATTAGGCTAAAGCCTGATCCTAGCCCTAGTATCTCAAGGAAATATTATCTTCTAGAATTTATAAATGATTCAAGGATGTCATTCTCCTCAAACACTGACCAAATGGTTGGGGGAAACTCTCAAACATATCCAAAATGTCAAGAAAATAGATAAGTTCTGTATGAATCACAAATGACCATCCTTTCCACCCTATATGTGATAACCCCATCTAGAAGGGATATCATATAAGATATTTCCTCATGAGAAACACTACTATCATCAATAATCAGACCAACTAGTGCACAGAATGTAGAAATTTTAAATCTTTCTGATTGACATAGTGCACCTTAGACCTATGTAGGCCTTAGATATATGGTCTCAACACTATATTTGTCCATAAATTTAAGATGGGGCGTGGTATCTTAGATCATAGAAGAATTGTATAACTTATAAAAATGGAAGTTCTCCCCTATCCAGTAAAATAATAAATTGAGATGGTCACTAATCATGTAAGGAGTTTTGTCTTTTGGGATATGGATAATAATTTGGTAGAGTCATGAAATTCCTGGTACTACGAGGTTATATTACCTCCATTCTAAAAGACTTGATTCCATCACCAATGTTTTATCGTGGATCCTTGAGTGTGCATCCCCAATTGAAAAAAAACCATTTAAGAACACTGCAAGAAATCCCGCCAACCTAAGGTCCAATAAAACATATGCATTCACCCATTTTCCCCATGAGGTATAGTCCCCAGCTTCCAGAAGGACCCAATACGACATAGCACTGTTGTGGACTTATTGAGAAGTGAACCAATGGGTATGGATAACAGTTGGTCTAGCCCTGCTGCCACATAGAAAAATATTGATCTAGTCTGTGGAAGATATAATCAAGCTCACCATTGACTCTTTATTCAATTTATCCTTCACGATAGAAATAATATCCCTCTCCAAAACTGGGGTCTATAAAGGATCATCACATACATCTACAAAAGGAAGGAATTAACCAAACATCTCTCCAAGAGGATTAATACTAACCAGTTGATGAATATCCCATAATCTAATTCCCACCTCACCGTAAAGAAGATGGAATGTGTTGGTCCTAGGGCAGTAAGGACTAATAATTTATTTTAGAAGGTGGGTATGGTGGAAAATGATGAATTGATAGATCACCATGACTTTTTAATGATGAAATATATATATGTATATATCATTAGAAAACTCCAATAAAACTTGTGTCACCGAAAATTGGCCTGCCCATTCTTCAGAAAACATACTACTAGGATGGCGATACCATTTCAAATTTCATCAACTACCAATCATGTTTAAATAATATTTGAGTATATTTGAATAGCCTTGAGAATTTGGATGTTGAGAAAATTTATGACCATTCATACTCAGGGTAGTGTTGGCCAATAGATAATAAAAAACCTATGAATGAGCTATAATCAACAGACCATCCCCAGTAATTATTGTCTAAATATAGTCGGGGGAACCATAGACCATGATTTATGGAAGATTAAATTATGGGGAAGGTATGGAAGTGTCATCTATCAAGAAAAAAACATATATAGGGATTATATGAGACAAGGTGTACTCCTGAAACAAGATTAAGATGAATTCCTTTAGACTCTTATTAATAGTATACACATAGTAGTAGGGATCAACATTACAATTTCTAGAAATTAGGTCCATTTGATTGGCCACCATCATGGATCCTTGGTGAGAACTGGAATCTATCCGGAAATAATTAAGTGGAAGATGTTAGATGATTAAAAAAATAATGATGAATAATGATGAAGAAAAGTGACATCAGGTGCATCACATGAGTCACAGGGGGTTTATGAACCACATAAGAAGTTCTCAGATTTCCTGAACTCTAGAGGACTCATGGATTTTATAAAACCTATATGGGATCATGAAAACCACATGAACTCCAAAGAGTAAGGTTACTGAGTTACCTAAACATGTTCACACGAGTCACAAACAATTTATTGATCAGGCCAACAGCTCTCGTGAAGCCCTCAAAACAACAAAAACACTCATAGAAGAAGAATGAAAAATTACTATTGTATATATCATGATTGGATCAGAGAAGTATTTTACATATAACAAATCTTTTAGGAGAACTCTGAAAAATTGGACTTGTGGTATATTCTCATGACTGGATCTCAAGATTAGGGTTTCTGGCACAGTCTTGTGACTGAGGCACACAATAGAGGAGAAAACGAGAGCAATATGAGGAAGGGGTAATTGGAGGAATAAATTTTCTTCCACCCATATATATAGAGAACAATTAATGGAATACCAAACATCCCATTGTAGAGAAAACTTATCCTAAGGCACCTGTTCATGACACAACCAACGTATCAGGAGGGCATTAGTTTTCCTTAGAATTGAGTCATTGTCCCCGCATATGTCGCTCCTGGGGGGTCATTTGTTGTCATAGAAAAAATAAGCATCAGAAAAATTACAATGGACAAAATACCATGATATGGAAATTACATTCTCTACAATGGATAAGATACTAAGACTCACATATCACATGATCTTCCAAGGGACTCATGATCGTGTGATCATGTCATGGTCATGGGATGAATATACATACATCGCATAATATGTGATGAATATAGGGGATCCACTTCATTGGTCATTCCTTCTCTCAAAATGGATCTCCAATAAACCAATGTCTACATCATGATGAATAAATTATTTCTAATAGGTCACATGGGTTTTCATTATCATTTTCATGAAAATACATCAAAAAATACTCCAAAAATAAAGAGGAATCATATCCAATGGGAGAAAACATCAGTTTTCATAAAGCTCATAAGCCATAGCATCATTCAAAACGATAAATTTCATTGATGACATCAATGAAAAATCCTTGGACCCCAAAACCATTGAAAAATAAAACATAGGAGATAATGGGTCTGTAGGTGAGAGTTGATCGTAGTCGCTGAAGGACATGTGATGCATCCCCTATGATATGCAAGACACTGTGAAACTTCAACGACATTTCCACCTTGTCTCACCAAAGCCATTAGATTTTTCAGCCTCACCATATGGTAGTAAATGGGTATCTCTACTCATTCTACACTTCCCATTCATATCTCTAAGGAATAATGGATATATTTTTTCAAAACATGACTCACACACCCCATATATCATATATTTGTTATTTGAGGCATCATAAAAAAATCAAGCAAATATCCTAGGCATTACTCGTAAAAAATCACATAATACTGGACCATTGTAAAATAATGAAAAGCGGTTATAAGGGAAATATGAATGGGATACTCATGGTTTCCAAAATACATGAAACACATATTAAATTTCCATAACACAACCCTAAGAGACCTCGTGACAACGTAACAAGACCTTGCAAAGACACATAGACAGGCCCCCTCACATTAGGAAATATTCTAGGCAAGGCATCGAGATCCTGTGAAGGACCATGGTCATGTGTATAGTGAAAGGAGAAAAGTATTTTTACATGACCTAATGATAAAAAAATTCTTCATTAATCATCAATAATATGATAATGGAAATTTTATGGAAGTGACTAGTGACCACTAAAAATTAGGTGACTTAATCAGAACGAACAATGATAGAGTCTCATGAATCCGCATGGTGTCATCCCACTTTTTAGACTACATCTTGGATCCACCCCAGATATTCCGTGAAAATCAATGATCATATGGGGTGGAGATGCCTATTAATTCCCAAAACATACATGAAAAATTTACTATCTACTTTGCAACCAAAACGCTTGAGCACCAAAGCCCCAAGAATTGAAGAAAATATCTCATAGAAACCTATCATTCGATCAAGATGTCTTCTATTAGGTAATATAATGGAAATATGCTAGATAAATCATGAACCATACATAATGTACATCATGTGATCATTCATAGATCTCATGACGGGATCCTAGCACGACATGCGAAGAACACACCACAAGTATTCCAATTCACATGAGACTCAAAAAAACTGATACTGAACCAACCTAAGGAATTTGAAATTCAATGTCTAGAAACAAGATCAAAAGTGGATGAACTATGGAATGTACAAGATTTCTGACCCTTATGTGCTTTCTATGAGTCATCCAATGTCACTCGATAGTCCCATGACATGTCACATAGATCTAACGACATCCCTTCAGCATGTTATTTAGGACATGTGAAGTCCTCAAGACATGTCAAAGCATGTAACAAGACCCTCATGGGCACACCCCCATTCAATGAAAAATACTTTTGGTTCTATCACACGAGCCTTGAAAATTCCATCAGATACATCACTTTAATCATATAAACATCATTTTCTCATATGAGTCTATTCTCACTATTGCATCTCGGCATGACAATTGATCTCTTGCAACACCCTTTGAGAAAGCCAGATGAGATCTGCAATTCCATCCAAAAATGGAGTTTAGGTACTGAGATGAACATTAGGGATGTAATCCAAGACGTGAAATCATTCAAGCCATGTCACACTGACTATTATAACACTCACCATATGTGTCCAAACAGGTCATGTTATGAATTCTAAGACAAGGAAAACTTGTCATGAAATGGCTCCCATGAAAATTTAATTGGGCCACGCATCAACATCTAGGATAGAACAAGGGAAACCTCAAAGTGTATGACTCAATCAATATGTAAACCTCAGAGTGTAATCCCTGATCAGAAGGTAAACCTCAGTGTGTAAGATCAGATCAATAGGGAAACCACACTGTGTAAGCCCCGATCAATACGGTAGCCCTAGAGTGTATTACCCTTGGGAAAACTTAGTGTGCAATCCCTAATATTAAGGGAACTATGATGAATTTGATTCCTAAAATATTTCGGATACATAGGACACATCTTCAAGGTTTTACCTCAATATTTATCATCATGTGTTATTCAAGTGTCTAGTCCTTTATCTAGATAAATGACATTGATCACTTGCTACCCCTTGTTTGTCACAATGAGAATGGATCACAAGATCTAAGATATTTTCAATGATTATGTCATCTACACTATACACCTGAAGGTTACAAGGTCAGCCTCATTGTGTAATACCCAATTACCAACATAATATAGTATGTCCTCAATCAATAGGGAATCTATTTTTGTATAATCCACTAGCACCCATGAAACCTCGAGGATGGTCATAATGTCCCCAAGTGTGATCATCCCCCATAGACTATCGACGGGTTTAGGGATATGTAAACTATGAAATAATTAATTCATACCAAACTCAAGTTATAAATGACGCATTCTCAGGTCCCATACGATATACCAAACACCCCAAGGAATATCCTAGTTCACAAGTCATGTTTCTATATGTCGTGAGTCTGATCATCTACTCCCTATTTGTTTCTCTCACCGAGCACAACACACATTGGATTAGAGAGATACAATAAACAACACATTAGGCATCCTAAATGTCCACTAACTAGGACTATCCCAGCATATAATCCCAGATGAGTAAGATGGTATGATAAATCCCCATAATAGGTTATATAACTTGGTACCAACACCTAGGGAATGGTTAAAATATGATGACTCTGATTCTTGCAATAACAACCATACGTTGGAGGCCACCTTGAGACCTGAGCTCAAGTATTTGGTGTCTCAATACCCGCACATATATCCACTCTGCGTGATGCTAAACTACATGAGATTAATGAACTATTTGGGTGTTGATTTCTAAAATAACTAGGTTATATAGGATGCCTCAAAAGGGATCAATCCCCTTCTTAAAATATTAACCGCCTCCTCACATGAAAACACATTCCAAAAACGTTAGTCATAGAACATCATTATATAAAGCAGTTATTCACTATTAAGGATATGGATGAAGAACAATATATGCATATATATTGATTCACTAATAAGATCACAATCCCCTGTGTTTATCATTGTGACTCTATTTCTTTGTTTAATGAGAGAATTAACCAATGATTCTTTTTGTCAGGGTAACCAGTCATCTATCATGATTAAAAAGAGATACAAGAATGTATTATAAATCTATAAGAGAGCCCCATAGTAGGCAAAAATTCCACCTAAATGGTGTGATGATCCGGACCTACCATCCTCTTGACCAATGCGAGTCCCCGAGATTTGTTGGTCTTGAAAACCCAGATGATTGTCAGCCTTTGGAGGCATGTATATACACAAATACAGATGGAGGAACCATTAAGTGTTTCTGGGAAAAGTTAAAATGGTATCTCGATGAGTGAAACATATTCCATATCCCTAAAACCTAGTGAAACATATATAAAAAAACCAAAATATTAAATCATGAAATTAATTAGTTGAAAGAATAAATCTTAGAGAAAACATCAATCCAATACCAATGGATTAAGAATATCACCCTCCCCCAAGAGTCACTTTCCCTTTACTCGAACCTAACAAAAGGAAATATACAAAAGTCATGAAGGAAAAGGTGGGGAATTATATATAAATTCTTGTAGGTGCCCATCAAGTGTTCCAAAAATACATGCCATAACTATAAAAAAATGATGCATTTAATTTAATGAAAACAAGGAATGAAAATAGATTTTCATATTTTAAATGAAATATTCTTCTATTAAAAGGAAAGTAAAAATTTCAAACATGAATTTAATAAATATTTTCTATAAAATATTTTATATAAATCAATAGGAACAAATAAAAAAATTCATATTAAATAGAATATATAATCAATATAATAACAACATGAACCCTGTATCTTTACTATATGGTATGACAATTTCTTGTTATAGGTTACTCACACTTATCATATTAGTGATAGCTAAAATATGTACAAAAATTTCACTCAGGATCAGGTAGAATATGACCCATCAACATACCATCGAGGATAAGATTCACTAATCTATGGTTTTCTAAGGCCTTTCATCTTCAATCAATTAGTATAGAATAATAATCCTTTTTTTATTGTCTAAAATAAACCTCTAAACACATAGAATCACATGTGACTAATCAATATACTAAAAATGGGAAAATAAACTCATTTAAAATCATTCATCATTCAAAATTCAATTTACCAATTTTCCATTATAAAATAATTATTCACTACAAAAACAAAAATAATGGGGTTTTCACAATTTCATGACTTTTAAACACAAAAACAATAATTTATTTTTATATTTTCAATTTAATCCATTTTTTATAAAAAAATCAAAATAATTCATTAATTCCATCAATTTCAAAATACACCCTGAATTCCAATTCCATAAGAATTGGGGTTTTTTTCCAATATCCACACCATATGAAATTATAATTCTAATTACCTTAAATTGGCTTTTCATAAAACAATTGACTGAAATTTAAAATAATAAGAAAATATTTATTTAATAAAATGGACAATCTCAAATTGAACCACCTAATTTTATCATGGAATGAGAAAACAAAACCCAAAACGGGATCCACCAACGTAGAATGAAGAAGAATAAGATCAAGAAACAAACCCTAGAATAAGGTTCCATTTAAACAAATATTATATCCATTAGATATGTTATGATCTTACAAAATTCATGGAGGATAGAATGGGAAATTGAGATAGAATGAAAGAGAGGTGATCCACATACTAGAGAGGGACCAAATCTTCTAACAACGTTTCAATTTATCCATTATAGGGTCTATAGGGGATAAAATAGGTTCTTAAGAGATTGTAAATATTAGGAAAATGATTTAGTTTGAATGAGGGTTGATAGGTGGTTAATCTAGCGTCTGTATAATTTTAAATAAAATTTCAAAATAAAAAGTTTAGGTGCAAATGGTTATATGGGCATGACCACATCGTTAGAAAAACTGTGCACCCTATCCAAGAACCCCTCTACTAGGTTGAAATGTTTCCAAAAGGTGGATGCATGGTTTTTCACAACGTGTTCCAACTATAAAAACCCCCACTATCTAGTGTTACATAGTTTGAATCAGGGGTGGAAAAGTTACACAATTTGGGAAAACCATTAACCAACTGAACATATCTTAGAAACTTCTAAAAATTTATAAATTCCACTTGAAGAACCCATAAATAAGATCCAACTAAAAATGATCAAAAGAATGGTTGAGTAGTACCTTAAAAATAGTAACAGGGTGTTACATCCTCCCCAGCATAGAAATAATTTTTCCCCATAAATCCTATAATGACATTTAAATTTTTAATAGATGAGGAAAATTCTATATCATTAGTTCCCCCTCTCCCAAATATCATTCATATCATAACCATGCTTCCATAAAACACATAAAAAAGGCATAATCCAACCAAATATTAAATTTTTCTTAAATTCAATTTTCTTGACTGTATGATTAGTCCCATAAAAATCAGGCTCAATGTCTATATCCTATTAGCTCAATAAATGAGGTTGGTCAGAAAGGTACTTACTAAGATACAATACATAAAACAATTTTGTACCTATAACAACTATGGTTGATATTTTAATTTTTAAGACACCTTCCACTCCTATTAAATAACCTAATAAGGTCCCATAAAATGAGAAGGAATTTTTCCATGACTCCTAATCCATCGGTGACCAAAATATGGTGAATATTTGAAAACACCTAGTCACCAAATGAAATCTTCAACAGTATACTATGATGATAAACATAAAATTTATACTACCTCAATCTTGTCAACATTCTATGATGAATGAACTAAATATTTTATGATAGATCATTATCTATGCTTCGTCCAATGAATCAATTTTCTATAGTCTTTGACCAACATAGTAGATTTTTACAAGGAATACCATACAAGGAATCAAAAGAATCCATTCTGATTAGAAACTATATGAAAATGGTATACCATACTCAAACAAACCCAATATCTGATCGCCTCCAAAAGTAATTGAAAAAATATAAAAGTTACTCAAAGAGCTCTATTTGAGTTTATATCATATGGAACTCTATTAAAATGGAGAATATATTCCTCATAGAGATTTTCCAACTCTATATCATTGTTTGTATCATGAATGGTTATGATATCCGACTTGGTTAACCGATCGATCACAACCCATATCACACTTTTCATTATTAGGGAACATGTATGCCCAAAATCAATGTCCATATAAATCTAATCCCACATTTAAGTATGAATTCAATGTGGATTAAGAACCCCAAAAGGTCTCTAGTGCTCAACCATAACCTATTTTCTAGTATAATAACATGAAATAAAGTCTGTGATGCCCCACCTCATAAGTGTACACTAGAATTGGAACCACATATCATAGATTTTTTTTGGTTCTAGGGTGTATATCAAACTCGGAATTATGGAGACCCACCATCAATTATTTTCTCATAGCTAAAGGATCAAAAATTGATTTTGAAAAATAGAAAAAAATTCAGGGAGAATGTGTACTGAGAAATTGTCTCCCAACCATAAATAAAGTGTCCAATGCTATGGAAATATTCAATAAGATAATTCTCTTCATTAATAATCTTGATAAGAGTGGAGTTAATATAAACACCAGCCCAGATGACATCAAAATATATTTTCGAAACAAATATATGTTACTGTGAAAAAAGAACTATTGAGTTCCACTATTCATATGATTCATTCACAGCCTGGGTCAGAATATTCCTAATTAAAGCGTCAAAAATATCATTCCATTTTCTTGTGGTATAGTATATTTCAAAGTAAAATAATTTTCGGTACACTACCAAACACCTCAAGAGGTAATTCATATTTTTTTGAGAGAATATATAACTAATGATCTTGTGGATTAAATACATGGAAAACATTCTTTGAATAGGTAATGTCCTGAAATCTAAAGTAAATTAATTATGAGAATGAGTGAATTTTCATGGGTTAGATTATTATTATCATTTTTCCTTTTATACTAAGAGACATAAGAAATTACATGATCACCCTACATAAGAACACAACCCAAAACTAATCATGATGCATAACAAGAAACCATATTGCCCTGCCTAGCCTCTATTAAAGTCAAAAATGGTGTATAAATAAAATAAAATTTCAAAAAAAACATAATAAATCTGATATTTATCATCCTAAAAAACATTTCTCCCTTATGTGTGAGTGAGGTCACCAAATAATCAAAATGTGATAGATCCTTTACAAACTAGGGATAATAACTTGTTAAACCCATGAATCTCTAAGTCATGAAAACATTTCACGGTTGATCCCATGTCATAAATTCAATCAACTTATTTGGATCAAATGATATACCATTTTTTAAGACCATGTGTCCCATGAAAATAACTTCCTACATATAGAAATAATGTATGGATAGTTGGCATAACTTTAGTGATTTCTCAATAATTCAAGAACTACTCTCAGATGATGCACAATATACTACTTGGGACAAGTGGAAAATAGATTTCCATCAACAAATACATTTACAAACTCATCAAGATACTCATGGAAGATAATTTTCATCAAATTAATATAGACTATAAGAGAATTGGTTTGAAAAAATGGAATGAAAAGGTAGTGATAATGTCCATTCATGCTATCGAATGTAGTTTCCTTAATTTCAGACTCCATTATTCTCAATTGGTGATAACCAAATCAATGATCAATCATCAAAAACTAATTCAACCCTTTGAATTGATAATAAATATAACTAATGCCTATAAGTGGATACTTGATCTTTCCCATAACAAGGTCGAGTTTCTGGTAATCAACATATACCCGATATGTTCCATCATCTTTATTAAAGAAGATAACATTCTCTAAGAAATTTGACAAAGTTGGGAGTGTTAAAAAATTATCTAATAGATCATTCAATTGAGCCATAACATATTTCATTTATGTTGAACTCATGTTGTATGAATCTATATATAGAGGTTCAATACCAGACATTAAATCATTATATAACACAAGCTCTCTTACCAGGGGAAAACAAGTGAACTTCGAAGAAAAAATGATAGTAAACTAAATGAAAAATGGAGGGATACAACCACTCAATGATTTCTTCTATAGTTAAAAATAAGACACTGATATCACTTTCCTCATATTTTGATTAGTTGGTCCAGCTCTACAAGATCTCATGTATCCTTCTCCCTGAAACATACGACACACCCCATCATGCATGGTAAAGTTACCCATCAAGGATATATGTCAAATCATGAATTATTTTTAATAATGAAATTTATACAAGAAATAAAAACTATATGTTTCATAATGAGAACCATAAAATCCCATAAAAGTTCAATTTTGATAAATATAACACAAGAAGGACATCAAAATTTATACTCTATATTTGTTTCGAGGGTTGGAGTAATATCCATAACATTAGATAAAAACCATTGGATGATTTAAGAGGTTCTCAATATTAATTCATATAAATTAATATCTTTAACCATTATCAAATAAAGTTGTCACTATAAATAATCAATAGTAATGGTACCACTCATGGTCTCTTGACCTATATCTGGTTCCATTGGAGACTCTTCCACTGCATGAAAACAATTTGTTTAAGATTATTATGGCTAGAACACATTTTCTTGTGATGCATATAAAGGAAAAAAATTACTTTCTGGTGATTAATACCCCTTACCTCTACATGGGGTACAAAATGTATTACAAAACACATGAAAGTGACTTCAACATCGATTGGAACTACATATCTTGGGTTTTTTTAGTGAAAACTAACTTCCAATGCCTAGGATTTGGACACTAGAAGATAGTCAATAGTCCTCCATCGAAAACTATATGAAGTATAGATGATCCCTTCAATCAGGAACTACTGTGACACTCTTTATGTTTTTTATTCAATTTAAATGAACTAACAAAAATCCCACTATGAGAAAATGGATCCCTAGTCATCTATTACTCACCAATAAGGTCAATATAAATCATAAAATCTCTATCCTTAATATTCTCATAAGAAGATATATTTAGTAATAATACATGATAAAGAATATCATATCTATAGAGTATCTCAAGTCATCGAGTCCTTATATTATCATTTTAAATAATCTCAGGTGAAAACATCAAAATATTGACAAAGTGGTTGGAATATTCTGTCAAGGTCTTACTATCCTGCATGAGTTTAGAAAAAACCAAATCATTACCAAGAACAATTGAACGTTGTCAGAGCTGTTTAGTGAAATGAACGTTGGTGTCTTTCCACCCAAAACCATCATGGTTGTTTTTAATTTCCATCAAGTCCCACCATATCCTGCTAGGTCCCTCTAGCTTGAAGGTGGAACATTTCACCTTGATTGAATCTGGAATTTATAATAACCAAAAAATAATGTCTATCATTCACAACCAATACTCTTCCTCTTGAGGAAAATTAGATACATGGGATTTTAGTATATTATGGTGAAGGATTTTCTAAGAAAAATTTCGTGATTCATCCTTATGAGGTTCCACAAATTATTCCTAAATAAGAATAGGTGCAGGTTCCTTTCCAAAATCCAGTACATCAGGCATAATAAAATAAATGTGATTATGGTCCATTGTATTAGTTTCTCATCGTGTTTCATCTATAACATCCTCTTGGGTCCTATTCACAAGACTTATCTGAGGAATGATGCTACCCAATAGTAGAAAACAACAATTAATACATCGTAAGATTACTCAACTGAACATCTCATATAAGATAAATTAGAAGTTCATCCAATTAGATAAGATATCAAGATTTGGATTTCAACCTATCCAAATAAAAATAGAGGAAAAACTAAAATTAGATCAAATAATTCATTAATATTCAATTATGAAACCATATATGGTGACTTTAGTCTAATTACATTGACACCCATCTATGAAATTGCTCATGTATTCCTCCTATGTCCCAACATGATACTCATAACTACATAATGAAATCAAGGACTGATTCTTAACTGAAACCTTTGATACAACTATTTATGAATCATCATAGACACCATGGTACCCTCATACTCTATCCAAAACTAACAACGCTAAATTTTAGTTCCTAATCCTAATGGGTTATCAATTATCACCTAGAATAATACAATATAAAAGAGGGAATAAATTTTTTAAATAGTATTGGATGATAATGATACATTTTAAAATCATCAAAACTCCAAAAAGACAATGTAACCAAAAACAAATAGGTATTTCAAAAAACCAATATTGTATATAGTTAATGTAATCATAATAAGTAAAATATCCTAATGGAAACATCACTCCAATCATAAAGAATCCATATCCTTGAATTTATCGAATATGAAATTTCTATTTTCTCATACCTAGAGGAAGAAATTGTACAGTAACACAAAGGAAAAGGTTGGGTGTGAGCTATAAATCCCAGTAGGTTATCCCCAAGTTTTCTATAAAAATATTCCATAATAATAAACAAAATAGTTCTCAAAATTGAAATAAATTCGGCATGAAATGTTATTTTAAAATTTAAAAACAAATTCTTCTATTAAAATATTGAAAACCATTTCAAACATGGATCAAATACACATTTTATATATTATATATTATTTAAATCAATATTCATGAGTAAATATGTTCCATAATCAAGGGAATATATAATAAAAATAATCACAATAAAGACCATCCTCATTTCCCCTATAGAATGGTAGTTTTTAGTTATATGATACTAACACTTCTCATATGAGTGATCAGAAGAATTTTTGTACAAAAATCCCTTTGGCTGAAGCCGAATAGGACCCATCCTTATCCCTTTGGGGATATGACACACCAAACTAGGTTTTTGTTGCAATTATAATAATAAATCAATTTACAGAGAATAACCATCCAAGAATTATTGTCCTAAATTACCAACTAACTACACATGCTTTCATATTATTAATCAATCAATTAAAAAAGATAAAATCATCTCACTTTAAATGAATAATCATTCATAATTCAATTTCAAACTTTTAGTTTTTAAAATTCCAATTCATATTCAAATCCAAAAAATGGTGTTTTTTCAAAATATCATTCCTTAAAAAAACCAATAACATTTTTTTTATTAATTCAATATAATATGTTTTATAAAAAAAATTATTTGATAAAAAATCTATTCCATAAATTTCAATATACACCCTAATTTACAATTTCATTCGAATTGGTGTTTCCCCAAAATCCACAAAAAATAAAAATATAATTTCGATTTGAATCAATTTTTTTCATAAATATAATGAATGAAATTTAAAAAATAAAAAAATCGCAATTTAATAAAATTGTTAATATTAAACTAAACCGCCTATCCTTATCATGAAATCAAAAATCAACACTGACAATGGGATCCAACAATGAATATAAAAAATGACGATGATGAAGAAACAAAAACTAGAATAATGATCCATTTTAATGATGTTTATATCCATAAAATATGTTTTTATATAAAACTATATAAGGAGTAGAGAAATATAGAGTAAGAGGAAAACAATGGGAAGAGATCCACTAACTGGGAGGGATAAGATTTTCCCCAAATGATTCAGTTCATGAAAGATGGGGTTTAAAGGGGAATAAATAAGTTCATGTGAGTATATGAATCCTATGAAAAGGAGTTAGTTAAAATGAAGTTTGATAAAGGTTTAAAGAAGAGTTATAATAAATTTTAACTAATTTTTTGAAAGGAATGAGTCATGCGGACATAGTTTGTTTGGCATGGTCACAGGGTTGAAAAGCCCATGTGCCCTAACTGTGCTTCCCTCTAAGGGGTTTCATAGTTTCTAATTGGTGGGGAATAGTTTTCAAAACATGAACCAGTTGTGTAAAACCTCAACATCTAGGGTTGTATGTTTTTTACTATAAGAGGTGGTACAGCTTAGTCAAACTATGCCCAAACATTACACAAGTCAAAAACAACCAAAAAATTCAAAATTCCACTAAAAGTACCCATAATCATGATCCAAAAAAATAATTATCATATAAAAGGTCAATAAGTACATGAAAAAATTAATAATTTGTTTTAATAATTATTATCTATCGTGATATCTTTAAGAAATGTTTCTACAAGATGTTTTATAAGAATGATAATTTGATGGTGGAGACTATATACCATTACATGGTACTTATAGTGAAATGAAAGATAATTTATGAGTACCAAATTATAGATAGACATAATGGTTAATGATGAACCCACAATTACATGAATGTTAATTCCTGGATCCTTATATCAGATCATGACATCTTTATCAAATGGAAGGCAATATCACCCTCTATTAGAAATTTCATTCTATAGAATTTATAGTAATTGATGATAAATACAACCATGGAGAGGGTTTTTGGGAGTGTTGGATATTAGTTTTTAAATAAATAAAGATGGATCATGAAATTAGGGATCCATGGGAGGATGTAGAGTCATTAAAAAGAATTTAGGGGTCGGTAGTTGTGAACAATAGAAAGTACAATGGGCTAGAGAACTACTAAACAGTTGAAGAAAATGCATTTTATATCAACCTCTCCTTATGAATGAAATACAATATAATTTAGGAAGTGGTGGAGGAATAATCCTCCATGGTATAAATATTTTTTATTGAAAAATTATCAATAAAATAGTCCATATCCTACTAAGTCAGGAAAACAATAATTTTCTTAATAAACATACTAATGTTTCTCAAACATAAAATTAGGGAAATGAAATTATTGGAAATCTATAGTTTAATGGAAATCCAGATGTGACTTTTATTATTTTTTAATGTACTACGTCATTACATATAGATTTATAGGATATTATAAGAGTTGTTTCCTTAGGGTTCCACTACTTTAGACCTCCTTCCATCATGTTTTTATGTATATATTCCATAATAAAATATTCAAATTTGAATATAAATCTCATGGAGTATTGATCCATATGACCCATTAATGGTGGATATTTATAAATTATAGGATTTTCAGTGGTTTTTTAAAAAATAATGCATTTAATAGTGATGATGTGTTATTTTTATTTTAACTAAAGATAAACATCCACTATGTAAATCAATATTAGGATTCAGGTCATGAAACCCTTCTTATAAATATAACATTATAAATAAAATGTAATGATACATTAATGTAACAAAATTGAATAAAAACATATGAAAATATATATTACATAAATAGATAAGCAGACCCATTATCCATATATATTTGGAGACGTAAACATTTATACATAAGAATTAAATATATGTTTTACTGGTTTTAAATGATTATATGGGTGAGAAAAGTAATCTAATGTATTGTAGAGGAAAAATAGATAATATTAAATTTATTTGTGAAAATATAAGTTTTTATTGAGTGATATATGTATGTCATAAATTATTGGATCTGAATAGTATAAAAATATATCAAATATAAAAGAAAAATAAATTTTAGAGAAATATTATAAAATTATTACTGAATAATGGAATCAAATTGTAAAAAATTATAGGTGATGTGTATCATGAGAAATATGGTATAACACATCTTGAAAAATTCATTAGTAAACCCTAAAACATTAGGTTGTTTAATCAAAAAAATGATCTATATATAACATTAAGAGCATGATATTGATTCGTGATATTATTGGAAATAAATAAGTATGAAATTTATTTATATAATTAAATGGTAAATTCTTCCCCTTAGTAAATTGAATCGAAGAATAATATTATTTATAATATTTTCGTGTTTTTTTAAACAAGCAAGGTGAAGAAATTTTTCATGTTATGGCGATAAATGTATATTTCGGGGAAATTGTTTTTTGAAATAAATATTAACAATGGTTTAATAAATAGTATAAGAAATATTATAAAAATTTATGAGATATACTTTTTATATAGATGGTTATAGTAGTTATCATAGCCATAGATTTTTCAAGAGTTGGTTTTGGTTAGACTAAATTCTTACTTGTTGTGATGAATAAGTATTCATGAAAACCCTATGAATAAGATAACAAACATTGGATTAATAGTTATAACCATGTAAGAAATGATTTTACCTTATAGATATATTAATGGATATAATCATTCAGTAATATTAAATTATGTTTATTTGATCTAGAATAATGAATATGTACATATAACGCTGTTATATAAGGAATTTATGTTCGTGTAGTATAGAACATTATATAGGGAATATAATTATTATTTTTTGTTTCACTCCTTGATGCGTACAAAATAACATGGTATATGGAAGTGATAGTATAATAGAATGTTTGATGAAAAAAAAATATCTATGGATAATGGTAATATTATATGATGTTGAATAGAGATGAGTTACTCACTATGATAATGAAATGAGTACAATGTTACATATAGATGGATTTTATTTGTAATATTAACACTATTGGGATAATGTTTCACTATGTATGCACATTACGAAAACACTGTATATTATAAATGAAGGCCTTATGTCCATGTACATTTTATGATGGACTATAGAAAACACAATATTGGAAATCATATATCATGTTAATGGAAGGCATGTAGAGACAATACATTGGATTTATATTGAATATGATTTTTAGATGTGCTTTTCATGGAAAAGTCCAATTATACACTAGAGGAAGTGATGAGGTCCTCTAAAGAGCTATCAATGATTTTCAATTTGAAATCTTAATCATAATCATGTTGTAGAATATAGTTGATGATTATTATAGTAAATTCAATGAACAAATTTGGGTAAAAAAATATATTATTTTTTAATGTAAACTAGGAGTGGTGATATATGTATAATATATTAATCAGTATGGTATTATAATAAATAAATATGATATATGTATAATATTAATAAGAGAGGAAATGATGTTTCATGACCCACATTTAATGAAATTATATTTCCCCAAATTGAAATATCTATCCAATACACTAAACATTATTAAATAAAGAATAATAACATTTTAGATAATTTAATGAATAAATGTTTTATAAATTAAATTTGGATGTTTCCTATTGTTTTGATTACTTTATATTGTTCAAAATGATTGAAATATATTCTATATTGTCACCATATAATACACAAGAAATAGTAGTGAATCGTTTTTAATGATGTGTTCAATGGAAAATGGTATTTATTTCAAAATTAAAAAATGGTAAATTGTGTGTTTACATTATATATAAAGATTTAAATATTATTCTCATAGTGAATAAATATTGAGGTGATATGTATATGTTCTCACAAATTATGTTTAACATTTATAAATATATATTATAACGTATGTAGTCACTAGTTAAAATAATCTTTTTTAGGGAATAATTAGGATCATGAATCATAATGTATAAATTAGAAAAAATATTTTGATTTATAATGCATAAGATAAGGTGTAATTGGTTTAGGGTTTTCAATGGTAATGAATTATACCAAATAATGATTTTTTAACATGAATAATGATCTAAAATTTATCACAAAAAATACTAACATAAATGTTGTAAAAAACTAAAAATATATAAAATAATATGTATCTAACATGGATGATGAAAACGTGGTGGTACAAGACACAACAATATCAAATTTATTGAAATAAGATTAATATATTACTAATTGAAATCATGGAGGGTGATATTGTCATATAATCGTATGAAATGGAAACAAATAACTGAAAAATACATATATAGAATGTATTTTTATGGTCATAACATTCGATGAGATTAAATGTGTCATCAGTTAATACAAAATCATAACAATGTTCCTAAAAAAATACTCATTAATAAATAATTCTCATGGTTTTTAGAGATAAGAAAAAGGAAACCCATTAACCATTGATGTTTTATATATACAATAATATTTTTTTATGAATTCTCTATGGAACACTAAAGATAATTTGGTTATTATAGGGATATAAATGGATTTATGATATTTACAGTTCATATAAAATGATATTGTGGGTTATATGATCTAGGTATGTGAATTGTAATATATATTAGCTGAAACTATTAGGAAGGTGTTCCAAGAAGAGATAAAAATAACATGGAACTTGAGATCATAATTTTATAAACTTTTAAAAACATTTTAATAGGTTTATTAGACCATTAAAGTTATATTTTATAGAAAATTGATTGATGTGTACAATTTGTCTCTTTGATGTACATGTTCTTGATGATAACCTTCAAATTCATAGGTGTAAAAATAATGCAATACCATATTGTAACTGGGTTATTTTTCAATATGGATAGGACCTCAGAAAAAAATTATTTTCATTTTTTTATATCAATTGATTATTATAAGGAAAATATATTTATTATGATATATAATGGAACATTGTCAATATATTATAAATAATAGTTTTTATATCAACTAGAGTATACTCACATATAAGGGAAGTGAAATAAATTGAACCCAAAAATACCTATGTGCTATTTTTCTTCATGAAATTTAGAAATCATTATTAAATAAAATTGCATCACTTCCATGTCAACATAAGGTAATTAAAATGAATTAAAAGGTCAAATTTATGTTTCCTTATAACCAGTTACTTTGAAAACAGATCCCCAAGATCTAATGGTGTTCAAATACAACCATTTTCTATAGAGTTTAAACATGATTCATCAGTTTATGATCCAGAAAATATAGTTTTTTAATCCCCCAAATCCTTACATAATTGTAAGTGTATTAATCATTAATATATATGATAATATTTAACTATCACTCTAAAATTGATTCTTTATATATTCTAAGTTTCATCGGAATTTGTTAGGTGAAATGGACATGAAAATTAGAAAAATGAACAATTAATAATTGGATAAATTTAATTTAAATAGAAAAAACATTTTAAAATTTTAAAATTTTAAATTTCTTATGTCATATAGATATTCATATATTCAACACATGTATTCAAGAGTGAATGATCAATAGTTCACATGGTAGGTATATTACAAATTCCCCAAGAACAGAACTGAATTAACCCAGTATTAGGTCACTACATAGAAGTTTACTATTTTATTTTATCTTATATGTAATATTTTTCTAAAAATGAACCTCTAGTTCTTCAAGGGATCCATCATTCCTTCTATTTTCATCTCTCCATCTAATAAAATTTTTAGAATCCTCATATATGATTCATTTTCACATGATCAATAGAAATGGACAATATATTCATTAATAATATCATTATGGGATCCTTTAGTAATTCCTTATATATGTAGATACACATATTACACTCCCCCATACTTCTTAACTCACTGTAAAAAACCAACCTGGAAGGACCTGACATGTCACCTGACCTGGTCCACTATATAACCCGAAGGGAATTTCTAATCCCCATAGTCTAGAAACTATTTCCTGAGCATCACAACAAACACCATTAGGAACTGTTTTACTTGTAAATTAGAGTAAAAAGATAGTTGATGAATTATTAATGTCTGACATTGATCTTCCTTTCAGTATGCATCCATATAGCATCATGTACATAAGAAATCTAAATAAAAAATCAAAATAGGTCAAAAGAAAAAACACGAATCTAACACATTCTCAAAAATGGAAACATCATCCATAAAAATTGATACAACATGCAATAACATAAAAAAATAAAATAAAACCAAAATAATCTATAAGGTAAGATGTCTTGGATAATACGACAATAAAAAAATAAAAAATTAACTTCAAAAATCAAGCTAGGCCTAATCTACATCCATTCAACCAAGAGTTCTTCATCACCTCCCAACTCACAAAACATCTAGATTTAGGAGAAAATCTATATCCATATAAAAACAGAACAAAATATAGGCATGAGATAAATATTCTGATTAGTTAACACCCACTATAAAAGTGTAATTCATTTTATATGGATATTAAATAAATCATGATTGAAAACATAACCAAAATGTAGGATTTTCGGAACAAATCTCATGTTAAACCAGATTCAATCCATATTATCATTTCATAACACTCCATGTTATATTATTAAAATAAAAACACATATTTTGAAAATAAATAATCAACCGAATCCATAAAAAATCCAAGCTCCCATTTTGGAATCCACTTTAAATACCAACACAAGGTAATTTAAATTCAAAAATGGTATCCCTACATATTTTAAAACACATTAGAATTTAATGACCTAAACATAATGGGTCTAGTATACATGAAGAGGGAAATATAATTCCAATGATAGGAAATTAAAATTTACGAGATAAATGTTCTAAGAGAATTTATCTTGAAGAAATTATATAAGGATTTCCAATATAATAATCCCATATATAAACTAGGAATCAAGAAGGTAATTTGAAATGAGATTTATCCTAAAAAATAATTTGAGATGATTCTAACATTATTAATTTCACATGGACTAACTACTATCATATTCAAATTCCAAAAAAATCAATTTAACTATCCCAGACAAACCTCATTGGAATGGAACACCATTTCTAACCCTAATTCATATCACTTCTCAAGGGACCCTTATAATATGTGATAAAATTATAGAATCATAAGAATAGAACTATTAATTAGTATTTGAGTTCCCTTGACTAGTTGAAATGTGTGTTGAGTTAACACAACATATATGATCAACACACAATGAATAATAAATAATGATCACTCTCCTCTATCATACTCATATAAATCATCCCTAATATGTATCATCATATAGAAATTGAATAAATAAATCATATTACATAAAAATGGAGAAAAAAACATCATATAGTTATAACAACCTACATAAGGGGATGAAATGAAACAAGGGGAAATCAGTTGTGTCTCGCATGATTTATATAATACTCTATATAATGTTCCAAACAAAACTTTATCATAAAAAAATTATCATAGTTCCATTACCCTTCCATTTCAAATAACACCACCTTAAACAACCATTATAAATATATTAGAACCACATAAACAACTTTCATATTAAATCCACCCCTTAAAATATGGGTATTCTTCTATAAAACCAAAAGATTTCTAAAATTGATTTTTTTGTCTAAAACATTTTTAATGATACATGAAAGATTGTTCATAAGGGAATAAGACCCAACTCATTCCAAAAAAAACATTTTAAATTCATCAATGCAACTCTTTTAGAAAAAAAATCATTTTGAGTGTAATTTCTCATTACAAACAAATATATACATAAAACATCATTATAACTCTTTGAAAACCAAAACTATATCAACATATAATTTACACCATCAAACTATTTCAAAACACCTCATAGGAATTTTTAAATTTACTTTTACATAATAAACAAAAATTGCAAACATGAAAACATGGAATTCAAAATAAAATCCTTTATTCTAATATCATACATCAATGAAACAATTTAGAAACTACACATGGGTATCACATATGTTCATAATTTCAATAAAATTATATATAAAAAATGATTCAAACATTAAGATATAAAATGAAATAATTTAACTAATAGACCTTCTTGGAAAAACATAAACATAGATAAAATGAGCCACACTTGATGACGAACAGCTGAATTTGTAAGGATACATACTCTACAATCCATTAGAGACTATAATAATTGGATTGAAATATCCTAAACCTAATCCATATAATATGAAAGGAACTAGGATTTATGGAGAATGAATAATCTAAGGAAATAACAATGGAAGAATAATGGAGGAGAAAGGGTTGAATATTTAACTTATATCGACTTGATAACAACAATTAATTAGATAATGATCGAAGTGGGTGGAGGATGGAACTCCACCTTGGGATTATAAGAGTTATATTACATGTGTAGTGGACGAAACTGGAGTAGAACAACTTATTTTAAATAGGTATGTTCTGTAAAAATCACATTTTAAGGGAAACTTGGAAGGCCACATGGTTCGGTTGCATAGTTTTCCAAACACTATGCCATCCATGTGGGAGCACCACCACACACAAAACAAATTCCTGGTTTCTAGGAATCTCCAAATAGTTTAAATAGCCATACATTGAATATGAATATCCACAATTTCTCTATAACTCTACCCCTCTTA
This sequence comes from Viscum album, assembly GCA_963277665.1. Taxonomy (NCBI): domain Eukaryota; kingdom Viridiplantae; phylum Streptophyta; class Magnoliopsida; order Santalales; family Viscaceae; genus Viscum; species Viscum album. The sequence goes on along the minus strand of OY728162.1, from coordinate 1,364,027,528 downwards.
ACTGGTGTCCCTTTGTTTTATAAACCATATAGGGAATGTGAAATACCATACTTCCTCCATGATAATACTCTCCACTAGAGTATGAGGATACGCCTAACCATTTGGGTAAATAGTGAAATAGACAAAAAACATTTTCATTATGAATCCAAAATAATTAACCAATAGTGAGAGAAACCAACTTCTGATCCACAAGTACTTCCAATCCAAATGAATAAATAATATCCACAACCAACATTACATAAACCACAGGAGCTCTAACCCTGATCCATAACATACATGAATTATCTTGGGTCACAAGAATAACCACCCTTGTATAATGATTCCAAAACATCACAATCTAGTAACCAAGAAGTGAATAATATCAACTAGTAAAAAATCCACCCTATTTATCCATAATTCACCAAAAGACCTTTATCATCAAAAATTGTGATCACCTTAATGCTCCACCCATTAAAGAAGCACACACTATAATAATTAAGAGATATATTCATCCAAAGATGAAGGTATATCAAAACTAACTCTCATAATTATCTTCATAAAAATATGGAATTTTATATAAACACACTATAATACATCCAAAGAAATATCCCATAAAGAACAATCCACATGATACCAAAATCACAATATCATAAGCCAAAACGATAACCCTCATTAAACCAAAAAAAATTAAAAGAACCATAAAAATCCACAAAATGATAAAACATAATACCTCTTCCAAACACACATCATAAAAAAATTTAACATTGAAAAAATACAAACAATTGAGGAAAAACCATATAATATTAAAATAAGGGAACTTACAGTTCCCTTAATCCCCATACTAGAGGTACACAAGATATATCTTCTTCATTCAAGAAGAACTAGAGTTATAAGAAGTATGCACTTCATATATCATCATCACCCACATTGGTTTATCCTTATTCTACTCAAAACTTTCTTAGATTCCCTCATTAGCATTCTATTGAACTACAAAATCACCCAGCAGCACTTTCCAAGACTAGTCATCTTCCACCAAAATAAATTATAGAAAAACCTCTTGATACATTCTTTTTAATGATATAAGAATATGTTATCCAAAAAATAGGTGAATAAAACCTCCAGAAAATGAGTCTCTTTAAATTCAATGGTAACTTGTCCTTGTGTGAAGATGACCAACTTTGAAAGGTGATTTATGTACTCCTTCCCAAATTGTTCAACCAAATTAAGGACTAAAATATCATGAGATATCTAAACTATCAAAACATTCTGATAAAACCAATTGATAAAAATAAATTTCCTTGTTTCACCCTGAGGTGGAACTTTTATGTGTTTGGGGAAAATACACAACAAATGGTCTGATAGGTGATTCATATTCATACGTTATTATAGGGACTTTCACATAGACATATCTGTTTTGACCCAATCCACGTCGTTATCCTTTAAGGGGGATTGGATTGACCACCTAGGAATTCAGTAGTTTATCCCATCCACATTATAAAGGATATACCATAGTGAAATGGTCTGAGTGGACGATTGCATGTGGTTAAGTATTTGTGCAATAAAAACTCTTAAGATATGACTTTCTCGGATAGTCTCCAATGGGATTATTTGTGGACCTAGAAAAACAGAATGGCCCCAGTATCCAAGATTCATGGACATGCATTCTAATTAAAGGCGCTCATTGGATGATGATTTTGGAAACAAAAATGAAGGACTCTATTGGTCGAGAGGATGAGAGGTCAATCTCATCACACCATTTTGGGGGAATTATTGCCAATTCTGGGACTCTCGTATAGATTGAAGTCGTGTTCATATGTTTATGAATCCTTGGTTCATTCTCAGAGAGTGTATCCATGAGCTAACCCTGGTTTGCAGGATCATAATGAATATACATGGATTTTATGCTATGGAGACAATGCTTACTTAAGCCCCGCAATAAGGTGGTCAAGAGTTTATCGTCTCCCAAGAGGTATGGAAGGTGGATTGATGATGGGATCAGGAGCATTATATGGGCTTTCTATGTATCATTGGGAGAGGAATAAGATCCCACGTAATTCAGTTAGCTTGGGGATTTGACCTAGGAGGATATCCATTATTTGTGGGAATAATTGGGTTGACCCTTTCTTAGAGAACCCCTTTTGAGATGAGGAATTCAAGAATGAGTCCTACATACCCTAGTTTAAATAGAAATTTGATTTCTTGTATTTTATTATGGGTGGAAAATTTTGTATGTGCACCGATTTTGAGCTCAGGCCTACAAGCATGCACCCTACATATCATGGTTTGAGCAGGAATATGAATTCTCATATTTCAGGAATGGTTGATTGTGTGGATGTCATAATCATTAAAAATCTATATGCTTACACGAGTCATGATCAGTGTGAGAAACCAGAGGATGTGAGTTGTTTAACAAACCACACATCGTCTCCCTTGCTGATGGGAGAGGATGATCCTATGGTGAATGAAGAGGAGGAGAAAGTGGGAGAGGTCGCAGTGGAATGAACCTTCAAATGCTGGATTACATTGGTTTTCTTGTGTCTTGTCTCTCAAATGATTAGGGACGTACATCAGAGAGAGTACCCATTAATGTGTTTTGAGAAAGGGTAATAATTTCATTCCCCCATCATGTCTTATTAATAAGTTACTATCATAAGAACTCAAATGTTTTAATGTAAACTATAGATCAGACCTCAATCTAGTTTATAAATGAAACACGGTTTTATAATCATATCATATGAAGAAATATATTCATTACTAAAATTCTAATCATTTTCTATGTGGTTATGTATTTTCCACCATTGGTATCTGATTCACTAGCTATCAAGTATATTGATTTCATATATAGATATATTTGTTGTATCCAATAAAATTGAAATGTCAACCAGTTTGGGAATGAATTATGTAGAGAGATTGAATTTTTGATTATTTTCATTAACATTAAATATTTTTATGTTTTATGAAATTAATATTTGAAGAAAAAGTTATATCACACACAAATTCCAAAATACACAGAAACATCCATACAATCACTAAAACCAGCCCAAAACAATATGGACCATAAAATTGAAAAAATACAGTAAACGAAATAATTTCCCAAGAAATCATAATACAAAAACATCACACAATCATCCTCTAGAACTTTCATACATGGTAATAAAATATCAATTCCAAAAAACATCAATGGGATTCTAAATCATAGATACACCACAAAAATTTAAACTTCTTCCAAAAAAGTGTATGATTTACTACATTTTCATGTTATTAAGATGAGAGACTAAAAGTATTTCTATGTTGGTTATTTAACTTTAATTTTTGGAGAGATTTGAAATATTCCTACAGTAGACCTAAATATTAAATCGAAAACAACAATAAATCATTTGACAAGAAGATGGGAATCAACTAACTCTAGAAAATGACTATCGAAATTCGAATAAAATAATAAAATGTTAGTTTTATCAAGACAAAATAGTTCCTTATGCCCTGATCACATCTACATCCTCTTCAAGTGGATACTATATGTCCAATATCTTTATCTCCTTACGTTACTTATATATTTCTATCATGAAACTATTATAAAAATCCTACATTATTTGTGAATTGGGAGAAGAATACATCCCTTGGTTGTTGGGATTCCAAAGGCTCTACCAATTCCATGGAACTAAGAAACATCTTAGACCCATTTGAACAAAAAATATTCAGCTCCATCAATCTAGTGGCCTTCCCTAATGATCCAGTCCTCATGTGATCCAATATAGAAGAATAGTATTTACGATACCTAATTTTCTACCAATTCCTAGTAGAATAATTCACCATTATTTTCTCTAATAGATATACTGAATAGTAATCATATTCATACATTTCAATCATTCACTTTTTTTCTCAAAGCTAATAATAAGAGTAATATTTTAAACTAGTCACTTTATAATATTAAGAAGAGTCATATGACCCCCCATTAATGGGAGATCCATCACTTTCATTGAAATCTTAGTGTAGAATCAAACTATCTCTGAAGTAGTAGAATCAAGTAGTATCTTATTCTCCACAGATCCCAACTTCTGTCAGTACTCATTCTCTCTATCTTGAAAATCAATATTCAAGGATTCAAAATTATTATTTAGATTAAATAAATAGAGTGATCCATGATCAAATGTTTGTGCGGTAATGTGACTTTCAAATTCATCCTTTAGAAAATTTATATAATAGCTTATAATATCCTATAATATTTGGGTATGGTATAGATAAAAACTAATGCATCTATTTATATGTAAGGTCAACTATCATTGATCCTTGATTCTTAAAATGTTAAATAAAATAATACCATAGATAATATTAAATATGGTCAATGTATAAAGAATCATATTTTATACGTTTAAAATTATTAAAATATCAAATATATTAAAAGAATTTACTAAAACATAAATTAAATACAAAATCATATTTTTAAAATTTATATTCAATATATTCATGTTTTACTAATAAATTATAGTCCAAAATTATATCTTATTTTTCATGAATGATTATTATTTAAAAATATATATGTAAAACTAAAAATTAAAAAAATCAGTCAGATATAAATAATTTTGATATTAAAAAAAATGTAATTAATAAAAAATGATAGAATCGTTTTGAGCACATTTCCACTAATCACACACCCACACAAAAAAACAATTATTATTCTAAAGAATAAATATTAAAATTATCATAAATGGAATCAAACAATAAATGATAAAATATCTTATTTCCAAGAATATAAACAAATCTAGTTTAGTGATAATTTTCGAAAAATAATAAATACATTATCTCAATCCACAATTTTTCAAATATAGAACATAATGTAATTACAATATATATTTTTTAAAAATTCAATACATACACATGGAATTGATATTTATAATTCCAATTCATCAATAGATATATTATAATCAAACATTTTCTATCCTATTACGATGTTTATAAGACACGCACCTCAACCTTTTTTCACAACATTTATTCTTAATTTAATATTGTATTCTTTTTCAGTCCATTTTACAGAAAGAACTCATTATTTTATGAGTGGTAAATATATAAAAGTATAAAAATAATATAGGTATGTATAATGATCCCTTCTTAAGATACATTAATGATACATTATTTCTTCAGTATTTTTAATAAATTATACAAACAGACGCCCAAAGACCAAATTATTTTAGTGCATTTGTAAACATGGAAATACAAAAATATGTACATAAATGAGCTATTTTATCTCCCACTAGGTTCTTTACGACTAGAACTCTTCTTAGAAACATCATAAGTAATACATATCTTCATAACCAGAGGAAATGAAACCCAAAATGGGGTGATATCAAACGCTCCGTATGTGAAATAAGGGAGATATGTAATCATAATCATGAACAAAAGGGTATGAGAACTTGTGAATATCATTAAAATATCATACCATGCATATAAGAGATCATATAAATTATCCCTGGAATAAATATTATGAGTTCACAAGACATGAATCATAAGGTAATCAAGTTATCATTCCATGAAATCATAAAATAGGAGAAATACATGGAATTTTTTATGACACATAAAAATGTAATATGATTATATATAATGTCAAAGTGAATTTCCAAATAAAACATGTAACTTCATGGGGACAAAACCTACTAGCTGGGACAAACCACCATCCCCAGTCACAGTCCTTTCCTTTTAACATATCGAGTTTCACCATCTACCCATATGGGATCGGCTTTCCCCATAATCCCATAGTGGATTGGGTTTCCTCATCTTCCACAGTGAATCAATCTTGTCGACATTATTCCCGTCATTATCTCATGAGATATAAATCCTTACCGCATTCATTTTAGGGAGATATAGGTCCCACCTATATCATAATAAAATCATACATACATGTTCAGAAAAAATAAAAATATATCATATCATAACCCATGAAATTAAATTTGTTTCATAAAAAAGTAATCCTATCATAACATTTGACAAAATACTGATTTCATAATCATTTAATCAAACCATAACTCATGCTAATACATCGGATTTATAATAATAATACTCGTGAAAGAGATACGGGTTTGAAAAGCATATAACCCGTGATAGAGAAATTAGTTTCATAAGAATACATCCCTCAAAAAATAAAACATTTTCATATATAATTTGAATGGATCCTTTGTATAATTTCCCCCAAATGAAGTTACTAACACCGGAATATGACATTTTATATAGAAAATAATTTTGAAATATTTTTTTAAAAAAAATTTATTGATGAAAATATATTTTATTATTTGAAAAACGGATTTTTTTAAACCTAAGTAATTTTAAAATCCATTTTTTTAAATTAAATTGAATACTTATAATGGTATTAGGAAAACCATTTTCCTTGAAAACATATAAACGAAACATAAAAAAAATTTAATGCCCATTTCTTTGAAACCATATTCTTGATGATATTTTGAAAACCATTTCCTTAAAAACATATAAAGGATTCATTTTTTGATTTTTTTTAAATACATTGAAAACAAATAAATTAATATTTGAAATAATTGGAATGTTTTTATTTGAAAAAAAAACATTTTAAAACATATAAATAGATCATTGAGAATAAATCAAAACAAGTTTCAATCAAAAATTTGTTTTTTTGAAAAAAATTGTTTATTTGAAAATCCCTTTAAAAACAATGAATATCTAGACTATTAGGAAATCCTTTATTAAAAGGAATATTTAAAATTTTCAATGGAAAATTCAATGGAAGGATGAAAATGATAGAAGATAAATCCATACATTCTAAGCATTCCTTTCACATCAAAAAAAGTTTAGAAAAGTGTCTCGATCAGAATATGAAAAGAAAATTCATTTTTTAAAAAAAATTGCTTACAATGTAAAATATGGGTAACATTTTCGTTTAAAAGTAATAGGATAATATAAAAACATTTCTGTAAACATTTTTAGAAAACATATTTTTTTAATGAACATAGATTTCCAACCGAAGATGGATCTAAAGTCATATTATCTTCATAACAGTTTTATATTTATCTGTAGTACCAAAGAGTGAAAAATGTATCTAAAACATGAAATTATTATGATTAAATAGAGTTGAATAAAACTCATTTGTTTTCTTGAAATATGTATCTTAAGGTTTCATCATTTATAACATAATTCTAAACAATATCGATAAATAATGAGATTGTTGCAAAAAACTATTGCAACTTAGTAACTTCAAATAATAATACCCATGAAAAAAAATGACATTACATGTTGCTTAAAATATCATGTAGTGGATATTCATTAGAAAGAATATAAAAGGGTTGTTTATAAATATAATGTAAATTTTTGAAAAGGTAATTCCACACTCATTTTTCCTATACAAAGCAACTCCAATATTGAACCCAAATACATATAAGTTTTCATAGTGTATAAATATGGATATAAAATGGATTTTGGAAATATGTTTCAGTAATTTTACCCTTAAGTGTAAGGTTTAGTCTCTTATTAAGATAATTTTCCTCTTAATCATTGTAATTAATTTTAACTACATTCACTAATAATTTTTTTGTGAAAAACTATGTTAACCGTATTTGAAATTATATACTATGATGATTCCAAAAAATTAAACCATTTTTATAAATTCCAATAACAAAAGGTTCATAAAAGTAATTCAAATTTAATACCATAGACATGATAAAAAATTAGGTATTTAATATAAACATGTTCAAAAGTATGGTAAGTTTTTATAACCAATTTCACATAGGAATTGATTCCAATGACATAAATTGTGTTAATAGATGCATAATATATCTAATTGTTCATTAAAACCAATCAAAAAATAATAATATTACCTTATAAATAAATTAGATGAAATGGTAGTTTTGAATTAAAATTCATTATTATTTACTATTCAACAAATGAAATGAAACTTTAACGAAAAATACAAAAAATTCACTATAATCTAATTTTCATGATCCAATTGAAAAACTGAATTTTATTTTATCATATAAAAATTTATAATGATTCAAAAGTCTTATATAAAATAGGATCTCTATTAAATTTAGGTTAATTTATATTTTTAAAAAATACATATTTTATTCATAAAATTGGATTTATTGTTATCTTATACCTATAACTTATATTTTATGAATATAAAAAATATTTATTTAATATAAAATATATAAATTTTAGAGAAAATATTAATCAAAATAGCTTTTTTAATTTATTGGGATAAAATTGATTTATTACATAGGAAAATATTTTTATGAGAAATGTAATTTTTTTATATTAAATTATTTATTAAATTCACTTCTAGTAATTTTTTACCCGAGTATTAATTGCATATATATGTGTAACACTTATTTTCACAATTTAATTAATACTATTTGTAACTTCTATTTCCAAATTATTTGTGGTAACTATAATAATATTTTAATAATAATATAAATAATATACTATAGTTTGGTAAAACTCAATCGTGGGTGTAACACAATCTATCAAAGGATTTGGTATTGTGTATTATACAATTAATACATAGTGTTGTGTATACCAAAACCTATTCTAAGTGTTGTTTATAACACAATATTGACATTGTAACGACCCAAAGTTTCATTAATGGAAAATCCCTCTTGATCTTATTATATGTATATTTATATAAAATGTTTTTATAAAATGTCAAATTTATTGGTTTTATGAAAAGAATTGTGACCCTTACTTTTATATCCATTGAACAGTGATCACATTATTAATATAAAGATAGGGATTTAACACATCTAATTTTACTTAGACAAAGGAAGTGATGGCCTCATCCAGTAGAATTTCCCAATACGAATCCCATTTATCGGAGCTCATAAAATAGGTGGCATCCTTGGGATTTGCTCTTGACCAAGCCCAAGTTGAGCTTCACCATGTCAAGATCGGACGGGACCGTCTATGGGAGAAGTGGATGTTGATAGAAATTACCACTCAAACGATGTTATCCGAGCCACCCCATGAGTCTGTCACCATCGTACACCTTACCTTTATGTCATATACAGCTGTTTGAAGGATTTATGTAACAAATAAATGGTACTATGTTCATGTACATTATTATTTTATATAATAATGAATATACATTCTTGTCATTATTGATACGTTGTAAATAGTTTTTAAAGTACAAATAGTGTTTTTAGTTATTATTTATTTAATAATTATATTTTATTAAATTAAGGGATTTTTGAAATAAATAATATTTTAATAAAATATTATTATTATTATTAAATTAATTTTTATTAAATATAAATGATCTTATAATTTTATGAATGCAATTTTAATTTTTATTTAGGTTTGAAAGTCATTTCTGTCAAAACCCTTGAATTTTCGATAAATGACAGTTTTTATTTAAAAAGTAAAAATTAAAATATTTAAAAAATTATTTAGATAAAATAAATTCTATTTCTGGAATCAGGACATCGAAATTATCCAATGGTGAATTTTTCATAATTTTCTTAGACAGTCAACTTTTTGGGTAAAAATTAAATACCCTATAAATATATAATGTGTTTTATGACATCATAATGACCCAATATTGATGTAATAAAATACTATATGCTTTATGTTCGGCCAATAAATGTTTTAAAATTAAAATAATGTGATTTTGGGTTTGTTTGACTTACTTTTCAAAGCATTAATGGACCTCTCGAGACTTATTAAACACCATGTCTTTTTAAATTAATTTCTATGGGAGTGTGACTCACTTCCTAATAAGAAACCTTATCATTTTAGGAAGTTAGGACTTTGGACTTATAGAATATTATTTTCCTCTTCCCTTTTCCAAAAACCATGGGCAAAAACCATGGGATGGTTTGTCGTTCGGATTAATATAATGTAAGGGGTCCCAAACCTAAATAATAATGAATTCCCTCCCCTTTCCTTTATAAACCCACCCAAGATCCCACTTCATCATCCCTCAAAGCCTTTGGAGTTCATCCAAACTTTTCCTAACTCTCTCTAGAATCCTCCCATGGTGCCCCAAGCTCTCAAGAAGCCTCTCACAATCCTCTCTCTAGCCTTCGGAAGAACACTTTCAAGTAAGGGTTTTTTCTTCCTTTCTCAATTTTGTCCAATTTTCTTTAAGTTTCTTTTCCCTTTTAATTTCAATTATAAATGTTGGGGTATGGTTCCACACCTCCCTAATAGTTCCCTCTTTATGTTTTAATGATGGGAAACCCTTTATCTCTCATTTAGTTCCTCCCATGTACACCAGTTACTATGCCGAAATTCCGAAAGGAACTTCTCTCTCCTCTTTTACATTCAAGCAATACTTTTGTATAATGAATCTATATTCCATTAAAATTGTTGGGACATTTATCTATATGACCTCCTTAATTTCCATTACATGTAAATATGATTAGGAACCCCTTTCTCACTCATCAACCATTTTTATGATTTCTTATGTCACGCTGTTACGCTGCCGAAATCGCACCGATTTTCTAAGCCAATGTCATTGTGTAGTGAATACCAAGCCCTTTTCTCCATCAAGGGTATTCACCTTTTTGCACATTTACTAATTGATTATAAATTTTCATGTATTAATTCCACATTCGTTTATCATGGAATAAATTTCTATGTTTTATGAAACCATGTTTTATGATACATGTGGCACACTTATGCATGAAATGAAATGTTTAAGAAGGGTTCACCCTTATAGCGCTCAAATGTATTGGGTGACGTATAGTATCATGATAAGTCATGTGCAATGAGTGTTGAATCATGATAATTCAATTACAACGATAAATTTACTCGTTCGTTATTTTCAATGAGGATTTACTCATGCTCCATGTGCAATGGGCCTTGGCTCATGCTAATTCCATGTTAAGCGTTGTTGCAACATTTCCATTTATGATTATCATGCTTTATCCTGCCTTTATGTTCATGTTTCTCTTGTGCTATATTGATATGCCTAATTTCTAACATGTGTTTTACTCCTCATGTTATTCCATTTTTATTCCCTTACTGGGCTTTATAGCTCACCTTTTCTTATGCATGTCCTCGGGTTATCCCATGTAATGCTAAGTATGAGGGAATGTATTGGTCATGTAAAGAAAGTTTTTAATAAAGATGTTGTATTTCATGTTTTAAGGTTTTATGTAATGATCCTAATCCCCAAATACACTAATCCTCTCGATCTTGTTTTTTGTATCAAGTGATGTTTTATGTAATAAATCATGTTTACGTTGTAATAAAAATCTAGGATTTCATAGTTGGTATCAGAGGATAGGTTTAGTTATTTTTGGGATTAGGATTAGAAAACTCTAGTAAATCCTTAGATACAAGAATAAGTACAATAAAACGTCCCTAAGTTTTGGTGATTATTGAGTAAGTGGGTTATCAAGAAAATACATCCCTGTCTGGATACGAGCAGGTAGAGGCGGCTCTGGCACAGATGTATCCTAGGGGTAAAACCCGAAAACCCGCTTTGAGCTAGACTCGAACAGGAACTGGTGCATGACAATGGGCCTTGCTACACTCTTGGTTATGACACTCACGAGGGATATGATTTGGTAAATTCATAAGCATAGTATGAAACCTTATTAAGGGAATTAAAAAATTCCCCTAAGAATATATGTTAGAAAGTAGATCATGAAAAGCCTAGATTGAAGTCTATAGAGTCATGAGTTATGGAAATGAAAGTTTATTTATAAGTCATCAACTTTTGTCATTGTATTACACTTTAGTTGTTACCCCTAACATTCCTTTTATTACATCCAATGGCCAATAATAGGAGGACTCGGGTGAACAACCGATGTGAAGATCAGTGTGATGACATTACTAATGGGATGCCCAATCCAATGGGAGCGGGAATCGCAAACTTTTTCATGCTTCTCTCTCTACTAACTCAAGCATTGAATAGAAACACGGTTCAAAAAGAACGTCCAAACCCCCCTAAGAATAAACAAGTCACTATCGAGAGCTTAATGTGAAAAAGGCCTCCTACTTTTAGTGGATCATCCGATCCCACGATCGCTGAAAAATTGATCAACTCCATTGAAAAGATCGTCTCCATCCTTCAATGTTCTGAACAAGATAAGGTTCTCCTAGCATCTTATCATATGGAGGGTAAAGCTGATCAATGGTGGATGTTGATCAAAAATACGAATCCTGAGGATGAGATCGAGGTGTTGGAAGGGAAGTTTTTCAAGAAGATGTTTTTCAAAAAATATTTTCTGCGCACCCTCCAACTTAAGATGGAAAGGGACTTCCTTTCCCTCAAGAAAAAATATGAAGAATCTGTTGGAGCATATAAGGAAAACTTCACAAGGCTTGCACGATACGATTTTGGTTTTTCCATTACCCACGAATGCAAGGTTGACTGCTTCTTTGGTGGGCTGAAGCCTAGCCTGCGGAAAGCATTAGCGATCTGTGACTTCGACATCTATGAGGAAATTGTCTGATGTGCCCTCAAGGTCAAAATAGAGATCAAAGAATCATAGTGGTATCATGGGGATAAGAAGCATAAGGTGTACTTCAATGCTGGTGGACCGATGTATAATTCCAACGGTGCTAAGAAGATTCAGCACCCCACTTGCCAAAAGTGCGGAAAGAAGCACCCTGGAAATTGCCTTAAGGGGACGAGGAAATGCTTCAGGTGTGGAAGATAAGGGAACCTAGCTGTTAACTGTTAGCAAGAAAGACCCACGGCTGTGACAGAGGACAGGAATGCTCCGTTCGATCCTCAATGCATTGTTCAATGCTAAAAATGCAATGAACCGAGGCATTTTACAAATCAGTGCCCTAATCCAAGGGTTTTCAAAGACAACCAACAACCTCCAAGGCAGCAAAGAAGATATTTTTCCATCACTTCTGCCAAAGTGAACCCCGACAACGAAGTAGTGACAAGTACACTAGTTATTCGTTCATGAATAGCGAATTTACTTTTTGATTCAGGTTCTACGCATTCTTTTATATATCAAATGTTTAGTAGAAAAATCCCAACACCACCAAAAATCATGGAAGTGAAGATGTCAGTGAGTATGGAAAATGGGTAAATCATTTCAACCCATGAATATAAGTCCTCCCCCATTATAATCCATGGATTTAATTTCCCGGAGAACCTCATCATACTCCCTATGGTGGAATTTGATTCCATTCATTGCATGGATTGGATTTACTTATATAGAGCCAACATAAATTCTCAGGAGAGGGAAATCACACTCCATATGGAGAATCAACCCCCGTTTCTTTACAAGTGTAAGGAGAGAGATGAATCTAAATTGGCTCCATCATCGCAAGTGTGGATATTACTGCCTTATGAGCACACGTATTTGGCTCAGATTATTGAGTCCAAGGAAGAAACCATCCTTGAATAAATGCCTATTGTGAGGGAATTCGTAGAAGTGTTTCCCAAGGAACTCCCTGGTATTCCTCCTATAAGAGATGTTGAATTCTCAATTGAAATTTTACTTGGGGACATACCAATATCCAAGACTCCACATAGAAAGGTTGTTGTAGAACTTGAAGATATGAAGAAAAAACTACAGGAGAATCTGGATATAAAGGGTTTATACGCCCAAGTGCTTCACCATGGGGTGCACCAGTCCTCTTCTTCATGCAGAAGGATGGGTCAATGCGGCTTTGCACCGATTGTTGTGAACTTAACAAAATCACGATAAAGAACAAGTATCCTCTCCAATGAATTTATGACTTGTTCGATTAGCTGCGTGGAGCACAATACTTTTCCAAGGTAGATTTGCGGTCTGGATATTATCAAGTAAGGCTGAAGAAGGAAGATGTCCCCAAGACTACTTTTCGTACAAGATACAGGCACTATGAATTCATAGTAATTCATTTGGACTCACCAATGATCCAAAAATCTTCATGGACTTGATAAATAGAGTCTTTAGAGATTACCTAGAAAATATTTTGGTAGTATTTATAGAAGATATTCTAATATAATCCAAAACCAAGGAGGATAATGAGGAGAATTTAAGAACTGTACTACATACTTTGCGCAAGGAGAAACTCTATGAAAATTACATCAACTGTGATTTATGGTTGAACGAGGTCCCATTCATGGGCCATATCATCACAAGCAATGGGATATCTATGGATCCCTCCAAAACAGATGCAACTGAGGGATGGCCGAGGACAACATTGGTTACAGATATCTGTAGCTTCTTGGGGTTATCTGGATATTATCGACGATTTGTGGGAAATTTCTCACGATTTTCCAACCCTCTTACGAAGCTAACCCGAAAGGGAGTAAAGTTTTCTTGGAGTGATGAATGTTAAAAAAAGCTTCAAGGAGTTGAAAAGGAGGCTTATCACTACACCCATGCTCACTTTACCCACAAGTGGGGAACGTTTTGTGGTATTCATTGATGCTTCAAAGAAGGTATTAGGCTGTGTGCTCATGCAGAATGATAAAGTTATATACTATGACTCAAGTTAGTTGAAAATACATGAGTGAAACTATCCAACGCATGATCTGGAGTTGGTAACGGTGATCTTTGCTTGAAAATATAGTGGCATTATCTCTATGTAGAGAAATGTGAGATATATACTGACCACAAGAGTCTTAAATATATATTCACATAGAAAGAGCTTAATATGCACCAGAGAAGATGGATAGAGCTCATCAAGGATTATGATTGTTCAATTCATTACCACCCTGGGAAAGCGAACAAGGTGGTAGATTCCCTAAGTAGAAAGGATCCATCGATTCTATCAGTGATGAGAATTGAGAAGGATCCAATCTTCTTAGACTTGATGAAGATAGAAATGGGAATCCTAGAGAAGGGAACATCATCAATAATTTCACAAATTATTCCTCAACTGTCTCTTTTGGAAAGGTTAAAGGATGCTCAAAAGGATGAAGTGGGAATTCAAGAAAAAGTGGGAGCTATCGAAAAAGTGAAATCCTCGGAGTTTAATGTTAATGAAGAAGGAATATTGCAGCTTGGGAAAAGACTATGTGTTCCATCATGTCCGGAGAAAAAGAAGGAACTTTTGGATGATGCACATAGTTCAAATTTATCTATTCACCCAGGGAGCACAAAGATTTATCAAGATCTCTGAGAAACTTTTTTGTGGGATAATATGAAGAAGGAGATTGCTGAATATACATCAAAGATCCTAGTGTGTCAGAAATTGAATGCAGAGAGGCAGAAGTCTAAGGGGATGATACAAACATTGCCCATACCGGAATGGAAATGGGAAAACATCACCATGGACATTGTCACCAGACTTCCGAGGACATCCAAAGGAAACAATGCAATATGGGTTGTTGTGGATCCTCTTACAAAGACAACACACTTCATTTCTATTCAGGTGGATTTCTCATTAGATCAACTAGCACAAAAATATATCAGGGAAGTGGTAAGGTTGCATGGAGTACCACTATCTATTGTGTCTGACCGAGATCCAAGATTCACCTCTATGTTTTGGAAGAGTCTTCAACATGCTCTAAATACTGAACTGAACTTTTGTACGGCCTATCATCCTCAAACTGATGGCCAATCCGAGCGGACTATCCAAACACTTGAGGATATGTTGAGAGCTTGCTCAATGGACTTTAAAGGATTATGGGATCAACATCTTCATCTGGTTGAGTTCTCTTAGTATAACAGTTTCCACTCGATCATCAAAATGGCACCATAGGAATCCCTGTATGGGAAAAGGTTCAGAACACTAGCATGTTGGGATGAGGTCGGTGAACGTAAGCTGATTATACCAGA
This sequence comes from Viscum album, assembly GCA_963277665.1. NCBI lineage: Eukaryota > Viridiplantae > Streptophyta > Magnoliopsida > Santalales > Viscaceae > Viscum > Viscum album. The sequence continues at coordinate 1,364,011,854 of OY728162.1, read as the reverse complement.
AATGGTCGAGGAAATGGTGGAGAAGGTGAAAACCATTCAGCAGAATATCAAGGCATCTCAGAGTCGATGGAAGAGTTATGCAGATAATAGTCGACGAATCCTTGAGTTTAATGTTGGAGACATGGTTTTTCTATGCATATCTTCGTAGAAGAAGGTCATGAGGTTTGGAAAGAAAGGGTAGTTAAGTCCAAGGTACGTCGACCCCTTTGAGATTCTTGATCGTGTTGGGGCTGTAGCCTATCGACTAGCACTTCCGCCTACTATGGCCAAGTACATGATGACTTTCATGTATCGCTCTTAAGTAATTACATACCAGACCCTTCACATGTACTCTCTTCGTAGGTGGTACAATTGGAAGATGATCTTTCTTATGAGGAGCAACCAGTGAAAATATTAGATCCTAGAGAAAAAGTTATACGAAATAAGATAATGCCCCTAGTGAAGTTGTTGTGGTGAAACCACATGTTTGAAGAAGAAACTTTGGAATCGAAGGAAGTGATGAAGCCGAGTTACCCACATCTGTTTTAGTTTGGGAGAAACAAATTTCAAGGGAGAAATTTCTTAAGGGTGGAATATTGTAACAACCCAAAGTTTCATTAATGGAAAATCCCTCTTGATATTATTAAATGTCTCTTTATATAAAATGTTTTTATAAAATTAAAACATCATTGGTTTTATGATAATAATTGTGATTGTTACTTTTATATCCATTGAACAGTGATAACATGATTAGTATAAATATAGGTCTTTAAAACATCAAATTTTATTTAGACAAAAGAAGCGATGGCCTCATCCAGTAGAATTTCCCCATACGAAGCCCATTTATTGGAGCTGGGAAAATAGGTGGTGTCCTTGGGCTTCTCTCTTGACCATGCCCAAGTTGAGCTTCACCATGTCAAGCTCTAATGGGACAGTCTACGGGAGAAGTGGAAGTTGATAGAAATTACCACTCGAGCAATGTTATCCAAGCCACTCCAAGAGTATGTCATCATCACACACCTTACCATTAGGTCTTATGTGGCTGTTTTAAGGGGTTATGTAACAAATAAATAGAACTATGTTAATGTACATTATTTTTTTATATAACAATGAATATTCTTTCTTGTCATTATTGATACATTGTAAATAGTTTTTAAAATAAAAATAGTGTTTTAAGTTATTATTTAATTAAAGTTTCTATTTAATTAAATTAAGGTATTTTGAATTAAATAATATTTTAATAAAGTATTATTATAATTTTTAAATTAATTTTTATTAAATATAAATGATCTTATAATTTTATGAATGCAATTATAAGTTTTATTAAGGTTTGAAATCCAATTCTGTCAAAACCCGTGAATTTTCGATAAACGACGGTTTTTATTTTAAAAGTGAAAAGTAACATATTTATAAAATTATTTAGATAAAATTAATGCTATTTCTGGAATCAGGACATCGAAATTATGCAATGGTGAATTTTTCATAATTTTCTGAGACAGTCAAATTTTTGGGTAAAAATTAAATACCGTTTAGATATATAATGTGTTTTATGACATCATAATGACCCAATAGTGATGTAATAAAATACTATAAGCTTTATGTTCGGCCAATATATGTTTTAACATTAAAATAATGTGATTTTGGGTTTGTTTGACTTACTTTTAAAAGCATTAATGGACCCATCACGACTTATTAAACACCTTGACTTTTTAAATTAATTTCCATGGGAGTGTGACTCACCTCCACATAAGAAACCTTATTATTTTAAGACATTAGGAATTTAGCCATATAAAATATTATTTTCCTCTTCCCTTTTCCAATAAACATGGGAAAAAACCATGGGATGGTTTGTGGTTTGGATTAATTTAATATAAAGGGTCCCAAACCTAAATAATAAAGAATTCCCTCAACTTTCCTATATAAACCCACAAAATCTACCACTTCATCCTCACTCAAAGCCTTTTGAGTTCATCCAAACTCTACCATACTATCTCTAGATCCTCCCAAGGTTCCCCAATCTCCCAATAATCCTCTCACAATCCTCTCTCTAGCCTTTGGAATCACACTTCCAAGTAATGGTTTTTTCTTCCTTTCTCATTTTTGTCCAATTTTCTTTAAGTTGTTTTGACCTTTTTTTTAATTATAAATGTTGGGGTATTGTTTCTCACGTCCCTCATATATCCATCTTTATGTTTTAATGATGGGAGACCCTTTATCTCTCATTAAATGCCTCCCATGTACACCTGTTACTATGATAAAATTCCGAAAGGAACTTCTCTCTCCTCTTTTACATTCAAGCAATACTTTTGTATCATGATTCTAAATTCCATTAAAATTGTTGGGACATGTATCTATATGACCTTATTACTTTAAATTACATGTAGATATGATGATTAACCCTTTTCTCTCACATCAACCATTTTTATGAATTCTTATGTCACGCCGTTACGCTGCAGAAATCATAATGATTTTCTAAGCCAATGTCATTGTGTAGTGAATACCATGCCCATTTCTCCATAAAGGGTATTCACCTTTATTCACATTTACTTATTGATTATAAAGTTCCATGTATTAATTCCACATTACTTTATCATGGAATAAATTATTATGTTTTATGTATCCATGTTTTATGATCCATGTGGCACACTTATGCATGAAATGAAATGTTTTAGAAGGGTGCGCCTTTATAGCGCTCCAATGCATTGGGTAAAGTATAGTATCATGATACGTCAAGTGCAATGAGTGTTGGCTAATGATAATTCAAGTGAAATGAGGGTTTACTCATGATCTATGTGCATTTATGATTACTCATGCTTCAGTAGCAATGGGCCTTGGTTCATGCTAATTCCATGTTAAGTGTTGTTGCCACATTTCAATGTTATGATTATCATGCTTTATCATGCCTTTATGTTCATGTTTCTCTTGTGCTCTATTGATATGCCTAATGTCTAACATGTATTTTACTCCTCATGTTATTCCATTTGTATTCCCTTACTAGGCTTTATATCTCACTCTTTTCTTATGCATGTCCTCATGTTATCCCATGCAATGCTAAGTACGGGGGAATATACTGGTCATGTAAAGGAAGTTTTCAATAATAATATTGTATTTCATGTTTTACGTTTTATGTAATGATACTAATCCCCAAAGACACTAAACCTCTCGATCTTATTTGTTGTATCAAGTGATCTTTTATGGAATAAATCATGATTAAGTTGTAATAAAAATTTGGGTTCTCATAGACTTGGTGTTGCATATAACACAAGACACAATTAGTTGTTTCGTATAACAAATGTTATATTCAGTGTTGTGTGAAATTAAAAATATAAAAATATTATATTAACTTCAATGAAATAAGTAATTCAAAAAATAAATGGGTGTTACATTCTTCCCCCTATAAAATAAATTTTACCCTCAAAATTATTCGAGGTTATTAAAAGTTTGAAACTTTAACATTACCTTCATAGAAACCCAAAAAGTAAAACAGAATAATAAATCTTCCTTTAAAAAGGTAAAGTTGGAAACATAACAATTAACCAAAGTATCACATAACTAGGATTTGAGATAAGAAAACATTGGTCATAAGGGAAGATTATACTAGAATAAAAGAAAAATAATCATAGAGAATGATAATTATAATTGGCCATGAGAATGTAGTGATCTAGATAAAATAAAAAATCACAAAACAATAATGTAAAGAATTGTAAATAATGTCATTGATTTCCTAAAAAATAATGACAATTGGAAAAAAATTATTTATATACCATTTTCATAATGTTGAATATTTTTTTACTAGAATACATACTAGATTTATTTCCATTTCTTTTGTAAAATATCACACTTTTTTCGTGTATTATCAATTTTCTACTTCAAATCTTTCTCTAAAAAGGAAGGTGAGTTTTATATTCCCTAAAAACTAACATATCAAGAGATCAAGCATAATTCATCCCATATGAATTTAAATTCCATAAACAAAAAGTGGTTGGATTACATTTTCTAGTATGCATAATTCCTCATGTGGTGAGACAATACTTTAATCTCACAAAATTCATCTCATTGAACTTAAACATTCTATAAGTGGTTAACCTTATAACCCCTAAAAAAATAAAAATCCAAAAACATGCCAAGAAGATAAAAAAAATCATCTTGAAATTGATCCCCCATATGTAAATAAGTATCTCATTGTTTTCACATTCCAATCATGTGAATACCCTCATCGTATATTCTCTTGAAATATGGTAACTACCTGAATTACTAAAAATCCTTTCAAATAACATGCATGATTCATAATTTCATTGTTATTTTATATATTCCACAAATAAAATAATTTTTAAACTTCATCCATGTTAACATATACATCATTTTCAATAAATTAATAATTATTTCTAGGGTAATCTATACTATCCAATTTACATTATCCATAAAAATCATCAAATTATCAATGTTAAACACAGTTGTATCAACATCCGAAAAACATTATGGTTTACATTACCTTATTTAAAAATACAGCCATTTCATTAAACCACTTTTCTAAATCTTGATCACCATTCAACATATCCTTTTAAATCTCAAATGAAAACATATTCTAAAAATATTATATATTTCATGATTAATATAACATAATCATTGAATTCCAAAACATTTACAATAAAATCATAAAACTTTTTTCATAAACCATAATGACCCTTCATCATCTTATTTCAAGATACCCCTTGCTATATTATAAAATATGAATCATGCTTTATGGTTCCCCTTCCTTAATCTAAACATTATTCATATATTTAATGTAAAATATACTATTTGAATATCCCATAACATTTACTTGTTGTTTGAGGTATTTTTATCTTTAGAAGTATAACCAATGCTCATACAACCTTCCTGATTCTCTGAATGGGATATTTTGATATCGATTTGTATAATTCCAATACATTACATATTAGAAACATTAAATGTTAACGTAGTTCCATCTAGTCCAGACCATTGACTAAAACCAGAATGCATAGTATGATAAGTACATACTATGGTGAAAACAACATAATCATGAAAAAATCATATAAGATGTCTAAATCATGGTTCCAAGTTTTTTAATATATGAATCCTATGGTCTATATTATGATATTAATAGTCATATTCTACTGAAATCCTTCTTGATTGATCGTAAATAGTTTGTAAACTCCCATAGATTATACCCCAAGATTTTGAAACCATGTGTACAATAAGGCTCATTGTCATATACCTAGTTACAGTTGATCCATTCATGACACACATTTTCATAGTTGCTACCCCAAGGTATATCTACATTAGAGAAACATTAACTTATAGTATGTAGATAGGTATATAATTCTATGAACCCCCTCACTCTATCCTTTACCAAAATTCCAGGTCATTTTCTTATACATTTCCACATCCTTAAATATATCCTAAGAGATATCCCTAGAAATATCCTTAGAATTATTCCTATGGATCTCACTAAATATTCCTCATTCTTGATTCCAAAGGTAGACTAAACTATTGATCTAATACTAGCGATAACAACCCAATATTAATTCAAATTAACAATACTCTATTTTTTGGGGAATACATAATACATTTCACAGACATACACCTAATGACCATATTAGTTTAGTGACTTTGAAAACAAGGAAACATAAACACTAGTACTTATGTTATATATATTATCTACCACAAGGTTCTTCAGGATTTTTAAACTTCATAGACACATCATACTAAATATGTATCTTTATAAAATTGGGAAAGGAATAAAAAAGGGGGTTAGCTCATATCCTTAATAAGGGTAACATGGTAGAAACACAAGTATAATCCTGAAAATAAGTGTGTGAGAACATGATCATATCATAAGAAGATAATAAATTATATATGAAAGATCATATAAATGTGTCCTAATATAAATACTAGTAGTTCATATGACATGAATCATGAGGGAATCAAGATAATAAGCCATGAAAGCATTACATTGGAGTAAGACATGGAATTCGGGAAGACACATAAACATGTAATTTCATTCTCTATAAGTTATGATGAATTGAAAAAACATAATAATGAAATTTATGGGGAAAAACATGCTGATCGGGACACACCATAATCTCCATTCATAGTCCTTTCCATTTAATGGACTAGGTTTCCCCAAATTCACATAGAGGATGTGGTTTCACCATTATCCCATTGTGGATCAGGTTTGAACATCTTCCCATAGTAGAACCAATTGAACCATCTTCCCATAGTGGACCAGGTTTCCCCATATTCCTTAGTTGATCAAACAAGTCAACTTGATTCCCATCATTATCTCATGAGAAATAAATATTTACCCAATTTATTTGAGGTACATATAGTTCCCACCAATATCATTATGAAATCATACATATATGTGAAAAAAATCATAAACAATCATATCATAAAATAATAAATGAAATTAATATCATAAAAATGTAATAAAATATTACCATGTTAAAAAATATTGGTTCATATTCATTCCCTAAAGATAATACCTATTAAAATAATCTATTTTCATAATCATATTTCTCGTGAATGTGAAAAAGTTTTCACAAACATATTTCTCATGAATGAGAAACCTATTTCATAAACATCATTCCGTAAAATCATAAACAATTCAGAGAAAGTTTAATAAAGGAACCATTGGATTATTTCACCAAAAAAATCATTAGTAACACCTATGGATGACATCTTATACAGAGAATAATTTTTAAATAATATTTAAAAACATTTCTTGAGGAAACTATCCTTCTTTTTTTGAAAAAAAAGGATTATTAAAACATAAAAAATTATAAAAACTATTTTCCATGAAAATAAAATTGTATACTTATAAATGAATATATAAAACCATTTTATTTAATATCATATAAAATAATATTTAAAATATTTTTAAATCTTTTTCCTTGAAAAATTATACTTTAAATCATTTCGAAATCCATTTCTATAAAAACATATAAAGGAATCTTGAAAAAATATTCAAATTTTTTTATTTGAAATTAATTTGAAAACTTATAAATGAGTATATGAAATAATTTAAATCATTTTCATTGAAACAATAGATTGAAAACATTTAAGGGATGTTTTAAAATCAATTAATAAACTTTTTAAACATATAAACATTTTTCTGAAAACGTATTTTTATTTGAAATTCCCTTTAAAAAAATGTCCACAATATTTAGAAAGAAAATTTATCAAAAGGAATATTTTAAAATTGTAACTTAATATTCCAAGGAAGAATTTTCTTGAAGGTGGATAAATCCAAACCATCCTAACATTCCTTTTACGGTGAATTTTTTTTAGAAAAGTGTCTGAATCTAAGTCGACATGAAGATTCTAAAAAAACCCTTTTGATTAAAAGGAAAAACATGGGTAAAAATAAATGTCAAATATCGAAGGAAAATAGTTAAAAAATACCAAATCATTTTTATAAAACATGTTTTCTAAGGAACAGCTATTTCTGACCGAAGAGGGTGATAAATTCATATTTTCTTAAAAACACATTCTTCATTATATTTAGTACCAAAGTGTGGAAAATATTTATAAAACATGAAGTTACCATGACTATTCAAAGAATAAAAAACATCATGTGTGATGTTTAATTATGTATCATAACTTTTCATCAATTAATACATAATTATAAACAACATTGATAACTGATGAGATTGTTGCAATAAACTCTTATTACGTGGTATCATTAAATCACACTCCCAATGTAAGAAAATGAAATTATATGTAGCGTAAAATATCATGGAAATAAGGATATTCATGATATGACATAAATATGTGTAGTTTATAAACCTTATAAAATAATATTTGTTCATAACATTTCATGTGTCTCAATGAATGCTAATCGAGACCAATATTACATTACTGATTTAGTAACTTTTGAAACCCAAACCCATGAAAGAAATATCCAAAAATAGATATTTAGATACGCATAAATTTAATTATAATAATAATTAAATACAAGAATGGGAAGTATACACACCACATATATGAAATTGGAGGCGAACCTGTCTCGCTCTCATGAAACATTTATGTGAGATGATAAAACTCTTAACACCATGTTGGAATTTATTTATTCATGTTCAATCCTCCTGTATAGTAAATATAAGTCAATTTTAAATAAAAAATATGAAAAAATTACTATATATATCACACCCAATATTGTTCAGTTGGGAATTTATATAACCTATTTACTAACAATTCCATGTTAACAAATGTTTCAGGGAATAACTGCTTAGTTTATCATATGGGCTTTGACATGTTATTATTGATACACTTAATTAGATACAGATTTACTTATTTATAGAATTTAAATCATGATTTAAATAACATATATATTTATTATATAAATATTTATAATAATATATAAATGGTAGATACATTAAATGAAGTACAGCGTTTATGAAGGCAGTAGGCCCTACGTATACATGAAAGTTTTTTCAACTTAGTTATCATATTGATTGAATGAAAGTAAAAATCACACACACACACACACATATATTTATTAATTAATTAATAATTAATATTTCATATAAATAATATATTTTTAATAAACCAATCTATAATACAACCTATGTAGATTGTATATGAATCAAATTTAATTGAAGAGGTGGTAGTCCACACTTCCATAAACGAAATTATTGTATTTATACAAAATAGAAATAATGAAGGTATGTGTTTTATATTAATTAAAAAAGATTAAATAAAAAATAACTATCGTATATATCATAAAAAATATGGTTTGCATAAAAATTTCTATCCCTAAGAGTTGGTAAATAAAAAAAGTACAATATCGTTTCATGAGGTGGTAGTTCTTCGTACATAAGAATGGTATGTCCATAATCCATTAAATGAAATTTTGACTAAGTGAAGGTAAAAAACATAATTTAAATACTTATTAAAATTTTTAGGATATTGGTATTATTATATTATCATGTAATAAGAATAATTTTGGTGGTGTAGAATGAAAATAAAACAATGGATCTTGAGGAAGGTTGTTACCAATTCTTTGGGTAACTCTTTTTTGTATGCACCAAAGGCCTTTTTTGGATAGATTTATTATAAAAGGGATACTTATATGATTATGGGAGGGATTTTGTGAGATTATTTGAGAATATTATGGGTGACTTGATGGGGTTGAGTGGTGTGAATATGGGGGATGTGTGAGTGACTTTTTATAGTGGTGGAGGAGTGGCATTCTTTTAAATTTAATGAAAAAACAATTCAACCCACGTTTTTCGTAGGAATATTAGCTCCAATATTGAAATAATTAAATGAAATTGAGTATTGGGTCTAAATATTTCCATAAAATGGTGTTGGACCAGTTTCTAGGACATTTTATCCTTTAAGTGAAAGGTTTATTACCATGTTTAGCTAAGATTCCTCTTATCGTTGTAATTTATTTGAATTTCTTTCACCAATAATTTTTATTGTAAAAAACTAAGTTTAAATAATTTGAAAATTATAATATTATAATTATAAATATAGAATAAAGTTTTACAAATTAAAATCACAAAATATGTATAAATTAATTCAAATTTAATCCAAAATATGGGATAAACAAGAGTGTTTTTAATGTAAAAATGTTCTAAAGATTGGTATGTTTTTATATCGAATTTCAAAGTTAAATTGATTCCAATGACCCAAATTGAATTAAACTTTTTATAGTTTATATAATATATCAAAAAAATTAATCAAAAAAATTATCCTTATAAATTATTTATACAAAAAACATTTAATTAAAATTTAGTATTATTCACAATTGATAAAAAACGAATCTTCGGAGAAGAATTCCAAAAAAATCACCCTACTATAATATTTATGTTATTATTAAAAAAATGAAGTTTATTTTTTCAAAGAAAAATTATTAAATTTTCAAATTTGATATTTAAAATGGATTTTCGATTAAATTGATTTATAATAAACTTCTATAATAATAAATATTTTTATCTATAAAATTGGATTTATTATTTTCTTATAACTATAAAATTTATTGAATGCATTTAAAAATTATTTATTAAGTAAATAATATATAGATAGTATTTAAAACATTTATGGAAAATATATTTTTCAATTTATTGAAATAAATTTTTTTCTGTACTTTTAAAAATATTTTTCATAGACAAGAAATTTATTTAATATCAAATAGGTCTTAAATTCTCTTCCAGTAATTGATAACCTATGAATTCATTTTATAAACATGACTAAACCAAATTTTTAATATTTATTTAATCTTAATCATAACTTATTTTCCAATGGCTAGGTGGAAATTAAAATAATATACTAATAATATTATTAATAGTATACGGTTGTTCGGTAAAACACATCCTTGTGTGTAATGAAATCTATTAAAGGAACTAGATATTTTGTATAATAAAAGAAAAATATAGTATTGTGTGTACCACAATCTAATATTAGTGTTGTGTGTTTCAAAATAATTACGTGGTTTTGATTATAAAGAAAAACATACTTAGTGGTTTTGTATAACAAAAGATATATTCTGTGTTTTGTGAAATGAAAAATACCAAAAGATTAAATTAATTCAAATGAAAAAACTATTCACAACATACCGGGGTATTATAGGAGGATACACTAAGAGTATGAGTAATAAAATATAGATAGAATCTATTTTGGGATTATATATCTCATATGGGTTTTAAATATTATTTATTTGATTAATGAAAATCAATATAAACATTATTACACAAAATTTACTAACCATATTTAAAAAATAGAGTTTTTATAATTCCTAATGTATACTATGTAATTCCAATATTTATTTAAAATTTATAAATAAATTTTGAATTTTTTAATTTAAAGAAATAATTAACTCACCATGTTAATAATTCTTAATTTAAGGCATGAAATGTTAGAAAACAAATCCACTTATTCAATTTTTATTGCAATTACAAATAATATAATATGTATTTAAAACAATAGTGTCAATACAATGTAACATATACAATTTTCCTATTTTAAATAAATGGTTCAAGTTTGTACCCATGATTCCACTCCTATATATAGAAAAATAAACTTCACATATAAATAATTAAGTTAATTTTTGAAGATGAATGTATCTAATTTAATCACATGGAAGAATTTTAAAAGATAGGGAAATTAATGGATCCTCTGAAATTTGAATTGAAACATCTAATATATGTATTGGTTTGGGCCATATATTCTATTTCATGAGACTCTTTGTTCTTAAAAAAAGAATAAGGCAATTTAAATTAATATAATATTATTGAAAACAAAAGAAAATAAATAGATGTAACTTAATCTAAAATAATCTAAATAAATAATTTAAAAGTATAAATATTTAGAAAAACTTTAGGTATCCTCGAACGAGTAATTATTTTATTACCATATTGCATCCATTGTTTTAAGACTATATCCAATATAATTGTATTTGGTTTTCACATCTAGAACCACCACATATCAGTTTATATATTTTCCCATGGCATAAACACATCTCTTATAGCATACATGTTCCTTGGGTATCAACGAACAACCTCATGTGATAAAATAAACCATTTTATTTCCCACGTTTTAGAGTCTTATAAATGATTTCTCAAATTACACATAATTTTTATGAAATAAAAATTATCATTAATATATAATATGTTATATATGATTCCTTAATCTTGATTATTTCAACAATTCCGCAGTTAATGGACACTTCTAATATTAACTCATCTTTTTTCATCATTTATATCCCAAAAATAATAAAATTATTTAATTCGAACATCTTTCAAAACACCTTCAATTATAAAAGGGTAATCATACAAATATTTGTATGTGGGATGTATTTTTGGATCCTATTCCACCATAGAACTCAATTCCTCATTTTTTCTTTCTATTATGTAACAATCTCAAAATATTTTTTCTTCAAATTTTGTGTTATTTTATGTTATAGTCCATTGATCACTGTCTTTATGTTTTTTCTTTTATTTTGGAAGCCACAATTTCAATAAAATCAACAGTGTAATTTAAATATATGGCATAAATTAATACCATTACCTCAATATATACATCAAAATTGTCTATTTATATCATTATAACTTCTAGTGGTGGTTCTAATTGATCAAAAAAATCCTAGGATTAGTCTCCATTGTTCATATATTTTAATAAGGTTTTTTGAGAATAATAAAATATATATTTAGATATAGTAAAAATAATATGGTATATTATAAAAAAAATAGACAAACATTATCTTAATAGAATTTAGAAAATAAATGAAAAATATCCAGAAAAATTCATACTGTATATTTTATGTTTAAATATATTAGAAATATTTATTATTTTCAATTTTTCAAAAATAGTTTTTTCCATAAAAAATGAAATATCCCTTACCTAACCTCGGAAGATTAATTTATTTTTCATGAAAATACCATTAATGTATACTGGAGTATGTGAAATATAATACTTTTGAGTAACCAATTCTTTTACCCATAATAACAAGCTTTTGAAAACAAGTGATCATTGTTTTTTATATATGAATAAAATTTACAAGTAATGTTAAATGTGTGTCAGGTATGATGGGTCAACAAAAATGTTGTATGAATTTACTAATAATTTATAACTATTTTCATAAATCAAATGGAGTGGGTATATATGAAAAATAAATAAAATCATCTTAATCCACAAATAATGTTTTTCTCGTTATGAACCTGAAATTATGAGTTGAACATTGAATCATTTTACATGCACTCCCCTATCACCCATGATCATAAAAATTAAGGAACACTTCTACATTGACATTATTAATAGGAAAATATTTCATGAGTAGAACCATGTGGTTTAATGGTGTTGAAATGCTATCATTTATAGTGGAATTTAGACTCGTTACATAGTGTTTTGGCCACCATACATATGTTTTTTCTTAACAAACTACCCTCCCTCCATTATTTGTATCCTAATCCATAGTTTCTATACTAGTATTTAATATTTTTTTTATCCCTCACATTATATATTACCACTAATATATGAGTAATAATTATGTTAAAAGTATATGACCACACAATATTATCCCTTCTAGTAAATATTTTGAAAAAATTTCATTTGAAAATATATTCCCAAAAAATATTTATAACATGGTTCATAATTTTTGGGATTTATATAATCTTTTTTTAAACTTATAATGAAATATTGAAGTTATTTTATTCCATAAATGTATTAGTTAATATTTGAACATAATTTTCCAAACGTGAATATTTTACATTTTCATTTTTATAATATAATTTTTCATTTAAATGATATTTTGTGTTTTTTATTTCATTACTACGTTTTTTATTTTATCTATGCATATATTTTTTTTAAATTTTATTATTCCATCAATGATAATAAAAGATATTGAAAACAATTATTTACAATAAATTATATAAAACCAAGGCTATATAATTGAAGGCATGGAAAACATATTTTTCTGATGTTGTTATACATATCATATGGAATAAAAAGTAGATATCATAATAAAAAACATATATTTTAAAAATTAAAATGAAATCACTAGTAGAAAAAAATACATGTCACTCCTAAAAACACTTCTTGGGATTACAAGGTAGATATATAAGTCCCCAACCTTAAACATTTCATAATCTTGAGTTATGTAAAGAATTTACATAAATCGTTTTTCAAGATATTTTTAGGTTTATAGTTTTATAGAATTAGGCCATATATCATACCTAATAAAACCATATTGTACAAATTAGACACATATAAATAGTGTCCATTTCATTCATAAAATGAAAATTTTAAAATAAAACGAGTTTTATTTTTCATGAATATCTTCGTATTATTGAACTCCAACTCCTCCTTTCTCTTACACAAAATTATATACATTGAAAAACAATTTAAAATTTATGATGAGCACAAAAATATCAATACGGGAAATAATATAAGGGAAGACAATGTTAGTCCCTCAATACTATAATCCCATGAATACATTTTCCCAGAGTTATACATTCAACCCATAAAACATAATATCTTTATCTTACCCCATTAAATCATAATATTTATATAAAAAACCATAAAAAACATAAATCAAAAAAATAACTTGTGAAATCTATATATTTTTTAAATTTTTTATTTCATGAATATATATAGAGTATCCTTCATTGTTAAATTTGGAACACTCACCACGGTATATTCCCTAAATAACTTAAAAGAAACCCTACAGTTTAACTCCACTTCATTACCCAATGCATTAATGGTCTATCATGATATAACCCAACCACAGTTTTTCACTGAACCTATTATATTCATAATTTATTCCCAATAACTATAACATAATCAAAACAAAAATAACATGTATCATGTGGAAATAACATTCCAACATTGAAATGAAGTTTCCTTCTTTCAAAGCAACACAATCATAAATGAAAACAAATTATATGAAAATAAAATAGAAAAATTTTAATGGGAGAATAAAAAAATTAAATTTATTTAAAATTTGTAAAATCCATTCATTGTATACATGTTAAAAAATATTCCTTTTGTATTTTGTAAAAATAGTTGAAAATGCATCTTTAAAAGATATTTTTTAAATAATGTCCCTTACCGTGCGTCCGACTCATCCCATAAAATATTAAACATCCAAAGTATTAAAATTTGGTTAATTTTTTACATTACTGAGAACATTTTTAAAGACTATTATTCTTTTTATAGGTATTAATATATTTTTATAACAATTACTTAATTATTTATGTTCACATCAAGCGCTTTGTTGATATTCGGTACTCGAGTGTAAAATGACATTGAGATGATGTCTATAGTCAAAATGTTCATAATTCCATCAAATCAAGATTAATATTCATGTAATAATAATCAAATTTATAAATCAATTATATTATTATCCATACCATTTATTTATTGTTATGAAAAATGAATAACGTTAAAATCATGGAGATGGTAGGACCTATGTACACATGAGTAACATTTCCATTTTCCATTGATTATTTAGGGAAATAAAGTAATTATTATTTTAACTTTCACTAATGATAATTATAAGGCCCCAGCCTTAAACCTTACTTAATATTGAATTAAATTAATAATCCACATTGAGGATATTTTCAGGTTTAGAGTTTTAGAGAATTAGATCATAAATCATTAATTACATTCCACATTTAAACAAATTGGTTTTATAAAAGATAGTACTCATTTTTCCCCATCAACGGAAACATATTTAATACAAAACATGGATTCTTTCTTGACACTTCCTTGACACTATCATCATATCTTGTACCTTTCCCTTGAACTGTGAAAAACATTTCAAAAACATGGGATGAGCATAAAAATCTCAGTAAGGGATATAAAAATATGGAAAGGAAACATGAGTACATGTAAACATAATAATGAAATCATACTTTAAACATAAAACATAAGCACATTAACATGCCCCATAAAATCATGAATAAATCATAAAAATCATACGACATAAAGGTAACTTGAGGCATTCATAACATTCTTACGTAGCGAGTAACCCTCTTGGTTACGTTTGGAATACCCATCACAGTATATTCCCTAAATCTCTTCGGAGAAACCTTAACGTTTAACCCCTTCACGTTACCCAATGAATTGGAGAGCTATATCGGGCTCACCCGCCCTTAGTTTATCATGGAACCACCCATCTTCATAATAATTCCCAAGAACCACAACATAATCATATCACATAAAACATGAATAAAGAAAACATTACATTTCCACCTTTCAATCACAAGATATCAATACAACACATTGAAATAAAAAAAAATTATGAAAAACATTTTCAATACCAAAATAAAAGAAAAGTAAAACACGGTATTTATTTTTCTTTTAAAAAGAAGGTATGGTTTGTAGAGGAAGCTGAAACTCAAAATATGGTCATGGTGGCGGAGAAGTCGTTGTCGCCACATACGTACGACAAAAACATTTCCTTTTGTCATTTAGTAAAATGCTTCGTATAAAAAAGATTCCATTTGGATAAACGTAAAAGTCAAAGGGGTTTATACACCGTATAATAGAAGGTTGTGTATAAAACAAAATATTCCTCAATGAATGGAGATTGAGACGCAGTCCCTTAAAAAGACGGTATCATTGGATTAAGGATAAATCAATTACATAATTATGTGTGACAAACTAATACACCAAATATAATTGGATATTAAGTGTAAACAAATCAGAGGTTATTCACAGATATTCATAGAACAACATATTGAAGGAGTACAAGCTTATCCCAAAGAATCAAAATTAGGTTAAGAAGTTCCCTTGCAAAAATTTGACAGCCTAACGGCGTCACTACAAAATTCAGAAAATGAGTTGATGAGAGATAAAAAGGGAATCTCATCACTTGGACATAAAATATAAATCAATAATGATATAGAATAACATATCCTAACATAATATTATGTGAACTAAAAGGCATAACAAAAGAAGTCTTTTAAAAAAATAAGAGGGTGAAAGGTTCCCTTACCGACATGGGTATCTTTCGAAACATATACCCCGTGAATGAAGGACAGTACAACATTGATGTAAATACTCATAAATGAGAGTATATTACACAATGAGTAAAATAATGGGCAGTACATACACCACTCAAAGGAATATTTGGCTAATGTAGCATAAATATCATGGGAATAAACGTGAGATGAAACATCCCTTATGAAAACTCGGCAGCCTAATGGCGCCCCATAAAACATAAAAAAATGGATTGATGAGATCAAATAGGGTCTCTCGTAATATTAAAATAAAGATTACGAAAAGAGGAATATAAAATAACATCCCCCAACATAACAAAGTGGATCTTAAAAGAAGTGACATAAAGGAGAGTACTTAAAAAGAAAGAGAGAGGTTACATCTCTTACGCAAATTCGGCAGCCTAATGGCGCCACTCAAAACATTCAAAATGGATTGATTAGAGAGAATAGGGTATCTCATCATATGAACATAAAAATTAAAGTAAGAGTAATATAAAATAACAACCCAATCATAAGAAAGATGATCTTAAAAGGAATTACATAAAAGAGTGTACTTAAAAAAAGAGAGGAGTATGATCCCTTACCTCATGTCTGACATGTCTTGTTAGTTTCTTTATATTCCTGAATAATAAACTTTGGTAAATTTATAATTTCCTAAGTAACTCCTTTAAAGATTATTATTCAGTTCATATCAAATATTATAATGTTATAATAATTGTTTAATAATGTTAGTTCATATTAGACGTTTTTGCCGATGTTTGGTACATGAGTCAAAAATGAACTTGTTTGAAAAATGATTGCCCATGTAGTTATAAGTAAATAATTTCCAGAATAGTATTAATGATTAAAATATCATATTTATCTAGTAAATATTCATTTTATACTATTCCATATCATTTGGATATAAAAAACGAAAAGCATCGTTCATGGAGACGGTAGGTCGTACGTACGCATGAATGCTACATTCATTTTTTTTGTCATATTAATGGAATTAAAAATAAATGATATATATATATATATATTATAATTCCAGTATAATATATATGTTATATAGGTCACATATGTTCATTAATTTCATTCTTTATACATTCCATGTATTGCATGTACGAGTCACATCACTTGAGGGGGCGGTAGTCCACACTTCCTCATATGAAATTATCGCATTTGCACAACCTAAAAAGAATAATGGTTTGTTTTAAATATAAAATACAGAAGCATATAGTAAACATAAATACCATATATATCATATATAATATACAATGGCATCATTATGGCCACCTATAAAGTAGTTAAAATAATATTGAACAATCATCGTTTCGTAAGGCAGAAAATCGCCAACCACAGAAACAGTATATTCTATAACCATTAGAAAAAGGTGTGTGTAAGTGTAGCTAGAATAATTCACATACAAACATCATAGTATATTGAAGATAATGGTGTTGTTACAAAAGAAAACAATAAAAAGAGTTTAGGGGGTTGGAGAAACAAAATAAAACATAAGAACCCAAGAGAAAACACTACCTTTAAAATGGGTAACTCTCTTTGATTTAAGCTCAAAGGCTTCCTTGGAAAGGATTATGCCCAAAGTGAGGCTTCAATGATTAATAGAGGGATGTGGAGAGATGAAATGGTAAGGTTTTGTCCGAGACAAAGGCTTGAGAGGTGTGTGTAAGGTGGTAGAGGTGGGGGCCTTTTATAAGAGGAGAAGAGGGGCACTCTTGGAAAGTAAAGAAATGTTACTTTATTTTAAAATGATTTTCTGATTTAAAAGGACCCACATTGATATAATTCGAGGATAAGGTGATAAGGGTTTGAAAAATACCCATCCAATAGGTTTTTGACAAGTTTATGTCTTAGATTGTACATTATCTTTTAATTTTATTTAAATCGTTAAATAATGAGTTAATCGTTGCATCATCATGATGTCATAAATAATTTAATTTATTTAATGTCTAAAAATTATAAAAAAAACTACTATGATATATAAAATCGTTTTATATTTCAAATTAATATTTTTATTCAAACATCTGACATGTAATACCCCACTTAATAATTGTTTTAGTAAAACAACTCATGTTCGTGACATTTTTACTTTAACATTAAATAAAAAGATATTAATGACATTTTCCTTCCAAAGTGGCTCCATGGGGTACCCAAGTTGACCCATGGATTTCCTTGGTCGGCCATGACACATCCAATAAGGGTAGGACATGTTTCATGCTCATCTCATATTATTAGAACATTATTTTTACCTTAAACTACACTAATTACCTCTAATCACGATTAAAAACTTAAAAGTTACTATTCACCAAAAAAATATTTTAATCCCATTGAACAACATTTTTCTTCTTAATGAAAACCATGTATGTCAGATTTTTGAAATTCAAAACACAGAGGTGGTAAAATTTCATTTAAATGAAAAATCGGTTTTTTAAGTACCACTTAGTGGTTTCACTATTCATCAAAAATTGAAGTTTTTCAGAAAAATACCAAAACATCACCCTAAGATATATTTTATATTAATAATTCAAAAATGAAGTCTATTTTACAAAATTCAAAACATATAAGTTGAATTAATTAATTTAATAATTGATTCCGGTTGTCAGAGCAAATAGCATGTTTTTTATGAAACAATAAGTATCAAAAGATTGACACTAGTTTAAGTCTGATTTCAAAGTGAAATTAATTCCAACGACCACAATTGGATTAAATGGTAAAAATATATTCTAATTTTACTTTAAAAAAAATTCAAAAGATAATGTAATCATATAAATAAATCAGATTAAAACGAGGTTTTGAATTAAAATACAACATTTTTCACTATTCATTAAAAACTGAACTTTATCGGAAAGATACCAAAAATTTACAAAAAGAATATTTTGTTGTCCCGATTCTAAATAAGAATTTTATTTTGTCAAATAAAACCCATAAAATTGTAAAAATTGGATTTAAAAGAGGTTTTCCATCAAAAGGCGGTTAATCGACCTTTTAAAGAATATTAAAGTGTTTACGCTTAAAATTGGATTCATTCGCATTTTTAATCCTCTAACATTTATTGTAAAGAGTAAAAATATTTGACAAACATATATAATCATTTTTTTAGTTAGTTCTGTTCATTCCCGCAATTACAACGGCTAGGCGTTAACTACCATTTAAAATAATATTATTTTATTATTAGAGTACAACGTAAGATTCAAAAGAAACTAGTTGTTGCATATTGGGTACCCCATCGAGCATAGCATCCCCTTTAAAGTAATATTAATATTTTATTCACAAATATGGATAAATATAAAAATGACATATTCTTTATTTACCTGGGGTGTTACATCCTTCCCCCCTTTTGGGAATTGCGTCCTCGCAATTTTAAAATTCAGCTTGGAAACATCCTTGAAAGTCCCACATTGGAACAAGAGTCTCTAAAACAATCACTTTAAAATAAAGAAAGATAAGTACAGTGGTCACCCGTGTTAACCCATACTAGGATTCCATGTAGGAAAACATGGACATGGAGGAGAAAACATAGGGTCATGTTCTGATGGAGAGTGATAGAAAACATGTTTAGGAGAAAGTTAACCTCAAGAAAATCAAAAACATGTGAAGGGTTAAACGGTATTCGATTCCCCAGTAGGAAAAGTTAATAGAAAAAAATTTCGTTTTAAGTTTCTTTTTATTGAGGAATTTATTCATAAGGAAACATAATCACTTATCATGTTGACTTTCAACTTTTATTATATTTCTTACACAAACTCATATTTTCTCCAAAATACGAGTATTTAGGAAGACTTGTTCACATTAAGAGTACTATAATAAACTTCTAGAGAATCACCTAATCCACAAAAGAGAACTATATACTTCCGATGTCTTTAGAAATTATCCAAAACGAAAACTAAAAAGGTTAGCACAAGATCAGATAATCCAGAAAAGGATAACCCTCTATAAAAAGAAAATCCATTCATAATCTCCAAAATTTGTCCAATCAAAACCCAAAGTTCAACGAGGACCATTCGATAAAACATTTGTCAATAAAATTCATCAAAGTACACCAAAATAAGATTGAAACCCAAATATTTGAAGGATTTAGTCAAATAGTCTTCCATGTTAAATCGTAACATTTATCTCCAAACAACATCAGTTACTCGTAAAGTCTCGTATTGAAAAGTAAGTAACCTAATCACATATCCTCCATGATAGGTTAATAAATTTACATAGATAACCCAAAATCAACTTACTATTAATTAATAAAATCCTCTAACTAAAAAGAATCAGTCAAACTAACCAGGGACTTCACGTAGTCCAGTGGTAGGTGATAAATACCAGTTGAACTTTGGTTGTGGGTTCGATTCCCGCAGCTCTATCCGACGCGACGGGTTGTCACACAGTCTGCATGTTGTCTTATTTATAAAACTCCAAAAATAACCCTAACATGTTTTAATCTCAATAGTTTCTTTATACCTCTCGTTTTCATCCAAATTCATTACGATCTCAACATTTTAATTCTTGATGTCTTATTTCACCACCATAAGATAAAATTAAATGATTCCCAAAATGAATAACATCATACCTTGATCATGGCGTCCACTCGGTTTCATCGACATCTTGCTCACGTAGGTAGAAGTCCCATGCATTACAACAATGATTTAGATATCCTTCAAAATCATTTTCTTCCTCCATCCAAATACAACTTGTACAACATGGGTCATATGGGTGTTCATAGAAAAACAGTTTTGGAAAATGATCATGTATGACATATAATTCTGAAACATCTGATAAAACATGATTTCTATAAAATAATCGTACAGAATTTGAGTTGAAACTTTCTATTATTGGTCCTTTTAAAATACCATAAGTATGTGCTGAGAGATTATATTTTAAAATCAAATATAAATATGTTGTGCAAGTGTCTCCTTCCTCAGCACCATTTTTAAAATCATAATATGCTTCAAATTCTTGTGATAAGGTAAAATATTTGAAAATACCTTGATAATATTTACCTTTCTTAAAAATATGAGAATATTGTGAAAATAGTATTTGTCTAAATAAAACCCATGATCCATGATGATAATGAGGTATAGTGGAGGTGTTTGATATCTCAAACAACTGCTTGCAAGTGAGTTGTATGGTAGAAAGAGTTTCACAATCATCGGAACATGACTTTGCAATAATTATTGCAATCATGTCATCAGGAAGAGATAGGAATGTCGTTTGAGATCCTTATCCTTCCATTCGTAACAGACTTTACTTGACTTGAAAAAAGTTATAAAACAAGGATTTAACAGAAATAATAGATATAGGGACTAATCATGTGTCTAACAAAAACTCATAATCCCTAAAGTTGTCTAAACCGACCTCTGATACCAACTATAAGGCCCCATACCTAAACCTTACGTAATATTTAATTAAACGAATAATTCACATTGAGGATCATTTCAGGTTTAGAGTTTTAGAGAATTAGATCATAAATCATTAATTACATTCTACATTTAAACAAAGTAGTTACATAAAAGATAGTACTCATTTTTCCCCATCAACGGAAACATATTTAAAACAAAACATGGATTATTTCTTGGCACTTCCTTGAAACTATCATCATATCATGTACCTTTCCCTTGACCTATGAAAAACATTTCAAAAAATTGGGATGAGCCTAAAAAAGCACAGTAAGGGATATAAAAATATGGAAAGGAAACATGAGTACATGTATACATAAGAATGAAATCATACTTTACCCATAAAACATAAGCACTTTAACATACTCCATAAAATCATGAATAAATCATAGAAATCATAAGACATAAAGGTAACTTGATTCATTCATAACATTCTTACGTAGGGAGTAACCCTCTTGGTTACGTTTGGAATACACATCACAGTATATTCCCTAAATCACTTCGGAGAAACCTTAACGTTTAACCCCTTTACGTTACCCAATACATTGGAGAGCAATATCGGGCTCACCCACCCTTAGTTTATCACGGAACCACCCGTCATCATAATAATGCACAAGAACCACAACATAATCGTATCACATAAAACTTGCATAAAGGAAACATTAAATTTCCACCTTTCAATCACATGATATCAATACAAAACATTGATATAAAAACATTATGAAAACCATTTTCAATACCAAAATAAAAGAAATGTAAAACATGGTTTTTATTTTTCTTCTAAAATAAATGTATGGCTTTTAGAGGAAGCCGAAACTCAAATAATGGTCGCGGCGGCGGAGAAGTCGTTGTCGCCGCATACGTAAGACAAAAACATTCCATTTTTTCTTTTAGTAAAACGCTTCTTATAAAAAATATTTATTTTGGCTAAACGTAAAACTCAAAAGGTTTTATACACCATATAATAGAAGATTGTGTGTAAAACAAAATATTCCTCAATGAATGGAGATTGAGACGAAGTCCCTTACGAAGACGGTATCCTTGGATTAAGGATAAATCAATTACATAATTATGTGTGACAAACTAATACACCAAATATAAGTGTATATTAATTGTAAAACAATCAGAGCTTATTCACACATATTCATATAACGACATATTCAAAGAGTACAAGCTTATCCCAAATAATCAAAAGTTGGTTAAGAAATTCCTATGAAAAAATTTGACAGCCTAACGGCATCACTACAAAATTCAGAAAATGAGTTGATGAGAGATAAAAAGGGTATCTCATCACTTGGACATAAAATTTAAATCAATAAAGATATAGAAGAACATATCCCCACATAATATTATGTGAATTAAAAGACATAACAAAAGAAGTATTTTAAAACAAGAGGAGGGTGAAAGGTTCCCTTACCGACATGGGTATCTTTCGAAACAAACACCCCGTGGATGAAGGACAATAAAACATTGATGTAAATACTCATAAATGAAAGTCTATTACACAATGAGTAAAATAATGGTCAGTACATACACCACTCAAAGGAATTTGTGGAAAATGTAGCATAAATCTCACGGGAATAAAAGTGAGATGAAAAATCCCTTATGAAAACTCGGCAGCCTAACGGTGCCACTTAAAACTTACAAAAATGGATTGATGAGATCAAATAGGGTCTCTCATAATTTTAAAATAAAGATTACAGGAAGAGGAATATAAAATAACATCCCCCAACATAACAAATAGGATCTTAAAATAAGTGACATAAAGGAGAGTACTTAAATAGAAAGAGATAGGTTAGATCTCTTACGAAAATTCGGCAGCCTAACGGTGCCACTCAAAACTTCCAAAATGGATTGATGAGAGAGAATAGGTTCTCTCATCATATGAATATAAAAATTAAAGTAAGAGTAATATAAAAGAACATCCCAATCATAAGAAATACGAGCTTAAAAGGAATGACATAAAAGAGTGTACTTAAAAAGGAAGAGAGGAGTAGGATCCCTTACCTCAAGTCCGACTTGTCTTGTTCGTTTCATTATATTCCTGAATAATAAACTTTGGTCAATTTATAATTGCCTAAGGACCTCCTTTAGATATTATTATTCAGTTAATATCACATATTATAAGGTTATAATAATTTTTTAATAACGTTTGTTCATATCAGACGTTTTTGTCGATGTTTCGTACATGAGTCAAAAATGAACTTGTTTGAAAAATGATTTCCCATACAGTTATAAGTAAATAATTTCCAGAATAGAATTAATGATTAAAATATCATATATATCCAGTACATAATAATTTTATACTATTCCATATCATTTGCAGATAAAAAACAAAAAGCACTATTCATGGAGACGGTAGGTCGTACGTACGCATGAACGCTACATTCATTTTTTTGTCATATTAATGGAATTAAAAATAAATGATATATATATATATATATATATTATAATTACAGTATAATATATATGTTATATAGGTCACATATTTTCATTAATTGTATTATTTATACATTCCATGTATTGCATGTACGAGTCACATCACTTGAGGGGACGGTAGTCCACACTTCCTCATATGAAATTATCGCATTTTCACAACATGTAAATAATAAAGGTATGCTTTAAATATAAAATACAGAAGCATATAGTAAACATAAATACCATATATATCATATATAAAATACAGTGACATCATAATGTCCACCTTTAATGGTGTTAAAAGAATATTGAAAAATCATCATTTCATGAGGCAGAAAATCGCCAACCACAGAAACAGTATGTTCTTTAACCATTAGACGAAGGTGTGTGTAAGTGTAGCTATAATCCTTCACATAACAACATACTAGTAAATTTAATATACTGTTTTTGTTACAAAAGAAAAGAATAAAATGTGTTTAGGGGTTGGAGAAACAAAATAAAACATAATAACACAAGAGAAAACACTACATTTAAAACGGGTAACTCTCTTTGATTTAAGATCAAAGGCTTCCTTGGAAAGGATTCTTCCAAAAGTGAGGCTTCAATGATGAAGTAAGGGATGTGTAGAGATTAAATGGGCATGGGTTGGCCAAGCCAAAGGCTTGAGAAGTGTGTGTAAGGTGGTAGAGGTGGGTGCCATTTATAAGAGGAGAGGAGGGACACTCTTGGAAAGTAAATAAATGTTACTTTATTTTAAAATGAGTGTCAGATTTAAAAGGACCCACACTGATATAATTCGAGGATAAGGTGATAAGGGTTCGAAATATACCCATCCAATAGGTTTTTTACAAGTGTAGGTCTTATATTTTACATTATCATTTCATTTTATTTAAATCGTTAAATAATGAGGTAATCCCTGCATCATCATGATGTCATAAATAATTTAATTTATTTAATGTCTAAAAATTATAAAAAAATAACTATGATGTAGGAAATCATTTTATCATTCCAATGACTATTTATAGTCAAATATCTGACTTGTATAACCCCACTTAAAAATTGAATTAGTAAAACAACTCATGTTTGTGACATTTTTACTTTAACATTAAATAAAACGATATTAATGTCATTTTCCGTCCAAAGTGGCTCCATGGGGTCCCCAAGTTGACCCATGGATTTCCATGGTCGGAAATGACACATCCAATAAGTGTAGGACATGTGTCAAGGTCATCTCATATTATTAAAACATTATTTTTACATTAAACTACACTAATTACCTCTAATTGCGATTAAAAACATAAAAGTTACTATTCACCAAAAAAATTATTTTAATCCCATTGAACCACATTTTACTTCTTAATGAAAATCATGTATGTCGGATTTTTGAAATTCAAAACACAGAGGTTGTAAAATCTCATTTAAATGAAAAATCAGTTTTTTAAGTACCACTTAGTGGTTTCACTATTCATCAAAAATTGAACTGTTTCAGAAAAATACCAAAACTTCACCCTAAGATATGTGTGATATTCCAAATTCAAAAATGAAGTCTATTTTAAAAAATTCAAAACATATAAGTTGCATTAATAAATTTAATAATTAATTCCCGCTGTCATAGCAAATAACATGTTTTTATGAAACAATAAGTATCAAAAGATTAACACTAGTTTAAGTCCGATTTCAAAGTTAAATTAATTCCAACGACCACTATTGAATTAAATGGTAAAAATATATTCTAGTTTTACTTTAAAAACAATTCAAAAGATAATCTAATAATATAAGTAAATTATATTAAAAAGTGTTTTTGAATTAAAATACAACATTTTTCACTATTCATTAAAAAATGAACTTTATCGGAAAGATACCAAAAATTTACACGAAGTATATTTTGATGTCCCGATTCTAAATAAGAATTTTATTTTTATCAAATATAACACATAAAATTGTCAAAAAGTGGATTTAAAAGAGGTTCGCCATCAAAAGGTGGTTAATCGACCTTAGTTTTGTTCATTCCCACCATTACAATAGCTAGGTGTTAACTACCATTTAAAATAATATTATTTTATTATTAGAGTGCAACGTAAGATTCCCAAGAAACTCGTTGTTGCGTATTGGGTACGCCATCAAGCATAGCGTCCCCTTTAAAGTAATATTAATATTTTATTCACAAATATTGATAAATATAAAAATGTCATATTCTTTATCGACCTGGGGTGTTACATCCTTCCCCCCTTTTGGGAATTGCATCCTCGCAATTTTAAAATTGGGCTTGGAAACATCCTTGAAAGTCCCACATCAGAACAACAGTCGATAAAACAATCTCTTTAAAATAAAGAAGGATAAATACAGAGGTCACCCGTGTTAACCCATAATAGGATTCCATGTAGGAAAACATGGACATCGAGGAGAAAACAAAGGGTAATGTTCTGATGGAGAGTGATAGAAAACATGTTTAGGAGAAAGTTAACAACAAGAAAATCAAAAACATGTGATGGGTTAAACGGTATTCGATTCCCCAGTAGGAAAGGTTAATAGACAACATTTTTGTTTTATGTTTCTTTTTATTGAGGAATTTATTCATAAGGAAACATAATCTCTTATCATGTTGATTTTCAACTTTGATTATATTTCATACACAAACTCGTATTTCAATTAATTTCAATTGTGACACAATTCATTTCATGAATTTTTAAAAATATCATAACAAATTTATATATTTCTAAAAAACTCAATTAAATAATCCAAAAAGGTTAGATTCATCTATAAAATACATAAAATTATGTGAAATTTAATTTATTTTAATATTTACAGTTTCATTTACTTGAACCTTTTATTTTTGAGTCAATTATTGCATCATCATTTTTTCACGAATTAATTAAATTATTTATTTATTAAATAATTTAAGCAAATTTTTATGATGTAGGTAAAAAATATGTGTTTCCAATAATTATTATAGTTAATTATATCCCTTTTATTATTCCATATTAAAAATACATTACTTGTAAAAAATAAGGGTGTGACAAAATTTGTCTTCTCTTCGAATATAATATTATGAATATAATTCTCAAACCCAAGTGGATTCCAAAGTATATAAATTAAACCCAAGGATTATTTTTTTAAGCAATTTTATCCAATGAAATTTGGAAAAGTGTTGTGGTGATATCATATTAGTTGTTACATTATTTTTACCTTTATTTACTCAATTATCCTTTAACTGCGGTAATAAAAATAATTATTAAAGTTACAATTCATATTATATTGAAATTATTTTGATCCTATCAGATCATAAATATAAAACATATTACAACTATTTATGTGTGTTTTTCAAAATTAAAAACATATAAGTGGCTAAAATTCATTTAATATTATTCCAATGGATGGACCAAGAAAATATGTTTTTAAAGTAAAATCCATTAAATGTTCACAAAGATTCTATATAAAATTTCAATGTGAAATTGATTACAATGTCCAAAATTAGATTAAATGAAAAATAATAATATAATTATTCTTTAAAAGAAATTAAATTATAATCTAACTACATAAATAAATTAAATGAAAAAAAATAAATTTTGAATTAAAATAGAGTATTTTTCACTATTCCTAAAAATTGAATCTTATCAGAAAAAATATCAAAAATTTATAAAAAGTAAATTTGAATAATCTACATTGAGAATATAATTTTATTTTTTAAAACCTAACTTATAAAACTATCAAATCAAGATTTAAAATGGAATTCCTATCAAAAAGAAGTAAACGGTTTTTTAGAAAATTAATGTTTTAAACCATAAAACTAGATTAATTTCATACTCTTTTGAAAATAGTGTCATTTTTATTTAATATGTAATTAATAAACATGAAATGGAATTATTGTATCATTAATTGGGTTGTTACATTCATCTATATTTTGGATGTTGCATCCTTTCAATTTTCATTCACTTTTTAAATAAGTAGGGATACATATCCCCCATAGTATTGTAGGATTCTAATGTTGCTTCTTTGACCATATAGGTTTTACACAAAACATTAACCTAATGATTCACCTTATTCTAAAAAACCTAATCTATATTGTCAAGAACCTATATTTTCTATTCCATATAATAATGATTCTATTAAAACTGAACTGCATCTAGACAAGATATAGATCCACCATATATTTTCTTAACATTGAAACATGGGAAACATTGTGTACCTAAGATAAACTCATATGAAAAGCCACATGATAGGAAACTGATCCAAATTTCTCCACGATTTCATAGATTCTAAAAAACCATTGAATCAGTTTTCCATTCTTACAAAAACACATCACACATTAACTTAGTGAAACTTTGAAAAAGACATGATCAAATTGCTTGGAAGATAGATCCTTTTTCAATTTATCTGTTTAACTTTTGAGCCTACTCTAAGATGACCTAATGTTTAGCTGATTCAATTGAACTTTTGCTACCATTTCATCCCCTAATTATGATCCCATCAACATCCTATCACCTATTTCATCCAAAAATGCGGGAGTTCGACAACACTTTCTAGATAATTCCCAAAATGGTTCCATATTTATACATGAATGAAAATTGTTATAATAAGAAAAATCAACCAAATAAGGATGATGATCCCAACATCTGTGGTAATCCATTGAAAAAGCATGTAGCATATCCTATAATATTTTATTTATACATTCTGATTTCTCATATGATTGATGATGAGAAACAGTATTGAAATTTAATTTAGCACACAATGACTTTTGAAGGCCATTACAAAAGTTAGAAGAGAACCTATGATCATTATAAAATTCATTGGAGAGTGGAACTTTGTGTAATGTGAATATATCATTATGATATATCCTATAATGTTTGTCTAGAGCTAGAGTGACTAAAATAGGAATAAAATCCCTAGATTTTGACAATTGATTATCAATAACCCATATCTCATTTTTAGATCGATAATTATTTGATAATAACACTACAAATTCCATATATATATATTTCTATTTCCACTCAAGAATTTTAAAAGGATGAAGCATCCCTTTTGATAAATATCACTCTTATTTAACCTATTAAAAAGTCATTCAATTCGCAGTAATGTCACCAATATCTATTCTCATTCCATTCCACCAGTACTAATCTCGAATATCTCTATATATCTAAATAAAACCATGATGAACTAAAAATGGAGAACTATGATCTTTACATAGATAATGTTTCTTCAATTGTGAATCACATGTTAGAAGCAATCTTCTCCCAAGACTCAAAACACAATCTTTATCAATGTAAAATTTAGTAAACTTACCCTTTTGAACCAATTTTACTAATTCTTGAACTCACAAACTTCCTTCCGTGATTTCATAATTGTATCTGATAGATTTTATTCCACTAACACCTAAAAAATAAATTTAATTACCTACACCAACAACATCCAATCCAAAATTCATCAAATCATTAACCAAAGGATCATGTTGCAAATGTTACATGGTTAATGTAGCATTAATTTTCTATCTCAATGCATTATCCACTTTGATTGCTTTTCCTTGATGGTAATGAATCATTCAATCATAATACTTGATTACTTCCATCCATATTCTCTGTCTCATGTTCAATTATTTTTGAGTTCACATATACTTCAATCTTTTTTGAATTGTATATATTTAACACTTTATTCCATATAAATGTTTACTCTACCATTTTACTGGAAAAAATAACATAAACGAATTGCAAATCATTCATAAGTTAATTTAACTTAGGGGGTTTCCAATGACGTAAAACATAAGAATTTACATGATCATTTTGTTTTAAGACACAACCATGTCATTTAAATAAATGATCATTTTAGATTAAAAATCCCCCATTTCTGGATGATAGGGCCAAAACTAGAGAATTTAACAATCTTTTTTTCAATTCCTGAAAACAACCATCACATTATTCTAACAAGATGAACTTGATACCTTTTTGAGTTAACTTATTTAGTGGTCTAGAGAACCATGCAAAGCATTTAAAAAACCTCCAGTAATGGCCTACTAAACTATTCAAACTATGAATTTAAATGAAATTAGTAGGTCTTATCCACTGTTCAAAAAATAATGTTTAAGAAGGGTCAATAGTCATTCCATATTTATAATAACTTTGACCAAGGAAATAAATTTTCTACATCCAAAATTTACACATTCTGAATTTAACAGAAAATTTCTTTTTTGATGGTTTTAAAAATAACCCATAGATGCCATTAATCGTCTTCTTTTATTTTAAAATATACCAAAACTTCATAAAGAAAAAAACCACAAACATATCCAAGAACTAATGAAATATTCTATTCATAGTAACAAGGAATATAGTATGTGGATTAGTTATAAGAAAAGGCATAAATTTAATTCTATATCCCCATATCCAGTCCTAAATGTAGTCTGTAGAATGTATTCTTCCTTTACATTCTAATGATGTTACCCCATCCCCAGATGAACATTTGAAAATACTATGCACCCTGGAGTAGATAAAAAATCCTCAATATGAGGAAAATGATAACTTTTATTAATAGTGACATTATTCAAGGCTCTATAATCAATGAAATGTTTCATGGAACCATTTTTATTTTTAATAAAAAATATATAAGAATCCCTTTATGAAGTGATAGGTCAAATGAAACCTTTATCTAATAACCTGAGAAATTTCCTCTCTAACTCTGAATGTTATATTTGATCCATTCTATAAGGGGGCTTATAAATGATCTTATAATAAGGAACCAATTAAATAATAAATTAAACATACTGATCATGTATAATATATGGAAACTCATCAGAAAATAAAATGTAGATACTCATTTACCACCACCACATCGTTAATATGAATAGTTCAT
The DNA here is from genome assembly GCA_963277665.1 of Viscum album. Classification (NCBI taxonomy): domain Eukaryota; kingdom Viridiplantae; phylum Streptophyta; class Magnoliopsida; order Santalales; family Viscaceae; genus Viscum; species Viscum album. The sequence goes on along the minus strand of OY728162.1, from coordinate 1,363,980,764 downwards.
TTGTTTTCAACAACATTTTGAAGATAATATTCAATTATATATTTTTAAAATTTTATTGGCTTCATGATTTGTTATAAATGGAATGTGTTCGTTCTTGTACACAAACTAAGACTCTTTCTGAAAGGAAACATCATTGGTTGAAAAATCAATCATAGCATGGTAATAAAATACATACCTAGAATAACTTCATACACGACTAGTGAGAAAAAAATATTTGTAGTTAAATTATATATATAGATAATGATAATAAGATTCTTATAGTTTCTTTTTTATTTATTGTTTCCACCATTTGTTTTTACCATATGTTCTGCTTCTATTTCTCACGATGGAATTCAAAATTTACTATAAAACTTCTTATAAATTTAGGAATGTGTAGAATCCTTTTGAATCAACACAGTAGTATATTATAAATAAACAAAAAAGTTACATGATACCACTCTTTTTGATGCTTGAAAATCTTCTAATGTTGTTTCAAAGGATTGAAGAACACCTTTCTACTTATAGTCTAGATGCTTTATATCATTCAGGTTCCTCTTCGGACACTTATTTGCATATTTCCCCTTCTCATTTTATTTAAATCTTTTTATTTACTATATATAAATTTTTATTATTATTATTCTTACCATTATATATTTTATTGTAGTTACAATCCTTATCCATATGATAACACATTAGAACCACTTACCAAAATTGAAAATCCATTCCCCAATAGGGTTTTACTATAATTCTCAAAAACTATAAACTTAATTTTTCTACCATCCATCTCTTTTGATAAATTCATCACCTTCACTTTCCATTGTGACCGTTTTTCTACTAGGATTCAATGAACTCATGAACATCAAGAGATTACATTTCCTCCTATAAACATCGAATATGTTTTTCATAACATTGGATTTCCTGATAAGACAACTCTATTCTATATTTTGTCATTAATCTAGAGTAAGAATGATTGATTTTACTATCAAGATCATGAATGAAATTTTCATCATACCATGCTAATCAAGTGAATTTTTCATCATATATAGAAATTGAATAGTCTAACTACCTAAATTCCATTAACTTTTTCCATCCCATGTCAAACTGCTATAGGAAAATATTTGAAAAGAAAAATATTTTTCAATTCATCCCACTCCCAAACATCAATCTCCTCACTAACCATAACATTATTTACCATCGACCTCCACTAATCAACTTGACCTTAAAATTATGAAACAAAAAGGAAAAATTTTTTATTGTTTTAACACTCAATGACCTCAAAAATCATTTCTATGTCTTTAATCCATCATTCTTCTACTACTTGGTTAGATGATACACTGAGTGATGGTTGATGTGACATAATTTAATGCTCTAATACAAACATATTCTTCTATGGTTGATCTGGATGATCATGTTCATGGATTCTAGAGCCATTTATGACATGTGTCAACTAAACCATCATTATAATAAATAGTTTAGTTTAGATTCTGACCATCTCGGGATACTGCATTCAAAGAATGTTCTCCTATCAATGTATTCCTACCATGACATCCACGTTTCCCATGTAGAAAACCCTTATGAACATATATATCATAGATGAAGCAACATGGTAATCTTAAAAATCTATATCATTTAAATATAACCACCAAATAAAAATGTTTTATAGATATTCTATTAACAATATCCTAACCCCAAAAGTAATCTAAATGAACCTTTGATGCAAACTATAAGGCAGTGAACATAAAAATTACACAATCTTGAGTTAATATAAAAATTTAATTTATTCCACATTGAATATCATATTAGTTTTGTAGTTTTAGTTAATTATTCTATATCTCATAATTAATAAAAACATAATGTAAAATTGTATACTTTTGAATAGTATCAATTTGTTTCATAATATAAATCTTTTCAAATAAAACATGATTTCATTTTCATGAAACAACTTCATAACATTCAACATGACTTCCTAAATTCTTTTACCCATCCTTATACCATTTAAAAAACATAGTAAAACATAAGATAAACACAAAAATATAAGTAAGATAGATTAAATAAATAAATAAAACATTATTCCATGAATTCTTTAATCCCTAGAAAACATTTTCACAAAGTTATACATTCCACCAATAAAACATCACCTTTTGAAATAATAATATTACTATAAAACAACATAGAAAACATAAATAAAAAAGGTAACATGTGGAATATATATCATTCATACATTTTATCTTTCACTACCACATAGGGAGTAACCTTTATAGTTACATTTGGAATACCCACTGCGGTATATTCTCTAAATCTCTTTAAAATCTATATTGTTTAACTACTTCTTTTTACACAATGCCTACATAAATATAGTGCAGTAACCCACCCTCAATTTATCATTGAACAATTCATATTCATAAAATATTTCCAAGAACCATAACCTTATTATAACACATAAAACAAGAATAATGTACAAATAACATTTCCACTAAGAAATCACATTTCATTTTATCAAAGCTAAAAACTTATAAATAAAAACATATTATGTGAAAATAAATTTTAATCATATAACAGAAGCATCAAAACAGTAGATCAAAAAAAATTGGGAAAATCCTTTCATGTTGTATAAGATAAAAAAAATTCATTTTGGTTTTTGCAATATAGTTGAAAAGATAGCTTTAGAAGATGCTTTTAAAAGAAAGTCCCTTACCATGAGTATGAATAATAAAATATTTCATTAATCATAATAAATAATAAATTTTGGATAATTATTTTATTTCATGAGAACCTTTTAAATTTTTTTTCATTTTATATGACTTATTATCTTATTATAACAATTACTTATTTAATTATGTTTAAATATGGCACTTTTTCTATATTCATTTCTCGAGTCCAAGATAACATTGAAATGGTGTATATAGTCAAACTTGAAATAATTAAATCAATAGAAGAATAAAATTCATGAAATAATAAAAACATATAGATATCAATAATACTTATAAATAATATCTTTTATTTATGGTTATGATAAATGAAAAACATTATAATAGTGGATACAGTAAGGAATACATACAAATTTATAACATTTCCATTTTTCATTGATCATTTTTAGAAAAAAGGTTATTATTATTTATTTATTATAGAATTATAATAATATAAATAATATAAAATTAATAATTCAAATATAATTATATATATCATCCATGTGATGTGCTAAATAAAAATGAATCACATCACTTCGTGGAGGTGATAGTTCACACGTTCACAAGAACGACATTATCATTTTTATGTGAATGGAAAGGTATGAATATTATATATATATATATATTAAATAATGATAAATTTTTCAATAATATCATATATAAATATTAATTATATCGTTATGACCAGTCATTAGATACAGTGATGAAAATTGATTTATTTTAGTTCGCGAGGAGGTAGACTGCAATACACATGAACGTATAATTCATTACTCATTTGATTAAATAAGATGTGGAATTAGGGGATGATATTAAAATAATAAAATATGATTATATAGATGGTACTAGAGTTATCATTTCATCATGTAAAAATAATATTTGAAGGATGTGGAAGAAGAAACAAACCAGAAACACATAAAAATGATATATTTCCTTCTAACAATCTCCTTTTATTAACACCTTAAAACCACTAAGGTAAGTATTATACAAAAATTAAGGCTTCTATAATGTGGGATGGGATTGTAGTAAGGTTTTTTTTGGATATCGGCTGAACCAAAATGGGTTTTAAGTATTGATAAATGTTATGAAGTGGTTCCCTTTTATAAGAGAGGGGAGTGGCAATCTTGGAAGTCGTCAAAATAATAAACTAATATAAAATAATTATCTATTAAAAATGGATCAAAACTGGTTTATTAATAATAATATATGATTATGGGATGAAATAAAATCATCTAATAAAAATTAGATTATTTTCTATTATTTTTTAATCCCTATCATTTTTTTGTAACCCTTATAAATTCGTACAATGATATTAGGTAATTTACACTTTGAGGGTTAATATAATTACTATAAAATTAAAAACGACCACTAAATGAGTAATTTGTGAAATTATTTGACGTATAATAATAATATTACATAAATTAGGGTTTTTATTTATTTTTTATAATTTAATTAATTATTTTTTATTTTAACATTTCCTTAGTGTGAATTTTACCATGATTTATTTCATGAATTTTTTATAATATACTACCAATATATATTTCAAAAATCTAAATTAAAACATCTCCAAAATGGAAAGGTAAACCATAATATTCATGTATTTCATCAATTATGTCAAATTAAATGTATTTTATTATTTCTAATGTCCTTTATTTGATCCTTTTATTAATGGGTCTGTTATTATATCATCATTATGTCACGATTTAGTTTAATTATTTATATCCTTAAAATTACAAATAAATTACTATTATGTAAGTGAAAATTTTATATTTATAAATACTTATTAATTTTTAAGATATCACATGTTTAAACCCATATTAAATATTTTTTACTTGTTAAAATGAAGGGTGTGAAAAAATTAATCTTATCATTGAATATAATATTATAAATGACTTACTCACACCCATGGGGCATCCATAGAATATCAATTTTAAAAAATTAATATCATTTGTAAAAATTAATTTATCCAATGAAATTAAGACAATTGTTAAGGTGATGTTATCTTATTTATAATAATATTTTTACCTATAATTACCCAATTTACCCTTAACCGTGGTAATTAAAATAATTACTAATTTCACTATTCATATTTTTTAAATATTATGTTGATCATATTTGATCAATAATATAAAATTTATTACAATAGTTTATTTATATTTTTAAAAATTCGAAAAAGATATGTGGACAAAATTAATTTAAAATTAATCGCATTGACGGATCGAGAAAATGATTTTTTACTGTAAAAGCATTCAAAATATCAAAATGATTTTATATTGAATTTCAATGTGGAATTTATTCCAATGGTCAAAATTGGATTAAATGATAAAAACATAATCTAATTTTATGATGGGATCCATTCTCTCTCACTTGACTCTCCCAGCTTTGGGATGGTGCTCTGGTTTTCTCTATGTCTACATCTTTGTGTTACGTTCTTGTTCTGTGATGATTGTTTCTTTATGCCCTTAATTACTTTAGGATATGTTAATGTCTCTACATATTTTAGGTCATATGTGTGTTTCCTCCATTATAATAAAAATGGGGATTATTGAAAAAATATATAAAAATTTATGCCTTCAAGCCATTCAGTCAGTGTTTTTCACTATTTAAAAATAATTGAATGTTATCAGAAAAATTAAAATATTTCATCCGAAGAAAATTTAGATACTAATATTTCAAATGAGAAGTTTATTTTTTCAAATAGAAAATATAATAGTGTCAAAACTATATTTTTAATAGGTTTTCTATAAAAAATTGTAAAACAATGTTTTAAAGAAATTAATATTTTAACCGTAAAACTAGATTTCTCATATACACTTTTGAACATAATGTCTATATTATTTAATATATAATTAATTAATATTAAGAGTAATTTTTATATAATTTCCTAGGTTGTTAAAATATATGTAACTATATTTTATACATGTCACCCCTAATGGAATATAGATATTGGTATACTAGTATAAAGAGAACAAGTGGAGGAAGAGATGCCACAATATAAGACAAACACCATTTAATACATAGGATTATACCACCCATTATTATATATATATTTGTATGTATGTATTTTATGTGGGGTTTATGATAATCTATTTTGGTGTTTTATCTATAGTTCTATGCTACACATATCAGTGTCTATGTTAACCCATGATAAATATGACTTACTCGGGAGTTTGTGTGAAATCAATGGGAAATTAGTGTCAATATTTTTGGTATTAAAATTACATTTAATTTTACTACAAATATGGAACTGAAAAAACTTATTTCTCCATCCATTATACTATATAATAAAGCGTTAATGAATATGACTTACCCAAAATGGTGGAAAGGATAATAAGTTAAAATTAGATTCTGTATTAATAATTATTATATACATATATCACAATACATGGGAATTTTACTAAAAACACTCCAAACCAATCATGAAAATATATATTATACTTATAATTTTTAATGATTATTATAGGAGAGATATGGATCTTTTTAAATTCATTTAAATTATATGGAATATAATAAAATTACATTGTTATAAATGAAAAATAGACTCCACATTGAATATAATAAATATGAATGGGAACATCAATCAATATATATTCTAATATTCCTAACAAGACTGGGTATTTGTAATTACATGAAGATAACATAGAAGAACATAATACCAAGAGAATAGATATAGTGATTATAACTATAATTTATTATTTTTATGGAATGTGGAATCTCAAATAACTATAGATAATGATTTATCACATATTCCTTAACATATGGAATTGATTTATTTATCAACTAGTGAATGCCTAATGAAGAGGTCATTTATAAAAGAAGAAGAATAGATAAAGAGGTCTCTCAATATAGGGTGAATGAGAACATGGCCATGAGGATGGTATTTTTTAAACCATGATGATACATCCATGGCTATGATCTTAATCAAGATGATAACATTAAGAGTTGGGTTATCCTTGAAATATTTCCTTTGATAATCACTATTCCATATTCTTCCTTTCTCATAACTTCAATTTCATATTGTGCGGATTATCATGTGGAATTTTCAATTTTTTGTTATGGGAATTGATTTTATTTGAATTTTCAAGTGTTTAATATAATTGAAATTGTTTCTTTGATTTTGTATCATTACTCATAATTCATATCTTGTTGTCTTGTGGATGGAATCCCATTATATGTGATTGATAGAGTAAGAGTTGATAAATATAAAAAACATTGGGGATCTAAAAATTATTAGGGTATAGTTATACTCGGAGTGTTGGTAAAAAATGATTTTTATATTACACTATGAAATAATGAAATATAATTGCCCCTCATTTAAATTTAACTATAAAAATGTGAAACCATACCCATTCAAGACAAAAATACACACATGTTATTACCAAAAAAATCACAAATATGAATTATGAGTAATGATACAAAATCAAAGAATCGATTTCAATTATATTAAACACTGGAAAATTCAACTAAAATCAATTCCCATAGTAAAACATTTAAAATTCCACATGATAATCAGCACAATATGGAATTGAAATATTGGATAATTTTTCTTTCCCATTTATCCTTATGGTATTGGTTTACTCCTTGAATATATATTTTAACCACCATTTTATTTATATCATTACTACACCCAATCGATTACATGTATTTTTCTACACTTATCCTTGTAAAGAATTGACCTGATACTCTTCTAGTATTGTATAATAATGATCCCTACACAAATTCTATAAAACAATAAAGCATAAATTGTATTATTACATGTAATGGATCATTTATATGACATTTATTTTCATGTTAATACAAAATAAATATTAGAAAATAATAAAATTTATGTAAAATCTAAAAATCAAAAAAAAATCATTAATTATTTCACAATTTCATTCATATTTTTAGATATCTTAGATACAATGTTTTTAATTGTAATAATTTTAAATTATATATGTTTCATTTTTTTGACAATCATTTTTTATTTCTCTATGATTTTAGGTTTCGGAAGAAATGAAAATAATTTTACTGAATGAATAAGAACACGATGTATATATAATTTATCAGTCATATAAAAACGAATATTTATGTTTTGATGGCTTGGGTCATATGAAATAATCACATATTGATTGTGAATATATGAATTCCATCAAAAATGTGAATAAAATTGTTATAGAATGAATTTAAAAAATATAGGACTAACCAAGGAATAAATCCCAACATTATTTTATTTACACTTTACCTTCGATAAGAAAGACAAGTAGGATGATATTATGGATGAATCTATAATGATAAAATGTGAATGTGAAGAGGGAATTTTTAGTTCATGCTAAACATTATAGAATTAAATAGAAGTGTGTGATACAATAATACTATGTTTTTATATAAAAAAGTTACTCAAAAGGAAGAAAAAGAATTTGGGGGCACAAATAAAGTGTTATAAAGCTATAATAAACATGAATAGTCATAGAAAAATCCCCCTATTCTGTTTTCCATTTTCACTGATTTTAAATATTATCTGATTCTTAAATGATAAATTGAACTATCATTTTGAATACACTATAAATGTGTAAAAACATGGATTATCTGAATAATTATTTCTTAATGTTGATACCTTTAGCTTCACCAAAAATCCAAATTTCATTTTATACGTATGTATTAGAATAGAGAAAAATATATTCTATAGGATAAAATCAAACACTTGTTATGATTGGTTACAGCTCTGTGAAAAATCCTAACAAACTAATTAAATGTAATCCCCCTTAAATGGCAGCCTAAATAATTTTTATTGGAGTTTTTTGTTATGTAGTTTTAGTTTAATATACATTTTTTAAATAAGAATCCTTGTTTATTAGCACCTATATTAATCATATGGGAAAATATTAACCCGAGATTAAGAGGAGATGGACCAACCCAATATGTAGAGGAAGAGTTTAATTTCACAATATGATTCTATATTTTCCCACATTATCATTTAAACTATTATCATTTATGTATTGAATTTGATTTTATAATTAATACCACAGATATTTAAATTAATGAGAAATTTATTTTAGACTAAATATAGATAAAAATAATAGAATGGGTACAAACATGAAATTTTATTCATTTACTAGACAACGAGACAAGAATAAATTTAATAAATTTAATAAATTCATTTCGATATCATATTTATTTTAAAAAATTCAATAAAATTGGTCAAAAATGATTTATGAAGAAACAATAATCGATTAGTTTATGGAATCTAATTTTTTATAATCTAATTAGTTTTTAATTAGTCAAATATTTAATTTTAAAATAAAAATATTAACCAACATGGGAAATAATTAAATTTTTATATTGAATGTAACTAACTTACATTAGTTTTTCTAATAATAGTTGTGCATTAATTTTAAATAAATTTTATATAAAATACAATATTTTTAATAAAAATGATGTTTATAAATAAGTGTTTAATATTATCAAGTATATGATATTCCAATATTCATTCCATTTGGTTGTTTCCACGCATATCCATGGTGGGTTTCTATGGATTGTAATTTTATTGGTCATGATTTTAGTGAAATGTTCTTTTATATGTTCATTGTACATTTTTTATTTTACACAAATTACAAAAAGTGTGTGTGTGTTGATGAATAATAATAGTATAAAATATAGGGTGAGAATATGATCCCTCATTGGATGGATTTGTTTTAAAATATCAATAAAACATTCATGTTTATTGTTTAGAATGTGTTACCATATAATAATTTTTTTAAAATTTATTCTGTGTGTGATGGGATAAGAAATTACATGTTTTTCCCCACATAATTCATAGAAATACAGGATTAATATAAAATAAATAATATTATTATTAATCATTCTAATGAGTGATTTACTTAAGGATTTTGTTCACATTTCTTCCTTAGGATAAGAAATTTCTATTATTGTATGATTCATTATTGAAAAATTTAACTAACTATGTTAATCAATTTATGGATAGTATCTTTTTTATTTAGTTCCAAATCCCTCAAACATAATTTTTTCATTATTGTTTTTAGTTTTAGATATTTTTTTAAAAAACTAAATGAAATTTTCTATTTACATTTTGATTTAATTAATTCATTATTTTTTACATGATTTTCAATAGTAGAATATATTTTATTTTTACATATATAATATATTATATAATGTAAATTATATTTTAATAAATTTATTATATTTTCTATTTTAAACTAGAATATTTTATGTAAAAAATTTTTACAGCCTTATTAAATAGTTAAATAATTTATATAATTTAAATTTGGTATATATGTTGTTGGATGATGGAATAGGCCGAAAGTACATGAGTTGTAACTATTTCACTTCCTTTCATATTAAACAACATATAGACATCCCAGATCATGGAATACCACATGTTTATAAAACTATGATTTCATATGCAGTGAAAAAGACTAATCTCCATGTGGGTGTCTCTCCATTTCTCTCTCACCACCAAGGCGTAATCATAATGCGGCGTGGCCCTGCTCCCTCCTCCCGATCGGAGGAGGGAGGTTCGTGAGTTCATTTGATAAAAAGAGTGATTCCTTATTTCCATTCTCAAATCCAGATTATCTGCCTCCATTCACGAAGGTTTCATTGTCTCCAAAAGTCCCTGATTTATTTCAATATGCACCTCAGCTTCCTCTATCCTCGACCAAGCTCACATGCACCACAGACCTTTGTAAGCTCACCATGGTTGCTAGGTTCTGCCATCATCATCCATCGGTAGATGAATTTGATCGTTTTATTTTTGGTTCCTGGAAGCTATAGGAGGATGTGGTGGTCAGGCTGCTTGATCGGCGTCACATTATGATTTGGTTTCGATCGGAGGAGGACCTTGTTTCCACCTGGTCTAGGGTATCCCGAAGATTCAACAGATATTCCATCATCCCGTTTCATTGGTGTATTGATTTCCATATGGAGCGTGATCCATCTATAATCACAACTTGAGCCAGTCTCCCTGGTCTCCCTATTTCCATTCAAAATCTATCTATATTGTGTGTTATTGGGAATATGATTGGAAGATACCTCTGTCCTGATCGGAAAATGGAGGTCCTGTGTTACCCCATTTATCCAAGATTTGTGTTGAGGTCTATGTTACGAGGCCACCCGTGAATTCGGTTGGGATCACTGATGGGGAAGACTTCCGGTGGAAGCCGGAGGTCAACAATGAGTCATGAATGTGTTACTGTGTAAATTTCCATCGATTTGGTCATCATGCGCTTATATGTCGCAGCAGGAATGTGACTGGGAGTTCCCGAGTAGTGTAACTAGGCTCTGGTGGATCTGGAAACAATGGTATGGATCAATTTCTGGTTGAGGCCCAACATAGGATTTCCTTGCATGAGAAAACTTCAAATAGTGTAAGTGAGGGGATTTCTCATCAGAAAGTGGTCACGAAGAACCCTGTAATGGTGGTGTCCTATGAGAAAGGATTGAGAGAGAATGGGCAGTCTCTTCTGGTTGTGAAAGGTGAGGTTGTACAGGCTCCAGTGTTTGGATCTGTGGTGAAGGTAGTGCAACCTTCATTGAATCTGTCCGTGAAGAAAGTATTTGATAACCTGAAATTGGATCATGGGGGCGCGAGGTGGCTCTTACATGATGTAAATGGAAGTGGTCAATTGCATGTGGTTACTGTTTTAACCCATAATTAGTTTGAGGTTCTGGAGACTGAGAGGACTACTCCTATAGAGGAAGGCTCACACAGGGATGAGTCTGAGAGGATGCAGCTTGTTCCCTTTTCTTAGCCTACAATGAGTGACGATACTCTTGGGATGGATCCCCATGATGATTGTTGCAATGAGATTCCCCTTCAATGCCTCAAGCCAATTGATGTGCAATTAAAGTCAGCAGAAGGAGGATGTGTATCTATTTCAAAGGGTATGTTGATTGGAGAAACTAATAGAAGCCAGTGATTGGGTTCCGTGCGCATCACTGGAAAATGGGGAAGTGTGTCTGATAGTGATAAGGAGAATGTGATTGAAGTTTCCAGAGATATCTTATAGTGATATTGTTCAAAGTGAAAAAAGTAAACTGTGTGCATGTGGAGGTGTTTTGACTACTCCAGCAAAAAGAAGAATGAGAAATGATTACTCATACTTATCGAACCCAACTACTACCAGATCATCCTATAAGAGGGAGTATTTTCAATTGGATTTCAATAATGTGAAGAAGGGAATGAAATATCCTACGACGTTTCTCTCATTGGAAAATCTAAATATGAGAAGGAAGTATGTTAAGGTTCTGAAGCATTATGAAAGCTCAGAGTGGGAATCAGCTACTGCAGACTAAACATTCCATCAAGAAAATGGTTATGGTGATGATTACTATGATTTGTAGTCCCGTTGTTGTGATTTTATTATTTATTGTACTTTTTACTTGTGTTAATAAATTGTCAGAGGTCTTCCTCAGGCTGAGCATTCCTGGTCATAGGTAGTGAAAATAAGTTATTAGTACCGACATTACTTCTGACGATTATGATATAGATATATCATCATTCATGATTAATATTACCATCAGTGATATATGGAGATCAACTAGCTCGTATAGCAATAATTAATAGAGGATGAGATAACCTATTCAATGAAAAGAACCAAATGGAACATATATTTTAATCACCCAATATGGTATGTATATATACATATTTCCATGTGTGTATGTGATTTATTTTGGGGTAAACTATACCATTCCAGGAAACCCTTATCAATGACTAAATTACAACATATTAAATACCACATAATAGAGGGTATACTTAAAATAAATGATAATGTGGTTTTATTACTTGTTAAATATCAATGATATATCCTATTATTCAAACATATAAATAAAAAAATCATTTATCTAATAATTATACAATATGAAGACCATGATTTTTAATATTACATACCTTATTCAGATGAAATAACAAACTAGTTATGCAATATACTACCATATCTCAATTTACACAACATTTACATTATAACACCAAAAACATTTCACTGAACATTTTTTAAGAATATTTAGATCATATAATTTATCCATCCAAAAGTGATATGATTATTTTAGATGATATATTTATTTTAAAAAATATATGAATAAACCTTTTCCATATATGAAAAGTACCCTACACGTGGAACACATAAACCCTGAAGGAACCATAAATGATTATTCTGGATACTTACCAAACAAAATTTGGTAATCATTCAAATAAGAAGATAATATGGTGGAAGATACATGTGAGAGAAGTTAAAATGGGTATTATGTCAAAATTGAGTCTTAGTATTGTAGAATGAAACTGAATTCTTCATTTGGAATGATCACTCATATATTTCATTACATGTAAAATTATTATATGCATTAAATGAAAAATGTTTGATGTATTTAATTTTTATCAATGAAGAAGAAAAAGAAAAGGGTATATCTTATTCAAGGGAGGGACAATATGTCGGAAATTTGTATATATTTTTTTAAATATGTATATTTTTCTTGGGTTTCTGCTTCATCAAAAAAATCATCAAAATATAGTTGGAGATGGACAATGATAAATTTGACATCACAATTCTTTATACTCCCTTGATCATAATTTTCCCATCTAATTGTGATGAATTTATAAGGATATATTAAATTTTTTAGTCTCATAATGTATTTCGGTTTGATTTTATTTTGTTGAGAAGATGTAATTTCTGTGTTGTTATTTCATCTAATTGATATAATTTCATTTCTTACTGACTAGTTGATTGATTCCCATATTCTATAAGTGATTTAAATATGTGTAAACATATATAATTTAATGTGAATTTATACACTATCATAGGATATATGTTCTATGAGTGTGAGTAAAATATGTGACCTATGTTTATACTATGAAGTCAAGGTGGAACTCTGTCCCTATATATGTGTGAAAAAAAACCCTAATTATATTGAAATATTATCCTAGAATAAGAAAGCACAATAATAAAGATAGAATGGTAGTATAAACGTTTTTCAATGTTCGAACTGAATTTTTATTGTTGAGTTCTATCAGGAATCCTTAGTGGGACAAGATTGTTGATTATGTATTATTAGAGATAACATGAAAGAGTATCTTAAAGTTATCATTAGTGGTTTATCACTACATTATAATAGACATTATTAATACCTAGGTATGTCTGGTAGAATTATAACCCCCATGAAACTATAATCCAGTAAATGTGGAAGTGATCCCCTAAAAATTAATGTATTTTGGGTAAAACATCCTTTAGTTATCCTATATATCCCAATAATTGTTGGTACAACCCCTGTATTTTTTTTACATCACCTTTATATAATTATTTTTTTATTCATCTCTACAAATTCAAAAGGCAATATAAAATAGATCCATGTGGTAGAAGTTATCGATTCCATTATAGATACATTACTATACTAGTACTTTTCAACTTTTTTAAAACACATCAAGTATAATGGGCATATTTTATAAGAACATTTCATTATGATTTAATTCTTTTTTTTGGAAAAAAAATATAATAATAAATGAAAATATTATAATAAAACTATATCATATAAGAGTTCACCTTTATATTTATATTCATTGGTGATATATTTTTTATTATATATGATTTATTATATAATGGTTAATAGATTCCACCAACTGTTGTTTTTTATATACTATTTTTTTAGAAGAAAATAAATTCTTTAAGTGGAATAATCAATAAGGGTAGAATGGAACATTTATTTATTATTTGAATAGGAAAATTAGTATTTTGATAGCATGATATAATGGAAACTCTCAAATGTAGATTATGATCATAAGGAATCATGGTGTAATGATCAACAAATGATATTGGGTATACATAATAAAATATGTATGAATAACCTATGGATGGAATCCCAACATGAATAAAATTTCTAAATTAATACAAGCTAAGGATCATATATTTTTTATAATATTGGTCGAAGGATCCAAGGGAATCCATAAATATTAAAATAAATTTTAATTCATTTCATTCAAAATTATACTAAAATATGATAAAGTGTTTGAGACTATAGTATACGTTATATACATGAAATAAATTTTCGACAGGGATGAAGAATAATAGATGGAAAAAATGAAGTTCCTTGAAACTATAAATAATGATAAGATCACATGGAAACAATAACATAAATTTTACTTTTTTGATGCACATAAACCATTTCTTATTTATTTTTTAGGAATTTTACTATATTTTTAATTACATTTAATATAGTGATATTAAAAGATCATTTTTATAATTTCATCTTGAGGATATTATAAATGATTATTCTATATATGAAATATGTTTTTTTCAATTTAATCAATAGAGGAGAATCCATTATGATGTTATTCCAACTGAGGATACCATATAAAATTATTAACTACAATTTTATCTATTTATAATCCTTGATGAAATCCTTAACATAAGGCCACTTGAGAGACATCCCAAGGAATTGTAAATAAGTTTTTTTTGTTAATTTCTTAATTTTATTTATTTATTTTTAAAATTTAAAATATCCCATGTTTTTTAAAACCTCTCTTATCTTCATAGACCCTCAATAATTTCATAGAGGAATATGATATCCATACCACTACAAATTTTAGGTGATATAATTCACATTTAGAGGGATTATTTAGTTTAATTTATCTATTATACATCTTTGATTAAATTTTTATTTTCAGTCATTTTCTCTACCTTCTATTGTGAAATTTATAATGTATATATATATATATATAAATATTGTATACCATGTGAGGGGTGAATTAATAACATGGGTACACACTCAAACAATTGTTAACTTAATTACTAAATAGACATGTTTCATATAATTTTATTTATTGAATTTAATTGTGATTTCATATTCATTTTTACATTTTTAAAAAGAACGGAATGAAAAAAATAATAACTTATCAAAATGGATTTAATTATGATATAACATTTACCTTTATTGATGAGTTTTTTTATGAGGAATCTATTTTAAATATTTAGATTAAATCTTTACTATGTATGGGAATTCATCCATGTAGCATAGAAAATATAAAAAAATTATTTTTATTTCATCAAATGTTCTTGGAAATGGGTTTTTTGATAAGTTAATATCAAATAAAAAAGTGTAAATAAAAAAAATACCTTGAATAAAATTTGGAATAATTTTAAGGGTTAGTATTTTAAAATTTATATCATGCCTTGTTTATTATACATAACATTAGGGGAGCTAACTAATTAGAAATGCTTAGTTATATACATTCATAACTCATAAAAAATAACTTATTTGCATATTTATTGTTTAATAAATAATTAGAATAATATATAAAGAGTGGGGTGTATTTATGTACAGTCATAGTGTATAATATAGGAAAAATAATCATTTTTCATAATGATCATTTGGTTTATAATTTGGATAAAAAATTTATTGTGGAGAATTATAATGGAATAAATTATAATAAATTTTATTATATTAATTTAAAGATTGATTGAACATTAAAATTCATATTTTTACCAAAAACAATTATAATAATTTATGGAATAATATGTTAAAATAATATTATGGTCAATATTTTCATAGACTAAATCACCACAGTATGAATTTGATGTTGATTCCTAAATAAAATAATGATTTAATTTTTGACCCGTGATTATCAAAATATTATACTAATAATTATATCATTTTTGTTTAATTCCAAAAAGAATCATTTATATTTGGTCTATACATTTTTATTTCTACGTATTTAATTTTTAAAACATGATGATACATTTAATTTATTGTTCGATATAATTTTATCATTGATTTTTATACACCAAAAGCAATACATAAAGACAATGAATTTTTATTTTCATATCATGTGTTTCCGTATGAAATATATTTTAATAAATTCATTAATTAATACATTTGATAATTTAACCACTTATATTTTATTAAAATTAATTATTTTATTTTTTTAATCATTTTTATGGTTTAAAAAACAATTTACCTAGTTAAAATTATTCTTGAAATAAGGATCTATGATGTTTGTTGTATAAAATAAGTTAGATTTGAGTAATTTAAAGCATAACATTTTCAGTAACTTAATGATATCAAAGTTTCATACATTTAAAATTATATTTAAAGAATAATAAAACATAAATATATAGTACCACATCATTAATTACTTCATTACAAAAGATTAATATGGATACATGTTGTTGTCCTTGATATAGATATCCCATTATAATAACTCCATATATATTGGGAAGGGTAGAGAATACATGAAAAGTAATTATTTGAAAATACGACTGGATATTCCCATATGATATCTTTAAATCACATAGTTCTCACAAAATCTAGTTTTGGGGGAAGGCATATTGAGATATATAATCCATACCCATTTCTATAGCACCCATTTTTAAAAATAACATGATAACTGGAAAGCCTAAAATCAATGGATTACTTGTGCTATTATGTGTTATATAACATTATCATATTTTTGATTCTGTGATAGTCAGTGAAAACCACATTTACAGATCAATATTAAAAAAGTTACTCATGGTTTACATATCTGATATATTAAAGGACCAGTTTCATATATTCCTAACACTGTGAGGTGGGGTAGGGGGGATGAATCAATTTTTGGGGAATTTTTATTAGTTTATAGATCTTTATCCCTTTACCTCTTATTCCTATTAGGATCTTGATTTTCCTATTCTCTTTTTTGCCTCTCATATGAAATTACATGAAAGTAGTAAAGGATAACAGACAAAGATTTTACAATATTAACTTGTCAATAAGAGTATATAGTCCTTGTCATGTATGGTTCTAAATAGTATATATATTCTCCACTATAATGTAGTAACAATTATAATTATGTGGTTAGGAAAAAAATCCACATATAGTGTGGGTGCCTACAATATAGGAGGTGGGAATGAAACTAATATTCTTCCCAAGACTGGTGATTACCTAGGCCAACGTGAAGCTCTATGATAGTTCATTATAGTACCTGAGAAGACAATATTAAACTTCTTCATTAAGGTACATTGTAATACAATGACACACTTCCACCAGATGAGGCTTCTGTTAGATTTCACAATCTTCGTAGTTCTTACACTTACTTCTTCTTCAATTGGTTACATTATAAGACCCAAGAAAGCAAATCATTATACTTCATCGTAGTAGAAAACTGAACATTTCACTTTATTCTTGTTTTATCAGTCACAATAATATGAATATTTTTTGGAATCAAAAACAAATTCATATTAACCCAAATTATAATATAAAAAATATTTATTTTACAATCATTTCTCGTTCTATATATGATATTTGAAACATAATAATATCTAATAGTGTTGAAATTTCATGATATCATTCTTTTTTAGTGAAAAAATGATTGCACAAAATCTTATTTTTCCTAGAAAGAATCAGGATCATCCCTTTTTATTATTGAAATAATGAAGTTCATCTTATCTTAGGAAGATTAAAATTAAATAATCTTCCTTGATAAAATTTCAATTGTTAATTTAGTATTGGTTCATTGATCTTTTACACTATAAACATGAAATAGTGATAAATATCAGCTTCTCAATCAATCAACCTCCCATACAAATTCATCACACTTCTTCCTATATCATATCAACCATACATAATTAACAAGAAATCATTATTTAAGGTGATATAAATTTCATGTATGTTTATGAGGGAAATCCTCATGAAAATCCAATTAAATGTATGATATAATTCATTGATATTTAATTCAATTCTTTCTTATGTGTCTCATTCAATTAAAAATACACGCATGCAATTTATTATTGAATATAAATGCGTTCACTTACTTTTACATTCACATAGAAAATATGTTTCTTCTATTCCAGATATTTTCTTCACATCTGCATGTAAAAGAAGAACTATATTCTCCACTTCCTTTAAATATTATATATTCACACGATCTTTTATTATATCATAACTTTTCAAAACAACTGTCTCTTACTATTTTGTTCACATGCTTAGGACCATAGCACATGTATTGAAAGTGGATCCCCCCCCCCCCCTTCATGCCAATAAAAAGTGTAAAATTCATTGCATAGGACATTGTGTATTAATTGGATACATGAACAGAATTCACATCACGTAACATAGTGGGGGTATAATAGAAAAATAATTGTCCATAGAACAATGTTTCTTCACAAAGTACAATGAGAGTGTGTTAGATCTAGTCACATTTCTATATATATCCTTTACACAGGATATGCATGGTTATTCATTAAGGAACCATAGAGGTTCATGGAAGTCCCCTTATTCTTGTACCAAATGAGTCTTGAAGATCACATTGTTTTTTCATTTAACAGAAACTAAAGAGATGATCTATTTTTAAGAAAGACTAGACTTCTCAACCCCAAATATCAGATGCATGAGAAACCACATGCAACTGTGTTTTCATTCGACCAGAGATTATTTAATTTTATCCTTCATTATATTTCTGTGAATGAATGTTTAACATGATGAATTCATTATTTCAATAATATTAGTGTTTCAGTTTGAGATTCATCATTGGAGAAAGCCTTGGTTTGATTTATGCATCATCACGACTTGAAAAAACATTGGAATCCAGTTATATCTCTAGTTTCGAGAGGTTGATAATGTTCACCTGTGGAGATCAGTTAAAAGAGATTGATCTAAATGGATGACCATCATATATCTCTATGTTTTTTTAAGGAGTATGAAGAGCATATTCTGTTTTCCCACATTAAATTTTTTCTCTTCTAGGAACTACGTTTTATATGTGTGAATTTCATTATCCCCTAGAACCGGAACTGGGGTCGACACCCAGATACACATAAACCCCCCTAAATGGGCTTCATCCCAACTATATTCCCTCACACAGGTGTTCGGTCTACAATACTAATACACAGACCCTCCCACACCATGTCAGAATTATACCTAAACACACCATATAGGGGATATTATCCCATTACCCTTTCTACATGGATGGATATCCAAGTGGAATTATTCCCATGTGGTTCACCCCTCATGTCCAAAAAATATTGTGGAGGGTCTCCTTGTACGGATGTATAATGGTTAGCCTGATTTTTTTTATAAAAATAAAACCAAATTTATGAAATGGAATAATTTTTAGTACAACAAATATTATAAATACATCAAGAGCCTTCCTCAACTTCAAATCACATGCAATAAAATATACTTCAAGGCCTTCTATTTAATTCTACGTTCTTCTCTACTTTAGGTAATATAAAATCCAAAGTTTTCATCATCATAAAATCTTCTTTATTATCATCTTATTCATTATTTTAAAAACATATCCCATTTTAAACCTGTTATTTGAACATAAAACACATTCAAAAATTGTTTGAGTTACTAGGATAATTGTTGAAAAAATATTACAATTATCCATGAATCGCCTTTGAAACTCTATATCTTCATACTATTAATTTCCTTATTCTGATTATAAGGGTTTATAACTTCATCTATGATCCAAAAAATTAGAAACTTATTCATCGTATTTATATAAATTATGTTTATTAAAATTTAATTTACCACCATAGAAAACCAATGACAAACATTGATAATAAATAAATCTCATACATTCAATGGGATCTTTAATCTCTCCAATTGTATTTTTTGGAAATATCATTAATGTTATTTTCAAGTGAATGTGAAAGTATTTGAAAATCTGTTCCATTTAAATTTCTGAATATTTATTTCACCTTTTATCCCCCTTATTTAATATAAATGATTATTTCATTAGATAATTGTATCATTTCATACTTGTGCATTGTGACCTCCATAATCTCTCTATATGTATACAGGATTAAGGCATGGTGTGGAAAACAAGTTGATTTTAATTAGAAAATAATTCCATCACATAATAACTAATAATGATACATTTTGAAATGAGAAATCAAATACATGTTTTTAAGGGTAATTCACTTTCATTTTAGGCTAAAGATACAAAATATGATATGTCATTATTAGAACAATCGACCTGAACCTCATGCATATACTACAACAAATATATTAACAACATTTTAGTAAAATATTGAGTATAATTGGACTTGGATCATTTCCATACTTCATATTTCATTGATTCATTCAATAACCCCACCCCTTTGTAAAATTATTTTTATTTTTAGAAAACAAGGATGAGAAGTTAATAAAAATACAACATTTTTAATTGCATGATCTTCATGAAATTTCTAGAATAAAATGATTTTTTTCAAATTAAAATAATAAATCTATAATCTTCTTTATATTTAATTATTTTAATTCTCTTAAATGGAAACAATTCTCAATGAAATCATAATGGTGTATCTCATCAATAATGGATTTTAATATGTATCAATATTAGGAATAGATTATAATGAATCTTCAACCTGTTACTCTCCAGATATAAAATCTCCCACAACCTAAACAAGAATTATCTTCCTTAATACATGTTATTTTGGATACCAATTATATGATCAAAATAAGATAATATATTCATTATGCATGTTTTTAAGGATATGAAATAAAAATATTCAACATCCTCAAGGGTGGTACTCTTTCATATGTGTATTTGAACATCAATTATGAAAAATTTCATGGATTGGGACTTATTTAGCTTTCTTTCACAAATTTAAAATACTAAATACTTCTATGGTCCCCCCCATAACTAGTTTCAACTTCAATAACTTATATTATAAGAACAAATATCATTAAAAAATATTATGGAAATAATGTTTATCATTTATTTCTTCTCAATTTTAATAGTATGGTTGATATAGTTTTCTCAACCATATTCCTTAATATAATCTAGTATTCATGATTTCACATATAAACATATGTTATGATTTATTTTGAGGTAGAATGGATTTCATAATATTATATTCATTTTCTTGGATAATTTTTAATCTTAAAATATTTCATGGATTATATATTCTTAATCCTCTTAACGAATACATCTTATTTTGTTAGAACGGTTAATTATTATTAAAACATGATTTTATTTCGTAAATATATAACACAAAAATTACGTAACCCAAGAGTTTCCTTTTTATATAAAATTATCATGCACTTTTTATGCATCACGTGAAATCATTTATTTTACTTTTTCATGAGATTTTTCATATTTATCTTCTATTTTCCTCATTACCTCCAAATATTCTTACTAGATAAATAACATGTCTTAAAGAATATTGGATGTAGGTTTAGTTCTTCCACATGGATTTTCTATGTGTTATTCATGTTGGTAGTTATTTTATATGATTCGATATTATTTATCTTTTTAGATTTAAAATCCACGGTCTTATAACCATTCTTCTTTGAAACCTTTTTGGTATAAATTTTTAGATCCTTTTTTTGATTTCATCACAAGGTAGTTTATTCTTTATTAAGAAAATTTTGTGATATTCATTTATAATCAACATTGGATAAATGTTTAGGTGATCATGTACCAACCTTGTGCCAACTGATATTGCATACATCATTGAAATTTTCTAGATTTCAAAATCTGTTAGAATTATATAGGGTTTTATTTACCCATGGATATTGTTTATTTATATATTGATTTATAACCTTTGAGAAGGGATTCCTGTATTATTTTTCATTTACTGGGATTAACTATAAATTTGATGCAAAATTCCCTAATTTGTTACAGAACCAGCATTGACCCCCCAAAACATGATCTACTTTTATTCTATAGGTATTTTGGGGTTTATTCATAAATTGTTGGGATCTATGTGGGAAACTATATTTTAGAATCTTTTTCATATAAACCATAATAATGGTGGTAGTATTTGTTTCTCCTTTATAATTCCATATTCATTCGTGTTTTCTTTTCTAACCATCACTATTTTCGTGAGAATATTTAGAAACGTTATTACAATACGGTATGGATGACACCTTTTTCTTAAATGTTTCTTGAGATAGAAAATTAAAATATTTAATGATCTTCTTATAACATTTTTGGGGTATTTCTACTATATAATCCATTAGTGATCATTGAGTAGTTGTAATAACTATATTTCTATTTAGTGAAGAATCAAGATGTGTCTTGCCAAGATTGGACAGTAGAACTTCAAATTCAAAAAATTTGATATTGGGGATGATTTTATGACATTAAATCATAATCATATTCTTTTCACAAAACTAATTCATTATTTCAATTTCATCCTCATACAAAATTATTTATTTTTGAATCAAAGAGTTCATTTAATTGATCATAAAGGATTTCTATTGCAAATGGAATACCTTGAGATTAGTTCTATTGTTCTAATTTTCATCAAGTGTATAGTTATTTTCCAATAGTGTCTTCTTGACTCCATATTTTTCTACAACATCATTGATGAATGTTTGTAACTTATTTCATGTTTCC
The DNA here is from genome assembly GCA_963277665.1 of Viscum album. Lineage (NCBI taxonomy): Eukaryota > Viridiplantae > Streptophyta > Magnoliopsida > Santalales > Viscaceae > Viscum > Viscum album. The sequence goes on along the minus strand of OY728162.1, from coordinate 1,363,957,793 downwards.
TTTTTATTTATTAAAAGATATAAACCTATCTAGATAGATTTAATCATTTTAGAAATTTTACTTGAAATACCTTCTATAAGGCCCCAGCCTTAAACCTATCTTAATCTTGAGTTATTAAAAGATTACACATTGAGGATCTCTTCAGTTTTAGAGTTTTATAGAATTAGATCATAAAACATGCATTACATTCCACATTTAAACAAAGTGGTTACATAAAAGATAGTATTAATTTTTCCCATCAACGGAAACCTATTTAAAATAAAACATGGATTCTTTCTTGTCACTTCATTGACACTATCATCACAACATGTACATTTCCCTTCACCTGTGAAATACATTTCAAAAACTTTGGATGAACATAAAAATCTCAGTAAGGGATATAAAAATATAGAAAGGAAACATGAGTACATATATACATAAAAATAAAATCATACTTTAACCATAAAACATAAGAACTTTAACATACCTCATAAAATCATGAATAAATCATATAAATCATAATACATAAAGGTAACTTGAGGCATTCATAACATTCTTACGTAGGGAGTAACCCTCTTGGTTACTTTTGGAATACCCATTACAGTATATTCCCTAAATCTCTTTGGAGAAACCTTAACGTTTTACTCCTTCGTGTTACCCAATGCATTGGAGAGCTATATCGGGCTCACCCTCCCTTAGTTTATCACGGAAACACCCGTCTTCATAACAATGCCCAAGAACCATAACATAATCGTATCACATAAAACATGTATAATGGAAACGTAGCATTTCCACATTTCAATCACAAGATATCAATACAACACATTGATATAATAAAAACATTATGAAAACCATTTTCAATACCAAAATAAATGAAAAGTAAAACATGGTATTTATTTTTTATTTAAAAAAGGTATGGCTTGTAGAGGAAGCCGAAACTCAAATAATGGTCACGGCGGCGGAGAAGTCGTTGTCGCCGCATACGTACGACAAAAACATTCCCTTTTGTATTTTAGTAAATGCATCGTATAAAAATAGATTCCTTTTGAATAAACGTAAAATTCAAAGGGGTTTATACATCATATAAAATAAATTTGTGTATAAAACAAAATATACCTCAATGAATGGAGATTGAGATGAAGTCCCATTCCTCGGTTCTGACTTGACTCTATAATTATTTGACCTACTGAATAATATAATTGAGTTAATTTCTACTTGCCTAAGAACCTTTTCAAGTTCATTATTTCTTTTATATCACGTATTACCATGTCATGAACACTATGTAATTATTTAGGTTAATAACAGTCGTTTTAATGATCATTGGTACTTGAGTCAAAACTAATCTCTTTGTAATTACAAGTTGTTCATGTATCCATTATATCCAGAGTTATACTCATGATGTGGATATCATATATATCATATATATCCAGTATATACATGCATTTATAATATTACATAACATTTAGAGGTAAGAAATGAAATTTACCGTTCATGGAGACGGTAATCCGTACGTACGCATGAACGCTACTTTCATTTATATTTCGTATTTTATGGAATGGAATCATAATTATATAAAGTTATATTATAATTCCAGTATAATATCATATATAATACCATCAATTACATCCTTTATACGTCCCACATATGGCATTAATGAATCAAATCACTTTGAGGGGGCGGTAGTCTGCACTTCCTAAAATGAAGATATCGTGTTTACCCATAATGGAAACCATAAACGTATGCAATAAATGAAAAATACAGAAACATAATTAAAACATAAACATATTATATATCATATATAAATATAGTTTTATCTTAATGGCTACCTTTGAAGGTGTTAAAATAATATTGAACAATCATCATTTCGTGAGGCAGAAATTCACCATCCACGGAAACAGTATGTTCATTAACCATTAGATGTAGGTGTGTGTAAGTGTAGCTCGAATACTTAATATAAAATCATCCTAGTATATTGAATATACTGGTGTTCTTACAATATAAAGGAATAAAAAGAGTTTAGAGGGTTGGAGAAGAAAAAAAACATAAGAACACAAGAGAAAACACTACCTTTAAAACGAGTAACTCTTTTTGTTTGAGCTCAAAGGCTTCATTGGGAATACTTCTACCCAAAGTGAGGCTTCTAAGAGTTATAGAGGGATATTGAGGGACACAATGGATAGGGGTTGGCCGATACAAAGGCTTGAGAGGTGTGGGTAAGGTGGAAGAGGTGGGGGCCTTTATAAGGGGAGAGGAGGGGCACTCTTGAAATGTAAAGAAAAGATACTTTTTTATAAATGATTTTCGGATATAAAAGGTCCCAAAATTATAAATTTCGAGTATAATGTGTTACGGGTTCGAAATACACCCATACAATAGGTTTTTTTCAAGTGTAGGTCTTATATTTTACATTATATTTTCATTTTATTTTAATCGTTAAATAATGTGGTAATTGTTGCATCATCTTGGTGTCATAAATAATTTAATTTATTTAATATATAAAATTTATAAAATAAATACTATGATGTAGGAAATATTTTTAGAATTCCAATTACTATTTATAGTCAAAACTCTGACCTGTATAACCCAATTTAAAAATTGTTTTAGTAAAACGACTCATGTTTGTGTCATTTTTACTTTTACTTTAAATAAAAGGCATTAATGTCTTTATCTTAACCAAGTGGATTCATGGGGTCCCAAAAATAGACCCATGGGTTGTCTTTGTCGGCCATGACACATCCAATAAGGGTAGGACATGTGTCTAGGTCATTTAATTTTATTATAATATCATTTTTTCCTTCAATTGCACTAATTACCTCTAATCGCGATTAAAAACATAAAAGTTACTATTCACCAAAAAATTATTTTAATCCCATTGAACCACATTTTACTTCTTAATGACAACCATGTATGTCGGATTTTTGAAATTCAAAACACAGAGGTGGTAAATTTTCATTTAAACGAAAAATCGGTTTTTTAAGTACCACTTAGTGGTTTCACTATTCATCAAAAATTGAAGTTTTTCATAAAAATACCAAAACATCACCCTAAGATATATTTGATATTCCGAATTCAAAAATGATGACTATTTTACAAAATTCAAAACATATAAGTTACATTTATTAATTTAGTAATTAATTCCCACTGTAAGAGAAAATAGCGTGTTTTTATGAAACAATAAGTATCAAAAGATTGACACTAGTTTAAGTCCAATTTCAAAGAGAAATTACGTACAATGACCACCATTGGATTAAATGGTAAAAATATATTCTAATTGAACTTTAAAACCAATTCAAAAGATAATATATCCATATAATTAAATTAGATGAAAAAGCAGCATTGATGTAAAATGCAGTATTTTTCACTATTCATTAAAAAAATGAACATTGTCAGAAAAATACCAGAAAATTATCCAATGTAAATTTCAATGTCCCAATCATAAATAATAAGTTTATTTTGACAAATAGATCTTATAAAATTGTCAAAATATTGATTTATAAATGGTTTTCAATCAAAAGTCAGTAAAACAATCTATTAAAAATATTTGTGTATTCCATGCTTAAGATTGGATTTATTCTCATTTTAAGCCTCTAAAACACTATCTAATTTATTAGTAGAGATAGATAAAAATATCTATTATTAATTAATCACTTGGGATGTTACATCCTTCCCCCTTTAGAAAATTGTGTCCCCTCAATTTATTTACTTATCGAATAAGTGGGGGTATTCATCCCTCATTGAATTTTCAGATTCCCATGTTGACTCTTCAATCATGTGGTTTTTCCACAAAACTGTTACCTGATGAATCACTTTATTCTGTAACACTTTCTTCATGTGGCCAAGAATATGGACCGGTTGATCAGCATAAGAAAGGTTCTCGTCCAGCTGAACAACCTCTGGACTCAAAACATGAGATGGATCTGGCATGTACTTCCTCAACATTGAAACATGAAAAACATTGTGTACCTGTGATAAACTCGGAGGTAAAGCCACTCAGTATGCAACTGATCCAACTCTCTCCATAATTTCATATGGTCTAATGACCCTTGGACTCATCTTTCCTTTCTTACCAAATCGCATCACACTTTTCCAGGGTGAGACTTTGAGAAAAACATGATCACCTACCTCGAAAGATAGATCCTTCATATGGTTATCCGCATAACTTTTCGGTCTTCTCTGAGCTGTTCTAATGTGTTTATGAATCAACTTAACTTTTTCTGCCATCTCTTCTACCAATTTTGGTCCCATCAGCTTCCTTTCACCCACTTCATCCCAGAAAGCTGGAGTTCGACACCGCATCCCATATAACTCCTCAAATGGTTCCATCTGTATACTGGAATGAAAACTGTTATTATACGAAAACTCAACCAAAGAAGGATGTTGGTCCCAACTTCCTTAATAATCCATCGAACAAGCATGTAGAATATCCTCCAAAGATTGAATTGTTCGTTCTGACTGCCCATCTGATTGAAGATGAAAAGCTATACTAAAATTTAATTCAGTACCCAACGATTTCTGAAGGCCTTTCCAAAAGTTAGAAGTAAACCTGGGATCACGGTCAGATACAATGGAGAGAGGAACTCCATGTAACCCGACTATCTCTTTAAGATACAAACGGGAAAGTTGATCTAGGGAAAAATATCTCGTATGGAAAGGAAATGAGCAGATTTAGTCAAGCGATCAACAATAACCCAGATTTCATTATTACCTTGAGGTGTCTTCGGCAGTCCCACAATAATTTCCATGGGTATATCCTCCCATTTCCACTCTAGCACTGGAAAAGGTTGAAGCATCCCTTTCGGTAACTACCTCTATGCTTTAACCTGTTGAAAATTCAAACACTTCACAGTAAAATCAGTAATATCCCTTTTCATTCCGTCCCACCAGTAATACTCTCGAAGATCTCTATACATCTTAGTACTGCCAGGATGGACTGAAAACGGTGAACTATGAGCTTCACATAACAAATCTCTCTTCAACTGTAAATCACAAGGCACACACAATCTCTTCCTAAATCTCAAAACACAATCATTATCAATGTTGAATTTAGGAAACTTACCCTTCTGAACTAGCTCTACCTTTTTCTGCAACTAACTGTCTTGCTTCTGTGTTTGCTTGATTCTGTCTGATAGAGAATATTTCACTGATACCTGAAAAAAAATAGAAGAACATTTTGCACCAAAAGATTCTATGCCAAATTTCATCGAATCCTTAACCAAAGGGTCACGTTCCAAACGCAACATTGTTAATGATGCATTACTTTTTTGACTAAAGCAGCAGCCACTTTATTTTCTTTTCCCGGATGGTAATGAATTGTACAATCATAATCCTTGATTAATTCTAGCTATCTCCTCTGTCTCATGTTCAATTATTTCTGGGTGAATATATACTTTAAACGTTTGTGATCGGTATATATTTCACACTTTACTAAATACAAATTATGCCTCCAAATTTTTAAAGTGAAAACAACAGCAGATAATTCCAAATCATGTGTAGGGTAATTTACCTCATGAGTTTTCAACTAATGTGAAGCATAAGCAATTACCTGATCATTCTGCATAAGGACACAACCATTTCCTTTCAATGAAGCATCACTATAGATAACAAACTCCCCATTCATGGAAAGTAGTGACAAAACTAGAGCATTTACCAATCTTATTTTCAGTTCCTGAAAACAGTCATCACATTCTTTTGTCCAGATAAACTTAACACCCTTCCAAGTTATTCTAATCATTGGACTAGATAACTGGGAAAATTTAATAACAAACCTTCGGTAATAGCCTTTCAAACCAAGGAAGCTACGAATCTCAGTTACATTTGTGGGTCTTGGTCATTCTTCAACAACCTTTGTTTATGCAGGATCAATAGTTATTCTATCTTTAGAAACAATGTGACCAAGGAAAGAATGTTTTTGCAACCAAAACTCACACTTGCTGAATTTTCCATACAATTTCTTTTCATTCAAGTTATGAAACATAACCCTTAAATGACTTTCATGCTCCTCTTTACTTTTAGAAAACACCAAAATATCATCAATAAACACAACAACCTTTTATCACCTTATTCAACTGAGCCATTAGTGTAGTAAACAGCTCAATTCTGATTTTGACCATCTCTGGTTGCTGATTCGGAAATTCATTCTACTCTGTATGCCTTCCTAGAATAGCTTCTATGTTTCTTTTATGAGAAATAATTCTTAACACAGACATATCTTAGTTGAAGCAACATGGTAATATTTAAATGCTATATCATTTCAATTTTACCATAAAAAAATATTTTTGGATAATCATTTAATAGAATTCTAACTCCTAAAGTTATCTAAATCGACCTCTGAGACCAACTATTAGGCCCCATCCATAAACCTTACTCAATCATGAGTTATTACAAGATTTCACATTGAAGATATTTTCAGGATTAGAGTTTTAGAGAATTATATCATAAAACATGAATTACATTCCACATTTAAACAAAGTGGTTACATAAAAGATAGTATTCATTTTTCCCATCAACGGAAAACTATTTAAAATAAAATATGGATTCTTTCTTGACACTTCATTGACACTATCATCACATCATGTACCTTTCCCTTGACCTGTGAAAAACATTTCAAAAATGTGGGATGACCATAAAAATCTCAGTAAGGGATATAAAAATATGGAAAGGAAACATGAGTACATATATACATAAGAATGAAATCATACTTTACCCATAAAACATATGCACTTTAACATACCTCATCAAATCATGAATAAATCATAGAAATCATAAGACATAAAGGTAACTTGAGGTATTCATAACATTATTACGTAGGGAGTAACCCTCTTGGTTACGTTTGGAATACCCATCACAGTATATTCCATAAATCTCTATGGAGAAACCTTAACATTTAACTCCTTCATGTTACCCAATGCATTGGAGAGCTATATCAGGCTCACCCGCCCTTAGTTTATCACGGAACCACCTGTCTTCATAAGAATTCTCAAGAGCCATAACATAATCGTATCACATAAAACATAACATTTTAACATTTCAATCACAAGATATCAATAAAACACATTGATATAATAAAAACATTATGAAAACCATTTTCAATACCAAAATAAAAAAAAAGTAAAACATGGTATTTATTTTTCATTTAAAAAAAGGTATGGCTGGTAGAGGAAACTGAAACTCAAATAATGGTCACGGTGGCGGAGAAGTCGTTGTCGCCGCATACATATGACAAAAACATTCCCTTTTGTCGTTTAGTAAATGCTTCATATAAAAAAATATTCCTTTTGAATAAACGTACAAGTAAAAGGGGTTTATACACCGTATAAAATAAATTTGTGTATAAAACAAAATATTCCTCAATGAATGGAGATTGAGACAAAGTCACATACCTCGGGTCCGACTTGACTCGATCGTTCTTTAACCTTCTGAATAATAAACTTGAGTTAATTTCAACTTGCTTAAGAACCTTTTTCAAGTTCATTATTACTTTTATATCACTTATTACCATGTCAAGAACACTATGTAATTATTTAAGTTAATAACGATCGTTTTAACGATCATTAGTACTTGAGTCAAAAATAAGCTCTTTATAATTACAAGTTTTTCATGTATCCATTATATCCAGATTTATAATCATGACGTAGATATAATATATATCATATATATCCAGTATATACATGCATTTATAATATTACATAACGTTTAGAGGTAGGAAATTAAATGCACCGTTCATGGAGACGGTAAGCCGTACGTGCGCATTAACGCTACTTTCATTTCTATTTCGTATTTTATAGAATGGAATCATAATTATATAAAGGTATATTATAATTACAGTATAATATCATATATAATACCATTAATTACATCCTTTATACGTCGCTCATATGGTATTAACGAATCAAATCACTTTGAGGGGGCGGTAGTCCGCACTTCCTAAAATGAAGATATCACGTTTACCCATAATGGAAACCATAAAGGTATGCCATAAATGAAAAATTCAGAAGATTAAGTAAAACATAAACATATTATATATCATATATAAATATAGTGTCATCTTAATGTCCACCTTTGATGGTGTTAAAAGAATATTGACCAATCGTCGTTTCGTGAGGCAGAAATTCGCCATCCACAAAAACAGTATGTTCCTTAACCATTAGATGTAGGTGTGTTTAAGTGTAACTCGAATCCTTCATATAAAAACATCCTAGTATATTTATTATACTGGTTTTGTTAAAAAATAAAGTAATTAAAAGAGTTTCGGAGAAGAAAAATAAAACATTAGAACACAAGAGAAAACACTACCTTTAAAACGGGTAACTCTTTTTGATTTGAGCTCAATGGCTTCCTTGGGAAGACTTCTGCCCAAATGGAGGCTTATAAGAGTTAGAGAAGGATTTGTAGAGACACAATGGGCAGGGTTTGGATGATCCAAAGTCTTGAGAGGTGTGGGTAAGGTGGTAGAGGTGGGGGCCTTTTATAAGGGGAGAGGAGGGGCACTCTTGAAATGTTAAGAAAAGATACTTTGTTATAAAATTCTTTTCGGATAAAAAAGGACCCACAATTATAACTTTATAGTATAAGGTGATAAGGGTTCTAAATCCACCCATACAATAGGTTTTTTACAAGTTTAGGTCTTATATTTTACATCATATGTTCATTTTATTTAAATCGTTAAATAATGTGGTAATCGCTGCATCATCATGGTGTCATATATAATTTAATTTATTTAATGTCTAAAAATTATAAAACAAATAATACGATGTATGAAATCTTTTTATATTTCCAATGACTATTTATATTCAAAAATCTTACTTGTATAACCACATTTAAAAATTGTTTTATTAAAACAACTCATGTTTGTGTCATTTTTACTTTTACTTTAATTAAAAGGTATTAATGTCTTTATCGTACGCAAGTGGATCCATGGGATCCCAACAATCAACCCATGGGTTTCCTTGGTCTTCCATGAAACATCCAATAAGGTTAGGACATGAGTCTAGGTCATTTAAATTTATTATAATATCATGCTTGCCTTAAATTGCACTAATTACCTCTAATCGCGATTAAATACTTAAAAGTTACTATTCACCCAAAAAATATTTTAATCCCATTGAACCAAATTTTACTTCTTAATTACAACCATGTATGTCAGATTTTTTAAATTAATAAAATAGAGGTTGTAAAATTTCATTTAAACGAAAAATCAGTTTTTGAAGTACCACTTAGTGGTTTCACTATTCATCAAAAATTGAAGTTTTTTAGAAAAATACCAAAACATCACCCTAAGGTATATTTTATATTCCGAATTCCAAAATGATGAATATTTTACAATATTAAAAACATATAAGTTACATTAATTAATTTAACAATTAATTCCTGTTGTCAGTGAAATAGCATGTTTTATGAAACAATAAGTATCAAAAGATTGAGATTAGTTTAAGTCCAATTTCAAAGTGAAATTAATTCCAATGACCACCATTAGATTAAATGGTAAAAATATATTCTAATTGAACTTTAAAACCAATTCAAAAGATAATCTACCCATATAATTATATTAAATGAAAAATAATTTTTGATGTCAAATGCAGTATTTTTCACTATACATTAAAAAAATGATCATTGTCAGAAAAATACCATAGAATTATCCAACGTAAATTTCAATGTCCCAATCATTAATAATAAGTTTATTTTGACAAATAGAGCATATAAAATTGTCAATGGATTGATTTAAAAATGGTTTTCCATCAAAAGGCAGTAAAACAATCTATTAAAAATATTAGTGTATTCCATGCTTAAGAATGGATTTATTCTCATTTTAAGCCTCTAAAACACTATCTAATTCATTAGTATACATAGATAAAAATATCTATTATTCATTACTCACTTGGGATGTTACACCTTCTCCTTTATATTATCTTTTTATTTCAGTTGGGTTTTTTCTTCATATATATATATTGTAAGACTTCAAAAATAAGAGATTCTATTTTTATAGGAACATAATAGATCATATATCTAAATATATCAATTGATATCTCTTTATAGGTTATAGATTTAACATCATCACCACTTATTATATAATTTTATTCATGATAGTTCATAGTGAAACTAATACATACATATTGACCAATTGAGATAGAGACACTATCATTCTCATCATTGAAAATATAAGCCAACTACCCTTTACATTCCATGATTTATATGTCTTAAATTTTTTGAAGTCATAGAGATACCTATAATTTCACTTCATTATACAAGATGGAATCATTCTTCAACTTTATTATATTTATCTCTCTTCTTTTATACATGGACTTTCGTAAGATATAATTGTACTCAAATATAGTTGAATCTTCAAAAAAATAAAACATCATTTTTAATATAGGAAGGAATCTATAATCTTTAAAAGAGAATAGTTTCATTGTATAGAATCCAATTGAGGTGAACCTACCAGTGATACCACAAAAAAGGACTATTTGGTATATTTCAAAAACATAGGGGGGGGGGAATCAATGTTGTGGGAACTTTCAACGGAATACAACTTTTTATCAATTTAAATATTAGACCTACTAGGATTATGATTTCAACATTCTTTTTTTAATATTGTATAAAATTATATTAAAATTTTAATGTCTATCGCATGATGTTTTTATTGTCTTCACTACTCAATATGAATAGATATTTATTTCCATGTATTGTGATGACTCTTACACATATTATCCAATATAACTCATTAAAAATTCTTATGTTGTTTATTGTAAAAAATCTATATCCAGTTTTGTTCCATATAATTTAATATGAGGGAATGAAAAAATTATTCTTCCCTGGAATGGTGATGACCTTTTCAAACATTTACTTCAATGTTGGCTCTTCATACATCCTTTAAAGATGGTCTTTAACTTCTTATTTAAGGTACTTTATAATACCAAGAATGTATTCCACCATATGACACTTCATTTGGATGTCATATTGATATGTAGTTGTTCCACCAATTTCTTCTCTACTTTTCTACTTGAAAAATAGTGGGAAGGCCACACTTTTTATTTCTTCATAGTAATTAACTTAAAGATTCATTTTATTAATCATACATAATTTAAATTGTTAAGAATATATTATGGAAATATAAACTCATAATTATTCTTCAAAAATGATAATCAACTAAATATAGATTTTACAGTCACTTATTCTTCTACATATAATATTAAAAACATTATTATATAAAATTGTATAGTAGGGCCTTGATATCATTGTATTTTATTTAAAAATACATTTCAATGAATTATATTATTCCAGAATAGAATCATAAACCTTCTCGGTGCTTATCAAAATAATGATATTCAGATCATATTAATTTTAACATAATTAATTATTCTTCTTTAGTATGATGTAAATAATAAATGTAGTATTGGTTATAGAATATTTTATACAATAAATATGAACTAGAGTTTAGTATATGATTCTTAGTTAATCAAGTTCCTAGAAAAAATCTTCTTTATTATTTTAATGAAATATCATCCTTATTTAATTAACATGAAATCACTATTTCATGTGATATAAATTGCATGAAATTGTAGCATGGAACTCAACATATAAACCATATAAGATGTATGATATAATTATTTGATATTTTTTTCAAATGGTTCTTATGTATTTCATTCAATCCTTAATTCATGTATGCATTATTTTCATTTAAGCACACAAGTTAACTTACATTATTAATTAAATTTAAATTTCTATTTGTTCTATTATAAGTATTTTATTCACATATATATACGACACACACACACAAAAATTTATTATTCACCTATTCTTTTCAATATCATTTTCACAAAACTATTATCTTATATAATACCTTTATAAGACATGTGTTTCATATTATTTAGATCACATGCACAAGACCTTCTCTCATGTATATCATTCAACTTCCTCCTCCTTCAAACATTTGAACAGTGAAATGTTTTTTGAATGACTACCTCATATCAAAAATGTTCACGAACAGTATTTACGTCAAGTAACACTATGGGGAAATAATACCCAAGCTTTGGTTTGGAGAACAATTCTTCTTTATGAAGCATGATGAGAGTGTATAAAAAATTGTTGTGTGTCCAGAGATCTGCTTAACCTTGGATGTAAACAGTTTCTCATCATAAAACCAATGAGATTTATATTACTACCCTTATTTTCTCATCTAAGGACACATATCACCATGTATGTTTTTCATATAATAGGAACTATAGATAATCTAGGTTTTAGGAAATAATTAATATTTCTTGTAGAAACATGTGTATAAATGAACTGTACTCTGCCTTATGTGTTTTATATTTATTGGAAAAGATCACTATGTCTACCAAACTCAATCACTAACTAAAATTCCAGAAAAATATTCTGTGAAATTACCATAGATACTGATATATTTAAACACCCAAATATATTATCATTTTTTCAAACATAAGATAAAAAATATCATGTGTTTTATTTCATGAGGATTATTTATTATGCATGTGAAAATAAATGGACAATTCACCATTAAATAAATGTGATATCATCCATCAAGATCATATGTTGAATTATCATCGTGAAACTGCATTTTAATTCATAATAAGATTATTTAAATTTATAATTTATTAAATATCATTTCATAAAATTGTAAATGCATGAATTAATTATTTTGATGATAAGAGTTTTCTATTTTGAGATTCATCATCATAAAAATACACTATCTATTTTGTTAATCATCACAACAAGATAAAACATTTGTGTACATGTATCCCTTTGGTGTAAGGAGGGTGAAGAAGATTGTACATGGAAATCAGATAGATGTGATCGATCACATCTGACAAACAACGTATATCCATAAATATTTTAATGTAGATAAATAGAAGGAATTTGCCATTACCCCACATTAGTTTTCACCTCCTCTATGCATTTCATTTTATATCTGAGAAAGTCATCATCAGATCGAGCTAGCATTGGGTCTAACACCAGAATACAAATTCTCAAACCCAAATGGGATTTGGCCATCCTATTTTCCCTCACAATGGCGTGAACTCTATGACCCTAATTCATAAGCCCACCTACACCATGAAATAACTATTCATTCATGTTTTATGTGTGGGGATATACTCCCCCTATTTTTTCACCATGGTTGGATCTCTATGTTGATTTCTTCTTATGTTGTTGACCCTCAGGTCCCAAAAATATGACTGAGGATCTCCATGGTTGGATTGTTGTTGGCCTAATTATTTAATAAAAGTCCCACAAAAGTTTTTAATTAAAATAATTCTATGTATAAAAAATAATAATAATCCTTCAATCTACTTCCTAAAAATAATACAAGTAATAAAAATATATTTCGAGGGATTATATTTTATTCTAACTTCCCCTTTAATATTTTTGAATATAAAATAAAAATATCTCTTCAACCACAGATCATATTTTCTCTCATGATTTTCGTTTTTGTAAAAAATGTGTAACCATAGATATATGTTATCAAAATATAGAACTATTTGAACAATGTCATAGATAATTGGATATTTTCTTAAGAAACATAAAAATAATTAAGAATTATATTTGAAACTCAACGTCTTTAAACCATTTATATGTTTCATCTGATTGTAAGAATTAACCAGTTCACCCAAGCCCCATCCAAATTAGAACTTTGTAATATTGTAATATACAAAGTTGATTACTATTTTATTGACTACCAATGACAACCTATGAAAGTAATTGAAAACAAATAAAAATCTGACACATTATGGGATCTTCAATTATAAAAAAAATAGAGAGATTTTCATGTCACACTGAATAACAAATTATTTTAAATTATGATATGAGTATCATAATACTGGTGTAATTACATTAATAGAATTCAAGAAATATCATGATCATATACACAAGAATTTCAAATATTTGATTATATTCATAGATTCCAAATAAAGATAATAGATAATAAGGTCAGTTAATATAATAATGGAATATCCCATATAGTTAGTTGAAAAGTAAAATTCATATAGAACACATTAAACCACATGTGGTATATTCATTAATATTCATTATTACCTTGAAAAATAAATTCAGTAAATATTATAACAATAAGACCATGCAGAGGTATAATTGGGTAATAAAATCGAAAAAAATATCCACACTAATATTGATACATAGTATGGAAGGAAGAAACTCCACATTCCATGTAGAATTGTCAGTCACATTTTTTATTCCACTTATAAGTGATCAAAAAATAAAATTTTCAAATAAGGAGGGATTGATTCTTTATAGAGGATAAAAATAGATAAAATGTTATTTTGTGGGAATGTGGAAGAATAAAATTGTCTTCATCCTTGAGTGTTTCTATATTTGATATGAATCATTATGGATGTAAGATTATTTATAGGATAAAATCAATTGTTGGATGAAATAAGGGTGAGTTCCTTCTGGGATCACAAATCCAAAATTCGAATTGATGTTAATATTTTTATCTTATTATGATTTTTTTTTTGGTTTTAAACATTTTAATATATGATTTCATTTTAATTAAATTTTCAATAGTTAGACTATTGTGAATATTATGTTATGGTATTTTATCATTAAACGTGATGCATACAACACTTTCCATAGGATGTATTCAAAGAATGTATTAGTGTTGAATCAAAAGACGAAACTCAGAATGAGTCTTTAAAATATATATATTGTCTCAGGTTAGGTATGCTATAAGTTTGTAAAAATTATGAGAATTAATTTTATATAATAAACTAAATGTGAAAATTTTCTCATCATCAAATTAATATTATTGGGTAGTATTATCGTACACATATGTGATTGAAAATCACACATTTTATCCTATAATATGAAAAAAAACAAAATTGAATAGAGACTGTGTTAGTAGACAACAACATTTAGGGTACTAAATCATTTCTCATAGATTAGGGCATTCAAGTAACCTTCCATGGCTTTTTTATTATAATTAAAAAGGTATTTTTTATTGTTTTTTTGGGTATCTCATGATTTTAAAAATGGTTGTCGCTCATTATAATAGAGTAACCACTCAAAAATAGTTTTAGTTGGTGGATTTACATATCCCCCATAGTTATTAGCCTCTATATGATTAAGTTACCACCTAGTTGTTGAATATATTTTATATAGTTATTCAATGGTGTAATTATTACAAAAGTGTCTATTTCAACACCCAACATAAATTTTCATGTAAAAACCATTACTATATTTCTCATAACTCAACCAATAAAAAGTGTAATCGAAAACCATGACTTAATTTGAATAAACATAGTGCTCTACTAGTATTGTGCTAGAATAAACCTTTGGAACCTGTAGGTAAATAATTTTTTAATTCATCCTTTAAATATTTATCCACTACTATCATAGAGAAATATAGAAATATATAATCTAGTATTCTATTGGTCAACATAATAGTACAAAATGTTCGTTATGATATTTTTCAAGTAGATATGGGAAAAATTAGTATAATTTAATTGTGTAAATTTTATGTTTATTAATAATGGGAAGTATTGGGATAAAGAAAAATTTGGTTAATTTTTTAAGAGTGAACTATAAAAGGAATTTAATTTTTTGGGAAGATTTGGTAAGCCCTAGATAAAAATTTATTACCTAATAATTAATGAATGAATATATTATAAACATAGTAGTGTCTATATAATGAGGTGAAATTAAAAAAATTGAGCATATAAAAATACAAAAAATAGTCAACCCAAAATTAAATAATTTAAAACAATGGTTCCACATTCTTACATTTCTAGTATATTTTTGGTTTAGAGTTTTGAGAGAACTAGGAAATCCAATGAATGAAAATGTTAACAGTTCCCTATCATGCATATTTTACCCAAAAAGTGTCTCTTAAATTTACACCCTAATGACCTTTAAGACTCATCTTCTTCTTATAATACTTGTCAATGTAATGTAACTATCGAACCGGGTACAGTTTCTAATAATCCATTGATCCTATGGACGACATTTTTAAATAATGGATTAGTAAATAAAATCATTGTAATGGATATAAAACTAAAGAGATAATGTAATTTTCATGAAAAACATGAATTCCTACGAAAATGATTACCTTTTTTACAATAATACATTGGGAATATAAATTAGACATTTCCCCAAGTTAAAGTAAAAATATTCTCAATTTAAACCTTTAAATCACATTTCTATCATATAAAATAATTAATGTTACCCTTAGAATATAAATACATAAATAATACATTGATATATTTATTTGAATAATACATCACACAATCCACTATATTACACAAAGACATAAATCTTTTATGTCTTGGAAAATAACAATATAAACATATTATTCTATTAACTTTTAGAAACTTTATATATAACCATTCCCCTAATGAACCTTTTATAGATATAATACATAATATAATAAGCTTAGAAACACATGGATTGGAAAAAAGAAAGTGGCGATCTCATGTGCTTAGTAAGGGAAAAACATATCATGACATAAAGTTAAACACAAGGAAGATATAAAAAACCAAATAAATAATCAAAATACCTTAAATAATAATCATAATATATTTTCCAATAACATAAGATCTTAAATGGTCATTAAGAAATCATAAATGAATAACCTTTCTCATAACCCAACATAATGGTCCTATCACATGTGATATGGACATAAAATTGTGAAATACATTAAAATAAAAAATCATATTGAAAAAATAGAATTTTACGAAAACTGAAAGAATATTTTAAAATTTTTCATAATGTGATAAAAAAATGGAAATGTGCCACACCTATAAGAATAAAAGGTTCTTGTGAGAAAACTCATTATACTCATTCTTATTTGAAAAAAACTCAGCATGCCCATGACAAAAAACGTGAGAATATCCATAATGGCAACACTTATGCGAAAAAACACATTATGTCCATGAATAAATAAATCATGAGATATTTTCATAACATATTGAATGAGAGAGAGTAATAAACTCCATATATCATCAATGATACATACGTGTCACACTTAAATTCAATCATAACCATATCATAACGAACATTGGAGAAAATGAATGTGTTTTCACATATGATGAACATAATAAATAATGTACATCAAAATAATATTTCACCAAATGAATCATAGTATAATAACCTATATCAGATGATCAAAATATAACATCAAGAGATTTTAAAATGAAACGAAAAATAAAATAAACGTTTCAAATGATTTTACAAAACCATTAAAATTTGTTATAAAAGATAAAATGTAAATATATTCAATAGAATTTACATTGAGGGAAAGAGAAGGTTTTTTAAAACCTTGTTATAATGAGTTTATAATTAAAGGTACTCAAAAAAAAGTCTTAATAAATGATATTTTAATATACTTTTATCATATTTTCTGTTATAATATGATTTAATGATGGAGACTCAAAATATATTTATTGATCTCAAAAAAGGAATGTGAAAGTACATTAAAAACATTTACTTTTTATAAAATAATCTCCAATAATGGAATCTTTCAATGTAAATAAAAGTTATCAAAATAAAATGTGGATTGGATAATTATTGTTTTAAGAATGGAAGACAAATATTTTAAAATTAATTAAGGGTAAAATGTTTTTTATGACCCATCCCATCTCACACTATAAATAGTAATCCTAATAGTTGGAGGAAATTCGTTAATCATGCCTCCTCAAATGACAATGGCTTCCAACAACTTGTGGGGGAATAGGTTATGGTAGTTGAGATACTGTAACCATAAATTAGAGTAACAAAATAGTATAATTATAGAAACATCATACATAAAAGAAAATAATTAGAGTGAACAAATAAATAATGATAATGAATTATGTAATAAAACGGCATTGAATTAAGGCTGAAATGACCATTTTAAACATAAAACACAAATCTACCACTGTTTCGATCACATATATGGGAGTAAAATAAATAAAATTTAATAAATGTACCATGATTTTATACTACACCTGTAAAAGACACATACCCATGCACCATTTAAATGGATTAGAAATCATTTTCAATCAGTCATTGGCCTTATCCCAATATTGGGCCTTTAATAAAGTGATTGTATCCTCAGGTACCATACTAAAATGGACTATCATGAAGAGTGTGAGTATAACATTTAGTAGGGAATCACCAATACTATCTCACGCATATCCAATAAATAAACTGTATATATGTGTGAGCTAATCTTACAGATAATAGTAATACTTATAATTAAAAATTAAAAATAAACTAAAAGAAAAACGTAATTACAAGAAATACTATCACAAGTGCATGCTCATAGATGTTGCTTGGCCAGGCTATGACACAACTGGATTTGAATACAACCATGAGATTAATAAAATAAAACCTTGGTTGGTCATTGGTAATGTGATCCGGAGCCACCATACCTTCTTTGAAAAAAGATAAATTATCTCTATGTGTTCGGAATATTATATAATATAATAATGGGACATGAGGCCACAAAAAAGGTATCCCTTCCTAATGATATTTATATAAGGTATTGAAAAGTCACATTGACATTAAGACTTAGTAGTCAAGGGTAAACCAAAATAATATGTAATTTAATACATTAACTGAATTGAAGTGTGTTCATTAACTTGGACATACATAATTAAATTAGTTGGAATCATGTGTCATTCAAGATATTCCAAGTAGGGAATATAGGTATCACATAAAGCATAATATAATTCCTTTTTAACATATAACCCCATCCATGTCATTCAATATTATAATAAAAGTATAACCCATGTTGTTATTTAAATTCATCAAACATATGAGCATGTCAAAAGATTTATATATCAAAAACCAAGTATTTCAAATGGAATAATATAATTCCATTAACCTATGATCCCTTACAAGTCATTATATATCATAACCAATGTTTCCACCTGGAATTATATAAATCTATCTATCTTATATGACCATCCAAATAATTCTATATCAGAAAACAAGTATCTCCCATGGAATAATATAATTATTTTTCATCTTTAGACCCATCCAAGGCATTAAATATCAATACCCAACTACTGAACTTGTAATGATATAAATACATATATCCTATGTTCCTATCCAATTCATTCCATATTAGAACCCATGAATCACCAATCACAGGATATAATATTTAGTAAAATCAAGTATGATAAAAAATCATGATCCCAAAAAGTACATATGGGGTTCCCAATTTGATTTTAGTCAATCAAATGGTCTCAAAAGATATATACCATGATGTACCTCTAGGAATTACCATATTAAATCTCATTAAAATAGGCTCAGTGGTTGAACTATAGGTATCATATTGAGAAATCACAACTACATCAATAATAAATATATGAAACATAAATAAAAGACTGGGGTTGACATAATTATGAAACCAAACACGAATATCTAATTCCCTCATGATAAAATTTCCAGTACAAGTTCTAAGGTTTTAACCATTAAAATATCTATCAAAACCCACAACAGACTAGATTACGGTCGGTAAAAAACTGGGGACCCACTGGCCCCTTAGGTCAGAACTCAAGAAAGGGATCCTACTCAGGATCGTTGATGTCTATATATTTGTGTAGGTATCCCACATATAATCCTCTGAGTTATTACCAAAGCCTCAAGTAAACACCTAACATACCATGATGTCACATCCCAAAACATTATGAAAAGTTTAGCATGACCTTATTATCCACACATGAGAATATCACTATGGCCATTATCAAAGGATGGTCTATGAACAAATATCACTTTCACAATATCATTGAGATAGTCTATAGACCCAACCCAGTCCCAGCCTACCTAAGTATATTACACATAGTCTTGAAAAATGGATGTAATTCCTTACCAAGAGTTGTATCAACTTCTGTGAGGTTTGGAGGCTACTATTTTTCTCAAGAGATAATACTCAGCCACTATGGTTCTAGGCATGAGGTTAGGAAAGAGGTGTTATATGGAATCAAAATTAAACATTAAATAATCTTGAGTTTTAATTTAGAATTTGATTCTTTCAACTTTTAGGTTTTTTAGGTTTAGATTTTTGGAGTATTAGGCCATAACATATAAATAACAAAACAAATAATAAAAATTACACACTTCCAATTAGTATCCATTTTTACTATAATATAAAAAACATAAAAATAATGTAAGAGGAAAAATATACAAGTCTTATAAATTGAATTCTTCTTTTACCTTAACCATCCTTAAACCTGATGAAAATCATTTGTAAACATATTATGTGTATGAAATGAATAGTAAGGGACATAAAAATTAATGAAAACAATTATTCTAGTGAAAAATATGAAAACTCAAATAACATTTTACCTTAACTACAATTTTATTTGAGTGTTCCAAAAAAACATTTTCAATGAAACACACACACATGTTTTTTTCAAAGAAAGAAATTAGAACCCATTATAAACAATAGAAATCCTTCTTTTAGTGACTTATATAATAATATTTCAAAAAATCATTCTGAACCCTTCTAATTGAAATAAACATTTATCTGACATCTAATATATGTGTCACATGATGCACTGGAGAGATATAATTTTGTTCATTGTTCATATAATCTATATCAAGCTGGCCTATTTTTCCTTAGTTGTAATGGGGCTCTACACTTCATATAAGCTATATCAGGCTCACTCATGAGATATAATGGGGAAACATCACTCATATAAGAAATATTGGTCTCACCCATTTCATATACATATCATGTAACATATCTGGAATAAACCATTACCCATAAATATCTAAAAAACATTTACCCATATGAAAAAACATTTGGATAAAAAAAACACTTTACATTTAAAAACCTATTTTCAATACCAGAAAAAAAAATTAGTAATCCATTTTCTATAAAAAAACTAAAATATAAATAAGGGATTACATTTAAGAAATCGTGAATTATTTAAAAGGAATCCAAACATCAAATAATGTCCATAAAAGTAGAAAAATATTTGTTTCTGAGTATGTTATGAGTAAAACATTTCCTTTGTATTTTTTAAGGACATTTTATATAAAAAA
Source organism: Viscum album (assembly GCA_963277665.1). Classification (NCBI taxonomy): domain Eukaryota; kingdom Viridiplantae; phylum Streptophyta; class Magnoliopsida; order Santalales; family Viscaceae; genus Viscum; species Viscum album. The sequence goes on along the minus strand of OY728162.1, from coordinate 1,363,936,820 downwards.
TAAAAAAAGATTCATTTTTAAAACTATTAAATTAAATTAAAAATAATAATTAAATTGTATTTATAAATATATTTTTCTATATCAAAAGAGTAATAAAATAATATTGAAATCAATGACAAGGAAGATAAAGAGTTGAAGTAAATCTTTAAAAATGATTTTTTAATGACAATTCAATAATCTCTTGGGGGACACTATAATCATAAACTAAATTAAATAATAACATTTAAAAAAAATTAATGTTATAATAAAATATTAATTAATGATATATATTGTTATAGGGGATATATATACACCTTATAAATGTATATTGGTGCACAATATCTTAATATTTCTCAAAAAATGAAAATTAAGATGATGTCCCTCGCCTTGAGTCCAATTCATCACATGATTATTTATATTCTAATATAATAATATTATATTACTTAGTTAATTTGTTTATATTTTTTTAAATTTATTATTATTTTTATATCACTTATTTATTTATCATATATAAAAAATTAATAAATTATGTTTATCTGAGATGTTTTGACCATAGTTTTCTTATGTGTTAAAATTGACAATGGTAAGCTGACTATAGTCAAATAAGTAATTATTTGATAAAACGAAAAATAATAATGATGACATTATTATAATATTTATTCATTAATTATACTTTTTGAAACAAAACACAAATTATTGTTTTGAAAAATTAACTATATTACAATCACAGAGATGGTATGTTGTACATACACATAAGAAACGTTTCCAATTTACAAAAATCATTATGGACAGTTGATAAGTAATAAATTATATTAAAAAAATGATCATAATATCATATATGAAATATTATATAGTTAAATCTATCAATCATGTGGTGTGGTTATGAAAATAGAGTCACATTGCGTCGTGAACGTTATAGTCCACACGTACATGAAATAAGTTATCACATTTTCATTGAGTGGAAAGGTAAGAAATAAAATGATATAACATATTTGAATAATTATAAATATTTCATTAATATCAAAATTATTTCATTTATATCATATATATTAAATATCAATACCATTATCACTCTCTATGTAATGCATTCTTGAAAAAAGAATCACATTTCTTTGTGAGGAAGAAGTCTTCCATACACATGAACAATGCTATATTTTTCTATAAAAAATGAAACATAAAAGGGAAAATATAATATAATTAATTAATAGGTTAAATATTTTAAAAAATATCATATACATACTTTATATCCACCATCATACCCAGCCATGAATGAGAGTTATTGAAAAACAAACAACGTCAGTTTGTGAGGGGGCAGTCCGTTGTACACACCAATGATTATTTTGTAACCCATTGGATGGGGAAAAATATTTATGTAATTAAATTAAAATAATAAAAACTAATTATATATAAGATAATAATTTTATAATATTTTCATGTTTTAATATTAATTAATGATGGTTGATAAAGAAATATATTTAAGACGGTCATTGAAGAACATTACATCCTCTTCGGGTACCCTCCATAGGATTCCACCAAATGCCTTCCTGGTTGTATTTATTGCATAAAATGATTCTTGGTTTATGGGATGGAATTATGTAATTTAATTTTGTAGTATTTTATATAACATTTGTTTTATGGTATGAAGAACATAGGTGATGGGGTGACCTTTTTCAAGTGGGGGAGATGACATACTTGATATTTTTGAAAAGAATATAGTGATACCAAATTTTCCATATGTATAATGGGTAATAAAGGGACCATTAAATAAATATAGTGGTTTAGTGGTTGATATATTTCCATATTATAGTTTTTAGACAAGTTTATAGGTCATTTATACCATTATCTTGTTAGTTTAACACACGATAAACCCTCATTTACCATAACCACAGTAATTATTTATTATTACATTAACTATTAATTTCTGTCAATATTTTAATTTGACTTATTAGAAATTAAAAAAAATTGTAATAAAAAATATAGACTTCAGTTTTCAATATAAAATTCATGTTTGTAGAAAATTTTAATTTTGAATCAATTTTGTAGATGTGACATGAAAGTAGGTTTTCAATGTGAAAATTTTCAAACAATTACAATGTTCTATTTTCAAAATTCAATATTAATATGATTCCAATGAAATAATTTAGAGTGGTTTATATTTTTTAAATAATTTTACTATAAAATCAATTTAAAATATAATTTAACTCTACTAATTATATAAATGAAATGGATTTTTTCAATTAAAATCCATTATTTTTCACTATTCATCTATAAATTAACGTTTAAAAAAGACAAAAAAAATAACAATGAGATAATTTTGGTATTCCAATATAAAAAATAGATATTATTTTTTTCACTTAAATTTTCTTATGTTGGTAAAATATTAATTTAAAATTATCTGAGTAAAGCGTGACTACTCTGTCTTTTACAATAAAAATATTTTTATAGAAAACAATTTATTCTTCTTTAAAATGATTATTTTTTTATTAATAACCAATAAATAACCATATTTTTCATAATTAAGTTATTTATATTCATAAAAACTATTTTAACTCTGATTTTATAACTATTATATTAAATATGGATATTTTAATTATATTTCACTTTTTTTAAACTCATAGTTGCATGTTACATAATCTAAACGGAGTGTTGCGTATTATATAAGAAAAATATAGTATTGTGTGTGATACATGATAAATTCAGTGCTTCATGTAATCCAATCTATTAAGGATAATGAATTTATTAAAAATAAATATATCATAAAGTCACAGGGTGTTATATTTTCTTCTAAGCTTGTTGTTGCATGTCACATACACAATCAAACATAATTATCTTCTTTTAAAATATCAAGACAATACATAGTCCTCCAATTATTATATTTTATCCTCACTATTTCAAATTATATCTCATTAATGAGAGGATGAATATTTGAAAATTAGTTTTGTTGAACTCACACAATAAAAAGGGTTAATAAAACATCCACTTAATAAGAGCGAAAGATAAGTACATAGGTTATTTGGAATAACAAATAAATAGGTTTCAAAAGAGAAAATTGTTACTAAATGTGAAGAAATTAAAATCTAACAAAGAATAAATACTCATAGAGAGATATTGTTGTCATTGATCACAAGAAAAGGAATGATCAATGGAAATTTAAGGGGCTCAAAACCAAAAATATTTGATTATCTAAAAGACTATATGATTAATTGTATATTAATGTAATAGGATAAACATTATTTCAAAATCATTTTAATTAAATTGTGGAATTATTTAATTTTCTATGAACACAAGGAAATATATGTACTTGATATGATTTTATTTCATAAGAATAATTTAAACATATGGTTGTGCTTAGATCAATTTCCAATTCATCATTTACTTAGAAAATTATTTTTTATGCTAGAATCTCTAAAAGTCACTTTAAACTCATCAAAAGGTCCATAAAAGAGTGAAAAATATTTCCTTCATTCAATAACCTCTTTCAAAAATAAATATATTTATCCTATTTTATCTATTAAAATCTATTAATCTTTAAATCATAAAAACAACACCATTGGATCATCATTAATATTCACTTGTTCTACCAATTTATCTAAAAATGTAATATTAACCAGGCCATATCTTAGGCTAGTGGTAGGAAATAAACCCTTATTTCCCTCGATTATGGGATCTATCCCTATTGGATTTCTCTATGCAATGGACTGTCACCCAGCATGAAGGTTTTCATTTTTATAAACTATATTAATAAAATTCCTATAAGTTTCCAAAAAATATGGATATCCTATAAATAAGATTAATCGGTTAATAAAAATTTTTGTAATGTATTAAATATAACCTTTCATACCTAATATCTAATAATAATATTTGGGTATTATTAAAATGTCATTAATGATCATATTAACCCTAAAATTTGTCAATAACATTAAACATATTATTAAAAAAATGTAACGGGATTATTCCAAAATTATAATTCCACATGAACATATATATTAGATATCTATGAAAACTCAATAAATGTACAAAAATTAAATCCACTACATAAAAACTTCAAATACTAGTACAAATTTATTGATCTTATATTCAAACATCAAAAAATACTGAGCTCCTTAGAGCTATCACCACTTCACTAGATGGACTAATAAGAACTGTAGATGAAGGGAATGATTTTTCCACCTCATTTTATTCTAATGATGAATATTTAAAAATTGAGTATGTAAATTTATCATACATAATGATAATGTCCCAACTTGTTACTAAAAAAATATCTCACTATTTACTGGCTATTTGTTATGTCATTCATGGATTTTTCATGACTCTTTTCATTGTAGTCACAAATCTTGTGACCAAACATTCAACTCTTGTAACACATTCTATATCCAATGAAAAAATCCTTGAAATGTATTTTATTTCAATTTGAAGAAATTTTGGACTTACCTCCATTAGTTTTAGTATTTTTCTTCTCTATTTACTACCACTTTTATCAATTCATACACTTTTCATATCATGGTACACGAGTGTCAAAATATTCCATATCATCTTTCTCTGCATGACACACAACTTTCTCAAAACATCTAAATGATCATTCAGGAAAATATATTAATAATTTGGGTTTTAATCATGATTAAAATATTTTAATTTTAATATAAATATCAAAAATAATATATATTACATGCCTATAAAATCTTTTTTAATGTTATTCATATGTAGCAACTAAATATTCATCTTTTCTCCTTAATTCAAAAAATTGTTTCTCTATAATAATCATAACATCCTTGGGAAAACATATATCAAATAAAATATTATTAAATTCAACCCATTCCATGTCATCAGGAACATATTTCTCTAAGTTATTCTTAATCAAAGACCATCATCGATCATCTTTACCTTCAAAATGATAAATATAAAGAGTTAACATATGATGTTCCCATCCTCCCATGACATCAAATTTCTTCTCTAAGAAATTAATCCCAAATTTGGATACCCCTAGCTCTGATTATAAATTTTATTAGGGATGATGTTTCCTCATAAAATTTAGCACTATAGACATGTTTCTTTTTTTGTAGATCAGGTTCCTCTATAGCATTGATCCCACCACCATTTATAGTTTGTCTAAATTGATACATCAATGGAAGAAATATTTTTTTTCCAGTTCCAACCATCTAGGTATGGTGATTTGGATGTATATATTCAACTAATTTCCTTCCAAAAATATATTTTATATTTATTTTATTTAAAACCATTCATCAAACATAGTTAAAATGAAACAACAAGGTAATCATAAAATTCTACCTCATTTTAGCTTTACTAGAAAGTAAAATGTACCAATTAGATGATATAAACACTATAATAACCTATATGGTTGTCTAAACCAACATGTGATGCCAACTATAAGGACATGATCTTAAAAATTACACAATATTATGTTTTAGTCTACAATTTACTTTATTTCACTTTTAAAATATTTTTTTGGTTTCTATTTTTAAAGGATTATTCCATAACTTATACATTAAAAAAGAATAATATAAAAAATTGTATAGTTATGATTAATATATATTTTTCCATAATATAAATATATTAAAAATAAATCATGATGGATAATATATATGAATTCCAACTTGACTTATTACATTCCCCAACCCATCAATAAACCATATGAAATACATTTTTAAATGTGACATGAGCACAAAAATACAATTATGATACATAAATAACAAATAAGCCCCTTAGTTCAATGAAAAATAAGAAAACTCATATAATTTTTATCATTTCATTAAATGTTAATTTAGGGTATGAAATAAAACATTTTCACATGGAAAAAGGAACTCATTTATTTCAAATAAATCATTTAAAATCAAAAAAGAAGCAATTTAAAACCCTTTTGGTGATTTAGATCAAATGATCAAAAACACTTTCAAAACTACATTAAATGTAATTACCCTAAAACATACCTCTAATATAATTATTACCCATGTCAATATAGGGATATAATTTTGATCGACCTTGGTATAATCAATATCTTGATCAAAATTGTTTTATGATCAATACGGAGGATCAACCCTTCGTATAAGCAAAACCAGGCTCACCAATGAGCTGTAAAAAGGATCAACCCTTCAAATATTCTATATCGAGCTAAACTGTTTCACATAATAATAAAGTAACATATTATGAATAAAAAACATTCATCATAAATCCCATTGATAACTCTTTTAAACCCATTAGGAAAACACATCTAGATAAAAACACCCTTTTCTTTTAAAAAACATTTTCAATACCGATAAAAAACTTTCTTTGAAAAAACATTTGTAATACCAACAAAACCAAAAAAACTAAAGTGGGGTTTTTATTTAATAAAACCAAAAATTTTTAAATGGAATCCATAAATCAAAAATTTATGAGATTTTCGGAGAAATCATTATCATTGTGTACATTAGGAATAGAATATTACTTTTAAATTTTGTAAAAAACCGTATAAAACACATAAATAGATTCATTCATAAATTTTTTTAATATATTAAAAAGTGAAATAAAATAAAAAATATAATTTTTTTGTCTATATAAAATAAATAATAAATTAATTTTATAAACATGGACAATGAAGAGAAACAGTTGGAAGGAAAACATTAAATGTGGATTAAAAAAATAAAAAGTCCCTTATCAATTTGAAAACACTTGAATCATAAAACCAAATAAACAGTAAAAATATTAAAAAATTCAATATCTATATAATATAGAAATTAATTATATATCATTTAAAGGGGGAGGTATATGTACCTCGTAAAATAATATAGGTGTATAACATCAAATTATGCCTATATGAAATGAAGTTAAAAAGAAGTCCCCTACCATGAGTCTCATTCATCATGCGTGCCTTTGTCTACCTAAATAATAAACTTATTAAAAATATTTAATTTTTTAGAACCTTTATTAATCCTGTTATTAATTTTATTTCACTAATTATTGTGTATTATACAATTACTTAGATAATCAAGTTTACATTTGATGTTTTGACCATATTTGCCTTACCTGTCAAAATTGACATTGGTGGGTTGAATATAGTCAAAGTGTTCATTATTTTTAGTTATAAGAATCATCATCATAAAATAATTATCATATTTATAAAAAAATTATGATTCTAAAACAAATCATGAAATATGGCTATGAAAAAAGAACTATGTTTCAATCATGGAGATGGTTGGTCATACGTATGCATGAGTAACATTTCCATTTTCCAACGATAATTATGGAATGATGGTAAGTTATATATTATAATTTATTAATGATAATGACATCCTATATGCTATATTATATACTTATATATATTATACATGCATTTTTGTGATGAAAAAGAGTCCCATCACTTCCAAAAGGCAGTAGTCCACACATTAATGAATGACGTTATCACTTTTTTAGTGGGTGAAAAGGTAACAAATAATATGATATATTATAATTATAAAAATGATAAATGTTAAATTAATATCATAATTATATCATTTATATAATATATATTCACTTTCATTATTATTATGACATTCCATGAAACATATTAGTTAAAAATGTATCACATCACTTTGTGAGCCGGTATTTCGCCTTACATACAAGTGACATATCAAATCCCCTGTGGAATGGAATGTAAAAGTATATAAATATATATGAAAAAATTATAGAAAAATAATAATTATGTTATAAATATAATATATATATATACATTATATTCATAATACACCCAACTATGAGAGGTGGTATTGAAAAAAGAACAAAATTGGTTTGTTTAGTGGCAGTCAATCATAAAAATGATTGATGATTTCTTAACCCATTAAATGAAAGAAATAAATAATTTAGGTTATTAAATAAACATAATAAAATTTATTTATATATTAGATACTGATTTTATTATATCATAATTGTTTAATAATAATTGAAGGAGGTGGGGAAGGAAATAAAATAAATGCACTTATTAAACAATGTCACCTCTTCTATGTGTATCATCCATAGGTTTCAACCAAAGGACTTATTAGATTTTGGTTGTGCCTAAAATAATGATTCTATAATGAGATTATAGAATGTTTTTAAGTGATATAACAAGGTATTGGTAGATCCTAATTGGTTTTAAGGTTTAAATAAGGGAAGAGAGTTGGTGGCCTTTTATAAGTGGTGGAGCAGACACTCATGGTAATTTTGAAAATAATTGAGTTCTCACACATTTTCCATATGTAAGAAGTGTAAAAATTGACCATTATAAAATCATATAGATGCAATTGTAAATATATTTCTATGAGATAGTTTTTATAATTGTTTCTAAGTCATTATTACCCTTATCCTTTTAGTTTAACCCCAATTTATCCCATTTTACATTAACTCTGATAACAAATTTTTACTGCATTCACTATTCATTTTGGTCAAAATGTCTGTTGGAATTATTATAAATAAATTATTATTATTATTCCAAATGTGGAATATTTTTTTCCAAATTAATCTTTTCGAATATGTAAATATTAATTTTAATAAATTTTATAGACGTGATGAGAAGCTGGTTTTTAAAATTAAAATGTTCAAAAGATTATAATGTTTTTATGTCATTATTTAATTTGAAAATGATTCCAATAGCCTAAATTGGATTCATCAGTATATTGTTTTAAGTAATTTTACTTTTAAATTACTTTAAAATATATTTTAATTTTATAAATAATTTAAATGAAAAATTTGTATTCATATAGTATTCAATATTTTTCTCTATTAATCAAAAAAAACCTTTCAGAAAAATGCCAAAAATTCAGCCTTATATAATTCTGGTTTTAAATCTAAAATAATTTATTTTTTTATTTTTTTTAATTGGTAAAAAATCTGCTTTTATATTATGCACACATTGTGTGACTAATCCATCTTTTAGAGAAAATATTTTTTTTCATAAAACATTCATTTTCAATATAAATTATTCTTATTTTATTACAATGAAATATATAAATTTTTTTAATCATTTTGTTAGAAATATTAAAAATCACAAATTTAATGACTAGTTTATAACTATTATATAAAATAATAATGTTATAATAATGTTTCACATTTACTTTAATCTCGATGTTGTGTGTAACTCGTGATATACAGAGTGTTGCATACAGCACAAGATAAACATAGTGCTACCTATAATTCAATATAAAACCAAGGATTTGTATAATGAAATATATTGAAGAGATTGAATTTATTTATTAATAAAAATATCATAAAGCCTTTAGTTTTAGTACTTTATTCTAATATTTGGGTTGTATGTCAAATACACTATAATGAAAAAATTTATACTTTTAAAATATTGGAGCATTATTTCTTTTGTTAGTGACCCTTGGAATTCATTATGTTTAATCAATAAAATTAATTTAATTTGAAAAAGTTATTTGATTAATTTTAATTGTGGTGTTTCCCAAAGGGGGGAGCCAGAGTAGTAACATACCACTCTAATAATGAAAAAATACAGTAAGGAATGAATGATATAATATATACCTTCTAGGTTATTTTCTAAATAACATTACAATGGATGATAGTATCATCCAAGGCACATCCAAGTTCATTAGACACATACAAAATCCTATCTCACAACAAAACCATCATAATTAATTATTGATATTAATATTAACCATAATTTATAATACTGTAAAATTTATAATAATTTAAACTGAATTATTTATATTTGTATAATTTACAAAATCTCAATGGTCGATCATGTCTTGTAAGATCCATGACCAAATGTTTTTTAACAACATTTGGAACATCCATAATAAATAATCAAGAATACTCACTAATAATTTATGTTAACAAAACAAAAAAATAATATAATGATTTAAGTATTTGGAAAAATTTATGCAGTCACATAACTAAATGAAACAACATGTGTCCGATAAAAAATTGCTTTCTGGGCAATCCTCTTCTTAGTCCGAGAAAAATAACCATTGATAGAATCTTATTTTACCATGTTCTCGTAGAATCTTCATTAAAATTCTTAACTAGAGAAATCAATGTTCGAGAAAGAAGGAGAAGAACACAAAAGAGGTTAATAGTGTTTAAAGCTTGCCTCAAGTATTCCAAAAACTATGATGGAATTCAATTATAACCAAGAACAAGGGATATCATTCATGAATGAATGGATAAGGTGGATGGATCATTTGGGGAGCCCTTGCATAAAAATAAGTAGAGAAGTAGTGAATATCATCAAGTTTGATAAGGTAAAATTTATAATTTCCCCCTTTAAATTTGGTGCATGGTTAGGAAAATTGTGTGTCAACCGTAAATATCGTACATTCTGAAGCACACCCCAACACATAGTTGCAGTGCGGCATTATGAAAACAATGAAACAACCATGAATTTACCCCTATACATCTGAATTTAATATTATTCTTTTATAAGGATCCCCTCATGGCGGTAATAGGAAATTAACTATTACAAATAGATTGCATTGTTTATGGTACACGGTTTGTGTTAACTGTGTGCTAATAGTACACCGTAGGCCAATTTCTCCTAAAATTTAGAATCAAAAACCAAATCTCCCAATATATAAGTTTTTACATGAAGCACCATTCGAGGATTAAAACATATCCAAAACACCACCTAAATGATTATAAACTGAGAGAGTTCAATTTTGATGCATGCTTTTAAAAACCAACCCTCCAGAAATTGAAAATTCAAATTATTTTTGAATTTACAGACCATTCAAAATAAATGATATTATATCCTCCCATTTATAGAAATTATTGTCCCTGAGAATTCATAGTGGTCATTAAAATTTACAACCTGATCTTGTTGGGTTATGAAATCTATTCAAAACATTGTGTTTCATTTCTAGATTCTCAACATGCTTTCAAAAACCCCTTTAACGTAATACATATAACTCATCAAAACATTTTCCAATGACCAAAAACAATGTTGAAAAATAATTAAAACCCTTACTCGAGCCCATCCACCATGAACCATGATAACATAATCATTCAATTCCTCAAACATATAATGATACTCCCAACTATAGGTTCATGATTTTAATATCCAATTATTATCCACATCACTTCTATCATCATAATTGTCTACCAATACAGGTCCCAATAATCTTAGTGATGCTTCTAGATTGGTTCTCATCTCACTACACCTATTCAAACATGAGTATAATGCGCATGCTACTCTATTTGATTTAAGATGAAGAATTCAAATTAACTCTCTTGACCAAATCGAACTGAAATCCCATTGAAAATAGATTACTGTCCTTAGAAGAAAAACAATCTAATACAAATGGTGTTCTTATTTTTTATTACTCCATATAATTATCTAACTACATGGAAAATAATTTCAAACCTCATTCAATGAAATATTCTAATAAATATACAACTCATACAACAGATGAAAAAAAAATTAATCTAATCCTATTATCATTAGGAACATCGTAATTGGTCCAAGGAAACTCATATAAGTACTATAGAAACATACAATGGAGTCTCCTAGTAGAACCATCCACTATCGATTTCTGTGGCTTCACAACATCATGGAAACTAGTACATTTTTGTCCAATAACCAGGGCTCATTAAAAGATATCCCAGGCTTAAAGCCCAAATTAATACCTTTACATTGAATTCCATAAGTAATCCATTCAAACCCATGTCCATTCATCTAATAGAATATGAAAGATAAAAAAATACAATTACTAATCTCAACCAAACATGATATCCTTGTCCCTATTTAGGAGCATCCTTATTATCAAACCTATCAAATTGAGTTATCAGTCACCAAATATCATGAACCTTCCAACTCTAGACTTTATAACTAGAATGTATAGTAACCAACTAATTATATATCACCAATATATAATCATAAATAATCCATTTATTAATTCCATGGGAACAACACACCCAACATATACTATGTTTCAATTCACAGTGAGTTTAACCACCTTGAAACAACCATTGGTGAATATACAACCATAATTTTGACCATAAACCACTCAATGAGAATGACTCCTAATGAGACCCTTTATAAAACAACAAAATTTATTTATTTTAGCTTTCTGTGTTGTCAAAGATATGTTAGCAGACTCTGGAAGTTGTAATGATTTTATGGAATGATATTACATTTAATAATTGTTTGCTATGATTCCATCGATTGGTGTGTATCAATCTCCACGAACCACTATCACAATGAAATATGTTAGACATTACTTTACCAACCCATCAAAACACATCTCATTAATATTCATGTCAATGTTCATCATGGCATAACTTCCTCATGAAACATGATTTATTTCCCAAATAGAACTCCTCACAAGGAATTTTCCTTTTTACCCAAATATTTGGGTCACCATGATCGCGGGAATTAGATTGAAACCATAAATCAACAACCCAGACTAAAAATTCTCAATAAAAAATGGGTGTGCAATTATATACCACCCAATCATAATAAAACATATACTTCCATGAGAAACACATTACTATGGCTGATATGAATATGATATATGTCATGGCAGCCTCATTAACCAAATAGATCCCATTAGAACTATTACTTGAAATCAGAAACATTACATGTGACATGATTGAACAAATTACATCATGTAACCAGGAATCATTTTATTCAAGTGTATCTACAAAAATTCTAAACACTTTTCTCAAAGTAGAAACATTGTGTAATTGGGATAGGGACCTGAATATTACATCACATTAAAGACAATATTGTGACAAAATTAACCTCAATGATTTAAAAATTACAATGTTTTCACCCTACCTATGTCATATAATATAATAACCTACCATGAATTAGTCTGAACAAAAGTATATAAGTAATCACGTTATATCAATGGAAATCAAAAAACATGGACAACCCCTTTCATAGGTTACCATAAATAAAATAAAATTATAACTTAATAAGGTCCATTTCACAACTAAGAACCTCTGTTTCTCCAATGTTTCACTACTAATAATGTCTAATATAAGGGTCATTGGGTCCAACAACATATCTCTAATGTCACATATCACAGATTTAATTCAAACACCAGTCTCAATGTATGACATATAACATTCCTAAAACACACATTAATTAGTGTAAAAAACATAGTTGAAAATAATATCTTCCAATCCTCATCCTCCCAGGAAATGATCCTCTACTATAATATTTATAAATAACTTCTCTCTAGAGGGTGGTCATATGAGAATAAAAAAGAAAAATGAACTGACAGTCAATAAGAATCCATATCTGGTAATACAACCCTGAAAATATCCTCACTGTCAGATGAGACCGTAAGGGGCATTCCATCGTTAGGGTTTCCCTTAGTTGTGGCCTTCTTCCTCCGCGGGTCAACGCGGCTCCCCTCCTCATGCTCGTCGAGATCATGGCTGTTATTCCCCTACCGCGCTGGTGTCATGCGACTTCATGGGCTCGGCTGTCTCGGCACTATGCATCGTTGTCAGCCTTCTCCTCGCTCGATTCCACCTTTATTGGACAGGGACTTGATTAGTGGTGTGTTTTTTTTCCAACGGCCGGGTTCCAGCTTTCGCGGTCTGTCGTTTACCGCCTCGTCTCCAGCTTTATGAGCTGGGTGGTTCGGGTCTCCGCGAGCAACGTGGTTGGAAGCGATGGGATTTGGGTACTGCTTTTCTTTTTTGGTTTCAGATGAGATTTTGTTGATCGTGGTTGGGATCAGGGTTCATGTTTTCCGGTTTGATCTTCTCTGGAGTGGTTTGCGGCAGTGGCGTGGTTTTCTTTCATCTTTTTTTTTGTTCCTGCGGTGATGATTGTGGGTGCGCTGGTTCATCACTCAAGGTTACCTTTATGATTTCGTTTCATGGTAGTGTAATTGGCTATGTTGTTCATTTTTGAAGCTACTGTTCATATTTTAGGTGAATTTACTTGCTTTGGTTGTGTTGTTCTCATGATTTTTGGTTGAATCTGAAGATTTTTTCAGTGACGGCGGCATGGACACAGCGTCGTTAGGTGGTGGTGACCACCTGCAGTGATGGTTTGTTTCGTATTTTCTACCTGTTTCTTTTGGCTGTTCTAGTTCTCAGTGATTATGTGAGATGGTGATTTGATACATGTATGGTGTTTCTCAATGCTGATGATAGTGCTCTGTGAAGACTACGATGGTTTCCGATGGATTCCACACTGGCGAACTTGTATGACGATGGGGTTATTTTGTATTAGGGATCTCGCCATGGTGTGGGATGTGTCCCGAGGTGTGATGATGGTGTGTTTTTAATTTCTAATATTTATGGTTGAATGTTGAATTTAGAATCGGGTTTTGGGGTGTAAGCGTGGTGGGGAAAGCTACTGTAAGGTTCCCACATTTCCAAAAAGTGGTTTCCCAAAATAATAAATAAAAATCCAATTATGGTAATACAACCATGTGGTTTAGTTTGTGTTTAATTCCTAGGTGCATACATACATCACCGTTGAATATCCATCTAGATAATAAAAATGATATCAATGTAAAATATCATAAAAAGATAAATTCAAAAACATCATGTGTGTTGTTATGAAGCTCTAGTAAACCACACATAAAAGGATACACACACAAATGGTCTATTAAAAAGTCATAAAATATCGATGTTGAAAAAAAATTATCAAATATATCAACACATCATCATCTAAATGATCGGTTTCATATAGTAAATGAAGTTCAATTATGTTAAATTTAATTCCAAGATATATGGTAAAACACGTGATATCTGGTAACTTACACATTAAATAACCAAACATATATATCAACTGCTCAAAATCGTTTAATACAATGTGAATAATGTACCCTATCAATATACTAAAGTCACTACCCCTATAATTTACAGGGATTGAGTCCCCATCCTCATCATCAAATGTCTCATCATAGATACACATAGCCTACCATCAAATGGATATATGTGTGTGTGTGTGTGTGTGTGTATATATACAAGTCAGTATAATTTGATTATAATTTTACTAATAACCTGTATTATAAAATAAAATTACGGTTTTTATTAAATCTTTAAATAGATATCATCATCATCTATAGAAATATTTCACACTATAAGGACTATAACAAGTGGAACCTATGTGCTAAATATGATTCATTAGATTCTTGGTGTGTTTGTTGGAAAATATTCAAAATCAATCACTAGTTTGTTGAAAATGTGAAGAGAACCACGATTACATGATAAATTTATGAATACACCTCACATTTTTGTCTCTAAAAGTGAATGTCATATACAACTGCAACATCGCATTGGAAGAAAAACGATCTCATATCCACAGTAACCCAAGCATCTTAACTGAACAAGTGTTGTCGATGCACCTCTCTTATTTACATCACAATTTCTCAAAAATTCCTAATAATATTTCTACCATATTAAAAATTGTAATATACCATGAAAATTACAGCTCTGATACTAATTTTTCACGTTCTTCTATGGCTCACTATATACACAGTAACAAGACATTTTAAATAAAAGGCCTCAAACGTACCATCCTGGACGGTAAAAGATGCGAACAAGTTGAATTAACCTATGGATTTATAGTGGGGAGAATATTCCCTTATATCAGAGTAAGAAAATAATGGATGTATAAAAACTCATATATAATAGTGAGTAATAAAAGTGAATATGAAATTAATATAAATTTGTTCATAATAAAATAGTGTGTAATAAAGGACTGAACGAAAATGTAACACAAACACAACCGATCTCGACATAGCCTAATGTCAAATATATGATTAAATTAAATAGAAAGAAATAAAATTACAAGGATCATTTTCTACACAGATTTTAACCACATACCCATTCTCTATGTAAATGTCTAAGCCTTCTAGAATGATCAATTTTGAGCCATATCCCAATACCATACCATCAAACTAGTCAATGTTTCCTTGATTATCCCGATGTAATGGAATCCTATGAATGTTGTGAGATCAGAAATCAGTATGGAACCACAAGTCAAGTCCCATACATAACTATTAATTTTAGTTAATTTATATGTTATATAATCATCAGGATATAAAAGAATAAAAATCAACTAATAAATAATTAAAATATAAAATTCACACCAAGAAATTATATCATAAATGAATCCCCATTCAAGGTATACAACAAGGATCTAAGACAACTATAATCAAAGAAAATCATGATATAAATTGAATAATGGAACTGTCAAACTTTGGGTCCATGATCCAGATCGAACTTTCCTAGTTCGACATAATATGATATATCTTTTAGTGTATGACATTTTATATAATATTGGATGAGGACATGATTTTGTAACCAAGGTATCCATATATAATGATACCTGTGTATGTGATCAAAATGTTCCATGGAATTTAAGAATTAAAAGGTAAAGGAAAACCAAAAAATAACTTTTTTTATATTGAAAAAATTCGAGCATAATCAATGACATTGAAACATGTAATTACATCAGGTTTCACGATGATAATGTCTGAGGACTTCTATGTAGGGTATCCATGTATCACTTAAGGGATAATGTAATTTCTTTTTATCTTACAACCCAGTCTAAGGTATTCCATATCAAAACCCCAGTACCACCCACGGAATGATATAAAACCTATCTAACATATGATCCCATCCAATGATTCTTTTTAATTGAACTCAAGTATCACCCCTGGAATAATATAATTCTATTTAATAGATTACGCCATCCAAGGCCTTCTATATTGGAACCCCATTATCACCCTGGGAATTATATAAATACTTATAACCTAGGAGTTCATCCAAGTCAATCTATATGAGAACCCAAGTATTTCCATGGTCTAATATAATTCTATATAAGTTTTGATCACATCCAATGAATTAAATATCGAAACCCATGTATTTACCATGGAATCATATAAATCCATCTAACATATGAGACCACCCATGGCTGTCTATATTAGATCCCATGTATCGCCCATGTCATTATATCAAATGTAGTAAAATTGATTAGGCTCAAAAGATAGATCCCAGGAAGTACCCCTGGGCCTCGCACGTAGAAGTAAGTCAATCAAATAGTATTATAAGTTAGATCTCAAGAATTACATTTGGGGATTTCCAAAATACTATCTCATTACATCAAACTCAATGGCGAAAATCTTGGTAGTACATATGGAAATCACTGATGCATCAATTCTAACTGAGTGAAGAATAAATAAAATTGTCGGGTTTGATAAAATCCTAAACCAAACACTATTTTCAAAGCCCCTAGGGCTAATATGTTCAAAATTATTTCTAACAAAAACCCTCTACCATGTCTTTGAAACCCCATAATGCACTTGATATGGGTTGTTTAAATACTAGGGAACCCATTGGGTCACGTAGGTCATAACTCAAGAGAGGTATCCTACTACAGATCCATGAGGTCCATTTATAAGCAGAGTTATACCTATTATAATATTTTAAATTAGTAAAACAATATAAGGTCAACACCCCAAGAACCAGGACATAACATTCAATAGAGTCATCAAAAGGGAATCATGGCCTTTCTGGATAATGATAGTAATATCCCTAAAGAAACCATAAAGAGATGGATTATGATCTAATCATGGTACCTAGATATATATGGTACATTATATACACACATCATAGTCGAGTTCTACCTAGGGTTAGTCTACCTAGGCTTATACAAAGGTCGTAAAGCCTTACCAAGTCTAGTCTTGCCACCTAAAAGTTCTGGAAGCTACTTGGTTTCTCAAGAGCTAAGGCTAGTATACTACAATTAAAGACACAGTGTTTTTTCATTGGTTTTTTAGTAACGTCATTTGTTAAAACATTTTAATTAAAGAAATTAATTTATTTTAAACATGACAATGGAAAATTCTGAATAGTGTTATGTCCTTCTTGGGTGAGCATGATCTGTCACATAACACTATAATCATAAAAAATATCCTAAGGCAAGTATGATAGACCACATATGTTTTAGGAACCATTCCCCAAAAAAATAAAATGAAATAGTAGTTTTGATGGTCTCTCTAAGATCTTCTGGGACATAAATAGTCTAGTCTCACAACAAAACTATCAACATAATTAAATCATAATCTTATTATAATTAATTAATTAAACTTAACATTTTATATCAATTGAAACTGATTTATTTACAATTTCATAATTCCCAAAACCTCCCTCATTTAACTTATCACAATAGAAATTTGACCAAATTATTATTAAAAAACTAGGAAACATCCAAAACCTTTAACCCAACATAATCTATAACCAACTACATAAAAGACACCCAAAAACATATTTTTATTCTTTAAACATTCGGAAACCTATACAAAAGTGACATACCAGAATGAAATGGAATGAAAAAAAAGAAGGACTGCTGGGTCATCCAGTTCATAGACCAGGAAAAATCCCCATCAATGGAATTCCATTCGACTATACTCTAGTGGAATTGGGATTAAAATCCCAAACTAGAGAAACCAAACTTTGAGAAAGAAAGATAAGAACAAAATAATGGATAACAGATTTGAAGACTTACCTCAAGGATTTCAATGTATTTGATGGTGTTCAGTTCAATCCAATAATAACATAGTTAGTTCATGGAGGGCAGGAGAAGGAGGGTTCACTTATGGGATATTTTGGGTAAAAAATGTAGGGAAATGTAGTGAAACCCATTATAGTTTTGAGGGGAAAATTGAAAATTCTCCCCTTTTATTGATGTGATTTGTTTGGTACCATGGTTAAAAAAATCGGGGACTAATCATGTTGGCCTCACCATCCAATGAAGACCACCATAAATAGATGTAATTCAAGATTATGAAAACTAACCACTAATCGTTGACTTCCCTCGACACCTCTTCACAAAATCATATGGTATTTTATGACTCCCCACATTGTTCAAATATTATGTCAGCCTATATAAGTAGTCCCAATAGTTTTAGGGGAATTGTTAGTACTAACCATGTGACCCAAATTAATTTATCCTCGAAATGGGTTTCAAATCCCAAAACCCAATATACTTAATCAGGTGAACCTCCTTTTGGGCCCAATACTAATAAAAACCATTATAAAGGCACTAAAAATATCATATTTCCATTTTGATTATCAGTTTAAAAAATGACCCATCTGGTGATTGAAAATTAAAATTCATTTTTGAAAATACAACACACTAAATACCTGGTATTTAAAAGGATATATTGAGAACAATAATATGATCCTTCACAAGATAAAGGATAATATTGGTTGGAATTAAAAAATATAAAGATTGAAGAAAAATCCATTTTATAAAATATAATTTTTTCATATCAAAAATAAATTTTAACAAAACATTAAAGCCATCAAGGAAGAAGAATTTGGTGTGAAACCTAATTTCGATAGAAATTAAGGTGTAAATACATCACAATATAATAATAGGTTATAATTTATCAATCATTAAATATAATTGAAAATGAAGAGTCGTTAATTCTAATGAAATAGTATTGAGACAATTAAAGAACCTTATAACTATAATTCATTTAATCATAAGTCATTAAAAGATTTAAAATAGTATGGTTATATACATTAAATGAATTAAAAAATATATTATGTTAGAATAATTTCTTGGAAAATATATACATCATTTAAATAAGAAATTGGTCCATACCTTTTAAACATGCCTCAATGAGGATAGGTTTTGATGAAAACATTAATATTATTAGTATCATTTGAATTAGAACTATATGATAGGTATAACATTAAATATATCAATTTATTTAATTAAATATTAAATTATGATGATACAAAATTACAATAGGGAATTATTTATACCATTGATAATGAAACAAGGTGTATTACAAAAATATGTCTCAAGTAATTCAAATTTGAGACAAAGAAAACATATCTTCTTTCATTGCTTAGATTATCAGAATCTATCTTTATATAAACCAAAATCAGCCTAATTAATATCATTTTACATAAACATACTGATAAATATAAAATTTTATAATACTTATTATATTTTTTTATCATGAGTACATTAATTAGATATAGTGTATTATTATAATCAAGTGTCAATAACATTCACTGTTTTGAGAAAATTTAATATCATTAACATAATTACGCATCATTTGATAGAAAATACATTATTAATATATCCTTAAATATTTTGTTATATATAAAATATATTTAATTGAAATTTTTATTTTTTTATTCCATATTCATTTTACTTACGTTATGTCTGAACTGAAGTGAAACAACTTTTTTGGTAATTTTAGTGACCGAAATAGATTTATTAATAAAAACATATATACATTATATAACATTACAAAAACAATAAAATTATAATTATTTGCCTATATTCGTATAATAATATTTTCTTAGTTTCCCATAGTAACTCATGGTTTAATTTCAATGCATCATTCATTTATGTGGTTAAACTAACCCAAACAGGGATACACATTAACCCAATTGGAGGGAATAGTTATGTAGAAATTCATTTTGGCATTACATAATTATAAGACACATAAGGATGTTATTAATTTTATTATGGTAAACCAAATTTTATTCATTTTATTTTAAATAATGAAAAAACTAATGGAAAAAATGACTCTTCATGGAGGCTGTAGTCCACACACGCACATGATTAATGTTCCTTTATTTTTAAAAGATGTTGGGAACAAATAAAAAAGGATAAAATTAAATATAAAAAAAATATAAATATAATAATGAAAAATAATAAATCTTATTTTTTTAGTGAAATGAAATATGGAAGAGAAATATTAAAAAGAGAAACATAATAAAGATATAATAATTATGTTAGAGACATGATTTTTTTCTGGGAAGTCCCCATCAAATTGATGAGATTAGGATAACTATGAGTTACCAAGATATTATGTTCATGGGATAAGATTATAAGAATAGTAACATCATATAGGTTCAAGAAGTAACTATAATAATATGTTATACTTGAGGTTGTGGAAGTGTTATAATTTTATAAGAAAAGATAAGTATAGTTTTAAAAATACCAATTGAATTTCAATAAATCCATTTAACTATTAAATAGTTAATTTAAGGACCCTAATATTTAGCAATGGAATTAACGTTCACATAATTATTTGATAAAACACATACATCACATATATGGAACAATAAAAACATCCTTCTCAAAAATAATGAATAAAAAAAGTGATATTTATAGAAATTAATGAACCTATAATGATGGTATAGTAACCTGGCCATTGGAATAGAAACATGACAATTAAGAATAGTAAATCAATTAATATAATAGTAACCTAAAATATGAAAGTATAAATAAAATTTATTTATCTTATAAATGAATATATGATATATTTATATAATTGTATAAGTAAATAAATGATATAAAAATGATAAATTAAGTGTTTGTTTTTTTGTAAAATGTAAATGTTTATTAATTATTTTATAATTAATTTAATTTTTTAAAAGAAACATTAATTTCATAAATTAGACTCTAAAATTAAATTTTAATTTTATTATAACCATAATATAATTCTATAAGACCTTAAATAACTTCGGTTATAATATTAAAATTAGTTTTTTGAATAAATGGAGTTTATTATTAAAATAACATGTCACAAATTTAGATTTTTTTTAAAAAAATGGAGTCCATATTTTAATTCAACGCATCCACAAAAATTAATAATTCATTATTTTTGGATTTGTCTAAAATATTAGATTTTATGGTGAATTGTAAAATATGATAAATTATTAAATAAGCTAAATAGATGAATTTTTGAGTCATTGTTGATGTATGGATGATGTTAGAACCATTATCTAGAACATATTTCACATTTTACTATATTTAGTAACTAGAACCAATATTATTGTTAATAATGATCATAAATAATAAAATAATATATAAAATAATAACAAAACACCCCTCTCCTCTACAAATACCACCCCTAACCACATCTTCTCCTCATAATTTATATTAGTTGTATATTGTCTAACGTATTCCCTATTACCACCCAAATCCGTATACCCATATCCAAGATCTTTTGGTCTCAAAAAGTACCAAACCTATGTTCTTTATGTAGGTTCTCAAGGAGAATATATTCTAGGGGTAAAATCCTCATTATTTTCCTTCTTTGTTTTATTTTATTTTTATATCCTCTACTCACCTCCCCATTTTCAAAATGTCATGATATCCCAATTACTATTTATAAAATATAATTTTCTTTCAATGGAATATCCATAATGAAATGTTGTCTCTCCTCATTAAATAATTAAAATTAAAATTTCATCCATGATGTGTCGATTCACAACCTTTTTGGACAATGAGATTTCATTTTACATTACCACCTTAAAGGATAGTCATAGATAAATTATTAGGAATAAAGAAAATTTAAATAAAAATATTAAAAGTTATATCATGTTCTAGAACCAAATTATAAAAATAATATTCAATAAAATGATAAAAGTACATTTTCATCTTAGAAACCGACAAAATAAATTAAAACATTTTAATCAATGTTTTATCGATAGAATCATCCTCATACCATATAATCATATGATATATGAGACCATTTAAACATCATGAATTTAATTAATACAAAATAACTTCACTTCTAGATGAGATATTCCCAAATGTAAAAAACTCATATATTTATACTCATGGGAACTAACCACAAACCATGAAATGAAAACTTTTAGAATGATGAAATTGTGCTCGATATCTTCTACAAAAGGCCATAACAATTTAATAAAACAATAATAAATCATATAATTGTAAAAAATGTTATTCATTTAGAAATTAATGAATCCAATTTTATAATCTAGGTTATTATGTACATGTTTTGAAGGAATTCAGACATATATTAACTGGATTCTCGAACCCGATTCCCTTTCATTGGGTTATTCTTCCTTCATGAAAAATTTTAGTATAGATATTACTTTAATTTTTTTAATATATTTTCATTTTTCATCACATTTATTTTTTCTTGATATACATTCTTCAAATATGTTTTCATGAAAAATAAAAATATTATCCAAAATAAATATTCTTTCAAAACCATAGTTTTTTATCCTCTTGAGTTATTTAAAATTTATCAAGAATGATAAATCTTATACCAAATATGTTATTAACACTTCATTCTGTTACCCCACGTTTTTTCATAACCCATGAATTCATTTTTAAAACCATTCCTCTATATGGGATGAATCAATAGTTCTATTGATATACATTCTATGTGGAATGCATTATGATGTAAATTTTATGATGTGATTGGTGAACCATGAATTATTTAGCTCTCTAATTCACTGAGTAATATGATGTATAACAAGATATAATGTGTCTAATTCATGAAAATGATGTTATATTTGTTCACAATGATTATTTAATGAATGAACAAGACTCTATCATTATTCACTACCATGTGTGGGATTTGACCACTAAGATTTGATTTTTCATTTTTATGCATTGCCACATTCATTGAATTTTTCTAATACTTACCCTCATGATTATGATGATGATACTATGGTTATGTTATGACATGGATGATTATTCTCACCCATGTTATATTTATTCATTTCATTACCTATCATCATAACTTGATTTTATCTCACCAATGATCTTTGATGTATATCCTCAGGTGACAAGGTGTACAAATAAGAATATTCACTTTAATGGGATAAATTAGATGATTATAAATAAATGTTTATGCTTTTTTATTGTTCATGTAATTTATTTTCTTAATTTTTCCTTGAAACAAAAACATTGGACGTTGGTTTTGTAATTATTTTTTTATTTTTTAATCTATGTAACATTTATTTATAAAATCCAGTGTTGATATAGTCAGTATTAGAGCATGATTTAGTTAATTTGGGAATTGTCATTTGATAGGATTATTGAAAACCTTTAGTATGAAAAAAATTATATGTTATCATTCAATAATATTTTCTAAACACTAGGATCCCATAAGATATTCTTTTATAGTTAATTGAACAAAAGAATAAATTATTTATCATGACTTCTAGACTTATTTTTTGTTTAAGCATTTTCGATTTTTGAAAATTATTGGAACCGAGATAATTCCGAATAATAACTTGTGTGAATGAAAGCACGCTGATTGCAAAAATGACATCTCAATTCATTGGGAGTTAGAGTTAAATATTTCATAGTGATTCATACCTAGACGTATAAGGATATAAATGAAAACCTGAACAATTTTGAATGTCCACATCCACATAAGAGGGAGAAACTGTATATCAAACTTCTTTGCAGTAACAAACAATAACATTTAGTGGATTTCCCAATACACTTATTTGGGAATATTGGGTTAGCTCAATGGATATGATATTTTATATGGTTAAATATTATATAAAGAATAATGTGTCTCTAGTTGTCTTTATTTTAAATGTATAGGATGATCAATGGTGGGAATTAATAATGATCACCAATCTAAAGAATGAAATAAAATATATGTAGTGGTATGACTTTAAGTAAATATTTCTTAATATGTATTTACATTTAACTATTCACAAAATAATGGATAGATACTTCATAGAGATGAAGTAAAAGGATGTTGAACCTATCATCGATTGTGTATAAAAGTTCACATGTATTTCAATGTATGTGTCATATTTTTTTATCAACCATGATAGAGAAATAGATAGATTATTTAGTGGTTTAAAACCCCAAATTCCAAATCCTCTTGATATCAAAGACGTTGGGAGTAATGATGATGTATTCTAATGTTATATCAGTGTAGAGGTGATGTTCAATGAATAGTCTCATGGTTATAGATATAAGAAGAGAAGAATGGATTTTCTTATTGGTGGATCAATTGAAAAAATATAAAAGTGTTTTTAACCACCCACGCGTCAAAAAATGTGGGAGGAAGCATCATGGTAATTACCTCAAAGGGATGGGGAAATGCTTCAAGTGTGGGAGAAAAGGCCACCAATATAATGAATGTTAGAGATACATGAATAATCCATCCAACATGATAGAGGATATAATGGAAACTCTAAATGTACCACTGATTGTTCAATGATTCACTTATGGGGGGAAATGAAACAATGAATTCTATGGAACTAAAACATGAATCCCAGTGGGTAATAAATGCATGTACCCATAAAATATAAAGTATATATGGATATATTATTCCATATCTACTTCTTATGTGGATCCAAAAAATGATGTTGTATATGGTACACTTCATAATAACTCAATAATGGAAAACGTATTATTTGATTTTGGTCCTACAAATTCATTTATATCATAGAGTATTTCTCGAACTATCAAATCAATGCCTTGATAAACTGATGTAGAGATATCCATGCAGCATATAATGGTGTGATAATTTCTACCCCGTTTTTATAATCTTCAATTATTGGTGATTGTGGAATGATTCATCTTATAAATATCATGATACTTCCCTCGGATAAATTTTATGATATACTAGGCATGTATTGGATCTCATCATATAGAATACACATCAACTATCAAGAAAATGAAATATATTTTCATATTACTAACCATTCCCTACTCCTATACGAATGAATGGAATACCATGTATAACATTTGGAAAATCCCTCAATAGTCTTGGTGTTTATTCCCCTTGAAGAAGAATACCTCACACAAATGATTTAATCAAAGGACGGTATCGAACTATAGGAAATTACCATTGTGAGAAAATATGTTTATGTATTTCCTAAAGAGTTACCCAGACAACCCCCAGACCATGAGGTAGAGTTAAAAATAGGACTCAAACACATAAAAACGCGTATCTCAAAATTCCCCTAAATGATAGCCTTGATTAAATTGGAGGAGTTAAAGATGTTTCTGAAAGAAATATTGAAAAAAGGATTCATATTCTCTATTGTATCACCTTGAGGTGAACCATGGGACTTTATAAAGAAAATAAGTTGGATTAATGCAACTATTTATCAATAATAAGTAACTCAACAATATCAATATAAATAATAAGGATCCTATTATAGGGATTGATGATTTGTTCGATAAACTATGAGGATATCAATAATTCTTAATGTTTGATATTTGTTCTGAATATCAATAACTGAAAGTAAAGAATGATTCTCATTAGAATATTGATTTCTATAAAAGGTATATACACTATGAGTTTCTAGTAACTCCTATCAGACTTACTAATTACCCATAAATAATCATGGATTTGATGAATATGGTGGCACTACCTTGAATATTTTTTCATGGTGTTTATCGATGATTTTCTCATTTAGTCAAAGAGAAAGGAGAAACATGAAGATCATTTAATGATTTTGGTGGTTACATTCAAGAAAAATAGATTGCACGCCAAGTTAAAAAAGAGTGACTTTATGATGTAGAAAGTAACTTTATTGGGATACGTGTTCACAATATAATGTAATTTATATGGACCATTTGAAAACAAATGCAATTAAAGAATGTCCCATACCCACAAGTGTCATGGAAATCCATAGTTTTCTTCGATTTGAACTGTACTACAAATTTTTTGTAAGGAATTTATCATGATTTTCAAACCCAACAACTATTATAATATGGAAGAGGGACAAGTATATAAATATGGAAGAATGAGAGGAAAAATTTAACAAGCTCAAGAAGAGGATAATCGTGATAATTGTACTCATTGTACCAAGAATTAGAGATTTTTTTATGATATGTAGGGATGTTTTAAATAAAGGAAAGTGTTTTATACTCATTTAGAATTATAACGTGATAGGATAAACCTCACTGTTGTTGAAGATCCATGAAAATAACTACCCAATTCATTATCTAGTGTTAGAATAAATGGTATTTACAATGAAAATATGGATGCACTAATACTATGGTTATAAGTGTGACCTATATACTGATCATAAGGGTCCAAAGTATATATTCACATAGAAGTTACTCAAAATGCTTCAAATAAGATGATGAAAGTTAATAAAAGACTATGATTTCTCTATTAATTACCATCTGGGATAGTAAGACAATGTATCTGATGCTCTTAATAGAAAAAAAACTAGGTACTTTATCTATGATGTGGATTGAGAAAGACCCAATACTCATAGATATTAAAATTATAGATTTGGAAATCATAATTGAATGGAATACATCCCACATTACCCAAATAATTCCCTAAACAACCATATAATAGATGATTAAGGATACCCTACTAGATGATCTGGAGTTACAGAATTTGGTGAATATAAAATGATACAAGATTTAAAAATTATTTACGATGGAATTATTTGGTTTAGAATGAGTTTGTGTGTGCTTTAATGACATTATATAAAGAAAGAGATATTGTATAATTCAAATAGCCCACAGTTCTCTATCCATCATTGAAGTACCAAGATGATCCATTGTCTTCAAGAACACTTCATGTTGGATAACATGATGAAGAAGATTACAGAGTATACTTCCTGGTGCTTGATACAACATCTAGTTAAATTAGAATGACAGAAGATCAAGGGGATGATTCTACCATTGCCTATACCCATATATAAATAAGATAGTATTAGTTTGTAATTTTTCATTGGTCACACAAATACATCCAAATGGAATAGTTCCATAAGTGTAATAGTTCAATGAATCAAAAAGGAAACCCACTTCATTGTAATTAAGGAATACTTATCGCTTGAACAACATTCCATGATATATTTGAAGGAAGTGGTGAGGATACATGGCTGACCACTTTCAATCATACCTAATAATTTTTCAAGGTTCACATATAAATTATAGATAACTCTTCAAAATGATTTGAG
This sequence comes from Viscum album, assembly GCA_963277665.1. Lineage (NCBI taxonomy): Eukaryota > Viridiplantae > Streptophyta > Magnoliopsida > Santalales > Viscaceae > Viscum > Viscum album. The sequence continues at coordinate 1,363,909,208 of OY728162.1, read as the reverse complement.
TACTGAATTAGATTTCATTATGTCATATCACCCCAATTTGTTGTCTAATTTTAAAAGACTATTTGTACACTCATGCACATGATAATAGACTAATCAATGGAATTAAAAAAAGGATGGAATCAATATATAAAATTGATTGATTACTCATATAAGAAAAACTTCCACTCAAGTATTTGGATCATTCCCTATGGATACATGTATGGAAAGAAATTTACAACCCCAATTTATTAGGCTGGTGTTGGAGAACAAAAGCTACTTTTACACGATCTTATGAAAGTGATGTCCGAAAAGGTTTAAGCTATCAAAGAACCCATTAAAGCTACTCAGATTCAACAAAAGAGATATACTAAAAACCATCAAAGGGATTTAGAGTTTGATGTTGGAGATAACGTTTTCTTTCAAATAACACAATGGATGATAGTCATGCAGGTTGGATAGAAATGGAAGCTTGTCCCAAGGTATATTGGCCCTTTTAGATCCTGGAGCACATAGGATCAATGACCTATCAATTTTCACTTCCAAAGATTATGGCTGAAGTTCTTGATGGGTTCTAAGTATCACTCTTTATGAATTATATACCTTCCCCCTCACATGTATGGAATATATAGATGGTACAACTGGAAAACAGTCTCTCATATGAGGAGACTTCTATACAGATCATGGACTGAAAAGAAAAAGAATTGTCCTAAAATAAAAATCACTTTATAAGATTATTTTGGATGAATCATAAGTATAAAGAGGTGACACGAGAAATGATGGACTCAATAAAGGATAAATACCTTCACTGTTTCTTACCATAGTATGTAAATTTTAAATTTGAGGGAAATTTTTAAAATGATGGTAGAATGAAATGATCGAAAATTTTAACATTGTAATTTTCCTTCTTATAATTAATTCATAATACACATCACATTGATACCCTAATAAAAGCATCATTATCATAAATGAAGATGAAAATATGTTATATTTATAGAAATTATGGAAACTGTACTGATTGAATAGTAACATGACCTTTGGAATAGTAACATGACAATTAGGAATAGTAATACGAACTATAGAATAATTTACCACCCTATGAAAGTATAAATATAATTTATGTTTTTTATAAATTAATATATCATATAATTATATCATGGTATAAGTAAATAATTTTTTATAAAATATGAAATTAAATGTTGGTACTTTTGTAAAACGTGAATGGTTATTTTTAAATTTATAATTAATATAATTATTTTAAAAAAAATTAAGAAATATATTAATAAATTAATATTCTATTTTTTTATAATAATAATATAATTCTATGATACCTTATATAAAATTTTAAAGTGTTATAAAATCAGTTATAATATTAAATTCATTATTTTTCTAATAAATGGTAATTATAATTAAACATAATGTTTCTAATATTAATAATTTTTCTCACAAAATGGATTCCATTTTTGAATTATACACATTAAAATATTGTTAGGGTGATTTTTTTGTATTTTTCTAATATATATTAATTTTTGGTGAATATTAAAATATGGTAATTTAAAATAAAAACTAAATACTTGAAATTTTGAGTCATTGTTGATATATGGATGATTTATACACAATTATCTCAAATATATCCTTCTATATTTAATATATTTAGCCCTGATAATCAATAATGTTGATATTATTGTACCAAAATAATAAACTAATGAATAAAATAATCAAAAATACCCATCTCCTCCCCTGTAAATGACACCCCTCGCTACCTTTTATTCGCACACATCATATGCCTTGTATCATGTCTAAAATATTCAACATTTTCACTTCAATACAATACCCCACTGAAATGAGCTTCCGGTCTCAACAAAAGACTAGACCCATGTTCCATAAGGAGGTTTTCAAGGAGATGATATTCAAGAGGTAATATCCTCATTATTTCTCTTTTATTTTCATTTCATTCCTTTAATTATCCTCATGTCCCCTTATACAAATTTCAATGATAACTACATAATAATATATGTACTATAATGTCATTATGTTAATGGAATATCCATCATCAAATATCTTCTCCCCTCTGTTTATTCAAATAATGAAAACACCCCTTGTGATGTGTCGATTCACCACCTTTGTGGATGATGAATTTTCATTTTCCATTACCACCTTCAAGGATAGTTATAAAACCAATATTATGGTAAAGAATGATTTTAATATAAAATTTCCAAAATAAATTATAACATTTTTATCAATGTTTTATCTAATGATTCATAATCATACCATATAAAGAAATTATATATTAGATAAATTCATAAACAATATGTTCATTAATAATAAATAATTTCACTTTTGGATTATTTATTCCCATTTTAGAAAACATAAATATTTATACTCAATGTAATTGACCATAATCCATTGAATGAACACTTCCAATATGTTGAAATTTAACTCTATAACTAATCAAAATTCTTTAATATAATTAATAAAAATATATTGAATAAAATAAATTTAGAATATGTTTTATAGGTTCTAATTAATGAATCTAATTTTATCATCCATGATATTTAGTTTTAGTTTAGAAGTCATTTTGACATAATGTAAGGGGATTCTAGAACCCAATTCCCCTTCATTAGGGGTATTCCTATTTCATTCCTAATTTTAGTATGGATATTATTTTAATGATACTTAAATATAATTTCATTTTTCTTAACATTTAATTTTTGGGATATATGTGTTTCTAATATGATTTATTAAAAATAAAAAGATTTACCAAATGAACTATTCTTTCCAAAACACATTTTGACTCCAGGTGAGTTGTTTATTATTCATCAAAGAATGATGAATCTTATAAAAAAAAATTCCCCTTTTAATTATAAAACACCTCTTCTATTAATGATTAATTAAATCCTTATGAAACACATTCCTTTAACTATATTACTTCATTAATTTAATTCATATACATTCTATGTAGCACGCATGATTATTTATGTGTTATGATGTGATGGGTGAACCAAAAATTATATAGAACTCCAAGGCATTTGTTAAAGTAATGTATCTCATGAGTGTTGACGCTCCTTTTCGTCACAGAGTCTAAACGAATGAAAAGGAAATCCCTTAGAAAAAAGTGATTCATCCTTTGAAGAAAGCATCAAAAATCAACAAAGGCATGAACAAAGATTCATTTAGACTTTTTTCATGCAAGTTCTATTAAAGTCGTGCAAGTATACGTGCATGATGCCCAGTGGTCGCGCGGGTGATTTGCGTGCCCTGTTTGAAATTTTTCACAGGGTCTCTCTAGCCTATAAATACCCCTGTTCCCCCCCCCCATTTCAGAAAGACAATTTCCAGAACCTCAGATTTGAGCTCCCAACACCCTAGTCACTTCTCAAAGGTTCTGAACACTTCTAAGGTAATTTATTACCTAGAACGGAAGATCTAAATATGGGGAGGAAGGAATAAGTGTTGAAACTCATTAACACTTGCGCGCCTAGGTTTCCAGCCCTTAAGGGAAATGGCCACTCTTGCGCGCCACCTTACCCCTTCCTCAATACTTGCGAGATTCTCTTCTGGATGTCTCTACGGGTAGTACTAAGGGCTTGAACCAAGCCTCTCCCAAGTTTTACTCTAAGGATTGACCAGCGTGCAAGTACCCATGTGTCTCGCAAGTATACTTACATGACCAGGACTTGCGCGCCCATGTAGTAATTGCGCGCCCACGCAGTACTTGCGCGCCTCTATCTTTTTGGGAGCCCTTCCTTCCCATTTCACCCCTCTTACACCTATCCACCTCTCCTATTCAAGATTAAGCCTTTGGAATTCTATCCAAAGCCATTTATTTCATGATTTCGTTGTTGGCTTCCTTATTTGAAAGGAATTTTGTGTAACATCAATCAAAACCTAATGATTTACACATATTTACATAACTAAAGTTAGAGAGTTCATTCATTCAACTTCATACTTTAAGATGAGAGAATCATTAACCTGGGCCTCCTTTTCCGGAGTAATCCCCATTCCAAATTCTCATTAATTTGGGAATCCTCCATTTCAGGAGTAAGCCTCATGTCCTCATTAATTTGGGCCTCCTTTTCAGGAGTAATCCCCAGTAAGAATTCCATTAACCTGGGATTCCTTTTCAGGAGTAATCCCTAGTCTAAAAGTTCCCAAAAATCTAGGTATCCTCCTTAGAAGTAATCCCCAACCATAATTCTCTTATCTGGGGATTCTTTTTCAGGAGTAAGCCCTAGTCTCAAATATGGGCATCCACTTTAGGAGTAATCCCCAAGTCCATTAATTTTTCAAATCCATTTAACCTAGGCCTTCTTCTCATGAGTAAGCCCCAGTCTTAATTTCCCATAACCAGTCTTAATTTCCTTTTGATTTGGGCTTCCTTCTCAAGATTAAAACCCAATCATAAGTCCCCTCCTAATTTGGGCATCTTTCTCACAAATAATCCCCAAGTCAAAGTACCCAAATCACAATGAAGTACATATACCTTTATAGACTTTGTTCCTTGGTTTTTTCCCTGAAGTAAAACCCAATATTCATATATTTTGGGCAGTCATACATACATAATCCCCACATCATTGCATCTTTCGTGTCACAATTGTCTGGTTTTACCAATACCACTTTTTTCTCACACCGATCATGACTCACGTGAGCTTAGAGTGTAAAAGTAATCATGACATCTTTCTTTGAGCCAACAATCATACATAAACATCATACTCCATTACTCGAAATACGTGGGTTCCGATTACTTTTCCAAAACAAAGGATACGTAGGTATCCCATCTGCAGGTACGATCCCAACTCTGAAATAATCCATGTCTTTCTGAATGACAATAAACTTCAAGTGCCCCACTGAGTGGCTTTAAAACCACTATGGTAATCATAATAACCAAGAGAATTTTATGTATTGAAGGATACCACTGATTAAGAATCTATAACAAATATAGATGATTATCTATCAATGAAGAACCTCAAATATATATAAAAGATTCTATAAATTTCCTAAATATCAATCATTGATTTTTAGATCTAAAGGAAAGCTCATTTTATACTTGGTAATGTAATAAGGATTTACGAACATAACATAAATCTATAAAGAGAGTCCCGGAGTAGACAATAATTCCCCTAAAAAGGTGTGTTGAATCTGACCTCCCACCCTCTCGACCAATGAAAATTCATAAGCCTCATCAATCCACAACTAATTAGCACCTACCTTTGGAAAGTAGGTCCAAATGGATATGGAATCATTGGATGTTTCCGGTTCTACCAACAAAACCGTTACAAACCGATTGGAATGTTTAAACCTTCAATCAATGAGGTCATCCCCAAATATAGAGGAAAAAATGGTGAACCTGACGTGAATCCTTAACCAAGTTAAAATGATGTTTTACTTATTTGTTAGGCCCCTATTTAAAACTCAATGAGAGGGCCAAAAATACAATCAATAACATATGTTCTCATCTAAAATATGTAGCAGATAAATTTATCATGATTATGTTTGTTATATAAAACATGAACTCTTTTCTAAGATATTCTACATTACAGGAATGTATTTTCTTATGTTCACATCTGTGAATACCTCTACTGTGAAAACCATCGCTGTGAATGCATCAAATGCTACTCCTGCTGGATAATACTCCACTCTGAGGAAGAAATCACCTACTTTGCATCTTCAACACTGATTATCAAATGCTCTGGTTAATGAGTACCTTCAACACAGTACCATTCCAACTCTGGAGGCTGCTCGACATGCCCTCCAAGTGAACAACTCACCCTGGCCATCCAGACAGTAACAACCAATGATCAAGAAGCAGGCGGTTCTAACCACCGTTTCCAATCATTTTGGGGTGTTATCCCCGGAACGCAACAACCATTCCCTCCCATATTTTGAGGAGGTGAATGAGTAGGTCCCTCAGGTCCTTTATTCAAGGAAACATGAGTCCTTCCCAAGGGCTCTCATCAACAATCATCGTCAGACTCGTGCGGTAGTGCACCCTCAACATGATGAAGGTGTCATCTCCAGGTGTTCGGCTCAGGTTCCTCGAACCCGAGCTGGAAAGACGAATCACCATAGGAGACAACTGGTTAATAGTGAGCAGGTTCAAATCTCTGTCATCTCTGGAGAAGTACACCAACCTAACTTGGTGGCAAGCAACGAGCGCACACACACACTCGTCTGTTTTAATTCCGTTATCCAGCAGATTCATCTGGCAGCATCACACCAATCCCGCTAGTCAATTCTGGCGGAGTACTATAGATAGGAACATACACCTGTTTATAAATCATCAGCTACTCAGCAGGCTTGTCTGACTACATACGATGACGCCTACCAACCCAATGTTTTGAAAACTGGTAAACATGCACATACACCTGCATACACTCATCAATCCTGCTAGAAACCTCGTCTGTAAGTGTTGAAGGAGGATCATCAACCACATTCAGTGGAGTGCAATTAGCAGGGACATACTTCTGCTATTATTGATCATGCCTACCAATAGTCTCATTTTATAGAATTCGGAGATGTCGGCCGGAATGCTCTGCTGACAAACAAGAGGTAGACTCAACTCTCTACCCCCACAAATGAGTACTGTCAGGATTTACTGACAGGAAAAGGAGGATAGGAACAGGAACACACACCTAATCCAAGCACGGAATGGATGTATATCCCCATTATAGCAGCTGAAGTACCAATCATATTATATCATGGTGAAAGAGTAGAAGCAAATCCCTGCTCATTTTCTGGATGCCTGCCTGGATATTATAACAGCTTCAGCAGCATCACGGGGAAAGACACATAAATCTATCACTACCAGTGGAGTGACGCATCAATAGTTCACTCCATAGCACACACACACACCTGTTCCAGTCCAAGAGGGTTGTGGGGCATACTCCCACATATCATACAGACAACCAATTTAGGCACAAAAACAATTATTGAGCGGAGATAATCAGCCTAACATGATCATTTCTTTTGATCAGGCACATAAACCTGCCAAATTGAGTAAGAAGACATCTAAGAAGAAGACCTACCCAGCACAGTCAAGAAATCAAAGGCCAATCTGTAAAAAGGCCTTACTATATGGTGGAGTTCTTGATGCACTCATACAACTATCTGTTGAAACTCAAGATTATTACCTCTCCATTCCCAATAGTGGGAACACTAATTCCGAAGGTCTGCATCAGATACATCCTCATTAAGGCTTGCATTATGACAATTTGGTCGATCTTGATGTTTGATATTCATATGAGAGCCACATGAACCCTCTGTGTAGTCATAAGACCGAGGAGAAAAATTATTCATATATTTTTTAACCCACCATGTTGGTCCTCCCCATGATGATGAATTTAGCTGTGAAAGTCCTCTCTGCAGTAGTGATTCGCATTTCTTGGAAAATTCTCCAACAGAAAATGTAGTGGCGAGAAATTCCTATTATCTATAGGCAGTTAAAAATTTGAATCCAGACATGTATGATGCTTTACCATTAGCAGGTGAAATAATTTCTCAACCATAAGATTTCCCATGGTGTAGGTCATTCTCCAAACCACCCCTAAGTCATGCATCTTCTAGTTTGATTAGTGATTTCTCTACCAATGATGTTGAATCCGATGAAGCAACAAGGAAGAACCATCTCTAGTTTAATCAGGTAGAAGAATCTTCATTGCATGATAAAGATGAATTACTCAATATGATAAATGAACTGGAAAAAGGTGAAGTGCTTGTTATGTTTTGGCATTTGGCTGATTCTCAGTATGACTATCCAGAGATTTTGACAGAAGATGGAATTCATGATATTCGTCTCAACATATGGAAAACTCTTTGTCAGTTGAAAAAGAAAATATTATCTTATGATGAATATGAAAATCATGTTAAGATAATATAAGGGTTACAATGCCAAATTAACTTTTCATCTCTCTCAGTTTCTTGATATCTGACGGCCAAAAAATAGCATAGATCCCTTCAGCATTCATTCCTTGGCGCACTAAGAAGATTGTTCCAGTTAATTGACAATTCCCCATCTGGTATTCATAATAGGGGATGGGGTGTTCATGGAGAACTACATTTCACTGTGCTCTCTAGTCATAAATTCCCACCGAAAATATTCTCATGCAATGTTATTTTCCATGGCCGACCATAGTCAATGAGTTTTGTTTGTAATCAAAAGCTTGCCCAAGAACAGGCTTCAAAAAGTTCCTCTCAAAATCAAGAATACAGAAAATAAGTTGTTGAATTAATCCTGCATCAATAAAATGAGAATATTGAACATGCCTCTCATTTGGAGCAAGAACATCATCAAGTGACAGAAGTGTCAGAAATCGTCCAATGGTATTTTGAGTCGGGTGATAAAAGTGGATGCAGGTTGATGCATGCACCTAATTTCCGGACTAATGTCCGTAAGATCAGAAGAGCTTTCGAGAAAGACTCAAATATAGTATTTCAAGAACCACCCCAGCTTTCCAGACTAGGGACTCTTTTAACCCAACCCTCAGAATCAATAAATAAGATTCGAGGAGTTGACCAGGAACAACCCCAGTCCGCCGGACTGGGGAATTTTTCAAATCCTCTATCCATCCCTCAGAGAAAATCAGTTTTCTCTCGATTGGGGAATAAGACTCAAGGGGAAAGAAGAACCAAATTATAAGGATACTCCCTCCAATTATAGTTCGTCATGAATTTCCTGAGGAATCAAATAAACAAAAGGCAATGTCTCATCAAGGACATGGATGAATACAATATCGTAGAAATGCTGATAAAAGGGATGAAATGCATTATGCATCAATCAATGTCATCAATGCCATAATTTTTGATCCACCAGATTAGGCTCACTCGGAGGGATTAGATGAAGAGGTTCCTAATCAATAAGTTGTACACACAGACACAAATAAAGAATGTATGCGTACACGAAATCAAAGGATTACTCATAACATAGGTAATCCTTCAAGTAACCCACTTCCACATCTCCGAAAGGGATCTAAAAAGGGGATATGAAAGAATAAGTTTACATACCCTTCCTCTATATATGGACAATCTCTCTCACTATAGCAAATATTTGCACAACAAGAGGTAGAAATGAAGGAATTAAAGAGGATGAACGCATAACTACTTCAGGGGAGTCTTCCTCCTAATTGTGATGGAGTCAGTCAGCCAATGGTATTTTGTGTGGCTACTGAGATGGATCAAGAATATCCTCCTCTATCAGTACACCCTCATAGGTCTAATCATATGGGTCATGTGCAACAATAATTGGTGGTGCTACCATCAGTTGCAGCACTAGCCACCACATCTTTCCATGCTCCAGTAATTGCACCTGTTCAGGTCCAAGCTCAACCAGATGTTTATCCAAAGTTAATAACTACTATTGAGTCATTAAAATCTCATTTGGAAGCTATGGAGGTAAAGCATGCATAAATTAAACCATAAAGAGAGCTTACCCTGAGTGGGTTGATGCAATTCCTCCCCTATAAAATTTTTCAAGTACTGCATTCCCAATCTTTAATGGTTCGGGAGACCTAGAGAAACACTTAACACAATTTGTTTCTCATTGCGATCCTATGATGGGATCCTCTGAGCAATAGAAAGTAGTTAAGCTTAGGTGTTTTATACAGTCATTACAAGTGCCTTCTTTTGTTTGGTACACAAACTTGCAATCCCGGTCAATTACCGGATGAGAGGATCTCCGTCAATGATTCCTTCTTCAGTTCAACTCAACATTGCCAAAGACAACTGTTTTTTATCATACAAATTGTAATCAAAGGGAGAATGAAAGGGTCTCATATTTCATTGCTCGTTGGAAGGGATTAACATATTACCTAAGCTTATTACTCCCTCAAAAGGGATTGTTTCCAATCTATGTGGAAAATTTACGTGATGAGTTACGCACACTACTGATCCTTGTGAAATAAATAGGAGTGTTTCGAGACCTTACTTCAATCGCTCAATAGATTAAATATTCTCTTATGAACACTAAGGATAAAGCTCATGTAATTACATCAGCTACAGGAAGGAGAATAGGTAAAGCAGAGACTGCTACAATTATGCTTAAACAAGCACCTGTACCTGGTTCTACTTCAAAACCATCATCTTCTCGAAGGGCTCCACCTCTTGAGTGTCAGCAACAGAGGCCGTTTCATCAAGATGATCAAATAGATAAAAGATGAAAACAATTTGAGGATTTGAAAAGAAAAGTTTACTCTTTTCGAAATGAACATGTTCCTGGTTAATTTATTTCGGATCTGTAAAATAGTTTGATTCAATTTACAAGGCCCAATAGTCCAAACAAGGAAGGAGATGAAGACCATCCCAACTATTACCTGTTTCATTAGATGTTAGGGAATCCCATTCAAGAGTATTTTTTCTACAAGGACCTCCTACAAAAAATGTTCATCTTGGGACAAGTTAAACTAAAAGGTTCTTCGGCTTAGTTACCATGTGTTAGTGCTACAGATCCAGTGGAGGAGGGAGAGTGGCAAGAATTCAAGAACAAAAATTCACAAAAATATGATGATTAGATGGTCAAAAAAAAAACAATCAACTGAACTCTTTCTATTTTGCGAACACAATTGAGGAAACCAATTGTGCCTTCTGTCATGAATACCGAACCAAAAACCTCTTCATCATAGGGAAAATCCTCAAATAAATGACATAATTCAAAGAAAGAAGAAGAATCAGAAGAAGATAAGTATGTGTCAAAGCCTTAGTTATCTTTGACTCTAGAAGATTTTATGCCATCTAATTTGAAGCAATGGGCACCACCCCACCAAACGGCACAGCCTAAATAGACTAATAAGGTGGAGTCATCATCGGATGAAGAGTTGATCTTCGGTGCTATTGATATGATTCAATTAATAGATCCATATTCCAGTCGCAGTTTCGATTTTGATTAGCCCGAGTTCTCTATATCAAATAGAGGAATAAGAGGAAGTTCTATAGGCTCAGGATACAGGGGAAGACATGGATCTTTTATAGGATACTATTCCAATTCTACCCCTTCTAGAACTGTGTATGAGGCAGAAACTCGTGGTAGAGCCCTTCAACGAGCTCAACATGAACAAGCATGGTCTTCTACACAAGGTAGATTCAGTCCTGGCGCAGTTATTCTAGAAGATAGCTTGGATGGTCTACCTTCTTATTATCAGCAAGTAAATAGACATAATCGGTCTAATCTTCTAAAGCACGGAGTATTACCAACTCCTATACCGGTACAAGATTCATCAACTTCCAAATTATCAACTTCCAAGGCACCTACTAAACCACATGTTCCTGTTGGGAAATGAAAACATTTGGATCAAAAGTGTGATGTATTGAAACACCTGGCCCATGTACCGGCTATGTTATAAATTCTGGATGCCTTTAATTTATCAATGGATCTTCGGGGGGCACTCATTGTGGCTTTGTCAGGTCCTCAAGAGTTTGATACTGAAATTGTTACAGTTGAAGCCTACCCTATAGAGAATATTCTTGAAGAATTCCATGCAGTGATATATTTCACAGATTAAGATGAAGACGATGTTTTACATGGGCATATTAGACCATTGTATTTATCTGGAATGGTCAATGTTGTAGACATCTAAAGAGCTTTCATTGATAATGGTTCAGGAGTCAACCTCATGCCCATTCGTACACTTTGTCAATTGGGCCTCACGAAATCTGATTTATCTCTTTCTACTATGATGTTACAAAGATATGATAAAAATGAACAAGAACCACTGGGCTAGATTACACTCAGAACTCAGTTTGGAGATTTTGTATCCAATTTAGATTTCATGTTTGTTGATCAAGATTCATCCTTCAACATCTTTCTTGGAAGACCCTGGCTACATCATCATGTGGCTATCCCATTATCATACCATCAATGTCTCAAATATTGTTTCGATGGTCATGTTGGAACATTTTATGGTGATAAGGCCCCATTCAAGACATGTGAATCTCAATACATTTAGGTGGAATTATACCACATGAGGGGAAAGAAGGAATCCACAACAAATGAGATTACCAAATTTAATGCTCCATATGGTTTGGAAAAGATTCCAGTAAACCCATTAGCACATGTGAGTACATATTATGTATTGTCTATCAGTAAAATTGACAGGATAGAGCCAAATCAAAATACTCTTATGGAAACCTCCATAATTTCAATTACGACAATCAAGCCAGACAGCATGGGAGAAAGTGGTGATTCACCAAGCAATGATGAAAAATCAAATGGAGATGTCCTCATTTCATCTGCTGAAATCCAGCATGTCTATACTTCGCCAACCAGGCCAGAAGAAGTTATTGCAATGTTAGTGGTGAATGATGATTTTTATTCTCAATCCATCATCTCCTATTTTTTACCCAAACAAGACCATTCATCATCAATCGGGTCATGAATGGTAGCCTCTTCTTCAAGATGTGCAAATTTTTGCGTGTCTTCTGATCATGAAAATTCTGCTTCATCATCTAATATGCAAGTAGAAACAGAAGAAATAACAAATTTTGATGAAGAAGAGGAAGATCTCAGGGATGCTCCTCCAGCATTTGAAGAGGGTATCTCTACCACCGTGGATGAACTCAGAGAAATAAATCCGGGTACAAAAGAAGATCCATGCCCCACTTTAATTAGTGTGGCTATGACTCTTGAAGATCAAGAGATGTAAATTTCCTTCTTAAAAAAAATTGAGATATATTTTCTTGGAACTATACAGATATTCTAGGGCTTGATCTTTATGTTGCCACTCATAATTTGGGTTTTTCCGAAGAAGATCTAGGATTCAAACAAGCTTCTAGAAGAACACACCCAACCTATGCTTCCCAAATTTAGGCTGAAGTGGATAAGCTTATCAATTATACCTTTGTCAGAGAAGTTCAATATCTCAAGTGGTTGGATAATATTGTCCAAGTGAAAACGAAGAATGGTAAAATTAGAGTTTGCATTGATTTCAGTGATCTTAATTGGCATTGTCCTAAGGATGATTTTCCAGTTCCGATTACAGAACTATTAATTGATGAAACAGCTGGCTATGAAGAACTCTCCTTCATGGATGGATATTCCAGGTATAATCAAATCAGAATGGCTCCAGAAGATGAGGAATCTACAGCCTTCAGAGTCCCTCAGGGTTTGTTTTTCTATCAGGTAATTCCCTTTGGCCTAAAAAATGCAGGCGCAACATATCAGCTTACCATGAATCGTATCTTCAAAACCTTTTTTGGGAAGTTCGTTAAATGTTATGTGGAAGATTTGGTGGTCAAATCCAGGAAACTTCCTAATCACTTGGCTGATTTGGAAATCATATTCTACAAACTTCGGCAACATAATTTGAAGATGAACCCCTTAAAATGTGCTTTTGGGGTAACCTCAGGAAAATTTCTCGGCTTTGTTGTATGCCATCGTGCTATCAAAGTCGATCCTGAGAAGGCAAAGTCAATCCTTGGTATGTCACCTCTTCTAAATTTGAAAAAATTGAGAGGACTTCAAGGCCACATAGCATATATTCGGCATTTCAATGCCAATTTGGCAGGAAAAAGCTTACCCTTGACCAAATTGATGAAAAAGGGTGTCACTTACGAGTGGACTAAAGAATGTCAAGAATCATTCGATATTCTCATGAAGTATCTCTTGAGTCCACTAGTGTTAATTCCACCTGTTGAAGGAAGACCACTTATCATCTATGTGACATCTTTAGAGAGATCATTGGGTGCCTTTCTTGCTCAGAAGAATGATGCTGGGAATGAAAACAGCCTCTACTATCTTAGTCGGACTATTCTTGAAGCAGAAACCCGATATTTAAGTATTGAGAAGTGTTTCCTAGAATTAGTCTTTTTAGTTCAGAAGTTGAGACACTACCTGCAACATCACGAGGTCCAATTGGTATCTCGCAATAACCTGCTCAATTTCATCCTTAGTCGTCCAATTCTTACAGGACGTCTGGCAAGGTGGGCAGTTATCTTGCAGCAATATGACATTATGTATGTGTCTTAGAAGTCAATAAAGAGCCAAGCTCTGGCTGATTTCCTGTGGGAACACCCTTAAGTGGAAGACATATCTTCAAATTTTGAACTTCTTGATGAGTAAGTCTTCTCTGTTCATGAAATTATACAAACATGGGAAATGTACTTTGATGGTGCTTCCAGAAGTCCAACAGGTAGGAAAATGGAAGATCCTATGTTCAACAAAGTTGGGTTAGGAGTTGTACTCATTTCCCCGAAAAAGTAATTTCTACGTTATTCCTTCTCATTGTTGAGAGGCGGTACAAATAATGAAGAGGAATACCAAGATCTCATCGCAGGAATGGAGTTGGCGCTTCAAGCACAAGTGAATCACATAAAGGTGAAATGTGATTCAGACCTGGTAATCAAACAAGTAAATGGGGATTATGCAATCAGAAAATAGGAACTAATCCCTTTTTATGATTACGTCGGAGAGTTAATGGCATAATTCCTTAAGGAACCTACATTTTCTTATGTCCTGCGGTCACAAAATGCTCATGCTAATGCGCTAGTTAATATAGCCACAACTCTTGTAGATCCATATCGGGATGAGACAACCATCATTATTGCACACCGTCGTACAATTTCACCAAATGTTCAAATAAAAACAGAGGAATTCAATGAAATTACTCCCATTCCTGAACCATATGTTCATACTATAAGATGGATGACACCTATCAGGGAATACCTTCAAAATGGAATACTTTTACCTGATAGAGCTGAGAAAGAACAAATCTGGCAATGTGTGGTCAATTTTACTATTTATGACACCCCAGATCACCTAAATAAAATTATCTACAGGCGTGTTTTTGATGGAGTTCTCTTCAGATGCATTGATGGGGAAGAGACAATGGTTGTCATGAAAGAAGTGCATGCAGGAGTTTGTGGTGCCCACCAGTCTGGACATAGACTATCTGATCAGATTTGAACACTTGAATACTTTTGGACTTCAATGATACAAGATTGTGTTCATTTCACAAAGAAGTGTCATTCATTCCAAGTACATTCCAACATCATTCATCAGCCCCCATAATTTCATCATATAGCTAAATACTCATGGCCATTTTCCACATGGGGAATGGATGTGGTGGGACCTTATCCTTCAGCTACAGCCAAGCAGTTTAAGTATATTCTTACTGTTACTGACTTATTTTTAAAATGGTCAGAGGCCATACCTCTCATGGAACTTGGTTCTAAATGCATTTTTATCTTCATCAAGTCTGACATCATTACCATATTTGGTGTCCCTCATACCATATTTACGGACAATGGCAAAAACTTTTGTTCATTTGAGCTGAAGAAGTTGTATCAAGAATACAACATCAAATCCAATCATTCATCTCGGTATCATGCAGCGGCCAATGGCTAGATAGAAGCCTTTAACAAGAATCGTTAAAACATAGTGCAAAAGATGATGGATATATATAAGAGGTCATGCCCTGATAAAATCTTTCATGCTTTATGGTCTTATCGGACCACCACCCGCACTGCAACGCGGTCAACTCAATATTCACTGGTATATGGAACAGAAGTGGTCTTTCCAATTGAGGATCAATTACCCTCGCTCAGGGTAGCCATTTTTGATCATTCATCTACAGATGAACAATCTCAAAATCAATTGAATGAATTGGAACGATTAGATGAGAAAATATTGTGCACCTTGCACCACATGGAAGTCTACGATAATCGAATATCAATATCTTTCAACAAAAAAGTTAATCTTAGTTCATTTTATCAGGGAGAATTGGTATTAGTTCTTATAACTCCAATGATAAGAAGAAATAAACCTCTTAAGCTTGATCCAAAATGGGAAAGACCTTATTCAATACATATGGTCTTCTCCAATGGATCTTATTCTTTAATTTCAATGGATGGAGAACTGATCACTACTCCAACCAATGTCAGATTTCTGAAGAAATATTTTGTATGAACACAAAATACAGCAAGATTCCATGCATATGACATTAAACTATTGGCACTTATGTCCAACATGACATTAAACTGTGACATCCTAACTACATGACGCTAAACTGTATAGAATTCCCTTATGTCCAGAAAGATCTTAAACTACATAACCAATGGTCCATGCATATGACCTTAAACTATTCTCACATTCGTCCAACATGACGCTAAACTGTATCATCCCTTTTTTGTCCAACATGACATTAAACTGTGAAAAATTACCTAATACATCCAACAAGACATTGAACTATGTCCTCTTTTGTCCTTACTGCATGACATTAAACTGCACAGTCCCCTTTTTTGTCTAACATGACCTTAAACTGTATTGTCACCATCTTCATAACTACATGATGCTAAACTAAACAGAAATTCCTTAATATGTCCTACATGACATTATACTGTATTTTTTCCCTGCTACTTGACACAAAACTGTGCAGCACCAACAATCATAACTGCAAGACTTTAAACTGTATAGTCCCTTTATATGTCCTACATGACATTAAACAATGCATCGTTATGGATGTTGGTACCTATTGTTTCTCACACCGAGTATGACTAACGTGAGCTTAGATAAAATTTCAACAATAAAAACCTCTCTGGCCAACTAACCACGCGTAAGTCCCAACACCATTTTTTAGGTCGTTGTCCCAAATAACAACTTGATCACTAATTCATTCTTTAATTGAACTAGGAGGACTTTGATCCTTGCCTTCCAGTTTGGGTACGTACGCAACCTCCCAAGGTTCAAGCCCAAAACCAATTTCTTCACATTGGTTCACCTCCATCTCATACGATGTTGACTTGTGAAACTTCCCCCAAAATCAATATCATTACATTGGTTCACCTTTGTCCTCGCTATAGAAGGTTAAACTGTACAACATTTTTTGTCCTATATGACAACAAACTACAATATTCTTTGATACCCTCACCTGAGAGGGAATCATTATTTACATTGATTTTTAATAATTTAATATTCCAAAGAGTATGTGAATACATGGCAATACCTGATCCTTTTATGTTGGGTTAAACCATCATTGCACTAATGTCCCCTTTCACCCTTCACTTGTACGAACCAAATTTGTACATAGGGTATTTCTAAAACTATGTGGGATTGATTCCCATCCTTATGGGATACATAAGAATGTTCGAGTGTCCCTCTAATCCATCCCCATGTCGTTTGGGCCTAACCCCGAATTCCACTTTCAGTCCCCAGGATGAATAGTCGCGATGAAAACACACACTGTGTATTTATTATAATCGACCTATTTTTATGACCCTAAACCAGGATCTATTATACTCTCATCCCACACGACGTTCACCTGTATTTCAAGAAATATGTATAGCATGATTCCCATTCTTATGGGATACACAGTGAAGTCCAATATTTCAATTCAGGATCCAGACACAACATGATTATGGTTATCATTGACATGTGTATCTCTACGTACATTGGACAATACCAATATTTATGTGTCATAATCCTAACCTTCAATATTTTCAGACCTTTATTACCCTTTTTCTCGACTTCTGGTCATAAAATGTCCAATTTATGAGATTTCTTTTTCCTAACTATACAGCACGTGCCCTTAGGTGGCCTTGCATAAATTGTCTACATAACAGACTTGTCAGCCAAAAGATACTATTATTTGACTATGCAGCCAATGCCCTTAGGCAGCCCTTCGTAATTCAACCCCATAACGGGATAGTTAAATGATGGTAACTTCATTATTCTGAAGAAAGCCTCTTTTTTCCTTATTGGTCTTATCAAAAATATGATAGGATCCGCAAAAAATATCCATCCTTAACATATTTTTTTCATGTACTTTTTCATGATCTGAAAGTATTCAAGTCTGTGGTTTATATTTCTCTTCCCTAATTTTGGGTCAGACCTTCGTAGGAGTGACATTCATCCAGTTCGTGGATAATCTTTTTTGGAAATATCTTCTCCATATTCAAGTACCTCTCTCCATACAGAAAACTCTATGCATTGGAAAATTTGAATCCTCATGAACATCCACTGGCTTTTTAGCAGTAGAAAAGTAAATTTCTGAGAGTTCATTTTCCTAACTAAGAAGATCGCGCCCTTAGGCGTCCTTGCATAAGTAGTATACATAATATACATATCAGCCAAAAGATACAATTATTTGACTATGCAGCCAATGCCCTTAGGTGGCCCTACATAATTCAACCCCCTAACGGGTTTGTCAGATAATGGTAACTTCATTCTTGGGAAATACTTTTTCTAATGCCTTTTAGCCCTTTTTCATATCATTCCTTAGATTCGAAATTTCTTAAGTCAGGGTTTACATTTTTTCCATCATACTTGAGTGTGATAATATGTTTTCACATAAATTTTCAAGGAATTGATTAAATTTTAATCCCTTCGGTCAAATCTATTTCGACCTTAAACATTAGACTCTTTATGTCTGACGTGCATGACGTTAAACTGACCACAAAAGATAAGGGAAATCTAAATAAAATTCAACTTCCATCTCACTAAACATAAATTGTGTATGATTTAGGTAATATTGAGCAATTAAAAGATTCAATGTTTCTAGGGTTATTTATAATAATCCTAGAAAAAAAAATCAAACTATGCTTACTAGGCCCATTGTCTTAGGTAAAAATCAAAAGCAGGTATAAAAGGAAAATGTGTGCACAAATGATAGATGATAAAAGTGTTCTTTCATTGATGCACAAGAGTTAGAAGGATATCCCCAGACTCGAGTCTCTTCTCTTTTTTAGGAATTGCAAAAGGCTCTCAGCATAACTCTTCATTTGATTTACGACATCCCAAGCTTCATCAGCAGCCACCTAGAATTCATTCATTCAATAGGATACAATAGGAGATGCAGTGATACCGTATCTTCTTGGAAGAATTGTTAAAGAATGATCTTGAGTGCGGTTTGAGAAATTTTTCTGCAGATCAAACAATTACTTGGTTTCTATCCAAGAGACATGGAAGATGTATACATGGATTTGAGAAAGAATCATTGGAATTAAAGAGCCATTTTGATAGAGTACTCTTTTCAGATATTGTTTCAATGCCATGTTTGTCTACTCTTCACCAACCGGTAGCAGAAAAAATTATAGACCATGGGTTTTCCATTTTCATATCTGCAAGGAAATGGCATGGAGGAAAATTTTGAAATTTCACACCATTGTTGTTGCTCTTGATGCATAGCATAACCAAAATAGAGGAGGATTAGTGCATCTACATCTCAGGCATATAGTTATTTGCATCTGGAATGTTGACTCCTTGCTGATTACCATGCCCATACAGATCTAGGTATATGCTCTGTGGGAAATCAAGATGATATTTCTTCAAGTACTTGGACAAAACTGGGAGAGTGCTATCGCAGATAGTATTATAATCATGACCAATGATTCTCATCATATCATCAAGTCGCTTGCTTTCCAGTTCATTAGTCATTCCGATTCTCTAGGGAGACATTCAATCTGCACAAAAGTTGAATAAATTAACTCTTAAGTAAGTTTATTTTTCATTAAATTTGTGATGGAATTTGAAAAAAATGGAAAAGGCATTAAGGCACGCAAGTCTAATTTTGGCACGCAAGTATGGATATGTCGCGCATGTTTTTTGGCGTGCATGTGTCACCATGGATGTCCTATTACTTCTATAGCCACGCGAAAGCAGTGAATTAGTAGAAAACAGAGCAACTTGTGCGGCGAGAGCTCGAAAATTTGAAATCTGGGTGCATTGCGCAAGAATGGCCACATATATATAGGCCAGACCGCACCCCTGTGCGCCAAAAGCCTGCGCGCTCAACACTTGCGCACCGACCTCTGCACGCTCAACACTTGTGCGCCACATGTCCCTTGGTTTTCATCTTTTCCTCAGAGTAACAGCCTCATTTATTTCGGATCCAACACTGAGGGTGGCCTTTTGTTGACGTTCCTTTGCATCACAGAGTCTAAACAAATGAAAAGGGGAATTACTTATCATTAGTGATTCATCCTTTGAAGAAAACATCAAAAATCGACAAGGGCATGAAAAAATAGTAATTTACACTTTGTTCGTGCAAGTTCTATTATGGTCGCGCAAGTATACTTGAGTGACGCCCAGTGGTCGCATAGATGACTTGCGCGCCCTTTTTGAAATTTCGTCTAGAGTCTCTCTAACCTATAAATACTCCTACGGGCCCCCCCCCCATTTGAAGAAAAAAAATTCAAGAACCACATATTTGAGCACTCGGTTCCCTATCCTCTTCTCAATTCTTCCGAACACTTCTAAGGTAATTTCTTAACTAGAACGAAAGGTCTAAAGTGCGGGAGGAAGGGCTTAGTGTTGAAACTCATCAAAACTTGTGCGCCTAGGTGGCCAGCCCATAAGGGAAATGGTCACACTTGCACGCTGCCTTACCCCTTACTCAACACTTGCACACCTCCCTTCTAGAAGTCTCTCACGGTAGTAATAAGGGCTTGAGCCAAGCCTCGCCCAAGATTAACTCTAAGGATTGACCGGCGTGCATGTGCCCAAGTGTAGCGCAAGTATACTTGCGCGACCAGGACTTGTGCGCCCATGCAATACTTGCACACCGACACAGTACTTGCTCGCCCCTCTCTTTTTGGGGGACCTTTCTGTCCATTTCACCCCTCTTACACCTATCCACCTCTCCTCCTCAAGATTAAGCCTTCAGAAATCTTTAAAAATCCATTCATGGCATGATTTCATTGTTGGATTATTTATCTGAAATGAATTCTATGGAACATCTCTCAAAACCTATTGATTTACACATATTTACATCAATAAAGTTAGAGAGTTCATTCATTCAACTTCATCCTTTAAGATGTGGGAATCGTTAACCTGGGCATCCTTTTCAGGTGTAAGCCCCAGTCCAAATTCTCATTAATTTATACATCATCCTTTTCAGGAGTAAGACTCTAGTCCTCATTAATTTGGGCCTCCTTTTTAGGATTAAGCCCCAGTCATAATTCCCATAACCTGTGCTTCCTTTTCAAGAGTAAGCCTCAGTCTCAAAGTTCCAAAAAATCTGGGTATCCTCCTTAAGAGTAAGCCCCAACCATAATTCTCTTAACTGGGGCTTCCTTTTTAAGAGTAATCCCGAGTCTCAAATATGCACATCCTCTTTAGGAGTAAGCCCCAAGTCCCTTAATTTTTCAGATCCCATTAACCTGGTCCTTCTTCTCAGGGGTAATCCCCAGTCTTTATTTCCCTTAACCAGTCTTAATTTACTTTTGATTTGGGCTTCCTTGTCAAGAGTAAAACTCAATCATAAGTCCCCTCTTAATTTGGTTATCTTCCTCAGAAATAAACCCCAAATTAGAGTACTCAAATATCCATGAAGTATATATACCATTATGGACCTTGTTCCTGGGTTTCTTCCCTGAAGTAAAACCAAATATCAATCTATTTTGGGCAGTCATACATACATATTCCCCACATCATTGCATATTTTTGTGGCACAAGTGTATGGTTTCACCAATACCTCTTGTTTCTCAAACCGAGCATGACTGACGTGAACTTAGAGTGTAAGATTAATCATGACATCTTTCTTTGAACCACCAATCATGCATAAACATCATACTCCCTTACATGAACTACGTGGGTTCTGATTCATTTTCCAAAACAAAGGATATGTAGGTAGCCCATCTACGGGTACGATCCCAACTCTGAAATAATCCATGTCCTTCTCAATGACAATAAACATCAAGTTCCCCACATAGTGTATTTAAAACCAGTATGGTCATCATAATGACCAAGAGACTTTTTTGTATTGAAGGACACCATTGACAAAGAATCTCTAACAAATATAGATGATTCTCTATCGATGAAGAAACTAGAATATGTATAAAAGATTCTCTAAATTTCCTACATATCAATCATTGATTGTCATATCTAAAGGAAATATTATTTTATACTTGGTAATATAATAAGGATTCTTCTACAAAACATAAATCAATAAAGAGAGTCCCAAAGTAGACAATAAATCCCCTTAAAAACGTGTGATGAGTCCGACCTCCCATTCCTCTCAACCAATGAAAATTCTTAAGCCTCATCAATCCACAACTAATGAGCCTCTACCTTTGGAAAGAAAGTCCAAATGGATATGGAATCATTGGATGTTTCTGGTTCTACGAACAAACCCATTAGAAACCGATTGGAATGTTTGAACCTTCAATCAATGAGGTCATCCCAAATTATAGTGGAAACAATGAGATAATGTCTATTAAGCATGAACATGAGGATATAAATTTTCATAATGATGATGTTATGATTATGAACATATGTTATTTTTTCCCATGATTCTAGGGGTTTCGGCAACTATGTGTGGTATTTGACAATTGCGACATCATATTTCATTTTTATACATTCCCACATTCCTAGAGTTTTTCTAACTATTCCTCTAATGATTACAATGATGAACCAATGATTATGTTATTATGATTATTACTATTCTCACTAATGTTATATTGATTATCGTACATATATATCCTCTAACTGATATTTTAGCTCACCCCTACTCTTTGATTTATATCATCAGGTGAATATGTGTACTATGGAGAATGTGATCTTTAACGGGATAAAAAATAAGTGTGTAAATAAATTTTTTTGTTTTTTATTGTGAATTTTATTTATGTGCCTACTTTTCCCAAGATATTAAACCTCTGGATCCATGTTTTGTATCTCTATTATGTTTTTTACTTTTGAAATGATGTAATAGTTATTGTAGAAAAACAAGGGCCGCTATAGTCAAGGTGATAAAATGCTAAAAATTGGGAAGGGTGAATTATATTTATGACAAATACCTTAATAATCTATTTAAAATCATCTTTTTAACATGTTTTTCCTCTCCCCTTATTAATTTTTTTTACCATTTTAACATTTTACTAGAGTTACATATTATTATCCGTAATAATTTATTTAAAAAAAATAAAAAAAATTAAAATAATAAAATTTATCCAATTATCTATTTTAGACCATATGATCTAAAACATAAAACTATTTAATCAAATAATATTTCTAAAATTATGAAATGTTATTTTTAATATAAAAAAACTAATGTACCCGTTTTTTTTTGAAAAACCTAGTTGTTAATATTTAAAGAATTTTAATTATAAAGATATAATGGTTACGCTTTTTTATACATAAATTAATTTATAATAAATTTTAAAAAAATTGAGGCTTCTAAGTAAATCTGAAACCAAACTTCCCATTTAATATAATTTATTAATTGGGAAGACAAAAAACAATTTCTTTTTATTAAAGTATTATTTTATTTTAGTTTTAAAAATGCTTGGAATAAGATTTCAATATAAAAAATAATATTTCAAGGTGAATAATTATCATCCTCAATTATAATATTTATTACATTAATGGGTTTTAGAACATTTAGTATATTATTTCAAATTGAAAAAATAATGAAAATTTTCATTTACATAACTACCACATTTTCAACAAAAAATCATCCTTTTATAAAATTAAAAAAAATTAATCATAAAGTATTATAAACCTAATATATCTGAAAATGATCATATTTTGTTTTCATATTCAAAACCAAAAATTAAAAGAGATTATTTTATTAAAAAACATAATGTGAATTTAGTAAAACAAAATTTTGAAATGTTTTCAAATTCCTGATATAGAAATAAATATTTTATTAACATTCAATATAAACAAAATTTATAGTTACATAAACCCTTAGGATTTGCATGTAATATCTAAAAAATAGATAGTATATGGGTATAGTTTTAGGTGGATATTCATCTAGCTTGGTCCCGGTGAAAATCTTGTTGAGTTTAAACTTCTACTATATACATTTTTTTATAAAATGTTATTTTCATGAATTCAACATGGGATTTTAAATGGGAAAACCCTAGAAAAGATTCCAACCGTATATGTTTTGATAAATGGGATTCACAAGGAAGAAATTAACATCCAGATTCCATTTTTTTTTACTCACTTTATTGGTTTTTTGATAAAGTTACACTAATTAATAGCAGGCAATTTAATATCCATGTTATTATGGTTATATATAATATTAAAAAAAATATCACGGTTTTAATCCTCTAGTGTTTTTTTATATAAAACTTTTTTTATGAAAATATTTGTTATCTATAATTTATATTGAAACATTATATCATTACAATCTTTATATAAATAAATTGCATCATAAAATTTATATTATTACTTACTAAAAAAATTACCTATGTTTATTTGTAAGATAAATTGAGAATTATTTATTAATGAGGTATTAATCACATATTTTTTACTTATAATTAGATTAATCATAATAGTGTGTTTCTTTATAACCATTTATGGCTAATTACATTCATGGTTCATTCTTAAGATCTATTTTTTCCTTCATAGTTCTGATATATTATAACAAATTACAATAAATGTTTTTATGGAAATAAATTTGATTCCATATTTTCTTAATAAGAACACTACATGAATCTATTTAATATTATCTATTTTTCTTTAAATAAATCTCATAGAATGTTAAAAAACTGATAATTTTATTATAGTGTAGTATAGTGGATAATAAGGGTTATCTCACTTGAAGATATTTACAGTTAATCAAAAACAAATTCTTATTCTCTTATTTTAATTTTCAGTATTTTATTATTTTTGAAAAAAATGGAAAATATGGTGTGAATTTAATAAAAAATTGAATCATAGCATGAATATGTAATGCCACATATTGAATTCAGTTACATTTGATAGTCTCGGTCATATGGTTGGATACTAAGGTTCTTTAAATAATAATTTTTTTTAGATTAAATTTGGTAATATATCTCATCATACATGAATTGTGACCATCTAAAATCAGTTTGAGTTTATAATATTTATTTTATCTTTAAGGTAGAACAAAATATCACATACTCTAAAATAATAGTATGTTAAACACCACTATTGAGAATTTAATACTATCCAATAACTGGTTCTATTATTTTCCTTTTTAGTACATAGGAAGTCCTAAAATCCCTCATATAAATAGTTATACCAAAGTTAATTTATCAAATAATGATTTTAAGAATAAGTAAATGCATTGTGGTGTCATAAAATTGTTGATGATAGTTGATACTATGCACATATATTTCATTCATGCCCCCAAAAATTTGAACATTAATAATTAAAAGGAAAAATTTAGGAACACATTAAATACATCCCAAAAGGCCAATATTCATGTAAGTCACTCACCGTGTAGATTCTAAGATTTGAAATTGGATGAAATAAATAGAGAAAGAGATGGAATTTGTAATGGAATAATATATTTAATAAACAATATATGATTTTCCGGAATGAACACTAAAACTAAAAATTTTAGTAGATAAGAACTAAGAAGTAGCCTCTTATAATCAGCTAATCCCCCTATAAAATATCATTCCCATCCTATTTATAAAGAAAGGAATCCCTTGTATCTACTTGATATTATCTTTATCCAATGATTCCTTCTTTATCTTCCAATTTGGATCAATTTATTTTATCGATGCATCCATATCATATCATAATCTATCAAATATGTCACTTTATTTCCCTGAGTCTTATATGTGAATATCAGGAATAGAAAATTTACATCAAACCTTCTGACATAGAGATAAACCCCATAGTCCAATTCCAACTACATAGTTTTTCATTATTCAGGGTTCAATATTTATGTGGTGTAGCCATATCTTCTATAGTATGACCTCTATCATATTTATTTTTTCACCATTACTATATTAGGAG
This sequence comes from Viscum album, assembly GCA_963277665.1. Classification (NCBI taxonomy): domain Eukaryota; kingdom Viridiplantae; phylum Streptophyta; class Magnoliopsida; order Santalales; family Viscaceae; genus Viscum; species Viscum album. Next base: position 1,363,883,596 of record OY728162.1, on the reverse strand, counting down.
CCATTAATGTGTTAGGAAAACCCTATGATAAAGACTCTTTATCTGGTTTGGCTTCTAGGATCTCTATGATACAATGTTTGGCCACTGTCATGGTGTGTATGAATTATCATGTGGGCCCATGTTATTATTTAATCTTCTTTGTGATTCCTGTGGTGTATTAGTAGAGAAAAAGGTATATTTATAGAGGTCTGAAGGATTCTATTGATTACCCATTTCAAAATTTTACATTATAAGGGTCATAACCTTATTGTTTTCCTTTTATTCCAAGGGTTACCCTTACACAGATAATATTTTACCCATACTTAACCTTTCAAACTCTTATACTGATACTTCTTACCACTACGTTGCTCATACATTACCATTAAATAGTCATCCTCTTACCTAAATATAAACTGTGATATCTATTGGTTACCCTAGTGTTTGGGTCCTGTAACAATTCTAAAAGTACTTTAACATTATTGAGTGAAGGTATTTTCCAATATAGAGTGGTGGAAATATTTGTATAACCTTTGAAAGAGCATTAATTACCTTTATATAGTGCCTAAAATTAATTTTTTACCCATACATATCTCTAAAAAACCACTCCTATATATATGAAAGAGTCATTTTACCCTTATTAATCTCTATTCCATTCCAAAGGGTAAACTAAAACATAAAAAAAAACCTTCAATTTTCCAAATCCATCATTTATATTTATAATTTACACATAATTTTCCCAGAAGTATCATTTAAATTAAAATAACCTAGGTTTTAGTAAAATCATAAATTAAACTGGAGAAAATATTAGAAACATTAAAAAAATTCCTATAAAGATATTTTTTTCATGAATAATTAGGGAATCAATTTCTTCACATGGAGGTACATGAAAAAAATTGACCTTGGCAGAAAAAGATGACAAAACATTATCCTCCACCATATAAGGATCATTAAGATACACATTTAGACCCATATTTTCCATTTATAGAGTATCCATCTCCAATTTATCATCCTACACCTTATTCTACTTATCAATTACATGCATTTATTTCTTTAATAATTCCATACCCATCCCTTAACCTTCTTATTGAAGTAGTCCTGGAAAAATATGTTCTAAAAAACCACTCAACTTATTGATGAAGCGGCATATATACCTCATAATATCATATATAGGTGTCATTTCATGTGTCCAAATATATCCTTCTGAGACAAAAACTATTAACCACACACACCACAAAGGATCATGTACTTTGGGGTATCGAACTTGATTCTAAAACTACACCCAACCCTGAGGTATCTAGGTGTCCTAATTTTTCCTATATCCATCATGTCATGTGGAACTAGTGGTGGTGGTGGGCGATTATATAAAACATAAACCAATTTCTGGGTTTATTCATCTCCTAAGATACATCGTGATTTATATTAGGAAGTGATGCATTGATGGATGTTGAAATATATTCATTATGGTCATATTTTATTTCATTGATATTAAGATATCTCCATGACAGTCGCTTGTGGCTATTTCCACCACATCTATTTTTAATAGGATAGATGTTGTGAGAAAGATAACCATGACAAATGAATATAGAGTCGTATTTAAAATATTGAATCCATTACATTAAATCTATCTAAATGAACCATAATGAGATTTATATTCTTATAATTTTAATATTCAAAAAAATAATCATATAAAAATATATTATATTTGATAAAAAAACCTTAGGGTTGTATGAAATGAAAAGAATATAGGTGATAAATAGTTTTTAGAATAAATATCCCATATTCAAAATACAAAAGTGGGGGATTTAGTCATAAAAATCCACTTCATTAAAAGCCATTGAAAAGGATCCATCCCTTGATAATGGTGGGTTTTCATGATAATCATTATTATCCTCATTATATTTATGGTACTGACATGGAATATGTCTAATATTTACATAATTAAGGGGTACTACTATTAGTAATTCCTTCCATGACCATCGTGTTGACCAGACTCTTTATTGTTTACTATAGTTTTGCTCTAAATGACCCATATTCTATAGTTAATGTCTCTTGTTGTCAAAATAATTAAATTCCCCTATAAAATCATTTATTATTTTATACATATAAGAAAATGGTAATGTTTCCATTGTTATCCTTGTAACTTGATCTTTCTTAAGACACCATCTTTATCTTATTTAAAACATTTAGGAATTAGAATATGTATATATTAGATATCAAATTTTATTATAGCTAATTTGGAATACTCATATGGGTTATCATTTCTGATCTGATTCTAATGAGGATTTCATTGGGGTAATTTATGATTTGTCAATCACACCCATTGTTAAATCAGTTCTTTTGGTTTCCCTCTATTACATTGACTAAAGGAAATGATAATGAGAATAACTAAATTTATTATTGTACATAAATAGATAATATAAAATTATATGATGGATTTATTAAATAATGGTCATATGTTATCCTGTGAATCGTTAGGTTTAAATTATGTCAATATATGATTTGATTTATAATTAAACTATGTATATATTCTCCAAACACATAAAAATTTATTTTAACGAGTATGTGATTAATGAATGAATATCTACCCAAATGTCCAAAAAAGTGTGTAGTTAGGACCATTTGTCATGCATTAGGGGAATATTGTGTTAATACCCAATATTCCATTTTCATGTTTATTATGCATAGGTACATCTATTCATGAGCCTTTATCCACGTGTAGAATCTAGTGATGGATTTGTTTTTAAAGTAGATGAATCTAAAAAAGAATTTACAAATATCCCATGATATCATCTTTTACTTAGAATCATGTCTATGGTTTTTACTAAGGTTATCTAACACTAATATTAAAGGTAACTATAATAATATCCAAAAATAGATAAAATAATTACAAAATATAAACAAACCCCAGTACGCTATCAACTACAGAGACCTAATTTAAACATGATATAAAAAAATTACCCCACAATTTTAAAAATACATACTAATAACAATCCCATATCAAGAATTATTAAATGTTTAGATACTTGAAAATTAGCTACACAACTATCTTATTTTGATACTATTAAAAAACATTATCTATAGTCAAAATCTTCTAGAAGCTATATAGCACAAATAATATAATAATCATCATAACATATGAATTGGGAACCAAATATTAGGGTGAGATTATATTCTCGGTATGAAAAACCAGATCATAACAAGAATGAAAACAAGAGGAAGGAATTAATATAAAATTGTATTAGATGATAATAATAATACATGTGAGAGTAACACATGATCTTGAAAATATTATTAAGGAATCATAAAGGAATTAAATATCCAAAAAAAGTACACAATTATCATGTAACTGGTGAGAACGACATAAAAGTGTAGAAAAATTTAATAATAATTCATAATATTGAGAATAATGAAATTAAAATAATTGAAATGAATCTAGAAAATTAATTACAACATAATGAAAAAAATGAAATTTGGAATAACTATAATAATAGGAAAACCTATGTGAGAAAACTCATTATGGTCACACTTATTAGAATTAAATGATTATGTACACACATGAAAATGTGAGCAAACACATCACACTCGGACTTGTGTGAATAAAGTAATTATATACATACCTATATATCTCATTTGATATATTCATAAACTATTTATATAGAGGGAAATATATTTCCCCACCTATCACCATCCATAAATTTGTGTTCCACTTGAAATAAATCATAATCATATCTTAAATAACCCATGGAAAAATAATAGGGTTTCATAGATCATGAACATATGAAATCATTAATAACAAAATATTATTTTATAAAAAAAGTCATAACATATTATCATATATATAATGATAAAAACATCACCTCATTAGAGAAAAACTATAGAGTAAAAAGATATATAAATTTAAAAATGTTCTCACAAAACAATTTAAACATTATTACAAATAATGATATATAAAATATAATAATAAATTTTCCATAAAGGGAAAGTGATTAATTTTTCAAAACCATATTATAAATATATACTAATAATTCTATCTTGAAAATACATATAGGTTTCAAGATGGACAAGTGAGAATAATTTTATGAAACCATCTTTTAGGAGAATCTTCAATAATAAAGACTCGAATATGATATAATCTTTAAAAAAATAATTTTAAAAGAATTAGAAAATGTATAAATTTTATAAAATTATCTTTAACAATATAACCATGGAGAATAAATTAAATATATCGAAAGAAACTGTGTATTGAATGAATAAAAGTTTTATTTTTAATGGTTGGAAAGAGATTCATTTGAAATGAAATTTGGGTGGGGGCTATTTTGATATCGAAAAAAATTGAGGATCCCCTAATGAAATAAAAAAAATTGTGGGAAGTAAAAAATAACGAGATGGAATAATAATCCATTAAAATATAAAAGAATTTTCATTAACAAAAAAACATTAAAAAAATTAGAATAATAAAGGAAGAAGGATTTAGTTGAAACATGATTTCCCAAACAAATATGATGCCAATAAAACCTAAAATGTTCATATGTTATAATGATCAATCATGAAAGATAATATAAAAAGAAGAATGATTAAGACCAAATGAATAGGATCTAGACATGAAAACCCCTTATGGAATTATTAATTTTTGAATAATAATCCACTAAAATAATGGAAATTAGATTTTTCCATAAATCCCATGAATTAATTTATAGTTCATTTCAAAATACATTCTTGGGAAGTATATACACCATATAAATAATAAATTCTTACATAACATTAATATGACTTAATGGGGAGTTATTGAGAGTAAAAACCCTCACAAAATTTAAATATTTTTAATCATAACACAATGATATGTATAAATTTAAATATATCATAGAAAATAATGAAATATATAATTAACAGTATATAAAATTACAATAGGAAAGTATTTACACCATTAAAATTAAAACATATTTTATAACATAAAAATAGGTTATTCAAACTTGATATAAAGAAACCCATACCTTATTTTCATTCTTAGTTGATCACAATATATCATCCTATAAAACAAACATCACTAAATCAATATCCTACTACATAAAATTAATCATAAATATTACCCTTTTATAGTCCTTGTTTTAAATTTTTATCATGAGTACATTAATTAATTATAAATCATTATCGTCATAAAATTTTAAGAACATTAACTCGTTTACACATGTTTAAAAATTTTAACATCATTAACCATTATTTGTTTCAAAGTTCATTATTTATATATAATCTAAATTATTTAATGTATAAATTATATTTATCTAAAATTTTATAATTTCATTTCATATGTTTTTTGTTATGTTTTGTGAAAAGTGAATTGATAATGACTTTTTTAGTAAATTTAGTCTTCAATTTTTATTTTTTTAAATTATTCACATTATATAACAATTCCACAAAAATGAAAGTATAATTATTTTATTATTACCATATAATATTATTTCTATTTAGTTTCCATAGTCATAAATTATTATATTATATGGAATCATTCACATAGGTGAGAAAACCGTCCCAAACTAGAACATGATTTAACTTGATTGTAAAGGATGGTTAAAGAGGTGTTTTAGTTGAAATGATATCATAATAATAGAATAAAAATGATATTTTTTTATTTTTTATAATTTTGAGATTTTTTTTGCGTTAATAATTATAAACTAGATGAAAAATGAAAAAATGATTCTTCGTAGAGGCAGTAGTTTTTTCACAAGAATTATTGACATTCAGTTATTTTTCTAAGTGGATAGAACTGAATAAATATGATATGTAACATTAATATAAAAACATATTAGAATACTAATGACATAAAATTCATCATATTATTATGGTGATAAGTTTTATGGATGAGTAATTATAATAAGAAAAACATACAAAGAAGATAATAATTACATTGGAGACAAGAATACCTTTCATGGAAGTATCCCTAAAATTGAAGTGATTATGAACAATATGAGTGAAAAAATGAATATGTTATTGGTATAATGTTATATAATATATATAATTGATGATTTTCAAGGATTTATTTGAAGGATAAGTGATTAGAGAATTGGTATAAGTGTTACCATTAAATTGTTAAGAGAATGGTATTTTTGGAAATACCCATTAAATTATAATAATTTAATTTCACCATTAAAGGGTCAAGGGATTGAAAAAATGAAAAAGTAACGAAAGGTGGTGAGTTTTTGTTGATAAAAACATACAATATCAATTTAGAAACAAATTTTTAGCATGTTTTATCTCACCCACAATAAAAGGATTTTCACGTTGTTTACATTTTATCAGGGTAACAAATTTTTAACCACAATAATTAAACATAATTCACATAATTAAAAATAATGTGATTAAATAACTTGTACATTATTATTTGAAAATTCAAAATAATTCTATAAAATAAAATATTTATAGGTATGAAAAGTTAATTTAAAAAAACAATTAAACACATAATACTTTTTTTAAATAATGTTATAGATATTTTATATTTATATATGATAAATTTTTCATGTATACTAATTTTAGGGAAATAAATTTATTTACTATTAAATTAATGAAATTTTTTATGTGTAAAAGGAAATATGAAACCAAAATAAACCTTTAAAATGCATTATTAAATGAGAAAACCTCTTACAATTTGGTTTATATTAAAGTAACATTATTCATTTGTTATATTGTTTTTTGTAATTGGTATTATAATCCTTTAAAATATTTTTCATATGATTACTTTACTATTTTTGAAATATTATACGTTATAATTACATGGTGACAAAGTCATGGAAATTACAGGTTTTGTAAATAGAGCATTTTTGAATAAAAATAAAACTTTTTAGAAAAATCTCAAAAATTCATCTTAGGATAATTTTTCATTGATAAATAAAAATATAATTATTATTTATTAATATTTATATTGTAAATTTTATAATTTTTATTTCTAATGAAAAAAATAAAATTTATTGAAACGTTTTTTTATCAAAAAAATCATTTGGGTATGTTAAATATAATTTATTATAAGTTAAATTTAAATATACTATTAATATATATTTTTTTATTAAATTAATTATTACATAGTCTATTGAAATAAAATTCCAATTTATATAATTCTATCTTTTTATGAATAATTTGAACATAGAAAAAAAGACATTCGAAAAGTATTTAAATTCATGATATATTAACAAAAACAATTTAATATATTTCAATATAATATTATTTTATTATTATATAACCCATTATCTTAATAATGTAAGACCTTAACACTGGATAATAATTGGTAATTGTTTGGTGTGGAAGTTTAGCGATTATTGTTCTTTTGGTAGTATTAATGATCTCAAAATTCTCTCGTATATGTTTTTTATTATACTATAATTAGTGAAGTTCAACTTAGTCATAGTCATGGTAAAACCATATATATTCTATATCCATTCTAAGTATGTATAATTGGGATTTATAAGGTATACATCCATTTATAGATAGAATATTTTCTTAATCAATTTTGTTGATACAATTTCTTCAATTTATACTCTTTAATTTAATAGTTTTGTTTTAATGACCATATCAATATTCCAAATATATTGAGTTTTTTCGCATTAGTTTGGGTTTTCATTTGAAACAAACTATTAGAAAATAAATGTTCAAGGATATTATATTAGGAAATATTATGTCATTATAGTCTTGAAGGAAACATGTTTTATTTGAAAACTCAAAACATTTATTAAAAAACAAAACATTAACCTTTTAATGTTTATAATCTTTTATATCCTCTTGAAATAAAATGATTTATATAAATCCATTAGTATACTTTACATTAGTATATTATAGAATCATATTTAAAACCCATTTTAATTAATATTTAAACCAAACTATTAGTAACCAATATCCAATTAATTCCAACAAAATAATATATCTCCATTATTTTTCTTCCTTCGAGAAATAGTCAATACCCAATGAATTTTATAGTAATATCAAGCTCACCAAAATCATTATTTATATCAATATAATTATTAATAATATATAATATCAAGAAACATATAACGAATAAAAATCTTAATCTTTCACTTTATTATCATAAAAACCATAGGAAACGAATTTCAAACCATAAGATAAAGAATTTTCAATTTTTGCATTAACAAATAATGAAATATCATATACTACAAAAAAATAATTTATAACAATATTACTAGATGAATCGGATGTGAACGTAATTATGAAAAACCTAAAAAATATAGAGTATTATTTACAATGAATAATGATGATGATGATATGAAATGTTGTTCAGATTGATTATGTTAAAAAAGTTCGTGTTCACATTGTTGAAAACAATGAATAATATGGTATATATAAAATATGCTCATTTTAAACCATTTTAATGAAACTATAAAGTAATTTAAATTTAAATTTATTTTTTTTATTTATAAATATTAATATTCTTGGAAAATTTTAAAATACATTTATATAGTAATGAACAATTTTAAAGCAGTGCTTTGGAAATAAACTTTACTTATAAATCCCATAACTAAAGGCTCATCTAGCTTCATATGTTCTCTAAGGCCTAAATAATAAAATCATAATAGTAATTTACGTAATTAAAAACAGTTTTTATGTTCAAAACATTATCATTACTCATTTTATTAAATTTATTTGCATGTTTTATGTAGTTAGTAAATTAGTTTAGTTCATTTCGAACATTTTGGTGTCATTTGGTCTATAACCACAAAATAACATAGGTGCATTGATCATGGAAAATGGGTTATTATTAAATAATATATTGAATCTTAAACATGCTATTAGTATAATATTTATATATTAAATATAAATTTATGCCCATCCAAGTATGACTGTCATGAAAAAATAAAACACATAATTTTATGGAGACTATAGTCTATACACACACATAAATCTCATTTTTATTTTTCTACTCGATAGAGAAGAAAAAATTTGATAAAATTTTATTTTCTATTAATCAAAAATATGATAAAATTTTAATATTTAGGACCTAGTTTAATATTTATTACCCTCCTTGGGATGTAGTAATAATAATATGATTCATATTTATTTGTGGGGTGTAGTCCACACACAAACATGAGAAACATTATTATTTTACAATGGTCTTAAGGGTGGGAATAAATGTAATATTATAACCTTATAGAATCATAATTATATAATAGATTTTATGCTTATTAATTTTATCCATAATTTTAAATATATATATGAGTCAGGGATAAAAGAAACCATCTCTTTAGGGAGGTAGTATAACATAGGTATGCAGAAGCTGTGTTTTAATTTCCCCTAAGCTTCAAAATGAGAAGAAAAGGGTTCTCAAGAAACATAATCACATTTAAATATTTTTATTATAGTTATATTATCATATAATCAAGGATTAATAATATTAAGGAGGTATTAGAAGAAAAAACATGAAATCATTCGGTTAACAATTATACCTATTCTTTTGGAAATAACCATCATATTTCACCTTAAGAATCATTGGATTGGTCCGATTGTGAGACTGAAAAATCTAAAACACTGGGAGGAATATTTGGATGGTATTTGGGTAGACCATGTTGTATCAAAATGGATCAATGTATTTGAATGAGAGAAGGTATCCACAACACTTTGATAAGTGAGGGGAATAACACACTTGTAATTTTTCAAGTTATTAAAATAATAAAAATTTTAATTCATAAGAATTTGCATCGTAAAATATAAAACATTAATGATAATTGGATCGGAGCACAAATCCCATATTCCACTAAAAATTATGATTACAAAGATTTGTCCTTTTTAGTCATTTTTACCATTATTAACTTTTTACCCATTACCATTGTAACACATATCTAATAAGGAAAATATATAGGATAAAAAAAGAAAAAGAATTTGTTAATAAATTTATATCTCTTGATTCTAAATATTAAATACATTTTTCAATGTTCAATCTATTTAAGTCTCCCAAATTATGTTTTATATTTGGATGCAAAACACAATGATTCTTTTAAATTCTTTCCTTTCCTTAAAATGAACTCATACAAAAATAATGTATAATTTTGATTAATATTGCACTAATTGCAATATTATTTAAAATATTATACATATTTTACTTTTCAATAATATTATAATATAATAAAAAAACTAAATTAGATAAAAAGTGAGAGTGTTTAAAACACTATGTTTTTTCAATACATAGCTTTTGTATATTTGATATGAAGATTAAAAATTGGAATTATATTTTTTAAAATTAAACATCCAAAATATATAAATTTACCTTATAAATGAAACCATGTAATTTATGAAAAAAAAAATATTTTCAAAAATATATTTCAAATTTTTTATTTTTTTCCTAAAATCTCTTTTTATGAATATGACTATAAAAATTAAAATCATATATATACTATGACATGTTATTGATTTATTTTTAACATTAGCTGTTTGGTCACATTCTTTACCGCATTAATAAAATGAATGATAATAATTTTATTAATTACATTAATAGGTGGGGACATTTTGTCCTTTTAATCTTTTTATGATTACCATGTTTCTTCATCTTTCATTTTATTATTCCATAAAAACATTACCTGGTGATTCAACTTAATCCATAATACATGGTATCTATGATAAAAAATATATAATAGATTTTTATCAGAAAAATTATTATATTCTATCTATACTAACTCATGGATGAAAACATGAGAGGCCAAAGGTACATATTTAAATCACAATGATACATGAAACACAACATGTGATTCAGAAAAACTCATAGGTAAATAAACTGAGTATGGAGTTGATCCCACTTTTTCTAAAATTTCATGTATATGAGTATATAGTGCATATAATTTATTTACATTGAAAAATTATTAAAATATATTCCAGGATATAATTTAATAAAAACATGATATTTAACCAAAAATCATAGATATTTACTTTGGTTATTTGCATAAATTTCTACCAAATATGTGATATACATAAATGTCATTGAGTCATCGTTACCTTATCATCCATAGCTTCTACAATTTTTTTTCATAAAAAACCATTTCATTGACTACATCCAAACAAGATGAAATTTGACACTACCTTCCTTACAATACCTCAAATGGTTTCATCTATATACTGTTATGACAACTATAACTATAATAAAATTCTACCTATGTGTGATGTTAATAACAACTTCGTGGACAATAAAATGAATAATCCTAATGAATATCAAAGCATATATTATTTTTTCACTACAAATGTAATCATATTAAGGATGAAATTATATAATTAAATTGATATTAAAACCCAATTAATTCAGAATTCCTTTCAAAAATATTGTTGTAAATTCAAGATCATGGTCAAATATAATAGAGAGAGGGACTTAGTGAAATCTTATTATCTATTTATGTTATAGTCAAGTTAGTCGATGCAAAATCATAGTATGTAAAATAGAAATTAAATACCACGATTTATTCAATTGATAAATAATAACTCCAATCACATCATTAATTTAGATATATTTGTTAATCCCACCACAAAATACGTGGATATGTTCTACCATTAATATTTACGCACTAAAAAAGTTAGAAACATCCCCATTAGTAGTAGTCACTAATATTTACATTTTTATATGTTAAACATTTAATGGAATGACTGATAATATTTTTCTTCATTAAACCCACCAAAAATAATCTCTAACGTATATATACATTTTATTTTAGTCGAGTTACACAAACAAATTAGAGTTATGAGCTTCACCTAAAGCATCCTTCTTTAAATGGGAATAACTTGGCACACACAAACTCATTCAAAATCATATGACACCTTCTTTGTTAATGTATCATTTTTAAATCATTCCCTTATTGGGCAATTATTTAAATTCATGCAAATAAAAATCCTTGATTTGAGCATTTGTTAATTATTTTTGAAAAAGATGACTAAACATACATCTAAAAATGAGAGATATTTCTGACATGTATAATTTATAAGACAATATTAATTAAATATTTAACCAACGGATAATGTTTGAAATGAATCGTTCTTACTGAGATATTATATTACCAACTCATTACATTAACAACCATTTATTATTTATAATAATGATAGTGAATAGTGAAATCACAATCATTTATTACATCCCAAAATTTTCTACACCTCATTTCAAAATATTTTTGAATAAATATATAATTCAAAAATTTAGGGTTTTTATATTTTTCACATTTTATCATATATAAAAGATGCATAAGAATTTTTAATGAAAAGCCCAAAAATTTAAGATCCATGATCATTTGTAGGGTAATTATACTAATAGTGGTTCTATTAATATGAAGTGTATTAATTAACCTGGTCATCTTCCACAATGACACAACCAAGTCCCATTAGAAATGCATTACAGTAAATAAAAAATTCATCGTTTGTTATATTATGGTGAAAAAATAAAGAATTAACCAAAATTATTTTTTTATTTCTGAATAAACTCATCATATTCCTTTATCTAGAAGAATTCAACACCATTTTTAGTTAACTTAGTTATTGGGATTGTTAACTGATTAATGGATTAAAAAATAATGATTGAAACCTAATAAAAGAAGAAAAGATAAATCCCAAATAAATTTATAGGTATTTTCTACTCTTACAGTAAATTAGTTTTAGTGGAATCAAAAGTTATTCTATATCTAGAAATAATATTCCTAAGGGAAGAAATATTTTATAATGGAAATTCATATTTTATAAATTTTCCATTAAACATCATGTTTTTGTCTATTGAAAAATCATTAGATATTTTCCTAGTTCATCCTAACATTTACAATAAACTATAATTTATACTATAAACAATAATTTTATCCATTTACTCATTGAAATAACTATTAGGAAGATCTATAAATACAGTTACCACATTCATATACCCCTAATAAATAACCACAGACCCATAATCACCATAATAAGTACTAAACATTATACTTAAAATTTATTCCTCATTCAATTATAGTTGATGATAACTGATCCAAAGATCAACAATGAATAAATAATGATCTCCCTGATGCTAATCAAAAACATCATCTAAATGAATCAACAAATATATAATCTAAATATTGATGTTATTTAGTGATTTACAATAAAAGAAAATCATATGAAAATATCCTTATTTTTAAGAGATAAAATAGTTTCACCACTAGGTGACATGCTAGGATGGTTGGATCCCTTATCAAGAAACTATTGTTACTAACTTTTCAATTCCAAAAATCTTTACTATATCCATTTTATAAAATATTTTAGAGATTGTATTCGCATCAGGAAAAAAGTCAATATTATATTGAACCTACCGATTTACAATAACACCATGAAAATCCACAGGATATACATCCATATTTTCATTTACTACAATCATATGACTAATTTGAATAGTTTTAAAAAATATTCAATAATATGAAAAATATAACTGTCACAACCTTATTTAATCATTCTACTTTCTTATTAATAAATTTTTTGAGGTATGATGTCTTTCTTGTATATGAGTGTAAACTAACATTTCAAATGGAATATGATTACATTAAAATTTAAATATATAATAATATAATATATATAAATCAAATCAACCCCTAGAATAAAATCAAAATCCATATTAATAAGTATTATGCGGTTTTTCGAAAATAGTATTCTAAATATGATTATAGGAAGGTTCTAATAAAATATTATTGTATTGATACCACCCTAGTTATTGTTACCAACTGCTATGAATTCATTTTTTGAGATGGTATTTCCATTAAACATGAAACATTACTTGAAATATAAGAATTCATGGTCCCCAAATAGAAAATGAAATTTAAAATATCTAAACAAACAAGTAATAATCATATATCTAAAAAATTTGATGGTCCAATATCAAATAAAATTATAGAAAGACAAATTTACACACATTTCTATTTCTGATAATTATTATTTCCATTTTGATGAACTAATTTGGGATTTGAATTAGCATAATGATCTATATTACTTGAATTAAAACATCCCACGATTGGCTTACTATTTGGTTTCCCATTAATTTTTTTTGTCAGTACTCCTTTCCATAGAATCAAGAATCCAATTTATGTGCTTACCACATCAATAAAACTTTACTCATCATATCAAATGTTTATTAAAATATCTTTTACCTCACATGGATTTTTTGGGAGCATAACTTTATATTTCATGGTAGACTGGTTCTCTATTTCTTGTTACCTTTATCCTTTAAAATTATTGTTTTCATGGAGTATTTAAGTGTTCTGAATCTGTATATCAACTTTTTTAGTACATATTGAAATTTCATAATAACATTTAAACTACCAGGTGGCCAATGTTATTCATAATTTTATTTAACCTATGTAAAATATACCATGTTTTCTCTAATTCCCCAGAATTAAATTCGGTATATAATTGGATAGTCTAGTAAACTATTATTCATAAGTGGCCACTTAGTCTTCTTCATTTACCTTCATCTCAAAAAAAAATCCATTAAATTCAATGTTGAATAACATTAGGAAAATAATTCTTAATAAAAGGATCATTAATGGTTATCAAAATTTGTGACATCAACCTCATAGTTTTCGCATATTGTTCTCAATAACAGACCATCCCTAATATCTTCAACTTCAATGGATAAATATAAATAGTTAAATTTTGAAGTTTTATTAATCGAAAAGTATCAAACATCCTCTCTAATGAATTTATCCACCCTTAATCTTTCATCATGTCTGAAAAAACCTTAAAATATTGTGGGTTTTATTTCATGAAATGAACCACCATAGACACATTCCTATTTAAATTGTTTGGTCATTGTCATTCATGGGTTCACTGTTAATAGCTTACAATAACCATGTTAACACAACCACATACTACTCTTTTCCAACCATTCAAGGTTCTTCAATCAGAAGTTTATTATACCCTTGAGGAATTCATAATAGAGATTCTCTATTTCATCAATGTAAAAACATTATAAATAGAAAAATATTAAATAAAGATACATGTTAATCAACAATATCTATCTTAATATAATATAATCGTAAATTTTGATATCTTAAAAGTTTCTTTTAACATAATTTTAATCTGATTACTCTAATACAAATAATAATTCCATGTCAGACAATTAACCCATTAAAATATTATTTCTAATAAGGGTTTACATTCATACGTTTCTAAGTTCTTTTAGTTTTAGGGGATTAGATAATTTGGAAAATAATTTTTTTTTAAATGTTATATTTCCCACAGTTTACATTTTTACCCAAACAACATGTTCATAAATTTACACCAATGTTTCATTCAAGACACTAAGTATTATTTTAATAATACTCACTATTAGAAAAATATTGAACTTTCTAATGATAAAAAAATGTTCAGATACTGTAGAAAAAATTTTAAAACCTGTCTTGCATAAGGAAATCTTAGGAAGGGATTAAAATAAACATTCTTTTTAGTCAAGTGAAATACATTTAAACCCTTTTATATGTTTACCTTTTTCATAGTAAATATTTGATCACATTACTTAAAAATATCAATATAATAAAATAAAACTTTTCTCAATACAAAATTTTGTAACCAAATATATGTATATAAAAAATGAAGGAAACATTAGGTAAATTATAACTCATGAAATATTTCCTTTAAAAACAAACAATTAACCATTAAATGTTTATAAACTTTTATTTAACAATTAAAAAAATATAATTTCAAAAAAAACCCTAGAAATCAGGAAAAAATTATATTATAGAATCTTATTCTAAGCTCTGGTTCACTCGTATTTAAACCATTGCCTATCTAACCGAGGCATATAGTATAACCTACAATGTGATATGCCTCATTTTAATACATTAAATACTATTCATTCCAAAAATGAACTATAGATTTACATTAAGATCATCCACATTCATGAGTTATATACAGATCCCATGTCTTACTCCATAATATTTACGTATAATATCATGAACAAAAAATTTCTATAATTATAACATTTCTTTATAAAATCCCTAAGAACTCATTTTATCTCAAAATAACATTTATCTTAATTTGTTCACATATAAATATGTATAAATATCCCATTCTTTGGAAAATTCATCATGAGAAATATTCCTTGAAGACTTTTTTAAATATAATGAGATATGGTTTGGTCACACATACCATACATCCTAAAATTTATTAAATAAATTAAATGGTACAGTTTACACATATGTTGTAATGATCTTAAACTAGTAAAAAATAAAACCAAAAAATACACATTTAGTCCAACATGAATAATACAATTATTTTTTCACCCAAAATATTGATCCCAATGTTCAATTATCCAGTTTTAAGAACAATGACACATCAATTTATCTATCAAAAAGTAAACTATTGTCCCATCCTAGCAGCCTGAGAACATCATAAGATGAATATCCATGCATAGATTAACCATCTAGCTAATAGATCAAATCTAATACATCCAAAATACCAAATAAATAGTCCATCGAGTGAATGTTGTGTTAGAGATTTTAATGCTGAAATCAAACAAATATTAAAAAAATGAAACTATAGGAATAAAAGAAACTAAATCATAAAAAAACCGTATCCATATGATTTAAATGACATGAAGAAGATAAAAACATCATCACAATCACTCATCATACTACATTTACTGATCTAGAAGTGATTTTTTTAATGGAATATCCCAATTGTATTTTTTCAATTATAAAAATGATATATAATAATTGAAATGTTAATTATTTGAGAGATAATAAAATAAAGACTGGACAAATATGTGGGCACAAGTAACAGCGTGAAACAAGACACGCCGTGTAAAAAATGTGACCTATCAACTCACAGAACAAGGACTAGTATAAAATATGCAAGTGGATTCTGTCTATGCCGAATAAGGCTCTAATCCATTATAGAAGGAAGACAAAACACACTTAAACTTATAAAATCAAACAACTCACTTATTAGAAAAACACATTACAAGAAATCAAGCTAGTGTGGATTTTAACTAGGTAAAAGATAATTCCCAATGTATGTCTTTAAAGTTTATATGATTATTTTTTATATTATTTCATCATTTTAATTGACATAGTTTTTATAATTTCAATGTGTTTCTCAATAATAATATCAATATTACAGAGCTTCTAAAATGTAATAACATCTCGTTCATCCATCCATGCATCAACTACTTATCACACCTCATCTTTATTCAAATAAACATCTATTTACATAGGATGATTTTTTCCATCATCATCTTCCTCATCTAAACCAGAGGTTGCAATCAGTTGATCAAACACAATTGGTAGTGTTGAAGGTTCGGTGTTTTCTTTCCTAGAGGAATATCAAAATCTTGTAATAAGTGTTCATTATGGGTTAGAGTAGTCCCTATGCTTTTTTGTTTTTCCTGGATTTTGGGTAATGAATCCATCACCATCCACCATTTATTTTTCACCTTCCCAAAACATTATTTTATATAGGAATCCTCAATTTTATTAGGTTTATTATCAACCTCCTGTAAATATTTAATAGTGCCAGATAGGTCACCCTGGTCCTTATCTCGTGTATCATGTATTTCGATGTTCATATCCTGATCATCCATCAGGGTGAGAGGGTTAGTAATGGAACTTGTGGAAGTGGTAAAAGATTCAGCAGAAAGATAAATTCCCTTAGAAAAATTATAATGGAACCTAGGTTGTATAGGATGGACATTTTCTACTATAAAATCCTTATTCGCATTAGTCATTTGGCCTATATTAGGTTACCTAACAATATAGGGGGCATCAACAACAGTGTGAGAAGAATTAATCCCATCCAGGGAAATTTTATGCTTGTATTTATCGACAAACGTTACTTTCTTGGCCTTAGGAAGTGAAATATTATAGTCATATTCCTTCAAGGAATGTCCATGATTAATTCAAAAATGACAACTATTGGAGG
The DNA here is from genome assembly GCA_963277665.1 of Viscum album. Taxonomy (NCBI): domain Eukaryota; kingdom Viridiplantae; phylum Streptophyta; class Magnoliopsida; order Santalales; family Viscaceae; genus Viscum; species Viscum album. The sequence goes on along the minus strand of OY728162.1, from coordinate 1,363,865,731 downwards.
GGTTTTAATATACAATATCATGAAAGGATCCATAATCACTATTCTGAATCCACATTTGGTAAAGAAGAGCCTAATAAATATCAATTTAAATAAAAATTATAGCAACTTAGAGTCTTGAAATATTCCTTATTGAAAAATCTAGATTTAATGGATGAAAAATGAGCATAGAAATAAAAAACATGGAATATTATTTGAAAAAATTGAGCCATATCCTTGGGAATTTGATCCAAAATAGAAAATTGAGAGACTCATTTTAGGGGTCAAGATTTGTGGTATGTTTAAGAACATTCATAGAATAACCCCTAAAACCCATGATCACCTCGCCCAATGCCTATAATAATTATCCTAAGATGAAAGGAGAAAGAGAACATTGGAAGAGTTCAAATGGCAGATATGAAAACCCAAATAACTGATGGATTCAATAGAAATTGTTGGTCAGAGTGGATACTCAAGAGGGAGGTGGAATTGAGTTCCAATTAAAAATTTCTGTTAAAAGTATTTCTATTAAAAATCCCCCAACATAAATAACAAGCAAAACTGTAGGGAATTTGTTATACAGTAAAGGGTTAGTTAGGTTCTCAAGATATTGATTAGTTCACCGTGAATCTAATCTAAATATAAGATTAGATTTTTAAACTAACCTACTGGTTTAAAATAAATACAAAAACTTTCTAGATTAACTATCATGATATCATTAAAATAGATTTGTATTTAAAGTAATTAGCATCAGAATATTCAATATAGTTTAAAACAAAATAAAAAAGCACAAAAGGATTAACCAAGAGGTTCAGTATCAAGCTGAGACTTAGTCATCTCAAACAGTTTATATAAACAATGATCCACACCCTGTATTGGGGTTCAACAACAGTACAAAGACTGTCCAGGTCCTATGACCTCTACCACAGTTCTTCGTGGGAAAAACAAAACTATTGCACAGAGGATATCTAGGTCACATATGACCTCTACCACTATCCACAGTAAGAATCAAAAATACTTAGAAATATTTAGTAATGATATTAGATATCCTCCATTTCATCATAGGATACAGCGTGTGTCAATCAATACAGAGCACAGACACAGCTCAAAATGTAAATAAATTAAACAAAATAGAGATAAATAGTAAGAGATGATTTTATAATGCTCTATGTGTTTTGAGTGAAGCACTGGATTCTTCATATTGATGTAGATGAAGATTTGAGTCATTTTCTAGTTATTTTCACGAAAATAGAGTGTCATTTTTTCATTTGACATCCAAGTCCAGGTTGATCAGTCTGATCATCTTGAGTGTAAGTAAAATCGTTGAATCTCTTTCCTCCTTGAATGGTCAGGTTTTTATTGATTCAGTATGTATTCATCCTTCTTATTCTACTCTTGTAAGTACATTAATATCTCTAGAGGATTGCCTCGTATGTGCATGGAAATATTGACCAACCACACCACTATTAGTAGTTCGAGGTTCCCTTATATAACTTATTTCTCTGGCAAGGGGAATGATTAACTTTTTACATGTATGAGGTATGGTTCTTAAAATACCAACAACTATCATTAATTACTATCACATGCATTAAAAAAATCAAATATGACCATTTCTAAATAATCAAATATATGTAGGGTTTAGAGATATGATGACTGGTTTACATCGGTAGCTCTTAGTATCAGTGAGCTTGTATCGGTGGACTTGATTAAGTAGGCCTGTATCAGTAACTGTTCTTATTTATAATGGTAGCTCACTTGAAATTGTAGCTCCTTCTATCGGTAGTTGTTCTGTATTTCGGTGACCATTCGGTAGACTTATTCTATAGGTATCTTAGGTGTAATAGTAACTGATTGTCTGTATCAGCAGAGTTGTATCAGTAGACTTTTTAGCGGTATCCATTTGTTTGTATCAGTAGACTTGTATCGGTAGATGTCTATATCGGTGGACTTTGTCTATATCTGTATCCATCTGTATCAGTGTACTTCATATCGATAGCTGTCTTTCTGTATGTATCGATAACTATTGTGCATATCGGTGGACTTATGCATACCAGTGGACTTACTCTATCAGTAGTTCTGTATCAGTAACTCACAAACTTAATACTTATCTATTCTATTTCAATCATATCTAGATTGAGTTATTAACAGTTCTAAACAGAACATAGATAACCATTTATTAACAAATTCCAATGATCATTTTTGTATCAACTCAACAGTAGGATTTTATATTGATTGAAGTAATTAGTATAGATAAACAATATTTGGGATTATCCAAGATTATTGAAACATGATTGAGATTATCAAAATAGTTGGATTTAAAAATCTCCCCCTTTTTGATAATCACAAATTATGATATTAGAATCCAAAATAATCATTGATGGATTGGTATAAAATACAATGGTTATTATTTCTCACTGTGAGTAATGACATTTTCAAATGTGAAATTTTAAATGTATCAGAGAATATAGTATTAAATGTAATTATATCAAAGGTATCAAATGTACTAGAATTATAAAACAAATGTATCAGAGGTAAAATATAATGTTTCTTCATATCATAGTTCTCCCCCTATGTCCTCCCATATTTCTTATATCAGTTATGTTCTACCCCTTTGTGATTAGAAAAATGAAGTAAACAAAGATGAGAAAAGTAACAGAAAGTAGGAGAGATAGAAGGCATGTATATATTACTTGAGGAAAAAATACATAGAAATATATAATTGACCAAAAACGAATACAAGTGATTCCTATCAATGGTCCTAGCCACAAATAAATCCACCTCCTCAATGTCCAAATTGGATTTGCCTTTGGGTTTGGAGGTAGACTCAGGCTGGGTAGCTTCAGTAAAAGGATCGGGAACACAAGATATGATCAATGGAGGCTGAGATACTGATACAGTGCCTGGCCTATACTGTGTATCTCGCTGGGTGATCATAGGAGTGAGGCTCTGAATTTCTTGACTGGTGCCATCTGAGGAATAGAGGCAGACTGCGCAGAGGTAGGCAGAGCATGAGGTATAATGATTAGTGTACTGTCTACTTACAGAAATGGAAGCAACATATTCGTAATGTCCATTATGATCCCTCATCCTCTTTCCATATCATAAATGAATTCATCCTTGTTCTCCATAAAATTTTCTAGAGAAAGAGTCAACTCCCGAAGCTTGCTAACTTGTTCTCTAAAAGCTTGAGTGATTGGAGGTAGTTTCAGGTTATCTAATATAAGTTTGAAATGGTTGTTCAACTGATGTTTGGTGTAGACCCTTTGAAAATATGAATCCACTTTGTTATTTATGTCTTTTTGATAGGAAGTGGATTCTCTCATAAAATTCTGAACAATTAGCCGTATATCCCTTGTGGTAGTCACCACTTGGGTCAAGGAAGAAGAGTCTACAGAGCCAGTGGAGGAAAATTATCCAATATCTTCTCTTATCGCAGATCTAATCTAATCTATATACAAAGAAGGCCTAGTAGAACTTAGAGGTTCAATATTAAAGTCTATTGTTTCCTTATAATATTTAGTCATCCCACTTATGTGATTTTTCACAAGAGAGTCCTGAGTGCTGACATGGTGCTCCATGGACATCTTAAATCCCTCAAAAACATCCATAACATTCCTTACTACACCTTTAATGTAATTGATATCACCATTCAATTGAGCTTTAGAACTACTCAAGGTAGTTAGAGAAGCAACAGACTGCTTCAAGGAAACAACAACTCATGTCAAACTCTCAATCTGAGAATGACATACTTTTATGTCATTAATCATTTCTGTCACAGGGCCTGACACCATACACCCAAGAGAGAGTTCTAAATATTTTTCCATATTTCTCATCTCTTCGACAAAGAAATTATTTAAATCTGCAACAGATGCAGTCCAAGTCTCCTTCCACTAAGCCTTTAAAGACTCTACATCACCCGTAGTAACCAGAATGTCAGGCACAACTACAGTTTCTCTTTCTGAAATAAGACACACATCAAAGTTATTCATAACAGATTCAATGGATGATATTAGAGAGATTTCCATTATTCTTATCTCTTCCACAAACAAGGTCTTAATATCAAACTTCAACAAGTCTCGATCAGCTTTTCTTACCACATCCTCAGGTAAAAACTCAAAAGATATATTATAGTTAACTTGTGGTCTTATAATGGGTGTCTCATCTTCGTAATCAGGATAGTCCAACCCTCAATCTACAGAACTGTGGTCTTTATCCCAGTCTTCAATCTCATGAGATGCTGAAACAGTACCATATCTGGTTGGATGCTCACCATCAATTTGTGCATTCTCTTGTATATGTACAACAATAGTACCCTGAGCTGGGAGGTCTTCCTCAAAAGAATCCTCCACAACCATCTCCATTTCTCCAACAGCAGAAGGATCCTCAGGAATAGGTGTAGGTCTGTCTACTTCAACAATTTCCTCAGTAGGCATTGAGGAGTGCCCAATTAGTGGGATGAGACTCAAGAAGGCAGAACCTAATGCTTCTGTTTCTGATTCTTCTTCTTCCTCATTCTTTGGAGCAGGCTGGTCTTCTTCATCAATAGGGTATTCTTCCTTGCTTACTCCCAACACTGTTCCAATTACAGATGAAAAAATTTCAGCAACATGACTTGAAGGAAAGTCAGGGTCCCTTCAGTCAGCTACAAAGGTATCCTCTTCATCAGTATCATCACTATACTGAGGTTCCTTTTCATTAGGGCATAGACCTGGATCCCTCACATGCTTAGTCCAAGAAGGATAATCCATAGGATTAAACTTATCATACAGATTCTCATCATCACAGGCCCATTCTCTTATCCACGTATTTCAATTGATCTTCATGTATTTACAGATATTTTTGGTAATACAAAAGCAGTCTTTCATAACCATTTTCTCATCCTGAGACTTAGCCACACTTCATAGCTTGATCATCATAGAGATCATCTTTGCAATGAATAGAGAATCAGTTTCTGGCATTGTCCAGGTCATATCTTCAATTTCAATAATTAATAGTGTACACAGATTCACCTTAACACCATGTCTTAACAGATGCATCAAATAAATATCTTCATATTTCATATTTGAAAAATCCTGTCTTCTTGGACTTAGAATATGTTGGATGAACATGTATAGTAACATGTCCTCTCCCTCCATTTCAATAGAAAATATCTTTCATAGTGTATCGTCTCTTATTAATTCTTCCAAAGTAGCTTCATACTAAAATATGTCACTAGTAGGAGGGATTTATTTAGAGAAATACACAAACTCCCCTTCATGTGGAAATTTCATCCACTCATCCCACTCAATAGATGAAATTGATATTTTCTTACCATTCACTGCTGATACCATCATGTTCTCAACTACTGATTTCTCAAAATGAAAAAACTCATAGAATTATTTTATCAGCTTCGGATAATAAGGACCATTGTTATTCGGGAAGCACTCTACCCATTTTTTATCTACCAGCACCTCTAGAACTAAATACTTATTGGTAATCAACAAGTCCACACATGTCTATTTATCAACTACTATCTCCCTTTGAACTTGATGCGTATTTGTTTGTTTCATTACTACAGTTCCACCACTAGACTCTCTTTTGAGTCTCATACCATTTGGCTCATCATCCATTTTTCTGAGCGATGGTGTCTTCACTCTTTCTATTCTGCAAATCGCGAGGGTTAGTCTTCGATAGAAAAGAAAGTTTGGGAGCTAAGTCTTGAAGGTAAATGGTTTGAGGTTGATTGAGATGAGGTCAATACTTATGTTTTATCATTTAGGAATCACAAAATATATAAATAAAGAATAATATGTATAATAAAGAAGATACAGATTCTAGAGGCTAAAGATACAAAATTTTAAAAACAGCGCAATCATAATGGTAACATATATGGGTGAGGATTCATAACAATGAGGTAATTTTATCAGTGACGTATATCAGTGGGGTACATACTACTGAGGTAAAACAGTGAGGTTTCTAACAGTGATGTTTCTAACAGTGTGGTTTCTAACTTTGAGGTTTCAAACGGTGAGGTTTCTAATGGTGAGGTTTCTAACTGTGATTTTTCTAAAGGTGAGGTTTCTAATGGTGAGGTTTCTAAAAGTGAGGTTTCTAACCCTGAAGTTTCTAACGGTGAGGTTTCTAACGGTGAGGTTTCTAACGGTGAGGTTTCTAACGGTGAGGTTTCTAACGGTGAGGTTTCTAACAGTGAGGTTTCTAAGGGTGAGGTTTCTAACAGTGAGGTTTATAATGGTGAGGTTTCTAACAGTGAGGTTTCTAAAAGTGATGTTTCTAACATTGAGGTTTTTTCCCACAGTGATGATTTTACTCCAAAAATTCTATCATTCCTAACTCATGTTTGATGTCACTTAGCATATCCAAACATAAAGGATTTTTGAATATTCTAGCTAATTGATGTTCAGTACCTATAAATTCAAGAGTAATATAACACATTTGGTAATTATCTCTCAAAAAGTGGTGCCTTACATCAATGTGTTTGGTTCTAAAGTGATACACGGGATTCTTAGAGATTTTAATCACACGGGTGTTATCACAGATTATAGATACATGTCAAACTGATATCTGTAGTCCAATAATGTATGATTCATCAACACAATTTGTGCACATCAACTACCAGTAGAAATATATTCTATTTTAGCAGAAGACAATGAAACCGAGGACTACTTTTTACTACACCAAGATAACAAGGACTTACCTAGAATATGACAGGTTTCAGAAGTGCTCTTTCTATCTAACTTGCAACTAGAAAAGTTAGCATCTGAATAACATATTAATTTTAATGATTGTCATTTTGGATAAAATAAGCCTAATTTAGTATTATGTTAAAGATATTTCAAAATTAATTTAACATAAAGCATGTGTGACGCTTTTAGATTATCTTGAAATCATGCATACATACACACACTAAACATAATATTTGGTCGACTAGCAATAAGATAAAGCAGACTCTATATCATACCTCTGTAGATGGTTTGATCCACTGGTTTTCCAATTTCATCAGCATACAACTTACAATTAGTACTCATAGGTGTATCACATTCCATAATATTATCTAAACCAAAATGATTTAAGAGGTCCTTTTTATATTTATTTTGATTTAAATAATACCATTTTCATTTTGAAAAACATGAAATCCTTGAAAATATTTGATTTCTCCCAATAAACTCATTTCAAATTCATTTTGCATACTTTTTGAAAAATCAATACATGATGTTTTTTAGAAGATCCAAATATAATATCATCAATATAGATTTTCACTATCAAAACATCTTTGGAAATTATTTTAATAAAGACAGTTGGATTAGCAATTCCTTTAGAAAAACATTTTTAAATAAGAAAACTACTAAATCTATCATACCAAGCTCGTGGGGCTTGTTTCAAACCCTATAAATATTTATAAATCTTAAAAACTCTAATTGGAAAATGGGAATTAATAAATCCAGGTGGTTGTTCAACAAAAAAAATCATAAATTATAAAACCATTTTGGAAAGCACTTTTAACATCCATTTAATATAACATAAAATTCAGATGAGCTGCATAGGCAGGTAGAATCCTAATAGCTTCTAATCTAGCTACAGATATAAAGGTTTCCTCATATTCTATTCCTTACACTTGACTATATCCTTTCCCAACTAGTCTCGAATTGTTTCTAATGATATATCCTGATTCATGAACTTTATTTCTAAAAACTCATTTAGTGTCTATGGTCAAAGTGTCCTTAGGTCTGTCAACTAATTCCCAGACATCGTTTCCTTCAAATTGATTTAATTCTTCGTGCATAGTCATTACCCAAAATTCATCATTGATTGCATCATTGATATTTTTAGGTTCTAACTGTGAAAGAATGGCTTTATGTTTAACCTGATTTCTTAGAGAAGATCTAGTATGTGTCCCTCTATCAATATTACCAACAACAACATCTATGGACGATTCTTTAGAATCCTAGTTTATCTAGTTAAGGTAGGACTGGAAATTTCATGTTATTCTCTATGTTCGGGTTCACCAGGAGTAGATTCTGGAATATTTTCAGTACTGGTTATATTTAGAACAGGTTAACTGATTTTATAATTAAGGTCTGGAATATATAAATCGTCTTCAATATTTTCAACAGAAAACATAGGTTCATGTGGATTAGTTTCATCAAATTTTATGTGAACAGATTCTTCCACACATTTGGTACTTTTGTTAAAGACTCTATAAGATTTACTGGGTATATAGTAACCTAGAATGATTCCCTCATCACTTTTAGAAGCAAACATGTCAAGATTATCCTTACTATTGAGAATAATGATTTTCCAAACAAAAACTCTGATGTAACTAACATTAGGCTACCTATTATTCCACAGTTCATAAGGGGTATTCTTTAGAACCAGTCTAATCATTACTCTATTTATAATATTACAAGCGGTATTCACAGATTTAGCCCAAAAATAAACAGGTAAATCATATTCATTGAGCCTAGTTCTTGAAATTTACTGAAGGGTTCTATTTCTTCTTTCTACTACATCGGTCTGTTGAGGTGTCCTAGGGTAATAAAAGTTGTGAATATAGCCATTGTGTGATCAGTAAGATTCAAATTCATGATTTTCAAACTCACGACCATGGTCACTTCTCAAGTTCATAATGTTATGTCCACTTAGGTTTTCTATAGACATAAAATATTTCATAAAATAAAAACAAGCTTCACTTTTGTGAGAAATAATATATAAAAAATTGTATCTACATAAGTCATCTTCTAAGTCAGAGACATAATGTTTCCCATTTAAAATAGAATCTCTAGAAGGTCCAAATAAATACTTGTGAACCAACTCTAATGTATGAGAAGTTGAAACTTCTTTATTTAATATGAATGAAACTTTATGTTTCAATTTGTTTTACACGGAGTGCAAACTTTGTCTGATTGGAATTACAGTTGAGGTAGGTATCCAACTAAATTTTTTATAGTTAGTTTCTTAAGTGAATGAACATTGAAGTGTCTTAATCTTATGTTCCATATCTAAGATTCTCTATTAAAAGAATATAAATAGGTAACCTTTTGTTTTATTGAAGAATTTAAATCTAGAGCATAAACATTTTCATTTCTTAAGACAGAATATACTAAAACATTTTTAGAATTAAAAACATTACAAGAATCATTATAAAATTTAACATTGAAACCATCATCACACAACTGAGAAAAACATAAAAGGTTATATTTTTATCCATCTACAAAAAGTTATTTAGAAATTAAAACTGAATCAATGTTACCAATCTGGCCAAAGCCGATGATTTTTTCTTTTGAATTATTACCAAAGGTGACATGTCCTACATCCAAAATTATTAAACTCTTGAAACATGAGTAATCTCCGATCATATGACTTGAAAATACAAATTCCAAGAACCATATATTTTATGGGAACTCATCAATAACATCTCCTACAAAACATCTTTAAACAGAAAATGATTTTGGTACCCAGATTTTCTTGGGTCTACACAGGTTAGCAAGAAAAACATTTGGTACCCAGATTTGCCTAATGGGTCTCATACAATCAATAAATTCAAAAGATTTTGAAAGATAAACATTGTTTGATAAATAACATTGTGAATAGATAGTTGAGGCATAATAATTTCCAAAGCTGGAACCAGCAGCATACTGTCCAGATTTTGGAATAAATTTATTATTAACAAGTTGTCTCTGTCCAGGTTGATAGCCTAAACCAGTAGTATAATTTGGTGAAACTTGTTTGCCTAGAATTTTTGTAAGAGTGTTCTTTACATTAGTGAACATTTCCTAATCTATTCTATGTTTCTCATTAGATAATTTAAGATGAGTATTTTACTTCAAAAGGTGATCATTTTTTTCTTTTTCTACTTTTAATGCAGATTGTACAATGCTAGTTAAAGCATAATGTTTCTTTAATGACTTGTAGATATCCTTCAGCTCATTACAGGTTTCTTATGTCATGTTATAGTATTCAAATAACTCTTCACTATACATATTTTCAGAATCTAAATCATCTCTAGAATAATAATATTTTAAAGCAGAAGTATTCAATGTTACCTCAAATGTGTTTGTTAAGAAACACATATTAGATTTTTGAGATTTTTCATCCTGAGTGGAGTCAGAATAACTTGAACAATCTTCTGAAGAACTCCAGGTTGTTTTCATAGCCTTCTTATATTTTTTGTCCTTGTACTCATATTTCTTCTTTTATTTTAACTTCTGATAGTCAACTTTCACATGTCCTTTCCTCTTGCATTCATATCATACTATGCCATCGATTTTATCAGTCCTTTTCCAATCTTTCATCCAATGACCTTTATTGTCAAACATTCCCTTGTAGTTAGATTTTATGAAAAAACATAATCTTTCTATAAAACTTCTTAAATCATCTGGATATCTGAGCCATTTTAGCATCACTATCTGATGCACTCTCTTCACAACTTGAGCTATCACTTTCACTTTGAATTTTTCCTTTCTCCTTGTTTTTTATACAGGATGTCTTGAAAGCTACTAATTTCTTTCTTGATTCATCATCTACTTCCTTGTATTCCTTCAGTTCTTCTTTATACATCATTTACTTACAAATCATCTCTTTAAGAGGTAGTGAACTTATATCACACAATTCTCATATTGAAATAGATGTGTCTCTCCATCTGTTTGTCAGACATCAGAATAACCTCTGGATTTTTTATTTTTGTGGAACATATTTTCCTCATGAGCTCATTGTATTTATAATTTCATTGAACCTGAGATACATGTCAAAAATAGGTTCATCAGGTTTCATTTTAAATTTGTGATATTTAATAGTTTAAGAGTTCAATCTCATTTCATTAACATTAGTTTTTCCCTCATGAGAAACACCCAAAGTATCCCAGATTTCATAAGCAGTTTTACAATAAGATATTAGATTAAATTCTTCATCTCCTAATGCACAATACATGGAATTCATTGCATTACAATTATTATTGTAAGCACCTTTAGTAGGTTCATCCCAAGTAGTTCTTTCATTTTCTGAAATCTTATACTGAGTCTCTATAGCAGTCCAGATGTCAAATCACAAAATTTATAAATGAATTTTAATTGTCAGTTTCCATTGGTAATAATTGACACCATTAAAGAAAGGTGGCCTATTGGTAGCAGCACCTTCTAATATACTATCCATAATTAGATTTTAGCAAATATATTTAAAGAGATAAAATTTAGAACTAAAAGAAATTTAAAATCATTACAATACAACTAATTTCACAGTTGAAAAACAGAGTATTCTAAAATCCATTATTAATAAAACTTTCTGATTAAAATTTTTCGCATAAGTGAATACTCAAGAGGGGGGGTTAATTTTCACGACCCATCCTCAGGACCCGTGTCGTGACTACCCCAATCCCGCCTCCCATAGGCTATGGGCTGGCGACTAGCACCAAGGAATAAATCCCGACAAAAAGGAGATGGCATTGCCTTTATAAGTAAACAAACACCACAAGGAAATCAATCAGAAGTAAACACTAAGTAAAACTGGGTATAATAGTAGTGCAGAAAAGTAAGTAGGGAAGAATACAAACCCAAACTGAAAGTAAAGTACAACTAGAAAGAATGTACAACCGCTGAAAGTAAAGCAGAAACGTCGAGCCGTCCACTAGAAGTCCCACGTGAATGGTGGGTAAAGATAGCCTCCTCAGCCCCTCAGGTCCAACCGTCTGCTCCATGTATGTCCTGCCGAGTGGTCCACCTCCAGGTACCGACCGCTCCACATGCCTCAATAGTGATCAGCGTTGTCCATCGTCTGCATCCAACATAATGTAGTGTGGGCATAGCCCGTGTATGTCACGACCCGTCCTCAGGGCCCGTGCCATGACTACCCCAAGCCCTCCTTCCATAGGCCAGGGGCTGGAGACTAGCACCAAGGCGTAAATCCCAGTAAATTGAAGGCATTGACTTTGTAAAGTAAACAACAAACACCATAGAGTAAGCAGAAAGAAGTAAACACTACGTAAAAACTGGTACAACAGTAAGTGCGGAAAGTAAGTGGGCCAGAATACAAACCCAAACTGAAAGTAAAGTACAACTCGAAAGGGAAAACAGCAACTGAAAAGTAAAGCCGCAACGTCGAGCTGTCCACTAGAAGTCCCACCTGAAGGGTGGGTACAGATAGCCTCCACTGCTTCTCGAGTCCAGCCGACCACTCCGAGTACATTCCACCCAGTGGTCCACCTCCAGGTATCGTCCTGCTCCGCAAGCCTCCACCACGATCAGCGCTGTCCGTCGTCTACAACCAACACAACGTATTGCAGGCATAGCCCGTGCAGGGGTGAGTATAAGCTACTCAGTAGGGACCCTGAGACCCCAGAAGGTCTCCCAGAATCCACAAAGAATAAACCACAAAGGAAAGATACAATCACGAAGTAAAATTAGACACGGCTTAGGTATATGACCATACATATACCTAAGTCTTCATTTCTCGCTCGGGTCCAATATCTGCGCTCAAGTACAACCCAGTCCACATAGAAAAGAAAAACGTAAATCCACACAGGATAGCACAGAATAATCCACATAGGAAAGAAAAACGTAAATCCACATAGGATAGCAAACAGGATTCAGCTCACACAGGATATACTTCTTCGTAATACGATAGATATGATCAGATGTAGCCACTGATTCATCTAGCCGTCTGACCCACAAAGGATCGGTAGGTACTAACCCCCGCAATGACCCACATAGGATCGATCATGAAGTTGAAACCATAGCTATAGGGAAACGCCTTCTCCATCAAGTATAGTGGTTATGAAGCTACAACCAAGCGCTTCCTTCTAACCTTGGACTGTTGTAGTACTCCACCTATCGATTACTATGGGCCTGCTGCTACAACCAAGCACTTCCCACCATGGGTCTGCTGCTACAACCAAGCGCTCCCCCTCATAGCCTCTAGAGGTACTCCTTCTGTTGAGTACCATGGGTTAGCCGCTACAGCCAAGCGCCCCTCCGTCGTGGGTCTGCCGCTACAACCAAGCACTCCCCCATGATTCTACAACCAAGCGCTCCTCTGTCGTGGGTCTGCCGCTACAACCAAGCACTCCCCCTCATAGCCTCCAGAGGTACTCCTTCTATTGAGTACCGCGGGTCTGCCGCTACAACCAAGCGCTCCTCCACCGTGGGTCTACTGCTACCACCAAGCGCTTCCCACTGGGATATCCATAACACACCGAGTCATTCGACCAGCAGTCGTCAAGTCTCAACCGGATCTAGGGTTTCCGCACACAGCATGCTCGTTCCAGGACGGTCCACTCCATGAGCCAAGAGGTTGATGCATCAACTGACATGTAGTCTGGAGTTGATGTATCCCAAGATGTACCGTAGTGGTCACTGCCGAAAACACAGAGGATTCCCATACTATTTTCATCATCATCGCAGTCGAATCCACTAAGGATCTTTGTACAGTCGTCGTCGTCATAGTAGTAGTCGCAGCCCGCTCTAGGGTCCCCGCACATAGCAAGCTCATTCGGGAGGGTCCGCTCCATGAGCCAAGAGGCTGATACATCAACTGACACCTATTCCAGAGTTGATGTATCCAAAAGTTCCGTATCGTCAACAGGAACTCAACGTCGCAGACGGCGCGTCAATCGGACGCCCGGTCTGAGAGTTATTGGCTTTTTCATCCTAAGAGCCCGGTTGGTTTTTAAGGAAAAACCAACCCGACCATACTCCACCTGCGTCCAAACCTCGGGCGGAGTAAGCCAGATGATCCTTCTCACTTAGAGGAATTCAACAAAGTCGATGGCACATCAATCGGACGTCCGAAGCTCAAGATATGAGCGTTTCCGCTCCGAGGGCCCGGTTGGTTTCGTGTACGAACCAACCTAGACGAACCCAATGCATTCTGAAACCTTGAGTGTGATATTCCTAAACGACCGTCTCAATCCAAGGATTCCATCGCCGCTGACGGCGCATCGTTCGGAGGTCTATAGCTCAAGTTATGAGCAAAAGAACGAAAAGGTTCAGAAACGGGGGGTCTGGGCCCGGACCGACCCGGCCCACCCCCCCTGGGTCGGCCCGAACCGGGGCGACCCGACCCGGGTCCGGGTCCGACCCGTTTGGGCGTGACCCAGCCCGGCCGGGGCGGCCCGGCCCAGCCTGGGCGTGACCCGGCTGGCGGGTCGGCCCGGCTCGGCTCGGCCGAGCGGCCGAGCAAGGGAACCGCGGCCCCCGCGCGGGGGCTGCTCCATGGTTCCCGGACACGGCTTCAGCCGCGGCAGGATTTTGCCGGCGGCCAGCCACCGACTCCGACTGCCGGCGCCGCCGCGCCGGCGTGGTGCGCCGGCGGAAGCTTCCACGGGCCAACGGATGCGCTTCGGTGGTCCGTTTTGCGTGCGGCCTTCGCCAGTCATCCTTCTGGGATCCGATCTTCACTGCAAGGCCCTCAAATCGCCCTTGCGGCCCCGTTTTTCGTCATCCGCCATTCCTCACACCAACGAAAAACTGCGGAGGGTTGTCGGGCCGTGTTTGTTTGGCCCGCACCCTCTGTGATAGGTGATAACAAACGGGATTAAAATATTCAGCACATGAAAAACAACAAGGCACAATTTTAATAAAATTAAAATTGAACTTTGATCCGGGTTCTTTATTTTAGTTGAACAACCATGGGAATAAAATATTGTTCTCAAATAAAACCCCTACCTCACCGTCGTCGTCGAGCGTGCGTTCTTCACAGAATTGATAGTCACGGAAGAATAGGATCGTCGCGTCGCGGAAGGGCATCGCGTCGTCGCGGTATACGGTGTCGCGTCAACGATCTATGAGGGGTAAAGAAAACACACAGATTTAATTTACACGAATTAAATCCATGTCAAGTATAAAATCCACACTGGAATTTAAAATATTCGCAAACTCCTACCTCAACCAGATATTCGATGATTTGTCGCGGAAGAAGGAATGTCGCAGAAGAACGTCGTAGGAGAAGAATTTTTGGCGTCGTGGAACACGGCATCACATCGTCAATCTCTGAGGGTTCGGCGTTCTTCGTCACCTTTCGTCGAAATCCAGCTTTCTTCGCGTTCTTCGCGTTCTTTGCATTCTTCACGTTCTTCGCGTTCTTCACGAAGGAGGTTGAAGGACTTATGGTTTTGTCAAATCCTCTCAACGAACAACACACAAGATGAACAAATTTTGGTCTTTTTTTATTACATGCCAACAAACGAAAAAACTAAGTTAAGTAACGACCCATTAATTCATAGAATTAATTCAACGAATAAAACCGCCCAATTAAAAAGAGAATTTAATAGATTAAGAAATGACCCAGTTGACTTTCAATTAATATGGGTTTTCGCGGGTGAGTTACTTAGCGGAAAAGAAACGGTGGGGCTCGTGCAGGCCCCACTTCACAAATATCCTACCAAGAGGGTAGGATATTTTGAAATGTACCCTATCCTCTTTAACTCAGCTTAAGCAGAATTAAGTGGCTTTAAGTCAAATAAAATAAAGTTTGATGTACCACATTATTTTATTCCTTAACATAATGCCCAAAGATTTAAAACCACACCCGAGCAAATGCAACTCCGAAAGAGGCATTTCTAAGCAAAAAACGGCGTTGCGATTCCATCAGTGCCCTCAGAATTTGATTTCGAGCACTGGTTCAAAAGTTCTAAAAACATGCTCGTTCGTTCACTGAACGTACCTGAACCAAATTTTGGAAAATTATTCTGGGCACATCAGGCCTCGGAATCAGGTTCCATCTGAAACTGCGTTCCTGTAAAATTCCAAAGAAAATTAAGAAAAAAAAGTTCCTTGAAATTTACGGGTCTTTACATTACTCCCACCACAGGGCTTTACATCCCCGTAAAGCTTCACCACAAACATAGGGATACAAAGGCAGTACTGAGTACACATCTGAGCCTCCCGCTCCCAAGTGATCTCCTGGAGATTCCCGTGCTGTCATCTAATGCGCACAAGAGGAATCGATCGTCCACGTAGGACCCGCTCCAGTCGATCCTCGATCTCCACCAGGACCTCTGCAATGGTCTCCCCATCATCAACGTCCATCTCCTCATGGTCAATGATGTGTGTCGGGTCGTGCATGTATCTCCTCACCTGAGATACGTGGAAGACGTCGTGCACCCGGTGCAAATGAGGTGGTAGAGCCAGGCGATAAGCCACCTCGCCAATCCTACTGAGGACCTAGAATAGTCAGATGAAGCATGGAGACGACTGTCGCCTCGGCCAAATCTCTGTAATCCACGTCGAGGTGAGACATGATAGAAGACGTGGTCTCCATCCTCGAACTCTAGTGGCCTCCGCCTTCTGTCAACACAAGACTTTTGCCGGCTCTGAGCTGTCCTCATCCGCTCATGGATGACTTAGACCTTTCTGGTCCTACAAGAGCTGTTGAGATTTCTTCTTTGACGATAAGAGAAATCTGGTCTCATCCCCTGGATGAACCAAGTTCTTCACCTAATACAGTCAATCCCGACATGGATGATACTAATCCATACCAAGGATGACGTCGTAAGGCCTCGACGCTACTCCCAAGAGATCCAACCGTTACTCTCGCCTCCAAGGGTTGAGTCACACTGTCGGCATCAGTGTGTGGTAACTGGGTCTCTTCCATTAGATGTCTCACAAGTGAGGGTCAAGTCAACAGTCTAAACTAGAACCTCTTAGTAACAACACAAAAGAGTATAGGAATGAAAACATCACAAAGGTATGCATCTTTTTTTTATTGCAGCTCATAATAAAAAGACACTACACAACAGCAACAAGGAACTAGAAGTAAAAAAGATGTATCCACTGGTTCTGCTCCTATCCATCTGCTCCCAGAGCTCCATGATCAGAGGCCTCAGCTGCTTGAAGCTGAGCTCTCCCATGTCCACCATCTCCATGTGGTCTGGGTGGACCTCTTGGTGGTGGTGGTGGCAACACCTCGAAGCGTCGTCCACCTCCTGCTGCATGGCCATCTCCCCTTCCACGGTATCCTGCTCCATGCGATCCTCCTCGATCGAACGTCTGCCTCTACCTAGGAGGTCCTTCATTCATCTACTGGTCATCCGTATGGAGGGTAAGGCATTCACGATCCATGTGACCAACCCCACCACAAGAGTAACACTGTCCGCTCATGGTAAGTTGTTGTCCACCCCGGGTGCCTCGCACAATCGATCTTGTGTCACGTGGTCGACCACCGGTAGGTCTAGTCCTCTTGGACCCCTACGTCAGCTATCTACTGCCTGCTGCAGAAGACTCTGCCGCATGCCGGCTAGTGGTGTGTCCTGCTGCTGGAGACTGCTCAGCAAGGAAACTCTCCACTAAGAGGGTCGGCTCCAACACTCCTATCTGTGTCGGAATGCTGTGAGAAACAACTGAAGCACTGATCTCTCACCTGATCCCCTGCTCGAAGGTTCCGGCCGTGAAGAATGGGTCTCGTACCATGTTTGTGGAATAGCACGAGAGATCGGTAAACCTCGTCGCGTATTGGGCTACTGTCATGCTTCCCTGCCGCAGTTGTAGTAGCTCTTGGTTGCACACTGCTCGGAGGGTGGATGGGACGAACTATGAGCGAAAAATGCTCTCAAATTCCGTCCAAAGGAGGGATGCCTCGTCATGAGCCTGGAGCATCAAGTTCCACCATCTTCCTGATGTCGCATGCAGGACGCTCACTGAAAGGACCACCATAAGGTCTGCTGGTTCCCTCACTAACCAGAAAACTCGTACAACCGCCTCCAGCCAGTCCTCCACTACCTGGGGGTCCGTCTCCCCGTGGAACCTGGGCGGTCGCTGGTGCTGGAACTCATGCAGTGCACTAAGGCGACATGCATCGTCAGCGGTCGGGGCTGGAAGCATCAGTGGCTCAGCGGGTAGTGGTACCGTCGGTGCCTCTCCTGTCAAAGGGCCCTGTACCGAGGCCTCGTCGCTCGGCGGGTTGTCGTCACGCTCAACTCTCGGAACCCTAGCTAGATGTCGTCGTGGGGCCATCCTGAAAAGGAAACAGCTGTGCCACGGTCAGAACAGTATACCTGGTGAGCTGATAAAAAGTAATCACAAAGAAAACCTGAAACACACTTGCAATCAATGTTTCCGTGCATTATGTCGGAAATCAGAAGTTAGGGTCCTGGTGTACGGATACGTCGGCGGCCGCACCAAAACTGGGCTCCCTGGACTGATAACCACTATCAATACGCTTAACACTATTGCTTCACAAAGAAAAGATCAGAGTCTGTGGTAGAACCGAACTCCTCGGATACCAATTTGTCACGACTCCTCCTCGGGGCCCGTGCCGTGACTACCCCAAGCCCGCCTTCCATAGGCCAGGGGCTGGCGACTAGATCTAAGGCATAAATCCCGGTAAAGGGAAGGCATTTCCTTGGTAAAGTAAACAAAGAACACCACAGAGTAAGCAGGAAGAAGTAAACACTAAGTAAAAACTGGTACAACAGTAAGTGCGGAATGTAAGTGGGCCAGAATACAAACACAAACTGAATGTAAAGTACAACTCGAAAGGGAAAACCGCAACTGAAATGTAAAGTCGAAACGTCGAGCTGTCCACTGGAAGTCCCACCTGAAGGGTGGGTACAGATAGCCTCCACTGTTCCTCGGGTCCAGCCGACCACTCCGAGTACGTCCCACCCAGTGGTCCACCTCCAAGTACCGTCCTGCTCCGCAAGCCTCCACCATGATCAGCGATGTCCGTCGTCTGCAAACAACACAACGTAGTGCGGGCATAGCCCGTGCATAGGTGAGTATAAGCTACTCAGTTGGGACCCCAAGACCGCCGAAGGTCTCCCAGAATCCACAAAGGATAAAACACAAAGTAACGATACAATCATGATGTAACATCAGACATGGCTTAGGTATATTCCCATACATATACCTAAGTCTTCAATTCTCGCTCGGCTCCAACATCCGAGCTCAAGTAAAACCTAGTCCACACAAGAAAAAAAATGTAAACCACACAGGATAGCACGGCACAATCCATATAGGAAAGAAAAACGTAAATCCACATAGGATAGCAAATAGGATTCAGCTCACACAGGATATACTTCTTCATAAGATGATCGAGATGAATAGATGTAGCCACTGATTCATCTAGCCATCAGGCCCACAAAGGATCGGTAGGTACTAACCCCTGCAATGACCCACATTTGATCAATCGTGAAGTTTAAACCATAGCTACAGGGAAACTCCTTCTCCATCAAGTACAGTGGTTATGCCACTACCACCAAGCGCTTCCTTCTAACCTTGGACTGCTGTAGTACTCCACCTATCGAGTATTGTGGGCCTGCTGCTACAACCATGCGCTTCACACCATGGGTCTGCTGCTACAACCAAGCGCTCCCCCTCATAGCCTCTAGAGGTACTCCTTCTATTGAGCACCATGGGTTAGCCGCTACAACCAAGCGCTCCTCCATCGTGGGTCTGTCGCTACAACAAAGCGCTCCCCCATGCGACTACAACCAAGTGCTCCTTCATCGTGGGTCTGCCGCTACAACTAAGTGCTCCCCCTCATAGCCTCCAGAGGTACTCTTTCCTGTGTGGACTGGGTTGTACTTGAGCTCGGATGTTGGAGCCGAGTGAGAATTGAAGACTTTGGTATATGTATGGCCATATACCTAATCCGTGTCTGAGGTTACTTCATGATTGTATCTTTACTTTGTGGTTTATCCTTTGTGGATTCTAGGAGACCATCGGGGGTCTTGGGGTCCCTACTGAGTAGATTATACTCACCCCTGCATGGGCTATGACTGCACTATGTTGTGTTGGTTGCAGACGACGGACAACGCTGATCGTGGTGGAGGCTTGAAGAGCAGGACGGTACCTGGAGGTGGACCACTGGGTGGGACGTACTTGGAGTGGTCAGCTGGACCCGACGAGCAGTGGAGGCTATCTGTACCCACCCTTTAGGTGGGACATCCAGTGGACAGCTCGATGTTGCGGCTTTACTTTTCATTTGTTGTTTTCCCTTTTGAGTTGTACTTTACTTTCAGTTTGGGTTTGTATTCTGGCCCACTTACTTTCCACACATACTGTTGTACCAGTTTTTACTTAGTGTTTACTTATTATTGCTTACTCTGTGGTGTTTTTTGTTTACTTTACAAAGGCAATGCCTTCCCTTTATCGGGATTTACGCCTTGGTGCTAGTCGCCAGCCCCGGGCCTATGGAAGGCGGGCTTGGGGTAGTCATGGCACGGGCCCCGAGGACGGGTCGTGACAGTGTAGGGGTGAGTATACACTACTCAGTAGGGACCCCGAGACCCCCGAAGGTCTCCCAGAACCCACAAAGTATAATCCACAAATGAATGGTACAATCACGAAGTAACAACCCACACTACATAGGTATATGCCCATACATATACCTAAGTCATCAATTCTCGTTCGACTCCAACATCTGAGCCCACATTCGATCACGTCCACATAGGATATCAAAAACCAATCCACATTGGAAAGCAATTAAATCATATCGAAGATAATGATTGAAAGTCAAGACTCATCTCACACAGGTATAATTCTTCGTAAGGTGATAGAGATGATCAGATGTAGCCACTGATTTATCTAGCTGGGACCCACGTAGGATACAAGTACCGTAGTCGTCGCCGCCGAACCCATGGAGGATTCCAGTATGGAAGTATTCATCGTCGAACCCACATAGGATTTCAGTACGATAGTCTTCATCGTCCAACCCATTGAGGATTCCAGTATGAAAGTCTTTACCGTCGAACCCACATAGGATTTAAGTACGGTAGTCTTCATCGTCGAACCCACGGAGGATTCTAGTACGAAAGTCTTCATCATAGAACCCACAGAGAATTCCAGTACGATAGTCCTCACCGTCGACCCAACATAGGATTTCAGTACGGTAGTCTTCATCGTCGAACCCATGGAGGATTCCAGTATGAAAGTCTTCACCGTCGAACCCACATAGGATTTCAGTACGGTAGTCTTCATCGTCGAACCCACGGAGGATTCCAGTACGAAAGACTTTACCGTCGAACCCTCAGAAGATTCCAGTACAATATTCTTCACTGTCGAACCAACATTGTATTTCAGTATGGTAGTCTTCATCGTCGAACCCCTGGAGGATTCCAGTATGATTTTCTTTATCGTCGTCGCAGCCAGCTCTAGGGTTCCCGCACACAGCACGCTCGATTCCGGGAGGGTCTGCCCCTCGATCCAAGTGGTTCGATACATCAAATGACACATAGTCCAGATTTTATGTACCCCAATGTTCCGCCTCGTCGGTAAGAACTCAACGTGATAGACGGTGCGTCAATTGGACGCCCAGTCTGAGAGTTAATGGCTTTTTCATCCTAGAGGCCCAGTTGGTTTATAAGTCAAAACCAACCCAACCGTACTCCAACTGTGTCCAAACCTCGAGCGTAGTAATCCAAAAGATCTGTCAAAATAAAAGGAATCCAACAATGTCGATGACACGTCAATCTAATGTCCGGAGTTCAGGTTATAAGTGTTTTTGCTCCGAGGGTCCGGTTGGTTTCGTGTTCGAACCAACCCGGATGTACCCCCTGTTCTCTAAAACCATGAGTGTAATATACCAAAACGACCATCTCGATCCAAGGATCCCAACACAACTAACGGTGCGTAGATTGGAGGTGTGAATCCCACGATATGGGCAAATGACTGAAAACAGTCCGAAATGGGGGGTCTGCACACATCCCGACCCGGCCCAACCCCCCGGGGCGGCCCGAACCTGGTCGACCCGACCCGGGTCCAGGTCCAACCCATCAAGGCGCGGACCAGCCCGGCCGGCACGGCTTGCCCTAGCGCGGGTGGCCCGGACCGGTGCAGTCGTTCCGGCCCAGCGGTGCCGCACGCTGAGCAGACGCAGGGGGGCGCGCTGCCCCCCCCCCCCCCCGCTAACAGACGTGGTGCTGGTCGTCGCGTCTCCCCCGGATCCCGCACGGCCGTGGTATCTGGTATTCCCGCCACCTCTGCGGCCTAAGCTGCGGCGGCTCCTTCCGGCAGCCCGCCGAGCCGCCGCCACCTCCGGGCGGTAGGCCAGTGTCGGCCGCCGGCGCCGCCGCGCCGGCGGCGCCTTCTGCGGACCACCGGACGCGCTTCGGTGGTCCGTTTTGCCCTCCGTCTGCGCCTGCAGCTCTCCCGGGACCTGTAGATTACTACGAAGGTTTCAAAGCACCTTTTCGGCCCACTTCATCATCGCCCATCGATCCGAACACGAATAAACAAACTTTGGAGGGTTTTCGGGCCGTGTTCGTTCGGCCCGCACCCTCCACGTTAGGTGTTTTTCAAAAGGCAATTTTTAAAAGACATGAACTAAATGAGGGAATAATTTATTCAAGGTAAAATTACTCAATAAACCTGAAATTTAAATACTCATGCACGAGGGGATAATTCACACATAAATTTTATTCGAAAACCCCCTACCTCAAACGTTGTTGAACGGAGTTTCATCGCAAGAAAAAGGATGTCGTGGAAGAAGGATCGCCAGCATCGCGGTACACAGCGTCGCGTCGTCGATCACTAAGGAACTTGCGCTCTTCGTCGTCTTTCTTCAAAGGTCATTGTTCTTCGTCGGTGACAGTGTGTTCTTCGTGTTCTTCATGGAGGAAGATGAGGATTCCAAGGTTCCTCTCCAATCCTTCTCGAATAATAAAAACCACAATAAAAAAAGGTGTTGCCTTATTTTATTACTCATGTCAATCCTTAATTGAAATTCAAAATTAAAACACGATTTAATTAATGTGTGTTGACTAGTTAATGAGGTGTTTGATAGACCAATTAAATGCGAGAGTTGCCTTGGCATTTAAGAGGTCGGTGCGTGTGAGTTATCAAAAATTAAAAAGCACGTGGGAGGTAAAAAGTAAATAAAGGGAGTGGGACTCGTGTGGGCCCCACCTCACTAATATTTTACATAGGAGTTATGGTATTAGTGGGTCCCACTCCAACCCCCATTCCTTGGTTATCATAACTTAGAATAAAAAATAAAATTGTAGCACGATATTTTATTTGTTTCATTAGTTAACCCAATTAATTAATAACCTCACCCGAGCAAACACAACTATGGAAAAGGTGTTCCTAAGAAATTACCAGCACTGCGATTCCATTGGTGCCCTCAAAATTCGATTTCGAGAACAGGTTCAAAAGTTAGGAAAACCTGCCCATTCGTTCACTAAACTTACCCGATCTAAACTTTGGAAATTGTTTCTGGGCACACCGGGCCTCTTAATCAGGTGCCGTCAGAAACAACGTTCTTGTAAAATCCCAAAGAAAAAAATTTAAAAAAAAAACCCTTCATTTTTACAGGTCTTTACATTACTCCCACCTCAGGGCTTTACATCCCCATAAAGATATATCATAAGTGAGGGGAAAAAATGTGGTTACTGGGCACGCATCTAAGCCTCCTGATTTTCAGTGCTCTCCTGGAGGTTCCCGTGCTGCCATCTGATGCGCACTAGAGGTATCGACCATCCACGTAGGACCCGCTCCTGTCGATCCTCGATCTCCATCGGTACCTCTGTAAAAGTCGCCCCATCGTCAAAGTCCAACTCCCCATGGTCGATGATATGCGTTGGGTCGTGCACGTATCTCCTCGACTGAGATACATGGAAGACGTCGTGCACCCGGTGCAACTGAGGTGGATGGGTCAAGTGGTAAACCACCTCACCTACCCTGTTGATGACCTAGAAGGGTCCAATGTAGTACGGAAACAACTTTCCGCCCCTTCCAAATCTTCGTAACTCACGTTGAGGTGAGACCTGTAAGAAAATGTGGTCGCCATCCTCAAACACTAGTGGTCTCCACCTCCTATCAGCATAAGTATTTTGTTGGCTCTGAGCTGTCCTCTTCCACTCTTGTGTGACTTGGACCTTTTCTGGTCCTACAAGAGTTGCTAGGATTTATTCTATGCCGATAAGAGAAATCCGGTCTCATCCTTTGGATTAACCACATTCTTCGTCTAATACAATCAATCCCGACATGGGTGATACTAATCTTTACCAAGGATGAAGTTGTAAGGCCTCCACGCTACTACCAAAAGATCCAACCGTTACTCTCGCCTCCAAGGGTTGATTCACACTGTCGGCATCAGTGTGTGGTAATTGGGTCTCCTCCTGCAGGTATCTCAAAAGTGAGGGTCAAGTCAATGGTTTTTAAATCGGAACCACTTAGTAACAACAAAAAGAGAGGAAAAGAAACTAAATTCCACAAAGAAAGGTGTCTTTTATTACTACAGCTCAAAATACAAAGACACAAAGCATATACAAACAAACATCAACAAAGCTAGAAGAAACATGAACAAAATTCACTACATATGGAGCTAGTGTCGCTCCTATCCATCTGCTCCCTGAGCTCCATTATCGTAGGCCTTAGCTTCCTTAAGTTGATCTCTTCCTTGTCCACCTGTTCCCTGCGGTCAGGGTGGTCTCCCAGGTGGTGGTGGTGGTAGGGACTCAAAGTGTCGTCCAACACTCGCTGCTCGGCCAGCTCCTCAACCTCGCCCGCCTGCTCCCTGCGGACCGCCAAGGTCGAACCCTTGCCTGGGAGATTCCTCTACCACCTGCTGCTCATATGCAGGATGAGTCGGGCAGTCTCGAGCCATGTGACCTTGCCCGTCACATGCGTAGCATTTCCTGATCCTTGTGTAGATAGATCTCCTTTTTGTGCCCCGCACAAACGAATCCTCGCCCTGAGATTCCCCATCTGATGGTCTAGCCCGTTTGGACCTCTGTGTCACCTGTCTACTGCCTGCTGAAAAAGTCTCTACTGCGAGTCATCTTGCAGAGGGTCATGTTTCTAGTTCCTGCTCGGCGATAAAACTCTCCACTAGAAGGGCACTCTCCAACACCTCAGCCTGAATAGGAATGTTGATGGATATCATAGAATCCCTGATCTAATGCCTTAGTCCCTACTTGATGGTACGGGCCCAGAAGAACAGGTCCCGTACCATATCTATGGAGTAGTGTGGGAGATCAGGAAACCTTGACGAGTACTGGGCCACGGTCATGATGCCCTGCCCCAGTTGTAGTAGCTCCTGGATGCACACCGCACAAAGGGTGGATAGAAGGAACACCAAGCGGAAGATGCTCTCAAATTCCATCCAGAGGAGAGATTCCTCATCGTGCACCTGGAGCATCAAGATCCACCATCTTCCTGCTGCCGCATGCAGGAGGCTCGATGTGAGGATCACCATGAGGTCATCTAGTGTCCCCACTAACCTGAAAACTTGAACAACCTCCTCCAGCCAATCCTCGATTGTCTGAGGGTTCGTTTCCCCGTAGAGCCTGGGCGGTCTCTGACAATGAAACTCGTGCAGTGCACTAAGTCAATGTGCACTCTCCGCAGCTGTGGATGGTGGCATCGGTGGCTTGGTGGGTAGAGGTATCATCGGCGCCTCCGCTGTCAAAGGGCCATGTACCGAGGCCTCGTCACTCGGTGGGCTGTCGCCTCGTTCAAATCTCGGAACACTAGCTAGATGCCATCGTGGGGCCATCCTAAAAAGAAATAGGTTCACCACGGTCAAAACAGTATACCTGGTGAGCTGACACAAAGTAATTACAAAGAAAACTTTTGAAACACACAAGCAATCAATGTTTTCGTGCATTGAGTCGGAAATCAGAAGTTTTGGTATGGTGTATGGATATGTCGGTTGCCGCACCATCATTGGACTCCCTGGACTGATAAACACACTCAATACCCTTATCACTATTGCTTCACATAGAATAAATATCAGAGTCCTGAGTTTCTCGGTAGAACCGAACTCCTCTGATACCAATTTTTCACGACCTGTCCTCTGGACCCATGTCGTTACTACCCCAAGCCCACCTCCCATAGGCCAGGGGCTGGAGACTAGCACCAAGGCGTAAATCCTGAAAAAAATGGGAAGGCATTGCCTTTATAAGTAAACAAACACCATTGAGTAATCAAGAAGAAGTAAACACTAAGTAAAACTGGGTACAATAGTAGTGCGGAAAAGTAAGTGGGCAGAATACAAACCCAAACTGAAAGTAAAGTACAACTACAAAGAAAGTACATCAACTGAAAGTAAAGCAGCAATGTCAATCCATCCACTGGAATTCCCACCTAAAGGGTGGGTACAGATAGCCTCATCAGCCCCTCGGGTCCAGCCATCCGCTCCGTGTACGTCCCGCCCAGTGGTCCACCTCCAGGTACCGACTGCTCCACAGGCCTCAACCACGATCATCATTGTCTGTCGTCTGCATCTAACACAATGTAGTGCAAGCATAGCCCATGCAGGGGTGAGTATACGTTACTCAGTAGGGACTCTGAGACCCCCAAAGGTCTCCCAGAACCCACAATGGATAATCCACAATGGAATGATACAATCACGAAGTAACAACCAATACTACTTAGGTATATGCCCATACAAATACCTAAGTCATCAATTACCGTTTAGCTCCAACATCCGAACCCAAGTTAGATCACGTCCAGACAGGAGATCACAAACCAATCCACATAGGAAAGAAAATAAATCATATGGAAGATAATGATTGAATGTCAAGACTTAGCTCACACAGTTATTCTTCTTCGTAAGGTGATAGAGATGATCAGATGTAGCCACTGATTCATATAGATGGGACCCACATAGGATACAAGTACTGTAGTCATCACCACCGAACCCACGGAGGATTCCAGTATGGAAGTCTTCACCGTCGAACCCACATAAGATTTCAATACGGTAGTCTTCATCGTCGAACCCACGGAGGATTCCAGTACAAAATTATTCACCGTCGAACCCACATAGGATTTCTGTACGGTAGTCTTCATCGTTGAACCCACAAAGGATTCCCGTATGAAAGTCTTCATCGTCAAACCCATGGAGGATTCCAGTACGATTTTCTTCATCGTCGAATCCACATAGGATTTCAGTATGGTAGTCTTAATTGTTGAACCCACTGAGGATTCCAGTATGATTGTCTTCACCGTCGAACCCACATAAGATTTCAGTACGATAGTCTTCATTGTCGAACCCACAGAGGATTCCAATATGAAAGTATTCATCATCGAACCCACAAGGGATTCCAGTACGATAGTCTTAACCGTCAAACCCACATAGGAGTTTAGTACGGTATTCTTCATCATCGATCCCACGGAGGATTCCAGTAAGATAGTCTTCATCGTCGTCGCAACTAGCTCTAGGGTTCCCGCACACAGCATGCTAGATTCTGGGAGGGTCCGATCCTCGAGCCCAGTGGTTCGATACATCAACTGACACATAGTCCAGATTTGATTTAACCCAAAGTTCCTCCTCGTCGATAGGAACTCAACGTGACAGACGGTGCGTCAATCGGACGCCCGGTCTGAGAGTTAATGGATTTTTCGTCCCTAGGGCCCGGTTGGTTTTTAAGTCAAAACCAACCCAAACATAATACAACTACATCCAAACCTCGAGAGGAGTAAGAAAAAAGTTCTGTCTCACTAAGAGGAGTCCAACAATGTTGATGGCACATCAATCGGATGTCCAGAGCTCAAGGTATAAGCATTTCCGCTCCGAGGGCCTGACTAGTTTCGTGTTCGAACCAACCCGGCCGTACCCCAAGTTTTCTGAAACCATAATTGTATTACAACGATACGACCGTATCGATCCAAATATCCCAACGCAACTGACGGTGTGTTGATCGGAGGTCTGAATCCAAAGATATGGACAAATGACTGAAAACAGTCCAAAATGGGGGGTCTGGGCCCAGCCCGGCCCTGCCCAACCCCCCAACCCCCCCCCCCCCCCCACCCCCCCCCATGGGTCGGCCCAATCCGTGTCGACCCGACCCGGGTCCGGCCCATCAGGGCGCGGCCTGGCCCGGCCCGGCGTGGGTGGCTCGGACCGGCCTGGGCGGCCCGGCCCGGTGCGGCCGGTCAGGCTCAGCGGTGCCGCACGTTGAGCGGACGCGGGGGGGGGGGGGGGGTGCGCTCCCCCCTGCTAACAGACGTGGCGCTGGTAGTCGCATCTCCCCCGGATCCCGCACGGCCACGACTTCAGCCGCGGTGGCTACTGCCGCCTGCGGGCCGGGGCTCCGCCGCCTCCGGGTGGCTGGCCTGGGGCGGCCGCCGGCGCCGCCGTGCCTTCAACGGACCACGGGACGCGCTCCGGTGGTCCGTTTTGCCCGTTGTCTGTACCTGTGGATCTCTCGGGACCCGTAGATTACTGCGAAGGGTTCCAAACGCCTTTGCATCCCGCTTCTTCATCGCCTGTCTATCCGTACACCAATAAACAAACTATGGATGTTTGTCGGGTCGTGTTCATTCATCCCGCACCCTCTGCGTTAGGTTTTTTTCAAAAGTCAATATTTAAAAGACATGCTCTAAACAAGGGCATAATTTGTTCAAGGTAAAATTATTCAATCACCCTGAAATTAAAATACTCATGCACTAGGGGATAATTCACACATAAACTTTATTCAAAAACCCCCTACATCAAGAGTTTTTGAACAAAGGTTCGTCGCGGGAAAAAGGACGTCGTGGAAGAAGGATCATCGGCATCGCGGTACACGGCATCGCGTCGTTGATCATCAAGGAACTTTCTTTCTACGTCGTCTTTCGTCGGAGGTTGGCATTCTTCATTGGTGATGGTGTCTTCTTCGTGTTCTTCACGGAGGAAGATGGGGATTCCAAGTTTCCTCTCCAATCCTTCTCGCACAAGGAAAACCACAAAAAAATAAGGTGTTGCCTTATTTTATTACTCATGTAAACCCTTAATTGAAATTCTAAATTAAAACACGATTTAATTAATGTGTGTTGACCAATTAATGAGGCGTTTAATAAACCAATTAAACGTGAGAGTTGTCTTGGAATTTAAGAGGGGGTGCGGGTGAGTTACCAAAAATAAAAGCATGTGGGAGGTAAAAATGAAATATAGGGGTGGGGCTCGTGTGGGCCCCAACTCACTAATATCCTACGTAGGAGTTAGGGTATTTTTGGGTCCCACTCTAACCACCATTCCAAGGATATAATTAGATAAATAAAATAAAATTATAGCACAATATTTTAATTTTTTTCTTTAGATAACCCAATTAATTAATAACCTCACCCGAGAAAACACAACTCCGGAAAAGGTGTTATTAAGAAATTACCAGCACTTCGATTCCATCAGTTCCCTCAGAATTCAATTCCAAGAACCGGTTAAAAAGTTAGGAAAACACGCTCTTTCATTCACTGAACGTACCCGAGCTAAAATTTAGAAATTGATTCCGGGCACACCGGGCCTCGGAATCAGGTGCCGTCAGAAACTGCGTTTTTGTAAAATCCCAATGAAAATTTAAAAAAACAATTCCTTGAATTTTAAAGGTCTTTAAATTAATTTTGTTGTAATTAAAAATTTATTTTAAAAATATTTCTATTATAAATCCACCAATTAAAATAATAAGCTAAACTGTAGTGAATTTGTCATACAGTAAAGGGTTAGTTAGGTTCTAAAGAGATTGATTAGTTCTCAGTTAATCTAATCTGGAGATTATATTTTCTTTTGAAACTAACTTACTGGTTTAAAATATATAAAAACACTTTCTAGTTTAACTATCAGAGTAAATTTATAATAGATTTGTATTTAATGTACTTACCAGCGGAATATTCAATATAGTTTAAAACAAAAAAACAAGCACAGCAGGATTAACCAATACATTCAGTCTCAAGATGAGACTTATTCCTCTCAAATAGTTTATATAAACATTGATCCAAACCATGGATTGGGGTTAAACAATGCTACAAATATTGTATAGGTCTTATAACCACTACCATAGTTCTTCGTGGGAAAAACAAAACAATAGCACACAGGCTATCCATGTCACACTTGACCTCCTCCACTATCCACAGTGGGAATCAAAATTATTTAGAATTATTGAGTGAGGATATTATATATCCACTAGTTCATCATATGAGACCATGTGTGTCTAACAATATAGATCACACACACTACTCAAAATGTAAATAAATTATAAACAATATAGATAAACATATAGAGATGAGTTTAGAATGATCTATGTGTTTTGATTGAAGCTCTGGATTCTTTAGATTGATGTAGATGAAGCTTTGATTCATTCTCTGGTTTTTGTCAAGAAAACAGAGTGTCATTTTTGCATTTGACTTCCAGGACTAGGTTGATCATTATGATCAGCTTGAGTGCAAGTAAAATCGTTGAAGATATTTCTTTCTTGAATGTTCAGTTTTTTATAGATCCAGTATGATTTCTTCCTTCTACATCTACGCATGTATGTCTTTGAATATCTCTAGAGGATTGTCTCGTATGTACATGGAATGACTGACCAAACACACCACCTTTAGTAGTTCGATGTTCCCTTATATAAATATTTTTCTCCTTCATGGTGAATGATTACCTTTTTACAGGTATGAGGTACGATTATTGAAATACCAAAAACTATCATTAATTACTAGCACATGCATTAAAAACATAAAATATAACCATTTCTAAATAAAAAATTATAAGTAGGGTTCAGAGATATGATGATTGGTTTCCATTTGTAGCTCTTAGTATCAGGGATCTTGTATCGGTGGACTTGACTCAATAGGTCGGTATCAATAGTTGTTTCTCTTTATAACGGTAGATCGCTTGAAACGGTGGCTCCTTCTTTCGCTGGTTGTTCTGTATATCAGTGACCATTTGGTTGACTTATTATATCGGTAGCTCAGGAGTAACAGTAACTATTTTTCTATTTAAGAAGTCTTGTATCGGAAGACTTTGTAGCAGTAACCATCTGTCTGTATCAGCAGACTTCTATCGATAGCTGTCTGTATCGGTGGAATTTGTATGTCTGTATTGGTATCCTTCTTTATCAATGGACTTCATATTAGTAGCTTTCTGTCTCTATGTATCAGTAACTATTGTGCATACCGGTGGACTTATGCATACCAGGGGACATACTCTATCGGTAGACTTATATCAGTAACTCACAAACTTAATACTTATCTATTTTATGCTAATCATATCCAGATTGAGTTAGTAACAGTTCTAAACAAAATGTAGATAACCATTGAATAAATAATTCCAATCATCATTTTGATATCAACTGAATAGTAGGATTTCATATATATTAAAGGAATTAGTATAGATAGACATTATTTGGGATTATACAAGCATGTTGAAACATAATTGAGATTATCAAAACATGTGAGGTCAACAATCTCCCCCTTTTTGATAAACACAAATTATGATATTAGAATCCAAAATAATCAGTAATGGAAGAGTATAAAATACAATGGTTCTTCTTTCTCATTGTGAGTAATGAAATATTAAAATGTGAGATTTTAAATGTATCAAAGGATATAGTATTAATTTCAATTATATCAAAGGTAACAAATGTACTAGATTTATAAAACAAATGTATCATATGTAAAATATAATGGATCTTCATATCACAATTCTCCCCCTTTGTCCTCCCATATTTTTCATATTAGTTTTGTTAGAATTTATTAATAATTTCAATGATGATATATGTTATGAAAAATTCCCAAGAAAAAAAATCTTAAATCAGATACAAGAAGATTTACCTCATTTTTTGAGAATGAAATAACTGGTTGTCCATGATGATGAAATTGTTATGTGTAAATGTAAAGGTTAGCGACCATGACATCCTTTTCACAAGGCCCAATTTTCTCAATGGTTTTTTCAAAAACCACAACAGTGAAGGATCATATAACTAATGTAGGATTTCTCACCTTTTTCACATATTATTGGGTTCATCGACCTCCTTCCTTGAAGAATTGGAAATGTAAATTATTTTAAAAATCATGAAACAATATAGAGTAATATACATAATTAATAACTACTATAATGATGGGAAAATGTGATCAATACATATATGTTAAAAATTAATATTTTTCACTTTTATAAAAAACTTCAAAACGGAAAGAACTGTAAATGTTATAATGATATCTTATTAATCATTTTAAAAAAAATTAAAAATTAAATAAAATTAACCATTTATATAATTCATTTTCCCAATAATAACATTCTTGGAACATTATAGATAACATGGATATGGAGGAGAAATATTTAAAATAATTACATTAAAAAGGAATTAATGAAAAATTCCATACATTTTGTCATGTCTAGCTTCATACATTTTCTAACATCAAACAAATAAAATTATATTATTCATTTACATTATTAAGAACCTTTTTCATGTATATTCCATTAAAATTATTAATTTTATTTAAATAATTATAATGTTTTATTTATATTTTGAACTAATTATGCTTAATTCATACATTTTGGGGTCTTATGATATAAAACCTGAAAATAGAATAGGTGCATTGATAGTAGAGAAAGGAGTAATTATTCCACCATATATATAATCATAAAAATTGTATAATTATCATTTTTACTTATGAAATGTATTTGAATAACAATCCATCTATTGTGGTGATGAAAAATTTTGAACATCATAACATGGTAACCATAGAATATTCATGTGCATGAACAATGATATAATTTTTCTACTAGATGGAAGACAAATAAGGTATACAAAATTTTAATTTTATAGAATCATAAAAAAAATTGTATTATATATATATTTATGAGTTCTATCATTATAACTAACCATGTGAGGTTATATTAATAATGAATCACCTTTATTTGTATAGGTGGTCATCCACAGGTACACATGAGTGTTGTTATCATTTTCTAACGGATGGAAGGGGAATAAGGTAAGAAATATAATATATTCAGAAAAAAAAACATTAATTCATAAAAATAATATATATTCATTTGACCTAATATTAAAACTATCCATATGATCCAGTGATGAAGAATAAAACACATTTATTCATGGAGGTCGCAGTCCACATATATGAAATAATGATGTTTTCTTTTCCCATAGGTTATAAAATGATATTAAAATGGGTAAAGATATTTAAAAATTACATTATATAAGATAATAATTATACTACATCATTGTGTTTTGAAAATATTTAATGGAGGTATAAGAATAAATAAATGTAAAACATTTGGTTAAGTGTTATAACTATTTATTATGAGACCTCTTTTGGATTACTCATTCAGGCTTATAAGACTTGTAATTTTGAGAGGCCAGTACTTACGACACCTAGGAAACGTTTTTCATAAGTTATTGGGTAAGTATTTTTCAAGATAAATTTATTAATATATTTTAATATGATATGAGAGGAGGATCCATTTTATGAGTGAGGGGAATGACACTCTTGCAATTATTCATTTTTTAAACATAATATAAAGTGTTATTCGTAAGAAAGTGTCTCTAAAACTCTCCAATTTTTAAGTTACAGTGATAATATTTGAAATACCATCATCCTGTAAGAATTATGTTAATATTATTAAACCCGATCACTTTCTATTTACAATAATAAACCATTTTTACCCTTGGTTTTTGAAACTAATTCATATTATGGTAACTATTCATTATAAAGAAAATAAAATCAACCTTGGTAAAACAAATAAAGCCTACTGATTAAAAATGAGAAATATATTTTTCATGATTTAATATTTTAATGTTTTATAAATTACTTTTTAATATAAGTATACAAAACTCAATGAATAACTATTTATATTATAAAATGGATTATTAAGATTAAATACGAATTTATAAAAAAAGGAATTATAATATTTTGTATTATGAAACTAATTGGAAATTTTATATTAAAAGTATACTTATGTGACTTTTAAACGAATTTATATTTGAATAAAAAATTTCAATTTCTTGAAAAATGAGTTTTTTTATAAAAAAAAATTATTTTACACTATTCACCCTAAGATGAATTTGATATACTGATATAAAAAATGAATTCAATTTAATAAAATTCAGTTAAAAATATTAGAAATTTAAATTTTAAACAAAACCATATAATGTATAAAAAATAATTATTTTTGAAAATTTTATTTCATTTTAGATTGAAAAATAACATAAAATAAATATAATGCATATGACTCCATAAAATATAATCATGAATATTACTGATGAAGTTTTGACATGAAGGCTCTCAAAAATATTTATAATTAAGCGCAACACAGGGGCTGACCTAGGTCAATTTGTGAGGAGATGTTGTGGTCAGTCACACACTAAATCTCATTCAATTTTTATTATTATTTCATATATATGAAATAAAACGACCCAAAATGGAGATTTGAGAAATGAGAATGAAATTAAAAAATTTAAACATGAAATTGCAATGAAAAATATGAATACAGATGGAATGATGTCAGAAGGAAAGAAGATATTCCCAAAAGATTCACCAAAATTGAACCTTCATTGTCTGATTACTAGATTCAAATTCAATTAATAAACACATTCCATCATATGCGTGAATTTAATCTTCTATATATGGTTTTGAATATATAGTTCAGTCAACGATCACTGAGAGGCCACACATCAAACTCATTGATCATTGGAAAATATTATAGAAGTGGAAGTTAAGCCATGGGAGTCATGTAGAGATAGAAAGGTGCATTAAAAACTATGATCCCCCATTTCATAAATCTAATAAAATAAGAAATAATAAATATTAATTTGCAATTACTTGGGTTCAACAATGTATTGATCCCATAGTAACACCCTCGGGTTAGTTACTCATGATCACGAGTATAAGAGATCATAATGGATAAGAACGAGTTGAATACCAAAAGATAAAAAAATATGAGAATATGATGAATAAGGAGAGTAAAATATATTAAAACTGTATAATACTATTATAGATGAAAAGAAACAACTAAAAAATCAAAAATGGCAACATAGAAGTGCCAATAATTTGAAAAGGGATGGGGAAACATATTTATATGGAGATGGGGGGAAATAATTCTCTCCAAAAGTTCTCTCCAAATGTTTTCACATGAATGTAAGATTAAATGGAAGAATTTGTAATATGTTTCTTCATGAATGTTAGTTATTAATTTTTCATTAGTTCAACCTCAATATTTATACATCCTTGAAAACATGACTAAGGATTTCTTTTCCATGTTTATTTGAGACATTTATTCTATCCATGGGACTCGTCATATATAAATTCTTCAAATTCTCATGCCTTTATGACCTTTCAACCGGTAAATTCACAATTTGCATCCTTAATGAAATTTCTTCCATACATGAATTCACATTACTCCACAAAAATTCAAACATTTTGGGAACATGGATTAGATTGTAGGAAATAATTAATAATTGGAACCTTTTCTCCAGAATGAGACCTTTCATATTCAACAAGTATGAACCATTCAAAGAAAGAATTAATGATCTTATTTTGACATGAAAGTCATAAAGGGTGTGAATTATTGGATCCTATTTCATCTCTTTCTATAGGAAACCAATTTACCCACATTTAACCAGATTTATGCCTCAATTAAAAATGTAGAGTCCACTATTCTTGATAGAACAACTTTCCCAAAAGAATGATTTCTTTGGGCCTCCATATATCCTAATAAAGACTTAGACTAGTTTAAAAATATGTATCAAACACACATGGGTATCCTAAAAATGTAATCACATGATTTGGATCTATATTAAAAATGATATACTCAAAATACATAAGTGATTGGAAATTGTTAAAATTACAGAATTGACTATTTTCACATTTAAGTTCAAAATGCCACTAAAACCAAAAAATAAGACAATTAAACAAGAAATAACACTATGGTGGGATTATAAATAATGAAATAAAGTATAAAATATATTAAAATATTTTCTTCATAAACCCCCCACACATAACCAT
Organism: Viscum album; assembly: GCA_963277665.1. Classification (NCBI taxonomy): domain Eukaryota; kingdom Viridiplantae; phylum Streptophyta; class Magnoliopsida; order Santalales; family Viscaceae; genus Viscum; species Viscum album. Next base: position 1,363,830,122 of record OY728162.1, on the reverse strand, counting down.
TATACTCATGAGAAATCATCTTATACCAACTTACAAACAAACTTCTCAAATAATAAATGACAACAAAACAAAATTATCATATCAAAGAAAATATCATGCCTCCTTAGTCGATAAAAATTTTCAAACTCTTAAAAATTCATAGAAATACATTATATTTCCTATTAATCCTCACATGTATGTCGTAATTACTTCCCCGTAAAAATATTTTCTTTCTTCACTAAATGATTTTTTTGTGTTGTTATTCTCATTACTATGAATAAGTATGATTTTAAAATTGTTGTTTTAATTATTGTATCTCCAGATAATGGAGTCACTAATGTGTCAATAATTAGGTATTTTTCATGGTTTCATCTGAGGATGAGGGTTGGAATGATTATAATGTAAAAACACATGAGGAAAAATAAGTAGGGTAAATCTATAAAGTAAATTAAATAAATGAAAATAGTTTTTCTCAAGAATGATGTGCTCCAAAATCAACTCAAAAAGTAAGCCACCTCCAAGCACCTATTTATTTCAGAATTTCAAAATTGGAATTTTCAGAATCAATGATGTTTTTCCATTCCCCAATTATATAATTGTTTTAGATGGAATTTAGTTATGGATTTAACTTGAGATTCATGTTTTTTATAAAAGGAGATACAACATTATATCTTCCAAAATTGGTGAACACCCATCATATATTTTTATTTCTCTTTGGAACAGCCATCCATATTTTCATCATTAATGTTATTCTATAGAACCATAATAAATATGGAAACACATTCTATTCAACACAAATCGATTCTTCGTGAAAGAAAAACACAACTCCTCTTTTCCCATCCCGACACATGAGTTTAATAATAATCATGCATTTTACTTTTAGGGAAGGATGGAAAAGGATATGTTTCATATAATTTGGAAAACTAATAATGTATTTCATGTATATTTGAGGTTTAATAAAGTTTGGATGAAAAGGTAGGACAAAAATGAAAGTAAAATGTAAAAAGGGATTTCAAGGTGGTGCCTCAATATTATTTAACTCATTCCATGAACTCTAATAGATTTTAAAAATATAATAATATGATATTCAAGACCACATAACATGTATCATGACATTAAAGAAAAATATTAGTGTAAGAAGATGTTAAATATATTAGGAAGTCTCTCATGTTGGGTAGGATATTGAACTTGGATAGTACTTGTGGGCAGGTGTTTCACAATCTACCAAAAATGATCAAATAAAAAAGATATGAAATGAAAATCAAAATACATTTAGAAAAAATTTAAACAAAAAAACATTTAAATAAAGAAATTTTCCAAAAACAACAATTTTTTGTGATTTTTTCAAACTATTAATTTCAATTAAAAATTCTTAAAAACACACAAAAAAATTGAAAAATGAAAAAAGAAAAGAAAAGATCATAAAAAGAAATTAAAAATAAAATTAATGAACAAAAATAAGTCATAATAATATATAAACATACCTCCCCAATATTATACCATTTGAAACCCGCTTTTAGCTCAAATATTATCGACAAACATTTTCACGCAACATTTTAATTGGGTGGTAAAAAAAGTACATAATCTGATTTATTTTTCAGTAGAAGCCTTTAATTAATATCTTAGCTGATACCATATTTAAAAATATGATAAATAGTGAATAATTCATAAGAAAAATAATGAAAAATAAATAGAAAGGTGATAAAAAATGATAATACTTGGTTCATAAACCCAAATGGGTGATGGGTTTTTACAGCCCCTAGTGAGAAAATTTTAGTGGATTTTCCTCAATAAAATGTTGTTGTGGTTTATTTGAGATGAACCACCACATGAAACTTTTCACAGTGTCTTTGAGTAAATAATGAAAGTAGTTAACCACACAAAATATAAAAAACTTTCTAACCTCTAATAAATTAAAAATAGATGATTTGAGGTCCATAGAGGTAATTAAAAGAAAATAGGGGTTTGCTATGTTGACATATATAGTGTCCTCCTTCATATGGTATGACTATTGTTATGGAGGAGGTAGTCGTACCACAACATGATAAAACCACACTTTTTATTAAGTCACAACCACAAGAGTATTGTCTTATTTATCATATAAGGTATGCTCTATTTTTTTATGTATCATATATTTTAGATAAAGAGAAGCCAGAAATCAATTCAGCTTGAATAAAATTAAAAGATGAATAATTAATAATGAAATATACTCTTTAATATAAGTCTTCTTGATTATTTATCTCCTTAGACAATACCATTAGAAGCACAATAATAATATGTTCATATTTGTCATTTTATTCCAAATGAAGAGAAAATTAGAAAGGTGTTGATGTTTCATTATCATGAATGGGAAGATCATGTTTCAGGTTTACTTCAACAAAACTATTCCATGATTCTTAGAATAATTGATGACCCCCAATAAGTTCATCAACTATAATGTGTAGTTTATATACCTCCTCAAGAAATGGTTGATTGTATTATGATGTGATTAATTCTTTTATTATATCCTTATCATCAACGTTAAATTATTTAACATAAAAATGATTGGTGAAATATCTTCCACCACTATTTATTGTTTAGGATTTAGGTTAGGTTCATATTTATTCTATGATACATTTATATATTCAATAATCCATTATATTTGGATCCTGAGGATTGTAATTTTATCATTAATCCTTTGAAAATTAACATCAATATCATGGCAAATGTTTTATGGCACCTGATATTGTTCATTCTGTATATAATAATTTTAATTGAAGGGATTCAATAACAAAGAGAAGTTTTAAATAATTTTTCTTGAAATTTAATATTTTTTGGTGTTTCTTTAGGAGAGTAAAATTATTTACAAAAAGAGAATAAAAATAGTGAATGAAAAAAACTTATCTCTTTGAAAACCATGCCAGTTTTTGGAAGTGTTGTCACATGTGATCGAAATTTTTTTTTTAACAATTTGATGCATAGGGGATGACCTAGGTCATTATCTTGAGAAGCTATTGTGGTCAATAACACACTAATTATAATTAAAATTTTATTACATTTTATTTATTTATGAAAAAAACAACTAGAAATGGATATTTGAGAAATGAGAAAGTAATACAAAAGTAAAACATACAGAAGAAATGCAATCAAAATGAATATAGATGGAATTCTCTTATAGAGAAATGATATATTCATAAGGTAATCACCCAAATTGATCCTTAATCATCTAACTATGTGATTAAAATTGAATTAATTAAAAAATCCCTCATATTCACGAATATACTCTTCTATTTGTGGGTTTGAATATATTATTCACTCAACAATCACTGAGTTACCACACATTCACCTCCAAGACTGGGGGAAAATATTATAGAAGAAAAAGTTAAACATTAGGTAAAAATTGGAGATAAAAAGGCACCTTAGAAAATAATATCCCCCTTTACATAACTCTAAAAAAATAAAAAATAAAAAATAAATGTGTAATGACTTGTGTCTAGTCCGGGATTGATCCCCTGGGAACATCCTTCGGTATGTTAATCATGATATCATATTGGATAAGAACGTGGTGAAAAAATGAAGATAAAAAATATGAGAATGAGATGAAGAATAATCGTAATATATATTAAATCTATATAATACTATTATAGTATAAAATAAACTAAAAATATAAAATGGGAACATAAAAGTGTCGATACTTTTATAACGGATGGGGATAAAAAAATTTGGGAGAGGGGGTGAAATAATTCCCCCCAAAATCCATTTTAAAGTGTTTTTATGTTGATGTCCCATTAAATGGCCAAATTTGTTGTCAGTTTTTCCGTGAATGTTTTTTCATAATGTCCCATTATTTTACCCACAAAATTTCAGAACAAAGTTAACAAGATTATGGTCTTATGTCCATTTTCCTTTAATGCATTAAATCGGTTTGTGTGACTCATCAATTTCAAAATCATCAAATTCTAATGCCTTTATGACCTTAAAACTAGTCGAATCACTCATTTAATACATAATAAAAGTTGTTCCATACATTCTTCTGCATCCCTACATAATAATATAAAACATTTTGGAGGCTTGGTTTAGATGGTATGGATTAATTAATGATTGGAACCTTTTCTTCCTGATGAGACCATTCATATTCTACATGTTTGAACCATTAACAGAATGCCTCAATGGGATAAATTTGACTTAAAACGTAGAAAAGAAACCACTTATTGAATCCAATTTCATCTCCAGATGGATGAAATTCATGTTCACACATTTATCCTGATTTATGCCTCAATTACAAAGGTGGATCCCAATATGTTGGACAGAACATCTTTAAAACAAATAATGATTTTTATGGGCCTCTTGATATATGAATCAAGACATGTCCCAATTGAAAAATATGTATCCAATATACATGGGTATCCTAAAAAATTAAATCACTTGATTTGGATCAATATTAAAAAATAATAATCAACATATAGAAGTGATTGAAAACAGCTAAAATTCCAAAATTGAACATTTTTTACATTTAAACTCAAAATACCACTAAAACCAAAAAATGTGACAATTACCCATGAAATAACACTATGGTGGGATTACAAAAAATTAAATAATGTATAAAATACAATAAAATATTCTATTAATCAATTAATAATACATGAAATTTATTTATTCTTAAAATTATTGGGTTTTTATAAAACTCCCCAAAACATATATGTTGATTATGTTAATTAAATTTAAGGACCCCAACAAAATCAATCCATATACTCTTCAAAGACCCTTCAATGGTCATATAAAAGACTTCTAATGTCTCATAAATTATTTCTAGTAATATCTTATTTTGATAATGGATTATGGAGGTCTCTCTAAGTTCAAATGATACCACTACCTCATAATTTTTAATATTATATATCGATTTTCATTTCCCCAAATTTATAGATTATCTAGAAATACCTTCCACACTTCATTAGAAGTTTCCTAATATATATATATATCATCGGATAGGATTCTAAATTATTTGTATCAATAGCTCCTTATATACAATAGGTATGTGGAAAATAAGTAAATGACAATTATAAGACCATTAGACACTATAATTCATTTAAAATTAATTACTGAAATTTCAATTAAAATCATATTCATTCACTTAAAAGTTAATATAACTAAAAAACAACTTAGATCAAAAAAATCAGTGGAGGAAGATAAAACATTTATTTTTTTATGGATCCAATAACTCCTCCTCGCAATAACTAATATTCTCTTTCAGTATAAGTTAACCCTAAAAATGTCATGTTATTAAATTTATCTTATCCCAAGTTTCATTACATACTTATCCAGTCACTACCCATGATATTATCCTCCTAATATATTTTTAGTTCAACATATTATTATTATTTTTTAAAATCACATAAGGTATATTTTTTAATGATAAATACACATAGATATCAAAATCCTTAATCAACTCTAAATTGGTATATTTAGACTTAAATTCATCATTATTATATATTATTTACTCTTCCACATGTTAATTATTTTACAATGTTATCTTGTGGAAATTTAGTGTATTAGTATAAAATTTTAGTAAAATAATTCATATAGTGGTCATTTCACTGTTCATTTCATCCATTTAAACTACCAATGATCTTAATGTTGTTATTTAATATTCTAAAAATGTATTAGTTATTATAGAATACCCTTTGAATCAATATAAGGTTCAACAAGATGATTCAGTCATGTTATATGTTATTTAATTATAATTACTTCTATAATTTTATTAGCAAATAATATAATTTTAGATATGTAAGTTCTCATCATACCAGCCTATCACAACTATGGATTTAGTGATATATTATTTGGATTAATCGACATATTCTACCAAAAAGGATGAAATATTTTATTTCATATACATATTTTTAGATTATATGTTCTGATGTCAGGATATTATAGGTAATAACATGTGGTTTTATTAGATTTCAAATCACTATACTCTCATGTTTTATTAATGATTTACCATCAGATATACTGGAATAAATTTATTTTTACTATATATTGCACCCAATAATAGAGTGGGATGTAAAAAAATGATATGGAGATATTCTATGTATCGATTCATTCATAGATACAAATAATTTATCTTGTAAGAAACAATATCTTTTCTTTCTATATTTTATACTATATTTACCTTTCTATAACTATATTTTTTCAAAGAATATAAGATTAAGGGTTTGCGATAATTAAACATATCCATATAAATATATAATGTAGGACACCACATTGATGTTTCACTTATTAAGACCTTGAAATTATTTCAATAATTGTATATCATAGTTCAAAATTTACTCTTATCATTAGGCATGCATAGAATAAAATCTCCAACATCAAATGGAATTCAATGTTATTCCATTGAGAAATGTTTTTCATATATTAAATTAAATAAATATGACATTTAATTTTATATAATGTTATAAAATTATTAATCAATCATCATAGTAAATATATTTTCAAAAAACAAATTTATTGACAAAATAAGTTTCCAAATGCATAAATAAAATCAAAACATATACTATAAAAATGAATATTTACTATATTTTAGTGATATGATATGTAAAAAATAATAAAAAATATACTAAAAATATGATATTAATTTATTCTAAAAGTAGATGTTTTCTAAACATCATTGTAAAATATAGAAATTTTGAAATCCATTAAATTTTATAAACTATGGAATTAAAACACAAAATTTATAAAAAAAACATGGTAAAATATTAGTAACAATATTCCATAATAAATATGAGTAAGATAAAAGATCATGGGTGAATCAAGGTTTAGAGGTTGTGACCGAGGAATAAACTGTTATACATGTGGTAGTTATTGATTAAAAATAAAAAAACACGGAGTTATGATAAATTTGGTTGATGAAGATGATAGATTACGTTGTAATAATATAGAATATGTCGAGTCATCATACATGAAAATGATGGTGTTATATGGACCAATAAAATGAGATGGTTCATGCTGTTTGTCGGATGGCAATGAGGAGAGTTAAAAAAATATTTATGAGTATCAATATATATTAGTAGACCATATAATACAATATTTTTTTCGAGCAGTATAAATTGAATAGGAATATAATATATACTGTTTTTTTTAATTTATAGTTAATAAAAATATGAATCATATAAAATTATACATTTTGAGATCTATGGAGTCACAACTATGTCTCGAACAGTGTGTGAGATAGAGGTTCTATATACTATATAACAATATCAATCTATGTGAGTGAGTGAAAAACAATAGGGGAGAATTGACCATATGAGAAGAATAATAAGCATTCTAACCCAATAGGAGGAATCATGTTTTGAAAGTGTTGGGAAGAATATTGAAGGTAAAACCGATCACATACATAGTTTTTATATTCATTTATTAATGTTAGAATTGTTAGTCTATTTTGTTTTTATCATTATCTAAACATCCTTTTACTGTGACCATTAGTGGATATCTATTACTCTTATAATCAAAACCAACCGGAAAAATATTTATGTGATAAGAATTGATGTCCCAATTACCCATTTGACATATTAAAATTTTTATGGAAGAACAATGATTTTAAATAACTAACTATATATTTCATTGTAATACCAATCCAACAAGACGCAATATTATTTAATCATCTTACTATAATTTAAAATAGAGTGTTATAATCACTACAATGACTATAAATAGAAAATAATAATAGATAACTATATAAGAAAAAACAATAATATTATACTTGTGGTGATCATATTCATCTAACAGTAGAAAGAATTAATAATAAATTCATATTGAAAAACTATAATACCTTGAATGGGGATAATAAATTAACTTTGAGAAATATTTGAATTATATTATAGTATGGTAATAGCTATATTTTATGGTTAATAAAACCATTAAATGGTATAATGATTTTTTGAATAGTGACATTACCATTAGTAATAGAAATATTACCATTATGTGATCTCTATTATACTTGTGTTTAGTAATTTGCATAATGTCAAATTTTTATAACATAATTATCAAATATAATTAATATTTAATTAGTAATGACAACCAATTTAGTTATATATATCCTAAAATAATAAATTCTCATCAAGAGAGAGTTTTTAATTTTTTAGAATTTAAATAATTCATCCAAAAGAATTATATTTTTTTATATTTACTAAACCTCTCATATAGAGTAAATTAATTTCATTAAAAATACTTTAAATTTGTAATTGGATTACCCAAATTTTCATTTGAGAGTTTATTTAGATTTTATAATTATTAAGTGAATATTACAATTTGATATCCATATATGCTATGTATAATAACATAATTTTGATATAAAAAATATGAATTAATTGATACGAAAAATTTCAGCATCTAAAATATTATTAATTTTTAATATATTGTATATTAAAAAATTAAAACCTAATTTGAAAATATGTAATTAATTTTCTAAATTTTAAAATGATTTATGTGGTTTTAAAAATAATTCATTAATATAAAATGACTTTTCTATAAAAAAAATTAATTTTAATAATGTTACTTGTGTTCTTTATCTAAAATATTTACAAATCCATTGTTTAAAAATAAAATACCATGATCTAAACTCATGGGTAATGCAATGGTAATCTATTTTTTCATAGCCATGATTTTCAAAGCCTATGTCCAATAATTATTATACTATTATCCCTATTTTTTCATTAAATTCCCACACATTATGTCAGTGTAATTATTAAAAAAATAACATATAATGGTCCATTTATCATTTTATATAATTTTTAGTTACCCATAGTTCATGTAATTCTTTTCTCTTTTCTTACTCTCCACTTTGATTGGGTACATCTTGGGCCTCCTGAGGATGGATAACATTTATTTTGGAATAATAAATATTGTTTAGTGTTGTAGTTTCATTTGAAATAATGAATTCTATGTATAAACGTGTAATGGATTAGTGGGGTTCTTCTAGAGTTTTTAGAATTCTCAAGGTGGTTTGGTATTTTGTCTAAGAATATACAGTTTTTTATTTTTAAAGTTTATAAATTGTGTAATAGTAGTCCATGCCATGTAATTTTTTCCAAGATCATGTAATGGGAAGAGTATAGAGAGTGATATATTACATTCCCTCTAAAAATTTAATGCCATGTAACGATAAAAATAAATATAAAAAATAGGACTACTTTTTCAGTGTATATTGACAACATGTATTACATGAAGTGAAAATGTATTACACACCATTTAATTTTTATGAGTTAGGCTTTTAAAGTGTTTTTCAAATGAATTGTTTTATTATTTTCCTTAATCCCTCTTCCCTCTCAAACTATAAGCATTATTCTATGTTTTTAGGAACTACCACTCCATTCAGATCACATATTTTGGCATTTGATCATCAAGGTTATGCATGATGTCTGATAGTGTAAGAGAATCCTTCAAATTATTTATTTTCTTTTATTTTGGTAGAATTGTTGCCTTGAGTTATTAGATCAATTGATTTTAGATGATAATTTATCTTATTTCATTATTTATCTATCATGTGATCGTATTCTGGGGGCTGATTAATTGTTGGTTGTGGTGCGATGAGTTTGTGTCCTTGAGGTATATTGATGTATGTAATATTTTATGAACCATTTTTAAATTTGAATCACTTATATGATGTGTATATTGAGTCAAGGTACACTTTTTATTTGTGGGTCTTATCTCCATATTGGTTGATCCTATTGTAAGTGTGTGTGACTAGTGTTTTCAAGTATGTTGTTTTGTCTCTATCCTGTGTTTGTGAACTAATCTCCCCTGATTTTTGATAAATTATTTTATAAATTAATTTTCATGATTGAATGATTTAGTTTGATTGTGAAGACATGGGGTTTTTTAAAATGGTAATTTTCCCTTGGTTTTGGTAAATGGTAAGGGTTTTCAATTCATTGTGATTTTAATTTTAAAATGGTGTTTCAATAATGGTTTCAAATAAATGGTTTGACAGTTTTTTTTAAAAACAATATAGAACAAGGGAACCCTATGGTACTTAGGTGAAATGTTTAGTAATATATCTCATCCACTATCAAGGGGTTTGATCAGGGGGGATTTACTATTCTACCTAGTCCTGTTATTCTATTAACATGTTTGAACATTTTGAGTTTTCACTTTATGGGGTGTTCCTATGCTCTCTATACTTAATGTATTTTCTAAAATATTTATGTGCAAATTATTTCCTATGTTTAGTTATGAGTATCCTACCTATCCTAACCTAGTATGATCCTTGTAGTCATGTTACCTGTGCTTTTGGCTTGTACTTTTTTTGTTGCACTTCCACGAATTTGATATAATATGTGATACCTAATTTGTTTATATATATCTATTTTACAAATGTATATAAAATTTTTTCAAACTGATTGAAAAACATTATTATGAAATATTGAAAAAGTGGAACTTAAAATTTTTTCAATGATTTTGAGATAAAAAATGATTTTCTGTATATCATGACTTATTTTCTCTAATGTTGAGCATGTTTGGATTATTTTATAGATACTTGTTATGTAACACCAAGGTGGGACCCTAATGAGAATCTCCACACACACCCTACACACCCCTTCTGTTGTCCATATAACTAGTTATATACTTTGATTCAAGGAAAGAGAAGTTGATACAGGGAAGGAGCAAGGTTTTAAGTTAGTTAAGTTTAGGTAGCTAGAAAATGAGATGGTGGTATTTATTTCACACTATCATATAAAAACTATTGGAGTAGCCATTTTCGTTTTTCCATCCATTATAGTTTTTTTAGTCTCTTGGAGATTATTTTTCTGCATTTTCAATTATATCACATGAGTTATTCTATTTCTATTATGATAGATATATATTAATGTACTATTCCACTATTTTCTTGTAATCATGTATATATATGTCATATTGTTTTCTTAGGGTATGCTGAAATCAATAGATATGTATGTTGTTTTTTACTCGGGTTCTAGAATCCGACCCATGGGTATAGGGAACACCATTAGTTTATGTGGAATATTCTTGTAATGTTATATTTTTATAGGGTATTCAGGTCGATTTAATCATAATTTTATTGGATTATTGTATAGAGACTTGTTATAAAACACATATATGGGACCCTATTGATCATGTTAGCTCACACCATATGCACCCCTTTAGTGGTTTGTAAACCTGGTTATGACTTTCAATGCAGGGAAAGGCACGTCACTATAGTGACAAAGATAGATTTTCTATTACTTGTTATTAGTAGCCGGAGTGAGATTTGTTTGTGGTTCACCCACACAATCATATGGAGATTGTTGGCATAACTATTTTAGTTTTTTCATCCTTTGTAGTATTAATTATCTCTTCAATATTGTTTTTCAACCTGTTTAGTTCAATCACATCCATTTTTCTATATCTGGTGTGACATATATATATATATATATATATATATATTCACATATGGGTTATTTAATTACATGTATATATATTTAATTTTTTCTATTTTATGTTAGGAGAAATCATTAAATCTATTTTTGTTTTCCTATGTGCTAGGCAACAACCTGTAGGGATCGGGAACACCCTTTGGGTTCATAGAGAATTAAAGTCAGATTTTAGTTTGAAAGGGTATTTGGGTCAATTTTTTCCTATTTTTTTAATAGAGGTGTTCTTTCCTCAGTAGTCCTTATTTTGGGGAATTCGGTAAACTATAGATAGGATTTTTGGGACTTGAGAGGTTGGTTGCAGAGAGTTCTTGGATACCTATTTCCATGAAATGGCTCATATTACCATGGGATATTGGAATGTGTAACTCTTGTTTTGATTTCATGATCATAATATCAGATTTTTCATATGGTTTTCTAGTTTTAACGGACTTCATTATGTTGCATGATCATTTTATCTTTTTTGGTGTGCAAAAGTATGCCTCTGAGATGTTTTCCTCGAGTTCCGTAGAAGGGTTCAACTACTGTACTTTAAGGGAACCTGCCTATGGTTCTAAATTTTAGCAGGGATATGATGAAGGATGTTCATCATATCAACTATATGTACCCTAATTCCAACACACATATGTGGAGGTATATCCTAGAGATGTTGTAGATAGATTTTGATCACACGGGTTATTATATGTGAATTGATATCCCAATAGTCATCTTTAATTCCTACAGGTCTAACATAATTTAATAATTTATAAAATCTATAACAACATCGCTAAATATATAGTATCTAGAAAATATTAGTTTCAAAACCAAGAGAAAAATAGAAATGATATAAATTATTCATGGAAACTAAAATTAAAATTATTTATTCATTTGTAAAAAGGGAAATAAATAGCAGGATTGATTGGGTTGAATATTATGATTGATGACATTCCAGGATTAGTGATGTTTAGCATCGTGTGCTAGTGATTTAAATGATTCTAGATTTATTAAATTTTTTTGTTGGAATTGGGTCAATGAGGATCTTTGGTCTTGGTATCCTACCATAATCCTATGATTTCATCATTGGAATTCTCATCTACTAAATGAAATCACAAAACATTGTGACCCAAAACCATATTTAAACAAAATCGGCCTAGATTTCATAATGTTCATACACAAAATAAGACTATTAATTTATGAAATGAAATAATAAAACTAAAAATGCCAAATAATTTCTTGTAATACAAAATGAGAATGAATTAAAATTGATAAACATTGTTGCAAAAATAAAAAACATGAATAGAAAATACAAAATAATCTCTAACCATCACATCCCCTATAATCACATCACCGACACAAATACGAAAACATTTTCATTATTTTCATGATGAGAAAAATATGTATGGTTTCCCAAATTATAATTTAGGTGAGTAATGGTGGTGAAGATGGGCTCTAGATTGTTACTCCTTCATCTGGAAATGTCACTTGTTGTTCTATGGACTTCTTTTGGTCCCAACGTACATTAGAAGGGTGACTAAGGAGATCCATTTATAGAAAATCCCAGAAAAATACATTGTCATCATGTATTTACTTTTTCAGCGCATCCACACATACAAAACATGTAATGTACATTCCCATCATGTAATCTTGACCTATGTTTTCTCCTTTATTTTTGAATTTCCATGAATATCTAGGGAACTTTTACCCCTTTCATGATGTTTATTTTATCTTTAAATCATGAAATATCATCACAACTTATCATATGTGGATAATTATTATTGAAAAAGTCATGGTGTGTAATGTAATAATGCAACATGTAATAATTCTAATTCATTTTTTCATCTTGTATTCATTCACAGATGGTGATTAGAGTGTTTTGGATAATATTTTCTCCACTTTTCATTCCTTTTCCAAATATTCATTCAATCCCACCATAAAACCTAAAACATGTTAAATAATTCAATAAATTTTAGGATTATTCAATTTAATAAAAAAATATAAACATTATGACACTCTAGAAAGAATATATATGAAATATACATATCAAATACCCCCACACATGAATTTATAATTTTACTCAAAGATGGAATCTCAACATATGACCAAGGACTTTCACCTAACATGTTTTAAATTCAATTTTAACAAAAAACAATGGATCAAATGGAAAATAAAATCATCGAGAATCACACATAGATAATTCTTCAATGTTTTACCAAAGTCTTGTAAGTCATTAACATCTCCACCCTATAAAGAACAAATCAGAATTAATCATGGGGGATTCACCATTTTGGTCCAAATGACTCTGAGGCTTCATGGTAGGTAAGTAAATGATATAACCAGAAAGTCTCCAAAAGGATATTTGACTCTAAATTATTTTTCATAATATTCATGAATAGATCATTGAGTGTCTCCTTTCCTTCTCAAAAATCTTGAATAGGTATCATGATTGATGTAATAGAAATGAATGAATCAACCTCACTTGATTATATATATATATATATATATTCGTTTTTTTGAATTTTTTTATGATGATAAATCTCACATCCATCAACTAACCACATTCAATAAAAAAATATCACTCTAGAAAATGGTGATTTTTATATTCCCAAGGCAGAACCAATTTTGTAATGTTTTTTAATTTTTTTAAATTATTTTTTAGAAAGAGATCTGAATAATAAAATAAAAAGATATATGTCATATCATATCACCATATCATAATCAATAATCACCCAATAAAATATCCCTATTAAATTATATCATTTTACACCAAATAATGATCCTCTATCATAGCTATTGTTATTAAATATCATGAAAAACATATAGTAGACTATTGAAATAAATAAAATAGTATTGTAACATGGATCATTTCCAAGGAAGGTTGTTCATGAATTCTACAAGCTTAAAAATGGATTAATGCATGGTGGGTATTAGGATAAGGTATGAAAAAAATAATTCCCCAATCATATTAAAAGTTATTTTTTGTAGTAATATATTTGATAAGATGTACAAAAAGTTATATAAGAAAACATTCCCAAGTTAATCAAGAAATATAGGAAACAATGAATGGAAAATATTGTCTCAGTGAATATCTAGGGCATGTGAAAAATGGTTGGTTCAATTAGTCATGGGAATTCATAAAAATAATTAAATCAATTAGTGAAAAAATTATAAATTCAATGCATGGAAAAAATCATAAAAATTTCATTTACAATGATCAACATGCTCATCAAAATCTTGATTTTGGACATCCAAATCCAAATGCTTATCTGTGATGAATATTATTTTTTCTATTCTTCAATATTAAATTTATTGACAAAGAAATTTAAATACATGACATGGTGATTATCCTAGGTATATTCATGTCTCCTTGTTCATTGTAGTAAAGAAAAAATCCATTGTGGGTATTGAAAATTAAATGAAACCTTTAAATAATTAAATTATGGGGAATTTAATAGAATATATAAACATTTAAATGCTTACTCCACTTACAAGATGATACAACATAAATGGGAATTATATGTTCGATATGAACCTTTCCACGATGTGAAAATTCCCTTCACAACAAGTAAATCCTCTGCAGCTTCTTCTCATACAACATCCCTCCGCATTCCTTCCATGATGGTCCTGCAAGAAAAAAAATACAAAAGTGAAATCACAGTTCATAGAATATAAATTTTAAAAATGTTTGAGGAAGAATTGTTTTCCTAAAATCTAAAAATAAACAAATAATACTAAAAATTTGGGCTACCTCATAGAAGTTTATTTTTTTACGATCAATGTCTTGACCTTAACATAGTCAGCTATATGTGGTTAATATTTGGAGAGAGGTTACTTGATCTAGATCTAAAAAATGTCAAATCCCCGATTCCCTGGTGTAGATTGGTCATATCCCTTTCTATGAAACTAATTTCTCTCTTCCATTGTCTAAAACATTGTCTATCTCTAGATGAAAAATAAAATGGTTCTTAAGCATTCTTGAAAATCATATGGAAGTTTACTATCTAACCGAACATGTTATCATTTTTTGAATTCATCTTGGATGAATTTACCTCCATTATCTTCCACTTTTTTCCAGAAATTTCATACCTTTCTTCAGCTTGTTCTTACTTATTCACTTTCTTCATCAGCTACTTCGTCTCTTATTTCATGGAAAACATCATCCTATTCTTTCATTAGATTATTTTCTATAAAATCATCAACAATTTTTCCTAACATCATCATTTTATAGTAAAATTGAACTGCACTTATGATCCTATAACTCTTAAAATCATCTCTACATTTCAAATATCAATCAAGGGTCTTCTTATATCAAGGAACCATCTTCCCAAGATTATGGAGAGATTCTCTTTATCCATGTCAATAAATAGAAAATATAATACAAAATTCAACTTGTCTACTTTTTTTATGAAATCATTATGTAGTCATCGAAAATGTCTCACTATTTTATCAGCTAGTTGAATCATAACTCATGTTGGTTGAATCTCCTTCAATCCCTGGCTCATGAATCTTTCATGAGACTTTATGTTTACATTGGCACCTAAATAATATAAAGAACTACCAAACTCATTAGTTACAACAGTAAATCAAATTATAAATCTACCCTGCTTACTCTACTTTAATGGTAGGATGCATGATACTACTGCCGATCTTTCTCCTATAATCTGAATGATGGCTAAGTGTTCAAGAAATTTTTAGTTTCTAAATCATTTATTCATTAAATTTACGTATATAGGAACATTTTCAATTTATTTATAAAAATTTTTTTTGATGTGTATATTCTTGAAAATCTCTAAAAACATTTGTTTTTTCTCAACAATCTTCACCTACATCACTCGATATAGAAATGGTAGTGGTGTTTGGTAGGGATGTAGTGGTTTTTCTTTATTTCATTCCCATGATTCATTGTTATTTTATTGAATGAATACCAATAGTTGTTGAACATTATTTCTCGAAAATTCAATGACATGACCTCATGTTTTATTTCCAGTTCTATGAAAAATGGCTTCCACATCTCCCCAAGGATGTTGTTTTGGGATTTTTGAAGTTCTCATATTTTTCTTTCTATATGTTACTTGGAAATCTAGCAGAATTTACCATCAAAATTACTATTTTTAGCTTGGTGATTTTGTTTTTAGTTTCTCAATTCTCAGATTAAAATTACCTGATCCCTTGAATATTGTAAAAGATCTTAATGAGTGGCTCCTGTTGTGATCATAAATGTATTAAGGGTTTCCTCTATTTAATGAATTTGACTGGACAGTGTTGGCCCTTGGTGTTGAGGTTGGAAACCTTATTGTCTTGATTGAATTCCTTGGCCTTGATTTTATTTTGTTGTTTTGGTAATTTTGGCCACCATCCCTGAACATAATATTTATGATTATAATATAAATAATTCAAATATGAAAAGTACATACCATGGGGAATCTGATTTTCCATCATCGCATCCATCTTCCTTATCATAGGAACCATTTGAGTATTCATCAATTTATTTTTCCACCATATGCACTCGTTGTTCTCTACCTTTGTTGGGATTTCATTGAAAAATATTACTGGTCATCTCATCTACCAACTCATAGATCATCTCCAGTTACTTTTACATAAACAAACCTCCAGAAGCAACAACAATTATAGAATGATTCCCCTATGAAAGAAAAATGTAAAGTATTTGATTTAAGAGACAAATTTTGATTCCATGATGGTGATATTGGATCATAAAACTGTTAAACCATTCCCATGAACTATATAAATAATAATTAATTAATTTCTCAAAATTGAAAATACTTACCCTCAGATACATTGACATTGAGGGTGGTAAAAACCTTGTTTAAAACATTTTTACAAAAACCACTTATGTTGTTATTTAACGTGGAGGAAGACTTTGGAACCACTCCCATTCTTTTTTCCTTTAGAACGATTCCGAACAAACATATACAACAACTTTTTTGGCGTTCATAAATAGGAACATATTAAAAATTTCCAAGAAACTTTAGATATGGGTGATGAGGTCTTCATGAGGTATATCGGTGAATTGTAGTTAATGTGGGATAATATGGATGATTTTCAGCTTTATCTCGACGTTTTAAGTAGTGATGGGGGTATCATAATGCACGGATTAACACTTTTGTTTGAGGCTCTTCCATAATTTATCATTGGTTTCCTCTTGTATCCCTTCCTTGGACATGTTTCCCTGCTATCTAGCCCAACTCATTCTCAAATCCTTCAAATTGGCCGCTCCCAATAATGTTGTATTATTCACTTTTAGAACTCTTCCTTTTTCGACATAGGTAAGGTATTCTACAACTATGTATTCAATACAAGATCTTTGGTTTTATACTTCTCATGAATGGAGTAGTCATGAAAAAGATTGGTAAGAAAAACAACATCATGATATGACCAAGTGTAAAAAAAATTAAAATAACAATAATTACAATGATTCCTCTTAATTTCATCATAATTTCAAATATCCCTCACAATGGTTATACAAATTTGACATCCAATAGGGAAACATTAATTCATATAGGGCTAAACAAATTTAGTAATTTTTAAAAAATCTGACAACATAACTAAATAAGTAGTGTCTATAAAGTCTTAGTCTCAAACACATACGTACAATCCATATATTTTTAATTAATTAAGGAAAATAAAATTGAAATTGTTTGTTTATTTGGATAAATTGAAATAAATAGTATGATTGATTGGTTAGAATATCAGTATGGATGATATTCTAGCTTAAGTGATGTTCAGGTTCATGTGCAAGGGATGTAATTGATAATGGATTTATTGAGTTTTGGTGTTGGAATTCAGTTAGTGGGGATCCATGGTCTGGGTATCCTAACAAAATCTTATGATTTCACCATTGGAATGGTCATATACATGATTAATTCAAATCACAAAACTAGGTGACCCGAAACCATATTTAAACATAATCGGCCTTCATTGCATAATGTTCATACACAACCTAAGGTGATTAATTGATGCAATAAAATAGTTAAACACAGAACATATAAATGGTCATGTAATAAAAAATGATAATGAATTAGAATTGATAAAAAAATGTTACTACAATCAAAAACAAAAAAAATAGAAAATAGAATAAAACTTAATAATAGCACCCCCTATAATCACATCACTTGGTACAAAGAATACTACTCACTCATGATAAGAATGATGAGAATGAGAAGCATGGTTACCTGAAGAAGAATTGTAGTGAGGAATGGTGGTGAAGTTGTGATCCTAATTTTCACATCATCATTTGGAGTTGTCCCTTAGTGTCTCTTAGAATCCTTTTATATTCCAGTGTTCTTTGGAAGAGTGGCTGAGTGGTTACTTTTATAGGAAATCATATAAAATTCCTTGGCTATGAAATCTTTATTTTTTATGCGAGTTGACACTGAGATGACATGTAATGTACTTTGAAATTGTGCAATTTGGATCAGTGTTTTCTCCACAATTTTTTAATCAATGTGAATCTTACAAGAACATTGACTCCATTCACAATGTTTAACTAGGACTCATGAAATTTAACCTCTCTTCGTAGAATGAAATGTCATTTCAACAATTTCTAGGTATCTAATTCTTATAGAAAAATTCATGGCATGTAATTTAATAACATGGTCTGTAATCATTCTACTTTTGTTTTTCTGATCCACTTCATCGTCATAATTATGGTGTCACACAACTTTACTTCATTCATAGATATAAGTTCCTTTTCGCTCATATTTTATCCATTATTAATTTCATTTCCATATCTTCATTGATTATTTCCATAAAACATAAAACAAGTCAAATCATTCCAAAAATTATAAAGATTATCTATTAAAATACATAATGTAAAAATTTAGACACTATAAAAAGTATGCATGAAATGCACCTATCAAGAAGCCATCGTCCTTTAAGTGTATGAATGAACCTCCATAGGTAGATGAGTGGCTAGAAATTATTGATTAGATATTCAAAATTCTTGGATGCACCTAATTGTATCAAGGAGAGGTGTGCCTTGTTCAAACCTGAAGGTCCCAACAAGCTAGGATGGGATTCCATGGTACACTGTGATAGGATTATCGGATTGGATTAGAAAGGATGCATGAATATATTCTTCCAGTAGTTTGTACCACAGTCACTAATGATTGAGATTTCTTCGGGGTTCCTCTCTTTACAGTAGGGAGAGAATTCAGAGTTCGTGTGCACCAACCAGTTTACAAAGTTGGTTCATTTTTCCCCAAAGGATGTAAAGAATGACTAGATTAAATCATTGAAGTACCTATTATGGTTTCCACTATATATGAGATTGAGGTTATTTATGAAGAATCATTCCACCTACAAAAATATAGTGGACATGAATATGATCATAGAAATTTTTATGTCATGAATGGTTGGATATTCTTACCCTTCACTGTTACCTAGTTGTAGCTTTAATGGTGTGTTAGGGAAATAGAGAAAGTGGAAACATGCTTGTTGGATCGGAAGAGGTGGTTCTCGGTAGTATTTCTCCTTGGAACCTTAAATTGTATATAGTGTTTCCCCTCTAACATTATATCAATATGATATGGGAATATATACACACCATTCTTTTCCTTCACATATAAATATATAAAATAGTTGTGGACATTATTACTATGTGAAATGTTTTTTTATTTTTCTATGTTTATGCCTTGCTATGTCTAAGTATCTTTATATTTAAAGGATACCATGTAATAATCATATGATTTAAAGACTAAAAGGATCCATCAACCTACATCTGAAGTAAAATACCTTCACTTAGTAGATGAGTTCCCAGTGGATGTAGACATGGGTCTAGTTACAGTGATATGTACCATATTTATTTCATCTTTAGAAATAATCTATTTGTTTGATATTGGTTCTTCCCACTGAATTATATTTGATCATTTTTTGATATAATTAAACATCCAACATAGCTAATGTTCTTTGTTATGGATTAAAAGAAACCTCTTTGGAAGAGAAAAGAGAAAGGGTTCATTATTTCTCTATTGTAGTATAGATATCTGATGTAGAGTTAGTCTAGGATTTCCTCATTCTCAATATGGATTTGTTTGACATTATCATCGAGATGGATTCAATTATTTCTCATTGGGATGAGTTTGATTCTTATCAAGGAAATGTCTCATTTATTGAGGATGATGAGAGATCACATGTGTTTTATAGACCATGGGATCCTTGGTCAGGTCATGTAGGCCGTTCTTATCCAAGGATCAAGAGTTTGTTGTCAGCTATAGCAATTAGACTTAACAACATTTCAATTATTGTTAGTCTTCCTGCTATTGTTTAGGATTTTCCTATCATTTTTAAATATTATTTCCCTAGGATTCCTCTATATATAGAGGTGGATATTACAATTGACCTAGTGGCTGTTATGAATCTAATTTCAAAATCCAACTATTGTATAGAACCATCAGAGATGGAAGTTCTCAAGATTCAGAAGATATATCTGAAGTTAAAGGATTTTATTCTCCTTAGTGTTTAATTTTTGGAAACCTTAATGATCATCTCTAAGAAGGTTGGTGGTTGAATCTAATTTTTTGTATAATATCGAATGTTGAACCAAGTAATGTTTAAGAATATGTATTCTTTACCAAGATTGAATTATTTCTATGATCAGTTAAAGGGGGAAACGTGGGTTAAGAATATTTTTCTTTGGTCAAGTTATCATCAACATGGAGTTTGAACAGATGATATAAAAAAGATAGATTTTAGGAGTAGGTATGACAATTATGAATTTCTTGTGATTTAATTAGGTCTAACTGATTTTCCTACATATTTTATGTATTTGATGAATCATACATTCCATTAGTATCTTGAAACTTTTTTTCAGTGTTCATGAATGATATTTTTTTATTCAAGACCGTAGCATGAGAATGAGCACCATTTGGGTTTTGTTCTTGAAATCCTGGGGAGTCACCATTTGTATGGAATGATTTTGTAATGAATCTTATACATCCATGAAGTGATGTTCTTAGGGAACGTGATTTCTAAGTAAGGATTATTAGTTGATTCTCAGAAAGCGAATATTATATTTTCATGGGTAAAACCATGGAACGTCTTTCTAATTTAATGATTCATTGGACATGATGGATATTATTGATTTTTCACCAAAGATTTATCAAATTTAGAATCATATTTTAATGCTCTTATAATGAAATGGGTTAAATTAATATGGTTTATAGAATAGAATAATTCTTCTGAGGAGATGAAAACACTTCTGACGTCGTCTCTTTTTTTATCTAACCGGTGATAGGTAAAGGGTATGTGATTTTCAATGATTATTAGGGTTATGGTTTGGAGTGTGTTCTCATGTTGGATGATCATGTGGAAGTAAACAACTCTTGGAATCTTTCAACACATGATAATAATTTCCCCAATCCTGATATAGATCTTTCCACAATTATGCATGAGCATAAGGGTTGGTGGTACTATCATATTGGGGAGAGGTTAGCAGTAAATTTTAACAATAAGAGTTTAAGCTATATCTTTTCTTATAAATACCTGAATATCAGATATTATGTATCTAAGTAATACCTTAAAACATATGAATTTGATATCAATGACACCCCAAGGATGGGGAATGTCATTACAGACACTCTCAATAGGAACATGCCATCATAGGCTATTCAGTGATCGAAGGAAGAGTGGAACCTTATGTGGAATTTTTCATTGTTTCATCTAGATTATAAATATGATAATTTTTTATGGTTCTAACCAGTTTTTAGTTATTACCATCTCTCATGGAGACTATTCTATAGACTTTGTTACATGACGGTGAGTTATGATGAATTCCATTAATCCTATATAGTGGGGAGACTGTTTTTGGTAGGTCTCTCTATTCTGATGGACTTCTCATTTTTTGGGAACATTTTGTCATCCATGTATCTAGGAGGAGTTTAGTTATATTTAATTTTAAAAAATCTTCATGTTATATTCTTACGTGAACTATAAATAAGAATTGTTACATTAGTTGGAAATTATGGTGTTCGGGTATAAAGCGTTACATTTCAAATTATGTTTCTCGTAGTTACACATACTAATAGATAAGAGAAGATATTATAAAACTTTATGGTTTAATACAACCTCTTCTAGTGATTTTTTATAAATAGGAAAAGGTATCCATGGAATTGTTAGATAGATTACCATAAACTCCCCAAAGTAAATAATGCAATCTTGGTGGTTATTGCTTAGTTAATAATTTCGACTCATTTCATTCAGATCAGTGAAACCACTAAAGATAATGATCATGTAAGATGTATTTGTATGTAATTTTGATATTACATGGGGTTCATTTATGTCATTTGTTTATAAAGGGATCATGTGGCTACCTTGAGGTTATGTAAAAGTGTCTATGATATGAAGGGGACTCATGTTAGGTTGAGTACAACTTATCATCCACTAATAGATGGTTAGAAGTAGTGTACTATTCAGATTAGGGTGGATATGATCCATTCATGTGTATTAGAATTTTGTTGGATCATGGGATAGAAATATGAGAATGGTTGATTTTTCTTTTAATAATATTTATTTGTCATTTCACATAATATCTCCTCTTGAGGCTCTGTAAAATCACCCATGAATGCCACCTCTTTATTTGTAGGTGGTGGGTAAACCTACTTTGGTCCTACTGAGTTTGGTTTAGGAGACACTAGCAAGGGTTTAGGAAATACATCATCATTTGATTATGGATAATATTGCATTGTTATCTTATGATGATCAACAACATCATTCTTTGTATTTTTCTATAGGTGACTGTGTTTTATTGATGTTTATGCTCAGTTGGGTCACTTTCAACTTGGGAATTTGGAAATGTTTTATCCAAGATATGTTGTACTTTTTAGGGTCATCGAGACGATCAGGTAGGTTTTTTATCAGTTGGAATTTCCAGATCAGTTGATGATAATTCAGGTTTTTTTCCTCATATCACATCTTAGTAATAACCATCCCAATTTTTCTCATTTTCTGATTTGGTAAGAGAATAAGTTAGATCTAGATGCTTTTATTTTAGATATGCCAGTAGAGTTAGTTGAAACTCAAGTGAATGTATTTCATGGGAAGTCGATTCCATTTGTGAGAGTGTTATTGGGAAACATATTATATTCTCATGTGGCATGGGAGTGAGAGTCATTTATGAGGTCGAAATAGACGCAAACATTTACCAGACATTAATTGTCTACACGAATTCATTTATATAAAAATTATTAGAATGGGGATATTGTAACATCCTATTACCCACCTTTTTGGTAATTCCCACCTCTTTACTTATTATAATATTTAATAGGGTGAATATTGGGACTCTCAAGGATATAAACATTTTTTTGGAGAAAATTCTCTAAATTTCAGGGATGTATGTATCTTTAAATTAAAGGAGTCTATGTATAAATTTATAAGGTCTTAGAAGAGTTTTCCAAGAGTTTAGATAATGATGAAGGTTGTTTTGGATTTCTTGTAATAAAATGGAGTTTTTTCAATATTTGTGGAATTTACACAACATGTATTGGAATTACATGACATATAATGTTAACTAGTCCCATGTCATGATTTTAATATATAGAATGAATTATTACACACCATGTAATGCTAAAAATATATATTTTAGTAAAAGGAAAATGTGTTTTCAGTGTATATTTCCCCCTTAGATTACACATGTGGAAAGGGATTACATGCCGGGTAAATGTGACGAGTTTTTTTAGGTCTTTATTTAGATTATTTTTGTTATTATTATTGAAAAACCCTCTCCCCACTTGGCCTAGAATAATTCTTCATTGATTGTTGGAACATCCAATGGTTTTGGATCATTATGCTTAACATTTGTTCTTAATGGTTGTGAGAGATGTCCGTGAAGGTATTATAATCCTTCTGATTCTTCTTTTCTTTTCATCAATGTTTCACTATTTCTTTTTGTTATCAAATCCTTTCATTTGAGATGATAATTATTATTATTTCCTTCTAGATTTGTCATGTCATCATACTCCAGGGACCAATCCTTTATCTGTAGTGGTGAGAAGTGTGTGAATTCTTGACGAATGTGATGATATTTACTATTTTCCAATTCTTATGTTAAATTGAATCAACTCTAATATGTGTAGATTGAATCTAGGTTCTCCATTTTCATGTTTTAGTTCTCTCTGATGATGGAACCCACTGACGGAGTGTGTGACCAAACATTTTGAGGTAGGTGGTTACATTTATAGACTGTGTTGGAGAACTAAATTTCCTCGATTCTTGATAAATTATTTTATAAATCAATTCACATGTTTGACTTATTTTATTTGTGAAGTTGGAAATGGGTTTTTTATGGAAAGATGGTTTTGGCTAGTTTTGTTAAATTAAAAGGGTTTTCTGGAAACTGTGAAATGGATTTCTAAAACGGGTTTCAATGAATGGATTTTATAAAATAGTTAGATGAATTGCTTTGAAAAAATAAATCACATGGGAAACCTTGGGTATTTAGGTGGAAGTTGTGGTAATATTTCTCTTCCACTGTCGAGGGGTTTTCTCATGGGTATTTCCTCATCTCCATTGCCATTTCATTATAGGGACTTGTTAGACCCGTTGGAGGGTTCACTTTCTAGGGTGTTCCTCTACTCTATATACTTGATTAATAAATCTAGAGGCTTGATAAGAGCATAAATGTTTCTTTTTAGGTACAAGTATCCTAGATATCTTTACCTAGTGTAATCCTTTTTGTGATGTTACCTATGATTTTTTATTGTTTTGTTTTTTTGGTACTAGCATGGAATTGATATGATGTGTGATACCTTATTTATTTTTATGTATTTTTTTGATATATGTATATGAAATTCATTGAAACTGATTTTCCTATATTTTTTGGTAATGAGTAAAAATGGTATATTAATTGTTTTTCCTTGCATTTGAGATAAAAACTACTAAACTGTATATAATTCATTTTATAATTTAGATTTGATCTTGATTGGACTATTATAGAGATTCTTTTTATGATAAACCTAGGTGGGACTCTACTGAGCCTATTATTTCAGACCCTACATAACCCTTAGGTGGTTCATAGAACTAGTTGTGTCTTTCGGTGCAGGAAAAGAAAAGCAACTAAAGTGTGGTGGGGAGTTTTTATGTGATCTACGTTTAGGTAGTAGGATGGTGAGTTGGTGGGGGTCTCCCATCACCTTTATATAATGAATTTTGGAGTTTTTATTTTGTTTATTTAATCCTTTTTTGTTTTTTACATTCCTCTTGGAGACTTTTTTTATACCTTTTCAATTGTATCACTTTTTTTCTTTATTTAATGAAATATATATATTGAAGTTTTTTTATGTTTTTCAATGTGCAAGAATTTATATGTCATTTTTTCTACTCTTGTTAAGGGGAAATAATTTTCCTTGTTTGTTGGTATTTCTCATGTGCAAGATGCCAACCCAAGTGGGTTAGGTATTCCATTCATGTGTGTGGAGGATGGAGGTCGTGTACTATTTCGAGAGGGTATAGAGTTGGGTCTGTTACATTTTCTCTATCAAGAGTCCTTAAAATAATCTGTTGAGGGTATAAGTTTTTCTTTTTCTAGTATTATATAGTTATTTAGTAAGGTAATGTTTTTCAATATCTTCTCATTTTGTCATTTTAAATCATATTAAATATCATTTCATTCTAATGGAAATCGGTTTTATAAACTATTATCAAATATCAAATAATATAAAATGAATGATATATTAACATTTCACCTTCATGTATCAAATTTATACACAACCATTTCCATACACATAATAAAAAATCCATATATATTCCCTGAATTATGGTTTTCAAGGTTGTTATACTTTTAAGATGGTGGTGATATCTCAAAAAAGGATGACTAGGATATATCTAGTGGGATATGTACTTAGCCTATAGTGGAAAAATCATATCTTGACATCGAGGAACCGTCAATAAAAAAATCATGCCAACCATGGAGTTTTTCTATTTATAAATTCAATATCTGTAATTCATTTCAAATATTTGTGTCGTATATTCTAAATTTTATGATAGAACCTTTCGATAATTTCTATAGTCTCTTTTAATTACAACATCTAGTATTTATGGTTTAATTATTATTGATTTTATTTTACCATGAATTTAATAGATCCTATTACTCTCATATCAATCCATTCAATATTTTTTTATTTATTTCATTTTTAATATATTATGTTTTTACATTTTTTTGATAAATATTAATAAACATATCAATATTATTACATTGATAGATTAATCTTTGAAAATATGAATATACCTGTTTCTAAATAAATAAATATCGATTTTATAACTGTTTTTATATAAAATGGTAATTCGGAAAAAATTATTTACATTATTATTAAGAAATTATTTTCCCATGATATTTTTTTAAATTAATTATTCGATGTTTTGGGAGTGGAAATATATTCCCCCTCAATTCATCGATATATGATATGATACCAACTGGTATATGGTAAGGGGGTTATCCCTCAATTTTTTAATGATTTTATGGAACACAATCATGGTGGTATGGTTATTATTTTAATCATTATGGATTCAATCATTTATAGATCTATAACTTATTTATCAAGAGGGATTTATAAAATTACTCAAAATAGGGTGGATAATTGAGTTCAAAATAAATTTCACACAAAATAAAATCATCCCCTAAATTATTATTATATCTTTTATCAAAATAAAATGACATACTAAAAATAGAAAAATAGAACACAAATATTTTATACTGGCATGTGGGAGAATAATCCCCAGTCCACTGCACTAAAACTCTATTGACGAGGTTAGTGTTTTTCGCTGTATAGTTCCTTTTCATATGCACACTATGAGTGGAATGGAAGAAACATTAACTTATTTTAAATCGGCCACGATATATTTGGAGGACCTCCATTTTTACAATACTAATCCATGTTCCTTACAAAATAGAGAGCCTTAGAAAATGGATATATATTTATCTCAATATTTCAATATGGAATGAAAATATTTTAATAGGTTTCTGTAGATAAA
Source organism: Viscum album (assembly GCA_963277665.1). NCBI lineage: Eukaryota > Viridiplantae > Streptophyta > Magnoliopsida > Santalales > Viscaceae > Viscum > Viscum album. The sequence continues at coordinate 1,363,802,787 of OY728162.1, read as the reverse complement.
TTTTTCAAATTCAACTATATGATCTGAAGGGTATCCTGACTACAAAATATAATATCATTAATGAATAGAAAAACAACATGTTTATTATTCATAGATAAAACGAAATAGATTGTATTTATGGGAAATTAGAGTATTATATATATTTATTAGATAATACAAAAATCATGATTTTTCTCTAGATTTTTGATACTCTCAGTAGGGTGGCCTCCGACAACCATATGGATGTCTGGTCGTGGTGCAAGCTTAATCTTTTCTTCATCGCCCTACCTTCCCTGAGTAGAGCCTTTTCCTCGCCTCTAACTTAGGTTCACGTTTAGTTGCACTTGTCTCCGAGGTTTCTTTATCATTCCCTTCATTCTAATCTGGCATGGTCATCCTCCGCGGTGCCAAAATCGACTCCGGTTCCGGAGCGGGTTTCATAGGAGGTGGAGTACCATCATGGTTCTCCTCAGAGGGGGTTACTATTCTCTGTGCTTCAAGGGGATGAGGAGGCATGCTTGGCAGGGCCACCTCCATCGGTGAAACTTTGTATACTTGAAGATGAAGACAGAATCTCTAAGAAGAATATTATCCTTCCTAAGTCAAGCGATGTGTCGGACGGCAGTTTGGGCCCTCTCACGAGGTCAAAGGCGAAGGAAGCTGCCGCTCGGACCTTTTTCTCCCCATTGGGTGTCCCTCGTTTCAATGCCAGGTTTTCCAAGGGGTAATGATTTTACCGATTATTTAGAATGCAATAGGGATGGGGGAATAGACGAAATGTGCAATTTTTTATTTAGAAGATAAGAAGTCTACTACTTAAATTGTTATTATTCTCAAGTCAACGGAAGATCGTAGCAAGTTCCATGGTGTATCAATGAATCATGGATTTCAGTCATACGTTCATGGGTGCCCTGATATCTCCCATATATGGATTTGTTGGAATAAGTCTATTATGGTGGAATTGACCAGCATGTCACTGCAGTATATTAATACAAAAATATCATGTTTTAAGGGAGAAGTGTTGTGGTCCTTCATCTACGTGAGTACTGAGGTTCATAGGCATCTGGAGCTCTGGAGTTTTCTCAACGCATTCCAGCCTGGATCACTGACTTGGTTTGTGGGGGGAAACTTCAATTCCATCAATGATGCATCTGAAAAGAAGGGTGGCTCCACTGTGACTATAGGTGAGATGCAAGACTTCAGGGACTTCATCGCCTCTATGGGCCTCTTCCATCTAGGGTTCTAGGGGAGCCGATTTACCTGGTGCAATAAACGGAGGGGCAATATTTGAATTTGGATCAGGTTGGACAGGTGCCTTGAAAATATTTAGTCACTTCATTCCTCTGGCCTTACATTAGTTACCCACCATCCACAATCACTCTCATACCATGCACTGTTGCTGGTGGAGCTGTGTGTGCCCAGAAGCCATCACAATTATCAGGCCTTTATGTTCTCTAATAGTTGGCATTCGTCAACTAATCTTTGGCTGATGGTGAGGAACTCGTGGGAGGGCCGAGAGGACGGGGTCCCCCGGTATGGGCTGACCAACCAGCTTAAAAACCTCATGCAGAATATCCTGATTTGGCTCTGCAATAGACTAAACAACTACAAGAGGGTATAGTCGATTCAGAGGTACATTGTTATGATGTAGTATAATTTGATGTTGCATTGGAATGATGATATGTTTACCTCATATTTTGACAAATGGGTCTTCCTGGAAGAGAGATTGGTGGAGAAAGAGAGGGATCTCAGACAGAGAGCTCGAGTTATGTGGCTTAAGGAGGGCGACCACAATAGCTGCTTTTTTCACACTTGTATTTAGGAGAAAGGAACCAAGAGGATCAACATCCATATTGATAAAGGTTACTATAAAAATGAGATAGATGTTGCAGGGGTATGGAGCTGGACCATTTTGCAAGTTTTCTGGCTGGAGAGGTGCAAACAGGGTCTAAGAGTGATGGTATTAGTGAGGCAGTTGATGAGTTTTTGGAGTGTGTTCTAGGGAAGGTGGGGGAGTCTGAAAATGAACGATTAATGATGATTCTGGAGGAGGAAGATATCAAGAAGACAGAGACAGAGATTTCACTGGATAGCACCCCTCGAACAGATAGATTTCCAGCATGTTTTTATATGCATGCATGGGATACTGTTCGACACGAGGTGGTGGCAGCTGTCCAAGACTTCATTCGGGGGGGAGCCTTTGGGAATGGTTTGAGTGCTTCTAGGGTAGTGCTTATCCAGAAGATCAAATGCCCCTCAAACAATGGTCAATTCAGACCAATATTCCTATGCAATATATCCTAAAAAATCCTTGCGAGTATCATTGCTAGAATAATGGGTGGACTGATCCCAAAGCTGGTTTCCAGGGAAAAACAAAAGAATATCAAGGGACGCATCATTCAAGGAGTTGTGGGTATTGCAAGTGAACTAGTTAATAGTATGAAACGATGCTCGGTTGGATCCAACATCATTTTGTAGGCAGATATGGACAAGGCCTATGACAAACTTGAGTGGTCTTTTATCTTGAGGGTGATGCACTGGTTTGGCTTCTAGGAATGGGCATGTAATCTCTGTTTCTGGTGTTTCTCCTCGACTTGGTTGTCCATCTCTCTCAGATGGAAGTGGTTCAGATACATCAAGACTGTTCAGGGAGTGCGATATGGATATCCCCTCTCTCCTAGAATTTTTATTTTGGTGCAGGGGGGCCCTTACAAGGAACCTTTAGAGGAATGGGGAGTTTGGAATATTGAGGCCTAATGTCGGACGGCGGGGTAGGGAGACCATTTCAAATCACATGTTTGCAGATAAAATTCTTATTTTCACGAACGGTAGTCAATGGTCCCTTCTTGATCTTATGGAGGTACTATCAAGTTATGGTTGGGATAGTAGGCATCACATCAATGAATCTAAGATCCAAGTGTATATTTCAACTAAATGCTCTACCCGGCGATGTAGAAATATTCAGAGCATTCTGGGATGCCAACAAATGAATTTTCCCATGTGATATCTTGGGGTTCTTAATTACTATGGGCGGATCAAAAGAGATTTATTTGAGGGGGTCATGGACCATATGCTGGGAAGGATTTACAACTGGAAAACCAAGATTATTTCCTTTGCATGGAGGGTTTCAATAATCAATAATGTTCTATCTTTGATCTTGATGCATGTTTTTTCTATCATCCAGCCTCCAAAGGTAATGGTGGAGAGGATGGAGAATATCCTCACGACATTTCTTTTGGTATTCCAATTAGGCAGGCCGGTGCCACTAGGCCTCTTTGGCACGGCTGGAAAAACCAACAAAGGAGGAAGGGATTGGGGCTACGCGATCTAATGGCTACCATGCAAGGCATGCAAGAGTGTTTAGCATGGAATATTTTGGCAAGGAATTATTTATGGGCGAAGTTCTTCAAAGAACGATATGGGGACCCGGAGATGGATGTCATTCAGCACAGGGCTCGACTATATTGTTTTTTCAGGTGCTTTATGGGTTGCCTTGAAGAGGGATTTTTTTTTTAAATACGTTTTTCAAAAAAAATATTTTTTAAAAAACGCCCAGGTTAAAAATATTTTTGAAACTGCCCCTCAAAGGCGGCAGGCGCGATGCCGCCTTTGTGTTTCGGGGCAAAGGCGGCATCGCGCCTACCGCCTTTGGCCTTTACCCGAAAGGCGGCATCCGCGATGCCGCCTTTCCCCTAAAAATATTTTAATTTTTTTTTTGAAATTTTTTATTTTTATTTTTATTTGTTTTGTTTTGTTTATATATATATATATATATATATAAATAAATAAATAAAACAAAAATTTTCAACAGAATTTCTCTGCTACTAAATATCCAGCGGTACTGCCATTACAGCAGTCTGGATTCTGACAGAAACCCTCACCCAGACCTCCCTTTTATAAGATGCATTGCCCTGGAAATCATTCTGCATTTTCGATGTGGGATTCAGCTTCTCCCTTTCCTGCGCAGTACATTCTGCATTTCCGATGTGGGATTCTGTTTCAAGTGCGTGACTTTGAAAGACAATAAAATATAAACTATAAGACCAATATAAATGAAATTTTAAATATTGATTAAACATATAATTAATAGTTGAAATCAAAAAGAATTTCCTTAAAAATGATGATGCAAAATAATTTATAAGGTTTCAAAACCGCTTACTTGAAATTTAAAAAAGTTTCAAGTACGTGAATTTGAAAGACTATAAAATATAAAATATAAAACGAATATAATTGAAACTTTAAAGATTGATTAAAGATATAAGAAATAGTTTAAAACAAAAGGAATTTCATAAAAAAGGTTGATAGAAAATAATTTATAACCTCTCAAAACCGCTTACTTGAAATTTAAAAATGTTTCAAGCACGTGAATTTGAGTGACTATAAAATATAAATTATAGAACAAATATAATTGAAACTTTAAACATTGATTAAACATATACGAAATAGTTGAAAACAAAAGGAATTTCATAAAAAATGTTAATGGAAAATAATTTATAAGCTCTCAAAACCGCCTACTTGAAACTTAAAAACGCTTCAAATACGTAAATTTGAACGAGTATAATTATATAAGTAATAATTAATAAGTAATAAGTAATAATTATAATGAATAATAATAATTAATATTTATATAACTTATTAATAATTAATAACTAATTATTACTAATTACTAACTAATTAATTATAATTATTAATTATATTACCAATTAACTAAATAATTAGTGTATATATATAATAATTAATAAGTAATAAGTAATAATTATTAATTATTAATTATAATAAATAATAATAATAATTAATATTTATATTACCAATTACTAATTAATAATTAATAATTAATAAATACTAATTAATTACTAATAATTATAATGAATAATAATAATAATTAATTACTAATAATTACAAATTAATTATTAATTAATTACTAATAATTATAATGAATAATAATAATAATTAATATTTATATTACTAATGAACTAATTAATAATTAATTTGTAATTAGTTAATTAGTAATATAAATATTAATTATTAATTAGTTAATTAGTAATATAAATATGAATTATTATTATTTATTATAATTATTAGTAATTAATTAGTTAATTGGTAATATAAATATTAATTATTATTATTCATTATATATGTAATAATTAATAATTAATTATTAATTAGTTAATTATTAATTAGTTAATTAATAATTATTAATTAATTACTAATACTTATTAATTAATTACTAATAATGATTAATTAAGAACTAATATTTATTAGTTAATTATTATTAGTTAATTATTAATTAGTTAATTAATAATTATTAATTAATTATTAATTAGTTAATTATTAGTAATTGTTAATTAGTTAATTATTAATTAATTATTAATTAGTTAATTATTAATTAATTACTAATAATTATTAATTAATTACTAATAATGATTAATTAATTATTAATTAGTTAATTATTAATAATTATTAATTAGTTAATTATTATTAATTACTAATTAATTATTAATTAGTTAATTATTAATTAGTTAATTATTAATTAATTACTAATAATTATTAATTAATTACTAATAATGATTAATTAATTACTAATTATTATTAGTTAATTATTATTAATTAACTAATTAATAATTAACTAATAAAAATTAACTAATAATTATTAGTAATAATTAGTAATATAAATATTAATTAACTAATTAATAATTAATTATTAATTATTAATTAACTAATTAATAATTAACTAACAATAATTATTAATTAATTATTAATTAACTAACTAATAATTAATTAACTAATTAATAATTATTAGTAATATAATTAATAATGATTAATTAATTATTAATTAATAATTATTAATGATTAATTAACTAATTTATAATTATTAATTAACTAATTAATAATTATTAATTAACTAATTAATAATTATTAATTAAGTAATTAATAATTATTAGTAATATAATTAATAATGATTAATTAATTATTGATTAATTATTAATTAATAATTACTAATTAATAATTAATAATGATTAATTAATTATTAATTAATAATTATTAGTAATATAATTAATAATCATTTAGTTAATTAGTAATATAATTAATAATTGTAACTAATTAATTAGTAATTAGTAATTAGTAATTATTAATTATTAATTAGTAATTAGTAATTGGTAATATAAATATTAATTATTAATATTATTTATTATAATTAATAATTAATAATTTTTACTTATTACTTATTAATTATTATATATATACTAATTATTTAGTTAATTGGTAATATAATTAATAATTATAATTAATTATTTAGTAATTAGTAATTATTAATTATTAATTATTAATAAGTTATATAAATATTAATTATTATTAATCATTATAATTATTACTTATTACTTATTAATTATTACTTATATAATTATACTCGTTCAAATTTACATATTTGAAGCGTTTTTAAGTTTCAAGTAGGCGGTTTTGAGAGCTTATAAATTATTTTCCATTAACATTTTTTATGAAATTCCTTTTGTTTTCAACTATTTCTTATATGTTTAATCAATGTTTAAAGTTTCAATTATATTTGTTCTGTAGTTTATATTTTATAGTCACTCAAATTCACGTGCTTGAAACATTTTTAAATTTCAAGTAAGCGGTTTTGAGAGGTTATAAATTATTTTCTATCAACCTTTTTTATGAAATTCGTTTTGTTTTAAACTATTTCTTATATCTTTAATCAATCTTTAATGTTTCAATTATATTCGTTTTATATTTTATATTTTATAGTCTTTCAAATTCACGTACTTGAAACTTTTTTAAATTTCAAGTAAGCGGTTTTGAAACCTTATAAATTATTTTGCATCATCATTTTTAAGGAAATTCTTTTTGATTTCAACTATTAATTATATGTTTAATCAATATTTAAAATTTCATTTATATTGGTCTTATAGTTTATATTTTATTGTCTTTCAAAGTCACGCACTTGAAACAGAATCCCACATCGGAAATGCAGAATGTACTGTGCAGGAAAGGGAGAACCTGAATCCCCCATCGAAAATGCAGAATGATTTTCAGGGCAATGCATCTTATAAAAGGGAGGTCTGGGTGAGGGTTTCTGTCAGAATCCAGACTGCTGTAATGGCAGTACCGCTGGATATTTAGTAGCAGAGAAATTCTGCTGAAAATTTTTGTTTTATTTATTTATATATATATATATATATATATAAACAAAACAAAACAAAAATAAAAATAAAAATAAAAAATTTCAAAAAAAAATTTAAAATATTTTTAGGGGAAAGGCGGCATCGCGGATGCCGCCTTTCGGGTAAAGGCCAAAGGCGGCAGGCGCGATGCCGCCTTTGCCCCGAAACACAAAGGCGGCATCGCGCCTGCCGCCTTTGAGGGGCAGTTTCAAAAATATTTTTAACCTGGGCGTTTTTTAAAAAATATTTTTTTTGAAAAACGTATTTAAAAAAAAACCCCCTTGAAGAGATATGCGACTCGGACAGGTGGATCATTGGTAGAGGGGAATCCAGCTTCTCGAAAGACAATTGGGGAGGGGAGAGATTGTTTTTTCCGGGATTTCCTTCGTTGGACATCACCTTCTGAGAAGCCTCCAAGTAACTAGAGATCATCAACTCGTTTTTTAGTCAATAACAGAAGAAGGTTTTTGATAGAATAAGCATTAATGAAGAAGAGGATCAATGTTGCTTCACGGGTTCATCCTCGGGCAGGTTCTCCATTCGAGACTACAGAGAATGGAAGATTGTGGAACCCATCCTTGGGAACATGCTGGAGAAAACCTGGTGTAAGGAGATTCTAATCATGATAAACTTTCTGGTCTGTCATGTCAAAAAAAGATCCCTCCCAACATATGAAAACATTACAAGAAGGGGAATCTTCTTGGTATCCCACTTCTATTATTGCAAGGCTCCCAAGAGAGAATCATCTAATCATATCTTTTTTTAGAGCGACTGGGAGAATACTGTTTAGAGCATGTCCACTCCAACAGTTTGCACTAGATTTGAGCATTTCTGCTTCTAAGATATCCTTTCCTCGTCGTTTCTCGTAGTGATGATCAGTGACGAAGAAAGAAAACTAAGAGCTTGTATACTCGATGCAGTATGATGGGTTATTTTGGAGGCCATGAACAAGGAATACTTGGGTGCCCGGAGTTAAATTTTCTTGCTTCAGTTGAGAGAAAGATCGGTTGTCTATTAGTTGGTCACTCTGCTGGGGTTGGATCTGTGCTCGACTGCGGTGTCCAACTTCTTGGTTAGACCTTATGGCCTGGACTATTCTGAAGATCGGTGGGTAAAATGGAAATCACCTTCCAGCGGGCTCAAGTTAAATGTGTACATCTCATGCAAGCATGGAATGATGAGAGGCGGTGGGGTTTAAAAGGGCTCAGGAGGCTCGGTTTATATGGCTATTAATACTAACTATTGTATGGGTAATTCATTGGGGGTGGAAGCTCGGGCCCTTCTTACAGGACTGATGGTATGCAGAAGCAGTGGATTTCAGGTGTCATAGGTGGAGTCAGACTCGGGGGGGTCTTGGTTAATTATGTTCGGGGAAGGTCGGACGCACCCTGGGAACTTGCTTATATCATTATGTGGTGTGACTTGGAGACCAATAATGGACAACTCATTTAACATAGTTGGAGGAAAGGAAATTTTCTTGTAAATTCACCTGCAAGGATTGGAAGTCCCAGAGATGAGGTCGTTATGTATAAATTCTTGGGCTCTCTACCTCTTGAGTGCAGGTCCTTTGTGATGAAGGATGCCTTAGGGTTATATTACATTAGGCCTCCTTGAGTGTCTGCATTGTATCCTTTTTTGTTGTAGCCTTTTATCTTTTATATAAAAATCAATTTTCATCCTTATCCAGTTCTCATAGTTTTTTATAGATAGAATGGTATCCATGGTATTCAAAATAATTTCTAAAATGGTAAAAAAATATCCAAAGTGTGAATAAAAACTCATAAAATATATAATTCTAAGGATTATAACATTGATGTTAACTATATTCTTTTAATGTCTATTTAATGTTTCATATTTCTTATTATATTGAGAACTCTGAGTATTGGATCATTAAAGAGTAATTTTACTTTGAGGGAAATCTTCTACCTCATATGATAATAAGTTTTGTATGATATTTTACTATTTTATAATGTAATATATTTTCTGTAGAATAATATTACTATATTCACTATTTCATAAGATAATTTCTCTGTACAAATAAAATCATTAATCCGAGTATGATAAATCTCCACTTTATATATTAATTGACTTTTTCTAATATCATCATTTTGATCTTTTGAGCTCATATTATAGTTTGATTTTTTTTTTATAATTTTATCATTTTATGATAAATTTATTTTCCATAATAATAGATCATAAGATATTCTTATAAATCATAAGATAAATCATGTATGTTTGAATTTCATAGGATAATTTAAATTTTTTTGAATATATATGCAATTAAAAAACATTTTTTCATCAGTGTGATGATTTACTTTGATTGAAAATAGAATTATAGTAGTGTATCAAACATATTTTTTTATATCATATATTATCATCTCATAAGATATTTTATCACTGCGTATTATATTTCCATTATTATTTCATCTAAGGATACATAATTCTCATATAATCATTACTTTGGAATAATTGGACTAATTATTCATACTATATTATTTATGTCAAGTTTATAGTAATTTTTATTCTACTACATGAGCACCATTATTGATTGAGATCACTATATATATTGTTTAATTAATTTCCTTGGAAAATATGTAAAATAAATCATGTTATCAGTGAATTATCAAGGTTAAATAATGTTGACTAATGTATTATTAGAATATAAATTATGTTCTTAATCTAGTATAATGGTAAAGTATATATCTTTTCCCTTGATATATTAATCATATTGATACTATGTATTTTGATCTTATTTATTGTATTCCCATTGTAATAAATTAATTCCTAATATATATTACTATATGCGAGTACTGAATACTATGTTACATAATTAAATGTTATGTGAACAAATTATATCCATCTAGAATGGTTGATTTGTAAAAAACTATTTTTTAAAGAGTATGAATAATTTAGTAATGAATATTTAAGACAACATTAATGTAAAAATCCTATTATATAAATTATAATTTATGGAATAAAAATTAAGTGACTAAAACTAGAATAAAGTGTAAGACCTGGATTTACCCTCATTCATTTGGTGTTCTAATTTTATTTTCCCCTCATACAGTACTCACACCAATATCATAAGGTAATATATCCATGACTTATTTTGTTAATGTTTTACATATTTTTATAGAATAATTTGTTTCAAATATATTTTATTCATTAATTTTATTTTCTCATATATTTCCAAATTGAAATTCTTGGTACCAATCAAATGATGATCGAATAAATCATAGGACTCCCCATTCTTTATTTTATAATAGAATATTATTAGAGGATTCATTTATCATTGTTATGTTAAATTATACGAAAATTATTTTCAAACATATGATTCAAATTATTTTGATATATTTACTGAATGGAAAATAATTTTTAAAAGTGAAACAAGTTTCTACTCTATTATACAAAAGTTATTTCATATTGAAATTCATGTCTTGTGAAATAAAAATTGATATATATATATATATAGGAAACATCATGAGATATATATAGATTTATTTACAACAAAATAATCTAGAATCGATGCTGAAGGATTAGAGAGGCGTAGATTTTAACCCCTAATAAAATAAATAGTGGATTTTTGGTTATTTAATATTAATTCTATAGGGGAAGAAGATACTTAACTCTTGAAAAATAATTAATATCTAGTAGAAAGGTAAAAGGAATAATATATATAGATATAGAAAAAATGAAACCACTAGTTATAGATGAATTGAAAAATGTGAAATTCAGTATTAGACTCATAATTTGAGACATTACACACTCGAATATGTATGGAAGAATAATTTTGAACATTTAATGAGAAATACATATAAGAATCTACATCAATCCTCTATGAAGAAACATAGAGTTCAAAAAGATTTTATTATTGGAATGAATAGATACAAAAAGAACTCCAATAATATATAACTAAGTAAGTGTATAATAAAGTTGAATATTAAAAAAATTAAAGATCAAGGTATTACCATGATTCTAGATATGATAAAACCCATATCAAAATATTGTATTGAAAATATGACAAAATTTACAATGATATATAATCTGGAGAGAAAACATAATGAGTATTTCAAATATATCCATATATATTTATATATATGTTTCTATCAATTTGTAAACACATGTATAAAGATTTTAGGATATTGGATTTTCTTCTATTTATTTAAAAAGGGAAATAATTTGATTCCAAAAAAATGAATTCCCCTACAAAAAAATAGTTCCCTCATCAACTTGATGGTCTTTATTATAAAAATTGTGTTTATAATTTTTGGGATGTATTGGATTCATAAAAATATATGAGAAAGGGATAATATATAATTGATATCCGGTAAGGATTTTTTATGTATCCTTAATCATTTATTATAAATTTGAATCAATATGTTTTTTGGATAAATATTATTATTTTTCTTAAATAATTATTGAAAAGAAAGTCATTTAATTGAGAACAAATTTCCACATGGATTTAATTAAAAATTATACAATGCGCATACATGAAAAAGATGTCTTTTAGGATGAAATTTATTATCATTCCTGAAATCATTAAATTTACTTGTTGTGGTCCAATTATTTAATTATGGTACAATTAAATGATACTATACAATTACATGTGAATCATGAATTTTATATAAATATTTATTTTATTTAAATTTAGTGTAAGATGTACAAATTAACAATAATGGATTTCTACAAAAATAAATTAGTTATTAAATAAATAAATAACTCAAGTAGGGTTAGAGGTTTGGTTAAATTATTATATATTAAATAATAATTCACTGTCTACTTTTGTAAATAAGTATACCCCTGTGATGGATTGATGGGTTAATGTAAAGAGAAATAAATAATTATTTTGTATCTGAATGTAAAATAATGATAATGATTAGAATTGAAAAGGATGGGTACTATATGAAAACCAATTCCAAATGGAGCGAATTTTGATATTATGGATTTTGGTGGCTTTTATTTCTATTGGATTTGTTGTTTACAAATTACGGCCAAGAATCACTAATGAAAACTAGTTATTAAGACATCAACTTGTCAAGGTATTTCAATAATGAAAAATATGGTGATACAATGATTAATGGTTTATGTATATGAATATATAGTTATGATAAATGGTATTGGTTGAATTAATTAATATAAAGATTACAATATGATAAAGATATATTTGGAAACAGGATAACATAATAACGATGATTATATAGAGAATATATATTATAGTGTTTTTTGAAACCCATTTAATATTATATAAAAGAATATATGAAATTGAAAATTGACATTCATGTGGAATAATATATATATTACCAATCCATAGGTTATGATGAACTAATAAATTGAGCCAAGTGTATAACATACTCACTACTATGGTGATGGAAGTTCGTCAATACATATGGGAGAGTATTATTATTAATAAAAATATTCATGTGAGTATTTTGTCCCATGTATATGCATTATGTAATAATACAGTGATATAGAAAAATTCATTTTGTATGAGTAGATTGAATGATAGATGGAGAGATACAATAAATTAATATTTAGAGACTAGGGTGAAGGAAAATGTGTGTGTGTGTGTAAATTGTCATTCATAATGAAGCTATGTTTTGGAGGTGTTTCTTCATTGAGAAATATATTTATCTAGAATAATATGTGATTAAGACCCATGATGAGGATTTTATGATATTATTGAATTGTCTTTTATTGCAATTGTTTTATGAAATATTGATAATGATGTGATGAAAACATATATTAATAATTGAAATTTTAATGAAATATAATATTCTACATGTGTTGTATTATAATTAGTGATATAAACACAATGTAAGATGTATTAAATAATTATAATAAATAGAATTGAACTAAAAATAACATATTATTTGAAGATATGATGGTGTCACACCACATATTGAATTAAATTGAAGGTAATGAAAATAAAATAATCAACAACAACATAAAATCATGAATAATGATATGGACAATTTCTACATGGTGTATAGTGGAATAAATGTATTGCATATTATAGTGGGTCCTATCCTAAATGGATATTTATGTCTACATTTCAAGTCGATCATTTTAATATTTGAAATTATTAATTTTGTATATTGAAAGATTAATATTTCGATGTTATTTAATTATTTATTTATATTATGGGAGGTTATTTTTAAATTAAATTGGGAATAATTAAAAAAAAGGTTGAATTCACAATGAAATATTTTTATCCACAATGTAAGATAAGATATTACTCGAGTCTGAGGCTCAAAAGTTAATGTTTAACCATTAAAACCTCATAATGATAGAAAATATCCATTAAAATCATGAATCACTTGTGAGATTCATCTGAAATACTTGATGGGGGGAAATTAAGTAAACCCACACCCATTGGACTACTATGAAATTTTTGGGTGTGAATATTTGTGTCATTCCATGAATAATGGTGGAAATTTTTTATTTATCCAATTTTCATCAAATTATTTTCTTTCCCCACATATAACTCTCCAAAACCCTATGATTCACTTGGAAACATATATTAGATGATTTTATGGAATTTAAGACACCGTAATTCAATTATCACCTATAAAAATCATGTTTTTTGTGTTTTTGAATATCTTTTTATAATGGTGACAAGCCATGATTATGATGTGTTTTTCTCTATAATGTCTTCAACCAGAATTCTCAAAAATTATGTTATAATTTATATTCTATTCTATCACCCTCCCATGATAAGAAAAGGAGAGTATTTTTTCTCATACCAGGTGATTTAAACGAAGGGGACTGTGCATGTAAATTATTTTTTAACTTTATTTTATCATGTTTGGGTTATTTGTGATAGGTTATATTCTTCTAATATTTTTCTTTTTAGTTACATGGTAATTGATAACGCATAAAATAATGATCAGTTAAAATACATTAACTAATCATCATTAGTCTTACACAACCATTGTGTAATGTAGGAAAATTTTGTTGAAAATTGATATTAAGACAATTAATCTATTAATAACCCAATGCAATTGAACAAAGAAATGGGATTATTACATATAATAGAGGTTACCAATTCCAAATATTTTTCTTCTTCTCAACTCTAACAACAATCATGAAAAATTAATTTAATATATAAATTCACAAGATTATGAATATAGAATTTAAAAATCCTAGAATGTTATATAATATAGATAAAAACCCGTATTTTTCTTTTTTCTCCCTCTAAATGAATCTGAAAAATAATAATTTAAAATTAATTAAAATATACATTCATCATATCATGGGGTCATCCTCAAATAAACTAATTTAGTAAAAATATTTAATAATTAATATTGTTTTTAGTTTTTGTAATTATTTTACTTTCATTAATTCAAAATGAATTAATTGTTTCATAAGAGTAACCAAATATGTTACACCATTTATTAGGATAATGTTTTCAGTAATTTATGGATTATAATTATATTTTGATTTTATTTTATAATTTTAAGATTATTGTGATCATGTTTTGATTTCAAATTTAAATATTCTTGAATAATAAGATCGCCGAATAAAATGGAAAACATATTTCAATATGATCTCAAACATGAAGAATGTTTGAGAAGGGAAAAAGTAGTTGGGACCATGGATGGAACAAAACAAAAACAATAATCTATTAGAGGCATGTAACGAAGATCTAGGGTAATGAATAATTTTATTATGGGAGAACCACCAATAAAATACTGTAATAAAGAATCAGGGTCTTATTCATCACAACTAACCACTTGGAAATCAAGTTAACAGTCATACAAACGACTTCCAATATAGTACAATTATTTATACTACCAAAAGGGTTTCTAAAAATTAATTTTGGATTCTATATTAATCCCTATGATATATTTAAATTTTAAATGTTCTATGTGAAGAATTGAGACCCTATATTTTTAAATATTCTTAAAAAGATCATGCCTGGGAATGAATACAATTTCTCTTCATCCCATTCCATCACCACATGTGATTAGTTTGAAAACAAATTTCTCACATATGTCATTACACTAAAAAAATTAATGTAAATTCAAGTAAAAAGTTAATATAATAATCAATTGTATGATTAATAAATTTATATATCAGGATTTAACCTCATATACCAAAATAAAAAATCCCCATATTATAGCATTATGATGTGGATATTAATTTATACATTTTATTATGGTTTATGTAGAGAAATAGGTTAATTATTAACAATGGTGAAGGTGGAATAACAATTAAAAAAATAAATAGATGGGAGTTAACACATTCTCAATGGAATAGATGTTAAAAAAAATTCAAATTTAAAAGTGGTTGAATATAAGAAATTGTGTCTCTATGGTGAAAAAAAATAAATGGGTAGTGGGGAAGATGGAACCACTAACCCAAAATAGAACACTATAATAGTCCAATAAAACCCCTAAAATTTGGGGGATGAATAATCTATCTATAATGATTATAATCATTATAATAAAATGCACTCTTAGTAGATTAAAAGTTTATAGGAACTTGATTATCAACAAAGAGGAACATGATTACAACCAACACAACAAGTTCCATCTCTACCGATAGAAATTCATACACTGGACAATATTTTTTCCTCTTTCATGATAACTTCAAGAGATACCATCAAGTATCTGATAACCCACTCATAAAATCAATGATAATCAAATAAGGATCATAATTATGACATAGGAAAACAGATTTTTATTCTTTTTAACCAAAAATTAATTTATGAAAAATATCTAGAAAACACCAAGTGTGATAGTGAGGAGTACTATCAGAAAACATGGATGTCAAAACCTATGGAGATTTTTCATACATAACTATTATAAGTCTTAATAAGATAGAAGAAACCCCTGAACCTATAAATGTTCATGAAAAAACTAAGAGACATACATAATTAAAATAAAATTTATATATGGAAGAAGTAAGGGAATAACACCCTCCATTCCAGCCAAGAAATCCATTACTAGTGTGATGATATCATGAAAAACATGATGCACAATGAATTATGTTTACTGGAAATGTAATAAAAACAACCCATTAATAATATTTTTTTAGAATCCTATAAAACATTTAAACATATAAGAATTTCATATAATTGATGGTATCTATCAATTAGAGTCGAGTCTATAGGAAATCATAATGATCCATTTAAAAATGATATTTTTCATCTCTGATGTCAATGGATTTTATAAATAAATTACCACACCCATGCATTTTTTCAATTCTAACCAATATCATATCTATTGAGTTCTAGAGATCTCTTTGTGATCTTGGTACCATCCTTAATAGAATTTCTAAAAACCCATTTAATAATCAATTATTTGAAGAAACTATGACCATATAGGTCACATTTTAGTTATATAACTCAATAAAAATATATGGATTAGGCCACATCCATGCAATTGTGGTTAAAGTGAACAATGTTTAATTCACAATAGGATTTATCATTCTAGACATAGATAAAGAGAGTACACCCCTTATTATGGGGAGATAATTATTGTTGATAGGGAGAGAATTGATAGATATCCAGAGCTACGAACGTTGAATGAAAATAATATATGAGAAGTTTTCTTTCAATATACACCAAGCAATGAATAATTATGTAATGGAAGATGATGTCATTAAGTGGAAATCATGTTCATGATAGAAGAAGTTGACATTATTTCAACTATGAAGAAACAAGCTAAAGATGAGAATAATTATTGAAAATTATTGGATATGATTATTGATAATAGAGTAATAATTTAAAAAGTAACATTTGAAGAAATCCAATAGGTATGGATGGTACATGATGTTGATACTAGATTTTAATGTTTTAAAATTACATCTAAATCTTTTTTTTGGTGTTACATCATGTGTTACCAATTATAAGTGTAAATATATCATCATAGATATGAAGGGGGGTACATATATAGAGATGACACAGTTACAACCATTCATCGATCAATAATGAGTAACTTATTTAAAACCCTCCATTACATGAGACAATTTTATGTAAGGTTGATGATAAATTTTTAATCAAGATTGATTCCAAGATGAAACATGAGTTCTTTAATTTTTTTAATTTTTAATATTGTAACCTTCCCCTACACACGTTTAAATTTCACTAAAAATGGGCATGCACTATCACATGTGTATTTCCATTTTCAAGTCAATTGATGAGTAATAAGTCGGGTAAGAAAATAAAAAAAATAAATAAGTTATAAATAATAAAAATGGAGGAAATATGGAAGTCACAATATAATTTAAAACAATGAAATAGGAGAGTACGAGATTAATATTTTTTATTTTTATATTAAAAAGTTACATTTCTATATAAAACGTTTTTTAACTTGAAAATGAATCCCCAAAAATTAAATTTTATCTTTAATCACTAATAGTGGAGAAAAAAACTACTCAATATAACCATAATTACAAATTTTAAATTTATTTATCAATAAATTTTAACATAACATATGGTAATTAAAAATTATAGATAAATATTGTTTTTTTGAATTTAGAAATCTTAATTTGGGATATTGGTTCATTTTTTGTAAATGAATTTATTTATGATTTTTCATGCCTTAAATTTCGAATAATTTTGTTAATTAATTTTATTTTATTTTTTGTGAATTTCCATGAGTGATATTTTCATTTATATGTTATCAATGTAAATAAAGTTTGTAAACCACAATTTTTCTAGAATTTTTTTCCTTTTTCCCTCAGTGAAAGTCAATCATGTTTTCATCTAAAATATACTCTACATCTTGTGGAATATATGATTATACCAATTAACCTATAAAATTATTGAGTGAGAATTTTTAATTCATTATACTAAGACCTATATTTATATGTATATTATATAAGTGCATTGGAAAAATGGAAAACCTTTTTAAGAAATAACCATAACATATGCCTACAATATACATTTATATATTACTCTATATATTTTTCATGATTATCAGAAAAATTAGTGTGGAATTGATAGTGTCATTGTATATGGGAAGTTCATAATAAAATTGATAAGTATGTGGGTATTTTTATAAGAATTTGGTAAAAGTTTCAATATCTTTTATTTATTATATTCTAGTGTGTAACCCTAAAAGTATCAATAAAAATAATGTCAACAAAAAATAAAAACAAAATTGTTGTATCATGGAGGTTCAAAAATTACAATTTTTTTAAAAAACATTTTTATCTTTTCAATAAGGGTTGTGTATGTTAGTCTTTTTGAGGTTCAAATATCAATAAAAATAGAATACTATGTATTTCATTCAATATGCATCAAACATTCATGACTTTGCATTTCGTTTTGGAAAAAATAAAACATGTCATTTTTAAAGGGATAATTTCGCATTGAAATTTTCTTGATTATAATGAAAATTATGTTAGGGATTGTTCTCCATTTTTATATATACTTTTTTTAAATCATTTACCCTACCACCATTATGAATCAACGTTATTTAATGTTAAAATTGTAGCCCTCATTATTTTTATAATTAATTTCTCAATGGTGTGGAGAATATAGATGCATTTCAATCTAATGCTAAATACAATGATTCGAGGTATGTGAAAAATTCCAGTTACATTTGTTACCATTTTGACAGGGGAAAAATATCGTATAACGAGGTAAATTACAAGTGCAATGATAATTTCTAATGAAATGGAAAATATGAATAAAATGATGAAGATGCATGGTTTAGTCAAAAGAGTAAAACTAAAATACATATTGACAGGATTAATTTTAAAAAGTTGGAGATTGTTAAATTTTCTTTTGTGTTTTTGAAACACTTAAATCCCCATTTAATTAATTGTATTTGATGAATTTTATTCTAAATATTGATATATTATGAATCCTTTTTAATTTTTCGATATTTAGTAGTTGAGAAAAAACATGAGTTTATGTGTGCGGAATTTCATGCCTATATTTCATGAATATAATTTTAATATTTATAATAATTTAGTTAATTAATTGATTTATCTTTTCTATTTATTCAATGTTTTATTCATATTTTTGTAGGATTATTTTAAAATATATTTCAAGGAATACTCATAAATAAATATTGAATTAACAATGGAAATGTTGATCCACATCAAAGGATAAGTCATAGATCACGTGTGAGACTCAAGATAAAATATTTCAATGGAAAATAAATTTAGTATGTTGTAAAACACCAATTCCCATTATGAATCTCCTATTCACAAAATTATATTAATTGGAAATACATGGAATATGAAAAAATATGATCATTCGATTTAATTGATCATACCAAAATGGGTAGTTTTACAATTACAATAGTATACTGAGACTAAGGATACTTTTTCTCCCCAATTCATACCACAAGAATGTAAAAAAGATTTAATTTCAAAATTAACTCAGGCATAAAATAAAAATTTAAAAAAATAGTTAAATTTTCTAAAATTGATAAAAAAAATTACTTTACACCCCATCAAAATCAATAGTCAATCAATCATTGGGTATTTTTTAAAAATATACATGCATCACTTGAGGGGTTCAACGTCAAACTAGACATTTTACGTAATCCATTTAATAATTAATAGTTTTTCATTATTTGTAAATATTTAGATTTTATTAGCCCTAATCTAATTAATGATTCCATAGGAGTGATTAAATACTTGTTATAAGGCCCCAGCCTTAAACCTTACTTAATCTTGAGTTATTACAAGATTACACATTGAGGATCTTTTCAGGTTTAGAGTTTTAGAAAATTAGATCATGAAACTTGCATTACATTCCACATTTAAACAAAGTGGTTACATAAAAGATAGTATTAATTCTTCCCATCAATGGAAACATATTTAAAATAAAACATGGATTCTTTCTTGACACATCCTTGACACTATCCTCACATCATGTACCTTTCCCTTGACCTGTGAAAAATATTTCAAAATCATGGGATGAGTATAAAAAGCTCAGTAAGGGTTATAAAAATATGGAAAGGAAACATGAGTTCATATATACATAAGAATGAAATCATACTTCACCCATAAAACAAAGGAACTTTAACATACCTCATCAAATCATGAATAAATCATAGAAATCATAAGACATAAAAGGTAACTTGAGGCATTCATAACATTCTTACATAGGGAGTAACCCTCTTGGTTACGTTTGGAATACCCACCACATTATATTCCCTAAATCGCTTTGGAGAAACCTTAACATTTCACTCCTTCACGTTACCCAATGCATTGGAGAGCTATATCGGGCTCACCTGCCCTTAGTTTATCACAGAACCACCCGTCTTCATAATAATTCCCAAGAACCTCAACATAATCGTATCACATAAAACATGCATAAAGGAAACATAACATTTACACCTTTCAATCACAAGATATCAATACAACACATTGATATAAAAACATTATGAAAACCATTTTCAATACCAAAAGAAAAGAAAAGTAAAACATGGTTTTTATTTTTCTTTTAAAAAAAGGTATGGCATGTAGAGGAAGCTGAAATTCAAATAATGGTCACGGTGGAGGAGAAGTCGTTGTCGCTGCATACGTTTGACAAAAACATTCCATTTTTTCGTTTAGTAAAACTCTTCGTAAAAAGAAATATTCCTTTTGTATAAACGTAAAAATCAAAGGGGTTTATACACCGTATAAAAGAAGGTAGTGTATAAAATAAAATATGCCTCAATGAAAGGAGATTGAGACGAAGCCCCATAAAAAGACGGTATCCTTGGTTTAAAGAAAAATCAATTACATAATTATGTGTGTCAAACAAATACACAAAATATAAGTGGATATTAAGTGTAAAATAATCAAAGGCCATTCACACATATTCAAATGATGACATATTCAATAACTACATGTTGAACCCAAAGAAATCGAGATTGGGTTAAGAACTTCCCTTGACAGCCTAACGGCGTCACATCAAAATGAGTTGATGAGAGATAAAAAGTGTATCTCATCACTTGGACATAAAATTTACATAAATAAGGATATATGAGAACATATCCCAACATAAAAATATGTAAATTAAAAGACCCAAAGAAGTCTTTTAAAATGAGGAGGGTGAAAGGTTTCCTTATCGACTTGGGTATCTTTCAAAACATACACCCCATGAAAGAAGGACAATACATCATTGATTTAAATACTCATAAACGAAAGTATATTACAAAAATAGTAGAATAATGGGAAGTACATACACCACTCAATGGAAATTTTGGCAAATGTTGCATACATCTCATGGGAATAAAAGTGAGATGAAAAATCCCTTAAGAAAACTCAGCAGCCTAACGGCGCCACATAAAACATACAAAAATTGATTGATGAGATAAAATAGGGTATCTCATCATATTAACATAAAGTTTATAGAAATAGTAATATAAAATAACATCCCCCAACATAACAAAGAGTAGCTTAAAATAAGTGACATAAAGGAGAGTACTTAAAAAGAAAGAGAGAGGTTAGATCTCTTACGAAAATTCGGCAGCCTAACGGCGCCACTCAAAACTTCCAAAATGGATTTATGAGAGAGAATAGGGTCTATCATCACATGGACATAAAAATTACAGTAAGATTAATATAAAAGAACATCCCAATAACAAGAAATATGAGCTTTAAAAGGAATGGCATAAAAGAGTGTACTTAAAAAGAAAGAGAGGAGTAGGATCCCTTACTTCGGGTCCGACTTGACTCGATCGTTCTTTAATCTCCTGAATAATAAACTTGAGTGAATTTATACTTCCTTAAGAACCATTTTTCAATTTCATTATTCCTTTTATATCACTTATTTCCATGTCATTAACACTATGTTATTATTTAAGTTAATAATGGTCATTTTAACGATCATTGGTACTTGGGTCAAAAAAATAAACTCTTTATAATTACAAGTTGTTCATGTGGTAAAATATCCATTATATACAGAATGTTATTCATGATGTAGATATCATATATATAATATACATCCAGTATATTCATTCATTTATAATATTACATAACATTTAGAGTTAAGAAATGAAATGCACCGTTCATGGAGACGGTAAGCCGTACGTACGCATGAACGCTACTTCCATTTCTATTTCATATTTAATGGAATTAAAACATAATGATACATAATAGTATTTTAATTCCAGTATGGTATAATATATAATATCATTAAATATATCCTTTATACGTACCACATATGGTATTAATGAATCAAATCACTTTGAGGGGGCGGTAGTCCGCACTTCCTAAAATGAAGATAACACGTATACCCATAATGGAAGCCATAAAGGTATTCCATAAATGAAAAATACAGAATCTTAAGGAAAACATAAACATATTATATATCAAATATAAATATATTTTCATATTAATGTCCACATTTTGAGGTGTTAAAAGAATGTTGAACAATCATCGTTTCGGGAGGCAGAAATTCGCCATCCACAGAAACAGTATGTTCTTTAACCATTAGATGTAGGTGTGTGTAAGTGTAGCTCGAATCCTTCTTATAAAAACATCCTAGTATATTGAAGATACATTAGTTGTTACAAAAGAAATGAATAAAAAGAGTTTAGGGGGTTGGAGAAGCAAAATAAAACAAAAGGACACAAGTGAAGACATTACCATAAAATCGGGTAACTACCTTTGGTGTGAGCTCAAAGGCTTCCTTGGGAAGACTTCTCCCCAATGTAAGGCTTCAAGGAGTAAGAGGGGGAAGTGGAGAGACGAAATGGGCAGGGGTTGGCCGATCCAAAGGCTTTGGGAGTGTGTGTAAGGAGGTAGAGGTGGGGGCCTTTTATAAGAGGAGAGGAGGGGCACTCTTGTAAAGTTACAAAATGTTACTTTATTTTCAAAAGCGTTTCAGATTTTAAAGGTCCCAAATTGATGTATTTCTAAGATAAGGTGATACGGGTTCTAAATCCCCTCATCCAATAGGTTTTGGACATGTTTAGGTCTTAGATATTACATTATCTTTCCATTTTATTTAAATAATTAAATAATGAGGTCATCACTGCATCATCATGATGTCATAAATATTTTAATTTATTTAATGTCTAAAAATTATAAAAAAATTACTATGATGTAGGAAATATTTTTAACTTTCCAATGACTATTTATAGTCAAACATATGACTTGTATAACCCCATGTAAAAATTGTTTTAGTAAAACATTTCATGTTTGTGTCATTTTTACTTTAACATTAAATAAAAAGATATTTATGTCATTTCCCAACCAAAGTGGCTCCATGGGGTCCCCAAGTTGACCCATGGATTTTCTTGGTCGGCCATGAAACATCCAATGAGTTTAGGACATGTTTCTAGGTCATTTCATTTTATTAAAACATTATTCTTACCATAAACTACACTAATTACCTCTAATCGCGATTAAAAACTTAATAAGTTACTATTCACCAAAAAAATTATTTTTATCCCATTGAACCACATTTTACTTATTAATGACAACCATGTATGTTTTATTTTTTAAATTCAAAACACAAAGACGGAAAAATTTCATTTAAACGGAAAAATTAGTTTTTATAAGTACCACTTAGTGGTTTCACTATTCATCAAAAATTGAAGTTTTTCCGAAAAATCCCAAAAAATCACCCTAAGCTATATTTGATATTCCGAATTCAAAAATGAAGTATATTTTACAAAATTCAAAACATATAAGTCACATTAATTAATTTAATAATTAATTCCCGCTGTCAGAGCAAATAGCGTGTTTTTATGAAACAATAAGTATCAAAAGATTGACACTAGTTTAAGTCTGATTTCAAAGTGAAATTAATTCCAACAACCACTATTGGATTTAATGGTAAAAATATATTCTAATTTCACTTTAAATCCAATTCAAAAGATAATCTAATCATATAAATAAATTATATTAAAAAGAGGTTTTGAATTAAAATACAACATTTTACACTGTTCATTTAAAAAAGGAACTTTATCGAAAAGATACCAAAAATTTACACAAAGTAAATTTTGATGTCCCAATTCTTAAGAAGAGTTTTATTTTGTACAATATAATGTATAAGAGTGAACAAAACTATATTTAATGATGGTTCTCCATCAAAAGGCGATAAGTGAACCTTTAGTGAAAACTAGGGCATATACGCCTAAAATTGAATTATTTCCGTATTTTAAGACATTTTCTTTTATTGGATAAATGTAAAAACATTTAAAAACATATATAATCATATTTTATTTATTTCTATCCATTCCCACCAATACAACGGCTACATGTTAACTAGAATTTAAAATAATATTATTTTATTATTAGAGTGCAACGTAAGATTCCCAAGAAACTCGTTGTTGCGTGTTGGGTACGCCATCGAGCATAGCGTCCCCTTTAAAGTCATATTAATATTTTATTCACAAATATGGATAAATATGAAAATGTCATATTCTTTATTTACCTGGGGTGTTACATCCTTCCCCCCTTTTGGGAATTGCGTCCTCGCAATTTTTAAAATTGAGCTTGGAAACATCCTTGAAAGGCCCACATCGGAACAAGAGTCGGTAAAACAATCACTTTAAAATAAAGGAAGATAAGTAAATAGGTCACCCGAGTTAACCCATACTAGGATTCCATGTAGAAAAACATGTACGTGGAAGAAAAAGAAAAGGTTCATGTTCTTGAGGGACAGTGATAGTAAACATGTCTTGGAGAAAGTTAACCATAAGAAAATCAGAAACTTGTGATGGGTTAAACGGTATTCGATTCCCTGGTAGGAAAAGTTAATAGACAACATTTTTGTTTTAAGTTACTTTTTATTGAGGAATTTATTCATAAGGAAACATAAGCACTTATCATGTTGAATTTCAACATTTACTAGATTCCTTAATCAAACTCATATTTTTCCGAAAAGATGAGTATTTAGGGAGACTTGTTCGCATTAAGAGTACTATAATCAACTTCTAGAGAATCACCTAGTCCACCAAAGAGAACTATATACTTCCCATGCCTTTAGGCTTTAACGAAAACCAAATCCAAAAAGGATAGTACAAGGTTAGATAATCCAGAAAAGGATAACCCTTTAAAAAGAAAATCTATGCTTAATCTCCAAAATTTGTCCAACAAAACCCAAAGTTCAACGAGGACCATCCGATACACAATTTGTCCATAAAATTCTTCAAATAAACCGATATAAGATTGAAACCCAAATATTTGAAGGATTTAGTCATATAGTCTTCCAAGTTAAATCGTATCATTTATCTCCAAACAACATCAATTGCTCTTAATGTCACGTATTGAAAATTAATTAACCTAATCACATATCATCCATGATAGGTAGATAAATTTCCATAGATAACACAAAATCAACTTACTCTTAATTAATAAAATCATCTAACTAAAAAAATAATCAGTCAAACTAACCAGGGACTTCACGTAGTCCAGTGGTAGGCGATAAATACCAGTCACACTTTGGTTGTGGGTTCGATTCCCACAGCTTTGTCCGACGTGACGGGTTGTCACACGGTCTGCGTGTTTTCCTTTTTCCAAAACTATATAATTCTCAAATCATTCCCCAAAAAGAGATAAAATCAACAAAAATAACTATAACATAATTTAACCTCAATTTTATCTCATGCCTTTCACTTCCATCATAACATATAGTAAGCCATAATTACCTCAAAATTAAGGATCATATAAACCCAAATGGTTCTTTATAACTATGTCCACAAAAGAACAGATAACTATTCCTTGAATAAAATTTTCATATATTAAACATCAGGGTTACACATACTATAAAAAGTCTTCTAATGTAACCCCATCATCAAAAGAGACTTAATACACTTAAGAATTTCACCATAACTCTTGAAGCCCTTATATGTTGACTTCTTACTCATTCAACATTCTTCATGATACATTAACCATTCCTTTCCAACTTATTCTGAAATACTTCTTTCCTACAAACAAAATCATGAATCATATCCTAAGATTACAAAATAGGAAAACAATAGTTTTGAAATAATCCATACCTTTGATTGGTCATTGTCAGTTTCTTCATCCTCAATCGGAATGGAATTAGGTATTGGAAAACAAACATTTGTACGATCTTGGTGATCCCATTCACGAAACTTCTTCATAGGACATGTGTTTGCATAATGACCATGCACACCACATTTAAAACATTCAATTGATCCCTCAGAAAGAACTTCTTTCCCTTTCCTTGAGTCAACTGGATGCTTCATTTTTCCATGGAAGGTTCTTGCTTTATGACCTTCATTTCCACATCTATAGCATATTTCTATCCCTTTGAAACATTTTCCTAAGGTGTTTCTTTCCACATCTTTGACACATAGGATTTTGAACACACTTACCTTTATGATTATTACCTGTACTTCCGTAGGGATTTGTTTCTCGCATATATGATTCCTTAGATAAAACACCAAGGTTTAGGTGGTCAATCATGACTCCATATAGTTGGTTGAGGATAATCACAAGAGTTCTCATTGCAGCTCCCATATCATTTAGTTGCTTGCTCAAAAAACTGTCATAGTTTCCTTCACATCCACTGTTACTTTGGTGCCTACTAGATCCAGCCATTTACTAAAACCAAAAATGTCAGTGTGAGTATATCAAAAAAACCATCATGTACTAATGAGGAAGATAAACACTAAGATATACTTACTCGTTCACTTTATCTAAAACTAGGACTCTTTCTGAAATCCTAACCATTATGGTAATGCCACTTATGCATAAAGAATACCCTAACCTCTAAAGTTATCTAAACCGACCTTTGATACCAAATATAAGGCCTCAGCCATAAACCTTACTTAATCTTGAGTTATTACAAGATTACACATTGAGGATCTTTTCAGGTTTAGTGTTTTAGAGAATTAGATCATGAAACTTGCATTACATTCAACATTTAAACAAAGTGGTTACATAAAAGACAGTATTCATTATTCCCATAAACGGAAACATATTTAAAATAAAACATGGATTCTTTCTTGACACATCCTTAACACTATCATCACATCATGTACCTTTCCCTTGACCTGTGAAAAACATTTCAATAATTTGGGATGAGCATAAAAATCTCAGTAAGGGTTATAAAAATATGGAAAGGAAACATGAGCTCATATATACATAAGAATGAAATCATACTTTACCCATAAAACAAAGGAACATTAACATAACTCATCAAATCATGAATAAATCATAGAAATCATAAGACATAAAAGGAAACTTGAGGCATTCATAACATTCTTACGTAGGGAGTAACCCTCTTGGTTATGTTTGGAATACCCACCACAGTATATTCCCTAAATCTCTTCAGAGAAACCTTAACGTTTCACTCCATCGCGTTACCCAATGCATTGGAGAGCTATATCGGGCTCACCCGCCCTTAGTTTATCACAGAACCACCCGTCTTCATAATAATGCCCAAGAACCTCAACATAATCATATCACATAAAACATGCATAAAGGAAACATAACATTTACACCTTTCAATCACAAGATATCAATACAACACATTGATATAAAAACAATATGAAAACCATTTTCAATACCAAAATAAAAGAAAAGTAAAACATGGTTTTTATTTTTCTTTTAAAAAAAAGGTATGGATTGTAGAGGAAGCCTAAATTCAAATAATGGTCATGACGGCGGAGAAGTCGTTGTCGCCGCATACGTATGACAAAAAGATTCCCTTTTGTCGTTTAGTAAAACGCTTGGTATAAAGAAAGATTCCTTTTGGATAAACGTAAAAGTCAAACGGGTTTATACACCGTATAAAAGAAGGTAGTTTATAAAATAAAATATGCCTCAATGAAAGGATATTGAGACGAAGTCCCATACAATTACGGTATCCTTGGTTCAAGGAAAAATCAATTACATAATTATGTGTGACAAACGAATACACCAAATATAAGTGGATATTAGGTGTAAAATAATCAAAGGCCATTCACACATATTCAAAGGATGACATATTCAATAACTACATGTTGAACCCAAAGAAATCGAGATTGGGTTAAGAAGTTCCCTTTGGCAGCCTAACGGCGTCACATCAAAATGAGTTGATGAGAGATAAAAAGTGTATCTCATCACTTGGACATAAAATTTACATCAATAAGGATATATGAGAACATATCCCAACATAACAATATGTAAATTAAAAGACCCAACAAAATAAGTCTTTTAAAAAGAGGAGGGTGAAAGGTTCCCCTACCGACTTGGGTATCTTTCAAAACATACACCCCATGAAAAAGGACAATACATCATTGATGTAAATACTCATAAACGAATGTATATTACACAAAGAGTATAAAAATGGGTAGTACATACACCACTCAATGGAAATTGTGGCAAATGTAGCATAAATCTCATGGGAATAAAAGTGAGATGAAAAATCCCTTACAAAAACTCGGCAGCCTAACAGCGCCACATAAAACATACAAAAATGGATTGATGAGATAAAATAGGGTATCTCATCATATTAACATAAAGTTTATAGAAATAGGAATATAAAATAACATCCCCCAACATAACAAAGAGGGGCTTAAATGAAGTTACATAAAGGAGAGTACTTCAGAAGAAAGAGAGAGGTTAGATCTCTTACGAAAATTCGGCAGCCTAACGGCGCCACTCAAAACTTCCAAAATGGATTGATGAGAGAGAATAGGGTCTCTCATCACATGAATATAAAAATTATAGTAAGATTAATATAAAAGAATATCCCAATAACAAGAAATATGAGCTTTAAAAGGAATGACATAAAAGAGTGTACTAAAAAAGAAAGAGAGGAGTAGGATCCCTTACCTCGGGTCCGACTTGAATCAATCGTTCTTTAATCTCCCGAATAATAAACTTGAGTTAATTTCTACTTCCTTAAGAACCATTTTTCAAGTTCATTATTCCTTTTATATCACTTATTACCATGTCATTAACACTATGTGATTATTTAAGTTAATAATGGTCATTTTAACGATCATTGGTACTTGAGTCAAAAAAATAAACTCTTTATAATTACAAGTTGTTAATGTGGTAAAATATCCATTATATAGAGAATTTTTCTCATGATGTAGATATAATATATATGATATATATCCAGTATATTCATTCATTTATAATATTACATAACATTTAGAGTTAAGAAATGAAATGCACCGTTCATAGAGACCGTAAGCCGTATGTACGCATGAACGCTACTTACATTTCTATTTCATATTTAATGGAATTAAAACATAATGATACATAATAGTATTTTAATTCCAGTATGGTATCATATATAATATCATTAAATATATCCTTTATACGTACCACATATGGTATTAATGAATCAAATCACTTTGAGGGGGAGGTAGTCCGCACTTCCTAAAATGAAGATATCACGTATACCCATAATGGAAGCCATAAAGGTATTCCATAAATGAAAAATACAGAAGCTTAAGAAAAACATAAAAATATTATATATCATATATAAATATAGTGTCGTATTAATTTCCACCTTTTGAGGTGTTAAAAGAATGTTGAACAATCATCGTTTCGGGAGGCAGAAATTCGCCATCCACAGAAACAGTATGTTCTTTAACGATTAGATGTAGGTGTGTGTAAGTGTAGCTCGAATGCTTCTTATAAAAACATCCTAGTATATTGAAGATACTGTAGTTGTTACAAAAGAAATGAATAAAAAGAGTTTAGGGGGTTGGAATAGAAAAATAAAACAAAAGGACACAAGTGAAGACATTACCTTAAAATCGGGTAACTCCCTTTGGTTTGAGCTCAAATGCTTCCTTGGGAAGACTTCTGCCCATACCGAGGCTTTAAGTAGTAAGATAGGGAAGTGGAGAGACAAAATGGTCAGGGTTTGTCCAATACAAAGGCTTTGGGAGTGTGGGTAAGGAGGTAGAGGTGGGGGCCTTTTATAAGAGGAGAGGAGGGGCACTCTTGTAAAGTTACAAAATGTTACTTTATTTTCAAAAGAGTTTCGGTTTTTAAAGGTCCCCAATTGATGTATTTCTAGGATAAGGTGATAAGGTTTATAAATCTACTCATCCAATAGGTTTTGGACATGTTTAGTGCTTATGTATTACATTATCTTTTCATTTTATTTAAATCGTTAAATAATGAGGTCATCGTTGCATCATCATGATGTCATAAATAATTTAATTTATTTAATGACTAAAAATTATAAAAAATATCTATGATGTAGGAAATCGTTTTATCCTTCCAATGACTATTTATAGTCAAAAATATGACTTGTATAACCCCATGTAAAAATTGTTTTAGTAAAATATCTCATGTTTGTGTCATTTTTACTTTAACATTAAGTAAAAAGATATTTATGTCATTTCCCAACCAAAGTGGCTCCATGGGGTCCCCAAGTTGACCCATGGATTTTATTGGTCTTCCATGACACATCCAATGAGGGTAGGATATGTGTCTAGTTCATTTAAGTTTATTAAAACATTATTCTTACCATAAACTACACTAATTACCTCTTATCGCGATTAAAAAGTTAATAAGTTACTATTCACCAAAAAATTATTTGTATCCCATTGAACCACATTTTACTTCTTAATTAAAACCATGTATGTTGTATTTTTGAAATTCAAAACACAAAGATGGAAAAATTTCATTTAAACGGAAAAACCAGTTTTTATAAGTACCACTTAGTGGTTTCACTATTCATCAAAAATTGAAGTTTTTCAGAAAAATCCCAAAAATTCACCCTAAGCTATATTTGATATTCTGAATTCAAAAATAAAGTCTATTTTACAAAATTCAAAACATATAAGTCACATTACTTAATTTAATAATTAATTCTCGCTGTCAGAGCAAATAGCGTGTTTTTATGAAATAGTAAGTATCAAAAGATTGACACTAGTTTAAGTCTGATTTCAAAGTGAAATTAATTCCAATGACCACTATTGGATTTAATGGTAAAAATATATTATAATTTAACTTTAAAACCAATTCAAAAGATAATCTAATCATATAAATAAATTAGATTAAAAAAAGGTTTTGAATTAAAATACAACATTTTACACTATTCATTAAAAAAATGAACTTTATCGGAAAGATACCAAAAATTTACACAAAGTAAATTTTGATGTCCCAATTCTTAAGAAGAGTTTTATTTTTTCTAATAGAATGTATAAGAGTGAAAAAAACTATATTTAATGACGATTCTCCATCAAAAGGTGATAAGTGAACCTTTAGTGAAAAC
The DNA here is from genome assembly GCA_963277665.1 of Viscum album. NCBI lineage: Eukaryota > Viridiplantae > Streptophyta > Magnoliopsida > Santalales > Viscaceae > Viscum > Viscum album. The sequence goes on along the minus strand of OY728162.1, from coordinate 1,363,771,521 downwards.
TATGGCATATAGGCCTAAAATTGAATTATTTTCGTATTTTAAGCCTTTATCTTTTATTGGATAAATGTAAAAACATTTAAAAACATATATAATCATATTTTAGTTATTTCTATCAATTCCTGCCAATACAACGGCTACATGTTAACTTCCATTTAAAATAATATTATTTTATTATTAGAGTGCAACGTAAGATTCCCAAGAAACCTGTTGTTGCGTGTTGGGTACGCCATCGAGCATAGCGTCCCCTTTAAAGTCATATTAATATTTTATTCACAAATATGGATAAATATGAAAATGTCATATTCTTTATTTACCTAGGGTGTTACACTTGTCCTTATTATACAGGTAGTTTTATATATCTACTTTGAAGGGTGATATTTTTTTAGTGGAATAATTGTATCATGAGAATCAATGATGAAACAAATTCCATCACAGTAGACACTACTAAGGAAAAAATGTATAGATTCATCTGAATAAATTTCATAAATTATATAAATAAACTATTAGCTGTATGAAATGAGAATTGATTTAGAATTTTCCTTGGGGAATGGATTTGACAGTCAATTTGATATACATTTATTATAGAATAAAAACAATATTAATGATGTATACATATTCTTATTAAATATAATTTAATCAAAGAGATTGAGGAATGTTGTTATCTACACATGTAATATGATTTAAGAAAGTGAAATTTTATGATATATTTTTAAAATAACTATTCAATCAACCATTTTTGTATTTGTGGACACATTTGGGAGTATAAAGTTTTTTATATACATTGATGGGTTTTTGTTTTATAATTTCCTTTTTCATAAAATCTTATTTTTATTTCAAAATATAGAAATTATATATTTATAGGGGAAAATGGGGAGAAAAATATCCTTATTCAATGTCTAGGAGAAGCATGTTTGGGAAGAAAACATTAAAGGTGAAGAAAGAAACTTAAATACATCAATTGATTATTGATATCATGTATTATTCTTGTCAATAGTGTTTTGTAATGGAATTTCCATGTGTGGTATAATATTTAGTGATAATGTAAGTATCCACCCAATATTCACTATATAAATTCCCCCTATATAGATTGGTAAATAAGTGTGATGTGTATTTCATCAGGAATACCTGGAGTTATAGATTCATGATATAAACTATTTTATATAATTAATTTTGAGAAATAACATAATTCTATATGAGAATACCAAAAATATTAAGGATCCATTATCTACAATAGGTTAAATTTGAGATACATTATGAACTACTGAATGGAAATTTATAATGATGTAACTAAAGAGATTAAAACATATGAAATTTATTGAAGTAATATAAATTAATAATTTAAAAATAATCTTGATATGATTTATCATGATTTATAATTTTATTGTAATTCATATTTAATCGATACAGATTCATGAAATATTGAGTTTCAATGATGAAATAAAATATTATGTGAAGGTTAATGGATTATTATAATGTTTATCATATATATGTCAATGGATTTATAATGATGGTTTATTTTTTTCGGAATGTTTTATAAGTTCCAAAAAGTCATTTATGGTGGTTTTAAATGATTGGGAAAACCATTAATTTATTAGTATTTGTTTTTGATTGTATTAGATAATTTTTAAAATTCAATACATATTCTAAAAAATGGAAAATTAATAATCACTATTGATTCATCTTCTGTTTCATTTACAAGTCATTTAATACTTTTTTATGATTAATAGTCAATGTGAAGAACCATAAAAGTGTCATTTCACCAAGATATGTTCAAGTGACTCAGATATGGGTGAATAAGAGTCAATTGTTGTTTTAGAAAAAAATGCATTGAAATGAAGTGAATATGTATAAAACATATCAATAATATAGGATTCAACATGTGTTATAGATCAATTTTTTAGTTATACAATTATGTGTAAAATGAAAATCAAAACAATTCTCTCTAAGAAATGTATGGATCATATATAAATAAATAGTTGATGTTTCTAAACATTTGAAAAAGTATTAAAACATGTATGAGTGAAATAATTTTCTTAAAAAGAATTTATAAATGTGGAAGCCAATTATTAGTGAAAAAAATATCTAACGATCAAATATGGTTTACTTCGTAAAAGGATAATTTTATTCCTAAAAGAATAATAAAAGAAATTTTAGCAAATTTTTTTGAATAAAAATATACATTTATTGTATTTTTATTATTATAAGTAAAATATAATTTCATGATAATAATGTTATTATGTTATGTTAAAATTATTTAGAGTCTTTATAAATCTAGGTTTCAATAATTAATTTTAACAATATATAATGAAATGAGACCTGGGTGATCATTCATGAATTTAATCTAGGTTTTTTAAATATAAATTTTTGAAAATCTATATTTGTAATAAAAGTGTTTATTAATTAATATGGTAAATCTAAATATGATATTTTTATAAATAAATTTACATGATGAAATGACTTCCAAATACTTTTTACTCATGTTCAAATATGAAACCGATTTTGGATTATGCCATGCCATAGGAGAAATTTATCGTGCCACAAATTATAATTGTTTTATTATTTTTATATAAGATTAAATATCTGTTTCATTTGTGGTTGTTAAAGAAATATTCAATGATAAATATATTGAGAACACTGAATCTATCAAAGGATATTTTTTGGTCGATTTTAAGTGAGAGGTAACTAAATATTCTATGATTGAATATTTTTTATAGGAAAAATAGATGGAAAATGATTTGGATGATCTTAGTGTTTGTGTTAGTGATCTAAATTTGTTATTCAGTCTTGTAAAATATGGATATATTCTGATTTCTAGAAATTGATTATGAAACCACAATAAAAATGCATTGATACTCATACAAAATATAGAATAATATTATCCATATAATAAGTGTAGAAAAACTCTAAAGAGAATGATTGATGTTGGGAAACAAGGACACATCTCTTGAAAAATAGGAGTGGAGAAGTAATTTGATACTATATTGAAGAAAATTAACCAATGAGTATTAATTAATAAGAAAATATAATAATAATAATATGAATAAAATAATTTATAGAATTGTTTTTGATACCTAATATTCGTGAATTGAGAAACAGAAGAATAATATGCGATAAACGATGGAATAAAGGATAGAACATATAATATTCATTGGATATCACCTAATTATTTTATTGACCAAATATTGGGAGTAGATTCAGAATAAGTTTTAGGAAATTTCTTTTGAATGGATATAAATTATGATATTATCATTCCTGAATAACAAAATACATTCAATGGTTTTACGAGAAATTTTATCAGACTATGGTGATTCATTTCAATCCATTTCAGATAGAATTTAATGTTCATTAGGTTAATGAAATAGAATATACTAATTATGTGGCTAAACACTACTAGATGCAGTATAATTATATCTTCAGTTTTATAATATATAGGATACTTATATTTATAATATAATGAACACTAACCTTTTCAATATGGTGTGTGGTTATAATATTATACCTTCTCAAATCACATTCATATGTTTAAAATATTAGCATAGAATCTATTAAATGGTTAAACACAATCAATATAAGGAGTTTGATTTCAAAATCGAGGACAAATAATCTAAAAATACTATGTACCATGTTCTCTCATTTATATTCTATATTTCATTTGTTTTTGAATTCTAGGTAATAGATAATAAATTTAATTTACAAAGGGGGTAAATATTTTTAATAATATATTTTGGAATTTATTGAATCTTGGTAACACTAGATTACCCCAGACATATCAAATGTTTATACAAGAAAACTAATAATAATACAGACAATATTAACAAGGTTTTTGAGTAATAATGAGATCTTATTTCAAATTTATTTATTTCAAATTTATCCAATTAAATGATAATTTCATGAAATAATTATATAAATTTATGTAAGATATAAATGTTTACATTAAATTAATAGAGTAATATTAAAAATAACAAGGTTAGATTTTGGAAACCCTTGAGACTGTTTAAAGAAAATATGATCTTATTAATTAATTATTTTAAATTAAGTATTCTAATGATATAATTACTAATTATATCATGTGATGGTGTTCTCTTACAAACACTAGTTTAAAAGTTAGTGGCCTTTCATTTTTTGTTACCCCAAAAAAGAATATTTTATAATCTTTGTTCTAGATAATTTATTTCATTTTTCTAAGAATGATTTTTATTATGATTAGAAAATATTTAGAAGTGAATGAAATATAGAAATTGATAGCAGATTCAAAAAATAAACATGTTAGGTAAGATGATGTAGTCTCACATTCCATTTTCATGGAAAATACATCATAGAGAAAACATTACCATGTATAGAAAAATATTATTTACACTACAATCTATTACTATATGGATTACTCATTACACTATTCCATTTCTAGAGGGTTTATTTTATGATATATTTATAAAATATCTTGAGGTTTTTACACATTGATGTAAAATGAATTTTAATAAATGGATCTGTTGTAGTCTCTTTATAAAATAACATTTATATAATAATTTCATCATGGAGTACTCTATGATGAAGTTATAATTTCTATAATTATCTCTAAATAATATTGAATGGACATAAATTGTTACTTCTTTGGTCTGATAGATTTTTTTCCCTTTACAATTTACTAATTATTGGTTTCAATATTGAAATTTTGTGTAGTGGGTGACGTTACATTGTCCCATGGACAATGTAGAACGACCACACATATATTTGGATCAATAATGGGGTAAAATATTAGGCGATGGATCCTAGGGGAAATAATTTAGGATGAGGAATTATTTATTTTTTTGATCGTAGAGACATACACAATCCAAGGGACCATGCATGATGAAATGTAAACCATGTTTGGTTCTAGTGGACTCCTGTTTAGATCCTGAAATTATAATCTTATATGTGAAATTAAACAACCTAACACATATTTGTAATAGTTATGGATCATTTAATGTGGAACTATTATTATTTACATGAACAATAATGAAATAATATATCGGATTTATTAGTGAACATTATATTGTAGGTTTAATAATGATAATATAAAGATTCATTCAATAAATATATTTCAATTATATTTATTTATAAATATATTTTTATTGAAATAAATTTTTCTTAAGTTAATTGAATAATGATAGTAATATTTTATTATTGTTTTGGTTTTAAGGATTACATCTCCATTACTGTCATTGAATTTTGGGTTTCAAGATCATCATGTGTGGGTATTCTAAGGTGTGTTGATTTCATTAATTATTAATTGGATTATAATTCCATATAATGTGATTGAGGTTATCTTTCCCATTTTCCAATGTGTCTGGTTATGAAATTAATGTTCTAAATTTATTTAATAAAATTTTGTATCTTGGAATTTTTTAAATTGGGAAATTTGGGTATCTTTTTTATAAACCACTATAATTTTCTCCAGTTTTTATTTTGAATAGGGTATGTAGGTGTTTCAAATTAGTTTAATTTAGGGATTTGGTTTGGATTAGTTTTATTGTAAAATATTTTCAGGAAGTAAAATAGTTTTTTCAAATGTGTAAATTTAAGGGATTTAATGGCCATGAAAGGTTGGGTTTATATTAAAGGGATATGTTTTTCTTCTGGGTGGAAACATTCCATTTATTTTAAATATTTAGATTTGGTAAGACATGAAATTCAGTGACCACACGGGTGTGTAATGATTTGTAGTAGGTGTATGATTTTATCATGTGAAATAATATATAGTGTATGATTTTATTATTTACCATGTATCCCCAATTTATATTTGATATCCAATTTCATAATTTTAGGGTAGAATTTGGATTGGTTTTCATATTTTGATAAAATAATATCTCATTCTATTTTAAACTATTGTATAGATTTTTTAAAATAAATAAAAACTATTTATATTCGAAACTCGAAAATATCTTTTTAAGATAATTGGATATTTAATTGTGAATCATTATTCCATTAGGTTAAATGAGTGTGATTTTTAGAATTCATTTAGCATATTTACATACTCATTTGTACTCATACATATCAATATGGGTAGGCAACCTATGTTGAAATAAAAAATAAATGAAATTCTCTTATGGTATATACTGATGAATCCTAAGAGTTATGTTAATGGTGGGTGTGCAATATTTTTTATACATTGATAAATGACTTGGTAGTTTTCATAGATATTTGGATATTTAGTTTAATTATAACGTCTTTTTAGAATTATGATTGATTTAATTTTTCTACTACACACTATTTTTTCACTATTACATTTGGTGGTTTTTTAAATTTGGTGTATAATTATAAATGATAAATTAATTTTTGACACATATATTTGGATTTCTATTTTTGGGAATTTTTATGTCAAATTTAATATTTATATCCTTCAGAAATAGTTTCTAGAAACTATAAATATGGGAATGTTCATGAGATAATGTGATGGAATTAATTCTTCCATGATGTATGGGCTCATGGGTAAAGTACGTAACAAAATTTTAATATTTCATAGTTTTAAATTATGAAACTTGTAAATTTTATATTCATGGAAATTAGAGTATTTTTTCCTAATGATATAACAAAAAAGGAGTAGATAAAAAATTTATTTTGAGAAATGAGTTATAAGAGTGATCAAGTAGGATAATTTATTAGAATGATCCTATATAGCGTGTCATCCAGTAACACCCTATAGTTGAATCCATTTCTAATGGGTTGGGATGTCAATGGAATTCATGAATCATTAATTTAATTTGTAGAGTGTATATGGTTATGCAGTAGATAAATAAAATAAATTATTTTAAAAGGTATTTGAAACAGTCTGGTTTTTGAATATGAATTTCTTTAAAACTCTTTTTGAATTCTTCTCTGAATGTTGATAAATATATTTATAAATCATTATAGGCTAATATAAAAAAATAAACATAGTGTTTATAGACTATTTTTTAGTCCTTGATATCTTGGGAGATGGAATTACATGGTTCTATTTTTTAGTCTTCCCTTGGTTTAGGGTGTTATAGAAATGCCTCTATGTAGAGAACATGTTAATGAATAAGAGGCTTGTTGTGTGTGGGAGTGAATGTAATCATAAGGTATGATATAGAATCAATGAGATACTTCCTAGAAACTTATTAACTAAGGTATATGTGAATCAAGAACTTGTTAAAGGACTATATAAATGTTAAAAAAATGAGTTGGATCATGTTATGAAAATATAAAAGAAAAATCAACATATCATTTGGGGTGATACTGAAGTATAGGATTTATAGGACCAGTTAAAGAGTATCATCCACATTTTATAGTTGTTTGTACTCTTATAATATCGAGGGTGGTAATATTTAATTATTTACTCATTTTATAATATTATAATTGGGAAGAGATAACTTTGCAAGCGATGTTAAATAAGGATTTATCATTGACAGGATTCCATAAGATATTATGCATGAATATCTATCCAAAGATATGGAATATGAGGAATGATCATGATTTTCTATAGAAAGTGTATGGTAATATGAATGTGTTATTGTTTTCATCCACCTTTTTTAGTTAAAATTTTATTTTCTAGAGTGGATTAACCATGTTAGTTTCTTTGAACAAGGTTTTAAAATAACCCATCGACCACAGATTCAATCAATGATGATTCCACTTGATTTATCCCCCAATGTTGTAGTGCTTTATAAAAATATAATGGTTTTGGTGGATATGATAGATGTAAAGGATGATACTAATTTTAAACTTAAGAATTATGGTGTGATATTATTTGTTTCTGCAAAATAGATGTGGAATGATGTACCACCATGAACATAATCCCATGCTCTAGGTCAGAGTTCTTCATGACCTCATGCATAACTCCCTATATACATGATACTTCCAACTAGTAGTGTTGGTATAAATAGTGTTTTTCTAATAATATACCCTTAATAATAATATCTTTTTGGATATAGGTTGTTTGGATACTCCCTCTAATTTTGATAATAAAAAATCAGTCGAATTGACTATTGATAATCTTATTAGTCATATAAAATATGTGTACGTAATAATTATCCATTACTGTGAATAATATTAATGAATTCTAACAGTATTTGTGTTCATAGATAGTTCAAACTAGCATATGTTCTAAGAATGTGAAGCTCACACCCATAGAAGAAATGAGTCACTATTGGAAGGAGTCACCAATAGAAGGAGTCACCATTTTATAGACTCGCCATTTGAAGGACTCATCATTGGAAGGACTCGAAATTGAAGTGAGTCACCATTGGAATGATTCACTATTGGAAGGGGTCACCGTTGGAAGGACTCACTGTTGGAAGGACTCACTGTTGGAGGGACTTGTTGTTGGAAGGACTCACCGTTGAAAAGAATCACTAATGCACCACCTACCAACAGATTGATTAAATTTATTTAAATTAAAATTATATCCTAACAGTCATATTTTGGTTATTTAATAACTCTCCCATAATTAATTTCTATTTTTATACTTGACATAAGACAGTATGAGGTACGAGGTTCCCCCACATGTACATTGTCAGTCTAGAATGATTAAAAAGAAATTAATGACTGTTAGATGGAACATTACGAGAAGAGTACAAAATCAACAAGAGAACACATATACACACACTACAGAAGAAGAAAAATATACTTGAGGAACTCTTATTATTTTTTTGTAACAATGAACTATGAAGTTGGTGTGGATCATGTGGTTTTTATCTTAACAACATTCAACCAAACTGAAGGAGAGGAACATCTCATCAACATGGAAGAAAAAATCCAGTGCTTCACAAACCTATGTTCTGGTGTCTATTTCTAGAGGAGGACTCTAACATATATTCCAACACTTTAAAGAGTCCAGAGATGATCTACCAAACACTCATTTCAACCTAATACTTTTCAAATAATTATTTCTCTATTGCGTATAACTTTACAAAATTTCGAGTAGTGTGCATGTATGTTCATAAAACACACACTATTTCTTGGACATAACTAGAGGATACTTGATATCCTCACATAAAACCTTCTCTAAAACTTATTTTCCTACTTATAACTATGGAAGAGGTCATATGACCTCATATTATGTTTTCCCACATAGAACTATGGTAGAGGTTTTATGAACTAGCATCTGTGCTGTTTTGAACCCTGATCTGTGGTGATGATCAAACTATTAATTTATTTAAACTGCATGGTGGTAGGTGATCACTATGTGAAGAGGGCTATGTCTTGTCTTTATATTGAACCTGTTGTTTTATATATAATGTCTTTTTATTGTTAGTTATACTCTGTTTTTTCAAATAATCCATAAAACTAGATCGTACTCTGATAGTTAGTATTATCAAGTGTTTATAATAGTATTCAATTATTAGAAAAGTTTAAAAAGTTGTATTAATTATCTAATCGATACAAATGAGAACTAATCTATCTTTTGAGAAATTAATTGAATATTCAAGCTCTTATAAATTCACTACTGACTATCTGGTCAATTTAGCATTAGATTTGGGGAATTTAAAATAATAATTTCTCATGTCAAATTTTATACGAACTCAATTCACCCCTTATTGAGTGTCCTACTTCGACCAACATTTGGTATCAGAGGTTTGGATTTTTTTTATTTTCAATGCATTTTAAAACCTTTTCAACTATTATTTTAGTTGTATTTGAAAGATCTCAATATTTATGATAATACTAAATTTTTATCTCTTTAAAATCTTGTTCAAAAATTTTATTATGGAAAATAGATTGGAATGCGATGCTACCAATAGACCCCCCTTCTTTAATGGATTCACCTTAGAATAATGGAAAATTCAAATTAAAATTAACCTATAAATCAGGTGTTTTTAAATTTGGTCTTCAATTATAGATTAATAGAAGATTCATGGTACTACTAGAACTATGTGGGAAGACTCAACTATGAGCACATAAAATAATAATTGAAAATTTATAGATTCCTTATACTACTCTTTATGAGGGGAATAATTTAATAGAATTTCTTCATGTAAAATCGCCCATTAAATTTGGGATACATTGTATGTTTCACAGGAAGGAACTTATAGTGTTAAGAAAATGAGACATAACACATATTCCAATAAATCAGAAAACATTAAAATCAAGCCTGGTGATCCTATTTATGACATTCATCTTAGGCTTAATGATATAGTGAACACTATTATCTCTATAGGAAGAGATGTTATTGCGAAGGAACAAATAACAAGGATTCACAAATGTTTACTAGATTAATGGAGAGGAGCTCCTTTCTCCATTAGAGAGTCATGTGATATACTCAAACTACCTATCAATGAACTTATTAAAAAACTGATGATGTGTGAAGAAGATCTTAAAGTCAACAAGGAAGAGGAAGAGACAAAGTGAAAATCTGAATCCATCAAGACTACTACATATAAGAACATGGAAAAAGAAAAGGTGATAAACTCTATTGAAATCTCTAGTAATGATGAATCAACATCGGATAGTGATGAAGTGATGGATCAATTGGCTAGAAGAGACAATAAATTTTATAAGAAGAATATGTAAGAGGTGATTGCTTGCTATGAATTTAAGAGGATAGTACATGTCAAAGATGACAGTCCAAAATTAAATTAAAAAAATTATGAAAAGACAAGAAGTATAATAATGCTATGATGGGCACATGTAGTTCCTATAAAGATATCTCGAGTGAGTCAACATCATCACATTATGAAGAAGATGACATAGAAAATATGTGTTTTATGAAAAAAAAACATCTAAGGTAACCTTAGATTCTCCTTAACACAATTCCTATTATTCTGGAAATAAAAGTGATTATGACAATATGACATGTGATAAACTATTTTAATAATATAATATAAACGAGGAGACATGAAATGAAATAAAATATAAATATGAAACTTTAAATAAACAATGGTCTCTTATTGAAACTATTAATTCTGAACTAACTAATTAAAAGTAAAATAATTCTTAACATCCCAAATAAAACAATGAAATAATAATATATAATGAGAAAATGAAGAAATATCAAGAAAATTTTACCAATGGAAAAAATAATCTTACTCAAATTCTTAGTAAAACGATATCTCTTATGTGCACTTTTGGTATTGGGTATCATCATGGATATAGAAACTTATCTAAAGAAAATTTTGTAACTAAATCTCGAAAATCTGTTCTTCTATATAAAAATTAAAATTCTGCTACTTTTTCAAGTTCTAGAAAATATTTTACTACATAATGTTTTTCTAGATGAAATTCAGTCTAGTTTTAAAATATGTTATATAATTCTTATAGGAAATCCGTAATGAAAATTAGGGTACCTAAAACATTGATTTATAATGTCATTGGACCAAAAAAGGTATGGGTAATAAAATCTATTTTTGTTTGATTATTCTGTACGAATGTTATTTGAAGAACTCCTACAAGAGTCTGTGGTACTTGGACAGTGGTTATTCAAGACACATGAATGTATATTATTCACGCTTCAAGAACGTAGTTAAGATTAATGATGGATATGTTACTTTCTGTTAAAATGATAAAGGAAAAATAATTTGATTAGAGTGGATTGGAAATTCTAACTTTGTTTAAATTTCTAAAGTACATTTTTTATGGATTTAAATATAATCTACATAGTTTTTCACAATTATGTGATGATGGATTTCATTATAAATTTGAAAATGATGCTTTCAATGTTATTAACTCCAAAAATGAATTAGTATTTTCAACTTTCAAAAATGAAAATCATTATTTTGTGAACTTATATTCCGTATTTTTTCAAAATGGTTCTAGTTTAAGTGCATTACATAAAGAGTCTTGGTATTGGCATAGAATATTATAACACCGTAATGTGTACTCTCTCAGAAGGCTTACTAAAAAAGGACTAGTAAAGGATCTACCAAAACAAGAGTTTTCAAATGAAAATGTCTATAATAGTTTTCAGAAGTTTAAAAAACGCAAAATATATTTCAAATCAAAAAAGAAGTTTCAACTTCTCCACCAATAGAGATGGTTCAAATGGACTTGTTTGGACCATCTCGAGTTTCTATTATAAATGGGAAGAACTATGTACATGTTCTTGTAGATGAATAGTCAAGATATACATGGAAATATTTCATTGCACAAAAAAGTGAAGCATGTACTTACATCACTATGTATGCTAAAAAAGTGGAAAATATAAGTGGACATAGAACAAAATCCTTAAGGAGTGATCCAGGCCATGAGTTTGAAAATAATGTATTTTAATCTTCTGGATCACACAATTTCTATATTGAAAACATCTCTATACCTTGGAAACCTCAACAAAATGGAGTTCTGGAATGATGAAATAGATCCTTACAAGAGATGGATCACACAATTCTTAATGAATATGATCTACCTATTTAATTATTTCTTGATCATGGAATATAGCCTACAACATAAATAATAGTGGCTTAATTATACCTCTCCTCAAGAAGACTCCTTATGAGTTGGTGAATAATTGGAAAACCAATCTTACTTAATTAAATGTTAATGGTTTCAAAGTTTATATCTTTAAAATAAAAGACAATATTGACAAATTTAGATCCAAGAGTGATGAACGAATATTCCTAATTTAGTCAAACTCTAATAAATCCTATAAATTCAATAATAAAAAACCAAGTGTGTTGAAGAATATGTGCATATCAAATTTGATGAAACATATCCTCATTAACCTAATACCTCCATAGAAAGCCTTGAAGATGATATGTAAAACCTAGAAATAAATGTTATATCATCTAATCCTCTTGTTAAGAAATCTAATAAATCAAACAGTTCTGGAAATTATTCATAATCTGAACATAATTAACCCAATACTCTAGATGAACCTCTAAAAACTAGAACCTACTTTTCTAGATCAACTATAAACCATAAGAATCATTCTTTAGATGTTTTTCTTATAGACTTAGAAAAAGGGACCCAATCAAGAGCTTCTCTTATAAATCAGGTTGAACATCAATATTTCATGTCACAACGTAAACATAAAAACATCAATGATGCAATTAAAAATGGATTATGTGTGATGTATATGCAAGAATAACTTTTTAAATTTTAATTAAATAAAGTTTTCAAATTTGTGGACAGACCTAATGACCCTTTGACCATAGGAACTAATTCAGTGTTTAGTAACAATGTAATGAATAATGTAATATGGTTAGAAATAAAGACGGACTGGTTCCCCAAGGATTTTTAATAAAGAATGCATTGATTATGAGGAAACATCTGCACCTATCACTAGACTTGAGGCCATCAAAATCTTTCTTTCTTATGTTTCCCATATTAATTTCAAACTATATCAAATGGATGATAAAAGTGAATTCCTAAATTGATATATATTTGAGGTTGTTTTTGTTGAAGAACCCCTGGTTTTACAAACCCTCATGTTCAAAGTCATGTTTTCAAATTAGAAGAATCATTATAAGGTTTAAAAAAATAACCAAGTGCCCAGTATGATTTACTAATAAGTTTTCTCATTATAAAACATTTTACTAATGGAATAACTGATCATACTCTTTTTTTAGGCCTACTAGGTTAGATACTCCATGGGTGAATCAGGGTATGGAATATTAAAACAATTGAGCCTATTGATCTTGTTTCATTGGTAGAAAAAACTCTCTTATCTCTCCTTCACATTGTAGAGTATGAACAAATCACAAATCAAGCACATGACACAGCAATTTTACTTGGTTCACACACACAGGGATATGCTCAAGGTGAAAACACCGTTGATTTTTCAATGTACCTGATCCATGAAAAGTGCAATGCTATATACAAATTTCGGAGTGGACTCATTCTCCCTCCTGGTTTACAAAAAATTACAATACGAAAGATCACAACTCTATCAACTAATGTGTTCTCACTACACCATAAGATCCACTCAATGTTTTTAGACCTATAGTTCTAGTCAAATTCATGAATACCTGAATCCTTAACTATAGATAGATTCTCTATTGATGTCCCACATTCATCCACTAATGAATATCACATTACCATAGAAACAAACTGAGAAACATCAAATTGTATGTGCATCCATAACAATGCCTTTCATGCAATTCTATTGTCATGCATGAAAAATATCCTCTTTTCCATGCAATCACTAATGCAGTTTTCGTGAAACTCAACAATTTTGAACAACGTCTATTTTATGCGCAACATTCAATTTTTACCCCCAACCTTCATATTACGCGCAACGTTATCTTTTACTCGCATATTAAAATTTTATGCGCAACAATCTTCTTTTATATACAGCCTGTGCTTTACGTATATACCACCTACTTTTACATGAAAACATGATGTTCATGTGAAACTCGAATATGTATCTCAATTTCACGCACTAGAGCTTAGATTCACTCTAAGTCTTGAGCATGCACAAATGATAGGGTTGGACTCATATTTGTAGGAAAACATGAACCACATGTGTAAAAGTCCTCCTTGAGTTTGCAATCCTCTTCGAGCACGAAAAACACATGTTCCGAGCAACACCGTACTTCACACAATGATCCAATATTACGCTCACCTCATGCCCTTTCCAATTTTCATTCTTTTGATCTCAAAACACCTATTCCGTGAAAAACATCACTTCAATATTTCATGCAATACATTATTTTTTCTGTAGACTCCACCTATTTTTCACAACACGTTATTTTTACGTGCATTATCCACCTATTATGTGTCGCTCATGCATTTTCCGATTTTTGAAGTTCTAATCCAAAAACACTTTATGAAAAAAACAGCATACCTCAATTTCATGCCAAAACTCCCATTCTATACACAATGATTTTCACACAAGAACCATATTTTGCATACTTCTCTAGAATATTTTTCCACCTCATGCCTTTTCCATTTTTTAGCATTCTGATTCTGAAGCACGTTTTGGGTGACAATTACATCCTACTTTCCCAATTGTGAACAAATCAAATTTAGAGTATATTCAGTGGTTTTTTTGAACCACTCCAATATTTTGTGGACCATTATTTTCCAAAAACACGTCTCTATATTTTTTTAATTCCAGGACCTTAAAATATGAAAACACTGGAAAACGGCACCACCTTGTACCTGATATTTTGTACTACCTCTAGATCATCCATTGGTTTGTCGGGGTTCTTATGTCAATCATTGAATGTCAACAATATCTCTTGAACCCAAAAAATCACCGTGGATGCCTCCTCAGTCAAAAAACTGAACATAGAAACCCACATTGTCAAGAAACAAAACATTGAGGCCTCCTTTGTATACAAACACAACCAACCCAAAAATGCTTCAATGATGCCTTGAGGGATTTTGGCACAATAATCTCCCCCTTTGGGTTTTTTGACTACTCTTTCATAAAATTATACCTCATTAACGTTTCATCAATAATTCACCTCTTACGATTCATATAGAGATCAAATATTTACTCAACACATACTCTAAGCCTACATAAGCAATGCTCGACATGGGAAACAAGTTTAAATGAAATGTTTTTTATTGAATATCTCCATTTATGAAACCAATTGTTTGAATCACTAAATTTCATACACCAATTGTTAATATGAAACTGATACTTATTTCTAGTTTCTGGAAATATTCTGACACAATTCCAAAACCACTATTCTTGTTTTAACATGATCCTTAACTATTTTGATGCCTATTCATTGATCAATCACTTCAAGCATTGTCAGATTAAATAATCTCCCTTATTTCATTGCTCCCCATATCGTACGGCTCAACCTATCAGCTAATCCCCATTTCTTGACTTAAGACATTTTCTCTAGATAAAGACACCCTTTCTCCCCCATGAATAGACACATTTTCACCCCTTTTTCAAGGAACCCAAAGTTCACTCCTTTGAGTTCTGCAACAGGGTAAAAATTCAGATTATCACATTAGGGAAAAATACGCCATACCTTGGGGATAGGGAGTTTCCACATCTAAACTGTTTCATGTTTGGGGATCCGACTAAACTCCTAGAGACAGTCGATGTCTCTCAAACACTTCATTGGTTAAGGCCTTCGTAAGAATATCAGAAACTTGAAGCTCTATAGGAAAATATTATATCATTTTTATCACTTGATCTACCATATCCTTAATAAAATGATATTTTTTTCAATTTTCTTGGTCCTAGAATGATGGATGAGATTTTTTATAAGATTTATATAAAAAAGAGTTATCACACTAAATCACGATCAAAGACTGCACTGTCATACAAATGTCATCAAGATGCTTCTTTATCCATAATAATTGCATGCACCATTGCATGGATGCAGTATACTCATATTTTGTAGTGATCAAAGAAATAAAATATTATTTTGGTTCATCCAAGAAATACACAATAAACAAGATAAAAATAACTTTGATAAATTGATTTTTTGTCGTCTTCTGAACCATCCTAATCTGCATCTGTATATCCCAAATTCATTGGTTGATATATGACATTATACATTATGTTGAATTCAATTGCTCCCTTAATATAATGAATTATTCTTTTCACAGAAATCATACATAATTCCTTGGGATTACATTTATATATCACTAATTGGCATGTGGAGATTACAATTTACGTTATTGTCATGGTCATTTACAGTAAAATTCTTATAATTTTCATGTATTATGTGATATTAACCGCCTTGCCTTTATCATCTTTTGACTGTTTCATCCTGGTAGCAACCATATTCTTCATTTAATTTGAATTATCCATCTGAAATCTCCTCATATGCTCCTTGACATATTTTTATTGAGTGATAAATGTTCCATTATTTCTTTGTGTTACCTATAAACTAAACAATAACCAATCGGGTCAACAATCATAGAAATTTCAAACTCATGTTTCATGAATTCAAAAAAACTATCCATACTATGCTTTAACTGATCCTCCATAGATAATATCATCAACATATACCTGCACCATCATCCTTTTATTACTATTATTGTTCGCATATAAATAATAATCAACTCCACGACACTGGAAACCATGTTTCTTAAAAAAAATTTATAGCCTTGCATACCATTATTTTGGTTCTTGTTTCATCCCTTATAGTTATTTCTTCAGTCGAGAAACATTTTCTCATATTAATGAATGAGAAAACCATATGGATTCACAATACAATATTGTTCTTCTATAACCCCATTAAAAAATGCAGATTTAATTTCCATTTAAAAAACATAGAACTTCCATTGCACTACAATGGACAAGAATAATCTGATTGTTCCAACCTTGCAACAGGTGAAAATCATTCATCAACATCAATACCCAATATCTGAGAGTATCCTTTTCACACTAATAATGTTTTTTTGTATTATTGTGCCATATTTATTCATTTTATTACAAAAGACCAATTTTTTCAATGTAATTATGTTATGATGTCCTCTAAAAAATCTCCAAAATCTAATTCATCTCAATCTATCCTAGTTCTCTATTCATCGTTGGAACCATGTTTTCATATTCAGTTGAATCAGTAAAACATTTAGAGTCTTGTTGAGATAAAAGAGATGTATGTAATAATGAATTCATAATTATTGTCTGAACTGGTGTTTTCTGTTCACCAATGATATTTTGCCTATCAATTTTGGCTCGACTCTTTAGATTTTGTACATATACAGACTTGACTTCTTCTTTTTCATCATCAGTATCTTCTTCTGATTCAACATCTGCTAATTATGTGCCCCTGTGTTACTTTCCTCTTCATCACATTCAACAAGAATCTAGTTATTGTGTTTTTGAAAATTCTATTCATTCCCCATATTGGTTACTTCATTACACTAAACTACTATCTCAGCTGATTGATAAATAATTTCTATTCTTTCCTTTTTCCGGAGTAGTGAAAGAATATCCCCTCATCTCCACATGACTAAAATTTCCTATGTTTTTCATTGATGGTAATGAAGGACTTAGTACCAATGATTGGAAAGTATTTCATTGTTGTATTCTTTTTTTTTACCACATCTCACAGAGAGTCTTCCTTTCCTTAAAACACAACAATGTGCTATTAATAATGTAGACCGATTTCAATACTGCTTCAATAAAAAATTTCTATGGAATTTCTATTTCAATAAGAATCATTCTATCCATATTGTTGATCATCCAATTTATATTTTTTAAACACTCCATTATATTTGGGAGTTCTTAATGAATAAATAGGATGCCTTATCCCATGATTCTCAAGACAGTATTCTACTAAACTATATGTTAATTCTATACCATTTTTAATACGAAACAACAAAATATTCTACCCAAGAATCCTTTCAGATTCCCTATGTTACTTTTTTAGGAAACATAACTCATCAGACTTATGGTCAATGAAAAATACCCATTCCATTATACTATAATCATCAATGAATAGAATTTAATATCTCTTTCCATCAATGTCTCTTGGTGAGATAGGTCCTAAAACATCATCATGCTCTAATTCCAGAACAATTTTTGATTTCTTTTCCTTTTTAGTGTATATCATTCTGATGATCTTCCCTTGTTAACATGAATCACATGTCTGTTTATGATCACATGATAGCTAAGGTAGGTCTCTTGATGCATCACACTATAACATTTCTTCTAGGGATGGTTGGAATATATGACCAAGTTGTTTATTCCACAACTACTTTTCATGTTCTCTAGACATATAGTATATATATTCTTCTCCACTTACAAGGTAGTTAGTTCCCTTTATCCTTTTCCAGTAAAGAACCACTGAACTGTATATTCCTTTGAGGACACACATTTTCTTATTAAACCTTATAGAATGACATGAATCACATAACTGACTGACAGGAAGAAAATTTTGACTAAGACCTTATACCACTAACATAACAAAACATCTCATTTTTATTCCCCCAAACATGGGCTTTCAGGAACCAATAATCATCAGGTCTTCATCATTTCAAAATTTTAGAACTCATTATTTCTCATATTTAATGCATGTAACTTGATCCTTATTACCTGTCATATCATATTTGCACCCACTATCATGGATCTATACACCATAACAATCTGATGCAAAAAAGTGAATTTCAGCAACAACTAGCTTCTCAAGTCTTTTATTCTTGATACATATTTTTGTTTTTCCACTTATCATATATTTAGAACCTAGATCTTTATAGGATTATGATGGACCAACTTTATCTTGTAAGACTGTAAATAAGTTCTTCATTTTCAACTCACCTATTGGTTCATTAATCTACAACTTGAGAATAGATTAGTTCTGCTTTAGCATATTTTTCTGCAAAGTTTGGGTAAAGTATATATCCATATGTCCAAATCCTCCCAACCAAAAACAATGTCCCTTAAAATATATTATAGAGTATCAATCATTACTTGGATTCCATTTTTTCTCTTGTGCTCTTCTGTACCTCTTAACTATGGAACACACATTTTGTGAGTGTCCCATCATTCCACAGTAATAGCACCTGATATAGGGTGTATTCCTATGAATCACTTCCGCATCATTGGGACTCTCTTGGGTTATCTAAATATTGAGATTCTTTTTCATTACCAAATCCAACTTCAATATTAGAACGAATTCTTGCAGTATGACATCAATTTTCATTGTTTATGGTTTTTGATTAATCCCCCCATTAGCCTTAGCATCTGAACATAATTGATGATTCCTTTCTATGGAACCACTATACTCCACTTTCATCTTCTAGGTTTTATGAGTTATATTATTTTTTAATGTCACAACATGAGTCATTATTTTTTCATGATCTGTTATATTTTTCCAAAAAATAAAAAATTCTTCTTCATGTTCTTCAATTCACAAGATTTTATCATTATCTGTGTTATTCATGCCATCAATCACCCTTTTCTATTCCTAAACCATGATTTTATACTCACTAACTGATTCTGAGTCCTATGGTGTTGATGACTTGAGTTTCTAAATTTATTCAATCACATTAGACTTCTATTATTCTTACTACTACATATTTAGTTTGGTGTCACGAACTACATTGTTGGATTTCATTGTTTTGGTTCCTCAAACATCTATATCTTATAGTGTATCCTCTAACTCAGCTTTCAAATCAACTCTTCCTTAAACTTATTCTTCTTCTTCAAATTCGGTTTCTTGTTTTTTTTAGTACTACCAACAACTGCCACCATAGCATTTTCTCCAAAATAAATGCCGGTTTCAATCCCTTCAACATCCCCAACCTAAAACTTATCTGACCTATCACATTATTATGAATGATGATTCTTTTTTTAATGAAATTTCTCTTGAACTATTTCTTTCCATTCACATAAGCTGAAAACTTCTTCTTTGGAAATTTTGGCTTCATAGACATCATCATCTTCATTGAAATTTTTTGGGTACCTTTCTGCAAGATGACCATCCGTTCCACATATAAATAAGGCATGTGAAATTTTCCCTTTAAAATTTCCATTATCCTCTTTGATGATTTGAAGAAATGAATGACATAACCTCATCTTTCTCTTCATATTCTTGAGAATCATCAATAGTGATCTTCTTCCTAGATTTTAATTCGACCTCTTCGGATTTCCCCTTTTCCATAGCATCATTATCATCATTTCTCACATCATATGCTACAATAGTACTATGAATGTTATATAGTGTCATATCTTTCAGATCTTAGTCTTCAAATACTAAAACCTTTGTATTGAAATGAGGTAGAACTTTCCTCAGGATGCACTTGACAATCATTATGTCTTCAATGACCACACAGAGACCTCACATGTCTTCCACTACAATATTTACCCTATCAAATAATGCATTAACAGACTCATTCGTGATCATTATCATATCTTCATTCTTGTACCACAAAACTTTCATATTTTCTTCTCTGACCTTTGAATCTCCTTCATATATATTCAGAAGTTTTTCCCATATGGCATGTGTTATTTACCATGACATCACCTATATATAGATATCATTGGATTGAGCTCCCCCTAAAACATTGATTCCAATTGGAGTTAGAATCCAAATGTTTTTATCAACATCAGATAATGCACCACTATTAATATCAATAGTTAAACAATGCATTGTCGTTGTAGTCACATCCAATTTCAAATATTGGAATTAGTGTAGCGTCCGATTATTCTATAGATGAGAATTGTTCCCATCCAATAATAGAATCTCTTTGTGATTATTGACCTCCATTTGAGAGTGAAACATTGATATCAACATTTCCCTTTGACAACATTTGTTAGATCCACTAGGTTAGATACCCAGGGGGTTAATCAAGGCATGATAGATTAAAACAAGTACACTTATTGATCTTGTTTCAATGTAAGGGAAAAAACTCTTCTCTCAGATTTCTTTTACAGAGTATAAGAAATTCTTAAAGCAAGAACAGGACACAACAAAATTACATGGTTCACCCCCACTAGTCTATATCCAAGGATCATACACTATTGATGTGTTGATATACCCAATCCAATAAAAGTGCAATTTTTTTGCATGGTTTATAGAAGACTCACTATCCCTCCTTGTTTACAACTAATTTCAATATGAAATCTCACTTCTCTCTCAACTGAAGTGTGCTCACTTCTCCTGTAGAATATCTAGTCACAGTTTATAGTCACGTTGATCTCTTCGTTTGAATAAATACCCACATCCTTAACTATAGATAGATGTTTTATTGATGTCCCTCTTTTATCCATGGATGAATATCACTTTTCCACAGAAACAATATGGGGAACCTCAAATTTTAGGCGCAACCCTTACAGTTCCTTGAAAGAAATTTCTTTCCATGGATGGAATAGCCCAAAGGACTTTATTATTTATTGATTTTTGTTAACACCCCTCTTATGGGATTAGGTGGAACCCTTAAAAGGTCTGTAGGCTTTAAGAATACATGGATCGTAGGAGTAAGATATTACATGACCCAAACATCATTGGGAATTCTACTGGACAATAACTACAATGAACTGCCCCTTCCCAGTATCTGTATCGTGATGGTAGCTCCCTCCCTTCGCATGGCCGTTTGGCTAGGCTTCTCGTGCAAGATAAGGCTCTTCATGATGGTATAGCTATACCCTCTTATTCTTCCAACTCCATTAGGTTTTCCTCTAGTGAGTTCACATGATCTGAATCCTCCATTGGGGTTTCACATTTCTTGTATAGTTTGTTTGGGAAAACTGCACTGATCATGTGGCCCAAAGGCCTTGAGGTGGCCTAAAGGCCTAAAAGGTGGCCTGAAAGCCTTAGTGAACCAAATTCATGGGTGTACTTAAGGCCTTATGAACTCCAAGCCCATAGTAGTGGCCCAAGGTGAATAGTTCCTACTACTACATATACAAACAACACCTACTACAGTAGCTTCTACAGTACCTACTACAATTCCAAGTAGTAGAGCTATAGTTCCTGCAATAGTTATTCTATAGAAACCCAGAATTATTCCTCTACCTAGTACTGTATCTTCTATAGTATATTCTATAGTACCTACTTCACTTTTCATACATCCTAAACAATTTTGTGCAACCTCCATTTTATGCGCATTCTTCAATTTTTATGCACAACCTTCATTTTATATGCAACATTAACATTTAAGTGAATCATCATATTTTACACACAAAAATATTATTTTATGTGAAGCATGTGCTTTACGTGCATCCCTCCTACTTTTAAGAACAAACATGATGTTTACCCGCAAATCTCTTGCGTATCTCAATTTTGCGCAAGAGAGAACAGATTCAAAGTCTTGAGCCTGCTAGAATAAGTGGGTCACCTCATATTTATTTGAAAAATTGACCCTTTCACGTGAAATTCCTCCATGAGCGTGCAATCCTCTTTGATCATGAAAAAAAATTCACGCAATGTTGTATTTCACGAAATGATCCCATATTACATGCACCTCGTGACTTGGACAATTTTCATGCTTCTGATCTCGAAACACCTCTTGCATGGAAAACATCACTTCACTATTTCACATAACACTTTCTTTTTCGTGCACACACAACCTATTTTGTGAAACACTTTTTTATTCCACGCATTATCCACCAATTACAAGCGGCTCATGCAATTGATGATTTTTGAATTTTTGAGCCAGAAACACTTCGTGTGAGAAACATTTCATACCAAAATTTACACCAAAACTCTCATTCTTCATGCAATGATTTTTGCACAAGATACATTTTTCAGGCACATCTCTAGATATTTCACGGACCTCATTCCCTTTTCATTTTTCAATGTTCTAATTAAAAATAACGTTTTTCCTAATATTCCATCCGATATTCATTATTCTACGCAAAACCAATTTAGCACACATTCCACATTTTTCGCTCACCACTCCAATATTTTTCACACTGTCCATTTTCAAAAACACATTTCCCCATTTCCTGATTATCAAGCCCAAAAAATTGGAAAACACTGTAAAATGACACCACCTTGAATCTGCTCTTTTTGTACCATCTCCAAATCATCCATTCCTTTTTCGAGATTATTCTATCAATCATGGAATGTCAACAACATATCTTGATCTTGAAAAATCACTATGGATGACCCCTTTGTCAACAAACTGAACATAGAAACCCACCTTGTCAAAAAACAATACATCATGTCCCGCTTTTTCAAAAAATACAACCAAGACAAAAACACTTCAATGATGCCTTGAGGGATTTTTTCTCAACATCTATTTATAAAATGAATTTACAAAGAAGTTTTTGAAGTTAAAATTTATGGTATATGACATTTTTTTGGATCTTCATGAGTTTCTTTATGTATTGATTTTTCTAAAATGATGCAAAGTGAATTTGAAATGAGTTTTATTGGTGAACATTAAATTCTTCTTGGATTTCAGATTTTTCAAAATAAAGAATTTATGATCTTAAATCAAAGTAAATAGAAAAAAATATATTTTAAAATGATTTTTCATTGATTGAATCAATAGTATTGACACTCTAATGAGTACTACATTTATTTTGGATCTTGATGAAGAAGGTAAATATATTGATCAAACCACTTTAAGATGAATGATCAAGATTTTTCTCTACCTGAAAACAAGTGGGATAGATATAATGTTTAGTGAGTGTCTGTGTTCTTGTTCTGAAGATAATTCTAAAGGATCTCACTGAAATGATTTTAAAAGTATTTTCAAAAACCTTAAATATACTATCAATTTAGGTTTGTTTTACCCCAAAGGAAAATCATCTGATATAGTGAGTTATTTTGATACTTATTTTGGTGGATACAAGTTAGAAATAAATCTAACCACTAGAAAATGCCAATTTTCGGTAAATTCATTGGTTTCAGGTGTTGTATGAAAAAAAATTCAGTTGCATTATCTACTGCCAAAGCTGAATACATAGCTGCTGGTAGCTGTTTTGCTCATATTTTGAGGATGAAACACTCTTTTCTAGACAATGTATATCAATTTAGACATGTACCTTTAAATTTTAACAATAAAAGTGAAATTAAAATTTCTAAGAACCAATTTTATCCTTCTAGAACACAATAAATTGATATAATACATCACTTTTTTAGAGATCATTATCAAAAGTTTTATATTACATTAGAATTTATTGTCACTAAATATTAGCTTTATAACATATTCACTAATCCATTTTACTCTAAAAGAATTAATTAAATCAAACATGAGTTAGGAATGATCAATCAGTAAGACCTCATGTTGTAATTCTGTTGATTTTTTATGTGAAGTTTTCATGTCGATACTGACACGATTGTCATGCCGACACCAACTTTATGTCATTCCAACACCAATGCTATGTCATGACGACATAGTTGTCATGCTAACACTGATGCTATGTTATTCCAAAACTAATTACATGTCATGCTAAAACCATTAGTATTATGAAAAATCTTTCATACCTACATTGATGAGTCATTATTTCTATATGTTTTATGTTTGTTTTTCAAAATGACACTATTTCCCTAATTTTGGTTGAACTCA
Organism: Viscum album; assembly: GCA_963277665.1. Classification (NCBI taxonomy): domain Eukaryota; kingdom Viridiplantae; phylum Streptophyta; class Magnoliopsida; order Santalales; family Viscaceae; genus Viscum; species Viscum album. Next base: position 1,363,746,711 of record OY728162.1, on the reverse strand, counting down.
ATTCCTGAAATCACGATTTCCTAATTTTAAAATCCCTAAATGATATAAATTGGAATTCATCCACTCAACTCCTTTACAGCTACACTCTCCTAGCTGCCACTCTCTCTCATTAACCTAGACCCTTCACCTTCTGACCTACGAAATTAACTGATTGGAATGGTGTTTGTGAGAAAGATCATGATGATGGTGAGTCTCATGCTTCTAGGAAACCTAATGGTGAATCAAGAATCATTAGCTGTTATAAATCCCTGTCTGGAAAATTGTAATGACCCAAGGTTTCATTAATGGAAATCCCTTTTGATCTAATTAAATGTCTCTTTATGAATTTTTTTTTTAAGATGTCAACTTCTTTGGTTTTATGTTAAGAATTTTGACAGTTTCTAATATAGCCGTTGAACAGTGATCACATGATTAGTATAAATATAGGACTTTAACAAATCCAATTTACTCAGACAAAAGAAGTGATGGCCTCGTCTAGTAGAATTGCTCCATACGAAGCCCATTTTTCAGAGCTCTGAAAAGAGGTGGCATCCTTGGGCTTCGCTCTTGACCAAGCCCAAGCTGAGCTTCATCATGTCAAGCTCGAACGTGACCGTCTACGAGAAAAGTGGAAGTTGATTGAAATTACCACTCGAGCGATGTTATCCGAGCCACCCCAATAGTCTATCACCATTGCAAACCTTACCCTTAGGTCTTATGCGATTGTTTTAAGGGGTTATGTAACAAATAAGTAGTACTATGTTCATGTACATTATTTTTTTATATAATAATGAATATAATTTCTAGTCATTTTTGAAACATTTTAAATAGTTTTTAAAGTACAAATGGTGTTTTCGTTATTATTTAATTAAGAAATCTATTTTATTAAATTAACGTATTTTTTAATTAAATAATATTTTAATAAAATTATAATATTATTATTAAAATAATTTTTTATTCAAAATAAATTATCTTATAATTTAATGAATGAAACTAAATGTTTTTATTAAGGTTTGAAAGACATTTTTTTCAAAACCCGTGAATTTTCGATAAATGTCGATTTTTATAATAAAAGTAAAAATAAACATATTTAGAAATTTTTTTAGAAAAAATAAATGTCATTTATGGAATCAAGATGTCAAAAGTATCCAACGGTGAGTTATTTATAATTTTCTGGGACAGTCAAAGTTTTGGGTAAAAATTAAATACCGTTTAAATATATAATGTATTTTAGGACATCATAATGACCCAATGGTGATGTAATAAAATACCATAATCCTTATGTTCGGCCAATATATGTTTTACCATTAAAATAATGTGATTTGGGTTTGTTTGAATTACTTTTTAAAACATTAATGGAGCCCTCAAGTCTTATTCAACACTTTGCCTTTTTAAATTAATTTCCATGGGAGTGTGAGTGACCTCCACATAAGCAAACTTATTATATTAAGAAGTTCGGACTTGGGCCTTATAAAATAATTTTTTCCTATTCCCATTTCCAAAAACCATGGGAAAAACCCATGGTATGGTTTGTGGTTTGGATTAATTTTATGTAAGGGGACCCAAACCTAAATAAAAAAGAATTCCATCACCTTTCCTATATAAACCCACCCAGGCTCCCACTTCTTCCTCACTCAAACACTTGGATTTCGTCCAACCTCTTCCAAACTCTATCTAGAATCCTCCCAAGGTGCCCCAATCTCCCAAGAATCCTTTCACAAGCCTCTCTCTATCCTTTCGAAGCACACTTCCATGTAAGGGTTTTTTCTTCCTTTCTCATTTTTTTCAATTTTATTTAATTTGTATTTCCCTTTTAATTTAAATTATGAATGTTGGGGTATGGTTTAACACCTCCCCCATACTGCCCTATTATTGTTTGAATGATGGGAGACCCATTTCTCTCTCATTAAATGCCTCACATGTACACATGTTACTATGCCGAAAATCCGAAAGGAACTTCTCTCTCTTCTTTTACATTCAAGCAAATAATTTTGTATCATGAATATAAATTCCATTACAATTGTTGGGGCATGTATATATATGACCTACTTACTATCCATTATATTTAAATATGAGGAGAAACCCCTTTTTCTCTCATCAACCATTTTTTATGAATTCTTATGTCACGCCTTTACGCTGCCGAAATCACACCGATTTTCTAAGCCAATGCCATTGTGTAGTGGATACCATGCCCATTTCTCCATCATGGGTATCCACCTTTATTCACCATTACATATTGATTACAAAGTTTCATGTATGAATTCCACATTCCATTATCTTGGAATAAATTTTTATGTTTTATAAATCCATGTTTTATGATCCATTAGGCACACTTATGAATGAAATGAAATGTTTAAGAAGGGTGCGCACTTATAGTGCTCCAATGCATTGGGTAAAGTATAGTATCATGATACGTCATGTGCAATGAGTGTTTACTCATTCTAATTCAAGTACAACGAGGGTTTACTCGTGATTTATGTGCAATTAGGGTTTACTCTTGCTCCATGTGCAATGAGCCTTGGCTCATGCTAATTCCATGATAAGTGTTGTTGCCACATTTCCATGTTATGATTATCATGCTTTATCATGCCTTTATGTTCATGTTTCTTTTATTATCTATTGATATGTCTATTATCTAACATGTATTTTACTCCTAATTTTATTTCATGTGTACTCCCTTACTGTGATTTATAGGTCACCCTTTTCTTATGCATGTCCTCAGGTTATCCCATGCAATGCTAAGTACGAGGGAATGTAGTGGTCATGTATAGGAAGATTTCAATAAAGATGTTGAATTTCATGTTATAAGTTTTTATGTAATTATCCTAAGCCCCAAAGACACTAAACCTCTCGATATTATTTGTTGTATCAAGTGAAGTTATATGTAATGAATCATGTTTAAGTTGTAATAAAAAGATGGGTTGTCATAGTCGGTATCAGAGGATATGTTTAGTTATTTTTGGGATTAGGAACCCCTAGTAAAGACTTAGATACAAGACTAAGTATAATAAAAAAAACATCCCTAAGTTTTGGTAAATAATGGGTAAGTGGTTTATCAAACAAATACATCCCTGTCTGGATACGAGCAAGTAGAGGCGGCTCTGGCACAGATGTATCCTAGGGGTAAAACCCGAAAACACCGCTTTGAGCTAGACTCGAATGAGAACTGGTGCACGATAACGGGCCTTGCTGCACTCTTGGTTATAACACTCCCATGGGATATGTTTTGATAAATTCACAATCTTAGTATGAACCCTTATTAAAGGAAAAATGCCCCTAAGAATATATGTTAGAAAGTAGATCATGAAAAGCCTAGATTGATGTCTATAGACTCATGAGTTAAGGAAATAAAAGTTTATTTTTGAGTCATCAACATTTGTCTTTGGATTACCCTTTATTTGTTACCCCTAACTTTCCTTTTATTCCAGCCAATGGCCAGTAATGTGAGGACTCAGGAAAACAACCATTGTGATGATCAGTGTGATGACTGTACTAATGAGATGCCCAATCCAATGGGAGCGGGAATCGCGAACTTTGTCATGCATATCTCTCAGCTAACTCAAGTTTTGAATAGAAACACGGGTCAAGAGGAACTTCCAAACCCCCCTAATAAGGAACAAGTCGCTATCGAGAGATTCATGAGGCAAAGGCCTCCTACTTTTAGTGGATCATCCGATCCCACGATCGCTGAACAATGGATCAACTCCATTGAAAAGATATACTCCATCCTCCAATGTTCTGAACAAGAGAAGGTTCTCCTGGCGGCTTATCATATGGAGGGTGAAGCTGATAAATGGTGGAAATTGATCAAAAATACGAAGCCTGGGGAGGATATCGAGGCGTTGGAATGGAAGGATTTCCGGATGTTTTTTTTCAATAAATATTTTCTGTGTACCCTCCGGCTTAAGATGGAAAGGGACTTCCTTTCCCTCAAGAAAAAAGATAATGAATCTGTTGGAGCGTATGAGGAAAACATCCCAAGGCTTGCACGATACTCTTTCGGCTTTGTCGTTACCCCCGAATGCAAGCTTGACCGCTTCTTTGGTGGGCTGAAGCCTAGCTTGCGGAAAGCATTAGTGATCCGTGACTTCGACAGCTATGAGGAAATTGTCTGATGTGCCCTCATGGTCGAAATGGTGATCAGGGAATCACAAGGGTATCATGGGGATGAGAATCATAAGTTTGACTTCAATTCTGGTGGTCCTATGGATAAATCCAATGGGGCTATGAAGATCTAGCACCCCACTTGACAAAAGTGCAGAAAGAAGCACCCAAGAAATTTCCTTAAGGGGACGAGAAAATGCTTTAGGTGTGGAAGAGAAGGGAACCTAGCTGTTAACTATTGGTAAGAAGGACCCGCAGCTGCGACAGAGGATAGGAACACTCCATTCGAACCTCAACGCGTTGTTCAATGCAAAAAATGCAAAGAAACATGTCATTTTTCAAATTAGTGCTCTAATCCAAGGGTTATCGTAGGAAACCAACAACCTCCAAGACAGTAAGGAAGATCTTTTCCCATCACTTCAACCGAAGTGAACCCCGACAACAAAGTGGTGACATGTATTCTAGTTATTCATTCAAGAATAGAGAATGTACTTTTTGACAGGTTTTACGCATTCTTTTATATCTCAAAAGTTTAGTAGAATAATCCCAGCACCACCACAAATCATGGAAGTAAATATGTCGGTTAGTACAGAAAATGGGGCAATCATTGCATCCCATGAGCATAAGTCCTCCCTTATTATAATCTGTGGATTGAATTTCCCGGAAAACCTCATCATACTCCCTCTGGTGGAATTTGATGAAATTCATGGTATGGATTGGATTTCCTAATATAGAGCCAATATAAATTGTCGGGAGAGGTAAATCACACTCCATATGGAGAATCGACCCCCGATTCATTACAAGTGTCAGGAGGAAGATGAATCTCCTTTAGCTCCATCATCTCAAGCATGGATATTACTACCTTATGAGAATGCATATCTGGCTCAGATGATTAAGTCCAAGGAAGAAACCATCCTTGAAGAAATGCCTATTGTGAGGGAATTCGCTGATGTGTTTCCCAAGGAACTGCCTGGTCTTCCTCCAAGAAGAGATGTTGAGTTCTCAATTGAACTTATACCTGGGGTGCTACCAATATCCATGACTCCATATAGAATGGATGTTGTAGAGCTTGAAGAGCTGAAGAATCAACTACAGGAGAATCCGGATAAAGGGTTTATACGCCCAAGTGCTTCACCATGGGGTGCACCAGTCCTCTTCATCAAGAAGAAGGATGGGCCAATGAGGATTTTCATCGATTATCGTGAACTTAAAAAAATCATGATAAAGAACATGTATCCTCTCCCAAGAATCAACGACTTGTTTGATCAGCTGTGTGGAGCACAATACTTCTCCAAGGTGGACTTGCGGTCAGGATATTATCAAGTAAAGGTGAAGAAGAAAGATGTCCCCAAGACTGCTTTTCATACAAGATACGGGCCCTATGAATTCATAGTAATGCCTTTCGGACTCACCAATGCTCTATAAATATTCATATACTTGATGAATAGAGTCTTTAGAGATTACCATGACAAATTTGTGGTAGTTTGTATAGATTATATTCTAATATACTCCAAAACCAAGGAGGATCATGAGGAGCATTTAAAAAGTATACTAGAGACTTTGCACAAGGAGAATCTCTATGAAAAGTACAGAAAGTTTGATTTTTGGTTGAAGGAGGTCTCATTATTGGGCCTTATCATCACAAGCAATGGGATATCTGTGGACCCCTCCAAAAAAGATGAAATTGTGGGATGGTCGAGGCCAACATAGGTAACAGATATCCGTAGCTTCTTGGAGGTTATCTGGATATTATCGACGATTTGTGAGAAATTTATCACGATTATCCAACCCTCTTACCAAGCTAACTCGAAAGGGAGTAAATTTCTCTTGGAGTGATGAATGCGAAGAAAGATTCATGGATTTGAAAAGGAGGCTTATCACTACACCCGTGCTCACTTTACCCACAAGTGTGGAGCGTTTTGTGGTATTCAGTGATGCTTCGAAGAAGGGCTTAGGATGTGTGTTGATGTAGAATGATAATGTGATATCCTACGCCTCAAGGCAGTTGAAAATCCATGAGCTAAACTATCTAACGCATTATCTGGAGTTGGCGGCTGTGATCTTGGCCTTGAAAATCTGGTGGCATTATCTCTATGGAGAGAAATGTGAGATATATACTGACCACAAGAGTCTTAAATATATATTCACACAGAAAAAGCTTAATATGCGCTAGAGAAGATGGATAGAGCTCATCAAGGATTATGACTGTTCAATACATTACAACCCTGGGAAAGCGAACAAGGTGGAAGATGCCCTAAGTAGAAAGGAACCAGCAATTCAATCAATGATTTGAATTGAGAAGTATCCAATTATCTTAGACTTGATGAAGATGGAAATGGGAATCATAAAGAAGGGAACATCATTAATCCGTTCACAAATTATTGCTCAATCATCTTTTTTGGAAAGGTTAAAGGATGCACAAAAGGATGATATGGGAATTCAAGAAAAAGTGGAAGCTATCAAAAAGGGGAAATCCTCAGAGATTAATGTTAATGAAGAAGGACTTGTGCGGTTTGGGAAAAGAGTATGTGTTCCATCAAGTCCAGAGATAAAGAAGTAACTTTTGGATGATGCACATAGTTTAAATTTCTCTATTCACCCAGGGAGTACAAAGATGTATCGAGATCTCCGAGAAAACTTTTGGTGGGATAATATGAAGAAGTTGATCGCTGAATATACATCAAAGTGCCTGGTGTGTCACCAAGTGAAGGCAGAGAGGCAGAAGTATAAGGGGATGATGCAACCATTGCCCATACCAGAATGGAAATGGGAGAAAATCACCATGGACTTTGTCACCGGACTTCCAAGGGCATCCAAAGGCAACAATGCAATCTGGGTTGTTGTGGATCATCTTACAAAGACTTAACACTTCATTGCTATTCGGGAGGATTTCCCTTTGGATCAACTGGCATAGATATATATCAGGGAAGTGGTAAGGTTGCATGGATTACCACTATCTATTGTGTCTGACCAAGATCCAAGATTCACCTCTATGTTTTGGAAGAGTCTTCAACATGCTCTGAATACTGAACTAAACATCAGTACGGCCTATCATCCTCAAACCGATGGCCAATCTGAGCGGACTATCCAAACACTTGAGGATATATTGAGAGCATTCTCAATGGACTTTAAAGGAGGATGGGATCAACATATTCCTCTGGTTGAGTTCTCTTATAATAAAAATTTCCACTCAATCATCCAAATGGCACCATATGAAGCCCTGTATGGGAAAAGGTGAAGAACACCGGCATGTTGGGATGAGGTCGGTGAACGTAAGCTGCCTGGACCGAAAATGGTCGAGAAAATGGTGGATAAGTTGAAAACCATTCAGTGGCATATCAAGGCAGCCCAATGTCGACAGAAGAGTTATGCAGATAATCATCGATGAGACCTTGAGTTTAAAGTTGGAGACATGATGTTTCTACGCATATCTCCGTGGAAAAAGGTCATGAGGTTTGGAAAGAAAGGGAAGTTAAGACCAAGGTACATCTTCCACTTCGAGGTTCTTGATCGTATTGGGGTTATGGCCTATCGACTAGAACTTCCACCTACTATGGACAAAGTACATGATGTCTTTCATGTATCCCTCTTAAGGAAGTACCTACCGGACCCTTCACATGTACTCTCTTCTGAGGTGGTACAATTGGAAGACGATCTTTCTTATGAGGTGCAACCAGTGAAGATCTTAGATCGTAGAGAAAATGTTCTACGAAATAAGACAATTCCCCTCATCAAGGTGTTGTGGAGAAACCACAAGTTTGATGAAGCAACTTGGGAATCAGAGGAAAATATGAGGCTGAGTTACCCATATCTGTTTTAGTGGGGGAAAATGAAAAAATTTGAGGTCGAAATTTCTTAAGTGGGAATGTTGTAACGACCAAAGGTTTCATTAATGGAAAACCCTATTAATCTAATTAAATGTCTCTTTATGAATTTTTTTTAAGATGTCAACTTCTTTTGTTTTATGTTAAGAATTTTGACCGTTTCTAATATAGTCGTTGAACAGTGATCACATGATTAGTATAAATATAGGACTTTAACAAATCCAACTTACTCAGACAAAAGAAGTGATGGACTCATCTAGTAGAATTTCTCCAAATGAAGCCCATTTGTCGGAGCTCAGAAAAGAGGTAGTAGCCTTGGGCTTCGCTCTTGACCCAACCCAAGCTAATCTTCATCATGTCAAGCTTGAACGTGACGGTCTACGGGAAAAGTGGAAGTTGATTGAAATTACCACTCGAGCGATGTTATCTGAGCCACCCCAAGAGTCTGTCACCATCGAACACCTTACCCTTAGGTCTTATGAGGCTGTTTTAAGGGGTTATGTAACAAATAAGTAGTACTATGTTCATGTACATTATTTTGGTATATAATAATGAGTTTAATTTCTAGTCATTTTTGATACATTGTAAATAGTTTTTAAAGTACAAATGGTGTTTTTAGTTATTATTTAATTAAGAAATATATTTTATTAAATTAAAGTATTTTTGAATTAAATAATATTTTAATAAAATAATAATAATAATATTAAATTAATATTTTATTAAATATAAATTATCTTATAATTTTATGAATGCAATTAAATTTTTTTATTAAGGTTTGAAAGCCATTCTTGTCAAAACCCGTGAATTTTCGATAACTGTCGGTTTTCATTTTAAAAGTGAAAAAAACATATTTATAATTTTTTTTAGATAAAATAAATGTAATTTATGGAATCAGGACGTCGAAATTATCCAACGGTGAATTATTCATAATTTTCTGAGACAGTCAAATTTTTGGGTAAAAATTAAATACCGTTTAAATATATAATGTGTTTTATGACATCATAATGACCCAATGGTGATGTAATAAAATACAATAATCCTTATTTTCGGCCAATATATGTTTTACCATTAAAATAATGTGATTTTGGGTTTGTTTGAATTACTTTATAAAGCATTAATGGACCCCTCAAGACTTATTCAACACTTTTCCATTTAAAATTAATTACCATGGGAGTGTGACTCAACTCCACATAAACAACCTTATTATTTTAAGAACTTCGGACTTGGGCATTATATAATAATGTTTTTCTCTTCCCTTTGCCAAAAACCATGGGCAAAAACCATGGTATGGTTTTTGGTTTGGATTATTTTAATGTAAGGGGTCCCAAACCTAAATAATAAATAATTCCCTCACCTTTCCTATATAAACCCACCCGAGCTCCCACTTCCTCCTCACTCAAAGCCCTTTTAGTTCGTCCAACCTTTTCCCAACTCTCTCAAGATTCCTCCCAAGGTTTCACAAGCTCCCTAGAAGCCTCTCACAAGCCTCTCTCTAGCCTTTGGAAGCACACTTCCAAGTAAGGGTTTTTTCTTCTTTTCTCATTTTTGTCAATTTTCTTTAAGTTGTATTGCCCTTTTAATTTAAATTATGATTGTTGGGGTATGGTTTCTCACCTCCCCCATACTGACCTCTTATTGTTTGAATGATGGGATACCCCTTTCTCTCTCATTAAATGCATCCCATGTACACCCATTACTATGTCGAAATTCCGAAAGGAACTTCTCTCTCTTCTTTTACATTCCAGTAAATAATTTTGTATCATGAATCTAAATTCCATTACAATTGTTGGGAAATGTATCTATATGACCTCCTTACTATACATTACATGTAAATATGATGAGGAGCCCCTTTCTCTCTCATTAACAATTTTTTATGAATTCTTATGTCACGTCGTTACGCTGCCGAAATTGCACCGATTTTCTAAGCCAATGCCATTGTGTAGTGGATACCATGCCCATTTCTCCATCAAGGATATCCACATTTATGAACCTTTACTTATTTTTTACAATTTATCATGTATGAATTCTACATTCCTTTATCTTGGAATAAATTTTTATGTTTTATGAATCCATGTTTTATGATCCATGTGGCACCCTTATGCATGAAATGAAATTTTTAAGAAGGGTGCGCCTTTATAGAGCTCCAATGAATTGGGTAATGTATAGTCTCATGATATGTCATGTGAAATGAGTGTTGACTCATGCTAATTCAAGTGCAACGAGGGTTTACTCGTTCATTATATTCAATGAGGGTTTACTCATGCTCCATGTGCAATGAGCCTTGGCTCATGCTAATTCCATGATAAGTGTTGTTTCCACATTTCCATGTTATGTTTATCATGATTTATCATGCCTTTATGTTCATGTTTCTTTTATGCTCTATTTATATTCCTATTTTCTAACATTTATTGTACTCCTCATGTTATTCCTTGTGTACTCCCTTACTGGGCTTTATATCTCACCATTTTCTTATGCATATCCTCAGGTTATCCCTTGCAATGCTAAGTACGAGGGAATGTAGTGGTCATGTAAAGGAAGTTTTCAATAAAGATGTTTTATTTCATGTTTTATGTTTTTATGTGATGATCCTAATCCCCAAAGACATTGAACCTCTCAATATTCTTTGTTGTATCAAGTGAAGTTTTATGTAATGAATCATGTTTAAGTTGTAATAAAAAGCAGGGTTGTCATAAAAATCGTGTTGTAACTTCTGAGAAAGAGGTACTACCAGAATGGATTTTAGAGAGGAATTCACTGCTGTTAAATCTTTTGCAAGATCTGGTATGGCTTGATTAATTTTTTAAAAATGACAAATACATTTACCTGGATCTAGTTCAAGAAGTTTACATAAAAAAGGAACTTTTTTTAGAACGAAGTGATGTAGCCTAGATCAAGTAAATAATACATAGGATTACAATCTCTTTCACTTCAAGACATTGGGTTGGAAGTTGTAAAGTTCTATATGAAGGAATATTTAATGATTATCAAGAAACTTCTCCACCTGAAATTGAATTATTTTGTTATGAGATAGCTCTAAAATAGCTAACAGGAAATGAGTAACCTAGAAGACCCATTGCATCAGCGTTAACTTTTTAGTACAAAATTTTATTTATGTTTATTCACCACCAGAATTTTCCCAGGAAAGGGGAATTTTCTTCTCTCAAATGTCTGGATGTATAATTGGTTCATTATCTACAAAAATGATTTAAATATAATCTATGAATATATTTATTGGTGTACATAAATGAGATGATAAAACTAGTTTGTAAGTCAAATTATCTTTCTTAATCTAGAATTATTTCAGCAGTGCTAAAGGAGAATGGCTCTGTAGGTGAAGTTGATTATTTAATAGTTATAATATGTTTGGAATCATCTTATGTTTTGACATCTTAAAGAGAACAAAAAAAATGGAACCCATGGAGGAAGGAATGGGTTGGTTATGAAGATAAACTATGTGAATTGTTCAATCCTATAGATTATCTTATTATACCAAAGAGTCTAGTGGATACTAGCCTCAATACAGATGATCAAGTAATGTATTCCTCATATGAGGATAAATTGTATGCTACTCTTATTAGAGACGAGGGATAACCAATTGATAATAGAAGTGACCCAAACCTAACTGGACCAACAAAAATAGTTTTTATTGGACCTCCAAGTCCACCTTTGTACATACCTTCTCATGAACCTATTATCCAATCTATTGGATGTGAAGAAATATAAGTTGAGGATGTGTAGAATATTTTAGTGAATGTAGTGAAGAAGATGATGATGAAGAGGAAGCTGGTTGTGGTGAAAGTCGGTTAAAATCAAGTAGGGAATAAGAATATGGGGAAGATGATAAAGCAAATAACATTGAAAAAAAATGAAGATGGTGGTAATGAAGAAAGTTGTGAGAGTGGCGGTGATAGTGAATCTGATTATCATAATGGGATTCCTGATGATGTTAGTAGAGAGATTGATGGAGCTAATACCGGTGTATCTGTTGATAGCGTTGTTTAAGATTAAAATGTTGCTCAAATAGAGCTTGATTAACAGGCTGTATATACTAGAAAAATAAATCTGCAAAAGGAGAATAACCCTAGAAAAGAAGCATTATATTAAGGGGTGCCTCAAGAAAAAATAATCAAAATAGATACAATTACTCTTGTGTATGCATATATTTTATCTCAAAGGGAAATGAATCCAGGGTATGCTTTTCTTGAATTAGATTATAATTCTGATGAGATTAGTGATGCTACTCCAAGGAGACCCCTAATGGTTGAAGGGTATATAAATGCAGACATTTCTCAAACAATACCATCTACATCTGTCCCTGATACTCCTACCTTTTTATTTTATAGTGACAATATCACTATGGCCTATTTAGAAAAATTCAAGAAAGGCATATGTTCCTCAGTAAGGCACTCAGTAAAATCTCAGCTGAGGTATGAGATTAAGGATGCAGAGAGAGAGAACACTGATCTAAATGACAACTTCAAAGTTATCTGCTCTATGATTTATGTTATACGGCAAACTAGAACATCTAGTTATACTCATGCATTAGAAAGTGAATCTCAAGAAGAAGCTAGTTTAGTCTCACAGATGATGATAAAGAAAATTCAGCCAAATTTTATTAAAATATATGAAACTATTGTGACAAAAAAACCGAGTTTCGGAATGAGATGAAAAGTTTAACTTCTTACATCTTAACTTTAACCTCCAAGTATTGGAATTCAATGTAGATTTTCCTGATAGGAATTGATGATATTATCTCTCATCTTAAATCTCTTGATTTTTCCAAAATGAGATAGAAGATAATGTACTTTCCTCATATAATGTAACTTCATCCTATGCTCCACCTATTCATCATTCACTATCTATGGATTTGGATCCAGTAAATTCAGTTTTGAAAGAAGATTTCAAAGCATTAATTTTCAACGTTTCCTAGGTTGTGGAAAATTCAGTTAAAGTGCATGGCCATGTGAAGTGTTATACAAGGAGTTCATCATGGACTCTGGAAGAGCTAACCAAAAGGATTAATTTTTTTTCTCCAAATTAATTATAAAACATCAATTGAGTAGTCTTTTTAAGTATTTTTTCACCATTCATACACTTCCCCCCAGTGAAAATGGTTTTTATGGATCGGGTTCATATGATGATATAATTCACTCTCTTATTGGACAGTTTTATATAAAGCATTGATGATTTTAAAAAATCAATGAAATATATTATTGAAATCATTGATGAGTACATCATTCCGTTAAAACCATATCGCCATGGAAAAATTGAATCCTTGGTGGTGTCTGCTACTGCACCACCTGGCCCTGCAGGTTCAATGCCTTCTCAAGATCAGATGTCAGTTTCTTTGACTCTATCTCTTATCAAACCCATATTTACAGTTCCTATTCAGTCTTGGATTATTTATTATCAAAGACCATCCCTAAATCCTTCACATCCCAATGTAAGACCTCTACCTCCTCTAAAAATCCATTCAAATCGTCCCACTTCTGAGCCTAACCCTCATGCTTATCCATACATTCATCTCTCTAACAACGGAAAGGCACATCAACCGTACTACGGATCATTCTATGATGGGGTTGCTTACTGAATTTACGTTTTTTTTTGGATCCTTTTAATACATTGTACTTTCCGAATTAATGGAATTTTTCTCTTCTTCCATTTCTTTCTGGTCTCTATAATCTATTATTTTATACTATTTTGTTTGGGATCCCAGTTCCCTTTTTGATAAACACAAAATGTGGAGAACCATTTGGTATTATCCTTTTATACCATAATCCTTTCATATATGTAACTTATGTTTCTTCTCATATTGATATAATTACTCATTAATTTTATCATTCATAATGGTAAATGATAAGTATGTTATTTTTATTCAAAATATAATGATTTCATTGCATAATTCCATGATTTGTGATCATCAAAAAGGGGATGATTGTTGGACCATTTGTTGTTTGGCCACTCCCTCTAGTTTTAATAATCTAAAATCTTGTGAATTTATTATTGATAATAATCATAATCATAATAAATATGTGTGTTATAGTTTTCCATAATCTTGCATAGGCTTAATGCATTCTAATAGTGTCTATGTTGACATAAAGATCAAAGAAGAATATGTTTTATGTATGTGAAGATGACACCAACAGATGAAATGAGTTGCCTATCATGACCCGTCCTCGGGCCCGTTCCGTGACTACCCCAAGCCCGCCTTTCATAGGCCATGGGCTGGCGACTAGCACCAAACGCGTAAATCCCGATAACTGGGAAGGCATTGCCTTATAAAAGTAAACAAAACACCACAGGGTACAAGAGGAAGAAAAACACTAAGTACAAAGGAAAGTGCTGAAAAGTAAATGGTCCAGAATACAAACCCAAAATAAAGTACAACTACAACTGAACAAGTACAACAGAAAAGATAACAGCTGGAAGGACGGAAGCGGCTCCTGGGTCGTCCTCCTCGGATCCTACCTGAAGGGTAGGTACAGATGGCGCAGCTCTTGGTCGTCCACCACAGATCCTACCTGAAGGGTAGGTACAGATAGCCTCCTCCACGCTCTCTTCCGTCAACCTCCTCCGTGTGTCGTCTCGTTGTGTAGTCCACCTCCGGGTACTGACTCATCGTGTATTCCACCTCCGGGTACCGTCTAGTCCTCGAACACTCGGCCTCCGTCAGCACTGTCTGTCGTTTGCAACCAACACAAAGAGGTGCGGGCATAGCCTGTGCAGGGGTGAGTATAACGATACTCAGTAGGGACCCCAAGACCCTCAAGGTCTCACTAAACCACAAGGATAACCACAAAGAAGATCTCAACAGAAAACCTCTACTTAGGTATATTCCCATACATATACCTATGTTATCAAGTAACCCATCTCAATCATGAGGAAACACAAGGATTGTGAAATCAACGGATAACCACTACCCAGGTATATGCCCATACATATACCTAAGTTATCAAGTGACCCATCTCAATCATGAGGTAAACACAAAGGTCAAAAGATTCAGCTCAAACCAGGATTTTCATTATTGAAATCGTAACTGCTGAAGAGCTCCGTCTCTGGAGTGTACAGTGGTCCCGTCACGACTCCGAGGTACTACTCACTAACCTAAGACTGCTGAGGTACTCCTCCTGTCGAGTACCGCGGGTCAGCCACCCAAACACAGTAGTGCTTCCCGCCGAGGTATGTCACCCAAACACAGTAGTGCACACCCCCTAGTAGCCTGCTGAGGTACTATCCGGACGAGTACCGTGGGTCTGCACTATCACACAGGTAGTGCTCCTTCCGCCATGGGTCTTCACCTCACAAATTAGTTCTCTGTCCACTGGTCTAGTCGAATCACTCCAAGTCGAGTCGGTCAAGCAGTCGTCAGGTCTCAGTCGGCTACATGGTCTCCGTACTCCACACGCTCGTCTCTGGGAGGGTCCGCACCACGAGCTACAGGTCGATACTCCAAGAATCACAAAGTCCCACGAAGAAGTATCTCAAAGGACAACATCATCATAGGGGTCTCAATGCAACAGACGGCGCGTCAATCAGACGCCCGGTCTGTGAGTTACTAGCCTTTTCGTCCTAGGGGGCCGGTTGGTTTCGTGTGCGAACCAACCTGGCCGTTTCTCAACTGTACCCCGAACTCTCATAGGGTATTCTCATAGGGACCGTTTCTCAACATGATCACCAACGCTGCTGACGGTTCGTCAAACGGACGTCCGGTCTGAAAGATATCAGATTTTCCTTTCCAGGGGCCCGGTTGGATTTCGGGTACAATCCAACCCGGCCACTATCCAACTGCATCCAAAACTCAGGCGAAGTAATCCAAAAGTTCCGTCTCATCAAGATGAATTCAACGAGATAGACGGCGCGTCAATCAGATGCCCGGTCTGTGAGTTATTGGCTTTTTCATTCCAGGGGCCCGGTTGATTTCGTGAGCGAACCAACCCGACCGCACTCTGATGGAATCCAAACCTCGAGCGGAGTAAGCCAAAAGATCCGTCTCACTTATAGGAATCCATCAAAGTCGACAGTACATCAATCGGACGTCCGGTGCTAAAGATATAAGTGTTTCCCCTCCGTGGGCCCGGTTGGTTTCGTGTACGAACCAACCCGGACGAACCCAAAGTTCTCCGAAACCTTGAGTGTAATATACCGAAACGACTGTCTCGATCCAAGGATCGTATTGCCGCTGACGGCACATCAATCGGAGGTCTACAGCTCAAGATATGAGCATTTGACCGAAAGTGGTCCGAAAACGGGGGGGTCTGGGTCCGGGCCGACCCGGCCCGACCCCCCCTGGGTCGGCCCGAACCGGGTCCGACCCAGCTGGGCCTGGCCCGGCCCGACCGGCCGGCTGCGGCTCAGCCGGCGCGGCCGAGCGGACACCGCGGGTGGGGTGCGCGGTTCCCCCGCCCTTCGCCGCTAATTGAGGCCGGCGGTTCGCCGCCGGCCGCCTCTCTTCCGGCGGCGCGCCGCCGCTGCCTTCCGCGGACCACCGTACGCGCTCCGTTGGTCCGTTTCTCCTGTCGTCTTCGCCTATGGTCCTCCTGAGACCCGACCTTCACTGCGGAGGCCTCAAAATTACCTTGCGGCCTCGTTTGACATCGCCCGTCAATCCGCACGTCAAAAACGAAATGCGCCGTCTTCGTGGTTCTCCAGCGCGGTGCATTGGCGCCGCACCCCTTCGTCACGGACCGACTCCATCTACGGATGTCTTCGGGTTTCTTTGACGTGACGCGACGACGTCGTGTCCTTGTTCTTCTTTTCACGGCGTGGCGTGACGACACCACGCATTTTCTTCTCGCATGATTCTACGTGGTGCGACGGCACCACACCATTCCCGTTTCAATCCACAAGGAACCAACATGAAAAAAAGGAGGAGGGTCGGCCGTGTTTTTGCGGTCCGGCCCCCTCGCGTTATTCGATAACAATTGGTTTTAAAATCCACAAATATCGTCAAGTTGGTATTCACGAACAAAATAAATAAAATTAAACCCCTACATCGATCCACATGTACGAATGATCCACGGATCAACCCGGAATTGGTTGGTCCGCGCTCGTCGTTCTTTTCTCAAAAGATAAGAGAATACCAAAATAAAAACCCAACTCGCAACATAATCTTCTCAAATAAAATTAATGTTTATTTGATCCGCGTTCTTTGATTTAAAAGAAAGTAGCATGGGGTTCATTAATATTTCATAAACAATTCCCTATCTTGGTTTCAAGAGCGGAGCTTGATCATAGGTTCGTCTAAGAGAAAATGTCGCGGTATAACCGTCGTGGAAAGAGACGTCGCGTCGTGGATTGGTGTCGCGGAGTCGGTCTTCGAGGACTCGGCGTTCTTCGATGGAGTTTGATGCGTTCTTCACGTTCCCCGTGTTCTTCGTCCGAGAGGATGAAGAACTCTAGCTTTCCTTAGCCTTTCTCCCCAAAACCACCCAAGCAACAAAGGTTCTAACCCATAAAATAAGTTCCTAACTTATTTTATTAACACAACAAAACCTTTGAATTTCAAGAATTTAAAATTTGAATAACCACACTTAACTCAATCCATTAATAACTTAAGTTATCTTAATTTATGGTGAGTTGGGAGGAGTTGAAGAGTTGAAGAATATAAAGGGGTGGGGTTCGTGTGGGCCCCACCTCCTTCATAACCTACAAAGGGAAGTTGGGTAGTTACCCAACATCCTCCCAAATGATAAAAACACTTAGAGAAAAATAAAAATTGTTGTTAAATTTTTATTTTTAACTTCCACAATTTTTTTATCAACTTCTCTCGTGTTAACGCAACTCCGGAACATGAGTTCCTAAGCAATTATCGGCGTTACGGTTCCATCAGTGCCCTCGGAATTCGATTCCGAGCACCGGTTCAAAAGATAGTAATTCCCGCTCGTTAGTTCACTGAACGTACCCAAGCTAAACTTCGGAAAATGATTCTGGGCACACCAGACCTCGGAATCAGGCGCCGTTAGAAACTGCGTTCTTGTAAATTTCAAAAAAAATTAAGAAAAATTTTCCCTTGAATTTTACGGATCTTTACATTACTCCCACCTCAGGGCTTTACGTCCTCGTAAAGCTACAACACAAACCAGGGATACAAAAACGGTACAAAGCATGCATCTGAGCCTTCCGCTCCCATGTGCTCACCTAGAGGTTCCCGTACTTCCAAATAAAGTGCACCCGAGGAATTGATCATCCTCGTAGGATCTGCTCCTGTCGATTCTCGATCCCAACATGAACCTTCATAAAAGTAACCCCATCTCCATCGTCCTGCTCATCAAGGTCGATGATATGCAAAGGGTCGAGCACGTATATCCTCAGTTGAGATACGTGGAAGTCATCGTGCACCTGGTGCAACTGAGGTGGATGGGTCAAGCGTTAAACCACCCCACCTACCCAGCTGAGGACCTATAAAGGTTCGTTAAACCTCAAAGATAACTTGTCGCCTTGGCCACATCTCCGTAAACCTCGTCGAGGTGAGACCCGTATAATGATGTGATCGTCATCCTCAAACTCCAGAGGTCTCCATTTTCTCATAGAACTGAAACTCAAAAGACTGCTTCCACGAGGGTATGGTTGACCGACTCAAGAGTGATCGGTCGCACCCTCCTGTGAAAGAGTTTATCCCGTGCTGCCTGGGGTTTTCCTTTTCGCCGACCCAGGAAAACACATCCCAACGTTTGCCTAAAACCGTCAATTTGAGTATGAACAGTTATTGCCCATTCCATACTTAAACTAACGTCGTAAGGCCTCAATGCTACCACCAAGAGATTCCAACCGAAACTCTCGCCTCGAGGGTCTGACCACACCGTCGACGTAAGTGTGATTATCGAGCCTCCTCCCAAGGTATCTCCAGACGTGAGGTTCAAGTCCACGGCTTACCGGAAACTATAGGTCTGGAACATGATTTTTGAAAGCAAGGAATGATTCATATCGACATCTGTTACTACATCAGCTAGTAGTGGACACAGACTATCCCTTGAATCATTTTTAGATCCATTGGGTCGCACTCCTTGACCGCACGCAGCCGCACTCTTCCACCACCCTCCATCTCCCTTAGCCTGGTGGGGATAACTAAGGTGGGTGGTTGTAGGATGTTAAGATGTACACCACCTCATACTGCTCTCCTAGCTCTGCCTCCACGTCTGCTGCTTCGCAGACTCATCTCTCCTTAAAGATTCCTCTTCTTTAAACATTTAACATGCTCGAGTCCCTAAGACTGGAGAGGGTTTCCTTTTTCTTACTGCACCGTGCAGTCTTCATCCGCTCCTGGATGATCTGCACCTTCTTTGCCTACGATCTGAAGAGCTGCCAAAATTTATCCTTTTCCGAAAAGAGAAACTCGGTCTCATCCCCTGGATGAACCACGCCCATTGCCTAATACAGTCAATCCTGACATGAATGATGTATTCTTCCCATGGATGACGTCGTAAGGCCTCGATGTAACTACCAAGAGATCCAACTGTCACTCTCGCCTCCAAGGGTCGAGTCACACTATCGGCATCAGTGTGAGGTCACTGGGTCTCCGCCAGTAGAAATATCGAAAGTGAGGGTCAAGTCAATAGTTTTAATCGGGACCACTTAGTATAAACCAAACAAAAGGACATAAAAGAAAACAAAGATAAGTGTCTTTTTATTATTGCAGATCTTAGTACAAAGACACGAATACAACAGAAACGTGGAACTAGAAGTACAAGGGACGTATCCACTAGTTACTCTCCTGTCCACCTACTCCCGGAGCTCTACTTCCATGTCCACTGCTCGGCTGTTGCTCAAGAACTCGTCGCTGCTTCTGCCTCGGTGGCTCCTCCAGAGCCTGCAGATCAACTATACGAGGATTCGGACAGTCATGTTTCAGGTGACCCTTTCCGCCGCATGAGTAACACAACCTGCTTCTGGCACGCCTAGCTCTGTTCCCACCCCGGGTGCCCCGCACCACCGGTCCTAAAACCCGAGATCGTCCAACTGCTGGTCTGGTCCTCCTAGACCTCTGCATCATCTGTCTACTGCCCACAGATGACTCGGAAACTTATCGAAAACCATGCGGAAAAGGTAGAAGCTCCTGTACACACTTGGGGTGTAGAGCTACTGGCACAAACTCCACCCTAAAAAAGGTCTTGAAGACTTCCCATGCGAAGGTCATCCCTTCGCAAAACTAGAACAAGTGGCTCCACCACCTGCCTGCTGCTGCCTGAAGAAGGCTGGCAGCAAAGATCGCCATGAGGTCTTTCGGCATCCCCACTAGCCTGAAGACTCTCACCACAGCCTCCAGCCAATCCTCAGCCGCCTGCGGGTCCATCTCTCCCCGGAACCTGGGTGGCCTCTGGCGCTGGAACTCGTGCAACGCACTCATGTAGCGGGTATCGCCTACTGCTGGGGCTGGTGGCATCGGTGGCCCAATGTATGGTAGTACCGCTGGTGCCTCCACTGGTGCCTCAACTGCATGGGGGCCTTGTACCGAAGCCTCGTCGCTCGACAGGCTGTCATCACGCACATCCCTCCGGGCTCTAGCTAGTCGTTCGTGAAAAGGCATCCTGCAAGAAAAATTGTAACACGGTCAAACAATTATACCTGGTGAGCTGACCTGGTTTGAGATGACATTTAAAAACTTCTGGAAACACACACGTAATCAGTGTTTTCGTGCACAAAGTCAGAAATCAGTTGTCAGGGTCCTGGTGTACAGATACGTCGGCCGCCCGCACCAACACTGGACTCCCTGAACTGAAAACCACACTCGGTACTCTTAACACTATTGATTCACAGGAAGAAAATATCATAGTTATAAGTTCTGCGGTAGAACCGACTCCTCTGATACCAATTTGTCACGACCCGTCCTCGGGCCCGTGTCGTGACTACCCCAAGCCCGCCTTCGAAAGGCCAGGGGCTGGCAAATAGAACCAAAGGTGTAAATCCCGATAACTGGGAAGGCATTGCCTTATAAAAGTAAACAAAACACCACAGAGTACAAGCGGAAGCAAAACACTAAGTACAAAGGAAAGTGCTGAAAAGTAAATGGGCCAGAATACAAACCCAAAAGAAAGTACAACTAATACTGAACAAGTACAACAGAAAAGATAACAGCTGGAAGGACGGAAGCGGCTCCTGGGTCGTCCTCCTCGGATCCTACCTAAAGGGTAGGTACAGATGGCGCAGCTCCTGGTCGTCCACCACGGATCCTACCTGAAGGGTAGGTACAGATGGCCTCCTTCATGATCTCATCCTTCAACCTCCTCTGTGTGTCGTCTCGTCATGTAGTCCACCTCCGGGTACTGACTCTTCGTGTAGTCCACCTCCGGGTACCGTCAAGTCCTCGAACACTCGGCCTCCGTCAGCACTGCCCATCGTCTACAACCAACACAACGAGGTGCGGGCATAGCCCGTGCAGGGGTGAGTATAACGATACTCAGTAGGGACCCCAAGACCCTCAAGGTCCCACTAAACCAACAAGTATAACCACAAAGAAGATCTCAATAGATAACCTCTACTTAGGTATATGCCCATACATATACCTAAGTTATCAAGTAACCCATCTCAATCATGAGGAAACACAAGGATTGTGAAATCAACGGATAACCACTACCCAGGTATATGCCCATACATATACCTAAGTTATCAAGTGACCCATCTCAATCATAAGGTAAACACAAAGGTCAAAAGATTCAGCTCAAACCAGGATTTTCATTATCGAAACCGTAACTGCTGAAGAGCTCCGTCTCTGGAGTGTGCAGTGGTCCTGTCACGACTCCAAGGTACTTCTCACTAACCTAAGACTGCTGAGGTACTCCTCATGTCGAGTACCGCGGGTCATCCACCCAAACACAGTAGTGCTTCCCGCCGAGGTATGTCACCCAAACACAGTAGTGCACACCCCCTAGTAGCCTAATGTGGTACTCTCCGGATGAGTACCGCGGGTCTGCACTTTCAGACAGGTAGTGCTTTGTCCGCCATGGTTCTGCACATCACAAAGTATTGCTGCGTCCACCGGGCTAGTCGACTCACTCCAAGTCGAGTCGGTCAAGCAGTCGTCAGGTCTCAGTCGGCTACACGGTCTCCGTACTCCGCACGCTCGTCTCTGGGAGGGTCCGCACCACGAGCTACAGGTCGATAATCCATGTATCACAAAGTCCCACTAAGATGTATCTCAAAGGACTGCCTCATCATAGGGGTCTCAACGCAACAGACAGCGCGTCAATCGGACGCCCGGTCTGTGAGTTACTAGCCTTTTCGTCCCAGGGGCCCGGTTGGTTTCGTGTGCGAACCAACCCAGACGTATCTCAAATGTACCCCAAACTCTCATAGTTTATGCTCATAGGGACCGTTTCTCAACATGATCACCAATGCCACTGACGGTTCGTCAAACGTACGTCTGGTCTGAAAGATATCAGCATTTCCGTTCCAGGGGCCCCATTGGATTTCAGGTACAATCCAACCCGGACACTATCCAAATGCATCCAAAACTCGGGCGAAGTATTCCAAAAGTTTTGTCTCATCAAGATGAATTCTACGAGACAGACGGCGCGTCAATCGGATGCACGGTCTGTGAGTTATTGGCTTTTTCATTCCAGGGGCCCGGTTGGTTTCGTGAGCGAACCAACCCGACCGTACTCCGACGGCATCCAAACCTAAAGCGGAGTAAGCCAAAAGATCTGTCTCACTTATAGGAATCCATCAAAGTTGACGGCACATAAATCGGACGTACGGTGCTAAAGATATAAGCATTTCCGCTCCGTGGGCCCGGTTGGTTTCGTGTACGAACCAACCCGGCCGAACCCAAAGTTCTCCAAAAACTTGAGTGTAATATACCGAAAAGACCGTCTCGATCCAAGGATCGCGTTTCTGCTGACGGCATGTCAATTGGAGGTCTTCAGCTCAAGATATGGTCATTTGACTGAAAGTGGTCTGAAAACAGGGGGTATGGGTCTGGGCCGACCCGGCCCGACCCCCCCTGGGTCGGCCCGAACCGGGTCCGACCCGGCTGGGCCTGGCGCGGCCGAGCGGACACTGCGGGCCGGGTGCACGGTTCCCCCGCCCTTCGCCGCTAATTGAGGCCGGCGGTTCACCGCCGGCCACCTCTCTTCCGGCGGCGCGCCACCGCCGCCTTCTGCGGACCACCGGACGCGCTCCGGTGGTCCGTTTCTCCTGTCGTCTTTGCCTATGGTCCTCCTGGGACCCGACCTTCACTGCGGAGGCCTCAAAATTACCTTGAGGCCTCGTTTGATGTCGCTCGTCAATCCGCACGTCAAAAACGAAACGCGCCGTCTTCGTGGTTCTCCGGCGCGGCGCGTTGGCGCCGCGCCCCTTCGCCGCGGCCCGACTCCGTCCGCGGATGTCTTCGGGTTTCTTCAACGTGGGGTGACGTCGTCGCGTCCTTGTTCTTCTTTTGACGGTGCGGCGCGACGACACCGCGCATTTTCTGGTCGCATGATTCCGCGTGGTGCGACAGCACCACGCCTTTCCCGTTTCAATCCACAAGGAACCAACATGAAAAAAGGAGGAGGGTCGGCCATGTTTGTGCGGTCCAGCCCCCTCGCGTTAATCGATAACAATTGGTTTTAAAATCCATGAATATCGTCATGTTGGTATTCATGAACAAAATAAATAAAATTAAACCCCTACATCGATCCACATGTACGAACGATCCACGGATCAACCCGGAATTGGTTGGTCCGCGCTCGTCGTTCTTTTCTCAAAAGATAAGATAATACCAAAATAAAAACCCAACTCGCAACATAATCTTCGCGAATCAAATTAATGTTTGTTTGATCCGTGTTCTTTGATTTAGAAGGAAGTAGCATGGGGTTCATTAATATTTCATAAACAATTCCCTACCTTGGTTTCAAGAGCGGAGCTTGATCGTAGGTTCATCGAAGAGAAAACGTCACGGTATAACCGTCGCGGAAAGAGACGTCGCGTCGCGGATCGTTGTCGCGGAGTCGTTCTTCGAGGACTCGGCGTTCTTCAACGGAGTTCGATGTGTTCTTCACATTCCTCGTGTTCTTCGTCGGAGAGGATGAAGAACTCTAGCTGTCCTTAGCTTTTCTCCCCAAAACCACCCAAGCAACAAAGGTTCTAACCCATAAAATATGTTCCTAAATTATTTTATTAACACAACAAAACCTTTGAATTTCATGAGTTTAAAATTTGAATAACCACACTTAACTCACTCCATTAATAACATAAGTTATCTTAATTTATGGTGAGTTGAGAGGAGTTGAAGAATATGAAGGGGTGGGGTTTGTGTGGGCCCCACCTCCTTCATAACCTACAAAAGGAAGTTGGGTAGTTACCCAACTTCCTCCCAATGGATAAAAACACTTAGAGAAAAATAAAAATTGTTGTTAAATTTTTATTTTTAACTTCCACAATTTTTTATCAACTTCTCTCGTGTAAACGCAACTTAGGAACAAGAGTTCCTAAGCAATTGCCGGCGTTATGGTTCCATCGGTGCCCTCGGAATTCGATTCCGAGCACCGGTTCAAAAGATAGAAATTTCCGCTCGTTAGTTCACTGAACGTACCCGAGCCAAACTTCGGAAAATGATTTCGGGCACACCGGGCCTCGGAATTAGGCGCCGTCAGAAACTGCGTTCTTGTAAAATTCCAAAGAAAATTAAGAAAAAATGTCCCTTGAATTTTATGGATCTTTACATTGCCGTTAAAATGAGTCATCATTGGAAGGAGTTACTATTGGAAGGACTCAACATTGGAATGCATCACCATTGGAAGGACTCACCATTGGATGGAATCACCGTTGGAAGGAATCACCATTGAAATGAGTCACCGTTGGAATGAGTCAATGTTAGAATCAATCGCAAATGGATGGAGCCACTATTGGAAGGACTGACCGTTGGAAGGACTCACTGTTGGAAGGACCCACCATTGAAAAGAGTCACCAATGAACCACTAACCGACATACTGTTTAAATTTATTTAAATTGTAGTTATTTACTAAAGGTCATATTTGTGTTATTTAAGGACTCTAACATAATTAATGTCTATTTTTAGACTTGACAGATTACTATATGAGGTATGTGGTACCCTCACCTTAACATTATCATGCTAGAAAGTATAAAAGGGGAAACATAATGTGAAATTGAAAATCAAGATAATAATAGAAAAGAAAATAGTGATCACATACACATATACCATAGAAGAACAGAAATATTCTTGAGGAACTCTTATTATTGTTTCTTCATTGGGAACCAAGAAGCTGGTGTGGATCAAGTTCTGTTCATCATTACAGAATTCAACCAAACTGAAGGGGAGGAGCATCTCATCCACCTATAAAGAAGAACGTAGTGCTTTATGACACTCTGTTATATTTTCAATTTACAGAATTATAATATAACATCTATTCAAACACATTAAAGAATCTAGAGGAAATATGCATAACACACAGAGCATCCTGAACCTTTTCCAATAAATATTTCTCTATTGTGTATCATTTTACTATATTTTGAGCAGTGTGTGTGTCTATTAAAAAAAAACAAACTACCTCCAACAGTTAACAAGATGATACAGAATATCATCACTTAAAACTCTTTCTACATCTTGTTTTCTTAAATATAACTGTGGAAGAGTTCATGTGACCTGGTTTTTTGTTTTTTCATGTACATCAGTGGTAGTGGTCTTATGACCTGGAATGCCTATGTGCTATTGTGAACCCCGATCTAGTGTGTGTGTCAAAATATTTATTAATTTAAACTGTTTGGTGTCAATTGATCACTATGTAGAGAGAAATAATTCTCGTCTTGAGACTGAACCTCTTGTTTTATTTCAGATGTGTTTTTACTATTAGTTTTACACTAATTTAAAAAATATGTCGTAAAACTAGACTCTACTCTAATAGTTAGTCTTATATAGTGATTAAAACATAATTGATTTATGAGATTATTTTAAAACGTTTTATTAAATACCAAATCAATACAAATGAGAACTAATAAATGTTTTGAGAATGTAATCAAACAACCAAGCTCTTATAAATTCTCTACTGGCTAACTGGTCAATTGAAATTTAGATTTGGGGAATTTCAAATAATAATTTTTAAAATAATTTTTTATAGGTACTCAATTCACCTCCCTCTTGAGTGTCCTACTCATACTAACAATATAAACACCCATATTCAAAACAATGAGTAAATAAACATCCCAGAGAAATAAAAAAACTAAACGAAAATAATTATTTTATAGTATTTGGAATCTGATTCATACAATACATACAAAAATGGACACAATGGGAACGGTTAACCAATTTCAAATATCCAAAGATAATAATGTAATAAATTTTAGCAATCTTATAGAGTCCATCATGGTATTACCTCCTTCCACAAAGACCCACCTAGTTAACTCTTGAATATAGGGCCCTTTCCCTTATTAGGATCCTTGACCATTAAATCCTCACATTCATCGACATGGTTGTTTTTGGTGTGAGTATAAATCCAATAAGAAACCACCAATTCTTTATTACATTAATGTGAACATTTAAATAAATATTTATATCATTATGAACATAAATTAAATTTTTTTTTCCAATAATAAGTTTGGAAATTATGCATGAATCATCACATAAAGAGATATTGTCATACAATCGTGATGAAGCTCATATTTTCACATATTTTATTTTTTAATTTAATGTTTTTAAAACTATAAGAGTGTTATTTAATGGGAAATTGTCACATTTTTAGGTTATCATGTTAATTTGAGGTGAAATGAAAAACTTTATTAATATTGGAATTTTTACTACTTCTAATAGCTTATTTATTTCCAAATGAAGTCAAAATACCATTCGTGCCACTTCGTGTTGCATGAGGCGTGAGACCAATTTTTTTAGAAATAAGGAATCTATAAATTATAGAAAATAATAAGTACACATCATGTACTGATAGTACATGACATGTAGTTTCAATTCGTGGCATACTGCAAACCACATAGAACAATTCATGATGATAATGTATGCTATGAACAACCCATACATGTCGTGAGTCTCCATACATGACGTGTACCTAGGTCAAAACAGTTTAAAACGTTCCTGTAGATTCAATGTGGTAGAGGAAAAATTACAGATGAAGTAAAAAATGTGTAACCCTAGTACAGAGTGTGATAATGGCAGTACACTAAAAAATAAATGTGATGTTACATCGGTTCTGTAGGATTTGTCCTATAAATAGAGGCATCTACTACCCTTCTAAAGCATTCTAAGTGAGGACCAAAGGGGGAAGTGAAATTCTAACCAATTAAATTCTATATAGGATGATAATTCAAATATTTAATCATTACATGATGGGATAAACTCTATGTGGTTGTCGGAACTGATGATTCATATATATTTTCCCCATTTCAGTTTTTGTTTTCATTGTCAAATATTTTCTATTAAATTTTATTAGAGATAGTTTTATTAATTTAAGGTGGTATTTTTCTATCTGGTTATCAATTTATTCGAAAATATTATGGATTGAATTTCATATTGTGAAAGTAACTTGGTTTCTCTCATTTTCTAGAAATCTTTAGAATGTTCTCGCCATTGATCATGATGGGTTTAATCTGTTTTGGTTTCTCAGAGGTCATTGGGTAATCAGATAACTTTCTTAAGAGGACCAGAACCCATTTCTGAGGTTTCAATATGGTGTCTACATAATTTAGGCATATAATTTGATGTATAAAGATATATATATTATATAATTTCAATGTAATACATTAATATACAATGATAAACGGAGTTTATGAAGATCAACATTTTTTCATTGCTGTCATCGTTAGATTGATCTATACAGAACTATTTTTTTCTTATTTCTAACCACTAATGTAGATTTATTATTTAATTATGATATTGAGTAAATATTTTTAATCAATTTCAAACCCACTCTTTAGATAATTATTTTTTTTATGTTAGTTAGATTTATAAAATTTAAAATTGGAAAGTGATGAGTGTAAGCGGCCTCAATGAGATCGACCCTTGGGTGTGCCAGTATGATTGATTTTTAGGAAAATACGAATTTAATTTAATATGGTAAAATCAATAAAAAAATAATAAACAATTTGGGGTCATTTCCCGGGAGTCCAAGTGCTTTCACAAATTTTTTTCATAAAAAAAAAAAAAATTAAAACTCAAGAATTTAAAAAAAAGAGATTCAATGCACATCATTCATTTGACCAGCCAAAATTTATTTTTATGGTGATTATTATAAATTTTGGACTATTGATAAATTTATTGTGATCCTAGATGTAAAGATACATTAAATATGAAAATGGAAAAAAATTCCTTTATGCTTCAAGAAAATTCTAACATTCTTGAAATGGTAAGCAAGATAATTGCATTGCTAGACACTGAGGTGGAGGAAATTAAAGTATTATAGATGGAAGGTCAATAAATAATAGCTGAAGTGAATGAAATAATTTTTAATCTTACATTTCAATAAGAAATTAGTGTGGTTGAACTGATATTTGATGATCCACATCCCTCTCCAACAAATGCATTTTCTGATGTTCTGCTTGAAGAAAAAGATATAGAAGTTCAATGTTTTGAGGGAGATTTATTTTATAAACCTTCTATTTATTCAAATATTATTAATTATTAATTTAAAAATAATATCTTGTATACTTATTTTTTATAATAATCACCATTATATCAAGGCTTGGATGATGAAAGGGGAATATGTTGCATGTGTTGAGGAGAGAATGGAGGGCCTAGTTGAGTTGTTCACTGGTGAAAATGAGGATGAAGGAACTATACATGAAATTAATGATGAATCATCTGATGATCCTAAAATTATAGTGATGTTTCATCCCAATGTATTATCTCTACCACCATTTTATTTCACTCCTCTAGTTGATATAAATAGGGATCACTCCTACATTCTTTTCCATCCCCCTCTACATCTAATATTTTCTTTTTCTTCTCTTTTCAGGGATGGTGAATCTTTATTTTCATTGGGGATACTCACTCCTTAAATATATTGATGGAAAACAATAGAAATAGATTTTTGTGTTTTCTATGAAAGAAACCACATCCATCATCATATTGGGGTTAACCTACAACAAGTTCCTAACTAGGGATAGTAAAAACACAACACTCACTATTGATTAAAGAAACAATTATCCATTTTCACCTTTATTCTTCATTATATTTCACATGTTTTTTCATTTCATTCATTTACGTTTAATTTTTTAGCATATAGGATCATAAAATAAGGCTTCCATTTACAAATATTTCATGTTTTATCTATATTTATCTTTTGTTTTATTGTCATTATTTATTTTTTCATCCGCTAAAATGAATGGTAGTAAAATTATAGATTTCAGGGGGGGTGTCAACGTGCTTAGTTTTTTTTTTGTGACATTTATTTATTTTTTATTTAGTAACCATGATATTTAATGAATATTCTTATCACTTTTAACACATCGATTTATTTTCATAAAATTGATATGATTTTTGAAAAAAATGTATTTTAAATGATTATTGTTTTGAAAACATTTTCCTTTAATTGGATTTTCAATCATATTTATGATTTTGATAGAATTTTGAATTCCATGTCCATGAAACAATGAATCAAAATATTTTTCCCAAACTATGATGTATTCTGAACCATTTTGACATATTCTTTCTAATAACCACACTATCTTGAGAGAAACTTGATTTTTGTGTGAGAACCACAATTTGAGACTTTTCTGTTTTAAACATGTGGATTTCATTAAAAAAAATTAATACTGTTGAAGCAATAATTTGGCTAGCCACATATTATCTTGAGACCAAAATTACATATATCCTTCATAAACCATTGGATTCTGTGAATTTTCTTATAGGTTTAATCCACATTACAATATGATTTTCCATACCTACCCTTACACTTAATATTTTCTCATAGACATTTCATGTTTGAGTGAGGGTGAGGGGCCTTTCAGGTGAGTTCTCTGGGATTTGTTTCATTATTGTGTTATGTGAGGTATATGTCATCATTTTAGTCAATTTATTGTTATTAAATTATGCATGAGTCATCATTCATTATGATTTACTTTTTTCATTCTGTTCTCCTTAAAGATTTAAAAGAAATATTTTCATTTCTAGTGATTTACAAAAAACATATAAAAATAATTAAAGATGTTACTTTTTGGAGCATTGTAAACAAATAGCAGAACATGGATGATATTATTATTTTAAATCACTTATTGGATCATGTCACATGTCACAAAAAAGGGGGTGGTGTTTTATTTGACATTATTATGGGGATTTGAGTGAGGATCATACAGTGTATTCACTTTATTATCCATGAATTTTACATATGATTCAAAACTCATATTTCTAGACTAAAATATTTAAATTATTTTACCACCTACACTACAAAAAGTCATTAGAACCTTCAATTAAACCCCCCATGATTGAATTTGTTTTAATGTTTCACACTTTTGATAAATTATAATTTTCACAAGACTATGGTGATTAAAGCAATTTACAAGTATGTCCCTATCCCAGATTAAATTTATATTGAGTGAAGAGTGACATTAATTTCAATGTGATGTAGTTTCTGATTGGTCCATTTGAGGTTGAAAAAATTTAAATGTGAGGAATAAAAATTATTGGTATTTCTTTCTATAGGAGACATAATTGAATTATAATTTTGATATGATCATGGGTGTTTTCTCATTTTTGATTGTTTTATGAATTTTGATATCAAAATATGATAATTGTTTGGTATTTCAATGGTTATGTGTTGGGGATTTAGGAAGCTAATATTTTCACATATATTATTTGATAATTCTATATTTTTAAACCCACTAGAGTGTTATTTAATGGGAAATTGTCATATTTTTATGTTTTTATGTTATTTTGATCTAAAAAGAAAAATGGATTAATTTTATGATTTTAACTACATTTAATTTCTTAGGTATTTCATTATGAAGACAAAAGACCACTGATGCCACTTCACTTCACTTTCCTCATGACACCAGATTTTTGAGAGATAAAGAAGCTTGAAATTCTTAAGTAGAACCAGTAAATGTTGTTTATTGAGAGTACATGGCATGTAGTTTCAGTTCGTGGAATGATAAAAACTATGTAAGACTATTCCTAATGAGTACACATGCTTTTAATGACTAGTACACATCATGAGTCTCTAGTACATGACATGTACCTAAGACAAACCAGTGTATAAAGATTAAGTGGTTTCAACGCAATAGAGAAAAACTCATATATGATGTAAATTATGGGTAACCAAAGTACACATCATGCCAATGGAGGGACACTATCAAATATATGTGATTGTACAATGGTTCCATGGTATTTCTCCTAAAAATATAGGTCTATTCCACCCTTCCAAATCATTCGGGGAGTGGACTAGAGGGAGCAATGCGATGCCAAATGAATAAACTATATAAAGGATGATAATTTAATTATTTAATCAAGATATGATGGGTTAAACTCCAAGTGGACTTGGTAAGAAAAGATCTATGGATTATTTCCCTTTTGAGTTTTTGTTTTCATTGGAATCTCTTTTCATTAAAACTATTATGGAGATTGATTTCTTGATTGAAGGAGGTATTTATCTATATTGTTATATATTTATTCTAAATTATTATGGATTTATTTTCAAATTATTAAAGTAAAGTGGTTTCTATAAATTTTTAAACATATTTGGAAAGGTATCTCCTTGAGAATGATGGGTTTAACCTGTTCTGGTTTCTAAGTGGTTTTCAGGTAATCAGATCACATTCATAAGAAGATTGAAACCCATGATTGAGGTTTTAATATGGTTTATAGATAATTTATATGTATACTATAAGGTAATAAGATATACATTGGATAATTTAATTATAATATATTCATAAACAATGATAAAGAGAGTGTTCTATGATCAACGTTTGTCCACCGTTTCCCTCTTTAGCTTGATCTGTTAAGTACGATTTACTTCTAATTTCGAACCACTAACATAGATTTATTATTGAATTTTAATATTATGTAATTAGTTTAAATAAATTTCACCAACCCAATTTAGATATTTATAGTATTATATTAGTTAAATTTCTCATAGTGATAATTGAAAAGAGGTGAGTATAAGTGTACGCCTTCAGATCGACCCCAGGGTGTTGAATTTCTAACCACTATGGCTCATTTTTAAGAAAATAAGAATTTAATTGAATAGGGTAAAACAACAAAAAATGTTCACATCACTACTTCAGAACCATTCCAGAAGGAATATATCATATTTCATTAAATATCAAATTAGGTAAATATTCAAATAATTTTCTCATATCAAGGTCCCTAGACAATAAATTCATATGTTATTCCACGTGGAAATTCCAGCATAAGCTCAGTCTCAAGTCAGGCTATAAGGCCCTCAGGCCCCAAACTCTACTTGTTCGGAACACAAGTCCGTAAAACCCATGGATTTGTTGTAAGTTAGTCAAAAAGGTCAGGGTACCCCAACCTCTATTTTGTTTTATCACAATAATGCTTTTCCAAATCCTGTATATTAGGACAGTTCACAAGGACATCATACCATGACCTCAACTATATTAGACCACAAAGTCTCCATACCCCATCCTCTCTATTGGTTCAAGCAATAAGGGAATTTTACACCTACCCTATCTCAAGGAACTATCATCCTTATCATCACACATCTCACTTTCACAAAATCTACCACTAGGTTCTAACCAATTCATGAAAATCCAAACTATCACTTTTATACCAACTAAGAACATCCATAGTATAAGAAGTCACACTAAATATGGTTTAACATGGAAGTTCAAAAACATAGAACACAATGAATATGATTTATAGGATACACATACACACCATGTGAAATCCATAATAATAAAATATCATAGAAATTTTCTCATGTATATGAATTCACACGCGCACACATGCCAACCATTCCAAAAAATAGTATATAAGGGTCTTATGTGGTAATAAATCCTACCTCAAGATTATCAATTTTAAAAGCCATGAATTTCTACCTATATCATTCATAGCTACCAAATATTCAAAAAAACCCTGACCAATTCATCATATGAGGAATTTTGATTCCATATCAAAGAATAAGAACATGATAAGGGTTTGAATTCAATTTGTAAAATTAATGAGAACCACCAAAACAAACAAATCTAAAATTAATCAAGGTAAAATTATAATTCCCTACATTCATCCACCTATCCATCGATAATTATATAATTTATTTTTAGATTATTATATAATTCATAGATTTAGTAATGAAGGATTGTGTAAATTATTCTTTCAAAGGATAGGAGAGGAGATCTCAAATAAATGTGTCGAATGGAAGAAGGATGTACTCCTCCATTAAGTTCTTAAGGGATAATGTATCTATATCCTCTATAAATTGAGTTTAATGGGAGTGGAATATCCACGAACATCCAAAAAAATCTATATTATAGATAATATGATATAATGTGAATAATGAAGGGGGTTGGGGAGGAATTGTTTTTGAAAAATCTCATTTTATGATTAATAATTATTTTCTCATGGTTTGGTAAAATGGATTACCAAACTATATTCTATTCATGTGACGATCCCTTACAATTGAGGGAATTGAAAAGGTTTGGTAAAATATGTGCAAATCAATATTTTCCTCTTTTTTGAGTTACTAGGTTTTATATGGGTTTTTTCATGTTTAAATATAAACTTATACCAAACATGTTCAATCATCTACTCCTCTCCAACAATATGATTTGTATTTTGCGGAAAAATTATTTTTTAAAAAAATTATTTTTAAAATCATGAACCTCGTTACATACTCATAAAACCCTCTATAACTATAGATACTTTAATTAAGACTTTACCCAGTCATATCATAACTCAAAAACTCTTAGAGTATTCCTAAAAGAAAGCTGTAATGTCCCCAAAAAGTGTGTGTCATAACTCCAAAACTCTTAGATAATGTATGAAATCAAGGTGTAATGTCCCAAAAATGTGTGTGAAATTAGAAATGATAACTCCAAGATTGGGAGTGCTCCAAATAAATGTATATGTATAAGTTAAATTAGAGGGAGGAGAAAAATAATGTGGTGCCAATATCAGATCAATGTTGACATGAAGTGGGATAGAGAAAATGAAAAAATTTTGTTTCATTAGTGCACAAATAATGGTCATTTAATGAAAATATATAATTTTTACTCTTACTTTTTTCTATTATGGAGGATCCAAACAAAACTGATGTTAAAATTTCTCTGTTGATAAATTTAAAAATTATGGGGGAAAATATTTGTGGGTGAATGATTGTTATCCATGATTTAATTAGGACTCTGTGGTATAGAAAAATTGTTTTCAATTGAGAATGAATAAGAGGAGTTTATGACCTAACAAGTTGTAATTAGTGGTGGTCCACTTATATGTTCTACCATTGTCTCTTATATTTTTGATATGACAATGTTTTATTTATTTATATCAATATTGATCAAAAAAATATTTAATTTTTATGTGTATTTTATGACTTGTTTTTAAAATTACAAGGAACCTCTTGGTTAAATTGGGGAATGAGGGTTTAGTTTTCCATATTTTTCAATTACGATTATTAATTTTTAAATATTATTTGGAAAAATGATTATAGATATGAAAAAATGTTATCTAATAATTGGATTATATGTTTATATCCTTGAATATGTATACCTATAAAAATACAACGATTCATTTTTTGGGAAATTTATGGACAATATTTAGATATATTCTAAATTTGAGGATGATCATGGAAGGAATTCGAAGATTGTATTAGAGATTTAATGAATACATAAGTTATATGTGAAGGCATCCAAATTATAGTTTTTAATGAGATAAGTGGTTTTTCTAGAACATTAGAATTGTAAAAATGGAATCTCAATGGGTACACATAATGTAGGAGTAGAGATATATTAAGATTGTCCAATGAATTCCATTAACATTTTTATTTTCCACATTTTGGTAGGTTATCACCAATACTTTATATTAAAATTTTAAATGATATAATCTATGATTAAGAATGGTTTGAGGATTGAGTGGGATGAAAAATGTTACAAGTATTTGGCTGAGAAAAAAATTATAAAATCTGATATGATAGTATATAACTTTTCAAACTCTAATAAAGGGTTTTCGTTGTCCTCAATTGTATTAAGTATGTAATTTGGTGTGTGTGACGAACCAAGATTCCATCAACCAAATTTTACTTATTATAATAATTTTATATTGTATAAAACATATATATAACATATATAATTAAATAAAAGTATTATTATCTTTAATGATTAATGAATTAAGTGATATTTATAGAAATTAAGGAACCTATACTGGCAGAATAACAACTTGACCATTTGACTAATAACATGAAGATTAAGAATAGTATATCCAACAACTGAATAGAAACCTCATATATGGATGTATGAATCATATTTAAAAATTTTATAAATGAAAATATGATATAATTATATAAAATTATATGTAAATACATTTTTTAGAAATGATAAATTAAGTGTTGGTATTTTTATGAAACATAAATGTTTATTTACAATATTATAATGAATATAATTAATTAAAAGAAAATATATTTTCATTAAAAAGATTAATAAATTTATATTATTTTATTATAATTATATAATAATTTTACTAGACCTTAATTGATTTTTAATAGTATAATAAAACCGAATATAATATTAAAATTAGTATTTTTATAATAAATGATTATATTAATTAAAT
Organism: Viscum album; assembly: GCA_963277665.1. Lineage (NCBI taxonomy): Eukaryota > Viridiplantae > Streptophyta > Magnoliopsida > Santalales > Viscaceae > Viscum > Viscum album. The sequence continues at coordinate 1,363,711,149 of OY728162.1, read as the reverse complement.
ATGAACATTATAATTTTTATAAAATTACTTTCCAATAATATATTTTATCTATTAAATCTAAATATGAAGAAAATATGTGGTGTTTTTGAGATTTTTCTAAAATAGTTTATTTTTTGGTGAATAATGAAAGATAATAATTTAGGGTATTTAACTAACATATGAATTTTTTTGTCATGGATGATTTAAGTAAAATAATATCTAACTCAACTTAATTATTTAATATATATAGTGATAGGGATCCACACTATTGATAATCTTGAGACAAAATAATAAAATAAAGAATATAATAATAAAAAATACTTCGATCATCCCCCTATAAATACCACCCCTCAAAAGCCCTTCTCTACAAACGTTATAAACTATAAGATTGTCTAATCACGACCAGATTCACTGACAAATAATCTTCCCCATTTCAATGAGGATATGTTCTCAAAAAAATTTGAAACCCACGTTCCGTAATGAGGTTCTCATGAAGACAACCTTCAAGAGGAAAAACCCTCAATCATCTTATTTCAATTCATTTTCAATTCATATCCTCTCTTCAACTCCCAATTGAAATGTTTCAGGATATCTTTGGTATCTTAAATATAATTTAATTTTATTGTGTTATTGTAATATCCATATTCAAACCTCTTACCCTTTTCCTTTCATTCTAAACAAGAAAACTTCCTCCATGATGTGATGATTCACCACCTACATGGATGCTGGGATATCATTTTCCATCACCTCCATTGAAAATGGTAATAAATAAATTATTATTGTCAAATATGGTTTTAATATTAATATTATATCTTTTTAAATTATTTTTAACTAATTTCTAAATATAAAATTTAATAAAACCAAGTTATTTTGAAATGGATGGAAGAACATCCTAAATAAACTAAAATTTTATCATCAATGTTTTATCAAAATAATTATCAACATATCCAAGGAAACAAAATTAAATAATAAAATTTAATGGTTTTTATGTTTATTAATAGAATATAATTTCAATTAATGTGATTTATTCGCATTTTATATAAAATTACATACTAGTATAAAAGTGAACTAATCATGAAAACCAAGAAAACAATCACTCATAGAATGAAAAAAGTGAACACTATAACTCATCAAAATATTCGTAGACAAATTAAGTAAAATTGTAATAAATATAATAAATTTATAATAGGCTTAGTATATATTAATTAATTAATCTAATTTTATTATAATGGATATTAATGTGAAGAACGAATCCATATATAAGGTAAGGGGATTCTCAAACTCAGCTCTTTTTCTGTGGGTTATTCCTTTTTTGTGCAAAATTTTAGTGTAGATATTATTATAATATTCCTAAAATATAATTCTATTGTCCTTCCCATTTATTTTCTTGGATAAACATTTTTCCGATATTATTTTATGAAATATAAAAACATTTTCCCAAAACTCTCTCCTTTCCATAACACATTTTGACTCATCTTGAGTTGTTTCTTATTCACCCTTGAATGATGAATCTTATACCAAATAGGGTTTTTTCTTTTTTTTGGAACCTCATGTTTATTCATGATTTATGAAATACTTATGAAATCCATTATTTTACATGGTTTACTTCATGAATTTTATTGATATACATTTTATGTGGCATACATGATTATGTAAATGTTATGATGTGACAGGTGCACTCAAAATTATATAGTTATCCAATTCATTGGGTTAAGTGATGTATATCATGAGATGATGTGTATTACATTTGGAAATTATTCTATATTTTCTCAAAACTATGATTATATGATTATGAGCATATGTTATTCATGGAAATGATGATTGGTTGGATCCCAAAAAAGCATGGTATTTAACCTCAAAGGCATAATGTATCATTTTTACGGATTTCCACATTCTATGACTTTATCTAATGATTCCTATCATGATTTTGATCATGATACCATGATTATTTTATGATGGTTAATATTATTCTCACCCATGTGATATTGACTTAAATCTATTATCCATCCTCTTACTAGGATTTTCAATCACCCCCTTCTTTGATGTATATCCTCAGGTGACTAAATTCTCTTAAGGATAAAATGGGATTTATAAGGATACAAAAGAATATTTTAAATAAATATTTATGTTTTTTTATGTAAAATTTATGGATGTGACTAATTTTCCCAAACTAATAAACCTTTGATCATGGTCCAAAACTCTTTTATGTTTTTTATCTTTAAAATGATGTAATAGTTATATAATAGGTATCATGGTCACTATAGTAGGTATTAGATCATTGATTAGTTAGTTTGGTAATTATTACTAGATAACATGACTGAATACCCTCAGTAAGATATTAAAAATATGTATGCATCCATGAGGCCTTGATTTAGAAAAATTATAAACATAGGGATCCCACAATATATTCCTTAAGACTTAATTTCACAATGTAATAAATTTTTTATTCATTAAATATTGATTTATATTTTGTTCATACCATTAATATTTTATAAAATGGTGGGAACTAGGATCAAGCACACCAACAACAAATGTGAGTGACAATACAATGATTTCTCGAATGACATCCCCAATGAATTGGGAGGTAGAATTCAAAATATCATGGTGATGATTACTGAAGTGCCCCCATCAATGAAAAATAACTCGATTAATGAGAAACGTCTACCTTCACCCAAGAAGGTGAAAATGGATTTGAAAACGTTTTTATGGTTGAAATCAACAACATTTAACAGATCTTTAGATCAACTTTTTATGAAACAGAGGGTTAACTCAAAGGGGAATATATTTTCTAGGGTTCAGTATTCTGAGAAAGATGAGGTGAATCTATACATATATCATTAAGATAAATAGTATGATCATTGGTGGGAAATGATTTTGAAAAGAAATATGAAAGATGAAATTGAAGAGATAGAGTGAGAAGACATTATGAAAATTGTTCATAACAAGTATTTTCATCGAACTCATCATCAAAATATGTAGAGCGAAATCATGAATCAAAATAAAGGTAAATCTACCATTGATTATAAAAAAATCTCTCACTTGTTTCAAGGTACCCCTATGGTTTTGTGATCAACAATGATAGTAAAATAAATATATTGCATAGTCTTTCAAACAACACATTCGAAAGTATATGTATATGTGTGACTTTTGGATTTATGAAGAAGTTGCTCAATTTGATCTCAATTTAGTGATGGATTGTAGAGATTGGTACGATAGATTTGTATATAAGAAAGAAAAGATGGAGTTTCAAGCTAGAGGATATAATGAAAAATGTTGAAAGATTGATCAACCACTCAAATTTCAATAATGTGGGAAGAATCATCATAATAACTACCTAAAAGGGATATGGAAATTCTATAAGTTTGAGAGAGAAGGATACCGAGATCATGAATATTGAAGAGCCATAAAGAATCAAGCCAATGTGATTGAGGAAAGCAGATATCGACCCATGGTCTAGGGATAAAACTATATGGATAAAGGGAACTATGCAAGATAATTCACTAAACCATGACTCCTTGAGGATATTTATCACAAATACACACCAAATCCAAAAGAGTAAGGGAATATTATTCAATAACTACTACTAAATGAGAATAAAGAATATAATGTATATAAGGTAAACTTCCAATTAAATCAATAATGGAAAAAATATTTTTTGATTATGGTTCTATGAATTCCTTTATATCCTACTAGTTTTCTAGTACTATATAATTGGACCCTAAATAACATATTGTAGATATATTACTAAAGATACATAGTTGAGCGATCATTTAAAACCAAGGGTTGGACTCTTCTGTTGTTGGTGTATGTCAAATGATTCTTCTAGAGAATCTCATGATACATTCCTTGGTGGAATTAATCACTATACTAAACTTGGATTGGCTATAATTATATTGATCATACATCAACTATTTAGAAATGGAAATTTCTATTAAAATTCTAAACCATCCCATTCACCTCAAAAAATTAATGGAACACCATGAATATCCATAGGGATATGCCAAAATTATGTGGGTTTTGAGGCTATGTGAAGAAGAATAACTCTCTAAAATGGTTGAGTAAAAGGAAGGTATCAACCTTGGGTAAATGCCAATTGTGAAGGAATATAATTAAGTATTTATCAAAGAGTAACCCATAATTCAGTCATATTGTTAGTTAGAGTAATCAATATAACTAATAATTAGAGTTGATCCTATCTCAAAATTCCCCTAGAGGATGTCCCCGATCAGACTATTTTAGTTAAAGAATAAGTTGAACGATCATTTGGGAATAGGGTTCAAATGCATGAGTGAATCACCATAGCGTGCGATAGTGCTCATGGAAAAAAAATTGATCAATGTTGTTGTGTATCGATTACTAAGAGGTCTATAAGATCACCATAAATAACAATTATCCTCTTCCATGGATTGCTGATTTTTGTTTTGATCAACTACGTGGAGAAAAAAACTTCTAAATAGTGATATTAATTCTAGATATCATCAACATAATATGAATAAGGAATATATATAAATAAGACTATATCTCATATATGGTAGGGGTATGAACACACACACCCACCTCGAAGAACGGGATCCATCGATTCCTACAACACCTCGAACCATGGTCAGCCTCAAAACACACCCGATACGACTGTAGAATCCACAAACCGAATCACTAACAAGCAACATCGGCGTTCATCATCACTGTCACAGAGTAAGGGGTTCACAAAATGACTCAAGCCGACATCCAAAAACCAGATCACCGTCGTCCCCATCCGAAGCAGCCAACAGAATAAATAAACCAAATACACAATCTCAAACATCAAACAACCACGCCAGAGAGAATCAAAAGAAGCATATCCAAAACCAAAATAAGTGAAATCAACACACAAAAAATAAAAAGTAGAAGTATTAAGTAGCCTTGAATCCCTGCATTTCGACCACGGATCACCTTGTAACCATCACCAAACAACAGAATCATGAATTACATTGCCGAACCGGCAACATGTCCTCAAATCAAAACCAATATCCTTTCACCGCTAAATCAATATCTCAAGAAGACATGATTATCCTCCCACACACATAGAAAAGGGCGAGAAGAAAATCCACAAACCGCGAAAGCAGGGAACTCGGCCGCTGGGTCAGCAATGTGCCACCAAGAATCCCTATCCAGCATATGGGAGTTGAGTGAGGAACAGGTCGACCACGATGTGAAATAATTTGAAATGTTATTCCATTTTCATGAAGTGTGACTTTTGGATACAAAAAGTAATATTATAGGGACACATGATCACATGTGAGGGAATTTATTTATACCCCTATGAAAAGAAAATTAATAAATTGTAAAGACCCACTATTATCATAGAAATCCATAATTTTCTAGTAATAACTGGGTATTACCTATGTTTTTTGAGAGTATTTCCCACGTTTTTATAGCCTGCTAACAATGTTAACAAAGAAAGGGTAATCTATGTTTAGATAGAATAATGCGAGGTAATCATCATGGAGCTAAAAAAGTGGTTGTTCACTACACCTATACTCACATTTTAAATAATTGGAGTAATATTTGTGATATATATATATATATATTATTCAAAGAATGGATTGAGTTATTTACTCATTTATAATGATAATGTGAAATCCTATACCTCACTATTATTGGAGATCCATGAATAGAACTATGTGAAGAATGATCTAGAACTAGTGGTTTTGATTTATTCATTGAAATTTGGTGGAAACACCACTATGATAAGAATTGTGACAAATATACTAATCACAATAGTTTAAAATATATATTCACGTGGAAGTAACACACCATTAATTAAATAAAATGGTTAAAAATAATCAAGGAATATGATTTTTCTATTAATTGACATCTTTGAAACAAAAACAATGTAATTGATGCTCTTAATTAAAAATAACATGACACTCTATCATTTATGAAAATTGAGAAAGACCCTTTATTCATGGATTTGTAAATGATGTACTTAAAAAAATAATGGAACAGAATGCATCAAACGATTTCCAAATTAATACCTAACCATCTATCCAAGATAAGATCAAGGAGACACAATGTGATTATCTAGAGCCTCAAAAAAGGTGAAATATATAAAGGATGGAAGATACAACATTTCTATATAGATAATGATAGAGTGATTTCGTTTGGAAGAAGGTGGTGTGGACCTTCATCAATGGAGGAAAAGAAAGAACTATTGGATAATTCACATAGATCATCTTTTTATATCTATCTTATAAGTAAGAAGTTGTAACAATGTCTTTAATAACACTTATTGTGGGATGAAATAAATAAGGATATTGTTTAGTATATCTCATGGTGGTTATACATCACAAATTTAATGAAAAATGAGAATGTTTCAAGGGTATTATGCAACCATTTTCGATACCCATGTGGAAATTGGAGAAAGTCACTATTGAAATTTCCACTAGTCTCTCAAATGCATCCAATGGAAATAATGTGAAATGGGTTGTGGGGGATAGTCTAACCAATAGTACCTTATTTATCAATATTCAGGACATTTTATCCCTTTAATAACGTTACAAGACAAATGTGAAGCATGTAGTGAAGAAACATTGGGTTCCACTATCAACCATCTCTGATCATAATCTATCATTCATATCTAAATTGTATACCAGTCTTCAATATGATTAGAGTATTGAATTGAATTTCAGAATCACATATCACCCCCAAACTAATGGAAACTATGAATGGAATATTCCGATGCTCCAGGAAATACTAAGAGGTTTCTCAATGTAATTAAAAGTTGGATGGGATCAACGTCCCACATTTGTTGAGTTATCATGCAAAAATAGTTTTCAATATAGTATTCAGATCAAACCATATGAATCCTTATATGGGAATAAATGTATAACTCTAACCTATTGGAATTATGTTGGTGAATAAAAGATACTTATACCTCTTTTTGAGCAATCGATAACAGAGAAGTTTCATGTAATCCAACAACATATGAAAACTGTGTAGATTAGACAAAAGGGATATGCTACAACCCATTGAAGGGACATGAAGTTCAATGTGGGAGACAAAGTGTTCCTTCAAATAACACCACATATAAGATTCATGTAGTTTAGAACAAATGGAATCTTATCCCAATGCACATTGTCCACTTTCATATCCTTGATCACATATGCTTGGTGTCCTATCATCATGAACTTCCAACAAATATGGCTCAATTCGCGATGTGTTCCATATATTTCTCTTGATAATGTACATACCAGACCCATCACATGTAATAAATTTAGAGGTGGAACAACTAGAGAACGACCTCAAGTATGAAGATATGCGAGTGAAGATCTTGGGCTGTAGTGACAATGTCATATGAAACAAGACAACTCACCTTTTCAAAGTGTGGTAGAGGAATTATATGTATGAAGAAGCGACATGGAAACTAGAGGAATAATTGACGGATGAGTACCCTCACATGTTCTCACCTAATTATATAAAACAAAATATTGAGGGAGAAATATCCAAAGGGGGGATGAATGTAATTAATAATATTTTTATCACTGAAATTTCCCTTAGTATAATTATGTTAAATAGTGTAAAACACATTTACATTATATATACCCCAATAAATGCATTACAATCATGAATAACGAATGAAAAAAGTGATATTTATAGAAATTAAAGAATCTATACTGATTGAATAGTAACCTTACCATTAGAGTATTGACATGACCATTAGGAATAGTAATATAGAAAATAGAATAGTTACCTCACATATGAATTTATAAAAAAAATTATGTATCTTATAAATAAAAATACAATAAAATTATAAAATATGTTATGTAAACAACTGGTTTAAAAATGATAAATTAAGTACATGTATTTTTTTGAAACATATGTTATTGTTTAAATTTTTAGATTTATTGTAATGATTTAGAAAACCATTATTTACCTAAAATCTATTCATAAATTCTAATTTGTCTGATTAAAGTTATAATACAGTTTCTGGAGTCCTTGATTAATTTTTCAAAGTGTTAAAAACCGAGTTATAATATTAAAATTAGTATTTCTGGAATAAATGATGATTTTAATTAAAAAAAATTAATACATAAAAAATTCATAAAAATAATTCCATATTTTAATTATTTACATTGATATATTATAAGGGTTAATTTTAGGGATTTTTCAAAAATAGTTTATTTTTTGTTGAATAGTGAAATACGGTAATTTATAGTATTTGAAAAATACATGAATATCTGAGTAATGGATGATTTATGGATGTCATAATCACCATAATATATAAATATCATTGAATAATTAGTATATTTAGTGATAAATATTAAAACTATTTATAATATTCATTAAAATAATTAAACAATGAATATAATAATAAACAATACCTCTCTCCTCACCCTATAAATACAACCCCTAACCACCTCTTCCATACACACCATATAATCATTAAATATTATATAAATGATTCCAAATTCTATTTCCAAATATCTTCTCCATGTTCATGAGCTTATGGTATCAATCAATGACCAAACCCAAGATCCATACTGAGGTTCTCACATAGACTACATTTTAGAGGTAAAACCCTCAATCTATATCTTTCATTTTCTATAATTTTCTTATCCTCCCTTCACATACCTATTCTAAATTGGAATGATAAATCTAATATACTATATATATTGGAATTTTATTATTTTATTATAATATCCATCGTCAAACCTCTTCTCCTCTAGATTCCATACTAAAATTGAAAACATCGTCCTTCATGTATCGATTCATCGCCTTCGTGGATGGTGAGTTTTCATTTTCCTATATCACATTCAAGGGTGGTGATAAAAATCATGTTTATGGTTAAATAATATTTTAATGTTAATTTTATGTCCTATTTAATTTATTGGTACTAATTTATAAATATGATATTTAATAAAACGAAATTATTTGCTGAAGAATGGGAAACTCGCCTAAATAAACTAAACATTTATCATTAACATTTTATCAAATGAATAATCCTCATATAAAAAGATGAAAAAATTTATAATACAATTAAAATTTTTTTAAGTTAATTAATAATATATTATTTCAATTATAGAAAATTATTCTCATTTTACAAGAACTTCTATAATTTTATTAAAGTGAACCAATCATGAGAACTAAGAAAACAATCACTCTTGGAACGCTAAAATTGACATCAATAAATCATTAAAATGGCCCCAATAAACTGAATAAAATTATAATAAATAATATAAATGTAAAATAGTTTATAAATTTAGTAATTAATGAATATTATTTTATTATCCATGATATTAATGTGAACAAATCATTCAGAAATAAGCTAAGTGTATTGTTTAACCCAAATACATTTCCTTGGGTGATTTCTCTTTCATGAAAAATTTAATTGTAGATATTATTTTAATATTACACAAATATAATTTTATTTTACATACCTATTATTTTCTAGTATATACATGTTTACATTATGATTTTATAATAAAAAAATATTTTCCAAAAGAAATCACATTTCAAAAAAACATTTTGACTCCTCTAGAGTTGTTTCTTCTTCGCCCTTGAATGATTAATCTTACACAAAATATGTTTTTCCATTTTCATTCAGGAACCCCATGATTGTTAATTATTTATGAAATAATTATTGAACCCACTTCTTCAAATGGGTTACTTCATTGATTTTATTGATATATGTTATAAGTAGCTTGCATGATTATATAGATGTTATAAGGTGATGTGTGCAAACAAAATTATATAGCACTCCAATGCATTGGGTAATGTGATATATCTCTTGAGATTATGTTTATATGAATGAACAAGATTATATATTTTTTAATGATGAGGATTTTATTATTATTAATATATACTATATAAGGACAAACTATTAGATTTGTTCACAACTTTTTGTGGTATTTGACCACTAAGACATGATATTTAATTTTTCCGAATTTCCACATTCCATACATTTTTCTAATTCTTTCCCTCAAGATTATGATGATGATATTATGTTTATATTTTGAGGATGATAATTTTTCTCACCCATATTATATTGATCCATGTCCCTTATTATACCTCTTACTAGGATTTCTGGCCACCCATTTCTTTGATGTATATCCTCTAGTGACAACATCTATAATGGATAATTGGTTCTTCATAAGGATGAAGAAAAAGATTATAAATAAATGTTTATGATTTGTTATGTAAGTTTTTTCAAATTTTCATAAATTACCAAAGAAACTAAAACATTGATCCTAGAGTGTAACTATTTTATATTGTTTATCATTAAAATAAAGTATTAGTCATGTACGAAAATGTACGGTCACTATAGTGTGGTCTTATGAAAAGAGATAATGTGGTTAACTATGGGTTAAGATAGTAATTATTATATGGAAATGAAAATCCAAAACCATATTTTTTTAATAATTATAATTGTTCATGTATTGAATAGTTAGATAAATTAGGTGTTTATGGAATTATTCTTGGTGTATTTGGATCATAAGATTCTAATGAAAATTTTCACCTAGTAGGATTTTAACATCAAAAATATAGTTGTGTATTGTCTCATTTGAATTTTGATTTTAATATGTTTTATATCATAGGAAAGGCTAATGCATTCAAAGAGTCACCACGTATATAGTGACAATTAGTAAATGAATCATATGATCAATGGAATCTATGTACATTATTTTTAGTGTGTATCAAGAAGTTTAAGAGGATATCATTTTTATCTTCATACATTGCATCATTTGACATTTATATGGTACTAGATCTACTGATGGAGGAAAAAATAAATAATTTTGAGTATAGGAAAATTATTGAAAACTTTAATGCTATCATATGATAGAACCATAGATGATAATATCATATAACAAACATTATTTTTAACTATGGATAGTATTCCATTTGAGTATAGAAAATGGAAATGAACTCAAATACTCTTTTTAACCTTAATTTTAAAAATCACATGACACTGATGTTTTTAATTTATTCTTACTATAAGGTATTTGTTTTATGTATTGTTATTATATAGATTTAAAATTTGTAAATATTTATTATATTTGTGATGATAAATACATCTAAATTTTTTATTCATGGTTAGATACATCAGTTTTATGAGTGTTATAGTGACGTATATCTAACTTCATCGAATAATATAATGTTATTCTTAGTTTATTGGAGGATAAAAAATATTCCTATGATGTCACTGTGTTAATCCTATATAATAGTGAATATGACCATTATAGGATTTCTTATAAAGAGGATGTCATCTTAATCTACAAAAAAATATAATATGATGGATTATAAGGATACTATAAAAGATGAAAATCACTTGATGCTTTGAATTACTTGTTCTTTAGTGTGATTCAATTTTTTTATTATTCATTATTTTTTTACATATTATGATAGATGGAATTCATCATAATATATTTTAATTTTCTTATTATAATAATTTTTTTACAATCAGTCATGATTAGGGGATACATGGATAGTATATAGAGTAGATAATTCATTAGAGAAGAATTGAATTTTCAAATGGATTGACCAAAAGATTTCGTATATTGAAATGAGACATTTTAACATGTTTAAATTTAAGGATAACTATTAATAGGTTTCTGTATCCCATTGAACATTACATAAAAGTGACATTTTAATAAATTCCTTTAGGGGTATGGGATTTTTAATTAATTACTCAATGTTTTGTTATTTCTATTATGCATATATTTTTAATGATTATTATTAAAATAAAATTAGTTTATTTTTCAACATTTTTATTACTATCATATGTATTTATGAAATACTAAATATTTTATCATACAAGTATTTAATTTCATTTTACTTGTACTATTTTGTTCCAATATTGGAATTGTATATTTTACATTGATTTATTACTCTAGGAGGAAAAAAAATTAGTTGATATTAATTTACAATTCACCAAATTGTATTGTATCTCTAATCCATATCTTAGATTAACTTTTGGGTCCGTATTTAGTCTCGATGTTTGTGGATAAATTTATATTATTCATTTTTTCCATAGCATTATTTTTTTATTAGTTTCTTTTAATTTATTAACCTATCATGTCATAGATTAGTGCCTATTTCATTTTCCGGTTATCAGGTATTACTCAAATTAGTTGTTTGAAAAATACAAATCAAAACATACCACCTTTATTCAATTGAAACTAGTATGAGTATTGGTGAGATATTTTGGATTCATATATTATTCACACTAGAGTTGATAAAATTCATATTCTCATAAGTATCTATTAAATCTAGATAAATAAGTATCAACATTTTAAATAGAATAAAAATATCAATTTTAATTTAATTTTCAATTAATAATTAAATTATTATGTTCTATTAAAATACATATTTATTTTCAGGTGTCTTCTGTAAGAACACAGATCTTCTTTTCAGGTATGTTTTTCTCTTTTCTGGTGTTTTTGAGAAAAATAGGAGTTTTTGGAAATTTATTATGTACACACCATGTAGTTATATGTACACGTCATGTACATTTTTTCCGCACGTAGCAATGTGTTGGCCCTATAATGGGAAAGCACACAGCCGTGTGTGGTGACCTGGAGACCCTTTAATGCGGGGGATGGTAAGGGAAATTACACATAGTGTACTTCTAATGAACACGTCATGTACTTTCTTTTTTTCATTAAATGAAATGGGGTCACGTATAATTGGAAGAAGTGTGTTCTTCTTAACCTTTTTTGAACAAGAGAATCCGTACGACATCAATCCTTCCCCGATCCACCAATCAAGAATCCATTCTCTAAATCAAACTCTGTCGTTTGCGTTGGAATCACATCTGTGAGTTCTCTCTTCTTCTTGAACTAGATTTCCTGATTTCTCTTCTCTTGTGAGTTATCCTTAGTTGAAATGTTTTCTTGTTTTTGTAGATCTACCATGTTCTAAATCTATATAAGGGATGAAACCATAGTATATAAATCATACAATGCTGAGTTAGGTGGTTTTTTTCTTTCTCTAGATAGTCATTGATTTATGTGTTCAAATGTTCCCAATACCCTTGATCAAGGTATTGCGTGTTTACAGTTTTTACCCTGTTATTGCCTAAAATATTTTATATGCTTGAGTGGATGCAGATTAATTGTGAATATGGTTATTTTTTATTCTATGGATTTGATTCCCATCCTTGTATGTTCTATGAATGTTTGGTCTTGCTTAGCCTGTTAGGCCACATGAATTCATTTCCTAGTGCTGATAGGATGGAGTAATGTTATTTATCTGACATGAAGTTATGTTTTTTTTTTGTTTATCCATTTAGTTCATGAGGTATAATTTTGACATTGTATATCTCTATGTTCGATTAACTTACATAGGGCCGTGAGAACCCTGTGTAGTAGACCATAGGCATAATAAACTTTGAGGGCTTCTCCAGACTGTCTGATTAGTGTTACGAAGTGAAACCATAGGGGAAATATACATTAGTGCTTCCTCATATTGTATGTAGTTCCTAAATGTTGTCCACATGGGGAATTTTATGTTGAGTGCATCCTTTCAGATCCTTTTAGTTACCGATATGAAACTATATGGGGAATTGACAGTGAGTGCTTCCTCAAAGAGTCTGTGAAAAACTTGAACCAGAGGGGTTATACTATGTGTACTTTCTAGAGGGTTTCATGTGTTCGTTTTGGTTGGACCAGAGGGGTTAGGCTATGATTAATTCCTATAGGGTTCCCTGGTTATGATTTTCTACTTACTTGATATCTGATAATTGAATGCATTTGAAATTGTTAGATTGTTTACTTTTGAGTACTTCTTTGTTTACGGTTTCATTTTTATTATAACATGCCATATATATTTGTAGACCGTTAGGAACAAATATTTGGGTGGTTTCCTATAGAGATCTAGTCTCACACCCAGTTTTGGTAATTCTTTTGGGCCCAGACAGATTAAATTGGTGTACGTCTAGATATGGGCAAGTTCCCTTCTACTTCAGGCACATGATTGTTGTGGAGATGGGGAGCATGAGACCAATCTGAGGCTTGCAATGTTTTAGTGAATTTTATATATTTTTTGTGTAGTTTGGTTTAGTATTTTATTCCAACATTTTTAATTGTTTGGATGCTTTCTTATACCTACATGTCATGCATCATTTATATATATGTGCTCCGGTTGTTTATTACTTCCTCTCTTTAGCTATTGCATGTTTTACTACATTTTCTATTGTTATCAGTTTTACATACTCCATGTTACTCTGCCAATGAGTGGATATTTTCCCCACTATCACACCCTAGTCCCTCACTACTAGTTGGCTACCTCTGGAATTTTTGGAAATGCATTTGAGGCCATGGGACCAACCGGGTATAGGGCACCTCTAGGCGGCTCCTAGAACCCAGACATTGCAAAGTGTTATTAAAGGAATTATTTTATTTTTGACTTACTCTTTGGAGCCTATAGCCATGAATATGAATGAATAGGTACTTGGTAATAAGTTGTGTCCAGGAGTAGTTATCCCGTGTATACAGAAAATCCAATCAACCTCATTATTTCAATTTTTCTGGTTTTACAATTCTACAGTTGATTTTATTTCACCGTTGGGTGATTTTCATGTTTTTTTCTATTATAGTTGATGTTATTGAGGTTCTATTTCCCTTGAAACCCGATGAGATGAGGTTATTCAATCTCATGAATCATATAGGCACTTATTAGAAATCATATGTCAGGAATTCTTGTCATGCCATTTTCGGTGCTTTAGTGATTGCATGTTGTTTTGATAGATGTTTTGTTAGATATGCATGTTTTTGTAATAGATTCCATGATTGAATACCTGTATTTTTTCAGGTATTGATTTGTGTAATTTTTTGTTTAAATGAATGTCCAACATTTTTTATTGAAGTGTTATGGGCCCTTACAGATCTGAATTTATCACTTAAGTGCCCGTTTAGTTTTTTTAGAGTCCGGAGTTGTTTTTTAGGCTTACTATCTAGAATAACTCAGAATACATGACATGTAATGATGAATACATATCATGTGCCATTCTATACGGGAAAGAAATTTTATTCTTGATTACATGTCGGGTACATTATTTAAACACCGTGTAGTCTCTAATTGTGTTACGGACTGTGTGGGCAAAGACACGTGGTTGAGAAATCCTCAGTGTGACACACCATGTATTAGATGTACATGTTGTTTCTCATGGACCATGTTTCCAACCCTATGACTAACTGCATAGATAGTTGAAGACTTAAGTTGTACACGCCATGTCTAACACAAAAACGCCATGTAGAGTGAGTCGTGTAACCAGGTGTGTAACTAAAAACATTGGTTGGTGGAGTTCGTCTAGTACACGTCATGTACTCTTGTTTTAGGGAAAACGTGTGGCCTAACTATGTAGAAGAAATTGGGAAGGGAAAGAGGATTCAAGTACAATCCTTGTGTAAGGACATCATTCCATCTGTATGAGGTGTTACATATCCTAGGTTTACAAAATTACACGCCCATGTGAAGGCTCAAGTGAAAATGTCATGTGGGAATTATACATGTCACATATCTATGTTTTTAAAAATTTGGATGCTTTCTTTATCTTGTTCACTTATTAAAACTCTATGTTTCAGTCACTATTAATCTTGATCTATGTTGTGCGCTTGACCATGCTGAGTCATGCCACCGAGACGTCCTCCGATTATCTTCCAGTTAGAGGGCTTTGATCAGACACCAGATATGGAAGATCAGGGACTACTATCAGATCCTCCAGTTGTACCGGTCTTGGTACCAACTATAATTCTATACATAGGTTTAATGCACAGTTCCGATAGGTCTATTGAGGTTTATACAGACCTTCCGAGGAGTACTATATTTGTTTCCTTCTACGGCAGAGTTGATGCGGGTTTTCAGTAGCAGCATCCTCCCACCTTCACATGGGAAAGAGGACCTCAGGCTGCAGAGTCATGGTTAGAATCCATGATTTCTATCTTCAACCATTTGGAGATGCCTCTAGAGAGGAGGGTGAATCTTGCTACATATATTCTTTGGGACTTCTCCAAGAGATGGTGGGATGTGATCTCACAGGAGGGATGCCAGTAGGTTATGGCATGGGATGAGTTCCATCATGCCTTCTATGAATACTTCAACGTGGGGACTTTGAGTTCCAATCGATCCTGATAGTTCATGAGTCTGGAGAGGGGTACTCTTTCAGTCATGGAGTACTCATCTCGCTTCACAGAGTTGTAGTGATTCACACCAATTCCAAGAAGTTATGAGTTATTTCTGGAAAGGATTATTTAGGCTGGTCTCAGGCACGACATTTGATCACAAATGATCATATTTTGATTTACATCGATCAATTATATATTCATCCAGGCTATAAAAACAGGCAGAAATCCAAGGTATTATGGAGTGGTGATATAGGGAGGTTTGACATCCGGAGCTGGTATCCCTTTCTACTGATAACAGGATGCGCTGCAGGGAGTCTACATGTGGGGATCTGAGGCAGGAGGACACTTCTTCTAGTAGCCATGTGGTGTACTACCAGTGTGGAATGAGCAGGAATATGAGGCCACATTTCCCGAGAGACCCAGTGGAGTGCTGATCATGTGGTAAGATGGTCCATCTTCAGTGTTTCTATCAGTTTTTCTAACCTTCAGTTGGAGACATGGGGTCTACTATGACTCCTTGTTCAAGAGAAGCACCACCAGTTTCTCACCAGTATGGGAACTGGACTTCTTCCATCCATTCAGGCCTAGGTGGATGTCATGACTGTGGTAGCCATTTGGTAGGCGTTCAATGACAACATGGTGGATCAGCTCCAAGTGGTCAGCTAGGGTCACAGGGCCACATTGCATGTTTGACATTTGCAGTTGAGCAGACCTAGTAGGAGAAGGATCTCAGACCCTCTATATTTTAAGTTATGATCCTAGTTTCCATAGTTTTAGAATATTCTCTTTTCGATACGGGGGCTTCCCATTGCTTTATATCTACTGTTTTTGTGGAGATCCTTGGGATCTGTATCTTTTCTTCTGTTGATATCTAGATGCTAGATACACAGTTGGGGATATGAACAGCTAGTGTATGCCTGTGAAAAGAGATCCCTCTAGAGGTTGGTGGGTGTAACATCTTATGGGTCCTTTATGTCTTAGAGATAGAAGGATATGATTTCATTCTCAGAATGGACTGGTTTGTTCCCATCCAAGAAGTTGTCGATTTCAATTGTTGTAGGGTGAGTTTCCCATCACCGAATGGCCGATTGATTCTTCATAAATGCGAATTGGATGTCCATGCAAGCAGAGTGGGAATTGAGCATCATAGGTTGGGAGGATTTACAGCCTAGATTTCTAGTCTATATCTACATGACCAGGGGACTTCACAGATAGAATTTCCTCAAATGGTGTATCGTTTCAGGAATGTCTTTCTATAAGTATTTTTAGGTTTTCCATCAGAGAAAGAGGTGGAATTTTCTATTGTGCTTATTCCAGGAGTGGAACTGGTTTCCATTACTCAGTATAGGATGGATACACCATAGTTGTAGGATCTCAAAAGTGGTTGGAGGAGTTGCAATTAAAGGGTTTCATCTGGCCCTGTACTTATCCTTGGGCTTCTCTTGTATTGTTTGTGAAGAAGGAGGATGGTACCCTCGGAATTTTTTTGGATTAATGCAAGTTAAACCAGTTGAAGGTCAAGAACCGATATCCCATGTCGAGGATTGATGATATCTTTGATCAACATCGAGGATCTCGGGTGTTCTCGAAGATTGAATTTAGACTTTGTTATCATCAGGTGCACATTATACCATCAGATTTACCTCTTACATCCTTTGGGATAAGTAATGGTCTATACGAGTATGTGGTTATGTTGTTCGGTCTAACGAACACACCTATAGTTTTCATGGCACTGATGAACCAAGTGTTCCATCCATACAATGATTCATTCTTGGTAGTCTTTATAGATGATATCATGATGTAGTCAAACACTCATCATGACTATGCCACACATCTTGAGATCATTTGGAGTTCAATGAGAGAGGATCAGTTATATTCTATGCTCTCAAAATTCCACTTTTGGAAGAATCAAATTCACATCTTGGGTAATGTTATCCTAGAGGCCAGAGTATCAGTAGTCCTAGAGAAAGTGAGAGTAGTAGTTTCTTGAGAGCAGACAGAAAATGTATTTGTGGTACAATGTTATCCTCGACTGGATGGTTACATCATTCATTTTATGCATGACTTTTCAGGCATAGTACCGCCACTGACGGGCCTAAAAATGAAGGATGTTATGAACTTGTGGTCATATTCTTGCGAGTCATCTTTTTAGGAGCTAAAAGGGAGGTTGACTTCTGCACTGATACTAGTATTTCCAGATCCAGGAAAAATCGATATTGTTTACTATGATGCATCAGGTATCGTGCTAGGAGTTGTGCACATACAGGCAGAAGGAGTCAATGTGTATGGTTTTCGGTAGTTGAGGCCACATGAGAGGAACTACCCGACGCATGATCTTGAACTGGCTATTTTTGTTCATGCCTTATGTTGTTGGAGACATTATCTTCTTGGATAGAAATTTGTGGTTTTTACTGACCACAAAAGTATCAGGTATATCTTCACACAATGAAATCTTAATTTGAGACAGTGAAGGTGGGTTGAGTACCTTCATTCCTTTGAATTTGATCTTGCCTACATGCCTATGAATAACAATGTTGTGGCTGATGAAATGAGTAGGAAGACTCAGATATAGGAAGTTAAGGAGGCCAGTAGTGAGTGGAAGATTATGGATCTTTTCTCTAATATGAATCTGAAGGTGCACGAAAATTTGGGAAGACGTTTCTTTCTTATATAGTTGTTACCTCGACTCTACTTGATCAAGTAAGAATGAGGAAGGTATTAGATTCTGAAGGCATAGTCCTATGTGAGGGTGTTTCACGAAAGGACCCTAATCCCGGATGGACCGTGGGTGAGGATGACATCTTGTGTTTCAATGGATGCGTGTGGGTGCCAGCAGACATATGTGAGGAGCTAATGTGAAACTTTCATTCCTCAGTTTGGGTAGTTCATCTGGGTGTCATGATGATATATCGTGATCTTCACCATCAGTATTGGTGTCCATGTATGAAGAGAGATGTTTTTGGGTTTGTCATGAGATGTCCACCTGTCAGCAGGAGAAGGTGGAGCATCAGTGACCAAAAGGGCTTTTGTAGAAGTTACCCATTCCTGAGTGGATATGTAATGATGTCGTGATGGAAATCATGATGGGTTTACAAATGTTCCCTCAAGGGAATGATATAGTTTTTGATGTCATTTAGAAACTCATGATGGTTTATCAGTTCTTACAGATCAAGGAGACCTTTAGTTTTGATGAGGTGGGAAGGTTATACATCTGAGAGATTGTGTGTTTACGTGGAGTTCAGCAATACATTATTTCAAACAGGGATTACCATTTAACTTCTCGGGTCTGGCAAGGACTTCAGAACGCATTGGGTACACAAGTGACGAAGCTTTTTCATGAACTCTCTCAAAAATATTTATATTAAGTGCAGCACAGTGGCTGACCTAGGTCGTTCTCTTGAGGATCTTTTGTGGTTAATAAATCACTACTTCAAGTCCACCTAATCTAATTATTTTTGTTGTTAAATATTTTATGAAATAAATGGAATTGAATAAAATAAATTAAATTCATAAATCAAAAGAAACTAAAATTTAATTCTAAATTACCATTAAATGTTAAACAGAATGTAATTAGAGAAGAAAGGAAGTTCTCCCGAGAGAATATTCAGGGAGCACCTTCATTGTCCAGCTTCAAATATTCTTAGTGTACACACTACATCGTATGTGTGCACACCTAATTCTACCCCATTTATTAATGAATAGTCTACTTAGATATCGTGAATCACACCCTCCATCCACCTCCTCAATCGAGGGAAAATGGTTGTAGGTTAAGAAGAAAACATTTAGACAACCACAGTGAGGATTACACCCACTATAAATTATCCATAGAATTAACTCAAAGAATATTAAAAATATGGTCTTGGGTTAAAGAACCTGATTAATCCCTAGGGATATTCCACTTATTAGTTACTCATGATCATGAGTATTATAGATCATGATGGTAATATGAGGGGAAGAAAATAGGGTGAATCAGTGGACACGAAAATAAAAACAATGCATGAATTTATTAGAAATTTAATTACAATTTAAAACAAAAAATAATTAAAATAAATAAAATAAAAAGAAATGGGGAAGATTTTTGGCTGGCCTCCATCGGTGGAGATCTCCTCCTTGGTGCCTTGAAGGAATGGATGGAGAATAGGATGCTTTGGGAAGGAGGTGAGGGCCTCCTTTTATAGGAAGAATTCAACCCCCGAATGATTGCGTGTTGTAGACCCCATAAATGAACTCTTCACATGTTCCACCCTTCTTTAATGTTGTGCATAAATCTCTTGTCCGTTTCTCCTGAAATGTTTAGCTAATTTGTAAACCTAATGGAGGAGTTATGAATTTTTTATTCTTGGTTTCTGTTTCTGGACGAAGCTTCCAGGAAGGTTCCTCCAAAATTATGTCGTTCAATGGCCTCCATAAGGACCCCCACATCCCCCATATTTATTTTATAGACGGACCTATCTGTCCTCGTGGTATCCCAGGTGGAAAAACATCATTTAGATATGTGTAGGCCGAGAAGGGGTTCTGTTACGGTGGGTGGGTCCACGCTATTCGCCCGGAAAAATGTCCAACTTCAATGAATTTTTAATCCAATTAGATGGTCGAATCAGCTCATGGTCCAAAAGAAAAAGTTGAAAGAAATATAATTAGGATTCTAAGAAAATTTGAAGAAGAAAATTTGGAAATATAATTTTAATGGAATGACCAAAATACCATTGACATAAAAAGCTTTCTAAAATCCAGAATTAGGCGTTTTTCACATTTGGTCTCAAAATAACACTAAAACATAAAAAAAATGATAATTACCTATCCAATAACACGTTTGTGGGATTATAAACAATGATTTATAGTATAACATATATGAAAATGTGAGCTTCATCACTCCCCCACACTGAAACATTGCACTCATCGACAATCATCTTACATCCAAATCAATTTCCACACAACAATTAAAAATGAAAAAATATCAATGCTCTTATTCAAAATAGAATTCGTCATGTATCATAAATGAAAAAGAAACCACCTTAATTTTCATTTCAATCATTAAAATTTGTTGAACCTCTGAAATAAATCCATGGACCAATCACAACCTACCTCACATTGAATTTTATGTCACTCTTCACTCAAGAGAAATTGAATCTAGAGTTGTACTCATACTTGAAAATCGCATGTATCACAATAGATTTGTGAAAATTATCATTTATCCATAGCATGAAACAAGAAAATAAATTTAATCAAGAGGCCTTTAATTAAAGGTTCAAATGATTCTGTGGCTTAGGGTTGGTGGGAAAATGATTGAAAACGTTTCAGGCTAGAAAGAGGAGGTTGGACTTTTAAGTATAATGCATGATTAAATCAAGGGAAAACACAGGTAATTCCTCTGTCAATCCCACTTGAAAATGTGAAATAAACTCCACCAACCCCTTTTATGGCATGGTAAATGAGCCAAGAAGTGTTTATAATGAATGATATCATCTATGTTCTCCCTTTTTTTTCAAATCTCTAGAAAGGCACAACTTTATTTTCTTTTTCATTTTTTTCATGGAGGATGAGCTGAAAATTGAATACAATGAATGAATGACAATTCATGACCTTGATTTTTGAGAGGGACATGAGTCATAACAGAATTTTAAATGAGGAATTCAAACTCTCATCCATTTTTTTAAGGAAAATTGGATGAAACAAATAAATCACAATGATATGACGACACATGCCCAATTCTCTTATTATCCATGGCCCAAAATATTGACACACACTTTGCACTACCCATAAATGATACACATACCAATGAACACACACGAATGGCCCTTCCCTCACACTCAAACATGAAATATCCATGAAAAAATACTAAAAGTGAGGGTAGGTGAGGAAAAATTGGCTTGTAATGTGGCTTAAACCTATAAGGAAATTCATGGCATCTAAGGGCTTATGAAGGATAAATGTTAAGGTCGGTCTCAAGATAAAATTTTGATAGCTAAAGATATGCCTCAATAATTTTAAATACATTCCATGAAATCCAAAGTATCAAAAGAGAATATTCAAAAATTCTGTTTCTCACACAAAATTCAAGTTTCCCTTAAGAAAGTGTGTGTATTAGGAAGAATATATAAAAGTGGTTTATAATACCTCACAGGTTTGGAAAATTATTTTGAGTCAGTGTTTCATGGGCATGGATTTAAAAAATCAGTCAAACTTATAATAGTGATTGATAATCCAATTCAAGAAAAAAAATTTCACATCAACAATCATTTAAAATCCATTATTTCAAAAATCATTTCAACTCTTTCAAAATCAATTGTTGTGTGAAAAGTGATAATAATATTCATTAAAGCTCAAAAATCCTAAAAATATAATAAACCAAAATGAAAATCACACAAGAAGAAAAAAGTAGGTTGACACTCCCCCACACTTAAATTTAACTTCCCCTAATTTCAACTCAACAAAATATAAATATAAAGGTAGAAAATCAAAGGGAAGGAATGATACAACCTAATATTATTTTATAATTGGATGCCTTGAGTTAAGCTCCTAGAAGAAGAAACTTTAAGACTATAATAAAGTAATGAAAATAAATAAGAAAAGTAAATAAGAATAATGAGAAAAGGAAAAGAAAATATATAATTCTTGGTTTCGACCCCCAAGTGGGTGCTAGGTTTTTACTGCCCCTAGTCTGGATGTTTTAGTAGATTATCCCCAATCAGAAGGTGGGTGCGGTTTCTTTGAGATGAACCACCGCATATGAGTTTTCCCAATGTCCATGATTAAATAGTGAAAGTATAGAACCCCAAATAAGATAAGAATGTTCTGAACCCCAGAAAAAGAATAAAGAATAAATTTGAGTTTCGAAGTGGGAGGGAATAAACGATAAGGGTGCTCCCTGTTAACTTCGGTGGTGTCCTCTTCCATGTGATATGAAAGTTGATGTAGAAGAGGTAGTCGCCCCACCACCAGCTTCTCTGGCTCTTCTTCCTTGATAAGCACCACTTTTATGGTATCATCATCAACATCCAAGGCCTGATCCATTTGTGCTATATCCAAAATTTCAAGAAAGGAGAAGTCAAAAAACAATTCAGTTTGAATAAAATAAAAACATGACGAATCAATAAAGAAATCGTCCCTTTCAAGTAAGTCGGGTGGGAAATTGATTTCTTCTAATAGGACCATTGGTAACTACATCTCAGTAGGTGAATATTCTTCCTTATCTTCCAAATAAAGAGAGAGGTAGAAAGTTTCTGATGACTCATTATCAATTATTGGAAGATCGTGTTTCATGTTATCTTTAACAATGTTATTCCATGATTCTTACAAAAAATGTTGACCTCCCATCAGTTCATCAGTTGGAATGTGTACTTCTTGGACCTCCTCGAGCAGTGGTTGAGTGCGGGATGATGTGATTAGTTCTTTTAGAAGTTCTTTCTCACCCGGCTCAGGTTAATTAAAATAAAAAAAATATTGGTGAAATTAATTCCACCACTCATTTTGGTTCTGGTTCTGGCTCAGGTTCGGATTTCTCTTGGGATGTGCGTACATATTCAGCAATCCATTCAATTTGGCTCTCCAGTTTTTGAACTTTATCACTAATCCAATGAAATTTAGCATCAAGTTCATTGAAAACATTTTTTGGAATGCGAAATTGTTCAGTCCATGAATAAAAAATTGAATTGAAAGACATCATGAACAAGGAATACCTTTTTTAGTTTTCTAAATTTATGAATTTTTTGTTGTTTTTTTAATGAAAGAAAATTTATTTACAAAAAGTGAATAAAAATAGTGAATTAAAACAACTTGGCTCCCCAGAAATGGCTCCAATTTGATGAAGTTTTGTCGTGAACGCTCTCAAAAATATTTATACTAAGTGCAGCATAGTGGCTGACCTAGGTCGTTCTCTTGATGAGCTTTTGTGGTTGATAAATCACTACTTCTAATCCACCTAATATAATTATTCTTGTTGTTAAATATTTTATGAAATAAATGGAATTGAATAAATTAAATTAAATTCATAAATCAAAAGAAACTAAAATTTAATTCTAAATAACCATTCAATGCTAAACAGAATCTATTAGAGAAGAAAGGAAGTTCTCCCGAGAGAATATTCTTGGAGCACCTTCATTGGCCAGATTCAAATATTCTTAGTGTACACACTACATCGTATGTGTGCACACCTTATTCTACCCTAGTTATGAATTAAAATTATACTTAGCGATCACGAAGCACACCCTCCATCCACCTCCTCAATCAATGGAAAATGGTTGTAGATTAAGAAGATAACCTTTAGACAACCACAGTGACGATTACACCCACTATAAATTATCCTTAGAATTAAATTAGAGAATATTAAAAATATGGTCTTGGGATCAAGAACCTAATAACACCCTTGGGATATTACTCTTATTAGTAACTCATGATAATGAGTATTATAGGTCACGATGGTGATATGAGAGGAAGAAAAGAGGGTGAATCGGTGGACATGAAAATAAAAACAATGCATGAATTTAATAGAAATTTAATTACAATTTAAAAATAAAAATAATGAAAACAAATAAAATAAAAAGAAAGGGGGAAGATTTTCGGCTGGCCACCCTCGGTAGAGATATCCTCCTTGGTGCCTTGAAGGAATGGATGGAGAATGGGATGCTTTGGGAAGGAAGTGAGGGCCTCCTTTTATAGGCAGAATTCAACCCTGAATGATTGTGCGTTGTAGACCCCATAAATGACCTCTTCACATGTTCCACCCTTAATGAATGTTGTTCATAAAGCGTTTTTCCATTTCTCCTAAAAATTTCAGCTAATTTGGAAACCGGATCGAGGAGTTATGATTTTTGAATTCTCGGTTTCTGTTTCTGGACGAAGCTTCCAGGAAGGTTCTTCCAAAAGATGGTCATTCAATGGCCTCCATACGGACCTCCCACATCCCCCAAATTTATAGTATAGACGTCCTTCTCTGTCCTCGTGGTATCCCAGGTGGAAACACATCATTTAGATATGTGTAGGCCGAGATGGGGTTCTGTTACGCTGGGTGGGTCCACGTTGTCCTCCTGGAAAAATTTCCAACTTCAATGAATTTTGAAACCCTTTAGATGGCCAAATCAACTCCTGGTCCAAAATACATAGTTGAAGGAAATAAAATTATTATTATAAAAAAATTTGAATCAGAAAATTTGAAAATATAATTTTAATGAAATGAACAAAATACCCTTGACGTAAAAATTTGTCTAAAATCCAGAATTAGGCGTTTTTCACATTTGGGATCAAAATAACACTAAAACCTAATAACATTACAATTACCCATCCAATAACACATTTTTGGGATTATAAACAATGATTTACATTATAAAATATATTAATATGTGAGCTTCATCACTCCCCACAGTTAAACATTTCACTTCGGAGCAATCATCTTACATCCAAATCAATTTCCACACAACAATTAAAAATGAAAAAATATCAATGATCTTATTCAAAATATAATTTCATCATGTATCATATATGAAAAACAAACCTCTATCATTTTCATTTCAATCATTAAAATTTTTTCAACCTCATAAATCAATCCATGGCCCAATCACAACCTACCTCACATTGAATTTTATGTCACTCTTCACCCAAGAGAAATTGAATCTAGAGTTATACTCGTACTTGAAAATCGCATGTATCAATATAGGTTTGTGAAAATTCTCATTTATCCATATCATGAAACATGAAAATGAATTTAATCATGAGGTCTTTAATTAAAGGTTCATATGATTCGGTGGCTTAGAGTTGGTGGGAAAATGATTGAAAGCGTTTCAGGATAGAAAGTTGAGGTTGGACTTTTAAGTACAATGCATGATTAAATCAAGGGAAAACCCAGGTAATTCCTCTCCAATCCCACGTGAAAATGTGAAATAAACTTCTCCAAACCCTTTTATGACATGGTACATGAGCCAAGAAGTGCTTATAATGAATGATATCATCTATGTTCTCCCATTTTTTAAAATCTCCATAAAGGCACAACTTTATTTTTTCTTCTTTTTTTCATGGAGGATGAGATGAAAAATGAATACAATGAATGAATGAATATTCATGCCCTTGATTTTTGAGAGGTACATGAGTCATAACAGAATGTTCAATGAGGAATTTAAACACTTCTCCATTTTGTTCTTTTTTTTGAAGGAGAAATGTATGAAATAAATAAAGCACAATGAAATTATGACACATTCCCAATTCTCTTATTATCCACATCCTAAAATATTGACACACACTTCGCACTACCCATAAATGATACACATCCCAATGAACGCACACGAATGGCCCTTCACCCACACTCAAACTTGAAATATCCATGCAAAAATACTAATTGTGCGGGTAGGTGAGCAAAAATTGGCTTGTAATATGGCTTAAACCTATAAGGAAATTCATGGAATATAAGGGCTTACGAAGGATAAATGTTAATGTGGGTCTCAATATAAAATTTGGCTAGCCAAAGAGATTCCTCAATAATTTTAAATACATTCCATGAAATCCAAATCATCAAAAGAGAATATTCACAAACTATGGTTCTCACACAAAATTCATGTTTCCCTCAAGAATGTTTGGGTCTTAGGAATAATATATAAAAGTGGTTTAGAATACCTCATAGGATTGGAAAATGTTTTTGAGTCAGTGTTTCATGGGAATGGATTTCAAAAATTAGTCAAACTCATAAAAATGATTGATAATCCAATTCAAGAAAAATGTTTTCACATCAACAATCATTTAAAATCCGTAATTTCAAAAATCATTTCAACTCTTTCAAAATCAATTGATGTGTGAAAAGTGATAATATTATTGATTAAAGATCAAAAATCAAAAAAATATAAGAAAGAAAAATGAAAAACACACAAGAATAACTAAGCAGGTTGACACTCCCCCACACTAAAATTTAACTACCCCTGATTTGAACTCAACAAAATATAAATATAAAGGTAGAAAATAAAAGGGGAGGAAAGATACAACCTGCCATTATTTTAGAATTGGATTCCTTGAGAGTTAAGCTCCTAGAAGTAGCTACATTAAGACTACAAGAAACTAATGAAAATAAATAAGAAAAATAAATAAAAATAATGATAAAAATAAAAAAAAAGAGAAGATATAATTCTTGGTTTAGACCCCCAAGCGGGTGTTAGGTTTTTACTACCCCTAGTCAGGCAGTTTCAGTAGATTATCTCCAATCAGAAGATGGGTGTGGTTTCTTTTAGATGAACCACCACATATGAGTTTTCCCAATGTCCAGGACTAAACATTGAAAGTATAGAACCCCAAATAAGATAAGAATGTTCCCAACCCCAGAGAAATAATAAAGAAGAAATTTGAGTTTCGATGTGGGAGGGAATAAAAGATAAGGGTGCTCCCGGTTAACTTCGGTGGTGTCCTCCTCCATGTGATATGAAAGTTGATGTAGAGGATGTATTCTCACCACCACCAGCTTATCCGGCTCCTCTTACTTGATTACCACCACTTTTGTGGTCTCATCATCAACATCCAAGGCCCGATCCATTTGTGATATATCCAGAATTTCAGGAAAAAAGAAGTCAGAAAACAATTCAGTTTGAATAAAATTAAAACATGACGAATCAATAAAGAAATCTTCCCTTTCAAGTAAGTTAGCATGGAAATTGATTTCTTCTGATAGGACCATTGACAACTTCATCTCAGAAGGTGCATATTCTTACTTATAATCCAAAGAAAGAGTGAGGTAGAAGGTGTCTGATAATTCATTATCAATTATGGGAAGATCATGTTTCATGTTATCTTTAACAAAGTTATTCCAAGATTCTTCCAAAAAATGTTGACCTCCCATCAGTGCATCAGATGGAATGTGTACATCTGGGACCTCCTCGAGAAATGGTTGAGTGCGGGATGATGTGATTAGATCATTTTGAAGTTATTTCTATCCCGACTCAGGTTCTTTAACATAAAAAATTATTGGTGAAATCAATTCCACCACTCGTTATGTTTCAGGTTCTGGATCAGGTTCAGATTTCTCTTGGGATGTGCATACATATTCAGCAATCCATTCAATTTGGATCTCCAGTTTTTGAACTTTATCACTAATACTGTGAAATTGAGCATCAAGTTCATTTAAAACTTTTTATGGCACCTGAGATTGTTCAGTACATGAATAAAAATTTGAATTGAAATAAATCATGAACAAAGAATACATTTTTAAGTTTTTGAAATTTATGATTTTTTTTGTTTTTTTTAATGAAAGAAAACTTATTTACAAAAATTGAATAAAAACAGTGAATGAAAACCACTTGGCTCCCCGACAACAATGCCAATTTGAAGAAGTATTGTCATGCATGCTCTCGAAAATATTTATACTAAGTGCATCATAGTGGTTGACCTAGGTCATTCTCTTGAGGATATTTTGTGTTTAATAAATCAGTACTTCTAGTCAACCTAATCTAATTCTTTTTTTTTATTAATATTTTATAAAATAAATGGAAATTAATAAAATAAATGAAATTTATAAATCAATATAAACAAAAATTTAATTCTAAATTACCATTCAATGCTAAACAGAATGTAATTAGATAAGAACAGAAGTTCTCCTGAGAGAATATTCAGGGAGCACCTTCATTGGCCAGCTTCAAATATTCTTAGTGTATACACTCCATCGTATGTGTGCACACCTTATTCTAACCCAGTTATTAATTAATATTGTACATAGAGATCTCCAAGAACACCCTCCATCCGCCTCCTCAATTGAGGGGAAATGGTTGTAGATTAAGAAGTTAACATTTAGACAACCACAATGAGGATTACACCCACTATAAATTATCCTTAGAATTAACTCAAAGAATATTAAAAATATGGTCTTGGGTTAAAGAACCTGATTACACCCTTGGTATATTCCTCTTATTAGTTACTCTTGATCATGAGAATTATAGATCACGATGGTAAGATGAGAGGAAGAAAAGAGGGTGAATCGGTGGACACGAAAATAAAAACAATGCATGAATTTATTAGAAATTTAATTACAATTGAAAACTAAAAATAATGAAAATAAATAAAATAAAAATAAAGGGGGAAGATTTTCAGCTGGCCTCCCTCGGTGGAGATCTCCTCCTTGGTGCCTTGACGTAATGGATGGAGAATTGGATGCTTTGGGAAGGAGAGAGGGCCTCCTTTTATAGGCAGAATTCGACACCCGAAATTTTGCGTGTTGTAGACCCCATAAATGAACTCTTCACGCATTCCACCCTTAATGAATGTTGTTCATAAAGCGTTTTTCCATTTCTCCTAAAAATTTCAGCTAATTTGGAAACCGGATCGAGGAGTTATGATTTTTGAATTCTCGGTTTCTGTTTCTGGACGAAGCTTCCAGGAAGGTTCCTCTAAAAGAATGTCTTTCAATGGCCTCCTTATAGACCTCCAACTTCCCCAAATTTATTTTAGAGATGTCCCTATCTGTCCTCATGGTATCCCAAGTGGAAACACATCATTTAGATATGTGTAGGCCAAGATGGGTTTCCATTACGGTGGGTGGGTCCACGCTGTCCGCCCGGAAAAATGTCCAACTTCAATTAATTTTGAAACCCTTTAGATAGCCGAATCAGCTCCTGGTCCAGCAGACAAAGTTAAAGGAAATAAAATAATTATTCTAAAAAAATTTGAATCAGAAAATTTGGAAATATAATTTTAATGAAATGACCAAAATACCCTTGACGTAAAAATATGTCTAAAATCCAGAATTAGGCGTTTTTCACATTTGGGCTCAAAATAACACTAAAACCAAAAAATTGACAATTAACCATCCAATAAACCTTTTTTGGGATTATAAACACTGATTTAAAGTATAAAATATATGAAAATGTGAGCTTCATCACTCTCCCACACTTAAACATTACACTCTAGGGAAATCATCTTACATCCAAATCAATTTCCACACAACAATTGAAAATGAAAAAATATCAATGATCTTATTGAAAATAAAATTCCATCATGTATCATATATAAAAAAAACCTCCATCATTGTTATTTAAATAATTAAAATTTCTTCAACCTCATAAATCAATCCATGGCCCAATCACAACCTACCTCAAATTGAATTTTATGTCACTCTTCACTCAAGAGAAATTGAATCTAGAGTTATACTCATACTTGAAAATCGCATGTGTCACCATAGGTTTGTGAAAATTATAATTTATCCACAGCGTGAAACATGAAAATTAATTTGATCATGAGGTCTTTAATTAAAGTTTCAAATGATCATGTGACTTAGGGTTGGTGGGAAAATGATTAAAAACGTTTCAGGCTAGAAAGAGGAGGTTGGACTTTTAAGTACAATGCATGATTAAATCAAGGGAAAACACAGGTAATTCCTCTCTAAATCCCAATTTTAAAATGTGAAATAAACGTCACCACCCCCTTTTATGACATGGTACATGAGCCAAGAAGTTCTTATAATGAATTATATC
Source organism: Viscum album (assembly GCA_963277665.1). Classification (NCBI taxonomy): domain Eukaryota; kingdom Viridiplantae; phylum Streptophyta; class Magnoliopsida; order Santalales; family Viscaceae; genus Viscum; species Viscum album. The sequence continues at coordinate 1,363,680,638 of OY728162.1, read as the reverse complement.
ATCTATGTTCTCCCTTTTTTTCAAAGCTCTAGAAAGGAACAACTTTATTTTCTTTTACTTTTTTTTCATGGATGATTAGCTGAAAATTGAATACAATGAATGAATGAAAATTCATGCCCTTTATTTTTTAGAGGGAAATGAGTAATAACATAATGTTCAATGAGGAATTGAAACTCTTATCCATTTTTTTTGAAGGAGAAATGGATGAAACAAATAAAGCACAATGAAATGATGACACATGCCCAATTCTCTTATTATCCACATCCCAACATATTGACACACACTTCACACTACCCATAAATGATACATATCCCAATGAACGCACACGAATGGACATTCCTCCACACTCAACCTTGAAATATCCATGTAAAATTACTAAAAGTGCGGTTAGGTGGGGAAAAATTGGCTTGTAATGTGGCTTAAACCTATAAGGCAATTCATGGTATCTAAGCGCTTACGAATGATAAATGTTAAGGTGGGTCTCATGATAAAATTTGGCTATCCAAAGAGATACCTCAATCATTTTAAATACAATCCATGAAATCCCATGCTTAAAAATAGAATATTCACAACTTCTGGTTCTCACACAAAATTCAACTTTCCCTCATGAAAGTGTGGGTATTAAGAGGAATATATAAAAGTGGTTTAGAATACCTCACAGGATTGGAAAATTATTTTGAGTCAGTTTTTCATGGGCATGGATTTCAAAAATCAATCATACTCATAAAAATGATTGATAATACAATTCAAGAAAAAAAATCATATCAACAATCATTTAAAATCCATTATTTCAAAAATCATTTCAACTCTTTCAAAATCATTTGATGTCTGAAAAGTGATAATAATATTCATTAATGCTCAAAAATACTAAAAATATAATAAACCAAAATGAAAAGCACACAAGAATAACTAAGAAGGTTGACACTCCCCCACACTTAAATTTAACTCCCCCTTATTTTAACTCAACAAAATATAAATATAAAGGTAGAAAATCAAAGGGAAGTAAAGATACAACCTGACATTATTTTGGAATTGGATGCTTTGAGTTAAGCTCCTAGAAGCAGCAACTTTAAGACTAAAATAAAGAAATGAAAATAAATAAGAAAAATAAATAAAAAGAATGAGAAAAGGAAAAAGAAAAGATATAATGCTTGGTTTAGACCCCCAAGCGGGTGCTTGGTTTTTACTTCCCCTAGTCAAGAATTTTCAGTAGATTATCCCCAATCAAAAGGTGGGTGTGGATTATTTGAGATGAACCACCACATATGAGTTTTCCCAATTTCTATGATTAAAAAAAATGAAAGTTTAGAACCCCAAATAAGATAAGAATTTTCCCAACCCCAGTGAAAGAATAAAGAAGAAATTTGAGTTTCGAAGTGGGAGGGAATAAAAGATAAGGGTACTCCCTGTTAACTTCAGTGGTGTCCTCCTCCATGTGAATGAATGTTGATGTAGAGGAGGTAGTCGCACCACCACCAGCTTCTCAGGATCTTCTTCCTTGATTAACACCACTTTTATAGTATCATCATCAACATCCAAGGCCCGATCCATTTGTGCTATATCCAAAATTTCAGGAAAGGAGAATCCAGAAAACAATTTAGTTTGAATAAAATTAAAACATGACGAATCAATAAAAAATATTCCCTTTCAAGTAAGTCAGATTGGAAATTGATTTCTTCTAGAAAGACCATTGGAAACTCCATCTCATCAAGTGAATATTCATCCTTATCTTCCAAAGATTGATAGTGGTGGAAAGTGTCTGATGATTCATTATCAATTATGGGAAGATCATGTTTCAAGTTATCCTTAACAAAGTTATTCCAATATTCTTCCATAAAATGTTGACCTCCCATCAGTGCATCAGTTGGAATGTGTGCTTCTGGGAAATCCTCGAGTAATGGTTGAGTGTGGGATGATGGGATTAGTTCCTTTAGAAGTTCTTTCTCACCCACCTCAGGTTCTTTAACATAAACAATTATTGGTGAAATCAATTCCACCACTCGTTCTGGTTCAGGTTCTAGCTCAGGTTCAGATTTCTCTTGGGATGTGCATACATATTCAGAAATCCATTCAATTTGGCTCTCCATTTTATGAACATTTCCACTAATACTATGAAATTGATCATCAAGTTCGTTGCAAACTTTTTCTAGGACCTGATAATATTCAGTCCGTGAATAAAAATTTGAAATGAAAGACATCATGAACAAATAATACCTTTTTTAGTATTTGAAATTTATGATTTTTTTGTTGTTTTTTTAATTAAAGAAAACTTTTTTAAAAAAAGTGAATAAAAATAGTGAATTAAAAACACTTGGATCCCCAAAAACGGAGCCAATTTGACGAAGCGTTGTCCTGCACGCTCTCAAAAATATATATACTAAGTGCAGCAAAGTTGCTGACCATGGTCTTTCTCTTAAAGAGCTTTTGTGGATAATAAATCACTACTTCTAGTCCACCTAATCTATTTCTTTTTGTTGTTTAATATTTTATGAAATAAATGGAATTTAATAATATAAATTAAATTCATAAATCAAAAGAAACTTAAATTTAATTCTAAATTGCCATTCAATGCTAAACAGAATGTAATTAGAGAAGAAAGAATGTTCTCTCGAGAGAATATTCAGGTAGCACCTTCATTGGCCAGATTCAAATATTCTCAGTGTACACACTCCATAGTATGTGTGAACACCTTATTCTAACCTGGTTATTAATGAAAAGTCTACTCAGCGATCGCCAAGAACACCCTCCATCCACCTCCTAAATCGAGAGAAAATGGTTGTAGATTAAGAAGTTAACCTTTAGACAACAACAGTGAGGATTACACCCACTATAAATTATCATTAGAATTAACTCAATGAATATTAAAAATATGGTCTTGGATTCAAGAACCTTATTACTCCTTTGGGATATTCCTCTTATTAGTAACTCATGATCATGAGTATTATAGATCACGATGGTAAGATGAGAGGAAGAAGAGAGGGTGAATCGGTGGACACTAAAATAATAACAATGCATTGATTTATTAGAAATTTAATTACAATTGAAAACCAAAAATAATGAAAATAAATAAAATAAAAATAAAGGGGGAAGATTTTTGGCTGGAATCCATCGGTGGAGATCTCCTCCTTGGTGCCTTGAAGGAATGGATGGAGAATGGGATGCTTTGGTAAGGAGATGAGGGCCTCCTTTTATAGGCAGAATTCGACCCCCGAAAGATTGCACGTTGTAGACCCCATAAATGACTTCTTCATGCATTACACCCTTCATGAATGTTGTGCATAAATCTCTTGTACGTTTCCCTTAAAAATTTCAGCTAATTTGGAAACCGGATGGAGGAGTTACGAATTTTTAATTCTCGGTTTCTGTTTCTGGACGAAGCTTCCAGGAAGGTTCCTCCAAAAGAATGTCATTCAATGGCCTCCTTAAAGACCTCCCAAATCCCCCAAATTTATTTTACAGACGCCCCTGTCTGTCCTCGTGGTATCCCAGGCGGAAACACATCATTTAGATATGTGTTGGCTGAGATGGGGTTCCGTTACGCTGGGTGGGTCCACGCTGTCCGCCTGGAAAAATACCCAACTTCAATAAATTGCGAAACCCTTTAGATGGCCGAATCAGCTCCTGGTCCTAAAGAAAAAGTTGAAGGAAATAAAATTAGGATTATAAAAAAAAATTGAATCATAAAATTTATAAATTCAATTTTAATGAAATGACCAAAATACCCTTGATGTAAAAATCTGTCTAAAATCCAGAATTAGGCATTTTTCACATTTGGGCTCAAAATAACACTAAAACTTAAAAACATGACAATTACCCATCTAATAACAATTTTTTGGGATTATAAACAATGATTTACATTATAAAATATATGAAAATGTGATCTTCATCACTCCCACACACTTAAACATTGCACTCCGGGGCAATCATCTTACATCCAAATCAATTTCCCCACAACAATTAAAAATGAAAAAATATCAATGATCTTATTCAAAATAGAATTCCATCATGTATCATATATGAAAAACAAACCTCCCTCATTTTCATTTCAATCATTAAAATTTATTCAACCTCATAAAACAATCCATGGCCCAATCACAACCTACCTCACATTGAATTTTATGTCACTCTTCACTCAAGAGAAATTGAATCTAGAGTTATACTCATACTTGAAAATCGCATATATCACAATAGGTTTGTGAAAATTCTAATTCCTCCACAGCTCGAAACATGAAAATGAATTTAATCATGATGTATTTAATTAATGTTTGAAATGATTCTATGTCTTAGGGTTGGTGGGAAAATGATTGAAAACGTTTCAGGCTAGAAAGAGGAGGTTGGACATTTAAGTACAATGCATGATTAAATAAATGGAAAACACAGGTAATTCCTCTCTCAATACCACTTGAAAATGTGAAATAAACTTCACCACCCCCTTTTATGAAATGGTACATGAGTTAAGATATTCCTGTAATGAAAGATATCATATATGTTCTTTCATTTTGTTTTCAAAGCTCTAGAAAGGAACAACTTTATTTTTTTTTTGTTTTTTTCATGGGGGATGAGCTGAAAATTGAATACAATGAATGAAGGAAAATTCATGCCCTTGATTTTTGAGAGGGACATGAGTCGTAACATAATGTTCAATGAGGAATTCAAACTATTCTCCTTTTTTTTGAAGGAGAAATGGATGAAACAAATAAAGAACAATGAAATGAGGACACGTGCCCAATTCTCTTATTATCCACAGCCCAAAATATTGACACACACTTCACACTACCCATAAATGACAAAAATCCCAATGAATGCACACGAAATGCCTTTCCCCCACACTCAAACATTAAATAACCATGAAAAAATACTAAAAGTGCGGGTATATGATGAAAAATTGGCTTGTAATGTAGCTTAAACCTATAAGGCAATTCATGGCATCTAAGGGCTTACGAAGGATAAATGTTAAGGTGTATCTCAAGATAAAATTTGGCTATCCAAAGAGATTCCTCAATCATTTTAAATACATTCAATTAAATCCAAAGCTTCAAAAGAGAATATTCACAAATTCTGGTTCTCACACAAAATTCAAGTTTCCCTCAAGAAAGTGTGGGTATTAGGAAGAATATATAAAGGTGGTTTAGAATACATCACAGGATTGGAAAATTATTTTGATTTAGTGTTTCATGGCAATGGAAATCAAAAATCAGTCAAACTCATAAAAATGATTGATAATCCAATTCAAGAAAAATGTTTTCACATCAACAATCATTTAAAATCCATTATTTCAAAAATCATTTCAACTCTTTAAAAATCAATTGATTTGTGAAAAGTGATAAGAATATTCATTAAAGATCAAAAATCCTAAAAATATAATAAACTAAAATGAAAAGAAAACAAGAAGAACTAAGCAGGTTGACACTCCCACACACTTAAATTTGACTACCCCTTATTTCAACTCAACAAAATACAAATATAAAGGTAAAAAATCAAAGGGAAGGAAAGATACAACCTATCATTATTTTAGAAGTGGATGCCTTGAGATAAGCTCCTACAAGCATCCACTTTAAGACTACAAGAAATTAATGAAAATAAATAATAAAAATAAATAAAAAGAATGAGAAAATGAAAAGAAAAGAGATAATGCTTGGTTTAGACCCCCAAGAGGGTGCTAGGTTTTTACTACCCCTAGTCAGGAAGTTTCAGTATATTATCCCCAATCAGAAGGTGGGTGTGGTTTCTTTGCGATGAACCACCACATATTATTTTTCCCAATGTCCATGATTAAACACTGAAAGTATAGAACCCCAAATAATATAAGAATGTTCCCAACCCTAGAGAAAGAATAAAGAAGAAATTTGAGTTTTGAAGTGGGAGGGAATGATAGATAAGGGTGCTCCCTATTAACTTTGGTGGTGTCTTGCTCCATGTGAATGAGAGTTGATGTAGAGGAGGTAGTCTCGCCACCACCAGCTTCTCCGGCTCTTCTTCCATTATTACCACCACTATTGTGGTATCATAATCAACATCCAGTGCCCGATCCATTTGTTCTATATCCAATATTTTAGGAAAGGAGAAGCCAGAAAACAATTCAGTTTGAATAAAATTAAAACATGACAAATAAATAAAAAAATCTTCCCTTTCAAGTAAGTCAGCTTGGAAATTGATTTCTTCTGATAGGACCATTGGAAACACCATATCAGAAGGTGCATATTCTTCCTTATCTTCCAAAGAAAGAGTGAGGTAGAAAGTGTCTGATGTTTCATTATCAATTATGGTAAGATCATGTTTCAAGTTATCTTTAACAAAGTTATTCCAAGATTCTTCCAAAAAATGTTGACCTCCCATCAATGCATCAGTTGGAATGTGTACTTCTGGGACCTCCTCGAGCAATGGTTGAGTGTGGGATGATGTGATTAGTTCCTTTAGATGTTCTTTCTCACCCGCCTCAGGTTTTTTAACATGAAAAATGATTGATTAAATCAATTCTACCACTCATTCGGGTTCAGGTTCTGGCTCAGGTTCGGATTGCTCTTGGGATGTGCGTACATATTCAGCAATCCATTCAATTTGGCTCTCCAGTTTTTGAACACTATCACTAATACTATGAAATTGATAATCAAGTTCATTACAAACTTTTTCTGGGACCTGAGATTGTTCAGTCCATGAATAAAAATTTTAATTGAAATACATCATGAACAAAGAATACTTTTTATAGTTTTTGAAATTTATGATTTTTTGTTGTTTTTTTTAATGAATGAAAACTTTTTTAAAAAAATTGAATAAAAATAGTGAATTAAAAACACTTGGCTCCCCTAAAACGGATCCAATTTGATGAAGCGTTGTTGTGCACGCTCTCAATAATATTTATACTAAGTGCAGCATAGTGGCTGACCTAGGTCGTTCTATTGAAGAGATTTTGTGGTTAATAAATCACTACTTCAATTCCACCTAATATAATTATTTTTGTTGTTTAATATTTTATTCAATAAATGTAATTTAATAAATTAAATTAAATTCATAAATCAAAAGAAACTAAAATTTAATTCTAAATTACCATTCAATGCTAAACAGAATGTAATTAGAGAAGAAAGGAAGTTCTCCCAAGATAATGTTCAGGGAGCACCTTCATTGGCCAGATTCAAATATTCTTAGTGTACACACTCCAACATATGTGTGGACACCTTATTCTACACCGGTTATGAATGAAAATTCTACTTAGCGATCACTAAGCACACCCTCCATCCACCTCCTCAATCGAGGGAAAATGTTTTTAGATTAAGAAGTTAACCTTTAGACAACCACAGTGAAGATTAAACCCACTATAAATTATCTTTAGAATTAACTCAAATAATATTAAAAATATGGTCTTGGGTTCGAGAACCTGATTACTCGCTTGGGATATTCCTCTTATTAGTAACTCATGATCATGAGTATTATAGATCACGATGGTTAGATGAGAGGAAGAAAAGAGGGTGAATCGGTGGACATGAAAATAAAAAACAATGCATTAATTTATTATAAATTTAATTACAATTGAATTTTAAAAATAATGAAAATAAATAAAATAAAAAGAAAGGGGGATGATTTTCTGCTAGACTCCCTTGGTGGAGATCTCCTCCTTGGTGCCTTGAAGGAATGGATGGAGAAAGGGATGCTTTGGGAAGGAGGTGAGGGCCTCCTTTTATTGGCAGAATTCGACCCCTGAAAGATTGTGCGTTGTAGCCCCATAAATGACTTCTTCACGCGTTAAATCCTTCATAAATGTTTTTCATAAATCTATTTTCTGTTTCCTTCAAAATTTCAGCTAATTTGGAAACCGTATGGAGGAGTTATGAATTTTTAATTCTCGGTTTCTATTTCTGGAGGAAGATTCCCGGAAGGTTCCTCCAAAATAATGTCGTTCAATGGCCTCCTTAAGGACCTCCCAAATCCCCCAAATTTATTGTAGAGATGGCCCTATCTTTCCTCGTGGTATCCCAGGTGGAAACACATCATTTAGATATGTGTAGGATGAGATGGTGTTCTGTTACGCTGGGTGGGTCCACGCTGTCTGCCTGGAAAAATTTCCAACTTCAATGAATTGTAAAACCCTTTAGATGGCAGAATCAGCTCCTGTCAAAAAGACAAAGTTAAAGGAAATAAAATTAGGATTCTAAAAAATTGTAATCAGAAAATTTGGAAATTTATTTTTAATTAAATGACCAAAATACCCTTGATGTAAAAATCTGTCTAAAATCCAGAATTATGTGTTTTTCACATTTGGGCTCAAAATAACACTAAAACCTAAAAACATGACAATTACCCATACAATAACACTTTTTTGGGATTATAAACAATGATTTACAGAATACAATATATGAAACTGTGAGCTTCATCACTCCCCCACACATAAACAGTGCACTCCGGGGCAATCATCTTACATCCAAATCAATTTCCACACAACAATTAAAAATGAAGAAATATAAATGATCTTATTCAAAATAGAATTCCATCATGTATCATATATGAAAAACAAACCTCCCTCATTTTCATTTCAATCATTAAAATTTTTTCAACCTCATAAATCAATCCATGGCCCAATCACAACCTACCTCACATTGAATTTTATGTAAATCTACATTCAAGAGAAATTGAATCTAGAGTTATACTAATAATTGAAAATCGCATGTATCACCATAGGTTTGTGAAATTATAATTTCTCCACAACGTGAAATATGAAAATGAATTTAATCATGAGGTCTTTAATTAATGGTTCAAATGATTCTGTGGCTTATGGTTGGTGGGAAAATGATTGAAAACGTTTCAGGCTTGAAAGAGGAGGTTGGAATTTTAAGTACAATGCATGATTAAATAAAGGGAAAACACAGGTAATTCCTCTCTCAATCCCACTTGAAAATGTGAAATAAACTTCACCACCCCCTTTAATGAAATGTTACATGAGCCAAGAAGTGCTTATAATGAATGATATCATCTATGTTCTCCACTTTTGTTTTAAAATCTCTAGAAAGGCACATCTTTATTTTATTTTTCTTTTTTTCATGGAGGATGAGCTGAAAATTGAATACAATGAATGATGGAAAATTCATGCCCTTGATTTTTTAGAGGGACATGAGTCATAACAGAATGTTCAATTAGGAATTCAAACTCTTCTCCATTTTTATCTTTTTTTAAGGAGAAATGGATGAAACAAATAAAGCACAATGAAATGAGGACACATGCCCAATTCTCTTATTATCCACATCCCAAAATATTGACACACTCTTAGCACTACCCATAAATGATAAACAACCCAATGAACGCACACGAAAGGCCCTTCCCCCACACTCAAACTTGAAATAACCATGCAAAAATACTAAAAGTACAAGTAGGTGAGGAAAAATTGGCTTGTAATATGGCTTAAACCTATAAGGTAATTCATGGAATCTAAGGGATTACGAAGGATAAATTTTAAGGTGGGTCTCAAGATAAAATTTGGCTATCCAAAGAGATTCCTCAATCATTTTAAATACATTCCATGAGTCCAAAGTTTCAAAAGAAATATTCACAAATTCTGGTTCTCACACAAAATTCAAGTTTCCCTCAAGAAAGTTTGGGTATTAGGTAGAATATATAAAGGTGGTTTAAAATACCTCACTCGATTGGAAAATTATTTTGATTCAGTGTTTCATGGGAATGGAATTCAAAAATCAGTCAAGCTCATAAAAATGATTGATAATCCAATTCAAGAAAAAAAATTTACATCACCAATCATTTAAAATCTATTATTTCAAAAATAATTTCAACTCTTTCAAAATCAATTGATGTGTGAAAAGTGATAAAGATATTCATTAAAGATCAAAAATCCTAAAAATATAATAAACTAAAATGAAAATCACACAAGAAGAGCTAAGTAGTTTGGCACTCCCTCAAACTTAAATTTAACTACCCCTTATTTCAACTCAACAAAATATAAATATAAAGGTAAAAAATCAAAGGGAAGGAAAGATTCAACCTGTCATTATTTTAGAAGTGGATTCCTTGAGTTATGCTACTAGAAGCATCAAGTTTATGACTACAAGAAAGTAATGAAAATAAATAATAAAAATAAATAAAAAGAATGAGAAAAAGAAAAGAAAAGAGATAATTCTTGGTTTAGACCCCCAAGCGGGTGATAGGTTTTTACTTCCCCTAGTCAGACAGTTTTAGTATATTATCCCCAATCAGAAGGTGGGTGTGGTTTCAATGAGAAGAACCACCACATATGAGTTTTCCCAGTGTCCATGATTAAACACTGAAAGTATAGAACCCCAAATAAGATAAGAATGTTCCCAACCCCAGAGAAAGAATAAAGAAGAATTTTGAGTTTCGAAGTGGGAGGGAATAAAAGATAAGGGTACTCCTTGTTAACTTTGGTGGTGTCCTCCTCCATGTGATATGAAAGTTGATGTAGAGGAGGTAGTCGCACCATCACTAGCTTCTCCGGCTCTTCTTCCTTAATTACCACCACTTTTGTGGTCTCGTCATCAACATCCATGGCCTGATCCATTTGTGCTATATCCGAAATTTCTGGAAAGGAGATGTCATAAAACAATTCAGTTTGAATAAAATGAAAACTTGATGAAACAATAAAGAAACCATCCCTTTCAAGTAAGTCATCTTGGAAATTGATTTCATATAATAGGACCATTGGAAACTCCATCTTAGTAGGTGCATATTCTTCCTTATCTTCAAAAAAGGAGTGAGGTATAAAGTGTCTGATGTTTCATTATCAATTATGGGAAGATCATGTTTCAAGTTATCTTTAACAAAGTTATTCCAAGATTCTTCCAAAAAATGTTGACCTCCCATCAGTGCATCAATTGGAATGTGTAATTTTAGAACCTCCTAGAGTAATGGTTAAGTGCGGGATGATGTTATTAGTTCCTTTAGAAGTTCTTTCTCACTCACCTCTAGTTCTTTAACATAAAATATTATTGGTGAAATCAATTCCATAACTCTTTCTGGTTCAGGTTCTGGCTCAGGTTCAGATTGCTCTTGGGATGTGCATACATATCAGCAATCCATTCAATTTGGATCTCTATTTTTTTAACTTTATCACTAATCCTATGAAATTGAGCATCAAGTTCGTTACAAACATTTTCTATAACCTGAGATTGTTCAGTCCTTGAATAAAAATTTGAATTGAAAGACATCATGAAGAAAGAATACTTTTTTTAGTTTATAAAAGTTATCATTTTCTATTGTTTTTTTAATGAAAGAAAAATTATTTACAATAATTCAATATAAATAGTGAAGGAAAACCACTTTGATCCCTGGAAATTGTGTCAATTTGATAAAGCGATGTCGTGCACGCTCTCAAAAATATTTATACTAAGTGCAGCACAGTGGCTGATCTAGGTCGTTCTCTTGAGGAGCTTTTGTGGTTAATAAATCACTACTTCTGGTCCACCTAATCTAATTCTTTTTATTGGTTAATATTTTATGAAATAAATGGAATTTAATAAAATAAATTAAATTCACAAATCAAAAGAAACTAAAATTTAATTCTATATTACCATGCAATGCTAAACAGAATGAAATTAGAGAAGAAAGGAAGTTCTCCTGAGAAAATATTCAGGGTGCACCTTCATTGGCCAACTTCAAATTTTCTTAGTGTACATACTCCATCGTATGTGTGCACAGCTTATTCTACCCAGTTTATGAATGAAAAGTCTACTTATCGATCACCAAGCACACCCTCCATCCACCTCCTCAATAGAGGGAAAATGGTTGTAGATTAAGAAGTTAACCCAACCACAGTGAGGATTACACCCACTATAAATTATCCTTAGAATTAACTAAAAGTGTATTAAAAATATGGTCTTGGGTTCAGGAACCTGATTGATCCCTTGGGATATTACTTTTATTAGTTACTCGTGATCATGATTATTATAGTTCATGATTGTAAGATGAGAGGAAGAAAAGAGGGTGAATTGGTGGACACAAAAATAAAAACAATGCATGAATTTATTAGAAATCTAAATTACAATTGAAATATAAAAATAATGAAAGAAATAAAATAAAAAGGAAGGGGGAAGATTTTTGTTTTTCCTCCATCGGTGGAGATATCCTCCTTGGTGCCTTGAAGGAATGGATGGAGAATGTGATGCTTTGGGAAGGAGGTGAGGGCCTCCTTTTAGAGGTAGAATTCGGCCCCAAATAATATTGTGCGTTGTAGACCTCATAAATGACCTCTTCACGCATTTCACCCTTCATGAATGTTGTGCATAAATATCTTTTCCGTCTCTCCTCAAAATTTCAGCTAATTTGGTTTCTGTATGGAGGAGTTATAAATTTTTCATTCTCGATTTCTGTTTTTGGAAAAAGCTTCCAGGAAGGTTCCTCCAAAAGTATGTCATTCAATTTCCTAGTTATGTACCTCCAAAATCCCCCAAATTTAATCTACATATGTCCCTATCTGTCTTAGTGCTATCCCAGGTGGAAACCCATAATTTTGATATTTTTAGGCTGAGATGGGGTTCCGTTACTGTGGGTGGGTCCACAATGTCCGCCCGGAACAATTTACAACATCAATGAATTTTTAAACCCCTTAGATGGTCAAATCATCTCTTGGTCCAGAAGAAAATGTTGATGGAAATAGAATTAGGATTATAAAAAAAATTATCAGAAAACTTGAAAATATAATTTTAATGAAATGGCCAAAATACCCTTGACGTAAAAATCTGTCTAAAATCTAGAATTAGGCAATTTTCACATTTTGTCTCAAAATTACACTAAAACCTAAAAACATGACAATTACCCATCCAATAACACTTTTTTGGGATTATAAACAATGATTTACAGAATAAAATATATGAAAATGTGAGCTTCCACTACTGGAATGTGGGTTTTTTCCCACACTTTCATACAAACGGTTTCATGAAACCGTTGGTAAAGGATGGTTTAGGGAAGCTTTTACCAACGGTTCCTTAGAACCGTTGGAATAGGGGTGTTTGTGGGAGCTTTTACCAATGGTTCCAATGAACCGTTGGTATAGATGTAGTTTAGGCGAGTTTTACCAACAGTTCAATGGGAACCGTTGGTATAGGTGTGGTTCGGGGAAGATTTTACCAACGGTTCTAAAGAACCGTTGGTATAGGTTTGGTCTCAAGGTATATACCAACAGTTTTTAAAAACCATTGGTAAAACATTCCCCCAAATTACCAGCGGCCCGTTCTCTCCCCCATTCGCAATACAGAACCCTAAACGGGAGCATGCGATCTTGGAGCTCATTCGGCCGGAGCAGTTTGGCGATCTTGGAGCTCCTTCGGCTTCATCTTCCACCATCCCATCCAAGGTGTTTAATATCCTTCCGAATCATATCAGACCCATCCTAAATTCGGTATTTTCTTAACTGGTACCTTATTTTTATTGAAATTTATCTAATATTTTAGTTTTTAGTTTTGATTTTGTTGTGTATATGTTTTTGTTTCTGTTTTGATTTAACCTATATGTGATGAGCTTGTATCATCATTAAGATGTGTCCAATGGTTCTTTGATCATTGGTTTGTGGAGAATGAATGGTTTAGGACCAGCATTAGAAGTAGCTTCCAGTGAGACCATTTTAGTATAAGGGGAAACAAGATTATGATCTACAATGGGGTGATTGAGTTGGTAGATACCAAACATGGTTTGTTACTTGTGTTCAAGAACTATAAATAGAGTGTTCCAATAAGGCGGTCATCAGTAAAGACGTAGGTATGACTTCCAGGTCCGGTTTTGTGATGTTGAATATGTGGCGCTATAGTGGTTTTGGATTGTTTAAGGTACTCTTAGTGTATTGTAAACCCTCATTTGTTCCATATTCATTTAAATTTATTTAATATAATTTTTTCACACATAGAATTATATCCTCTCAAACTATATTTAGAGTGTATTTTTATTCTTATGGTGTTAAATATTTTAGTAAATGTCCATACTAGATTCTTTCATGTGTTCTAGGGGTTTAGACTGATGACAGGGCTACATGATTATTTTGGGGGTATTATTTTCATATAAATATATCTATACTATGTCATCAAATGAATCAACTAGTTATATTCATTACAGATTTTTATCAAATGATTCTGAAGGAGGATTGTGTAATCATATGGGGATAGAAAAAATGTAGTTTTTTTTATTGAGTGGGAATTTTAGGTGGGAAGTTGATATGTGGACCACCTAGTTTATGTGATTGTTCATACTTTTATATAATAGATTAAAGATATTATGTTGGAGGATACCAAGGTTGTTAGGGTTTTTGTTTTTTTTATGAGGTGGTTGTTATGATAAACCCTTGACATGATGTTTAGATTGAGATAGACCAAAATTTTGGTGCTTCTCTAATTTTAGTAGCTCTTAGTCTCTTGTATCCAATATTGAAACACAAAATTATTTTAATAACTCAAATTTTATTGAATTTTAATCATTAATATGTCACAGTGTCAATCATTAAAAAATAATTTCATAAACTATATTGTCATTTAATCTATAAATATAATGATTAAAGGGACATTATATGGATGGAAAATCATATTCATGAGATCTATGAAGAAAATTATAGAGTTTATCAACCCAAAAGTCATGAAAAAAATAATAAAAACCATATATACTCCTAAACTCAATATTGAGAATGATTATTTATATGACCCACTACTAATGGTATTTTTAAGGATATTAATCCATATAAAGAAACAAAATGTCTTGTAACAGATCAATTTTTCCTAATATTTGTTATAGAGAACTTTATCATCTCTATTAACAAATTAAGATTAATTTAGTCCAAAAAATCCATAAAATTTCATCTTACATCTATGAAAATATAATTTTATCACCTTATATACATGTGCCCTGTATGATAATTATAATTCCATAAAACATTTCATAATACATTTTATATACTCAGAGGGACCATCCCACTCTAAGAACCTACCAAGATTCCAATCCATCCTCATAATTATTTCCTCAACAAAATCTATGTGTACAATTTCCACACATATCACTACCCTTGTTGACAACCCGCCCACCCCACCCTCGGACACCCACCAACCACCTTGGACAGCCTGTGCCCCCCTGGACAGCCCCCCCCCCCCACCCTTGTTGACATCGTGCCCACCCCACCCCCGGACACCCGCCCACCACACCCCGGACACCCCCATCCCCCCGGACACCCCCACCCGCTAGAAACCCCCACCCCCTGTAAATCCCCCACCCCACCCCCTGGACACCCTCGACCCCACTGGACAGCGCTGCCACCCCCATGGATAGGCCGACCACCCCCCATGGACAGCCCGCCCAACCCCCTGGACAGCCCGCCCACCCCCCTGAACACTCTAGACCCCCTGGACAGCCCCGCCACCCCCATGGGTAGACCTCCCACCCCTTGGACACCCCGTACCCCCCATGGGAAGCCCGCCCACCCTCTGGACACCCCGCTCACCTCCTTGGACAGCCCGCCCACCCCCCTAGACTCCCCCTACCCAATTGGACAACCTGACCACCCCCATGGACAGCCCGCACACCTGGACACCCCGACCCCCCTAGACAGCCCCCGAACCCCTGAACACCTTCGACCCCCCGAACGGCCCCACCACCCCCTAGACACCCCTCACCCCCCTGGACACCCCGCACCCCCCTTGGACAGTCCCTCCACTCCCCTAATCCTCATCCTACTCATCCTGATCTCCCTGATGAATTTAAGGTATAAAACTCATGTACTCCCAACAAGATCCTTAAGGATTATGTATTCCTTGATCCACATCCAATATCTTACTAGGCAATCCTTGAATATAGGCATTATAAATTTTGTCTCTTATTTTCCTATATACACTTTATTTTGTTCTATTTCTTAATATGATTCTCATATAGAGTAATGTGTCAGTTATGCTTTTATATAAAGTAAACAATATTCATTTACCTTAATATTTTTTTTATTAAACTTAAATATTATTGAATTGATTTGAAATGACTTATTGTAATTTTTTTACAGAATGGACAGAATTTGGATGTACAAAACTGATTGGATTTCAACCGATTATCAGAATAATTTGAACAGCTTTCTAGATTTTGCATTTGACAAGGCTTCAGATAGTGGTCGCATACACTGCCCATGTTTTAATTGTGTTGGAAGACCTTGGTTGAGTCGTGAAGCAGTTAGTTATCATGTAACCACATATGTTATCCAAAAAAACTATCATGTGTGGTATCACAATGGAGAGAAAATGGAATCTCAAAATTTTGATGATCCAAATGATAGGACTGAATTAGAGAGTTTGATATATGATCGGTTTCCATTTATTCGGAATCATGAGAAGGAAACGATGTCCATCCAACAAGATTTTGATACAAGCACACATGATGTGTCCAATGAAAATGATGATGTAGATAGGGTGAAAAAATTGAATGATGATGTGACGACTCCAGTATATCGGCAATGTGGTAAAATGAAAAAGTTGGAAATTTTAATCTGATTGTTTCATGGGAAAACTATGTATGGGATTTCAAATACTGCAATTGATTACATTCTTACCTTCTTGAAGGACTTACTTCCAGATGATGCAGATATTCTCTCAAACCACTATATGGCATGCAAGTTAGTTGATGAACCTGGATTCTCAATAACAAAATTCATGCTTTCCCAAATGATTTCAGCTTATTTTGGGAGGAAACTTCTGAAGGAAGTGATTGTATCAAATGTGGAACCTCCCGATGGAAGCGCAAAAAATGATGGAAAACCAACTCGTGTGCCACAAAAAGTAATATGGCACTTTCCATTGATCCTCAGATTACAGAACCGTTTCATGTCTAATGAAATATCCGTAAAAATGCGATGGCATGACACCAAGAGAACAATGAATAATGAGGATTTGGTTCACCCTGTAGATGGATTTGCATGGCAGAGATATAATGCTCGATATCCAGAATTTGTAGCTGACGTGCATAATGTGATACTGGGTATTTCATGTGACGGTTTTAATCCATTTGGGAAGATGCTTACTTCGCACAGCACATGGACGGTTTTCATACACATTTATAACCTTCCCCCTTGGTTGTGTATGAAAAATCCTTACACATTCTTGAGTATACTGATATCTGGACCTTCTGATCCCAGCAATGATATAGATGTATACATGAAACCTTTAATAAAAGAGTTGAAACTTCTTTGGGATGTGGGTGTGCCCACATACGATGCATGTTCGAAAGACATATTTCAGATGCGTGATGCACTTATGTGGACGATCAATGATTTTCCTACTTTTGCAATGATGTCTGGATGGAGCACAAAAGGAAAATTTTCATGTCCTGTTTGTATGAAAAATACTCGATCAAGAAGACTGAAATATCATCGTAGTTTTAGTTTTATGGGACATCGACGATTCTTTCCAATGAACCATCCATATAGAAACAATCATCGAAGATTTGACAATACCATGGACAATGACGATCCACCTCAGTGTATATCTGGAACTGATGTGCTTAATGAATTTAAAGATTTCAGTTATTCATTTGGGAAGGGTGTAATGAAATCTAGAAAGATGAAAAATGTTTCTAATGATACCTGTTACAATAGGAAGAAGAAGAGTATATTCTTTGAGTTGTCGTATTGGTCAACTAACTTGTTACGTTATTACTTAGACGTAATGCACATTGAAAATAATATATGTGAAATGTTGCTTTCGATTATTCTAAATGTCAAGGGGAAGACAAAAGATGATTTACGATCTCGGTGTGACTTGGTGGTTTGGGTGATCAGACCAGAATTGCATCATGGCTGTATCAATGAAAATAAATGGCAAGTTCCATGTGCTTCTTATGTGATGTCACCAGCTGAAAAAAAACAATTTTTGGAAGTTATAGAGACTATTAAAGTTCCTGATGGCTATTCAAGAAATATATCAAAACGGGTCAACAGAAAAGAGTTGAAGCTGAAATCTTTGAAGACTCATGATTATCACGTCCTTTTGCATTAGTTGATTCCAATAACAAACGGTCATCTCTTGTACAACAATGTTATAGTCTCAGTTATTCAGTTGTGCAATTTGTTTAGAGATCTTTGTGCTAAGAGGTTTTCCAAATCCTTCTTGCAAAAATTGTTGGCAGAGACACCATTAATTTTGAGTGAGTTAGAGAAAATATTCCCTCCATAATTTTTTACATGCTTATTGCATCTGACTGTCCATATTCTAACCGAAATACTACTTGGATAACAAGTTTCATTCAGTTGGATGTATACAACTGAAAGATACATGTGCACATTGAAATCATATTTTCGGATCAGGAATTATACCGAAGGTTCTATTGTGAATGGTTACATGGCTCAAGAATGAATGGATTTCTGCACAATGTATTTTTCTGATCTTACTATGAGAATAAACAGAACAATGAGAAATGAATAAGAACAGTATGGGAAAATTGAACCCAGTTTTCCATCACTTCCTCAGACAGGAGGAATTTTGGGATCATATACATTGACGACATTAAGCCATGAAGAGCGAGAGATGGCAAATCGCACAGTGTTTTTCAATTGTGATTTGTTCCATGAGTATAACAATTAAGTAAATTGTACATGTATCCCTTATCTTTTCACTTGTAATTTTAAATTTTTTTTAAACTAAAATTATTTTTATCTACAGGGAACATAAATAATTGATATATAGAAATAATCGTTCTTTATCTTTGAGAAGGAAATATACTTTGCATAGAAAATGGTTTTCTGCTTGGTTTAAATTGAAGGTAAAAATATTTCTGTAATAACTAAATAAAAATAATATTTAATTAAGTTTACTATTTCGTTATATTTTAGGTATCCAGTTATCCTTCAGAATCTGTTTCTGAGGAAATAAGAGATTTGGCTTTTGGTCCTAATACCATGGTTTGTGCTTCTAAATCACTTGTGATCAATGGATACAAATTTGTTATCACTGAACGAGTAAGAAAAATGAGAACACAGCATATTGGTGTTATGATAACTGCCACAATAGAATGTTATGCCAGTTCATCGGATACTAGACCTTGTTCTGAAAATTTTGCTTATTATGGAGTTATAGATAAAATGATTGAGAATTCTCGGTAGGAATGTCATGGTTTTTGGGTGATGCTAGCCAAATAATCCGATATCATTCCAGTCAGCCCTCTCTCTTAGAGACATATCCCACACGAAGTCATAGATAACGCATGGGAACAAATATGGGTAAAAAATATATTGGATTTAATATAGTATTTTTTTGTATTTATATGAACTAATATATTGGGTTTCTGCTTCGTTTTAACTTCCCTGATGGCGAAGGTTCACGACCAGCACATTTAAAAGAGTTCAGAGTGCTTTGGAGAGATTATAAGCCTGAACTATATATTGGCTAGTGTGATAGAGTGGGCACGGAGTTAGAGACATTACCTATCGTGGATGACTGCCCGATAGAGTAATATCTCCAAATGATTACCCATTGGGAAACTACCAAAGAAAAGGTATTAATCTCATTTGAGATATCTAAATGAGAGTTTTAATATTTTGCATTAATATAATCTTATTTATTGTTAAACATTATTTAGGAATCATCTTAAAAAAACAAGAAAAACATTGATTCAAATCAATACCTTCACACTTTGGGGCGCACAACTTTGTCAGATCATGAGAGGTAGCTGGTACGATATAGTTATTTATAATTTTTCATTAGGACATTACCTTTTTATTGTTTCCTACTTAAATAATGTGATTTATTGAATATTGAATATATGATTATACATGCACTTTATATTGTTTCAATTTCATTACAGAAGCACAAATTGAATATTAAAGGACATATCCCTTGAGCAAATTTTTTTTGCTCTAGTAGAAGAAACAAAGATGGAACTGCGGTAAATGAATCAACCCAAGAAAAGATTGTGAGTTTTAATTTTTTTTATTTCAATGTTTAATATCTATTTTGAAATTTATTAATCTATTAATAATTTTAACAGGCTGTTTTAGAGACTCTTAATGCCCAGGATCGTGACAATTTTGGGCCCCATGATCATTTATATCATGTTTTGGGAGATGATCACTCTGGTATAGTACGCTACCGACCTGGTAAGAATATAGTCCTGATGAGGTATTGGTCCTCTTTAGGTATCCATTCTAGTACCACCGAGTTGGAATAGGTCAAGAAGCATGAAAGACATTCTGATAAAAGGGTCATAGAGTTGGAAGTACAAGTTCAAACGAGGGACAAAGAATTTATGAAACTTATGAAAGCTTTATCTGTATCACTTCCACCAGAGGCTAGCGTGTCTTGTCAGAAATTTGTGTCGTCGATGGGTGCATTATCCAATGCACCAAGCAGCAGCTCTGGTGGCGGTCGAGATGATGACGTTCTTGGTGATGAAGAGGATGCTGAAAAGGATGAGGGCGAGGATGAAGATGAAGAAGAGGGCGGGGATGGGGATGATGGCGAGGATGGGGCCGAGGGCAAGGATGGGGATGAGGACGAGGATGAGGCTGACGATGAGCATGGTGACAATGACGAGGATGACGACGAGGACAGAGATGGCAGCGAGGATGAGGCTGATGATGACAGTGGTGATGGTGATGGTGATCAGGGGCATACTGATCCATTACATTTTTGAATTCTGTATAACTCTTTATTTTTTAACATGGTTTTCCACTCTGGGGTTTCCTCTACTTCATAGGGATATTGTTATCAGATATCTTTTTTCACTTGATTCTTATTGTATGATTACAATACTGCCTATACCTTTTGTATTCCTTGGTACTGTGATACCAATTTTTATATTTTGTATTACTTAGATTTCTTAGTTATCCGTGTATTTCATGTTTATGTCATTTTCCCATAGAAGTGCATTTTATGTCATTTATTCCTGATAGTTTTATGCCTGATAGTAACATGATTAGATTTATATCTGGAATTAGAATAAACTAAATTATTCCATGTATGGTATCTAGTTTGATAAGTTAATATGGTCATCCTAATGTTCAAAAACAACCACTTGAAATATTATTGATTATGTTCTTATTTTTGTGTTTTTGAAGTAAATAGTCCTGTTTTTGAATTTCCATTCTGTTCAGGGGATGATTTCTATTTTAGTAATGGTGGATCTTCTGGGAATTTTGTGGATGCCAACTAAGTTCTGGAATGCTTATTGAAGTGTTTCCAAATTTTTCATACTTACTGTTTTAACAGATTTCTTATAAATAATTATGAATTTCTTATTAAATTGTTTCCCTATTAGTCATACATAGTATGTATTGTTATTTTTAAATATTACTATATCTGCATGTATACTTATTTCATGAATGAACAGGTGTTGGGGGAATAGGTTGGGAAGGGGGGAGGGGAGGGGAGGGGGCTGCAGGTTGAAAAGGGTGGGCAGGAGGGGAGGGGCAGTGGGATGCTGGAGGAAAAGGGTGGGCAGGAGGGGAGGGGCAGTGGGATGCTGGAGGTAAAGGGTGGGCAGGGGGGACGGGAGGGGAGGGGAGGGGAGGGGGAGGGGAGGGGGATGCTGGGTGAAAAGGTTGGGTAGGAGGGGAGGGGCGGGGGGCTGCTGGAGGAAAAGGGTGGGAATGGGGGAGGGGAGGGGAGGGAAGTGGTGGGGGAGGAGAGGGGAGGGGGCTACTGGGTAAAAAAGGTGGGAATGAGGGGAGGGGTAGGGGGCTACTGGAGGAAAAGGGTGGGAAGGGGGGAGGGGAGGGGAGGGAAGGGTAGGGGGTGGGATGGGGGCTGCTGGGTGAAAATGGTGGGCAAGAGGGGAGGGGCAAGGGGCTGTTGGAGGAAAATGGTGGGCAAGGGGGAGGGGAGGGGAGGGAAGGGGAGTGGGGGGGAGGGGAGGGGGCTGATGGGTGAAAATGGTGGGCATGAGGGGAGGAAAATGGTGGGCGGGGGAGGGGAAGGGGTTGGGCAGGTTGGAGGGGAGGGAAGGGAAGGGGAGAGTAGGGGAGGGTAGGGGAGGGGCTGGGTGATGGCAGGAGGGAGGGGGATGCTGGGGGAAAAGGTTGGGCATGGGGAGGGGAGGAGAGGGGCAGGGGATGGGCTGCACGAGGGGGGGGGGCTGAGGTGGGAGGGGGAGGGGTTGCATGTTTCATTGATTTTGTTTCCTTTTATTATTTTAAATGTATGTTACTTCAATATTTCTATTTAAATTTGTTGAGAATAAAATTTGCAATATTGTTCCAATATAATTTATGATTTCTACTGTTGCTTAGCTGTGCAGATGCGTGGTGGAAAATTATTCAGGGAAATCAACAGTTTGGTTATTATGATGTTCAATGTGTCTTTTGTGATGGGTCTTGTCTTAAAAAAAGGACAGGTCTCTTCTACTGGGATTTATGATATGAAGTCAGCACAAAATGGTTATTGCTGAAGTGGAATCTCATTTAGTCCAACTTTTGAGTATTAAACATGGTATAAAACATTCTCCTTGGTTGGAAACTAATATTGTTATAAGGTGCATAATATTGATCATTCATGATGTCCTCTTCAAACAGACCTTTAGGGAGGGTGTCTTCGTTGCAGATGCATTTGGTTCTCAAGGTACTATCGCCAATAATTGTACCATTTATCATGAATAATGGTCCATTCCATTTATGAATAACTTCAATGTATTATTAGATATATTTCCATTTATATAAATATTTTCTAGCCTTCTAATGTAATTAGGATCACTTATTGCAAATTTTTTATAAAACTCAACACTTACTATAAGAAGATAAAAAAATAATGGTTTATAATATTTTGATGCAGACCATGCAGTTGGAGTTCTCAAACTTAGTGCTTATGAAGTGCTACCAATAATGAAGGAAATCATTCCCCTCCGTAAATGGTACCTTCTTCGATAATTTATTTGATGATTTTTGCATGATCCCTATGTCATTGATGACAGAGATAGGTTGTACTCTAAAATTGATCCTGAACAATGTAAAATAATTTTGATACATTTAGGATTAGATGTTATGCAAAATTGATGGTTCTGGTGCAGCAAGATAGGTATTCAAAAGTTCTTAGGTTGTTTTGGATTTCCGTAAACTAGATAAAGAAATATGGTTTTAGGTTCTATAACATCTTATTACAATTGATATTTCACATTATGTAACTATCATTCCTCAAATTTCTAACAATAGTTCCCACGTAGTCATTCATTCTATAACTTTTATTCCTTATATATTGTTACTCATTATGTAACTTTTTTCCTCAATATCATTAACTTTTATTCCTCCATTATGTAAATGTAATTTTTTTCAAAAAGACATCATTTTAAGTGAATACAACAAATGAAAATAAAGACAACCGACCAAAGGCATTCTAATTCTATTGAAACATTAGGAAAAATATACATGGGTAATATATGATGTGTATGAGTCAACCCTGCCACAATCCGAGGAACAGTGTGGCCGGTATCGGTCGAAGTGTCTCACTTGTATTTGAAATGGACAAGATTTTAAGTGAAAACAACAACCGGCATACGTAAAACTGACCAAACGCATTCGGATTCTGTTGATACTTTAGGATAAGTTTTCATGGGTCATTTTTGATGTGCAGAGTCAACCCCGCCTCAATCTATGGGCCGGTGTGACCAGTACCACTCAAAGTGTCTTTCTTTTGTTTAAAATGGATGCGCTTTTAAGTAAAATAAACAGCATATGAAAAACCAACAAAATGCATTCATATTTTTTTGATACTTTAGATAAACGATCCATGGTTCATTTGTGACATGTATGAGTCAACCCCACCTCAATCTGAGGTGCAGTGTGGCCGGAACCTCTCAAAGTGTCTCACTTTTCTTTGAAATAGACAACTGTTTAAGTCAAAACAACAACTGACATACGGAAAACGGAACAAACACATCCGGATTCTGTTGATACTTTAGGA
This sequence comes from Viscum album, assembly GCA_963277665.1. NCBI lineage: Eukaryota > Viridiplantae > Streptophyta > Magnoliopsida > Santalales > Viscaceae > Viscum > Viscum album. The sequence goes on along the minus strand of OY728162.1, from coordinate 1,363,656,792 downwards.
AAAGTGTCCATGGGTCATTTTTGACGTGTACGAGTAAACCCCACAACAATCCGAGGCATGGTGTGGCTGGTATCACCCAAAGTGTCTCACTTTTATTTGAAATGGACAGAATTTTAAGTGAAAACAACAACCGGCATACAGAAAACTGACCAAAAGCATTCGGATTCTTTTGATACATTAGGAAAAGTTTACATGGGACATTTTTGACATGTAAGAGTCAACCCCGCCTCAATCCGAGGGCCGGTGTGGCCAGTACCACTCAAAGTGTCTATCTATTGTTTAAAATGGACGTGCTTTTAAGTAAAATAAATGACATACTGAAAACAGACCAAAATCATTCTAATTGTGTTGATAATTTAGGAAAACGATCCATGGGTCATTTTTGATGTGTACGAGTCAACCTCGCCTCAATCCGAAGCGCAGTGTGGATGGAACCACTCAACGTGTCTCACTTTTCATTGAAATGGACAACAGTTTAAGTCAAAACAACTACTGACATACAGAAAACGGACCAAACGCATTCAGATTCTGTTGATACTTTAGGAAAAGTATTCATGGGTCATTTGGGAAGTGTATGAGTCAACCCCGCCTCAATCTGAAGCATGGTGTGGCCGGTACCACTCAAAATGTCTCACTTTTATTTGAAATGGATAGGATTTTAAGTGAAAACGACAACCGACATACGGAAAACCGACCAAACGCATTCGGATTCTATTAATAATTTAGGAAACTTTCCATGGGACATTTGTGATGGTATGAGTCAACCCCACCTCAATCTGAGGGCTGGTGTGGCTGGTTCCACTCAAAGTGTCTTTCTTTTGTTTAAAATGGATGCACTTTTAAGTAAAATAAACGACATATAGAAAACTTACCAAACACATTAGGATTGTGTTAATACATTAGGAAAACAATCCATGGGTCATTTGTGACATGTACGATTCAACCCCGCCTCAATCCGAGGCACGGTGTGGCCGGCACCACTCAAAGTGTCTCACATTTCTTTGAAATGGAAAACAGTTTTAATCAAAACAACAAGTGACATACGGAAAATGGAGAAAACACCTTCGGATTCTGTTGATACATTAGTAAAAGTATCCATGGGTCATTTGTGACATTTATGCGTCAACCCTGCCTCAATCTGAGGCATGGTGTGGCCGGTACCACTCAAATTGTCTCACTTTTATTTTAAATGGACAAGATTTTAATTGAATACAACAACCAGCATACTGAAAACCAACCAAACACATTCGAATTCTGTTGATAATTTCTTAAAAGTTTCCATGGGTCATTAGTGATGTTTACGATTCAATCTCTCCTCAATCCGAGATTCGGTGTGGCCGGTACCACTCAAAGTGTCATTATTTTGTTTAAAATGGATGCGCTTTTAAGTAAAATAAACGACATACGGAAAACCGACCAAATGAATTCGGATTGTGTTTATACTTTAGGAAAACAGTCCATGGGTAATTTTTGACGTGTAAGAGTCAACCTCACCAGAATCTGAGGCACGGTGTGGCCGGCACCACTCAAAGTGTCTAACTTTTCATTGAAATGGACAATAGTTTAAGTCAAAACAAAAACTGACATACAGAAAATGGACCAAACGCATTCGTATTCTGTTGATACTTTAGGAAAAGTATCCATGGGTCATTTGTGACATGTACGAGTAAACCCCACCTCAATCTGAGGCACACTGTGGCCGGTACCAATCAAACTGTCTCACTTTTATTTGAAATGGACATGATTTTAAGTGAAAACAACTACGAGCATATGGAAAACCGACCAAATGCATTCGAATTCTGTTGAAACGTTAGGAAAATGATCCATGGGTCACATGTGATGTGTAAAATTCAACCCATCCTCAATATGAGGCACAGTGTGGATGACACTGCTCAATGTGTCTTTCTTTTGTTTAAAATTGATGTACTTTTAAGTAAAATAAACGACATACTAAAAACTAACCAAACACATTCGGATTGTATTGATACTTTAAGAAAACGATCCCTGGGTCATTTGTGAAATGTACGTGTCAACCTCGCCTCAATCCGAGGCGCCGTGTGGCCGTCACCACTCAAAGTGTCTCACTTTTCTTTGTCATGGACAACAGTTTAAGTCAAAACAACATCTGACATACGAAAAACGGACGAAACACATTTGGAATCTGTTGATACTTTAAGGAAAGTATCGATGGGTAATTTTTGATGTGTAAGAGTCAACCCATCCTCAATATGATGCACATTGTGGCCGGTACCACTCAAACTGTCTCACTTTTATTTGAAAAGGACATGATTTTAAGTGAAAACAACAACCGGCATACGGAAAACCGAACAAACGCATTTGGATTCTGTTGATACTTTAGGAAAAGTTTCCATGGGTCATTTGTGACATGTAAAAGTCAACCCCATATCAATCCAAGGGCCAGTGTGGCTGGTACCACTCAAAGTGTGTTTCTTTTATTTAAAATGGATGCGCTTTTATGTAAAATAAACGTCATGCGGAAAACCAACCCAACACATTTGGATGGTGTTGATACTTTAGGAAAATGATCCATGGGTCATTTGTGAAGTGTATGAGTCAACCCCGCCTCAATCTGAGGCACGGTTTGGCCGACGTCACTCAAAGTGTCTCACTTTTCTTTGAAATGGACAAAAGTTTAAGTCAAAACAACAACTGACATATAGAAAATGGAACAAAGGCATTCGGATTCTATTGATACTTTAGGATAAGTATCCATGGGTCATTTGTGACTTGTACGAGTCAACCACGCCTCAATATAAGGCTTGGTGTGGCCGGTACCACTCAAACATTCTCACTTTTATTTGTAATGGACAAGATTTTAAGTGAAAACAACTACTGGCATACTTAAAACTGACCAAACGCATTCGGATTCTATCGAAACAATAGTAAAACGATCCATGAGTCATATGTAACAGGTACGAGTCAACCCCACCTCAATATGAGGCGAGGTGTGGACACCACTCAAAGTCCCTCTTTTATTTGAAAAGGACATCATGTTAAGTGAATAAAACTGAAATTTACACTCATCAATGATAGTCGCAAACTCTTTTTCATGAGTTGGGTAGTTTAACTCATGTGGTCATAAGTGAAGAGACTCCTAAGAAAATACCTTTTCACCATATATTATAAACAATACATGTTCAATGAAAAATTCATCACAAATCATTACATACCCAAATCTAGGATCAGAAAAAAAATGGGATAGGAGCCAATTTCGAACTCTTACTCAACTCTAATAGGTATTTATCATACTATTCTGCCTATTAAAATTTGATGGGGAGGTGGGGGGGCTGTGCTGGTTTGGGGGTTGTGTAGGGATGAGGTGAATTACTACCGGATGATTGTTTTCATATGAAGATTGAAATAGGGAATTGTAGTACATCACATGGTTGGAAGAGTTTGATGCATTTATGTGTTTTTGTGCTATTTTAGGTGTTTTTTATACTATTTTAAATCTGTATGTGGTTTTTGTGATATTTTTTATGGAGATGTATAGTAGAGGGGCTACTGGAGGGGGGCTTCTATGCCGATGTTCTGAAAAAACTCAATACCAACGGGTCTAAACCATTGGTATAGGTGTTCTGGAATTCTGTAAAAACACTATACCAACGGTTCTAAACCATTGGTATAGGTGTTCTGGAATTTTGGAAAAACAGTATACCAAGGGTTTTAGAACTATTGGTATAGGTGTTCTGGAATTCTGGAAAAACACTATACAAATGGTTCTAAACCATTGGTATATGTGTTCTGGAATTCTGGAAAAACACTATACCAACGGTTCTAAACCATTGGTATAGGTATTCTTGAAAATCACATTACCAACGGTTTAAAACTGTTGGTATAATAATTATCAAAAAATGCAGTTCCAACGGTTAGAAACCATTGGTATACATTGGGAGAAATTTAATAAAACAATATACCAATGGTTTAGATCAAACTGTTGGTATTAGGATTTCCTCACGGCTTACTACCCAACGGTTTGGAAAACCTTTGGTATAGCCAATACCAACGGGTTTCCAGCCTATACCAACGGTTTAGAACCGTTGGTATAACCTTATTTTCAAGTATTGTTCATCAACAAGTAATTTTGAGTACAGCATACCATCCCCATACAGATGGCCATTCCGAGCAAACAATTCAGGTGATTGAGGACATGCTTCGAGTATGCTTCCTGGATTTTGGAGGTTCATGGGAGAAGAACATACCTCTTTTGGATTATTCCTAAAATAATAGTTTTCAAGTAACTGTTCAGATGACACCTTATGAGGATTTGTACGGTAGGTCATGTCGATCACCATTACGCAGGCTAGAGGCAGGAGAGGTAGCTATGTTGGGACCCGAACTTGTCTAGGAGACCATAGAGATGATAGAGCTGATTCGGAAGAGGATGGATTATGAACAGTATTGATAGAAGTCTTATGCAGATCGATGGAGATGATATCTAGAGTTCGAGGTCAGGGATCATTTTTTCCTGCATGTCACACCAAGGTTGGGACACATGAGGATTAGGAGAGAGGGAAAGATTTCACCGTGGTACGTCAGGTCGTTTCAGGTTTTGGAGAGAGTTATCCCGGTTGCCTATTGGTTACAGTTGCCTTAAATATAATAACCCATACTTTACATACATTGTCATTACTTCATAATTTAAGAACACTTATTACAACATATAACAAAACCAGGAAAGGACCGTATAGGTATAGAGTCTTCAGAAACTAGGAAACATAAACAACTAGTTCATAAAGCATCTACTTTGCCTCCCATTTATTTCATCATATCTAGAGTCCCGTTTTGGCATATCCTACTTAATAACCTTCTTTCTGACCTGGGGAAATAAAACATACAAAAGGGTGAGCTCAAATTCTCAGTAGGGGTAAACAAAAGAAATATCAATCACATCATATACATAAGAACCTAACTTTTGGAAATCTTAACCTGAAAAAGAAATCATAATTTCATAACATGGGATAAATCATAGTAGTGAAATTTAATCCCAATAATCATAACTTAAAACATGAAACTTTGTGGCATACACACATAATCATAGAGAATCATTTCTTGTTAGTCAAGACTCATTTCCAACACTATCTTAGTGGACAAAGTCCATTTCTGAACCGAGTTCACACCTCCTTTCAGTCCTATTTCACTGAACCGGTTTAACCTGCCGTTCCAGCCATGTCTATCTCATGAGATATAAAATCTTTACCCAATTCATTGGAGGGAGATATAGGTTTCACCCATCTCATAATGATACCATTCTTATGTGCGCCACAAAATCAGAAACCATACATCATAACATAACCCATGTAATAAAAATAGGAATCTTAAACATCGTGACATCATAAAAAAATTCATATAAGATAAAGGAATTCATAAAAATATAATTCCATCACAATATAATCAAATAAAAGTAATAATAGGGATAGAAACATAACCCTTTATTATCATAGATGGAAAATAATTTGGATAAAACACTTGAACTCCATTCTTGAGGAAAATATCCTTTCTGCTTCAAAAACACTTTTCTTTTCATAACATGTCATACAATTCTAAACTAAAAGAAGTTGATTAAAAATAAACTTGAAAACTTGTAAAGGACGATTCTTGGAAATAATGTTTTAAAAATCCATTCATGCCATATAAGTTAAGAAAACATTCTTCGTACATTTTTCGGAAAAGTCAAAATGTACCTCGTATGAAAAACGACAAAAGATTCCTTTCATATCTTTTACTAAAAACTCACTGAAGGGTAAAATTGGATTTAAAAAATTTTAGGTGGATGGAAATAATATTGCATATTGAGTAAACATGGATGTGGATGATAAAATACACCCTAGTAAATACTAAAGTATAAACAATCTCGGATAAAAATGAGATTGTGATATTTCCCTTACCTTAGGTCCGATTTCCCTCGTAAGTGTCTGAACCTCCTGTATAATAATTTAAATAATGTTATTGACTTATTCCAGAATCATAATTATTGTTATGATATCATATATGGTCATATTCTTAGCTTCTTAGTAGTAATATTTCATTGTTACTTGTTATTCAGGTGTTTATAACTTTTTGTTCTTATGCGTGTTTTGTCGAATAAATTATTATTCTTCTCTTTAGGTTATAGATACATCATTTCCATAATGGTATTAATGTACTATATATCATATTTATTCATTAAATTCATTTATATAATCATTATGCAATGAATATCATGTAGAACGAATACCATCACATCGTGGAAACGGTATTCCGTACATACGCACGAGTGATGATATCGTTCCCATGATCGTGGAATTGTATTGGAGTATATTTATACTATTTCAGAATCAATATCACTTTAAAATAATCATATATAGTAATTATTTACATCATTATACCCATCCAAGTAATGTGGTGGGGTAAAATAGATTACACCACGGCGTGGAGACAGTATTCCGTACGTACGCACGCGCGGTGATTTCGTTTTCCATAGGATGGATAGATGTTGAAATAGAGTTGTTTCATAATTATAATAACATATCAGTATATTATTGATACTGATTTTATTACTTCATAATTAAACAACTAAAGAATAATATGTTGAAGAAGAAAGAATTTGGAAAGGATCAGTAATGGATATTACCTCTTTTTGACGCGCCTCTTCTTAACCTCCTCTTAGGGCACTAGGGTTGGTCTTTGAAGAAGAACACAACCTCTAGGATGATTCTAGGGAAGTGGGGAAGTGAAATGGCCAGGTTTTGGCCGATCTTGAAGGCTAAAATTGGTGTGAGGACGAGAGGGAGGAGGTTCCTTTTTATAAGGGAGGAGAGGGGCACCTTTGGAAATATAAGAAATATTAGTTTATATTAAATCCCAACCCCACTTAAAAACTTCCGAAATGACTCATATCCTAAGATTAGATGATATAGGGTTGTAATCTCATCAACCAATAAAATTTAGACATGATAGTAATTTATTTTAAACATTACCAACTTGATTTATCCTTATTTATCAATTTAATTTTATTTTTGGTAATAATATTCTAAATTTTAAATTATTATTAATAATTACATATGTGTTGTGAATTTTCCATAATTTGACACTTTATGACATTGTACACCATATAAATATTAATTTATAATTTTTTAATATTTTTGTGATTTTTAAACAATTTTATAATATGTTATTTTTATAAAATAACAATAGTGTCAATTTTGACACTATTCATTTATTTGAATTTAAATAAAATATATACAGAGTATATGTTCGAACTAAAAGCTTTAATAGATTTATAAAATGTCATATGTATCTAGAAAATTAGTGGAGCACATTAAATAGTGCATATAATAATTATTTTAATATTTTAAAACCATTTATTTGATATTTTAATTAATAAAATAATTTCAACACCACTATTGTGTCATAATTAATTATAATTATTTAATCCCTAAAAATTATAAATAAATACCTATGATGTATATAATTATATTAGATTTCTGGAGACTATTCATGTTCGAAGGTTCATTTATTTTGTCACCAAATTAAAATTATTATACTTATAAGATTTAAGAAAGTGACATGTTGTCACATTCTTTGGTTTTAATAATAATTAAATTATTTTCATGGACAAAAGTCTACTAAATGAATATAATCCGACCCTTAGGTGATATGGGTCTACTTTTAGTCATCCAATAGGATTTTGTCAGGTGTTAGAGTAATTTTATAATCTTATATTTACCCTTAATTACCCGATTTACCTTCAACTATGGTAAATAAAATTTACCGTAGTTACTATTCATAATGCCCAAAAATAAAAAGTAGCCTATTAACATAATTTTGACCCACTGATTCTGAATATGGAATCCATTTTTCAAAATTCAAAACATATAAGTTTCAGTAATTAATTTAAAATAAATCCCGTTGTTAAGAAAACGGGTTTTAGAAATTAAAACATTTCCAAAGATTGAAATGTTTTTACCTATGAATTCAATGTGAAATTAATGCTAATGAAATACATTATATTAAATGGTAAATATATATTCTATATATACTTTAAAACCATTAAATATTATAATTTAACCATATAAATTATCTCAATGAAAAAAGTTTTTTTTAATTAAAAATTAGCATATTTTTACTATTCATCAAAATATGAAAGTTATCAGAAAAATATCAAAAATTTATCCAAAGTAAATATTTATATCCTGATTCAAAAGAAGAATTTTATTTTGTCAAATTGAACTTATAAATGTGTCAAAAACTAGATTTAATGTAGGTGCGCCATCAAAAGGTGGCAAAACTGCATTTTTTGATAAATACTTATTTTACCCAAAAAAATTATTTTGTTCTCTTACCATGTTCTAGAAAATGTGTAAGATGAATAATAATGTTGTAAAATTTAAAATTCAGTTAATAATATTCATAACGGCTAGTTTATAATATTATAATAATATATCGTTGTTTAGTGGAACTCGGTATTGCGTACTACACGCGCTATCGAGGAAGGTCGTGATTGCGTGCAGCGAAAGATTCCTTTGATGTTTTATATAACATAAAAAAAAATATTTCTCATAAAAGTCTCGGGTGTTACATTCTACCCCCTTAAAATGAATTTCGACCTCGAAATTTGTCACTTTGTAACAAACTGATGAGGATACCTCTCCCTCATCATATCCTCAAGCTCCCATGTAGCTTCTTCTAATTGGTTGTTCCTCCATAAAACTTTCACTAAGAGAGTGGTCTTGTTTCGTAAGAATTTTTCACTACGATCCAGAATCTCTATTGGTTGTTCTTCATAAGAAAGATCTTGCTCCAGCGGTACAACTTCTGAGCAGAGTACATGTGAATGATCAGGTATGTACTTTCTCAGGAGAGATACATGGAACACATCATGAACTTGAGAGAGATTCGGTGGAACCACAAATCGGTAAGCTACCTTCCCAACACGATCCAGTATTTCGAAAGGACCGATATATCTAGAGCTCAACTTCCCCTTATTTCCAAATCTCATGACCCTCTTCCAGGGAGATATTCGTAAGAACACTTTATCACCCACATCAAACTCAAGATCTTTTCTTCGGTTGTTGGCATAACTTTTATGTCGACTCTGAGCTGCTCTTATGTGTTGTTGAATAGATCAGAACTTTTCTCCCATCTCATCAACAATATCAGGTCCTAATAGCTTTCTTTCCCCAACTTCATCCCAGCAAGTTGGAGTCCTGCATTTCTTTCCATAGAGAGCATCATAAGGATCCATCTAAATACTAGAGTGAAAGATATTATTATAAGAAAATTCCACCAAAGATAGGTGTTTATCTTAACCCCCATTGAAATCCATAGAGCAAGCTCTCAACATATCTTCTAGAGTTTGAATTGTTCTCTCAGACTGACCGTCTGTCTGAGGATGATAAGCAGTGCTGAAACTCAACTCTGTATCTAGAGTATGCTGAAGACTTCGCCAAAACTTTGAGGTAAACCTCGGATCCTGATCAGATATAATAGAAAGTGGTACTCCATGCAATCTTACCACTTCATTCACATATATCCTGGAAAGCTGATCTAGAGAGAAATCCTCTCTAATATCGATGAAGTGTGCAGACTTTGTAAGGCGATCAACTATGAACCAGATAGCATTATTGCCTTTGGATGTTTTAGGAAGTCATGTGACAAAGTCCATAGTGATGTTTTCCCATTTCCATTCGGGTATGGGTAATGGTTGTAACATCCCCTTAGACTTCTGTCTCTCATCTTTAACTTGCTAACAAACCAAGCATCAAAGACATATTAAGCAACATCTCTTTTCATTCCATCCCACCAGAAGTACTCTTTCCGGTCCCTATACATCTTCGTGCTTCCATGATGAATAGAGAATGAAGAACTATGAGCCTCATCCAACATCTCCTCCTTTAATTCGGGGATGGGAGGAACACAAACCCGATTCCTGAACTTTATTATCCCATCACAATCAAGGTTGAATTCAGGAACATTTCTCACCTTCTTTTGTAACTCGACATCTTCTTTCTGTGACTCTTTAATCATCACATGTATAGATGTTTGAACATTCATTTGAGAAAGTTACGATTTTCCCCTTTCATTATAATTCCAAGATCCATCCTTTGTAAATCCATAAATATTGGATCTTTTGTGATCCTCATCATGGATAAACTAGCATGGTCTTGTCGACTTAATGCATCTGCCACCTTGTTTTCCTTCCCAGGGTGGTAATGAATTGAGCAGTTGTAATCCTTAATCAGCTCCAACCATCTTCTTTGGCACATATTCAGCTCCTTTTGTGTGAAACTATACTTTAAACTTTTATGATCAGTATAAATATCACACCTTTCACCATAATGGTAATGCCTCCAAATCTTTAATGCAAAGATTACCGCAGCTAACTCCAAATCATGAGTTGGGTAATTTTTCTCATGTATTTTCAACTGTCATAAGGCATAAGTTATCACCATATCATTTTTCATAAGAAAACACCCCAAACCCTTCTTGGATGCATCACTGTAGAACACAAACCTTTCTCCACTACAAGGCAGTGTGAGCACAGGTGCACTGGATAACCTTCTTTTCAACTCCTTGAAATTCTCTTCACATTCCTCCATCCAAACAAACCTAACTCTTTTCCGAGTCAACTTGGTGATTGGATTAGATAATCGTGAAAAATCTTTCACAAAACGTCGATAATATCCAGCCAAACCAAGAAAAATTCGGATCTCAGTCACTGTTGTTGGTCTCGACCATCTTTCGATAACCTTTGTTTTTGCTGGATCCACATATATCCCCTCATTTGAGATTATGTGACACAAAAATGAAACTCTTTGAAGCCAGAATTCACACTTTGTAAATTTGGAATAAAGCTTCTCCTTTCTTAGGGTCTTCAATATAATTCTCAAGTGATCTTCATGTTCTTCATTGATCTTTGAATATACAAGAATATCGTCTATAAAGACTACCACAAACTGATCAAGATAGTCTTTAAAGACTCTATTCATCAGATCCATGAAGATAGCAGGGGTATTAGTAAGACCAAATGGCATCACTATAAGTTCATAGTGTCCATACCTTGTACGGAAAGTCGTATTTGGTATATCCTCCCTTTTGACCCTTAATTGGTGATAACCTGAACGAAGATCAATCTTGGAAAAGTATTGAGCTCCTCATAGTTGGTCAAATAAGTCATCAACGCATGGGAGAGGATATTTGTTCTTGATAATGATCTTGTTATGTTCTTGATAATCAATGTAGAGTCTCATTGATCCATCTTTCTTCATAACAAACAGAGCAGGTGCTCCCCAAGGTGACGCACTAGGGCATATGAACCCCTTATCAAGATTCTCTTGGAGTTGCTTCTTCAATTCTTGCAACTCAATTGGGGCCATTCTATAAGGTGTATTTGAAATAGGCAAAGCACCTGGTACGAGTTCTATTGAAAACTCAACATCACGATTTGGTGGGAGACCCGGTAATTCCTCTGGAAAGACATCATCAAACTCTCGTACAATGGTCATATTCTTAATCGTGAGTTTCACACCAACCATTTGAGATAAATAACCTTCATTTAGTGGAATCAATACCCATAAAATGGAAGAAATTTCCATTGGAAGGTTATGTTCATCCTTGCATCGATAGACGATCATAGATTGATCTGGAATATGAAATGTGACTTCCCTTCTTTGGCAATTGATATGAGCTCCATGTAGAGAAATCCAATCCATGCTAAGAATCACATCAAATTCCACTATAGGAAGGATCACAAGATTTTCAGGAAGCACTTTCCCACAAACTTCAATCGGAGAATAATTATAAACTTTTGATGCGACTGTTGTGCCATTAGGGGTTGTCACAGCTAACTCAACATCTAACTGTTGAGGTAATACGGTGATATCCTTAGAAAATTCTTCAGAAATAAAGGAGTGGGTGGATCCAGAATCAAATAAAACATTTTCTACTTTAGAGTGGATGGTAAGTGTACCTTTCACCACATTGTTATCATACTCCACATCGTTGATAGAAATTGCATGTGACTTTCCTTTGTCTTTAGCCTTAAGAGTTTGTTGACGTCGACCATCATCATCAACCCTTGGATTTGGGCATTGATTGGAATAATGCCCCATCTCCTTGCACTTGAAACATTAAAGTGTAGTAGGTTCATTCTGTGTGTCCCTTCCTTTTTTTGCATCATTAGACATATTATTCCCATCATTGCAGCATTCAAATGCCCGATGACCTTCCTTTCCACATTTGAAACATTTACTTTTCCCTTTAAGAAAACTCCCCCCATGTTTCTTTCCACACTTTGAGCATAAGGGAAAGCTCATCTTCTTTTCAGTGTGCTCTTTAGATTTTCCTTTGAATTCCATTTTCCTCTTCTTATCAAACCCATATGACTGATGGGTTACTCCAATCTCCATCTCGACTTTGAGAGCACATCGATCGATTTCCTCATATATATTGAAGTCCCTTATGGCTAACGCCCTTCGAAGACTTGGTTTTAAGCCACTAAAGAATTGATCGATCTTACTCTCAGGTTGGATAATAATACCAGAAGCGTACCTTGCAAGTCTTGTAAAATTTGCTTCATAAGTACCAACAGATTCATCATCCTTTTGCTTCAGTTCAAGAAACTCTTTCTCCATCTTTGTTTGGAGAATACGAGGGAAGTACTTATTGAAAAAAAAGTTCTTGAACTCATCCCATTCCATGGACTCAATTTCATCCATTTGCCTTGTATTATTAATAATATTCCACCGTTGATCAGCATCTCCTTCCAAACAATACACTGCTAGGATGACTTTATCATGTTCAGAACATTGAAGAACTGAAAATATATTTTCAGTAGTACTAATCCATTGTTCAGCAACTAATGGATCAGTAGACCCGCTGAAAGAAGTTGGACGCTGCCTCATGAAGGATTCAACAGAATGTTTCTCCTTCCTTTGCTCGTTTGGAAGTCCTGCATGATTCATATCTTGACAATGTTGTGTGAGCATGGCTACAAGATTTTGCATTCCATCTCCCATAACGTTTGGTTGCTCAGGGGTACAATCATTACATTGCCCGTCGCATTCCGCATTAACACGGTTCCTTCGGGTTCCAGCCATTGACTAAAACCAAGAAGAATAGTATGAGAAACACTAATTATAATAGGAAAACCACACAATCAAGAATAAAATTTCACACTTAAGGTCTTATCATAGGTTGTTCATGGCCATTTCTAAAACACTAAGATTGTGTTCAATGCTTAGACTTATCCTTAGGATTCTTACTAAGGCTTTAACATCCTAGTTTCCAAAGGTTGACTATACCTTTCCTCTGATACCAACTATAACGACCCATACTTTACATACATTGTCATTACTTCAGAATTTAAGCACACTTATTACAATATATAACAAAACCAGAAAGGAACGTATTGGTATAGAGTCTTTAGAAACTGGGAAACATAAACAACTAGTTCATAAAGCATCTACTTTTCATCTCATTTATTTCATCATATCTAGAGTCCCTTTTTGGCATATCCTACTTAATAACCTTATTCCTGACCTGGGGAAATAAAAAATACAAAAGGTTGAGCTCAAATGCTCAGTAAGGGTAAATAAAAGAAATATCAATCACATCATAAACATAAGAACATAACTTTTGGAAATCTTAACCTGCAAAAGAAATCATAATTTCATAACATGGGATATATCATAGTAGTGAAATGTAATCCCAATAATCATAACTTAAAACATGAAACTTTGTGGCATACATACATAATCATATAGAATCATTTCTTGTTAGTCAAGACTCATTTCCAAGACTATCTTAGTGGACAAAGTCCATTTCTGGACTGAGTTCACTCCTCGTTTAAGTCATGTTTCACTGAACTGGTTTATCCTTCCGTTCCAGCCATGTCTATCTCATGAGATATAAAATCTTTACCCAATGCATTGGAGGGAGATATAGGTCCCATCCATCTCATAATGATACCATTCTTATGTGTTCCACAAACTCAGAAACCATACATCATAGCATAACCCATGTAATAAAAATGGGAATCTTAAAAATCGTAACATCATAAAACAATTCATATAAGATAAAGGAATTCATAAAAATATAATTCCATCACAACATAATCAAATAAATGTAATAATAGGGATAGAAACCAAACCCTTTATTATCTTAGATGGAAAATAATTTTGATAAAACACTTGAACTCCATTCTTGAGGAAAATATCATTTCTGCTTCAAAAACACTTTTCCTTTCTTAACATGTCGTACAATTCTAAACTAAAAGAAGTTGATTACAAATAAACTTGAAAACTTGTAAAGGAATCTTCTTGGAAATAATGTTTTAAAAATCCATTCATGCCGTATAAGTTAAAAAAAACATTCTTCGTACTTTTGTCGGAAAAGTCAAAAAGTACCTCGTACGAAAAACAACAAAAGATTCCTTTCATATCCTTTATTAAAAACTCACCGAAAGGTAAAATTGGATTTAAAAAATTTTAGGTGGATGGAAATAATATTACATATTTAGGAAACATGGATGTGGATGATAAAATACACCCCAGTAAATACTAAAGTATAAACAATCTCGGATAAAAATGAGATTTTGATATTTCCCTTACCTTAGGTCCGATTTGCCTCGTAAGTGTCCGAACCTCCTGTATAATGATTTAAATAATGTTATTTACTTATTCCAGAATCATAATTATTGTTATGATTTCATATATTGTCAGATTCTTAGCTTCTTAGTAGTAATATTTCATTGCTACTTGTTATTCAGGAGTTTATAACTTTTTGTTCTTATGCGTGTTTTGTCGAATAAATTCTTATTATTCTCTTTAGGTTATAGATACATCATTTCCAGAATGGAATTAATGTACTATATATCATATTTATTCATTCAATTCAATTATATAATCATTATGCAATGAAGATCATGTAGAACGAATCGCATCACATCGTGGAGACGGTATTCCGTACGTACGCACGAGCGATGATATCGTTCCCATGATCGTGGAATTGTATTGGAGTGTATGTATACTATTTCAGAATCAATATCACTTTACAATAATCATTTATAGTAATTATTTACATCATTATACCCATCCATGTAAGGTGGTGGGGGGAAATATATTACCCCATGGCGTGGAGATGGTATTTCGTACGTACGCATGCACGGTGATTTCGTTTTCCATAGGATGGATAGATGTTGAAATATGGTTGTTTCATACATATAATAACATATCAGTATATGAGTGATACTGATGTTATTACATCATAATTAAACAACTAAAGAAAAAGATGTTGAAGAAGAAAAAATTTGGAAAGGATCGGTAATGGATATTACCTCTTTTTGACGCGCCTCTTCTTAACCTCCTCTTAGGGCACTAGGGTTGGTATTTGAAGAAGTCCAGAACCTCTAGAATGATTCTAGGGAAGTGGGGAAGTAAAATGGGCAGGGTTTGGACGATATTAAAGGCTCAAATTGGTGTGAGGAGGAGAGGGAGGAGGTGCCCTTTTATAAGGGAGGAGAGGGGCACCTTTGGAAATATAAGAAATATTAGTTTATATTAAATCCCAACCCCACTTAAAAACTTCCAAAATGACTCATATCTGAAGATTAGATGAGATAGGGTTGTAATCTCATCAACCAATAAAATTTATACATGTTAGGAATTTAGTTTAAACATTACCAACTTGATTTATCCTTATTTATCAATTTAATTTTATTTGTGGTAATAATATTCTAAATTTTAAATTATTATTAATAATTACATATGTTTTGTGAATTTTCCATAATTTGACACTGTATGACATTGTCGACCATATAAATTTTAATTTATAATTTTTAAATATTTTTGTGATTTTTAAACAATTTTATAATATGTTATTTTTATAAAATAACAATAGTGTCAATTTTGACACTATTCATTTATTTGAATTTAAATAAAATATATACAGAGGATATGTTCGAACTAAAAGCTTTAATAGATTAATAAATTGTCATATGTATCTAAAAAATTAGTGGAGCACATTAAATAGTCCATATAATAATTATTTTAATATTTTAAAACCATTTATTTGATATTTTAATTAATAAAATAATTTCAACATCACTATTGTGTCATAATTAATGATAATTATTTAATCCCTAAAAATTATAAATAAATTCCTATGATGTATATAATTGTATTAGTTTTATGGATACTATTCATGTTTTAAGTTTCATTAAGTTTATCACCAAATTAAAATTATTATACTTATAAGATTTAAGAACGTGACATGTTGTCACATTCTTTGGTTTTAATAATAATTAAATTATTTTCATGGACAAAAGCCTATTAAATGAATTTTATCCGACACTTAGGTGATATGGGTAGACTTTTAGTCATACAATTGGATTTTGGAAGGTGTTAGGGTAATTGTATAATCTTATATTTACCCTTAATTACCCGATTTACCTTTAACTATGGTAAATAAAATTTACCGTAGTTACTATTCATAATGCCCAAAATTAAAAAGTATCCTATTAACATAATTTGGACCCAATGATTCTGAATATTTAATCCATTTTTCAAAATTCAAAACATATAAGTTGCAGTAATTAATTTAAAATAAATCTCGTTGTTAAGAAAACGGGTTTTAGAAGTTAAAACATTGCCAAAGATTGAAATGTTTTTACCTATGAATTCAATGTGAAATTAATGTTAATGACATAAATTATATTAAATAGTAAAAATATATTCTATCTATACTTTAAAACCATTCAATATTATAATTTAACCATATAAATTATCTCAATGAAGAAATTTGTTTTTAATTAAAAATTAGCGTATTTTTACTATTCATCAAAATATGAAAGTTATCAGAAAAATATCAAAAATTTATCCAAAGTAAATTTTTATATCCTGATTCAAAAGAATAATTTTATTTTTTCAAATTGAACTTATAAATGTTTCAAAAACTAGATTTAATGTGGGTGCGCCATCAAAAGGCGGCAAAACTGCATTTTTTTATAAATACTTATTTTACCCAAAAAAATTTATTTTGTTCTCTTACCATGTTCTAGAAAATGTGTAAGATGAATAATAATGTTGTAAAATTTAAAATTCAGTTAATACTGTTCATAACGGCTAGTTTATAATATTATAATAATATATAGTTATTTAGTGGAACTCGGTATTGCGTACTACACACGCTATCGAGGAAGGTCGCAATTGCCTGCAGCGAAAGATTCCTTTGATGATTTATATAACATAAAAAAAAAACATTTCTCATAAAAGTCTCAGGTGTTACATTAAAGGTATCAGTCTATGAATGATGTCTTCCTTGTTTCTCACCTTCGACGATACTTCTCAGACCCGTCTCATATTTCCCAACCTAAAGAGGTTAAGTTAGAGGTGGACACCTCATTCGAGAAGCATCCTATCTGAATTTTTGATCAAAGTGAGAAGGTTATCTGTGGCCGGTCTATTCATATGGTACGGGTGTTTTGGCAGCATGGGAGAGTAATGGACGAGACCTAGGGGAGGAAGGCTGATATATGATCATAGTTGCTAGATCTTTTCAAGTATTCTTCTACTTCACCACCTTTCTAGGGAAATTCAGAGACAAATTTCTTTTAGGGGGGGAAGTTTTTAAGATCTCATATCTTTTTCATTGGTATGTTTTTCTCTTTACTATCGTTTTGGAGAAAAATAGGTGTTTTTGGAAATTTTTAAAGTACACGTCGTGTAGTTATATGTACACACAATGTACTCTTTTACTGCATGTAGTTGTGTTCTTGCAGTTTAACGGTCGAGCAGACGCCCATGTGTGGTGACCTAGAGACCCCCAAATGCGAGGGCCGGTAAGGAGAATTACACACCGTGCACTTCTAATACACAGTCCGTGTACTTTCTTTTTTTCATTAAAAAAACGGGGGTCGCGTCTATTTGGATGAAGTGTATTATTCTTCTCCTTTAACCGAGAGCTTCTATATGACGTCGATCCTTGCCCAAGCCCCTGATTGAGCATCTTTCTCTGAATCGAACTCTGTCAGTTGTGTTTGAATTGTATCGGTGAGTTCACTCTTCTTCTTGAACCTTGTTTCTTTATTTCTCTTCTCTAGTGAGTTATCTTTGGTTGAATATTTATAATTTTTTTAAGATCTACCATATTCTAGGTCGATCCAAGGGCCGACACCAAAGTATATCGATCTTACAACAATGAGGTAGGTGGTTTGTTCCTTTCTGTAGATAGACGTTGAGTTATATGTGAAAAATTTCCCAATACCCTTGATCAGGGTATTGCGTGTTTATGGTTTTAACCCCATTATTGACTGCTATGTTTTATCTTCTTGAGAAGAGGTCAATTGAATGTGAATATGGTTAATTTCTATGATATGGATGAGCTACCCATGCTTGTATTGTTTATGACCATTTGGTCTTTCTTAGCATGTTTGGAATCTTGCTTTCCTTTCCTAGTGCTGATAGGATTGAGTAATGTTATTTATCTGACTTGTTATTATACTATAGACTATTTAGCCAAGTAGTTCTTGAGGTATACTTTGTCTATTATATATTTCTATGATCTATTGACTTAAACAGGTACATGAGAACCTTGTGTAGTAGACCATAGGGAGAATGGACGTTGAAGACTTCTCCAGAGTGTCTGTTTATTGTTACGATGCATGAACATAGGGGAAATGGAAGTATGTAATTTCTCATAGTGTCTTTAGTTCCTCGATGCAGGACACGGGTGGAATTAGACTTCAAGTGATTCCCTAGAGTGTCGTTTATGTATCGATACAAGAGAATAGGGGGGATTGAATTTGATTGTTTCCTCAGAGAGTCTATAAAAAATTTGAACCAAAGGATTAGACTGTCTGTACTTCCTAGAGGGTTTCTTGTGTTCATTTTGGATGGACATGAGGGGTTAGGCTTTGAGTACTTCTTAGAGGGTTCCCTACTTATGATTAGCTTCTTATATGATATCTGACAATTGAATGCATTTGAAACAGTAGGATTGTTTACTTTTGAGTACTTCATTGTTTACTACATCATTTTGTTTATATCCTTCCATATATATTCACTGATTAATAGACAAATATAAATGGGTGGTTTCCTACTGGGATTTAGTCTCAAACCCTGTTTGGGTCATGATTTTGGGACCAAACAGCTTATATTTTTGTAGGTCTAGATAAGAGAAATCACCAATCTACATCAGGCACTTGATTGTTGCAGAACTGGGGAGCATGGGACCAAGTTGGGGTTTACGATGCTGTGGATCATTTTATATGTTTTCTATGTACTTTTTTTTAGTATTTTTTTCCAACATTGTGACTTGTTTAACTACTTTTCTAGACATATGTATCATGCATCATCTATATTTCTGTTCTCAAGTGGTTTATTACTTCCATTGTTTACCTATTTCATGTTTTACTGGTTCCACAATTGCTATCTATTTTACTTCCTCCGTGTTACTCTTCCAATGAGGGCATAGTTTCCACAATATCAAGCCATGGCTCTCACTGCTAGTCAGAAGCCTCTAGCATTTTGGGAACTGTGCTCGAGTCCATGTGACCAAATGGGTATGGGGCACCCCTAGGCGGCTCCCGGAATCGGAAAGTTACATCTTTCTATAATACTTCTTGTAGAAACTGCATGAAACATGTTGTCACCCACATTGGAATTTAAAATGTTCCTAAAAATAAGATAGATATACTAAGGGCTGATTACTAATATTTTAGTTTTTTACGTAGTGAAAAAAATTCTCAAATTTCTAGGAGTTCGATTTGAATCACAAATAGTGTACAATTTATTTTTAAATGGAACTATCATACAATTAATACGTTTTCAAGGTTATAGTTGATCTAACATAAAAGTGGGACTCTAAAAAAGAAATAAACTATCATTCTAATGATATGTTTGATTTTGATTTTTGGTTATATGTATAGGTTCATGGATTTTTACACTCAATTGTCTGACCTTTTTGAGTTTATCACTCATCCATAATGTGATTTATGGAAAAAGAAAAATATGTGTTCCTTGGAAAAGGATATATATAGATGGTAATAATAAATTTACCAAGATATGTACTAAAATGTTAATTGGAACCATAATAATATAATATATTACACTAAAACGTGACATATAAGAAAAATGGTGTTTCCTTTGCAGCAACTGATTCTTCAAATGCTGGAGTTTTTAGAAGGTAAACTTATTACATCCCGATGTAACGGATAAACTGATCCAAGATATGTTGAAATTTATCAATTTTCTATACTAATGAATTATTATAATGGAAATAATAGTTGTCAAAAATATAATTATAATGATAGAATGATAACAAATAAAATAATGATTCAGAATATCTTATATGCTGTAAACATAAAAAACTTTCTCTTAGTCGACATGATTTTCCTAAATTTAAAATGAAAAATGGAATTTAATCAAAATTTTAATAATAAAATAAAATAAATTTAACTTTTAAAGACATGGTTATATATATTGAAGTATAAGGATATACTACTTTTAATAGTAAAATATTTGATAGTTAAAACATCAGATGAAATATGTGATATTGTGTTACTATTCTAAAATGTGAAAAGTGAATGATGAGTAGAGTGACTAAAGTATATCATAAAAATATTAATCTTGAGTAAAAATACATTAATGATGAATTATGTGATTTTAGTGAGATTATGGAGTTGTTTTAATCACATACTATTGATGATATGGAATTATTTGTTACAATTATAAACAAATGAGTAAAGAATATAAGGATGAATGTGATAGAGTTAGGGATTAATTTTTTAAACTCAAAAAATTATTTTGATATGATGAATAAATTTTTTCAAAAGAATGATGAAATTTTATGAATTATGAAGAAAATTAAGAATTGAAAATAATGAGTTAACTGATAAAATATTACTT
Source organism: Viscum album (assembly GCA_963277665.1). Classification (NCBI taxonomy): domain Eukaryota; kingdom Viridiplantae; phylum Streptophyta; class Magnoliopsida; order Santalales; family Viscaceae; genus Viscum; species Viscum album. Next base: position 1,363,635,886 of record OY728162.1, on the reverse strand, counting down.
TTATGACATGAATGATAAATCATACAAGGTGAATTCTAATTGTAAAGGAAGATGTTCAGTGAAATTATATGATGATAATATTTAGATAGTTGATATCATGTTGAGAAAATATGAATGAAATATTAAATAATTTAAAGGTAAATATGAAACTATAAAATTAAAATAAATGATTGAATTCCAAAACAATATAATGAGATTCTTTACTACTAGTATAAATGATTTTGATCAAATTTATGAACCGATAAAGATATAAAAAAATACATCTAATTATAGGAAAAAATTCAATGGATGTTTATCTTACTTGTCAGAATATGTTTTTCATGATTAAAAAAATTGACTATGTTTTTTAGAGTATTATATTGGAGGAAACATTGTTTATAAAAAATATAATTAAAACTTTCTAACGAAAAAAGGCAATCACAACCCTTGTATTTATTACACATTAATTAATTATTTATTAAATAATATTGGACACAATAAAACCTTAAATACATATAATTATAGTTTATATGGGAATTAATTACAATATATAATTACATAAAGAAGGGTGTACATCGATATTTTTGAAAACATACATAATACGATAATAGTATTCCATCATTCTTATAAATGTATCAGATTACTTGAGGAAACACATAAGAAAGGGGTGCGCTATAATGCCCATCGATGAAATAATAAAATAATAACATAAAGAAATTATTACATGTGTGACAATAGTTATATCAATGGGAAATAAAAGGGGTGAGAATCGTAAACAATAACAATGTTTCTTGATATAAAATGAGAACAAAAAGAAAACATGGGAATGCAGAAACACCATTAAACATGAAACCATAAACATAATTCAAGGTTAACCACAAAGAAATCATAAAATAATTTTACCATGATAGCCTCCCACAAACCAGACATGGAATCTACATTATTCAATTCATTATAGTGTTATGTATGCACAACCATAATAATAATGTCATGTATATAGAGAAGTGTGTCACATAGATCATATAAAATTAGAAAATATTTTATAAAATTTAATTCAATGATCATGGATTTGGGAATAAAATCATATAATTCCCGTATAAAATAAATATAGGTACCTATAGTTGAATAACCTTGAGTTTAAATAGTGATGATATTCAGAAAGAAAATGTCTTCCATGGAAAAAATGCAGTGAAATTTCGACAACTTAATGGCAATACATTAAAGTTCATAAAATGGATTAATGAAACCGAAAGGGAATTTGGGTTCTACCACCCTAATATTTAATTATATTGTATTTTATAATCCCATATAGAGAATTTTTGTTTTAATATAAATAATTTTTTATTACTCTTATAATAATGTAAATTTTCAATTAGGTAAATTTACATGTAATAAAAATTTTCTTCTTAAAATAAATTCTATTATCTTTTGGATCAACATTTCTTATAGGTAATTTTAGTTCATTTTCAATACTCCGTTAATAAATATTAATTTCAAAACTAAATGTTTATAATATATTTTACTTCAAATTCTCAAAAGCTACTTTCGAATGGGACATGTTGTATTTTATTTTAAATCAATGTTAAAAATGTTTTCTAAAATATCTTTTAAGTGTTTACCTCCATTTTAATTTTAATATAAAAAATGATTTAAACTCAATAGATTTATTTTACATGATTTTTTATATAAAATATATATATTTATAATTTTTTTTATTAAACTTCAATTATAATGAAATTTTATTCTTGGTTTATTATTGGGTGATACTCTTCAATGAAATCAATTGCAAGGAGGTTTTTCATTCATGTTAACCTCCTTATATGTTAACATTTTACACTAGGTATGTGTTGGATTAAAAATATTGGAAATAAAATTTAATGAAATTCATTTATATAAAATTTATGACATTTAAAAGTCATTAACCATAAATTGTAAGAAGGGAATGGTAATTAAATTAAACTAAATCATTATCTAGAGTTCACCAATATGTATCCTCCATGATATACTTGCGTGATCATCCATCTAGAAACTTTTTAACTATATTGGCCAATAGTGAAAGTAAATTGGCAGAACAAACTCCTTCACCAAGGATCCTAAGATTTCAATTAAATAGGACCCTTGGGATCCTCATTTTACACCATCGGATGACCTGTAGATAGGTATATTCTATGCTCGTGTTTGTCTCTCTCATAAATCACCAAAACATTCTAGAAGATTTATATGACTATAAAAAAAGATATAATTAATAAGAGTCAAGTTAATAGAGTTCCTACAAATTTATAAAACAATAAAACTATATATGTAACCGCTTCAACCTTTTTCCAAAAAACACTATAGCAAAGACTCATCCATAACTCAAAACTTTTTCTCCATCCTTCCAATAGCACCTGAGGAGACCCCTGGTGAATAGAGAAAAGTGTCACCTTAGTGGTGTTATCTAGGATATTATAAAGTCATTAAAATTCTCTAAACCTAAAAAGTAACACCAAGTTGAGATAATAACTCATCTATCATTAGTATTACATGTGAGAAGCCCATTTTAGTTATCCATGTATCACCTGGGGATTAACCAACTCATCTCACCAAATTATCCATTAGGAGAAGACAATTTCAGCTCACCTAGGTATCATATCGGTGAATCCAAATCCAACTCTCCCAGGTATCACCTATTCATTGGGAAATCTAAATCACCTATATATGATCTGGTCATGGACCAATCTTGGTTTGCCTATAATCACATGGAAAATAAACCATGGAGTCCAAATTAATTATCTTGAAAAAATATAGGGAACCACTTTACCCATGCATTTTATATTAAGAGAGAAAACCAAATATCCTAATAGACCACCAGATATGCATGACTAGATCATGTACATATCAATTTTTCATCTCTATAATGAAATCCTTTGAGAAATAAAATCCCACATTTAACCATCCTAATAGATAGGGTCCTCGTAATTTTTATTATGTTTCATTCCCATGGAAATGAGGATTATAAATTTAGGGAGGGTGTAAGTAGTTAAATAATAACCCTTAATCCTACATTATACTTGAAATGTGAATAAAACCAGGAAGAATCTAGGAATTTTGTGGGCTCTAATTCCCTAGAGTTGAGATTTGAGTAATTTAGGAAGATGGGAATGGGAAAATGATGTCATTATTCCTGACTACCCCACCAAAGTCTCTCCCTCATCCACCAGTGAATATGGAGAAATATCCACCATGGTTATCCTTAATTTTGTAATCCCATATCCTTTCTTATAAGACATAATCCCTATCCAACCCTCCATATCTCCACCCTTATCCCCTAGTGGATGAGAGAGAATGTTTCCAATGGTCTTCCAATTGAGGTGTAAGTCCCTTCCTATATGTGATCCTGTAACATGAAAATATCCTACTGTATATTCTTTCTCACTCTTTTCATGACTCATGTGAGCGTAGATATTAGTGGTGATCATGTAATCAGGGTGATCATGTATTCCAAATAGTCCTCCACTGAAGGTGTAAACCAAAAAAACATCAGAACTAAATGGTATTTTATTCCTATAATGATGTGATAAATCAGAATCCTCAAAGAGTATCGAGCCCAACACCCACAATACCCCACCATATTTATTATGTTGGAAGCCTCACTAAGGGTGAAACCCAACACCCCCAACACCCAACTATATTTATTTGGGCTATATTCCAAGTATGATCAATCCCTCACTCAGGAGTCTATATCAGTTCTTGGTCTCCTCATCCTATCCACATTAGCCAATATTATGAGAAAGTGGCCTCTCTACAAAGATATATCCCTTGAGTGATCAAACCTAATCCCTGTTAAGCCATATTCTCTATATGATCAATCAAAAAAGAAATGTTGATACATATTTCCCATTCCATCCATGAAAAGGATTCTTTTCTCTCGAAATATTTTATGAATGATGTTAAACCAAAATGGTTTGTACTTTTTAGATGTTCTTAAAAAGTATGATGTTTCCGGTGAAGTGAACCAAAGTACATAGTTCCTAATTTATTCAGTAACGATGCATAAGAATCCCTTTTATGGGCCCGATCCCAATATCAAATCAATACCCTTCTCCCTAGATGCTGATAAATTATAGGGTACCCTACAAAATGTATTAAAATCAAAATCACAATAAATAAATGAAACTAAAATGGATATCCTGGGATGTATACATTTGTTTTAATTGACAGATAACTTCTGATGTACATATTCATGGTTACTACCAAATATACCCACAACTGGTTGAAGATGTGAGGGGTTAATAGATTTATATTAGGTTTTATATAGGATTGATGAATTTGTATTAAATTTATAAGAAATTATCACAATATTAAATGACCCCTGAAAAGGTTTCGATGATCCCAACCTCCCATTCTACTGACCAATGTGATTTCCTTAGTGTTTTTTGAAAAATTACCCAAGGAAATCATATATTTGAAATGTAGGTCAATAACACACTATATAGTAACCATTGGGTGTTTCTAGTTCCATGAATAAAACCTGTTAGAATCCACCAGAAAGGAACGAGAAACAAAAAAAAAAAGCAGATCCTGATGTAAAATATTGTGAAACCAAACTCATCCGCCAAAATCAAACATCAGTCCTTTAATTTTCATCTGAAATAAAAATGGTGATCTGGACATGAATCCTTTCATTATCCATTATAATTTTTTTTCACCATGTTATGACCTTTTTTTCTCTTAAAAATGTATGTGGTGCAATAATATATCTTCTAAATAAATCTATTGTGCACATGTTTTTTATTTGTGATGATGTGATGAAAAGTTTTCCCATTCTGGTGTATTATAGAACCCTTAATAAATTCATAAAAAATGTATTCAGTCCAAAATAGAGTATTTCCTTTAATAAAAATTGAATGCATCACCTATCATAAAATCTAGATCCTTTTAAAACTAGAGGATGTTTTCACACACTTGGAACCTTTAGCGCGGCATGGAGAACACCCTGATCTTAGAGGGCCACCATAACAATACTATACTAATATCAGAGGATGCATGTGAATCCCTATATGAAATAAAGCCTCTCCAAACATTTACTTAATTACTATTATGGTAATATAAACAAAATACAAGAAAATACTGTTTTGAACCATATTTTTGAGTCTATCTCTAGAGTGCATAAAGAAATTCTTCTCTTATTTGAGGAAGGACGATCAAGTGGTTGACAACGACCTCATTTCAATAGTACATGGGTCATTCAAAGGGGGCAATTTCCTGTCACAATTTCCAACAACATCTAATGGTGTAATTTCCTTAGTTCAATGAGACTACCACCCCACCACCGTCAGATCAGGTCAATATTACCCAAAAAACCAATAAAACCCACAAAAAGAAAGAAATAAATCATATAGGAAGAGGATCACATTCTAGTTCCCTCTAGTGATGCCTCAAAAAAACCATGATATCAACCTATGTGTAGGAACATATACTGATCATCATTTATCATGTATTACATAAATTTTTTGTAGAATCTAGAGAACCATTCAACCAATTGTCAACAAAAAGTAGTGGCTATACCCATATATTTTCCCACACGCATAAATCATGCTAGTATATTCTCGAAGGAAATAATGAAAATGAGCATATATATCCACATACCAACTCCAGAATGGGAATATATTCATATTTTATTAGCAAAGGTGACCCTTAAAATCCTGAAAATGAAGTAATGACATGTATCTCTTCCCTCCGACATTCTACAATCGTTATATGATATTATGATTGTAATGAAAGTTGCTAGTTGTGTGACATGAAACTCAACCACCATAAATACATTGTCCCATTAACATTATACAAATTTCACTAAGGAGATTATGAAAACTCATTCTCATATTGAGGAAGGTCTTTTTGAAAATATCATGATAAATGGAACGCAGAATCAACCATATACCCATATTCTATATAGAGATCATCGTTACATTCTAGTGGATGTTCTAGGGTAGGCATATATTGATGTCGAAATCCTATAAAATTGTTGAAAAATATCAAAAATGACTAAAAATTTAGTCAAGAAATCTCCAAATATAGTAAGGTCATTATCCATAGCACGCGACTCCAATTTTCTTGGGGAGATCATCGGAAAATAAGTCCCACTAAAAGAAATTTGAAATTCATGAACAAGCCCATGACCATAATCTACTAGAAGATTGTGTTCTTGAGGACATCAATCATCTATCAATAGTGTCCCATGATCTTCCTAATTCATTAACAACTTAATGAATCATTATTCATCGTTGTAAATTTACTCTTCATAACATTGCTACGTGTAACCCTAGAGGTCCTACCCTAAATATTTATCATGATGGCCTCCCAAATTATCATAGATTGATCGATCTTGAGAACACATATGTTGATGATTTTCATCGGAAAAATTATTGTGGTTATAAGATAAAACAACATGAATTTCCTCCCCTTGATATCATCAACTGTATAGGTCCTCCAAATTGCATAAAATACATGAATACTATATATGGTCAGATATAAATCAATTATGACTGTCCTTCACATGATCGTGTTCACTCTGAAGGTCCTCTCTATATTGATATTTCATTTTGTTAAGAAGCGGCTCCTCTTCCCAAAATAATCATTACAAAGCCAACATATTGGATGCCTAAAGTAGTATATCCTTATACTTCAATATAATATTATGGATATAAAAATATAAATATTCTAATAAAATAACATCATAATTAGATCTACTATGATTCATTTTCTGATGTGTGATGCCTAAAGTTAAGAAAATAGATAGAGGGTCTTCATCATGACATTTATAATGATTTACTAAGATATGTTATTTGATCATTGATGCCTCATCTATTGTCCATATTAGGGGATGGGGAAAAGATAGGGCCTTGAATTTCACCTCAATCCATTAATAGAAAATCCCACATGAAGTGAAATTGGGAATTTCAATTGTCTATAAACACCTATCATAATAAATACCCACTAATAATAAATGTAACACTTAGTAATAATTGTCTTGGAATAAATCTCATAACCATCAGAGCAGATGAGATTGACCTATCAAAATACTCTTTCTTCAAGTGTCCAAAAATATTTATAAATATTATCTCATATGGGAATCTAATAATCAGATACTTTTGATACCTATAGAATCATGTACCATATCTAAATTCCATAAATTTCACAAAACTTATGCTCAAAAAATAAGAAAAATATGAAGAGTTAAGCCACAACAAATATAGCCATGTCGATACATGAGCTACCACAGACTATAGGGATGTGGGAATTTTTCCCTCAACAACCGACACCAAAATCCTAAATAACGTTCAAATTTATTATGAAGTGAATTAGTGTGATCCCCATTCAAAAGAGCTACAATATGTTTTACCTCAACATTCTCCATGATTGAAATTAGTCCTTTACCATTTAGGATGATCATTTCAATGTAAATCCTCATATTTCAACCCATCAACATACCTAAATTTCTTATTGGGAATAAATATGAAATATTTATTTGGTGATCACCTTTAGATCACCCTTATGTATGAATATCTATGTGAATACATGAAATGAAGGATGACTCCTAGTAGTTGTCATGAAGAAAAGTGATTTATCAGGGGTGAAACCACTCATGAAGATAAAATCCCTTTCCGAATATATCCAAAGGGTAAATAAACCCTCCTATAATTCAAGTGAGAATAAGAAACTCATAATGAATTATAAATAAGTGAATGTTATTCTCCATAACCCTACTAATTATAGAAAAAATGAATCTCATTCATTGTAACAAAATGGAAATTGTACAATTTGAAATATTGACTACACTGAAATAACTAAAATAGGTGTTTTTTCCATAACCAAATATCAAAAAAAATGGGAATTTTAAAAACATTCAACTAACACTCCATTGATGAGAATAAACTTTGGAAAATATTAAAAGAGTGTCTATATATCCTCATGTACCCAAAATAACTTCACCACTTACATTAAGGGAGTCATTCACTCAATATCATATGGAAATATAGGTGTAAAAGAAACTAAATGTTGATCTACATAAAGGAAATATTAACGATTGATATTTTATTCAATTATAACCTCATCTCACTCTCTAAGATGGAATTCCACAACATGAGGAATCATTATAACAACACGAGTAGTGCCAAAACTATTGGAACCAAGGATATTATTTCATAGAAATAGAGTAATGTTTGTTTTTGTTTTCAATTATCTAATGGATGATCTGGAAGATTTTAATGAAATGGACCATACAGTTCAAGCATTGATTATTATTTAAGGTGACACAGTTCCCCATTGATTGCCAATTTTTTTGACTCAAAATTGGTATTTTGGTTTTGGAAAACAAAGGTTTTTCACAAAGGATTGAATGGTATGAAAAAAGAAAAATAAAAACATAACACCAATGGAATACATATGTCAATACATGTTCTGCATACCATAATCTGGGAATGGTTCGCGGCTGCGTAACTGGCAGCGGAAATGGTACAAGGAGTAGTCCACAGAATAGAAAAAGGCTTGCAGTGATGGTTTGTAGTGATGGCATGTGGTATGTAGAATACTGAAGGTGCTTTTGATTTCTATAGTTCGTGAAATAGGAGAATTATGTGGTGGAGGCTAACAGTACGTTGATGGAGTTTTGTTTAGAGTGAATATTGTACCACATTGAAAATTTCGGTAAATCTGATTAGCGAAATTTAAGGAGTTTTGTGCCTATATAAAGAGAATTAATACCATTCATTAGAAAGTTAGATTAGAGATTAAGATTTCTAAATGAAATTTGATAATGTCCGAAGTGGTTCATGGAGGAGAAGATGTTTTCCAGAGACACCAATTTTTTATGGAAAATAGTCCATAGAATAAAGTGTAGTTCGTAGAGGAAGCTCTCACACTACGTGACGGAGAAAGACAGTATGCGGAGCAGGTAGGTACACGGAGAAGCTGAGCAGTATGTAATTTAAGATAGTATGCGGAGTAGAGTAGTTCATGAGGTGAGATATGGTACATATAAATAACAGTTGTACGTGGAGGAGGTGGTCTGCAAACCATACCCGAAACATAGTACGCAGAACACCCAAGGAAGCCTAAAAATTAACCAAATAAGTTAGCGATATTTACTTCCATAACATACCAGTGAACATGAAAATAACATACATCAGTGGGTGATTAAATTATTCAATAGAGCATCAATTTACAGTTTACGGATTCGTGATTTAATGATAAACCATTGAAGAGACCATCAAGTCGATTAATCGAGTGAATATTCTTCCTATGTAGTGAGAAAAGGGTGTTCAGTGGAAGTAATCTGAGGGATACATTTTGCAATCCCTAAAACTATGTAGCTGCAGTGCACCTGGGACATAGTGACTATGGCCAAACTCCTGTAATCTACAAATTGAGAAGATTAGTGGTTTTTGGTATGAATGACATTCTATCAGCGTATGCTACTTGAACGTAGCCCATTGTGGTGAACCATGTAAAATTGTTGTGTCATTTATTTTTGTGTGATTATTTGTTTTCTAAATGTCCTATTCAAACAAGTTTAATAGGTTTTTAGAAACATGGGAACATGGTCAATCAAGTTTAAATGAAAATTTGAAACCCTAATTCACCCCTCCCCTCTCGTGGAGTTCTGGGGTCCTTCAATTTTTATCAGAGTTAGGTTATTGTGGTAAATCTATCATTTTTATCTAACATGGAGAATACAGTTAATGTCTATGTAGTTCATTTGTTTGATGGAAGTAAATTTTAGATATGGAAGAACAGAATGATATCCCATTTAAGATCTCTAACAATAGATGTAATTTTATCCACTATGAATGGAATATTTTTCACTGATCCAACTAGTCATTCTATGACTGATACAGACAGGAAAAAGCTGAATGATGATGCTAATGTATAGAGTACCCAAACTGTAGCTATTTCTGATCAAATATATATGAAGGTGATAAACTATACATCAGCAAAGTCTATGTGGGAGACAATGGAGAATATTTAGGAAGGTGACCACAAAGTGAAGGAGGTGAAACTCCATATATTAAAAAATATGTTTGACAATCTAATGATGCTCCCTAACTAAAATGAATACAATTTCTTCAATCAAATTAATGATGTTTTAGGAGTAATTTGGGGGCTTTGAGAATAGACCAATTACATTGATATTGTAAAGAAATTATTGAGAGGACTTCACCCCTTTATAATGCCAAGGATTCTGATCTTGATGAAAGGGATCTTCACAATATTTCACTGGATGATCTATTGAGCTGCCCAATGGCATATGAGATGAGAGTCAAACTAGAAGCTAAAATGACACATGTAAGCTAGGAAATAGAAATCAAGGCCATAGACAAAATAAAAATTTCATGATATAGTGTTGATGAAGATGATGAGGAAAAATAAATTCTTTCTCTCATTACCAAGATACTCAAGAAGAGAACATGAAAATTTGATGGCAAGCTACCTATGGATTTTTTTCATTGTGGAAGAGTTGGGTACATTTCCTCTCATTACCCCTAAAAATTCAATAAAGAAGAAAGCGAAGATAGAGAAAATCAAAATTCTCAAAAAATGTTTTTTCAAAAAGAGTGAATTCAAATCTTGAAAGAAATTTCAAAAAACCTAGTTTGGTTTTTTCATAAGAAGACGATGATAATGAACCCTTTGAGGAAGAGGAAGCAAATTTCAAATTGGAAAACCATGCTTCCATGATGGCTAAAATTGAAAAATCAGAACCATCAAAAGATAAGGTTGGTGATAATTAGTTGACCACATATACCAATCCCATGTTTCTACTTAAGGATGCTTTTGGTAAGCATAAGAATTGATGTGTGAGATGCAATGGGTGGAATGTAATTGTGGAAGAGTTATTAGAATATGTTAATTAGCATGAAGTGGAAATTGAACGACTTTAGAAATTTTTGAATGAGTAGTCTTCAATCCTTGAAATCATAGAAGATGATGTGGAACTAAATCATAGAATTTAAGAACATGTAAGTGTCATTAATGAACATACCTCTAGACTGGAAGATAAATCCAATATTTTTGAGGGTCTAGAGGAATAATTTATTACTATGAGAAGTAAACATGAATTTGAATGAATTTTAAAAGTAGGAAAAAAATACAATTTAAAAACTTTTCAAATGCTATGTTTATAGAAAGAGATTAGTGTGGTTATAATGGAATTGAAAAAACATTAATGACCAAAGACCCGCATGCATGGGATATAGTGGAATCGATTGTGGTGCTGAAACATCAAATCTTGTAAATAAAGGTGGGAAGAATAAAGGAATGTAGAAAGTGGGTCATGTTGAAAACTCTCCTGGAGTAATGAAAACTAAATCCTCAATTACATATGAAAGAAGAACTAAAATCTATCATTTGGTATCCAGAAATAATAGGAAGACAAACATTGTGCCCAAAGATAGAGAAATTAGAAGCAATCTTAATGAGAAGACATTTCAACTTATGAAATTTCAATTCTATAGCTATCTAGACCATTCCATGTCATTTTGTGAAGTGGTAAGGAACTATAGGAATGGGGAAGAGATATAATATCATCAAAAGAGGAAATATCCTTATCATAATTCTTATTGAAGAAATAATTTATATGGATATAATTTTTATTGTTCAAACATTGGTCATAAAGATATGTCTTGAAGGCAAAGGTATGATAGAAGAAATCCTTACAATACTCAGTGACTGGTCAATACTCATCAACCAGATGGTGTTGTTATTTAAAACATATTTTATCCTTTGCAAGAATATTATCAATATGATGAAACTGTGTACATGGGAGGGGGAATTGAAAGGTCATTATTATCTTACACTCATTCCAATATTTCCTAGAAAGAAAGAAGAAAATTGGGAAATATAACTTTATAGAAGAATCTCTCAAAGATACCAATAACAATATCACATGGATTCTTGATAGTGGATGTTCATCCCATCTAATGGGAAATGCAGACCTATTAATGAATAGCAGTAAAAGGGATGATGGAATAGTGATATTTAGAAATTATGTTGCGTTGAAGATCAAAGGAAGTTGAAATACTGAACTGGCTAATAGAGAGCTGAAGAAGACCGATGTTCTTTATGTGTATGGATTGCATCACAATCTTCTTAGTGTGAATAACATATTTGACTCATGTTTTATTGTGAAATTAAATCAGAATTGATGTAGTATAATTGGAATGTCCCAGAATTCTCTTATGAAAGGTTGTAGAATAGATGGAATCCAATATCAGGTTGATAGTAAAGAGAACATTTTCCACCTAACAGTTGAAGAGGAAAACAACTTCTAGGATCTGAGATTGGGACACATCAATCAATAAGTCATGGAAAATATATATAAGCTGATTATAGTCTTGGATATCCTTACTTTGAAGCATGACCTAGGAAAGACATGTGATTCTTGCATGCAAGGGAAGCAAATCTGAAGTTCCTATCGACCAAATAAGAAAAGTGCAGCTAATCTCCTTGACTGAATCCATGTAGAGGAATGTGGCCTGATAAATTTTTCGATAACACATGGATAAAGGTTATTTTTTTTTATAGATGATTATAGTATAATGACATGTGTGATCGTTATACATAAGAAGTGACAAGTGATTGATTACATGAAAACCTATCGATGAATAATTGAGAATGATACTAGACGGAAGATCAGAGTCCTATGGTATGACAATATAGGGGAATACAAATACATTAAATTTTAAAATTACCTATAGAATCATGGGATACAACATGAGGTGGTTGCTGTGAGAACTCCACTGTAGAATGGCGTTGTTGAGCGTAGGTATTGACATATAAACTATATGGACAGAATAATTCTAATCAAGAGTCGTATACCTCAACAATAATTTAAAGAAATAGTTAAAGCAATGATGTATATTTAAAACCAAATACAACTATATAAGGGTGATACAGAGACACTATATGAATTTTTTCATAAAAGGAATCCCTCCTTGAATTTTTTTGTGTTTTCAGAAGAAAATGTTTCATCCAAAACTAATAAGGAAATAAAGGGAAGGATGGTGTTAATGAAGATGAATGAATATTTCATGTATACTCAATGAATAGTAAATCCTATAAGTGTTCCAATAAGATCTTGGGATGAATTTTGGAAAATAGTGATGTTATGATCATTGAAGAGAAAAAAAGTAATTCTTCATGGAATTCATATACTGATATGAAAGAAGGTGATGATGAATTTAACCAAGAAAAAATGATAATATAGAGTTAGAGGAAGATGTAAAAAGCACTCATGATTCACATTATGATGTAGAATAATTTGAAAAATAAGATGAATAAGACATAGACAAAGGGAATTTTTTCGAACCCCAATAGATTAATAGAAGAGCAGAGATTGATCAGTCCAACATTATTGGGGATCCGAAAATTTCTATACAGACATGGAGAGTGATGAATAATGCAAAATCAGCATTTCTATTAGTTGTGGAACCATCCTCACTGGAAAGAGCTACAAAGGATGAGTCATGGGTGAAAGAACTGAATGATGAGTTAGATCAAATTGACAAATATCATACTTGGGATCTTATCGAAACACCCTAAGGTCACAATGTGATTGGTACAAAGTTCATTTTCAAGAACAAATTTGACGAACATGGAAATGTGATCAAAAATAATGCATGCTTGGTCTATAAAGGATATTCAAAAATAAAAAGTGTTGATGTTGAAGAGACATATTCCCCAGTAGCAAGACTGTATTCAATCAGACTATTTCTTTCCATTGAAATCCAAAGAGGTTGTAAATTGTATCAAATGGATGTCATCGCATCATTCTTAAACAATGTACTGGAAAAATATATATATATTGAACAAACATGGGAATTTTTCTTGAAAATTATGAAATGAAGGTTTTCTAATTAATGAAGGCTCTCTATGGCTGGAAATAGGCACCATGGGCGTGGTACTCATGGTTGGACTATTATATGATAAAGAATGAGTTTAAAAGAGGAGGATTAGATCACAATCTCAATGAGATGATTTCTCAAAAGTATCGGTTCATGGGGTTGGTATATGTGCATGGTATTATTTTTCGTGGAAGTAGGAAGGGATCAGTGGATGAATTTTCCAATAACATGAAATTAGAATTTGAAATGTCCATGATTGGTGAACTCACATTATTTTTTGGGTTGCATGTGATTCAAAATAAGGATTACACTTTCATTTCACATGATATATATGCAAGAGATATAATGAAGAAATTAAATATTACTAATTCCAATCCAATTTTGAATTTGATTACTATTGGAACAAATCTCTAGAAGCATGATTTAATGATTTATGTGGATCCCACCATGTAAAAAAGGATCATTTTAATCCAATTGTACCTAATGAAAACACGTCCAGATATTGTCTATGAAAATTTACTTATGAACTTTTTTAGAGTAATTTGATGGAATAACTTATGAAGGTAATGAAAATAATCATGAGGCACATTCAAGGTATATATAATTCTAGATTATACATTTCTGTAGGAAGAGAGAGTGAACTATCTTCATTTTTTGATGCTCACTGGGCTGGAGATATAGTGGACAGAAAGACCACCAGTGGTGGAGCATTCTATATTGGGAAGCAATTTGTTGGCTGGTTGAGAAATTAATAAGAAATTACTTCACATAGTAATACTATAGCCAAATATATCTCCACTACCAAGGCTCACACTCAATTACCTTGGATGGAGTAGTAATTGATTGAGAGAAGTGAAGAGTTAAACCAACCAATGGTTAATTACTATGATACCAAGAGCACCATTTATCCTATGTTGAATCAGGTTCAACATTATCAAATGAAACATATTGAAATTAGATGTCACTTAATCAAGGAAAAATTTGAACCTGGCATTATCAAAATGGACCATGTGGGAACCAATGAGCCAGTGACTGACATTATGACCAAGCCACTATTAGCGGCTGTGTTTGAGAAACATCTATTGAACCTCAGTGTTTATCCACATCCTATTGCATAAGGGGAATATGAAATTCCCCTCTCCCTAATTTCATTAACTTTTTTAAACAGTTTGTGGAAGGGATGTAGGTTTATGTTGGATATACGATCTAGAGAGAGTGTATTATGAGATCTACAATGTCCAAATATAAATCATTGGGTTTATTTTTAATGGGGGGAAATGGGGCTAAATTCAATTTTAAAATGTGCAAGATGAAAATTAAAAGTTATGGGTGCTGGATAGTTTTTTGAGAATGGATAAAATCAATGGAAGAAATGGGAATGGAGAAAAGTGAAAACAATTTTTTGTCCTAAGGAAGCAGTTAGAGAATCCATTCTAACCCACAAGAACATGATTCATTTCTTACCTCTTGTTTTCTACAACAATAATTTCTCACGTAGACTTAGAGTATTGGATGAGTAGATTTTTGAGTCTCTGGTTTTGATTAGGGATGATGCTCTATTGTAATTATCTAAAGATTTCAAACAAACACAAAGTGGTAGACTATTGGAACCAAGGTTTATCTTTAAAAGAAATGGAGTATGGTTTATATTTATTTTCAATCCTATAATGGATGATTAGGTATAGTGTAAAGAACTGTATCATATAGTTTAAGAAGTATGTTGTATTGAAGGTGGCATAGTTTCCTAGTGTTCTACAAATTTTTTGGCATCAAAATCATGAGTTTGGTGTTTTCAAAAAAAACATTTTTCACAAAGGTGTGAATGGTATGAAAATATGAATAAGAAAATCTGAAAAATATGGTAACCACATACCTCGAAACATGGTTTGCATTTAATGATCCATGAATGGTTCATGTCTACATTCCTGGAAGTGGGAACAATATCTGGATCGGTGCATATAACTGAAAACAGTTTGCAGTGATGGTTCATGGTTAAGGCGTGTGGTACGCGTAATGGGTAAGGTTCACGGGTGTTTTGGGGTTCAAACAATAGGAGTGGTATGTGGTGAAGGATAAGAGTACATGGATGGAGTTCAGTATATAATGGAGATTTTCCCACATTGAAAATTTTCATAAATCAAATTAGAAAAAATTGCAGAGGTATGTGCCTATATAACGAGCAGTAATCTCCTTCATTAGGGAGTAGTGTTAGAGTTTAAAATTTTGGAATGAAATATGGTAAAGTCCGATGTGGTTTGAAAAGGAGTAGATGGTACATTGAGACATACATTTGAATAAGGAGAATATTCCACAAAAGAAAGTTCAGTTCACATAGAAAGATCTATCAGTACACGATATAGCAAGGCAGTACACGGAGTAGGGCAATAGGCAGTGTAGCTGACTTGTACACAGAGTAAGGCAGAATGCAGAGAAGGGATGTTTATATGGGAGATGAACAGTAAGCATAAATAGTATTAGTACGTCAATGAGGTGGTTAGTAAACATTCCCCATAATAGAATATGTAGAACAGACAAGGAAGCGAGAAAATTGACCAAATCAGTTTGTGAAATTAATTTCCATAACCTATTAGAATACAGGAAAATAAATTACATCTGTGGGGGATTACAAGACTTCAACAGAGCATCCATTTATAGTTTAGGATGCATGATTTAATATTAAACCATTTATTCAACCTTCATGTTGATAAAATGAGTGAAGGTTCTTCCATCCCAATGAGCAAGGGGGAGTTAGTGGAAGTGATATGAGGGATGCAGTGTGTTATCTCTAAAAACTTATAATGGAAGTGCGCCTAGGAGAGATTGATTATGCCCAAACTCATGTAATAAAAAACATGAAAAGATTATTGGTATTTGGTACGAGTGACACATGTGAAACATATTCTCTTTGGACATAGACCCAAGTGGTGTACCAAGTGAAATTACTATTTCATTATGTTTCATGTGATTTTGTTTTCTTTAATTCTTCTCCATATATTTCTAACAGGTTTCTACCAATGTGAGAACAATATCAATCATGATTAAAAGAAAAATTTGAAACCCTAATTCACCCATCCCCTCTCAGGGTGTTACGGGGTCCATCAAGAACAACCCCTCAAATATGGATCTATTGAATGAATTTAAATCAAACCAATGGAAACATGATATAAGGAGTTCCATCCAATTGAAAAATAAAATGATACATTTAAGAAAAATTCTCCTAGCCCAGTCCATGTAGGTTTTCATCACATGTATAGGAAGATATGACATAGCTAGCCCAACACATTGTTCCCCTATTCATTCTCCAGTATAGCTTCACATCCCCCATATCTCATGAACAATATTGAGTCATTGGTGGCAAGATAGGATTACATGGAAGTATTTTATTCACCCATAAAACTAGATAGGAATCCTTACACTGAATGGGTATACGAATGTCACCCCACCAATCATTGGGAATATAACATTCATAACATTCAATGTTCTATGGGATCTGTAATATAATTTGATTCACTTCACATCCTAGTGAGGTACCACAATTAGAAAACATAAGAAGCAAGAAGTAGCAATGCTCAGATGCTTTGTTCCAAAATTGGATAGACAAAACAATGTCTATACTAGTATATCGGATAGGTTGATCAATGGATGCGAAGGCCTCTACTAGAAATTTCATTTCAATTTATCTCTACACCGTAGATAATGAAAATAATTGACCTCTCAAATTTAAAAAAACAAGATTTTAGATGGTGTTAGATTTAATTATTAGGTAGAAGTGTTATTCATAATCTAGAATTCATCATCTTCATCAAGAGGATTTCAGAGTCCATTTCATTGAAAACCTTCATGATGGTCCAAGGATTATACTCATCTCAGTTAAATATATGGGAAACTTTTTTTATCATTCCGTAGCTACATAAAAGAGGTAAGATTCTATTTTTCAAAATTTGGTGATGTCTCAGCTGATTCTAGTAGCACAGGGAAAGGGAACATGTAGTGTAGAAATCATGATAGTTACATTAAAACTAGATCCTACTCTAGATCCAACTCCAAATCCCATACCTTCTCATGTGGAACCTCCTCCAATATGGATATAGTAGTTGAAATATCATCACAAGGATTATTGAATGGAGTTGGAACATTCACAATTTTTTGATTAGATAATCAAATTTTATTCATTCCAAGATGATTATGTTTTTGGTTAGGTTTTCTATTCAATAAAAAATAACATGCTAAAATTTCGAAAACCCAGGAAGCATGATCATGATGTTCTTGTAGGCCACTTGAATTATTTTCCCTATCACTGAATTTTTGAAAATAACAGCCCAGATTTCTTGGGTTTTATAAAAAATTCTAAATAAGATGGTTAATTATAAAAAAATTGAAATTGGTAAAATGAGCAGCTTAAGTGGAAGGTGTTTCTATTACATCTTTGTGGGAAGAAGGTGAATGAAATAAAGTTACAAGAAGGTGTATATATAATTTTAGTGATATGATGACTATAAAAATGAATAATCAAGCTCAATCAATCCTGATAGAATTATTAAAATAATCAATAGTTGACCAAATTCCATCATCAATGGAATGGCCTACTCTATGGGCACTACAGTACTTTAAGAGTCAAACGTCAAAGAAAATACATAATTGAAGATGAAAAAAACAAATAAAATTTTAGAATACTGATGTTTCCAATGCTTTCACCTGAGCGTGGAAATCAATCCTTTTCGGAAGATGAGGATGTGCTAACAGTTTCCCTTCATCCCACATTCCAAAGGCGGGAAACATCCGTCACTTATTCGGGGATGTTTTCTCCTTCATAGAAATGGGATGATGGGATGTCAGTTCTTCCTTCCATGGTTTCCTCCTCAGAAATCGACACTTAGGCATCCCACATTGGTCGAGGGACGGACCAAAGATTTGTGTTCGAATAGGGGGAACAACAATGTTTACCAGTGTTTGGGGTTAAACCTCATAGAGTCTTCTTATGTACCCCATCTTGGAGACCAGGATCGAACATACGTAGTAAATATGAAGATTGCTTACAATCAATTGGTTACATCAATGGTTTACCATTGAGTGGGGGAATAATAGTTGACCACAGGATAGGGTTACAATGACTTACTGCAGGATGGGGTTTCAATTTAGTTTCATGAGGGACAAAAGGGATGTACAGTTTAACATCATGAAGGACTAGGGTAGATCGACATGAGATAGTTGGAACTGAGGGGAGATGGACTTTATCCTTTGGGAGGCTACTTATGTGTATTTCCATTGCTAGGATTAAAGTCCACGTTGTTCTGGATGGGTGTTGGCGAACTGGCGTGAAGTGGTCGGGGCCAATGGTTGTTGGGCTTGAACCTCTAAGAGGCTTCCTACGTAACTTGCCTCTATAAGCATCAAAGTCCACGTTGTTCAGGATGGTGATGGTGATCCGATGTGAAGGGTTTCTATACCAATGGTTGTTGGGATTGAACATTGTGGTGTCTTCCTACATACCTTTCCTTGAGAAGGAACAAAATCTATGTATATCAAAATTGTGTGGGGCTTACACACTAAGGAAGCCCAGAGAGGATATCATGGTTGATGCATACTCTAATCCCATGAGGGTCATGCTCGGTCAGAGAAACTAGAGGCAAAAACGACCTGACGATCATGTCATGAATGGTGTGTCCATGGGAAGTAGTGTGGGGCTTACATTTGGTTACCATCCCAGGGATATGGAGATTGGGACATACTCTGAGATGGAGGCCCGGGTGGCGACAAAGACCTGCGGGAGAGGTATGGGTTATACCCCTCTCACCTCTTGGTTGTTGGCACGGAAGAAGAAAGGAGGAGTTGAGGTACTACCTCCAAGAAAAAAGGCAATGGGATTACACCATGGTGATTTCCCTTTCCTTGAGGACAGACGCCGCTCTAACCAAGAGGATCTCATTCCATGTGAGGAAGATCTCACTACTATGGAGAGGTGATAGCATGGATAATGTCAGAGGCAAGGTAACCCGTGTGTGATGCATGGGGTGAGACCATAGTTTAACATAATTTGCTGGGGACGATGGTGCTAGGTAGTTTAATGTTCTTCAGCTCGGGCGACGTGGGTTCACATGGTACCCCTTTAGAACATAAATGACTATTACCTCCCACCCCATGGGGAAGGGAATGCATCATGAATGCCATGGATATGGGGTTTCATGGAGTGATCCAATGGGGGTCCTTATTAGCATGGCTATGTGAATAATCAATAGCCGTTAGCATGCCTTTGCGAAGAATCATGAGGCAAAGCAAGGAAACGGGATGCACCTCCCAAGGGATTTTGAAATTACTTCACCCAAACATAGAGGGTCGCACGGGAAAATGGTGCACGACACGGGTGTGTTGCGCCTAGGAGGGGATCAGACACTGTGATTTAAGGTAAGGATGGCACAAGGAAATGTAAGGAGGGCCACAGGAAAGATGAGCGGTTGCGCGCAAAAAGGAATAGTTGCGCACAAACCAGAAGGATGCGCGCAAAATGAGAAGTTGCGCATTGGATGGAAGGGTTGCGTGCAATAGAGGTCTGATTTAGGGTGTCTCTTGCATTCAATAGGGATCTTTTTCTCATTACTAACTTGTGGTAAAATGAATTGGATGAGGATCATGCCTAAAAGGTCCCACCCAAAGGAGGACCCTTAGGGGACCTGTCGTGCAATATCCAATCCCTTTATGCCATAGTGTTTTTTCATGCGGTCGTGGAAGAGATGCCATTCTCATAGTAGAGAGTCACTTCGTCTTCTTTCACCATCCCCCCTAGGGTAGGGGGTATGATTCATATTATAGACGAAGTCCCCAGAGGCGTCACACATGGGGCGCCATGGGCAAACAACTGTTTCACATCGCATTGGGTGTGAAAGGGTTTTCACACCCTGGGGTACCTTTGCGCTCAGGCCTTAACAGATTTTTGAGCCCACCAGCATGCAAGGACCACTTGATGCCGCATTGGGAGTGAAATATTTTTCACCCTAATAGGATTTTTCCTCGTGACCAAGAGCTCTTGTGCACCCATGCCTTTGGCGGTTTTGGATGGGTCTCCATGGGAGCCTGCCTCTGACGTCGCATTAGGTGCGCCGGGTTTCACGCTCAAGGGGGAGTTTTGTGCATGACCAAGTTCTCTTGAGTCCCCATGCCTTTGGTAGTTTCAGACGGGTTATTTCGGAATCCTTCCTTTGACATCGCATTGGGCACGTAAGAATTTGCACGCTGGAGGGACACTTGTGCACAACCTCCAATCATGCGCGCACTGCCTCCCGGACCGCAGAATCTTCTCATTCTCTACCAAATTCATTTGTTGTTCTTTATCCTCAAAATTGTGGCCCTATCCAAATTTCATCATTAACAAATACCCCCCCCCCCAAGAATCAGAGCAGATGGGGGACCCGATGGTTGAATTCTGATGGTCATTCCAAAAAAGTGAGGAAGTTCCCCTTCACTGCGTGCAAGAACGTAGTTAGCACACACAAACATCTTTCATGGCTACGGAAGGTTCTTTCGCACCATTAAATAATCTGAGGGCCCACACATAGGACCCTACATTGACTTTTTCAAGAGGACATGCACTTTTATGTCATGTGAAAAAACTCTCTAGATCGGTGTGTATGTTTCCGTGGCCGACTATAGGTTTTGCGCGATGTCTGACCTTTTTGGCGCAGATTGACACTCTTGTGTGCTACCACATTTCTTCTGCACTTCCGCATATCTTGCACACCACTTCATATTTTTTCCACAGAATCTTCCATCTTTCGTTCCCATCACTTGGATTTTTACAAATTTCCGCCCGACATACCGATGCCGAGAGGGAGGCCGAAGTAGCTGCAAGAAGGACACAGATGATCACGAACCCTCAAATGCTTCCAGCGAGGAGGGTTGACTATGATAACCTGATGATTTTTTGAATTCTTACGCAAGCTAAAAAATATTATGTCCTAAGTGGTAGCCTATAGTTATGGAACATCAGCCTTCTAAATGAGGTGTTGATGCTCCGTTTCGAGACGGATACAACACAGTCATGGGTGACGCACAAGGATTGTCTCCCACAGTTCCATATTACAAAAAACGGTTATCCACCTTGGGAATCATAGATCAAAACTATCTATTTATTAAATTAAAATAAAATGAAGGTTGGGGGAAGGGATCTGATTCCTGAAGCATCTCCCGCTCTTTATGAACGTACTTTCTGAAGCAGTATTACGGACGAGACATAGTGTTGGAAGGAATGGTATTTCAGATATAGGGGAAACATCACCATTGAATGGGCATGGTCATACTAGGTATTCTAGACATGTGAGGAATTTGGGGTATAGATTCCATTTATTGGACTTTTTGAAGCTGTTTGGACATCTCAATTCCACTTCTACTAACAGTAGGATCTGGCAGTATAGTTATTCTACCATTGGTCCCATGATACCAAAACCTTCCACCTAAAAAATGGGGTGGTGGGCATCAGTATGTGGGACGTCAAATGCATCATGAGGATCCCCATGGAGGTGTACCAGCACGGTGAGTTCCTCCCGACGGGGAATGTATGGGGGAATAAGACACGCACCGCAATCCTGTCAGGGCACCTACTGGAGTTGGATAAAGATGAGAAAAAAATAAAATATTTCTTAAAGGACATATCTTATTCAGGGTGGTTTAGTCTTTTCCTAATTCAGGACATCATTGTAAAAATGACAGGCTAAGGGAAGAAATGCCCGAACATGTCTCATAGGGGAAAGGTAGGATCAAACTGGAGGGTCCTAGAGGAAGGAGAGTATCGATCGTGGGGCTTTGGCATAAATGAGAGTTGGGACACAAATGTAAGATATTCTGGGTTTCTTGCTACATTAATGAGAGGATTTATGCTACCAGTGAGGAGCCCAATGATGGGGGTTTGCCCAGGGATGCTAGCAATGGTTGGGGTTATGGAGGTGAAGAACAAGCTAAACCTTGGGGTGCCAGTGTTGGCGAAGCTGTACAGTATTATGGGGTATATTTCAAGGGGACGTATGCCCAGGAGGATATGAAGGTCGTTCCAGATTCTTAATGGTTGGGTCGCATCCCACTATGGTGGGTATGAAATCCTGAATGCCATTATCCGAGCCTGGTAATGGTATGTGGCCATCCCTCTTGAGCATTTCTGGAATCTTCCTACTAATGCTCAGAGAAGAAGGGATAGAGCTCATGATTGGAAGCAACACCCACATCGATTTCCACCCATTCTAAACCCCGGTCGGTCAAATAGTAGATGATGGCTGGGGGCCATTAGAGTAGAATTATTTTATACAAAGAAATCAGGGCGGCGTTTTATTAGCCCGGATTGACGGTAAAAAAAATTAAAACCGTACATGCTGAGTAGGTTTTCCAGGCAGTCCGTGTGCATGCAACAGATGCCGAAAAAAGCATATACAGATGTTCATGAATAATGAAATCCTTGTATTATCCCCCAATTGTGGCTTATGTTAATGATAGCAGGCTTGGGATAAATCATCACTCTTCCCCCACTGACGTCAGTGCAGGCCTGTCAACAGAGTATGCCAAACATAGGACAAAAACATATCTTCGGGTGATTATTAAGAAATGGTTTTGAAAAATCAAGGAATATAGTGTAGATACCAAAGGGTAGGGAGTTAGACGAGGTTCCATGGGAGAGGTGAGGCAAATAATGGTTGGAGAGGCCAGCATGGCACATGTCGGTACATCATCTACTGAAGCAGCATACGCCGAGAACGTGCCTCCACCTTCCTGGGAAGGGTGGTCCTACATGCAGCCACATGGCCTAGTTGGGGAACTTCGGGGAAAGGAACATAGGTACCTCCTGAAACCAACTATAGATTTTACCTTCCCTTCTTTGTGGTATTCTTCAAGAACACTGCGATAGACTATGTCTACTGAAGAATTGTGGCGGAGGATGGTACGCACCAGGATCGATTTTTGAGACATAGGGTGTATCCAGATGATGGATAGGGTAAACATTCATCGTCAGCATGCATACCTAATATCTATGGATATGTAGGAATGCCATAGGGGGCGTTTTTAATAACTGCATCTCCTGGTGAAGGTGATGCTTAGTGAGGAACATAACCCAGAAAAGATTCCATACGATGATGTATGTTAAGAGGAAGAAGAATAAGAAGAAGAGTGAGAATAGGATGAAGAGGAAGAAGGTGAAAAAGGTGGAGATGAGGAATAATAGGATTACCAAGTAGAAGGTCTTGGTGGTGAGTAGCCTTTAGAATCTCCAACTCACTGGTGAAGTTCTCGGGAGAGCAGTGAAATCGTAGGCTCCGACACAGAACCGGCAGAGCATCATGAGGTAAATTTAAATCTTATCTATGCTAGCCTTTATCTTTTCAAAATCCCATTCCATCAACCGAAATTCTTCTTATTTAGGAACACATGGGTGAGGTTTCCCAGGAGTCCTTCCACAAAGGGGATGAAGATGTGCCTATGGAGGCTGGAGATCATTATCGGGATCCTGTCATCAGGACCGAGCATGGTGGGGTGATGATTACTGCTAGAGTAGACGACAATGAGCAAGAAGGAAGATACGAGACAATAGCCTTTGAGTCCCCTTCCTTTCCCACTGTTCAATAGGATCTGATGCCAGTGATCAAGTTGACATGTTCCAAAGGCTCTCTTGTGACAGCAGCTCCCTCCATGACAAAGGAATTGGAAATATACGCACATGGCTCCACCAAGTCTATATTCATTGGATCTCACCTTTGATGGGGAATTCACCTAACCTAGATTAGAATTCCTGATGCAGTGATTGCAATGTTGGAGGCTCGACAGAAAATAGGGTCTGGAACATCAGTAGAAGCCCTGCCAGTGACCACATCGGCTCATGCCGAAGCTACCGTTCTATGTGCCCCTGGTACTTTATGAGACAGGGGTTGTGATAATTGGTATAAATGAGGTTGAGGTGGAGTTCCAGCCTGACAAGGGTGAAGTTTCTAATGATGGAGTGCCTGAGGAAGACCCTTCCACTGAACTCCATGACGCTTTCCCCAAATACAGGTCGAAGGACCCTAAGAAAATAGATGATTTTGAATCAGACACTACTGAGGAGAGCCATGTGAGATGGTGCAAGTTGTAGAAGTGTAATAAACGTTTTCTCAACCAACCACATGTAGAATGGATAAGTGGGATGGGGTTTCCCTACAGCCGGCTAATCTTTCTCTACATTGGAGGGGTAGATTCTCCCCATCCTCAAATAGTAATATGCGATTACATGGTAGAGATGATACAAGAGGATAACCAACGTTCAGACATTTCCTGATGCGATAAAGAATCCAAGAATACTCAGGCATTCTTAGAGGCAGATCGGGAGGTCCGAAGCCTTAGGGAACAAGTGAAATAAAGGGAGGAATTCATTATAAACCAATACTAGATCATCGAGCTATTGAGGGCCTTGCAAGTAGATATTCAAAATCCGATTGTGGTGGAAAATCGCCAGATGATTAATCATTAGACTGAACAATCACGGGCACAAGACATGGCTAATTAGTTATGAACTACAGTTCTTTTCATAGAGAAGGATCTAAGGGGAAGGGAAGAGATGCTAGAGGCCACAATTCAGAAGGTTGCAGCATTGGAATAGTCCATCCAAAATGTCGATCCATAAGGGCCCTATTTTGGTTGAAACCTTAAACATATTATTCATTATGACTGCATGTTCTAAACTGCATGCATGAACTGATTATTCACTTTTTTGTTTAGTTTAATGCATTCCAAACACAATCATTAAATAATTAGAAATCCATCCCTAAGGCCATGTGGGTCGTGATCGATTTGGGAAACTAAGGATGGTCGCGTCGTAACTTCGTTTTATTGTTGGAATTCAAACCAATTTACAGGCATTCAGGGTTTAAACGACCCATCCAGGCTTTCGATAAGAAATGGGATGGACTAAGAAAAGAATGAATCTATCAGAACAGTCGAATTATCACCTTCCCAATGTACTTTAGTACACAATCAGGGTAACTCAATGGGCGTTTGAACCCACATGAATGCAGGGGAGTTAAAAGTGGGAATCACGAAACCCAAAATTTGGATTATTTTAGGGGTGGAATGACGATGACAGATAAATGTTGAATTTATTAGAAACACAGTATCCATACTGTGTTATCCTGATTTGGAGATAACAAATGAGGGTCGACTGCTGACCGTGTTCAAAATACGGGACCTACCGCAAATCTCATTTGAGGTCCTCAGGGACGTTGTCCAAAGATGGTAGGTATGCCAACGTGGCATGATACTAGGCCATAAATGGGGTACCATCAGACATGAAAGATGATGAGGATATAAATAATGGGTTCACGAAGCATGTACATGGAAGGAGAGAATGTCCTTGAGAAAATTCTACACTTCAGGCTCTTTGTCACAATGCATCTCTGTATGACAATAAGACGAATCAGATAGAGGGATTCGAGTCCCTTTCCAAGAACAATGTTAATGGGGTTACGTAGGGGAGTGAAGTAGACAAACCTAAAATGTATAGGGAGATCATATTTTTGTGTCATAGAACAAGGACCAAATGGGGAAAAAATAAGGGATGCACATGGTGTGGTTTTTTCGAAACCCGGTGTGAATGAGAACCCAAGGGGTACTCACCACACCACGTGTTCCCAAATTTTTTTGAATAATGTGAATATGAGAGAATAGAATATTTTAGATTCCTAGGGTTGGACCTGAAGACATGATATCTAGGTGTTCCTACATATCCCAGGAGAATAGGAATCAATCCATACAAAGTTTTATAAGATGTCGTGCAGTTTAACATCCTACAACAAGGATGCCAAGTTGCCTTATTTTACACTCCTAGAGCACAAACAATAGATGGAATTTAAGTGGGTAGACACATGGTGAAGTAATTACTAATCCCAACATGAATGAGGACAGAAGGAGTTCATATCACAACAATGTGCTCCCTAGGAATCATATAGGTCAGGGGAACAAAAGTTAATGTTAGGTTGGGCCCCTGAAAAAATGTCTGGACATTCCTACATACCCCATGAGGGTGGGAATAAATCCATACACAGTTCGGATGGTGGCATGGTAAGATACTGGTTCTATATATAATATGTTAGTGTTGGTCTGGACCTCGAACCAAAATAAGTGGCATTTGATATATCATGTTTGTACTTTAGGATTAATGTGTGTGTGTTTTTGTGTGTGAATTAATGGACCAAGGTTGGAGAGTCCAGGTGTCTCCATAAGAATCAAACCATATACAGGCATTGACAAAATTTGTGGTGGGTGAAAGATACCAAACATGATTTCTCTTCGATTGAGGACATCACAACGCATCACCATTTTTCATCGTGTCGACAGGACAATAATGTCACAGTTTTGGGTCATGCTATAGGACCAACCCCTACAGATTAACATCTCGCAGTATAGTCACAATAGATTAAATCCATGTGGGAAAAAGAATATATAGGTGAAACGAGGTTCAATAGAGGATGGTCATGATGTGATAAAACAATCCCAATGTGAATTAAGATGAGGTCCATATCACACCGTATGCGATTCCTAGAAAGAAACCTCGGGACGAGGGGCCTGAAAAGGTTATGGAATAAGGAGCAGGAGAGACTATCTCATAGAAGGGAAGAACGTGGGGCATCTTTTTCAATCCTTGAAGATGTCATAATTCCACACATGTCATACAACGAAATCCTATACGGGTCAGGGCCTAAAATGCTGAACAGAAGTCATAATTAGTGAAATTTGAGCTGGGCACAAAGATGAAATGTTCGGGTGTTCCTACGTATCCCACAAAGATGGGAATCATGCTATATGTAGTTCTAGAAAAAGATCTATAAGGAGATCTTAGTTTATAGTCTTAGAGATTGGACCATGAAGAAGCAAAACTCTTCCAAGGGAGTGAAAACCTTGATCCGGTCCTTATGCCCTCAAGAGTAAAACTCTGTGTTGGAAATAAGGGCGGAAGATGTCTTTTCATCAGATGGGATACACATAAAAGGGGAGGTCAGTGCCAAGCCCTGAATGATTCCATACCGTAGCTTTGACATCCTAACTTGAAAATATGAACTGAGGGATAGTACTAATAGTGTCAATGTTCAATTTGAACATGATGGGGTTGAAAATTAAGTGAATCATGTAACCAACATTTACAGAATTATGGGGTTGGAATAATGATGTTAGATAACTACTGACCGTATTCGAAATCCAACATCCATACCGTGTGACCTGAAATGAGAACAACAAATGATCATCAACCGCTGACCATATTCGCAATGTGGGACTTGTTTCAATGTTTTGTTCGAAACCCTCGAGGGAATTGACCAATAATGGTAGGAGAGCCCTTAGGCTGAGAATCCATGCCATTTGGGGGTCCCTTCGGACGTGAAGGATAATGAAATCCCAAATAAAGGGGAAGAAAACGCTTCAAAAATGGATGAAATCATGTCCGAGTAGAATCTGACACTTTAGGTTCTAAACCAGATTTCTCCTGGGTGCATAAGAGAATCATTGAAGAGGGTTGAGGGACCCAACTTAAGAGTAGATGACTCGAAAAGATCAGTGTTGGGAAAGGGAGTGAAGGGCGCTCAGTAGAGAGTGGTATGTGGCGTGGTTGTTACAAACCTAATGTAAATGGGGACACAAACCCATACCACACTGTGTGCCCCTACCCTGGAAGGACTTAGACCAAGAGGCCAAAATAATAAGGAGGTTTCTAAGATATGGGGTTGGACGTCCCGACCAACTGTAGCTATATAACCTGATGTTGGGCATCCTGATCAACAACAACCATATAACCTAATGCAAGGCATCCAGGCCAACTATATCCATATGACCTATCATGTGAGAATTCCATTATCATTGCTCCTAATCCAATGAGATCAATGCTGGGTGTGGGAAACAAGTAGAAAGACTTGTCTCTCCCCATAATATAAGGGTCAGACAGCCGGAATCACACTCTTTCCTGAGACAGACCAAATCTTGAAGAGATAGAGGGGATGAATAAACCACTACACTCAATGTTTGGGATATATGGTGGTGGTGAAAATAATAATGGATAGATGTTGACCAGATTCGAAACATAGAATCCACATCGTGTGACCTGAAATGGGAACAATAAATGAGAGTCCACCGCTAACCATATTGTAACACAATACCTGTATAAATATGTTGTTCAAAACCCTCAAGGACGTTAGCTTGCAATGGTAGGATAGCCCGTGGACTGAAAATCCATTCCATTTGGGGGTCCCTTTGGTTGAAAAGTATAATGGAGTCCCATGTATAGGGTGTGTGTGAAGCATAAATGTGCTCGTGCAATTTAACGTCAAGAAGGGCAATGAAGGAAGTGGAGATCTCTAGGGAAGGGAATATATGTTGCATCCATGATGGATCCACCATAAAGGAGTGCATAAGCTAGAACTAGACCATGTTTTCTGACATAAGGGGAGATTTTGAAGTTGGGTTTGGGGCAATAGAAAAAATTTCTAGGCGTTCCAACATATCCCATGAGGATGGGAATCAAGCCATACATAGTTCTTTATGGTCGTGGAGTTTAACGTCATACGATGAGGACGAGGGAGAAATAGAATAATGAGGCGTGGAACATGGTGCAATCATAGTAATTCTGACATGAGTGGGGGGAATGAAGCCTACACGACACTATGTGGGATTCTCGAAGAGAACTATACCCAGGGGGATAGTCAAAGAGGAAACTAGGGATGGGCTCATGACGAAGTGTCCGAGCATTCCTATAGATCCCATGAGGATGTGAATCATTCCCTATGTAGTTATTGTAGTTTATCTTCATGTAGGGCGACACACAATTTAACGTCTTGCATGACAACATACATTTTAATGTCATGCGAGACAATATACAGTTTAACGTCATGCGAGATGACATACAATTTAATGTCATGCTGGACAGTATACGGTTTAATGTCATGCGGGACGATATACAGTTTAATGTCATGTGGGACGACATAATGTTTAACATCATGCGAAACATTTTATAGTTTATGGTCATGTTGGAAAAGAATGTTTAAGGTCATGTAGGATCCTAATGCAGTTTAGGGTCAAGCAGGACCGTATAGTTTAAGGTCATGTGGGACCAGGAGACTTAGGAATAGTATTTATTGAGGAACTTGGAATTGGTGGGAGGAGTTATATGTTCACCATCCATGGTAGTCAGGGAGTATGCACAATTTAAATAAACCTTGTGAATAATGTCAGGTCTTTCCCATTTGTGCTCCAACATGGGTTGTTTCTAGCCATGTATCATTGGTGTCCATAGGGCCAACAACATGTCACCTTGGAAGAAATAGTGGAGGTGAACATTCATGTAGAAATCTCTAGTTATATTCTTCTAATGTCTTTCTAGATTATGTAGGGAACGAAGCCTTTTCTCTTTGAGAGGTTCTAACAAGGCCAGATTGTTTTCAGCTACATTATCGGAATCTTTCTTCTCAAAGATAATTATGCAAAATGTGGAAAACTGAATCTCGATGGGCAGGACGACCTCTGTTATGTAAACCATGGAATATGGGGTCACCTGGTTGGAATTATGAGTTGTCGTTCGATAAGCCTAGAGGGAATTTGGGATCTTCACCGGAAAACTCTTCTTGTTCCATACAACCATTTAATGCAGAATTTTAGAGAGGGATTTTTTGAATTCATCGATCTGTACATTTTCTTATTCATGATAATGGGAGATATAGTTAGAAAATATATTTTAATTAGTGTACAATTTCATTAGATCAGCATCCCAGAAGCTCATGCTGTTATCAGTGAGGAGATCATGAGGGACTCCAAATCAGTAGATGAGGTTGGAGCTCACAATTTCAATGATGGAACGGGCCTTGACCTCCTTGAGAGGAACTCCCTCTGCCAAAATGGAGAAGAAATCCAAATGGGTCAAGATGAATCGAAACTGGTGAGTCGTTTCCGATGGATACAGTCCCATGACATTGACTCCCCATAACTCAAATGGCCATGATTACTTGGTAGTGTGGAAAGGATCAGGAAGATGATGCGTAATGTTGGCATGAATTTGGAATTCATGTAACCATTGGGAAAACATGATGCAGTCAAGGATCTTGGAGGGCCAAAAGTACCCCAGCCTCTGGATCTGGTGAGATAGTTCCGGCCCGGTCTGATGAGCCCTGCAGGAACCAGCATGAACCTCCTGAATGACTCAAGAAATCTCATGTCCTTGTATGGAACGAAGGAGAACAGAATCAAACACACACTTGTAGAGGACTTTCTCATGATCAAGACTGTTTTGGTGGGTAAACTGTAACGCACAGCATCAGATTTTCTCGTGCTCGGCCCGATCCGCCGAGAGATTTCCATTTTGGTTATAATCAACAATGGAGGTTCTCCAATCAGGAGTCACCTTAATAACTGCATATGAGGGACCTGGAGGTCCTGATGGGGTGGATATAGCGGTAAGGTGGCTTACCTGTATTTTTTCATTGTCATATGGAGTTATGAGAGTAATGACTCTTTGGTGTTCCATGTGGATAATCAGATCATTTTGTTTGGGCTCTACAAGTGATGCATCAAGGTTGTACATGGTGTCGACTGGGCCGTTCTAGGATCAAGGGACATGTGTAACTATTGGATGAGATGGGAACTAGGCCATCAGCTAGCGGGTGTGCTCCAACAGTGGTATGAGCTCTTGCTTTTGAATGACACAGTCACCATTGATCTGTATGATGACTAGTTCAGAGTCCCCTTTCACATGAAACTGGGGAACATCAATCTAAAGGGCCAGCTCGAGGTGAGTACTAAGAGCCTAATAATCCACCACAATGATGGTGCAGCCATCTGACAACAGGAATGAATATGAAACATGGCTTCTTCTGGTGTAATGAAGACAATTCCCAGGCTTACTCTGTTGAGCATGGAGTTATTGATCCTTCATCCGGTGGGACTCTGGGAGGCACCATCAATGTGAATTTTCCTACAAGACATGGATTGGTCTACAGAGAGAGTAGCCTCATCGAGAAAATCAAGGTCAAGAGACTGGTTCGTGTGAGTCAGATGGAGGAAGGAAATCATCCCAATTATTTCCCCTTAATAATGTTTTGTGGGACAAACCTAATGTCGAACTACTGTAGGTTCACTACCCACAGAGCTAGATGGATTGTCAACAATGGGTGGTTCATGATGTTCTTCAACAGATCCCCTCGAGGCACAAGATGTACCTCATGGTGCAACCCTCGGCGGAGCAGTAGCTTCCACGGCGGCATGACTGACTCCATTAGCACCGGAGGTATCCAGCGGTGGTGGTGCATCCCTCGGCGGCAATGCACATCCAGCAGAAGAGGCGACGAAGCGGATACCTTGGATACAGCTCCTCGCGGCGGCGGACAGCAGCAGCGGCGACGACAGAACCTTCGACAACATCACGACGCTGGCTCCAGCGAGAGGCGCGACACAACCCTAATGCAGATTCCTCTCGCAGCGGCGTCCCCAGCTTCCCTCAGCTCCGGTAAGGCGTAGTGGCTTCAGCATGTGAGTACCGGCGGACTTCAACAGGTGGTGGTGACAACGGTGAGGTGATGAAACAACGGAATGGTGCTGAAGGTAGAGATGGAAGGTTACACACAGTGAGAAGCTGTGAACAAATTCTAACGGTGAGAAAAAAAAGGGGTGCAACGGGAGGTAGAGATATCAGTGAGGTAAAGATATCAGTGAGGTAGAGGGGTAATTTTTTTATCTGGGTTTTTTAAAAAGTTAAAATATGATAACAGGGGTTCGGGTTCGGATATTTTTAAAAATGGGTCCGGGATGCATGAACGGCGTTCACACATCTCACAGAATACCTAAATTCCCCTTAAAATGTATAACTATTAATTATAAAGTAATAAACTTATTATAAAAATTAAGAAATATTAATAAATATCAATTAAATAATATAAAATATTGAAATAATGTTAATAATTATTAATAAATATTCATGAATAATAGATATTCATTAAATAATTATAAATAGAATGGATTGAGTATTCTCTAACATATATTGAGAAATCTATAATCTTAGCATCTTTCAGTCACTCACGTTATCTCAACGTGTTGTAGTTAAACATCTATTTCTATAAAGATCCTCATATGGTTCCATTTGTATTCTAAAGTGGAAACTAATTTTTATACTTTCTAATACTCATTTTTCATTGTTTTTCTAATTAAATATTGGTATATTTGTGAACAAATGAGTTACATGAAAAACATATAGTGATTGTGATGAGTGAACCATGATCACATCATCACTATGCTAAGTTCTCTGAGTTTCATTTCTAGATCCAAGAGTAATATTTTTTAAGGCATGTGCTCTCTAAAAAATATCATTTTATCTAAATAAGGTGGAAGAAGTGATGTCATGGACATGACCTAAGTTTTGAGATGCATACTCAATAATCTCACTCTTTAGATTGCGTACCAGTATAAATCGTTTCCTTTTATAAAGTCTGAATATGTATCTTCTCAAAATTGGCCAAATGAACTTATAATTCATATTGTAGTTTTCAATGTTGTCCATAAACAACCATAATGTGAAATCATGCTCAGAGTGTATCAATTATTAACCAAGGGTAGATAATCAAAATTATCAATGAAATGCTAAATCCTGCACATACTTCACCAAATATATTAAAGAGTTCATGTGAAAAGATAAATCTCCCCTTTTCATCCCATCTTTCCATCAATCAAGCTCTACCCCTTAATTGAAATGAGAAATATAATTAAGAACAATGGATAAAGTGTGATTGGAATACCTCAAGTTTCAACTTCTTGAGATGATATGAATTTCAAGATTTTTCATGAAATAATCCTTGGATTTTAGCTCAAACTTATTCTTGGAAATAGTTTCTTTCACAGTTTTCTTGACTTCATTGTTTTGCATATTCCCAATGGAAGATTTTCCAACTATTGTTCCATTCTTCTACACTTGTTGTGGCCTTTTATTCTTATTAGGATATGCATTTTGCATGGTTGGACTGAACCATCACTCATCATAACTGTGACCACTTCTATTGCAATTCGAAATAAATAATATAATTAATATTTATCATTTAATTTAATCATATATTTATTATACATATATATATATATATACATTGGTAGATAATTTGATAACAGTAAGACACTTATTAAAGGTATAATAGAAGTCTAGATAACAGTAATACACATACGAAATTTATCATAAATCAAATGTCAACCTAATCTACGCCTCCGGTGTGGATGCTCCTCTGTCCCACAGTCAGGCGTATACTGGATGCGTCCATGCCGTGTCTGTCTACGTCTGTGCTCTGGCGTACGCTGCGCATCCATATCGACAGCCACCTCCACATCCTCCTGTGTGGCAGACGATGGATGTACAGTCTCACCGCCTGTACCCTGACCTGCATCTAAGGATAGTGGATGCTGGCTGGAACTCTCACCAATATAGGAAGTAGATGGCTGCTCTACTGCAGATGACAGCAAAAAAACATCGAACTCAATCCAGTCAGCGTCTGTAAGTACCTGTGGCTGTACCTGAGAAGCTGGAGGAGCATATGACTGATCATGTTGAACACCCTCCTCCAGTGGAATAATATCATGTGGCTGAACAAGCTGAGCAGCCTCATCCTGTGGAACAACAGCATCCATAACAGGGTCGTCACCCCCAGGTACATCTATGTGAGGCTCAGCAGGCTCCGTGGCCTCCGCAGCAGGCTCCGCGGCCTCCGCAGCAGGTGGTGGATCAATGAAAATGTCATGATAAATCTCATCCATCGACGGTAGCATCTGTCGTACAAGGCTGTGAAAATATGCTGGGTCAAAGGCAGCTCTCTCCACTGGATCAAACATATGAAGTAAATGAAAAATACGAGCATCCTGCGAAAACAAATTCTGTTGTTAACTAGTTTGAATAAAAAATATGTTGAACAGTGAAAGGAAGAATGCATACCAAGTCATGGAAGCCCCGTCCGTGCCGTGTCAGAAATCTGACGGGAGACTTGATGTATCAGCCTGTATAATCCATTTGATCCATCAAATGAAAGCGTACTGTCCCTGCCCCTCACAACTGGGACTCCCGTCGCCTGTCCCATAACGCAACATATCTCGCATGGTAGCTCCTCCGATCAAAATCTCTCTTCCCTGACATCTTTAGGGAATGCAATGAATCCAACTGACTGGGCGGGTCAGGAACTGGCTGAAGGAATCCAAACTGTCTCATAACCCTATCCATCTGATGCCACTCGACTATATGAAAATGAATCAGTGGAACCATGCAGGAGCCGATATCAAGCATCACTGTACAGTATGGGGGCAGACTCTGAAGGATATCATCTGTATATGGCAGCCATGTAACCTAAAAGAAAAAATGAATAATCAATTAATAAATGAATAGATGTATAGTAAAGTGTAAAGATCTAACAATATAAATAATAATCACTTACATCGTCTGGTCGAATGCTGTCTAACATAAGTCTGTAGGCGTGAACATCATGTCTGGGAGAATCTGAATGTCGATGCGCCTGACTCCACCTGTAGATAACATTTTTTTTTACATTTCATAAAAGACTATTATACAAGTAAGTTAGATATTAGAAGGAATTAATAACATACCAACGTCCACGTGGAGCCTCTGCTACAATATCTACGGGTAATGGCGCACGGGCATGTGGAGCTAAACGAGGTATGTGCTCCCATACCCACATCTGTAGAAGAACCATGCATCCTGTGATCTGCATCTTATCGATGCGACATGCGCTGCATAGGGCTCTGTATGTATATGCTAGGAAGGCAGACCCCCAACTATATCGGCCTGCCTGGTCCAAATCCTCTAAAAAAGCTAGATACATCAGGTGCACAAAAGTAGTAGAGTGGTCAACAAAAAGCATTCCACCGATCAGCCTCAAAATATATGCGCGTGAAAATCGCAGCACGGTGACGTCATCAGCATCATCTGGTAAATGTGTGAAGTGCTGGTCTAACCAAGGCATCCGCAATCTACGACCGACGATGGTCCTGCCATCATCCTGGACCTCTATTCCCAGAAGTCTATGAACAAGCTCAGGCAAATCTGATGGAACTCGGCATGTCAAAGCATGTCCGTCGATAGGGAGGCCCAACATAATAGCCACATCCTGCAACGTAATAGTCATCTCCCCCTCACTGAAATGGAAAGTATGCGACTCTGGTCTCCATCTCTCTGCAAGTGTGGCAATGAGCTGATGATCAAGAAATGTGAAGTCGCACATCGCTACTCCATAGAATCCAGCTCGACGAAGATGTGGGACGATAGCGGGAGGTGGTGCAGTGTGATGGAAATGGTGAGATCTACGTACACTCATGGGAGCCACAAGACGTCCTTTTAAAAGCAGTCATGATACATGAGTAGCATGAGATGTAAGCAATGGAAAACCTGCCATCTGCACACATGATATCATCGTTACTTATTAATAGTGTAATCATGATATATTCATTTTTATTTGGTGTCACAATCAACATTAGCCTAGTCTCACAATCAACATTAGTTAAGGATGCTCAGGAACTCATATGCCATTACTAAAACTAGACATCTTATAAGAAAACCATAATTTAAAAGTGAAAAATTAATTATTTCTTCTTATTTGTGAAATTACGTTTGTTAATTTATCCATTATCCATTAAATAACCATTAATATTATTCCACATTAAAAATTAACAGGAAAAAGTGAAAAATTAATTATTTCTTCTTATTTGTGAAATTACATTTGTTAATTTATCCATTATCCATTAAATAACAATTAACATTATTCCACATTAAAAATTAACAGGAAAAAGTGAAAAATTAATTATTTCTTCTTATTTGTGAAATTACGTTTGTTAATTTATCCATTATCCATTAAATAATCATTAACATTATTCCACATTAAAAATTAACAGGAAAAAGTGAAAAATTAATTATTTCTTCTTTTTTGTGAAATTACGTTTTTTAATTTATCCATTATCCATTAAATAACCATCAACATTATTTCACATTAAAAATTAACAGGAAAAGGTGAAAAATTAAATATTTCTTCTTTTTTGTGAAATTACGTTTGTTAAGTTATCCAAAACAAGGAACTTGAACTCCTCCAGAAAAAGTACAACTCACGCTCTAGAAAATTATATTTATCACAAAAATAGAGCAGTTACACAGACTCGATCATGGATGATGAGATTTGGAACTCTGTCCTGCCACTTGGGGACATCTCTTACGAGTATGTCCTTCTGCGTGGCAGATACTGCATCGTATTCTCCCTCCTCGTTGCCGAGGCCAATCCATCTCATTTCTGATGCGAGTTGACTTCGGTCTTCCTCGAGGCCACAACCTAGTAACATGAAGCCAATAATTTTAAAAATGACACACATTGAAAAAATAATAAATTATACCAAAACTGACTTATGAAAACCTAGAAATATCAGGGACGATGGTCGGTTGATCACCAGGAAATGTGATAGAATGGAAGTCACCAACAGGCATCCAAGCAGCACTATAACAGTTAACCAAAGTGCTCATGTGATACACCGGGTCAACATATGGCTCCCATGATATATTTACCGAAGCGCAAGCTGTAATAACATGTACACATGGATATCTCAATGCCTGAAATCTGCCACAATCACAGTACCTATTATCCAACATCACGACAAACACTCCACCATTAGTGCATGAACCCTGGTCGTAGCACTTTCTTACCCGAAAACTCCTCTTTTCCCTGTCAAAGGCTATAACATTCCATCGTGAAGCCTCATTCCCTATCCGGTCTATATCAGTTTGAAAATGCTGAGTAAAAATCATTCCATTTTCCATCCTCTGGTAGGCCTTTTGGGACCGGTCAACAAAGTAGTGAACACAACTAAAAAATGTCTCTTGTACTAACCCTATGATTGGGAGTTTGCGCACACCCTTGAGGACCCCATTTATGCACTCCACTATATTAGTGGTCATATGCCCATATCTCATGCCACCATCGTATGCTAATGACCATTTTTCCTTTGAAATTTGTACCATATATTCATATACCTCCTCATTAACTGTTCAGATCTCTTCAAGACGTCGATCAAACCTTTCTTGTTGGGGTTCATATGCTGAAAGCATAACATAATAATGTATTAAAATGGATAGTAAATTTTGTTAAAAAAAGAAAGTTTAGAAAACCATACCCAATTTGAGGATTTCCTTCTTTATGGCCTCATCTCTAAACTGCTTATGCACATTACTTGCAATATGTATAATGTAATAACAGTGATAAGCATTCGGCTCAGTCCAAGAAACCCCATCACTACTCACGGCCTCTATAATCGCTCGATGACGATCAGATATCAGACACACGCCCTGTTTCTGCGTGACATGAACACGTACACATGCCAAGAACCATCTCCATCATTCAAAATTTTCTTTTTAATCAACAGCAAAAGCAAGTGGCAGAGGAGCATGATTACCATCCTTTGTGGCAGCAATGAGTAGAATACCTTTATACTTTCCATAAAGGAATGTTCCATCTACCTGAATAAATTGTTTACAAAATGGAAATGCAGCAATGCACGGTCTGAATGCCCAAAAAATCGTATTGAACTTCACCTTTGACCAATCAACTAGATGATTTTGGGATACATACTCAACATTGTCCAACTGATAAACAATCTGATTATTGAGAGACAACAATTCCATAAGCAGTGGAAACAACGCATAAGACTCATCCCAATCACCATACACTTTTACAATGGATTACTATTTTGAATTCCAAGCTTTGTTGTATGATACCTTATAGTTATACAGCTGTTGAATTCTTTCCTGAATAAGGGCAACAGGAACATCCTGACTTGTTCGTATCATCTCACAAATAACACTAGATATAAACTCTGCATCAAGAGAAGAGTGATCTTGTGCCAAGCTGGGATGCAGACATGTGTGTGGGCCTTCTAATTTGGTTATCTTCCAACATCCATAACATTTATCAAATAGTGCTCTTAATCGAAATTTACATTCTGACCCATATTTTTCACAACGAATGAGATATTTGGTCTTCTTTGACTCATAAACCACAAATGTGAAATGTCGCTCAATGTGGTATTGCTTTATAACATTTTTCATGACCTGTTTACTTTCGAACTCCTGCCCAACATATATGGAATTATCATTTGATGCAGGCATATTCCCTATAATGCCAGGGAATTCAGAAGCTGGTGTAATGACATCCCAATCAAAAGGTTGTTCACGAGACATTCCTCCAACTAAGGAACTCAAAACTGAAGGCTGATTACCACTAACTGGTGGATGTAGTGGATGTCTGTCTCTCAAAGGAACCTCAGAAGGTTCATTTCCAACCACATCATCTCCTGCTGACTCCCCAGATTCTTCTTCCTCAGATAAACTTTCTTGCACTATATCAGCACAGAAATGGATGTCATCTACATTTCCTACCAAATTTTGATGATCTTCCTCATTACATTCTTCCACAGGATTCGTATGAGAAGGAGGCAATGATGAAGACTGCTGTGAAGGACCGACTTCTATAGAGGTCACAAAGCATGGTTCTGTAGTAATCGATTGCACCACATCAATATCAGAAATGACAATAAATAATTCCATCAAACCATTAATACACTGTTGCATGAATAACTGAGAAGCCTCCATCCAATACTCATCATCGACTATAGGGTAGTCGCTGTGCCACATACGCTCAGGATATTGAAGATGTCGGTATCTAATTGAAGTGATTTCTTGTCCTGCACTCAATTTTAACCGACTATGAATCTTAT
The DNA here is from genome assembly GCA_963277665.1 of Viscum album. NCBI lineage: Eukaryota > Viridiplantae > Streptophyta > Magnoliopsida > Santalales > Viscaceae > Viscum > Viscum album. Next base: position 1,363,596,263 of record OY728162.1, on the reverse strand, counting down.
TACAAACTGCATCTAATGTCATACAGCCATGGAGATTTACCACTTTGACTGATGGCACACTGTAGCTAAAACCCTACTCGGTACAAATTACCTCACCATTGCAATATATTTGAGCAGACATAATTACCTATTAAAAAAAAATTAAAAATATTATACACTACATTAAAAATTTAAATTATTTAATTTGGTTTTGAATAATTGATTATCTTGAGACTTTTTTATGTATTTATTTATCACTGTTAAGGTATAGTGATTGTGATTTTAGCACAAAAGCAAATTTAATATAATGTTTCATAAAGTTTGATTACTTATGAATATATAATCATGACTTGATCTTGAGACTTGCGATTAGTTTATCATTATCTAATAATCTAACCACAATTTATATGGGTAGACTCCTGTCTCTATTATCAAATATTGCAGAAACCTCCAATCTCCTGTCAAACAGCAACGCCTCCTCTCGAACGAGTTCTCAAATGCCTCTTCGTCAACACATCTTCGGGGATGCCTCTTCGTCGACACCTCTTTGGGGCGTCAGTCTTTTAATTACAAATTTACTCACATGAATGTGAGGGGGTCTAGGGGTATGAAATACATAAATTAATTTAAACTGACACCCAGGTCCTTACACTTACTGAGAGATGACTCGCAGGTCATCAATACCAAAAAAATGCAATTATTACAAATTGAATAACAACATACACAAAATAAAACATGCAATTTCAATTATGCATGGGTAGTCATCTCAAGATCAGTCATCACTCATTCCCTATTTTTTGGTATATTTATTATATTATCCGTATTATATAAAATCTATATTAAATACTACACCTCTTTTACAAAAATTTAACTTCATGTGTATATATATATAGATATATATAATTATTAAAAACATTAAATAAATTTTATTATAACTGATCTAATTGAGATTTACATAATAAACAGTTTTTTATTTTAAATTTTATGAAATTGTAATGTTTTTTGGGCATTCTTCTACTTTTCAAAATATAAGTAAATATATTTTATACTTTATTGATTAAAAATATTATTACTAGTAAATAAAAGTAATTTAATTTACACTTACATCAAAACCATCCATTAAAATAAATTTCTCTAACATAAATTACTTTTTCTAAACATTAAAAATTTTAGACATAACATAAAGCATTCAATATTTAGACAACAGACATTCAAAAAATTAAATCATACGAACATTCAACATCAAGAAAATTAAATCATACAAAACATTCCATGCATAACATATGAAATAAATAAATCATACACACAATTAAACATACAAATGAAATAAATAAACACAATTAAACATACAAATGAAATAAACATTTCATGCATAACATATGAAATAAATAAATCATACACACAATTAAACATGCAAATTAAATAAATAAACACAATTAAACATACAAATGAAATAAATAATCACAAATAAACAATTAAATTATTAAATAGAAATTTTACCTTAATTAAAGCAACAAATATTTGTTGAGAAATAATTTCTGCAGAGATTCACAACAAAAACCAGAGGAGAACAATGGGTATTGGGGGGGGGGGGGGACCCCTCCTTTTATAAAATATCTCGGCCGGATGCGTGAACGGCGTTCACACATCCTTCATCTCGTCCGTGAAGGATGCGTGAACGCCGTTCAAGCATCCTTCACCGTGCAAGGATGCATGAACGGCGTTCACGCTTCCTTTAGCTGGTCAGCAAAGGACGCGTGAACGCCGTTCACGCATTACCGTTGGGGTCCGGGATGCGTGAACGGAGTTCACGCATCCTTCCGCGGTGAAGGATGCGTGAACGGCGTTCACGCATCCCGGACCCATTTTTAAAAATATCCGAACCCTAACCCATTTTATCATATTTTAATTTTTTAAAAACCCAGAAAAAAATTACTCGAGGTAGAGAGGTCAGCCATCGGTGAGAATAAAATAATGGTGCGGTTGTGGAAAATTGTGTAACGGTAGCTGTGAGGGTCTCAAGGTCACTAGTAATATAAAATAAAGAGATCATCGTTAGCGGTAAAAATTAATGAAAATGAGGACCGGTGACACAAAAGTGAGGATCAGGGTCCCTGATAAAATAAAATAAAAAATGCCACAAGTGGAATGAGAAGAGTGGGTCACCGTTAGATAATAAGGTTATCGATAGAATGGGTAACAGTGGGATGGGGTTCACCGATAGAACCAAAGGGTCACCGCTAGTTATAAAAACTCATCGTTACTTTATATTAGTTGTCCATCGGAAGAAAGACAAAAGGAAAGTGTAACCTCTAGAAAATAAAATAAAAGCAGAGGCAATGGAAGTCACCGTTAGTATAAAAACAAGGGTCACCGTTACAAGATAAATAAAACTAATGGTGACCTTTTGAAATTATTTTGAACTAAAATTTAAAACAAATGCAACACACATATAAAGATTGAAAATAAATAATTAAAATAAACTAAACATCATAAATTTAAAATAGGATTTTTATTAAACATAAAAATATTAAAATCACAACTAAGATTATTTATTAGACAACACTTAAGTAAAAAACTTAGTAATTAATAAACTAATAAGATAAAAGGTTTAAATTAAAAAAACAATATAAATAATTACTGGGTACTAGAAAGTGAAAATGAAGAGAATCAGTGACCCAATAGGTCACTGCTAGTTATAGCCTACCTCACCGGTAGACTAAAACAAAATAAAAATGAATTTATAATAAAACTACATACATAAAATAACATAATTAATGTTTTAAAACTCTTAATTAATTAATAAAACAACTATTTGAACACATAAAACTAAAATCAGACAATTTAATTTAAGTAAAAACAAAAGTTATTTACTTCAATGATTAGAAAGATGATTATACAAAGTAATTAATAAATATAAAATATTTTAAATAAACTAAATTAAAAAATAAAATATTAAAATAAAGTCTAACGTGATTAAATATAATTACGTTGATTAAATAATTGTTTAAAATATATATTAAATTATTAAAAAGTCAAGCAGATTTAAATTAACCAAACTAAATAAGACATAATTAAAATTGATTAGTTTAGTAAGATTAAAATTATTATTTTCATGACTAAAAATACATAGTTAATTATAAAAAATGATTAATTAACAAAGTTACTATAAAAATACAAAAATAAAATTACATAGTAAAATGTTATTTAATAATTAATTAAATCATTTAAAAGTAAGTAAAATTATGTGGCAAAACTATGTAAAAAAAGATCCACATCAAATTCCCCACACATAAGCATTGTTTGTCCTCAAACAATCCCATGTTTTATATTCTTTGAAAAATTTTAAAATGTATTTATGATTAAGATCACACTGTAACATGTCCAGCACTCAAAAACAGAGGAAAATACATAACAAAAGGCTATATGAAAATGAATTGCTCATATGAATCTTGCCCATATCAAATACTCAAGGGTAATTAAGAAAGCTACAAGTCATCAAGAAATGAAGATGTCATTCTTCATATATGATACAACTTAGTGACTCACTTCAATTCAATCTCAGGTTCTAATTTCAAGAGTGACATGAGGTAAAATATTAATGGAAATAAGACCTAAATCAAGGAACTTTGTACATTGACATAATCCACGGTTCCAGAAATAATTTTTTTTTAAATCTCCCCATTGATACATCCTAAATGATATCAATAAAAACAATTTGACCCCTTCTTCATCTGGAATTCATCATTCACCTCACCTTAATGAGCTCATTTTTTACCCTAGACACATTATTTTATTTTTCTCCCAAGCCATTTTTCATTGTGCACGACAATGTGCAATGCACTTATTCAAAGCGTACAGAGGGATTGAAGTAAACAAAAATGCACCCAGCATCTAGGTCTCAGAGAATCCCTGTGGGATCCCAGATGCCGAAATTACTAGAATTATAAAAGATTTATATAAAACTCATTTACATTGGATCATTAAAGCAATTACTTTTAATAATTAAAAGATTAATTAGGCCCCTAGAATCAGAATCAAACTTCTAGTTCCATGGGTTATGATCATAGCTCCACTAAAATGTTACTCATATCACTTTCAGAAGTAGGTCCTAAACCGAATTTACATGAAACCACTAAACAAGACAACTCAGCAATCATCCATTATCATCAATTTCAGATACTAAGCAGTTCTTAACTACCATCAAGGAACTAGTCCTATGGAAAGACCCAATTATGTATAGTGTAAAGCCTAAAATTATGCAAACATTTGAAAACATTTATCCATTTTTTAAAAGAAATTTGAAATTGCAGTGGGAATTGATGGGATTTCATTAAAGCACAGTTTAGCATAGTCATGAATTGACCCCCTCCACCACAATTCAATCCCTACTTTGTCCCCAAAGTTAACTTCTAAATATGGAGAAGAACAATTTATAAATTAAGGTTCAAAACAAATTTTCAATTTAGCAGATTTATGACATGTATAAAGGGTCACTTTAAATTTTAAAAATATTTTTTTCCACAATGAATAAAATAACATGAGGTTCATTAGAAATTATATGCATTAACATTTATGTTCAGTGACAAAGATTATCCATTAATGTTCAATCAATGCTTGTAACTTGTGGGTGCATAGTGGATAGGGTATAGCATTTTAAAAAAGTATGATTCAAATGGAAGTTAAATATAGAAGAAAGATGCATGATAAACACCCCAACAGTAATCAGATTTAAATGACCCGTATCATGTACCCCGCAAACTTAGATCTATGCAGTGAAAATATTTTAATAACAATGAAACTCAATTTTTCAGCAAGGAGGCACATGCAGAATTTATGCACATCATAGTGACATGTAGCATGATTTTATAATACAAGAAGAATATATTTAGTTTAGTAGCAGCACAAGCAGTAGAATTTAATATAGTTCAAATCAGGAAATAGAATTTTCAGTACACATGTAGCATATTTTTTCAATACAAGCATAATTTTCCAAGCAAGAAAAACATGCAGTGGATTATTTTTATAAAGCATTAAGGAGCATAAAAATGTAACAAACAATAACATTAAGATACTTCCCTGACTAGGTTTTACATTACTCCTTCTGCATGGGAATTAGACTCCTTAAATGTCACAACAGCATCATCCTAAAAACACATAGTATGGAAACCAGGAAAAAAAATCCAGTAGATATAAAGCATATGAAAGACAACAAAACCGCACTTTATTCAACACTAAATAGTACAAAAATTAAAACAAATAAAGATCATGGGTTGACTCCAATGAAGCACTGAATTTACAGTCTTCAGTTAGACTATATTTAATTACTATTTTTTATTGAAAACAAAAGAAAACCCATGGGTTGCCTCCCATGCAGTGCTAGGTTTAAGGTCTCCAGTCGGACTCACCTAGTATCTAACCGTAGTCACTAGGTGGATGTGGTTTCCTTAATAATAACCACCACCTATGTTTGGCCCATGTATTTTTAACAGAAATATTAGATTTGTGGGCAACATGACTAAAGTAGACTAAATCCAAACTCTCATAACCTCAAATAACCCCTATGTAGCATCATTTAACAGTAGTGGGTATAGTGCTGCCCATTTCCAGAATAAGTTCAGACATTTCATGATTTGAATAAACATGAAAGTACAACAGAGATCTATGTTCTTCAAAGGGTGTAGCATTGACCTCAGAGCTATCTCTCTTAACCTCATCACTAACAGGTCCAAATTCAAGAGTGCAAATGGGTGAATGCTGAATAGTAAGTTCAAGAATAGATTCAATAGAGTGTTGAACAGAGTCATGTACAATAAAACTAAAGTATAATTCTTTCTATATACTAATATTAGTAACATGAGAAGGCTCAGAACCCTTCACATGTGTGGATGGAAGTGATAGACATGGAAGAGAATTTATTTTATCATGAACAGATTCAGGTCTAACAATGTTATAAATCTCTTCCAATGGATCCTCATTTGTTAACTCACACTGAACATATACCACTTCTAACAAATCAACTCTACCTAATTCATATATGTGTTCAAACTCTACTTTATGTTCATGTTCAAAAAGCTCGCTTTCCAAAAGAAAGTCAATAGTGCATTCCATGAAGTTAAAATCTAGGGAAGTAATGTTTAATTCAGCTTCAATAAATTCAATTTCCACATTGTTCAAATTTAAAATTTACCCCCATGCATAACATCATAATTTTCTATATTATAACACTCAATTTCTCTCATACAATCAAACTGAGAAAATGAAGATGAAAGATCATCATTTAATCATTCTTCAAACATCATTTCCTCAACCACTAAATCATCTAACCTCATTTCAGAAGTAGATGGGTTATGCGTTTAATAACATGGAATAGAAGTGTTGTGTTCATGTTTAAAGATTTCAGATTCCATGTTATCCAGTTTAATGTTCTCATCCAGATTATACCCAATATCATGTTCAAGCTCAATGTTCAGAATTTCAGAATTTTTGGGTGAATAGATTTTAGCATTCAAATTTTCAGTTCCAAGACTGTCTTCTACCCGAATGACTTGCTTTTCAATACTCCTAAAACTATGATTTTTCACCAATGTAGGAATTATGAAGAGAACTGGACATCCATTTTAAATCTATTTCAATTCATCTTCAAATTTGTCCAACTCAACAAAATTAATGTTTTTATTGGATTTTCAATGTTGTGTCCTTGACTTAGAGAGTTGGTTGTTTCAAGATTTTGTTCAACAGAGTCATATTTTTCAAAGAGAATGATTTCTTGTCCAGTTTCACTGTCACTTTCTTCTTCAATTTGATTTTCGAATCTTTAAAAAAACAATATTTTTTTTTTCATCAAATTATTCTTGTTCTTTAACCCTTTTTATGCAATTCAAAAAGCTTGTTTTCTAATATTTTTAGTCATTGATCTCACTCTTGAGAATCATTAAGTTGAATTTCATGTGTTTTAGTTAAATAATTGTTAATTATTTCCACCCTAGCATCAAATCTAGAATACATTAGGTCAATTTTTTCTAGGCTGTCAGGACTGGGCTCAAGATATTCATCCTCTTCAATGAATGAAGTCTATTGTGGATGGTTATAGACACACCGCCAGGTAGTATGTCTATAATCACTACAACAAACACAGTAAGGTCCTGGTTGATTACAGTTCTAATGCTGTAACATTTCCTTTAAACTAAAACAAATGAGTTTAAACACACAAGGTTTCTCAGTTGAGAATATTTGTTTTTTCAAAACAACAAAATCAGCAGATACATATCAAAGCAGTTTTTTATCAGATTTTTTTAAATGATTTTTTGAAATGTTTTTTATTGTTTTTTTTAATTTTCAAACCCTATACTCTAAGTGTATGCCTTCCTCGTCAACGATTCCAAATTTTGATGAGGCCGGAGGTCATCACGACCCTCAAAATTACATTTATTACTTATACACTAGTATAGCAGTGTAGGTTCGATCCATAGAGAAGGCAGATGGGAATTATAGGTTTTATTCAAAAGAAACATCACTGTTGTCAACAGTGGAGATAGTGAAAATTTATTGTATTATTACTTTTTAATTTTTTTTAAATTTTGTATTAATAAATCAGTATAGTAAACAATGTTTTAAAAGAGACTAAATCATTTACTAGTTTACGAATGAACTAAGAACTACAGTAAAACTAACATAAGAAAACGAAATACTAAAATAAAGCAGTAAGGTTGAAGGCACATATCAAATGTAACTCTCAAGAATTCCAATATAATGGTTAAAAGGAAACCTTCTCCACTACACATTGCTGAATCACAACTCAAGAAAAAAAGGTGAAAAATCTCCCTCGCCAGGAAACTCATCACTCAGTAAACTGATTTTAGGAGTTCGCCACTCCAAATTCAGTTATACTATTGACAATTATAAAAGGATAACCATCAGAAATAAACTCACCATACATTTCTAGATGTGATGAATTTAACACTTAGAAATTTTTTTAAATAACTACCTATCCAGTAGAACTTGTATTTATTAATTTTTAAAACATTTAAGGTGTGAAACAAACAAATATTGAATCCTTATTGAATCTCACCGATTGATTATGATTCTGAAAATTGTAAAGTGAATGAAGACGTTTGAAATATTAAACAACATAATTTAATTCCCGAGATATGATAATTAATCCCTTGATCATAATGATTTATGCAATGAAAAACAATGGATTATAGAGTACTGAAAACTTAAGTACACGAGTGGAAAAGAACTCCCTTAGTGATGCTCAGTTCTTGGGCTCCTTCGCATCCATGTCTGCTCTCTCATCTCCCAGAAGTATTCTGTCTCTAAAATGGTCTTTGTGGACTGAATGAGCATCCCTTGTCTACTGTTGTTCTTATATATATGTCAACTTTCAACTGCTGCATGTCACCGAACATTTTCCACCGACTTCAAAGTCTCTTCACATGTGCACCACACATGTACGTTTTTTTCGCAACTGACATGTCTCAATAATTTTACTCACATAAGTAACTTCCGCTGAGTTGGTTGGAGGCACATCGATGTGTTTCTAACTTTGATATGAACCTGCATAGTAAGAACAGAAAAATAAATAAATTCAAACGCAAAGAATGAAAAATGGATATTTTTAAAGTTAAGTGTTATATTACTCGTTACAAGTTAACTAAAGTTAATTAATAAATATCTTAATTGATAATTATTATTTACTTTTGTATTATTTATAAATATTATAAACTTAAAAGTACTATGGTAATACATAAACATATCAAGAAGATATTAATAAAATTAAGTTAATAGTTATAGTTACTAAGTTATTAATTTTATTATTTATATGTATGTTATTAAAGTTTAACATCATAATCAAATAAATAATTAAAATAACAATATTGATAGTATTAGTTAATAATTTTTATTATTTTTATTATTATTAATTTTAAAAAAATTTAAATATTAGATTAATTTATTAATTAGTATATTTTAATTTGGTAATTAGAATTAATACTTCAGTTTAAAATATTTTTAAATTAATAAGTATATTTTATAGTTTATTTGTAATTTTTATTAATTATATAACTACTATAATCAGTATATTAATTTATTATTAACACTTATTATTAATTTAGTTTTGTAATTTTAATTTATAATTTATCTACTTATTAACTTTATAATTTTTTAATTCATAAGTTTTTTTTTAATTCTGAAATATTATTTTAATTTATTAAAGTCAACTTTTACTTTAACTTTTCTTTTCTTTTTTGCCCTCTTTGTTTTACTTAACATTTATTTTTATTTTATTATTTAATTTTATACTTCTTCCTCCCCCAATTTCCACACTCCACAGCAGGGAGGGGTGAGGGTTTCGGCCTTCTTCTTATCCACGCCGCAATAGGGAAGAGTTTCCCATCCACCAGGCCACCAGCGTAACAGTTTCGACGACTCCAGGAAGCACGACTGACTCCATAAGCACCAGCGGCATCCAGCAAAGGCAACGAAAAAAATCTACGGAAATGAAATTCTAGCAGAAGCGACAACGATGCAGAGACCTTGGCTACAGCTCCTCACGGCGGCAGACAACAGTAGCGGCGATGACCAGAACCATTGACCACATGACGACACCGGCTCCAGCCTGTGGAGCAGCACAACCCTCATCTTGATTCCTCTCCTGGTGGCGTCTTAGCTTCCCTCAGCTTCGGAATGGCTCGGCGGCCTCAAAAGGTGAGTACAGGTGGACATCAAGTGGTGGTGGCGCCAACAGTGAGATGATGAGACAGCGGAATGGTACTGATGGTAGAGATGAAAGGGTACAAATAGTGAGAAGCAGTGAATAAATTCTAATGGTGAGAAAAAAGGGGTGCAACGGGAGGTAGATATATCAGTGAGGTAGATATATCAGTGAGGTAGAGATGCCAACCATCAGTGAGAATAAAATAACAGCAAGGTTAAGGAAAATTGGGTAACGATAGCTGTGAGGGTCTCAAGGTCACTGGTAGAATAAAATAAATAGATCACCGTTAGAGATAAAAAATAATGAAAATTAGGACCCACAAAAGTGAGGAGTAGGGTCACTGATAAAAAAAAATAAAAAATCCCATAGGTGGAATGAGCAGAGCGGGTCAACGTTAGAGAATAAGGTTACCGATAGAATGGGTAACAGTGGGAATGAGTTCACTGTTGATTATAAAAACTCGTCGTTACTTTATATTAGAGGGTCATCGGTAGAAAGACAAAAGGAAAGGGTTTCTTCAAGAAAATAAAATAAAAGCAGTGGCAACAGGATTCACCATTGGTATAAAAACAAGGGTCACTATTACAGGATAAATAAAACTAATGGGGACCTTTAGAAAATATTTTGAACTAAAAATTAAAACATTACCAGCACAAATATATAGATTGAAAATATCTAATTAAACAAAAATAAACATCATAAATTTAAAACATGATTTTTATTAAACATCAAAATTTTAAAATCACAACTACTGTAATTTATTAGACAACACATAAAATAATATAATTAAGTGAAAATGAAGAGTATCAGTGACCCAATAGGTCATCGCTAGTTATAGTCTACCTCACCGGTAGGCTATAACTAAAAGTAAATTAATTAATAATCAAACCGCATACATAAAATAATATAGTTAATGTTTTAAAACTCATAATTAATTAATAAAACAACTATTTGAACGCATAAAAATAAAAGTGGACAATTTAATATAATTAAAAACACAATTTATTTACATAAATTATTAGCAAGATGACTAAACAAGTTAATTTAGAAAGTTAAAATATTTTAATGAAACTTAATTAAAAGATAAAATATTAAAATAAAGTCTAACTTGATTAAATATAATTAAGTTGATTAAATAATTGTTTAAAATAGATATTAACTTATTAAAAAGTCAAGAAGATAGAAATTAACCAAACTAAAGAAGACATAATTAAAATTGATTAGTTTAGTAAGATTAAAATTATTATTTTGATGACTAAAAATACATAATTAACAATAAAAAATGATTAATTAACAAATATAACTATAAAATTACAAAAACGAATTTACTTATTGAAAAGTGATTAAATAATTAATTATATTATTAAAAATTAAGTAAAAATATGTGAAAAAACTATGTAAAAATAGAGCCGCGTCAAATCTCAATTGAGGAATCAGTGTTAGAGATTTCACGTTCCAATGATGTAGATGAATATATAGTCTTCATCAAAATCACACCACCAACCCCATATGCACAAAATAAATTTATGCAACCGGAACTCAAGGTAAATACCTTAAATGAGTCTATAAAGTGAATGAAAATGGACCCAAATATGATAATAGTCACCTTGATCCAATTGTTTTGGATGATCTATTGATGGTTCTACAGTAGACTGATTAGCTTAGGTGAGTGGGAAAACTAATTTGACCTAGTAAATCTATAGGGGAACATCCAACATCTACTAAAATTCCTAACCCATATAGTTCACATTATACAATACCTAGACCACCATATTGGAACAAACTGGCCATAGGTATTCATAGAGGTTTTGATCAATAAAAATGAAATCATGAAATAGTTGTCTATAGTTCCAATAAAAAAATAAATTTTCGATGCTCTCAACATATAAAATGATCTCCATGAGGTCCTTGAAGATACCATGTTGACCCGTCAAGAGTTTTAAGTTGAGGTCACCACTACAGAAGTGTATTATACCGTAATCAACCTAGTGGAATTCCACATGATTATTAATTACACATAGATATAAAATAAAGCTATTATACAAGGAAACAATAGACCATCTCATGTATCTAAAAGGCAGGATGATGTTGATATTCAATGACCAATCATTGGAACTAAATTTGAAACCAATCTAATTCTAGTTAGAACAATTTATCGATTGGTCTATATTGTAAATTACATGTCCCTTTACATATAAACTATTTAGGGGAATGATCAAATAGAGTAATATAACATCGATTTAATCAAGGTAAATTCTCATTTTGGTGTCTAATTGTTTCATGAAGTGTTCTTGGTTTTTTGGTAGTATACCAATATCAATGTTTTATTAGGTAGGTCTTGGTTTCCTTAGGATGACACAAATCCCGTTTTTATACTAAAAATGTCTCAAATAAGTTTGTAATGTGTAGTTTGGGAAACATCACAATGATAGAGATCAATTTATGTGTTTTGATACACCCCTAATTAACCAATTTAATGATCATATAGATGAATATTTTCGTCCCATTATCCAGATTGAAAAAATGAGTTCATATTTTAACATGTACTCATAAAACCTCATGAAATCAATCATGATCAATAAACCTATTGGTGGTGGAGAGGAATATGACATTCACAATGATAGAAAAATACCATGTTAAAATTCCCCCTTTAACATTGAGGCAAAAAAATATCCCTATGCCATCACCTAAATAATAAGAGACTGTTGCTTAATAGATTGTTATTAGGGATGCCTCTCCTTACACTCTAGATGTTAGAATACAAGAAACTGTACTAACATTGAAGATTCCCCTTCATCATGCCTCCCACCTCAAGTGAGATTGTATGACTTAGGTGAATAGGAAGAGGAGGGGGAAGTGGTTAAGGAAGAGGAAGAGGAATATCAATAGGAATACCACATATGATATGCTTCTAGTATTTAAGGAAGGCATCTCTACCACTATTTATAAAACATTGTAGATAAATATTTCTACACAGAAATATCATAAAAATACGTTGATCTTCATATATATTTCCATTGGTGAACAATAAATTTATAATTATTTTATAATCCAATATAATGATGTGTTCACCTAGAATTGGAATGAAATTGTAGACCTTGATCACGATGTGGCCACCCACCTCCTAGGTTTTCCTAATGATCAAAACAATTACATGAAGGAGACTTGGAGAATGTATCCAAATCATGATGATAACAATGAATATGAAGTTAGTAACCCAATCCAAGATTTCATCATTTAGAAAATTTATTACCCCAAGTGTTTCACAAATATTTCCTCAATCAAGAAGAAGAATGGGAAGATCACTATTTTAATTGACATTAGAGATCTCAATCATACTTTTACAAAAGTTGATTTCCTACTTATGATTACAAAACATTTCATTGATGCAATTACTGGAAATCATGACCTCTCCATTATTGATGTTTACATTAGAAAAAAATAAAATCTATAAGTATACTTAAGATAAAGAGTCTACTTCCTTTTATTCACCCTATGGTTTATATTTCTATTTGGTTATTCCATTTGATTTGAAGAATTATGACACTATATATCAATGATTCATACATCTAATATCCACACCATTTGTAGGAATTTCCATCCGGTTATACCTCGATGACTTGGAGGTTTAATCCAGGAAAGGTTTCGGCCATTTCATAGTTTTGATGAATTTTTTTACAAGATACAACAACATATCAAGAAAATGACACCACCTAATATTTTATATTATAATTACCTCAGTGAAATATAATTTGTTCATAATATCCCATATAAGAATCAATGATGATCCAAAGGATACATTTGATATCCCTAAATTTTCACCTACTCAAAACAAAAAATAGTTGAGAGGTATACAAAGAAGCATCAGCTAAATTATATGTTTAATAGTGAATATTGTAGGTAATTTTTTAACCTTCACCATGTTAATGAAAATGAGGTTCAATTATTAGTGGACTGATGAATTGAATGAAGTGTTTGATATCATCAATAAATTCCTTTTGAGTCTACTAGTGATGATTCCACATGTTGTAGTAAATCCACTAATCTTATATGTGAAAACATTAGAGAAATCAATAGGTTCTTTCCAAAAAAAGAAAAATATTTGGAACAAAAAAACCTCAATCATATTAATCAACCCATTATTGATACTGAGACACATTATCTAGATATTAGTAAGAGCTTACTAACATTAATTTTTGTGGTTCAGAAATTGAGTCACTACCTGTCGCACCACAAGGTACTTTTGATTTTATTAAAGGATCTAATCAAAAATATCACCAACAACACCATATTTACTGGATTCTTATAATGGTGGGTAGTTATATGGATGTAGTATTATATTCTGTTTACACATTAGAAAGAAATAAATTTCATGGTGATAATAGACTTCCATTCAAAACAACCCACTATAGAAACAATGTAATCAAATATTTAATTAACCATTGAGGGGATTTTCTATATTAAATATTTCATCCATAAATGGGAGATTTATATTGATGGTTTTCTAGATACCCAATTTCAAACAAAATGAAATACACCAATATTAATAAATTCATGTTGGGAGTCATTATTATCCCTCTATCATGAGTTGTTCTACCTTATTCCAACATGTTTTTAGAAGTTAGAAACATCAATATGGACGAATATATTAAGTCATTTTAGGCTTCGATTTGGTACTACAAATAACATTGACCCAGGAAAATGTAAATTTTGATTCAGATTTAGCAATTAAAAAGTTCAATGTTGGCTACTCCACATATAAAGAAGAGATGATCCCCTTTTTTTGAATATGTTGAAGGTTTGATTGTAGAATTACCCTCAGAACCAATGTTTAATCATGTACCCCAATCAAAAAACATGAATGTAGATTCATTAGGATATTCATCCACAACTTTGGAATATTGATATCATGGTGAAATTGTCATCATCACTTGGAATCATATATTATTTCACAATTTATTCATAACATAATAGAAGATTTCAATGAGAACAATTCCATCCCTAAACATTATATTCCTATGAATTGTTGGATGAATCCCATATAGAAATACCTTCAATGTGTAATTTTTAATTAGGACAGAGTAAAAAATTGATAGTATGATGATGGGAAATCATCAGAACTCTTTATACAAGACCAAATCATATGGGATCCACTCTAAATGAGGTTTATATAGAGTCTTCCTCAGGTCCATTTATGGATAAGAGATAATTTTAGTAATTCATGATGTCAACGATAGTGGTAGAAATTTCTATCATTTAGGGACGAAGATTTCTCATCAAATAATGAGTCATGGGAATTTTTTTCTTTCAATGAATATTTATTACACACAACTCACCCAAATGTTTCATTCTCATTAAGATAATTCGAAATTCGTTTATCTATCCCCTAAATTGTTTCATACATATGAATACTCCTAGCCATTTCCCCTGTGGTGAATTGATGCTGTGGGGCCATACGGTCTCATGAAATCTAAGTTGTTAAACTATATCCTTACTGCAATCATTTTATTTTCCAATTGGGATAATTTGTTACCACTCAATGAAAAAAATATAGATAATATCATCAATTTTGTTATTCCCATCATCATTATCATACTTGGTGTCTCCTACACATTATTGATTGAAAAAGTACCAGATTATTTTATTCTAAATTGAATTGGTTATATCCTGAGTATAATATTGAATATAACATTTATTCTAGATATCATAAATCATTGAATAGGGAGATAAATGAAATTTACAAAAAAAAATCAAATATACTTGATTAAATTTAAGATTTAGAAAAGATTTATTCACCCAAAAAACATCAAGATTCCTTGTGGGACCACTGTACTTCAACCCATTCTACCACACAAGGAACCCCATATTCATTGGTATAATGGGAATAATATTTTTTTCCCATTTAGTTCGGTCTTCCATTGTTCCAAATTTCCATATTTGATCAGTTATCTACTAACAATCCATGTTATAGACATTTGTAAAAGTTGTAAAGGCTCAATGAGAAGAGAATATATACCCTATATAATATAGTTGTTCACCAAAACTCAATAGCAATATCCTTAAGAAACAAGTTTCTCCTTTATTCATGTATACATGGTGAATTAGTTTCATCTCTTAGGATGCTGATGATACAAGGGAACAAACATCTGAAACATTAACCAAAATTGTTGGGGCTAGTTTTTATCCTTAAATTAAACTAAAATAGTTTTTATTAATTGATTTCCAGGGATGGTGAGTGTAAAAATCCCCTCTTCAATGCATGGTTTTTGAAAAAATGTTTCATTTTATCAATTACATGATTTCCTTACTGATTGAATTTAATCTATATAGAGGTCTCTGTCACATGACCTTAAAAATAATTAAATGTGGTCCGAGATAAAAGAACATAAAAATAAAATCATATTACCATTCCAAAATATTATAATGAATAAGACTTATTTCCCCTCCAAATAATGGTAAACTACACATATCGATGGCCTTTTATAAATGGACCATCAGTATTGGTGACAGAATCCCCTCACACCTCTACCTTAGAACTAATTGTTTATTGATTCACACATAGATGAGATACACCATGAATCCTAGATTCCTTAACATAGGTCCAAACACTAAAATAAAAAAGTACCCCCACTCTCCAGTGTATGATCCAGATCAACATGAGAGGGTCCAATACTATTTCTTCATTCATTAATAAACTCAAATTAAAATAAATCCACTCTCCCTATATAATAACTTGATATTCTCTAGGAACATTATTTTTAGGGAACATCATGTAGCTTGATTTTTACTTTGATGGGATATTTAGTGGTTCCTAGACATTATTTATTTGGCCCAGCCACAAATTCCAAACCATGATGAAACTATCTCTATCAACTTTATTCTCCTACATCACTGATTTACTTTATATTACTTATCACTCTCTTTCGAATCCATTTAATATAAATTTTTGGTCCAAGGTTCAATATGTTAAAAACACCTCATACAATCACTATCAAATAACCATTAAATATAGATCTTGGTTCATATAAGTTGCATTATGTTAAATTGCGAGACAATGTCATCACTATAAACATTAAGTGTCATGATGCAAACCCCAATCATATGATGTAAAACTAAGCATTATTTTGGACCACATGTGAGTGGACCACAATTCATGGTGGAATTACCAAACCAAACCTATAAATTATAACTATGTATAAATGTATTCATGTCTATAAATGATTCATATTAAAGCCTTGACTCCCAAAACTAGGCCCAGGAAAATTCAATAAAATGTCCCCACTCACCACTATAAGAGATAAATATTCAATGGAGATTCCATCAAGAGTTTATCCATTTGTGTTTCAATAAAAAAAATATAATGATCCCTTAACCATGCACAAGACCTAGATATATGCCTAAAATTTCATTGTTCTTTGAACAACATTTGGAGTGATTCCCATCCAACTAAGATACAAAGTAAGATATATACCCAATACCTTGGACTCAGCTGATAATTAGGAATCAACCCTAAAATCCTATAAATGATCTATATTTAGGTAGAAATTTTTTTCAATCAGTTCCAACTAGGTCCTATTGAAATTCTACCAACATAATTAGATGTGTTTCTTTTAAAAATCTTACTTCATTGTATTGGGAAACTCAGATCCCCAAAATATTCCCTTTTATTTAGGTGATGATAAAATCTATTTCTAATGGACACATTTCTTTTGAATATGTATTCTATGTCCAAAACATGGATCTTGAAAATAATCCACCAAATTGGGGTCAATCTACCCAATACCTCTTTTTTCTTCGGAGAATGTTATTTTTTATCCATATAGTCTGACAAAATTATAAAAAAATTATACCGTTCTAAAATAGTTTACAAGCATCCCATATATGTATGTCTTAAGTAATTAATTTATATCATAAAATGGCAAGGTCATGATAAAAGACTTCTCTTAATCTCCACCATCCAAAATTCTAGAAAACGTAGAAATATTTTATCCATTCCCGTTATAACCATATGGTCCTCTGCATAGTCACTCAACCTTGAGATAAAAAATAACATGGATCTCTTCAGAAAAAATTCTGGAATATGAATTTTCTTACAACTATGATAGTCCTCCAAACACATATTTTTTCTCAGAACAAGAATTAATCACATGAATTTAGATGATTCATGTGATTATTCCAACATACATGATCAAACGGATTTTAGATGATTCAGGTGATTATTCCAACATACATGATCAAACGGTGCCACAAAAAAAAATCATTTGGTCCATATTTGATCATGTTAAACTGGTCAGAATAGATTATCCTCTATGGTTCATCTATCCTTAAATATGAGTCAAATATATGCAATGAATCACTATTACAGAACTATGTGTATCTTGGTTTTCCTTTTGATGAGATATGTAGTGAAATTAAATCATATATCTTTGTCCATATACCATGTGGGAAACAAATTTCTATCCCTACAAAATATCTTGATTAGTGTGGTGAACCACTATCAAATAACAATATTTTATTTTAGTTTCATTAAAATGTGATATAAATTACACACTAAACTATTTTTCAATTCATGTCCTTGGAATAAAAAATTTTTCCCTCCCAAATACATATTAACCATGTTCATGAAAGAAAATCTATCATGGGTTCCCTCATTTAAAAATTCACAATTGGATAATAATTTATCAATCCTTACATATGAGAATGATCTGTTCAAGGATCCTCCCATCTATATATGATTATCCTGGTATTAAATGACCTCTATAATGTTCGTTTGATACATTCACTTTTATATAAAATACAATATATTGTCATGGGAAACTCTGAAACAACTATTTTTTGATAACATCATAAAAAATCCTAATTTAAAGGACCCGTTTTTTTGACTGTGTATACTATACCAAAGCAAGGATATGTATAATAAACCTCAAAATATGTGAATTTCAAATAGATACATCATTTTACTTAGGAGAATTCACTTTTGATTCTATATTCCTAGATCGAATAACATTGGAATCCACCTTTTAAGAGAACCAAGATTACAACATAATGTTTTATCTTCTCATAACTAAAAGATGTTGGAGAAATCCTAGCCTGAAATCCCTTATTGGGTTGTTATTCACATTACACACATTTTATGATGTTCAACCTACAACATTAGTTTCATTGGTCCAACTTGAATGATCAAAAAATAACCATTAAAAGAGACGTTATACTCTTTAGGTTGAAAACCAAAAAAGGGAACCCTGTGAAACATTTGATTATTTCCTAATAAGATTCATTCATATTTCAATTAGGATAATATTATAGTAGGTATACACAAGACAAATATTTTTTGGGTATTTCATGTTTCTCAAGAAATAGTCGGCTATGCCCCCTAGTTCCCATGTTATAGGAATGAGATTAGAGTATATTCAATTTAAGACAATGGTTTTTATTCCAATATCTACCTTCAACTATGAAAAAAATGGAGAATTTTTGGGCAGGAATGATTGAGAATCATAGTTATTACTACTAGTTACAAAAAATTATTATAGAAATTGGATATCAATAAAAATGAACCTTGGATTTATAATATATAAATGTTAAAGGACCATCCATAAGATAGAGTCCCCATATTATACATTACAAGTATCCTTCAAAATAAATCATAGTTTTTTTATTAATTTATGGGCCTCATCAATGTTCTGTTGAATCCTTAGAACCTCTAAATATTCATCCTCCTCATTAAGATGAATTTATTCCCATTCAATTATTAAAACATCTTCTTCCTGGGTTTGGATATACCCTAGTTACTAGTAAAGCTATAGAACTTCCCCTATGGAAATATCCAACCTCTTCTGGAGATGTATCATCTCTAGATCCATCTCATCAACTCAACATTTGAATTCTCCAAACAGTTTACTATGATTGATCTCTATCTAAGAAAAAATGGATCAGATGTCATTATATTATACGAGTAATCACACGTGGGATAAAATATCTTGATACGTATGCTATTTATCCCACAATTGAATAGTATAATTAATAATATAATCAACCATGTGGTAGTAAAAGATACTATAAAATACATGGTGAACAAGATTAGTTGTTAGTATATTTGGGAGGGATGATTATCAAGAGGCATCTCTAAGAATACATTATTTAAATTTCGTCAAATGAAACTTTGATATACCCAAAAATAATTCAATTCTTCCTAGTTTTCCTAAATAATTATATCATTGGATGACACATACCGTAGAATCGACTCTCTTAGAGAATAATCCTATGTTATATTTTTTGGGGAAACTTTTGGGTCACTTTGTTACATAGAATTAATCATAGTGGATGAATCCTCTTAAGGAGAAGACATAGAATATTATTTAATAGAATTATATATGAAATTTTAAATAAAAATTTTATGATAATAAATATTATAGTTGAAGGATGATCATGGTAGCTATAAATACTTACACATTGATAGATCAACGACCTAGTTTTATACCCCCCATCATCCTTGACCTCTTTATATTGAATAAGTATCTCTACAGGGTAACCTTCATAGTGGTTCCTAGTAACTGGGAAAAAGGATCATATAAATCCCCCACTCTACGATCCTAAGAAGTTGTTTTCTTTGTTATAGGAGCATGTGGAGCCTCAATGATCTTTTCATAGATGCATTCATAAATATTCCCATTAGAAAAATCTTATAATGTTAATATTATTGATAAAAACATGATAAATATAAATGTAGGTCATGTGTAAAAAATAATAAACAATTTTTTTTTACAAAACCCTATTGAAGCACAAAAAATCCTTCATAGATTCAAGGATACCAATATCTTCTAAAATATCTACAACATCCATTATTTTATTATATAATGAATCAAGTCTCACTTCATCCTCACTAGTAGGGATATCCTATATGGAAAACTAATGATAGAAATTTTATCACATGTTAAATATATCCTATGGTCTTTTAGAAGGAACCACTTCTCTAGATTCCATCAAATTAGGATCATTGTTTCCACCTTCATCAGGTGGTTCAAAATCACAGTCAGTCATTTATAGGAGTCTAATGGAACGTTAAGTGGTTGTTATAGGGTCCTATAATATATGCGATGGATATGAAATTTAATGAAGAGGATAGTTCATTATTTATAAACCAAATAATATCATGCATAACTAACATTACAATATTCTACTATCCCCTTATAGTAACAAGAAGAAATTGGTCCTTATCCCATGAAACATCTTCTATCAAGGTTATGAAATTACTGAAAATATTCCATGATCTATCAAGTATCATTTCCGGATGGATCAACGCTATATACTTTGGGGGAGAAGTATGAAGAATATCCTACAATATAAAAGAGTGTTAATTTTCATTTATATTTGGAATATAAAAAATATACAGTGTTGATAAAACTCAACAACATTGATAATGTGATTTAATAATGTCTTTTCTATTAGTTGATGTTTCAATTTAGATGGTAGGTGTCTCAATATTTTCTTAAAAAACGTAATGGGGGGGGGGGGGGTTAGAAGGTCCTCCCTCCATTTCCTCCTTTATGATCCTTTAGACTAGGGTAATCGACTAGATATGGAATGAAAGACCCCTCAACCCTTATATGAGTTCCTATAAATGTATATCATGGTGACTCCAGGAATGGTGGCTCTTTTGTTTTACATAGAAAAAAATGTTACATATCTACTCAATATCGTCCCCTTGTTCGAGAGAATTTGTCGGAAGGGGTGGATGGAAAGTGAATTTAATCATCTGCATTAATGAACTCATCCCATTCATAGGTGATTTGATCACCCACACCATCTATATTTCCCTAATTCATCATATGAGTTATGTTCTTCATAGAATGGTTCCTGTTTTTTTATAATATATTATAAAATATATCTCCCAATAGTATTTTCCAATTTCAGTTTTATTTTAGACATAATGAAAGCCCAATGGTTATATATTATCTATGATATATTGAATATATATACAATATTTATGAAATGTCCAAAATTCCTTGATGTTAGATTGATTATCATTTCAAAACTCAACTACTTCAAGCCACACAAATTTTGATGTCTCTATGGTTGGTTATGAAGGAGAATTAACATGTTTTGACATTAAGGGACTTCAATGAATCTCTATTTCAGTTGTAGGTTAGAAAACTAGATCCCACAACACCCCCAAAATATATATACTATATCACCTTGACGGAACCATATATGGAATGATATTTTCAATCATATATTTCAAAATTTTCTATGTTTTATATCACTTAAAAAATTATATATTTATCACTATAGTTTTCAGGGTGGGAAATATTTAAATGTTTTCCACATCCAATAGTTTAAATAATTTCATAATGAGGGGATTCTATTCACCAAAAAACGTTGATAATATTAAAATATATAGGTCTTAGTGTACCTTAGAGTCAACTGAATGTATGTAACCATCGAGTAAAACATGACTACCACCAGAGATGCCTCTTGATCTATGAGGACCATGAACTAACATGCTACCATTGGGTACTTCCCTAATCAAACATGTGTAGGAGGGGATATATTTGTTTGTTTTAGGATTTTTAATTGATGTAAAATCTATAAGGTTTGTTGGATTCATAGAGAATTTCACCGTCGATCCATGTTTCAAACACACAATCCATAAAATACATTATATAAGACCTCATTTCACAATCACCATGGAAATTATCTGTTATTATTCTGGTGGGTAGATAACCACATGTGAAGAAGATAAATTATACATGTAGGTTTATATTTTTCATATCTACCAAATATATCATAGAAAACTTCTTGGATTGTTGAGACACATTTTTAAATTTATTTGAATCCAAACATAGTATTTTTAACTTCACTCATCATGTAATATGTGATAAAATGTACCACAATATTTCCCTATAAACATGTGGAATGAACATTAAATTATGTAAGGATCCATTCCCATGTAAACATGAAAAATGAATAAGTGGACCATTGTTAAATTTGGATTTCCAACCCAATGTGTTCCCATTCTACCAAATTAATTCAAAAAAAAAAGACCTCATCTATACATCACTATTGGATTCGTGTAATGACATCATGTAGGTAGTAAACCACATCTATAGAAATTTATCATGATGGGGTTTTACAAGCATAATTTACTTGATTAAATACCCATATTTTTTTTATTTTCATTTATCTAATATAGGATAACATTTATTTATTATTCTACACATTTTTAGAAAATAAACCCCTATTAGATGGTTATATTTATGATCCTTCCCTTGGCGATCCAAGAAAAAATCAAACCATTGTTCTTGATTAACATCACCCCTAGGGAATGGGTATTTACCCAGGAGATCCTCAGTTATAATTTACAATTCATGAGACATGGATGGAATTGGGTTAAAAAAGACCCTCATTTCCTTCAATGCTATGAGATCATCATACATATCCACAATAAAGTGTTATCTTAAGAACTTATAAACATTTGATAAAATAATATAGAATTCTCCATTCATGAAGTGGAGGGTCATAGTTTGTATACTCCATCAAATTTGTATATTTTGGATTATGTATGTATGTTTTTATACATATATTTTTGAAACCCAAGAAGATTCACAAATACCAACCACATTCAACTCACATAAAAGCTCAAAAAAACTTTTACACACTCATTATTCCCATATTGACTATTGTTTAACACCCCATTGGTTGTGGAAGTCACAATATTTATTTTAATGCTTCAATTTATCCGTTATATAATAATGGAAGATAGAGGTGTAATAATGTTGTTTCAGCTCAGTAGTGTGGGACATCAAATATGGAGCACTATTACTATGGTGCAAGAGATATACATACGGTGACATTACCTTATTATGTATTAAACAGTATAGGATATTTTTGATGTAGTGAGGTTCGTGAATCCCTTTAACCACGAGAGTGGCATGTAATTATTCATCCTTGAGATAATTATGTCTCTGTTGGCCCATGTTCATAGATTGTAAATTTTCCAATCTCAAGATACTTGAGATGATCCTTCATAAGAAACTTCATGAGATCTGCAAGGTTGGAGGCATATACTTAGCAATAATCTATCCAACAATATATAGGATTATATTGATGCATTAAAAAATATTGTTTGTCATTAAAATAAACTATTTTCTTATCCATTGAAAATATAAATTGAAGCAAGTAGTTTTTCATTAGTGCTAAAATAATAATATGGATAATTTTTTATGAAAAT
The DNA here is from genome assembly GCA_963277665.1 of Viscum album. NCBI lineage: Eukaryota > Viridiplantae > Streptophyta > Magnoliopsida > Santalales > Viscaceae > Viscum > Viscum album. Next base: position 1,363,572,336 of record OY728162.1, on the reverse strand, counting down.
TAGGAAAAGGAAAGGTCTCTCATAGGTAACTCACCTTGATGAAATCACACAGGTCAGTCACTCAAGTGACCATGAAAAGTGCCATGTGGATGTGTCCTCATGCATAACACTACACCAAAAAACCTCACACATGTCACTTACTAAAGGGACCTCAAGAAAGTTCCTCACAGATGTGACCCCATGTAGCCCAAATTCCCATATAACCTCATACAGGTCTCTTGCATAGGTCAGTCACCCATGATACCTCACAAAAGTAACCTCAATGAAGTAACTTCATAGAAATACTCATGCAAGTGAATTCTTAACATGGGTATGGTAAAAATATATTCTCAGAAGATATGCATAATGAGAGCATGTATATGTGTTCAATAGTTCAAATGAAGGGAAATTGTAATGAGATAATATTTGTTATCACAACAATGATGTGAACTGTATCAGCACGATGTATTTGCATGATTCAACTGTGTGATTCACCATTATGGGGAACTTGTGTGATAGACATACAGGAACAGGTTACACCATGTCTAGAATATGAGAATGCATGAACACATGGATCCAATTGAATTAAGGGTCCATCAACACTAGTGTTTCTCTTTACCTCTTGATCTAATCCACATCATTCTAGTCAAATCCAACCCTGAGGGGGGGATTTAATGGAACTACAAGTTTAAGTATATAATTACTTTTAAAAGTATGAAATATAAAATTCACGAATAATAACGATGAAATATTCAAAGGTAATGAACTTATAATAGAACCCCCTACAAAGTTTACTAGATAAAACCTATGTCTTACACTTGCATGGCTTGACACCAAGTGCATGTTATACTTTCAAGATCAACCAGTGAGTACTCATTAATGATTAGATAGTAAGATAAAGTTCATCATTTTCCATCCATTATCATAGATGAATTGTGTGAATGTACTTCTCTACAGAGGTTCCTATGTTTTTCTTTAAATCAGATCCTCAGGATCCCTATTTGACACTCCCTATATACCTACAGATCGATGGATGATCTACTAGCCCTAGTCCCTCACCAAAGTTTCTAAAAATCCTTGATAGGTTTTTATACATTCAAAAGGAGTGGGAATTAATAATATTCATGGTAGTAGAGTTCCTCAAATGTTTTAAAAACCAAGGACCTATGTATGGAACCACTTCACCCATTTTACTTAAGATGATATGGAAAAGGATCCCTCTATAACTCAATACATGCAAGATATCCACCCATGAGTAACCGAGGAGACCCTTGTCTCTTATGAAACATCTTTCCCAAATTGGGTCAACTGAACTATTCAACACTCAAGAAATTTTTCTAAAATAACCAAGTAAATAATGAGATAAATAATAAATCATCTCAACTAGTTATTACCTAGGGAAATAACGACTCATGTCAACCAAGGGATACCTAGGTGAATCCAAACTATGCTCACCAAGGTATCACCTAGGTGAAGCCCAACATAGCTCACACATGTATCACTTAGGCTAAGACCGTCTAAGATTAATGAGGTTTTTAATGGGAGATTCTCAATTCCTCTCACATAGGTATCAGTAGGTAGAATCACAATCCATCTCTCCCAGTTACCACCTTATCAAATCCCAATTCATATCTCTTAGTTATAACCTATGTGAAGTCCAACTTAACTCACCCATGCATATCTTAGGCCATGACTGTATGGGATTACTGAGGATTATAATGATCAATTCCCAATTGATATCACATAGGTATCGATAAGAAGAATCACAACCCATCTCTCAAATTTTTCACGTTAGTGAAGCCCAATCCATCTATCCACGGTATCATGTGGGTACGACCCAATACAGCTCGCCAGGTTCTTTCCTAGGGGAGGCTTAATATATCTCACATTGGTATCACCTCATTGATGAATAAATTGATACATGAGTAATAACCACACTAAAATTATACCACTACCCATTTTATAGGCCTCGTATCATGAGGAGATCAAATTGAGGCCTCTTACATGGCCATTATATATGCAAGAGAGGATCTCAAACACATAATCATTTCCTCTTGATCGTCCATTAATGTGGTAATAAAAATAAATAATTTTTCCTACCTAATTGATATGTTCCTTAGAATATGACAATAATGCATTGATATGGTAAAGAGGATCTCAACTTTATAGATGGTGGATACTATTTAGGAAATGTACTTCATCCTGAGTACTATTTAAAATTTGAAGAAAATTGAGCATCATCTGCACATTCTGTGGGTGCATAATCCATGTGGAGTTGTTTATAAACATTTAAGAAGATAATATAGGGAAAATGGAATATTTCATATTGAATACCCTAATATAGAATCACCCTCTTCAACTATAGAGAGAGGAGAAAATGTCTATATTGGGAATCCTTTTTGGAGTAAGACCCTATCCATTCTAGTAGGACATAAATCCTCTCATCCCCTCTATATTACTTCCCTCAAACACAAACATATGAAGTTGAATGATTCAAATGTCTATAGAATTTGGGTGTAAGTACCTTCCAAATACATTATCATGCTACATGATGATATTTTACAATCTATTGTTTCTCACACTGATCGTGACTTTCATAGGATGAGAGATCAGTGGTGATCATGTAACCAACATGGTCAAACATCCCAAATGGGAATCCCACATACATGTCAACCCCAACACATCCAAAATACATGGTATTTGATTCCCATACTTATAAGATACTTTGGAAGCATACATGAGGTTCAACCCCAACACCCGCAATACACCACCATAATTATTTTATCCATATTCTATGTTATATCATGTTCCAAATTAAGAGGCTATCTCCATTATTGGTCCTATTAATCCCATCATAATTGTAAATTATTACACATTATGTCTATATTTTTAGGGTTATTTTCCTTATAATATCAAACTCGACCCATGAAAAGCCAAATTCACTATAGTATCTATCACAAAAGGGTCTATTGTTCATATATTTCACACCATACATGACTAGAGATCATTCACCCATACATTATTTCCACATGATGTTGAACTTCATATCTTTTTCATTATAAAATGAACCTAAATGGTATGATGTTTCAAGTTAAGTTATACTGAACTAAACAGGTCCTAATTTTATTCAGAAGGATATATAGGAATCCTTTTTCATTCTCTTGATCCCAACATCTGAAAAATTCATGTTACGCTTGATGAAGATTAATTCCAAAGTACCCCACTACATGTCTTCAAACTAGTATAAAAATTATATTAAAAATGGGGATTCTATGATCTATATAGATGTTTTTTTGATGGTGAAACTTTGATACATACAAATTTTTTCTCCCATATATATAGAAAACACATTTCATATGTGATGGGAAAACCATTTTATACTTTGTTTTATAAATGATTCATGAATATCCATAAATCAAAAACATTGTCCCAAAATATGAAATAATTTCCCCTAAAAAGTTTTTTATACTAACATCCCATCATTTGGACTATTGTGAGTTCCTATTAATTTTTTCAATATTACCAAAATGATCTTCTACCTTGGGAAAACAAGTCTATAACACACCATAGATGTTTTTACCCTTAGGATTTAATGGTTAAAAAAATTAAAAATGTTGGAAACCATATTAAAGTGGTGAAAAGAAGATAAGTTCGATGTAAAAAAACTATTCAACCATTCTTAACTAGGATAATTATTTTTTGGTCCCTAAATTTTAATTAGAAACAATAATAATCCACTTTCTTTCTCTGAATGATTTATGAAAATTTTATTTTAATTAGATGATTGATCAATCAATTAATTTTTATTTTCAATCAATAAAATTTTAATATGACTCAATTATCACTAAATGTCTTTAATTTTTTAATACCATATTTCCATTTCTAATTTTAAGGGTGTCAACATAAGTTCCATTTATCGATTTAATTAGGAAATTGTCTACATAACCATGTACCTCTATCTCTATGTGGTTTTAGTTTTTCTAATCATTAAATAGAAGGATATTCCATTAATTGATTTGAGAAATTCTGAAAAACAAGAAATTTGATATTATGATAAAAATGATTATGGATAAATTATACAAGTTACCTTTGTTTTTTTAACCATCCAACTTATTCCCATAAAAGCTTTATTACCAGGATTTTCATTTTACTGAAAAGGTGTAAATTATTGGTGTTTTTTTATTATAACACTATTTGTGATTATTGTGAAAGTTATTGAGGGAATGTTTAATGGTGGAGTGTTTGTGACACCAACAGTGTCACTAAAATTTGATTAACTCATTCATGGACTATTAAATGTTATTATATACTATTTGGGATGTCAATTGAGGGGTTTTGGAATTTTTTTTGGGTCTGATGATTTTCTCATGTTTTTCCCAAACCACAGAACTTAAACCTAAAAAGTTTCAGATTTTTATCGAGTAACATTCTCGTGGTTTAAGAACTATTCACAAAATCATGATGAAAAACCGTGAAGACCATTACAGGCTTAATATCTTTTAACCTAAATATCTAATTTTATTGATTCAACTTCATATTTTAATCCCTACCTATTGTGTATCTAATAGAGGGATACCATTTATTTTGAATCATTTTGGGTCTCATTTTTTGACAATTTCATAAAAAGGTTAGTGATTATTCACGGTTTCTTCATCAAATCCTCCCCTTTCCCTTTCAACTGTATTGGCTCTCTATATTTCTTGGATCTCCATGGGGTTTCCTCCAATGGATGAACCCTAATGGCTAGGTTTTATTATTGGTAAATTTTACTTTTAATCATGGTAATTCTAATTATCTATGGGGATTAGATCTCTCCTATCTGAAGGATTCATTGCGTTCACACACTAACAAGGTAGGTGTTTCAATGTTTTCCCTTTTCAATGCAAACAATTGGATCTGGAGTGTCTTCAATTAATTTTTAAATATTTTTTCATCCTTATAATACTCATGGTTAGTTCATGTTCATTCTTCCTTATTGATAGTATTTGATAAAAATTTATTTCTAAGGGTTTCTTTTATGATGAATATAAATGTGTGCACACATGGTGTTCGATAAAATTCCTATTATTATCCAAACAAGAAATTGAAAACTTTTTATACAATTTTGAATTGGTTTTAATTATTATCATTCTTGAAAATGGATCATGAAATGTGATTTTAATGAATATTTATGGAATGATTGTTTATATTGAAAGGTTTATGGAAGGTTCTCAAGGGTTTAAAGGTATAAATTTTATTATTTAAATAGTGTGAGTTATTGGATTTGGTTGGAAAGAAAATAATTATTTTTTTGAAAATTTGTTTTTGGTGTTTCAATAAATGTAATCGTGTATCATGGAATGTTGGCACATTCATGGGTGCACTAGGTGAACACATAGATTTTCCCTCAAATGAAGATGGAATTTGAAAATGGTGTTCCTCATTATACCTTGGTTCCATAATTGAATTTTGGTTTCAAAATGTTATTTTTTATCTTTTATGATTTCTAAATATGGATTAAAAAGAAATCTTCAAATGTTATTCCATTTTGAATTTGAAGAATGATTTGGGAAACATTTTAAATAAGGGACCCTTTGGAGTGTTTTATAAAGATTCATGTTTTTTCTATAATGTAGAAAGGATTGTTTAACAAGATCGTGGGGATTTGGTGTTCCTCATGCTTTTAGATGCGATTTGTAATGTTTTGGTGTGAGTATGATTTTAAAATGGAATTTAGATATACAAGTGGTGTTATGTGAAATTTGGAAATCGATTGAGCACAAAAGGGAAGCTAAAGTATCTTGGTGGGAGGACATGGACCAGTTTCCTAGTTATTCAAATGTGGATTAAGCCCGATTTCAATTAGCGGGATTGAAAATGAAAACACTAATTAAACTGTGATGATTGATTGGAGACCACTAGTTTAGGGGTGTGTTACTTACTAGTGGATATTTCAAGAGAATGTAGTTGTTCATGGTTTGTATGCCACATTTCATGACAATATCAGGTAATTAATTTCCCATTGTTTTCTAGTGCATAGGGGTATTTCCCAAGATTTGTTCTCATTTTCTATATTGCGCTTACAATTAAAAAATGGTATGTTGGGCTGGAATGTCAAAAGCCAACATGTTGACTTTAAATTTTCTTCCATTAGAATTGTTTTCTATTTAAATTTTTCCCCTTTAAAAAATTTTAACTAGTATTATTTGGTTTCAGTTTTTTTTCACAAAATGAAAGTTGTCTTGAAAAAAGTATAGTGGCCTGTTTTGGCTATTAAAATGTGAAAGTTGTGCTTATTTAATAAAATATGAAAAATCAATTTTTAGGACATTATTTCAATAGAGTGTTGATGGATTGTTTTAGGAAAGGAAAACATATTGATTCTATAATGATTGCCTACTGATATATTTTATTTCACACCCTACTTATACCACTCACTATCGGTAGACTCAATCTATTTTTCAAGATCCATTTTTCTCAGGTTATCCTTGTTTGGATGCTCATTTTCAAATCAAAGTTAGGCTTGTGGTTGGAGATGACCAAGTGGTCACATAGAGATTGTGGTATCATGGTACAGTTTTAATTCCTTCCCTCATTTTTGTTTTAGTTTTTATATTTTTAGTTGTATCATGTAACTGAATTGGTTTGTTTATTTATTTGTAATTCAGTTAATATATTTGGATATTTGTTATTTTCACTTTTACTTAACCTTATTTTTGGGATAAAATCATTCCATATTTTATTTTTTTGATGGCTGAAATTATTTTCCACCACGTGGGGAATGGGAACACACTTCAGTCCATGCCACAGATCTGGTCGGGTGACAGTTCAGATGATATTTCATGATGGTTCATCAAAAAATGGTATTAGAGTTGGGTTATTGTTATTTAAGGTGTCTAGTAGATGGATATTAGGAAATTCGAGACTCATAAGGTAGGATGATGTTTTTTCCGGGTCATCGCCTCTCGTGATGAGAAATCAGTTACCATGGTTAGTTTGGGAATTATGTTTTTTGTCTTTGTTTTTTATTGACGGATGTCAAAAGATAGAAAATTGGTGTTACGTCGAGATTTTACAAAGAGTAGTAACCCATGTATAATCTGAGTACATAGTTCTAGTTACTTATAGTTTTTTATTCTTAGTTGGAGTATGTGTCACAACCATGTGGTTGAGTTAAGAATAACTATTAGATCCGCATCCTGACAGTTTAGTGTAAGTTGTTTTCTATTTCGGTTCCAGTTTATGTAAGTGTATATTGAAAATGAAAATGGTTTTGAAATGAAATCATATTATTCCAAAAAAATTTATATTGGTAAAGTAGGGGTTTGAATAAAAATCGGTTTTAAAGATAGAAAAGTAGTTATTTTGAGTGATTTTTAAATTTATATGGAATATTTTAAAGGAAATCAATTTTTTTGAAAAATATTTCGTTTGTTTTGAATTGGAAAGGAAGTGGATTTTAGATACACCTATTATTTCATATAAACGTTTTCACAGGTGAGGGTATATATGTGGAAAGTGTGTTTTGGTATCTATGGATAGACTTCGATGAACACATGTCCAATGGTTCATGGGATTCTGTGAGTGTGTATTTGATGATGCTTGGACACGTTTTTCTAAAGAGATATTGAAATAGTTAAATGTTTCCTGAAGTAGTTTTTTATTTTATAATTTGCATTTTGGTTTTGTGAAATGTGGATTTATATACGAAAGTGGCCTTAAAATAAGTTGGTTTTGAAAATAAAAATATAAATAGGATTCAAAAGGAGGATTTTGGTTGTTATTATATGATTTTGGTTTATGAGATTCTTATTTTTGCTTGATACATTTCTTTCAATTTTGTTGTTGTTTTATGTGTCTCCTATTATTCAAATGATGCATCCCAAAAAGGTCCCTAGAGTTTAGGATGATTCATACCTTGTTTCTATTTATTATCAACTGTTTCCTATCTATCGTGGTGATCACGATCTGTTAGAGGAATTGGAGTGGCTTAAAAAATCATAGTACATCTTTAGATTGTTAGGAACTCCTGATGCTATTAGAGTTCGTGGTGTTTTTGGTCTGATAGAAGGCCCATCTCCAGAAGAATGAGAGTTGGTCACCCTACCATCAATGCATGTTGTGATGATGTTTCATGTAAATAAATCCTTCTTCATCTGATGGTTCATACTGAATATGATAAAATAAATAAATTGGATGATATCATGCATATTAAATAAGGCCAACTGATGGTAAATTCCTACATAGACTATTTCAAGGAGTTGGATTCCTTTTCCTTGAAGGTGGTATAACTAGATCTGATGAAGACTTCTATTTTCCTTGGGGGTCATTACCAAGAGATCACGGATGAGGTCCTATCTTCTAAGGACCATTGTTTTCAGAATATGGTTGGTGAAGTGTTCCTAGATGAGTTGGTTCCTGGAGCACATATGGTTTGTAATCTGGTGGCACTCATTATTCATGAGGGTTCTTCATTTATTGAGTATTGGATGCTTGAGGAACATGTTCCAATGGAGTTATACTCATTGGTTCTAACATATAGTTTGCCATACCATTTTTTGGTGTTCCATCAGCGTGACCAGTCTAGGAAATCAAAGTTATCTTGTTGTATCCCTTAGAAGACCTACCATCATTGTGACCATTTGAGACACCTAGATATGTTCGGCTTGAAGAATATCATAAATAAGGGATTATGTCCGAAGGATTCTCGTTCCTGACTATGAGGCGGGAGATTCTTCAACCGTCAGAGCCCCCGCCATAGCTCTCGATGTGAAGCATGCGCATAGAAAGTTTTACCGAGGTTATGTGATACCTTGGCCCAATTTGTTCCCCATGTTTGGAGGAAAGCATTTGAGGTTTCCTTGTTGTAGTTTTTTTGTTGATGTATGGTCATCATTTCATTGTAAAAGAGTGATATAATTGTTTGATCATAATCCGAGTAATTATTTTCATCTGAACATGGTTTCTAGTATTATTCATTTTTCTTTAAGTGTGATTGGCCCTAATGTTGGTTGGTATTGTTTTTAGTTGTTCTTTTTGGAGATTATTATGTTGTTTGTAATTAATGGATATTTCTTTTGGTTTTGGTATGGGTTCCTTTCATTAGTTTTCCCTAGTTCTTGGGGGTTCGATTGGTTTATGAAACAGTTTCTAGTTTGGGTAGTGGTATTTTTTCACTCATGATAAGGAATATGTGTTAGTTTGTTTGGGGAGTTCCCCATTTACTGGTGGTCGTGAGGGTGTTGTTTGGATTTTGAAGTCTCTATTCTATTTGAGTTCTTATGGTGGGGTGAACCCTTTCGTGTTCTCGCCTCATTATTGTGTTGTGATTTATTTTTGATTAGTCGGGTATGATGTGTGGACTAAAAGGACACCCCATGGTTCATGTATTATTTGGTTTTGATCGGGCATGAACATGAGTTTTTTCTATCATTGGACTTGGTTACAAAAAAGGGAAAAATTGATTGTGTTGGGGAAAATTATCACACCACGACCATGTTTCTAATTTAGTTTTATTTATTTATCGATGTTGGGTATTCTGGTTGAGGTTTGGGATGAGTTTACAACAAAAGTCTTGGTATTTTTGTGGTTTTAGTTTTCTTCCTACCCTATATGTTGTTATTGTGAATGTTATTGGGGGGAATGTTTCATGGTGGATAGTTTGTGACACCCACAGTGTGTCTTCATGATGTTTAAATCATTTAAGTATCATTGGGTGGTCATCCCTAGTTTTTGGGGTGTCATTTTAGGGTTTTTAGAAAATCTTTGGGGTTGTACAGTTTAAGCACAACTTTGACAAACCGTGAAGCTTAAACCTATAAAGTTGAATATTTTTTTCTAGTCGCACTCGCATGGTTTTCACAAGGATCACAAAACTGTTTAGAAAAATCATGCAGCCCATTACTAGATTAATAACATTTAACCATAAAATTCAATTTGCGTGATTCCACATCCCATTTGAAGCCCAACCTATTCGGTATCGACCAGAGGGATCCCCCCTTTATTTTCCATTTTTCTTTCCATCTTTTTAGATGATTTCTCACCAATAGTTAGTTATTATTCATGGTTTATTCATCAAATCCTATTCCTTCCACTTATCCTCCCTTCACTATCTTTATTTATTGGGTTTCCTTTGGGTTTCATTCCATGAATAACCCTAATATCTAGGGTTTATGTTTTGATCATTTTATATTAGATATTGTGTGTGAAATTGGGATATAGGAATTAGATCACTCCTCTCCAAAGGTTTATTTGCATTTCCACACCATCGAGGTATGTGTTTCCATTTTTTTTTCAGATGCAAACCATTGGTACTTGAGAATATTAAATATTTTTTTAAATGTTATGAACATCCTTATAATACTCATATTCAGGTTATTATGGTGTTTTCTTATTGAAATAATTTGATAAAAATTTCATTCCAAGGGTTTCATTTTTATGCATATAAATGTGTGCACATAAGGTGATCGATAAAATGCCTATTATTTACTGAACATAGAATTGAAACATTGTTGTATTATTTAGAATTTCTTTTACTTATTATCTTGGTTGAAACAATAAATGAATCATGAAATGTTATTTAGATGCTAATTTATGGAATAATGATTTATAGTGAAATGTTTTTGAAAGGTTCTTATGGTTTTTAAAGGGATTGTTTGTGTTATTTAAATTGTGTATGTTGGATTTGGTTTGAATAAAAATAATGAATTTTATGAAAATTAGTTTTATGTGAATCCAGGAATTTTATCATCGGTCATTGGATGTTGTCACATCCATGGGTGCACTAGGTTCACACATGGATGTTTCCTCAAATGAATATGGCACTCAAAATGGTCTTCCTCATTAAAACTTGTTTCATTAAATAAATTTTGGTTTCCAAAATGTTATTGGTTCCCCTATGTTATTTTTAATGATAGATTAAAATGAAATGTTCAAAAGGAATTAAAATTTTAATTTGAAGCATATGTTGGAAAACGTTTTACATAAGGGATCGTTTCATGTGTTTTATAAAGAACGATGTTTTTCAAAAATTTAGAATGGATTGTTAGGAATTTTTGTGGGGAAGTGTAGTTCCTCATGGCTTTAGAAGGTATTTTTAATGATTTTGGTGTGCGAATGATTTTAAAATGGAATTTGGATGTACATGTCATGTTATGTGAAATGTAAAACTTGATTGATAACAAAAGGGAAGACGTGGTATCTAGGTAGGCATACTAGGACTAGTATGCTAGTGATTAAAAAGTGGTTGTATCCTTGTTTCACTTATTGATATTTATGATGAAAACACTAATTAAACTATGATGATTGATTGTAGACCACTAGATTAGGGGTGTGTTTTCTATTATTGGATCATGCATGATGACGTTTATGGTCTTGGTTTCTATGCCACATTACACCATGATACGATGTACTCAGTTTCCCATTGTTAGCTATTTCCTAGGTGTATTTCTCCTGACTAGTGCACATTTTCTATATCGCACTTACTATCGGTATATAATATGTTGTGTTATATTGTCAAAATAAAATTTATTTCCTTTAATGTTGCATCCTTTATAATTGTTTTCTATTTAAAGTTGTTTATATTTAAAAAAAATTGTCACTTGTATTATTTGATTTGGGTTTTTTTGTAAAATTAAAATTGTCTTGAAAAATAAATTGTGGCATGTGTTGGCATTTAAAACGGGGAAGTTTTGTTTTTTAATAAAATGTGAAAATTCTATTATTTATAACTGTATTTCAAACTAGTATTAATGGATTGTTTCACGAAGGGAAAACATATAGATTATTTGGTGATTTCGTACTAAGCTATTTAAGCTAACACCCTACTTATACTACTTGGTGTCTGTAGTCTTGAACTATTTTGCTGGTTCCATTTTTCATAGGTTCTCCTGGTACAGTTCCTCATTTTTAGGGAAGCTTTGGTCTTGTGGTTGTAGGTCACCAAGTGGTCACATTGATATTGCAGTATCATGCTCTAGTATCAGTTCTTGTTCTTATTTTTGATTTTGCTTTCAGTTGTTCAGTTGTATTTTGTAACTAAATTGGTTTGTTTATTTATTTGGGATTCAGTATGTAGCTTTGGATTCCTGTCCTATTTATTTTTATTTATCATTGTTTTTTGTCTAAAATAATGCCCACTTTTATTATTTTGATTCCCTAAAGTAGTTTCCATCTAGTGGGGATTGGGAACACCCTTCAGTCCATGCTATGGATCGGGTCATTTGTTGAGTCGGATGACATCCCGTGATATTTTGTGACATGTTATATATTATATTCTAATATATTTGATTATTGATCAAGATTATTATGTATTTCTTATTCATTATAATATTTTATGAATTCATTGGAATTAATCATGTGATGGTTTGGACCCATTATTATATATCCATTATTGCATCTGATGGTTTCATGTGACAATCATGTGTGGGTATTAGGTGTAGGCCTATCAAATTCAATATGATGTATTCACTGCCCTATTAATGTAAAGCATGATTTTTTGGTTGTGGCACGGATGGAAAGATTTATGTCTTGGTTTATTACTTGAAATATAGATCAAGATGCATGATATTATAAATTCAATCTCCATGAATTCAAATATTGATATCCATGTGATCGATGTATTTCCATTTTTGTCTATAAATATTTTATTCTTTGAGTTCCATTGAATTATGGAATTATTTTTTGTCATATATTCCTTCCAAATTATTTATTTTCATCCTATGATCACTTGTTATCTTAGGTAGTTATCACTTACATTTACCCTTATTAAACATTTGATGTTAATATATATTATGTTTCCATTTCCATATGTTATAAAGTAATGTATTATTCATGATGTGACTAATAGAATAGATTTTTTGGAAATTTTATCGTATAATTTTTAGAAAATTTATATATTAAGTAGCTTTTTATATAGTGTAAAAACATCTAATTATTTAATAAAATCATATTATTTTTTATTTTATGATTTTTGGAATATTTCTAAAACCCTAATCATAAAATATTTTGTTAATGTATTTAATGAAATATATTCTTTATTTTATGGAATTATCATATATTTATACCTATGAATCTATATCTAGATTCAAAATTTATTTTCAAATCATGTGTTTATAGAATTGGTATGGGGAGTGTAGGTCTGATGTTCCTCAATTGGTGCTTAATAATGGTTTATAAAACATTTAAGATTATGATGTTTATTGAGGATAATTTAAGGGTTGATAGGATAAGGTTCATTTAAATTTCAATCGTATCGAATACCCTTTGGGATGGTGTATAACTTAAGTTTATGTTAATAATGAACATTTTATACTGGGATTTGAATAGGATAACATTATGCGAAATATTATTAATATGTCCCTCTATAGGATGGCATATGATGTTTTGGTGAAGTCTAGATTACAATGGTTTCCATGAAATTAAAAACTTTTGGATAGTAGTAGTTGCATAAATCTATTGAAGAGATGAATCTAAACAAAAGAAAGAAAGATTATGCAAGGAATCAACCTTCACTCTGGTGTTTGTGCGATTCTATTATGACTACATGACTAGCTATAAACTCCATAGGGGTTTTCATTGGATGATCATACACACTTTACAATCCTATATAATGAAAATACAGTGAATTCATCCATGATTAACTCATATAAATGGGAGATGGAGTGAAAAATATTGCGATTATGCCAAAAAGTATCATAAAATATGATTATGGTTATGATCATTATTGAAGCAATGATCAAACCAAATAAAAAATAGAATGAGTCTCAAGGATGTTCAGGAGAAGGATATTATAATGGAATGAATTTTTAATTTACATCCTATAAAAATTGTTGAATGAATAATGATTGAAAGTTCTTTAATGGGATAAATAGATGTTATAACTATGGAAGTGAAGTCCAATAGACTCACAAATGTATGTTAAAGAGAGAAACTAGAAAATGTATTGCTTCATTGCAAAGGAGTATGCCATAATGTAAATCAATGTCCAAATACAAGGGCCAACAACTAATATACTCACCAATAAACATGAAGAAAAACAAAATCTTATTATAGTACTTGTAATGTACTAGATAATGAGATTTCAACATATATTTACCAATTTATTATGTTATTAATTTTTTCCCAAACTATTAGATATTGATTATAAAATAAAAAAAGATGGAGCTATGATTATTATAAATAACATTTCAAGGAATGTGGAATGTTATTCCTTATATAAATTTATCTTATTTTCATATTAGTGATTTATATGAAATAGGGAATTGGTTATCTCTTTTTATGATGGGATTATAAAAATATTTTATAAAGGTAAATCCCAACCCACCTCTCAAATAATAGGATGATCTTCTAGTAGTGTATGGTATTTTAAGAGTTCCCAAAAGAAATTAATCTAACCAGAAAATTAAAATTGTGAGGAAAAAATTTACTTAATGAGGGGATGTTACACTCTAAGATAATAATATATTATTTACTTTAAATAATAATTTTTTTGATACCTTATTCATTACACATAACCTAAACTGAAATGAAACCATGATATATTTCTATAAAATACGAATATTTATGTTTGACCATTAAAACAAGATGTTAAATAAGTTGTAATGAATATGTGTAAAAATTTTATGAAATATTTATAAAATCATAGTCAACGCTACATTTAATATGAATTATATTCAATTAGTGTACGTAAAATAACTAATAAGAGCCGTTTAGGATTATATTTTTTTCTAAATAATTTCCTTTTATGATCTATTCTTTTTTTGGTCACAAGGAAAATATAAATAATTTATGGTAATATATATTACTATAGATAAATGGTTAAAAATAATTAGTAATTGTTATGAATTTTTTTGAAGAATAGGTTGTGGCCCAAAGAATCATTTTACCCATATGATTTCATTATGTTTTATAATTTTATTTAAAAGATCAATCATATAATTCTAAAATTTAAATATGATAGTATTAAAAATATTTTCAATTTTATAAATATAATATTTATATAAATTTATCTTTATAATTTTTTATAAATGATTTATTTTAATGTGAATAGTGATGTATAACGTTGTTTGAAATACCATTATATAGTCAAAATATTAGAATGGAGGTATGTCATATAAATGTGTGAATTTTTTTATTAACATATATGATTATAATAAGTGAAATTCTAAATATAAAAAATATATATTTCTTTTAATTAACCTATATACTAAATTTTATAACATAATTAATAAGTCTCGCATAAAATTGATTTTAATAAATTAAAAATTTATTATTTAAAATTAATTTCAATCACCTTATGAATCCATATAGAATAAAATGAATTTAAATTTTTTAATCATGAAATTCATATTATTTAATAAAACAATTTCATTTTATGAACATATCATATATTCTTTTTGAATTACCTAGTTAAATTAGTAAGAGTACATTAGGTTAAAAGGGTTTAACGTAGCAAAAAAGGATAAAACATGTAAAAACATGATTGGTAGTTTGTAATATAGGAATATATAGAATTTATATCATCATCAATATATTATTTTTAAATTTTGGAGCCATATTAACTATGAGTGACTTTAAAATATTAAAAGGTTAATGGAATTTAAAAAAATGAAGTCCGTTCTCACATATTTAGAGGGATCTCACCACCCCTCCAATTCGAATTGTAAAATTCAGTATCCTCCAAAAATAAATATCCAATTCAACCCCCATGAATCCTATATTTTTCCATTATCTTATAATAAAATTATTTTCTCTTAATAATTCAATTTACATGGAAATATCCAAGTAAAACTCAATGTAGTCAATGTGAGTATTCAATTTTTTTATTAGCTTCATTCATTTCTATATTTCCTTTAATATTATAAATTTTCAATAAAAAATTAATTATTTTAATATTAGTGATATAATTATTTTTATTATGAAAAATAAATAAAAAATAACCATCTTTCCCATTTTCCATTAGGGAAAACAAATATGGCATACATGCATTTGTGCGGAAAAATACCACTATGAAGCATCATGTTTTGCTTTAGATGAAAAACAAACACTAATGGTCATGATGTGGAATTTAATAAATTATTATACTATTTATAACATATTTTATATCATTAATATTGAAAAATGTAATACATTTATCTGATTATATGGAAACATAAATCATCATCCATGTAAATGTGTGGACTGTGATCATAATGGAATGATTAATTTACATTTTTATTTTCATAATTGTGTCACACAGATGGTTATGAGTATGTTTTTAAGGGATAGATATTATTTTTATGATATAACTATTGTTCTTGTGTTATTAATTATAGCATATATTAATGATATGGTAATCCAATGATCATTCTTAATTCAATCCTTTGAAACAAGCATACTAAGAAGAATTTTTTTATTCCTATTATTTAAAATTTTTATATCAATTAAATATAATACTTATTACTTCAATTTCTGATATATCCCACTAACAAACATAATAATAATATAATGATGATTCTGTTATAATGATTTCTACAATTAATCTCCACACCATTATCCATTAATCTAGTATGTTCATGTTTAGATCTTTTTAACCACATACATGAAAAATACTATGAATTTATATAATGGATGAATATTAACACCAATTTCCTGTTATAGTAAAAAAAATATGTAAATAATAATTTTTTTTGTTCGATTATAGAAAAATAATTAGTAAACTCAATTATTAATAGAAACACTTTTATTCCTAAAGAATAAGTGAACCATGATATTCATTGTCTTCATGTACATGGATCATAATAAAAAATATGGGAATATAATTTTTTTTAAATTTTATGGAACATATATTACAACAAATTTGGTGATCTTAGTATGATTAAAATTGATAAAATATTGAATAGAAACACTATTTTTATCAAACCAGTTAAAAATGATCAATATTTCTTACACCCAATATTGTACATATGTAATAATTAACTTGAATTCTTGTTGAGAATGATTATAAATTATGTATATAAATGGAATAATTATTATTATGATTATTCAATAAGTTATTATGATGTGTAGGTTTCTTATATTGGAGGATAATGTGCATTAATGAGAATCAGAAGAAAATGTGGTGGTATCTAATCCCAATTTATCCCCTTGATATATATTTATTAGTATACACCATGATTTCTATGGATTGGTGAATCAACTGAAAATTAAATAATGGTATAAAAATTGATTAATTATTCACAATATATTCTTTTTCATTTGAGATTTTATCCTTCAATGGGATTTATTTTCCAAATCATTTAATGTGATAATGGTTTTCTTGGTCATAGTTTTTATTCTTAGAGACATAATACATTTTATACACCTTGATTTCCTTTTATGATGAGTTTACATCAAATGGATTTATTTTTCTCATATTTATGTTAATTATTGGGATATATTAAGCCAAATCATATCCATTCATCAAATTTCTATTAATTTAATTTTCATCATAGTAGAAAGGATTCTTAGTATCTCAAAATTTGTTCATTGAGTAATTATTATTCTATTAATCTAATTTCATATAAGTTGGGTAAATTCTAAACTAGATTATATTATAATCTAATATATAATTGAGTTCTATGTATTTAAATAAAAAAATACATAAATACATATATAGCATCTCTTAAATTATAGATTATGTTTCCCATAAGGGTTATTAATAGATCAAGTATCATTTTGATTAGTTATAATGTTTTATATCGATCATTGTATTTACATGCTTGTGTTCTCCCACCATAATGTTTTATTATATTATATTTTTTAATCACCTTGGGGAAAATGAATTTTTAATTAAATTATGTTTTTATTACACTTTTTATAATGTGGGTATTCAACAAAGGTAATTTCAACATAATAAAAAGGTTAATTTCTTTATCCAATGTTCAATATTATTACTGAATATTTCTAGTAATAAATATTAATTTATTTTGAAGCCTCAATTATTGTTTTTTATATTTAAAATTAAATGTTCTAAAAATATTTCACTTCACCTTTTCAAATGTCACTTTTTAGAGTGATATATATGTTTATATTTTATGTAAATGTTATAATTTTTTTTTAAAATCTCTTTTATGTTTTCAAATACAATAAAAATTCATATTCAAATGGATTTACAATAATGGGATTTATGTTACATTATTACATGAATAATTCCCCAATAAATATATATTCTTATAATTATGGTGACTGAAATCGTGTAATTAAGAAATTAAATTCTTCATCCCTTCTTCTATTATACATTTGAATCATTATTTTTCATGAATATTATTTTTCAAAGTAAAAATAATTCTTAGTATCCTTTGTTACGCTTGGGATAATTTCATTTGAAACCACCCACTTTAGTTATAGTAAAAAATGGTAATCAATTTTTTATTTTACACCATTTATATGATTCAGAACATTATATTTAATAAATAAGAGTATGCAAAGGACTAATAGGTTCTATTTATTTAGATTATAGAAACCTAAAAAGCCTTTTATATGTATTTTTGATCATTTCTAAATAAATGTACCATAATAGACCTTATAAAAGAAATCTCATTTTTAATACTAATCCTTGTGATATGGGTAATGAAAACATAAAAAATTGGATATCTTAAATAGTTATTACGTTGTGAATAATAATTTCATGAAGGATGAGTTTATAAGAATTATTTCAAAAATGTGAATTTGAGAAATTTCATAACATCATGAGTGATAACCACAATAAAAATTTCTATAAATGAATATTGGAAAAGGAAATAAATAAAAAAACATCAACATAGAAACAAAAATAATAATAACATGGATTATAAACATTTAACATAATCCTTGAATCACGAGATCATAATATCTCAATGAATAAAATTCTATCACTATGACAGAATCATTATCATAGGGAATCATTACATTAAGGATCCAATCCATGAGAGAATGTAATAAGAATAAAATGAATATTTAAATATTTAAAATAAATTAATACATTAAAAACTACAGTCATGATCCACACATTGAGTTCCTACGCCAATTAGAAACTAAAGAATACTTAGAAATACATTTATCATGAGATATCAACTTTTATCCTATGATGTTAATATAGATAATTTTTACCAACCAACAATAAGTTATACTTATGAGTGTAACTTTCTATTCATTCATTTATAACATCATAACAATTCAATGTAAAAAATTGGTTTTATAAAACATTAAAATGATGATCATTATCTTTTAAAAAAGAAACCATGGAAAAAATTTGTATCATCAAACATCAAAATGGAAATCATTAACCTTCTAAAATAAACTATAGAAATTAAATGGGTCTCTTAAAATATTAACATAGTATAAAAATACATCATGAATTAAATCATTTGATAATGATAAATTAATCACCCCAATTTATCACTAAAATTAATATAAAAAAAATTAAAATTTTTGTTAAATATAAAAATTAATATCATTTGAGATAGATCATTTGAAGATAATGAAAAAAATACCATGAAAAGATCAATTTGAAATTAATTTGTGTTCATCATAATAAATTTTATAGTTACGAATCAATTTTCAAAAATACCCATTTTTTTAAAAAAACATACAGAAAATGTGTCATGAATGTCGGTTTGGTTCAAAAAACATTTCTCACATATAAAAACACATAAATTAATTCAAATGTAAAATCATGGAACAACTATGATCAATATAAAATTATATAACGTAAATAAATTATTTTGTGTAATTAATCCCCTTACGTTTAACCAGGATTTCCATGGGAAGTGATTTATCATCCTGTATCATTATAATAAAAATCATAATTTACTACTTAATTATCTTATTCAAATACATTTAAATTTATAATCCATTTTAATAACAATTACCTTTACCTATTTCATTTTTATAATATTTTTCCAATATTGGGTGTTAATAATCCTTACCATTTTGAACTACAATTATAAAGAAGTGTTGGACTAATTGTTTCTGAAAAATATCATTACTTATAGAGCCCTAATTTCTCCTGAGTTGATGTTTGATAAATTATAATTATTTTTTAATTCCATTACATGAGACCTTCTAAATGGGTTCAATAAAGAAGAAAATCATAATGAACAAGTCTTCGATTATTTACTGTTATTGATGGATTACCTTATCACAATCATAATTTTTTTCCATTATATAACCATATTAGTGATATATATTTATTATATATATAAATATCATCTATACTCAATATATATAAACTAAATCCATCCATGATGGCAACAGGAACAAATGAAATAATTTTATTTTTGGAGGTGGTAGTCCACACACACACACACAAATCAAGTTATCATTTTTTATAAAGGATGATGTTCCAGGGTTTAATGTTTGTATAATCATTATAAAAATATTCTAGTATAATGATGATATTGATTTTATCATTTTTTCTTGGTGAAAATAATGTTGAGAAATAATAATTTAAGATATTGTAAATTAAATGTGGGATAAATGGTTAGAAATCTATACCTCACTTCCTGGGAAATCTCCATTAAGAAGGGGGTTATTAAATTGAGGGATGATATTTTGAGAAGTGAAAAAAGTCAATAATGTGTATAGGAGTTTTTAAAAGTGGTTTGGGCAAACATTGGGCTAATCATAGCCATTTTTAGTATGAGGGTATGTGAGGAGAGGAGTTCTCCATTTATAAGACAGAAGGAGTGACATTTTTGTGAATACCCTAAAACTTTGAATAATTGAATGTATACATAAAGATAAATGGATCCATAATTTATAAATAATATAGAGGAAAATAGATAAGGTCAATAAAAACCTCAACAAATAAATTTAAAAAAAATAACTTTTTTTCTCCTCTAAATCTTAGGATACACATTTTTTCAATTTTTATTTCACAAAAGTAACTAGTTTTTATGATGGTAACCTATCTATTATGCCCATAAATAAAATGGACATGATTATATAATTGATACTGAATGATTCAATGTTCAACATCTATTTTATATTCTATTTCTAAAAGTGATATATATTAATTTTAAAATACTAAATGTATAATTTATTATTTTTTGGAAGTATTTTTTATTAATAAATACAAATATGATTAAAATTAAAAATACACTAAAAAATAATTATTTATCCATAGAAAAGGGTTAAAAAAATTTAAGATTCATACTTATATTCTGATTATTCTATAAAATTCATTTTATTTTTAAAGTAATATTTTTTTCTAAAACCAAAAACTTATTATAAGAATAAACAAAAACATTCATCATAAGATAAAACTTCCATCATAAATAAAAAATAAAATGTATTTTATTTTAATTAGTACTATAAAAATGATATATATTATTTTTAATTAGTAACATAAAACCAAGTGAAAATTATATTTTATAAGAAAGTGAATTTTGGTATATTCACTATTACTTTTACATAAATTTCAAATTTATCCAGCCTTACTAAATGATTAATATCAAAAATAAATTATACATGGAGAGATACAAAATTTATAAAAATTAATTTATTATTATTTTTTACCACTTCTTGTGATGATATTTAAAGTGATTTCTATGTTCTTATATATATTTATATATTTTAATTCCATTATCACTATATATACTAGAAAATTCTATGATTACCTTATAATAGACTATATTTGTTAATTATTGTCGTTGTATGTGGAGAAAGAAATTGAGGATAGATTATTTTATGGAGAAATAGTATGGGATGATACATTATATCCCCCTTAAAAATAATTCCATCCTCATTATGGTATTACATGGTTGCAAAAAAACTAAGGGTACATTTTTCTCATTACATCACCGGGTTCCAAAACAGCTACTATTAACAATTATTTACCTATTAAACTATGAAATGATGAGTACCATTATTATGAAAAACCTTATCTCATTATTATAGAATTATCACATGTTGTTCATTAAATCTAAGGTAAAATTTTAGTTTCCTAGAATCCAGGTTTAATATATTAGAATGTTATGATATGAAATTCCAAAAAATTATTTCATGTAACACATAAGGTACTTCACAGAGGAAAAGATGGAGTGTTATGTGATAATATATATCCCCCATATGTTCATGGATTTCTAAGTTTCTGATTTAGATAGAGGTAAACATTCCTAATCTAATAATAGACATCCATGTTGATATTCAAGGGAACACATTATCACCAAGTTTGATCTATCTTTCTTGGAGACAATTATCCACATACCTCTTCTATTGATATTATACCATGTTAATAAGTAACTATTTATTTTAAACCATATCCATAATTTCTAAGATAAGGCCAGTTCCTATTAATTTATTCTCCATATTAATTAATTCAATATTTTAAGAACAATACATCTATTTCTACATAGATCCATATATGGTGATATCAGAATGCTAGAATGGAAATTGATATTATATCAGAACTCAACTAGAGGGGGTATTGATTATAAAACCCTTATAAATCTATGAAAAATGATATTAATGAATCCTTTAGATTTTTAATTTTTCACTCAGATACACCATCAATCTGAGGATTATAAAATGTGATAAAAATCATCTCTATCTCTAATACTTTCTGAAGATTTCCCCAGAATATCAAGGTAAACCTCAGAACCCATTCAGATATTATATATTGTGGTACTTCATGCAATATTAACACTTCCCTTACATATATCATGGAATGTTGTTCAAGGAAAAAATATTCTACGATGGAAATAAATGTATTGGATTCATAAGATGACTGACTACACCCAAATGAAATTATAGAAGTTATACAGTTTGGGGAGTCATACAATGAAATCCATGGTGAAATTTTCCCATTTCTATATAAGTATGGGAAATTTTTTATACATAAAGTTATAATTTTTTCTTTATAAATAACTTATTGGAATTCCAATCAATGATACATGAAATTTATAATTTAACTATTCATATTATCAAACCATAAGATTTTATATAGATAATTATATATCATCATGATTAATTAATTAATAGAGTCGAATTAGGTATGAGCTTCATCCAAAAGTTTTCTCCTCAGTACTAATTTTTATGTGATTGGTATTGAGATCATAAAACTTATAACATCTTCTTTAAAAATGTTGAACTTAAAAATATTTGATGTCTTTTTCATTAGATCTACATCATCTTTTTGGGATTATTTGATCATCATGTGAATGAAGGGTTGGGCATCCACTTGGGAAAGATAGGATTAATCACCATCCTTTATGACATTAAGATCCATCCATTGTATAACCATGAATAATGTGTCTCTTTCAACCCTCATCATAGATAAGGTTGTAAGATGTTTACTTTTTTAATAACTAACCACATTATTTACCCTCCCTTATTAGTATTTTTTTGGACTAGTCATAGTATTTGATTAGTTGTAACTATCTCATTCTTCACATATTTAACTCATTTTTTGGGAATATATTTTTTATTCTCTTATAGATGGAATAAATATCATACATAGAATCATAGAGATTATAATGGATCTATTTTAATAAAAATATCATCACTGTTACCTCTTAATAATTCATTGAGTAATTTTTCTCTTGTGTTCTTAATTATCTTGAGGAATAAAAAAAATACATTTTCATTTTTCATGAGGACACATCCTATTCCATCATTCAAGAAATCAATATATATTACAACCCTTCCCCACTACAGGGTAAGACAAGTACGAGTATTAAAAAAAATTCCTTCTTTAACTTTTAAAAACTTTATTATAATTACACAATCAAAACGAACTACAATACCATCTATGATAAAATTTTTAGAGGACTTTATTGAAATGAAATATTCATTCACTGCAAGAAAACAGGCATTTTGCAGCGGTTTTAAAACCACCGTGAAATGTGTTAATTTATTTTAATTTGTTTTAAATTTTTGGAGAATTATCTGCGGTTTTTAAAAAAAACCACCACGAAATTACGGAGGTTTGGCTAAAACCGCCCTGAAATGAAAGGGAATAAAATAAAAAAACATAAGAAACCCTAAAATCAATAAAACCACAATAACTTTTGATCTGGGTGTCCATTGGTGTGCCATGACCAGTCAAATCGAAGACCATGAAGGGATCTAGAGGCATGTATAATCAAAACCCTGAGACTTTATAAGGTGAAAATGATATGAGAGTTATAAGAAATTTGAAAAAAGTTCTCCAACATCAAACAACCATAAATTTCGCTACGGGTGTCTGTTTGGGCTATACCACATATCCAATCAAATCCAACGAAGAGAAATATGCATCCAATGGAAGAAGCATGCTTTCAATGACTTTTTAGACCCCCAAACCCCCTCTAAAGCCCTCTAAAACCCTATTTATGTCACCGATGTCTCGATGAACTGGTCTTCAAATAGACATAACTTTCGATTCGTGTGTCAGTTCAGACTCCTCCACCTTCCAGATCGTAGTTCATTTCATGAGCTTCATTTTGACTGGTCGGGGCGGCCACATGGACTCTTGGATCATAAGTTACGACATTTTAGTCGGTATTGTGTTTGTTATGTTTTTCGATGCCTGGTTTCTTGCACCTGTTCCCCACCAACTTTGTTTTAAAACGGTCATAATTTCTGATCCGCCTGTCCATTCGGTCTCTTTCATCGATCAGGTTGAAGATCGTTTAAGGATCATTGATTTGACTGATCTCGGATCTAGAATGAAACCTCAAATTATAAGTTATCATTGTTAACGTGAGTCCAATGTTTCTGTCACTTTCTGACAGTTTTGACGGGTTTTAATGGCTGCTCTATTTATTACTGTTTAATTGGGTTTCCATGACTTGTTATCTTTATAAATGGGTTTTTTGGGGGTTATTATGATGATTATGTTGAATTATTAAGGGATTTTCAAGAGTTGTCATGAATTTTCATGCGTTCTCATGTTTTCTAAAGCTTCTTCATGCTTCTCCATCCATTTTCATGCGTTTTCATGATTTGTCATCCCTGATCACGCCTTTATCATACTTTTTCATGTGTTTCATTTATTATTTATTATTTATTATTTATAATATACTTTAATTTATTTATTATCTATTATTTGTTACTGGTTATTTATAATTTATTATTTAATATATATTATTTAATATTTAATATTTAATATTTATATTTATATTTATTTATTTTTATTATTTATTATTTATTATTTATTATTTCATATATATTATTTAATATATATTATATATTATTTATTATTTAGTATTATTAATAAAATATTTTATATTTTATATATTATTTATTATATATTAGATATTATATATTATATAATATATATTATATATCATATATTATTTATTATTATTATTTATTATTATTTATTATTTATTATTTATTATTTATTATTTATTATTTATTATTTATCATTTATAATTTATAATTTCTTACTTAATACTTATTATTTATTATTTATTATTATTATTATTATTTATTATTATTTATCATTAATATTTATTATTTATTTATTGACAATTATTTATTATGTGTTATTTATTATTATTATTACTTATTATTTATCATTCATTATTTATTATTTGCTGATTTTTTTGTTTATTATTTATTATTTATTATTTAGTATTTATTAATTATTATTAATTATTATTATTTATTTATTTATTATTTATTTATAATTATTTATTATGTGTTATATATTATTATTATAATTTATTTATAATTTATTATTTACTATTAACTATTTTTTTTCTTTATTATTTATTATTTATATTTATATTTATTTTTTATAATTTATTTATTATGTGATATTTATTATTTATTATTTAAAATTAATTACATATTATTTTTGTTATTTAGTAATTATTATTTATTTTTATTTTTATTTATTATTTATTCTTAATTATTAATTATTAATTATTATTTTTTGTTTATTATTATTTATTATTTATTGTTTTTTATTTATTATTCATTATTATTTAATGTTTATTATTTATTATTTATTATTTATTATTTATTATTTATTATCTATTGTATATTATTATTTATTATTATTTATTATGATTTATTGTTTATGATTTATGATTTATGATTTATTATTTATTATATATTATATATTATTTAATATTATTACTATTTATTATTTATTTATTTATAATTATTTATTATGTGTTATTTATTATTATTATTGTTTTTTATGTATCAATTTTTATTTATTATTTACTATTTTTTTGTTTTTTATTAATTATTAATTATTAATTATTTATATTTATTTATTGTTTATATTCATTTATTATAATTTATTTATTATGTGAAATTTATTATTTATTATTTATTATTTTTTATTTAGTATTTATTATTTACATTATTTTATTATTTATTATTAATTATTATTTATTATTTCTCGGTTGTTAGTTATTATTATTTATTGTTTATTATTTATAATTTATTCTTATTTATTGTTTATTATTTATTATTTATTTTCATTTATTATTTATTATTTATTATTTATTAGTTGTTTATTATTATTAATTATTAATTATTATTTAATTTTTATTATTTATTATATATTTTTTAATATTTGTTATTTATTGTTTTCTATTTTCTATTTTTTATTTATTATTTATTGTTTATTGTTTATTGTTTATTGCTTACTATTTGTTGTTTATTATTTACTGTATTATTAATTTATTAATTTATCTTCATAATTTCATAATTTATTTATTTATTATATAATTATTATTTTTATTTATTATAATAAAAAAATAATAAATATATAAATAACTAAATAAATATCTAATAAATCAATAATTATTGATTATTGATTATTGATTATTAATTATTTATTATTGCATATTGTTTAATTATTAATGAGTTTATATCTATTAGTTATGTATTAGTTATTTTTTCAATTAGTATATATAAGTATATTAAATTCTGTTTATTAACCACATGACGAGCCTGCTGGAATGGTAAAGTGTTTGGAAAATATGCAAGAGGTTATGTGTTCAAATCTCACTAAACGCAAAATTTCTTTATATTGCAAGGGCATGGGAATGGGCATGGGAATGGGTATGGATAATGTAAATAAAGTAATATGAAATAAATAAAATAAATACAAAATCAATAAAGTAATATGAAATAAATAAAGTAATATGAAATAAATAAATTAAATACGAAATAAATAAAATAAATACGAAATAAATAAAAAACTATGATATAAATTAAATAAATATGAAATAAATAAAATAAATAAATAAATAAATAAATAAATAAATAAATAAAATTTAATTACAAAATATTTAAATAAATTAATTAGAAATTTTTAAAAAATGGGCCTAAATAATTTAGTGGTGGTTTAAAACGCCACTAAAAATGCCGCGAAACGTTCTACGGCGGTTTCGAAAACCACCGCTAATAGTTTTCTGACACACGAATTAGCGGCAGTTTCCTAATACCGTCGTAGGCCAATTTAGCAGTGGTTTAAACCGCCATAAAATGGAAACAACCTGCCTCTAAAGACTCATTATTCCATAGTGATCACAATTCATCAATTGTATTCAACTATCCCAAGATAAATATATATATTAATAACTCTTGTTGATCTGGTCCATTATTTGATAACATCTAATTTTGATGGATATAAATATATTCCCTTCTTTTTGATTACAAAACCCAATAATTACACCTATAATATAAAAAATTATCATTTTATAAGTTGGTTATACAACTTATCCTTTCTTATGGTCATCAGCACATTCCAAAAATGATATTCATGTACTTCCTTACTCTTTGAGTATATAACAATATCATCTATGAAGAGAACCAAAAACTGATATAGGTAGTCACTAAAGTCTATATTAATTAGATCAGTAAATAAATCCATAACATTCATTTGTCTAAATCGAATCACTATAAATTCAGAGTCTTTATAAATAATTTGGGAAGCATAATTATAAATTTCATCACTTTTAACTCTTAACCTATGATATCCAGATCAATGATCTATTTTTGATAAGTATCAAAATACTTTTAATTGAAAAAATATATCATCAATATGGGATTGAGTATACTTTTCCATTATTATCATTTCGTTAATATCTTGACAATAAATGAAATCAATCACTCAACCATCTTTCTTTTTGACAAAGTGGAGAGGATCACCACATGGTGGAACATAGCGGTGTATAAAACCATTGTTCAAATTCTCCATTAGATTATTTTGTAATTCCTCCAATCCAATGGGATCCAACCATTGTCTATCCTTCAGATAGGCATAGATTCATATGACATCCCACCTTTTTAATACATAACTTTTTATTACATTTTACATACACAGGATCTTTAAGGTCAAGTGTCTTGGAAAACAAGAACATAATACATGAAAACAACATAACAAATTCTTCTACACCACTTGTAAGGCTTCATCATAGGTTCATCCTATGTACATTTACTGCATCTTATATCCTGGAGGCATACATCAAAGGAAAGGGTGAGCAAAAGGCCTAGTAAGGGTAAGAAAAGGAATCAATGTACTTGTGATATCAATAAGAACTTGAATAAAAACATAAAGACATGTTCAATGGAATTATAGGCATATCATAATGAAAATAACTTCAATATTAACATGAATATGTGACTACAAAATGTCCATTAGACATTCACGAACATAACAATAAGGTTTGTCCCTAAGGTGTCATAAAAATTACCAAGGTTATTCACCAAGGTATTGTAAAACTTGTCATCTCTAGTGGTTAATTCTTTACCCAATTCATTGGAGCACTATCAGGGCACACCATTAATATGTGTTTACATTCATGTGATCCACATAGATCATAATCAAACATTTCATAAATAACCCAAATGGAATCAAAGAATTGGGTTTCATGTCTAAATCGTGACGTTTAAAAAGTTTTTTAAAAAACGATCATTATGTCATTTATAACCCATGTAAATGGAGTGAGGGTTATATGTATGTCTATTTCAGAATAAAATATATCATCTTTATATATTAATGGAAACCCATGGAAATTAATTAGGACTGGGTATTCATATAAACAAACTATAGAATTTATTTAGAGAAAGAGATAGAAAGTATGAGGCGAAATTTGTGCAGCATAACAACTATATAAGATGGTTTTAGAAAACATTGAAAACAGAGGACACATGAGACAACCAATCATAAATAATTTATAATACCATATGGGTACTGAGTAAGACCATATTATGGGTATTTTAATGACATACCCCATGAAATGAAAACATGAAAGAATCGAGAAGATGTGATTCCTTTCACGAAATATTTGGCACCCTAACGGTGTCACATAAAAATTCAGAAAAAAAAAATTGATGAGAGAAGAAAGGGTCTATAAACAATTATACCTGAAATGGATAGTAATTAGAACATATATGATCATTCCCTCCACAAAAGATATGGAAACTATAAGACACAACAAAAATAAAGTCATGGCTTAAAAGAGGAGGGTGAAAAGATCCCTTACCTTGAAGACTAACTTCGAGATCATGATGGTCGGGGCCTTGAGAGGCTTGAGGGCACCTTGAGAGGACTCTTTGAGAGGTAACGATACTAGAAATTCATTGGGGAGGATTTTTAAATTAAATAAATGAAGGAATGACTTGGAATTAATAGGAGAAGTGAGGGGACACATCATTAATTTCCAAGGGACACCTCATCAGTGGTATTGGCAAAACCATGGGTTTGCACATGGTATTTTCCCATGGTATTGGCTACCTGGGAGACCACATACCTTATCTTACTATTCATAAGTCAACCATAATTATTTAATAATTATTAATTATTTAATAATTTCATTAAACACCCGAAACTCAAAAACTGTATTTTCACTATTCATCGAAAATTCAACCTTCTCAGAAAAATCCAAAAAATTCACCGTAGCCAAATATCAATGCACTAATTTCAAAAATAAACTAAATTTTAGGAAAATAATTTTCTAAATATTTTTAATTTTATTTTTTATTAAAAACACTATTCACTAGAAATTCAACTATTTCGAAAAAATCCAAAAAAATCACCTTAACGAAATATCGATTCTCTAATTTAATAAATGAACATCATATTATGAAAGTAATTTTCTAAATATTTTTAATTTTATTATTAAATAAAAACACTATTCACTGCATATTCAACTATAACAGAAAAATCCAAAAAATTCACCTTAACAAAATATCGATGCTATGATTTCAAAAGTGAAATTCATTTTATAAAAATAGTTTTCGAAATATTTTTAATTTAATTTTTAAATAAAAAAATTATTCACCCCATAATAACTAATACATAATCAATAATTTCTGAAACTATTATTTAACTCTTTTATTGAATCACATTACTTAATCAAGATGCCTAAATTATATTAATACTCTTTTAAATGATGTTACCTAATCAATTTTGTCACATTACTAATCATAATCATAAAATCACTATTCATAATTTACTATTTGATAAAAAATTAAGTTGATATTATTACACTCCAAATTATATACTGAACACAGCTGTAGAAGACCATTTTTTTAAAATCATTACACATTTTTTATTATTTATGGTTTAAATAAACATTTTAAAATATTCTTTTTAAAAAAATCATCAATAATATACAACCTATATTAATCTGAACACTTGAGATTCACAAAATTCACCATATGAAAAAAAGACAATTTATTTATCATAGAAAATTTCACAAAGTAGCTTAGATCTCGTTACATAGCCCCTTATAACACCAGCAATGGATCTGAGTGTAATGTGTGCTAAGGTTAGAGAATCCTGGGGCAGCTTGGCCAACATTGCCCGAGTAGCGATTTTTATCATCTTGAACTTCTCGCAAAGGCGATTCCATTCCAGCTTCACATGATGATGTTCGGCTTGGGTTTGGTCCAGAGAAAATCCCAAAGGTGCTACCTCCTTCCCAAGTCCAGTTAGACGGGCTTCGATCAGCCGAGACTACTGGATGAGCCCATAAAATATTCTTTCTATATTAATTAACAATGATTAGTTGTATTTATAGACAATAATCACAACATTTAGTTTTCAATAGTCATATTGACCTACAGTCATATAACAGTCAAAACACAACGGTCTCATTTTAATTATACTCATATTATTAAATGAAATAGTTTTGTTGAGTATAAAATAAAATAACACAAAATGTTAGGAATGAAAATTTATTCAAAATTTTGGGTCGTTACATTCTTCCCCCCTTTAGAAATTGCATCCTCACAATTTTAAAATCGGGATTGGAAATTTTATTGAATGTCCCAAATCAGAAAAAGTGTTAGTAAAACTATTACATTAAATGAAAAGAAGGGATGTACAAAGGTCACCTGAGTTAACCCATACTATGATTTTATGTTGTAAAACATGGATATGGAAGAGAAATCTAAGGGTCCTATTCTGATGGAGACTGATAGAAAACATTATTAGGAGAAAATAAACCACAAGAATATCACAAACTTATGATGTGTTAAATGGTCTTTGATTACCGAGTTGAAAACTAAAACCCACAACATTTTTGTTTTATGATCCTTTTTATTATTTTTAGGAATTCATTTACTGAATAGAAGAAAACATAAGGAAATATACTTACCTTCATGTATAGTTTCATCCTTTAATAAGTTTCCACCAAGGATAATCTTTTCTCCAAACAACGAGAATTCAAAAAGACTTTGTCTCATCAAAAGCATAAAAATCATCTTCTAGAGAATCACATAATCCACAAAATATGAACTATATATCTCCCTTATCTTTATTCATAAACTAAATCTAAAATGTTTAGTAAGAGATCATATAATCCCCATAAAGGATAATCCATTTTAAAAATAAATAGGACAATTAATCTTCAAAATTTAACAAAAAGTACCCCAAGTTCCAGAAAGACCATTCAATACAAAATCATCCTTAAAATTCTTCAGAATAATCCAAACTAAGATTGGAACCCAAAACTCAGAAGGATTTAATCACATAGCCATCCACAATAAATCATAACATTTATATCCAAATAACAACAACTACTATTAAATTCTCATGCTAATGTGTAATTTACCCAATCACATATTTTCTATGCTAGGTTAATCATTTTCCAGAAATAACCCAAATCACCATATGTCCATAATAAAAACATAAATTCTTACAAAGACAAATCAACCATTCCTGCAAAAATTAAATTCTGTAGTATTTTATTTTCCTTAGGCATATATTATTACATAAGAGCAACATCATCCAAAATAACCTTTAACATTTAATCACCAAGTCATTTTCCTATACAAATGATATCCATTCGATAAAACATATGTTTCCAAAACAAACCAATTCTTGATCCATAAAAATTGCAGCTACATTAGTCAGTCCAAAGGGCATAAAAAACTCATAATTCCCATATCTTGATCAGAAGGTAGTTTTTGGAATATCATTATTCTTCACCCTCAATTGATGATAACCAGAACGCAGATCAATATTAGATAAGAATTGAGCCCCACTAAGATGGTCAAATAAGTAATCAATTATTGGTAGAGGGTATTTGTTCTTTACTTTGATCCCATTCAGTTCTCTATAATCAATGCATAGTCACATTGATCCATCCTTCTTATTAACAAAGAGAACTAGTGCTCCCCATGGAGACACACTTGGTCAGATAAACCCATTCTCCAAAATATCATGGAGTTGTTTATTTAATTCCTCTAGCTCCACATTTTCCATCCTATTGGGGGTCTTTGATATCAGATGAGATCTAGGTACGAGTTCAATGGAGAACTCTACCTCTCTTTCAGGGGGCGGTCCGGGTAACTCCTCATGAAATACGTCAACATATTCCTATAAGATGGGAACATTTTCTAAAAGAATAAATCCTTAGTGAGAAACTTATTTCATTTATGAATCCTTTAACTAAAAATGATTTTATGTCTTAAAACTTCATGCTTAGACAAATACATTTTTCTATAATTCTTTCATAATGATTCATAAAAAGCTCGCGATTGACCAAACATATCCCCCAGAAGTGTCGTAACTAGGAGTGCAGCAAGGCCCATTGTGGTGTACCAGTTCCGGTTCAATTATAGCTCAAAGTGGTGTTTTAGGGTTTTACTCCTTTGTACATCTGTGCCAAAGCCACCTCTACCTGCTCGTATCCAGACCGGGATGTATTTGCTTCATAAAAAACTTAATCAATACTCACCAAAATACTAGGAACATATACTATATTTAAACTCATCTATATGGTTCTTCCTAAAGTTTTCATATCCTAATTCCATAAATAACTAAACTATATTTCGATACCAACTATGGCATCCTGCCTTTTTAATACATAACTTTTCATTACATTCAACGTACAAAGGATCTTAAAGTTCCAGTGTTTTGGAAAACAGGAACATAATACATGAAAACAACATAAAAAATTCTTCTAAACCACATGTAAGGAATCATCATAGGTTCATACTATGTACATTTACTTCATCTCATATCCTGGAGACATACATCAAAGGAAAGGGACAGAAGAAGGCCCAATAAGGGTAAGCAAGGGAATCAATGTACTTGTGATATCAATAAGTACATGAATAAAAACATAAACACATGAGAAATGGAAGAATATGAATATCATAATGAAAAGAACATGAATAATTACATGAATATGTGGCTACAACATTTCATTTATACATTCATGAACATATTATCACGGACCATCCCTAAGGTGTCATAAAAATTACCAAGGTTAATAACCAAGGTATCGTAAAACTTGTAATCTCTATAGATTAATTCTTTACCCAATGCATTAGAGCGCTATCAGGGAGCCCCCTTAATATGTCTTTACATTCATGTTATCCAAAACGATCATAATCAAACATTTCATAAATAACCCAAATGGAATCAATGAAATGGGTATCATGTCCAAATCGCGACCTTTAAAAAGAGCTTAAAAATAAGATCATTATGTAATTTATAACCCATGGAATGGGAGTGAGGGTTATATGTATGTAAATTCAAGAATCAAATATATCATCATTATATATTTATGAACACCCATGGAAATAAAATAGGTCTTGGTATTCATATAAACTAACAATATAATTTCTTAATAGAACGGGATATAAAGTTTTAGACGAACTTTCTGCAGCATAACAACTATATAACATGGTTTTAGAAAAAATTGAAAAGATAGGGGACAAGGGTCACCAAATCATAAATAATTTTTAATACAGTATGGGTACTGAAGAAGATCACATTTTGGGTTTTTGAATGACATACCACATGTAAAGGAAACATGAAAGAAAAGAGAAGATGCGATTCATTTCACAAAAAATTCGGTAGCCTAACGACGTCACATAAAAATTTAGAAAAACAAATTGATGAGAGAAGAAAGGGTATCTCAACAATTAGACATGAAATGGATAGTAATTAGAAAAAATATGAACATTCCATTAACAAAATAGATGGAAATTAGAAGACACATCAAAAAGGAAGTCATGGCTTAATAAAGGAGGGTGAAAGGATCCCTTACCTTGAAGAGTAACTTCGAAAGCATGAAGGTCGAGACCTTGGGAGGCTTGAGGGGACCTTGGGAGGACTCCTTGGGAGGTAAAGAGACCAGAACTTTGTTGGGGAGGATTTTAAATGAAACTAATGAGGGAATGTCTTGGTATTTATAGGAGAAGTGAGGGGACAATGAATTAATTGCCAAGGGACACCTCATTGGTGGTATTGGAAAAACCATTGGCTTTCCCATTGTATTTTCCCATGGTATTGGACACTTGGGACACCTCATACCTTATATTACTATTCATAAGTCGTCCAGAAATATTTTATAATTTTTACATACTTAATGATGTCATTAAACACCCGAAACTCAAAAAATGTATTTTCACTATTCACCGAAAATTCAACCTTCTCAGAAAAATCCCAAAAAATCACCATAACCCAATATCGATGCTCGGATTTCAAAAATGAACTCCAATTTATGATAATAATTTTCAAAATATTTTAAATTTTATTTATTAATGAAAATAATATTCACTAAAAATTCAACTATTTCAAAAAAATCCAAAAAATTCACCTTAACCAAATATCGATATTCTTATTTCAAAAATGAACTCCATTTTATGAAAATAATTTTTTAAATATTTTTAATTAAATTTTTAAATAAAAAAACTATTCACTGAAAATTCAACTATATCTGAAAAATCCAAAAAATTCACCTTAACCAAATATCGATTCTCTGATTTCAAAAGTGAACTTCCATTTTATTAAAATAATTTTATAAATATTTTTAATTTAATTTTTAAATAAAAAACACTATTCACCCGAAAAAACTAACACTTAACCAATAATTTCTTAAACATATTTTTACCTATTTTGATGAATCACATTACTTAATCAAGGTGCCAAAATTATATTAATACTTCCTTAAGTGAAGTTACTTAATCAATTTGGTCACATTACTAATCAGAAGCCTAAAATTACTATTCATAATTTACTATTCGCCAAAAAATTAAGTTGATCTTATTAGACTCTAAAGTTCATACTAAACATAGCTGTAGAAGGCCATTTTTTGAAAAACATTACACA
Organism: Viscum album; assembly: GCA_963277665.1. NCBI lineage: Eukaryota > Viridiplantae > Streptophyta > Magnoliopsida > Santalales > Viscaceae > Viscum > Viscum album. The sequence continues at coordinate 1,363,536,857 of OY728162.1, read as the reverse complement.
TTTTTTTATTATTTAAGGTTTACATAAATATTTTAAAATATTATTTTTCAAAAATTAATCAATAATATACATCCCTTATTTATCCGGACACTTGAGATTCACAAACATCACCATAAGAAGAATTGAAAATTTATTTATCTCAGAGTATTTCATAAAGCAGCTAAGGTCTCGTTACATATCCACTTATAACCCCAGCATAAGACCTATGTGTAAGGTGTGCTAAGATGAGATAATCTTGGGGTGGCTCGAACAACATTTCCTGAGTAGTAATTTATATCAGTTTGAACTTCTCATGAATACGATTCCATTCCAGCTTTACATGATGATGTTCAACATGGGTTTGGTCCAGAGTAATGCCCAAAGGTGCTATTTCCTTCCCAAGATCCGTCAGATGGGATTTGATCATCCCGAGACTACTGGATGAGCCCATCGAATCTTCTTTGAATATTAATTAACCAAGATCACTTGTATTTATAGACAATAATAACAACATTTAGTTTCCAACAGTCATATTGACCAACGGTCATATAACAGTCAAAACCCAATGGTCTCATTTTAATTATACTCATTTAAGAAAATGAAATAGTTTTGTCGGGTATAAAATTAAATAACACACCAAGTTAGGAAAAAAAACTATTCAAAATTTTGGGTTGTTACAATCCCAGTGTATGTTCAATCAAGAACTCTACTTCACTATTTTGGGGAAGACAATATTGTTCCTACAGAAATACAACAATGTATTATAGTACATACGGTGTGCCATCAATAATGATTTTCTATCGGGGCATTTGAGATAGAAATCCCTCATTATTAGGTATCTATACCAATATTATAGAGTTTGATTATATGGAGATACCGCCATTATAATTATAGTTGATAATAGGAAAACCTGGATATTGAAATGATATATCCCTCTCCAAAAATTGATATGTGATCTATGTTGGGATATATATTCAATTCTCAAAATCACATATTATTCATGTAAGGGAGGAAGAATTATATATTTAGGATATAGACTCCAAAAAATATAAATTATATTAGATATATATACATTATACATAAACATTATGATAACAGTTTTTTCATAGATAGTTTGGTATACATCCTTATTGGGTTCTATATCACATTATAATCAAACATGTTTGATTTTAATGAATGTGATGAACTAGTTTCAAATAATGTACTTATAAATATTGAAACAATATAATGTTTACCTCAGGTCACATCATTTTCATGATCTACCCCAAAATCACTGATCAATAATTTTATTACTTGTTTCCCTTATTGGGGAGGCTTCTGGGCTTATTTTATTCATTGGTCTAAGGGTTGAAAAATTGATTCCAATAATTTACAAATTCTGTTCACATGGAGCATCGTAGTTCTAGTATATAATTAGTAGATATATTTTCCTCCTATATTGTTTTAATCAACCTATTAGAAATACTATGTATGTAATGGGATTGGCTAATTATGTTACAACACTTATTAAATTTCTTTAATCCATCAATGAAATTACTGGGAAGATTTCTCCCACTCATCTTGAAAGTAATATGCTAAAATTTAATCTACCAATGTGTCTTAACATTGTGGATCCCATGATATTCTAACATCATTTTACATATCCAGAGTATAAGGAGACCATGGAATCCATCTACAAATTCATCACACATCTAAACGATTATTTATAGTAACCAAAGTCTCCTATGGAAAAATAAATCTGAAGACTAGTGTTTAATCCACTAATGAAATGATAAATTTCACTTTTTGAATCAGATATATAACCATTGGTTTATCTTAAAAACATCATAATTTTTTCATATAATTTCTAATTGATTCATCCTCATTTTTTCAATTCTATGATTTCTCTCTCCAAATATTCAAAATGATTGAGAAAAATACTATGTAAAATTTATTCTTAAAAACATCAAAATCATTGAAGTCTAATTATTCGTTCTTTATTGTATTCTTAGTATAATTTCAACATTTTTAGACACACCTTCAATGATATAAACATGTAGAATGGCCTTCTCATGATATAAGCACTATATAATGAAAAAATATGTTTTAAATAACATTATTTCATTCCATTGTGTCAAGTGAATTTAAAGATAGACTGAAATAGGGGGAACATTTTGACCAGAAATACTTAGTACCATGATCTCCAACCTTGGTGAATTCAAGAGATCAATTTGGTTTGCGTAATTATTTATATAATTGGAATGTTGAGTGGGAACTAGGATGAGATCATGTACTCCAAATCTCATTCCATTGGGTTCTTCTTCAAGGAAACAATCATGTTATCCTTTGCACCCATTATTCACCTCATATTTCTAGTTCCAACCATTAAAAAAAACCAAAAATGATTTTCCATGAGTAATACAAAGTAAAAAACATAATGGAATAATATCATGGAAGGAATCCAACCATAAAAAACCTTATTAATTTACATTATCATGTTTGTATATATTTTTTTTAGTTCCTCCTATATAATTCATTGTTAATCATTAATTTAGTTATTCTAATACATCATAACCTAATTCCTCATATTTATAATAAAATAAATCCAATAAAATTGTTTGTAATGATAATGAGACAACCAAATCATATACCTAGTGAGTTTCCATCTTGGTGTGTAGTTAGGCATCATTTTCACGCACTAGGTCATGGTTAATTTAATACCTAACATTCCCTCTTCAGACTTATTACGCCTAGGTTCAACATTTATAGAGCTTGAATCTAATTTCTAATTATTAGATGGGGATTCATTTGTAAAATAAATCACCAACTGAAGACTTTAATAATATTTTAGTATATTACCCATTTCATAGACTCATCTCTATAGTTTGACACTACGTTTTGGTAAGTATAAATATCAAAACAAATAATTTATAGATAAAAATACCTAAAAAATTACCTCTGATAAAAATAAATATATACCAAAGATAAAATTGTTTTCATACATCCTTGAATAATTTAAAACATTTCGTTTAATAAATTATATATCCTATGGTCAGAGAGTTTTAGTGTATTTGGAGACTATATGTATAATATTCCAATTTTATATAACTCGTTCCTTATTATCCTTAAAGGAACTATTCTAGAACATATTTTAGATATCTCATCTACAAGAATATTTCTTACATCATAGGGAATGAAAACATAATAAATGGGTGACCATAAATACTCAATATGGGATGAATGATCATTTCATCGAGGATGTATTTATAAGAAAAAGTACAAATATGATAATATGTGAAATATCATAACATCATGAGTTATATACATAAAAAATTAGTGGTATTCAATATAAATTTAATAAGGACATAAATCCAGAATGAATAAATATTGAAACATAAAAACTACCTCATGGATTATAAGAATCTTACATTAACGTTGAATCATTAGATTATTAGATCATAATAAATAACAATTTTTATCTATGAAAAAAACCTTATAATAAAGAATCAAAAAAATTAGGAGACACATAATGAGATCATAATAACAAGAAGGATGCAAATCATTAATATATTTAATAATAATTAGTATAGGGAATATTACATTCATTTACAACACTATCAGTTACTACACATACAAGAAACAAAATATTTTCATGAATACATTTTTAATTTGATATCAACTTTTTACTAATGTGTTCAGAGGAGATATAGTACCCTACCCATCATTATCTATATTGATGATAAAAAAAATGAAATGCAATCATGAAACTCTTGATAAAAAACCCACATAAATAAAAAATGGTTTCATAAAAAATATAAAATTGAAATCATTACCTTTTCAAATATATTTCATTAAATATTCAATTAGTAATTTTTCACTTTTCATTCAGAACTAATTGAAATTAATTGGGTTCCATCAAACATAAACATGGTATTAAAAAACACCATTAATTTAAATTTTTTATACAAATTACATGATCACCCAAAATAATCACATAATAAAATAAAATTATATAGTGATACAAGAAAAATAAAACTATTTAAGATTAATATTTTGATGATAATTAAAACTGGATAATAAAAATATTTCATTGATAAAATTTTGTATTTATTATTATAAAATTTAGATCTATAAGTCTCATTAAAAATGTCTCCTTGTTTTAAGAAAAATGAAAAGAAAAAATTTGATGAATATGGATTTGTTTTGAAAATTATTTTTCTAGATATGTAAATAGATAACATCACTCAAAATGTAATATATTCGATCAAAGATGTGCAATGATAATGTTACTAGATTAAACACATGATTTTGAGTTACCTGGTCTCTTACCCTTATGCTTGATATTCACAAAATTACTTTATTCTCTTGTATCATAAAGACAAACATATTGATAACACATTATAGTTAATTTTTCATATGAATTTCCATTTACAATCTTCATTAATTTCAATAAAATTTATATATTAGAATTTTATAATTAATTTTTCTTTATTGGCTGTTAACAATCCGGAATTTTTTGAAATGGGTTCATAAAAATAGTTTCAATCATCCATTTTATCCAAAAGATAATCTTTTCAAAACCATTAATGGTACTATAGTTGATATTTTCTAAAACCATATAATCATAAAATTTAATTACAAGGGTGTTTAAAATGCATTTCATGACAAAATGAATGGTCCTAAACTTGGATTTGATTATTTACCGATATCAATGTATTATGTTATAATGATAATAAAATTTTAAGTATAAATCATCTATATTCAACAATTATTTTCTAAAACCATCCATGATGGCTATAGTGAAAATGAAAACACATTTTTTCATGGTGGTGGTAGTCCATATAGACACACACAATTCATATTTATAATTTTCTTAATGGAAGAGGGAAAATGGGGTAAATTATTGTACCATACTTTTTATAACACACCGACATATTAAATATACTTTTTTATCATTTTTATATGGTGAAATTAAGTTTTAGATTTTTGGAATGTGTATATGGAAAAATAAAAGAGGAATAACTTGGTTGAAATCTATTCCACACAACTTAGGATATATCCTTAATGATTGGGGTAAAACCTTTTATGGATGGTATTTTGATAATACAAAAGCCTCTTAATGGTTCAAAGGTGTGGGGAGAATATCTTTTTGTATACTTTTGGTAGATTAAAGGCTATTTTAATATGTGTGTATGTGAGGATATGGTTGCAACTTTTAGAAGTGAACATGGAGTTGCATTTTTTTGCAAATACCCAAAATATTTGAGTAATGGGAAATCAAAATAACAAAAATGGATTGGAAATTGAGAATTTATATAATGGATAGGAGATAAAGTTGATACACACATAAACCACTCAATTAATTTATTTTAATTGTTTCATTATTTAACCTCCCAGGGTGTTCATTTTTTAATTTTGGGTATGACCATAATAACTATTTTTAACTAGGTAATTTATATAATTTTCCCTTAATGATTCAAAATTTTAAATCTATTTTTTTTAAATTTTAATTGGGTTAAAATGTAATTTTAAATTACTAAATTTAAAATGTAATAATTTTTTTAAAAAAACTATAACTTATATTATGAAATTTCATATATATTTATAAATTTAATCTAACATTTTTGAAATAATAAAATAAATACTTTTTCTTAGATAATAGTTTCATGGATATCTAATTCATACTTATTTACTAATATATTCATAAAATTCACGTTATTTGTAAAGATTTGTTTTTCACTGTTGGCCTAAGAGGAATTGTTTTATAAAATTATATACAAATTAATATTAACTAATTAGGTTCGTGATTAAATGAATTTTTTTTTTCATTTATCTATAATTAAAATTATAAAACTTCAAAATATATTTTTTACATTTAAATAAAAGATATATCAAAAATTGTTTTTATAAGAAAATTACCTTTAATATATTAATAATTAATTTTCCTATAAATTATTAATTTATCAGGTGTTAAAAAGTTATTCATATAAAAACAATATTACAATTGAATTTAGGTAACTCCTAGAAAAATATTCTAATGGATTCTTAGCTACACTATTTTTTAATTATTTAAAGAGGTCAGTTTTTTGTTTCATTCTTATATATATTTGAAAATTATGTTATCATTGGTTATAACATATTATTATATATCTACATTAAAATGGTTGATACAATTTTTGTTTTTATGTTGTTTGTGAAGAAAGCTATCGAACATCGATTTTCTTTAAGGGGAAACACTAAGGTCATCGCATTTTTTCTCTTGATGGCATATGAAATTTTCATTTCAATTAGAATATTAATCTATCAATTCAATTTTTTTTCATAACCATCCTCCATGAATAAGCATAAATGTTTTCCATTCTATTACATGATGAATACCCAGTTTCCCATTTTTATGATTAAAGGGTGTTCACTTGGAATTTATACCTCAATTTTTTAGAGCTAATTTTGAATGAACTATATACCCCTTAGTCTATATGGTTTTAGTTTGAATAATACATACAAAGATCACTTTTCTAATTTTTTAATTATTGTATAAAATATATATTTTATTCCGATATTTATGTTTATTGATTACTCATAATATTTGACTCTATGTAGTTTGACTATTAAACATTTTTATTCAGATGTGTTATGATCTTGCTACCCCTTTTATTGACTTGGGGAAAAGTATTGTTGTTTCTTATATTGTTATTTATATATGGACAAGTATTAGTAAAGATTGTTTTTTATTGTTTACTAATTATCTTATATGATGAATTTATCATATGTAGACTAGTGACTGTTATGGAAAAACGTTATAAATCCCCTCAATGCATCAATTTTCAATGCAACATAAGTATTTTTTGATTTTGGGTGTATTGCTTCGAAATTAATAAGGCAGTCTTGATGAAAATCCTAACTAAAACAATGTTTTATGGGATACAACCATGATGAAAAGAATAATGTATTTATTGAATAACTGATATTAATACCAATATTTCCTACAATATGTATTATATTATGATAAATTTAGTTATTGATATCCATGGGATCAATTTATTTCTATAGTTATCCAAGTATATGTTATGATTGTTATTTTATTCAATTGTGAACTTATTTTTGTATATATTACATAAAAATTATTTTCCCTCATATTATTCTCACTTATTATATTTTATTATTTTTTCATATGTTTATCATTACTGATAATTTGAGATAATCCCATTATATGTATCAAATGTACTAGGTTAGGAAGATAAGTATTATAAATAATATGTCTATTGCGATAGATTGTGTCGAAATTTTATAAGAGATGTTGAAGATTAATTATTGATTAAGTAGTTCCCCATGTAGTGGAAAAAACTGTTAATTAGTTAAGAATGAAATGGAACTTATTGTTTTATAAATTATATTAATTCTATAAATAAAATAAACTAAAGGGTCTTGGGAATTTATTTAATGAAATATATGATATAATCAGATAATTATAGGATTATTATTTCATGGAATCTATAGTTGTTATCAAAACATTATTTTAATGTATGTGTTTGTGGGAATAGGATCAAGATTTGGGGTATGGGGTTTCATATAAAAACAAACTTTTTAGATATTATTATTCAGAGAGCTTAATATGTAAGTCTCTCATTAGTTTTATTAATATTTGGATTTGATTTGAATTATAGGAGTTGTCGATAATGTATGGTCTAATGTTTTCCACAAGGGACTGTGCGACACAAAAATTTATATCATATTTCCTTGTTTGGGAGGGTCCACTATTGATATTATAGTACCCAAAAACATGTTGTTGGGCTATCCATTTTAGGAGTATTGGGTATTGGGGCTATATGATCCCACACATGATGATAATTACCCTATAAAAATACCTAGAAGTTTGGTTTGGGGTCCAAATTTATTTTCTTCGTAATAAATCTCACATAATCCATAATAATCACCCAATATACTCATTTTATGACCTAAGGTCTTAAAAATAGGAATTTGTGGAATTTTCCTTTAATGAATACTAAAAATATCCATTTCAATCAATAGATAAATATTAGATCAATGGTTTCATATTGATTATCTGAATACCATTTTAATAAATTTATTCTACTTCATTTTATTTGAATTTTTTTCTAGGTAGGATTTCTATTGATTTTAATTTGGAGAATTTATATTTTTTTATTGAAAAATAAGGTTTAAAATATTATAGTGATGTTATTGAAATATCATGCTCCGAATTTTCTAGGACAATAAAAACCATGAAATATTTATGAAGTAGGGTCCATGAAAATATGTATATTGGTTAGTAATATTCCCAAACTAATAGATAAAATGAAGGTTTTTAACAGAAGTGAAGATTTGTGTGAAAATAGTGAAAGTATAATAAAATAATGATTTTAATTTTCCTTATTCTAAATTCTACTTAAGGATGATTTTTAATCATTTTGGATGATTTTATGGAGTGTATTTTCACAAATTTAATTCATTTATAAGTTAAGTTGTGAAAAGATGGAGAGTTTCACAAGAAATGAATAAATAGAAGAATCATGTTATCTGACTGAAATAAGTATACTCGATGGTCCTACATGCATATAAATCAGCTTTTACCCCTTATTTTTAAGATACTATGTCTTAGAGAATATTATAAGGATCATATTTTCACTATGGATTATGAGAACATACTTATATTTAAATATAATTTATATGAATATCAATTGAATAATGTAAGAATATTTTATTTCATGAATCAAGGAGTTTAGAGATATTTTTTTTATTTAATGAATTAATGTATGTTTTTTAATAGTTTGGTAATTTTGAGAAGGTGTTGAGATGTGTGAAATTATGGATAATTTTATTTTTTAGAAATGTATAAATGAATAAAAAAAGTATGTGAACATTAACGGAGTTTCCCCGAATATCTATAGTAAATTGAAATTAATTATTTAGATAATATTATTCCTTCATAAGACACCAATAATTGTGTAATCAAATGAGATTCAATCCAATAAAGTATATCCTCTAAAGAAACAGTGAGAAAACTGAATTTGGGATAGTTGTTTGATTTCAACATGTAGATGTAATCTAGAATATATAGTGAGTATGTACCCAAATTTATTACAATTGTATGCTCTAGTGATTCAAATATATGAGAAAATTACCTTTGTATACTCATATAATTATTTAATTAATAGTAAACAAAGAAAAATTATTGTGTCTTATACATTATTTAAGTTTTTGTACATTTCTATGAAGGAAATTAATGATAGTTTTGTTTAATAAAAAATATATATAAAGTGAATTTTTCTAATCATCCATACCCTGATACACCCCTTCTTAAGTTGTTTATCCTATTTATGTATCCAATTAGTATTTTAGGTAATGTTTAATGTCATTGAATCATTATTAATATTTTTCACAGAGGCTGTTAATAAAAAATGGATTCTAATATTTCAGAGAAACAAATTATTTTATTGAAGAATCAGATACTTCATTACATTCATTCATTAGGCATGGTTGTATAAAAAGTCATTATGTGTGAAATTTTCGTTAATATAGAAACTGAGCATACATTTTAAGGATTCCCTAATGTAGTAGTTGTTGACACCGATGGAATAAATATATTAGTGAGAGATTTATCCACCAAAATCTACACAAAGGTGATGTCATATAAATCCTAAAATTCTATTTGGTAAAATAAATGAAATATCTATGGAGGTGATTCAAATTTCTAATAATCCAAATTATTGTTTCTTTGTAATTATTATGACATATATAAGATACATGAAAATTAATTTGTTAAAGAATTATTAAATTAGGTTAATGTAATTCTAGATGACATGTGTGTATATAGATAAACCCATGATAATTTATGTATAATAAAAAAAATCCTAAGCTGGCATGTTATTCCATAATATTTTAGTATATATTTTTCTTTAATAAAATATTATGTTAAATAGTTTCATAAACATGAAACTTCAAACCAATAATGAACTTGCACACTATTATTTAATATAAATATTAAACTCAAAAATTATCCATTGAATTGGAGGGTACAAATAATGTTAACAACATTATGATATATATATATATATATTTATAAAGAAAAATAAGAGTAATTTTTAATACCAATTCATGGATAAATTTAAAATAAAGGTGGCTCAAAACCATTTGGAAAATTTTATTTTAATGATAAATATATTTTCCAAATATTTTAATTTTTTATGAAAATAATTTATTAATTATATTATTGATATGATTTATATATTTAAAACTGCCTAATAATTAATTGATTACAAATGAGTCAGGGTAGTTAAAATTTTAAATGGATATTTACCAATGAAAACAATTTTAAATATACTTTTATGTTTAAATATTAAATGTAAACTATGAAATTTTAAAATACAAATTTTCTAAAATTAATAAACTTTTTGTAAATAAAATAAAAACTGTATCTTTATACATTTTTTTGGGATCTTCCTGAAATATTTTATTTTTAGGTGACTAGTGAACAATACCATTTTTACAAAAACTTAACAATTTATGACTATATCAATAAGTAAGTATATCCTAAAAACTTATAAATAACATTTCATAATAAAAAATTATTTATTATGTAAAATTATTCAATAAAAAGTACTATATTTTATATAGGAATCCTATGTTTATTTTTTAGAAAATTACATGATATTTTTCACAATTTTTGTTTACCTTTACATTTTAATTAAGTTTTCTAGAGGTGAAATTACATTTTGGATTTATTTTAAATTCTTAAAAATATCTTTTGGTTAGAAATTAAATAATTAATTTCATTAAAATTAACAGAATTGATACTTTTTCCTGATCAAAACAATTATTCTTAAAAATACACATTCTATATAGAATTGTTTTTATGCATTAATTTTATTTATTTTAAAAATAATTTTATTTAATGTAGTAATTTTATTTTTTTAAAACAAATTACATATTTAGAATCAGTAGTTATACATTATGTAATGAAGTCCTCTTAATATTTATGTCTAAAATATAATTTTATAAGGAAAAAACAAAATTACCATATTAAAAACAAACAATGTTAAAAGTGACGAATCTTAAAAAATTAAAAAACATTTTTAAAACAAGTGAAAAAATGAATCATTGAGGAATAATAATCCTTAACTCATACCAAAATTCACTATTTTTACCATTTCCTCTACATTCCATGTGTATAACATGTTTTTATTATATTAAAATGTCATATTTACTAATATATCATTAGATTAAAAAATATAATGATATCACCTCCACCCAAATTCTCGACTCATTATATAGAATTAGTTTGTTAAAAACCCCACCCAAGTATTTAATCAACACTACAATCACATCCTAGAAGCCTTGGCCCTTCCATAATTCCTTGATAATAGACCTTAAGGTGTTACCCAATGGTGAAAAAAGGTTGAGGTAATATTCTCAATCGATCTATGTTAATTCATTAGATTGTTTACCCCCAAACCTATTCAATCCATGAATATATATAATCATCATCATTAATAATATGTTAAAATGTTATTGTTATACCAACTAGGTAAAATACTTTAATATGGGGGTGGTGGTGAATCATGGTATGAATGATTATAAAAACTATACTTTCAGAAATTACTTTGTCATTATATAACACAACATTAATTATCCTTCTCATATCATTGAATAAATGTAAAATAAAACATGAAAAGGAAAAAAAATTACATGGTTCACCCTCACTAGGCTACATCCAATGAGTATATAATATAAAATTTTCAATGTACCAAATCAACCAAAGGTCACGACTTTTTCATGGTTTGAAGTGTACTTATTGTCTCCCCTGGTATAAAACCATTCTCAATTTGAAAGCTCACCAATATCTCAACTAATGTATACACAATAATCTTTCACAAGAATTATTTATGGATATAAAACACCTTAGAATAATTTCACACATGTATGTGGGTTCCATGGAGAACCATCATCACTTGTGATATGAAATACACTTCATAGAATACTAATTTCTTTGTAGTGAGTACTTTTAGAACAATTTTTTTCCTCTATGAACTTCTTAAAAAACTTTATGAAATTCTTTGTACGACCTAATTTGTGTTCATAGAGATATTACCTTATATAATAGTTGAAATTTTACTAAAAACCTTCCACTCATTAACTAGTTATAGTGCTCCACAAACTAAAGGTTCTCCTCAAACTACTCTTCTTTTGTGAAATGAATACCCTTTACATTCTTGAATCCATTTCAAAGAACATTTTGACTTCAGTTAATTCTACCAGTGTTGACTCTTTCTAATCAAATATTTTATTTCATAAATAATTTAATTGAGATTCTTTTACATATTAAATCAAATGTCTAAATCCCACTTATCACAATTATGGATAACTCCATCTTGAATTATCCTTTACTGTTCACATCACTCACTATTAAGTTTTTATAGAATATAATAATTCTTGATGTGACATCTAAAATACCAAATTAATTAAATTTTTTTGAACCCCTTGGTAGAAACCGTTAACTCACGATGTATTTGTAATTAATAGACACAATTTGTGGTAGAAAATAACTCACGGTCAATTATTGTAAATGATGACCATCCATTGTTGTTCACATAATAATTTTTCCATAGATTTGAAATGAAATTGAAGAATTGTTTCTATATGGTTCACATAATTTCTATCAGATCACATGATGAGGATCCTATATGGTCGATAATCCTTTTATAAAAAAGTACCAATAAGTGTTTTTGTACCACTAATTATGCTATGATGTAATAATTCGTTTTCCATATATCAAATCCTGATTTTGATACCCAACAATTTAGCAATACTTGAGAAAACACAATAAAATCAATGCACCTTCATTGGTGGAAAATATAATGTTACAATTTCCACTATATTTTTCAGCAAACAAAATTGAACTAAAAACCATAACACCCCACCAGGAGAAATTTTCCTATTATTTATTATAATAATAGAATATCTCATTTCAATATTCACTAGATAATATTAAAAAAATGATGACTTCATCAAGAATATGTGTATTCTACTAATTTCTTGAATGATGTTCTTGTTTTTTATTCATTTCCTTACATGGTTAATTATAAGTATCAATTCAATAGATTAATTTGATAATTACTAATTTTTTAGATTCTTAAATTATAGCAAATTCCCTATTTTTTAGTTTACACCATAAATTGCTTGTTTTACTTATCCAGATTCATTTTCATTATGTTATAAATTAATTCAATTATTTGTGATAAAAAAATCAATGTAATATACAAATATTGGATATGTGTGGAAGTTGTGACATAGTATATAGTGATACCAAATGAAGATAGTCTACCTAGAGTGAGAAGAAATCATACCATATAGAAAAATATTTTTAAAAAATATTTGAAGAAATGATATATTTATTCAAATAATAATAGTAAAAATTTTACAATAACCACATGTTATCACAATAGAAATTACAGAAACTATATGATCAACTTAATAAAAAAAATTATAGCTGATTGAACACAAATACTGAATAATCAATATCAAGATAGACATTAAGAGGTTTTAAATTTTATATGGAACTACCCATTAATACTAATAAACTGAAATATATCATTAAGAAACTAGAAAAATAAAATCTCACTATGTCCAGTGACCGTATATTCAAAATATGAAATCAAAATAAGGACATAATGTGACGGTATGAAACATGCATCAAACAACAATAATCATTGTCTCAAGAAACCTTTATCAAGTAACTTTGATGGTCATACATGTTATTCCTAATTTCAATTAATATTTATTTAAATTATATAGAATCTATATTTTTTATAATTTAATTAAAATCCATAGTCGTTTGAGATTTATGGATTTCCTCTATAATATTAGTATTTTATTATAAATAGATCCCAATAGATAAATGAATAATGGATTTTCTTTAAATTAGTGGAATATTTCATCAACACCTGTATGATGGACATGTTCAATATATATATATATCATACCACCTATCATTAAATGACAGTCCCTTACACATATGATATTTATAATCCAGTAGAATAGTTCATGAGAATTTTTTTCTTAGATCATGAAATGAAATTTAAATAACATTCTTCAAGGGATGAAAACCCCAATGTTCAAAAAAAATCATCATAGATTCAACTCTATCAATCTTCTATATAATTATTATCACCCTATATTTATTTTAAATTATGAGGTTTTATTTTTATTTCTAATATATATATTCATAACATATCCTATTTTGTATATTAGAGTACTCTAATATTCATCCCATTACTTATTTCCATTATTATTATAAATATCATTTTTGAAGTAGTTGTGAATAGGATGAACTGAATTTTGTGCATTTTGTTTTTTTAAACATTGATTATAATTTTGGATAGTTTATTATGTTTTAATAAATGTTCTTAGTGGTGAATTACTATCATGTATTGGGTGCTAATCTTGTACTAGGAGTTAACATCGTGTTTAATTATTCTTTATTTTTTACATTAATTTGATATATTTTTAAAATTAATATATTCCCATCTATAATTACTATATTCTATGATTTCAAGAAAGCACTTTTTAAACCATGTCTTCAATAGGGACACTAATATTTAACAGTTTCTATTTATATATAATTTATTTGTTCTGATTAATATATTTTCAAATGTTAATGTAATATCATTATTATAACAATTTTTTTATAATTATTTTAAGAATATATATATATAATAAAATTATATATATATATATACTATATTATATAGTGGGGATGTTTCAAAATTATATGATTTTAACGTATTTTTATATTAAATTTAATAAACAAATTTAGATCTTCAATTCACCCCATCTTGAGTACTCCACTAGGACACACATTTCTTATTAGTGTAAGTATTTCACTAACTATTATGTGTTCCATTAACCATGATCATGTTTTCAAAAAAGGCCCTCATTTTATATTAATGCTCTATAATTATGGGTACTAAACATGATGGTTATGTGACCAATCTAAGACCATTAAATAATAGAATTAATTGTGATCATTGGAAAACCAAAATCAATTTAAATATATAAATCACAGGGATTGATATTTAAAGAACAATATATGATAAATATGAAAAAAACCTAGATTTTCATAAAGGAATGGGATACTCTAAATCAAATTACATTGCATAATAATTATAAATTCAGGTTATATTTTTTCATGCATTAGGGAATATGAATTTAATTGAATAATATCTTGTTCATCCTATTATGAAATTTTGGATTCTTAATATTTTTCTCACTATGGAACCTCTAATGATAAAGACATGAAATTGAATACATATACTATTAAATATTTTTATTTTATGATGAAACAAGATGAATCCATTTCAGACCTGTATTTTATATTTAATGAAATTGTTGATATTATTATGTATATGGGTTAATTTATGGAAACAATAAGAATGATTTATGATTATATTGAATATAACCAGATTAATAGAGAATTACAGTTTTACATATGAAATTCAAGGAACTAAGTATAACACTAATGATGTATAAACATGTATTAAAATTAGATAATTATGTTGCTATACTAAGATACAAAACTATTAACTTTATGATATCTAATTTGAGAACAAACGAACTGATGAAAGAAGAATCAAGCTAAAATGAATATGATTTTGAGAGTGATGAAGAGACGGATCATCTTGCCGAAAGTATATAAATATCATACCAAAATAAATTTTTCATCAAAAATGAAATTAATATGAAAAAATTCAATATAATATGAAACTGGAATAAATAATAGTGAAAGAATAATTTCTACATTGACATTAGTTTCTATGAATATAAGATGGCAGGAAACAAGAATTATGATTATAAAATTTTTAATTATGATGATAAATAAATAAATAAAATGATATAGAAATAAAACTAAATAAATTAATGAACAAATGTAGATTTAATCAAATGAAAACACTCTTTAAATTGACAATAATAGATAAGATACTAGATAAAAAATTGATTTTTTATTTATAGACAATGAAATTTTGGAAGAAAACACTAATATTAATTCGACATTTTTTGGTTATATTATTGTAGATGAACTGGAAAATTATAATGGATAATGAATGAAAGATTTCCATATGAAAGATACACTTTGAATAAGTCTAAAGTTAAATAGAAGTAATTTCATAAGTTTCATTCTTTATCTATTCTTGATAAAAGTGACAAGACTTTGGAAAAATAGATGATTTTAGGAATTTTAAAGATAAATAATAATCTATAAGAGAAAATGAAAAATTTAAGAATAATATAAAAAAAATTAAAAAATATAAATATTACTCTGAATATGATATTGTTATTTTAAGAACTCACATGTTTAACATTTTAATTGTATATAATTCTATACATTGATGGATGTTGTATAAGAAGTATTATCTTCCATGCTAAAAAAATACCACAATTAGTTAGAAAAAACGAACATATAGTTTTGTCTATAAATATAATGTATACAAACCTAAGAATAACATTCTTTATAAATCTATATTTATATAGTAACAAAATATATGAAACCAATTGGTTTTACAAAAGCTATATTGGGTATATTTTCATGACCTAAAAATGTATGTGTAATAAAACTTTTTTATTTTTATTTTGAACAAGTGAAATGATTAAATAAATATAGAAAAAGTCTGTAGTATCTAGATAGTAGATGATATAGGAATATTATTGAATACCAGTTGTGTTTCAGTAACCTATTAAATGTTAATGGTGTACATTTCACTTTCAGTGATAAGGAGGAATGAAAATAATTGGGGTTGGGTAGATCAGTAATTATAAAACTGTCTTAATTTTTAACATTTACTTTTTATGGTTTCAAATATAATTTTTCTGGTGTATAGAAATTTTGTGATAATGGATATAAATTTATATGTTAAATTAATGATTAATTTTTTTGGATTGCATATATGGTTTCAATTTTAGTTCCTTATGTAATTATAACATTCATATGGTTAATTTGGATTCATTAACTTCCCAAATTTTTTTCAATTAAATGAAATTCAACGATTATCATTGCTATGATATAGGATACTAGGAAAATGAAATATACACTCACGTAGAAAGATAATAATGAAATGATCAATCAAGGATATATCTTACTAAAAATTAATAAAATACTAAGTGTGAAATAACTATCAATAGGAAATGTAATGATAAATTTATATCAATACCAAGGAAGAGTTGTATACCTATTAAACACTATAATTGGTTCATATGGATTCATAGAAGGGAAACACATTCTTTATAGTCTCTATGAGATTGGTCTTATCAGAAACATTTTATTCAATAATATATATAAAATATCTAATATTAAAAAAATAAGGTGAATTACTTTAAAGGTTTTATAAGTAAATAATTTACTTAAAATAAAAAATAGGATTGAGATAAATTTACACAAGAAATTTTTAATGAATATTGCTAGGTTATTAACCACTATTAAATAATATACTGTATTTAATAACCAATTATAGTTTTGGATGAATCTATACTTTTCAAATATAATGTGACTTATCCACATGAATATAAACATCCTTTAGAAAAACCAGAGGAATATATATCATATATTTCTGTTGGTCGGAGTGGATACTCAAGAGGGTGGTGAATTGAGTTCCAATAAAAATTTATGTTAAAAATATTTCTCTTGAAATCCCCCAATTTAAAAAAAGTTCAACTGTAGTGAATCTATACAGAGTTTAAAGAATCAATTAGTATCTCAAAGATTGATTACATCTCAGTTAACTTAAGTTGATGATTAAATAAACTTTTGAAACTAACTTACTGGTTTACAATAAGTATAAAAACTTACTAATTTAACTATCAAAGTTGCTTTAAAATAGTTTTGTATTTCAATGTAATAGCAGCGGAATATGTAAAATATATATGTAATACTTATAGAATTAAAATAAAATGCACAACAGAGTTAACCAAGAGGTTCAGTATCAAGCTGAGACTTAGTCCTCTCAATAATTTATATAAATTGATCTACACCCTAGATCGGGGTTAACAACAGAGAACAACTGTCCAGGCCACATAAGGACCTCTACCACAGTTCATTGTGGGAAAATAAAATAATAGCACATAGGTTGTTCAGGTCTTACTCAACCTCTACCACTTCCCACAGTGGGAAACAAAGAGTTATGAAGTTCGAGTGAGGATTTAAGAATCATCCAGTTTTGCTTAGGAAATAGTGTGTGTGTGTGTAAAATAAATAGGGTACACACTCTACTCAAAATGTAAAGATAGATTCCCTAATGGAAGAATGTATTAGATTTTACAAAGCTCTAGTGATTTTTAGTGCAACTCTGGACTCGTTGGATTTAGCAGATATGCTTTTGAGTCCTTCTGTGGTTTTGCAGTTAAAAACAGAGTATCATGATTCAGCTTGATGTTCTTCACTTGCAAGTGAGTTCTCTAATTTCCAGTCTTCTTTGTATGTTCTTAAATAGTGCTGGATTACATGAATAAGAGTTTTCTTTAGATCTTGAAAATGACCCTTCTTCCACTTCGTCGATTGTTATTCAGTCTCTCATGTATATTCATGGAAGGATTCTCTATGTATTCCTTTTCACGCATCCATTATTTTATATTTCATTTTTTTTGAAACTCGATCTTCCATTTATTTTATTCCACGAGCTCTGGCAATGGGAATGATTACCTTTCCATAGATACGAGGTACAGTCTCCTGACATGCCAACAACTAACAATAAATATCATTAATTTAATTAAAAACATCAACTATGACCGTTAGAAATAAATACGAATTTATAGAGATTCAAACAGTTTTTCATGTCTATCGGTGAGTCATGAGATCGGTGAGACATTTTGAATTTGCATCAGTTTTGGTTGCATCAGCATCGGTATCTTAACATCAGTGTCTTAACATCGTTGTCTTCGCATCGGTGTCATAGCATCAGCAGCTTAACATCAGTAGATTAGCATTGGTAGATTCACATCGGTATCACTTTTGTCCTTTGATAGTTAATGGTGCGACCTTTCATCACCGGTGCGATAGAAAAATGACTATCGGTGAGTCAAGACATGGAATTATTACAAAATGTTTGTTCAATCCAGAGTACTTCCAGGTCAACCATAACCATACATTGATCATAGATAAAAAATTGTAGATATTATTTAAGCATATTTAGAACAAGTTGAACAAGAGATTGAAAGGTAATAAATAAAACTATGATTTGTGATTATTAAAATAACCATTCCATAGAGAGTTCAACAATCTCCCCCTTTTTGATAATCTGAAATCAATGGCATAAATGAAGATAGAATACAACATGTCATTCATTATGCTCCCACTATAAAAAAAGAATATATGCCAAAAGATAAAACATAGTTAGAATAGAAACTTGAATATATATATAACTAAGGAATTATCCTCTTTCAACATTTATACCCCTGTGTATACATGCATCAGATAAATAGACATCATGGGAATTCATGTCACCCATCCAGACATGATGCATCCAGAGATAATGCATCAAGAGTTTTCATATGCATGCATGATTCACCTATTTTCTCTCTGTGATTTCTCTCCCCCTTTGGGATTATCAAAAAGAAGAGATAAAAAAAGATAAGAAAGAATATTTCATACCAACAAATAGTACACATATTACAAACAAGATAGAATAGTTCTGGAAAACAAACACCCTATAAAAAAATTTGACAGCAACATCTATTTATCTGGGTGCAAGGGAGCTTTCCCTTTAACAGTAGGAGGAATTGAAGGTCCAGAAGCTTGTTGGGTAGAAGGTGGAGTTGGCCTTATAAGGAAAGAAGGTAGGACGACCCGAGCTGGACGAACTATGGGTTCCAAGGTCACCTGCTGCGAAGAAGGTCATTCTGAAGGTTGATGTTGAAAGACTTGTGTAATACTAGAAAGAGCTTGAGAAACAGACATCTAGATGGGAGAAACATCTGATGATTGGAGAGTCTCAGCTGTAGGAAGAACAATGGATTTTTCTTGCAAATTAAGGTAGGGTTTTAGCAAGTTGATGAATTCCTGAATGACTACTACACCGTACTTCATGGCCTCTTCAAAATCATCCATATTTTGCATGAAATTTTCTAAAGTGGGGGTAAAATATTTTAACTACTGAACACGAGCTTTAAAATCTTGAGTCACTGGAGGGAGTCTCAGATTATTAGCTAGTACTTTAAAATGATTATTCAACTCATGATTTGTGTAGATCTTAGAGAAATAATGATCTACTTTCTCCTTAATCTCCTTTTGTTCTTTTGTAGTATCAGCCGAATACAACTGTACCATTTTATGCACATTATCACTATGCTCATTCATTTTCTTCAAAGAATCTAAATCTAAAATCATCCCAAGAGCTGCCAGCGCTACTCTAACAACATCTCTTAAGGTATCTAATTCTCAACTACTGATCTTGGTCACCTTGGAATTTACAGCCAGGGCAATAACCTGAATAATCTCAGCTTTTAACTTCCTCAAATCTGTTTTCTTCAAATGTTCTATCAAATTTCTTTAAACATCCATCATACCCGAGATGGTTGTTCTGACCTCACCTTACAGGGAAATAAAATTACTACCTAACTCTATAAGTGTTTGATTCAAAGAGGTAATATGCCTTCCAATCGATTCACTGTAATTGCACAGGTCTGATTTGATAAGGCTTTCCACCCTTTGAGCCAAAACATTCATAGTAGCATTAGATAAAGTCAAAGTAGTAGGAGCAAGAATATGAGCTATTTCACTTTTCAAAGTATCCCTAACAGCTTGAATCAATTCAACCTTGAAATTATCAAAATCTGACTGAGTAACTGCCGGATCACGTCTACTTTGAGATACTAAAGGATCAGGTCTGACCTCTATACTCTTAAAAATCTCCGAAACAAGTTGAGCCTTAACAGAATCACTTATTCCTATAAGATCCACTCCTATATCTTCCTCTTCCTCTGGATAGTCCAATCCTAGAACAACAAGACCTGGATGCTCTTCCCTTGCCGCTTTGCATGAAGGTTTTACAGGTTTCACCAACTGAGATCGTCCAAAGTTTTCATGAACGACTTCTCCATCCTCATCACTCTCCAACTCTTCTGTCCTCTTGGCCTCAGGGACATTTTCTTGCTCAAAAGGTTGGGGTTGTGGATCATCTAGAATCACATTATGACCTTCTATAGGTCTAGTACCAGCATCACCATCATCATCATCATCACCATCACTTTCACTGTCACCACTACCACCATCACCATCACCATCACCCTTATCACCATCACCACCTTCATCATCATCATCATCATCATCATTAACTGATCTCTCAGTAGAACTGCCTGTACTTCCAGATTCATATTCCTCAGAAGTTGATTTAGTAGTCCTTCCATCTTCTTCATCATCTAAAAGAGGTTCAATTTCTTGTAAATTGAGAGTAGGACTTGCTGAACCAAATTCCATCCTTCTTCTCTTTGGGATAATAGTATCAGGATCACTCCTTTCATCCGGAGATGATTCACCCTCTTCTTCAGCATTTAGATTATTATCAGCTTCTTCTTCTTCTTCTGTTCCTTTATTGCTGGATTCACCAGTTTCTTTAGAAGCAACCACTTCCTCTTCTTCATCCGAATTGATCACTTCTTCACCAGGTTTTATGCTAGGATCTCTTAATACCCTTGGTCTCCTTGGATGATCAGTAGGATTGAAGGACTCATATAATTTTTCTTCATCAGCAACCCAATATTTCTTCCATGGGATCCAATTGATTTTCATTCTATTACAAATAACATTATTGAAACAAAAGCTAACTGATGAGATACACTAATATCCATCATCCACACAGCCTAAGAATTTCAGCATGGTATAAATATGTTTAGAATAAAACAGAGTGGTAGCTTTCTTTGAAGGTTTTATCATCTCAACAATATGCTCAGAAAAATATCTACATAAATTAATCTTTTCACCATTCAGCAAATGAAATAGCAGAAAAAAATCTTGATACTTTACCGCAGCAAAATCACATTTTCTTGGACAAACTTGACGTTGAATAAATTTGAATAGGATTCGGTTCTCATCATCTAACTCAGCAGTAATTATCCTTCGCGATTCAGACTTCCCTGTCAAAAACTCCAGGGCTAGCTCATAAGAAAATTAATCATTTGTGGGAGTAATATTACCAGAATAGTCCTCGTATCATCCATTGCGAGGTACTCCTAGACATTGAACCCATTGTTTTGATGAAAACGTAGTCTTTTTCCCTTTTACTATAGAAGATAATCTCGCAGCCTCTACTCCGTCCAAATCTATATCCAGGTTCAAATAGAACTCGTGCACTAGCTTCGGGTAAAAGACTCTATCATTATTACAGAACCACTCCTTTCAGCCTTGAGTTTCCAAAACATTCAAGATAACAGACTTTCTAGATGAAACCCATTCAAAACAAATTTCCTTTTCAGCTATAACTTCTCATTTTTCTAGCTCTGGGTTCACAAACCTCTGTGTCATACTACTCGACTCACCTCGAGCATGCTTGATAGGTGAAGTTCCTTCATATTCCTTGCTCTGTCTCTTTTGCATGGCCATTTTGAGGTTTTGAGATAATCGAGAGGCTTGGAAATATTCAAAAGGCTCAGGTTACAGAGAAGAGAGGAGAGAGTTCAGCGAGAAATTCAAGGTCAACAGTCTTTAGAGAATAGAATAACCATGTGTCATTATTTGTATCATTTTGGGTTATAAATAATAAAATATCGATTAAGTAAAACAGCTTCGTTTTAAATAGACCAAAATAATTTTGAAGAGAAACAAAATACTACGACCCAATCGGTAGCACTAACTGTCATGACAGATCGGTTTGACAGATCAGTTTGACAGATCGGTTTGACAGATCGGTTTGACAGATCGGTTTCACAGATCAGTTTCATAGATCAGTTTCACAGATCAGTTTGACAGATTGGTTTGATAGATCGGTTTGAAAGATTGGTTTCACAGATCAGTTTCACAGACCGGTTTGACAGATCGGTTTGATAGATCGGTTTGACAGATCGGTTTCACAGATCGGTTTGACAGATCAGTTTGATAGATCGTTTTGACAGATCGGTTTCAAAGATAGGTTTGACAGATCGGTTTCACAGATCTATCATACCTAACTCTTGTTTAATCGAGTTTAACCTTTCACAATTTAAGGGCTTGGTGAACAAATAAGCTAATTGATGTTCAGTTCTTATAAACTCAAGAGTAATATCACCTTTTGGTAGTGATATCTCAAAAAGTGATGTCTGAAATCAATGTGTTTGGTTCTAGAGTGAGACACAGGGTTCCTTAAAATGTTAATTGCACTAGTGTTATCACAGTTAATTGAAATATTCTTAAAAACATATCCATAGTCCAAAAGAGTGTGTTTCATCCACAGAATTTGTGCCCAACAACTTCCAACAGCAATGTATTCTGATTCAGCAGTAGATAATGCAACAGAGTTATGTTTCATACTATACCAAGATACTAAGGATTTTCCCAATAAATGACATGTTCCAGATGTGCTCTTCCTATCTAACCTGCAACCAGCAAAGTCATCATCTGAATAACTAATTATCTCAAAAGCCTTTCTTTTTAGATAAAACAAGCCTAATTTTACAGTGTGTTTAAGATACCTAAAAATTATTTTAACATCAATTAAATAAGATTCTTTCGGGTTAGCTTGAAATCTTTCACACATACACACACTAAACATAATATCTGGTCGACTAGCAGTATTGTACAATAAACTTCGAATCATACCTCTATATTTGGTTTGATCCACTGGTTTCCCAGTTTCATCTACATCCAATTTACAGACTGTACTCATAGGATTATCACATTCCTTAATACTATCAAAACCAAAACGTTTTAGAAGATCCTTTTTGTATTTACTTTGATTCAAAATAATACCATTTTCATTTTAAAAAACATGAAATCCAAGAAAATATTTAAGTTCTCCCATTAAACTCATTTCAAATTCATTTTGCATACTCTTTGAAAATTCAGTACATAAATAAAGTTTAGAAGATCCAAAAGTAATATCATCAACATATATTTGTACTATTAAAACATCATTATAAATTATTTTAATAAAAAGAGTTGGATCAGCAATCCCTTTAGTAAAACTTTTTGAAATAATAAAATTTCTAAGTCTATCATACCATGCTCTTGGAGCATGTTTTAAACCGAATAAATCTTTATAATGTTTAAATACTTGATTTGGAAATTGAGGATTAATAAATCCAGGTGGTTGTTCAACAAAAACATCATCAACAATAAAACCATTTAGAAAAGCACTTTTGAAATCCATTTGATATAACATGAAATTCAGATGAGCAGCATATGCAAGTAAGATCCTGATGGCTTCCAATCTAGCTATTGGTGAAAAGGTTTCCTCATAGTAAATACCTTCTTCTTGACTATATCTTTGTGCAACTATCCTAGCTTTGTTTCTAATTATGTTTCCAGACTCATCAACTTTTTTTCTAAACACCCATTTGGTACCTATTGTTAAAGTGTCCTTAGGTCTATCAAATAATTTCCAGACATTGTTTCTTTCAAATTTATTTAACTCTTATTGCATATACATTACCCAAAATTCATCATTGATAGCATCATTGACATTTTTATGTTTTAGATTTGATAGAAAATCCTGATGTTCAACCTGATTTCTTAGAGAAGCTCTAGTCTGTGTCCCTCTATAAATATTACCAACAAAAAAATACAAAGGATGAATCTTTAGAATCCTTACTGATCTAGTAAAGGTAGGACTAGAAATTTCAGGCTCTTCTCTAGGTTCAGGTTCATTAGAAGTAGATTCCGGAATAAGTCTAGAACTGGTTGTCTTTATAGCAGGTTCATTAGATTTGTTATTAAGGTCCAGAATAGATAAATCTTCTTCAAGATTTTCAAGATAGGTTTTAGGCTCATGTGGATCAGATTCTTCAAACTTGATGTGAACAGATTCTTCCACACATTTGGTTCTCTTATTAAAGACTCTATAGGCTTTTCTATTTAAAGAATAACCAAGAAAAATTCCTTCATCACTTTATAAGAAAACTTGTCCAGGTTATCCTTTGTATTAAGAATAAAAAATTTGCAGCCAAAGACTCTAAAGTAACTAACTTTTGGTTTTATATTATTCCACAACTCATATGGGGTCTTCTTAAGAACTGATCTAAATAAGACACTATTAATGATATAACAAGATGTATTGATAGCTTTAATACATAAGTAAATAGGCAGTTCATACTCATTAAGCATAGTCCTTGCAATTTCTTGAAGGGTTCTATTTCTTCTTTCTACTAAACCTTTCTTATGAGGTGTTCTAGGAGCAGAAAAATTATTACTATAGCCATTGTGTGGGCAATAAGATTAAAAGTCTTGATTTTCAAACTCACGGCCATGATCACTTATAATGTATTTAATCTTAATTCCACTAATATTTTCTATAGATTTGGAGTATTTAGCAATGTAAGAACAAGCTACACTCTTGTGAGCTAAGAAGTATACCCATGTATATCTAGAAAAGTAATCTACTAGAACATAGACATATTGCTTCCATTTTAAACTAGAAACTCTTGATGGTCCAAACAAGTCCATGTGAACCAATTAGAGATGTTGATAAGTATAAACTTCTTTATTTGATTTAAAATAAACATTATTTTGCTTTCCCTTTTGACCGAGATTACAAACTTTGTCAATTGAGAATTCAAGTTTAGGTAGGTCTCTAACCATGTTATTCCTAGTTAGTTTTCTAAGTGAATGGATGTTGTAGTGTCTTAATCTTCTGTGCCAAAGCCAAGACTATTTATGAAAAGCATTTAGGCAAGTAAGATTTTGCTTAGCTAAATAATTTGAATCAACTGCATAAACATTTTCATTTCTTAAGGTAGAAAGGACTAAAAAAAACTTTATAATTAAAAACTTTACAAAAATAATTTTCAAATTTGACATTAAAACCATCATCACACAATTGAGAAATACATAACAGATTATATTTCAGTCCATCGACAAATAAAACTTTAGAAATTAGAACTGAATCACTGTTACCAATTTGACCTAGGCCGATGATGTTTCATTTAGAATTATCACCAAAGGTGACATGGCCTCCATCAATCTTGATTAGACTTTTAAAGCATGAGTAATCTCCAGACATGTGTCTTGAACATCCACTGTCCAAGTACCATACCTTCTTATGAGAACTCTTCAAACATGTTTCCTACAAAGAAGATTTAGATAGGAAATGATTTTGGTACCCAGATCTTCTTGGGTCTAGACAGGTTAGCAATCAAAGATTTTGGTACCCAAATTTGTCTTATGGGTTTCATTCAAATTATAGAATCAGAATATTGTGAATGATATACATTATTTGATCTATAACTATGTGAATTACTAGAGGAAGCATATAAATGTCCATAACTAGAATTACCAGTATTCTGTCCAGGTTTAGGAATAAATCTATTCTTAGTAATATGTCTCTGCCCAGGTTTGTAGCCTATTCTAGTAGTGTATTTGGGAGCTACTTGATTTCCTAGCATTTGAGCTAGTGTATCCTTTCCATTTGTATACTTCTATAAGTCTCTTTTAAGTTGCTCATTAGACATTTTCAGTTCAGTGTTTTCCTTTAACAGTTGAGCATTTTTCTCTTTTTCAATAGTAAGTTTGGTTTTAACAGTTGTTGTGAGAGCATGTGTTTCTTCAATGATTTGTATTTATCCTTAAGTTCATTGCATGTCTCTTACATAATATTACAGTATTCAAGTAATTCCTTACTAGTCATGTTTTCAAAATCAAAATCAGATTTTGCATCATCTCCAGAATAATAAGAATTTAAAATAGGAGTATCTAAGGTTACCTTGGATGTATTGGTCATGAAACACATGTTGGCATGATTCTTCTCAGAATTTGACATTTCAGATTCACTTGTGCTATCTCTAGAAGAACTCCAGGTAGCCTTCATAGATTTCTTGTACTTACTATCCTTGTAATCATATTTCTTCTTGAATTTTAGCTTTGGGGAGTCTGCTTTAATGTGTCATTTTATTTTGCAATCGTAGCAAACAACTTCATCACTTCTATCTGGCTTTTTCCAGTCCTTCTTACAATGTCAATTATTGTCATACATTCCGTTGTAATTTGAAATTCTGAAAAATTTCTTCTTCCTATAAAATTTCTTAAACCTTCTGTCTATCTGAGCCATTTCAACATCACTATCAGAATATGAACTTTCACTTGTTAGAAAATCAGTTTGTATTTGAGCTTTTTCTTTGTCCTTGAACTTTGAAGCAGTAGTCTTGAAAGCCATGAATTTCCTTTTTGGTTCACCATATTATTATTTATTTACCATGAGTTTTTCCTTATACATCATGAGATTTCCAATAAGTTCTTTGATTGGCATAACTCCAATGTCACATGATTTTACATTGAAACAAATGTGCCTCTCCATCGTTCTGGCAGGTATCTCAGTATCCTCATGACTTTTCCTTTGCTGGAACAACTTTACCAAGTGAATTCATTTTATTTACTATCTCATTGAACCTGAGATACATATCAGAAATGGGTTCATCAGTTTTCATTTTAAAATTATCATATTTAATAGTATAAGTATTCAATCGCATTTCTTTAACATTAGTTGTTCCTTCAAGAGAAACACCCAAAGTATCCCATATTTCATAAGCAGTTTTATAAGCAGATATTCTGTTAAATTCCACATCCCCTAGATCATAGTACAGAGCATTCATGGCTTTATAGTTATTATTGTAGGCAGTCTTAGTAGGTTCATCCCAAGTTGTTCTTTCAGTTTCTGGAATTTTATATTGAGACTCTATAGCAGCCCAGATATCAAAACCCGTGCTCTCTAAATGAATTATAATTTTTAATTTCCACTGAGCATAGTTCGTACCATTAAAGAATGGTGGCATGTTATTAGTAGTACCCTCTAGTCTATTATCAATAACTAGATTTTAGAAAATAGTTTTAAAGACATAAAATTTAGAACTAACAGAAATTTAAGATATTTAAAGATGCAACTAAAATCACAGTTGAAAGACAGATTATTTAAAAAATAATTTAACAAAAACAAACCCTTTGATACCAAATGTTGGTCAGAGTGGATACTCAAGAGGGGGGTGAATTGAGTTCTAATAAAAATTTCTGTTAAAAATATTTCTCTTAAAATCCCCCAATTTAAAAACAAAGTTACTCTGTAGTGAATCTATACTGGGTGTAAAGGTTTAATTAGTTTCTCAAAGATTGATTAGGTCTCAGTTAACTTAATTTGAAGATTAAATTAACTTTTGAAAATAACTTACTGGTTTACAATAAGTATAAACACTTGCTAATTTAACTATCAAAGTAGCTTTAAAATAGTTTTTTATTTCAATGTAATAGCTGTGGAATATGTAAAATATATATGTAATACTTATAGACTTAAAATAAAATGCACAACAGAGTTAACCAAGAGGTTCAGTCTCAAGAAGAGACTTAGTCCTCTCAATAATTTAAATAAATTGATCCACACCCTAGATCGGGGTTAACAACAATGAACAACTGTCCAGGCCACACATGGACCTCTACCACATTTCTTTGTGGGAAAAGAAAACAACAGCACACAGGCTGTTCGGGTCATACTCAACCTCTACCACTTTCCACAGTGGAAAAAAAGCGTTATGATGTTCGAGTGAGGATTTAAGAATCCTCCAGTTTAGCATAGGAAACAGTGTGTGTGTAAAATAAAAAGGGTACACACACTGCTCAAAATGTAAAGATAGATTCACTAAAGGAAGAATGTATCAGAGTTTAGAAATCTCTAGTGATTGGTAGTGCAACTCTTGACTCGTTGGATTTATCAGAGATGCTTTTGAGTCCTTCTATGGTTTTGCTGTTGAAAACAGAGTATCATTATTCATCTTCATGTCCTTTATAGGAAAGTGAGTACTCTGATTTGCAGTGTTCTTTATATTTTCTTCTGTAGTGCTGGATTATGTGCATAAGAGTTTTCTTTAGATCATGAAAATGCCCCTTCTTCCACTTCGTTGAGTGTTCTTCAGTCTCTCATGTATATTCATGGAAGCATTCTCTCTGTATTCCTTTTCATGCATCCATCCATTTATATTCCTTTTTTTATTTCTGCTCGATCTTCAACTTTTTTTATTCCACGAGCTCTGACAATGGGAATGATTACCTTTCCATAGATACGAGGTACGTTCTCCTGACATGCCAACAACTAACATTAAATATCATTAATTGCATTAAAAACATCAATTATGACTGTTAGAAATAAATACGAATTTATAGAGATTCAAACAGTTTTTCAAGACTATCGGTGAGTCATGTGATCGGTGAGACAATTTGAATTTTCATCAGTTTCGGTTGCATCAGCATCAGTATCTTAGAATCTGTAATGCCCGAGACTTTTATGAGAAATATTTTGTTTTTATCAAAGGAATCTTTCACTACACAGGACACTAGCTTGGCTTGCTTTACACGCAACCGCGGCCTTCCTCGATAGCTAGCGTCGTACGTAATACCGAGTTTCACTAAATAATGATATGTTATTAAAATATTATTAAAACTAGCCGTTATGAATAGTAATAACTTAATTTTGAATTTTATAACATTTTAATTCAACTTATACATTTTCTAGAATGAGGTATAAAAGAAAAATCAGTTTTTTTGGATAAAAGAAATATTTTTCAAAAAATATAGTTTTGCCGCCTTTTGATGGCGCACCCACATTAAATCTAGTCTTTGACATGTTTATAAGTTCAATTTGACAAAAAAAAATTCTTCTTTTGAATCAGGGTATAAAAATTTACTTTGTATAATTTTTTGATATTTTTCTGATAACTTTCATATTTTGATGAATAGTAAAAATACGCTAATTTTTAATTAAAAACAACTTTTTTCATTGAGATAATTTATAAGGATAAATTATAACATTGAATGGTTTTAAAGTATAAATAGAATATATTTTTACCATTTGATATAATGTATGTCATTAGCATTAATTTCACATTGAATTCATAGGTAAAAACATTTCAATCTTTGGCAATGTTTTAAATTCTAAAACCCGTTTTCTTAAAAAAGGGATTAATTTTAAATTAATTACTGCAACTTATATGATTTGAATTTTGAAAAATGGATTCCATATTCAGAATCAGTGGGTCCAAATTATGTTAATAGACTACTTTTTATTTTTGGTCATTATGAATAGTAACTATGATAAATTTTATTTACCATAGTTAAAGGTAAATCAGGTAATTAAGGGTAAATATAAGATTATAAAATTACCCTAACACCTGCTAAAATCCTATTTGATGACTAAAAGTCGACCCATATCACCTAAGGGTCGGATTAGATTCATTTAATGGACTTTTTTCCATGAAAATGATTTAATTATTATTAAAACCAAAGAATGTGACAACATGCCACATTCTTAAATCTTATAAGTATAATAATTTTAATTTGGTGATAAACTTAATAAAACTTCGAACATGAATAGTATCAAAAAATCTCATATAATCATCTACATCATAGGAATTTATTTAGAATTTTCCGGGATTAAATAATATTATCATTTATTATGACACAATAGTGATGTTTAAATTATTTTATTAATTTGAAATATCAAATAAATTATTTTAAAAATATTAAAATAAATATTATATGAACTATTTAATGTGCTAAACTAATTTTCTAGATACATATGACATTTTATTAATCTATTAAAGATTTTAGTTAGAACATATCTTCTGTATATATTTTATTTAAATTCAAATA
The DNA here is from genome assembly GCA_963277665.1 of Viscum album. Lineage (NCBI taxonomy): Eukaryota > Viridiplantae > Streptophyta > Magnoliopsida > Santalales > Viscaceae > Viscum > Viscum album. The sequence continues at coordinate 1,363,506,088 of OY728162.1, read as the reverse complement.
AATGAATAGTGTCAAAATTGACACTATTGTTATTTTATAAAAATAACATATTATAAAATTGTTTAAAAATCACAAAAATATTTAAAAATTATAAATTAAAATTTATATGGTCTAAAATGTCATAAAGTGTCAAATTATGGAAAATTCACAAAACATATGTAATTATTTATAATAATTTTAAATTTAGAATATTATTACCAAAAATAAAATTAAATTGATAAATGAGGATAAATCAAGTTGATAATGTTTAAAATAAATTCATAACATGTCTAAATTTTATTGGTTGATGAGATTACAACCATATCTCATCTAAACTTTGGAAATGAGTCATTTTGGAAGTTTTTAAGTGGGGTTGGGATTTAATATAAACTAATATTTCTTATATTTCCAAAGGTGCCCCTCTCCTCCCTTATAAAAGGGCACCTCCTACCTCTCTTCCTCACACCAATTTGAGACTTCAAGCTCAGCCAAACCCTGCCAATTTCACTTCCCCACTTCCTTAGAAACCTACTAGAGGTACTGGTCTCATCAAAAGACCAACTCTAGTGCCTTAAGAGAATGTTTAAAGGAGGCACTTCGAGAAAGAGGTAATACCTTCTACCGTTTTCTTCAAGTTCCATTCTTCTTCTACTAACTCTTCATTAGTTGTTTCATTATGAGGTAATAACATTAGTATAACTTATATATTGATATGTTATTATAAATATGAAACAAACCTAGTTCACCTCTTATCCATCCTACGGAAAACGAAATCACCGCGCGTGTGTACGTACGGAATACCGTCTCCACGCCGTGGTGTAATCTATTTTCCACAACCACCTTACTTGGATGGGTATAATGGTGAAAGTAATGAATATATATGATTATTGTAAACTGGTATTGATTCTTAAATAGTATACATACACTCCAATACTATTACATGATCATGGGAACGATATCATCGCTCGTGCGTACGTACGGAATACCATCTCCACGATGTGATGTGATTCGTTCTACATGATCTTAATTTCATAATGATTATATAAATGAATTTAATGAATGAATATGATATATATTACACTAATAACATTCTGGAAATGAGTTATCTATAACCTAAAGAGAAGAATTAGAATTTATTCGACAGACATGCATAAGAACAAAAAGTAATAAACACCAGAATAACAAGTAGTAATGAAATATTACTAATAAGAAGCTAAGAATATGACCATATATGATATCATAACAATAATTATGATTCTTTAATAAGTCAATAACATTATTTAAATCATTATACAGGAGATCAGACACTTACGAAGCAAATCGGACCTAAGGTAAGAGAAATATCACAATCTCATTTTTATCCGAGATTGTTTATACTTTGGTAATTACTGGGGTGTATTTTATCATCCACATCCATGTTTCCTAAATTGGTAATAGTATTTCCATCCACCTACAATTTTTTAAATCCAATTTTACCCTTTGGTGAGTTTTTAGTAAAGGATAAGAAATGAATCTTTTGTCGTTTTTTCGTACGAGGTACTTTTTGACTTTTTCGGCAAAAGTACGAAGAATGTTTTTTAACTTATACGGAATGAATGGATTTTTAAAACATTATTTCCAAGAATCTTCCTTTACAAGTTTTCAAGTTTATTTTTAATAAACTTCTTTTAGTTTAGAATTGTACGACATGTTATTAAAGGAAAAGTGTTTTTTTGAAGCAGAAAGGATATTTTCTTAAAGAATGGAGTTCAAGTGTTTTATCAAAATTATTTTCCATCTAAGATAATATAGGGTTCTGTTTCTATCCCTATTATTACATTTATTTTATTATGTTGTGATGGAATTATTTTTATGAATTTCTTTATCTTATATGAATTGTTTTATGATGTCGTGATATTTAAGAATCCCATTTTTATTACATAGGTTATGCAATGATGTATGATTTATGATTTTGTGGAACACATAAGAATGGTATCATTATGAGATGGGTGGGACATATATCTCTCTCCAATGCATTGGGTTATGATTTTTTATCTCATGAGATAGACATGGCTCGAACAGTAGGTTATACCAGTTCAGTGAAACAAGACTGAAATGATGAGTGAACTCGGTTCAGAAATGGACTTTATCCACTAAGATAGTCTTGGAAATGAGTCTTTACTAATAAGAAATGATTCTATATGATTATGTGTGTATGCCACAAAGTTTCATGTTTTAAATTATGAATATTGCGATTTCATTTCACTATTATGACTTATCCCATGTTATGAAATTATGCACTCCCTTGCAGGTTAAGATTTCCAAAATGTTATGTTCTTATGAATATGATGTGATTGATATTTATTTTGTTTACCCTTACTGAGCATTTGAGATCACCCTTATGTATGTTTTCTTTCCCCAGGCCAGGAAGAATCTTATTAAGTAAGATATGCCAAAAGGGACTATAGATATGATGAAATAAATCGGAGACAGTGTAGACGCTTTATGAACCAGTTGTTTATGTTTCCCAGTTTCTAAAGACACTATACCTATACGGTCCTTTCATGGTTTGTTATATGTTGTAATAAGTATGCTTCAATTTTGATGTATTAACAATGTATGTAAAGTATGGGTCGTTATAGTTGGTATCAGAGGAAAGGTATAGCCAACCTTTGGAAACTAGGATGTGAAAGCCTTAGTAAGAACCCTAAGGATAATTCTAATCATAGAACACAGTCTTAGTGTTTTAGAAATGGCCATGAATAACCTAGGATAATATCTTAAGTGTGAAATTTTATTCTTGACTATGTGGTTTTCCTATTATAATTTGTGTTGCTCACACTATTCTTCTTGGTTTTAGTCAATGGCTGGAACCCAAAGGAACCGTGTTAATGCGGAATGCGACGGGCAATGCAATGATTGTCCCCCTGAGCAACCAAACGTTATGGGAGCTGGAATGCAAAATATTGTATCCATGCTCAAACAACTTTCTCAAGCTATGAATCATGCAAGACTTCCAAACGAGCAAAGGAAGTAGCAAAATTCTGTTGAATCCTTCATGAGGCAGCGCCCACCCTCTTTCAGCGGGTCTACTGATCCATTAGTTGCTGAACAATGGATTAGTACTACTGAAAAGATATTTTCAATTCTTCACTGTTCTGAACATGATAAAGTCATCCTATCAGTGTATCGTTTGGAGGGAGATGACGATCAATGGTGGAATCTTATTAAGAATACGAGGCAAAGGGATGAAATTGAGTCCATGGAATGGGACGAGTTCAAGAACTTAGTTTTCAATAAGTAGTTCCCTCGTATTCTACGAACAAAGATGGAGAAGGAGTTTCCTGAACTGATGCAAAAGGATGATGAATCTGTTGGTACCTATGAAGAAAATTTTACAAGACTTGCAAGGTACGCTTCTGGTATTATTATCCATCCTGAGAGTAAGATCGATCGATTCTTTAGTGGCTTAAAACCAAGTCTTTGAAGGGCCTTTTCCATAAGGGACTTCAATAACTACGAGGAAATCGTTCGATGTGCCCTCAAAGTTGAGATGGAGATTGGAGTAACCTATCAGTCATATGGGTTTGATAAGAAGAGGAAAATGGAATTAAAAGGAAAATATAAAGAGCACACTGAAAAGAATATGAGCTTTCCCTTATGCTCAAAGTGTGGAAAGAAACATGGAGGAAGTTGTCTTAAAGGGAAAATTAAATGTTTCAAATGTGGAAAGGAAGGTCATCAGGAATTTGAATTCCACGATGATGGGAAGAAGATGTCTAATGATGCAAACAAAGGAAGGGATACATAGAATGAACCTACTAAACTTCAATGTTTCAAGTGCAAGGATATGGGTAATTATGCCAATAAATGCCCTAATCCAAGGGTTGATGATGATGGTCAACATCAACAAACTCTTAAGGCTAAAGACAAAGGAAAGTAACATGCAATTTCTATCAGCATTGTGGAGTACGATAACGATGTGGTGAAAGGTACAATTAACATCCACTCTAAAGTAGAAAATGTTTTATTTGATTCTGGATCCACCCACTCTTTTATTTCTAAAGAATTTTCTAAGGGTATCACCATATTACCTCAAAAATTAGATGTTGAGTTAGCTGTGACAACACCTAATGGCACAACAGTCACATCAAAAGTTTATAATTCTTCCCCGATTGAAGTTTGTGGGAAAGTGCTTACTGAAAATCTTGTGATCCATCCTATAGTGAAATTTGATGTGATTATTGGCATGGATTTCCTTTCTATATATGGAGATCATATCAATTTCCAAAGAAGGCAAGTCCCATTTCATATTCCAGATCAATCTATGATCGTCTATCGATACAAGGATGAACAAAACCTTCCAGTGGAAAGTTCTTCCATCTTATGGGTCTTGAATACACATAATGAAGGTTATTTATCTCAAATGGTTGGTGAGAAACTGACAATTAAGAATATGCCCATTGTACGGGGGTTTGATGATGTCTTTCCATAGGAATTGCCAGGTCTTCCACCAAATCGTGAAGTTGAGTTTTCAATAGAACTCGTACCGGGTGCTTTGCCTATTTCAAACACACCTTATAGAATGGCCCCAATTTAGTTGCAGGAATTGAAGAAGAAACTCCAAGAGAATCTTGATAAGGGATTCATATGACCTAGTGCGTCACCTTGGGGAGCACCTGTTCAATTTGTTAAGAAGAAAGTTGGATCAATGAGACTCTGCATTGATTATCGAGAACTTAACAAGATCACTATCAAGAACAAATATCATCTCCCACGCATTGATGACTTATTTGACCAACTACACGGAGCTCAATACTTTTCCATGACTGATCTTCGTTTAGGGTATCATCAATTAAGGGTAAAAAGGGAGGATATACCAAAGACAACTTTCTGTACAAGGTATGGACACTATGAATTTATAGTGATGCTATTTGGTCTTACTAATGCCCCTGCTATCTTCATGGATCTGATGAATAGAGTCTTTAGAGACTATCTTGATCAATTTGTGGTAGTCTTTATAGACGATATTCTTGTCTATTCAAAGACCAAGGAAGAACATGAAGATCACTTGAGAATTATATTGAAGACCCTGAGAAAGTAGAAGCTTTATGCCAAATTTACCAAGTGTGAATTTTGGCTTCAAAAAGTTTCATTTTTGGGTCACATAATCTCAAAAGAGGGGATATCTGTGGATCCAACAAAAAAAGAGGTTATCGAAAGATGGTCGAGACCAACAACAGTAACTGAGATCCGAAGTTTTCTTGGTTTGGCTGGATATTATCGACGTTTTGTGAAAGATTTTTCATGATTATCTAATCCACTCACCAGGTTGACTCGGAAAGGAGTTAAGTTTCTTTGGACGGAAGAATGTGAAGATAATTTCGAGGAGTTGAAAACAAGGTTATCCAGTGCACCTGTGCTCACACTGCCTTGTAGTGGAGAAAGGTTTGTGATCTATAGTGATGAATCCAAGAAGGGATTGGGGCGTGTTCTTATGCAAAATGATATGGTGATAGATTATGCCTCACGACAATTGAAAATCCATGAGAAAAATTAACCAACTCATGATTTGGAGTTAGCTGCGGTAATCTTTGTATTAAAGATTTGGAGGCATTACCATTATGGTGAAAGGTGTGATATTTATACTGATCATAAAAGTTTAAAGTATATTTTCACACAAAAGGAGATAAATATGCGTCAAAGAAGATGGTTGGAGCTGATTAAGGATTATGACTGCTCAATTCATTACCACCCTGGGAAAGCAAACAAGGTGGTAGATGCATTAAGTCGACAAGACCATGCCAGTTTATCCATGATGAGGATCACAAAAGATCCAATATTTATGTATTTATAAAGGATGGATCTTGGAATTATAATGGAAGGGGGAAAATCATATCTTTCTCAAATGAATGTTCAACCATCTATACATGTGAAGATTAAAGAGGCACATAAAGAAGATGTAGAGTTACAAAAGAAGGTGAGAAATGTTCCTGAATTCAACCTTGATTGTGATGAGATAATAAAGTTCAGGAATCGGGTTTGTGTTCCTCCCATCCCCGAATTAAAGAAGGAGCTACTGGATGAGGAACATAGTTCTTCATTCTCTATTCATCCTGGAAGAAAGAAGATGTATAGGGACCTGAAAGAGTACTTCTGGTGGGATGGAATGAAAAGAGATGTTGCTGAATATGTCTCTCGATGCTTGGTTTGTCAGCAAGTTAAAGCTGAGAGACAGAAGTCTAAGGGGATGTTACAACCATTACCCGTACCCGAATGGAAATGGGAAAACACCACTATGGACTTTGTCACAGGACTTCCTAAAACATCCAAAAGAAAATAATTCTATCTGGGTCATAGTTGATCGTCTTACAAAGTCCACACACTTCTTTGCTATTAGAGAGGATTTCTCTCTGGATCAACTTGCCAGGATATATGTAAAGGAAGTGGTAAGATTGCATGGAGGACCACTTTCTATTATATCTGATCGATATCTGAGATTTACCTCTAAGTTCTGGCGAAGTCTTCAGCATACTCTGGATACAGAGTTGAGTTTCAGCACTTCTTATCATCCTCAAACAGACGGTCAGTCTGAGATAACAATTCAGACTCTAGTAGATATGTTGAGAGCTTGCACTATGGATTTCAAAGGTGGTTGGGATCAACACCTACCTTTGGTGGAATTTTCTTATAATAATAGCTTTCACTCCAGTATTCAGATGGATCCTTATGAAGCTCTCTATGGAAAGAAATATAGGACTCCAACTTGATGGGATGAAGTTGGGGAAAGAAAGCTATTAGGACCTTATCTTGTTGATGAGATGGTAGAAAAGGTCCGATCTATTCAACAACACATAAGAGCAGCTCAGAGTCGACAAAAAATTTATGCCGACAACCGAAGAAAATACCTAGACTTTGAAGTGGGTGATAAAGTTTTCTTACGAATATCTCCCTGGAAGAGGGTCATGAGATTTGGAAAGAAGAGGAAGTTGAGCCCTAGATATATCGGTCCTTTCGAAATAATGGATCGTGTTGGAAAGGTAGCTTACCGATTGGCGCTTCCACCGATCCTCTCTCAAGTTCATGATGTGTTCCATGTATCTCTCCTGAGAAAGTACATACCTGATCCTTCACATGTACTCAACTCTGAAGTTGTACCGCTAGAGAAAGATATTTCTTATGAAGAACAACCGATAGAGATTCTGGATCGTAGCGAAAAAGTCCTACAAAACAAGACCACTCGCTTGGTGAAAGTTTTATGGAGGAACCACCAATTAGAAGAAGCTACATGGGAGCTTGAGGATATGATGAGGGAGATGTATCCTCATCTTTTTGTTACAAAGTGACGAATTTCGAGGGAGAAATTCATTTTAAGGGGGGTATAATGTAACACCTGAGACTTTTATGAGAAATATTTTGTTTTTATCAAAGGAATCTTTCACTACATACAAAACTAGCTTGTCTTGATTTACACGCAACTGCGGTTTTCCTCGATAGCTTGCATCGTACGCAATACCGAGTTTCACTAAACAACGATATGCTATTAAAATATTATTAAAACTAGCCGTTATGAATAGTACTAACTGAATTTTGAATTTTATAACATTTGAATTCAACTTATACATTTTATAGAATGAGGTATAAAAGCAAAATCAGCTTTTTTTTTGATAAAAGAAATATTTTTTTAAAAATATAGTTTTGCCGCCTTTTGATGGAGCACCCACATTAAATCTAGTCTTTGAAATGTTTATAAGTTCAATTTGACAAAATAAAATTATTCTTTTGAATCAGGGTATAAAAATTTACTTTGGATAATTTTTTAATATATTTCTGATAACTTTCATATTTTGATGAATAGTAAAAATATGCTAATTTTTAATTAAAAACAACTTTTTTCATTGAGATAATTTATACGGATAAGTTATAATATTGAATGGTTTTAAAGTATAAATAGAATATATTTTTACCGTTCGATATAATGTATGTCATTAGCATTAATTTCACATTGAATTCATAGGTTAAAACATTTCAATCTTTGGCAATGTTTTAACTTCTAAAACCCGTTTTCTTAACAACGGGATTTATTTTAAATTAATTACTGTAACATATATGTTTTGAATTTTGAAAAATGGATTCCATATTCAGAATCAGTAGGTCCAAATTATGTTAATAGACTACTTTTTATTTTTGGGCATTATGAATAGTAACTACGGTAAATTTTATTTACCATAGTTAAAGGTAAATCGGGTAATTAAGGGTAAATATAAGATTATAAAATTACCCTAACACATGCTAAAATCCTATTGAATGACTAAAAGTCGACCAATATCACCTAAGGGTCGTATTATATTCATTTAATGGACTTTTTTCCATGAAAATGATTTAATTATTATTAAAACCAAAGAATGTGACAACATGTCACTTTCTTAAATCTTATAGGTATAATAATTTTAATTTGGTGATAAACTTAATGAAACTTCAAAGATGAATAGTCTCCAGAAATATAATATACTTATCTACATCATAAGAATTTATTTTTATTTTTTAGGGATTACATAATTATCATTAATTATGAAACAATAGTGATGTTGAAATTATTTTATTAATTAAAATATCAAATAAATTGTTTTAAAAATATTAAAATAAATATTATATAAATTATTTAATGTACTATACTAATTTTCTAGAAACATATGACATTTTATGAATCTATTAAAGCTTTTATTTTGAACATATCTTCTGTATATATTTTATTTAAATTCAAATAAATGAATAGTATCAAAATTGACACTATTGTTATTTTATAACAATAACATATTATAAAATTGTTTAAAAATCACAAAAATATTTAAAAATTATAAATTAAAATTTATATGGTCGACAATTTCATATAGTGTCTAATTATTGAAAATTAACAACACATATGTAATTATTTATAATAATTTAAAATTTAGAATATTATTAACAAAAATAAAATTAAATTGAAAAATAAGGATAAATCAAGTTGATAATGTTTAAAATAAATTCCTAACATGTATAAATTTTATTGGTTGATAATATTACAACTCTATCTCATCTAATATTCGGATATGAGTCATTTTGGAAGTTTTTAAGTGGGGTTGGGATTTAATATAAACTAATATTTCTTATATTTCCAAAGGTGCCCCTCTCCTCCCCTATAAAAGGGAACCTCCTCCCTCTCTTCCTCACACCAATTTGAGACTTAAATCTCGGCCAAAACCTGCCAATTTAACTTCCCCACTTCCTTAGAAACCTACTAGAGGTACTGGTCTCATCAAAAGACCAACTCTAGTGCCTTAAGAGAATGTTTAAAGGAGGCACTTCGAGAAAGAGGTAATACCTTCTACCGTTTTCTTCAAGTTCCATTCTTCTTCTACTACCTCTTATTTAGTTGTTTAATTAAGAGTTAATAAAATTAGTATAACTTATATACTGATATGTTATTAAAAATATTAAACAACCCTATTTCACCTCTTATCCATCCTACGGAAAACGAAATCACCGCGCGTGCGTACGTATGGAATACCGTCTCCACGCCGTGGTGTAATCTATTTTCCACCACCACCTTACTTGGATGGGTATAAGGGTGAAAGTAATGAATATATATGATTATTGCAAAGTGTTATTGATTCTTAAATAGTATACATACAGTCCAATACAATTCCACGATCATGGGAATGATATCATCGCTCGTGCGTACGTACGGAATACCGTCTCCACGATGTGATGTGATTCGTTATACATGATCTTCATTGAATAATGATTATATAAATGAATTTAATGAATGAATATGATATATATTATACTAATACCATTCTGGAAATGAGGTATCTATAACCTAAATAGAAGAATAAGAATTTATTCGACAAACACGCATAAGAACAAAAAGTAATAAACACCAGAATAACAAGTAGTAATGAAATATTACTAATAAGAAGCTAACAATATGACCATATATGATATAATAACAATAAGTATGATTCTATAATAAGTCAATAAAATTATTTAAATCATTATATAGGAGGTTCAGACACTTACAAAGCAAATCGGACCAAAGGTAAGAGAAATATCACAATCTCATTTTTATCCGAGATTGTTTATACTTTGGTAATTACTGGGATGTATTTTATCATCCACATCCATGTTTCCTCAATATGTAATAGTATTTAAATCCAACTACAATTTTTTAGATCCAATTTTACCCTTTGTTGAGTTTTTAGTAAAGGATACGAAAGGAATCTTTTGTCGTTTTTCGTACGAGTTACTTTTTGACTTTTTCGACAAAAGTACGAAGAATGTTTTTTTAACTTATACGGCATGAATGGATTTTTAAAACATTATTTCCAAGAATCTTACTTTACAAGTTTTCATGTTTATTTTTAATCAACTTCTTTTAGTTTATAATTGTACGACATGTTAAGAAAGGAAAAGTGTTTTTTTAAGAAGAAACGATATTTTCCTCAAGAATGGAGTTCATGTTTTTTATCAAAATTATTTTCCATCTAAGATAATATAGGGTTCTGTTTCTATACCTATTATTACATTTATTTGATTATGTTGTTATGGAATTATTTTTATGAATTTCTTTATCTTATATGAATTGTTTTATGATGTCATGATGTTTAAGAATCCCATTTTTATTACATGGGTTATGCAATGATGTATGATTAATGATTTTGTGGCACACATAAGAATGGTATCATTATGAGATGGGTGGGACCTATATCTCCATCCAATGCATTGGGTAAAGATTTTTTATCTCATGATATAGACATGGATGGAACGGTAGGTTATACCGGTTCAGTGAAACAGGACTGAAACGAGGAGTGAACTCGATTCAGAAACGGACTTTGTCCACTAAGATAGTCTTGGAAATGAGTCTTGACTAATAAGAAATGATTCTATATGATTATGTGTGTATGAAACAAAGTTTCATGTTTTAAATTATGATTATTGGGATTTCATTTCACTACTATGATTTATCCCATGTTATGAAATTATGCTCTCTTTTGCAGATTAAGATTTCCAAAATGTTATGTTCTTATGAATATAATGTGATTGATATTTCTTTTGTTTACCCTTACTGAGCATTTTAGCTCACCCTTTGGTATGTTTTCTTTCCCCAGGTCAGGAAGAAGCTTATTAAGTAAGATATGACAAAAGGGACTATAGATATGATGAAATAAATAGGAGACAGTGTAGATGCTTTATGAACCAGTTGTTTATGTTTCCCAGTTTCTAAAGACACTATACCTATACGGTCCTTTCGTGGTTTGTTATATGTTGTAATAAGTATGCTTTAATTTTGAAGTATTAACAATGTATGTAAAGTATTGGTCGTTATAGAATCGGTGTCTTAGCATCGGTGTCTTAGCATCGTTGTCTTATAATCGGTAGCTTAACATCAGTAGATTAGCATCTGTAGATTAGCATCGGTATCACTTTGGTCCTTTGATAGTTAATGGTGCAACCGTTCATCATTGGTGCGACCATTCATCATCGGTGCGACCATTCATCATCAGTGCAATCGTTCATCATTGGTGCGATCATTCATCATCGGTGAGACCATTCATCATCGGTGCGACCGTTCATCAACGGTGCGATAGGAAAATGACTATCGGTGAGTCAAGACATGGAATTCTTAAAAAATGTCAGTTCAATCTAGAGTACTTCCAGGTCAACCATAACCATACATTGATCATAGATAAACAATTGTAGATATGATTTAAACATATTTAGAACAAGTTGAATAAGAATTTAAAATGAAATAAATAAAACTAAGATTTGTGATTATTAAAACAACCATTCCACAGAGAGTTCAACAATATCATATTTTAATATCAATAATATTTCGAATCCTATGTCCATGTTGGTGACTTTAATGATAAATGATCAATCTTTGAAAAGGATGACCAACATTAAATTGAAGAATATTTTGAAGAAGTACGATCTTTGATTTATAGAACCATTAGAACAAATAGTTTTCACTATATAAATGATGTAGTTTCTGATCATGGAAAAGAAACTCAGACCTGATCATATCATAGAAACTACATTTTACATCATCATTTATAGAAATATATAGAACCTAAAAACATGTTTTAGGTAATTAACGTTGATCAATATGACATGGAAATTCTGGTAAAAAAAGATTAATTTGAGAGAAATTTAATATCAAAACTTGTTGAATGATGTAAAGACTAATTTCTATTTGAACATAATTAGTATATAGTGACAATGTTGATGAATCTGGAACCCTATCTATAAATAGTTATTGAATGGTTACACAATGATATAGTAAAAAAGAAAGGAATTGATTATAAAGATTCATTCAAAATAGAATCTTGAATTGAATCCATTATAATACAACTAAACTATTGTACAAATTTTTATTTTATACTTTATCAAACATATGTCAAGGAATAATTCTAAAATGTTTATATTATTATGGTTTATATCTATGAACAACTCCTATAATTTGAAAACCTCAATTACCAAATATGTTTTTCAAACATTAAAAGAAAATTATTATTTAAAATAGTACCATAGTGCCTAATATAATATTCTTAGATCATTCTTGATTTCAAATAGATTTTGAGAATATATTTTAAATACTATACTATTTATTAAAAGAACATGAAAATTTTTTTCCTATAGAAATATATGTTGATGATATTATTTTTTCATTATTCAAAGAATGTTTTTTGGAATTATAAAAATTACAGATAAATCCATTTGAGATGATTAATTTTTGAGATGAAACTCATTTTTGGAGTGATATTTACCAAAAAAGGATAAAAATTTATTTAATATAGGTAAATATAAAAGATATTTTTGAAAATATATTTGATAAGATCGAAATAATGGAATTTGTACTATAAAAAGTTCAATTTTTAAACTAGATTTGAATGAAACTAGAAAATAAGTTTACCCAAGTATTTATAGAGTTATTATTAGATGTTTATTATGAATTAATACTAGATGTTAATTTTTTTTATATCTGCATGATTTCTTTTTTTTTCATGAAAACAGAAAATAATATCATCAAATAAATACAAAAAGTATTTTAATATATATATATAAGTACCATTAATTTAAGACCTTTTTTACTGAAGATGAGATGTTTTGGAATATGTTAGTTATCCTGTTGGTGATTTTCGTGGTTGTAAGTTAGATTGAACAACCACAGATAAATCATTTTAATATTTTAGAAACACACTAGTGTATTAGTATAGTAAAACTTGAAAAATTAGGTTTCACTATATATAATAAAATAAAAGTAGTTAGCTTCATGTAGTTTTTGTACCCAAATTTTTTTGTTGAAATACATATTACAATGTTACAAAAATTAATTTAAGTATACTCCTTAAAACAATGAGAAATAAGCTATATAAGTATTTTAAATACCTCAATATCTAATTACATTTCAACAAATAATGATAAAAGGCATCCCTTTTTTAGATACCACATTGAAAATGAATATAAAATTATTAAGTTCATTAGAATAGAACAAAAACATACTAATATATTTTCAATGACTCCAAATATTATTATATTGAGTTATAAATGATATGAAATAAGAATTATTTATTACTCTAAATAATTTTCTTATTTAATAATATAATATTTTTATCTAAGTAAAAAACATATATAATGTGTTGTTAATTATGTTTATAATGATTCTAGTTTAATATTTTACATATCTTAATTCATCAGATGTGTTAATACATAAAGTATAACATTATGATAAAATAATTATAAATCTTACAAGAGACAGTATACTATCATGAATCCTTAGTGTCCCATGTGTCTATGAATATTTTTTCATATAAAATTTTATGTTACCAAAGGACTTCATTAAATTGTGGAACATGTTAGATAACATGATAATACATTTTACGAAAGAAAATGTATTTATTGAAAAGATTCTAAAACGAATTTCCATAATTTTAAATTTATTTATATATTAAAATTAAGTCCCCCTTATTTATTATTTCACATGACCCAAATGATATAAATACATCTAGATATGAATTCGAATGGTCATCCCTCTCTCTCTTGAATCCCTAAACTAGTTTCTATTTTAAGAATCTCTCTCTTGATATTCCACATTGAACCAATCACTAGAATCCATATATTTGAATCACAGTGGAAAATATCTGGATTAAGAATCATTTTTTGTTATAATTTAATATTTTATTTCCTCCCTCTTAGAGAATGAAATTTATCTCAAGAATTCGTGTCAAACCTCTACAGACACAAAATTTAGACTAAATTTTTATTCATGTGTAGGATGTAGTTTATGTGTGCATGAGATGAATTATATATCTATTTTAAGAATATGTACAATAACTGATATGGAGTGACTAGTTCAAAAATATATATGATATTTTATATATTGCCACTAAAATATTTCTATGTCAATATAGAATTTAAAGATGGTAAGAAATGAGATTTTATTCAAATGATGGAAAATAGGGAGAGTTTAGAATATTTACTTATGTTATTAACCAATAGTATTAATATTAAAAATAAAGGTGAATATGAAGAATATATATGTTATTATTCTGTTAATAATTCTTATTTGATGATTTAAAGAACTCTAGAGAAGAAAATAGAGGTGGAAACCTTTAGAGAACAATTGGAGGAATATCCATATTAAATATATCCCAAGATCCTCATGATTCTATTATTTATGTAATTTCTCATTATAGAATAATTAACCTCAGTCCACATTAACCATTTCCTGAATATGTTACCAATTAATATTCAAAAATATGTTCAGGCCTAATCGAAAAGATTAAATTGAAAAACCTACTGGCACTGGTCACATATAAATAATAAATTCTTGTGGCATGGAGTTGATTGAAATTAGTGAATAATAGGATATTAAAAAGGGAAATAAATATAAATAGGAATATGATGATGAAATTGTCACGATGTATTGTTTTAAATGGATAACTTCTCTATTGGGAGATGTTCCTCATAGAACATCACCTCAAGAACCATCTTTACCCTCTCCTCCTTCCAAAACTCCAAAATTCACCTATTTCCATGGTTTAAAACTCTGAATATAGTATCCAAAACCATGGACATAAGATATGTTGGATTATGTCTCTTTCCAATGTCTATGATTTAATTTACTCCCATATAGTATCTATTTCCACCATTTTAGAAATTATGGTAATAGGATATTCCAATGTGACATATATATACCCACGATTTAAATTGTGACCATATAGTCAATATTTGAATGGTTTTAAAAAACATTGAAATATGTTTTTACGATTCTTCAAAGCTACATAAATAGTATACACCATTACCATATGTAGGCTATATCTATGGTTTCAGTAACTATTACCGTAGATTTTAAAAAACAAAATGACACCACTAGTTTTTGATCCAACAACCATTTCATATATTTTCCTAACACATTACCACTTCACATGGTTATATTTTTTTAATAGATTTATAAATATATATTTTTATACTATTATATTTAATTATAAATTTAAATATTTTAAATATTGAAAAATCTATATTTTATTGGTTTCTAATTTCCATAGTTTGGGGAAACTATGTCCATATAAATAAAAAATACCATCATTTTTCCAAACTGTGGCTATAGTAGATTCTCATAATATCAATTATCATGTCATTATAAAATGTAAAAATATATTTTTCTATAGAAAATTATTCTAGAATCATGGATATAAAACATTCTAAATATTTAAATCTCAGTGGTTATTTAAAACAGTCAAAATACCCCTCTCTACCGCCATGGTTTTTTTAAATATGGTAATATGGCTTCCTCTATTTAGCCACATCAAATTATTTATTCTAGACATTTAAAATATTTATTTACCTCGATGGATGGAGAAAACCATTACTATAACAGGAAAATTGACACTGCTTTTATAAAAAATTACAACATGCTGAACCACGTTGATCTACAACCACCACTTCAGTTAAAGAATGGTAGTACTCTATCTATTTCCACCATCTAGAAAATAATGGATATAGATCTATTTCCAAGTTCAATTTTTTAGTTTTGATATCCTAACTCTTCTAATATTACTAAGGAATATTGAATTTAGTTCAATACATTCCTTATTAATGTGTTCAATGGAATGTTTATGGGATTTGGAACTCCAACTCAACTTTCCATTAATGTGAAAATCAGTTCGACTATATCACATTTGATTTCTAAATTTAAAAAATGTATATTTATTATTTTGACCATATAAATCAAGAGAATAATATTCTAAGAGGCAATGTACAGTCTCTTCATGGTAAATTATGTGACCTGATGATTAATATTAATCATAGATACTTGAATTCGATTGTACAATATTAATATTCTAGTGCTCTTCTACCTCCCCAAGATACTGCTACTGATTTGTTTGAAGAATATATAGTTAGATAGATTGTAATACATTAAATTAAGTTTTTTTGGGAAGATTCTTAATAATATATTGAAAATTATAATTCTTTTTGTAGACCCATGTAAGCAAGACCCTTGAGTTAGTAAGAGATGATTCCTAATAATATGTAAGGGACAAAGTGATATTTAAATGATCATATGATCATTATTTGTGAAGATTCTTCCCAAAAATGGTTTTTGATACCATGATTAGATCCTTGTACATTATCCTTCAGGTCCTTCACTAACACAAGATTTGAAATTTCTTGATAATAAATTAAATGTCTTAGCATCACTTTTGGAAATAATTATAAAAGATAAGAGTCATTTTTTCCAAATTACAGTGAAATAATATTTGGCCTCAAAGGAATTAAGAAACTTATAAATTATTATCTCTATAGTTCTCACAATTATTTTATATCCCCTTCGTATTTTCATAAAACCTTAGAACAAACATCATCTACTAAAATAGTTCAAAGTCCCTTCATTAATTATATACCTCTTTTAGGACTTACTCTGGTGTAAAAAGTTAAATATTTTAGACCTGTTGATAGAGATATTGTCCTTCCTAGATGTTCTACTTATCAGTTAAACAATACACCTAATTCGACCTTTCAAAAATCTCTGGAAAACTAAAATGTTCACATTGAAACTAATTCTTTCAGAGATGATGATTCATTAGATTATCATTGTTATCCATGAGGTGGATAATATATATTTATATAGTGTTGTACTTATGATCCAAATCGATTAAATGTAACATAATTATTAATCATTATTCATTTATTTAATTTCCATATTTTTTTAAATATTTATACATTTTTTTTACTTTTTTATAAATTCAAAATAGAAATAAACTATTAAGAAATTTAAAGAGTATGTTTTTGATTATTTAAAATAATATTTTACATTAATAATTTATGCTCTGTTTACTATGACCGTCGAAAATTTCATTATTAACAATAGAATTTATCCTTTATTGATTTCTGATCATCAAAATGGGGATATTGTTGGGTTATTCCCTCAATTCATCTTTACAATGATATTGAATAATGATTGAAATAGAAATAATGAATTATATATTGTATTAAATAAGAATATGTTGGGGGGATTTCCCGAGTGGTAAATGCTACCCGTAACCCTAATTCAGAATCGAGTTCAAATATGGGTTGGAGAAAAGTTCCACTGCGAGGTGATTACAGATGCATGATACATGAATGTAGTGATTTATACATGGAACATGCAGTCAGTGATGCATGCATGATGTAGGTAGGTGGTGATGTAGGCATGATGCTTCAGTAGGCCTTCAGGACAATTTGTGGGCCTTTGGGACATGTAATTGTCTTTATGACTAATGGTACATTGGGGAATATACTAAATAAATAAGGATTTATGGTTGGGATTTCCCTTGGGGTGGGGTGTGGGGTGGGGGGGAATTGCCATATTTTCTTGCCTATGAGTGTGGTGTGTGTTTGTGTTTAATCTTGTTATTCTTCCAAGAACCTAATATATATTTTTATGTTATGGGAAATATATCAAAATTGGAAATATTTGGATGGTTTCAAACATTAAATATTGTTACTACATGAATATAGTCTACATATATTAAGAATCAACCATTCCAATCAGATTAAATTTTTAAGTGTGGATCAATATCATTTCTATTCAAACAAATGAGGGGAAACATTCATAAATACTTTAAGAAATTGCATAGTAAATTAGGGAGACCACATGATCAACATGACTAAAAACATGTTATTTTTATATATCAAAAGTAGACAAAAAGTGAATATTTGAATGATACGTGGATGATTTTTTAGTTTGGCGAGAGTAATTATTCAGACCAAGCAACTACATGGTCACATAAAGTCTCCATGGACAAAAATCATACAAAATCAAGAGAATCTATAATCACATGATTTGTGTAGAATCAGGAAATCAACTGATTGCATGATCAAATAATCGACCAAATATTATAATTGACACATGTCACTCTACCTATGTTACTTTCAAGGCAATACATTCCACATCTAATTTTGAATAAAAGTTATTTAAATACTCAAATAACTATATTTTGGTCAATATAATAAATTTTATTACATTATGATATTTATAGAATTCATTTATAATATATGGATTTCTTTATAATCAGCTTCAAATACTTATTCTAAAAAGGTATTTTCATTAATTAAATAAATTTGTTTCGGAACACATGTGACGAACATAATAAACACATAGATCATACTTGTTTCCATTTTAAAACACTCTGTTTTGAAAATTATATTATAGTTCTCAAAAAATGAATCATAATATATTTTTCATCTGATCACAAAGATATATTAAATGAAATGTTTTCAAGAGAATATTACTTTCAAGATCAACCAGAAATATTTCATAGATTTAGTGGTTCCAATCATATCTACAATTAGTCACCCTCTATATATATTTTAAATTATGATTTGTGATTTTATTTTAATATATATTAATTAAGATCTTATCTTATGCAATGAAGAAGAGTAATCCTTTTTTTAATTCTAATCATATTCCCCTATTATCCAATATAGAACTATGGGATAGGCGAGATACAACCCAGATGATCTTATTTGTAGTATATTTTTTCAAACCCAACTATAAAAGTGGATTATTCGTTAATAATTAATGAAAATTATTGGTAGTGGCTTAATGTTTAGTGGAGAGGACTAAGATATTTCATATAGATAGCCTCTGTTTAATTTTGAAGTGTGGTATACATTACATCTCAAATATTTTTTAATATATATTAGGCGCTTAGGGTTCAATTACATTAATCACACACAAACACCACACACACATGCTGGAAAAGAAGGTCATATCTCCCCAAGGGATATTCCACCCTTCAAAATTATTTATTCTGTACATGGATCAAAGTCCTAGTGGGTCCAAAGCGCATTACATGGCCAAAAGGCCTAAAATCTTGTCAGAACCCCATGTGTAGTGTCATGCCTACATCATGTCTGCATCATCATCTTCCTACATCATTTCTCCATCACTACTTTAATTCATCATGTGTGTGTCACGGATTGTCTGCGTCATGCTTGCATCACCCCATTCCTGGTGAAATTCTCTCCCACACATATTTGATCCCAGGTCTAATGCAGAATCACAAGGCACTTCTACCACTAATTCTAGAAATTCGCTCCCATAATTTGTTTATTGAATATATTCAAAAAAATAATTTATTTATAATAGGTAAGTAACACAGTATTTTCTAAATAAGATCAACAAGTTTTTCTACTATTGTTAAATTTTACTAGTGATATAATCATTATTTTTTAGTAAGAAACATTCGGTAGATAATGATATTTATTTTATTTTAACTAGGTTTTTATCATTCCCAAGATAATATATTTCAAAAAATTAAAATATCTATACATACTATATTAGTTAATAGGGTTGTATCATGATTTGGGGAATTTATATGATAAAAATTATTATATTTTAACAAAAACTATTGGATGTTAAATTGACCCGTATTGATATCTAAAAAGTGGGAAAATCCATCTTAATATTTTTTTAAATTAAAAAATTGTGCCTCTCATGAATATGTGTGGACTAATACCTCCATGAAAGTTACATTTTTTAATGTATACATTTCTCTTATTTTCTACCTCGCTTATAATATAATTTCCCAACTGAAAAGAATATAAATAGTATCATTATTCTTCTATAATAATGTTTTTATTCCCAGAGAAAAACTTTATTAGTGATACTAACCCATTGTTTAGAAACCCAAGAATGAATGAAAATTAATTCAAGGTTTTGAGCTTAATTTTGGATAAATACAAACAAATGATGAAGATATCCGATTTCATTGTATGATTATAAAAATAAATACATAATCTAAAATATAAAAACATCATATTTATTTAGAACTCCAGATAGTGCTCCTAACTCCCATATATCTTCTAAAACTGAATATATTACCCTTGGTAAAACCCATATGGAAAAGTGTGTGCTAGGAAGAATAATAATGGAAAAAACATGGAAATAAAGAATAATATGATATCAAATTATAATAACAAGGAATCATGAATAAGATAATCCTTTTATAGAAAACATTGGACAATGAAATGATATAACATAATATAATAAAGGATCATATGGAAACAACATAAAACTAGAGATCATATACATATGTCTTGGGTCACTACCAAGATCATGAACATAATTTCTACAAATTTCAATAGTCGATTAGGTTCACTCCCGAATAATTTATATAATATATTATGAGATATAAATCATTAACCAATTCATTATAGGGAAAAATAATTATTATACCTCCCATCATATAATAATAATCATGCATACACATGCCACATAAGGAAAATAAATTATATACAATCATGATCAAACAAATAGAATGGAATCATGTTTCATAATTCTATTTGAAGGAATTATTAAGGATATATTATAAGGATTCCTAATCATGAATGAATTAAATTAGTTTTAAAATTCATAATTTAAAAATGGATATTGGTATTGAAAATTATATTCTGATATAGAAAATCAATGTAAAGGATTTGGAAAAGAATGAATAAAAATGAACAATTTGGGTGATGCTTTATGAAAAGAATAATGGAAATTATTTAATGAAGGAAATAGATTATAAATACCCATAAAACAATAATTGAACAAATATGGAAGATATTATAATAATTAGTTTTCCTAAAATTTATTCATGGATTGAAAAATTATATGGGGTGATTCTTAAAATTATATAATATATGAAAAGGTTTCATGCAATCAGATTTATTAAAATGTCTGAATTTTTATGTGAACTAGAAACTTGTATAACCCCATAAATGAAAATGATATTTTAATAGTTGTATATTTACGGAAAATATATAACAAGATAAATTAATTAATTGTGAACAATATTGTGAAATGGGATAAAATAACCAGAATTTATAACTGATAATTAATGTTGGTGCTACAGAGGATCCCCTACCACAGGAAATGATTTTATATTTACTTATTCATAACTCCATTAATAATTAATTTGAGTTTATTAAATAAATTCTCATGAAACATATCAATATATATTTAATTTTAATACATTTTGTAGAGACCCAAACTAGACATACATGGACAATACATTACTTTTGAGGAATACTTAATACATAAAAAAATAGATGCCCAAAGACCAAATTAGTTTAATGTCTTTGGATACTCGGAACAAGATCATCGAATCATGGTGAAAGATCTTCAACATCTCCCATAGATATCTTTCCCTTTTGTTTTCTTACCAAAATCCTTTATTTATATCCTAGGGAAAAGAAAAAATAAAAAGGGTGAGCTCGAATTCTCATTAAGGGTAAGCATGGAGAAAAATAAAACAAACCATAAACATTTGAACTTAAAAACGTGAACATAATGTTTAATCATCAAATAAATGATTTGAAATTGATCTTGGTAGTACATAAGACATAAATAATAAAGAAACATTAATCATGATAAAATAGCATGGGAATAAAACATGTAATTGTGGAAAACCATTTGGCACATTTTATGATTTCCATAGTAGCCAAGTCATTGCTTCCAAAACCATCATAGTGGACAAAGTCCATTACTGAACCGAGTTTACTTATTGTTCCGACCCTGTATTATTGAACCAGATTAACTTTTAGTTCCAACCATGTCTATCTCATGAGATATAAATCTTTACCCAAAGCATTTTAGGGATATATAGGTCCCACCCATCTCATAATGAAATCATTCTTTCAGGTGACACAAAATTAACATAAATCATTCATCATAACCCAAAGAATAATATGGGTTTCATAAACCTCATACCATTATACAATAATCAATATAAAACAAATGGATATCATTTCTTCATTAGAAAAATCAAACCATGTAAATAATAGTGACATTATACTAGAAACATAAATATTCTAAATAATGTCTTCTTATATGGAAAAGAGTTTTGATAAAACATTTGAAATGAATTCATGAGGAAAATATCCTTTTTTCTTCAAAATCATTTTTTTTTAGAAAATGCCATCCAATTTTAATTGAAAAGTATTTTTGTTGAAAATAATCATGAAATCTTGTATAGGAAGCTTCATTAAAATAAGTCATTATGAAGCCTTACAATTTTGTTCATGCCGTATAAGTTAAAAAAAAATCTTCTCGTACTTTTGCTGTAAAAGTTAAAAAAGTACCTTATATGGTAAACAAAAGATAGATTCCTTCCATATCATGTGGTAAAAAGGGTAAAAATGACTTTAAACATACATGGAAGAATGTTAAGTATTTTATGAAAACATTTTGAGAAAACATGGATATGGATGATAAACATAACCCAAGTAATTACCCACAAATAAACAATCTCGGATAAGAACAAGATTGGAATAATTATCCCTTACCTTATATCCAATTTATTACATATGTGTCAAAGACTCTTTTCTAGTGGGTTTAAACAAATTATTAACTTGTAACTAAACCATAATAATATTTATGAAATCATATATGATTCACTTATGACTTTATATAACCTGTTCATTTTTCAATTCCATGTTAACGCACCATTTTGGGTAAAATCGTTTCATTTATCATCCAGGTTTTGACTTTTAATTATTCATATGATTACATAGATCATTATTAAATAATTATATAATGTAAAACATTATTTATATATAATATATATTCAGAATATATATATAATATATTGATAAATGGAATGAAATACACCATTCATGTAGACGGTAGGTCTTACGTATGGATGAACACTATTTTCCATTCTTTATTGACTTGAATGGAAGTAATTAGATGAAATATATATATATATATACATAAATCTAGTAGAATTATTATATCATATACTTATTAATTATTCAATATATACTTTATAATCATTCTTGAATAGTTAACATGAAGAATGAATCTCATCGTGTCGTGGAGACGGTAATCCGTATGTAAACACGAGCGATGATATCGTTCCCATAATTATTGAATGGTATTGTAGTGGATGATAGAATATCTTAGAATTAGTATCATGTTATAGTAACCATATATTGTTATTCTTTACACCATTATACCCATCCATGTAAGGTGGTGGTGGAAAACATATTACACCACAGCGTGGAGACGATATATCGTACGTTCGCACGCGCGGTGATTTCATTTTCCGTAGGATGGATTGAAGGTTAAATGGGGTTGTTTCATAATTATAATAACATATAATTATATTATTTATACTGATGTTATTACTTTATAGTGAAACAAATAAATAAGAGGTAGTAGATGAAAAAATAAAATTGAAATAATCAGTAAAGGATATTACCTCTTATCTGATGTGCCTCTTCTAAACCTCGTTTTAGGGCACTAAAGTTTGACTATGAAGAAGCCCAAGACCATTAATAAGTTTATATTAAAGTGTATAATAGAAATGGATAGGTTTTGGATGGTCTATAAGGCTTAAAATGTTGTGAAGCTGAGAGGGAGGAGGTTCCCTTTTATAAAAGTGGAGAGGGGCACTTTTGGAAACCTCTAAAATATTAATTTATAATAAACCCAAACCCCATAGAAAGACTTCTAAAATGACTCAAATTAAAATATTAGATTCTATAGGGTTGTAATATCGCCATAAAATAAAATTTAGACATCTTGGGAATTTATTTTAATCCTTATCAACATGATTTATCCTTATTTAATCTATTTAATTTTATTTCTGGTGATAATATTCTAAATTTTAAATTATTATAAATAATTAGTAATGTGTTTTTAAGTTTCCATAATTGGATAAACTGTGACATTTTAGACCATATAAATTTCTATTTATAATTTTTAATTTTTTTTGTGATTTTTAAACAATTTAATAATATATTATTTTTATAAAATATCAATAGTGTTAATTTTGACACTATTTAATTATTTGAACTTAAATAAAATCCAAAAAGATGATATATTCGAAACAAATATTTAATAGATTAATAACATGTCATATGTATCTATAAAATTCGTGGATCACATTAAATAGTTCATATAATATTTATTTTAGTATTTTAAAAACCATTTATTTAATATTTCAATCAATAAAATACTTTCTACATCACTATTATGTCACCATTAATGATAATTATTTAGTCCATAAAAATTACAAAGAAAATTAAATGATGTAGATAATTTTATTGTCTTTATGTTGACTGTTTATTTTCCATGTTTTATGAAGTTTATCACAAAATTAAGATTTTCACACTTATAAGTTATAAGAGAGTGACATGTTGTCACTTTCTTTGGTTTTAATAATAATTAGTACATTTTCATGGTCAAAAGTCCATTAAATGAATCTATGATGACCCTCAGGTAATATTGGTCGAATTTTATTCATCAAATAGAATTTTGGAAGGTTTTATGGTAATTTTATATTCTTTTATTAACCCTTAATTACCAGATTTACCTTTTACTATAGTAAATAAAAATTACTGTAGTTACTATTCATATTACCAAAAAAATAAAAGTAACCTATTACCATAATTTCGACCCACTGAATTAAAATATTAAATCCATTTTTTAAGATTCAAAACACTAATGTTTAGTAATTATTTTTAAATTAATCTCGTTGTTATGAAAATGGGTTTTAAAAGTTTAATCCTTGCCAAAGATTGGAATGTTTTTACCTATAAATTCAAACTAAAATTAATGATAATGACTATAATTATATTAAAGGGTAAAAATATATTCTATTTATTCACTAAAACCATTATGTATTATAATTTAACCATATAAATTATCTTGATGAACAATGTTTTTCTTAATAATAATTTAGTGTATTTTTAATATTAATCAAAATAAGAAAGTTAACAGAAAAATATAAAAAATTTATCCAAAGTAAATTTTTATATCCTTATTGTAATTAATAAGTTTATTTTGTCTAATTTAACTTATAAACATTTCAAAAACTATATTTAAAGTTGGTGCACCATCAAAAGGAGGCAACACTGCATTTTTTTAAAAAAAACTTATTTTACCCAAAAACATTATTTTGTTCTCATACCATGTTATAGAATATGTTCAAGATTAATTATTATGTAATAAAACTCAAAATTTAGTTAATAATATTCATAAAGTCTAGTTAATAACAATATTATAAAAATATATCATTTTTTAGTGAAACTTGGTATTGCGTACAACACACGCTGCTGAGGAAGGTCACTCTTGCGTGTGACACAAGCCAAGTATATTGTTTGCATATTCTATAAGAAAATTAGGAGTTTAGTATAGCGCAAGAAAATATTGGTGTAGAATAAAACACAATAAATCAATTAAATAAAAAATATTATTTCTCATAAAATCTCAGGGTGTTACATTTTACCCCCCGTAAAATGAATTTCACCCTCAAAGTTAATCGGAGTTATAAATCGTTTACTACATGAATGAATCTTTCATAGTAACACACATCGTAAAAAGTAATACAAAAACATAGTTTTAAAAATGAAAGTTAGGAACATAACAGTTACCCAAAGTAACTTATCACTGGTTTTGAACATAGAAGAATATAGGTGAAAATATGGATATAGAAGAGAAATCTAACCATCAAGTTCTGATGAAAAGTGGAAGAGAACATGGATATGAAAAATCCAAAAATCACAAAGCCAAAAATTTGTGATCATCTAAGGTACCATCTGATTTATCAGATATGAGGACACCAGGACAACATTTTTTGTATTAAAATCATTTATATAATGTTGAATAATTTGAATTAGAAGAAATACTTACTTGATTTTGGTTTAATCTCACCGTTGGTCATTCCATATACAAAATCTTCTTCATATCTTAAATAAATGATTTTTAATTTGTCATTCATGATGTGTTAGCAGAATGTGTGATAGAATGATGTGTCATTCCATCTATATAAAAAAAAGGTTAGAAAAAGTTATTAAATATACATAAGTCCATATATGGAGATATTAATCATATATGGGTCCAGAAATGGACTTATACATCATCTATCACAACACATAATAAAATGAAAATAAATTCTAAAAACCAGGCACTTCCGGTAGGCCAATGGTAGGTGATAAAGGCATGTCGTACTTCGGTTGTGGGTTCGATTCCCGCATCCTTGTATAAGACGATGGGTTGTAGCCCATCTTACTGGTTGTTCTTTTTTTAAAACTATACTATTATAACATTTCACAAATAATATTAAAATGTTCTGGCCTGAAATAATACTATATGATGTCTAACTTAATCCATTCCAATCTTTTGGCCTATCCAAAATACTTCTGTCCAATCTCATATTATAAAGAAAAAATTACTAGATAGGTCATATACAACGCATGTGATTACCATCATTTATACCCCATATATCGTAAGATATATCTTGTTGATCTCATTCCAAACATGTGAATTATATAATCTTGTATTCTCTTGAAACATGAATTGCCATTAAACCTCAGTGAAAACATGAATGTTGTCAAATGTTAACACATTCCACATACAAAAATCCCAAAAATTCTATATACTCAAACCATGACGCCACATTGTCCTTATATCAGTCATGAGCTCATTAATACTATCAATAATATTATTTTCTCTATATCTCTTCATTATGAGCATTTCATATTCTTTCCAAAAATATTTAAATTACTTTTCATGGTTACCGGTACCATCAAATTACTGAAAACCAATACAATTATATTCCAATATTCCATAATACTATAAATGAGATTCCACAACATTATTTTGAAATCCCATTACATAAAAACATAATCATTCCACCACATCGTTGTCATACTGAACATCTCCAATAGTTATTTCATGTGACTTCCCATTTTCCTTTGCATTAAGATGTTGTTGATGTCTATCATCATTAACCCTAGGATTAGGGTATTGGTTGGCATAATTCTATATTTCCTTGAACTTGTAGCATTTAAGTGTTGGTGGAGTGTTCTTTGTAGTCTTTTATCTATTAAAATCATTAGATACCTTTTTCCCATTACATCGACACTCAGCTGCTCGGTGACCTTATTTTTCACACTTAAAACATTTTCTAGTCCCTTTAAGACAATGTCCACTATGCTTATTTCCACACATTGAGCATAAAGAAACATTCATCTTCTTTTCACCTTTGTTTTTAGATTTTTCCTTGAACTCCATCTTTCATTTCTTGTCAAAACCATGAGATGGATATGTAACACCAACATGTAGTTCTACCTTGATAGCACAACACACAATTTATTCATAGCTACAGAAGTCTCTTATAACTAATTCCCTTCAAAGACATGGTTTTAATACACTATATAATCGATCAAATCTACTTTCTGGTTGGATGATAAAGTTATATGGATACCTTCAAAGAGTAGTAAAATTCGCCTCATATATACAAACAGATTCATCATTATTTTCCTTAAGCTCATGGAAATCCTTTCCCATCTTTGTTCCAATAATACGATGGAAGTACATATTGAAAAACAAGTTCTTGAACTCGTCCCATTCCTTGGATTCAATTTAATCTTTGGGTCTTGTAATCTAAATTAGATTCCACCACTAGTCTGCTTCACCTTTTAATCGGTAAATAGCCAAAATGACTTTTTCATTCTCTGAACAGTGAAGTATGGAAAATATATTTTCAATTGTACTGTTCCATTGTTCAGCAACAAGTGGATCAGATGACCCATTGAAAGAAGGTGGACGTAGCCTCATGAAGGACTCAATAGAATATTGTTCCCTTATCTGCTCATTTGGATGCCCAAAATGATTCATAGCTTGTGTAAGTATATCAATAAGATTTTATACTCCATCTCCCATAATATTGGTTTGTTGAAAGAACAATAATTGCATTGTCCATTACATTGATCAAAATGATTCCTTCAGGTTTAATCCATAATCTAAAACACAAAAAGAATAGTGTGATCGGAAAAAATAATGCTAGGAATAAAACATAACAAAGGGGGAGTAACTTCAATATATAACATCTTAGGTTTAATTCTATGACTGTTATCATAACTCTAGGACTATAACCTACACGTATACTTAACCATAAGGACATCCCTAGACATTCCATAGAAATATCTCTAGGGTTCTAAATATTGTTTTCGTATCGTAGTTTCCAAAGGTTGACTAAACCATTGCTCTGATACCATCTTTAGAGACCCAAAATGAATGTACAAGGAAAATACATTAATTTTTTGGAATAATTAAAACATTACAAAAATATATTCCTAAAGACCATATTAGTTTAGTTTCTTTGGAAAATCAGAACAAAATCTTCTAATCATGGTAAAAGATCTTCAACATATCCCATAAAAATTTTTCCCCATAGTTTTCTTATCTAAAACCTTTCATTATATCCTGGTGAAAAGAAAAATAAAAAGGGCGAGCACAAATTCTCTATAAGGGATGTCATGGAGAAAATTAAACAAACCATATACATTTGAACTTAAGAACATGAACATAATGTCTAAACATCAAAATCGTTAGTTGAAATATATGTTTTCAGTACGTAAGGAATAGATCATAAAGAAATATTAATAATTATAAAATATAATGGGAATAAAACATGTAATTGTGGAAATCCATTAAGAATATGTTATTATTTCCATAGTAGCCAAGGCATTTCCACCAAGACAATCATAGTGGATAAAGTCCATTACTGAACCAGGTTTACTTGTCATTCCAGAACTGTATTACTAAACCGGATTAACTTGTCATTCCATCCATGACTATCTCATGAGATATAAATCTTTAACCAATTAATTTGAGGGTGATATAGGTCCCACCCATCTCATAATGAAATCATTCGTTTTTGTGCCACAAAATAAACATAAATCATTCATCATAACCCAAAGAATAATACGGGTTTCATAAAACTCATCCCATCAAAACAGAATTCATATAAAACAAATGTATATCATTTCATCATAAAAAAATCAAACCATGTACATAACAGTAAAATTATACTTGAAACAAAAACATTCTAAATAATGTCATCTTATATGGAAAATATTTTTGATAAAACACATGAAATTAATTCGTGAGGAAAATATCCTTTCTTTTTCAAAATCATTTTCTATACACAAAATTCCATGATATTTTAAAAGAAAATTATTTTTGATGAAAATATTCATGAAATCCTGTAGAGAATGATTCATGAAAATAAGGCATTATGAAACTGTAAAAATTCATTCATGCGTTATAAGATAAAATAACATTCTTCTTGTACTTTTTCTAGAAAATTCAAAAAGTACCTCCTATTGTAAACAAAAGAAAGATTCCTTCCATAATATGTGGTAAAAAAAAGGTTAAAATGACTTTAAACATACATGGAAGAATGTTAAATATTTTATTAAATCATTTTTAGAAAACATGGACTTGTATTATAAACATAAACCCAGTAAATACAAACGAATAAACAATCATGGATTAAAACGAGATTGGAATAATTGTCCCTTACCTTGTGTCCAATTTCTTACGTATGTGTCCGCGACTCCTACATAGTGAGATTAAACATATTATTAACTTCAAAAAGAACCATAATAATCTTTATTATATCATATATGATTCACTTATGACTTTATATAACCCGTTCATTTGTCAATTCCATGTTAAAGCAGCGTTTTGGGTAATATCGTTTCATTTATTGTCCGTGTATTGAATTGTAATTATTCAAATGATTAATTAGATCATGATTAAATAATTTCTATAATGTAAAACATTATTTATATATAATATATATTCAGAATATATATAATAGATCGATAAATGGAATGAAATACACCGTTCATGTAGATGATAGGTCATACGTACGCATGAACACTAATTTCCATTCCTTATTGACTTGAATGGAAGTAGTTAGATGACATATATATATATATAAATCCAATAGACTTATTATGTCATATATTTCATTATTATTCAATATATACATTATAATTATTCTTGAATAGTTAACATGATGAATGAATCTCATCGCGTCGTGGAGACAGTAATCTGTACGTACGCACGAGCGATGATATCGTTCCCATAATTATTGAATGGTATTGGAGTGGATGATAGAATATCTCAAAATTAGTATCATATTATAATAAACTTATATAGTTATTTTTTACACTATTATACCCATCCAAGTAAGGTGTTGGTGGAAAACAGATTACACTACGGCGTGGAGAAGGTATTATGTACATACGCACGAGCGGGGATTTCATTTTCCGTAGGATACATAGAAGGTGAAATGGGGTTGTTTTATATTTATAATAACGTATATTTTATTAGTGATATTTATTTTATTACTATATAATGAAACAAACAAAGAAGAGTAAGTAGAAGAAGAAATAAATTTTAATGAATTAGTAAAGGATATTACCTCTTATTTGACACACATCTTCTAAACCTACTATTAGGGCACTAAAGTTCGTCTTTGAAGAATACCAGGACCTCTATTATGTTTCTATGGAATTGTATAAGTGAAATGGACAAGGTTTGGCCTATATAGAAGGCTCAAAATGTTTTTAATAGGAGAGGTATGAGGTGCCCTTTTATAAGAGAGGAGAGAGGAACTTTTGTAATCCTCTAAAATATTAATTAATAATAAACCCAAGCGCCATTTAAAAACATCCAAAATGACTAAAATTATAATATTATATTATATATGGTTGTTATATCTTCATCCAATAAAATTTTTACATGTTTTTAATTAATTTAAAACCTTATCAACTTGATTTATCCTTATATAATTTATTTAATTTTATTTGTGGTAATAATATTATAAATTTTAAATTGGTATAAATAATTAGTTATGTGTTGTGAATTTTCCATAATTGGATACTTTGTGTCATTTTAAACAATATAAATTTCAATTTATAATTTTTAAATAATATTTTTCATTTTTAAACATTTTAATAATATGTTATTTTTATGAAATATCAATAGTGTCAATTTTGAAACTATTCAACTATTTAAAATTAAATAAAATCTACACAGAAGATATATTCGAACCAAAATATTTAATTGATTCATAACATGTCATATTTATCTAAAAAATTCGTAGATCACATTAAATAGTTCATATAATATTTATTTTAATATTTTTCAAACCATTTATTTGATATTTCAATCAATAAAATAATTTCTACAACCTGGTTGTGTCACTATTAATGATAATTATTTAATCCATAAAAATTATAAATAAATTCACATGATGTATATAATATTACTATACTTCTGGTGACTATTTACTCTCGATGTTTTATGATGTTTATCACTAAATTAAAATTATTACACATATAAGATATAAGAGAGTGACATGTTGTCACATTCTTTGGTTTTAATAATAATTACACAATTTTCATGGTCAAAAGCCCATGAAATGAATCTATTACGACCCTTAGGTGATATGAGTCCACTATTAATCATCCAATAGAATTTTTTCAGGTGTTATGGTAATTTTATATTCTTATTTTTACCCTTTATTAACCGATTTACATTTACCTATAGTTAATAAAAATTCTCATAGTTACTATTTCATAATAAAAAATAAAATAAAAGTAACATATTAACATAATTTGGACCCAATGAATTGAAATATTAAATCCATTTTTCAAAATTCTAAAAAAAGAAGTTGTAGTAAATAATTTAAAATTATTCCCATTGTTATGAAAATGGGTTTTAAAGTTAAAACATTACCAAAGATTGAAATGTTTTTAACTATGAATTCAAGGTAAAATTAATGATAAGGACTAAAATTATATTAAAGGGTAAAAATATATTATATTTATATTTTAAAACCATTAAATTTTATAATTTAACCATATAAAATATCTTGATGAAAAAAGTTGTTTTTATGAAAAATTTAGCGTAATTTTACTATTCATCAAAATATGAAAGTTAACAGAAAAATATTAAAAATTTATCCAAAGTAAATATTTATATTGTTATTGCAATGAATAAGTTCATTTTTTCTAATTGAACTTATACAAGTGTCAAAAACTATATTTAATGTTAGTGCGCTATCAAAATGCGGAAAAACTGCATTTT
This sequence comes from Viscum album, assembly GCA_963277665.1. Taxonomy (NCBI): domain Eukaryota; kingdom Viridiplantae; phylum Streptophyta; class Magnoliopsida; order Santalales; family Viscaceae; genus Viscum; species Viscum album. The sequence continues at coordinate 1,363,473,669 of OY728162.1, read as the reverse complement.
TTGAAAAAAACGTATTTTACCCGAAAAATTTATTTTGTTCTCATACCATGTCCTAGAAAATGTGTAAGATGAATTATTATGTAATAAAATTCAAAATTTAGTTAATACTATTCATAAAGTATAGTTTAGAGTAAAATTATAACAATATATCATTGTTTAGTGAAACTCTATATTGCGTACAAAACACGCTATTGATGAAGGTCGCTCATGCGCGTAACACAAGCCATGTATATTGTTTGAATATACTAAAAGCTAATACGGTGTTGTGTATAGCACAAGATAATATTAGTGTAGCATAAAAAACAATACATAATAGAAATAAAAAATATTATTTGTCATAAAATCTCGGGGTGTTACAACTTCCATATATTATCATTTTATATTTATTTCTAAAATAACTTTTCTATAAATCAGTTACATGGGGTTTCTCGATTAATTGTACGGTAATTCCTAATATATGTTGTTCACAGTAAATAGTGTTTACAAATTGAATAATAATATAAATAATAATATAAATAATAATATAAATAATATTAATATTTTAATTAAAATTTTATCTATTTGTATTAGATACATTTTTAAATCATTCCATAGTGGGTGGTGATGGAAAATTAATTCTTCCCTCATGGAGGCAGTTATCCGGACATACACACGATTAACATTTCCATTTATCACCAAATGATATAGAATTAATGTATATGATAATTTGAAATTTTAGAATCATATTTATATAACACATATCATATTTATTTCTTGATCTGGTCATTAAATCAAACCACTAGATCTGGTTACGAAAGACAGAAGACATTGATTCTTTGAGGCAGTAGTCTGCACCAACATGCACAATAAGGAATGTTTTTTTAGTAGATGTTAAGAAATGATAATTTTTTTGTAAATTAATACTATAAAATTTTAGTGTAATATTTATATTTATTTCATTATATTTTTATGTTTACAAGTTTTTAGGATGAATAAAGGTAGGAAGAAAAGATTTATATAGAGGTAATACTTATATCGAGAGTCTAAGTTTTCTTGTAGAGAAATCATTGAAAATGGAGGCATTAAAGCTAACTATTATTGAAAAAAGGAATACATATGTAGAACAAGTTTACAATAGAAGAAGAACTTAATTGATTTATAATGAATTGTTAATGTAATGTATTGACATTATTTCGTTGAAACATCTGAGAAAAATGGATTTTTTGATAAAATTCCTGACATAATGTTAATGGAACGTCAATTTCAAAGGAATGCACTTCTTAAAATGGGAGTTAATGGAGAGGATACAAGTATTGATCAATAAAAAATCACATATATAAAAATTATCGATCATTAAATAAGGTAATTATTCATTTTATCTTTAATTTTTATTTTTACTATATTTTACATGAACAATGGTAACTGTTTTATACACTCAGTAATTTTAATTATTGTAATGAAAATAAAAATGTAATTTTTAAAATATTTTATTAATATAATTTTAAAGCATGGTATGTTGACTACCACTCTACATGGTGTCTTATAAACAGAAGTGTTCATGGGACACATCATCATTCACAATTGATGATGATGATATCCATACCCACCAATGAAGAATTCATATTTGTGTGGAGATAGTGATTTAAATACCACTTAAGAGATGCCCCCAACAAAAAAGTTCTATTTGTATGGGAGGATAGTTCTCCCAAATGAACCAAATTTTTTGTTGTCCTGGGCGTCCTTCCTAAACCCCTATAAATGAAATCCATGCAACCCAACATGGATGATTGGCTATCCTGATTGTTTTTAACTCCAATCCTTAATAAATAAATTAATGGTGAAGCCAAAATGGAGAGACCTGGGGACACAAAACGAATGAAAATTGGAATAATGCACTATATCCATTAATTATTAGAAGTTATACTTACCACTTAACATCAAGGGAGAAAAGTAATTCAGCAGATGAACCATAAAACAAAACCCATTTTTGGATGTAATTCCATAAATGATTAGGTGATGGATTCTTTTTGTCCCACTACTCCACTTAATAAAAATACATGGAAATGAATCCCAAAACAATGTTGGAAGATGATACATTAAAATAAATTGATCCCCTGTAGAAAAACACTATGTCGACAAATCCCTTGCTATCATTACAAAGTGCTATGCGGGAAGATCTTGTTATGGTGTAGAAAATTCCCACACAGTAAAAACCCAGGTCCACATAGCAGAATTCTATGCAGAGGGATGCCCACCCGATAGAAAAACATGATATGAATAATGGTGTGTCTTAGTATAAATAGGTCTCCTAAATGAATTTCTCCCTGCAACATTCCTTCAATTCCCACCTTTTCCCCTCCATAAAATTCCCAAATGAATTCTTCATCAGCCCTTTATTATGTTAAGTTATAAGTCCTTTGTGGGAACCCTTGAAAAGAATCCATCTACGTCATGTCCCAAATCCATCTGAAGTATATGGCCAATTTACTAGTCACATTAGTGTGTCCTATCGAACATACATACTCATTTTAATTTAGGTTTTTCTAATAATCTCATCCAAAAGCTAGATCTTAGGAATTATATTGATAGTACATTCAAATGTTAATAAAGGTCCTAAACATGGAGGTGGACATGTTGAACTCCCCATTTAATGGGAAAAGGGAGGATATCATTCTTTTCTTTCCCATTTAAGAGTAATTCATTGTACCACATTCCTCCATAATAATGAGGAGAAGGTCATACTTCCTTGAGAAATCCACAAGCCTTTCTATACTGAGTTTTTACATATTATTTTCTTCACCTGCCCTAGGTCATATCTAGGTGTTGAAGTGGCTCTCATGGTTGCGAAAATAAGATGGGAGAGGGGAATGTCAATTCCCTTTCTCTATCACTTTTTTTCAAATCCCCATCCACTAGTTAATAAAAGTAGAATGTTTGGTTCTCTATATCAATTAATTCCTCATCTTTCTCCCACTTAGAATGACTCACATGGTATTAGATGTTAGTGGTGATCATGAAATATTCATGGTCCCTTCCATTCAAGAAAATCCTTTGTAGGTACAATTACCAACCAGTCTATGACATCCTATGATGCTTAAGCACCATCCAAAACACCAAATTTCATTGAGTTGATACATTCCTCACAATTATAGAAATAGTGGGAATTATATTCAATATAATCCATTTCCACAACAAATCTAATATGGGCCTTATATATGGTGCATGAACTGACCATAAACATTCAAATGGCCATCCTCATTGGTGTATGACCCATCCCATTCAGAACTATATGGGCTTTGATTCTCTGCTAACTATGATACCTAGAAAGCCTCCCTGATATCCCAAACCAACACATCAAATTCACCCTAATCTTATCGAGCCTAGATTCCTTGTTAGGTTATAGATAAATTAGAGGGATATATTCCTTCTGAATCATTTTCATAAATATCGTTATTGGCCCTTATACCCGATAAGATCGTGTCCCCACCTAGAAGAACACATTTCTTCCTGGTCATTCAAGATTCCTCAACAAAATTCCCATAGTAAAAATTGACTAGGAATATTACATATGAGAATCCTCGCCAAATGGAGCTAAACTATATTTAATGTTACGTATAAAGTGAACTTAAAGGTATGAAGTGTCTATTTAAGTGGAACCAAATTATAAGGTTTATGATTCCTTTCACATGTATAAGTTGGAATCCAATTTTGTCTGTTCAATCTAAATTAAAAGAACTCCCATATCCTGAGATGATAATAAGTTATAGTGAACCTCTCTTCATGGATTTTACTGATAAATACAACCATATATGAATAATTACTTTATCGTTCATCCTTAAATAGATTTCATTGATGGAGATAATTGGATATACACAATCTCTGTGATCGAGAACTACATATACATACATATAGCTTCCTTGATGTAGAACCTCATATACAAAAACATGAATCTAAATTATGATCATTCCAGTAATTTATTTTTATCTCCAGGGTGAACCATGGTATACATGGTAATGAACAAAGGATTGATGAGAAATTCTTAAATATATAATAGAATCTAAAAGTAGGTAATAAGCCCACCAAAAAGTATGTGATGATATGAAACCGTCATCCTATTGAACAATTCCATTTCTTTTGTATCATTTGCCAAGTTACCAATATAGAACCTCACTTTGGAATGTAGGTCAGAATTATCACATATGTATGATCCATTTGGTGTTTCTAGATCCATGAACATAACCTATTGTATAACATCTATAATGTTATAACAGGCATGATTGTTTGTGAAACATTCAATCCTCCACAATTAGACCATCAAAAAAAAATAATTCCACATGTTTTCAATTGAATGCAAAAAAAGCGTGAAGACAAAGTTTATTTTCAACCATGATAAAAACCATACCTACATGTCAGACATATTCATAATGAAAATGAAATAGTGAAAAGCATGAAAATTTATTATTTGAAGATTATTTAAAATATATTCTTCTTTGATGAGGTTGCCTTACTCGTTTTTTTCATAATTATTATAAGAACTTTTAATATAACTCATTCATTCCAAATATAATCTCACAAATTCACACATATCTATAAATCATGAACTTCATAAGATGAGTCCTTAACCAAAAATATAATTCTATTTCCCACCAATCATCTTCAACACATGGTCTCAAATTCACTGATACAAGAATAATAAGAAAATGATAATCTCCCAATCCTTGAGGTATCCCCACATGCCATCCATCTTATAAAGCCCATATAATTGTACAATCAATGATGGTAAACATTCTAGAAAAATATGACACTGACAACCATCTCAAATAATTTTAGGAGCCAATCCCTATAACCCCATAATGAGTTCCCCCATTATCTTAGGGGGGTTGATAAAGTAGTCTACATCAAATTCATCCTAGTGACAAAAGGGCCATTCTAAAGTGATATTACGAGATAAATTTGCTACCGACACCAAGAGGAGGGACCACCACCCTCACCATACAAATTGCACAACCACATGGGACCCATCCTAAGTCATCCAGATCTGGGCCCCCATGGTGGCCTAATGAGGGAAATGGTCAAATAATTTGGAACATTATATCAACCATGTTCCTTTTAATGAGTCTTTTCAGTCAAATATAGTGACACACCACAAGAATATGAAATACTTGCTCAAAATTATCAATCCAGTCAATTTAATACCACTAGAAATAATTAGATATAAATTCTTACTTGAACATATGAATCCCTTTAGTCAAATACAGTGGAAAATGAGAAGATGAATTTCACATCTTGTGAATATGGAGTCCACATTTTAAATATGGATTAAAATGAGTAGATATAAAAACTTGATCATGATTTCCAATCCCACTTGTCAAATAAGGTGGATAACGAGAAAATATAAATCCTTTCTTGCACATATGAATTCCATTAGTAAATTATAGTTAGAAATGAGAAGTTTAAAGTCCATTCTTCCTAAGATCATTTCCTTTATTCAAATATAATGGAATGTGTCTAGATACAAATCCTTAGTCATTCATATGAAGCCACTAGTGAAATATGGTGGCACACCCTAAGCAGTTGATTATCGATGCTTATGCATATTAGGTCTTCTATTAAAGTAAAGTGAAAAAATTAAAAGATTAATCCCTTATCACTCATATGAATCTTGATAATCAAATATGTTGATAAACCACAAGAATATGCAAATTCATTCTCATGCATATAAATCCTTCCAGTCAAATATATGCTAAAAAATGTATTACCTAGTCAACATATCATGGTTATAAACAAGGGGAAGACCAATATTCCTACCAAATAAATAAAATGGGTGTATATTCCCATTGCTGATTACATTGTTTTTGAATACATCCTATATATAATGTAAGAGAATACATCAATTCCTTACCACATCTTGCATACATTCCAAGGAATAATCTCATTAATGAAAACATCTAGGAGTCCGGACCATTATTTATCATCCTCATGTTGAGTGACTCATTCATACAATTAGATCATTACTCATGAGAATAAATACATTCATTCTCATGTACAAGATGTTCGGTGATAGTATTCCATGATAAATGCTAAATTTAATTGAAAAAAATAACCATTTCATTTGGGGATTGTTGAGCCATTTTGGGGGCTATTCTAGGGGAATCATATGTCCTTACTAATACTCTAGAAACATGTTATCATGGTTCGAAATAAATATAGGATTCAACTAAACCCACTGTAGTGTATGCTAAATTCCATTAATAACATGGGATTATAGCTAACCATGGGGGAACGTTGTAAAAAAATCTCATCTGGGGATGTTAAAAATTCCAAAATAGACTCATGACTCTCAAATAATTAAAGATATAGTTATTACGACCATAAAATGTATATAAATGGTAATGAATGATTCATATGACAAGTTACCCAATTTTGGAAGGGGTGGAAGCATTTGCAAAGTTCATCTACATAGTACACCTACCAATAGCTTAGAATGTCCTCACTAGAATGAGCAACATGAAATCGTTCCTCATGGTCACAAAATATTCAATCATGAGAGAACATCCACTGTTGAGTGTTATTGAATGATTTATTATAGAAAAAAGATAAATAAATAACATGTTCCTCCCCTAATCAAACCAAATAATGAAGGTCCCTATGTTCTATGGTTCTTTGAATGATGGGGACAAGAATGAAAAAAGCCTATCTATGATTGGAGACATCCATTCTCATAACAAAGATGCTGAAAGGAAACTAACATCCTCTAAAACACCACCAAAACATTTCAATGATGAGGATATCACTACTATCCTCTCTCAATGAGATAAAATATCCCAAAATATCCCATGCTATATTAAACAATTATAAAATTATAGAAATGAATAAAATAAAAATAAGAGAAGGAAACTAGCTGGGGATAATATACCCATCATGTTTTGGACCTCAACCGCTAATAATTTTGACATTCCATACGCATTGTGGGAAGAGTGAATATTCACCATTATTTTGAATATGTGAATAATTATCCACCATATGATAGAAAATATATTACTTTATGATGGGTATTTACACCATGTTAAAATAGGATGATACCCTCTCTATCAAATGTACATGGAATACCTTATGTCTACACAATTAATTCAATCAGAGAGGGAACAGAAAGATCTTATGTTGGCATATTTAAATGCATTGAAAATGTTATGTCATCTAATTACCAATTCCCAACTCGATGTTCATATCTAAGGATGGGGAGAACATGGATATTTTCCTCACACCCCACAACCTGGTCAGCAAAATATACCATAGGTGAAAAAACGTAATGTATTTTAACCAAAGTGACTACCATAAAATCCCCATGATAAAAAAATATGGTGTAATCATTAAGAATCAGCCATGAATATGTCTCAAAAGCATTTAGACTCATTATAAAATACCATAAAAACTCTTCATTCAACAAAGTGAGAACATAGAGAATGCTTCATTCATAAGGGTTGAAAAAAATATGTACTCCTAATGTACTTATAAGAAGGGAATTCAGAAGGAAAATAAACATTGCACTAGTCTCAATCTCAAACTAATATGTTCCAAATCAAGTGAGAAGTGTCAGTAGAAGAAGCCATCACAATATAAGATCCGCTCCAATATGTTTGGACGGGGGTATTTTCAACAGAAATTACACCTTAATAATTGATCAATTTAGCCTTATACAAGACAATGGATGAATGGGAGGTACCCCATCCTACTAGGCTGGGAAATTTTTTATCATAACTCATTCCTCAATGAAAATTAGTCTATTCTTATTTGAGGGGAACACCACAAAATATGGTCTCCCAATTTTTCCTATATTATGTCCCATATAACTCATAAGGGACACATATAATAATCTTGTGTGGTATTTTCCTCTGAGTCACTCCTCTATAAAAAGCCTACAGAGGATCCCCTTAATGAGGGAAGATATCCATTAAAGTGAACGAACAACCCTTAGATCATTTGGTAGAAAATACAACTCACATAATGCAATATTATTTAGTGAACACCAAGGGTTTCAATCATGAAAACAATTCTAATAATGGATCAAATTTAGAGGATCAGTGACATGATATTTTTATTCAGAACATAGTCCGCACCAAGATAAATGACCGAGGTTTGTGCACCCAAAACAAACGTCTTTTTCCAAACAAGGGGAATCCATTAAACAATCCATTATTGCTTCTTCCGTGAATATTTACAAAAGAATATGGAAAATGGAATGTTTTAAATTTTCAACCTACCAATGAGTTTGAAACCCTTACACTTGACGAAAAAGTTTCCTGGTAAGAAGATGTAATGAAATAGTTGAGAATCCTTCATGTGGAATATCTATGAGGAAAAATTACTATGCAGTATGTTCCATGAGAAAATGATTATCCAATACTTAAAATAGGTGTAAATAAGAAAATATTGTATTTATGAATGACAAAAGAACATCCATGAATTCCACTCAACCATATTTCCAAACTAATGGTTTCCATGGACCTAGTTATGGAATGATTTCAAGAATTACCTCTATTAGGGAAACAAACAAAATGGATTTAGGAAAACCCTCATATGATTTTCCATATGGGGTGTAATTCAAAAATGTTGGATGACCCATCATGTTATTTACCACCTACTTATAGTCATGTTCAAGCTATTGTTCAATTACCCATTCATTAAGGGATTATTGACACCATCAATTAATTAGTAGCATGAAAATTTATGGAGTAATGGAATATACCAAAATAGTAAAAACTGATTTCATACCCAAAATGAGATACTGACATCCCACCCCTTCTAAATTTCAAGAGTCTTATATTTTCGATATTTTTAAGATTATGAGATAACAGAAAAATTCTGACGGTCTTTGTGTCTCTTTTTGACCCCATGATTGGAACCCGTATGCATCATGAAGTAGTGAAACATAGATTCTTCATTAAACCTTCGTATGGTACATCAAATTTCCTAATCATTCAATCTTGTGATGAGAATACCTCTGATGAAATTTTATATTCAAATTTACCTCAATGCTACAAAAGACAACTATCTGGGACCTCTCAAATTGAAAACCAAAGAGGAACAAGAGGGTCTTAGATCTTATTTCTATATTTAAGGGACAATACCACTCTCTAAGACTACATATTCTGCATGAATATTTGATTTATCTTCTCATAGAGATCTTTCATAACGAGTTTCCAATAATTATAATACAAATGAGATATACAAACCAATTTTGAGATCTCAACATTATTTCTCAATGAATAGAAGATCTATTCAGTGTATTGAGTTCAAGTCCTGATAGCTTTTCTCAGTCTTGGGGAAGAGAACAGGAAATGTAGACATTGAAACAGTTAAATATAAGTCATCCCCCATGAATACTACATCTCTGAAACTCTCATTATATCATTTGGAACCCCAATATATCAAAAGAAACCTCTACCATCTCGGGATAAGTGGATGGAGACTAGAGTAAATCGATAAGATAAACAAAGGAATAATGTTTATTCATTATGAGGTGAGAACTTCCTTGAATATTTATAACATCCATGGATAATTACATACGCTAACTTCTAGAGACCATGAATTTCTACCAAGTGTGCCTTTTGGACCGGCCAGATTATATTTCCTTTCACCAGATATCTAGGAACAATAGTTTGGAATTTCTTCTTCTTCAAAAAAAGCATTCATAATATGGTGGACCTTAAGCATGTGAATTTTTTGAATCCTTCATTAAGAGTAGTGTATGCTTCCTTTACAACCACTAAGGAATGTGGTTAATTGAAAACATAATGATAAAATAGGTGTACATAATTTATCAGAATGGATAACTCAAATGGAATTTTATCCTCTAAACACTGTTCAAACAAACATCTATGCCCCCTATAGCTTCCACTATTTAAAAACCAAGTTCATCATCACTGAAATCATTTTGAAGCTAGTTTCCCAAGAAATTATCACCCCATAAGGGAAAGGATGAAACACACGAATATGAACCTAAACGATGTTGACATTTTTCTATGAATCATTCAGGATTCATGACTCGAGTCACAAGAAAATAGGCACCCCACAAAAGGTTGTATGAAAAATGGTTAGCTTTATATAACCCATATAAAATGAATAATTGATATTCATCTTCAATAGATTCATTTATTTAATAGATCCATTTTATGATGATGATATGGGTTGTGAACTTGTGTTTTTCACACCTTATTGGGGAATCATGGGAAGGGGTTATAGTAGTGAAGGGTATCGAGTAATATCTATTTACATAAGAACTCAGAAATCTAGATACACTTCAACTCAAGTTGTCTGTTTTTTTGGAAACTCATATAAGAGACCTCCAACAAGTCCAACATAAACATGAAAATTAATCAACACGTGACAAAATATACCCTGACCTGATCATTATGGAGTATCAAGAAAATGAGTAATACATTCCCAATCACCCTCGAATAGTGGGTGGGCTGGCTCTATACAACCCTCTAAAAAAGAGCACCCTCAATTCATATTTTGGGGAATGATCCATCTAGTTGAAGAAATCAATCCACTAAAGAACCTATTAATGTGAATACCAAGTATGATATTTATACCTTTAAGGAAAATGTGTGAAATATTGAAGAAATCATCCTTACTATTGTCCAAGTTTCCGATCCTAGATGCCCTAGTTTTTTCAAAATATCTAACAAAAGAACTAGAAGAGGCTTTTCTAAGACATGATGATTTTGTTGCTAATATTAATACTGTTAAGGTCTAATAGAAAAATAATAATTCAGTATAATACCCTATGTTCATATACATTATTGATAAAGGTAAAGAAGACGTTATATAGGGACACATCAAACCCTTGTACAAGTCTTGGAGAATAAATGGTGTCGATAATGGATGATATTTCTTTGATAATGGTTTAGGAGTTAAAATAATTTCAGTATGGACCCTTTGGTAGCTTGGCTAAAACAAGGATAATCTAGCTCTTTTTTCACAAAAATTACAAGGCTAGGAAAAAATTAAGAAAACCCCAATATTCCAAACCAATATTAGGGATTAGTTTGGATACCTCATATTCAACTCATAATTTATGGTTGTTCAGTAGGATATGAACATAAATGTTTTTTTTGGAAGTTATTTGTTACATCATCTTGCGATGATCTATTCATCATACCATCAATGTATCAAGTGATACCTTAATGAATAAATAAATATGTTTCACACTGATAAGGGGCCTTATTTGAATCCAATGAGTCACATTGTATTAAAGCCTGATTCTATCAGCTGAATTGGAAATAACCCATTATTGACAGTGTTTCCTAGATCACGGGAAAACATTTTCTACAAATAACCAAGACTAACCCCGTCAAACATCTTGGTGATGGGAATGTATTTTCAATTAATCAGGTCAAGCACAATAACCTAAATTTAGAAGCATATTCAATAACGATCATGATACTAGTCAGGGAAACTAACCCCAATAGTGATGAAAATTACACTTAATATCAAGATAGTGGAAAAAGATCAAATGAAAATGCCATTATGTCAATCCTTGAGCATTGATAGATCTCTACATCATCTATGGAATCAAAATAAGTTGTAATGGTAGTAGTGGAATGTGAATATTCTCAATCTCTATAACTTGTTTCACCTCTTTATCTTTGATGAAATACCAAATTTTCATTAGGTTTAAAGGATGTTTTATTATATATCAGATGTTAAAAAATGACCACACTCCAATCATTGAATAATTACATTCACCATATCCCCCACATCAGGGTAAAATGATCGAATAAGGGGAAAATAAATGGGAAGGGAGAAGAAGATAAAGAGAAAGAAGACCTTAGGGACTCGCCAACATCAATTCACGAGGGTGTCTTTACCACCATTGATGAAATCATAGAAATAAATATGGGTAAAAAAGAGAACCCAATACTAATTTTGATTAGTGTGACTATTTATTACAAATAAAAAGAGGTATATACCTTTTTTTGAAGTAATATCATGATGTATTCACTTGGAAGTACATGAAAATTCCATGCCTTGATCCTGAGGTGGCCACTCAACACCTAAGACAACCAAAATACCACCAAGTCTATAATAAGGATTCCAAAATGACACAACTAACTCATTCTTCCATAATTGATACTAATGTTGAAAAGATTATAAGGAAAAAAATTCTTTATGGATGTTTAATACCTAAAATGGATGGAGAATATAGTCCCTTTCAAGAAAAATAATAGAAAAATTTGAGTTTTCAGTGATTAATTAGATATCAACAATCACTGTATGAAATATGACATCATAGTGTTTATTATAGAGCTACTGATTTATTAAATAGTCGAATATCAAGCCCTCTCTTTCATAGATGACTATTTAGCATTTAATCAGATCTGAATGGAATTAGAAGATGATGAAGCCACTATCTTCAGGACCCTTCATGGAGTATTTTTCTATTGGGAAATGTCCATTTTTTTTATGAATGCAGATATTACATACCAAAATTACATATATATGATTTTCAATCCCTTAATGGGGTAGTTTTTTGAATGCTACATTTATGATCTAGTGTTTAAAACTTAGCAAAACTCAGACCAAATGGATGATATTGTATCCAACTTCATAAAACTAAGACAAATAAACATGAAAATGAAACCCATGAAAATTGATTTTAGGGTCACCTCAAGATTATTTCTTGGTTTCATCATACACCATAGTGGCTTAAAATTTGACCATGAGAAGGAAAAACATGTCCATTAAATTTCACCTTCCTAAAACATCAATCAGTTGAGAGGAATTTAAGGACACTTATCTAACATTTGAAACATTATATCCAATCTTTTTGGTAAATGTTTTTCATTCATCAGTTTGATGTAGAAGTGGAACATATAAGTGGAATAATGAATTTCGGGAAAAATTGGAATTTCTCAAGAATTATCTCTCTGGACAGCAAGTGATTTTATCATATTTTTTAGGAATACCACTCATTATTTATGTGATAGTTCTAGAAGGATCTCTGGTCACCTTCCATGGACAAAATAATGACCATGGGATAAAAAATAAAATTATTAACTTAGTTAAACCATCCATGATGCTATGAATTATTATTCAAATATCAAGAAGAGTTGTCTGGAACTATCCATTATAGTCATGAAACTAAGGTATTAACAAATGAATCAAGATATCAATTTGGTCTCTCATAGATATAATCTAAAATATATTCTCAACCATCCAATGTTGAATGGATATCTATCGCGATGGGTGGCCATCCTACGGTAGTTCAAAATCAAGTATATGTCTCAGAATATAGTGAAAGGCATGCTGTTAGGATACTTCCTTGTAGAGAATCCCTCATAAGAGATAATTTCACTTGGTACATAACTTCCAAGTGAATAGATCTTCTCATTTCATGATGATCCCAAAAAAATTGATATTTATTTTGCGAGTGCATCTAGAATCCCAACAAGGAAGAGAATGGAGGACCTCAATCACAACATTGTTGATAAGGTAGGTATACTTATTTCACTAGAAAAGAAAGTCCCAACTTATTCCTTTATTTTTTAGAAGGTTGTATATACAATGAAGAATAATATTTGGTTCTTATTATGGTATAGTATTTTAAACATCATTTAAAATTAAACCACTCGAGGAAAAAGGTGGTTAAAAATTGGTCATCAAGAAGGTCAATGGTGCTTATTACTTACATAAAGTGTTAATCCCCATACTATAAAACGTTTGAGGAATAATGATGTAATTGTTTTTGAGACAACATTGGATCGTATCCCACATTAAGAAAATTTCTATAGAGACACCAATGAAAATACAAGAACAAATCTAGAGGATTAAGATCAGGATGAAATATTCGTCAATATTTTGAACTGTCAGATGGTATCACATTTTAATCAAGAAATAAAGGATGAGATTAGTAAATATATTTCTATCCCGGTCCCTTACGGTCTTACCACTGTGCTAATGATACTCACAATGAATTACCTTCAAAATATAGTACTCCCATTAGACAGATATGGGATGGAACATAAATGAAGATGAGAATTTAACGTTGTTCAATATGACAATACAAACAATGAAATGTTCCTCAATAAAAAAGGCCTTTATGGGGTCCTTCTTAGGTACATTTATGGTTTGAATAATTATACTATTTTGAATGTAGTGTACAAAAAATATTGCAATTACCGTAAGTCAGGTATTATTCATTCCCATCAAATATTGAGGTTTGGGTACTACTGGCCAACTAAAATGCAGGACTGAAAAAATTTCACTGAAAAGTTCCATTCCATCTAGGTAGATACCAAATTCATTCATCTAAACCTATAGTTGCAACATACTACAAAATACTACATTCCATTTACTATATGGGTAATAGAAATTATAAGTCCTTATCTTCTTCCCACATCCAAGAAGATAAAATACATCCTTACTACTACAGACTACATCTCCAAAGCGGATTAGGCTGTACTACTCAAAAAAGCTAGGGAAAAGAATATTGTCAGCATTTTAAATGGAAACATCAGTACTATATTTAGTGTCCCTCATACAAAACTAATGAATAAAGACAAAAAATTTAGTTATAATAAGTTGTAGTAGTAATATAATAACTATTATACCAAATCCAACCATTATTCCCGCTATCATGTAGTGGATCATTGAAATATAGTGTATTTCAACAAGGACAAAAAAAACTGCTAAAGAAGGAATATATGGATAATATTATTCATCAGATAAGTTCCTTCAGGCCTTCTGGGCTTATCAGACCACAACCAGCACCTCCATACAGGTAACTCCGTAATCATTGGTATATGATAAAAATGTGGTACTACCCATAGATTTTTAACTACCATCATCTTTCATTTCCATCTGAAAGATGTATCCACAGATGAAAAATACCAGAAATAGATTGATGAATTAGTGCAATTGGTTGAGAAAATATTAGATACCATGCATCATTTGGATGTCCACTATGTCCGAATACATGATCCATTAACAAAAATATTTTCCACCAGTAATTACATGATGGAGAGATGGTATTATTTTTAAGTAATCCAATGATACATGGAATGAAACATCCTAATATGGTAGGAATGTGTGAGGTGCCATATCAAACACAAAGTCTACACCAATGGGTCTTATTATTTGATCACATTGGATGAACATCTTCTCACGACTCTTACTAATGCAATATTTTGTAGGAACTACTTCATGAAATAACATTCTAAGTCCAAGATGAAAAAAATTAAACTATATATCATTTCACCCATGTCATAAGACGATAATTTGGTGATAACAATTTCCTCTCTATAAGAAATTAGATAGCCTAACACCTTGATTCATTACAGTGTATTGTTAAACTACATGACTGATATCCCATGGATGACATAAAAGTTCACATTATTCCAGACCATGTAAATGGGGGAGACTACCCTTGGTGTTGGTCTCCCACCACTCCTATATTCAAGAACAATATGTGGATTGATTATCATATCAATTATATATGTAGTGACGCCTAAATCCCCAATTATGGGGGTATAAAAAAAACAAAATTCCCACTCCATAGGTATGAGCTATACCTACACATGGTAATTTTGTAATGAACTCTGTGTGGATTGATTCATATCATCATTGGATATACAGTGATTCCACTGACTCTTTCATTAGGGAAAGAAGAAAATTTCCCCCTTTTATGGGATGTCATTCACCAGAAATTGTCCTCTAGGGCTCTATTCAGATCAACTTTTTCTTCTTATTGGTCTCCAAAACCATATTTCCCTTTACTATGAGTCCTCTTTATATGACCTTAAACTAAAAGACACCAACATATTAACTAAAAGATGTTAAACTAATGTCTCTAATTTATTATTTCATGATGTAAAATAGCACAACATTCTCATTCATTATTCTATGGATCACTAACTTGGGTCCTTTTTTCTTATAGCACATTATTTAAATAGCTATGTTTCACTTGATTATCACTTTGAAAAGGCATGTACTAATGACCAAATATCCAATTCTTGTCCCATAAACATGAAAAAATTCCCCCTCACTGTGTATGATCCAGACCTGCACATGTATCTTTTACCTACACTATATGTGGATTGATTCCCATTATTATGGGATACGTAGTGCTGCCTAGATCGTACCTCTTGGTCCATCGATGAAAAAATAAAAATGAACATGTCAATATTTGTATCACCCTAATGTAGTGGAATAAATAAGTGCCACCCCTTATTTATGAAACAGAGTGTAAATAACATGGGATTAGTAGTTTTAGTAAGGGATTATTTATATGATCAATGTATATTAATTCATATTAGGGTTACTATGCTCCTTGTTCAAATACCTTAAATCACACACCAGATGTCTCAACCACATGGCGTTAAACTACATAGTTGACTCCAGTTCAAGAACTATGATGGGATTGATTCCTTCCATCACATGATACTTAGTGACACAAATCATTTTAATCATGGTTCAATCCACATTATTTACATTTCCCATTTGGGGAACATACATCCTTTCCACATGACATTAAACTGCATGACTACTCATGAACTACATGTTTCTGGATTCTCATTCTAATGATATACATAATGACAAATCGGTCTCGTGTGATAATCATAGATATAGGGAAAAGAGGAAAATATCCCCTCCATTACAAAGAAAAAGATACATGTAGGATGATTTAATTTTGATTCAATCATCCAAGGTTCCATGAAAGAAATGAAAAAAAATTCCCCCAACACTGAGTTAGATCTATGTATAAAACTTCATACTCTATAGCCAATGGTAGTTAAAATACTTCTCAGATTCTCAGATACATTACATCCACTTATCATAATCTATGTTCTATGGAATTTTTTATCCCCATAACCATTCACTTATCATTTGTAATAGTAAATGTCGGTGTATTGAGGACACACTTTGTTTAACTATGCATGATGCACCACAGTTGTATTTTCATAAATCACCAATAAAAAGAGCCTACCAACCAGATGAAAATTCACTATAAGGGTAGGAATCTTATATATCGATATTTATGAATGAAAATATGCATCCCATATCATTTTTCCTAATACGAGAACCACTAGAAACATGGTTTATGTTTTACCACATAAT
Source organism: Viscum album (assembly GCA_963277665.1). Classification (NCBI taxonomy): domain Eukaryota; kingdom Viridiplantae; phylum Streptophyta; class Magnoliopsida; order Santalales; family Viscaceae; genus Viscum; species Viscum album. Next base: position 1,363,456,569 of record OY728162.1, on the reverse strand, counting down.
ATTTGGGTCTCTTCCAAACATATTGGCTCGATAAGATATGTATTACTCATCATTTCCATGACATATGTTCAAGGATACATGATGTAAAATTACAAGACCCTATTTCATACTTATCACATGACCTTAAACATTAAAATAACATCTTCATTATATGTAGTTAATATATAGTCTTACCCTATCCACTAATCACGTGATGCTCTGAGAAACCAGATCTGGAAGCATCATGTAAAAAATTATAAATTCCACATGTAAGGTGATTCCCAAAATGCACAAATGGAATTTTTGGGGATTTGTGCCATTATTTTGAAATCTATGACCTTCTTCTTTACCGCATGATGTTAGACTATGTGGACGATGTCCTCACTATATGACACTAAACTTCACGATTTCCAATAAAAATGGTTGGATTGATTCCTAATATTATTAGATATGTAGTGATGCCTAAATATCCAATTATGGATCTAGGCATTATAAAAACAAATGTCCCCTTCCCTATATGTGGTTCATGATTTCAAAAGAAAATTTCAAATTTGAACAACTTAGGAAATGATTCTTACTAAGACGAGATAAGTAGTCATGCATGATTCCTACATTGTAACCCGGTTATAACCATAATAAAAGATGAAAATGTAATTTATTACCAATGTAATATCCAAATCAATTAAGGATGATCTAGTATGGGTATTACACTATTTTTGAGTCCATATTCAAAAATAAATTCTCTATATCCACAAAAAATAAAGGACAATTTTTTGGGATCCCTTCCTAGAACTATGAGTGACTTGATTCTAATTGTGATGAAATAGATAGTGAACCCGAAGCATAATAACTCAGACTAGCCTTACAAAAAAATGATGGAGACCTCCCTTTCTTGTGTATCAATCAAAATAACACGAGAAAATTTTTAATACACATTCTCCATAAATTTTTATTTATGATGACCCTTCCAATTTTAGGAAATTTCCTTACACATACAAAATTATATGTTTGAGTAACTGGGAATCTCCGTAATCATTATATATCCATTTAAAATGTAGGGGAAGTTCCACGAGGACACCATTTTCTAATTATTCAAGATACCTTTCAGATGTCTTTACATGAATCACCCCAACAAACCTATCTACCAATGGAAAACTCAATACCACGATAGAACTCCTCTATGTATATAATCCCCGATAATGTTTTCATCTCATTCCACTTTTAATATTCATAAGGCCCTATTTATATCTTTATAATTATCCCCAATTAATAAATAAATATGGTAAACCATTCTCAATAAAATAACCAAGTAATAGTGATTTCTCCTTTTATGTCTAGTCCCGATACAAATTCCCTTTTCGTCCTCAAACATATTTAATCGATGAACAAAAATTCAGGGTTTTAATAATCCCATATCATCATATACTACATGAATATTATAAAATTATATTTCATTTTCTATTTACACTTTTGATTTATGATATATAATACACCATAATTTTCTTTTCATAAATCACCCACAAAGAGAGTATGTCGACCAACTGAATCTCCATTATTAAGAGAGACCTCTTATATCTCTATAGGATTTTACATCATCACACTAAAAGCCATCATTAAAACATTCTTTGTCCTTAATAATTTCATACATATCCAACATCATGATGCAGATCCATAAATAAAAAATTATTGATTCAAAATCCCACCTTTATATATCGAAAATGTAGTAGTGAATTATTAGGAAATAATACATTCTAGGGACATCATTCCAGAAATCAAAGTCAAAGTTGTCTAACATAAAACACCAGTTGTATTATTCAATCATCAATGACTCTATAATACCATAAAAATTAAACACAATACTCTCTAGGTTGAAAAACAAAAAAGGGAACCCAATGTAATAGTTGAGACACATCACAATTGACATGAATTCTTCATAGTTTAGACCAAAAATGGACAATGAAAAGAGAACTGTACAAAACTTGTGAGGTCAAAATCATAAAAAGGTTGTCTTAATAAAAATTCATGTCACAACCTCTACTTCAGTACCATTTTAGGCTGTTTAAAAATTATGGAGGATAATGAAATGGAACAATTTTTTCGTGGTTTCCATGTAACCATATAAACAATCAAACTATGCTTGCTGAGACACGTGGCTCAGAAAAATTTATATCATTCCATGATATTCCATTATAATATTAAGACTCTATTTTCTTCATTATGACTGAGATTGTTTTCTGGTGATAAAACCATTTGTTTCATCTAAGATATCATATTTTAAAACATGACATGTTATTAATGATTGGAACGGAAGTCTAAAATAAAGGATTGGAAACAAAGGGTGAACATTTTTTCATTTAAATTGGAATAAAGTAAGAACATAAATAGATGGGATATTACCTATATATGTAGGATGTTATGGTTAAAAATACATCATATAAGTTTCATAAATTTTAATAAGTTCCTGATGTGAATCCTCTATATCTCAGCAATGATTGGAAATTGTTAAATTCTCAAAATATGAAACAGATTTTGGTGCCTTATCCCTCTCATCCACATCAAAAAACACCTTTTAATCTTCTTCTATTAACAACTTACCTTCATCAATTAGAACATATGTATGACGAAATACTTGATCAATCCACTCCAACTCAAGGTACATCCCCTATGAATCCTCATGAAGCCACTCTACAGTGGATATCTTCTCCAATCATTTACTATGTTGCCTCAAAACCACCCATACAAGCATAGAGGCCTCATGGGTGAGTATATTACTAGCTAAAACATGATGAGCTAATGAAATTAAAGTTAATAGTAATGAATGAATCATTTCATCTCACTCTTCAGTGGAAATCACCTATTTTAGCACATCATACATGGAATGATAATCAAACCCTCATAATAGAGATGTCATAAATTGAGGTGTAATTTGTGAAGTTGTTTTCAGCATGTTATATAGGGATATATATAATTATCTTCTATATTACCTTATATATGTTTTGATGGAAAACACGAAGGTTGTCATGAACCTCCTTATCAACCATGGAATCACTCTCAGATGATGGAAGATAATCATGAACCAGTGAACTAGAAAGGTACTGGACTCTAGGTCTTTCTCAGTTCTTGACTCAACAATATCCAAAACCCTTATTGCATCAATGGGTTTGGGGTGTTAGAGTTTTAGTTAAAGGAATAGAGTTGTGATGTAGTAATCCCGAAGTTAGATAATTAAAGCATTCAAAACGAAAGTTTCAAAAGAGAAAATAAATATTTATATGTTTGGGTAACTTACCTTCACTTGTCAATGTGTCAACATCCCCGACTATTTTTGTCTCACTGACCATAAAACTAGGTTCCACATCTTCAATTTTTTGGGCCAACATCATGTTCACTTGGGTATACATATTCTTGTTTCATATGATTTACCCAATCACTGGTTCCAAAATTTCACTCATCGGTACTGATATTATGGAAATAATTATCCTAGATCTTTGGGAAATTGATTCTGGATCTCCAGGATGTAAAATTACATCATCTTATATAGCTTCGCTCCCTGAAGGGGAAGGATCAACTCACATTTTGGATTTATCACCCCAGATGGATCCTCTCTTAATGGGAAATTTTTTATTTTATGTGGTGGGGTTGTCCCTCTGTACTTGTAACATCTTTTAGTCATCATATGGTCGTCGTTCCCCATTTGGAGTAGGTAAAATCATTGATATTTAACATTATTTTAAAGAATTCAGGGATACATGCACCTAGGTATCTGATTCCTAATGACACATAGGAGACAAATCAATTCATTTCATTGATAACTAATTAGTTGATATATTTACATCACACGATGGCAATGTAATGGAATGAGATAACAACCTATTATCTCGGATCGAAGAAATGTCTCCCGCTTTTGTACCGGGAGACACATTGTATTGTTATATTTAGATGATCCCTTAAAGGGAATAAATTTGTGTTTGGGGGTGTAAATTCTCCTAGAGGATATACAAAAATCACCTCCAGGTGCTCCATCGTCCTAAGAGATCTTTATTTGGTGGCTCCCTCACCCGAGAAGATATTCTCCCTAATAGTGGTACTCCTTGGGATGTAAACTGGGGAAGGGATGGGTTATAGAATATAACCATGATCCTATAAAGAGTAGGGATTAAAAATCATAGTAACAATTGAAAGGCTAATTGACACAGAAGAACATATTATCTCTTTGTTGTTATTATCCTGTTGAAACATTTCTATCACCATGTCCACTACTTAGTCAGATTAGTAAACTCTTTCCATAGAATAGTGAATACAGGTATCTATATACGCTAGATATATTCCCACATCATGATGATCCCCTCAAAAATGAATTCACATAAGAGAGGTAATAATCATGAATCCCATACGGGCGACATTATTTTCCGATAGTGTTTCCCATATTATTTCAGAAGATGCGTTCAATATCCAAAAATCATATACCTTCAATGCATCAACGAAATATGTAGTAATAATAATGGATAATGATAGAGGGTCTGTGTTTGGAAGTGGGATTGGTTCTAGACATCGTATTTTATTCGGTGTTGCCTCTGCTACAATTGGACTCCCTGGGGATTGGTTCTTATGAGTCCCCAGCTGAGAAGAATAAGGAATGTCCCCAAGCCTACTTGTAGTAGATGGTTAGCTCCACTGTCCCACTAATATGGAAAACTATCATCCTCTTTACCCTCACAAACCTCAAGAATAACTATTTAAATCAATTTTTGGTTATATTTATATTGATAATAAAATTAATGAATAGAGTAGTCAATATTAAGATGATATGATTCCTTCATATCCAGATCATCAATGCAAGAGATAGTTTTAACTTCTAATTGATATCCATATCCATGGAATGTATTGTCGTTCTCCTTAAGAAGGATCTAGATATCATTTATAGGAATAAAATTACTCAAAGTATAACAATGTATCTATTCTATTGGATACACATACTCAAATTGGGAGAATACTGGATCTTGATGTACAACATTGTTAGTCTGGGAGGTTGAACCCTTTATCCTGATCATCATTATTGGGGGCTCAAAATCCAAATATTTCCTGAACTAATTCCTAGACTTTTATTACCTAGTTTCTTTTATTTGACCCCCATGGTCATGGGGATTATTGGATATTTGACAATAGGAAAACGTTTCTAAAATTATTCTATAGGATAATAAAAGGTTCTACGATTCTATATAAGTCATTATTAGTTGTAGATGAAGACTTGTAGGTGGTAGAAGTAGAATATGGAATCACATGTCTTCCTTTGTGATCATGGACCAGAGATTTTGAGCCACACATGATTTTTTTCTTGGTGTCCTTTATTTTTTTGTGGGGGACAACACATCTGAACACAGTGGAATTGACACAGAAATCACCATGGTGGTTACCCATCACATATAATTTCCCCATCAATTCTGGTGACTATGATTCCTTTTTCTCAATGAAATGTGAACCCCTTCCAAAAAATTTCTCTAGAGGCATCATTTAAAGAAGTATTATCGGGGGAGGGGTAAGGAGTGAATGTGAAAAAATAATGATAACCGAGATGGTCAATTGTTTTATGATCATTCAAATACAATTGTTTTATCCCACCTATTCTATAAAGATATGGACTGAAAATCGATTCTATGATCTATTGATTGTTCATGAATTTAGTACCCCCATATGGGATGCAACCAAACCCCAAATAATTTGAGAGGGGCCCACATGCAAGTATGGTGATTTTACCTCACGTATGAATCCCAAATTGGTATATCATTTCTAGTAATGGGATATAGAGGATAATATTCCTTCTATTAGGAAATTGATCTATCATTATAAAATTCATGAATCTAACCCATTTGCCGAAAAGTTTCATAGAAATTAGACATCTATTGATAAACATTGTGGGAAAGGATACAAATTGGAACATATGGTCAATTATAGGGATACTCTACCAATACCATTTAGTAAACTAACTCTCCTCAAGCATTGGCCCTTAGGTAACAATACACCTTTAGGACTCAAGAGTTGAGAGTATCGCTGGCCTTCATATATAATGTTCTCGAACACATTGCGTTGGTGAAGCATTGATACTATCTGAAAATGGAATGCATTGCTTGAGACAAGGGTCACCGTTTTGAATAAAATTTTCCCTGTCATTAAGAATATTGGAAGAGGGATAAGGGACCTCTCAATGTCATCAAAATTTTCAGATGGTGGAATAAATTTATCCCAAATTCCACCCATTATCCAGGCAACTAATATTGTCTATACATCCCTAAGACTAATTATAACATCCACAGTCACCATGTGGAATATATAAGTGTATGAACTCCATAGACTAAGAAAATATGAAATCATGATTTAGTTGTGATGAGAGTATATCCATTAAACCCATAAAACCTAATACAAACCCACAACCTTCATCTCAATTTTAAATTTTTCACATGTCTAGTGAGACCATAATGTCCACCCCCAATACAAACTAAATGATCCCCAGTGGTGAAGGAAATATTTAAATGGCCACCCCAATTTCTTGTTTTCCTTGGCCTTCCATAAATTTATCTAATAGCAGTATATGTATTCATCTAGAACAATATTTTTTTCTTCTAGTGATAGGGTAAAATAATTCAATGTAAATATATAAATATATAAATCTAGGATTTGTGACCACTTATATGATATGTTGGCTCGAGGAATGATTCTATTGATGATTATCCAATTAGAAGGTTGATTTAATGGGTGCCGGAATGGTATTTAAACATCTGATATCAACCTAATTTTGTAAAGAAATAACCTATATGATTTTAAATAATCCATTTGATCTAAAATTAGAAGACCCACAATTTATCCATGTAGTGTGATAATGTTTATTTTTTCATTATTGTCAATATAATCAATCGTAACATTCCTCTATCCATCCATCCATCAATATAATCAATTGTAACATTCCACCATCCATCATTCGTAACATTCCTCCACACATCAGTGTAAGAAAGGGAATCATCAACATCAATTGTTTGAGACGGTTCCATTTTTTTTTATTTTCTAAAATAATGTTCGAAATAAAAAATTTGTATTCATAAAAATGATTAATGCATAAAGTACCTCAAATCAATGTCTAGTGAAGCATCGACCCATGATATAGGAGTCTATGTGGATTCCAATATGTGTTGCATTGGGACTGCAAACCACCTTTCCACTATGTGGATGGTCACATGACTTTTTAAAAATGTGGATATACCACTCTTGGGTGATGCCTTTGAGATTGTGAATATTGCATCTATAAAGGAGAATTATTTTTTATAGTAGTATGTGATATTGATTTTTGTTAGAACTATGTTTGTAGAGAGACTTATAAAAATCCATATTATGTGGGTCCCTATTTTTACAGGCTTCAGTCACTCTTTAGGACCACATGTATACTGCCAACCAGTTCAAAATAAGACCATTATATTGACCAGAATAACCTCTTTTTCATCCAAATTAGAGAAAATTAGGACACATGGAATTTGATAGGTCCTAAAAACTCTACATTTTAAGAAAAAATGATTCCATGAAATTTTTTCAATTGTATAATAAACATGAAAAGAGTTTGAATAAAAATTCATAAGGAAGCCAACCCACCAAAGGGGGTTGGGGTGGCCATAGGAAAACTCCCTATACTAACCACCAGTCAATATGAAATTCCATAAATGAAATCTTTCATGGAATGTGGCTTCATTATTTATCATGGATGATGATCAACATTCCCACAATCAAAAATCATTTGAAGGTACAGATGATGATTTATGTTCCCTATATGAGACAACCCCTTAAAAATGAAAATTTTGTTTACAAGATAAGATGGTATCTTCTAACCCATATGAATGAAGTCCTTAGTGAAACTAGGAGTTCTTCTTGGTCCCCCACAAACTGAAGTACCAAATCTCACCCCAAACAACTGACCAACCCATACACTAGTTCCTTTGTCGCTCTAAAAAACCCCCATGAGGGCAACCTGAAGGGAGATTATTGTGGATGTGGAACTTATAAGAATTGGAATAAAGAGAGAGGGATATTAATTCTGAGTATGTATACCTACCTCAAAACATGAAGGGATAAAATGTATTCACCCAATCATATGTAAAACAAAACCCCTTTACAAATTCCATGCCATGAAGCATAAGTGTATGGCCTCTTTGCAGTCCATCAAACCCTATAGTAAAAACCTACCTGAAATAATCACGTACCCGTGTAGAATGAATATATATGGGAAGAAATCATGTCCGCATAGAAAAACACTATGTGGATGGGATCAAGTCTGATGTACTATGTAGAGGGACCCCCAACCCATATAAAAACATTATATTTCGAATGGGAAATCATAGTATGTGAAAATTTCTATTTGATATTTTCTCCCCAATGATTTACCATTCGATCAATCATTGTCCCCTCCATGAAATTTCTTAATGGACTTCTTCATTGAACCTTTTTATGCAAATATCTATGTCTTAAATGGGACACCTTGCGAGGTATCCAGTCAAGGACTATAACAAAGCCACCCGATATGTATGACCTAATCATAGGGAACATTAGTGTTTCCTCTCAAGAATACTTACACAAGGTAAATGATGTCCTATTGATAACATCATTCAAAAATGGAATCCTTAGAATATTATCGTGATTTTATTCCCATGGTATCTAGGGTCCTAAACATAGAGGTTATCATGTGGTCCTCCCCATTACATGTTTCGAGGGAGGGGACATAAATCAAATTTACATTTAAGGAATATTTAATTATACACCGACGTTACCCATGAAATAAGAGATGGGAATCCCTCCTATAGTAATCCCATAGTATTTTTTGCTAGAGGGTGTACTTTTTCTCCTCTTCGACTACCCTTGGTCATTGCTAGGAGTCTATGTGACTATCATGGATACCAAAATAAGAGGGGATATGGGGAACTCCACTCCCTTTCCATATCTCTTTGGTCAAAGGAATCATAAATGAGTGGAGAAAAGGAGATTTTATGCTTCTCTAGATATATCACTTTCTCTTGTTTCTAACATCGAGCATGACTCCTGTGGGCATAGAGGATAGTAGTGATCCGGACATACAAACGATACCATCCAATCATGGGCCTCCAAAAAAGGTGTAATCCACAAAAAGATATGTTAATCCTATTAAGTGTAATAACAAACCAATCCTCCAAATTTTATGAGTCAATACATTCATCATAGTTCTATAAATAGTGGGACTCCAACTCAATATAAGCCCCAGCAACACTCAAGCTCATATGGGCCTCTTATAATGTCTAATACACAAACATAATTAGTCGTATTGGCATTCTTCTAGGTATAATCCCCAACCCATTATAAACAATGTTGGATTTGATTCCTGACCAAATGAGACACATAGGAAGCCTCCTTGGTTCCTAAACCCAATTCCAATACTAACCCCAATTTTCTTTGGTCTGTATTCCTAGTATGTTCATATCTAACTCCGAGGGACTTATTCTGTCTGTGGAATTTTCATCTCCATCCTTATTGTTCTATATTACTAGTAATATCATGTCCCAACCTGGGAGACAACATATTTTCTATGTCATTTGGTCTACCTCAACTTAAGACCCATACAAAACATTGACTACACACCTTCCCCCTAGGTATCCTTGATACTTGTAATTAAAATTCATGGTTCGGTCCTTGTCAAATAACATTTAAAGGAATGATATGTCCACTTAATTAGAACCTAACTATGTGTGTTCTCATTAACATCACAATGATATGTTTGAATCCCATTTTTTGTTTTTGATAGAAAAATTAAAACAGACTGTGTCTCCCTGGATGACAATAACTTCAAGAGCGCCCCGCTGTTGTGTTAAATACTGAAATCAATATTATAAAAAACTAAACTAATATATGATTCACCCATAAAAGGATATGAATGATTGGGAACCATAGATATATATAGATATCTTCATTTATGGATAAAATCATATATATATATATCTACATTTATGAAGATCCTCAGATACATATATATGATTCTAAATTCTTTATATGCTAGTAATTGATTGTTAGACCCATGGTAACCCATGTTATACATGGGAATGAAAAAATAATTCATTAAAATTTCTTAAATATATAATAGTGTCCCAAAGTAGGAAATAATTCCCCCTAAGAGTTGTTATTAGATCTACCCCAATCCTCCAGACCAATGTGAGTACATAAATAATGTTTTCAAAGTTCCCTAATGAGTACCTGCATTTTGAAAGTAGGCATATAAGTTCGGATAGATGTAAGATCCTTTTGGTGTTACCAGCTCAATGAACACAACCCATTGAGACCATCCAAAAATGGTGATCTCGACATGAAAACTTGTGAAACATTAAAAACCCCACAATTGTGTCCTGATGTTTGATTATTGCGATAGTGTTTTTATCAAAAACAAACATATAAGAATTAATTTTCAGGAAAATGTGTTTTTAACATTATAAATATTTATAGGCTAAAATTATTAATGTTTTTTATTTTAATATAAGATATTTTCTAATTGTAAAAAAATTCCATGTGTCTTAAAGAACCATTAAAACTAGAATATTATCAATATAATGTTTAATAAAAAGAAAATACAAAATATTATTTTTAAATATGAATTAAAATATTAATTTAATTAAATATAATAAATTATATGCTTTAGGAATTTTAAAAAAATTAAAATTAATACGTTATTACTTAAATACATATTTTCTCCATTATTTTTGTCATTAAAATCTGTGTCTCACTTTTATACTACGAAATCAAAAAGGACATTATTTAGGAAAAAATATATTATTCAACATTAATAGAAAACAATTTATCTAGAAAATTACAAAATATTATATTAGACAAATTATGGTATGGGACCTTAAAAAATAATAAATTTTAGAAACTTAAACTATATGGTTTTAAATATTTTTTAATAAATAAAATTTTTTTCAGAAAGAAACTATTTATGCCTTATCAATTCATAAGACATTTTTATTTTCATTTCTAATACAATACTATCATTTTTAATAAATGATTTATTAACATTATTATTTATTTATTTAATATTTTAGGGATCAACTTAGTGGCATTTCATGTGAAACAATATTCTAAACACCATATTTTAGTATGTTAAAATATTTACTAAAACAAGGGTCATTTCATTCTATCACCTTAAAAAATTAATAATAAATATTTTTTTATAATGAGGAGAAAAGTGAATGTGGGTTTCTGTCATCAAAACCTCATGTTACCTTTTATAATCCTCAAGATAATGGTTTCACCAAAGTACATAATCTAGATGGGTGCTCTTGTTTCATAGAACCTTGACTTCTAGATAATAGATCTTTATAGATTTCTCTTCATATGAATGATCATGTCTAATGGTATACAATTAAATATTAGTAAATTTTATGGATTTGGTATGTATATGTAACAAATTGATATTTAGAACACATAATTCACTTGAGGGAGGTGTTGAGGGATTTCAACATAGTAGGTTTCAAACCCAAATTGCTAAGGATTTCCAAGGGAATGATATACCAGGGATTAAACATCCCTTTCTTCCCAAATCATATAAATAGATTCCATAGTTATATATAGAGGAAAAAATTATTAGAAACCTCTATGTCCATTAATCATCAATGATTATTATATTAACTCATCTATTGACCCTTCACTGCATGAAAATACATTTCAATGTCCATGACTTTCTATGTCATTTCATAGACATGGTCATGACCAATAATCTTCATCTTAATTTCATGATCCTTATATATTAGAGTCTTATATATTATACCATAATGTGTATAATGTGGTTCTACATGAAGTATATAATGAAATATTGTTTTATATGAGAACTCTATAAAGGGTAGGTATTAATCACAAAATACCAGGAATTACATCAAATAAAATCTAAACGGATCCTCTAGTGTTTTAATGGTGCACTCATATTAACTATATATCTATGGGTTATAAACACTGTTGAAACAAAACTCTTATTGTAATCCATTCTAAATACTTCTCCAAAACCATGAGGTAAACCACATATATTAATAAAATACAATAAAGAGGGGTACTCTATGAATCCTTTCCAAATTAAATATATATATATATATATATATATATCATGGTGAGTTGCTCAAGCGAGAAATAATCTATGTAATGACCCAAAGTTTCATTAATGGAAATACCTTGTGATCTACATAAATGTATCTTTATATTTATATAAAATGTCAACTTATTTGGATTTATGTTAAGAATTTTGACCGTTTCTAATATAGTCGTTGAACAGTGATCACATGATTAGTATTAATATAGGGCTTTAACAAATCCAATTTACTCAGACAAAAGAAGCGATGGCCTCGTCTAGTAGAATTTCACCATATGAAGCCCATTTTATGGAGCTCGGAAAAGAGGTGGCATCCTTGGGCTACGTTCTTGACCATGCCCAATCTGAGCTTCACCATGTTAAGCTCAAACGAGACCGTCTATGGGAGAAGTGGAATTTGATAGAAGTTACCACTCGAGCGATGTTATCCGAGCCACCCAAAGAGTCTTCCACCACACACCTTACCCTCAGGTCTTATGAAACTGTTTTAAGGGGTTATGTAACAAATAAATAGTACTATGTTCATGCACATTATTTTTTTGTATTTAATAATGAATATACTTTCTTGTCATTATTGATACATTGTAAATAGTTTTTAAAGTACAAATAATGTTTTTAGTTATTATTTAATTAAGAATTATATTTTATTAATTTAAGTGATTTTTGAATTAAATAATATTTTAATAAAATAATAATATTATTATTAAATTAAATTTTATTAAATATTAATGATCATATAATTTTATGAATGCAATTGTAATTTTTATTAAGGTTTGAAAGCCATTTCTGTCAAAACTCGTGAAATTTTGACAAATGTCGGTTTTTATTTTAATAGAGAAAAATAAGATATTTATAAAATTATTTAGATAAAATAAATGTTATTTCTGGAATCAAGACGTCCAAATTATCCAATGGTGATTTTTTTATAATTTTCTGAGACAGTCAAATATTTGGGTAAAAATTAAATACCTTTTAAATAGATAATGTGTTTTATGACATCATAATGACCCAATAGTTATGTAATAAAATACTATAAGCTTTATGTTAGGCCAATATATGTTTTAAAATTAAAATAATGTGATTTTGGGTTTTTTTGACTTACTTTTCAAAGCATTAATTGACCACTCAATACTTATTAAACACCTTGTCTTTTTAAATTAATATCCATGGGTGTGTGACTCACCTCCACATATGCAACCTTATTATTTAAAAAATTTCCGGCTTTGGCCTTATAAAATATTTTTTTACTCTTCCCTTTTCCAAAAACCATGGGAAAAAACCATGGGATGGTTTGTGGTTTGGATTAATTTAATATAAGGGGTCCCAAACCTAAATAATAAAGAATTCCCCCAGCTTTCCTATTTAAACCCACCCAGGATCCCACTTCCTCCTCACTAAAAGCCTTTTGAGTTCGTCCAACCTATTCCTAAATCTCTATAGAATCCTCCCAATGTTGCCCCAAGCTCCCAAGAAGCCTCTCACAAGCCTCTCTCTAGCGTTTGGAAGGACACTTCCAAGTAAGGGTTTTTTCTTCCGTTCTATTTTTTGTCAATTTTATTTAAGTTGTATTTTCCTTTTAATTTAAATTATGAATGTTGGGGTATGGTTTCTCACCTCCCCCATACTTCCCTATTATTTTTTGAATGATGGGATACCCCTTTCTCTCTCATTAAATGCCTCTCATGTTCACCCGTTACTATGCCGAAATTCTGAAAGGAACTTCTCTCTCCTTTTCTCATTCAAGCAATGCTCTTGTATCAAGAACCTAAATTCAATTACAATTGTTGGGACATGAATCTACAAGAACTCCTTACTATCCATTACATGTAAATATTATGAGGAACACCTTTCTCTCTCATCAATTGTTTTATGAATTCTTATGTCACACCATTATGCTGCAGAAATCGCACCGATTTTCAAAGCCAATGCCATTGTGTAGTGAATACAATGCCCATTTCTCCATCAAGGGTATTCACCTTTATGAACATTTATATATTGATTATAAATTTTCATGTATGAATAAAAAATTACTTTATCATGGAATAAATGATTATTTTTAATGAATCCATGTTTTATGATCCATGTGGCACACTTATGCATGAAATGAAATGTTTAAGAGGGGTGCGCCCTTATAGCGCTCCAATGCATTGGGTAATGTATAGTATCATGATACGTCATGTGCAATGAGTGTTGAATGATGCTAATTCAAGTTCAATGAGGGTTTACTTTTGCTTTATGTGCAATGAGGATTTACTCATGCTCTATGTGCAATGAGCCTTGGCTCATGCTAATTCCATGTTAAGTGTTGTTGCCACATTTCAATGTTATGATTATCATGCTTTATCATGCCTTTATGTTCATGTTTCTATTATGTTCTATTGATATGTATATTTTATAACATGTATTGTACTCTTCAGGTTATTCCATGTGTATTCCCTTACTAGTATTTGTATCTCACCCTTTTCTTATTCATGTCCTCAGTTTATCCCATGAAATGCTAAGTATGATGGAATGTAGTGGTCATGTAATGGATTTTTTAAATAAATATGTTGTATTTCATGTTTTAAGTTTTTATGTAATGATCCTATTCCCCAAGGACACTAAACCTCTCGATCTTCTTTGTTGTATCAAGTGATGTTTTATGTAATAAATAATGTTTAAGTTTGTAATAAAAGCAGAGTTGTCATAATTGGTATCAGAGGATAGGTTTAGTTATTTTTGGGATTAGGATTAGAAAACCCTAGTGAATCCTTAGAGAAAAGAGTATTTATAATAAAAGCATCCCTATTTTTTTGGTAAGTACTGAGTATGTTATTTATCAATCAAATACATCAATGACTGGACACGAGCTGGTAGAGGTGGCTCTGGCACAGATGTATCCTAGGGGTAAAACCCGAAAACACCGCTTTGAGCTAGACTTGAACAGGAACTGGTGCACGATAATGGGCCTTACTGCACTCTTGGTTACGACACTCCCGGTGGATAGGTTTCGATAAATTCACAATATTCTTAGGAACCCTTATTAAGGGAAATAAAAAAATTTCCCCTAAGAATATATGTTAGAATGTAGATCATGAAAAGCCTAGATTGAAGCCTATAGACTCATGAGTTAAGGAAATAAAATTTTATTTATAAGTCATCAACTTTTTTCTTTTTATTACCCTTTATGTGTTACCCCTAACATTTTTTTTATTACAACCAATGGCCGGTAATAGGAGGACTCAGGCTAACAACCGTTGTCATGATCAGTGTGATGACTATACTAATGAGATGCCAAATCCAATGGGAGCGGGAATCATGAACTTTGTCACGCTTCTCTCTCAGCTAACTCAATTTTTGAATAGAAACACGAGTCAAGAAGAACGTTAAACCCCCCCTAAGAAAGAAAAAGTCACTATCGAGAGCTTCACGAGACAAAGGCCTCCTACTTTTAGTAGATCATCCGATCCCACAATCGCTGAAAAATGGATCAACACCATTGAAGAGATATTCTCAATCCTTCAATGTTATGAACAAGAGAAGGTTCTCCTGGAGTATTATCGTATGGAGGGTGAAGCTGATCAATGGTGGACATTGATCAAAAATACGAAGCCTGAGGAGGAGATCAAGGCGTTGGAATGGAAGAATTTCCGGAAGATGTTTTTCGATAAATATTTTCCGCGCACCCTCCGACTTAAGATGGAAAAGGGACTTCCTTTCCATCAAGAAAAAAGATGAAGAATCTATTGGAGCGTATGAGGAAAACATCACAAGGCTTGCACGATACGCTTCCGGCTTTGTCGTTACCCCTGAATTAAATGTTGACCGCTTCTTTGGTGGGATGAAGCCTAGCTTGCAGAAAGCATTAGTGATCCGTGACTTTGACAGATATGAGGAAATTGTCCGATGTGCCCTCAAGGTCGAATTGGAGATCAGGGAATCACATGGGTATCATGGGGACAAGAAGCATAAGGAGGAATTTAATGCTGGTGGTCCGATGGATAAATCCAATGGTGTTAAGAAGATCTATTACCCACATGCCAAAAGTGCGGAAAGAAGCACCTTGGAAATTACCTTAAGGGGACGAGGAAATGCTTCCGGTGTAGCAGGGAAGGGTACCTAACTGTTAACTGTCAGCAAGAAAGACCCATGGCTGCGACAGAGGACCGGAATGCTCCATTAGAACCTCAATGCATTGTTCAATGCTACAAATGCAAAGAACCAGGTCATTTTTCAAATCAGTTCCCTAATCCAAGGGTTTTCAGAGGCAACCAACAACTCCAAGACAGTAAGGAAGAGCATCTTCCATCACTTCTGCCAAAGTGAACCCCGACAACGAAGTGGTGACCGGTACGCTAGTTATTCATTCATGAATAGCGAACGTACTTTTGATTTAGGTTCTACACATTCTTTTATATCTCGAAAGATTAGTATAACAATCCCAGCACCACCACAAATCATGGAAGTGAAGATGTCGGTGAGTACGGAAAATGGAGAAATCATTGCATCCCATAAATATAAGTCCTCCCCTGTTTTAATCTGTGGATTTCATTTCCCGGCGAACCTCGTCATACTCCCTATGGTGGAATTTGATGCAATCCTTGGCATGGATTGGATTTCCTTATATATAGCCAACCTAAATTGTCGGGAGAGGGAAATCACACTCTATATGGAGAATCGACCCCCCGATTCATTACAAGTGTCAGGAGGAAGATGAATCTACTTTAGCTCCATCATCTCAAGAATGGATATTACTGCCCTATGAGCACGCGTATTTGGATCAGATGATTGAGTCCAAGGAAGAAACTATCATGGAAGAAATGATAGTTGGGATGGAATTTGTGGAAGTGTTTCCAGAGGAGCTGCCTGGTCTTCCTCCTAGAAGAGATGTTGAGTTCTAAATTGAACTTATACCCGGGGATTTACCAATATCCAAGACTCCATATTAAATGGATGTTGTAGAGCTTGAAGAGATGAAGAAACAACTATATGAGAATCTGGATAAAGGGTTTATAGGCCCAAGTGCTTCACCATGGGGTGAACCAGTCCTCTTCGTCAAGAAGAAGGAATGGTCAATGCGGCTTTGCATCGATTATCGTAAACTTAACAAAATCATGATAAATAAAAAGTATCCTCTCCCACTAATTGATGACTTTTTCGATCAGCTGCGTGGAGCACAATAATTCTCCATGGTGGACTTGCGGTCGGGATATTATCCAGTAATGGTGAAGAAGGAAGATATCCCCAAGACTGCTTTTCCCACAAGATACTGGCACTATGAATTCATAGTAATGCCTTTCAGACTCACCAATTCTCTGGAAATATTCATGGACTTAATTAATAGAGTCTTTAGATATTACCTCGACAAATTTTTGGTAGTCTTTATAGATGATATTCTAATATACTCCAAAACCAAGGAGGATCATAAAGAGCATTTAAGAACTACTAGAGACTTTGCGCAAGGAGATGCATTATGAAAAGTACAGCAAGTGTGAGTTTCGGTTGAAGGAGGTATCATTCTAGGGCCATATCATCACAAGAAATGGGATATCTTTGGATCTATCCAAAACAGATGCAATTGAGGGTTGGTCGAGGCCAACATCGGTAACAGATATCCATAGAATTTTGGGGGTTAGCTGGATATTATCGACGATTTGTGAGGAATTTCTCACAATTTTCCAACCCTCTTACCAAGCTAACTCGGAAGGGAGTGAAGTTTTCTTGGAGTGATGAATGCGAAGAATGCTTATAGTAGTTGAAAGGGGGGCTTATCACTGCACCTGTGCTCACTTTATCCACAAGTGGGGAACCTTTTGTGGTATTTAGTGATTCTTCGAAGAAGGGAATAGGTTGTGTGTTGATGCAGAATGATAAAGTGATATCCTATGCCTCAAGGCAGTTGAAAATCCATGAGCGAAACTATCCAACACATGATATGGAGTTGGCGGCGGTGATCATTACCTTGAAAATCTGGCGGCATTATCTATATGGGGAGAAATGTGAGATATATACTGACCACAAGAGTCTTAAATATATATTCACATAGAAAGAGATTAATATGAACCAGAGAAGATGGATAGAGATCATCAAGTATTACGATTGTTCAATCCATTACCACCTTGGGAAAGCGAACAAGGTGGCAGATTCCCTAAGTAGAATGGATCCATCAATTCTATCAATGATGAGAATTGAGAAGGATCCAATCTTCTTAGACTTGATGAAGATGGACATGGGAATCATAAGGAAGGGAACATCATCAATCCTTTCATAAATGATTGTTCAACCATCTCCTTTGGAAAACTTAAATGATGCTCAAAAGGATGATGTGGGAATTCAATAAAACGTGGAAGCATAAGAAAAAGGGAAATCCTCGGAGTTTAATGATAATGAAGAAGGAATTGTCTGGTTTGGAAAAAAAAACTATATGTTCCATAAAATCTAGAGCTGAAGAAGGAACTTTTGGATGCTTCACATAGTTCAAATTTCTCTATTCACCCCGGGAGAACAAGGATGTATAACGATCTCCGAGAAAACATTTGGTGGGATAATATTAAGAAGGAGATCACTGAATATACATCAAAGTGCCTGGTGTGTCAGCAAGTGAAGGAAGAGGGGCAAAAGTCTAAGTGGATTATGCAACCATTTCCAATACCAGAATGGTAATGTGAGAACATAACCATGGACTTTGTCACCAGACTTCTGAGGACATCCAAAGGCAACAATTCAATCTGGGTTGTTGTGGATTGTCTTACAAAGACTGCACACTTCATTTCTATTCAGGAGGATTTCTCATTGGATCAAATGGAACAGATTTATATCAGGGAAGTGGTAAGATTTCATGGAGTACCACTATCTATTATGTCTAACTAAGATCCAAGATTCACCTCTATGTTTTGGAAGAGTCTTCAACATGCTCTGAATACTTAACTGAACTTTAGTACAGCCTATCATCCTTAAACTGATGGACAATCTGAGTGGACTATCCAAACACTTGAGGACATGTAGAGAGCATGCTCAATGAACTTTAAAGGAGGATGTGATCAACATATTCCTCTTGTTGAGTTCTCTTATAACAATAGTTTCCACTCAAGCATCCAAATGGAACCATATGAATCCCTTTATGGGAAAAGGTGCAGAACACAGGCGTGTTGGGATGAGGTCGGTGAACGTAATCTTCTTGGACCAGAAATGGTCGAGGAAATGGTGGAGAAGGTGAAAACTATTCAGAAACAAATCAAGGTATCCCAGAGTCGACAGAAGAGTTATTCAGATAATCGTCGATAAGACATTGAGTTTAAAGTTAGAGACATGGTTTTTCTATGCATATCTCCGTGGAAGAAGGTCATGAGGTTTGGAAACAAAGGGAAGTTAAGTCCAAGGTACATCGGCTCCTACGAGATTCTTGATCCTTTCGGGGCTATGGCCTATCGACTAGAACTTCCACCAACCATGGCCAATGTGCATGATGTCTTTCATGTATCCCTCTTAAATAAGTACATACCGGACCCTTCACATGTACTCTCTTCTGAGGTGATACAATTGGAAGATGATCCTTCTGATGAGGAGCAACCAGTAAAGATCTTAGATCATAGAGAAGAAGTTCTATGAAATAAGACAATGCCCCTCATCAAGGTGTTGTGGAGAAACCACAAGTTTGAAGAATCGACATGGGAATCGGAGGAAAAGATGAAGATGAGTTAACCAAATCTGTTTTAGTGCGGGAAAAGTAAAATTTCAAGGGAGAAATTTTTTAAGGGGGGGATATTGTAACGACCCAAAGATTCATTAAGGGAAATCCATCTTGACCTAATTAAATGTCATTTTATGTTTATATAAAATGTCAACTTCTTTGGTTTTATGTTAAGAATTTTGACCATTTCTAATATAGTCGTTGAATAGTGATCTCATGATTAGTATAAATATAGGGTTTTAACAAATCCAATTTACTCAGACAAAAGAAGCGATGGCCTCGTCCAGTAGAATTTCCCCATACGATGCCCATTTGTCAGAGCTCGGAAAAGAGGTGGCATCCTTTGGCTTCACTCTTGACCAAGACCAAGCTGATCTTCACCATGTTATGCTTGAAGGGGAACATCTCCTGGCGAAGTGGAAGTTGATAGAAATTACCACTCAAGCGATGTTATCCGATCCACCCCAAGAGTCTGTCACTATCGTACACCTTACCCTTAGGTCTTATGATGCTGTTTTAAGGGGTTATGTAACAAATAAATAGTACTATGTTCATGTACATTAATTTTTTTGTATATAATACTGAATATAATTTCTTATCATTATTGATACATTGTAAATAGTTTTTAAAGTACAAATAATGTTTTTAGTTATTATTTAATTAAGAATTATATTTTATTAAATTAAGGGATTTTTGAATTAAATAATATTTTAATATAATAATAATATTATTATTAAATAAATTTTTATTAAATATAAAAAATCATATAATTTTAGGAATGCAATTGTAATTTTTATTAAGGTTTGAAAGCAATTTCTGTCAAAACTCGTGAATTTTCAATAAATATCGGTTTTTATTTTAAAAGTGAAAATTAACATATTTAGAAGATTATTTATAAAAAATAAATTTTTTTTTTGGAATCAGGACGTCGAAATTATCCAATGGTGAATGTTTCATAATTTTCTGAGACAATCAAATATTTGTGTAAAAATTAAATACCGTTTAAATGTATAATGTGTTTTATGACATCATAATGACCCAATAGTGATGTAATAAAATACTATAAGCTTTATTTTCGGCAAATATATGTTTTAAAATTAAAATAATGTGATTTTGGGTTTTATTGACTTACTTTTCAAATCATTAATGGACCCCTCAAGACTTATTAAACACCTTGTCTTTTTAAATTAATTTCCATGGGAGTGTGACTCACCTCCACATAAGCAACCTCATTATTTTAATAAGATCGGACATTTCCCTTATAAAATATTTTTTTCCTATTCCCTTTTCCAAAAACCATGGGAAAAAACCATGGGATGGTTTGTGGTTTGGATTAATTTAATATAAGGGGTCCCAAACCTAAATAATAAAGAATTCCCTCACCTTTCCTATATAAACCCACCCAAGATCTGACTTCCTCCTCACTCAAAGCCTTTGGAGTTCATAAATAATCTGCCCTAATCTCTCTAGAATCCTCCCATGGTTCCCCAAGCTCCCAATAAGTCTATCACAATCCTCTCTCTATCCTTTGGATGCAAACTTCCTAGTAAGGGTTTTTTCTTCCTTTCTCATTTTTGTCAATTTTCATTAAGTTGTATTGAATTTTTAATTTCAATTATGAATGTTTGGGTATGGTTTTGAACCTCCCCCATACTGACCTATTATTGTTTAAATGATGGGAGACCCCTTTCTCTCTCATTAAATGCCTCCCATGTACACCTGTTACTATGCCGAAATTACGAAATGAACTACTCTCTCATTTTTACATTCAAGCAATGCTCTTGTATCATGAACCTAAATTCCATTAAAATTGTTGGGACATGTATATATATGACATACTTACTGTACATTAAATGTAAATATGATGAGGAACCCCTTTCTCTCTCATCAATGTTTTTTATGAAATCTTATGTCACACCATTACGCTGCCGAAATCACTCCGATTTTCTAAGCCAATGCCATTGTGTACTGAATACCATGCCCATTTCTCCATCAAGGGTATTCACATTTATGAACATTTACATATTGATTATAAATTTTCATGTATGAATTCGACTTTCCTTTATCGTGGAATAAATGATAATGTTTAATTAATTCATGTTTTATGTTCCATGTGTCACACTTATGCATGAAATGAAATGTTTAAGAAGGGTGCACCCTTATAGATCTCCAATGAATTGGGTAAAGTATAGTATCATGATACATCATGTGCAATGAGTGTTGAATAATTCTAATTCAAGTGAAATTATGGTTTACTCGTGATTTATGTGCATTGAGTATTTACTCATACTCCATGTGCAATGAGATTTGGCTCATGCTAATTCCATGTTAAGTGTTGTTGCCACATTTCCATATTATGATTGTCATGCTTTATCATGCCTTTATGTTCATGTTTCTCTTATTCTCAATTGATATTCCTATTGTATAACATGAATTGACCTCCTCATGTTATTCTATGTGTATTCCCTTACTGGGCTTTGTAGATCACCCTTTTCTTATGCATGTCCTGAGGTTATCCATGCAATGCTAAGTACGAGGGAATATAGTGGTCATGTAAACGATGTTTTCAATAAAGATGTTGTATTTCATGTCTTCAGTTTTTATGTAATGATCCTAATCCGCAAAGACACAAAACTTCTCGATCTTCGTTGTTGTATAAAGTGACGTTTTATGTAATAAATCATGTTTAAGTTTGTAATAAAAGTAGGGTTGTTATAATGTATCAATGAAAAAAATGTGATGATTTAGTAAGGTGATTAAAAACAAACAAAAAAAATTGTGTCCGTTAAAACTTTGGTGGAGTCCAATAATAATATCTGGGATAAATGTCTCCCATTTCCATATTGGTAAAAGTAATTGTTGCAACATACCCATAGAATTATTCCATTCATCCTTAATTTTATAACATACCATATATTGGCATATAAATTAAAAAATATCACCCTTAATGTTATCATACTATTTGTTAGTATTTAGACCTATATAAATCATTATTCTTCATGAATTAATGATTAATTTTGAAATATTGGAATTATTTAAAATATCTAATTTTTATATCCATATATAACGGTAAACATAGTTTTTTACTATATGTCACAAATCCATAATTAACAAAATTATACATAGGGGATTTTTCATTCCTAAAAAATATACCTTTTTATATATCTCAACATAATAACTATATTAATTCATAATAATATTCATTAGTGATGTTTAACAAGCCATTTTTTAAGTATAGGATGATGCTCTTCCGATTTTGATTCCAATATTTATCCATTTTATGTTTAGAAATATCATGTTCTTAATAATACTCATCATTGATAAATTTTTACTATGCATTTTACATATATAATATTTAAATTTGTTTTATTAACTTGGTCTGTAAAGGAATGTGAAATCGTAATCCTTGATTATCTATTGTTATCTTCATTGGTACATGTTGATATCAATTAGGTTGTATATATATGTTAGGATCTTATGGTCTGTATTAATATCATAATTCCCTTAAGAGGGATAATACCTATAAATCATCAATGTTATAATTATTTGGAAAAGTAAATACCATTCACAAGATATATTTATTCCCAAACCTTCAATTTCATTAATGTGTATGCTATTGGATTATTATTCGATATGAGTACACATATGAATATATATTTGATTCATCAATGTAGATGAAATCCCCTTCACTGCCTATGGGGTGGGTTGGTACTAAAGATATGGTTAGCCTCTTTTTCAGATCCTTGATGTTCTATTCAAACTAATTTATCTAGATATACATCATTCTCTTTAAAGTCGTGATGGGATGTGGGCTTGACCACCTTGAATAATTTCACATAAACCCATGATAGTACCATTCTTTAACTTTAAAACTATAGATTTCTCATAATGATGTTGGTCTAGGGAAATAATAAATAAAAGTTTCCATTTAAGGGTCCACAATACCCCCTTTCATTTGATATTATTCCCCTTAATTATACTTTTTCCATAGAAAAAATACTTTTACTATACATTCCAAGCAACATTATTACCTAATGTCTTCAACATAGTACTCAAATGATCTTAATATTAACCATTTCTTAATTAGTATTGAATATTATAATATATAAATACTACCAAAAAATTTACAAAGTAATCATTCAATACTCTATTTATAATGAATGAAAATACTACTGGAGAATTCATTAGTCCATATTGAATTAGTATGAACTCAAAGTTCACATTCCTTTGGAAAATGGTTATTTTTGGAATAAATCCCTTATTCACCTTTAAGTGGTGATATCTTGATCAATGTTCTATTATAGAGAATTATGGATATACACATAACATATCAGACAAGTCATCAATCCATGGTAGGGGATACTCTTAATTTATCATGATCAAATTGAGTTCATAACTATCAAAATATTTTCACATAAAACCAACCTTCCTATTTCCAAATAGAACTGATGTATCCCACAGTTAAGTACTCATTTGGTTGAAAACAATGTCCATATTTTCTTTTAATTTCTTATTCATTTTATTTAGTTCAATGGGGTTTATTATATATAGAGCATTATTTATCGATAGAGTAATTAGTATAAGTTCAATTGATAACTCATCATATCAATCAAAAGGAAGCCTATGAAATTATTTTGTTAATATATCTATGTAATTCCTTATAGTCATAATTTTTTCAATAGTAATCATGTCGATTATTTCAATCACATAATATGTATTTTATTTCTCATAAGTATAAAATTTACATTCATTTAAAGAGGTTTTCAAAGGTGGTATATCAACATTTTTATCCTTTTATTGAATCATGAGTTATTTTTGGAAATGGAATCTAATTTCCATCTCACAATAGTTATTGCATAATATATATAGGGAAAACCATTCTATTCATAGAATATAATTAAATTCCACTAAAGTTATTAGGGTAAGGTTATATGGTCAATTAATCCCATAGATATTAATAAGGGAGGAGTTTTGTACATCAAATTAAATAATGTATCAATTATCGGTTGTAACCTCAATACATCATCTATGATTTGTAGGGGATTTTGAGTAGTTATAATAATATTACATGATACGAAATAATTCATAGAACTAGAATCAAATAATACATTCAATTTTATTTAATAAATAAATAACATACATGTCACCTCATCATTATTTTCATCCAAATTTATAGTATTCATTAAAAAACACACCTTTTTCCTTATTGGGTTTGGCAGTTGTTTTCATTGGGTATATTCAACAATACAATACTTAGTGAATTGGTTAAAATGGTGTTAATATTATGTGTAGTTAAAAAAATATAAAATATTTTGAGGAATGATATTGAATTTTTTATTATATATCACATTATTTGGATTATTCCTCTCATTTATTTATGTGTTGTATTGATTTCTATTTTTACTACACTTGAAACATTTTCTCATCACATTGAAAAAGTTTTATGGATACATCATTCCACACAATTGAAAAAAAAATTCAATGTTCATACCACTATGATTTTTATCTGGTGATCCCTAGTATTTAAACTCAATTTTCATATTTGTATATCCAGTCCTGTGAGACCCCTAAGAACTATCCATTTTCTTCTATAAATTTTTTGAATCATCGAAAAACAATGAAATCACTAAGAAACCCTTAATTTCCAAAGCACTTTGTAGACTAATATTTATACCACTTAATAAGAGGTCAATATTTCATATGGTGTTAATGAATAATCCATTACTATATCATGAACTAATGGTGTATTATGCCTCATATGAATCGATATATTTGGATGCCTTTTTCCAAAGTTAAAGGGAGATTATCTATATTTTTTTATGGAGAGTGAATAGAAAATATTTATTGATAGTAAAATTCATTAATTTAATATAATCCATATATTATATGACTCAAATGGGATTATTATTGTAGATCAATTTCCACCACTGATCATACTCTACCTCAATGTGGTAAAACAACTATCTCATTCACTTTCATAGAGAATTAATTTACACTGAATATAATCTCAAATCATTTAATTCACATTTTAGTGATTATGAGATCTGAAGATCTACTAAAAATACAAGTTCACTAACAAATAAATGAATAAATAGAAACATTATCTCTATTAGGGAATTCAATGTGATTTTTGTTATTAATCATAAGTCATGTCAGTTTTTCCAGTACATCCAAGAGGTTATTAACTCCTGTTTGAATAACTTTAAAAGTTTTTTTGGGTAGTCTTAACATTTACCATTGCACATTTTATTAATACAATAAATCACTAGAAGATCTATTTTCTAAAATATATTATATTTAGGTATGATAATCCTATGACTAATAATTGTATAAAATTAATAACATCTACATAAAATAGGTATATCAAATATGATGTGCAAAACATAACATATAAATATATATGTTTTAATCTACATTATCAATGGAAATTTTATAATAAGGTTGTATGACCTATTTTTCCCACAAAAATAATGTTCAATTATAGAATAATGGTTTGAAAAGAGAATGAAAATTAACCAAAGAATATAATGGAAAAGTATATAGGAAACTACAATGCCTTAGGCCCACTCTTAATACACCGTGTGATGATTTATTTAATTCCAATTCCAACTTATTAATTGTTATTACCCTAGGTACATCTAGGTAGAGCCACATCAACTCTCTAGTGTCTATAAATTTTTTAAATTTCATGAACAACCATAAAATATAAAATTTATAAAATGTTTATTATGTTCACCTATACATACGATTATCCCTTTGGGTTTTACTAATTTCCTATCATCCAAATATCCAAAAATAGATAAACCTAAATCTAATATTAGGTTTAATAATCAAAGCCATAAAAAATAAAAATTTATGTTTTTAGCATAAATTTATAATATATAAAAAATTGGGAAAAAGTGGTCTAGTGAATTTTGATAATTAGACATATTAATAAGTAATATTAAATATTAAAAAACAATCATAATTTAAATCTCCCTATAGTTCTAAAAAATCAAAAAATATTATAAAACAACATAGGATACAGATGGGATGATATATAAGGAAAATGGAGATCTATAAATCCATGATGTTGATTAACCATGGAAAAGGTGTAACATTAGAGTGATGATGCATAATATGGTGTAATAGAGATGATAATAATAAGAATGGAAGCACGACATGTGGAAATTACATAATATAATCTTGTATTAAGTTATGAAAAGAATAAATTAAATCATAAACATATGTATTTGATAACTCTAAAGACCATTAATATAAGGTGGATAATGTGACAGAGTGGATGAGGTTCAATCCCTAATACCTTACATGAAATAACCTAATATATAATGTTTAATCTAATGCATTAGGTGTATATATAATTTTATTCCCCCACAAGACATAATTAAAATCATATATATATATATATATTACACATGATGAAATAAAACCATATATATGTCACAATGCTGATCAATCCCATGAGAGGTAATTAGGTTTCATTATTCTCATTCAAGGAATAACTGAAGGATATATAATATGTATTAAAATAGAGGATTAAATTTAACAGTTTTGGAATTTAAGACATAAAGAATTTTCATAGGTATTAAACATGAAATACTAATGTATAAAATTCAGGTGATGGATCTAGAGAATAAGGATTAAAAATGAAATAGTAGGTGATGCATTACAAGACAGCTAAAGGGTCATTTTAATAGAAGAAAAAAATTATTATCTTCCATAAAAATAGAATTAAACTACAATGATTATTCGTAAAATAAATAGGGGTTTTATAATATATTAATGGTTAATTTTTTTCAAGGGTGGGTCAGGACATGATAAATGAAATAGGAATGTTCCCTTAAATATGGTTTACTATAGTGTAAATTTTTGAAGAAACTAGAAAATTTTATAACCCCAAAAATAAATATTATATTTGAGTAGGTATATTTCTATGTGACATTTGTGCCAAAATGAAATAAGTTTATTTGAAGAATATTTTATATAATGGTGATAAAAAAGAAAAAATTTGAGTAATATTTAACATGTTTGGTATGGAGGATCTATTACCTAGTTTCCTGATTCACTCTTATTTTGGACGTGACACCTTAATGATATAAATTAAAAAAATAAAATATATTGGAAAATCTTGTTCATATATATTTAATTTAAAAAATTAATTTTAGTTTCATTTTTTAATTGTGTTTAATATAATTTCTTCTTATATCAGATAGTCGTGGTTATTCTTTTAATTACTCTAAAACTCTATATATGTATATATATTAGAAATGGTCAAAAGGTTTTATAAAATAACTTCATAACATATAAAATATTAATATTAAAATGAATGGATGTTTCTTATATATTAAATACATTTATAATCCCCCGTATATTTTGTTGTGATGAAAAATGAAAATCATCGCTCATGGAGGTTTTAGCCCACAAATATGCACGCTTAAAATTCCAATTTCTCAACAAATGGGAGAGAGTTAAGGTATATGATAAGTTGAAATTTCAAATTAATATTTATATTATATATATATTATTTATACAAAATCACCATCACTAAATCCAATAATGAAATGATGTTATGAAACACAGAAAACCTCAATTTTTAAAATCCTAAGTCTGCACACATTCATTAATGACACATAAATTATTATTATATTTTGAAGATGACTAGATAATGGTTTAAATTTCTATACCATATATAAAAATTATAATAATTATAATTTTTCCCTGTATTAAAATCTTTATAAGAGTTTATTAAAAGCGTCGTTAATAAAAATGATTGAAGAAGAGGTAATACATAAATTTAGAGATTGAGTTTTCTCTTATAAATCTCATTAGAAATTGACGCATTATTTTAAATAAGAGTTACCACAGGCCTATATATATGGGTGATGGTTATGATAGGAATAATGTTTTAGAGTTTTAGAAATTAATTAGTTAGTAAATATATATCACAAAGTGGTGGATTGATCCACCTTTATAAGTGAGTAAAATCAAATATTTGTTAATATTAATGGATTATTGTTAAAGACACATAATTTTCAAAGGAGAATCCCCCTAAAACGGACAAGTAAAGAGTGAATAGGATTATTTATCTATATTTATATATATCATATAGAAATTTTTTGGATGATCTATTTAGGTACATAGTCATTTTTCATGTAATTTATATTTGCACCCTAATTTACATTTACTAAGGTAGATTTTTTTGGCCTCTGTATTATAATTTGTTTGAAAAAAAATTATTTATTTAATTACATAATTTTTTTTCCAATTTAGAAAATTATAATACATTTATAAATTCATTTTTTTATGTGAACATTAATTTTAAAATAAACACACTTAACACATCTAAATATTTATTTAAGAAAAGTGTGTTTATAATGATATATTTTAATTGGAGGATAAAATTGCCATTTTTTATTTTGAAGACATAAATTAGTATATTATAAATTAAATAAATTTTATTCTACTATGAAATAAATAAAAATAATAATTTTTGAAAAATTATTTTTAATTAAATAGATAGATGAAAAACTTTTTTATTTTAATATAATATTAATTTTTTCTATAATATTAATAAATGGTTATTAAATTTTAGTAATTATCTTTTAAATTAATTAAAATGTTTATTAATTACAATTCTGATCAATTAAAAGGGTTTATAAAATTATGTCTCTTTTGTATATTAATTAGTTTATAAAATTATATGGTTTTCCAAAAAATATATTATTCCCTATTCATTACATGTAAATTATTTTAGAAAATTACAAAAAAAGGACAGTAGAGTAATTATGATATATTGAAATAAACAATTTATTTAAATTTAAAAAAATAAAAATTATATATTTTTAAATAAATAAATATATATATATATATCTATAAAACTGTTATTGAAAAATAATTTTTTATCCATTAAGTGTCCTTAACCATATTTTTTATATAATTCTAATTGATTACTATTTTTAATTTTTCTGGTTTAGTTATTATTATTAGTCATTTATATAATATGTTATGTATCATTTTATTGGTGTTTTTTAACAAGTTTTTATCACCACATTTTTTAGGAGATATATTTACTGAAACATGAGTTATTATACATAGATTATATATTATTCTCGCTTTGGTTTGTTTAATCACCTACTTAAAAATTGAAATAAATTTATATCATTAATGAATATGGTTACATTAATATTACTTTTATAATAATCTATTGAATTTATTTTGGTTATTTTAAGTTTTGAAATGGTTATATAAATATTCATATTTTTATTATTTTACCATATTTTTGTTTGTATATAATTACTGAATCCATATTGTCACCAACTTCTTCATAAAATATGTTAACAAAAATACTTAGGAAATTAAATAAAAATATTATTAATTATTATAAAAAATATATCATAGTACTTATTTTCATCTAAAAATTACGACATTCTAATTCATAATCATGAATCGATACACCCATTACAGAACGTCTACTAAATAATCAATATAATTTAATGATGTCTAATGATGACAATAAAATTTAATGATTTAATATTTTAGTAAAAAAATTATAAATAAATTTTATAGAGGTTTATATGAATGATTAATTTTTCTAAAATATTTTATTAAGATATATATTTTAATTATACCAGAAGTCAATTCACATTCAGCTATGTCAGAATAAAAGGTAAGAGTTATTCCATCCCAATTTTTATTCCTTATATATGACATTTATTCACCACTTATATCTTTTCACTAGTGTATAAATTTTATATTTATTTATTTAATAATATTTTTCAATTAAAATATCATATTTTACAAATCCATCTCATGATCTAACTTTCAGGGCACCACAATTTGAATGATAATGACGATTTAAGGGTTTATTAATTTTAATTTTCAAATACATGACATAATTTTGATACAGGACCATTTTTTATTTTATATATTGTATTCAGTAACCTATTTCATTAATTCAAGATTAATATCATACATTTTATGATATTTTAAAGAGAGTAACATTTTCTCCCACTCATGTTATTTTGATTCTTATATAACTAAAGTCATAAGGGATTTGGATAACCCAAATATCCTTTCATATGTCATAATTACACTTGAAGAAAACATTTTTCTAAGGATATTTTCTGTAAACTGAATATTTTATTTCATGTAACACTATCTATATCTCAGAGAAAATGGATTTTAAATTAAAGTTTTAATCATTATAATGTTTTTTACAAAAAATTTAACATTGTAAAGAATAATTTTCATCTTCATTAATAATGTTTTGTCTCCATTTTTCATATTTCCCCCTTCCAAATTTTTTCTTTATATTTGGGATCCCATTAATATGTTATCTCAAGTGACTTATACATTCTTCTTTTACCCTTTTAGAAAAAAATTCGATTATCCCTTGTTATGAAGTAATTTTAAATAATGATATTTTGAATTATTAAAAAAAATTGATTACAAGATCATTTTTTATCTTCCACTGAATTTTTACATGAAATTACTTTTATATCATTTAAATGAATAATTTTTGAGGGTTCATTCTAAAATTAAATGTTTCCAATGTTTTTAGTACAAAATTTTCAAAATTACCTGTACGTTCTTCTATGAAAATATTCAGAACATTAGTCTTCAAAAATATATTTTATGATAAATATATAAATTTACTCATTATTTCAAAAGGATTTTTTTGGTATGAAAATAATTTCCCTTAATTAGACTTTAAATTATCTTATATTATTGTTTTGTGGATAAACCATTAAAAATCCATTACTAGATTTTTATTTCCTTATCAATTACTATGTATTGATATGGTTTTCTTCTAATACGTTTCATATGTGAAAAATATAATTTTCCAACAATATAATAGAATAATTTTACCTAGATATAATTCATTATTGGATTAGGATAAATCATTTGATATAAAATATAACTTTTACCTCTATGTTGTAAATTCGATAATCCTCATCATATTAAATGAAGGGTATTTCCCAGTAAAATTATTGAATATCTTCTGTTACTTATTTATTTTAAATTGATTTATCAAGATATGAATATTTGTTGAATTATGAATTATTTAATTATGTGACTCAATTTTAAAAGGATGTGAATCAATTTTCATTCCATGGGTTCTTTATGATATGATGAATGATTACATTCATGAGGCACATGCATATATGTGTGATTGATGGTTGGGGTCCAATATCTCCATCCAGTGCATTGGATAAGGTTTTTTATCATATTAAATTAGGATATTACATGTGGACACTTATCATGACCAAAACATAAATCATAGATAAGTTTTATTTTCACAACATGATGTGTGGACATTTTTTCCCACATAATGTTATAATTTCTCTATGCTTATGTTTATTCTATAATTCTTTGTAATATTATATATACATGTAAATCCAAATCATTATTTCAATGATTATGATTCATTATTACAATAAATTAGGTCACAATATTATGCTATAGTACTTGTTTGTTCACTTTAGATAACATGTTTTCATTACATTAGTTAGGGTATCCCCTTATTGGTATATGAACTTTTGATAGAATACTCCACCCATTATCATGTTTCTTTATATTGTTGTGATCTAAACCTTGGGGACATATTCATATGGGATCCCACACCATGAACTTTATCTCAATACCTTTCTTATATTTCTGTTATTCATGTCATAAAGTTGATTGTAACATATGATGATTATAGAATGGAATTTAGTATGTTACCATTATAGATAAATGTTTACAAGTAGTATAAAATTAGTTTCATATGAATGTAAAACATAGATATATTAAACCATTATTTTGTGGGATTATCTATTATTTCTGATATTTAATGTTTATCTTATGTAAATGGTGTAATATAAATAAATTCATATCTTGGATTATATAAATTTGTATCAAAACCTATGTTTAATTAATGTATTTTTATCATTTAATCTTGATGTGTGGGTCTTGGGAGCCTCAGTTTCAATATGATCTGGGTTTAGTTATTCTTGAAAATCAATGTAGATATTTTTTAGGGACATTGGATTGTGGATTTTTTTTGAAAATACTTCATATATATATATATAATTATATGTCAATATCCCTAAATTAAGTTAATGTTTTCAGTCTTTTATTTCCAAAGATATTTCTTATTTAACTGTAAATTAGAAATTGGATGTGGTTAAAGGATAAATTAACATACGAGAAATGATCCTTAAGAAAATACAGTTTCATATAAAATCAATATTCCATCAGGGCATGATGATTGGGGCTAAGATGAAACACCATGTTAGTCAATCCCAGTGGATATTATTTGTTTAATTGAAAAGCCCGTATAAAATGAGTATGAATGGATTCGAAACATCATTATCATATGGGAAAAAATTCTAATAGGATTTTGACCTTGGAAAATCATGGTTAATGTTATGGTGTTAATTTCAATATAATCATATAATTGTCAAATCTAATGTATATTAAGTTGAAATGAAAGTTTCATTATAGTTGAGTTTTGGGGTCATTTCCTAGTGGTTATGGCTCCTTGTAATCATGCATCAATAAGGGATCAATCGTTGGAAGCCTCAAAATTTGGGTATTTATTGTCTTTCTGGTGGTGTGTGGAATTAATGACTTTTAGCAGATGAGATGCTTAAGGGTTGGTGGTTGTAAATACGTTATTAGAGGATGGACCGCTTTAGTATTGGGTATGATGGGTTAGCAGTGTATGTTGATGTGGAAATGTTTGTGGAGGCTCAACGACTTATGTGTTGCGATGGGGAAGACTCAATAATGACGGGATGCAGGGGGATTTTCGTGATGGGCGATGATGTGACATGGCTTGTTGGTTGAATAGATAGATGAAAATAGACTTCCTAGATCAGGTAGAAGATTCATTCATAGTGATGGGTGCAAGTAAAAAAAAACAGATACTCCCAACAACGGTGCAACATCTAGACAATCCTCAGGGAATATGCTTCTATATTCGAGGGCATTCTAGAATATGATGAATGGGAGTGTATGGAAGTTGGCATTGAGACCAGGAACCATGCAACTTTCATAGGTAAATACCAATTATTAAACATTTTAAATTTATATAGTTTAATACATATATATATATATATATTACGGGTGGATACACTCTTATGGTGTTTGATATTTTCGTCCCATAGGGTCTTTTTGTAGGCCATATATTTTCTCTAGGCCTATGGGCCATGTAAGGTTTTTTCTCAACAATTAAAAGTGGATTTTCCAAAAAATAATAAAAATATGTATGGCAATGGGGATTTATGATATTTGGATATGACATCAAAGGATTTATTTTTCTCATTCATATGGTCATTTACTCTGATTTTATTGTATACAATCATAAAATGGTTTTTTGTTATTTAGTTTGATATAAGATCATCAAAATTATGTTGTTATTGTTTTTCCTTAGAAAATCACATAACAATCTAAAGAATCATACTTTAAAAAAATTATGATAAAAGAAAAATATCAATTTAATCTAATTATTTAAAAAATGACGAGTCTCCTAGTATTTAATATTGTGGGGTTGATATCTCAGTAGAAAAATACTTATTGAGTTATTTTTAGGATCCCTTACATTATTTCATTATAAAAAATAATTAGACATACTGGGTTATCGTTTATTTAATATTGTGAGAATCATATTCCTTAATATTTTAATATAAATTTAATTTTTCAAAAATACAATTTTTAATGGATTCATTCACAAACAACATACAACAAAAAATGGACCACAACACACTATAATAATATTAATATATTTCCACTAAATTATATATATCATTTGAGTATATAAATAAGTGTAATAAAATTATGAAATTTATTTATAAAAAAAATAAAGGGATATTTTTTAACAATTTCAATAGTTAAATTAAATTAAATATTCCTAAAAAACTAGTCACACCAGTTTAGGCTAAAAATGTATTTAATTTAAAAAAATGCCTTTTTATGAAACCAAATATATTAAATATTTTTCTATCAATATTATATTAGTACCTATCAAATTATTAATTTATATATAATCATAATATGAAAAGATAAATTTTAAACTATTATTTTCTTATGAAGAGATTTTTCATTATATTTTTATGTATATATTTAAACATTAAATTATAAATATTTATAATTTTATATTCAAAAAAATTACATCATTATATAATCTATAATAATAATATATTCTTAGGATTTTTTTTTAATTTTTCTAAAATAGTTTATTTTTTATGAATTGTTAAAAATATCATTTTTGGTAAATCCACAATATTAATGACTATATAGATAATTAATTAAAAATAATAAAATATAAATTTTTTAATTATTATAAATGAATTTATGAAATTATTTTATTCATTTAAAAATTATTTTTTTGAAATATCATGGTCAATATTTAAAAATTAAGAATTAATTTATAATAAATAATATTTTAAAACTATATTATATAATAAAATTTCTATTTTGTGTAATTTGTTTTTTGATTTCATTTAATGTCACATAATTATAATTTTATTTATTAATGAACCATATAATTTATTTAAAATCAATAACATTAATAATTCTTTTTAAATGACATGAATTATTAAAAATACACTATTCTCTAAAAAGGGACCCCAAGAATTACAATTCTAATGTCAAAAATAATTTTCATTAAATTTAGAATTTTTATTTTGTTAAATGAATTTTATATTTAGAATCATTAGTAAAATTTATTTAATATATCTCATTTTATTTGTTATCAATACATTAAATATCATTATGTAATATTTAATTTCCATGATCAAACAAAAAATTCTAATAATAGAACTTATAATAGTAGAAGACATAAAATAATCATTAAAACATGTTTTTAATTGAATAAATTAGGTATTATCAATTTTAATATTTCAAAAAATTCCATTATTGTATAATTTATCTCCATTATCCATGTAAAAATGTGTTCTATTTATAGTAAAATGTTATATTTTCAAATATACAATTCCTATCAGTTGTAAAAGGACATCCACTCCACCACATTTTCCTAGTCCTTAATTAAATGGACTAAAAATCATTCATAGTCTCCAATTAAATCTCTCCACATAACCTATATCCATTATCATTTTCAAAAAATGACCTAAAGATCCTTAAGGTGTTACTCATGTGATAACTTCCCAAGGCTGTGGTAATGTTCTCAACCGAGATCTCATAATTATATTCTTCCTCTTCCACCAAAATATTCTATACATTAAAGAATAAGGATATTAGTTTACATTATATTATTAATTTGTTATTATACTAATGGAATAATACATTTCTTCTTTTGTCTGAAACCATAGGAAAATTGAAGACAACATCATTCATACTTGTTGA
Source organism: Viscum album (assembly GCA_963277665.1). Lineage (NCBI taxonomy): Eukaryota > Viridiplantae > Streptophyta > Magnoliopsida > Santalales > Viscaceae > Viscum > Viscum album. Next base: position 1,363,420,444 of record OY728162.1, on the reverse strand, counting down.
CTACCACATCCGTGGACAATATGATTGATTTTTTATTATAACGTTACATAGATAGTTCTACAAATATATTTAAATTATTTCTTTTATATCTATAAAATTATTAATATTATAATATTATAAAAAATTTAATATCCATATCCTATTCTATATTTTTTATTGTGCTACTCCTGGTTACATTCCAACTACTTGCCCCATGAATGTCATTTATTTTTTTCTTTATAGTTTCATATAATTATAATAAAACTCTAACAATTTGATTCAAAAAATTATTAAAATTTGAATAATGTAATAATTCATCATTAATAATGATATTATTCCAAATGACACACTTTCATTGCCACACTCATACATAAATTATAGGATTTTTTTATAGGTTGGTTTGACCACTTACTAAAATAATGCTCTACGTTTATATCAATGTTAACTATGAAATCATAAAAATTGGTTCAATTAGACATTATTTAGAAATTAATATATATATATTTATTATCATTAATTAAAGGTTATATTAATATTTGGATTATTATTATTTTATTTTTTGTTTGCATTAAATTACATAAACATGATCAATAAGAAAATCAATTTCATTAATCATAACCAAAATACATATGAAATGAAATCAGAACATTATAAATAAGTTTGAAACATCTATTCAGGGAAATATAATTATATTAGAATGATGACATTTGAATCCATAATAAATAATCAACACCGCTATTATGAAATTATTTCTATACAAATAATCAAATATAATAACAAATGATGATAAAAATAAAATAAAATTAAATAATATTTTGAAATTAATTATAATTAATTATTATTAAAACTTGTTAGAAGTATGAATATTATATTAAAATATATATTTAAAATAGTTATTTTTATATTGGATGTTAGAGCACGTACAACTAAGCATGAATAAAAAGAAAGGGCTTTTATCATTGTGTTCCGTTATTTAGATTTGATATGTATTCACCAAATGTTTCCTTTTTTAGTTAATATTTTGGTAGTGGATTTAAGTTATCATAAATTTTCATGTAATATAAAAGAAATAAAAACTAATCTCATGTTATTTTTTTCTTTTCTTCTAAATTCAAAAGATAACAATGATGTATGGTCAACTTTTTCTTAATTTTAAATTATCTAAGAAATGCATGATATTGTGATCCATTATTTAGTTTATTTAAGGGTTTTAATCCCTATTTTATTATTTTATCTTAAATATCTTCTATTTAATGATATTTAAATTCCTATTTAATTATCTCCCACTCATGTTCTTTTAATTATTACATTACTAAAGCTGTAAGGGATTATGATAACAGAAATATCCTTTCTTCATTTATAATTATTCTTCATCAAACTTTTTATTTTATGATCAATTTCTTTCATAATAATATTTTTCCCTAGATATTATATTCCCCTATACAAAAGAGAAATAAATATACAATTATTTTGTTCCTTTATGATTTTAATCATCAAAAATTTTATTGTTGTTTAAAATAATTTCCATCCTCTTTAATGATGGTTTCTCTTACATATCTATATTATAACCTTAAATTCAATGTTACAATTTATATTAAGAAACCCAATTATGTGTTATCACTCTGGAACTTAAAATTCTAATTTTTCTATATTAATAAATATTTTTTCTCTCTTTTGATGATGTTGGTTTCAATAAGTCTATTTTAAATTATAAAATTTTTCCCTTGTATAATCATTTGTTTTATATTTCACTCTGAATTTCCTTGAGATAACCCTAATTCCTTTTCATGGATCCATTTTTGTGGTACTTTTTAAAATTAAAAAGTTTTAAAAACACATCTTTAATATTTTTAAAATGAATCATAACTTTGTTTTTCAAAAATGTTGAAAATGTTTTTCGTTCTTCTGAAAACAATTTTATGATATCACTTTCATTTATATACTTTACCTCCAAAATATATTCGACCTGGAAATTAAATTACATTAATTATCAACTAATTTATATTATATTATTTTTGAGGGACAATCATTGGGAAATCCATTATTGTTTTGTTTTTCATAAATCATCATATTTCTATAGATATGAATTTTTGCAATGTTTTACCACTTTCAAGACTATAAATTTTATTAGAAACATTTAAGTGTGTTCTACTGTATTCTATACATTGACTAGATATGGAAGTTTTTTGTTAAAATATATATCTTTTATATATACATTTTAAATAAAATATACACTATTAACTTAATAGGTGTTTATTTAACTCTAAAGTACCTAGATAATTTGAGATACCTCTTTATTTTACATGGTTTTATCATGCTATGATAATGGATTTAAAATTTAATTATTTCCGTACATGAATAAATTTGAAAATAATGTCAAACCCATTTTATTTTCTTGGTTAATTTATTATATAGTTAATATGTAAATATAATTGGTGGGTGGGGTCCTATATTTTCCTCCTGGTTAATTTTTTTTAACTCTAGAATTTAAGATGTTATGTGTGGCCAGATTTTTATTAAAAACATGAAGAGTGAATATTTTTTTGTTCGATAATTGAATTTAGGACATTGTTTTCACAATTTTAAAATTCCTTTATGGTTATATTTTGTTCCAAAATTCCTAGTTATGTTACATTTACAAAACATGAAATATATTTATTCTAATGATTATGTTCTATAGATTATATTTATAATAATACAATATTATTTTATGGTATTTGTTGGTTAATTTGAGATTTCATGTCCTCCCATCATGAATTATATAAATATCTTATTTCCCAATTTTGTTTATCCCCATATCAAGTATTTCGATACAATTATGATCTAAAACATGATGAAATATTGATATTATTTATCGTAATGATAATTTTATCTCACTAACTTATAATATTTCTGTTATTATTGTTATAATGATGAATAAACCTTTTGAGAAATATATATGGAAGTCTTGTATTATTTGATTATGGGTAAATGTTCCCAAGTCTCATACAATTATTTTTGTTTCATATGATCCTCAAATATAATTAAAGATACCTTCTTGGTATTCTATGTTTATTTGTGAGTTAGAATATTTCACATATGAAAATATTATAAAATAAGGTATGTTTTCTTGGTTCATCACACTTTGTATAGAATACATTTTTTAAATAATTTTCTTATCATTGGTTATAATATTGGGATTCTACAGAACCACATTAACAGACATACTCATTAAAATGGATATTGTGCTTGAAAATAAATATATAAATGAAAATTAATTAGGTGGTATTCATAGTAATCTAGTCACAAACGACATACCAAATTTAAAAAATGAAGATGTGTTAAATAGGAAGTTAAATTGTGTGGAATGAAGGATATTTAAAAGCATACTGTATAGATTTTTTTTGGAATAATAAGTGGCAAATGAACTCATATAATTTATTTTCTCAAATATAAAATTCAGAAAAATGAATGTCTAATTAGAATGTTAAACTATATTTATTTCATTTTTGAAATGTTTGGGACCCTATAAAAGAAATATTCCAATGATTTTCAAACATGATATTTAGATAAATGAAATTATAATGAAGATATCATAAACCAATAAAGGGATATTGAAGTACAATACTAAAGTTCATTAAAACTAAAAACTAGAGCCCATGAGATAGAAATAGTTTATAATAAAATATATTTGAAAAAATTCATTAGTGCTAATAGAAAATAAAATAAATACTTGTGGAACATGATTTAATTTCATAGAAAAGTGATTATAGTGATGATAATAAATGATACACAGAAGGAAGAGTTGATATCCCAGAAGAGTTAGTGGATTAACCTAAAGATATTGAAAAAACGAAATAAAACTGAGTTGTTTATTACGAAATAATCTATATCCTATTTTTATAAGATTATAATTCTATGTTTAAGACATTGATTAAAATAAAAAAATTGAAATTCTAAAAATCATAGATATTGATATGGAGTAAAATATCATAAATGAAGAAATATCTTAGTTAATTGATGGTAAAGATAAGATAGTGAAGGACTAAATCATTATTATTTAGGAACATGAAGTGGTGGATTTCATCATATGATGATAATATAAATATCTATAAAGACTTGTGAATACTAGAATGAAATAGTAAAAGGAGATCATATATGTAATTGAATATTTAAACTGGTGCATGGTGTCCTTTTAAAACATGAAAAGTGGTGTCATGATTAAATTTACATTATAATTATAATGATATTATAAGGATTGAATGAAAACAAAAATATGTCATGGTTAGTGCTCGGTATCAAGAAAATACCCCATAGATTATGGTTTATTTGGATAATAGTTAGAATCATAATATATAAACAAAATTTTTGTAAATATATGTGAAGTTATAGAGATACACAATAACGTCTTATATGGTGTTATTGTTTTGAAAACAAGAGACATTATAAAACAATTTGCAGCCTCGAAAAGTGACATCAGAGGGCACATGATAGATAATGGAGCTATGAAAATTTAAATATTACTTGTTTAATATTAATTTTCATTAACTATAGTGCTATGGAATTTGAAATATGGCTAGCTATGTATCCTCTTCAATATAGTTGAATACACTAAAGAAGACAAAAAATGTTTTGAAAATGTAGCTCATGCACTCATAAAATTAGTTAAAAAGGAAATATGAATATGTAACTTTTCCAAATGAATTGGTTTCATTTTATTCTAAAGATGATCAAGCATGTCAATTAACAAAATATATGATGTTTAGGATGTGGTAAAAATGGACTGAGAAAGAAGTAGTTCCATAGATATGCCTAAAATAATTAGACCATGTTATTTTATGGATCATTGAGAGTTGATGAACATCACATATAATATTAAATAATGATCTTTCAAATGGTATAATGTATGAAAAGTAAGGTGTTATAATATATCTAAATGGTTAGGGCCTAAAAATTAATATCTCCTGGATTGAAACATTTGGGGACAATGATATTTGACAAATAGATGTATGGGTTTCTAAATGGATGAATCAAACATGTTATTTTTAGTCTTCTATTTTACTCAAACCATGAAGAAATTCCTAATAAAAATAAAAATTTCATCAAGGGGATTTATCATGTAGTTTTTCTTCAATGGATTTTTATGAAGGGGAATCTTTAAATTTTTAGTTGAGATGAAGAATTATGATTTATATAGATGGAAAAAGATAACATATTATTGCATAAATGAAGTGGTAATATAAGCCAAATATATATTGAATATATGATGAAGAACACTGGATCTATTGTTCTCTCTAAGATATCATGTGATTGTACACATAATTTACATAAAGAAATAAAATTCCCCTACAAAAAAGAATAAGGAAAAATAACAGAATTAAATAAGAGATATTAAATTCGGGAATGTTCATGTTTGTGGGCCAATATCACCCAGCGATACTAAATGTATGAGATATTATGTTATTTTAATCAGTAATTACTACTTAATGGACATTATAATGTTCATAACTCAAATTTCAAAGGTGTTCAATTTTTTTATAGAGTATTATATAAAGTATAAATAAATAATTTTATAGAAGATTCTAAAACATCAAACTAATAATTGAACATAGTTCACAAAATTCATGGAGGAGGACTATATTAAAGAAATATGATAAATAACCAAATATATGTTATGGTAACTCGCATGAATAATAGTGTGGCTAATGAAAAAAATTGAATCCTGAAAAAAGTTGGCAAAATAATTATTATCAGAAAATTCATATAAGATGATTTTGGAATGAAATCATAAATAAATATATCTAAACTTATAATATATGTTTTTTTTATTTGGGAAAAAACCCCCAAGATATGATGCATAGAAAAAGTTTATTCTGATGTAAATTTAGATCTATCGAAGAATGTTATTCACTATAAATATGGAGAAATAAAGAATGATAAATTTCTCCAGGGATGATGAAATTATCCGTAGAAACATATGTAAAAGAAACTACTTCATTAATTGTGTAGTAAAGGTTTTTCAAAGTATTGTTTTATTTTTAGTGAAAATAGAGAATAATTTTATTAAAAAATAGTGATCATAGATTGGGGATTGTGATGAAGATTTCAGAATCTAAGGGGGGAGAACATGGGCCATAGGTATATTTATAAGAATACACTAATATTTATTAATATGATGTTAGAACTAAATATCTAAGGAAGATGAATGTTACTATCGAAATTTATTATAAAATTATATTCACTGATAAGAAAAATCTAGTATAGATGAGGATAATGATGTCTCTAAATAAAAAATATTTCATATATATGGTAGAGGTAAATTAATTTAAATAAGCATCTATTGTGACAATTTGTTTTCGAAAATAAATGTATAACTTGACCAAATAAAAAATAATTATAATTTATAGATTTTTTCTAGGCTAGTAGATAAGAATGATATCATGTCCAAATGGGTTTTATGTAATAAGGTGAATAAAAATTTCATAGTGATTAGATATAATGCATTGATTTTGCATTAATGATTCGATAATTACACAAACATTTTAAAATGAAATTTATTTCTTAATGAATGAATTATTTATTAAGATATGTAGTTATTGAGAGGTGATGAATAATTTTCAATTTTTCTACCATATAAAATTTTAAAATATATCCATAATATTTTTGATATGATTAAAATACCATTTCGAATCATAAAAATTGACAATCTAGTCATTCTACAATGATGGTTAAGACTTGTATATTTCAAGGATTATAATAAATTTTAATTGACTCAAATAGTATAAGCGATGACCTTGACTCATATGTTCATACCCTATGAACTAGATTTAATAAATTTTCCAAGGGATATGCACTACTGAGATTTTCTCATAACCAATCTGAAGCTATAATTCAATAGATGAAACATGATTGAAACCTTTTACGAGAGAAATTTAGTCATATCAAGATCATAAACAAAACAAGGTTCACTAAACCACTATAGGAAACTAACATTAACACACACATTACCCTTAGGGAATATATTGGTGTGATAAGGGGTTATGTATATAGAACCCAATAGTATAGATTATTCTCTTTAATTTCTATAAAATAGTTTTTATATTTATCTACTTTTATCATTAATAAATTATTATATATAAACATTGAAAAAAATATGATTTTGATGCATAGAAATCAAAATAGAATTTTTGGAAAATATATAATTATAGTTAAAATAATTTTTTTAGAAATTCAAGATTTTTTTTCAGGAAGTATAATTATTAAAAAATATTAATTTTAATATAAATTATAAAATAATTTAATTAAGTCCATTATATTTTTTATTAGATTAAAAATGTGGTTGTTTTCTTATATATTAATATTTTTTAGTAAACAAGGGTTTTTAATTAAAAATGTGTATTACCAAATTCATAAATTCATTTTTTTAAAATATATATTATTTTTAAATAGTCACATAGAAATTAGCAAATGATGTTTTTTATTAATGTTATAAAAAATCGAATTATTAGGTAAAAATTACCTATGTAAAACATATACTATATTAATTATGACATCATAAATCCCTGAAAGTTTTATAATGAAAACAATACAGGGAATTAATGAACAAAAATATATTTCAAATATTAAATATCGAATTTTAGATTTGATTTTATTATTTTTAAAAACCCATTATGAATACTTCAAAAACATTCTTATATTTTTTATTTTTTGAATCATTTATTTATGAACATGGTCACTTCAACATAATTGATTTTATATTTATGGATTTAAATTCGAATCGTAATAAATTAATGAATAAAACTCCTATTTTCTAGAAATCGTGGAAAACAAACATGAGAAGGTTGGTGCTTTTGATTATTTTACCAATTAGATCAATGAATCTATGTATATAATCTAATAAAGAATTATTCATGTTTTTCTATAAATTCCCACCCAAAATATTATTCAAATATAATATAAATAATTTTATCATGAGTTTCATCTCCCACAACATCTATGAATCCATTAAAAGGTGTTCCCAATATCTTAATAACATCCCCCAAATCCTTCAAATGAACCCTATTAAGGGAAGGGATTATATCCTCTCCAATTATATTGAAGTACATAATTTTTTCAAAGACTTGGTATTTTTGTTTTTATTATTGTAACATGTTTATACAAAAAAATCACAATAATTATGATTCTAATTAATTGATAGACCACTTTCACACCCATTAAACACATCAATTTACTTTTTTAATAAATGATTAAGTTTCCAAAATTATCTAGTATTTTTTACTATGAGAATATTTTTTATTATGAATAGACAATACAATTTCAAATTATTTGTATTAAAATATATTAAAATATACTTAATTTATTAGAGAAATATATATATAAAAACTAATTTATCTAATCAAGGAATTTAAAGCGAATGATGTATTTATTTTGTTGTAAATATATGTGGTACACTAATATATGTACACGATTTAAATATGATGGGTGAGATCATGATATATAAACCCATATAATTAATTTGGTAATGTTAATATCTCACTAGGTACCATGTATGTTGAATTGGTTGTTATACTAAGAACACTATGTTTTGATGTCTGAGTTGTTATGATTGACTTGTGTTTATTGTCTCTTGTTACAATTTGTTTCCACTTTATAATGTTTCCTTGATGTTATCATCCAAAATCTTTCTTCAATATTCATTTTTATTATTCTAACCCTTTTAGCTCACATTAATATTACTCTTCATTTACATGTATTACAGTAATTTGTTTATGATTTTATTATTCCCTAACATTTGTTTATACCTCACTATTATATCATGTGTTTCCCCAGGTTACAACTTGAAATTTTAGAATACCACATTAATTTTTATGGTTTATTATGGAGTTCTAATTAATGTCATTGTATATCAAGTTATTATTATTATTATACATCTCTAGAAGACTGAAAATGAAATTTTTTATTTCAAAATTCATTTTATTATAAAAAGTGGGAAACCACACAGGTTTAGAATAGAATTTCATCAAACAATATAAGAATAAAATATCATTTAAAACATGTTAAATATTATTAGAATCACTAAACTTATATAATATCCATTGAAATGTGGTTCTGTTTATATCTAGATCATCATTTATATGATCTTAAAAATGATAGGACATATTTTCCCAATACTAAATATATTTCATTATATTGATCTTCCTTTTATTAAGTCTTATTTTCAAAATGCGATCTTATTTCTTACAAACCTTTTTCTCCTCATTAGTATAAACAACAATCATTATATCAGACAAACTATTTCCATATTACAATGAATCATTGAGCATGGAATCCTCTTACATAATTACATCTAATGAGTTGAGAATGAGTTCCAATCATTTTTTTCTTTTTTTCTCTTATCCCTTCACCATCATCAAATAATCACATTGAGCTGATTCCATAGACACTATGATATTCATAGTAACCTCTAGGAGTTTGTGATTAATAATAATGTTACTATAAATGATAATCATAGAGATTACCCACCCCTGATCTACAGTGTCTATCTTATCTCAAACCATCTCTCATTAGTTAAAAACACAACATTCATCCATTTTATTTTCTCTCAGAAATTTTTTTCACTTCTTATGAAATTGGTCCTTAATAGTTGGTTCAAAATATAATTCCTTATTATCCCATCCCATTTTATCACAACATGTCTCCAAGGATTATTTATGAATGTTAGAGTAGTGCTTATGACAAATAGATTTTTCTCCCTTATGCACAATGTTGACCAATGAGTCATGGGTTCCATTATTCCACTTCTTCCTCTTGTTTTGTGAAGTCTTCTACCACACACTCCATACTCACTATACATTGAGAATTAATTAAAGATTCTATCACATGAATATTACTAAAAAGTCAATGAATTTATGTGATTTCCTCTTCCTATATATGGGCATGGATTCCAATACCTTCATTTGATAAAACTTCTCTTTTTGATGCCCTTTTATTTCATTCCACTTATTTTTGAAATATACCTTTAAAATATATTCCATCAAAGTAGTTTCTCATATCAAAAGTTGGAAGGTTATTTTGGGACTCATCCTACACAATTCCTTTACCCATCCCTCTTTTGAAGCTACAGAGACTAGTCTTAATATTCCATTGGGTTTGTGGCCAGATTTTCCTTCCACACATTCCTCCTTTATCAGAATCTCAGTTGAAGATTCACCTACAATTCACACTAACTCTACATAAGACTAATTCCATGAGATGAATGTTCTATGTTGTCAATAATCTATTCCATGTACTCCCTTACTTACTCATATAACTGATGACATGTCACCGATTTTGTCTTATTCCATTGGATCGTTAGTAGTGGTGGAAGACACAACCTTGTCATCTTGACCCATCATGTTACCAAAATGAGTTCCAATATTTGGGTATTTATTCATGATCCCATGAAGGAAAAATTAAATCAAGTATCCCAGTATCTAAAAAAACCATAAATCAATACATCTATCAAATAAAACTACTTTCTTTGTAATGAAACTATTCCCCAACCTCTATACAAAAATATTATGTTGTAATTCATGAAAAATTGAATTCAATGAAATTTAGTATAGATATATGATGATAACATGAACTTATTCTTCTTTTAAAACCTAAATTTCATCCCACCATATTACATAAAATTTGAATGACCAATGTATTCTATAAAGAAAATGTTATTTGTAGAATTCTAACCCATAGATCAATGACTAGAGTATCTTGTTTCATACTAAAATCATTAAACCTTATGAATATGTAAAAACATGATCCTCTACTCATACAGGGTACTCGATACTAGGCCAGGATCAAATCATTCTATGGAAGAAAATGAATCATGATGTAAAAATTGTTGAGAAGTATAATTGGAAATCATTCTTGTAAGCCATATGATTAGAACCAAATATATCAAATGATCAACAAAATAATGTTTTTTTTGAAGCACACACCCAACCTCAAATTCAAAATGGATGAGGCTTGTATGAACATCAAAGATTATATATATTTTTGATAGAAATTATAAATTGATTCTGAGTCTTTAGGGATCAATACAATATCAGATTAATGAGTATTGAAATTGGGATTAGATAAATGGATAAATGAATGAAGCGTGGCACAGTGGATGATGATGGTAATCCCTCCCCCATTATAGTGGACCTAAATAGTGACATTAATTCCTATGTTAGATAAGTGTATGGTATAAATTTAATTTAACATTATATGTATTTTATTTCTAAATACACTAGGTATCTCAGTCATTTGATATTGTCTAATGTGTATAATTATGTAATAAATGTTGGGAATGAGGACGGTGCAGCAGAAACCGGTGGGCCGGGAATTTAAATTTTTTTTGCATCACCGGAGTGACGTCACCTTGTCAACTCCTATGATCTTGTCCCTATTTGGTGCAAAGATCTTGCATGGTTTAACCAGAGCACAAAAAAACTGAACATGTACCTAGTTCATAATTGACGTGTGAAAGTCCACCACAGGATGTCGTTGGTCGTTGCTCGAAGACTTTCATTTCGAGGGCATCTAGATCATCCACACACACCAATCGAATATACTTGCGGGCCATTCGTTGTGATCTGTGGGATAGCACGGATCTTCAATTCTCACTTTAGCACATCGATGATCACCGCAAGGGAAGAAGCATCAATCCGAGAGGGATGAACGTGAATATCTTCCTTTTCTTGAGATACTCTCTCTCTCTATTACATGAGGAGAGAGAATATATCAATCTTAACACATGAACAGTTACCATGGGAGAGCCTCTATCTCACTTATATAAGGAGTTTTTAAAACACGCTGTATGAATTCCCGGCCCCTATACAATACACGTCTATTATATAAGTGTTATAAATAATTATTTATGACAAATAAAATTATGACATAATTAATATTTATAATATATCACTAACATGTAATATATAAATATTTTACATGATAAATTTGAGTCTTTTACTTGACTCACTCCTCCTTCTAATATTAAATTAACACAGGATATTAAATCCATTCGAATAATATTAATACTGGTATTTACTATATAACTTGTAATTACATGTTATAAATAAAATCAACAAATTATTATAAACATAAATAATTAATGAATTTATTTATTCTTTCGTGATCTATAGAACATGGATATTGCTTAGACCCTTCGGTGGGGCCCACCAGGTTCTATATTCCTATTCCCAGAATAGGGAATATTATCAAGGCTCTATTGTGTGTGACCCTCTAGTTCCTTAACTCAATATCAGTGAATAATATGCACCGACCTAGAGTAATGTCTAGAAACCCATAGAGGCCCCTACATAGATACGGAAAAGTCAAATACATGAATTCCTTCCTACGAACATGGTCCATGTAATATATTCTCTTTGACATCAATATCTCAATAAAGAATAATTCATACTAGTGTCATCATTCATTATTTTCTTTATTTTGTTTGTTGATTTGTTCGGATAGTCTTACCTTACACTACCATGACCATGGATTTAATGAAAGTTCAACAATCCTAATCAACTAGGCCCTAGATATCTCTTACTAAACACATAAGTGACAAATCCTTTCCCGATAATTTAATCAATTCCATGCCATTAATGACGTACCCAATACAAACTACCTCTCCATGACTTTGTCTCCATGGTTTTCTCCTTGCATCAAATGTACTTAATTAAATGACATCCATTGGAAATGATCTCCAGTCTAAAGACCATTATACATGTTCGTAGATAGGAACGACCAATGACACCTAAAACATGTGGCGTTCTTATTATGAGGGTCATTATTCATGATCTCAACAACTAGAGATCATAAAGTGGGAACTTCATGAGAAGAAGTCTCAATGATTATGAGCCCCTAGCACCTGATGGTCACACATCATCTGTGTCCTTTCAAAATTATGTAACGGGACCATAGGACATTACTTTAAGATTACTATCATGTCATCTTAGGGTTCTCATTATAACCTGGGATCTACTTTAACCATTTGATGTGACAGGTAATCTAAGAACATTACTATAAACAAAGTGGATGAAGAAGTATATATACTATTATTGAATGATAAACACATGTTTTATAAAAAACTGTATACATGATGTGGTAATCAGTGTACAAAATAAGTCGGGTCTTGGGCAACCACTTTCCAGACTCCCACTTTCACTAGAGCCAACTGCTAACAGGTGTCAATCCTCTAGCTCTCACATGTGAATAATGCTTCTAATGAGAAATGGCTTTAGTCAGGGGGTCTGCCATGTTGTCCTCTGTGGCTAATCTGCTAACTGTCACTTCACCTCTATGAGTAAAATTGTAACATCCCAAGTAATTAATGAATAATATATATTTTTATCTATGTCTATTAATGAATTAGATAGTGTTTTAGAGGCTTAAAATGAAAATAAATCCAATCTTAAGCATGAAATACACTAATATTTTTAAAAGAATGTCTTACTGCCTTTTGATGGCAAAACATTTTTAAATCTATCTTATGAAAATTTTATAACCTATATTTGTCAAAATAAACTTATTCTTTATTATTGGGACATCAAAATTTACTTTGTGTGAATTTTTGGTATTTTTCTGACAATGTTCATTTTTTAATGAATAGTGAAAAATACTGCATTTTATATCAAAAATGATTTTTAATCTAATTTATTTATAAGATTATATTAACTTTTGAATTGGTTTTCAAGTGAAATTATAATATAATTTTACCATTTAATCCAATTTTGGTCATTGGAATTAATTTCACTTTGAAATTGGACTTAAACTAGGGTCAATCTTTTGATACTTATTGTTTCATAAAAACACGCTATTTGCTCTGACAGCGGGAATTAATTATTAAATTAATTAATTCAACTTATATGTTTTGAATTTTTTAAAATAGAAAACATTTTTGAATTCAGAATATCAAATATATCTTAGGGTGACGTTTTGGTATTTTTCTGAAAAACTTCAATTTTTGATGAATAGTGAAACCACTAAGTTGTAGTTAAAGAAAATGATTTTTTGTTTAAATGAAACTTTGCCACTTCTGTGATTTGATTTTAAAAAATCCGACATACATGGTTGTCATTAAGAAGTAAAATGTGGTTCAATGTGATTAAAATAATTTTTTGGTGAATTGTAACTTTTAAGTTTCTAATCGCGATTAGTGGTAATTAGTGTAGTTAAAGGTGAAAATATTGTTTTAATAATATGAAATGACCCAGACACATGTACTAACCTTATTGGATGTTTCTTGGCCGACCAAGACAATCCATGGGTGAACTTGGGGACCCCATGGAGCCACTTTGGTAGGAAAAGGACATTAATACCTTTTTATTTAATGTTAAAGTAAAAATGACACAAACATGAGTTATTTTACTAAAAAAAAATTTACATGGGGTTATACAAGTCATATTTTTGATTATAAATAGTAATTAGAAAGATAAAACTATTTAATACATCATAGTATTTTTTTTATAATTTTTAGACTTTAAATAAATTAAATTATTTATGAAATCATGATGATGCAACGATTACCTCATTAATAAAGGATTTAAATAAAATGAAATGATAATGTAAAATATATGCCCTAAACATGTCCAAAACCTATTTTATGGGTGGATTTAGAACAAGTATCACCTTAACCTCTAATTATATCAATGTGGGACCTTCTGAATCCGAAATGAATTTTACAATAAAGTAGCATTTCTTTACTTTCCAATAGTGCCCCTCCTCTCCTCTTATAAAAGGCCCCCACCTCTACCTCCTTACCCACACTTCCAAAGCCTTTGGCTTGGCCAAAACCTACCCATTTTGTCTCTCCACTTCCCTCTATTACTCCTTGAAGCCTCACTTTGGGTATAAGTCTTCCCAAGGAAGCCTTTGAGCTCAAACCAAAGGGAGTTACCGGATTTTAAGGTAATGTCTTCACTTGAGTCTTTTTGTCTTATTTTGCTTCTCCAACCCACTAAACTCTTTTTATTCATTTATTTTGTAAAAACTCCAGTATATTCAATATACTAGGATGTTTTTATAAGATGTATTCGAGCTACACTTACACACACCTACATCTAATGGTTAAAGAACATACTTTTTCCGTGGATGGTGAATTTCTGCCTCCCGAAACGATGACTGTTCAACATTATTTAACACCTTCAAAGGTGGAAATTAAGATGAAAATATATTTATATATGATATATAATATGTTTATGTTTTCCTTAAGCTTCTGTATTTTTCATTTTGGGCATACCTTTATGGTTTCCATTATGGGTAAACGTGGTATCTTCATTTAAGGAAGTGCAGACTACCGCCCCCACAAAGTGATTTGATTCGTTAATACCATATGTGGGACTTATAAAGGATGAAGTTATGATATTATATAAGATATTACACTGGAATTATAATATACCTTTATATCATTATGATTCCATTCTATAAAATATGAAATAGAAATGAAAGTAGCGTTAATGCGTACGTACGGCTTACCGTCTCCATGAACGGTGCATTTCATTTCTTACCTCTAAATGATTATGTAATATTATAAATGCATGTATATACTGGATATATATTATATATATGATATATACATCATGATTATAATTCTGGAGAAAATGGATACATGAACAACTTGTAATTATAAAGAGCATATTTTGACTCAAGTACCAATGATCGTTAAAACGACTGTTATTAACTAAAATAATTACATAGTGTTCATGACATGGAAATAAGTGATATAAAAGGAATAATGAACATGAAAAATTTTCTTAAACAATTATAAATTTACTCAAGTTTATTATTCAGGAGATTAAAGAACGACCGAGTCAAGTCGGACCTGAGGTATGGGACTTCATCTCAATATCCTTTCATTGAGGCGTATTTTGTTTTATACACAACCTTATTTTATACGGTGTATAAACCCCTTTGACTTTTACGTTTATCCAAAAAGAATCTTTTTTATACAAATAATTTTACTAAATGAAAAAAGGGAATGTTTTTGTCGTACGTATGCGGCGACAATGACTTCTCCGCCGCCGTGACCATTATTTGATTTTCAGCTTCCTCTACAAGACATATCGTTTTTTAAAATTAAAATAAATACCATGTTTTACTTTTCTTTTATTTTTGTATTGAAAATGGTTTTCATAATTTTTTTATATCAATGTTTTGTATTGATATCTTGTGATTGAAAGGTGGAAATGTTATGTTTCCTTTATGCATGTTTTATGTGATACAATTATGTTGAGGTTATTGGGCATTATTATGAAGAAGGGAGGTTCCGTGATAAACTAAGGGCGGGTGAGACCGATATAGCTCTCCAATGCATTGGGTAACGCAAAGGAGTGAAACGTTAAGGTTTCTCCGAAGAGATTTAGGGAATATACTGTGATGGGTATTCCGAACGTAACCAAGAGGGTTACTCCCTCCGTAATAATGTTATGAATGCCTAAGTTACCTTTATGTCTTATTATTTCTATGATTTATTCATGATTTGATGAGGTATGTTAAAGTGATTATGTTTTATGGGTAAAGTATGATTTAATTCTTATTTATATATGAACTCATGTTTCCTTTCCATATTTTTATAACCCATACTGATATTTTTATGCCCATCCCATGTTTTTGAAATGTTTTTCACAGGTCAAGGGAAAGGTACATGATATGATGATAGTGTCAAGGAAGTGTCAAGAAATAATCCATGTTTTATTTTAAATATGGTTCCATTGATGGGAAAAATGAATACAATCTTTTATGTAACCACTTTGTTTAAATGTGGAATGTAATGCATGTTTTATGATCTTATTCTCTAAAACTCTAAACTTGAAAAGATCATCATGGTGTAATCTTGTAATAACTCAAGATTAAGTAAGGTTTACAGATGGGGCCTTATAAAAATCCCTCAAGAGATGAATCATCCAAATAATATTCTTTGTTCTATGGTGAGAACTGGGAACCATGGAAAGCACCACTGTAGCAGTATTATCACAATATACTGGCATATGGTCTGCACTACTAGGTACAACACCAATGTATGGGATAAAGATGTGTATCCAGACTGCTCCCTTTGCTACATCGAAAGCTGCAATATATTCAGACTCTGCTATAGAATCAGCTACCACATCTTTCGTCGAGCTACTCCAGCTCAGTGCACCACCATTCAAGAAAACAATGAAGCCTGACTACGATTTCATATCATCATGATCTCTCTAGAAACTAGCATCAGTATTTCCACTCACAACTAGTTACTCATCTCCTCCATATACTAATAACATATACTTAGTACGCCTCAAGTACATTAGGATAGTTTTAACAATTATCCAATGAAGCTCTCCTGAATTGTCTGGATATCAACCCACCATGCTTAAAGAAAAGGAGATATCAAACCAAGTACATAGCATGAAATACATTATATAACACACTTCCCAAGCATAAGAGACTCTACTCACATTGTCAATCTCCTCCTCTGTTTGTGGACACATTTTCATGGAGATATTTACACCATGTTACAGAGGTAACAATCCTTTCTTGGATTGTTCCATACAATTCCTTTTGAGTACCTTGTTAATATATATACTTCGACCTTTCCAAAGAAGCCTTTGATATCTATCTCGATAGATCTTTATCCATATAATGTATGCTGCTTCACATAAGTCTTAATGGAGAAGCATTCATTTAACTAATTCTTAATTGACTATAAGACATGCACCTAGTTTTCCAAAATTAATATGTCATAAACATATAATATTATGAAAATGATGGAATTCCCTTAAAACATTTTATAGACATAAGTATCGCTTACATTTTTGACAAAACCAAAATATCTTATGGGTTCATCAAAACGAACATTCCATTATCTTGATGCATGCTCCAATCCATAAATGAATCTATACATATTTCATCCTTTATTGACATTATTTGACTTGACAAAACCTTTGGATTGAATCATATAGATGTCTTCAAATGACTTCCCATTTAGAAAATCATTTTTGACATACATCTACCAAATTTAATAATCATGAAAGGCTGAAATTGCAAGCAATTTTCTGATAGATTTATGCATTGCTGCTGGTGAGAATGTTTTGTCATTGTAAATACCTTGATGTTGTATGAAACCATTTGCAAAAATTCGTTCTTTAAAGGGATTATCCTCACTATTCATGTACAACTTCTTCTTGAATACCCTTCTTTATCAAATGGGATTTACATCAGCTTGAGGTTCTACCAAAATCCAAACATGATTTTGGTACATGGACTCCATCTCAGAATTCATGGCTTCTTTACATTTTGTAGACTCTTTGCCTTCTACTTCTTCCCTGTAGGTTATAGGTTCATCATCCTGAAGGACTAATGTGTCACCTAACTCGGTGACAAGAAAACCATAATGCTCTAGTTCTCTAACCTCTCACGTAGACCAACACAGTATTTGTGTCTCAAGAACAACTTCTTCTTCCACTTGTTCTTGTGGAGATTGTTCCTCTACCAAACCATGTTCTTATGGAGAATTAACTTCATCGAAGTCAATATTTGTCCCACTATTTCCAACAGAAATATGTTCCCTTTTACAAATGTGGCGTATCTTACCATAATGAATTTTCTATATAATGGGTTATATAGGAAGTATCCTCTAGTTTTCATAGGATAACCTATAAAGATTCACTTAGTGCTTCTAGATGCTAATTTTTCACATGATAATGTCTTAAAAGATTCCCCACACCCTCATACATGCATGCGTGTCTGGTTAGGTTTCTTACCATACCATAAATGATATGGAATCCCATATGCAGCTTTAATTAGTACTCGGTTACGGGTATATGATACTGTCTGTAAGGCGTACCCCCAAAAGGATAATGGAAGGGTTTCATGACTCTTCATTGACTTGACCATGTAAATCAAGGACTTATTACTCCTTTAACTAACACCATTCCACTGGGTATTATAATGAGAAGTGAGTTGGGATGCTATCCCACACTCTTTTAGGTGACCAATGAAAGCATGGTTAAGATATAGTCTTCCTCGGTCTGAGCAAAGTGGTTTTATCTTCTTACCATGGTATTTTTCTCCTTCATTTTGGTATTCCATAAATATATGAAAGGAATCTGACTTATACCGCATTAAGTAGATATATCCATACCTACTACAATCATCGGTAAAAGTAATAAAGTGTAGAAAACCACCCCTTTCCTCTACTATAAAAGGACCACATACATCATTATGTATTAATTCTATCACTACATTGGATCTTTCTCCCTTCCCTGAGAAATGTGCTTTGGACATCATTACTTGTAAACAAGCATGACATATATCTAAGGGTTGTAACTGTACCGAGTCTAGATACCCTTCATGACGCAATCTTCGTAATCGCTTCTTGTTTAAATGACCAAGCCATAAGTTCCATAGGTGGGTGTTATTTGAGTCCTGTTGGTTGTTTTTGTCATTGATTTCTATTACTAAGTTTTCTAGTTTCATCATGTATAAATCATTTTTAAGATGCGCCATACCATAAAATATTTTATCACTATAAAAGAGAGAACATTTTTTCCAAACGTGAAATAAAAACCAATAGTGTATAGACTTGGAAAAGAGATAATGTTTTTTGTAACATAAGGTACATAATAGAAATTGGTTAAAACAAGAACCAAACTAGTTGGCAGTGCTACATGATATTCTCCCACTGCCAAGGCTGCCAAACTAGCACCATTTTCATCTCGGAGATGACCTTGACCTTTTGAAATCTTCATGAACCTAATTGGTTCCTATATATGAATACAAATGTGTGATCCACATGCCGTATCCAGTACCAATATTGTAGATAAAGATAGATTGAATTCAGTGGAAAAAATACCTGATGTAGAAGCATCAGCTTGCTTCTTCTTCCCATCACTGCAATTCTTATTCCATTGGAATTTCTTGCCACATCCAATGAAGATAGATTCTTTCTCATTACATTGCTTCTGAATCTTTGGATTCTTTTCAAGACGATGCATTGGCGTCTTTGGCCTTGACTTGGCCTTAGACCCCTTTGCCTTTACCTTGTCATTCTTGATCACCATAAGGACATATGAATTGGTATTTTTCATATCCTTATCGCCATGGAGAACTAAATCCAAAAGGTCTAAGAGTGACTTTTTCATATCATTCATATTAAAATTGACATTACAAATCTAGATTCTTGAAGGTAAAAAGGCAATAATGAGATCTACATCTAGTTCTTGGTTCAGTTTGAACCTATGGGCTTCAAGCCTCTCAATATGCCCAATCATCTTGAGTACGTGAGGACTGTCATGGTTCCTTTCTACTAGCCTGCAATTATAAAGCACACTAGATATTTCATACCTTTCTTTCTTGTCACACTCTTTATATAGTTCCTGGTGATGTGGAAGCATGTTGTAGGAGACATCATCCTCATGATTTTTTTGCAATTTGTTTGACATGGATGACAACAAGATGCATTTTACATCAAGTGCATCGTCTACATGCTTTCTCAATTTATCTTTTTCTTCCTTACTTGCTACATGAGGAGGCTCAGTAGAAATTGGGGATTCCAGCACATATAACTTCCTTTCATGGAATAGTACTATGTGCTAGCACTTGTGCCACTCCTGGATGTTATTACCTGTCAGGATATTTTCATTATCCAAAATCGATCGTAGTGATAAAGTACTTGTGGTATTGGTGATTTCCATTTTGAATCTACACCAGATAAACATTTAGCAGTTATTACTTTGTCATGATTAACTTTCTAATTTTATGATTAATTATATCATTTTAATATCTCCCACTATTTTAGCATACCAAAATAGCCCTCACTATTAGATTCATAATACTCTATCTCTAGAGTATTCTAGTGGCAAGGATACTTGAAACCTCCCTCATTGTCTACAAGATAGGGCTACACCACTACATGTAGTGTTTCAAGGTAGGCACTAGACTTTCCAACCACTTGTTCTTGTGGTTCCTTATGTTGTTGAGTAATGTCCCAGATTTTGGAATCTGAATGTGATTCCCTCAACATCATGACTCTAAAGTGATAGAATGTTAGCTAAGGATGATCCTTGACTACTAACATTAGTTAATTAATCCCATTTCTGTCATGAAAATGCCCAGGTAGTAAGAGGCACTCTCAACTATGGATGACAAGCACCCCAAACACCCACTTTTGTTTATAAGGGAGAAATGAAAGTCTTTTAGACGTAATATATCATTGAAAGATTTTTATATTTATTTAATGATGAATATAATTCATTTCTATATATTATTTTCAAACTGGGTTTCTGCGCTCACAACTAAACATGCAATATAATATAATTCATCACATCATTATGCATTTTATCTTGTTTACTATTCTATGTGATCATGAAATAATCATACAGACTCATAAAATAACAAACTATGCATAAAGTAAATCATGCGATCTGACTGGTTTTGAGAATTCTATAAATATAGATCCACAACGGATCAATCATGACCTAGGGGCATCAATACCTATGTCATGACTTGACTCACGTCACAGCTTTCCCAGTGTAATGCGCTCAGCTCCCATCTGGTATACTGCCTCATCTTGGAGGGGTCTGCGTCTCAGATCATCATTTAATTATAAATATACTCGCACACAGGTTAGCGGGTCTGGGGGTAAAAAAATCATATTGTGCATTGGACACGCATTCCCTTATACATATTTGAAATTAAAAGGACGATTCACCTACTGTCATTTATCAAATTAATTATTACAATCATATCATGCATTGAATAAATAATTACATAAATAAATAAATACCAGACATACACAGTTCATTGAATTGTTCAAGACCCTTCAGGGTAAAATATGCGAAAAAATATTTAATTGGAATAAATTTAAAATGTCTGAGGATGTTCTAATAAAATAAATGAATTTGATTAAATTCCAATAATTTATTTAATCAGTTCCATTTATTTAATTTAATTTTAATTCAAAAAACTAAATTAAACTATTAATTTAATTTCAATCATAAATTAAATTAATAGTTCGGAAGAAAATAATGTAATCCCTCAAATTAAATCTAATTAATTAAATTAAAAAAACATAATTAATTAAAATTAATTTTAACCAGGGTTACCTCTAGCTGGGAAGTCCGGTAGGACTACGAACCATCATTGTGTGTCATCCGGGAGCAGTGCCAATTATGACATTACCACGGCTTGACCGCGGTGTGTCCGCGGCGTGACTGCAGCGTGACCGTGACGTGACCGCGACGTGGCTACAGCGTGACCGCAGTGTTATCGTGGCGTGACCACGACATGACCGCTCGGTCTAGTGACTCCCACAGTGCTAGTAGATTCCGACGTGGTTCAAAGGGAGTGGGAGGAGGCTGGGGAGCATTCCTGTGAGCTGGATGGCTGGAAGCCGGTGCTCTAGTGAGCCGGAGAGGCAGTGGCCCAATCCAGCATAGCCTAGTCCGGCGCGGTCGAGACCGGCTGTAACAGGTCCAATTTGGTCCGAGGCGGCGCGAGGTGGAGGTCCGGCGGCCAAGGTTCCGGAGAAGCGCGGGTGATCAGAGGGAGCTTGGTGTGGCGCGACAAGGTGGTTCAGTGGAGCTCGGGGCGATGCGATGAGGCGGCCTAGCGCGGCTTGGGGCAGCGCGACCAGGGGGTCCGGCACGGAGGCGATGGTCCAGCGTGAAGGGGAGCAGTGCAGCCAGGTGGTCCGGTGTTCCTAGTGGAGGTGGACGTCCAACGTGAAGGGGAGGCCGTCTTGGAGCAGGGGCAGTGGTCCATGGTGTTCTGGCGCTCAGGGTTGGCGGCTAGAGTTTCCAAAGGGGTTTCTACACCCCTTTTGCACCGCGTGAGAGGGGAGAAGACCCACATGGGTCTTCCATATTTTTTTAAATTATTGTCTATAGAAAAAAATGACAACACCTTGTCTTTTAATAAAAGCAATGAGACCCCATTTTGGGGTCTTGTACTTCCCTTAATTTTTTTAAAGAAGGAGACCCTATTTTGGGGTCATGGTCTCCCTCCCCCTTTTATTTTGTTTTTGTGAAAAAATATTTTCCACACACCATTGGGGAAAATATTTTATAATAAAATATAATATTATATTTTATAATAATAAAATATTACATCTAATTTTATCTTAATTATGATTGAGATTATCATCAAATGAACATTAATAAACCACAATGTCAATCCAATTATATTTCTCAAATCTCAACTTGATCATTTGAAAACAAAATGACATGCGGTCGGATCCAAATGGACTGTTTTAACACCTCGCACTTAAATGTATTGCATCTTAATTTTGTAGACTCACAAAAACCATGCGATCAGTCTGATACCACTATTGGGAATCGGGATGGAACAAAGGTAGTCGGTGGGCCAAGAATTTAAAAATGTTCTACATCATCGGAGTGATGTAACCCTCTCAACTCCAGTGATCATGTCTCGTTTTGGTCCAAGGATCTCGGAAGCTTTAAACATAGCACAAAAATACCCAAACAATGTACCTAGTTCGGAATTGATGTGTTCATGTCCGCCGTAGGATGCTAGAAATCGTAGCTCGAAGACTCTGACATCGAATCCCTCTAGATCATCCACACACGCCTCTCGAATCTACTCGCGCGCCGTTCGGCAAGATCTGGGTACTAAGGCAGATCTTCGACGCTCACTTTAGTATAGTGATGATCACCTCAAGGGAAGAAGCTTCAATCCGATATGGATGAACATGAAGATCTTTCTTCGCATAGAGACTATCTCTAGATTCCAGGAGGAGAGTGAAGCTCTCAATCAAAACACATGAATAGTTAACATGGGAGAGCCTCTCTCTCACTTATATAGGGAGTGTTTAAAACATGCTGTATGAATTCTCGGCCCCCGTGTAATAGACATCTGCTATGTAAGTGTTATAAATAATTATTTATGAAAAAAATTATGCCATAAATAATATTTATAATTTATCACTTTCTTGTAATTTATAAATATAATACATGATAAATTTTTGTCTTTAACTCAACTCACTCCTCCTGCTAATATTAATCGAACCTAGGATATTAAAATCCATTAAAATAATATTAATACTTTTATTTACTATATACCTTGCAAATACATGTTATAAATAAATTCAACTAATTTGTCTAATCATAAATAACTAATGAATTTATTTATTCTTTATTGATCCATAGAACATGGATTGTTCTTGGACACTTTGGTGTGGACACAAAGTTATATATTTCTATTCCCATAATAGGGAAGATTCTAAGGGTGCTATTTTGTGTGACCCTCTAGGCCCTTACCTCAATAGAAGAGAATAATATCAACCGACCTAGATCGGGGTCTAAAAACACATCGAGGCCCCTATAGAGATAATGCTTAGTCAAAGAAACGATGACCTTCCTACGAACACTGTCGGTGTGATATAATATATTCGTCATCGATATCTCAATAATGTAGAATGCATACTAGTGTCATCATTTTTTATTTTCTTTATTTTGTTTGTTGATTTATATTGACATTCTTACCTTCCTCTAACATGGACATGGATTTAATGAAGGTGCAACCATCTTAATCAACCAGGCCTGAGATATCTCTTCCTGATCATAGAAGTGACAAATCCTTTCTCGATCATTCATTCAATGACATGCCATTAATGACATACCCGATACAAATTACCTCGCCATGACATTGTTTCCATGGTTTTCACCTTGCGTCAAATGTACGTAATTAAATGACATACATTGAATATGATATCAACTATAAAGACCATTACACATGTCCATAGATAGGAATGAAAAATGAAACGTAAAACATGTGGCGTTCCTATTAAGCGGGTCTGTCCTCATGATCTCAACTACTAGAGATCATCAAGTTCGAACATCATTAAAATAAGTCTCAATGCTTATGATCCCCCAATACCTGATGGTCACACATCATCTGTGTCCTTTTAGAATGATGTAATTGGTACATAGGACATTACTTTAAGATTACTGTAATGGAAGCTCAGGGTTCTCATTATAGCCTGGGATCTACTATAACCCTTGGATGCGATAGGTAATATAAAGAAATTTCCATGAAAAAAGTGGATGAAAATGTATCTACACTATTATGGCAAGATAAACACATATATTATAACAAACTGAATACATGTAGTGGTAATCAAAGTACAAAACAAGTTGGGTCTAGGTCATCCAAATTTAAAAATAAATCATGAAATAAATTGTATAAAATAAATGTATTTTCAAAGATATTTTTGAAGACTTGTCTAGTTATTTTTTGGAGATTAATATTTGAAAACCATATTAAATGCATTATAGATAAGACTAAACATAAGAAATAATCTTTAAATTTTATGTAATTATGGAGTGAAGGGGTTTTTAAAAAATACATATTTAAATACTATAAGTGGATGTGGACCATGAATATTTGTACGTTGAGGTAATAACTGTAACACCCTGAGATTTTATGAAAAATATTCTTTTTAATTTCATTAATGTCCTGTGTTGTACGCTACACCAAAAGGAGATTTCACAACATCCATCCTTGACTTTCCTTGCATTACACGCAATCAGGACTTTCCTCAATAGAGTGTGTAGTACGCAATACCGAGTTTCACTAAACAATGATATGCTATTAAAATATTATTAAAACCAGCTGTTATGAATAGTAATAACCACTTTTTGAAATTTTGTAAAATTTATTTTTCAAAATGGACTTCATTATTGGATTTGGAATATCAAAATTAGCTTAGGGTGAAATTTTGGTACTTTTCGAATAACTTTCATATTCTGATGAGTAGTGAAAATTACTAAATTTAAATTAAAAACAACTTTTTTAATTGAAATAATTAGTAGTGATAAATTATTAATTTGAGTGTTTTTAAAGTATATTTAGAATATATTTTTACAATTTAATATAATGTTGGTCATTGGATGTAATTTCACATTTAAACCAGTTAAAAACAAGTGGCAATCTTTTGATTGTTATTATCTTTTAAAAACACGCTATTTGTTTTGACGACGAGAATTAATTTTTAAATTAGTTAATGTAGCTGATATGTTTTTAATTTGATAAAATAGTCATCATTTTTGAATTCATAATATCAAATATAGATTAGGCCTAATTTTTGGTATTTTTCTAGAAACTTTCATTTTTGATGAATAGTGAAACCACTAAGTGGTAGTTAAAAAAACTGAATTTTTCATAAAACATAATTTTACCGCTTCTGTGAGTGGAATTTCAAAAATCCGAGAGACATGGTTGATGTCAGTAAGTAAAATGAGGTTCAATGAGATGAAAATAATTTTTGGTGAATAGTAACTTTTTACCTTTTTTTTACCACGGTTAAAAGTAAACAGGGTAATTAAGGGCAAAAATGATATTATTATTACACTAACACATGTCCAAATTCTATTTGATAAGTTTAATTCGACCAAAAACAACCTTAGGAATAACATATGACCATTTAGGCCCACTTGGATTAGATTAGGTCATTTATTATTAATTTATTCAAAGAAGGGTTAAAATAGTTAAAATCAAAGTTTAATAAGTAAATAATTTTTAAAATAGGGTTATACATAAGATAAATTAGACTATAAATATTCATTAGAAAGCTAAAAAGATTACCTACATAATGATATTTAATTTTTAATTTTTAGAAATAAAATAATTTAATTTATTTATGACACAATGATGATGCAATAATTATTTTATTAATGAAATATTGACATAATTGATGTTATAAATACCCAAATAAATGTAATTTGATACTTTTTATGAATTAAACTAATTTTATAGGTTAATAAAACATTTTAGTATTGATTTAATTAACCTTTTTCGAACTAAGCATTCTGTTATGATTTTCACAAAAATCAATTTCTAAATAGTATCAAAATTGACATAAAATAGTTTATAAAACAAATATTATATTATTAATTGTTATTTTATTCCTAAAAATCTAAGGTTTATCTAAATTACATTGATACAGTTATATATATTAATAATAAACAACTTGGGGTTCGTTTGGCTTGTTATAGTAAGTTTATTAACCTTATAGTGTAAGAACTAAAAAAGACACGGTAAAAGTAAAATTATTTAACTTAAAGTTAATTATAAATGATAAGGTTAAAATAGGGACCTAAAATTGTCTAAATTCTATTGGATGAGAGGATTTCAACCCATACCCACATTAGCTTCTAAATAAATCTATTTTGATCTATTTAAAATCGAATATGACTTCATAATAAAATAATAGTTTTAGTTATTCCAAAGGTGCCCCTCTCCTCCCTTATAAAAGGGCACCTCCTCCCTCTCTTCCTGACACCACTTTGAGCCTTCATGATCTTCCAAAACCTGCAACATTACCTTATAGACTTCCCTATAAACATCCTAGAGGACCTGGTCTTCTTAAAAGACCAATTTTAGTGCCCTAATAGGCGGACTCAAAGAGGCGCTTTAAAGAAGAGGTAATGTCCGTTACCGATTCTTTCAACTTTATTTCTTCTTCCACTTCTTCTTCTTAGGTTGTTTCATTATGAAGTAATAACATCAGTATCACTCATATAATTATATGTTATTATAAGTATGAAAAACCCTATTTAACCATTTATCCATCCTACGGAAAATGAAATCACCGCGCGTGCGTACGTACGGAATACCATCTCCACGCCGTGGTGTAATCTATTTTCCACCACCACCTTACTTGGATGGGTATAATGGTGTAAATAATAACTATATATGATTGTTTTAAATTGATATTGATTATGAAATAGTATACATACACTCCAATACAATTCCACGATCATGAGAATGATATCATCGTTCGTGCGTACGTACGGAATACCGTCTCCACGACGCGATGAGATTCATTCTCCACGTTAACCATTAATGAATGATTATAAAGTATATATAATAAGTAATCATGAAATATATGACATAATAATGATACTGTATTTATGTATATATATATGTATTTCATCTACTTAATTCCATTCAACTCAATAAGGAAACGAAAACATCGTTCATGCGTATGTACGGCCTACCGTCTCCATGAACGGTGTATTTCTTTCCATTTACTGATCTATTATATATATGTATATTCTGAATATATATTATATATAAATAATGTTTTATACTATGGAATTAATTAATCATGATCTATGTAATCATATGAATAATTACAAGTAAAAACACGGACGACAAATGAAACGATTTTACCCAAAACGCTCTTTAACATGGAATTTACAAAAGAACAGGTAATATAAAGTCATACGTAACCATATATGATATCATAACAATGAGTATGATTCTGGAATAAGTTAATGACATTATTTAAATCATTATACAGGAGGTTCGGACACTTACGAAGCAAATCAGACCTAAGGTAAGGGATAAATTTTCAATCTCATTTTTATCCGAGATTGCTTATACATTAGTATTTACCGGGGTTACGTTTATCATCCATGACCATGTTTTCTAAAAATGATTTCATAAAATGTTTACCATTATTCCATGGATGTTTAAAGTCATTTTTACCCTTTATTTACTTTTTCCCACATTTTATGAATGGAATCTTTCCTTTGGTTACCATATAATGTACTTTTTGACTTTTCTGACAAAAGTATGAGGAGAATGTTATTTTTAACTTATACGGTGTGAACGGATTTTTACGGTTTCATAACGCCTCATTTTCAAGAATCATCCTCTACAAGATTGCATGATTAATTTCAACAAAACCCTTATCTTTTAAAATTGCATGGAATTTTGTGAAAAGAAAATGATTTTAAAGAAGAAAGGATATTATCCTCAAGAATTCATTTCAAGTGTTTTGTCAAAACTATTTTCCATCTAAGATGACATTATTTCATATGTGTATGTTTCAAGTAAAATGTATCTATGATTTAAATGGTTTCAATTTTCTTATGATGAAATGATATCAATTGTTTATGGATTATGTTATGATGGCATGATGTTTAAGAATCCCATTTTATTACATGGGTTATGCTATGATATATGATTTATGATTTTGTGGCACACGAAATAATGATTTCATTATGAGATGGGTGGGACCTATATCTCCCTCTAATTCATTGGGTAAAGATTTTATATCTCATGAGATAGACATGGCTGGAATGGTATGTTAATCTGGTTCAGTGTTACAAGACTGAAACGTGGAGTGAACTCGATTCAGAATGGGACATTGTCCACTAAGATGGTCTTGGAAGTAACGCCTTGGCTACTATAGAAATAATTACATGTGTTTAATGGATGCCACAATTACATGTTTTATTCCCATGATATTTTATCATTCTTAGTGTTTGTTTATGATCTATGCCTTACGTACTTCCATGTTTTATGTCATTGCTCAAGATTTTGATGTTTAAACATTATGTTCATGTTTTTAAGTTCAAATGTATATAGTATGTTTTATTTTATCCAAGATTACCCTTACTGAGCATTTGAGCTCACCCTTTTTATGTTTTCTTTTCCCCAAGATATAAAGAAAGGTTTTAGGTAAGAAAAAAGGGTAAGATCTTTATGGGAGATGTTGAAGATCTTTCACCATGATTAGAAGATTTTATTCCGAGTTTCGAAAGACACTAAACTATTACGGTCCATGTATGTCTATTTTTGTTATGTATTAAGTATTCTGAAAAAGTAATGTAATGTCCATGTACGTCAAGATTCAGGTCTCTACAGTTGGTATCAGAGGAAAGGTTTAGTCAACCTTTGGAAACTAGGATGTGAAAACATTAGTGAGATACCTAGAGATACTTCTAAGATATGTCTAGGGATGTCCCTTAGGATACGTATACGTATAGGATATAGTCCTAGAACTACAGTAACGATCTTAAAATTTAACCTAAGATGTTAGATATTGAGGGTGATCCCCCTTTACTATGTTGTTTTCCCTAGAATGATTTTTTCCTCTCACACTATTCTTTTTGGGTTTTAGAAAATGGCTGGAAACAGTAAGATTCATCATAATGGAGGATATGACGGACAATGGAATGATATTCTTAATGAGAAACCAAATGAAATAGGATTTGGAAGTCCAAAAATCGTTATTATGCCTAATCAGCAATCTCATAATATGATCAATAATCTCAACTTTGGTAAGTTTCCCGACTCAAATAATAAGAGAAAGATGGAGTTTCATGATGATCATGGAGGAAAGAAAGTTCAATTTCCCTCATGTAAATCATGTGGGAAGAGGCATCGGGGAGATTGTTTCAAGGGAACTGGAAGATGCTTTGGGTGTGGAAAAGAAGGACACAGTGCCAGTAAGTGCAAAGGAAAAGGTTTAGTTAACACCATGGATGAGGATAATGGTATTGCTACGACATCAAGAATGGTTAAATGTTATAAATGTGGAATGTACAGGCATTATGCAAACCAATACCCTAAGGGAAAGTCTCATTAAGAGAATCAGTACGGCCGTATGGGTAGTATTTATGTTGATGATGATGAAGAGACTACAAATGATATGTGAGATGAAAGAATTGTCGAAGCTCGATCAATGGTTTTAGAAGGTTGTGGAATGATTGTATGTTTATCGAGAGTTATGTTGTATAGTGAATGGTACTATGGAATAAAGAATTATCTAAGGATTGTTACACTATTGTTTTTCCTAAAGGTATTTGAAAGTATATGTTGCATGGTACCAGTAACCATGGATGGTTATTTGGATATTTTTGTAAAGTAGATGATATGCGCATAATGAAGGAATAAGAAGATAATGAGATGTTCGATTGTATTAATGAGCTCATGATTGATATAAGGGATATCATGGTTTGAGTATATAGAATTTTGAGGATTTTGGTATGTGGAAAGTGTGAACTTTTAACTGCATTCATGTTTTCGCTAAGGTTCAATGGGTATTCATTTTTAAAGAGGATACACGATTAAGGCCTTCTAATGTTTGGAATGTGACCAACAAGACATATCTTATGATATATGGGGATCAACGATGGTATTAACATACTTGTTATATGAAATATATGGTAATCGTTTTCACTATATTATGTGAGTGGACTGCAGTATTATGGATAATCCTAAAGATTGGAATGGATTATGTAGGACATAAGTTAGTATTATTTAAGGATAGAAGTATTTTCGATATTATTGATGTGATGTTATGGTAATAAGTTTTATAAAAAGGACAACCTGCAGGACGCGCGACATCCCATCGCGTCAGACAAGGGTGTGGGAATCGAACCCACAACCGAAGTGCGATTGACATTTATCACCTACCACTGGCCTACAGGAAGTCCTTGTTTAGTAGAAATTAGTTTTATTATATTATGTATTATGATATATGAAGAATAAGTCCATTTTAGGAACCATATATGATTAATCTCACTATAGATCGACTTATGTATATTTAATAACTTTTGAAAACCTTTTGTTTGAGATAGATGGAATGACCCGTCATTCTATCACATGATCTGATAACACTTCACGAATAACAAATGCAACTTCATTTTTTTAAGATATGTAGTGGAAATTTTTGAAAGCATGAACAACAGTGAGATTTTACCAAAATAAAGTAAGTATTTATTCTAATTCAAATTATTCAACTTTAGGGAAATGATCTTGAAAACCAAAAATGTTGTCATGGTGCCCTTATATCCGATGAATCAGATGGTACCTTAGATCATCACAAATTTTTGGCTTTGTGATTGATGGATTTTTTAATAGCCATGTTCTCTACCACTCTCCATCAGAACATGACGGTTAGATTTCTCTTTCATACCCATATTTTCACCTATGTTCTCACATGTTGAAACCCAGTGATTAGTTAATTTGGGTAACCGTTACATTTCATACTTTTGTTTCTAAAGATTGGTTTTGGTATTCCTTTTATGATGTGGGTTTCTATTAAAGAAACTTTCGAGTAGTAAACCATTTATAACCACGATGAATTTCGAGGGTGAAATTCATTTTAAGGGGGGTAGAATGTAACACCCCGGAATTTTATGAAAAAGATTCTTTTTAATTTCATTAATGTTTTGTGTTGTAATCTACACCAAAAGGAGCTTGTACAACATGAATACTTGACTTGCCTTGCATTACATGTAATCACAACCTTCCTCGATAGCGTGTGTAGTACGCAATACCGAGTTTCACTAAACAACGATATGCTCTTAAAATATTATTACAACTAGCTCTTATGAATAGTAATATCCAATTTTTGAAATTTTGTAAATTTTATTTTTCAAAATGGACTTCATTTTTCGATTCGAAATATCGAAATTATCTTAGGGTGAAATTTTGGTAATTTTCGGATAACTTTCATATTCTGATGAATAGTGAAAATTACTAAATTTTAATTAAAAACAACTTTTTTAATCGAAATAATTAATTGTGATAAATTATTAAATAGATTGGTTTTAAAGTATATTTTTAATATATTTTTACAATTTAATACAATGTTTGGGATTGGATGTAATTTCACATTTAAACCAGTTATAAACAAGTGTCAATCTTTTGGTAATTTTTATCTTTTAAAAACACGCTATTTGTTTTGACGATGGGAATTAATTTTTAAATTAGTTAATGTAGATGATATGTTTTTAATTTGATAAAATAGATATCATTTATGAATTCATAATATCAAATATAGCTTAGGGCTAATTTTTGGTATTTTTCTGGAAACTTTCATTTTTTGATGAATAGTGAAACCACTAAGTGGTAGTTAAAAAATGAATTTTTCATAAAACATAATTTTACAGCTTCTGTGAGTAGAATTTCAAAAATCCGAGAGACACGGTTGATGTCAGTAAGTAAAATGTGGTTCAATGAGAAGAAAATAATTTTTGGTGAATAATAAATTTTTTCTTTTTTTTACCACGGTTAAAAGTAAATAGGGTAATTAAGGATAAAAATGATATTATTATTACCCTAACACATGTCCTAATTCTATTGGATAAGTTTAATTCGACCAAAAACAACCTTAGGAATAAAATATGACCATTTAGGCCCACTTGGATTAGATTAGGACATTTATTATTAATTTATTCAAAGAAGGGTTAAAATAGTTAAAATCAAAGTTTAATAAGTAAATCATTTTTAATACAGGGTTATACATAAGATATTTTCTACAATAAATATTAATTATAAGGATAAAACGATTTCCTACATAATTATATTTAATTTTTAATTTTAAGACATTAAATAATTTAATTTATTTTTGACACAATGATGATGTAGTAAATATTTTATTAATGAAATATTGACATAATTGATGTTATAAATACAAAAAATAAATGTAATTTTAGAATTTTTATGAATTAAACTAATTTTATAGGTTAATATGAAATGTTAGAATTTATTTAATTAACTTTTTTTTGAACTAATCATTCTATTATGATTTTCACAAAAATAAAGTTCTAAATAGTGTCAAAATTGTCATAAAATAGTTTTTAAAACAAATATTATATTAATAATTTTTATATTATTCCTAAAAATCGAAGGTTCGGCCAAATGACTTAGATAAGTTTATATATATTAATAATAAACAACTTGGGGTTCTTTTGTCTTGTTATAGTATGTTTATTAACCTTATAGTGTAAGAACACAAAAAGACATGGTAAAAGTAAAATTATATAACTTAAAGTTAAATATAAATGATAAGGTTAAAATAGAAACCTAAACTTGTCTAAATTCTATTTGATGAGAGGATTTCGACCCATACCCACCTTATATTTGAAATAAATCAATTTGGATATATTTAAAAACGAATATGACTTTATAATAAAATAATATTTTTAGTTATTCCAAAGGTGCCCCTCTCCTCCCTTATAAAAGGGAACCTCCTCCCACTCTTCCTCACACCACTTTGAGCCTTCAAGATCGACCAACCCCTGAAAAATTATCTTCTCCACTTACCTAGAAACATCTTAGAGGTCCTTGTATTCTTAAAAGACCAATTTTAATGCCCTAAGAGGAGGACTCAAAGAGGCGCTTCAAAGAAGAGGTAATGTCCGTTACCGATTCTTTCAAATTTATTTCTTCTTCCACTTCTTCTTCATAGGTTGTTTCATTATGAAGTAATAACATAAGTATCACTCATATAATAATATGTTATTATATGTATGAAACAACTCTATTTAAACATCTATCCATCCCGCGGAAAACGAAATTACTGCGCGTGCGTACGTACGGAATACCGTCTCCACGCCGTGGTGTAATCTATTTTCCACCCCCACCTTACTTGGATGGGTATAATGGTGTAAATAATAACTATATATTATTATTGTAAAGTGATATTGATTCTAAAATAGTATACATACAGTCCAATACAATTCCACGATCATGAGAACGATATAATCGCTTGTGCGTACGTACGGAATACCGTCTCCACGACGTGATGAGATTCATTCTCCACGTTAACCATTAATGAATGATTATAAAGTATATATAATAAGTAATCATGAAATATATGACATAATAATTATAATGGATTTATGTGTATATATATGTATTTCATCTACTTAATTCCATTCAACTCAATAAGGAAACGAAAACAGCGTTCAAGCGTATGTACGACCTACTGTCTCCATGAATGGTGTATTTCTTTCCATTTACTGATCTATTATATATATGTATATTCTGAATAGATATTATATATAAATCATGTTTTATATTCTGTAATTAAATAATCAAATTCTAAGTAATCATATGAATAATTACAAGTCAAAACACGGAGGACAAATGAAACGATTTTACCCAAAACGCTCTTCAACATGGAATTTACAAAAGAACGGGTAATATAAAGTCATAAGTGAACCGTATATGATATCATAACAATCCATATGATTCTGTAATAAGTCAATGACATTATTTAAATCATTATACAGGAGGTTCAGACACTTACGAAGCAAATCAGACCTAAGTTAAGGGATAAATTTTCAATCTCATTTTTATCCGAGATTGCTTATACATAAGTATTTACTGGTGTTACGTTTATCATCCATGACCATGTTTTCTAAAAATGCATTCATAAAATGTTTACCATTCGTACATGGATGTTTAAAGTCATTTTTACCCTTTGTTGTGTTTTTACCACATTGTATGAATGGAATCTTTCCTTTGGTTACCATATAAGGTACTTTTTGACTTTTCCGACAAAAGTACGAGGAGAATGTTATTTTTAACTTATACGGTGTGAACGGATTTTTACGGTTTCATAACGCCTCATTTTCAAGAATATTCCTCTACAAGATTGCATGATTATTTTCAACAAAACCATTACATTTGAAAATTTCATTGAATTTTGTGAAAAGAAAATGATTTTAAAGAAGAAAGGATATTTTCCTCAAGAATTCATTTCAAGTGTTTTGTCAAAACTATTTTCCATCTAAGATGACATTATTTCATATGTGTATGTTTCAAGTAAAATGTCTCTATTATTTAAATGGTTTCAATTTTCTTATGATGAAATGATATCAATTGTTTATGGATTATGTTATGATGGCATGATGTTTAATAATCCCATTTTATTTCATGGGTTATGCTATGATATATGATTTATGATTTTGTGGAACACGAAAGAATGATTTCATTATGAGATGGGTGGGACCTATATCTCCCTCAAATGCATTGGGTAAAGATTTTATATCTCACGAGATAGACATTGCTGGAACGGTAAGTTAATCCGGTTCAGTGTTACAGGACTGAAACGAGGAGTGAACTCGATTCAGAATTGGACTTTGTCCACTAAGATGGTCTTGGCAGCAATGCCTTGGCTACTATTGAAATAATTACATGTGTTTAATGGATTCCACAATTACATGTTTTATTCCCATGCTATTTTATCATTCTTAATGTTTCTTTATGATCGATACCTTATGTACTTTCATTTTTTATGTAATTTGTCAAGCTTTTGATGTTTAAAAATTATGTTAATGTTTTTAAGTTCAAATGTATATAGTATGTTTTATTTTATCCATGATTACCCTTACTAAGAATTTGAGCTCACCCTTTTTATGTTTTCTTTTCCCTGGGATATAAAGAAAGGTTTTATGTAAGAAAAAAAGGGGAAGATCTTTATGGGAAATGTTGAAGATCTTTCAGCACGATTAGAAGATTTTATTCCGAGTTTCAAAAGACACTAAACTATTACGGTCCTTATGTGTCTATTTTTGTTATGTATTAAGTATTCCGCAAATGTAATGTAATGTCCATGTTCGTCAAGCTTTAGGTCTCTACAGTTGGTATCAGAGGAAAGGTTTAGTGAACCTTTGGAAAATAGGATGCGAAAACGTTAGTGAGATCCCGTGAGATACTTCTAAGGTATGTCTGGGGATGTCCCTAAGGATAAGTATACATATAGGATATACTCCTAGACCTATGGTAACTATCTTAGAATTTAACCGAAGATGTTAGATATTGAGGGTGCTCCCCCTTTACTATGTTATTTTCCATGACATGATTTTTGCCTCTCATACTATTCTTTTTGGGTTTTAGAAAATGGATAGAAATAGGACGTTTCATGATAATGGAGGATATGACGAACAATGGAATGATATTCTTCATGAGAAACCAAATGCAACATGATTTGGAAGTCCAAACATCGTTATTATGCCTAATCAGAAATCTCATAATATGATCAATAATCTCAACTTTGGTAAGTTTCCCGACTCAGATAATAAGAGAAATATGGAGTATCATGATGATCATAGAGGAAAGAAAGTTCAATTTCCCTAATGTAAATCATGTGGGAAGAGGCATCGGGGAGATTGTTTCAAGGGAACTGGAAGATGCTTTGGGTGTGGAAAAGAAGGACACAAAGCCGGTAAGTGCAAAGAAAAAGGTTCAGTTAACACCATGGATGAGGATAATGGTATTGCTATGACATAAAAAATGGTTAAATGTTTTAAATGTGGAATGTACGGGCATTATAAAAACTAATTCCCTAAGGGAAAGTCTCATGAAGAGAATCAGTACGACCGTATGGGTAGTATTTATGTTGATAATGATGAAGAGACTACAAATGATATGTGAGATGAAAGAATTGTTGAAGCTCAGTCAATGGTCTTATAAGGTGGTGGAATGATTGTATGTTTATCGAGAGTTATGTTGTATAGTGAATGGTACTATGGAATAAATAATTATCTAAGGATTGTTACACTATTGTTTTTCCTAAAAGTATTTGAATGTATATGTTGAATGGTACCAGCAACCATGGAAGGTTATTCGGATATTTTTCTAAAGTAGATGATATGCGCATAATGAAGGAATAATAAGATAATGAGATGTTTGATTGTATTAATGAGCTCATGATTGATATAAGGGATATCATGGTTTGAGTATATAGAATTTTGAGGAATTTGGTATGTGGAAAGTGTTAACTTTTAACTGCATTCATGTTTTCACTAAGGTTTAATGGGTATTCATTTTTCAAGAGGATACATGATTAAGGCCTTGGAATGTTTTCAATGTGACCAACAAGACATATCTTACGATATATGCGGATCAACGATGGTATTAACATGCTTGTTATATGAAATCTGTGGTAATTATTTTCACTATATTATGAGAGTGGACTCCAGTATTATGAATAAGACTAAACATTGGAATGGATTATGTTGGACATAAGTTAGTATTGTTTAAGGATAGAAGTATTTTCGATATTATTTACGTGATGTTATGGTAATATAGTTTTATAAAAAGGACAACCTGTAGGATGCGGGACAACCCATCGCGTCGGACAAGGCTGTGGGAATCGAACCCACAACCGAAGTGCGATTGGCCTTTATCGCCTACCACTGGCCTACAGAAAGTCCCTGTTTAGTAGAAATATGTTTTGTTATATTAGGTAGTATGATATATTATGTATAAGTATATTTTAGGAACCATATATGATTAATCCCACTATAGACCGACTTATGTATATTTAATAACTTTTGCTAACATTTTGTTTGAGATAGATGGAATGACCCGTCATTCTATAACATGATCTGCTAACACTTCACGAATAACAAATTCAACTTAATTTCATTAAGATATGTATTGGAAATTGTTCAAATCATGAACAACAGTGAGATTGTACCAAAATAAAGTAAGTATTAATTCTAATTCAAATTCTTCAACTTTAGGGAAATGATCTTGAAAACCAAAAATGTTGTCCTGGTTCTCTTATATCCGATGAATCAGATGGTACCTTAGATCATCACAAATTTATGGCTTTGTGATTGATTGATTTTTCATAGCCATGTTCTCTACCACTCTCCATCAGAACATGATGGTTAGATTTCTCTTCCATACCCATATTTTCACCTATGTTCTCCTATGTAGAAACCCAGTGATTAATTAATTTTTGTAACCATTACGTTTCATACTTTTGTTTTTAAAGATTGGTTTTGGTATTCCTTTTACTATGTGGGTTTCTATTAAAGAAACTTTCGAGTAGTAAACCATTTATAACACCGACAAATTTCGAGAGCTAAATTCATTTTGAGGGGGGTAGAATGTAACACCCTGAGATTTTATGAAAAATATTCTTTTTAATTTCATTAATGTCTTGTGTTGTATGATACACCAAAAGGAGCTTGCACAACACACATCCTTGACTTGCCTTACATTACACACAATCACGACCTTCCTCGATAGCGTGTGTAGTACACAATACCGAGTTTCACTAAACAACGATATGCTATTAAAATATTATTGAAACTAGCTGTTATGAATAGTAATAACCACTTTTTGAAATTTTTTAAATTTTATTTCTCAAAATGGAATTCATTTTTGGATTCAAAATATCTAAATTAGCTTAGGGTGAAATTTTGGTACTTTTCGGATAACATTCATATTCTGATGAATAGTGAAAATTACTAAATTTTAATTAAAAACAAATTTTTGAATCAAAATAATTAATAATGATAAATTATTAATTTGAGTGGTTGTAAAGTATATTTATAACATATTTTTACAATTTAATACAATTTTGGTCATTGGATGTAATTTCACATTTAAACAAGTTATAAACAAGTGTCAATTTTTTGATAGTTATTATCTCTTAAAAACACGCTATTTGTTTTGACGAAGGGAATTAATTTTTAAATTAGTTAATGTAGATGATATGTTTTTAATTTGATAAAATACACATCATTTTTGAGTTCACAATATCAAATATATCTTAGGCCTAATTTTTGGTATTTTTCTAGAAACTTTCATTTTTTGATGAATAGTGAAACCACTAAGTGGTAGTTAAAAAAACCGAATTTTTTATAAAACTTAATTTTACCGCTTCTGTGAGTGGAATTTCAAAAATCCGAGAGACGGTTGATGTAAGTAAGTAAAATGTGGTTCAATGAGATGAAAATAATTTTTGATGAATAGTAATTTTTTACTTTTTTTACCACGGTTAAAAGTAAATAGGGTAATTAAGGGTAAAAATGGTATTATTATTACCCTAACACATGTCCTAATTCTATTGGATAAGTTTAATTCGACCGAAAACAACATTAGGAATAAAATATGACTATTTAGGCCCACTTGGATTAGATTAGGACATTTATTATTAATTTATTCAAAGAAGGGTTAAAATAGTTAAAATCAAAGTTTAATAAGTAAATCATTTTTAATATAGGGTTATATATAAGATAAATTCGGCTATAAATATTCATTAAAAATATAAAATGATTTCCCACATAATGATATTTAATTTTTAATTTTTAGACATTAAATAATTTAATTTATTTATGACACAATGATGATGCAGTAATTATTTTATTAATGAAATATTGACATAATTGATGTTATAAATACCCAAATAAATGTAATTTGAGACTTTTTATGAATTCCAATAATTTCCTAGGTTAATATGACATGTTAGTATTGATTTAATGAATATTTTATGAACTAATAATTCTGTTATGATTTTCAAAAAAATCAATTTCTAAATAGTGTCAAAATTGACATAAAATAGTTTTTAAAACAAATATTATATTATTAATTGTTATTTTATTCCTAAAAATCTAAGGATCAGAAAAATGACGTAGATAAGGTTATATATATTAATAATAAACTACTTGGGGCACGTTTGTCTTGTTATAGTAAGTTTATTAACCTTATAGTGTAAGAACACAAAAAGACACGGTAAAAGTAAAATTATCTTACTTAAAGTTAAATATAAATGATAAGGTTAAAATATGAACCTAAACTTGTATAAATTCTATTGGATGAGAGGATTTCAACCCATACCCACCTTAGCTTCTAAATAAAAGAATTTGTAGCTATTTAAAACCGAATATGACTTTATAATAAAATAATATGTTTAGTTATTCCAAAGGTGCCCCTCTCCTCCCTTATAAAAGGGCACCTCCTCCCTCTCTTCCTCACACCACTTTGAGCATTGAAGCTCATCCAAACCCTGCCAAATTCTCTTATCCACTTCCCTAGAAACATCCTAGAGTTCCTGATATTCTTAAAAGACCAATTTTAGTTCCCTAATAGGAGGACTCAATGAGGCGCTTCAAAGAAGAGGTAATGTCCGTTACCGATTCTTTCAACTTTATTTCTTCTTCCAATTCTTCTTCTTAGGTTGTTTCATTATGAAGTAATAACATCAGTATCACTAATATACCTATATGTTATTATGAGTATGAAACAACCCAATTTAACCATTTATCCATCCTACGGAAAACGAAATCACCGCACGTGCGTACGTACAGAATACCATCTCCACGCCATGGTGTAATCTATTTTACACCACCACCTTACTTGGATGGGTATAATGGTGTAAATAATTACTATATATGATTATTTTAATGTGATATTGATTCTGAAATAGTATACATACACTCCAATACAATTCCACGATCATGAGAACGATATCATCGCTCGTTCGTACGTACGGAATACCGTCTCCACGACGCGATGAGATTCATTATCCACGTTAACCATTCATGAATGATTATAAAGTATATATAATAAGTAATAATGAAATATATGACATAATAATGATACTGTATTTATTTTTATATATATTTATTTCATCTACTTAATTCCATTCAACTCAATAAGGAAACGAAAACAACGTTCATGCGTATGTACGACCTACCGTCTCCATGAACGGTGTATTTCTTTCCATTTACTGATCTATTATATATATGTATATTATGAATATATATTATATATAAATCATGTTTTATATTCTATAATTAAGTAATCATGATCTAATTAATCATATGAAAAATTAAAAGTCAAAACACGGATGAAAAATGAAACGATTTTACCCAAAACGCTCTTTAACAAGGAATTTACAAAAGAACGGGTATTATAAAGTCATAAGTGAACCATATATGATATCATAACAATGAGTACGATTCTAGAATAAGTCAATGACATTATTTAAATCATTATACAGGAGGTTTGGACACTTATGAAGCAAATCGGACCTAAGGTAAGGGATAAATTTTCAATCTCATTTTTATCCGAGATTTCTTATACGTAAGTATTTACTGGGGTTACGTTTATCATCCATGACCATTTTTTATAAAAATTCTTTCCTAAAATGTTTACCATTCTTCCATGGATGTTTAAAGTCATTTTTACCCTTTATTGTCTTTTTACCACATTGTATGAATAGAATATTTCCTTTGGTTACCATATAAGGTACTTTTTGACTTTTCCGACAAAAGTATGAGGAGAATGTTATTTTTAACTTATATGGCGTGAATGGATTTCTACGGTTTCATAACGCCTCATTTTAAAGAATTTTCCTCTACAAGATTGCATGATTATTTTCAAAAAAACCCGTATCTTTTAAAATTTCATGGAATTTTGTGAAAGGAAAATGATTTTAAAGAAGAAAGTATATTTTCCTCCAGAATTCATTTCAAGTGTTTTGTCAAAACTATTTTCCATCTAAGATGACATTATTTAATATGTGTGTGTTTCAAGTAAAATATCTCCTTGATTTAAATGGTTTAAATTTTCTTATGATGAAATGATATTAATTGTTTAAGGATTATGTTATGATGGCATGATGTTTAAGAATCCCATTTTATTTCATGGGTTGTTCTATGATATATGATTTATGATTTTGTGGAACACGAAAGAATGATTTCATTATGAGATGGGTGGGACCTATATCTCCATCCAATGCATTGGGTAAAGATTTTATATCTCATGAGATAGACATGGCTGGAACGGTAAGTTAATCCGGTTCAGTGTTACAGGACTGAAACGAGGAGTGAACTCGATTCAGAATGGGACTTTGTCCACTAAGATGGTCTTGACAGCAATGCCTTGGCGAATATGGAAATCATTACATGTGTTTAATGGATGCCACAATTACATGTTTTATTCCCATGCTATTTTATCATTCTTAATGTTTCTTTATGATCTATGCCTTATGTACTTCCATGTTTTATGTCATTGCTCAAGCTTTTGATGTTTAAACATTATGTTAATGTTTTTAAGTTCAAATGTAGATAGTATGTTTTATTTTATCCATGCTTACCCTTACTAAGAATTTGAGCTCACCCTTTTTATCTTTTCTTTTCCCCGGGATATAAAGAAAGGTTTTAGGTTAGAAAAAAAAGGGGAAGATCTTTATGGGAGATGTTGAAGATCTTTCAACACGATTAGAAGATTTTATTCCGAGTTTCCAAAGACACTAAACTATTACGGTCGTTGTGTGTCTATTTTTTTTAAGTATTAAGTATTCCGCAAATGTAATGTAATGTCCATGTACATCAAGATTCGGGTCTCTACATTAACCCTAGAAATTTGGTATTGGGTATGAATTTAATCATCACCTAGTTCATGAAAAAGAGGTCGTGTTGTACACCTTGTTTCAAACCCTCCGATGATATACTTAAATAAATTCACAAACTCTCTAATAACAATTAAAAATAGAATAAAAATGCATGATGAATATAAGGTTATAAAACAGATCATGGATAACCCATATTAAAACCTCAAAATTCATAGGAAATTGAATATATGTCATTTTTTATTGATCCCTTTAATATTCAAAGTTTCCCTTTAATGTGATTAATAGTTTGAAAATTATGATTTATTATTTTCAATTTATATTAGTTGACAACATTATATCGGTGGAAATGATTCAAAAACCAATTTGACCAGTAATGTCGTAACTATCAAAATGATATACCCAACCTAATGGGAGTTAGATTCAATAAATTTAAGTAAAAACATTATTAATTAAATATTTTATATATGGATTGATGACTTAGTGGGATTGATTAAATCCATACTAATAAAGAAAATGTCCAAATTAGGATATTTACATAACAAATAAATCATACATTTAATGCTTTTTTTTGATCACATAATCATAGAAAAATGGATCAAATCAATTTAACAGATAATATCTGCACTACAATTTTCTGATCAAGTGGAGTTCACATCGGTTGTTTATCTCATAGAGGTAGAATATGATCAATAGTGAAATCTATTTAAGAATACATTACCCAAGGAGATAATTGAAGATATGGTTAAGAAAAAATTTTGTAAAATGTTTTTTAGAAAACATCTTCCTCGAATTCTCTAATTTAAGATGGATAGGGATTTACATGCCCTTAAAAAATGAAGGAAAATAAATATAGTGTACTTGAAAAACATTATATAACATTTCTGATAGGGTAAAAGTGTTTTAAGTTTACCCTGAAAGTAATTTTTGGTTCTTATTTAGTGGTATAAATCCAAATTTACAAAATTAAATGGCAATTAGACACTTTAATAATTGTGAATTAATTTGACAATGTATTTATTAAGTCAAAATAGAGATCAGTGAATCTCAAGGGTCTCATGGGATTTGGGATAGGAATAAGAGAATGTAGTCTAATTATGATGGAGTAATGAAGAAATACCATTGTGGTATGAATTTAAAACATACCACTTCTTACTATATTTGGAATAATATTGTTGATAATTAATGAAGGAGACTAGGAAATGCATTATGTGCGAGAAAGAGGGGAACTTTTCTAGTAAATATAAATGGAAGAAGCCAACCAATTTGATTTAATAAAGGAATGATATACACATCCCATATCCTTATAAAATGGGTAAACTCTAATGAATATGGACACTATGAAAATGATTTCCCTAAGACTATGTTTTCTGAAGGGAACTGAAAACAAAAACATCCATGGAATTGAGATAAAGGGAGGCCATATTCTGTTACAACTTATGAGGAGGATCTGAATAATGTAGTGGTGAAAATTTTTCAATTTATTAATTTGATCATTGTGGATGTACTATGTTCATTAAATTATAGAATTTAATTAATTTAAAACTTGTTGATTTGAACTATTCAAAAACAACCTTTAAATATCAAATTTGTGTTATCTGGGATAATGGAAAATTCATAAATTATTTCATCCAAAGTATATAACTTCTAGGATAACAATATTTCCATTTTGTACTTCAAGGGAACACTTGTGATACTCTTTTTTTTGAATTGGATTAAATTTTGGGTAAGGATTGTATTTCCTTACATTAATACATCATTAAATACCGAGATGTATAAATCAATATCTGAATCATGAATGAAACTATGATCGTATACAACTGTATGATGGAAGATGTAACTCCTTTGGAATCATCATCTATATAATTAATATTATTTAATTATGAGAAAGAATATATAGCTATAAATATTGAGACTGGGGAAAACCTCATCCGTGAAGGAATTCCCATTATAAGAGAATACACTATTATGTTCCATGGATAATTGTTTATCCCCACTCATTATGAAGAGGTTTAGTTCTAGATAGAAATATTTTATAGAGCTTTTAAATAATTT
Source organism: Viscum album (assembly GCA_963277665.1). Classification (NCBI taxonomy): domain Eukaryota; kingdom Viridiplantae; phylum Streptophyta; class Magnoliopsida; order Santalales; family Viscaceae; genus Viscum; species Viscum album. The sequence goes on along the minus strand of OY728162.1, from coordinate 1,363,375,728 downwards.
AAGAATCCATATTTAATTTCCACTATTGAAAAATATTTTATGAAGAAGAAACTATAATTGCATTTGGATAGAGGGTTTATACACCCAAGCTCTTTACAATGGAGTTTGTTATTCCTCTTCATCCTGAAATATTATGGGAAAATGTGCCACTAAATTGACTACCATGAACTAAAAAAAGCTAATGAAAATGGACAAGTCTCCTTTACCATGGATTGATGAATGTTTCGATCAGCTATATGGAGCCCAATACTTATCTATGGTGTTTCTTAGTTTGGTATATTATCATGTAATGTAAAAGAAGAAGGATATCCTGAAAACTAATATTTATATATTTTATGGGCACTAAAGGTTAATAATGATTCCATTTTGAATTTCCAATTCTGAAAATATCTTAATGGAGTTAACTAATCCTAAAAATAGCTTTATTATCTTTATTTATTTTTTAATATATATTAATTTTATTTATAAACCCTCAAAAGATCTTCATGAAATTCATTTATCTTTCAATATATAATAATGGTATCTATAATTTCTACCAAAAACTAATAATGGTAATATATAAATGATCTACTCATTATATCTATAAAACTCGAAGGGGTATTAATATTACCAAATTGAAACACTATAAATTCAATGTAAATACCTCAAATAAAATGTTATCACGGGTGAGTCTACACTTTTGACCCCTAAATGATAGTATCCAGATAAAATATAAATAATGGGAAATTATTATTCTCATTATTGATGATTCAAAAAATCATTAATATGGGTTATAAGAAATATATTTTTTATTGTGATATAGTTCATCTATTGATTTTCAAGTAAGAGTTACATTGATCCATTATTCTTCTTAAAAAATGTTCTCCCCATAGTGTTACAATTCTCTAAATGAATCCCTTATAATGAATCTACTAGAAAATATTACTCATTTACTACAAATTAGTATGAGACATAATATATGGGGTTGTCTAAATAGGTGTTGAATCAGGAATGATTTCTATTGAAAACTCACCTTCATTAATTGGTAGAAGACTATACAACTCCTTTAAAAAATAAATGCACTCATACATTATGCATATCACAAATTATGATTTTCCCGCCAAAATATATAAGACAAAAAATATTTTTAATTTGAATCAAGACACATATAATGGATGTAACTTCTATGGAATAATAATTTTATTATTTCATATATAAATAGTCATAGGTTTGTTTGGAATATGAAACATGACTTCCCTACCTCAAGAATTTTTGTCAGCTTTTTATTTTGAAAAACAATCCATCGATAAGATAATAAAAAATTTAACTAGATAGAGAATAATAGAAAATTCATAAATCAGATTCTCAGAATAATCAATTATATAAAAATTGTAAACCTGAAATGTTGTTATCATTATATTATTAATTGTCATAACTAATTATACAATAAGTTTTTGACGTGGTATTGTAATACCCTTTGAACAATATTAATATATTAAAGTATGGGTTGAAACTAAATAAAATAAGGAATTAGTAGTTCGAATGATGATATTATGTGCACCTTTCATCACATAGTTATCAAACCCCACATCATTAGTAGTAATGTCATGTGATTTCTCTATATCATGGGATTTATAGTTTGTTTACATCAATAATCACCCTTAACCTTTGTAATTGATAACTCATTAGAAAAAATCCAATATTTCCTGAATCTAAAGGAATGGAGAGTGGGTGGTTCATTAGATGGTTCATTTTATCCCTCATTAACTAATTTGTTATTAACAACACCATGGAATCATATTTTACCAATGAAAAGACTTTATACACATAAAACATCTCTCTTTACTATTATGATAATTTTATGCATTTCTCCTCCCACATATCGAGTACAAAAGAAATAACATCTTCATATCTCAATGGGGTTTATTACTAGAATATCCCGTGAACTATATTTTTATTATGAAGCCTATAATATTTTTTTGTATCTCCAATATCAACATACACCATGATTTCACGTAAAATGATTTCATCATATCTAATAATGTAACATATGGATAACCCCCTTTCATAGACTTTGATTTATCAAACATAAGAATATGAGAATCTTACTTTTAGGTTGGAAAAAAAATACATCACTTGTTTTGTAAAAATTCCATCATTTGTACTAATATATTTACCATCCTTATTCTTTAGATTGATAAATTCCCTCTTTATTTTCATATGAAAGATGCAAGGAAAGTGTTTATAGAAAAAATTACTTATAAAATAATCCCACTCCATATAGTCAATTTTTCCTATTGACTCATGCCCTTGATAATATTTCTCTATAAATATTCTTCACAAAACTAATAGTAAGCATATAAAATATTTTTATCTTGTTTTGAAAACTAGTGATCTACAACCCCCTGATATTTTATAAGATATTTTGGTTTAAATAAATTTCATTGATAGATTATTTTTCAAAAAACACTGAGTACAAAAAAATTAAATATCACTAAAATATTTTAATTTTTGTTTTAATTAATCATGTAAATTTTACCATAGGTTACATTTCTCTAGTTGTTTTAAAAAATACTGATTTTTATTTAATATTGAAAAAAATTATTGTTGTAAAACTATTATTTAAATTCATTAAATAATGTTATTGAAAGGTTCCATTATATTTTTTATTTGATATTATAATGATATAATATCTATTTTTATTTATTATTATTTACATTAGGGTAAAAAATTATATAATATTGATATAAGATACTAATTAGGATTAGAACATATTTTTTGGGTAATCGATTTTCATTGCATTTTGTGGGTTTATTTTTAAATTATTTTTTGAAATCATTAGAACTTAAATATATAAAAAAGTATCCCATAATTTGAATTAGGAGGATCATATTTGGGATATACGACCCTTTGTGTTTTTGGAATTATGAATAGTAATATCTATAAATATTTATCTCACTGGTAAAGGGTAAATCAGATAATTATTGATAAAAATTATGTGAGATGGGATTAATATCATCCAAAACATCAATTTATTTAATTTTAGGAGATGAATTCGAAATAATCCATCATAACTTCAAATATATGGAAATTGCATTCTATTTCTCTCTCATAATCACCATTATATTGTTCTATGAAATTAAAATTCAATTATGTCACTCTCTTACTTTTTATTTATTTTATATGATAACATATTGATAATGGCCTGATATGAACGAATATAAAAGCTTATATTGAACATTATTGATATATAGTTTTCATATTAATTTGTTTTTAATTTTTTTAAATGATATATTTACTGTAAATGTGTAAACAATGTAGAGATATTAATTATTAAATTAATATAAAAACAAAATAAATTATTTTAATAATATTAAATCTAATATATTTTGGAGGAATTATTGTTTTACAATAATTTTAGAGATTAATATGACATATTAATGTTGTTTTAATTTATTACATTATAATTCCAATTTTTTATGTTGTATTTTATTTCAAATAAAATATATACTTTCAAAAAATGAAATCTATAATAATTTATGAATATAATTTTTTAAAAATTATTTATGAATAATAAAACTATTTAAAGAGGAAAATGGGAACAATCTACGGAAAACACATTCATCTTTTGGCCACATATGACACAATTAACATCTTATAAGTAAAACTATAACCCTTTAATATTTAACAATACATTACTTTGGTTATGGTTAAAATTTGTTAACAAGGGGATTAAACTAAAACATAAGGCCTAAAATAAAATCTAAACCTGTAAAAATATTATAATAAGATTATATTAAGAAAATATCATCATTATATAAAATTTTATTTCCATTTGGAACTATTTATCATGAGTTAGACACATATTATATTATAATAATTTATAAATTTCCAAAACTAATCCTCCATTATCATATAAAAGGAAACTCCATTATTTAATAAACACCAATTTGATACATATAGGTTAAACAAATACTAACATATAAACTTATAAACATAGTTATCCATGATTTATAATTTTTAATATTTCTATATTTCTAACTCGAGGACCCTAAATAGTGTATATATTGTACGTATACAAAAGAAATGATAATCGCCTTTACCGACTCATTTGAGTTTATTTATACTTTTATTCCCTATTAATATTTGGTATCCATCCTAAAATAATATAACTACTATCATAACTATTCAATGATTTTATTATGATTATTATCGAATCATTTTTATGTCATTTCTATCCTATTAAAATAATAATTTCATTCATGCATATGTATAACTTACCTACTACACATAGTAGTGTAATTTGTTTTAACCACCACATTACATGGAGGGTTATAAAGATATAAATAATGAACAAATGTGATATTTATGACATAATTATAATATCATATAAATATATTCTTACTATCTAATTCTTTGGAAAATGATAACGTCGCTTGTGCATACGCATGGACTACCACCTCCATGAAGAGATGTGATCCTTTTTTCAGTGACAATTTACATTGATGGTCATAAGTGTGTATTTGATAAATATATATGACATAAAAATAATTTTAAAAAAGGTTATTGTTTATTTAATTTTTTTTATCCCTTGAAAAGTTTAATCTATATTTATGCGTATGTATGACCTACCATGTCCATGAACGATGTAAATCATTTTTCTGTCTCTATATTTTAGGGATGGAACTAATTATCATAATATTTAATATATATGAGATTTATATAATTAATAACACTCAATATATTATGTAACCATTAACATGATGAATGGATTGAGACTACCGAATTAGAACATAAATTGAAAATTAAACAGTTAACACCCAAAATATTGATAATAATAAAAGAAACTCAAGAAAAAATCTGTAGAATGTTATAAATAAAGAATATATTATATTATATATATGTATATGGTTTTGGTATGTATTTACAATAAAAAGGAATTTATTATAAATGAGGTTAGAAGAATATACCAAGAAATTTGAAATTGAGGTAATGGATTCCATCTAAATTTCCCCTTTGTGGACACGTGTTTGGTATAGTGGACCTACTAAACTTTTGGTAGTGTATATACCCCAATAAATATATTTTACATGAATGTATATTTTTTAAATTTTTCAATGATTCCATTCATGTTATTCTATAAGGGGTAATGTTTAAATGGAAATATGATGTTATTTCTATTTTTTGGGAATATATATATATATATTCAACGCACATTGTTTTCAAAATAATTTCATAAAATTCATTTTTATTTAAAAAATTGATTCATTGTGTACCTTACATGTTATACATGAAATGTTAGATGTATTTATTGGAATATTTCTTACATTAGATGAAAAATTCATTTTTTATTGTCCTTTAAAAATTCAAAAGGAAAGCTTCCTTTTAACGTATACGGTGTTAATAGATATTGTTGTCGCTAAAAGCATTTTATTCTGTTTGTCTTTTTATAGGAGGTTTCCTTTTTTTAGAAACAAAAAATCAAAAACTAAATATTATTTTTGTTTTTTAATTCCATTTTCCAAAAAAATTATTCTTCTACAAGAAATATATTTAGGGTAAATTGATAAGGAAATTTAATTTATTTTTTCATCATCAACTTTCTCTTAAAACATTCATTTTATAATAGTCACTTATAATTTGAAATTTAATATATCAAACATATCCATATCACATGTATCAGGGATATTATTATATTCTAAATCATATACCTTTTTAACATATAGTTGTTTACAATGAATGATATTTGAATGAATGGGGAGAAAAATATATTCTGTATTTTTTACTCAATGAATATAGTTATTGATATGAAATATTAATTTGGCATTATATTGATCGTTAAATATATTTTTAATGAATTGGAAATTTTTTTATGGATGGGGAATAAAATAATATATACCCTCTATGCATCGATAAGTCTTATCTGACAAAATAGTTGCAAAAATTTAGTGGGTTTTGAATATACATACCCATCGATTAAACTATCGTGCAATAAAAAAATTATGGTAAATATAATAGAATGACCAATATTAAGAATATCGTTTATGGGTAATCGATTTATTATTATACATGAGGTTATTTCACTATTATTATACATTTATTTAATGTTTTCTCAAGTTAGTGTTGAAATGGAATGGTTTTTTATTTAATTACCTTTTTATATTAATTATTTCTTATTTAATCATGATAGCTTATGATGTATGTCACTATTAATAGGATTTTGATACCACAATTTATATTTTTTCCTATCCAATTGAAATGAATATGGATATCTTGAATAATATCAACGATTTATGATTCTTTGATGTAATGTATTTTATATTTTCTACATAATATGGAAATCATGTATATATCTTGTTTTTTAAGACTACTAAGCTGATTATTCCATCAGAATGAGGTCTATTGTATCATAATACTATTTAATATTGTCAATAGTAGTGTAGGGTTACTAGATTCAGGTCTTATATAGTTTATATAATAAGCATGTTTACTAGAACAACTGGTATCGAGGTTATAAATGAACATAGATAGCCAAATATTAATGATAATCCATTTAATTATTTGAAAACCTTTATACATTGAGGAAATTTTATTTAATTTCTCTATATTCATGATGTCTATAAGATAACTTAATTTTTTCCATATTTAATAATGGTTTCTAGTGGAATAAAGGGAATAAACACCCACAGAAAATGTAGGGATTCTATTATTGAGAAAAACAATATATATGTTTTTGGAAATAGTAATATCATTCCCATATTAGTGTAGCTAACTCATGTCATGATGAATAAACATACCCATAATGAACAAACTATTATTTCATACTCAAATTCACAAATATTGGATGGATTCATTAAACCGAAGATATTATCATTTAATTAAACTACTAATTTATTTGAATCTAAAGAAAGGATTACGTATATAAAAAATACATTCGATGCCCTGGGAAGTAATTAAAGTGAAAAATTTGTTTTGGTAGTGTATTTATTTAAAGGATATATCATTGAAAGGTGGTCACTGATACAAAACACTAAAGAGGATGATGAAATATATATCTTGGAATATATAATACTTTTTATATTATTTCATAAGTACATCACTGAAGAACAAATAGATGAATGGAAGAGGAGGATAATCACATTAAATAAAAAGGATGGAGAAAGTGTGGATACGTATGTTGAAAAATTTACAAGATTAGACACACATGTATTAGACAATATAAAAAATAATTAATGAAATATTCATAGTTTCTTTCATGATCTCAAGACAAGTCTTTATAGGGATATAGTTTCAAAAATATTGTTATCATATTATGATATGGTTTCCTTTTCCATTAAGTCAAACAATGAATTTTATTTATCTTATATCACAAATGGAAATCAAAGGAATAAGTGGTTGACTCGTTTCTAAGATGAAGGGAACACGTCAATGGAGAATAATAGAAGGAGTTAATTTTCATCTTATAATTACATTTGAAAAAACATCTTGGAAAATGGTTGAAGGGAATGGGAAGTTGTTAGAATTTTTAATTGACAGAATAAAAGGATAATGACTATAATGAAATAAATGAAACCACTACAATCACTAGTGAAAAAACACTTTTTAGCGTCGGTTTTTTTAATTTTTGACGTCGGTTATAAACCGACATCTTTATAGGTGACGTTAAAAATATAGTTTTCACGTTGTTTCTTTAGAAACCGACGCGAAAAATAATTCTCTTATGAGTTTCAGCGTCGGTTTTATATAAAACTGACGCCGAAACTACATTTAGACATGATTTTCGGCATCGGTCTTTTAAAAAACTGACGCTGAAAACTGAGTCGAATAGGTTTTCGGCGTTGGTTTTATAGAAAACTGGCGCCATAGAAAACTTTTGGCATCGGTTATTAGAAAAACCGACGCCGTAAATAATTTTTTTTAAAATATTCGGCGTCGGTTTTTAAAATAACAGACGCCGTAAATAAATTTTTTTTATAAAATATTTATAATTTCACCTCCAAAAAAATCAGAACCCTGAAAAAAAACGGAGTATACAAAAACAATAAAATAGTTTTTGCAGAGGCACTTGAGAAAACTCAAAGTAAAGCAGAATTAAAATACACGTACCTGAAATATACGACATGCTCATTGTTGGTTAATAGGTATGAAATCACTTGAACTGGTTGGCATGCACTATTACTAAATAACAGTAATCCAGACATCCTGTTTCAATGAAAAGTAGTAATAAAGATTTTTAATAATGGAATATATGATTCATAATTGATAGTAGTGGGTAGAAAATCCATAATTGTTTGTGCCAGAACCGACAAACTAAATCTATTTCATCTTTAAACAATAATTTTCTAGTATGAATCATTTCCAGGAATCTATTACCCCAATGAATCCCTCAATTTCACAATAAAAAAAACCTGGAAATATTCATCATACATTTGTAGAGTTCAGGTTCAGTTTCTTAGTATATCACATCTCCCTCAGCACATAGTAATTTTGCTGAAAGATTCTAATCAAATAACCAAGCGGGTAACTTTGGATGCTGGAATGATGGTAGTATTTACCGAGCACAACTAAACATACCTGCATGGTGCATTTTCTTGATCTAACTATACTCAGTATCAATCATTGTGAGTTTCCACCCATAGATAACATCAATTCTGTCAAAACAGTAATGAAACTCACCAAGGAGATGTGCGTGAAAAAATCAATCCAAGATATTACTGCAATGAATAAACATTAAATGAAAATGTGTAATTTATTTGAATCATTCATTTTTTCACAAAGTAAATTACCAAAATGATATGTTACGACCCCTGATCAGAATTCTAGGAACACTCAGCCGATGCAACCTCTTCCTCACCTCCCCCACTGAAGATATTAGGGGTGTCTCTTCACCGTAGGATCCCCACCACCCCCAACCTCAAGTTTTTATATTTGATCTATATAGACGTGCATTATCCATTCACTATTGTTATTTTTTTAAGTTATGTAATAATAGATAAATAAGTTTGAGTAAAAAAAATAGGTGATAAGATTGGAATCAAATATATATTGAAGAGACATACAGAAACATACCTTAAAAATTGACGCCATCTATTTTATCTTTGTGCAAACCCACTAAGCGATGTTTCAGGGATTATGTGATATGCTTCTCAGCAATCATTTTTCGATATTTATTTTCATAAAAAATAAAAAGGACTAGAAGATATTGATGTGAATGCAAGGGAGACAATTTTTAGTGTTTGTGAATGTTATTTCGCTATAAGAATCTCTATGTTCATGATCCAAGTACCACCCTCCAGATCTGTCACTGTAGAGACAAATGATTTTAAGAAATAATAATGAAAAGAAATATAATAACTAATTCTGAATTAAAATACACGTACCTGAAATATACAACATGATCATTGTTGGTTATTGTTGAAGCATTCATTTGATTATTAGTAGGTTCAATAAAACAGTTTTTGCAGAGGCAATTGAGAAAAATCAAAGTAAAACAGAATTAAAATACACGTACCTGAAATATACGACATGCTCATTATTGGTTATTGTTGAAGCATTCATTTGATTGTTAGTAGGTTCAAACACCTAATATATCATAAGAGTTAGTTTTTTAAACCCATATGTATTATTATTTAAAAATATTAGTATATACATACCTCAAATCTTAATCATACTTAACAAAAAGTCCTCAAAAGAAGATTGAATATGGATCATATTAGATTGGGAATAAGAATGTGAATCATTGAATACCTACAATAATATTGAATGATATGAAATTAATAAATAGAATAAAGTGGAAGAAAATATATAAAAAAATTAATACAACTAACCTTATGAAAATCAGTAGTTTCCCCAGTTGTGATTATCTCGTACATAAATCATAGAATATAATAACCACATTCAACATGTCCATTTTGACGATGACACTGCAGTTATAAAACATTTAACTAATAATAAAAACCAATATATAACAAAAATATAAAAACTAATTACATGTACTTCCACATATTTGATTTTCGTTGGTTTCTTTTCCTTTGTAAAATGTTTCCATGAACTGCATTTTTTTATATAATAACTAATAAAACTTGTGTTAACAATTAAAATTAAACATAACAAACTTATAAAAATAAAAAAACAACTTACCTGTTTAATAAGTTGGAAAATGGTTTACGCACTTTTCCTAATAAAGAGCAAAACCAATATAAGGTGCATTCATTTGGGAAAATACGCCTAACATCCAATGCCCCCTATAATACAAAAAGATCACAATTAATGACATTATAATGATCATGAGTTCAAAATTATGTTGATGTTCTTACTTATTAAGAAATGGAAAAAACCAGCATTGAATCTCTGTTTGTGATAATATCTCGGATAAATATTGAACTCTTTCATCATTATTCACATGTTTGACTTCCAAGGAAACGTACTCTGGATCTATAAAGCTATAAATTCTTATAGTTTCATTTTGTAAAAGAATCCTATGTAGATACATAATTTAAAAAGAAAATATAGTTAGTCAATGACATAACAATATTTTATTAAAGAAATAGAAATTCAAATGTCAATTTACTTACATGGAAAACAACTGCACCACATTCAGCCCGATCTCTTCAAAATTAACTAAATTCATGATATCATCTTTCAATATTCTCAATTTATAATTTCTTCCACATATATCGAGCGTCAAACGAAACTCATAGATAAAATTCATGGAAGAAGGGGACTCAGATAATCTTCTCAACCCATAAGAAATATCAGAAGTATCTACAGCCGACTATTTCTGAACATTTTGTTGCATTTATACAGTTTCTTTTGTTTTAAGATAATCCTATATAAGTTAAATGTCAGAAAACATTATAAGTAATTTAGAATCATTTGTAATTAATATTTAAAAAAACGCATACCTGATTTGAAATATAACGAAGAAGTGTAGTTGGCCAAAGTAAAAATGGCCCATACATTCCCCAACACTGGTGATATCGACAGAAGGAAATGGTAGTAGAGCAGTAGGATCTATAATAACAAGTACTGATACTCTCACCTGACCCATTTGCATAGGCTGATGATGTACCGAGTCCCCCAAAAAATACACCTGTCTTAACGCAACAATATGTACATGAGGATCTCCCGCAAACAACTCACAATATAAGGCTTGATCCGAGGGAGGAGGTGGAGGCTCAAAGTTAGCAGGTGGGGCAGGGTAGTCAGGGTGAGCAGGCTGAGAAGTCAGAAAAATGAAAAGGGTATATTAGTGTTTAAAATTTATAACATAGAAAAATTGATTAAAAATAAAATAAAATAATATACCTCGAAAGGCTGCCCAGACGGGGCAGGGTAAACAGATGGGGTAGGGTAGTCCGGGTGAGTAGTTTGAGAATGTTGAAAAATGAAAAAGTTGTATCAGTGTTTATAATTTATAAAATATAAAAATTGATGACATGTAAATAATATACCTCGGAAGGCTGCCCAGACGGTGCTGGGTAAGCATATGAGGCAGGGTAGTCTGAGTGAGTAGGCTGAGAATGCTGAAAAATGAAAAAGTTATATCAGTGTTTATAATTTATAGAAAAGAAAAATTGATAACAAGTAAATAATATACCTCGGAAGGATGAGAAGACTATGTCTGTATTTCCAAGTGTTCTAATAAATCCTTCTGTACTGCTGCTTGAATTTGATCACCCATAGACCGTTTCATATCATGCAGCTCCTCTTTTAAGGATTCGATTTCTGGGTCTCTTGATTGCTTACTCTTACCAAAAACCTTCCGAATACTAACACCCGCCTCATATCCAATAACACGGTTGGGGTGTTCTACCTTTCCCAAAGCAGTGGCTAGGATATCCATCCTACCCTCGGGGATAAAAGAGCCTTGTGTCTCTTTCTCCTGAAGTTCATCATGAAATTAAAAATAAAAATATTTATATTAGTTTTTATAAATTATAAAAAAGGAAAATTTTTAACAATGAAATAATATTTACTTACAATTCTATCAGCCACTTGATGAGCTTCGTCTGTAAGATATTGTTCATTTTTTCTTCTTCTTGGTCATTTCCATTTCTCACGGCGAGTGGAAGGAGATGGACGACCATACAGGACCTCTTCTGAACCACTACTTGATCGAGCTCATAATGCTTCAAATTTTTCTTCAATCATTTTCTACTCCAAATATGAGTACCCTCTACGTGATAAAGTATGAGGGTATATGTTTTTCAACTGGAACTCCTGATGAGATCTCCTGGAGGCCTGTTACATAAAAATAAACTACTAAGTAATAAGGAAAATATAGCATAAATTTTAAAATATAAAAAAATTACAATACCTGAAATTTCTCTTCCTGACGGCTGTCAACAAATCACATCCATGTTTATTTATCTATATATGGATACTTAAGACATGGGCTTTCAAACCTTCCCTTTCCAAAAACATAATTTTTCGTCAGTTTGTTTTTAAAATCTCTCCATCGAACCGCCTCTAAAGAGAGATGTCTTTTCCTAATTTCTTTGGTTTCCTCAAAATTGAATGTCATCTATAATTGAAAAAATTAAATATTTCATTTAAACTGTATAATATTAAAAAAATGAGATAAAATAAATAAATAAATATATTTTACAGTCACGGCCTCCCAAAGCTGTTGCTTCACCATCCTGTTCACTAACTTCCAATCAGGATATAAAATACTAATCCTACAATAGATCTGCATCGATATATAACTGACAAACTGAACTGCATTTGGGCCAACGGCATTATTATTATCATCAAAACAGATGTGTGCTTTGTTATCATCATGAGCAAGTGATAGTTTTGGTAAACGTGTAATACCATGTTTACCAACTAGAGAACTTGATTTTTGAGTAGTAATTGGAGAAGTATCCTCCACCGAGGACGCATCAGTAGTCCTGTAATTTTTTTTGTAAATTAACAGTTTAATTTCATTAAATAAGTATATTACCGAATATTTAATAATATTTCAAAATAGATATACCTCGGTAACTGATCCTCTCTATCTATATATAACATTGATACTAGAAATTTTAATGAAATTTTGTGTACCGGCATATCATTAGAAAACTGAATAATTAGAAACAACGAAGACAAAAATAAATATGTAAAAATAGAGGCATGAATTTGTAAGTTTTAAAAATCAACACAAAATATAAATATTTACCAGAAAAATTAGGAGACTAATTTTGTGTTTTGCCACATCCCTTCATCATGATCAGTACGTACTCCATGCACTATGTCTGTCTTATATTCATTGTAATCATCTGAAAATTGCGTAATAGATGAATAAGGCTCATGTAAATCACTAGCATCATCAGAATCATCCTCATCACCCAAATGGTATCTTTTCCCTTGCAAAAAAACTGACCACTGATCATTCGACAGATCAATTACATAAAATACTTGTTTATATTGTGTCGCCAAGATAAATGGTTCCTCATTGTGATTAAATCTTTTCAAATCAACCAGTTTAAACCCATATTCATCATGTTTCATGCCACTATTACTATCAACCCAATTGCACTTAAAAACAGTGACTCGAAATTTAATATAATAAATTTCTCATATGTCTTAAATAACTCCAAAATATGACGTTGATGCAGAAATTGGGTTTTTATCTTTGGAACTCGAAAAATGCACTGATTCAGCAAATACCATCACACCACTATTCTAAACGGTACTCTTGTCATCCAGGTTTTTTGTGTAAAATGGGTATCCATTGATATCAAAATCTGAACAAGTGATCACATTAATAAATGGTCCCCCTGCTAACCACTTCAATGTTTCTGATACAGATATATCTGGGGTGACTTTCTTTTTAAACCATGAATCAAATGTCTTCTTATGCTCAATCATCAACCACTTTTCATTTCTTTTCTAATATCGTAACTTTAATTCAGCAATATGTGAGGATATATATGATTGAACCTCATCTGTGTTGTTCAAAATGTATAAATGTGCTTGCATCACTTCATCACGTGGAATGAACTTTACCTTTAAGCCTCAAACCCCGCTACCTTCTCTATCAACTGTAATATGTCGAGATACAGGGAGACCAATATGCTCCACCTCATTCAAATAATCAGTACAGAACCCAATCACATATTCTGATACATATTTTTGAACAATATAGGACTCTGGTCGATAAGGATTTTTAACATATCCTTTCAAAATTTTCATATATCTTTCAAAAGGATACATCCATCTTAAATAAACAGGCCCACATATTCTTATCTCACGCACCAAATGAATCAATAGATGAACCATTATATCAAAAAATGTGGGTGGGAAATACATTTCTAGTTGACAAAGAATAAGAGTTGCTTCATTCTCCGACACATCTAACAAATTTGGATCAACGACTTTGCTACAAATGGATTTTAAGAAATTACATAACCTGATGATTGTCTTTCTGACAGCTTTCGGTAATATACCACACACTTCTACTGGTAGAATTTTTTGCATCAACACATGGTAATCATGTGATTTCATACCTATTAATTTACAATCCTTCAATGACAGAAAATTATTCACATTTGAAGAAAAACCACTGGGTACTTTAATACCATGAAGACACTGACAAAAATTCATCTTTTCAATATTCCTTAATGTGTGACAAGCTAGAGGTAAATATGTTCTGTTTCCTTTCACAGCGGGAGCTAACTCCAAACGTATTCGCATTAATATCAAGTCCAATATAGCATGTAATCCATCTTTTATCTTTCCTTTTATGTCTAACAAAGTTCCAATAAAACTATCACATATGTTTTTCACAACATGCATAACATCAATGTTATGTTTTATCTCTAAAAATCACTAATAAGGTAGTTCGAAAAAAATAAACTGCTTCTTCCAAATATGTTTTTGTAAACCAAAACTTTTTCTCTTTCTAAATGTTGAATCAATATATTTCACTCTGTCATAATATTCTTCAGCTGAAAATGGTTGAGGGGGGAGGTGGTATTCATGTAAACCGTTAAATGCTTTTTTCAATCTACGATAAGGATAATCAATTCGCAAAAATCGTCGATTTCCCATGTACACTGTCTTTCTTCCATTCTGCAATTGATAATATGAAGTTTTTTCTTCTCAAATTGGACATGCTTTATGTCCCTTAACAATATATCCAGATAAGTTTCCATATCCCGGAAAGTCGTTTATAGTGAACATTATCATAGCACGCAAAAGAAAATACTCTTTCTTGTATTCATCGAAAACTGTAACACCTTTCTCCCATAGCAGGTTTAAATCCTCGATCAATGGTTTAAGATACATATAAATATCATTTCCTTGTTGTTTTGGTCCGGAAATCATCAAGCTCATCATAACATATTTTTTCTTCATACATAGATGTGGGGACAAGTTATAAAGTACCAGCAAAATAGGCCTTGAACTATGTTGGCTACTGAGGCTCCGATATAGATTCATTCCATCAGTACACAATCCCATTATGAGATTTCTAACTTCACTTCCAAAATCATGAATTTTTTTATCAAAACTCTTCCACTGTGGTGAATCAACATGGTGACATATGTTACCATCAGAGATACGCTCATCTGAATTCCATCTTAACCTTTTTTGCATCAATTGAATTTTCAAATAGACGCTTCAAACGAGGAATAATTGGAAGGTACCAAATTGCTTTAGCTGGAGTTTTGATTCTGTACCTAAAAATAAATCAGAATTGATTTATCATAATTGTTTTAAAAAAATATTGTATGTTATCATTGGAAAGTAAAAAATTGATTTTTCATAACGTTACATGACATCACCTGAAAATGAATCTGAGTTGACTTTCTCATCCATCTTATAGCGTGATGTTCCACATGTAGGACAACTTGATAAATGTTCATTTTCTTTCCCATATAGTACACAATCATTGGGTCAAGCATGTATCTTTTTATACCCCAATCCCATTGGGCATAATATTTTCTTCACCTCATAATTGGAATCTGGAAGTCCATTTCCTTCTGGAAGAAGCTCTTTTAAAATCTCAAGTAAACTGGAGAAACTTTTATCACTCCACCCATTTTTTTCTTTTAAGTTAACTAATCTCAAAACTGCTGATAACACTGTATATTTACTGCAACGTGGGAATACTGGTTTCTTAGAATCTCCATAAAATCATTCAATAGTTGGTGTTTTTTCGATGGTTTCAACAACTAAATCATGAATTAATTCTTCAATACGATCCTCGGCCTCATTATGAATATCGTTATCAACATTGGATGTTGAATTTTTAGTTATTTCGCCATAAAACATCCAACATGTATAATTAAGGCTAAAACCATAACAAATGATATGATCCTTGATTTCTCTGGAGTTTAACTTTCTCATATTTACACACTTCACACATGGACATAAAATCAAATCAATATTTTGATTATGCCGTTTAGCAAATTCAAAAAAATTATCAACTCCTTTTTCATATTCACTAGTAGTTCTTCGTAAATAAATCTAATTATGATCCATTAATACCTGATATCACAATATAATTGATGAATATATTAAAACATATAAACATTTAAATATCTATCAGATAAATTGTAATCAAAAACATATTCCATAAAAACTATTGATAATTAGATAAAAAACATCAGATATGAAACACGTTTAAAAATAGAGTAAACAATTTATTTTCATATTATATACATTTGTGTTATATTGATATTATAATTTAATTATAATATCATTTTTTTAAAATTTATTAGTTCATTAATTTAAAGGAAGCAATAAGTGAAATGTGGGAGTACATGGAAATATGTATAAATTATTAATAAATATCAATTCTTTATTGAAAGTAAAAAATATAATTGGTTGTTTTAAAATGTAAGATATCAAGCAAAATGGGTGTAATGTAATTTTATAACTTCAATCACATTTAATTAAAAGTCACTAATGAAGGAGATCTTATACAAGAAGTGGAAGTCATAAAGAAAGCTATCAAGTGCAACTTGTAAAGGATCTATAACAAGAAATAAAAATTAGATAATATAAAATTTCATAATGATAAATTTTTGATACCACCAGGGTCAAAAATTGATACGAATTTCAAAAATTCATTCAACCACAAACACAGACTCAGTTCGGTACAAAAATGTTTACTAAAAACCTACAGAAGTTAAAAAACAAATCTTCAAAATTGTTGATTCACAATTTATGTTGATCAAATAAAAAAAATAATAAAATACCTTAGAAAGATAAGCTAAGATGATGATAGAGATAAAACTAGAACATACCTGTAGTTTTATTATGATCCTATTTTTTACTACAACCATACATAACAGAGCTCAAATTTGAAAGCAATGTCGATCTTAGGACTACAAGAACTCATAACACATCTGACTGAACATTAATTCCTACTTAAATAGGGTTCTTGAAGTAGAAACAAACAATTGGAGATGAAATATGAGATAAACAGGAAGAACACATACCAGAAATAGTGCAAATGACAAAAAACCTTCAATAATGCCCGTCCAAGATCACAAATCAGGTTCGAAGGTCATCGGGAGTCTGATGTGCCGTAACGGGGCTTGATTTCGACGATCGAACAAAATGAGGGTTTCGGCCGCAGCGGAGCTTGATTTCGACGATCGATCAAAATGAGGGTTTCAGACCCTGAATAATTTTAAAAGAATTTTTGCGTCGGTTTTAAGGAAAACTGACGCGGAATATGTTTTGTTTAGTTTCCGCGTTTGTTTTTTAGAAAACCGACGCCGAATATATAACTTATGGCATCAGTTTTCAGGATATCCGACGCCGAAAGTTTTTTTTAAAAACTATCTTCCGCATCGGTTGTCATCATAACCGACACCGAATATGTTTTTTTTTTGTTTCGGCGTCGGTTTTCTGCATCGGTTTTCCTCAAAACCGACGCCGAAACTAAAAAAAATTCTTATGCGTTGGTTTTTTTGAAAATCGACGCCGAAATTCCTTTTTATTTATTTTTCGTGTCTATTTTTTTGAAAACCGAAATGGAAAATATGTTTACTAATATTATTGGTGTCAGTTTTTTGGAGAACCGACGCCATAAATTCCCCGCACATACTATTCGAATCGGTTTTTAAAAAACCAACATTATTAAGACGATGCTAAAACCCGTATTTCCACTAGTGAATCATAAAATTCATAAATAATACATGGGGAATTATTCAACACAAGTTCCATAAAAATTATGGCAATGTACCACTGAATTATCCATGGGGAGAAGACAAAGAATATTTAATTACTCCCATCAATGAAGAAATTAATTTTGATGTGGTAAAAGATACACATATCTTACTCTCTAGAAGTGAAAGTATTTTATTCAATTAATGTTCTACCGACTATTTTTTATATGATAATATTTGGAATAAAATCACATGACCACCTAAATTATTAGATGTTGAGTAGGTAGGAAAAACATATAATTATAGAATGATAATATATAATGTCTATATCTCTTATCTTATATATGTTTTGGGAATGTTTGTCCTTAAAATATTATTACACTTCTGAAATTTTAATTCTATGTAAATTTTTCTATGGTTTAAATCTCTCATTTTAGATCCCATATAATGTTTCTTATAAGGTATGTAATATTGGGTAATATGAATAAACCAATTGTATTCATTCTGTGTGAGGATGAGCCTGAACATCCAATGGAAATAACATCTATCATATGGGTTTTTATACAAAGTAATGAATTATTTAATCTGTGATAGTTGGATAGAATCTCAACATGGAGGATATTCCTATTTAAAATATTTTTTTATTTTATTCTATAAATTACTCCAAATAATCCTCAGATTTATGCAGTTGAGTTATCAAAAGAAATCAGACATAGTGATGTATTTTTTGGAAGGCTCCATATAGAATGGCCCTGATTGAGAAGTATGAATTGTAATAGAAAATATATGAGAATATAGAGGGGGATTCATTCATCATATTTCTTCACCATGGGGTGAACATATACATTTTTTAGGAGAAACCTAAGTCAATTCTTATTTACATGGATTTTTCGCAACATTCCAAAATTACTATTAATAAGAAGTATCCTCTACCCTACATAGAAGATTTTTTTGACTATTTAAAGGTAAATAAATTATTTTACAATATTTATCTTCAATATATATATTATCAAAAAAGGTTAGAGAATGAGGATATACCCTAGAAATCCTTTTTTACTAGGTATGGTCATTATGAGTTTATAGTAATTTCATTTAAATATATTAATGACCCTTCTGTCATCATGGATTTGATGAACAATGTATTCTGATTTTACCATTATATATTTCTAGCAGTATTTATAGATTATATTATTTTATATTCATATTGAAAGAATGTATATGAAGTATATTATAGTATTGTGTTAAATACCTTGTAGAAATATAATATATATATATATATATATATATATATTAAAGTGTCATTTTTTGATACAAAAATGTGCATCGTTTGGTCATATATTTTAATTTGATGTAATATCGATGGAACCTTCAATGATATAAGATTTTCCCAAAATATTATTAAAAATAATCATAATAGAGATCTTTAGTTTTATTGGTTTGAATGTATAATAGTGAGGAATATTGAGAAATTATTAGGGTTATACATTCTAATCATGAAGTTGACTGATATGGGGTTTGAGTTCTTACGGAAAGATGAATGTGATAATAGTATCAATGAACTAATGTGAAGTATGGTCTATGAGCCTATTCTTAAAATACCATATAGTTGATAAGAGTGTTTATATATAGTGACACATTAAGTATGGGACAATGATTTTTCATCAGGCATTATGATATGGTAATAGATTACTCCACCCACTAATTGATAATACTTGAGTAAAATATCTTGACACCCGATTTAATGTTGGAATCAGTAATGTTTTCATTGAAGGTATAATGGACCTATTTATATGGTAAAATTTGTGATATATATAATTATCATAAAATCATAAAGTATATATTCACTCTGAAAGAGTTTCATATATTCTAGAGAAGATTGTTAGATTTGATCAATTATTATGACTACATAATACATTACCACCATGGGAAGGAGAACACGATGAATGATTCTCTAATTTAGAATGATCATGCTAGTTTATCCATGATGAAGATTGTAAGAGATTTAATGTTTATAGATTTTAATTGTTAGATCATGAAATATTGAGAAAAAGGGGGAAACCTTATCTTTATCAGAAGAGTGTTCAACCATTTATTCATGATAGGATTAATAGGGATCATATAGAAGTTGTGTATTTATAGAAAATGGTGAGGAATGTTCCTGAGTTCAACTATGATCACATTACAGTGATAATTTCAACGGACTATTTATGTGTCCCTTTAATAGTAGAGTTGAATACAGAGCTCTTGGTTGACACTCATAGATATTAATTCTCTATTAATCATGTCTGAATAATCTTTTTTGTGATCTAAAATAATATTTCATGTGGGATAACATGATATAGGATATTGATAAGTATGTATCATGATTCCTAGAATGTTAGAATGTTATGTATAAGAGACTAGAGTATAAGTAACTATTATAACCACTATACATACCAAAATGGAAATGGGAAAAATTACCATTGATATAGTTTTCAGACTCGCCAAAACATCTAAATCGAATAATGTTCCATGAGTTATTGTCTATCACGTTATGAAAGTAGTTAGTTTTACTTTTAATTAAAGAATATTTTTCTCTTGATCAACCTACTCAATTATACCAGAAAGAAGTTGTGTAATTGCATTGAGTGCCACTCCCAATTGTATCTTATTTAGTTCTACTGTTTACCTTTATGTTTTAGAGAATACTATAGTAGGCTCTGGATATAGACTTTAGATTTCTTAATAATTATCAACAAAATAAATGCGGTCATTCTTAATGGAGTGCTAAAAATATAAAAGAGATGTTAACATTTTATCCTTGTATTTAAATGTTTTTTGTGATCATAACATTATGGTGGTATAATTTTCATAAATAATATCTTACACTCGTGACATTAGATGGATCTTTATTAATTCATCTATATAAATAATAGCATAAACTCAATTTCTTAGGATGATGTTAGAGAACAATCTATAATGGGATAATATTTTTCTGAGGGAATGGATTAGAAGGATAAATGCATTCAAAAAAACATAAGGTAAGTATAGATTCTATAATATATTTATAATGATAATGTTATGTGAGATATATAGATTGATGTTAGTGAAAATTTGTGACTACAAATATCTCTATGGAAAAAGGTTATGTGGTTTGGATATCAGTGAAATATGAGACCTATATATATGCCCCTTCAAAATTATTTCTCATACTGAAATGATAGATTAAAATTTACTGAATCAAATAAATCTCCCTAATGTTCATAATTTGTTTATTATATCATTACTGGGGTATTAAAAACATAATACATCATATGTACATAACTCAGAGGTCTTACAACTAGAGAAATATCAGTCTTATTAAAAATAACATGTAGAGAATATGATTCAAAGATAGAAAGTGTTATACACCATGACCCCCACTTGGACAATGTTTTGTTATGAATCCAAAAAATTAAAGAATCTTAATGGGATAATTTTTTTTGGATTTGGAATAATTTTCCTCATTTTTTATTGGAGTGATGGAATATTAAGTGGGAAATTCATATAATGGGGTATAGTGTAATACATAGAGATTTAATGATATATTTATCATTAAATAAATTTATTTTATATCTTTATTTTCCGGAAAATATAGTTTTAAAAAATATTGCCAACATAATAAATTATTATTATTTATTTTTGAGTTCATAATTTCAATATTTTGATTATTTTAATTTTTATGTATTTTTTTTGAAAATATTGATTTTAAGTGAATAGTGTAAAATACTAATTTTTGTAAAACTGTCTTTTATTTTATTTAAATCATGTAATTTAAACATTACATTCTAATTTTTATTTGATATCATTTTTCTGTTAGATAAATTTAATTTACATATAATTCCATAATAACCAACAATTTAAATAATTCTAATAAAATTCAATATTTAGTCATATTTTTTTTATCAAACAGATTTTAATCGCATTTTGCATGATTCTTATGGAAAAAATTTCCCAAAACTATATGAATTAAATTTGATAAAATTGATTCCATATTTGGTATAAAAAAGTAACATTCTGGAAACTAGGTTCCTTTTATTTTTATTTATTATGAGTGGTAACAGTACTAAAATTTATCACATGGATAAAGGGTATATCAGGTAATTAAGGCTAAAACCATTGAGATATGGAAATAAAAATCATCCAAAATTTTAATATATTTAATTATATTATAATAATTATATCTAATCTATATAAACATCTAAAATATTGAATTTCTGGTCCATTATCCTTAGATAATATAATTATTAATATTTTTTGTAATAAAACTTCCCATGTGCCACACTCTTTCATTTCATTTATTTTATATGATTATATATGGATATTATAGTTTAATTATGAAATAAAAAATTTTATTTAATAAAATTATTATTTTTATGACGGTATATTTTCGTAACACTTTTTATTTTATTATCTAATGTTCTTATGCAATGCAGAATAATATTTATTCAAATGAAAAAAGTCATTCTAAAAATAATAAATTCAATAAAATTTGGATTAATTATTATGTTACAGTAATTTATTATATACATATGAAATATTATTGATGTTAGAAATGATAAAAATTTA
The DNA here is from genome assembly GCA_963277665.1 of Viscum album. NCBI lineage: Eukaryota > Viridiplantae > Streptophyta > Magnoliopsida > Santalales > Viscaceae > Viscum > Viscum album. The sequence continues at coordinate 1,363,353,052 of OY728162.1, read as the reverse complement.
ACTCCATATATTTCATGATATATTTTAAGTAAAATTAAATGAATATTATCCAAAAACACATTAATGATATTCTATGAAAATATTATTTTATTAAATTATATAAATATGTAAAATATATTAAAATTTGACAGGGGGATATTATTTGGTCAATAATATCAATATGTTTTCTATTTATGAGACAATTTTAATATATATATTATATTATGACACATTAATATTTAAAAATTTTGTACTATGGTTATGGTTACTATTGGTTAATGAAGGTATAAATCCAAACGATAAGGTTTAAAAATATATTTAAAACTCTAAAAATTGAATTGGATGATTATATTAATAAAATACACTCTTTATCATTTTTTCTCTTCCATTTTTTAATCATTTTCATGAGTTAGACACATATTATATTATAAAATTTCTATAATTTCTAAATTTTTATCACCCCGCACAAATAAATAGATAACACTTCACTATTTTCTTTACAAAACATTAATCCTTGTAGCTCAACCACCCCAATACCAATTATTTTCAACAAAAGTTTACCCAAATTCCATAGATTCTACTCTTTCAAAAGTACCATCATAGGTCCTATAACAGGAGATTCAGTGGAATTCTAGAAAAGACGAAGTAATATTCTTTACTGACTCATTAAAGATTAATACTTATTGAACTTCCTCATAACATGTTATAACAATATTGAAATAATAAATCCTGTATCATAAATATATTGTGAAATTATAATGATTTGGTTAAAAAAAATTCATATATTTTCTATCTTATGTAATGAAACATATATCTCACGCATACATAGGTCTTATCATCTCCATGTAGATGGTTAAATGTTTTTCATCACTATCATACCTCAATGGTTATAAAAGTGTAAATAATAATATTTATAAATATATATTATTTATAGAAAAATTTAAATATCATATCTACCTTCTTACCATCCAAATAGTTGTAAAACTGATAACATCCCTCTTTTGTGCATGCAGACTACCTCCTGCATGAAGCCATGTGATACGTTCTTAATTTATTCATTAATTTCATGGTAATAAGAATATATTTAAATCATTTCAAAGATATATATGATTCAATAATTATTATATAAATTTGAATCATTTTTACCATTCATTCCTTCTATCTTTTGAAATGCAGAAACAACAATTATACATATGTATAACCTAACAACACAATGAATGAGCTAATTCATTTTTTTATATATCATTTATTAATTACTCTAAATATCTACATATATATTATATGTGATATTTATATCATGTGAAAAATTCTCAGTATGAATTAATGATGAATACGATAAATTGACTAATACAAATGAATCAAAACATACATGAAAATATAAAAATTTTACACCAAAAATAATGTTATTAATTAAATACTGTTAAAAATTGGGTGATAAATTATTATAAATGGATCATATATGATATTATATATATTAATAAAATTATGTAATATATTTAAAATAAATCTATTTTTTTATATTTTTTTAAAAAAACAATGTACTAGGAATGATACAAATGGGGTAAGGGATTTCAAATAAATTTCTCCTTCATCGAAACATATTTGGTACTATGTACTAATATTTATTTATTCAGAGAAAATTAAAATAAATTATAGTTATTTATAATTAATATAAATTTATTCATGATAAATAATTATTCAATTCATGTTATTATTTCAAGAGTAACTTTTGATAGAAAATCCGGTCTTAATTCTCTATGGATTGAGTATATTTTTTTTCTATATTAATATTTCTCATAATATTTTTACAAAAGTAATTTGTATTTATAAAAATTAATATTCAATATAATTTAATGTTATTTTTTATATTTAATGCGGTTTTAATAGAACATTTCTATATTTTTAAAAAATTATCATTTTTAACTCTCATTATATATGTCAAAAGGAACATTTATTTTTAAAAAATACGCCATCAAAAGTTTTTCCCACTACTATAAGAATTTTAGGCTATTTAAATGGGCTTTCAAGCCTTGTATTCAGGCCACTTGGCCTTGGGCCTTCGGGCTATGTAATGGGTCTCCCTCTACCCAGTATAAAGAGGTCTTTGCTTTCAAATAATAAATTGAGGCTTCGACGCCAACCTTTAAAAAAAATTAATATTACTTAATTTTTAATCTATAAGAATATTTATTGATAAAGAATATGATTTATGAATTAATTTAATCGTTAAATATGTAGGGAATCCATTTGAAATTTAGTGACGTATATTCTGTTGAATTATATATATCCCATAGATGCATAAACATGTCTCATGAGATGAATAAATTGTGAAAATTAAACAGGGTTTTGGTATATACTTACCCATTGAATAAATTGTCTTAGCATAATTGTTTGATAATAGAGATATCTGGATGTATGTATTCGTAAAGCCCAATTTTAATATTTTCTTACATTAGTAATTCATCTATTATTATCCATGGTATTAATGCATTAATATTAATCGTGGATTAAATTTTTCTCAAGTAATTGATTATATTCCAGGTGAATTTGGTTATTCATGTTTTGATATTGATTATTCATTAGTTACTAATTATATAATGTATAATACATGAATACTACATAACATATCATATCTCCCATTATTGGTTTTCCTTTCACCGGGATATATAGAATAATATTATAAAAAATATCAAAAATTTAAGGTGTTTGTTATGATATGTATTTTTTATTTCCAATATAATTTTTTAATCATATATATATATATCACTTTATTGATGAATACTAAACTAGTAAATTGTTTGGTATGAGATCTATTATAGCATATGATGATGAAATATTATATAGACTGCCTCATGGTTATTGGTGTTGGGGATTCATTTATAATTAAATATATCATTTTTATGGTACCAATCCATCACTCAGTAACTGGTGAACTAGAAAAAACACTAAAATGTGTATGGTACCCCATGAACGACTCAACAAAATATTTTACCCTACCTTACAAATTTAGAAAATCAAAATGATTCATTGACTTAGAAAGATTCATAGACATATAAATTTTATTTTTCATTCAATATTCCATAACATTTGGTTGTTCAAGAGGACAATCATTGAATTATCTATCAACTTCAATATTAATGTGGTTTTCTTGTGTAATTTTTGTGAATGAAAACAATAACAATTAGTCTGAGAAACAATAATCCTAGTGAGAAACCATATAATCATGAAAAATATTTTAAAATATTTCTAAATTACGACATGATCATATGAATCATTGAAACCTTATATTTAGACAAGTTTATTCATTATACTCATCTATTCAAATCCTTCATGATGGTTTACAAATAAAATTTTATATAACCCAGTTATATCTCCTGGGAGTTTCAAACATTGTACGTAGTAAGGGAACTCTATCTATTCTATGGATTATTGGTTGAGATATACTCTACCAACACTTTTTTTGAGTTATCTCCACTAAAATATTCTATTCAAAAACCAAACCCACTTGTAACATCTGGATTTGGATGTTATTATAGGAAAACCACACTCTTGTCATTAAAATAACTTAGAATATCTCTTATATATATGATTATCCTAATGGTTCTCACTATCATTTTATCATTAATTATTCAATAGGAAACTAAACCATGACTTGATACCAACTATAGGGACCCATAACGTTCGTAGAGTGACGTATCTTCTTATTAACTGAGTATTCATTACATAACATTATGATCCACAATAGAATCATATAATTTTTTTTAATTTAGAAACTTATATAAATATAAAACATTCTCATAAGGTATATAAATCATCTTCCACTATGTTTTTTAAATATCACACTCCATATAAATATCATAATTAAAATCATTATTCATAACATGGGGATAGAAAACATAAAAGTGTGAGATCAAAATCTCAGTAAGGGTAAACCACAGATATATCAATGATCACATAAACATAAAAGGATAATATGGGTATGACTTCATGAACTCAGTATTTCAAACCCATACCCTATATATCATATATCATAATATTGAATCATGGAATAATTCGTATATTTTCATTTTAAATGAATCATAAAGGAATTAAATTACATGATCTTAGAGATCATGTCATTAGAATATGAAATATGTTTTTGGAATACACATAATCCCAAAAAATAATTTTTTTAGATGTTGATCACTACAAATACTATCATAATGGATTCAGTTCACTCCTAATTCAATCATACCCTTATTCAATGATCTATCCCATAACAATAATTGTGGAAAATGACCCATACTAAACCACATTCACTTCCCATTAAATTACTCATTATCTCTTGAGATATACATATTTATCCAATTATTTGAAGGGATATATATTTTTTGACCCTCATATAACATAATTAAAATCATATATATGTGAAAAAAAATAAAAAAAAACCATTAATGTATAAACTATGGAAGGATAATGGTTTTCATGAACATTTAATTATGTCATAATATCATATCAAATAGAGTAGAAACATGTTTCATAATGGTTTCGTCATAAATTAACTAATCCTTGGGAACGAAATATGTTCAATCAAATAATTCCTAAATAAATATAATTATAACATATTAAATTAATAAATGTAGATGGTATCATTGGATCAAATCCCCATTAAAGTATAATCAAAATATAAGCATTATATCATAGATGAAATGTTCTTTTAAGATTCCACTACACCATTTCATGTTGAAAATACAATTTCCATATTAAAAAAACATTTCTAAAATTTAAACATTTCCAAAATATCCAGGAAAAAAATTCTTTTTGAAAATAAATGTGGATAATTTTAATGGAATAAACAATGCCCCAATAGTTTAATATGGAGGTAAATATCATTAACTCCATATATAAACAAATATATTACTTTTATATTTTATGCATACAATATATATGAAACTCATTTGGAAATCGATAAAATGATTGATTTTAATCAATTTTTAAAAATATTCAACAAGTGTAATAATTAGATTAAAACATCAATTTTGAATATATAATACATTCATAAAATCAATTTATAAAACATTAACATCTAATATAAAAAATATTCAACTATGATAAAAATAAATTTAGGTTTCCTTCAAAACCTTCTTTCAGTCTCTTTAGTTATTAAAGAGAAAACAACAGAGAGAAAACATATAATATATAGAAATATCCAGATTATATGAAACTTTCTATGTATTATTTTGATATTTGTTATAATATTTTATTACTAGAAACATAATCATAATCAGTACCAATAAACTATGTGATATTAACACAAAACACTTAAATTGAGTAGGAATTTCATCAAAAGTGATTTAAAATATTGAACAAATAATTTTAATTTATTATTATTCTATTATAGATTCATTAATATAATTAAGATAATATATATTAAAAAATAATTATATTTACATGCACATTTATTAAAAAGTTATTATTAAAATAATTTTTTATTGGTGTTAACAATTTCATCTTGTTATAGAAACTTCAGTTTCTATAGGCTTGGTATTTTTTATTTTGATCATGGTTCCATTTGATTAATAATTTTATTCAAGATATAAATATAATTATATTTATTATATTTATTTATTTATAATCATCCATAATATTTTTTTAGTGGAAAATAAATTCCACCATTCATAGAGACAACATTACTTATGAACGCATAATAGCTATAATCACATTTCAACGAATAGAATTAATGAATCATAAATAATAATTAACCTTTATATAATAATTTTTATATAATATATATCATATATATTCATTAATTATTTCATTATTACCATCAATATATGATGTAATCAAAAAACTAAAATTGATTCTTGTAGGTTGTAGTATGCTCGTACCCAGGGTTGATAATATCATTTTACAATGGATTCAAAGATGAGAATTTTGTGTATGAAATTTTGTTTCTAGATGAATAAAATTATCCTAAAAATCCTTTGTAATTATTAAATACATAATAATTATCCAATAATGAGAGTGATGGAACATGAATATTTTCATTACGTGGAGGAGGTAGTCCAAAAGTAAAGATGAGGAATAATTTTACTTCCCATTTAATAAAAAAGGATGAATAATAGATGTTACATAATAAAAATAACATTTTATTATATGGGTTTAGTTAATTTATTATTTTATTATGAATATCTAATATTTTGAGAAGGTAAAATAATATGTTATATCAAAGAGGATGGGTTGGATGATGACTTCTTCCTTAGTAGACCTCCTTTTGATCATTTTTTAAGGTCCCTTTAATTTGTATTTATATAATATGAGAATCTAAAATAAATTTATAGTGTTTAATAGATGATTATTTTTAGGTTTTGGTTTATCTATAATTTTAATGTGGTTTAAAAATAAATTTTATGGGTTTCCCCTAAAAAATGGTGGACAGGATACACATGGAATTTCCTTTAAGTTTAAAATTTAATAATATTATTTGAAAATAAGATTCATACAAATAGAAAATAATATAATTTATTATAATATTATGTATAAATATTGACCAAAAATATGATTCATACATGTTTTATTGCAAAACATAATCGAATATCTTGGTTTAACGCCTAGTAAACCAGTTTTAAACTTAACAACAATGATTTTTTTTATATTTTTTTCATTCTATTATTGAAACAAATTGTTATATCATTACCGAATTTAAATATTTTTAGTAAATATATGAAACACATATTATTATATAAAATTCATAGATTTGGACGAATTTAATTTAAAATTAAACCTGTAAAAATTGATGAAAAACGTTTTCTTGAAAACATGATTTTTATGTATAAAAATTTATTATAATAAGTCCAAACATTAATAATAATTATAATGAGTTACATTTAATTATTATTTATATAAATGAAATAATGTTTATTTTTGAACAAATTTAAAAAATTTATCTTTGTAAATTATTTAAATGAAATTTTTTTAATAAAAAATAATATTTTCAACTATTCATAACTAAAATAAATATTTTATGAACATTGAATAACATTTTTTTGAAGATGAATATAAAAATATTATTTAAATATTTAATCTATGTTTTTCACAGAGAATTTCAAAATATGTCTGAAATTATTTATATAATTGTTCAATATAAAATAAAAACCTTTTTGAGGAAAATTGAAATTTTAAATCCAATAATGACTTTACTAAAAACAAAGTATGTATTTAAAAAATATTTCCTTAATCTAAAAAATTGTTAAATATTTTTTAAGAAATTTTTATTCATATTTACAATGAAAATCTAACATTTATGTAATAATGGTTCAAAATTTTAAAGTTATTGTAGACTCTATGTTGGGTTTATCAGAAGATATTGAGGATATTTTATTTACGATCAATATATAATAGAATATATGGGTGTTATATTAATCTATTATGTTTCGAGTGTTATAAAATATAATGTTAGTTGTGGTATCAATGATCAAAGAATTTCCAGGATAACAAAAGTGAGATAATATTTGGAAACAAATATCTCCCGGTTTCATTATGAGGATGTTGGGTTGTTTGGAATTTTTTAAAATCTAGTTGACTATTTTTCATTGTGGATGTTAATTTTTTTTTGATTTTAAATATTGATTCCCTAATATATTTTGGAATAAGGGGTTTTAAAGCATTGAATGTTTTCGGGAAGGTGTGTATCAAAGTAAAGTAAAGCATTTAATCTTCATGTTAGATCTAGGTTAGTTGGGTAATGATTTTAAACCATGAATTAGATAAAAATGATATCATGCTCATATATCCAATTTTTAAATGATCGAATCCTGATTTTAGGTATGAGAAGTTTGGATTCATGATTATGATGTACTACCCATACATGAATGTAGATTTTCTTCATTCTTTATGGTATTATGATTCAATTATTTGTTATTTATGTTCTTTTAGGTATCTAATTTAAATGTATGTTTATAAAATAAATGTTTATATTTTCTTTGATAAAAATTAACTTTATAAATTTTATAAAACCACAGAGTTCATTTTTACTTGACATTATACATAGAATTTGGGTTTCAAATGTTTTATGTAAAAATGGAATTATTTTTTTGTATTGGGTGAATTCAAGACACATGAATTTTTTCAACCATGAGATTTTGATGATTAGATTTTTATATAATAATTGAAGAATTTTTGTCTTTAGAATTGAGAAGACATTGAATCCATTGATTTTATGGTGACACTGGATATTTATATTTTATTTTAAAGTGATATAGATTCACAAGGATAGAATTTAAGAGAAATAAAAATGGAATCCAAGATATTTCTATATATCAATGTCAGTGCAACAGAATTGATGTGCATTGGATTGAGAATTGTTTATGTTAAACAGAAACGTAATGTTATATTTGAGATAATTTATAAATAAAAAATTATAACTGTTTACCACATCATAGAAAATGATTTAGTTATATAAAATTCTAAAATAACTCGAATGTTTTGATATGTAATAATAAAAGTTAAATTGGAAAAAATTGGCTAGAAAACTAATGTTTCCATCATCCCAGATAACAACAGATGATCATGGAAATATCTTGTCAAGGGAGACATAGAGTATGGAAACTGATTTCAAAATAATCATTGGTCATTTATATATAGAATTAAAATAAATATTTTAGGGCATCACTATGGATACTAGTCATTGTACAATGCATTACCATGGAAAATTATTTGGGATGTATTATATGCCTTGAGAATGAAAGAATATCCCCTATAAAAAAATTCTAACATGGAATAATGACTAGTGTTGGATATATCACTATAGTGTTTACCAACCAATGAAATGTTTTGTAAGATGTTTTAGAAGAAATTATGTATTATATTTGAATATCTAAAATTTATATATTTCGGGTACCCTCTATATAAAATGGGTCACAACATAATAGTGAATGATATGATTTCAGTGGTTCTAGATGATTTTAGATCACAATGCCTAAATAAATTTATGTAAAAAAATAAATTAATGATCAAACCTCTAAAGTGTATCATCAGTGTTTTGACGTTTGTGCATTTGGTGGAATATGATGGTTGTGTTTTTCTAATATTTTTGGACTTATCACATTGGAGAAATATATTTTACAAGAATATTATGATGGTTTTCACTGTCTAGAGGATAACTTGTAGTCATATTTTTGATGGCTAAAAACACATATTAACTAGAAAATTTAGATATAGTCACCATGATTATAACAAGAAGAAGACAATGAAATTAAATGATATTAGAATTTAGGATATGTATTTATATAATTGAGGAAACCATGAAGTATTTTTGTGGAATCCAAAAAAACTATTAATATTTGAAAAATAAAAATATAATTGTAGACATTTATCTAGATTTTAGGGTTTTATATAGATTAAAATTCATTTAATTTCCATCAATTTTTTTTGGAACACCTAGAATCAGTATGGTGTCATTTATGAAAGGACATTAATTTAAAACACTTATAATAATGGGTTAATTGATTTAAATATAAAAAATTAGTCATTGTTATTCAAAATTCTATATTCTATGTGTTTCCTATTATATATCCAAATTTTCTAGAAGTAGAACGACAGATACAACATAATTTTATTTATGGACATGGATTAATTCCATAGTTAAGGATCAAGAGATAATAAGGATATCATTATAACATAAAAAATTTATAAATGAAATTAAACAAGATCATTCTTGGAAAATAAATTCGTCATCATGAAATATAGTTATAGTATTGGGACATGTAGTGGAGAAAAATTCAAACCTCACATAGAGGTGATTATCATATCTAGAGTAATAAGGACCACACACTAATTAGATATATAACATACCATTTATTAGGGGAGATAAAGAAACATGGTTTATAATAAACCATGATAACTAGAGTTATAACCTAATGTATATGAAATTTAAATAGAGATCCAAATTTTTATAAACTATCCACCCTTTTTGTAGTGTAATGTATTAGTAGAAAGGAAGAGGTTGTTCATTTTGATTGGAAATTAATCTTTTAAAAATAATTTATGACACATAATCTATGTAATATTTTAATTTGGAACATCCAAACAATGTCATGAGTATCCCCCGTTGATTAGAAAATATCATTATTGATTGGGGAACACCATGACTCCATTATTAGTAGCCCTAGTGTTCAATGGTAAGTGGAAATTTATTTTTTCAATATCTCAAATTAAATGTTTCAATAGTAAGAATAGATTTTATGGGAGATAATTTTATTTTACAAATGAATAGAATTTCATAACGAAATATAGTAATAGATGATCTAGTGATACTATGAGGAATTCATACATTCCTATGATATACAAGAGGAGGGTTCAAAATAGATGTAAATTTGTTAATATGTATAATGTATCCATTACATTGAAGTATAAAAATGGAGATTGATGATAGGTAACAAATAACCAATGATGATATAATCATATTAGATCTATTAGAATGAAGGAATACAACATTGGAAAATTAATTGTAAAGTGTAATGATCACTAACTATGATGAATAAATAAGTGAATATAATGAGAAACCACCATGGACATACATGTCAAATGTCACTCTAATGGATATAAAAGAGAAAATAATGAATAATTCCCTACTATTTTAATGAAATAAACAATATTTAAATAGATAAATGTTATAGGTGTAGCCTAACAATGGTAAAGAAGCATAAAAAACATATGAAATGATTTTTTCCACAAAATATACGACATACATTGGTGTTTTTTAATCCCACCAAAGGGATGTATCCAAAGAAATTAAATATATTGAATCCTTGAGAGTGACATTAGACAGATTTTTTTACAAATGGAACTAGAAGTATATATGATAATAAGGATTGGATAAAAATTAAAAGAAACAGTTTTTCACCATAACCAACAAAATACTCAATATGAGGATGATTAGAAGAACCCCTTTCCAAATGTGTTTGACTGATTATAACACATATTAAACGTTTTATAATGTAACTGGGAAGATACAGTCCATAGAGTATATGAATCCAAAAAAAGTAATTCTTTTTAGTGTGGATATACTAAACAACATACATGTGAATTAGTTAAATGTAAATCAAATAAAGAATATAGAGTAAGAGATATTATATTTATCAATTAGTATTAAGTGTCAATAAATAGATGAAATTAATATAATTCCTTGAATCTGACCCAAAAAATTTAATTAAAGAACCCACACTTTTTATTAAACATAGATCATACAATGTATGTTGTCATAATATTGAACAAGAAATGGAGAGGTGGATCTAAATTTCCAATAGTATTAATCCATATTTTGTGTTCAAAATATAATGTTAGGGAATATTTTATGTGGCATTTAACCACCAACATGGATTTGAAAAAACGAGTGAATAGATGGAGACATTACAATCATCATAATTAATTTTTTATATTATTAATTTGGTATCAACTAAATTTTTTCAATCCACAATGGGACTGGTGATATTATTTAATAAAACATGAGGTATCCAAATTTGGATGATTAATTCTATAATTGGTAAATGTACAAAAAAATGGAATTAAGTTTAATTTATAGTGTAACATCATGGTTTTTTATCTACATGTAAAGTAATTGATATATGTTTAGAAAATATGTTATATGAAAATCTAGTGGTATCAATTAATTTTAATGTTTGTTATTTCTAATAGACATTATTCATTTCAGATTAATCATTTGTGGTTTGGTTTTTCCATGATTGATATCACATGATGATATTATGAAATGAATTAAAGGATCTTTCCAATATTAATTTAGTGAATTTATGTATGTGACATAGATTATATTTATATTTTTAACCTAGACCCTTCTTTCCTACATTGAGATTCAGCTCAATCGGTTGATGGTATTTTTTGACAACATAAATTTCACATGATAAAACTATTTTATAAAATTGAAACTATAATAGAGAAAGTGTATATATGATTTCATTTTGATAAATATGTAATAATTATTTATTATAAGTTTTTTATACAAGAAGAAAGAATGAGTAAGTTAGAGCTAATGTTCTCAATAATTTTTTTATGATTCCAAAGTGGAGTGAAGATCCCTATGTTTTTAGTAGGAAATTCAAAAATCATGGAAAATAAATGATCTTCAGATGTAATAATATGCTATCAAATAAGCATAGAATTTTTTAATAAAAAAGTAATAGAGAAATATCTGCATAACTAGTTTAAAAAAGTATACAAGATATTATTTCTCCATTATTACTCTTTTAGATATCTATGAAAATATGGTCCATATGATTACTGACAAAGGAGGAGTTAAAAGGTTGTGTAATTTCATTCATTTATCCATTCAAAAAGTAGAGTGTATTTTAATATAAATAAATATTCATAATAATACCGATTATAATCTTGATATCATAATTAGAGTAAATAAGTTTGGGGTGATTTTATTTTTATCATCAAAGTGAGATGGAGTAAAATTGACCATAAATTCAAATATTAAAATAGTAGTATTGTAATGAAAATAAAAACTATGAGAGTTTAGTAACAATTAAAGGTTGAATATTGTATTGATTCACAATAATTGAATTAATTTTATGGAATTATATTTTGTGAAATTGAACCCATTGAAGAATTAATGATCGCGTATGTTTATATATGTCATGTAGTAAAGGTATAAAATCCATGAAATTTAAAAATATAATTTTCAATGATTTTTAATTTTTTTATATGGTTTAAAAAATGATTAATTTAATGAGAAGGATGTGTTTTATTCTAGATGATGAAGAAAAAAAACCACATTTCCATGATGTTTAACACATTGTGGTCAAATTTTTAATTTTTATAAAAATGAATACATATTAATTATATGATATAAAAAAGTAAATTTAAAAAATAGATCTACTATATAGTACAACATAAATGCTTCCAACCACCATGAGGGAAGTTCTCAAGCATGATATTTGATTATCTAGGGTGGCATGGATTATAGGGAATAGAGGTAAACTAAGTGATGGTTTGTTCATTACATATAGTAGGGCCATATCATACGGTGGAACCATTGAGTGAGGTCATAGTATAGGGTGGTTCCCTGAGAACTAAATGGTGTAGAATCCCTTGTATTGAGTAATCAGTAATATGTCTTATGAAACTGTGACTGATGTTGGAAAAAAAACTTCTTCTTGCAACATCAATATACATGTGTCCAAAAGACATCATTATGTGAAATACATTTCATTAGAAATAAATATGATATAACATTTTATAAAATTTTTAGTATATAGGATACATAAAAAACATAAGAGTTCACTAAAGAATAAGGGAGAACATAGTTTAGTAGTTCAGAAATATATGACACCTCAACCTTTTTATGGAGGTATCCACCACCACTAAATAAAACCTAAAATGGAAATGAATAATTCCATATAAAAGAATATTTTCAATGTTGTGATGCTATTGAATTTTTTAGATCATTATAAATTATTTGTAATATATTATTGGAATTTTCCTTGTTGGAATTGACCACGTCACACTATGGTGAAGGATAAGATTTATTGAAATGATTTTAAAGTGATATGAATATACCAGAAAAGTGTTATATTGAGAAAAAATGTGGTATTTATCAATGAACATGAACCACACCACAATGTATAGAGACACACCATTCGATGATAGGATTTAGGAAATGTTTCACTTCAATGATGGAAAACACACCAATGTTATTTGGTTTTTAGATAACCTAAATGATCCAGACTTGAATAATAAGGGTGGAGAACATTCTAGGGAGTTCTAGGATTTATTCGGATTAAATTTATCATAATTAAAACACTATGTATTTTTGGAAATTGCAAATCATCATTGATACATTGATGAATGTTAATTGATTTCCAACCCGTAGATTAGAGTATTGGATTATGGAAATCAGTAAACTATTATGTATAGTTTTAAAACATTTACCTGATGTGGTGAATATTATATATATAAATTCAAAATAATTAGAAGGTTAAAACAATAATAAATCTATTTTGAGATAGGTTTTAATTCAAGAGTGAAGGCTTAGGAATGAAGACTGGTATAAGTTAAATAATGGATTGTAGAAAATAAAGGCCATAATATTATTATATTTTGGATGTATACTCATGTAGAATTATGGTACAATGATTTTTATGATATAATTGACTTATCCATCACTAGGAGGTATATTTCATCTAGTGGTCGAAGAAGGAGTACATAGAGTATCATATCACAATGGAGAATCTTATTTGGATGAAAAAGTAAATTGGTTTTTCTGTGAATATACTTTCCATATATATTCCTCTATATCTATTAATATTTGGACAATACCATTATTTCTATATGCAATCAAAAAATATTTTTATTATGTGTCCCAATAGATAAAAAGAGGGTGTGCCCCTCTATCAGAATAGTTATATTTTTCATATATATGAAAAATAACAAAGAGTATTGTAAAATTTTGGTATAACTACAAAACTCCATGTGAATGCTCAACTTATTATGACTTAGTGGTGAACTACCAAATACCCTACATGTATTCATTATTTAATTTATAAATATTATTTACATCTATAGTGAAATCCATAATAAAATAAAATATTTAACATATTCCTCAATAATAGAATATGATCTATAATGTACAGAGGAACAAAAATGTGATTTTTTAAAATCAATATTCTCTTTGATTCACCAGGCCACTCTTATGGTTCATTAGGTTTACTCACACCATATATTTTTTATGTGATGTATTGGTTAAATAGTTTTCATGAAATAATATTTGGTTTTTTAAAAAATAATTTAATTTGAGAATGGGAAATCACACAAAACTATTATGTTTGAATAAGAAGGTTAGATATTTTGGATGAATAAGAAACTCAATACTATTTTGTAGTTTTGAAGAGTATTACAACGATTTTTGTGAACAATTTGGGTGGACGATATTCCATAATTGGTGCATGGGATATGAGACACCTCCCACTAATCATATAGATTAGATTCACATATTTAAAAGTGATCCTATTAAAAAACATTAATATCATTTATTTTATCATTATTATATTTCAATAGTATAAAATAAATATTTTTATGATTTATAATTAAAAATCACTTGTAATGAGAACAATTTTATTTAAAAAATTAAAATTTTATTATATAATTGATTCTCCTCCACTCTTATTAGTCCACATTGTATATAAGGGAACATTAATTTGTATTAATTATTATTTTCAATTTTAATGATATATAGTATTCATATTATACATATGATTTCATCATAGATCACATGAATACAATCAACAATAAACAAATTTCTATGTTTCACATTAATATATTCAATATGGGGACTGTGTAAATGAATCTAAATTAGATTTTCTAGGATTATATGTATAAAATATTAGTGTTGAATGATTAATTCATACATAAAACAAAATAAACTATTTTATTGACTAATTATAAAAATATTTTATTAATAGATGTTATTGTATTTCATTTATTTCTTTGGACTTCCAAATAGAACTAAAAAGTGTTACATTATAGAAGTTTCATGAACCTATAGTGGATAAACACCATAAAATTTATTAAGTCGAAAAACATATTATATAATTAAGATTTTAATTATATTTCTATTTTTTAAGACATTCAATTTTATTATGATGAATATGCCGAAGTAGATTTCACACTAGTTAATATTATTGTCAATAAAATTGATGTTTGTCGATAATGTTATTAATAATATATCATAGTAAATATATTTATGGAAATTATGCTGTATTTTTTTGATGTGAATATTTTTTTTATTGAAGATCCTGATATAAATGATTTCTCTATTAAAAAATTCCACATTATTATTTATTTATATTAAATAACATTTGGATCATAATTGAATATTAATTTTAAATTATATAATAATATTAAATTTAATTTCTTTAGATGTTTTGGAATTGATGTGAAATTTTATTCACATAATAATGATTTTTAGGATATTAAAGATATGAATTTCACAATTTTATTTACCTTATCATAAAATGTTTTTAAAAATGTAAATACATGTATAAGGAAAATTTATACATTAAAATTTTAACTCATGTAATATATGAAATTATTAGAATGAAATAATGAGATGAACATCAAATAAGAATAGGATTATAATCAAAAAATTCTCTTAATGAAGAATAAATATTAAAATTTATTATTAATGAAATATTTATCTAGTTTAAAATTAAATATTATCACAGAAACAAAATGGATAAATTTTAATTCTATGAACGAAGAACGTTTTTATAGTAATGAAGGTAAAGTTAGAAAATGAAGCTCATAAGAAGATAGTTTGCACATTAACATGTCCAAACCCAAAAATTAAAATGATATATATGTTGATGAAAATATTTATAAGGATATTGTAGTATAAGGATGAATTAGAAAAAAATACATTCTTTGAATAGTGAATATAAGTTTTATTCAAAAAAATTAGTGTTTTAAATGGGGATTTCATAATTAATGTTATAAATTAATTTAAATTGTATTATAAATATTTTAAAATATTTATAAGTGTTTTTAGAATGATTCATGATATTAATGTTTTATATTATTGAAATAAAATTATTGATGAAAATAAGAATCATTTTATTTCTAGAGAAGAATAATTTTTCTTTCATTAATATATGGTACATGGGTCAGATTCATTTATGAACATAATTACGATTGATTTGGTTTAATTAGTGGGAAATGTTGGAGAAGTTTATCACATGAAAAAGAGGAAATTTATATTAATAATTTATAATTATAAATGATCTGATAAAAAAATATCACTTTTTATATAGAATGAAGGACTTGAATATACAGGTGTTAATGAAAATTGATCTACATAAAAAGCAATATTTATAATATGTTTCCTAGGAATGATATAACACGCATTGTATTATCATATAGATTTATTAAACTATAAAACAATAATGATGTGTGTAAAAATGTATTTTTTACTATTCTAAAGGAAATTAAATTGAATATACATTTTTAAACAAGCATGATTTAGTGAAAGAAATATAAATGATAGAAAGGATAATGTGGACATAATCAGATTACACTAAAAACTAATACACTCTAGTGGAAGGAAATACTTTTGTAGGATGGTGTTTGGGTTTTGTGTTCTAATGTAAATTAAAATATAAAATTTAACACATTTCTTATATTTAAGTGATATGTTTTGATTCATAAAAGAGATATATATATAATTTTCTTTGAAAGAATCCAAAAAATAATAATCATATTATGAAATAAATTTGAAAATAGTATAACATGATTATATATACTTATAAAATATATTATTGAAACAGAAACACTCTAATATATGTATAAATATTCTATAGGATATGATTAAAAAAACAATAAAATATAAATATTTTTAATTGGATGGGATTAATCAAGAAATTGAAATTGTAACTGGGTTTGAAAATAATATATCTAAATTTTAGAAGATATAGATTTTGAATAATGAATATTCAGTACATTTTAAAAACAAAAAAAAAATTATTTAAAAGAAATAATGTGTATAATATAGTAGTTTTAAAATTTGGATATGTTTTTTAATTATAGTCAATTTCATTGAAACCATAATTATTGTTATGTAAATTTTAATATGAAATGGTTTTTACCTTTTTTGTGGATTTAGAAATGACTTATTGAGGGTTACCTAATTTTATTTTCATGAATATGAATTCTCGTTCAGAATGATTGTATAACTTGTAAGAATATTTAAATAATATGTTTTATTAATAGGGTGACAAAAATAAGATTACATATGTATAAAATAGTTTGATAAAAATTCTATTTATCTTCTATTTCAAAGAAGACAAATTATTTATAAAGAAAAAAACATGGACTTATAGTTTCAAATTATATGATAATTGGTACAGATAGACTTTATATGAAAATCCTCACACACTAACAATGGTATTACAATTAAATATAAAAGTGTTTATCCACAAAATAAGCCCATACAAACTTATTAATTCTAGAAATTACATGTCATTGATCAAGAAATAATCTACCATATTTATATATGTCCTCATTACTGATGAGGATTTTATATGAGTAAAATGATTAATGTATTTATCATGAAAATAGGTTTCAAACATGTAAAATAAATAAATATATATATATATATATGATATTTAAAAATGAAATTGGTTTTATTATCATGAATGTTTAATTCATAAATTTGTCAATTTACACAAATAAGTAGTTTTAAGAATATCATCATTAGTAATAAATAATAAATCATTATAGTTCTCAATATACTCTTCGAAAAAATTGAGTTTCAAATATAAATAATTTATGTTCAGGTGGTATATAAAAAATGGTGTTGTTAGTAATGTTGTAAAAATATATTTATTGGGGAAAACAATAAATGAAGTTGTATATAATAAAAGAAGATGTCTTATATGAAAAAATAATGATATAGATACTTTTTTTTGTCTTTATAAAACTAAAATGATACATATTATAATGTGTTTTTTAGAAAATTTACAATAAATATTAATGGAGTATATTTGAAAAAATTCAATAAAAGACCATATTAATTAAATTTCACTAGATAAACACCATGTAGACCATCTTCTATAATTCAAATTAAGATTATTAAAAAAATTTACAATTTTTTTTATTGTTTTGTTGAATAATACTACTCAAAAAGAATTACTAAAACAATGTATCTGGGGTTTTCTTGAGTGGTAAGAATCATGTTATTATAAATGAAAAATGGGGTTTGAAAACCCATTTGGTGCAGGTACTGTAGTAGTAAAATAGTGTAATGTAGTAGTGGGGGGCACTGTAGTCGTAGTAGGTACTGTAGCGGCAGTAGGGCACTCTTGCAGCGGCGGGTACTGTGTGGTATTATAGCAGGTGGGTAATATAGAAGTACTATTCACATAATGGGCCTTGGGACATAAATTTGGCTCTACGATCCATATAATTGGCTAAATGCCCACTGGGCCTTCGGGATATGTAATGGGTGTCCCTCTACCTAGTTAAAGAGGTCTTTTCTTTTCTTTAATAGTAAATGAGGCTTCGGACCAAAACATTTAAAAAAGTACCGAAATAAAAATACATTATTTAAGATAGTCATGATGAATGTTTTTGAAAAAATGTATATCAAGTGTATTTGATACTAAAATAAATTCAAATCTTATTTATTTGGAGTTTATAAGACACAAAGAGTCCAATTATAAAAAATTAATAATATTATATAGGATTATATGACTTATAGATAATAAAATTTAATCAGATTCATTAGTATAATAGTTTTACCGATAATCAATTTTAGAAAAATTACCTATATAAAATTACACACTAAAATTGAGATCGTGTTCATTAAATAATATTTATATAATAAAGAATGAGTTTCATTGATGATGAAAAAATTAAATCAAATAAATAAAAAAATATTTGAGAGTATATTTGAAAAACTCAATTGAAAAGAAAAAATGAATCAAATGTTGCTTTTTGAAATAAACTCACCGATAATATAAGAGTAATAAGGAATAAAGTCCATATTTTTAGGTGATTTGACAAAATTGATGCTATCAATTTTAAATATATATTCACTATAGCTACGTGGCCCAAAACTGAAATAATATATAAGTAAATTCGAATAAAAATAAATTCAATGATCTTATAAATATATATAGTTTCATCTTCATTAAATAGAAATCATGACATATATATTTTTTGATCAAATAAAATGATTTATTATTGATGATGATGGAAGATGTGTATAAAAGGTCAAAAACAACATTATCAGTTAAAAATGGTTTTCAATTCACAGAATTTGATCCTTTATAATTATTTAATGATTATGAAATTAACATTAGAAAAATATATAACAATTTATATGTCAAAAATATAATATTAATTCCCTATGTCTTATAGTATGTTTTGTTGAAAAGATATTTTCTAAAAATAAAATTATTTTTTAATAAATATTTGTAATGATAATTCAAAATTGATATGAAATTTATTGATCAGATAAAAACAGTTTGGGGATTATACGTATGAATCTAAAATCCATATATTCCATCCATTTGGAAAATACATTAATCAGTACTTATATATATTTTAATTAAGACAATCAAATAATTTTTCTATACCAATTTCATATTGGGAGTAATGTTCCTAAATAACATAAAGGGTAGATTTTATATCCAAAGTAATTCATAAATATTCATGACAAAGTATAAGGTTTAACTATATAATTATAAATTATTTTATATATAGTTAAATTATATTGAAATTTTAAAATTAATCTAATTTAATATCACAAAATAATTGAAAAATATGTTTTATGACATATCAATGAAACTCATTAGTTTATTAAGGGTTATTATTTAAATAAACACCATTTTTCTAGAGATTTATAGATAATAATTAAAAATTATGTGTTTGATATAAGAAATATATTTTGGAGGGTTATTCATTATCAATGGAAGACGGTTTAAATATCTTTACTAGAAAAAATATTTCGCTAATATGAGAACTAATGAGTGAAAATATATGCTAGAATATGAAGATAAAAAATAAATGATATGATTAGAATCTTATACTATAGTTATGATATTAGAAATATTATTTCATTTGATGAATATATATTATAATTAATGTACAATATGTTTATCTATAATGGTTTAAAATATTCTAGATCAAAATAGTTTGATATCAAATTTCATCTCATTAATGAATTATTGGGAATTGGTGAACTACAATATGAATATGATTCTAAAAAATAACATGTTTCAAAATTCTTGATAAATATTAAATCGAATGAAACATTATATCATTTTGAGTTCTTTTGGGAGTTAATTTTGATTTTAAATTCCATTGAATTTTGTATTTATATTTTCTAACATATATTCCTTCATATTTTCTCCCAAATTAATTTATATTATCATTATTTATATTGTGATTATATTAAAGGAGGAGAAAATATAATCAACTATAGGTGTAGTTCTTATAAGGGTGAATACATGATTGGTAGAGAAAGAGGACATTAAAAAAATAATGTAATGTAATACAGAATGATTACCTCAGTTTGGAATATTTAGGTTTGAACTAATTTTATGGTAGTATCATGATACCTACAAGTGTATATATTTTAAATTTATATATAAAAAAAATATTATTTGGTAATTTATGATACCCTTGGAGTGACATGGAAAGGTTTTGACACATTTTCCAACATTTTTATGGGGAATTTATGGTGTTGGATGCTCAAAATGTGTGATTGTTGTGATTAATTAATTATTGGACAATCTATTATTGAATATTTTATTAACTGAATATTATGAAAAAAATACAACTTTTTATTTTATATATTCCCAATATTAATGAATACATATTTCAATAATTTTTCAAACATTATTTTATATTAATTGTTTTCCATTTTTTATATTTTCCATGTTTTCTCTGTTTAATTATTTAATGATCATTTTTTTGTTTTAAATTTCAAATGATGGAAAATAATATAATTCTTAAATGTGTTTTTATCTAATTTTGTGCTTTTATAATTCTATATTTGGATTTTAGAATTGAATAATTTCATATATATTTATTTTTTGTATTGTTTTGGAACAGTGTGTGAAGGTACCAAAAAAAAATTGAATGTGAAAAAACAAGTTTTGTAGTCATTCCATAAATTTAGTGACATGTTTTTTTCATTTTCAAGATTTGAAATATTTCTACATATATTTTAAGAGCTAGATGATATGAATACATGTGATTCCATGGCCTAGTGTTCTAGGAATTTATTTTATAAAAAATATTAAATGAATATCATATTACATGTTCATATAATCTAAAATAAAATTATATAAATCTTAAAAATAATGTTGAATAAGAACTCTGAGAAGACAGTTGAGTTCGTAATGCATTTATTTGGTGTATGTGTATCATAAAATACGTCAACACATGGATTTCATATATCTCACTCAATGGAGGTGTGTTGAGTTGGAAAATTAATTAATTTAAATAAAATAAATATCATTTATATTAGTTAATTAAACATCTAAAAGAACATTATTAAGGATAATCTTATTGGGTTTTCCATATAATACATTAGAGGATTCAAGATTATCTCTTTCCATTCATCTGTTGGAAGATCATATTGGAGGATTATGAAACCACGGGTTAGAGCAGTTCAGAGTGCATCAAACACAAAACACCCTTCAATAAATGGAGAGCATGTAGTACAATGAATAATGAATAAATATTTAGTTAGGACATAGAAAACTATAGATTACACCAATTTTTATTAAATTGATTGAGCAGATCAATACCTTGCTTTGATCTATACTAATTCTGGATCCAAATATTCCTCATATATACTGATTAAATTGGGGTTTTAATCGGATTTATAATCATTGATATCCAGGTACATTATACATGTCAATTAAGGATAAAAAATAACTGATAAGGAATTTTTATCATCCCTTAAATCTTCAATTACATCACATTCATCTCTAGTTGGACCCCGTTTTCCTGATTCAATATTGTAGGGCAGTACTGAGCCCAACTAGACCCCCAAAATCATGAAAAAACCACATATGAGGGAAAATTCAATGAATATGAGATATATCTAAGGTTTTATGTAATTAGAGGCATTTTTAATGACCATTTATTTGATCACCAATGAAGGAGGAACCCCTAGCATGTGAGACTTGCAATGAACCTTCGAAGGCTAATGAAAACATATTTCCAGCCACTGAGTGGCCAAAACAGACCAATGGTGACTAAATACTACTTTTTTAGGAATTAATGATTAAAGTATTGAGTGGATAAAGATACATCAATATTATAGTGAACAGATCTAAATTTCTTGGAAGATCCTAACTATACATCATGTAGTTCGAAGAATACACTCCGTGTCCAACCTTGGATATAGTATCTAGGGGTTCAACAAATAATAATTGTCACATGATTTGTGGGATTCTGACACACCTTTTTAACCCATGCTAGATAAATATACTTGTACTATAGGAGTATATGGTCATAGCCGCGTCCAATAACATCATGTATCAATGCAAGTGGACATGATTTAAGGTACAAGGACACAATAATGTTACACAAACACAACCAAGAACATTTGTGGGACCCCAAGATTCATGGGAATTCTATGAATATCCCCTACACATCATGTATCCATACAAGGTAGGCGATCATTGTTCTAATAGGGACATGGTTTCGTGATAGAGCAGGACCACATGCTATGTGGGTCCCATTACATGCCGTGTACCCCCTTAGTTCCTTTTTATTAAACATCAATCTATTTTATCTATTTCATTTGGATTTTGATTTAAGCCTGTTAGAAACTTATCCTATGTGATTTTCATCATATAACATTATTGTTTTCTCAATTTTAGATTTTGGTATATGATTTCAGAGGTTTTGGCCATGGTGCTTGTTTAGGGGATCCTCGATAATGACATTGATCAAGAAGGATAACAATGATATTATGAGTGGAGCATTCCAGTTGGGCTAGACATGGGTCCAAAATGACTAGAGTGGGACCCTCTAGCTGGGATGGGTAAGGGCGTTGTACATGCTCTTAGAGATGAACTCTCCATCTAGGTTGTGTTTTGGTTCTCTATTTCTAGAATGGTACCCTCTTTCATGACATGTCATAGGTCATCTAGCAAGTTCTACAGTAGAACCTGGTAGCTGGGTTTGGAATGAATCTTCTTCTATTAGAGTGTAACTCTAACAATAGGTAAGGCATGGGTCCTTGATCGACTGTCATTGTGGAACCTTCCTCAAAATATGGTAATGGGTCCTCCAATAACTATTATTATGGAACCCCATATTGGAATTGGGTAAGGGTCCTCTATCTAACCATTGAGTGGAACCCTCCATTAATACAAGTGAGTTAGTCATCAACCTATAGATTGAGTTTTCATGGCTGTGTTTCATAGTGAAGATGTGTGGTTTGAGTTAGATGGTTACATCTAGGAAGACACATGAGATGTTGGGAATCACTGTTGGCCTCTTGAGTTATTGGAGACTCTTTTCCTGAGCTGGGATATGAGTTAAAGATCCCCCTTTTCTTTCGTTAGGGATTAATTTGATTGAGAATATATATATATATATCCATAACTTTGGATTTGGTATCTAACCCTCTGTTGGATTCAATGATACACAGATTATACCACATTCTTTCTATGTTAACATTCTCAGGGTTGGTGACATTACTGTGCTTCTATGGGCCGTAATGACTCAACTTGTAGTGTATATACACACCATGTTGATCCCCTTTTTCGTGGTTGAGGTAACTCTTTCTCTTGATTGTGTTTAAGATGTATCCTTTTTTCTATCCCTTATCATTATATTTATATTTTATCTCCTACTACCCATCATCATATTTCAGGGCATCCTACTAGGTATTTATATAATAACCCATGAATGGGATTTGCCTACACATGTTGTGTCTTATGAATATGACAGATAGGATGGTGCTGACATCAGATAAGATTTGGGATAATGGGCGATGAGGATAGCATACTATGGTTGTAGAATAAATATTAGTAGTTGTGTTCTCTCTGTAGTTTACTTTCCTATATTTTTTGGGTTGGAACATATTTCTTTTTGGGAATGTAATTTTCACCATTACATTTCAGTTTTCACCATCAAAATCGTGTATACCATAGTAGACTTTCATTCTTGGTTTAATTTTTATTTGTGGAATATTTTTATTATTATTATTCTACACTTATGAATTGAGATGGTTGGATGTGTGAGTATAGGTAAATTTGGAAAAGGCCTCCTATATAGGATATGAGTTTCGGGGATTTTCAGCACCCCTGGACTATTGATACAGGCTTGGTGTAGTTGGGGTTGGAGCCCCGGTTAGGTTCGGGTTATTACTGATTAGAATCAGAATAGTTCATTCGATGTGACATTATTTAGAGTCGTCCCCTTACATGAAATTTTTTGGATTAGTGTATAATGGAAAAATGATGTTGATGTAGGTCAAATGTTTATAAATTTATGTTTTACTACAAAATAATACATAGTGGAATGTAGGGTTGAACGCATATGGAAGGAAGGAATCGACTTTTCGGTATAAAACATTTCTAACACCACACTATTTTCAATAGTCGGGGATCTTTTTAAATTTAATTATATTTTTAAGTTTTCAAATTTTTATATTTTTTTTCTATGAAAACTAAGTCTAAAACAAGATTATGATTAACTAAAAGCAAGCAAGGAACTAGAAATAGAGACTAACACTGAGAAAATTACTCTATGGAAAGACTCAGGAATTTTTAATCTACCAGTTGTAAGGTTAATTTCTTGACAACTCTTAATTGAGCCACAACATTAGAAATAAGTTTTTGAATCTCCCTCTCTAGGAGATTTAAACTAAATACCCATGAATCGTAGAGTTCTCTATTATAGTGTTCAATTTTACTGTATAGAAATCTGAAAGAGAATTAATTGGAATTCAATTCGCCAAAAAATTCCAACCACTTGATAGAAAAAACACATGTAAATGTATTCAGTTTCAATCTCACTGATTGATCTTGAATTTTTGAATTTGAAAAATAAAAGTGTGATCAATTAAAGTATAATTATAATCAATCTCAACAAATTATTAATTTTTTTAAAAATAAATGTAGTGTATAATCTTAATTAACGAACCAATAGAAATTTGAACTCCCGAGCTAATGATTTTATCCTAATGAAATGAAAATTGATTAAATTCAAAAACATATAATTACAGAGTACTGTAATGTAAAAAAAGAAGAAGAAGAGTATCCCTTCTGTGCTACCCTGCTACTGGACATTTCTGATATCCAGGATTGATTCCCTATGGATCTTCTAAAAGGAAATGCTCTACTCCGATGTGTGAGAAGTTCTGAATCATGTCGTGTATGTTCTCCATTTTTTTCATGTTTCTACTCTATTTTTAAACCCATGGTCATCTGCTGCATAGTCACTAATTGATTCCACCAATATATTCTTTAATATCACATTTCTTCCGCACACGTGTAGTATTTACTGAAAGACATGTCATTATACCTTTCCCCATATAACTAACTCTACACCAGTTAGTTGGATGAACATGGATGGGTTTATGTTACCTGTATGAACTTTCTCAACATAGTACCAGAAAAATAGTTAGAAACACGAAGATATAATTAAATAAAAATTATTATTATATAATATTTACCTTACATATTAATAGGATAAATGTTATTAATTAACAAATAACATAGTTGATGATTATATTTATTTAAATTGGAAATTAAATATATTTTTATTTATTAAGGGTATTATTTTAATTACCTTATAATACTTTTTAAGATGATAAAATGTTATAATTTAATTAAGTTATTTAATTTATAATCTGATTAAATAACTAAGATTAAAATTCTTAATATATAATAATTTTATAAAAAATACTATTAGTAATAAGTTAGATAACATTGTAATATTTTTAAATTAGATTACTATTTATTAATTTAGCTGAACTAATTATTTTACTAATTATTTTTTATTATATTTATAAATATTTTATTTTTAATATTACTTGATAATCAATATTTTTATTAAAGTACTTATTTATGACTATTTATTTAAATTTAATTATTAATTATTAATTTATATATACTTCATTATCATTTATTTTAGTTTAATATTAATTTATTAGATTTTTTATTTTTAGATTATATTTTATATTTTATTTATTTTTTATTTTAGTTTCTATATTTTTTAATTGTTCCTTCCTATTTTTTCTCCCTAACATAATAAAGAGGTGGTAGGGATCCTTATGGAACCCTTCACAATGCCTTTCAACAGCTCTGATGCGGCCCTGCTGTCTGACGGCGTGGCCTGTGGTGGTCAACCTCTATGATGAGCCAGTTCTCCTCTAGATGACAAGTTCCATGCTCGGAATATGGTGTGACATCGGTTCTTCCTCTAATGGTGCAGTGGATTCTTAGTCTTCTTCAAGATGAGAGTCCATATCTCGGTGGTAGTTCACATATTGTCAAACGAGATGATGGGTGATCAACACATCTTCAAGAAACTCACGACAAGAATTGGCGGCGAGATCCACTGGGTGCGGCCTCCACCTCTGTCAAGGATCAGTTTATCGGAAACATATGATTATGCTTTATTTTAATTCGAGTTGTACTAAGTATCTGGTTGGGATATGTAGTGTTACAGATCTATAAGGTTATGGTGGGTTGATGATTAGAGGAAGTCAAAAAGAGGAAGAGAAGGAAACTAGTGGCAGGTGACAGAAATGGGTTGCACGTCGGTGGCAGAAGAAGAATTAGGGGTATCGATGTCGGTGTAACCTGTTGAAGGGGATGAAACGGGGTTTCCATTTGGTGGAAGGAGAAGAATTATGGGTATTTTTGTTGGTGAGATGAGACTGATGGGAGACGTTTTTGGTCAGAGGGGAGTGCACTATCTATGGCAGTGATGGGGAATGATGCCACCAATGAGAAGAAACGACTGAACAGTGTCACTAGCAATGGAAAAGTGGTGGGGAGGGTGAAACTGATCCCGATATGTGGTATTTGTAGCACCAATAGTATCTGAATTAAAATTGATTTTTATCATCTCCAGTACAACCTTTTACAGGATTGTGCAGTGATATGGGGGGATCATGACACATGTTCTCTTTACAGGTGGCGCCATCCGGTCTTCTTGAGGTTATGAAGGGAAATTTCATCTCAGAGGCTAATGGGGAATGTGTGAATTTTCCCATGCCCCATGCTTCGGATTTTTCTGTTCATGAATGGTGTGCCAAGTTGTAGAGTAGGGCTGCGTCGTGGCGCTCTGGTCGAGTTCCCCGATCGTTCTAGAGGTTGGCGTGTGAGGGATCTTTATCTCATTTTTGTTCGAGGTTTGGGCATGGAAAGACTCGTTCGAGGTTCGGGTAGGGTGAGACACTCATTCGATATTTCAAAGAGCTATTTATAATTGATATTAATGAAGGTATTGTGGGTGAGTTTATTTGAAGTACTTTTTTTCTTGGTTTTGTTGTAAATCTGTCGAACGATGTTTGATGAAGTATTAGGTGGTATTTTTACTAGAAGTAATATATAGTTTTTTTTTGATTGAGGCCCTTCCAATGGTGGTTTTTTTCATGGAATTTCTAGTGAATCATCACTTTTTATCTATGTTCCTCTCGATGTCCACTGGAGGGTTTACTAAATGTTCCCGTGATATATAGTTTTGTTGCATTGAGGCACTTCTAGAGGTGGTCATTGCCCATGTTTTCGCAGTGAAACGTCCAATTTATTTCCATGTTATTCTTGAACATTCACTCTAAATTCCACTGGATGTTCCCATGATATATATATTTGTTTCATTTCAGAATTTCCAGTGGGGTTTTCCCAGGATTTCGCAGTGAAACATCCACTTGATGTCCATGTTCGTCTCATGTGCACTGGAAGTTTCACTTGAAGTTCCACTAGAACTTCCACTCGATCTTCCGCTAAACCTTCCACTCGAAATTCTACTAGAAAATATATTTTATAAATTTGTAATGATTTTTATTTAGTTACATATATATTATATATATATATCTATAGCTTCCAGTAGAACATCCACTCAGACTTCCACCTGAAGTTCCACTAGAAGTTCCACTGGAACTTCCATTGGAAAAAATATTTTAATTTTTTTTATTTTTAATTTCAAAAAAATAATTTATTATATATATATATATATTTTTAATAATTTTTAATTATTTAAAATTTGGTTTATATAGTTTATACATCTTCAAATGGATTAAATCCTATAATAAAGATAATTTACTTTTCTTGAACTATTTTTTTTTGTTGCAGGGTGTTGAAAAGTTGTTGATGGTGATGTGGATGTTTTAGAAGCTTCTACTAAACCAGTTTTAGGGTTGACGTTCAAGTCACTTGGTGAATCACAATGATTTTATGTCTCGTATGGTGGAGTAAATGGATTCAGTGTACACCAAAAATACTCTAATAAAAGGAGAAAGGATAAATAAATTGTAAAATCAATAATTTATGCATGTAGCAATGAAGGTCATAGGAAGATTGTCAAATGTGATTATATGGTGAAATTACCTTAGGAAGAGACAAGTACAGGTTGCCTTGCTAGAACGAGGGTTAGTTTATTGTCTTCTGGGAGATATGCATCTACTATATTTGTTGAAGAGCATAATAATCCCTTGCACATGCCCAAATCAATTCATATGACGAGGGCCCAATGAAAAATAATAGAAGCACAAGCAGCTGAGTTAGCTGTGAATGCTTCTTCGGGTATTAACCCAAATGATTCTTTCTCATTGGCGACAACTATTATAGGGGGGCGCGATGTTATTGGGTACACGCGTGTTGATCAATTGAATTTATTAAGGTCAAAAACTAAAATATATTTGCGTCATGGTGATGCATGTTTCATGTTAGAATACCTGGAAAGAAAATGTCAAGACAATCCATAATTGTTTATATATTATGCAGTTTGACATGAATGGTAAAATTAGTAATATTTTCTAGGCTAATCCAAAAATGAGAACAGATTATGAGTTGTTTGGAGATTTTTTTGTGTTCGACACCACATTTAGGACTAATACAGAGTACATGAAGTTAGGTGTTTTTGTGGGGTTCAATCATCATTGAGATATTGTTGTTTTTTGGGAAGATTTGTTATATGATGAAACACTGACTTCATTTTATTGGTTGTTTTTAAAAAAACTTATAGGTGCATCACATGAAGTGTCCTCAAACTATTTTTACTGATAAGGATGTGGAAATGGGAAAATCAATTTCTATAGTTTTAGTTGGAACTCGACATTGACTTTGTTCGTGGAATTTGATGAAAAATGGATTTAGGTAATTGGATGAAAGATGGATCTAGTTTTCTAACTAGATATACGAAATGTATGTTCGAATACCATGATGTAATTCAGTTTGATAAGGACTGGTCTTCCATTAGAGTAGAATATGGGGATGAGAAATTGATGTGTCTAGATGATGTTTTTGTATTGTGAGAAAAGTGGGAGCATAACTTTTTGAAAGATGAATTAACATTTGGTATTCAAATAATTCAATTAAGTGAAAGTATTAATGGTTTTTTAATGATTATGTTCATCTAAAGTTAAGTGTTGTAGATTTCTTTAAGCAGTTTGAGCAGTTTTTGGGAAAAATCGGTATCGAGAAACAATGGTTGAATTTGAGATGCGAGCAATGTTGCCTCGTAATATATACCCTTACCATTCATTGATATACTTGGTTTCTACTAGATATACATAGAAATTATTTGATTTATTTCAGCATGAATATCAATAGATTGGTGCTTGTTTTTTGATATCTTTTTTTGAAATTGTAGTTCAATTCAATTATGTTATTGGAATGGTTCGTTGTGGAGATCACTTATGTTTATCATATAAGGATTCAAATGAATTTGTTTAATGTTCTTATCAAAAGTTTGTTTCCATTGGGAATATTGTTTTTTTGGCTTTAAATTTTTTTGATCGGCTTGATGTGAGAGAAATACCTGAAAAATATATTTTCAGGATATGGACTGTAACACCCTGAGATTTTATGAAAAATATTATTTTTAATTTCATTAATGTATTGTGTTGTACGCTACACCAAAACGAGCTTTCACAACACACATCCATGATTTTCCTTGCATTACACGTAATCACGACCTTCCTCGATAGCGTGTGTAGTACGCAATACCGAGTTTCACTAAAGGAGATATTATTAAAATATTATTATGAACTAGCCGTTATGAATAGTAATACCCACTTTTTGAAATTTATAATTTTTTTTTCAAAATTGACTTCATTGTTGGATTCTTAATATCGAAATTAGCTTAGGGTGAAATTTTGGTATTTTTCGGATAACTGTCATATTCTGATGAATAGTGAAAATTACTATATTTTAATTAAAAACAACTATTTTTAATCAAAATAATTAATAGTGATAAATTATTAATTTGAGTGGTTTAAAAGTATATTTAGAATATATTTTTACAATTTAATATAATGATGGTCATTGGATGTAATTTCACATTTAAACTAGACATAAAAAAGTGTCAATCTTTTGATAGTTATTATCTTTTAAGAACACGCTATTTGTTTTGACGACGGGAATTAATTTTTAAATTAATTAATTCAACTGATATTTTTTAAATTTGGTAAAATAGACATCATTTTTCAAATAAAAATTTCAAATATATCTTAGGCCTAATTTTTGGTATTTTTCTAGAAACTATCATTTTTTGATGAATAGTGAAACCACTAAGTCGTAGTTAAAAAAACTGAATTTTTCATAAAACATAATTTTACCTCTTCTGTGTGTATAATTTCAAAATTCCGAGAAACATGGTTAATATAAAGGACTAAAATGTGGTTCAATGAGATGAAAATAATTTTTGGTGAATAGTAACTTTTTACTTTTTTTACCACGGTTAAAAGTAAATAGGGTAATTAAGGGTAAATATGATATTATTATTACCCTAACACATGTCTTAATTCTATTTGATAAGTGTAATTCGGCCAAAAACAACCATAGGAATAAAATATTACCATTTAGTCTCACTTGGATTAGATTAGGACATTTATTATTAATTTATTTAAAGATGGGTTAAAATAGTTAAAATCAATGTTTAATAAATAAATAATTTTTAATATAGGGTTATACATTAGATAATTTCGACTATAAATATTCCTTAGAAATATAAAAAGATTTAATAAATAATGGTATTTTATTTGTAATTTTTAGACTTAAAATAATTTAATTTATTTATGACACAATGATGATGCAGTAATTAACTTATTAATGAAATATTGACATAATTGATGTTATAAATACCCAAATAAATTTAATTTGAGACTTTTTATGAATTCAAATAATTTTCTATGTTAATATGAGATGTTAGTATTGATTTAATTAACGTTTTTCAAAATAATCATTCTGTTATGATTTTCAAAAAAATCAATTACCAAATAGTGTCAAAATTGACATAAAATAGTTTTTAAAACAAATATTATATTATTAACTGTTATTATATTCATAAAAATCTATGTTTTGGCCGAGATACTTATATCCTGATAGGTGTATCATTAATGGACCACGTGGGGGTATCATGGATGTATATGGTATGTTTATTTACTATATAATATAAAAATACAAAGTGACATTGTAAATGTCAATCTAATTAACTAAGAGTTAAAACTAAAAGATAAGGTTAATATAAATACCTAAACTTGTCTAAATTCTATTATATGAGAGGATTTAGACCCATACCAACCTTATCTTCTAAATATATCAATTTTGAGCTATTAAAAACCGAATATGACTTTATAATAAAATAATATTTTTTGTTATTCCAAAGGTGCCCCTCTCCTTCCATATAAAAGGGCACCTCCTCCCTCTCTTCCTCACACCACTTTGAGCCTTCAATCTCAGAAAACCCCTGCCAAATTCTCTTATCCACTTCCATAGAAACATCGTAGAGGTTCTGTTATTCTCAAAAGACCAATTTTAGTTCCCTAAGAGGAGGTCTCAAAGAGGCGCTTCAAAGAAGAGGTAATGTCTGTTACCGATTCTTTCAACTTTATTTATTCTTCCACTTATTCTTCTTAGGTTGTTTCATTATGAAGTAATAAAATCAGTATCACTCATATACTGACATTTTATTATAAGTATTAAACAACCCTATTTCACCATCTATCCATCCTATGGAAAACGAAATCACCACTCGTGCGTACGTACGGAATACCATCTCCACGCGGTGGTGTAATCTATTTTCCACCACCACCTTACATGGATGGGTATAATGGTGTAAATAATAACTATATATGATTATTTTAAACTGATATTGATTCTGTAATAGTATACATATACTCCAAAAAAATTCCACGGTCATGGGAACGATATCATCGCTCGTGCGTACGTACGGAATACCGTCTCCACGACGCGATGAGATTCATTCTCAATGATTAACCATTAATGAATGATTATAAAGTATATTTAATAAGTAATCATGAAATATATGACATAATAATGATACTGGATTTATTTATATATATATTTATGTCATCCAATTAATTCCATTCAATTCAATGAGGAAACGAATACAAATTTCATGCGTACGTACGACCTACCGTCTCCATGAACGGTGTATTTCATTCCATTTATAAATCTATTATATATATGTATATTATGAATATATATTATATATAAATCATGTTTTATATTCTGGAATTAATTAATCATGATCTAAGTAATCATATGAATAATTACAAGTCAAAACACGGATGACAAATGAAACGATTTTACCCAAAACAATCTTTAACATGGAATTTACAAAAGAAAGGGTAATATAATGTCATAAGTGAACCATATATGATATAATAACAATGAATATGATTCTATAATAATTCAATGACATTATTTAAATCATTATACAGGAGGTTCGGATACGTACGAAGCATATCGGACCTAAGGTAAGGGATAACTTTTCCAATCTCGTTCTTATTTGAGATTGTTTATTCATAAGTATTTACTGGGGTTATTGTTCTCATCCTTGTCCATGTTTCCAAAAAATGGTTTCATGTATTTTTAATGTCCCTTTTTACCCATTTGTGACTTTTACTACATGGTATGTAAGGAATCATTCTTTTTTTTACGCTACGATGTACTTTTTTGACTTTTCCGACAAAAGTACGATAAGAATGTTTTTTAACTTATACGGAACGAACAGATTTTTACGGTTTTATAAAGCCTTATTTTCATGAAGCTTCCTAATAAATATTTCATGAATATTTTCAACCAAATCTAATTCTTTTAAAATTGCATGATGTTTTGTGAAAAGAAATTAATTTTGAACAAGAAAGGATATTTGCCTCAAGAATTTATTTCAAGTGTTTTATCAAAACCATTTTTCCATCTAAGATGACTTTATTTCATATGTGTATGTTTCAGGTATAATGTCTCTATGATTTACATGGTTTCAATTTTCTTATTATGAAATGATATCCATTTATTTTATATCGATTATGTGATGATGGGTTGTTGTTTTTGAAACCCATTTTATTCGTTGGGTTATTATGAATGATGTATGTTTATTTTGTTGAACAAGTAAGAATTATTTCATTATGAGATGGGTGGGACCTATATCTCCCTCCAATGCATTGGGTAATGATTTATATCTCATGAGATAGACATGGATGTAATGGTAAGTTAATCTGGTTCAGTATTACAGGACTAGAACGTGGAGTGAACTCGATTCAGAAAGGGACCTTGTCCATTAAGATGGTCTTGGAAGCAATTTCTTGGCTACTATGGAAATCATTACATGTGCTTAATAGATGCCAAAATTACATGTTTTATTCCCATGTTATGTTATCATTATTTATGTTCCATTATGATCTATGCCTTATGTTCTTCCATGTTTTAAGTCGTTGCTCAAGATTTTGATGTTTAAAAATTATGTTCATGTTTTTAAGTTCAAATGTATATGGTATGTTTTATTTTATCCATGCTTACCCTTACTAATAATTTGATCTCACTCTTTTTATGTTTTATTTTCCCCCATGATTAAAATAAAGGTTTTAGGTAAGGAAACAAAAAGTGGAAGATCTTTATAGGAGATGTTGAAGATCTTTCACCACGATTAGAAGATTACGTTCCAAGTTTCCAAAGACACTAAACTATTATGGTCCTTGTGTATCTATTTTTGTTATGTATTATGTATTCCGAAAACGTAATGTAATGTCCATGTACGTCAAGCTTCAGGTCTCTATAGTTGGTATCAGAGGAAAGGTTTAGTCATCCTTTGGAAACTAGGATGCGAAAATGTTAGTGAGATCCCAAGAGATATTTCTAAGTTATGTCTAGGGATGTCCCTAAGGATAAGTATACGAATAGGATATAGTCCTAGAACTACGGTAACGATATTAGAATTTAACCTAAGATGTTAGATATTGAGGGTGCTCCCCCTTTACGATGTTTTTTTCCTAGCATTATTTTGCCCCCTCACACTATTCTTTTTGGGTTTTAGAAAATGGGTGGAAACAAGATGATTCACGTTAATGGACGATATTATGGACAATGGAATGATATTATTCATGAGAAAACAAATGAAATGGGATTTGGAAGTCCAAACATCATTATTATGCCAAATCAGCAATCTCATAATATGATCAATAAACTCAAATTTGGTAAGTTTGCTGACTCGGCTAATATGAGAAAGATGGAGTTTCATGATGATCATAGAGGAAAGAAAGTTTAATTTCCCCTATGTAAATCATGTGGGGAGAGGCATCATGGAGAATGTTTCAAAGGAACTGGAAGATGCTTTGGGTGTGGAAAAGAAGGACCCAAATCCAGTAAGTGCAAAGGAAAAGGTTCAGTTAACACCATGGATGAGGATAATGGTACTTCTACTACATCAAAAATGGTTAAATGTATTAAATGTGGAATGTAGGGGCATTATACAAACCAATGCCCAAATGGAAAGTCTCATGAAGGGAATCAATATGGTCGTATTGGTAGTATTTATGTTGATGATG
The DNA here is from genome assembly GCA_963277665.1 of Viscum album. Taxonomy (NCBI): domain Eukaryota; kingdom Viridiplantae; phylum Streptophyta; class Magnoliopsida; order Santalales; family Viscaceae; genus Viscum; species Viscum album. Next base: position 1,363,317,528 of record OY728162.1, on the reverse strand, counting down.
ATGAAGAGACTACAAATGATATGTTAGATGAAAGAATTGTTGATGCTCAGTCAATGGTTTATGTAGGTAGTGGACTGATTACATGTTTATAATGTGTAATGTTGTATAAGTAATCTCATAGTACTATGGAATAAATAGACATCTAAGGATTGTTACACTGTTGTCTTTCCTTATGTTTTGAAAGTGTTTGATTAATGGTATTAGTAACCATGAAAGGTTATTCAGATATTTTTGGAAAGTAGCTGATATGCGCATAATGAAGGGATAAAGAGAAAATTAAATGTTTGATAGTATTCATGAGCTCATGAATGATATAAGGAGAAGGTTATATCATGGTCTGAGTATATAGAATTTTTGGATTTTGGTATGTGGAAAGAGTTAACTTTTGACAGCATTCATGTTTTCACTATGATTCAATGGGTAATCATTTTTCAAGATAATATATGATTAAGGCCTTCGAATGTTTGGAATGTGACCAACAAGACATATCTCATGATATATGGGGATCAACGATGGTACTAATATGCTTGTTTTATGAACTATTTGGTAATCGTTTTCACTGTAATATGAGATTAGACCGTAGTATTTTAGATAAGCCTAAAGATTGGAATGGATTATGTTGGACATAAGTTAGTATAGTTTATGGATAGAAGTTTTTTTCGATATTATTGATGGGATTTATAGTAATGTAGTTTTAGAAAAAGGATAACCTGCAGGATGGGCGACAACCCATCGCGTCGGACAAGGCTGTGTGAATCGAACCTAAAACTGAAGTGTGACTGGCCTTTATCACCTACCACTGGCCTACTGGAAGTCCCTGTTTAGTAGAAACTAGTTTTATTATATTAATCACTATGATATATGAAGTATAAGTCCATTTTAGGTACCATATATGATTAATCTCACTATAGATGGGCTTATGTATTTTTTGATAACTTTTCTAACCTTTTTGTTTGAAACAGATGGAATGACCCATCATTCTATCACATGATCTGCTAACACTTCCCGAATGAAAAATTCAACTTCATTTCATTAAGAGATGATGTGGAAATTGTCCATAGATGGACCAACGGGGAGACAGTACCAAAATCACGAAATTATTTCTTCTAATTGCAATTTCATCAACTTTAGGGAAATGATCTTGAAAACAAAAAATGTTGTCCTAGTGCTCTTATATCTGATGAATCAGATGGTACCATATATTGTCACAAATTTATGGATTTGTGATTGTTGGATTTTTCATAGCCATGTTCTCTACCACTCTCCATCAGAACTTGATGGTTATATTTTTCTTCCATATCCATATTTTCACCTATTTCTCCTACGTGGAAACCCAGTGATGAGTTAATTTGGGAAACTGTTACGTTTCATACATTAGTTTTTTAAGCCATGTTTTGGTATTCCTTTCTACAATGTGGGTTTCTATTAAAGAAACATTTTAGTAGTAAACCATTTATAACCCCGACGAATTTCGAGGGCGAAATTCATTTTAAGGGGGGTAGAATGTAACACCCCGAGATTTTATGAAAAATATTCTTTTTAATTCAATAATGTCTTGTGTTGTACGCTACACCAAAAGGAGCCTTCACAACACTCATATTTGACTTGCCTTGCATTACACGCAATCATGACATTCCTCGATAGCATGTGTAGTATGCAATACCGAGTTTCACTGAACAAGATATTATTATAATATTATTATGAACTAGCTCTTATGAATAGTAATACCCAATTTTTGAAATTTTATAAATTTTATCTTTCAAAATGGACTTCATTTTTGGATTTGGAATATCGAAATTAGCTTTGGGTGAAATTTTGGTACTTTTTGGATAACTTTCATATTCTGATGAATAGTGAAAATTACTAAATTTTAATTAAAAACAACTTTTTTTAATCAAATTAATTAATAGTGATAAATTATTAATTTGAGTGGTTTTAAAGTATATTTAGAATATATTTTTACAATTTAATACAATGTTGGTCATTGGATGTAATTTCACATTTAAACCAGACATAAACAAGTGTCAATCTTTTGATAGTTATTATCTCTTAAGAACACGCTATTTGTTTTGACGACAGGAATTAATTTTTAAATTAATTAATGCAAATGATATGTTTTGAATTTGGTAAAATAGAAATAATTTTTGAATTCATAATATCAAATATAGCTTAGGCCTAATTTTTGGTATTTTTCGGGAAACTTTCATTTTTTGATGAATAGTGAAACCATTAAGTGGTAGTTAAAAAAACTGAATCTATCATAAAACTTAATTTTACCACTTATGTGAGTGGAATTTAGAAAATCCGAGAGACACGGTTAATATCAAGGACTAAAATTTGGTTCAATGAGATGAAAATATTTTTTGGTAAATAGTAACTTTTTACTTTTTTTTACCACGGTTAAAAGTAAATAGGGTAATTAAGGGTAAATATGATATTAGTATTACCCTAACACATGTCATAATTCTATTTGATAAGTTTAATTAAGGAAAAAACAAACTTAGGAATAAAATATGACCATTTATTCTCACTTGGATTAGATTAGGACATTTATTATTAATTTATTTAAAGAAGGGTTAAAATAGTTAAAATAAAAGTTTAATAACTAAATCATTTTTAATATAGGGTTATACATAAGATAAATTCGACTATAAATATTCATTAGAAATATAAAAATATTTCCTACATAATGGTATTTTATTTGTAATTTTTAGACTTAAAATAATTTAATTTATTTATGACACAATGATGATGCAGTAATTATCTTATTAATGAAATATTGACATAATTTAATTTATCGCTTGTGCGTACGTACGGAATACCGTCTCCATGACGCGATGAGATTCATTCTCAATGATTAACCATTCATGAATTATTATAAAGTATATATAATAAGGAATCATGAAATATATGACATAATAATGATACTGGATTTATGTATATGTATATATTTGTGTCATCCAATTAGTTCCATTCAATTCAATGAGGAAACAAATACAACGTTCATGCATACGTACGGCCTACCGTCTCCATGAACAATGTATTTCATTACATTTATCGATCTATTATATATATTTAGATTATTAATATATATTATATATAAATCATGTATTATATTCTGGAATTAATTAATCATGATCTAAGTAATCATATGAATAATTACAAGTCAAAACACAAACGACAAATGAAATGATTTTACCCAAAACACTCTTTAACATGGAATTTACAAAAGAACAGGTAATATAAAGTCATAAGTGAACCATATATGATATCATAACAATGAATATGATTCTGTAATAAGTCAATGACATTATTTAAATCACTACACAGGAGGTTCGGATACGTACGAAGCATATCAGACCTAAGGTAAGGGATAACTTTTCCAATCTCGTTATTATCTGAGATTGTTTATTCGTAAGTATTTACTAGGGTTATTGTTCTCATCCATGTCCATGTTTCCTAAAAATGGTATCATGTATGTTTAATTTCCTTTTTCCCCATTTTTGACTTTTACTACATGGTATGTAAGGAATCTTTCTTTTGTTTACATTACGATGTACTTTTTTGACTTTTCCGAAAAAAGCACGATAAGAATGTTTTTTTATATTATACAGCACGAACAGATTTTTACAGTTTTATAAAGCCCCATTTTCATGAAGCTTCATCAACAATATTTCATGAATATTTTCAACAAAATCTCTTTCTTTTAAAATTGCATGAAGTTTTGTGAAAAGAAATTAATTTTGAAGAAGAAAGGATATTTCCCTCAAGAATTCATTTCAAGTGTTTTATCAAAACCATTTTTCCATATAAGATGAATTTATTTCATATGTGTATGTTTCAAGTATAATGTCTCTATGATTTACATGGGTTCACTTTTCTTATTATGAAATTATATCCATTTATTTTATATGGATTATGCGATGGTGGGATGATGTTTTTGAAACCCATTTTATTCGTTGGGTTATTATGAATGATGTATGTTTAATTTGTAGCACAAGTAAGAATGATTTCATTATGAGATGGGTGGGACCTATATCTCCCTCAAATTCAATGGGTAAAGATTTATATCTCATGAGATAGAGATGGCTAGAACAGTAATTTAATCCATTTCAGTATTACAGGACTGGAATGAGAAGTGAACTCGATTCAGAAAGGAAATTTTTCCATTAAGATGGTCTTGTAATCAATTCCTTGGCTACTATGGAAATCATTACATGTGCTTAATGTATTCCACAATTACATGTTTTATTCCCTTGTTATGTTATCATGATTTATGTTCCATTATGATCTATGCCTTATGTTCTTCCATGTTTTAAGTCTTTGCTCAAGATTTTGATGTTTGAACATTAGTTTCATGTTTTTAAGTTCAAATGTATATGGTATGTTTTATTTTATCCATGCTTACCATACTGAGCATTTGAGCTCACCCTTTTTATGTTTTATTTTCCCCCAAGATTAAAAGAAAGGTTTTAGGTAAAGAAACAAAAAGTGGAAGGTATTTATGGGAGATGTTGAAGATATTTCACCACGATTAGAAGATTACGTTCCATGTTTCTAAAGACAGTAAACTATTACAGTCCTTGTGTGTCTGTTTTTGTTATGTATTATGTATTCCACAAAATTAATGTAATTTCCATGTATGTCAAGCTTTGGGTCTCTACATGGTCCCTATTGTCTAGAAATATTTTGATGTTCAAATGATCTCTTGTTGAGCTACTTGATGATAGAAAATCAGTTGTAGAAAAATCATACAATGATTTAGCCCGAATGAGAATGAAGTTAATTACTGTAGCTTGTGAGACAAATGTGGGTTTTGACATTTCCATCTAAAATTTAAGTAATTTTGAAAAAGAGTTGTGTATCAAAAATACATCATCGGATAAAGTTAATGGTTGTGTTAGTTCAAACAAATTTTTTAGAAAGTCTTCTTTTAAAAAGAAACCAAACAGGAAAGGGGGAGATAGATTGAAATTCTTTTTAGATAATGGTTCCCGAAAGGGGACACAATTGAATAAAAAGATTGAGACAACTACTATGATGATAGTATGATTTCATTTTATGATGCATTTCATTTATAAGAGCAGTTTTTTATTGTTAATATTTTATCTAATATCATTATTCTTTTCATGTTGGGAGTAAATAAACAAGAAAGTTCAAGTATTTGTGTTCGACCTAGAAAAACAGTTTCACATGTAATTTTTTTAGGAGCATTCTTTTCCATAACCATTTGTAATTCTGTATTTTTTCTGTTACAGGAAAACATATCCATCAATTTGGAAATACATCATGGGATGTAGATTGCTGGGGTAGCATTGGAAGAGGCTGAGCAGTGTAGACAACAATATATGGGAGTAGTTTTTTAAATTGTAATTACTAAATTGAAAAAGCTATAGCCTGTATCCAGTTTCGGTTGTAATGGATTGGCAGTGAGATTGAGATACTTCACAAAATTGTAAATGTGTTGTATTCATTTGTTCTATATGGAAATATATAGATTTGATAAATCTAGGTTCTACAATTCTATATGCATTTGTTCTGTGAGGATGTGGAAGTATTTGATGGTCCACTTTTGGTTGTAATGGATTGGGATTGGGATACTTCACGAAGTTGAAAATTTGTTGTTTTCATGTGTTCTATATAGAACTATATATATGTGATAAATCCATGTTCTACAATTCTTCATGAATTTGTTCTATGAGGATGTGGTAGTATTTGACAGTCCAATTTCATTTGTAATGGATTGGCAGTGGGATTGAGATACATCACAAAATTGTAAATGTGTTGTATGCATGTGTACTATATGGAATTATAAATATGTGATAAATCCAAGTTCTACAATTCTTTATTCATTTGTTCATTGAGGATGTGATGAATCCATTTTCAAGAATATTGATGAAGAAATCCAGAAGACTGAGTAACAGTTATTGGATCTTTGGGAGAATCCTTTCCATATAGAGACTCTCCATCTTCTGATGAAATCCAGATGTTTTCCAAACATAACACTTACAAACTGTAAAGAAAATATTCTTCAAGTGTGAATCGTACACATACAAGAAACATTTAGCATTATTAAATATTAAAACAAAACCAAATCAAATCCCTCAAAAGAACATGGTTCCCCTCATAAGGACATAATATTCCCAGTGCTGTGAAAATTCTAAGAGAATTATTCATCCATTATCCCTGACTATTTTACTTGATCTTCATTCTAGTTGTAATTTTTCCACAAGACTGCTCTTGCTTCAATACGATGTTTCATTCCAACTGTATGCATGGTCTATAAGGAAACAATGCGCCATATACAGGTGCATGTCATCAACTTCTTCTTGCGATAGGGTCTTGTTATACCCTTGATCCTTTTCCAGTTTCTCAATATGATAACAAACAATTATGTCGTAGTCTAATATTGAATCCCCCTATTGGGGATTATCTTCCACTATAAATGGAAGCACTGTAGCAGTCATTTCAAGGTATTCAGGATTCTATTGTCTGATGAATTGTTCAATAAATATTTTCTGCAAGTGTTGTATAAATTGTATTCAGTAAGTTGGTGTATATGAAAATGCATTACATGTCAAAATGGATAGAATTTACCATTTAGAGAGCATATTGGGGTAATAATCAATTACAGTAGGACCCATGCAAGGCTTCATGGAGTTATAGTAGCTGAAAGGTTTTTTTCAATATCAAAATCAAGAAAAGTCCAATGAAGATGGTCTATGTTGATGGGGATGGAGACTTTTCCATTCAACTTCATTGCTTCTTTTATGGGATTCTCATCCAAACACTCTTTCAAAAGGTTGTTCTTCCCGGATATAATGCTCTGTAAAAATGATAATCTTGAGAAAAAATATTAATTAATGTATATAAAACATCAAGAACATAAATAATATAAGACTTACCAATGCGTCAGTAGTAATCATTTTTGATTTATTATCGAAAATTCCAACTGTCTTCCCTATTTGACACTTTTTTATGATAAGTTGAGTATAGGCATCTATAACCCAATATCAATAAATAAATAATGGAGGATGTGAGACTAGTTGAATATTACTTTACAGTAAGATTTTTTAAATTAGGCTCACTCGACATCTTGATATGATTTTCATGAAAAGTTGGAAAATGTCATCTATTCCAACTAAATACAAGCCGTTTTTAGCTTCCCATACATATTGAAAACATTATAATCACAATAATGTATAAATAAATAAGTAATTTTCAAAGGAATTGAATTGAACTCCTAGAAATGAAGGGCAGACATACCAGCCTGGTTCCATCCGGAGAATATTTTACAACTGCTCATATATTTTCTCTGCAGCTGTCTACTCTTCCTGGCCCATTTAGGTATACCTTTCAGACCAATAACAATATTTTTTAATTTTTTATTCATTGAAACACTACCTACCTCAATTGAGATTTCATGCCAACTTGGTTGTTCTACTGATTTTTGTCATGCGGATGTTCTTCTTCTTTTGTATCGGGTTTGATAATGAAAACCAGAATCCAATTTCTTCTGATTCCTAACACTGGACATCACATTTCTAATCATTAATCTCATTGGGGGGACTCTCGGTTTCTGTCTATCAAGTGTGGCTGATTTGATGTACAGATATGGTTTGTTCAGCATCTTCTTACAGTTTATTTTTATGCTCCTCAATCCAAGATTCCATGGCTCGTAGTTGCTGGTTTTCCTTCGGATGTTCTACTTCTGGGAGAGATGCGGGTTTTTCCAGAGGATCTTGCTGCATTCTAGCTTCAATTGTACCCTCTGTCTGAGTTTCCTCCTTTATTGAATGACTCTTTTCAGCACAACCATATCTTATTCTTTTATCTATTCTAGCATTATCACTTATTAAGTGCTTCAGTCTTTTAATTTTTTATGTCTATTTTTTAGCAATTGCTTCCATTTTATGAAGTTTTCGTTTTAGGGTCGAATTTTCATTTTCATGATCTTCTATTCTGTCATCCTCTGCATCTCCCTTTTCCTATTGTTCAACTGAATCTTCCATAACCATTGATGGATCATTAATTTCTTAATTTATTCTACACTTCTGTGGATTATCCTTTTTTTACTGTCCAACAAAATATTCCATAACCATTTCTGGCTCCTCTGCATTTGGAACTTGATGAATCTTCAGTTTCATTAAAGAAGCATCAAAATTAGAGAGGCTCTACTTTGTGAAAGGCGGATTGGATCCTTGTTCATTCCCTTTTATTAGTCCTCTTTCTTCACAATTCCAATACTACAATAACAAGAAGCATATGAAGTGTATATTATATCTTAAATTGAAAAAAATATTATTCCATAACAATAAATCAATAATTTCCCCCGTATTCCTTTCACGGTGTGTGTGAAATTCTTTAATTGGTCTCATAAATTGTTGGTGTATTGCATGAGATCACTTTTGTGTTCTCATGTTTCATGAAGTATTCAAAAAATTGATAAAACCTCAAATTACATAAGAACTAGTAGTAGGAAAAAATATTGGACATGTGTATAAACATAGAAGTGATGTTGTGTCAAGATGGTCGGGTTCTTCATCTCCATTTATTTCTTCCAAAATGGAAGATTTTATTTCCTTTTGTGTCAAAACTTTGACACCAGTTTAAAATCTATTTAAATATTATGGTGAATTAATTGGTTTGAAAGAGTATAAGTCCTCCATTTCTATTTCACCATCAGTTATTGCAATGATCATTTGGATATCATATTTAGAGAAATGTCTTCCCCCTCCACCGAATCGTAAAGTAGTTGTTGAAGGATTGTAGTTATCCAATACATACATTAACGAAATATCAGATTTTTAGAAATATGATGCTATTACTATATTGGACATGAAACCTTCAATCATATTCCAAAATGGAGTAGTGTGCAAAGAATTTCTATGACCATATTTCAGTTGATCTTTTATTTCATGTAAATCTCTTTGTAAGGAGGTCAAATTTGACCGAAAATTCACACCTAAAATAGAAAATAAGGAATTATTGGGGTCATCCAAAAAATTACAGTATACAAGTTAGGCTATTGGGATATCTGTAGATGTTCCGTTGGATCATCAAGTTGGAGTGTCACTGAACATTCCACTAGTCCCACTGGAAGTCCCGCTGGAAGTGCCACAAGCGGAGCCATTTGAGTTCCACTACAATTCCCATATGGAGTACCTATGGAAGTACCACTGGATGTCCCACTAGAAGTCCCACTAGAAGTGAAAAGTACCATTGGATGTCCCACTGGTTGTCCCACTCGATGTCCCACTTGATCTTCCACTGAAAGTCCCTCTTGACGTCCCACAGATACGGGAAGTTCCACTAGTCCCATAGCCAGTGCCACTCGAACTGCCACTGGAAGTCACATTGGATCTTCTAGTGGAATTTTCAGTGGGAGTTCCAGTGGCACTTCCTGTGGAACTATAAAAAAATACTCATTCCTATTTTGAAACACATTTGTTGTTAAAATTTATGAATTTATCATTTGAAAATTTCACTGGAAGTCCCAAAGGGAGGGCCACCAGAAGTTCCAGTGGGAGTTCTAGTGGAACTTCCTATGGATCAATAAATGAAATACTAATCCCAATTGTGACACAAATTTATTGAAAAAATGATTGAATTTATCATTTGAAAATTAAACGATAAGTCCCACTGGCAGGGCCACTGGAAGTCCTACTGGATGTCCCACAACAATTGGAAGATCCACTAGTCCCACAGGAAGTGAAACTCGAACAACCACTGGAAGTCCCACTGGATCTTCCAGTGGAAGTTCCAGAGGTAGTTATAGTGGCACTTACTATAGAAAAATAATAAAAAATAACCATTCTAGTTGTGACACACAGTTATTGTAAAAATGAACCAATTTATCATTTGAAATTTCCAATGGAAGTCCTACTTGGAGGGACACTAGATGTTCCGGTTGGAGTTCAAGTGGAACATACTATAAAACAATAAAATAAATATTAATTCTAGTTGTGATAGAAATTTACTGTAAAAATTATTGAATTCATCATTTGAAAATTCCACTGGAAGTCCCACTGGGTAGGCCACTGGAAAGTCTCACAGCCACTGGAATTTCCACTAGTCCCATAGGAAGTTCCACTCGTACTGTCACTGGAAGTGCCACTGGAACTTATAGTGGCACTTCCTATGGAACAACAAAAGAAATACTCATTTCAGTTGTGAAAAGAATTTAATGTAAAAAAGATTGAATTTATCATTTGATAATTACACTAGAAGTCACAGTGTGAGGGACATAAGAAGTCCTACTTGAACATCCACTAGAAGTCCCACTAGAAGTCGCATTAGATGTACCACTACCTCCGGAAGTTCCATTAGTCCCACACGAAGTGGCACTGGCAGTCCCACTAGAACTGCCACTAGAAGTCACACTGGATGTTCCAGTGGATGTTCCCATGACACTACTAATAGAAAATTAAAATAAATAATCATTTCAATTGTGACACATATTTCTTGTAAAAATTATTGAATGTATCTTGGAAAATTTCAACTGATGTCCAAGTGGACGTCCCACTGGAAGTCCCACGGGATGTCCCCCTGGAACATCCAGTTGGAGTTCGACTAGGACTTCAAGTGGCACACATCCAATTCCAGTTCCACTGGGAGTTCCATTCGAAGTATAAATGACACATCCACCCAAAAAAATGATTTCAAGTGGAACCTGTAGTGGAAACTTCGTGCATGTTAAATTGGAACTTGCCAAATCCTCCAGGGGAAATTGCATTGGAACCTCCAATGAGGAACAATACACTAGAAAAAAAATGTAATTCTAAAATAATTGAGACATATAAAATTTATAGAAAATATCTCATAACACAAAAGTTATAAATAATAAATCGTAACAATATAAATTAAATACAGATACATAATTCGGAAAACATAATTATGTTACAACTCCTTTGTAAGACATTTCTATAGTTTTGTAAAAAAAATTCTATCAGAAAGTGAGATGAAACCATGTCAGAGTGAAGTGGTTGTCATAGAAAAAAACCCTTTCTTTGAATTTTTTCAAATCTTGAGGACAACATGATAATGCCTTTATGTCATCGACGTTGCCACCAATGTAGTATTCATATTCCTAGTTGTTGTTTCCATAGTCTCTTGATTCATTCTGGTCGTCGTACTGCCGGATTTTAGGACAGGATCTCAAGGTTTCGTCGCCATCGTCGCAACCGAGGAGCAGTCGACCCTGAATCACAAAAGGCATGGGAAAATCTGTCTATACATTCGAATAAAATGAATTTCTGTGAAGGATGATCTAATGGAACGAAATACAAATGGAATAGTGTTCTGATCCGATGGGTGTACGGGATATTCCAATTAAAAACATAACCGAAGATGATTGTTATCCAATTAAAATACAGTCTCGTTCTCACTGACAGTAAGAAATAGGTGTCAATCCCTCATATTTTATCTTCAGATCAAAATTATAAATCAATTAATTCATTAAAATTATAAGTAAACCTTCATTAAGAAAAAAAATTATTTAACTGATTAATTTAGAACATAAACTAAAAAAACTAAAAGCTAAAACTATAAAAATATAAACTATGTAAAACAGATAAATAAATTGTAACTCAGTTATTAACTAAATTAAAATTAAGCTTCAAAATTACATATTTTTGTTGAATTAGACATTTTAATTAATAAAAATAATTATTGTTAAAATAAATTAATAAAAGATTAAACATAAAAGGTTGTTAAGATATTTTATTAAAGGAATAGTGGTGAGTGAATGTGTACTATGTTATCGAGAAAATGAGTCACCATTAGTGGAACAAATAATGTAGGGAAGAGGAACAATGGCCCCGACGAAGAACAATGGCACTATTGAGGAACGATGGCACCGTTGAATAACGGTGACACCATTGAATTAAAATTTAATCTACAATATAAACGTAAACCATTAACGAAATAAGAATTTAAAATACTACACTAATTACTTATTTATCTAGATAAAGACTAAAAATTAAAAACAAATTATTCAATTAAGTTAAAACATAATTTCTTGCCACATGATAAAACAAATTGATTTTCTTTAAAAAATTAATAATGTTAATTTATTTAAATCGACTTAAATTAAAATATAAAATATAAAATTAAAAATTACATTAATTAATTATCAAATAAAATTTTTAAATAAATTTTTATTGAAAAAAGTGTCATAATAATTAAAAAAATCATACAGATTATGATTTCTAATCTAATTGATAAAATATTGAACTAAACAAAGTAAGATTAAATTAAACATTTTGAAGAATAACAATGAATAATTTGTAATAAATGTTGATTAATTAATTAATTAAATTTAAAAAAAATAAAAAAGTATATATATTTAGTAAAAAGCACAAAAATAAATAATTAAATCAGTTAAGATTGAATAAAAAGACGCTGAAACTGTGTAAAAATAAGGCCATATCAAATTCCCTCACACATAAACATTTTTTTTCTCAAGAAATCCCATGTTTAATTATCTTTGAAATAATAGTAAAGTGTGAATATTAATGTTCAAAAAGTAACATGTCTAGCACTTTCAAAACAGATGACTATCAAAAGGATTTAAAAATGAATTTTAATGAATTATTTAAATGATTTCTACATTAAATAAAATTCCTACTAGTAGTCTAGAATTCTATGAATCATCATAAAGTGACGAGTTATTGGCTCATAGAGGATACTGCTAAGTGAATCATCTCAATTCAAATATAATATGCAAATCAAAGTGTGACAATATGTTAAATATACATGGAATTAAAAACATAACCAAAGGAACATTGTACATTGACTCATCACCTAGGTTCCAAAAATAAATATTTTTGGTTAATCACCTTATTGATTCAAGCTAAATGATTCCTATATATACAATTTTCCACTTCTTCATTTGAAATTTATCATTCCCCTCACCTAAATAAACATATTTTTGACCCTAGACAATTTATTTTATTTTTCCCATGCCATGTATCATGTGATAAGCACTGTGCATATGAACATTTCGAAGATGTATAGAGGTATTATTGTAAACAAGTACACACCCAGGATCATGGGACTCATAGATTCACCATGGGATCCCAAAATCCCTAAGTACTTCAGTTTCAAATTATTTATATGAAAATAATTTAAATTAGATCATTAAGGTTATTAATAAAGTTAATTAATAGAAAACTGATTCCGCTATGATTGAATTCAAACATCTAGTTTATAAGGATATGATCATAACTTTATAAGTAGGTTACCTAAATCACTCTAAAAAATAGACCCCTAACCAAATTTTCAAAAAACCACTAAACATATTCACTCATCAATCATCCACCCCCACGATTTTCATATTCAAATAAGCTCTTATCTACCAGTTAAGAATCATCCTAAGGCAAGACTCATTTTAATTATAAATAGAATCCAACAATTCTGAATGATTTTGACCATTTTATTATTATTTTAAAGTAAATATGAAATGAAGTGGTAATTAGAGGGCTTCAAATAAATCACAATTTAGATTATTTAAGATTTGACCCCCTCCTCCATACATAAAATCTAACATTGTCCCCAAATTTGAATTCACAAGAGGAGAAGAACATGTTTTCATTTAATGCTCAAAACTGATATTCAATTGATTAGATTTTTGACATGATTAAATCATCATGTTAATGGTCAGAAGAACATGTTTTCAACAAAGATAATTTTAAAACTACAAGTTCACATGCTAAGAAATGCATTAATATTTAAAATAGTAGCATATATTTTCAATACAGTTCAAACAGAAGAAGTTTATTTGTAATTGAAAAATGTATTAGGTGTAAGCATGTTCAAATATAGGGTTCAATTGGATTTTTAGTAATGCATACAAAGGCATTCTAGACACCCTACATACTAAAGCAGATTTAATAAATTTATAGCCTACATGTACCCCCCCATAGTAAAGTAAAAAATGTGAAGATACTAAACCATTGATACTACATTTAAAAATATAAATAACATGAAAAGTATTTTAAACTACTTAGTGTAATGCAGTAACAACATACAGTACAAAAAAACATGCAGTAGAAATTCCCAGGAAAATGACATTCATCCTGTTTTTTAAAACATATCATGTCATGCAACATAATTTTTAGTAAAAGGATAATTTTTTAAAGAAACACTAAAAGAGTCACCAACAGTATCCTCAATGAGTCACCTACAACATTTCATCTGTGGATTAGGCGCATCGGTTAGTTAGTGACTCACTGATAACAGAAAAATAATATTTAATAGTGAATTATTATTATTGTAAACAGGAGAAGAAAAAATTAATAATGAAATTAAAGTACATCCCAAAAATGGATTTTCATTAATCTTCTAGAATTAAAATTATACTCCATTGTGACACAAAAACATTATCCTTACATAAGAAAAAAGAACCATGGGAAGGAACAAAGAAACAATAGGAGTTGCACAAAAACAGATCACAAAACATTTTTATTCAAAATCCAAAATTGATACAGCTAGAAGTAAAAAAAAAGAACCATGGGTTGACTCACGTATAACACTATGTTTAATTTATTCACCTAGACATTATTTAGAATCAATTTTCAAGCATAGTGAAATTAGCCAAGCCCATCATATATTCATCAATATAGAGTTTCACTTCCTACAAATCAACCATTCTGGGTTTATTCACCTCACATAAAATTTCTATAGCTTCATTATTTAGAACACTAACAATAGTGAATTGTCTAAAACACTTGTTCTTAATCTTTCCAAGAAAGAGATTGTGTTTAGAAAAAAATATAAGGACCACCTGTCCTAGTATAAATTATTTGGTTTGAATGATAGAATCATGGAATATTTTCTTCCTCTCTTCAAAAATCCTTGAATTATAGTATCTATCTCTCATAATCACATGAAGTTCACTCAACTCATGTAATATTCTATCACCATCACTCTAAAAAACCAAATTCAGATCATGTACTACCCAATATGACTTATGGTCCAAATCCACAAGAAAATGAAAACACGTTCCAAAAAAACCTAAAGGAGATATACCTATTAGGGTCTTGCAAGAAATTATATATTCCCATAAAGCTTCATCCAATTTAAGAGACCAGTCTTTCCTACAATTGGACATAGTTATTTATAGAATCTTTTGCAGCTCTCAGATTGAGATTTCCACTTGTCCACTTGTCTGTGGATGATAAGAAGTTCCATTCTTATGAACACATACATATTTTTCAATCCAAGCGTTAAACATGCAGTTCTTAATGTGTGTTCTATTATTAGTGATAATGTCTTTTTGGGCTCCAAATATTTAAATGATATTCTTTTTGACAATTTTTATTACAGAGTTTGCATGATTGTTGGGTAGGACATCTCCGTTAACCCACATTGAAACGTATTCTGCAGCAACTAAAATATACTAATTCCCATGAGAAGATGGAAATTGAACCATTAAATCTAAACCCCATACATAAAAAATCTCAACTTCTAAAATACCCTTTTAAAATAAATCTTTTTTTCTACCCACATTGACAAACCATTGACAATTTTCACAACCAACCACATAGCTCATAACATCCTTAAAAGGCATGGGCCAATAAAAACCAGAATGAAGGACATTTTGAGCATGTCCTTTGACCACCATGATGAGATCCAAATGGTGAGGAGTGAGAAATATCTAAAATAGGAAACATACATTCTTTAGGCACACACCTCCTAAAAATACCATCATCATACATCCTAAAAAACGTTCATCCCAAAGGTACTACTTATGATGAAAAATGAATTTATTCATTTGGTTATTAGAAAATTCTTTTGGAAAGACTCATACTACTAGAATATTTGAAAAATCTATATACCATGCAGATTGGATGATTGAAATAATGAGTCTTTTTTCCTCAGGAAAGGAAGAAATGATCACCCATGAATCTTCAAAATGAGTATGAGGAATCCTAGAAGGATGTTCAACTACTAAATTTTGAGTACCCTACTTATCCTAAACCTATAAATCAAATTATTTTAGAAACAAATTGCATCTAATCAACCAGGTATTAGTTTCTTTTTTTGAAAGAAATATCTTCAAGGAATATTATCTATTGAAAATGATGACTTTTGATCATAAAAAAACTATATGAACATCCATAGAGAAAAAATCTTGAAATTAATTTGTAGTGGTGTAATAACTCTTGAGGGCCCCATCTTGAAGCCTATCAGTATAATACACTACATGTAACATCATATAATTCCTTTTTCCATGGACAACACTTACAAGAACATCACTAGCATCTAACACAAGTTAAAAAGGTAGTTTCTAATCTAGTGAAGATATGATAGGTGATGTAGTGAGTTTTTTCTTTTAACAAATTAAAATATTTCAAACAATTCTCCTCTAAAAATTAATGAGGTATCCTAAACAAGTATAGATCATAAGGTCCTAGTGATTTTGGAAAAGCCTTTTATGAATCTCTGGTAGAAACTGACATGCCCTACGAATATTATACCACCTTTAACATTTTCCAGAGGTGGGAGTTTTTGAATGACTGATATATTAGTAGTATCAAATTATAAACCTCTCTTTTATACTTTACAACCTAACACAATAACTTCAGTGACCATAAATTTATACATTTCCAAATTAATCACAATGTAGGTTTCAATGAATTTTCCAACACTAACTCAAGACATCCCAAACATGTATCAAAAGTACTACCCAAATTTGATAAATAATCTATGAATACATCAACGATTCTTTCAATAATACCTAAAAAGATAACAATAATGCACCTTTGAAAGGTATATGGTTCTCCACAGAAACCAAAAGGCATATGCCTTTATGAAAATGTCCTAAATGGGCATGTGAATGTGGTCTCTTCATGATCCTCTAGAGCAATAATAATCTAGTTGTAACTTCAATACCAATAAAGGAAACATAAAGGATCATTTCTAGAAAGCCTCTAAAGAATTTTATTAAGGAAGGGAATTGGAAAATGGTCCATCATAGAGGTTTCATTCATTATCCAATAATCAATATAGACTATCCATTTTGTGGCCTTATTATCTTGTATTTTTTCATATTTTCAATTTTTACAACATTAAAACCACATTTCTTAAGGACAATCAGGATAGGGCTGACCCAATAATTACCATAAAAAAGTTATTTTATACAGGTATCTATCATCTTAATAACTTCTTCTCTCACAACATCATTCATGTTGGGATTTATCCTTCTTTGAAAATCTACCATAGGCTTATGGTTCGACTCCATATGAATTTTGTGCATGCAGAATGAAGGACAAATGCCCTTTATATCAGGTATAGTCCATCCTATAGAAGATTTTAACTTTTTAAGAACATTTACCAATCATTATTCTTGATTATATTTATGGTTAGTAGAGATTATAATTGTAAAAGTGGAATTGTCCCCCATGAATGAATATTTCAAATGTGCAGGAAGTGGTTTGAGTTCAAGAAATGGTGTTCTTACACAATAAGGAAGAGTATTGGGTCTAGGATGTCCTAGGTCTTCCACATAACTCGTAAGAGTAGTATTTAATGATAAATTATTTTCAATATCATGCACAGATTCATAATTTACAATACTGATGTCCAAAGTGGACAACACACTGTCCAAATTTTCTATATTTGAATATAATAGTTTTATCAAATCAGAATCATGAAGTTGTATTATAATTTATCCCTCATCCTTATTAATGTGCTCAAATGTGATGGTGACAACATAAATACCCTAAATTCTACTAAAAAATATCCTATGTTCATAAACAATGGACTCTCCTTTAGCAGAAATTGGACAATTTTCCATATTTGGGAAATTTTTTACATTCAGTTTTTGAGAAGCATTTTCAACTTGTGAGACATATAAATCATTATTTTCATCTTCCAGGTGTATTTATTCAATATTTTATTGATTTTAAAAATCTTCAAGATATTTAAATGAAAATTTATCTTCTAAGGACTGTACCATTGATCTGTTTTCTGGGAATGTTGGTCCTTTCACATTTTTAACCCATTAAACTCTTTTTTTTGTTGCCAAATTTTGAAAACTATATGAACATTAGACACATCAATTAAATAACCAATAGTTTCCATTAAGGGCCCACCAAATATTATGGGTACCTCTTGATAAAACACCATATCCAAGACTAAAAATATAGCTGGTAAAAAAATCTTCCCAACCCCAACTAATAGATCATCTTCCATACCCACAGGATGAGTGAATGATCTATCAGTTAACTACAACATGACTGTGGTGCGTTAAAGATCACCCATCCTCAACTATTGAAGAAGTCCATATGGGAGAATGTTTATAATATAACCTAAATCAGACATAAAATTAAGTTGATTAGAATTTCTTAGGGTATAGGGGATAACAACGCTACCTGGGTATTTCAGTTTGGGTGGGATTTTCTTTTGGAGAACAGAACTTCACTCTTTAGTGCGGCTGTATGAAGAAAATAATTCAATTATTTTTTTATTTGAAATAATTTTCCAGATTGATTTCAAGTTAAATGGGATTTTGATTCATGCTTGGATGAATTGAATTTTCACTTCTGGTTTTTTAAAAGAGATTAAGGATATGACAAAGTTAAACCATGGTATTTCTTTGAGGTTTATGTTTTGTAGGGAAAGGGTAAGGAGTAATTTTCATAATATTAAGAATTTACCTAAACTCATCATATAATTTATCATTTATTTTATTCTTTTGATTTATAGAAGAATTTTCAGTATGATATTTAAGTGAAAAATTTAGAATTTCTTCATTTTCAAGACCATTCTGTGAATTTACAAATTGTGTATAGGCTATATTTTTGTTACCAGTTACATGCATATTATCATGATTGTCATTTTAAAATTCATTCCAATAGAAGTTTCAGTATTCTACCAACTAATAGTGATAATATCAATGACATTGTCTCTAGGATTAAGTTCAGTTATACTAGGCAACCTACCTTTATCCATAAAAGTCAAATCTTTAGCCACTTGTCCTAGTTGAGTTTCCATGTTCTATATTTTCAAATAAATTTTCATATTATCAGCTTCATAATTGGTTTCATGTTAATTCACTTTAATCATAAAAATTTATTCATGAGAGTTCATTTTAATCATAATTAAATCAATCTCAGAAGACATTTGATTATCATTGATTCCTTGTGAGTTTTAAGATTCACCGCATTATTGATTTTGAATGTTTGGTCTTGGTTGGTTCTGATAATTATAGGAAATGGATTGCTAAATTAAACCTTAATATTTATAGGACATGTAGGGATGGTCTATGTAGCTTTTATGGTACTTGTTTGGAAATGGATCTTTTTTAAGAGTCATTATAGAACTATAGTTGAAAAAATTTGAGTTTTCTGTTTGTTGGGTTGGAATGTCAATGTTAGGAAAAATGTTTTCGGAATGCCCAAACAATCCACACTCTGAGAATTTTTCTCTAAGTAATTGGTGTGTATTTAGATAGCCCATTTTATTTGAAGATTGTTTTGAATTTAATATCATTAAATATTGATGTTTATTTGTGAATTCATCTAGTTGATCTTGAGTTTAATACATTGAACCACTTATTTGTAGTCTATTAACTCTTATTATTTAATAATTTTTATACTGAGAGTACAGTACAAGATTGTTAAAGATTTTCCTCAACTCATCATCTATTTTATCATTATAGTTAACCAAAACACCATGATAAAATAGGTTCTATCTATAGGAGGATAACCCTTTATTGAAGGTATCCATGAAAAGGTGGGATTGGAGTTGATGAGGGTGACATTTCCAAAGTATATCCCTGAATATATCCCATGCTTCAGGGAAATCTTCTCCTACTCTTGATAAAATCTAGTGATTTTTTTCTAAGTTCACATTTATGTATTTGGGGAAAAAATTAAATTGTGAATGAATGATACACCTGATCCCAGTTTCCAAAAATATTCTCATCTAAGCTCAAAAACCAATTATTTGCATTCCATTTAAGACAAAAGGGGAATACTCACATTCTCATCTAATTTTCAGTGAGTCCTAGAAGAGGTAACTACTACACAACATTCCAGAATTCTCTAATGATGGAAAGAGAGTCCTCATTAGAAATCCCATAGAATACAGGAAGCAGTGAAATGTGAGACTATTTCTGTGCATTGTTTCAGGCTCTAGGTGAAAGTCTTATTGAAGAAGGATTTCTAGAAACACAAGGGAGTTGGAATTCTCTCATCCTAGGAATTTCATTTTATATGTTTTATTAATGTTATTGGAAGTTATTATCATGGAATCTATTATCTATGTTCTCCATTTTAGTTTTTGTTTTCATACACAGAGTAGTGAAATGTTTATCTATTTCTAAATTCAAGTGCTCTAGACTACTAGAAGATTCTCTTGTTCTCATGAAATGTGTAATAATAAGTGAATTAAGCACAATAATATAAAGAATCATACAATAAACTAAACAGTAATAAATTAATCTATAACATAAAGAACATTAACAATATCAAGGAAGTAACACACAAAAGTTTACAGAACTGATTTTTTTAAATATTTTTTAATTATTTTTCAATTTTTTTGGTTGTTTTTAAATTTTTTTAAAAATTTATAATGTAATGGATCGTTCCTTCCTCAAAAACAGTGCCAAAAAACTGATGGCCATCTTTCATTGAAGTCAGTCAAAAGTTTAAACATTTATATTTTCTTAAAATCTACAGTATAGTAGAGATTAGGGTAAAACCCATAGGGATGGAAGGCAACCACATTTATCTATAAAACATCCTGAACACCCAAATGTTATCAGCAGTGGTAACACATTCTAAATTTTTTTATATCTACTTATGTTTTAAAATGTGTTAATATTATTGTTCTAATAAAACTACGTCTAAAAAAATATTATTATTATCTAACTATAAGCAAGGAACGAGAAATAAAGACTAACATTGGGAAAATTAATCTAAAGAAACACTCGGGAATTCTTAATCTACTTATTTTAAGGTTCATTTATTAAATGATCTTAATTGAGTCACACCTCAAGAAATAACTCTTTGAATCTCTCTCTCCATGAGATTTTACATACCTAACATTGAATACTATAGTTCATCATTCTATAGTTCAATTTTACTGCTTAGAAATTGCAAAGGGAAACAACTATATTTGAATTATCCATAAAATTCCAACTACATGACAACAAATACTTGAATAAATGTACTAAGTTTCAATATTTCTGATTAATCTTGATTTCATGAACTTGAAAATTAGAGGTGTGATCAATTAAAGTATAATTAGAATCAATCTTTCCGAATGATTCAAATTTTGTGAAAAGAAAAGCAGTGTATAAATTTATTTATTGAACCAGCAGAAATTAGAACTCCTTGACATAAATATTTTATCCTAATGATATGTTCATTGATGAAATTTAAAACTTCTAATTATAGATTACAGTAATATAAAAACATAAGAAGAAGATATTCCATTTCATGATGCCCTGCTATTGGACAACTTATATCTCCAAGATTGATTCTCTATGGATCTTCTTGAAGGATCTACTTTTCTCTAATGTGTGAGAATTTGTGAATTGTTTCATGTAAGTTCACCATTTTGTACCTTGTTTTTTCTCTATTTTTAAAATACATGGTCATGTAACACCCCATAATGATAATGGGTTAAATGGATAAATGATAAGACTCATGTCAACATGGTGCACCTTCTTTTTTGTGAGACTGTCTGATTAGAAATCCACAGTTAATCATGCTTGGACGGGAGTAGTGATCATGATGGGTGACCTTCTGAGAATTTTCCCAGGGTGTGTGTGAGTGAGGAAAAATCACAATGGAATGGAAATGTGTTGTCCTATGAGGATAATCATTAATCAGTTAACCCATTTAGGCATGTGGGTGGAACCTTGGGTGGGGACCACGTGTCTGTGGGGAAACTGGTGGTACCTTGTGGGCCAGGACATGACAACAATGTTATAGAGGGTTGTCAGTGCTATCATTGGGGATCGGTTGTTACTTTTGATATCATAGGTGGCACCAAGTCTTAAGAGAATTGCACTACATTGGTTGAGATGTTGGGCCCACAACCAGGACGTTGTGTTCTAGGGGGGGGGGTGATTGTAACACCCCAGAATGATAAAGGGTTAAACGGATAAATGATATTACTCATGTCAACAAGGTGCACCTTCTATTTTCGGAGCTTGTCTAATTTTTTCTCCACATCTAAGCATGATTGTCCGGGAGTAGTGATCAGTATGGGTGCCCTTTTGGGAAGTTTCTTAGGGTGTGTGTGAGTGAGAACAAATCACATTGGAAGAGGACATGTGATGGCCTATGGGGATAGTCATTGGTCAGATGAACCATTCAGGCATGTGTGTAGACCCTTGGGTGGGGACCTCATGTCTGTGGGGCAACTGGTGGTACCTGGAGGGTCAGGACCTGACAACTATGTTAAGGTGGGGTGTCTGTGCTATCACTAGGACCTGATTGATATATTTGGTATCAGAGGTGGTACCTAGGCTTAAGTGCAGCGCACTGCCTGTGTTGAGATATATGGACCAAAAAGAGGATGTTCTGCTCTAGTGGGGGGGGGGGGGGTGTATTACCCCATAATGATAAAATGTTAAATTGATTAATGATATGACTTCTATTAACAAGGTGCACCTTTCGTTTTGGGTGCCCATCAGATTAGAACTCCACAATTAAGCATGCTTGGCCTAAAGTAGTGATCTAGATGGGCGAGCTTATGAAAAGTATCACAAGGTGTGTGTGTGTGTGAGGACAAAGTACACTGGAAAGGACGTGTGTTGGCCTATGGTATAGTCATTAGTCAGATGTCTCATTCAGGCTTGTGGGTGGACCCTTGGGTGTGGACCAGATGTCTATGGGGGCATCTGGTGGTACTTGGCGGGCCAGCACCCAATGACAATGTTAAGTCAAGGTGTCTGTGCTGTCATCGGGGCCCGGTTGTTACAGGTTATATACTTCATAGTCATCAATTTCTTCCACTTATATTTTTTTTTTTAAATTTCACGGTGCTTCCGCACACGTTCACTTTTTAATGAAAAACTATTCATTCTACCGTACCCCGTATAACTAACTCCGCGATAGTTAGTTGGATGAAAATGAATGGGTTTATGTTACCTATATGAAACTACTCAACATAATAAAAGACAAAATAGTTAGAAACATGAATAAATAATTAAATAAATATTACTATTATATTATAGTTTCACTACTCACAAATATGTTAAATGTTATTAATAAAAAAATAACATAGTATATGATTATATTAATTTAATTTTGAACATAAGTTAAGTATATAATATTAAATGTTATTAAAGTGGGGCGTCTGTGTTGTCACTAGGGCCTGGTTGTTACATGTCATCTACTACACAGTCATCAATTGCTTCCGCTAATATAGTTTTAAATTTTACGGTTCATCCACACACGTTCACTTTTTGCTAAACGACTTGTCATTACACATTACCCCTTATAACTAAATCCAAAGTAGTTAGTTCGATAAACTTGGATGGGATTATGTTACCTATATGAACCTACCAACATAATACATGACAAAATGTTGAAAACATGAATATATAATTATTAAAATATCACTATTATATTACAGTTACACTACTTATTAACAGGTTAAATGTTATTAATAAAAATATAACATAGTTGATGATTATATTTATTTAATTTAGAACATTAATTATGTATATAATATTAATTTTGTTATTTTATTTACCTTATAATATTATTATATGATGATAAAATGTTATCATTTAAATAAGTAATAGAATTTATAAATAGATTAAATAACTATGATGAAAATATTTAATATATAATTATTATATTAAATAAATATTATTAGTAATAAGTTATATAACATTATTATATTATTAATTAATATTATTATTTATTAATTTGGTTAAATTTATTATTTTTTTTATAATTTTTTTTACAATTAAAAATATTTTATTTTAAAAGTTAGATTATTGTTACTATTTTTATTAAAGTTCTTATTTAAGATTATTTATGTAAATTTATTATTTTATTTTAATTTATTTATAATTAATAATAATTTATTTTATTTTATTATTTTTTATTAAATTAGTTAGTTTTATATTTTATATTATTTTTTATTAACATTCTATTTTAGTTTATATATGTATTCTATTATTCCTTCCACCTTTCTATCTCCACAATGCACTAGAGAGAGGGTAAGGATCTTTCTGGAGCCCTTTGAATCGCCTCTCCAAAGTTCTTACACAACCATGCATTCTGACGATGCGACCTATGGAGGTCGGCCTCTTGGTTCATCCCATTCTTCTCAAGATGACAAGTCCCATACTTAGAATGTGGCACTACAATGGTTGTACCTGAAACGATGTGGTGGAATCATTTTCGTCATCAAGATTAATGTCCAGATCTTGATGGTAGTTAAAATATTTTAACATTAGATGAAGGGAGATCGATACATCTACAAATAACCCACCACAAGCATCAGCAGTGAGATCCACTAGGTCGCAACCTCCACCTCTATCAGGGATCATTTTATTGAAAACAATAAATTATGGTTTCTTTAATTCCAACTGTATTAAATTCTTAGTTTGAATCGGGTTTGGGTATTTGTTGTTACGGATCCAAGGCTAAAAAATGAGAATAAAAACTAAGTAAAACAAATAAATAAATTATAATAGGCATATTAACTAACTTAAAATTATTCTTTAAAATTAGATATTTAACTAAATATAAACTATTTAATTAATAAACCAAATTGCTATTAAACTAAATTAATTAAAGATTAAACATAAAAATTTGTTAAATAATTTTATTAAAGTAACATCGGTGGGTGAAAGCATACTACTTTGGTGACTAAATGAGTCATCGTTAGTGGAAAAATAATATAGGGGAGAGGAACAGTAGCACCATTGAGGAATGGTGGCACTATGGAATAACACTGGTACCATTGTCTTAATAATTAATCTCTAATATAAACATAAATCATTAAGGAATTAGGATGTCAAAATACTAAACTAATTAATTATTTTACAAGATAAAGACTAAAAATAAAAAATGAATTATTTAATTATGTTAAAATTTAATTTCATAACATACATTAAAACTAATCGAATTGTTTAAAATAAAAATAAATAATGTTAATTTATTTAAATCGACCAAAATTAAAATATATAATAGAAAATTAAAAACTAAATTAATTAAATTTCACATAAAATAATTAATTGATTATTTAATAAAAAGGTGGCATACTAATTAAAAAAATCATGTAGATTAAGATTCATGAACTAATTGATAAGTCATTAAACAAAAAAGTAAAATTGATTTAATATTGTAAGGTCTAAAAATACATATTTTGTTATAAAAAATGATTAAATAATAATTTTCATTATAAAAATACAAATGTATATATATTTAGAAAAAATTGCAAAAAAAATTAAATCATTTAAAATTAAACAAAAATATGTGGAAAACTGTGTAAAAATAAGGCCACATAAGTGTAACAATGTCATTTTTTTTAGTTTTTCTCTCATGAATATAATCCAATGATTGTATGGGTAGATGACATATCCATTCACCATGAACTTGACTACTTGCTTGTTGACTCAGCATACTAATACATTGGTTGTTAGGATCAATTATATAGTAATCATATATGATTGTTTCATTGACTGCATTTCTTAATTCAGATACCCATATATATATATATATATGCTCATCTTATTGTGTTGTGACTATAGTAATATTTTTGGATGCCTCCAGGATGACAACCATCCATGATACATGTTTGAGATCATTACGATGATCTGACGAGCATTGAGGCCTTAGATCATGGTCTATGCTATGGGACACTTTTTCTATGTTCGTATATAGTATCACATAATCAATTGAGAAGGAGACCATCCTATAAGATTAGGCTAAGGATACAAACCAACTAAGAGAACTTGATATCTTCGAGGGCCAAATGATACTAAGGTTCCATGGAAGTGATGGTCCTAGGGAAGCCATGTATTGGATAATTTACTATCCTATGTTTCTAGGAACATCCAAACACTAAAGAATTTAGTGGTTTCACTAGGCACTACTATATCCTATTGAGGAACTAGGCACGAGGGAATTCTTGTTATAGATATGCATGCTATGTTGAAATTATCATGGTCTGTATTCTAGTAGACGTTTGGTGAGGAGTATTATCCCTCCTATTTTCACTAAGTTTGGATTCAGGAGATTCTAGTGGTGAATCCAATATGGATGACAATGGATGAGTATACTATAAGGTTAACAAACAGTACAATATACACCATAGACATGATCCGGGATGGTTACTTCTGCGCATAGAAGTTTGAGTAGGGACTCTATTGTGAAATACAATATAGTGTGGGTCACTTTTGTATTCTCAACTATGATAGTGTATTGGAGTGGGAAATGATGACTATTATTTTCGAGTAATAGATATTCCATTTAGCTAGTTATGGAAGTGAGCATCACATAGATACGCCATCTGTAGTAGCTAACTGACACTAGTCTGTAGGATCTCAGCCAACAAGTTCCAATCATTATCAGACTTAGACACATTGTCATGTAGAATAGTGACCATAGAGACCACATATGTATCCTTTAGAGGGGAGGTGCTCTACATGTGATATGCTAAGTCACTTATCATGTGACATCCTAACCTGATATAATGATGTAAGAACCCAGTTCTTATTCTTGAGTTACAGGTTTCTTCTTTTCCATTTTCCTTAAGTGTTTTTGAGAAATCAAGGGAAATGTGGTTAAAATACCAAATTTATGGGTATAAACCGTGTACTTTTGTACACACGCAATGCACTTTGGCGTGTGGGATGAGAATATAGGGTGTGTAGGCATAGGTGTGAAAAATAACTACATGATGTGTCCTGTTGTGAACACGCCGTGTACAGTGGCTGTGTGGGATGATAATACATGGCGTGTAGTCTTGTCAGTGATTAAGGTGGGTAAAAACTAACTTCATGCCATTTACATAGTAATACACATTGTTTAATTAGTCGACATATGAACAATGAGGTGGTGCAATGTAGCCGCTTGTGGAACAGTTAAAAAAATAGTACACGCCGTTTACTTGAATGTACATGAAGTGTACTTATTTGTTGTCTTTAAAAATAGGCATTAGCCTCCTCATTCGATAGAGGAGGCAGAGAACTCACCAGAAGACTCGATAGAGGAGGCCGAGACTTGGAGGAGCTCCTGATCGCACACTGGGACTCTGATTCATCTGTCGTCAATCTCATTTGTACCGTGCATGTATGGTATTCCCTCTTCATGAATCTTTCCTTCGAATTCATTCCCTAAGTGAAGTTAATTTTTTTTTAATGGGTAATTGTTTAGCATAGATCTTGGTTATTATTGGTTATCTTGGGAGGTTCCTTTCACATATATCTATCAGAGGAGATCTATATAGGTGGTCTTGTTTTTAATTCCAACTATCGAGTTGATTTTGTGTACCGTTCTTCCAAGCTCCCATGTTTAGGGTCTCGTATAGCGTAGAATTTGACTGTTTAGATACCTAGGGTTGATTAAGTAATCTAATGAATAAGTATAAACTGCTGTTTGGGATCGTTGCTTTGATCCAGGGCCACCTCGAGGGTGTGTTTCCCTTGTTTAGCTATTTGGCCAGGATACCCATGGGTATGCTGTGATTATAGCATGTTTTGAGTTTTCGTGTGAGGAAAAATTTATTAATTTATTGCTTATGTGTTGGGATTGGCTCGGTTACTTTTTTTTCTTCTAATTAGCCAGAGGTAAATGTTTTGTTTAGACCGAGGGAATGGTTTAGGTTACCCTGAGGGAAAGGTAATGTTTATCCTGAGGGAATGGTTTTGATTAGCCTCTGGGAATGGTTCTGGTAAGCTTGAGGGAAAGGTTCTATTTAACCTGAGGAAAAGGTTCTGTTTAGCTTGAGCAAAAGGTTCTGTTTAGCATGAGGGAATGGTTTTTTTAGCATGAGGGAAACATTTCATATTATTAAGAGCATTATCTGTTGTGCCTCAGGGCGATATCTCGTATGCCTGATGAAACTATCCGTTATTCTAGAGGGTATTCACTTAAGGGTTTCATTTCTGTTTTCACGAGGGTAAGGATTTGCACGTCTGAGGACAATGCCTAATTTGAATATGCACTATGGTGATTTCTTTTGTTGTACCTTCCAAGATAAATCAAATGCTTGTAATTGTTAAATAATTATTAAAATGTATATGTAACGGGTTGGGACAGTTACATTTGAGTACTTCTTAGTTTACTGCATTTTATTATTGTACAATGTTGTTGCACATTTTCACTGACAGCTGGGAACGGGCCTTTGGTGGCTACCTACTGGGATTTATTTCTCACACCCTATTTGGGTCATGTCTTGGGCCCAAAGAGATTATATTGTTGCATGTGTCGATAAGGGAAAGAGTCCCTACATATGTACTTTATTGGTGCATAGGAAGAAGAGAGCATGGGACCGAGCTTAGACTTGCAATGTTGATGCATTCATGTTGCACTGATCTAGTTTTGTTTTGTTGTACCTTGTACATTTTTCTATATTGTATCAAACTGCAGTGTATCCTGTTTTGGATTCTTTCATAGAATTAGTGAAATATTGCATCATCATATATATTAATTCTGGTTTTCTTTTACTGCAGTTCTATTTTCCATTTTAGGCCCATATTTCTTACTAATTCTACATTTTTATGTTTATATTTATTTTTACTGCACTAAACTTTGACAAATGAGGGAATAGTTTCCCCACTTCCAGTCGTAGGCCCTAGCTTCTAGTCGATAGCCTCTGGTGTTTGGGGAAAGGCACTTGAGGTCATGTGACCAACCGGGTTCGGAGCACCCGTTGTGTGGCACCTGGATCCAGAATGTTACAACTGAGGGGAACATGACGATAGATGGAATACCACCATAGTAGAGATCTATGATCAGCGGTCTCCTAGATATGGAGGGGTGTCCCCCGGGGAGGTGGAGCTATAAGAGTTGGTGGAAGATATGTTGGAGGTGGATGGTGCTTTGATATCCTTCCTCCAACACCCCCAAAAATCAATAATCAAGTGAAGGGAGAAAGAGTCTAGGGTTGCAGATAACAACAGCTCTAGAGGTATATGAATCCACAATGCACTAGTTGGTTAGTGGTATGATATATGTGTTTCATAATAGTTGTTTAGTATTAATTAACACATGTGATAGTCACTCATTATTTATACTCCTGGTGTGACATCTGTAACTCCATGTTGAGGGGATAACCTAGTGACATCACCTTGAGGTTTCTACAAGGAACACTTCTTCTATATCATTTATTCATTCCATGTGAGAGAATTAAATTTATTGAGATAGGTTATAATGGGACCTTTTGGTCATTATGATGGAAATGTATAATGTTATTTTGGGTATGGATTGGTTCTCCATGGTCCAAGCCTATATTAACTATCCTAGTAGATGAGTATGATTCATTTACACCGATTGGATGAGATTAATCTTTGTGAGAGAGAGATATCATAGACGAATGGGTATCATCTGTATTCTATCAGATATGGATGATTTACTAAATGTCTTCACTGTGGACATTCTAGGACTATATCTAAAGTGTTAGAAGGAGTGTTTCATTAACATACATCCCTGTAAAATTCTAATATCTTTCGCAACATATTGGATGGCCCCAATGGAGCTCCGGGAACAACATTTGTAGTTTGATGTCACTATAGAGAAGGGTTTCATTAGGAATAATGTGTCCCGTTGATAGATCTACTGTTTTTCATGAAAAATATGGGTGGGAGTTTTTTAATTTTCATGTATTATAATCTCCATCACCAGGATATGATAAATCCAAGTAACCCTTCGATGGATTTATGACATCTTTGACCAGTTGTGAGGTGAGAGACATTTCTTAGCGAATGATCTTCATTAAAACTACCACCAGTTGAGGGTTCATAATGATGATAATTCAATGATATAATTACAAATTTACTATGAACACTATTAGTTCCATGTAATTATTATTTGTGTGATTAATTCCCCTGTTGTGTTTATGGATAATGATGAACTAAATAATCTGATCATACTTGGACCAGTTTGTGGTTGTCATAATTGACTACATACTCATATACTTATCATCATAGGAGAACCAGGTAGATTACTTGAGGATAGTTTTATTTTTTTTTTGAGCCCCATCCAAATGGTAATCAATGTATGTTCATGTTTTGGATTCACGAGATTTACTTTATAGGGAATTTCATTTCATGCTATGTTTAATCCTTGGAACAAATAGAGATCAATTTAGTTCCTTCATGTGAACCACCCAAGAGTGTGTTAGAGGTGTAAAATTGTATTTTCTTTCTGGGGGTGATATTATATGTTTGTGTAAGACATATCAATGATTAAATCTGATTTTATGGTCTGGATTGGAGATGGAAACCATTTACCTTGATAGAGTGGTGATAGAGAGAATTAAAGGAGTTGATGATGAAGCTGAAAAGTTCTCCTGTGTTGAGAATAATAGAGGAGGCAATGGAGTACTTAGTGCATTTTGATACTTCTAGATATGGAAATTACTATGTGTTGAAGCAGTAGTAAGAAGTTATCATAGATGAGTAACGGTAGTTGAGATCCTACCAGTAGAACTATGTGTGTCATGACATAGAGAAGGTAGTGTCAGTCTTTTCTCAAAGGATGTGGATGAAAAATCATCAAGGAATGAATTTTATGGTTTACTAAGACAATTAGAGTCTCAGGTATGTCATCAAATAGATAATATTGAACTTTATTGTGTGGTTTTAATTGGGGTTTCTATAGGAATATGACATAAAGATTGTCAATACTCTGGAAAGGGAAACATAGTAGCATATTCCCTTAGTTGGATGGACTAGGATTGCTTGGTGCAAGAGGGTTATGAGTTGTTGGATTCGCCATAGCAAATCCGAACGGAGTATATGGGTACAACCATTCTACAATCTCATGTGTGTAATCCTCCATTTCTCTAGCTTGTGAGATAGTCCCATCATGTAGACATAGACTGTGTGGACTTACGTGGAAAGATATCAATGGGGGATTCACTAGAAGGATATTCTGAATTTGGTAATCACATCATCCTTTTCTAGGGATAGATAGTTGTCCCAATCATGTTGTGGAAGGAGGTAATTTGATATTTCCACACTTCTCTTATAGCTAAACATCTTGGTGTGGGGAATATTTATAGTGACATTCAGCAGAAGTTTTGTTGGACTAACATGAGATATAGTATTTTTTATTTCATATCTGATTCCTCACTTTTTATTAGGTGAAGATATGGAACCATGTTTTAGTGGGTCAGTTTCATCTCATATAGATACCTGGGTTGATGTGGGTCCACATTTCAAGGGAAATTGATATAGGGACTTCATGGATAGTGATGGTACATGATTCCAACCACTTCATAGTTGAAGGAATAAAAAATTTGGCACATTTCCTTGCAATCAGGTCTGAGAATTAGAGGCAGAGTTTGGGGATATATTATATCCAGATGATTTTTCTTCATCACGGGGTTCCCTTGAAGATTGTATTTGATCATGATGTGGTGTTGACATCAGGATTTTGGAGAGGCCTATATGAGGTATTTGGGGTCAAGATGAGGATAAATACAACCTTTCAACCCTAGAATGATGGTAAGATCACTAACATTATCCAATTATTGGATGATATGATGAGGGATTACATTTAAACATTAGATAGTGTAGTCCGGATTAATTTCCCCTAGTAGGGTTTCTTTAAATAAATATCTACCACTCTACTATCAGCATAACATTGTTTGTGTCCCACTATGGGAGACCCTATAGGTCACTATTGTGATGGAAACAGATTTACGATAAATCTATCTTGGGTCTACAGATTTTGCAAGAAAATACATGGAAGGTCCAGGAAATATGTGAGTATATGAGGAAAGCCCATAGTAGGAAAAAATGTTCTGAAGATAATTGTTGTAGTCCCTTAGAGTTCGATAAGGGAGAAAAAAGTTTACATAGGGCCTCCCCATGATTGGGATTGTGGAGGTTTGGGAAAGGAGGCAATGTATCCCTGTACCTTATCAGGTCATTCATGATAGTGCATAGGATTGGTGATGTTTTATACCCCATCTTCATACCAAAATATTTATATGAGGTGCAAAATTTCTTCCACTAAACACAATTGAGGAGAAACATGAATGACCATACACATGTCATCGACTAGGGAGAGCTTGACATCAAGAATGGAGCCACCTTTTAGAAGCACAAGGGGGTGATCAAGGATCATCAGGAGAGGATCATGAATGGATGAACCATCCCCATGATTAATATTTTGTGGCTATATGATACAATTCAAGAGATATCCTAGTAATAACATATACATATGTGGGATTAGAATCCCAACTATTTTTATAACTTTTCTACCAGGGCATGAAAATGATGATTGAGGGAATGATGTAGTGACTTTTTTTACGTACAATACGTTTAAATAATTAAACAAATATCTTATGTGTCAGGTGATGATATGGCATGAGATTCCAATGCTCTATATTCATAGAATTAATTTTATAGAAATATAAAATATATTTTATATTAAACATGTGTCTTTTCATAAATAAAATAGTGTAACTCATGAAAATAAGCTGGGATCAAACATTTGACACCACCATTGAGTTGGGAATATTTTTTTGACAGTATGTACGGTAAAAAATATGTTAGAGCAGGGTGTTATGATATATCACCTATTGATGTTGCATTAAGTTCATTCATTAATTAAATAATATTTATTAATTTAATTTATTCAACCTAGTGGAACATATATATGAACATAGTTATGTTGAATTGCCTCGGGTAAGATTCATCTACCATGGAAAGATTCTAGAGCATTTCCATCATCCTTCCATTGGAAAATCATATCAGAAAATAAAAAAACTATGGATCAGTTTAGATCAGAGCACAACAAACACAACTAACTACATCAATAATTTTAGATTGTGTTATTAAATTAAAAATGATACATTATTCTGTTAGGACTCGTCGAATAATAGATTTATTTATTTTTGAATAAATTAATTCATCCGATCAAAAACCTACCTTGATTGGCACAAATTAAAGATCATTGGTATTCTTATATGTATTGATTAAAATGAATTTTTTTCTATGGTTTTATAACCCCGGATATCCCAATTATTGATTTTCTCCCTGAATGCTCGAAAATGATTGATAAACCATTTTTTCTAGTATATTCTTAAATTTTCTCCAAATTCATCACCTATGGGACCCCAATATCCCATTTCAAAAATATATTTGGCAGTACCGAGCCTGATTAGACCCTCAAAATCTTAAAAAAAAGGAGGTATGATGAATGGATAGAACAATCAGGGATAGATATGGGGTCTTTTGTGTAATGGGAGATTATTTCATTGATGAGGGGATGAATCATCATCAATAGAGGATCTCGAGGTGTGTTTGAAGTGATATGAGCATCTAAACATCGACATAATATAATTTATGGCCATTAGATGGCTATAAGTCATCAAGGATGACTATATCCAACTTTTCTTTAGTAAATGAGGTGGACATATTTAAATAGATGATGTCAGATATTTAATATGGGATATAGATTTTTATTTTTAGAAATATCATGATTACAAGTCATATAGTTCAATGAACACAGGGCATGTCGGGACCCGACTACAATGGCGATTATTTTAGTGGATTATAATTTTCACATAGTGCGTTGGAACCCCAAAACGCATTTTTCATAATTATGATGAAATCATCTTTTATTTTTCAGAGTATATGGGCATGTGAATTTCTAGGAATGCCATCTATCAATGTACATGAGTGCAATGTAATGTATATGGACAAGATATGGTTATATAGACATGACCAAGCACACAGGTGGGGCCCCGAGTAGGATGCACACATTAAGTGTATCCCCTACACACCATTTATCCTTGTGTGATAAGATATCCATGTAACTCTAGGGACATGACCATGTGATGGAGTGGGACCACATTCTATGTCGGTCCCCTCACACACCGTGTAACCACTTTGTTCATTTTTATAAAACTTCAATATATCATATCTCCCACATTTGGAATTTGATTTCATATGGTGAGTAGCATATCAAAAGTTTTTTTTCTATCTAGAATGCAATGTTTTCATTGGTTGTTGATTTTAGGATACTATGTGTGAGGTTATTGGCATGAAACTTGTCAAGGTTACACTTGACGATGACAATCATCACGTAGGATCAAGAAATGCCTTCTAAATGGAACATTGAAGCGGTGGTGGGAATGGGTCTTCGATGGCTAGAGTGGAACCCTCTGGTTGGGTTGTGTATGGTACTTTATAGGCTCATAGATTTGAACCATCTAAATGGGATATGAATTGACCCACTAAAACTAGAATAGAACCCTCCTATGGAAAAGGATTGTGTTCGCTAATGACCTCCAGAGAGGAACCATATTACTATGATAAGAATAGGTCCTCTACCATTAGAGTGGAAACATTATTCTTGTAATGGAATGGGTCCTCCATTGACCATTTGAGATAAACCCCTAATGGGCAAGGAATGTGTACAATATTAACTATTTTAGTGGAACCATTCCATTGTAATATAGCACAATTCCTCTACCTATCCACTAAGCAGAACCCTCTTATTTTAATAGGAAATTGGTTCTCAACATAATGATTTTAATCGTGAGAAAATACAACACAAAAATGAGGCATGGATTTACATGGAAAGTTATAACTTATATGGAATGTGATATGATGGTCATCGTTGTTGGACATATAGAACTGTTAGATACTCTTTTCATATGATAGTCTATGATATAGAGATACCCTTTCTCACACATTTGGGATTATATTGACTAGGAACACACACACAGTTTTATATATATATATATGTCTGTATCCACAACTTTGGATTTGTTTAGTCTCCTCCCATGGGTTGTGAATATGCATAGGGTATGAACCATTATTTACATGTTTATCTTATCAGGGTTGGATGAGATTACTCTACTATTATAGGATGGGAATTCATTTTTATTATTTTATTTAAAAACTATGTTTATACCCTTTTTCTTTGATGAGGTTACTTTTTACCATGCCTAGGGTTGAGCGACAAAAGTTTATTATCCACCACCATTCTATTCTAGTTGTATCCCTTACTTCTTGCATTCATCTTTAGGTGTGTCCTACTGGGTATTTATATACTCATCCATCCATGGGATTCCACAACATGTTTCATGTCTTATGAAGAAAATAGATATGTTGGTGGTGACTTCATAGGAGCTAGGGATAAAGGGTGACTTGGACCATGTATGGTGGTTATATACAAGAGATTTAAATCTACACTCTCTGAGTAGATTACATTATAGTTTTTGGGTTGGGACATATTTCCGGTAGGGCATGTATATTTCCACTTTATATTTTAGTTATCCCTTTCATACTCTTTTTCACCATAGAGGTTTTTAATTATAGATTTACATTTTAATTTTTTCCAATTTTTGTTATTATTTATCTACAATTCTATATTGAGATGCTTGAGTGTGTGCATATAGGTATAGTATGAAAAGTCCTCCCATTTAGGATATCATTTTATGAAATTTTAACCACCTCCAGATTATGGATGTGATCTTGGGGTAGTTATATATTGAGCACTGATTATAGTTAGGTTGTTGAAATCAACCACCACATCATCCAACTCTATAGACCACACCCTACCCATGTGACGACTAGAGGGAAATCTAAAATGACTACCGTACCAACACTAACAATGATTTTGAAATGAATAATCTTCCACATTACTTCAATAAATCCATGGATACCTACCATAAAATAAATAATTTCATAGCTATGTCAATTTAAATAGAGATGATGAATCTAATTGATTAATAAACAAAAGGATAAGAAGCCAAAACTAAGATAGAAACTGAACAAAAACTAGAAGGTGCCTGTATTGAAGAATAAGACGTGACCCATTTGAAGAATAATAAATATTTTTTTCATAATACAATTCTTGATGACACATAGAGTCACTAATGTTGTTGACCAAATCTTTTCTTCTGATTAAATAATAGAAATCACTACCGATCATGGAATTAATGGTATTAGATCAAGGATAAATCTAATGATCTCATCCAAGAGTGATGAACATATATTATTATAGACGTGTGAGTCCCTAAGTTTCCTTTTAATTTAAAACCTATTTGAATTTAGTAATTCTAACTATATCATAGAGTATTATCTATTTTTTTAGGATAGTATAATATGTTGTGACACATATATTTTAATTTGAGTAAGTTGGAGTTTTTTATCATCTTAATAAATATTTTTTTATATTGTTTTAGTTCTAAATGATGATTAATAAGGGACTATATATTATCTATTTATTTTCCTACAGTTTATTAAAGAATATGTAGAAGGTTCTCAACCATTTTCTAGAACGTAACTACGGTTTTGGTAAAAAAATATGGTTTTTTTCACACCATAATAGGGACTTTGGGACATGAATGTTGAATATCAAAATGTCAATCTAAATCATTATAGGGATAATAGAATATAATGAACATGGATTCATCAAGATGGTTTGGAATCTATCATAGGAGAGTCTACCAATGAAAATTAACCTAATATAAAAAATGATGATATTGAGGTTCATTACACAGAAGAATCAATACTATATCTTTATAAAAAGATATAGAAACGTAAATACTAAAATCACATTACTCTATAAATTTTTTAAAATGTATAAAATGAAGTTCTTCCATAATTATAATATGTAAAAATAAATTTATAATTCACAGGAACCAAAATTTCTAAAATAAATAATAAAAAATAAGATATTATAGAATAATATGGTGTTTTTTGGAATAATTGAGTAGTTGAGACAATTATTTGATCACGTAGGGGTGTCAACATTCAGTTTGAGGAGTTTATCTATTTTTACATGGGAATGAATCTAATATGATAAATAGAATTTCAAACCATGTCACGTGGATTAATATTCTTGTTTTCTTGTTTTTCATTCATTTTTAGTTTCAAATAAGAGTAGGAGTCAAAATCTATTTTTTTGTATTCATAAATTTAAGATCAAAATCCTAGAATTGGGAACTAATTAACACTCCAAATTCATGAGAAATAAAAAGAGTTATATGTCTCCCCTTTTCTTGTAATTTATTTTTATTGAAATGATATATAAATAGAAGAGTCGTGTTGTTTTTATTTACCATTATTTTCATTTTAAAACTTCATCATTAGAGGGATACATTTTTATACTAGTTTCAGGAAGTGAATATATAATCATCGTCAATATCCGAATTTTTTTTATCATCAACTTATATAATCACTCATAGTGTAATTTGATAGTGAATGTGGGAGTTTTATTAGGAAAATCAATCATAATAATAGTTTTATACTCACTTTATTAATTTATCTCACCTCTTTCCCCCACATTTCATTCAATTTAATATATATTATTGGTTGTGTAAATTGATAATCCTAGAAGAATCAATAATTCTTATTTTTTTTCTATAGAATGGATATAAAGGGAGATTCTTGATTCATTTTTGATAATAAAAATTATATTATAAGCATATGTATATGAGTGTTAGCAACCATGAAGAGATTGGTGTTTGATCTGATTCATTAGTCATATATGGAGTGATGTTGTGGTGTTATTGATTCAT
Source organism: Viscum album (assembly GCA_963277665.1). Classification (NCBI taxonomy): domain Eukaryota; kingdom Viridiplantae; phylum Streptophyta; class Magnoliopsida; order Santalales; family Viscaceae; genus Viscum; species Viscum album. The sequence continues at coordinate 1,363,279,836 of OY728162.1, read as the reverse complement.
TACCCTATTTGATTGTGATAGGTAGTGAAAAAATAATCAATAATGAATTAGTTTTACTTCTATATGAATTTTTTTTCCATAGTCTGTCTATGTCCTTCAATATGAATTTTTTTCCTATATTTTATATGGATTCATTATTTCTTATTAAATTATTTACATTCTAATCTCTACCTCTATGATTACAATCCCATATTATTGATGTTTTTATTTAATCATTTGAAAATAGTCAAAAATAATAATAAAACAGTACTTAAGAATCAGTTGGATGAATGAAATTAATTCCTTGAGACTAACCATGAGGTATGAAATTATACTATATTAATCGATATTAAAATGTATGTTTGGAAACACTGATGATGAGTTCACTTCATATGTTAGAATCATTTCTAGTATAGTGATTAATTTATTTTTCATTAATTCTTACTCATTTCATCAATAATGGACTAAAAAATTCTCACATTATTTTCACTATTAGAATTCTCTCATGTTTCAGAATGAGTAATTTTTTTTCAATACATCGATTACTCAATGAAAACAAAAATAGTTATGTCACACATTGAGAATGGCCTAGTTTCTTATAAATAACTAATGTGATTTCATGGAGTGGCATACTTGGCCAAATATGACAAAAATAACAAGGAATAACTCAAGTATCTTATTGATGATTGTTTTGAAAATAATGGGAGATATAAAGGTCACAATAAAAAAAGAGAAATAGGAAGTCGGGGCTTCCTATTTTTTATATTTATATGCATCTAGAATAATTCCTCAAAATAATATATCGATATACTGAGAGTTGTGTTCAAGAATACAATCATCTTGATAATGAAGAATCATAGGAGGTTTGAAAATGTTTGAGAATGATTTTATTTGTCAAAAATTATTTAATGATTTGTCGTGTGGTAAATTTTGAAATTATTTTCAATATTTTTATATGCTAAATATGAATGAAATATATTTATAATTAGCTGATGCGTTTTTAATATAGGCCAGTGGAGGTCAAATAAATCACTTCTTCATTGAATTCACTGTTTGGATAATTTTTATATCATCAACAAGAATATGTTATACACATTAAAGGATTGGAACATTTTATTCATAAATCTGAGTATATTCTAATTTTTTATTATATACAAACTAATTTTATAATCATTTTTCCTAGAGAATATATTTAATATTTATTTCCACTTAGTGCTCTGTTCTAGGTCCTTGAAGGAACTAAACCATCACATGTACTAGAATATTTGGAACTATAGTTTTTACTTGAATAATTTGTATTGGAATATATTGAACACGAAGAGTATATCATTGTGATGTGCTCAAAATGAAAGGAGTAAAAAAAGATAAATGTTTATTTTTCAAGGAACTAATAATATTTTTAATGAAATTATATATAATTTCCATATAGTATTTGAAATATTTTTACCTAGATACATTTCTCATCATCGTGTAGGAGAATATGGGATGTTTTCCTATATCCATTTTCATTCTCAAATCCTATGTTAAATCTAAAATTATATGTAGGGGACTTGGAAGAAGTTGAATTGATGGAATTACACAATTTTAACAATTTTAAAGATGTTGATTGAAGAACATTGTTAATTGATTGGAAAAATATACACTCTACTTCCGACAGGTGTGGACCCAATGAATTTCAATATATAGAAATCTATATATAGAAAACTTTTAGTTTATTATCCTGCAAAATTACTTCTATTTATTTTATTTTCTGATTCCTTTATTTTTTTCTCATTTATGGTGTATTGTTTATGATCAAAAATATAAATTTTTATTACATTAATATTTTTAAGGTCATTTGATTTATGGAACCACCAAACTAATAATTAGGTCAAATGACTACACTATTAATGGTGGTACCACACTCTATGTTGTCTACTGACATATGAAATCACACTAGAATACTTATTAAGTGTTTTTAACTACACAAATGGAATAATTGAATATTTCGTTGGGAAATATAACTAAATAAGAATGTATATTGACCTTGTGATAAAATGGTGTTACAGAAATTTGGCTAATCGAATGGATGGATGAAGTGACCATGAATAAGAATTGAAAATATGAAAACATTAATTTAAAATATTCAGGATCAAGCGACCTTGGGCTAATTTGATGGAAATTTTAATCAATAAACAACACCATCCAAAAAGAAATATGATGTTTCAAATTTTTATCATCGATTAAAGGAGGTAGAGGTTGGATCTCTCTAAATAAGTCATTCTAAAAATTAAACATGATTTTATTTTAATTTTATCATAATCAATTAATCATGAATGTGAATCTATCTTTACTTTTTTAACACAATAATGAAAACATATATGATATATAAGTAAAATATATAGATTTTCTTCTATGAAAATTATCATTTAGAGCCTTCTAAATTATTGAGTGTGTTTTTTATTTTGGTACTTTTTTCCCTAGATATTGAATTTTCAAATTCTACTATGGAGTTATTATAGACTTGTTATTCTTCTAGTCAATTCTACATCCTGATTTAACAATTTTTATATACACTTTTTAAAAATAAGTGTAAATAAAATATAAATAAGTAATTTTTTAGGAATTGTTTTTCACTGCTGAACAATAAAGAAGTGGATAGGAAGAAATTGGTGGATGTTTTGGAACAATATGCTGATTATGTTTAGTGGAATAATTATATTTTAACTTAACTATATCCTAATAAATATTTTTCTATCTACTAAAACATTATATTAATTTTGAATCCAATTTTCATAAATTATTCCCCCTACACAGAATTCAATATTGGAGAAATTGTTTAGTTTTAATTATCGGGGGGGGGCTCTATCAGTTTTAAACTATACTTGAATAATTTTACTCATATAAAACTACTCATTTTTTTGGTTTTTTTAGTTATTAAGATTCAGTTTTATTTAAATTTTACTCCATCAATGATTGTTGCATGATGTTTTTTCCGATTACATTGACTCTACAACTATTTGAATTAATTGATTTCTATGTGATGTTTTTATACTTTCATTTTGGATATATTATTTAAGAAATATGAAAGAGGATGCATTTGTGATATTATATGGAAATTTAATTATTGGTTATGGTAATTGGTTTTTTGATCATGATTATAGTATGTTTACCTTTATTAAATAGAGATCTTTAGGGTTCTAACTCAATTGAAATTCATATAATTAATTTGAAATTTTTATAAATTTAAAATTTGGTATCCCATAATGAATCAAATAGAAATTTGGTACTGGGTATGGGGGTGAATAATATATATTTTATATTCATGTAGTGTATTTAGAATTTATAATTTCATTATTTTTTTATGTTAAATTTCGAATTTCGAATTTATTAATTTTATTGACATTGAATATATTGAATTCCCGAAAGACGTGTGAAGGTAAAACCAATGTAACAGTCTATGAAAAACATTTTAATGTTGTCCACCCCCTAATAATTCCTTTATCCTACAGTTTATATCATTACTCACCCAAGAACTATAATGTTAAAATATAAAGTAATTATAACACAAACTCTGAGAATGATAGGGAACATGGAAATCGACCACAATACTGACAAACATCCATAGAGACCTAAAATAGATGATATAAAACAATAGAAATTTCAATATATTAATATAGAAATAATCAAAATGATCAAATTAAAACACAATAATGATTTTATACTATTCCTAATAGAAATTTTAAACAAAGAGAATCCCTATATGATGAATAAAAATCAACATAGTTATAGGATAAGAATTTGGAACACGAGATTCCAATTCATGATTAAAAAAAGTATGTCCTAGAATATTTGTTTAATATTTGAACATGATGAAAGAAGAACATTAATTATGAGTTGGGATATAGAAGAACTATATTGGGTACGAATAAAAAGTTCTTGGTCAAAAGTAACTAATAATGAAGGTTATTGAAATTTTATTTCTAAATCACCCATTAACCCAAATATCTACACAAACAATTTCTTTCTAACTGAAATATGATGAAGAATACCCTACTTCATTAGGTGTACTATGTGATTCTTGATATTGTATAATACTAGTAATGATGATATTTTTGATTGAATGGTTGAAGATGTGTTTTGAACTGTTTGTTTTTTTATAGGACCAATGTTAAGGAAGAATGAGCCTTTTAGTTATCCAATACTATGGCATATTCTTATGGAAAATTACACAGATGGTTCTTGAACATTTAAATGAACTAAATTGTAGTCCTAATTCAAGCATTGTGTATTTATCACATAATATATGAGGCATATTGTATTAGATGTATATTGTCATGGTATAATGTGAAAATAATAAATGGATGGCGGAAATTTATATAAACATTGATTCATTAATATGGGATAGATCCAAGTGAAAAAGGTTAAATAATTATGTAAATGTTGATATTGTGTATAATGAATTTTAGGCCAACTTATTGGAAGGATAAATGATAAATCAATGCAAAGATCAAGGTTAGGGTACTCCCAGACATCAATTTTTAATATTTAAAATTTTAATAAATTAAATTAATCTATTAGAAAATTAATAATGCTTCCAAAAAAATTAAAATTTATTGGTTCCTTAAAATAATAATATTATTATTTCAGTGTTAGATATGCTTGATGATAATAATACTTGAGAGAAAAATAAATACGTGGAGAAAATGAAAAGACCACATGGGGGTTTTAAAATATATTTTCAGGGGTTCGGTTTTTTTTCAATAGGGTATCACTATGATATAATGAATAGGATCCCAATGAATTCTTTATTGATGATTCTATAAATTAGCTTGTTTTTCTAGCATTATTTTTTGATTAAGTGGAGGGTTCCAACCCTCTTTTCCGCATTCATAGACACTGGATCAAATTCCAAGATATGGGGTCAAATTCTCATTCAGCATCCATAAGAACTAGATCTAATTCTCTGCTTCCCTTATTTCACTCATTCTATAATTTTCAATCCTATATGGAAATAAAAGTGTAATTTATTTCTTTTTTCACTCTATTGTGACCTCAAGATGTTAGTGCTGGAGGGATGATTTATAATTACATCTATAGGATTTTAATCATAGAGATTCATGGATATCTATTTTTTCATCACTCTTCATCACCTCTAATTAATGGTTGTCAAGATTATCTAAGGAGTTATAGTACCATAGTTGGTCCCACAAATGGTTTTTTATTCTATTGACTTATTTATTTTATATATTCCACTCTCATTTCACTTTATCAAGTGTGTCGTATTTAATAATTAGATGATATTAGACAAATCATTCACACTTGTGAGATTTTATGACAATAATGAACTTATTCGATAATTATTATAGAATTATAGGGAAACTATCTTGTACAAAAAACTATAGCATTTCTGTGTTAATAATTATATAGAGAAAGTTGTTTTATTAAAATCATTAATAACACACTAAGTAAGTTTAAAGGTTTATAGTTTTATTCCAATTTATATCTGTTATAGTTAGGGTAAGACTCATAATGTATTTGATAGTTTTATCTATTTATAACACTCACTTCCATCATCTTCATGATTTTATTCATTTCTTCTTTTTTTCCAATCATTTCTCCATCATCATTTTTTATCTCTTTACCGTTCCAAAAAAACATCTATTATATTCATCATTGTGCATAATTCGTTTCAATTACTACATTCCAAGTAGTTATAAAAAAATACTGAATTTATTTTGATGAATCACTAGGATAATTGAATCTTCTTCATTAAGACCAAACTATACGATATCCTTTATTATATATTTATTTTATTAAAAATGTACTTCTAAATGCCTAGATTAGAAGGTTGCATTATGGGGATTAAAAAAATGTTGATATATATTTATTATGTTTTTGGAATACAATATTATCATGGAATAGATTATCATCACAATAAGGGATGGAATTATATCAAAAAACACTACATTCTTTGATAGTGTGGTTTTTTAGGTTCAATCTTGTATAGAGACATATAATTTTTTTCAAAAAAAATCATAGGTTATAATATATATTTATGTTATGTTAATGATAAACATGTTCATGAAATTGTTATAGAATTATCGATGAATAATAAAAGATATTTTATTGTTTTAATAAAGAGTAGATGAAACCATATCTGAACACATGTCATTTTGATAGTAAAATAAACGTGAAATAACTATTTTTAAGTTGATAAAAATAGGGATGTTATAGGAAACCCCAATCATGCATATACTATTTATTCTATACAATTTTTTGGGACTTTTTTATGAATACATGTTTATAATTTATTTATGGTTAGTTGAAATTATAGAAAAGAACATTTCACTAAAAGGAATTAATGATGTAACAATCTAAAATGGATTATAATTAATATCCATAATAGAAATAGTTTCAGTGAATGATTTATTTTAATGACCACTATAAAAAAATGGGTCAAACCAACATAACACATTATGAATCATATTTTGGATTATTATTAATTTTATACATGAACATGGATGAAAAGTGCATTAAAAATTTTCATAATTTTTATACATAGATAAAATGATAAAAATATATTGAAAAAATAACCCAATGGTAAAAATTGATATAATTATGGTTTTTTTACTCTATAAAATTTAATTTGGATTTGGTTATGTTGAATTTATTTAAATCTGTGAATTTTTTTATTTTTTTTCTATAGGAAAAACATTCCTCAGTGAAAAGGACCATATAATGGTATGCATAAATTATATAAATATATATTTTTCACATCAAATTAAGATGTGTGAATGATAGGATAAATGTATTAATTATAGGATATTTACTAATTGTTTGATGAAGAATGAGTTGACACATCATTGATTATTCCGAATTACTTAAAATAGAAAATATAATGCTTTTTTAAATTTATCTATTATATTGAGACTATTTACTATCAATCTCATTATAATCATGTATGAAAATATGGTACACATGAAATAATTATATAGAAACATGTATTGTAAATAGAATATGGTTATACACTTAATATTTTTTCAATTTATTTAATTACGAAAAAATTATATTAGAAATGGGACTATGCTTACTCATTAATAAGTATAATCTGATCAAATTATTCCATTAACCCTTTAAATACCTTGATGATAATGTGATTGTTCCTTATTTTTTTAATCTAATGTGGTTAACAGGTTAAATAATGAATGTATATAGTATCCACTAATTAACGAATCAATAGTTTTATTGTAAAAAATGATATTGGAGCACTAATTCACCTCACCCATCTCTATACATTTTTTATATATGGAAATTTAATTTAGAATTTGTGAATTGTTTCAAACAATATTATAAATTAAATCTTTAGTGAATGAAGGATTTCAATAGTAAATATATGAATTCTACTAATAATAAAATCATTTTTATGTGATACATTTAATGAATTTCCCTTGTATAACCCAACATGTAACCCAACCCTACCCACTATTGGGTTTGATGGGTGTTACTAATCAACAAAAGATGATAACTAGTGTAAGGGAAACTAGAAGACACACTTGGGAAGTATTTGAAACTTATAAAATAATGTAACAAATAAGTATAAATTAATTTAAATCTATCTTAATAAATAGAATTTTTTTATATACATGCAAATGAAATAAGTAGTTAAGAATTAAAAAAGTAAAAAAAATTATGACAAAAAAATCTAAAAAACCCTAACTAGAATAAATTAACAAATATGAGTATTTTCATTGGATAAAAAAATATCCAAATGATTGAACACAAATATAATAATTTTTTTGGTACAAATACTACCAATGAAATAAAAGAAAGGAATGCTATAAAATATATAGCTAGATGATATGGTTGACATTCCATTGAGAAGAATACACACTACAATCCTAATAATCTTCCAAAACAACTCTATGATAACATTGGACACCACAATTACACCATATATTTTCTATAAACTAAAATTAACATATTTAGATGGAATATATATGGAAACCTAATAGAAAATATAAAAAACTATATAAACACACCCAAATATATATGTATGACAGGTTTAAGAAAAAATTCCCAATAAATTACAAATAAGGGCTCTAAAAAATTTCATTCATAATACATTTTATAAATTATTGTTTAAAAATAATTTATCAAAATTGTTTTTTCATAAAAGAGATTAAATATAATTGGCGTTCTATCTTTTTTAATGAACCAGCCATGGCTGACCTATCACATCACCAAAATTATCCAATAACTTGACCCATAGTTTGTTCTAATCCCCCGAGCTACAAAATAATTTATAAGAATCAATAACACATACCATTGAAATTACCTCACCCATTAAATCATAATAATTAACTCATAAATCTCACTCGAAATCCAAAATGACCCATCCATTACATGGATTTCTATAGACAAAGTCAACAATTCTAACATAATTAATTAACCTATCAAGGTTTTTGGAAATAAATGTACTCAATGTAATAGAAAAATCATATAAAATTACTTTTTTTACAAACATAGATATATCCAGAAAATATAAACAAAAATAAATCTCTATTCTAGACTTGTGGATATATGTCCAAATAATAATTAATTTTAAAAAAATGAACTGATACAAGCGAGTTCCTTATGACCATGATTAGTCACCACACACAACATTGACCAACATAGATTAAAACTAGTCCCATTTAAGAAATAACATAAACATGAACATAAATATAAGTATATTATCTTCATACATCTAATGATGAAATAATGGTTTAAGATCAAATATCCGTATTAGCTTTTACTAATTTTGTTGTGTAATTTATTAAAAAAGAAATTTCAATGATTCTAGTTTTAAAAAAATGTTTATGAAATAATTTTTCACATATGGGTAAAAATAATATCAACTAATGTTCCATATCTTATTTTACCTAATCCTACTTATAAGAATATATTTGAGATTGAAAATAATCATATGTAATATTATTGGAAAAAATCATGATCTTTTCGGCATTTTCAAAAATATTTCAATTTCCACACACAATCCATTTCATTTTATTTAACTTAAAATTTATATTCTCCTATCCAATTTATAAAAAATTAATTATCATTCCCCTAGATGAAAACATTACAAACCACATATTCAAACTCATTTTAACATATGATAAACAATATCATGAAAGAGAAAAACCTTATTTAAACAACTAAAATCAATGTAAAAAATAAAAGGTTCCTAAGAAATGAAAATATTCTTATTCCAGTAACATTCTTGGGGAAATAAAGAAGCCATGACTGATATTCCATCATCAGGCCTAATATAATAGAAGTATCATGCAAAAAAACACAAGGATCTTATAAAAATGGTAATAGATCGAGTTCATTAAATCACTATATTTAAGGACCCCAATCTGAAATCACATCATTCCATTTATCCCTATATAGGTCAAAGAGTGAAATAAAAAACCATTGGAGGAGTAAAATGTATTAATACATTATCTTGTGGGAACACACTGTGATAGAATATCACACATCTATACATTCTATTCAGCTTCTAATGGACTTATAGCATAACATGAATAATTTGAGTAATTAAATTATCCATATGAACAATATGTTTAATGAAATTTAGAAAAATAAAAAACTATCATCCTACCTCCTACACCCTTGAATGAAATATTTTTTTAAATATCAAGCGAATAATACTCATAAAAAAATTGAAATATTATTTTGGGGTAAAATGTGAAACATACATAGGAATGATATAGTGAGGGGATAATTTTTTATCATTATAAAATCTTCTCAATGAACAAAACATATAATTTTTAAAAATAAATAGGATTCTATGTCCTTTAATCAATTTCATATTTTATTTAAAATAATTCGTTAAATCCAATCAATGGAAAATATATTTAAAAATACTAAAGGATCATTTGACCCTTTTCATTGAAATTGATTCAAATTTATAAAGTACCTCAATAAATTAAAAATAGCATCATGATAACACCTTAATTACCATTGCATGTATCTAATCAAGTTCATACACCTTTAAAATATATTATATACATTGATATAATCATTCATTGTTTTTTCAAAATCATCAAATTTGTATAATTTAACATTTGAAACCCATTCTTATCCTTTTAGTGAAGTGGATATCTTATTTAGAATAATTTTAAAACCCCTTAAAACAAAAAAAATATAAATACAATTTATAAAATTCAGAATTTATAACTAATATTAGGTCAATTAATTTCATTACAAGGGAATTACAGGAAAATAGTTATGTTGGAATGTAGAAATCATGATGTTAGATGTTGGATTTAAAAATGAAGGATAAAAAGTAAGAATTGGTCCTCTAATAAATGTAGAGAAACATAATCCAACATTTATAATTTCCCAAAATCATAATAATGTCCAACACAATACATATGGTTTATGGGATATGAAAAAACTAGGAAGAATTGGGATCAAGGATATATTATGTGAAATGGAATGAGAAAATGTGGAGTTAGCCTTAAAGAAAACTTCATGAATCACACAAGAAATATAAAAAATGGAATGATATGGTAGGAAGGCTACCATTATTGTAGAACACCCTCAGTCAAATGTTTGATAAAAATAGGGATACAAAATATCAAGAACAGTAAAAGTGGAAAATTGTTTAATGATTTTTTTTATGATTCTATGTAGCTCATAAAGTAAGTTAAATGTTTTCCCAATAGTTTGAATTGAAACTAAACCATTATATAAGCCCTATGTGGTTTATTATATATCATTAAAACCATGGAACACCCACTATTAAATACTAAGAAATTATGTCATCGTTACACTAGAAATATCCACTTACCATGAATGAACAATCTTCAAGTACTCTATACCTTAAAGTGACTCACATTGTTTACACTTTATTACTCAAGGATTTGACTAAACCTTGTATCACCATTTGAAAAAACCATTTGATGATAAAAAAATAATTTAATATCATTTTTTAAATACATCACACAATGTTTTCTTGTAATAGTGTTCACTAACCATAAAATAATAGAATTCCTAAAAGATTAAAATTCCAAATTGACAGTTCAAAAATTTAAATTACACTAAAATATTATAAAATAAATATTAATAGTGACTCACAGGTTTAATAATTCTCCACACTAATCCAATCTCCTATTATATACTCTTTGGTAAAATTTAGTGAAATATATGTTCATAAACATTACAACGAATCTCAAGAGTTTAATGAGAGGGGAATTATCTTGAGAAAACTACTACCATAAAAAAAATCATCAAAAAGAAATAAGTCAATCCTAAAGAACTGAAATAACCCCATGAATGATCAAATCCACATAACATAAACACATATTATATAAAAAAAATGACACAAAATATATATCCGAGATAATTACAATTCATCAGATATAGTGAGACCGAGGACAAACATACATTTTCTCTAAACATCACCATATCTAAAATAGATCTCCCATTAGAGTACCCTAATAGTTTCTAAGAGAATTAAATCCATATCCAAATTTTAAGGAACTACTATTATAAATTAAAATGAATATAAATCATGAATAATACCTAATTCCAACAATAATTTTCAATCAAAAAAAGAAAAGAATTAAACATGAGAATATTCAATTATGAAAAATATGGGTTCCCACCAAAAGTCTAAATGGTAAAATCAAAGGTAACCTAGTACGATACCAATAGGCCATCATCTCACAGAAATCCAATATAAATTTATTATATTCACTAAACAAAACTTAACATCACTAATTGAACACTCATCCTATATACTCAAGTATTCACACAATCAATTCTCATTCTCAAACCCTCAAAACCCACGAATAAACACAATCATTATCAGAAATGAGATATATTTTATGAAAAAAAACTAAAAAATCAACAAGGCATGGGAATACCCCAACATATCTCAATCCATAATGGGAAATAAATGAAATCCTAATGTCATGAACAACAAACAAATTACCTCAGAATCCAAATTAGTCATAATAATGAATAGAATATGAATAGAGAATCCATGATAAACAAAATATTTCATATTAAATTAATTTCAATTACCGAAATTATTAAAATATTCTAATGGAAAAACCAAGGACATGTCCTCACGACAAGTTTATACTGACATAACCCTGATAACTAAATATGAAGATATTCATAGTTTCTCATTATGAAACAAAATTTTGGGTCTGTGGGGTTATTCTCTAGAAAATATAATAAAAGAAAATTGATAAATATCTCTAATATAGAAGGTCCTAAATTCATAAATAACCATCTTGGATTAATATACATTAGAACATTAATTAGAATATAAATATGTACATGCTTAAAACTTGACATCAATCAATAATTATAATATAGGAATAACCGCAATCCACAAACTCAATTAATTTTAAACCCATTTGTGGCATAAGAAATTTTATCCATGTTCCAAACTATAAAAATTTAATAAAAAAATTGAAATGTATTTTATTAAAATACAGTCACTTAAATACAATACATCATTTAATCTTTTCATTTCATTTCATTTAGAAAATTAATTCTATTTTTCTATAGTTATTCAAAAGATGGAAATTATTTTCTTAATCATATTCTATTACCTAGGGATCCAATGTAGATTATATTAAATTCCATTTACAAATCATACTTTCTAGAAAAAAATAATTTCCCAAAACGAATTACATAATTTTGAAAATATCAAACTTTTATAAAAAATTAATGACTTGAACTTTTGAATTATAAAATTGATTTCAATCATTAATTTCAAAACAATATAAAAATTAAATTTTAGAACAAATTACTTTTGAAAACCATGGTCCCTTTAACCAATACAGACTTAAAATCATCCTTTTAAAAGAATTTATCATTTTTGAAAACATACCATTATATTAAATATATTAAATTTTGTTGGAAAGTATAGAAATAAAATGTAATACACTATCAAATCAAACAAACACCAAAAAGTGACCTTAAACCCATCATAAAAAACCAAAAGGTTTGATTTTATCAATTTGACTGTGAATTGAGTTCATATGAATGACCTAGGAAAAAAGTACTCTGAAATTTTTAGCCATAGTTTTTTGAAATAATTAAACCACCTATGAATCATATTCTTTTTTAGGTTTTAGGTGAATCAGTATGGGCTCTGTAAACATTCCCAGATTGGTTGAGCTAATTGTGAAACATAGGTTTAGTATCCACACCTACCCAATATTAAATAATGCCTTAAATATCTTGTAATATAAGTCAGGATTAATAATTTATTAACGAAAAAGAAAATATTCTTAAATACCAATAAAACAGAACAAAATCAAAAAATTAAAATCCATAAAACCCCTACAAATAGAGGCTAAAAGAGTCAAAGTGTTATCTAGAACATTCGCGTGCCTAACAATATTGTTTTGATGATCCTAGAATCATTATAATAACATTTATAAATAAAAGGTTAGTTATTCTTATACCATGGACCTCTTAAAATCATATGATATTATATAATTTTTAATTAACCCAAATTTGTTGATCTCACACATCACACGACCCATCCTTCCAATAGTCCTGAAGAGCATTATCGATCCTCATGGTTTGAAAACTACTTCCTAGGAATCAGAAATGTATATCTATATAATCATTTCATCATATAAATGGGAATTGTAAAATTACAGATCTGTCCAGGAAAAATGGAATGACACATTCATATATGGGATTCCAATAGAAATATTAAAGAGTTCTAATGTAAATGAATTGAGTAGAAAGAGTATAACACCACACATGTAATAAAAAAATGGAATAAGTAACTTCAAAAAAGATAAATAATCAATTATGAATAAATATAACCAAAAACATTAACCCATAATTATTGTCATGGATTGAAAGGCCAATGTATTTTTCTGTTTTAATAATATAGTGATTACAAAAGATGTTGTGAATTATGTATTTTCAAAAATATTAATAGACTCTATCTTGTAATTTTGTTTGGGATTTATGAAGATATGTAGAATTTGTTTTGTATGAAATATAAGTAGTGGATAAGCAGAATGAATTAACACAACAATTTTATTGTTTTTTGGGGAAAAATGATCTCATAGTCTACTCCATCAATTATTCCAATAAGAGCTTGATGAATTTCACAAGAAAGGTAAACTTTTCACTAGACCTAAAAACACACAACTGAATGGTGGTAGTTGAAAACATTACAAAAAGGATAATCAAAGCCTTTTGGTTGTCCTATAGGTAACCAATCATCCATATATTAGTTCAAGAAGCTGATACTCTACCATGAATGAGTCCCAGAAGTTAAAACTATAATAAATCAAAAGAATTTTGTTTTTTCATGGTTTGAGGGGAACTTAATAATTGTTGAATAAATTGAAAGTAGATGGATCTTCTTATTTATTAATGAAAAATGTTCATGAAAGAATAAATCTTAAGTGATCCTAGTTAAAAATTATCTTCAATTTGAATAAAAACAAATAGTAGTAGTACTCTAATAGTGGTAAGAGGATGAAAAATTTTAACTTTCAAAGTGTAGCCTCATCCAAATATACTAGACTCGATCCCACGATGCATCATCAATGTAAGAGATATTCAAAAGAATACAATAAAATATTTATGTTTCTCCATATATATCTTTCTAAAAAAATTGGGATATAATATACATAGAAGAATAATTTCTTCAGTATTAACAATATATGAAAATTTCTTTATAGATGGAGAACATGTAAGTATGAAATAAATAGGGCAGTCAATAATTCCCTTAAAAACAAGATTAATTTTATATGACAAATAAGGTTATTTGAATCAATCATAATGATATTTCAATTTTTTTTACAAACATTTATAATATCTTAAAATCCATTAAGACCGTTGTAGAAATCTTAGATTGAATCACGGAGTTAAACTTCCACCATTGAATTGTAAAACAAAGGGTTACATCATAAAATGAAAAAATTACAAACATAGGATTAATATATGTTCCATTCATTCTATAAACGTATGGTTGAATACATAAGGATTATCATTCAATTATGGTTGATGAACTATATGATTTCTTCATAATTTTAGGGTTCCTTACCTATATAGGGTTTCTTAACCATGCTTTCTCCTATGAACAAAACTATGGTTCCATCCAAAAATAAGGTTCTTTAACAATATGTATATTAAAAAATAGAGTTTATGATCTATATGTACTATTATGACGATTGGGTTCATTACATAAATGCTTTTCTAAGAGCATGATTTAATCTTTATGTTACTTTTAACAATGTAGGGTATGAACAATGTTTCCAGAAATCATAATAACACATTTCAAATTATTTATTGAATATTACTTGAGAATTAAAATCACAAATACACTTCTACAATAACATTGGAATGAATATTAATTTTTGGAAATACAATTAATGTATTATCATTATTAGAACTAACAAGGGTATATGTGAGAATCAAAATCAATTAGATTTATAGATTATTTTTTAGACAATACATGATCAAGAATAACCCCATTTTTATGATAGAAAATTCCTAAATTAATTTATAAAATTTTTTAAACACTAAATAATTAATATATAATTTTATACTAGAAATATTAAAATTTTACAAAACAATTTTGATTTTTTTAAAAAACATGATTGGTGAGTTTTATTGTTGTGTTTACCAAATTTTCTCCCCCTTTTGTGCTATAAAAAAGTAATAATATGAACATGGTTTAAAAACACTTTTAATTTTGATTACAAAAAAAATGAAATTTTATATTGTACTATTATGATAAATAAGATATGGGTTCATGCAGTAGAGATAAACATAAAATAATGTATGGAATATAAGAAAAAAATAAAAAATAATAATGGAAATATTATTATTAAATGTATAAATACACAAGATGGTTTGAAATAAAGACGATGGATCTAGGAGTTGAAATAGTTTGAAAACGAAAGGGTAAGGAAATTTGAAGGGTTTTTTGACAGATGATCACAAGGTCTGGATTCTCATACTGATAATGTTGGGTATTCATTAAAGATTTTTTTTCGATAATGCACAATATAAAACTAATAAAGATAATTTTTTTTATAAAATAACTTAAATATTATTTTGACACCAAGATTAGAGTAAATTAAAAGTGAATAACGGTAATATAAAATTTTAATCATAATAAATTGATAATCACTTATATAAAATTAAATAAACCTAACACCCCCTTAATAAATTGAAAACATGCAATATAATGTGGTTTATTAAAAATATCAGAAAATATATATTCATTATTTACAAATTTGAATGATATATCATTCTTATGAACGTGATCCCTTAAAAATGATGCCTTATATCAATATTCTTAACACTATAATGACTAATTGGATTTTTTTTGAAATATTAATTGAACTAGTATTATCTCATTAAATAGGTATATTAATATAATTTAATACAAAGTCTAGTAGGCTATTTTTCCTCCAAAATAATTGTGCACAAGAACTAACAGTAGACACATATTGTTCCTTGGTTCTTGATAGAGAAAATGAGTGTTTTTTCTTACTAGACCATAATATAAATTATTTTCACAAGAAGTGATAGTTTTATTACGTACATTTTATATGTAATGTACTACCTCCATAATAACCATATAGATATGAAGTTAAATTCAAATAAAATTATTTGGGTAATGAAGATATTGAAAAATAGTTCCTTCTAAGCATCAAAAAATTCATTAAACTGTAATAATATTGGATTATTTTGGACTTGAATGAAGTCTAGAACATAAACATAAATAAGACACGTTTTTTAGTTTTCTAGTAGTAATATACAAAAAACTACCAATCATAACTCTATATAACTTATAGTCAACTAGTTTTCCATCTTCATCCAAATGAATATTTATATGGGTTCATATAGTATTTGGATAATTCTTACTATTTTGAAGCCCAAAATTTTTCAATAAATCAATAATATATATTATTTTATTTTCACAATTTCCATAATTTTCTTGATAAATATGGAATCCTAAAAATAAATCCCATTCTTCCATCAAACTCATTTCAAATACTTTATTCATTATATTTGAAAAAATCATTACAATATTTATTATTTATTGAACCAAAGATAACATCATCAACATAGATTTGTAGTTATTAAATATGTGAAGAAATATTTTTTGTAAAAATATTAGGATATAGAAATCCTATAAAAAACCCATTTTAAAAAAAGGAAAATGAGATTAATCATTCAAACCATGATCTAGGTGCTTTATCAACGCTATAAAGATATTCGGTGTGTTTAAAGACATAAATTCTTTATAATGGTTTTGAAAACCTATTGGTTGTTCAATATAAACTTTATCCATTAAATATCCATTTAATAATCCACATTTAACATCTATTTAATATATTTTAAAATTTATATGAGATGTATTAGCTAAAAGAATTATAATGGAATAATAAATAGCTACGGATTAAAAGGATTAATAATAAGACACGCTTTCTTCCTGATTATATCCTCTTCATACTAATATATATTTTTCTTCTGTTTATAATCCTCAGATCATCCTATTTTTTCAAATGTACATTTAGTTCCGATTACCGGATAATATGATTGTCTTTACACTAAATCCAACCCATGATATCTTTTAAATTGTTTGATTTGTTCATGATTTGATAATGGTTAATTCTCATATTCTAAAGCAACTTCAAAAAATTTAGGTTCTACATAATGTAGAAAGGTAGAAAATTAAACAAGGTTTCCTTAATTTATTCCATATATAATTCTTGTATCTTGGTACCCTATAACAGTTTCTATAGGATAGTTTTTTCATGTTCTAGAATATCATGGTAAGACACTTTTAGGTTCTTCAGTTTCATCTTTATCTAAACAGGACTGAATTTTTCTTATATCGAATTCAAAATCATATTTAGTGCATTAATGTCTCATGTTGTTAAACGAATAACTAATTATATATATATGACCTTTCTCATTAATTAAAGGGCATGTTTCATTAATACATAAATGAATTGTTTCTTAGAAAATCCATGAGTTTTTATTAAAAACTATCGAGGATTTAGAAGTATGAGAATATTGTAAAAATATTAATTCATCATCTTTTGGATCGATTCTACCATGATTTTCCATAGAATGCAGTATACATACCTTGAATTAAAATACACTAAGGTATTTTACATTAGGCTTTCTATTATTCCTAATTTTATAGGGTATTTTATTAATAATAAGTCTTATTAAAACACTTTTCAAGATATAGCTTGTTATTAATACAATATCTTCCCCTAAGTAAGTAGAAATAAATTACACATTCATAATAGTCCATTCCATTACATTAATACTTCTATTTATTCTTTCAATAATTCCATTTTTAGAGGTTTTCATAGTGTAAATAAAGTGTGTTTAATTTCTATGTTTGAGAAAAATGAATAAAATTACATATTATCAAATTCAACACAATGATCAATTATAAATGAAATTATTTTAAAAAAATTTATTTTGAAAACTGTTGCAAAAGAATTCAGAAATAGTTAATACATCACTTTTTAGTTTTAGAGAATAAACCCATGTAATTCTTGAAAAACCACAGCTAAAACATAATCAAATTTTTTTTATCCAAACATGATACTCTATATGGATTAATCAAATTCATATGAATATGTTCTAAATGAATATATTTATCCATTTTTTAAATAAATTTGAAACACATTTTGTGGTGTTTTCCATTTTGACATGTACCATAGAATCTATAGTGTTCAAACATAAGACTAGGAAAATAATAAAATATTAATTTCTTATATAATTTATGGAATGAATATATTTTACAATTTCAAATCGTTCTATTCTAGATCCATGTACCGTTGTCTTTGTATAAACCCGATTCCTATTTTTGAGTTACGGGTCACTTATTTATCCTTTTCCAAAACTGTTTTTGAGAAAATAAGGTAAATGGGAGAAAATCCAGAATTTTAAGGGTACACGCCGTGTACTTTTCCACACGCCGTGTACGTTGGCTGTGTGGAATTAGTACACAAGGCGTGTAGGCCTTTGGTAATAATGGGAGTAAAAACTAACTACACACTGTGTAATTTGTATTTACACGTAGTGTAATTAGATGGTAGGTGAAAAATAAGGTGGTGGAGGTAGCCTCCAGTGGAGCGACAATACACATTGTGTAATCAGGAATACACACAATGTACTCATTTTGACAGATAAACAGTACCGCAGTGCAAAGAATCCGCCCAAGGAACAGGATAAACAATGAAACGTAAACGCCGTGTACACAAGTGTACACCCGGTTAGTTTGTTTTTTTGCTTAAAACAAGTAGTAGCCTCCTCATTCAGGGGTGAATGCATAACCGCCATATGGAGTTCGAGAGGATGACCAGACCTTGGAGGATCACCCAACCATGCACCAGAAATCTGTTTCCATCTCCATCGATCACGTTGTGACCGTAAGGGTATGCCCTCCCCTATCCTTGCACATTTTTTTACCAATTATTCATATAGGGGATGTAATTTACATTTCTACAAGAGTTCCATTATCCCAAATTTATGTCGTTCTTGGACGATTCGGCATGCATCGTTCACATAAACCGATCCGAGATGGTCGGGGTAGGCGGTCTGATGTTCCTTTCAACTATTGTATTGAAATTCCATATCGTTGTTCTACTGTCCCTTGGTTGGGGTGTCATATGGATGAGGAATTTGCTAAAAAGATATCTAGAATTGCGTAGATAATCCAATGATAGGTTTAAACAGCTGTTTAGGATCACTGCATGGATCCAGGACCATCACAGGGGTACGTTCCTCTATTTATTAGTTTGGGCAGGATACTTGACGGTATGCCATGATTATATTGTGTATTTAATTTTCTTGAGTGAAAGATTATATAAATTGTTTTTATGCTTTGGGCTCGACACAATTCTTTTAGCCTGAGGGAAACATTCAATTAGCATGTCAGTAGTGTTTTACATAGCCTATGGGCAATGGTTGGTTAGCTTGAGGTTAACCTTTGTTTATGCTTGAGGCTAGTAGTTTCTATGCCTGACGGAAATTTCATGTATTCCTGAGGGAGATGACCATTATGCCTGAGGGAAATCACCTACGAGTATTCGATTCTGTTACCTAAGGGTACGGATAGTATGTCTAAGGACACGACTATTTAGAATATACACTGAGGTTATTTTCTATGGTATACCTGCCAAGCAGAAGAACAAGATTGAAAGTTATAATAAAAAATTAAAATTGAAATGAAACTAGTAGTGATAGTTACTTTTGAGTACTTACTAGTTTACTGCAATACTTTTAAATACTGTTGTTGCACATTTTCAACGAAAGTTGGGCACGAGCCATTAGTCGGTGCCTATTGGGATTTATTTCTAACACCCTATTTGGGTCATGTCTTTGGATAAAATAGACTATATTGCTGCAGGTGTCGACAAGGGTGAAGGTCCCTATACAGGTACATGATTGTAGCAGAGGAGTAAGAGATCATTGGGCCAAGCAAAGGCTTACGATGCGGCTGCATTCTGTTTACTCTATTTTGTTTGTCTGTATATACATTGTACTTTGAGTTGTATAGTATTCTATTGCAGTGTACCATGTTGAGGACGCTTTCATAGAATTAGTGACATGTTGCATCATTATATATATGACTGAGTGTTATCTTTTACTTCAGTTATCCATTTCAGTTGTATATTATTTACTACTTCCACTTTTGTATGTTATTTATCTTTTCTGATGCAATAAACATTGAAAAATGAGGGCACAGTTTCCCCACTATCAGACCTGGGCCCTATCTACTAGTCAGCAGCCTTTGGCATTTGGAGAAATGTGCTTGAGTTTTAGTGACCAACAGGGTTCAGGGCAACCGTTGGGTTGCTTCCAGATTCGGGATGATACAAAGTGGTATCAGTAGGGTTGTTATCAATGAGTTATTAATTGGAGCCTTAGTCAGGGATAGGATGAAAAGGGTAGTTGGTAAAAAGCTATTCTCAGGAGTAGCTAACCCAGGAACAAGGAAAATCCAATTTACCTTGTGTTGCAATTATTCTGATTTTTTAATTTTACAGTTGATTTGATTTTCACCGTTGGGTGCCACACTTGTGATTGTTCTATTTATATGTTATACATGGGTTCTATTTTGTTGGAACCTAATGATATTAGGGTATGGAATATCATGAATCATTTAGGCACATGCTGGAAATCACATGTAATGAAATCTTTCAATGCCTTGTAGGTGCATTAGAAATTGCATGTTGTTCTGATATTTGATGTGCTAGAAGAGAATGATGTTGTGATGACTGCTTGATAAATAACTGCTTTTGTTAGTGTATTTTAGTGTGAGGTTTTGGATAGAATGAATGCTAAACTTTGGTTCTTGAGGAGTATTGCCCTTCATTGACATAAATTTTGTGGATCATTGATTGTTTACCTTGTTTAAAACATGTATAAGATTCCAATATTTTATTTTCAGGGAGTAAGGGTCCCCACGGATTAGAATTTGACACTTAGGGATTTTTTTAGTGTTTATTTGGGTTCAAGAGTAGTTTTTGATGCATATTTCAGAAAAAACCAGTATACACACCGTGTAGTTCTATGGACACACACACCGTATGTTCTTTTATTCGGGAAGAAATGAAACATTTTCAAGTACATGATGTGTTGTCTCTTCCCGTGTCATAGGCCGTGTGGGTGGGGACACGGGGTGGGGAATGGCTTGGAGAACACGTCGTGTACCGGCTGTACATGCCGTTTAGTGTTGACCAGGTGTCATCTCATGTAACTAACAAAACGGATGGAAGAAACCATAATACATAAACACTATATCTACCTTGCACATGATGTGTAGGATGACCCAGGTATATAGCCGTGTCATGAACAACACGGGTGGGTGTTATATTTCGGAGAACAAGCCATGTACGCTTGTAGCACACCGTGTAGTGCCAACAGTTTAGCCGGCCATGTAGTGAGCAACACGGGTCGGTCTGGGGCTTCGTTAAAAATGCCGTGTCTTTTTGGAACACTCCATGTAGTGTGAATTGGATATAGGGGCCGTGTGATGAACAACACAGGCCGATGAAATCTTGTAGATTACACATTATTTCATCCTTTAAAAACGCTTTTTAGTCTTGTTTTAGGAGATTCGTGTGGCTTAAGCCATGTATAAGGACTCGGGCAAGAAAGAAATATTCAAGTACACATCGTGTAGTTAGAAATACACGCCGTGTATTTGGGGTATTACACGACCATTTTTAGCTGGATTAAATGCCCATGTGATGGCCTGTGACAAAACACCGTTTAGTATTTATACACAACATGTAGAGAAGTTTTGTAAAACATGAATTCTATTCACATTCTGTTCCATTCTAACACTCCTTGTTTTCAGTCCTTGATGACCTTAATTTAATGCGCGTGTTTGAACTTGTAGAGTCATGCCGCCGAGATGACCACGTTCTATTCGCCAGGAGAGCGGTGACAATTATACTCCTAAGATGGTAGGAAATGGGATACAAGTGGATCCTCTAGCAGTTTGAGATGTGGCCCCTTCCTTTATAAAAGACATAGGAGTCGAGGCGCAGTTCTATGAAGGATTCATGCGGTTCATGCGGACCTTCCTGGGAGCCCCGCAGGACACCACATCTATGGCAGTGCTGATGCGTATCTTCCAGCAGCAGCATCCGCCTATGTTTTCAGGTGATGGAGGACCACAGGCTTTGGAGTCTTGGCTGGATTCGATGTAGACAATATTCTAGCATCTGGAGACGCCTCCTGGGAGGAGGTTCAAGATGGCTATGTACATGCTGTGGGATTCCTCTAAAAGGTGGTGGTATTTTACCTCCCATTGTGAGCATCACCGAGACATGGCGTGGGATGATGTTCAGGCATCCTACTATGACATCTTCTTCCCAGAGACTCTGCAGGTAGATCGAGCATGAGAGTTCATGAATCTGCAGCAGGTATCCATGTTAGTGAAGGATTATTCTTCTCACTTCACCAAGCATTAGCGTTTTACACCCATTCTGGTGGGTGATGAGGCGTTGATGGCTAGACACATTGAGGATGGTCTTCAGAGTGACATCCAAGCTCTGGTGAACATTTTTAGGATGCCTAATGTGCATTCTATTGGGAACTAGTAACTGATTATAGAGTGGATCCTGTGGGAAGCTAGTGGTGTGGGTGAGGGCAGTTCGACACTAGTTAAGGGTACACTTTCTACCAGCAAGAGGAAGAGGCAGACAATTTTCTCTAATTGTGGTAGTACTAGATAGAAGAATACATCAGGTGGTTAGATCATTTGTTACCAGTGTTGTAGAAAATGGAACATGATGCCTTAGTGTCCACAAGACCCAGTGGAGTGCCTAGCTAGTGGCCAGATGGGTCATCTGCAGCGTTTCTGCAGGGCATTTCCACCAGTGGTTAGTGAGAGGGGTTCTGTGCAGAATCCGCGAGTAGGACCAGGAACAATGACTTCTTAGAAGTCTGGAAATTGGGATACATCGAGGAGTGCATTCCGTGACGGTGTTCGTGGCCATGGCATGCAGACACTAGGATCTCAGAGTCAGCAGGACGGGTCAGCTCAGGGTGGTGAGGCTGTGTCGCAGGGCTGCAACACTGGGCTGGCATATGTAGTGAAATAGACCCAACAAGAGTAGGATCCCAGACCTTCTAATGTTATAGGTACTATTCTAGTAGCTTCTATTTTATCTTTTGTACTTTTTGATTGTGGTGTTACACATATCTTTATATCTGTTCCCGTTTTAGAGAGCCTATGGATCTGTGTTTCTTCTTCTTCTGAAATCATGACACTAGACACTCCGTTGAGGACTAGAAGAACTCGTCTGCGTCAGTGCAGGGAGTGCCCCCAAGTGGTTGGTGGGTGTCACTTTCATTGGGACCTTTATGTCTTAAATATGACAGCTTATAAAGTCATTATCAAGATGGACTAGTTGGTTACTTTTTGTTCCTTTGTAGATTTCTATCGTCATTGGGTGAGTTTCACATCACCCAAGGGCGGGGAGTTTCTATAAAAATCAGAATGGGATGTCAAGGTGAGACGAGATGCACCTGAAAATCGTGGGTGAGGTGGTGTGACCACACAGATTGCGAGCTTATATCTGAATGAAAAGAGAAAATTTCATAAGGATTTCCCTCCAGTGGTTGATCGTTTCTTGGATGTCTTGGCGGACGACTTTTCAGGTCTACCTCTGGAGCGAGAGGTGGATTTCTCTATTGATCATGTTCCAGGAGGGGTGTTAGTGTCCATTCCTTGTTATAGTATGGCCACACATGAGTTGCATGATCACAATAGTCACTTAGAAGAGTTACAAGAAAAGAGTTTTATCCGACCCAGTACATCTCCATGGGGTTCACCAGTCCTTTTTGCGAAAAAGGTGGATAGTACCCTAAGACTCTGTGTGGATTATTGGAATTTGAACCAGTAGACGGTCAAGAATTAATATCCCTTACCGAGGATTTATGATCTTTTTGATCAACATCAGGGAGCACGAGTGTTCTCAAAGATTGACTTGTGGTCTGGATATCTTCAGTTATATGTTAGACTATCTGATGTACCGCATACAACTTTCCAGAGTAGATATCTATACGAGTAGTTAGTTAGTCCATTTGGACTCACAAACACACAATATGCTTTTATGGATCTAATTAATTGTGTGTTCCATCCCTATCAGGATTCTTTCATGGTAGTCTTCATAGATGACATATTAGTGTACTCTCACACTCGGCACGACCATGCCACCCATCTTGAGATCGTACTGAGTACACTTAGAGATCATCATTTATATGCTATGATCTCAAAGTGCCACTTTTGGATGGACCAAATTCACTTCCAAGGTCATATTATCTCAGAGGAAGTAGTTGCAGTGGACCCAGAGAAGGTGAGAGCAGTAGTTTCCTAGAAGCTTCCTAAGAATGTTTATGAGATATGATGCTTCTTGGGGTTAGCTTCTTACTACAGTCGTTTTATACAAAAATTTTCCCGCTTAGAAACACCGTTTACGAGTTTGATTAAGAAGGGTGTGAAGTTTGTTTGGACAGAAGGTTGAGAGATATCCTTTCAAGAGATGAAGGGAAAATTTACATTAGCACCAGTCCTGATACTTCGAGAGTAGGGGAAGAGCTATACGGTTTTCTGTGATGCATCAAGCATTGGGATGAGAGCAGTGTTGTTGCATGGAAATTGGGTTATTGCATAAAAGTCTCGGCAGTTGAGGCCACATGAGAGGAATTATCCAATGCAAGACCTCGAGTTGGATACAGTTGTTTATGGGTTGTGCTTTTGGGGACATTACCTTTTGGGAAAACATTTTGTGGTGTTTATAGACCACAAAAGTCTCAAATATATCTTTACACAGTGTGACTTGAATCTGAGATTGTGAAGGTGGGTAGAATAACTTCTGTCCTTCGACTTTGATCTTTCCTATACACCTGGTAAGTGTAATGCAGTAGCTGATGCATAGATTAGGATGACTCAGACACATGATGTTTAGGAAGCCAGTTGTGAGTGGCAGCTTATGGATTTTTTCCCTAAGTTGAATTTGGAGGTGCATGACAGTCAAGGGAAAACGTATCTTTATTCCTTAGCTCTCACTTTATAATGTGAGGATGAGACAACTATCAGATTCTGAAGGACTAGTACTATGAGAGTCGGTGGAAAGTGAGGACCCTCCACCTGGATGTGCGATAGGCGATGATGAGGTATTGTGTTCTAATGGACGTGTTTGGGTTCCAGGGGTTATATGTGAGGAGATGATACGGGAGTTTCATGCTTCATCTTGGGAAGTGCATATCAGAATTACCAAAATGTACCGTGACTTGTGATGTCAGTATTGGTGGCCGGGTTTGAAGATAGAGGTAGTTGGTTTTGTTACGAGATGATCCACGCGTCAGCAGGTGAAGGCAGAGAATCAGAAGCTAGATGGACTGTTAAAAAAGTTTCCCATTCTGGAGTGGAAATGGGATGACCTCGTGGTGGATTTTGTTATGGGGTTACCGATGAAACTTGAGGTAGTGATTCCATGTGGGTTGTTGTAGACAGACTAATGATGGTATCTAAATTTTTGTCGATAAAGGAGACCTTCGGTGTTGACGATATCAGAAAGTTGTATATCCGATAGGTAGTACGTCATCATGGGGTCCCTCGTTATATCGTTTCTGAAAGGGACACCAACTTTACATCTTGTTTTTGGTAGATTTATTAGAGGGAAGTTGGAACACAGGGGCTTCTAAGAAGAGCGTACCACCCTCAGACCACTGGCCAGTCAGAGCGTACGATACATGTGCTAGAGGACATGTTGCGTTCATGTGTCCTATACTTTGGGGGATCTTGGGAGAAGCACATACCCCAGGTTGCGTTTTCCTACAATAACTATTTTTAGGAAACTATTAAGATGGAATAATACAAGGCTTTATATGGTAGAAAATTCTGACCACCTTTGTGTAAGATTGTGGTAGGTGAGGAATCTTTACTGGGGCCACATCTTGTACATGAGACTTCTGAGAAGGTCTAGTTGATTCAGAAGTGGAAGGGTACTGCACAATCACATCAGAAATCTTATATTGATCGCTGCCAACGACCCTTGGTGTTTGTGGTCAGGGATCTGGTTTATGGGGTATTTCACTTTGGTTGGGACACAGGAGTATCAAGAGACTGGGTAAATATTCAATGAGATATGTGGGGCCGTTTGAGATTCTTGAGAGAGTCAGGTCAGTTGCCTATGGCTTGTGGTTACCACATAAGTATTGTTCCATTCACAACGTTCTCAATGTATATCAGCAGCACCATTATCACTCATACCCGTCTCACATTTTTTAGTCTGAGGAGGTTGAGCTTCAGGTCGATGTGTCTTTTTAGGAGCATCTGATTCATATTGATAATAGGAGCAAAAAGTTTCTATGAGGCTGGTCAGTTCCTCTCGTACGGGTGCAATGGCAGCATGGCCGAGTGCAGGATGAAATCTATGAGCGGGAGACCGACAAACGTACTCAGTGGCCAGATCTTTTATGAGCTTTATCTTCACCAACCTTTGAAGAGAAATTCAGGGACGAATTTCTTTAAGGGGTGATGTTTGTGAGAACCCGGTTCTTGTTATTGAAGTACGATTCTCTTCTTGTTCCCTTTCCTCAAGTGTTTTTGTACAAATATGAAAAATAGGGAAATATCCCAAAATTTGTGGGTACACACCATGTACTTTTTCCACATGCCGTTTACGTTGGACGTGTCGAATGAGTATACAAGGCGTATAGGCCTTCGGTAATAAAGGGTGTAAAAACTGACTACATTCCATGTACTTTGTATTTACACACCGTGTAATCGGTCGGTATGTGAATAGTTAGGTGGTGGAGGCAGCCACCAGTGGAGCGATAGTACATGCCATGTAATCAAGAATACATGACATGTACTCATGTGGAAAGATGAACAGTGCCACGGTGGAAAGAATCCTCCAGAGGAACAATTTAAAAAAATGAAAAATTCATGTCGTGTAGTTGAGATTACAAGCCATGTAGTATGTTTTTTTCTCATAAAACAGAAAGTAGCCCCCTCATTCAAGAGAGGAGGAAGAACGGCCGTTTGGAGCATGGGATGACAACCGGACCTTGGAGGATCACCCAATCGCACACCATAAATCTGTTTCCACCTTCGTCGATCACGTTGGGACAATACGGGTAAGCTCTACCCTCTCATTGTGTTGTTATTACCAATTTTTCTTCTAAGGGATGTTATTTACTTATGAACGAGAGTTAGATTATCCTAGATCTACATCATTCTTGGATGATTCTGGAGGCATCCTTAATGTTTACCAATTAGAGCTGATCGAGGTAGGTGGTCTGATGTTCCTTTCAACTGTTGTGTTGAAATTGTGTACTGTTGTGGTACTCACCCATGGTTGGGGTGATGTATGGTTGTATCCTCTAATGAAAAGATATGTAGAATTGCATAGATAATCTAATGATAAGTTTAAACTTCTGTTTGCGATCACTGCTAGGATCAAGGACCACCCTGGGGGTGCATTACTCTGTTTAGCTGTTTGGCCAGGATACCTGAGGGTATTCCATGATTATATTGTGCATTTAATTTTATTTAATGAAAGTTTAAATAAATTGTTTTTTATGTTACGGGATCGGCCCAGTTCCTTTAGCCTGAGGGAAAAATTTTATTAGTCTGTGGGCAGTGATTTACTTATCCTGTGGGAAGTGGTTGGTTAACCTGAGGGTATCCTTTGTTTATACCTGAGGGCAGTAGTTTCTATGCCTGAGGGAAATTTCATGTATGCCTGAGGAAAATAACCATTATGACTAATGGAAATCACCTGCGAGTATTTGATTATGTTACCTAAGGGTAAGGATAGTATGTCTGAGGACACAACTATTTAGAATATTCACTGAGGGGATAATCTATTTTATACCATCTAAGCTGAAGCACAATCATGAAGGTAATAAAGAATAATTAAAATGGTAATGAAACTGGTAGTGATAGTTACTTTTGAGTACTTACTAATTTGCATAAATAATTTTGAACACTGCTGTTGAACATTTTCACCACCAGTTGGGCACGGGCCTTTGGTCAGTGCCAATGGGTATTTATTTCTCACACCATGTTTGGGTCATGTCTTCGGCCAAAACCAACTATATTGTTATAGGTGTCAATAGGGGAAGGGGTTCCTATATAAGTACATGATTTTAGCAGAGTAGTAAGAGATCATGGGACCGTGCTTAGGCCTGCAATGCTGCTGCATTCTATTTACTCTGTTTTTTATTGGACTATACCTTGTACTTTCAGTTGTATTGTATTGTATTGCAGTGTATCCCATTCTGCCTGCATTCATAGAATTAGTGACATGCAGCATCTATGTATATATATATATATATATGTATGCTTGTTCTATTTTAATTTAGTTATCCATTTTAGTTTTATATTTTTTACTACTTCCGCTGTTGTATGTTATTTATCTTTTTCACTGTGCTACACAATGACAAATGAGGGTGTAGTTTCCCCACGATCAGACCTAGGCCCTCACTGCTAGTCAAAATCCACTAGCATTTGGGGAAATGCGCTTGAGGTCATTTGACCAATCGGTATTGGGGAACACGTTGTGTGGATTCTAGATCCAGGACGTTTCAGTCTTAGTAGTTTAACAATTAACTTTTGTTACACAAGGAATTTAGATCTGAATGTAATCATTGTCAGTTCATGGTGCTATAAATTTAAGGATATTATCTTTTAAAACATAGTAGGAGTTATTAGAAAAATTTACATAAAATAAATCATCCCAATTTTTATAAAAACTTATTAGGTTTTAATTTAATCCTTGCACATACAATACTTATTTGACTGATATTGACTATGGATATCCAACCATTCCAACTTCAATGACCATCAATTTTACATTATGACAAAAATTGACTAGACATACATTCATTTGAGTCACTATATAAAAATTTTGGGAGTCTGCAATCATGTTTTTGGAATAAACACGTTCAATATATGTAAAGAATTGACCCAGGAAACCTACAGTTGGAGAATTATTTTAAAACATTGGTATTATTACAAAGAATCAAGTCCCAAAGGACTGATCAGTTTAGCATTCTAGGAAAACATATTACATATATAAACGTTACATTAAGATTTTTAAAATAAAACACAACATAAATAATCCTTTGAGAACATAATTATTCCAATAGATTAACCATGAATATCAATCATAATAATATTCTTGGAATACTCCAAAAATAAAACATAAGAAAGGGGTGAGATTAGATGCTCAGTAAAGATTTACAATATTGCGGAAGTTATTATAAGTAATCATAAACTTTATGGGAAAGGTATAAAATATAAACACAATCCCTTTTAATATAAACATTAGCATAATATGAAAAGGATAAATAAAATAATTCCATTTTCTTATTCACATGGATATTATACTAGTGGAATAATCATATGTAACATTAATAAATAATTTGATAATGATAGAATTCATAATGTCAAACATCTAAAATCCAATCTCAAGGCCTCGTGCCAAGACCCAAAATATAAATTAGGAATGGCCTTGTGCTAAGACAGTTATTTGTCTCATGAGACCTACCAATGCTCGAGGGGATATAGTGCACCCCACCAGTCACTTACTATGTCTAATGCATTCCTCTTATGAAATGGTTGAAAGATATCATAAACATTCATATTAAAACTAGTATACGAAATTTCAATACATTAACCATATATCATTAATTTTATAAAAATTAAACATCCATATTCAAACATATAATAACTCATTAGATACAATAATAATTGTAGTATTATAATAAATAAACCTCATTAAAGAATAATTTTAAATTAAAAAATGTTTACATAGTTGAAAATGGTCACTAAAAAACATTAAGAGAAATATTCATTTTTTTGAAATTATTTAAAAAGTCACAAATTTATAAAGGAATTTATTTAATATATAATTTTGAATCAAAGGGTCCCATAGGGATTTGAAAAATTATAAAGGAATTAACATTTTAATACAATCTTGTCCATATAAACAAATCCTTAAAAATTATTTTGAAAACATAGACATTAATTAAAAATATTAAGAAAAATAAATGATTAAAACATTTAAATTGATGATATTTCTAAAGTGATCCTTACAAAAAACCATAAAATATTCCTTTTGAAAACATTTTTATGAAACATTTACAAGGATTATAAATACTTCCTAGAAAATACTTACACGTAAACAATCTCAGATAATAATGAGATTGAGGAATTAACCCTTACCTTGTAATTTCTTTTAGTATAGGGTAAGTTTATCATCCTGTATAATGACCAAAGTATGTTATTAAATTATACCATAAAATTATTCATATTTATGATATCATAAATGATTCATTAATTCCATTATAATACACATTAAATAATAATTTATTTGTTAGAAAAATATTTCAAGTAATAATCGTTTTTTTATCGTTCATGTTGTAACTTGTTATTCACGATCATATAACCTATATCATGATTTAATTGCCTCAAGAATATAAAGAATTATTTATGTATCAAATATATTCATAATATAAATATGTATAAAACATAGATATATGAAATGAAAAACACTATTTTTGGATATGATAGTCCATACCTACGTATAAACGATGTTTCCATTTTCATATCTTGTCGAACAGAAGTAAGTGAATGAGATATAAGTAAATACATACACACACACACAAAAATAAGTATCTATATATTTACAGTAGAATTATTATATTACATTTTACATATTTATTAATGATATATATTTTAAAGATCATCGTTGAATGGTGAACGTGGAAATGAATCTTATCACGTCATGGAGATAGTAAGTCGTACGTACACATGAGCTACAATATAATTCTATTGATAGTGAAATCATATATAATTGGATGATATATTATATATAAAGAATAATTAATAGGTTATATTTATTATTCAAATAAATTATACTCATTATTATACCTATCCAAATAAGGAAGTGTTGAATAACAAACTACACTATGACGTGAAGAAGGTAAACTATACGTACACCCGTATAGTGAATTTGTCATTCATAGGATGGATAAAATAATGAATATTGTTTAAACATATTTATAACAACACCTAAATATGAATATGTTGTTGGAGTTATTATTTTAGTTTGGAAACAACAAATAAAGAGGAAGTATAAGAAGAAAATAACTTTAATAAAGGTAATGGAATAATTACCTCTTCTTCGGGTGCATCCTTTTGATTTGAACAAAAGGGATCCTTAGGTTGACTTTATGATCAACCTACATCCTTTAGGATAAATTCAGGGGAGTTGGGTTGATTTTTGATCTCGGGTTTTCCTAGACAAATGGATTTGGAGGTGTGAATTTGAGATAAGGGGAAGTGCCCATTTATAAGAGAGGTGATAGGAACTTTAGGAAAAGCATGAAATATTAATTTATTATAAACTTATATTGGGTTTATAATAGCTCCAAATGGAATTTTTTGAGTCTAAGGTGTTCATGGGTGGAAAAACTCTCAAACATTAGGCTTTAGACAAATTTTGGACACCATATTAACCTTATCTTTTAGATTTAACCCTTAGTTAAATTGTTTATCTTTTACCATATCTTCTTGTATTATTATAATACATGGTTAATAAACAGACTATAAAATTACAAGCGAACCTATAGTGGTTAATTAATTACATATATATCTTTATAAATTTCATTTGGCCAAACATTATATTTTTAGTAATATAATATCATTTAATAAAATAATATTTATTTTAAAAACTCAATTATGTCAATTTTGACACTATTTTGTATTTTTTTGTGGAAGTTATAACAAGTTGATTAATTCAAAAAAAAAAATTAAATCAACTCTAACATTTCAAATTCACATAAAGAATTAAATAATGGTATCAGAAGTCTCAATTTACATTCATTTTGATATTTATAATATCAATTATTTTAATATTTCATCGATAAAGAAATTAATACATCATCATTGTGTCATAAATAAAATTAATTATATAATATCTAAAAATTATAAATAAAATATCACGATGTAGTAAATATTTGTAGATTTCAAATAAATATTTACAGTCGAATTTATCTTATGTGTACCACTATATTAAAAATCGTTTAGTTATTAAACATTGAATTTAACACTTTTAACATTCCTTTAAATATAATATAGTAAATGTCTTCATCTTACCCAAATGGATAAAAAAGATATTATTTTTTTCATAAGGATGATTTTGTTAAAAATAAACTTATCCAATAGAATTAGGACATGTGTTGCGATAATTTTAATGGTTGTTAACCTTTAATAACTTTATTAAATTTTAACTGTGGTAAATAAAATTCAAAAGTTACTATTAAAAAATATATTTAATCTCATTGAACAAAATTTTACATACCAATGTAAATAATGTCTTTTGGAATTTATAAATTCAATTCACAGAAGCTATAAAATTACACTTTATGCAAATTTTCATATGTGCCTAGTAGGTGGGTAAATGTGCCTAGAAGGTGGGTTAAAAGACGTTAAAATGGTTAATTTTTTTTTGTATATATAATATTATTTTAAAATTAATCCAATGAATTATATTTTACTAATATAAGTATTATTTATTTTTTTAAATATAATGTTTTAATTAAAAATAAATATTTAAATGAAAACGTATTTTTTATGTACTATGTTGTATTTTTCACTATTAATAAAAAATTGAATGTTTTCAAAAAAAACATAAAATTCACCCTTTGTTAATTTTTATATTCTTAATTAAAAAACTGATGTATGTTTTACCAAATTCCAAACATAGATGTCAGATTAAATAATTTAAAATTAATCCTCGTTGTCAAAAATAGAAAACAAGTTTTTAAGAAGTAAAAACTATCAAAATGTTGACATGTGTTTTTGTACAATTTAAAAAAGAAAATATATCCAATGAACTATATTATATTATAATTTAAAACCACACATTTTATAATTTATCACTATACATTATTTCGACTAAAAAAAGATGTTTTTAATTAATTTTTTATACTATTTATCAAAATATGAAGGTTATCCGAAAAGTACAAAAAAATCATCAAGACTAAATTTTATATCTCACTTCTAAATAAAAAGTTCATTTTTTTCAAATTTAATATATTAAAGTGTCAAATATTGGATTTAAAAAGAGTTCACCATTAACAGGCGGTAAAATTGCTATTTTTGGAAAAACACATAGTTTATCTAAAAAATTGAATTTGATCTTATGTTATATGTAAAAAACACACAATATTGATTATAAACTTATATGGATTTATAATTTTCAAAATGTAGTTATAAATATTCATAACCTCTTTTTAAACATCTAGTTTGGTATGTTATGGTGCACTCGAACTTGGTGTTGTGTTTGGTGTAAGCCATTGTATTACTTTAAAGAGATAACTTATTATGAAATATTTGGGTGATACATTATTTCATCATTTAATAAATTGTGACCTCACAATTTTAATTTTTTTTCAAAATTAAATTGATGAAAATAGAACATAAATATGTGGAATAACCACATTAGAAATAGGGTTACTAAAATTTAGTCTTAAAAAGAGGGAAATAGAAATGAAAATGTCACAAAAAATTTGGATTTTGAATAGATGAACATTGGTGGAAACATTAATTATAGAAAAATATTAATATTTATAGGGAGTGATTGAGGTCATCAATCAAAATCAAGTGAATGAAAATTTTGGGTCCTCAAAGCCATAAATCAATGATAATTTAAAATATCATCAGTTCAATAAAACATATGGCATTAAGAAATTAAATTTTGGGTATTAGGATCCTTTTAATGATGTTTAAGAATTAATTTCTTCAAAGAATAAGAAAAAAATTAATAATTAACAAGTAGAGTTCCATCCCATAACTAATTTCTACCATAAACACATCTTTCACTCCAAAAGATAATAGAACTCCAAAATATTTAATTTATCCTAATCGTATATGGAACCAAAAAAATGATTTTTAATATAACTGTTAAACCATTTTTACAAAAATTCATTATACACACTAGTACCCTTCAGTTGCGGGTTCAAGTCCCGCTGCCTTGCCGGACGATACAGGTTGTCTCTTGACCTCTGGGTAGTACTTTTTATAACAATCCAAAAATAATCATAAGAAAAGTTTTATCCTTTAACAATAGTATCCAATTCCCAACATAATTCACTCCATCCTATGAGCATATACTAAATTATTCTCTCTAAAATCATAGTCCAAAATTAATAAGGAAGGAAAAAAAATGAAGATCTATTTTTCCATGTAATAACATGTCAATACATTCATAATGTATTCTCTTAAAACAAGGTAACACCCTCAATTACTATAAATCTTTATTGATCACATTCAGGGTCCTTTATTCCTTATAGAATACTGGATATACTTCATAGATCAAAGAAATGTTGTAAACTCCAAAAATGATGGAATAGACAAACAATTAATTAGTTTTAAGGTAGTCAAAAATTCCGAACATTATTTTTTAAAATAAATTGTATTATATTCTGAAATAATTATCTCTGTTTTAGAAACATATTAAGGGTTATTTTTTCCCTAACCATATACTTTCTAAAATGTTTAACATGAAACTGTGTCACTTTACTTAGTACCATTAAATCTCAAATCCTTAATTATAATGTAATGTAGTACCATACTTATATACTTTATAATTCTTATAACGTGTACATCATTAAAACAATAATCAAATGAAAAATTTCTTTAATAACAACATAAGAACACTATTCAGTCCTCTTCATCTACGATAATATCATAACATGATTATTTTCCAATAACATCATTTGGGGTATACTTTGATGATTGGGACATTGATTCACGTAGTGTCCCAACTCTTTGCAGATAAAGAATTGTACATTTCAAAACTTTTTCTTACCCTTAAAATCATATACTTGGTGTACATTTTCTCAAAACATATAGCAAACTCCAATTCCTTTGAAGGACTTACTAAGATGATTCTTTCCACAGTTATCACATGTGGGAAAATCCTTCGTCCCCTTATTCCATTTATAAAAAAATTTCTATATCATACTCTTCTTATATTGTTTTCCTTCCAAGCCAAAAGACTCAGAGAATTCATCACTTGTATTATTAACACATTATGAAATTTCTTCATATGATGTGGATACGTGGGAGACTATTCCCCTTCTAAATGTTGGAATTATAACATCAAAGATATGATCCTTATTACTCTTTGGATCATGTGTATTTATTTAGTTCTAATTACTTCTACCAGGTGTTATTTCTATATAATGGTATACACTATGTTAGAACATATCATATTGTATAATCCAAAAAGAAGAAAATTTCTCCACATTAATAGATGATTTTTACACAACTAGTCTCATAATTGTAAAAATGGTTTCTTTGTTGACATATTTTCTTATTAATTCTTCATAATTGTTTATAAAGAAAATGTGAATTATCCTCACCATATCCATCTAGAGTGTCAAACCAAGTGCCCAGTAAGGCCCGTTTTCATGCACCAAGATACCCCAGGTCAATCCCGAAACTCGTTGTTGGAGTTTTCAATCCTAGGTAAATCTGTTCAAGAACCACATCCAATTGTATTATCCAGACATGGATATATTTTTTATGGAAAACCACATTAAATAAATATTTTTTTATGTCCATATATACTAATACTAAAATTTTATCTTATGGTAATGTTTTACAATCAGTGTTTATCTAAAAATATTTTTAAGGTTGTTTCTAAACTTTCTATGATACAAATTTTAACACCCCGACCCCAGAATCCTAGAGTCAGTGCATTATTTTAATAAATTGGAATGATTACAAGTAATCAAGTCCTGATGGACCAATCAATTTTGCAGTCTTGGAAATTAGATTACATACATGAATTTTACATTACAATTTATAAAATAAAACACAATATAAATAAAACTTTGAGAACACCATTAATATCCTAGTTTATCCCTACATATCAATCAAAATACACTTTATGGAATCTTGAGAAAATAATAGATATGAAAGGGGGGAGCTTAGATTCTCAGTAAGGATAAAAAATATATCAGAAGTTATTATAAATAATCATAAGCTTTTATGGCATGGTATAAAATTTTTACACAAGCACCGTAAACCTAAACATCAACATAAAAATTAAAACATAAATAAAATAATTCCATTTACATATTCACATTGATATTATACTAGTCTAACAATCACATTTAACATTAATAACTAATCTCACAACGATGGAATGAATAGTGACAGATATCTTAACCACAAAGTCAAGGACTTGTGTCAAACCTTAAATATAATTTTTTTCTAGGCCTTGTGGAAATACACAATTTTTTTAAATGAGACCTAGCAATGCATCGATTGGATATCTCGGTCCCCACCTGACACATACTAAGTCCAATGCATACCTCATTTGAAAATGTTGAGTTATAACATAATCATTTGTATCAAAACATTCATTTGAAATGCCAATACTTTATTCATAAACCATGAATGATATAAAAATAGCACATTCATATTCAAACATATCATAACTCATTAAATACAGTATGAAAGATCGTGTTATTATAAATCAACCTCAATCAAGAATAATATCCAATAAAAGGATATTGACATAGTTGAAAATGATTAGTAAAACACTTTGAGTGAAATATACCTTTTTCATGAAATCATTTAAAAGTCACAAAATTTATAAAGGAAGTTATTTAAAAGATATTTCTAAATCAAAATTTTGCATTCAAAATTGAAACTTTTGATAGGAATTAAAATTTTAAAACAATCATATCTATAAAAAAATCCATAAAATCATTTTTAAAACACGGACATTAATTAAAAATATTTAGAAAAATAAATAATTAAATTTTTTAATATTAAGATAATGATAAAGTGTCATTTCCACAATACCCTAAACTATACCTTCTGAAATAAATTTTATGAAACATGGACAAGGATTATAATTTAGTCCTAGTAAATAATTACTCATAATGAATCCCGAATAATAATGATATTGAGGAATTAACCCTTACCTTGTACATTTCTTTAGTTGTGGGTACGTTTATCATCCTGTATAATGATAATAACATGTTATTAAATTATAACAGAACAATATTAATATTCATGATATCATACATGATTCATTTATGGCTTTATACAACCCATTTAATAATAATTTCCATGTTAAATCAACATTTCAGGTAATAATGGCTTTTTTATCGTACGTGTTTTAACTTTTCATTCCAGATCATATCACTTATATCATGATTTAATTTATTCTAGAATGAGAAAAATTATTTATGAATCAAATATATTCATAATATAAATATATATAAGAGATATATATATGAAATGTAAAACACCGTTTATGGAGACGGTAGGTCGTACGTACGCTTAAACGATGTTTCTATTTTCATATCGCATTGAACAGAAGAATGTGATTGAGATATATGTAAATAAACACAAACACCCATATATATATATATATATATATATATATATTTCCAGTAGAATTATTATGTCATATTTTACATACTTATTAATAATATATATTGTAATAATCATCGTTGATTGGTGTATGTGGAAATGAATCTCATTGCATCGTGCAGATGGTAAGCTGTACGTACGCACAAGCGATTATATCCTTCTATTGATGGTGAAATCATAAGTAAATAGATTTTATATCATATATAATTAGTCTTTAACATGTTATATTTATTATTAACATCTATTATACTCATTATTATACCCATCCAAATAATGATGTGTGGAATAACAAACTATACCACGACGTGGAGACGATAAGCTGTACGTACGCCCGTATGGTGACTCAGATATTCATAGGACGGATAGAATAATTAATATGGTAGTACCATATTTATAATAACATCTATGAATGTATTAAGTACTGGAGTTATTATTTTAGTATAGAAACAACAAATAAAGAGTAATTAAAAGAAGAAAAAACTTTGAAAGATGCGATGAAATAATTACCTCTTCTTCATGTACTTCCTTTTCGATTTGAACAAAAAAGACCATTAGGTTGGAATTATAATAAATTTATGTCCTCTAGGTAGATGTCAGGGTAGTTCGAAGGATATTTTATTAGGGTTTTTGTGAGCCAAATGTCTTTGGAGGTGTGAATGTGAGAGAATGGTAAGTGCCCTTTTATAAGAGAGGTGAGGGGCACTTTTGGAAAATCTTGAATTGTTAATTTATTATAAAATTATTTTATGTTTATAATATCTCAAAATAGATATATATATATATATGGATTTTAATGTGGGTATGGGTAAATACTCTCAACAAATAGATTTTATACAAGTTCAGTTGACCATATTATCCTTATCTTTTAGATTTAACCCTTAGATACATAGTTTAACATTTACCATGTCTTATTGTATTATTATAATACATGATTACTAAACATACTATAAAACTAAAAGAGAACCTCATTTGGTTCTTTATTGATATATATATAATTATATATGTCCTTTGGACAATCCATATATTTTTAAGAATATTATATCATTTAGTAATATTTTTTAAAAAAACATTTATGTAACTTTTGATACTATTTAGTATTTGGTTTTTGTGAAAGTCATAAAAAGTTGATTACTTCAAAAAAAACATTAAATGAAACCTTATATTTCATATTCACCTTGAAAATTAGTTTATGGTATCAAAAATCTCAATTTACATTTATTTTAATATTTATAATATCAATTATTTTAAACATTCATTAGTAAGGTAATTACTAGATCATCACAACGTCATAATTAAATTTAATTATTTAATGTCTAAAAATTATAAACAAGTACGATGATTTAGTAAATATTTTTATATTTATAGTGAATTTTTTTAGATGAATTTATTTTATGTGTAAGCCTATAGTAAAAATATTTTTGTTATTAAGCATTGAATTTAACACTTTTAACTCTTCTTTAAATAAAATACAATAAATGTCCTAATATAGAACAAATGGATCAAAAGGGATATTATTTTTTAACTAAGGTTGATTTTCGTCAAAATACACTTATCCAATAGAATGAAGAGTAGTGTTTGGGTAATTTTAATATTATTTCTACCTTTAGTTACTTTATTTACTTTTAACAGTGGAAAGTAAAATTCAAATGTAACTTTTCACAAAAAAATATTTTCATCCTATTTATCAAAACATTCCATTAATTTTGTCATCTGTGTCTCTAAGATTTTTGAAATTTAATTCACAGAAGTGGTAAAATTATGTTTTATAAAAATTATCAAATGTTCCAAGAAGGTGGGGGTAAATGTGCTTAGAAGGTGGGTAAAAAGACATTAAAATGGTTTAATTAAATTTTATATATCTAATATTATTATAAAATGACTCAAATGATATAATGTAAATTAATATATATATATATATTATATCTATTTAAAGAAACTTTTTTAATGAAAAATATTTATTTATGTGAATAATATAGTTTTTTATACAATGTAGTATTTTTCAATATTCATCAAAAATTGAATGTTTTCAGAAAATTACCAAACATTCACCTGAAGATAATTTTGACATTGTGAATTAGAAAATGATGCATATTTTACCAAATTAAAAACATATAAGTTTCATTAGTTAATTTAAAATTAATTCCTCATTGTCAAAACCATAAAGCGGGGTTTTAAGAAGTATAAACTATCAAAATATTGACATGTGTTTATGTAAACATAAAATCTGAAATTAAATTCAATTACCTATAATATGTTAAATGAAAAAATATAATCTAATGATACTTTAAAACGACTAAAAATTATAATTTAATAGTATAAATTATTTCAATAAAATAAAGTTGTTTTTAAATTAAATATAGAATGTTTTCAATATTCATCAAAATATGAATGTTATCAGAAAAGTAAAAATAAATTTATTCAATCTAAATTTTTGTTTACATTATCAAAATAGAAAGTTTATTTTAAAAAATTGAATATATAAAATTGTCAAATATAAGATTTAAAAAGGGTTATCCATTAAAATGTCGAAAAATTGATTTTTTTAAAAAGCACCTATTTTATCTGAATAATTGAATTTGTTCTTATATTATTTCCAAAAAAACACATAATATGGATGTTATAATTACATGGAGTATATAATATTCAAAATTCTGCTAATACCATTAATAACTGTTTTTTAAATGACAAGTTTGGTAATTCGTGGTGCTCTTGAACTCAGTGTTGCATGTGGCACAAGCCACTCAATTACTTTAAAGAGATAACATATTATGAAATTCTAGAGTGTTACAATATAAAATGTATCATTTTTGGTTGTGGATTTTTTACAACAAAAGAAATTTAATAGTTTTTTATTTTGGAACCTGTAACACCCCAAGCTTCCACGACACATTTCCCTTTGAATAATGCAATGGCCTGCATTGTAGGCAACTTTGAGATTCTAACACACCACAACCAATCAAACTAGCCGTTATGAATAGTAATCCCTACATTTTAAAATTGTAGAAATTTTATCTCTCAAAATGGCCTTCATTTTTGGATTTGGAGTATCAAATTTAGCCTAAGGTAAAATTTTGGTACTTTTCAGATATCTTTAATATTTTGATGAATAGTGAAAATTACTAAATTTTAATTAAAAACAACTTTTTTAATAAAAATAATTAATAGTGATAAATTATGAATTTGAGTGTTTTTAAAGTATAATTAGAATATATTTTTACCTTTTTATCCAATGGTGTTCATTAGAATTAATCTCACTTTGAAATTGGGCATAAATAATTGTCAATCTTTTGATATATATTATTTCTTAAAAACACGCTATTTGTTGTTAAAGCGGGAATAATTTATAAAACTAATTAATGAAACTTATATTTTTGGAATTTTCTAAAATAGAAATTATTTTTGAATTCGGAACATCGATTATAGCTTAGGGTGAAATTTTGGCATTGTTATGAAAATCTTCAATTTTTGATGAATAGTGAAATAACTAAGTGGTAGTTAAAAAACTGAATTTTTCAAAAAACATAATTTTACCGCTTCTATGACTGGAATTTCAAAAATCCGAGAGACACAGTTAATATCATGGAGTAAAATGTGGTTCAATGAGATGAAAATAATTTTTGGTGAATAATAACTTTTTACGTTTATTTACCGTGGTTAAAAGTAAATAGGGTAACTAAGGGTAAAAATTATATTAATATTACCCTAACACATGTCCTAATTCTATTGGACAAGTGTATCCCGACAAAAAACAACCTTAGTAATAAACTATTATCATTTAGATCCCCTTGGATTAGATTAGGACATTTATTATTTTTTAATTCAAAGAAGAGTTAAAAGAGTTAAAATCAAAGTTTATTTACTAAAAAAATTTTAATATAATGTTATACATAAGATAAATTAGATTTTAAATATTAATTAGAAATCTAAAAGGCTTTCCTACATAATTATATTTTATTTATAATTTTTAGATATTATATAATTTAATTTATTTATGACACAATGATGATGCTGTAATTACCATAATAGTGAAAAATTAAAATAATTGATATTATAAATACCAAAATAAATATAATGTGAGCCATTTAATGAATTAAACTAATTTTATAGGATAATAGGACATATTAAGATGTATTTAATTGACTTTTTTAGAAGTGATCGTTCTTTTATTATTTTTCAAAAAAATCAATTATTGAA
The DNA here is from genome assembly GCA_963277665.1 of Viscum album. Lineage (NCBI taxonomy): Eukaryota > Viridiplantae > Streptophyta > Magnoliopsida > Santalales > Viscaceae > Viscum > Viscum album. The sequence goes on along the minus strand of OY728162.1, from coordinate 1,363,237,667 downwards.
TAGTGTCTAAATTGACATAAAAGAGTTTTTAAAAACAATATTATATTATTAATTGATATTAAATTCCTAAAAATCTAAGGATCTGCCAAGAGACTTATATCATGATAGGTGTATCATTAATGGACCACTTGGGGGTATCTTGTATGTATATAGTATGTTTATTAACCATATAATATAAAAATACAAAGAGACATTGTAAAAGTGAAACTAATTAACTAAGATTTAATACATAATGATAAGGTTAATATATTAACCCAAACCTATCTAAATTCTATAGGTTGAGTGGTTTTCGACCCATACCCACATTAACTTGTAAATAATCCACTTTGGAGCCATTAGAAACCGAATATGAATTTATTATAAAATAATATTTCTAGCTTTTCCAAAGGTTCCCCTCACCCCTCTTTTATAAGGGCACTCCCCCTTCTCATTAATTCACACAATAAAAGCCTTTTCGGCTCGGCCAAACACTTCCCAAATACTCTATAAACTTCCCTAACTACAACCTAGAGTCCTTAGTTTGATCAGAAAGCCAATCCACGGAGCCCTTTTGATCAAATCAAAAGGAAGAACCCGAAGAACAGGTAATGATTTCACCACCCTCTTTCAAGTTCCATTCTTTTCAACATCTTGTTTCTTTGTTATTTCTATTCTAAAATAATAACTACCATATCTTATATATACTATTATGTTATTATAAATATGTTACAACCATATTCAGTATTCTATCCATCCTTTGAATGGCATGTCACCATACGTGCGTACGTACGGCTTACCATCTCCACGTCGTGGTGTAATTATCATTCAATAAATTATTATTTGGATGGGAATAATAATGATGTGTAAATCATGTAAATAATAAATATATCATAATGATTATTCTGTATATATGATATACCATCCAATTATATATTATTTTATCATCAAAAGAATGATATTTACACGCGTGCGTACGTATGGACTACCGTCTCCACGAACGTGATGAGATTCATTCTCCATCGTATCCATTCAAGTATAATTATCATTTGATGATTAAAAATATGGTTTAAGGACTTGATATAATTATGGATATTAATAATATACAACCTATCCATAACAAACACGGCTTAGGTAACAAATAATATAAAGGAAAATGAGTAAGTTAACACCCAAAATGACGATAATACTAAGATATTATTAACAAATCAATGTTAAAAGATCATATATGATATAATATTAATGTAAGTAAGTGATTCATGTATAATTAAATAACAATTATTTCTCCATTATACAGTATTTTAACCTACCATCGACCAAGGAAAAAGTACAAAGTAAGGGGTTTCATATCTCACTCTTCATTCCGTGATAATTCCATTGTTCACCACTTATTTAGTGCATGTGGTGTGTTTACTACCCATAATTGTATTAATTGTGTAATATACTTTAATTTATGGATATTTACATCATCATTGTATTATCCTTCTTTCATGGTTGTATGTTTCATAAGTTACAAAATCGATAAGGGAATTTGAAATTTCAATTTTAATTTATTCTGCTTTACGCAAACTTCATTGATTATTTTACTCCGAGATTATGTGTGGAATCACTATTAATATGCTTATGTAATAATTTACACTCCCCTATTCTATGGATATACATTAAATACACATAATCACTCCATTTATAATTTCTCAAGTCATCGATATGAATTGGATAAGAGTAATTTTAACTCATTCTCCATTTGTTGAGTTAAACATCCAATTCATTGGTGTTGTTTTTACAAGATTATGTGTGAATGTATTTTGATTGTTTTACACTTAATATCCAATCATATTTAGTGTATATATATTTTTCACACATAACTATGTCGTTGATTTATCCTTAACTTATGGATACACCCTTTATGAGAGATTTCATCTCAAATTACATTCTATTGAGACTTATTTGTTGTTATACACCAAATCACTTTTATGTGGTGTATATAATGTACTTTCACATTGTATATCATGAATCCCTTTATTCTCATGATATTACAATGTTTTGATTACCTCAATTATTTGTATTCAAATGTCTCTTTTGGTTATAAACTCTAACTAAAATACCATTTTTAAATGTTTTAAAGACTTATTCTTCAAAATCTTGCTCATTAATGTCCATCTTTTAAAAATGGGTTTAAGGATTTATTTATGTGGACATTAATGTTTTCAAATCAAAATTCATTTTAATTGTTTCAAAGTGGTATGGGACACTTTGATTCAAAAATATATTTTTAAATAACTTCTTGACAAATAGTGTGACTTTTAAATGATTTCAAGAAAAGGTTGGATATTTGTCTCTAATAGTTTTGATGATTATTTTCATCTATCCTTCATCATTCTATATTGAGGTTAATATGATACAATACAATCCCCCATATTGTATCGAATGAGTTATGTTTGACTGTGGATGTTCTATTTTTATACCATTCATGGTTTATGGATGAAGTATTTATATTTCGTATGCTAGTTTTAATACGAATGATTATGTTATGTTTGAACCTTTTCATATGGGAATGCATTGGACTTAATATGTGACGGGTGGATCCTGCTATATTTCCTTGATGCATCGATAGGTCTCATTAGACAAACTAGTGTCTTGGCCCAAGACCTTGGCAAAATCTTATTTGTAGTCTTGGCACGAGGCCTTGGCTATGTGGTTATGATAGTCTGGCATTATGCATTCCATCATTATGAAAGTGGTTATTGATATTTTATGTGATTATTCGATTAGTAGAATATCCATGTGAATAAGTAAATGGAATTATTTCATTTTATTTTTGCCATACTATGTTGAAGTTCATGTTTAAAAGGATTTTGTTTTAATTATACATTTCCTTAAATGTTTATTCTTATTTATGAATGTTTCCGCTATATTTTTATCCTTACTGGGCATTTGAGCTCACCCCTTTTATATGTTTTATTTTTCCTAGTATGTGAAGAAGTAAATTATGAATGAACTTGAAGGATAGTATGAGGGGATAAGAGTGTAGACTATGGAGACTATGTTGTTGTAGTTTTAATTTTATGATGTATTGTAAACTTTATGAATATATCTACTGTTTCTAAGGCTACAAAACTAATCTGTCTTTCGAGACATGAACTTTAGTGATCATGCCAATGTTATATAATAATTCACCGACTCTGGGTAATTGGGGTCGGGGCGTTACAGTTGGTATCAGAGGAAGTTTAGTACAAACCTTGGAAGCTAGTTTTAGATAAACTGTAATTAGAGCACATAGAACTAAGATGAACATTGAGGATTAGTATAGAAGAACATCCTAGAATTTCGGGATTGTAGATATTTTGTGTGTTTTCCGAGTAATACATCCCTGTCTCGATACGAGTAGGTAAAGGCGACTCTAGAACAGATGTACCTAGGGGTAAAACCCAAAAACACTGCTTTGAGCTAGACTCGAACAGGAACTAGTGCATGACAATGAGCCTTGATGCACTCTTGGTTATGACACTCCCGGGGGATATGCTTAGGATAATATACATTTTCTTTACAAACCAATTTGAGGTATTATATATATAAGATGAGAGTAAATGACCTCTGTTAATCCTAATGTGTTTCAAATTGAGAATATGGTGACATGTTAATCTCTAAATGATTTTATGACTACTATTACTCACACAATGCTTTCTAGTTTTAGTCAATGGATGGATTCCAAGGAAGTCATAGTGACTTTGAGAATGATGTACAAGGTGGGAACGGTGGTTGCAATAAGCAAGAAAATGGAATGTTTATAGGTGTAAAAGATATCATCTTTATGCCAAATCCATTTTACAAAAATATGACCAACAATATATATATATTAACCAATTCCCTGACTCAACAAAGAAAAAAAAGGTAATGAATGATAATAGCTCCAGTAGTGGAGACCATGGAGAAAGGAATCCTCAATTTCCATCATGTAGGAAATGTGGAAGGAGACACCCAGGAAAGTGTCTCAATGGGACAAGGAAATGGTTTACGTGCGGGAAGGAAGGACATAAAGTAAATAATTGCCGAATAAAAATGAAGAGTACTATGGAAGAAGATAAAAATGTTCCCAAGAATCCATTTACAGTCATTTTCCGTAAATGTAGTGGACCTGACCATTACCCGAGTGAATGCCCTATTCTATAGGATATTTTCGTGGTCAAAGAAGATGCTATGTGGAAATAAATGGTTAGAGAAATGTTTAAAAATTGTTAGTGATCCTTGTTGATGGGTTTACATTGGAATAATTTTCTCTTGTATTTGTAACCCTGTAGTTTTCCACGTGAGAATGATATTTGAAGAATAATATCTTTTCTCTTGTGGATATAGTAATGAATAACCATTTGGTTTTATATGATCATGGATTTTGAGGAAATTATAAGTTATTATAATTTGGGATAAAAATGCAAGGTATGACATAACATTTGGGGTTAATTTATGTTATGGTTATTTTGAGGAATTTATCTCATTTTGATAATGTTATAAAATATAGTTTTTGAAAAGGGACAACACGCAGACCGTGTGACAACCCATCGCGTCGGACAAAGATTTGGGAATCGACCCCACAACCAAAGTGAGATTGGGATTTATCGCCTACCACTGGACTACGTGAAGTCCCTGGTTAGTGTGACTATTATTTTTAGTTAAACAATTTTATTGATCAATAATAATTTGATTTTGGATCTTATGTCTTATCAAATGAATACCCTTAGAATAGGAAAATGATTTGGTGATTAAGTGATAAATGTTATTTTAGAAGTTGTTCACTTTGTTGTGAACACTATATGCCCATGGAAAATAGAATAGCATGGGATTTCATTTGAGGAGTAATGGTGGATTTTTATCTATGTTTTTATTGTGGATTTATAATGATTTGGGTTATTTATGGAAATTATTAGGTTAATTACTTTTAAGTATGTGACATTAAGAGTAATTAATGTCATTTGGAGATACAATTTAATGAGGAAGACTACATTATTATAAGTTTTGGGTTTCAATATTAGTTTGGAATATATTGAAGGATTTTAAGTACAATTGGTTATTGAATGGAATTTATTTAACTTTGGGGTATTAATGGTTTAATTTTAGAAATTATGATTAGTGTTTTTTTCTCTAATGGAATATCCATTTGGGGGATCATCAGATATTATACTAACCATTTTGGTTTTGATTAATCTTTAAAGAAAAGGTAAATATGTAGTTTATCTTACGTGGATCATGTATTTCTATAGAAGATTATTATATCTCTTCCATTGTAACCAAGTCTTCTTGAATACTAATTGTTAAAAAAAATGATTTAGTGGTAAGAATTTATTAAAGAATAAAACTCTACTTAAAAAGTAAGTATATCTCTTTATGTTCTTAGTCAATATCATAAATGAATTCCTCGTCCTTATGTAATGTAACTTAAAACAGAAAAATGTTGTCCATTTAATTTTCATACTGGGAGACTAATGACAGTTTTCCCAACACAAGTTTCTAATTTTCTTATTCTTAACATTCTCCTGATCATGTTTTCTATCCCACTCCATCGGAACATAACACTTAGTTTATTGTCCATATCCATGTTTTCCTACATGGAATCCTAGTATGGGTTATATTGGGTGACCATTGTACTTCTCTTTCTTTATTTTAAAGTGATAATTTTACTGACTTTTTTTTTCGATGTGGGACTTTCCATTATATTCCCAAGCTCAATTTTAAAAATTTATAGGACAAAATTATTTGAAGGAGGGGAGAATGTAACATCCCAATATTCCACGGTACGTTTCCCTTTGAATAATGCAATGGCGTGCATTGTACGCAACTTCGAGATTCTAACACACCACAACCAATCAAACTAGACGTTATGAATAGTAATACCTACTTTTAAAAATTATAGAAATTTTATCTCTCAAAATGGACATCACTTTTGTATTTGGAGTATTGAATTTAGACTAAGGTGAAATTTTGGTACTTTTCGGATAACTTTAATATTTTGATGAACAGTGAAAATTACTAAATTTTAATTAAAAACAACTTTTTTAATCAAAATAATTAATAGTGATAAATTATTAATTTTAGTGGTTTTAAAGTATAATTAGAATAAATTTTTTCCTTTTTATCCAATGGTGTTCATTAGAATTAATTTCACTTTGAAATTGGGCATAAACAATTGTCAATCTTTTTATATATATTTTTTCTTAAAAACACGCTATTTGTTGTGAAAACATGAATTAATTTTAAAATTAATTAATGAAACTTATATGTTTGGAATTTTGTAAAATATAAATCATTTTTGAATTCGTAATATCAATTATAGCTTAGGGTGAAATTTTGTCAATGTTATGAAAAACTTCAATTTTTAATGAATAGTGAAACTACTAAGTGGTAGTTAAAAAACTGTATTTTTCATAAAACGTAATTTTACAGCTTTTGTGATTGGAATTTAGAAAATCTGAGAGACACGGTTAATATCAAGGAGTAAAATGTGGTTCAATGAGATGAAAATAATTTTTGGTGAATAGTAACTTTTTACTTTTATTTACCACGGTTAAAAGAAAATAGGGTCATTATGGGTAAAAATGATATTAATATTACCCTAAAACATGTCCTAATTCTATTGGAAAAGTGTATCTAGGACATAAACAACCTTAAGAATAAAATATTATCATTTAGGTCCACTTGGATTAGATTAGGACATTTATTATTATTTAACTCAAAGAAGAGTTAAAAGAGTTAAAATCAATGTTTATTTACTAAATCATTTTTAAAATAGGGTTATACATAAGATAAATTTGATTGTAAATATTCATTAGAAATATAAATTGATTTTGTACATAATTATATTTTATTTATAATTTTTAGATATTATATATGTTATTTTATTTATGACACAATGATGATGCAGTAATTACCATAATAGTGAAACATTAAAATAATTGATATTATAAATACCCAAATAAATATAATTTGGGACTTTTAATGAAATAAACTAATTTTAGAGGATAATATTACATATTAGGATTTATTTAATTTACTTTTTTCGATTTAATAATTCTATTATGATTTTTACAAAAATCAATTATTGAAGAGTGTCAAAATTGTCATAAAAGAATATTTAAAACAAATATTATATTATTAATTGATCTTAAATTCATAAAAATCTAAGGTTCGGCCAAGAGACTTATATCATGATAGTTGTATCATTAATGGACCACTTGGTGGTCTCTTGGATGCATATAGTATGTTTATTAACCATATAATGTAAAAATACAAAGAGACATTGTAAAAGTGAAACTAATTAACTAAGAGTTAATACTTAATGATAAGTTAAATATAGTAACCCAAACCTGTCTAAATTCTATTGGTTGATTTGTTTTAGACCCATCCCCACATTAAACTTTAATTAATCTACTTTGGAGCCATTATAAACCGAATATGAATTTAGTATAAAATAATATGTCTATCTTTTCCAAAGGTTCCCCTCACCCCTCTTATAAAAGGGCACTCCCCATTCTCATTAATTCAAGACTTCAAAGACATTTATCTCGTCCAAAATTTGCCCATATACTCTCTCAACTTCCCTCAATACAACTTAAAGGCCTTAGTGTGATCAGAAATCAAACTTAGGGAGCCATTTTGATCAAATCAAAAGGAAGAACCCGAAGAAGAGGTAATGTTTTCACCACCCTGTTTGAAGTTCCTTTCTTCTTCAACTTCTTCTTTCTTTGTTATTTCTATTATAAAATAATAACTACAGTATCTTATATATACTGTGATGTTATTATAAATATGGTACAACCATATTCAGTATTCTATCCATCCTTTGAATGGCATGTCACCATACGTGCGTTCGTACGGCTTACCGTCTCCACGTCGTGGTGTAATTGTCATTCAATAAATTATTATTTTGATGGGTATAATAATGATGTGTCATTCATATAAATAATAAATATAACATAATTATTATTCTTTATATATGATACACCATCCAATTATATATTATTTTAACATCAAAAGAATGATATTGTCGCTCGTGCTTACGTACGGACTACCGTCTCCACGAACGCGATGAGATTCATTCTCCATCATATCCATTCAAGTATAATTATCATTTGATGATTAAAAATAATGTTTAAGGACTTGATATAAATATGTATATGAATATTATACAACCTATCCATAACAAACACATCCTACATAATAATTAATATAAAGGAAAACGAGTAAGTTAACATCCAAAATGACGATAATACTAAGATATTATTAACAAATCAATGTTAAAAGATCATATATGATATCATATTAATGTAAGTAAGTGATTCTCGTATAATTAAATAAAAATTATTTCACCATTATAGAGGAGGTTAACCTACCATCGACCTAGGAAAAATTACAATGTAAGGGGTTTCTTATCTCACTCTTAATTCCGTGATAATTCCATTTTCACCACTTATTTATTACATGTGGTGTGTGTAATGCCCATGATTGTATTCATTGGGTAATATAATTTAATTTATGGACATTTAAATCATCATTGTATTATCCTTCTTTCACGGGTTTATGTTTCTTAAGTTACCAAATCGCTAAGGGAATTTGAAATTTCAATTTCCATTTATTCGGATTTATGCAAACTTCATTGATTATTGTACTCCGAGATTATGTGTGGAATCACTATTCATTTTCGTATGTCATAATTTCCACTCCCCTATTCTGTGGATACACTTTTGATACACATAAGCACTCCATTGATAATTTCTCAAGTCATCGATATGAATTTGATAAGAGTAATTTTAACTCATTCTCCATTTGTTGAGTTACACATCCAATTCATTGGTGTTGTTTTTACAAGATTATGTGTGAATTTCCTTTGATTATTTTACACTAAATATCCAATCATATTTAGTGTATTAATATTTTTCACACATAACAATGTCATTGATCTATCCTTAACTTAAGGATACAACCTTTATGAGAGATTTCATCTCAAATTACATTCTATTGAGACTTCTTTGTTGTTATACACCAAATCAATTTTATGTGGTGTATATAATGTACTTTGACATTGTATATCATGAATCCATTTATTCTCAATATATTAAAATTTTTTGATTACCTCAATTAATTGTATCCATGTGTCTCTTTTGGTTAGAAAATCTAACTAAAATACCATTTTTAAATGTTTGAAAGACTTATTCTTTGAAATAATGCTCATTAATGTCCATATTTTAAACATGGTTTTAAGGATTTATTTATATGGACATTAATTTTTCAAATCAAAATTCTTTTTTAAAGTTTCAAAGTTGTATGGGACACTTTGATTCAAAAATATGTTTTTAAATGACTTCTTGACAAATAGTGCGACTTTTAAATGATTTCAAGAAAAGGTGGGATATTTATCTCTAATAGTTTTGATGATTATTTTCATCTATCCTTCATCATTCTCTATTGAGGTTAATCTGATACAATACAATCTCCCATATTGTATCTAATGAGTTATGTTTGACTGTGGATGTACTATTTTTATACCATTCTTGGTTTATAGATGAAGTATTTACATTTTGTATGCTATTTTTAATACGAATGTTTATGTTATGTTTAAACCTTTTCATATGGGAATGCATTGGACTTAATATGTGATGGGTGGATCCCACTATAGCTCCTTGATTCATCAGTAGGTCTCATGAGACAAACTAGTGTCTTGGAACAAGGCCTTGAAAAAATCTTATTTTAGTCTTGGCACGAGGCCTTAGCTATGTGGTTATGATAGTCTGGAATTATGCATTCCATCATTATGAAAGTGGTTATTGATATGGAATGGGATTATTCGATTAGTATAATATCAATGTGAATAATTAAGTGGAATTATTTCATTTTATTTTTGGCATACTATGTTGAAGATCAGGATTAAAAGGATTTTGTTTTAGTTATACATTTCCTTAAATATTTATTCTTATTTATTAATGTTTCCGCTATATTTTTGTCTTTACTGGGAATTTGAGCTCACCACATTTCTATGTTTTATTTTTCCCAGGATGCGAAGAAGTAAATTATGAATGACCTATAAGGATAGTATGAGGGGATAAGAGTGTAGACTATGGAGACTATGTTGTTGTTGTTTTCATTTTATGATGTAATGTAAACTTTATTAATATATCTAGTGTTTCCAAGGATACTAAACTAATCGGTCTTTCGAGACTTGAAATTTTGTGATCATGCCAATGTTATGTAGTAATGCACCGACTCTGGGTAACTGGGGTCGGGGTGTTACAGAACCCATATTTTCTTGTGTTATAGAGTGTTAGTGAACAGTGTTATGGGAATCAAGATCATCGTTATCTTTAAATTTTTTTAATTATTTGTTTATTAAGATATATTTAATGAAATAAATTTTTTTAACACATATAATTTTTGGATTTTTTAAATTAATGTTGTTAGTGAAATGATGTTTTTTCTACAAAAATAAGTGATATTGTTTTTTTGAAATTGGTAAAAACATAAATTTTTAAATAATATTGGGGTTTAAACATTTCTACGTATTAATTTTTTTATTATTTTAATAACATTCTTCCCATGAATCTCATTCAATGTATTTATATCATTTTTAAAAATAGGAGAATCACTTTAATATATTTATACTTCATTGTACAATTCCTTGATCCTTTTTTTATGATCAATACATTCTCATGTTGATGAGTTGAATTTTTCAATTAGATATTGATGTTGTTTTAGTGTGGTGTATCTATCACCTAAAACAACATTATGTTCATTTTTAATGATTTTTGTTTCTTTATAAATGAATCATATTTCTCATCTAGCATAGAATATTAATTTTACATTTTACTACTTAATCCCCTTCCATAGTCATAGGTAGAAGAATAATAATTTTTTACCACTTCTATTTCCATAGAAATAAATAACATATTGGATTTGATATTTTGTGTCTCTTTTTCTGAATTATATTTTGAGGAGCTTCTGGTGTCTTCAAATACAATCCACATAGATTTTATCGCAATTTTTCCCTTTTGAACATATATTGTATTTTTTTGGTATTTTCTTTCTATCCTCTTTATTTTATCTCTTAACTAAGGGAAATTAGGCCTGGTGTGACCCAATGTTTTCTGTTAATATCATGTTTCTTATTGGGGATATCTTTCATCCTTATTGATGTATTTTCAAAATCATCTCTTATTCTTGTATAATTTTCTAATCATTATACATAGGTGATCCAGTTCTATTTTTAAATTTGAAGAATCTGATTTTTTGTGTGATTTGATATCTTGTTTTTACTTTCCTTCATACATAAAATATGTCACATTAAGATAATTATTTTTTATTTTTACTATAATTCTGTCATATTCACCTTCGTCTTTCATTTTTACATCATACACCATCAATTTTCCAATTAATTATTTCATATTTAATTTCTTAACAAGTGATGATGGTCGGATAGACACATATATGCCATTCCATTTTGAGGGTAGTAATCAACATTCAGAGCATGATATGACATATAAATGGGATCTCCTATAATGGATCAGACACTCATGGTCCATCACATTGCAAAATTCTGGATACTAAGGATCGCGTCTCGGTAGCAGGATGTCATTTTGTTGTGCGAACAATTGGTGTGACATGATCGGTGTCACCGATCGGTGTGACAAAATCGGCATGTCACCGATCGGTGCGACCGATATGTCGGTGTTGTCGATATGTCTGACCGAACTGTGTGTTTCTAATCATTGATAAGGATAGTTGTGTCCCCTATCGGTGCGCCCGATCGGTGTGTCCCTGATCGGTGTGACACGATCAGTGAGACACGATCGGTGTGTCACCAATCGATGCGACTGATCAGTGTGTCGTTGATCGGTGCGACATGACCGGTGTCACACTGCCTTATCAAGTTTTTCTTCTACAGTTTTTCCGGTATTGCCAATTTTATGCCTTTTTAACCTTTTGGATGTAGTTCAATGCCTTTTTAGCCTCATAATCAATGTTTAAATTCCTAAGAGTGGAGAGACCCACAACAGACCCAACTGTGTGTCCATGTAACATTACCCACTTTTTATATAGAATCCTTTAAATTCACAGCTGTTACAACCTTTTCCCGATGAGAGTTATTAAATGATAATCAATTCCGTCGTGTGTAAACACCCAATCACGTGGTGAAACCACGATCCAACATTAAATACGTTCAAATTACATATCCCGCAACAACGGGATATCACCCTTATATAGCACATAATTACTTCTCCATCTTCCTCTTGGCTGGATTCCTTTTTTTCTTGGTACGTTTGGAGTACCCATCCTGAGGCTAGTGGTGTGCCTGTGCCGGAGCCTTTCTACTCATCCTTGGACTCCCAGACACTCCTCCCTTGCATGTTTCACATCCCCAGTTCTTGTCCTGTGGAGAGAAACATCGATCTTTGATCATCTAGGTAAGGATGTTCCCTTCATCTCTACGTACTGTGTAACATGCAGGGTGGGTACGCTACTGTTTCTGTGGGAATGGATGAAACAAAAAATTAACAAAGATAATAAACAGACTGTTAAAGAATGATGGGGTGTGTTTGAAAATTCTGTTGTACTATTTTATAATTGTTATATGTTGTGAACTATATGGGATTATGCTCAATGAAAATCATGGTCGTTGGTGGTCTTTCCTTTCATACTAATAAAACCTTGTCTTCTGTGATGATTAAATAACAATGACACAGAAATTGGATAATCACATAAACTTGGTTGGTTAAATGGATACCCAATGGACATCAATCCTTGTGTGGTCACCCTGGTTAACCAACATAATGAAGAACCTAATGATTGATGTTCTTGAACCTGGAAGTTTCCTACTCTATTTTGACAGTAGGTGTGTTGTGTTGTTAATGCTTGTGTGGTGATGTGGATGGGGATGTGATCCTCTGTTGTGGTACAATTGTTGATTGTGAATCTGAATCAATGTGGGGAAATATCTCGAGGCTTGGTTTGGTTCCATTACTTTGAGGGATCTCACTGATCCCATTATTATTGAGACTTCACAAGAGAACTGGGTGTGAATGCTTCAATTGATGTTTGGGTGTTTCTCTTTATTTGGATTGTGTTTGTGCTTGTTAGTTTGCCCAGTAGTACAATGTTTACATAAATGGGATCACTTTGACATGAAATGAATAATGGGTGAACTGGGGAATTGGTTTTGGGAATGAGTTGTGACATTGTAGTGAGTGTTGTTCTTTTCTTTTATGAATGAATAGTAATGAGGGTGTCTTTGCTTAGGTTGGGTTTTTTAAACCCTAGGATGGGATGAGTACTTGTTACCTATACATATAATTGTAGTTCTTATGTTTCTTATTCGCACCCGACCCATGTTGAGCACTTATTGTCGATAACCACCATTTAATGGGGGAGGGTGTTTTTCCCAACACTCCTATGAGTGGATGGTTATTATCTCCTTTTCTAATCCCTTTCCCGAATAGCCTAAGAATATTATGTAAGGCTGTCATGGCATGAGTTCAATTATAGGCCATGATTCTTCAGGCAGGGATGTTTTGGGGGTTGGCCCAGGTGTGTGCGGGCAGGTTGTTTCCCAGGAGTCTTCAGGATGATGCCTAGGTGTGTTCGCGTGTTGTAGTAGTTGTTCTGGACGAGGTGTTTGCGGGTGTGGTTAAGTGTGGTGGTTATGGCCCAGGTGTTTGCAGGTAGGATGTGTGGTTGTGGCCCAGGTGTGTGCGGGCGGGGTGTGGCTGTGGGACTGCAGTGAGAATGGCGGGAGAGGTTCGATGTGTAAGATGTCTTCAATAACCAGTTGGAAAGTGGTGCGGGGTACAGAAATATTTATGTGTTATTACTATACATTATTTGACTTGCGTTATTTGGGGAGTGTCCCTTGGTGAGGCTTGGGTGGATAGTTTTTCTTTCTAGGTTCTTTGGTTATCTCTTTTCTCACAGGGCATTAGAATAACTCCACACTTGTGCACAACAGTCTTTGGTTTTCACTTCTGAGTATACTTGTATTCTCACCCTACGTTTATAAAACTGCTTTATGGATTCCATGAGGAATTCAGGGATCATGCAGGGCCGTAGTAGTTCAGACGTTGGGACAGTTGCAGTTTCTTTTTTTCGTTTATATCGTTCTTTACCTTTGTAGTCAACTTGTACTTTGTGGCAAATACGTTTGTAACATGCATATGGGAATGGTTTTCTTTGGCTTTACTTTTACCCACAGATTTGGTGTTTTTGGGATTTAATATCTTATCTCTTCATCCTATTAAATAAGAAGGGTAATTACATCCATCTTATGTGTGATTCTATACCCTTGGTGGTAGTAGCCACTCTAGGACCTATTGAAGGAGGGTCTCGAGGGTCATTATATATCCTTCAACTTTTAGAACAAAGGGTTTAGCAATCTGGTGTCCCTTATCTCATCTTGGTGAAGGCGGGTCATGAAAGAATGGTATCAGAGGCTGGTTGAGAGAGAGGATTGATTATGGGGTTAGGTACAGTGAGGATTTCATGGAATGGTTGGGAAACAGTGTGATGTGATCTTGGTGCATGAAATAGGCCATGGATGAAAAGCTAGGGCATGGGATTTTAGGGCCTCCCATGATACGATGAAAGGACTCTAGGCCTCTCGAACGACCTAGTAAGGCTACACTGATTTCAAGGTAGATTCCCTAAAAAACGCACATGAATCATAATGACTTGAGTTCTTATGCTTTATGGGTATTTTGGGGATTTAAAATGAATAAAAAGTATAAGAAAGTTTAAAAACAGTATTCCACACTACTCAGGATTAAGAATTCCTTATTTACCTTGATGTTATGGAACATGGGAGACGACCATGAATAGTGCATGCAATCGAGGCCCAAGAGGTTCACTTGGTTGCTCGACAGAGGGATGACTGAGAAGAGGAAGAAAATCAATGGCAGAAGATGCTTCGTGCCTTTCATCGGAAGACCCTCGGGAAGTATGAGGTCAACATCTCTGACATGGATATAGAAAGATGTATAGAGGAGTTGGTGATAGCTTTTATCTTGATACGAGCTCCAATAGATTACTAGGTTCCATTAGTTGTAAACCAGTTGTGGGGAGCAACACGTTAGTGGTGGATGCATTATATTGGGGAAAAGAGGGAGGCTGAGGTGATGTGGGCTGACTTTGAAATGGAGTACCAAGCAAAATTCCTCTCTTCCACGATGAAGGATAAGAAGAGGCAGAAGCTAATCCCCCTCTAGTATGGGAGAATGTCACTAGGAGAGTTGGGGATTAAGTTCAAGGATCTCCTCTTCTTTGCTCCGGACCTCATTCCAGATGAGGAGTCTCAGGCGAGATGTTTGGAGGAGGCAATTCGACCATCTCTTCAGTATGCTGTTACTCCCTTCACACTACCGACGTACTTAGAGGTGCTAAAGAAAACTAAAGTCAGGTTGAGGATGCACATGATGGGAGGTGTATCACGAGAGGGAATCTATTTGGGATTGTCGAAGGGGAAGGTCGTCCGCAGAAGACCTCCAACATGAGGGCACTGTAGGTTTCAACCAGCAGGAAGCATGCCTCAGCAGTTCCAGTTGTGATCTCATGGCCGCCACCCTTTCCTTTTAGGCCCAAGGCCGATATTCTTCATTTGTGGAAGCCAATGGCACCTTTGGAATCAGTGTCGGGACAGAGTACAGTACAACGGGGGTGGTGAGGTTCAATGCCCACCTCAGCAGCAGCAGTTTCCAGGTTGTCCCTTTCAGCCGTAGCTATAGGGTCAGCAAGCTCGCACTCCTCTGAGGGTATCTATTGTAGGAGGAGGCCAACCTCAAGACGCTCCTTGAGGACCTCGAACAAGGCATGGTCAGGGTGGTGGCCGACATCCGAGAGGCAGAGGAGCTGGGCGTGGGCAGGTGCACGCCGCCGAGGCTGCAGTTCCAGCAGGGCTAGAAGTCGTCCGCGGTATGATCAGCTTGTTTAGTACTCTTTCCTATGCCATGTTCTATACAAGAGCTTCACACTCCTTTGTTTCACCCATTCTGGCCAGTGATCTGGGTTTAGACACTGAGAGACTTACCGTGCCCCAGGTGCTGAGCACACTAGTCGGAGGTCATACTGACTTGTTTTATGTTTTCCGAGGTTGTAAACTGATGATAAGGCCACATCAGTCTATCAGGGGTCTTCTGCTATGGCAGATACATCCATACGATGTCATCCTCATAAATGATTGGGTTTTCTATGTATGTTTCATCATTGAATGCTTCCAACGAAGGGTCATGTTTTCAGATTTGGGCGGCCGACATGTGACTTTAATTGGCGAGCGAGGTTGCCCGAAAAGCAGCAGGATAGAGGAGACCCTCCTTTTCTTGTTAGAATAACTATCAATGGAGTTAGTGGATGCAGAAATTGTGGAAGTTCCAGGGATCGTCAGTGAGTTTATGGGCGTCTACCCTGAAAAGGTGGCGAATCTACCCTCTCAGCGTGATGTTGAGTTTAGGATAGACTTGCAACCTGGTGCCTGTCCAATTTCCATGTCTCCCTACCGGATTGATCCTTCGGAGTTGCGAGAGTTGAGGATTCAGATTGACGATCTTATGGAGAAGGGTTTTGTTCTACCAAGTGCGTCACCATGGGGTGATTAAGTCTTATTCACAAATAAGGCAGATTGGGGTCTTAGGCTGTTCATAGACTACCAGATACTAAATAAGGTAACATTCAAGAACCGTTACAGTCTCCCAAGGATAGATAACTTTTTAGACTAGTTAAAATGGGTAGGGTGGGTCTCCATGACTGACCTGTGGTCGGGATATCACAAGCTGAGGGTAAAAGAGGGTGACAACTCGAAGACTTCCTTCCGGTGAAGAGATGGGCACTTTCAGTTTGTGGTCATGTCGTTCGGTATCATGAATGTCCATCTGTGTTCATGGGACTCATGAATTGCATATTCTGTAATACAGGGATCAGTTCGTAGTTGTGTTTATTGAAGAAATCCTGATCAACTCTAGGTCATAAGAGGATCACGCTGATCACCTGAAAACGGTTTTAGATGTCCTCCGACAACACCAACATTATTGGAAACTGTCCAAGTGCATGTTATTCATGCGAGAGGTGCACTTCCATGGGAAAGTGGTGTCCGAGAAGGGAATAGCGGTGGACCCATCAATGTTCAAGGTGGTTGTTTCTTGGGCAGCACCCAAGAATGTGACAGAAGGTCATAGTTTCATTGGACGAGTAGAATACTATTGGTGGTTCGTGCCCAACTTCTCTCGAGTTGCGGCACCATTGAAAGCCATGACCAAGAAGAACTAGGATTTCATGTGGAATGGGCATTGTGAGGAAGCCTTCAACTATCTAAAGTAGAAGTGGGTAAGTGCCCCAAAGATGAGGTTGCCCGAACAAGGGGCGGCATATGAGGTATTTTTTGATTCTTTAGTACAAGGCCTCGGGTGTGTGCTGATGCAATGCCAAGGGGTGATATCTTATGGGTCTATTCAGTTATTTCCCCATGAGGGAAATTATGCCACCCATGATCTGGAGCTTGATACGGTCATTTTCGCACTAAAGATATGGTAACATTACCTCATCGTGGAGTGCTTCATAGTCTTCACGGATCACATAATATTGAAATATATCTTCTCCCAGCAGGACCTGAACATATGACAGTGAAGGTTGATAGAGTTCCTTCAGGACTGTGACTTCAAGATTTCGTACACCTCAGGAAAAGGGAATGTGGTGGCAGATGCCTTGAGCATGAAGTCACAGAAGGATGCGGTTCGAGAGTCAGCAGATTCTTGGAATGTGATGGAGGAGTTGGCTGCCCTGAAACTGGAGGTAAGGGAGGATGGTGATAGAGGTTTTCTGTTTCAGATGACAGTGCAATCCTCTCTACTTCGAAAGGTGGAGGAGTATCAGTGGGGAGACATAGAGACGGAAGTGATGCGTGATCGGGCTCGCCATGGCAATGCTCCGGAAGATCGTTGGAGGATGGTCATAATCAGATTCTTTTTTGAGGGAAGAAATTTGAGCCATAGGCGATGCATGAAATGATTCTTGGTGAGTTCCCCAACTCACCCCTAGTGGTGCACACGAGAGTTTCCAAGATGTACCAGGGTCTGAGGAGTCAGTATTGGTGGCTTGGCATAAAGCGGGCGGTGGTGGAGTTTGTGTCCCGATGCCTAGTGTGTCAGCAATTGAAGGCTGAACATTGTGTTCCAGGTGGTCTGTTACAACCGTTAGATGTCCCTGAGTGGAAGTGGGATGGCATCTCGATGTATTTCATCACAGGACTACCCAAGGTTCAAGGAGACTGTGATTCTATCGGTGTAGTGGTAGACCGGTTGATGAAGTGGGCTCACGTTTTGGTGATCAAGGAGTCGGGTGCAGTGGATGCCTTACCATGAAGATACATGGATGTGGTGGTGCTGTTTCATGGAGTTCTAAGGTCCATAGTATCAGATATGGATTCACAGTTTACCTCACGAGTCTGGAAATGATTGTAGCATGCATTTGGAACCCAGTTACATCTTATCACTGCTTTCCACCCCCAGACAGATGGACAGACATAGCGCACCATCCAGACAATGGAGGATATGCTACAGGAATGTATTCTGGGCTTTGGGTGATTGTGGGAGCGACACGTGCCTCCGGTAGAGTTTTACTACAATAATATATTTCACTCTACCATTGGCATGGCTCTATTGTAAGCTTTGTACGGGAGGCCATATCGCTCACCTATGTGCTGGAACAAGGTTGGGGAAGTAGGTGTTAATGGCCCAGAGGTGGTGCAGAGCACGACATAGAATGTTCAACTTATACGGGATAGGATGAAGGCATCTCAGGACTGGAAGAAGTCATATTCCGATATTGGAGGAGGCCCTTGGAGTTCGGGGTCAGGGACCACATATTCTTGAATGTCTCCCCTCAGCATGGACAACAGAGGTTTGGTAGGGGGAGTATGCTTTCTCCAAGGTTCATCGGACCATTCGAAGTGCTGCGGCAGGTCAGAGAAGTGGATTATCAGCTAGCGCTACCACTGCCACTACTGAGAATACATGACGTATTCCATGTGTCACATCTTTGACAGTATCTACATGATGATTCACACATCCTCGAATGGGGAATGATGGACATCGAAGATGATGTGACTTTTGTGGAATGACCAGTGAGGATCAAGGATTGTGAGGAAAATGTGATCTGTGGATGGACCATTCCTTTAGTTCATGTGTTGTGGAGGCATGGTGGGATCAAAGAGAGTACCTATGAATGAGAGGCCTAGATGCGCACCCAATACCCAGAGCTATATTGAGTTTTGTTCTATTCTGTTTTGTTCTTGTTTGTTATGTAATGATGTCCTTATTGGTTTATGAGGTGTTTTTGTTCCCCTACCTTGCGGAAGTTATGAAAACTCATGATATGTGGGGATGGGAGGACTTGATCCCTAACCAAGACGCATTAAGGTGGATGCGATTAAAACCATGCGGGTGAGTCAGTGCAACCCAAAGAGGACATTATCTTGACATTGAGGAAGGAACTCCCAAAACCGTCTGTCGGGACAATATGGTCCTTGAGTTAGGCATGGCTGTTTGTGGTGGTTTGCCCCCGAGGGGTATCTTTCAGGGGGAGTCGAACCCCACTTTTATCTATAGGTCTATCTTTGATTCTCGAGGAAGAGAACAGTTCTAGGGGTATCTGATGTAATGGACCATGCCCTCATGGTCTATTTCTTTGCCAAAATTTGGATCCTAAGGATGGCATCTTGGTAGCAAGATGTCATTTCGGTGTGCGACCGATCGGCGTGACACGATCGGTGTGTCTCCAATCGTTTGTCTCACCAATCGGTGTGTCCCGATAAGTGTGACCTATCGGTGTGTCCCCGATCGGTGTGTCCCCAATCGGTGTGTCCCTGATAGGTGTGACACAATTGGTGGGACACGATCGGTGTGTCGCCAATCAGTTTTAGCGATCAGTGTGTCGCAGATCTGTGTGACCCGATCAGTGTCACACAACCTTGTCGAGTTTTTATCCTATAGTTTTTCCCACAGCGACGCGTTTATGCCTTTTTAAACTTTTGGAAGTGGTTCAAGGCCATTTTAACCCCATAATCAATATTTAAATTCCTTTGATTGGGAATACCCTTAACGGACCAAGATGTATGTCCTTGTAACATTACCCTCTATTTATATAGAATCTTATAAAGTCACAACTATTACCAACTTTTCCCGATGTGAGTTATTAAATATCAATAAAATCAGCCGTGTGTAACCACCCAATCACATGGTGAAACCACGATCCGAGTTTAAAGACATTCAACTTTATATATCCTGCAGCAATGAGATCTCATCCATATATCACACGTAATTCCTTCTCCATCTTCCTCATTGATGGTTTCTTTTTTTCCAGGTACGTTTGGAGTCCCCTTCCTGAGGCTAGTGGTGTGCCTATGCCGGAGCCTTTCTACTCATCCTTGGTGTCCCGAACGATCCTACCCTGCAAGTTTATCATCCCTAGTTCTTGGTGCGTGGAGAGAAACATCAATATTTGATCATCCAGGTAGGGATTTTTCCTTTATCTCTCCTTACTGTGTAACATGCGGGGTGGGTACGATACTGTTTATTTGGGAATGGATGAATCCAAATCATAACAAAGATAATAAACAGACTATTAAAAATAATACGGTGTGTTTGAAAATTCTTCTTTACTCTTTTATTATTTCTATATGTTGTGAACTTTATTGTCTTGTGGTCACTGAAAATCATGGATGTTGGTGGTATTTCCTTGCGTACTAATGAACCCTTATTTTCTGGGATGATTATGTAAATGTGACCCAGACATTGGTTAATCACCTAAACTCGGTTTGTGAAATGGATACCCAGTGAACATCAATCCTTGTGTGGTCACCCCCGGTTAACCAACATAAAGAAGAACCTAATGATTGATGTGCTTGAACCTGGAAGTTCCCTACTCTATTTTGATAGTACGAATGTTGTGATATTAATACTTGTGGGGTGATGTGGATGCGGATGGGGTCCTCTGTTATGGTACAATTGTTGGTTGTGAATCTGAAGCAATGTGGGGCTGTACCTCGAGGCTTGGATTGGGTCCAGTACGTTTAGGGATCTCACTAATTCCTATGTTGTTGTGACATCACAAGAGAACTGGGTGTGAATTCTTAAATTGTTGTTTGGATGTTTCTCTTTCTATGGATTGTGGTTGTGCTTTTTAGATTTCCCATTAGTCTAGAATTTACATAAATTATATCACATTAACATGAAACCATGAATTAGTTTAATGGGGAATTGGTTTTTTGAATGAGTTTTCACATGGTCGTGAGTTCTGTGATTTTCTATTATGAATGAATTGTAATGAGGGTTATTGTGATTAGGTTGGATTTGGAAACCCTAGGTTGGGATGAGTTACTGTTAAATATACATATAATTATAGTTCTTATATTTATTATTCGCGCCCCACCCATGATGATAACTTAGTGCCGAACACCCCCATTTCATGGGGGATGGTGTTTTTCTAAACACTCATATGAGTAGCTGGTTATTAACACCTTTTATTCTCCCTTTCCCGAATAGCCCAAGACACTTTGGGAAGGCTTTGATGGCATGATTTCCATTATAGCCCAAGATTTGTTGGGTAGGGTAGTTATGTTGGTTCACCCCGGTGTGTTCGGGCAGGTTGTTTCCCAAGAATCTTCGGGATGAGGCCCTGGTGTCTTCAGGAATTGCAGTAGTTGTTCTGGCCCAAGTTTTTGCTTGAGTGGTTACATGTGGTGGTTTTGGCCTTGGAGTTTGTGGGTGGGATGTGTGGTTGTGGACCAGGTGTGTGTGGTAAGGGTGTGGCAGTGGGACTGTAGTGAGACTGGTGTGAGTGGTTTGATTCATAGGATGTCTTCAATAACCAGTGGGAAAGTGGAACGGGGTACCCAAATATCGATGTGCTATTTCTATGCATTACTTGACTTGCGTTATTTATGGATTATGCCTTGGTGAGGATTGTGTATATTTTTTTCCTTGATAGGCGCTTTTGTTATCTCCTTTCAAACAGGGCATTAGAATTCCTCCCCACTTGTGCACGAGAGTCTTTGGTTTTCCCTAGTGAGTATACTTGTATGCTCACCCTACATATAGAAAACTACTTTCAGGTTTCCAGGGGGACTTCAGGGATCGTGCAAAGCCGTACTAGCTCGGACGTTGGGACAGATGCAGTTGCTATTTTTCTTTTCATGGGTACTTTACCTTTGTAGAATACTGGTACTTTGTGACATTTACTTTTGTAACATGCATATGGGAATGGTTTTCTTTGGATTTTCTTTTACCCCAAGTTTTGTTGTTGTTGGTATTTACTATCTTATATATCGATCCTATTAAAGAAAAATGGTATTTCCTTCCATCTTATGTGTGACTCTATACCCTTGGTGCTAGTCGCCACTCCGAGACCTATTGAAGGACGGTCTCGGGGGTCATTGTTTCTCCTTCAACTTAATGAAGGATGGGTCTGACAATCTATTATCCCTTCTCTCATCTTGGTGAAGGTGGGTCGTGACAACACTAAAGGAAGTAATATTGCTAAAAATACTTCTTATCCACCAATTAATTTGTGTAATTATTTCACCATAAATCATTCTAACAATGTAATACATTAGTTTGGCAGTAGAATAACTCATCCTATTTATTTTTTATATTATATCATATGAGACAAATATTGTTTTCCAAATTCCAAAGGTACAAGTGAACTGTGATACTCAATTGTATTCTTCATTTCCAGGACCACATAAAACAACGTTCATTTGCTTTGAGTTGATGTAATATTTCTCCTTATTTTCAGCAGTCCATGTCTCTAGTTTTTCAGAAATATCATAAAGAGTGACAATCATCGAATAAACATTGATGCCCAGATTCTAGGGATAAATGATCATATGATATTTACAGTATCAATAGTTTTGAGCCTTAATATATAGAGCACGAACCATAGTTATTATATATTTTAGATCATCCACTTCAATCTTCTTTATATAGATAGTAATCATTTTATGATTGATATAGGGTGATCAAAAAATATATATTCTCATGCCAATTGACTGTTGAAAAAAATACAAGGATAATATACAGGGTGAATTTAGTATTTTCAAAAAGCATAATATATTCTATCTTGTAAATATGATTTCGATTTATGAAGTTATGGAACATTGTTTTCTATATGAAATATAAATAGATAATAAATAGAAAGAATGAACAAAATAATTTAATAGTGTTTTAGGGCACAAATATATCATTTTCCAGTCCACCAATTCTCTCTATATGATCATGGTGAATTGCACTAAAATGGTCCTCTTATCACTAGACCTTCAAATCTATAACTGAGTGCAGACAGTTGAGAACATTACAACAAGGATAAAAAGCTATCATGTTCTTTTGTAGTGAAACAATTATCCACAACTCAGAATAATAAGCTGATACTCCACGACGACAAATTCTTAGTAGTTGAAACTCTAATGAATCAAAAAAATTTGATTTATTGATTGTTCAGGTTCAGATTAAAATTTTCAATATCAATTGAATGTGGATGGATCATATTCTTCAGAAATGAATATTCATCAAGATAGAATATCTCTAAAGTGATCACGGTATCAAATTATCTTCAATTTTATTAAAAACAAATAGCAGTAGTACTCTAAAAGTAGTACGAGTATAAAATATGTAGAACACTAAATGTGTATCCTCTTCAGAAAAAAACATATTTGATCTCATGATGAAACAACACTATAAATGATATTCACAAGAATGTGGTCAAATATGGTATTTTATCCATATATTTTTCATAATAAAATTTTCTAGAATATATAGAGTAGAAATCATACATTGGTATTTCCAATCCACGAAAATTAACTGATAAAACGTGAATATACATGTATAAAATTAAAATTTTAATCATAACATCCATTTACTACATGAATGATTTTATTCAGTTAATTTGTTTCATTGAATCAATAACAATGAACTTTGAATAGTCCATTAAATAGATTTTATTATATCTTTAAACATAACTAGACTGTTGCTGAAATATTGGATAAAATCACAAATTTAAACTTCTGGCATTGTATAGTAAAACATAGGGTTCCTTTCTAAAATGAATAAAATAAAAAATGATGGGTTCAACTACATAGTGTTTATTATTAGAACATAATTTTATTAAAATAATCTTGATCATAAAAGTACAATCGATGAACTATACATTTGTTTCTAAAATGTAGGGTTACTTACTTACATAGGGTTTCTTAACCATATTTTATTATCTTAACAAAAATTTTCTTATATCCAAAAAATAAGGTTATTTTCCATATTTTTTTGAAAACATGGTGTTTATGATCCATGCACATTTTTCTATACATAAGGTTCATTAATTACAGGTTGTTTTTTGTGTTTGTTTTGTTCCTTACATTATGTTTAACCACACAGAGTATGAACATTGTTTCCTGAATATATAAAAATATGTTCCAAATGCTTTAATGAATAATCATTTAGAATTAAAAGATTAAATATAATTCTAGAATAAATATTGAAATGAATATTAATTTCCTAAAATATAGTTAATGTAATATCATTAGTAAAAAACATGAGTATTTTTTAGAATTAAAATTAATAATATTTATATTGTATTGTTGAGAATGTACATTTCCAACATATGTGACCTACCCAAAATAAACCAAGAAGTAATATGAATTATAAGAATCCATCACCCTACCAATATTGACACTCACTACACCCAACACCAACCAACAACCACACAATGTGTAATATTTAAGAAAGATCATAACATGGTATGTGAGTAGAAACATAATAACTATATAAACACAGTGGTGTATGAAATGTAGGATTTATACATGCCAACTATGATTTCCCAAAATCATTTATGTAATTTAATTCAATTAATATTTAAAAAATAATGGATTGAAAGTACTATCTATTACATATATTTTTACACTTGAGAATATGGAATATAAAAAAACATGCCATGTATAATTTGATTTAATATCACCTAGTATAAAAATCTCAAAACCAAAAAGGGGGGAATTTGTGTATTATGAATAGAAAATTACATTTTTTTACTATATATCATACCGAGTTCTATTTCCACCCACACACCTTAAATAATATATCATCTCTTATTTCAAAATCATTTCTCAAATTCTATTTAGAAAACCTGAATTCCCTATTCCTTTGAATTTTAAATTTCAAACCACATTTATAAAAAATTTTAACCAAACCCAAAAAACAACATGATGGTAATCAAACTTGAGAAGAACCCATAAAATCAATGGTGAAAAAATAGAAATGATATCCTCCAATGAAATGGTTTAAAAACAACTGAAGAGATAATGAACATAAATGATGCTAAATGATATGTCCCATAAACAATCCTCTATGTAATCATAATATCATGGAAAACACAATAATCACTAAAATGAATGATAATAGATCCATATTCCTCCTTGAAAACTATCTATAGTCCCCCGAGATAAACATCAATGTCCTATCCATCTCCCATTTGGGTCACTAAGTATAATATAATCTCCTTGTTGGGAGTACCTCTCATAGGGAACCACATGGAATGAACACAAAAAGCTACCATAAAATGAATATTCACCTTCTATATATGTACATAGGGTCCCATGAAATAGTTTATTTTTCATGATTAAATTATACAATTCCATATAAAATTAAACTCATTAAATAAATAAGAATAAATAAATATCACCACACCTCCTACACCCACACATGAAAGTGACTCTTCTATTTACACATAAATCAATGAAACCACATAGTGAAATATATCCCTTTATTGTGTCATATGAAACACGAACAAACGGCTTGTACATTGATGGTATAAAGTGTTATCCAAAAACAAATTCAAATTAGAGAATAATATTTTATAAAATGGCCATTTAATTAAAATTTATTTAATAAATTTACTATTATATTTAAAATCATGAACTGAAACCAATAACCAAAAAACCGTATTCAAAGATCATTAAATTTGTCAATATATCCTTACTTGAAAATCCATTGAAATTCCTAAAAAAGTTTATTATATTTTAAATAATATATTTAAGAAACATTTTATTCAATTAAATATACCTAATTAGAGACAAACACTAATAATAAATTTAATTTATAATAAATTATATTTTGATACATTTTTAAAAATAATTGGAACTCAATATTTTCCAAAAGAAACATGAAATTCATTCAAAACCATTGTTCATTATGATTAACGAAAAAGAATCTTTTAGGAAAAACATTTTAAACTTCACAAATAAATATTATTTATAATATAATGAATTTCAAAAAGACAATAATCCAATTGGACGACATTCAATAGAATTATAAAAAAATAAATTCATTCAAAAAGTGAAAATAAAGTTATTAAAATTCACCTTCAAATGAGAAGACCCAACCAAGAAAAAAAACCCTATCTAGAACATATACACCCCAAACCGAAAAATTATAAAATATATATACCTTAATATCATCCCCCACAAACACCAATATTCGTTAGAGAATGATAAAACAAAATATAATTGAATTAGAAAGAAGGGAAGATGAAGAGAAAGAAAAAAATGATGGTATTACCTTAAGAAATATATTTTGTGAAAACATAATGTTTACAAAAAATAAGAAGAAAAGTTGTTTGAAGGCTTTATTGGTTATTACACACCCATGGTAAAATGAATGGGAACATGAGGAATGGAAGAATTCACTAAACCTAAAGAATATTATTTTTCAAAATTATTTTTTGTTTATTTTGGGTTGATCATATGGTTAGGTGGGATGGCTTGGTATGTCATGCACTGATACTAAAACTCACACATGAACCGTCGTAGAAACCCTAGATATTATTTTTGCTGTTTTACAAAACCATGATCAATCGTACAAATCCCACAGTTACATTCTATATAATTTTCAAATTGAATATCACATAGTTTCTAATTTCCATGCACAAGACAATCACTAGCACTCTAAACCATAAAGGGGATCCCTAGTCCACATGAGATTTGGATGTCTTGTAATAAACCATAAGACACCCATGAAAACTAACAATATGCTAAAAATATATATTACAATGTTCTAATGTAATAATATAGACATTTTTTCTCCTTAATATGATCACCTACTACGAAATAATGGGAAAATTGATAATAAATTCAAAATTCAAACCAAAATTTTAAGTAAAAACTTTTCCAAAAAAATCATAATAAAATAATTGTAGAAAAGTTATTACTAGAACACAGTGGTGTCTGATATGATATCCCCATTCATCTGACACCAATTCAAATCCTTTCAAATAAATATTATTATCATCAATCAAAATATAATAATTTTAATCCCACGAAAATATGAATTTCAAAACCATAAATTATAAATTTTTTATTGATTACAATTTAACACCTAAATTATGCAAAACACAAATCCAATTTCATCATATTTTAGAAAATAATTCTTAGGATACAACTTATTAAACAACATCACAACATGTTTAATGGAATACTCCCAATAAAATAAATATTATTTGACCAAATTATAATGAAACAATACCATATTGAAGATGAAAATAAATTTCAGAAGATACAAATAATTAAATAAACCAAAATAAAATATGTATCAAAGAAGACTATGTGACATACAATTAGGTAAATATATATATATACATGAATGGTATGAATTAAACCCTTCTATGTAATCCCAATTGGGAACTATGAATTATAGGAATAACACTAGGCTCAAACACGAATGATGTTGAATGCATATTGTACAATAGTAGGTACTATACATAAACTATGTAGTTATGGGAGATCTAACAATTTTATTAGGCTATAAATCGATCCTATTAGCTCTATTATTTATGCATAACAATATTCCTAACCAACATTATACTCTTTCTAGGGTCTCACACCTCCAAACAACATACTTATATACATAGGTTTTACATAAAAACAGAATTTATAGTGAACAATAAATCAAGTAATATAATAGTTACATGATTAGATTCAAATAATTTTAAATGACCCTAATCTCACCCTAATACAGTCACATAAAATACCTCCTTTCAAATTAATAAAATTATCACATAATAATACCACATGGGTTAAAAGTGCATATAAGATATAAAAAAAATTTCATCCACAAATCAAGGAATATAAATATAATGATAAAATTATGTATTAATAATTTTCAAAATGACCCATTAAATTAAACATAGAATACCACATCATTGGGCCATTCATAAGTAAATTATGATTTTTTTTGAAATAATATATGATAATCAAAACATCCACCACAAACATAATGAAATCACAATAAATGAATCAAGCATGAAAAATAATTTAATAAGGGGTAACCAATACATTTATTTTATAAAATCCTATTTTAAACATAAAAAATCACAATTGACAAAAAAAGAGTCAAAACTCTTTTAAAATCCGACATTTATTTTAAAAGTTCCTCTTGGGAATTTTATTAATCACTTGTTATATATATTTATTAAAAACTAAATAAAACTCTAGAAAACCATTCAAACCTCATTTTTAATGTATAAAATTAAATAGATCAATTTCATAAACCACAATAGATTTCATGTATTTTTTAATTTTAAATGAAAATAACTTATAAATCCAATGCATCTGAATAAATGTATAATTATACAGTTTCATGAATAACCCAATATCAAAAAATTGCAAGTGAATAAAAATAAATATTTATTAATTTAAATGAAAAATCAAGAAAATATGATCTATGTAGAGTCCCCAAATACCCAGACCCCCATGTCAAACACGCCACCAAAAACTATTCATAACCAAGTATCTCAATGGTTTCATTAGAGAATAACTTACCGTGATTGAATGGGTGTATCTAATTAGAAGATATTTCAATTTATATTATCTTTAAATAAATAATAAATTAATTTTTCTTCAAGAATATATACCCGAATAAAATTAATAACATTAAAAAAATTAATATTAAATATTACTATTAAAACAAATACATTAAATTACTTTGTATAAATTAAACTAAACATATTATGACAATAACAAAAAATGGTAGGAATAAAAGGAATCATGAAGTAGAAGTATTGCTTAAGAATCCAATTTTTACAAGGTTAAAATAAAGGTAGAATAAAAATGGTTTTCTGAGGAAAATACCCAATCCAAACTAATGAAATTACAGTTTGAGAAGAAACATATGGGAGATGGTCAAGCTCTTAGATGTTGAAATATGTGTCATTCCAACTGATCCAATACAAAAAAACTATTACCAGAGATTATATGTTGATTATTTATTATTTATTGATCATAATGATTTATGTATGTAGAATTCAGGTTGTTCATAACATACACTAAAATAATTAGATGTATAGATATATAGTAAATCCTTATACTTTTTATTTTATAATTTTTTTATAATTCACTTTATGATTAAAAACTATATTTTCCAGAAATAGATGTCTTATTTCAGGGAAGTAAGTGTATTATTATTTGTGAATTCAAATATAAACTATTTTTTAATGAGTATGTTAATAGTATATTTTTTAGTAATTAATATTAAAAATAATAGTTAATATTATAATATTTGTATTCGTATTAAAATGGTTTCCACAAAATGTAATTTTATTAATTTAAAATAAAATTTAGAAATGTTAAAATAATAGTTTTGAAATAATTAACATCTTTTTTGGATATATCAATTCAATATTATCTTTATATTAACTTTTTATATTTTCTTGAAATAATTATTTTGAGGCTGAGTATTGAAATATACTATTTTTACTAATACTGTGTCTTTTATACTATTACTAAAATTGTTGTGTGAATTATAAATTTATAAACAATTTTCATAAAAAATAATTAATTTATAATTTAAGTTATACAATTTGAAATATTTCTTATTGTTTAAAATCCTATGTATGATATTTTTAAATAGATATAATATTTTACTCAAAACTGTTATAATATGTTATTCATTTTTTATACTAACATATATTTTAATGTCCATTATAAAATTTATAGACAAAAATGGATTTCAAATTTATAATCATTATGAATGATTGACCTATAAAGAACCAATTTATTTTGGGCCATAAATATTATATTAAATATGGTAAAAACAAGTTATCATAGAAAATGATAAAATTACATAATTAAACATTCATGTGGAAAATGGATTTAATCAATAATCGAACATTTCAGAAAAAACATGGTTGAGGATTTCCTGATATTATCTCTTACACGAACCATTATTTCTTAAAATTTTGATCAACATTCCTTGAACTTTTCTTCAATTTTTTTTTGAAAATATTTTTATTTTTACAAAAATAACATCCATTTTTTACTTATAAATGGGGTTCTACTCTCATTAATTACCATCACACCATAAGTAAATAAATTCATCCCAATATATACCTAAACATTTTCTAATGTTCCCATCACCCTTAAATAGGTTCATTACTTATCAAAAGACTATTCTTAAAGGAGATAATCCCTATTGCAATGGAGATAATATAATAATTGAGGTTTAAGAACATAACATATCATTCTAATTTGTGTTCCATTATATAAAATTTCTCATATTTAAGTTCAACTAAACAATAATAAAATTACAATAAAAAAATAAATCATATAATTATATTTAATTATATTTATGTAATAATAATTAACCTCATCATTTGAAGTTCATATTAATGAAATGTATTTTTTTGCGGACTACCAACTCTAAAAATAAAAAATATAAATTTTCAATAACTCTAGTCATGATTGGTAGAAATAATTTTTATAAAGTACAGTATTAGTTTAGTTACATGAATATGGTTTAGGTTATACAAATTTAGTATCATATTAATGATATGGTTAATAAATAGTCTTTAAAAAATAACTATTTTTCAATTAATATACTAAGTGGAAAATAATCTATTCATTCAATGTAATGAATTAATATAAATTTTAAACTTCTTATACTTATTTTAAAATTGTATATATCATATTTAAAAAAATTATTTAATATCATTATTATTATTTTATAATGATATTCCAACTGAATAATCTCATAATCATACATTAATTATTGTATGTTTGTTTTTGGTCTGTTTAAGTACGTACATGAACAATGATACAATTTTTATCATTAATTTTTATGAAAAAATAATTTATTTAATAATATAAAATTAATATTTAAATAACTATTTTTTTATTATATAAGGGATATATAAATATTTAATTAAATAATTAAGGAAACACCGATTCTCTGTTAACGATACCCGAAATGTTCTCATTATATATACCATATTCTCTGATAAAGACTGCAGAAATCACGATAAAAATATTTTTAAAAATAAATATTTATGAATAATCCATTATATATAATTAATTATTCGGGAAAAAACAATTTTTTTTAAATAAAAAAAAATACCAACACCGCTCCTGTTAAACTATTAGAAACCATTAAAATTAAAAATAGTCGATGTCGGAAAGTAGGTAAATAAATATATATTATATAAATGTATGAAATGATTAGAAATGTAGGGTATAAATTATAATATATTATAATTGAGATCATTTAATGTAATTAACAATATTATTTTAATTCTTCATGAAATATGGTTCATGTTCTATACAAATCCATACCAAATTAAGGGTTTTCATCTCACATTCCTCTTTTGGTGACATATTTTTCATTATGAACATAATTTAGTATATTTTCTGAATATGATAAATAATTAATATTTAATATCTTTTTTCCATGATACTTTATATTCAATTTATATAACTCTCATTCAATTTTATTTTGTTTAAATTATCCATATAGTGTATGGTTTTTCATTAACTCAATTCTCATTAATTGAATTATAATTATTATTCTAAAAAAATTTCTTATAAGTAGTGTAATTTATGATAGTATTATGTGGAATCTTATCATATAATTATAAGTATTTGAATTTTACCTCATTAACCTTTTTTTAAGGTTCATACTTCATGAACACAAATTTTTGTAAGTGGCATTGGAAACTAAAATCTATTTCATTGATTAATATGGTTTCATTTGATATTATATAATAAATTTTATATTTTTTAAATTTATTTTCAGGTTTATATTACTTTATTTTATATATTTAGGGGGATGGTTTCTCTTTTTATCCAATTCAATATAATTTCTTCTTCTCTCACCTAAATATATAACATTTTCGAGAACAAACTGTTATCTAAAAAATGACTCTTTATTTCATGTTTATATTTTACATCCTTCTAGTGTTCTCATAAATTTTGGGAAATAGTATATGGACCATTTTATTTGATTATAATGATTATATTTACCCATTTTAAAAATGAAAATATAATACTTTTTTATTTCAGTTTTTAGAGAAATGGTTTTCTATATATTTTCAACCCACATTTCATTTGATAATATTTTGTTTTCATGAAATAATTTTTTGCAACATAATTTTTAATTTTAAATTTTTTCAAAAAATTCCAATTCATATTTATGAAATTTAGTATTGAATGTGACCCCTAACTTCAAAATATTACAAATTTGATGAAAATGGTCTATTTTAACATCTTCTATTAGATCAAATTTTTATACCACCTAAATCAATTAAATATAAAATTATTTTTAGTTTTCCATGAGTTGTAAAATATTATTATTTTTCTCATCATATAACTTTTAATATATTATCAAAATGTCAAGAATGTTTCTGATTCCTAATTTCATTTTTCGTAAACTTCTTAAATCTATTTTTCATAAATTTTAGATTCCGTTATCATATAATATGATTTTTCGGGTATTTTTTTCAAATTTATCCATCAATTTTTTTTATAAATGGGTTATCTCATATCATTCATTATTGGAAAAGTGATCCACCACATCCTTTACTTAATTGTTTTTAGGGAATACCTGTAACTTTTCATCCAATGGATTCAATATGTGAATACCGTGAACATTATTCCTTTAAATGAAGATGTTCACTTAGATTCCATACATTCATTTATTTAGGAAAATTATTATTGCAATTTTATACTCTTTATCGTTGGGGTTTAAATATCATATGATTTATTATATTGATTGAATTGTATATACTTATAATGTTACATGATCTTAATGGATATCCATTTATTCTATATGGGGTTTTAATGTTATGATTAGTGATATAATTTTGAATGATTTTGTTAAGGGAATCTATTTTAAAAGTATATGAAAAACATTTGGTTTCAATTGTATTTTTATTTATGTTAAATAAAATATATTTTCATTCCATGCATTCTCTATTCCATAATGTAGTGAATGGTTTTCATTAAAATTTTTTATGGAACAAATCCTTATTTAAGGGTTTTAATGATTTGATGTTAAGATGTTTTATTGTGGATCTCATGTGTATTTTCAATATTTTTGTGATGAATGGTCCCAACATACCCTATAATTAATTTGGAAATGATTTAAATATCATGAGAAAATGGTGAAGAAATATTGGATTCTCTATCTAAAATGGGTTCAAGGTTGTGATGCTTGATATTCTTTAGGAAATTAGTTAGTGAAGACTAATACCGTAATTCAAATTGGTATGTGTTTTATAATCCAATGAGGGTAAGAGGTTTTGAAACATGATATAATATGTAATTAGTTTTATTCATAACTATGTGAAACAATTATCAAGTGTTCCTTATATTAATGATTAGAATAATTATGATGATAAAATCTTATGTGATACATTTATTTATGATATATTCATTTTTTGGTATAGATTTTCCTATATATATTAATTATAAATATATTCTTATCTTGTTTTTAGTTATTATATTCAATTTTTTAACTTATGTTTACCCTTACTGAGCATCTGATTTCACCCCATATTATGTATTAATCTGCATTGTTTACAAAAAACGAAAAACGAAATATATATATATATATATATGTGTGTGTGTGTGTGTGTGTAAAAGAGTACCTAATGGGTGGGGGACTTTGTTACATGTTGAAGACTAATTGTATAATAATTAGTTTTGTATAGCAGGGGAAATCCAATTTGATACAATGAACATCTGTTCTACTGGTTATATCATTTTTCTAATTTTATAGAAATCTGTACCTAAAAATATACATATAATATTAATTTTACATTACATGTAAATGGTGTTATAGTTATGTATATTTTTAATTTTTTTTAGATATGTTGTATTTTGTATCGTATCTACATGTGAAGGTTTGGGATGGTTTAGTTGTTATCAAAGTAATATTTTATATAACAAT
Source organism: Viscum album (assembly GCA_963277665.1). Taxonomy (NCBI): domain Eukaryota; kingdom Viridiplantae; phylum Streptophyta; class Magnoliopsida; order Santalales; family Viscaceae; genus Viscum; species Viscum album. The sequence continues at coordinate 1,363,203,423 of OY728162.1, read as the reverse complement.
TGAGGTTAAGATATTATTTTTTAAAGATAATTAAAATTTTATAAAGGTTATAAATAATGATATATTATTTTTTATCATAGTAAAAATTGTATAGATAAACCATTTTGTTGATTTTTCTGAAAATATGACATTTATTTGCGATTATGATGAGATAAAATCAGAGAAAATAGTAGGAATGTGTAGAAATATAGTATAACAATTTTTTTTCTTTATAAAAGTAGAGATAGTGTGGTTCTCCTAGAAATAAAATTCATATATAGATACCATAAGTGGATAAAATCTCAATTAGAAATGCACCAAGGGTTAATAACCCTGAAAAGATATTATTGTTTATTATCTCAATCATCACCTAATTCAAGAAATTTTTTGATTATATGTATGCGTGGTTGGACACAACCTATGGTTATAATTTATAATATAAAATTATATTTATGAACCATTCTGAAAGATTAGATTTATATTTACATTAATAGATTAGGTTAAAAAGGAAAAAAAGAAATGAACAAGAAGGAAAGATGACTGATTCTATATTTTCAAAGGATTAAATGATGGTCCAATTTGAGAAGATGTATTATGGTTAGATATTCATAATGATATGATCATTTAATGGGATTTTATTGATAATAATCCTAGGTTTTAATAATTTGATGAAAGGGGTTATAATAGATGAAAATGAGAAAGGTATGTATCTAGAAACCAAACTATATTCTAACTGAAAAAGTGTTCATGTGTAAATGGTGGGGAATATTATTATATGTCTATAATGATAAAAAGGTGATTTTCATAGACATGACTATGGTATTGGGAATTTTATATAAATATTAATTATAAAATGATACTATTATATATTTTCAAAAATGATTTATATTTTTCATAGATATTATATGATATTCTAAAAGTCTGGAGGATTATGTGAAACATATATGGATGTTTTTTTATATTTTATCTTCAAATTATCCCAAATAATATTCAAAGTAGTATCAATAAACTTGAAAAGTTATTTTATAAAAAGTTTATATTTTTTGGATAACTATTGGAATAGAAATTACTAATGTATGTATAATATTAAGATTAATATATGATCGATGTTGAGAAATAATGGTTTGAATTATTTTCTGAAAAGTGACACACATAGCATTTCTAGCCTTTGGATTGATAAATGATTTATGATTCTTCTTGAAAATTTCATCAAATAATTACCATTAGAGTAATATATTAGAAAATTTATGATGGTATACTATTTTATGGTAAAAGATATAGTTATTTATTTCCTGAATATATTATCTCATTTTGTATTAATTTAATTTATATTCATAAGGATTTTTGTAAAGGTATGATATAGAGATTAAATGATTAAGGATTATATATACATAGAAATATGGTTGTATGTTTTGTTAACTAGTATATACCATGTTAAGGATTTTAAACTAGTTTCAAATTCTTCTAGTGAAAATATTTAAAATATTAATAAGGAAAATGCAAGAATAAATAGATTATAATGTTTTCATTAACTGGTGTGGTAGCTTCCAATTTGGGAATGGGATGAAATTTTCATTTTTATGTTGTTATGACCAGGGATGAGACTATAAGGAATGCTAATGACAAGTTTTTGGTTGTGTCATCTGGCATGGATACTACTAGTTCCACTTTGTTATTTCAAGATGACACAGGAATATATAATTTTATTATGGAGTTAGTTTCCATTACTGATCTACTAATTTCAAGGGATATTGAAGGCATTAATTCTATTGGCAGTAGTTCTGTTGTTCCCTGCAATGGAGGGGGGATAACTTTTTGATGTAGGTTAACAATCCCATGGAATAACCTACTACTTTACATGAAGAAGTGGAAGTTATGAATTGCCCAACTAAGGTGATAGATAATTAGTTCTCTCAATTATCACATTATGATCATATTAAACACTCTATTGAAAAAGGGCCTATTGAGGTAATGCGATGTCAAGTTAGAAGAACTTTTCATAAACAAAATCCATTTGAACGTCTTGTCTATGATTCATGTGAGGAGGATTAACGAAGATTAGTTATTTAGAAATATTTTTTTGAAACAAACATTGATAATGAAGATGAACCCTTTAATGACGGAGGAGGCAAATGATTGTAAGCTAAATCACGGAGAATAGGAATATATCTATATGGTCTAGGTGAACGTGTTTTTCATCACAGTCTGAGTAGTCATACTCACGTGACATGATATATTTCTGAATTATGGTTTTTTCAAGTTTCTTCTATATTTCATGCATTCAATTATACATTATCGGTGAAGGAAGGTAATTGTTTGACCCCATTAAATATTTTTTCTTGTTTATATTCAATAATGGGGGCATTGACCTCACCTTATTTTAAATAAAAAATTAGTAATATGACTATAATAATGATTCTTCGTGTTTGAGGAAGCATAAGAGACATGATATATCATAAGAGGTCATTTTAAATATCAAATTGATAATCAATATATCACATTCTGAATATGTTATGAATTATTGAACCAAAATTAATTGAAGTGTAATAATTAAAATTTTGTGGAAAACATTTATTCAATGGGAATGATTTAAAGACCCAAGATTTCAATGTATATTCTCCTTAACATAATAATTTTTAAAATAATGATTCAAAAACTATCAAAAATTAAAATTATAATCATTGATATATTTTTATTATTAAATATGAGCACTAAAACTTAACTATTATATTATATCTCGATGATTTATGTAAACATATTACCGAATTAATAAAGATGGTAGGATGAAATTGATTCTTGAGTGAGATTCTACCTTACAGATCAGATTTTTTTGATTTTGGAATAGTGGTATCTTTTCTAGTGGGTTCCCTAGTTGAGACCTAATCTGAAATCAAGAAATTAATATTTGAGAACAACCTTATTGGGGAGAAGACCAAGCTTGTAGAGATTTCCCCAGCTTTATTGGTAGGTGAACCACAACCCAATAACGTCTAGTAGATATTATTTGATAAAAATGAATTATATAAAGATCATAAAAGGTTATTTAATTATAAATTTAGAGTATATGAACTTTTAATATGACATTTATACCTTTAGATATTTCATGTATTTTTATTCTTTTTGAAAGGTCACAGTAACCAAATCTACTTTCTTCTTAAAAATGTATTTTATAGAAATTGAACATTTATTTCAAGGACGTATATTAATTTTTGGAGTTTAAAAACAAAAATATTCCTTTTATAAATGATAAATTAACGCTATATTAATTAATAATTTATTGTAATCGGAATATTTAATATAAAAAAATTCATTTCCTTAAAAAACCAATTTTCACTATATTTTATGTTTATAACAAACATATTCAATTATAAAATTTACAATGTGAAATAGAAAAAATTAATATATATTTTATATTTATCATCTCAATGTAATTTTATGAATAATTATAGAAGTTTTTGTAATAATTTTTTTTGTAAGTGTATAGTTCAATATTCAGTTTTTATTAATACTATGTATTTTATTCTATTATTATTATATACTTATTACTGTGAAATTTATGAAATATTTTTTTGGAAAAATTATTATCATTAAATTGAAATTATGTTTTTTATGATTTTTATAATTTAATAACCTATGTGTGATTTTGTAAAAGTCATGTAATATTTCCATAAATATCCATTTTACGATATTATATATTTATAAAATTATAATTTATTTTTAGAACCATTAGAAATTGAATATATAAAAATGGAGTTCAAATATATTAATTTTAGACCCAAATTATCCTATAATAACCACTTTAGGTTCACGTATAATAATTTTGAAACATTCGGTAAAAACAATTTACTATAGTAATAGCTAACAAATAAGTAATAATTTAATGTGTAATTGAATTAAGACATGATTAAAACAACTATGAAGAAAAATTGATAAGGATTTATAGGATATAAATATTTAATTACCAATAAATCACAATTTTGAGATCCACTATCCTTGAGGGTGACTAACCATTATTGAATTTTTTTTCGATATTTATAAAAATCTCCCCCATTTTCACTTATAAAAGGGGACCTCCTCCACTAAAAACCTATCACACCACAAATAACTATGTTTGGTTCAAACACTACTAAAATATCTCCTCATCCCTCCCATATACCCTAAGGATTTTTTGGTTTCCTATAAAGATCATCTGAGAAGGTCTTAACCCACATTTAGTGGAGATAATCCATGTAGTTAGATAATTTTTTCCAAATTATCTTTCTCATTTCTTTTTCATTATATGGACTTATTATTATCAAATTAAATTAATTAAAATTATAGTTAAGAAATAATTATAAATATTATATGAAAATAATCTAATAACAATATTGTAATAATTAAACAACAATCCATTTTTTATTAAAAAACAAAAAAGTTCAATTATGACTGTGTGGACTTCTTCCTCCACAAATAAATGATTTTGTATATCGAAACAATAAATTCAATGATGGTTAAGATAATGTATTTAATTTATAAGTAAGATAATTATAATTTTAAATAATATAGAGTAATTATAATTTGAAACCCATTATTAATAGGTATAATAAAAAATCATTACAAAATTAATCATCTTAAAACAAGCATAAAAATTGAAAACAACATCTCCATTCTATGTAATGTCTTTTTAAAAATTTTATTCTAAAAATATTTCATTCCAATTATAATATTTATAAATTATATACACAATATAGTATTAATATGCTACTATTATGATGATATTTCAACAAAACCATCTCACAATAATCAATTAATTATGATATGTTCACATTTGTTCTGTTTGACCACCTACTTGAAAAATGGTATAAATATTTTTCCTAGATTTTTATAAAACCATAATTTCTTCTATGATATAATAAAAATATAAAACTATATTGTTTTTTTAATTCATTAAAGGTTCTATAAATAACTAATTCATTACATAAGAAAACACGCTTCGTTTGTTAGGATTTGATGGAATATATTTTCTATTAACCACATCTTCAAGGATAAAGACTAAATAAATCATCAATAAAAATTTAAAATTTATTATAATTTAAATTAATAAATTACATTATGATTATTTCATTTAGAAATTTTTATTGTGGAAGATGAAAAAAATACTATCACTGCTCTTACAAGACTGGTATATACCATTAAAATGACAGACACAAAATGTGAGGAAATTGGAAAAAAATAAGTATATTTATGCATGGAAAAATAATAAATGGGAATTATAAATGGTTATGGTTATGAATGAGGTTATTGGTTATGTAATTACTAATCATAATTTAACTAATCAATTAATGTTTTCTATTAACGAACAAATCATAATCATAGTTATGATTTTCATCTCAAATTCCTTCATTTGTGAAATGTTTCCCATTATACACATAATTTAATATATGTCGTGAATTTGATAAAAAATTTATATATTATACCATGAAACAATAATTATTAATAATATTTCAAATTCAATTTAAATCAATCTCTTTTAGTAGGTTTGGATTTAAATGATCCATAAGTTGTGTGGGAATTGTTTAACTCAATTCTCATTTCCTGAGCGATAATTTTCCTTCACCAACATATTTTTTTAAGTTGGTAAAAAATTAATATAATTTTATTATGTGGAATTTGATTATTGAATTTTTTTTTAATTTTTTTCCAAATAAATCTATTTTTAAAATGTTTCTTAACTACTAAACCTTTTCATCCATAAGTGGAAATTCTAAGTCAAATATCTTTTTTTGAGATAATGGTTTAATAAAAAAATTGATATTCAAAATTATGTCTATTAATTGAATTTCTATTGTGTATGATGTTTTATTTTATAATTATAGTTATAATTTATCTTTTTATGCAAATATTCCTACTTGATTTTTCTCTCCCCTAAATTTTTAACTTTATCAAGAAATTATATCCATCTCTTACATAGATCCTTGTTTCAGTTCCCTATTTTCCATCCTATAAATGTAATAACCTCAATTTGGGAATGATAATATAGATTATATTTAATGATTATAAAGTATATATTTCCATTTTTTTTAAAATCTTATTCAATTTATATAATATGGGTTTTCAAATGATGTTTTATAAATATTTTCTACACAAACTTCTTTGGATAGTGATTATGACTTTTAATATAATCACGTATAGAAGTTTCATTTTTAATTGTAAATATTATACAAAAAAATATGTTAATCTTTTTGAAAACAACATTTGGCCGCAAGAAATTAAATTTACTTTTTATAAATATGTTGAAAACAAAATATTTTATTATTATCTAAGGGAAACCATATTTATGACTCATTTTTCATTTTATTTGAAACTCTCACTTTTTTCGTTGTTTCAGGAATATTTTTTTTCTCTTAGTTTCTAAAAATATCAGTTTTAATATAATTTAAAACTATTAAGGATATCTCATATTTCCAAATATAATTTTCCAAATCTCCTTAAATTTATTTTCCAATTAATTCATTTTACTTCGAAAAACCATAAGCTTGATATATGACATTTTAAAAAATTTAACCATCCACCATATTAATCTAAATAGAATATTTAATGTCCTTATCTTTGGTGCAGGGAACCATCACTTCAATTGAATTGTGTAATTATTTTCTTGTTAAAACCATAATCTTTCTCGAAATTATATTAATATTTTTTCACACTATAACTTAATAATTTATTTAAAGGGTGTTCACATATATTCCATAGATCTATTGATCTTCAAAACATTAATATCCTAATGATATCATTTATAGAAAGAGTGTAAATACCATATGATTTTATATAATGATTAAATTTTATGAATATACATTGTTTCATGATTTAATTGGATAACCATTTTTTTAATGGTATTCTCATGTTGTAATTATTGATCAACCGATGAATGATTTAATTATTTGAATAATTTTAACATGGATATGGAAATAAATTTCATTATATAGGTACTTTATATTATTAAAAATGAATTCTTTTCATTCGATTTTTCTATAAAATCCATTTGTATGGTTATGTTTTAATAATTTCATTATTAGATTTTTTCTTGTGAAAGTCATGAAAATGGATAAATTTTTATAATGAGTGGGACCTATATACTGCTCAAATTAATTGGTCAATTCTTTACATCTCATGAGATAATATTAAATTGAGTAGTAATGCTTGATGACTAATGGGATGGATTTTGTGACATCTAATACACTATGGGAATCATGTGATGGAATCTAATTCACCAATATAAATAGATGAGTGAAACTTGATCCATCAAGGGAAAGATGTTGTGATACCTCAAAACGTATGTTGTGATTTCTATGCTTATGGATGTGCTACAATTCTCATGTGTGCCATATTTCTTTGATAAGTGTAATTTTCATGATATACTCTTATTTTAAATATTGATTTATGATATATTCCTAATTAGATGTGAATTTTATTTGTCCTTATTATAACTGTATTCCTATTATATGTTATCTTATGATATTATAATATTATCAATCAGGTTTACCTATATAATCTATGTTCACACATTTTGAATTTATTAATTTCCCAATGTTATGGGTAAAATTAATATGTAATATCTGGTTTGAAGAGTACATAATGTGGAATATTTTTGGTAGATATTGATTTCTTTTTTATTTATTAAATATTTGGATATATTTTTGTGAAATTTCCATTTTTTGTAAAGAACATATGTTCTACATGGTAAGTTTTTTTCTTAGTTATTTAAAAGTTTAAAGGTAAAAATGTACTAAAATTTTAAATATTAAAATATTTCTAAATGATATTAATGTTATGGATTTTTTTCCACTAATGTGTGAAAGAAAAGTTTATTTTAGAACAAGATATAGGAGTTTATGTATAGGGCGCTTCGTTTTTTAGGAAATGAGAGAAGATGAAAAAGGTCATTAACAGATAATACCTTAAGAATATTCATGAAATTAATATAGAATGGTCTCAATAAAGAATGATATGGGAGGAAGGGATCTATAGGACATTATGCGCTATTTTTCAAATTAATTTTGTATATGGGGAGTCCAAAACACAATTATTAAAGTGGAAAATCTGAACATTACTATTTTGGAAAATCTAGGAAATAATCATGGTTAGGACCCATATTTCACCAATTAAGTACTAAATAGGTTGTTTCCACTAAACTGAGCCAAGAAATCTACATGGATTCTACAAACTATAATAAACATGCGATTCAATCTAGAAAACCAATATATAACACATGGTTATATGGAGACTTAAGTTAAATATTTTCTACGCTTGAAAAAATATGATGAATTCCATTTGCTCCCATTTTCACGATTTGTTCCATAACCCACATTGTTTCCATAAACCATGAGATATTTTTGAAATAAACAAAAAAACATTGAAATTCCTTGTTTAAATTAAAAAACCAAAAAAAATTAAAATTACGAACAAAATATTATAATATATGGAACAACTAGAGAATGATGAATTTCTTTCCCACAATGTAACATTTTTTCACCAGATACTCATTATTAAAATAGTGTCCATGGAAAACATAAAACCTTAAAACCAAAAAAATATGTGGGAGAATGAGATTGTTTAATAATTCCCAAATAATGGATGACCAGGAAAAAACATCACTTCTCAATAATTATCAAACATATCAATTAACTATCAAAACAATTACCATCAAATATGGATCTCTTAGGAGAGGAAGACATATTATAGCCATCCCTCAGCTTTTAAAATTATAAAATATACTGGAGAAAAAAATAAAAACTTTTATGAAGAGAGTGACACTGAATCACCAATAATTCAATTAATAATCAATGGAAACCACATGATACTTCCTAGCAATAAAAACCATTAATAACCATATAGATACAATTATCTAAAAACCCCATATTAATTATCCTCGAAATGACATATTACCAAATAAAGAAGATTACAAGGAGTATGAAATTGATCACAATGAAAGGTCATGAAACATATAACTTACCAGGACACATAAAATGGAAAAGATAACTCAAAAAAAAATACACATCAATTAAAATGATATAGTATCCCTCAATAGGTCACAAAATATATATTGGAAGGGGAGATCTATAACCCCATGCCAAGACTTTAATATGATGGTGTAACCAATATAATATAATCCAACACAAGTAAATTCATAATAAAAACCATTTCAACATATATCATAGTTAATAGAACCATAAACCCATATAATTCATTTGAAAAATTGATACAAACAAAAAGGTATTAAGTGTCATACATAATATTCAAGTGACAAGTTGAATCAAAAATTTATTAGCACACCCAAAAAAACAACATATCACAATTGATGGACTAATATAATAAACAAAATAATCTAGTGGAAATAACAATAAAACAATCATCCTACACTAAACTAATGGATCACAAATCCAAAAATAAATTATTAATTAAATATGGGATACACCCAAAAACAATTCCCAATTATTCAAATTGATGGATTTATAAAAATGATCCACCCACATCATTATATAATGAGGACCAAGATAACTGAAAAATTAAGAATGGTGGAATGTGATTTCATGTATTAATTAATGATAAATCTCTAACACTGTTTTCAAGGAATATCATTATTAAACAACTAAAACAATTTTATATAAAAATTAATAGAAATCGCACTATGAATCCTCCTATAATAATGAAATTATATTTTCATTTAAGGTTATCTAAGGAGGAAACCATATATAAAAATAAAGATGAATATATCACATTATAGAATGAAAAACAAAATCAAACTCTCCCAATAATGATCAAGGGACAACTTTAAAGGAAAATCACTAGGGTTAAATAAACAACAAGACATGAAAAAAATAATGTTACTTATAAACATTACACATTTCACAAGGATTACAAAATTAATATTTCAATGGAATTTAATATACTAAACCAACCCAAAAACATTTAAAAAAATTTAATATCAATTAGAATGTTCAATAAATAAACATTTCTATAAAATTTCCACCTTTTAAAAGGATTCTAAAAAAATATTTCACAGAAGTTCACACACACAATGATGATATTATAATACTATAAAAAATATCCCAGGTAAAATTTATAAAGAAACATTTATTTAATATACTCTCCATTAGTTACATTTTAAAACTAAAACACAACATGTATCTCACATCCATTTTGACACATTTCTATCAAAACAGACTATTTTTCATATAATTTTAATCACATTAATGGTTTTAAAAATCATTTTCAAAACTATATAACGAAGCCAACCAATTTTAATCAATATTATCATTATAAACTATCTATTTAATATAATCAAATAAAATTAAAGTAAATAACAAATAATTGATAGAGTATTAATTTTAGTCAAAAAAAATTATATTTTAAAAATAAAAGACGAATACTAATAATAAAAAAATTCAAGGGGAATTAAAATCCCCAATTTTTTCTATAAAAATACTATTTTACCAAGATAAATAACCAAATTAAAAACCCTTTTGTATTCAGGAACTAGTTACTTAAAATATGAAACATACATTTTTAACCATATAGACATATAACATGGTACAATCCATTAATAAAAACACCCCCAAAAAATTACTTCACAATAAAACTCCCATAATTGAAATAAGAAAATTATAATAAAAAATAGATAAAATTTTAATCTAAGGGAGAAAAAAGAAAATATCTAGGGGAATATATAACTGTGTACTATTTGACAATAGTGGATGATATTTTGTGTCCATTGTGAAATTACATTTATAATTATTTACATAGCTATCTATATGTTCATTGCATAGTTTTCCATACCATGAATGTTAACCATATGGCTCTTATTATTACATTAGTTGAGCTAAAAATTCATATAAATGGATTTTATAAAAAAATAGTAATAAAATAAAAACATCTTAAAGAATAAAATTATTGGAATAATCTATATTAATATCAATTTATCGAATAAAATATTAAATACACATTATAACTCATGGACCGAGGTGTGAATGGGACATTTAATCTCTTATAAAACCTACCTTGGGAGTTATTATATTCATACATATATGATACATAATATATTTAATAATACAAGAGATATTCTTGAACCATGGAATTTGAAAATCATCTCAATGGAAAATTTTATCCATATTTAGAACCCATGCTCTAAAACTATTTATAATTAACCAACTTGGGGAAACACAACACATTAGCCAACCATGCCCACTGAATTTTCCGAAGGGAATACCTAATCCCTAGAGGCAAGAACTAGTTATTGGTCTTTAATAACAAACAATGGATGATGATTTTATCCCTATATTATAATGATAACATGTAGTAATTAAAAAAATATAATGTGGAATAACCTTATAACGTACATCCATGCATAATGCTTTTTATTTCCTTATAAATGAACCAGCAATACATGAAGAAAACCATAAATAACCAAAATGGTCACAAATTAATAAATTTAAATAACCTCATTTGATACATAATCAATAAAAATTAGTAAAAATTAGATTAAAGACATACATTTAATGAAAATAAATCCAATAACCTAACAAGAATGAAATATATAATAAAATTATAGCAAGGTGACATTGACGACATGCCGATGACCCAAAAATTTATCCCAATCATAATAAAATACGAAGATAACATCATGTTAAACATCATCACCATCATATTTCAACATGTCCATTATGAACCAAAATTAACATCAATTATTGGAATTGACATTGGGGAACCAAAGAGAAAATCTAAAAGCTGCATACACAAGCCCACATTAGTATATATACAGGGTGTGATAAAAAAGACCCCCTACAATACCACAATTTATTATATTCAATTTCAATAATAAAAAATTACATTAATACTATTTTTTACATAATGTATCAATTTTTTTAAATGAAAAAGAATAATGAAATCATATGTCATCCTTTATAATCATTCATTCAATACCAAGGAAACACCATAGGATGTCAAATGAGGGTTTTATTTACTAAAATAAATTCATAAACCAATGTTATAATTCAAAGACTCTTTTATAATAATATTCAAATTAAATATAGAATAATTTTAAATTCATTTATATACCAATAAATGTTCATGATATTTAATAAACAAATGCTTAGTTTTCCACTTATAAAACAAAATTGCATTACATTTTAAATAATAAAACCCCCCATGAAAAATTTTCCAATACCATTTTATAACACACTAAAAACATTGAATAGATTAATATAAATATCAGAAGGCATTATTATATCAATGAGGAGAAATAGAATAATAAATAACTAATATATGGTTCTAGTTAGTCATGAAAAAATATTGGGGATACAAGTATGGAATGAAATGAGATCCCCTAAATATTCCCTAAAGGGAACATTGAATTATAGATAACTCACTAGGATAAAACATGTAAAATATTTATCATCGAATATGGAGCACTTTCAAGAAAATGGGAACCCATAAATATTTGTCTCACTCACAGTATCACTATGACACAATCCATCATGTTTTCTCATCTAATCTAACCATCCCAAAAACAATTTCCATTTCACAGTAAAAATGTATGTTGTACCCTAATTGAATTTCAAAATTGCTATCTAGAGTTCCCATGAAAAATATAAATGGATGTTAGAATCAATAAAGAAATAAAACCATCGAATGATCTTCAATGACTCATGTTTTAAACTATAATAATTAGAAATATTTATATAAATATTTTCGAGGAATGTAATTGAGTCAACATGAGATTTTGTAGCCCAAATATACTCATATAGGTGATAGTAAAAATATTAAATATATATATTTCCACATTCAATGGGTCTCTTTATAAATATAGTGTATCTTTCAAGTGGAGTCTCATATTGATAATATGATGCAGATGTTATGTTCATAATGTGGTTTTTTCTATAGCGTGACAAAAACATTTTTAGAACTGGGAGTTCAGTGATAGGTGAGTTATTGCTGGGGTGTAAAGAGAATATTAATTTATTCAATAAAATTGATTAAATTAAATCCCTCATCATTTCATATTTTTTGCATGTGACACATGGAGTGGGCACAAACCTCCCCTCCTTTGGAGCGATGGATGAATAGAGCCCAAATCGAGGCGATAAGGTGCTATTTACCCCAATTTTGATGAAGATCATCATCAGATCTAGGAGAATCAAAATTTAAGAATTATATTAAACTATAATTTTAGAACTATATAATGATGTCGTAATATTTTATTTTTATTTCCCACCCCCTTTTTTGATTCATTTTGATTAGTATTTATTTACCATATACAACTTATGGGGACCCCGTGACGGTCGATTTGTGTGTTTCATGAAAAAATGGGAGATTTAGTTGTCTATTTGGGTAATTCCAATCATAATTCATGTTTATATGAAATTTAGATTTGTGGAACTCACCTTGTGTTATTCCCATTTTGGGAATATTATTTTTTGTTACTGCACCCCGTGTACTGGGGATACATGCTTTGTAGTGATCCCATGTCATTTAGCTAAAGGACATGGACAAGGAAGCAATGTGAGGGTAGGTTGATGTGTGGATGTACAAAAAAATTAAATGAACATGACTTACATAGAATTTCCATGGGACATTATACACCACCATGTTTTCAGGTGTTTGGGACACACCATATACCAAGGGTATAAGCTATGCGAGAGACATGGCTAGCCAAGATCTATGGTTAAAAAACATGACAAGGGACTTGGGTGAGGTTATATACACCACATAAAACATATAAATAAAAATTTTCCCACATTTACAACCATTACATGGAAACAAATGATATGACCTAATGATTAGGTGGGGTCACATGCCATACAGACTACCTTATTTACAAGTAGTCCGTTTTGGAGGATATTCTACCATTCATAACTCCATAATTGAGACTCAGATTCAATCATTATGGAATCATGCCCTAATTATTTTTCTATTCATAATGTGATGGTGTCCTCTATAGTAACCTGTGAGATATTATATGGTGTGGTTAGAGAATGAAGTTGCATAAGCGGTTGTAGACTATAGGTAGTCATATATTTGGACCACTATGTTATCATTGGGGTCAGTACTCTCCCTTTACATCTAAGAATATATGACCCATAGACACTTTATGATAGTTGAGAGGAGATTCCCTATTGAAATAGGATATGGGTCCCAAACCATGGAAGCATTGAGATGCGAGTTTTGACAAGTGTGATGTTCCGATGAAAAGTGCATGACGAATGTTGGAGATCAATATTATTCATAGAGGGAGAGATGTTGGGATTGGAACTCCACTATCGTATTCGGTTGTAGGATTCCCATACCACTTGATTTAGTCGTGAAGTAATTCCCCCATAGTTGGTATATCTCCTTTATCCATGGAGTATCTATCTATTGGGGTCAGTGCTCCCCTGGAAGACCAGGGATTCGGTTCCCCATATCATAAATGTAGTTGGATGTAGTGATCTCCAACCATGTTAGGGTGAGGATCCTTAATTTTCATTGGCCAAATATAGTTGGAACTACCCTTTAATAATCTGTACCATGTCCTTTATCAGTGGAGTTGGTACTCCCCTATCCTACCCATGTGTGTTTCCTCTATATTAGATTTACTGATAAAGATGGTACTCCCCAAAATTGATAGTGTGCGAGTCCTCAATCTATTAAGTTAGATAACCCATATCATTCATTGATGTGGGTCCTCCTACTTGTTGTTTTCACAGAGTTGTAACTCCCCTACTATAACAAGGAACATATACTCTATCATAGAGTTGGTACTCCAATGTCGTGTTAGTGTGTGGTTCCCCCATGTTGATTGTGATTATAGAGTGGTACTTCCCTATCATACCAGGGTACGAGACATATATCCATAGAGTAGTACTCCCATATCATACTCGGGTGAAAATCATCTTCCCAAATAATGGTACTACCTTGTCATACAAGGTATCAACTACTCTAGTGTGGGGTCAGTACTCTAATTACGGGTTAGGGTGTGGTTCCTCCATAGTAATCACGATAATAGAGTGGTACTCCCCTATCATTCCAACATCAGAGTCTTATAGAAATCGAGTGGTACTCCCCTATCTTACCAGGGAGTGGGTCCTCTTTCTGTAGAATGGTACTCCCCTATATTTCTATGGTGTTTATCCCCTATCTATGGTTATTTACTCTACAATATACAAGTATCGATGGGGAAAGGGTTTTTCACTAGAGTCGGATATCCCTAGGATGTGGATACCAATTTTGAGGAGTACGACCCTATACATGTTATGTGTGATACCTAATTAAAGGTAAGTACCCCCACAAGGTATATAGTTGTAGTCCCCTCTATAGAATTACATTAGTTGTTTTGTTGGATGGTTAGGATCTAGTACTCCCTCTAGATTAGGGGAGCGGGGATTTGAGGGACACTCTACTATATAAGTATATATATATATATATATCAACCTCTATTTAGATTGGATTCACATGCTGAATAATATATAGTTGTGCTCCCATGACTAATTATAGTGGTGAGGAGTGGGATTCACCTCTTTGTGGACTTTCATAGTTAATAAGATATTGATGAAATGAGATCTAATGTTAGTATCTATAGTTTGATCTAGCGTGTTTTCCCTAGTTAATAAAATTATTTTAGACCTAAGATCATGAATGGTAGGGTTTTCCCAATAGATTTTATCTATTTAATTGGTGACATCTGGGATGGGTTACCTCATGGAGTATGTTACCATTATATCCATAAGTATAATCTTGTAGCTATCTAGTAGTTCCGAAACTCACTTGTCTTAGAGTCTAACAGGAGAATAGATGGGTGTTTCTAAGGGTCCTTGGAGTGTATCAAAAATCATGGTTGAATCCCATTTTGGGATGATATTACTATTAATTTATAATATAGGATTTTTAAGATGTAGTTTTTCTATTTATTGGGTTCTCTCAGGGTGGATTATGTTGAAAATTTTCTTTGAGTATATACATTTTTTTTGGTTATGGAGAACTTACTAATTATTAGAATACTCAAGCATCCATTGGATCTGAGTGCACATTTTTTTTCATGAGAAGGCCACTGGCCATTAAATGGAGTCCAAGGAGGACCTAGAGTAGGTGGATCCTAATGGAATTGAAAACCCAAGGAGTTTTCTATAGATTGGTCAATGAGATTTTTGAACGTCACATTTGACAGAGATCACCTCTTTCTATGAAGGATGGACTCCTTTTATAGGTTTTGGTGGGTGTTCTTTATACCCTTTTATACATTTAGTAATTCTATTGTAATATGATTTGGGCTTGATTAATGAATTAAATTTAGTTTAAAACTTTTTATATCTATAAAATATTCAATTGAGGTGTTTATGGGTTACTGTGTATACATAATTTGGCAAAGGCCTCCCATTTTTGTGATATGCCTGCTCGATGCTAGTCATCAAGCCTATTCCAATTAGTGGTGGTAATGTGGGATTAATTGCTTGAGAAACATTGGGTCATGTAATCAAAGTGTTTTATCTGATCTGGTTCTACTTTGGGATCATAGTTTTTTATGATTTTTTGTGTTGTATAGTGGAAATGTTATGTTGTTTTCATTTTAGATTTCTTGAATGACACTCGACTGTTGTTATGAATGATAGTGTATCAATTCAAACAGAGTCTTATAACATTAATTTATTACTTGGTACAACAAAAAACTGATTTTACGGAATATTTAACACATTCATAATATATGAATTGGTTTTTTTGGTTTTGATTTCCATCATGAGTCTTCTCCCCAGATAAACTCTTTGACCATGGTGTGTCTTCATTATATTTTAGGATTTCCTGAAGGATGAAATCACGGCATGGTTTCAAGGCCTGATTGTGATGAAGATCCACCCTATGCTGAGGCTTCAAGTTTTTTCACTAGTTCCGAGGGGTACCTTTGGTTAGTCCACTAGTTGAGCCACTACTCATTGAGTAGCAAGATCATTTGGAAACACAGGGTGACAATGCATATAATCGGAGTGCAATGGAGGTGTTCTGTAGGTAGTGGAATCAAAGTTATTTGATCTAAACCACTATGAAGCTAATGACACACTTGAGGTAGTCATGAATATCTTCCACAATGTGAGGAAACCTCCTGATCGGATGGTTGTCCTAGTAGTTAGTCTTCTGAAGGGCTCGACTAGGTTATGGTGGAATATTGTGAAACCGAAAAATGATTAGGAATGTATCACTTATGTAGATTTTTAGTATCTCTTTATGGAATATCATTACCTATCCATTATGAGATAAGTGCATGTTCAAGAGATTTTGTAAATTTGGAAGGGTATGTTTCTCATGGAAGAGTATTGGAGTGGCTCACATACCTGTCACGATACTCCCTACATATGGTTTGAGGCCAATTATTCAGGGCTCAGAATGTTGGGGTGGTCCTCCAAAATGACATATAGGTAAGATTGGTGTCCTTGTTTCTTCCCTATTATGCGATGGTAATGGAGTAAGCTCTAGTAGTTGACAGCTTCCTTGTGAAGGGTCGAGCTGATGTGGATCACAGTGGTGGTCATGATACCGATATGTCTGTAGTAGTTGATAGAAATAAGTTGATAGGATAGTGGTATAGGGGGAATATTTATGCCTAGACCCATACATGTGGGAATGTAGTGTAGGATCCATGCAGGGGATCTGGTTATCCAAAAGAGAGGTGATGTTATGCATTTGACACAGGGGTAAATCCTTCTTGAAACATTCCAACCCATTGTGCCTCTAAGAGAGAGTCAGTCGACAGACTAACCAAGTGAAGTTAGCATATGAAGTATAGAGTTATTTGAGATGGAATACATGGTGGAGGAGTGCAGAGATCAACATAAGATGAAAGGAGGTTTGAGGTGTTTCCACCAGCACACCTAGGTGGACCAAACTAGGTTCAAGGAGCTATAGGAAGGGGTGAGGATAGATATAGGCTATATATGATTTGAACTGAAGTCTCCAATGATGTATATAGGTACGCTCATTTTACATTCTAAATTTTTTATTAAAAATAATTAAATAATATTATGATGTTCTCTATTCTCTCCACTTATTGGACTATGTTTAACTAGAGTGACACATGTCACTAGTAGAACATTGTGCGGGTGTTGTCTGACATATCTTTGGACTCATAAGGAATATGGACGTTTTCCTCACTAATATGAATTATTATAATGTGATTACAATTGTTTGGGATAGTTAATACTATGCAATATGGATAATTACGTGGTGTTGTGAATGATTTTCTTAGTGTTGTCTGTTTGGGGCGTGGTTGAATGTGGTAATGTTGGAGTAAGAAAAAATGGTACTAGAGGAGACATTTTAGTTCAACCGTTATATTGGATGTCATGGGGGAGAGAAGAACTGTCATACAACCATTATTTAGTAGAAGAGGTTACCAATAATGTTCCCATAGTGAGGATTAGTTTCCTACCATCCATACTCATTTGGGATGTCATTAGTGTGGGAGACCGTGTTTTTGGATTGATGAGCCATGTTACAGTTGGATGTTTATAGATGGAGGGCTCGATAAGACACAATGTTTACAATTGGGAAGACATATTTTGTATGTTGGTATGCTTGCGTGGTCATAATAAAATTATAATGCATTATGTTTTCGAAGGTCATGGAATAGTTCACCCATGGGTGGATGTAAACTATGGGTTTAGGTCAGAATCTATGTCCAGTTAGTGATGTGACAACCACTAGAACCTATGACTATAGATTTACCATGGTTCTTGTTTTTTTCCACTTATCACAACTGAGGAGATATGTGACCCCAATTGAATAATTTCGACTTGGTTAGAGATGGAAAAAGGCGTTGAATATCAATTTTGGTTCCCTGGAGTCTGTGCTTATATGCAGTGTGGGATACTTGGTGATCTATATAATATGGGATTTTGGGAGGAGAGATCGATTTTGATTAAATATTCCATGGTTTTCACTTTTCAGTGAAAAATACTTAAGTCTTGGAGAATTTAATTAATTGGGTAATAACATGTAATACACTGAAATATTTATAGGAATATTTCTTTAGCTGAGCGCTAAGTAGGAATGGGATTTAGGGGCCGTAGTGACTTGACACAGTGATATTAAAAATAATAAATATAGTTTTTCATGTATATGAATTTTCCTGTGAAATGTTGTATAACTCCCATGCGGGGTCTAATATTGAAGATATAGATTCATGGTTGAGTTTAGAGCATGGTTTGTGAACTAGGCATGATATAAAAATTTTTGGCAGCCGAAGTTCGACCAGAGGTGTGTTGTTGAAGAGGTCTAAAGGGGATTTTTATTGATTTAATAAAACATAATAAACTAAATATTTATACCTTCCCCCTTGGGTATACAAGACACAAGGAGGAGGAACAACCCCCACCACACCCCTTTGGTGTGACTAAAGAAACAAGGATGAATCAAGGCAATGGGGTTCCATCGATCCCTTTTGTTAATGTCGATCATCATCAGATCGAGCAGATGCATGGTCCATGCATTATGTTTAGACCCATAGCTTCAACGTTGTACCTCAATAAAGCATTATTTTAATTTTATATCATGATCCACGTTTTTCTGCATTAGATTGAGGTAGTAGAGTGCTTATACATTTTCATGGGATCCCATGAGGTATAATTTGTGTTTTCAAGGAAACCTCGTGTGATTTGGGTAGATCATAAGAACATTACAATTTACATAGTGTGTTGTTTAGTTGAACACGTGACACATTTTTACCATTCAAGGAGAAAATATAATGGGTACTAAAAAAATTTACCATTGTTACATTCCATGTAGTGAGCCAAGGCCTTGTTGCCAAAAGAAATCAAGAGGGATGTCTTTTGATGGAACATGGTCATGTAGAAGAACATTGAAAAAGTGAATAGACATGAGGTGCTGAAAAAGATCCTGGTAAATGAGTTATAGCCATGTTTCTGAGGAGTTGGTACATTCTATGTACCTAGACTACATGTAGTGCAAGAGACACAGCTGGTCGAGCCATCTAGAGGAAGAACATACCCGAGGCCCAGGTGCGGTAATAATCGACGTGTACAGATTGTACACACCTTGTATAACCACATGGAATAATATGGAATAAATATAGAGGGCATAAAAATGTGTTTAGGTAGGGTCCCATGCTGTGTGGTCCCCCATATATTTCATGAAGTCATTTTTAGAGGATATTCATGATTTTGTAACTCCTTATTCATGGATCAGATTCAGGATTTTTGGTCGCCTATCTTGAGTAGTTTTCACTATAGATTATTATTATAGACTCCACAGTGAGATACATGATAATATTTTTAATTATTTAAGAAAATACACAGGAAATAGTAAATGGCCTAGGGTAGTGATCAGGGTGGATCATTTTATTGATGTTTGGGCCTGTACCCTTCCTCAACATCTCAGGATGTGCCCCCTAGAATATTTATTCCAAGAGAGTGTATCTCCCATATTATATCAGGGTTTAGGTCCCCTGTCCTGACAGTGTTATGATACATTGTTTATTGAGTCTGACAGTCCTTTCGATGGTGATTGGCTAAAGTCAGAGATTAGTGTTGTTCTTATATAGAGATATTGGTAATGGTACACCCCTAATGTATCCTCATATGGGTATCCCTTAACTATCATATTATATGAGATAGAATTCCCACACATTGGGTGTGATTACATAACATAATAAGTATCTCTCTCTCAGTGAAAGTACTCCCCAAGTAAAATAGGTCATGGGTTCCCCATATCAATCCTTTAGTTGGATACAGTGCTCCACTACCATGATAGGGAGTGGGAGTCTTTAATTGTTGAAAAAACAGTGTTCATATTCCCTGGTCCAACCAAGGAGTGGGTATTCTATCAGTGTAGTTGGTACTCCCTTACTATGTTTGGGTGTTGATCCTCTATATGATATATATAGATAGAGTAAGAAATACCCACTATGTTAGGGTGTGGGTTTTAAGAACTCCTAAATCATTCCTGGGTGAGGGTCCCCAAAAAATCATTTTTTACAGAGTTGGTACTACTTTTCTATACCAAGTATTTAACACTCTAACATTTGGATGGTACTCCCCTATTGAGTCAGCCAGTGGGTCCCCCATAGTGATCATGTTGGTAGGGTGGTAATCACCTATCATTCTATGTTGTAGTATCTCTAGACAAAGAGTTTTACTCACTTAGAATACTACGGTGTAGGTGTTCTAGCCACATACTAGTGCTCCCCTTATCATTCCATGGAGTAGGTCCTTGAGATTAGGGTCATTACTACCCTACTGAGTTTGGGTGCACATCCCCCATAGTGATCGTGGCTGTAGAGTGGCACTCCCCTATCATTAGATGGTGGTGTCCATCGAGATATATATTGATACTCTCATCTTATACCATGGTGTGGGTCATCATTCTATTGAGTTATACTCCCCCATATGTGAGTGGTGATAGGGAGTGAGTTAGCCACTATAGTCAGATCTCCCTAGGATATGGATAACAATTACAAGGAGCGGTCCCATCAACTAGTTATGTGTGATACCCAATTTAGAGTAAGATTTCCTTCGATGTAATGAAGTCCATGCCACTATATATAGGTTCTTTAGTGGTTACACTTTATGGTTAGTTGATAATACTCCCACAACTATGGGTAACAATGAAGTGTTGGTTAGTCTGATATCTCTCTCAATAAAGGAGGCACATGGTGAATAGTATATAGTAGCACTACCTCGACTGTTTGTAGTGGTGTGTGGTGGGCCTCTCCACTTGGGTTCTTATTGTCTTGTACATGGAACATGATAGAGATTATATGACCTCTAGTGTTGGGAACTAAAACATTTCACATTGAGTCCTTTCCAATGGGTAAATTCCACTAGGATAAACCATAAGGAATGGTATGTTTTCTCTTTCTGAAGTGTATCCCTTGGAGAAGTACTATATGGGATTTCTCATTTCTTCGATTTTCTGCTCTTTATTTTGTGTTACCTTTAGAGCCTCAAGTGGAATCATATTGCTGCCTATAAGGCAAAAAACCCATGATTCTGGGATTCTGAGATGATTACATCTGGGTGTTTTGGGTGTTCTTATAGTGTTTTATTAGGTCTTGGTTGAAAACAAATGTGGATGAGGATAAATAGTCATGCATATTATAGGATTACTGAGATGGAGTTTCTATCATTATTGTTATACTCAACCATGTAGGGGAATTTGTAGCACATGATGTGTCCTTTATAGACCACATGCCGTTAGAATGAGTCCATGGAGAACCCAATAAAGGCATATGTTAATGTACTTGACTGACCGAGGTGTTTACTAAAGCATGGGTGAATATATTTTCAGTAGATTCATTTAACAACGATCCCTCCTTCTATAAAGGATATACACTCATTAATTTGGGGGGGGGGGGTTGTGTGTTCTTTTTCAATTATATGCTTTTAGTACTTCTATTATTCTCTACATTAATATATATATATTCATTCATTGTAGTTTACTACTTTTTTCTATATCTACACCATGTTGTGGAGGTGTCTATGGGTGTGTGCATATAGGTACCTTAACAAAAGACCTCCCATTTGTATGATATTCCTACTCGGTAAAATTCAATATCTCCAAATATATTGGATGAAGGCTGGGTGTTGTAATGGATAAAACCCCATTGGGTCAGTTCATGAAATGATAAATGAATAAAACATTAAAATAACCTTCACATCTTCCCCAACACCCTATGATGATGCATCCACTTTCTCATAAATATTATCATTACATAATAATCCCACATGGGGTAAAAAAGAAAATAATATAAAAACATCATTCATGGGGAACAATAACTCATCACATCTCAATACCATGTAAAAATAATTATTTTAATAATGTTTCAAATAATCCAATAAACTACAATAGAATAACAAGTGATTTTAAAATTTATAAATCAAATAGATTAGCATTATTTCAAACATTAATTGAGAACCAATAAATTCCATTTAAAAGTTAATCAAATCAACCCTGTGTAATTAATCATTATAAAAAATTTAATAGGGGTCAAACTATCCTTTTTTTTTATAAAAAAACTTTTAAACGTTAAATACATCTTAAAATATCAATTCATTTCAAAAATTCCTTTCTAATCCTTAAATTTTGTTTAAATATCATTTTTAAATTTTATTGAACTATTGGATTAAATATTTATTGATAACTTTTATACAATCTAATAAATAATTTACACACATTTATTTAATATATTAAAATCATTTTAACCACTCCATATATTAGTATGGTTATCACATACATGTTTAACATGAAAGAATGGCTGTTTGATATTTAAATCATTTCAATTTATGTAAAATAATGATGTCTCTATAAAATATATTCTATAAATCTAGAAGAAATGAATCCAAATAAGTATCCATAGATTATGAACTTGAATAAAGAAAAAAATCACTTTTCCATCCATAAAAAACAAAAACCCCAATTTAGAAAAATACAGACTCCCAAATCCTAAACAAAAAGACCCTAGCATCTTTGAGAGACAACCTGTCTAAAAAATTATAGGTGTATGGGAAAATAGATAATAGGAACATAGAGAAAGATATTGATGACCATAAGAGTCTTATTGAAATCAATGGATAAGAATAAAGAAATTAATGGAAATATGAAGAATAGATTCCTTGGTCATGCATAACTCTCTGTCAAGAAAATGTAGGAATAAGGGTGGCCAAAAATCCCTTAAAATATATAAGGTAAATTTGGAAAATCCATGTTCTTATATAAATATATGGCATAAATACTTACTCTATATGGTTAAAAAATTCGGCATAAACCATAATGTTTTCCATAAACCATTCATGTCTATCCAAAGGCATTAGCTACAATATTTATAGTAACCATTGTAATAATTTGATATTCACCCCAAAACACAATGTTATGACACATGGTTTCATAGAGACTCCACATTATCTATATAACCATTCACCCACAATGAAATAACATGTTTTATTTATAATATATACTTAAGAATATTCAAGAATTGTTATTTAATTATGAAT
This sequence comes from Viscum album, assembly GCA_963277665.1. Lineage (NCBI taxonomy): Eukaryota > Viridiplantae > Streptophyta > Magnoliopsida > Santalales > Viscaceae > Viscum > Viscum album. The sequence continues at coordinate 1,363,179,442 of OY728162.1, read as the reverse complement.
AAAGGGTTAATTACAAATTCAATGGATATAGATTTTGAAGATGGAGTCATAGACGATCATGGTCTTTTGATGAGAAATCAATAATGGTTATAAATTTTATAGTAAAAATAATCAATGTAACACCCCAATATTCCATAGTATGTTTCCCCTTTAATAATGAAATAACTTGAATTGTACGTAACATCTAGATTCTAACACATCGAGACCAATCAAACAAGCTATTATGAATAGTAATACACAATTTTTGAAAATTTATAAATAATATTTTTTAAAATTGACATATTTTTGAATTTGGAATATCAAAATTTTCTTATGGTAAATTTTTGGTATTTGTCTTAAAACATTCAATTTTTTACAAATAGTGAAAAACAATGCGTTATTTGTTAACACTGAATTTTTAGTTATATAATTATTTATTCTATTTAAATTTATTTTTGGTCAAAATAGATACATAATACCTATATATATTGAATGGAATTTATTGGATTCATTTTTTAATAAGTTTAGATATATAAAAAATTTAATTAACTTTTTACCTTCTTTTACCCACCTCTTAGGGGCATTTGAAAATTTGCATAAAACATAGTTTTACCACATCTGTGAATTGAATTTCAAAAATTCGAGAGAAATGGTTGATATCAGTGTGAAAAATATGGTTATATAATATGAAAATAATTTTTGGCGAATAGTAACTTTTAACTTTTATTTACCACGGTTAAAAAGAAATAGTATAATTAAAGGTAAAAATGATATTATTATAACCCTAAAAAATTTTCTAATTGTATTGGATAATTTAAATTCGACAAAAAAACAATAGGAATAAAATAATATTTCTTTGGTCCACTTGGATTAGATTAGGACATGTATTATTATTTAGTTTAAAGAAGAGTTAAAAGTGTTAAACTGATGTTTTAATAAATAAAACATTTTTAATATATAGTTATACATAAGCAAAATTAAACTATAAATATTAATTTCAAATATAAAAAGATTTATTACATATTTATATTTTATTTATAAATTTAAAACATTATATAATTAAATTTATTTATGACACAATGATGATGCGGTAATTACCTTATTAATGAAAGACTAAAATTATTTTTATTATAAATATCCAAATAAATCTATTTTGAGACTTTTGATGATTTCCACTAATTTTCATGGTTGTTATAAAATTTTAGGGTTTATTAAATGAATTTTGTTTGATGTAATCATGATGTAATGATTATACCAAAAACAAAATACTAAATAGTGTCAAAATTGACATAAATTTGTTTTTACAACAAATATTATATTATTAAATGATATAATTTTCCTAAAAATCTAAGGTTGATACAAAGGATGTAGATAAGGTTATATATATTAATAATTAACCACTTGGGGTTCGATTGGATTCTTATAGTATGTTTATTAACAATATAATATAAAAATAAAAAGAGACATGGTAAATGTACAACTATTTAACTTAGAGTTAAATCTAAAAGATAAGGTTAACATGATGACCTAAACCTGCCTAAAACATATTCGTTGAGAGTTTTTTGACCCATCCCTACCATAGCCTCAAAAGAATTCATTTTGAAGCCATTAGAATATGAATATGATTTTGTTATAAAATAATATTTCAAGTTGTTCCTAAAGTGACCCTCACCTCTCTTATAAAAGGGAACTTCCCCTTCTATTTATTTCACACCTCCAAATCCTTTTGGCTCTGCCAATACGTTCCCAAATATCCTCCAAACTTCCCCGAATTCAACCTAGATGCCTTACATTGATCAGAAATCCAACCCAATGATCCCTTTTGATCAACTCTAAAGGAAACACCCAAAGAAGAGGTAATAATATCCCCTCCGTCTTTCAAGTTCATTTCTTCTTCCAGTTCCTCATTCTTTGTTATTTTCATATCAAAATAAGAAATCCAGTACCTTCTACATACTGTGATGTTATTATAAATATGGTACAACCATATTCGTTATTATATCTATCCTATAATTGGAAAAGTTATCATACATGAATACGTACAGATTACTGTCTTTACGTCGTGGTGTCGTTTGTTATTCGTAAACTACATTATTTGAATGGGTATAATATTAAGTATAACTGATTTAAATATTAAATATAACATTTTAATGATTCTTCATATATGGTATAACATCCAATTACATAATATTTCTCCATCAATATAATGATATTTTCACTCGTGCATATGTACGTATTACCGTCTACATGAACGCGATGACATTCATTCTCCATCATAATCATTAAAGAATAATATTAAATTTTATGATTTAAAATAATGATTAAGAACATAATATAATTATTTATATTAATCAAACACATCCTATTCATAACATACATGACTTACGTAACCAAGCATGTAAAGGAAAATGAATTAGTTAACCCCTGAAATGATCATACCACTAAAATATTATTAAAAAACCAACATTATAAGATCATATATAAAAAAATATTTATGTATAGGTTCTTGTATAATTTAATAAAAATGATTTAAATATTATAAAAGAGGATAACAGACCCTTGAACACAGAAAATTACAAGGTAAGGGTTAATTTCACAATCTCTTTATTATCCGAGAATTTTTTTACGTAAGTATCTACTGGGACCTCTTCAACATCCACATCCGTGTTTTCATAAAAATATATTTCAGAACATTTTTTACTATTTAATAAACTAGGGGTTAAAGTCATTTATACCCTTATTTAACCATATATTTTTTAATGGAAATTTTCAGTATTTTTCTAATCAAGGCACTTTATGAACTTTTCGAAATAATTGAAAGAAATATTTCTCTGAAAGGACTTTACCTATTTGATATATGGTTTTGGCCAAGGCCTAAATAATTTTTAGATATCTTGGATGAGGACTTGAAAAGATGTTCCAGAATCTCTGGAATTATACACTCCCTCATTATCAAAATAATAACGATGGTTCAAGTGGTTATTCGATTAGTATAATACCCTTTATTATTTTTAATGGCACTTGTTTTTAATTTCTCACCATGCCTAATGTTTATGTTATCTTCTGTAGTATTTCATACCCTTATTGAGAGTTTGATCTCACCACTTTCTTATGTTTCATTTTCATAGGATATAAAGAAGTTAGTTATGTGTGAATTTCAGGCATAATCTAGGAATCTTTTAATATTTCTAATGGAATAAATTAGTTGTATATTTATTTTCAAGTTGTAATGTTTTACTTATGTATGAATATTGTTTCCTATAATACTAAAATTATCGGCCTTTTGGGACATGATTCCTCGTATCATGAAAATGTTATGTAATAAGGAACTGACTCTGGGTAATTGGGGTCATGGTGTTACAGCTAGTATTATAGAAAAATATGTAAAAACCATGGAAACTAGATTCTGAAAAACACTGATTAGAGCACATTACCATATGATAGAATTTGAGGATTAGTATATAAGATCATCCTAAAATTTTGGTAAAGTATATTTTTTTTGAGTTTTCCAAGAAATACATCCTTTCTTGGATATGGTAAGGTAGAGGCGGCTCTTTCATAGTTGTATCTATGAGTGAAAACACCGACAATGAATTTTTTAATTGACTCGGGATATCCTCCTACACGACAACAGGCCATGACACAATCTTGGTTTTGACACTCCTATGGGATATTCTTAGGACAATTCACATTTTATTTAAAAATCATTATGATGGATTTATGCAAATATACATCCTCAAGGAAAACATTTTTATGATTATGGATTATATTCAGAAATTCCTCAATTTATGTTAGGTATATTACTAGTTTAGAATTATGTATTGTGATTCATAAACTAATCTAGTGTATGTCATTATTTATAAATGGATCATAGTGGATGGAATGGAAACTGTATCAATTCACGTAATCCATATTGGTATTTCACTCCAACTAAAGATAATTGTCATGGAGATGGTGATGCAACTAGTCCTGATCATCTAATCACTATACTGGGAAAACTCACAAATGTTATGAATACTTAACTTACCTGTATGGAGCACCCTAATCCACAACGCAGAGGATCAATATTAGACCACTTCATGAGAAAACAACCACCAAAATTAAATGTGTCTACAAATCAATTTGTATATGAATAATGGATAAGTTATTTAGAGAAAATATTTCAATCTTTGGGGAGTTGCGAAAGGGAAAAAGTTGTCATGGATGTTTATCTCCTCACCAGAGATACAGATAAATGTCGATCATTAACTCAAAACACAAAGAAGGATAAAGATGTATCATGTATGAAATAAAGGGAGTTTAAAGATATTTTCATAGAAAAATACTTTTCTCATGACCATCGAGTGGATACAGAAAATAAAATTTATGAATCTGAGACAATAGGAGGATGAGAATAACACAAATTATGAAGATAACTTTACAAGGTTAGAAAGGCATGTTGTAGATTATATACATAACCCAATATGTAAGATTAATCGTTTATTATAAGGATTAAAACCAATTTTTTTGAGTATTAGTCTTGAAATCCTTTTCATTTTATGAAGATATTGTATCATATGCTATCAATATAGAAAAGGAATTCTAAAATTAAAACGACATTAAATTAAAGAAAAATAAGAAGAGAACTGCTGAACACTCTCAGAAAAGAATATACGGAAAAAAGGGATGAAGGTATGATTTGAATTTCCACCCTGTGATAATTGTGGAAGTAAGCACCCTTGTTCCTGCCTAAAGGAAATCATGTATGCTACAAATGAGGATAGAAAAGCAATATTGTTAGTGATTATAAGGGGAAGATATAATCTACCAATGTTTAATGCTAAATTTGAAGAGATACATACATTATGAAAATGTATGTCATAAGCTTAAGAGAAAATTACCTCAGAAAAGGACAAGGGATTAAGGCCAAGTTTATATGACCACTACTACTAAGGGTGATGCTCCAAAAGATATGGTGGAAGGTAATTTTATAGTTTACTCATGTTTCTCCAATCATTTTTTTTGATTCTGGATCATAACATTATTTCATACATTCCCAGTTTCCTATGAAAATATGATATTTTCAATTTGACTTAACAAGGGAGTTATCAGTCAAAAAACCTATGGGATGTATCATCGCAACACTTTTTTGTGAATCAGTACCCATTAAGGCATATAAAAATTATTTATCTGCTGATCTAATCATCATACACATGATTTAATTTAATATAATCCTCGGTCTGTATTGGCTTCAGACCATGATTTGAAAATTTATTGTAAGAATATGGAGGTTACAATTCTCGATTATGATAAGATGTTCCTTATCTTTAGAGAAGAAATTTTAACATATGATTCTTATCTAGATCCAAAACTAGTAGCTCTAAAAATTCAATTATTGGGGAGGAATAGAATGAAATAAATGTGGGAGAGGAAAGGAATGTTCAAATATATGATATAAATATTGTGCATGATTATGTTGATGTGTTTCCTGAGGATTTACCTGGACATCCTCTGGAATGATAAATTGAGTTTTCTATTGAATTAATTCTTGGTTCAAGGACCATATCGAAAAACCCTTTTAGAATGGCCATTATGGAATTAGTGGAAGTAAAGAATCAATATGAATAATTGAGTAATAAGGGATTTATTCTCCCTAGTGTTTCTCCACGGGGAGCCCCTATTCTTTTTGTTAAGTAGAATGATGGATCTTTGAGGTTGTGAATTGACTACATGAGGATAAATTCTATAACAATACTGAACAAGTATCCCCTACCTCGCATTGATGATTTATTTGACCAACTTCATGGAGCTCAATATTTTTCAAATATTGTCCAACGACATGGATGTCATCAGTTGTGTGTGAATAAGGAAGACATTTTGAAAACAACATTTCGAACCAGGTATGAGCATTACGAGTTTATAGTAATTCCTTTTGGGCTGACGAATTCCCCCTATGTTTTCATGGATTTAATGAACAGGGTTTTCAAGAAATATCTTGGTGTATTTGTAGTGTTATTTATTGATGATATATTCGTATTATCGAAATGCTAAGAAGATCATAAAAATCAATTGATAATTATCCTAAATACTCTTATGAGAAATGAATTATATGGGAAGTTTATCATGTGTCAATTATGGCATAAATATATTTAATTTCATGGAAGTATTGTCAATAAGGATGGAATCTATGTTGATCCTTATAAGACAGAGGCAATCCAAGAATGGCCAACACTAAAATTTAAGACTGAGGTATGCAGATTTATTGGTTTAGTAGGTTATTATTGACATTTGGTCCATATTATTTCCCAATTTTCAATCCCATTAACCAATCTCACATGTAAAAAGGATAAATTTTTTTGGACAAAATAATTTGAAAAATGTTTTCAATTTCTGAATAGAAGATTAATCAATGCACCTATTTTTACTCTAGCATTAGGGAATGATGGGTTAGTTATTTATAGTGATTCTTCAAAGAATGTACTCGGTTGTTTATTTATGCAGAATTATTGAGTTATGGACTTTGTTTCATGACATTTAAAAATCCATGAACCAAACTATCCTACTCATGATATTGTGTTGGCAGCTATAATCATTGCTTTGAAGATATTGAGACATTATCTCTATGGTAAATTTTTTTGGATATATAAAATTCACAAGAGTTTGATGTATATTTTCTCACATAAGTAACTCAACATGTGGAAACTATAGATGGCTTGAACTAATCATAGATTATGATTGAACTATACACTACCACCCATGGAAGTAAAATATGGTGGTAATTTCATTAATCAGAAAGGATCATAGAGTTCTAATGAATATGAGAGTTTAGAGGGATCCTATGTATATGGATCTAGTAAAAATGGATATGGGAATAATTATGGAAAGTGAAACATTAATAACTTCTCAAAAGGTTTCCAAACCATCGTTATTAGAAAGGATAATAAGTTCTCAGGCTGATGATGAGGAGTTTCAAAAGAAAATTAAAGTTGTGAATGATGGCAGATTGATCGACTTTATATATTAAGATGGGTTTTTAAATTTTGGAAGATAAATTATGTTCTCAATATACCTGATCTGAAATAGAATTGTTAGATGAAGCTCATAGCTCCAATTTGCCTATACACCATAGAAGCACTAAGATGTATAGAAATTTGAAAGTACATTTTTTGTGGGACAATATGAAGAGAAAGATTGCTGATTTTGTGTTTAGATGTATGGTTTTCCAACAAGTGAAAGCTGGAAGACAACATCATTGAGGATTCATGAATCCTGTTCCAATACCTGAGTAGAAATGGGATGATATTACGATGAAATTTGTCAAGGAGGTACCAAAGACTTCTAGAATGAATGATGAAATATGGGTCATTGCTGATTGTCTTACCAAGTTAGCAAATTTTCATGCTATAAGAGAAGATTTACCACTTGAATATTTTGGAAGACAATATATTAATAATGTTATAAGACTTCATCGAGTACCCTTATCGATTTCTTCTGATTGTGATCCTCATTTTACATCATGATTCATGAAAAGTATTCAGAAATCCATGAATATTGAACTTCGTATGAGCACTTCTTACCAACCTCAAACTGATAGACAATCAAAACGAACTATTAAAACCTTGGAAGCCATGTTGATATATGGCTCACATTACTTTCAAGGTATGTGTGATCAATATATACCTATGGTAGAATTTTACTATAACAATATCTTCCATTTAAGTATTTATATGGCAGCATATTAAGTGTTATATGAGAAGAGATGTCACACATGAACTTGTTAGTATGATGTTGGTGAAAGAAAACCCGTAGTCCCAGAACATGATGAGGAAATGATGGTAAAGGATAAGGTTATTCAAAACCACATCAAAGCAGCTCATAGTAGGCAGAAGAGATACGCCGATAACTAATGAAAAGGTTTATAATTTCAGGTAGAAGAACATGCTTTCTTGAAGGTATCTCCATGGAAGGGTGTTATACGATTCAGTAAGAATGGTAAATTTAGTCCCAAGTACATCATACCTTTCGAAATTATAGAATGAATTGGTCTTGTAGCTTATAGTTTGGCAATGCCTCCAAGTCTCCCCATAGTTCACGATGTGATCCATGTATCACTCTTGATAAAATACATGCATAACCCAACACATGTACAAACCTATGAGGAAATTTAACTGGAAACTTATTAATCTTAGTGTGAAGTTCCTGTCAAGATTCTTGATACCCGAGAAAAAGTGTAGAGAAACTGTACGACTCTTCTGCTAAAAATTATATGAAGAAACCATAAGATGGAAGAAGCAAAATGGGAACCAGAAGAACTTATGATGAAGAACCACCAAAATCTTTTTTTGTTGTAGTATTCTAGAAATTTCAGGTATGAAATTATTTGAAGGAGGTAATAATAAAACACCCCAAGCTTCCGATGTATGTTTCCCATTGAATAATGCCATATCTTTTATTGTACGCAACTTCGAGATTCGAACACACTGTGACCAATAAAACTAGCTGTTATGAATTTTGATAGCCACTTTTTGAAAATTTATAAATTTTATTTTTCAAAATGGACTTCATTTTTGAATTTGGAATATCAAAATTACTTATGGTGAAATTTTTGTATTTTTTGGAAAAATTTTAATTTTTGATGAATAGTGCAAAACACTACGTTATTGGTTAAAACTAACTTTTTATTTAAATAATTATATTTTTATTTAAATTTATTCTAGGTAAAAATAGATACATAATACATAAATATGTTCAATGTAATTCATTTGATTCATTTTATAATAACTTTTGATAAATAAAAATTTTAGTGAACTTATTACTGTCTTTTACCCGTCTTTTTGGAGCCTTTGCAAACCCGAATAAAACATAATTTTACAACATCAATGAATTGATTTTAAAAAATCTAAGATACACAGTTGATATAAAAAAGTAAATTTTGGTTCAATAAGATGAAAATAATATTTTTTGAATAGTAACTTTTAACTTTTACTTACCACAATTAAAAGCAAATAGGGTAATTAAAGGTAAAAAATGATATTATTATTACCCTAACACATGTACTACTTCTTTTGGATATGTGTAATTCCATGTAAAACAACCTTATTAATAAAATATGATCCTTTTGGTCCACTTGGATTTGATTAGGACGTTTATTATTATTTAATTTAAAAAAGAGTTAAAAGTGTTAAACTCAAGTTTTAATAACTGAAACATTTTTAATATAGGGTTATACATAATATAAATTAGACTATAAATATATATTAAAAATATAAACTATTTCTCTACATAATAATATTTTATTTATAATTTTTATACATTATATATATAATTTTGTTTATGACATAATGATGATTCATTAATTACCTTATTAATGAATGATTAAAATAATTGATATTAAAAATAAAAAATAAATATAATTTGAGACTTATGATTAATTAAACTAATTTTATAGGTTACTATGACATTTTAGGGTTTATTAAATGATTTTTGTTCAATGTAATAATGCTTGTATGACATTAACAAAAAAATACTAAATAGTGTCAAAATTGACATAAATGTGTTTTTAAAACAGAATATTATTTTATAAAATGATACAATATTCTTAAAAATATAAGTATTGTCCAAAGGAAATATATATGGTTATTTATATTAATAATTAAAACTAAATAAAACCTATTGGTTGAAAAGATTTATACCCATACCCAACTTATCCTCAAATTAATTCACTTGGGATCCATTAGAAACTAAAAATGAGTTTATTATAAAACAATATTTCCTGCTTTTCTTAAAGTGACTCTCACATCTCTTCTAAAAGGGCACATCCCCGTCTCATAATTTCACACCTCTATATCCTTTTATGTTGCCTAAGACCTGCATAAATATCATCCCAACTTCCCTCAATTTTTATTATAGGCCTTTCTTTGATTGGAATGCCAATCTATGGATGCCTTTTTTATCAACTCAAAAGGAAACACCTGAAATAGAGGTAATAATTTCACCACCCTCTTTCATGTTCTTTTCTTCTTCCACTTCCACTTTACTTGTTGTTTTCATAAAAAAATAATAAAACCAGTACCTTCTACATACTGTGATGTTATTATAAATATGGTATAAACATATTCGTTGTTATATACATCCTAAAAATGACAAAGTCCCCATACGTGCGTACGTACAGATTATTGTCTCCAGGTCGTGGTGTAGTTTGTTATTAAAACAGTTCATTATTTGAATGGGTATAATAATGAGTATAACAGATTTAAATAAAAATATATCATGTTAATTATTATATATATTTAATATACCATCCAATTACATATTATTATACCATAAATTTAATGATATTGTTGCTCGTGCGTACGTACGGATTACCATCTCCACGAATGCGATGAGATTCATTTCCCATCATAATCATTCAAGAATAATTTTAATATTATGATTCAATATACTTTTTATGATCATTATATCATTCTTTATACGAATAAAATACATCCTATTCATAACAAACATGACTTACATAAGCTAGAATATAATATAGAATGAATCAGTTAACACCTGAAACGATGATACTACTAAAATATTATTAACAAAGTAATATTATAAGATCATATGTGATAACATATTTATGTATATGGTTCTTGTATAATTTAATAAATATTATTTAAATATTATAAAGGTGGTTATAGTACCCTATACCTAGTAATATTACAAGGTAAGGGTTAATTTAACAATCTCTTTATTATCTGAGGTTGTTTTTACGAAAGTATCTACTTGGACCTATTTATCATCCACCTTAGTGATTTTATAAAAATATATTTCGGAACATTTTTTAATATTTACTAGACTATGGGTTAATTTCATTTATACCCTTATTTGTCCTAACATGTTTTGAGAGGAATATTTCCGTCGTTTTCCAAACAAGGTACTTTATGACCTTTTCGACAAAATTAATTTAAACATGTTTTTATATTTTATACATCAGGTGTGGCTATTTTATGCCATTATAACATCATTGAATCTTTCCTTACAATATTATAATAATATTATGAAAATAAATGTTTTCTTTTATAATTATGTGACTCTTAAATGATTTCAAAAAAGAAGTATATATTTCTCTCAAATAGGTTTTATTCATCTATGTCACCAACCATTGATAAATTTTTCACTTGTTTGATGTTTTTTTATTATGATACAAATATTCCATTTTTAATTTTAGTTTTTGGGACATGTTTTACCATGGAGGTTTTATTTTTATACCATTCGTGGTTTATGGTTAATGTATTGACATTTTATATGCTAGTTTTAATAGGAATGTTTATGTTATTTTTCAACATTCTCGTATAAGAAATGTATTGGACTTAGTATGTGATGGGTGAAACCCGCTATATCTCCTCGGTGCATCGGTAGGTCTCATGAGACAATTATATGTGGAATTGGCCGAGGCCTTTCCCAATTTGATATTTTTTTTGGCCGAGGCCCAAACCATTTTTAGACATCTTGGCCAAGGCATTAACAAGATGTTTCAGAATGCTTGACATTATACATTCCCTCATTATGAAAATAATACCAACGGTTCATGTGGTTTTTCAACTAGTAGAATACCCATGAATATTTTTTATTTTGTAATTATTTAATCAACTCATATTCCTTCCATAATGTGTTAATGTTTATTATTTGTAAAGGAAAGTGTTTTTTATATTTCACCATGCCTAATGATTATGTTATCTTCCAATGTATTTATTTCCCTTACTGAGCATTTGAACTCACCTATTTCACATGTTTCATTTTCCTAGGATATGAATAAGTTATTTATGAGTGACTTGAAAGCATAATATAGGAGGCTTGAATGTTTCTAATTGAATAAATTAGTATTGTATTTATATTCAAGTTGTAATTATAAAATTATGTATGTATCTTGTTTCCAATAATACTAAATTGATCGGTCTTTCGAGAAATGATTCCTTGTATCATGTCCATGTTATGTAATAAAGCACCAACTCTGTGTAACTACAGTCGGGGCATTACAATAAAATTATTATTGAACCACTAAACAATTAGTGAGTGATTCTCTATTAATGGTTTCTATTATTATTTTAGTATTTCTGTTAACATGGTATATATTTTTCTGTAAAACATGTTTATTTCTGGAAAAATGAGAAGTGGAGATTTTAGGGATAACAAACATAATAGATAGAAAAATGTTTCTATAAAATAGGAAAATCAATATATTATTTTTTTTAAATAAATGTTTCTCGTTGTTGAGGAGACCTAGATAAAATTTAGAAAATAAATCCAAAATACAAATAAATGTATTATAATTATACTATATTACCATAATATTAATGTAATGCTAAAATTAGTTAAAAATATATTGAGTAATCTGGAGAAGGATATACTATTTGATGTGGAATTTAATGTTTTAAAAAATGTATGCCCATGTATTTATGAAATTAAATGTTTTTTACATATGTAAAATTAAAATAAATTTTTGGATGGTATTTAAAACTATGCTATTTTCCTTAATGGGTTTTTAATAATAGAATATTACGTAGCTATTTCATTTAATTGATTAATTTGATGATTAAAATTATATTTTAAATGTTGTTATCCTTATTATTGAAATGAAATAATATTTATTGAGTTATTTTTATTGAAAAATAATATGAATTAGTTATTATAATTTCAAATGGGACATTGAAATTTTGAAACATATTTTTTTTAAGAAAATGAAGTGGGAAAATTAAAGCATATTTCAAATAGTGGAAGGATATAATTTAATTATTTATTAATTAATGATGAAAATTAATAATTTAATTAAATATATATGTCATTACATAAATATAGTAATATGATTTATATTAATAAATATATAAACAAAATATTCTTATACTTAATAGAAAAAAAATAAAATTTATGATATATTAATACGAAAGAATAAGATGTAATTGAATGAAAAATCAATTAAAAGATAACCTCTAAAGGACACATAAACATGTATATTCTAATATGTTTGGGACCATTAAAAATAAACAAATAAATTAAAAAATGTAATTAATTTTAATGACTTTTTTCTCATACTAAATATTTTTTGGTTTATTAGAATTAATTCAAAAGTTTGATAAATTTTAAAAAGCATAGAGTTTCAGATTGTAAGGAAACATGTTATAGTATTATGAAATTAAAATTTTATTATGGATTCGATAAATCTAATTAGGATTTTAAATCATCATTTGTACGTAATAAAATTTGGCTTTGAAATATTTTTTTAAATAATCATTAATAAATTAACATTTTGAATAAAAATAATTAATAAATATTTTTTATGGGAAGAATATGATTTAAAAAAATGGTACATCAAACAAATATTTGATACAACATGTAATAATAACTATATATGTTAATGTTATTTTCGTATATAAAAAATTATGATGTACATCTTATAGAGTAGTGGTATGATAAAACATAAAACACAAATATATTTAATAATTTTTTAATTTCCATGGAGAATTTTATATTCAATTTGTAAAAATATACATTGGTAACATGTTTTGTAAAAATAAAATGCAATCTACAATAAGTGAAAACATGGATAATAATATATGGAATTATATTTAAAATAATTATAAACAAAATATTTGGGTTTTATGTTGTTTTTTATGAATAATAATCAAAATTATTTTTATTATTAACTATTTTTTAAACACTATATGAATCAGTGGATTTAAGAATTGACAGATTTAAGAGTCTCTTTAAATTGAGTGGTGAATTAAGTGAATTAAAATATATTTCATATTGTGGTTTACCCAATTCATTAAGCTAAATTATATTAAAACCATGCTATTTATAAGATTACTTTTTTGTGGCATGGATCATTATTCTAGGAATGTAATTCCCTATTAATATTTTTTTATTCTTATAAATTTTTTCCAGTTAAATATTGTTTATTATTTACTTTTCACTAAAATAAAAACATAAAATAGCACCTATAAAGAAACTATGACTATATTACTAGTGCTTAAGATGAGAAATCATTATATCAATCCCCAAAGTTGGATTTCATTATTGATCAATAAATCACTGAAATTGGAATAGAAAATTAAAATAACATTAAATTTCATTCACTAATGAATATACTATAATCAACAATAATATATATGTTTAACCAACATAATAAAATTTATCAAAGATACAACATGATTAAATAAAAATAATAATTTGTTAAAATAATTTTATTATATGTTATATATTTTCCTTTTTAATTTAAATTATATAGATATTATTTTCATATCATTTCCAAAGTATCCATCTATATCGATGTCGTACAATATTGATCTAGTATCACTTTTCCAATATTTTAATTGTTATCTCTATTTTTCATGGTCTTTCACATCATAATTAAAGAAAACCTTATGAATTATCAGATCTATGGTTTTTACAATGTGTATTTTTGGTTTTAATGTCATTTCAATTAACATGATTGTGGTAATATTATGTTGATCTTCTATGAATCAAATTCTTTTAATATAAATATGACACATGTTTCATTATCTTCCTTTGCATTCTTTGTTGAAAAATTAAAATTTAGGAAATAGAAATTTTTCCTCAGTTACATGTTCTTTTGAAAAAAATTCCCAAATATATATATTCTATGAATAAACCTATTAAAATTAATAACCTACAATATCAATTTAATATAAATGTTATTTTAATCTTACATGAAAAAAATTACATGCATTTCATTTTCAATGTTTATAATCTTTATAATCAGGATTAATTAATTCAATTATCTATCTTCTTGGTATGTATTTTCGCATATAAATTTTTTCATTTTTGGGAAACCTTCACTATATAACATTAATAATCTTTTGGGTGTAAAATTACCATAATAAGTATCATATAATGATTTCAAATTATAATTATATTTTATCCACTTCATCAATAAATATTTAACAGTTTCATCAATTGATGGAAAACTTATTTCAATGTCGATTATACCCAAATAAAACCATTGTTTGAACTAATACATTCTTTATAGTTGTCAACTCACCTCAAACACCACTTTAATGGTTCATCATGACCATGACCATTATTGTTTTTCCCAGGTTTCATACATGCACACTTTAAAAATCATTAAATTATTATTCATCAATTATTTTCTGATCATCATTTTTGAAAAGATCCTTCATTATATGGAAATAATGATTAAATATAGTTTTCAAAAACACCAAATCATGGATTAATATTTTAAACATATATAAAAGTTAAAATAGATAATTGGATATTTTTAGGCTCTATAAATTATATGTACAAAAATAATTTTTAAAATCATAAAAACAGTTTATACTTTTTTATGGTTAAAATCATGATATACTATCTTATTATTGAATAAGTTTTATAAATTTACTATCTGGGTATTGTTTTTTTTATATATGACCATAATTGGATATTGGGTAGTGGTTTCCAATTTACATCAATAACCAAAGAAAAAAATCATAAATTGTTTTAAAGGTATTTGTGGTAATACCTATAAAAGGTGTCCCACCATTATTTTCTCACCCTCACCCCTTAGTCAATATAATATCTATTGATTATAGTGCTACCTGTTTATTTTTTTAGATCATATTTTTTTTCTCAATATTTCATATTTCTATATTTTTTTAAAAAATATTTTTATGAGTAGTTTTCGGATGAAGTTTTTTTTAATTATGTGGTATTTACTATTTTTAATTACTTATTATAATTAAATTGTATATTATAAATAATATATTACATGGTTATGTATTACAATGTTTGTTGTAAAATATTTTTATAATGTTTCAATGATATTATAAGTATTAAATTATATTAAATTAAATCATTTACAAATTTAATAGTATATAATTTAATACAATACTAGAAAGAAAAATTATACTTGAAAAAATTTTAGAAGTAATCATAATAAATATCTCAACTATTTTTTAAAATAATATTGATTTATATTTGTACATAGTGAGATATTTATGTAGGTGTATCACTTTTTAGTTATTCCATGTCTAACAAATGGATTTTCAATGACTATAGCTGGTGAGATGATGAATGTAAATTGTACCCAATTCACACTATATAATATCATTATAGACTATTAACTTAATGTATTACATTAAAAATAAAATAATTTTTTTTTAATATAATAGAAAAATCATTGATCAAATATACATTATTGATAAGTTGATCTAAAGGTTGTTAATTTCACTAATTAGTCAAATTATAATAATAACAAAGGACAATATAGAGACATATAATTTTAATAAATAAATTACTATATATTTTAATTAAAATGGTGATGTAACTGGTATTTAACATGAAATTACCTTTTTTACATAGATATAAGGATTTGTAATTCTCTGTAGTTATATAACCATTAATGTTATTAACCGAAATACTAATCGATTGTTAAACAAAATAGTAAACTATGTAGTATGGTAAATTATATATTAACCTATTCAATATAAATTATATATTTTGGGGACTAAAATATCTGATAAATGATGATAAAGACTAGAAAGAATTATTTTAAATGGTTATAAATCCTTCTAATGTAAAACTATTGATATGAGAATCAATATATATTCTCTTACATATGATCAAACTCTTTTCATAAATCTACCATCATAGTCACATGATACCAAGTCATATCATCATGTATTGAAATATCATAGTGAGATTGGATCCATTAAGACAATTACACCACAAAATATAGTTATGATGGTGGAGTATTTTATTGATAATGATGTTTCATGTGATATGATAAATTTTATTCATGAAGATGTTGACCAATACAATTATAATTCTTTTGATCCATACCAAATTTATATTAATAAATTTTCAAATAATTAATCTCTATTAACATATAGGTTGAAATAAGGTATCTCATTATTTATAGAACTTTATTTTTATATCATATTTCAATGCATGATATTTTTTGTAGTTATTACTAGCATCCATCTGGCTGTAGATGTCCATGCTTTTAACATTTAGAGAGAATTGGAAAGAAAATAAACATTGATGATTGTGAAAAAAGAATAACATATTGAGTTATATTATAGTTATATAATTGTAAAATAAAATATAGGTAAATACACAATTCATTTTGACAAGTATGTCTCATATCTCTAAATGTGGTTGTGAGTTATATAAGATTAATTTTTTAATCTTCTGGAGGATTTCAATATTATCTATACCCACATGATTCAATGAAATCATGTCTATCAATCACACGAAACTGGATGTTGAATTAAATATACCTTTTTATTATGGATATTATAAGAGAATTTCCAAATGATATTAATTCATGAGGATGACAAAATAAATTACTCTTTAGGATACTATAAATCCCAAAAGAGGGAATTGTTCCATGAAACATAACCATTCTAAAAGATTAAGAATACTAGAAAAACATATATAGAGTATTATTAAAACATATTGAGTTTTTGTATCAGATAAATGAACTGCATTATCTATTTAATATATTGGAATATGTTATACAAAAAAAATTTAATCACATAATGATATATTTTGATAATTTATTTTTGTGTTTTAGACTCTAGATTATTTGTTCGACCATTTCATGGTGGACCAAAATAAATATAAAAACATATTTCATCATTTTTGGTAAATTATTACATTTTTCACAATAATTCACACCCTATAACTATAATTATTTAGTATTTTTTTGAAAAGATATATAATAAATTTTTTTCACGGAATATCTTCAAATAATTAACATAATGATATTACCTTTTAGTATTATTTATAGACATATCTTATATAAAATATTCCTTCATAATATTGTGAATATGAGATCATTAGAAAATAAGATATCATATACTTAATAAGGATAAAATTTAAGACATAAATCTAACACTATAGTCAATAATAATATTTTTATAATTGTATAAGTGTATGATCAAACCATAAATTTTTTATACCCAATAAGGAATAGATCAAAATTCCAGAGTCATCAGATAATGCATTAGAATTTAAAAAAAACATTAGTCATAAGAAAAAGCAGTTTTCATCAATCTATAATGTACTAGGAGACTATACCATAATCATAAGAACATGTAAATAGAATTTTTGAATAATCGTAATTAAGGAGAGTCATTTTATTATAATGTTATCATTTTAAAGATCATAATAACATTGTAGATAATATTCCATGATAGATTGGTTTCTCTTCACAATATCATTTCACCCCTAGAATGTGTTTACCCACATCATCATTATATTTTATTGTTATGTATAATCCTTTAAGATATTCATTAAATGTCTATTTAATTTAGGTACCACCCATCATGTAACAAAAAATATACATATATGTGTCATAATATAATAAAAACCTTCAACAATTAATCATAGACTAGAGCATGAAAATGAAATGGGTTTTAAAAATATTCCTTTTTAAAAAAACATAATCAATATAAATAAATATTAAAAAGTGGTATCATTATATTATATCCCCATTGAATCATCAGTAACATCAATGTATGATGACATGGATGAGAAATACATTTCACAAGACATTCGAACCATATATGAAAACAGAATAAAAATATCATTTTATTTTTTTAAAATTATAAAAAAATTAAATATTGTTTAGAAAAATAATTTTATAAAATACCCAAAAATATTTTTAAATTACAATCAACTGAAATATTACTCAAGTGGTCTGGAAAATTACTCCAATCTATAAAAATTAAAACACATATATATTAAAACATTTATTAAAAAGGATACTCGTTTAGAAAATCACCCAAATGTTTCTTTTATATCATTTAAAGAAAGTAATAAAAAATTATAAATAATCCTTTATAAAATTTTTATGATTAATTAATATCTTCCCAAAAAATTGAAAACATTGGACACAAATAATAAAGGTCACTATCAAAAGTGGATAAATTATGGAATTTATGAAAATAATTTTCATATTCATCTCTCATAAAATTTAGAGAATAATAAAAGGAAAACATGAAAAAATTATAAATGAATAGAGTAAGAATAAAATTGATTTCCTTTCATATATAAAGTAAATATAACTCCCCAAATGTATATAAATGTATAAAAATTCACTATTAATAGCGAGATTACAAAATAAACCCTTACCTCAGGCCGTAACATTCTTAAAATACACTCATATGGTAATTCATAATAAATATAGATTTATTATAACATTATTCGTGGAACATATTAATTATTATATTAAAATATAACATTTTTATAATTTATAATTACCTATGTTTTAATAATTACTTATTAAAATAAATTTTATGGTGTTTAATGTTTTATTTGATCTGAATGTCCTAGTTTGGATTCTCTAGTACATTTATCTTATTAATTTTTTCATCATAAAAAAATATTAATAACATAATATGTATAATATTTATTCACTGTAATGACATTTATAACCATACATATATGGTGGTGATGAACAATGAACTACCTAACATTGCGGATACGATAGACTGTAAGTATCAAAAATTGTTGTATTAATTTTCCATGGAATTAAATTGATAAGTAAAAAATTAATATAACACTCCATAATACAAATAATAAAAAAAATATCATAATTGTTCATTTAATTTATCTAAATGATCATTGCATTATAAATGAAATGAAAAATGACTCACATAACTTACTGAAGGTGGAAGTCTGTACGTATGCATGGACACCATTATCATTTGTCATAGGATTGAATATGATTAAGAAATGGATGTAAGATTACAATAAATTAAATTTAATTATTTAAATATATATATTACACTTGTAAAAATATTATATATGATTTTGAGTAGGTTAATTAATAAATAAACATGTAATTTATTCATAGTGACAATTAGAAATTCTTTTGGAATCCTCCTTCATCATGAATTTAAAGTGTTCAAAGATTCATATATTGGGTTGAACAGAAGATATAGAACATGGGGAGGTAATTTCGAAAGATTTTTTTATTTTTCACTAGAAAATATATATTTCTTAAAATGTTTTATTTAATTAGGGGGATATGACCTCCCTTCATAAGTGATGGGAGTGACACTCCAGTATACATGAAAAAATTTAATATTTAATTAAGTTATATTCATGTGAATGTAGAGAAAAATAAACAGAAATTCAAATATAAGATAAAGTGTTTTAAAATAAAATTATCCAATAACATATTTCCATGTTTATAAAAGTTCATTATGATAACTATGTGGCTACTCACATATTTTTTAAAACATTACATTATAAGTAAGTTTTACAATTGTATTGATTAATTATGAATAAAAATTAATTTGAAAATACAAATAAATTTGTATGACTTGGTTTTAAATAGGAAAAGCATTTTCACATTTCAAACATTTAGGGGTGGAAAAAATCCATCTTAAATCAATATCACCAAATTAAACTAAAACAATTTTACATAAAATACATTTCAAACCATAACACCGATTTTATTTTAATTTCTATAGATATAGAAAAAAATCAATTAATGTAAAAATATATTATTGAATATATTATCTAAAATTTCAATAAAATCATTAATAAGTTGTTATTAATTTAATTTATAGTGATACAAATAAATTTCATTCATAAAAACAGTTTTTGAAAAAATTATATCTTGTAATTTCAATTTGTTTTATTTTCATTTCAAAATATTTTACAATAAATGTAGTAATTTTATGATTTTTATAAATAGAATTCTAAAATGATTTATATTCTATGTTAATTTTTAAAAAGGAAATTTGTGTAAAATAATGTTCATAAAAAATAATTCAGAAATGTTCATTTAAATCAATTTTATTTTCTAAATCATGTAAAAATTATTTTAACAAATAATATTAGTGTCAAATAATATATAACTTGGTTATTTTTTATAATTTATTTGAATTATTCACATAATTGAGGGTGTTTTGTGATTCAAAATCAATCAATTTCTTTGATGAATAAATTATAAATTATTTTGCTGTTAAATTATATCCCACAGATAAAAAATTAACCCTAAATATTTTTTCACTACGATACAATAAAAAAAATTATACCACACACTAATCCAATCTTTGGGTTCCAACATTTCTTCCTCAAACATAGAATTTCTTCTGAGGACCTTAACTAATTGAACAGTCTTGTTTTGTAACACTTTATCAACATGATCCATGATCTTTATTAGTTTCTCCTCATATGAAACATCACACTCCAATGGTATGACCTTTGAGTATTGTAGAAGTAATAGATATTTCAAAAAAAAAATAAATATGAAATGTGTTTCATGAAACAAATCATGAATATGGAAGAGGATTCATTGAAGAAGTAAGTGATAAGACTCATCTTGATATGAGGAATAATCTCAAAGGGATATATATATATATATATATCATGATATTTTCATTCACTTGTTTTAAAATATTATTACATTCTCATAAGAATATATTTCAAGGAAAACATTTTCACCAAAGTCAATGTCTAGATGTACTCATATATTATATACATAATTATTCTATCAAATTTCTTCTACCCAAAAATGTTTTTTAATTTCTTTAACAATCTATTCCATTTACTGATCCATCTCAAGTCTCAATATATTTTATTCTCCAACTTCATCAAACCATGTAGGGGTCCGACTTTTTCCCATATAATTCCTATAAAAAGACTTAAGAATAGGGTAAATTGAGTGATTTAAAAAATTAAGTACATTAAAACAACAATATTCATGGTATGCAGGTTCCGATATTTTCCTTATCAAAAATTTATAGTGAAAAAAATAAAACCAACAAGGAAAAAAGATAAAACATAATTGATTTATAATAGTTTAGGGAAAAGAAATCCCATTGTCCACCCCCACTAAAACTATACTCAAAGTGTTTTGGGGACATAAAAAAAATTAAACCTTTTATAGGGACTCCTAATTGAGTTAAATTATATGTTACTTATTACAATGGTCTGATAGTATTCAACATGGATCTCAATTTATATGGATTATTCATAAACTTAACAAAATCGATCAGAAAATGTGTACAAATAGCTAATGCTAAAATATGTTTTAAAAAAGGTAAATCACATAATTCCATGAAGAAAATCAAAGTATTTTAATTTAAATTAGGAGAAGATGAGAATATTCTATGTGATATTTTGGAGGTTCATCAATTACAAAAGAAGATAATGTAATCAGTAAAATAATTTATAGAAAACATCAAGAGTTATATTGTAGAGATATTTTAAGAATGTATCATGTTGGTATTATATAAACTTCTTCAGGATCACAAATCATTTTCACCTGAATACCACCATACCTCATACAGTAGAAAAAGTCATCTATTTATATCTTATCTTTTGAATGTAAACTCATTCAATTTTTATAATCATAATAATCAATTGAGTAATCATTTTAAAAATATGTTGAGATAAGTTATTAATTTTTGGTGTCCATCCTTACTAATTATAGAATAAAACATTATGGAAAAGATTTTAGAAACCCCCTTCTTTAAAAAATTCCATCCTTGGATAAAAGAATCATGTCTAAATCAATCTATCCTAATTTATACATCAATTTTTATGATCATAAAAGCATTAATTAAATAATTGATTTATTATAACAACATATCACCTATATTCCTGATGACACACAATATGGATTTTCATTATAGGATAATCTACTAATAGTAATGTTCTTGAAAAATTATTTACCAAGAAACTTTATAACATAAATCACTATATATTATCAACTTCTATATTATTGAGTATGAATTCTATTTCAAATGATAATATCTTATTGATGTCTCATACATTAATTCCATGGATTCCATTGATGTTCATAAAATAATCCAGTTACAAGAAAGTGTCTAGTCAGAGTAATGTATCACTGAGAGGGGGAGGGGGTGAATCAGGGATATTCATTTTCTACAATGTTTATTTTCAATTTAACAAACTTCACCGCCTATTAGAGATTTCAACTCCCTTATAAAGACAAACTCACCACACATTCACAGTCACACAAATATTTACAAGGTTCACTATTCAATAAGAATATCTACAACCTTGTTATGGTTTAGAAATAATATAATACCTTAAAATTCAGTATGAAAAAAATAATTGGATTACAAAGAGTATGATATACCCTTATACTTATGTAGCACTGTCAAAAAATACCTTCAGTGTGTGTACCCTACTATCACAACAGGGTAAAAAAATTCATTTGTAAAAACTCATGTTGCCTGCGTTTCTCTTCAATTCACCAAATTTATTCAATTGTAAAACAATTATTCTTTTCCATACCCAAAAAAAAGTTAAGAACCTCAAAGTAAATTTATAATGAAATTTTCTCGAATTCTAAATCCGATTTTCCATGTCCGATTATCTAAGTACGATTCTTTCAATAAAATTCGTCATGAATAATTTTCCTAATAGAATGAAATAAAAATTAATCTTTACTACATCAATTCAGAATAAAATTCTTAAAATTAGAATTTTGAGAAATACAAATGAATCTCACAACATAAATTCATAAAAAAATTCTTCATTTTCGATTCTCTTGATTGAATGAAATACAAATGAAACAGAACTACTTTAATTACGAATACAATTATTCATGTCTGAAAAACCTTATATAGAGATACCTTGTAAGGAAATAATGAAGCCAATTCATTCATCCCAATACCAAAATCATTCAAATACAATTGACAAGTTCAATAAGAGGATTCACTGAATATGATTGATCCTGAAATCAGTGATCAACCGAATAAAATAATTTCAATCTTGCCTATTCTCTTTCACTTCATTCCCATCAAAATGTCTCCATTATAAAAAAGGTACCACTTTATCTCTCTGAAAACTTAGAGATTATTTCATTAATACAATGAACAGTACATCATCTCACCAAGTATAATGTACTTGGTTCCCATTTATAGGACACCCAAAACATGTTTATGTGGGAATCCAGGAATTTTTCTCACTCACACTAATTCACCCATATTTTAATTTCACTGAAAAACTCAGAACAATTATGACTTCTTCAATGCTTCTCGATTCTTCTAAAAACATCTACAATAAACGACTCTCCCTTTCTATAATCCCGGTTATTATGTCAATATGATTTCAATTGAAGAGTAATACATGGGTCCAATCATATGAATTTTATTATTTCATGCTGGTTTCTTAAAAATAGTGTTTTAACCATACCAATTTAATGTGTTTGAAGAAATGAAGTTCTCCAGTTAAGATACAATCAGTCTTTTAAAAAGAAATGCTCCCCCTTGAAAATTAATTCATAAATATCCAATTTATTTTATTTTCTCATTAACCACTTGAGAAGAAACATATTTAAATTTAAAACATGTTCCTGAATCATGACTACCTACATGAATTTTTGTTCAATGAGGATCAACTTTAGCATCATTTGTCAGTAATTGGAGTGTATTTTAACTTTCCATTCATTCACAATTCTTTCTGGTCATCTCAACTAAATAATGATCTTTTCTGAATACAAATGGTCTGGATAAGTTCATCTTCAATACAATAATTTTGGATATGATTTTGCCTGTTATGATCATTCAGGTTTCAATTATTCTTGTTACTCTCTCTCGTTAAGATCAATCTAGTTAAGGTCATTATAGGTACTATCCTTGATCATTTCTTGTTTCAATCACTCTATTTACAATATTTCTGGATATGACCATTCATTATTTCTTGTTATGATCATTCTGGTTATGATTATAGGGGAAATACAATATGAAAACAAAGATATGCCCGGATATGATACAATGCTTTATGTATGTGATTCATTATCAATCGACACCATCTCATTCCTTTTATTATACATGAATATATTTTTTTTTTTGAAAAAAAACAATTCTTCAACTTCCATTGGCATCACCTTTTCCAACAACATCATCCTTTTCTTTAGTACCACTTTTTTCTTCGGCACCACTTTCATCAACACCACCATTCCATCAGTACCATTTTCATCGGAACCACCTTTCCTTCGATACCACATTCATCGACACCACCTTTTAATCAGTATCACTTATATTTGCACAAAATTTCCATGAATACAAATTTCATTGGAATTACCTGAATAAAAACTAGCACTACCTCTTTTATATCTACTCGATATACAATTGTTCTGAAATTAAATAGATATAGTCTGGAAACAATTGTTTTCTGATTGCTATGAAAAACAATAATGTAGCACCCCCAGTTTGAGGTATGTGGAATTTTTTATGCATATTTATGTGTCTAAAGTGCATGGGAAGAGTTGGTATGAGGTTGAGAGAGTTTGTAATGGTTGTGAATCATATTGGAGGCTTTACTTAGGGAGCACAGATTGAGCATGGTTAATGGAAACCATGAGGATTTCCCGATAAACCATGTAGGGGTAGACATTAGGCTTCACACATCCTACGCACAGTTTTCCAAACCGTTCGAGGAAACTGTACTGACCCTTGCTCTCAAGGAAGTAGTGTGAGCACGATTAGTGCAAGGTTTGCCAAAATGTGCGAACTAGCCGTGTGCCCACTAAAAAATAGGGGTTTAAAACCTGGGATCACTCGGGATTGCCTCATTCCTCTCCAAATTTCCTCCCACTCGAGCCTCACTATTTATTTTTGTTTCGCAAGAGTTGTAGAGGCTCTCCCACATGTTTTTGAAGCGATTCGAAGGGGTTTCAATGTGGTTTCTCCGGAGTAAGTCTATCCTCTTGGTCTCCTTGTGTTTTCCTCTAGATCTACATCCCTCAATTTCTTGTTTTCTAGATCAACAATTTTTATGTGTATATCTAGGGGTGTGGTTGACATGGATAATACTTTTAAGGGTTTTGAATGCTATAAAAAGGTATCTAGAGAGGTTTCAGTGGTGCGTTCGACAGTTTTGAGGCGCAGTTGTTTGTGGGTCGATTTCTTAGGAAAACTAAAGGTAGGTGGCTTCTCTCTCAACTCTACTTGGTTAGAGATAATGGTTTTGGTTAAAAATACTTTGTTGTGCTTGAAATTAATTGTGTTTTGATGTGCGAAATTTATTATAAGTCTCTTGGGTGATGATTTAGGGATTTTTGGGGAAAAGGGAGTTTTGTGGTGAAATTCTATTCTTGTGGATTTTAAAATAGAGATTTTTAAATGGGATGATATGGTTGATTTTTGAAAATTATTTATAGAAATGGTTTATATGAAAATGGTTTTTAGATAAAAATGTTATTTGGCATGGAAAATGGTTTTCAAATAGTGAAAGATTTATTGATGTGGAATGGTATGCAATGGAATTGGATGATTGGATGTTTTTGTGACCATGGTGAGTTTTTTCTTTGTTTAGCTTGATTGAAATGTTGTGTGGAAGTGGGAAAGAAGTATCACTATAAAAGGTGATCATGTTGGGTGGGAAGTCCCACTGTTATGAGTTGGGCGGGAAGTCTCACCATTACTGTTTTGGGTTGTCAAGTAGTGTGTGGGAAGTCCTGATAGATGAAGATGGGGAGAACAAGTTGGGAGGGAAGTACCACTATTATGGTTGCTTATTTTTGTGTTTCTTAGCATATATGGAATTTTTTGTGGGAATTTGAAGTGGTTGAATTGGCTTCCTTACGTCTCATGGTTGATTTGGCTTCCTTGTGTGGTATGTTTGGACTATGACATGATTGTTTGGCTTTCCCTGGGTTAACTTTCTTTGGGAAAGATGTTTGGGTTAGGGTGTGATGACTTATGGTAATGGATGCACTTGTGATTATATTATATAAACTATTTTATATAAATGTTCTAATAGTTTTATCCCAGTGGCGTGTATAGGGAAGTCATTTGGGGAAATCCTACTAAGTTTTAGTACTCACCCCCTACTATGGAACATTGGTGTATTTTACAGATGTTGTGTATCATGGCATGGGAAAAGGTACGGCACCTACCACTTTTAGTGGTGCATTGTGATGTCTTGGTGGAGCTTGGAGCTTGGAGCATGGTGTGGAGCTGTGGTGGTGTCATGGCTCGTAGTGTTTGCTGTTTAGTTTCCTCTTGTACTCTGATGTGGTATAGACATGTCTAGTTGTATTGGTTTTTGGATGTATTGTGGAAAAAAATGGTTGTATTTTGGGAATACATGCTTTGATGTCTTGGTTAACATGCAACGTATAGTGACTAATAGTGGATGGTTTGGTTGGTTTTTTCTTAAGGGAATAACATTCCCTAACTTGATCTTGATGCCCTCAGCATTTATTGCAAGCCTTTGGGATCTTGGGAATGTCACATAAGCCTAGGTATCCCTCACTGCCTCCTCAAGCCAATGAGGTTGGAGTGAGGTGTTACAATTATTATCAGTTTGTTCGGTCCATTGATTTCAAGCGAGAGTAGTTGTTCGATCATTGGTGTTGATCATTGGATTTGGTTTTGACATTCTTGGTGGTATATTCCTTGAGCCGGGATGGTAAAAAGGTGTAGTAATGCCGGAACATAGAATGTATTGCATAAAAGGACGTAGCTAACCCTCTTATGCTGAACATCATGTTACTAGGGAGGTGGGTACATAATTTTTTTGGAGACACTTATAGGCATTGGATATCACATTTTCGTGGGTGTAGCCAATGAGATGGGCATGTCATGCATGGTATAAATGACTTCACACTAGGATTATCATTTCATTGGGGTATAATGATTTATGGTGTAATATGAATTTGTGAAATTGTAATGTTAATAGATTTATATTTTGAAAATGGTTTGGTTTTCAAAATGGCGAAACATGGAAAATGTGAACTTATGGGAAGCCTTCTGAGATAGTGTTGTGTAATGTGATTTGAAATGGGATTTCGTGATGTCTACAGAACTGAGACTCATGGTTTTGTGTTTTATGTTTATAGAAATAGCACCAGGTAGGCATCGTAGAGTCCAACCAGAAGTGGCTGATGATAACATGGTTGCACCTGAGCCTCGGGGGAACAAGCAGCTACTAAAAAATATAGTGCAAGATTTCCATGCTGTGGAAAGTGGGAACAATGCAGATGAAACAAGGCATGTGGATAATGCGGTTCTGTTTGAAAAGAAAAATCCTCCCATATTCAGGGGTGACTCAGAGCTAGAGAGGGAAGAATCATGGTTGAATAGAATGAACAAGATGTTCGAGTTCTTGGGAACACCGGTAGAGTTGAAAGTGATGTTTCCCACGTATATGCTAGAAGATATTGACCTTCAGTGGTGGGAGTTGGTCATCCAAGAAGAGATGAACCAGGGTGTGACATGTGAAGGATATTTGGAAGTGTTTAATAAAAAAATCTATGCACATACATTCATATTTCAGCACATGATTGATTTCTTCAGTCTGAAGAAAGAACATATTTCTGTGACGGAGTATGCCGCTATGTTTATGAACATTTTGCAGTTTTCACCCAAGGTGGTGGGTAGCACATCATTGAAAGAAAGGATCTATGAAGCGGGGTTAAGGTAAGAAATCAGTTCAAAGATAGCGGTGCTGTGTATAGATGATTACACATAGATGGTGAATAGAGCCTTTGTGGCTGAGTGATATTTCTTGGGAGCTTTGGGCGGAGGAAGCATAGTGGTACCCATGATTACTAGTGGGAACTCTAACACTAGGTTCAATCTAATGAGGGACACTAAAATATTACTCCGAAGCCCCAAATCAAGCCAGGATGTTTCTAGTGTGGTTTTATGAGCCACATCAAGCATGATTGTACGACACAACCTCGATAATTCCATAATTGTAAGCAGATGGGTCATCTGCAGCGTTATTATTGGAATTGTCCAAGGTCGGGTGTGCGTGACACTTCTCAGTGCTTGAGATGGATGGGTATGTTGCAATATTGGGAATGGATTGGCTAGTGGCATTTAAGGTCTACATCGATTGTAACTCACAGATACTGGCTTTTACGACACAAGATGGCGTTAGAAATCTCTATAGTGGTGAGAGGCATGAACGACATGGTGCAACGAGTTTGTTGGAACTAGGAGTGGGCATGTTATCGTATCAGTTGACAGGGTTGTCGTTGGAATAGGTATACCACATTGAGAGGAGTGTTCTTCTAGCAATGGTGGATCGGTTCATGTATGTTTTTCTTGAAGAATTCTATGAGTTACCTCTCGTAAGAGAAGTGGAGTTTATGATTGATCTCCTTCTGGGGACCAGTTTTATCTCACATATGTCTTACCAGATGGAACCTAATAAAATGAGGGAATTGAATTTCTAGTTGGAAGAGTTAGAAAAAATAGGGTTTATCCGAACTAGCACGTCTATGTGGGAAGCTCCAGTGTTGTTTCTGACAAAGGCAGATAGTACTTTGAGGCTCTCTGTTAATTATCCAAGACATAACCAAGGTACGATAAAGAACAGATATCCACTTCCTCGAATTTTTTATTTTTTCAATCAGTTGAGGGGAGCCTAGTGGTTCTATATGATCAACCTGTGGTCGAGATATCATCAATTTCGGGTGAGGAAGGATGATATTCCTTAAACAACTTTCAGATGTAGATACGGCCATTATGGATATGTGGTTATACCCTTTTGTCTAACGAATAAGCCAGCGGTGTTCATGGAATCAATGAATAAGATATTTCATAGATATATGGATTCATTTTTGGTGGGGATTTTAGACGATATTCTGGTGTATTCACAAACAAGGGTGGAGAATGAGCATCACTTGGTGATAGTGCTTGGGATCTTGAGGGATCAACAGTTGTATTCCAAATTATCAAAGATTGAATTTTGGATACATGATGTTCGTTTTCTTGGACATGTGATTTCTGAATGAGGTGTTTCAGTGGATCCAAAAAAGATAGAGGTTGTTGTCTCATGGAAACCTCCATAGAATTTGTTTGAGATACATAGTTTTCTTGGTCTAGCTGGTTATTATTGGAGTTTTGTTCATGATTTTTCACATTTGGCTTTGCTGATGATATCTTTGACAAGAATTAATGTTCCATTGTAGTGTAATGAACAATTTCAATAGTGTTTCTAAGAGCTAAATGTTCGCCTTACATCGGCTCCAATCATGGTTTTCCCAGAACTAGGAAAAGGGTACGTGGGTATTGTGTTTCATCGTGATTAAGTTTGGGGTGTGTTCTCATGCATGGGAATCATGTGGTTGCATATGGATCAAGGAAGTTGAGGGTGCATGAGAAGAACTACCCAACTCATGATTTGGAGTTAGTAGCAGTGCTCCTTTCATTGAAAGTGTGGCGTTATTATCTATTCAGTGAATAATTCACAATGTATACATATCATAAGTGCTTGAAAAACATTTTCTCACATAGGGATTTGAACTTGGGGAAAATGAAATGGATGGAATACCTCTAGATGATTGATTTTGACTTGATGTACGCACTGGGTATTGGAAATTCGGTGGCAGATGAATTAAGTACAAAATCATATGCTCATGTGGTAAAACATGCATCAGACCAGTGGCAGTTGATGTCAGTTATAGCTGACATACGGTTGGAACATGAGGACCAGGGTAATAGAGAGGTATTTTTTCTGGTTTTGTTGATTGCTAACTTGGTTGGACTTGTTAGAGAGGCACAAATATCTGATTCTGAGTGTGTGACCATGGGGTCGAGATGCAATGGTGGGGAAACTATTGAGGGTTGGCAAATGGATGGAGATTCAGTTCTGTGTTTTCATAATTGGATGGTTGAACCAGTTTAATTTCAAGAGGATCTTCTCAGGGTGTATCATCATTCCAGGTGGGTTGTTCATCCTGGAATTTAGAAAATTTATAAAGTGTTGAAAGCACAGTTCTGGTGGTATGGAATGAAAAGTTGATTGGTTGAGTTTTCTTCGAGATGCTTGACTTGCTAGCAGGTCAAGGCAGAGCGTCAGAGGCCAGTGGGAAAGTTGCAGTATTTACCATTCTCTGTTTAGAAGTGGGAGAAAATAACGATGGATTTTGTCATAGGTCTCCCAAGAACGGTCAGAAATCATGATGCCATTTGGGAGATAATGGATCTGCTAACGAAGTAGTCCAATTTCATCCCAATTCATGAATCTCATACGGTGGAGGATCTGACCAAAATCTATATCTGGGTGGTGGCTAAGAGGCATGGTGTTCCTGTTTCCATCGTATCTGATAGAGATCCGAGGATTACATCTCATTTCTAGAAATCCATACAGCAAGCCCTTGGGACACAGTTGACTATGAGCATGATGTATCACCATCAAGCAGATGGTCAATCCGAGAGGATGATACAAACTCTGTAGTACATGTTGTGGGCTTGTGTCACTGATTTTGGTGGCTCATGGGAGGATCACTTGTCATTGGTTGAGTTTTCATACAATACCTGTTATCAGGCATCCATACAAATGGCACTGTTTGAAGTTTTGTATGGACAACCTTGTTTTTCTCCACTATGATGGGTGGAAATGGGTGAGTCCTCAATGGTTGGACTCATCCTTGCCCATGAAACTACGAAGAAGATAAATATTATCAGGAAGAGAATGGAGATGGCTCGGAGTCATCAGAAATTGTATGCGGATCATCATCGATGACCGTTGTCATTCGAGGTGAGTGATCAAGTTTCCTTGAGGATCTTTCCTAAGCAGGGACATTGTCTTTTTGGGAAGCAGGGAAATTCATCTCTGAGGTATATTGGAACTTTTGAGATTATCGAGTGGGTTGGTGAGGTGGCTTCTTGTTTGGCTTTTCCACATAGTTTCAGTGCGGTGCACAATGTTTTTCATGCGTCAGAGTTGAAAAAGTATCAGCCAGATCGTGCCCACATGATTCGAGGGGAGCAAGTTGAGCTAGAACCGGATGCTTCATTGGTGAAAATGCCAGTGCAGGTTTTGGATAGGCAAGAGAAAGTCATTCATGTTAAAAGAAATAGTTTATTTCGTGTTTTTTTGAAACATGGTATGATTTAAGAGGATACATGGGATAAAGAGATGGTCGAGCAGTGGCCTGAGCACTTTTGGCAAAAGGCAGGTTCACTACTTTCCAGGGATGGAAAGTCCAATGGTGGGGAGAATGTATCACCCCTCGGGTTGAGGTATGTGGCCATTGTTTATGAATTTTAAGGTGTTTATAGTTCATGGGATGAGTTTGGAAGAGGTTTGGAGAGTTTGGAATGTTTTTGAATGAGTTCGGAAGCATTTTTTAGGGATCACGGTTTGAGAATGGTCAGTTGAAACCATGCGGATTCCCTAGGAAACCATGCATGGGGAGACATTTGGCTTCGCATGGCCTGTGCACGGTTTTCCAAACCATTTGAGGCAACCGTGCGGACCCTTACTCTCAAGACAGTAGTGTGTGCACGGTTAGCACACAGTTTTCCAAACAGTGCACAGTAAACGTGCGGCCACATAATTATAGGGTTTTAAAACTCGGGCTCACTCGAGCTTGCCTCATTCCTCTCCCAATATCCTCCCACTTGAGTCTTACTCAGTATTTTTGGTTCTCAAGGGTTGTAGGGGCTCTCCCACACCTTTTAGAAGCGATTCGAAGGGGGATTCAAGGAGTTTTCTACCTGGTAAGTCACTCCTCCTGGCCTTCTTGTTTATTCCTCTAGATCTACATCCTTATCTTTCTTGGTTTTCTAGATCTACACTTGTGGTGTATAGATCTAGGGTTTTGGTTGACTTGTAGGATGTTTTTATGGATTTTCAATTCTAGGTAAATGGATCTAGAGAGGTTTCGGTGGTGCATTCACGGATTTTGATGTGTGGTTGTTTGTGGGTCGATTTCTTGGTAACCCTAATGGTAGGTGGCTTCAATATCGACTCCAGATGGTTAGATCTAATGGTTTTGGTCAAAATTAATTTTTTTTGCATAAAATTAATTGTGTTTTGATGTGCGAAATTGATTTGAAATCCCTCAGGTGATGTTTTGGGGATTTTTTGGAAAAAGGTTGTTTTATGGTGAAATGCTATTCTGGTGGATTTTAAAATTGAGATTTTAAAATCAGATTCTATGGTTGATTTGTGAAAATGAATGATGGAAATGGTTTTCAATAATATGATTATTTTATTGAAATGTTTTTTTCATGGAAAATGGTTTTCAAATAATGGACGATTTATTGAAGTGTAATGGTATGCGATGGAAATGGTTGATTTCTTGTTGTTGTGAACATGGTGATTTTATGCTTGGTTTGGAATAATTGAAATGTTTTGTGGAAGTGGGATGGAAGTGTCACTATAAATGTTGGTCGAGTTGGGTGGGAAGTCCCACTATTATGATTTGGGTGGGAAGTCCCATTGTTACCATTTTGGGTTGTCAAGTAGTGGGTGTGAAGTCCTGCTAGCTAAAGATGGGGTGAACAAGTTGGGCGCGAAGTCCCACTATTATGGTTGCTTTGTTTTGTGTTTCTTTGAATAGATGTAATTTTCTGTGGGAATGTGAAATGGTTGAATTGGATTCCTTGTGTGGTATGGTTGATTTGGATTTCTTGTGTGGCTTGTTTGGCCAATGACATGATTGTTTGGCTTTCCCTGGGTTTACATGCATTGTGCATGATGGCTGGGTAAGGGTGTGTTAACTTATTATAATGGATAAACTTGTGATTATTTTATATAATCTGATTTATATATTTGTGCTAACAATTTTATCATAGTGGTGTGTGTAGGGAAGTCATTTTGGGGAAATACTATTGAGTTTTAGTACTCACCCCCTGCTTTGGCACGTTGTTGTCTTTGTAGATGTTTTGTGTCATGACATGGGCAAAGGTAAGGCACCTCCCTCCTTTAGTGGTGCATTGTAATGTCTTGGTGGATCATGGAGCTTGGATCTTGGTGTGGAGCTGTGGTGGTGTCATGGCTCGTAGTGTTTGTTGTTTGGTTTCAACTTGTAATCTGATGTGGTATAGACATGTCTAATTCTATTGGTTTTGGGTTGTATTGTGGAACCACTTGGTTTTCCTTTCAGAAAACACGCTTGAATGTTTTGGTTAACATGCACTATATAGTTATTGGAAGCATCTCTATCACTTCCCATTTCTTTTATCAGCCTTTAATCAAAAGTTCCCAATACAACACATGATTTATATGAAATATAAATTAGAAAAGTATTGACAGAATCAATTCAATCATAGTCATAATGACACTGATTATATATAAAAATAAATCTTCTTTCACATCATATTCAGAGTGAATCTGATGACCATCTACTTCCAGCAAGAGGTTTTAACATTCAAAGCCGCTTCTTCTCATTACAATGGTCATTTAAAGTGATTTATATTTATTTGAAATACATGGATCCAATTGTTTTCAAAACATGGTTCCAATTGTTTTTGAAATCATGGATCTGATTCCATTCAAATAAATTCACAGTATGAATGTTTTGAAACCAATAAAAATTTTTCTAAAAAAATGAATCATAATACCTTTCTTATTTGTGTCAATCCCTTTCAATCTGAATTCCCATTCATCAACTTTCTCAAAATCTTTTCATTATTTATAATACTGATTGATTGAAAACAAATAAAACAAATTAAAAACTTGGTCCTAACAATATCAACCTATTTATTTGTTGTCAATACCTTCTTCAATCACATCAACCACATGAAAACAATATGTGGTATTTTTTCATTTCTTTTTCCCTCTATTTTTCATTTCTACCCCTTTATCTAATATATATCCCCTTATTGATAATAAAATTTAAAGGGGGAATCATAATAAGTTTCTCCCATATTTGAAAATGATATCATTTTCCAGAGGTTGAAACATTTCATTGACTTGGGTATCTCATGATTTTCATAACAAAGAACCATTAACTAAATAACTCTAAGACTACATGGGCAAAATTGGTGTATAAAACAATAGTGTATAATAATGGTGATCAATGTTTTCCATACCAAAATTTATATGTAATACCATTTCCATAATTCATTCTACAATCTCATGACTAGGGGAAAACCCTAAAAGAATTTGTTCATTATAAGAGTAACTTGGATCCATCTCAAAAAAAATCAAAATGCTCATGTGTAAAAAACCAACATTTAAAAAAACATTTAAAATCCTCATTAGATTATTTTGTATGAAAGGAAAGAGTCTCAACAAATCGAAATTTCTTATTTACACTCCTTCAATTCCCTACAGGTTAGCACAAGTACACAATGATATTGGAAATAAGGATGAACCCTGATTGTTTCTTAGAAACAAAAATTAAACTGTGAGTCTTCTCTCATTGTTTAATTCATACTCTTATCCTTCATTTATTATTTTATGTCATTTAATCATTCTCTTCATCCATCTTGAGTTTTGAAATAGATTTCTCTTTATCTGTCTAAGACTCTGATGAGGATGTATACTTTTATTTATCTTCATGAACATCTTTATTGCAATCAGTTAGTTTCATGTTGTCCATTCATTTCTTTTTCACTGTAAAGATAGTAAATCTGTTTTTATATCATTACCATCTTTATCATCTTCACCTTTTTTGGATAAAGTTTTTTCATTATTCTCATATCTTCAAAAGTGTTCTTCTTCCATACTTATTTCACATTATTTTGTGATTCCCCCAATTTCATAGCTAGGTCAATGTGTTCTAGCCAAACAATTAAGAACATGTTCTTTTAAAACTTATAATATCTATCTTTTTTGATATCAAAATCATCGGACTTAATTGAATTGTTAGGAATATTTTGTTGTGAATGTGTCAAAATAATAAATCCATCTGCATGGTGTCCTGGTTCGTCACACATTTCACAAATAGTTTTTAGTGGTTGGAACCTATTTTAAATCATTACTTAATTGTTCTTATATTTCTACAACACAACCTTCCCAGGCTTCTTCATTTGTGTGAATTGAATCCCCATCCAACAATGCCTTTCACAACCCGTTGAATAATTGTATTATTTTGGGTTGAACCATCAAATATTCGTTTTATGTTCGAATCCACCACAATAACTGTAATATCTATAAAATTTTTATTTTCCTCTGAATCATCGAGACTGTACATAATTGTGAATTCGTTTCTCAGACACATTCATCTCATTATTTTCCCATCCAACAACCTTTATGTTATCAATCAGATTCTTCAATTTCATTCATGCAATTTTAGAACCAAAAAATTATAAAATTTTATAGATTCTGAATGTTTCAAAATATTTTTGGAGTTGGTGTTCCTTAAGAATTCAGAATTCCCACCGTTTTTTGTCTTTGACACATACATAACATTAAAATCATTTTTATTTTAAGAAATCCATTATTCTTATCCCCCATTGAATTATACTTTTGTTGAGCCTTCACATTTTTCTCATTCTGAGAACACCCACTAACGTTAGTCATAGTGTTTTGGAAACATGTATTTCTCAATTCAGCTTCCGATAACTTTTATTTTACATGTCCCAACTCTTCTTCCTTTTACTTCAGCTTCACATACATATTTTCATTTTGTTTATTTTTTTTCTTCTTGATATTTGTTCAAAACATCAATATATTTTTCCATGTTATCTTTCTATTTGAAAAAATATCCTTAATTTCTTGGTGAGGAAGATTCATCTTCCAACTTTTTTCCTTTATTTTCAAGAATTATTATATTTCTCAAGAATTAATTCAATTATTCTTTCATATATACCTTATGTTGAGTACCTTATATAGAAAAATTTCTATATCTTAATTCATCATCATTAATTTTTATAATAAAAGTATTTTCTCAAGTATGATCAATATAATTTTCAGATTCAACTTCACTTTCTTCTTCTTCTTCAGCACATCTACTTTCATTACCGGATGAAATTTCTTCATTAAATATTGTAATAAATGTGTTGTCTTCACTATTATCTGTAACATCCTCACTATCATCTCCCATATAAAAACACATTCTCCTTTTTGATAATGATAACCTCTTATTTTTCCTCTGGGAATAGAACTTTTCCATGTCACCCTTTTTCTTCAAAGATCTTCTAAGCCTTATTTCTTTGTATTACTTTTATTCATCATTAGTTTTTCTTTATTTACTCATTGAGGATAATTTGAAACCAAGTTACCAATGGATCCACATATAAAAAACATTAAGGGTTGTTTCCCTTTACACCTTCATATAACTCTATTCACATTTTTATTATACAAGGAAAAAATATAATAATATTTTTTTTCATACCACATTTTTAGAGTCAAAATCTTCATCTTCTTCTTATTCAAGAATCTTATTTTCTTTATTGTAAGCCTTGAAAATCATTTCTCTATAAACCTTTTTTTCCTATTCATAACAATCTCTCTTCCCATTTTATATGTGATAAGAGTTCTATTTAAATCATTAAGAGATATTGTTTCAGGATATCATTATTCCAATGAAAAAACGTTTGAATCGAATATGTGGGGTAAGATTATAAATTTATTTTCAACCACATTAGAATCATCCAACATTTCAAAATGACTGCTAATATTAATTACTATGTTATTGTCCCTAGTAAAGAGGTCCCCAACATATTCATTCCCATCCATCTTGAGATCATCAAACTTTTATTTCCTTATTTTTAACTTTTCCTTATTCACTTTTGAATTTCCTTCATATATGTTTTTAAATGTATTCCATATACCTTTTGTTGTGGAAACTCTATTTACTCCCTATAATTAACTTTCATAAAGTGATGAAAATATAGAATTATTTTCCCTTCAATCATTATCATTATGTCTCTTATTAACAACTGTAAGTTGAGTTTTATCATAAATATGAGAAAACCCAACAGTTGCAGCTTCAAGAACATCATAAATAATAAAAATAAGATGTGAAAACATTACATCTTTCTAGATATGATAGTTTTTTCCATTAAACAAAATAATACCCTGACTGTACCCATAGTTCACATTCTCCACCAGCAAAGACTAGCGAAGGTAACCTTATTCTGTTACCAATTGAAAGTGCCCAGTCAGAGTAATGTATCACTAAGAGGGGGAGGTGTGAATTAGGGATACTATTTTTTGTGTTTCTTTTTAATTGAAACTACCTTCTCCTCCTATTAGACATTTCAATCCCTAATTAAAAAAAACGCAACACACATCCACATGAACATAATGAATTATATGGTTTAGTATTCAATATTAATAGATATGTCCTTTGTATGGTTTGGAAATGATCCAATAACATACAATCCACTAAGAAACTAATCCTTGTATTACAACAAGGAGGATATACCCTTACACTCATGTAGCACTATGAATCAATCCCTCATGTTCTTGTTCACCCTCCTATTACAACAGGTTAATACAATTTATTTTGTATCAAATCATGTTACATACACTTCATTGCAATTCCTAAATTGTATTTAGTTGTAAAACAATTCTTCTTTTCCTTACCTAGATGAATGGTTAGAACCAAAAAAAACATTGATAATGATATCCGGCCAAATGACAAGAACAATATTTCTTGTCTAATTCTCTGAGTATGATTCTTTCAATACAATTCTTTATGTCTAATTTTCAGGATATAATGCAACACAAATTAATCGACACTACATCAATTCAGAATACAATTCTTCAAGTCTTACTTTCCTGAAATAAAAATGAACCGGAACTACATCAATTCAGAATACAATTATCCAAGTCTGATTTTTCTGACAGAATACAAAAAAAATGAATCAGCACTTCTTCAATTTAGAATAAAATTATTTATATCTGTGAAAACCAATATGGAGATACCAAATATGGAAATCTTGAAGCTAACTAATCCACCCCAATTCCAAAATTAGCCAGATATAATTCCAAATATAAACATGATGATTCACTAAATATGATTAATATGAAATACAATGATAATCCAAATAATATCATTCCAATATTACCTCTTCTCTTTCACTTCTTCCCCATCGAATTGTCTTTAATACAAAACAAAACTATACAACATTCTCTCTCTTAAAACTCAAATCTTCTCTATCTAATACAATGAAAAATACTTCATCGTCTCACCATGTACAATTTAATTGTTTCCCTTTTATGGGTAACCCAAAAAAAGTTTAGGCGGGGGTCCCAAAATGTTTCCCGGTCACTTAAATTTATCCACATTAGAATTTCACCTGAAATATTGGACCAATTATGACATCGTAAATGGTTCTCGATTCTTCTTGAAACATCAACAATCTTTATATCTTATTTTAAAGACTCCCATTTAAAGTGTAAATACAATTACAATTTATGATCAATACATGGGTTCGATCATCTGAATCCAATTATGTCATGCTAATTTCTTCAAAACAGTGTTTAATATCATACCAATTGAATGTGTTTGATGAAATTAACATCTAGACATGAGATACAATCAATATTTTAAAAGAAACTCTCCAGCATGACAATTCATTTATCAATATATACTTTATTTTATTTTCCCTTAAATGACTTGAGAAAACACATATTCACATTCTAAACCTATGCCTGAATCATGACTACCTTTATGATTTTGAATTCATTGAGGTTCAACTTTATCATCATCTGACTTCAATTGGAATGTATTGTATCTTTCAATTCATTCTTCATTCTTTCCTTTTATATCAACCCAAGAATGATCTTTTCTGAATTAAAATGTTATGGATACTATCATCTTGAATACAATCATTCTAGATATGAACATTTCTAGTTATAATCATTCTTATTATGAACATTCTGGTAATGATCTCTGGTTACGATCAATCTGGTTACGATCATATCGGACATGATCCCTGATCATTTTTGGTTACGATCAGTATATTTATGATATTTATGGATATGATTGATCTGAAATCCTGGATACGATTAATCTGGTAATGATTTTTAGGAAAATACAATCAAAAAACAAATAAATGCCCGGATTCAATACAATGCAATCTGAATGTGATTCATTATCAATCGACACCATCACATTTCATTTACCCTAATATGATTTTATTGAAAAAAATTGGAATCTCATCTTCCATAAGCATCACCTATTCCAATAGAAAAACTTTGATCAGTACCACTTTATGTAACCATAACCATTCCCATCGGCATCACCCATTTAATAGACACCTCCTTTTCCTTCGGAACCACCTTTATTAGAACTTCTATTACATCGATACTACTTTAATCAGCACCACCTTTCCATCAGGACCACATTCTTCGGTAGCTTCTTTTCATGGACACCACATTTCCATCGATACAACTTTCATCAGCACCACTTGAATAAAAATCTACACTAAATCTTTTACTTCTAATTATAATGAAATTAATTTTAAAAACAACCGATACATTCTGGATACGATTGTTTTTTGATTGTTTTGAAAAACAATCAGTACCACTCCTTTCTTTTTTCCATTCATATAAGATAAATCTAAATATGATTCTTTTCTAATTTTTATTAAAAATAATCTGAATATGATTCTTTTCTTATTGGAAACATCTTTTTCACTCCCCCTTTCTTCTATCATCCTTGCTTGAATGTTTTCAATACAACTCATGATTTATATGAAATACCAATCAACAAATCATCGTCACAATAAATTCAATCATAGTCATAATGACTCTGATTCTCCATCAAAACAAAATCCTCTTCCTCATAGAATTCATAGTGAATCTAATGACCATCTACATCTTACATGTTGTTTTCACATTCAAATCCACTTCATCTCATTATAATGCACATTCACAGTGATTACTATTTCATTTAAAAAACATGTTCCTGATTCCTTTTAAAACATGGAACCGATTGTTTTTCGAAAACAGGGATCTGATTCTATTCAAAAATAAATCCTCAATATGATTGTTTTGAAACCAATAAAAATTTTTCTAAAAAAATGAATCAGAATACCTTTCTTATTTCTTTCAATCCATTTAAATTTGAATTTACATTCATCATCTTTCTCAACATCCTTTCTTTCTTCAAAATAATGATCAATTGACAACAAATGCAACCACAATATAATTATTTCTTAACATTAAAAATTTCCATTTTTATGACAAATGAATTATCATTATGTCATTCGATGTAGTTTTATGACTTCTATCACGCGGTAGAAATTTTACATTATCTTGAGAATGAATGGTGAATTACATATATGATAAACTCTTTTGGAGTATACAATATATTGATAATGAGTTGTAATAATATTCAGTGGAATAATATGGAAATATTATGATAAACACATTGGAATATAAATATAAATATTATGAGTCATAAAAAAAAATTACCAAGATATGTTGAAACAACATAAGTTTATTAAATAATATCATTCCTTTTTGATAATATGAAATCTCATTGAATAATAAATAGAATTGAATATATTAATTTATCAAAAGGCATTTCTATGTGAAATAATTTTCCTTCCAACTATATCTTGTCCCCGTTATTGCAATAAAAAGATTCAGGATAATGAAAAATAATTCAATTAATAGTGCACATGAATAAGTGAAAGTTTTTAGAACATGACATACTGAATATTAATAGAAGTTAATGTGGACATGTCTTCAAAATAACATTGTTTAGATATAAAAAATATTTACCGAAACAATAAATATAAAATAAATAAAAACCATGATTACAAGTAAATAGAAAATAAATATAGTTCTTAAAAAAATTCAGACTTCATATAAACAATATTCCCTTTAAATGTTTGTAAGACACCATAATCAGTTAGAAAACACAATTATGAAAAATATTTGCCTTGTGGAATAGGTCCACATTTTGGAGGAGGTGTTTTAGTGTATTAGTGTTGATAGAATGGTTATGAGGGGTAATTAGTGGATCATCATCACATTACCAAATGAAAACTATCAATTTAAGAAGATATATTC
This sequence comes from Viscum album, assembly GCA_963277665.1. Lineage (NCBI taxonomy): Eukaryota > Viridiplantae > Streptophyta > Magnoliopsida > Santalales > Viscaceae > Viscum > Viscum album. The sequence continues at coordinate 1,363,137,826 of OY728162.1, read as the reverse complement.
TATTTCTAACTACATCTCCATTAATCGTCATAACACAACTAGATTGGATGTCAAGAGAAACTTTCTGAGAATAGGGCAAATCGTAGCGGTCTACATTGAAGAAGGTTATTGTAGTATAATGAGTAAGTAAAGGTAATGTGACATCTTTAAGAAACCTTATATTATAGATACAATAGATACTAGTAAGATAAAAACATAATTTAATGCTCTCAAATGTGGTAGCATGGTGGCCAATGGTGGAATGTCCGAGTGTAAACCTATCTCAAAGATGATACATTGAATATAAGAATATGTCAATATGCTTCACCATTTAATTTTTGTACGAATATAATAGAGTTTTTAAACCATTAATAATACATTGAAAAATAATTATAGATTTTATCATTGAATCCCACTTTTTTGTAATAAAGATAAAAAATCACCATCAATAATATAAACTGATTATCAGATAGACCAATTGATCTAATGATAACATTCAAAATTGACAACACAACTACAATTTCACATACATTTATAGAAATATATCATTCTATAGTTTCAGAAAAGGATTTTTATTCTTCTAAATATTAAGTGAATGATCGTACATATTTCAAAAACATATTCAAAAGACCGCAAATGTTTTATTCCATCACAGAGAAACTGGTATCCAATGATCTATCGATTTTTCTCAATCGTGAAATAAGAAAACTAAAATGATTACACATATGGATTGAAGAATGTGATTTTCTAGTAATATATCCTTAAAATTGGAAGAATATCATTATAATAATGATAAATATATTTATGAATCATCATGGGAGTTTGGGAATGTTCATATGATATGTGATCCCATCCAACTAAAGATCTTGTACAATGCCATTTGAGATTATTTTTCACATAAAAGTTACTAGGATAGTAGTAAAAAAATCAATGACCCATTATATACATTACAGGATTAATTATATGGTGAAATCATGTCACATTCATGAATTATTTTAATGGAATTTATTTCATTTAGTTTCCATTATTTATTTTTGTTGGGGTTTCCCATATATTTTTAGAGGAAAGCGTGATTTTTCATGATTTGGGCCCAACTTTGAGACCATTTCGTGATTTAAAAATCAATTTTTTTTTCTTTTATAAATCTTACATTTTTTAGACATTTTCACCCATTTCACTTCCAACAGAGACTGCACTAACCTATTTACCCCACCATATCAATTTTACCCTATATAAACTGATAATCGTGGTGGATTTGGGTTCTTATTTAAGGAATTGAGCCTTCCATTAAGCCCCTTCACAGTATAAAAACAAATTTTTTGTTTAAAATCATACTCATTTGTTAATCTTTTTTGGTGATTACACCTCCCACTCTAAGAAAACAGAACTATGTGCACCCCCATATTTGTGTCTCCCACTTTGGAGCTTATTTCCGTCCCTGATTAGGGCGAAACCTCTCATGATTTCTCAAACCGTCCAAATTTGAAGAGACAATTTTTTTCCTTCATTAATCCTTATTTTTTTTATTTTTCCCTATTACATTTCTTACATGACCTAATCATCATTATTATAACCTCACCATCATTTTTGGAGGTTTGTAAATTCACCTACATGTGTATTTGTTGTGTTTTATTCTAGATATCTCAAGGAAGTTGGTTTATTCTCATGTTCCAACCATTTTATTAGGGTTTCATTCACATTAATTGAGGTTCTAAAATTTACAGATGTTCAGTTTCGTACCTAGCATTTTATTTTGTGTCTTTTGGCCAAATATTGTTGTCTAGTGCTCATTTTCACTTCCTTTTGTTGTGGCGGTGGTGCGGTTGATGTTTCATGCCATGATTTGGAGTTTTGGAACAATGGAAGGTGGTTTTATGTGTAATAATTTGTAGATGAGTTAGATTCCATAATCTAGTTATTTTTTATGTTCCTTATATGCTGTGTATTGCGCAAAAACAAATGTTTTTTGGATTTTGTTAAGCGATTAATTTTATAGTAGCAGTTTTTCTTGAAAATGGGTGCTTTCGATGTCTAACTCTTGTGAAAAATATTGGGTTCATTTATATCTTTTGAGAGTGGTTTGATAAATATTTATAGGGCTACCTACTCAATTTTGGTTTTGTATTGCTATGATTTAGGCCTTAAAAGAGGGTTTTGAAATGGGTTTTGTGTGAAAAACATGGTTATACCCCTTGTGATTATCTTCTGAATGTTGTTAATGATTAATTTAGTTAAAAAATTAGACAAAGGATGTACCTGTACTGTTCTGGTTCACATGTTCACCTGAAATGGTTTTTTGATTGTATAAATCAGCTATTTAAGATTTGAAACATTTTTAGAATGTTTTATAATTTGATGATGTTTTTTATTAAATTTCAATAATGGTGTGAAACATATTTCTGCGCTGTTTTGTTTGATTATTATGTGAAAATAATTTTAGTTGGTGAACGGAGTATTATGTGACATTTTTGTGGGATGTTTGGTGTTTTTGTGACTTAGAAGTGATATTTTCATTTGAAAATTGTATTTCATGGCTTGTGGAACTTGTTTGAGAACTAGAGGGATGACCAGGGTATCTAGGTGGGAGGACGTGTACTAGTATGCTAGTGATCCCGTGGGGTTTTGTCTATGTTTCACATAGAAAGTTTGATGATGATGAAACTAAATAAACTATGATGATTATGATGATGATGTTGGTGGACCATTGGGTTATGAGTATGATCCATACTCGTGGCTCATGTGTATGGGAACTGGTATTTGGATGTTTACTTTCACTAAGACACGAGGTACCTGGGACTCACATCAAGCTAGAACCTAGGGGTTATTTCTAGTTGCTTGTACTCATTAGATACGTTATGCTTACAATCGGCATATGGTATGTTTGGTTGGAAAATACAGTAGCTTTTTCATTTTATTTAAAATTGTTGATCCTTTAAATTATCCCATTATAAAACTATTTTTATTTAAAGTTACATCACATTAAAATTTTTATTAGAATTTAATGTTTATTAAAGAATGCATGATTTTCCTATGTAAATTTTTATCACATAGAATATTTTAGTGGTGGAATCCTACATAGATTTTTCTCAAATCTTACTTACACCGTTGGGTGTAAGTAGACTTGGTTATTTTGTTACAGGTTTGGGTAATGCTTTTAGTCCCATTAGTTCATGTTTTTAACGGTCTTCGTGATGCAGTGTTGTGTAGATGGAATGGGGGTGGTTCCTCCTAACATGAGTGGGTTATTAGGCTATCCTTTTTGTATTTTCTACCTTTTTATTGTCATTGAGTTTTTGTTTCTGAATTGTTCAATTCAATTCTGATTTTTTGGAAAATATGTTTTATTTTAAAAAATTGAAATTTGGTTTATTGGATTAGTTTGTTGTTTTATGTTTATAAACATATGTAAGTCCTTCCAAAGTTACATTTCAGATACCCGGGCACTTGTGCCGGCCCACAAGGATTGGGAATTCCCTTCAGGTCTTTCCAGGGGCTGTTTTAGGTGCTGGTTTTTATGGTGACTAGATTCGGTTCATGAAAAAATGGTATAAATGGAGGTTTATTATTAGTCATTGTATCAGGTTATTTTTGGAAATTAGGGATAACCTAGATCTAGGATTTTTTGGACTTGAGATTCTAGTTATGGGTAGTTTCCCTAGCCAGAAGATCTCATGACGTTATTCATGTAGCCAGGGGAAGATGCTATTTATCTGAGTCCCTCTGTTTTCTTGGGTTGAGGATGATTTGGGGAAATGAATAGATATTTTGGTTAATTATATTAGTGTGGTCTTAGGGCCTGGAAATACATGTGGATCTAGGGATATTTCCCTAGAACACTCTCTAGGATAGTAAAGTGATTTATCTATTTCCACAAACCATATGTCAATGTAACCCACTAAAACTAGTTTCTTCTTGCATTGTCATGCATCTATTCGTGTTGGACTCTTAGAACATGTTTTTAAAAAACAATGACTTGATTTAAGATATGTAAACATTTATGTAATAATTTTTCTAAAAGAAGAAGATGATTTATTTCTACAATGATGGAAATGAATTTTAGAACTATTTTGATATGGTAAATGGTGTGTTTACATCTCTTTTAAAAGAATGAATTATGTTAGAGTAGGTTTTGAAAATCGATTCCAAATAATATTTTAGGAGTTATTGACAAATGTTTTGAGTTGAATGATGTGATTTGGTAACTGATGTGTGGATTTTGGAAATGGATTTTGATTTGGTATCAAGATATCATTTATAAAGGGTTATGAAATTATGAAATTGTGTTTTTAAAAGAGAAGAGCTGAGTTCCCTATATAATATGGATTTACGAAATGGAGTTTTTCATGAAATTAGAAGTGTTTATAAATAGTGTGAAATGTTATGAAATTTATTTGCATTAATTGAAAGTATGTTTTTATTTAATAATTGGTGATGTTTTGGAAATGTTTATGAATCAATGGACCCTTGATTCAAATACGAATAGATGAGTATTCAAAGGAATGGGGGATGATGAATGAGAGCATTCATAAAATTAGGAGTGTTTTGAAATGGGATTAGATGTTTTGAAATTAATGTTTATGACATGAATGTGAGTTCTTATATTAAAGATAGTTCCTTTTAAAAAAAATATGATTTAAATTCGGATTTTGATTTTGTGGTTAGGGGTCTTAAGAAATAAAGGAAGTGTTTGTTGACTGTTTTGGTTTAGAAAAGTGGTAAGAATATTTGTTTTAACCTTTGGTATTTCAATGGATGACCACATGCAGTGGGTTATATTGGATGATGGATTATTAATGAAACATATGGATATGTTCTGGGGTGGATATGAGGAGGGTGACTTGTGTGGCATGAAAACATGAATGAGTGAGTCCCATGGGATTACTTTGGAGGATTCACTAACTACAAAACTGTTTGTTTTCAAAGAGATGAATTTAATGGAAGACATGTTGTTTTGATTACTGGTATGGGATAGTGTGTCTTGTGTGTTTTTGAAAATTTAGTTGTAGTGTGATGTTTTGAGTCCAACAACCCCTCTTGATTGAATAGTGTTTTGGGTTTGTGTTTGGTAGGTATGCTGGTTTGAAGGGCCTATTAGTTGTCTCTTTATGATGAATTTTTTTGGGAAGACTTTATGATGGTTCCCCTCATGTGTTCTACTCTGTTTTGTGGCATGTTCTTTCCAATGACCCATCTTGGTTGGGTCCTTTGGTACTATCGTTGGATAAAGTATACCCCCATTAAGAGTTAATACATGATTGAAGTGAAGATCAGGTTACATATCCTATGTAAAGTCCTCCAGTTGATCAATTAATTGAGTCCTTTTATCGTTCTTTGAAGGATGAGTCCACACCTGTTCCTTTCTTGGTTTTTTAGATCTTATTTTAGTTGGAGAGTGTTCGTGGAAGGTTAAAAGATTCATTAGTTCCTTATGTTAGCTGAGTCGCCAAAGGTGGGAGCAGTCTGGGGTTATTATGGTAAATTTGATTCTAAACGGAACTCTAGGTCATTCATTATATATCTGAAATGAGTGTTCATGTTAAACCAATGGTGTGGGGAATAGGGTTAAGAGAGGCTGATATGGACATTTTTTAGAAATTGTGTGGTGTTTGGGACTTAGCATAAGGTCCCTATCCATATATTGTTTCTATCAGTCTCCAGGTTCATGTTTAATGACACCTTGTGAATTCATATTCTCATTTGACTACAAAAGTGAAGGTTGCAAAATCATTTGAGAGTTTCTGTTTTCTCAGATGTGTGCCTCACTTCTGAAAATATTGATATCCTCTATTGATAGGAAAGTTTTTTCATACGTCATTTCCACTTTCCATTCTTCATCTTAAAAAACAAGGGGTGATGTGTGTGAATCGTTTAAGATCATGTATTCGTAAAATGTTAGGATTGTGTAATGTCAGTTTGGAGTGTGTTGTGTATCGTTGAACCCATATGAGATCACAATGGAGTTTTTTGTGGCATTGAAAGAAGTAGTTCTATCGGGGGGTTTCTCAAGGCCTAAATGCAGGGCTGAATATGCTTAGATCAGATGAGCTCCAGTTATTGGTCTCGGAGTGAAGCTGGCGCGTAGTCATGTAAATCCTGGGGTCATTTAAAATTGTTGATCTAATTCCCCTCCTCGATATGAAATATGGGACCATTTTAAACCTATAGTATTGTTGTAAATTTCTAGTTGCTATCATTTGGTGGAAAGAGGAGGGGGAATATCATTCCCACATTATCTCCTATGTTCATTCTTTTACCCCTTTGGTTTTCATTGGGTTTTTAAGTAAAAGTATGAAAATTGGGTCAGGTAGATTATAGCACATGATTTTTTCATAGTTAGTAGTAACCATCTGTTGACCTATGAAACTGTGTGATAAGAGATAGTAGCTACCACATAGTCTCCACTTGGCCCTGCACCTTGGACCATGTAACCATGAACAGTTAATCCATTGGAAAAAATGATCCACATGGTTATCCCATGGTTTTCCCAAACCGTGCGGAGTAACCATGCAATCATTCCAACACTTTAAATTTTGGGGTCTTTACGTGCTGAATCGTTCTAGTCAGTTATGATAGTTGGTTCATATTGTGAGGAGACCCACCATGTGTCTCATGTAAGGTCTTTTAGAAATGTCTAATGAATGTATATCCCTTATACTGGGGAGTCTGTTTAGGCCTCCCCGGTAAGTGTCCTGATTCTATCTTAGGAAAAATTGAGGTTCCTATTATGGTGTGGAGTTTGTTTGTGTATCCACGGATTAGAAATTTGGTTTTGTCCCTAGTGTTGGTACGATAATATATAGTCTCATTATGTGTTAATTAACCACCAAATTCATCCTTTATTAAATGTTGGGATTGGTGTGCGCCCAACAGTTTTGTTTAAGTAAGACTGCAGGGACCTTATTCGTTTTTGTTTTTCTTTCTAGGTATTTTTCTTGAGTAATATTTGGATATTTTTTGAGTTGTTTTGTTTTGGGATGTAGTTTGAAAATGCAGGATCATTTCAAGAAGTGGTTTATGTTTCTTTTGGTTAGAGTATTTCTTCATTGATTAATTAATTAGAGGTGTTTTGGCATTTTGGGGCTGGATGAAACTTGGCAAAAGAATCCATTTTAGCCATTCGATTGGGTTTGGATTTTTTTGGTTTTACTATAGGATTCAAAAGGCGGAACGTTTTATGGTAGGGATAATATTCACATACATGAATTCTTTTAAAGGTTATTCTTTCATTTAATTTTCAATTTTTCTTTGTTTAGGGTGTTTCCCATACTTTTTTGTAGTAAAAGGTGAGTTCTCATGATTTGAGCCATACCATGAGCCCATTTCTAGATTTAAAAACCAATTTGTTTCTTTTATAACTACTTAAGTTTTCATTTTTTTCACCCAATCTACTTCCAACATGGCCCACCCTAACCTATCTACACCATTATATGAAGTTGTACCCTCCTGGAATCCATAATCATGGTGGGTTTTGGGTTTTTTAAGGGATTGGGCCATCCCGTAAGCTCATTTCCAGTTTAAATGATTATGTAATATCTGACCCATATTTTAGTCTTTTTTGATGATTCAACATCCCACTACAATCCATCATCCATCGTCATGACCCCATAACTATTTCTCTCTCTTTGGAGGAATTTTCCAATGCTTATTATGGAAAAACTTCTCAGGATTTCCAAAACCGTTCATATTTGATGTGGTAATTAGTTTCCTTCATTACTCGTTAATTTTTCACTTTTTTCCACCATTACGGTTTCTACAAGACATCATAATCCTTAATCAAACCTAACCATTATTTTTGGAAATTTGGACATTCAGATGATGGTGTATTTGTTGTATTTTATTCAAGATATCTGAAATTAGTGGGCATCCTCACATGTTCCTCCCACTTTCTTATGATTTGTTTCACATTAATTGAGTTTATAAAATTTTCAAAATTCAAGGCTCATTCCTATGATTTTATTTGGTATCTTTGGGTCAGATATTGTGGTCTAGGGATCTTTTTCCCTTCCTGGTAGTGCAGTAGTGATGCAGATGATGTTTCATACCATGATTTGGATTTTTTGGAACAATGGTAGGTGGTTCCATGTGTAATCATTTCATTATGAGTTAGATTTATTTATATACTTATTTTGAATGTTCTTTATCTGATTTTTATTGTGCGTAAACCAATTTTGATGGTGTTCGTTAAGTGGTTAATTTTTTTGTCACAATTTTACTTCAAATTATGTATTTCTTCCATGTCTAACTCTTGTGGAAACATTTGGGATTATTTTATAACATTTGAGAGTTGTGTAATAAATGTATCTAGGGATTCCAACTATATTTTGGTTTGGTATTGGTGTTATTGTTGGCCTTGAAATAGGGTTTTTAAATGGGTTGTGTGTTAATAACATGGTTATACCCCCTAAGACTATCATACTAATATTCTAAATGATTAATTGAGTTAAACAATGTGGGAAAGGGACGTACATGTACTGTTTTGGTGAGCGTGTTCACATAATATGGGTTTTTGAAAGGGTTAAGCATTGATTTAATATGTCAAACATTTTTAGAATGTTTTATAAAATACAGAAGTCTTTTATTAAATTGCAAGAACGTCACAAAACACCATTGTTGGCTATTCTATCTATGTATGACGTGAAAAATGGTTTTTATTGGTGAAAGAAGTATTATCTGACTTATGTGTAGTATATTTGGTGTATGTGTGACTTAAAATTGATATTTTCTTGTGAAAATTTTGTTTCATGTCATGTGGAACTTTTTTTAGGGAAAGAGGGAACACTCAGGTATCTAGGTGGGTGGACATGTACTAGTATGATTGTGATCCAGTGGGTTTGGCCCCTGTTTCACATAAAAAGTTGAATGATGAAAACACTAAATAAACTATGATGATTATGATGATGATATTTTCAGACAACTACATTATTGGTATAATCCCTAATAGTGGATCTGGTTCATTGGAATTGATATTTGGATAGTTACATTCACCAGGATACGAGGTACCTAGGACCCATAGCGAGCTAGTGCATAGGGGTTATTTCCCGTTGCATGTGATCATTAAGTACATTATGATGACCATCGACATACGATATATTTGGATAGAAAATTCAGTATATTTGGAATTCTATTAAATATTTTTATTATTTAAAGTATCCCACTTTAAAACTAATTTTATTTAATGATTAATCTCTTGAAAATTCCTATTAGCATTTCATTTTTATGAAAACATCCAAGCTTTTCTCCTTTTAATTTTTATCACATGGAATCTTTTATTGGTGGAATTCTACTAGGACTTTTCTAAAACCTTACTTACATCTTTGGGTCTATATAGACTTGGTTATTTTTTCCAATGTTTATGTAAAGATTTTAGTGCCATTAGTTTGGGTTTCTAGTGGTTCTTTGTGATGTAGTGTTGTGGAGATGGTTTGAGGGCAGTGCCTCTTGCCCTCCGACGGTTCATGGGACATCCTTTATGTATTTTTTAGTATTTTATTTTTATTGATATTTTTTTTTAAAAATTATGTAATTAAATTATGATTTTTTTGAAGGATGTTTTGGTTTTAAAATTCAAGAATTAGATTATTGTATTTATTTTTTGTTTTATGTTAACAAACACAGGTAAATTGTTCCCAAATTTCAGTTAATGATACCCGTGAACATGCCCAATTCTGTGGGGATTGGGAATAACCTTTGGGTCTTTCCACGGGCAAGGTTTGGTGCCAATTTTGATGGTGAAAAGTTTCGATTCGTGAAAACTCATCCAATAATATCAACTTTGATGATTTTTTAGATAAATCATTCAAAACATTATCCATGAAATATTGAATAAAAACCTTTAAATACTGAAAATAACATTATGGTGAATTTTTTTAGTAAGAGGTCTTACATATACTATAGACTCAATCAACTAATTTTTCTATAAAAATACCCTATTAATCTACTCATAATAACATTATCAAGCATGTTTTTTATACCCTAGAAATCTACCATGGCAATTATATAACTTCTCTAATTTGATGGAATTAGTGAAAATAAATATCGTTACACTTCTAAAAAAAATATTCCACATCCTTTTGATTTTCATGAACATGATGTACATTTATGAAATTTTATGGATATTTATATTCATATATTGATCCTATTGTCTCAACAAGTAGATTAGATATATATTCTTCATCTTATTCATCATAATCACTAACATTATTCTAATTGATAAATCCAATATTTTTTCACCTCACATATATAATTGATTCAGGAGTCCAAGATACTATGAAAAGTGGAATTACTCCATACATGGTATGTATGACCTTTTAAAAATCGATATTCAATAGTACAATGAGGGTTTCATAAATACTTTCTTATTATGCATGTTAGGTTGAAATAGATGGACTAACAACAATAAGATAAGGTGTTTCTATCACTTAATGCATCCCTAAATTGAATTATAGAATTTTTCCTTCCTTAGATTTTGTTTTATAAAAAAATAAAACACAAACATTTCTATACAAATAATCAAGTGTATACCATTTATGATGGTCTCTCACATCCACACTCTCAAAATTTCATCTAGAGGTGTTGATAAACATGTATTACTTCATACAGGAACATCAAATGTAGTCACCCCAATAGAGGACTCCACCACATGAGAGGACACCCCCTAAAAAAATTAAAATAGAATAATTATCGAAGAAACAAATATTATTTAAACTCATGAAATTAAATTTATTTTCATAATGACAATGATTTGTTTTGATATAATCTTAATGAAAACCGACTTTATAAAAATTAGTGTCTCAACCCTCCAGTGTGATATGAAATGTCTCATTTATTTTGGATATGGAACATGTATCACATTATGTTTCATTCCATGTTCATAATATTTGAAATTATGAAAGATACAACAACATAACATCTCAAGAAGGTATTTTTTTAACCCACTATGGTGTTGGGAAATTTTAGATTGACGAATCTTCTTCTGAAATTTTCATTGTTGTTCCAAATATTACACAAGAATTTCATATATATAATTCATTTAAAATAGAGACTTCATTTTATTGATAGGGTTAACATAATATTTTTTATCACAATAGGTGTTGAAATCATAATGACATTCATTATGGTATCAAAATACATCATCGATTATTATATAAGAGATTGAAATGTCCTTTTGGTGTATAGTCATACTTACAAGGTTCTCAAAATCTCCAAATTAAAACACATCTGTTTCATAAAACATTAAATCTTTTAATCCAAGAAGTAAATCTATTCATTTATCATCCAAAAAATACTCTCATCATAGACTATTCATTAATCTCTTAACAAACATTTCAATTCCACCAAACGAGCTTAAATAAAAATCTATACCAGTCTACACATATAGTATTGACCTTCAACGCCTAGATCTGCATACAGTACCACTGTATATTCTCTTTGTTAAATAAATTGTTGATTTTTTAATGATTAAATTGTTATGGATAGTAGGGTTGAGAGGTAGGATGATCATGTATTAATTGTTCTCAATGTGTTCATGTGAATTACAGATTTTATTTCATTCATTTTGTAGTAACCAATCTGTCCCCTAGTGTGATGTGTATGGTAATCATAAAATCACTAACCTATTTTAATATAATGATGTGCCTATAATAATAAAGAATAGTAACATAATCACGAATTAATGAAAAAAATATAAATTTTAAAAATATGAATTCACCCTCACTATAAGAAAATATATTAAAATAAAATTAAGAAAAATTAATCAACCCTAATTCGGATTTAATACAATAAAATCTGTTAGAATGAAAATATTTTTCAAAATTATGTTTTAATTGATTTTATGATAAAATAAATTCTAAATATATATGAGATACTTTTCATGATCTCTTAATAAACGATGCATTATATCAATGAACCTAATTCCAAAATGGTTTTCCAAAGTTGTGGAAATGTTGATTAGACTTGTGTTATAATATTTTATTGGAACATAACTAAAATTAAATCCAAAATACAATAGGGTGTTTTTTTATCCATTTCAAATATGAGAATAAATTTATAAATATAATATATTTATCTTCAGTAGTTTATATTCATTTAATTTTTCCCTACTTACATATGATAAAATTTATATGAAAAAATTCAAATTTTACTATGATGATTTTACGATCTAATATAGACCCACCAATGTTATCATCTGATTATGAATTTAAACCAAAATCTAGTGTTTTTTGAAAAAGTTGAAAAGCCAACCATTACTTTTAAATACCATAAAATTATTTGTGTACTATTTATATGCAATTAATTTTGGATATATTGAAATATAGGAAAATGGAATACTAAGAAAATATTTTATGGCCTAATTACTTTAAGATGATGAATAATTATAATGAATCCACTATAAAACCATTTTCAACTAGATTTCCAACCACATCTAAGAAAACTATAATATTTTAACTCATAAGGGTTGAATATTTATTAATATTATAAAGCACATTTTTTTAAATTAATTATATATTTTATGTTTTTTAATAAATTTTAAAAATATTTTTGAAAAATATTAAATCCAATGAAATAATTTAACTCATATGGCATGATTGTCTGAAATTATATTTTCTTGAGTACTAAAAAATCATTACATGTTTTTGGTATGTTTATAAAAAAATATCATCATCAATATATATTTTGAGAAGAAAATATCATTTTGATGAATAATTATTTCATATGGTGAGGTATTCTAATACCATATTAAAACTAATTGAAAAAATAATGGAGAATTATATTTCATAGAATGCTCTTGGTGAATGTTAAATTCTATTGATAGCTTCGGTACATTTAAAAACATAATTAGGAAAATTAGTGTATTCTAAACGATATGTTTTTTTCATTATAAACATCTTACATTAATTTTTTAGAAATAGAGATTAAAAATCTGTATTATATAGTTAAAAATTCATATAAGATGCATATTCTAATCGAATTATAATTACTTATATCCTAGAAGTAGGGGAAATGGTCTATTCATATTATATTTTATTTTCTTGATTATAAAATTTTGTGAAAAATATTGAATTATTTATATTGATCACAACTTTATATTTTATTTAAAATACCCATTTGTTTCTAAAATATATATGATTTTCGGACTAACAACTAATTCATATACAATGTTTCTTCCTGAACTAGTTTAAATCTTCCTTAATTAATAATTCACAACTCTCATTAGCTAAATATTATAATATAGTTCTAGTTTCAATCTGAAAAAAAATTATTCAATTATATTTGATTTCATATATTTCTTCATTGAATAACTAAAACATTGATATCTCATATAATTATTTCAATAGAAAATTCAACTATATTTATAGGTTCTCTAGGTAAATATCCAATTAGTTCAGTAGTATAAACCATTTTAGTATTTTGTTCATGAAATTAATGTTCCAAATCATAATCAATGTCCTTGCTAAAAATAGTTTCATGACTCATGTATTCAAGAGAATCTACTAAGTCACCAACGTGTGTAATTTAATTATCAAAAGCATCCCTTCTATCAACATTCATATGAGTTGATTATTCAACTATCCTCAATATTTTATAAAAAACATTGTATTCATTGGATTTTTTATCACAAAATATATATATCCCTTCATTATATTTTGGATCAAACACACCATGATTGTTCATGGTGTTCAAGATATATACATTACATCCAAAAAATTTAATGTATCTTACCATTTTTTCCATTATTCCATAATTCCTAGGGTGTGCACATTAACAATAACCTTATTACTACCGTTTAATGGAAAAATAGGCTGTGTTTAATGATTCACCCCAAAAATTAGTGGGCATGTTTTATTCACATGAAATAATCATATCAATTTCTTGCAATTTGAAACTTCTTCCTTAAACAATATAATTAAATTAAGATGTCAAGGGGAAAAACTATGTTTAACACCATTATTTGAGAAGAATTAATTAAATTAATTAATCTAAAATTCTCTTCAATGATAACGTCATAATGAAATAATATTTTAATATTTATCATATTTTACAAGTTTATAGTATTTAATGTATGTAGACCAAGAGTCAATTTTAGGTATCAAAAAATATGCCTATGTATATCTTCAAAAATCATCAACCAATTGTTTTTTCATGCATGGTTTTCTATATGAGTAGTTCCAATCAATTCTATATGGACATGTTCAAGGGGTATATAAGTAGATCCATATTTTACTATTATAAATGATGACTTATCTCACATTACCATTTGAAATGCATCACAATGTTTCTTTTAATAGAATTAATGCTATGTAATATTAAAAATAATTTTTTTGGATCACCTTATCAAGGAATAAATTTTACAATGTCTAATATTTCTTTGACAAATGATTTATTAATTTATTTCTGTATAAATAAAATATAAATTATGTTTAATGTATGATTTATGATATTGATTATATATATTATCTATTTATAGTACACAAAATTCAAGATATATTTCGTTATAGACTAAACAATCCTTCATAGAAAACTAAAAAATAACTACAATAAAAAAATAATAATACTCATTATGTTATTATTGAATAAATATAAATAGATTTTCTTTGAGGAGGACATATTTTTATTTTCTAGTAGATTAATTATGAAAAATATTTCCTTTTCATTGTCAACAAATGAAATATTGTCACCATAATCATTAGACCATGATTGAATGATGGATAAATATACACTCATGTACCTTGAGTAAACACATTCCACAAACCATTTTACATTACTAATCATGTTTCATATTACATATTTATAGAGTGTCATAAAAAACACTTGATAATTTGACTGGAAACATCATCATTTGATTCAAGAGATTTATTATCACTGGAGTCTTCCGAGTCATTTCACATGGATTTCCTGGCCTTTATGAAATAATTCTTGTACCAAGCCATCATGAAAAACATATTATCGTAATATTTATGTTCATGATGTTGTGGGATGTTTTATTTGATTTTACTACATTTCATGAACTCATTAAATATATATTCTAACAATTTTATATTAATTTTATAGTAATTGATGAATGGATTGCTAAAACCTATTCTCATTTTATAAAACATATTGGACACAATCACAATATTTTAATGTTCATCATTGGATCCAAAATTTTTCAAGGAATATTCTACTCTATATTATTCAAAGGAAGGAATACCCATGTTATTTTTATCATCCTTATAAATAAAAACCTTCAATGAAGAATTTTACTTCATAACCAATTTATGAACTCTTACTTCAACTTCCATTTATACCTCATACATAATGATTCTTCCAATGTAATATTTATTTTTTTGAATTAATTTACCTATGTTTGTTATATATTGGTAGCTGATATCCCAATCTGTCTTAGTAGTAAAAACCATAGAATTGGTCACTCAAGATTTGGTTAATAAATTGTTGTTCCTAATGAAACAAAACTGATCAAAATTTATGTACTTTTTATATTATTTTATGTGATTATCTCTCATTAAATGATTCTAATGGTATTTAATTTCATCTTGGTAGTATTATAAAATAGAGATAATATATTATCTATTATTTTATAAGAAAACCCAATAGTAGTCCATATTTTTTTTGATGATTTTCATTGGGAAACATAGATTTTGTAATTTTGACGCAATCAACATATTATAAAATTCATAAATTTTTATTTTAGTGAATATATGGTTTCAATATCAGTATCCCATGTTTTATGTTGCTTTTTAGGAATTTAGAAAATCTTTAGGGATTGTAGAAAAATATTTCAGTTATGGATCTTCAAATATATGGCCATCTTCACCTTATATCACCCACAATTATAAGAAATAAAATTGTGATCTATAAACAGTTATAGCCTTATTTTTTATCAACCATTATATCCTTTTGAAAAAATATTGATTGAATTCATCCTTTTGAATGTTTTGAACTCCAGAGTCCTGAGATATGATACAAATTTTCAACCCAATGATTGGATGTACAAAGGATTTAGATAGGGATGAATATATTTCTTAAAAAAATATTTAAACTGAAATCACACTCCTTAAGCTAAATTTGTTCCAGCCATTTTTTTAAAAAAATTATTGAAGAAAAAATAAAATCACAAAGTTAAAAGATCAAAAACCATATATTAATAGTATTTTTGGAAATGCTAAACCCATACCCTACTCTAAAAACACTATAAACTGTGAGTTTTGTGATTTTTGATATGTTAGGGTTTTTTGCAGGGTCTCATAGCTGAGTAATAGTAGTGGTTACTCATTACAAATGTCTAAGAGATTTCAACCAGGAAATACCTTTACAAGGATTATCTACAGCTTGACTATATATGATCCAAATGATATAGATTTAATTATAGAAAAATATGTTTTTAAAGAACCATTTTTACAATTTTGTAAGAAATAATTGGTATTAGTCGATGATACATCCATATAAGATGAGAATATTCAATCTAAATATCTGGAGGTTCTCCAATTTTAATGGTTGAAATTTTTTGTAAAAGACCACCATTGAAGTTTATATTCATATGTTTTATTATAGAGATATTTAAGAATGTATTGTATAATTACTGTATACACTTCTCATGGATCACATCCCTTTTTTCACATTTATACATTCATGCTTTATGTTATGGGAAAATGATATAATTTAAATATTATATTTGATTTTGAACATGAAAACGTTCAATAATTACAACATCCAAGTGAATAACCCTTTTGAAAAGTTCATGAGATATATTCTTAATGGTTTTTTCCCTTCCATTAAAAATATAAAATAAACCCTTATAGTAGAGATTTCATAAATCCTATTCCTTAGAGCATTCCTATCATAGTAAGAATGAGTTTTTTACAAATAAATCATTCCTCATTTAGAAAAAACATTTTCTAATGAACATAAATGCATGATTGGATATGTCAAGAGATTATACAAACGTTACAAGTATATTTAGGAAAACCTAGATGATAGATTTTTATTTATTAGAAACTCTTATAGTAGTATCATTTACATTTTTTTATCTACTAATAATCATAATAAGATAAAACACTAAATATTGTTTTCATTTGTATTGCGTAGGATAAAATCATGTTCAACATGTAATATATTATTAACATATGATACATTCCTTCCATGTATTTCTTTGATGTTATAAAAATAATAATTTTATGGATGTACGTTACATATTTAAAATAATTAGGAAATTTTCATTTCCCCTGATATTTATAACTTTGAACATATAGTATGTAATTTCTATTCCCTATAAAATTACATACAAACATATTAAGATAACCTTTTTCCCTAATATTTTATAATGAAAAAATCTATTAGAAATATTTTTAGATTTCATCACAAGTGTAAATAAAATCATATGATGACTATGTCAGAGGTAGGAGGTGATGATACAAGCATGTCATTGGTAGGAGGTGATGCAGACATGATTTAGGATGGATGAAGCAGGTAGTATGATGTAGGAATGATGTTACAATGGGTGTTCAGGTCATTTTTAGGGCCTTTAATCCATGTAATGTGTTTCAGGTTCAATAGGCCTTCATTCCATGTACAAAATAAATAAGGCTTTATATGTGGGTTAACCCTTTGTGGGGGGGGGGAGATATGGCCTTCTTTTATGGTTTTTTTGTATGGTGTGTTTGTGTTTAATTTAATTATACCCCAAGAACCTAATATATTATTTCATACATATTACATATATTCTATAATGATTTATTTAATTATTCATAGCACTATGTTTTACATCTATTAGAAACAAATCTTCTCCACTCAGGTGAAGAATATGAAACTCTTTAGAAAATATATTTGGATATTCAAGTATATTATCCATTTTTTCAATGTTCAGATTCTCCCTAACCATTTTAGATTGATAAAACTCATTAATAGTTAGTAATACCTATAAAATGGAATTAATATTAATTGTATGTTCATATTTCTCATTAGAGAAATTGATAATAATTGCTGCAATCATAATATGAGAAGTAATGTCCCCTCATCCGTAATAAATATGGTATCTATATAAATGATGATATCGGATGCCCAAAATTTCACGAATTCATCATTCAAGAGAATCTAAAGATTTAAAGGAACCATAATCTCACAATTTTCTATGAGAGAGGGGCTACGGGGTTATGATAAAATCACCATGACATTATGATATTTAATTTATAATTCAATATATGATCGTTATGTTTATTATTTGAATACCTATAACAATTTTTTCCAAAAATATGATTGTTTGTAGAATTGGAGTTAAATAATTCATTTGACGTTGCATAATTTATTATTCAAATATCATTTATCACTTTGTTTTCATGACCGAATTGAGAAGTTGTGGATGAATGATATTTCCCTTCAACTCTTGACTAAAGAGGTTATGGACCCTAGTAACCTTTATTATCCCATGGATTCATTCACTGATTATAATAATATTAATTCTCATTGAAATCATAGAATTAGAGTATCAGTGGTGAAATTAGATTATTTATCTCCAAATTAATTTCATTTTCTTTAATCATAACATCTCATAGATACTGACATTCTCAATGACCTTCTATGTCACACTTAAAAAATATTTCTATTACCTAAATAAAATTTACTTCAAACATCTTTCCACAATATTAACTTAATTTAAGAATTTTTTTCATTCTTTTGAGAATTTTACCATTATATATTCTTCAAAACATTATATTTCAATTTTTATTAGAAACCTAAGAATTATGGGAACCTCCACAGTCCATTTTTACCATGAGATTTCAACAAATAATTTCATCATTGATACTAATGTAATATTAGAAAATTCATTTTAGAGAATTTTCTTTATTCTAATAAGGAATAAAAAAATTTACATTTTATGGTCGATGATAAAACTACAAGAATACGTCACATTTCTTGTATTATGTTCTATAATCATATAAATAGATTTATTATCGTTATGAATATTCTCAAAAAATTCACTTTCTATTTTTGTGAATAGAGTTAATTGAAAGTAATTACTGATAAATACCCTCTTAAAACACCTCATTTAATGGATTAAATTTTTTAAACTTCCTCTATATTCATAATAAGTGTCTATAATAGATCTGATTAAACATCAAAATAATATATCACTATGATAATTTTTTCCTTCTCTGAGAAATAGAAAATGTAAAATGTATTGTTTGTGGAAATGATCAATTTCATGGAAATTTGTGGTTTAGGGGGGGGGAGATGAAAGAAGAGGGATGTTTCTCATGAAATAATCATCGGTGTTTTGGTCCCTCTATTTCTCATTTGGAAGACCTTCACAATTTGAGATACGAGATATTTTTTTTAGTACATCAACAAGATTTCCCATTCTACCTCAAATTCTTTTGGGTTTCTCAACATATAAATCATTTCATTTTCATCCATATTTATTGTTAATCAGATTCTTCCTAGATATAAATATTTAATAAAAAATATATGTTTAAGCATTAAACTAATCTAATCCAACTAAGAAATTTTAGATTCATGAAAATTAATTTTGAGGTGCACAAAATTTTGAAACCTTACAATAAACATATAAAATTTTTTGTTTTTACCTATATCATTGGAATTTTATTATATGTTTTCTTATTTTCTGTCATCACATTCATCATAACCTATTCTAAAAAAATAACTAAATACTTATCTTATAACAACTGAGGTGAACCCAGAAAAATTATATATATATATATATATATCCTCATTCTCGATCAAAAAATAAAATATTATACAGTAATTCAAAACCAATAATTTTAAAGGATTAGTGTATTTTGAATCTTGAAGAATAAATAACATATTTAATTAATTATATTAAATTTAAAACATTATTAGTTTATTTTATAGTAATGTTCATAAAAATATATTATTTAAAACAATAAATCATAATCTAGGGAAAATTGAATATAAGAAAGGTGATATCAAAATATATGTAAGTGTATGAATGATATATTTTAATCTATTGACATATAAAGAACAATAGTAGGACAAGAGTATTAAATGATGATCATAGTATATGAAGTTCATGCCCAATCCATCATTAATCAAATGTATATCAAACCGTTTCTCTATGGCACATTAATTAATAATTTATTATATAAGATTATATATATGAAATATTAGATGATAAATGATTATAATTTCATTTGGGGTAAGGTACAATACATAACAACTGAAAGGGTAAATCATCTTGTTTTTTGGAAACTTATTTAACATGCTCATATGTAAAAATATATCATATAACCATGGTAAATACATAATAAAGGGGTGTGAAAAAAATTATAGCAAGGAAAAATCATGAAATAACATGAATAAGTTAGTACATGTAAGATAGTAGGCATATCGATGGGTAAAGAAGGAGTGAGAATCACAAACACGATCAACAAGGCATTATATAACATGATAACATAAAAGGAATGTGGAAATGTGAAAAAAAAAATAAAACACTTCATCAATAATATTGATCAAGTATAACTACAATAAAAAAATGAAGAATATAGTCTGATAATGGAATTAATTTCACTACATATCCTATTTTCATTTCTCAGGAGACTAATCAATACCTAATTCCTTGGAGCTCTGTATAATTCTAGGGGCACCTTTCACATTCATTTCATTCTCATGCTTCAATGTCCCACATAGATCATACAACACGGATTAATTAATCATTGTATTTTATCACATGATTACAGAGTGTGGAAATATACTATTGGGTCCAAATTCAAGGAATTATAATTCTATCTAGGGAAACTATTGATATTCTTTGGGTATGTTATTCATTAAAAAATTGATTAATCATGGAAAATAATAGTGGAATTATCATATTATAAGGACATCACATACAAATACATAAAAAGGATTGATGATAGAGTAAGGGGTCTATAAAAATTTGGACATCCGATGGGATGTAACTTGCACCTGGAAGTACATATCCAAACATAATGAATTAAAAATGAAATGCAGAAGGTAATAAAAAAATGTATAGATAATTGAAGGAAATGATCCCTTACTAGAGGGTATAACTCCAAGTGATTGGTAGGAGCTTCATGAGGGCTGGGAGCCCCTTCAGGAGGACCCCGTGTATTTGGGTTCATATTAAGGATGTGATACAAGAATTATTAGTAAATATATATTGTACCTTGTGTGGGTGTATATATAAAAATAGAGGTGAGTTATTTATTATTTCAAAAACATTGTTATTGGACTATATATACTGAAGGAACCAGTGCTAAAACCCAGTCCATGGGTTTTTTTACCATAGTGTATTACAAATGGGATACTTTTTACATTAATTTATTACTCCAATGGATTAAGATAACAAAATAATGCCATTTGTTATATGTAAGTGAGTCGTACTCTTAATGAATTGGTTTTTAAACCTTAAAAATATAAATGGTTTTGGAGGATTCATAATCAAATTATTGAATTAATCAAATAAACATAAAATAAAATTTCATTACAGTGAAAAAATATTTTTGGACTTTGATTCAAATTATATTATTTATTTCATCACTTTTGGGTAATTATTATCTCATAATAACAACTATTTATTTATACAGTATTTATTTTTTACAAGAAAAATTATTATCTCAGAAAATTATGAAGAATTCACCATTCTATAATTTAAATGTTATGATTAAAAAATTAATATTTATTTTATCAAATTAATTTTATAAATATCTTTATTTTCAATTTTAAAGTAAGAATAGATATTTATTGACAAATGTTTGGGTTTTTGACAATAACTGTTTTCAAACCCTTATAAAAAGTACATTTGACTTCATAAAATAATTATGATCATTTAGATTTAATAAAAATTATTTAATAATAATATTTTACAAAAATATTATTTATTTAAAATTTTTGTTAATTCATCATAATAAATTCCTTAATATAATTTTAAGAGTATCCAAATATACATTTATTATTTTATTTTATCAAAATAATTTTTTTACAAAATAATAGTAATAAGATGAAAATAAATTCATTATTATATAAAAAATAATTTAAATACAGTTATATATAGGGTCTTAGTACATATCACTTTAATACTCTAGAAAACACAATAACGCTAAGGTGTGCAAAAGTGAGACATTCCTGGTGTGGTTCAATATACATAGTTTGTGTCATGATCTCAATGAGGTTGAACTTCTCCCATAAATTTTTTCTAATAATATAATTTTGTGGGATGTCAGAATGGTACTTTTCAAGAAATTCATAGATATGATATATCTATTGTAATGTTCGATAAATGGCATTCCAAGGGTAGGATCATACAGGTTGGGGCCACCACTCCCTTTTTCTAGTTCAATTGGATTTGTTAGACCCCTATATTTATACTAGTAATGTTATAATTGTTTAATGACTATACTATCAATAATACAAATGCTTAATGGTATTTTAAATCTGATATAATATAATAAAATATAATTAGTGCATCTACTTTCTACAACCATAAAAGATAATATGAAATTTTAATTATATTGTTAGGTAAATATTTTTATAAAATTTCATGTTGTTACAATCTTACCCCCTTGAAATATTTTTCCCAAAACATATTCCTTTACCATCGTAAAAAAGATGAATGGTATTATTTTTTATCACATCCTTTAGTTCTCACATCACTTCTTCAAACATTTGGTTTCTCCATAACTCTTTGACTAGGTTTATTTTCTTATTTGGTCGAACATCATCTTTATGAGATGAAATCTTCAGTAAATACTCATCATATGAGATGTCATTATCCAATAGTACCATGAATGGATTGAGTACGTGAGAGGGGTCAATTAATTACTTATAAAAGAGGGATACATTGAATTCAACATGTATTTTGATAGGTTATGTGGGAGTTCTAGTGAACAATACACTGCTACAATTTTATCAATAATCATAAATGGACCGATGTATCTTGGAAAAAAGAATTATCTTCTTCCAAAATCTTATGAATTTAATCCATAGATATATGTAGAGTAATTCTAAGATCCTAATATCATACTCTATTCCTCCTTGATGATTTTCAACAAATATCTTCAGTTGATATTGAGGAGCCTCGATGTGGTATTGAATGTCCTTAAAAGTTTCCACCATTTCCTCGATCTTTTGGGGACCTAGTAGATTTTGTTCCCCAAGTTTATCCCAGCATGTAGGTGTTTTGGTCCTCTTATAAAAAAGGTATTAATATTAATATATTTTAGTTCTTTAGTAGAAATTATTAATTATGATTACCAAAATAGAAGAAGTTGTTGACCCAACCTCTTAAGAATTCAATTGAACACGATCACCAAATGACCTCAATTTTATGGATAGTTTGATCAGATTGGCCATCAGTTTGAGGGTGATTATGCATGAATAAGTTTTATTTAGGGCATGTATTATTATCTTATATAACATAAAGGAAATATTGGGATCTAGTTCATATACAATCGATATTTTTGTTCTAGGAAACCTCACTACTTCTCTAAGGTATATCCTTGATAGTTAATTGAGTGGTAACTATACATGAATGGAAATTAAGATTATATAATTTGTAAGAAGATCAACCACAACCAATATAGTTTTCTTTAGTATTTATGACTTTGAAAGACCATTAAAAAATCCAATGGTGATGTTTTCCCATTTCCATGTAGGTCAGGGTAATAGTTGCATCATTCTATTGGATTTATGCCTTTCCTATTTTAGTTATTGGAAAACAAGACATATTTATTTATATTATGAGATCTCTCAATTTATATTTTCCAACCAGTAGTTACCTCATAGATATTGATACATCTTTGTCATTCCTAAGTGTGTGGAGAAATTCTAACTATGTTCATTATCCAACAGATCCTTATTTTACTCAAGATTTGATAGAAAACATAGTTGTAACCCATAAAATAAAACACCTTCTCCATTATTGCTGAAATCTAAGGATTTCAATTTTCATATAGCCTCCAGTTTTTTTGGAATTCACACATGAAACCTTTTAGCATCATTTATCTCCTCCAAAAAGATTTGTTAAGAAATATTATTTTAAATGATTGATGATTTTACTTCCTTTATGATTCCCACTATCATCCTTTTTAAATTTCAAATATTGGATCCTTCTCAATTATCATCAATGATAAAATTACTAAATCCTTTATAAATAGAAAATTTTCCAATTTATTTTCTTTCCCATGAGAGTAGTGGATTGAGTAGTTATAATCCGTTATATGATCTGTCCATCTTCATTGGCACATATTAATCTCATTCTGTGAGAATATTAAATTGCTGATATTACGATCCTTCCATATTTCACACTTCTCCCCGAAGTGATAATTTGACAAAATTTTCAATGAGAATATCACTACAACATTCTCTCAATCATGTGTTGGGTAGTTATATTGGTGAATTTTGATCTACATTGATAATTCAGATACTAATTTTTCTTTTTTCATAACCACAAAATCAAATCCCTTCTTCAATTTATCGTTGAATACCATGACATGTTATCCACATGGGGGTACTGTGAGTACATGTGCAGTGCTAATACTATTTTTGAAATCCTTGATGATCTATTCACATTCATCAATAAAATAAAACATGACTTTTTATCAAATAATCATGGTTATAGGGTTTTACAAGTTTGAGAAGTTTCTAAAAAATTGATAATAATAATCAGGTAGTCCAAAGAAACAATGGATATCAATCACATATATTTATATCGACAATACTTCAATAGATTCAATATTTAAAGGGTCCCCGTATATCCTATTATTATAGATAATATCCCACAATAATGATACATACTTTAACAAAAACCCATATTTACTATACTTTATACAACTTCTCCTTTATTATGGTTTTTAACAAAGTTCATAGATGCCCCTCATACTCCTTATTTCATTGGGAGTATTCTAGAATATCATCAATAAGTACAAACAATTAAATTTCAAGGTAATGCCTAAATACATTATTCATCATGTCCATTAATATTACTAGAGAATTATTGAGTCGAAATTGAATTTCTTTGAACTCATAGTGCTTTTACCTTCTATGAAAAGCAGCCTAAGGGATATCCTTCTTCTTAAGACTAACGTGGTTTTATCTTTACTATAGATCAAAATTGGGGAAATATTATGGTTCATTCGGCTAATCATACAATTAATTAATCTATGTAAGATGATATTTTTTCTTTATCAGGAATTTTTTGAGCTCTTGATGATCAATTTAATGGAGCATTGACCCACCCTTCTTCATGATGAAGAGGACTGGTGCACCCAACGGTGAAGCACATATGAATATGAACCATTTATCCAAATTCTTGTGTAATTGTTTCTTGAGAACCTAGAGTTCCAAAACATCTATTCTGTATGGTTTCTTTGATAATGGAAATTAAAAATTTTGGCCAAAAATCCCTCAAGGCATCATTGAAGTATTTTTGAGGTGATTGTGTTTGTTGACAAAGTGAACATCTATGTTGTGATTTTTGACAATGCCAACCATGACATACATATTTGTTGACAAAGGGGGTTTCACGGTGGAATGTAGAGTTCAAGATCTGTGTTCAATGATACATGATTGATTCAATAACGTTGATAATGGAATGGATGATCTGGAGGCGGTACAAAAAGAACAGATACAAGGTGGCGCCGTTTTCAAGTGTTTGCCAAATTTTTGGACCTGAAAATCGACAAATGATGAAAAGTGTTTTTTGAAAAGGGACTTTCACGCCGAGGAATTGGAGTATAGGAAACTTGGGTGGCATTTGTTTTTCAAGATTAGAAGATCAAAATATGGGAAAAGAAAATAGGTTCGCGCAAGTTTGGGAGTTGGTCGCGCAAGTGTCTAGGAGGACAGAAGACTTTCACGCCAAGACTGGGCCGCGCAGGTGACATGCGTGCCATCGCGCAGGGTGGTAAATTTGGCTATAAATACTGGACCACCCCTATTCATTCTTCACTGGAGTTCAACACTTTGATAAATCAGAGCTCCCGTATCACATGTGTGGTGGTCGCGCAAGTAGTGTGTGGTCACACATGTGATGTTTCGTGCCAGTGGTTGATGTTGTGCGCTAGTGTGAGAAGTTGCGCACCGGTTGGCAGTTGCGCGCCAATATTGGTTTGGGCGTAAAAGGAAGAGAGTCTTGAATGTTTGGATTTGAGGAATCTTGTGTCGCACAAGTGCCTAAGGCGGACTTGCGCGCCCGTTGTGACTTGCGTGCTGATACTTGCGCGCAGAGGTAGACATGCGCACCAAGGAAGGTTTAGTTCCGGCAGTGATTTTTGGGCTGTGTGGACGCTGGAAGATTGCCCGATACCTTCGGTGCAAAGAGAGATTCATCTACGGGTGAAAATTGGGCTTCAACAGAGCATCTACTTACAGAGGAAGATGTATTCCCTTCATGAAAATGAAGAGACCTCCAGGTATATAAACTGTGAGTGGATCCTTTCCAACATAGTGAGAAAAGGAAGAGGAAGAAGGTGATCCTCTCCATAGGAAATGAGCCAGAGAGAGAGAAACAGGGAGTCACACTTGGGAAAATAGTGAGCTAACCCTAAATCTTGTAAAGGTAGTGAGTCTGGGACAGAGTGACTGTGCCCTAACATTGTAATCCACAGCTAATGAAGTATAGTGGAATTTGGTACGATCGGTAACCTGTCGGCGTATGATCCTTGGACGTAGCCCTTAGTGGTGAACCAAGTAAAATTTTTGTGTGATGTGCTTACTTTACTTTCTGTTTATATTGTGCAATAGGAAAGAGAGAGAAGAGTGTTTTTCTTAACAATGAAACAAGTTCAGAACAAGATTTTATTTTAAATTAGTCATACCGTGATTCACCCCCCCCCCTCTCAGGGTATTCATCCATGTGGACCTAAAACAAAATGAATATGATTGATAGAAAATTATACCTCTTAGACTATAGGAAGAAAAGGTAATTCTTTGTAAAACACATCAGCATATTCCCCCAAATGGGAATCTAAACAAGGATAAAATTCTCCTCAAAAGTATTAATTCGAGCTAGATATACCTACTCAATGAGAAATAATATACATTCTTGAGATTCCGGTGCTAAAGAAGACTTATCCTCCTCCATGAACTTGTATAGAATCGAAGGAAGATTCACAATACAGAGAGTGGTTTCATTATTGTGGTAATTTATGTTGTATCTATATAGGGAAATCTTATCTATTCCATGAATTTAATCAAATTCTAGAAAATTTACTATAAAAGTGTTCACTAGGGTGTTCAGACAACAACAATTTACTTGGGAGGAGTTATAAACATCAGATACAATAATTTTCAAATTTACAATTTTAACCAACATCACTTCATCGATGATTTTTGGTGGTGTTTTAGTTGTTTTACTATAATTTATTGATATAATGCTATACGTAGTACTAGACTAAAAAACTAAATTTTCTAATATTGAATGAATAAATAGAGTAACTATCAACACATTACTATCATTATCCACCTAAGCAGTTTTGATGGATAAATCTCATCCCTACTAACTTATAGGTTTCCATTTCTCTCTGAAAACATTTTCATTAGTGCATTGGAATGAAAATATTAATGGTTCTATGCAGTTTTAGAAATAAAAAATTGGTTGATTGTTTAATAGAGCATTCCATTGATCCATCACATTAGTGATATTCTCATGTCATCATTTTCTAGATATGTGTCCTTCCTTCCCACAGCTGAATCAGTTTCTCATCAACCATTGGAAATTTATGGGGCATTTAATTTTACACCTTTGATAATTAGGATGTTTAAATTTCATTGCACTATTAGATTTATCATATAAATAACAAAATTAAGCTCCAAATTATGCTTCTTATCCCCATGATACCATTGATATTTTCTATTAACCATTTCAAATTTGAGTGGTCATGGGACAATTTCCTTCTATCAATCAGTGTCTCAGATGCCTATGGATTTTTCTAAATAGGATATATCCCACCAAATATGTTAACATCATTGAATTAATGGGTAACAACATATAAAAAGGTGTATCATTCATGTGTCGTGATGTTTTCATCATATTTATTGATAGATTCATCATTATTTTTAATTTAGGGAAAGGAATTATCTTCCCATTTTATGTCATAGAGTGTGGGGAACATATTTTTGGAATGTTTTTACTAAATTCCATTAATCCAACCACTTCGATCTCTTCCTCTAACATTATATCCTTGATTAATGTCCACCACTAATCAGATAGTCCCTCTTTATGATAAACACATATTACAAAATTTTCTTATTCATAATATTTATGGATGGAGATTATTTTCACAATAGAGTTGATCCATTTTTTTGTAATTAAAGGATCAGATGATACACAAACTTTTTGAGGCCTTTATCATATAGAAGATTCAATTCCAGCTCATTATTAATTTTAGGGATTTGGGATCTCCTAGTGATCCATGTTTTTTATTCATAAGTTGAGCTAGCTTGAACCGAATCATTATTAAGATGACAATTCCCACACCAATTTGGATGAGAATCTCATTGAGGATGTTATCATATTGACCATCATATTGGTTGTTTACCTGATTCTTCCAATTTCCATCCATTTACTAGAATATAGGGAAAATTAGGGATGGGTATTTGTAAACTGTTAAATGCATGGAGGTGAATTAAATGTCCTTAAAGAGATATAATATAGATTAAATGTACTCCATTAACTAATGAATTTTTAGGATTAAATCTATGTCATCCACAATCTGGTTTATCAAATATAATTTTATGGGTATTTTTTCAATTAATAATTCTTCATAATGAGAATATGAATTTTCCAATGCTTATCCACCTGGAGTGTCAAACTAGGTGTGCAATAAGGCCCCTTGGCATGCAATACTTCATGGATGAGTCTGGATCAATGCCGTGTTTTCCGCTTTTAAAACCTTTTACATCAATTACAGAACCACATCAACATGTACAATACATGTAGGGAAGTATTTTCTAGGTAAACCTCTTACTCTATATATAAGGACACGACCTTATTACATTACATAATATTTTATTTAGTCATGAAATAACTACATTTAAAATTGATAATATTTTCATGTTTAGAGATTTAGAGAATTAAGAAATAATAAATTCATAACATTTCACAATAATACAAAGTGGATTCCATAAAAACAATACTCTTTTCGTCCAAAATATAAAACATTTCAAATAATACATGATCTCGTCGAAAATTATTCAAACATTTAACATAACTTATCTATTTGTCTTAAAAATAATTATAACCTTTTAATATTCTTTAAAAACATAGGATGGTATGAAAAATATTAGTAAGGGGGTATAAAATTTAGGAAGGATAACATTAGCCCATGAATACTTGTTACCTATGAAATTATTTTCAAAAGACATACTTGTCAACCATATAAACTTACATTGTGAATCATGAGATTTCTAAATTATTTCTACATAAATAAGAATATAAGTAGAACCATAAAATTATATTGTGGAATTACTCACATAATCTTGTAACCCTCTCATCTACCTTATAATTTTAACCACTCACGACTACCCTGCAATTTGTGTAACCATCGTAGTTACAGTTGAAGAAACCAAATGAATGGACTCCAACATATACATACCCAATGAATTAGAGAAATATATAGGTCTAAAACATCATCATAAACAGTTCCCATGAATCAAAAATAATTCATACACCACGAATAATTTCATAAAAACATTTCTTTTGAATCATGTTAAGCATAATTTTTAAAAGAATATTTTTAAAATAAAATCCCCTTAAAAATAACAAATAATTCAAGGGAGACTTAAAAGAGGGGATGGAATATGTAAAAAAATGTTAATAATCATAATTAAAAATAATATAAACAAAACCCATTATAAAAAAAATTTTAATACCACATAAATAATGAAGTAGAATGCTAACCCATAGAATGGAGATCAGGATAAGAATTCCCTATCCTCAGGTTTGTCTTACTATAAACATGTTTCAAACCTCCTGTACGATGGTTAAAAGAGTGTTATTAATATATTAAATAAAAATATTAATCATTATAATATCTTATATGATCATCCCATTATATCATTTCACACTTTAATTATTCGTATTTGGCTCATTTCATTGTTTGGGGTGTGTTCTTTACATGATTTCCATGATTGGTTCATGATAGATATTCTTGTCGATTGGAAGTAAAACTATAGATTTTGAATGGAATGGTAATTAAATGTTTCCAGAACAATAAAATATATCTTTTAACATTATTACTTCATTCATGAGGATGGTTCACAATTTAAATCATTATTGATATTTGTTTAGGTCAATTTGGAGATTCTTCAATTGTAAGGAACTCATTTGTTTTATAAATTAATAACATGTGTAAAAAATGATTCCGTAACATTATATAAGATTTAATACATAAATTATAGTGTGTTTCTACCATAAAAATTTATTCATGAAGTGTTTTGAAGAATTTAAATGAAATTAAAATCTCATCATCCCCGATGTTGGTAAATCGACACATTAAAGAAAGTGTTTTAATTTATTTAATAAGTGGAAGAGGAGAAGAAGTATAATGGTGAGTATTAGATAAACATGATGAAGTCAGAAATATGTTAGATACTATATTATTAATTAATCTATTATAAGGGGAGGTGATGATAGATAAATAATTTAATGTAATCTTGATATACAAAAGAAAGTTGAGAAATCCCTTACAAAAATTAGGGAGCCTAACGACATCGCTTAAAATTTCAATAAATATTTTGATTAGATAAAAGGGGTCTCTCATCATTCATAAATAATATGGGAAGTAATGGGTATATTTAATGACATATACCAACATATGAAAATGGAAATGAAAAATGAATAACACAAAATGAAAGAAAAGAAAGAAAGAAAAGAGGAAGTTTACCTCTTGTTATCTTCTCCTTGAGATCCTCTTTATGGAATTTGGTTTTGACCTTTTGGTGAGACCAAAAGCTATAAAACATGGTGAAGAGCCTTGGGAGGAGTATTTGGGAGAAAATAGGAAAGTATCAAGGATTGATAGGTGTGGGAGGAAGAAGGGAACGAGGGTTGTATTTTTAGTTGAGGAGATGTGGTATTTTTTATCATTTTAATCATTATTATAATGTTTTTTCTCAATACTATGAATAGTCTAATTTCATGTGACCCAAAATTGTAATAATGCCATGTGAGTTCTAACCAAGTGGTCTTAAATCATCCTTATATCACCTATGATGCAGTAAATCAAGTATTTAGCATTTATCATATTTTATAGTATTTTACTACTCATTAAGAATTATAGAATTTCAAAAAAATACCCAAAATATACCCTAACCATTTTTCAACAAATATAATTTAAAAAAGAACTCAATTTTTTTAAAATAATTGGTTTATATATTTTTAATGTAATTTTTAAATAAAATCATTATTTATTTAAATATTAACAATTTAAAACTCTAACTTCTTTTGAATCACATAGAAAAATTAATCAAGATGTCATTATCATAAAACCTTATTAAAATAAAACAATAATATAACTAACTATTCATTATGGTCATATTACAATTTTCATTACTATTCATAAGTGTATGTAACTATTCAACCAAAAATATTTTGTTCTATTAGACTTCAAATAACTTACTGAACACAATTATAGATGACCATTTTTCGAAATTCAAAACAAAGAAGTGAAAAAATTGTTTAAAGGATCTTTATAAATATCTATAGAAAAAAAATTTCATGCATTTAATTTTTTTTAAACATTGGGGTGTTACATTATATTCACCTTCTGGAAATTGTGTCCTCAAAATGTTATTTACTTATTAAACAAGTGAGGGTAACTTTCCCTCCTAGAATTTTTAGACTCCGATGTTGCTTATTAAACCATGTGGTTTCTCCAAAAAACCATTAAATAGTGTATTACCTTATTCCACAATACTTGTTAGCTTCAATCAGGAATCTGGACTGATTTATCTTCATAAGAAAGGTTCTCTTCCAACTAAACTACTATTAGGATCTAGACATGAGTTGAATATGTTACTTACATTCTCAACATTGAAACATGAAAAACCTTGTGTACTTCAGTAAAACTAAGTGGCAAAGCTACCGAGTATGAAGCTGTTCCAACTATCTCTATGATTTCCTAATGACTGATGAACTGTGGACTTAGCTTCCCTTTTTTTCTTAAACACATCACACTTTTCCAAGGAGTGATTTTAAGGAAAACATGGTCAACGACCTCGAGGGAGATGTCTTTCCTTATGTTATTTACATAACTTTTATGCCTACTCTGAGATTTCATCAGGTGATTCTGGATCATCTTCACTTTCTTAGACACTTCCTCTACTAATTCTATCCCTGTAAAAATTCTTTGACCGACTTCATCCCAAAAATCTGGAGTCTGACACCGCTTCCATTAAAAATCCTCAAAAGGTAAAATCTGTACACTGGAATGAAACTATTATTTTAAGAAAATTCAACTAATAAAATATATTGATACAAAATTCCATGGAATCCATTGAACAATATCAAATCATATCCTCCAATGTCTAAATCGATCGTTCTGACTTCCCATCTGATTAAGGGTTAAAAGCTGTACTAAAATTTAGTTTTGTTCCCAATGACTTATGAAGCACATTCCATAATTTGGAAGTGAAACTCAGATCCTGATTAGATACAATAGAATGTGGAACTCCATGTAAACTACGAATATTCTTGAGGTATAGTCGATAAAGCTTACCCAACATTATTGTAACTTGAATAGATTGAAAATGTGTAGATTTTGTTATCCGATCAATAATAACCCAAGACACATTGTTACCTAGAGTTGTTTTTTGGTAATTCCACCACTAAGTACAAGGATACATTCTAAAACTTCCACTATGGCATTGGAAAAATATATAGAAACCCCATCAGTAACTGATTCTCTACTTTAACATTTCAACATGTCCAACATTTCATGGTAAAATCAGCAATTTCTATTTTCATTACGTCCCACCAATAATACTCCCTAAGGTATTTATACATGTTAGTACATCCATGATGAACTAAAAAATGGATAACTATAAGCTTCACACAAAAAATATTTATCCAACTGAGAATCACATGGCACACACAACCTTTTTCAAAATATTAAAACACAATCTTTAAAAAGGATTAATTTTGGAAACATACCCATTTTAAACAATTCTACCTTTTTATATACCTCTTGGCCTTCCTTCTGTGCTTGCTTAATTCAGTCTGATAACGATGACTGTAGTGAAACCTAAAACAAAATAGTGGTATTTCCTGCACCAAAAACTTCTAATGTATAATTAATTAATTCATTATTCAAGGTATCATGTCCTAAATGTAACATGGTTAATGATTCATGATTCCATTGACCAATTCATCTTCCACTTTGTTTGATTTTCCTGGATGGAAATTGATTGTGTAATCATAATCCCTTATCATTTCAATCCTTCTTATCTACCCCATGTTTACATCCTTATGAGTTAATGTATACTTCATACTTTTATGGTGTGTATATATTTGAAATTTGGATCCATATAAATGATGCCTCCAAATTTTCAAATCCAAAACCAAAAATTCAAATTCCAAATATTATATGGGATAAATCTACTCATGAGGTTTTAGTTGTCATGAATCATAAGAAATTTCTTGATCATTTTTCATCAGAACAGAACCAATTCTCTTCAAAGAAAAATAACTGTAGAGAAAAACTCACCATTTTGAGAGGGAAAGGCAAATACTGGAGCATTACTCAATCTCATCTTGAATTCCTAGAAACAAAAACAACATTATTCTATCCAAATAAATTTACCCCATTTTTTCATTAACAAGGATAGATAATAATTCAATGTTTTTAACAAAATATTCGTAATAACCTACAAAACCAATAAAACTATGAATCTCTATAACATTTTTTTGTATTGAACATTCATTAAAAACTCTTGTTTTGGTAGGATAAATTGTTATTCCATTCTTTTTTATGATGTTCCTAGGAAAAGAAATCTGTTGTAACCAAAAATCACACATTATGAATTTTCCATACATTTTTTTCCATTATGGTTGGTAAAACAACCCATATATGTTTTTCATATAATTTATTAATTTTTGAGAATACCATTATTTCATCAATATACACCACCAAAAACATAACCAAGAACTCATGAAATATTTTATTCATAAGTTTCATGATTAAATTAGTGGCATTAGATAACCAAAAAGTCATAACAACAAATTCATAATGCCTATATCATGTATGAAAGGATATTTTTTGGATGCTATACTCCTTCAACATTAGCTGATGGTATATAGATCTTAATTTAATCATGGAAAAGTATTATTATCCTTAGTGATAATCAAACAAGTCATCGATATGAAGAAAAGGATACTTGTTTTTAACAGTGATGTTTTTCATTGAACTATAATGAACACAAAGTCTCATGGAACCATCTTTCTCTTTAACACAAAATTGGTGCACCCCATAGTGAAGTTATAGGAAGAATGTAGCCTTTATCAAGAAAATCTAGAAAGTAATTTTTCAATTCAAGAAGTTTCAATTGATCTATAAAATATGGCGGTCTTGATATTGTCTTAGTATCAAAAACTATTTCAATTGTGAATTTAACTTGTCAAAAAGGAATGACATAGAGAAACTCATTAGAAAAACATCAAAGTATTCATTTACCACTAGAAAAACATTAATCATAATAGTACCCTTGTTTTCAACAAAATGAGAAATATAGAATTAATTTCCATATATAAACAGTTTCTCTGCTTCCCGATATGTTATCAGTTGTATGGGTTCATTATTATATACAACCTGAAAATATTTCTGAAAAACAACCACTTTAGCCCTAAAATCAATCTTATGATGATAAATAGAAAGCCATTCTATTCTTAGAATAACATCAAACTCATCTAAGGGAAAAAGGTTTAATGGTAAATATTTTGACATACCATAATTGAAAGACTCTTATAACTCCCCTTTGTAATAATATTTCTCCTATGTGTTCTAACAATATGTTCTAGTCATATATGTTGTGGTGATATTTTTAATTTACCATAAAATTTCATAGAAATGAAGGAATGTGTAGACCCTGTATCGAACAAAACCTTATAAAAATATAGGTAAACAAACAAAGAATCTTATTCCACTTCATTGGATGGCCTGAAATCTACTGACTTTGTTTCAAAGGATCGCACTTCACCATTATGGTTATATTGTGGCTTCTTTGCATCATTTAGATCTCTCTTTGTGTAGGAAGTTTCATAGTGTCCCATCTCACCAAATATAAAACACTTAACAATTTCCATATCAAGATTAGTCTTAGGATCATTTTCATTACAATCTCTAGCCATATGTCCAAGCATACCACATCGAAAAACACTTACCAGTTTTGTAATGGCATTACATAGGGTTCTTCTTACCACACGTTTCACATACAGGAAACTGAATTTTTTTACCATCATATTTCTATGGATGATTATTACCCATCGCATTCCATCTGGACCTCTTCATCTCCTTGGTTCTGAAATTCTTGTGATCTTCAGCAAACTCTTTCTCTACCCTCTCAGCATAACGAACAAGTTTATCATAACTTTTGAATTCACAAGAGGCTAACACCTTTCAATACCAAGGATTCAATCCTTTATAAATGCACTTGATTTTTCTATCATGATCCAAAATAAAATACGGAGCATACCTCACTGGTTAGGTGATGCTCACTTCATACATTGACACTGAATCTTCATCATTTTTCTTGAATTCATGTAAGTGATTCACCATCCTATGTCGAACATCCTTTGGAAAATATTTTTCATTGAAAAGGATTTTAAATTCATCCCACTCTGTGGCATGAATATCCCATATATCCCTGATATTCATTAACATTAACCACCATTGATCAACATCACCTTTAAAACTATAAATGGAAATACTTTCCTTTTGATTATCAGAACATTCGATAACCTTGAATATCATTTCAAGGGCATTAATACATCCTTCAGCCGCTACTATGTTAGAAGATCCATTGAATGTATGAGGGTGTGGTCTCATAAAATTATCAACGATTATCATGTTCTATTGTGATTCCATTAGTTGTTCTATTACATGGATACCACAACCATTTATTGCTTGGATTAGCTGAGACATTACTATAAAAAAAGAATTCATTTCCAATCCCTACTATTCGGGGCTGCAGATTCAGAAGGATATCATTCTTTATGTACCTCTCTTGTTCACCTTATCTGTTCCTTATATAGACAACCATTTTGAACAAAAATTTATTAGTCAAAAAAACATGGTAATATTAAAATTCTATAACATTTCAAATTAATCATAGAGTAAAAAATCATTTATAGTATTCTATTAACATCATCCTAACCCCATAATGTAATCTAAATCATCCTCTGATACCAACTATTAGGACCCTCCCATATTACATTACATATTCTTGAATTTAGTCAAGAAATAACTAACTTTAACATAGAGATTTGTTACATGATTATATAATTATAGAATTGGGACATAATATATTCATAACATTTCACATTAACAAAGATTGAATACCATAAAAATAGTATTCATTTCATTCAAAATATAAAAAAATTCAAATAAAATGTGAACTCTTTGGAAATTCATAAAAAATTGTACTTGGATTCCTTATTTTCCTTCAAAATAATTATAACCTGTGAAAATAATTTAAAAACATTTGGATGAGGGAAAAAATTTCTGTAAGGGGGTACAAAAATAAAGAAAGAACACATTAGTCCATGAATACTTGTAATATATGAAATCATTTTCAAAAGTCATAATTGTCACCCATATATAATTACATTCGGAAAAATGAGATTTCCACATGATTTTTACTATAAATAATATCATAAATAGAACCCTAAAGATGTTTGGGGAAATTACTTACATAATATTGTAACCCTCTTGGCTAACTTGTACTTTTTAATCCTCACGTCTACCTTACAATTTGGGTAACCATCGCAGTTACACTTCGAATAACAATTAGAAAGACCTCCAACATACACATACCCAATGAAATTGAGGAAGATATCAGCCCCTCCATTTATCATAAACTATTCCGTTGAACCAAACCATAATTATATAACAAGAATAATTTTACAGAGACATTTCTTTTGAATCATTTAAAACTAAAATTTTAAGTGGATTTTCAAAGAAAATCTGCTTATAAATATCATATAATTAAGGTGTAACTTTAAAGAGTGATAGAATATGTATAAAAACTATAAATACAGATAATAAAAAATAATATAAAAAACAAATTACCCAATCAGTTTTTATACAACATAAATAATGATGTACGAGTTAAACCCAATGAATAGAAACCAGGTAAAGAATTCCATTACCTCAGGTTTTTCTTACAACAAAATTATTTCAAACCTCCTGTATAATGTTTAAAAGAGTGTTATTAATATCATAAAGAAACATATTAATCTTTAAAATATATTATATGATCATATAAATATATCACTTCTCCTTTTTATTATTAGTATTTTGTTCCTTTAACTGTTTTGGTTG
Organism: Viscum album; assembly: GCA_963277665.1. Taxonomy (NCBI): domain Eukaryota; kingdom Viridiplantae; phylum Streptophyta; class Magnoliopsida; order Santalales; family Viscaceae; genus Viscum; species Viscum album. The sequence goes on along the minus strand of OY728162.1, from coordinate 1,363,100,324 downwards.
TGTTCATTACATTATTTCCATGATCGTTTCATGATGGATATTATTGTTGACATGATGTAAAACCACATAATTTTAATAGAATGGTATTTTAATTTTTAAATAATAATAAATTATATATTTTATCATTTGGAAAAAATTCTGGAATATTATTTATAAGTTAAATAATTATTGATATATGTTTAGGTCATTTTAGTTATTCTTCGATCGCAATGAACTTATTTTATTTATAAATTAATAACATCTGTATAAAATTATTAAATAACATTATATTAGATATAATAAATAATATATAATATGTATCAACAATAATAATGGTTTCATGATGATTCATGTTTAATGTGAATGAAATTTAAATCACATCGTCTATGATTTTGGTAAATCGACACATCACAGAAGGTGTTTTAATTTCTTGAATATGTGGAGAGGAGAAGAAGAATAATGGTGAGTATTAAATTAACATGATGAATTATAGAATATTAATGAAACTAGATAATTCATATCTCTAAGATATGGGAAGGTGAGGAAATAAAAATAAATGAAAGTAACCTTGAAATAAAAAAGGACTATTGTCAAATCCCTTAAGAAAATTATCCAGCCTAATGACGTTGCTTAAAATTTCATAAAATATTTTGATAAGTGAAATGGGGTCTCTCATCATTCTTACATAATATGGGATTTAAGGGGGATATAGAATTAAATATCCCATCATAAGCCTAAGTAAATGAAAAATAATAACATAAAATGAAGGAAAAGAAAGAAAACAAAAGATAATGTTTACATATTGATCTCTTCTCCTTGAGAACCTCCTTAAGGCCTCTAGTTTTGACTTTATTGTGAGACCAGAGACTATAGGAAATGGGGAAGATCCTTTTTAGAAGTATTAGTCATAACATAGGTGAATATCAATTCATGAGAGTTGTCGGAGGAAGAGGGTAATGTTGGTGGTGTATCTAGTGGAGGATAAGAGGTTTTATTCATTATTTTAATCATTATTATAATATTTTTGCTCAAGACTATGAATAGTCTTTATTCATGTGACCCCAAATATTAATAATGACATGTGTGTTCGAACCATGTGGACTAAAATCATCATAGAATTAACTATGATGCAATAAATCATATATTTAGCATTTATCGCATTTTATAGTATTTTACTATTCATAAATATTATAGAATGTCAAAAAAATCCAAAAAAATCATCCAAACAAATTCTCAACGTGTAGAATTCAAAAATAAACTCTATTTTTGAAAAATAATTTTTTAAATATTATTAAGTTAATATTTAAATAAAATCATTCTGTATAAAAAAATTAACAATTTTAGAACTATAACTGCTTTTATATAACATTGAAAAATTAATAAAGATATATTTATCTTAAATCCTTAAGAAAATAAAATAATAAAATAATTTACTATTCATTAGGTTCATATTAAAATACTTATTACTATTTATCAGGGTAAGTTACTATTCACCAAAAAAGAAGTTTGTTCTATCAGAATCCAAATAACATACTGAACAAAATTATAGATGACAATTTCTCGAAATTCAAAATATAGAAGTAGCAATATTATGTTTAAATGATAGTTATAAATATCAACATAAAACAATTATTCATGAATTTAAATTTATTTTCATAAATCCTTGGTTTGTTACACTATACGTACCAAAATATAGGGATGATTTCTTATAATTAGTAATATATTTGAGGATATATATATAATTTTATAATCCAAAAAAAACAAAAAATTACTAAACAATTCCTTTCATACCATTTTTAATTTGATTTTTATTTAGTACACATTAATTCATATTTTATTATATAAACTTTCATTAAATAAAAACTAGAAGATGGATAATTATAGTGTATTAGGGGATTAAGTACATCACATAACCACTTAAATAGGAAAAAATCATAAATATTTAAAACCCCATTAACATGATCGTATTTAAACCTGAATGGGATAACCTATGTGCATATAGAATAAAGGGGTGATCTAAAACCTGAGTAAAGGATTAAAAATAAAATAACATGAATGAGGTAATATATGTAATGCAATTGAAATATAAATTGGTAATCAAATGAGTGAGAATCATAATCAGGATCAACGACTTGTGATATATCATGATAACATAAAGGAAACATGGGAAATGTGACAACTATATAAAAAAATACATCATAATAATTGGTCATGAAAAACTACAATGATATCATGATTTAAATAGTACCATAAAGGAAATAGGATTACTCCCTGTCCCAACATGATATCCATTTGATACTAAATATTACTTAACGCCTTGGAACACTATATAATTCCGGCTGCACCCATCACTTTCATTTCATTACCATGTGTAAGTGTTCCACATGGATCATACAACATGGACGTATTCATCAAAATATTTTATTCCATTATTAGGGAGTAAGAAATACTTACATGTATATCAAAATTCAATAAAATTTGAGTTTTAATGTTATAAACCCTTGATAAGAAATGGGTATGGTATTCACTACACAATAGTTTTGGAATGGAAAATCATTTTGAAATTCCTGCAACATAATTATATCACCAAAAAAATTATAAATTTGGTTTCTGAGAGAAGATGTGGTATCTCTTCATTTTTAAAATAAAAGGGTAGTAATATAGACATGTAAGGACATATAGAAACATTAATAATTGGAAATATAAGGGAAAATGTAATAACAAAGCTCGAATAAATAATAGAATAAGAGGATCCATTACATTAGTGTGTGATGCCAAATGCTTGGGAGGAGCTTCATGAGAAATTAGGGGAACATTAGGATGACTCTAGAGAGGGGAGGGCAGAGTAAGGACACTATATAAGAATTTTCACTGATGAGAAATGGGTTATTGGCTAGGTTTATATAGGAAATGTGAGGGGAGTTCTTTATTACATCCAAAACATAGGTTTTGGACACTATATTATAAAAAACCAAAACCAAAAGGATTAACAAGGTTTTGACCATGTTTCAACCAAAATTGGATTAGATTTCATTATTTTATAAAAAAAGACATATATTATTAATATAATAACCCTAATTATGTTATAGTGAGTCATCCTCTTTATGAAATGATTTTAAAACCTCAATATATTATAATGGTATTGGAGGATTTATAATGAATTAAGAAATTAATAAAATAAAAATTAATTCAATTATTTTAAATTGAGAATAAATATTTTTTATTAGATTCAATTTACAGTATTTATTAAATCTCATTTGTATCATTATGATGTCTTCAGACATATAATATATTTATACGGTAGTTAAATTTTACTTGAAAATTCTATTATATAAGAAAATTATGATGAATTCGTCATTGTTTAATTTTAACTTTTGGATTCTAAAAATATAATTAATTTTATCAAAATAATATTATATATATTTTTATTTTCACATTTAAAAAATAGTCTTAATTTATTGATAAGTTATGGAATTTTTATAAAAATATTTCTGAAACCCTTATAAAAATTAAATTTTACTTCAAAATAAATATATTAAAATTTATATTTAATAATAATTGTTTTGTTGTTATATTTTATAACTTTATTATTTAACAAAAAACCATTAATTCATCAAAATAAATCCCCCAATTGAATTTTAATGTTATAAAAAAAATACCATTTGTGTTTTAATCTTTAAATATAAAAAATACTTTTAAAGTCATAGTAATAGGATTAAAATATATTTATTATTCTATGAAAGATAATGTACACACTCATATTTTTATGTTCTTGATATTTATCCATTAAATAAACCAGAAAATTCCTTATGTGTAAGCTTTATTAAGGTGATACATTCATGGTGTTGATTTGCCTACATGGTTTGGGTCGTGATCTCATGAAGCTTAATCCTCTCCTATAAAAAGGTTATCTCATTCTAATGTTATTGAATATCATCTTGGGCTTGTTCAAGGGAAAATAAAATAGTTTCTTTCCCCCATTAGATCATAGATTAATGGTGTTCATAGGGTATTATCCTAATGGTTTTGGTCATCATATCCTTTTTCTACATCAATTATATTTGTTAAAACTCTAATGTTATAATAGTCTTGTGATAAGTGATCGATGATTATAGTTTAAACTATAATTATTCATATTGGTATTTTAAATATGATATTATATAATAAAACCAAATAATTTAATGTGTTTTCTATAACTATAACTTGTAATAATAAATTTAGTTAAATTTTAAGTGATTTTTTTGATAAATGTTAGTGTTGTTACAATATATAATGAGTTATCTAATATTAATTTAGAATAAAAAAAGAAATGAGTCATATGTGTAAGTAATGATCAATAAATATACCATGATCCAAGAGTTAATATATAAAAACATGAAATTCAAACTACAAAATAACCATAAGTGTTTGTAATCATTTCATTAGTCAAGGATCACAAATAAGACCTTCATCACACAATGTACAATGATTGGAAATGGACTGTGTTCAATAACTAAACAATTTTCATCCATGGAATGGGTTTATTACCAATATTATTAACATTACCTCAAGAAATATCAATTATTATCCAATTTATTAGAGAGAAATTAATTTCTGGGCCCACTATTCACATAATGAAAACAATACATATGCGTGATAGTGGATCATAAAAGAAATCACCAATTAATCATATCAAAACATCTAAAAATGAAATGGTTTTTATAATGATTATGAAATAAAATAATTATATCCCATGTATCGAAATAAAAAGGATGGTATATATAGATCATATTCCAAATGATCCATAGGAAACATGAATATATATTGGAATCTATACGAAATACATTTAAATAATCATTTGAATCATTATCTGAAAAAATAAGTAAAATAATATTTTATTTTAAGAGTAATTAAAATTAAAACAACTATAAGAGTGATAAAATTTATCATTTAAAATATCAAATGAAACCAATAAAGAATTATTCAATAAGTAAACAGTTATAATATCTTGAAATCTCATTCATTCATTTTATGTTAATACAAATATTCAATTCAAACCTTCTGAAAAAATTCATTGTTTCATAAATGACTAGAAGATTTATTTAAATGTTTTTCAATAAACTGAAATATTTTATAAAAATGAAATTAAAAATCAATATTAAATAAATAATAACATCCGCAAAAACAATTTAATTAAATATGGACATGGATAAAAACATTTATCTACCAATGTGGAAATAAGTTTTGATTTTCATTATGACATTTTTTTATCATTTTATGCAACATAAATAAGAGAATGATATGAATTTATGGAACCCCCTTAATTACCAAGAGGATAATAAAATATAGTTGGTTAAACATATATGTATCAAATAATTCCCCAAAAAGAGATTTAATACTCAATAAACTATATTAATTAAAACAAGAACCCTTACTTAAGGATTGGATGGTCTTCATATATTATATTATATTCGTATATAATTAATTTTTATTTATTATATGTCAATAATTTTAGAATAATTATACATAGGAAACAATATTCAATTTCAATATTATTTCCAATTTTTCATTTAGTAATAATTCTTCACTAAAATCATCATTTACTTAATAGTTGTGTCATGTCCCATGCATGTTCTTGAGGGACTATTCTAGTACTTGCACAATTTTCATGGTTTCAAAATCATTATAATATTTTTCATTAATTATTATATTTACTCATTGTATGAATTTTTAGACATTAATTTATGGTGGACATTAAAAATTAACTACATCACTTTTTGGAGATGGTAGTTCATATGTATGCATAATTAATATAATCATTTTCCAAAAATTTTAATGATGTAATGGAAAATAATAATATCTCCTTCCAAAATAATATAATACATATGATACTTTTTACATTATATCATACATATGATCTTCTATTATAGTGTCTATGGAATGCAATGCATGTCACTTTTACTTGGTGTAATTCATCATGTATGTAGGAATGATGTGATTATTTTACATAGAAACGAAATGACGTTAAACATGACATGTACATTTCCAAAACAATAAGTGTAGTAATGATACTAACATAATCATTTTAATATTATTATTTAATATTATGGGGATGTTAATGAAAAAATAGATTTTAAATATATTGTCAAATATAATTTCATATTCATTGGAAAGTAACTATTAGGTTAAACCTTTATCCTTTATATTTTGGTATTTTGGGGAGGCCATAATCTTTAATATATGTGAAAGGAAGTTAGGATGATATTTGGGACAATATTATCCAACATATATGGCCAATAATTTATCATGTAGTGATGGGGAGAGGACCTCATTTTATAATTGAGCGGAGACTCAATATTTTTAATACATAAAAATTGGAATTATAATAATGTTATATTCAATTTAATCTTAATCCATGGAAAAAATAAAAATTTAAGGTTATGGGGAATTTAATTCACAAAACCATTCACATTTTTTCATGTGTTAGATATATTTTATGTCCTATCTATAAAATCTGATTAATTTTATTTGTCCCTAATTTTTTACCATTCGAATTATTTTATTTATGGATATAAAATAAGTTTCTAGTAGTTTAATAAAAAAATTAATTTTAACTAAATAATTATATAAAACAAATAAAAAAAACATGTAAACAACTCTTTATTATCAATATTTTTTCCTAAAATATTTAGTCATTATTTTGTTAAAGCTACATTTAAATATTATTCAATATAATTTTCTTCAAGGATTAGTCTTAATGGTTTATGGTAGTGAATCCCCAATGGAATCGTCATTATCGGATATCTCGAGAAGATCCTTCGCGACCGTCAAATATTGTGTTTCACAACAAATAGTTTAAAAATGTAACACCACTCATGTTACAGCCTCTGAAGGTGATATCATAGAATGAATTGGGCTTTTTGGGTTATCATTTATTGCTCACATTTTATTATCAAATGGTATAGAAACTTTGAAAATATCGAACAGATTTTCTCTGTTAGCTTTTATATGGTGTTTCACAGAATTTATGTGCGTTTTAATTGGGCATGGGTTCTTCCACCTCATATTCCCATCCTCTGAATTAAAATATGTGTCCTCAAGTGCCTATTAAATTAATCATAGGCTGATAATCCTCAATATTCAGGATTGTAATTTGATCTTTTACCCTAACGAGTTTAAGGAAACTTGTGCATAGGTTAGGGTCAAACTTCATGGCTTAAATTGGGTTCTCTAGCATCCCAAACTTATATTTGATATTTCTTCAGCAATTGGAATTATAATTATAATGGACAAGGCTACAAATAAGGTTAGTTAAGGTCACTATGCTGAAATATGTATAGAAATTGATTTTACTTCTTGACTGATTGATCTAGTGGTTCTTTACACTCCTCTATACGAGGATAATCTTAAAATTTATTGTTAAAATGCACCCCTTCTATGTTTTTTGTGGTATTATAGGACATACGAAAGCTAATAGTAGAGGTAATGTAGTTTTACTAAATTCTAGATTAAAGGCCATGAATTTATTCATTTATGAAAGAGGACTAAATATGAGACTCTACAGTCGTCTAAACATCATAATTATAATAATATTATTGTTGGAGATCCCAAAAAGGTGGAGACTTTAGATGGTCTTCCTAAGTTATATAACGCAGCCCTATATGCTGAAGCTGGGTCTGTGGCTACTCACATACACAATCCTATTAAACCAAAATTTCATTGGGATGTTATTTTTAATAATGAACACAATGTTCCAACTGTGAAAAATGTGGATGAGGCATCTGATGATAATCTATATGCTAAAGAATCATCTGCTCAGGATGATGTGGAATTAAATTTATGGTAGGAACAGAAGCTGATTTCATCCAAAGGTTGCAAAGGGAAGGGTATCAAATGTCCAACCACATCAATGAAATCCAAATATAAGAGTACATCTAATTAATTGGAGTAGCGACAATATATAAATGGAAGTTTGACACTTGAAAACGGTATGATGATAGCAGTCTTGCCCAATGAATCTCAAAAATTTGAAATTCCAATTGGTCCTTTGGATAAATATATGGAAGGGGGACAATAAACATACATCTTTCCTTACTCTATTGAGAAATTGGCCAAGAATCAAAAGAAAATAGATGTTATAATAGATCATTTCAATGTCCATTTGATGGTTACATCACTTACACCACAGTTTGTGGGTTTTCAAGACACTAAAAGCCCTTTTGAAAATGCATATTGAATGCACACTGTTTTCCATATAAAATATGCCGGTAAGTCGGTGGAAAATACCAATCACGATATAACACCAACAATTTCTCAAAGGAAAACTCCCTAGTTCCTTAGAGAGGTATTCAATAAAATGTGGGTCATTTATGCTAAGCTTGGACATAGGAAGGTGACTCCCAAATTAGTTTCTGGTGGACTACAGAATAATGCGGATGCTGCACTACTCCTAAAAAAACTCTTAGAGAGATTTAAACAAGATATGTGATTATTATAATTGTAATAACTCCATCAATGAATAAAATATAAATATTAATGTATGTATCTCTAATCCATTTGTCATGCTTACTACCTCCAGTAGTGATGAGGATGGGAGAAACAATAGTTGTGTTTATGGACCTCATATCATGAAGGATGATGTTGTGGAGGTGACTTCAGATGATGATGAGGGTCTGTGGATCCAAACAAAGACATGGATCTGGGGATATCATCCTCATAGTAGGGGTGTATGCATGCCTCACCGCAATATAAACAGTCACCCACGAGCGGGTTAATGAATCTTGTGCTTCATTTGTCAGGTCCAGTTCCTTTCCTTATTACTTTTCGTATACAATAAAAAGGCCATTTGATCCTCAAAAAATCAAAGGTTTTTAGTTGTGTTCTTAGTATGATATCAAATAAATTTATTTTTTAAAGTGAATTATATTAAAAAATCATGGGTTTTTACACATTGTATGTTGTAGATCAAGATCAATTGTATATTTATATATGAACGTATACTGTAATACTAGTACATTAAACCAGATATAACAAATAATCATAATACCATTGAAATTCGCAAATATTTAGAAGGAAAACTACATTTTCATCATTTTGTTTATGGATTTAATTTTGTTGGGTAGGATTATATTTGAAGTAATTTTAAACATTTATGAAAATATTCATGTGACTATGGAGAAAATATAACCATCATGTCTCAAATAGTTATGAAAACATTATTATAATTGATACTATATAAGTAATGTCATATGAAATTATAAAGATATATTCATAGATTATAACATAAAATGTATAACATCAATCTTGGAAAATATTTTTTTTATAAAAAAATTAAAATTATACCAAATATTTATGTTTTCTATCCAATTATAATAATAAGATTCTTGTTATCATGTGAACTTCAACAACCCATTATATAAGTGAATTTGATGGAATTTATAGTTATTATCTTGGGGAATATTATAATAATATCAAAATAAAAAAATTAAAATGATTTCTTGTATGTGATGACAATTGGAGAAATGGTCACATGATAACCAACGTCATGTAACACATAATTAATCTTCTCATGGTTTTTTTTTGATGTGGCATACAATAAATTATATAAATAATCATTCAATTTCTATTTTATGTATCTTTCAGGAGAAGGATTGAGGGATATGAGGTATTTTATTACGGTAGGTGATAAATACATCATTTTTAGTATGATATTGAATGGATTTCATAAGTTTCTAAATCATCTCATATTATATAATTTGTCCATGAAAGGATCTAATGAGAGGTGACTATAAATCTTGGTCATTTTACTAGATTAAGTGACCATGTTTGTATAGTGTTATTTTGGAAAATTACTATTTTTTAATTACTCATGTCCTATTACCTTGATTATGATATCAATAAATATTTATTTTATTGTAACTAATGTTTTGGATAGTTTGAAATTTTCTGACGGACCTTTCATTAATCATTTACTGATTCATATCATATATTGTGTGTTTGGGGATATATTTTTGAATTATTTTATAAGTAGACTGTCATTTAGATGGTAACATTGGAGTTAATGTTTCCTTGGGAAATCACCACCAATAGTTATAGGTTTTTAAGTATAATTGTTTTCCATATTGAGGGTATGAGGTACCTATGGTCTAGGTAGAATATAAGGAATTCTTGTTGTTAAAAATGGGTTTCATATGTTTTATAAGAATGAATACAAAGATGAATGAATACTTTTATTCATTGAAATAGTGATATTTTTTCATTCCCTATTAATCATATTTACCCCTTTATTCTCTTCATATGAGCCACTCCACTTCTTTGATAAATTAGCTATATATTTGACATCATTCTTCATTAGATTAACCCATATTGTTTCATTTTTATTCCATTAGAGTCTTTTAGAAAAAAATGAGAATCTCCTTTAAAATATCTATAACTCTCTTATTCAATTATATTCTTATATCATTAAAGAAATATACATTTAATGATGATTTCTATAATATGATGGTTGAATTAATCCAAAACTATGGGATTCATCCCTTATAGTATCATAAATACATTTGATGAACTCTATATATCGATCACTATTTTTTATTATTTTAGAATATGTATGGTTTTAATTAAGGGTAGTATTGTTTTGGGGGTGAATTTTTAGGGTCTTTTCATCAAATAATCTATGATTTATGACATTATATTTCATATATAATTATATAAGTTGAGTACCTTGGTATTAATTTATATTTTTATAACTATAAAATTTAAATATTATTCATTTCTGTTTCATTGGTTATAGGATTATATTTTGATATTCATAGGTTCATATAAGAGATGTTGTTGAATTAAAATTCTCACACATAGTACTGGTCGGTGGTCTCAACTTAGTATGTGATTATCATGTTTTTCCTGTACATTCCTTCCATAGTTTTTCATAAGTTAATAATAAATATTACCTATATTTTTTAAGATATAAAATTATTGGTTTAGACACTATTTGTTTATAATAAATTAATTAATTTCAATATGTTTTCTATAGATATATGGGATGAAATCCAATTCCAATTTATCAAACTATAAGAATAACAAATCTAATTTGTTTCTTTTGATTTGATTTATTTATATCCACAATCATAGATGAGTTTTTATAGATATATTTGTTAAAAAATATATTCCTAATCTATGGAATGAAGCCTTAATTATACATGGATATAATTACTTATCATTATTACCCATATAGGATAAATTTAATATAGATGATGGGACATTAGTAACCAACAACTAATGGGTAACCTATAATATTGGACTCATACATCTCTTAATAATTCTTAACTTCTGTTATTTTATAGTTCAATTAAAATTTCAAAAACCAAATTATATAATTGATATAACCATAATATAATTAAAAGGGACAAGATACAAATAAATTAATTAAACATAACTTATTCATTGGGTTTCCCATCAATGGTGATCTTATGACAAGTATTATGTGGTAGAAAATGTCACATGACATCAAAATCATAATAGTTCTATAAAAACCGATTAATAACACTTAGAAACATCAATAGTTCTTAAAAGGGTTCCAATATTTAGTTGATTTATGAAAATAATTCTTTTGAGAATGGTTTCTGTTTGATATACTTTCTTAGTAAAATTATTTTATTTCCTCACAACATTATTCTAAAAAAAATATTTGAATGGTAATTCCTTTCATAAGAACTGGAATTTTATCATTTGAAAGAAAATTATTTATTTCAAATTATGTTAGTAAATATATTGATTTAATATCAATTTATGTGGGTTTAGTTAAAAATTATGAAATGAACAAACAAAACAATTAGGACTAGTACTCTCTTATGAATTTATGCCGATATTAATTATTTATTTCATGTCATTTCAACTCGAACACCAATACTGATTTCACATAGTGGTGAACCATAGTATGTTCATTAATAACTTTTTTGAGATATAATAGTGTATTATATCTCCTCATATAATATTCTCTTAACCTGAAATATTTTTTTGTTTATCACATAGACATCGTTATGTTGGGCATTGAAACTAGTTTTTTATGTAACACCGCTTTCATTATTATAGTGAATATATTCAAAAAATAATTAAGTATTTATAAAAATAATTATAATATTCCTATATATATATATATTATAATTTATTGGTAAAATGTTTTTTATAATAAAATAAATATCTTCATATTAAAAAATTATTTTACAAAAAATAATATTGTAAAATTTTATAAATTTAAAATTAATTTGAAATCTATAAAACGAAATATATGTATTATTAATTAAAAAATATAAATATAAATTATTATGTTTCATAACATAATGTATTTAAAAATAAAAAAACAATTACTGGTGTGTTACATTTTAAATGTCTTGATGTAAAAATTTAATTTTGGAATTTAATGTTTCATTTTCCCTACATTTAATTAATGAATACTATTTAATATTTCATTTGATTATATAGTTTTGTGTAAAAATTGTGGATTATATTTTATGTTATATAAATAATTTAATTTGATAAATTTTAAAATCAATATATATGATGTAATTATGTATATTTTCATGAGAATTGATATGTTTTGATTGTTTGTGTACATACATAAAGGGGCTACAATATACATTATTTATTGTAAACAATAATAATTTCTACCTAAAATATTTATATTTTTTGATTGATATATCATGTATATATAATAACATTTTTTACTACAAAATTCATAAGCTGGTGCTTATCATGGTGATGGGAGTTTAGCCTTGACTGGGTAGACAGCTTCACAAATAATAAGGGACATGATTTATCATTGATTTGGTATAAACCATTCCATACCTACATGATGGGTATACTATAAGAACAAATAATATTCTACTCTATATGAGAATCACTACAAGATATCCATACCACCATTTATATCAACTCAAATTGATGGTGTAAACCCAACGTAGGTAGTATAGGTATAGTCCCGGTATATATTGCATGTTTTGCATAAAATCCATAATATAACTTTTTTAGTAACGTAACTTATGGTATAAAAGTGTCCTTTCCATAATAAGTATTATATTCATACACTACATGGAAACCTTAGTTGACATGTAACCTCTATTTTATATTTAACTAGGGGCATATAAGTAATATGGATGTATTTGGATAACCATTACTAGTTAAACATTTTTTAAAATGAAGAAGGATCGGTTAAAACTTAAATGAAGAAGTTAGCAGGATGATTAAAAGACTTAATTAGGACATTACCCATTCTACCTGTGTTAAAAAATTCCAGTGGAGTTTATAATATAATGTACATTCAAGGACATAATGTTATTACATTTTAGTTTTTATGAAGTTTGAACCAAAGAAGAGTAATTCCCAATTTATAGTAGGATCTCAAAAAAATAATTAGGACATTTTTAGTAATGTGTTCCCAAATTACTCTTTCTGGAATTTCATTATTTTTTTAGAGTCATTGGGGATCAAGAGGTGCTCCTTTGGTTACAACAGACATTGTTCGAGTAAGAATAGTTACTTAGATCATAGATGTTTCAAAATGGTACTGGTGTGATTTTAGGGTTAAATGAATTTATATTTCCTTAAGGAAGGAGTTAGGATAGTTGAGAGGTTGGATATAACCATTGAAAAGTAAACAAAAATTATTATATAGATAATACTAAATTTGACCAGGATTTTTTGTGTCCTTAGTAGGATATATGGGAATTTTTTATGTTATTGTTATATGTGATGTGCATGATGGAATAGTATATGAGACATTCATATTGGGTCCTATCAAGACTCAATATATATGATGGTTCAAGAATAATATTAGCTAATAGCATGTATGTTAATGTTAATTTTCATGACATATTTAATTATTGTTTGTGATCGTTATATGTTAATATGAAAAATGAAGGTTTTTAAATAGTGAAACAATATATAAATATGTACAATTTTTCCTTCATATATTTATATTATGTGGTTGAAAATAGATTGATTTGAACCAATAAATTATTACAATGAGTGGGATAGAAAGGATTATTTATCTTATAGTCAGTATCACTTTTAGATTATTTATTTTTTAGTTAGTCATGGATTTTCTACTTATATCAATTTAGTAAAAAATGATTTTAGAACCAGTATTCAGAAATTCAACAAAATACATTATAATGTTTTGTGGCGGTTTCTTGAAATCCATTGATAAATTTAAAATTATTTTTTTATTAATTTTATTATACAAATTATTCTACAAAACCACCATGAATTAGAATTTTTTTTAAATAATGTAACACAAAATATAATGATAAAAATTATTAATATTTAACAATTATTATTTATTTGATATTTTTAATAATAATTTAATATTTTTAATAATAATTTAATATTTTTAAACATTTATTAGTTATAAATTATTTTTCATTACTAATAGTTGCAATTTACAATCAATTATTATTTATTATTATAACTAATAATAAGCTGTTAAATATTTATTATTTATTACGTTAAATGCTAGTTAGTAATAATTTCAAATATAATATAATTTATAATTAATAATCGGTAATTATAATTTATATATATATAATAAAAGAAAATTTTTAAAAAATTTGCTCACTTATGTAATGTTATAGGAGAAGTTGAAAATAGGACATCAACATCATATGATCTAACAATATGATACAAGTTTTTTTGTGTTTCCTGGAATTTAATATCAAAGACTAAAAAAACATCGAAATTCGATAATATTTTTGTAATATCTAGTATTGGAAAATTTATTAATGGTTTAACATAAGTTTTAAAACATACTTCAATATAAAATAACCACAACTTTTGATATGGGTTTCTAATTGGGCTTTGAAAAATTTCAAATTAAGGATTACTATAATATGTATGTGAAATAAATTAGGGGAGACAATACTATATATTTTCTATTAGTGAAAGGTCCCACATGGCCTCTAAAACTGGGATATTATTTGGGATATCCTAATTTGTGACCATTTTATGGATTTCCAAATTCATTTAATATTTCATCTTAAGCTTATTGGGTGGTTAATGATTCTATTCAATGATTTTAAATTTTAATAGATATGATGGAATTGATTTTTTTCGTGGTTTCCCCTCTTTTAGTGATTGAATATATATATATATGTGTGTTTGTGTGTGTATTTATATATGTTTATGTATTTTTCAACATATTTAAATATGTATTTACATTAACTAAATATTTTATATAATTATATAAATTTATTAGAATTTATATATATTTATTTTAATTTGTGTGTACTTATTATTACTTTTAGATATTGAATATATATATTATGTGGATATATAAATAGTTATCTCTCTGTATATATATTTTTATATATTTATATGCATTTACATATATTTATATTCTTTTATTTATATACATTTATATTTAAATATATATTCAAATATATTAATTAAATATATGTGTGTGTTTTTATAAAAATTTATGGGAATTTATTTATATGTGTAAATATATTAACATATATTAATTGTTATTTACGTATATTTATATACATATACAGATATATATCTATAATATATGTATATATATATATATATATATATTTATTTATTTATGTGTGTGTGTGTGCGTGCTTGTTTGTATATATGTTTGTATCAACACAATAATCTCATTGAGTGTATTTATTTAAATCTATGAAGATTTATTTATGTTTATAACATTTTTTAAAATATTTTGACTAATAAAAAATATATATATTAAAGTATTCATAATAAATATTCTAGTAATTAGTTATTATATTTTTTGTGTATATTTATAAATTGTGAATAAAAATTTGAATTCATATATATTTTCATATATTTAAAATTTTGTATATAATAAAATTTTATAATTATTAAATATTTATTTTTTAATTTTTATTTATTATTATTATCATTTTTACATTTACAATATTCTATCATTTAATTCATTTTTATTGATTTTGTATTTTTTATTTATTAATTACTTAATGTATTATTATTTATTATTTATAATTTAGAAATATATATTATATATTTATTATTCATTTAATATTTATTGTTAATTATTTATTGATTTATTATTTGTTTTTATTATTTATTATTTATCATATTATTATTATAAATTTATTAATTCGTCAATTATTAATTATTATTCGTCATTCAATAATAATTATATGTTACTTATTATTTATTATTTATAATGTTTTATGTATTATGTATTATTTATTTTATATTTAATATAATGTTTAAAGATTATGTATTGTTATTTATTTATTTATTATGTTTTAATTTTTATTTATTTTTGACTATTTAGTATTTTTTTGATATTATATATGTATAAATAATAAATCAAATTCAAAATAATTATTATTATATAAATAAAAAATAATAATAAAACAATAAATCTATTATAATAGTAATAGTAGACAATTGATAATAAATAAATACACTTTTATATATATATTTATGTATATTTATCTGTCTATATATATAATTATATTATATTCTTTTTAAACACCACATAAAAAGATTGATGAAGTGGTAAAGTGATTTTAAAATATCAGAGAGGTAAGAAGCTCAAATCATATAAAATGTATATATATATATATTTGATCTTTCTATAAATAAATAACATTTAAATAATAAATAAATTTTAACCATATAATAATTAAATAATAGTGAAATAATAAATAAAAATAATATTTAAATAGTAAAAATCAATTAAAAAGAATAAAGAATAAATATTAATATTAAATTTAAAATATTATATAATATTTGAAAAATTAATAAATCATGCTAAGCAATTAGAAATTGTTTATATAGTAGCTAAATGATGAAAACCCATTGGAAAATACTTCTATAATACTTTTTTAATAGCACAATGAAAAATTTCCCTACATCGCAACTCCTTGAAGTATTGGATAGGAATTGCGAAACAATTTATTGGTGAATTGAGCTACTACTAAATAGAATTTTTAGCATAGTGTGTTTGAAATAATGGCCATGAATGATATTTTCTATTTATATCTTAACATCTATTATTATATTCTTATCACATTTAGTGTTACCTATAATGATTTCTTTGGTTGTTATTATATTTATATTTAACACATGCAAATGGTTTATTAATGTCAATTTTTTTTGAGAAAGATGCTTTCTTCTTGGTTTTGTTAAATTCGTAGGCTTTTTGATATCTTCACAATGAGAATTTTCATAATTTCTTAGGTAATTATATGTTGTTAGAAATGTTTTTTATAAAAGTTATGCATTTAAGCATAGTAGTCGTTATCTTTTTGGTCATAATGTAAAATTACCATAGTCATATGATATCGTTGTTCAAGATTATTATATCACATTTATTGGGTAGAGGAAAAGGTTTATAGTTTTACATCATCCAATTAGAGTAGTTTATTTAATATAAATATGATTAAATTTATTATTCACTTTGAAATGGTGATTATGTTTGAATTAAATCTTGTTTTTCATTTTTTTGGGACGGAAAAAAACTCATTTCTTCAAAATCAAATTTCATTAACATTTAATAAAATAAAATTCGTCTTAATAGGGAAAATATCAGGTTTTTTCTTACCAATTGACAGTATTCACATAGTCAAAATAATTTTTTAGATCAATTATATTTAATGTCTTGTAGTGATTATGTGTTTTTTGGGTTTTATTAGACAATAGATTTGATTATATGTTCTCATTTTAGGGGTTGGTTGATTTTCTAGTGTTATTTGGTGGTTTTGGTGGATGTGGATATGGATTATTGCGGGTTCTAGTAGTTTTGAACATGTTTGAGTGACATTAATTATGAAAGGGGTAGATATTATGAGATATATTTAAAGGTGTATTATTTATTATTTAATTAATAAATAATATTTTATTGCTTATTTAGGATACAAAATTATTATTCTTTGATGATTTTTTGTAGAATTGTGGGCTGTGTATAATTGAATTTATTTATGATTTATACTTTTTATTGGAGACAATGAATTAGTGAACAATTATATTATCATATTCGAGGAATTATTTGTGAGGATTAGTCTTATTGTGGATTTTTTAAGTACCCTTGTTAGGTTACAATGATTTATGCTATTTTATGGTCTTATGTAATGAATTTTGAAAAAATAAATTGTTTGAATAACTGAATTTGTTATTTTGATTGATGATTCATTTCATTCATGATTATTAAAATAAGATCTTGGGTGTTTGAGAATGGATTCTCAGATAAGTTTTGAGAAATGTTATCTTTTATAGGGGATTCAAGGATGTAGTTGTCAACGAATCGATTCAACTATATTTATAGGTCTAAATGGAGTCCTAGATAACATTGTATTAGTATCAGGTACATTGTGACATTGTCTTACCTATAGAATATGTGGGATTCCATCCTATTAGGAAATGACCCCAAAATAAGATGTCAATAGCATGAAATATTATATTATTTAAAATAAAGGAAATATAGTATATTCACACAAAAACATAGATTCCCCATTCTTTGAATCCTCTAATACATTTCACTTTCTCGTCTAATAGAGGAGACCTTGTGGCTCACATTGATTTCTATTCCACCTTCTTACCTCATCATATATGTTGATTATATGGGAGATTTTTTTTGTTGAATGCAATGATATGTAACATTCATCATCACCACTTCCCTATTATTACCTTTTCTTCTAATCACTTTCTAATAATATTTATCTCACTATTAATTACAAAAATGTATAGTGTAATTAGTAATATTGTACAACTGAATGGTCAGTCTTTTGAGCCTTAACAACCAAATCCTTGCCCCCTGAAATAGGAGATAGGATTTGGACACTACATAGTATAAACCTTATACTTAAAAGTGGATGGTCTTATGTCGTAACACTTATATATACTACTTGATATGGGAAGGGATTCATGAGTTTCTATCTCAAAGTTATATCATCTATATTCCATACATAGAACCATATGAAATAGTATTTTTGTTAGGATACCCCTTTATAAGATTCTAATAGTTGTAAAATATAGGCATTCTTCATATTTATCACAAATATTATATTATAATTCTATGTATATGAATTATAGAATTATTGAATTTTTTATGTAAATAAATTTGAAATCATGTTTAATCATTCACTTTCCATATCTTTTTTATGGGATAATATTTTTGTTTAACTACATCGAATTATATGGTAACACCCAATATGAATTCCTCAGTTATAATTCAACCTCTCAGTTATTGTTTCCCATATACATAGATGTATGCAATTAGTAATTGGATCCCCATGAAAAAATTAAAATTTTTAAAATGTTTTGGGCTGAGATCCAACATTGGACTTGTATTTAATTTAATGGATGGAGGTCTTGAGTGACACATAACCCTTTCGTCCTCAATTCCCTCTAATTAATCTTTTGTTGGGATTGATTTTTATTTTATACTCTTATTATTCTATAAGTTTCATTTTGTTTACTATAATTTTCACCCGTGTAAAGTGTGTTAATCAATTTACTTGCATTCTTATACTATGGAAATGTTTTGAAATTATATTATATTTTTTGGCATATATCATAAGAACGATTAATCCCATATTTATGGTAACAACCTTCCATATTGTTCAATCATTATCATGTTGTTAGGTCACTAATCAATTACTCATTTATTCACATGTTTCTATTTTTTACCCCAAGGTCATTGAAGAGAACATCGAGAGTTGAAATTAATTTGATTAGTGTATTGATTAGGTACATATGTCACTAATGTTAATGTTATTGTGTTAATATCCATGAATTATGAAAATTGATATGTTCATGTCAATGTAAGATCACTAAAAGGAAGTGGAGTGGAATAAATTATAATTATGTTTTATGAATTATTTTCAAAAGATTGGACATATACAATATGATAGTGTAATAAATATTAATAAATGTATCACACAATATCACCTCACACATAGTAAATATGAAGAGAGGTATTAGACAAATATATTTACAAGGATTATTACAATTAACTACACATTTAAATTTTTTTAAACACCAAACATAGATTATACAAAAACAACTTATTTAGGATTACAATGTCATAGGTAGAAATTTTTTATACACCCAAATATTCTTTCAACATGTTGACCCTATTTCTTTCCCCATAAAATTTAATACTTCTACCAGAGTCAGTTTTAACCCAAACTATCCATTTATTATCCTCTACCTTTTTATGGGTAAAACATGCTATTCATGACAATCTTAATCAACTAGTTATAAATCCTAACTATAATTTCATACTTCTTCATTTTTAATAAATTGTAGAATTATATTCTTCTGGTGATAATTTTACACCACAAGCATGTTGGAGAGTCATTTCATGTGTATTAAAAAAATCAATTTCTCAATAAAAAGATGGATGGTACAAAAATGTTACTCCAAATCATGATAGAGCATGATAAATTCAATCCACCATAGTAAATAATTGTCTATTATTACTATATCTATTATTCAATATCATATTTTCCTCAATCTGGGGTGCCTTATTCAATTTCACATCTGCAGAGTTTGAATGTTAGAAGCGATGTTTTGTTCTTCATTGTCTCCTCCCAAGTATCTCATTTCCCTATATATGATACTCTAAGTTAGTACACTTCTACCTTGGTCCGTTGAGTATGGTTTACACCAATTTGATACAACTCTATATGATATCCCTCAGTCTGGTGAACCTCAATCTGATGTATCATAATCCAACACACCTCAGTTTTATTCTTCATCATTGTCTAATTCTTCGCCCATCAGGTTCCACTCAATCAAAATAATATCATTGTAGTGAAATTCCATATGATACATTTCTTTATCAATAATGTAAAATATCAATTGTTAACTCACACTAAATAATAAAAATTCACCCCAATAAGAATCTACAACATCAACAAAAAATCTAAATGATCTCTCCCCTTCTTATAAGTTTTTCTTCCTTTGAAATGTAATGAATAAATAAAGGCTCAAAATTTTAATTCCCTTCTCAAATAAATCTTTATATCACTACATTTAATTTATAAAAAATTTTAGATTCAACAATCATGTTCAACATTTAATATTATATTAGAGTCAATGAGATCTAAAAATCATTCACAAATAGCAGCTATATTTACAAATATTCATAATACATATCAACATTATCATAATATATGACTTTATAATGTTTTTAAATATATTAATGTCTCCTTTCCATGAAAATATATTCATATTTTTCTATCTGGAACATGATTCGAGTTTTTGAACATAATGGTTTCTCCATCTCAAATTATTCATCAATTTATCTATCTTATGATACTCATATATATACCAAGTAACTTGTACGAAGACCATATAATAATTGTGTAAAAGTATATATGATGGACTCAAAAACCATCAGATTTTCTATAAAAAATCCATTTAGTGATATTCACAATATTTTGACATATTTGATTGGTTGTCTTTATCTGGTAAATTCACATGTTTTCCACTATATGATGAATTTCATCTTGTGACATCTAGAATAATCACACAATCCAGTGAAGAATTTTACTTCTATCTATTAAGAAAATAATTAATTAATTATGAATTAACCATGTGAAAATTTTAGTAATCATGATATTTGAAACATTGAGAAATAATAAAGAATATTATAACTTGATAATGTGGCTCTAATATTGACAACTATTTTATCCAACTTCTCCAAGAGAATATCTTACAACCACATGTTGACATATAAAAAAATAAACCCCAAAAATCAGTAGAATAATAATTTTATAATTTATATTTTATCAATACCCCAATATATCATCGAGCAAAATACGTGTTTTCAATTATTTCTCCCCCAATACTATGTGAATTTTCTTTATCCGCATTATTTATTATCAAAATGCAATGGAAACACAGAGGATATCTCATACTTTATACGTTCATATCATAACGCTGAGAATATTCCTCATAGGATTAATAAAATCACATGAATTTTAAAAAAAGGGACTTTGATATAATAAATCTAATTCCATGAGGTGAAACCTAATCTAAAAAACAATAGTTTACAATCAAGGTGATCCCTTATATCCATAATAATTGTGTTATGTAATAAATTCCTATATATTATTCCTTAATGGTAATTTAAGGGGCTATATATTTAATCTTGTTAATATAAAATCAACACCTAGCTTAAAATAACATCAAAACTATTACGTTGAATTAAAACGATTCCTAACTCATCCAAAATGTATTTAAAAACCATCACCCCAAAATTATGTAATTTTTAAAACAACAATGGAAAGTGACTTATGTGTGATATGCCAAAAAATTTTCTTTTATACACCTAATTATTATTATAATATTCTTCATAATTGGGATTATAATGTTCAATGATAGATATAAATTCTTCCAAAAAATCCTCTACAACACATACACATCTTTTATTCATAATATCAATAAATTACAATACTGTTAGTTCAAAAAATAAAAATGGGAATGAGGACCAACCTCAATGTTTACTATTAATAATATTTTCATTGGGAATCATCTCACATTATAAATTTATTTCTATTCTTCTAGTAATTAGTATTGGGATGTTACTTCTTCCATGCGAGAAGACTTTAGTAACTTTGTAATTTACTTTTTCTCATCGTAATCATATAATATTGCCATATTAACTTAATTTTTCAAAATATATTCATTCCCTTTTGTTAATTTCATTTTCTTCATTATTTCATCTTTGGCCACTATGATTGTCATATAACATTTATTACCACATATGCCTTTTTCACACCTCTAACATTTTTATGAATCATTAAATAACTAATTTTATAAACTATATCATAACACCTATTCCCATTTTATGATTACCATCTCTTACATTTATGTTTACGTGGATTTTATTCTTCTTCTATAATTATATAATTTTTTTTATCTTGTAAAATAAATAAGATGCCTCTCATCCATTCCTCAACTTTCCATTATTTCTAAGAATCATCACAAAAAAACATTACAAATTATCACTTTATATAGATTTTTTTCATTCTCGTGATTATTTATTAATAAGGATATACTTATATTGTTATCATAACTCTTTCTTGATTATCTACTATTTCTTAAACGTTATATATTATATGTTTATGGGCAGGCTTTGGGACCTAAAACTCCACAATAGTAGTAGCTTACTTTTACCAATATAATTATATAATGATTGTAGTTATTCATTGATTATTTCTTATTTTTATCTATTTAAAAACATTTTATTAAACTATTTGAGTTTAATTCATCTACAAGTATTCTATTTTTAATCTATTGAATCTGTTTTTTCAAAAATCCTATTTTTTCCTAGGTGATTTAGTCTTTTCATTCAAACCATTAACCCCAACTATTTCATAATTGTCTTTTGTAACCTTGTTTAACTCTATTTCTTTATTATAAAACACATATATTTAGTGTGGGAAAACTCGACCTCATTTTTATCCAATCATTCCTTTGGATATTTTAACATCTTATCAAATTCAAAAAACATCAATATGTTTTTATCATATTCTTGTGTTAGAGTTATTTCATCATTTTCAGCTTCCCCTATTCAACTGGTATCCAATCAAGAAAATGATTCATGTTTTATAGCCTCGATTTTGGAACATTATATGCTCTAATATCATACTTTTATTTCACATATATGTTTTTTTATTACAATTACCAAAAACATTTTGCTTGGATTATTTCTTCAGATATTATATCTCTTTATTGAGTGGTTTAATTTTATAAATAGTTTAATCTAAATTTTCATTTAAAATCTATTTTATTTATGTTCAATTCCGTCTATCATCATAACATCTTGAATAACCATATTCAAAATTTTTAACATGTGATAATAATTTTAATTTTGAATAAAATTCACTATAAGATGATGAGTCATCATTCTCATTATGATTAGAAAATTATTCTTTATGTTAGAGATCATTTTATTTTGTTTCATAAAATTGTATTCTTGGGGATTCATATATTCTTCAAATGACTCAGAATCAATAATCCTCTTATTCAGATAGATACCTACCAAATGACCACTATTATTAAAATTACGTCACATAAGAAATTGTTTACCATATAGTTTACAATTTCTAATATTTTATCGATAATAATTATGAGAATTAATTTATTTGAAATCAACTTCAAAATCCACACTTTCTTAATATCATGATTTTTCCTCTATTACATCTTCTCCAAACATCTTTTGTTAATATGGTTTCAAAATATATTTCAATAAAATCTCTAAATACATAGTCCTAAACTGGATTAAAAAAAATAATAACAATATTTATGTAATTGATACTAAATAATGTGACCTAATATTAGACATCCAAAACATAAATCATCAAATGAAAATATATGATCACTTATATACCAATGTAAATTCTCAATATAGAGTTTCAAATAATTTGGTAAACTATTACATAATAATACAAATATCATCAGGTTTTTATCTTTTCTAATATACCCTTGTTTTCGTAGTTCACATATATTCTTCAACATCTCTTATAAAATTATTAACACAACAATCCCTTCTTGATAAAATTAATTTAACAGAAATATAAATAAATTATGAAAATGGAAGACATAATATTAATGAGCTCAAATTATTTGTAATGGTAAATATAATAATTATCAATTTAATATAATAGACAAGAATAAGATGTGTATGAGGGTATTACGACATATTAAATGATCATGATAATAAAATAATATAATTACTACACACCAACATATAGAACATAAATAATGACACTTGGAAAACCAAATAGAAAAAATATGAGAGACATGAAAATAAATAGTCACGTTCCATGTGAAAATAATTTAAATTTTTTTGTTATTATTAACAAACAATATTAAACTCTGTCATCTATAAGTAGAAACTCATAATGAATAAACTATATCATATTTATGGTGTGAATTAAAATAGTTAAATATGTAATTTATTTTGATAATATTATAATAATTTATATCATCATATATAAATATTATCATACAATGACTATCATTGTTACATTACCAAATGATTTTGAGGTCTATAAGGGACCCACCCATCAAATATCGGATTATTTTTCATAAGGACATAGGTAATCACCCCAATATTAATTTCATAATAAAATTCCAATTATAATATCATGATATAAAATACATGGATCCTTTCATTTTACCAAAACTATCATAGATTGATTTAAACAGATAAAGGAAACTCGTTTCCTAAAAAAACCATTAAAAGAGATAATAAACCATTCATAGAATAGATATTAATGGTTGATTATGTTATGTTTGATTCATATGATTTATTAACTTATTTTTACATAGATGAATACCAAAATAATTATAATTTAAAATGTTTCCTTGAAAATAGGGGAAAAAATCCCATTTCTTTCAGTACCTATAAAAACAGAAAACTCCAAATATTTTTATAAAATGATTTAATTGGAAAATAATAATTGATACATATTAAATAATATTCAAAAAATATGATTAGTAATCATGTTGGTAAAATTCATTTGTGTCATATATTGTAAAAGTAACTATTGTTTTCAGTATTTTGTAAAGAGATTCAAATGTGACCTGTATATAAAACATTAAGATATATTTTTTTAATCCTTATAAATATATTTGAATTATCAAAAAAACATAACATTAGAAAACCATTTATGATTTTAAAATATAATTCCTGAAGTAAGATAATAAATATAGAGTAAGAGTTTGGATAACAGTCTATAAAACGTCTAATGAAATGTTTTTAAAGAAATACCATTTATTGAATTTGTAAAACAAATACATTTAAATGTAAGATCCTAAGAAGGAATATAAAACACCATGATTATTAAATGTTTTTTGATATTATATTCCAAGATATATATTATAGTAAATAAAAATGAATATAGATTCATTAATCAAAACATGTCCTAAAAATGATGTTTGAGATGAGAAATCATTATAATTTTGGTAATTAGAGAATAAAACAACATTAAATTAAATTAATTAATCTAATTATATAATACCCATATTTTCTGTGAATTTATGTTTTAATAAATATTCATGTTTTAGTATGTACACTATATAGAATAAAACATTGGACCTAACCTAAATAATGGAATAATGAATTTAATATGAAACCAAGAAAACCCATGAAATGCATATATTATTTGTATCAATATCTCAAGAAATATTGAACATAAATTAATAATTTACTATCAGGATAAAATATTAATTCTTGATAAAAAATCTCAATATGTAGCATATACAATTACTGAAAAAGAAGTAGGTGTATAATATCGATATTGTCTCAATGAAATAATATTGATATGGAGAATCCATAAATGATCATATCAATGAAGTGAAAAAAATAATTCATTTGATTATCTATTAAAATTTAAAAAATAATTAATACAAGTAAAAATAAAACATAATATAATCATATTTAATTTCAAAAATAACAAATTCATAATATACTCAATAATTTATAAGTATAACCCAATAAAAAAATTAGTTGAGAAACCCATATCCTAATCTCCTACCAATTTATGTATTTCCTTTAACTCCAATACCATAAAATTCTATTATTTTTTAAAATTTTTAATAAAATTTTACAATTTTAATGTCTTAAAATAAATCTATTTATTTTATTCATTTCTTTTTAATAATGTATTTCATAATCTATTAGGATTGTGTTAGATGTTTTGTGGACCATAAGTTCATAATTTCTTAAAATAATTTTCTATGATTAATTGTTAAAAATAGGTCATGGTTATGTAATAAATAGAATAAAAATCAGGAAATAATTATGATTTTTATAAAAAAATATAAAATTTCAAAAATATCCCTTAAAAGGTTTACATATAAAATAAATAGCATTGCTTCATTGTTGTGAAAATCATCACGCTTTCATGAATAGTGTTACCATTTTCCAACTCATGGAAGGGAATGAATATAAATTAAACATATCATTAAATAATGATAATTATTTTAATTGTATATATATATTAAAATATTTATTACATCATAATAGTCGGCCTTATGAGGATTTGTTGAAAAATAAAACACATCACTTCATGGTGGTTGTAGTGTGCCCATAATAAAAAATGATGTTTTCATTACACATGGATGGAAAAATATATGAATAATTGTATTTAATCCTCATAGTAATAAATAATTATATGGGGTATGCTGACGTAATTATTTTGGAATAGTCTGTATTTCTATATATGGATTATGGTAATGTGTATTGAAAATTGTTGGTTTAGATGATTACTAACTCTATGAGGAACATCCAAGGGATCTCTCCATAATATCCATGGGTCTGGTATTTAGGGAAGTCAATATTGTCTATAATGTATATATGTAAGTTAATTAGATGTTTTGGTAGTGATTGGTGAGTAAACTGGTCAAGATGTGGGGGAATGAGAGGAATGTAGTTGTCCATTAATAAGTTACTAGAGGGTAATCCTTGGAATAAATTAATGTTCAAAAATAATATAAGTAATATTCATTGAATATTTTTAAAAATTATAAATTTTAATTTTCGGATTAGTATGAGTTTAAATAATATCATATAAAAAAATTTATATATGTTTTGGTGATGTTATATCCCTTATTTTTTAGTTTTAACCTATATTAATAATTTAATGATTATAGAGATAACATTGTTTTATAATATTTATATGTAAATAATGATACTATGTCAGAAAGAGAGAAAGATTATTATAAAATGATTGATATGATCGATAATATCCCATTCAACTAGATAAAGGTATAATTTTTATGAATTTTAAATCTTTTAATAAAATATTATTTAACATATAATACCATTATAGTCACATTCATTACTATTCACATAATTGACATAAATTTTTAAATTTTTTTATTAGTTTGAAAATAATTTTTTTTCACATTTATAAAACATTATAGTTATCGGATAAATTATTTTAAAACAACAACTCATCAAAAGAATATTACATTAGATGTTTCCAAAAATCATTTACTTGATTTCTATACTCTTGGATAATCACTATGATGAAATTTAGTTGGAATTTAAGGTAATTATTCGACAACAAAAAATTCAAATTAAATTCCATTGAAAATAAATTTAGTCAAATTTCATATAATCATTTATAATATTATATGATATCTTTTAATACCTACTAAAAAATATTTTAAATATGAAAACAATGAGAGCTATATTTTTTATTTATTAATTACATAAAAATATATCATGGTAATTAACATTTAATATTATATTATGTTTTTATATCATTTAATATTAGAAGTGTGTAGTCAAACTAATCTCACAAAATAGAAATACAGTTAGTTTTAGAAATATTTTTAAGGTTTATGACTATATTTCTAACCTTAATTACAAGATTTACACTGCATATCATTGTATATTAGATATATATGGTCATAAAAAACTAATAAAAAATAAATAATATAGTGTTGAGATATATGTTTCAAGCATTATCATGACATGCTTATGCTTAATTACCTAATTTACCCTTATGTAGGGGGAAAACATTTACCACATTTACTATTCAAAATGTGAAAAAAATCTAAAGGGGACTATTTAATAAATGTGATCCTTAATATATCCATTATGGAATCCCATTTATCAAATTCAATTTTTAATAATGATATAATATACTTTTTTAATAAACCAAGAAAACATGAGGAAAAAAGGATTTTTTAAAAAAATTATTTTTTAATAAAAAACATTTCACCACAAAATTACATATAATTACAAATCTAATTAATTATAATTATATTAATTTCGTTATTTTTAAACTAAATAACATAATTAAATTAAAAAATAGAATATGGTAAATATGTGAAATGAAATTATTGTATTCTGAAAAATTTGTATTTATTATTATTCACTAAAACATTACCTTTTATTAAAAATCCCAAAAAATATCCCTAATATATTATTGAAAATATAATTTAAAAAATTGAAATTAATTTCCTTATATAATAATATTAAAAATATAAAAATTTAATTAAAATTTCCATGAAAAAAATGAAAACACCATTTTGAAGAAAAACTGTTTTTAAATTATAAAATGAATTTATTTCTATTTGGGAAATTATTTTTATTTATTTGACCAATAAAGTAAAATTATATAAATCCATTTTACATATTTCATATTATCTTTTTATTATTATTCATAACATATTGTATGATCTATGTTACAAGGATCATATTGACAATAATATTATTTTGCGGTTCTTGTATGAATAGTGCAACATGTAATATACAAAATGAAAAATAACATATTTTTTGACTTGGGTTTCCATAAATTAATACTTATTACTCTTATTGAGGACTGTTTTTTTATTTTATTTATAATGATAATGTTATAATGTTCATCAAGAGATAGATCCTCTTGATATTCAAGAGTTGAATCATTGGGACAAATCTATCTATAAATTATTTATCATCAGTTTTTTGTTAATAGTATAATCATTCATGTTCTCAGAAAAAACAATGATATAGCATAAAATTTATCATAACATCTTTTATTACTCATAAATATTTTAATCCTCATCCATCTTGATAACATCAAACTTTATTTTATTGATTAGTTAGAAAGACTCCTTGAATTCAACGTTTCCTTTATAACTACTTCTAGAATTATCATTTGTCACATCATTAGTTAGAAAACCCATAAAGTTTGTCTATATTTTTCCATAGTGACTTATAAACACGATATTTTTAGTTTTTTCATAAATATAATTATTTCCTTTATTAATAAGAGTAATACAAACCTTATTAAATTATGGAAATAAAACTATTACTATATCTATAATATTTTGGGAATTATATTTAATGTAGTGTGACATCATATAATTAAATCCATGATAGTTCTTAACATAAAGGCACGTAACTCTTAAATTTTTAAATGATTAAATATTATCTATGCTCAGTATATATTTGAATCATTTAGAGAAAAATATTCTATTGATTCCAATTTAAGTTCCCATATAAATTTATGACCACTAAGAGGGGATGGGGGGAATTCATGATCCATTTTTTATGACATAATGACACAAAAATATCATTTTAATGTTGTTAGAGTTCTTCATACAGTGAAAAATATCTCAAATCCTTACATCATATACTGTAAATATATTGATATTGGTAAAAATAATAATTTTTGGTAAAAATACTGACTGTTTTCCATGTTGTTCAGATCCCCAATATGTATTCTTAATTAAATAGTTACTCAGGATTACAAAATCACATTAAATAAAAACATTTACAAACAAATAGTGATTTGTATATTTTACCATAAGAAAGAAATTTTGGTTCCCTTCGGTGGAGATTTTACAGAGATCTAAAACTATGTTGTTTTGATTAATGGAGGATCCTCTTGATTGCTTCTTTAATCCCAGGGATGTCTTCATCCCTCTGGAGAAGACATCCATATAAAGTGCGATTACATCTATTCCTGTTGAGGCAGAAAAAGGGGAAGCAGAAAACCCTAAGGCGAGGTTTGATCACGGAAAATCCTTTCCTTCTCATTCTAGGTTTTTCTAAAATCTTCATCAAACCTCGAAGTACCTCCAAAAACGAAGCAACAGAAATGGTCTATAGCTTTTGTGGAAGAAAATAAAAAAATTCTTGAAGACCATCTCAAAGAGTGTCGATTTTCCCTTATTGCTCGGATTTTAGGATTGTGATGGGATTCTCCTTTGATGCTTGCTGATATTAAGGATCAGTTACTTTCAGAGTTGGGGATTCAGTGATTGGTGCTTGATTTCTCTTGGGAATGGTCTGCATAATATTGTTTTACCTCCAAATAACTTCTACGTTTTGCATGGGGCTTCGATCCAATATCCTTGAATCTTTGTTTTATTGTTCTTCAGTAATCATACCCTTTATCATACCCCTTTGCAATTAAGAGTTCTTCAACTCAAACAAGAATTAGAATTATGGGCCTTAGCTGGTTCTTCTGGAATCCAGAGATCCTGTGGGAAGTTTCTTCTACATTAGGGTATCCTATTAAGGTTGACAATGAAACTGAACTCTCTACGTTTTTTCACTTTTCCCATGTGCTTTTTCAGGTTGATCTAGATCATTATCTGATAGATACTATATTTCTTATGGATGGTGATTTTAAGCTTGAAATATCAATCTAGTATGAATAGATTCTTGATTTAGGTGAATCCAGTCTTTTCATTGGTCACAATCATAATCAATGTAGAAGAAATATTAGCTGCGTACTATGTAAATCTCTTGGACATTCTGCCGATCAGTGTAAGAGGGCTGAAACAGTTTCTAAACAGACTGGGAATAAGGTATTCAAGAATAAAGATACTTCCTCCTTTGTTGAAGTACTCATGCAAGGATTATGTGAGACTCCTATTGGTGGGGATTCTGTGTGCCCAGCACAACACATTAATGTTTTGGCTTGTTGTGGCGATGATTCTCTGCATGCTGCTGATGATTATACTAGGGGGCCAACTGATATAAGAAAATCCTAGGCCGAATTGGCTAACAATGATTCTGACCTGAGAGGCATTTGTTCAAGAAAATGTTGATATTAAGATGGGTCAAATAGCAGTGGATTCTGCTAGTAGTAAAGTAAAGTTGAAACAGGTTGATGCTGATAGATTTGAGTTGGTGATGTCAAAAAAATCATGAAATCCCTCGGCTGATCGGTCTGAAGGGGTGCTAGTGGCCAAGGATACTGGGTCTGCACTTGTGAGCATTGGGGCCAATACATGATTCTATGAGCATGCTGTTCCATAATTTTCAAAATTGTGCTCCCAGAATGCGCCCTCTGAACCTACTGCTCAAGATGGTTCAGTTCCATTCCACAATGAGGTGTTAAATGCCATCCAGTTTAATGCACAACCTGACTTCATAACTGATTTATATAATGATTCAGCCTCCCAGCTGCATAAATGTTATAGGGATTCGAATGATATCTCATTAGAAACCTCACAAAAACTGCCACCGGGAACAGGCAAAGCTGGTTTTAATTTTTTTTCTATGTTAGACTCTATAAACACACCTGAATTTGACATGCTCAACCTTGAGGTAATTGAGAGTGCAGGTTGTAGTAATAAAAAACATGGAAATTTTCGTCTTTCAACTGTTGTAAAGGTTCCAATAAAGATGTTGAACCCTAATAAATCTATTGATAAAGTTTACAGTGAAGATGTACCCACAATACAAGAGGCTCTACATGATGACATTCAGGATATAGAGCAGCAACAGATGGAGGCAGTCCAGAGTATACCACTACAGGCTGCTGAGGAGGCTGTCCTGTTTCAGGAGGAGATGATGGTCCAAGATGAACAGGTTGTTCAGGACGACCAAAAGAAGGCTTCATATTCTATGGCTTCTCAAGTTGAAGAGGCGGCATGAGAGGTATCATGTTTGCAGCCAATTAAATGGCAAATAGCGCGTCACTCAGTGACTCGAGGTGGAAATCGGGGTTGGGCCAGCCAAGGAAGATGTGAGAATTACTTTATATGCTGATCATCTTATACTCCATTTTTTGTGATGTTTTCACCTATTGAACATTTCTTCCTTGTACCTTTACTTTTTATTTAATAAATTTTAGCGTCATGGATCCCAATCCATGGTAGAGCCGCTTTGGTATGTTATACCACAGTTCTATCCCCACAATGACCAACTATTCTTATACAATTGATTATACCCCCAAAAATATCTTTCTTCTCACCACTTCTATCTCAAAATGTTGTACACCCCATTCACGAGACTCCATATTAGTTGGTTCTAACTACCCAAACAATAATCAATTCCTTCTTCATTATTGATTTAGTATAAGAAGATATAATTATTCATATGATATTAATCCATATGAATTTTCTACATCCTTTTCATATGTAAGAATTATTATATATCTTCACCACCTATATAAAAATTCTACTCGTTATAAAACATCCCCCTAATATTGAATTTCATTGATATACTAAAAACTCACAAAATCTTTTCTTCAACTAATACTTTATATTTTTGTATTTTGTTGAATTCTTGTAATTATTGGGATCCTCTATCTACTGCACCTCTTTCTGATACACCTTTTGGAAGATTTGATTGGTTATCCTCTATCCCGCCTCCTATTTAAGATAGACCTATATCTAATACAATATGTTTTGTAAACATCATTCTAGTATAATGTGTTCGGTATACATCATTTTAATGAAAATCTATCTGATGTAAATTAGTATGACATAATTTTATACAATATACCATTGTATGATGCTCCTCTATTTGAATAAACTCATTCTGTTTATCCTTATTCATCTAGTATTTCTTCTATATGGTGTTTCTCTATCAAGAGGATCTATATCTGAATAGATTCCATCCAATTATAATATACTTCAACCATGTAAATTCATGGATTTTTAATCATTCTAAACATTAATACATCCTTTCAAAATCAATCATAAATAGAATGATCATCTCTAACTTATCTCTCCTCATTTTATAGGTTTAGCTTCATCCAAAAAGTGAGGAACAATCAAGGGATCCTAAGCATAATTGATTCCTCAACTCAATCTATGTTTCCCTACGCTTAATACATCTGAACACATTAGAGTAAAAATATTCATTGGATTTTCTTCCATAAATGGAATAGTAAACTCAATAAATCATCTAAAAATAGAATCTAAATTAACAAATATATATTGATACTACATATAATATTCATTACAATTTTGGACTTTACAATGTTTTTAAATTTTCCTCAAGTCTCTGGTTGGTGCAAAAGTTTTTGTGTTTCTGTATATTCCTTTTTATTACAATTAAGAAACATGATGGATTATCCATAAAGAAATATTTTTATTTTTTTACATTTGAGGATGTTCAGAATTCTAAAAACTGTAACATTGGAAATGCATATATCAGGACCATGAAATAAATAAATTTTAGGGATTCACAAGCCCTCAATATGTGTGGTATAATGCTATCTAGTGAGATTAATAACTATTAATCAGATATAAATGATTTTCTCTATCATATACATTTAGTTTTTTCCTCTATTAGATAATTTTCATCTAGTAATCACATGAATATTTACTCTTTTTAGTGAATTATTATACTTCTCTCTATAAATAAAAATTAGGAATGAACTTTAATTGATAATTGAGAAATTTTTGTTAATCATGATAATTCATACCTTGAGGTACATCAATTCATTTTATGATAATATAATGTTACTATAAACATAAAAATATATACTCTCTCTAATATCTATATTATCTTCTCAGAAAACACATATTGGTATATTGATAAGAAATTTATCTGAGACACATTAGAATAATATTACTTATTAGTACATATTATCATAACATGTTTATACCAACTATTATATTAGTGGATATTCATAGACAGAATCTATATTATCTTGGATATTATATACTAATACAGTTCAATAAGGATTCCAATAATGGAATATCAAAACATTATTGTATCATTTGATGCTCTTTTACTACATCTAAATGATCATATGTTTTGAATATTTTATAATAAATTAAATATATGAATTCAGAATGATATTGGCTATTTCAACAAGCATTCCCCTATAAGAATATATAGCCAATGTTCCTAGGAAATCCAAAATCATATGTTCTTACTTAACTTTATAGGTTTAAATTTAATAAACCATTGAGGTGATGTTATTTTATACCTAGTAATTATGTATAACTAAATTTAAATAATAGTTTATATATTTTATAAATTATATTCTTATATATTTTTTAAATAATTCCAACCACTATATTAACATAAGAATATTCTAAATACTTAAAGAATAACATCTTAAGTGTATTATTATTTTTTTAAATAAGAAATTTTGCACATAAATTTATGAAAATATTATTAAATATTATGAATTTGAAAAATATATACAAAGTTCATTCCAAAATAAAATTTGACTTTCTAGAGGGTTTCCATATTTCACACATCCCTATTCAATGATCTGAAACTTTTTATCATGATTCACCTATAGAAACACGTTTTCCATTCCTCCAATGCTCAATATTTTAATGAGTCTTTATACTCGACATCAAATCTAATGGTGGTAAAATCATTTCTATATTGATATAAGTGAAATTGAATGAAGTGGAATACATTTTTTCACTCAAAACTATGGGATTTATGTTATTGTGGAGTCTTCAGAATACAAGGGTGATGTTATCTACCATTTAATCTTTTCTTATAACTGTGTAATTTATGTAATCTAATTAAATAGAGGGTGAGCACTTCAGAGTGATTACTATTAATAAATATTATCTTACAATTATTGGATACCAATGTTTAAATTTTGTATGGGTAATTTGGAATAGATTGTATGCAAATTACTCAACCAAATTAGTGAACATGATGTTGACACCACTAACTGATTACATGGCTTTGAAAGATACATGAATTTGGGATTTTATATATAATAAAATCATTAAAAACACCTATAAAATTCATGTATATAATGATATTTGGTATTTGGTATTTTTATACTATAAAACTGAGAATGAATGTGTTTTCCAAACATTAATCCCAATATTGTTAGACTAAATCCGTTACAGCTATTGTAGGTATCACTTTAGGGTAAATTAAATATTTATAAAATATATGCTTATAATTTATTTATATTACATTGTTTTATTATCTCATTTAATAAATATTCATTTTTGTACCATGATGGTTAATTATCAATGTTATATACACACATCGAGGAACAATGCAATTTTATTGTCTGGTGGTAAATATACATTATCCACATTATGTTAGATAACTATATGGTATTTTAATTAAAATCAAGTTAAATTATTCTATAAAATAATAAATATTTTTACGAATTTATACATCTGGTTCCAAATATCCAATACTCTATAACTATACATGATTCACCTATATGACCCATTACTACAATTATTAAAGATAGATAAAATTGATGAAACTTATTCACTTTTACATTGATAAAAAGAAATAGCTGGAGAATGTAATGTGGTAGTTTGGATTCATGTACAACATTCCAATATTTTCCTTGATGGTAGATCATTTTTATAGTAATATGTTCATAGGGCTGGATATAGTAGATTGGTTCATTGTTATGATTGTTACATATGGTACATGAACATGTGTTCCTGGTATATCATCTTACGAAATAATGATCACATATTATGACTACCCATATCTTCTAAAGAAGATAATACATGTCAATAATGATACAACAGTACTATGTAAATTATACATAATAAGATTAGACACCATGAAATACACTGGATATTTATTTTTATTATTACTTTTATTTCATATATTTTATTAACATTAATCTTAATCAAGTTATCATCTGAAGGAAACCATTATATACACATTTCTAATTATTAGGAGGGTGGTTTTTATCCCTGAGATTCTTCAAATAGATATTTTTTTCATAATGGTATTTAAAATTCATTGTATTATAGTTTATATAGTGAGTATCAAAAGACATACCATAACCCCAAAAAGAACATTGTGGAATCTGATCACGATGAGCCCATTGAGAATGATGCACCACCAAAACCACTACAAACATTATGATAAGGTTGAATTTATAAATGATAATAGAGATAATAAAATAATATAT
This sequence comes from Viscum album, assembly GCA_963277665.1. Taxonomy (NCBI): domain Eukaryota; kingdom Viridiplantae; phylum Streptophyta; class Magnoliopsida; order Santalales; family Viscaceae; genus Viscum; species Viscum album. The sequence goes on along the minus strand of OY728162.1, from coordinate 1,363,063,749 downwards.
GCATGGGTAGTGACACATTGAATGATATCATATGTTGTATGAATTTAAAAATTCGATGGATATTCTTTTTCTCCCCCATCATAAACTATTATATATAATATAAGTTTTTTGCAATAATAATGCTCTAGTATGTTCTTAAGAATCATATGAAGAACTAATATCATATGCTCTTCTTAATAATGGATTTATTAGGCTTTCCAGTTTTCTAAAATCTCTCTTGCCTCTAATCATTAGTTACAACCTCTTTTAATGATTCAATACCAAAAATCAACCACAAAAATTTACCCATGTATGTTAACATCATTTATAACCATTTTTTGGAATCAATATTATATGTCTTTAATTCCTAATTCTATATTGGGATATGAATCATTTTTTTAGGATTAAAAAAAAATAAAAATTTTATTATATCTTATATCATGTAACCTAATTAACGTAAAATGATCATATGTCCATTTTAACCTCCTCTATCAATTTTAAATTTCCCAACAAACATTTTCGTGTGGATCATTCCTCAAAACCTAATCATGAATATTCCACAATAACAAACTTATTTATTCAAAATTGAAAATTAAACAAGATCTTAGGAAAATATAACCTTTTATATATATAAGAGGTTACAAAAAAATATGTCTTTAAAAAAACCTAAATTTAAAAATAATAGATTCCTTTTTAATGTAATTATTCTAACTACGAACTCATTTCTTCATCCAAAATTATTTTTAATGTGAAAATGTAAAAAAACATTGAACATGATATTCCTAGGTCTTTATAAAACAATCACTCAATGGAATAGCCTTGAATCATAATAATACATTCATGTTATCATAGAACTACATATAAAAAATCATCATTAGAGTATTTTTGACATTACTCTTGATATAAAATCGGATATAATGTATTTTTTTCATTATCTAGTTATTCCAATGTTTGTAATTAATCTTCATGATGCGGGGATCATAGAATAACCAGATATGTTTTCATAGATATCACTTCCTCTTTAGCATCCTCATTTTATCTTTTCATAATCATATGTTAATTATAAAAACACTAACAAAAATTTCAATGGATAAAACCTTATGTGTCACGAACCAGGCCGGATTGTCATCCGACCCGACACCCGACCCGGTCCGCGACATGGCCCGAAGGGCGTTCCCGATCCCCATGGGCTGGCAACTAGTGCCGGGCATCAAAACAAACCAGTTGGGAACGGTTTGGCCCATGACAAGACAAGCAAAAATAAATTGAACAAGCAGATAACTAAAGGAAAATAAATTGAACAATGCGGCAGCGGATAAATGAATAAACAAAGAAACATGACATACCTCTGGTGACCCCACGGATCACCACGGTACGACAACCATACTCGCTCCGAAAAGCGATGCAAGACTGAACCCTGTAACTGAAAAGTAATGTAGGCGTGAGCACCGAGATGCTCAGTAGGAAAGCCAAAAACAACCACATCCTATGCCTCTGCCTTTAATAAGAAATCCAACCAATGCCAGTTTGGAAAATAAGATATACTAAAATAGTATTTTCCTCCTTTTCAAATTCAAGTAACGAGTTTGCATCTTCGGGTAAAGCCTTTTACTTCCACTGCATTTTAAAAATAGGTTTCAAGCATGCTTTTAACATTTCAAAATGAAAAGAAACCAGTTTAGATTAAAATATGGTTTTCACAAACGAGGCATCAAGTATGAAACAACTAAAAAGAAAGTTACATCGTCAGCAGCATGACATAAAGTGAGCACCATGGGTAATCCCTATAGGCAGCTAGAACAAGTGGGAACCTAAAGACCTCGTACCTCAGTGAAACGTGGCTTAGAAGACCACGACCCTCAGAAAACGTGGCTTAGAAGGCCACGACCATCAGAAAACGTGGCTTAGAAGGCCACGACCCTCAGAAATTTATATGTTTAGTTGGTGTTGTTGCATCAATCCTGCTAGACAAACCGGGATGAACCCCTGCCGTGTCATCTAGCGTACTAGTCCTGGTCACCCACCTAGATACCCGGGTTTCCCATTGTGCTCTATTTCAAATGGTGGTGAGTTTTCTTTATCAAGCAATCAAACAAATACATTACACTTTCTTTATCTAAAACTCATTCAACCTTTCACCACCACACACCCTACTTAAGTGCATTCCCCCTCTTTACACCACACAACACGGACAAGCCTTTAAACTAGGCACACACCACAAACCACCCCTCAACACTTGCATCACATCTTATTTTCAAATTTAGGGGGAATGACTAAAAAGGGGTTTTCTATTTTCGCAAACCAAATCTTAAAGTGCCAAACGGGCCTTTCATAAATCATTCTTAAGATGTCAGACATGCTTAATTACATAAAGGAAACACTTTTTAAAAATCAATCAGCCAAAAGTCCAAACACCTTTGGAAATACACATTACTAATTCAAAACCACTTGAGAAATCAATTTTTCAATAAAAGGTCACTTAAGACCGACGGCTTTGAAATACATTTCAATTTTTCCAATACAAGGCATAATAGTTTCTAGTAACCGAAATCAAACTTCATAGAATATGTATATAGCATAGTGTAAAACATATTTTTAAAACAATCAAGCAATCACGAATTTCAAATTAAAAGCATAGGCATAGGAGACCTACCTCAAACTTGTCGCTGCATGAAGACGAACATTCAAACTGATCCTTGGCGCCCACACGCACATGCATTTATACATATATATATATATACACACCCATAGGTGCATTGCACACATATATATATATATATATATATATATATATATATATATGCTTTACTTTATGCATGTGCATGCGAGGTACCTTGACACCCGCGGCCCAAAACCATTGTAGCGGGGTCCTGCGCACTCCAAAAAACATGTAATAAATTAAAAGAATAAATTATGCAATACATAAAAATTAGTACCACAAAATTTACACAAACGAAACACACCCAAACTACATCATAGCGCCACTTTAAAAACACTCGCACATCAAAATCATTGTAAAACATGAAGTGCATAATTTGTACAAATTAAATAATCCATATGCACCACTTATAAAACATTTTAAAAAGACATAACACAAAATAAAACAACAACACACCTGAAAACCTCTTATAAGGCCAAAAGCACGCCGAAACAGATTCCAAACAAATAAAACGCAGCCCTTGCATCATTTAATAAACTAAGTGCACAGTTCATAAAACACCATTAAATGACACATTATGGGTTTTTATAAATAAACACACTCGATATCACATCACATTCTACAAAAATAATAAATCAAAGCATAGTAATCTTTCTTCAAAACCAAGTTCTCACAAAACAAATTAATTGAAGAACATGCTAAAACAATTGGACAAGAAAAATGTTTCAGCAAACAACGTTTATACACGAAGCCACCTCCCTCAGTGTCAAAAACTCCACAACTCAGTGCAAAGAATCAACCATGTCCAATCCGCACGACAAGAGAACCAAAATATACTCTAATTCATAAGATTGAAAAATTAAACCACAAAATAAGACCCCAATTTAACAAACTGCTGGAAAGCTAAAAACCCAAAAAAAAACAAGAACCAAACTTAAACAAGGAGGCAGAAAATTCTACCCAGGGTTTGTGCCGGAGCTGAGCAGCGCTGATAGGGAGGGAGGCTGGGACGGAGCGGGGTTGCACAAACATGGAGATGGGGTAGCCTTCACGGTAGTCACGACCGGGAGAGGGGGTCAGCATTCACGGCAGTTGCGGCAGGGAGCTGGGGCAGACGACCGAGGGTTGAGAGGGGGAGGCCAGGCGAGCAGGTTGTGGCTGGGACGGAGACGGCAGGGGGGTTGCGGGTCTCGGCGAGCGCGGAGGGCGGAACGGCGGCCGGAGGTGCGGCGTGGCCGGAGCGGGAGGACAGGATGACGGCGAGGGTGGTGCAGGTCTCGGCGAGCGCGAAGGAGAGGAATGGGGGGGGTCGGCCGTGAGCGGGAGGAGCAGGAGGTGAGGCCGTCTGTGAGAGGGAGGTCGGCGGTGCGGAGAGGTGCTGACGAGGAGCGGCGAGCGGAGGGGCGCCGATGGGGAAGGAGGCGCGGCGAGGGCCGGACGGGAGGGAGGAGGGCGCCGCGCCGCGAAGGGGAAAAGCAGGGGGTGCGGCGTAGGGTTAGGGAAGGGAAAAGAAAGGTAGCACGAGAAGAAAAAAAAAGGGGGAGGGGGCTGTGTGCGACACACAGGAAAGCAGGGAGGAAAAGAAAAAAAAACAAGAAAAGAAAAGAATAAATAAAAATAAATAAAAAAATAAATAAGATAAGAAATAAATAAAAATAAATAAAATAAAATAAAACCAATAAAACTTTAATAATTAACCATAATAATAACCTTAATAAATATTTTAATAAACCCCAATAATAATAATAATAATAATAACTTCATAATAATTATCATAAACTAACAATAATAATATTATTCATAATAATTAGAATAAAAAATTATAATTAACTTGTTAATAATTATATTTATTAACCATAATAATAATAACATTAATCGACATGATTATAATATTAATCCAACTCATGAAAACGCATTTTATCTATTCGCCTTGTACAAGAGGCACGCCGCGCGGTGACCTGAGCAAAGCCGCGCGGCTTTGAACTTGTCATGCCCATGCACCGGATGCTGTCAAGGGCAAAGCATTCGTTCATCAACAAAATACAGAAATTTCAAATAGGCTTGGTCGCTGCTCGGTAGAAATTTTCAAAATCTGATAAAATAATAAGATAATATTAACTAAAGAGTTCGGGTGTGACAATTCTTCCCACCACAAAAACTTTCTGCCCCCAGAAAGTCACCAAGTCAAACGAGGAAACAAAGTTGAGTTCGAAACTGAACGAGGCCAACAAAATCAAGAACTTGGTATGACTTTCCACTCCATTAGTCACACCCGACCATCTCTGAGGGAAAATGAGAAGAGAAGGACCATCAAGAAAAGAGGAGGGTTCTCCCCACCACAAGAACCCGACTAGCACAACCGACATTGAGGCTCTTAACATGAAATAACTCTAGAACTGCTAACTTGATCCAAGTGGGAACCACCACACATACCAAACATTGAAAAAGGCACGAAGAGATTCATGGTGTGTCTCCCCACCATTTATGAACCGACTAACTTAAACCAACCAGTATAAACCGACATGAGAACTTCCAATCCTAAACCAGAAACCACTGCGACATGAGAAAACCCACAGAAGAATTCAACCAAATAACGAACTTAACCATGACTCATCACTTCCACAAGAGATGAGAAACTCCAAAACGAGCATGCACTAAAACAAAACGTGTCACACTTGAGGAGGCGCAACTACTGGAATCACATGAAAACAAAATCACCATGCCTTTTTACAACCATTGTGGGGTACTCAAGGAACAAAGACCACAACGAGAAAAAGAGACCTTTGCGCCTCTTACAGAAAAACAGCACCTTCAAAGACGAGGAATCTTGAACCGAGAAACTTAAATTGTCCCTATTTTAGCACTGGAGACAAAAGTTAGACCAATGTGACCCACACCCAACGGTTCCTGACTGCGTGAAAGGCTTCACTCCGAGACCTGTGGCTGGAGCTCTGATGTCTTGAAGCATCTGCTGCCCCGCAGTCAGGAGCTGACATTGTCCTGTCGAGACTCATCTTGACGAAGCCGCTAGCAGAACCTCTATGTTTCCCAAATGGCCACACTGACGGCAGGCCTTCGGAGGATGATGACAGGGCGGCTTAAAGTACCCAAACCGAGCACACTAGGAGCAAACAAGAGAGTGTCCTGACTAATAGAAGATGGAATTGTAAAGAAAACTTGTTTGAGATGGGTTCCTCTGGATCGCTCTCACAGAATGGGGAACCATCCCAAACACCAAAGGGAACCGGTCCTTGAACAATAGACGAAGACCCCACACAAGAGAAACTTTAACTGATTCTGCGACATTATCATTGGAGAAAAGGGAACCAACTTCTTGAGATGCCCATCGTAGGCCTCCACTATTCATTGGCATTGCTGGACACTCACGAGCCTTGTTGCTTCCATCACATTCACTTCCACAAATATAAACCAACTAATGAGAGTGGTCCTAAACACCTTCCAAGTCATACCATCGTGCGATGACACCAGGGTTATCTCCTCCACCAATCCCAAGTTGCACCTTCAAATGGACCTGAACCAACACAGACTCTCTTAGCTTTGGGAGTTTCCAACAACCTAGAAACACCAACGATTTCACCAAGCCAGTTTGCTACCTTCGATAGATCACTATCACCATGGTGGCTGGACAACAACCGAAAAGAATTCAATTCCATCACTCCGCTAAGAGTCTAGGTAGAACCAACTACTAGAAGCGACTCACTAGATCTTTCTGGGACTTTTCTGGGTGGCATACTCAAAAACAAGGGGCACAAATCCGAATCAAAACTCATCATAAATCAAAATTTCACACCTCAATCACAAACGAAAGCTCAAACTCAAATCTCTATTCCAACCACAATTCAGTACGTCAAAACCAAGAACTCACAAAAAGGAATACCCAACACGAAAAGAGAACGCTAAACAATTTCTCACTCACTTTTCTAAACATTTGAAAAACATTTTTTTGAAAACCATCTTTCAGCAAACAAAACAACTTAAGTATCCACCATCGGTATCCCATGAAGTCGCACACAAACGTATCCTTGTGCTAGCTCAAGCACCCATCCACTCACGTCACCAATTTCCCCACTTTCCACATGTGCACCTCAATGTGTGATCACTCGTAGGAATACCAAGGGTAGATTAAAGACACTTATCATTTCCAAATCAGACCATTAAGCACACATAACAAATTCCCAACCAATTTGAAAAATTAACTTATCATTAAGGAAATACATTTCCAATTTCCAAAAACATTTCCAATTCACATTCCAAAAAGTGTTACTGAGATTTCAAAACAACTTCCAAAACACCTCTCATTTTCCCTTTTGAAACCACACATTTGTTAAAAGAAAACAATTTCCATTTCAAAACCACTTTTCCACTCTAACACCACATTCCCAATTCAAACCACCTTCACAAAAATCCATTTTCAATTTTAAGATCTACTCACACCAACCAAAATGAAGGTAAAACATAACTCACATCAAAATTTCCAAAAATAAGGGACTAGTGGCGACACCAACCCGGTAACATGGCTTAGCAGACCATGCTCCGAGCAGGCATCCACCACAGGAAGCATCTTGAACCGTGAACTCGGGTCGTACATGGGTCGCTACTCCATGCAAGTCCGCCGCGTAACACTGGCTCACTTCCTTGGTCATCCCTCATCCACACATATCAATCCAAAGAAGAAAATTCAAATCCTGGACTACCCCTGGAAACTCGAGTCTCGAGACGGGCAAGGGTTCATGACGTCCTTCCCGCACCTACCTCTCGAGTCCCGACACACCTAATCACCAAGCTATTTGACACCCCAAATAACAAGGGCACCTCTGATACCATTTTGTCACGAACCAGGCCGGATTGTCATCCGACCCGACACCCGACCCGGTCCGCGACATGGCCCGAAGGGCGTTCCCGATCCCCACGGGCTGGAAACTAGTGTCGGGCATCAAAACAAACCAGTTGGGAATGGTTTGGCCCATGACAAGACAAGAAAAAATAAATTGAACAAGCAGATAACTAAAGGAAAATAAATTGAACAATGCGGCAGCGGATAAATGAATAAACAAAGAAACGTGACATACCTCTGGTGACCCCACGGATCACCACGGTACGACAACCATACTCGCTCCCAAAAGAGATCCAAGACTGAACCCTGCAACTGAAAAGTAATGTAGGCGTGAGCACCGAGATGCTCAGTAGGAAAGCCAAAAACAACCACATCCTATGCCTCTGCCTTTAATAAGAAATCCAACCAATGCCAGTTTGGAAAATAAGATATACTAAAATAGTATTTTCCTCCTTTTCAAATTCAAGTAATGAGTTTGCATCTTCAGGTAAAGCCTTTTACTTCCACTACATTTTAAAAATAGGTTTCAAGCATGCTTTTAACATTTCAAAATGAAAAGAAACCAGTTTGGATTAAAATATGGTTTTCACAAACGAGGCATCAAGTATGAAACAACTAAAAAGAAAGTTACATCGTCAGCAGCATGACATAAAGTGAGCACCATGGGTAATCCCTATAGGCAGCTAGAACAAGTGGGAACCTAAAGACCTCGTACCTCAGTGAAACGTGGCTTAGAAGACCACAACCCTCAGAAAACGTGGCTTAGAAGGCCACGACCCTCAAAAAACGTGGCTTAGAAGGCCACGACCCTCAGAAATTTATATGTTTAGTTAGTGTTGTTGCGTCAATCCTGCTAGACAAACAGGGATGAACCCCTGCCATGTCATCTAGCGTACTAGTCCTGGTCACCCACCTAGATACACGGGTTTCCCATTGTGATCTATTTCAAATGGTGGTGAGTTTTCTTTATCAAGCAATCAAACAAATACATTACACTTTCTTTATCTAAAACTCATTCAACCTTTCACCACCGCACACCCTACTTAAGTGCATTCCCCCTCTTTACACCACACAACACGCACAAGCCTTTAAACTAGGCACACACCACAAATCACCCATCAACACTTGCATCACATCTTATTTTCAAATTTAGGGGGAATGACTAAAAAGGGGTTTTCTATTTTCGCAAACCAAATCTTAAAGTGCCAAACGGGCCTTTCATAAAACATTCTTAAGATGTCAGACATGATTAATTACATAAAGGAAACACTTTTTAAAAATCAATCAGCCAAAAGGCCAAACACCTTTGGAAATACACATTACTAATTCAAAACCACTTGAGAAATCAATTTTTCAATAAAAGGTCACTTAAGACCGACGGCTTTGAAATACATTTCAATTTTTCCAATACAAGGCATAATAGTTTCTAGTAACCGAAATAAAACTTCATAGCATATGTATATAGCATAGTGTAAAACATATTTTTAAAACAATCAAGAAATCACGAATTTCAAATTAAAAGCATAGGCATAGGAGACCTACCTCAAACTTGTCGCTGCTTGAAGACGAACATTCAAACTGATCCTTGGCGCCCACACGCACATGCATTTATAAATATATATATATATATATACACCCATAGGTGCATTGCACATATATATATATATGCTTTACTTTATGCATGTGCATGCGAGGTACCTTGACACCCGCGGCCCAAAACCATTGTAGCGGGGTCCTGCGCACTCCACAAAACATGTAATAAATTAAAAGAATAAATTATGCAATGCATCAAAATTAGTACCACAAAATTTACACAAACGAAACACACCCAAACTACATCATAGCGCCACTTTAAAAACTCTCGCACATCAAAATCATTGTAAAACATGAAGTGCATAATTTGTACAAATTAAATAAGCCATATGCACCACTTATAAAACATTTTAAAAAGACATAACACAACATAAAACAACAACACACCCGAAAACCTCTTATAAGGCCAAAAGCACACCGAAACAGACTCCAACCAAATAAAACGCAGCCCTTGCATCATTTAATAAACTAAGTGCACAGTTCATAAAACACCATTAAATGACACATTATGGGTTTTTATAAATAAACACACTCGATATCACATCACATTCTACAAAAATAATAAATCAAAGCATAGTAATCTTTCTTCAAAACCAAGTTCGCACAAAACAAATTAATTGAAGAACATGCTAAAACAATTGGACAAGAAAAATGTTTCAGCAAACAACGTTTATACACGAATCCACCTCCCTCAGTGTCAAAAACTCCACAACTCGGTGCAAAGAATCAACCATGTCCAATCCGCACGACAAGAGAACCAAAATATACTCTAATTCATAAGATTGAAAAATTAAACCACAAAATAAGACCCCAATTTAACAAACTGCTGGAAAGCTAAAAACCCAAAAAAACAAGAACCAAACATAAACGAGGAGGCAGAAAATTCTACCCAGGGTTTGCGCCGGAGCTGAGCAGCGCTGATAGGGAGGGAGGCTGGGACGGAGCGGGGTTGCACAAACAGGGAGATGGGGTGGCCTTCACGGTAGTCACGACCGGGAGAGGGGGTCAGCATTCACGGCGGTTGCGGCAGGGAGCTGGGGCGGACGACCGAGGGTTGAGAGGGGGAGGCCAGGCGAGCAGGTTGTGGCTGGGACGGAGACGGCAGGGGGGTTGCGGGTCTCGGCGAGCGCGGAGGGCGGAACGGCGGCCGGAGGTGCGGCGTGGCCGGAGCGGGAGGACAGGACGGCGGCGAGGGCGGTGCAGGTCTCGGAGAGCGCGAAGGAGAGGAATGGGGGGGGGTCGGCCGTGAGCGGGAGGAGCGGGAGGTGAGGCCGTCTGCGAGAAGGAGGTCGGCGGTGCGGAGAGGTGCTGACGGGGAGCGGCGAGCGGAGGGGCGCCGATGGGGAAGGAGGCGCGGCGAGGGCCGGACGGGAGGGAGGAGGGCGCCGCGCCGCGAAGGGGAAAAGCAGGGGGTGCCGTGTAGGGTTAGGGAAGGGAAAAGAAAGGTAGCGCGAGAAGAAAAAAAAGGGGGAGGGGGCTGTGCGCGACACACAGGAATGCAGGGAGGAAAATAAAAAAAAACAAGAAAAGAAAAGAATAAATAAAAATAAATAAATAAATAAATAAGATTAGAAATAAATAAAAATAAATAAAATAAAATAAAACAAATAAAACTTTAATAATTAACCATAATAATAACCTTAATAAAGATTTTAATAAACCCCAATAATAATAATAATAATAATAATAACTTCATAATAATTATCATAAACTAACAATAATAATATTATTCATAATAATTAGAATAAAAAATTATAATTAACTTGTTAATAATTATATTTATTAACCATAATAATAATAACATTAATCGACATGATTATAATATTAATCCAACTCATGAAAACGCATTTTATCTATTCGCCTTGTACAAGAGGCACACCGCGCGGTGACCCGAGCAAAGCCGCGCGGCTTTGAACTTGTCATGCCCATGCACCGGATGCTGTCAAGGGAAAAGCATTCGTTCATCAACAAAATACAGAAATTTCAAATAGGCTTGGTCGCTGCTCGGTAGAAATTTTCAAAATCTGATAAAATAATAAGATAATATTAACTAAAGAGTTCGGGTGTGACAATTCTTCCCACCACAAAAACTTTCTGCCCCCAGAAAGTCACCAAGTCAAATGAGGAAACAAAGTTGAGTTCGAAACTGAACGAGGCCAACAAAATCAAGAACTTGGTATGACTTTCCACTCCACTAGTCACACCCGACCATCTCTGAGGGAAAATGAGAAGAGAAGGACCATCAGGAAAAGAGGAGGGTTCTCCCCACCACAAGAACCAGACTAGCACAACCGACATTGAGGCTCTTAACATGAAATAACTCTAGAACTGCTAACTTGATCCAAGTGGGAGCCACCACACATACCAAACCTTGAAAAAGGCACGAAGAGATTCATGGTGTGTCTCCCCACCATTTAAGAACCGACTAACTTAAACCAACCAGTATAAACCGACATGAGAACTTCCAATCCTAAACCAGAAACCACTGCGACATGAGAAAACCCACAGAAGAATTCAACCAAATAACGAACTTAACCATGACTCATCACTTCCACAAGAGATGAGAAACTCCAAAACGAGCATGCACTAAAACAAAACGTGTCACACTTGAGGAGGCGCAACTACTGGAATCACATGAAAACAAGATCACCATGCCTTTTTACAACCATTGTGGGGTACTCAAGGAACAAAGACCACAACGAGAAAAAGAGACATTTGCGCCTCTTACAGAAAAACAGCACCTTCAAAGACGAGGAAGCTTGAACCGAGAAACTTAAACTGTCCCTATTTTAGCACTAGAGACAAAAGTTAGACCAATGTGACCCACACCCAACGGTTCCTGACTGCGTGAAAGGCTTCACTCCGAGACCTGTGGCTGGAGCTCTGATGTCTTGAAGCATCTGCTGCCCTGCAGTCAGGAGCTGACATTCTCCTGTCGAGACTCATCTTGACGAAGCCGCTAGCAGAACCTCTATGTTTCCCAAATGGCCACACTGACGGCAGGCCTTCGGAGGATGATGACAGGGCGGCTTAAAGTACCCAAACCGAGCACACTAGGAGCAAACAAGAGAGTGTCCTGACTAATAGAAGATGGAATTGTAAAGAAAACTTGTTTGAGATGGGTTCCTCTGGATCGCTCTCACAGAATGGGGAACCATCCCAAACACCAAAGGGAACCGGTCCTTGAACAATAGACGAAGACCCCACACAAGAGAAACTTTAACTGATTCTGCGACATTATCATTGGAGAAAAGGGAACCAACTTCTTGAGATGCCCATCGTAGGCCTCCACTATTCATTGGCATTGCTGGACACTCACGAGCCTTGTTGCTTCCATCACATTCGCTTCCACAAATATAAACCAACTAATGAGAGTGGTCCTAAACACCTTCCTAGTCATACCATCGTGCGATGACACCAGGGTTATCTCCTCCACCAATCCCAAGTTTCACCTTCAAATGGACCTGAACCAACACAGACTCTCTTAGCTTTGGGAGTTTCCAACAACCTAGAAACACCAACGATTTCACCAAGCCAGTTTGCTACCTTCGATAGATCACTATCACCATGGTGGCTGGACAACAACCGAAAAGAATTCAATTCCATCACTCCGCTAAGAGTCTAGGTAGAACCAACAACTAGAAGTGACTCACTAGATCTTTCTGGGACTTTTCTGGGTGGCATACTCAAAAACAAGGGGCACAAATCCGAATCAAAACTCATCATAAATCAAAATTTCACACCTCAATCACAAACGAAAGCTCAAACTCAAATCTCTATTCCAACCACAATTCAGTACGTCAAAACTAAGAACTCACGAAAAGGAATACCCAACACGAAAAGAGAACGCTAAACAATTTCTCACTCACTTTTCTAAACATTTGAAAAACATTTTTTTGAAAACCATCTTTCAGCAAACAAAACAACTTAAGTATCCACCATCGGTATCCCATGAAGTCGCACAAAAACGTATCCTTGTGCTAGCTCAAGCACCCATCCACTCACGTCACCAATTTCCCCACATTCCACATGTGCACCTCAATGTGTGATCACTCGTAGGAATACCAAGGGTAGATTAAAGACACTTATCATTTCCAAATCAGACCATTAAGCACACATCACAAATTCCCAACCAATTTGAAAAAGTAACTTATCATTAAGGCAATACATTTCCAATTTCCAAAAACATTTCCAATTCACATTCCAAAAAGTGTTACTGAGATTTCAAAACAACTTCCAAAACACCTCTCATTTTCCCTTTTGAAACCACACATTTGTTAAAAGAAAACAATTTCCATTTCAAAACCACTTTTCCACTCTAACACCACATTCCCAATTCAAACCACCTTCACAAAAATCCATTTTCATTTTTAAGATCTACTCACACCAACCAAAATGAAGGTAAAACATAACTCACATCAAAATTTACAAAAATAAGGGACTAGTGGCGACACCAACCCGGTAACATGGCTTAGCAGACCATGCTCCGAGCAGGCATCCACCACAGGAAGCATCTTGAACCGTGAACTCGGGTCTTACATGGGTCGCTACTCCATGCAAGTCTGCCGCGTAACACTGGCTCACTTCCTTGGTCATCCCTCATCCACACATATCAATCCAAAGAAGAAAATTCAAATCCTGGACTACCCCTGGAAACTCGAGTCTCGGGACGGGCAAGGGTTCATGACTTCCTTCCCGCACCTACCTCTCGAGTCCCGACACACCTAATCACCAAGCTATTTGACACCCCAAATAACAAGGGCACCTCTGATACCATTTTGTCACGAACCAGGCCGGATTGTCATCCGACCCGACACCCGACCCGGTCTGCGACATGGCCCGAAGGGCGTTCCCGATCCCCACGGGCTGGCAACTAGTGCCGGGCATCAAAACAAACCAGTTGGGAATGGTTTGGCCCATGACAAGACAAGAAAAAATAAATTGAACAAGCAGATAACTAAAGGAAAATAAATTGAACAATGCGGCAGCGGATAAATGAATAAACAAAGAAACGTGACATACCTCTGGTGACCCCACGGATCACCACGGTACGACAACCATACTCGCTCCCAAACGTGATCCAAGACTGAACCCTGCAACTGAAAAGTAATGTAGGCGTGAGCACCGAGATGCTCAGTAGGAAAGCCAAAAACAACCACATCCTATGCCTCTGCCTTTAATAAGAAATCCAACCAATGCCAGTTTGGAAAATAAGATATACTAAAATAGTATTTTCCTCCTTTTCAAATTCAAGTAACGAGTTTGCATCTTCAGGTAAAGCCTTTTACTTCCACTACATTTTAAAAATAGGTTTCAAGCATGCTTTTAACATTTCAAAATGAAAAGAAACCAGTTTGGATTAAAATATGGTTTTCACAAACGAGGCATCAAGTATGAAACAACTAAAAAGAAAGTTACATCGTCAGCAGCATGACATAAAGTGAGCACCATGGGTAATCCCTATAGGCAGCTAGAACAAGTGGGAACCTAAAGACCTCGTACCTCAGTGAAACGTGGCTTAGAAGACCACGACCCTCAGAAAACGTGGCTTAGAAGGCCACGACCCTCAAAAAACGTGGCTTAGAAGGCCACGACCCTCAGAAATTTATATGTTTAGTTAGTGTTGTTGCGTCAATCCTGCTAGACAAACCGGGATGAACCCCTGCCGTGTCATCTAGCGTACTAGTCCTGGTCACCCACCTAGATACCCGGGTTTCCCATTGTGATCTATTTCAAATGGTGGTGAGTTTTCTTTATCAAGCAATCAAACAAATACATTACACTTTCTTTATCTAAAACTCATTCAACCTTTCACCACCGCACACCCTACTTAAGTGCATTCCCCCTCTTTACACCACACAACACGCACAAGCCTTTAAACTAGGCACACACCACAAATCACCCATCAACACTTGCATCACATCTTATTTTCAAATTTAGGGGGAATGACTAAAAAGGGGTTTTCTATTTTCGCAAACCAAATCTTAAAGTGCCAAACGGGCCTTTCATAAAACATTCTTAAGATGTCAGACATGATTAATTACATAAAGGAAACACTTTTTAAAAATCAATCAGCCAAAAGGCCAAACACCTTTGGAAATACACATTACTAATTCAAAACCACTTGAGAAATCAATTTTTCAATAAAAGGTAACTTAAGACCGACGGCTTTGAAATACATTTCAATTTTTCCAATACAAGGCATAATAGTTTCTAGTAACCGAAATAAAACTTCATAGCATATGTATATAGCATATTGTAAAACATATTTTTAAAACAATCAATCAATCACGAATTTCAAATTAAAAGCATAGGCATAGGAGACCTACCTCAAACTTGTCGCTGCTTGAAGACGAACATTCAAACTGATCCTTGGCGCCCAGACGCACATGCATTTATAAATATATATATATATATACACACCCATAGGTGCAATGCACATATATATATATATATATGCTTTACTTTATGCATGTGCATGCGAGGTACCTTGACACCCGCGGCCCAAAACCATTGTAGCGGGGTCCTGCGCACTCCACAAAACATGTAATAAATTACAAGAATAAATTATGCAATACATCAAAATTAGTACCACAAAATTTACACAAACGAAACACACCCAAACTACATCATAGCGCCACTTTAAAAACACTCGCACATCAAAATCATTGTAAAACATGAAGTGCATAATTTGTACAAATTAAATAAGCCATATGCACCACTTATAAAACATTTTAAAAAGACATAACACAACATAAAACAACAACACACCCGAAAACCTCTTATAAGGCCAAAAGCACGCCGAAACAGACTCCAACCAAATAAAACGCAGCCCTTGCATCATTTAATAAACTAAGTGCACAGTTCACAAAACACCATTAAATGACACATTATGGGTTTTTATAAATAAACACACTCGATATCACATCACATTCTACAAATATAATAAATCAAAGCATAGTAATATTTCTTCAAAACCACGTTCGCACAAAACAAATTAATTGAAGAACATGCTAAAACAATTGGACAAGAAAAATGTTTCAGCAAACAACGTTTATCCACGAAGCCACCTCCCTCAGTGTCAAAAACTCCACAACTCGGTGCAAAGCATCAACCATGTCCAATCCACACGACAAGAGAACCAAAATATACTCTAATTCATAAGATTGAAAAATTAAACCACAAAATAAGACCCCAATTTAACAAACTGCTGGAAAGCTAAAAACCCAAAAAAAACAAGAACCAAACTTAAACGAGGAGGCAGAAAATTCTACCCAGGGTTTGCGCCGGAGCTGAGCAGCGCTGATAGGGAGGGAGGCTGGGACGGAGCGGGGTTGCACAAACAGGGAGATGGGGTGGCCTTCACGGTAGTCACGACCGGGAGAGGGGGTCAGCATTCACGGCGGTTGCGGCAGGGAGCTGGGGCGGACGGCCGAGGGTTGAGAGGGGGAGGCCAGGCGAGCAGGTTGTGGCTGGGACGGAGACGGCAGGGGGGTTGCGGGTCTCGGCGAGCGCGGAGGGCGGAACGGCGGCCGGAGGTGCGGCGTGGCCGGAGCGGGAGGAAAGGACGGCGGCGAGGGCGGTGCAGGTCTCGGAGAGAGCGAAGGAGAGGAATGGGGGGGGGTCGGCCGTGAGCGGGAGGAGCGGGAGGTGAGGCCGTCTGCGAGAAGGAGGTCGGCGGTGCGGAGAGGTGCTGACGGGGAGCGGCGAGCGGAGGGGCGCCGATGGGGAAGGAGGCGCGGCGAGGGCCGGACGGGGGGAGGAGGGCGCCGCGCCGCGAAGGGGAAAAGCAGGGGGTGCGGTGTAGGGTTAGGGAAGGGAAAAGAAAGGTAGCGCGAGAAGAAAAAAAAAGGGGGAGGGGGCTGTGCGCGACACACAGGAAAGCAGAGAGGAAAAGTAAGAAAAACAAGAAAAGAAAAAAATAAATAAAAATAAATAAATAAATAAATAAGATAAGAAATAAATAAAAATAAATAAAATAAAATAAAACAAATAAAACTTTAATAATTAACCATAATAATAACCTTAATAAAGATTTTAATAAACCCCAATAATAATAATTATAATAATAATAACTTCATAATAATTATCATAAACTAACAATAATAATATTATTCATAATAATTAGAATAAAAAATTATAATTAACTTGTTAATAATTATATTAATTAACCATAATAATAATAACATTAATCGACATGATTATAATATTAATCCAACTCATGAAAACGCATTTTATCTATTCGCCTTGTACAAGAGGCACGCCGCGCGGTGACCCGAGCAAAGCCGCGTGGCTTTGAACTTGTCATGCCCATGCACCGGATGCTGTCAAGGGCAAAGCATTCGTTCATCAACAAAATACAGAAATTTCAAATAGGCTTGGTCGCTGCTCGGTAGAAAGTTTCAAAATCTGATAAAATAATAAGATAATATTAACTAAAGAGTTCGGGTGTGACATTATGTAGTCCAAAATTTTTTATTTCAACCATATATAGTCATCTGTGATCCATACAATATGTTGTATCAACATTATAAAGTAGTATGATCAGCCCTACGAAGGCATGTATCAGACTTATAATGTTCATTCACTAGTAAAACGAACATTATACAGGTTAGTATCATAATCATGGTGATCCACTAATCTATATAAAGTCAAAATATACAAAAAATATGATATGTTTCTAAATAATTGAGAAAACATATACAATGGAAAAAAGTTATCATTACGAATATTTGTTTATATTTCATACAAACAAAAATATTATGAATTATGCTCATCAAGATAACATTATAATTGCCTTTAGAATTAACATATCAAACCAATAAATATCCTAACTAAATTTAACACACACAAAACAACATTAATTCCTTGAATGTCATATGTAAACACATACAAAACACATCAAAATAAATGTTTATATAAAATAAAACATTAAAATGGCCTTTAACAATTCCTTAAATCCGTAGTGTTCTTCAAAACTCCACTAAGTTATTCAATTTCATTGTATTTAAGAATATTATAGTTATAAACCAAATTTGGGTGTATGGAGGCTTTAGAATAGCTGATGATGTTATTATGGAACATTTAGGATGATTTGAAAACTATTTTTTTATCATTGAATGGAAGAAGAAATAGATATTATAGGGCCCTATTAGATATTTAATTTATTCTTAAATGACTCGGGATTCAAAAGGAAGGGGATTAAATTGTAATGGGGTTCAGTGAAGGAGAAATTTATTAAGGATTTTATGGATCATTCATGCTAATTAGTAATTTATTATTTGTTATTTCGTGATAGTTTTGGAGACATTAGAATAGTCAGTTAGTTCAATGGTAGATTGTTTTAGTGCTATTGATGTCCTGGAGAATGAATCTGAAACCTTACATATAATTTCATGAATGAAATAATTGTGTTAGATAATTGATGTGATTTTCAGTTTTACTTTGATAATGATGATTCATGATTATGAGAATTTTTATAACTATTATAATCATTTCTATCTTCTATTATTGGCCGTTTTCTGGAAAGAATTAGTGTTGGAGTAACATAATTCAAGTATCAATCAGGTGAAAGTAAATTTTCACTATATGGTCTTGTACAATGTGTTGCGACATAAATTACCATGAACTATTGTATATTGGATTTTCATCTATGGTTAATGGACAGACAAATATTTGGTCATTCATCATGCTAGGGGGTTACTTGTGTGCTTATTTTTTTATTGGGTTCTTGGTATTTTCAAATATCCATAAAATAATAAATAATATACCAATAAATAACAAAAGTAAAAAATATATAATAAAAAGTAAAATATATAAAATAATATTATATGGTTCTATATTTTTTTTAAATTTTTTTTAGTTTTTTGTTTCATTATATATATATATATTAAATAATGTTTATATAACATGGTCATGCATTTATTTGAAAAATTAAACACTCAAAATTGATGCTTTTATTGTTTCATTATTATTCATAATTCCATATAAATTAGTAATTTAATGAAGTATAAAAGAATTTTCATTTTGTTGAATTTTCTTCTTCACATGATATTAAATTATTAATGAATTAATCCTCTAAAAATTACTCATGTAAATTATTTAAGAGACATAAAATAGAAAACATATATAAAATCACTTGATAGTGGATTTTTCTTTTCTTAAATTAGTAATTGAATTAAGTCTAAAAGAATTAATAAAATTTAAATATGAAATAAATTGAAAAAAATCTCCAAATTTTGAACAATAAAATTATCATATACAAAATTTCCTACATGTACTCAAGTAAATTACATCAATAATTTCTCAAAAAATATACATTACTGATGAATTTTGAATATTAATTAAATAAAGTCTAAATGAATTTTTATTTTTTTGAATTTTCTTCTTGACATTATATTAAATTATTCATGAATTAATCTTATAAAAATTACTCATGTAAATTATTTAAGCAACATAAAATAGAAAACTATATAAAAGCGCTTGATATTAGATTATTCTATTCTTAAATTATGTATCTCAAGTCTCATTCCACCTATCCACATCATTATTCTATCATGAAAATGAATTTAATTCAATATTATTAATTTAATAAATAACAATTTATAAATGTCTTCTATACTCCCATTTATTGTTTGTTGTTAAGTACAAATATTATTAATTACTTTCCCACTATTATTCCCAAAAAGACTAATTTCTACTGTTAATACATACGATGATGGTTACAATGTTTTATTATGATTCTATAAAATATGTTTTGATTATTTAGTTATGAATGTTATATTAAAAACAATTCTATTAAAAAATTGCGAATATTATTTCTTTTAAAATACATGAATTATCATATGTCTATAAATTTGTGACATTTAATTATTCTAGGATCTATATTTATTCTTACATGAATGTTCTGCTATTAATGTAAAAACATTAAACATTGAATTAAAAAAATACCATATGCACTAACCAGACTATAAATTAATCATTTTATGTTTTTGGGAATAATTGGTGGAAAATATTAATTACAAAATAAAAGTTAGAAATTAATTAAATGTTCACTTCTCCAATGCATCCATTATAGAAAAATTATTCACTTATACTCAAAACAATTTTATTTCCAAAATCATGGTGACAAAAAAATATTAATATGATTTATTAATGATAACATCTCCCAAGATATGATTATTAGTAAGCACTCATGATAGAAAATTATAATCCAATTACCCCATGTTTTTCAAATCTTTTAATTTTTTATTAATTTTGTTTTATGAACAAGATATACAATTCTAGTTAACTAGATAAGGAATGTTATAAAAAATTGATGTTATGATACACCCTTGATATTATAGTTATTCTTAATAAGTGTTAGAGGGATTTCTATTATTGTATGAATAATCTGAATATTTGTCTTTTCTAATGTCGGATCAATTATTTTTCTATATCGGGATAAAACAAAAATAAAACACTTGGGAAAATAAGAAAATTAAAGTCAAAATTTTTCCCCCAATAGAACAATTATTTTATTCAAGAAAACATAATGTTTAGTCCTATACTGTTTATATAACTGGATTCTTTATAGAACAACCTTAATGATATGTTTCGAACCATGAACACTAAATATGATATGTCTATTTTCTGAACCAATGATATATATAACTCTAAATATATTAAATTTTGGAACATGAAATGAACTTTATCACAATTCAATTATATTATATTTAATTATATAATATCTAAAATTTAATAGTAGTATTATTTTATCCAATTTAATCTTTTTCGGTCTAATATATATATATATATATCAATTTTTACATCATTCCATAAAAAATATAATTTTATTAGAATCCATTACAATTTAATAAAATTCATTTTGTATATATAACTTCATTTTAATAACATATATATATATATATATATATTAGGTTTTGACGTTTTATGGTCCCAAAAATCAAAATGAACTTATTTAACTATTTGATTTAAATATGTACCAAAAATATTATATATAATGAAAATTAAATATAAATTTAGTAAGATGACCAATAATCCCATATTATTTCATTCATTTTTTATAACAAATCTATCCTCGAGCTATTTATATTACTCATTAAATTGAAATTTAATTATCTATTTTAGATGAATATTTTTACTATTTTCTAATGGTTGTATATTGTTTTTATTTTGGTTTTGTCACTAATAAATTTCTTTTTAATGATGTATTCAATTTTTTTTCAATGGGTATTAATTGTCCAATATGTGAGGTTGTGATTCATTGAAATTTTTTAGTGATTAATAAAATGGAATGGAATATGATTATTAAAATTTATACTATTTAAATGTGTTGATTATTTGAGTTGTTATTCATGTCAAATACATGTTTCAATAGTGATGAAACAAGGATTAAAATATAATTTATAATGGTATTTTATGAAGGCCATAAAGTATATTTTATTACATTGATATTTTATGAATTCCTCAAAAAAGGTATTCATTTTTCATAAAGAATATTGAATTTAATTAAGAACAGGTACTAAGAAAATAATATATGTATATATTTCACATGATTAAATTAAATAATAGACTATAGTTGGCCCAAAAATAATTTAATATTACACTAAATATTTTAAAATAATTTACTAAAAAAGTGGCCAATCCAATATGCCACATGGGACCAAATCCATATTGTACTTGTCAGAGGACACATCAATCATGTTGGAGAGCCTATCTGAAGGATCCCTCATGGTGGAAATAGAGTGTGAGATGATGTGTGGAGCATTAAAAATATTCATGAAGGTTCCTGAGTGGACCATGTATGTGTTATGCGGCCTCTTGAGGGTGATGTTTCAGTGAATTAAAGGTGCTAAACCCTTCTACGTTATATATGAATTGAAGAAATCTATATTAATATAAGTAGATAATGAACATATGCATCATATAATGTGGGAAAATTTATCCATGGAACTATACATATACCACCTAAAATAACATGGATGAAACACAATTAATATTATCCAATTAAACCATGACATCCAATCTTCCTATACAATATTTCAACCTCCCGACACATGTGATTTCATTTTCATGTTGTTATCCACCAATAATGAGAAGAGAAGTTCATTCTAGAATCCAAATGAATAAACTACATGATTATTCAATAATAAGAAGGTCAATATAAAATTATATGATTTAGGAGATACTAAAAAAAATTGGCAAAAAATCACAAACATATCGGTAAGGAAAAAAGAACACCAAGTGCGACATCACCTAAGATGAAGCTGAAAAAATAGATGCTAATTTAGTGCACAAGTATGATTGAAATATTCAAGAAGGTTCACATTATTGAATAAGAAATGAATTCAAAAATTAAATGAGTGGAACAAAATTTATTTTGTATAACACATAATTTAATTAATGAGGACAATCACACCCATGGTTTCATACATTGACCACAGATGTTTTGTCTAGCTGAGACTGTTAGATAGGTTTGTTTATTTCCCCATTGAAGAGTCTGAATTAGCACAAACACAGTTTTAGCCTACAATGGACTACGTTTTGATGCATGGTATTTACACAAAATAAAATAGTTTAGTATTATTGGTGTTATATTTTAATAGGTTTCTATATTGTGGAAGATTTACCATTATGTAATGGTTTATGTGTTGCACCAAAAAAAATGTGGCTATGTTGATGTGTCCCCAAAGAGTGAAAAAATTGGAACTACTATGATTATGGATATTTAAATTTAATATGAAATAAATAGTTAAGATATATAATATAAAAGAATTAAATAAATATATTATGAATATTTGAGTGATAGGTAAATGAAGAAAAAACAAACAAATTTAAATAAGAACCATATTGTGGAAAAAATTGAGGGATATCATGAATTCCAATTTTTATATATATATATATGGAGGTCATAAATGAGAATATTATATTTGATAATATAATGAAAGAATATTTATATTAGGTTGAGGAATGTTATGATATGAATTTCAAGATTATTTGGATTTCCAAATTCAACTTTTATTTTATAAGAGGAGTTAGAGACTAGTAATTCTTCGACAAGGATACATTATGAATATGAGAATTCAAATAATATAAATCATATATATCACTCTCTAATAAGTGTTTCTTAGCCATCATATCCATTGAATAAGGATAATGAAGATCATTAATTAATTTTACACAAATATTGGGTATCTAACATTAATCTAGAATAATACTTAAATAGGAATATATTTTTGATTCTTGTTAATTAAATAGAACTAATGTTTAGTGGTCATACAATAAATTAACGAAAAATTAAAAATGTGTATATTTTAAGGAGGAAAAAATGGATTCAATGTCATTGATGTATTTACTATTTCTGATGAAAAAATCCATTTTGGGAGTGCATAATATCCTAGAAAGCAGTATAATTTTAAAACAAACCATTTGAATACTATATATTAATATCTTTATCGATATAAATAAACTATAAGTAAAATATATAGTATATATTGAGTATTTTGTGAACCGGAACAAATTTAATGTGGTTGGATTTAAAATGTAATTTTTAAAAGTGGGGTACCACTGATTCACTCATTCTTTCAGTATAACCTCACTAGTCCAAGAATTCTACCATTAATATTAGAGGTAGTTTACCTTTTATGATCCATGTTATTTTGATGATATAATTTGATAAGAATTTTTATGAGACCATTACCCTTACATCAATATTCTACAAAAAAGGGAATGCAAATAAGGAATGAAATAGATATAATAATGATGATTCAGCCATTCCATCCAAATTAATAGATGAAATCCATCTTTTTTTTACTTTCATGTGAATATGAATAAGAATACATTGAAAATGATATGCTTTTAAGTCAAGGTAAAAAATCTACATAATGTTATTTATGATTCTAAAACTTATTTGGAGAATGAATATAAAATTCTAAACTCTATCCTAGAAAAGGAAACAAGATCCTGTTTTTCTTCTTTGTAACAATGAAGAAATAAAAATGGGAAATAATAGATAATCATGAAAGATGTTTATTATCAAATGAAAAAATATTATTCCTTGTAATATAATATATTGAAAAGAGATAAAGTGTGCTTGAATCTCATATCAAAATTCATGGGAACCAAGATGATGAAGAAAACTGATTTGATTAAATATCATTCATATGATATTATAAAAAATATCTGGAAATAAGGTTTTGAAAACAAGAATAATATATCTATAATCCCAACATGAACAAATAAGGCAATCAAGTATGAATGCTACATGAAATATGTAATAATATTTTGCTCAACTAAATGAAGAAAATTTACAAATAAGTGACTATCTTACGAATATAAATACCTCTAAAGAAATGATTAAGTCCCCTATAAAATAAATATCAAATTATATAGAAAAAAATGAAACCAAATATGAATTTTGGATGAGAAGTGTTTCCCCATGATAAATCATTAATTCCAAATACATAAAAAATAGAATCGCTATTCTGATTTTAATGTGAAATATTTTATAAAATCATGAGAATATTTTATAAATTAAATGACCCTAATGATATTTTATGAACTCTCGTAGTTACAACATATCAATAAAGTATATACCTAATGTGGTATGAATATTATGTTAAATGATTCAATTCCACTAAACTCTACCATCTGGGAAGGGTTTGTAATTAGTGGAATTCATGTATATAGAAGGAATCCCTCTAAAGTCATTCTATTCCTATGAATTACATGAAAAATATGTATCTATATAATAATCACATTAATATTTAAAATAAGATCAATATATTAACGAATAAATATAAACCTCAATAGAGGGTGTATAAATCACCAAGACTCAAGTACTCATAAAAAAATATTTGAGGTAGAGAAAAAGAACATTAAAAGATGCTTTTAATGATGTGAATGAGGAGGGAAAATATATTCCAATGGATGAACCAAATTATGGTAGGAAACTATATATAGACAATCCATGATGCCAATCAACATGAAGGAAAGAAACATCCCATTATGAGTATGGAATGAATAATAAATCAAGGGTGAAAGAAAACTCTCACATTGATTAATTATTCTTATAAATATATAGGTTTATCATTATTTCCTTTTATTTTATCTATTTTGAGATGACTTGAAATATGTTTATTTATATTTTATGTTAATTATTTAGTTCATGAATTTACATGTTGATTAATGAGTTCATACCATGTGGGGTTACATTCGTGGGTTATGAGACTTCACAATCCCACTAACATCCCTCATAATTATTTGTATTAATTAAGATAGATTTATTTATGGATGAAAGGTTGAGACAAAAGGTGACTTATTCATGTGTAAATTAACATTATTATATGTTTTTAAGTGTGTTTATTATATTTAATTTCATTAATAAATCCGATTGTTTTCAATCTCTTATCATGAGAATTTGTAAATTTTTATCTTGATTTCACTTATGATTATTTTAAAAATAACTTATACATCTGTTGATATATATATATACATTTTTCTACAAAACATATGAACATTTATAGTAATATTTGATTATCTAATCTCAATTTTGTAATAGAACCACATGATTTCAACCCGCTCAAAGAATTATTCCAAAACCCATAAAGGTTGGATTGAATTTACAAGAAAACAAATTTCTAAAAAACCCTCATATATCATTTTCAATTGAATTTCAATAAAAAGGTGAAAAAATAGAACAAAATATTCATATTTATGATGTGATAGGATATTGACAAAAAAAGGGGGGAGAAATTTGAAAAAAAATATTTTTTCGTAGATAATGGTTATCAATGAGTCAATATTTGATGTTCTGATTCAAGGAAAATTATTATGGATTCATGAAATTTAATTGGATTTCCTGCTTGTTAAATTAATCTTTTTAATTGTGATGTTTTTTTGAACAATTATTCACATCAATGGCTTATGTCAATTGTTATGAAACATTGATTTCCACATTGTGTAAAATTGTATTTGATGATGAAAATGACATATATTTTAGTATGGGATGATGTGAATAATTCAATTTATAATTCAATTTATTTTTTTGATTATTGGTGAATGGAATACAAAAGAGTCTATTAAATAAGGAATATATATTTATATATTTTTCATGATGAATTTGATGATGATATTTGTGTTCCTTGAGTATTGGGTAAATGTTTAGATCCATCTTTTATCATCCTCTATATAAAAAAGAGGCCAACTATACAAGACGTAAGGGACCAACTCGATCCCACACCTATGGGAGGATACCTCAACCAACTGGAGGAGCTTGTCAATATGTTAATTAATTGTTGTAGAGGAGTGTATATTAGTTTATAGTTATCATAGAGGATTCAAAGAGGTGACCGAGCAGACCATGTAGGATTGGAGTGGCCTCGAAGGGTGGTGTGTGACTGTGTGGTGGATATTAAACCCTAATTCCAGCTCAAACTATTGAAGGATGATGTTTTCAAATAAGGTAGTACTTGAAATATTTATATAACAGTGTTGGATATCATATCAATTGAACTATATCTCAATCACTTAAATGAAATATACAAAATTTATGTCATCTGAAAAAATTGATACATGCTATTTGATCATCCAACACACACTTATTCAACATCCCCATTCTCATGAGTTTATTTTCATAAGGTTATATACTACTAATTGTCATTTAATATAATTATATAATTCACTAGATCAAAAATATTATTCTTAATTAAATAAGGTCATGAAATTCTGTTGAGATCTAAATTATTCTAAAATACAAGTTGCACAAAAAATTCATGGTATACCAGGAAATGATATAAGAGCCCAAAGAATGATATTGCGTATGATAAAGATGATAGAACATTATATGAAATAATACATATTTCAGATCAATATATACATTAAATTTATCATTCATAAATAACAATTCAATTATAAAATTAAATTAGTTACAACACAATGAATGATGAGGCATACATGGAATTTTCATGGAATTACACACCATAGAGGTTTATCCATTCCTTATAAATGTTCCTCCAAACTGAGACAACCAAATTGTAAAATTTATATTTACTAAGGATGGGTTTGAATTAATATAAAATGGTTTAGAAAAATAGTAAACTATGCTATGGTGCAGTGTATTGAAATCCTTGAAAAGTCATGTTTTTTGGGGTTATATAACTGTAGAGGGTGTTGCACAGTGGATGATGGACTATGACACAAGTTCTTATGCGTTGTACCATAGAAAATATCGATCCATCAAAATATATTTGAAAATTAAAAAATAATGATTCTTTGAGATCAGTGATATTCAAATACCATGGGAAATACCGAATTACGACAGTACCTTTAGATGATTTAATTAAAGATATTAATAATTTTATAATTAGATATAAACAAGGAGGAATTAAATTGATTTGAATGTGAACCATATTATACTAAAAATCTCATGAAATCCGTAATGAAAATATAAATATACATGAAGTGATTTATGAGTTTATTATTCATGATAATATTATGAATATAAATATGTTCTACATATGGTTTAATTTTTAGAGATCAAATACATAATCATTTTTATATACCGATACATAATTGAATCATAGGGATAAGGAGTGAGTGATTTTTAATTATTCAATAAGGTGATCAAATTAACCTAAAAATTTTATGAATATAAATTTGACCAATCAAGATCTGATATTAGTAAAAGTAAAAGGACCTACTATATATAGCTATCGAAGACCAAGGAAGAATTACACACAAGGAAGGTGAAACTATAAATATTATGGTGGTGGACATAAATAATAATGTCTTTTGTATTCATGAACATTGAATTGATGAAGTATATAGGGTAATTAAAAATTAGAGAGGAAAAATGGATTCTGTTTTTTTATGGGAAAGGTATACTAGATATTGTTTTGTTGGTGTATTCACTTCAAGAGGTAGGGAATAATCCTTGTTGGGGTGATTGAAAAAATGTAAGGGAGTGGGATTTTTTCCAATCCTTGTAAATAAAACATGATAATATATAAATCATTAAAACTACACTCAATGAAATATTGAGGGTTTATATTTAATAGATGATGAACCTAAACAAATACCAAGAGGTAGTACTGAAAAAAATTGTAAAACAATGGAACCACTGATTCACCACCCCCTATTTATGGCACATAACCGGTTATTGTATTATATAAATATTATATTAAAATATATAACCAATGATTTGTTTCTATATTCAATATTATTATATATTTTTAAAATTATTAGAAAAATAGAAAATATTATTTTACATGGAAAATTCACAAAAAAAACTTTTCCTTTTTCAGTAAATATAATTTCATTATCCCATATCAATACCAAATTAATTTATATCAATTTATTTTCCTTACCATCTAATTTATTTTATAATATAATGGAATTAAATCACAATACACAAAAAATATCCATGTATATGTTATAATTGACTGGAATTTCTTATTATAATATTTCTTCTTTAGATATGTGTCCTTTTCCACATCATAACATAAAATGAATGGAATCATTATAGAGGTTTGGTAACAAAATAATCACTATAACAAGTTTTATATTTTTATTATAATACCTATATTGTTATATAGATTGTATTATATAACAAAATATCCAAATTCATTCCATCAAAACTTCTAGTTCACACAATCTAATATTTTCTTCACCAACATTCCTATATAAAATGATCTTTTCTAAAAAATATATATTTTATTGGAAATTATTTCTATTATATCCAACATATGATTATGTTATATTT
This sequence comes from Viscum album, assembly GCA_963277665.1. NCBI lineage: Eukaryota > Viridiplantae > Streptophyta > Magnoliopsida > Santalales > Viscaceae > Viscum > Viscum album. The sequence goes on along the minus strand of OY728162.1, from coordinate 1,363,034,901 downwards.
TATAAGTATAAAATTAATGCACCCTCGGATTATTGATGAGGCAAAATTGGAGGTTTCATAGATTTTGAGTGGAAGAAGAAATAATTTCATTTTGAATATTTGTTTAGAAAGATAATATCTGTATGTGGTATGGGGTGGATAAATTTGTTTCTTTCAACCGAATACAATAATTAAATCATGTTCAAACTCATACAAAAAAATGTTTATTATGTGAGGTAAATGTTTTTTTGATGTCCTGATGTGTTTGGATATAGTCTATTGAAATTTGGAATAATTATTGAGTTGATTGATTCAATGAAGAATGAGCCTTCTCAATGGAAATGTATTAAAATATGTAATATTAGAATCATTGATATATAATATTAAATATCGGATACAAAACATTAAATATGTGACTTGTGAGATTAAAATATTAGATATTTAATAATATACATCAATAAGAAATATTAATATTTTGATCCATATGATTATTCATTATTACATAATATTAAATCATTGACATGTAAAATTATGTCATTTATAAGTAAGGTATCATTTACAAAACATTGTTATGATGGGATATATAATTAGTTTAATTATAACTTCATGTAAACATTCCCATTCATCCTGAATGGGATATATTTTAAAAAATATAAAATTTCCATGTATATAAATTAAAGGTGACTGAAAAACCTATGAAAATACGATGGATCGTATAAGAAGAATAAAATGTTGGGAAGTAATTGAAAAATTAAACTTGTACTACTTCTGAATTTAAAATATAAATTTTTATCTGTAATATTAAATTTTTTTAAAATATTTATTTAATTTTTTAATCTTTTTAATAATGAACAATAGTGATAATAAATAGATGTTTTTGTGATAGTGAAAGGAAAATAATCTCCAGTCATTATATTTAAATTCTAGTTTGTTGGTGATATGTTTTAAAGAAAAAGATCAATATTTACAAATTTGATAACTATTTGATGACTTTTAATTTTAGTAATTTTACTAATAATTGATTATATTTATCTTTAAAGGATAATGTTACATAAACAAAGAGATGCTTTCTCCTTTCTAGGGTTTACTGATAATTCATGCTTATTTAATAAAAATTAGTGATTTTAGTGGATCAAGTTATCATGGAAACATATGAATATATATAAGGATGTAGCATCTAATTTTGAGTGTTGAACCTACAATTATATGATGTGGAAATTGCTACAGTAGGTTTTGAGATATATTTTGAGTAATTCACTTTATAAAGTGCCTATGTTTTTTTATCGAAAAATAAAAAAGAAATTTCAATGTCTTATTTAGTCACCCATATACCTCCTCGTCAATTTTCATAGAACTTGTGGCCCCAATTCAATTTCTAAGATAACATCTTGGGTTCCCATCATATATTGTTATATATTATAATTATTATAAAAAATATTTATTCTATTCTTAGAAATTCATGTTTATAATATTTTTAGAGGACATGGATCACATTAATTCACTCATAAACAGTGGTATTCTCACTTAATATATGAATAATTATCATATAATGAATGATTTTATTCTACCATATGTTTTCTCTCTTATTATATATTTAGTTTAGGTTTATACCTGTATTTTTATACCTCATGAGGATTTTTTAATAGTTAAAGTAGTTGGTAGGATGCATTTACAGAATAATGACCATGCACGAAATTTCATGCTATCGTCTCGTCTATAAATTGAGTTTCTAATAGTTAAAGGGATTTTGATAGGGAAAGGAATATGAGGTAAATCAGAAAATATTTATAAAAGTAATAATATTTTGAATAAAGGTATTTTACGATTTTTGAGTGTAAAATATTTTGATTGTAATATAAATTGGGAATAATAATGGGATACTTATTTAAACAAGGTAATGAATATATTAGAATCATCAAAGGTTTTAGTGTTTTATTAAAAGAATTTATATTTTTTAATGAATTCACTATTTATATTTATGAAAAAATTTAACTCAATGGTTTTAGGATATAAAAATTATTTTCCAATTTCTCTTATGATTTAATATTTTAATATAATTTTTATTTCTAAGAAATTGTTCTATTTGGGGCCACATAAATGATTCAGGTGTTGTTGAATCAAATGTTTTTTTAATAATGTATAAATTTGAATGGGTATGATATTTATATGGTTGAGGATAGAAATCCAATGTAATTATAAAATAAAAAATAATATAAATAATATAAATCAATTTTTTCATCTAAAAATAAAGGAATTAATTTAATTATGTAAAAGAAGATAAATTTATAAACATAATTTGATGATGGAAATATAAGTGAGGATGAAATAGATGTTGAAAATTCAAGTGAATATGAATAATAATTTGTGACTAAAAATGTGAATGAGGAATATTTCTATAATTTTTTAAGTAATAATGTTGGAATTGTTGAAGAAATATAATTGGAGTTTATATTGAAGTGGTAAGTTATGAAATTTAATTTTAAATACAATAAAATAGATTCATAGACCATAAAATAATGTAAATGAAATCATTTATAAAAGAATAAGGATTCTGTTAATCTTGAAATGATGTTAATGCTAATAATGATGTATCAGTACATTATAGAGAAACATGATAAATATATTATATAAAAAGTTAATGTGGAAGAAAATATGAAATTAAATTATATGTTTCTTGAAATTTGATGAAAAAATAAAATAAAATTTTGAAAACATTTACAAGTTCAACACATGACAATTCATACCCAAACAAATTGACAAAAATTTAATTGTATGATCGAGTATCTTTCCTTTTACCTCCATCTATAGTTTTGGTTTAACCTCATTTAACTGTGTATAATAGAATTTTTGTGTCATAATATATAATTTCATGAATTAAATCATAATTGAAAGACAAATAATATTTGGCGGAAATGACCCTTGTGGATTGTGATGCTGTGTTGTATTATTCTAATCATTTAGATCAGGTTTCCATTCCAAATGCAATGCATATATAGGGGGCTCTTCATGGTTATTCTATAATTCATAAAGGTATCGACCCAATTATATTATAATTCATATTGGGAAAGGCCCAATTATAATGCAATTCTTATATAGAGGTCTAATCCTTGTTATAATGTAATTATAATTATTCTGGGCCTGGTTAAGTTAAAATGATATATATGTTTAGAGTGGTTGATCCAGTTATGTTTTATTTCTTTTAGGTATTGACCCGGTAATATAGGAATTCTTCAATAGTGGGATTGGATGTGTTATTCTTAAATGATTATATGGAGGGATTAACGAGGATATGATATAATGCTTATATGGATGGTTCTATTTATGGAGTAATTCTTATAGGAATTTCTTATGTATGCCTAATTGCTTATATTGACGTCTTTTCCTCCTTATGTGATTATTCAAGGGACATTTAATTACATTTTTCATGGTTATGCTACATGTTTATAGATATTCTGACATGGTGCTGAAGTAGGATGATAATTTAATTATATTAGTTGATAAATTAATACTCATAATTATTAGTTAATTATATGAACCTAAAATTAGAACGTTTTTTATAAATGGTAGTTTAAAACTTCTGTAATGCACCCAAATTCTAATGCTAGAACATTATATTCAATTCCATTTATGACATGGAAAACTCAAGAATTGGAGGGAATATAATATAAATTTCTGACAAAATATATTTACTATTTTAAATAAACTATATGTACGATATAGTTTTCAATTCACAAAATCACTTTGTTATCTTTCCATACATAAAAGAACAAAAAATTTCAATGGATTACGTTACACATATGACTAAATTTTCTTTAACTACAATAAATTACTAAATTATTATTATTTAATATAATAGGATATAAACTAGCAGTAAAATTATCTATTATGAATAATATTTTATAATTTATTAAAATATATGATTAGACATATATTAAATAAATTCCTTGGTTTCCAATTATTTAGAAATGAATATAAGAACCAATTGAATATCAACACCATTATTTTATAGAAATTTTTTATTATGTCTAGAATGCTATTTTACACAAATAAATTAAACTAATAACAACTACCACATGAAATTAAGGAAATATAAAAATTAAAATTTCATTAAAATATTCCCGACATTCATCTAATATATTTGATAGAAATAAAACAATAACAAACTCCATTTTCACCTAGAAACCAATATTTTTATAAAGGAAATTTTAAAACATTTTAATGGAGAAAATATTTTAAATATAATGTTTAACATTCATAAATATTATATATTGAAAAATATAATCATTTATATAAGAACATAAAAATTAGGCTAGGGTTAACTTTTTGTATTTTTTGTGATGTGTCATTTTCTAATGAAAAATTGAAAACAATAAATTTTGACTCAAAACTATTTCTTTCATGAATTTATTTATAATGATAAATTCTATTATTTATTATTTATAGCATTTAACTAGAACAAGTCTGTATAATGTAATCCAGTTTATGTTATTGGATTCCATTTCACATTGAAATTGGATATAAAAACATTAGAAACCATTTAATATTTTTTATTTAATCACTCGCATTGTCATCCCTTCTATGAGATTAAATATTATTTAATTTTTGTAAATTATATGATTAGAGATTAAAAAAATTATTTCAATATATGGGATCTGAAAAATTTATAATATCTAATAAATTAAACCATGTTTTTTTTAAAATATTAGTGAATGTAATTAAAATTATTGCAATAATTAATGTGAGATGAATATTAATAGGGGACTAAAACATAAATGTTTCGGCCTAAATGACCTATAATGTTCACCAAAATCATATGGATGGTTAATCATCGAAACTGTACACCATTTAATTCATTTTATTTTTTACAGGAACCACATTAGATTGAAATAAATGTGGTTGTAATACACATTTCTAAAATTTGCAAGAGTTCCACTCCTCGTCCACTACGAAAAGGCACTCATGCCTTTTACTTTATCACACCATTAAAACCACAAATTATTAAAAGTGATATTATAAAATATATTGTAATCATCCCAACATGAAATATTGATCCCAAAATTTTGATTGAAATTCATCCATTGAATCCATTTTGGGATTATCGAAAGGAGTTACCTGATTCAGGGATTAAATATTTACATAAGCTCTTTAGTTTTATTTCAATTATCCATCACCTCAATTATCATTATTCCATCATTATATTAAAAAACTGAATCCAAAATTTTATAGGGTGATTTTAGGTTATGGTTTACAATATAACATACAAACACTTTTATATAATGGGTAACTAATATACAGTTTATGTATAACTGTGTTAAGTCAATAAGGTTTTACTTATGAATTTTCCATTCAATCACACATGGGGAGATTTTTGAGTCAATAAGGATTCCTTATAACTTTACCATTCTTTCTGGTTATGAAAATCACAAACACATTATGTTAAGTAAAATTTCATTCTACCCTATTTTTTACTTTCATAAGTAAAATTTTCCTTCCCCATGTAAATTTATCCTTACCATGTTTTTCATTGATTATATTGTCTAAGTGTAAAATTCAGTTTCATATCTAAAACCACAGAATAATGTAATATGTAGATAAAGAATCATTTTGTTTTCAGACTCAAACATCAGACTCCGTACTCTTCCGAGTTGTGAATCCGAATTATCGGAATACAGACTCAAAACTCATTAGAGTTCTGACTCTGAGTTCTATGAATTCAGACTCTGAACTATTCCATGTTTTGACTCCGAATTATTATGAACTGTGACTCTGAACATTGTAAGGTCACGTTCCAAATTCTAGTGAAACCAGACTCTAAATTTACATGAAATTCAGAATTTGTAATTTTATATATTTCAGGATCTGAATTATATAGAAACATAATATGAATATCCTTGTATTACAGTCACTGAAAGTGTTTTGTTATACTATGAACTATTATTTTCTTAAACTCTAAATAACTGATTTTGGTAATGTATCCATATTTTTTTTTCTGACACTTTTTTTTTGTTAAAAAAACGATGTGGTGCATTTTGTTACTCAATAACCGTTTTTGAGTTACGTGTGTACAGGTCTCTATGAAATTCAAGGAAAAAAGACCGTTGGAGGAGGGACTCGACCATTGAAGTCATGCCTATAAATAGGAGCTCATTTGAACGAGATCACAAAATTTGAAGAACTGAACTTTGACAACATGGGTTACATGAAGTTGAAGTGATTTCTAGAGATATAGTCTATTATAAACTCCCATGATTCGTGCAGAAATTTTGAACGGATTGTTCCCACATTCCTTTATGTAGATTTTCTTTGTGAAGTCCTGTGATTTCCTTGACATCAGAGACTTCGGGTTGTGAAGTCATAGGTGCCGATTTCCTTACAAATCGAGAGCTTGCGGGGATAGCAAGACAGATACCGATTTTTGGATTGAGGGATTACTTGGGTTTGGGTAAGATATACTTTCTTGAAATTATAAATCAAGGAAAATTTATCTATAGTTGTTAGATACCCTTCTCTTTGGGTTAATAGAGTTACTACCTATTCCCTGTAGTGTTGTATGTTGGTTGTCTGCTATAATTGTTGTTGATGAGGAAAGTAAAATTTTCATATATATTCTTATACTTGTACTCTAATTATATAGGATTCTATGTGCTTTAAGATATAATCTTAGTTATTGCATAATTTTATTATGTTTCATTTCTGAATTCACTTTAATGGAATCAGACATGTTATTAGAACTTATAGGTGTTGTGAATTTTGTTTATGAAAAACATTCTTAAGGATTTTTAATGTATACAACTCACCCCACTTGTATATTGAGTATCTACACCATATTTGATACTATAAACATTATCATATATATCATTCAATAAATCCCCAAAATTGGTATCATAGGAGTTGACCTTGTATCCTGAACCAATCTAACAACTAGCTTCATAATTTTGGATCAATATGAATTTATCTCACGATTAGATTCAGAAGAGAAGATTTCTTCTTCACTTTTCCGGAATCATATTTCTGGATCCATAAAGTCTGGATTCATTTTTTGCTTAGAGATACTCTAGTTCTAATTTCCTTTCATAGGATATTTTCTTTGGTTTACAAACTCTTATTACTAACAGGTTTGTGTTAAATGATTTTTCTTAATATGGAAGGTTTAAATTTTGGTTCTATCGACAATCTAAATTATACCATCCCTCCTATTTTTGATGGAAATTATTATGAATACTGGAGAGATAGGATGAATACTATCATTATTAACAACAGAGTTGATAAATATCTAATGCTGAAAGGAGACTATAAGATTCTTGATAAGGAATTGAGAACATTTACTAATAAAGATAAATCTGAATATCAAGAAAAATTTAGAGTAATAAATACATTGCCATGTAATATGACTAGGAACATATATATTAAAATATCTTCATGTAAAGCTGCAAACATTATTTGGAATAAACATGAATTTACACATTTTGGTACTTCTAATTTCATAGAGACAAGAAGAGATATATTGAGAGCTAAATACCATGGATTTAATTTTCTATATGGATAACCTATACGAAAATTTCAGCAAAGGTTTATGACTATCGTGAATAGCTTACAGTATATGGGAGAAAAATGATTGGATGATGAGGCCATTGTAGATAAAATAATTAACATCATGCCAAATGAGTGGGAGCCCAAGAGGAGAACAATTGATGAGAATAGAAAAGTTACACAGATTTCATTAGATGAGTTGTTTGGAACTCTTCTTCAACATGAGACTAGAATGAAGGGAGATGCTGATAATGTTAAAATGAAAATTGGAATGGAGGGTTTGATTTTACATCTACTTCTAACATATGAAAGTCAAGACTCTAGAAAGATTAACTAGGTCAAGGTCAATGAATGTTATTATTCAGTTAGAATCTAGTGATATAGAAAAGTCTGAGAATGAATTTACTTATCCTGCTCAGATAATGAACAAGATAGTAGCTCAAAAGAACTGTCATAATAATTACAAGAAGAGAGACTACAATGATAAGAATTATGGGGATGTTACTTGTTTTGAATATAGAATAACATGTCATATCAGACCTCATTCCCATCTATTGAAAAATAAGTAAAATAAGTAAAGGAATTCATAAAGAAACAAGAAGAAGTTATATCGTTCAAAGCAAAAAAATCCTTAAAACAAACAATACATGGAGTGTTAGCTGGGAAGATTATTTAGGGAGTGAATCTTCCGAATATAAATCATCAGCACAAGAAAATATGGGATTCTTTGCTTCTTTTTCTTTCCAAAACCCATGTATTATGGCCAAGGAACACTCTATTGAGGCTTTAAAAAAATTATCTCTTGATAATAATTACTATTCTTGAGATATTACTTCTAATTAAGATACTTAATTTTTAGATAATGATGAAATACCTTCATATGAGGAATTATCTAGATTTTCTTTGTTATTAGAAGAATAAAATTATAATGTTTCTATGAAATTTGACAATGAAAATAATGTGGATGAAATTTTTAAAAAAGAGATTTCAGACCTCTATATAGATCGTGAAGATAAGGATAAGCTTCTAGAAAAACATCATAAAGACCATAAGGAATCAAATTATGAGAAGTAAAAACATTCTAAAGATCATAATAATTCTATTTTACAAATAAATGTTTTCAGGAAAAATCTAACTCTATGGAAATAATTCATGAGGATAAGAAACTAGTCATCACACTAAAATCTGAAATATATTCCTTTAAGAAACTTCTTGCAAACATAACCTCTAGTAAGGAAAATTTTGAAAATATGTATTCTCAAATCAAACCTCAAGGAACTACTACTGGAATAGGTTATACTCATTGAAAACCTATTTTCTAAAACATCTATTTTATTCCATCCAGATCCCCTTTTTGTACTAAATGTCAATGTGGTTGGCATTGGAAGAAAAATTGCTCTTTGAATAATGTTCAATATCTTGGGTTTCATAAAGATTATTTTTCTATACAAATGTGGATACTCAACATTTTGTTGTCTAACAATTCTGGATCAAAAAACATTTGGATTTTGAAAGTCTAACTTTCTTATTTTTAGGAAAATAAAGAAGGTACCAATGGAAATACTTGGTACATGGATAATGGATGTTCCCGACATATGAATGGTAACAATAACTACTTTGAAAATATTATCAAGACTAAAGGAGGAAAGGAAAATTTTAGAAATAATGATAAGAGAGAGATTATTGGTATAGGTAACATTTTTTTTCATGAAAAAACATTAATTTCAAATGTTTTATTTGTTAAATGTCTTAAGAATAACCTCATTAGCATATGTCAATTATGTGATGATGGTTACGTTGTGAATTTGTGGATTGAAAAGTTTTTAGTTCACAATTTCATGGAATATTTTATTCTTTCTTCCAATAGGAAAGAGAATATTTATACACTAGATATAGAAGACCTTAGGTAACAAGGAAAACCTTTCCGTTGGGTAATGGAAGATAATTCTAGGTTGTGGAATAGAAGTCCAGGACATGGTAACCAAAAAAACCTATAGAAATTTTCAACGAAAGGACTATTTAAGGATCCACCATAGATTAGATTTGATTTATCAAATGTTTGTGACCCTTGTCAACATGGAAAGCATCATAGATCATGTTTTAAATCAAGCGGTGAAGTCTCAACCACTGATGCATTACAGTTAGTGCATATAGATCTCTTTGGTCCTACACAAACTGGAAGCATTGGAGGCATGTATTATGCATTATGTTTAGTTGAGTATTACAGTAGATTTTTGTGGGTCTATTTTCTAGGAAAGAAGATGTAAGCCTTCTCGTATTTTAAAATCTTTTGATCACATGTTAAAAATTAGAAAAATCGTTCATTGAAAACTATTCATAGTGATCATGGTGGAAATTTTCAAAATTCTAATTTTGAAACTTTTTATAGTACAAAAGGCATTACTCACAATTTCTCAACACCTAGAACACCTCAACAAAATCGTGTTGTGGAAAGAAGAAATAGAATTCTTAAAAAGATAACTAGAACCATGTTGAGTGAATATTCTATAGCAAGACATTTTTGGGCTGAAGCTGTAATTAATTTTTGTTATACTATAAATTGTATTTTGATTAGAACTTTTATATATAAAACACCTTATTGGTTATGTAATGGTACAAAGATTAGTCATTCCTACTTCAAGTTTTTTGGATGAAAGGTAATTATTCTGAATACTAAATATAATCTACAAAAATTTTACCAAAAATAATATGAAGAAATTTTCTTAGGTTACTCCACAACTTCTAAGGCTTATAGAGTTTTCAATAAAAACACATGTAATTTTGAAGAGACAATACATATGAAATTAGATGCAACTAATACCTTTGTTTTTAAACAACCTCAACCTGCATCTTCAGATGTGTTTTCAAAAACAGGTTATCAATATTTGTTAGAAAATCCTTCTGATAAGGATATTGTCCAAGAAGATGTTTCTGAAGCATTTAACCCAGAGGATTTTCTACCCTATGTTGATGAACATGTTTTAAAAACCCAGATCAATTGTTTCTAAAAAATCATCCCAGTGATAGTATCATTGGTAATGTAAATCAACATATAAGGACCAAAAGTTTATTATGAATTGATGTAGAAAATCTAGAATTTCTTTCCTAATTAGAACCAAAAAGGACTTTTGAATATTTAGGTGATGATGATTGGATAAAATCAATGCAAGTTGAACTAAATGAATTCGAACAGAATAAAGTATGGACCATGGTTGAAAGACCTAAGGAAACTTCTGTGATTAGAGTAAAATGGTTATTTAGAAAAATGTGTGATGAAAATGGAATCATAGGAATAAATAAAGCTACATTGGTTGCTAAGGGATATAATCAACAAGAAGGAATTGACTAAGAAAAATACTATCCTCTAGAAGCTAGACTTGAATCTATTTGTATTTTACTTGTCATTACTGCATTATTCAACATCAATCTTTTTCAAATGGATGTGAAATGTGCTTTCCTTATTGGGTTTTTACAAAGTGGATCTTTTTGTTTAACAACCTACTGGTTTTGAAGTATCAAAACATCCTGAACATGTTTTTAAACTTACCAAAGCTTTTCCTGAACTTAAGCATGCCCCTCGATATTGGTATGTTAGAGTTACTGAATTTTTTTATTCAAAATAATTACATTAAGGGAAATTAAGATCCAACCCTTTTTATAAAGAAAGATAAGAAAAATGTTTTTATTGTTCAAATTTATATTGATGACATTGTATTTGGTTCAAATAGACAATAATTAAATGATTCCTTTGCAGATCAAATGAAATATGAATTTGAAATGAGTACGATGGGTGAGTTAAAATTTATTCTTTATTTTCAAATTTTCTCAACAACTAGAAGGAATCTACATATCTTAACCTATTTATATTAAATATATTCTTAAAAAGTATGGATATGAAATCACTAAGAGTATTAGTACTCTTATCAGTACCTAAAATACACTAGATATTGATGTAGTTGGGAAACCAGTAGATCGAACAACTTTTAGAGGTATGATAGGAAGATTACCTTACATGACAGCTAGTTATCCAGACTTAATGTTTTCAGTATGATTCTATGCAAGATATAAATCTAATCATAAGGAATCTCATTTAAATGCAGTGAAAATAATTTTTCGCTACTTAAAGGGAACCATGGATTTAGGAATCTTTTATTCTTCTTGAAATGATTCTATTTTGAAACAATTTTCATATTCTGACTTTGGTGGATGTAGAATGGAAAAAAAGAGTTCATACAGAAAAAGTAATTTCATAATAGATTCATTAGTTTCTTGGTCATGCATGAAGCAAAACTCAGTAGAACTTTCCACTACTGAAGCTGAATATATAGCAGTTGGAAGTTGTTGTGCTCAAGTTTTGTGGATGAAACCTACACTCACAAAATATGGTATTATTTTTACCAAAAAAATTTTTTGTGTGTGATAATACTAGTTCCATTCCTTTAAGAAAAAACCCCACACATCACTGTCATGATAAACACCTAGATATTAGGCATCACATTCCTATGGATCACATAGAAAAAGGAGATAACATTCTTCAATTTATCGGAACACATGATCAACTTGATGATATTTTCACAAAATCGTGACCCTATGATATATTTGAATACATTAAACATAAGTTAGGAATGATAACCGTAAGGTAATCCTACTTATTAACATCCTGTTAAAACCAATCTCCATACAGTAATAAACTCATTTTCATAGGGGGGTACAATTTATTGTTAGTTTTTCAAATTTTTGTAATGAAGTTTTTCATGTTTATTTAATGATGTTTTACAAATTTTTGTAATGATGTTTTTAAAGTGTTTTGTAATGAAATTTTTCTTGTTTTTTCGTAATGAAGTTTTTAAAAAACATTCTTAATTTTTTATAATATAGTCTTTACAATTTTTGTAATGATGAATTTAGTAAAGAAAATATTCATACTAAAAATTTTCATAATGAAGATATTCGTAATGATTTTTTTCTCGTAATCAACATTTTCGAAATATAAATTTCTTCGAGAGGAATTTTTCCTCACTACGAATAATCTTCCTGGAATTCTGAAAGGTATGTTTTCTTTATTATGTTTTTATAATAATCATCCACTTGCTGGTATTTTCTTTTATGTTTTAAATTTTTTGGATTCTATTTCCAAAAATCCAAATGGTTTTCCTTAAAAAACATCAAAATATTGGATCATTCAAAATTTTCCTTGCAGCTATCATTTCAACTGTCAAATCTAATCAGATGATTTTTCAACCATTAAATTGTTTTTATAGTTCAACTATCACATAAAATTCCTATATAAAGGACCCCTTGAAGGTGATCCCACATCGATTGCAAGCCATTGCATGCTGAAGCACTGCCCCCCGTTCAAAAGCCCTTTCTGTAACTCTAAAATCTTGCTCAAATCCAAATTTCTGTTGAAGTTCCTTCTCAAGAGATGTCCACTATCAACTCGATTTTGGTGTGGTAGATTTACAGAGAGAGGTTGGTGCATCTGAATTTCGTTGCCATGTATAATTTCATTATATCCAAGAACATCAGTTTAAGCAGATGTGAAAACATTTTCATATCAAATCAAGGAGCTCAAGATGTAGTATATCCGGATCTTCTTGTAGAATTTTATGAATCTGTGAGCTCTTTAAATGAAAATAAGGGGATTGAATTCTATTTCAAAATCAATGGAAAAAACTTATTCCCTTTCATACACAGTGGTTGCTAGCTTGGTGGGGTTGTCTTATAAAGGGGAAGCTGAATTTTGTTCCCATAAATTACAAGATGTACAAGGATGTTTTGTCAAGTTAAAGGCTTTGGAGTGTCTTGGACTTATGGATGTCAAGACTTAAAATATTTCTTATTTGTCTAAAAATAATCGGATCCTTGAATTATGGGTTCATGGTTTCATCATTCCAAGAAAAGGTAATGAGGACACCTTGAAGAAGTGCGACATGTACATCTTAGATTTTCTAGTGAATCTGAGGAAGATAAATATTATGAAGTATATTCTGATTACGATAGAGAATATCAAGAATGGAAATCTAAAGGCTCAGATTATAATGTATTAATTTATACTTCCTAAGATAATAGTTCGGTGCCTTTAGTATTTCAGGATCCCTTACAGTTCCAAGACGAGTAATTGCAAAGTCATTTTAGCAAGTGATGATACTTTAAGGAGAATGAATATTTGTTTTTATAAAGAATCTAGAGATTTATATGACTTAACAGAAAAAGAATTTGATTTTGTTCCAATGGAATAAGAAGTTCTTGAACTATAGTAAAATGGAGGAAAGAAGAAGAAATTTAAGGATGTAGAAGAAGAAAAGAAACCCCCTAAAGCTGAGGAAGCTCAATCTATACCTCCAAAGCCCAAGAGGTAGAAAGCTTATATAGATTAGGTTGTTCCAATGTTGAGGGAGGATATGAAAAACCAGAAAGAAGGAGATCCATAGTTTGGTTTGGATCCTGCTGAGGCCAAGGCTTTAAAAGAAAAGACCACAAATGAGCTTGAGAGGCAAGCTAAGGAAAAGAAGAAAAATAAGTAGATGTCAGAAGCTGAAATTGTCCAAACCCTTCTAAGAGACAATGAGAAAACATCCAAGAATATCCTTGTATATAAATCATTCTTGGTAGAACCCTACCCGAGACACCGAGAAATAAATTTATCACTCTAGAAAAAAGTAGTAGAAAATATTGTTGAAGAAAAGGTAGCTGCGGAATATGTGATAGAAGAAGAAAGCAGTAGTGACATAGAATACCTTATAAAGAAAGTTGAATACATTCATGAGAAGGAAAGTGAATCCAAGAAATTGTTAATCTGATCTTCTCAATCTGAATCTTCAATGCTTTATACTCTTAGGTTAGATGAAAAAGTAGAAGTTGAAGTGAATAAGATATATAAGGAAGAAAGTTATAATCATCATTTTATTCAACATAATGATGCTGAGGTAGGAGATCAGAAAGAAGAAGTCGATGAGGATAAAATTGTTAAGATGTTTGATGGTGAAAATGAATCTCCAGATGAAGAAGTCATTCCAAGAACCGATAATGGTAAAAAAGGGGGTTGTTGATACACCTCCTATGGCTGTTTTAATGATGAAAAAAGTTGGGGAATCTTCACAAAAAAAATTTATGAATTGGATAAAGAGCCTTCACCAAGATAAATTTCATATTCAGAATCATCATCAATTAGACATGATTTCATTGTTCATCCATTGAAGAAGCTAATTGGAACCATTCTGATTTTCCGAAGCATATACTCTAGATGCCAGATGCTCCAACATTCCTTAAACCAAAAATCAGATTCACTGTCCATAGTTATGGACAAGTGTGTCATTATTGAGGATGATCTGAATAATTTACTCATAAACTATGAATCCCACAAGAGGTCTTGTATGAAAATGGTTGGCTGGTCAATGAAGACAGTTGAAGACTTGAGAGAACATTATGAGTTCCAAGTTGCTGTACAAGAGTCTTTTGATATTGAAGATTGTAGGATCATGGATCTTACAACTAGTTTTGAACAAAATATAACTCATGAGAAAAATAATCAGATTCTAGAAGTTAAGGATTTTAAAGGAATGTTTTATTCTATTTCTCAAATATGGAAGAGATAAAGAGATATTTGGATTGAGATTGGATAAAAGATTGTTAAGTAGGATGAATTCATGAAGGCTAAGGAAGAGGCTCTCAAGGCCCAAAAAGAAAGAATCAAATACTTAGAGAAGAATGCTGAGGATCACAAACTAATTCTTTAGAGAGCAGAGGAATATCATAAGGATCTAAAGAAGCTAAAGACTACAGTGAATAATATGGTGCCCAAGGAAAAGGAAGGATGACATACCCAATATGGTTTTTTGTTGTATTCGTGTCCTTGTAAAAATTCATTCTAATGGTAATGAAAATTGTTATTGTTTTTATTTTTCATGGATTGTACTAATATTTTAGGTACCATAATTCCTTTTCCACTCCCACAATTTCTTTTTGAAAATTAGAAAGTGGAAGAATGGAAAGAGAATTCTATGTTAAGATGAAATAACCCTAAGGGGGAGTTTATCTAAGGGGGGTCTTCATTACAAAGATTTCTGTATCCAAGATAATGAAAAATCTCATTTCGGAAATCTAGAATACGATCCATAGAGTTCCAAAGCCTAAGGGGGAGATAGTCGTATTCATCATTATTCATGTGTAAAGGTATATATGTTTTATTTCAATGTCTATAAAAATATGTTCTAAGTCCTTATATTCTTTTTTGTAAGGATGTTTGTGCTATCAAAAAAGGGAGAGATTGGAGAGGCAATAAGGTTTTACTTAGGACTTTTCCATTCCATCATACATGGGGGAGATTGGTGAGTCAATAAGGTTTCATTATGACTTTACCTTTCCTTCTAGTTTTGAAAATGAGAAACATGTTATCTT
The DNA here is from genome assembly GCA_963277665.1 of Viscum album. Taxonomy (NCBI): domain Eukaryota; kingdom Viridiplantae; phylum Streptophyta; class Magnoliopsida; order Santalales; family Viscaceae; genus Viscum; species Viscum album. Next base: position 1,363,018,992 of record OY728162.1, on the reverse strand, counting down.
ATGGAAAATTTCATTCTACCCTATGTTTAACTTTCTTAAGGAAAAATTTCCATCCCAAAGAAATTTATCATTGCCATGTTTTTCATTGATTATCTTGTCTAATTGTAACATTTTGTTTTATATATAAAACCTCGGAATAATGTAATACTTAGAAAAAGAAGAATTATATTTTCAGACTCCGAATTCAGACTCTAAATTCTCTAAATTCAGACTCCAAACTCTTTTGAGTTTTGACTCTAAAATCTCCGAATTCTGACTCTGAACTCCTCAGTGTTCTGACTCCGAGTTCTATGAATTCAGAATCTGAACTGTTCCATGTTTTGACTCCGAATTATTATGAACTCTGACTCTGAAATTTGTATGATTAGGTTCAGAATTCTTGTGAAACTCGACATTGAATTTCCTTGAAATTACAACCCCAGAATTTTATATAGTTCAGGATCTGAATTCCTTAGAAAATGGACTTCTAATATCCTTGTACTATAGACACCGAATTTGTATTTTGTTAGAATATGAACATTTATTTTCTTACACTCAAAATAACTGATTTTGAATATATAACCATATTTGTTATCTAACAATTTTTTTGTTAACAAAATGATGTTGTATATTTTATTACTCACTAACGATTGTTTGAGTTATACATGTACAGGTCCATCCAAAATTCAAGGAAAAATATGACCGTCGGAGGAGGGAGACAACCGTTGAAGCCAAGCCTATAAATATGAGCTCCTTTGAACGATCTCAGAAATTTTGAATAAATGATCATTGAAAACTTGGATTACAAGCTGTTGAAGTGATTTCTAGAGAGGAGGCTCCTATAAACTATTAGGATTCATGAAAAAAGTTTGAATGGCTTGTTAAAACTTTTCTTCGTGCAGATTGGCTTTGTGCAGAGGTGTGATTTCCATGAAATCATAGACTTCGGGTTGTGAAGTCAGAGGTGATGATTTCCTTACAAGTAGAGGGATTACTGGGATAGAAAGACCGATAATAATCTTCAGATTGAGGGCTTACCTGATTTTGGGTAAGACAAACTTTTGCAAAAGTATAAATCAAGGGACCTTTATCCAGGGTTGTTGGATACCCTTCTCTTTGGGTTAAAAAAGTTACTACTTGTTCCGTGTAGTGTTGTATGTTTGTTTTCCCCTGTAATTTGGGTTATTGAATAAATTATAATTTTCTTATACTTCCTTACACTTGTACTATGATTATATAATATTCTATATGCTTTTAGGTTGAATCATAGTTGTTTCAAACTTTTATTTAGTTTCATTTCCTGATTCACTTTTCTGGAATCAAGAAATTTATTATAACATAGAGGTGTTGTGAATTTTGTTTATAATAAATTTAATTAAGGATTTTTAATCTATGAAATTTACCCACACCCCCTCTTGTATATTGAGTATCTACACAATAGTTTGATACCATAATCAGTATCATCTAAATCATTCTATCGATCGCCACAACTAGGAATTAACCCCTCACGAAACGTTGATTTTTCGTTCTTCCTATACCACATATAATGGTAAAAATTGTGATAGAAAGACTATATATATATATGATATAAATTATATTTATAATTTATTCTATATAATTAAATTTTAATATATATGAAACCTTTATGATTTCCATTTTGTTTAAATATGATAACATTAATTGTGTATGTGTTGACTACAGTCTCCGACAGGCGATGTGATTCATTCAAACTATATATGGGGAATATAAAGTAAGTCTCTGTTAAACCTATTAAACATATATGAAATATAATTTTTAATGGAATTATAACATAAATATATATAGTTTCTTTTCATTCTTTTAATATGGGATATAAATGAAACAACATTCATCCTTACGTTTGGCCTACCGTCTCCATAAACGGTTCATTCCATTTCTTATATCCAAATTTTTATGATTATTATAAATACATATATAGTAAATATATATATATATATATAATATTATATCATTCTTTAGCTTCTTGATATGATTAAATAATGATTGGAACAATGACTAACACATTATACTCGACCAACTGAAAAATTCACATGAAAAATAGAGGAAATAATGAATGTTATTTATGAAATGGGTAATAAAATATTATTACTACATGTTATATGATATTAAAAACAATAATATGGTTATATAATAATTCTTTATCACTTTTAAAACCCATTTTAAAAAATTTAATTTACGTTCACTCAAAAGGAAACACAAGTTAATGGATTTTCACTGACATTTTACATCTGTGAGGAAAATGTCATATTCACCACATATTTATTATTTTTGGTATATATAATGACCCATATGGAATATAATATCTTTAATTATTCTATATTAATGGTTTCTAAAACATTAATTTTATTTTTTCCACTTCTAAGGAATAAGATTTAAAATGATTCAATATAGTATGGGACACTTTGGAATGACTAGTGATTATTTGCCTCAAGAATAATGTTAATGATATTTATTTACCATTAAAGGAAATTATATGAACATTGTTTAATATAATAAATACTTTTCCAAACATCTATTTTGTAATGACGTTTTTCAATTATTATTACCATTTTTCTCACATTGGTACAAAATATGTTTTGGAAATTTTTTTTAAGAAAAATATTAATTCATTTCTATCTTTAGGGTGAAAACTGATATTATTATAAAAAACTAATTTATAAAAAGGTTATCAAAATGGGTTTTAATGATCAGAAAATTATTAATTGATGACATTTTTAACCTTTTTATATTTTACTAATGTTTTGAAAGGAATGTTCTGGTCACTTTCTAAAAAACTCATTTTTCTAGCATTTTACCATATAGAATGAATGTTCTTTTTCCTCATACGACATGTATGGTTTTACCCATATTCATTTATACAAAAATTATTGTTCAAGGTCATATTTCAAGTTTTTTAATGAATGTATTTTTAAAATATATTTTCCCTAAAAAAAGTTAATTAAAAAATCAAAAAAAAATTAATTTTCCTTTACAATTATTTTAAAATATATTTTTTAGTATTTTTATACATTAATAATTGCATTTATTTATCTCTAATACATTTGTAATATGTCATATTGACATGATAATTATTTTTTCAATGGATGGTTAATGATTTATTTAGAAATGGATGGTATTCATATTCACTTTCGTGATTCCTTTGTTATACCCCATGAAATATTCAATTTCATAGAATCATTTTATATTAAATTCCAACTAATAATCCATATCATTTATCATGGGTATGTTTCGTTCCTACACCATATATCATTTTTAAAATAGTGTTTACTTTGAATGGTATTTTAATATCTAGAGAAATATTGATAAATACATATAAATTATTCCTAATGTATATTTGATAATAAATGTGGTTTAATTATTAAATTGATTAATCTATATATGGGATGATTTATATATGTAATGAAAACGGGGTATAAGAATTTATATAGACAATGGATGCATTAGAAGTCCAAAATGAAAAAATAGATGGTTAAAATGATTGATGTTTGCTTCCATGAATAATATATTGGGTTCTTCCAATAATCATAAACTTTCTTATGGATAGATCACAGTGGTATAATGGTTTCTGTTCCTGGTACATTATTTATAAAAATTATGAATTTACTCCATTTTTATTCAGTATTTATTTTCCATGATATTAAATTTTGTAATATCTAAATTTTCATTTCAATCTCGATTCATTGAAAAAATTTCATGATTTTTATTTTATTACCTTGTAATATTGTTTTTGTACATCCTTATCTGTTTGTTGATTACATGGTATGTGTGTTTAGTTATTCAGCATGCCATAATTATTATTCCCATTGGATAACTATTTATTCCACTATCCTTTACACTTACTGATCATTTGATCTCACCCAAATTTTTTTCCATCTCCAAAGAATCTAATAACTATAATAAGAAAAATATTCAAGGATATCATAGATGGAATAACATTATCCTTCAAAGAAAAAAAAAATATTGTAATTATTGTATTCATTTATAATGAATGTATAATTGATGTATTTGTTTTACCAAGTCTACTAATATGTTCCATCCTTCATGATTTGATTCCTTTTATTAACGCATAAGAAATAGTCATAGATATTAGCACTAGGATTCTGGGATTTTGTTTCTATAGTTAGTATTAGAGGATGTTTTGTACAATCCTTGGTAACAAGATTTAGTTAAACATTATTAGAGAACATATCCCTAAGTAATTATTTAAAGATATATTTATATAAGATCCTTGAATTTTTGAATGACAGAGATTATTTAGGTGTTTATAGAAAAATATCCCACTCTAGATACTAAAACTTAACATTAATATAGCACATAAATATCTTGGGGTCACTAATCAGAGAATGTATTTCAGGATAGGCATGACATAACCTGATAGATGACATCGAGTCTTATTGCACATCTGGTTTGACACTCTCATGGGAAACTCTTAGGATAATTCAAATTTTAATGAAAAATCATTATGAATGAATTGAAAATATAATGACAACAAAAAATATATGATAATCCTATGCTGTTTTAGATTGTGGATAAGGTGTTATGATTTTTAAATCATACCATTGATATCATGGTTATACTGTAGACCAAGGAATGACCTATGATTATAGATAAAATGTATATGTATATATTTTTAATCAAAAAATAGTTTAAAGGATATATAGATATTAACCTTATTTCAATTATCTCTGTGATATTTATTTTAGAAATTATGTTAATAATGTTTTGGAAAAAGGAAATATGTATGTCAGGTGACAAATCATAAAATATGGCAAGGCCAGGTGACTTGATCCCGTGAACAATGAATGATAAGTGTTTAATTCTAACCACTAACATTAACAATGTCCTTATTTATATATCCTTGTTCCTAGTTTAAGAATTTAAAGAATAAAGAGTAATGATGATCTAGTAGTGTAACATTTTTGATTTAAAGATCAATGACTTAACCATATTGGTTTTTGAAAATTTATAGCGAAAAAATACATAACTTGTCACTATTTTATAGCCCGTATGATCAGTTAAATGAAATTTCTAGGCCTTAAAGAAGTGGTTTATTCCACGATATTCATTTTATGAGGTAGGGGAATAATTATAATTTAATCAAAGAAAAAAAATTGTTCATATGAAACTAAAGCTTATCATGTATTTAAATTTTTTAATATAATTAAGATGTAATGTAATTTCATAACATGATGAAAAGGATTAAAAACGTTTTTTCCTAATAACTAATTTTTTTGAACTGATGGTACTATATATAATCAATGATTTGTGGCTTTAAGGACATCATATATTGATTGATAGTCCAGTTAATTGGTATAGATGAACTCAAACACTCCATATAAATATTTACACATTTCCTCTAAGTATGTATCTCTTATTTCCACTAATGTTCTCATACATTGACACGTAGTTATAAATTATTCCATGTGACCTTTGTACTTCCCATTATTTATTTTCAATAGAAATTATTATAAAAACATCTCAAAATATGGGATTTCAACGTAGAAAATATCAATAAAAATTATTACCATGTTTGAATTTAAATTTAAGGGACATAATTTATTTATGTTGGGGAGAATGTAATTCCCCAAAATAATAAATTTAGAATATTGTATTTAATAGCATGTGTGACCCATGAGACCAATCACGTAAGGGAATATAATATACCAAGACTATATAATATATTTTCAATTAAAAATAAATTCAATTTATGATATTGCATTTAATGCATGTAACCCCTGAGATATTCTCCCTTACTTATACCAACATCCTTGTTCAATTTTCAGTGTTACATGAAAGACAATGTTTTATTGAACCACAACATATTATTAAAATATTAATAATTAATATAATAAGATATAACCAAGATATTAAATTAGTAGTTTGGAATAGTATTAAATAGATTATAAAAATCTATATTTTTAGAAAACATAATATTGAATCATTGGTTACCAATTAATTAGAAATGAATATAAGAACCAATTGAAGAGAAGGGGATGTTTTTATAGAAAAACATTTTTCTGCAAAAAAAGTTATTTTACACTAATAAATTAATGTAATTTCTATTAGTGATAGATATTAATGTAATATAAATATTATATATTATATCAATTATTTTTGACAATAATATAATATATTTTATAGGAATAGTATAATAACAAACCCAATATTTTACATAAAACCCAATATTTGTATAAAAAACATTATCACTTTTTAATGGAGAACCTGTTTGAAAAACAATTTTTGGACCATTTATAAAGAAATTATGTAAATAAATATTATATTATATATAAAGACAACAAACATTAGGATTGGATGAATTATTTTGATTTTTCTGTGACGTTATATTTTTTGATGAATATTGAAAAATAATTAATTTTAACTGAAAGATGAATTTTCATCTAATTTATTTTTATGATTAAATTGAATTTCTTCTTTTTATTAAATATTAATTAGTTAAATTTTATATAATTTAATATATTTTAGTCCATTTAAATAAATTCAAATTTTAAATTGTATATAAGGACTTCACAAACATTTGATCATTTTTTCTTCGAAAACTCGCATTGTGGTCACGTCGGCCAGATAATATTTAAATATATTTATGCCGCTTATGTTATTTTAAATTGGTAAAAATAATTATTTATTTGGATTTAGTATAATTTATAATTTATAATAAGATAAACTTATTTTTTTATAAAAATTACTAGTGAATGTAATTAAAATTAATTAAAACAAGTAATGTGAAATTGAGTTTTATACGTGACTAAACTGTAATCATAAGAGTACAAATGAACTATAAACATTACCAAAATCAAATTGAATTTCCCTTCTTTACATTATAATACCTTGTAATGAACTATGTCCATTATCAGAGCTGCATGAAATGGGAAAAAGGTTGGTGGAATTCCCTTTATCAAAATGTATATGTGCCTCACTCATCCTCCACTATACAAAAGCATTCATGCCTCCCACTTCCTCGCAACTCCCAAACCACATTGGATCAAAAAATATATCTCAAATATATAATAAAAACTCCTACCCTCGAAATAGAATCCAAAAACTTGAAGAAAAAAATCATCCAATGATTCCATTTGGTTATAACAAAATGAGTTACCCAATTAAGAGGTAACATATTTCCTCATGCTCTTTAGTTTTATCACCATTATCCACCAAATGAAATCTATTTATTCCATTATTATAAAACAAAATAAGTCTCCTAAATATAATATCACATTTTAATTTTATTTTGGATACCTATAATTAAATGTACTTCTATCTAATGCGTAACAAACTTACAATTTATGTGTTCGATGAACTACCACCTCATGAAACTATGATTGTTTGTTATTCCTTAACCACATCTTATGGTGGGAATTATGAAGGTAATTATATATATATATATATTTATATTACTTTTAATTTATTTATGCTTCACTATTTTTTATATATAATATAATTTTATGCTTTCCATTTTTTGTAAATATGATAATATAATTTGTGAATGTGTGGTCTACCACCTCCTCAACGTGATATGATTCATTCACACAATAAATGGAATGTATAAAAGATGGTATTAATAAAACTATGTAACATATATGACATATATATGTTACATAAATTATTATATAAATATATAATCTTATATTGATTCTTTTAATATGGAAACTAAATTAATGTAGCGTACATTCATATGTACGACCTACCGTCTCCATGCACGGTGACTACCAATTTCTATCCCTGAATATAATGGATTATTTTAAATAAATATATAATAAATATATATCATATTCATATAGATGTATAAATTATGGATATTATGAAACCATTATAGGATAATAAACTAAAAGTTTAAAACAGTCACGACATAATAGGAAATTAATAGCTGAAAAAGTGAAAATAATGAATTTTATTTACCAAGAAGGTAATAAGACATTGTAAAAATATAATTTATGATATTATTAACAATAATTTTTTTTGGGAGTAATTTACTAGCACTCTTAATAGCCATATACTTTAATTTAAAGGATGTTCACCCAAAAGAAAATGAAAGGTAACTGCTTTTAATCTCACTTTTTACATATATGAGATAAATGTCATATTCACCATTTACTTATTGTATGTGGTGTATCTGCTACCCCATTTGATATATAATGTAATTAATCCTTTTATATGCATGTATTTAAATCTTTTATATAATGTTATTCCTCCATTAGGCATATGATTTTAAATGTTTTAATATTGTGTGGGACACTTTGGAATGATTAATGATTATTTTCTTCAAGAATAATTTTAATGATAAATCATTAAAATTTTTGGAAATTATATGAAATATATTCAATAAAACCAATAATTTTATTAACCTCTAGTTATTCATGATATTTTTCATGTATTTTTACAATTTTCTACTCATTGTTAGTTTAGATGTTTTGAAGAAAATTCTTCAGAAAACCAGAATTCATTTATCTCTTTAGTTAGAGAACCTATTTTCATTAAAAACCAATTTTTTATTAAATATTTATGAAAAATTAATTTATCCATACAAAAATAATTTATTAAATAAAATTTTAGTATTTTGTTCTTTTATAGATATTTTTAATGGAATCTTCTTGTCACATTATGAAAAAGTTATTTTTTATCCTTTTACCGTGAATGGGGAATGTTTGTTTACCTCATATGACATATACTAATTTACCCAATGCCATTTATTCCAAATTTATTTTCAAGGTTAAAAGATTAAATTTTAAAGATAATGTTTTAAAAAATTATTTTCAATGAAATGGATTTTTGATCATTGATTCAAAATAATAAGTAAATTTTACTCAATAATGTTTTTTTAAAAATGTTTTATTTTATTTATATTCCAAAAAAAATTACAGTTTATTTATACACCATGTTGTATATGTTTTATAAACACCATACATATTATTTATCTGAATGGTTTATGATGTATTTGTTCAAAGATAATATTCACTTTCATTTCCTTGATACCATTTATTGTCCCCTTGATGTTTTATGTTTTTTATGAACAATAGACACTGAATTTACCATAAATGTCTACATCATTTATCATGACTATGTTTATTTCCCAAACCACAAATAATTTTAATTAAACTGTTTAATTTTACATTAATTTGATTATATAAGGAAATATTGATAAATCTATATTATTTATCCTATAAGAATATATGATAATTTGTATTGTTTATAATTAAATCAATTATTTGATATGAAGAATTATTTTTGACATTTAATAAAGGGAGGGGATCAAACTTTATCTATCCCCTTAATATATCAATAGTCTTAGGAGATGAAATTAGTTGGATAAAACCCCTTCGATTTCATTTGGATGAAAAATAGATGTGTTTCAATCCATATAATTGAACTATATTGAGGATATAAATTGATGATATAATGGTTCACATGACTGATACATGACATCCATTAATTAATCATTCTATTCATTATTATTGAGTACTTACTATCCATTAGATTTTCTGTTGACATATCAATGGATGGTTTTAATTCTTTGATCATTTATTAAATTTAATGTATTTTAGTTTATTACATGGAATGTGTGTATATTTAATTACAATTGTATAATTATTATTCTCATTGAATCGTTATTTATTCTATTATACATTACCCTTAGAGAGAATTTGACCACACCCTTAATTTTTTTCCTTTTTATAGGAATCCAATAACTGTTCAAAGATTGATATGAAAGGATATCGTAGATGGAATAGAGTTATCAAGTACATAAAGCAAATATGTTTTTAATTAGTTTATTCATTTTTAAATCAATAATTATTTATGTATCTAGTTTCCCATGTCTATTAATAACATTCCTCATCCAGGATTTTATTCCATATATTTATTCCTACTTGATGGTAATAGACACTGGCTTCAGAAATCTAGGGTCGTGTCGCTCCACCAAACATGTTTTAATTAGACTTTATTGACAGCAAAATTTCGTACATTATAAGATTTCATGGATGAAGGTTAAGAAAAGGGAAAGGGAACTTATCTTTCAATATTTCATGTTGGATGATTGGAGATTGAATATGGGACAGACGCGGTGTTTGAGACCATTATTTTTTGAGTTTTTTGTGTCAGTTGGGTATTTTATTTTTATTAATTTTAGAGAAACAATTTTAATATCCTTGACCTAGTGGCCTCTATTTTTGATTCCCTAAGAAAGGTGATCACATGACCTCATGAGTGACTCCCCTATACCAAAGGAAACTATCTAGAATTATAGGTATATAGAGGAATTTTAGGGAGACTATACATGATTATTATCGTAGAGAAACTCATAAAATAACAATGTAAAATATAATAACCCAAAGGGACAATTAAATGGAAAACATCCAAAAAATGACAATTAGTCACCAAGTATCACATGTTATGTCATTGCAATGAATAAAACATCATGTTAGGAATCATACAAATAAAATCCCAAAACCAATACATACAAATGATCACATGAAAAGAAAAAAGTCCAACCCTAGTCCAGATATCAAATTCTTTGACTTGACCATTCATGCATAACCAAAAACATGGTCCTTGCTATGAACCTATATAAAAAAGAATGTAACATCTTTTTGAGTGTCACGATGTAATGGAGACCCAAGAAGGGTGCGAGTAAACAAATTAGGCCACCACTAACATTGTCTATTGAAATAAACTTGTTAGACAACAACGTATGCAGATAATCCAATTAAAATTAATAAATAATGAAAAAAATTTAAATAACTATATATTTCACATTTGAGTAATTCACAAAGAACTATTTTTACCATTTAGTTATATAGTTTAAACAAACTAACTAGATCCATTCTCACATGAATCCTAATACATATAATAATTGTATACATACTTGTAATCACAAGGTTATTGACAAATCATAATTTATCTACATGTCTCGGAACCTCAGTCTGGAAATAGAACCATGTCCATGTGTTTGGGAATCCCATAGACTCTATCTGACATCCAAACCATATCATATCCTTATACTGGGATGTAATGAGAATATTCAAAACATCCAAGTGATACAATACAAGAAAATGATGTTGGATCCTCATTCCTGCTAGTGTAATCAAATACAACTGTTAGGGGCATATATCCTCAGTCCGACTCCCTAAACCTTGCATTATAAGGGTGGGGTTATGAGCCACCATCCAACCTAACCCATGGCTGTAGAACCTCATGTCAATACCCCACATACCACCAAGCCTTATGCAGATTCATATATAATTATAAAACTTTTAGAAATCACAATCCATAATAGTTAATCAGATTTATCAGCTCCATTCCTAACTAATTACACATATTCCAATTATAATTCATAACCCATGAACATATATACCACTATACCCAACTACCACTTTTTCTATATTAACAACTAGAAAAAAATTAACATCAGATTAATTTCAAAAATATGGTATATCACAGAAACAAAATTACTCACTTAAAAACGGTCATTACACCACCCCTTTAAAACAAAATCTATTCTCTTTGAAACCTATAAAATTTCCAAAGTCTTTCATTTAAATTTACATCCATAAAAAATGATATTTATGAAATTTTCACATAAAAGGAAACCATTCCTTCGTTTAAAATCATTACTTGAAATCAATATATAAAACCACATTCTAAATGACATTGAGTGAAACACCACCTTTTAAAACCTTTCCCAATTTCAGAATATCATATTGTTTATATACAAATAATAACTGGATAAAAATCCAAAATATATTACTTTATCCATTTAAAAATTCCCTTATTCAATTAAATAAATCTGAAATATATTCAAATCAAATAACCATTTATGCATGTAGACACACATGATTACAATTTACTACCCATTCACTCAAATTGTTTCCTTATAAAAAAATTTATTGATTTATTTCAAAAAGAATATGTGTTAGGCATGCCCCATGGGTAGCTACAGGTTTGGTCTCACATCATTAATGAACCAAGAAGGGTCTGTGAAGGGTCTCAAAACTCATTAGAATTCTTAAATCACATTACATAACCATATACATGAAAAAAATTTAAGGAAATAAATTTTAACTAAATATGCATATAATATATCAAGAATATGTGAAAATGAATAAGACTACCTACCTCATGATCATTGGAAATGACTCACATAAACACCACGCTTGATTCCAACTGAAAAACCTTTCAAAAAACAAAATATAATTTGATGGAAAAGTGAGGGTTTTTTGGTTTTTGATGGATATGAAATCACATACCAACACTCATCTATATGAAGGACGAAAATATAGTTGATGACTTTCCCTACTCAAGGATTCCCACTAAAAAATACACAAGATCCCTAAGGAATGAAGGAGACACACCCATGGAGTCTGAGGGGTAAACTATATTGTCACCCTTGATGTAGGGGGTCAAACCAAGGATAGAATTAGGTGATAAAGAAATATTATTGGGAGGGAAAAAGGGAATCTCTCAATTTTTAGGGGTCCCACAGTTTGACCACATAGTTGGGAAAACTGTGCACTAGCCATATGGATCCCTCTATCCAGGGGTGTCCATACAAAATAGTCTCATGGAGAATCCAAGTGGTCGCGAAAACTATACAGAGAATTTACACCATGATTTATCCCAGAGGATACTTTGATTCATGACTTCTCCTGGATAGGCACATGGATTCCACTAACCATGAACCAACCATGTGTTGTACACTATTTGGCCACTTTTCACCACCTTTTATATACCACATCCCTAGAGAACCACCAAAACAACCCATACACCCATCAACCACTTCATTATAGATAATCACTATGTATAACCATATTTTAAATAAGGAATTAGCTCCACCAATGTCCGGAATATTACAGCCTCCCCACCTTATAATGGATCGTCATTGGGAAAAACCCCACATGTATCACTAAGCCTCCAATAGAAATGGTCGGTCCATGGTCCCAAATATCAACTTTCATCATTGGTGTTTCTCCCTGAACTCATTAATGAGATTCTAGCACTCAGACCAATGAAATTATCCTACCTCATAATCATTTCCACCCACTGTGATCAATAATTGCAAACCAAATTCTATGGTGTATCAACCCCAACACATAATTAATTACATCATAAATAGTATAATGGTTGGTATAATGTTACGGAACCACCGCACATGTGTATACCAACCTGAAACTACCCTTACAAAGGATATACAATTGCAACACCTACAGTAAAATCCTCTCTATATCTCATTTCCCAAATTGCATGGTGTCATCTTTTCGAGTTTCCATCATTGTAATTGTGACATATGATTAGTGTCACTAAAGGGACATGCAGATTCGAACCACATATCCCAACCTACATTATTCTAACAAACATATCCCGACTACATTATTCCATTTCCAAACATCCAAAATAAATCACACATTTAACCTTCATCACAATGTTATCAACCGATAATAATCGAGCTCATTCTCATCATGAAATATGGTATAAAAAGATGTCTCATAAACAAATCTATACATGTCAATACCACATCCAATCCGTTAACAGACTACATTATCATGATGGTGTTACTCAACTTATGGATTAGCTCACCACCACTGATTTTTGTTGTTTATCACTCACTTATCGAGAAAGAGACCATGATAACCTTATGTCCACCTATAAATTTTTACCTGATGTTTTTCCCAACTCAATGCAACCAAAAATCCTTGAGAACTCTATAAAATTATCTCATTCAAGCATTCCATCAATACTACCCAGATTGGATACCTCTTACAATTGAAATCTCATCTAATGATTACTTGGTTCTTTCCCACAAACCATTCCCATTATCGGGATGGTCATAGCATTATAATATTAACCAATAGTGCCTCCCCACCCAAAATAGATGTTCTCTTTCAACCAAACATAGTCAGTCCGTTCTAGACGACTCACTCTGTTGGAAACCAAATTCAACTATTGACATGTTTCCCTTCTACTTGGACATGAAACCTTATCACATAAGAAATACCCCCATAATAATTATGCACCAACTAGAGTCCATTACCAACCTCCAATTAAAATTCACCATTATTGAATCCACTGCTCCAAAAAAAGTTTTCACATTCAACAAAACCCTCCAACATGTCTCCAATGAATCCACTGCTATTTTTTCATAGAACCATCCTGATCATGATGAATCCACTTGGATATATTTTCCACCCCAACCAATGACCACATATTTTAATAAGTTAACCTAATCATGCACCTCATGAGATTCATATTAGCATCATCGTGCTACCTCCTCCACTATATGACATGCTCTATGTAACCAAATATTAAACACAAATACCCACCATATAAGTGTTGTTAGAAATATTTTCTCCAATAACTTCCAACCACCAAGGATCATTATTCAACCCCAAGATCAATCCAGAATAATCAATGCGGCCATTTAGATTCTACTAGTGAACCCAAACAACATCGGTCACTACCAATTCCTGACTTCTACTAACTGAAATCATGAAATTCATTGACCTGTAGTACATCCCGATGACCTCTACCATAACAAGTCATTAGTTCAATCCCACCATAAAATTAATCATATATACCACCACTATCATAACCACCAAGAGGCCCAATATTAAAAACACATTCTCGTATGTAGGAGTAAGGACAAATCTCTCTCATCCTATATGGAATAATGTCAAGATATTGGGCATAATCATAAATACCTAAATGTATTCTATGATGCCATCGACAAACACAGCCAAAAAATATCCACCCATGATGTCACGTCTTACTACATGGGTACCATAAAATATTGAATGTATTGGGATTACTTTCCCTTAATTATCTCATTAACACCAGTCTATCCCAAATCAAAAGGAATTTCCAACCAAACCCACCAATATTTCACAACTCCATACCAAGTATTTTTGAAGAAATGTTTTCTATAGAACTACCACCACCACACATCTCAAGTTCTTCAATCATGAACCTAGTGAATCAGATTAGAAAAAAATATGATCTACTACAGGAAATAAAACCAATGTCATGTCTCACAATAACTCTTCCATATTTGGTTTCATAAGAAATGTTAAGCACATATTCTGAGCCACATGTTCACCCATCTCAAACAAAATCATTTTCACCTAACACATTAACATTGATGGATCTATTAGGATCCCTCGGGGTTTCCAACATTCCAACTACAGCACAATGAACCCAATTCGAGATCATACATGTCATACAAAACCTTCAGTAAGACTAACACCCACTGCAAACCATGCCTCTTGGTATATTTTACAAATTGGTCTCATGGAATTATCAATAGTGTTATCCAAAAAACCAACAAATAATCCATGATATCCCAACAACATTACCACCGCCACCTTGGCTGTCACTTACCTACAAAAATAAATTTTCCACATTTTTTCAGTATTGTCTTGTTCACACAATATCAATGTCGATTCACATACTGGACACCATAAAATCCACAGGAAAAGTCTCCTCTAGACCACATATCTTCAATGACCAACCTCAAAAACAACAAAAAGAAATAAAATGTATATTAGACACTGAATCATATGAAAATCGATGAAAATTTAAAGAAATTAGTGTCCAAAATTTGGAATCAATTTCACCTCTAAAGCACCCACCCATGAGTTATATTCCAAGGCCTGTGAAATGCTAGGCTATCATCCCATGATGAAACCCTCAATTTCTAAAGACTATTTAATGACATTCATTGAAAGATTCACATTAATAATACAAGTAAACATTTTCACATAGCCTTATAGGAAAAACCAGTACAATAAACAAACTATCTTTGGGACACTTGAATAGTCTGAAATATCCATTAGTGCCACCCACAACACAATGAACTCACAACCTAACCAAACCCTCTCATGGTTCACAATAATTATTAAATGATAAAAACTCCCTAAATTGGGGTAATATCTGAAAAAGGCTATTGTCTCTCCCTTCAAGCCAAACATGCCAATCCTCAATCAACCCACTACTCAAAGGAAGAAATCATACCACCTTTCCAAACACATTATGTCTAATTCACCAAGAAATCATTTAATATAAGACCCATAATAATGATCCACACACATATACACTAGAACAATGATCCAAACACTAACTCTTGGTCAAAACACCACACATAATGTTTCAACCCACCGGGGGACACAACATCTACATTATCAAATGTCATTTCATGACATTATGGTAATAAACTAACCACGGACACATAAAGAAACATTTCACTAATAAAAATATCCAAAACATCAAGGCCTCAAATCCCAAAACCATATATCCCATAAAAAGTCATTATCACCACCCAAACCAACCATTCACAGGGTCAACAACTAACACAAGGGATACCCACCACTAGTGTACCTAAAAGTTCCTCCACATTCCCACTACCCTTCATAATTAAACATTAACATTTAAAAACCAAGGTGTAAAATTTCAAAGCATTCATTTGCGAAACACATCATTTACATTTTAAAACCATTTTTATCAACCAACATATCAAAACTAAAGGTTAAATTCAAATTCAGTTTTTCCAAAACATCATAGAATAACAGACTTTTCAATGAAAGATAAGAAGGATTAACTACATTCAATGAATACCCTTATAGAATATGAATCCAAATGAACTACCGATCAAATGAAACATATTGATGACTAGTCACTCTTATGTGCCTAACATGGTTCCCGAACTCAAATACCCTCTCATTTTATACATTTATAATATATAAAACCTCATAAATCAATAACATCACATACATGTTCACTAATTGATGTGGATGTAACGAGCAACTATTAAACAGCCAAAAAAATTGTACCCCTAGAAACATGGATTTTCCAACATACGTAGGGTACATGAACCCAAGAATGGGATTATTACCAAGTTCAGACATGATCCTAGTCTCATGTAAACCATGATCCAAATAGTAATACAAAATTAATATCTCTAATTCCATTATGTAACATCATTGACCTAGTGTAAAATATTTTTGGTCCCCTAAGCTAGGTAATCAAATGACCTCATTCAAAAGTCCCCATATTTTGGAGGCTACCAACTACCATTGTGGGTCTATAGAGAAACATTGGGCATAATATGCACACTTATCATAGTAAATACATGATTGAACTAAATATAAATAGATATAACAACCATTTGGGACATAAAAATGGAAATCGTGTGCCAAATTCCCACATGTCACCAATTGGCACATGATATATAAATTTGAGAAAAAACACTACGTGTTAGGCTTTAATAAAAATACAAACTGGAATCCAAAACATCCAAAATAACCCAATAATAGATCTGATTCCCAAATTGGTCCTAATAATACACGCTCGTACTGAAAATCCCACATAAGATCCAAACAATAGGTCTCTCTCCTGGACCTGTACACAAAAAAATGTAACACCATCTTGTGTTCCCATGTTTAATGGGGTCTTGAGTAGGGTGTGAGTAAATATTAGTGGGACTCCACCAATGATGTATAAATTAATAACCAATATCTATAAATAAATTATATAGAAAACCCTAGTGAAATAAATAAGGGATTAAACTATACAAATGTAAACATTTATATATGTCCCATTTCATAAAATATCAAATAACCGTTTTATCCATTTGATTTATATGGAAACCCAATTAACAAACAATATCTGGTTACACTAGAATCATAATCTGGAGTGAAATGGGTAACATATATGTAATCAAAAGGTTACTTACTAATCAACATTTATGAATATTCCATGGACCATCAGTATGGGAGTCGAGCCATGTTCATATTTTTCGGAAGCATAGATCCTTTTTCTAACAACCCAAACACACCATGTCCATTTGATGGGAAGCATACACCCTCAGTATGACATCCCAATAATAATATATCTAACACTAGCCTTGGATCCTCATACCAACTAATCTTATCAAATACAACCATTAGGGGCATGGAGCCTTAGTAAAACTACCATACTCGTGTGTTACCCAGGTGTGGTTTAGTGCCTAATTCTAAACTGATCTGTGGGCATAGAACGTCATGTAAATACCCCAGATAAATCCAATACATGTAAATATGATTCTTCAATAATAACACATTTACCAAACACATGCCATAAATATTTATCACATAAATCATTTACAGTCAAAAAATATTATACATACACACTTATAAGGAATAAACCATGAACACATGTAAAAATATTAAAAACTACCCCTTATTCTATATTAACAACTACAAAACAATTAACGTAAAATTTATTTAAAAATTCAATGTTGTCTGTCAATCCAAATTAACATTTTAAAAATCATCATGAAGACACATCATCAAAATAAAGTCCTTTATAATTGAAAACAAGAACATAACCCAATGAATTTTATTTCCATTTCCAATAATTTCATATAATCATTAAGACATTTTGACATAAAGGGAAACCATTCCCACATATCAAATCAACATTTTCAATCTATTGAAAAAACCACATTCTAATCACCATGAAACAAATTCCACCTTTTAAACAATTTTACTCGTTTGTAACATCATATTATTTATTTAAACCACATAAATAGATCCAAATCCAAAATGCATAATTTTATCCATTTTATAACCAACTTAGTAATATCACTAAATCTAACATATAGTCAATTAAAATTACACATTTACCATGGCCACATACCCTATTAAAATTTACAACCCATTCATTCTAATATTTTACATATCTCAATTTTTATAGATTTATTTCAACACTATTAGGGGACTGACATACTTCATGGGTAGCACTAGGTTTGGTCTCACATCATAAACATACCAAACAGTGTATTTTAAGGGTCTCAAATATCATTATAAGTCCCAAATCAATTTCCCATACCCAAGATATCATAACAAAGCAAGGAAGTTAATTTTCAAAACTACACACACAAATAACCTATTAAGACTATGGTAAAATAATTAAGACCACCCATATCATATAAATTGGAAGCTACTAAATTAAACTTCCCCTTGATTTGAATTAAATAAACTGTTAAATCTATAACCTAGAATCAATTGGAAAAGTGAGGGTTTATATTTATCAAAAGCGTAGGAAACCACATACCATGACTCTTCTATAAAATAAAATGTAAATGAGTTGAATAAATATATGAATCTTTGTTTAGATGTAAACAGAAATACACATGCCTAAGGATCGAAGGATAATCAACCATGGAAGAGGAGGGGTTGCTGTTTTGTAACCCCAACTATAGGGAATCAAATGGGGAAGGAAATTGGAAGATAAAGAAATAATATTGGGAGGGAGATTTCTATTTACTACATTTTAAGGTCCACATGCTTCTCCCATATTATAAGATAAACCACGGAACAACCATATAACTCCCTATAAAAATAGGTTCCAAGATGAACTATCACATGGAGCACCCATATTGTTTTGAAAACTATCTAGATTTTATGCACCATCATCTATCAGAGAGGAGGTTGGGCTGCCTACCTTTTCCTGCCCAGCCGCATGGTTTTCACTAATTACCATGGACATATAGAGTGTATGATGATCACTTTGTTTAATAAGATTAAATATATATATATATATATAATTATGGGATACTAATAAAATTATTCATAAATCCCTTTGGAATAAGTATGTCATCACAAATATTTGAAACTCATTATAGTAATACTTTTTCTTTAGAAAACTCATTCATGTTAAAATACATTGATGGACGTAGAGAACATGTTCCTAAATGAAGTGTAATAAACTAATGAACTAAGAGAGTTTCCACAATAGAAATTTACAACATCATTCCTTAGGTACATACCACCAATTAGAAATGTTATTTCAATAATTTAACAAATATAAAGAACCTAATGATATTATACCAATGTGTATAATATAGTTTTAAAGTTATTAAGAGAATATCTACATTTTAATAGCTAATTAATGGATAATAATTTAGGTTAAATGGTGTTACATGTTTACATGATATCAATATGAAACAATGTAATTTTTTATTAAAATAATATAGGATGTTGAAATTTAAAATTGAAAGATATACAATTATTGTAATGTAATCGAAATTAAAAGACAATGAAAAATGACAAAAACCCTTATCTTTATTCTTATCATAGAGTCTATCCTTAGAATAAACACATAATGATTAAGGAAATATATATTATAGGGACCCCTTGAGGGGAATATGAGGAGAAAAATTAGAATTTGTGGTTGAAAAAATTATATTAGGTAATTGGAATTAATAATTTTTTTAATGGAATTTTTGAGAATAATGTAATCAATATTCTATATTTCCATTATTAAATTTTCTCTAATACATATTATAGTTCCAAATTACCTACCTTTATTTTCTAGTACAATGTGCCATGCCAAAATTTAGAAAAAATAACTACCATATTCAAAATTTTCCATTCAAACATGTATTGGATTTAATATTTACCAAATTTCAAACAATAATATTTTATTTAATAGTTTTTATAAAAATTACCAAATTCCACCCATTGGATAATTTCATGATCAATATTCAAAATAAACAACCCATTGAATCATATTCATCCTCAAATCATGTTCATTTATTACATTTATAAAAGGTTGATATAATGGATAAAAATATTGTATTAAAATAAACTAAATTTCATTTCTAAACGATTTTAGACATTAATACCATGAATACCAAGACACATATCCCCTTATCACACTTGGATAATACCAAATGGAATAGTGTGAGATGACGTTATATTCATGGGGGGTTTAGTAAACATTGGGGTCATCCTATTTTCTACTGACTTGTTTGTTTCTTGTAGATAATCTTTCTCGATCATTTCATATAGAACATTCAATTTGAGTTTGTCATGGGAGAACCATAGGGATGAAAACTAATTCAAAATATATAGAGAATAATCTTCATAAATATTATTCCAACATGTTTAGTCCCCAATTTAACCATATTCAATAATTAATACTCATTTCCCCTAATATACAAGAATTGAAAATTTTATTTTATAAAAAAACATTATCAATAGTTGAATCACATAGTGTTCATAATAACCAATGAAAAAAATGTCTAATGACCACAATTTGAATCTATAATAATGCCTAATTTACATAAAACTCAATATTTAATTCATTTTCATATTCCCATCCTATATATAAATTAAAACAACCATTCAAAAAATACTTATCATTCATACTTTTTTCAATAAGACATTTTGATGGATTATATTATTCTTTTTTTGAAATAATATTATAACAGTTATGATGTTTATTAGAGAATATTAACCCAAAGGAATAATCATTATACATTCATTATTTAATTTTTTATTTTCCATTATTTTTCATAGTAGTTGTAAATAATATACACCACCAATTTCCCATATTCTATTTTTACTATATAAATGCTTATTTATATCATAAAATTTACATATATTACACACTGGGTGAGTTTATTGAAATAATGATTTAAAGAATAATCCTTTACCGTATGATTTTTCGTCATTGGGGATAATATATGTTAATAAGTTAGATATGAACTATTTTTCTCTTATAATTTTCTATAAATTCAAAAACCATGTTAAAAGTCACATAAATTAAAGGGAGCTTATAGATGTTTTGTAGTGTTTTGGTGAAGGCTTGATATATTTAGATGAAGTATAATGGTTTTGGTTATAAACATAATGAGTCTAATAATTATTTTTACAATTCAAAATATAATATTTAAATATTAAATATGGAAGACTAAATCATAAATATTTCATATTAAATATGTATATTCTCAAACTAATATCTTTAATATGTGTGGTAAAATACGAAATTATTAATATTAAAATTTGATACATTGTCACGACCCGTCCACCGAGGCCTATATCGTGACTTCCCTAAGCCCGCCTTCCAAATTCCAGGGGCTGACGACTTGCACCAAAGTCATAGATCCCTAAAAACTGGGAAGGCATTGCCTTTATAAAACATAAAATCACACAACTAGAGATCAAGTAGAATAAAACACTAAGTAAAGATATATAAAAAGTGTGTTGAAAATACAAAGGGTCCGGAAATACAAGCCCAAAATAATGGTACAGCTATAACTGAAAGAAAGTACAACTGAAAAAGACAAACAACATGAAAATGGAAGCAGCTCCAAGATCATACTTCGGGTTCCTACCTGCAGGGTAGGTACAAATGTCCTCCTCAGCACTCCACATCTATCGGTCGGCTCCATGTGTCGTCACGCCCATGCAGTCCTCGTACACTCTGCATCGGTCAGTGTTGTCCGTCGTCTTCATCCAACACACCGAGGTGTGGGCCTAGCCCGTGCCGAGGTGTGTATAAGGATACTCAATAGGGACCCTGAGACCCTCAAGGTCACCCTAAATAGAACAATTATAAACCATAGGGACGATCTTAACAGAAAACCTCTACTTAGGTATATGACCATATATATACCAATTTTATCATGTAACCCATCTCAATCATGAGGAATACACAAAGGTCATTGAAAAAGTTGAAACCATGATTTTAATTCATGATGTCGAAACCACGGTTGTTGGGGAACTTCTCATTTGTCGAGTATAGTGGGCCTACCGCTACAACCAAATGCTTCCCACTAACCATGGACTACTGATGTACTATACCTGTCGAATACTGTGGGCATGCTGCTATAACCAAGTGCTTCCCACCATGGGTTTGCCGCTACAACCATGCACAACCCCTCATAGCCTACAGAGGTACTGCTTCTGTCGAGTACCGTGGGTCTACCACTTCAACCAAGAGATCCACCATCGTGGGTATACTACTACATCCATGTGCACCCCACTGGGCCATTCGATTCACTCAGAGTCAATCTATCAATAGTCGTCAAGTCTCAGCCAGCTACTAGGTCCCTGCACTCTGTACGTTCGTCTCCAGGAGGGTCCACTCCACAAGATACTGGTCGATACTTCCAAGTTTCATGTACCCAAACGTGGAATTATATCATGGGACCGCCTCGTCTTAGGGGTCTCAACGCAACAGACGGTGCGTCAATCGGACGCCCAGTCTCTGAGTTATTATCATTTCCGATCCATGAGCCCGGTTGGATTTCGGGTACATTCCAACCAGGGCATGCTCAAACCACATCTGAATCCTATGTAGAATTTTCCAAAAGAACCGTCTCATCAAGAGGAATCCAACATAGTCGACGGCACGTCAATCGGACGTGCGGTCCTTATGTTACAAGTGTTTCTGCTCCAAGGGCCCTGTTGGATTCGGTTTCGAACCAACCTGGCCATTTTTCTAAAATCGTCCATAACTCAAAAAGGGTATCACAAAAGGACTTCCTCGTCGAAAGTATCCCAGTTCCATAGACGTTTCATTGATCAGACATACATTCATGAAGTTAATCGCATTTAAGCATACGGGCCCGGCCCGTTAGGCCCAGTGGGATGCCAGGTCGGTCCGACCCGGTTCGGCGGGTCCAACCCAGTATGGGGTGTCAACCCGACCTAAAGAAATGCCACCCAGACTGGTGGCAGGCATGGCTAGTCCCAGACCGGCATGTCCAAGCCTAGTGGTAGGCTCAGCACAGCCCGGCCGGCCCCGGCTCGCCCGGATGGCCGAGAGACTCGGGCCGAAGGTGATGAGCGGTCCATTGTGGGGGGCGCATCCCCATAGCTACCCAAACTAGAAGCACCACCCTCTCTAACCGGCCGGCCAATGCCGACTGGCCATTATGGCACACGAGGCGTTCTTCGGTGGGATGTGGTTCATCCAGTACAGCGCCCTCCTGGTGTCGCCATCCTGCTCTGCCTGGCTGGCCGCTTGCCAGCCGGTTCGCCCGCCGAGCGGCCCATGAAACGCAGGCCGCGGTCTTCCGCAGCGCTGTGCCCCTTTTGGCGATGTGGTCCTCCTTTGTTCTTGCTGGCTTTAGCCAGCTAGTTCATTGTCCGTCGAGCGGCCCACGGTTCTGGGACACAGTTCCTCTCCATGCGGCCGGGATTCGGCCGCCCTTTTTTCTCCAGTCACCCCCATCCCCTCCATAACTGTCACCATTGAAAAATAACATGGATCAATGGAGGGTTGTCAGGCATGTTTGTTCCGCCCTTTCCCTCTGCGTTAGGCGGTATCACATGGACAATAACAATCCATAGTTTCAATGAAGGATGAAGCACAATTTTTAAACAATTAATAATTGAAACAAACCCCCTACCTCGAATTAATGTTAGCGGTGGTCCGCATCGCCGAAGACGACATCGCGGAAAGTGGATTCATTGATGACGTTGGAGTGCATCCGAGGAGGAAACAATGTCTCCTAACTTGTTATAGAGGTGATTAAGGAAGGAACGTCTTCATCCTTCATGGATTTGACATTCTTCGTCAAATAGGTGACGTTCTTCGTGGAAGGTTGGTGTTCTTCAACAAAAAAGGAACTCTCTTCTTCTTTTTCACAAGAGCTCTCTCAAATATCCTCCCAACACAACATGTGACAAAACAAAATAATAGATATGGATATTATTTTATTAACACATAAAATTCAAAATTCAAATATCTTATTTAATTAAATTTAAGAGGCATAATTTATTAATTATGGTGTGCTGGAAAACTATAAAGAGAAAGAGAGGGAGAGGGAGAGCACTCATTCAATAAGGGGAGTTGTCAATGAAATTAATGAACGGGTGAGTTATGGGGAGTTCAAGAGGGTTATGGGGAGTTCAAGAGTTTGGGGCATGTGTGGGACCCAACCAACAAATATCCTCTCATGGGAGGTTATGTGGGTACCAGCCCCACCTTTAACTCCTATTGGGAAGAAATAACCACCATCCAGAAATAAAAATATCATCAAATATTTTTATTTTTTTTAATACCAATGAGAAAATTAACTTCTCTTCCTATCAAAATGCAACTTCAGTAAAGGTCCCCTAAGGTGAGTACCAAAGCTATGAATTTATCGGTGTCCTCATATTTCAATTTTGATCACCGGTTCAAAAGATATAAGAATCTTCCACATACGTTTACTGAACGTACCCGAACAAAATTCAGAAATTGATTCCGGGCACACCGGGACTCAGAATCCGAAGCTGTCAGAAACTACGGACTCAAAAAATTCCAAAGAATTATGAAACAAAAATATCCGTTGAAATATTTGGGTCTTTACCTACATTATATTTAAATATTATTTATATATGTTCATAATAATTTACATGTAATATGAAATAATTTATATGTTTGATTAATTCGTTTATATATATGCCTCAATAAATATTATTAAAGATAAAATTATCAACAATATATTTTTTACTTAATTCAATAATTTTGAATTTTATTTGTCATAAATAATGTTTATTATGTTATTATTGACTTTTACGTTGTATTATACTATAATGATTTCATAGAAAAATGTTTTTAAATTTGTAAAGTATTTAAGTGACAATTTCAACCTTCAAAATTAAAAAATCACATTTTGAAGTAAAATTGAACACACGAACAACCAAGTTATCGTGTTTGTGTCAGATAAGAGAATATTCATTATGTATTAGACTAGTTGTATGTCTACAGAACATAAGACATATCAATGTTATTGTTTCGAAATGATATTTTAAACATAGTACATGATGATTCTAAGTGAACATGCTGATGTGAAATTATTTTATCCAAATTATTTAAGTTACTAAAGGAGGAAATGAAGTTCTTGTATGATTAAACAACATAACCATGAAAATTGACCATTATTAATGAATGTGAAAGGTGATTGTTCTTTGTGACTATTATAAGTGATTGTTGAGTGTGACAAAGGTAATTTTCCATGCCATGAAAACATTGGAGAGAGACTGAAATATAGATATAATAATTCTTAATAATATTTTATGTTACAATTTCAAATAGTAATATTGATTAATATTAAAATAATTAAGTACAATACTTTTGAGGATTCACTCAATGTTAGGAAATTTACAGATTCTAGTTATAAGTAATGACTTTGAGGATTAATTTATCAATATAATCCAATGAATTATTTGGTAAGTTTTCTCTTTAAGAATAATATCTAATCATGTACATATAGATAAAAATTATATAGATGGGTGAAAAAGTGATTTGATGGGCAGAGTGACAACTCTACTTGGCACGTCGTTGCCACACAATTTTCAGACTACAGACTGAAACACTCAATTGAATACTTTCAAGGTAAACTTTAATGACTATTAATAAAACTATACTAATTACATTGAATATATTTACAACTCCACTCATCATATACATTTATCACTTTATTTAAGATTACTTTAACGATGTCAATTACATTGTTATGTAAATTCATTTTCACATTCTCCATCACATTATTATATAGTAATACATACTATCTCTTCATTATTTTACATTTAATTTCCATTATTGAATATGGAATAGGTTGTGTGTAGTCCGAGATCATTGTATTTCGTTGAATATAAAATATGATAAAGGTTGTGGATCAGTTTATTTTTAATAAACACTCTTTGATGTATGAAATTTCTTTGTGGAGAGGATTTAGTTTTGGATTGAAAATGTAACTATTATTATTTTATAACATTTGTCTGATAATATTTCTATTTATTCAATTTTAAAAAATATAATTCATTAAAAACTCATATAAAAAAATATAATGATTGTAATTTGTAATATGCAATTTACTTTATACAGTTGATATTATTAAATTTGTATAAAAATTTAAAGTGTCTTGAATATGTTTTAAAATATTCTTTGATCAATCCAAAGAGAAACAATTTGAAGGATTTAAATTAAATACTTCTAAGATTTCATTTAACTGGTAATGTTTCATAATCATTGTTATTATTGTTTGAAATAATTTTATATAAAACAAACTTTTTGAAAGGTAAATATACCCCCCTATAGATGTAGTTCGGTGGAAAATATAATTTATGATTCATATGGAGAGTATGTGTTTTGAAATTTGTGTATTTTATAATGACAAATTTGAAGGCCTATATCCATGATAAAATAATGGAATTATCCAATTAATTAGGCTTGTGATTCAAATTGATAATAAATTAATGATTCATTTCAGTATTTACAATATGATAAATCTAATATGATATCTTTATGTTATTATTATTATATTATTTGGGATTACAATGTTTTGTCTCATGAAAGAAATTTTAATGTTATGAATATGGGACTCAACACTTATAAAATTACATAAGATAATTTAAAATTGAATACTAATGAACCCAACTCTATCATGTATATCATAATCAATGCGATCAATGTCACTATGAATGATAATTAATAGAATATGGATGAAAAGGTCATGTTTTATGGATTTTCAGATGTCTACCTGATAAATGGAGAGGTAATATGATCTCTATATAAGAGTCACAGAACCTCTCTAAACTACACGTCAAATAAAAATTTGAAAATTAAATGATATTTTATAAATAGATAAAGGATTAAAATGAAGATGATTTACCAAAAATAAAATATCTCACCTTCAAATCCACCTAGTAAAAATCCAAATAAATTTTCAGACATGACTTTACAATTTTAAGTGATGCTAATTAGATACTGATGAAGAAATTGTTCATTTATCTAGAACATTTTCTTTCATTTATAAAAGGAATAATTTTTTATATGTATTATTATATTGTAATGTATGATGAGATAGTAAATTGAGGAAATTATTGGGAGAATCATGGCTTATCTAATGAGTTTATAAACTATGAATGTAAGAGAACATAACACATGAAATAGAACATTCCTAAGAATAAATATTAAATTATGTTTGAGGATAAAGAGAAAAGATAAAAAAAGGTGATGAAATCGAATTATAGTGTATCTTATGATAACTATAGTGACTAGTATTCCCTCATAGAAGAATAAAATGAAATATCAAATGTTTCCCTTGCGGGTAACATGGTACCAACTATTTCTTCTACACATATAACAGATTATTATAAATTTCCAAATGATGAATTTTAAGAATACATTTATATTCTTGATTATACCATGAATGAATTAAATTATAAAATTAAAATTATGAAAAAGGTCAATGTTTTTTGTATCGTAGATAAATAATTCCATAACAAAGAAAAAAATATTTATAGTCCATTGAAGGAAAATAGATACTTATAAATTTTAATTTAGATAATAAAAAATATTTAAAAAATATTTTTTGTATGTATAAAAAACGTAAATTTCATTCTTAGAGAAAAAAAACCAACTTATAAATATTGAATTTTTTATGTATACAGATAATAAAAAAATCTATACAAAAATTAATTTTCCTATATTTAAAAAAAAACATTACTTCCAAAAGAAAGTACTTGATACAGTAAAAATTCAAGAAGTTTTTGAAAAAAGGAATTTTAATCTAAATATTCTATTTTTTAACAAGACTATTAATCAAATATAGATATCAAAGGATTTATTTTTTAAATTCTATATACCCTAGATAATATGGGAAATACAAACATTTCTTATTTGATTATATTTTGGAATAATGTTTGAAGAGATACAAAAAAACTATGGTATCTGGATAGTTTATGTTCTAAAGATATGGCCATAGAATATTCTATCTATAAGAATATTATAAAAGTAGATGGTGAACATGTAACATTTATTGATAATTAAAATGTAAATGGTTGGACTTGGATATTTTGGTAACTATTAATATGTCCTTAGTTCTAATGGTTTATTTATTAAGGGATTAAAATATAATATTCATAGAATTTAAAGGTTATTGGATGATGGTTTTAATATTATATTGGAAATCAATTCTTATGGGATTTAATATTATAATATTCTCTTACTCTTTACTACCCTATGAAATGAAAATTTTTATACTTTTAATTTAGATTCCTTACTTTTTCTCAAAACATTCTCTTCTTATGTGATTTTTTGAGAGAGTCATGGTTATTGAATAAGATTCTAGGTTATTCAGTAATATATACACACACATATATATATATTATCTTGAAAATACAGATATGAATAGTTTTTTAAAGGATTTTACATTGTTATAATTTCCTATAAATAATGTGTGCAATCCCTTTTAAAAGTGAAATAAAAAAATTATTTTTTAAACTAGTGGAAGAGGTCTCTACCCCGCATCCAATACAGTTTGTTCATATGGACAATTTTAGACCATCAAGAATATCTATTTTAATAGGAATTCACTATAATGTTATTATTTTTTATGATTAGTCATGTTATACATTAGTTTTCATCCTTTTTCATTAATGAATTGTTTCTTCATGATTTTCTAGGTAAGAGAAATCGATAATGCACTATAGTAGAGTTTCCATCAAAACTATGAAAATTAATCGTAATAAATATTTTATGAATCAATATTTTTAATCACTCTACTCAAAATATGTCTATACTCATAATTTATCTTCTCATTGAATAACTCGATGGAAATATATTTTCTAAAGGATAAATTGGAATCCTCATGAACTTACTTGAACTAAACATTATGAATATGAAATTTATATATTTGTTTATAAAGTGGGTAATACATTTTTTAATGTAATTAATATAGTTCATATTTTTTATACACTAAAAAAAATTCCAAATGAACTATGGAATGATGGGAAACCCCATGTATATTACTTTAGTGCGTTTTTGATGAAAATTATATATTCTAATTATAATATAGAATCTGGAATTTTATTTATAGAAATTTTATGAATTTCATGTTTATTCAACCACTAGAAATTATTTTATAATATTTAATAAGAAATATAATTATATGATGGAAACAATTCGTGTTAGTTTTGATGTTTCTGATCCAAAATAACTCAAAACAACTCTTTAAAATCATGATAATGATATGCCAAATTGGAATATCAACAATTTCTCTAATGATTCTCACATGTCTTCAGATTTTATAGAAACATCACCAAGAAGAGATTGTAAAGTGTTTGTAGAAATACTATATTGTGACATCCCCTAGCCTCAAACTCTCTCACATGTCCAAAATAGGTTGGTTGTATGAACTTATGTACACATACACTTATGACAGAGTCTTCTAGATAGTAGCATAGATGTTATCAATATAGAGGGGAGACTATACCCCCATGTTTAGATTCACAATAAAGTGGAAAATAAATAATTATTAGGGTGTGTAAATAATGGGATTAACACAACATAAATATTAAACCAATCTATATATTCCAATTGAATTATTCATTAAATAATAAAATCACAATGTTAGGATAAGAAGGAATGACAATAAATTTTATGCTAGAAGAAATAAAGATAAAAGAATAGGATACTCAATAGAAGAATCAAATGGTCCCGGTCGCGAACACCAATCAGATCCCATCATTATGATCCAAAATATAAAAAAACGTAATAGTAAATTAATATTCCATTTCTCCAAACATGCATCCATGTAAACTACAGTGGTACAAAATGGTGTCCTGAGTAGGGTGTGAGTAAATCTCAGTAGGTCAACAACATAGTGTATAGAAAACAATAAAATATCAAGATAAATAGTTATATAAATTAATTGTAAAATAACATAACTAATCAATCAAACAAATTTGATACAATTCCTTAATGTCATTGATAACTTTTTATGACTATTCCAACTAAAACAATGAAACCAAACAACATTATTTCGAACTATTCTAGAATATATCTATGCATAGAACAAAAAAAATCCATCAAAAACCATATTCACATGGTATAATATTTCATAAGTTGAAACACAATATAAAATAATATCATCATGTTTCATTTACTACATTGGTATATAAGAATCACAGCATCCGGCAGGCCCTACCTCAGTATATAAGCATCATAAAATGTGTTAGGGATTATCCTGATATTTAAGAATCACAATATCTGTTAGGGACTACTATAGTTTATAAGCATCAAAACATGTGTCTATTCGAAACTCGATATATAAGAATTGCATCCTGTGTCAAAATATCACAACAACAATAATATCATAATATAACAAAATGATAAAAAAATATTCATTCTAGTGATTGATATTTTTATTTCATTTTACACATTTAATAAATTAATTAAACCATATATTTTCCATGATATATCTATAAAAAATATCCTTAAACACCTTTCATGCTAAAATCATAAGAAAGAAATTTCAAATTCATCAACTTCATGAAAACTACAGGCTAGGTAAAATCTCAATAGTCTCAAAGTCGTGACATACTTAAAATATCTTGGGCCGATAATTACATGGTTTGTAACCCTTTTACATCACATATTTAAAATTTAATGAGATATTCAAAAAAGAATCAATTAATCTTAATATTTAATATTGATTCACATTTTCATGAAAATAACGTTTTAAATGTTATGTAACTGTATCACTCCCTATACTGGTTCAAGACATCTACCTTTTTCATTTACACATAATATACCATTTTCACGATGTGTAACTTGATAATGTGAAGTCCTCATAACATTTTATGCATAATATCCCTAAAACATTTCAACTATTACAAACATCAAAAAATTATCATAAACCCTTTAATATGATTATACCCAGAATTCATTTATTAAAATAGGCATAAGTTTCAACACATTAGGTCATTTCCCCAAAAAAAGGATATCCGTAAACATGAAATAATATTCCACCACGATCCATTGATAAACTCAAATATGGAAAAATATTGAAAAAGGAATGATCATACATCATATCCACCATAAAACTACTCACCCACTAGCTTATCCAAGAGTCACTATAGGTTTATTGCAAAATCATCTAGCCACATTTTTCCTAGATAAGTCTTCCCCTACTAGGTATCCTTATGAACATGACCATGCATCCACTACATATTAACTTGATCTATAGTCCCAAACTAGTGATATTAATCACAAGAGTCCACTGTCCATATCGAATGCTTTTCAATGGAATCCTCAACACAAAGCCTTATATCCTCTACATCTACTATATTATTAGGGTTAAGATTATATATATGAAGATACGAATCTTGATACCCATCATACATATAACTATAGAAATATGGGATATCTATTCAGTATTCGACTAGAATAACCCTATCCAATATCTCAACTTGGATAAAAATATAGAGAACTTATTTTCCATGTTGCATTATACAACATTTCCCCAACTAAGGTGACACGAGAGGGAAAACATGATGAACATCCTCAAACAATGTAGGTCATATCCGATGTACATCATTTGATTTTTACCTTTTCTAAATGGTCACCAACCACTATCTGATCACATGAACCTACTAATATTTATTCTATATGAGATTAGGTCAAAAAATCCCTGACTGACCTTCCTCAAACCAACAAAATAAAAAGCGAAATAGTCTTCCATATAAAGCCGCACAATTTCCTATCTAGACCGATTCATGGATGATGTTATTATATGATAAATCCATGAGAGCCATATGTTGCACCAATGATCAACCATAAATCTAAAAAGAAAGCTTAAAACATATCCTCCAAATACATAATAGTCTTCTAATATTGACCATCATCATTAAGATGATTTTTAATTTATCAAATGAAAATGTGATACCAGAGACTTATGAAGACCCTTCTAGAACCACAATGTGAATCAGTGATCACTATCTACAATGGAACACTTCAAAATATCATGTGACTAAACTATTTCACACATTTATAGAATTCTCAGATCATCGAACGTGAAGGTATCAATGATTGTTAAGAAGGGGGAAACCTTCCTTTAGTAAATCCATGATTAACCATATGAAATCATTATTATTGGGTGTCCTAAGTAATCCTAAACCAAAATCCATATTGACATCATCCCATTTCCACCCATGACTGGGTAAACTCTATAAAATCCTAGCTAGCCTCTAATGCTCAGCTTTCTCCCCTAGTAAACTAAATCACCTGATCACAAAGCCTAAAACCACCTTCTTAAATACTTGAAAATAGTTCCCTCTAAAGATATCATGATACATATTTGTCAAAATAGGATTCCCCTCCTATATAAAATCATGAAAATTTATCAACAATGTCGAACACATGCCCATATGAATAGATACTCATCGATGTCAAATAAAATAATTGTCTTTTCCACGATGTGATCATGATGGAGGATCCCCACCATATTTTATGCCCCTCCATTATAATACATTTGGACTTGATAGCTACTATATTATGATTTATTCATCAAAAACTACTATAATAGATGTTGATTTTAGAGCCACTCATCCATGATACTCTTGAACATCTTGTGGCATGTATGGGAATAGTTCCATCATTTTCTACTCATCACAAGACTCCCACAATGTCTCTAACATTATCTTCTAACTCAAATAATCTACAAAGACATATTTATTTACATTTTAATATTAAACGCTATTTCAAAAGTCCATAAATACTCCACCCACCTCCTCCAATGAAAGGTTATGTCACTTTGAGAACATTGCTCCAAAGGCACTTTT
The DNA here is from genome assembly GCA_963277665.1 of Viscum album. Lineage (NCBI taxonomy): Eukaryota > Viridiplantae > Streptophyta > Magnoliopsida > Santalales > Viscaceae > Viscum > Viscum album. The sequence continues at coordinate 1,362,985,588 of OY728162.1, read as the reverse complement.
TGGTCCATGTGCAAAACAATCCTCCAAACTGAAATAATGTGTCACCTGCATGTCAGGGCATGTTCCACTATAGTTATATCCATATCATTGGTAGGAGAGTTCCTCTATGTGGTCTTAGCTATATATATCCATGAGAAACTACTCAATCCTCATGTACTCTAACAACTTAATTTCCATCTTTGGATGCATCACAAGACACCGTATATGGTTAAACCTGCATATGCAACGTGAAGATTGGATAACATGTCATACATTATTTTAGAGAATGAAAATATCCTTTATAAATATATAACCATAAAAACCTCACCACCTTCCTAGACATACCATATATCGATTCTTCGAATGAGATAATTACTAGAAAAAGATCTGATTATAACGTTTTAAACCCAAAAAACTATGAATTAAAAAGTCATTATTTCATCACTCTAAATATTCAATGCCTAGAAAATTATATGGGTCTACTAAAACTCTATACTCTAGGATTAATTGAACAAATAAATTCACTTTATAAATTCTATACTTGTATTTGGAAATCATGTAATAGACAAGATGCTCTTATAATGTATAGAGGTTCATGTCAAGATATTTCACATAATCCTATGCTAACAGATTGTAATATAAGATTTTACTGATAAAAACCATCCCAAGTTGGTCTAAAAAAAATAAAATTTCTAATTCATTAGGAAAATGAATACTACATGTGTTTTTATCATCCCAAATGGCATCACTATAGATTCATACAATTCATACAAGGTCTTCAAAGCTGCATGAGATATGCCTGATGTTTCTACCCTCAAATGGATATATCCAAATGTTAAATTGGACTTGGATTACATTTTATCCCCTTTAAAATAATCAAATTGATTTTCAATAAACAAAATATGATACTGCGTTTTACCATCATTTGGTTAAATCTCTCATAATCCACTCTTACAAACAAGGTACCATCAACTTTCTATGAGAAAAAAAAAGTTAACCCCATGGATACCATGCAGGACATATGAAATATATATCTTCCATTTATTCTAAAAAATATTTCAACTCCCAATACTTTTCTGGTGTCATTATATATTTTGTTAAATAAAGCGTCTATACTCTCAGCGACAACTTTATCATGAAATCGATCTCCCACTCGAGTGGTATATCTAAAGAACTCATAAAAAAATACATATTGAATATGGTTCAATACTAGGGAAAAATAATCCAACTACATTACCCCATCATCCAAAAGAATACATAATTTTTTTGGATATGAGGCAATCCAATATTCTATTAATTGGTTCGGTATGACCAGTGTGAAAATCCCACAAACCCTAGTGAGAAGAGTTTCCACTTTCTTGATAAAAAAGGTAAATCTCCCAGAGAAACAATCAATTTGATCTTTGAATAAGGATAATATATCCATGACATGAATTAAATTGAAAAAAACCATTTCTATAAAAATGGTTTCAACATGATATAGTAACCATCAATCTCTAGAAAACTCATTTTGTATGGTTTGACATTATCTGACTGAACTCGCAACTATATATTGATTGTAAAAAAATAAATCATTCCACGACCAAGAAAAAACCTTCATCAAAACGTGAATATATAATAGAATGTGATGAACCTATATCCATAAATAAAGGAATAGGTATATGATATAAGAATCCAATGACCGATAGATAGAAGGCCTTATATTGAAAATAGGAGGAGTAATCTACATAACATATATCTTCCCAACCCTCTACCCTAGGATCCAGCCTAACTCCCATTAAATATTACATCTACCTAGAAGTGTACTTAATGTGGTAGGGGAACCATGTCCCCATTGCAAAAAAAAATATCTAGTAGACCACCATATTTATGTCTATTAAGGGTTGTTGAGCCCCCTTCAGAGTCTTTTGTATTTCCTAACCCCTTAATCTACTCTACTATGGAAATTTAACAAAAAAATATGAATATGAAAATATATTCTATAAGAATAAAACAATATATAATGGTACAGAATCTATGGCCACTTGTGAAAAATCTTTTCACAGTAATAGAACTTTGATTTGACATGACCATGAGATGGATTTCTTCTTCCCTTAATACTATACGAACTGTTAACTTGGTGAAAACTATTATAGTTAATCATCTCATCACTCAAAGAAGATATCAATATTCCCCCTAAAAAAATATCTTGGACACTAGATGGGGACCACAATCATATTTCCATTCAATAGGAGTTCCAGATTTATGTCATCCTCAAAACTACATAATGGAAAACAATAACCTCCAACCTGATATCATGGTGAATCCAATCAAGAAAACGCCTCACCCTGGAAACCCAATTAGCTTACAAAGATGGTCCAAACCACTTTATTTCAGTGACATGACCATTATAGTGGACAAATAACATTATCTACCATTTCCATTTCATAAACTCATAATCATTTTAATACCTTGATGTATTGTGAATGAAATGGATCAAGAAATTCATCACTATATCAATCCATGTTAAATCATATTTTTTCCCAACATGTTCTATATTATAATAGAAATTCCAAGATGGACCCAAAAATCGAAACAATAATTTTCTACCCTCTTATATATAGGTGTCTAGTGGTTCTTGGAGATCACCTAAACGTACTCAATCATGAACTCAGTTGCTTAGGGGACACCCTCCCTAGAAAAAGTTTGTGGATATTGTAGTTGAAAGGATTTCATCTTCTCATAAATTGATGGAACATTGTGAACAGTCTCTATATACATTGATATGATAACCATCATGATTTTTTTGTATAAATGTACATCTATTTGATCATAATGAGCTATATGACGCTCTATATCATCTTTTTTTGATCATGCAGATTTACACTCTCCTAATACACAATTTAGAGACAATGTGTAGTCATTTTCTCTATATGTGAAACAAAATCCTAAGAGAATTGGGTAAAAAACTGTTCAACTTCATTTGTTGACAACAAAAGAGTAAAAAAGAACATGGCATGTCGAACCAAAGATTAACAATTGAATTTTCAAATCACAACAATTCAATTATCTCCCTTTTAATCAAATAAAATAGGTCTCTAATTTCATTTTTCATATAATAAAATTTATCCCATGCAATAAATTCGTCCCTATCATAAAAAATGGATGTTAATATATATACTATAAGAACTTGGATCTTTTTTTCAGGTATGTATTTCATTTATTGTTGTTTTTGAGACAAATGGGAGTTTCAAAAAATTTCAAGAGTACACTCTAGGTACTTATACGTACACACCATGTATTTTGTTGTCACGGGTAGTGGTATGCTGGCCGTGTAACAGCAGAGCACATGGACGTGTGTGGTGACCCAAAGGCCTCCTAATTTGGAGGCAAGAAAATGAAAGTACATGCAGTGTACATAAAAAGAAAACTATCTATACTTTATTTTTATTTCATTACTCAAATTGGGGTCGCGTCTAATGGAAAAAACACACTTCTTCATGACCTATTTCATCCAGGAGTGTCTCTACGACTGCATATCTTCTCCTAGCCCATGTCAAGCCCTCCGTTCTCCGAATTGACTGTCATTGATTGTGTTGGAATCACGTTGTTGAGATCTCCGGTATTCGTGAACATCATCTCCTGATTTCTCCTCTTTCACGAGTTATCCCCGGTTGAATGTTTTTAATGATTTTATAGATATATGGATTTTTTTGGAGATTAAAGGATTGTGGTTCACGTATATCATTCTCACGATGTCGATGCAGGTGGATTCTTCCTTTCCGTAGATAGTCTTTGACTTATACATGAAAAAGTACCAATAACAAAGAATAAGGTATTGCATGTTTATGTATTTTAGGCTTTTTATTTCTAGTATACCTGGTTTTTTTGGATTGAGGTTAATTATTTGTGAATATGATCAACTTTCGATGCTATGGATGTTTTTCCCATGTTGTCTTGTTTTGACCATTTGTCCTAGCCTTTCATGTTAGGCTATTTGTTTTCCATTCCTAGTGTTGTTAGAATTGTGTGATTATTTTATCTGATATGAAATTCCATGCCATGTTTCTATTTAGAAAAATAGAAATTTTAGGTATACATTTGCTGATTATTTTTTGGGCACGATTTCTTTACATGGGGCTGCGGGAACCTATTGTAGTGAGACCATATGAGAAATTGACATTGAGGGCTTTCCCAGATTGTCTGTTATACTTTTCATTATGAAACACCATAGGGTGGATCGATGTTGAGTACTCCCTTAGAGTGTCTATTGATACATTATGAGACCACTTGATGAATTGACATTTAGTTCTTCCTCCGAGTGTATGTAGTTTACCCTTAAAATACTATAAGGGGAATTGACGATTTGTGATTCCCCAATGAGTCATTGTTATAACCTTTCTTATATTGTGAAATAGAGGGGTTAGGCTATGAGAACTACCCAGAGGGTTGCATGTATTTGTTTTTGGTTGATTAAATACATAAAATTAAATTTTTGTTAATGAAACTGTAGGAATTTATACTTTTGAGTACTTACTTTTTTACTGATTCTTTTTGATTTTTGACTTCCATATATATTCACGGATTGTATGGAATAGATATTTGGATGGTTGCCTACTGGGATTTGTCTCACACCCTGTTTGGGTCATGCTTTTGCACCCAAATAGATAATATTGTTGCAGGTGTAGAAAAAGGAAAACAACCTTATACTGCGGGTACGTGATTGCATTGGACATGGAGAGCATGACACTAAGTTGAGGCTTGCAATGCAGTGGAGATGTTTACATGATTTCTTTTATACATTAGTTTGACATAGTATTCCAGCATTTTGATATGTTTGGGTGATTTACTAGAAATATGTATCATGAATCATTATATATGTGCTCCAGTTTATTACTAACAGTCTTCTACTATTTACTTTTGTATGTTTTTATAACTATTTCTACTATTTTTATCTGTTTTACTTCCACTGTGTTAATTTTTTTATGAGAGAATAGTTTTCCCCATATCACACCCAAGTCCCTCGCTACTAATTGGTAGCTTCTGGAATATTGGGAAATGAGCATAAGGGCATGTGACTAACCAGGAACGAGGAACCTGTGGGAGGCACCCAGAATAGGTACATTACAAAGTGGTATCATACGACTTCTTTTCTAATTAAAATAATTTTTGGATCCTAAATCCTAGGATAGGAAAGATATATTTACATGGTAATAATCTTTGCCCAAGAGTAGCTAACCCATGATCGAGGAAAAACCAATTTACCTCGTTATTTCCATTTGTCTGGTTTGTAATTTTATAGTTGATTTGATTTTACCATGGGGTGATTCACATGTTATCTGCTATTATTGTAGATATTATTGATGTTCTACTTCGGTTGCTACCTGATGAGATGAGGGTGTGCCATCTCATGCTTCATATAATCACTTTTTATGGATCACATATCAAGCATTCTTGACATTCCATTTAGGGTGCATTCGTGATTGCATGTTGTTGTGATAGGGGTTCTGTAATATATGCATTCTATTGTGATAAATGCATTGATAGAATACCATATTTTTGTAGGGTATTTAATTGTGTAAGGTTTAATTTAAATTAATGGAAAACTTTGGTTCATGATGTGTTATTGACCCTCATGCATCATAATTTTGTGGCTCATTGCTTTGTTTTTCATGTGTATGACATGTATAAGATGTCGAGCTTTGATTTGTGGGGAGTATGGGCCCTCATGGATCGAAATTTGGTACTTTAATTTTTTTCTATGTTTTTCTGGGTTCCAGAGTAGTTTCATAGGGTTACTGTCCCGAATTACATAGAATACATTGTATGTAATGATGAATACACGCCATGTGTCCTTTTTATTGGGAAGGAACAATTTTTCTTAACTACATACCATTTAGTCTTTAACTATGTCACTGGTTGTGTGGGAAGATACATGGGGTTGGGATATAATTGGTGGAACAGGCTGTGTTTTAGATGTACATGCCATTTTGAAATGACCTTGTGTCCACCAGTGTGAATAAAACATGAGTAGTTGAAACCTATGTTGTTCACGACATGTATAGTGTGTACTGTAATCAGTTGTGTGAATAACAACGTGGGTCAGTGAAGTTTTTCTAGTACCCACCGTGTTTGGGAGTAAAACACAGTGTAGTCTTGTTCTAGGAGAACCGTGTGGCTTAGCCGTGTAAGGGGACTCCGGTAGGGGACAAGTATTCAAGTACACACCATGTGTTAGGCCAGCACGACGTTTGTATGGGGTGTTACACGACCTATGTTGGAAAAGATACACGCCCATGTGAAGGTTTAATGGAACACACCATGTTGTTGTTTTACACACTGTGTATCCATGATTTGAAAAAATCACTTCTTTCATTGTCTTGTTACCTTATTAAACATCAATGATTTAGTCCTTGATAATCTTGATTTAAGGTGTGCGCTTGAACTTATAGAGCCATTCCCCCATTACGCCCTATGGTTTTACGCCATTTACAGGGCAGGGATCAGACACCATACATGGATAATTAGGGAATACTAGTAGATCTTTCAGTTCTTCTAGACCTGTCACCAGCCATTATCCTATATATAGGTGCTGATGCATAGTTTCAAGAGGGTTTCATGATGTATATGCAGACCATCAAAGGTGTACCACATCCTATCCCATCTATGGAAGAGTTAACGTGGGTCTTTCAGTAGCAACATCCTCCTACTTTTTCAAGAGGTGGAGGACCTCATGATGTAGAGTGATGGCTAGAAGCCATGATGGAAATATTCAAGCATTTGGAGATGACCCCATATAGGAGGATAAAACTATCTAATTATATACTTTTGGATGCCACCATGCGATGATGGGATGTGATCTCTCAAGAGGGATGCCAAGAGGTTATGGAGTGGGATGATTTTCAGTGTACCATCTACGACTACTTCTACTCAAATAAATTGAGGGCTAATCGAGCTCGACAGTTCATGAGTATGGAGCAGGGTACCCTTTCTCTTATGGATTATTCTTCTTTCACCACAGATCTACAATGTATCAAACCTTTTTTAGGGGGAGATGAGTTATTCAAAACAAGGATGTTTGGGGATGGTCTCAGACATGAAAATTGCTCCTAGGTGAACACCATCAAATTTACATCCATTACTTCTATAGTCAACCATGTGCTGATCATAGAGTGCATCCTAATGAATCCTGGAGCTGCGTGATAGTGCGGTTCAACATCTAGAGTTGGCATTTCTCTAGCAGATAGTAGGAAGCACTGCAGGGAGTCTACACATGGAGATCCTAGTAGGTGGGATGCACCATTTGATAGCAATGTGGTATGATCCCAGTGCCTGATGGTTGGTCATACAATGTCACATTACACGAGATACCCAGTGGATTGCCGATCTAGTGGAAATATGGGTCATCTTCAATGATTTTGTCATTTTTTCTCACTGGTAGCTGCTGACATGGGTTCTTATAAGACTTTGTGTTCTAGAGAAGCACGACCAGTATCTCACCTATTAGGGAACTGAAGTTCTTCCGACTGTTCGGGCTAAGGTGTAGGTCATGGCAATGGTATCCAATCGCTAGGCTTTCAATGACAACGGTATGGATCAACTAAGGGTGGTCAGGAAGGGTCGTAGGGTCGCGGTGCCAGTCAGAGTTTTTCGGTAGAGCACACCCAGTAAGCGTAGGACCTCAAAAACTCTATAGATCAAGGTATGATCCTAGTTGCGAGTATTTTATCATCTACTCTTTTTGATACATGGTCCTCCAATAGCTTTATATTTATTGCTATTGTGGATATCCTTGGGCTCAGTATCTTTTCTTCTACTGATATCTTGACTCTAGACACTCCTTTGGAGACAAGAACGACCAGTGTATGTCAATGCAATGAGTTCCCTCTGGAAGTTAGTGGGTTTCACTTCATATAGGACCTCTATTTACTAGATATGTCAGGTTATGATGTCATTATTAGAATGTACTGGTTAGTTCCCTTCCAGGAAGTTATTGAATGCTAACATCGTAGGGTGTGTTTCACATAACTAGTGGGCAGATAATTTATTCATAAGGGTTAATGGAATGTTTAGGCAAGCATAGCGGGACCCAAGAATCATGGGTTTAGAGGAGTTACATCTTAGATTGATAGTCTATACCTGGATGACCAGGGGACATCACCAATAGGCTTATCTCCAGAGGTGGATCGTTTCTGGGAAATATTTACTGAGGACTTTTCATATTTTACTTTAGAGAGAGTGGTGGTATTTTCTATTAACCTTGTTCCTGGAGCGGTACCAGTGTCTATTCCATTTTATAGGATTTATACAGAAGATTTAATGGAGCTCAAGAAGTAGTTGGAGGAGTTGAAGGAAAAGGGTTTCATCCGACACAATATATATTCATGGGGTTATCCTATATTGTTTTTGAAGAAGGTGGAAGTTACATTTATACATTGTAAATATTATCATAAGTTGATCCAGTTGATGGTAATGAATTGATATCCATTACTGAGGATTGATGATCTCTTTGATCAGCTTTGAGGAGCCTGGGTGTTCTCAAAGTTTTACCTGAGATTGATTTATCATCAACTATATGTTAAACTATTTGATATACCTCTTACAACTTTTAGAGCAGGTATGGTCTATATGGGTAGGTGGTAATGCCTTTCGGTCTCATGAAAAATTCGGAAGACTTCATGGCACTGATGAACCGAGTGTTCAATCCGTACATGTATTCCTATGTGGTAGTCATTGTGGGCGATATCATGGTGTACTCTAACACTCGACATGACCTTGATACTCATCATGATATTGTTTTGAGTACACTGAGAGAGAAACATTTATATCATATGATCCCAAAATTACAATTTTTAATGGACTATATTAACTTCTTGGGTCATGTTATTTAAGAAATAGGAGTAACAGTTGATCTAGAGAAAGTGAGAGTAGTAGTTTCGTAAGACCATATGAAGAACGTCTTTGATATACAATTTTTTTAAAGAGCTTGATGGATAATAAAAACATTTCACTGAAGACTTTTCATGTATAGAAGTACCATTGATAGGTTTGACTAATAAAGGAACGAAGTACTAGTGGTCAGATTTTTGAGAGTCAGCCTTTCAAGAGTTGAAGAGAAGGTTGAATTCTGCACCGATACACGTATTTCCACAGTCATGAAAGAGATATACTGTGTACAGTGATGAATCAGGTAACATGCTAGGAGTTGTGATTATGTGGGGGTAAAGTGTTATTTCGTATGGGTCTCGAAAATTGAGGCCACATGAGAGGAGCTACCCGACGCACAATATCAAGTTGGCTGAAGTTTTCTATGCATTGCGTTGTTTGAGACAGTACCTTTTGGGAGAGAATTTTAAGGTTTTCACATACCAAAAAATTCTCAATTATATATTCAGTTAGAATGTTTTAAATTTCCGAAAGCAATGGTGGGATGAGTACATTTCGTCTATTGACATTGAACATGTCTACATGTCTAGGAAAGGAAACGATGTGGCTGATACACAGACCTGGATAACACTGATACAAGTGGTTCAGGAGGCCAGTAGTGAGTGAAAGCTTATGGATCTATTCTCTAAGATAAATTTGGAGGAGCACGACAGACAAGGGTAGAAATTTATTTCATCTGTAGTTGTTACCTATACTCTACTTGATAGAGAGTGAATGAGGCCATTATCTGATTCATAAGTTCTAGTCTTACAAGAGAGTGTATCAGGGCAAGACCCTTTTCCAGGATAGACAGTAGGCAAGGATGAGATCTTGTCATTTCATGGGTGCATATGTGGGTCAGTAAAAATACATGAGGAGATGATGTGAGACTTTTATTCCTCAGTTTGGAATGTCCATTCTCTTGTCACCAAGATTTATTGTGATCTACACTACATGATTTTGTATCAAAGTATGAAGAGTGATTTTGATGGTTTTATCAGGAGGTGTTCCACCTTCTAGTAGGTTAAGGCAGAGCATCAGTGACCAGCCGGGCTTTTTCAGTAGTTACCCATTCCCGAGTGAAATTGCAATGATGTCTTGATGGATTTTTATACTGGTTTATTGAGGTCGGCTCGAGGTAATGATGCAGTATGGGTTTCCATTGATAGACTCACAATGGTTTCTCACTTCTTGATGATTAATGAGAATTTCAGCAATGATGAGCTGGGAAGGTTGTACATCTGAGAGATTGTGCATTCACATGTGGTTATAAAGTCTATTCTTTTATACTGGGACACACATTTTACATCTCAGGTCATGTAGGGATTACATAGGGCTTTGGGTACCTAGGTACTTCTAAGTACAACATACAATCTCCAGAATGAGGGCCAGATTGAGCAAATGATTTAGGTGCTTGAGGACATGATTTGAACTTGTATCCTAAATTTTGGAGGTTCTTGGGTTAATCACATACGTCTTATGGTGTTTTCCGAGAATAATAGTTTTCATGAAAATATTCATATGGAACCTTTTGAGTTTATTTATGTTAGTCCATGATGATAACCTATATGCTGCCCGTAGGCAGAAGAGGAAGCTATGTTGGGACCTTATCTTGTCTAGGAGACCACAAAGTAGATCGAGTTTATCAAAAGAGGATGGCTACTACATAGTCACGACAGAAGTCTAATTCTGATCATCAGACATGAAATTTGGTGTTCGAGGTCGGAAATAATGTTTTTCTATGATTCACACCGATGTTGGGATATATGATGATTTGGATACATGGTATTCTCTCACTGAGATACATTGGGCCAGTTGCCTATCTATTTTAGTTACCTCAGAGGCACTGGTCTATGCACGATGTCTTCCACGTTTCTCATCTTCGACGTTACTTCTCAGACCCGCCTCATGTATTCCAACCTGAGGAGGTTGAGTTAAAGGTAGAAACAACTTTAATGGAGCATCCTATCTAAATTGTTGATTGATTTGCGAAGGATCTTCATGGCCAGTCTATTATCTGGTATCATTTCTTTGGTAGCACAGGTGAGTACAAGATGTGACATGGGAGTGGGAGGCTGATGTATGATCTTAGTGGCTGGAGATATTCGAGAATTCATATTCCACGCCGCCTTTATAGGTAAATTCAAGGACAAAATTGTTTAAGGGGGGAAGTTTGTAAGAACTCAGGTCTTCTTTTAAGGTATGTCTTTCATTTCTAATTGTTTTTGAGGCAAAGGCGTGTTTCTAGAAATTTTAGGAGTATACACCTTGTATTTGGCTGTTGTGAGTATCCATGTGTTGGCCATGTGTGGTGACCTAGAGACCACCTTAAGTGGAGGCCAGAAAAGGAAAGTACATGCCGTGTACTTTTAAAGAACATGCAATGTAATTCTTTTTTATTTCATTAAATGGATTGGATCACGTCTGATGGACAAAACACACTTCTTCTGGAACAATTTCATCTAGGAGCATCCGTACAGATGCATATCCTCTCCAAGCCCCTCACTTACTGTCTGTTTTCCATATTAGCCATCATCGATTTCATTGGAATCACATCGGTGATTTCTCTTTTTTCATGAACATCATCTCATAGTTTCTCTTTTTTCTTGAGTTATCCTTGGATGAGTGTTTCTAATTTTTTTTATATCTACAAATTTATTTGAAAATTAAAGGATTGAGGTTCACATATATAAATCTCGTGATGCCGAGGTAGGTGGTTTGTGCCTTTCCCTAGATAGTCATTGAATTCAATGTCAAAAAGTTCCCATACACAAGAACGTGGTATTGGGTGTTTACAGTTTTTAGGCATATTATTACTTGTTATTCCATGTTTGATCAGATAGAGGTTAATTGTTTGTGAATTATATTTACTTGATATGATATGGATGTTTTTCCCAAGTTCACCTATTTTGACAATTTGGTCCAGCCTTTCCTGTTAGGATCTTTGTTTTCTATTCATAGTGTTTTTAGGATGGAGTGATTATTTCATCTAATTTGTTATTCCATGCCTTGTAGCTATTTATCAAAGTAGTACATTGAGGTTTACTTTGGATACTGATTATCATTTGTGAAATATTGCTTTACATGAGGCTCTAGGAACATAGTGTTGTGATGCCATAGAGAAAATTGACATTGAGGGCTTTACGGGAGTGTCTATTATACTTATCAAGATGTGAGACTATAGTGGGGGATTGAAATTGAGTGCTCCATTAGTTTTTCTATAGTTAAGTTATGAGAATACATTAGGAATTGACTTTGAGTACATCCTTAGAGTGTCTGTAGTTTACCATTAAAAGACTATATGGGGAGTTGACGGTGAGTGATTCCTTAGAGAGTCTTTTATTACACATGACTATAAGGGAAATTTATGGTGAGTGCTTCCTCAGAGAGTCTTTGTTATGTCATCTCTTTTATTGTGATCTGGAGGGGTTATGATGTGAGAACTACCCAAACTGTGTATTCTATTTGTTTTTTGAAGATTAAAAGCATAAAAGTCATTGTTTGTAAATGAAACTGTAGGACTGTGTACTTTTTGAGTACATTATTATTTACTGCTTATTTTTTCTTTTTTCTTCCCATATATATTAAAATAATTCTAGGAATAGAACTTTTGTTCTCTACCTGCTGGGATTCCTCTCACTTCCTGTTTGGGTCATTCTTTTGGACCCAAACATATTATATTATTGCAGGTTTAGATAAGGGAAGTTTCCCTTCATCTTCTAGCACTTGACTTATTTGGCGCTTGAGAGAATGGGACCAAGTTGAGGCATGCGATGCTGTGGAGATATTTACATTATTTATTTTCTACTTTGGTTTAGCATTGTATTCCATCATTTTGATTGGTTTGGATCCTTTCATAATAATATGTATCATGCATCATTATATATGTGAACTTATTTTTTACTAACAGTCATCTACTGTTTACATTTGTATGGTATTATTACTAGTTCTCCTATTGTTGTCTATTTTACATCCAAGATGTTACTCTTCCTATGAGGGCTTAGTTTCCACTATATCACACCCAAGGACCTCGCTGCTAGTTGGAAGCCTCTGGCATTTGGGGAAATGCACTTGAGGCCATGTGATGATCCATGAACGAGGCACCTCTAGGCGACACCAGAAACCGGGATGTTATAAATAAAAATGTTCTTATCATGATGAATTAATACTCATCTCACACTATACTAATTCATCGATATAAATCACAATAAACAAAAAACAAAAACAAAATGTGAATCACCAAATGTGGTATAATATCATGCTATAAAATGAGAACATTTCAAATAATAATCCCAACAATGGGAACATGGATTTTACCACATACATTGTCTATCTACACCCATACACAAGATAATGAACATTTTTGGACACATCCTAGTATCCATTATACATTTTCTAAATATTAAAGCAACCCCATAGTAACATCCCCTCACACAACACTCCCTAACGTGGATGAACCATGTTGCTTACAAGACCACAAGAATGAATCCCCCTATGCTTGATGATACTGCCTTGAAGTGAATGTGTGGTGAATATTTTGGGGAGACTATACCCACTAGTTTAAATTCAAAATGAATATCAAAATACATAAATATAGAATATTAGAATTAATAAAAATCATAAAACACATCAGACAAAATAAAATTCCAAATAAAGAATCTAATAAATAATATAAAATAATGTAATGAAATGAAATATTATAACTAAATTTCATGTGGGATGAAAAACAAAAAAACTAATAGTATACTTAAAAGAGTATTCAAATGACCCATTTCATGATTCCGTTGAGTGTCTCATCTCTACGCTCGATCATACCCAACTCGTAATAATCAACTATAATGTCTTTTCCCTTATCAAACCCCATGTCCAGGTAATCTACTGAGGTACCAATTGGTGGCCTGATTTTCGTGTGAGTAAAACATAGTAGGTCGATACAATCATGTCCATAAAAACCATTCTAATAATAGATACATGTAATAATAAAGTAAAAATATATAAAAACCAAAACAAAAATTACTATAAAAATCAATCAACTTGTTATATGAACATATTAATATTTTTATGTTCATGTATAATATCAATTAAATACACAACCATGAAACCAAAAATATAGATTTGGAACCATTCCAAAATATCTCTCAACATGTATTCCAACCATTCATAACACAACTATATAAGCATGGTATAACAAATCACTATGGAAAACCCACCATAAAACCATCTCTGCATGTGTAAGGGTCCAGATCAATATATAAACATAAAATCCTATATCAGGTCTTATCTCAATATATAGTCATTACAAAATCGGTGAGGTCATGTCTCGATATATAATCCCCTTATCATGTGTCATGTCTTATACTAGTATATAAGAATCATATCATGTATCATTTCTTGCAAAATATATAAGAATCAAAGTAGGTGTAATAAGATCATATCAAAATAATATCATATCAAAATATAAAAAAATGAATAATTGGTTAATTATTAAAATAAATATTTGAATTTTAATTAAAATATTTATTTAATTAATAAAAAAATCAATATTTTGAGGTAGATATATAAAAAGAAATCATTATAAACACATGTCACGTAGAAATCATTTTTAAGACATTGATAATAGATTATTTTCAAGGAAAGTGTAATCTATGTCACATCATAACAGACCCAAAGGGATCCAATTTTAGGATTATCATTTCCAATTAATCCCTTAATTAATATACATAGTTTATTGGTAAAAATGATCAAATTTTATATACATTAGTTATTGAAATAAGAACATAGGGTTAGTTTTTAAACCCCATACATTTAACTACTGATTTAAAAACACAAAAAATGGGTAACACCAATAGAAATATAGGGTAGGGAGATTAATTGAGGATACCTCAATCAAAAAACATCTCAGAGAAACTACATCAAACTATGATCTAAATGGTTCCCACTACAATGACGATGAAAATAAGAAGTTAGGTGAGAACCCATGTCTGACAACTCATCTAGGAACAAATATGGATAAAAAAATATTATTAATTGAGTGAAGGGAAAAAGTTTGAGAGAACCTTTATTTTTGATAGAATTAGGGGTTTCACGGAATGAATGAAGAGATTCAAATACACGGTAGAATTAAAACTGCTAGGGCTGAGACATAAAACGCGTGTAACCCTTTAACTTCTTTTATTTATAATTTACCTTGATACATAGAAAAAAACATCACATATTATTAATATTTAATTATTCTCAACATTCAAATGGACTGAAATTTTTAAAAAACACGTAACTTCTTCACAGAGTTCCCTATTTCATGAAATCTGCCTTTGATTTTACATGTTGTGTAAAAATTTCATGACTTTTTATTGTCCAAAGGGAATTTAATGAGTAGTTTATTACAAATATTACTAACATCTACGAACCATTCTAAAATATGGGAAACCTTGTTAAAAGTTAATATTTTTATAATCTGACTCAATTAATTCAAATAAAAAACATCCCTAGTTTTTGGTTATTTCCCCCAACAAATGATCTGTATCTTTAATGAATAATACAACACCAAGGTATAATGAAAATATCAAAAGAGAACGTACATAGGAATAGATGGGATGTTACAAACATGATATATATGAACTCTGTTATTCCCTATCTAGAATTATTGGAACCCCTAAAAAGCATCATATGGATCCTACTGTAAGAGAATTATTTAAATAAACTCAATTCCAAGACTCACCAAGAGACAAGTTTGAACATCTTGCCTAATCACCACATGTTTTATCTAAGAAATATATTAATTTATCAATGATTAAAATTACATAATTGATGTACAAAAATTTCTATATGAGTTCAAATGAAGTAATGTTTTTTAATTAGTTGATAGACTTAATGACTATCTGACTAATTATATCATGTTTTTTTATAACAAAAGATGAGGAATCCAATATAATTATTATAAAAAAACCAGATTGGTGGGAAATTTTATTAGTAAATAAGAAGTTATTAACATGGAATAAAAAATTTCACTTATAATTATACATGAATCATTATGAAAACTGCTTTCATATATGGTACATCATTATTTTACATTACTTCAAATAAATATTAAGAGTTTATTCTTAAATGGTTATATTATTGGTGATGTTTTTCTTGAAAAAACTTTAAGATATAAAAATTTAAATATTCCATTTTTTTAAACTTCCAAAATTATTATATGGTTTAAACCATGATTCTAAATATTGGAATGATTGGATCTACAATTTTCTTATTAAAATTGATTTAAAAATGGTGTTTCTAACCCAATTCTTTCTATAATGAAAATTTCATATGATATTTTAGAATTTAAAATTTATGCTAATGAAGTAATTTTTTATGATTTATACATTAGAAACCCTCACATTTCACATTAGGATATTAAATCATTTTTTTAGAATGCTTAATATATTTCACAAATAGATGACCAAAGACTATATGAGTATAGTTCATTAGAATCATGGAAACCTAAAACATAATATATATGTGATATAATCTATCTCTCATATTGATCTTCATGAGAAGAACCCTTCTTATAAAAATAACACATAATACATTCATTTAAAAACATAGGTAAAGGAAACCTAAAATAGGTGTGCTGAAATATTTAGTAAGGGTAATCAACGGTGATATGTAATAATAATCATTAGTATACAAGTATAAGAATATGATCATAATAATAGGGGATCATACCATGTATATCGAAGATAATAAACATGAATCATGGAAAAAAAATTAATGTTCATAACACATGTATCATAATTGAATCAGCAGAATGAACCATGGAAGAACTATATAGGAAAAAAACATGGATGTTTAGAAGATACAGAAACATATAAAATGATTTATATAGTATTAATGTATTTTATACCACATCCATTTAGTATAATGCCTCCACTCCCCATACCATCTTGGTAGTCCTAAATCACTCTTTTTACCATCTTAGTAGTCAACGATCACTCAAATCATAGTGGAAAATTTTCTTTAACTATAATGAGTTCACTCCATTTTCCAACAATTTCTATATCATGAAATAAAATTATTTACCCAATTTATCAGATGGATATATAGGTCCCAACCATATCATAGTAAAATAATATATATGTTCTCCATGGGATCATAAAAATCATATTATAACCCATGAAATGAAATGGGGAAAATAAACATGCCATTTTTTCATAACTTGTGAAAAAAGATAGTTTTCACAATCATTTGTTCAAAGTATAACCAATAAAAAAATTGGTTTCCATAAGAATATAATCCATGAACGTCTAATGGGCTTCATTAACATATAACACATGAAACTATAATGGGTTTCATGAACAAATAACTCATGAAATAGAAATATCATATCTTTTAATCATGTCATCAAATCATAAACCAGTATGGAAAGTACAAGAATGGACTCAATATATCATATCCTCTGAAAATAATTTAGTAACACAAACAGATGTCATCTTAGGTGGAAAATAATTTGGAAATATATGTTATAAATGTATATTGTGGAAAATATCATTTTTTTGAATAATTATTTTTAAAACATAAAAAATATGGAAAACTATTTGATTCGAAAATAAAATTAAGAAATTATAATGGAATCTAGAAAATAATTTCTTATGATAAACATATAAAAGAAGTTTAAAAATATTTTGAAAATATTTTTCATTGAATACAATTTTTAAACATATAATGAAATAATGAAAACGTTTTTGAAAACTATTTCTTGAAATAAAATTTTGAAAACACATAATGAAATCTTGAAAAAATTTTGATAAAATTTTAACTTGATTTTACATTGAACACATATAAATAATGCATGAAAACATTTTGAAAAACATTTCATTAAAAATAACATTGATAATAATTTAAATAGTATTTAAAAATTTATTATTATTTTTTCGTTGAATGTATATTGAAAATATATAACAGATTATTTCTCACCAACCTTAATGGCTTGATAGATTCCTCTATCCTCAGATAGGACAGTGTTTCCCATATTAGAGAAGACTTGTATGCAATTTTAAATAGACTATGTCTGGGTGAATTTTCCATCATTGCAGACCTTTTGCTTTTGAATGGTTCACAGCCAATGAATCTTTGTGTGTTGGTTGAGAAGATATCAGACATATGGGGATTTTACAACTGGAAGTGTGTTTCAATGTGAAAGGGATACTTTCATTTTTTGTTCCCATCTGATGAACTCAAGGTTCTCGCATGGAGTTTTTAGTCAATTGAGCTTAAACCATGTATTATTCAACTTCTTGAATGGGATGAGAAGTTTAATACGTTTGAGGTTTCTAACTCAACTGCTCAAATTTAGGTACAGTTATATGTCTTGTACTGGATCCTATGGAATCAAAAAATTCTATATGAAATTCAATTTTCAATTTTAATTCTGAAAAAAATGGACAAGGAAATGGAAAATTCCATGTTTGGTCACTTCGCCAGATTTTTAGTTGAGGTTGTTCTGGGATCAAAACTAGTACATAAGGTTCTTTTAGCCACTTGTGATGATGTTATTGAATTGAATATTATGTATGAGAAAATCCCAATATTCTATAAGACTTGCAGGATTATTGGGCATGAAGACTCTTATTGCAGACGATATCTTAAATGTTCCTTTTCTGACATGACTTGGCATGACTTGAACAATTTCTTTATATAGTTGAAAAGCATTTCTCCGCAAAATAATATGTATGAAGATTACAAGGATGCACCTAATTGAGATCAGCCTAAAAAATTGTATCCCGATGACTGGAGATGTGACAATGTGGACATAGCTAAGCCAATAGGAGATGGGGGGATCAATTCCTCTATGACACATAATAAGGTAACCAAGTCACGGACATAAGTTGAAATAATTTTCTAATGATGTTAGTGGCAACAATGATGATATTAAAATAGGGAAAATTCTGAAAAATAAAGGTGAAAATGATGGGCAAGACACTGGGGTCTGAAATGGTAAGAAAATTTTAGTATCTGACTCTACTGAAATATCCAAATGCAGTGGGAATTTAATGAGAGGAAGAACCTCTAAAGATTTAGTTTATCAGGATGTCCTTCAACTTGTTACTTACAAAAAAGTAGGAAATAAAAAGCACCATCGTGTGGATGATGCTCAATAAAATGAAGGTACTGCTTCTTATGATATGAATAAATATGATAGTGGGATGAAAGATGAATGCGGGGGAGTGGAACATCCTAAATAATTAAAATCAGTGTAAATAAAGTATCCCACTTCAGATACATTTCGGGTGCAACATGATGAAGATGAATTAGATAACACTGATCCTGAGACACTAATTGAAATGGTAAAATCCCTTACAAATAGGTTAGACCACAATCTGAGTGGTAGATGTCATGGATGAGGCTGTGGAGGAATTGAGAGGAATGTAATTGAAGATGAATAAAAGAAAATATGTGAGAGGTTAATGAAGAAACTTGACCACTAGCTGAATTATTTTGGGTTATAATCCATTTTTATGATCCTATCCTCCTTTGTACTGTTGTTTTTTTATCTTCAATAAATGGGGAAGAACCTCAACTTTAATATATATATATATATAATAGATTAGTTAAAACATCTTGAAAACCTTTTTTCATGAAAAATTATAAAGGAATCTCGAAAAACATTAAAATATTTTTCAAATATATTTTTTTAATAACTTGTTCATTCAAAATAATTTCAAAATTGACTTTATAGAATGATAGAAAAATCGTTTTTCATAAATATGAATCTGTTAAATTTGTAAATGAATCCTCAATGGAAGGAATGTCATAATAGAAGATAAATCCAAGCATTCCAGAAATGATTTTTTCCACTAAAAATATTCCAAAAAGTGTCTCGATTAGAAATTGACAACAATATTATTTAAAAAAATAATTTTTAAACAGATAAAATATTGGTATTTTTTTAAAAATATCATATGATAATATGATATCATTTTTTAATTTCATTCATAAAAACATGTTTTAATGGAATATAAATTTTTGACCAATGTGGGAGATAAAGTCAATTTTTATCAATATCACAGTATAAATTCATTAAAATACCAATGAGTTGAAAATGGTACAAATATTTGAATCTATCCTGACTAACCTATTATGATGAAAATTCATGAGTTTTTATGAATGATGAATCATAATATTTTATCAATGTAAGAATAATCCTAAACAATCCATAAAAATGATGAGTTTATTTCAATGAACTCTAACAACTTGATAACATCAAATCATACTCCTTATATAAGAAAATAAAATTAATGAAATATATTGATAATAATTAGATTTTTGATATGACATGTAAAATTATATTATATAAAACTTGTAAAAGAATATAGGCACATAACAAAACATGTAACTCATAGAAATAAATTTAAGAAAAAAATTACTTTACCAATTAGGTATCGTTCGAAACAGAATCCCACAAAATATAGATCCGTATATGGATATGTAAAATCACTTAAATTAATAGATAATATTTATAGAATATATTCATTGGAACATTATAAACCAAGAAAGACAAATGAGTGAGGAATAAGGCATAAAAAGCTTATAATAAAATATAAGATGAGAAAACCCTTACTACTTGAGTAACTATAGAATCATTATATATATGAAACAATAACATAAATTAAAGATTATAATATCATTAAATAATGGAAATTAAAGATATAACATGTGATAGGGAAGAATATAAACCACACAATGGATGTTTGTGGGGGAATATGACATGTATATTATAAAAATATATTGGGATGAAATTATATAAATTTAATTTATCAATTTATTCGTGTGTGTTCAGAAATTCTTTATAATAAATATATGTTTATTAAAAATATAAAAAATAACAATATTATTATATAAAATAAAATATATTTTATAGTTATGTAATTATATTACCTTCTTATTAACAACTCCATGTTAGTGTTTTATTTTAGCTAATACCCGCTTTGTTTTTCATTCCTGATTGGTCATGTTTCTACTGACACTATTACATAGATCACAGATTACAAATATCAAAAATTTAAAAAATGTTACAAATGTAATATATTTTTAGTATATATTTATTTATAATAATCAATAATATGTGTAAATATGATACAGAATAAATCATTCATATCGACGGTAGGAAGTACGTACCCATGAACGTTGTCACTATTATATTGTCGTATTGAAAAAACAATTTAAATGACATAAATGTATATATATAATATAATTAAAGTATAGTTATTATGTATTTTTATTAAAAATATATCAACTTAACCCATCTGTAATACATTCTATGGAATGTGTGAACGAATCCCATCAATTTGAGGAGGCGATAGTCCACATGTCCACAAACAATGTAATCGTATTTAAAAAAATACGAAAATAAAGATGGTAGGTTCTATATTTATATAATAAGTATAAATAATTCATAAATATAATATATAAAAAATAAAAATTGAATTTTTATAATAATTCTGAACAATGATAGGGGTAAAGGAAAAAATGAACAACATGGTTTTGTGAGGCTGTAGATCGCCATAGAGAAAATTGGTAATTTATAACCCATTGAATATATTTTTTAATGAACAGGTTGAACCATTAGAATAAAAATAATATCAATATATTGAGTACACATAGGATGAAATATAATAAATATATAATAATATTTTAGGTGTTTGAGAATGAAAACAAAAAAATGAGCTAGATGATGGATGTAACCTATTCTTTTAGTAACTCGTTCAGTTTCACCAAATGGATTCCTTGGATGGGGTTTTGAAATATGGGGGTATTGAATTAATAAAATAGTTATTTTGGGAAGATATTGGGGTATGTTTTAAAAGTGAAAATAATTTTTGGGTGGTATAAGTAAGTGAGGGGTGAAAAATTCCTTTTTATATTGGAGGAGTGACTTTCTTGTAAATATAAAAAGGTAAACACTATTGAGAGGTCACTCTTACATCATAGGAATATAATAATTTCAAATATTTAAAAAAATTGGGAAATTTATTAAAATATTTCCATAAAATGGTTTATGATCATTTTTATATGGTATTATTCATCTTATTTTAGTGGGTTTATCATTATGTGAGTTATTTTTTACACGAATCATTGTAATTAATTTTAATTACATTCAGAATTTTTTTTTTGAAAAAACCATATTGACCATATTATAAATTATAATTATTATTATTCCAAATATGGAACCAATTTCTACAAATTATAATCATAAATGAGTCATAAATGTATTTAAATTTAATCATGTATATGGTATGATAAAAAGGGCTTTTAAAATAAAAAATATTCAATATTTTGATACAATTTTATATCCAATTTCACAGCGAAAATAGAAAAAATGACTAAAATTATTTCATTGATTTAAAATTTATATAATTTAATTTAAAGCCAAAATTAATTTAAATTTCACAACATAAATTATTTATTTTAAAAAGAAATTTTCTGTTAAAATTCATTATTTTTCACTATTTATGAAATTTGTAACTTCTTTGAAAAAGAAAACACGTAATGTAAATTTTTATATTTCGATTTCCAAAATGAGGTTTTTTGGTCTACTAAAAATTATTAAAATTGAAAAAAACTATAAATGGATTCACCATTAAATAGATGTAAACATTTTTTTTAGAAAAATACAAATATTTATTCATAAAACTAGATTTATACTCATCATATACCAAAAAAATATATTGGATTTCTATAATACATATTGATTAAATATATAATATTTAAAATTTTTTGTAAAAATTTATTAAAACAAGTATATATAAATTATTTAAATAAATTTGTGTTTCAACATAGAAAATAGTTTTCATTAAAATGTAATTTCTTAATTTTCAAAGAGTACTTTGATGAAATTGTTCTAATTTATAACCCAAAGATTCATGTTCAAATAATATTTCATAATTTTTTTGTAATATTCATTAATTCCATTCCAATAGCTTGGTGTAGCTATAATAGTATATTAATAATAATATTGATAGAATATTTTAGTTTGGTAAAAACATAGCCTTGCGTGTAATACATCATATCAAAGGAACATGGTACTGTATGTAACGAAAGCCATGAATAGTGTTTTCTGTATCGAATGCTACACAATGTTTTGTGTATAGTGTAATACTGACTTTGTGTTATGTATAAGAAAATAATAACATTCTTCATTAATATAAATATGTCAAATTATTCAATTATTGAAATTAAAAACATAAAAAATATTAAATTAATTCAAAAAAAAATTAAGAAAAAATTAATGACCTACATTATACCCCACTTAAAATGAATTTCACCCTTTAAATTTATCTAGTTTTTTAAAGGTTTAATACATGAATATTCTCTTCATATAATCCAACATAATATCAATTATTACTAAACCTTATTTTAAAGAGGGAATTCTAGAACCATAACTTTTACCCATAGTCATTCATATATAGGAGAACATCACAGGATTGTGAAAAAATAGAAATCAAATTATAGAATAATTTTTTTGGTATTGAAAAAGTTAAATGATAATAATACAGTGGATTATATAGAGGAATTTAACTACCACAAAACCACAAGATGATGAAGAAAATACATGGTCATTGATATAATTGAAAATGATGGTAATGGGAAAAAAATTTATTTCAAGACCTTTTTACTAATAATATATACACACTTGATTTCATTCCATTACTTATTTAAAATAAAAACCTCTAGTTATACCATGATCAATTGACACATAATATTTTACTCTAGGTAATGAATTTGAATTTTTCCATCCAAAAGAACTAAAATATCATGAGATACACAAACGGTATGATAGGTAAATATATATATTTTATATTAACAATTGAAAAAATGGTCATCACATTTTTTCAAATTTGAATAAATCCTCACGTGGAACGATAATTGATAAATCTTTAAAAAAATTAACCAAGGTATAATATAAACAATTCCAGAAATATTTCACCTTGTAAACATTCAAAGACAAGAAAATTAAAAACTTCAGAATGATGGTAACTACATAAGATTAACATCGATCATCCCCATATAATAATTAATGTCTTAGTTATCACATTCTAAACATGTGAATACTATCATCATATATTCTACTGAAACAATTAAATCATATAAATAAAAATACATCCTTTTTGAAAAAAAATCATGTTTCCTTATTGAATTTTTTTAGATATATTCCATAAGGTTGATTATATTGTAAAATTATTCAACGATAACATAAAATACATGTCAAAAAACCAATTATCATCTCCAAGGTAATTCGTACAATCCAATATTATTATTCTTATCCAACATATTTCAACACAAACATCATTATATAATAATTCATAACATATTAAGGTTATTATTTCCAATAATCATGTGTTTCCCATGAATATCACCTTGCCATTAAATCAATTTTGTCTCCCATTGGAAATATTCAACATATTATTTTAAATCATTAGAAATAATCCTAAAGTGGAAAATTCATATATATTTCATAGCTTTAAATTGTTGAATCCAAACACATAAACACTAAGGTTAATACACTTACTCCATAAGACAATATTAAGGATACATCATACTATTATATAATACATCATTCCATTCACATTTCACATATATTCTCATCATCATCAACAATAGAACCATTACTCATACAACCTTGTTGATTATCTAGTTGAGTATTCAACTTGGGACATCGATGTTCGTAATGACCATTAATTCTACACAGAAATCATTTAATCATTGATGATGTATTATAAAGGCCAATGTTTCCATCCATTTCCTTAACCAAACTCTTCATTTTTCATATTTGGTTACCTTATTAGGGACCTTTTTCCATCGTCAAAACACAATCAATTTCTTCTAAGACATTCACATGGAAGATTTGTTCAACATTCTAAAAATGTAAAAAACTGAATATTTATTCCTCTATAGACTATATTATCCAACCCAAAATGAATTAATTCCTTATCATCATTGGTAAGTATGATAGTTATTTAAGGTACATTCTTTTTATCATGTTCTGTGAAAACATATTATACATGAACAAAATATAATTCACTCTAGTGATCATCCCATTTGATTACCCATTTAAAAAGGTTTCCTCACATTAAATGTTTACTTAGATCCCTCTAGTTCTATAAATTAACTAAAACTATAAAACATAGTGTGACCCGAAGTTATCATAGAGGAAAACAACATAATATTGTAAAATTTATTATAGTATGTATATATTTTAACAACATCTTTTTAATCTATGACACCTGAGTCTAATTCGTAGATAAATCCATAGACATATCCACGGAAATATATAAAGTGATATAACCAAGGTTTTATCATCCTACTTTACTATATATGATGTGATATTCTCTCTTATATAATATATATATTCCCACACTTTTTATATGTAGATATTACCAAAATTTTTCAGAATACAAAATACATTACAAAAATAGATGCCAAAAGACCAAGCCGGATCAGTGCATCTAGAAACATGGAATCCTAAACACTGGTATATAAGTGAGCCATACTATATCCCATATGGGTTTTATGACTATAAACCGTATTAGACAAATCATATATATTATATAACTTTATAACTAGGGGAACAAAAACATGTAAAGGGATGAGATCAGATGCTTAGTATGGGTAAACTAGGGAAATATGATATCGAAATCATGTGTATTATTTTATTATAACATTATCATAAAATTATAATATCATACTATACACATCAAAGTTCATAAACATGAATCCTTTCATATATATTTGTAGTTTAGAATACATTAATCATAATGTGATCATGAGTAGAATCTATGAGAGAATAAATAAGAATAAGACATGGAATTGTGGTATATGCATGGGCGTATATAATTATTTACATAATAGTCAAGGAATGTCTTAAAAATATATATTTAATGTATGGTTTCAGTCCTCATTCCATCATGGAATTCATGGTTCACTACCATGACCATATTATTCATCTAGGTTCACTCAAGTGGCCATTTTAGAAGACAAAGCCCATTATAGAAGCAAGTTCACTTCCCATCCCAGCCATGTCTGTCTAGATAGATATAAATATTAACCCAATGAATTGTAGGTATATGTAGTTCCCAGAAATATCATAATTAAATCACACATATTTTTGACACAATATTGTAAAAAATCATATCATAATCCATAAAGTTAAATTGTTATCATAAATAAGTAATCATATCAGTGAAAAAACGAAAGGACTCATAATAATTTGGTCAAAACATATTCATTGAAAAAAGATTGTTTTATAAGTATATTATGAATGAATCTGAAATGGGTATTGTAATAATATAACCCTTGAAACAAAAAATGGGATTTATAACCATATAACCCATGAAAGAGAAACATGTATCCTAACAATAATACAATAGAAACATAAACCATTCATTTTAGTATATGAATGGATTTATTGGATCATATCTCCAAAAATGCATGAGTAACACCAATGGAATTTGTATTAGATTGAAAATAATATTGAAAAATATTTTAAAAACTTTTCTTAAGTAAAATATAATTAATTCTTTGAAAAATGATTTTTAAAATATAAAACCATTTGAAAACCATATTCTATGAAAATAAAAACCAAAACTTATAATGGAATCATGAAAATAATTTCCCATGAAAACATATAAATAATGCTTGAGAACATTTTGAATTATTTAAATTGAGAATAATTTAAAATTTTATAATGATCTCATGAAAACCTTTTTAATTAAATTTTGTTAAAATTAAATTTTAATGCCAATAAACAAATGATGAAAACATTTTCAAAACCATTTTATTTTAAAATACAAAGATAATTTCTATAAAATTCATGAAAAAAATATTCAAACTCGTTTATTAGATAATTACATTGATAAATATAAAGAAATCATGAAAATGTATTGAAATTACTTTTCTCTAAAATTAATTTGAAAACATAAAAATAATTTTTGAAAACATCTTGAATACCATTATCCTTAAAAAATTTTAAAGGAAGCCTGAAAATGTTTAAAACACTTTTCAAACATAAATTGTTTTTTGAAAAACATTTACTTTGGAAAATTAAATTAAAAATAATGAATGTCTAGAATATTAGGGAAAATATTTTTTATAAAAATAAATATTTTTAACTTTAAAAGGATTGTTAAAATATAGGTTGGTCATGGATATAGATTAATCCATACATGTAGAATATTAAATTTCCTCCAAAAAATATTTTAAACACTTCCTCAATCAGGAAATGGAATAAAGATTAATTTTTTAGGAAAAATGATTCTAAAATATATTAAATAGGTTCAAATATCATTCAATAATAATAGAAATTTGTTGAAGTTTTATTTAGGAAAGCATGTTTTCTAAGGGACACCCATTTCTGAATAAAGTGTGAGATAAAGTCAAATTTTCTTAAAATCATTATGTACATTATAATAATTACTAAAGACAGAAAAATGGAACTAAAAATTGAAGATATAATAAATAACCATAATATAAAAAAATCAATGAGTTTTCAATAAATATTTTTCATTATATTTCATTAAATAGTTTTCATTAAATATTTTTCATTATATCCAGATAAATTTGTTCAAAAAAGAAGAAATCATTTGAACTGAAAACATTTTCATTACCTCAGATTTGATGTTAATAAGATATCAATAATTTATCATTAAATATTTATTTTTTATCATATATATTCTTAAATTTTAATATGTCTGGTAAAAAACCATTATACACCCCCCATTTCATCAAATGGGATGTGAATGTATCACATGTGTGTACGAATGACTTCCCATTTCCACATAGTGATACAAATTATTTATAATTACCATAATTTTTTATACATATTATTAATTGTTATATTTAACTTATACATTAAAAACTGTTGTATAAAGGTAAATCCACACAAGAATACATGTGTACTACCACCTCCAGAGTGCAATGAGATTCATTTTTCATTTCTATATTATGTGGATAGTATTTAGGGTTATTTTTTCTTATATATATTATATATATGAAACAATAAATATTATATTATTTTTAAATATTATTTTTGTTTCTTTCATTCAATTAGTTGAATAATGAAAATAATGTTCATTCATACAAACAGCCTTGATTCTCTATAAACAATGTAAATAATTTTCAATATCTACAATTATGGATTAATATAAATATATATTTGAAAAATTTTATACAATAATAATGTATCTTATTATTGTTTAAATTTATAATTAAATTAAATTTATTTTATAGAACGATAGAATTGTTTCACAGTAACGAATGCATGAGGTGAGGGATTTTCCCCTCAATTTTATTTATTTCAGATGAATTATATAACAATGATTATGTTTATTTCACACTTAAAAATAATATATTACATAAAATATTAACTTAATAAAATATATAATATCAATTTTTCTAGGGTCATTGGGGAATAGGAACATTACATAACAACATAAAACACGAAATGAAAATCATTATTGAAAATATATTTTACACGACCACACACATTCCGTCGCACTTAGCATTGCATGGAATAACTTGTGGACATGCATAAGAAAACATTCAGCTATAAGGACATATATGGGAGTAAACAAGGAATAACATGAATAATGCATTATATGTTATGTAATAGGAATATTAATGGATCCTATGAGAAACACGAATATAGGGGCATGATATAGCATGATTATCGTAGCATGGAAATGTGGCATCATCATTTAACTTGATATTACAATCTACCAAAGATAATTTCACAAGAAGCATGAGTAAACCCTCACTCACTATAATTATAATGTCTAAAACCTAATTTCACATGACATATCATAATACTAATCTTAACCCAATGCATTAGATCATAATCAGGGCGCACCCTTCTTAAAAATTTAATTTCATGCATAAGTGTGCCACATGGATCATATCACATGGAATCATTCAAAATCATAATATTCAACTCTTCAATTTTTTTTAATTCATACATGTATGTACCATTCAATATTTATATGTATATAAAGGTTAATACACTTGATAAATACAATGGTATGGTATTCACTACAAATTGATTTTGGCTAAGAAAGTCATGGTGTAATTTCAACAGCATAACATCATGACATAAAAATTAATAAATAATGTTTATGAGTGAGAAAATGGAATCTCATCCTCTTATCATGAAATTGACAGTAAGGGGTTCATATATAAACATTTTCCAATCATATGTAATTTTCAAATAGAATGTGTAATCTAATAAAGAAACTTCAAGGAAGAGGATTAATGGAATAACTCTTATAAAATTTTGGAATGGTAATATGTGTACATGGGAGGTATTAATGAGGTAGAAAGAGATATATCATTATTCAAACATAATTAGGGTAGTATGGGGTGGTTTTAAATTATACTCAATCATTTTAAATTGGAATCAAATTGTTAAAACTATATAAATAAATATGGAAAAATATGAGAATGTAAGAAATCCCATACTTGTAAGTATGATCCCAAAGTCTTGTAAGTGGCTTGAGAGAGGCTTATTGGGAGATTGTGTCACCTTAGGTGGATTTTATAGAGATTTGGGCAAGCGTTGGTTGAGATAAAATCCTTTTTAGTGAAGATTAGTGGGATCTTGGGTGGATTTATATATGGAATGAGCAGATATTATTTATTATTTAGGTTTTAGACACTATTCATTAAACTAATCAAAACCACAAACCATACAATATATTTTTTCCATGGTTTTTTCATATGGGATTGTAAAATAGTTTTTTATATGGTCAAAGGACGAACATATTAAAATATTAGGTTTACAAATGTAGAGGTGGGTCACACTCTCAAAGAAATCATTTAAAATTGATAATATTTTTTATAAATCATGAAGGGGCCACAAAGGGCTTTGAAAATAAATAAAAAACCCAAATGCATATTATTTTAATGCTAAATATTATATTGGCTGAAAATCCCATTTATATTATTTTATTCCATCACAATTGTTTTATTATGATATAATAAAACACATTATATATTTAAAAAATATTTAATCTTTACCAAATTAGTTGAATGTCTCAGAAAATTATTAAAAATTCACTAATGGATATTTTTACTTCTCTAGTTTAAAAAAATATTCATTTTATCTAAATATTTTTCTAAATATTTTTATTCTCACTTTTAAAATAAAAAATGATATTTATGTAATGTGTTTTTATAAAAATAATTTTCAAACCTTATGAAAAATTAAAATTGTATTCATAAAATAATACGATCATTTATGTTTAATAAAAATTAATTTAATAATATTATTTTATTGAAATATTATTTAATTATAAAAACTCTTTAATACAAAAAAATAGATTTTTAATAGAATTTAAATATTAACTAAAATTACTATTTGTGATTTCTAAATCATTTATAAAGAAACAATAATAAAAAGAATGTATATTCTTTATTCTATAAAAAACTAATACACATAGTGCTTGGGTCTTGAAACATAATGCCTTATAACAAATGTATATGACGAAGGGTATGGTGTGCGATGGTGATAGACTCTTGGGGTGGCTCGGATAACATCGCTCGACTAGTAATCTCTATTAACTTCATCTTATCTTGTAGGCGGTTCTATTCAATCATAACATCTTAAAGCTCATATTTGTCTTGGTCAAGAGGGAAGCCTAGTGATGACACCTCCTTTTGGTGTTTTGAAAAATGGTCTTCTTATGGAGCAATTCTACTGGATGAGGCCATCAATTCTTTTGTCTAAGTAAATTGGATTTATTAAAGCCCTATATTTATACTAATTAAGTGATCAATGTTCAATGAATATATTAGAAACTGTAATATTTCGTAATGGTATTTTATAATAAAAAACCAAGTAATTGTATATTTTATATAACCATTATATTATGTCATTTAATCATATTAAAAACAATGTCATTAAAAAAGTTTGGGTCATTACAATCGTCCATCCTTAATAATATTTTCCATCAAAATATTCTTTTTCCTCACTAAAACATGAGGGAAACTATGAATCATCACTTCTTCTATTTCCCAAATTTCTTCTTCAAACACGTGGTTTCGTCACAACACCTTTACAAGGGGTATTCTATTTATTCATAGAACTTTTTTTCTATGATCTAAGATCTTCATCGGCATCTCTTCATAGGAGTGATAATTCTCCAATGGTACATCCTCTGGGTTAAGTACATGTGATGGGTCATGTATTTACTTCTTCAAGAGTGATATATGAAATACATCATGTAATTGAGATAGGTTTGATAGGAGTGATAGTTGATATACCACTACTCAAATGTGACGAAGGATCTCAAAAAGTCCAATGTAACTTGGAATATGATTTCCATTCTTCCCAAATCACCTAACTCTCTTCCACATTGATATGTGGGGGAATATTGTGTCTCCTACAACAAACACTATGTCTCTTCAACGATTATCAGGATAGCACTTTTGTGGACTTTTAGTAAATTTAATGTGCTTCTAGTCGGTGTTAAAATTATCCATCATTTATTCGACGATTTCGACACCTAAGAGTTTTTTCTCCCCAACTTCATCCCAACATGCCGGTGTTCTTCACCTTTTCGAATAAAGGTCATCCTAAGGAGCCATTTGGAGGCTTGAGTGGAAACCATTATTGTATGAAAACTCAACCGAGGTAGATGTTGATCCCATCCTCCTTTTATGTCTATTGAACAGGCTCTGAACATGTCGTCACGTTTTTGGATATTCTGATCATATTGGCCATTAGTTTGGGGATGATACGTCGTAATTAAGTTCATCTCAATATTCAAATCATATTGAAGAATCTTCTAGAACTTAGAAGTGAATATTTTATCTCGATCGTATAAAATAGATTGTTGTCATCCATGCAACCTTACAACTTCTATGATATATATTTGTTCCAGTTGATCCTATGGAAAATACTCTCAAATAAAAATCTAATGTGCAGTATTTGTAAGACAGTCCACAAAAAACTAGATATCATTGGTTTCTTTATAGGTCTTTGAATGTCTGGTGACAAATTCCATGGTGATGTTCTCCAATTTCCATTTTGGTATGGGTATTTGTTTCCTCATCCACTTAGACTTATACCTATCATCCTTTACATACTAACATACCAGGACTTTAATTTGTACTCATTGATCTCCTTTTTAGGTTATCACACCAATAATGATCTTAGATATATTGATGCATATTTTTGTTTCCTGAGTGAATGGAGAAATTCAAACTATGTGCATTATCCCAAAAATCATTCTTAAACTCTATATTTTTTGGAAAACATAGTCTTGACACAAAACCCACAATTTATTCTTTGTTAACACTATTATATGATTCCCATGTTCATTTGCACCAAATATAAGATGATTGGATCCTTTTCAGTTCTCATCAATGATATAATTTTAGGTCCTTTCTACTAATAGCATCATCAATCTTGTTTTCTTTCCTAGGGTGGTAATGGATTGAGTATTCATAGTCATTGATTAGTTCTAACCATCTCCATTGGCGCATATTCAAATCTTTCGGTGTGAATATATACTTGAGGATTTTGTGGTCCGTATATATTTCACACATCTATCCAAAGAGATAATGTTGACAAATTTTTGAAGGAAATTTCACTATATCCAACTCCAAATATTGTTTATAAGATTTTTTTCAGATGAAATTTCAATTGCCTTGATGTATAGGCATTGAATTTGTCTTTTTTCATCAACACACAACCCATGAACTTATTCAAATCATCACTTAATAACACAAAACATTCTCCACTTTTGGGTAGTGTTAGAAATTTGGCAGTGATAAGCCTCCTTTTCAACTCTTATAATCTATCTTCACATTCATCACTCCTAAAAACAGTAATCATTTATGAGTTATCTTGGTAAGTGGGTTTGAATATTGTGAGAAATTTATCACAAATCGGTGGTAATATCAAATTACCACGGGAAGCTATAGATATTTGTCACTGATTTTTCCTCACCAATCCATAAATTACAGCTGTCATGAAGGGATTCACAGATATCCCATTGCTTGTGATGATATAACATAAGAATGATACCCACTTCAACCAAAACTCACCATTTCTGTACATTGAATATAGCTTCTCCTTTCTCAATGTCTATAGTACTGTTCTTAGATTCTCCTCATGACCTACCTTGGTTTTGGATTATATAAGAATATCATCTATAAATACTAACACAGATTTGTTGAGTTAATCTCTAAAAACATTATTCACCAAGTCCACAAAGATTTCAAGACATTAGTGAGTCATAAAGGCATTACAATTAATTCAAAGTGTAAATATATTGTAAAAAAGAATCCTTGGGGAACTCCTCTTTCTTCACCCTTACAAGATATTATCTCAACCGCAGAACCTCCTTGGAGAAGTATTGTGTTCCACATAGCTGATCGAACAATTCATCGATTCATGGGAGAGATTAATTATTATTTATCTAGATTTTGTTGAGCTCGAGATAATCAATGAAAAGTCTCATTCTCACACCCTTATTCTAGACGTATAGGATGGGTGCACCCCATGGTGATGCACATGGATATGTAAACCCTTTATCCAGATTCTCAGGTAGCTGTTTTTTCACCTCTTCAAGATTAACAATAGCCTTTCTATAATGATTTTTAAATATTTTAAACACCCCATGTATAATATCAATTGATAATTTAACATCACTTCTATGAGGAAGACGATACAATTTCTCGGGAAACACTTCAGGGAACTACCTCACAATTGGCATGTCTTCAAGGATGGTTTTTACCTTGGAATCAATCATCTGAGCAAGATATTCATTCTCATAGGGCAACAATATCAATGCTTGAGATGATGGTTCTAATGAATATTCATCCTCCTCCTTGACCTTGTACTAAATTAGGGGTCTATTATAAGGCCCCAGCCTTAAACATTACTTTGAGTTACATCAAGAATACACATTAATGATCTTTTTAGGTTTAGAGTTTTATATAATGAGATCATAAAACATGAATTACATTCCACATTTAAAAACAGTGGTTACATAAAAGATAGTACTAATTTTTCCCATCAACGGAAACATATTAAAAGTAAAACATGGATTCTTTCTTGACACTTTTTGGCACTATCATCACATCATGTACCTTTCCCATGGCATGTTAAAAACATTTCAAAAACATGGGATGAGCATAAAAATCACAGTAAGGCATATAAAAGTACGAAAAGAGAACATTAGTCCATGTATGAAATCATACTTTACTCATAAAAAATAATCATTTTAACATA
This sequence comes from Viscum album, assembly GCA_963277665.1. Lineage (NCBI taxonomy): Eukaryota > Viridiplantae > Streptophyta > Magnoliopsida > Santalales > Viscaceae > Viscum > Viscum album. Next base: position 1,362,951,438 of record OY728162.1, on the reverse strand, counting down.
CCTAATCAAATCATGAATAAATCATAGAAATCATAAGACATAACGGTAACTCGAGGCATTCATAACTTTCTTACGTAGGGAGTATCCCTCCTGGTTACCTTTGGAATACCCATCACAGTATATTCCCTAAATCCCTTCAGAGAAACCTTAATGTTTAACTCCTTTGTGTTACCCAATGCATTGAAGAGCTATATCGGGCTCACCCGCCCTTATTTTATCATGGAACCACCCGTCTTCATAAACAATTTCCACGAACCATAACATAATCGTATCACATAAAACATGCATAAATGAAATATAACATTTCCACATTTCAATCACAAGATATCAATACAACAAATTGATATAATAAAAACATTATGAAAACCATTTTCAATACAAAAGTAAAATAAAATTAAAACTTGGTATTTGTTTTTCATTTAAAAGAATGTTGAGGCTGGTAGAGGAACCCGAAACTCAAATAATGGTCACACCGGCGGAGAAGTCATTGTCACCGCATACGTATGACAAAAAACATTCATTTTGTCATTTAGTAAAACGATTCGTATAAAAAATATTCCTTTGGAATAAACATAATTTTCAAAGGGGTTTATACACCACATAAATGAAACTTGTGTATAAAACAATATATGCCTCAATGAATGGAGAATGAGATTATGTCTTACAACTCGGGTCCGACTTGACTCGATCACTCATTAATCTCCTGAATAATACACTTGAGATAATTTATACTTGCTTAAGAACCTTTTTTCACGTTTATTACTCCTTTTATATCACTTATTACCATGTTATGAATGCTATGTAATTATTTATGTTAATAATCGTCGTTTTGTCGATCACTGGTACTTGAGTCTAAAATAAACACTTTATAATTAAAATTTGTTCATGGGGTAAAATGTCCATTATATCCATAATTATATTCATGATGTAGATATCATATATATGATATATATCTAGTATATACATGAATTTATAATATTACATAACATTTAGAGGTAACAAATGAAATGCACCGTTCATGGACACGGTAAGCCGTACGTACGCATGAACGCTACTTTCATTTCTATTTCTTACCTAATGGAGTGAAATAATAATGATATAAATGTATATTATAATTCTATTATAATATCATAAATAATATCATTAAATATATCATTTATACGTACCAAATATGGTATTAACGAATCAAATCACTTTGAGGGGGTGGTAGTCCGCACTTCCTAAAATGAAATTATCGTGTTTAACCATAATGGAAACCATAAAGGTATGCCACAAATGAAAAATAAAGAGTCATAAGGAAAAGATAAACATAATATATATCATATATAAACAGAGTTACTTCTTAATGGCAACCATTAATGGTGATAAAAGAAGATTGAACAATCATCGTTTCATGAGGTAGAAATTCACTAACCACAGAAACATTATGTTTTTAACCATTAGACGTCGGTGTTTGTAATTGTAGCTCGGATCCTTCTCATAACAACATCCTAGTATATTTAAGATGCTGGATTTGTTACAAAATAAAGGAATTAAAAGTGTTTATAGGGTTGGATAAGCAAAATAAAACAAAAGAACACAAGTGAAGACATTACCTTAAAATTAGATAACTTTTCTTGGTTTGAACCAAAAGGGTTCATTAAAGAGTTTTCTTCCCAAGGTATGGCTTAAAAGATTAAGGGAGGGATGTGGAGAGTTAAAATGAGCAGATATTGGCCGAGACAAAGGCTTGAGAGGTGTGGGTAAGGAGGTAGAGGTGGGGGCCTTTTATAAGAGGAGAGGAGGGGCACTCTTGGAAAGTTAAGAAACGATACTTTATTATAAAATGGTTTTTGGATAAAAAAGGTCCCACAATTACAAATTTCGAGGATAAGGTGATAATGGTTCTATATCCACCCATCCAATAGGTTTTTGACAAATTAAGGTCTTAGATTTCCAATTATCTTTTGAGTTTATTTAAATCGTTAAATAATGAGGTAATCGCTGCATCATCATGGTGTCATAAATAAATTTATTTATTTAATGTCTAAAAATTATAAAAAAATATAATGATTTATTAAATAATTTTAACTTTATATTGAATATTTATTGTCAAAAATATTACTTGTATAACCCGATTTAATTTTTTTTTAGTAAAACAACAAAAGTTTATGAAATTTTTATTTTAACTTTAAATAAAAAGTTATTAATGTCATTTTCCTACAAAAGTGGCTCCATGGGGTCCCCAAGTTGACCCATGGATTGTATTGGTCGGCCATGACACATCCAATAAGGGTGAGATATGGTTCTAGGTCATTTCATCTTATTAAAACATTATTTTTACCATAATTTACACTAATTACCTCTAATGGCGATTAATAATCTTAAAACATACTATTCACCAAAAATTATTTTAATCCCATTGAACAAAATTTTACTTCTTAATGACAACCACGTATGTTAGATGTTTGATATTCAAAACACAGAGGTGGTAAAATTTCATTTAAATGAAAAATCAGTTTTTTTAAGTACCACTTAGTGGTTTCACTATTCATAAAAAATTGATGTTTTTTAGAAAAATACCAAAACATCACCCTAAGATATATTTGATATTCTGGATTCAAAAATTATGTCTATTTTCAAAAATTCAAAAGATATAAGTTACATTAATTAATATAATAATTAATTCCCACTAACAGAACAAATAGCGTGTTTTTATGAAATAATAAGTATCAAAAGATTGGCACTAGTTTATGTTCAATTTCAAAGTAAATTATTTTCAACGACCACTATTGGATTAAACGGTAAAAATATATTCTAATTTCAATTTAAGACCAATTCAAAATATAATCTGTTCATATATATAAATTAGATTAAAAAGTGGATTTGAATTAAAATACAACATTTTTCACTATTCATTAAAAAATGAACTTTATTGGAAAAAATACAAAACTTTTACACAAAGTAAATTTTTATGTCCCGGTTCTAAAGAAGAGTTTTATTAGGTCCAATATGACGTATATGTGTGACCAAAACTATATTTAATAATGGTTCGCCATCAAATGGAAATAGTTTGACCTTTTAGTGAATATTAGAGTATCTATGCCAAAAAATGAATTCTTTTCATATTTTAAGCCTTTATCTTTTATTGGATAAATGTAAAAACATTTAAAAAACATATATAATAATATTTTAGTTATTTATATTCATTCCCACCAATACAATGGATACGTTTTAACTACCATTTAAAAAATATTATTATATTACCAGTGTGCAATGTAAGATTTCAAAGAAACTCGTTGTTGCGTATCAGGCGCACTATCGAACATAGAAATCCCTTTAAAGTAAAATTAATATTTAATTTGAAAATATTAACAAATATGAAAATGTATTATTCTTTATTTACCTGGGAAGTTACATCCTTCCCCTTTTTGGGAATTGCGTTCTCACAATTTTATTTACTTATCAAATTAAGTGGGGGTATTTATCCCTCATAGAATTTTCAGATTCCCATGTTGCCTCTTCAACCATATGGTTTTTCCAGAAAAACCCTTACCTGGTGAATTACCTTATTCCATAGCTCTTGCTCTCTACGGTCAAGAATCTGGACTGGTTGTTCTTCATAAGAGAGATTATCTTCCAACTGAACTACCTCTGGGCTGAAAACATGAGATGGATTTGGAATATACTTTCTTAACATAAATCATGAAAAACATTGTGTACCTGAGATAAACTCAGAGGTAAAGACAGTTAGTAAGAAACTAATCTAAATTTGTCCAGAATTTGATATGGTCCAATGAACCTTGGACTCATCTTTCCTTTCTTGCTGAATCACATCACACTTTTCCTTGGTGAAACTTTGAGAAAAACATGATCACCTACCTTGAAAGATATATCCTTCCTCCGGTTATCCGCATAACTCTTCTGCCTGCTCTGAGATGTTCTCATGTGTTTCTGAATCAACAAAACTTTTTCTGCCATCTCTTCTACCAATTATGGTCCCATCAGCTTCCTTTCACCTACTTCATCCCAACAAGCTGGGGTTCGACACCATTTTCCATATAATGCTTCAAACGGAGCCATCTGTATACTAGAATGAAAACTATTATTATATGAAAATTTAACCAAAGAAAGATGTTGGTCCCAACATCCCTGATAATCCATCGAAGAAGCACGTAGCATATCCTCCAAATTCTGAATTGTTCGTTCTAACTTCCCATCTTATTGAGTATGAAAAGCTATACTAAAATTTAATTTAGTACCCAATGACTTCAGAAGGCCCTTCCAAAAGATAGAAGTAAACCTGTGATCATGATCAGATACAATGGATAGGGTAATTCCATGAAACCTGACTATATATTTAATATACAATCTAGAAAGTTGATCTAGAGAGAATGTATCTCGAATAGGAATGAAATGAGCAGATTTAGTCATGTGATAAACAATAACCCATATTTCATTATTACCTCGAGGTGTCTTCGGCAATCCCATAATGATGTCCATGGATATATTCTCCCATTTCCACTATGGTACTGGTAAAGGATGAATCATCTCTTTCGGTAACTGCCACTCTACTTTAACATGTTGACATGTCAAACACTTCATAGTAAAATCAGAAATATCCCTTTTCATTCCATCCCACCAGTAATACTTCCGAAGATATCTATACATCTTAGTACTTCCTGGATGAACTGAATATGGAGAACTATGAGCTTCACATAACAACTCTCTCTTCAACTGTGAATCACAAGGCACACAAAATCTCATACAAAATCTCAAAACACAATCATTATCAATGTTTAATCCAGGCAACATGCCCTTCTGAACCAGCTCTACCTTTTTCTGCAACTCGCTGTCTTGCTTCTATGCTTGCTTAATTCTATCTGATAGAGAATATTTCACTGATACCTGAAACAAAACTGATGGAAATCCTGCACCAACAACTTCTATGAAAAAGTTCATCAAATCCTTAACCAAAGGATCACATTCCAAACACAACATTGTTAATGAAGAACTACTTTTTCGACTCAAAGCATCAACCACTTTATTTTCTTTTCTCGGATGGTAATGAATTGTACAATCATAATCCTTGATTAATTCTATACATCTACTCTCTCTCATGTTCAATTATTTCTGAGTGAATATATATACTTTAAACTTTTGAGATCAGTATATATTTCACACTTTACTCCATACAAATGATGCCTCCAAATTTTTTAGCAAAAACAACAGCATCTAATTCCATGTCATGTGTATGGTAAATTACCTCATGAGTTTTCAACTAACATGAAGCATAGGCAATTAACTCATTATTCTGTATAAGGAAACAACTATTCCCCTTCAACGAAACATCACTGTATATAAAAATCTCACCATTCATATAAGGTAGTTCCAAAACTGGAGCAGTCACCAATCATATTTTATGTTCCTGACAACAATCATCACATTCATTTGTCCAGATAAACTAAACACCCTTCCGAGTTAGCTTAGTCATTAAACTAGATAACCGTGAAATTTTTTCAAAAAACCTTCGATAGTAGCCTTCCAAACCAAGAAAACTATGGATCTCAGTTACATTTGTTGGTCTTGGCCATTCTTCAACAACCCTTGTTTTTCCAAGATTAATAGTTATCCCATCTTTAGAAACAACATGACCAAGGAAAGAAATTTTTTGTAACCAAATATCACACTTTCTGAATTTTCCATACAGTTTCTTTTCTTTTACGGTTTGAATGATAACCCTTAAATGACTTTCATGCTCCTCTTTACTTTTAGAAAAAACCAAAATATCATCATTCTCATCACTATCCCTGGTATTTTTCATCATCGACAACCACTGATCTACTTCACCTTCAAAACATTAAATAGCAAGACTAACCTTTTGAAGTTCTGAACACCCCATGACATCAAAAATCTTCTCCATTTCTTTAATCCACCCTTCAGCTAGCATAGGGTCAGATGATCCACTGAATAATGGGGGATTTTGCCTCATGAAATGTTCCACCACTAACATGTTTCTCTGTGGTTGATCTCGCTGATCTTGTGCATGGATACCACCACCATTTATCGCTTGAGTCAACTGTGCCATTACTGCAACACACTATTCACTTCTAATTCTGACCATCTCAGGTTGCTGATTTGAAAGGTTGTCTTACTCCTGATATCGTCCCAACCAAGATTCCTTGTTTCCTCTGTAGAAACCCATTCTGACACAGAAATATCTTAGGCGAAGCAACATGGTAATCTATAAATGCTTTATCATTTCAATCATACCATAAAAAAATATTTTTGGATAATCATTTAATATAATTATAACTCCTAAAGTTATCTAAACCGACCTATGATACCAACTATAAGGCCCCAACCTTAACCATTACGTAATCTTGAGTTACTTCAAGAATACACGTTGAGGATCTTTTCAGGTTTATAGTTTTAGAGAATTAGATCATAAAACATGCATTACGTTCCACATTTAAATGAAGTGGTTACATAAAAGATAGTAGTCATTTTTCCTATAAATGGAAACATATTTAATGTAAGACATGGATTCTTTCTTGGCACTTCCATGACACTATCATCACATCATGTACCTTTCCCTTGACCTATGACAAACATTTCAAAAACTAGGGATGAGCATAAAAAGCTCATTAAGGGATATAAAAGTATGAAAAGTGAACATTAGTCCATATATAAAATCATACATTACTCATAAAACATAATAATTTTAACATACCTCATCAAATCATGAATAAATCATAGAAATCATCAGACATAAAGGTAACCTGAGGAATTAATAACTTTCTTATGTAGGGAGTAACCCTCATGATTGCGTTTGGATTACCCATCACAGTATTTCCCCTAAATCTCTTTGGAGAAACCTTAACGTTTAACTCCTTCGCGTTACCCAATGCATTGGAGAGCTATATCAGGCTCACCCACCCTTATTTTATCATGGAACCACCTGTCTTCATAAACAATTCCCAAGGACCTAACATAATAGTTTCACATAAAACATGTATAAAGGAAACATAACATTTCCACATTTCAATCACAAGATATCAATACAACACATTGATATAATAAAAACATTATTAAAACCATTTTCAATACCAAAATAATATAAAATTAAAACTTGGTATTTATTTTTCATTTAAAATAAATTTATGGCTTGTAGAGGAAGTCGAAACTCAAATAATGGTCATGGCGGCGGAGAAGTCGTTGTCACCGCATAGGTACGACAAAAAAACCTTCCTTTTTTCATTTAGTAAAAATATTTATATAAAAAATATTCCTTTTGAATAATCGTAAATGTAAAAGGGGTTTATACACCTCATAAAAATGTTGTGTATAAAACAAAATATGCATCAATGAAAGTAGATTGAGACGAAGTCCCATACCTCGGGTCTGACATGACTCGATCACCCTTTAATATCATGAATAATAAACTTGAGTTAATTTCTACATGCTTAAGTACCTTTTTTTCAAGTTCATTATTCCTTTTATATCACTTATTTCCATGTTATGAACAATATGTAATTATTTATGTTAATAATGGTCATTTTGTCAATGATTGGTACTTGAGTCAAAAATAAACTCTTTATAATTAAAATTTGTTCATGGGGTAAAATATCTATTATATCCAGAATTATATTCATGATGTAGATATCATATATATCATATATATCCAGTATATACATGCATTTATAATATTACATAACATTTAGAGGTAAGAAATGAAATGCACAGTTCATGGAGACGGTAAGCTGTATGTACGCATGAACGCTACTTTCATTTCTATTTCTTACTTAATGGAGTTGAATCATAATGATATAAAAGTATATTATAATTCCAGTATAATATCATATATAATATCATTAATTCTATCCTTTATACATACCACATATGCTATTAACCAATCAAATCACTTTGAGGGGGCGGTAGACCGCACATAATAAAATGAAATTATCGTGTTTTCCCATAATGGAAACCATAAAGGAATGCCAAAAATGAAAAATAAAAAAGCATAAGGAAAACATAAATATAATATATATCATCTATAAATAGACTGACATATTAATGGCCACCATTAAAGGTGTTAAAAGATGATTGAATAAGCATCATTTCGTGAAGCAGAAATTCACCAACCATAGAAACAGTATGTTCTTTAACCATTAGAAGGAGGTGTGTGTAAGTGTAGCTATAATAATTCCCATAAAAACATCATATTATATTGAATATAGTGTTTTTGTTATAAAATAATGTAATAAAAAGAGTTTAGAGGGTAGGAGAATAAAAATAAAACAAAAGAACGCATGTGAAGACATTATCTTAAAATCTGGTAACTCTTCTTGTGTTGAACCAAAAGGGTTCTTTAAAGTGCTTTCTGCCTACGTTAAGGCTTGAATGATGAATGGAGGTATGTGTATGGATAAAAGAAGCATATCTTGGCTGAACCAAAGGCTTTATTGGTGCGGGTATGGAGGTAGAGGTGGGGGCCTTTTACAAGAGGAGATGAGGGGAACTCTTGGAATGTTAAGAAAGGATACATTATTATAAAATGGTTTTCAAATAACAAAGGTCCCAAAATTATATATTTCTTGTATAATGTGATAATGGTTCGAAATCCACACATCCTATAGGTTTTTGACTAGTGTAGGTCTTAGATCTTACATTATATTTTCATTTTATTAAAATCGTTAAATAATGAGGTAATCGTTGTATCATCATGGTGTCATAAATAATTTAATTTATTTAATGTTTGAAAATTATAAAAAAACTATCATTATGTAGTATACTGTTTTAGCTTTATAATGAATATTTATAGTAAAAAATATGACTTGAATATCCCCATATAACAATATTTTTAGTAAAACAACACAAGTTTGTGACATTTTTTTAACTTTAAATAAAAATATATTAATGTCATTTTCCTACCAAAGTGGCTCCATGGGGTCTCCAAGTTGACCCATGGATTTTCTTGGTCGGCCATGACACATCCAATAAGGGTAGGACATGTTTATAGGTAATTTCATATTATTAAAACAATATTTTTACCATAATTTACAATAATTACCTCTAATGGCGATTAATAAACTTAAAAGTTACTATTCACCAAAAATTATTTTTATCTCATTGAACCAAATTTTACTTCTTAATGAAAACCATGTATGTCGGATATTTGAAATTCAAAACACAGAGGAGGTAAAATTTCATTTTAATGAAAAATCAGTTTTTTTAAGTACCACATAGTGGTTTCACTATTCATCAAAAATTGATGTTTTTCAGAAAAATACCAAAACATCACCGTAAGTTATAATTGTTATTCCGGATTCAATAATGATTTCTATTTTACAAAATTCAAAACATATAACTTACATTAACTAATTTCATAATTAATTTCCACTGACAGAACAAATAGCGTGTTTTTATGAAACAATAAGTATCAAAAGATTGACACTAGTGTAAGTCGAATTTCAAAGTGAAATTAATTCAACGACCACTATTGGATTAATCAGTAAAAATATATTCTAATTTCACTTTAAAACAAATTCAAAATTTAATATAATCATATAAAAAAATTATATTAAAAAGTGTTTTGGAATTAAAATACAACATTTTTCAATATTCATTAAAAAAATGATCATTATCTGAAAAAATACGAAAATTTTACAAAAAGTAAATTTTGATGTCCTGATTATAAAGAAAAGTTTCAGTTGGTCCAATATAATGTATAAGAGTGACCAAAAATATATTTAATGATGGTTCTCCATCAAAAGATGATAGTTCATCCTTTTTGTGAATATTAGAGTATCTATGCCAAAAATTGAATTCTTTTCATATTTTAAGCCTTTATCTTTTATTGGATAAATGTAAAAACATTTAAAAAACAGATATAATCATATTTTAGTTATTTCTATTCATTCCCACCAATACAATGACTACATGTTTTCTACCATTTAAAAAATATTATTATATTACTAGTGTGCAATGTAAGATTTCAAAGAAACTTGTTGTTGCGTATCCGGTACGCTGTCGAACATAGAAACCCCTTTAAAGTAAAATTAATATTTAATACGAAGATATTATTAAATATAAAAATCTTTTACTCTTTATTTACATAGGATGTTACATCGATTCTCCATATGGAGTGTGATTTTTTCTCTCATGACAATTCATGTTGGCACTAAATAAAGAAATATAATCCATTCCAAGATTTGTATAAAATTCCACCTGAGGGAGAATGAAGAGGTTCACCGGAAAGTTCAATGCACAAATTATCACATGGGATGTAAAACCCTGACCCCAGTTAGCTAGAGTCGGTGTATTATTACATAACATTGTCATGATCACAAGAAAGATCAAGTCTCGAAAGACCGATTAGTTTAGTAGTCTTGGAATAACTAGATACATTAATAAAGTTTACATTACATCATAAAATGAAAAATACAACAATATAGTCTCCATAGTCCACACTCTTATCCCCTCATACTATCCCTGCAGGTCATTCACAAATTACTTCTTCACATCCTGGGAAAAATAAAACATAGAAAAGGGTGATCTCAAATGCCCACTAAGGATTACAATATAACAGAAACATTCATAAATAAGAATAAACATTTAATGCAATGTATATCTAAAACAAAAGCCTTTTAAACTTGAACTTCAACATAGTATGGAAAAAATAAATTGAAATAATTCCATTTACTTATTCACATGGATATTCTACAAAACGAAAAATCACATGCAATATCAATAACCACTTTCATAATGATGGAATGCATAATGCCAGAATATCATAACCACATAGCCATGGCCTCATGCCAAGACTACAAATAAGATTTTGTCAAGGCCTTGTTCCAAGATACTAGTTTTTCTCATGAGACCTACCGATTCATCGAGGAGCCATAGTGGGATCCACCCATCACATATTAAGTCCATTGCATTCCCATATGAAAAGGTTTAAACATAACATAAACATTAGTAATAAAACTAGCATACGAAATATAAATACATCATCCATAAACCATGAATTGTCTAAAAATAACACATCCACATTCATACATATCACAAAACATTCAATACAATTTATATATTTTTTATCATTATAAATCAAATTCAAATTAGCGTAAAATCCATCAAAGGATGTTGGCATAGATGAAATCAAAAATATTTTTAGAGGAATATCTCTTTCTATTTTGAAATCATTTAAGAGTCATATATTTATAAAATAATACATTTTCTTTGAAAATATTCTCATAATCTTGTAACGGAATCTTTGAAGAATTTTTAATTGCAGAACATAGCCGCACCCTCCGTATAAGATAAAAAAACATTCTTACCTTAATTCTGTCGAAAATGATAAAAAGCACCTTGTTTGGAAAATGACGGAAATATTCCTTTATAAAGCTCTTATAAACAGACAAAAAAGGGTATAAATTATTGTAACCCATATTCTAGTAAATAGTATATTTTTTTTGAAATACATATTTGAGTAACATGGATGTGGATGATAAATAAGTCCCAGTAGATTATTAGGTATAAACAACCTCGGATAATGAAGAGATTGCGAAATAAACCATTACCTTGTACTTTTCCTAGGTTGGGGTAGGTAAACCTCCTGTATAATGGTGAAATAATTGTTATTAAATTATAAATAAATCATATACATTATTATGATATCATATATGATCTTTTAACATTTATTTGTTTATAATATCTTAGTGTTATCGTTGTTTCGGGTGTTAACTTACTCATTTTATTTTATATGTTTAGTTATGTAAGAAGTGTTTGTCATGGATATGTTGTATATTAATCATATCCAGAATGATATCAAGTCATTATTTACTATTTTTAATCATCAAATGAGAATCATACTTGAATGGATACAATGGAGAATGACTCTCATCGCGTTCGTGGAGACGGTAGTCCGTACGTACGCACGAACGACAATATCATTCTTTTGATATTAAAATAATATATAATTGGATGGTATATCATATATATAGAATCATTATCATGTTATATTTATTATTTAAATGAATTACACATCATTATTATACCCATCCAAATAATAATTTATTGAATAACAATTACACCATGACCTGGAGACGGTAAGCAGTATGTATGCACGTATGGTGACATGTTATTCAAAGGGTGGATAAAATACTGAATATGGTTGTACCATATTTATAATAACATTACAGTATATATAATATACTATAGTTATTATTTTATAATGGTAATAACAAATAATGAATAAGTGTAAGAAGAAAGGAACTTGAATAAAGGTGGTGAAAACATTACCTCTTCTTCGGGTTCATCGTTTTGATTTGATCAAAAGGGCTCATTAGGTTGGGTTTCTGCCTCAATGAAGGCCTCTATAATGAATTTTGGGAAGTTGAAAGATTATTTGGGTAGAGTTTGGCAGATCCAAAATGCTTTGATGGTGTGAATTAATGATAAGGGTGAGTTCCCTTTGATAAGAGGGGTGAGGGGAACCTTTCGAAAAGCTAGAAATATTATTTTATAACAAATTAATATTCAATTTATAATGTCTCCAAAGTGGATTCATTAAAGGTTAAGGTGGGTATGGGTCAAAAACCTCTCAATGAATAGGATTTATATAGGTTTGGGTTACTATATTAACCTTATCATTAAGTGTTAACTCTTAGTTAATTAGTTTCACTTTTACAATGTCTCTTTGTATTTTTATATTATATGGTTAATAAACTTAGTATATACATCCAAGTGACTCCCAGGTGGTCCATTAATGATACACCTATCATGATATAAGTCTCTTGTCCTATCCTTAGATTTTTATGAATTTAATATCAATTAATAATATAATGTTTGTTTTAAAAACTCTTTTATGTCAATTTTGACACTATTCAATAATTGATTTTTGTAAAACTCATAACAGAATTATTACTTAGAAAAAAGTTAATTAAATAAGTCCTAATATGTAATATTATCCGATAAATGTTTTATTTATTTATAAAAAGTCTCAAATTACATTTATTTGGGTATTTATAATATCAATTATTCTAATTTTTCATTAATTAGCTAATTACTGCATCAACATTGTGTCATACATAAATTAAATTATATAATGTCTAAAAATTATAAATAAAATACCACTATGTAGGAAATCTCTTTATCTTTCTAATTAATATTTATAGTCTAAAATCAAACATATATAACCCTAAGTAAAATGTTTTTTTTCTAAAAGATATATGCTTATGTCATTTTTGTATTTATTTTAACTTAATTAAAATAAAGTGTCCCTATCACCTACAAGTGGGTCCTTGGGGAACCAAATTCGACCCAAAGATGCACATGGTCGGACATGTTTCCACCGATAAGGTTAGGACACGTTTTTGGGTAATTTAGTATTATTATAATATTATTTTGTTAACCCTTATTTACCAGATTTACCCTTTAATCATGGTAAATAAAATATTTACCGAATTATACAAAATGCATAAAAATAAATGTTACCTATTCACACAATTTGGACATTATGATTCAAAATATTTAATACATTTTTCCAAATTCAAAACACATAAGTGGAAGAAATTAATTTAAAATTAATTCCCGTTGTCAAAACAAAAAGAGTGTTTTTAAGATATAATAACTATCAAAAGAATGATACTTGTTTATGTCTGGTTTAATTGTGAAATTATGTCCAATGACCCAAATTGTATTAAATGGTAAAAATATGTAACAGATATACTATAAAATCACTCAAATTCATAATTTATCACTATTAATTATTTTGATTAAAAAAATTGTTTTTAATTAAAATTTAGTAATTTTCACTATTCATCAAAATATTAAAGTTATCTGAAAAGTACCAAAATTTCACCTTAGGCTAAATTCGATACTCCGAATCAAAAAATGAAGTCCATTTTGACAGATAAAATTTATAAAATTTTAAAAAGTAGATATTACTATTCATAACAGCTAGTTTGATTGGTTGTGGTGTGTGTTAGAGCTCGATGTTGCGTACAACACACGCTATTGAATTATTCCAAGAGAAGCGTACCGTAGAAGCATTAGGTGTTACATTCTCCCCTCCTTCAAATAATTTATTCCCCGTAATTTCTAGAATACTACCGCATGAAAAGACTCGGGTGGTTCTTCATCATAATTTCCTCGTGTTCCCACATTACCTCTTCCATCTTATGGTTTCTACACAAGACTTTTACCAGACGAGTATTCCGGTTTCACAGTACTTATTCTCTCATATCAAGAATCTTGATGGGATCTTCGCAATTAGACATATAGGGTTCCAGTTATAATTCATCATAGGTGAGTACATGCATTGGGTTAGGCATGTATTTCCTCAATAGTGATACACAGAACACATCGTGAACTTTAGAGTGATTTGGCGGCATTGCCAAACGGTAAGATACGTCCACAATTAGTTCCATAATTTAGAAAGGTCTGATGTAAATGGGACTCAATTTACCTTTATTACCAAATCATATGACTCCCTTACATGGATATACCATCAGGAAAACATGATAACTGACTTGAAACTCCAAATCCTTCCTTCGATTATCGGCATAGCTCTTCTTCCTACATTGAGATGATTTGATGTGGTTTGGGATTTCCTGCACCTATTCCATCATTTCCCCTACCAGTTCTGGGCCTTCAAGTTTTAATTCACCAACCTCATCCCAACAGGTTGGTGTCCGACATCACTTTCCATAAAATGCTTCACATGGTCCCATCTGAATACTCGAATGGAAGCTATTGTTATAGGAAAATTATACCATAGGTAAATATTGATCCCACATACCCTGATAGTCATGTGAGCAGGATATCAACATGTCTTCTAAGGTTTGAATAGTTCGTTTGGATTGTCCATCTGTTTGAGGGTGGTGGGTAGTGCTCAAATGATGTTCACTATCCAAGGATTTCTGAAGACTTTTCCAAAATCGTGAAGTAAAATGGGGATCATGACCAGAAACAATAAATAGGGGTACTCCATGAAGTCTCGCAACTTCATCAATATATAGTCTTTCTAGACGTTCCAGTTGTAGATATTCTCTTATAGCAAGAAAATGTGTTGACTTGGTAAGACGATCAACAATAACCCATATTGCATCATTATTTCTAGTAGTATTTGGTAGTCTCATGAAAAATTCCATTGTGATATTATCCGATTTCCACTCAGGTATGGGGAGAGGTTGCAATACTCCACCAGGCTGTTTCCTTCTAGCTTTCACTTGTTGAAAAACCATACATCTTGACACAAAATCAGAAATCTACCTCTTCATGGTGTCCCACAAAAAATGTTCCTTCTAATATCTGTACATTTTTGTGCTCCCAGAGTGTATTGAGAAATTGGAACTATGAGCATCATCCAACAATTCTTTTTTTATATCAGTTATATCAGGAACACAAAGTCTCTTCCCTAATTTCAAAATTCCTTCTTCATACACAAAGACTCCCAATCTCCTATCATTCACAACTTTAATCTTCGTTCAAAATTCTTCATCATCGGTCTAAGAACTCTTAATCCTTTCTAGTAAAGATTGTTTGGAAACTATTTGAAAAAAGCATTGATGTTTCACCTTCCCTGGTTATTACCATGTCCATCTTCACTAGATCCATGAAAATTGGATACCTTTAAATTCTCATAATGTTCAAAACTCCATTATATTTTCTTCTCAAAGAATCTGCCACCTGGTTTGCTTTCCCTGGGTGGTAGTGTATCATACAATCATAATCCTTGAGTAATTCAAGCCATCTCCTTTGCCTCATGTTGAGTTCTTTTTGTGAGAAAATATATTTCAAACTCTTGTGATCATTATAAATCTCACATTTTCACCATAGAGGTAGTGCCTCCATATCGTCAAATAAAAAAACATAGCTTCTAACTCGAGATCATGAGTAGGATAGTTTTGTTCATGAGTTTTCAACTATCATGATGAATAGGAAATAAATCTATCATTCTATAGAAAAACACAACCAAGTCCTTTCTTCGAGGCATCACTATAAATAACGAACCCATCATTTTCTGATGGTAGAGTCAATATAGGAGCATTGACTAATATTCTCTTCAGTTCTTCGAAAAATATTCACACTCTTTTGTCGAAACAAATTTAACCCCTCTACGTGTGATCTTGGTTAATGGGTTAGCCAACTGGGAAATAATCTGGACAGAAGTCGATAATAACCTGCTAAACCAATAAAACTACGTACCTATGTTATACTCACCGGTGCAGGACATTCATGGATTGCCATGGTCTGAGAAGGATCAACAGAGATTCCATATTTAGAGACAATATGGCCAAGAAAAGAAATCTCCTGATGCCAGAATTCACACTTTCTAAACTTCTCATATAATTCATGTCTTCTCCGAGTCTTTAATATAATGCGCAAGTGACTTTCATGATCTTTGTAGCATTTGGATTATACCATGATATCATCAATAAATACCACTACAATGTCATCAAGATATTCCTTGAAAACTATGTTCATTAGATCTATAAAAACAGAGGGTGCATTAGTCAATCCAAAATGCATTACTGTAAACTCGTAATGCCCATACCTTGATCGAAATGCTGTCTTCGGAATGTCTTACTTCTTCATAGACAACTAATGGTATCCTGATCGAAGGTCAATCTTTGAAAAGTATTTAGCTCCATGAAGTTGGTAAAATAAATCATCAATGAGAGTTAGGGGATACTTGTTCTTTATTGTTATAGCATTGATTCCCTGTAGTCGATACAGAACCCCATAGATCCAGCTTTCTTTTTTAACAAAAAGAACATGGGCTCCCCATGGATAAACACTAGGGTGAATAAATCCCTTATTACTCAATTTCTCTAGTTTTTTCTTTAGTTCAACTAATTCTATAGTGGCCATACGATAAGGGGTATTTGATATAGGCATTGATCGAGGAATTAAATCAATGGAAAACTCAACTTCTCGTTATGGAGGATGTCCAGGTAAATCTTCTGGAAACATATCTAAATATTCTTTCACAACAGGTACAACCTCTATTTGAACATTCCTTTCCTCAAACATAGTCATTTTATTCTCTTCCTCCCCATTAATTGAATTTTGATGAGCTATTGGGGTGGATCTAGATAAGAATTATGTGGTGACTATTTTTCTCTAAAGATAAAGTGTTCCTTATCATCAGCATCAAAAATCGTAACCTCCGTATTCTTACAATAAATCTTCACACCATAGACCAAAATCCAGTCCATACCGACGATTATATCAAACTCAATCATACGTATGAAGATCAAATCAACGGATAAAGAACATTTGTGTGCTCTAATAGGGATTCATTCACAATACTGTGTTGCAATGATACTTCCCTTAGGTGTTTTAATTGACAACTCCATTGTTAAATAAAATTGTAAATATCTAATTTTATTAGAAGACTGGGAAGATATGAAACAATGTGATGATCCAGAATCATATAATGCATTTTCTAAACATGAGGAAACCATTATATTACCTGCCACCACGTCTTTTGAAGATTCTACCTCAGTAGTAGTGATAGCATTAGCTTGGCTTTGATCCCTTGGCCTTTTCTAAGGTATGTTCCCCGGATGTTTGGGAAATTTATTTTCATAATGTCCCATCTCCCTACAATTATAGCATTGGACATCGGTAGCTTCCTTATTCCCGTTGCAATCACGAGCTTGGTGGCCTTTTTCACCACACTTGTAACAGACTCCCGTTTCTTTTAAGCAAGTACTGGGGTGTTTCTTACCACATTTACTGCAGGATGGATATTCAACTTTTCCCTTCTTCCCTTTATTTCCATTCATATATTGATCAGTAGATCTCTTCTTCTCTTGCTTTGCTTTAAAGTCATATGAGTTAGAGAATTTGTTTTCTATCTTGATAGCACATGAGACAATGTCTTCATACGATGAGAAGGATTGTGAGACTAATGATCGACGGAGAAATGGTTTTAACCCATAAAAGAAACGATCAATATTAATTCTTGGGTTACATATATAATCTCCAGCATACCTTGCTAACATTGTAAAGTTAGCCTCATACTTTGCGACATTCTCATCCTCCTTTTGTCTCAGACTCATAAATTGTATTTCCATATATGCTCGATGTTCACGAGGAAAGTATTTTTCTAAAAACAGATCACTGAACTCCCTCCATTCCATATTTTATACTTCATCATCTACCTTTGTGTTTTGAATCAATGAACACCATTGATCAGCATCTCCACTGAGGTGGTAAACTACCATGATAACTTTTTTCCTTTCACTACTCCACAAGGCCTAAAATATTTTCTCTAGGGAATTTATCCATTGCTCAGATACTAAGGGATTTATAATCCCATTTAATGTTGGTGGTTGTTTCCTCATGAAGCTAGATAATAATTATTCTCCACGCTGCAGATCAGGGTGTATTATATGGGTAAGGTTATTATTTATAACCTGAGTGAGTTTTCCCAGAATGGTGATAAGTTGATCAGCACCAGTTGTATCACCATCTCCTCTATAAATATCTTGAGAAGGAGGGAAATCCCTACATGGAGTATGTGCATTGATACGGTTTCCATTTCTTCAACTAGGTGCCTTTTTTGAACAATGGCATAAACTAGATCAGTTAATGAATCAAAATACATAATTCCATACTTATAAAAAACATAACATAAATTGAACTATTTATCGATAAAATCCATAATCATAAAAAAAAATTATTTGAGTATGTATATACTCATAAACCCTTCATAATGATTTTTAAATAAAATGAGAGTTATCCTAAGAATATCCCCCGGTAGTGTCGTAACCAAGAGTGCAGCAAGGCCTGTTGTCGTGCACCAGTTCCCGTTCGAATCTAGCTCAAAGTGGTGTTTTCGGGTTTTACACCTAGGTACATCTGTGCCAGAGCCACCTCTACCTGATCGTATCCAGATAGGGATGTATTGCTCGGAAAACTCACAAAATCTCTACAATACCATAATTCTAGGAAATTCTTCTATACTAATCCTCAATGTCCATCTTAAATTAATGTGCTCTAATCAGAGTTTATCTAAATATTGCTTCCAAGGTTTGTAATAAACTTCCTCTGATACCAACTGTAACTGCCCGACCCCAGTTACCCAGAGTCGGTGCATTATTACATAACATTAGCATGATCACAAGAAAGATCAAGTCTCGAAAGACAAATTTGTTTAGAACCCTTGGAATGACTAGATACATTAATAATGTTTACATTGCAACATAAAATGAAAACTACAACAATATTGTCTCCATAGTCCACACTCTTATCCCCTCATACTATCACTGCAGGTCATTCTTAAATTACTTCTTCACATCCTAGGAAAAATAAAACATAGAGAAGGGGTGAGCTCAAATGTCCAATAAAGATAACAATATAGCAGAAACTTTCATAAATAAGATTAAATATTTAAGGCAATGTATAACTAAAACAAAATCCTTTTAAACATGAAATTCAACATAGTATGATAAAAATAAAATGAAATAATTCCATTTACATTTTCACATGGATATTCTACTAAACTAATAATCACATGCAATATCAATAACCACGTTCATAATGATGGAATGCATAATGCCAAACTATCATAACCACATAGCCAATTCCTCGTGCCAAGACTACAAATATGATTTCATTTAAGGCCATGTTCCAAGACTCTAGTTTGTCTCATGAGGCCTACTGATGCATCAAGGAGCTATAGTGGGCTCCACCCGTCACATATTAAGTCCAATTAATTCGCATATGAAAATGTTTAAACATAACACAAACATTCGTAATAATACTAGTATACGGAATGTATATACTTAATCCATAAACCATGAATGTTATAAAAATAACACATCCACAGTCAAACATAATACAAAACCTTCAATAAAATATAAAATCATTGTATCATAATAAATCAACTTCAAATAAAATTAAAATCCATCAAAGGATGTTGACATAGATGAAATCAAAACACTTTTTAGAGAAATATCCCTTTGTATTTTGAAATCATTTAAGATTCATATATTTATAAAATAAAAAATTTGCATTGAAAATATTCTTATAATCTTGTAAGGTAAGCTTCTAAGATTTTATAATGGTTGAAAATAGCCGCACCCACCATATAAGTTAAAAAACATTCTTACATTAATTCTGTCGAAAAGGTTAAAAAGAACCTTGTTTGGAAAACGACTGAATGATTCCTCGATAAACCTCTTATAAAAAGTAAAACAACGGAATAAATTACTTTAACACATATTCTAGTAAATAGTAAAAATGTTTTGGAATATGTTTTAAAGAAACATGGATGTTGATGATAAAGTAGTCCCAATAGATTTTTACGTATAAATAACCTCGGATAATTAAGATATTGCGAAATAAACCCTTAACTTGTTCTTTTCATTGGTTGAGATAGGATAAACACCTTTATAATGGTGAAATAATTGTTATTAAATTATACAAGAATCATATACATTAATATGATATCATATATGATCTTTTAATATTTATTTGTTAATAATATCTTGGTATAGTCGTTGTTTCAGGTGTTAGCTTACTCATTTTATTTTATATGTTTTGTTATGTAAGCCGTGTTTGTCATGGATAGGTTGTATCTTAATCATATATTTAATGATATCAATTCTTAAGATACTATTATTAATCTTCAAATGAGAAATATACTTGAATGAATATGATGGAGAATAAATCTCATCGCGTTCGTGGAGGCGATAGTCCGTACGTATGCACGAGCGACAATATCATTCTTTTGATATTAAAATAATATATAATTTGATGGCATATCATATATACAGAATCATTATCATGTTATATTTATTATTTTTATGAATTACACATCAATATTATACCCATCCAAATAATAATTTATTGAATAACAATTACACCACGACGTGGAGATGGTAAGTCGTACGTACGCACGTATGGTGACATGTTATTTAAAGGGTGGATAGAATACTAAATATTGTTGTACCGTATTTATAATAACATAAAAGTATATATAAGGTAATGGAGTTATTATTTTAAAATTTTAATAACAATGAAAGAAGAAGGGGAAGAAGAAAGGAACTTGAAAAAGGGTGGTGAAAACATTACCTCTTCTTCGGGTTCTTCCTTTTGATTTGATCAAAAGGGATTCTTAGGATGGCTTTCTGACTAATGTAATTCCTCTAGGATGAAGTTAGGGAATTTTAGAGAGTATTTGGGAAGATTTTTCCATGCGAAATGGCTTTGAAAGTGTGAATTAATGAGAAGGGGCGCTGTTTTATAAGAAGGTTGATGATCACCTTTGGAAAAGCTAGAAATATTATTTTATAATAAAATAATTTTTGGTTTCAAAGGATATAAAGTAATTATATAATGGTTAAGGTGGTGAGGGATCGAAAAACACTCAACTAATTGGATTTAGATAGGTTTGGGTTACTATATTAACCTTATCATTATGTATTAACTCTTAGTTAATTAGTTTCACTTTTACAATGTCTATTTGTATTTTTATATTATATGGTTAATTAACATACTATATCCTTCCAAGAGACCCCCAATTGGTCCATTAATGATACACCTATTATTATATAAGTCTCTTGGCTGAACGTTAGATTTTTAGAAATTTAATATCAATTAATAATATAATATTTTTTAAAAAACTCTTTTATGTCAATT
This sequence comes from Viscum album, assembly GCA_963277665.1. NCBI lineage: Eukaryota > Viridiplantae > Streptophyta > Magnoliopsida > Santalales > Viscaceae > Viscum > Viscum album. Next base: position 1,362,929,799 of record OY728162.1, on the reverse strand, counting down.
TTGACACTATTTAGTAATCAATTTTTGTAAAACTCACAACAGAATGATTACATCAAAAAAAGTTAATTAAATCAATCCTAACATATCATATTATCCTATAAAATTATTGGTATTTATAAAAAGTCTCAAATTACATTTATTTGGGTATTGATAATATCAATTATACTAAATTGTCATTAATTTGTCAATTACTACATCACCGTTGTGTCATAAATAAATTAAAGTATATAATGTCTAGAAATAATAAATAAAATTCCATTATCTAGGAAATATTTTAATATTTATAATGAATATTTATAGTCGAAAATCCAACATATATAACCCTATGTAAAAATTGTTTTTCTAAAAGATATATGCTTAAGTCATTTTTGTATTTATTATAACTTAATTTAAATAAAGTGTCCCTATCACATGAAAGTGGACCCATGGGGTCCCAAAATAGACTCCAAGATTCCTATGGTTGGAAATGTTTCCACAAATAATGTTATGACACGTTTTAGGGTAATTTAGTATTATTATAATATTATTTTTAACCCTTATTTACCAGATTTACCCTTTAACCATGGTAAATAAAATATTTACCGAAGTAATTATTCAAAATGTCTAAAAATAAAAGTTACCTATTTACACAATTTGGAAATCCTGATTCCAAATATGGAATCGATTTTTCCAAATTCAAAACACAGAAGTGGCAGAAATTAATTTAAAATTAATTTCCGCTGTCAAAACAAAAAGCGGGTTTTTAAGATATAATAACTATCAAAAGATTGATACTTGTTTATGTCCGGTTTAATTGTGAAATTCTGTCCAATGACCAAAATTGTATTAAATGGTAAAAATATATTACAAATATACTTTAAAACCTCTCAAATTAATAATTTATCAATATTAATTATTTTGATTAAAAATCTTGTTTTTAATTAAAATTTTGTAATTTTTACTATTCATCAAAATATTGAAGTCATCCAAAAAGTAAATTTTTTTTACCTTAGTCTAAATTTGATACTCCGAATCCAAAAATGAAGTCCATTTTGAGAGATAAAATTTATATAATTTTAAAATTTAGGTATTAATATTCATAACGGCTAGTTTGATTGGTTGTGGTGTGTGTTAGAGCTCGATGTTGCATACAACACACACTATTGTATTATTCAAAGAAAAGCATACCGTAGAAGCCTGGGGTGTTACAGGGGAGGATTTATATTAATGGGAAGCAATGATTTCATCATTTTTTGTTTTCATCAAAATCTTTACTTCCATAATTTGTGGTGGTGTTCGGATAGTTATACTAAACATTAGGGATATAAAAGAATGTGTATAACTAGAATAAAAAAGTATATTCGCTATTCCTGAATGAATAACTAGCATACCTATCACCACTTCATTGTCAGGGTTCACTTCTACGGTAGTGATGGAAAACGATCAGCCATGCTTTCATGGAAGTTCTTGGTTTCCTTCGAAAACCCTTGGATTAAAGAACTGGTTTTCAAAGAGGCATGGTTCTTTGTAGTTGTTTTAATGAACAATGTTTTGATTGTCTAACAGAGAATTCCTCTCCTCAGTTGTAGCCACAGGTTTTTCTTGTCTACAGTTAATAGTTAACCTCAATGATCCTCCAAAATTCATCTAACAAAGTAAAATTTTAAAAAATATAGAATTAAGATCACTATATTTCTTAAATATACAAATTGTTTTTAACAACATGATATTTTATTAGATATTTCATCCAAATATATTTAATGTCCTAGGTATCTTTCGATAAACACCAGCATGAGCTTAAGAGATCCTTGATATACTATTAAAAATATTATTATTTAATGTTATCACATTAAAAATTAAAATATATGGGTATGAATATGATTAAATAATTTACGAACAATATGAAATGTTAAAAACAAATATTTAATCATACGAATTAGTCATTCATTTTTTATTTAATTCATTATATTCCACTAAACATTTATTTCTTAATAAAGGCTTATTTTTTTATTTTTGTTAGTTAATATTATAATTAATTTTTTAACTTTTGAAATAATTATTTGACCAAAATAAAGTTCATTTTGTAAATAATTATATAAAAATATGTTTTCACTAATGGATGTATTTTTTTAAACAGATTTTATAGTGATTAGTGAAAAATATCAATTTTTGGAAAAACATTATTTAAAACTCATTTAAATGAATAATTATTTGTTTAATTTTATATAGAATTAACATAATTATTAATTATTTCTATATATAATTTACGTTAATTCATTTGAATCTTCATTATATATTATTATAAAATGAGTAAATTGGTTGGCTTAAAAAATTATTTTTCTGATCCTTCTCATATTAGTTTTTTGAATTTATATTAGAATTAATTTGTATAACACATATATATATATATAATCATAAAAAATTAATTCAATATATTTAATAAGTGGTGAAAACATTCTAAATTTATCCATTTTATGTTAAGTCATAATGAATAGTAAATTGTTTAATATTTTTCGACGACAATTGGTAAAATAGAAATCTATGACAAATATAATACGATAATATCCCATTAATGTCCCTAAAACATCCATATATTTTATTTTATAATTATATCCCATTTATAATGAGCCATTATATTAATAAAGTCAAATTAGTCATTTTATTTAATAATAAAAATTTTATTATTTGATTTAGGGAATCGTCAAAAAAGGCATACTCAGATTTCTAATAAATATAATAAATTTTTTATATGGTTGAAAAGTTCGATAAAAAATATTCATCTGAACTCTAATATTTTATCTTCATTATCTAATTTTATATTTTGTTTTCTAAATAAGTTTTTACCATAAAATATTACCCAATTTTGATGGTGTAATTATTTAATTTATTTAGACATAAAACAAATGATATTGTAAATTATTTTTAAACGATAATATGATATAATTGAAGATATTAATAAATTTTATAGATGAATATGCCATTTTATAGGGGATTTAAAAAATTATATTAAAATTTATCTAATTTTTAGTTTTTTTAATGTAAAAGTATTCAATAGTTAGAATAATTGATATTTATGATATCTTGTAAAAATAATATTTTATTAAAAGTTTTAAAATTTAAAAAAATTATAAATTTTATAAAATTATTAGTATATGGTATTAGAAATTTTATATGGCACATTTATGTGTATTTTTTATTTTTATTGTAAATTTATTTACAATTAAGTTGTATAAAACATTAATTTTACAGTAATTTTCAAAAGGTATAATGAAGGGTTAAAAATAAAATATAACGGTAGTATTGTTATGAAAAAATACCCATATCTTATTTTAATATATTACATAATATTTGAATCATATTTTATTAAAATATTATTAATTTGGATTTATTAGGATTTAAATTTTTTTATTATTCATTTATTATTATAAGGAACTCCAAGAGATCGCCTCCACTCAATTATAAAAGGTAACCCCTTAATTATTTTATTTTCTCCACACTAAAAAATTTTGATCAAATATTCACAACAGAATTATATTATTTAATTTCATAGTAAAATTATAATGATTATTGTGTTATCAGAATATAACCACTAGGACCCTTATGTGGATATCCAAAGGAATTTTTTTTAAAATGCGGTAATCGATTTAACTTAAAACATTTTCATTTATACAAATTTGATGTTAATAAAATATCTATAATTTATCATAAAATAATTAATTTGGTATCATATATACTATTAAATTTTAATATGACTGGTAAAAAACCATTATACACCCCCCATTTCATCAATTGAGACTTGAAAGTATCACATGTGTGTACGAACGTCTTCCCATTTCTACATAGCGATACCGTTTATTTTTAATAACCATCATTTTCTGATTTGTATTATTAATTGATAAATTTTTATATATCATAATTATGATATAATTATTTTACTATGATATCAAAATAATATTTTCCTACATACATTCAAAACTGTTGTATGACGATAACACCACACATGAATACATATGTACTACCACATACACAGTACAATGAGAATCATTTTGCATTTTTATATTATTTGGATTGAATGTTGGGTGGTTTTTATATTATATATATGAAACAATAAATATTATTTAATTTTTATTTATTATTATTTTTTTCATTAATTTAATTAGTTGAATAAAGAAAATAATGTTGATGCGTACAAACAACCTAGATTCTCCATTAAGGGTGTAATTATTTTTCAAAGTCTACAATTATGGATTAAAATAAATGTATTTATATAGTGAATAAATTTTATAATATAATAATGTATCCTATTCATGATTAAATTTATAATAAAATTAAATTTATTATAAAGAAGGATAGAATGGGTTCGTTGTAACTAAAGCTTTAGGTGAGAGATTTTCCTCTCACTTTTATTTATATCGGATGAATTCAATAAAAACCATTATATTTATTTCACACATAAAAATAATTTATTACATTAAGTATTCACTTAATAAAACATATAATATAAATAGGTATAGTGTCAATGGGGCATAAGAATGTTACATAACAACATAAAACACGAAATACACATCTTTATTGAAAACAACTTTTACACGACCGCACATATTCCATCGTACATAGCATTTCATGTGATTACCTGAGAACATGCACAAGAAAGGGGTGCTCTATAAGGACCATTAAGGTATTAAATAAGGAGCTAAATGAATAATATAGTACAAGTTAAGTAATATGAATATTAATGGATCATAAGAGAAACATGAACATATAGGTATGATATAACATGATTATCGTTGCCTAGAAATGTGGCATCAACATTTAACATGATATTAGAATCATCCAATGATAATTGCACAATGAGCATGAGTAAACCCTCAATGATTTAGAATTATAATGACTAAAACCTCATTTCACGTGACTTATCATTATTCTAATATTTACCCAATGCATTGAAGTGCTATCAGGGTGCACCCTTCTTAAACATTTAATTTCATGCATAAGTGTTCCACATGGATCATATAACATGGAATCATTCGAAATCATAAGATTTTATTCTTAAGGAATTTTTAATACATATATGTATGTACCATTAAATATTTATATGTTTATAAAGGTTAATACCTTTGATAAATACATGGGTACAATATTCACTACACACTAACTTTGGCTTGGAAAGTCACGGTGCAATTTCAGTAGCATAACGACATGAAATAAAAATTAATTACAAATGTTGATGAGAGATAAAAGGGAATCTCAACTTTTTTTACAGGAAATTTATAGTAATGGAGTCATATATAAACATTTCCCCATCATATGTAATTTTCTAATAGAAAGTGTAACATAATGAAGAAACACCATGAAATTGGATTAATGGAATAACTCTTATAAAATTTTGGAATGGTAATGTGTACATGGGAGGGATTAGTGAGATTAAAAGAGGAATCTCATCATTCAAACATAATCAGGGCAGTATGGGGCTGGTATGAAATTATAACCCAATGTTTTTAATTTGAATCAAATTAGTAATACTATATAATGAAATATGGACAAATATGAGAATGGATGAAATCCATTACTCATAAGTATGTTCACAAAGGCCTGGAAGTGTCTTGAGAGAGTCTTATCGGGGGATTTTGGAACCTTGGGTGGATTCTACAGAGATTAGGGCAGGAGTTGGTTGAGATAAAATGGATTTTAGTGAAGATATGTGGGATCGTGGGTGGATTTATATATGGAAAGTGAGGAAATTCTTTATTATTTAGGTTTTAGACACTACACAATAAACTAATCAAAACCACAAACCATAAAATGTTTTCCCATGGTTTTTTCAAAGGGGATTAGAAAATATTTTTATATAAGGCCAATATATGAATGTATTAAAATATTTGGTTTGCTTATGTAGAGGTGAGTCACACTCTCATAGAAATCATTTTAAAATGATAAAATGTTTTATAAGACATGGAGGGTCCACTATGTCATTGTAAAATAAATCAACAAAAAAACCAAAATCACATTATTTTAAAGTTAAAACATATATTGGCCGAAAATCCCATTTATAGTATTTTATTCAATCACAATTATTTTATTATGATATTATAAAACACATTATATATTTAAACCATATTTAATTTTAACCAAAACTGTTGACTGTCTCAAAATATTATATAAAATTAACTGTTTGATATTTCGACATCCGATTTGCAAAAATAATATTCATTTTAATTAAATAACTTTCTATATATTTTTATTTTCACTTTTATAATAGTAACTGATATTTATGAAAAATTCATGGGTTTTGACAAAAACAATTTTAAAACCATAATAGAAATCACAATTGTATTCATAAAATAATACGATCATTTGTGTTTAATAAAAATAAATTTAATAATAATATTTTATTAAAATATTATTTAATTATAAAAATAAATAAATACATCAAAAATGATTTTTAATAGAATTTAAATATTAACTAAAATTAATATTTGTGATTTCAAAACCATTTAAAAAGAAACAATAATAAAAAATAATGTATATTATTTATTCAATATAAAACAAATACACATTATGCTAGGGTTTAGAGACAAAACCCCTTATAACACCTATATAATACAGAAGGGTAAGGTGTGCGATAGTGACATACTCTTGGGGTGTCTCTGATAACATCCCTCAACGTGAAATCTTTATTTACATCAACTTACCTGGTAGGCAGTTACATTCATGCTTAACATGTTGAAGCTCGACTGGGGATTGGTCAAGAGGGATGCCTTGTGATGAAACCTCCTTTTGGACATTTCCAAAATGGTCTTCGTATGGAGCAATTCTACATGATGAGTCCAATGCTTCTTTTGTCTGAGTAAACTGGTGTTGTTAAATCCATGTATTTATACTAGACATGTGATCAATGTTCAATGAATATATTATAAATAGTAACATTTCATAATGGTATTTTATAATAAAAAATCAAAAAAATAAGCAAGTTTATATTTTATATAACCATTCATATTAAGACAAATAATGAGATAAAAAAGAATTTAATTATTTAAATTTTGGGTCGTTACAATCTTCCCCCCTTAAGAAACTTTTCCCTTGAAATATCTTTTTTCCTCAGTAAAACATATGAGGGTAACTATGGATCATTAGTTCTTCTATTTACCACATTTATTCTTTAATCATGTGGTTTCACCACAACATCTTTACGAGGGGCATTGTCTTATTTCATAGAACGTTTTCTCTACTATCTATGATCTTCAACAGCTTCTCTTCATAGGTGTGGTAATTATCCAATGATACCACATCTAGGTTTAGTACATGTGATGGGTGAAGTATGTACTTCCTCAAGAGTGATATATGGAATACATAATGTACTTGAGATAGGTTCGGTGGGAGTTATAGTTGATATGCCACTACTCCAATGCGATGAAGGAACTCAAAATGGACGATGTACATTGGACAAAGATTCCCTTTCTTCCCAAATCTCAGAAATCTCTCCCACGGTGATATGTGGAGGAATATAGTGTCTCCTATATCCAACTCTAGGTCTCATCAATGATTATCAACATAACTTTTTTGTCGAATCTTAGTAGATTTAATGTTCTTCTAGATGTTCATAAAACTCTCCATCATTTCATAGACCATTTCAATCCCGACTAGTTTTTTCTCCCCAACATCATCCCATCATACCGTTGTTCTTCACATTATCGAATAAAGGTCTTCATAAGGATCCATTTGGATGCTTGAGTTGAAACTGTTATTGTATGAAAATTCAACTAGAGGAAGACTTCCATCCCATCCACTTTTTAAGTCCATTGAACAGGCTCTCAACATGTCCAAAAGTGTTTTCATAGTCTGCTCATACTGTCCATCATTTTGAGTATGATAAGTCATAATGATGTTCAACATAGCATTTAGAGAATATTTATTACTCTTATAGAACTTAGAAGTGGATCTTGTATCTTGATCAGATACAATAGACTGTTTGTATCCATGCATCCTAACATCTTCTACAATATATCTCTGTTCGAGTTGATCGAATGGAAAATCATCTCAAATTAATATGAAGTGTGTTGTCTTTGCAAGAAGATCCACAAAAAAAGACAGCATTGATTTATTTGGATATCTTTGGATGTCTGGTGGAAAATTCCATAGTGATATTCTCGAATTTACATGCTGTTATGGGTAATGGTTTAATCTTCCCCTTAGACTTATGCCTCACATCCTTCACATGGTGACATACTATGAACTTTGAGATGTACACATCGATCTACTTCTTCATGTTATCCCACCAAATATGCTCTTAGATATCATGAAGACAATTTTTGTTTCTAGAGTTAATTGAGAAATTATAACTATTTGCATCATCAAAAAATTCATTCTTAATCTCTGGATTTTTTGGAAGACATAGTCTTGAAAACAATCCCACATTTTCGTCTACATTAACATTAAACTATGAGTATTTCCCTGTTCGTATTGTTTCCACTTTCTTTTGAATTCCCACATCATCTATTTTCACATCATTTATCCTTTCATAAAGAGATGGCTGAGAAATAATTTGTGAATTGATTGATGATGTTCCATTCTTTATGATTACCATGTCCATCTACATCAAATCTAAGAAGATTGGATCCTTTTCAGTTCTCATAAATTATATAATTTTTGGGCCCTTTCTTCTAGGTGAATCATCCACCTTGTTTTCTTTCCCGTGATGGTGAAGGATTGAGCAGTCATGGTCATTGATCATCTCTAACCATCAGCATTGGCGCATATTCAACTCTTTCAGTGTGAATATATACATGAGGATTTTTTGGTATGTATATATTTCACACTTCTACAGAAAGAGATAATGTCGAAAAATATGAGAAGGAAAGCTCAATACATCCAACTCTAAATAATATGTGTGATAGTTTTGCAGATGAAATTTTAATTTCCTGGAAGTATAGGCATTGACATTGACTTTTTTTCATCAGCACATATCCCATGAACTTCTTCGAGGCATAACTAAATACCACAAAACATTCTCCACTTCTGGGTATTGTGAGAATTGTTGCAATGATAAGCCTCCTTTTTAATTACAAGAATCAATCTTATCATTCATCATTCCTAAAACTTGAATCACTTATGATTTAGCTTGGTTAGAGGGTTTGAAAATTGAGATAAATTTATCAAAAATCGGTGGTAATTTCCACCTACCAGGGGAAGCTATGGATATTTCTCACTTATTTTTTCCTCGTCCATCCCTCATTTGCAGCTATCATGGAGGTATCCATAGATATCTCATTTATTTTGATGATATGACTTAAGAATGAGACCTACTTAAACCCAAACTCACACTTTCTGTACATTGAATATTGCTTCTCCTTTCTCAATGTCTATAGTATAGTTATGATATTCTCCTCATGACCCCCCATGGTTTTGGAGTACAAAAGAATATCATCTATAAATACTAACACAAATTTGTTGAGATAATTGCTAAAAACTCTATTCATCAAGTACAAAAAGATTTCCGGACATTAGTGTGTCTGAAAATCATTACTATGAATTCAAAGTGCCAATATCATGTACCAAAAAAGCCATTGGAATATCCTCTTTCTTAGCCCTGACATGATAATATCTTGACCGCTGATCCACCTTGGAGAGGTATTGGGTTGCACATAGCTGATCAATAAATCCATCAATTTGTTGTAGAGAGTAATTATTCTTTATCGAGACTGTGTTGACCTCATGATAATCAATGAAAAGGCGCATTAACCCATCCTTATTCTTGACGAAGAGGACTAGTGCACCCCATGGTGAGGCACATGGGCATAAAAACCCTTTATGCAGATTCTCTTGTAATTGTTTCTTCACCTCCTCAAGATATATAATATCCATTCTATAAAAAGACATTGATATTGTAAACACCCCATGTATATGATAAATTGAGAATTAGACATCTTTTCTAGGAGGAAGATCATACAATTCCTCAAGAAACACTTCAGGTAATGTACTTACAATAGGAATGTCTTCAGGTATGGTTTCTACCATGGACTCAATCATATGAGCAAGATATGACTTCTTATAGGGAAGTAATATCAATGCTTGTAATTATGGTTCTATAGAATATCTGTCCCCCACCTTGCTCTTGTATAGAATCGGGGGTCAATTATCCATATAAAGAGTGATTTATCACTCACGACAATTTATGTTGGCTTTATATAAGGAAATACAATCCATTCCAAGATTTGATTAAAATGCTAAAAGAGGGAGAATGAAGAGGTTCATCGGGAATATCAATGCACAAATTATCATAGAGGAGGAGTTATATTCATCGGATGAAATGATTTCATCATTTTTTGTTCTCATCGACATCTTTACTTCCATTATTTGTGGTGATGTTGGGATTGTTCTACAAAACATTTGGGATAAAAAAGAATTCTTAGAACTATAATCAAAATGTATATTCATTATTCTTGAATGAATAACTAGCATAACTTTCACCACTTTGTTGTCAAGGTTCACTTTTATGGTAGTTATGGAAAACTCTCACCCATGATGTCATGGAGGTTGATGGTTTCCTCCGAAAACCCTTGGCTTAGGGAAATGGTTTGCAAATATCCATGGTTCTTTGTAGTATTTGTAATAAACAATGCATTGATGGTCTAATAGAGCATTCCTATCCTCAGTTGTAGCCAAGGGGTTTTCTTGTCTACATTTAATAGTCAATTTCCCTTCTCTTCCACATCTAAAGCATTTTACTAACCCTCCATGAAATTACTGGGGTGCTTTATTCTTCACTTTTGGAATATAGGGAGTTGGATTTTCATAGCACAGTTGGATTTATCCATTGGATCACCAAAATTAAATTCAAACAATTGATTCTAATCCCAGTGATACCCTTGAGATTCACAGTTCTCCATTTCTACTTATAGGGCACATCAGACAATTTCTTCATTGCTCTTGAATTGATGAATCACGATGACTTTCTGTAGGCCAGTTATTATCCCACCAAAGAGGCGGCCAACCTTTCATTTGGGGGTAACAACAATTACATAAGATTATCATGCACAACTTGTGATTTTTTCCTTGTATGCTTCAATGGATTCATTGTCTTTTTTTCATGAGGTCAAGAAAGTCCGTTTGCATCTTATATCAGTGGGTGTAAGTATAAATATATTTGAAAAACTTTTCCGGAAATCATTCCACTCCAACACCTCGATCTCTTCCTTGGGATTCATATTTTCATACAATTTCCATCATTGATTAGATTCATCCTCTATACTATAAGCATCCAAAAGATCCATCTCTTGTTCGTAACATTGAAGGATGGATAAGATCTTCATAATGTAGTTGATCCAGTGTTCGAAGAATGAGGGATCATATGATCCATTAAAAGTAGGAGGATTTAGTTTCATGAAGCTATCGATTATGAATTCTTATTTTCTTGGGGGGGGGGTGGGTTGAAAATTCCTATAAACACATGTTTCTATTCAAAAATTGAGTGAACTGATAGTGTATCATGGAAATGTTCATGATTCTTGCACCCATCAGATTGATCATCTCATTAGAATATTCATCACATTGACCTTCACATAGGTCGTTAACCCAATTCCTTCTATTACTGGCCATTAGTTGTAATAAAATTAATGTTATGGGTAACACAGAATTGGATAGCCAATGAAAAAATGGATTACTTTTAAAATTAATTTATTTTTTTATCGTAGGAATTTATAGGCTTCAATCTATGTTATCCATGATCTATTTCTAAACATATAGTCTTATTGGAATTTTTCACTCATAATAATTGTTCATACTAAGCTTATAAATTTACAAAACAATATCCCCCTATAGTGTCATATCCAAGAGTACATCAAGAACCATTGTTTTTTACCAGTTCCAATTCGAGTCTATCTTAAAGCAGTTTTTACGAGTTTTACCCCAAGATACAACATTTCTAGAACCGCCTCTACCTGCCCATACCAAGACATGGATGTATTTTTTTTGATAAACCACATAATAAATACTCATGAATATTTAGGGATGTTTTTATAATACTTAGTCTTATCCCTATGGATTTCACTTGTGTTTTCTAATCCAAATCCAAAATATAACTAAACGTATCCTATGATACAAACTATAACAAAGCTGCTCTTTATTTCACAGTTAAAAAAATTATTACATAAAATATTCACTTCATAAAACATATATTATCAAAATATATAGTGATTTTAGGACATAGGAACATTATGTTACAACTTTAAACATGAAATATCCATCATTATTGAAATCATATTTTATTTGACCACAGACATTCCTTCGTACATAACATTGCATGGGATAACCTGAGCACATGGATAAGAAAATGGTGAGTTATAAATCCTATATAGGGAGTAAACAAGTCATAACATGAGGAATACATAACATTTTAGTCAATAGGAATATCAATAGATCATAAGAGAAATATGAACATAAATTCTTGTTATATCATGATTATCAATGCATGGAAATGTGGCATCAACATTTAACATTATATTTGAATGATCCAAGGATAATTGCACATAAATCATGAGTAAAAAATCATTTCACTTGAATTGGAATGAGTAAACCCTCATTTCACATGACGTATCATGATACTGGTCTTTACCCAATGTAAAGAAGTGTTATCAGGGCACACCCTTATTAATAATGTCATTTCATGCATAAGTGTGCCACATAGATCATATAACATGGAATCATTCAACATCATAAGTTATTCCATGTCTAAGGAATATGAAAAAAATATGATTAATTAAAATTACATTTTCATATGTTAATAATGTTGAATACCTTTGATAAATAATTTGGCATGAAATTCACTATAAAATGATTTTTTCTTGGAAAGTCGTAGTGCAATTTCGGCAGCATTATAGTGTGACATAAAACTTCATAAAAAGGTTGATTTGAGAGAATGGGGAATCTCATCATATGTACATAAAATGGACACTAAGGGGGTAATATTGATATATGTACCAATCATATTGAATTTGGACGTAGAATGTGTAACATAATAATGATACATGAAGATGGAGGATAAATAGAATAATTCATATTAAATTTTGGCATGGTAATGGGTGCACATAAGAGGTATTAATGAGATATAATGAGATATCTCATCATTAAAAATAATGAGGGTAGTATGTGGGAGTTTCAAAATCATACCCCCAACATTTTTATTTGAAAACAAATGGGTATAGTAATATAAATAAATTTGGGAAAAATGATAAAGGAAGAAAACCCTTACTTGGATATTTGATGGAAAAGGATTGGGAGTGGATTGAGAGAGAAGTTTTGGGAGCTTGTGGAACCTTGGGAGGAATCTAGATAGAGTAGGTCAGAGGATGTTTTTATCTAACATGTTTTTCAGTGAAGAGAAGAGGGATCTTGGGTGTGTTTATATACAAAAACAGAGTAAATTCTTTATTATTTAGGTTTTGGACACTACACATTAAACTAATCCAAACCACAAACCATACCATGGTTTTTTCACATTTTTTTTCCAAATGAGAGTGGAAAAAATTATTTTTTAATATAAATTCACGAATGTTGTAAAATAATAGGTTTTATTATATGGAGGTGAGTCACACTCTCATGGAAATCATATTAAAATGAAAAAAAAATTCTATGTCTTAGAATGTCCACTAAGGATTGGGAAAATAAATCAAATAAAGCTAAAATCCCATTATTTTAACTCCAAAACATATATTTTCTAAAAATATTATTTATAGTATTTAAATACATCACTATTAGGTTATTATAATGTCATAAAACACATTATATATTTAAATAGTAATTAAATTTTACCCAAAAAATGGACCATCTCAAAAAATAATGAAAAATTCATTATTGGAAAATTTTTACATTATAATTCAAATAATAATTTTCATTTTATAGAAATGATTATTTAAATATGTGTATTTTTACTTTCAAAATAAAAACCTATATTTATTGAAAATCATGGGTTTTGACAAAAACAGTTTTCAAACATTAAGAAAAATTACAATTGAATTCATAAAACTATACTTTTATATTTAATAAATATTAATTTAATAAGAATATTTTACTAAAATATTATTTAATTAAAAATAAATTAATTCATCAAAATATTTTTCTTTAATGTATTTAAATATTAACAAATTTTAATATTTTCACTTTAAAAAAAATTTAAAAATTAACAATAATAAAATGAATGTATATTCATTATTCTATAATAAACTAATACATATAGTGCTAGGATATTGTTACATAACCCCTTGTAACACCTACATATGACCGAGGGGTAAGGTGTGTGATGGTGAAAAACTCTTGAGGTGGCTCAGATAACATCACTCAGGTGGTAATCTCTATTAACTTCCACTTATCCCATAGGCAGTTCTATTCAAGCATAATGCATTGAAGCACAATGTGGGATTTGTCAAGATTGAAGCCCAGTGGTGCCACATCCATTCCGTGCTCTGATAAATGAGATTTCTATGGAGAAATTCAACTGGACGAGGAAATCACTTATTTCATCTGAGTAAATTAGTTTTGCAAAATCCCTATATTTATACTACTCATGTGATCATTGTTCACCGACTATGTTAGAAACATTATCCTTTCCTAACAGTATTTTAAAATCAATAAACATAAAACCAATAATGTGTATATTTTTTATAAACATTCATAGTAAGACATTTCATTTTATCAAGAAGAGTTTCATTAAAAAAAATTGGGTCATTACAAAATCTATATTCAAAACATGTTTTTATAGTTTATATACTGTTCATGAATGTATTTTTTATTCATATCATGGACAATTATGTTCTTTAAATATTCATATAATGTTATTTCATTCATGTGGATTATGAATTAAATGATTTAATAGTGCCAAGGGTATAATTGTTTTAATTTCCTCCTTATTCCTGATTGTTAAGGATTATGTTTTTAATGACAAACTTTTATGATCTAAATCTTAATCAAATCATGAATTTTATTATCTTATTATTATTTCAACAGAATATATGCATTCCAAACATATCTATACTGTAAGTAAAAAATATACATGAAGAATATTTTTTAATACTAACTAATTTATTTCTCTTTCCAGTTAAACTTTATTACTCTTCCATACCAGTGTTTTCTAAACAAAATTCTCGGCATTTCTATGAATAACCAAGTAAATATAAAATAAATTCTTATCACTTTTTTAATTAATTTTAAAAGGTATATTCTTATCATTTTCAAAATGAGGTGAATTTTGACCTTTTTGGAAAATATATGATAATATTTTTTGAACTTAGATGATATGAATGGAATATTATTTCATCATAAAATATCATTACTTTGAAGTTCCCATTAAAATTTTTCTTTTTTGTTCAACAATTAAATATTTTAAAAAATATTTATGATTGCTTTTTAAAATAGGTAATTTCTAATTGGGAATATTATCTTCCTGAAGAATGTTTTAATGATCTATTGATTCATAAATGATAGAAACATTTAATGTTTTATATAAATTAATTGGGATATTATCCAAGGAAACCATCCTAATTCATTTTTATTGAAGGCTTTTCTTAATGCTAAAATCATTCTTTTAAATTCTATAAAATTCCAACTTCTTATTCTATGAGGAAATTTTTATGAATCCCTTTTCATTCCATTGGTTAAAATATGATGAATTTTTAGAATATCATGTATCAAGCATTTATATAATTTAAATTATATGAATAGTTGTACATATATCCCTATCCATTTAATTGGATAATGAATAATGTTTTATGAGCTCAAAATGTATATGATAGTTTATCCCATGTCTAAAATATTATATATGGATGGTAATACCAACCCAAATAAGGGAATATAGGAGGTTATCTCAAGACCAATGTAGGAACATTAGTAGTTAGACCTTGAGAAAAATGTTATGAATTTATTAATCGGTAGAATTTATATAAGGAATTCATTGATTATATGTCTTCCAAAATTCATTGTCTAATACAATTGACATTCCTAAAAAAGTTATGATATTATATTCCTTTATGATTCACATCACCTGATATTAAATGATTTAATCCATGACTCAAGTTTATTATCTATGACTTTTATGGTATATTTTTAAAATTTTCTGCTCATTTTGTCAAACACTTCTTATCATGTTATACGAATTATATAAAATATTTTTTTCTTTTTTACCCATAAAACGAACTAGATATCACACTTTTATCATGTTTCTTTTCACTAGTTCATGAATTAATTTTTATGTATAATATGTCTATGAAGTGTTATAGTTATGATGAATGACGCGTGAGATTTTGTAGAAATATTATGACCCTTGTTTATGGTTCAAAGTTTCTAAATTCTCTATACCTATATATTTTTGTCATGGATTTCTATATTCT
Source organism: Viscum album (assembly GCA_963277665.1). Taxonomy (NCBI): domain Eukaryota; kingdom Viridiplantae; phylum Streptophyta; class Magnoliopsida; order Santalales; family Viscaceae; genus Viscum; species Viscum album. The sequence continues at coordinate 1,362,913,444 of OY728162.1, read as the reverse complement.
GTAAAAAATATTCTTCTAATAAAACGTTCAAAAAATTATAAGAACATATGTGTCTCTACAATGGGTATGAGATAAATTTTTAGTTATCCTTTACAAACAAGAATGATAAAAGTTTACGGAGAACCATTATGGTAATCTTAGGTGTAACAGAACAACCAATGTCATGATTAAAAATGGAATGTGGTTTAAAAAAAATATATGTATCTAGATAATACATGTTGATATGGATCTGGAACTATTTTACATAGGTGCAATGACCCCAAATGGATGCACCGATATGGACTCGATTGACACCTGGTGCTTGATAATAGGTCATGGTTAATGAATATTATGTCACTCTCGATGAATATGCATTGGATAATTATCATATTCTTTCAAAAAATTATAAAGGATTTTATTAGATGATGACCAAGAAATATAATGGAAAAAACCTATGGTTTCCTAGATTTTTAGTTAGGTGTATTGTTTTTAGGTATTATAAATATTTTTTCATGTGTTTATGGTTTTACAATATGATTTTTAATGCTCATACTATTTTTTAATTCAATGGATGAAACATGGATGATTTATTAATTATTAAAAAACATTGTAATGTTATTCCTTATAATAAACCTATTAAATTGGTATCTATAGTGTGAAGCAATGTTATTTTTCTTAATCAGATGTCCATTTATAAAAATATCAACCACTACATAAGTGAGTATCCTAACATCCCAAATAATAAGAATATGATGAAATACCTAATGAAATTTCCAAATAAAAATAGATGATGTTTTGGGTCTAGATAAGAATGACCTATATTTATTAATTCACATGATAAAAAAAATGAAAATTCATATTAATAAAATAGATGAGAATATTTGTCTCCATACGGTATAATTAAAATGTGAGAGTTTTAAATATGAAAGGTACATGCATTATATAAATCCGAGTCCAAGGGGGAAATAATAAGAAGATGATTAATAGGTTTTTATAATTATAGGTTTTACTTTTTCTAATAAAGATTAAGAAAAATGTTTTAATGGAAAGAGGTATTGAAGAATAAATTAATTAATCCTAGTTAATTGTTTATGAAAGAAGTGGAATTATTTAAGAATTTTTGTATTTGGATTGGATATTTATGTTGTAAAAGATATATTTCAATTAAAAAATGTACATAAGAATCCTGAAACATTTAAGGAATATTCTAATGATCTTTCTCTATTATTATTTGAAAATATGTATTAATTTTTTATGATATCTGAGAAAAATGATTTAATTTTAATGTGATATGATTTTATAAAACACAAGAATAAGGATAAAAATTAATATATTTAAAAAGTGTAGATAAAATGGTTATTTGTGATTAAGGAATGATTCATTATGATAATAGAAATTTGATAGTACACAATACATTGGAATTGGATAGTGATTTGACACCAATATGATTTAGGTCACATTGGATGAAGTTTATTTGATTTTGGATTCATATAACAAATCAAACATTTTAAATATTTTATCAATGGAATAAGGATAATGTAAATTTTTGAATCATGCATGTTATCATAATTTTTTTCGGTAATTTAGGTTATTAACATGTTTTATAATAATATACAACCATAGTGTAATCATATCTGTTATGTGGCATTAATAGATACTTTTTCGGGATTAATGTTATGTAAATTTTGGAAATAGTGACTTTATTTTTGTTTTTTTATTTTGAGTTTTTCTGAGAGATATTTTATAGGAGTTTTATAATTTACCACATATGAAATGGAATATATTATAGATTTGGGATTATTGATTAGTTTTTTAAATTCATTTATCTATGTTGGATAAATTATGCTAAACATTATGCTATTCAATAATATCCAAAGATAAGAGGAGTATATTGTTAATTCATTATGTATGTAATTATCCATTAAATGAATAATCTTTGTACTTTTGGAATGAAAAATTAACATTAATACTTATATTTGATGAAATATGAGTTGATAATGGACATTGTTTAAACAATGAAATTTTACTTATCATGTAACTATAATTATAAATAATTGTAATTTAAATTGTAAACTCAAGAAAAATAATATTTAACCAAATTTTTTTTCATCATACCATTATTTATGATTAATTTATTGTCGTATCCCACAATTTTTTTTATTTTGTTATTTTACATTCACATGATCATCAACCTAATTTGAATAAATGATATCTAGAAGTTAATTTTACCCCACTTATATATCACCATACCCTAATAATGTTATATTATTTAGAAAACCTAGTATATGTAATAGTAGTACACCTTCAAACTGTACTTTCTATCTTTTTCATGATGATGTTTTATTAACCCCTTTTACAATGTTGGTTTCACTAATATAATTTTCAAATGTAGAAACAATTATTACTAGGAGAATATTTGTTAGACCAGATTTTTTAATGTGGGATAATGTATGACACCATGATATAATTATTCTGTTCATTTTAATATATTTTACCAATTAGATTGCTTTCATTACACAAAAATGTTATTTTATGTGAACTGCAATATAGTATTGAAAATATTATTATTTAATTTCATCAGCTAAAATTAAATTGGAATACTTAAATAGTGTAAAATACAATATGAATTATATTAATCTTTCTTAGTAAATATAAATTTTTAGTAATTCATCATTTAATTTTTAGTGAAGTCATTTTATTCTTGTAAAATAAAATATCTTCAATGTTATTTTTTTAATGTTTTATTAGAAAATAATTTAATTAATTTATTATCTTATATAAAATATATTTATAATAATAAAAATAATTTTTCTAAATTAGAAAATAAAAATTCACTATCATGGAAATATGTTCATATTTAAAAAAAAATTATTTATTAATGAATAGTGAAAATATTAATTTTTTGTAAATTATTTATTTAGAATTTATTTAAAATTATAATTAATGTATAAATTTTATATCAATGAAAAATAAATATTATTTATTAATATTTAACGATGTTACCATAATTTGACTCCTCATTATATTTATTTTTTTATAGTTTATTTTTGTATTTAAAACATATTAATTCTTGAAATTATTTTTCCATGTATTTTATCCCGTAACATTAAATGACATTTCTTCCCCATTAAAAAGTGAGTATACAAAAATGGATTACATATATTCAATATGGGCATGAAAATTTGATAAGCAGTTCCCTTTTATTTTATGACATTATGAATATTAAATTTTATATTTTTGTTACCCTGGAAAGGGGTAAATCAGGTAATTTACACTAAAAGTAATACGATAAATACTCAATAAATAAACTGAAAAATGAAAAAACTTTTTTGAGGAGTACATCTAAAAAAATATCATCCAAAATGAAAATAAATGACCTTTTTTCTATTTGGATAAAATAATGATATCTATAATAATGTAATTGAATCGACCCCTCTTTTCCACTCCTTTGCTGAAATCTAGTGTTTAAAGTCTTCTAGGAGGTACACGTGACGTATCACCATTACTGTACTAAATTTCTAGTTCCTTGAATAGTGTTTCATGTTTTGTTGACAATGATATTAGGGAGGTATTTTAAATGTCAACATCAGTGATTCATTTGTACTATTTTACTTAGGGATTCGCTTGTATTGTCGGAATTAGTAAGTCATATGTAGTGTCAGTGTTGGTGAGTCATTTGATTTGTCGGTGTTGGTGAGTCGTTTTTATTTTTGGTGTAGATAATTGATTTATAATGTCAGTGTCAGTGAGTCATTTGTAATATCGGTGTTGGTGAGATATTTGTATTGCCCGTTTTAGTGATTCGTTTTTACTATCAACATCGAAGATTCATTTGCACTCTCGACATCGGTCAGTCATTTTACTGTAGGCATCAGAGAGTCATTTGTACCATTAGTGTCAGTGATTCATTTGTACTATTGGTTTCAGTATGTCATTTGTGCTATCGGTATTAGTTAGTCCTTTTTATTTTCAGCGTCGTTGAGGCATTTGTACTATCCACGTCAGTTGGTGAACATTGTTTTAAGCCATCAACATGTGTACGGTGTTTCTAGCCATCACTTTGTGTATAGTGTTTCTAACATTATATAGTTCGTCCATTGAACTTTTTGTTTTATGAAAAATGAATTCAAGGTCTATTTTTAATGAATTAAAGGTCAATTCATGGCCCATAACTCCTATCATAATTTTATTAAGGCTTCAGATACATTTACATGGTCATAATGTGTGATTCAATGCGGTCTTCTTTTAATGGAAAATCCATAGTATCTTAAACCACTACTCCTTGAAATCTTTTAAAGATACGTGATATCTTCCTCCCTTGTTCTACCTAATTGTTCTGTGGTCTAGGAAACACTAACACTTCCATCTTCGTATAGGAGTTTTGTGATCAAACCTTCCTCATAGTATTGTTTCCCCTTTAATTTCATCCTTCTAAAAGTAGACCCCTTATTTAGGTGCAACCAAGTAGTATCGATTTTTCAAAATCAAATGGAATGATCAACCTATGTTCTTATGTTTTATTCGATCCTTCCTACCCCATTTATCCATACCATGTTATGTCATGTGATGTCCATGTTTCTTATTGATTTTTCATAGGTGTCAGTTGGTGTGGTAATTCTGTGATGTCCTTGGGTGGAAACCGTTGTCATGGGGGAGGCCATACTGATCCATTTCTTGGTTTGTTCTCATATAAAGAATGCCTAGAACCTTTTGGGGTATGGAATTTGTGGCTTCCATATTCATTTTTATGAAACTTTAGAGTTATCATGTTATATCCCCCTCTATCACAATGGAATTGACATAATAAATATTTGACCTGATAAATAAATTGCTATCTGCCTATGTTATTGCCACTTGTTTTTCTAGATAGTGTGATATCAATGATTTTCTAGTTTAGAATGTCATTCTAGATTGAAATTGGTAAATCATGTAAACATGTATTAATTGAATATAATTTTTCAACGATATAGAGAAATGTAAATGAATGTGGCTGTTTTTTCAATAATCATGTTTAATTGAATTAATTGATGAGCTAGAGGCATGTTGATGCTTGTTGATTTTGAATCAAAGGCATTCAAATTAACTGTATAGCTAATTTTTGATAGATTACTGTATAGATTTTACATAGTTAGATACTAAAAATAAAAAATTGGTTATTTCATGATGGATTAATGAACCCTCCGTTATATAAAATGATAATTATTGGATGGGTTCTATGCTACCCTCATACTCGTAAGGCCGAGTACCTTGTGCATTGGATCCATGATTTCACATTATATGTGAAAGTTAGATGCCTTGTTTAAGGGACATGATCCTAGTTGATATGATATTAATTTATTTCAGCTTTGGTTGTGATGTGATCCCAGATGGATTTTATGATATGTGGGCGTTGGGAGGACTTTTTTTGTGGCAGTAGTTGATGCATAGAGTGGAGAGAATCATCAGTTTATGCATGTGGATATCACAGAGGACAACCAAGATGATGAAACATGTTGGATGTGAATGTTTTATTCTTTATGAAAAGTGTTGATTTTTTATCTTCTTTACATTCCCCACTTCTCAAGGAAGCTGGTCATGCTACCCTCATTCAAAAAATAGTTGAAGAGACATGTGGTATGCCATGTTCTTTCCCTTTTTTTCTTCTGAGGATGGATGTGTATTATCTCTTTCTATAGGTAGAGAACACTACATAAATAGTTCATCTACTCACTATGTTGATCACCCTGTTCTTGGATGCAATGAATTATTTTCTAGAATGCTTTGGAATATAGGAAAGTTATAATTCTGTTAATAGATGATTTAATAATTGATGATAATTGTTGGGGTTAGATCTTTCTAGGATATCGTGTTGGGGTTACAATTTAAAGGAATAGAAGACATTGGGTGTTATACTAATTAATTATAAGGTGTAATTGGTAATGGTTAATTAATTTTTAAAATAATTATTTAATGTAATGATTTGAAAAAAAAGAAATGAAGTAATATAAGAAATCTCATTTAATGGTTGTGTATTTATAAGATACCTAGACTTATCAATGAATGTCAAGAGGACGAGAGATGTTAGATGTTTTTTAGTATAAGGATAGTTTATTCTCATGGTGTGGTGGTCAGTTATACTATATTTTATACTTTTTTTTGTTTCTAGACACTACTCCACCACATCGGTTAGGGAAACTTACACAACAGTGACTCTGAGCCTTCGAGGGTGTTTTCTCCAACATTCTGATGGGAGAATGGATGACTGACTATCCAATATGGCCCCACTCTATTATCATGGTAGTTAATTATTCTTGTAGGAAAAATGGTTAATTGTTCTCATATATGTGTGTAGAGGGATGTACTAGCTTGTTCTGATTCACACAAAGATTTTTCTTATATAGATTCCTATGGACTACTAGATGTGTAACATGTATATGATGTGATAGATTGAGGATACATACTTGGTGTATGAGTTATAATGGCTTGAGGATAATTTCGCTTCATTTGATACATGTTATGTGAGATGTGGTTGCTCTTGGAAACTACCTCGTAACATTGGATACATGGATGCGGTTGTTGTGCTACCAGAGGATCATGTCGTGGTGCTTCGCCCAATTGTCTTGGAGTAATCCCTTTAGAGAGAGATGCTTATGACGTGTGATGTAGGGGAAAAGTGGAAAACAAGTGGTGAATTAGTAGAGAGGTACCCTTGATACTCATTATAATAATATATACTATTTTATGTGATACTTGGTGAGAGTAGCCATGGAGAGACACAGAACATAGTATACATGGTTAGCTGATTAGTTAGATTCACCTATTTTTCATAATGATTTACCATGATTTCTTAACATTTTCATGAGAGGCACTGGGGAGGATCCTGTAGATTATTATTTTATACTCACCTTTGTATATATATATATATATATATATTAGGTCACATGGTGTAGGCTGAGGGTCAGGCTAGTTACTACTAGCATGGGTTTATAGGAGTTGTTCCGGACTTTTCGTCACTTCAGTTTTTATTTAATTTTTTACTTGTATTTTTTCAGTTTACTTGTATTATTTATTCATGACATTACATATGTGCTGTTAATATTTCTTTTATATTACATTCTGAGTTGGATTTGGTTGGTGTCTGTCTTATCTCCCTCTTTCTCTTGTGTTCTCGTAAAGTTTAATTCATCGTGTACTGCGGGTTTACTATAACTCGGTTCTAGTATCCAACCTAGGGCCTACTGGAGGTGGGAATTTAGGGTAAATATATCCCATCTCCCATTGCTGGAACAAGAGTGGTACAAAATATAGTGAGGGGGTCGTGAAAAAGTGGTATCAGAGGTCAGGTTGGGGAATATGATGGAGTTTTGTGTTAGGAACAAGTGAGGTTTCATGGGTTTTTAGGGAAACATTGTTACTTAAGTTTAGCAAGTGATGTAAATACTAGAGTCCAGTTGAGAGAAAGGTATTTAGGGCCACCTTTGACCAGGTGCATGGACTTTTTTGTTTACAGTGGCAACTAAATGAGGTTATAAAGGTTACAGGGTAGAGACCTAGGAAAGGATCCTGCATCATTCTTCATTGTTCTTACTTTTGAATGAGTATACCTTGGGATATGTAAAACATAATTTAATAAAAGAAAACAATTTATCAATTAATGTGTATCCTTCCATATTTAAGGTTTAGGAGCTCCAACTGTTTGTTATTTTGATGGTATATCTCAGGGTTGACGTCCTATTCAGGTTTGCCTAGATGTTGTCCAACAGGTTGTGCCAGAAGATTCCAACATGGTAGAGTTTGAAAAAGATGATAGTTGGAGGTGGAATCTCTAAGAGATTCATTTCCAGAGTTTAAATAAGTAAGTGGGATCCATTTCAGATGCAGTCAAGGAAGACTGGTTAGAGGAGTTTGAGATATCCTTTAATTCTATATATGGACAGAGGGAGAACTGGGTGTCTGTAGTTGTGAAGATGTTGCATGGGGAAACGAGTTTGTGGTGGTTCTTGTTCCTTAGGGATCATGATTAGTTGGTGATCTCATCGGATTTGTTCTGATTGAAGTTCATAGTTGAGTTTGTTTCATCGACCGTGCAGGTATCCAGTATCCCAGAGTTTCATACTCCTTGATAGGGGGGATCCACTTCATGGGATATTTCAATTTGTTTCATGAACCTTTTACGATATTCTTCAGACATGTTTCTAAATGAGTTGGTTAGGGAGAGGCATTTTGAGGATTATTTACACCAATCGATTCCACACAAGGTCACCTCGTTTATTGTAAATTATAGCTTAAGTTGATGGTGAGGTTAGAGTTCCATAACTATATCTTCACAAGAAGGGATTATTATAGATTCCACATGAAGCATTGTTGTGGACCTGGGTTCCCTATTTTTTGGGCATAATATTTTCTATTTGATCGTGGGTAGGTCCCAAAAATCAGTATCTCATTTCCAGGGGGGGCAGTGTCTCTCAAACCGATGAAAAGGGGTCATGATCTTGTTTTCATTGTAGAGGCTATGGTTATTAGCAGTGAGAGGGAATGATCATTTAGAGCGGTCATCGTTCACAAGGTGTTCTACTCCAAGTTCCACCATTGAGGAAGTTCTAACTGAGGTCGTATGATGAGGTTTCACAAAAATTGGATCAGTAGAGAGAAGGTGGGTGTAGGTAGAGGACAACCGAGTGACACCCATCATCCTTAGAGAGAAGAGTGTGGATGTGGTGGTGGCTATCATTAGGGTCAGTGAGGTTGTGGAGGAGCCTGTGGTCACCTTCTTGCTTTATCGTTTCTAGTGACTGGTGATCCAGACTTTGTTTGATGTACCCTTTCCTTGTTTTTTACTTGCGTGTGTTCCTTGTTTGATTCAAGATCCACACACCTTCATATCACCTGCCATTTTCCATGCATTGGGACTAGATGTATAGAGGATTCTAGTTCCCTGGGTTTTACTATGCCAGTTGGAGGTCGAGCTGACTTTTTTGAAGTATGCTGAAACTGTGTGCTAAACATACAAAAACAAAACTATTGGGGAGATTTTTTTCTGTTTATAGATACAACCATATGGTTCCATCCATGGAATGTATTGTATGTATTCTGTGTAGGCTATAATAGATTTCCTACAGAGAGAGGGGTTTTCTTTGTTGCTGATAGAGAGACGATGGTTTTAGTTGGTGAGCGAGACCCTCATATTGGTCTGAGGTGTATTCCATACTTGTCATACTTGATGGATGAGCTGATGATGAGTTCGTTGTAGGTTATGAATTTTTTTTCCCTAGGTCCTTAGAAGAGAACCCAGATGTCCTTCTAGAGAGGTTCTAGCATTATCCTTTGACAAGAGATCGAGTTTGGGATTGAGCTATAATTGGTACAAACACTTATTTCTATATATCCATATAGGATGGCCCCTTCTATGTTTTGGGAGATGTGTATAAATATTTATGCTCTATTACATTGTGTTATTGTTCTTCCAAGTTTGTCATAATAGGGTGAACCAGTTTTGTTCATGAAAAGGCTGACAACAGTTTGCAGTTCTGTATCAATTATCATCACAAAATCGATGTGATCGTGATGAATCACTACCCCCTTCCTCGGATTGAAGATTTATTCGATCAACTGAAGGGTTATTGTTGGTTCTAAAATATCTACATTAATTTAGGATAACATAAGATGCATGTGAAGGATGAGGATATCCTAAAGAATTATTTTTGTTGTCCTCATGGTCATTAAAAGTTTTTTGTAATGCAGTTCTGTGTGGAAAATGATCGTTTCGTGTTCATGGGATTGATGAATGCGGTGTTTTTCATGTTCCTAGACAAGTTTATGGTGGTTTTAATAGAAGAAATATTTCTTTAATTCACATCTTTGGATGAATATAAAAAGTATATTCACATCATTTTGGGAGTTTTTCATCAACAACAGATGTTTGGGATGTTTTTGAAGTGTGAGTTTTGGGCTCAAGAAGTTCATTTTTTGGGGAATCAGGTGTCCTGGTAGGGCATAATTTTGGATCTATCAATGATAGATGAAATTTTGTCTTGGGAAGCACCCAAGATAGTGGTAGAGTAGTGATGTTTCCTTGGTCTTGAAAGGTACTACGGGAGGAGCATGGCCAATTTCTCTTAGGTGGGGACTCCTCTGACAACATTGAACAGGTAGGATCAGGAGTTCATGGTGAATGATAAAAATATGAAAGATTTCATGCTTTTTATGGAGAAGTTGGTCAGTGCTTCGGTTCTATGTCTTCCTTTAGAGGGAGTTCAGTTTGATTTTCTCTATGATGATTTGGGTTTGGGGTTATGTTGTGTTATAATGTGTAAATGATCAGTTGTTTCTTATGGGTCATTATAGTTTCTTCCCCATGAACATAACTATGAATCCATGATATTATGTCAATGGATTTGGTGTTTTATCTGATGTTGTGGAAGCATTACCTCATTGGATAGCGATTTCTATTTTTCACTGATCATAAGAGCCCAAGGTATGTTTTCTCCTAGCATGACGTAAACTTGTGGCAATGTCATTGGATGGAGTTCTTACATGAATATGACTTCAAAATATAGTATACAACTAGAAATGAGAATTTTGTTCCTGGAGTGCTGAGAAATAAGTCTCTTATTGATGCAGTGTATGAATCATGTGATTACTAGAGAGTAATTTAAGAACATTCTACATTATATCTCAACATAAGAGAAGTTGGGAGCATAGGTTGTCTTTTTCTGATGATGGTGTAGTCATCTATGGTTTAGTAGGTGTAAGAGTCTCGTTTGGGGGATGTAGAGGTAAATTTCTGGAGAGAATCTGTTGTTTTTCAGGAGTCCCCCGATGGTTGGTTTGAGGATGAAAAACACTGTGTTTTGTATCAGGGATTCCTTTTTGTTCCATTGGAGATGCGTAATATGGTTATTAGAGTGTTATATTGTTCACCTTTAGTGGTTAATCTAGTCATAAAAATGATGTATCGAGCCATAAATATTATGCTTTGGTGGCCTGGGCTGAAGCATGTAGTTATAGAGTTTGTGTTTTGTTGTTTGGTATATCGGAAGGTGATGGATGGGCATCGTGTCCTCAGTGGTATTCTCCAGCAATTAGATGATCCTAAATGGATGTGGGAGGACATCTCAATGGACATTGATACTAGTTTACATAAAGATCCCAAAGTCTATGATACTTTTTGAGTGGTTAAGGGTCATTTAACAAAATCATCCCACTTCATAGTGATTTTGGTGTCATGTTCAATAGATGTTTTATCGAGGAAGTATCTGGAGGAAGTAGTGAGACTTCACGGAGTCCCAATAATGATCATTTCTGATCAAGATCCTTGATTAACCTCTAGGTTGTGGAGAGGTCTCTAGCTTTATTCTGGTTCTCTGCTTTTCCTTAACACTACTTTTCATCCATAGATGAATGGTTATATTGATTCTACCATCAAGACTCTTGAAAAAATGTTTCTATCTTGTGTTAAAAATTTTGGAGGATCATGGGTGAGGAACTTACACTTGGTGGAGAACACTTACAAAAATAGATTCCAATCTGCCATCAGTATGGAACCACTAGAATCCTTGTATGGATGAAAATCCCATTCTCCATTGTATGTGACATGGGTCGGCGATACATCAATTCTTGAGTTGGAATTTGATTAGAACATGACAGAGATGGTTCACGTGATTTGTGTCAGGTTATAGGAAGAACATGATCATCATATATCTTATGACTATCAAAATAGGATACCTTTGGATTTTTATTTGGGGGATTATGTGTCTCTGAATGTGACTCTCATTCATGGGTGGTTATGGTTTGGTCATGGGAGTATGCTTTCTCCCAATTTTGTTGGTCCTTTAAAGGTTTATTCACTTATTTGAGCCATGGCGTATCGAGTAGCAGTTCCCCCACACATGATATGGATACATGATGTTTTTCATGTATTATAGCTATATTGTTATCTTAATAAAGACTCTCACATCTTCAATTGGGTTGATATCATTGTGGACGATGATGTGACCTTTGAGGGGAGGCCTGTGGAGATATAGGTCCTCCAAGAGACAGTGTTGTGTGGGTGGTCTATTCCATTGGTTCTTGTCTTGTGGATACACAGTGGCGTGGGGGAGAGTCCAGAGGAACGGGACTCACAGATACAGGCTTAATACCCCATGTTGTTTGGTGTTTAACTATTTTCATTAACGTTGTTCTTTTGTGATTTGATACCATTCATTTTTTTGTGATGGATTTATTTTGTTTCAATTCTAGATTTCTCTCTTTTGATCTGTATATCAATATGTGATTGTTGAGACCCCTTTTTTGTTTCTTTTACGACAGTTTCTAATTCATAAAGAAGAGAGTGTTTGATAGGTATCTAATGTAATGGCCCAAACCTCTACTATACATTCTTTTTCTGAAATCTTGCATCTGTAGTATTTTGAGAGGTCAATGTGACTAATCCCTAAGACATTCCCAAATTTCACGTTTAATGATTTTTTTTATTTTTTTGTACAGTGTCGTCACGGAGTCATTTGTACTATTGGTGTTAGTGAGTCATTTGTACTATCGACATCAGTGAGTCATATATACTGTCATCATTGGTGAGTAATTTTTACTGTCAGTATTGGTGATTCAATTATAATATCAACATTAGTGAGTCATTTTTACTATCGGTATCGATGAGTCATTTTAATTGTTAATGTCAATGTGTCATTTGTACTATCAGCATTGTTGAATAATTAATACTATCAGCGATTGTAGATGTATAGTGATTATATCCATTGGTAGGTGTACGGTGTTTCCAGCTTCCAATAGTTCATCCATTTAATATTTTATTTGACGATAAACGCATTCAAGGCCTTGTTTTTTGAGAGTTACGGCCAATTCAAAGAACACAACTTCTATCATAATTTTTCTATGGCTAGTGATGAATTTATATGGTCAAACCGCATGGTTTAATGTGGTCTAGTTTTAATGTAAAATCCATCATATTGTAAACCCCTACACCATTATATCATTTAAAGGGACAATATATCTTCCCCCTTGTTCTAACTTCGTGTTCCTAGTTGTAGGATGCTTTAACAAATCCTTCTTCCCTTATGAGTCGTGCAATAAATCTCCCCGCCTTGGATTTATTCACCTTAATGTTCTTCCTTCTGAAACCACACCCCCAATTTTGGTGCAACCTATCTGTATCAAAAAGTCATTGATAGAAAGTATTATCTACTTACATTCTTATGTTTTATTTGATCCTTATTCTCTCGTTTCTCCTTTCCATGTTATAGAAGGTTATATCCTTGTTTAAAATAGAGTTTTCTTGGGTATCATTAAGTGAGATCATGCATCATCATCCTTAGGTGGATGCAATTATCATGGGGGAGGCAATCATGATCTATCACATTGATCGTTCTCGTGTAAATAATGTAAAGAACCTTTTGAAGTAGGGGATTCATGGATTCTAAATTATTTTTTGTGAAACTGTATTATTATAATGTTTTATCCCACTAGATCATAATGGAATTAAAATAATAAATAATTGAACTATAGAAAATAATTTGTATCAATCGTTTTTTGTTGCCTCTATTTTTTTAGATAGTGTGACATCAATTCTTTCCTTGTTTTGAATGTCGTTATTCAAATAAACATGTAATGATCGTAATCTGTGATTAATTTTAAATTATTTTTCAATGATAAAGAGTCATGTAAATGTATCAGGTTGTTTTTTTCATAAACATATTTGATTTAATTAATTGATGAGCCACAGGAAAGTTGATTCTTGTTGATAATGAATTAATGGGATGTCAATTAATATTAGATTAATAGTTATAACTTAATTTTTAGGTTTCTCATAGTTAGAACGTAAAAATAATAATTTGGTTATTTCAAGATCAATTATAGAACTAACTAGTTGATAAAAAGTTTATTCCTAGCAGGGTTCTGAGTTACCCCCTTTCTTGTAATGTTGAGTTCCTTAGGTTTTGGATACATGAGTGATCATTATGTATGATGGTTGGTGTCTTGTTTAAGGGGCAATATCCTAGTCGATATGATGTTTGCTTCCTACTAGCTATGTTGTGATCCTGTATGACTATTGTGATATGTGGGGGTAGGGAGGCTATTGGTTATACAAGCATTTGACATGTATAGTAGTGAGATTCATTAGTTTATGAATGTGGTTTTCTAAGAGGATACTAAATATTATGAAACAGTTTGGATGTGAATGTTGGATTATTGCAAAATATTTTTGGTTTTTAATCTACTTCACATTTTCCAATGATCAAGGTAGATGGTCTTGGTACCCTCCTTCCAACAATAGGTAACAACACATGTGGTATACCACCTGATTTATATGTTTAGCTTTTCTATTATGGATGGGTCTTCAATATCCATATAGGGGAAATGACTTGAAGTGTAGTGCATCAAGTCACCATGTTGAGCCCCATTTTTTTGGTAGCATAATATCATTTTTCCAAAGTGCTTGGGAATATGATAATATTATAACTATATTATCAAATGATTTAATAAATGATGTTAACCCATGGGCATGGAGCGTCCTGGGACAAAGTGATGAGGGTACTATTTAAAGGAACATTGGACTTCAAGTGTGATACTAATGAAATATTATGTGTAACTGATAGTGGTTAATTAATGTTTAATGAATTATATTAACGTATTTTGAAAGTGTTAAAAAGTGAATTAAGTAAAATAATAAAGATATTAGATTGAATTTTTTCATTATTATACCTAGTGTTATCACTAGTACCTGGGAGTCTGAGAGAAATTTTCTACAATTGAGTATAAGACTAGGTTATTCCCATGGTATGGTTGGGATTTATAGTATATTCAATACTTTTTGTGTTTCTATACGCTACTCGACCCAGTTAGTTAGGGAAACTGAAACCCTAGGGATTTTGATTCAAGGGGGGGATTGTAATGCATCGACCCCAGTTACCCATAGTCAGTGTATTATTACATAACATTGGCATGATCACCGAGGATAAAATCACAAAAGACCGATCAGTTTAGTAGTGTTGGAAGTATTAGATACAATCATATGTTTTAAATTATATTATAAAATGAAAAACCATATCAACATTGTCTCCATTTACCACATTAATATCCCTTATACCATCCCTATAGGTCAGTCATAATATACTTCTTCACATCATGGGAAAAATAAAATATAGAAAGGGGTGAGCTTAGATGCTCAATAAGGATAACAATATAGAAAAAACATTCATAAATAAGCATAATCATTTAATGAAATGTATAAGACAAAAACAAAATCCTTTTAAAATTAATCATCAACATAATATAGAAAAAATAAATCAAATAATTCCATTTTATTATTCACATGGATATTCTACTAGTTGAATAATCACATGTAATATCAATATGCAATTTCATAATGATGGAATGCATAATTCCAGACTTCATAACCACATAGTCAAGGTCTTGTGCAAAGACTACAAATAAGATATTGTAAACTCCTTTTTTGAAGACACTAGTTTGTCTCATGAGACATTCTGATACATCGAGGAGCTGTAGTGGGATCCACCCATCACTTAAAAAGTCCAATGCATTCCTCATATGAAAGGTATTAAACATAACATAATCATTCAAATTAAAAATAGTATAAGAAATGTCAATAGATTTTCCATAAACCATGATTGGAATAAAAATAAAACATCCAAAATAAAACATATCACAAAACCATCAATACAATATGGATGATTGGTATCATAATTGTAACACCCCAAGATTTAATAGTTTGTTATTTCTTCAAAATAATTCAATAACATGCACTACACGCAACACTGAGTTCAAGCGCACCATGACATTCCAAACAAGTCGTTCGAAAGAGGTTATGAATAGTATTAACTAAATTTTAAATTATATATGATCCTTATAATTTTAGAATCCATATTATGAGTTTCTTAGACATAATGTAAGAACGAATTCTTTTTTTTTCAGATAAAAGAAGTATTTTTCAAAAATTCACTTTTACAAACTTTAATAGTGAACCCTTTTTAAATACAATATTTGAAAATTTTTGACTAAATGGGGACATCAAAAATTTACAATGAAACATCCCATGTTTCCGCGGTATGCTTTCCTTTGAATAATATAGTAGCGTGTGTTGTACGCAACTTTGAGTTCTAACACACACCACAACCAATCAAACTAGCTATTATGAATAGTAATACCTACTTTTTGAAATTATATATATTTTATAATTCAAAATGGACTTCATATTTGGATTCGGAATATCAAATTTAGCCTAAGGTGAAATTTTGGTACTTTTTGGATAACTTTAATATTTTGAGGAATAGTGAAAATTACTAAATTTTAATTAAAAACAACTTTTTTAATCAAAATAATTTATATTGATAAATTATGAATTTGAGTGGTTTTAAAGTATATTTAGAATATATTTTTACCATTTAATACAAATTTGGTCATTGGGCATAATTTCACAATTAAACCGAACATAAACAAGAATCAATCTTTTGATAGTTATTATATCTTAAAAACACGCTTTTTGTTTTGACAGTGGGAATTAATTTTAAATTACTTTCTGACACTTCTGAGTTTTAAATTTGGAAAAATGGATTCCATATTTGGAATCAGGATTTTCATATTGTGTAAATGGGTAACATTTATTTTTAGACATTTTGAATAATTACTGCGGTAAATATTTTATTTACCATGGTTAAGGGAAAATTCGGTAAATAAGGGTTAAAAAATAATATTATAATAAAATTAAATTACCCTAAAACGTGTCCTAACCTTATTGGTTGATAGAGTTTCGACCATAGTCATCTTTGGGTCGATTTTGGGACCCCATGGAGCCACTTGTAGGTGATAGGGACACTTTATTCTAATTAAGTTAAAATAAGTACAAAAATGACACAAGCATATATCTTTTAGAAAAACAATTTTTACATATGGTTATTTATGTTGTATTTTCAAATATAAATATTCATTAGAAATATAAAAATATTTCCTACATAATGATATTTTATTAATAATTTTTAGACTTTATATAATTTAATTTATTTATGACACAATGATGATGCAGTAATTACCATAATAGTGAAAAATTAAAATAAGCGATATTATAAATACACAAATAAATATAATGTGAGACTTTTTATGAATTAAACTAATTTTATAAGTTAATATGACATGTTAGTAATTATTTAATTAAATTTTTTCGATGTAATCATTCTGTTACGAGTTTCACAAAAATCAACTATTGAATAGTGTCAAAATTGACATAAAAGAATTTTTAAAACAAATATTATATTATTAATTGATATTAAATTCCTAAAAATCTAAGGTTCGGAAAAGAGACTTATATCATGATAGGTGTATCATTAATATACCACTTGGGGGTCTCTTGGATGTATATAGTATGTTTATTAACCATATAATCTAAAAATACAAAGAGACGTTGTAAAAGTGAAACTAATTAACTTAGAGTTAATACTTAATGATATGGTTAATACAAGTAACCAAACATGTCTAAATTCTATTGGTTGAGTGGGTTTAGACCCATCCCCACCTTAACCATTTAATAATCAACTTTGGAGCAATTATAAACCGAATATAAATTTATTATAAATTAATATTTCTAGCTTTTCCAATGGTGCCCCTCACCCCTCTTATAAAAGGGAACTCCTACTTCTAATTTCTTCACACCTTCAAAGCCTTTTGGTTCGGAAAAACTCTTCCCAAATACTCTCCCAACATCCCTCACTACAACTTAAGGGACTTAGTTTGATCAGAAATCCATCCTAAGGATCCCTTTTGATCAAATCAAATGGAAGAGCCCGAAGAAGAGGTAATAATTTCACCACCCTTTTCCAAGTTCCTTTCTTCTTCCACTTCTTCTTACTTTGTTATTACCATTCTAAAATAATACCTCCAGTATCATATATATATTTTGATGTTATTATAAATATGGTACAAACATATTCAGTATTCTATCCACCATTTGAATAACATGTCACGATACGTGCGTACATACGGCTTACCGTCTCCACGTCGTGGTGTAATTGTTTTTCAATATATTATATTTTGGATGGGTATAATAATAATGTGGAACTCATGTAAATAATAAATATAACATGTTAATGATTCTGTATATATGATATAACATTCATTTATATATTATTTTAATATTAATAGAATGATATTGTCGCTCGTGCGTATGTACGGACTACCGTCTCCACGAACGCGATGAGATTCATTATCTATCATATCCATTCAAGTATAATTATAATTTGAGGATTTTAAAATAATGTTTAAGGATTTGATATAATTCTGTATATGATTATGATACATCATATTCATTACAAACATGGCTTACGTAACAAAACATATAAAATAAAATGAGCAAGTTAACACCCGAAACAACGATAATACTATGATATTATTAACAAAGCAATTTTAAAAGATCATATATGATATCATATTAATATATATAATTCATGTATAATTTAATAAAAATTATTTAACCATTATACATGAGGTTATCCTACCCTAAACCAAGAAAAAAGTACAAGGTATGGGGTTTTCATCTCACTCCTTATTCCCGTGAGATTCATGCCATATTGCCACCATTACCTTTTGTGTGGTGTATGTACTGCCCATAATTATATTATTTGTGTAATAAACTTTAATTTATGTGTATTTACATATTAATTGTATGATATATGTTTCTTGGGTTGTATGTTTCATAAGTTACCAAATTGTTAAGGCTTTATTTCACAATCTCTTCATTATCCGAGTTTGTTTATACGTAATAATCTACTGGGATTTCTTTATCATCCACATCCATGTTTCCTAAAAATGTATTTCAAAACATTTTTACTATTTACTAGAATATGGGTTAAAGTAATTTATACCCTTTTTGACTTTTATAAGTGGTTTATAAAGGAATATTTCTGTTGTTTTCCAAACAAGGTCCTTTTTACCCATTTTGACAGAATTTAGGTAAGAATGTTTTTTTAACTTATACGGCGGGTGCGGTTATTCTCCGCCGTTATTACACCTTTGAAGCTTCCTTCAAAATATTATAAAGATATTTTAAAAATAATGGTTTTCTCTATAATTATGCGACTTTTAAAATGATTTAAATAAAAAAGAGATATTTCTCTCAAATAGTATTGATTTCATCTATGTAAAAATCTTTTGATATGTTTTAAACTTGTTTCAAGTTGATTTATTATGATACAAATAATCGATATTGTATAGAAGGATTTGTGATATTTTGACTATGGATGAGTTATTTTTATGCCATTAATGGTTTATTATTAATGTTTTGACATTTTTTATGTTAGTTTTAATACGAATGTTTATGTTATATTTCATCCTCTTCTTAAGATGAATGTGTTGAAATAGTATGTTCGGGGTTGGGGACCGGTAAAAGTAAGCCCTCCGGGTTGGTGTCCGGTTATTAGAGGCACTCCAGGATGGTGTCTTGTTATTAGAGGCACTCCGGGTTGGTGTCCGGTTATTAGAGGCACTCCGGGATGGAGTCCGGTTACAGAGGCTCTCCAGGTTGGGTTCCAGTTACAGTTATCCCTTAGGTCTTGGCACGAGGCCTCGACACAGAAATTAAAGTTCGGAATTATGCATTCCATCATTATGAAAGTGGTAATTTATATTTCATGTGATTATTCTATTAGTTGAATATCCATGGGAATAAGTAAATGACATTATTTCATTGTATTTTTCCCATACTATGTTGAAGTTCAAGTTGAAAAGGCTTTTTAAGTTATACATTTTCTTAAATGTTTATTCTTATTTATGAATGTTTCCGCTATATTGTTATCCTTACTAGGCATTTGAGCTCACCCCTTTTCTATGATTAATTTTTCCCAGGATGTGAAGAACTAATTTATGAATGAACTGCAGGGATAGTATGTGGGGATATGAGTGTGGGATATGGAGACTATGTTGTTTTATTATTTTTTCACTTTATGATTTAATGTAAAACTTTATGAATATATGTAGTGATTCCAAAGCTACTAAACCAATCGGTCTTTCGATATTTGATCTTTCTTGTGATCATGCAAATGTAATGTAATAATGCACCGACTCTGGGTAACTAGGGTCGGGGCGTTACAGTTGGTATCATAGAAAGTTTAGTACAAACCTTGGAAGCTAGATTTAGATAAACTCTGATTAGATCACATAGACCTAAGATGAACTTTGAGGCTTAGTATAGAATAACTTCCTAGAATTTTGGTATTGTAGAGATTTTGTGAGTCTTCCGAGAAATACATCCATGTCTGGATACGAGCAGGTAGAGGCGGCTCTGGCACAGATGTACCTAGGGGTAATTCCCAAAAACACTGCTTTGAGCTAGACTCGAACGGGAACTGGTGCACGAAAACGGGCCTTGATGCACTCTTGGTTACGACACTCCCGGGGGATATTCTTAGGATAATTCTCATTTTTTTACAAACCATTATGAAGGGTTAATGAGTATATACTTCATTAAAGGAGAAATTTTTATGATTATGGATTATATCCATAAACTATTTAATATATGTTATGTGTCTTACAAGTTTGGGATTAGTTATTTTTATTCATAAACTAATCTAGTGTATGGCATT
Source organism: Viscum album (assembly GCA_963277665.1). Lineage (NCBI taxonomy): Eukaryota > Viridiplantae > Streptophyta > Magnoliopsida > Santalales > Viscaceae > Viscum > Viscum album. The sequence goes on along the minus strand of OY728162.1, from coordinate 1,362,892,886 downwards.
GTTTAGAAATGGCGCCCAGTAGAAGGAATGAGAACTACAACAATGCACATGATCCAAAGAGAAAGAAGGATCATATATTTCATGGTCTTAATCCATAATTTATACGAGAAATATTATCCCATGTATTATCATCATATGAAGAAATAGTATCATGTGTTGATAAGATAAGTAAAGAGTTTACTGGGTCCTATGGATTTGAAGGGAAGGAAGAGATGAAAAGGATGGATGAGAGAAAGATGGATAAAGGTAAGAGGGAAAAGAAGAATTTTCCAATATGTGATAACTATGGGAAGAAACACCCTGGAACTTTCCTGAAAGGAATGGAAGTTTTTTATAAGTGTGGAGGAAAAGGGAACAAAGTACGTGACTGCAAGGGTAAGAAAATGGTTTCAAATGTACAATGATTCATTTGATAGGAGTTTGGACACTACGAGAACCTATGTCCCAGTCATCAGACTATGCCACAAATTATGTTATTGTATAATAATCAAGTTATGATACTACCACAGATGAAGAGGAATGATTAGAGTTCTTGTTTTGATTATGTCATTTGAGTGTTGTATCAACAATGTACTTGTTATAATAATTATGGAGTATATATAAGGATTTTACTGCAGTACTATTTCATTAAGGACTTGAGATTGTGTGGAAGAACGAAAAGTGACTCAATAGCAGGATAATGTTTTGGAAAATATATGGTTGAGAGAATGATAAACGATAATATAGTTCTGATACGGAGGTAGTGATTTTGGAATAATACATGATTGATTTGGAAAAATTATATTGGATATTCTTGACTACATTGAAACTAATTAATGATTTGTATATTCCATCATTGTTGGGGTTTAAAAAATTTTTGGATTGAAGGAGTATATCTATTATTCTATAAGGAATAAGGGATCATGAATGTAATCAATAAGGTTTTATGATAATTCAGGATGTTGCAGTGTTTTAAAAGAATACATGATGAAGGTGTTCACATGTTATTACGCAGAAAAATGGATCTTTATTGTGTTTAACTTCCTTATAAATTTTGGACTGAAGTATTTTGGATAGTTCTATTTTGGATTATTTTGGATTGCCAAAAAAGGACAACCCAGAGGTTGGACAACAACCCATCACGTCCGGCAAGGCCACAAGACTTGAACCCACATCCGAAGGGTGACAAGGGTGTATCACCTACCACTGACCCACGTGATGTCCGAGATTAAAAAATGTAGTTTTTTTAAAAGATCTAGTAGATGAATTATAAATTAGTTTGTTTTGGAACCCTATACAAATAGGATAAATAATATTTTTTTACGTTCTATTATCTTTTAGAGTGAAAGATGAGTTTGTGGTAGAAAATAGTTAAATGATTGAACTCTACTTGTCAAGAATATATTTTTCTTCTTCTATTATTCTATGAAGAAATTAATTATTATACTTTTTTTAAGGATTCCTAAAACCAAAAATGTGTTATCCTAATACACTATGTATTTTTGAACCGATGGTATTTCAAATCATCATAGATAGATGAATTTAAGAACCTCAATTTTACACTTGTTTGTGATTGATGACCTGTATCACTGAATATAAATATTTATGTTTTTCCTCCAATTATATGTCTCTAATTTCCACCAATGTTCTCCTAATCGAGATCATAATTTGGTAGTGAACCTTTCATTTCTCTTTTCCTCATATTAAGACTATATTTTAGTAACCCAATTTTCGAAGTTGGTTTTCCCACAAAGATATTTTCTATTTTCAACATTTTATTTTTGAAGAACAATTTCAAATTGCGAGGACGAAATTTATTAAAGGAGGGGAGAATGTAACACCCCAAGATTTCATAGTGTGTTATTTCTTCAAAATAATTCAATAACATGCACTACACGCAATATCGAGTTCAAGCGCACCATGACTTACCAAACAAGCCGTTCGAAAGAGGTTATGAATAGTATTAACTAAATTTTAAATTTTATATGATCCTTATAATTTTAGAATCAATATTATGAGTTTCTTAGACATAATGTAAGAACCAATTCTTTTTTTTAAGATAAAAGAAGTATTTTTTAAAAATGCACTTTTACCAACTTTAATAGTGAACCCTTTTTAAATACAATATTTTAAACTTTTTGACTAAATGGGGTCATCAAAAATTTATAATGAAACATCCCATGTTTCCACGGTACGCTTTCCTTTGAATAATATAGTAGCATGTGTTGTACGAAACTTTGAGTTCTAACACACACCACAACCAATCAAACTAGCCGTTATGAATAGTAATACCTACTTTTTGAAATTAAATATATTATATATTTTAAAATGGACTTCATTTTTGGATTTGGAATATCTAATTTAGCCGAAGGTGAAACTTTGGTACTTTTTGGATAACATTAATATTTTGATGAATAGTGAAAATTACTAAATTTTAAATAAAAACAACTTTTTTAATCGAAATAATTTATATTGATAAATTATGAATTTGATTGGTTTTAAAGTATATTTAGAATATATTTTTACCATTTAATACAATGTTTGTCCTTGGTCTTAATTTCACAATTAAACCGAACAAAAACAAGTATCAATCTTTTGATAGTTATTATATCTTAAAAGCACATTTTTTGTTTTGACAGCGGAAATTAATTTTAAATTAATTTCTTCCACTTCTGTGTTTTGAATTTGAAAAAATTTATTCCATATTTGGAATCAGGATGTTCATATTGTGTAAATGGGTAACTTTTATTTTTAGACATTTTGAATAATTACTGCGGTAAATATTTTATTTACCAGGGTTAAGGGTAAATCCGGTAAATAAGGGTTAATCAATAATATTATAATAGTACTAAATTACCATAAAACGTGTCCTAAACTTATTGGTTGATACATTTTCGACCATAGTCATCTTTTGGTCGATTTGGGGACCCCATGGAGCCACTTGTAGGTGATAGGGACACTTTATTTTAATTATGTTATAATAAGTACAAAAATGACACAAACATATATCTTTTAGAAAAAAAATTTTTACATAGGGTTATTTATGTTGGATTTTCGACTATAAATATTAATTAGAACGCTAAAACGATTTCCTACATAATGATATTTTATTTATAATTTTTATACTTTAAATAATTTAATTTATTTATGACACATTGATGATGCAGTAATTACCATAATAGTGAAAAATTAAAATAATTGATATTATAAATACACAAATATATATAAATTGAGAATTGTTATTAATTAAACTAATTTAATACGTTAATAGGACATGTTAGGAATGCTTTTATTAAATTTTTTCTAAGCAATAATTCTGTTTTGAGTTTCAAAAAAATCAACTATTGAATAGTGTCAAAATTGACATAAAACGTTTTTTGAAACAAATATTATATTATTAATTGATATTAAATTCCTGAAAATATAAGGATCGGCCAATAGACTTATATCATGATAGGTGTATCATTAATGGACCACATGGGGGTCACTAGGATGTATATAGTAAGTTTATTAATCATATAATATAAAAATACAAAGAGACATTGTAAAATTGAAACTAATTAACTTAGAGTTAATACTTAAAGATAAGGATAATATAAGTACCCAAACCCATGTAAATTATATTTGTTGAGCGGTTTTCGACCCATCCCTACCTTAACCTTTGAATAATCAACTTTGGTGCCTTTAGAAACCGAATATGAATTTATTATAAATTAATATTTCTAGCTATTCCAAAGGTGCCCCTCACCCCTCTTATAAAAGGGCACTCCTACTTCTCATTTGTTCACACCTTCAAAGCCTTTTGGTTCGGCCAAACTCTGCCCAAATACTCTCCCAACTTCCCTCAGTACATCCTAGATTCCGTAGTTTGGTCAGAAAGCCAACCTAATGAGCCCTTTTGATCGAATCAAGAGGAAGAGCCTGAAGAAGAGGTAATAATTTCACCACCCTTTTCCATGTTAATTTCTTCTTCCACTTCTTCTTCATTTGTTATTACCATTAAAAAAATAATAACTCCAGTATCATATATATACTATGATTTTATTATAAATATGGTATAACCATATTCAGTATTCTATCAACCCTTTGAATAACATGTCACCATACGTGCGTACGTACGGCTTACCGTCTCCACGTCGTGGTGTAATTGTTATTAAATATATTATTATTTGGATGGGTATAATAATTATTTGTAACTCATGTAAATAATAAATATAACATGTTAATGATTATGTATATATGATATAACATCCATTTATATATTATTTTAATATCAAAAGAATGATATTTTCTCTTGTGCGTACGTACGGACTACCGTCTCCACGAACGCGATGAGATTCATTCTCTATCATATCCATTCAAGTATAATTATAATTTGAGGATCTAAAAATAAAGTTTACGGACTTGATATAATTATGGATATGATTATGATACATCCTATCAATTACAAACATGGATTACATAACAAAACATATAAAATAAAATGAGTAAGTTAACACCCGAAACAACGATAATACTAAGATATTATTAACAAAGCAATGTTAAAAGATCATATATGATATCATATTAATATATATGATTCTTGTGTAATTTATTAACAATTATTTCACCATTATACAGGAGGTTATCATACCCTCATCCAAGAAAAAAGTACAAGGTAAGGGGTTTTCATCTCACTCCTTATTCCCGTGAGATTCATGCCATATTGCCACAATTACCTTTTGTGTGGTGTATGTACTGCCCATAATTATATTATTTGTGTATTACACTTTAATTTATGTGTATTTACATATTCATTGTATGATACAACTTTCCTGGGTTGTATGTTTCATAAGTTACCAAATTGTTAAGGGATTATTTCTCAATCTCTTCATTATCCGAGGTTGTTTATACGTAATAATATACTTGGATTTCTTTATCATCCAAATCCATGTTTCCTAAAAATGTATTTCAAAACATTTTTACTATTTACTAGAATATGTGTAAAATTCATTTATACCCTTGTTGAATTTTATACGTGGTTTATAAAGGAATTTTTTCGTCATTTTCCAAACAAGGTCCTTTTTAACCTTTTTGACAAAATTAAGGTAAGAATGATTTTTTAACTTATACAGCAGGTGCAGTTATTCTCTGCCGTTATTTCACCTTTGAAGCTTCCTTCACAAGATTATAAAGATATTTTCAAAATAAAGGTTTTATATATATTTATGCGACTTTAAAAATGATTTTAAAAAAAGAGATATTTCTCTCAAATAGTATTGATTTCAACTATGTCAACATCCTTTGATACGTTTTAAACTTGTTTCAAGCTTATTTATTATGATACAAATCATCCATATTGTATTTAAGGATTTGTGATATTTTGACAATGGATGAGTTATTTTTATGCCATTAATGGTTTATGATTAAAGTTTGGACATTTTCTATGTTAGTTTTAATACGAATGTTTATGTTATATTTCATCCTCTTCTTAAGATGAATGTGTTGGAAGAATATGTTCCGGGTCGGGGACCGGTAAAAGTAATCCCTCAGGGTTGGTGTCCGGTTATTAGAGGAACTCCGGGTTGGTGTCCGGTTTTTAGAGGCACTTCGGGTTGGTGTCCGGTTATTAGAGGCACTCCCGGATGGAGTCCGGTTACAGAGGCTCTCCGGGTTGGGTTCCGGTTACAGTTATCCCTTAGGTCTTGGCATGAGGCCTCGACATAGAAATTAAAGTTTGGCATTATGCATTCCATCATTATGAAAGTGGTAATTGATATTACATGTGATTATTCGATTAGTAGAATATCCATGTGAATATGTAAATGTAAATATTTCATTTTATTTTTTGCATACTATGTTGAAGTTCAAGTTTAAAAGTCTTTTTAAGTTATACATTGTCTTAAATGTTTATTCTTATTTATGAAAGTTTCCGCTATATTGTTATCCTTACCAGGCATTTGAGCTCAACCCTTTTCTATGTTTTATTTTTCCTAGGATGTGAAGAAGTAATTTATGAATGACCTGCAGGGATAGTATGTGGGGATATGAGTGTGGGATATGTAGACTATGTTGTTGTTGTAGTTTTTCACTTTATGATGTAATGTAAAACATTATGAATATATCTAGTGTTTCAAAGGCTACTAAACCAATCGGTGTTTTGAGATTTTATATTTCTTGTGATCATTCCAATGTAATGTAATAATGCACCGACTCTGGGTAACTAGGGTCGGGGCGTTACAATAATAAATCAACTTTAAACACGTTTAAAATCCATCAAAGGATATTCAAAAAGATGAAAATGATTTGTAAAAATCTTTGAGTTAATTATCCCAATTTCATGAAAACATTTAGAAGTCACATAATTTTGAAAGGAAGAAATTTAAATAATTTTTTTGAATAACAGTGTCCCATAACACATTGAACCTTTTGAAATGAATTAACAATTTACAAATATTTATTTCTTATAAATAAATCCTTAAAATACATTTTTAAAACATGAAAATTAATGAGAATTATTTAGTAGAATAAATATTTAAAACATTTAAAATGATGATATAGTTAAAGGGTCCCATCTATAAATCCATAAAATATTCATTTGGATAATATTTTTTTGGAAAACGGATGTAGATTATAAAGAGTTCCTAGGAGATACTCACTTAAGAATAACCTCGGTTAATGAAGAGATTGTATAATTAAGTCTCAACTTTTAGTTTTCTTTATTAGATGGTATTTCAACCTATTTTATAATATTTGAATCATTTTTATTAAATTATACAAGAACCACATAAATAAAAATTATATTATATTTGATCTTCTAATATTTCTTTGTTAGTAATATTTTAGTTGTATCACCATTTTGGGTGTTAACTGATCCGTTTTTCATTATATGAAGGGTTTTGTAAGACATGTTTTTTATGTATAGAATGTATTTGATACAAATAGAGAATGATATTATGTTCTTAAAACTTTATTTTAACCGTAATATAAAAATTATTCTTGAATGATTATGATGGGGAATGAATCTCATCGAGTTCGTGGAGACGGTAATCCTTACGTACGCACGAGCGACAATATCATTATATTAATAGTGAATTAGTATATAATTTTATATTATATCATCTTTAACGAATCATTTACATGTTATGTTTATTATTTACAATAGTTATACTCATCATTATACCCATCAAAATAATAATGTGTTTGAATAACAAACTACACAACGATGTGGAGACGGTAAACCTTACGTACACACGGATGGTGAATTTGTCATTTATAGGATGGATAGAATAAAGAATATGGTTTTAGAATATTTAAAATTATGTCACAGTATTTAAGAGGTACTGGAGTTATTATATTGGGATTGAAACAACAATTAAAGAGGAAGTGTAAAAAGAAAAGTACTTGAAAGAGTGTGGTGAAATTATAATCTCTTCTACAGGTGTTTCTTTTTGAGTTGATCAAAAGGGCTCTATAGGATGGCTTTATTATCAATGTAATGACTCTAGGTTTATGTGAGGGACGTTGGGAGGATATTTGGTCTGTATTTGGCCATGAAAAATGTCTTTGGAGGTGTGATAATGAGATAAGGGGAAGTGCCCTTTTATAAGAGGGTGGGGGCACCTTAGGAAAAGGTTGAAATATTATTTTATTATGAAAACATTTTCGATTTCTAATGGATAAAAATTGATATATTTTAAATATTTTGGGGGTATGGATCAAAATACTATGAACCAATAGGTTTTAGGCAAGTTTAGGTCACCATATTAACCTTATCATTTAGATTTAACTATTGGTTAAATAGTTTAACTTTTACCATGTCTTCTTGTATTCATACACTATATAGTAAATAAACATACTATAAACATCCAAGTGAAACAAAAATGCTTCATTTGTGAAATATATAATATTATTTAAGAAGATTGAACAGTATTCAGATTTTTAGGAATTATATATCAACCAATAATATAGTATTTGTTTTAAAAACTAATTAATGTCAATTTCGACACTATTTGATATTTTGTTTTTTAGAAAGTCAATAAAACCTTATAACATCGATTTTTTTTTATAATCAACAAAAACATGTCATATTAACCTAAAAAATTCGTGGATGGCCTCAATACCTTTAAATTCTTTTAATTTTAATAATTATCATATAACCTATTTTGATATTTCATTAAGAAATTAATTACTATATCATAATTGTGTCATAAATAAATTTAATTATTAAATATCTGAAAATTAAAATTAAAATACCATTATTTAGTAAATATATTTATCTTTTTAATGAATATTTATCGTCGAATTTATCTTATGAATAACCTGGTATTAAAAATGGTTAAGTTAATAATCTATGAGTTTAACACTTTTAACTCTTCTTTAAATAAAATAATAATATATATCTTAATATAATCCATGTGGACCTAAAGGATCATATCTTTTTACTAAGGTTTTTTGTCTAATTACACTTATCAAATAGAAGTAGGACATGTTTTAGAGTAATTATTAAATTATTTTTACCTTTAATTACCCTATTTACTTTTAATTGTGGTAAATAAAAGTCAAAAGATACTATACACCAAAAATTATGTTCACCTTATTGAATCACATTTGACATAATGATCTCAACCTTGACTCTTATAGTTTTTAAATTCAACTCAAAGAAGCGGTAAAAATAATTTTATGAAAATTTTCAATTGCTTCTAGAAGGTCGGTAAAAGATATTATTAAGTTCAATAAAATTTTATACATCTAATTTTATTATTAAACTACTCCAATGAATTACATTCAATAAATATAGGCATTATTTATCTTTTTTAACTTTAAATAAATTTAAATAAAATAAATAATTATTTAAATAAAAAGTTGATTTAAAAAAACAATGTTTTACAATGTTCATCAAATAAATAAATATTTTCAGAAATATACAAAAAATTACCCTAAGATAATTTTTATATTTCAAAATTAAAAATGAAGTCTATTTTACCAAATTAAAACCATAGATGTTTCATTTATTAATTCAGAATTAATTCCCACTGTCAAAACCCAAATGAAGGTTTTTAAAAAGTAAAAACTATTAAAAGATTGACACATGTTTATGTAAAATTTAAATGTAAAATTACATATAATGACCTTAATTTTATTTCATGATAAAAATATAATTTAATTATACATAAATGGCATTCAAATTTATAATTTAACCCTATAAATTACTTTGATTAAAAATGTTCTTTTTAATTATAATTTAGCATCTTTCACAATTCATTATAATATTTAAGTTATTCAAATGTACAAAAATTTATCCAAAATAAATATTTATGTCCCACTTCTAAAGAATAATTTATTTATATATAATTTATTATATAAAGTATTCTAATAACGTTTTTAAAAAGGATTCTCCATTAAATAGTGGTAAAATTGCATTTTTGGAAAAATATTTAGTTTATCTGAAAAATTGAAATTGTCATTATATTATGCCTAAGAGACAAAAAATATGAATGTTAAAATTTTATAGGATATATATATAATTAAAAATGAAATTAATAGTATTCATAACCACTTTTTAACGGCTTGTTTTGTAAGTCGTGGTGCGCTCGAACTCGGTGTTGCGTATAGCACAAGCTATTGAATTACATTAATGAGATAACGTACAATGAAATATTGGGGTGTTGCATTCTACCCTCCTTCAATAAATAAATCCCTCACATTTAGAAATTGTCCTTTGAAAATAAATGGTTAAAAATATAAAATTACATTTGTGGACAAACTACATTAAAAATTGGGTAAATAAAATTTAGTCTTTATAAGGGGGAAAGAGAAATAAATAAGTCACCACCAAATTATGAACTCGATTAGTCAAATAGTGGTGGAAATTATAGATATTTAATTTGAGGAAAATGTAAATATTTATAGGGAGTGATTGAGGTCATCAATCACAAACATATGTAAAATTGAGGGCCTCAAAGCCATAAATCTATTATGATGTAAAATATCAGCGGTTCAACAAAACATAAGGTATTAGGATTTCATATTTTTGGCATTAAGATATATTTACTAATGTTTAAGAGTTAATATATTCTTAGAATAATAGGAATATATATATATACACATGAAAAGTAGAGTTTCATCCTTCAACTAATTCTTACCCCAAACACATCTTTCACTCCAAAAGACAATAGAATTCGAAAATATTATATTTATCCTTATCGTACAGGGTTCTAAAAATAATGAATTCATAATATATATTAGTTCAGACATTTAAAAAAATTTCATTATACAAAGTAGGGCATAATGTAAGCTAGTGGTAGGTGGTACACTCTTGATGCCCTTCAGTTTCAGGTTCAAGTCTCACGCCCTTGCCGGATGCGACAGGTTGTCGCCCGACCTCCAGGTTGTCCTTTTTATGAACATCCTAAAATAATCTCTAGAAATAATTTAACATTAACTATAGAATACAATGTCAAACTTAATTGATTCCAACCTTTAGACATATCCTAAATACTTCTGTCCAAACTCCGAGTCCAAAATTTATAAGTTAATCACAATGAAGATCCATTTTTCCACATAAAAACATGTAAATACCTTCACCGCGTATTCCATTAAAACACTGTAACATGTTGAATTACCATAAAATCTTACTTATTACATTCATGCCCCATTATACCTTATATAATACCAGATATACTCCTTATATCCAATAATGTTGTAAAATCCAACTATAATAGAATAAACAAACAATTATTTAGTTTGGTCAAGAATATCAAATATAATTTTTACAAATCAATCATATCATATTCTAAAATCAAAAAGAAAATATCAGAACCATATTAAGGATTATATTTCCCTCAACCATATATTTTCCATATCATTTAACCTACTATAGAGTCACTTTTCTTAGTTCCACTCAATCTCAGGTCTTCAGTGAAATAGTACTGCAGTACAATCCTTATATACTCTATAATTCATATAACATATACATCAATAATAAAATAATAAAATGAAACAATATTTTAATAAAAACATAATAAATCTAAACATTCAAGTTCATCTTTGTTGGTATCATAACGTGAATATTATCCAATAACATCATTTGGGGCATTCTCTGATGATTGGGACATCGATTCACGTATTGTCCCAACTCCTTGCAGATGAAGCATTGTACATTTAAATCCTTTTTCATACCCTTGAAATCACGTACATGGTGTTATTTTTCTCCACACTTGTAAAAAACTCTCATTCCCTTTAAGAAGTTAGCAAGGTGATTCTTTCCACAGTTATCACATATGGGAAAATCTTTCTTTCCCCTCTTCCCTTTATCCATATTTCTCTCTCCTAATCTATTCTTCAATTTCTTCCCCTTGAAGTCGTTGGTCTTATATAATCCTTTACTTATCTTATAAACACATGATACTATTTCTTCATATGATGAGAAAATGTGGTAGACTATTTCCCTTCTAAATGTTGGCTTAGTACAATGAAATATATGATACTTCTTAATCATTGGATCATGAATATTGCTGGAGTTCTCATTCCTTCTACTAGGTTCCATTTCTAAATAATGGAATACACTAGGTTATTTTGTGAATCTCAATGTATAATTCCAAACACCTAAAATATATAACATAAATTTAAATGATTATGCATATAATCTATAATCATAATTTTTTTTATTTTTGGAATTAATTACTCTTAAGTCATTCATAATGACATTTAATTAAATTATTAATTATCCTTATCATATCCACAGGTACTCTCATAACCAACAGTGAAATAAGGAATGTTGTTGTGTACCAGGTCAGGTCAAGCCTGAAACTCCATGTAAGTGTTATCACTCTTAGGTACATTTGTGTCAGAGCCGCCTCTACCTTCTCATATCCAGACAGAGATGTATTGTTTGTAAAATACAGAAAATCTCTACATTACAATAATTTCAAAGAAGTTCATCTATACTAATCCTAAAATTTTATCATAGGGTAGTGTTCTCTAATCAGGGTTTTTCTAAATCTATTTTCTAAGGTTTGTACTAAACTTACTCTGAACCCAACTATTACACCATGAACCCAGTTACCCAGAGTCTGTGAATTTTTACATAACATTGTCATGATCACATGGTATCAAAACCCAAAAGACATATTATTTTAGTATCCTTTTATGTACTTGATGCATTCATAAGTTTTCCGTAACATTGTAAAATGAAAAAAAAATCAATATTTTCTTCATTGACCACATTCATATCCATTAGACTATCCCTGCAAGTCTGTCATAATATAGCTCTTCGCATCCTGGGTGAAATAAAACATTGAATGGGGCGAGCTCAGATGCTCAATAACGATAACAATATAGCAGAAACATTCATAAATAAGCATAACCATTTAATGCATTGTATAATACAAAAAAAGGATTTTACAATTAAACTTCTCAATAATATGGCAATGACAAATCAAATAATGTCATTTACTTATTCACATGGATATTCTACTAGTCTAATAATCACATATAATATCAATATCACATTTCATAATCATGTAATGCATAATTCTAGACATCAAAACCACATATTCAAAGCATTGTGTCGTGACTAGAAATAATATTTTGTCAAGGCCTTCTACTAAGACACTAGTTTGTCTCATGAGACCAACTGATGCATCAAGGAGCTATATTATGCTCCACTCATCACTTAATAAGTTCAATGCATTCCTCATATGAAATGGTTTAAAAATAACATAAACATTCGTATTAAAAATATCATACAATACGTCAATACACTTTCCATAAACCATGAATGGTATAAAAATAACCCATCCACAGTCAAACATATCACAAAACATTCAAAACAATATGGAATATTTTTATCATAATAAATCAACTTCTAACATGTTTGAAATCCATCCATGGATGTTAAAGTAGATAAAAATGATTTGCAAAACACATTGAGAGAAATATCAGTTTTTCAGGAAAATAATTAAATGTCACACAATTTAAAAAGGAATATATTTGAAGACATTTTTGAATCAAAGTGTCACATACCACTTTGAATCATTTTAAAGGAATTAACATTTTAAAAACAATCTAGTCTATATAAATAAATACATAAATACCATTTTGAAAAAATAGACATTAATGAAAATGATTTAGTAGAATAAATATTTAAACCATGTAGAATGATGATCTAGTTAAATAGTACCTTGATAAAACCTTAAAATATTATTTTTTAAAATATTTTTAGGAAACAAGGATGTTGTTGATAAATGGGTACCAGTTGAAACTCATGTAAAAACAATCACAAATAATGAAGAGATTGAAGAATTAACCCCTTCATTGTAATTTTTCTTTAGTCGACGGTATGTTAATCTTCTATATAATAGTAAATCATTGTTATTAAATTATAAAAGAACCACATACATAAATATTATATGATATATGATCATCTAATGTTTCATTGTTAATAGTTTTTTAGTAGTATCATCGTTTCGGGTGTTAACTGATCCATTTTCCTTTATATGCATGGTCATGTAAGACTTGTTTGTTATAGATAGGATGTATTTTATTCATATACAGAATGATATTAAGTTCTTAAACATTATTCTTAATCATAAAATGAAAATTTTTCTTGAATGACTACGTGGGGGAAGGAATCTCATCACGTTCGTGGAGATGGTAATCAGTATGCAAGCCCAAGAGACAATATCATTAAATTGATGGTGAAATTGTTCGTAATTTGATGGTATATAATATATAGAGAATCATTAAAATGTTTTAATTAATATTTAAATTAGTTATATAAATTCTTATACCCATCCAAATAATGATGTTTTTGAATAACAAACTACACCACGATGTGGAGACAGTAAGCCGTACGTACGCACGTACTGTAACAATTTCATTTATAAAATGGGAAGAATAATGAATATGTCCATCCCATATTTATAATAAAATCAATGTATGTAGGAGGTACTATAGTTATTATTTTGTTATGGAAAAAAGAGGATGTGGATGAAGAAACAAACATGAAAGATGGTGGTGAAATTATTACATCTTCTTAATGTGTTTCCTTTTGAGTTGATCAAAATATATCCTTAGGTTTGAGTTATGATAAATGTATGGACAATATGTTTATGTGAGGGTGTTGGGAGGATATTTAGTTAGGGTTTGGCATAGCCAAAAGGCTTTGTAGATGTGATATTGATAGAAGGGGAAGTTCCCTTTTATAAGAGGGGTGAGGGGCACCTTAGGAAGAGCATGAAATATTATTTTATTTTAAAATAATATTTTGTTTCTAATCGATTGAAATTGATTTATTTAGAATTTAAGATAATTATGGGTCGAAATCCTCTTAATAATTAGGTTTTATACAAGTTTAGGTCCCCATAGTATCCTTATCATTGAGATTTAACTATTAGTTAAATAGTTTATCTTTTAACTTGTCTTCTTGTATTCATAAACTATATTGTCAATAAACATACTCTAAACATCCAAGAGAAAACAAAGTGGTTCATTAATGACATATATAATATTATTTAACCTTTTTGGCAGAACCATAGATTTTTAGAAATATTATATCAACCAATAATATAGTCTTTCTTTTAGAAACTAATTTCCATCAAATTTGACACTATTTGGTATATTGTTTTTGTGAAAGTCATTACAACCTTATCAATTAGAACAAAATTTATCTAATAAACCAAAACAATTTATATTAACATATAAAATTCTTGTGTGGCATAAAAAATTTAAAATTGTATTTATTTTAATATTTATAATATAAACTATTTTAATATTTCATTAAGAAGGTATTTACTGCATCATCATTGTGTCATAAATAAATTTATTTATACAATCTCTATAAATTATAAATCAGGTACCATTATATAGGAAATATTTTTATCATTCTAATTAAAAATTATAGTAGAATTTATCTTCTGTATAACAATATATTAAAAATGTAGTAGTTAATGAACTTTCAGTTTAGTACTTTTAAATATCCTTTAAATAAAATAAAAATAAATATTGTAATGTAATAAAAGTGTACCTAATGGATTATATTTTATTTATATTGTTCTTTTAGGTCAAATTACATTTATCCAATACAATTAGGAGATGGGATAGGGTAATTAAAATATCATTTTTACCTTTTATTACCCTATTTATTTTTAACCATGGTAAATAAAAGTCAAACGATATTATTCACCATATATTTTTTCAATCTTATTAAATCACATTTTACATACTAATGTTAACAATTTATCTTTGATTTTTGAGATTCCGCTCACAGATGCAGTAAAATTATGTTTTATGCAAATTTGCAAATGCCCCTAGAAGTTGGGTTAGAGACTGTAAAATGTTCAATAAATATTTATACATATAATTTTATTATAAACTTTACACAATGAAATAAATTAAAATAAAATAGATACTATTTTTTTTTTACATTAAATAATTTTAAATAAGATAAATAATTTATTAAATAAATATTAAAATTAAAACAAAAACGCAGTGTTTTTTGCTATTCATCAAGAATTGAAAGTTATCAGAAAAATACGAAAAATTCACATTATGTTAATTTTGATTTTATGAATTAAAAAAAGAATCTTTTTAAAAAAACTGAAAACATTGAAGTTGAATTTATTAATTTAAAAATAATTTCCATTGTCAGAACCAAAAAGTGGGTTTTCAAAAAAATAAAAACTATCAAAAGATTGACATGTGTTTATGTCAATTTTTAATTTAAATTACATATAATGACCTACATTGTATTATTTGAAAAGAATATAATATAATTATACTTTAATGTTTTCACAACCATTCCCCTGGGTCTCATATCGTGACTACCCTATGCCCGC
This sequence comes from Viscum album, assembly GCA_963277665.1. NCBI lineage: Eukaryota > Viridiplantae > Streptophyta > Magnoliopsida > Santalales > Viscaceae > Viscum > Viscum album. The sequence goes on along the minus strand of OY728162.1, from coordinate 1,362,877,089 downwards.
CTTCCATAGGCCAGGGGTTGGCGACTACCACCAAAGGTGTAAATCCCCATATAGGGAAGGCATTGCCTTTATTACTCTAAAAAAACACATCATAGATCACAACATAAAGCATAAAACTATGTAAAAGTGTATACAAATGAAGTGATGGAAAGTAAAATGGTTGGAAAGACATGCCCAACAGGAATGTACAAGTACAACTAAAAGCAAGTACAAATGAAGAAAAGTAAAACAGCTACTGGATCACCCTCTGGGGTTCCTACATGAAGGGTAGGTATAGGTGGCCACCTCAGTACTCCCTTCCATTCGTCTCATACATGTACCATCACACCGAGAGGTCCACCTCCGGGTACCGTCCAGTCCTGCTACCCACTACCTCAGTCAGCGTTGTACGTCGTCTGCAACCAACACAATGAGTTGAGATCATAGCCCTTGTAGGGGTGAGTATAATGATACTCAATAAGGACCCCGAGTCCCACAAGGTCTAAAAAAATCCAACATATATAATCCCCAAAATATTAAATCAATGGATAACAATTTCTTAGGTATATGACCATATATGTACATTATTTATCTAGTAACCCATCTCAATCATGAGGAAAACACAAAAGTCATTGACTCAACTCAAAACAGGATTTTTCATATCGAAACCATGGTTGGTGGCATACTCCTCCTTTATCGAGTATAGTGGGACTGCCGCGTCACAAAGAGGAACTTCCCACTAACTTTGTACTGCAGAGGTACTCCTCCCGTTGAGTACCTTGGGTCTTCTATGCTCACAAAGAGGCGCTCCCCACCATGGGTCTATCACGCTCACATAGAGGTGCTCCCACGAGTAACCTGCTGAGGTACATCTCATACCAAGCATTATTGTTCTGCCTCGCTCAAACAGAGGCTCTCCCCACTATGGGTCTATCGCGTTCACACAGAGGAGCTCCCCACTGGGATAGTCGAGTCACTGCTTGTCGAATCGGTCAAGCAGTCGTTTGGTCTCAGCCTGCTACTAGTTCTTCGTACTCTGTCTGTACGCTACTGGAAGGATCATCTCCATGATCTACAGGTCGATACTCCAACTCTTATGAAGTTCCATGAGAAAATATCTGTAAGGTTAGTTACATCATAGGGGTCTCAATGCAATAGACGGTACGTCGATCGGATGCCCGGTCTGTGAGTTATTAGCCTTTTAGTCCCGGGGGACCGGTTTTGATTCATATACATTTCAACCAGACCATAACTAAAATAAACCCCAACTACAATGGGGTATTTTCAAAGGGATGAATTTTCTTCAAGAATACTGATGCCACTTATGGTTCTTAAAACAGACATCGGGTGCCAAAGATATGGCCCAAGAAGGTAAAAGGGTCAGTAATGGGTCAGGGCCCGATCTGACCGAGTCGGACCATCTCTGCCCAACCCAGACTGGGCTGACCTGTTCTGGGTCTGACCCTGGCCATTCGGCGGGTAAGCCCAATATGATTTTCCTTGTCCACTTGGTTTGGCCTAGTGGACTACGAGGGTAGTTTGCCCCGGAGGTCGCTACATAGGCGACACAGCCCGAAGGCCGGGGCCGGTTCGGCCAGTGCCACAAGGGGTGCGGCTCGAGCGACTGGTCAGCGGGTAGACTATGAGGAGCACTGTCAGGCTGACTGGACGCCGGGCCGGCCGCAAGTGCACGAGATAGGGCGCTAAAGGTGTCGGTCAGGCCGTGACAGGGGTCGGGCAGGACACGGGGGTGCTGGCAGGGCACCGGGCAGGGCACTGGGCAAGGCACATGGGTGCCGCCAGGGTCCAGGCAGGACATGGGGGCACCGTTCATAATGCCAGAAGACCACGGGCAGGTGGGGCATGCGCTAGGCAGTTCGCCCAGAGGCCGCAGGCAGGTTGGCCATGCACCAGAAAGGGTGCCGGGAGGCCATAGTTAAACGGACCTGGCGCCGCTCGGGCCGGCGGCGGTCGACCGGAAGCTTCGGTGCACCGCGAGCGCGGTGCGATTCACAGATGCCGTGGGTAGGGTGGCCTATGTCGTTGCCGCCATCGTTGTCGTCTCCTCATCGCCATGTCGTAGAATGTCACAAGAATGTAGAATCGAAGGAGGATGTCGGGCCATGTTACGTTGGCCCGCATCCTCTGCGGTTAAAGTGATATCAATTGGTTCATCAAAATAAGAAAGATGAACATAAATTATTTACAACCACACAATGATTTATTTTCAAATGATGATGAGAAAAGAAAAGGGATAAAACAGTAGGTAAATTCCCTACCTTAGATTCTTCGTTCGTCATTCGTTGACGTCGCAGAAATATGGTCATCAATCTGTGGTAGAAGATCATGTACCACGATAAAGGAGTCCAGGGAAGAATGTAGAAGGTGGTTTTTCTTCATAGTCAATGGCATCCCTCGTCGATGTTCTTCTTCAAGAGATCATAATTCGTTCTTCTGGGTTGTTCTTTGTTGGAATGTTCTTCTCCTCCCCAAGCTCCACCAAAATGCAAAGGAAAAAATAATATAACGAAGCGTTGTCTATTAATTATTGGAACATCAATTCAAATTGTGGTGTTTCATTAAATGACACAACTATTATAATTAATGGGGTGGAGTTGGATCAATTATGTGAAGATTATTGGCATAAATTAAATAAGGGGATTCGAAGAGTTTCTCCACATTAAATTGGGGGTTCCAAGGGGTTACAAGCCCCGAGTTTTCCCCACCAAAATTATCCTTCAAGGGAGGTTATGTTCGGGTGGTCCCCACCACCATATCCTCTCATGGGAGGTTATGGTGTGGTGGCCCCCACCTCTTACTTTCTCTTGGAGGTTTTAACCACCATGATTAAAAATAAAGTCAAACATTATTTTTATTTAAATTAAACGTAAAAAATCAAAAACTAACTTTCATTCTCGATGAACTGTCGTCGTGGTGAAAGCCTTCTTAATTGAATAACGGTGTTGCAAGTTCAATTGTTCCCTCAGATTTCGGTTCTGAGCAACAGTTTAGAGGTTATAAAACCCCGCTCATACATTTTATGAAGTTACACGAACAAAACTTCAGAAATTGATTCCTGGCACACCGGGCCTTGGAATGAAACATCGTAAATTTTTGCGGACTCGTAAAAATACAATGAATTTAGAAAAAATCCATGGAATTTCTATGTCTTTACATTCTCCCCACCTCAGGGCTTTACGTCCCCAAAAACTACAAGTCAATGTATGGGAAAAAATGGAGGTACTCAGCACGTATATGTGCCTCCCACTCTTATGTGCTATCTTGGAGGTTCCTATGCATCCAGAAAACGTGCACCAGTGGTATTGATCATCCATGAAGGTCTTACTCTTGTAGATCCTCAATATCCACTGGAACCTCCGTAAAAGTCTCCCCATCGTCGACGTCCAAATTCCCATTGTTGATGATGTGTGGAGTGTCATGAACGTATCTCTTCAACTGGGATACATGGAAGACGTCATGCACCAAGTGCAACATAGGTGGAAGAGCCATACTATAAGCCACCTCTCCTAATCTGATTAAGATCTGGAATGGTCCGATGAACCTCAAAGACATCTTTCCACCTCAGCCAAATCATTGTGAACCTCATCGGGGTGTGACTTGTAAATAGATGTGGTCATCATGCTAGAACTCCAGAGGTCTCCATCTCTGGTCAACATAAGACTTCTATCTGCTCTATGCAGCCTTCATCTTCTCTTGGATGATCTACTCCTTCAAAGTATCTCTTACCATCTCTGGTCCAACTAGTGTTGGCTCCCTAGGATCTGTCCTGCACAATGGTGATCTGCAAGGTCTTCCATACAATGCCTCTAAAGGTGCCATACTGATGGTGGAGTGATAGATGTTTTTGTATGCGAACTGAACCAAAGGAAAGTGATACCCCCCAATGAGATCAAATTTGAGGACACATGCATGTATCATGTCCTCGAGGGTATGAATGGTCCACTTAGTCGGACGATCTGTTTAAGGATGGAAGGTGGTGCTCAAGTGAAGATGTGTCCTAAAATCCTCACACAACCCCTTCCATAGCCGAGAAATAAACCGTGCATCCCGGCTAGAGACAATAGAAGAAGGTACTCCATGTAAACACACAATATCCTACACATAGAGGCGTCCCATGCTCACTACTAAACCCTTCTCCATGGTCGGTATGAATTGGAGTGACATGGTGAGTCGGTTGACGATCACCCAAATCGAGTCATGACCCCAGGTTATATGTGGAAGACCTGTCACACAGTCCAGGGATATCCCATCCCACTTCAACTCTGGGACATCTTTAGGATATACTAAGCCTACTGGTACCTGGTGCTCCTCCTTCACTTGCTGACTAGTGAGGCACCGTGAGACAAATTCAGCTACAACCTTTTTCATATGTGGCCACCAGTGTTGTCATATAAGGTCCTGATACATCTTCAACTCTGCTGGATGTACCACTAGAGGGGATGTGTGGAACACCCTGAACACTTCCTTCTGAAGGGACACTGGTACCAGAGTATGTCCTCCGAAGAGGTTGATGTGCTCTCCAACTTCAGAAAATCAATAAGGTGAATGCCCTGTGGAAATATGATAACATCGTGTCTCGAAGTTAGCATCCCCGTGATGTGCTTCCCGGACTCGCTGAAGAAGTGGGAGAGTGACCATAAGGTACTGTAGAAAGAATGATCCAACTCTATCCTCAAAGGATATCTACAAATAAGCTAGGTTCTCTGTTGCATCTCCTAGAAGCTATATACCAGATCACCTAATGAGTGCATCTGCAACAACGTTCCCTATACCAAGAGTATAGACTATCTTGATGTTGTAGTCTTGGAGGATCTCAAGCCATAAACACTATCTCATATTTAGGTCATTCTGAGAAAAGATATACCTGAGACTCTTATGATCAGAGTACATGGTAAAACGCTCTCCCATCTGATAGTGTCGCCACATCTTCAAGGCGAAGACCACATCTTCTGACTCCATGTCAGGGGTGGTGTAGTTCTGTTCATGCTGTCTCAACTTTCAAGAACCATATGTGATCACTGCTCACTCCAACATCAGGACACACCCAAGTCCAGTCCCTGATGTGTCACAGTAGACTAATTACCCTACACCTTCTTCTCGAAGCCTAAATATGGGGATACTAGTCATCCTCTTCCTCAGCTTCTGGAAGCTCTCCTAGAATCTCTCCAACCACAAAAATGGTTTCCCCTTCTTCGTCAAGGATGATAGTGGTGATGCAACTCTAGAGAAGTCTGGAACGAACCTCCGGTAATATCCACCAAATCCCAGGAAATTCGTAAAACTGTCCCACATTTGGGTGGCTCCCAAGTAAGTACCACATCGATCTTTCCTGGATCTAATGAAACTCCAGCCTTCGAGATAACATGTCCTAAAAAGTGAACCTCTTGAATCCAAAACTGGCACTTTAAGAGATTACCATAAAGCTGGTGCTCTCGGAGTGTGCCCAGTAATACCCAAAAATGGTAGGCATGATATTCCTCAATAGTCGTATAGATCAGAATGATGTCAATTAAAACTACGACAATGTGATAGAGGTATGGATGGAAGATCCTATTCATGAGTCCCATGAACACTAATGGAGTGTTTGTTGTGCCGAATGGCATAACCAAGAACTCGTAGTGGCTGTACTGACACATGAAAGTCATCTTCTGCACATCATTGTCTCGATCTCTGATCTGATGATAGCCAGATCTGAAGTCTATCTTCGAGAACCATCGTTCTCCCTTCATCTGATCAAAGAGGACGTCAATCATCAAGAGTGGGTACTTGTTATTAACGATCACCTGGTTCAGGTGATGGTAGTCAACACAAATCCTCATGCTCCCATCCGCCTTCTTGGAGAATAGAATCGAGGCTGCCTATGGAGAAACACTGGGCCGAATGAATTCCTTCCTCGGTAAGTAATCCAACTGTACCAATAGATCACGAAGCTCATCAAAAGCCATCCAATATGTTGGAGTAGATATTGGTGCTGTCCCGGGGTACATGTCAATGTATATGTCCACCTCTCTGTGAGGAGGTAGTCCTAGAAAATCAACATGGAAAACATCCACATATTGTTCCACCACTACAGGATAGCTTGGACTCTCCACATCAACTCCTCTAAGGGTAATTCAGGCCAAATGATGTGTGATCGGTTGCACCCCCTCCATGTAAGTCCGTCCAGCACTACAAAGGCTCCTTTCTCATCGGTGAAGTTGAACATGGTCCCATCCATGCACCCACACTACACTTTGTGCCTAATACAGTCAATCTGAGCATGGACTGTAGATAAATAGTCCATACCCAAGTTGATTTTGTAAGGCCTCGACGCCGATATGTGGAGATCCCATCTGAAGCTCTTGCCTCCTAGAGTAATCACACACTGTCGACACTAGTGCGTAATTGTCGAGTCTGCACCTGTAGGGGTCTCTTGCCTTAAGGATCGAGCTAACAGCTCTGTCGGAATCTCTGAGCTCCGAACGAGGGTAGTGGCAATGAAAGATTGACTAACACTTGTGTCTATAGAAACTGCAGCTATGGTAGAGTAGACACACATAATACCTCGAATAATTTCTGGGGCGTCTTTATTGTAGGTCTTAGCTGCATGAAGAAGAGATCTACCCTATCAACCTACTCCCTGTGGTCAATGTGGGCCTCCTAGTGGTGGTGGTGGATACACCTCAAAACATCTCCCACTGCCATCTACTCGACCTGCTCCTCTACCACGTTTGACTACTCCCAACAGACATCCTTGTTCAATCCTCTACCTCTGCCTGGGAGGTCACTAAACTGTCTAGTAATCATCTAAATAGTGGGTTGGATAGTCACAAGCCATGTGTCCCCACCCGCCGCATTAGTAACAATGCCTGCTACTAGCATGTGTGTCTCTACTCCATGTGGACCGCACAACTGATCCTAAATCATGTGGGTGGCCACTTGTATGTCTTGTCCTCTTGGTCCTCTATGAAATCAATCTATTGATAGCTGTATAAGACTTCACTCCATGTCGGCTAGTGGTGGGTCTCGCTGCTGGTGAAAGCACATCAAGGAAACTCTCCACTAGAAGGGCTCTATCCCTAACAACCCCGCCAGCGTTGTGATGCTGATGGAGATCATTGATGCTTTGATAGTTTTCCTGAGCCCCTGCTCGAATGTCTGGGACTTGAAAAAAGGGTTCCGCCCCATATCGGTGCAGTAGCGTGAGAGGTCGGTGAGCCTCATTGAGTACTGCACCACCGTCATGATACCCTGCTGTAGATGCAGTATCTCCTGTATCTGAAATGCGCGGAGAGTGGATGGGACAAAATTTGCCCGAAACATGGTCTCAAAGTCTGCCTAGAATAACGTTGCCTCATCTTGAACCTGGAGCATCAGGATCCCCCATCTACCTGCAACTTCTTTGAGGAGACTCGCGGAAAGGATCACCATGAAGTTTGATGGTGTCCCCACTAGCCCGAAGACTCTCACAATAGCCTCCACCCAATCCTCATACGCCTGTGGGTCTGTCTCTACCCAGAACATTGGTTCCCTCTGGTTCTGGAACTTGTTAAATGAGCTCAAGAAACGTGCATCGTCTACCGCTAGGGTTGGTGGCATCGGAGGCCCAAAAAGAAGTAGTGTCGCTGGTGCTTCCACTGGTAATGGGCACTACATCGAGGCCTCATCGATATGTGGGATGTCGGTACATACGACTCTCGGGGCTCTAACTGGTCATCTGAGGGGAGGTATCCTGAAAGAAACAGATGTGTCACGGTCAAATGTTTATACCTGATAAGCTGGCCGAGTTGATGTGACTTAATGAAAACTTTTGGAAACACACATGCAATTACTGTTTTTGTGCACTGAGTTGGAAATCAGAAGTCAGGGTCCTGGTGTATGGATACGTCAGATGCCCACAACAACACTAGACTCCGAGAACTAAAAACCACACTTAGTACCCTTTATACTATTGCTTCACCGAAATGAAATATCATAGTTCTATGTTCTTCAATACAACCAACTCCTTTGATACCAATTTTTCACGACCCGTCCCCCGGGGCATGTACCGTGACAACCCCATGCCCTCCTTCCATAGGCCCAGGGCGTGCGACTAGCACCGGAGGTGTAAATCCGTAAAATGTGGAAGAATTTATTTTATATATGCAAACAAACACTTTAGAATTCACAACTGGAAGAAAAACACTATGTGAAACTTTATACAAAAAACATTTCTGGAAATTAAAAGGGCTAGAAATAAAAGCCCAATAGGAAAGTACATGTACAACTAAAAGAATGTTCAATTGAAGAAAAGTAAAGCAGCTACTGGATCGCCCCCAAGGATTCCTACCTGAAGGGTAGGTACATATGGCCTCCTCAGCACTCTCATCTGTATGTCTCCTCCGTGTACTGTCACACCGAGTGGTCCACCTCCGAGTACCGTCCAGTCCTGCTACTCTCTGACTCAGTCAGTGCTATCTATCTTCTGTAACCAACACAACGAGGTGCAGGTATAGCCCATGCAGGGTTGTGTATAATGATACTTAGTAAAGACCCTAAGACCCTAAAGGTATCAAAAAATCTGAATAGGTTAATCTACAATGTTTGAAATCAACAAATAACCATTACATTGGTATATGCCCATATATATTCCAAAGTTATCTAGTAACCCATATCAATCATGAGGAAAACAAAAAAGTCATTGACTCAGCTCAAACTAGGATTTTTATTTTCGAAACCATTACTGGTGGTGTACTCCTTATCTATCAAGTACAGTGGGCCTTCCATGTCAAACAGATGCACTTCCCACTATCCTTGGACTATTGAGGTATTCCTCCATTTGAGTACCGTGGGTCTGCTGCACTCACACAAAGGCACTTCCCACCACGGGCCTATCGTGCTCAGACAGAGTCACTCCCTATCATAGCCTCTAGAGGTACTCCTCATGTTGAGTACAATTGGTCTGTCACACTCACAGAGAGGAACTCCCCACCATGGGTCTTCCACGCTAACACTAAGGCGCTCCTCCCTGGGCTAGTCGAGTCACTCCGAGTCGAATCAGTCTACCGGTTGTCAGGTCTCAGCCAGATACTGGGTCTCCATACTCTGTCCACTCACCTCTGGAAGGATCCACACAAGGAGATACTATTCAATACTCCCACTGTCAAGATGTGCCACGAGAAAGTATCTCAAAGGTCAGAAAAATCATAGGGGTCTAAACGCAACAGACGGTGTGTCGATCAAACGCCCGATCTATGAGTTATTAGCTTTTTAGTTCAGGGGACCGGTTGGATTCGTGTATCATCCAACCTGACTATAACTCAAATATACCCCATCTCATGTGGGGTATTCTCAAATCGACGTCTTCGGTCCAAGAATACTGGCGTCGTTGATGGTTTTTTTAAATGGATGTCTGGTTCCAATGATATGGCCCAAGAAGGTAAAAGGGTCAGTAATGGGCCAGGGCCTGATCTGACCAGGTCAGACCGTCTACACCCAAGACAAGGCCGACCAGGTCCGGGTCGACCCGGTCACACCCTCTAGGTCTGACCTCGCCCTTTGGGGGGGTCATCCCACTATGTTTGGCCCTGTCCGCTGGATCCGACCCTGTGGAGTGCGAGGGAAGTTCATCCAAGAGGTCTCCATATAGGTGACTTGGCCTGATGGTCTGGGTCAGTTCGGCCGGCGTTGCGAGGGGCGTGGCTCGGGAAAATCGTCCCGAGAGGTCTGGCTGGTCAGGAGGCGAGCAGGCAGACCGCGTGAATCCCGGGCAGGTCGGCCAGACGTTGTGCAGACCGCGAGTGCGCCGGGTAGGGCACGACATGGACCTGGCAGGACGCGGGGGCACCGACAAGGCGTCAGGCATGCATGAGGGTTTCGGGCAGGCCACGGTAGGGTCCGGGCAGGCCGCGGGGGCACCAGAAGGGTGCTGGTCAAGGCTATGTGGAGGGAACTATCATGGTGTGTGGTAGGGTGCATGGGCGCTTACAGGGCCCGGGTAGGCCGTGGGTGGCACCGGGCAGCATGCCAGGAGGCCACAATAGTGGGACCGCTCACCAGGCAGGTCACAGAGAGGCTGCGGGCATGCATGCCGCGCACTGGGAAGGGTGCATTGAGGCCATGGGTTGGCGGGCCAGGCGCCACTCAGGTCGGCGGCGTTCAGACGGAAGCATCAGTGTGACGCGGGGGTGGAGAGATTCGCGGAGGCCGCATGTATTGTGGCCTTCGTCATTTCATCCTTCATCATCATTACCTCATCACCATACTGTAAAACATCAAAAGAAATTATAATTGACTGAGGATGTCGGGCCATGTTAGGTTTTCCTACATCCTCCACGTTTAAAGTGATATCAATTCGTTCATCAAAATAGGAATGATGAAACACAATTATTTACAACCACACAAAAATTTAATTTTAATAGATTATGAGAAAAGAAAAGGGATAAAACATAATGTAAACCCCCTAACTTAGTTTCTTCATTTGTCGTTCGTTGACTTCACGGAAAGGTGGTCATCGATCTGTGGTAGAAGAACACATCCCATGTCGAAGGAGTCTGGGGAAGAAGTTTGGAGGGGGTCGTTATTCGTATTCGAAGGCGTCCATCATTGGTGTTCTTCATGTGTAGAGCGTTCATCATTATTCAGGGGTCCTTCTTCATTGGATACTTCTTCTCCTCCCTAAGCTCAACCAAAATTCCAAAGGAAAAATAATAGAAGGAAGCATTGTCTATTATTTGTTGGCACACCAATTCAAATTTTGTGGTTTAATTAAATGAGACAAATCTTTTAATTAATGGGTTTGAGATGGCTCAATTAAGTTAAGAGTGTTGGCATATATTAAATTAGGGGAGTTGAAGAGTTTCTCCACCTTGAATGGGGGGTTCTATGGGGTTACAACCCCGAGTGGTCCCCACCAAAATTATCCACCCAAGGGTGGATATATTCGGTTGATCCCCACAATCATAAAATCTCATGGGAGGTTATGGTGTGGTACCCCCCTCTAATATCCTGTTGGAGGTTTTAACAACCATGAATACAAATAAAGTCACAATTTGTATTTATTTAAAATAATCCTAAAAACACAAAAACTAACATTCATCATCGACCAACTGCCGTCGAGGTAAAAGTATTATTAAATTAATACTGGCACTGTGAGTTCAACATTTTTCCCCTATTTCAGTTCCGAGCACTGGTTCAAAATATATAAAATTATACTTGTAGGTTTTCTGAATGCACCCGAACAACACTTTAGAAATTGATTACGGGCACACCAGGCCTCATAATCATGCATCGTAAATTTTTGTGTACTTGTAAAAATCCCATTTATTTAAAATATATTCCCTAAAATTTCCGGGTCATTAAAAAAATATATGAAATGTATAATTTAACAATATAAATTATTTTTATTAAAAAAGATGTTTTCAATTAAAATTTATCATCTTTCACTATTCATCAAAATATTAAAATTATGAGAAAATTACCAAAACATTATTCAAACTAATTTTTTTTATCCCACTTCTATTGATTAATTTAATTTTATTAAATTGAATATATAAAAGTTTCAAATATTGGTTTTAAAAAGGATTCTCTATTATATATGTGGTAAAATTGCATTTTTTTAAAAATACTTCTTTTATGTGAAAAATTAAATTTTCCTTTATATGACGTCTATAAAACACAAAATATGTATTTTAAAATTATATTAGATATATATAAAATTAAAAATACAATTAATACTATTCATAAATGCTTTTGGAATGGCTAGGTTGGTATGTCGTGGTGTGTTCGAACTCAGTGTTGCGTGTAGAACAAGTTATTGAATTACTTTAATGAGATAACATAAAATGAAATCATGGGGTGTTATTGGTATTTTTTACAACATTTTGTTGGGAGTTTGGATGTATGAATACCCCCTTTTGAAAAACTCTATTCTTTTGGTAGGTACTTGTTCTGGTAGGCATGGTGGTTATTTTCCCCCATGTATCTATGTAGAGGGATGTAACGACTTGTTCTTATTCACACACATATATTCTAGATATAGTTTTATATAGACTACTATAGGTGTATCATGTATCTTCAAAGATGTCTTCATGATCCTTACTCGGTGTATGGGATATAATGGATTGAGGTTTAATTACTGACATATTATACACATTATACAAGCTATGGTAGATCGTGAAAACTAACAGCATACTATGATTATGATGATGTGGTGGTTGTGCTACATGAGGTTCATGTTTTGGTGCTTCAACCAGGTGTCTACGACAAATCCATTTGGATGGAGATTCTTAGGACATGCTACATTTTTAAAAAAAATTACACCAGCAGGGAAGTAGTATCATGGTTCCCTTGAAATTCATTGTTATATTTTATACTCTTGTATGAAATATTTTTTGATAGTTCCCATGGTGAGGATGGCAACATAGAATATCTGTTTATCTGATGAGTTAGTTTCACTTTTTGTTTACAGTGCTTTAGCATTATTTCATTACTTTGTCATGACAGGATCTGGGGAGGATCTTACTGAGTAAACTATTATACTCACCCTATGTATATGAATATATATACTTTTTCAGGTCACATGGATCAGGTTGGGGATCTGACTGGTTATTACTAGCTTGGGGTTACATGATCTCTTTGGGATTCATGGGCTCAGCCATTTTAAATATCTTTTGGTACTTTCTTCATTCCATTTTAGTTGTTGTAGTTTTTTCATGATATTAAATATGTGTATATCCGATTTCTTTTAAATTTCAGTCTATGTTGGATTTTGTTGGTGTCTGTCTTATATCTCTATTTCAAATGTGTTCTCATAGAAGTTATTCCCTCCCATTTTTGGTGTTAACTATACCCTTGGTGCATGTCACCAACCTCGGGCCTACTAGGGGTGAGAATCAAGTGTTCACCATATCCCTTCTCACACTGCATGCCCATGAGGGGAACATCATATGGGGATGGGATGATGAAAAATATATTATGTAATAAAATGTTAAAAATTTCGTGGTTTTACTTCTAATAAATTTAATAATTTTTACCATAGGATATAGCGTTTATATTAATTTATAAATTTCCATTTAAAATATATATGATTTATCACCTTAATGGTGTTTTATTAATAAACTATATTAAATAAATTATTGACAAAAAATTTAACATAATGATGACTCCATAATTATACCATTATTAGAGAAATGTTATAAATAAAAAGAAATTAATAGTAACATAATTTATATAATTGAAGTGATACAAAACAATTTTAGTTATATGAAACATGGGGGGTATATTAACATATATTTTTTAAATTTTAGTAATTGTCTTGATATTGTTAATGTATTATTAATGAAAGGCTTTAAAAATTGACAATAATTATATATTGATGAAATAATATTATATTAATAGAGATAAAATTCATAAAAATAATAGATTAGTAAAAATCCATTTGATATTGTTTTAAAAAGAATATATATTAGCTTTATCGATCATTATATATTTTATTGTCACATTATATTCGAGTAATGTGTAGAAATATTTAATGTTATAGTAATTTTCTAAAGGGTAAACCATGGGGAAAAAATGATAAGTGTATTAATGTGATCCAAAAATTATTAAATTAAATTGTTTGAAACCATTTCTACTTATCCTCACCAATTAGTCATATATTATCAATTTTGATTATTTTTGAAATTAAATTTATTAATATTAATTTAATATTATATGATATTTTATGAGTTCCCCACTATTCAATTATAAATGGGTACTCCTTCATTCACTTCATCACACCTTATTAAGAAGCATATCCCAATCATACACTAATAAATAATATTCCAAAATAACATAGAAACCTTTGAGAGTATATATTATTCCAAAAATAGCAACTATTTGATTGGATTGAATAACACAATTTTGGTTTTTAATTTCCTTTGTGATTTATAATGGTAGGCATCATTCTCTTCTGTAATGAGTATGAGCAGCGTACATACTGGTGGGCATCATTCTCTTCTGTAATGAGTATGATGCAGTGGTATAGAGGTTTTCAATTACCCAATAAACATTATGAGACCATTGCATTAACAATTGATTATATTACAGAATTACAACATAACAACTGATTTGTTAAACATATGGTTGAACTATATAGTGTAGCGTTGCTTTTTGTAGAATAGTGTTTATTTACATATCATAGGGTACTATTTTATAGACTAGGGCTCCATTGCATAGTGTAGCGTTCCTTTTCATAGGGTAGGGTTCCTTACTAATGTACGATTCCTTAAAAATAAATTCTTCTGTGTGTAATTTATGGATAAAAAGTAACATATCATTGATTAAATATATGGTCAATCTCTTGAATGTTGGGTATAAATAGGGTTTTCTAGATTCCAACATACGGTGAATATTCTATTGGTTTGTCATTCCTCTATATATAGGGTTATCAATCTATATGTTTAATATACAACATATTGTAGGGAAAATGAGCTGTAAAAGAACTGTTCAGAAAAACATTGGGATGATGATCCATACGTTCATTTACCAAATGTAGTGTTTGAATAGTGATTCCATAACACATCCTATCACATTTCATTCCATGGAATATATATGTAAAATCATGATATATATTTTTTAAACCAACTTAATGAAAATTTATTAGAAAATAAAAAATCTATTTATGATCATAAAAATTAATATATTTTATGGACTATTTTTGAGACAATACATACCCAAAAATCGTCCCCTTTTTAATGAAAAAAACACATTATGTATTGTATCAAAAAATTAGTATTTGTTAACAATAATACAATATTACATGTTATTTTTATTTTACATTTGTTTTTTCGATGCTGGGAAATAAATATCTGTAAATTAAAAAAGTTTTGATTACCCAATATTCTCTTATTTTCTCTCTCTAAACATGTAATGTTCTGGATATCAAATTATATCCCCCTTTTGTGATTTCAAAAAGATGGAATGAAAGAATAAATGATATAAACAAGTGTAAATATATACCTGAACATTAAATAAATTTTATTATATTGAACCATCCTTTTCTAACATAATTATTTCATTCTTTTTAAGATAAAAAACATAATAGTATAACACATATAGGATTCAAGTGTTTAGTGTCTTCGAAAAACTAGGACTATACAGAACAATTACAACATCATGCAAAATCATTTATTTAATTCCTTCTTCTATTTCTTCTTTTTGGAACATGGCCTCTCCTTAGTACATGTAGTAACCTGAAAATATACCTCAAAAGGGATATGCTAAAAGTACAGTAAGAGGATAGAAAATGTAGCATGGGGTGTCCATAATAATAAAAAAGGAAAACTATCATGAACATGAGTGGAATATTTAATAAAAGTCTTGAATTGTGGAAATTCATAAAAAATGAAACATCTTGTCTTAGTCGATACCAACTACATATAGTTGTGAACAAAGCTAGTATCATGTTCACCAATAATTACACATTAACTCCTGATATTCATCACTTTAACTAAGGCATTGGAGGACTGTATAAATCCAGGCGCACCCATAACATTCAAACATTCATATTGCGCTATATAATTTCGGGCGCACCTGTCACATCATATCATTCTTAATATCATGAATTCCAAATAGAACATATATCAATAATAAACATGTAATGTAATTGAATTCAACTCATAAGAAAACATTCACAAACTTTTGGATCCCAAAAGAAAGACGAAATAACATACTTGTTACCTAATCCGTCGACCTTGAATGTGATGTAAAATGTGTGTTCTTAAAAGAATTGTTCTTTTGGAAAACATTTTTTTTGACAAAAACACTAGTGAAAAACATTTATATTATAGAAAAGGAAATAAAATAATGAAAAAATGATTTTTAATGAGTAACTATATAAACAATGAGTGAAAGAGGGAGAACAGGAAGGATGAATGTTGGGTTCGAGAATTTCCCCTTACCTTGTATATGAAAATTTTATTTCTTTAATGTATTGTATAACCAAATTATAATCATTAACTAATAATTAAATAACATTTTTTACAGGAATATGGTTAATTATGGTTTCATTAAGTTATATTATATGACTTTTTATGTGTTATAGAGTTAAATAATCTTTTGAGAATGATCATTTTTAGGGTTTTCATGAGCGGTTCACTTGCATTCATAAATTGAAGTTCGAGTACAACATGGGTAAACATACAGATCTATTTTTCCATTCTATTAGTGATACTAATGAACATTAAATTATACTATAATGAATTATGTTATATTCCAATTGGATGAATCATTGGTTAAAAAATAAAACAATGATTGTTTGGGTTAAATTGGACGGTTCTTCGATCACAATGAAGTTGTTTTATTTTATATCCTATTAATATGTAAATAAGTAAGTTCCAAAACATTAGATAGTACATAATATATATAACGTATTCTAGTTAAACCATAATAATAGTTTCATGATCTGAATGTTAAAATGGAAGAAGGTAACATGTCGTTCTTGAAAGTGATAAATTAACACATCACAAACAACCTTATTTTAAATTAAATAAAAGTAAGAGGGGAAAATGGTTGAATGATAGAATATTCCATTAATATCTTAACATTCCCGAATATGTATAAAACTAGTGATAACGTAATATTTGGATGATGATAAGTGGGGAGATATTATTTTATGAACATGAAATTGAGAGGAATTTAAATGAAAGAGAGAGAGAGGAATTTCCTCTTGAATCCTTCATTAGAGATCCTCCATAAAAAAGCTATGCTTTGTCCTTTGATGAGACCAAGAAATCATGGAAATGGGGGAGGGCCTCAAAAAGATGTTTTTGTAGAATACAGGCAAGGCCTCAAACATGTGAGGTGTGAAGAAATGAGGGAGTGAAGGGTGGGATTTATAGTAGAGTGGAGAGGGGTTTTCTTAATATAAAATTCCTTTGTTTATTATTTCCAAAAAGATAAGTAATAGTGAGTCTTAAATGACAATTAATAGTAATGTGGGAATGTGAGTTTGAGATTTGAGTGCTAACATCACATGAGATGTCATGAATAGTGGGTTTAAATTATAATGTATTTATACGGTAAATTAATTTATTTCACTATTCACCAATAAATCATGTCTTTTAGAAAAGACCAAAAAATTAACCATAACCACTTTTTTACGGCTATAATCAATAAAGGAACTCCATTTTTTAAAAATAAATTTTTAAATATGAGTAATTTAATTTTTAATTAAAATCATAATTTTTTAATAGAAAACCAGTTTTAATACAATCATTTACTTATTTTAAAATATTGGTATATCATACATTCACATGAATATCATTTTTATGCTATCATATATAATGTTTCTATTTATTAGGGTATATCACTATTCCTAAGGGTATGTTACAGTTGATAAGGTTATTTTACTATACACCAATTGTTTTTCTTATCTGAATCTAAATAAATTACTGAGCACAACTATGTATGTCATATTTTCAAAATTAAAAACACAAAAGTGAAAAATATATGTTAAAAGGTCACGTAGAACATAGTAGTTCATTACTTTGTGATTTCATGTCTATATATAATATATTTATATGAAAGTAATTTCCATTTATAAAACATTGGGTAAATAATTTCTTCCCCCCTTATGAAATTTCACCCTCAAAATTTCATTTTACATAAATAGATGATAGTAATTCTCCTTCATCGCCTCTTCTGGTTCCGAAGTAGTTTCTTCAAACATATGGTTCCTCTATAAAACATTGATAAGGTGGGTTCTCTTATTGTGTAGAACCTTATCTCTCTAGGAAAAAATCATTACTGGCTGCTCCTCATGAGAGAGATCATATTCCAAATGTACCAACTCTGAGATTAGTATATGTGAGGGATCTGGAATTTACATCCTTAGGAGTGATTCATAAAACAAATAATGAACTTGGGCCATATTCAGTGGATGTGAATGCCGATAGTCCACATCTCTTTTGTGGTCAAGGATCTCAACGGGGACAATGTACCTTGGGCCTAGATTTCTCTTCATTCAAAATCACAAAACACTATTTCATGGTGATATTTGATGAATGACTTTATATCCATCAACAAACTCCATGTCCCTTCGACAGTTTTCGGCAAAGTTATTTTTCCTAATTTGATCTGTATTGATGGGTTTCCGGATGGCTTGAACCTTCTTTGTTATCTCATTCACATGATCAGGTCCAAGTAGCATTCATTCCCCCACTTCATTCTAACAGGATGGAGTTCTACATCGCTTTCCATACAGAGCTTCATATAGATCCATCTGAATACTCGAGTGGAAGATATTGTTATATGCGAGCACAACCAATGGGATATATTGATCCAAACCACATTGGAATTATATATAATAGGATCATAGCATATCATAATGAGTCTGAATAGTTCTTTCGGATTGTCCATCAGTTTCGGGGTGATAGGTCATGCTTAAATTTAATTCAGTACTCAAAGAATGATGAAGTCTCCCCCAAAATATAAATTTGAAACTTGGATCACGATTAGAGATAATCGAGAGTATAAAACAATCCAGTATCACCGCATCCTTTACATATATCATTACATGTTATTTAAGTGTTAGGGCTTACCGAATAGAGATAAAATAGATAGTCTTGGTGATTCCATCAACCACAATCCATATCAAATTATTTCCCTTCAACATATTCATAAGACTCATGAAAAAGTCCCTAGTGACATTCCCTCATTTCCACATGGGTATAGGAAATGGATGCATCATCCCTTTGTACCTTTTCCCTTTAAATTAAAATGCTGACATACCAAGCACCTTGATATATATTCTAAAATATCTTTCTTCATGGTATCCCACCAGAAGTGTTCTCGGATATCACGATATATCATGCTACTCCAGGGATGGATGGATAATTGTGTGCTATGTGTACTATATAATAGCTACTTCTTCATCCCGGGTTATTAAGGAACACAAATTTGTTTTCCAATCCAAATCACACCTTCATCATCGATATGGAACTCTTTCTGATTCCCTTACATTACTGCATTAACCCTCTTTTGTATCTCCAGATCATCCCTTTATTCTTCTTTAATATTCTATTGGATAGATGGTTGCCAAATCATTTGGGAAAGGTAGGATGTAACCAATGCCATTATTATATATAAATTTATCCTTTTCATATCCAAGAAGATATGGTCTTTCTCAATCCATAACATGGATATAGTAGCAAGTTCTTTTCTTCTTAGAGAATCATCTAACTTGTTCGCCATTCTAGGTTAATATTTAATAAATAAATCATAATCATTGATTAGCTCCAACCATCTCATTTTACACATGTTGAGTTCTTTTTGGGTGAATATATACTTTAGGCTATTGTGGTCCGTGTATATGTCACATTTCTATCCATAATGGAAGTGCCTCCATATTTTCAAGGCACAAATCACGATTTCCAGCTCTAAATCACGCGTCAGATACTTAATCTCATGGATCATCAACTAATGGGATGCATAGGATATCACATTATCATTTTGACTTAATACACAACCTAATCCTTTCACTGAATTGTCATTGTATATCACAAAACATTTTCCTCTTTTTGGTAGTGTGAGTACAGTTGTAGTGATCTGCCTTTTCTTTAGCTCCTTGAAGCTTCCCTCACATTCTTCCCTCAAGACATACATTAACCCATTCCCTGTTAACTTATTTTGTGTGATTTAAACACTACTATAAAAATACTCTATACCAACGGGTTGAAACCATTGGTATAGGCCTCCAAACCATTGGTGTATCCTAAACCAATGGTTTGGAGAACCGTTGGCTAGTAAGAAGTGGGGATATGTCTATACCAACGGTTTCGAAAAAACAATTATTATAGACCTATACCAACGGTTTTAAAAACTGTTGTTATAATTAATATGAAAAATCTATAAAAACGGTTCAATAAAACCATTGGTATATGTATTTTAAAAAAGATGCATTATTTTCGTTTCGATCCAAGTACGTCCAGTTTATGATTGAACAACCTAAACACAAACCTAACTTGACTTTTGTGAACATAATTTCATATATATATATATATATATGTATTATCATAAATATTTTAAATTTTTAATTATTTAATGTTCTCTGTAAGAAGATTCCATAAAACATGCATGTAACTATACCAACGGTTCTCAAGACCATTGATATTGACATATGCCAATGATTTTGAGAACCGTTGGTATATGTTCTTGGATTTTGGGACCTATACTAATGGTTTTGGACAATCAGTTGGTATAGGGGGCGTATACCAATGATTTGGGGAAAATCGGTGGTATATGGTCTCTATTATGGACCTATACAAGTGGTTTGGCCAAAACTGTTGGCATATGTCCTTATAAGTGACCTCTACCAATGGTTTTCCCCAAACCGATGGTATAGGTCCCCCCTATAACAATGGTTTGTCCAAAACAGTTGTTATAGGTACAAATTAGTGACCTCAACCAATGGTTTTTGCGAAATCGTTGGTATAGGTCCATATAAGTGAGCTATACCAATGGTTTGCCCAAAATCGTTGGTATAGATCTTATTTCTAGTAGTGAAAATCATGATATTTTTCTCACCAAACATTTGTAGTATCTAGATAAATAATGAAAACTATTTATTTTTGTGACAATAGAGGGATTGGGCCATTCCTCAATTTCCATTTTTTTTGATCTATAGAAATTCCCTCACTTGTGATCACATATCCCAGGAACGTGACATGCTTCCTCTAAAAGTAAAATTTGATGAAATGGAATACAACTTCTCTTTTCTCAATGTCGCAAACACAAGTATTATATGTTCTTCATGTTAGTCCACAATGACTTCAGCTGATCGCAAATCGACACTCCTTCCACCGGGTGTGCGGGCATCGTCTGATGTTATGCCTCTCTCAGCTGGCGAGGCTGATCCTTGAAGATCCGAGGATGGAACGGTTGGGGATGATCGGGAACATGAAGCTAGTCTTCCAATTGGGGCTGCTCAGGATTCAGAGCCTTCTCGGGATCCGGTTGGGGTGGATCAGGATACTGCTCATCCGGTTGGGGATGCTGCGAAGGGTTTTCGTGCAACAGGGTTGTCCTGCAATCCCATTGAGCAGTGGGAAAATCCTTCCATGTTTATGGAAAATGATGATATGGGGACCCCCAATTTTTTGCAGGATCCCTTGGGATTGTCCACTGTGGGGGGTAGCGATCCTTTTTGGATCTTATGAAGGCCTCCGTAGCTATGAAAAAGAATGAGGATCGTCGGAGGATTCTCTGAAAGTTCTCATTATCCCATGTTGAGGTCAATCCTGGTGTGATTGCTGAATGATTGGAATTAGGTGAGAACTCTTTGATTGCTCACATTATTCTTCCTAATGGTACACTACCCATAAAATATGAGGATCTATTATGTAGAATTTCGATGTTATGGGGTTTTGATAACTGGAAATGTGTCTCCCTTTGGTGGGGATTATTTCACCGCTTGTTTCAATAGGCTGATGTGAAGCATAATGTATGGAGTTTTGGGTCCATGTTTTTAAAGTTGGGATGGATTCATCTGCATGAATGTTCATTAGAAATTAATGTCTCCAATGCTAAAAATGACTTCGCCCAGCTATGGGTGTGTCTCCATGGGCTAAATTCGGTTCTTTGGAATCCAGAAATCTTTAATGATATTGGAACGGAAATGGGATCACCCATCCGTCTTGATAAGGAGACAAAAAATGTAAGGTATGGGCATTTTTCCATAATTCTAGTGGAATTCGATCTTATATCCACTCTCATTGACACAACAACACCTTATATTCCATATAATCCAATTCTAATTGATTTTTAATATGAAAACACACCTCTTTTCTGCATTAAATGCATGTTTGTGGGGCATTCTTTTGAGTTGTGTCGGAAAAACATTTTATTTAAGGAGTCTGGGATATCAGGGCACCCCTCCAATATTTTTCGACGTAAGGTGAATTTGAAGGATTCGCCCCCACCTGAGCTTGACACCATGGACAGTGATCCTCCTACGGAGTCAGACCCTCATGATCTTCCCAATCATAGGGAAGGGGAGAAGGTGATAATTGATACTTCCCCACCACGATCTTCTGATCCTCATAGAGCTCATGTTCCTGCTACTATTGAGATATTGAGTCCTGCTCCCACCTTCACGGTGAATTTTCTTAGACAAAATCATGTCCAAGTAGAACATTCTTCCTCTTCTAAATGGGGGAACATCTTTGATGCGACATAGGAAAGGGCGGAGGACTCCACTCCTGGAGTTGGGGAACCGATCCTCTGTAAGTGGGGAGACACTCAGAATGAGGCCAAGGAAAGAGACATGGACATGTGTATAGTTTCATACAGTGGAATTGATTGAGGTGAAATGATAAGAGTATCTGACAGTGAGGGTGTCAGGACTGCCCCATTTATAAGGAACCCACAGAAAGACTAATCTGAAGTTCCGAGGACTGTGACCACTAGGTAATCTTCAAATAAGTATATCGAGAAGTTATATATGTAGAAAATGGAAAAAAAGAAGGTTTATAAGAATCTTCTCAGACAATATGAGACTCAATGAGAATGGGAATCGGCTGATGCTGATGACATGACTAGGTATGGGTGTGATGAATATGATTATTATTATTTCTAACATCTCTCAGTCTCTCCACATCTCTGATATCTATGAACCTTTTTTAATAAATTTGTTGGTACAAGCATGCTTGTATCTGACCTTTTTGTTATGTTGATCTTTTTGAGTTCCTGATAATAGATAAATCATTGCATTGTTTCATCCTATTCTTCATAAAGAGCACTGGTTCACCCCAAGGTGATGCAATATGGAGTATGAACCCATTGTCCAAATTCTATTGACTCTACATCATTAACTCCTCCAGTACGATTGGAGAAATCCAATATGCACACTCTGAGATAGGAGTAGCTTCTGGTATGAGTTCTATTGATTACTCTACCTCATGATCTATGGGAATCCCAGGTAACTATTTGGGAAATACATCATTTTATTTCATCACGATGGCATTTCTGTGAGGTTTATACTATCCTTTGACGCCACAATTTGGGTTGAGGTATGATTCTTCATTGGGGATCAACACCCAAACCATTAATGGATTTATCAAAGTAGATTCATGTCTTTATGGAATTTATAGAGGAGAATGAGATGGTTCAGAATATGAAAAAATACTTCCTTTTACATATAGTTTATATGTTCTCTATATGAAGAGAGATAATCCATTCTCATTATAACATAGAATTCCAAAAATGGAAGTATTATGATATTCGATGGAAGTATATTCCCACTTATTACAACATGAGAAGAGTCAAACAGTTGGGCTGCAATGATTACAGAACCTGGTGTTTTTACAGATATCCTTACCTCAAGGTTTTGGGGCTTCAAATCTATAGATCTATAAATCATGCAAGATATAAAGTAATGCATTGAAACATAATAAAATAACACTTTTTTCATTATTGAGGGAATATGATGGGTACCTTGTATGACTTCAATATCTTTCTCTACTTCCCCAGTAGTGATGGCCTAAGAATTCCCTTGTTCCTTTGGCTTTGGTGGCTATTGATGCTGATTACCCTCGAGAACCCAAGGTTTAGTGTATTGGCATGTATAGTGACCTTTCTCCCTATAGTTGTGACATTGAACCATTGGTGGTTCTATCCTTTCTCCCACCAAATTCTCCTTCATTCTCATTTATTTTCAGAATTTTAGATCATGGTGTCCTTATTTCACAAAATTAAAGCATTTCCCCAAACAATTTAGGTAGTTCCCATGGTGTAGATTCCATCATTTTTGGCATGTGTGTAATTGATTTTTCTTCCCACCATTGTCATTAGATCCACCGGCTTGAAACTACACATTTCTTTTCTTATCACAATTTCCATGGGATCAATCTCCAAACTCCATCTCCACTTTGAGATCACATCGAACAACTTCTTCATAACACCCAACGTCTCTAATTGCAAGATCCTTTCGATGGTGGGGTTTTAATCCACTAATGAATATATCAATTTTCTGATAAAAAAACCAAAGTCATACCTAAAAAGACTTTTGAAATATATTTTGGTAGAATCTACTTTATTTTCCTTGACCTTTATGAATTCTCTCTACATCTCTGGACAAGTGTTTTTGGGAAATACTTATTAAGAAACATGATCGTAAATACTTCCCATTCCATCTCTTCAATTTCATCACTTAGCATGGTGTTCTAAATCGAATCCCACCATTTATCAACCTATGTATCTAGAGAATACATGACTAGTGTCACCATCTCTACCTAAATAATAATTAAGCCCAAAAAAGATATTCTCTATGGATTTTACCCACTGCTTTGCAACTAGTGGATTGGATGATCCACTAAATGTCAGTGGACATTCCCTCAGAAAACACTCGATATATGGTTTCTCCGTCTTTGGTAAAGGAGGAAGTACCCCATTATTATGGTTATTGTTCATTACCTGAGATAGTAGGGTAAGAATAACCATGATTTTTTTAACTCCACCTTCCAAATCATTGGGGATGTCATTTGTGAAAACGTTTCATTATCCCTCGCATGAGTTATTGGAATGGTTCCTTGTGGTCCCCTCCATTTTCTGTAATTGAAAAGGTTATAACAATACATAAGTCAACAATTCATGAATAACTCATTAATTTTTACGATTTATACAAAATGTATAACATATGGGATCCCTATGTTAAGAATATTGTGATCATATTTTTACTTAGTCTTATGTTAGAGGTTTTCTCAAGGGTTCACTAATCCAAATTCCCATATTAACTAAACCTTTTTTCTGATACCATATAAAGAGACCCAGACTTTACTTTCATTAATATTACATTATTCTAATGATTAACAATTAATAGTATTACACATAATGGTTCTAAAGGATTAATTTCTTTGGGAAACTAGGACAAGGCATAACAATAAAAACATCAAGATTAGATATTTATTTAATTTTTTCATCTAATGATTCTTAGTAGAACTTTTCCTCTGCATAGTACATGTAGTCACCTGAGGATATACATCAAAAGGGGTGAGCTAAAATCCTATTTTGAAGATAGAAAACATATCACGGGGTGTACAAAATCCTAACATAGGAAAAATATGATGAACATGAGAGGAATCATTAATAAAAAGCTTGAAATGTTGAAATACATATAAAATGAACAATCATGTATTAGTGGTTAACTACATCACATAGTTCTGAAAAAAGCTTAAATCATATTCAAAAACCATTTATATTTAAATCATGATGTTATTCACCTTACCCAATGCATTGGAGCGCTGTCTAATTCCGGGCACACCCGCCACATTCAAACAATCATATCACGCTATATAATTCTGGGCACCCTATTCACATTCATAAAATTTTTATTATCATACTTTCCACATAGAACATATATCAACCCAATCCATGTAATTGAATCTGTTTCAACTCATAAGAACACAATCATAAAATATGGTTTCCCAAAAGAATGAGGGAATGCCGTACATGTTTCAAGAACCATCAACCATGAATGAAAAGTAAAATGTGTGTACTAAAATGAAAGGTTATTTTGGAAATGATTTTGTTTGAATTAAAAACTAGTGAAAAAAATTTATATCACAGAAACAGAAATAAAATGATGTAAAAATGATTTTTATGGAGTAACTATATAAAACTGTTAGTGAAAGAGGGAGAACATGAAGGATGAATATTGGGTCCAAGAATTTCCCCATACCATATATCCAAAAAATTCCATTTCATTAATGTCCTATATAAACAAATTATATTCATTAATTAAAAAATAAAGAGCCTTTGTTTTACAAGAATAGGATTCATTATAGTTTCATTAAGTTATTTTATGTTCCTTTGTATGAGTTATATAGTTTAATAACACTGTTCAGGAATGTAGGTTTTATGGTTTTCTTGAGCGGTTCACTTTTATTCATGAATTCATGTCTGGGTAGAACATGGGTAAACATCCATAACTGTTATTCCATTTTAGTAATGATATTTAAAAAGTATAAATAATCTTATAATAAATTACTTTATATACCAAGGGGCTGAATCAATAGTTAAAAAAATTAAATGCTGATTGTTTGGGTTAAATTGGGTTGTTTTACAATTACAATGAACATGATTTATTTTATCACAGTGTAAAATGTACATATGTTAATTCCAGAACATTAGATAGGACATAATAAATATAACATATTCTTGTTCAAGAATAAATTTTGCTTCATGTCCAGATCTGAAGGTATAAATGGAAGAAGAAAACATGTCGTTCTTAAAGGTGATTAATTAGCACCTCACAAACAACGTTCTATTTAATAAAATAAAAAGATGTGGGGAGGGGGTTGGATGATATAATATCCCATTAGTATAATAAAATTAAAATATATTTATATAACTGTAGTTAACATACCATATGGATGAAGATAGGCGGGGAGAGATTAAAAACTGTACTATAAATTGAAAGGAATTTAAATAAAGAGAGAGATAGAGGAATTACCTCTTCAATTCTCCTCTTGAGATCCTCCTTAAGGAAGCCTGGATTGGTCATTTGATGAGACCAGGAGCTCTAGGACATGGGAGAGGGGGTACCAGAGAATTTTTAATCAGTTTTTTGAAATGGCTTCATGCTTTAATGGTGTGAAGAAATGAAGGTGTGAAGGGTGGTTTTTATAATGGAGGAGAGATGGGATTTCTTAATATAAAATGCTTTAGTTTATTATTTCAAAACAAGAGGAGGAATAGTGAGTCTTCCATGACCACAAATTATAAAGAGGTAATGTGATTTTGAGATTTGAGTGCATACATCACATGTGATGTCATGAATAGTGGGTTCAAATTTTAATGTATTTATACGGAAAATTAATGTATGTTACCATTCACAAAAACCATGTATTTGAAAAAAATCACAAAAATACACCATAACTATTTTTCAATGTGTCTAATCCAAAGATTAAGTCCATTATTTTTAAAATAAATTACTAAATATTTTTATTTTAATATTTAATTAAAATCATAATTTATTATTTAAAAACCTGTTTTAAATCATTAATATAATTATCCAAAATATAGGTACATCATACTTTCACTTGAATATTTATTATAATATCATATATAAGGTTATTATTCATTAGGGTATATCACTATTCATATGTGTATGTTGTGATTTAATGTCATTATTTGAAATATTAATAAGTTATTTTCATTAATAAATCATTGGGTCGTTACAGTTATAGTCTTCTAGGGAAAAAATTAAGATAAGTTATATAGATGTGTACATTTTAAAATAAATAACACAATAATAAAATTATAAAACGATATAAAACATCAAAAATTAATGTAATGTAATATAAATTTACTTGAAGATAAACTATTTTTGAGGAATTATGAGTTTATCCCCTAATAAGAATAGTAATTTTTCAAAAGGATAGGCTATGATCAGTATGGTTTTCTGGATAAGAAGCTATATTTATATTTAGTGAATCTCAATGAGGAAAAAATTTAATATCACCATGAATCTCAAGGAGCTTCACAAATAAAAACTAAAAAATGGGTATTAATCATATCTTTCCACTACTGAAGAATCTTCTTTGAATATTTTATTATATTCCATCTTTACACCAAATTTACCACATAAATCTCAATCGTTGTTTCATTAAATATAATTAATCTAGTCAATATGTATCTAACTTGATGAATGAAAGGACTTAACCTAGATTCATTGGATTCTAGATGAATTTTAAAATCTAGCATATTATCGATATGAATATTCAATGGAGAACTATCACAATATAGAGTGTGTAGTTTATTATTGAATTTATCTAAAACTAATGTAAAAACATAAAATCTTCTAATCAAGTATGGATAATTCTATTGAGAAGTGGTTGATGAAAGATTACATTCTCTGATATATTGAAGCTATCTACCAAAAATTTTCTTTTGTTTATCAAAATTAGAATTCATAAAAGATTAATATTTCAACATTATGAGCTCTCTAGCTCAAGAACTTGTAACCTCATAAACATCTCCCATAGAAATCAAATATACTTTAATTCCGTTGAGTAGTGTTTTAGTTTCCTAAAACCCTGCCCTAGGCACTAATGAGCTTTTGAGCTCCTAAAATTTAGTTTTCAATTCATGTCTTAATGATAAAATTTTGTTCCATAAATGAATACACTTAAGATTAATTTCTTCTTCCTAAGAGTCATAAGACTCTATAAAAATAGTTCTTGAAGGTTATAATGTTGACACTACACCCAAACATATCTATCTTCTTGAAACATCCATTCTCCAAGACATGGTTCAACATATTAATGTAGAAACATTAATAGCAAAAATGTCTGTAAAAACCAATGAAATTTTTTTAAGTGCATATCCACATTAAATAGTGATTGATATCCTATTTTCCAAATTCCATTGATCCCCTTGATCAACATTCATAGCTACTTATTATTCCAGTAAACCTTGATTTTCATTTTCATCTACATTAACAATGTTAAAAAATATAATAGAAATTATTATTATTTGATTAAGAACATCCTATTATCTCGATTCAACACTGGGCATGGTCTAACTGAACTAACTGAAGGTATCGTCCTTTGCTCTGCCTAAGAAACATCCATCAACGTCTGTTTTTGTTCCACTCAATCATGTAAAATACAATAGAATTAGTGGATCCAAAAAACATCCAAATTTCTTGAAAGTGTGGGAATTTGAAAAACGGATGTGATAAAATCTATATCCAAAATACATATATATTATTTTTTCCACATGTTCAACAAAAATGAATGTATTATACTATAGGGATCGAATACCATGTTTTCTTATTTTTAAAAGAAAAGACATTAATAACTTAAAATAATGTCATATAAATTAATGCTAATTTTTTAGAAAATAGAAATGGAATATACATGTTAGGATACAAGAATTTCTCTTACCCATTTGTTCTAGATAAAATTCCAAATTGAATAAACTTCACAAATAATTTTTCATCTAGAGTAAGGTATTTTGTAATAATGATATTAATATATATTTTCATCAATAAAACAAAATCTCATTTGAGTTATTTTCAACATCTTTGGTATTTTTAAGAGGAAATGTATATCCTCCTCATGGGGATAATGCCACAATTTCGAAATATATATTGATGTAATAAAAAATTTCAATGTCATGATTCTTAGTGATTAGAGAGTATTAATTGATTCAGATACATAAAAATTTATTTCTGTAGAACTTTTTCACTTCTTTCTCAAAATATAGATGAGTGTTACCATATACAAAATAAATACTAATAAGTCAAATCTAATAAATGGATTTAACGATTGATTTGTCTCATCTAAATACTTGTAATCTATCACATTACCTTGAATATTTTTATGATACTTCATTGGTGGGTATGTTGGTGAACCCAAATCAACATCACTTATTTATTATTATGGTTCCATTTATGAATTCCTTGATATTGAAGGTTTGAAGGATTATGATTTTAGAATATTGAAATGTGATTCTATCAATAATATGAAATGTCATGGACGAGTATGAAGAAGAGTAGGAGAAGGTAAATGGTTTTCTGAAGACAATTTAGAATGTACTCAATAATATTTAATTTGAAAATAATAATAAAAAATAAATTGAAACAAAAATCTTTTCATCTATATCTAACCGAAAAAAGGGAAATTCAAATAATTAAATACAACAAATATTGTTTAATATAATAATACAAAGATATAAAAAAATAATAATAAACTGTCATTACAAATTAAATATTTCTAACCCTCCCTTAATAAAATAAAAGCTTTATATGGCAAGTGGTTTAGTTAACTTATCAGTAAATTGATAGTTGGTATTATAAAATTCTAAATATATATCATTCTATGAACATGATCTATTAGAAATTGATTGTTGATATAAATGTTATTAATTTTAGAATAACATATATGAATTTTTATAAATATTTAAAGAACATGTATTATCCCAAAAAATAAATATATTAACAGAATTATGTCTGAAATATTTTAGGCTATTTTTATCAACAATACTTGTGCACAAAAAATTCATGCCAAAACATATTTTTCCATGGTAGTTGATAGGGAAACTAATCATTTTCTCATCCTTGACCATGATAAAAAAATATTTCCTAAAAAGTGACATGTTCCTAAGGATATTTTCCTATATAATCTAAATCATATCAATCATTAACCAGAATATGAAATTATATTAAAATCAGAGGTTTTGGATAAAAAAGAGATTGAAAAATAGTTACTTTTAAATATCTAAATATTACATTAATAGTATTGACATGGGAATAATTTTTTTATATAAATATTACACAAAAATACCAAAAACATACTTTCTGGTCAATTAGTAGTAATATAGAATAATCTACGAGTCATAAATCAATTTAACAGGTTCTAAATGAGTTTTCTATCTTCATCCAAATCATGTTTTATATTGGAAGACATAAAAGATGTATAATTATTGATGTTTTAAAATTAAAAAATTTTCAATAAATCAATATTATATTTATGTAGACTAAAATAATTTCCATTATCTTTTTCCATAATCTATTTAAGTTTTATTGTTTTTCAATTTATTTAACAAAATCTTAAAAATGATTTTTATTTGATTAAAAGAAGATAAAATCATCAATATATATTTGTTCTAAAGAAATATTAGAATATAAAATTTTTAAAAAAAGTGTTGGGTATTCTTATACAACAGAAAAACCATTTTTTAATAGAGAATAAATTAATTGTTTAGACCAATATCCAGGTGCTCGTATAAGACCATGAGGTTATTTTTTGTGTTTTAAAATATAATTTGGTTTATGTGGATTCTCAAAACCATGAAATTGTCCATCATAAATGTAATCCATTAAATATCCTTTTAAAAGAACAACTTAAAATTCATCCAATATAATTTAAAATTTATATGGGATGAATTTTCAAAATTATATCAATGTCTATAAATATAGCTAATGGTGAAAATGGTTTCATCAAATGTATTATTTCTTCTAGAATATATCATTTATATACTAATGTATCTTTATTGTGGGTTTTGAACCCTTGACTATCCAGTTTATTTCTAATGATCTGCTTAGTTTAAATCACTGGATTATCTGATGGTCTTTCAACTAAATTTTAAACTCCATTTATTCTCGATTGGTTTTGCTTTTCATGCATTGATAATAACCGAATATCATCTTCCAATGATTATTAAATATATATAGGTTATAACTGAGATTGAATGGTTGAAAATTAAACTAGGGTTCCTATATTTCTTCTAATTCTTATTCATGTATCTAGGTATCCTATGATAGTTTGTAAAGAATGGTTCTTTATGGTTCTAGACAATTTGGGTAGAATGGTTTCAGGTTCTCATGTTTCTTGTTCATTTAAATAGGACTGAATATTATTTTAATCATTTTAAAATTTAGTTTTTGGGGCTTCAAGCCTAATTTTTTTGAAATTGTTTGTAATTTCTTCTATTTGACCAATCTTTTTATTGAAGGGGTCAGATTTATAAAACATCACATGAACTGATTATTCATAAATCTATAAATTTTTATAATACATTCTATAGGCTATAAAAGTAGGAAATAACTTATAAATATTACTTCATTACCTTTGGGATTGAATTTTCAATGCTTTTCATTAGTATTCATGAGATACGCCTTACATACAAATAGTTTAATACACATTACCTTTGGTTTCCACTTATTCCAATGATCATATGTGTATTTTTAATAATAGGTATTATTATATTAAAATTCATGATATAGTAGGCTATAATTATATCATCTTCCAAAAAATATGTAGGAAGACTATATTCATTCATTATAGTCCTGGCCATCTCATGAATAATTCTTTTTCGTCTTCTTGAAATTCAATTTTTGAGTAGTTCTTGGTGTAGAATAGGTTTGTTTTAATCGTAGTTTTTTGAAAAAAGAAATATATTATTTATTCTCAAATTCTACAACATAACCAAATTTTAATGATATTATAATAAAATATTTTTCATTTTGAATAATAGAACATAAAAATTCAAAGATAGTGACTACCACTATATTCTTTTTTATAAAATATTACCAAGTAAATCAAAAATAATTGTCTACTACATCAAAAGAATATAATTTACCAATAGAAAATGTTTCTATAGAAGATGGAAATACTTCTATATGGATAAGTTCAATAGGTTTAGATATAGAAAATTTTTAAATATATTTTAATGAATATTTCTATTGTCTTCTGATTTCTCATGCATCGCCGAATATATAATGGTCAAACATAATACTATGAAATTAAGAAACTAATTATTTCATAGATTATTTTTTTTCAAAACATATAAACTTGAATTTACAAGTCTTCTATGACATATCCATGACTCATATTTGATAGCTGTTAAAAAAATAACTTGAGGTTTATATAAGTAATTTAAATCCAATGTTTAAACATTGGTAGCTCTTGGTGATATAAATTTTAGCAATCTATCTTTGAATATCGGTCATGATTAATTAGAAATGACAATATAAAATCCATCATCACATATTTGATAAATAATAATCAGGTTGTGGTATAACCCTTGGACATAGAGTCCATTTTTTATAAATATATTCATTGGATATCCATCCATTCAAACTCTAATAATCTTTTCCCTTTCATTGTAACCAAATGTTACTAATACTCTATTCATTTGAGTCAATGTATGAAAATTTTATGATTCTCTACTCATGCGTTTATAATAGACACTTCCAATATACCATATATCCTTTTTTGTTGTAGCCTTTTCCTACAAATGAAAATAAAAAAATTGTTTGTTTTGGAACCCAAATTTTCCTGGGTCGAGCAGTGTTATCAAGAAATGACATGTGAATCTAGATCTACCATATGTTTTCAAAATTTAATGTTTCAATTTCATCAGAGAAAATTTTAGAATTATAATTTATTTTAATACAATCAATTTCAGGATCTCAGATAATAGTTGTTAGTGATACAAAAATTTATTCTACAATGAATCCATGTAGTACTATTTGAATTGGGCAGAAAATAATTTTTTTAGAATTATTATTTTTATACTTTCATCCAACTCCAATTTTTTCCCTTATAAAAATATATATTAAATGAATCATATTCAGAGTCATTTCCCTTTTTTAAAACAAGTGAATCAATTTTATATGATTCAACTTCATCTTTTAATCCATTTAGCCCTTTTAATGGTTAATACGGTGTGATGTTTATGAGTTGAATTTTTAAATTATATATTAATGGTGTTTTATCATAGTGTCTCATTCACCTAATAAAATCATGTATATTTGTTTTATTTTTTATTATTCTTTATTAAATAATATGTTTTCACTTCATTTATGTAATAATAAGTACTCAGTTTACAAATTGAACAACCACTAGAGTTAGAGGAAATATATAATTAGTTTGTATCAGTTCTTCTTCCATAGCCAAAAATCAAATATTGAATTTTAGATTTTGTGGATATTTCACTGAATATTTTTTCCTAGAGCTATTTTAATATTTAGTTACACTCTATGTAGTTCTCATGGATCTTTTTCCTTTAAGATCATAATATGTATTTTATTATTGTTTCTTTTTTCCCCCATTATTTCATCATTTAATTGAGGGAAATCATGTATGACGTGACCCATTTTTTTCTTTCATAACCTCTTACTTCGCTATATTTTCTATTTCCGTTTTTAAATTATTTTCTAAAGACTCTTTTATTCTATTATAATTTTCTATACATTGTAGCTAGCTATTCGTCTTTCAGGTCAAAATATAACGAGTCATATTTTTATCGATTAAATTTCTTATTTTTTATTCATTTATCCTTATGAGATTTCACATTTATTGTAGTATGTTACCCTTTTTCTGAAATCTTGGTATCTTCATATTCATCTTATATTTCGTCGTCAAACATTTTCAAGGTTCAATTCAGTTCTATCATTTTCAAATTCAAGATATGTAATGATTTTCATATAGTAGATGATATTCCATTACATTGAGAGTAATGCACATAAAGTAATTTTAGGTCTTGATCATATTTACTAATGGGATCTAACAAGTAATTAATATAATTTAAAATATCAATTAACCGCTTCTTTGTTTTTGTGAGGCTTTCACTATCTGCAATTCAAAAAGTGTAAATATTTACATTGTCCATAGCATACCTCATTCTTCTAGTGTTTTATAGTCCTTAATATATGAAATATAAGTTCTTCCATTTTTCATAAGAAATATGTGACTGTGATACTCAATTTATTTCATCAGTTACTAGATGAAATATGATAACATTCATTCTTTTTGAGTTGATTCCACATTCAAAATTTGTATCCGCAGGCCAAGTCTCTGATTTTTTAGGAATCACATAAGGAGTGATGATTTATGAATACAATTTGAGGACCATATTCTTTAAATAAATGATCATATGAGATTTCAAGAATCTATAGATGTCACTATTAATTTATAGAACTCGGACCATTGAAATTTCTTATTTCTTATAAGATATTTCCATCTTCTTTGAATAAATCATTTTCTATCTAATATTTCTATAGTTTTATTAGAAAATATCATCGATTACACCAATGGTTAGGATGGAATAATATTCATATAACGCAAGAGAGATTGAAATGTGTCATTTTGATAATATTCATCAATTCTGTAATGATTATGAGTACCATATAAACAAGAAGAGTGTACTCAAAAAATTTATTGTATTTTTAAGAACAATGATCTCCTAATCCACTCTAACAATGCTGTCTCTACATGATTTTTGAATTTTACTAGAACGTTCCTCTTATCACTAAAACATCAAATCCAATAAGGAGTGAAGGAAGTTCACACCTTTAAAACATGGATAAAAGATCTAATTCATGTTCTTTTACTGGGAACCTGTTATCCAAAACTTAGTACAAGAAGAAAATAATTAAACCACAACTGAGCACAAGAATTTGATATTCTAGTAAATCAAAATAATTTGATTTATTTATGGGTTGAGTTGATCGTCACAATTGAAACATTGTCAATGTATATTATATGAATCTCCATCTTCAAAAATTAATCTATTTATGAAATAATAACTATGAAGTGAACCTAGTTGGAAAATTTCTCCAATAAAAATTGTATACAACTACAATAGTAATCAAATAGTAATACAAGGTTGAAGAAGTATGTCTCTAATGTGTATCTTCTTAATAAAATAAATTATTAAATTGTTCATTGAAGCACTATTGTGAAATATTCTCATATGAATACAATAATTTTTTTATATGTGTGAATATATGAATTAAAAAGAATTTTTAAATAATATGTAGTACAAATAACATTCTTCGGTATTCTAAATCCATGAATTTTTCTAGAAAGAATATGGAAATTTAAATTCAGTATAATAATTTGAGAGTCATAAATTACCTAAAGAATATGGAAGAATTCCTTAGATGAATATGGTTCGTTGAATCAATCATAACGATCCATTTAATTAGTGAATGAGAATATTTCAATTACAATTATAAACTTTCAATACTGTTGAATAAACATCCAGTTATATAGTGACATTAAAACAATACTATTGAATAGTCATGTGTAGGGTTGAACTATATATCTTAGGTTTCATTTTCATATAGTAGGTTTCCATTGCATAACATAGGGTTCAATTGCATAGCGTAAGGTTCCTTTTAGTAGTGTAGGGTTCAATACCACCAAATTGTTCCTTAACCATATATTAATCTACACATAACACAGGGATCAAAGAGAAAATTGATATTGTATAACCATAAGATTAATCTCCCGAATGTAGTGTATGCACAATTTATCAAGATTTCAACATAGGGTTGATATTTGATACATTCTTCATTACTCAAATTACAGGGTTAAAAATCTCTACATTTAATATACAACATAGTCTATGGGATAATGATCCATACACAAAATGATCAACGTATTGTAGGGATGATGATCAATACATTAAATTACCAAACAAAGGGGTTGAATAGTGTTTCAATGACACATATCTTACCTTTTCATTCCATCAACGATATAAATAATATCATGATATATATTTCTGAAACATATTTAATGAAAATTTATTAGAAACAAACAGGGGTATTTGTGATAATCAAAATAATCATATATTCTTTAGTATTTATGGTAAAATACCTTCCCACCACTCATTTATCAAAAATTGGATATTCAAAAGAGATCATTAAAATAATATATAATCTTTTTAAATGATCACATTCATTTTTTATGTTCCCTTTTATATCCTTTAATTGTTTGTTACTTATAATAAAAAAATAAATTTACTATCATATATGATGAAATTTAATTATGATTTTTAAACTAACATTATCAACATTTTTTCCATTAAATAAGAACTGAATATATCACACATTCATAGGTACATCTTACAAAAAACACATATTGACACGATTCATTTTTCATTTCCATTTTTTATGAAATGGTATTTGTATGGATTTAATGTTGATGTTGGATATATATGATAT
The DNA here is from genome assembly GCA_963277665.1 of Viscum album. Taxonomy (NCBI): domain Eukaryota; kingdom Viridiplantae; phylum Streptophyta; class Magnoliopsida; order Santalales; family Viscaceae; genus Viscum; species Viscum album. The sequence goes on along the minus strand of OY728162.1, from coordinate 1,362,840,635 downwards.
AATTATGATTCTATAATTTGAAAATCATATATACCTTCTTTAATTTAAAATCGTTAGAAAATGTCAACGACTCTTATGTGTATATGTGGACTATAACCTCCATGATGAAATGTGAATAATTTTCCATTTCGAATTTACATTGAATATAAAGAGGATGATATTTTATTAAGATATATGATATATATATTATAATAATCGATATTTAAAGAATAATATTTATATGCCTTTTTTCATTTCATCCGTCAAAAAATTAAAATACCATCCATTCATAATTATGACCTAACGTCTCCATCAACGATAGTTTTTATTTTTTATAACTACAGCTATGGAAGAATATAAGTAAAGTTATATTATGAATATAAATGAGGTAATAAAAATTTATGTTATTTTTTTTATTTGAATAATAACTTTAACATTATTATATATAATGGTTGAATTCTTTTTATATATGTGGAACTTAGGGGAATGTATTTTTATCTCATACTTTGTTCTACGGGACATTTAATATATTTACCGCTTATTTCTCTTAATAGTTTATATAATGAAATTTAATGACATTTATTATGATTCAAATTAAAATTACATTGTCTAAAAATTCATATATGCTTATTTATTTAATGGGGATTATGATTGAAAAGTTTTTTAATCGGTAAGGGTTTCATATCAAAATGTCATCATTTATCAAGATTGTTTGTGATTAAGATATAATTAACAGATATAATAACAGATATATAATGAATATCAATAAATTTAATCACTAGTTATTTATGTAGAAAATATTATTTTCTCCAAATTTATTCCCTTAATGGACTTAATAAACTGAAAAAACATTCTGAGGGAAAAAATGAATTTATTTATACCTTCAATAAAAATTCCTTTTATTCAATAATGATGTTTTCTAAAAATGTTTTCAATGATATTCACACTATTATATAAGGGTTAGTTAAATAAGTGTTTATAAATTTTTTATTTTTAAAAAACATATTTGAAAGGAATCTTCTTTTTTATTCGAAATGGGTAACTTTTCAACTTTTTAAAAACATTTAAATATATTGTTTTTTAAAATTATATAATATGAAAAAAATTATCCTTCATCAATACCACTCAATAAATTAAATCTTACAATACAAACTTACATGATTATTTTCTAATAAAATATTTTCAATAATATTTTTTATATTTTTATTTTATAAATAATAGATTTAAAAATGGACTAGTTATTTTCCTCAAGAACATTTTAATGATATTTTGAATAATCGAGGAAACAAAATTTAATGTTATATCGTCATTAAGGGGGATATGATTCAAGGATACCATAAATATTTTTCATATATAAGGGTAATCTTTATTATGGGATTTTGTTTATAATGATTCTTCCTTTCCCATGGGTTATGATTTGATAAAATGTTTATTACAAAAAATTCTTTTATTCGTTCTGATATGAAATATGTTTTATAGTATCATTGAATAGATAAATATATTATTTTTGAGTGATAGGTGGTACATATATCTTCCACCAATGAATTATATAATTATTAATGTTTTATGATACAGAATGTTATATGATATCTTATTCCAAGCCGAAAATTGGGTACAAGAGAGGATATACATATCCCAAATGAGGGTACATGGAATTTTATCCAAATCCCTATGTTGGTACATGGGTTTTTATCCCCAGACAAACATATTAAGAATATATTATTAGTTATTGTTGAAATAATGTATTATATTATTATGATTATGAAATAATTAAATTTTATATTATACTGTTAAGATCTCAAAGGTTTGGTTCTTTTATTCCTCTATGGTTCACGTATTATGAACATATATGATATATTCCATGACATGAGATTATGATCTATGATATATGGTAATTTGTTTTCAAATAATATATTTATGTTCGCATAAACTTATTCTCATTTTATACATATTGGATCATAGATATCTTCCTTTTTATCCTTACTGACTATTATATCTAACCCTTTTCATATGTTTCCTTTCGAAAGGAAATGGAGAAATTTATATTTATAAATGTCGCAGAGGGGTTTTTGTTATAAAGAACCAAGAGGGATATGATTTAGAAATCATGTGAACAAATTTCGTATGTTTCCATGTTTTAAAATGAAATATACCAATATGATTCTAGTGTGGCTTGAAATGCTATGTATTAAATAGTTATCAAAAAAATGTTATATTTATGTCAGAAATAGATGGGTATCCAAAAAATTATATTACAAGAAAAAGAAAATGTATCTCTTAATGAAACATTAAATATTTGTGGGTATCGTGATAAAAAAATGAATAAATTTACAAAAAATATTATCTTTATTCATTAAATACAATCTCATGTTATAATATATATTCTATATTTACTAAGTTATAGATAACTCCACCAATGATAAGAAAAAAAATAAAATCACTAAAAATTTTCAATATCACTAGTTATATCACATGAAAATATCATTGTCATTATTTATATTGCTTTTGGGCAAAATTTATGGGATATCTTACAAAAATCATGTGTATTTGAAAAAATATAATCATACAAATAAAATATTATTCTTGTTAATCGGTACCATTGAAGATATGATTTTAAATCCTTATTGAAAAAATATAACAATAAAATCCATATAATTTATATTAATCTTTTACAAAAATTAACATTTATTAAATATTTCTACAATATATTTATTAAATTTAAATACAAAATCACCTTAAATAGTTAATATTTTTTCTATTAATTTAATAATAATGACCATTATTTCTTAGCTTCTTCAAAGGTATATTTCATTTAAACCAAGGTGATTTATTTTTATTGTTCCCCATATCATTATAAATAAATCATTTCACATAGTAATCTTATGACATTCCCTCGAAATAATGAGAGTGATTTCCTATCTCTCAACAATTATTTGAAAATCTCCTTTACATTAATCATGTATGAAGGTGTTTCATTCCATAATTAACAAAAGCGGGAATGTACATCATTAGTGACTCCCAGTTATACAATTTTTCTCTATTATCATTGTTTTTTTATTTATTACCTTCAATAGGATAATAATTGTAGAGTAATTTATATATCTTGACAACACATGTATTATTTCCTCAAATCTTGAGATAGTTTCTATGACTAGTTCCCTTTGAAGTATTGGCTTATTCCCATAAAATAAACAATAAATCCTTCAATTTGAATTATTCATATAGTTTTTTCCATACCTTGTTCTCATTGTAACATTAATTTCATTCTAGAAAAATTTTCCTCTTCCTTATGTATTGGACATTGGAATTGCCTCTCTATAACATCTTATTCCTTATAGGGAAACTAATTTTCCATGAATATTAACATTACATCATTTCACCCAATGTTTTATATTTTTAAATGTTTGTATTATTTTAAATTAATAACCACCAATAATACATTTCCAGTTATAGATGATAAAATTCCATTAAAACCATATCGATTTCACTATTTTCCAAATCATTAAATATATTTTCTAAGGAAATATTCCATTCCTTAGCTATAGATGGATTTTTAGTCCTATTATATGATAGAGGGAGTCGATGAATAATGTTTTCTAACATTGTTATATAAAATTATGGATCAATATGATACTACATGGGTGAAGGGTTATCAGTTATAACATATGTTATCTACCCGAATATAATAACAATTTGATGAGTCCCAAATGTAGCTCTACGTACATCTTCATTTTCATAAATTTGATGGAAATTACAACATGTATTACATGAAATGATAATTCCTTAGTAATTGTTCTATTTTAAAATAATGTAATAAAATAGATTAGATCATAAAAATATGAAACAAATTTTATAATCCCAATACAAGTAAAACAATTAAAATAAATTGAAATTTTTTTGCATATCTAATATCATAATTATATTCACTAATTCATTTGAAAATATTTCAAATAAAAAAAATATTTTAAAATACATCATAAAAGTATTTAATAAAAATATAAAATAACCACATCTTATATCTCGTGAGTGTGAAAACATTAACAAATCAAATAATGATGTGATGAATTATTTTGGAAATAATAACCATATCATTAATACCTCATTCCAAGACATCAAACACAAATGGGTTAGAACTCATCAAAATACCAAATCTAGTTTATCTCATGAGACATTCAGACTCTTCATGGGGATATAGCAAGTACCACCCATCAAATAAAAAGTCCAATGTATTTCTCATTCTAAATGAGGGAAATATAATAATCATGAACATTCTTAATGAAATTATTTCATATGAAATTTAAAAAATTTCGTAAATAAATAATTGGAAATATATCAATACATAGGTCATAAAATATGCGATTCAATAAAAATACTGGTATCATTACAACATATACCCATTGGGTCATAAGTACAATAATGGATGTTGATGAAAAAAAAATTCCAGAATGAGATCATTAAAATATTCTTCAGGAACATAACTTTTCAATTATAAAAATATAATTTGTTGAAATTAAATTTAACAAATATTTATAAAATCATTTTCATTGAAAATAAAATTTGAATATTATAATTGAATATTTTAAAAAAATAGTGGGATTTATGGTAGGAAATTCAATACATGTCTTTTATGCTAAACCAAAGGTACCATTCACATATTTTTGTAAAATAAAATAATGAATCCATCGGAAACTGGATGAATGATCCCTTATGATACAGTTTTTAGAAAATGTCATGTAGGGGTAATAAAATAATTTATAAATTATTAGAGGATAGTTAAAATAACATTGAAAACAATTTTTTTTGAAAACATGAACAGTAAAGAATGGTTTTTCGACATAAGGGAGATATAATTTATTTTTTCATTAAAAATAACATTTCAATAATTTAATCTAACAAAGAGAGGAGATAATGGAGTTTTACATAAAACCATCATGTATATCCAATTTATAAGAACATATAATGGGTTTTAGACAGAAATAATTTACTTAGTGGAGACATAAACGTAAACAACTTTAAATAACAATATTTTTTTCAATAAGCCCTCACTAATTTGGTAACATTTGAATCATAAGACACATGAAATAAAACTTTAATAAACTATTAAACAAAAATAATATAAATATATTTGGAATATATTTGGTAAATGGTTAATTATTTACTGTACAAAAAAAATACTGGATAATATAACATATGTATCACTAAATTAGAAGTGAGACGAGAAACCCTTAACTCATGTACTCTTTCTTTTGTATGCATTCAATAGTATAGTATAATAAATATAAATTTATTCTAAATCCATTAAAGATCTATATTAATATATATCATACCATATATGATTTACATGAACTCATTTATCACCCGTTTATCAAAAATTCATTGATAAAAGTAATGTTCCAGGTGATAGCTACTTAATTTTTAATGTATGTTTTTTTGGAAGTTTTTATTCTTTTATATTTACCTGGTTACATAATCTAAAAAATATTGAAAATTATTCAAATATAATATATATTTATTATATATGTATATAAATTAATCTATAAATATCTGTGACAGAAAAATTAATTACACCACTCATGGAGGCGGTAGGTGTTACGCATACTAGAATGTTTTTTACATTATTTTAATGGTGGAACAAAATAATGTTAAATATTATATCCCCATTAAGGAATAATTATTATATATTATATAAAATTTTTATTCATAAAATCTATCCTAATTACAATCCATCTTATAACTAAATAAACAACATATCTCATCACAATGTGGAGGTCAGAGACACACGTACACATGAGAAATATTATTGTATTCCTATATATTGAAATGTAATAATATATATGTGATAATATAATTAGATATGTATAATTTTTTAATAAATATAAATATCATATGTTAGATTCATAATTATATATATCCATGAGAGTCGGTGAAGGGAAAAGTATTTCAATGTTTCTTGATGTGGTAGTCTATCATGAACACGATCAACTATTTTTTTACCATTTAATGGAAGAGGAGATTGATACAGGTTCATAAATTAACATAATAAAATATAAACATATATTATACATTATGTTTCTTATTTTATCATATTTTGATATAATTTAACAAAGTTATATGATGATGTAAAATGAAAACACATGTCTTTGAGCATTACATCTTTTTCCAACAACCAACATAGGTCCAATACATAAATATTTTTCCAGATTATCAATATGTTAGACCAATGGTATAACACCCCAATCCCTCTCTTTCAGAATAGGTTATTAAAAATGTGGTGTACGTTTTTTTATAAAAAGTGTCATAACAATTACACAACACTTTAATAAAACGAGGACCTTTTACTGGTCTAGGTTCTGGATGATTAGACATAACCTTACATTGATCAGTGTTAAAAAAATAAAACAACTGTCCACTATGCTACCATGAGTGCTTGTCACACCCATTGTTTCTAATTTATTTATTTTATTAATTTTATTTGCATCAGGTAATTCGGGTCGAAACCTGTCTTATGATTTCGAGTTCTTTGTTTTTTGGTCTTCTTTGCGTCCAGCGCAACACGGTCGAAGCTGCGCGGCCTCATTTGGGTTGTCGTGCGGCCCCGCCTAGTTCACCGCACGCTTTGCCGATGTTTAATTAATAAAATAAAATGAATTTAATAATTGTTTTAATGATGATAATCATGATAATGTCATTTGAGATTATTATTATTATTATTATTATTTTAGTTGATATAACTTTTTTATTTGATTTTATTACTAACAATTTGGTTTTGTTATTTTTTTAAATATTAACATCATTATTCATATTATTATTATCAGTAATTTAACTTTTTAGTTGTATGTTTTATTTTAATTCTTTCTTTTTGGTAGGGTTTCCTTTCTTCTATTTTTGTGCGCTGCGTTTTGGTCTTCCCCTTTCCCTTCACGCCGCCTACCCATCTCCCTTGCCCGATGGCTTGCTCGCCACCCACAACCCTTCCCCCGTTTTTTTCTTCGTTGAAGCCTCCCCCCCCCCTTCTAGGGTTCTACCTACACCGCACCCCTACTCTTCCATCATCCCGCATCGTCGCCCTACCAGCCGACCGTCGCGCCGTTGCCCTCCCAGCCGGCCGTCGTGTCGTCGCCCTACCAGCTGGCCGCCGCGCCGTCACCCTCCAAGCTGGCCGCCGCGCCGTCACCCTCCACGACTGGCCACCAGACTCCCTCTCCCCTGCTCCGTCGACCTCTCGGCTGCCCACACACCTACTTCTTCCGGCGTCTCCTGCTTCGCTGCAGCGCCCCTCCCTGTTCTCCACACCCTCCCAGCAGACGTCGGACCCGCATCGGACCAGCCACCCCCCTCCGCCCCTGCTGCGCCCTACTGCATCCACGCCAGACCCGCGCCCCTCTTCTCCTTCTACTCTTCTTCTTCTTCTTCTCTTCTTCTTCTTCTCTCCTTCTTATTCTTCTTCTCTTCTTCTTCTTCTTTTTCTTTCTCATTCCTCTGCTCCGCCACACAGGTTAGTTTTCTTTTTATTTATTTTAATTCATTCTGTTATTCTATTATATTTAATATGCTATTAACATTTTATTATAAAATCATAATTACGTGATTATTATTATTATAGCTGTTATTATTAATATGTTAATATTATTAATATATCATTAATATAATTATTATTATATTATTATTATTATGTCAATAACAATATCATTATATTATTATTGTTGTTGTTACTACATTATTACTATGATATCGTTATTCGTATTATTATTATCATGTTAATATTACTATGTTACTATTTTATTAATATTATTATGATTATGCTATTATTATTATTATATTATTGTATTATTATTGTGTAATATTATTATTAAGATTGCTATGATTATTATTATGTTATTATTATTATTATTATTATTATGTTATTGATATTACTATTATGATCTTTATGTTATTATTATTATTGTTATTATTATTATTATTATGTTAACATCATTATTGAACCGGTTTAACGGTCTGCTGTTTTAGGACCTGTTTGACAGCTCGATACGGTGTGATCGTTGCGCAACTGGAATCTTGCGTCGTGTCACTTTTCCGTTCCTATTTGAGGTAGGTGGTTCCATGTCATTACTTCATTTAGATAATTTAATTTGTTTGTTTAGTTTAACTTAATATGTGTTATGGTTTAGTTGCAAGATGCGAATTATGTTTATAATGTTTTGGTAGAGCTGTAGAGGTTTTGCGAAAATGCATTTTAAAAATGGTGTAACATGCGTGCGTGCTGAATGTTGCAATTTTCTTTAGAAATTTTCATTTTTATTCCTTTCGATTCGGTTGTGGTAAACTCTAGAAATGTATAATAATTGTTTATGGTGTGCCAAAGAGGTTTTGAAAGGGGTGATTTATGAAATTGATTTTGTAACGGTTTCTTCTTCATGCAATATGTTTCATAAGTTGAGGAATTGTTTATTTAAGTGGCGTTTTTAGTGTGAATCATGGTTGAAAGGTTTTTGAGGGTTGTTTAGAAGGCGCGAAAGGTGTTTTCAAGTCACTTTTGTGTTTGTATATTTAAATAGATATTTTTCAAAGTATAAGAATCACTTTTGGTGTGTTTTCCTTGTTGTGTACCTTTGAAGTTGAAATGAAAAATCGTTCGAATAATGGAAAACAAGTTTTGACATGGTTACCTCGTGTATCAAGTTTTAAAGTGACGCCTCTGTATAAAATCATGTTGTTTTTGGTGTAGGGTCTCCTTGTATTATCTGGAAATGATTTCAATAATAACTCAAATGATTTGTTGGTGTATTTATATGATGCTGAAATGGTTCTTTATAGGAGTCGAATATGCTTTCACCTTTAATGTGGTGAATTTTTATAAAAAGAGACATGTCGTGTGCGTGCGTCTTTGAAATAGTGCTTTGGTATGCAAATGGTGACTTTTGTGTGCAACATCTTGTTTGGTCTGCGAAATGAGAAATAAATATATTATGTGAATGTGAAACTTGTTTGATCACAAGGGAAAACCCTGGGTATCTAGGTGTGCGGACTAGAACTAGTGTGCTAGTGAACAAGATGGGTGTCGTCCATGTTTCACTTAGCTGGATTGACGATTGAAACAATAACAAAACATTATATCTGAGGTTTGTGGCCTTCTAAGCCACATGTTCTGAGGGTCATGGCCTTCTAAGCCACGTTTCCTGAGGGTCATGGCCTTCTAAGCCACGTTTCACCGAGACACGAGGTTCTAGGGTCCCACTCGAGCTAAATGAACCTTAGGGGATTTACCCACAGTGCTCTACCATCAATGTCGTGGTGCCTTCCGTCGGTATATGGAGGACCACTTGGGTGTTAGATTGTGTGTGTGTGTGAGAGTGTGTGTGTGTGTGTGTGTGTGTGTACGTGTGTGTGCGTGTGTGAGAGTGTGTGTGTGTGTGCCCATAATGAACTTTTCTTATCCTCTTTAAAATTGTGTCTGTGAAACGAATTCTTTTTAGTGTTTTTCTTTAGCTTTTAGCTTGTATATGTTTTCTTTAAAAGCATTTTTTAAGTATAATTTTGAATAAGCACTTTAAACTGTCTTTTGATGTTGTGGCATGGAACCATTTCTCGGTGGCATCCTACTGGGCTTTTAGCTCACACCCTGGATACACCCTTGGGTGTATGTAGATTCTGTTTCTTCTGTATTCCAGGTTGCGACTTTGTGATCAGTGATGGTGGCTCAGGTTACAGTTGGTATTCTCATGCAGAATGGTGTTGATGTGGTCTCACTTCTGCCGGGAGGTCGAGTATGAGTTTTAGTTTCCGCTGTCGTCTTTTCTTTTTTGTTATTGTTTCGATTTTTAGACCTTAAACTTGTTCATAGTTTGAAGGCATGTTTCGTTGTCTATTTCCTAATTTCAGTTTATTTACCTGGTTAGTTGTTTTTCTGTCTTTTATTTCGGGTAAAATCGTTCCCATGTGTTAGTTTTGATACCCGGGCACTTGTGCCAGCCCGTGGGGATCGGGAACGCCCTTCGGGCCTTGCCGCCGGCCGGGTCGGGCGCCGGGTCGGATGGCGACCCAGCCTGGTTCGTGACAAAATGGTATCAGAGGGCAAGGTTTGCTCTCTTGGGTCGTTCTCTTTTGAGATAGAGTCGGACTGGACCAAAATTTAGGTTCTCGGAACTTGGCGTTCTAGCTACGAGCAATGTGCCTGGCCAGCACACCTCATGGCAGGACTCGGGTTACCAAAGTGTGTTGAGTTTTGTCTTTGTTTTTAGTTCTTGCGGATGGTCGTGTCTAAGGGGAAATGAAAAGGGAGTAAGGTCAATGGTCTTAGTGAGCTCGCAGGGTCTGGCAAGCCTTGTGGAGCCGGGGACACTGTCCTAAAATACTCTCTATGGCCAGTGGCGTGATTGGTGTATGGCCGCCAACCATACTTTCGAATCAACCATTGTACCTAGTTTCTTCCTGCTTTGTTTATCATCTCTTTGTTCTGGATTCGTGGAAATTTGGTTTTTAAGTAAAAATGTATTGGTCTTGAAAAATGTTTTCACATGAAGCGCTTTGAAAATTAAATGACGTGTGATGTTTGAAAAGTGTGGGTTGGAAGTTTTGGTTTTGAAAAAAATGGAAAGGTTTGGTTTTGATCCTTGGCGCTCTCATGGGAAACCACATGCATGGGTGTATGCGAAAAGGGAAATGGTTAATGGCACGAGCGGATGAGTGCCGGGATGGACATAAGGTGTGTGCCGGTGCGGCATGAGAACATGCATGTGCGAGGCTCATGAGACGCCATTGGTGTTTGTGCAACCCGCTGTGTTTTCTTATTTTCAAAATGTTTTGTTAAAGGAAAAAAATTGGTGTTTTAGTAAATGGTGTTTGTGTGGCACGTCCTTGTGTTTTTGAGGTGTTGGATGTGTGGCCTTTTGAGCTGAGTGTTCTTTCTAAATGGTTTGTATCCCGAGTTTGAGTTCTTATTTGTAGGATGGTATGTAAGGATGTACCTAGTTAGTTCTTTTGAAAAGTGCATCGGGGAGCCATGCAGTGGTTTCCCCTGCACGTTGGTGTTTTCTTGTGGTATGTCTTGACCGTTGGACCAGTTTGGTTGGGTCCATAGTTTTCTTTCGTGACTAGTGTATGCCCTCCCATAAAGCGTTAAAATGTTATTAAAGTGCGGCCATGAGTAATTCTCCATTGGCCGACCCTCCAGTTGATCAGAGGAATCTCTTCTTGAATTCTAGAATTGAACCCACGTCTCCTTTTTGCAACTAAGCGGAACCTCTCACAGCGGGACGACAGATGCGAGGGGAGTTGAAGGTTGTTTTGGTCATTTGAGTTGTCCGAGTCATTGGGTATGAGGTCTGACACTGTCATGTTTAAAGGTTTCCCCCTGGAATGGTGAAAGGAAATCCAGCGGGGAAGGGTGAAGGCGGTTCCAATCTTTCAGTGTTGACCATAGTCTTGAAGGGTTTTGTAGTATTTCTCATCGGTAGTAAGGGTCGTTTTCGGTGACGTCTTGCAGCGTGAGACCTCTTTGATAGTCAACGGTGGTTTGGAAGCAACCCTAAGTCGTCGGTGTAGCCTATCATTCTAAATGACCTCTGGTATTTGGTTTGCCTCGTTTAGGAAAAGGTTCATGTTAGACTACTAGTTTGGCAGACCCGGTCATATGAGGCTGCTATGGTCATTTGCAGGAATCACATGTTGTTCAAGGCACAATTTAAAGTCTTTCTCAGTATAATGTCTCTCTCGACAGGAATGATCATGTTTAGGTGACGATTCGTGGTGTCATGTTCTCATCCAGTGTGACAAGGAGTGATGCGCATGCACCATTAAAGCTCTTGTGTTGGTGAATGTTTAGTGTACGATCAGTTGGATGTCGTAATGTGTTGTGGCTACTGGTGTTTCCTTGGTTGTAGTGTGATTGCGTGTGACACCAAAAGGAGAAGCTCCGTTCGGGAGTCTTCCATGCCTGACTATGAGGCAGAAGATGCTTCAAACATCAGGGCTCCAGCCATAGGCCTCGAAGTGATGGTGGTGTGTGGCCAGGAACGCCAAGAGTATATGAGACCCTGACCATATTTCTGTCATCAGTGTTAAAAGTAGAGGCGGTTTAAATTATTTCTATAGTTGTTCCACTACAAATGAGTGGTTCGATTGCGTAAGGTTTTCGTGTCCATGTGGAGGCATGTTCGTCTCGTGCCTTAAAGTCTTGGGGGTTGCGTTCCACTGGATGCAATCGGTTGAGTGGTCCTTATGAGAGTCTGTTGGGTAACTCTGTCTCAAATTTGAATGGTGTTCATCCAGAAAATTTTGAGATGTTGGTTTGTGGCTGGTCGTGGTTTTGACGCCTAGTGGTCGGGCCCCTCCCTCCCCGCCCCATGTGGTGGGGTGTTTGGTCACCATCGAGGATTTTTCAATGTTTAATATCCTCTATTAATTCTAGTGGTGGCAAGACCCACGATGGGTCTCGCACAAAGGTCTCAAGAATAAATCAGCATTGGCCTTTCCACAATGGTGGGGATTCTACCCAGACCTCCCCATATTGGTTTTCCAGTCTCGTTCTGGGCGTTGGTAGGTTCTTAATGGTGGGGAGACCCACATTGGGTCTCACACGAGTGTCTCTAGGATGAATCAGTGCTGGACATTTCTTTAATGGCGGGGAGTCTGCTTGAACTTATCCGTGTCGGTTTTCCAGTCACGTCTTGGGCGTTAGTAGGTTCATAATGGTGGGGAGCTCCTCGGGTTTCCCCATGTTGACCTTTTGATTCTGTTTCTAAAGATGACTTGGTGAGAGGTGATAAGAATGTTCGATGGATGTGGTTTGACCTTATTTGTTTATGTTAGCCATGTGGTGTGGTTTCGGTTTCAGAATGCTTGAGGTGTTTCGGCTTGTGAAGTTAGTTCTTGTGGATTCAAGAGTTCGTTTACTAAAACAATCAGCTGCAGGCATTCTAGCTCTTTGGGGTGGGCGACACATATCGGAAAGTCTTTTTACGCATTTCTTGATGTTGTCCTTGAGTCACTTTTTCTGAGCACGATACCGTTCTCTCTCTTTGCTTGATGTTTGTGGGGATCTTCTTTGAATCTAAAGGGAGTGTGCTTTTCTGCTGTGGAGTTTGGTTCTGGTTGTGGATTTCCGGGGATGGAAAGCTTTATGGTGGGGAGAATTGTCACACCCATTGTTTCTAATTTATTTATTTTATTAATTTTATTTGCATCATGTAATTCGGGTCGAAACCTGACTTATGATTTCGAGTTCTTTGTGTTTTGGTCTTCTTTGCGTCCAGCGCAACGCGGTCGAAGCTGCGCGGCCTCATTTGGGTTGCCGTGCGGCCCCGATTAGTTCACCGCACGCTTTGCCGATGTTTAATTAATAAAATAAAATGAATTTAATAATTGTTTTAATGATGATAATCATGATAATGTCATTTGAGATTATTATTATTATTATTATTATTATTATTTTAGTTTATATTACTTTTGTATTTGATTTTATTACTAAAAATATGGTTTTGTTATTTTTTTTAATATTAACATCATTATTCATATTATTATTATCAGTTTTTTAACTTTTTAGTTTTATGTTTTATTTTAATTCTTTCTTTTTGGTAGGGTTTCCTTCCTTTTTTTTGTGTGCGCTGCGTTTTGGTATTCCCCTTTCCCTTCACGCCGCCTCCCCATCTCCCTTGCCCGATGGCTTGCTCGCCACCCACAAACCTTCCCCCATTTTTTCTTCTTCGTTGAAGCCTCCCCCCCCCCCTTCCAGGGTTCTGCCTACGCCGCACCCCTACTCTTCCGTCAGCCCGCATCGTCGCCCTACCAGCCGACCGCCGCGCCGTCGCCCTCCCAGCCGGTCGCCGTGTCGTCGCCCTACCAGCCGGCCGCCGCGCCGTCGCCCTCCAAGATGACCGCCGCACCGTCACCCTCCACGGCTGGCCACCTGACTCCCTCTCCCCTGCTCTGTCGACCTCTCAGCTACCCGCACACCTACTTCTTCCGGCGTCTCCTGCTTCGCTGCAGTGCCCCTCCCTGTTCGACACGCCCTCCCAGCAGACGTCGGACCCGCGTCGGACCAGCCACCCCCCTCCGCCCCTGCTGCGCCCTGCTGCATCCACGCCAGACCCGCGCCCCTCTTATCCTTCTCCTCCTCTTCTTCTTCTTCTCTTCTTCTTCTTCTCTCCTTCTTCTTCTTCTTCTCTTCTTCTTCTTCTTTTTGTTTCTCCTTCCTCTACTCCGCCACGCAGGTTAGTTTTCTTTTTATTTATTTTAATTTATTCTGTTATTCTATTATATTTAATATGCTATTAACATTTTATTATAAAATCATAATTATGTGATTATTATTATTATTATAGATGTTATTATTAATATGTCAATATTATTAATATATCATTAATATAATTATTATTATATTATTATTATTATGTCAATAACAATATCATTATCATTATATTATTATTGTTGCTATTACTACATTATTACTATGTTATCGTTATTCGTATTATTATTATCTTGTTAATATTACTATGTTACTATTTTATTAATATTAATATGATTATGCTATTATTATTATTATATTATTGTATTATTATTTTGTAATATTATTATTAAGATTGCTATGATTATTATTATGTTATTATTATTATTATTATTATGTTATTGATATTACTATTATGATCTTTATGTTATTATTATTATTGTTATTATTATTATTATTATGTTAACATCATTATTGAACCGGTTTAACGGTCTGCTATTTTAGGACCTGTTTGACAGCTCGATACGGTGTGATCGTTGCGCAAGTGGAATCTTGCATAGTGTCACTTTTCCGTTCCTATTTGAGGTAGGTGGTTCCATGTCATTACTTCATTTAGATAATTTAATTTGTTTGTTTAGTTTAACTTAATATGTGCTATGGTTTAGTTGCAAGATGCGAATTATGTTTATAATGTTTTGGTAGAGCTATAGAGGTTTTTCGAAAATGCATTTTAAAAATGGTGTAACATGCGTGCGTGATGAATGTTGCAATTTTCTTTAGAAATTTTCATTTTTATTCCTTTCGATTCGGTTGTGGTAAACTCTAGAAATGTCTAATAATTGTTTATGGTGTGCCAAAGAGGTTTTGAAAGGGGTGATTTGTGAAATTGATTTTGTAATGGTTTCTTCATCATGCAATATGTTTCATAAGTTGAGGAATTGTTTATTTAAGTGGCGTTTTTAGTGTGAATCATGGTTGAAAGGTTTTTGAGGGTTGTTTGGAAGGCACGAAAGGTGTTTTCAAGTCACTTTTGTGTTTGTATATTTAAATAGATATTTTTCAAAGTATATGAATCACTTTTGGTGTGTTTTCCTTGCTGTGTACCTTTGAAGTTGAAATGCAAAATCGTTTGAATAATTGAAAACAAATTTTGACATGGTTACCTCGTGTATCAAGTTTTAAAGTGACGCCTCTGTATAAAATCAAGTTGTTTTTGGTGTAGGGTCTCCTTGTATTATCTGGAAATGATTTCAATAATAACTCAAATGATTTGTTGGTGTATTTATATGATGTTGAAATGGTTCTTTATAGGAGTCGAATATGCTTTCACCTTTAAAGTTGTGTATTTTTATAAAAAGAGACATGTCGTGTGCGTGCGTCTTTGAAATAGTGCTTTGGTATGCAAATGGTGACTTTTGTGTGCAACATCATGTTTGGTCTGCGAAA
Source organism: Viscum album (assembly GCA_963277665.1). Taxonomy (NCBI): domain Eukaryota; kingdom Viridiplantae; phylum Streptophyta; class Magnoliopsida; order Santalales; family Viscaceae; genus Viscum; species Viscum album. The sequence continues at coordinate 1,362,824,989 of OY728162.1, read as the reverse complement.
TGAGAAATAAATATATTATGTGAATGTGAAACTTGTTTGAGCACAAGGGAAAACCCTGGGTATCAAGGTGGGCAGACTAGAACTAGTGCACTAGTGAACCGGATGGGTGTCGTCCCTGTTTCACTTAGCTGGATTGACGATTGCAACACTAACAAAACATTATATCTGAGGGTCATGGCCTTCTAAGCCACGTGTTCTGAGGGTCGTGGACTTCTAAGCCACGTTTTCTGAGGGTCGTGGACTTCTAAGCCACGTTTCACCGAGACACGAGGTTATAGGGTCCCACTCGAGCTAGATGAACCTTAGGGGATTTACCCACAGTGCTCTACCATCAATTACGTGGTGCCTTCCGTCGGTATATGGAGGACCACTTGGGTGTTAGCTTGTGTGTGTGTGTGTGAGTGTGTGTGTGTGTGTGTGAGTACGTGTGTGTGCATGTGTGAGAGTGTGTGTGTGTTCCCATAATGAACTTTTCTTATCCTCTTTAAAATTGTGTCTGTGAAACAAATTCTTTTTAGTGTTTTTCTTTAGCTTTTAGCTTGTAAATGTTTTCTTTAAAAGCATTTTTTTAAGTATAATTTTGAATAAGCACTTTAAATTGTCTTTTGATGTTGTGGCATGGAACCATTTCTCGGTGGCATCCTACTGGGCTTTTAGCTCACACCCTGCATACACCCTTGGGTGTATGTAGATTCTGTTTCTTCTGTATTCCAGGTTGCGACTTCGTGCTCAGTGACGGTGGCTCAGGTTACAGTTGGTCTTCTCATGCAGAATGGTGTTGATGTGGTCTCACTTCTTCCGGGAGGTCGAGTTTGAGTTTTAGTTTCTGCTTTCGTCTTTTCTTTTTAGTTATTGTTTCGAGTTGTAGACCTTAAACTTGTTCATTGTTTGAAGGCACGTTTCGTTGTCTATTTCCTAATTTCAGTTTATTTACCTGGATAGTTATTTTTCTGTCTTTTATTTCAGGTAAAATCGTTCCCATGTGTTAGTTTTGATACCCGGGCACTTGTGCCAGCCCGTGGGGATCGGGAACGCCCTTCGGGCCTTGCCGCGGGCCGGGTCGGACGCCGGGTCGGATGGCGACCTGGCCTGGTTCGTGACATGCTACAACAAAGATAACCAACTATGGAATTCAAGGAAACCTGTGAAAAATATTTCAAAAACGCAGGGTGAGCAAATCAGTTGCTCAGTAAGGGGTTTTGAAAACCTTTGATAAATTGTTTTTAAAAATATCATTTTGATAATAAATTTGAAATATAAATTTTTAAATAAATTTGTAAAAAAAACACTAAAAAATAATATAATTATTTTGAAAAATATTTATACATTGAAAACACTTTTAATCTAATCCAGTGATTTCCTTTGGAAAATATTAAGCAAACATCATGAAAACAAAACATCATTTTGAGGCAACATATTTCATGGAAGGCTGTTTTGGGCCTACCAACTTAGCAAAGGATGGTTTCACCTCTCAATGACCATCTATTTTTACAACAAACCAGTGCCAATATTTTTTGAAAACATTTAAATTTTTCTTTACATATATATAAATATATATATATATATATACATATACTAATATTGGTCATTGGAGTTTTTTAATTTAACTTATAAATGCATTAAAATACACATGTCTTTATAAATATAGCATAATTAAATAAAGACTTCCAATTTTTATCTTTTACAAGTTTGGTAATGACCAGAACTTATACCACATACACATTACAAGATATATTCCTATAATTAATCATTCTTTCTAGAATCTTATTTGTTGCACATATGTGCAGATTAATTTAAATTAATTATAACAATTAATGATGTTTTTTACATAAAATTATGAATAAAACCTTACAAATGTGACATTCAATTTTCTAATGAAATTCATGTAATTGGTGAACTTGAAAATAAACCTTATGTTTTTAACTTGAAATTATAAGTTTTCTTTTAGCAAAATGAACGTCGATGACATGCATAAACACATGAAAGTTAAATCAATATCTATACATTAGAAATTTCAATGAAATGTTTATAAAATTTCTTTTATGCATGAAGGTATAAATTGATCACCATAGTGAACATTTAGATCCATATTTTTAAAATCATTCAATAATAATGGTTTATTATGTGTCCATACAAAAATTATTAAATCAAAATTTCTTAAATAAAACCATCCTTTAATATTAACATAGGTTTCAAGGAACATGAATTTAATAAGTACATAGAAATATACGTTATAATAGAACTGAAATTATAAACCAACTATCTTGAATGCTAAATAAATTATTTATATATATATGTTTGAATTAGTATATTCACATGTATCTCTCAACCATAATTAGATACTTGTATGGTTTAAACAAAGTGTGAAAAATAACACTTCAACATAAATATATATACATATATTTATATATACTATGAATAAACATGATAATTTATAAATGTTCTTATAAATATATCATACATACAGAAAGCAAAAATGTATTAAATTTGTGCATTCAATGTATAGATTTGTATTTCATAAAATTATAACACATGGAGTTAATATATTTAATGATTTAGAAACCAGAAAAATGGGGAATATAATTTTAAAGGAGAAAACTCCCGTACAAAAAATAGAACTTATAAATTTGAATTCAACAATTTAAATTCCCATAAAAAATAATAATCCAAAATGTAATGAAATTATACTTAAATCCTTATACACATAACTAATTAATTTTTGAAAACCTTAGAAGAAAAATGGAGAAAAAATCCATTCTGATCAACTTTGAAATGTGATAAAATCATATATGAAATAAATAATTGTTGCAAAAATATAGTTTTAGTAGAAATTAATTTGGCATAACAGATATAATAATTTAGCAGAGTACGAATATGAAAATAACATCCCTTACAAAAATACAATTTTAGGATTGAGGAATGAGTTTCCCAATGAACTTCAAGAAATCCCTTATGGAAATATGAGTTCAAAATAACCAATATCTTGAAAATAAAGCTTTTACACTTAAATAATGTAAAATAAAATTACATTATATGTATTTGAAATTAAATAATCCCTTACGATTTATTTATAGAGACTTCCACTTGTCAGCGTAACTTATTTCTTTTAGCAAGGACTCAAACACTACCTCTAACACTCACTACTCTCTAAGAGAAACAACACCGAGTATGAAATAGGATATGCAGTCCTGAAAAAGGAAACAAAGATGCCTATTTATAAATTTAAACTCAATGTATATTTTATTTCAACTTGTCAGGATAATATAACAATCAAATTTATTAAAAACATTAGAAAAAGAATTCAAATTTGTTCCGGCACTTTTAATATATTATGATATAGATATTTATAATTTAATATGTTGCTGATAACATCATATAAAAATCAATAACACACAAAAATCCATAAAAATTAATGGGTATCTAATAGGTGTCAATCAAAAAAATGTTAAAAAACAATACTGAAGGATATTAATTGTAACAATAATACTGTTTTCATAACCATATAGTAGGATATGACAAAAGAAATTAATTCACAAGAGAAGATTTGAACTTGTATGATTAATGTATTGGTTCAAGAAGATAATATATCATAAGGATTCAGATGATTAAATCAATTAAAATAATGGAATCTTTCTAGGGACATCATTGTTAGATAATATTAATCATAGTGCAGATAGAAACTTCGAGAAACAAAAATGATGAAATAAAAAAATAGGGTATTAATGATCCGGATTCCCAAACGATTCTGTCATTAAACATATATACATTGGCTAATATGGACAAAAGAAACAAGATATACCTATCTGATATGAATATTAGAAGAAATACTCATCCTACCTCATGTATGTTGAAACCCTAATCGCGAAGTAAATCATGTTCTTCGGTCCGCGATTGATTTTCCGATATGAATCACATCCGAGTTTGAACATACTCACAACAAACTTGCTCAGACTTGTTCAATATCAGGGGGAACCGCAAGCAATGCCTCATATTCGGTTCGTTACTCCGACAAAGCTCCATGGATCGTCCAACCTTCATGCTGAAAGGAAACCCGACAGACCCATCCTCATCATGACCCTAACTCTGTGCAAACCCCCTTTACCCCGATTCAACATATCGTTTTTTAATTATTATTGAACTAATAATAATATAATACATTAATTTTATAATTTCATTATTTAGGATTTATTTTAATATTAAACTTATAATGTTCTTTATATGTATTACTATATATTAAAACAATGTAAAATTCGATGTTGAATTACAGCATAATAATAATATCTCAAATTATCATTATATATATATATTAGTTAATAATGTTTTTTAAATAAACAATGTTTTTTTGTTGTAAATAGAAGTTAAATAATAATATTCAAATCAAAACTGTCAATTTATTTTATTAACAGTTGTCATGTGTCATTTTTAAATATTACAATTTCAAACGGATATTTTTTATAACCGACAGATAAAACATTATAAATGTCAATGTTTTAAGGGTCATTCAAACACTCAGAAGAATCAAATATTGCAACGCTCACACCACTTCTTTTGGAGATGGTTTTACGTGTTCCTATTATATTTAGATTCATTGCAATTATCCTTTCCATAGCATTTGTGCTTCTCTCAGATCCATGAGATGATAACTAATCGATCAGCAACGTTGTGTTTCTCGGTGGTCTTCTAATTGTTTTATTATCGATAGAAGTGGGTTTAATGGGTTAGTTCTTGTGTGTCAAGGATGTATTCTGGTTTTTTATAAATAATGATCTTAATATGTATATTTCTATGTTCAAGAAGTTTATGTATTTTATTTCATTATGGAAAATTCACAAAACATAATACCAACTCGTAAACCTGGGCTGTTACATTCTCCTCCACTTATTTTAATTACACCCCCGAAATTAATTTACATTAATCGCTCTTAATTCCCATATATTCTGAGTCTCACATGATTTCCCCAAGGTATGTACAGTTATATTCCACCGTTTTCATTTCTTCCTATGAAATTAAAGTTAAAAGTGGCTTTGAAATCTTCTACTTCCTTCACCCAAATGAAACTAGATCAAGAGGGGATGTATGGATGTAGGCACCAATAGACAGCCCTAAAATAATGATAATCAAAATAGTGTTTGATAAGTTCATCTTGAATTTTATTTCTATAAGAATGTGTCATTGCGTTGTCTTCAAAAGTATCAAAGTCATCGTAAATTATTCGTGTGAAGAAAATGAATAAAAGATTACACATATAAGCTACATAAAGATTCCCTTCTTCAACTGCTCTATAAAAAGTTGAGATTGATTCCGTCTGCTTAAACATGGTAAAGCATCTACAAATTCATTTGTAATTTCCCCTTATCGTCTATAGAAGGGACGTTGGATCAGTCTGATATCATCTAAGACAAAACCAGAACCATGATCAAATGATGTATATCAGGTGTGCCTAATATATTAAAAAAAAATTTACAAGAAGGCCACATGGATTCATAGGGATCAGATTCTTCTTTGCAGGATTTTTTCTTGATCATAGCATGTAATTCTTCCGGAAGGGCTAAGAGACTTGTTTGAGTTCTCATAACTTGTTTTTGAAAATTACAAAGAATAATGTTTATTGAGAAAGGACATTCAATTTATTGAAGGGTTATAAATTTCTTGAGTTATCTAGACTGTTCCTCTAAAACCAATTATAACTCCCCGAGCCCGCTCTTTCAGACTCAGTGCTTAAAAATTCCGTGTAATTTTTTTATAAAAAGTGAAATAACAATTAAACAACAATTTAATAAAATGACGACATTTTACCAGTCTAGGTTCTGGAAGATTAGACATAAACTTACATTGATCATAGTTAAATAAAATAAATCAATGGTCCACTACTCTTCCGTGCGCGCTATAAAAAAGATGACCAACTCTAGAATTCAAGGAAACATATGAAAAACATTTCAAAAATGTAGGGTGATCACAAAATATAATCAATAAGGGGTTTTGAAAACATTTGATAAATAATTTTTAAAAATATCATTTCGATAATACATTTGAAATATTCATTTGTAAATACATTTGTAAACCAACCTTTACTAAATAATATAATACGTTTGAAAAATAATTATACTTTCAAAACACATTTAAACTAAACCAGTGATTTCCTTTTGAAAATATTAAGCAAAAATCATGAAAACAAAACATCATTTTGAGGATACTTATTTCGTTGAATGTTGTTTTGGGCCTACCCACTTAGTCAAGGATGGGTTCGCTTCCCAATGACCTTCAATTTATACAATGAACAAGCACAAATATTTTTTGAAATGGTTTAATGTTTTCTTTACATATATTTATATATATACTAGTATTGGTCACTGGAGTTTTTCCCATTAACTTATCTATGCATTAAAATAAACATGTATTTATAAATATAGAATAATTAAACAATGACTTTCAATTTTTATCATTTACAAGTTTGGTTACGACCAACACTTATACCACATACACATTACAAGGTAAATTCCTATAATTAATCATTATTTCTCAAATCCTATTTGTTGAACATATGCACAGTTTAATTTAAATTAATTAAAAAATTAATGAAGTTTTGTACCTAAAATTATTAATAAAAAATTATAAATGTGACATTCAATTTTATAATGAAATTAATTTAATTGATGAAGATGAAAATAAACCATAAGTTTTTTACTTGAAATAATATTTTTTCTTTTAGCGCAATGAACGAAGATGATATGCATAAATACATGAAAGTTAAATCAACATCCATGAACTGGAAATTTTGATGAAATATTTATTAAATTTCATTTATGTATGGAGGTATAAACTAATAACCATAGTCAACATATATTTCCATCTTCTTAAAATCAATCAATAATAATGGATAATTATTTGTGCTTACAAAAATTATTAAAGGAACATTTCTAAAATAAAACCATCCTTTTATATGCACTTAAGTTTCAAGGAACATGAATTTAATAAGTTCATAGAAATATACGTGATCATAGAACTGAAATTAGAAACCAATGATCTTGAATTTTAAATAAATAATATATATATATATATATGTTTGAATTATCAAAGACACATGTATCTCACACCCATAATTAGATACTGGTATGTTTTAAACAAAGTTTATAAACTAATAGTTCAATATAAATATATATAAATATATTTACATATACTATGAATAAACATGATAATTTATAAATGAACATATAAATATATCATGCAGGAAGAAAGATCAAATGTATTCAATTTGTCCATTCAAAATATTGATTTGGATTTCATAGAATTATAACACAAGGAATTAAAATATTTTAACAATTAGAATCCTCAAAAATGGGGATTCTAATTTTAAAGGATAAAACTCCACTACACAAAAATAGAACTTATAAATTTGAATTAAATAATTTAAATTCCCAAACAAAAATAATAATATGAATTGTAATGAAATTATACATAAATCCTTATACACAAAACTAATTAATTTTTAAAAACCATAGATGAAAAATTGAGAAAATATCAATTTCTCTAAACATTGAAATGTGAAAAAATCCTATATGAAATAAATAATTATTGCACAAATATAATTTGTGTACAAAATAATTTGGCATAACAGATATGAAATGTAGTAGAGTACGTATTTGAAAATAAATTCCCTTAGAAAATTTTAATTTTAGAAAAGAAGAATGAGTTTCCAAAAGAACTATATGAAATATCTTACAAAAATAAGAGATCAAAATAAACAAAATCCAGAAAATAAATATTTCCCCTTCCCTAAAGTAAAATATAATTGAATACTATGTATTTGAAATTAAATAATCCCTTATAATTTATTTGTAGAGACTTCAACATGTCAGCGTAACATATTACCTTCACCAAGGACTCAAACACTACATCGAACACTCACTACTCTCTAACAGAAACAACTGAAAGTATAAAATAGGATATGCAGTGCAGAAAAAGGCAACAAAGACACCTATTTATAAATTTAAACTCAAAGTATATTTATTTTCAACTTGTCAGGATAATATAATAATTGAATTTATTGCAAACATCAGACAAAGCATTCAAATCTTTTCCATCTCTTTTAATATAATATGATATAGATATTTATAATTTAATCTGTTGCTAATAACATCATATAAAAATCCATAACACACAGAAATCCAAAAAACGTAAATGGGTATCTAATAGGTGTCAATCTGAAACATTTAAAAAAACAATAATGAAGGATATTAATTATAACAATAAGACTGTTTTCGTAACCATATTAAAGGATAAGACAAAAAATTAATTCACATGAGAAGATTTCAACGACTATGATTACTGTATCGGTTCAAGCAGATAATATATCATAAGGATTCAGATGATTAAAACAATTAAAATAATGGCAACCTGTAGGGGACATCGTTATCAGATAAGATTAATCATATTGCACATAAAATCTTCGAGAAAATATTTGAAGAAATCAAAAAATAGGGTATTAATGGACTGATTCCCAATTGATTTAGTCATTAAACATATATACATTTTCTAATATAGACAAAATAATCCAGATATACCTATCTAATATGAATATTGGAATAAATACTCATCCTACCTCATATAAATTGAATGCCTGATGGCGAAGTAAATCCGGTTCTTCGGTCCGCATTTGATTTTCTAAAATGAATCCCATCCGAGTTTGAACATCCTCACATCGACCTTCCTTGGACATTCTTACTCTCGGCGTGAACCGCAAGCAATGATTCAGATTTGGTTCGCTGCTTTGATGAAGCTCCATCGATCGACCTTCCTTCATGCCGAAAGGAAACCCGACAGACCCCTCCTCATCGAGACCATACATCTACGAGAACCCCCTTTACCCCGATTCAACATATCATTTTTTTAATCTATACTGAACTAATAATAATATACTACATTAATTTTATAATTTCATTTTGTTGGTTTTATATTAATATTGAACATAAAATTTTCTTTATATGTATTATTATATTTTAAAATAATTTAAAATTAGATGTTGTATTACAACATAATATTATTATCTCAAATTATCAATATATATATATATATATATAAATATTTGTTAATAAAATTTATTAAATACACAATTTTTTTTATTGTAATTAAAATTTAAATAATAATATTCAAATCATAATTTTCTATTTTTTATTAACAGTTGTCATGTGTCATTTTTAAATATTAAAATTGTCAACAGATTATTTTTATAACAGTCGGTTGAAATGTTATAAATGAAAATGTTTTAAGGGTCGTTCAAACACTCAGAAGAAAAAAATATCGCGACGCTGACGCCACTGCTTTCTGAGATGGTTTCATTTGTTCCTCTTATTTTTAGTTTAGTTACTATTATCCTTGACATAATGTTTGTGATTCTATCAAATCCAAGATATGATAACTAATCTATTGACATCATTGTGTTTCTCGGTGGTCTTCTAATTGTTTTATAATCGACAGCAGTGGGTTTAATGGGTTAGTTCTTGTGTGTCACATATATATTCTGGTTTTTGTATAAATAATTTTCTTTCTATGTATATTTCTATTTTCAAAGCTTTATGTATTTTATTTCATTATGGATCATTGAAAAAACAAAAAACCGACTCGTAAAACCGGGGAGTTACAAATGGCCTCTAGGATTTTAGACTATATTTGAGAAAGATATTAGGGAATGTATTTTTTGATCCAATATTTTTTGGGAGTGTGAAAGAGATATGATTCAGTGTGGCCTTTTATAATTATAGGAGATGAAACACATTGATTATTTCAAACAGGAAAAGTGAAACCCATGATTTTTACATGTTAAAAATATCCCAGCAACATCATTATCAAAAAATTGATTATACATGATCTGATTATTTTAATAATATAGAAATTTGAATAGATTAAAAGTCTTTTAAAGCATTATCTTTTTATTTTAACCACTAATAGACCCATTTTAACAATAACAAAAATAATTAATTTTAATATTTAAACAATTCATTATAAATAAGACATTTTTGGAACTTATTATAATATTATAACTATTATGATTCACAATATATATTCATGTTTTTTAAATTAAATTCTAATAAGTCGTAGAGTTTAATTGAAAATTAATCATATAGACGTGATGCAAAAATGGTTTCGACCCAAAATTTTTTTATAAGTATAAAAAGTTTTAATTTTATGAGTATATAATAAACTTTGAATAATGAACTAAATTTTATTTATTGTATTATAATAAAATTAAATTCACTTTTAAATTTTATAAAAATAATTTTAAAATATTAAAATGTTCAGACGAAAAGTTAGTTTTCCTTAAAACCGAGTAATTTTCAGTAATCATTGAAAAAAAACCTTTTCAGAAAATATAAAAAAATAAAATATTTCAAATTTTTTACAAGATGATTTAAAAATTTAAGTTCATTTTTAAAAATAATTTTTTTAATGGATAAATGAAATAATTTTAAAACATTTTTTATAAAAAACTACCTTTTAAAATAAATTTTAACCATAAAAATGGGATTTTTCATATCTCATTTGTAGAAAATATATTATGTGAATTATAAGTGTTTTATTTGAATTTATAGTATATTTATTTAATAAGAAACATTTTACAATAGTGATTAATTTATTTCATTTTGATTAAAAAACAATACAGTCATAAAAGTAGTTTAAAAATCAATTCATTTACTTTCAAATGATTTCTATTTTCATTTGTAATAAATTGATAACTTGAGAATTTACACTATGATTGTCTAAAGAATATGTTTTTATATTTTATTAGTTATAGTTGTAACCTATATTTAAATAATTTTTCTACAATGATCATAATAAAATAATATATTTCTGTAGTCATTCAAGCTCAGTGTTTTGTTTCATATAAGCTATCTAATATATTGTTCTTTGTATAAAATCATATGCTATTAAAACATATTACTAGTTACCATTGAAGTATCCCAATAAATTGAACATTCCATATCACCATAATCTATTGACCACAATCTAGATGTTTCTTTTATTATGTATTGTATATGTGACCTATTATTACCCATGTAGTGATTAATATCCATATATTAATCATCTATATTTTGGAGAATTTAATCAATTTAAATGCACTTAAGGATGAAAAATAAATTTAATGAATACGAGATTTAATTTAAGAATATTATTCAATGGATAATCAAATTGGTGTCTTATTTATTTAGATGATCCACTCATGGAGATTTAAATACATGGGAGATAGTGTGTTGATAAAGTGAAATGCTGATCAAAGAGAATACACCACTATTCACAACTAGGATTCCTTATTTTATGACTAATAATTATGACACTAGTTTGAATCATTTTCAAGGATGTATTAAAATAAAATTTATCAAATGAATATTATCAGATTGAGATGCATCAAACCCCATATCTTATATTTCATTGATCACCTTATTTTATCACCCATTCTAAATGAATTTTAACTAACACTGTATATTCAATGAAAAATTTCCCAAAACTATATTAAAGAGAAGTAATTCCTGTCCAATTATTTATTTTAATAATATTGTAACATGATTAGATATTGATGTGGATGTGTGCACCCTTGACTGCTATGTAAACTGTTGTATAAAAACGCCAACAAAAGTTGTCGATTTGTTTATTTTTCATAAATATTCTTTTTAGTAGATGATTTTAAAGTAGAGAGGATAGGTATTGTATTTAGATACAACCTCTATTAATTTTGATTTATTTATTTGATAATGTTTTTAATTATTTTTCTTAGAAATATATTTATCCTATCATAAATAGTTATGAAAAAAATATTCCATAACAGTTAGCATTAATATGTGTTTTATATATTGTGTTTGATAAAAATAAAATTGTTAAAAATTTATGGTGTGTTGTTAATATTGTATTTTTTTTATCAAACCTTGGATAAAATGATTTAACATATTAAAATATATATTTCTACTATGATAGATTTCTATGATGGTTTTATAAACATTCAGATTTAAATTTTTAATTAGTATAAACTAAATTTTTTATTAGAATCTCAATTCACCCCCAAATAAATTTTCCACTCTGACCAATATAAATATTAAATATTAAATTTTTACGATTAAATATACGAACCATAATTTTAAAATATTAGATATGTATGATTAAAATCACTGATATGTAATATTAAATCATTGATATATAAGATTAATTATTTGATATATAAGACTAAATCATTGATATATAATATAAAATCACAGAAATCTAAGGAATGTTACTTTTTAATAAACTAAGTATGATATACATGTTAACAAGATGAAGAATAAAAACATTGATTCATTTATTATTAATAATTAATTCCATGAAGGGGAGAGAAAAAAATAAATAATATTATATAAATAAATAATTGATGAAAAATAAGAATTTTTATAATCAGGTTGATTATATTTTAATGGGAATAAATGTAAAATAATTTGAAAGAAGATGACCATATCAAATTCAAATTAGAAATTGGAAATTAAAAATTGAATTTCATCATTGCTGATTTAAATTTTTTTCATCTTTACAGAAATTAAATTCTTAAAAAGAAGAAGATGTCCGTAGATAAGATCTAGTATTATAATATTGATAAGAATATTTTATAACCATTTTAATGTTCATGTATGGATGTGATAATCATTATATTTAAAATCACAAAAATAATAACTGCGAGATATTTTGGATGAAGAATAATTTTTTGAATATATTTAAAATTAATTATCTTTTTATTGGTTGGAGTACATTACGTGATATTGATGATATTTTGTATATAAAAAGAAATAAAATATAAAAGTACTATCTTTATAAAATATATTCATTCTAGGGGACTGTGTTATCATTTGTTATAATAGATCATGAAAGGTCTTAGGTTGTCATTATTTGTGTTGAACCACATAATAAAAATTATACATATCATATTGTTTCATTTTTTTTGTGATATTGATCCACTCATTTACATTTATAGAAGTTGATTTATTTGAATAAATCACAAAAAGTAACTGAATACACTCATTCAAATTCTTCTCCCTCGAAGTGAATTCATTCTACTCATATGAGAACATGTGAAATTTACTATTTAATATATGAACTATTTTATTTTGGATGAGCCAAATAATTATAACTACCATATCAAACAACCATGTAATTAACATTTTTTGGATTATATCTATGCTCTTCTATGAATCAATACCCTATAATATTGATGGAATGGAATGGATTCCCCCTATCAAGTCATATACATGAATAAATATAATGAATGAGAGTTCCACCGCAAAACCACCATAAATGAGTCCTAGGATAAATAAAATCATATACAGTTTAGAATAATCAAAGAGAATAATTTACCCCATATAATAAAGATTAGATAGTTGTAAATGAATTTTAATCCCACATAGAAGAAGAAAAAACATATTTGACCTGATATCATAGATAATATGTATTATATAAATTCTATATTTTAATATAAACACTATAACTATGATTGGTTTATTATCCTACAACCCTTATCTTGAAAAAAATCCAATAATTTCAATGTAATTTATAGGTGTCGAAATCAATTCCCACTTTTAATATCTTATATTTAACCATGATCAATGGAAGAAACCTACTAACCAAATCCAAAAATTATGATCTTTTAAAATTTTATATTAAGGTAGGCGTGATTATATATATAAACTATATAGTAATTTCCCCAAAGATTAATAACCAAGTCAATGGAAGAAATGCATAGAAATAAATGGAGGAAAACAATAATATAATTCCTTATCATCAAATAAAAAATATTACATAGTGAAACTTCATGTTAAACAATAATTAGTGCTCTCCCTTTTACTCAAATAATATTATGATACTGTGTAAATTTATAGATGAATTGTTTTTCCATAAATGAATATATTATATTCCAATGAAAATTATTATCCTCAAATACTGAGTATCAATGTTAATATAATAGTAGTCTATGAGTAAATATGTTGTTAACTATAATGGGAAGGGGGATCTATAATCCATTTAAATCATGAATACAATCTCCTTTTTCAACTAATAAACTATCACTATAAATTACATTTTGGATATTATGTTGACATAAATATCTTTCAATAAATTAATATATTAAAAGAGATATAATGTAATATTTATAATGATGACTAACTTTCTACGATTGGAAAATCCAGGTTTTTTGCGGGTGTATCCAATTTCCCAGACCCTTATTATTATTATCAACAAAATAAAAATAATACTAGATATTATATTATAACCACTTATTGTAATTCATCCAGATGCATTGTGTGTATAATTAACATCCAATACTCATTTATTTTCATTATGACGATGATCTATAAGAGAAAAATATCACAATAATGATCTTATTACGTTATTCATAATACCTATACTTTAATTATATTATGTCTAATGATTTTATTAATTATCACACATAATGATTTTTCTTTTTACTATAATATGTGACATGAATATAGGCATACCATAAATCTCTTAGTTTCACTTCCATCATAAAAAACATTCACAATTAATGATTATTTGAAGAAAGATATTTTTATTTTCTTATTATCTAAGCTTATATTTCTATTTAATTATATCAAAAATAAATCCCCACTTTAAATGATAAGAATAACTCTATAAAACAAAATTGGATACTCTCATCTCACAATATTGACCATCGATGTATAATATTCAATCATGATTTGAAGATACTCATATTATCATCCATGTTTTCTATATATTAAAATATTAGTTAATTGTATCACTATATTCATCCAAATTAACTTTCATAAATCAATTAATTATTTATAAATATAAGGGAAAATAAATTGAAACTATAAGCAGATAACTAAACAACTATGATAGGACTCTTATGACCAATGCCATTTTAATTTCAAAAGAAAACCCCAAATATCGATTTTCATATCATTAAATACTCCACAATATGACAAATTTAGTTTAATGATAATATACACATATATAGAATATACTATGATATGTTTGGTATTCCATGATTCAACTGATGATTTAATTAGAAATAAAATCTAGAACAACTACAAGTAAATCCTTTAATTATGAATAATGAGTGTGACAAATTCATTATACATATCTAATCATGTAATGAAAAATTGTTTTCAAAATAAATTATACATTCCTAGGTATCATAAATTAAAAAAAAACAAATCAAATTCATCAAAATCATACATAAAATTATATTTATTGTTATTAATTATGGAATAATTAATAAAACCAAAATATTATTTCCATAAAATAATAATTAATGGTAACTATTTCTCTAATTCTCCATTTTATAAAATTCTATGATGCCCTAGGAATGAAAAAAACCCAACCATGAAATATATCATGATAATTTATAAAATAAATTGTTATTGTTTCATTAACGTTGACCTTTTATCTTTGCAATAATTCAATTTCAAATAATAAAAATTGTTTATTTCGTCATTAAATAACCATGATTTTTCTGATAATAACCATGAATCCATTTTATATAGTTATATTGTCTGTTATAAAAATTACATATCATTATCTTATTAACCATTCCAATATTCGATAATATCCATAATATTTCTCAAATATTAATAATGACTCGTTATTATTAACTCAAACAGAACACTCATCATTATCATCCTTCTATTAAATTTTTAAATCATTGTACATATCAAACAATTATATCTTACATTAATATTCATATCTCATCTATAGAAAATATCATTAAGTGTATCTATAAGATAGTAGCATAATATATATGGACATAAATATAGGACTTCCATATACTCTCTACTTTGCGAATCAACTATGTTAAGTTCTAATTTATATTTTATTTCTTGTACACCATAAGAATAGCGTGTATTTTTATAGAATCTATTTTCCTCAGAATGAAATCATTATTGTGGAAAATAATATATCTATATACATTATTTATAAGGAATATTAATTAAATAGAACATGTTCTATTGTAGTTAGATAATAATTCATTCCCAAATTTCATTTTAGGTCTAGTGTTTTAGATATATAGTACATTACTCTGAAAAAATAGACTGAAATATTTCTATGTGAACACTTCTCATCAAAAACCATTTATTTGAAATATAAATTTTATAAATAAAAAAGGATTTTATTTCTTAGTAATATTCACAATATTTATCATGACATATTCATTTCCATTAGACATCCTTAAATCCTAGATTTTTTAAAAAAATAAGGAATGATAAAAAAATATTAGTAAGTTGGAAAACAGAACATTAAAATATTTTTTCCAATGAAATAAATTTAAAACTCATTAAATTAATGCCTTTGCATTAGAGATCATTGATATAATGAAAAAAAATCCACGTGAAAGATTTAAAAAAATTATTCCCAACCCATAAAAAATTATCAAAATATAAAAACAATTAGGGAACCAAAAAAATTAAATTAAATACATGTTTCCGAAATAACTATATCCTAGTTAAATCCATAAGAGAAACCCTCTAGAAAATCTCTCTGTATTGTATAAAAATACAATGTTCACAAACCAATGAATTAGTGGTTTATTTACGTTCATCCAACATATACGTAGTATGAAGCTCACATTGGGATATATGGGTGCATCAAATGTATATTATATAATAGAATCCTAAAATAATATCTTTTCATGCCAAATATAAATTTTTTTATCAAGATCCTCTATTATTCTATAATAGGTCCCATCCCAATGTGTAAAAATATATATTATTAAACTACTTCTCAGATATAATTCCCATGAACCAAATAATGATCAAAATATTTTAGTATAGTATATTTTTATCCAAAAACCTCAAATGTTTTTTTAAAATTGTATGGAAAACTCTTTTAGATATCAAAATGTCATTTCTCTTATAAATTGATTTTCAAAACCAAAAAACCCATAAAATGAAAAGTGGATTTCTTTCTATGTAAATATTGAATTATTTTTTTTGTATAAATAAATTTAAAAAAATTAATAAATATATATGTGGAAGAAATTTATATTATAAAAGGAACCATGATTAGTTTATTTCAAAAATAAATTTCATTTCAATGAGTTTGAATCATCAGTTATATTCATTAAACGTACAAAATTTATTTGTAAAGTTGAATATGGTAAAATAGATCATTAATCAACCTTGTACAAAATAGTATTCATGTTATAACTAGGATTTTTGTACATAATTAATACATTTAAAAATTTACATGATTGATGTCTATGAAAATGAACTACATTGTAATCATGTATACAATATTACATACATATTCATGAGTAACTTTTACATTTTTTAGTAATTATTATGGAATTATGGTATAAATTATTTATTATTTCAAGAATTATATTCATGTCATATTTACCATATTATTTATTTTATTTTAGTTATATATATTATGCACATGATGTGTTTATGAAAAATAAATCCCATCACATCATGGAGGTTGTAATCAACAAGTATTCATAAACAACAATATTAATTTCAATTTTATGGAACGATATAGAATCATTTTCCATATAATGCTTTAATAATTATATCTATCCCATGAATAATATATTTACATAAAAATTACATCATTTAAAACATTCATGATAAACTTTCGTGATCCATCTAGGACACCCGGGTACACTGATGCCCAATCCAACACAAACATGGCCTAAATGGTTTTCCCAATCAACACTGGTTGAAAACTACCACATGAAATCATGGATTTTAAATGTGGTAATGAATTTTAAAAATAAAAAAGAATGATAACCATTAACTATCAATTTGAAAAAAAAAAAAAAATGTATACAGTAATAGAAACAAAACTTGTATATGAAAACCCAAACAGAACAATATCAATGTTCTCGATGTGTAACAGAAACAATACCCCACAAGTTACATCCCTCCAAAACAAAGGATCAACAATATCCAACTCCTCAAATAGAAACACTCCCATATCTCATTAATTTCATAAGATAATGTAAAAATTAGTGACATAATTTGTAGGTTGTGATCTAAATCATAATAGAGTCTCACGATGTGTTCTGTAATATGAATCCATAATAATAAACCACCTAATGATTTCAATTTTAATAAAATATTTTTTGGATATAATTTTGATTCTTTAAGAAAATTATTTTTATTTCATTATTAAGGAAATTTTTTAATAAATTACATAATTAAAGACATTAAATGAAACATTTATATATATCACTAGGTATGAGTAAATTAGATTTGAAATCAATATATTTTCAAATAATAATAGTCATGATATGAAACATGGTTATATATCCTATTGTATTATAGTTTCAAATTATAGGATAATCCCACTCTCATATTAGTGATCATAAAATATGTCTATACATGTCCCTTAAACTCCAATCAAATAGGACTAATCAATGTTCCATTAGGAATATGATTTACCTAACTAAATGTTTGTTGGATTTTTCATCAGGAATATATTCATCGGGAATTACCATCCTAGATTTCATGTACAAAATAACTCACTACTATCCATCTCACATTTTCTCAATCAAAAAATGAATTTATTACCTAAAATAATTTCATATCAAATCGATCATCGACCACAGTTCAATTTCCAAATTTTCCATTTTTAAAATATCAATTCCCTTTCCAAACCAAAACATATGTTTTTCATCAATTCAAAACATTTGAAAAAAAATCAAACAATTGTTTTTATAGATTAAATTTAATCCATTTCTCAAAATATAAATTCTCAAATCAAATTCCCAAATTCCATCAATTCTATATTGCAACTAAAATTACAATTTTATTAGAATTGGGGGATTTCCCAAAAATTCCTCACCAAATCATTATCAATTCCAATTTACATAAAAATTATTATTTTTTAATAAAATGAATGAAATTTATGTGAAATAAATAAAATCACGGTTTATTGAATTTTCATAATCTAAAATGGAACCACATTACATGTTCATCAATATCATAAAATATGAAATCCTCCAATGGATTTGCAAAAGGAAAACGATGACAATAGTTATGTAAAAAATAACCCTTGATTCCATATCCAAAATAATGGAGTTTAGATTCATCAATCACATGATGATATATGAAACCCTATAGAAATAATAAATATAATGTTTGGGATAATGAATTTTATTAGATCTACATATAGGAGTTGTATGAGATCTAACACTGGTGCATAGATCCACCCAAGGTAGTGTTTGATTGATCAATAATTTATGCCTAATATACCTCAATATATAGTATTTCGAAATATGACGAGATTGAGTCGATTGGATGGTAAAATAGGGTTTCCATACATTTTAAAATAATTTTTAGAATAAAAAATCACTATCATCACATTTAGCTGGGAATGGATGCATGTTTAAAAAAATTGGTCACCCTGACCTTGTTCCCCACTTAATGAAGTTCATTTATTCACTTGATAGGCACATTGTTTTTATAATGGTTCACTAAACCAAAAAAAACCCACTACCCATGAATGAATGATTCCAACATGTTGGGTGCACAGTTTGGGAATAATTTCCACCAACCGTTCACAACCCATAAAAATGTAAAAAATTAAAAAACTCACCAACTAAATCCTGAGACAAACAGAAACCATATACTTGGAAAAAATAGGGGTAGTGGAGTACGTGAAAAATATTAAATTGATTTTATAATCTCCCAACCAAAGAAACATTATTTCCCGAGATACCATGATAAGATGTTTCCATAAAAAATATGAGGCCACTAATGTCTCATCAGTGCCTCCCTCTACCAAGTCTCATGTAAAGTGGAACCATTCTTCAATTTCATAATGAAAAAAGGTAGCATCCTCCCATGAATTAACTTGTAATGAAAATCAATTATTCTGACTGGATGTTAGACATAGAAGTATTTGTCTCAATATCAAGATCACTACAACGTAAAACCATATATGAATTATAATGATAATACTAATTCTTTGTACATTGAACACATTAGATATCAACATTAACCTTGTCAAATCTGAAAACCTGTAAGATAATTTCCACACATGATCAAAAAACCTCCAAATGTCACAAAAAATGAGGAGAAATATTCTACTACCTCCCAAAACATAAATGACCTAAATGAGATGAAAATTATCAGAAAACCATGACACTAACTAAAAACTCCAATGATATGTGAGGACAATCAACATAAAATTTATACCTTCTAAGTGCCATCGATGTTCACTAATGAATGAGATAAATATATTATATTGTGTCTTTGACCATTCTTGGTCTAACCAAGGAACATTAATAGATGTCTACCTAACCAAAAAAAGATTAAAAGGCCATCTAATCAAGGACTCAAAATGGGCCACTTTGATATTGGATTGGTAATTATTGTTATAATAATTATAAATAAGTCCTAAATGGTCAAACCGAGATCCATAAAATTCATGGAAGTTGAAATGAAGCATATCCTAAGGATATATCTATCTCTCTAATTTTTCACATCTATATCTGGATTGTATTTCTTACTCAAATGAAATTGAGATCCCAATTTCTCTTGGATGGGTCATCAAAAGAGTGAGGTAAAATAATGATCCCTAAAAAAGAATATAGTAGATGGTACTCTCTACAAATTAGATATGAAATTCAAAAATATATTTTACAACTCCTCAACATTGGATGTATTTTGAATTTGTATAAAGTGGTCTTATTTGGATATCTTATCAATCATAGCACATATCATATTGCTTTTATATTTGAGTGTGGAAATCCATATTCAAAATATATATGGATTTCAACCCATATCCAATTTGAAAATGAAAGATACTGAATAATATGTGAATTTATCTAGTTATTGAAAATGATCTTTTAAAAATTCCAACAATGAGATACTAAATCATTAATTACCTTTCTCAACCCTGGCCACCAGAATTGTTGAGAGATATCATAAAATTTTTTTATGGTCATTGGATGAACAACCCACTAAGAAATTATTAAAATTACATATTACGACAATTTTCATATATAATGACACAACTAACCAATTTCGAAATCCTATAGTACCCTATATTTAGAAAAAACCACAATGAAATAGTTGCCCACCAAAAAGACTGTATCTAATGCCATCAAATTCATCTACAAGATTCTATTCCGGAAGAATCATATTTAGAAGAGAGGAATTCAATTGACCACTATCCCTGAAAACCATGGAACCCTTTTCACGAACTCGTATATGAAGCTAACCAAAAAGAGTCATCATATCCCACTATTATTATGATTATATCACATACTAGGTTAAAATTTTCATTTTTAAAGAATCTGTGATGACATTTCCTTTCTATCAGGTATAGGAAAAGTTTAATTCATCATTCTATGGGCACTCCATCCAATCCCTTTGGAATATATTAATTGTATTTAGAATATATAACTCAAGATATTATTATTAGAATACATGGAAATACTTTCTCTACTATGTTAATGTCTCATATTCTAAGGGTTCTAAATCACAACTGTAAGTTCAAGATAATGGGTTGTATAATTATTCTTGTGTGGTATAAGATGTTGAGATCCATAATAAATGACATGATAACCCTACATAATATAAAATCCTAAACCTATCATGTTTCATCATAGGAGACCACGTTTCACATCCCGACTATAGAAGAGTCAACACTATCACTGAAGTCCAAATACTTTCCTGCTTAGTGAAATAACTATGACATTTCTCATATAAAGAATATAAAACACCCTTCTGAGTAAGTGAATCCATCAGAGATGTTAGGATTGAGAAATATTTTATAAAATGATGAAAATATCTAGCTAAACAAAAGATGATACATGTCTCAAAAACATTACGTTGTTGCTCCGAGGTCATAACATCATTCACCTTATCATGAGTAAATAAAATTATATTATTCTAGGATATGTGTTTGATGGATGTCACTTCTGAATCCATTAATCAAATTTCAATATTTTTGTATAAATTCAGTGATATCTCAACAATTCAAAAACTAATCACAAATTACACACATGATCCCCTTCTCACTTACAGAAAATATGTTTGTCATTCAAAAAGATATCCATTAATAAATGATTACACTTGTCTAAAATCCAATTCATAAAATCCATATTGATAGTGGGATCATTGAATAAATGAAATGACATATCAAGATACTCTTAATTGATATACCTTCTATTGAAGGAGGTTTTTTGAATTTTGTATTCTCTTATTCACAACTATAGATAAAAAGATTAAATGTGAATCATTGAAAACCAAATTGGCCCTTTCAATTGGTCAAACAAATAATAAATTAATTTTATTAGATACAAGGTATTTACTATAACATGAATTATATATCAGTAATTAAAACATAGAAAATGAGTTCTATTATATTTTTTAGCAAAGGGAATGGGTGATTCCCAAGGTGACAAACTGGGGAATATAAATCCATTATCTAATAGTCATTCTAATTGAGTCTCAAAAAATTTAATTTCATATATTTACTTATTTTAAGAAGGTTTAAACACTTGTTGAGTACAAGACACTTAATCAATAAAACACTACTTTCATTACTGTAGGAAATATAGAGATGAAAAAAATAAAGACATCAATAAAATAGTCAATAATGATTGGGAGATTACAACTCAGATAATCCCACAGAACACCAATATCAATCAATGATATTAATTTCACCAACTCTAGATAATAAATTCTGGATACAGATGAACTTATGTCCCATTCCACCTGAGGGATCTAGAATATCCAATCATGTGGATTAATAGAGTCATTAAAAATACAATAGTAAATTCATGCCATATTAGAAATGAACCAATCCATCCCATAAATTATATCAAGAGGTTTCATGTCAACAACTGGAAAATATAAAACAAGTTTTATCAATGAAGATAAGAAGGCACATGAAAGTCAATAATGACCTTGCACGTTCCACATTCCCAAGGGTGTTGTAATATAAATCACAAATTACAAAATATCTATAAAAGAAAAATAAGATTAAAATATGAATTGAATTTAATGGAGGAGAAGAACTAGTATTAGATAAAAAAGTGAATAATGTAGAATCTATAGTGATGGTACATCTCACTATCATTGGACCTGTATATTATACCTCCAGAGACTCTTCCACTACATGAAGATGCTTTCTTATGGATGTTTTATATGTGACCCATTATTTCATTAAGCATCTAATTAATCCAATGCAATTTTATTTCCTTATGAGATTGTTCCACTATGTGGTCCAAAAAATATTTAACACAACTTCTACAAGTTTCTTGGGTGTCTACATGAGTAGAAAAT
Source organism: Viscum album (assembly GCA_963277665.1). Classification (NCBI taxonomy): domain Eukaryota; kingdom Viridiplantae; phylum Streptophyta; class Magnoliopsida; order Santalales; family Viscaceae; genus Viscum; species Viscum album. The sequence goes on along the minus strand of OY728162.1, from coordinate 1,362,801,704 downwards.
CCTTGAAGCCTTAGTGAAAACCTACTCTAAAATCATATTATTACAACATTATAAGAATGTATATGGGCCTATTCCAAGGCCTTTAAGAGGTTTATAAGTACCCTATTGTTTAAATCCTCCATGAAAAACATCAAACATTATCCTCCAATTTTTGTAAGTCCAAAACATTCCATTGGGAGATAGGGAACAACAGTGAACCCAGAATAAAACTATAGACCATGTTCCACCATAAACTCTTTATCCAGTAACATCTCATATGAATAGAGTATAAATAATAAATCATAATAAGGAATAAAAAATAAAATTACAACCATGAACGATAATGTTTTCATCATATCATTCAATAAAATCTATAGTGAAAACTGCATAAGATGCGCATATCATTATATATATTTGGTCATGGTCCTATCAGCCAGACTAAGTCTGAAAAAACCCATATCCTGAGTAAAAACCATATTATTTGGATATAAATTGTATTTAAAAACAATGTTAATTTCCTTCCACACTATTCCCTCATGATTCTTTACCATAACCATCGAATATAACCATATCTAGATTGGTCCTTCCAAAATAGAGGTTGTCCACTTCACCATAATGTCATCCATGTTTTCAAAAAAATCAAATATTCTCCATGAAGAATGGTATATCCATTGAATTAATGTGATTTATGATAAATGGAATCTTGAACCTGTTTTACTGATTTATCACTATGAGGTTCCACAACTGGTGTAAGCAATGAACATGTGTAGGTTCCTATCATAGATCTTTGAAAAATGATAGAACAACCATAACTAGAATCTAGTGAATGGAAGAATTTATATGTTTTAGATCATCAATAGTTTCCTTATGGTGCTTATTCAAATGTATGCAATTGGAATAATGCAAAAAAAATTAAATAAACTATATAGAAAACATCATAAGAATACATAGATTAAAAAATGACACAAGACCAATAAGAAAATTACTCCCATCAGATAAAGAAATATTTTTATTTCTATAAATCCAAAACTAATCTATGGAAATGAATATAATTTTCACTCCCTAATTCCTGAAATATTTTCTATATTTTTATTCTATCTATCATTTAATATTTTTTTCAAGGTTCTGGGCGGCCTTCGTTTGGAATTTAGGGATTCTACTAAAATATTAATATTTTGGACTTGACTGCATCTGGCATATGGGTAGAGAAAAGACCAAGCCATATAAAGTGTATGATAATCATGAAATTTATTATTAATTAATTATTACGATGAATAATAATGTTAATGAAAACATAAATATGAAAAATAATATGAATTAATATTTTTTAATAATAATAATATTATTATTTAAGAATATTATTATTATTATTATTGTTGTTAATATTTTAATTTATAATATTATTATAAATAATAATATATTAGTATTCTTAGGGAATTATTTTCCACCTATTATTTTTTAATTTTACCTACTTTTTTCATTTCACTTTTTTTCTATTCTTTCCCTCTTGAATCCTCCACCACCTCTCTAGCCATCACACCTATCCTCCCTCGTGTCTACATGATGATCCCCATTCGTTGGGGCCACAAAAACAACAAGATAATATCTCTTAGGTGACCTACATCCCTTCTGGTGACCTTACTCTAGCGCCCATACCTGCATAACACTGCCCCTATATTTGACTGCACCCCATGCTAGTGGGATGCTAACTGGTGAGACCCCTTCTGGAAAAGCCTTATATGACATGTCCATCCCCTTCCAGTGAGAAATTTAGTAACCCCCTAGCACGTAGATCCCCTTTGGCGTCCTTAACCTAACACGATCTACTACTGCAATTTTTTTCTTTTTTGTAGGGGTTTGGTTCTCTATTAGGGTTTCATTTATAGGGTTTCATCGTGAGTTTTTGGGTTCAATCTCCTTGATTAGGGTTCACTATTCCTTTTATGTCTCATGGTTAAACATTCACCATGAATTATGGGGATTTCAACACCATAGGGTTGTTGATCCTCATATATCCATTATTTGGTGAATTATTTTCTTTTCAAAATTAATATATGATTTTATTTTTTTATTATGTGTGCTGCGAAATAATTAATGAATTTTTTTAATATGCATTTTATTTTTTAATTAGAATGTTTATATTAAATGGGTAATTTTTTTATAGAAACCCATAATTAGTCACATGGTTGTGTTTTGTTAATAGTGAAATTAGTTTATTAAATTATGAATGAATACTATTTTTGTTTTGATGTGTTTTTGGTGTGTGTTTTATCATATAAAATGATTTGGAGTGGGTTTTGGTGCGTAATTCCATGGAATACTACATAGTATGTATTTTAATATTTTATTAATTGTTTATTACATTTTATAGATGTTTTGAAGCATTAATTGATTTTTTTTTGAAATTTATGTTTAATATATAATAGGAACATAGATTTTCCAGTGGTGTTATGTGCCATCTAGAACTTGATTAAGCACAATATGGATGTTGTAGTATCATGGTGGGTGGACTCTGACAAGTTTTCTAGTGATTAAAACATTGTTGCAACCCAGTTTCACTTAGTAGGATTGACTAAGACAACACTAACTAAATAATAATGATTTCATGGAGACCACTAGGTTATGGGTGTGTCCCCTACCAGTGGCTCATGCATGAGAACGAATTTGGACATGGTTTCAGTGCCTCATTTCACCGATATACGATGCAACTAGTGTCTCCTTGTTATCTAGTGCCTAGTGATGTTTCCTATGACTATTTCTCATTGGTTATATCAACATTAACATTAACAAATTGTATATTTGGTTGGTAATTTCAGTAGCATGTTTTCTATCATTATATTTATTTATTCTACAAAATTTTTTCTCTCAAAACAATTTATCATTTAACTTTTCATTACATAAAATTGAAACATGGAATTTATTTTTAGTAAAACACACATGATTTTTGTCTTATAATGTTAATATCATGGAATATTCTATTGGACGTTAGCTCACACCCTACTTACACCTTTGGGAGTATGATAACTTTGTTATGTTGGTAACAGGTAAATGTATTGATTTTAGAGATAGCGGTTTTGGATGTTACTGATCTCTCATGGGTGGTGTTATGGATATGGCTTGATGGTGGTGTCCACTATCGATTTAGAGGTTTTTAGGATAGTTTTTGGCCACCTTACTTTGTAGTGGTTTATGAGATTTTTTTTACAAACCATGTGATTAATGGTTGAAAATTGTTTAAAGATTTTTTGTTTTTAATTTTTTTATTAATTTGAATATTATTTTTATGATTATTATGATTATATATAATTAGGAGAAATCATTAAATATCGTTATTTTTGATACCAAGGAACTTTTGACTGCTTGTTGTGATGGGGAACACCCCTATAGCCTTTCCATGGACCCGACGAGGAACTATATTAGATGGAGAACAAAACTGGTACATGAAAAAATGGTATCATAAACACGTTATTACATTTTTGTCATTTTATTTGGTATTAGATTGGTTAGATAGGATCTAGGACTGTCGGTTCAAGATATTGGTTTGCGAGTAGGATCTCTGGCCAACACACCTCATGATAGACTTGGAATCACCATGAGATATTGGGATAATTTTTTATGACTTATCTTCTTGGCGGTACATGTAGGATATATAATGCACTAGGAAAATTGTTGGGGTGAAGTGGATTGGTCATTTTGTTGTCGTGAAAAGTTTGGTTTTTTTACATTTGATGTTATTGATGGGATTATTAAACTAGTTTTACTAATTATTTTTTGTTGTGACTGTTGATTTTTGTAGCATCAAGCCTCCTCAAGGAAATAAAATTCACCCACGGGAGTAATCTATAGAGTGTCGTACCTATCGGCTTGATCAGAGATTGGTAGAAGCTATCACACTCTCTATTTATGCTCTTGGATAGGGAGCGATTACTGCTCCTTTTCCAGATGCTATTATAAAAATGAATTTGGTCCTATAAAGGACAAATACAATTTGTTTATCAAAGAAAAAACTCCTTTTTTCTAAGGTATCATGGATCTTAATAAAGAGAATGAGAGTATTAAGAAGATCAATAACATGTTTGAGTTTCTTGATAGTATTGATCAGGTAAGAGTAAAGTAAAACTCATTCATGCTAGAGGGTACCAGTCAGACATGGTGAGACTCAATGCTTCATGATGGGGAGCATGAGAAAATGATCTGTATGTACTTCATGGAGATCTTCATTGGTCATTACTATCTTGAGGTTTTTTCTTATGATAGATCCTAAGAGTTTATATATATTGTTTAGGGGGAATAGTCTTTTATGGAGTATGAAAATCCCTTTTCTTAGATAGTCCAATATGCACCGGAAATATTATCTAACAACTAGATGATGCCTCTGAGTTTTTAAAGTGGTTTACAGGTGGAGATCTATTATCTGGTATTTCTATTCAAGATGAAGAACTATGCTGAGGTAGTAGATTGTTCTTGTAGGTTGGAGATTGACTGTAATAGAAGGGATGGTTCTTTGAGGCTATGTTGATATTGGGAAGTGATAGTTCAACTGTGAATTAGAGGAAGGGGTGAGCGAGGTGAGAAGGGAGGTGGTTGTTCAAGAAATCCCTCTATGAAGACTTCATCTATGGATTCTAGTGTAGGTTCTATTATGTTCCACTATTGTGGAAATGAAGGGAACATCCAACCTATATTTATATTTCTTACAAGTCCCTAACACTAATGTGGTTTTATGGGACATATACAACATTTTAGTTGGGTGGAATGCCCATACCAGAGCAGGGAAGGATCTATCACTTACAGGGGAGATTCATTTCAATCAGAGCCAAAAAGGATGGTGGGATCTCAGTTTGGTTGTCATGGTGATAGGACTAGATTATATTTTAAGCATAACCATATTTAGGATGAGCCGAATGCGAGTAGTCACCCTCAGGGAGGGACCAGACGTTTGCTTGCTTTGGATTAGGGACCAATGGGATCAGATGAAGGTCATTTGACAGTTTGAGGTACCATATCAATTTAATGGTCATTAGTAGCTATTTTATATGATATTGGCCTATCATTTACATTAATCTATACCTGTATTGTGAATCTATTGAACTTACCAACTGAGATGTTGTCTTTTTCAATGGAGTTGGTAAAACCATTGGTTATGAAGATGGAGCAAGGTCTCCGGTTCCCATCTTGTGTGCTCTTCGTATCAGGGATCATGATGGTGTGGTATTTCCTAGCCAAGGATATATACCATTTTGATGTAATCCTTGGAATGGGTTGGATAGTTTACATACAAGTGAATATATATTTCAATAGGATATGGTTGAGTTTCATGGATCTTAATGGGATTCCTTGTGTATAGTTTTGTGAATTTTATCCTCAGTTGAGTCATGTGGGAACTCAACTCCTAGAGTTGGGAAATATTTTATATAAGTTATGATCACTCGAATTGGTGTAATGATAGTGGTTCTCCACATTATTGTTTAACTAATATAATAGATGATTTCTCATATGTATTTCCAAAGGATTTTTTGGTCATACCCCCCATAGCAGGATATGGTGTTATCTATTGATTTGGATACTCGAAGACAACTGATATATCCTTCCTTATATGATATGGCCCCCTAAGAGTTGAGAGGGATATCGATATAGCTATATTATTTGTACACCAAAGGGTTCACTCAACTAAGCCTCTAAGTATGGGAGACACCTAGATTATTCGTGGATATGGTGGATATATCTATCCTATTGTTAATTGTTTAGCAGAAGCTGAATATTGTATTCAATAAGAATAAATAACCTTGTCCATGAATTGATGACTGATTTGATCTAATAAAGGAGGAAAATGGTTTTCTATGATTAAATTATATTCGGGTTACCACCAACTCAGGGTGAGAGAGGTGGATTTACCAGAGACGACATCAAAATGTAGGTATGACAACTTTGAGAATTTGGACATGCCTTTCAGATTGAAAAATGATCCAACAGTTTTTATGAAACTCATGAATAGGGTGTTATTCCAGTATCATGACACTTTTTTGTGGTTTTCATGAAGAAATCCTTGTTTATTCCAGATCTTAGGAAGAGCATGATCATCAATTAATAATTTTATTTGAAACTCAATGAGATCATTTCATTTATGTGAAGCTTTCAATGTTCCCCTTACAGATTAGATAAATGAAGATTCTAGGCTATATCATTTCAAATAAAGGTGTTTTAGTGGACCCTTAGAAGATTAATATAGTAATATCATGGGGATAGATGAAGAATGTGTTTGATATTTGGAGTTTTCATGGACTGGTGGGTTATTACAAGCAATTTGTCTAAGTTTTTGAAGGCTCTATTCCACTATTACTGCACTTACATAAGAAGGGGTGAATTTTAAATGGGGACCATTCTGCTGAGAATCCATTGAGGAGTTGAAGAAATTTTTGAATAATTCACTTTTTTGATCTTTTGTGATTCTAGGAAGGGTTAAATGTTTTATTCCAAATCTTAATGTGTGGGCATTTTTTTGGGAGCTCATGCAAGACAATCATGTAGTGGATTATGGTTCCCTACAACTCTGAGCACTTGTGTAGAATTACTAGACCCATGACATGGAGTTAGTAGTGATGATTTAGGACCTAAAAATTTGGCATCATTACATATTTGGGGAGAACTGTTTACCCTATTATGTCTATAAAATCATAGACCACATCATCTCTCAAAAAGATTTGAACTGGAGGAAATGCTGTTGGATCACGTATTTGTAGGGGTTTGACATTTATATCATTTATACCCATGTTAATGGTAATGTTGTGGTTGACTCCTTGTGAAATAAAAGTTCTAGTGCATACATTGAGGAAGTCATGTTTTGATTGGTCCATGACAGGGATCATTTCCCATATGAACATGGAGACCCTGGATCATAGTGGAGGTGTGTTCATGGAGAGTGTTCAATTGAGTACCTCACTTCTGGAGTTGAATGAATAAGAGAATAAAGGTTTTTAAGATGTGCCTATAGTCAGTGTGGTTCATTCATGGATGGTACAAATCTCATGATTGTTCTTTGTATCTCAAGGGATTAATGTGATTTATGGTCCATTTCGTGATGTTGTTTTCTCTATGAAATTTGGCGGTGCATGAAAGATACCAATCTCAATGGGTCATTCATCCTAGAGATACAAAAATGTATTATGATGTTTGTCGGTAGTTCTAGTGGATATGTATGAGATGTGACACAGATTACATCTAATGAAGATGTGATACATTCCAATAGTTAAAATTAGATCATCACAAGCCCACTTGTTTTCTTCAGTAGTTACCTAGTCCCACTTAGATATGGGATGAGGTTGCCATGGATTTAATTCTGGTATGGATCGTACACCACAAAGATGGAATTTTATTTGGTAGTGATTTACCATTTTTCCAAATCCACCCACATCATTCTGATCATTGAATTAAAAACGTTGAATGATCTGGGTCGGGTGTCCGTTTTGGACTTGGATAGACATTATGGTTTACAATCATCAATTATTTCAGAATGATACCCCCACATTAAAAATTCGTATTGTAATGTCCTTCAAATAGGTTTGGGTCACAAATTAAGATGATTAAGGCTTACAATCCTCAAATGGATGGATAGACGGAGCTGGAAAATAAAATTCTATAGGACATGCATAATATTGTGTTTTAGATTTTTTAGGATTGTGGGATAGCCATTTGGGATTGGTCAAATTTTCTTATAATAAAAGTTACCAATCTTCAATTCATATTGATCCTTCTTATGTGATTTATGGTCAGCCACATCGATCTCATTTATGTTGGGATGAGGAAAGATAAACTTCAATTTGACCCAATTTCAAGCTCAAGAGATGTCAAAAAAAGACGTGTTGACTAGGCAATGGTTATTAAAATCAAAGAGTTGCAAATAATATCATGTTTATTAGAGGAACAGAGACGTCGATCTTTCTTATAGTGATATGGAATTCTTAATAGGGTCACCTCACTTGGGTCATTATTGTATGGAAATGTCAGGAAATATAACAATGGGGTATATCAGACAATTTGAAGTCACCGAGAGGATTGGAAAATTGGAATACATGTTATATTTTCCTTCATAATTGAAATTAATTAGCAACATGTTTAACATTATTAAACTGATGAATTATAATCTAGAGTATTCCAATGTGTTTAATTAGAAAGGTTTTGGGATAAAGCCTGATTTTTCAGTGTTTGAAAGGCTAGTGTAGATAGTGGATTCCCATGTGGATGTTCTTTGTGGTAAGTCTATTCTAATGGTACATGCCTTTTGGAAACTTGGGAATGATGTGAATGAGACTTGTGAGCAGGATTCATTGGTTCACCAAGAGTATCCATTTTTATTCTTCGGTCAAGCTTCTAGATGACTTTATAAGGGAATAATGTTTTCATGCTTGGGAGAATTGTCACATCCTAACTCATGAAATAATTTCTATTTTTTTATTTCATCTTGATTTGAATATTTTTTCAAGGTTCGATCCATGTCCTTGTTGTAATTTTTTTCGTTTGTTGATAAATGAATTTTTTGTTCTTGAGATCATCTGATGCATAGGAAGAGCACAATAGAAGCCGTGCGGCTCACCCAGTTCATTTTGTGGCCTACCCAGTGTTAAAAAAATTATTTTTAAATAATTAATAAGATGAATAATAATGTGAAACAAAAAAATAAGAAATATAAAATGACTTAAAAATGGTTTCAACAATAATAATAAAGATATTATTTTTCAATAATAATAATAATATTATTGTTATTTTTTATATTTTAATTAATAATTTTATTATTAATATTAATATTGTTATTTATTATTATTAAAATTATATGGAGTACATTAGTGATTGTGTGGTATTATTTTTTGTCCCCCTTTTCTTTTTTTTCTTTTTCCTTTTCATTTTATTCTTTTCCCATCCCTTGTCTTTCTATAACCTCATCTCACAACCAAACGTTACTCTCCTCTATCTTGTCTCTGAACTACTCCTATTTGGTAGGTGCCCCACTAACCATCATTTGACCTCTATCTAGCACCCCATTTCCCCTCTAGTGACAATGACTCAATGCCTCATCTGGTATCATTCCACCCCTATCATTTAATGCACTCCTACCGGCGAGAACCCTAATCTTGATACCCCTTCTGGTGCATCATTCTCCAGCATGACCATCTCTTACAGATGTGTCCTCCAGAGACACCCCTATTGCGTGGATCATCCCTGATAGCCTCACCCATTCTTAATCTACTATAGTAATTCATTATTCATTCTTTTAGTGGTTTTCTTCTCCTTTATGGATTCATTATTAAGGTTTAATCGCGAGTTTTATGATATGATCTCCTTGATTAGGGTCCACTTTGTCTTTATTTTGGACTGTTTGATGTTTGTAACCAAATTTTAGGGATTTCTACAACCGAGGTTGGAAGTTATATATATATACATTGTTTATATAATTATTTATATTTCTTAATTAATTTAGTATGATATATGATTAATATGTGTGGTGCAAATTTATATTTTTGAAAGAGTATAATATGTGTTTGACTTTTAGGTAGCATGTTTATATGAAATGGTGTAGGTTTTTAGTGTAAACCCATTATGTGATTCTTGGTCGTGTTTTATAAATTTTTCAATTTGTTTATTAAATTATTCAAGGGCTACAAATGAGGTTGTGGTGTGGTGTTTGTGTGCATTTGACTAAAAAAGAGAAATTTTAGTGGGGTTTTGTGTGTAAAACCATGTTATACTTCTTGGAATAGATTATAAACATTTATTTATGATTTAATAAACTACATAGATTGTGGGAAATATGTTTTCAAATAGTTTTGGTGGGATTATGATCTATAAATAGAACATGGAATTTCAAGTGGATTTATGTGACATATAGAACATGATTGAGCACAAAATGGAATCTCAGGTATCTAGGGGGAGGAATAAGACTAGTATGCTAGTGATTTTGATGTGGTTGTAGCCCAGTATCACATAGAGGGATTGATGATGAAAATACTAACTAAATAATGATGATTTATTAGAGACCTCTAGGCTATGCTTCTATTCCCTAATAGTTGGTCGTGCATGAGAATGCAGTTCGTCATGGTTTCGATGGTACATTTCACTGAGATATCAAACTCCTAGTGTCTCGGTGCTATCTAGATCTTATGGATGTTTCTCATGACTATTAATCATTGGTTATATTACAAATACCACTGGAATAATCTAAGTTTGGTTTGTAATTTCATTTTTTCTTCATTAAAGATTCAACCTAAAAACTATATCTCATTTAATTACAATTTCCTTAAAATTGATAGTAGCATTTGTTTTGAGAAATTTCATATTATTAGTCTTATAACCATTATATCATATAATATATTTATTTGTGGCATCTTTTTGGATGTTAGTACACATCCAAATTACACCTTTGGGTGTATGTAAACATTGTTAAATTTGATACAATTTATTGTTAATCATAGCAGTTCTTGGAGATAACGGTGTATAATGGCTGGGGTTATAGACATATCTTGAAGGTGGATATATCTCAAAATGTTGTGACATTGATCTAGTTTTTGGCCACTATTATTTGTTGTAAATTTTGTAATTTTTTGTAAAACAATGTCACTAAATAATTCAAATTTTTCCAGGCTTGTTTGGATTTAATTTTTCAGATGTAGTTATCAATATTTTTGGGTTTTCTTATAATTATAATGTTATGGTAAATTGTTCCCAATCCTTATTTATGATACCCATGGACTTGTTCTATCCCTTGGATATTGAGAATTTCCCTTTGGAATTACCACAGATTGGAAAGGGTGTCAATGTAGATGGTGTACTAACTTGGTTCATGAAAATAATAATTCCCCAAGAGGATATTCCAAAATTACCCATAGTGACATTAGGCTCTTTACTCTGAGATTTGGATCAGAACTCAAATAGAACTACATGTGAAGCACTTAAATTGTTTTTCAACTGTGTACATACATCACGAAATGAAACTCCACCTACACAATTGATACAACATTTTCATGAACTCACCCAACTACCCTAGTATTATAATTTCTGATCCATCAATGACATGGAACAAAGGAAATTCATGATCCCCATGATTTGGCATATAGATCCTTCCCTGATGCAAAACAAAAGATGGAATAAAGAATCTACATAAATATTAGAATATAAATGATAATTATAAGTATTATTAAATCTCAAAAAATAATTAGTATCTGAAAAAATAGGTTTATCAAAACCCAAAAAACAACATAATTGTACTTAATGAATTCGAATAGAGTAATCCTAAACATCACATCACTCCAAGCCATATGATCTAGAATATACACCTCCTCCAACTGCCTCTTTCATATTTCTCATACCTAGTTGGAGAGAATATATAAATACTTGAAGAAAAAGGAACGGTTAGACATTAAAGACCATTAGTGTCTCAACATGTGTTCTATAATGATATTTAATAATAATTTATTTCAATTATAATTAATCATTTCATGGAAATAGTATGGAATATTTTAAATGAAACCTTCATTTCATTTTATAATGATGGAAAAAATTTCAAACATTTCATAAATATACAATTCATATAATATAGTTTATAAAAATAAATAGGATTGATTATAGAAGTTTCAAAATTAGTTGAATTTATAATAAAAATAGTCAGAATAAGAACCTTGGTAATATTAACTACATTACAATAGTTTCTAGTAATGTGATATTAAAAATATCATATAAGTGATCAAGGAATATGTGTACCAGTGTCCCTTAGGATCTAGTAGTATATGACTCATCAATATTACATCATTATTATCATATAGCCAACAAGATTTTTGTTAGCATTTTGATCTTCAATCCATTACGAGGGAATTACTTCCTAATAATCTTGTCCCAAATAACCAACTAAACACACAATCTCAAATATGATCAATCAATAAATCAATTAAAGTGGGAAAATAATTTCATTTCATGTAAATCATTATTCCCAATTAAATTGTAAACTTATCCATTTCAAAATTAATATTCTAATTAAAATGAGAAATATTTATCAGTAATTAATTCCCATTCAATAAAAATCATAGGTTTTTATTTATTAAAATTAATCTATTATTCTCAAAAAATTTCATAGAGATCAAATTCTAAAATTACATCAATTTGAAATTCAACCATAAATTCCAATTCTAAATCAAATTGAATGTAATTCAAAAAATTACATAAAAACTGAATTTCAATTCCAACTTGAATAAAATTTGATTATAATAAATTAATTTTAAACAATTTATATCAAATATTTAAAATTAAGTTTTAATCAATTTTTTTAATCTAAAATTTTACCGCCACCCTTTTTCAGGGAGATCAAGAAACACAACAACTACAATATGATATCCTAATAAAGAATGACAGAAAAGGAGATCCCAAAAACAAATCTATATTTAAGATCCAGTAAAATATTTTTTAGATCTATCAAACTTAAAATGATCTAAAAACCCTTGTTTGTATTGAAATAGAGTGGTGGAATGAAAAAATGGGACATGATCTACTTACCAAAGAGTGATCTGATCTTCCATCGACACATTAATTCAAGAAATATTGGACTTTTAAGAGACAAAATTTGATCTTAAGATACCCCAATACCTAATAATTTTACATATTAGTATACAGGGTTGATTAAAGGATAAAACCGAAGTTCGATATATTTTTAATGAATTTTTTATAAATAATAAAAAACTATATGTACAATTATCTAGGCAAGAAAACACTATTAGAAAAACTGTGTTCACTAACCGAATTCCACCCAACTGGGGTGAATGGTTTCTTCTATTTGGGTTGATAGTTTGTCCAACAATTCCCCAAAAAAGAAAACTCCCACTACTTTGGTATTCATAATTTTCATTTGTAGGGAACATATTTTGGAAAACAAAATGTGACAACCACGAAAAGCCCATAAAATCACAAAAAATTGAAAAAGTCACCCAAAGAAACCAAATAAACCCAAAAAAGGATATTAATAAAATAGCGATCAATTAGTAACAAAATAACAGGAGAATAATGTTATATAATTGGTGATGGAATATAATTACATCAATCCACGAGGCATTAGTCCCCTGTATACAAGAATGCTGAATTGAATTCAAATTTTGCGGAACATTTTGATGGATATAGGTGATGATATAATTAATATAATATATAAGTATATGTTATATTCATGTTTTACTATATTAAAATTAATGATGTTGATTTTAATGAAATTCATGAATTAATAAAACAAGAATTTTTTGTTTGGGAAGATAATTGTTCATTGAAATGTCTCTATCACATGGAACCATAAGAAATCTCACGAAGGTAAAATGAAAAAATAATTCATCTAGAAAATTGATTGTGAGATTTGATATTTACATTTATAGATAGTTTCAAAAATAAATTTTCCCTAAATTGTTAATTAATGTGAAGTAGAGTTTCTCTTTTATAACAGTGCAGTTGGGAACTATTTGAATTTCACAATAATATTAAATTGATATAAATTAATTACAAATTTGAAAAGGTTGCTACAAAATTTCTATCAAATTTTGGATGAGGATGGGTCGAAATACTCTAATAAAATAAAAATTATAAATTTTTTATGATATTTTTATCCTTATGATTTTCATATATCCCATCGTTATTTTATTTTAAACATACCATGAAAACACTATTTTTATATGTTAAGGATCATTATATATAGTATAAATTGAATAAAATACCACAAATAGAAAATCGTTTGTTTGATACACCTTATCTTAACCCGTTATAATATTATTATTATTTTTTAATATAGATTGTTCAAATAAAAATTATTAATTTCAAAATAATATTAATGTCTATTTTTTGAACTACTAATGACATTGACATTAATCACATCAAACTCAGTTGTCAAATTATATATATATATATATATATATTATTCCTAGAATTTCGTTGTCATATATAAATTTCTATTATTTCATTTTCTAATTATAGTTATATTACTATTAATATTTTTAGTATAATTTATTTGATTTTTTTATTAATTGAATAATTACTAAATCTATGTTTTATAAGCATTAATATTAATCATTTCCTCACTAAGAATTAAAAATAAATTGGAGTGATGAAGATATATAATTAATATTTAAACTAAATTATAATAAAATAACATATCATCTTTATTTCTATATGTTAATAAAAAGTATGGTTACATAAATGAGAGTATTGTATTTATTTATTTTCCTTAAAAAAGTATTATAATTGTTATAATCATCACCATATGGAATGAAAAGTGCATATAAAAAATAACGGGTGATTATGGATTGAGTTTAGTCTTCAAATAAAATTTATTGAGATTCTTGGTTCATTTTATATTTCTATTCATTTTTTAAATCCTAACTTTCTCAATTTACAATTAATAGGAGTAAAAAATAATTATGGTTACTATTATTTTAATTAAACGATAAATCATGAATATTTCAAAATTTGACATCATGATACTACATAATGATTCCATTTTTTCAAAATTAAAATCCAAGATTTCATATAATTTAATTTAAAAGGAAACAGAAATGTTTTGATGAAAAATCGTTTTTCAAAAAAAATTACATTTTATAGTATAAAATTGTTTTATACCAAATTCTAGTAAAAACGCAACTGAAAATCCATTTAATCATTAATTTTATTTATATTTTACAAATAAAATTTTAAGGTAAATCGAATAATAAATATTAATTATCATATATTAAAAAATCGTTAAAAACATGTATTCTTCATTATTCATTAAAAATTCAATATTTCAATAAAATTATAAAATATAATCCTAATATAATTTTGAAATTATTATTTCAAATTGAATTTCTTCTTCTTTGAAGTCCATTTCCCGAGATTCTAGAAAATAATAATAAGATTCCATTAAAAAGAAATAATTTTTAATTTTTAAGGTCTATTATATTTAAAAAATAAAATGAATTTAATAAAAGTCAAGAGATAATTTATTAATAATTAATTAATACATTAGTAATGGTTATTAATATTATATATTTCCTAATTTTGTTAATAGTATACTTTTCCTCAAATTTAACAGCTATGTTATAAAGGTAAGATTTATATATGACGACTTTTATTTTTTTGTTTAAGCTTAATTGAAAATATATTGTACAATATTGGATGAATTATTTCTTTTCAAAATATCTATATGCTACATTCTACCCCCCATTTAATATATTTCATACTCTAAATTTTAACTTGGTCTAAAAATTAATGTGTATGCATTTTAAAAATAAATTTCTTAAAATCCTACATCGTAAAAAAGGATAATGAAACTTCCACACAAAA
This sequence comes from Viscum album, assembly GCA_963277665.1. Lineage (NCBI taxonomy): Eukaryota > Viridiplantae > Streptophyta > Magnoliopsida > Santalales > Viscaceae > Viscum > Viscum album. Next base: position 1,362,786,395 of record OY728162.1, on the reverse strand, counting down.
AGTGATAAATTAAAGTATGAGGATCATATAACCGTGTTTATATAAAACCATAAGATTTTGTGAACTATTTTTTTGAATTAATATAATCTTATGATTTTTTACAGTTTATAAAACATTGAATATTACATTTTTTATAAAAAAGTGGTAAGTGTGGATTTATTTATATGTAACACTAAGGAGAGATTATGTGATGTGGAAAAAATATATTAGATTGTGGAATATAAATCATTATGTTGTTCTTATATTTCAAACTGTACTGAATCCCTTTAATATCAAGTGTTACTTAAAAGTTCCTCCTTTACTAACCTACAAGATACTATTAATATTAAAATTACAATACTATTAATCGTATCACATAACAGTTTGAATTTAAGTTCGGAAGAAGATTCATTAAATTGTGTAAATATTATTTAATCATGTATAAAGAAAATAATCCTTTTCTTATCAATTAGAATATGTGAAAGTATGAACTATATGAAAGTAAATATATTTATATTCTAATAACACTATTTTTTTGTATACAATCATAATATTATCTCAATAAATTGTAAAAAAAACATTTCATTAATTTTTCAACGAATTATTATATATTATATAATCAACCAATATTGTTTTTAGTAATTCAATTTTTTTCATTGGTATAATATAATATAAAATCCTATTTTATGAATAAAAAGATGAGGTTTTCTAAAAGGAAAATTTTTCAACTTTTATGGAGAACCCATATTGAATCAAACATTTTACAATATTATAATCATTATTTGAAAAATTTATGCTCATATTTGTAAGGGTAATATAATAATTTAATTTGGGTGAATTTTCGGTATTTTTATAAGATGTTTAAATTTTTCATGATTTGTGAAAATAATAAATTTTAATTTAAATCATATTTTTAATATAATTAATTGATGTAGTTAAATTAAATTTTAGTTTAGTTTTAAGGATTAATTAGATAAAATTCACAACTATTAATAAAATTTTCATCTTTATAATTAATTTAAAAATGGTATTGGATATCAAAACATTTTTGTTCTTTTGTATATTTTCACTTGAAAAAAACACTTTTAATCTTATTTGTGTTATTATAATTTATTTAATTTGTTCAAAATTTGAGATTACAATTTATAATTATGGATTAAATATTTTTTTTTATAATAATTTATAACATATAATAAGTTCAACTTATTTTTTGACCAAAATGTTTAATAAATGAGGGTTAATTTAATTATAATGATTAAGAGAAAATTAACATGAAGACATATTAAACATAAAACATGAAGAACAAAATTATGCATAATAATATCATAAATACATTTCCTGGCCATATTTGGGCCATATACTACAATTTATTGAATTGAGACCATTTTTTGATCAACATGTCATTGAAAAAACGTTGACCAAATTCCCTTTCAAAAATATCAACAATGGAACTCCCCCTCAACAATAAAAATCCACTTACCCATCCCACTTATTGATACATACAAATAAATTCTTTCCACCCATAATATTTTAATAAAATATCAAAATATAACTCTATTTAACCTATATACCTCAATTTGTAATGAATTCGAACAAATAAAGCCCTATTTTCCAAACGAATTGGAGTTACCCAGAGAAGAGGTAACATGTTTTCTCAAGATCCTTTGATTCATTTTAATTCTCCACCATAATAAAACTATTATTACATGCCTATATAATAACATAATTATCTCAAATATACATTTATGTTTTTTATAAGGGTTAAATATACAATGACATAAACATTCATCTAATGGGTAATGGACTTATCGTTCTTTTGTACAACAAACAACCACCTCATGAAACAATGTAGTTCATTTTTAATTTACTAACACTCATGGATATAAATTACGATGGAAACTACATTATAATATGGTATTTATGTTTTTTTTTATTTTGGAAATATTATATAATATATACCTACATTCATTTATTTTTGTTTAAATATGATAATTTGTTTTGGGGATGTGTGGAATACTACTTATAAAATTTAATGTGATTCGTTCACATTTTACATGGAATGTATTAAAATGGATATAGTGATATTATATGTTATATATGACATAATATATCAAAATGAATTATATTATATATATACATATATACATATTTCACTTAATTTCATTCTTTTAATATGACAATAAAATAGAAACAAGATTCATTCATACATACAACCTTTCGTCTCCATGAACTGTTTATTCCATTTTGTATTTCAATATTTTATAGATTATTATATATACATATATACTGAAAATATAAGTTATTTATAACATTTTATAAATTCTAAAAATAAGTAAATCAAGATCTATGTAATAAAATCTTGAATAAAAATTCAACTCATGTACAAAAATAAAGCGGATATTATGAAAAACATATCATTAAGAGGAGTTATTAATAAATAGGTAATATAAAGTAATAATGAAATAATATATGGTAATATATATAAGAATATGGTTATATGGTATACCTATAATTGTTGGTGTTGGGGGTCTAGAACCAACTACTTTTTACTTTATTCATTCATAAAGGCCTTATCACGTCTTGATTGTTCTTTTGCGTGACAATGCATGTGATAATGTCATAAGGACAACTTTTTCATTAAAGGGTCATAGCTGATCCCTATAATGAAGAGACCCCAGAAGTTCCATAACATTGTTCTTGAATATATGTTCTATGGCTAGATGATATTATTTAAGGGAAAAAAATAATACAGCTCATTAGGGGTGATGACTCATAAAACCTTGAGGAACCTTCTCATAGTGTGAGCCCTTGGTAATATCTAGGATGATATTATTTGAACAAGACCCGCCAGTAGGAAATCCACATTTCATAGTTTCATTGTATTTTCCTATCTACGGACGTGTGTATTGGTCCTTATAATTTTTAGTTATTATTAATTGGTATTACAACTCACACACTTAGATGTCTTGACGAAAACTGTGAAGACACATTGTTTGTAGCGAGGTAGGATATGTTGGGTGCATCACGAGTAATACTGCATTAACAGATAATGTGAGAAAGTATTTTTACCTTCTATTCCATAACGGAAGTAGATATCTCTGGCCCTTTGATGGAATTCATATAGCCTAAATAAATCCATGGCCATGGTAAGGTATGGGCGAGTTCAATTCTGGTAAGTTAAAGAAATAATAATCTAGCACATGGGTTGATGGCACTAGCATTAAACCCGATGATTAGAGATATCGAGACAAAGGGATTATATTTCACGATATGCATTCGTAGGATATGACACGTCATTGCGGCATTAACTTCTTTCTCTATTGGTTCCTTGGCATGTTGCTAGATGCTATCCTTGGACTTTAGGTAGGCTCTGCCTAATGCCACTCTTAAATAAGACTAGAGGGTCACATACTAAGTGTGTCCATGTATCATAGTTAAATATTAATTTAACATGTTAAATAAATATTATTCCAGACTATGGTTTAATAATTATTTTAGGATGTCTGATCACATCTATTTCGACACTAGTTATTCGAGAGAATATATTGTGGGTGAAATAATATATTTATTATCGAGTAATGCAGTTGCATTTATTTTACGAAATAAATAGCCATTACTCATGGTCTAATAAATGTCGTAGAGAGAAATGAAAAATAAAAGTACAAGCCATGTATATTAAATATACACGCCGTTTAGTTTAATGGAAAAAAGTACATGCCATGTATTAATTATTACACGCCTTTTAGTTTTCTAGTTGGGATTTTGAGGATATAATATTGTCTTATTAAATTATATTAATTATAATAAGTGTGGGTGCATGTCAAGTAATTAATAATTCGACATGGGGTTTCAGTAAGAGTTAATGAAATAAATAAAACGCGTAACACGTTTATTAATTATCAGAACTCTATTAACCTCAAACCTGATTATAAATATCCTAACAACCCCAAAACATTTCTAGATCCATTGTTATGCACAACGGATTTGGAAATACTCTCAATCCAAGAGTTAATTCCCTTTCCACTAAGAACACCCTCATGTTACGAGAGAGAGATCCTCCACCGGATCATGGCGGTCAAAGGCGGACATCGCAAGAGAAGGTTCTTCCGCGCTAGCACCCGGATATCCTTTCAGCGATGTCTAGAGATACGTGGAGCATGTGTGGATCACCGCTAGAGGAATCCTATGCTTGGATTCTACGATGAAACAATGGATCATAGGCTCGTGACCGGAGACATCGACATAGAATGAATTCCACTGAGGTAATTCTTGTGAATTAATTAAATTAATTATAACCAACATATGATGATTCTATATTAATGGTTCTGAGACTCTTATTTTGTTTTTCGTTCTTTGTTCCTTTCTGAAGATCCAACATTTTATATTGGGACAGATAATGGATTTAATGTTGTTTAACGCTAATATTATAGTTGGGAAAACACACAAACACGCTTTGGTTGTGCCCGGAACCTACAAGTGGTATCAGAGGGGTTATATCGTTGATTATAATTATTTAGTTTTTCCTTGTTGAATTACGTATTCAATAATTTGGTTACATCAATTCATGTTTAATCATTCTGGAAATATAAATCTCAAGATCTTTTCATCCTCCCTCGTTTCTCATTCACCTCACAGAAATGAATTTTTCTTTTACTTCTATTTAAAATAAAATAGAGGTATTCATCCAGAGGAGCCAAACGTTTCCGGCCATACAACACCAGAATACACGGAGTGTATTCAGATGTACACACTGTACAATCTAGGATCAATGCATTGACTGATCCGCTAAATTAGGTCGTGTATTGGATTCTTTCTAAGAATTTAAGACACCTTGTGTTGACCAGAAATAGGTGGCACACCGTTTCCAAATTAGACGCCATGTGGTCCAATCAATACGGAGTGTAGTCCCTTTGGGATAGGGTTGGTTCGTGTACCCCATACATGGCTTGCCCGACTGGCAACCGTGTAACACAGAAACTACACGGCGTGTGTCCCACAGAACACACTGTGTACTCTGAAAATATCTGAAGTACATAAACACGACATGTCCCCGGGTGTGTACTTAGGATACACAGTGAAGAAAATTACATGCTATATAGTCGGAACTACACGTCGTGTACTCACCCAAATGACGGGGATTTATTAAAATTTATTATTTATATTATACAGACCCTTGATACGTGTACCATATTGTAGAAGTAAAGCTGAGGCACAACACGTTATAGGTGTCTAATATATATGAGTTTAATTTAACATCTGCGTAATGAACGGGAATTCACCGGGTTGCCTCCAAGGTACAAGTTACGTACAAGGATAGGTTTAAATGAATTTATTTGTTTAAAATTAATATTAGAATCTCAAGGAAGTACAGAAAAGGGATTAAGATAAAAGGACTGATTAATTAAAGATAATTAATTGATTCAAGTGTGATTTATCTTAAACAAGAACTATTGAAGAATTGAATGCTAGTTTTATTTATGCATAAATATCGTTTCATGTAAGGATGATCATGAGAAAGACCAAGTCCTTTTTATGTGAATGGTTTCATTTAATTAATTTATTTAAATTAAATTTGTTGGCCTGCGAGCCATCTCTTCATTAATATGTAGGGCCTACGTGCCCACGGATTATATTATGTAAAAACCCCTTTTACCCCCACCTACATGTTAGATAAATTCATATGTAGTGGATGTAGATCCCATGATAGTGGAGGCGGCTCATGTCAGGAGCCAAGGTGAAACCAATTATAGGAGATACAATGGTGGACACGTGGAAAGCTGTAAACACGAACCCGAAAGGTTCAATGTGTTTCTCCCCTAGGTATTTGGTTAGTTTATCAACCACTAGATAAACTAACCAATAGAAAAATCTTATGATCATACCATTTATTTTATTTCTGTCAGTTGCATGGTTTATTTATTGTGGGTGTGTTGTCACGATCACACAATTAATGAATTAAATGAGCAGGCAAGATGGAACTAAAATAAAAACCTTCTTATACGTAAATATTATCACCGACATGGTTAATCACTCAAGTATATCCCACATAATATTAACAATTTTGTAATCAAAGATAATAAAACGGAAATTTAGGTATAAGGATAAAATTCCCCAAAAGAATTTTTATGTTAGTATAACCTTCAATAATCATGGTACGAATCGATCCATAGTTCAATGTGCTTGAGCCACCCTAGTTGGGGTGCTTTCAATTATCGGGGAATTATAATTATAGTTTTTTGGTTGACTTGAATTAGTTTTCATCAAGGGTTTACTACCACAACAGGACTTGTTGTGAGCATGTGGAAAAGGTTGAGGTAATCCAAAATAATTGGATTTCAGGATTGGGGATTCCCCGCAATGGATTAAGGAGCTTCGAGTTAATGAAGATGGAATTTGGAATGCCTACCTAAAACCCTTAAAGTTTCGTGAACAACCCTAGTTGGGTTAATGCGAAGGGAAATATGGATCCTTGAAACTAGAATATTGAGGCAACAGAATATTCTTAAAAGAATGGCGAGGGCTATTGGATTTTGATAAAATAGTGGGAGACTAATAAGTAATAATTTATTTATTTGTCTCAGTTCTTTAATAAAGTACTAAACCTTTGATCATCTAAATTTGTAGAAATGACAAGAAATATTTTTCAAACATATCATTTCGAACCATACTCAAGAAGGAAAACCTTCTCACTGGAACCAATTTCTAAGAGTGGCAGAGGCTTTTAGGCGTCATCATTTGCCACGAATGGAAATTGTATGTGCTGTAAAAGACTATTCTAGTTTCACCTGGGAAAGAGTCCAATGATGAGGAATTATCTCTCTATATGAAACACGTGGATGATACCACAGATGTCCCGTGTTTCATGCTATCGGCCATGTCTAATGAGATCTTGAAGAAACATGAAAACATGGATGCATATAGCACGATGTCTCACCTTAAGGATCTCTACCAAGTGAAGGAGAGATAGGAGAGGTATGAGATCTCCAATTCTTTGTTTACAACTATTCATGGAGAGTCTGTGACAGCTGGGCCTCATGTAGTCAAGCTTATTGGCTACATTGAACTCTGGACATCTTAGGGATTAAATTCCTGGATGAGTTGCGTATAGGTCTCATCCTATAATCACTTCCGAAGACCTTATCTAGATTCATTTTCAACTATAATACGATCGGAAATGAGAAGAGTCTATCAGAGATTCTGACCTTGATTCACCATGTATATAAGCCCATGGGGCATGACAAACCCAGGGTACTTATGGCGAACAAGAAAATGAAGTACAAGGAAAAGGGGAAAAAGACATATAAACAGTCTAAAGCCCCCAAGCACTGTCCCTCCAAGAAGGGGAAGATCAAGAGGCAGGACAAGGAACATGAGGCAGTGTGTTCTTCAAGTGGCAAGTAGGGCCACTGGAAGAGGAACTGCACCCAGAAGCATGGGGACGCTAAAGGTGAGTTTGTTGTTGAGTGAAATCATTCTATTTATACACATTGGGTATTAGATACAGATTGTGGGTCTCACATATGTATTCAAATTGAGGAACCATGTAGGTTTAGAAAGATCACCAGAGGAGAGGTGGATCTTCGAGCTGCCAATGGCGCAAGGCTGGCTGTGTTGGCTATTGGCGACTATCACCTCTCCTTGCCAACTTTCATGATTTTTGTTTTACAAAACTGTTATTTTGTTCCTAGTGTTACTAAGAACATAATTGTTATATATTGTTTGGATATGGATGGATTTTTTTCATGATTGGATATAAGGGTTGTTTCTTTTATAAGAACAACATATGTTATGGTATGGCACATTTGAATAATGGTTCGTATGTATTAAATTTTTAAGACCAAGTGTTGGCAATAGATAATGAAACAGACTCACATGACCCATACATCACCCGGTTGTGGCATCACAACCTTGGTCATGTGACTGAGAAGTCCTTGACAATGATCTGTCAATATGGCTATTTAGACTCTACTAAGCTAAAACCACATGATATATGTCACACTTGTTTAGAAGGTAAAATGACCAAGCTGCCTTTTGGTGGACAGGGTTAAAGGGCCACAGATCATCTGGGATTGGTACACATGGATGTATGTGGACCATTTCTAGTAGACGCTAGAGGTGTATATTCTAACTTCATTACTTTTACTGATGATTTGAGTAGATACAGATTTTTCTACTTAATGAGGAAAAAGGCAGATGCCATAGAGAAATTTAAGGAATTCAACAATGAAGTAGTGAATCATCCTGGTAAAAAGATAACGAAGCTTAGATCAGATTGAGGTGGAGAATATCAGAACCAAGAGTTCATTGATCATCTACGAGAGTCTGGGAATCAATCTCAGCTCACCCCTCCTTATACACCATTGTGGAATGGTGTTAGTGAAAGGAGGAAGAACACCTTGTTGGACATGGTGAGGTTGATGATGAGTCATGCGGATCTTCCATTATCCTTTTGGGGATATGAATTACAAATTGCAGCATACACATTAATCCGAGTATGAAGAAAGGCATAAAATGGAATTCCCTATGAGTTATGGAGTGGGAAGAAACCCATTTTGTCGCATACATGTGTATGGGGATGCGAGGGGTTTGTTATGGCCTTCTCTGGTGACAAACTAGCACCACGGGGCACGAAGTGTATCTTTATAGGATATCCCAAGGAATCGAAAGAATATTACCTATATAATCCTCAAGACACGAAAGTTTCTTTCTCCAGACAAGCAGTCTTTCTTGAGAGGGAACACATCCTAAAGAAGGATAGTGGGAGCAGGATTGACTTCGATGATGTTGATGGTAAAGATACACAAGAGTTTGTACAGGAACAAGTTCCACAGGTCCCCATGGAGGAGATTCCAGAAACACAAGTGCTGAGTAGGAGCTCAAGATTGGTAAGGTAACCAGAGAGATTTTTTTTCCTAGTCAATGAGGATGGTGAATCATTATTGATGGAAAATGATGAACCACTCTCCTACAAGGAAGAAGTAGAAAGCTCAGAAGCTAGATGATAGCTAGAAGCTATGAATTATGAGATGGATTTAATGTATCAGAACCCTGCCTCGGTTCTGGTCAATGATCCAGTTGATGTAATGCATGTTGGATGAAAATTGGTATTCAAGAGAAAACTGGACATGGAAGGTCAAGTTAGCATCTATAAAGCAAGGCTAGTGGCTAAAGGATTCAGACAGCATCATGGAATTGACTATGATGAATCCTTATTGCCATTTTCCATGCTAAAATCCATAAGAATCATACATTACATAGCAGCTTACCATGACTACAAGATTTGGAAAATTGATGTCAAAACAAAATTCCTTAACGGGATCCTTTAGGAAGATGTCTATTTGACACAACCAGAAGGGTTTGTGACACCAGGGGAAGCCAAACAGGTTTTTTCAAGTTGTAGAAATCCATTTATGGATTGATGCAAGAATCCAGGTCATGGAACATTCAATTTGATGAAGCCATAACATAATTTGGTTTCATTAAGAATGAATGTGAGACATTTGTTTATAAGTGGTTTAATGGGAATATGATCATTATCCTAGTAGTATATGTTGATGACATATTACTTATTTGAAATGATGTACCAGTCTTACAGTCAATTAAGGACTGGTTGAACAAGTGTTTCTCCATGAATGACTTAGGAGAAGAAGCCTACATTATAGGGATCACGATCATTCGTGATAGATACCAGAGGCTTCTTGTACTAATTCAGGGTACATACATTATCCAAATACTAAATAGATTTAGTATGGAAAAATCTAAGAGGGGATTGGTTCCAATGTCACATGGCCTATATCATTCTATGGAAATGTGTCCTCAGATGCAACAAGAAAAAGATAGAATGAGTAAGATCAAATACGCTTCAGCTATAGGATCCATCATGTATTCCATGTTATGTACCAGGCTTGATGTTGCCTATGCACTGAGCATGGTAGGTATATATCAAGAAGATCTAGGAGAATAGCATTGGACTACTGTTAAGTCTATCATTAAGTATCTGAGAAGAACTGAGGATATGTTCCTGATGTATGGAGGAGACGAGAAGCTTGTCATCAGAGGGTCTGCTGATGCTGGTTTTCAGACAGATAAGAACGATTTGAAGTCGCATTCTGGATATGTTTTCTGTCTCAATGGAGGATCTGTGAGCTGGAAGAGTTCAAAATAGCTAGTTGTCACTGATTCTACAATAGAGTCTGAATATATAGCATCTTTTGATGCAGCTAAGGAAGCCGTCTAGATTCGGAACTTTTTCCAAGAGCATGATGTGGTTCCTAGAAGTAAAGATCCAATTACATTGTATTGTGATAATACTGTAATGGTGGCTCTTTCAAAAGAAACAAGGTCACATCAACAGACAAAACACATAATCTGGAAGTATCACCTCTTGATGGATTTCTATCAGAGGGTTGAAGTTGCTATGAGCAGAGTGTCCACGGAAGAGAACGTGGTGGACCCCATGACTAAAGTTCTATCTCGGCAAAAGCATGAATATAATGTGTGATCTAGTGGGTTAAATGTTGTTAGCAGTTGGATCTATTCCAAGTGGGAGTCTGTTATCACATCATGATTGTTCTTATGCGTGAAAATTCATGTGAAGATGTCCTAAGGATAGCTTTTTCATTAAAGGGTTGTAGCGGATCCCTGCTATGATGAGAACGCAGAAGTTCCAAAACACTGTTCTTGAATATATGTTCTATGACTAGATGATATTATTTGAGGGACACAAATAATACAAGTCATTAAGGGTGGGGAATCATAAAACATTGAGGCATCTTCTCATGGTCTGCAGCCTTGGTAATATCCAGGAGGATATTATGAGAACATGACCCGCCAGTAGGAAATCCATGTTTTATAGTGTCATTGGATGTTCCTATATGCGGATGTGTGTATTGGTCCTTAGACTTTATGATTATTATTAACGTGTATTACAACTCAAGCACTCAGATGTATGGACGAAAACCGTGACGACCCACAGTTTGCAGCAAGGTAGGATATGTTGGGTGCATCTTGAGTAATACTGCATTAATAGATAATGAGAGAAATAATTTGTCCCTTATGTTCCATAACGGAGGTAGATATCTCAGGCCCTTTGATGGAATTTATACATCCTTAATAAATCCATGGCCATGGTAAGGTATGGGTGAGTTCAATTCTGGGATGTCAATGATAGAATAATCAAGAACATTGGTTGATCGCACTAGCATGCAACCCGATTGATTAGAGATATCAAGACAAAGGGATTATATTACACAGTTCTTGTTCTTAGGAGGTGACACATCATTGCGGCTTTAAATTCTTTCTCTATGGATTCCTTGGCATGTTGCTAGACGATAACCATCTACTTTAGGCAGGCTCTACCTAATGCCACTGTGAATGAGGCCTAGAGGGTCACACACTAAGTGTTTCCATGTATCTTAATTAAATATTAATTTAACATGTTAAATAAATATTATTCCCAACTATGGTTTAATAATTATTTGAGGACGCCTGATCACATTTATTTTAACACTTGTTATTCAGGAGAATATATTGTGTGTGAAATAATATATTTATTAGCGGGTAATGCAGTTACATTTATTTATGAAATAAATAGCTATTACTCAAGGTCTAATAAATGAATTGGCGAAAAATGGAAAATAAAAGTACACGCCGTGTATATTAAATATACACGCCATGTAGTTTTATGGAAAACAAGTACACGTCATGTATTAATTATTACACACAGTGTAGTTTTCTAGTTGGGATTTTGAGGATATAATATTGTTTTATTAAATGATATTAATTATAATCAACGTGGGTGCACATCAAGGAATTAATAATTCTACATGGGGTTTCATTAAGAGTTAATGAAATATATAAAACGCATAATGCGTTTATTTATTGTCATAACTCTATTAACCTCAAACACGATTATAAATATCCTCACAACCCCAACACTTTTCCTGAGCCATTGTTGTGCACAATGGATTTTGATATACTCTCAACCTAATAGAGAATTCCCTTTCCACCAAGAACACCATCAAGTTATGAGAGCGATATCCTCGACTGGATCAAGGCGGTCGAAGGTGGACATCGCAAGCGAAGGATCTTCCGCACTAGCACCCAGAGATCTATTCGGTGACGTCCATAGATACGTAGAGCACATGTGGAACACCTCGAGAGGAATCCTATACATGGATTCTACAATGCAACAATGGATCACAGGATCATGACTGGAGACATCGATGAAGAATCAATTCCACCGAGGTAATTCATGTGAATTAATTAAATTAATTATAACCAACATATGATGATCCTTTCTCAACGGTTCCAGGACTCATCTTTTCTTCTCTGTTTTTCGCTCCATTCCAAAGATCTGGCGTTTTATATCATGATAGATCTCAGATTGAACGTTGTTTAAGGCTAAAATTAATGTTTGGAAATCCCACCAATGCACTTTTTCTATGCCCCGAACCTAAAATAATAAACTTATTTTTGATATATTATTTTGTATATGTTCAAGGAATTTGATGTCTTATGGTAAGGGAATGTCATCTAAACTTTTATTTTCCGGAGATAAATTCCATATTCACCAACATATTTTTTGTGTGGTGCATATAATTACCTATGAAATATTATATCATTAATTTAATTTAATTATCAATATAAAACATATTTAATTGATTTTACGATTCAATGGGGGTAATGAATCTGAAGTTACTCATGTAGTTTGGGGTTTCCTCATCTAACATTAATTTTTTTGAGACATATAAATTATTCGCCTGTAATATATCTATTGTGAAGTAAATAAATACAATTAAGTTATTATATAATTTATATAATTATATATATATTGGAATTTATATATCTATTCAATGATCATTATTTAATTGAGCCTATATTTCAAAAGATAGAAAATCAGTAAAGTAATTTTGTCTCATTTTACCATTATTGAGATACACGCCATGTTATGACCTTCATTTTTTATTTCATGTATATAATACCCATTGACATGTTATGTTATGAATATAAATATTTTATTGATATTATAATATTGATGTAAATATATAATTTCATGGTGATTATGATTAAATGTTACCTATGTGGTAACCATTTGTTGCTACAATCCCATCATTTATTTGGATTGTTTTTTTATTATGCTCCTAATGATATAATATTATGGCTCATATCTCAATATAACACGGGAAATTTATTCTCTTATAACTATATATGAAATATTAATGTATTAGTATTGTTTTTTACACTTTATAGTAATTTTGATATTTAATAATTTTTTTGTTGAACATCCGACATAATCTCCTTACTCCGTCGAAAATATGTGATCCTTCAAAACCATGATTTCATACATCATTTTAAAAAATGTTTTACTATCCTTAAATAAAATTTTAATGAAATATATACCCATTTTTAATCTTTAAAAATTTTATTTTTTTAAAAAAAATTGTATTTGTCTTTTTTTTGATTTAGTCACTTTTATAATAATTTAGAGTTAAAAATAATGCTCAACATGTATATAATTATTTATCTTCATGACTATCTTTACATTGAAATATAGTTTGAATGTTTACACAATTTATTTTTATTAAATTTATTTTTTCTAATATTCATTACATTCATTATTTTAAATTTTTTTACATAAAATTATTTTCGAAAGCATTATATTAGTCAAGAAGTGATTCAAAATATTTTAAAATAGTTCATTAATAGTTTTGAATGTAATTTTCAAATAAAATTGTTCTCAAAGATGTTTTATATTTACAAAGTGTTTTGAATACTTCATACCTTCTTTTAACGGTTTTTAATTTTATATTTAATGAAAACCTTTTTAAAAAGGCTTTATATTTTAAAATTCAATTTCGAATGGAAAAAAAGAAAACTTACATAAATATCGTTTTTAAATCAGATGGTAATGATTTATTTATAAGAAAATTAATTTTGGAATGGTTTTACAAAATTTATTTTCAATGAAAGGATGTTGAGTGTATTAAATTACCAATGTGAACATTAAAAATCCCTCTCCATATAATAAGATATACTTTTTTATTGTTCCACATTTACTAGGTATACAATGCAAGAATACATTTCATATATTTTCATTAATGGATTACATTTAGATGTAATGAGGTTTATGACACCCATTATTATTCCTTTGTTTATATTTGTTTTAATCCTATTTCTTTTAACAAGTTATTATCTGAATAAATTATTATGAAAACCCTCTCTACTACTTTTTTTTATGTAATGTTAAAAATGTATCACACCCACATCATTTCATGTGTTATGATATGATGTTTGTTAAATATATATATTTTTTTGGGATGTGATATGATAAATGTTTTATTATATTATGGAATAGGTATGTTAGATTTTATTATTTGATTGGTAGAAATATATCTCTCTACAATGATTTCAGTAATTATATATATAACATGATACAATTATTTGAAACAAGTTGACGGGTCAAATCTGAAATGGAAAATAGATACATCATAATAAAAAATGGGAAATAGGGGCGTCCTGATCCAATATGTGATGATGGTGAAAATCAATCCACTATGGGAAGAGAAGGAAACACGATATACTATGGGAAGATGGGGAAACCCGATCTACTATATAATGATGGGGAAACAAAATTATTTATAAAGAAATGACAATGACTTGACAAGGTGGTGTGTCTTCCCAACAGGTGTAGACCCCATGATGTGCTATGATATGTTTTTGGAAATTATCATTGAATTATATGAATCTATTTTACATGTTTATAAATCAGTCACAAATTATATGTCTTATTCAAATAATATGCTCACACAGTTCATGATATTGATTATATTATGATTCATGTCTAATGAACTTCCAACATTTATTCCATGTCTCTTTATTTTGATATTTTCATGAATGGTATAATCTTTAAATATTATTATCATGTTCTCATACACTTATTTTTATGTTATGATATTGTACATCCTTTATTTACCCTTACTGAAAAATTATGACAAACCCTTTATTATGTTTCATTTTCCTAGGTAATGAAGAAAGGTTTTATATAGGAGTATTAAATGGAATTTATTAAAATTATTTGTTGAAGATCATTCACCAAACCAGATTAATATGTTCCATGTTTTCAGAGACTCTTAACTTTTGTCGTCCATGAATTCTTTTTGGAAAAGTGTGGAATATTTATCTAAAATGATGTAATATTTATGTATTTTATGCTTGGTTTTCTATAGTTTGTAATAATTTAAATGTTTACTCATATATCATAATCAAGGGTGAGAAAACATTTAAGATATTCATAAGGATATTTCTATGTATATGTGTTGGGATGTCTATAAGGAAAACTCTAATAATTATTTAATGTCTGGGAAAATGTCGTAGAATTTACTTAATGGATAGAGTTAGTGGAATACTTGTAATACATAATAGTATATATATATCAAATTGATGTGGTTCTTTGATATTTTTAAATATCAGTAATAACACCAAAAATACATTATTGAGCTAGAATAAATTCAGAACTAGTGCCTGGCAAAGCCCATTGATGCAACCCTGTGTTTTTCACTCTAAAGGGATATTCTTTGGGGGTTATAATTATTTTCCAACCATCATGAATAATTTATGTAGAATATTTCTATTTTTAAACTAGGATAATATTTTTGGATTCATAGATTAAATAATTAGGTTTAATTATTTAGACATCCTATAAGTACTTTTCAGGAATATCTATATTTATTATATGATTAGTGTTTCTCACCATATGATTTTATGTTTTAGTCAATTGAGATAACAGAAAGTAACATTGATAAAATTGATTATTTTTGATGTGTATGGTATGGGAATGATGAAAATTGTTTTCCCAATTGGACAACTCATGAAGAGAATCTGGATGGTCTAGGTGTTTTGGTTTTACTACAAAAGATAAAGAGACCAAAAACAACATGTGAATTGTATGTGATGTTCTTCTAAATATTATGTACATTAAATATAAGATAAATTATTAGGATATTATTGATGAACCATAAGATATGATTCATATATCATATTCTAGGGAATGCTTATTGAACAATATGATTATGATGCATGAGTAATAGTATAAGAATATAATTGGATGATTGAATTCTATATGTATTGGAAATGAAGAGAACCATCAAAATAGATTAAAACAGAGTAGGATATTCTAACCATATGTTTGGGTTGAACCTCAAACACCTAATAAAAGAGTCTTTATCAACATGATATGTGGGTGAAATTTGTTTCCAGAACCTGCAATTTACATTCAGCATGATTTTTTCAAATGCTGGTACTACCGGAACCCACTACTACTATATAATTATGTTATATGAATCCTGTAGTATATGTCTTCAATTAAGTATTTGAAATCATATATTAAATGGTTCCTATGAACTAGAAATAAGAATTAATGGAAATATAAAGTTTGTAGGGTAGGTAACCAGTGTTATATCCTTAATGATGATAATTGTTTTTAGCTTGGATATATATATGATTAATATGGACAATGTAAAATGGAGAGTAATGAATACCCGAGAAATGAATTTTCATATGTTTATTAAGTGGTCTATTTCATCATGGATGATGTGTAAATCATAATTTATTTAATTAATATATATATTAATCAATATAATAAGTAACCATTGATGTTTTACATAAGTATTTGTGGTATCATAGGTTATTAGCATGTTTCAAGAGAATGTACGATTAGGGTATTCACTAGATTGGAATATGAAAGCCATGTGATACTATTTTATGTCTGGGGAATAAATTATATTATTATATCATGAATGTACTTATAAATTATTTTATATTAATCATTCTAATGGATTTCAATGCTGACCATTTATGGATATTTTATGTTAGACTTCAAATGAGGTTTATTGGATTACCCTATCATCTCAGAACAAGAGCATCAATGAAAAATTTATAACATGTTCTATATAATTTTTTTTTGTTGAAATTGAAAAAAATTTGGACGACTTATAATGGATCTCATTATTTTTCTATTCTCTAAGAATGAAAAAATCACCCACCTTTCTGGACAAATAGGTGATGTGGAAATTGGCCATGAATGACCAAAGGGTTTGATTTAACTTATTAAAGGGATTGTAGTCAAAAAAATAAATAATCATGTTTAAAATATATTAATCATCAATAAAATGTATTTCATATAAAATGTTGTAAAATTTGTATCATTTTTATGTTATTATTAACAACTCTCATGATTCCTCACATCACGATTTTGTGATTGTGACTTTACCTGGATCAATAAATTTCTTATGATTAGTGATCATTTTACATATTAATGAATATTTACACGTTTATTTAATTTCCATGTTTTAACTTTCCAAAAATATTTTCCTATGTCGAAACATAGTCATGTTATACATTGGGTAATTGTTATGTTTCCATCTTTCACTTTTAATGAAAGGTTTATCATCCAATGTTTATGATGTTAGTTTCTATGAAGGGAAACATGGATTATTAAATCTTTGATGGTCTAGATGAATTTAATGGAGGAATTTAATTTATAAGGGGTATAATGTAAGACATTTCTATATTTAGACTTATTTTTTGAATTAAATTAATTTATAATTTTTTCATTTTATACAATAGTAGTTATAAATTTTTTTATACAAAAGAACTTTGTCTGGATTGTGTTATATGCAACACGAAGTAAATATTTCATTATACACTATACATATATGATTTTGTTGAATGAAACATTATTTTTTTCTTGTATTACAGAACATAATTTGTCTCTTCTATAGATTTTGTTACACATATGGTCGAGTTTAACCGAACTACAAGATATTATTAATATTATTATTAAAAAATTATTATAACAATTTACTCGATGTTGGAATATATTTTATAAATATGATTAAATACATGTTTTAAAAATTATTTAAAAATATATTAAAAATTAATATTTTGGTATTCAATTAGTAGAAGTTGATGTAAGAATTATTTGGAAATAAAAAAATAAAAAGAAATTATTTTTTTATTTACAGAAAGAATTATATCTCAATAAATTAAACAAACCACTTTAGTAAAATAATATAAATAAAATTATATAATATAAATTCAATAAATAATTTTGACACTCATATAATTTATGTTATAGATATAAGATAAATATTAATCAAATTTTAAGAATAAATTTATATAATTTTCAAAAGGTAATTTAAAATAATTTTAATGTTTAACTCATTCCACATATAATATTTTACAAATTTATAATATTTATTTGAAAAAAATAAACTTTATTTTCAAAAACATAATGTTATATTTTTTATTTGGTTTATTTTTTTTATCTTTTTGAGAAGTTTCTTTTTTGGAAGAATAGTGAAAACACTGAATTTTAATTCAAATCTAATTCTTTTCATAAATATTTTTATAAAAACATTCTAATTGGTTTTTTATATTGATTATATAGATTTATTATAAATAAATTAATCTAATATAGTTCATTTTAATAAATTTTATCTATAAATTGGATAGAAAACAATTCCAAATGTTAAAAATTCTTACATTCAAAACATGCTTTATCATATAGTCTATGGAATTAAATTAAATTTATTTCTTCCAAATATATGGTTATAATTTTTATACATGTATTGAATATTTGGAATAACAATAATTATTTATTTCAAATAGGTTTAACATGGTTGTTGACCAAAAATAATTGCGAATGTGATTACAATAAATTATAATGATTAAGTGAAAAATTATCCCAACAAAAAGACTAAAGCATATGATTTAGTGCCAAAATAATATGTAAACATGTCAAAAATACCTTTTATGTTCATATGTTTACTATATATTTATTTTTATATAATGGTTTTCATTATTGGAAGCACATTAAAATCTGAACATGTCTTTGAAATTCCCTATTTAAATTTTACAAGAATGTCACTCCTCCTCCGCTACAAAAAGGTACTTTCCCCTCCCACTTATTCATGGAATTCATGCACTTTTTATATCCCAAAATATACTATCTTTAGTTTAGAAATTTCATCCCATCACTGTATAATCCTATAACTGTGATGAAACCCAGCAAAATAATATCATTGGTGCAAACTAAGTGGAGTTACCCAAATAAGATGTTACATCCATCCTCAATATCCGTTATTTTATTTTCATTATCCACCACATAAAAACAAATTATTTTTTGATTAAATAATAACTTCAGTATCATAAAAATATTGATTTCTTTATATGGTTTATACCATCACTCTTACACACATTCCTTTAATGGGTACCAAATGTAATGTTCTTGTGTATAGTGACCCGACAAAATGATGTTGTTCGTTTTTTCCATTACCTCCTAAATTGGTTTGGAATCATGATTGAAAATATATTTTTTATGACATATATATATATATTATTTAAGATTCATTTAATATTTGTTTATAAATATTTAAAAACATATGATCATAATTTCAATTTTTTCTAAATATGATATCATTGTTAGTGGACATTTGGACAATAGCCTCCTCAAAGCGATGTGGTTCATTCAAACATTACATGGAATGTATTAAAAATGGTTTTAGTATAATTATATTATATATTTGACATAACAATTCTACTGTAATTATAATATATATATATATATATATAAATATATTTCAGTTACTTTATTTCGCTCAATATGACAATAAAATAGAAATACTGTTCAAGCATATGTATGGCCTACTGTCCCCATAAACAGCGTGTTCAATGACATTTTAAATATTTTATAGATTATTATAAATACATATATAAAAAATATAAATTTTATTTATATCATATATTATATTTTGTAAATAATTTAATCATGATCTATGTATGAGGATCAAGAATTAAAAGTCAAACCATATACATAAAAAATAGGATATTACCCGAGTCCTAACATTAACAAGTAGTTGTTAACAACTGATTAATATAAAGACAAAAAAATATTATACAGTAATATATATTATAATATGGTTATATGGAATATGTGTACTAAATTCATATTCATTATAAATTAGTTTTAAATGTGTTAAAATAATAGCAAGGCTTAATGTATGTGAATTTCATCTCACGTTTTGTTTCTATGAGATATATGCCATATTCCACACTATATTTTTCTGTGTACTATATATACTAACCTATTAAATGTTTTATAATTAATTTAAATAATTAAATTATATTAGAAATATTAATTTATCTAATAATTCCATTTGGAAATCAATTCTAAATTTACTCTAGTAGTGTGGCGTTTTCAAGACATAATGTATTTGAATTTCATCTCATGTTATGCACTTGTATTGTTCAATGGGGTGTATATATTCCCTATTTAAATTTTATATCATGAATATCCTTATTTTCATGATATTTTAATATTCATGAATTATTGTTATTATTATTCAATGATACCAAGGTGGCAATAGTTTATTTCTACAATCTTATCATTTTTTAGGATTGTTTATAATTATGCTTCCATTAATGAAATATTTTGACACATCAATCAAAAAGACTCCTAAATTTAATTCTCCACTATTTATAAATGGTATATTCTTGTATTATTGAAATTTTCCTTCTTTTTATATTAATGATAATTAATAATATGTATTTGCAAAAAAATAACTTTATCTGACACTATAGTCCAAAATTCATGTTCATTAAAGACAATGTTTTCTATAAAAAAAATCAAAAAATGGTATACTATAGACCTATTAGCCTTAAAATAAATTTTTACCCATGTTTTAAAATTAACAATTTGGATTATTAAAATTAGTATTTCTATCATTTTCCAATCCAGGAAACATTCTAAACATTTACAGGGAAAAAATGTTCAATAAGTACAAATTTTTATTCCATCATGACCATAAATTATTTGAAGCTTATATTACCCGTTTATATGATTTATTTTTATATAAAAATATTTTCCTAATATCATGTACATTCAGTGTTTCTAAAGTGGGTTTTGAGAATATTGTTTTCAAGAATGATTTATGATTCAAAATGATTATTAACTGATTTTATGAGATTTAATTAGCTATTTTTAATGATATTTTAAAAGAAAATGATTTTCAACTTAAAGGTGTTTAAAATGTTTTATATATTCTTTTATATGGATTTATTATTATTTAAAAAAATTTAAAATTATTTTATTTTAAAAAATACATATCTCAAAGAGGAAAGGATATTTTCCTCACGAAATATTTTGAATGAAATGGTAATGATATCTTTGAAAGTAAATGATTTTTGAAATGGTTTTATGAAAATAATTTTCAAAGAATGAATATTAAACAAAAGAATATTTTCATGTGAACAGAAAAAATACATTTCAATCTAATTTCATATACTTTGTTATATTTTATACTTTAATAGATATGTGATCAAATAATTACATTCATATTCTTTCTTTAGTGCTTCATGTTTACATGAAATGATGTTTATAACACGGATTCCTCTTCCATGTGTTATATTGTTTTGAATCCCATTTGTTTTTCCAAGTTATTTATTCATGAACTGATTATGAAACCTATCATTTTTTCAGTGTATATGATCTGATAACATATTATGATAAAAATTTCATTACATGAGTTATGATATGGTTTATATGAAACAAATATATTTTTATGGTTCATGATATCAGACCTAGTGGTAGCCGTGTGATTGCTAATGATAAGGACTGAGATATCAAAACATTATGTGGAACCAACCACATGATTACCTGGTTCATGTCACAAGGTTTGGTAGATCATACTCAAGGTATTGTCCACCCCAAAAACTCTAATTTCACCCCATATCAAAGTATAAACTAAGAATGATATATTTCACAAGGATATAATCGAAGATCATTCCAAAAAACACAACCTCGCTGCACCCATTTTCTTAGAAAAGAAGTAAAAATAGAACCAAACAATGACTAAAGATGAATTTAAAAACCCGAGGGTGAAAATTTTATGCACAATAATGGTTTCAGCCCCTTGAAATCCATTCAAAATATTATATCCAAAGAAAACCCTTGTAATACTTCACAAATGGGTGGGGGTCATAATGAATGACAACCAAAGGGATTATATAAATTCTACCAATAAGGAAGAGTTATCAAAATGAAATCATCAGAACAAATTGACTACAACCTAAGTTCCACCCACCTTCAAATGCTAAACACATATAGTTGACCATTCCGAATAGGGGATAGGATTTTCATGATATCTGATATAACCCCCAAAAATAACACCTATAGAATTGTTGAGTGAAACTCATACCATTATCCCCGAAAAATGATATAATTTAAAACCCCATATCACAGGTACCTTTGTAACCCTACAAGAAAAAAGAGGTAGAACATTTCCATTCCAACATTCACTGGAAGGAAGATCCTAAATCTTAGTGGTTCTATCGGAATCAACACACCACCAACTAATACATGGAATTAATCCAGGATACAGACATGGGGATGCCCAAATGGGCTCCACAATATATTATGAAAGTCCATGTAGCTTCATTTGGAGGAATTTCAATGATGCCCATCATGGGTCTCAACACCATTAGAACTGACATGATCTAAAAAACCATATAATTTTCCAAAATGAACCAAGGAACTCTTCCACATATGGATGGGGGGGAGGTCCCATAAAATTGACCACAGAATCTATGACATATATGTACTATCAACTAAAAATTCCATGGATAACCAACAACATATCAAACATAACTAGCACAATAAGGATGCAAGAGACATAAAAAAAGAGACCCACATTCAATGGAAAATTTCCACTAAGATCATAAGTAAATGAGATGATTATTCCATATAATAGAGAAAATGGAAACTACTAAACACAAATGGGTCAAAACATGGAAACAATGTTCACATTCGAGCTCCCACTAATCAAAACAAATGAAAACTAGACAACTAAAGAGGAGGCGTAAAATGCCTCCACATTCCATGTTGAGAATATAACATAACCTGAAGGCCTTACACACAACTGGTGTTTCTATGACTATGCGCACAAATTACCCCAAGAACTATAGATAGAGATCTGATGATTTAAGAATCTCCTAAAATTCAGTATGAATTCAGAACCCTTGGAAGAGAATACATTTATACAAACATTGAGAAACACAATTCCATTTTAATAGATGTTCACAAGGATTTAAAAAACCACTCTCACCAAAGAAATATAAATAACTACAAAAAAATGCCACCCGACCTGACTATTACATCCAATGAGAACTATAATGAATGACATGAAAGACTAACCCCAACAAGTCCCCTACTCATGAAAATGGATTGGGGGTGTCATTTGAAGAATTGGGTCTCGCTTCACAGTACTTATTGGAGAAACCCTGAAATATCTACTTCTATGGAAACAAACATCCATATGTGTGGTAGTTTCTATGATCACTTTGACATAACGGCCTATTATGAACATGATTTCCACACTTATGGATGGTCAAAACATTGGGTCTTAAAGGTGTTGATGGGAGGTCTAATGGTCTCTTACTTCAACTATCAGAACCTCTAGTATCCATATGTATTACATTATTATCATCCGAATCTTATTTTCCATTTCCATAGTCTAGCGGATGAGGAGCCATTGGAAGCCCACCAAAAATCCAAGATTCAACGTGAAAGGCATGTCTCACCATGTCAGGGAAGGTGGTTAGGTTGTGTTCTACCACCTTTCACTGCAGTTTTGGATGGATCCCCAACAAAACATTACAAGTCATTATGGGATAGTTTTCGTCATAATGATGTGAATTCGTTCCCATATCTAATAAGTGATAAATGAATTCCCAAACCGACCAAACACCCAGCAGAAGACTGCACAAATATATCACCATACTCATCATTTTCATCTCAGAAAAGTACTACTAGATGAATGAAGACTTGCAGAAATCCCAGTTATCATCATTTTGGTATTTTACTTAAAGTAATGTATTTCACTATTTACACATTGCGACTTCGATCATAATTGTAGAACACATCACCTTTAATGTCTCCAGAAATTTGAGAAAACCAATGTCCATCTCAATCCTATAAATCCACTATTCTTAATCAAGAAGGTCCACATGAACATATAAATGAGGAAGATTTAACTACTTAAACTCATAAACATAGTCTATGGGTTGATCTCCTTGAGCGTTCAATAGAGTTGTACCACCTGAAGTTGCATCGTTGGTACCCATCAAACCATTATGGTGGTAGACACTATGAAATAATGAAAACAAATAACTCTATTAAAACTATTCCATTAACATGGATCCTTCACATCAAACATCACAAAATAAAAAACAACTTCTAAAATACAAGGGACAGAGAACACCCCCGAAAGATATCAAAACATAAAAATTTCCCATTATGAATTTTTTTAAAATAATACAATCATGAATTAATTATAAAACCACCCATGGTGTCTCATGGAACTCACCAATGTACAATATCATGCCATAATAAGAACCTAACCATTGCCTCATACATATATATACTTGTGATAGATCACAGAATCACCAATAGTAAAATAAATAACACTTCCTTCCTTTTCAAATCCCACAATTCTCTTTCATATTCCGCAATCAAAACAAATTTGAAATCGCAACCAAATCACCAAAAACCCATTTTAATGAAACAAAAACCATTCAATCAAAACGAATTTTCCATCTTTACTGGTCAAATCTAAATCAGTTTATTTATTTAAAAAAATCTAGAAAACTTCAAAAAATATACCAACCACCTAATCATAGCCCTTTTATTTCACCTCAATAATTCATTTCACAAAAAACTCATTTTCCACTATAAAAAGTTCATTCCTATTTTAAATTATATTTTTCAACAATCCAAAACAATAAATTTCAAGAAAATTCTAAATAAAATAAGTCCAAAAATATTCACAAGGGGATAAACTATTATCAATGATTGAATCAATCATATGGTTGGAAGTCATACGCCAGTCACGCCACCATCACCTAGTGAATTACAATGTAATTTCCCTAACCCCACGTGGATTTATTGGCCCTATGAGATCATGGAGGTCTATACACAAATACCTTTTCCTTTCCCAATACCAAAAATCCTACAAGGACAAAAGACGCTGAAAAACCTGGACATCCCCAGATATTCCCTGCATCGGACGAAGAATGATTTTGTGACACTCTTCCAAAACCTGCACCTCGAGCCTAGAAATCTAACTCTATATACCTTGAAAACCATAAGTAACAATGGATTCGATAAATTTTTTTCCCCATAATAGATGTCATGCTTTGAAACAATATTTTTACGAACGAACCTTGGTCAACATAGAACAGTCACCCAAGATGATCTGTGGAAAGTCTAGAGAGGTGTTCCCAATCACTCAGGAAGAAGAAAGGTGCCAAGCGAATCATTAGAGATAAAGAAAATTATGTATACCAATAAATTATAAAGAAACATCTAAAATAATAAAAAAACGAAGATAAATATGTGTCTCATACATTACAACATTTACACCTAAATTGAAAATATAAAAAACTCATTACGAAAGATACTTAAGAAACCTATACTAATCCTAAAACCAAACAAAATTTTCATGTGACCCCAAGGATCACTCTTAGACTAAACACCAACCATCACCCAAGGTGACTATACCAAAGCTGGAACCTTTTGGGGAAACTAAAAACAAGAAAATATCATATGCATGAGTTTTAAAATCCACTTGGTAGGTCGAGATTAATATATTACTAGTGAATATCCTAAAAATAAAACAACATATGTTTTCTGGTCTGAAATATATACTATAAACATAGGTTTTCTATAAATTTCATTTCAAAATAAATAAATAAAGAACAATTTCCCTCACATTAAAAAAGGATCCTTCATGGATATATGTTATATTCATAGGGGAGAAGGATAAATGGATCCAAATAGGAAAATTTTCATTTTTCAATATAAATATAAACAAGTAAATCAGATGTTCATTCAAAATGTTTTTCTAAAAACATTTTTCCATAATTATAATTTCACAATATTCTAAATGAACACCCAAAACCAATGGAATAGGGAATACAATCACTGAATGTGTGAAATAGATAACGTTACTAGAGTCAGATATACATGGGAACACCTACTGACCTAGAGGAGAACCATAACAAATTGTACAAATTACTCATAATGAAGGAATTCCCTACTCAATGATATCATAACGCCATAATGAATGACTATAACCATACCTGGCAAGGTCGAGGGGCCTCTTTCCCAAAAAATAAACCTATATATCCTCATGATATGAGCCACTAGCTTTAAAAATAACCAATACTAGGGAAACAAACATTCTCAAAAATCTTCTAATTTATACTAGGTTCCCATTCTATGATCATAAGGGGTTGTTATAAACAATGAATTAAAAAAGTCACACATATATACTATCACACACTACCAGAAATGGTAAAACCATGAATACATCAAGGAGAATCATCTGCCTTAAACCACAATCACACGGGTGGAGTCACATGACTTGGACCTTCCCATCAATTTCTCAACTGACTAGACATTGGATCCGTCAAAATAGTGGGTTCCCAGTTAACCAATTCAATATTTCAAATGAGCGATATAACGTTTAATTAAAATATGTAATTTTATCAATAACCATACACAACCATATTTTATAATCCAATCCACCCTTAAAACACAAAATGGATTAAGAATGGACGATAAAGCATATCAGAAAACAATTAATGTCAAAAAAACTATTTGATAAATCCAATCACCATTTTGATCATCTCTAATACATTAAGAAAAACCATCCCCTATCCTTAAAAACATTAAATCACATAAAATTTCCAACAAAGTTGTTTTAAATACACATGGGATGTTAGAAATCCCAAAATTTTACTTTAAAACCCATAAATAACTTAAAAGTTCCAACCAAACAATTTAACAACCACAAGGGCAGAAAAATCATTTACAACAATTACTAAAAATCACAAAACAAGGGGAACAAAACAAATTTCACAATATATAATCCCTATAACAACAATAAGTGCCTATGTATAAATTAAAGGGGGTGAAAAAAATCAGTAAATCAATATAAAACTAACATGAATGGAAATATGAAATGGGGTCCAACCTCAAGGATGTTGAATCTTCTAGAATCTGATGTGAAACATTAATCGCAACACCAACACTCCCAAGGGAGTCAAAAACAAACCTAAAACAACAATAAATAGAGAAATGATATCCAACTAATATAGAAATAAATCCCCAAGAGAATGGAGAGAAACTAAAAGAACAAGAACATACATGTAGATAAATAGAATAAATTGAGAGAGAAAGACAAATATTGTGGAGTTCCAAGAATCCATGTTAAGGGATATGATGTGTGTTGGACTAATGAACCCAAATGGTGGAGAAAGGGGAATAGTTGGGTTAAAATTTGAGGAAGGAAAAAGGGAAAATCCCACTTTTTACATATTAGGAATGTCGAACTGTTAGTCTGCATGATATATAAGAATGTGGGGTAGACATTCGACTGATCCTGCTATGAACCAAGGTACCATATATATATATATATCTATATCCTTCATAATGACCATCTAGTTTCTATATGGTTGGTTCTCTAACATACCACAAGGTTTCAAGGGTCGTGTTACAAGATTTGACATCCTATATGATAACTACGCTAAGGGTAATTTAGACCTTATAAACTGCCAATTTCACCTAAAACATAATGAAATACCCAAGGAGGATATCTAGCCCATGGATTTAATTGATTAAATATTTTTCTCTATGGGTTTTTTAGTTCATTTATGTTTTTTAAATCACAATCATATTATCTTTAAAAAAATTCACTTTCTCTAAGTAACATTTTCTTAAGTAATGTTTAAATTCTCTATGAATGTTTTTTACTTTTAGTATGGATTCCAAAGTCTTCCCTAATTTTTTTAGCCATATATATCCATCTATTCTTTAGGGAAAAACCGACCCTTTTCTATAAATCGGGACCTTACAAATCTAGTGATTATGATTTATCTAGAATTGAGAATATGATTTCCCTAGAACTCAGAATTCAATTTCTCTAGAATTCAGAATATTATTTCTCATACATCAAGGAAATGATTTCTCTTGAATTTTGAATCTGATTCAATCTAAAATCAGACTGTAATTCTCTCATAAATCAGACTCTGATTCAATCATAGACAAAACATTGGTTCACTCAAAAATTGGACAATAATTCTCTCAGAATGAAGAATCCAATTTTCATAGAATTCAAACTATAGTTTTCCTGGAAATCCACATCAAATTTTCATATAAATCAGAGTCTGCCTACAATTTAAATTAGATACTGAATGTCTAATTTTTGTAGTTCAATTTTCAGTATTTTTAGACTCATAATTGCATTATCATAAGAATATGACTAAATTCATTTCATATAATTATCATTTTTATTTAAAGTATACATTCACTTTATCAGATCCTAAATGTTAGAATGTTTCTTAAGAATAGTAATGTTTCTCATAATTAGTTATATATAACAATTTTATCCAATGAGTTTTAACTTAATCATATCATGAGTGTTATGTCTTCAAGGCCCTCTCAAATTCAAGGAACATTATTGTTGTTGGAGGAGAAGTTTACCATTATATATTTTTCTAATAAATACCTATCAATTTGTAATAAATTTTTATCATATATATATGAAATGTTTTTTGAGATGTTGATCTCTAGAATGAAGTTACACTATTCGAGATCTCTGCTCGATCTTGATAATGTGAATTCATGAACGACTTGTTCAGCTATGAAAAACTTGTTCAAACAGCCTAGTAATAATATGATTATTGTTGTAATAAATTGTAGTCATTTATGGAAAGGAATGTAGATGTTATAATTACCTACTTAATAGAGGTTTTGTAGGTATATCAAGATAGATACTGATCTTTGCGTCGAGGTCTTACCCTAGTATGCTTAAGACAAAAATTAATGAAATTATAAATCAAGGGATCTTTATACATGGTTTATGGATACCATTCTCTTGGGATTAAAATATTTCGATTAATTTTTTACTTTTAAATGTTATAAGTTTTATTTATTCAATATGTAGTTACATATAGGAAGTGTAACTTTCTTACACATTCTTTATCGTCAACAAACTCTGATTTATATTCAATATGTTTTAAGGTAGAATCATTCATTATGTCAACCTATTTAGGTTTCTTAATCAGATCCATATAGTCAGATAATAAGAAATTTAGTTTCATTATTATGAGGTATATATGGATTGTGAGTTCATCATGTTTAAATTTGTTAAACACAGATTTTCTTAAGGATAAAAATGAATGTTTTTAAACCTATAATTCTCTCCTCTTGTAATTGAGAAATCTACATCAATATTTCAATTCTACAATTGGTAAGAGATTAGTACTATGAAATATATATACATGAATATATCTTTTGTTTCTCTACATTTAATACTTATCATTACATGGTCAAAATTTTCATAAATAATTACTTTATGAACTCTTTGTTTATAAACCTTTTTTACTAACCCATTTTGTTGAAGAGAATTTTCTATGAATAACAGGAAGAAATGTTGGATCAATAGAAAGCATAAATCCTACTAAACTTCTAATTTTTTTTGGAGATGAAAATGAATACTAGAGGGATAAGAAGATGAATTTTATTATTAATACAAGCGTGGTTAATTTTGTTATGTTAACTAGAGACTACATGATTCTTGACATGTAAATCGTACAATTATCAATGAATAAAAACAAGAGTGTCAACATAAATTTAAGGAACCCAATACTTTATTATGTCATTTTCATTTTAACATCTATTTTCGGATATCATCTTGTGAAGCATCAAATAACATCTGGAAGAAATTAGAAGTTACATATTCTGATGCATCCAAGGATATTAAAACAAGAAGATATATGCATATAGTTGAATACCATGATTTTGTGTAACCATATGGAGAACATGTATGAAAAGATAAACAACGTTTATGAGTATTGAAAATAGTCTTCAGTCATTTAGTGAGAATGAAAATAATGAATAGATTCTTGAGGATAAGATAATAGATATTATGTATGATGACTGGGAATCCAGAAGAAAAATGATTGATGAAAATATGTATGTTTCAAACAACACACTTGATCAGTTATTTAAGACTCATCTACATCGTGAACCAAGAATGAAGAGATATGTTGAGATCAGTAAAAAAATAATTGTAATGTTAGTGTTTATTTCACTACTACATCAGATTATACGAAATCCATTACCCATAATAGAGTTAAAAGATCCTAATACAAGAAAGATATTGTTATATATGAATAAATTAATAATCACAATTCATTGAAAGAACTATCCAATATTGTTAGGTGGATGAAAAATATTATGGTAAATAAAGATATCCAATACATATACCAGAAGAACGAATGAAATGATAAGAAAGAATCTGAAGTAACTTATTATATATGTAAGATGGAAGGTCATATCAGAACCAAAATTTATGTGAATAAAAGGAATAAAATAAAGTTTAGAAATTTATAAAGGAATAAGAAGTACTACAAATATTAGTATAAAAATGTACTGAAAGCTAATGATTCCCGGAATGCTAATGGTGGTGATTCTTCTGATTCATCATCATATATTTAATATTCTATATAGAAGAATATTTGTCTTACAGACAATGTACCTATAGAAAAATAATTTTTTTATGGTTATGGTACACACTAATGAATCCTTTACAAATATCTCTTTGAAATATTATTTCCTTTATGAAAAGTATTATTAATATTCAGATGATGAATTTTCCTCAGCTGAAGATAATTCTTTACCTTCTTATGAAGAACTATCTAGGGTTTTCACGATTATTAGAAATGAAAATTCTAAGGTAAAAAAAATCTTGATTAGGAAAATTCTAGAATCAATATTTCAACAAATAATTTATTAGATCATTCTAAATATCCTGGTGAAAAATAATTTTAAATTGTTTTTATTTCAAAAATCATTAAGGAAGTAAATTATTAGAAGTAAAATCATTCTGAGGATCATGAAAATGTTACTTCTATGGATAAAAATTTGAGAATAACTCATATTCTTAGACTAATGGCTATAATGATAATAATTTAGTCTTCAAACTAAAATATAAAGTATTTTCAATAATGAATGTTTTTAATAATTTTACTTCTGGAAGGAATGAATTTGAGATAATGTATTCCAAACTTTTTCCTACAAGGAATAGTTTTGGGATTGGTTATTCTCATTCAAAAACAATATTTAGTCACATGTATTATATACACCAATTTGATCCTTTAATAATTAAGGTTTAATGTGGTGGACATTGGGAGAAAATTTATTCTTTGAATAAAATACTGTCGTTACATTTTCATAAATATTACTTTTCCAAAAAAATTGTAGTTATTTACGATTCTACTTTCTAAAAACTCTGGATCAAACCATGTTTGGATTCCAAGAGTCAAATTATTTCATTTTTAGAAATAAAAAGGAATTTTCAACAACAATACAGTGAACTAGGATAGTGGATGTTACCGACACCTTAATGGTAACAGAAAAATCTTTGAAAATATTTTTATGTTAAAAGGTGGAAAATTAACCAAAAAGGATAATGATCAATGATAAATTATTGGTAGAGGTAACATTGTTCTTCTTTAAAAAAATTTAACTTCAATTTTTTATTTTTTAAGGGCATTATAAACAAACTTATAAGAATAATCTAATTATATGATGAAGTTTACCTTGTGATTTTTTAGAATGATAATTTCCTATTAAAAAATTCCAAAGAAGTGCTTATTCTCCATGCCCAAATGAATGAGAATGATTATACATTTTACATAGATGACCATAGAATCCAAGACATACCTATCCTTAGTTAAATGGAAGATCAATTTTGGTGATGGATGATATTACTGGGATACTATATCCTAAGGAACTTTTATAAGCACTCAATGATAGACTTTTTTAGGAATTTCCAAATCAAGGATTTGATTTTTCAAAATTCTGTTATCCCTACCAATATAGAAATCAACATAATTCAAGCCTTAAATAAATTATTTAAGTGTCAACATTTGATTCATTATAGATAGGTCATATAGATCTTTTCTGCCTAAAACAACTGAAGTATCAGAAGAAAATATTAATTATTTGTTCTAGTTTATGATTACACTATATTTACATGGGTCTATTTTCATCCAATAAAATCTCTATCTATTTCTTATTTTTTTATATTTTTCAACCAATGTGATAAATGAGAAATACCATCCATTGATAACAATTTGTACTGGTCAGGGGAGATAATTTTGGAATTGAAATTTTGAAAAAGTTTGTATTAAGAATGTCATTACTCATAACTTCTCACTCTCAAAACTCTGAAAAATTTTGGTTGTTAAGAGAATAAATTGTATCCTTCATGATATAATGATAACCATGTTGACTAAATTCTCTATTGGTAAACACTATTGGGATGAAGTTGTTATTACTTATTTTCATAATATTCATTGAGTTTTAATCATACATTTTCTTAATAAAACACCTTGTTAATTATATATGGTTTGAAAACCAAATTTTTTCTACCTCAATATATTTGGATGAAATGTATTAATTTTGAATAATATAGATAACTTAAACAAATTCACACCCAAGTATGATGAAGTTATTTTTTAGGTTATTCAACTATTCAAATTCTTATGAGTTTTTAACAAAACTTCTTGTACTGTTTATGAAATAGTTTATGTTAAGTTTGATGAAACTGATACAATCAATTATAAACAAACCCAACCTATAACTTTAGATGTGTTTCCAAAAACTGATTATCATACTTTGAAGGAGTATTCATCAAATCATGAATAAAATTACAAAAATTTTCTTCAAGTCTTTAACATAGAAAATTTACTCCTTAGTTTAATGAACATGATTTAAAAATCCAAAATTAGTTGTTTCTTATGAATCATCATATTGGTAGAATCATTTGTGATGTAAATCTACATGTAAGGACTAGAAGTTCTCTAATAAATGAAGTAGATCATATAGATTTTCTTTCCAAATTAGAACCTAAATGTACATATTATGATTTTGGGTTTTATGATTAGATTAAATCTATTCATGATGAACTAAATGAATTCAAAAGGAACAACGTTTGGAACTTGGTTTAAAAACATAATGAAACTTCTATAATTGGATTTATGGTGGTTTTACTAAATTAATCTGATTAAAATAAAATCATTGTAAGAAATAAATCATGATTAGTTTCTAAAGGATATAATCAACAAGAAGAAATAGACTATGAAGAATCCAATTCTCTAATACATAGAAATGAATATATTCATATTCTACAAGTCATTGTAGAATTATCCAATTTTAAACATATTAAAATTGACATTATGTGGGATTTCCATAATAGATTTGTTCAAGTGTTTGTTTATGTTGAACAACCTCATATTTTTGAAAACATGAAACATCCTAATCATTTTTACAAATTTACTAATTTTTTATATGGACTTAAACATGCACCTAGAGCCTGGATGGATTGACGTAGATGGTTTATGTTACAAGGAAATTATGTTAAGGGAACTATTGTTCAAACACTTTTTATAAAAAAATATAAGAAACATGTTTTAATTTTGAAAATTTAAGTTGATTAGATTATATGTGGATGAATTCAGCAATACATAACTAATTACATTTCAAATGTTATGAAATATCATTTTTAAATGAGTTTGATGAGTGAGTTAACATTTTTTATTGGTATTAAAATTTCTCAAAAACCAAAATGAAAATTTATATCAGAACATATCAATATAAAATATAACTTGAATATGTTTGTATATTACAACCCTAAAAGTATAACTACACCAATTCGTACCTATAACACAATTGATTTTGAAGAAGCAAGAAAAATAGTAGATCAAAAATCATTTAGAGGTATGATAGGAAGTTTACTATAATTAATAGCTAGTCACACAGACTGAATATTTTTAGTATTCTTAAATTAAAGACATCAATATCATAAAAAATAATACTATTTAAAATCTGTGAAATGAAATATTCACTATATTAAAGGAACCATGGATTTAGGAATTATTTATTCTTCTAGGAATGTTTTTTTGTTTTTAGAAATAATTGCAGATGCTGAAATTCGTGTTTGTATATCGAATAAGAAAATTATATCTAGAAATTTACATTTTTTATAATATTAATTAGTTTCTTTGTCATTCCAGAAACATCACTCAGTAGCAATTTCTACTGCAAAAGTATACTATGTTTTAGGTAGAAGTTGTTATTCTCATGTTTTGTTGATGCAACACACACTAACAAACTATTTCATGAATTTTAACCAAACACAAATAATATTTGATAATACTAGTTCCATTTCCCAATAAAACAACTACACATCACACTGGTGCAATGAAAAATGACATAAAGGAACACTTTTCTAGAGGTCACACCGTTCAACAGGTTATCATAATTCAATTTATCGATATGCAAGATCAACATGATGACATATTTACAAAATCATTATCATACTATATATTTGAATACATTAAACCAAAGTTAGAAATGATAACCATAAGTTAATCATTCATATTAATTTCATTATTGAATCATAAATCCGAACATTAAGATACTCTTTTTCATAGGGGGAGTACATATTAATATTAATTGCTATTTTTTTGGAATGTTTTTTTGGAATCTAATTTTTATTCGGAAACTAAATTTTATTATTTTCCTAAAAAATTTAAGAGGTACCTTTTAAATACATTTAATTAATTCTGAATACTCCAAAATGAATGTTTCCTTACTTATATCATCATAATTTCATTTCTCTGGTCATTACAATATTGTTTTCTGAAAACCTTATCTGATTCACTTTCCTTAAATCTGAATTTCTCCTTAAAAACACCAAATATTGGGACTTATATATCCTTATTCGAGATTGATATCACCCATCATATCTGATCAAGTATATCACAATCGTTGTATTTACCTGATAATATAACCCATCGCTGAAAATACTATATAAAGGGACCCACTATTCATATCCCACAATGGTTTTCTAATTTTTTTTCACCGAATCTCTGCCACCCTACATGTGTGCCATTATCTTTTCCAAATCTCCTTAAACTCTGAATGTTTCTTGATATCTCTTTGTAGACATTGATGTCATACAACATGGAACCCAAATATTGGTTAATCTTCAAGGAATGGTTGGTGGAACCAAAATTCAATCCCAAGTATAACTCTTTGATTTCAATGTATATAAAGATGAGTGGATGGGAAATCCACTATGTAGTAATGGAAAATAACAGGGATAAAGTTCTTAGTAATGTAAAAATGATAAACCCCATTATGTACATTATTTTATCCATCATAAAAATTAGGAATGGAACCACCATATATCAATTTATGACGTACCCTGAAATCGTATCTGTGATCAGCATCTAGTTCCTAGAATCATTAAAAATCACATGCAAGTCAAAGGATAACTGTCTAGGTCATGTTGTAAATTGATGACACCATGAAAAAGATGAATATCAGATTTAGAGACAGGTCAATTGATTTATTTTATCATCCTAAAATAAATGAAAAATATTCTTATTTGAAAGGACA
Organism: Viscum album; assembly: GCA_963277665.1. Taxonomy (NCBI): domain Eukaryota; kingdom Viridiplantae; phylum Streptophyta; class Magnoliopsida; order Santalales; family Viscaceae; genus Viscum; species Viscum album. The sequence continues at coordinate 1,362,750,826 of OY728162.1, read as the reverse complement.
AATTATAGAAATCTCAAATCCAAATCCCAATAAATGAAAAGCTATGATCCGGAATCAAAAACAAATTGTAGCCACTTATGTAATATCTTCTCCACCCAATCTGAAGAAAAAAATACCTTTTATAATGAGGTTGAAGCCTAATGGAGGGATTTGAAAATGACGAAGAAGGAAGGCGATGTAGATTTTCGTATAGACCCCATCGAGGCTAATGACTTAAAAATAAATGAAGTTATTGAACTATAGATTTCAGATAACGAAAAGAAGTTAATGATGTAAATTTCGTAAACAGATATTTTCCATACTTTGATAAGATAAAATGATAAGGAATCTGAACAAGTTCATGTAATATAATCATTCTTGTATGATCCTATGAATTCTTTAGCAGTAGTGGAAACCAAGACTCTAGTTCATGATAAGAGAAAGAAGGAAATTTCTATTCCTAAACTGATAGTCGAATAGGAATAAATCAATAATTAAGAAAACGAAGAAGAATATGAAATCCATGATGTGATAAAATGGTAGATGAATGAGAAGAAAAAGGAGAGCACTTCTGATAGGCTATCAATAATAAATTCTGAAATTTTCACCACATGGATTATTTAAGGAGAAAAATATTTTCAGAATAATGATATTTCCCTGGATGGGGAATATAAAGTCGTTTCATCTGATGAAAGTAGTAATGAGAATATTTTTCAAAGTGCAGATGACTCGGTTTATAATAAAATTGAAGACAAAAAAATAATATTTATGATAAATGTGTTGATAAAGAAGTCGATGATGATGATGATGATATAAAAGTGAAAGATTCAGATGTAGAATAGGAGACATAGAATATTGAGAATAAAATCACTAAAAAAGTTGAAGTAAATGAAGTTGTTTTAGGTACACCTATGAAAGTTGTTGTTGCAAAAATAAAGATTGATATTGTTGGTACATCAAAGAAGAATGAACATAGAAAAATTAAGTTTCTTCAACCACAAAAGAATCTATTTTGGAATCATAAACTTCATTATGACATGATTTTTTCTCCTAGTATTTGAATAAGCTTTTGAAATCCATCCATTTCATTCCCTTTAGTAATTAAAGAAGTCATATGATCCAAGAATTGGACATTCATAAGAATAAATCCAAAATATTTCTTGTGGATATTTTCATAAATCATAAAGTCAGGTTCTATAGTTTTCCGATAATCTATTATTCTCTTAGACTATATTATAATGAAATAATAAAGTGATCCAAGTCAGTCATACCTGATATTAATTTTTTTTATGATTTCACTGACATAGATTTGGATTGTTTTGATAAATCTGATGATAAGATCAAGATTCATTAATTATCATTTTCATAGAAACTGAAAGAAGAAAAAGCCAGCCACTAGTAAGGAGACAAAGATCCTAATGGTAAATTCAACTCTGTTTCTCTTAATCTAAAAAGGGAGAGAGAAATATTGGAAGAGTTGGCCGAAAATTTCAAATTTTAGGAAAAATTAGTCTAGTCTCATGGTGAAGTAATTAAATACCAGGAAGAGAGAATCAAAGTATTTGAAAGAATAAATTCGAATTAGGATGAGTTTCTCAACAAGTCAGAGATGATAAAAAATAATAGAAGAAGCAGAATCCCTCTTTGAAAAAAATTATACCGTAGGAGAAAATTATGAATGAATAAGTTTGTTTTCAAATATGATATTATTAATTAACATTGTTTATATATTTGATATTTTAATGAAATAAATTCTTTTCATTTTTTGTTTCTTATATATCTAAACCTATCATGTAAAAGTTTTCCCCTCTACTTATTTTTGAATATCAGAAAGGGGGAAAAATAATGTTCAAAAAGAATATTAAGATAAAGGTGGTTGTAGAGACCCGTAGCCTGACGTACATGAACATTACATTACTTTTGCGGAATACTTAATACATAACAAAAATATACACACAAGGATCGTAATAGTTTAGTGTCTTTGGAAACTCGGAACGTAATCTTCTAATCCTGGTGAAAGATCATCAAAATCTCCCACAAAGATCTTCCTTTTTTTTTACCTAAAACCATTCTTTATATCCTGGGGAAAAGAAAACATAAAAGGGTGAGCTCAAATGCTCAGTAAGGGTAAACAAAAGAAATATCAATCACATAATTTTCATAAGAACATAACATTTTTGGAAATCTTAACCTGCAAAAGAGAGCATAATTTCATAACATGGGATAAATCATAGTAGTGAAAATGAAACCCTTACTTAAAACATTACTCATTGTGGCATACACACATAATCATAGAGAATCATTTCTTGTTAGTCAAGACTCATTGCCAAGACTATCTTAGTGGACAAAGTCCCTTTCTGAATCGAGTAATCCTCGTTTCAGTCCTGTTTCACTGAACCGGTATAACCTACCATTCCAGCCATGTCTATCTCATGAGATATGAAATCTTTACCCAATGCATTGGAGGGAGATATAGGTCCCACCCATCTCTTAATGAATCCTTTCTTATGTGTTCCACAAAATCATAAATCATACATCATTGCATAACCCATGTAATAAAAATGGGATTCTTAAACAACATGACATCATAAAACCATTCATATAAGATAAAGGAATTCATAAACATAATTTCATCACAACATAGTCAAATCAATGTAAAAATATGGATAGAAACAGAACCCTTTATTATCTTAGATGGAAAATAATTTTGATAAAACACTTGAATTGAATTCTTGAGGAAAATATCCTTTCTTTTTCAAAATCAATTTCTTTTCACAAAACATCATGCAATTTTAAAAGAAAGAGATTTTTTTGAAAATAGTCATGAAATCTTTTAGAGGAAGCTTCATGAAAATAAGGCTTTATAAAATATTAGAAATCCGTTCGTGCCGTATAAGTTAAAAAAACATTCTTCGTACTTTTGTCGGAAAAGTCAAAAAGTACCTCGTACGACAAAAGATTCCTTTCATAGATATCACTAAAAACTCACCGAAGGGTAAAAATGGATTTAAACAATTTTAGGTGGATGGAAAATAATATTACATATTGATGAAACATGGATGTGGATGATAAAATACACCCCAGTAAATACTTACGAATAAACAATCTCGGATAAAAATGAGATTGTGATATTTCCCTTACCTTAGGTCCGACTTGCTTTGTAAGTGTCCGAACCTCCTGTATAATGATTTAAATCATGTTATTGACTTATTACAGAATCATATTCATTGTTATGAAATCATATATGGTTCACTTATGACATTATATTACCCGTTCTTTTGTAAATTCCATGTTAAAGAAGCGTTTTGGGTAAAATCATTTCATTTATCGTAGGTGTTTTGACTTGTTGTTCTTGACATCATTATTACTTATATCATGATTTACTCACTTCCAGAATATAAAATATGATTTATATATCATATATATTCAGTATATATATATATATAATAGGTAGATAAATAAAATGGAAAACACCGTTCATGGAGACGGTAGTCCGTACGTACGCATGAACGCTGTTTTCCTTTCCTTATTGTCTTGAAATGGAAGTAAGTAGATGACATACATATATATATATACATAAATCCAGTAGCTTTATAATGTCATATATTTCATTATTATTTCTTATATATACTTTATAATCATTCTTAAATGGTTAACATGGAGAATGAATCTCATCGCGTCGTGGAGACGGTAGTCCGTACGTACGCACGAGCGATGATATCATTTCCATAATATTGAATTGAATTGGAGTGGATTATACAATATATCAGAATCAATATGATGTTGTAATAACTATGTATAGTTATTCTTTACACCCTTATACCCATCCATGTAAGGAGGTGGTGGAAAATAGATTACACCACGGCGTGGAGACGGTATTCCGTACGTACGCACGCGCGGTGATTTCTTTTTCCGTAGGATGGATAGATGGTGAAATAACATATCAGTATATGAGTGATACTGATGTTATTACTTCATAATGAAACAACCTAAGAAGAATAAGTGGTAGAAGAAATAAAGATGAAAGAATTGGTAACGGTAATTACCTCTTCTTTGAAGCGCCTTTTGGAGACCTCCTCTTAGGGATCTAAAATTGGTCTTTGAGGAAGACCAGAACCTCTAGGATGTTGCTAGGGAAGTGGAGAAGAGATTTTGGCAGGGGTTGTCCGAGCTTGAGTGCTCAAATTGGTGTGAGGAGGAGGGGGAGGAGGTGTCCTTTTATAGGGGAGGAGAGGGGCACCTTAGGAATTCTTAAAAATATTAATTTATAATAAATCTAACCCCACTTAAAAACCTCCACAAATGACTCATATTAGAAGCTTAGATGAGATAGGGTTGTAATCTCATCAACCAATCAAATTTAGACATGTTTGGATCTTATTTTAAACCTTATCAATTAGATTTAACTCTAAGTTAAATAATTTTACTTTTACCATGTCTTTTTGTTTTCTTTCACTATATGGTTAATACACTTACTATAACATGCCAAACGAACCCCAAATTGTTTATTATTAATATATATATCCTTATCTAAGTCATTTGGCCGAACCTTAGATTTTTAGGAATAAAATAACAATTAATAATATAATATTTGATTTAAAAACTATTTTGTGTCAATTTTGACACTATTTGATATATGATTTTTGTGAAAGTCATAACAGAATTAAATGTTCGAACCAAGTTGATTAAATCAACATTAATATATCATAGTAACCTATAAAATTATTGGAATTCATCAAAATTCTCAAATTACATTTATTTTGGTGTTTATAACATCAATTATGTCAATATTTCATTAATAAGATAATTACTGCATCATCATTGTGTCATAAATAACTTAACAAATTTAATGTCTAAAAATTATAAATAAAATACCATCATGTAGGAAATCTTTTTATCTTTCTAATGAATATTTATAGTCGAATTTATCTTATGTATAACCCCATACTAAAAATGTTTTAGTTATTAAACTTTGATTTTAACTATTTTAACTATTCATTAAATAAAATAATATTAAATGTCATAATCTAATCCAAGTGGACCTAAATGGTCATATTATATTCATAAGGTTGTTTTTGGTCGAACTACACTTATCCAATAGAATTAGGACATGTGTTAGGGTAATAGTAATATCATATTTACCCTTAGTTACCCTATTTACTATTAACCGTGGTAAAAAAAAGTAAAAAGTTACTATTCACCAAAAATTATTTTCATCTCATTGAACCACATTTTAGTCCTTGATATTAACCGTGTCTGTCGGATTTTCGAAATTCCATTCACAGAAGCGGTAAAATTAAGTTTTATGCAAAATTCAGTTTTTAACCTACCACTTAGTAGTTTCACTATTCATCAAAAATTGATGTTTTTCAGAACAATGCCAAAATATCATCCTAAGCTATATTTCATATTCCGAATTCAAAAATGAAGTCTATTTTACCAAATTCATAACATAAAAGTTGCATTAATTAATTTTATAATTAAATCCCGCTGTTAAAACAAATAGCGTGTTTTTAAGAAATAAAATCTATCAAAAGATTGACACTTGATTATGTCTGGTTTAAATGTGAAATTACATCCAATGACCAATATTGTATTAAACTGTAAAAATATATTCTAAATATACTTTAAAACCACTCAAATTAATGATTTATCAGTATTAATTATTTCTATTAAAAAAGTTGTTTTTTAATTATAATTTAGTAATTTTCACTATTCATTAGAATATGAAAGTTATCCGAAAAGTACCAAAATTTCACCTTAGGCTAAATTCGATACTCCGAATCCAAAAATGAAGTCCATTTTGAGAGTTAAAATTTCTAAAATTTAAAAAGTGGTTATTACTATTCATAACGACTAGTTTTAATAATATTTTAATAGCATATCATTGTTTCGTGAAACTCAGTATTACGTACCACACACGATATCGAGGAAGGTTGCGATTGCGTGTAATGCAAGGCAAGTCAAGGATGCGTGTTGTGCAAGCTCCTTTTGGTGTAGCGTACAACACAAGACATTAGTGAAATAAAAAAGAATATTTTTCATAAAATCTCGGGCTGTTACATTCTACCCCCCTTAAAATGAATTTCGCCCTCGAAATTCGTCGGGGTTATAAATGGTTTACTATTCGAAAGTTTCTTTAATAGAAACCCACATCGTAAAAGGGAATACCAAAACTTGGCTTTAAAAACTAAAGTATGAAATGTAACGATTACCCAAATAAACTAATCACTGGGTTTCCACATAGGTGAAAATATGGATATGGAAGAGAAATCTAACCATCATGTTCTGATGGAGAGTGGTAGAGAACATGGCTATGGAAAATCCAGTAATCACAAATCCATAGATTTGTGATGATATAAGGTACCATCTGATTCATCAGGTATAAGATCACTTGGACAACATTTTTGGTTTTCAAGATCATTTCCCTAAAGTTAAAGAATTTGAATTAGAATAAATACTTACTTTATTTTGGTACAATCTCGCTGTTGTTCGTGCCTTTAACGATTTCCACTTCATCTCTTAAATAAATGAAGTTGAATTTGTTATTCGTGAAGTGTTAGCAGATCATGTGATAGAATGACGGGTCATTCCATCTGTCTCAAAAGGTTAGCAAAATTTATATACATAAGTCGATCTATAGTGGGATTAATCATATATGGTTCCTAAAATGGGCTTATACTTCATATATCATACTGCTTAATATAATAACACTAGTTTCTACTAAACAGGGACTTCATGTAGGTCAGTGGTAGGCGATAAAGGCCAGTCGCACTTTGGTTGTGGGTTCGATTCCTACAGCCTTGTCCGAAGCGATGGGCTGTCGCCCGTCCTGCAGGTTGTCCCTTTTTCTAAAACTACGTTACTATAACATCCATCAATAATATCGAAAATCTTCTATCCTTAAACAATACTAACTTATGTCCAACATAATCCAATCTAATCTTTAGGCTTATACATAATACTGCAGTCCACTCTCATAACATAGTGAAAACGATTACCAGAGATTTAATACCATCGTTGATCCCCATATATCATAAGATATATCTTGTTGGACACATTCCAAACATTCAAAGGCCTTAATCTTGTACTCTCTTGAATACCCATTGAACCTTAGTGAAAACTTGAATGCAGTTAAAAGTTAACACTTTCCACATACCAAAATCCTCAAAATTCTATATACTCAAACCATGATATCACTTAGTCCTTATATCAATCATGAGCTCATGAATACTATCAAACATTTAATTTTCTCCTTATCCCTTCATTATGCGCATATCATCTTCATTCCAAAAATATCTGAATAACCTTTCATGGATACTGGTAACATTAATCATATACTTTCAAAACACAAGGAAAAACAACAGTGTAACAATCCATAGATGTCTCTTTATTCCAAAATTACACATGATAAACATGTAATCATTCCACTACATTCTCAAACCATTGACCGAGCTTCAAAAATTCCTTCATCTCACATATCATTTGTAGTATCTTCATCATCATCCACATAAATACTACCCATATGACCATACTGATTCTCTTCATGAGTCTTTCCCTTAGGGCATTTGTTTGCATAATGCCCATACATTCCACATTTAAAACACTTAACCATTTTTGATGTCGTAGCAATACCATTATCCTCATCCATGGTGTTAACTGACCCTTTTCCTTTGCACTTACTTGCTTTGTGTCCTTCTTTTCCACACCCAAAGCATCTTCCAGTTCCCTTGAAACATTCTCCTTGATGCCTCTTCCCACATGATTTACATAGGGGAAATTGAACTTTCTTTCCTCTATGATCATCATGGAACTCCATCTTTCTCTTATTAGTCGAGTCAGGAAACTTACCAAATTTTACTTTATTGATCATGTTGTGAGATTGCTGATTCGGCATAATAATGATGTTTGGACATCCAAATCCCATTTCATTTGGTTGCTCATGAAGAATATCATTCCATTGTCCATCATATCCTCCATTATTGTGAATCATCTTGTTTCCAGCCATTTTCTAAAACCCAAACAGAATAGTGTTAGATGCAAAAATCATAATAAAGGGGAAGTAACTTAAATATCTATCATCTTTGGTTTAATCTAATATCGTTACCATAGTTCTAGAACTATATCCTATACGTATACTTATCCTTAGGGGCATCCCTAGACATACCTTAGAAATATCTCTAGGGATCTCACTAACGTTTTCGCATCCTAGTTTCCAAAGGTTGACTAAACCTTTCCTCTGATACCAACTGTAGAGACCCGTAGCCTGACGTACATGAACATTACATTACTTTTGCGGAATACTTAATACATAACAAAAATATACACACAAGGATCGTAATAGTTTAGTGTCTTTGGAAACTCGGAACGTAATCTTCTAATCCTGGTGAAAGATCTTCAAAATCTCCCACAAAGATCTTCCTTTTTTTTATACCTAAAACCTTTCTTTATATCCTGGGGAAAAGAAAACATAAAAGGGTGAGCTCAAATGCTCAGTAAGGGTAAACAAAAGAAATATCAATCACATAATTTTCATAAGAACATAACATTTTTGGAAATCTTAACCTGCAAAAGAGAGCATAATTTCATAACATGGGATAAATCATAGTAGTGAAAATGAAACCCTTACTTAAAACATTACTCATTGTGGCATACACACATAATCATAGAGAATCATTTCTTGTTAGTCAAGACTCATTGCCAAGACTATCTTAGTGGACAAAGTCCCTTTCTGAATCGAGTAATCCTCGTTTCAGTCCTGTTTCACTGAACCGGTATAACCTACCATTCCAGCCATGTCTATCTCATGAGATAAGATATCTTTACCCAATGCATTGGAGGGAGATATAGGTCCCACCCATCTCTTAATGAATCCTTTCTTATGTGTGCCACAAAATCATAAATCATACATCATTGCATAACCCATGTAATAAAAATGGGATTCTTAAACAACATGACATCATAAAACCATTCATATAAGATAAAGGAATTCATAAACATAATTTCATCACAACATAGTCAAATCAATGTAAAAATATGGATAGAAACAGAACCCTTTATTATCTTAGATGGAAAATAATTTTGATAAAACACTTGAATTGAATTCTTGAGGAAAATATCCTTTCTTTTTCAAAATCAATTTCTTTTCACAAAACATCATGCAATTTTAAAAGAAAGAGATTTTATTGAAAATAGTCATGAAATCTTTTAGAGGAAGCTTCATGAAAATAAGGCTTTATAAAATATTAGAAATCCGTTCGTGCCGTATAAGTTAAAAAAACATTCTTCGTACTTTTGTCGGAAAAGTCAAAAAGTACCTCGTACGACAAAAGATTCCTTTCATAGATATCACTAAAAACTCACCGAAGGGTAAAAATGGATTTAAACAATTTTAGGTGGATGGAAAATAATATTACATATTGATGAAACATGGATGTGGATGATAAAATACACCCCAGTAAATACTTACGAATAAACAATCTCGGATAAAAATGAGATTGTGATATTTCCCTTACCTTAGGTCCGACTTGCTTTGTAAGTGTCAGAACCTCCTGTATAATGATTTAAATCATGTTATTGACTTATTACAGAATCATATTCATTGTTATGAAATCATATATGGTTCACTTATGACATTATATTACCCGTTCTTTTGTAAATTCCATGTTAAAGAAGCGTTTTGGGTAAAATCATTTCATTTATCGTAGGTGTTTTGACTTGTTGTTCTTGACATCATTATTACTTATATCATGATTTACTCACTTCCAGAATATAAAATATGATTTATATATCATATATATTCAGTATATATATATATATAATAGGTAGATAAATAAAATGAAAAACACCGTTCATGGAGACGGTAGTCCGTACGTACGCATGAACGCTGTTTTCCTTTCCTTATTGTCTTGAAATGGAAGTAAGTAGATGACATACATATATATATATACATAAATCCAGTAGCTTTATAATGTCATATATTTCATTATTATTTATTATATATACTTTATAATCATTCTTAAATGGTTAACATGGAGAATGAATCTCATCGCGTCGTGGAGACGGTAGTCCGTACGTACGCATGAGCGATGATATCATTTCCATAATATTGAATTGAATTGGAGTGGATTATACAATATATCAGAATCAATATGATGTTGTAATAACTATGTATAGTTATTCTTTACACCCTTATACCCATCCATGTAAGGAGGTGGTGGAAAATAGATTACACCACGGCGTGGAGACGGTATTCCGTACGTACGCACGCGCGGTGATTTCTTTTTCCGTAGGATGGATAGATGGTGAAATAACATATCAGTATATGAGTGATACTGATGTTATTACTTCATAATGAAACAACCTAAGAAGAAGAAGTGGTAGAAGAAATAAAGATGAAAGAATTGGTAACGGTAATTACCTCTTCTTTGAAGCGCCTTTTGGAGACCTCCTCTTAGGGATCTAAAATTGGTCTTTGAGGAAGACCAGAACCTCTAGGATGTTGCTAGGGAAGTGGAGAAGAGATTTTGGCAGGGGTTGTCCGAGCTTGAGTGCTCAAATTGGTGTGAGGAGGAGGGGGAGGAGGTGTCCTTTTATAGGGGAGGAGAGGGGCACCTTAGGAATTCTTAAAAATATTAATTTATAATAAATCTAACCCCACTTAAAAACCTCCAAAAATGACTCATATTCGAAGCTTAGATGAGATAGGGTTGTAATCTCATCAACCAATCAAATTTAGACATGTTTGGATCTTATTTTAAACCTTATCAATTAGATTTAACTCTAAGTTAAATAATTTTACTTTTACCATGTCTTTTTGTTTTCTTTCACTATATGGTTAATACACTTACTATAACATGCCAAACGAACCCCAAATTTTTTATTATTAATATATATATCCTTATCTAAGTCATTTGGCCGAACCTTAGTTTTTTAGGAATAAAATAACAATTAATAATATAATATTTGATTTAAAAACTATTTTGTGTCAATTTTGACACTATTTGATATATGATTTTTGTGAAAGTCATAACAGAATTAAATGTTCGAACCAAGTTGATTAAATCAACATTAATATATCATAGTAACCTATAAAATTAGTGGAATTCATCAAAATTCTCAAATTACATTTATTTTGGTGTTTATAACATCAATTATGTCAATATTTCATTAATATGATAATTACTGCATCATCATTGTGTCATAAATAACTTAACAAATTTAATGTCTAAAAATTATAAATAAAATACCATCATGTAGGAAATCTTTTTATCTTTCTAATTAATATTTATAGTCGAATTTATCTTATGTATAACCCCATATTAAAAATGTTTTAGTTATTAAACTTTGATTTTAACTATTTTAACTATTCATTAAATAAAATAATATTAAATGTCATAATCTAATCCAAGTGGACCTAAATGGTCATATTATATTCATAAGGTTGTTTTTGGTCGAACTACACTTATCCAATAGAATTAGGACATGTGTTAGGGTAATAGTAATATCATATTTACCCTTAGTTACCCTATTTACTATTAACCGTGGTAAAAAAAAGTAAAAAGTTACTATTCACCAAAAATTATTTTCATCTCATTGAACCACATTTTAGTCCTTGATATTAACTGTGTCTGTCGGATTTTCGAAATTCCATTCACAGAAGCGGTAAAATTAAGTTTTATGCAAAATTCAGTTTTTAACCTACCACTTAGTAGTTTCACTATTCATCAAAAATTGATGTTTTTCAGAACAATGCCAAAATATCATCCTAAGCTATATTTCATATTCCGAATTCAAAAATGAAGTCTATTTTACCAAATTCATAACATAAAAGTTGCATTAATTAATTTTATAATTAAATCCCGCTGTTAAAACAAATAGCGTGTTTTTAAGAAATAAAATCTATCAAAAGATTGACACTTGATTATGTCTGGTTTAAATGTGAAATTACATCCAATGACCAATATTGTATTAAACTGTAAAAATATATTCTAAATATACTTTAAAACCACTCAAATTAATGATTTATCAGTATTAATTATTTCTATTAAAAAAGTTGTTTTTTAATTATAATTTAGTAATTTTCACTATTCATTAGAATATGAAAGTTATCCGAAAAGTACCAAAATTTCACCTTAGGCTAAATTCGATACTCCGAATCCAAAAATGAAGTCCATTTTGAGAGTTAAAATTTCTAAAATTTAAAAAGTGGTTATTACTATTCATAACGACTAGTTTTAATAATATTTTAATAGCATATCATTGTTTCGTGAAACTCAGTATTACGTACCACACACGATATCGAGGAAGGTTGTGATTGCGTGTAATGCAAGGCAAGTCAAGGATGCGTGTTGTGCAAGCTCCTTTTGGTGTAGCGTACAACACAAGACATTAGTGAAATAAAAAAGAATATTTTTCATAAAATCTCGGGCTGTTACAGTGGTGAATTTCAAAATAAGGGGAATATTACATAAAGAAAAATTCTTATGTAATGGGTTGTTATTTATCTATTAAATACAAGAATATTATCAATAGGTATTTCATAAAGTATGGGGGAGTTATTCATATTCATCTCAAGGAAAAAAACGGAGATGTGTTTTTCATTTAATGTTCCAAATTTAAAAAATTATTTCTTTATATTAATTTATGAATTCTTATTTGTGATTTCCAAAAAAAGGGATAATTTTTAGTCAACAAGTTTCTATAAGAAGTTTTCATTCCATTATGTTTTGGAAATCACAAAACAAATTTCATTGGTAATATTATCTTTCACTACGAAACATTTTCTTTTTGAAATTTTATTTTCTCTAAGAATGGTTTTGAATTTACATATGGTTTCCAACACCATAACTAATGTTTTTCTAACTAAACTGATCTATCTTTTCCTGAAGAGAAAAATAAGATCCTTATATATAACTTGTAACATTATTGTTCTAAGGAATTTGATTTCTCATGAATTCAGAATCTGATTTATCTAGAATTTAGAATAAAATTTCTCTTGAATCAAAATACAATTTCTCTTAAATTTAGTATCTGATTTCACTATATTTTTAAATACAATTCAATTAGAAATGTGATTCTGATTCTTATAGAAATAAGACTTTGATTCCTTATGGAATCAGACTCTGAATATTTTAGAAGCCAGACTCCAATTTTCATAGAAATTAGACTCTGATTTTCATAGAAATCAGACACTGATTTTCATAGAAATCCAAATATGATTATCATAATATTCATACTCATATAATTAAATAATTAGATTCAAGTATTATATATTTTTAGAATCATATTGTTTATATTTTTAGACTCAGTATTACATAATAATAAGAATATTATAAAATGAAATTGTTATAGTTATCTTATTTTCTTTAATATAGAGTTTCACTTTATTAGATATTAAATGTAATAAAATTTTGGAAGCAAAGTAATTTTATCATATATAGTTATATAAAATGATTTCATCCAATATTTTTTTAAAATATAATTTTCTAAGTTCCACATGTATGGGTCCCTCTAAAATTTTAAAAAAATATGACTTTTGGATTATAAATAGACCGTAAAATAATTTTCCATAAAATAACCAACCAATTGAAATAATTTTAAACACTAATGCATGTAGATTTTTATCGAGAGGTTGAACGTTGGAATGATGTGGTAGTCTATGAGATAATTGAGTTATTTTCCTTATGAAAAATGTTATAAAACACATGTTCAACTATGAAAAAATTATTTATCCTTCTTAGTTTGAATCTGATAGTTATTGTTATCAATCAAGGTCTTTTGGGGATTGAATGTCAGAGGTTCCAATTATATACATAATCAAGGGCTGTAAGGGATAATAAGATAGATACATATCATTGTGTTGGGGTCATAACATTGTGTTGGTGAGATATACTTTCTGGAAAGTATAAATCAATGGTCCTTTATACCAAGATGTTGGATACCCTTTATATGTGTAAAAAAATTTCTCATAGCTGTTTACTTTTTTTTGTAACATGTATTATTTCTGTTGCATTTAGTTACAGATAGTAATTTTGAATTTCATACATATTATTATTATTATACATAATATGATTCATATTTTTTATTATTTAACGTAGAATATTTCCTTTTGCAAACATGTTTATGTTTCTTTAATGGATACATATCATCGGATCCAGAGAAAGTTAGTTTCATTATTATAAACTAAAGACGTATTCTAAATTTATCATGTTTTTCTTTGACCAACATATATTTTATTATGTTAAAAATAAATGTTCTTAAATATAAATTTTAGAACCCCTCATGTTCTTGAGACTTCTACATATAAATTATGACCCTATAAATTGAACAGAGGAAACTTAAAAAGTCAAACTCGTCACACTCGGTTCCTGTGAAAAGAATCAAAAACCGAATAGAAGAGAGACCAAAGATGAATTCTGAAAATTAGGTGTGAAATTTAATTAGTCGCATAAATAAAATAAATGATGAAAAATCATTCCTCAACTATTTTGGAATATTCCAAAACCAACACGTGTTCACACAATGTAGGTTAATTCCAAATAATAATGAATCCTTATTCTATGAATGTATATTTCAATATCCAAAATATCATTTGTTATAACCAAATAATTTTTTTGATAATTTGATATAAAAATATCCTTAAAATATGTTAAAATATTCTTAGTTGCGATTAAAATAAAATTATGAGAAAAATTGGATTATATAGTCTCCAATATAAAATATATATATCAAAAGAACTTTAATAACCAAAAAATATACACCAAAATTAAATAACCTGTACATTAGGCTAATCTTTTCAATAAATATCCAGAATAAAAAACCCTCAAAATCTTTTTTCTTCCAAAATATAATTCAATAAATAATCCTCAAATAAAATACAATAATATTTTCTAGACATTTCTCTTAAAAATTTCCCTATCATTATAGTCATCTTATGCGGAAATAAAATTAATCACCAAATAATTTTTCTATCTGATTGTTATTTATATGTTAAAACATTTATTTCAAAATAAACATAACATTTATATTTTAGATTAATGGAATAAGGAAAAAATTTCTTATTATCCCAGAAATCATGTATGCCAATTGTTGTAAATTCACAATTGTCACCAAATGGTTGTGAGATCAAGACCTTTGGTCATGCATGACATAACGGGTTCCCATAATACCTATAGGTTATCATTTTACCATCATATATTAATTATTATAATGTTAAAATAATTATTATTAAAATCCTAATATATAAATATTTAATCATTACCTATTACATTATCCACACGTTACATTTAAACATCTTCCTAAAAAAGTTAATGAATTATTACCCAAATATTTGTATTTCATATGTTAATCTTATGGGTTATATATAACACAAAAACTAAATAAAAATAAAATAAAATACCCCAACTCACTCAAATTTTAAGTAGAGTATTAATTATATTAAATATATTATCATCCTAAAATATACCGCTACATCATATATCATAATAAATTTATTTATAGAAACTATATTCATTTATCATACATTACAATCTATTTTTAATACTTTTATTTCCTATTCCATAGTAAGTTTTCACTACGTGACCTTAAGATTCATCCAACCATGATTAATACATATAATTTTATAAAATAACTCATACAATCAACCTAGATATCAATTCTTTTTTGATAATGTCAATATCCCCTTTATTTTCTAACATGAAATGAATTTTTCAACAAAATAAATCCTCAAGTCCTTGGTTGAATTCTAGAAATATAATTATATGTTGATTTTGAGAGGTGGAAACTACATAAATGATACATAATTATCCATATTATATTTGGAAAAATTAATTGTTATTTTATATATGAAATGATATATTGTAGGTTATTTGAATATTCGAAAATACATCACAATCATTAAACTAATAAATTACAATAATATTGATAATTAATTCTCAAGGAAGAGATAATAATGTTGTCAAAGATCAAATTACATCCACCATGACAAATGATAATTGATTTGTCAAAATTAAAATCATAAAAACATATTTTTAACTATTTATTCTTAAAATTTAAATGGTCATTATAAATACTATACACGTTGAAAATCCATAATAATTTAACCTCAAAATCCTTCCCATAGAACTCAATAACCCATTTCAATACAATATACAAAATATAATTACACATTGAATATTTATTTATGTAAAAATAAAAAATGGGCTTTCTATATCATTGAAAGTATAATAAAATATAAACATGTTTATCCATGATAGAATACAAAAAAGTTAGAAAAAACTCACATGAATACATCATACTTTCCGAAATTATCAAAAATATACTCTCATAAAAACACTATGGAAATATCTTTAAATAAAATATATTCTAGTTTTTGTAGAATGTTATTTTATCCCAATGTAATTTTCTGGTTATGAGTTCATGATGAATAAATCATGAATATTCTAAATTAATATATTATTTTATAATGAGGATACTTCACATCAATATCCATTTTCTCAAGAGATACAATATTTAAATAAAAAATTAGGTAATTCCAAGAAAATATTGAGAAAATTAAACATTGAATTTAATTTCCCATGAAACATCCTTAAATATTTAAAAAAATTAATTTTTTTTGATGACCATAAATATCATAGTATGTGACATCAAAATAAATAAAACCATTGGACTAGTGAAAAAATGAAATGACATTAAACGATAACTAATATATCAATGTAAAATGAGGGAATGAAATAAATTATTTCCACATGATGAACAATAAAAACATATTCTAGAAACTAAAATTTTAATTTCATGGAGTGAAGAAAAAAATCATTCTTGGAACTTAGTGAATTAAATTCATTACTTCTGTGAGAAATAACTGGATCCTAGAATATCAATACAAGAATCCCACTCATAAATCCCTCCTAAATGAATAATAATATAATTTACATTAACCAATTAATTGGAGAACATTCATATGTAACCCATTATTTATCATATATCAGGTTCACCAGGTTTCATCTGGGATTACCCAACATATAAACTGTAATAGCCTTTCTCAACACCCTCTGGGTGAAAAAAATGTATAAGTTGCATCATGATCATGTCTCAGATATAATGGGTCTAATACTAAAATATAATATGAATAAATATCACTCTCTTCTCACATATAATCCTTAAGTGACATATCATTATAAAAAATTCATTCTAGAAAAATTTAATCATAAACAATTGAAAAGAACTTTTAAACTCGTATAAAAAACTACCTTATATTTCAACATTCCATCTTCTATTAAAAGCACATATTTCATCACCAAAACAACTAAAAAAGTGAATGTGGGGTTTTTATGAATAAATTACATATTTTACACACATATAAATGCATTCATAAAATATTATTAAAAATATGTACGTGTAAGAATAAGAGAGTATTAATGGAATCATTAAAAGAAAATTTTAAAAACAATGTCCCTTACATTGAGTCAAAAATTATATGTACATTATCATCCTTATATTTTAATAAATTTAAGTTAATTATTTATTAGAATGGTTTTTTTATCATTAATAATTTTTTATATAACACATTACCAAATTACATAAAATTACCTAATCATTTCAGGTCACACCAAACCTTTTGATGGTTTTTAGTATATAAGTAAAAAATTACATCATTAGGTTGAATTTGGTAAAATTGATAATTAATACACTAAATTTACAATAATATTTCTGATATTGTTTACAATTTTATAAATTAACTTTACTTTTAAACCAATCATGAATGATGATAGTGAAAGATATACTAAATTACATTAATGGTAATTGTAGACTATAAGTATGCATGAGTAACGCTTCCATATTTCAGCAACCTTAATGGAAAAAAAGAAAACTATTATTTTATAATTATATAAAGAAAATAATTACATAAATATCATATTATTTATTTTAAAATATTTATATATATCACCCATGTTATGTGGTTATGGAAAAAAATATAATCGCTTCATGGAAGTTGTAGTACACACATAAGCATGAACCTCATTATCATTTTCCAGTCTCTGGAATGGTAAGAAAATATGTGTTATATAATATTTTAAGAATGTTATAAATTTTAGGTAATATTATATGTAAATATTAATTCCAAACTTTATCCATCCATGATATGTGGTGATTTAAAATGATTTACATCAGTCAATGAGAATATAGTTCGATGTACACATGAATGTTGGATTCATTTTCCATTTGATTAGGTTTGTAGGTTGATATTGGTGATATAATTTAAATAAATACATAAATTAATATTTTAGAAACCTATTTTATTATATCAACAATGGTAATTAATATTTTATGGATGTGGAAGAATTAATTAAACACATTCATTTGGTTAGTAAAGATACTTGTTCCTTGGAAAGTCCCATTTACTAAACACCTTAAGACCTCTATGTATTGTATTCTGCAAAAATAATTCCTATAGATAATTTTAATGGATGTTATTAATGGAATATTTATGTAACATTTGGAAACAAAAAGTTTCTTGATCTGTGAATAAATAAGAATAAATGGGTCCTTTTACATGTGAAGTGAGGGGCACACTTCCAATTTCCAAAAATATAAATTTCATATAAAATAATTCTATATTTCATAAGGATTAAAACCAATTCATTTATAATATAGGATTATTATGGGTAGAACACACCTATTCCATTTTATGTTATAAATTATTTTGAATATTTTTATATCATTATCATTTGGTTTTAACACTTCACTAAATGTTTTTAAACTTCTATACATTAAAGGTCATTATAGTTTCAAAAAAAGAAAAAAGACCAATAAATGGTCCATGTATTAAATTTTCCATTATATCCTATTAATTTGATAGAATATTATATAATTTTTTTATATATTTTAATACAATATTAATCATTTCAAAATACCATAAATTTTAATTTTTATGACTATTCATTACATTAACATTATTAAAACATAAAAAATAAAAAATAGAAAAAATTTATCATAATACATCCCAAAAATGTAATTCGAATCCATAAAATTAACATATCATAATAAATATCCCAAATTATATCACTTTTACAATTTTTAATAACTTTTTTAATTTTCCATTAATTGAATAATTACTACATCATTGTTGTGTAAAGAATTATGGTAATTATATATTTACTAAAAAATCATTAATAAGATAAATAAATTATATTTCGACTTATGACTTATAGATGAACATATCCCCTTTAATTCCCCATGTTACAGATATTATAATTATAAAAAAAAGAGGGATATTTTTTACTTTTATTTACATAACATATTATAATGGTTATAATCAACTTCAACTAGGAAACAATAGAAATAAAATTGAATATATTATCAATATAAATTAAATGGACTCGTTAAATAAATTTTATACATGATTTGGGAGTAATTTAATAGTCCATTATATTTTATTTTAAAACCTTAATTACATAATTTACCAATAACCGCAAGAACAAAACATACGACGCTTATTATTCATTTTTATTAAAAAATGAATGGGAACATTTAAAAATTTATGTCCTCATGATTCGAAATTTAGAATAAATTTTTTAACATTTAAAACACATATTTTGTTTATTTTGTTATTAAATATAACCAGAAAAATATTTTGAAAATAGGTATACAGAAAAATTCCATTTTTTAATATAATTTTTTTATAACAAAAATTAAATTATAAAACAATTTTAAAATACCATAAATGGATTCTATTTATTTTTTAAGAAAAATTAAAATTTAAAAAATAAATAAAATATAATTTAATTTCATAAATTAATTAATAGAATATACATATTTAATTACATTCCATCAATTTTTTCTATTCATTTAAAAAATATTTTTTAAAAAATCATATAAGCTAATCATTTGATAATTTTTACATGACCATTTAAAAAATTATAAAAACTTTTTAATTTTTTTTCAATTTTATAGATGATTAATATAATATTCTCTCAATAAAAATAAATAAACATCATATTCATTGAAAATATTTATTTGAGAAATAAGATGGATTTTCAAAAACAAATTGGTACTTATTTTTTTATGAAACAATTAAAAACATTTTAAGGAATATAGGTGTAATATATTCAATAACATATATAATAATGATGTCCATTGATGTCATAAGACCAATTAAATCAAAATTCCTTATAATAAAAAACATATATTATTCAATATGACATTGTAATACTAAATATGATGATAGATGATCCATGATATATAACCACATATTTAACATAATATTGATGTAATCAAAATATTTTATTTATTTTCTAACCAAATCCCATTGATTATTCAACCTCATTTATTCTCTTGACCACATATTTACTATATTTTAACGAATAATTCATGGTCTATATCCTCATAATTGATCATTAGAATGAATATATCAGTTAATAGTTATAGTAAACTAAATATTTAATACATGTGATCATTAATATAACCCTTTGGTTTTATCAGACAACTTTTTAAAATACATGATCATTGAAAATAGTTTTAAAATTTTGTAAACAAATTGAATTAAGATAAAATAAAATATGTATAAAAAATCACTCAATACCATTTATTACTAGTTCACATAAATAATTTGACTACAATTCATAAATGGATACAATTTATTTATATATCTTATATCCTTCAATGAAAATACCATGAATATATTATAATAAATATTAAGGTAATATCTGTTTATATCATTCTCCCCCTATAATTGTTTTAGAAAGTATATCCCTCCAAAACATTTATCCCTTTGATAAAATTATTTTCTGTTTTTAGTACAAAAATATGATTATTAAATCAATGAGATTTAGTATCAACTTGTAATTTTGTAGTATGAATAAAAAAACATTTGATTATAATTTAATTTATTGTAAACCAAATATTTCATTAAACAACTAATAGAAGAAATTTATTGATATCTTAACTATAAAAAATAATTAATAGAGAAAATAATATTAATTTAAAGTAATTATATAAATTAGATATAGTCAATCATTGTTCACATATTGGTTAAAAGTAATTAGTAGAATTAAACTCTCATGATTTGTATGTGTGAATGAAAAATTTTTTTTAATAAAAAATAAATAAAATGAATATTAAAATAAGTAAAAAAATTACTTTAAATATCCAATTAAATATGAATATTTATTATACGCTTTTATAAAATAAAAAAATTAAATTCTGTACACATAAGTAAATTTATATTAATAAATAAATCTAAAAAAATTTAATGCAACATTTTCTCAACATATTAACACTCAAAAAATTAACGGATGTTATTAATTTTGAATTGTTCTTGGATAATTATGATATATAAAAATTATTTATCTCTTTTATTTTCCAGTAATTTCACCTACTTATTTTCCTGACCCATACATGATTTTTCGTACTCATTAAAATTATAATGTTTTCATCTAGATGTCATACATAACAAAACCATAATCTATGGAATTCAATTTTATTTATGAGAGGTGTTATTGAGTCTCTCAATAAATAAAATTTATAAGTCAAAATATTTTACATTAATATTAATGTTTCCTCTTCCATATTGTTGGTATATTTTATTCAACGTGTATTAATCCTTATTGATTTTAATAATGGTAAAATAATATCTCTTATAGATGGTATTAACCTAAAATTCATGATCATCATTCATTTTAGATGTAATTTTTTAGAATTCATGTTTATTTCTTTCCCAATCCCATAATTTTATCACATGATATATTTTCTATCTTCTAATTATTAAAAAATAATATTTTTTAGATTAATTCCTCAATATGTGACCAAATATACCATACATAACATACACTCATTGAGTCTTTTTTCTCTAAGAATCACATTTTTCATTTAATTCTAAAATAATATTGCATATTTTATTTATGGTGGAGTAGTGATTTCATCTTCTCTATTTAGGAATTTTTTAACCACATCTTGTCAGTGGTGAGTTTCAAACTAGACATTACACTATTACCCTTTTTTTGTTATGTATACTTATCCCATTGATTCACATACTAATATCATTAATAATAATTTATATATCTTATAATGGATAATTTACATTTATTCATTCTATTAAACAAAACCTATATAATATGATACATTGTATTCATTAGAGTTTGAAACACCATGTTACTCCCATTTTATATTACCAACATAAATTATAGAGCTCCATATTTAAATTTTTTATTCACTATAGATTCAACATTATTCTCAATGAATTGTTATTTTATATTTGTTATCAATGATTTTACATTTTAATTCTGAATCACAATGTGTTATGTTTTCAATAATATAGAGATATTTTTATTTTTTTCTATCATATAATGATAGATTGTATTCATTAACCATTAAAATATCATAAACAATTATTTAACTCCAATAAATTTACACTATTAACATAAAAACAATTATTAATAAAAAAAGAAACATAGTCACTATTCTTCATTATTTTAGGGAAATTTAAATTTGATACTATTAATGTGTATTGAGTAATATCATATTATACTCTATAAATTAATTATAGTACCGTTGAATGGTATTTTATCTAAATATAATGTTGTTATTATAGTAATAATGATTAAATTAATATTATTCAAACAACGATTGAATAACAATTACATTTTTTTCATAAAAAATTGATATCTGGATTTAAGATTTATCATCTTAGCAATATTTTTTTATTTACTTATCTTTATCATATTTAAAATCAATTTATACATTTTTAATGGAATCCTTAAAAACATTATCATCTTTAAATTTCATTATTATCCATGAAAATATTTTTAACATGGAATATCTATTTAATGTTTATTAACAAAATCAATTGACGTAATTTTATATCATTATATTTATATCTGAGAACATTACGATCAAATGATTTTCTATATATAGTGATCAAAATATCAAAATGATCACAATATGCATGTTTTGAATCATAACCCATTATTATGTATGAAAAACTTTCCTTCGTATTTCACACCATATTCATTATGTTTCTCAATTTTAGAGATTAAATTGTATCCATGATATAATTAAAACATTATTAAGAAGGTATAGTAATAGATTATAAAAAATCATAAATAATATTAAATTGGGTAAAATAGGATACCAATATAAATAGAATATATATTATCCATGAACCATTTAACTAAAACTAATTTTATATAGGACCAATATTTTTAGATAACTACAATTATTTTATACATTAATTAGTGAATATAATTCATTTGATGGAGGAGGTAAACACATCATAAAATCAGACATATTCTAATCTATGAGCGCATCAACCTACTTATACCATTAATGAATAAAAAATAGATCTATAAGAAATATATTTTGTCATTTGTTTCACATGAGGGGTATTAATTTAATATTTTTAATAGATCATTAGGGTTGAAAAACAATCTAATATCATTTTAGAGGTCCATACGAAGATAGACATACCAATTACGGGGGGATATATTATAAATTTTAATTAAAAAAATATTTAAAAAAATATTTATCTCTCTTGAATCCATTGATTGGATCGACACATGTAATAAATTTATCAAAATAAAATATGGTATTAATGTATAAATAATCGTCGATTTATTGAGTTTTCCAAAATCTTACATGTGGATACTCCTAAATATTTTGTACATGAAATCATATGTCTCTTGGTTAGTTTCTTATCATAAAAAGTGATGAATTGAGAATGATTACATCTATTAACAACATATAATGATGCCTCCCACGACATTTTTGACATCACATAAATTCACTAATTATGTATAATCAACGAGATAAAGTTATGTAATTTAATATTTAATACATGATAATATTATTATGTTAGTACTTATTAGAGTAAAATTATTTCCATGACTGTTGAATACGAAAAATGACCGAGTCATTAATATATTCTCCAAGCATTTATATATATGAGGAACACATTAAAAAATTAATATAATGGCCTTCTATTGATATCTATAAAATAATTTAATAGATGTATATAAGATATTAAATGATTGGATGATACACATATTTAGATATGTCATTAATTTTATATTCTATGTATATCATAATTTCCCATAAATATTTTTCAATAGCTATATATATTTTAAAATATAGTGATATTTTCATATTACTATTTTTTAAATCAATGTCAAAAATTTTGTTTTGTATAAACTCACCATAACCACTCCTTTTGAGAATACATTATCTATTTCAGATATTTTTTTTATTTAATATTATATATTTTATCCTAATTTAATTTTTCCTTCATAATAAATTTCCAACAACAATTAAATAATTTAAATGGAAGATTACAAAATTTATACTTTTTCCTATTAATATACTTATAATTATAAATTTTAAATCATTATTATCATATAAATTTTATAAATTTGAGGGAGGATAATTTCAAAAGAACAACACTTAATCATGTAAAAATAATTTTTTATGAAATAACATTTTTACTCTGTAAATACGTACATATATATATATTTATAACTTAAAATTGCAGCGGATAATGATCTTAATTACATTAAATTAGTTTTTACAATAAATAATGTTTTCATGATTTTATGGTAACAGAATAAATATCCCCTTGAAAATAAATGATTCAACTAAACATATGAAAATATTATTTTATTATGGAAATAATTTAATTCAAACTAAATAACAAAGATATAAGATTTATATGATCAATGAAAAATTTAAAAATAATTATTTTATTTTGTATAATCAAATTTGAACACCTAAAATTTTCTTAATTATACAGATCATTCTTATAAAATGATAAAGTAAAAGAAATTAATATTCTCTGAAAACTGTATTTTGGTACTAAAACCCAAACATACCATAAGATGATAATATTTTAATTCCATGTCAATATGGTTATGAATAATTAAAAAACTATGTTTTAACAACATATTTTAAAATTAATAAATTACAATATTTAATAAAATTAGAAAATATAATGAAATATTGTTTTTATTAGAAATTGATTTATTTGAATATTAAATATTAATTTTTTTTTGTTTTGTATTATTTGAAAAATAATGTTGTTTTAAAAAACTATTAATATTAAATATAATTTTTTTTCTTAAATCAAGTGATTCCTGAAATAAAAACACCCTCTCAAAAATGGTATATTTTTTTTTAAAAAATAATTTTATTAATAATAAAAGATATTTATATATATATATATATATATTTGATAAACTAATTAAATTCTATTTCTTTTAATAGTACCAGTAATATAAATTAGAAATGTGTTTCAAAATGTGTATAATCCTCTTAGTTCCTACTAATTCAAGGTTTCCATTTTTATATTCATATCAAATATTTATATTTTATCTTAATATATCATGGTTTCATTTAAGGTTTTTGATTCATAAAAAGAACGATATTTATCAAAATGAATTATTAAAAGGTAATTATATATTAAAATATAGGTACATTATATTATTTATCTTAAACAAATTGTTTTTGGGAAATTTGAATCACATTAATTTCTATATGGAAATCATATTTAACCATACACCACTATATTTTCATGTTTATAATTAGTATTTTGAATGAAATTTATCAATATGATAAATTATTAAAAGTGATTTGTAAAGAGAGTTACACCATTAATAATTTTACATAGAATATTAAAAATAGAAGAATATGTATATATGTAACGAATGAATTACCAAACCATTTAAAATGGTTTATATGATAATCATACAACTCAATATCTTGTCCTTGGTGGATTGATACATTACATAGGACTCTAGATTATCTTGAGTGAAATCCTACTATATATTACATTTGTTGTAATTTCTTTAGAGTTTCATTGTTTTATGGTTGTTGGTGGATATATCTATTGTGGGATCAAGGATTGGGACACCAAGCTGTATATTTCCCGAGCCTCATACAAATTAAGAAACCTAATTTTATAGATTCTCTCTTTCCCTTAGACATGTATGTCTGTTAACTAGTACCACTTTATCATTAATGATACTCCATCTTTCTATTAAATAGTGTGTTTGGGACAATGACTATTTTAACTTTATTAATCATATTTCATGATATATGGTTCAGTATAATAATAATATTTCTCACTCAAAAGCACATTCCACGATTTTATATGTTTATGTTATTGTTCTCCATGTTGGATGAACAACTGAGAGGGGGCTGAATTCGTGGGTTCATTTTATGAATTGTCATTCAATAAAATTTTACCTTTAAGATATTCTATTGTTATTGCTCCAATAATTATTATATATCAATATAACCTCATGTACAATTTAATAATATACATTGAATAAAACAATATTTATTTGGATTATAATAAATTTTTACTCATTATTATGACAGTTACATCCCATAACACAAACTCTTCACTATCAAATAAGTGATTACATATAATGAAAATCCGAATATAATCGATACAGAGACTAACTATGTGACACCAATTCCAGTACCCACTGGAGGAGAAAATAATAATCTAAAATAAATTTCCAAGAAAATGAAACATCGTACTCATCAATTTTTTTTACCACATAGAAATATGTACTTTTTCTATGAGTAGATGGATTAGAAAGTCTGAACGTGTACCTCTTCAGGATTGTTAATAGCCTCTTGAAACATTATGAAATTTTTCAAACTAACGTCCATATCATGTGTTATTTTGATTCGCCTTAGATTAATTTAAAACATAGTTATAGCTACTTGAGAGCCCTCAGGATTTGATATAAATTCTTCTACTCATTGATAATTAATGTATTAGTCTCTCAGTTGATCATGTGAAGGGAACATGAGTTCTAAATTATCACCGACAATTTTTCCAATACATTCACCACATATTTATATATATATAATAATAAATAAAATTATTCGGGAAATATAAAAGTCGATGTTTTTATATTTTAATTCTGGAAACCCCATATTCTTTAATACATGGATCATCTCATTCAGCTCAATCAACAGATTATTGATTTGTCAAAAAATTACTATTTTCTAAATCATTCTCAAATCTTTATTTAAATCCCATGAAGACATATAAATCATCCATCCATGAGATAATTAAGATCATAAAAAATTAATTAATTTCAATTATTCAGAAACATTTTATATTTACCAATTTTTGTGGAACTACTTTCATTATAATCGGTTATTTAGATCCCTTTTGATATATATAAATTATTTATTTCAAAATATGCTACATGGTTCAATTCATATTTTTTCAATCAACTATATCAAAATAAACAACATGATTATAACAGGATTTATGTCATATTATACAATGTGATTCACCTATGGGTATCTTCATTCATCTAAGTGAATAATTTTGACTACATCACTAAAAAGAACTATGCGTATTCTCTACATGAATTGGATATGTGAATCTAGGATATTCCATATTTCTCTATAATCTATACAAAACCACATCTTCTATATACCTACCCATGTAAATAGCTTATACACATCTTATAAATGTTTTAGATAGTAAAAATAATCAACTAGAACTTTCCTTTACATCTTTTGAGGATCATCTCATCAATCATCACACATTAATTTCTTATATTGTGATGACCATCTCATCTAAAATTCATGCACATGTTTTTATTTTATTCTTTTCCCATATAACATGGAATTATATAAATAACCTAATATAATTAAGAGAATATTTTTATCAAAAATTATGTACAATAAAACTTCATTATGAAGCCCAAATAATTCTCTTACCATTATTGTCAACTCCTATGAAAACATATTGTACTATTGACAACAAATACAATACATACTAGGGAATAATAATAACTCCATTAATAGTTTTTTAAATATAAGTCATCATTATAAATATGTGTAATTAAATTGATCTCATATCGCTTATAATCATATATAACCAAATTAATATATCAATGTGAGTGAATTTCTAACTCTTCATTATATCATAACAGAACACTCATACTATTCCCCCATTTCTGAGAGAATTATGTCACCACAATCTACACCAATTAATACTCCCCCAATTTGTAATACTATATATCTATGTGGATAACATAGCTTAAAAACATGGTACCTATAACATTTTTTTAAATTCTATAATAGAATTTTTACGATATCATAATTTTAATTAATTATTCACAAATATAACAATATGGTTTTAAAAGAAATATGTAATCTAAACATATTTAAAAAACTATAAATAATAGTTCATTTATATGTCATGTAACTCCAAATATTTTCTCTTGTTATTACAAAAAAACGGTCACCAACAATATCTCTGTTTAATACAGTCATTACAATCGGTTGTGAGTGTGATTATTATACCTCGTTCTTCATCTATAAAATCATTCATCACTTTCCAGATTTAGTAGAGTTAAATAATAATTGATTATTTTCCATGGCTTCTCTTACGTAAGAATTTTGCTCTTCTTATTTTATTTTCAAGGTATTAAGTATAATTCATTAGGAGTAATCTCTTCATGTTGCCTATCATATATATCATCAATATGTGCCTTCATTCCACAACTTATTAGCTCAAAAATAGAAAATAAATGTATATAAAGAGGGAAACATATGTTTCATTGATATAATATTCATAATGAATGATTACTCCTAATCTGGTACATTCATTTATTCTAGTTACATCACAAGATTAATTATTTAGACTATTCTATGTTTTTTGATAATCATCTATCTTATTATCCCATTCCTTACTTTGATCTACTTCATTATATTGAAATTGTTTCCCTATATTAGTCATCTAATTATTCAATTTTCAAAATAAAGATAATTTCAATTAGATATTATCTTTATCTATAGAAACCATTTTCACTTCATTACTCTAATAATATGGTTATCTTCCTCTAATTGATTGTCCAATTTTAGGATTTGGGGAAAAAACATGGCACACTTTCATGAAATTCCTATTCTTCTCAAAATCGTCACAATAATTTCCATTTGTTTTCTTTTGAAACCCTTTAACATTTATAGAAAATGGAATATCTCCATTAAACATTATAATACATATATCATCCTTGTTACATTCCCAACTACAACGACCATAGTTTAATTTTTATATCATAAAAAATTGTATTTAGTGGTGGTCTAGAATTTCTAAAATTTTGTTTTCTCTAAGGTTTTGTCATAATATTACCTATAAAAATCCCCCATTTATTATATAATATTTTAGTATAAATATATGTTAAACCATAGAGAATATTATTTTTGAATATTCTTACTACACCACCTATAATAACCTAGAACCATTATTCCTTCATATTGGATCCAAATAAATCCATATTTTTTGTGCTTGTCCAATTGTAAAATGATCCTTAATTTACATCAGGGGGGTTGTATACACCATGGACCATTAATACCTAATTTTTAGATTGACTTTTTTCCCATGATGTTTCTTTTTCCAAAATAATAAATGGTTAGGATTGTGACATCATATGTTACTTATAAGTGTTTTATGTTGAAATTTTAAAGTATGAAATTTTTACTAGCTATTGAAACACTTCATATAACCTTTATGAGAAGATTATACATTAAATTACACTTATATATTAAATTATACTATCTTTTTAAAACTCTTGTTGAACTATGACACATTTGTATTGTGTTTCAAAAAACACATTTTTTAGTGTGTCATATTCTTTTCAAAATCACTTACTATATTTTATAGATATGTAGAAATTTGTTTATTCTAATAGATTTTGTAATTATAGTCACCTTCATTATTTTTTACCTCATCCATATTATTAAAAAACATAAAGTTTTTTTATAAATATTTTTCATTTTTCCATTGATATATTTTATATACTACATGTATAACTATAATTCATAATTAATCTCAAACACATGTTTATTCATTTAGTCTCCCTTATCACTACTTCATGGATAATTTTTTCTATTACATAAATGTGAAAAGAAAATAAATCAATAATATAAATAAAAAAATGATGATGAATGTTTCTTTGAATTGATCATTTATTTTTTCCCTATGAGGTGATTCTTCATCAACTTTTCCAATTTATTTTTGTGTGTTTCTCGTCATGTGGTGTAGATTAAGATTCTACAACATTTTTCCTTGAGACTGTTTAAGAATAATGACTTTCTTTTCAACTATTGCAACAAATTATATTTCTATTACTCTAACACTTACACATTCCCATCAAAATTCACTTCATAAAAAGTAAATATTTTATTTCATTCATCATCATATTTTTCTCTATCTAAATCACAGGATTCAAAAACCACTTATTGTTTTTGTTTCTCTTCAATATTGATTAAAATAACCATACTATTTTCATAATTGAAATCTATAAAATTCATAAACTCAGAAAATATTATATTCTTATATAGTTCATCATGATACCAAACATCTCTTTCTTCTCGGGCCAATTTGTTTTTATATAATGTGATTTAACAGATTCCCCATAAATTTTTTGAAGTGTATAGACTCATCCATTATCTCTAAAAATCGATTTATATTTTAGAATATCACATTACATATGATAAAATATTCATCAATAATTTATTCATTATTTATTTTATGTCATCAAATTTGATCGTATAAGATTATTATTGGTGGTATTGAAATTTATATTACCTTCAATATAGCTTCTTAGTTTTTCCCATATCTCTATGGTTACCTGGACACCCAATAAATTTACGTAGCCCTTCTCTCATAGATAAATCGTGATAAAATTTTAAAACATTCAATATAACTTCATATTTCACCTATAAATATCATTCATAACATCATCATCATGGATAGGTTGAAAACCCCCCATTGTAGCATACCTTACATCTATTCAAAATGATAATAGGATGAGAGACATCATATTTTTTCAATATAATTTCTATCAGATATAGAAATAACACATATATTAATTGAGTTATGATTTATATTTTCTCTTAAATTATACTTTATTCTTATATGAAACCATCTCATTGATATTAATTGAGGTTCCTTAACCTTTATTATATTCCAAAATGGGTGTTAATCAGTTGTCTATTTCAATTAATTATCATTATTTCCAATTCAACCTTTCAAACATGATAAGGTTATTGATATACTAAATATTATATCCATGTATCACCTCATTTTATTTTGTGATAATATAGCAAGTAATAACAAATATTTAAATGGTTAGGAATAACAACATAATCCATAATATATTGGTTAGATTACCCAAAATTGATTATTCACTATCAAAAAAGAGATTACATCCAAAAAAATATAAATCTGATCATGTTACAAAGTCACTATATACATAAACTTCAATCACCCAATTTAATATAAATTTTTATTTTACAATTTGGACCCAATAAAAAATTATAAAAAAGTCACATTGGTTTCTTCAAAAAAACATGGTAATCAAATATTCCTTGATGATGATATGGATTGAAATGTCTAAATGTCTAGCTCTTCAAAATTTAATATAGATACATGAAGTAGGTCTTTGGGTCTTGAATATCCTTCAATAATTGGTGTCTTCTGTATTATCTTCAACTTTTTAAATACTCATATTTATCTTCTTTAATGACTCATAGATTCGTCTCCGCTTATTTTTCTACATGATAATGAATTTATCAATGTCACATGTGATATTTTCATGATAATACGAGTTATAAATTCTTACTTTCCCATTTTTGGAGAATGTAACCACATATTTACATGAAAAAATCATCATGAACATTATTATCAAAATATCGTTGTCAATGACTCTAATATTGAATTATAGAACCCCTAGGATTTTTTTAGTAAGATCTTATCATTCAAAACAATCAACTAATTCAGGATAAAGATCTAACTTTAAATATTATTAATTATAATTCAATGATTTTTTAAATACCATATTGTTTAAAGAATCATTATTATACAAGGTATAGAGATACACATTATCTCATCAATTTCCATAAATATCACTTCCTCAAAACAATATTAGGTCCATATTTGTTCAACCAATCCAACAGATTTTAGTTAGCTACATGGTTAACAATGACTACATAGCAAGAAAATGCATCACAACCAACTACGTTGTTCACTTTTTCAACGTATCAATTAGATACGTTGCATTAGACTATATGGTTTCCATCATAAAAATTTCAATATTCATAAAGGGGTTGTTTAGGTGGAAAATTATTCGACTTTTTGAACCATTTTGGATATGTAACAGAAATGGCTACATGAAGTTGTAACATGAATCTGATATATTATAAATTTCTCTCATGTTAATATTTAACTATTTTGCCAAATTCTATCCCATATTCATCACTTTATCAATTCCCAAAAATTTAGTATACATCTCCATTAATCCGCCGACACTTTATTTTAAATCATTATAGGATCAACTCATCAGTTTTCAAACATCACACTACACATTATCATGATCTTTTTATTATTTTATCAATATTTTTTAGGCTCGTAATTCATTTCCCACTTATCATTGATATAACTGAATCATCTTATAGACTGGCATGAATGATTTATTAAGGGTAACATCTCATTCATTTCCATTAATAAAAATTAAATTATTATTCAATATCATCTTAAAGAGTACTAAAAAAATATTAAACTATTGAAAACAAATCCTTACTCCAAACAATAGAGGTATAATTTTCATTTCACATTGTACGAGGGTTAATTCTTGTTTATGATATTAGTAAAACGAAAATTATTAACATGATTGTTCAAAAAATATTAAATTGGATGAATTGTCATAATAAATATTTGGAAATATAACATCCCATCAGATTAAAAGTAAAATCTATATTAGATATTAGACAAGGTATGCCACATCAAGTATAAATGAAATACTAAATATAGTTATATAAATGGTACCATTATAAACTATTCTTAAGAATATATGACATGAACAATAATAACTGAATTATTAAAATACGGTTTAAACATGTCTATAAAATGAATCATTTGATGACCATTTATTTATAAGATAAACCTATAGACTTTTGAAAATATAAGGAAATATTTTTCAAAATAATATTTAAATGTTGAAGTGTTTTATACCATTAAATAAAAATATCACCCTTGTTATATTATATTAACGATATATATATATACTACATTTAATTTAATCATTAAAAATAAAAATATATTTTTTCTAGATATGCTATATTAATAAATCAAATTTTATGTATAAAATATGTACTTGTTTTAAAAGCATGGTTTTTTCCTTTCAAAGGAAAAATATTATTAAATATAAATTTTTGAACTTGTATAAATTTTATTTTAAAAAATAAACATACATTCTAATATCAAAATATAATCATTTAATTTTTTTGGTTTTTTGGTAGTTTTTTATAATTTTTTTTGATAAATATCGAAATGACATAGCATTCTAAAAGAAAAGTGACTTTTTATCTATATAGTTTATAGTGTAAGGTTATAGTTTAAATTGGATTTAATGTAAAATGAAATCAATTGTACATCAATCAGTCTAATATATGTCATTTTATTATTTATGATTTTTAATTTGGATATAAAAACATTTCAATAATTTGAACATATTCACATTAAAATCCTCTATCTTGTCTACTCTACTAGACTAATTTCAAATTAAGTTTAGCTATATATTTGTTTTGAATTTGAAAAATTTATTCCATATTTTGAATCATAAGGTCTAAATTTGTAAAATATGTTCTATTTTTTTTACAAAATATGAAACATAATTGTTCGAATATTTATTACTATGATAAATAGTAAGTCAAGTAATTAAGGGTAAATATAATTATGATAAGGATTTGAAAATTTCACAAAAAAATTTAATAAAATTATTTTAGTTTTTAACATAATCATACTGTGGTCGATTTTTGGAAGTCATGGAACCATAACAATGATATTAATCCCCTTGCAATATTTTATTTTATGAAAAATAAAACATATTACTTTAATGTTTTTAATAAGTGTTTAATTTTTAATATGTGTTAATCTAGAAGATATCTTTATCCATAAATATTATTTTCAGAGATAATATATTTATCTTCATCATTGTTTTCTAATATTTTATTTAAGAAATAATTACCATAAAATCTTGTAGAATATTGATATAGTAATTATTAAATTAATTGAAATATCAAATAAATGTGATTAAAATTTTTAAATAAATAAAATTGTATACAATTAATAACATATTTAAATTTTCTAGATTATAGTGACATGTTGTTGATGTTTTAAAATAATTGTTTTTCATATTTCTTATTGTATTCATATTTGTAAATGTCAAAATAATGAATAGTATAAAAATTGAAATTAATAGTATTTTAAAATGAATAATAAAATTATAAATGATATAAAATTCATAAATATATTATATCCTTCCAAATGATTTGGATAATATTTTACTTGTTTTCACTGTAAGAGTTAATGCTGTTAAATATGTGTTAAAACTACATGATAAGGATTGAAAAATAGTCGTAATATGTCAAATTTTCATTTGATGAATTCATTATGAGTAATAATAAATATATATTCAAAATAAATGTGCCTTTATCACTTTTTTAATATACTTTTAATTTTGATTAATTTATCATTTTTTGGAATTCCATGAGTTTCCCTCACCTATCATCAAAAACGTAACTCCTTATTATGTTTTAATCACTCCTAGAATCCATTTGGGTTAAGAAACTATCTTCATAATTCCATTCATATAATCCCTACTTAAATTTATGGGGTATTATTTTCTTCATAAATCCATCCTTAGTGGTAATAAGGTGTTAAAATTGGAAACAGTTGTAAAGAAAAGGTTTCGTTTAAATAAAGTATTACTGTTTTTATCTTCTTAAATGTCCATAAAATATTTTTAAAAAATGATGAAATAAAAAATCTAGTATCCTTTTTATATTGATATTATATTATTTCAGTTTAATTTTTAAATACATAAATACTCCCATTTAATAGTAAAAGATGTTATTGTTCATGTATATAGAAGAATATCACTTCACAAACCAATTTAATTCATTTTCTATAATCATCACTCAAGAAATGTAATAACAAAAGAATTATTGTTTATATATAATATTACTGAAATATTGACCATTTTTTAAAGATAATATATTATTTTCATTATTATTCCTCTAGGAATTGACAAATGATAACATCATTCATGCGTACATGTTTATTAATCCTCCACGAGGTGATGTGATTCATTTTTAATCACCACATCACATGGATGATACATATATGTATATTTAAATAAATAAAATCATATTAATGATAATATAATAAATTTTTATGACAAAATTATACAAACCACCTTTCAATAATGATCATTGAAAAATTTAAATGTTACTCAAGAATATGCATTACTAACTTTCTACAATATTATAATGTAGTTCATTTTTCTTAACCATATTTAATGGGTGAATTTAAAATTAAGATTCATGTATATGAAATATGATTATTTCATGAATATTATTCTTAACGTGAATGAATAATTATCACCATAATTCCCAAAGACATTACAATAGTTTCCTTTTAAAACAAATTTAATTTTCTTTCTAAAATGCTTTATATGCAAGATGAGGCAATCCTTATGATACACATGACATTGAGAATTTATGCATTATATAATTTTTTCGTTTTTCTAAATGGTACACTATTTTTATATTTTGTTACACAGAAAAATGAATCTCTTAAAAGGATTTTGTTACGTAAAAGGTTGAGTTTTACTGAATAATAATATATTATTAAAATATTATTATATAATATAACAATATAAAACCTATATGTTAATTTTGAAATGATTAATAATATTATTTAAAAAATAAAAATAATGTTTTAATACATTCTTCAATATTTAAATATAAATGAATATAAGAATAAAATTAATATTAAGGTAATTTTTCTTAATAAAAAACAATATTTATGATGAAAAAGTCATCCTATTAATATAAATTATATTAAATACAATTATCGAATGAAATTAATGTAATATATATATATATATATATATCATATTACGTAATATATTCTTCAAATTAATCCAATATATTTGATAAGAATAAGATAAAAATAAACCCAATATTAGGCATACAAAGCCATATTATTATAAAAACAGTTCTGCCATATTTTAAATTTTCACCAAAATTAAATATATATATTGATAAATTTATATTTTTAATAATAAAAATAAACATAATATTAAAAATTTTAATGTAAAATTTTACTTTCGATTATTTTTTGGTATTTTTAAGAGAAGTTTTCTTTTCTTGATGAATAGTGAAAAATATTGATTTTTAATTGAAAATTGTTTTCTCATCTAATTTATTTATAGAGTAAAATTGTATTTTCATTATATTATAAAATATATTTTAACTAATTAATATTCAATTTGACAAAATTTTCCCATTTTATCCCATTTTACATTTTAATTGGATATAAAACATCTTAAATGATTGATTATTTTTACTTTTAAAAACATATTTCTAATCCCGTTTGTGGGTTGGAATTTAAATTAATATCTTCCACTTATATCATTGTAATTACTGAAAACTAATTCAATAATGGGTATAGTAATAATTTATAATTTACAATAACATAATATTAGTCTGTTACCTAAACGAATAGTGAAATAAATTTTTATTAAATAAATTGATTAAGAGAAAAACTTGCATCACAAGGGAATAATCCATAACCATCATGGATAAATTGTCAAATAAAAATATTAATGGGATGGTATTATTTCAAAGATATAATCCCTTGCATCTAATTTGGTTAATTATTTGTGGCACAATATGTAAGGTATACCTCTCAAAATTCATTACCTTTTTATATTTTCAATAGTTTTACCCCTCTCGTACTATAAAAAACACAATCAACCCTTCCACATATTAATAACATTAATTTCCATTGACTCTTAGAAACCGAATAGACATTGATCCTTATCATTCCAAAACTCATACTAAAAGCCTAATTTTATTAATTAATAAAACCAAGAATGTATTTTTGTAAAAAACAATGTTACGTGAATTAGAGGTAACATTCTTCAATGAAAACTTTTATTTCATTTAATTTAACACACAATAAATAATTATATATCATAGATATATAATTAAATATATAACTTAAATATATGGATATATTGTTGATTCTAATATTTTTACCTATTCATTCACACAGATCTCTCAAATGGGATACACAATCATCATTTTTATATACGATGAACTACCGCATCATGAATAGATGGCATTAATTCTTCTATTTAGCACCATTAAAGGCTTGAAATAATTAATTATTTGTATTTTATATATGATATATATGATATTTATAATGAATTTATGGTTTTTGAAATTATTATTTAACTCATTCATTAATTATTTCACTTTTTTGGAATATGATAACATCATTTGTGTACATGTAGACTAGCGCATCATTAAGGGAATTCATTCGTTCACACTATACATGTATTATATGGAGTATGGTTTTAATAAAAATATGTTATATATATGAATAAAATAAAATAATTGAATTATGATATAATCATATATATATATATATATATATATATATTAATTTTCATTATTTTATATAAGACAAATAAATTGTTGTAGCATTCATGAATATAGATGACTTAACATCTACATGAACACGACATTTCATCCAATATCTAGAAAATATTATTTGACTATTATTAATAAATATGAAATTAATACATATGATAATTAAATCATGGATTAAATAATTGAGATTATTAAATCATAATCAACATATCAATTACAAAAATAAAAAGTTAAAATATAATTGGAAACTAGTCAATTAACACACAAAATAAGGAAAAATGAAAAGTTTTATCAAACTAGTAATAATATATTATAATAATATAGTATATGATAATATCAATATCAGTGTGGTTCTATTATTATATAATAATTGTCTTAAATTTATTATACCGAATGTTAATTAACTTTCAACTAAATGGGAGGGTAAGGTATGTAATTTTTATCTAACATTTTCTTTCCATGAAGCTTACACGATTTTCAACCTTGATTTTTTCTGTGGTGTATATATTACCCATGTAGCATTTCATATAATTAATATATTTATCATCATATTATTAAAAGTTTCATTTTATGCCATCTCATTCATACGGATTATAAAATCAAAAGTTTCCACGTGGTAATGGACATCTTCTCAATTTCAATTTTTTGAGAAAATCGTTATTTTTGTGAATCTAATTTAATTTATATGTTGTACCAAAACAAATATAATAAATTACTAATTTTAATAAATAATTAAGATTTATTTAGTTTCAATTTGAATTACTTATTCTTATGTGACATAAACATAAATTTACCATGATTTAATGAAAAATCATAAGTTAATTATTTTTAACTGTGTTATACTACATTCTCAATATCATTAAAATTATTTTATTATGTGTGAAATGATTTTAGCGATCTATTTATGTTTTTATACTTCTCTTCTATGTATTTTTAGTACATAATCATAATCGATTAATTGGTTGAGTCACAATTCATTGTTATTGTCTTTTAAATATTTTACATCATAATCATATTTTATTCGGAATTGATTACAGATGAATTATCATTAAGTGATATAATTTGATAATTGTTTAATAAAAACATTAGATTTCTTCTATTATGATTATTCATTATATTTGTCAAGTAATTTTAACTTTTTCCACTCATTCATAATTAAATTTTAATTGTAATTTTTTTCCCTTAAAACCCGACATCAATTTACTCTTCAGATAGAAATATATTTTTTTAAACAATTAACTATATTGTAACCAATTTTTATTAAAATAAATTAAATATAATATTATTATTTTTTACTGAAAATTAGACTTTTATAAACATTATTAAATTTCTAAAGGAATGTTGTTTTTACCTTGTATGACATGTCTGGATTTACCTTTTATCATTTCAATGAAGATTTTTTTGCACGAAGAAATGATAAACTTTAATCTAAATATTTATAAAATTAATTTGAAGATAAATGGATTAAAAAATACGTAACATATTTTTTTCTCAAGAATATTTTTAGAATATATTTTTAAACAATTATTTTCATCATTGATAACAACCATTTATATTTACCTTACTTGGTATATGTTGTATTATTACCATCTTCTTTATTAAACTACATAGTTTATAATTTATTTGATAAAGGATAGTATTGATATTCATTTCCTTGATTAATTTTTGTGGCTCTCTAGAACTATTCAATTTCCTATGATCATCAAATATTAAATTTTCCTTAATTATATATATCATTTATCATTAATATTTTTATTTCCTAAACCATATAACATGTTGATATATGGTAGTTACATTGATATTTATTTGATTATCGAAGGAATTATAAAAAAATCCATATTATTTAATCAATATGGATATTTTATCTGGAAAATCGTTAATTAATTAAATTGATTATTCAATATTGGAAAAATAATTTGAACATGAACTACACGGGTTGGGGATTATTGAAAATAAGCCCCCTAATTCATCGGCAGTCTCATGGGATAAATTAGATAGCCAAATTAGAGTATTTTAATCTTTATTGATAATAGATCTTTATGTTATAATGGATTATGTTCTTGATACATTCTGTCTAAAATTTAATAATTTCTATTGTTTATAATTTAGTTACTATTTTCTTGATGATTTAAAATATGAGAAAATCTACAGATGATTTTTATTTTTAAGACTATTAATCAAATGGAATGTTTTTAAATTTATTTCATAGCCATATATTTTATGACATGTCCAATTATTGGAGTGGCATGTGTTCTAAATTATTTACCTTACTATATTGATTATCATTCAATGGTTCTTATTATATGACACTAAGATCAACCCTTAATGAGAATTTGGTTTTGGACATATTTTATTCCTTTTGAATGGGATTTTTTGATGAACTCATGGAATTAATTTAATGGATGAATTTTTTTTATACTATTTATTATGACCTATCATTTATTTCCAATGTTAAATTTTTGTCATTTATGTAATCTAGTTTTAAAATACTAACAAACTAATTGGTCCTTTAGGATTTGATTCCTCCTATTCAAGATAGTGTAACATGGTAAGGCACCACCTCAAGGATTATAGGTTAGAGGTGTTTCATTTGTCATGAGTAGAAATTTTTTTGAAACCATAGAAATTAGATTTATAAAATATATATTAGGGAATATGACGAATTGAATAGATTTTTGGATCATTATATAAAAAATCCTAATGAAAATTTTTTTATGATTTTGGGAGTATATATGAATAAATAATTATATTTATGTTATGTATATCTAATGTTTTGGGAGTATACATTAGTTTTCACAGAGTTATGTTCAAATATAGTGTATTCAATTGTTTAGAAATGGCACATGGAATCAAAAAGTGTATCAGTAAACATAGCCAAAATAGATGTTTTCTTATCGAGGAAACCAATATAGATGTTATTGAACCTATTAATGTTATGCACATATAAGGATATCATAATCATTTTAATGAAAATATCCTTAAACAAAATGAGAAACCTATTCCCCAGTGATAATATCAGATGTTGGATCACTTTATACAAGTGAGTCCACCAACATTTAGTGGGACTTCTTTTCCAATTGTGTCCAAGAAACAAATTAATTACATGTCAAAAATATCTATAGAATTCGGATGTTGTGAAAAGGAAACTATTTATAATTTATTTTATATATTTCATACACAACACAAAATAAAACATTGACCACTTCTTATAAGGATATAATACTTTCATCTGAAGGGTTCTAGAGTCTAAAACATTTTTATAATATGATGAAATAGATTTGTGTGTTATTAAGTAGAATAAATAATTCTCCAAGTCCAATGGATTATAAGGGAAGAAATATAAGTGATGAATGGTATAGAAAATGATGGATAAAGGAAAGAAGGGAAATAATTATTTTCCCACATGTGATAACTATGGATAGAAACACCATAGTACATGCTTGTAGTGAATGGTTATTTTTTAAGTGTCGAGATTATGGTAACCATACTAAATAAAAGTAATGGGAGATTAAAAAAATATACTCTTCAGTTTCAATACTACAATGATATGGAAACTATGAAAATAAATTCCCCAAGAATTAAGATAATATACCAAAAAAGAACCTAATTGATCAAGGTAAAGATTATGATATTGATATAGGAAATGAAGATTGATTAATTTTATCATATATTTAGATCCATCAATAATATTTGAAAATAATATAATTGATAATATACTGGTAATAATTTTTATTGTATGTAAAAGTATATTATTAAAATTTAGTTCTCATAAAGGATTTAAAATCACTGCTTTATTGGTACTGATAATGAAGAAACATGATTCAGAAGAAAATATTTTTTTTTGATATACATGGTTGAGGTAAATATAATCCTTGATATGTTCATAATTTTTAAAAAATTATATTTTTAAAATTGCATGATGCACATGGAAAAATTAAATTGGTTACTAATAACTATATTTGAATATATTCTATTGTAATGGATCATATTAATTTGGAATGGATAAATATTCAGGAAATTGTATTAGTTTATCTTTAAAAAATAATTTACTGATTAATGTATTACATTATCGTATGAATCCTCATATTCAGAGAGATTATTTAAAAATACATAAATTTATATCCAATGGAAACAATTTTTTTATGATTTTGAAATATATCATGTAAGTATATTTCATCATATTCATAGAGAGTGTATGAATTCCTCAATCCTATGGAAATGATCTAAAAATATAAATTTTATCTTATTTAGTTCATATATGATGAATAAAATGGTCCATTAAATAATTAAAAATTTATTTTTTTGAGTCCATTAATGTTACATAGATAACTTAGTCTCTTGGGACCAATGACTGTAGTTATATATGGTTATCTTCCATATCCAGGTTTGTATATCCCTTATATGATCTACTATTTGGATTCCTAGTTTCATAAACTCTCTACATCCATATATATCTTATTATAAAGATTTATTCTTAACCTAATTAATATTCTTGGGTTTTCAAACATATTATTTTTGTAAAAAAACCCTCAAATTTGGATATCATCTTTAAATTGTTTGGATGAAATTTAATTAATTCAGGGAATTGTAACACACAAAGACATTACAATATTTCACATTCAAAATAAATTTAATTTTGTAATTATATTTCTTTAAATGTAACCACACATTAATATTATTATACACACAAAATTGATAATTTATGTGAAAAATAATCTGTATCATTCTCTATATGGAACAAAATGATTATATTTTGTAGCATGCAACACAGACTACCCTTAATGTATTGATTACATGCAAATCCCAATTTTTCCAAATTAGAATATATTGTTAAAGTATTGTTATATAAGATAATAATATATCAACAATTCAATAAATTCTAGATTATGAATTTTAAAAACTAATGAAAATATATGATTCAATTCATTGGTATTAAAATATTTAGTAATGACTATAAGATCCCATTGAATATAAAGGTAATGTTTATAAAAAAACAATTTTTATAATAAAAAATTCATTTAATAAAAATTAGTTTCAGTAATTACAATTGCTGAATGGTATTAATGTAAAACGTATATTGTATATATATTTTTTATTTGACATTCATAAAATGTATTTTATAAGTATAATATAAGAATGAGCCCAATATGGGGTATAAAAAGCAATATGATTATAAATTTTTTGTTACCACCTATTAATGGAAAAAATAAATTGAATATAAATGTAGGAACTTTTATAAATATAATATGATAAAATGAACCTAGTTAATGTAAGTTAAATGTAATAAATTACATTATGTGAATTGTTGGTGTTTTTCTATGAAATGTTATTTTTTGATAAATTTTGAAAAATACTGAATTTAAATTTAAAACTTCATTCTATTAATTTTATTTATATAGATAAAATATATTTTAATTTTTACATAAATTATATTTAGTTCAATTATAAAAAAATTAATAAAATTTAGGTCATGGGAAACAATTTCACAATAATATTGTATATAAAAACATCAATGCATTTTGATCATTTTTACTATAAACATTTTCTTTCTCATCCCATTGGTGGGATTAATTTTAAATTAATTTATTATAATTATTTTATTGTAATTAAAAAAAATGGGTTGATTATTTTGAATTATAATAATTTATAATATAAAAAACTCCAGCAATGTTTTAACCTAAATTATTATTGAAGGAATGAAAAAATAAATACAATTATTAATAAAAAACTTGCTTAACAAAGTAATAAACATTGATCATTACAACCAAAATGAACTAAAAACATGTACAACCCCAATTTTATAGCCATATATAGACATTATACTCCAATTTAAAATGTTATGCTTATTATTTGAGAATATTATGTACTATATTCCACACAATAGTATTTAGTTTTTAATATTTTCAATAATTCCACCCATCCCCTTGAAAAAGTAACTCACCCCTCCCACTTAATGAAAAATATCATACATTTTTTCTTTTAAAAAACTGTAACAATTTGATCCCAATAATACCTCACCTCATCCA
The DNA here is from genome assembly GCA_963277665.1 of Viscum album. Taxonomy (NCBI): domain Eukaryota; kingdom Viridiplantae; phylum Streptophyta; class Magnoliopsida; order Santalales; family Viscaceae; genus Viscum; species Viscum album. Next base: position 1,362,707,297 of record OY728162.1, on the reverse strand, counting down.
AGAATACACAATTTTTTTATGAAAAATAAGGATGTATTTTTTTATAAACCAAAATTATCTACCTGAATGAGAGGTAACATTCTTCAACGATAACTTTTATTTCATTTACTTATCCTCCACTTAAATTGTTTTTATATAATTGTAACATAATAAAATAAGTACATTAAATGAAATAATATGTTGAATTCTAATATCTTGACCAACACTTTAACAATCATCCATCAAAGGAAATATGAAGACATCATTCATGTATACCAAAGACTTTTGCCTCGTGAACCGATGATGTTGGTTCCTTCATTTACCACAATTAATTGATGGAAATAATAACTTATTTTCTATTTATGTATGATACATATTATTTATTTAATGCAATTATGAATATATAATTCTTATACAACCCAATCTTTCATTCCTTCCATTTTTTGGGAATATGATAACATTATTTGTGAATGTGTGGACTACCACCTCCTCGAAGTGATTTAATTCATTCACGCTATGCACAGATTATATAATGTATGGTTATAATAATAATATTTAAAATATATAAAATAAATTTTATATCATAATTAAAACATACACATATTTATATCAATTATATCTCATTTTATTAAAGAATGAAATGACATGGAACAAGAATTCATGTGTATATACGAACTACGATCTCCATGAACGGTGACCTTCATTTCCTATCATAAAATATAATGTATTATAATAAATATATAAATAATATGAATATTTATTATAATTAAATTTATTATTATATTATGAATATGATTAGGTCATGAACGATATATGAAGAAAAAATAGCCAGTCAAAACATACTCCATAAACCGGGGAATTAATAATAGATATAGTGAAAATAAAGAATGATGGTTAACAACAAGGTAAAAAGATATTATAAAAAAATTAACTGTATAATAAATTATATTATGGATAAGGTGTAAGTTAATAACTTTATTAAATCCAATATATATATATATTTTTATGGAACTCTTCACCAAGAACGAGCATAAGGTAATTGAATCTTATATTAATTGTCTTTTAATGAGGCATACACCATTTAACCACTTACATGTCTTTTTGTGGTTTATATAATTCCCGGATTATATTAAATATCATGAATAAATTTATATTTATGTTATTTATTGTTTCATTTGAAGTAATATATTTCAGGGGTCTTATAAATTCAAAAGAAACCAATTGTTATGGGACTTCGTCTCAATTCATATTCATTGAGCCATAATTTATTATTGTGCAACTAATTTAATATATATGGTGTTCATAATACCACATTGAAATGTAATATCATGATTCATTAATAATTATATTTATTTTCAGTTTAAATTTTCATGATTTCTCTTAAATATATTTGAAGGTAATGTTACCTAGTGGTAAGGAAATTTCAGAACATTGATCCTTTTAATTGGGTTATATCACTTTCTGATTATCATTACTATTATATGACTACGTTTATATTAATTTTACTATATATTGATATATTTAAACTAAAATTGTTCATATTAATATTAGATATGAATAATTTATTAAGTTGTGTTGTCTCACTTCAACATAATGGTCTTTTAAAGTAATTAAATAACAATCACATTTTATCTGGCATTGTATACACATTATTTTCCATTATAGGATATTATTTTATAACTATTTAATAAAAAATTAAATTTTATTCTATTATAGATATTAATGATATTTTTTAAATAATAGTACAATTTATTCATTCATTAGAACATAAAATGTTTTATAAAATGATTTTAGAAATCCCAATATAATTTCCCTTCTTTCTTAGAAATGTTTTTACACTAAAACCACATTTTATTTTAAAACCATGATCTAAAAAAATAAAAAAAGAATATTTTTATTTCTTTATAAAATGTGAAACCAACTGTATTTGTTTTACAATGCAATTGAAATTTCCCTTTTACCTCGTATAACATTTATGAAATTAGATTCATTTATTTCACTGAATCGTTCATAACATGTTTACAAATATAGTATATATAATTTTTTTTGAATGTTATTATAAATGAATTTGTTTTTGATAATGTTTTCTAAAAAAATGATATTTTCGAAAAGAATGTTTTTAAAAAATATTTTCATATTAGTTTAATTCATCAATGACCAAAACCCATTATGATTAATCCACGTGGGATATATTGTATTAATACAATCCTTATTCTTCCTCTAGATGAGTTTTAATTTATTTAGACATGGATAGTACTGTAAATCACTTCCTTGAATAATTTTTAATGTCCCATTGAAATATTGCATTTTTTATGATCACTGGACATTAAATATCATATATAATTCAATATTATTGATCACAGATATGTTAATTTCAAATTTCAAATATTATTTTTATATAGGAAAATTAATTATAAAATTATTCTATTATCAGTACTATAAATTAGACATACACAAACAATTTTGAAAATATTGATGGTATAGCTTTTATAAAATGACCATGTACCGACAATTTTTACAATACTAATTATATAAGATATTTTAATAACATCAGTTTACCTAAAACCATTGATATATCATTTTTTAAATACCATATACCAATGGTTATTCCAAAACCAAGGGTACAGGTCCCAAATTCAAAATACCTTTACCAATTATCTTCTAAACCATTAGTATTGGAATTTTGTTTTTTAAAGAATTATTTTATCAAATAAGAGATAATAAATGAAGAATTACATTTCCTATAAATATACATAAAAATATTTATCATATAATATTAAAAACATTATATTTCAGTGGTTAGGTAGTTGATATATAAAATATAGGTTAAAGGGATTAAAACTAGCCATGGTTTTTTTTGAATTACATATAACAACGGTTTTAAAAATAGACTGTAGAGGTATTTCTTATTACTGATATAAATGGGTTAGAAACTGTGTGTATAGCACACATATACCATTGGTTCTTCAAAACTATTGTAATATGTATATAGCTACACTAGACATGCCAATGACCACCATAAATGTTGGTATTGACATTACTAATGGTTTTGGGACCAATACCAAAATTTACAAACCATTGGAATATGAAACATTTTCAATTGTGTATCTGTATAAATTTGGAAAAAAATATTCTTTATTCAATATAGATATATGATATGGAATTTTGTTAGTTAATGAAATTGATTATTCGATATATGAGTAATTATTAGGATATTCACTACATGGGTTTGCGAGCATTGGAAATAATCTGCATAACAAATCAATAGTTTCATGGGATAGATCAGTTGTGAAAATAAGAGTATTTGAAATTATATTGTTAAAACATATTGATGGTATAATGTTTTATGTTCAAGATACATGTCATTGAATATTTAAGAAATTTGATTGTTATAAATTCTATTAATAGTATCCATCAGATTTTCCCAATGAAAAAATATATGGATTCCAATCATTTCAAAATGTTGATTAAATAATTGTTTTTTTTTAATTTACCTTTCCATATTGTTTATCCTATACCTAGATAATTTAATTTCTGGTGTTTTCAGTTATTTACCTTTCCATGTTGATTTATTATCATTTATAAATGATATGTTACAATGTAAATAACACTTACTAAGCCTTTGAGCTCACCATTATTATGATTTCATTCCATATGATTTGAATATAAATTATTAGAATGAGTTTCAAGGATATAGTTCATAAGTATTTTTAATATATTTTGTTTTATTTCTTATAATAAATGTAAAATGGGTATCATTTATGTAATCGACTAATGTGAAACTTCTAAAATGATCATTCATTTGGGAATTGATTCTTATTAATCATGCCAATGTAATAAATTATGGCCCAGGTGCTAGGCTTCTGGGGTATGTGCATTACAAGAGCACTGAATATATATGTCACTCCAAAGTCATTTCGGAATCAAGTATCAAATTTCATCAAAACATCGAACGTGAACATAAATTAATATGTAAATATATATAACCATAATATTATTTATATAAAATGAATAATAGAAATAAAAAATGGATCTCATGAATGTATAAATTATCCTATGATTATTATTTTGGATGATAATGAACATACGTGACAAGTTAGACTCAATGTAAGGAACTTCATCTTAGTATTCTTTCATTGAGGCATACTTTGATGTCATGCAGTAACACTCTATTGTGAGGTGTATATGACTATACATTGCAATTGAAAATCATGAATTTATTAATTTTCATGATATATACTATTTTATTAATTATTACTCTTTCTTGAATAATATGATTCGACTAATTACAAAGCAGTCAGGTATTTCTAAACTCAATTTAGGTTTTTTAGGTTAAACATCTACTTCATTGATTATGTCATGCTAAAATTATGGGTGAAAATAATTTCAATTATCTTATGTTATATTATATATTGTTTTATGTGGATATAAAATGGTTTAAAAGGATGGATTCATGTTATTAACACTCAGTTCAATGGTTTGATAAATGTATTTGTCTCATTAACTAAAAACATAATTTTAAATTGTTCAATGAATTATTTTCAGAACCTTTTTATTTAATGTCCAAATTTTACAAAAATTTATAAATTTGTTTAAATGTAAATGAACATTTTTAATCTTGGTATTTTTTAATTTCTCTGAAATTTTCGAAAAAAGTCTGTTTTCATGTTTTATTAATGTGAAATTCTTTAGAAATCAATCCTTTAACGTTACACTTTTATACATTATTATTGAAATAAAAAGTATTGATTTTGTAACTTATATTTCATGAATGTATTTTCATTTTATCATAAAACATTAATGTTTCTTATTTTTTACATTTTTAAAAAATAAGTTTCAAATAGTTGTTCTCAATATGGGTATGTGAATTATTAAAAATGAAAATTTATTTCAATGTGGATTTTTTTCATAAAATATGTATATTTGTTTGAATATTTTTAGTGTAATTATTATGATCTGGTTCACAAGAATTATATACGAGTATGGGTGGTTCTATTAAATACTATGTGTGGGTTCTAAATGTACATCTCTTTAATATATTAAGTATTGAGGTTGAATTAGTAGTGTATATCTATTCAAATATATTAAATGAATGTACTATGATAGTTATTCATAACGTACCCATTATGTTCACACCTAGTGTAGTTGTGAGAGATACAATATTATTGGGATCTATAGTATTTTTATGTGTGATCATAAATTTATGTTACTAATTACATTTTATAATTTCTGTATGATTTCTGTGGCTCTAATTGCAAACATGTGATTTCATAATGTAAGAGAAAGGGCATATAATTTATTTTTTAATATAATATAATTTTGAAAGTTTATTCAAGGGTATATAAGTATTAAATTTTATTATATCTTTATTTCATTTTATATACCTTACTAAAAAAATTATCTCTTCCAATGTACATGAAATATTTTTCATAGGTTATAACGATTGTTACGGAAATAAATATGTCATGATAAATATATTAAAGATGTTTTATGAAAATATATCATGTTTTATTTTAAAAACGGTTTCATTTGGTGTAAAAAGAGATATTGAGTATAAGTTTCCACTTGTAATGTATGTGTTTACTATGTATAAGTTTTTTCAAATTCATTGATATTATAAACCTAAATGTTTTTTGAAAAATAATAAATGTCATTTATAGTCTAATGTCACTTGAATTTGAAAATTTTAAGGTTATGTCCTTACAGTTGGAAATAGAGTAGGGTTCATATATATTTAATGATTATGATGTACTTTTTAGAGTTATGGATATCATCATGGGAATATAATTTTTGTTTTGACCATATGTTTAGTGTCTTATAAACCCCCTTTAAGGATTTATGTTATGATATTTATGGTGACAAACAAACGTTTTGGAGAAAATTCGGTTATTTGAAGTAATTATAGTATTTTATATTTTATTCCTGAAAAATGAAAATTATGATATTACATTTGAGGTTAATGTTTATTAAGGACTATTTTTCTGGATTTTGTAAAATATTTGTAATTATATTAAGATTATATTAATATAATATTAGTAAACCGAAAGTATCATTGAATACCTATCATTTCCAACAATGACACAATAAATTAACCAAAAACCCATGGCCGACTAAGGTTAATCACCTAACATTATCCCACATGATTTCCTGGTTAGTATGATTTTTTTAGTTTATTGATTTTATGGATGAAGTTTATTTTGGTTTTGTTATCATTTATTATATAGAATATATTTCCATGTATCTAAAAAAGACTTGGTGATTGATAGTGTTTTTTTTATTTTGGATGACATCCAATATTTTGGGAATATAATAATATTTAGGTAAATATAATTATATGTGATTTTATTTTAAGAGATAAGGCTAAATTATTATTTTTAGACAAATATAATTTAATTATTAATTTATGGTGATTTAGGTTATTTATATGAATTATTATCATTCATAATGATTATGTGATTCGGGAAATTAAATTTTGTAATGATACATTACGAATTTGGGATGTTATTTGGTGTTAAATATTTAATACTATATTTCAAGACTATATGACCAAATGCTTATTTTTTTCTCTTCTATTATTAATATAGTATATAAGATATGACACATCAATCATAAATGATAAACCAAATATGACTAATTAATGGTTAACTTTATAACATATTTTTTGGAATTACGGCTATGAAAATGTGTAACTGGAATATTAAATATTTTTTTACACATTTATATATAATGAGTTATTTCGAGACCAATTATTTATAACTAAAATTAAAACTTTTTGAAAATATTAAGTAATATTTTTCAGAAAAAACAATTTATATATACCTGTGTTTTATATAAAAAATATATAAAAATAAATCATTTTTTATTATATTATTACATATATATGTATATATATAATTTTCAATATATTTTTTAACATTCCTAATATGTGATTTCTAGATATTATTGGAAAATAAATTTAATATTACACAAAAAAAGTTATATGTTTATATAATGGTTTTTTTCTACTTTTTAATAAAACATTTTAAAAAAATAGATTTTAAAAATTTTATAAATGTTTTTTTGAAAATATATACATAATTTTTGAAAGAGTAATATAATAATTTACATTTGTTTAATTTATGGTTTTTATATGCTATGTTTAATTTTTTTTATAAATAGTTATGACAATACATCATTTCAATTGAAAACTGATATTATATATATATAATTTATATTGATAAATTAAATTTTAAATAGTTTTTAAATAAATAATAGTTATTTATAAATATACTAATCCTATTTATGATACTATAATATTTATCCAATTTAATTTATATACAAAACACTAAAAATATTTCAGCATTTTAACATTCAAAACCCAAATTCTTGTCCCATCTATGTGATTAATTTTAAATTAAAAATTTTAACATACGTGTTTTTAATTTTTAAAAATGGATTATTTATTATGGAATAAAAAGTTCTAAATATATTAATTAGATAACTTTTTCAAATATGATTATTAAATTTAATACTTTTCTATAGCATGGTAAAAGGTAAATCAGGTAATAATGTAGGAAACAATAATGATAAGGATTAAGAAATTTTTCTAACAACTATCATATTTTAATTTTATATTTATAAAAAATCATCATAGGAAAAACATGTTTCCAATTGGATTTAGATGGATGATTTTATGTGCCACATATTATATTATTTTTAAAAAATTACAACTTTTAATATTATTTTTTTAATAAGAATAACATATTTAATATATGGTCATCCAAAATAATATTATACCATAAATAGTATTTTAAATGTAAATTATTTATTTTAAACATGAGAAATTATTAATAATTATTAGTTAGGAAATAATTAACTTAAATTCATTCACAATTGTGATTGAGTAATTATATAATTAATTGAGATATAAAATAAATGCGATTAAAATATTAATAATGATATAATGATAGGTAATTAATTTAAAAAATGTCCAATGGGATGATGAAATGTTAGTGATGTGTTATAATATTTTTCGAATTTATCTTGTTATACGTAATTTCATAAATGTAAAATTATTGAATACAATTGAACTCTCTGTGGAATGGTTATTATAATAATAAAAAATCTTAGTTTTATTTAGTTGCATTTAGTATTTTGTTAAACTTGTTATAAATGTGTTTAAATCATATCAACAAATGTTTAACTATGATCAATGTATGTTTTTGGTTGAACTGGAATTATTCTGGATTGAACAAACACTTTGTAAGAATTCCCTATCTTGACTCACTGTTTGTCATTTTCCCGAGTCACCGATGATGAACGGTTGCACTGATGATGAACTGTCTCACCGATGATGAATGGTCGCACTGATCACTATCAAAGGTCCAAAGTGACACTGATGATAAGACACAGTTGCTAATACACTGATGTTATGCTACTAATGCTATGCTATCGATACTAAGATACAGATACTAAGATACAGATGCTAAGACACCGATGCTAGGCCACCAATGCTAAGACACTGATGCTAAGACACCGATGGTAAGAAACTAATTCTATGACACTGATGCTAAGCTACCAATGCTAAGCTATCGATGCTGAGATACTGATGATGAGATATCGATGCTCAGATACCGATTCTGAGATACCAATGTTGAGCCGATGTTGAGATACCAATGTTGAGATACCGATGCTCAGACACCAATGATGTTGAGACACTGATACTGATGCAACCGAAACTGATGTAGATTCAAAATGTCTCACCGATCTCATGACTCACCAATAATAATGAAAAATATTTGAACTTCTATAAATTCGTATTTAATTAGAATGGTCACAATTGATGTTTTTAATGCAATTAATTATATTTAATGTTTGTTGTTGGCATGTCACGAGACCTTACCTCGTACATATGGAAAGTTAATCATTCTCATTGCTGGAGATAGAGGAATTAAAAGGAAGACTGGGTTGTAGAAAAAGGAGGTATGCGTGAAAAGGAATATAGAGAGAATTATTCCATCAATATACAAGCGAGACTGAAGAACACGCGACAAAGCGGAAAAAGGGGCATTTCCAAGATCTAAAGAAAAATCTTATTCACACAATCCAGCACTACTGTAGAACATATGAAGAACACCGGAAATAAGATTCCACACTTGCTGGTGAAGGACATCAAGCTGAATCACAATCCTCTGTTTTTAACAGAAAAACCACAAAAGGACTCAGAAGCATCTCTGCTAAATCCAATGAGTCCAGAGCTGCACTACCAATCACTATAGCTTTCTAAACTCTGATACATTCTCTCTTAGTGATTATTTTATATACATTTTTGAGCAGTGTGTGTACTCTGTTCAGCATACACACACATTGACTCATGTGATGAACATGAGGATATCAAAATCCTCAAACCAATATTGTTTACTCTTTTTTACCCACGACGGCTGTAAAAGAGGTCCTTGTGTGGCATGGTCATTGTTTTTGTTTCCCAAAACGATCTGTGGTAGAGGTCCTTGTGTGGCCAGGACAGTAGTTAACTGTTGTTAACCCCGATCCCGAGTGTGGATGAATTTATATAAATTATTGAGAGGACAAATTCTCGTCTTGATACTGAACCTCTTTTTTAACTTTGTTGTGCATTTTAAAATATGTCTATAAGTAAACTATATTTTTATTCTGCTACTATTACTTTGAAATACAAAACTATTTTAAAGCTACTTTCATTGTTAAATTAGCAAGTGTCTATATTTATTGTAAACCAGTAAGTTAGTTTCAAAAGATAATTTAATATTCAGATTTAGTGTACTCAGACCTAATATATCTTTTAGAAACTGATTGATCATTTACACTCTGTATAGATTCACTACAGTTTAACTTTGTTTTTAATTTGGGGCATTTTAAAAGAAAAATTTTTAACAGAAATTTTAATTGGAACTCAATTCACCCCCCTATTGAGTAACCACTCCGAACAACATTTGGTATCAGAGGAAGTGTTTTTGTTAAAGGATTTTCAAAATACTCGGTTTTCAACTGTGATATAGTTTCATCTTAAAGATATTAAATTTTTGTTAGTTCTAAATTTTATCTCGTTAAATTTATTTTCTAAAATCTATTTATGGATAATAGACGAGAGGGTGCTGCTAGTAACAGACCACATTTCATTAATGGTACAAACTATGCTCAGTGGAAATTGAAAATTAAAATTCATTTAGAGAGTATGGGTTTTGATATCTGGACTGCTATAGAGTCTCAATATAAAATTCCAGAAAGTGAAAGAACAACTTGGGATGATCCTACAAAGACTGCTGACAATAATAATTATAAAGATATGAATGCCATGTACTGTTCTTTAAGAGATGAGGAATTTGACAGAATATCTGCTTGCAAAACTGCTTATGATATTTGGGATACTTTAGTTGTTTCTCATGAAGGAACAACAGCTGTTAAAGAAATGTGATTGAATACTTATACTATTTAATATGAAAATTCTAAAATGAAAACTAATAAACCCATTTCTGATATGTATCACAGGTTCAATGAGATAGTCAATATAATGAATTCACTTGGTAAAGCTATTCAAACAAAGGAACAAATAATTAGAATCTTGAGATGTCTACCAGACCGATGGAGAGGCACATCTGTTTCAATCAGAGAATAATGTGACATTGGAGATCTCCCTGTAAAAGAGCTTATTGGTAAACTTATGATGTATGAGGAAGAACTAAAGGTGAAAAAGGAAAAATTTGATGAACCTAAGAGAAAATCCGTAGCTTTCAAGTCTACTCCTTCTAAGATAAAATACAAGGATATAATGCAAGTACACATTGAAAGTTAAACCAGTGAAATTATGATTCAGACAGTAATGCTAAAATGGCTCAGATACCCAAAAGGTTTGAGAAATTTTATAGGAAGAAAAAATTTATCATAAAATTAAATTACAATTTATGAAAATAAGGGACATTGGATGAAGGACTAGAAAAATACATATAGAAGTGAAGAAGTTGTTTGCTATGAGTGAAAAAGAAAAGGACACATTAAAGCAGACTTCCCAAAGATAAAATGCAAGAATAAATATGATTACAAAGACAGTTAGTACAAGAATGCTATGAAGGCTACCTGGAGTGCATCTGAAGACAACACAAGTGAATCTGAAATATCTGATTTTGAGATGAATCATGCAAACATTTGTTTCATGACCAACACATCCGCGGTAACCTTAGATACTCATATTTAAATTATTATTATTCTGGAGATGATGATGAATCTGATTCTGATTATTAATACATCACTAGTGAGGAATTAATGAATATGGTAATAGACTGAAAGAGACATGAAATTAACATAAGGATAAATACAAATCATTGAAGAAACAACATGCTCTCACTACTATTGTTAAAACCAAACTTACTATTGAAAAGGAGAAAAATGATCAACTGTTAAAGGAAAAAACTGAACTAAAAATGTCTAATGAGAAACTTAGAAAAGACTTAGAGAAGTTTACAAATGGAAAGGATGCACTAAATAAAATTCTAGGAAAGAAAGTGGCACCTAAATACACTACTAGAATATGCTACAAACCTGGAAAGAGACATATTACTAGGAATATATTTATTCCAAAATCTAGACAAAATACTAGTAGTTCTAGTTCTGGACATTCATATGGTTCAACTAGTGATTCACATAGTTATAAATCAAATAAAGTTAATCATTCAAAATCTTATGATTTTTTAATTTGTATGAAACCTATAAGACAAATTTGGGTAACAAAATCTTTGATTTCTAACCTGTCTGGACCCAAGAAGATATGCGTACGAAAGTCATTTTCTATATAAATCTGTTTTGTAGGAAACTTGTTTGAAGAGTTCTCACAAGAATGTATCGTACTTGGACATGGTGTGTTCGAGAGACATTTCTGGAGATTACTCATGCTTTAAATGCCTAATCAATATTTAGGGAGGCCATGTCTCCTTTGGTGATAATTCTAAAGGAAAAATCATCGGCCTAGGAAATATTGGTAACACTGATTTAGTTTTAATTGCCAATGTTTTATTTGTTAATGGACTCAAATATAATCTACTAAGTATTTCTCAATTGTGTGATGATGGATTTAATGTCAAATTTGAAACTGATTATCGTAATGTTTTTAATTGTAAAAATGTTTTGGCCTTTTCTTCTTTATGAAATGAAAATGTTTATGTAGTTGATTTAAATTCATTAGCTAAGAAAAATGTTACTTGCCTAAATGCTTTTCATAAAGAGTCTTGGATTTGGAACAGAAGATTAGGATACTAGAGCATCTATTAACTTAGAAAACTAACTAGGAAGAACATGGTTAGATACGTACCTAAACATGAATTCACAAATGACAATGTTTGTAATCCCTACCAAATGGAAAGAAACATAAAGTTTCTTTTAAATCAAAGATAGACGTTTCTAATTCTAAACATCTCGAGCTAGTTCACATGGACATGTTTGGACCATCATGAGTTTCTAGTTTAAATGATAAGCACTATGTCTATTTTCTTGCAGATGACTTTTCTAGATATACTTGGTTATACGTCTTAGCTCACAAAAGTGAAGCCTATTCTTACCTTATTAAATATTCAAAATCTGTAGAAAACCGTAGTGGACATAAGATTAAAACACTAAGAAGTGTTCATGGTCGTGAGTTTGAAAATAAAGACATTGAATCTTATTGCACAAACAATGGAGATAGTCATATTTTTTCTTCTCCTAGAACACCTCAGTATAACGGTGTAGTATAAATAAGAAATAGAACCCTTCATGAAATAGCTAGAACTATGCATAATGAGAATGACTTGCCTATTTACTTTTATGTTGAAGCTATAAATAAAACATGTTATATCATTAATGGAGTCTTAATTAGACCAGTTCTTAGGAAGACCTCATTTGAGTTGTGGAATAATAAAAACCCAAAGTCAGTTACATTAGATTCTTTGGCTTCAATGTTTTTATTCTTAATACAAAGGATAATATCGACATGTTTGCATCTAAAATTGTTGAGGGAATATTTCTTGGTTATTCAATAACTATAAAAGCCTATAGAGTCTTTAATTAGAGAACCAAATGTGTGGAAGAATCTATTCACATCATGTTTGATGAAACTGATCCACATGAGCTTAAAACCTCTCTTGAAAATCATTAAGATGATTTATTTGTTCTGGACCTTAATGAAAAATCTAAAGAACCTACTATAAAAACATACAGATCTGGACATATTCCTGAATCTTCTTCTGTCGAACCAGAACCTATAGATGAACCTTAAATTTCTAGTCCTATCTTTACAATATCAACAAGGATTCTATAGAATCATCCTTTGGATGATGTTGTTGGTAATCTTGAAAGAGGGGCACATACTAGAGCTTATCTAAGAAATCAGGTTGAACATGAAGCCTTTCTTTCATAGCTAGAACCTAAAAATTTCATTGATGTTATCAATGATGAATATTGTGTAATGGCTATGCAAGAAGAGTTAAATCAATTTGAAAGAAGCAAAATATGAGAATTAGTTGATAGACTTAAGAACACTTTAACAATATCTAGAAAATGGGTTTATAGAAACAATGATAATGATTCTGTAAACATAGTTAGAAACAAAGCTAGGCTAGTTGCACAAGGATATAGTCAAGAAGAATATATAGACTATGTGGAAACCTTTGCACCGGTAGCCAAATTATAAGCCATTAGGATCTTATGTGCATATGTTCCTCATCTAAATTTCAAGTTATATCAAATCAATTTTAAAAGTTCTTTTATAAATGGTTTTATTGTTGAAGATGTTTTTGTTGAACAACCCCCTGGATTTTTTAATCCTCATTTTCTAAATCGAGTTTTTAAACTTTCTAATGCTTTATATGGAATAAAACAAGCTCAAAGAGCTTGGTATGATAGACTTAGTAATTTTCTTATTTCATAAAATTTTACTAATGGGATAGCTGATCCAACTCTTTTAATTATAAGCATTTCTAAAGATGTTTTAATAGTTAAAATCTATGTTTATGATATTATTTTTGGATATTCTAAACGTTCTTTATGTACTATATTTTCAAAGAGTATGAAAAAAGAATTTGGAATGAGTTTAATGGGAGAACATAAATATTTTCTTGGATTTAATGTTTTCAAAATGAAAATGGTATTGTTTTGAATCAAAGTAAATACACAAAGGAACTTCTAAAACGTTTTGGTTTGGATATTACTAAGGAAAGTGATACTCCTATGAGTATATGCTATAAATTACATGCATATGAAACTAGGAAACCAGTGGATCAAACCAATTACATAGGTATGATTGGAAACATACTTTACCTTTCTACTAGTCGACCAGAAATTATGTTTAGTGTGTGTTTGTTTTCAACATTTCAAGCAAACCCAAAAGAATCTCATTTACTTGCTGTTTAAAGAATATTTACATATCTTAAACAAACTGTAAACATAGGCTTGTTTTATCCAAAAAGACAATCTTTTGAGTTAATTATTTATTCAGATGATGACTTTGCTGGTTTCATGTAAGATAGGAAGAGAAAATCTGGAACATGTCATTTATTGGGAAAAACCTTGGTGTAGTAAGAAACAGTACTTTGTTGCATTATCTACTGCTGAAGCAGAATACATTGCTGCTGGTAGTTGTTGTGAACAAATTCGGTGGATGAAACACACTCTTTTGGACTATGGATATGATTTTAAGCATATTTCAATAAACTGTGATAACACAAGTGCAATTAACATCTTAATGAACCCTGTGTCTCACTCTAGAACCAAACACATTGATGTCAGACATCACTTTTTGAGAGATCACTACCAAAAAGGTGATATTACTCTTGATTTTATAGGTACTAAATATCAATTAGCCGATATTTTCACCAAGCCCTTAAATTGTGAAAGGTTAAACTCTATTAAACATGAGTTAGGTATGATAGATCTGTGAAACTGATATATCAAACCGATCTGTCAAGCTGATCTGTCAAACCGATCTTTCATATCGATTAGTGCTAACTATTGGGTCGTACTATTGTTCAAAATTATTTGTCTATTTAAAAAGACTCTATTTTACTTAATCGATATTTTATTATTTATAACCCAAAATGATACATATAATGACATGCATGAATCCCATTTTCGAAAGACTGTTGACCTTCCATTTCCCACCGAACTCTCTCATCTCTTCTATGTAACCTGAGCATTTTGAATCTTTCCAAGCCTCTAGATTGTCTCAAAACCTCAAAATTGCCAAGAAATAGATATAGAGAAAGGAATCTGAAGGAACATTACCAGTCAAGTGTGATCAAGGTGAGTCGAGCAGTACGACGTAGAGGTCTGTGAACACGGAACAAGAAACACGAGAAGTTATAGCAGAAAAAGAAAATTTGTTCAGAATTGGATTTGTCTAGAATGTTAGTTCTCTTGAAAGTGTTGGAATCTCAAGGGTGGACGGAGTAGTTCTATAATAATAATAGAGTCTTTTACCCGAAGCTGGTGCACAAGTTCTATTTGAACCTAGATATAGATATGGACGAAGAAGAGGCTGCGAGATTGTCTTCTGTAGTAAAAGGGAAAAAGATTACATTTTCATCAAAATAATGGGCTGAATGTATAGAAGTACCTCGAAATAGAAGATAAGATGACTATTATGGTAATATTCCCCCCACAACTGGTTACTTTTTTTATGAGCTATCACTAGAGATTTTTTCTGGGAAGTCTGAATCGCGATGGATAATTGCTGCTGAGTTGGATGGTGAGAACCGAAACCTGTTCACATTTATTCAACATCAAGTATGTCCGAGAAAATGTGATATGTATGCAATAAAGTATCTATATGTTTTTCTTCTATTTCTTTTTTTGAATGGTGAAAAGATCAATCTATGTAGATATGTTTCCATGCATATTTTGGAGATGATGAAACCTTCAAAGAAATATACTACTCTATTTTATTCTAAATAGATTATCTTCCATGCTAAAATTCTTAGGCAGTGTGGATGATGGAGATGAGTGAATCTCATCGGTTAGATTTTTTTTCAACAAATTTATTTGTAAGAGGATGAAAAGAAATAGGAACCCATGATAGAAAGCTTGGGTTGATGATAAAGAAAATTTATATGAGTCCTTCAATCCTAATGATCATCCAGGTATACCATGGGAAGTAAGAGATCCTATCATAAAACCTGGTGATGAAGTAATCTATATGGATAATAAAGAGGAAGTGGTTGTTCCTAAAGAAATTGGTGAATCCAGTAAGAAAGAAACAAAAGAAGAAGAAAAAGATGATGAGAATCTAAATGCTGAAGAAGTGGCCGAATCATATCCTGATGAACGAAGTTATCCTAATACTGTTAGATCAACGAATAGATGGATGGAATTTGGTTCAGCAAGTCCTCCTATCAATTTACCAGAAATTGAACAACTTTTAGATGGTGATGAAGATGAAGAGACTACTGAATCAACTTCTGAAGAGTATGAATCTGGATGTACAGATAGTTCAAGTGAGAGATCAGTTAATGATGATGATGATGTTGATTATGATGAAGGTGGTTATGGTGATAAGGGTGATGCTGATGGTGATGGTGATTGTGGTGAAAGTGAAACTAATGGTGATGATGAGGATGATGATGTTGTTGTTTCTCGACCTATTAAAGGTCAAAATGTAATCCCAGATGATCCTCATCTCCAACATATTGAGCAAGAAAATTTCCCTGAGGCTAATAGGATAGAACAATTGGAGAGTGATGAGGATGGAGAAGTCCTTCCTGAAAATTCTGGAGAAGCTCAGTTTGTGAAACCTATATACCCTTCATGAAAAGCAGCATGGGAAGAGCATACAGGTCTTGAAGTTCTAGGATTAGACTACCCAGAAGAAGAGGAAGGTGTATAAGTGGATCATGTAGGAATAAGTGATTCTTTTAAGGCTTAATTTGTTGATGACTTTTTCCAAAGAACAGATGTCAGACCTATTCCTTCAGTGTCTCAAGGTAGACCTGATCCGAGATATGCGCAATCAGATTTTGATAAATTCAAGGTTGAATTGATTTAAGCTTTTGGTGAGACTGTGAAAAGTGAGTTATCTCATATTCCTACTCCTACTCCTTTGACTTTTTCTGATGATACTATGGATGATTTGGCTCAAATATTGTAAAGCCTTGTCAAACTAGACCTGTGCAATTACAGTGAATCAGTTGGCAGGCATATTACCTCTTTGAACCAAACTCTTATGGTGTTAGGCAGAAATGTTTCTCTGTCAGGTGAGTTCAGAAGAACCATCTCTGGTATGATGGATGATTTAAGAAATCTGATAGAATATGTGAAGAAATCATATTTGAGGACGGTAAAAGATGATATTTTTAAGGTTATTTCTCAGGCTGGAAATGACAAGGTGACCAAGGTCAATGGTCGTGAATTTGATACCTTAAGAGATGTTTTTAGGGAAGAGCTGGTAGCTCTTGGGAAGATTTTAGATTTATATTATTTGAAGAAAATGAAAGAGAATAGTGATCTGAAGTGCACTCTGTTGCATTTGTTGTCAATAAGGTATGTTGTTGATCAGAAGATGTCAAGGAATGGATGGATGTCAAGGAGTGTCAAGATGTGAATTTCAAAGGTTGTGATGGTGATGGTGATGAATGGAGAATGGCCATGGACCATAGAGTAATGTCACTTAGGAGATTCACTAAGTGACATAGGAGATGATGGTTGAAACATTCTCTAGTTCTATCAGATGATTTTAGAACTGATCTTAATGTTTCAATAGTTGTATCAAGATGATACTATGTAACACCACTTGAAGAATGGATAATGATGGAGCATCATCGTTATTACATCTGACGATTGATGAGCTGTTCTTAAAGTTCCAAGAACTTGTATCAACTGGATACAATGTCATAGTAATGTTTGAAGACCATGCATTGTATTGACAATGCATGAGGAGTGAATGAGATCCATCCACAACCACTGAGTGGATGAAGTGGATTAATGAAGTCCATGCACTATAACTTAGTGCATTTGAATTTGAAGAAGATCCAACTTATCTCTGATTAGATCAATGAAGAACTTTGAATAATCTATTTGATTATGTAGTTAGGTTGATGATGAACCTTCGGGAATTTCACATCCTAAGTAATGAATATATGTTAAGAAGATTTTTGGAATTCTAATGAAGAATATTAAATGAGGAAATGGGGAGAAGAAATGGATTAGAGGAAGATATGGCATTTGGCATATTTTACTTGGGAATACTTTGTTTTTATAAAATGTATTATTTTGTCCTTTGCCAAAAAATTGGCCAGCCAAGGGCCAGCCACGGGTTCAACCCCAAGGAGCAAGCCCAAGGCGGCAGGAAGCCACGCGATGATCAAATCCGCGCGGCAGGGGCGCATAGACCGCGCGCCCGTGAGAGGCAGCATGGGCGCCAGTGACGCACTCGTAGGGAGCAGAGGTGGGCGCAGAGCGCGCCCATAGAGAGAACACGGTGTGGGGCGGCACCGTGAGGGGAGAGATTCAATTGTGGGATGGATGGCAGTGGATGTTTGATAAACCGTGGAAAAACGGCCTCCGTTTTGATGAGGGACACGGGATTTTGCCGCGGAGCGAATCCTGGACGCTCGATTGATCGCGTGCCAGATCTCGACCGCATGATTGATCTCGCACGAGATCTTCTGATCGCAGCCGTCCGATGTCTTTTCAACTCCGGATCTAACGTTTGAGGACTCGTCCTCTACCTTGAGCTCGCCCGAGGCCACCCGAGACTCCTCCTTCGAACCAGGCGCCTCCAGAAGATGGAAATGGAGCCTCCGGCCACCTCCGATCGATGTAATGGCTCCATTCGGTTCGTATGGCCACACTGAACATAATCATGCTATAAAATGAGCATGCATGCAACTTAATGATGATTTCGAAGTTCGGCCGAGGAAAACGAAGTGTCGAGGCCATGTGGAGTTGATGTTGTACATGGATTGGAAAAGAACAGAGGCTTGCATGCATTTTTAGTCGCATGTACGTGAAAAATAATGAAGGAAAATAAGCCGCGTTAACAGAGGAGAAAACAGAGATTTCAAAGAATCTTGAAGATCCGAAATCTTCGGGAGATCAAAGATTTATCGCACGCGGATGATTCGAGATGTCTCTGCCTATAAAAAGAGAGGTCAATCCCTCGTTTAGTTTTTTCTGGAAAACATGAAAGAAGTCCCGTGAGAGTGCCTTTGTGCCTCGCGAAGAAGAAGCCTCGCGCAACCCACTTGTGCGGCTGAAGTTCTCGGGGCCACCCGAGGTCCCGAAGGACTCCCCTGCGCGCCTCCCTTGCGCGACAGGAAGAACCTGAGGCCATATTCATGCGCGCCCATGGATGATTCCCTCTCTTCCCGCACACTTGCGCGGCAGGAGGAAGGAACCCCGCGGTGTTGCACCTTGGACACCCGAGGACTTGCGCGTGGGCTTGTGCACCCAAGTGCTTGTGCGACAGAAGAGAAGAAGGCCACTTTCACCTTGCGCGCCTTGCACCCATTTAACCCTGCGCGGTAGTGGAGAAGAGGAGAAGCACACGGGTAGTGTGTGTGCTATGTGGAAAGACACACCTACAGGTTGTGTGATTAACAAAAGAGGAAGGCCGAGACAGTTTTGTGTGTTCATGCTTGAAGAAACGAGTTGGGCCAAGCTTAGTATTTGTGTGTGCAAGAAGAGGAAGGCCACTACACTACGTGTGTGTGCAAGAAGAAGCCAAGAAGGCCGTATCCACATTTCCCCTTGTGTGTGTACCAAGTGAAGAAGGCCCCATGGCTTAGAATTGTGTGGGTGCTAAACAAAAGGAAGGCCGTAGCCAAGTGGGAAGACAAGAGGGCCTTAGAACCCAAGTGTGTGCATAAGCACCAAGTGAAGACCACACATTTTGTGTGTGTGTACAAGGTGAAGGAAGAAGGCCAAAGACTTACCTTAGTGGTGTGTGTGCAAAAGAACAAATGGCCGAACCTAGTGTGTGCACAATTAATGTGTGTACATTTTTAAGAAGAAGTAAAGGATACCCACACTAAAGGAGAACACACTTTTAAGTGTGTGAAGAAATTGAACAATGAGTGTGAAGGAAGAAGTGGTGTGTGTGAAAAAAGAATTAAACCCATTGATGGTTTATCACACCAAAGAAAGAGAAGGGGAGTGCATTCTTGCATGCATGCACATGCACACGTGAACAAGCTCAAATCTGGTTGTGTTCATTTGAGTTGTCCAAGACCAAGAGTTCTTGAAGAATATTGAGAAGCCATGCAATCAGTGCATGAGGATGCAGAGATGCCATGCACTCAGTGCATGAAGTAGAGTTGAAGTCAGAATGAAGCCAGACTGAAGTCAAAGAGATTATTTGTCTGAGTTTTTCAGTAGATTGAGAAGTCCCTGATCAACTGAAGTGATCAGAAGTTTTGAGCAAGACCAGCAGACCTTATCAGAGGCTATTGAAGATTCTTGAAGAGAGAGGCCAGGTCATCCTGAGAGAAAGGAGATAAATCCTGAGCAAGATGAGATGTCCTGATCAACTCAAGTGATCAGAGGAAGAGAGCAAGGCCAGCAGCCTTTATCCCAGGCTGCTGAAGACACATGAAGAACTTGAAGTGAAGAAGTGATGCTCGTGTGACTCGAGAAGCCAGGAGAAGCCCCCTATGAGACTCAGGGTGGAAGAAGTCTTCAGTGGGATTCTGGAGCAGGCCAGTGGGACTCTGGTAACACTGTGGGATGCAGTATAAAGACCCTCCTATGGGACTCAGGAGAGATACAGTGAGACTCTGTATCGAACATTATAATTTTAACAGGTTATAATGGAGAAACCATGTTGGGGCGTATAACCAACATGGAAAGGACATAGGCCTTTGGTGCCAAACCTTGTAAATCTTTGTGTCTTGTGCCTTTACATTTACTGCACTACTCGAGGAAAGGCTGAAAGATACAAGAAGAGTGGATCGAGGCCTTAACAAGCCATAGAGGTTTAATTGATAATGAATCAATTAGTAAAAAGTTTTAAAGGATCACTAATTCACCCCCTCCCCCTCTCAGTGATTCACACTGATCTGGGCACTTCATGATCATGTGCATAAAATGGTACAGTTGTATTCAGATGATGCTAAAAAATCTCAAAAGGAGATTAAGGAGAAAGTAGATCATTATTTCTCTAAGATCTACACATATCATGAGTTGAATCATCATTTTAAAGTACTGGCTGAAAATTTGAGACTCCCTCCAGTGATTGAAGCTTTTAAAGCTCACGTTTATCAGTTAAAATATTTTACCCCCACTTTAGAAAATGTTATGCAAAATATGGATGATTTTGAAAAATCCATGATGTATGGTGGAGAGGTCATTCAAGAATTCTTTAATTTTATAAAACCCTACCTTCATGTGCAAGAAAAATCCATTGTTTTTCCTAAAGCTGATAGTCTGCAATCATCAGATGTTTCTCACGGCCAGATGACTTTTTCTCAAGCTCTTTCTAGTATTAGACAAGTCATTCAACAACAACCTTCAGAACGACCTTCTTCGCAGCAAGTGACCTTGGAACCCACAATTCGTCGAGCTCGGGTGGTCTTACCTCCTTTCTCTATAAGGCCAGTTGCACCTTCCACCCAACAACCTTCTGGACGTTCAATTCAACCTACTTCTAGAGCGAATGCTCCCTTGCACCCCGGGGAATAGCTGTTACTTCAATGTTTGATAGGGTGTTTGTATTCCGGAACTATTCCCTTTTGTCTGTAACATGTGTACTCATTGTTGGTATGGAATCTTCTTGCTTATATTCTTTATCTCTTCTTTTTGATAATCCCAAAGGGGGAGAGAAATCATAGAGAGAAAACGGGGGAATCATGCATGCATATGCAAACTCAGGGAGGTCATGTATATGGATGGATCATGTATCTGGATGGGTGAACAGAATGTCCATATGATCCCATGCTGGCAATTTATCACATGCATGTATACACCAGAGGGGAAATGTTGAAAGAGTAGAATGCCTTAGTTATATATATATTCTGGTTGCTACTCTAACCCTATCTTATCTTTTGGCATATATTCTTTTTTATAGGGGGATCATAATGAATGAAATACTATATTCTCTCTTCATTTATGCCTTTGATTTGTGATTATCCAAAAGGGGGAGATTGTTGAACTCTCTGTGGAATGGTTATTTTGATAATTACAAATCTTAGTTTTATTTATTTCCCTTTAGTCATTTGTTCAACTTGGTCTAAATGTGTGTAAATCATATATACAAATGTTTATCTATGATTAATGTATATTTATGGTTGACCTGGAAGTATTCTGGATTGAACAGACACATTGTATGAATTCCCTGTCTTGACTCACTGATAGTCATTTTCATGAGTCTCCAATGATGAACGGTTGCACCGACGATGAATGGTCACACCGATGATGAATGGTCGCATCGATGACTATCAAAATTACAAAATGACCTGATGCTAAGACATCAATCCTTAGACACTACTGCTAAGCTACCGATGCTATGCTATTGATGCTAAGATACCGACACCAAGTTACAGATGCTAAGACACCGATGTTATGACACCGATGGTAAGACACTGATGCTAAGAGACCAATCCTAAGACACCGATGCTAAGACAACGATGCTAAGCTACCGATGATAAGCCACCGATGCTGAGATACCGATGCTGAGATAACGATGCTCAGATACCAATGTTGAGATACTAATGCTAAGATACTGATGATCAGATACTGATGCTAGGACACCGATGATGTTGAGACACCGATGCTGATGCAACCGAAACTGATGCATATTCAAAATGTCTCACTGATCTCATGACTCACCAATAGTCATGAAAACTGTTTGAACTTTTTTAAATTCTTATTTAATTCTAATGGTCATAATTTATGTTTTTAATGAAATTAATGATATTTAGTGTTAGTTGTTGGCATGTCAGGAGACAGTACCTCGTACCCATGGAATGGTCGTCATTCCCATTGCCAGAGCTCATGGAATAAAAAGGAAGATCGAGTTGTAGTAAAAGCAGGTATGCGTGAAAAGGAATAGAGAGAGAATTCTTCCATGAATATATATGCGAGACTGATGAACACACGACAATGTTAAAAAAGGGGAATTTTCAAGATCTAAAGAAAACTCTTATGCATGCAATCCAATACTACTGAAGAACATACGAAGAACACTGGAAATCAGAGAACATGCTTTCTTGTGAAGGACATCAAGATGAATCACGATACTCTGTTTTTAACAGCAAAACCACAAAAAGAATCAGAAGAATCTCTACTAAACCCAACGAGTCCAGAGTGGCACTACCAATCAGTAGATCTTTCTAAACTCTGATATATTCTCTCTTAGTGATTATTTTACTTAAAATTTTGATCAGTGTGTGTACTCTGTTCACCATACAAACACACTGACTGTTGTGCTCAACTGGAGGATATCAAAATCCTCAAACCAAAATTTTTTACTCTTGTTTACCCACAACAAATGTGGAAGAGGTCCTTGTGTGGCCTGGTCATTGTTTTTATTTCCCTCAGAGAACTGTGGTAGATGTCCACGTGTGGCTTGGATAGTCATTCACTGTTGTTAACCCCGATCTAGGGTGTGGATCAATATATATAAATTGTTGAGAGGACTAAATCTCGGCTTGAGACCGAACCTCTTGGTTAACTCTTCTGTGCATTTTAATATAAGTCTACAAGTAATCTATATATGTATTCCGTTACTATTACTTTGAAATACAAAACTATTTTAAAGCTACATTCATAGTTAATTTAGAAAGTTTCGATACTTATTTTAAACCAGTAAGTTAGTATCAAAAGATTATTTAATCTTTAGATTATGTTAACTGAGACCTAATCAATCTTTGTGAAAGTGATTGATCATTTACACTCTGTGTCGATTCAGTACAGTTTAACTTTGTTTTTAATTTGTGGGATTTTAAAAAAACTATTTTTAATAGAAAATTTAATTGGAACTCAATTCACCCCCCTCTTGAGTATCCACTCCGACCAACAAATAAATTCCAAATTGATATTACTTATATTTTAAAATAAATAATATTTTATTAAATGATATAAAATTAAAAAAACATATATTTTTCAATATAAAGGTGTAAATTCTTTAATTTCATCAATAAATCAGTTACAAGCATTTTTTTCTTATTTTACTAACTGCATTAACCTTCAATGTGTAAAAATACTTGTTTTCATGGTAAGACGTAAATTGTTAAATGATGTCCAAAACCAAAATATATGGATTTTAAAATATTTTAATTATAACTATCTTTTATTGGATGAATTTATTTAGACCCATAATAATAATATATTATAAATAAATTAATTTGGATCTAGTTTAAATGGAAAAAATATTATATTTATTTAATATTTTGAGAAGATCAAAGAGTTCCCCTCCCCTCTCTTATAAAAGGTATACATTATTTTCATTTCCTCATACTTAAAAAATTAATTTTTATCCATTATATACCCAAATATCATTATAAAATACATAAATTCACTCATTTGGTATTATTTTAGGCATGACCATTCTTAGTGGTCTTATGGTGTTAATAAAAGAAGGATTTATAAAGAAGAGTTGTCATTTAAAATTAAGTGATTAGTTTTGTTTCATAATCCACCTACTTCTAATATTTATCAAATATTATTAAATAATACTTAAACTATCCTCCATATATTGTTCTTTTATTATTTTATAGCAATCACAAGAATCAATCTACACATCATTCAAATGGGAAAATAAGATATAATTCATATGTTTGAAAGGCTACCAACTCGCCAACCAATATAACTCATTTTCCATCTCTATATCTCAGGACTACATATAATGATGTAATTAATGATTAAATATGATATTCATGACATTTATATAATTTAAAATATAATATATCACTCTCAATCTTACATTTCCATGGACTAAAAAATGAAAATGTTGTTTGTTCTTACATGTGAATTAACACATCCATGAAGCGATGTGATTTTTTTCATCACCACATAACAATGATAATATATATAACTATATTTTAAATTCAAATAGATTATTAATGATATTATTAACATTCTATAATGATAAAATGTATCTAACCCCATTTCAATAACTATCATTGTAATATGGAATCATTACACATGATTATTTACGACTTACCTTTTCAATGATTGTAAAATATTTAATTTTTCATAAAGATATTTTATTAATGGATTAAAAAATTTTATTGATGAATAATAATTTAGAATATGTAATTAATATTATTTAAAATAATATAGACATATGAACACTTTAACTATAGACATTAGACCATATTCATTCTTCCAACAATTACTGAATATTATAAAAACAACCTATGCGAACACAAAAAATCAGTAATGGTATAAAAAATAGATATTAAGGATATAAAATGGATAATAAAAAAGAATAGGTTTATCAATAAGTTATACATTATCATTAGTTTATAATTAATATATATAAGTGTTGACACTACATACGAATACAAAAATTCTATAAATATAGTCCTGGATATTTCAAAATCTGAAGGTGAGGTTAGAAGAATTCTAAGAAAATAAAAACCCTCCAAAGTACTATAGGGAATACCTATATGGAAGATCTATGCAGAAAACCTATCCTGTAGTATAATTTATGTACCCTACGCCGCATACCTATGCAGAGGTCCTACGCAGAGGACCTGTGCGGACAACTTTCCATTGAACGAACCCCATCCATGCATATATATATCACCATTGGGATCCCCATTTCATGGAATGAAAAAGTTGAAAGACTCCTGGAAGCTCCCATTACGTATATATTTTACCCATATCCCTCAAATTTTCTAAGGTAGCTCTATAAAACATGAGAGAAGAGATAATTGAAATATGATAAGAATGTTTTGAATGTATTTCATAGTTTTTAAATACCATGGGCTCCCATAAGTGAAATATATTTTTCATTCATCATACAAACCTACATGAGACACCTATGTGTAACATCTACGTGATACAGCTGTGTGACGCAGCGACACGAGGTACCGACGTGATAGAATTATACGAAGTTCTGATGTGGATGAACATGGTATAATGCCTAAATGTGAACTTAATTACCCTATTTTAAGACCATTCCTGGATGGGTATCTACTTCCTTGGATCCATTATCTAAAATGTAATATGTTGATGCCTCCACCAAAACCTCATGACTCAACAGTCCATTGGGAAAGGCACATCAGCGTGACTCCAATTTGGGTTTGAATATCAATAGTCAGATGTTTACCACATTTTTTTATCAATGGGGTTAGGATTAATAAAGATTTAGTGGGTTTATATATCTACACTAATAAGGATATTTCTCCTAGGGATAGTGCATGTATGTTTTCAATTTTGAGAATAAGGGTTTGGGTCCTGACCTCTCCCATCAAAAAGATCTGGAACAACTAATTTCGGGTAGAGAATGTATGGTTCACAATAGATTTTTCATTCAAGTGAATGAAAATTCTCCCTCCCCAACTACGATCAATTTTTTGGTATACATCCTGGAATAATCCCTTAACCTTCATCCCTTATTCCTTCCATTGGAACCTTTTACCATGTAATTTATAGAGAGGGAAGGATCATAGGTGCACCCTCTTCCCTGTTTGCCTCACCCTCAACCACCTTGGATAGCGTAATCTCATCATCTCCCACCAATAGAGGAAGAAAATAGTTTGTGCGATTGTTGATTCTTTCAGATCCTCCTAATTCTCAAACTAAGCATGAATCATGTTGGATTATATATTTTTGATGATTAAAACATTTGTACAAACACCCATGGAGAATGAACTACGTGAAATCTTATTACCACAATAATTGGGATATATATAGGAAGCCTTATTAGTGCTTATGGTCACTAGATATCCTCTTTCGGAATACAACAATAATTCCCTCAATCAATGCATCCTCTATAGAAATAAGGACCTAATTAAACCACCAATTCTTCAAGGAATCCATTTCAAGATTTAAGTCCAAACTCATTTCAATCAGAGGACTATAATCTCCTATGAGACTTATCAATCTGTGTTGGCTTCCATTAACTTCGACACGGGATACGTAGGAAGCCTTCTTAAGGTTCAAACCTAACACTTAAAATAAACAATGTTCTCCTTGCTTAATATTCTCGACACTGTCTAATCTTACATGGAAACCCATATTATTTCCATGCTCCATGGGTTGCTTTGGGATAAGTCCCACAAAAAAACATTTACTAAGAACCTTTCACTTAGATGTCTTTACCACATGAAATTAAATTATACAGATATGTCTTCATCACATGACATTAAAATATACCATGTGTCCTATTATTCAGAACTGTAGTATTAGGGATATGATTTCATTCACAAGGATACGTAGGTATAATATTTTATAGTTATGATCCCAATACAAAAACAAACCTTCATCTCCCTGTATGAAAATAAAATCTAGAGTTCCCCACCGAGTGTCTTAAAAACAAGTATCACCATAACGATTGTAAAAGAAATCTATATATAGTACATGATATAATACTATTAATGATGAAACTTTAATACATATGGATATCTCCATTAATGAAAAACATCAAACACATTAGGATGATTCTAAATTTCATATATGATAATAATTTATTTCAAAATTCAAGGGAATATTATGTTATACTTGGTGAATTAAAAATGAATCTTAATAATATATTAAATCTATAAAGAGAGTCCCAGAGTAGTTAATAATTCCCCCAAAAGGGTATGATGAGCCCAACCTCATATTCTCTCGACCAATTCACATTCTTAATTATCGTAATGATCAAACATAAAAAATGCATGCCTTTGGAAAAAAGGACCCCTTTTGGGATAAAGAATTGTTCGATTTATCTTGTTCGATAAATAAATATAATGGAAACTTTCTTGAAGTAGTGATTCATAAAAAAACTAGATCACGTGTTTCATGAAACTATGAAAAAATGGTGAACGCGACATGAATCCTTAACCATGTTATTAATGTTACCCACCTATTAGGACCCTATCAATTGATAAAGTATGGCTAGAAAAAGTAATCAGTCACACATGTATCCGTATAAAAGTTGTTTCTTTAATGAAGTATATTTTTTCTATCATGTTTTTTCTCAGAACTCCATTCATTCCAAAATGAATGTCTTCAAAGCGACATTTGTGAATTTTTTGAATGCTACTCAGGTTTGATCGTCATCAATGGTAAGGACTATATCACCCACCCAACATATTCAATAATGGGACTTCAATGAGTAGGTAAAGGAGTATCACCAGCATGGTACAATCCCAACCTTGGAGGCTACCCAACATTCTACCTGGGTTAATAACAATCTTCAATCATCCAGCCAACAATGACTGATGACCCTGAAGCAGACGATGAAAACCACATTATTCAACTGTTTCAAGTCCTTATCCCCATAATACAAAAACCAGTACATCCTGTACTATAGAGAGGTAGATCAAGAGTTCATTCCGGACCTCTATTTAAATATTCATGGGTCCTTCCTAAGGACTCCAACCAACAATCTCCGCTAGAAGAATCATGCGGTAGTGAACCCCCAACCTGATGGGGGTTTTTCCTATCGATGTTTGGTCTAGGTCTCTTAGACCTAAGAACACAATAGTTACCATTAAGGAAAACATCTAGTCAATAGGAAGTATGTTCATACCACATCCCCCTTTGAATAAGTCCTTCAATCTAAATTGATGGAGAACAACGAGAATTCATATACACATGTTCGTTATAATCCTACTACTGATAAGAATAGTCTAGTAGAAACTAACCAATCACACCATAGAAATCTGGTGGAGTACCATGAACAAGAATATACACCTACTGACACATTATCAGCAAGTCAACCAGATCATCTGATGACATTTAATGAATCCCACTAATTTATTGTGGTGGCAACGGGTAAACAGGAACATACACCTTCTAATAATAAATAATTCTTACAGTAGACTCAAATTCTAGTATCGAAGGAAGTACATAAATAATTGTTGATGGAAAACAGCCAACAAGAACATACACCTACCATCTTTCACCAATCTTGTCAGTAGTCTCGTTTTCTAGCACCCGAAGAAGTCGGTCAGAAATCATCAATGACAAATATAAGGAAGCCCCTAATCTCTTCCACCATACAAGTGTACATTCAATACACATTGACAGTAAAAAGCGGAAATGAGTTTCAAAATACACTTAATCCATTCTTGGAATGGTCGTATATTCCCATTTTGGTTGCTGAAGTCACCAAATACATCATATAAATGGTTAAAGGGAAGACACAAATTCCTGCACAAGTTATGGAAGCATGCTAGAATATTATAACAACAAATTCGGTAGTACCTATGGAACAGACCCATAAATCTGACCCCACAAAAGGATGAAACATCTACATGCCATCCCAGAGCAGATACACACCTTTATTATAGTTCAGGAGGGTCATGGGGAATTCTCCCACATATCATACAGACCATAGTTTCAAAAACATACACCCTTTTCCAACTGAAGGTAATCCATCCGATCTGGTAACCAATCCAAGGCAGTCACATACAACTAACCATGATAACCACTTCTCCTGTAATGTGGCCCCAACTATGTATAAGATAACATCCATGAATAAGTCATTCCAAACATGTTTTGGAAATCAAGAGTAATTTTTCAATCTAAATACTCCTAATTCTTTATTTCTTTAAACAATCTAACATTTGTCTGTTGTAGCTCAAGCTCCTACCCTATCATTACCAAATTTATGTCGGATTCTTAGTAATTCATATGTTCTCCGTCAGACAATTCTTCATGAAGAATTACTTCAGGAATATTTTGTCAATCCAGAGATCCTATCTCTGTATGAGAGCCATGATAACCCTCCATGTGGCCAGACTACCTAGGAGTAAAGAGATGTTTGCCTTACTATAATCCACCATGGTGATGCTCCTCATAATAGAACTCACTACTAAATTCCTCTTCTTGGTAGTATTTCTCATTGTCAAGATAATTATACAAAAGATATTTTAGTTATGATAAATCCCTCTTATATCAAGAAACATTCCAACACAGATCCAGTCATGTCTGATGCATTTTCATTAAAGGGTGAAATAATTTCTCAACCAGAAGATATTTTAAGGGAACAATCATTCATTGAGGCTCCCTTGGATAACTGTTTATCTACTACAGAGAATTCACATTGGTAACACAAAGTATAGGAACCTATATTAAAATATGATGATGATATATTAAACATGAGAAACCAATTGGCTAAAGAAGTAATGACAGAACTGTTATGTCATTTATTAAATTATCAATATTATATTATAGAATTGATTGTTGAATATTACATTCATGATACCCGCATCAACATATTGAATAATCTTCATCATTTAAAAATCAAAGTATTACCATATGATGAATTTCAAAATCAGTTTAATGTAATAGAAGGGGTGCAACACCAAATTGACTTAGCATCTCTCTCAGTATCCCATCATCCAAAGTCTAAAAAGTAGTAGAGAACCCTTAAGTGTACATGACGGAATGATTCGAAGGGGATACAGTCATTAATTTCTAATTCCCCATCTGGCGTTTGTATCAGAGGATTGGTTTCACATGGAGAATTGCATTTCACTGCACTCCAGAATCAGAAAAGCCTGCCAAAAGTTGCCTTATTCAATGTTATTGACCACTACTGGCCACAATGTATAAATTCGGTCTGTAATAAAATGTTCAGTCAATAACAAGCCTCAAATATCTCTCATTAGAGTGATTCCTAATGAAAACATGTTTTTGAGTTACTTTTACATCATTCAAATGAAAATCTTA
The DNA here is from genome assembly GCA_963277665.1 of Viscum album. NCBI lineage: Eukaryota > Viridiplantae > Streptophyta > Magnoliopsida > Santalales > Viscaceae > Viscum > Viscum album. The sequence goes on along the minus strand of OY728162.1, from coordinate 1,362,676,517 downwards.
AGCATTCCTCCCACTTAGAATATTTTAGCCAGCAGATACCGCAAATGACTGAAATAGAATATCGATCTTCTAGAAATAATTGATTTGAGTGGTTGTTAGATAATTAACCCAACAACTTCCAGAACCAAAATTTGTAAAATCAAAAGGGTAGCTACGCCAATATCAGCCATAAAATAACAAGAACCGCCCCATCTTGTAGAGATGGGGGCTTGTTTTATTCGAACATCAAATTTGTTAAGAAATGTTCAAAGATTTGAAGAAGAAGAAGAACAGAAACATCCCCAACTTGTAAGGCTATGGGCTTTTTCTCATTTTCAATCTCCTCCACAATAGAAGCATGATTTTTCACAATTTCGGATGAATCCACAAAGAGAGCTCACAACTGAACATTTCAAGGATTCCCATTAGGTAATTGTACCTCAAACAGTTCCCAAGAATTTAACTTATAAGAGAATACTGTCTCATGGATGGTATAGATAGAGACGATCAAACAATGATACTGAAAGAATTCCATCAATTCATTATGCGTTAGTGAATGTCATTAACTTCATTGAAAAATATCCTATAGAAAATGAGTCATGTATAAGGGAATCAAAAGACGATCAGTTATATCCATAATATGGTACATGCATATGAAAACGAAGAAGGTTTATGTACCCGAAATTTGAGGCCTACCCAGAATTTTCATATGCTATAAAATAACCAACTCTCACCCCTGTGATAGGTATATAACAAGGGGAAATGTAAATGTTATTTTGCATCACAATTTTCCAATGGGGAGGTAAATATATTTCACAAGAAGAGATATTTTTACATCTAGGAGAGTATATAAAAGTGTTGATAACACTCAATATAGAGTTTAATTGAAGCAACATTTCGTCTTGACATACTCCCCAAGCAGATCCTCAACATTCACATCTTATAAAAGCTGCAAAAAGAATATGATTTTTGGTAACAAGAAATGCGGATAATGAATTCCATCCATTGGTTAAACAACTAGAACAAGTTAAAATACATACTTTTAGTCCCTTTCTCATGGATTATCCATGGAAAGTAGCAGTACCATCACTGATTGTTTTGATGGTCGTTTCACTAGTTCATCTCCAACTGCTTTACCAGTACATGTCCTAGCTCATCCAGATATTCCCAATGTGCATATGAACATAATTGAGGAATTAAAAAGTCAACTGGAATAAATGGAATAGTGAAATGTTCCAGTTCAACTGGAAAAGAAATATTATACCGAATGAGTGGATCTAATCCCTACCCACTAAATTTTGTGAATACCACATTCCCAATATTTAATGGTTAGGGTGATCTAGAACAACACATAACACATTTAGTTTCTTGTAGCGATCCTATGATTGGGACTACTCAACAACAAGAAGTAGTAAATCATAGGTGTTTGGTGCATTCATTACAGGGAAATGTTTTGTATTGTATACATGTTTTCAATCAAGATCAATTACTGGATGGGAATATCTCGATCAAAAATTCCTTCTAAAATTATTCTCAACGTTAACGAAGAAAATTGTTTTTTAAATTCAAAATGAAAACAAACGTAAAATGAAAGAGTTTAATTTTTAATTTCATGATGGAATGGATTAAACTATTACTCAAATGTGGAACACCATTACGAAGAGTTGAGAACACTTTGTGTGGAACATCTAATTGATGGGTTACACACACCACTGTTACTTGTGTAATACATAGGTTGGATTCAAGACGTAGCTTCAATTTATCGAAAAACTGAAGATTCCATCCTGGAAACTAAGGCTAAAACTAGATTAATTCCATCCTCTCTGGGAAGGAGAAAATGAAATGAATAGGACGCTACATTTACACTTAATCAATCACATGTACCCACTTCACCTCAAACCCATCATCATACCAAAGGGATCCTCCTCTTGATCATCAACAACAACGAATTCCTAATAATGATGACCTATGAAATCAATGGTGGAAAACATTTTAAGGGGTTGACGAAAATGGTTTATTCTTTCATGAATAAACATGTTCATGGTCACTTCATATAAGTTCTGGAAAAAAATTTAGTTCAGTTTCCAAGGACAAATAATCCAAACAAAAAAGTAATTGATGATTATCCGAATTATTTTATCTTTCCCTAGATGTTGGGGCATCCCATTTAAGTGTTTTTTGTTTTTAAGGACATCCTAAATAAATGCAAGACTCGAGACAAGTGAAAGTGAAATGTTCATTAGCTCATGTAGCAAGTGTTGCTGCTAATGATCCAATGGATTAAAGATAATGGCAGGAAGTCAAAAATATTAATGAATATAAATATGATGATTGGATGATCGGGAAAATGATCAACCAATGTTACTCCATTTTATGAACACAGTTGAATAAACCGATTGTGACCTTTAGTAATTCTATCACAACAATACCACCTTTATCGAACAGTTAATCTTCACCAATGTGAAGTTATCAGAAGGGAAAAAGAGTAGTCAGAAAGGGATGCTCTCATTTCAAGGAAAAAGTTTTCCTTGACCCTGGAAGATTACATGCCATCTATTTAAAAATCATGGGCACATGCCTTCTATATAAAACTACTAGAATTAAATTGTCATGCAAATTCTTCATTAGATTGATATTTTATTTTTGGTTCCATCAACGTTATCCAATTAACATATCCTTATGACAATAGTGATTCTAATAATAATGATCCAATTTTTCTTGTACCCAATTTGGGAAATTGAGGAAGAGTCCAAGGTTGAGGATTCAGTGGAATACATTGGAATCTAAAAGCCTCTATTTTAACTCTACCCATTCTAGAACCATATATGTGGCAGAAACTTGTTGAAGAGCCCTTGAGCAGGCTCAACAAGAACAAGGAGTTACATCCACACATGAGAGGTACGGTCTTGACATGATTTTTTTTAAGAACGATTAGAAGTAAAATTATCATTATCTCAACATGTAGATAAACCAATTTAGACTAATCTATAAAGAAATGAGTATTTCCAGCTTCTTCTCTGAAAGGGGGTTCATCTACATCAAGAGTGTCAACTTCCAAGGCACCCTAAAAAAAATCTCTATTATGGGATACATAAGACTTTGGACCAAAAGTATTTTTTTTTCAAATAGATGTCCCATGTACCAACCATGTTGTCAATTTTGTTTTCCTTAATTCTATCAAAATATCTTTGAGAAGCAATTATAGAGGTCTTGTTAAGTCCTCAAGAGTTTGAAACTGAAGTTGATGCTTCTGATAATTACCGTATAGAGAATGATTCTACAGAATGTCATGAAATCATATCTTTTATGGATGATAATAAAGATGATGTTGTACATGGACATATTAGGCCCTTATATATATCTGGATTTTTTAATGACATAGATATGCGACAAGACTTCATTGATAATGGCTCTGGTGTCAAACTCATGCCCATTCAGACACTTCACTGGTTAGGCCTCACTATATCTGCGTTATCTCCTTCTACATCAATGTTTCAAGGATATGATAATAATGAGAAAGAATCTAATGGAAATATTACACTCATAAATTTGTTTGGGGATCTTGTATCTAATTCAAATTTCATGGTTTTTCATCAGGACACAGACTTTAACACTCTTCTTAGAAGGCATTGGCTACATCAACATGTGAGCATACCATCTTCATAGAACCAATTTATGAAGTTGTGATTCAATGGTAAAATTAAAAAATTGAATGGTGATAAGGATCTGTTCAAAACGTGTGAATCTCAATACATTGAGGTATAGTTTTATGACACAAAAGAAACAAAGTCCATCGAAAATAAAGTAACATGAAGTAATGCTACGAATGGATTGAAAAATAACTCAGCAAACCCATTAAGGCATTTGAGTACATATTATGTATTAACAATCAATAAATTTGAATGGATAAACCAAATTCCAATCATTCATCCAGTGATTTCAATATTTTGAATCGCAACAATCGAGCTTGACAATATGTGAGAAATGTATGATTCACTAAGATGTTGTGAAATGTTAAATGGAAATTTTTTCAATTCATCCACTGAACATCAGCAAGCCTATACTTCACTAATAAGATTAAAAGAAATTGTATCAATTCTAGGGGAAGACTAGTATGTTTATTCCAAATCCATCATCTTTTATTTATTAACAAATGAAGACCCATCATAATTAGTGGGTTTAGTAATTGTGGCACATTCTTCAGGGATTTTAAATGGGGATTCCTCTCCTAGATCTGGAACTCTTTGCTTCATCGAATACTATGAAATTGGAAATTGAATAATTCTTGCGTAAGGTAGGTGAAGAAGAATAGTAAGATATCATGGTGATCCTCTAGTATTTCAGGAAGGTGTCTCTACCATTGTCGATGATCTCATAGAAATAAAAATGGGTGCATAAGAAAATCCACGCCCCACTCAAATTCGTGCGGCTATAAATTATGATGATCAGGAGATGTGTAATTCATTTGTAAAGAATCAGTGAGATATATTTTATTGGAATTATTCAAAAATGTCATGTCTTACTTCAGATATAGCTACTCATCATTATGGTTTGCCATAAGAACAACGAGGATTCTAGTAGGCAGCAAGAAGAACACACCCAACTCATGCCTCTAAAATTGAAGCAGATGTTGATATGCGTATAAAAGTAAACATTGATAGGGAAGTTCAATATCCCAAATGGATGGCCAGAATTTTCCCACTTAAAATGAATAATGTAAAAAATCAGTTTTTTCATTGGTTTCAGATATTTTAAGAGTTTTTTTCGAAAAGATGACTTTCTAGTTCCCATCACAGAGCATTTAATCAATGAAATAGCTAGATATGAAGTCCTTTCCCTAATTAATGGCTACTATGGGTACAATAAAATCCATAAGGCATCATAGGATGAATAGAAAATTTCATTTAGATCCCCTCAAGGTGTGTATTGGAACTGCGTAATGTCATTTGGCTTAAAAATGTAGGTGCAACGTATCAATGTGCCACACACCATATCATTAAAACCTTCTTATGGAGATCTGTAGAATGTAATGTGGACGATTTTGTAGTCAAATACAAACAATTTTCTGATAACTTGGGTCATCTTTAGACCATATTCTATAAACATCAGAAACATAATTTGAAGATGATCCCCTTGAAATGTGCTTTTGGGGTAACCTCATGAAAGTAATTAGGCATAATTGTATTCCATCATTGTATCCATGTTGATCAGGAGAAAACAATTTCAATCCTTGGCATATCACCACTTCGAAATTTGAATGAATTATATGGACTCCAATTACACCTGGCATATAATCGGTGCTTTATCACCAATTTGGAAGGCTAGTGTTTTCCCTTCAACAAATTAATTACGAATGTAGTCACCTATCAATGGGATGAAGACTACTATGAATAATTGGATACCCTGATGAAATTTATTTTGAGTCCACCAGTATTAATTCCACCTATTGAAGGATGACCACTTATTCTCTATGTGACATTTTTAGAGAAATCACTAGGTGCCTTCCTTGACCAATACAATTATAATAGTAATGAAATCAACCAATGTTATCTCAGTCAAACTATGCATGATGATGAAACTCAGTATTCATGCATTGAAATTTGTTGTCTTGCATTAACATTTGCAGTTCAAAAGTTTAGTCACTACCCACAACATCATGAGGTCCAATTTGTACCTCACAATAACCCGCTCAAATTTATCCCCAGTCATCCTATGATTACAGGGTGTCTATCCCGATGGGTAGTTATTTTTTCAATTGTTTTATATCTATTTTATGCCTCAAAAGGACATAATGTGGCATGATCGTGCTGATTTCCTCGTTGAACATCCATTTTTGGACGATACATCATTTAATATTGAACTTCCTGATGAAGACATATTCTCTATTCATGATAGTTCTAAAAAATGGTCAATTTACTTTGATGGTGCATCCAGAAGTCCAATAGGGAAGAGAATGGAAAACTATAAACTCAACTAAGATGGGTTTGGAATTGTACTTATTTCCCCAAAAAAGGTAGTGTTGCCTTATTACATCCTATTGTCATATGGCAATTCCAAAAATGATATAGAATATCAAGCTATAATCACAGTCTTGGAATTGGAACATCAGGTTCAATTGAATCACTATAAAGTGAAAGGAGATTTAGAATGGGTATTCAAACTAATAAATGGAAAATATTCTATTAGAAAAAAATAGTTAATCCCATTGTGTGATTAATTTAGAGGGTTAATGGTTGAATTTCTCTCAATGGAGACATTTTTTTATGTCATAATATCACAAAATTCCCCCGCTGATGCACTGCCTAATGCAGCTAAAACCCTGGATGATCCAAATTGGGATGTGAAAATCATCATCATAGCCCTTTTCTATGTAGTCTTAGATTCTATTCAAACCATAATAGAGTAAATTAATGAAATTAGTCCTATTTCTAAGCCATATGGTCATACCACCGGTTGGAGAATATCCATTAAGGAATATAATCAAAATTGAGTACGGTCACCATACAGGGATGAAAAAGAACAAATCCAAAAATGAGTGGACAATTTTAACATTTATGATAGTCCAAATCACTAGAGGATATGATGAAAACATGGTGTTGATGGAATCCTCTTTAGATGTATTGATGGAGAAGAAACTATAGCTATCATGAAAGAAGTACATTCAGGAGCCTATGGTGCTCACCTATCTGGGCATAAGCTTTGTATTAAAATCTAAATGAAATGATACTTTTGGCAATAAGTGATGCAGGATTTCAATGATTTCAATACGAAATGTCATCTCTGCAAGGGGAATTCCAACTTCATTCATCATCCCTATAAGTTGTTACATACAACTAAATACTTCTGGCCATTCTCTGCATGGGGAAGGGATATACTAGGTACTTATCATCCAACTACAGATAACCAGTTCAAGAATATTCTTAATGATACTGAATTTCTTTCAAAATGTTCTATGTAAATTTCTCTCAATGAATTCAGAGCCAAATGCATTGTTAGTTTTTTCAAAACTAACATCATCACAATATTTGGTGTCCCTAGTACTATATTGATGGACAATGGCACCAATTCATGTTCTGTTGAGGTAATGAAGTTATATGAAGAGCACAATATCACATCCAACCATTAATATTGCTATCATGTAATTACTAATGGAAAAATAGAGGATTTAAATAAGACCTTATCAAATATTCTCTAGAAGATGGTGGGTAAAGATAAGAAATCTTATCGAATTATAATTTTCATTATTTTTGGGATTATCAAACTAATAACTGTAATGCCACCTAGGAATCTATTTATTTTTTGATATACAGAATAGAAGTAGTTTTTCCAATTCAAATTCTATTAACTTCAATCAGAGTTTATAACTGTGATCAATTGTCTACAAATGAGAGGTCTTATAAATGTTTTGATGAGATAGAGATATTAACCAAAAAAAATTACATACGTTTAATCATTTAGGTGACTATTAGAATAGAAAAGCATGAGCCTTTATGAAGAATGTTCACCTCCATTCATTTCTTCATGGTGAATTGGTATTAGACATTAGGAATCTAATTATACCATTAATGAAACCACCAAAGCATGGAAAAAAGTGGGAAGGACCTTATTCCATAAATATGGTCTACTCAAATGGAGCTTATGCTTTAATCTAAATGGAAGGATAGAATATTACATCTCCAACCAATGCAAGATTCATGAATAAATACTTTGTGTAGTCGCACACATTGTTCTCACTTCTATACTAAAAAAGGCACAACCCCCATGTACTCACTAAAAGACAAAAAACTGCAAAGTAAAATGTTATAGTCGCAAGACATTAAACTGCATAACAACGATAAAAATCCATGTGGCAAGACATTAAAATACGTAGCATCTTTCTCCTTGGCGCATGATGTTAAAATGCATGACACCATTTTACCTCGTTACATGAAATTAAACTGTATAACTAACGTCTTCACTATGTAATGTTTGTAGCTTCTATAAGCAAGAATAATTGACATCATTGATACTTCTTATTAGAACATGAGTACCTCTATTTCCTATGATTTTTTCAGATCTTCATAAGGACAACTTTACCAGAACTATGTGTGGATTGATTCTCTTCTACTTGAGATACATAAAGATGCATGTATCTCCAATATTGGGCCTAACAAAAACCATAAAATTATATTTCATTTTTCTACTATTTTATGTGAATATTAACAATACATAGTGTTCCCTTAGTATATATGGTCTGATGTTTTAACCATTATGTGACATATGTTTATTCTTTCTTCCAAAACATGTCAAAAACCCTAGTCTCTCATATCAAACTTGATTATTGTGGGAAATAATTGTGTAAAGAAGTAAATATGGGTTAATTCCCATTTATATGGTATACATAAAGGCACCAAAATCTACAATATTAGGCCCTGACACGATATAAAATAACCCCCTTTATTATTTATATAAGAATAAAACTTGCACAAGGAATGTTCAAAGAACTACGTATGGCTTAATTCATTCCCCCGTAAATACACATAGTGACACTTGGGTTATATCCCTTAGTCCTGCAACGATATGTATTTCTTTTCACATCAGTTCATCTTCATTATTACCTCATTATGTTCAACTACCTGAGAATATAAGAACTATGTTTGGCTTGATTTTTGCTCCAACAAGATATATAGTGATCTCGGGTCTTATGCCTTAGCTTAGCCATCACTTTATTATAGTACTCCTCTTGTTCACTTATTTCACCACTGTGTTACATAAGAAACCATTTCTCTCCATGTTTGTCACATAGAGTATATCTCACATCGGCTTAGGATTTTGGTAAATGAGTTATCTATATAAATAAGGTGTCTTAATTCATTTTTTGGTTAATAACATCCTTACATCATTACATAAAACTTCACAGTACAATGTCGTCACTGCATATATTAAAAATTCATAATGCAATGTCCTCACTACATTACATAAAACTAGATAGTACAATTTTCTCACTTCATGGCTTAAAACTGCAGAGTACAATGTCCTCGCAACATGACTTAAAATTGCATAATACAGTTTCATCACTACATGACATAAAAGTACATAGTATAATGTCCCCACTATATGACTTAAAACTACATAGTACAATGTCCTCACTAAATTACATAAAACTGCACAGTACAATGTCCTCACTCCAGGAATTAAAAATGCATAGTACAATGTCCTCTCTATATGACATCAAACTACCCATCATAATATTGATTTGAATTTTTCTCATGTGTATTGAGCATAACCCCTTCCTATATTTCACACCATTAATCTTGAAAAATTTCCAAATCATCATAATATTTTTTACAGTTTCAGGTGACACAGTTTCTAATATAAGAGAACTCTTTCGCATCACTATGAAGTATGTGCCATATGGTTTCCTTGCATAAGTTTCTTACATAATAGGAATATTAGTTAAATGTTTCCAGCATTTGTCTATGCATCCCATTCACTAGGAGGACATACATAATACAACTCTGATAATAGTTTTTGTCAAATGCTAGTAATTTCATTCATCGTTATAGGGTCTCTATACCTTTATAACTTTGAATTAAATATGCATGAATCATTATTTTAAAACAGTTATTCATGTATATTTGTCCCACTATTTTTCAATCTATCTAAAAGTCTTCAAGACCATGGTTTACACATTATCCATCCTTGTGTTCAATGCAATATGAAATAACCTTGGATCACATGACCACGTATCGTATATTTTTTTTCATTTTTTGTCCTAATTATATGACCTGAAACTAAAAACACCAGGCTCCATACATTTTGGTCAGACCTTCATTGAAATCCAATTCCCTCTATTATTTAGAAATAATGATTGTAAATAATCACTCTATATTTAGGAACCCTTCTTCATAAACATAACTTCATGATTTTGGAAAATATGAATCTCTATAAACATTCTTTTACTTTTAGAAGTAGAATATCCAACTTTTGAATGCTCGTTTTCTTGACTATAACATACCTTTCTTTCGGTAGCCTTGCATAATTTTCTTATATAACTGGTGTGTCATTCAATGGATACCACTATTTGGATATGAAGCATATTCCCTAGTTGGCCTTGCATAATAGATCCCCATAATAGGTTTTTCATGTAATGTTAACTTCGTTATTGGAAAACACTTCTCTAATGCTTTTTCCCCTTTTCCAATATCATTCTTCAGATTTAGAAATTCTCAAATCAATGACTAAAATTTTTCCTTGCATATCTAAATATTGTAGTATGTTTCCAAACAAATTATAAAAAATTGGTAGAATCTCATACCTTTGGTAAAAGCTAAATACCTTAAGTTAATACCCCACAATGTCACCAATGCATGAAATAATAATACACACTACAATTTCTTTACTGATTGACATAAAACTGCATAGTTTGATATCAGAAATACCTTTTTCTGAAAAATTTTAATCATTTATTATACTCAAAATCTTTATAGAAATGGTTTTCTTATTCATGACATATGTCATCATATATAAACTTTAATTAAAAAAATTCATTTCCTTGACAAAACCACCCATTGTGGTCTTGAATCACACAAATCTTATTTTCCCTTATCTATCTACAATAAATATTAAATAACTTTCATCTTTTTTTCCTGACTATGTTGTGTGTACCCTTTTGCGGACTTCCATAAATTCCATATATAACCTAAATTCTAGTCAAAATATTCCACTATTTGACCTAAAACATATTCCATAGTTTTCCATGTATAAAAAAACTCTCATAATGAATTTTTCAAATAACGGTTACTAATTTCTTGGAGGAGACTCCCCCTATATTGATACATGTTTTATGTTTAGTGTCCATAAAAATCATGGCTCTAGATTCTGCTTAGATATATTTAAATAATATTAATGAAATTATTTTCTATTGAGTTTTTTTGGGATCCAATTTCATGTTTCTGTTTAAAATTAGTCGAATAAATACAATATCCCTTTGTATTTCAATATTCATGACTCTAAACTTCCAAATATATGGAATTTGGAACCCGCCAGATTGAGAACCTTCAAAGGGAACTCTAAAAAAATAGAGTCCCAACTCACTAAATGTACATTTTGTATGATTTAGGTAATATTGAGAAATAAAAAGTTAAAATATACAATGCTTCTTGGGTTTTCCATATAACCCTAGTAAAAATAAATCAATGATCATTAGGCCCAATTGGATTAATAAGAAAATTATATTCACCCCTATTTTTTCATTATAATCATGATTATCTCACATGAAGGTTTGATGTATTTTTTTAAAAAAATCATCATCATCATAACCTATAACATTACAGTCAAACAAAATGATACCATGAATGAAGATATATATGATTGTATATAAAATGCATTTATTTCATATATTATCAGTGATATATAAACAAAATGATGCCTCTCTATCATCTTATAATATAGACTCTCAATATGACTTTCCATTTGTTGACTGACCTCATAGGCCTTATCAACTATCTCAAGATGTTGAGAAATGTGAGAAATTCAATTCTCCTCAGCATGATGAATTACATCCTTATCAGTTGAAATGGAGGTTATCCCCTACAATTGGGTTTCTACTAGTGTCTAGTTTAATAACTCAAGTTTGTTATGAACAGAATCCAATTTCTGTTGAAATTATAACAACTACTTTGTGGCTTTATTTTTTATTTCTTGATTTGGATTAACATGTTGGTAGGATCTGCCTCTACCTTAGCTAATGTAACTTGAAAGATCTCAAAACTATTTATCCATTTTATCTTCTCAAAATCATGCTGCAACTTATGCACATACTCCCATCAGTAAATGGATTATTTCATTGCATCATATACATGTCAATAATTGTGTCAATAAATTCTGAATACATAGAATAATGCAGGGTGTTTGGAATAATTGAACAACCACTCATTCAAAGGATTCCCAACAATTATGCTTCATATATATCATGGTTTCTTTTTAAAATCCATGAAAAGATCATATTGCATATCTATGTCTAAATTTGATTCACTACCATGAGATAAAATGTTCTCTAGAAATAGATCACATAAAGAGATGCCTTGTTCTGCTTCTCTCGGAATAAGAGAATATTCACCTTCTACTGATGCCTTATCCAACATCGAAGATTCCCTTTATGATCTAACTATGGGAGAAAATAATCATAAATGATAAATCACTATCATTTTCAGTTTCATAAATAATGGAGGAAGTAGTGTATGATCCAAACAACCGATGACATTTAACAAAAAATAATTACGCCACACAATTGGAGTCATCCTTACTATTCTGATATTCAACAGTATAAGTTGATGTTTCTTGAGAATATGAATTCTCTAGAGTTTTACTAGTTGTCATAGTTAAAGGATTTGGAATGTCCCACAATGTGGGGTCTTTAGTAGGTACTTCTACAACATTTGTTGAAGAAAGGATATAGTGGAATGCCATACTATTTTAAACCCTTTGCAACATTTTCATCAAATAATGATGCATAAAGGGAACATTGATCTAAAATATAAAGTATCAGAAGAAAAACTATGTATGAAAACTTAAATAACATGATGTTTAAACCTTTATATTCTTCCTAAAAATTCCCAAACTAATTGATGGAACCTATAATATCCATATTTGGATTATGGTCTTTAATAATATTAGTGTTTGCGTCTTGTAATGTAATAGAAGCCTCACTATTTATGGTATCCAACGAACATTGGTTGATGACCAAAGTGGATATTCTTACATTATATTCTATTATTTATTCAATTGGCACAATATCATCAGATCTTGTGTGGTTTGGGTCAACATCAATATTTATCGCAGACTTCCCCGTGTCTTCATTACTTTCTTCTAGAGAAATTGGAATATCATCATTGGTTATTGCAAGATTCAATTGTAAAGGAAACTAATATGAGATATGTTGAAATGAAGATTAAAATAGATGAATTTAATATCAGGAGTAATGTATTTGTTATTAACATGGATTTTCACTCTTTCAATAGATCCAGGAGAAAGAAAAACTGAGTTTTTTATGTTTTTTCTACTGAGGTAGCAAATCTATTAACAAGAACCTATATTTGTTTTGGAGTTTCCTTCTATGATATTGAAAAAGTAGCTCTTACTCCCTTGAGATAGGAGGAAGATAAAAAATCTTGCAAGAGTTTAAATGTGATTAATATGGTGTATTGAGAAAATTATAATGCACTAATGATAGTTAAAATACTTTCTCCTTTAGTGAATACTTTAGACTAATCTCATTCCTCGAATGGGTTTTATTCCATAAGCTTGAGGATAAATAAAAATAGTCTTCTTTGGAGGAGAAACTTGAGTTAATTACTGGGGATTATTTTTTTCCATTACCCATGTCATTATTCTCGCTCATTGATAATTTTTTGGAGACCTGGTAGGATCATTTAATGCGTCGATTAGAGAACCTGCATGCCCATACCTTGGTGATCCAACAACTGGTCTGGAGTTTCCTTCCCTCTAATCTTGCTACAAAAATTCATTTCATCGGGATTAATGATGATGAATGTTAAAGCAAAATTAAGACAAAAGAAATGGAAAATATATTCTCAATATTAACATAAATATCCCACTCCTCTTTAGTGTCAATAATTACCGCTTAATGCATTCATTTGTATATCATATGAGATATTCACTTAGAGGGTCGGATTTCATCATTAGTTTCATATATAAAAACCACCAGCTTGTGATATACTCCTATATTTTAGCTAGGTTATAATATAGATTACAATTACAAGGTTATTTAATGTCCCCTACATCTAGTATTCGAATTCCATGATGGAGGAATTCCCATGAATCCCTGTGATCATGGGATATTCTCTCCAAATGGTGAATGGAAAAAGGCTGGACATAACTCGATCTTGATAAGGTTGGTTATGGAGGAGATTCAACACCTAATAACTGGTGAGCCTCTCCGGCCACCCTTATTATTTATAAGGATTGATAGATGGAATATAAATCTTTTTCTGATGGTGGTGACTAGATCACCTTAGTGTAGGAGGTATTTCTTTTATAGCCCTTTTTTCCTAGAATACCCCATACAAAGATGTGTTGAAGGGTCAAAAAGCTCTGAAACTTCAGAATCATCTCTAGCCTTGGACATCTTACCATGATTTCCACAGACAAAAATCATTGTTCATGCCACTAAATATATTCCATTTGTAAATGCCCCTTGGGGATATGAAGAATCTCAGGACATGGCATATCCAGCTTCCAATTTGATTGATGCATCTTATAGAGGTAATGTAATTATGAATTTGGAAGTCTCTAAAGCCATTATAATCCATAATTGTCTCTATACCATTGGGGGTTTCTCATGTCAAACATTCTTGGGTGGAAAATTGTTTGATTTTTGAAGACATATGAACAGAAAAGAAAACCTAAAAGGGATGTAAGCCCTACTGATAATATCACCATCAATCCTGGTCGATAATACACAATACATGAATTCCATCATATAAGATCTCAGCTTATAATTATTTTCATTACCATCATCAATAAATGTTCCAATTGGTGGGTTACCAGAATGAAAGAAACTGAATTTTCCTGATACATTTAATGCCTTCAGCACTACATCTTGTCTCAAATTGTAAAGATGAATAGAAGAATGTTTCTGTAAAAAATGGATTGAATCGACCATTGTGAACTATAACTTAATTAAACACTTAATATGAATAAATGTGTGACCAATCCATCCCTACAACATTTGGAACATCCCTAAAATTCTAAATAGATCCTTCCAATTATATAAATTCAGTTAAGAGTCATAAATTCATGCCAATAAAGTTGTTTCTAACCCAATATACTTCCCTTGATCTATTTTAGCCGCGATGACAAATGTCCATGGCCTTACAAAACCATCATACTCACGAACTGGAAGCAAGTAAATTAATAACCACAAGTCTTGAAAGGTGGCTAAGAATATCATTGCATCAATATCAGATTTTACATTATTTCCCCAATGATTATAGTCAGCTCTCTACAATGTATTCCAATATGTGCCTGAACTACCCTTGTTATCTACTGAAGGAAAATTAGTAGTACATCCACTGGTTGGGAAATTATATATTGTTTGTTCTTAATTTCTTCCATCCACACCCTGGCATGAATATTTTTCTTTTCATTGGTTAATTTCATTATTATCTTGAATAGTTCATGATACAACGGTTCTGTTCTACAAACAACACCCCATGTAGAAGCCAGCATAATAAACTCATCGTACACTTCCATGTTAATGGGAACCCCATATATTTCGAAGATATCACAAAAAATAATGCAAACATTGAATAGGGTCAATAGAAAATAATTCACTTTCTGGCTCCATCAACTCTTCCAACCATTAATGAAATCGTTTTAATAAACATATGTTTGTCTCATCCAGATATCTTTATAAATATATCATCAGATAACTCTTTCCAGAAATCTTACAAGTTTGGTTCAACCAAAATTCCCACATCCATTCAGGTTTCACACCTCATCTGGAATAAAGATCCAAGTCCTCCTTAAAACTATTAGATTTATATGTTTAAGAAGCCCGAAAGGTTGAATCCAAACATTGTAACATTGGATCTATAACATGATCCTTCATATTAGGATTACAACAATTGTGATGCAGGAAGAACCCTATAGGGATTGTTCCTTCATGAACTAGCATGCCACTTACAATAATATTCATGCATTTATAGTTGTATAATTGAAGAATCCAATTCAATGGGAAGTATTTATTAATATATGCAACACTAGCCTCCATTAAATGTCCATGCTCGTACAAGGGTTTGTATGTACATTATGAATATTCATGTTGATAAAAAATCAAACATTTCCATAGTTCAGGATGAGTTATTTCAACAACGTCATAATAGTCTGGTCTGAAGATCTTCATCATTTCATTTTGATGAGCCTTATCTTCTATAGAAGATGTTATCAAATGATCCATTTTCCTGCAAAAGAATTTCCAAATTCCCCCTATTATGATGGAATTATGACAAGATTTTTTTTTCAAATTTCAAATTAATGGGAAAGGATATAAAAAAATTGGAAAAGAAAAATATTCTGGGAGTTTCTTCGGTGAGGTCTATCACGTAGGTATTTTGACAAGGGTCCTATAACAATTTGTGACATATTCCTTCTGCATAGCTCCATCATTTAATTTTTTTCAAATTGAGAAATATATCAAGGACACTACGCGAGAGTCCTACACATTGAGGCATGATGAATCTGCTAATCAACGACAACCAGAATATTTAGAAGCATGAATAAGGAATATCACATAGGATTAAATCAATTTATAGCCATCCACTGATCTCTGCAACATACCTGAGTGAAAAAACTATGAAGAATATTTATTCGAAGTATATCTGCTGCAATCTGGAATTTTCTTGAAATTAACCCATTGTCTTTTCCCTGCTATTTTACCTAAGGACATGACCCACTTCCTAATGGGATCAAATCAAGAGAAGGATGGGGGTCTTTTGATAACACTTATTAAGAATAAAATAAGATGATGAAGATAGCCCTGGATACATAAAAATCCTAATGTGAAGTTCAATGAATTAAAGGTAATTCAAAACACTCCAAATACCTACGCAGAAGACCAACACAACAAACCTACGTGGAAATATAATTTTTGTACCATACGTTTCGAACCTACACGGAGGTCCTACGCAGAGGAACTAAAAAGAAACCTTTTCTTTGACCAGGCCCCATCCATGAATATAAATAGGACCCTTGGGCTCCCCATTTCAAGGACTAAATATTTTTAAAGACTCTCTGAAGCTCCCAATGTGTTTCTCTTTTTCACAGATCCCTCAAATTGTCTCAGGTAGCTCTCCAAAACAGGAGAGAAACGATAATTAAAATGGGTTAAGGTTGTTTTGAAAGTAATTTAAATTTTTTATATAGGCTTGGTTTCCTTATGTGAAACATATTTTTTAGACATCATAAAAACATTAATGGAACACCTATGTGACAGATCTACAAGATAAAGTTGCGCGGTGCAGAAATGAACGGTACCTTTGTAGAACACTTATATGAAGTACCTATATAGAAGAACATTTTATAAGGCCTATATACCAACTTCAGTACCCTATTTTATGGCCATTCATGTTAGGGTATCTCCTTACTTGGTTCCCTTATCTAAAACTGACTATGTTGATTCCCCTACCAAAACCTCCTGGCTTATCAATCCATTGGGAAAGGCATATCAACGTGTCTCATATTTGGGATTGTATATCTATAGTTAGTGGCATCCCACATTTGTTTATCAATGTGGTATGTATTGATGAAGTTCTTGTGGGTTTGTATATCCACATTCACAAGGTCCTTTCTCCTAGGAATAGTGCTGGGAAGTTCCTAGTTTTCAAAATATGGGTTTCATTAATGACATCTCCCTTCACAAAGAGGTGAAACCTCAAAATTTAGGAAGGGAAGGTAAGGTTCACAATTTATTTTTCATTTAAGAAAATAGAAATCCTCTATCCCCTACCAAGATCAATTTTAGGGCATCCAACCTAGTATAAACCCCTAAAATCTATCACTTATTCCTTCAATTGGACCCTTTCACAATGTAATGCCAATATAGGTATGGCTCATAGGTGCACCCTCTTCCACGGTCACCATGCCCTCATCCAGCATGGTCATCATAGGTCGTCCTCTTCCACCAGTGGAGGAAGAAAACAATGTCTGTCAATGTTGAATCATTCATATCATCTAGTTTCTCACACAGAGAATGACTCATATAGGCCTAGATATTCGTGATGATTAAAAAATTTGTACAAACACCCACGGTAAATTAACTATGAGGACTTTGAGCCCCACCATAGTTGAGATACGTAGGATGTGTTCTAAGATCCCTGAGCTCACTGGACATCCTCATCATGAATCCAGCCCTTATTCTCTTAACCTAGAGATCCTCCTTAGGAAAAATCCCCAATTGAAACCCCTAAATCATCATGACATACTTTTTAGGAAGTATATCCAAACTAATTTCTCTCAGAGGATTATGCTCCCCTATGCGACATATCTAACTATGTGGGGTTTGATTCTAATCCACATGGGATACATCGGAAGCCTCCTTGGTGTTCAAACCCAACACTTCAAATAAACCATGTTCTTCTTGGCCCATATTCACGAAAGGGTCGAATAATACTTGGAAACCCATATTATTTCAATGTTCCTTGGACTACGTAGGCATAAGTCCCACACAAACAGCATTTACTAATAACCTTTCACTTATATTTCCTTACCACATGACATTAAACTATATGGATAGGTCCTTATCACATGACATAAAAATGTACGATTTTTGTCTTGTAAAGAAGAACCAAACTATAAGGGTTCTCATTCCTTTCACAAGGATACGTAGGTAGCCCATTTATGGGTACGATCCCAATATCAAAACATTCCTTTCATCTCTTTGGATGAAATAAATTCCATAGTGCCACGTTGAGTGGCCAAAAAAACTAATATCATCATAAAATGATTAAAATAATATCTAAATAGTATACGAGAGGAGACAATTGATTGAGAACCTCGAATACATATGGATATCTCCATTAATGAAGAACCTCAACTACATATGGTTGATTCTATATTTCACACATGTTAAAAACTGATTTCCAATTTCATGGGAAACATACATAATACTTGGTAAATTAATAAGGATTCATGAAAATATCTTTAATTTATAAAGAATTTCCCAGAGTAGACAATATTTCCCCCAATAGGGCATGATGAGTCCAACCTCCCATCCTATCGATCAATGCACGTTCTTAAGTTTCATAATGTTTAAAAATAAGGAACCCCTACCTTTGGAATGTATGACCCTTTTAGACAAGGAAATGTTATGTTTTTCTAGTTCCATGAATAAATATAATTAAAACCACCTTGAAATAGGGATTCATAAAAAAACAAGAACACATATTTATTGGAACTGCTATACAATAAGGAACACACATGATGAGCTAGACTTAATATAAGAGACTTCATTACAATTTTATTTTGTTGATTCATATTATGATGTTATGAAACTATATTAATTTATGAGGTGTAAATAACTATAAATTCAATTGTTATTTCATGAATTTAATTATAATCATGTTATTTAATAATTGTTTAAACACTTAACATTGTAATGACCCATGTCATAGAACTGAGTTAAAATAAAAATGTTTTTGAACTTTTTTAGTTGTTGGATGTGTTTGTCATAAAAACAAGCCTTGGGAAAATGTTTCACATGTCTGGATCATTTAAAAGTGTATATAAATGGCTTGGGTAAAGGCTTGGGGAATTCCCCAGATGGATAAATAGAATTTGGGAGGATCAGATTTGGGAAAAGATAGGGTTTTAAAGAACATAAAAGAGAACACTATTAGCGCACTTCCTGTTCAAATGTGTGGCCTACTATAAGAAACTATGCAGCTTAATTAAATACGATAGAAGTGAACACGCGGTCGGCACCAAGTTAAGAAATATGTGCAGGACAAACCATACAAGGTGGGTGTCTTAAATAGAGACACTCACACAATTTTCACGTGATTAGGAAAACCACGCGTGCCTGACAATAGAAATGGGGTTCCCTAGACAAAAGGTTTCTCATTTCTAAGGCACAATTTACTAATTTATGTGAGCCAAACATTATGGATTACTAAATTTTTTGTTATTGGTTATATTATTTTATGAATTTCCAATTATATAATTGTATAATTAAATTCTTTTAAATGGGGATTTTATTTGAATTATATTAAAGGGGAAAAGATATTTAATTAGTTTTTGTGAAATATTGGTATATTTAATTATATACATGTTTTGGATGAATTTAATTATTTTGTGTGGAATGGGGTATTTTGTGTAATTAAATTAATTAAAAGAATTTAATTAAATATGGATGAAAGAGCGGATGAAATATTCATTTAATTAAATTTTGTTGAAGAATATTAAATGAAATTGAATTAAATGAGGGATTTTATTTACTTAAATTATTTTGAAAAACATGAATTTAATTATAATGAGTTAGTGTTTTAATTAACTAAATTAATGTGATTATAATTTAATCAATTGATGAATAAATTTGGAGTTGGGGTTTTATATAATTAAATTCATGTTTTTAATGAATTTAATAATTTAATGAAAAACGAGGTATTTTTTTAATTTAAATATTTTGACAGAATATAATTAAATAATGAAGAGTAATATAATTATTTTAATTAAATTCATTGGATATGAATTTATTTAAATGATGAGTAATTACGGAGTATGTTTTTATCAAATTTGTGTGATATTAGTGGGCAATATTAATGATATGGTGGTTATTATTAATATTGTTATTAAAATTATTATCCCAATTATTATAATAAAATATATAATTTTTCTTATTTATAGATAAATCAAGACGGAGAGGAGCACAACACAGGTGCGGCAGAACTGCTCCCCTCTCATCTATCATGTGGGTGGTGCACCACCAATTTATCCCAAATCCATCTCTGCACACCGTATAGTGGTTGTTCCTTCATGGAAGTTGTCCATCTCATCGATGTAAGTGTAACGCCCCAACCCTAGTTACCCATATTCGGTGCATTAATTTAATACATTGGCATTATTACAAGGAATGAAGCCCCGAGATGCCGATCAATTTTGTAGTCTTGGAAAATAGATTACAAACATGAACATTACATTATAATTTCTAAAATAATACAAATCATAAATAATACATTGAGGACACTATTATTCACATATAATAAACCTACATATATGTCATATTAAACTTATTGGCATATTTTGAATATAAAATATATGAAATGGGTGAGATCAAATGCTCAGTACGGATAAACAATATAGTAGAAGATATCATAAATAACCATAAACATTTATAAAAAGTCATAAAATTGAAGACAAGACCATTATATATAAACTTTAGTATCATATGGAAATGATTAATAAAATAATTCCCTTTACTTATTCACATTTATATTCTACTATTCGAATAATCACATGTAACATTAATAGCTAATCTCATAATGATGAAATGCATAACGTCGGACATCATAACCACAAAGTCCCGGTCTCATGCGAAGCCCTTAAATATAAATTTTCCCAATACTTTTTTCCTAGACACTATTTTCTATCATGATACCTAGAAATGCATCAAGGTGAATAGTGGGTCCCACCCATCATGTACTAAGTCCAATGCATTCCCCATATAAAAATGTTGAAACATAACATAAAAATTCATATTAAAACTACCATAAAAAATGTCAAAACGTTAACCATAAACCATAAATGTTATAAAATTAGCCCATCTACAATCAAACTAATCATAATTCCTTAAATTAAATATGTAACATTGTATTATAATAAACTAACCTCAAAAAATAATGGATTTTGACATAGTTGACAATGACCATGAAAACACATTTAGATAAATATCTATTTTTTTGATAAATCATTTAAAAGTCACACATTTATAAAGAACGTCATTTAAAATAGTTATTTTAATATATGTGTCCCATACCACATAGAAATTGTTTTAAAAAATAACACTTTAAAACAATCAGTTACATGTAAATAAATCCTTAAAATCGTTTTAAAACATGGAATTTCATTAAAAATATTTATGAAAATAAATCATTAAAACATTTAAAACGATGATCTAGTTTAAGAGACCCCTCATTAAAACCTTAATAGTTTCATTTTTAAATCATATTTTTGAAACATGGATGTGGATGATAAATATGTCTCAATAGATATTTACACAAAAACAATCTCAGATAATAATTTGATCGAAGAATTAACCCTTACCATATATATTTCATTAGTCGAGGTTCTGTTTAACCACATGTATAATGAAAATAGTATGTCATTAAATTATTCCATAACCATATTAATATTTTTGATATCTAACATGATTCATTTATGACTTTATACTAGCTATCTAATAATTATTTCCATGTTAAAGTAATATTTTTAGTGGTAATAGAATACAAATAGAACAGGAGAATATGATACCAACTTGAAGTGTGAGAGAGGAGGCGGACCACGCGAGACCGCCGACGATGACCTAGATCCGGCGATGGAGCTCCTCCCTCCCCCCTCCCCAACAGAGGGGGGAGTTTTTCCTTGTTCTTCGTCACGGAGGCCCCTGCCTACTTTCATCCCCTTCTCTAATCCGGAATTTTTTCCCTCTTTCCCGTGGATCTCAATTTTCCCTAACATTCCAGATTTGTTTCGTGGAGCGCCTCAACTCCGTTTAGCGCCTTCAGAACTCAACTCTTCCACAGATTTTTTTAAGCCGACTCTGGTGGCCCGATTTCATCAATGTTGTCCCTCAGTTGATGATTTTGATCGATTTGTCTTTGAAGCCTGGAACCTGCAAGATTGGGCGGTGATTGGTCTTCTCAATTGACGACATATAATGATTCGATTTGGGTCTATGGATGATCTCATCATGGCATGGTCTAAGGCCCCTCGACGGTGTGGAGGTATGCCTTTCTTTCTTCTTCGGTGGAATTTTGAATTCCATATGCCGCGGGATAATCCGAGTATAGCGATTTGGGTACGTTTCCCAGGCCTTCCTCTCCCATTCCAGAACCCTTCCATTCTATCTATTCTTGGGAACATGGTCGGACACTACCTGTGCTCAGAAATCAAAACTGAAACCGTGTGTCATCCCATTTTCCCTCGAATATGTGTGGAGATTGATGTCTCCAAGACGCCGGTGGACTGGGTGTGGATTACTGATGGGCAAGAATTCCGATGGAAGCAGGAGGTTAAGTTTGAATCATGGACTGATTATTGCAGCGTGTTCCATCGGCTGGGTCATGGTGCCTCTGCCTGCAGAAATGGCTCTCAGAACAGGAGGGTGTGTGGGCGGATGAGGGATGGTGTGGTTTCTCAGGAAGTTGCTGCTGTGGGGAGTTTAAGGACACAAGGGAAAGAGTCGGTTGATGGTGGGGTGAATGAAGAACAAACCATGCTTCCTCGACATGAGATGATCAAATTAGTGGATAGTGGGGCTGTAGGCACTGGGGCTGAAATGATGAAGCCCGGTGTAGAGCCTCCTGGACCGAAGGTCAGTGATATTTTTAACATGTTGAAGCAGGACTTGGGGAAAGTTGATCTCCTGAAATATAGTGGTGAGCCTTCTTCTAATGTTATGGATTTAAGAGGCATTGCTGGAAATCCAATGACTGAGGTTCCATCCTTGATGGAAAGCCCCCGAAGGGAAGTTGGTGATAGGGCTGAAAGAGATGAGTCTGTTAAACGAAGTTGTGCTTCTGTGGAGGAAGATGTGGATATGGGTGGGAAAAATGGTGGTGTGGACTCTCTCTGCTAGGAAACTGTGAGTGCACCTGCAGCAGTTGTCACGGTCCAGGATGAGAAAGTCGCTGCTGCAGATCCAAATGTCCTAGCCCAAGAGGGGATTGAGAGGCACTATCAACACATGCATCTTGGGATTGTGAAGATGGCTGGGAATCAAGAAACCCGTGTCAAGGAAACTGCTAATTCCATTTGTGCCTTGATGACAGCAGATGGGATGCAGGCACCACCTGGGAGGCAGGCGACCAATGTTGAGCTTGGAAATCGGTTTGAATGCATGATGGCTGCAGAATTGGTCCTGGATCAAGAGCAGGATGCTGAAAGGACTCATGAGGACCAATATTCTGCTCCTTTAGTTGCTGATGTTGAGTAAAGGGGAGCTACTATTGGCACTTGTGATTAAGATTTGGGGGTTGTGAGGACATATATTGTTGAGAAGGGCTCTGAAGCAGATATGGACAACGGTTCAATGCTGGACATCTTAGTAGGAGATTGCAATGTGAAAAACGGTATTCATGGTGGCTGTGATTCTGTTGACAACCCCCCTGCCATAATCTGATGGATTCAAACAGTCAATCTCAACAGGATCAAGGTGTGAAGGGCGGGTATAGGGTGGTGCACATTTCTGGTAAATGAGGGGACTGCTCTGATAGTGAGAAAGAAAATGATGGTGGTATGGCTCAATCCTCCTATAGTGATATGGTTGAGGGTTGCAAAAATAGAGTGTCTGTGGAGGAGAAAGTGACGACTGACCCACCACGAAGAAGGTCGCGGAAGGAATATTCTCACTTGCCAATTCCTATGACTACGAGAGCTTCTAGTGGGAAGGTTGGAAAGATTTCTTCTAAGGAGATTCTTTCTTTGGATAAGCTCAATCTTAGAAGGAAGTATGCTAAGATTCTGAAACATTATGAATGTTCGGAGTGGGAATCGGCTACTGCGGAGGAAATTGTGTATCAGGGATGTGGCGATGGGTCTGACTTTTATGATATGTAATTGTTGTTCTCACCATGTTGTGCATGTATGATGTAATTTTCATCTTCTTTTATTTTAAATAAATGGTTGGAGGTTTACCTCCGACTAAACTTTTTAGTAATATTTTGAGTCATAATCTCTTTTTTATCTTAAGGGTTTTAACTTTTTATTCATGATCGTATGACTTGTATAATGATTTAATTTCTTACAGAATATAAAAATTTATTTATGTAAAATATATATTCAGAATATAAATATGTATAATAGATATTTATATTAAAGGTAAAACACCATTTATGGATATGGTTGGTCATATGTACGGATAAACGTTTTTTCTTTTTTCATATCGTATTGAACGAATGTAAGTGAATGAGATATATGTAAATATATATATATATATATATATATATATATCTAGTAACATTATGTTGCCAAATATTACAAACATTTTAATAATATATATTTTTGTAATCATCATTCAATGGTGAACGTGGTAACAAATCTCATCGCGTCGTGGAGACGGTAAGTCGTACGTACACACAAGAGACTATATCATTTTATTAATGAAACAATTGTATGGAATTATATGGTATATTAATTATAGAACAACAATATCATATTATTTTCATTATTCTTATACATAATACACATCATTATATCCATCCAAATTACATAATTATGAATAAAAAATTTCACCATGGTGTGGAAATGGTACGTAGTACATACGCATGCATGATAACTATATCATTCATAGGATGGATAGAATAAGGAATATAATTGTCCCATATTTATAATAACCTCTCATAATATATAAGGTAATGTAGTGATTATTTTAGTATGGAAAAAAATAGGATGTAGAAGATGAAAAGTAATTTTGAAGAGGTGATGATATAATTACCTCTTCTTCGGGTTCTTTCTTTTGATTTGAACAACAGGTCTCCTTAGGTAGGATTTATGATCAAAGAAAAGACTATAGTTTTAAATGAGGTTATTTGGGATGATATTTGAGTAGGTTTTGGTAGATTCAAAAAGTTTTGGTGGAGATTATTTTAGAGAAGTTGAAGTACCCTTTTATAAGTAGTGTTAGGGGCACTTTAGGATGATCTTGAAATATTAATTTTTTATAAAGATATATTTGGTTTAAAATAGCTCCAAATGGATTTATTTCGTGGATATGGTTCAGATGTGTCTACCTCCTCTCAACCTATATTTTTTAGACAACTTTGGTCACCGTATTAACTTTATATTTTAGATTTAACTCTTAGTTAAATAGGTTACCATTCACCTGGTCTTCTTGTATTTCTATATTATATGGTTTATATAATGACTATAAAATGACTAGAAAACATAAAGTGGTCCATTAATGATATATATATTCTTATATATGTTATTTGGATGAATTTTGGCTTTTAAGGAATAGTATATCTTTTAATAATATAGTATTTGTTTGAAAAACTAATTTATGTCAAGTTTTATAGTATTTAGTATTAAGTTTTATTGAAATTCTTAACTTCTTGATTACTTAAAAAAATACATTTAATCAACCCTAGAATTTCATATGAACCTATAATTTTTTTTATGGAATAAATACATTCAAATTATATTTATTTTATTTTTCATAATATTATTTCATTGATTCATTCATAAATAATGAAAATACTACGTCATTATTGTGTCATATATATATATACGTATATATTATGTATATAAATAAAGAATAAAATATCATGATTTTGGGAATACTTTTTTATTTCAAATGATTTTTTTAATTTAATAGTTCAATTATATAACCCCATATTAAAATTGTTATACTAAAAGATACATGATTATGTTATTTCTGTCTTTACGTTAAATTAATTAATATAAAACGACATTATCACTCTCATGTGGCTCCATGGGGACCCAAAATCGACCAAAGGATACCCATGTTTATACATGTATCATCCAATATCGGTTGTACATGTGTTGTGGTAATTTAATATTAATATAATATTATTTGTTTCCATTATATTCCGGATTTACCCTTTAACCAAGGTAAATAAAATATTTACCATAATAACTATTCATAATAATAAAAATAAAATTTACCTATATACACAATTTTGAAATTCTGATTCCATATATAGAATCCATATTTCCAAAGTAAAAAGGCGTAATTTTTAGAAATTAATTTAAAATTAATTCTCATTATCGAAACCAAAAACCGGGTTTTTAAGATGTAACAATTATCCCAAGATTGGAATGTGTTTATTTATAATTTAAATGTGAAATTACATCCAATGACCTAACATATATTAAATGTCAAAAAATATAATCTAATGATACTTTTAAACTACTCAAATATATAAATTAACACTTTAAATTAATTCAAAAAATATTATTTTAATTAATATATTGTACTTTTTTTCTTATTCAACAAAATATGAAAGTTATCAAAAAACTACAAAAATAAATTCAAACTAAATTTTTATATAACCCTTGTAATGAAAAATACAAATTTATCAAATTAAATATATAAAATTGTATAATATTGGATTTAAAAATGGTTTTTGATTAAAAGGTGGGAAAATGATATTTCTTGAAAAATACTACAATAATAGAAAAAATTATTTTGTTCTACATTTTATATCATAAAACAAAAAATATGGATGTTAAAATTTTATGGTATTTATATTAAATTCACAATGTGGTTTATACTATTAATTACCTCTTATTAAAATCTTAATTTGATTGGTTGTGGTGTTCTCAAACTCAATGTTGTGTAAATCACACTCTACTGTATTATTCAATGATATATTCATTGTAGATGAATATGGACTTAGATTTCACCTCCTTCAATTAATTTCATCCTCACAATTTTATATTTTTATTCTAATATAAAAGGATGAATATAGAAAATAACCTTTTTGAAAACCACATCCAAAATAGGATTAATAAAATTTAGTCTCAATAAGAGGGAATGGAAGATGAAAAATTCTCCAAAAATTATGATTTTAAATAAGAAAAACATTGGTGGAAATTATAATTGATGGAGGAATGCAAATATTTATAGGGAGTGATTAAGGTCATGAATCAGAAACAAGTGAATGGAAAATCAAAGTGCCACAAACCCATAAATCTATGATGATTTAACATATCATCAGTTAAAAAAAAGATAGGGTTTTAGGATTACACATTTTTTGTATAAGATCATTTACCAAATGTTTAAGAATTAATTTATTCATAGAATAAGAAAAAAAGAATAATTGACAATTAGAGTCCCATACTTTAAGTAATTTCTACAACAAAATCAACATAGAATTCAAAACTATTATATTCATCTTAATCATATAGGGTTCCAAAAGAGGATTTATAATACATCTGTTAGAGAATATAATAAAACTTTATTATACAAACCAAGACATCACATAGGCTAGTGGTAAGTGATGCACCCTTAACACCGTTCGATTGAGGGTTCATGTCTCGCGGCCTTGCCGGACATGAGAAGTTATCACCCGACCTCCAGGTTGTCCTTTTTACAATAGTCAAAAGCAATATTAAGAAATTTTTTAACCATAAAAAATCGTATCAAATGGTCAAATTAATATATTCTAAGATTTGTACTAATCAAAAATACTTTTTTCCAAATTCATTGTCCAAAATTTATAATGAAGTTAAATTTAACAAATATCTCTTTTGTCAAATAACAACTTCAGAATACCTTCATAGTTTTATATATTAAAACATGTTAACAAATTGAATTACCATAATAGCATTTTTGAATATGTATGCACTACCATGTTCCTTCTTTATAACATAGAATACATGTTATACTCCTTAAATCCATAAATGTTAGATACTCTCAATAATGATGTTATAAACCTATTTTTATAAAACCATTAATTAGTTCCAAGGATGTAAACAATAGCCAATATACCATATCCAAATAAATTTAATATTATTCCAAAGACATTATCTTAGTTTCATAAACATATAAAGGGTTATATTTCCCCAACCATATATTTTCAAAAATGATTAAATTGAAACTGTGTCACTTTACATGGTACCATACAATCTCTAATCCTTAATAAAATAGTATTGTAGTACAATCCTTATATACTATATAATTTTTATAACATGTACATTATTATTAAAATAATTAAGTTACAAAATTCTATAATAACAACATAAGAACACTAATAATTTAACTTCATCTGTAGTAGTATCATAACATTATTATTAACAAATAGAATCATTTAGGGTATACTCTAATGATTGGTGCATTGATTTGCATACTAACCCAAATCAATGTAAATGAAGCGTTTTATAGTTGAAACCATTTTTTTACCCTTTCAATCACGAACTTGGTTTCATTTTTCTCTAAACTTTTGAAAACCTCTAATTCACATCAATTATTTTCCAAGTTGATTCTTTCCACAATGTTCACATGTGGGAAAATCATCTTTACCTTCATCCCTTTATCCATCAATTCTTATTCCATCAAATTCATCTATTGATTCACTTTAAAGCCATATGACACAGTTAATTCATTATATATCTTATTAACACATGATACTATTTCTTCATATAATGAGAATACGATGGAGTCTATTTCCATTTTAAATATTGGATTAGGATAATTAATTATATGATCATTATAACTCTTTGGATCATGTGTATTTCTAGATTTATCATTCCTTTATCTATGCTCCATTCCTAAATGAAGACATACACTAGGTTAGATCATATCTAACAATATCATCAAAAAACTAGAAAAGTTATCAACATTTACTATATATTTTTTCACAAATAATGTCTCATAAAAAATGGTTTGTTGGTGGCATATTTAATGATAAATTCTCCAAAATGGTGTGTAAATAAAATTTGAATTATCCTAAGAATATCCCATGGGAGTGTCAAAACATTTTTGCAATAAATCCCATTGTCGTGCATATGATCCAATTCGTGTCTATTTTAAAGCGGTGTTTTAATGATTTACCCCAAGATTCATTTGTGCCAGAGCCTCCACTACATGATTGTATCCATTCATAGATGTATTTAATGGAAAACCATATAATATCTACATTAATGAAATTTTTTGATGTTATTCTATACTAATAATAAAATTATATCTTAGGGTAATGTTTCCATATCATAGTATATATAAATCTAGTTTAGAAGGTTATTGCTAAACTTCCTCTGATACCAAATGTACCTCCCTGACCCTAGTTACATGAAGTCGGTACATTATTTTAATACATTTACATGATTACATGGAATCATGTCCTGATATACTGATCATTTTAATAGTCTTGGAATGTAGATTACATACATGAACTTTACATTACAATTTCTAACATAAAACATAGCATAAATAATCATTTGAGGACTCCTTTATTCCTAATGATTAAATCTTCATATAAATCATAATACACTTCTTGGAATATTGGGAAAATAATACATATGAAGAGGGTGACCTCAGATGCTCAGTAAGGATAATCAATATAACATAAGCTATTATAAATATCAATAAACCTTTATGGATAGGAAAAAAATTAAAAGATAATCCCTTTAAAAAAATTCATCCTAATATGGTAATGATAAATCAAATAATTCCATTTACTAATTCACATTGATATTATACTTGTCGATTTATAACATGTAACATTAATAGCTAATATCATAATGATGAAACACATATTGTCGAACATCTTACAACAATATAAAGGCCTCGTCCCAATAACCTAAATATAAATTTTTTCAAGGCCATGTGCCAAGTCACTATTTTTTCATGAGTCCTCCTGACGCATTGATGGGGTATATCGGGCCCCACCCGTCACTTACAAATCCAATGAATTCCTCTCATGATAATGTTGATACATAAAATAATAATTTGTACTAAAACATGTATACAAAATGTAAATAATTTAACCATAAACCATGAATGTTATAAAAATAAAACATCCTTAGTAAAACATATCAAAACTCATTCAACATAATATAGAAAATTGAATAATAAAAAATCACCCTCAATCAAGAAATGATATTGACATTGTTGAAAATGATCAGTAAATCTCTTTGAGAGAAATTTCTATTTTTTGTGAAATAATTTAAAATTCAAACATTTATAATTGATCTAATATAAAATATATTTTTGAATAAATGTGTCCCAAAACACATTGAAGCATTTGAAATAAATTAAAACTTCAAAACCATCATGTACACGTAAATAAATCCATAATTTTTTTTGGAAATCATTGACATTAATTAAAAAGATTTTGAAAATTAAATCATTAGAAAATTTAAAATGAAGATATAGTTAAATAGACAGTTCCATTAATCTTTAAAATACTTCTTTATAAATTTTTTTTATGAAACATGTTCATGGATGTCAATTATGTCCCAATAGATATTTACACACAAACAATCTCTAATACTAATGAGATTGGGGAATTAACCCTTGCCTGGTACTTTCATTTAGTTGGGGGTATGTTTAACCTAGTTTATAATGACCACAGTATGTTATTAAATTATAACATAACAATATTAATATTTATGATATCATAAATAATCCATTTATGAATTTATATCACCCATTTAATAATTATTTCCATGTTAATGTAACATTTCGGGAAATAATTTTTTCCTTTATGGTAAATATTTAACTTGTTATTCTTGATCGTAAAACATGTATCATATTTTAATTTAATCCAAAAAATAAAAAATTATGTATGTTTCATATATATTATGAATATAAATATGTATAATAGAAAGATATAAAAAATGGAAGACACCATTTATGGGGATCATATGCCATATGCACAGATAAAAAATGCTTCTGTTTTCACATTGTATTGAACAAAAATAAGTGAATGATATATATTTATATATATATATATATTAGGTAGAATTCTTTTGTCATATATTATATACTTATTAATAATTTATATTTTTATAATCATCGTTGAATGGTGAACGTGGTAACGAATCTCATCACGTCGTGGAGACGGTAAGACGTGCGTACGCAGGACCAGTGATATCATTTAATTAATGATAACATGGTATAGAATTGGATGGTATATTAATTAAAAAACATTATCTTATTAGTTTTATTTTTTAAAACATAATACTCACCATTATATCCATACAAATAACATAATTATGAATAACAAATTACACCATGTCGTGGATATGGTAAGCCATACGTACGCACACATGGTGACATTTTCATTCATTGGATGGATAAAATAAGGAATATTGTTGGACCATATTTATAATAAAATATCCTAGTATATAAGGTAATTTATTTTTTTTTGTAAACAACAAAGAAAGAATAAGTAGAAGAAGAACATATCATTGAAAGAAGTGTTGAAATAATTACATCTTCTTTGGGTTCTTTGTGTTGATTAAAAAAAAGTTCTCCATAAGTTGGTTTTATGATCAATGTAAGGAAACTATATTTAATTGATGGTTTTTTGAGGATATTGGAGTAGGTTATGGGTGAGCCAAAAGGCTTTGGAGGAGTGAATTTGAGATATGGGGAAGTACTCTTTTATAAGAGGGGTGATGTGCACATTGATAATATATTGAAATATTAATTTATCATAAACTCAATTTCTATTTATAATAGCTCCAAATGGAATTATTTTTGAGGTTAAGGTGGGTATGAGTCCACAACATCTCATCCAGTAGTTTTTAGACAAGATAGGTCAGCATATTCACCTTATGTTCTAGATTTAACTCTTTGTAAAAAAGTTTAACATTTACCATGTCTTCTTGTATATTTTTTTATATGGTTAATATATTTACTATAAAATTACAAGATAACCTCATGTGGATAATTAATGACATATATAACCTTATCTATGTCCTTGGAATAATCTAAAATTTTTAACAATAATATATCATTTAATAATATTGTCTTTGTATTAAAAACTAATTTATGTAAATTTTGACACTATTTAGTATTTTGTTTTTGTGAAAGTCATAAAATCATTATTATTTCGACCAAAATACATTGAATAAACCTTAACATGTCCTATTAACTTAGAAAATTTGTGGACATCATCAAAACGTTCAATTTATATTTATTTTAAAATTTATAATATCATTAATTTGATTGATTCATTAATAAGAAAAATATTGCAAAACTATTGTGTCATAGATAAATATATATAAATATATATATTATATGTATAAAATTTATAAATAAAATTACAGGATTTAAGAAATCATTTTATCTTTCAAATGAATAAATATATCAGAATTGATAAATTATATAACCCCATATAAAAAAGATTTAGTAAACGATACATGCTTTTGTTATTTTTGTCTTTACTTTAAATTAATTTAAATAAAATGGCATTATCACAATGAAATGGATCTTGGAGTCCCCAAATAAACTCAAGGATACACATGGTCAGACATGTATCATCCAATAGGATTAGGACACGTGTTAAGATAATTTAATATTAACATAATGTTATTGTTAACCCTCATGTACCGAATTTACCCTTTAACCATGGTAAATAAAAAATTTATTGAGATAAATATTCATAATAATAAAAAATAAACGTTAGCTATTTAAAATATTTCTAACTAATGACTCCAAATATTTAATCCATTTTCCAAAATTCTAAAAACAAATGTTAAATAACATAATTTAAAATTAATTTCCATTGTCGAACACTAAAAGAGGGTTTTTTTAGAATTTAAAACTATCAAAATATTGGGAAGCCTTTATATGAATTTTAAATGTGAAATTACATCTAATGGAATAAATTATATTAAAGGATAAAAATATAATCTAATTATACATTAAACCCACTCAAATGTATAATTTATCATTAAAATTATTTCGATTAAATAAGTTGTATTTAATTAAAATTTAGTATTTTTCTCTATTCAGAGAAAATATTAAACTTATCAAAAAAGTACAAAAAAACTTATCCAAAACTAAATTTTTATTTCTCTCTTGTTAATAAGTATTTAATTCTTCATGTTGAATATATAAATGTGATATATTTTTTATTTAAAAAGGGTTCATCATTAAAATGCAGAAAACTGTATTTTTTGGAAAATAATAATTTTATTAAAAAATTGAATTTTCCACATATTATTTCATAAATACAAAAAATATTGATGTTAAAATTATATGAGATATACATAAAATACATAATTTGGTTACTAATATTCATAACCACTTTTTAAATGGCTAGTTTGATCGGTCGTGGTGCCCTTGAACTCGGTGATGCATACATCACACACCATTGTATTGTTCAAAGAGAAACATAATGTGGAATCTTGGGGTATTAGAGTAAGCTCGTATCTACATGTTTCATCATTTGAATCAAATTCCTCAGTTATCCTGTACCCTAACCTTGTTAGGATGAATCCATATGGTCTAGGAATAATTTGGTTAGTGTTATTCTTCTAATTGTAGGTTGTGCAAAGGATGTCTCTAGACCCGTTGGTCTTTTCACGGAAAATAGTCACCGTAGTGGTGGTGATTTTTCTTGATATGGTTAACCACAAGAAAAATAAGGTATTTCCATATACCAAATAATTTTTTTCATTCCCCTTCAATAAGGTTCTTATATCATATTTTGAGTTGTGGATATTTAGATGGATGTGCATTTGTCCGTGCAACCGTAGTTGCAGGTTCCAGTTATCATTGTAGGAGGATGCGAACAATTCCAAGAGTGCGTGTGCTATTGTTGAGGTGTGTGTACTTGAGCAGATGATAGTTTAAGTTATAAATCGTTGTTATTCATAATTATTTGTGGTAGTGTAGAGAAAATTTCTTAATTTATAAAATGAAGTATTTTTTTAATTACTATTATTTATAAATTTAACTACATATGTTGAATGAATTGATTATTTGTATAAAATGTTTGGACAGATTACATAATCATGTTTTTTTATAATAAAACCTTTTCTAATGAAAATCTCATTCTATCAAGATTAAAAAATATTATTTAGTCTGATGTTCTTTTTTAGCTTAATATTATGTAATTTTATATTTCAACTCTTTTAGATGTTGACACAATAGGGTTAAGTGGTAATTTTGATTATCGGGTTGGATCAGTTGAGACAATTTATCTGTGAATTAATTATGAGATTTCAATTGAATAATTTAACACATTTAATTGTGGATTAATTACATGATCTGAGATAGAAATATATATAATTACTCATGGGATTAATGATGCATTTTCGAGCTAGATTAGTTGATTTAATTTTTTTAATTAATTATTTCCTTTGAGGATGGAATTCAGAGAATTAATCATTAGATTAATTATTTTATATTTAATTGGATAATGGAGATAATTAATCGGCTGATTAATTGTGATATGTTTTCATTTGATAAATTGAAAAAATTATTGGTGTATTAATTATGTGCTATTTAAATAATATTTGGGATAATTAATTACGGAGAAAAAAATGTAAGAATAAGGTTTGATTTAATAGATTAATTAATTGAATAATTAGTTAATGGATTTATGGTAATAGTTAATTTTTGGGTTACCTAATGGTTTTTAATATGTTTTAATAATCATTTGATTAATAATGAAATAAATGTGGATAATTTTTGAGGAAAAATTTATTTATCATGGATTAATTAATGAAAGATAATTAGGTGATTGACATGGTGTTCTAGTCCAATATAGAAATTTTTATATTGACCGAGCCTTCCTCCCCAATTTTCATCAAATGATGTAAATAAATGAGAATAAGGGTGCAAGACATGGTGTTCTATACTAATGTATAAGATGGGACTTTGACAAGGTCTTCCTCCATAATTGCAATCAAATATTATAAATAAATGAGAATGTGGGTGGTAGACATGGTGATCATTACCAATGTAGATATTGTGAATTGGACATGGAATTCCTCCCCAATAGTTATCTATGCGGTTAGATGTAAGGTGTTTGACCTAGTGATCTACACTAGATGATAATGTGGGTGTTAGACATGGTGATCTACACTAATTGAGAATTCAAGTTTTAGACATAGATCATAAAAAAACAAATGAAAGTAAATAATGAATTGTAAAAAGAATGAGAGATGTGTATCAAACCCAAGTTATATTTAATTAAATAATTAATGGTTTAGAATGATCAGAATTCCGGTATGAACTGATTTTAGTATTGTGGTATAGGAAATCCTTTGAATCGTGGAGATAGTAAATGATTAAATAGAGAAAAATTGGTATAGTGTTGAAAGGAATTAATTCTTGATAAATATTATTTTTTAGTTGGTGTGTATACTCATATTCGGGAAACTGGCCAAATCATATATCATCGTCAGGTGTCCCTGGGGAACCGAGAAGAGTTTTTGGTTATTTATTCTGTTCAGTTATGGACTTGTTATATATATACTCCATTTATTATATTTCTTTGTTTATATTTGAAATAGAAAATTAGCGGTACATGCCTACATAGATGTATATCTCCCACCCAACGCAGGACTCCATTGTATTAGGGTGCCTGAGTAGAATTTCTAGTTTTTAAGACTATGGAATTTGACAATGTTGTTTGGTTATACTTGAGTGTTAGGAAAAAATGACTGAGCAGGAGCACGGGATGCTTGTGGATATCTCTAAAGGGGATTTGAGTCTTTTCCTTATTCATATATTGGAATTTAAAGAATTATTTTTAATACATTATAATATGTAACACCATGGAATGAATGCATTGTATAAACTATTTTAGACCATTTTCATTATTCAGTTGATTTTTTATCTTCATCTTCATACGTTGTTTTCTGAGTTTATTACATATTTTTCTGTGCACTCTAAATATGACGGTATAGTCTCTCCACTGACTATTCATAGACCCTCACTATTAGTCAAATGCCTTTAGAATATGGTGACATGCGCTTGAGGTCTTGTGGTGATTGGTCTGGCAATTGGGTAAAGGGTAAGTCGGTTCGTGACATTACAAAGTGGTATCAGAGAATTATGTTTTTTTTATCATTCCATTTCGTTTATATTTTAGGATGGTTGGCTAGAGACTAGGAATGTGTCAGCCCTCTTTTAATATCAATTCCTAGGACTGATCACCCACATACATGAAATGATCGGGTGGCCAGGTATGGGAATTGATGATTATAATGCATGAGATTACAATTGATATGATGTCACCTTGAGTGACTAGTGTATTGTATACTACTTATTGATTTTTAGAATTTTTGGAATTTAACATTGCCTGATAAGGCAAGGAAATTTCATTATATGCATTATCTTAGGGACCTTTCGATTCACATTACATGCATATCACATGCCTTGTAGTTGCATTAGTATGATGTATGCTAACTTTTATTGTATTCGTTGGGTGGAATTGAATTTTTTGATTTTCATTAGAATTTCCTATTATATAACATGTTTCCCTGATAGATATAACAAGCATGCATGTTTATATGCCATGTTGCCTATGTTATTTTTATGTTTTGATGTTTTTTGATGATTTTTTGTTTTTTCATGTTGTTGTGTTGGTGTCTATTAAAACATACTAGAGATGTTTTAATGTGTAAATGGATGCATGAGTAGAAAATTAATTTATTTCATTTAAAACTGGATACAAATTTCAGTTATAAGGCTTGTGGGTAGTTAATAACTAAAAAAATGATTACCTTTGTATTAGAATAATTGAAAAAAATGTTATGCTAATATTAAAATGTAAATTGTAATTTTTATGAGAAAAATAGGATACAAATGAGAATGGTACTGTGTATGAGTTAGTTATCGATTTGTAGATGGAAGACCATGAGACTAAGCCTAGTGTAGCTATAATGTATTTGAAGTTGGTTATAAATGTAAAACAACGGAGTTTTGATTGAAATGAAAAATTATAGGGTTTCATTTTAGAGGACCTGGATGTTTTGAATAAATTGGACCCTCTCAGTTATCCTTTTTATTATATGAAATTTATATTCTAAATTTCCTGTTTAAATGAAATGATGCTAAATGTTAAATGTTTAAGAGTTAGTTTTTTATAACATTACTATTTTGGAATAAGAGCATTGTTTGAAAACCAAGTTCACTATTGTAGAATAGTAATTCTGAGTTTGTTAAAATAGAATAAATTTTTTAGAGGTTGAAATGATTTATTGAAATGGATAAAATATGAATAGGGGGATCCTAACCCTAGTGAGTTCTATTTTGTGTGACCAAGAGATAGGTTTAGTGTCCATGATTCATAAGGTACTAGCCCATGGTAGGTAGAACCCATAGAGCATGAGATGATTTGGGACTTGAGTGTTTTGACACACTGATCGGTTTATTTTTGTACTTCATGAGATATTTTACGTGGTGATCGTTTTTCGTGGAAGGTCACATGTTTGTTTACGGTGTTTCTGAACTAATGTGCTCAGGAAGGACTAATATTTCCATCGATCACATAGAAACTCCAATGGTGGGTAGTATGAAGTTTCTATTTTTTTTATGTGTTTTAGTTTAATTATTTTATTTAACATGGATTCCTTGTGTGATATCGGCATCTAGGTATGGTTTATAACACGTCGGTAGGACAAGTCGAGCCTATTTGTAAAGTGGAATCCGATGAAAGTGCTTGTCTTATACTGTGATAATGTTTCTAAATTCATTGGTATTTTAAGTGGTTATTATATTGGTTGTACATAGGATACTTTTTTCGTTGGGTTGTTATTCTATGTGTGCTGGGACACGAACGTTTTTAAGGAAACCATATGATGGGATGACATGGAGAGGTCACTATAAGTCAAATCAGTTCTTTGGCATACATGTGGTTGGATATGGAATTACTTTAAAGGCACATCGCCAGTTTAAGGGTGAGTGTGGGTGTTAGGTTAGAGATATAATTGGAGGATATGATGATATAATCATGTATCTAGTTGTGCGGGCTTTGTTATGTGCTGCTATGATGTTTTGGGTTAGATTTTGAGCTTTTCTGGGGTTTAAAATGTTTATTTTTTTGGGATTCTGATTTGGTTAATGGTGTATTTCATGTTTAGAAACATAATGTAATTATTGAAATGTAACTTTTGACCTTGGTGGGTTGTTTAATGTTATTGTAGTTTCGGGTGACTTATTTGGGACAAGGAGATTTTAAGGTAGGTAAATTCTAAAGACCCATGTTTTTTAACATGGTTAGAAAACTATTTTTTAACTTTTTTCTTTTTTGTGTGTGTCTATCTTAGTACCAAGCATTGGGAAGATTTTTCTTGATTTGGGATTGTTTAAACGTGTTTATACCGGTCTTGGGTAAAGGATATAATACTTTCTCAGATGGATGATTGGAATTCAAGTGCGTCAGTTCTGGAATATTTAGGATTTTATGGAACAATAGAGATTGCACAGTAGGCGCACAACCAATTAAACCAAGTGACGTGCTATAGGAGATTGTGAAGCTTAATTTTGGGAGATAGAGGTGCACATAAGGGTTTCACAAAGTTAGGAAAACCATTTGGGACAAACAGTTCGAGGTGAGTGTCATAAATATTGATGCTGGTATGGTCTTCACACGGTTATAAAAACCGTGCGAGACTGGCCGTCAAAAGTGGGTTCCTTATATTTAAGGTTCTTCATAGATGGTGCATGGTTTTCGAGACTGTGTGAGCCAAATCGCGTGACATACCAAATTTTGGATTATGAGATATATTATTTAATTTAATTCTTTGTAGAGAGGGGATTCATTAAATGATTTTAAATGGTGTTTTTATTTTAATCAATTCTAAGGGAAAATGGATTAATTAATTTTATCTAAATGGTGGTTTTAATTAATTAAAATCAATGTTGGGAGGAATTTAATTACTTTATGTCGAATTGGGGACTTTATTTAATTAAATTCTATGAGATAATTTAAATAAATTGGGATGAGATGGATGATGGAGAATAAATTTAATTAAATTTTGTTGGATAGAATTTAAATAAATGGAATTAAATGAAGGGTATAACTTTATTAAATTTTTCGACACAATTTAATATAATTATAATGAGATGGAGTTTTATTTAATTAAATCTAGTTTAATTTGATCTTATTAAATGTGCAATAAATGTGGAGTTTTGATTTTATCCAATTAAATTAAATATTAGAATGAATGTAATTATATAATAAAAAAATAGAGTTTTATTTATTTAAATTTTATTGATAGTATTTAATTAAATAAAAATGAGTTGGATACATTATTTAATTAAATCATTTGGTGAAGATGATAATTAAATTATGTGTCATTGGGGTGTTTGGCATTATTAATGATGTGCGATATTTACGGGTAATAATAATAAGATGATGTTTATTATTATAATTTTTTTATTATCATATTTCTTGTAATAAAAATTCAATATGATATATTTATTTAGAAAAACCGATAGAGAGGCGCATAACAAAGGTGAGGAACGACCCCTCCCCCTCTCGACTCTCACATGGGTGTCGCACCACCCATTTCTCCTAAATCCCTCCCCACATGTCGGATCAAAGTTTTTCCCACATGGAAGTTGTCAGTCATGTTGAGGTAATTCTTTGTTCACATATTTTGTTCATCGTATTGGTCATTTCATCTCTCCTTCACCCAATATCTATTGGGAAAAAACCAAAAGGTCTGTGAATAATTCTGTTTCTTTCAATGGTCCATTATAGGTGGTGGAAATGATGTATTGGCACCCGTTGGTAATAATTTTTTCAACTATCTTCAAAGGATTAGTGGTTTAGATATATTTGGTTAACCACTATCATATTTTGTTTTGGTGATATACCCAATAATTGGTTTCCCTCTCATTGAATAAGGATCTCACAGTGTATTTTGAGTTGTGGTTAATTAATTTGTGGTGTGTTGGACATGATCACACTAGTTGTGGGTTTCCGTTATCATTGTTGAGTGATTACACTAGTTCCATGTGTGTGCACACTATTTTTTAGGTACATGTACCTGAGATGATGAGAATTTATGTTATAAAACATTGGATAGGGCAATTTATTGAGGTAGTGTCCTCATCATTGCATAATTAATAAAATGCTTTATTTTTTAATTATAGTTGTAGATAAGTTTGACAGAAAATGATAAATGATGGGTTGTTTGAATAAAATGATTTGATATATTATATAATAACATATTTTATATAAAATCCCTCTAATGGAGGCTCTCTACCAAGAAGCTAAAAACATAATGCTAAGAACGATATGTTTGTTTTTCTTGTTGTTATGTGATTTTCTGTTTCTACCCTTTTACAAGTTGACGCACTAGGATTATGTGGTAAATTTCGAATATTGGCAATGATATGTTGAGAAAATTAGTCATTTAATTAATTATGATTTTATAATTATATAATTTATGATAATTAATGACAGATTAATTACATGACTTGTGATTTATATATATATAATTAATTAATGGATTAATTATGTGTTTTTGAGAAGGATCAGTTGATAGAATCAATTTCTAAATTAAAAATTTTCTTTGAGGTTGTAATATAGATTATTAATCAGGGGATTAATTATAAGATGATGGATATGCTAATTGAGATAATTAATCGGTGGATTCATTGAGATATGTTTATGTAGATAAATTGAGATAAATAATTGTGTATTTATTGTGCTCCTTTTCTGTAATGTATGGGATAATTAATTGTTTAGAATTAATTATGCAATGAAATTTGTTTTAATATATACACTAATTGATAAAATAATTAAGGGATTTGTCGACTTATTTAATTGGGCAGTTCACTAATGGTTTTTAATATGTTTCACTAATCATTGGATTAGTAAGGGAATGATTGTAGATAATTCTTGAGGAATTAATTATTGATCGTGGATTAATTATTTTTTGAATTAATTAATGAATGATAATTAGGTTCCAGACATGGAATTCTAGACCAATATTGATGATTGGACTTTGACATCGCATTTCTCCCCAATAGATATCAAAATGATGTAAATAAATGAGAAAGTTGGTGCTAGACATGACATTGTAGACCAATGTAGAACTTGGTACTTGAACATGGAATTATTCACCAATTGGTATCAAATTATGTAAATAAACCACAATGCGGGTGCTAGAAACTGAATTCTAGACCACTGTAAAAGTTGGGACTTGGACATGGCATTAATCCTCAATAGTAATCTATACACATAGATGTAAGGTGTTATATTTTATTATTTACACCAGATGAGAATTTCCATGTTATAAATGGTGATCTACACCTATTTAGAATTTAGTTGTTTGACATGGAGTTCAAACACCAAATGAATGATAATATGGAATTATGAAATGAAGGAGAGTTGTGTATTAAACCAGAGTTAAAAGTGATTAAATAATGAAAGGTTGAGAATGATTAGTATTCTAATAAATTAAAATGTTAGTATTTAGGTATGAGAAACCATGGTAACCATTGAAATAATAAATGATTTAATATAGAATAATTGTTAACATTTTGAAAGTATTTTATGCTTCATAAATATGGATGTATCATTCTTAAGTAGAATCTTCTTTCGGCTTTGGTCCAAAGTAGGTATCGCTTCCAAGTGTCTCTTTGGAACACGGATGGGTTTTTGATTATTTATTCAGTTTTTATGGACTTTATATATTTTTACACCATTTTCTATATTTCATTTTCATTATTGTTCTAGGAAACTGATGGTCCCGACCTACTAAGATGTATATCTCACACCCTACTCGGGATACCATTGCACTTGGGTGCCTGAGTAAACTTATTTTGTTTGCATGAATATGGAATATGACCTTGTTGTTTTATTAATCTCAAGAGTTATGAAGAAATAACTGAGTGCGAGATCATGATGCTCATGGAGATTTTCATTGGGGATTTGTGTCATTTCAATATTTTTTATTGGAATGTAAAACAATTTTTTTGTTTACTAAATTACATTGTGTACCACCATGACATGAAAGCATTGTATACACTGGTGTTGGACATTTTTATTTTTCATTTGATTATCATATTAACTCTGCTTCCATTATTCTCTAATTTTATTATCTATTTCTGGAATGCTCTCAGAATATGAGGGTATAGTATCTCCATGTAATATCTGAAGGATCATAAACCACACTAAGCAGGGGGTGAATCATGGTGTCAACCTTTTCTCTCCATTACTATATCTTACTCTAACATTCATTGTAAATTTTTAACAAATGTATTATTGATATGTGCAGTAATTAAATCATGCAGAAGGACGAAACATCACTTTTTACTCCGTTAACCACTATGTTCTAAATACATGGATCATACACCGAAAAGATTCCAGTAATACCAAATTCTTCTAATCTTCACTAGATATAGATTACAAAGGTTTAGGAATGTTAACCGTGCCCCAGGAAAAACTTTTTTTTACAATGGTTCAGGTATAACCCACAACCTTCCACAAATCACATCCATTGACTCCCTCTGGCTCACATCCTTGGGAGAGGTCTCACTCAGTTTATCAACGTGAAGGTGTCTTCAACTGATTTTCCTTAATAGTCATTATCC
Source organism: Viscum album (assembly GCA_963277665.1). Classification (NCBI taxonomy): domain Eukaryota; kingdom Viridiplantae; phylum Streptophyta; class Magnoliopsida; order Santalales; family Viscaceae; genus Viscum; species Viscum album. The sequence goes on along the minus strand of OY728162.1, from coordinate 1,362,633,787 downwards.
CTTTTCAACATGAGACACTTCTTGCATTTATGTCCCGAATTGATGATCTTTTATATTAAATTTTATAATTTTGTGAAATTAATAAATTAACTAAAACTTCTTCCAATTTTATTCACTATAATCACAAACTCCCTTTATGATGAATTCGTTTTTATGAACTGTCCATGATTTTGTGGACTGTCTCTGATCTGTGTACCATGAAAGCTCTGTGTACTACACCTGGTCAGTGTACCATGCTTATTCGGCATACCACCACTTCTCGGTGTACTTCTCCAGCTCCGCATACCGCGCATGTTCCGCTACCACCCATGCTTGGCGTACTGCTCCTTCTCTACATACCTCCCCTTCTCGACGTACCGTTCCTTCTCTACGTGTTTCCTCAGCTTAGCATATCACACCTTCTCTACATACCACCTCTTCTCTGCATACCACCTCTACTCCATGCACCCCCTCTTATCCACCTAAATCACCTTCTTTGTGTACCTCACATTCTCTGCATACCGCCTTCGTGTACTACCATTGGGTACTGGTTTCACATACTGCCTCTGCATGTTGTTTCATCCTTTTATGGACTTCTTCAAATTATGAGTTTTTATCATATACTGCATACCATTTTTTCTTACAAAAAATCTCTTCCAGATACTTCTCCTTCCAGTTTCATGAACTATTTTCTGTCCAAATAAAATTTCATCCTATGAATAATCTCTCACACGTACCACATTAAAACTTAATCGAGATCTTCCAAAATAATGATATTTTCTTATCGAATTTTCTCTCTCCTTAATTATGGGATTGGCATTCCTTATATAGGAAAATAAATCTATAACTTTTTCTAATCCGTTTTAACCAAATTTTAAATGTGGGTTAAACATCATCTTGTAATTAACCACATCAACATATAGTGATTCTTCACATCATACTATGACCCTCTGGTAAACTGTGAACCTTCAAAGCGTACCTTGCATATTTCAGTCTGTGAACTATATATCTTCTGAAAATGACAAGCCATTGCACATAACACTACTCCTTCCATGATAATACATTTTTGATACCATGACCCTTTCTACGAAAAAATCCTTATTCCATTCCCATTTACCACATGCCTTCACCGCGTACCATTGCTGCAAACCATTTTCAGTTAAGCACACCGCTCCACGTACCATTTTCGATGCATGGTACGCAGCTGTTAACCACTCCCAGAACATGGTGCCCAATCCAATTTCCGAGGTACACAATTTTTCTTTCCTTTGAATATTTCCTTCACAATTCCGCATCTCATTCACTACTATGTAGAAATCATTCTATTTCTAATTAAAAATCCTGATTTAGAGGTCCAACAATTTGGTAAAATCGTGGAAACAACACAATCTTAAATATTTGCATCGGTAAGTACATCCATACTAATTCAATGTCATAATTATTCTTCAATATTCAATATATTTTATCACAAAATCCTTCCACATGGATATATACTCTTTGAATGATCAATTCATTAACTGTCAGATTTTATAGGGAATGTAATCCAACATTCCAACTTCCCTATCTTTTGGCAGCATCAGTATTTCCAGTCAACACTGAATATTATAGGAATCATCTTCTCAGTATTGTATGATCATTCATAAATCATTAAATCTCCAAAATATCCCCCAAAAAATTATGCAAGTCTCTCAATAACATTGTTTTTTTCATCTCATTCTTCATTTTGACCTTCATTGAAAAAAATTTAGATCAATTCATCCTTATAAACAATGTGGTCCCAACAATGATGGAATTTTTATTTTTATGTCAATAAATTAAATTTCACCTCAAATGAATGTTTCAATTTAAAAATATGAATCTTAACTCTTCCCTTACATTCATTTCACTTCAATCCCCCTTATTGATAAGAAATAAAAAGTTCATAAGAAAAGGGAGTTAATCCATACTTAAGAAATGTTCCATCAATCATTTCACTCTTCATCTACTTGAGCAATTCTCATTGTTGAAAAAATAGGATTTGATTTAGACAACAAGGATGTTTATTATTCACTTATCATGATATCACATGAAATGGGAACTCATGTACTTTTTTATAATGGTTTATCAACATTAATTATAGGCGGATGAAATGGAATGTGATTAAGAATAATCAACCTAAAAAACTTGAACTCACTTAATCAAACAGATCTATAACATTCAAGTGCAATTGACAAGATAGGTGGCCTTAGGGATCTTAAATTCTTCTTATGTGACTGATTAATTATGTTAATCAAGCTTTGTAAAATGACCATCATTCTGAGTAACCAATGGTGAGAGATTTATAAATGAAATACTTTTCCCAATGAATTTTTTATTAAGAAATTTGAAGACTAATTGAATTTAATACCATCATAAGATGATAATGGTTGAAATAATAATGAGGGAAGCTTCTTAATTTGTATTCCCCTCAAGGGAAACACTCCTCATCAACTTAAATAATGGTGATCCTTCATCATTTTAACCATTAAATATCAATTAATTAATTTTAAGGAATGGTATCTTCTTCAGATTATCTACCAAGAGTTGATATAAGATTCTACTTCTGAGGTCCTCCTCTGTAGAGCATGCTTCACATTAAATTCCTTGTATTACCAACACTATTATAATACAAAAGTGATTAAGGGGATAAGGAGGTACCTACTTGATTCTTCAATGTTATCATGAGGCTGAGCTGATTTTATAATCCAAGATGACTCATTTTATCCCTTCTTTATTTTCTCATATATAAACATATTTTTTCACTTGCATGATGTGACATGGTTCTCTTCATGTTATCTTCTACTTTGTGTTTAGAGGTCTTTTTCATAAAAACCATTATAAATGATACATTATTACTCCTTTTAAATATTTCTTCTTTCTATGGTATTATGGTTAGACATGCTATTGCAATGTGACCAGATTTCATAGATTTCTCACATAGAACATCTTTAACACATGTTTTTTTGTGTTCATTCTCTCATATAGATTACTTTAATCACGTGATAGTTTTTATTTTTATTTTATCACTATCCTTGGACTTTCCATCATTAATTTTCCTTATTCATTTAAAATATTTAAGGAAGATGACCAAAAAGTGATTTGGAACTGTTGCACTAGGATTTGATCTTCCACACGGGTTCATCTGAGTGTCATCCATCATAGTGTCCATTTTGGATGAATTGAACTTCAATTTCATGGATCTAAAATCCAGGGTCTCAACTTTCCTCCCTGATATAGACTTGGGGAACAATCATCCTTATTTTTCTTCTTATCCACCCTAGACATGGGGGTAGGTTTCATCTCCTCACCCTCCCTCATCCATTATTGTTTAGAATTTTTATTCTAAACTACTCTTTTTGTAAAAACATATTTAGAAACAATATTACAAGTTAGTATGGATGGTAACTTCACATTCTTAGCTTCTTGTGATAGAACAATGATTGAATTCATGATCTTCTTATCTCATATTGGATGTCTCTAGATAGTATAATCCTCTATTGAGAATTTAGTACCAGCATCAACTGATGGATTATTTTTTGAATCCTCAATTTGTGTCTTCTCATGATCATTCAACTGATCATCCATTTCCATACATTGCCTACTAAGAATGACCTTGTGAAATTCAATCTGTATGGAGGGATTATAACATTATGATATTTTCATTACCAAGCCTTCCTCCATAAAATCTTATTCTATTATTAGATGGGTGATATTAACATGCTTACATTGAAATATTCTACAAATACTGAAAAATATATATTCCAATTTAACATAAATGTACTTTCCAAGTCTATAAATTACATCTAATGATGATGATAGATCTAGGGTGAAAAAATATACCTCAATATCTCTGTGTTCTTTTATATTCAGGCTTGAGACATCTTTCGATGGAGAAATAGAGACTACCTCTTTGTTAGATAAGGGGAACTTTTTATACTATCTCTTCCCTTTCCTTTTTTTCGTCATGGTGTTGTTGGGTAAAGGATTATGCTCAGTTATAAATAAAAATACATTAATACTGCTCTTCATTATTGACTCCGGAAAGGAAACTGGAATCCTATTCTAAATAGAATTATTGAGGAGTATACAACATACGTAAACCATTTCCCTCTGATACCAATTTAAGGACCCTATACTACCTTGATATAGGGTGAAATATTGTTTCAACATTTTCTATTATTTACTGGATCTTGTTACCTCATTGGTAGGAAATTTCAAAAACCAATATGATGGATATGTATAGTAATTTAAACATGCATAAGGAGAACAGAACAGATTTTACATTGTTCACCTCTAAGGGATATGCCCAAGGAGCATATGCCGAAAAGTTTCCGATCATAACAAATTCCATTAATCTTCACTAACTATGGATTGCAATGGTTTGGGAAAATTCATTTTGTCCCAGGCACACTACCATTACAAAGGATTAGAGATATCCCAATGCTTCCATCGAATCACTTCTGTTGACTCCCCCTAGCTGACAGCATTGGGAATGGTCTCACTCATTGTGTCAACTTGAAGGTCTATTCAACAGTTTTCATGAAAAGTCATTGACTCTATTCAGCGCGAGAAACTTCTTACATCTATGACCCAAATTGATGGGCTTTTATAATCAATTTTTTCCTATAGTGAAATTACTGATTTCACCAGGACATTTCTCCTTTTTTATTCACTAGATTTACACAGTCCCTTAATGATGTTTTCATTTATACAAGTTGTCCCTGATTTTGCGTAATTTCTATGATATGCGTACCATTCTTTTTTTGCATATTGCAGCCAATATGCATATGGTGCATGTTCCACGTATCATGAATATTACATGTCCCCACTTCTCATTGTAATGTTCTTGATTTGCATATTGTGAATGTTTGTGTATTTCCCTTACTCGGCATACCATGCCTACTCTACATACCTACCATGCTCATCATTAAATGACTACTCTGCGTACAGCCTCAGATCGGGGTATAGCGCCTGCTCCATGTACTGCCCCTTCTCTGCATATCATGCCTTCTCCTCTCCCCACACCTGATCGATGCACCACACCTATTCCGCACACCTCGTCGGCTCCATGCACAACTTCTACCTACCATTTTTATATATGGCCTCTGTGTACCTCCTCTATGCACTGCCTTCACGTACCACCTTCATGCATGGCCTCGGCATACTATTTCATCCTTCTGCAGACTTCATCAAATTCTACAAATTATTTCACATCCAAAAAATTATCTTTTCTTACAAAAAATCTTTTCCAAGGACTATTCAATCCAATTTTGCGTACTATTTGTGGTTCACATACCACTTTGTCCTACACTGAATCTCTCATGAATACAACTTTTGGACATTATCGATATCTTCCACAAAGATGATATTTTCTTATAAAATTCCCTATCTCCTTAATGATGATATTAAGGATCCTTATGTAGTACAATAAATCCACAAATTTATCTTCTCTATTTTAACCATATTTTCAATGTGGGATAAATATCACCACATGATGAACTCGATCAGCATACAGTGAGCCTCCACCGCGTACTGTGACCCTCCAGAAAACTGCGAACCTTCAAAACATACCACGTGTTTTCTGGTCTATGCACTGCATCTCTTCCACCATCGACGAGCCACTGTATATACCGAAACTCCTTTAATGAAAAACCATTTTGGTACTATGAATCATTAAGAAAACCATTCTGGGTACCATTCTCTCTTAACGCATGCCTTCACCGCATACCATCACTGGAAACTGTATTCAGTTCACCGCACTTCTCCACGTACCACGTTCGATGCTTGGTATGTGGACATGAACCATTCTTAGAACATGGAACATAGTTCATGTTCTAAGGAACACAGTTTTCTTATTTTTCTAACTTCCTTCAATATTACACATCTCATTCTCTCCTATACAAAAATCCTTACACTGCAAACAACAAAATCCCTATTTTGGGGTCTAATAGTTTGGGAAAAATTAGGAATCAACACCACCTAAAATATATACTACAGAATAAACACCGATGAACATTCCTTTTCATATTTATTCTTCAATAGTCAGGAGGATTCATCACGAACTTCTTACACCCTAATATATACTCCTTGAACAATCAGTTCAAACATTGTCAGATTCTCTATGGAACGAACTACAACATACTAACTTACATATCTACTAGAATAATCATCCATTCTAATCAACAGTGAATATAACTGGCATGATCTTCTCAAATTCTTTTGATCATTTTGAAATCATTAAATCTCCTCATGATCCCTCATGAAAATATGCATGTCTCTTAATAACATTGGAGTTCTATTTCATCTCCTTCTTTATTTTGATCTTTAGTGACAATAGTTGACAACAAATTAAACCTTATACAAAAAGTTTTCCCAACACTATACATAAACCCTCACTGCTAGTTGGTAGCCTCTGGCGTATGAGGAGAAACACTTTAGGTCATGCAGAAAACATTCTAGCTACCGGGTCTACGGTAAGTTGGGTCAATATATTACAGTGTTGTATCTGAGCATCATGTTTTTTTCTTTTTCTGTTGTCATTCTATTTTATGTTGGCATACAAGAGACTTGGGATGTGTTAGTGCTCGGTTAATAGTCTTGTATGGGAATGGGAAACCCACATTAAAGTAATGAAAAAGTATCAAGGTATAGTAATTGATGTTTAAATTTCTTTAGATTATAGTTGATTTGATTTCCCCTTGATTGAGTAGTGTATTTTCCACTTCTTATTGATTGTGGAAATTTTGAACATTTTCCTTGGCCTGATACGGAAATGGAATTGCATTACAAGCATCATCTTAGGCACCTAGAGATTAACATTCCATTTATTTATAATAGTGGGATGCCTAGTAATTTGGACAATGTTCCATTGGTGGTATTTGATTTTTTGATTTTTGTAAGCTTTCCCAATTAGATATAATTTTTTTTATTTATATGAAGTTATTTCTCGTTTATATACCACGTTTCCACGGTTATTTGCATGTTTTTATGTTTTTTAATGCTTCTGTGTTATATAATGATGTTGTGTTAGTTTTTATTATAACATAGTAGGGATATTATAATGTTTAAATGATTGTATGAGTAGAAAATTGAATAAGTGTGTTTACAACGGGATCCAAATTTCAGTTATAAGGTGTTTTGAAACCTTATAAATGGGAAAAGGGTAAACGTTGTATTGGAAAAATAAAAAAATGGGAAACAAAAATTTAAATGTTAAAAGGATATTTGATGTGATAAATTGGAGGCAAATTCCACTAGTAAGGGGTATAGGCTCCTTGTCAATATGTAGATGGAATCTCATGTGACTAAGCCCAGTGTTACCCTCCTTTCTTTGAATATGGTTATTATAAAAAAAAATTCGAGTTATAATTGAAGTGAACATTTATATGTTTTATTTTGGAAGAACCTGGATGTTTTGAATAAATGGGACCCTCGGAGGAAAACTTCTAATTAAAAGGAATTTAGATGCTAAATTTCTAGTTTAAAATGAAATGATGCTAAATGTTAAATATTTAATTGGTAGTTTGTTATAGATTTCCTATTTTGGGTGAGGGGAAATGTTTGAAAACCAAGTTACTTGTTTTAGAATAAAACATTTGATTTTTTAAATGTTCATTCAACTGTTTATGTATGGAAATTTATTAATGAAATGGCTAAAAATATAAATGGAGCTCTTGAGCTTAGTGAGTTCTATTTTGGGTGACCAAGAGATAGAGATGACAAGCATGCTTCGTTATGGACTAGCATATGGTAGGAATCACTCTTAGAGATTCAAATTATTTGGGAATTGTTTGATTTGATACGTCGATAGTTTTATGATTCAGCTTCAGGCGAGATGTTAGCGTGGCGATCAGTTTTGGTGGAAGGTCACACATGTGTTTAAGTTGATTTTGAACTAGTTTACTTATAAATGACTTATCATTTATTAAATTACACTCGCAATCCTAAGGTGGTTTGTACCACATAGAGAAGATTTTGGAAGAGGATTATTGGTATTATTTATAGGAACAAGTATGCCTTTGGTGATATAGGCAATGGGGTTTTGTTAATGAAAAATTAATATGAGAGGTTGATCCTTTTTGTAAATATTTGTCTCGGGATAGCATCAGTCTTATGTCATGCAAATTTTTTTAAAGTCTTTGGGCTTGATAAGGGGTTTTTATTTGGGTTGTACATGGGTTTCATGGTTCTTTGGGTTATTATATTATTCATGTTGGGACACGACATTTTTTATTGTATCCTTATGATGGATTTACATAGAGTGGTTACCATAAGTCGAGTGAGGACTTTCGTTTACATGTAGTTGATGATAGAATCACTTTAAATGATTGTCACTGTTTAAGGTTGACTGTAGGGTTTTGGGCTAGAAATACCATTTGAGTAGATAATGAAAAAATCTTATATCTTTTTGAGTATGCATAGTTATGTGTCAGAGTGATGTTTTTGGTTGGATTTAGGGATTTTCTCTGGTTAAAATGGTTTATGTTGTTTGGTTTGTGATTTGGTCAATGGTTTGTTTTGTGTTTAGAATGGCAATGTAATTTTTCAAAATATTCATTATGACATTTCTGGTTTGGTTTATGTTGTAGTAGTTCCCAATTGCTTCTTAGGGATGATATGTTTCTAAGGTGGATAAATTATAAAGACCCGTGTTTTTTAACCGGATTAAAATAACAAAGTATTTCAACTATTTCGATTATTGGATGGGTCGGTCATAAACCCAAGTCATGGGAGAAGTATTTTCAAGGTGGGATCATTTATCCATGTTTATATCGGGCCTTGGTAAAGGTTCCAGGTGTTTACTGGACGGATTATTGGAATTTGGTATCATCCTATTGGAAAAAGAAACAATTTTAATGAACAATAGAGAGAACAAGGGTTGTACAAAACCTATAAAACCATGAGGATTGCTATCTGAAACAATGAAACATTTTTTTTGGAGATAGAGGCACAGGCATGCTATGCACCTAGTCTAGGAAACCATTCCATAAAAACCATGCGATGTGAGTGTCTTCAACAAAGACACACATACAGACTGCACACATTTAGGAAAACCATATGGGATTGACCATGTGAAGTGATTTTTTCAGAAAGAACATTTTGCACAGTTGGCGTACGATTTTCTAGACTGTGCGAGCCAACCCGTGCAACATAACTAGTTTGGGTAACATGTTATTTTATTTAACTAAATTCATGATAGATATGGGTGTAATTAAAATCTTGTTCATATGATTTTTATTTTAATTAAATACATGGGGAAAATGGATTTAATTCACTACCATGAAATGGATTTTTTGTTAATTAAATTCATGGTTTGGAGGAATTTAATTTTTTTGATCCGGAATGTGGGATTTTATTTAATTAAATTAAGTAGGGAAATTTAATTAAATTAATATGAGATGGAGGATTTTGATTTCATTTAATTATATTTTGTGGAAGTGAATATAATTAAATGGAATTAAATGGGGTATTTTTTTAAATTTATTTGTGTTATGAAAATTTAATTTAATGATAATGAGTTGGAGTTTTATTTAATTAAATCTTGGTTAATGTAATTTAAAAAAAAGATGAATAAAATTAGAGTTGGGTTTCTATCTAATTAAATCCATTACTTGAATGAATTGAATTATTAAAAGAAAAATATGGTTGTTGATTAATTATATTTTGTTAAGAGAATTTAATTAAATAATATTGTGTTTTAGAATTTATTTATTAAAACTCCTTTGAGAATAATTAATTTAAATAACATGTAATTGGGGAGTAGAGGTTTATCAAAGATGTTTGATATTAATGGGTAATAGTAATAAAAATTAGATGGCCATTATTATTATTATTATCAAAATATTTAGTATAAAAAAGGAATATAATTTATTTATAGAGAAAAAAAGTGGATGAGATGCACTACATAGGTGTGGTGCGGCCTCTCCCATTCTCGTCTCTCTGATGGGTGGTGCGCAACCCATTGTTTTCCAACTCCCTCTCTGCAAGCCAGGTCATAGTGGTTCATTCATGGAATTTTTCCATCTCATTGATGTACGTCCTTCTTTGCATGATTCGTTCATCACATAAACTGTCTTGGCTCTCATTCCCAAGTCTCTATAAGGACAAAACTCTATGGCCAGAGATTAATTTATTGTCTTTATTTAATCTGATTAAAGGTGTTGTAAAGGATGTATTGGGACCCATTAGTCCATATTTTGACAATCACCACTGATGTCTTTGTGGTCTAGCTTGATTTGGTTTAGCTTCATCATATTCGGGTAAAGCCACATACCCGATAACTTGTTTTGTACCCCATCAACAAGGTGATTATTGTGTATTTGAGGTGTCATTAATTAATTATAGGCTTGATTGAAATTACTACACAAATTGTGGGTGATGTTTATCATTTTTGGTTTATGTGACCAATTCCAATTTTTATGCTATTTTTGAGGTGCATGTACGTGTGAAGATGACCATTTTAGTTAGAAAGAATTAGTTCAGCCAGTTCCATGAGGTAGCATCCTCAACATTACTTAATTAATAAATCACAACATTTTCATAATTACTATTTTGATAATATTGAATGAAAATGCTGAATGAATGGATTCTTAGAGTAAAATGATTTGAAACATTATAGGATGATGTTTTTGTAATAAATCCCCTCCTACAGTGGTGATATTATTTCAAGCTAAAATCCCAATGTTTGGACTGATATTTTCTTTTAGATTGTTGTTATGAAAATCCATATTTCTTCAAATTTATTTGATTACAGAATTGGGTTATTTGGTAATTATGATTTTTGGGTGGGATAAATTGACATAATTAATTCTGAAATTAATTATGAGTTTTTAATTGTATAATTTATGATAAGTAATGGATGATTATTAATATTCCTTGAGATTGAAATATAGATAATTAATTGGGGGATTAATTATGATTTATTTGGGCATGATTAGTTGGTATAATTAATTTGGGAATTAATAATGTGATTTTAATTGGAATTTGGATAATTAATCATAGGATTAATTATAATATATTGTATTTTATAATAGTGATAATTAATCTGTGGATTAATTGTGATATGTTGGTTTGGATAAATTGAGATAATTAACAGTGTATTAATTATGTAATTTTTCAATAATGTATGTGATAAATAATTGGGGAGAATAAATTATTGAATGAGGTTTGTATTAATATATTAATTAATTAATGAAATATGTAAATTATTTTAGGACTTAGTTAATTGTGGGGTTAAATAGTAGTTTTTAATGTGTTTCACAAATCATTGGATTAGTATGGGAATGAATGTGGATAATTTTTTAGGAAATAATTATTAATACTGGATTAATTAACTTTTCAATTAAGGAATGAATGAAAATTATTTGGTAGACATGATGTTCTAGATTAATGTAGATATTGTGAATTGGACATGGCGTTCCTCCCAAACAGTTATCAAATGATGAAAATACATGAGAATGTGGATGTTATACATGGCATTCTAGACCAATATAGATATTTTTCTTGTTATACATGGAGAGCTACACTAATTGAGAATTGGGTTATTTAACATGGTTTTCAAACATCAAAAGAATGAAAATAATGAATTATGAAATGAGTTATTGATGAGGATCAAACCAACATAAATGTGATTAAATTAAAAATGGTTGACAATTAATAGAATTCCTAAAAGAGTCTATTCTAGTATAATGGTATAGAAAATCATGGTAACCATATAGATTTTAAATTATTAAATATAGAATATTTGGTAATGTTTTTAATTTTATTTATGCATGATAAACATTTTGCTATGATTTTTGTGTATAATATTATTCCAGCAACGATCCAAAGAAGGTTTCATTGTAAGGTGTCCCTTTCTAACCTGGACGATTTATAGGTTATTTATATAGTTAAGTTATTACATTTTTTTATCTATACACAATTATTTATATTTCATTTGATTTATAGGGCTATAAAACTAGTGATCCCACCATATGTAGATGTATATCTCTCACTATACATGGGCCTAAATTACAATTGGGTTCCCTAGTAGACATTATTGTTTGTAGGACTATAAACATTGACCTTGTAGTTTTCATATACATTGGAGTTAGGAGAAAAGGATCGAACGAGAGTACATGATTATCGGGGAGATTTACCATGGGAAATTGAGTCATTGCCTTTTTTATTGGAATGTATAGCATGATGTTTTGTTTACTAGTTTCCAATTTTTATCTCCAAGACATGCATGAATTGTCTAATCTGATGTGGGAAATTTTCATTGTTCTGTTTATTTTTATTTTATATATTCTTATTATATTTTTGGATTTTACTATATGTTTCTATTTTAAACTCTGATTATAAGGGTATAGTATCCCCACTGACTATCCATATACCCTCATTGCTTGTTTCCATCCTTTGGCCAATGGGGAGATGCACATGAGGTCATGTGGTGACCGATCCAACTACCAGGTTGACGGGGTGTTCGGTCGGGACGTTACACACATTCATGTTCGATACAAATCAACATATTATATTATACTAGGGTAATTCCTTACAAAATTTCAATTTATTAGGTTAAACACCTACTTCATTGATTATGTCATACTTTAATCGGGTTTGAAAATACTTTTTATTATAATATATTGTATCTCCACTTGTTTTATGTGGATTAATAGTGGATACACATAATCAATTCATTTTATTAACAAAAAATTAGATTATAATATTGTAATAATGTAATTTTTAATGAATTCATTCATTTTAAAATACATAATGATTTTTTTTGAATATATGTCTTTTTTTCATGTTTTAAAATTACTTATATGATTGTATTTATATGCTCATGAATGTTTTAATAAAAATTATAGTTTTTGTATTATTTTTTCTAACATATTATCTTTTTTACATTTTCTGAAAGGAACATTATTTTCAAAAAAATATTTTCACGTAACCCAAAAAATTATTTCTATTTCAAAAAAGAAATTTATTATTATCTTTTACATCATAAATGGATTTTCTTAGATTCTTAATGACTAAATTTTTTGATGTTTCATTTATAATTTTATAATTGTATTTTCAAGTAAAATATTTTGATTAATGAGTTCTTTAATTTCGAAAAAATGAAATGATATTTCAAAATGAAATATTTACTTTCCTCAACAATGATTCATTTATGAATTCTGCATTTATTATGATTATGTTATGGTTCATGGGAATTGTTTTTGATGATGATTGATTGCCTTATAAATAGAGGGTGGGTGCTACAATTTTAGCTATACATTAATTGGGTAATAATACATAGATAACCAATTAGGTTTCTCTTAAGAGTTAATAATTATATACTCCATTAGATATTAAAATCAAACCATGATTGTTATTCTATATGTGTCCTTTATATATACAATATTAGTGAAAAATATAGTATATATAAATGTGATATGAATGGATTCAGCATGTTACTTTTATGATTTTTTTTAATTTCCATGGATTTTATATGAAACGTTTTATTCTATAAGGTAAGATAAAGAGACTATGTTTATTTTTCAAAAACTATGTGAAATGTATTTCATGTGATAAGATGTTTGTATGGTCTAAATGTTTCTTTATTTATTGTTATGTCTCTAACATATATTTTTTTCCTCATCACATATTTTAATAAAAATTCAATGGTGTAAATGTTAGGTAACTTCCAAGAAGATGTCATGAATAATGTATTTAATATGTGTATTGAAAAAAATCATGTATTATTTTTAAAAGGGTTTTCTATGGAGAAAAAACAAATACTGAGTATAAGTGTCCACTATTATTTTAGGGGTTTATAATGTATGTATTTACCATAATTTTATAAAAATCTAAACCTAATGATCTTTATAACACAAATAAAGTCAATTATAGTCTAACGTTTCTAGAATACAAGATTATTAATCCTTAGTCATTAAATAGAATTATTCCCCCATAAAACTATTTACCCTAACTATATCTGTAGCCTGTAATTATTTTAATAAAACTTTCATCTATCATAGTTTATCTAATATCATTATTAGTTCAACCTAGTGCAATTTTATAATGGTTATATCACATATCATCACATAATTCCTAATATATAGATCTTAAATTACAATAATTATATTATAATAGACGAATACCATGAATCATTAAAGATAATGCTCTCAAAACCCAACATATATATTCTAAAAAAGTAATAGTTCCTATAATCATAAACTAATGTTTTTATATACAATAATTATTAACTCTAAATGGAATAACTTTTGAAAAAAAGTTAAATTCTCTAAGACATTACACCCAAATAATATTATATATCCTTTTAAAAATGAACTCTATCTTTAACACTAGATTGGTTTAATCACTAGTTCATAAAATCCTAAACTATCCAATATTAATAAAAAACCAAATAATTCATATAACTCACAAGAAATATCATATAAAATTTTTTAATTACAATATTGAATTTCATGGGAATAAAAAAAATGTAATTCACTCTTCTCATTGAAAATATACCCTTTACTACCTCAGTATAATGTTATTTTTAACAAAAATAGTTATCCAAACCACAATAATGTGTACATATATAGGTACATAAAAATATATAACCATTTCAGAAAAATAAATTTCATGGGTTATATAAGTAATAAAATACATGTTTAAAAATCATTAATGATATACTACTAAGAACAAATTCCTAGATGTTTTATATATTCCTTAATAATAGATTTAAAATACAAAATTACATTAATAAATACTACATATATCATTTAATTATCTAAAACCTTAAAGAAATAATTTATAATATGACATCAATCTCACTATTATATGTAATACTCAGAAAAAAACATTTTTCATAATAATAGTAATATACAAAAACAATGAACCAAATAAAAACATTAAATTTTTTATTGTAATATAAAAAAATTGAATATAATAAAATCATATTTAATATGGATTTCTATTTGAGACATTTATTTTTAACATATGATATAGTCAGATAATCCTATGACCCTCTTTATTCAATACTCAGTTATCCATGGTAGTGATTTTATTAGTACCTATAAAATAATTATTTTCTATAATTTTTAAATCCTTCATTATGGTTTGTAAAGAGAATTTGATTTAGCATATCTTATATTGTGGGAGTATCAACTAGTTTTGTAGTTATGCCTTCTTAACATGCACCAGGTGACACTTGGTTTAATACCCAATAAAACCTTTTGGGGATTATTACCCCCAACATATAAATTTTCCAGAGCTTACATCAACATATATTATTCAAATAGGGATTTAAATTCTTGGAAATAGACATTATCATTAATTCATAAAAACATCAGAATGTAATCCTAAACACAATCAAATTGTGGGGATTTTCATTGATGTTCACTTATTATACTATATAGAATAAATTTTTCATTAATACAATAACATAAAATAATATACTATTACAAAGGGTTATCGATACAATTTTAAATTATTATAAACCTTTAATTGTCAAAAATCAAATTACAGTTGATAAAAAAATTAACAAATAAAATTAAATATTTTGTTCCTTCATAAAAATTATGTCACCTTAAACACGCAATCCATGATTTTGTTATCCTAGGAACATTCTTAACATACTTTCTTTGGTACAAACTATAAAATACTATATATTTATATACATAATTAGAAAACATATAATGATTTATTACATATCATACATCTATATGAGATTTTATTTTTTATATATCTATATAATTAGAAGAAATCATAAACAAATACAACCCATTTTTCCCAAAATAATGAATTTTTTCCCATAATATAATAACACTACATAATTCACGAATAGTGATAAAAATATCCAATAATTATAAACATGAACTATCCCTATAAACATTTCAAATGTACCAATTTTTTTAACCTAGGGAATTTAAACATGAGAAATCATGGAGCACAAACACATATTATGGAAAAAAACATAATAGTTGAAAATATTCAATATACATTTAATACTTATTATAGGTGAAATATGTTAAAAACATGAATCCATAATCCACTTGAAATGATAGAACACTATACATATGATAATAAATTAAAACATGGATATCAATAAAATTAATTCCTACTAATATAATTCATAATTATGGATAAAAAAATATATTCATGGAATAATGCTACGATATTATTTATCAATTATTAAATAGTCAACACATTAGGCTGAATTGGGATGCTAAACAAATAATTCCCAAACCTATTTTGATTCATGATACCTATCAATTCTATAAAGGGCTATATATTTTTTAGTGTAACCTATTACGTGATCAATTCCAATTAATTCACGATAAGATTTAGAAAGACTTCTCAAACCATTCTATAAGGAACCAATTAGTGAATTAAAACCTATTTTTCCTTATAATTAGTAATATAAAATAATAATACATGCTCAACATGTTTTTGAGATGAATGATCATATATAATTTGGATAATTTTCCACATTTTAATAAATGAGGGGACATGATCATAACCTATCATTATAAAGAATGTGGATGGTCTAAAAAATACAGTCAACATGTGAATAATCATATGTATTGGAATAACAATATATGATGCACCAATACATACACCCTTGTTCATAGATAATCATTATTTCCTGGAGATAATAACCCAAAAAATTATGTTAAATGTCATTCTCCCTCCATATAGATTGAATCTTATAAGACTAAGTGAATAATATAATAACATGATCATAAGCGATCTTAAAAAAAAGGTGTATTGACATAAAAGTTCATAGAACAAAGAGTCAGAAAATTTTTTAAAGGGTTTTTTGTTTTATAAATGTATATCCATAAAAAATAATTAATCTATACTACATTATAAAATTAATTTCAAAATTTATCCAATATGTGGGAAATATCTTCATGTTGGCAATCATAACTCAATGGGGGGAATGTTGAGTTACCAAAAATACCTACTACCGGGAAAACATAATAAATATATTTAGTACTAATCGACTATTATGTGACTATTATATCCCATTAATTTAAAAATTATGTTAAAAATATATACATGGATATTGAATACACCATACAAATAAATCATGGTGCAGAAAATGGATTATATCTCAACAGATCTGATTTAAGAACATAAATACCCAAAAATATTAAGAAAATATAAATCATAAAACATTAAAGTATTGAAATTGTAATCTAAATTAAAATAATATTTTTATAATATATTTAATGATATAATATCTCAAATATGTAGTATATACACCCCATAAAATAATTTAGTTGTATAATTCAAAAGATATCTCATAGTGGAAAATTTGTGATGAAAACCCTTACCTCGTGTCCATTCATCCATGAACATAGTTTAACCTCATAAATAACAAACATATCTATTTAAATCCCATAATTCATAACCTTAATTATATCAATTATCATTTATATACTTCATAAATAATCATCAAATATATAAAATAAATTTGTTCTCTACATTGGGTTTTTATAGTTCTGATCATTTTCAAATATTTCATAATATCAGTGGTTTTGTTCATTTTTATTAAATTTTCATATGTAATAGATCACTAAAAACTATTATTGAGTATTTATAATTATTTATTATATTTATATTTCCATTCATTAATGTTGTGGTCTTTAGCGATGAAGATGGATTAAATAACTAATATATTTCCATGATTTGTGATGATAGAAGTTTGATTTTTTATCTTAAATAATAAATATATCTATCTATAATATATACAAGAAATAATTTTAATAAGTTACTCAATTATACTATATTACACATGAAATTATGTTCATGTAGTCATTCATTATAAAAATTCACAGTACTATTTAGTTTAGTGGTAAAATAGAACCAAACATGAATATACCTTGATTTATAGGATGATTATGATGTTTTTTATTATTGTATCATTATAAAAAATGGATAAATATATTATTTATTGTTATATAGTGTATTATGTCAATATTTAAAGGAATATAAAGAAGTATTAATTGATATGAATAAATTACCACATTGAATAAAAAATTTCCCTCATCGTACCCTTATTTTAATTGATTTAATTGCCGATTATCTTTTTTCGATAATATAATTAATATGTTCCTAATATTATTCATAAAAATACGTAATTATATCCTAAAAATTATATTTATTTTTTTCATATAATTATTTAAACCATTGTAATGATGTGAATTCAAATGCAACATGTTATGTCGTGGGGGCGACAATCCAGACAATGCATGAACAATTGTTTTATTTTTCTTAATGGATGTGTAATATAAATGAATGATGACGACATCCATAATATAGTGAAACTATTATATATAATAGATTAAAATACCATCAAGTTTCATTTATATACTAATGGTTGTTGATGATAATTTAGAACAAACAATAATTATTTGATAATACTCTCATCAAGGGAATAATGTTTCTAAATAAGTCTCATAGAAAGTCACAAACATATGATAAATAATGATAAAAGTAATCATATAAATGAAGTGTTTTGTATTTTCTGGGAATTTTTTTGTAATTAATTTTAATTATATAGAATTATTTCAAGACCGAATATTCAATGGCATGTGATTTTGTGGCATGGAGTGCCCAGAATGATCCGTTGAAAAATGATATGTTTTAAATTGTGCATTATAGTAGTTTTCATGAAAAAAGTTGAATAACTCTCTAATGGATTCCTAGATCAGAAATTCAAGGGCACCATTGTGTTCAAGATGGTTGTTTTACGATAGGCGCTACTTATGTTTAGTCGGCGTAGCCCCCTAGGGAGAATGTCAAAAAATGGAATCAGAGTAAATATAATGATTACATAAAATTATATAATTTTTCATATACTTATAACTCCCAAATGGTGACTCTAATTAAAAGTTATGATACCACTACTAAACTCATGAGGAAATTCATTCATTTGGAAGATTCTAATAATGGCTGGAATGGGCCAATGGTTGAAGTTAGTTTTTGTCCATAAATACAAATAATTAAATAACAATTATTTTATTATTAAATCCATATAACTTCTAAAGGTAACTTAGATGGAAAATCTGGGAGGACCTATGAGCTCATGGGGGTGTGTTCCCATTAGATGGATCCTAACCATGACCGGCATAGGTTGAGGGTGAATGTTAATTATTTTTTATCTTTTAATGATATATTCAGTAAATGTGCGAGCAAGTGTTACTATTATTTGAACCGGTTCTTGGATTGAAAATTTTAGGACACTGTTGAATTCATAGCTCCATGCTTCTCTTAGGGGAAGGCTATCTTTGAATGAAAATTATTTAACAGAAGTGTTAATTTTTGGGACATTTCAGGAAAATAATAAAATTAAAAATTGATTTATTGTATTTTTTTTAGACAATTCAGCGATGGTTGGCGGAACCGCAGTGTAGCGATGGTCATAAAATGAGATTAATTTAATGAAATGTTATATTGGTTGTGTAACTGTAATACTCAAGTGTTAAATAAATAATTAATTATGGTATATAAATGAAACACATTAATGATCAACGTAAAATCCCATTTAAACTATGATTAAATCTATCAGTTGCTGAATGAATTGGGAACTGCCTGAATCCTCTGATGAAGAGGCACTGACGTCACCCAGCAACGAAGAACGATGATCGATCAGTGACTGTTGGAGGGTTCTATCGAGAGATCGACAAATGGTGATGAAGGAATTCGAATGCATATTAATTCCTTCGTTTGCAGTGGATTACACCGAATCTTGGTAGTGATTTTTGTGTTTAATGATTCCACTTTTCCATTCATGACAAATACATCGAATTCCGATCAAACGACTAACTGGTAGGTCTACGATTCATTTGTTCCTATGAGAGATTATTTGGTGGTCTTGATTTGGGGACTTCCTTTTTTTATCTTTGAGATGATATTTACCACACCTTTATAAAACGCTAACAAAAAAGGCACATGCCAATCCGAACAAGACCCATACTATATGAAACTCTTTTATGTTATGTGTTATTCGCTGGTGACCAAGAAATAAAGTGAAAAAGGTGATTATTTGGGATTCTCAGTGATATATTTGACCCAAGAGGCCCATAAGAACATGAAGGATAGAAAATGGGCCACCAGAGCATCTCTAGTGGCCTGTGGAAGGGGCCACCGGTGACCCAATAAAGCGGTCGGCCCATGCTGGCTGCATGGAGAGGGTGACACTCACAGGCACCATGAAAATAAGGGTCATGACCGGATTGTCATGGAGTGTGGAGAATGTTTTGTTGATGCGCCATATGGGATACATAGCATGCCACATAGGCCGCTTGACAGGAGGTGAAACTCCCGGCTCGTGCAAGCTGTTTCGGGAGATGGGGCGGCGCCGTCAGTTGGAGAAATATGACGCCTTGCATTCGATCCATCACAACTGACCCGCACTATGGGGGCTGAGTTTTCCAGGAGGGTCAGAAATGTTGGAACCTCACCGAACCCTCAACATAAAATTGGGTGGGGTCGGGTCCTCCAAACATGTTGGACCAGACCCACAATCGACCTACCCTATTTCACTAAAACTATAATTTCACCAAAACTGGGCATCAGATTGATGTTCAATATACAGAATTAGGACCCTTGATATGATGTGGCCCTTTTGAGACTCTCCATTTGATTTTTAGAGTATTTTGGAGTTCATCTTGTTTTGATAGGACTTGAATCTAACCGGTCCCTATTTACCGTTTTGCCTACGTCGTATAGACTGGGAGTTAGATTGATGCTTCGTCTGTCGCATTGGAACCCTTACAACAAGATGGTCATTTGGGGGGACATCTTCGTTCGACTTCAGTGAGGATAAGGAATGACTAATTATATCTGGATAAGAATCTATGAAACCCATGCACGCTAGGTATGGGAATCATGTGGAAAACTGTCATGTGAAGTGAGGCCCTCCATGTATCGGCATTAGAGCGTCCCTCAAGGGATCGACATTAGTGAGACCCTCCATATATCAACAATTGCATGACCCGCCGTTGATCGGCATGATAGAAACCCTAAATGGATCAGCAGTAGTGCGACCCTTTGTGGATAGACAATACTGCGACCCTCTACGGATCAACAGTAGCGCGACCCGATGTGGGTCAGCAATGGAGTGACCCATCATAGACCAGTGGTAGGGAGACCCCTTTTTGATCATTAGTAGATATACCCTTATCAGAATAGTTTATGAGCCACTTATCAAAATAAAATTATCTAGCTTAATTATTATCATATTTAATCATTTTCTATATGTTGTATACCTGGTGTGAGATGCATCTTTTACTTTTTTAATTTTGTTTGAGATAATTATTTTTGGTGTTTTATTTCTTGGAATTATGAGAGAAAAATAAGGGTATCAAGGTACCTATTGATTATTGTTATACTCACCCCTACACGGGCTTCGCTCGCACAATGTTGTGGCTTCTGCAGATGATAGATAGTATTACTAATTTTTTGGAGAGCAAGGGAAAGTTGGTTCACAGAGGTTACTGAATAATGTGGTGAGACACAATGATGAGCTACACCTACACTTCAGGTAGGATCCTTTGTGGATAATCTATGGAGCTAGGTTCTTTCCATTTTTAATACACTTTCAGTTGGGCTTCTATACTGGCCCCTTTTTACTTTCAATACTTACTTTTTCTCCTAGTGGTGGTTATTAGTAGTGGTTATACTACTCCTTTTCTGTTGCGTTTTTCTTTTGTGTAGTGTGCCTTGTCTTTGTGTGTATAGGATTAAAGGCATTTCTTCCCTTTTTGGGATATGTCATTCATGTGCTAGTCACCAGCCCCTACCCTATGGAAGGCGGGATTAGGGTTGTGACATCCCAGGCCCCGAGGGATGAGTCGTGACAAAGTGGAATCATAGGGTAGCTGATTATTCTATAGGAACTATAATACTATATTTTCATTGATGTTGTAATATTGTTAAGGGCATTGAATTCCGACTTCGGGTCATGGATTCCATTTTTTGTGTGGTGATCGATGTATCCATACAATAGGGCCTCGAATTTGGTTTTTCGACGTGGTTCAAAAAATTAGTAATTGCATGTGATTTGATTTTTTTTCTTTTGATCCCTTTTGAGTCATCTCAGTAGGTATAACTTATTGACTTTTGTTCATCGTGTGTCTCACTCATGATTACTCCATGTAAAAAACCTGAAATGATTCAACTGTGTGACTATAAGGATGGTATAAAGACCAATGAGGATTCGGTAAATGGACTATTTCCCGAGATGGTACTTTTGAGCAGTGTCCCAACAATACCACTACCCATTCTTCAGAAGTTAGTATCAGTGCTACAGGTAGAGGACACATGTATGCTTAGTGAATTACAAGAGTATCATTGATAGTTACCCCTTGAATCTGAGGTGATCCTAACTTACAGGCATCTATGCACCAACTTGTGGTTGTGACAGAGATTACATCTATCCAAGGAAATAGTAGATCAGATGATGGACCTGGCAGTGACCCTTCTACGTGGATCATCGAGGTGATGACAAGGTTTATATTGCAAATATCTTATGATGAGTTAACTTTTCGGTGGATAGGGCTTGAGAACCATTCTTAGAGAAGTGGTCTCTTTCCATAAAAATCTATGGGGGATGTGTTACCCGGATCTTCTTCATCTTCGGAAGGATGGAATGTATGTAGCTTAGTATTCATCAAGTTGTAAGACCAATTCTAGGAACATTATTAATTTGATTCCACCAGTGATACATAGCTCTGGCCACTGAGCGAGATGTGTTTGGGGACATTAATTCCAGCTCTATTCCTCTGTGAAATCATACATATGTTATGGTGCTCGATATAACCTTTTTGGTTGAATGACCTTTGAATAATAATATACAACTGGTGAATGAAATCATTGATAATGTATGAAACCAATGTTGGTCCTAGAGACTTGGATGTGTAAAATGTATCAGGGAGTGTATGTGAAAGGGACAGATGAATCCGTAGGGAAACATAAGTGGATGAGTAGCTAGGATAG
The DNA here is from genome assembly GCA_963277665.1 of Viscum album. Classification (NCBI taxonomy): domain Eukaryota; kingdom Viridiplantae; phylum Streptophyta; class Magnoliopsida; order Santalales; family Viscaceae; genus Viscum; species Viscum album. The sequence continues at coordinate 1,362,610,810 of OY728162.1, read as the reverse complement.
CATTAGTATGTGGTATACATTTTGACATGTTACAACCACCACCCTAATGTTGTCCACACCCGGCATATTGAGCTGGAGGACAGAGGAAGTGTGTAGCTGCATGCGGTCATGGAGTATGAACCATGGGCTACTGGAATGATTCGATTTAGGGTCTGTTTATACTATATGCTAGCGTATTAATAGGCATAGGTAATAATCATTTCTTCTTTGAACAATTCATGTTCAAGACCTATATTTTCCAGTTAGAGTATTGGATTGATCCTTACCTATGGAGATACTAATGGGAAGAGACTTGATAATCACACATACGATGACAGTGTGACACGACCCTTGAGTTGATCTTTAGTTTGATCCTCTTTGTGTCAGCATCGTTGCCTTACGACATTAATATTTGTATGGAATGGTCATCTATAGTTCATGCTGAGATTGACTATTTTAGTAAAAAAGGATGTAGTATAGCCATAGTGTTGGAATGGGGTTTTCCTTGGTCGTAGAAAAAGTAATCCCATACAGCACGAGATAAAATCATGCATATAAGGGTGAAACCGATCACTCTGGATTCAACCAACCTTACCCTCATGTTAGCAGATGTTTTTAGTGTTTGGTTCCAATCATTAATGGTGGAGTTCAAAAAATCCTTTCAAAATAGGCTTCCAAGATTACCTCCCCATAGGGGGAGGGACTTATGTATCATTCAGCACAATGACATGACACAGATATCTGTATCATCATATCAGAGTCCTTTCACGTGGATGGGATTGTACTCATTGGATTTTTAGCAGTTGAGATAGCGGTTATGGTTGGAGTTCCTCCAGGTCTATGACCATGAGGAATTATATACTCCTATGAAGTAAAATTTAGTTGAAGACACACTCATTAGGAGGTCAGGTCTATAGCTACTTGGTGAGTTGATAGAGAATCTAGCTTCATTGTAGATATCTTCTATGGATAGTGATGGGGGTAGTGTACCTCTATTTTATTACTGTCACTCCCCACTCCTTCAGCGAGTTTGGGAGGCACAACATGAGGGTGTTGACTGCGAGACCCGTAATGCTCAAATATCCTTAGGACAGGCTTCCAATGAATTTTCAATAGTTGTGGAGCACATCCTCCTCTTTATAGGATACACCACAGTACCCGTTAGATTCTAGGAGGAGGTGTTGGTGGAGTTAAACATATCACCTTTAACTGTACATCCTGGTGTGTCAATGATGTACCAGGACCTCCAACATCTGTATGGGTGCCTAGGGATAAGGAATGTAGAGGCAGTGTTTGTTTCACGATGCCCCACTTGTTAGCAATTGATGGTCAGGAATGAGGTTCCAGTAGGATTATCACATCCTCCAATGGTAACAGAATGGATTTGGGATGGTATCTCCATGGACATTGGGACTGGGTTACTATGCACTTATAGGGGCCATGACTCTATCTGGGAGATCGTTAACCGACTCACCATGTTAAAAATATTCTACCCATATGATAGCATGGATCAGTAGAGGGATTGAGACTCCTCAATGTTAAGGATTTAGTACTACTTCATAGGGTACTGTGAATGATCATTTCAGTTCATGACATTCCTTTTATATCTCAGATGTGGAAGGGATTACATGAGTAATTCAGGACTCAGCTACCCTTCAGGACAACGTTTCACCCTCAGAGATATGTTCGAACTGAGCGGACTATACAGACGCTTGACGACATGCATTTTTCTTCCATCCTTGTTTTTTGTCACAATTCTGAGGACCATCATACCCTAATTGAGTTTATATACATCAACAACTATCATTCCACCATTGACATTGAACCATTTGATGCCTTTTACGGGTGACCATGAGTATCACCTCTATGTTGGACCAACCTATATGAGTCAGCACATTTGGGTCCATTGTTTATTAGGGATACCATTTAGATAATGGAAATCAAATAGCAGTGGATATAGACTGTACATAATAGGTAGAAGTCTTATTCTGACATGAGACAGAGACCCTTGCTGTTCGAGGAGGGAGGATATGTCTTTCTACCAGTATCACCCCGATGAGGATTGTGAAGAATTGGATAATGAGAAAAGCTATCTCTGAGGTTCATAAGACCTTTCTAGATCCCCAGTAGAGTTGGAAAGGTGGCATACATCATAGTTCATCTACAAAAAATGCAATGACTGCACGATGTTTTCCATGTGTCGTAGATGATGAAGTACATGCATGATCCATCACAAATCATCGACAGGAGAGAGCTAGAAATCAAATATGGGGCGATGTTTATGGAGTTTCTGGTGGAGATAGAGGTTCAATAAGAGCAAGTATTATATGGGAGGTCGATCCATCTAGTGAGCGTCTGATGACAACATAAGAATCTTCCAGATAGAACATGGGAGGGAGAGGCCCATATTCATGCTCAGTACCCGCCATATTTTTATTTAGTGGGTTTTTTAAATTTTTTTGATGTTAATACCTATTCTGGGGAGATTGTAACATCTTATAATTTCTGTGTAATTTTTTTACATTATATTGAATTATTTAAAGACCGCAAAATTCCATTGCACGTGATTCTGAGGCCTAGATTACCAAGAATGATCTGTCGAAAATTATGACGTATTAAATATTGTGTGTGAGAAGTTTCCCTATAGAAGTGTATTAACACATAAACAGGTGCCCAAATCAGCAATCTGATGGCACCTTTGTGTTTGTAATGGCAGGTTTACCCTAGGTGCGAATAATGTTTGGTCGGTGTAGCCCCCTTTGAGAAAAAACAAAAATGGAATAACTCTAAATAAAATAATAAAATAATATTAATTTTTATTTTCAATTCTTTTAATTCATGAACGGTGACTCAAATTAAAATTTATGAGTCTACCGTTGAGCTCTTGAGGGTACGCATTCCATGGGAAGATCCTAACATTGGCCAGTGCGGGCCAACAGTGGAAGTTAGTTTTTTCCATAAATAAAATAAATGACATTTATTTTATTATTAAACCCAAATAACATTTAAATGGTAACTCAGATTGAATATCCAAGAGTACCCTTGAACTCATGGGGGAATTTTCCTCATTGGATAAGCCTATCCTTGATCATAACGAGTTGAAGATATATGTTAATTATTTTTGATCCTTTTTAATGTATGTAATTTAAATGTGCGTGTGGGTTTTTTAATCTTTTGAAACAGTGCTCGGATAGAAAACATGACGGCATAGATGGATTCACAGCACCCAGATTCTCATAGGTGATGATTAACATCAACTAGTAATGGTTGGAAGTATGAGTTAATTTTTTGGACATCATGGAAGTATAATTAAACAACTAAATGTGTAATTTTATCCCTTCTTCAACTATTGAGTGACGGTTAGTGGAAGCACAGTGTTATGACGATCATTAAATGAGGGTCATTTAATGACCTGTTATTTTGGATGTGTAACCACTATTCTCGTTCTTTTAATGGATCATTAATTAAGAATCATAAATGAATCTTATTAGTGGTCAATGTAAATTACCTTTTTAACTTTGTTTAAATCAATCTGATGGAAAGCAGATTGGAAACCATGGGAAACTACTGACAAACCATTAGAGATGTCACCCTACAATTAAGAACGTTGATCAATCAACAATTGTTGGAGGATTCGATTTGGAGACTGACAAATGGAGATGAAAGTCATTGAACGCTGATTAATTCCTTTTTCTGAAGTGGTTTCCACCGAATCTATGTAAGTTATTTATGTGTTTAATGATTCATTATTTCCATTTTTTAAAAATACAATGAACATAGATCTACCGGCTAACAGGTTGGTCCGAAAATAATTTGTTCTTGCGAGAGATTTTTGTGGGTTCTTGATTATTGTATTTCATTTTTTAATATTCGAGATTATTTCTATCAACACATGATAAAATGATAACATGGAGGGAATAAGCCAATCCAAAAAAGGCTCAGACCCTCCGCAACTCCTATATGTTGTGCGTTCTTCATGGGCGACCAAGAAAAAATATCATAAATTTATTCTGTGGGATTCCTAGTGATGGAGGTGACCTGAGAGGCCCATAGTTGAAAAAGATAAGGATAATAGGCCATCACATAATCTTCGGTGGCCTGCATAAAGTGTCATCGGCACGACTCCCTCAGTGCGGCAGTGCTGCCCATCGACGAAAACGACCGACTCATGCCGACTGTGTGTATATGGTGGCACCTGCAAGCACCGCGGAGGCAACTGATGTGGCCAAGCAACCATATCGGGTGAAGAATGTTTTTCTAACATGTTGTGTTGAATATGGAGTGGCCCACTCGGGTTACTTGGATAGAGGCGCAACAGCCGACCGTTTCAGGAGATAGGGTAGCGCCGCCAGTTGGAGAAATTGGACACCTCACGTTCGGTCCATCTCAATTATCCCACATCATGTGGGTCATGTTTTCTTAGAGGTCCGGCCAGGACAGTTACTTACTAGACCTTCTCCATACCCTTAGGTTATGATGGGTCTATTCGACTGGGTCAGATCGGACCTGAACCCCGACCGACCTCGTATCAGTTAAACTGATGTAACTCGCAAACCGGGCATCTGATTGATGCGCAGTATGTGGTGTGAGGACCCATGCGATGAGGATGTTCTAATGGGATACTCCACATGTGATTTAGATGAAATTGGATTATAGACAAGGTGGATTAGACTCGAATCCTGCAGGGACCTATTTACCTTGTTGCCTATATATTGCAGACCAGACGTCTAATTGACATGTCGCCTGTTGCATTTAAACCATTACAACAAGACGGTCCTTCAGGTTACTTCATTCTAGAAATTTGTGGTGGTTGAGGTACGACCGATGGTATGAGGAAAAAATATATGGAACTCAAGCACACCATGTGTGAGAATCCTTTGGCTGGATGTCAAGTGAAGAGAGCACCTCTATGGATCAGCACTAGAGTGACCCTACGTGGATCAATAGCATTGTGGTCCTTTATGGATTAGCAATGGCATGACACACTATGTATATGAATGAGGGAGACCATTTGTGGATCAGCAGCAGTGTATCCCTCTGTGAATCAGAAGTGGTGCGACCCTCAGTGAATCAGCAGTAGTGTGACCTAATGTGGGCCAGCTAGAGGGCGACCCATCGAGGATCTATGGTAGAGCGACCCTTTGTGGATCATTAGAAGATAAACATTTCTCAGGTCAATTTTTGAGCCACTTACCATAGTAAAATGATCTAGATTAAAGCTAATCATATTTTTATGTTTCATTATGTTGTATATCTTGTTTGATATGAATCTTTTACATTGTGTTATGTGATTGAGATCATGCTTTGTGGTGTTTTCCTTCAAGGAATTCTGAGAGACCATTATGGGTCTCAGAGTCCCTACTTAGTGTTGTCGTACTCACCCCGACAATGGCCTCAACCACACATTGTTTTGTATTCTGTAGACCACACACATCTTTGATTAGACTTTAGAGAGCTAGGGTTAGACGGTACATAGAGGTGACCAATAGATGTTGTGATCTGCAGTGACGAGTTGTACCTACACTTTAGCTAGGATCATTGGCTGACAATTTCTAGAAATTGTTTTTTTCCATTAGTTTTACTACTCTTTCATTTGTACTTGTATAATGGAATGTTTTTACTTTCGTTACATACTTTTACTCTTAGTGGTGGGTTTTTAGTGGTGATTGTACTACTTCTTTTTCGTTCTTTATTTCTAGGTTGTTTTCTTCCCAATCAGTGTGTATATATGTTTAAAGGCAATGACTTCCATTTTGGTGATATGCCTTTTTGTTTATAGTCTCTGGTGCATGGCCTATGGAATGCGGGCTTGGAGTAGTCACGACACGGGCCCCAGGGGATGGACCGTGATTTGTACGATATCAAGAGTGAAAATTTTGTTATTTTAAATAGAAAATCGTTATTTAAGATGAGTCTTGAATTAGCAGAGATGTCACTCTTATATGTGAAGAAAAATATAATTTCTGGAGTAACTCATTCATTTTCAAAATATTAATGATATTATTCTAGTGTCAAAAGAAAAACTAAAAATAAAAAAATGACATTATAAATATTTGACATTGAAACTCACCTCAACTAACCCTTTTTATGAGACATTTATTGTTTTAGGGATATTTTTTAACCCTCTTTTTACCCTAGTTTACATTAACCCTAGAAACTAATTTTCTACATTGGTAATTATTTTTTATGAATAAATTTATTAATGAAATAATAACATAATATGATAGTTAAAAATTAAAAATCCAAAATATTTTTATAAAAAAAAATATCATGATATTTGAACAGTTAATTTTAAAATAAATACACCAAATCATGTAAAAACAGCTTTCAATGAAATAACATTCTCAAGCAATAAATGGATATATAAGTTAAATTTATAATGGATAATGATTATAATGAATAAAATTATTTATTATAAAATTGTGGTTATCATGAATTCATGGTATGCTAAAACCGAATCCCCAAAATAAATAATTGAATCACCAAAATGGACTAAAATGGATTTTTATTAATATAACATTTTATCTAGTTCCAAAAATGTTGGAAATAAGACTAATAAGTAGAAATGTATTTTCGAAATCCATAATTGTATTCTATATATTCATATTTCATCTCCTAAAAGGGTGTTAAATATTACATATCAATATTATATAATTAAAATGTCATTAAAATTACCTGTTTACTTATAACTATTTTTTCAAAAAACCAATTGGAAAAAGAATAAAAATCCATTATAATAAAATATTAATATTCGTATAAAATAAATGAATATTTTAAATTAATTATTATAATATTATAGGTTCAATTTATTTTAAAATCATTAAATGTATTGTAAAATAAATTTTATTGGAAAATTAAATTATCAAATATCAATTATTATTATAAATATTTCATATTACATTAATAATTGGAGTTAATAAATGATTTATACAAAACATATTTTATAATCATTAATCTTAAATTTAATAATGTATAAAATCGTATCTCATAAAATGTATATTTAAAATAATATGTGTTATAAAAATGAGTTTATTTTAAATTTTTGATAAACTAGTTGATTTTAATTCATATTAAATGCATCCTTAATTATATATACATGCATATAATAAATTAATTTGTCATATTTATTTTATCTAATTCACCATCTTGGTATTAAAAGTCATTCTTGTACATTTAAAATCATCCTTAATGTATCCCAGTTTCATTTAAATTTTGTGGTATGTGACGATAAATTTATTATAAACATTGCCGTATTTAAACGTAATAATATATTAAAATCATGATTTGTTACATTATCCCTTGTAATCATATTTCATCATCAAAAGTATTACTCATAATAAATTCTTTTTGGAACACATAATTAACCATTCATGGATACATGATCATGGTGTTATTTATGATGTGAAATGAGGTTTACCTTTAGGAAAAATTACTATAATATCTTCAAAAAGATAGTCAACCCACTTCAATTGTTTCATTAAATTATAAAAAGTTTATTGTGTCTAGATAAATAAAAAATATATTTCTAAAAACCCTATAAATTATTTCTCTGATAATAATACCACTCGATATTCAGATGTTTGTGAAAAAATACATGACATGGGTGCTTAAGAAATATTCATTGAAAACTCTCTATATGATATATTAGTATTATTTTATTATCATTTACATTATGGCATGGATTTTGGTGACTAATTCGTTTTCTACCATTATACTAGGGAATTGAGTTGCACAATGCCCAACCCTCATGTAATTGAAGATAACTATGTTTGTGGTATAACATATTACCTTACACATGTGATATTGATGACCATAATCTCTTGATATTTCATGATACTCCATATTTATGTAGGTATTAATGTTCGTATCATCAATTATGTTCAAATATTAAACAATGTTTGTTTATATTTATTTTGGAATAATCATATGTTTTCTCAATCTATATCCAATTCATTTGGGTTTCACATTGAGTTAAGCTCTCCATTATCAATCATATAAATTATTACCTCTAGTTCTAGATAATAATAAAATCAAAATTGATGACATGAGTGTTGAAAGATTACTAATATGGGTGAATTAAAATAATTATAAATATAAAATATATTCATCCATAAATACATATTCCTCTAACACATCATTATCCTATAATTCCATTATTTGATCCTACAACAATATTAGTTTAGAAAATAACAGTGATGGCTCGAATGAGGAGACATTGAGTTAGGATATCTCATGTTTTTTACCTAATAATCAAAATAGATATCCCAAATTACAATTAAATTTATTTAATTATAATAAAAACAAGAATCATTGAAATATATGATATGGAAATATAACATATCATTCCCAAAAATAAATTAATCATTTCTAAAAGAATATAACTAAGTATATATATATATATAACTTAATCAAATATAATTCGTGATAAATATTTTTGAAACATATTGAACTAAAATACATTATACCACAACATGTTTGATTGTTTTCCCCAAAAATAAATATATCATTAAATCATGATTGTTCAAATTACTATTTCGTTAATAAAAAAAATAGTAAGTATATATCCTAATATCAAAAAAATGATAAAAATAATTAAAAATTCCATACATTTATTTTTAATTAAATAATACAGATATTTCAAGGCTATATATACAATCTAACTCACATTGGTCATTATTGATCAACACATTATTAACTCAAATTAATAAATTTCAGAAATATTTTCATTTTTAATAAAAAATCATTAGAAGTTAAATAATTATACGAAAATAATGTAACCCAAAAATAAATTCCATTTTCAATTTCATTGATACCTTTTAATATATTATTCCAAATATTTAAAAATAACTACTGAATAATGATCGGTATATTCATTAAAAAGTCCTCAATAAATTTTAGAAGATACCACAAAATCATCCACAAATACGAGCTCTCTAATTAATATATCTAACTCTATCAGTAAATAATTTCCATTATGATATCAAACATAATATTATATATATGACTATGGATCTAACCCTTTACATAGTGATTTGTGATTTGGGGTTTTCATTATTATTTACATAAAGCCCCTTATTTAGTTTTAAAACTAGAGTGGTTTAAATATGTATATATACCATTATTATATTTATATGAGTGATCCACTTTCAACCAAACACAAATATTGAAATGGATAATATAATATAAAAAATATGAAAACATTACTATTAATATGTCTTACATGATGACATATTTGTTTTTAATATAATATACATCCTGGTTAACCCATGACTCTCCTTGTTCAATCCTTAGCATCCATGATGATGTTTATTTATAGGTACTCTGATATAATTAGTTAAAATAATTACTATGTAATTTATAATGTTCTGTAAATAGAATCTCAAGTATATCCCCTATGAGTGTCAAACATGGTTCATAGTTAGGCCTCTTTGTCATTTACCACTTGACAATCTAGTTAATACCATGAATGCTCTTATTTGTGAGTGATCTACCACTACTTGATATCATAATTAACATCATAATAATAATAATTTCATGAAAAGTTAATATTTAGTATTCTTCCACATGGAAAATATCACAATCATGAGTTCAATATTGAGAGTTTGACGTATCAATATCGATGTAATGCATATTACACTACTCAAATGTACATTTTTTAAAAACAAATTTTCCTAATTTTAACCATTTGGAAGATCCAAATAATTAGACATAAGAAAAAACAATTATATTTATGATAATGAAAAAAAAGTGTTTTTATAATCTTCAGGTCCTACACCACCTCAACTTTTTTGTTTCAATAATATAAATTTCAAAAAACATAAATTAAGATAAATAAAATAGTAAATATTTATTTCCATGAAAATTTCCAATATTTTTGTGAAATTAATCCTTAATATATGAAAAAGTATTACTAAAAACAAATTGTAAACATAAATGTTCCGGAGTTTTTGGTGATTATAATAATAATATTATTTTTTGTTAAATATATCAATCATACCTAAGGTAATATTTCTTCTTTTCATTCATCATCTATTTCCGCTTATTTATAGGTCCCTCATTGTTTACCAAAAACAATAAACATACATGATATATATATTTATGCATTTATATTATTGAAATCAATTTCATATAATATATATTATCCTCGATTATCAAAGGTATGCGGTACAAATAACTTTTAATTTTAATTTTTAAGCACACATCATAGACAAAAAAAATAAAAAGATTTATTTGAAATATGATTACACCTATATTTCCCTCTCTTCAATCCATTACTCCCACGAAATCCCCATAGTTAAATTCCCACACAACATGCCTAATATTATAATTTTAACATTAGGGATACATTCCACATACATCTGATGAACTTAAAACTAACTTCTACATTGAAATACTTTCAGATATACTATAATAATAAATAATATGAATTCATATCTTGCTAAGAAATCAATTTCATATTACCCACATTTTCATCGACCAATAACCTCATCACTAACATCCATGAAAAATATTTTTCTCTGTTGACCATTACCATTAAATAAATCCTATATCTTCAAAAAATATATCTTAATTACAATGCAATCCTAAAATATTATTTTGTTATTAGTCATTTAAATAACCAATCATTTACATCCCATTGAGGTTTCATCATTTTTATGTGTATGATATATTTCTAATATAAGTGGTGTAGTGATTTTCTGGATGGGTGGTAATAAAAGACATAAAATGTGGATTAGAGGATGGTAAGGGGATGTTACTATGTGGTTTTTATACCTTTTAATCTTAATGGATGGTTATAATTGTTATACTGTAAAACAAATGTCCCAATTACCCCAATACTAACTGAATCAAAATATCACTATATATTTGGTGCACCACCTGCATGCCAGAGGACTTTGTAAGTGGTGTGTGATTAAAAAAAATTGGAGATGATTTCCTCCACCTGAATATATAATAATAAAAATAGGTTTTCACATTTAACTAGAATAGTTATATTGAATAAAAAACAAAAAATCATTATACCGATTAATTCAAGGGATACTGGTGTAATAGTAATATATAAATTAATGAAATGTTATGAAAAATAATAACGTATATTTTAGTCCCTAATACATCAAAAATATAAATATTATAAAAAAACCCCAATAGTTTTTACACTTGACATTTTTACCAATTGTTTATGGTGGGGAAAATATAAATACTCTAAAATTAGTACTCACATTAAGTAACTCAATGGAAAATATTGTGCCAAATTTTAGAACATCTCCATGAGGAATAAAAAGTTATTTGACTTAGTGTATAAGATTTATTTGGATGCTAAATTAAATATTTTCCAAATATTAAGTCAGCCAAATTTTTATTGATGATATTTTTTTATGATATAATGTTTGGAAATAATAAGAGTGTTAAAAATTATGTTTGATAAATAATGATAAATTAATAAGATACACGAACCCTATTAGTACTTAACAAAGAAAGTGAATATTTAAAATTAAATAATGTAATGTGAGAATTAAGATACAATAAGGAGTATAGGAAAAACTATGAACTCCCACTGAAATTTTTTATTAAACAATAACTATGTTTTTATCTAGGGAAATTCATATCCATTATCTGAATACTAAATGAGTTTATATCCCTGATGAATAATGAAACTAATATACATTTAGAAACCACTATAATTATATAATAAAAAGATAAAATATATTACAAAATATATTCATCAAGTATATATTAAAAATGAAATCATCATATGACATCATTAATCAATATGGAGGAAACACATTCCCCAATACCCAAAACATAATCATTCATATTTTATAATAATATGAATAATTTAAAAGAAAAATATGTGATTTGATAAAACGACATCAGAAATATAAGAACTTAGATCACATTTTATGTATAAAAAATTAATATCTGAAGAATTATGTGATTTATAGGCTCTTGATTTTCAATACATTAGTATATATACCATGTACCTAAATCCCCTATTTATAATTTTTTTTCATTCATAAATTAATAAAAACATGTTAGGATACTTTATATTCTATAACTCAATCTAATTTTATTATGTTAATCAATATAACTTTTCATTCTAAATGTTTTTAATGATTTTTCAATATATTATAGAAGAATAATTATTCAAAAGGAATTATTTCAATATTTTATTTATTTAGTTGATTGAATTACTCTAATGAAAAGGATAAGATAATCATAATGTAATTATAATGAAAATAACGATTGAATTATGATTACTTAAATCATAATAGAAAAGATATCAATTAGTTAAATTACTCAATTTTATCCTCACTAAAAAATAAAACAACTTATCCAAAACATATGATTAATATAATGTTTCTTATGAAAACCTTATTTAAAACTGAAAAATACTGCCCAAAAACCCCATAATAATATCTATGGATTCTAGGATAAATTAATTTCACCTAAAATAAATCACAAAAACTATATCTGATCATTTTATTTCCCAAAAATAATAATGGATACCTATATAAATAGTATAAAAAAATATAGAAAATGATTATAATTTGTCAAAATATGTCATTTCTGTATTCTAAGAGTGAATATAATGGAATTCATAACTTATTCTTCATGTTAATATTTTTTACCAATTCATTCGGCTAAAACAATCATTACTCGTGATCAAACAATTTTCAATACGGTAACCCAATTTTAATAAAGAATCAACTATAGCTGGGGTTACTATTTTCCCATATATCGGGTTACATTTTCATGTTTTCAATATTAAATAATCAATAGTCTACTAAGAACACAATTTACATGTTTATTTAAACATTAAAATTAGGATTTATTTTTGTGAATAATATTTTTGGTTATCCACTTGTAGATATCAAATTATATTGAGTTTTTTTTCAACTTTGTAATAATTGAAATAGATTTCTCATTCTAGATCATCTGGTCTACAAATTTGATAATCCCTTCACCAAGACAAACTAATCTTGTATTGACATTATGTATTACATACTAATTATAAGAACATTTTTCATGTTCTGAAATATATCATGTAGTGTTTACCAAGAAAAACATTTAAAATCTTCTAAAAACAACATTATATTATTAAAATCAAGAATATTTATCAACATGGTTGAATTATGTATTTATTTATAGATTATATCATTTTTGGATCTAATATAATCATAATTTACATATCAATAGATATTCCATATTTTTCTCATTATTCACTTTTATCCTGATATTTATCTACACCCCCATCATATTAATCAACTATAATTTTTAATATTCCAAATTATGATCATTCTTCCAATTTTATTGACCTAAGAGGATATTTGGATGTCTTTGATGAAATATATTTCTGTATTTTCAATATATTCCATGAACTACAATTTCATTTGTAATATTAATCTATAGAATGACTTCTAGATAAAGTGTACATGTAAATTGTAGTTCATTCAAAGGATGTTGACCTTAAACCATATTATGTTTTATAACATTTTAATGTCAATTTTATTCAAACATGGGATCTGTTTTAATATATTATTCTTCTCTATAAATAATTAGTAGTGGTTGGGATTCAATAGACAATATCAAATAAATTTCTATAAAAATAATATTATATATTATATTATTATTATCTTATATTTTTATACTGTAACATGGTATTAATAATCATTTAGTACAATATTATTTTTACAATAATGATGGAAATAAATTTTTGGTGTTCTGTAAAAGTAGAGATTTATTTTGTTTTATTGAAAAATTATTCTATTATCATTATCCTAAATAAATCTCATTCAATTTTTTCAAGAGAATATATGACCCCTAATTTACATACTTTATATTATTTATTTAATGTTTTTATTTTAATTTATATAAGCTTCATTGAATTTTTGATAATTCAATATCCATTATATTCTAGTGTATCTATTTCAATTTGGATTTACATTTGGCACACATTCTAGATGTTTTTCAATCAAATTCTTCTTAATCATCCACTATATAATTTTCACCCATTATAGATTACATTTTTATACATTTTAATGATTTATCATTTATAATTCCATTTATTTAAATAAATTATTACATTCAATTGAATCATATCATGAATTTATTTTAGAAATAGTTTCTTTATGGAAAAATTAATTTTGTTCCAAAAAGGACTTAATAAAATAATGACACTAACCATTTCAATTGAATTTATCCAAAAAATGATGAAAATAAATCAATATGGAATACTTTTAAAAATAAAATTTCCTCTAAAAATATATAAATATAATTCAGAATGAATATGAATGTGTTGAAAAATACATTTTAATAAAAAAAATTCATCTATATTTACATTTTGGATCATGAAATTATCTCTATCACAATTTTTGTATAGGAAACAAATACATGAACCTAGAGAAAAAATCAATATTCAGGTTCAAGATAAATCATATTATAAAATTTCACCTTAATTTGAGATTTTTTTATTTATTTATTTTTCATTTAAAACATTTCCAAAAACATATTTTAAATCAATATGGTATCACCTTGTAGTGGAGGAATAAAATATTTAATGTATGTTTAAATATAAACACATAATATATTTCATTAATATAAATTTTTATCAATGTTTATAATATATTATCCTCAAATGACAATCTTTAATAACGTTATTGTTTATTAGTTGGACAAAAATGGTATGCCTTCCTACATGTTAATGATATATATTCATATCTCATACTGTGAATATATTTTTTGTGTAAGGAGTTTAATTTGAAATTTTATTTCTATTCAATAATTTAATGACCTTGGTATTGCTATAATAAATCATTTTCATATTTATTTTCATTATTTACATAATTATACTATTTATAGAAATGTTTAGTTATTTAAAATTGAAATAGAAATTGTTTTAACTAGAATAATTTTTATAAATTATTATTCAAAACATTAATAAATAAAGTTTATAAATTTAACTTAATAATATGAATATTACTTTTTAAAATTTATATTTGAAATATACCTATGTGAAATTTTGGTATGTTTCAGAAAATATGTTTTTTCGGTGAATAATTAAAATACCAATTTGTTCTTATAAAATTGTATATTATATAATAAAATTCATTTAACAACCCAATAATATTATTTATATGTTTTAAAATAAAATTAGTATTCAATATTTATATTTTATACACATAATTAATATTTAATTAAATTTATATTTTATTTTAGTTTTTATTGGTTTCGATCATTAAAACAGGTTCCTTCTTTAAGGTGTTTTAAAATGCATTATGTTTAACATTTTTAATTAAATAAACATATCACTAATGATGAATGATTGGAATGAAAGTTTTAGACTATATATTAGTAAATATTAATTTAAATACATTATATTATTATTATTAATCAAATTGTTAATATGAAATCATATTTTTTATGAAAACTAAACTTATTAAAAACCTATTTGCATACCACTTTTCAGGATTAATTTAAAATTAATTTTATTCAATTATGTAAATGGAATTTACAATATTTTATTATATATTATTAATATAAATATTTTATATTTTAAATTTTTTTATACATAATGTTTTACGAAAATTAATAATGAAAACAGTAAAATTTAATTACAATGGATAAGTAAAAACATATGAAATATGGGGTTAAAATAAACCATAAGTGTTAAAATGGCCTAAAAAATTTCAGAAACCCATTATATGGACATATTTAGACATTATACCTATTAGGATCTGGAATGGTCAGATTAAGAAGCTTTTGGATTGATACAAATGTGGATATGATTGAATAATTTCAAAAAATTATAAGTGTTCCACTCGCCTACATTATAAAAGGCCACCCCTCTACACTCTTCATTCAATAATAAATATTACTTGTTTGGTCCATGAAATACCAAAATAAAATATATAGTTCCATAATATCATTATAAAATCCTTATAATAGACATAAATAATACCACGTAAGTATTTCTTGTAAACCAAAGAGCATACCTGAAATATTGGTAACATTCATCAATGAGTGCTTTTGTTTTATTTATTCCTCCACCAAATATAATTATTATTTTAAAATTATTATGTAATAAAAAACATTTATTAGAAATAATTAGTACTTTTTATTTTATGGTAATGAACTATTACCGTCTCCACTTTGATCAAATGGGTAAAATAATAATCACTCGTGTGTATGGTGGAGTATCACCTCATGAACTGATAACATTCCTTTTCCTATGAAACTTCTAATGATTTCATATAATAATGGATTAAATATATATATATATATATATTGAAGTTATAAAAAATTATATCTATGGAGTAAATATATCATTATTGTTTTACCACTCATTTTATACATGATACGATATTGGAACTCTTATGTATGATAGAATATAACCAGATGATTTGATGTCATATTTTTCATAAAAACATTAATTGAAAGGTAAAAATTGTAAAATATGGGAATATATGTGATATAGATGATATTATTATGATATTAATGACACATTTATCACAATAAAAAGATATTAGATTATTTTCTATCATTCACTGAAAAATCAAAACATCATTTGAGGATGTCTGGACTACTACCTCCATGAAGTGATGTGATTAATATTATTAATCCCCTCATCAAAATAATGATATATATAATTATGTATAATAAATTATTATTTTTAATAATATATTATTATAATTTAGTAATTTTAAAATATTAATTACCTTATACTTACAATGATCACTGAAAATGGAAATGATACTCATGCGTACGTATGACCAACCATCCCTATTATCTTAATGTTAGATAATTTTGAAAACCATATTTACTGATTTGTTTTTATGTTAAAATGATGTATAAAGACTATAATTATTTCTATTTTATTATTTTGGATTTGTTTTAACAATGGCCTCAATGTCCACTATAAACCTATCGAAGTATTTTTTGACATATAAACCAACTATGGTCAAAATTGTCAATGTAAACATATTTGATTATTTTATTGTAAAACAAATAATAATAAGTTTAATAAATATTATAATATATTTTAAAAGGGTTTGGAATAAAAATAATAATTAATTTTTTTTATATTTCTATAAAATAAAGACACATGTGGCATGTCAGACTCATGGTAATGGACTTTGTCTCAATATTATTTCACTAATTTATATTTGGATTTTATCCAACTATTTCCTTTTATCAGGTGTATATAAATCCCCTTTGACTTTTATTTAATTAAAATATTTATTCTAATGGTATATAAAATATTTATTTGTGGTTTTTATTTAATTAGTATTTTGAATTTAATATTTAAAAATTGATAAGAGAATTTACTTAAAAATAAATCTTATTTTAATGTTTCCTCCAAAATATATTTATCTTCCACGTTCAAATATTTAAAGTTATTTTTTAAATGATTTAATATAGAAAAAATATTTTTATATATTTTATTTTACATTATGATAAGGGTTTGTAAAACTATTATTTTTAGTTGTTCTAAAAATCCTTTTTTGAAAAACAAAAAAAAAGAATCTTATATTTTTTTATACTACACCAAAACCATTTCCTTCTAATGATAACATTGTTTCATTTAGAACATACATTTAATGAATGTGTTTTTTATATATAAAACAACACATATGCATGTTTTCAGTATTTTTTATTATAATTGGGTTTTAAATTAAAATTGTATTTTGATATCTAAATGTAATTTGTATACATGTTTAAAACGGGTTTTCAAAAAATTTATTATAAAAATTAGAATCATAGAATGATTTATTCTTGTTGAGCATTATGGAAATTTTATACGATGGGTGCTCCTAGATAGTTTCGGGTGAGCCTGTTTTAGCTTATATGATGTGTGTGCCCAATTGTAGCTCTAATGAATTTGGTAATGATTATATTTTTGATACAATTATATTGGAATTTAGAAATATGGTTATTCTCATTAAAAATGGTTTTATAAGGTTTCTATAATGGATCTCTACAATAATTTCCCACAGTAACTACCTAATGTTTCTATGATTATGAATGATTTTTAAATAAATTAAAAATTTTAAAAATGTAAAATAATTATTCATTTAAAATGAATGATAATTACCATTCTAGGAATCATTTTTATGAAACCACTTGTCATGGGTTGTCTTGTTTTTCACAAGACTAGTGGTGTTCTTGTTTGTATGACCCTTGCTGGTATTTTTTACACATCCCTCATATTTAAAATAAGATTTCAAGGGATTTTAGGTTTAATAATGGATTGGAAGATGTCATGTATGATTTCATGAAGTTATTTAATGAATGAAAATAATTTTTTTCTTAAGAATATTAATATATTAAAAATATGGGTACTGCTCAAAAGTGTCACTGTTTTTAAAGTTTTTGTTATGTTATTGTTATTAACTAATTCTGTCAGGACCCCCACCCACCAATGTGCACCCCTAATGGGCTCGAAATGAGAGAAAAGAGATAATGAACCCTACATCTCACCTCTAGTAGACCACATGTTGGAGACTCGCACTGAGGGTATAATAAAGGAAAAAATGGGAGGAATGGAACTATAAGAGAACACATGTGAAAGAGAGATATAAGATAGAAACCAAACAAGTCCAACTCAAAATTTAGTATAATATAATCCCACGTACGTTTAAGTAATGACGTGATAAATCTGTGACAACTGAAAGGGAAAACAAGAAGTACCAAAATAACAGACAATATCTAAAAACAAGAATCCAGAACTGGTCCTCCATACCCTAAGCTAGTAGTAACCAACCTGATATCCAACAATCTCCAAGTGAACCAAATAACAATTTATATATCACAAGGTGAGTATAACAGTCTACTCGATAGGATCCTCCGCAGAGCCTCTCTTGAAAGAAAAAAAGAATCATGTTAATCCATAGTGAATCAATAAGTGAAACTAACTCATCACCTAAATAGCTATAATATATTTACAACCTCACCATGGTTACTATCACAATGTATTAAATAAAAGATTATATAATATAGTTAATAATGTCATGGGTACTCTGGTATAACATCCCAACTAGTTTAATGATTTTTTACAATGTCCCATTCCCTTATTATCTCTCTCCAAAAAGGATTTTCTACAGACCGCTGGGTGAAGCTCCAAAACATTCACCATGTGCAAAACAACCACCACATCCACAAAACCCATGTAAATATATATTTTCTAAGAGACAACATATTTGAGATAATATTTTTCATATATTTGGCATCATACCTCAAGCCATTACAACCAATATACCGAGTAAGGATCCTCAAGCAATCATATCCAATACAAGTTACAACTACAATAGTCCATAGGAAACAATAAATATAATATATGTGTGTGAATAAGAAGAATCCACCACATTCCTCTATACACATAAATGAGGAAAAATAACTGACATGATTATCATCAAAGTTAACATCCATGTGAATATTGTGGGAGAAAATGCACTAGTCATCCATCTATCCTCCCAATAGGATGTTAGGGAAAACACATCCCTACGGCTCAGAACCCTTGGGGTGTTAGTTGAACTAACCAAAAGGGTTTATAAGCCTATAGAGATACAAAAAGTACAAAATCTAATATATCCTAGAACCACACTATGGGAATATCCTAGTCTTAGAATCAAATACAAATATAGTCCCTTGGACTCCCGGCTTCCACTACTAAGATTATGTATACTATAAGAAATAAACTATTAAAATAGAACATTATAATAATTTATAACATTATATCTATTTAACATTATTTTAATTTACTATTAAACAATTAATTAACCATTATCATTCTAGATTACGTATCATTAGCATCACACCTAATGTCTCATGGCCACCAGTAATAAGCAAACCAAGTCCACCATTCCTTTAAATGGAAACCACTGAATTTCATCAATGAAATCTCCAACCCCATTGGTTTACATCATTTATTCAATTATTTTTAATATAATTATCACTTTTCCATAATTCGTTGTTTTCCGGAAAAAATTATTCTTAGCTTCCAAACACAAGGGGCTCAACACAGTGAGTAGATGAACTATTCATTGAGTCTATGCCACTTATTTATAGAGAGTATGTTCATCCATCCTCAAGATACTAAACCCAGAAAGAATGTGGTATACCCCATAAATATTTACCTCTTTTGGAAGGAGTGTAAGAAATACCACATGCCAAAATAATCATGGAATGTATAGAAGATAAACAAACAACATGTTTCATAAAGCATCCAATATTCACATCCATCCCATTTCATCAAATATTGTTTCCCCCTAACACCCAAATTCCATAACTGATGAATCTCATCAATGTAGGCATCATCATCTACCACAACAACTGGGATTACCTTCCTCACATACCATAATAGCTTTCCTGGATCACATCACAGTAGAAATAGTAGGAAAAAACAAGAAACTAGGTTCTTTGTCATAAACATTGCATTCTCCCTTCACACGCAATGAGCTGTCATGGTTCTAAATTTCACGCCACTGAGCATTACAAGAAAATAGGTAACTCAGACACTTATCAAGCATTATCTTTTATCAAACTACCTGTTCATTAACCAATCTAGAATTCATAGATTCATTATTAGTAGGTTCCATCTTTGGGATACATACACAGTACGCGAGAATATCTTTCCTAAATTAATTTAACAATAAATTTTACATGACTTAAAATAATCATCAACATGCTTCAGGTTTATAAATAAATATAAATAAAGATACACATATGGATCTATTTTATTAACATTAAATTCATCAATGACAAAAAGATTCATTTACATGAATCATTATATTCAACCAAAAAGATTAATTCTATTTCATGACAAAATTTAATACCAATATCAATCCCGAAAGAATTTATAAAGATGAAAAGAATATATATCCGATGATCTAATAAATCAAGAAGTGATAAGATCTCTTATGAAAAAATACATGTTATTTTAATTGAATTTATATATGAATTATGTCAATTGCATTGTGATTCAATGGCTAAATAATGATAACACTAATGTTTTACATTAAATGAATATAAAATACCTGAATCCCCAACCTAAAAAGGTTTCAAACGATCTTTAATGATAACGGTCCAACACTATAGATCACGATCAAAACTCCCGCAATGACGGAATCTACCTGACAATTCCATGGAACAACAAAATCATCCAACACCCAAGAATGATCCATTAGAATCTTGTAGATCCCATTCAATCACATGGAATAAATAAATAGTAAAAAACATTTCCAAGAATCCTAAATAATAGGGGTGACACATACCATATTAAAGACTGATCGACAATTACTAGTTGAACTAAAAAAATGGGGGAATATAAGTAGTAGGAAAACCACCAGATGAAAACAATCCATGTATGAATGATTTATTACAAAACTCTTATGGGAATTAATGGTCTATGTGTCTCATGCTAAGGGAAAACAAAGAAGGATAAAAAAGGTGAAGGGTTTCTCAACCTCTGAAAGACCTAAACAGAGATATTTTTTCTATACATTTTAGATTCACCATTAAAAGATGATAACATTAAACCACACTGTTTGACCAATTGAAACTATAATGATTATAAAAAAAATAAAAAAATATCATTCATAGCCCTCAAAAGTAATTACATCCCATGTAAATATGCCTTTCAACTAATTTTATGTCATTGAAATATGTCAAAATTGGAAAAATGGGAAATCAGGAGAAATCTAGAAATTTGAAGAACTATTGGGAATGTCTCACCATTCGGGAAAAACATTTCATGGCATTTTTCGGATTCCTCATAATTCTAGAAAAGATGTTCATGACACTATTGGATGCCTAAATGTTTCGGAAAAATTATTCATGGCACTGTTCTAGAAATTTTTCAAAGGAAATGACTCATCATTCTGGAAACATTGTTCATGCACCATTACATGTCTCACTATTCTGGAAACATTATTCACGGTACCATTGGATGTGTCACAGTTTTGGAAACACTGGAAATGAAACCATTCTGGAAATTTGGAAATTAAAATGACTCACCTTTTTGGAAACATTGTTCACAGAAATGGAAATTTTGAAAAGTGTTGGGGATAAGTCACCTTTACCTCCCAGAGAACCTGAAACACTAGATTTAAAAATATAAATGTCTAGGGAGACAAGAGAAACTACAATAGATACCTTTAAATATTATTTATTCATCAATAATAAAAAACCATACCTTACAAGAAATGGAAAAAGGGGTCCAAATAACCACCATTTGAGATACCTCTTAATGCTCTCACCACCAATGGAGCTCAACCACTGTAAAAAAGAACATGTGAAACCATCCAACAATCACATCCATCTCCTAAAAGCTCTCTCATTAGAGATACCTCTCAAAAGAGTTAAATCCAAATAAAATAAACAATATCAATCAATATCATTAACATAAAAGATCTAAATCCACAAAATTAACATTGTTACAAGATCTATATAAATATCAAATAGCTTAGTGTAATGAGTGAATATCTATAACTCATTTTCTTAGGTACTCTCCAACAGACCACCATACCACCACAATTGGAGAACCAAGGGGATATCATGCCCGTGTAACACCATATCCTTTTTGTCATGGATTTCAAAAGACTGCTTGTAGATGGTCATATCATCGCCATCATAGATCTCAACTAAATTGATGACATGATAGTTATCATCAAGATAACGACGAAACCGTGACACATTAAAAACATATTGTATCTACAACATCTATGGGGGAAGTGTTACCTGATACACCATGACTATAATATTAGAAAAAAACATGATATGCCCAACAAAATAGGGTGAAATATTACTCCCATTTCCATTCATTAGCAGCCCACAATGGGGAGTAGAATTCAGAAACATGTGATACGTAACCTCAAACTATGGAGGCCTTCTCCAATGGTCAACATAGAACTTTTAATGTTACTATGATTCCTTCATTCTCTAAAAAATATCATGAACCATATCTGTCATATTATGTACCAAATTTCAGCCTATGAATTTTGACTATTCTAACTAGTACAGTACTATGTATAATGAAACGTTCGTCTATACAAGGCTTCAAATTGCGCCATAATGATGGTGGAGTGGAAACTATTATTTTAAGTGAACACTACCATGGGTAAATGCCTCATCCATGAATCTCTATAATCAATGACATAAGAACGAATCATGTCTTAATAGTATGGATGGTTCGCTCCATCTGACAATAAAAAATATGGATAAAAATAAATCAAAATACATACCTGAGAATCAGAATCATATTGGAGAACTCTCCACACACTGGATGTAAATTGAGGTTCTCAAGAAGAAATGATCATCCTTGGAACTCTGTGATGTCTCACTGCCTCCTCCAAATGTGGCCCCAAAAAACCTCATTATAGCATGAATCCTTAATTTATTATATGTTATATGATTTCATCAAACAATCCACTACCAGCAACTAATAATAACAACCTAATTGAGCTCAATATAAAACTATAACAATGTCTATTGAGGTGTCCCCCACATCTATTGTAGTAGATATAATGGTTAGATAAAACCAGTAGAATCACAGTGCCTGGCCTTAACCATCTAGTAGACCAAAAATCATGACACAAACTCTAAAACTGTATTCATCAACCAAGGACACCAAAAATGACTCCTCAAAGGTCGGTACATCATCATCACACCAATATATACCACTATGGGAGAAATCTGGAACTCTATAATAACTATATCTCACATAGTCAAAGTACTGAAAATCCTTCCCCAAAACAACACTCAGTGTTTTTTAGAATTAGACCAAACATTAGGGGCCTCACCACAAACAATAATTTCTCTCTAGACCTCCACCACAACGTCCCCCAACTCGGAATATCTTAACTATTTCACTAGAGATGATTGTATCATCTTATGAAAAAGACATTATCTTCCCCAAACATCTCCAATATCCATGTGTAATTCATATTTCTCTCCCATCACCCTCCAGGACTCACATGATTCACACACTACATCACTCTGTGACTTCCTACTCAGATCATTGTATACAAAATTCCATTTACCTTGTATATATGATATTTCGATGTAGTAATCCTCTAATAAGTCCAACCACGGATGCTATCACAATTTTCATATTATGGTGGGAGAAAAAATACCTCGGGATCTTATGATCAATGAAAATAACAATGTGCTCACTGATGTATTAATGTCTCCAAACCATCCTACAAAACACCACTACCACCAACTCAATATCAAGGGTGGCATAATAATGTTCACGGGGACACAACAATCGAGACCCATAAGAAACAACCAATCTCCCGTTAATCAGAATGTATCCTAAGCATAGATGCGAAGAATCATAGAAAACATTAAATTGAACTCCCTTTTTATATAGACATAGAACCAGAGTGACGACCAACATATGCATTAGATACTCGAAAGCTACATCACATTGACCAGTTGACATGAGTACATAATCATTATAGGTCTACATATTCATAGTAGTTACAATCTAGGAGAATTCATATATGTACAGCCTTTAATTTATTTTGAGGCTGAAGAAGAATTTCCACACATCTATTATATTGGTGATTCTAAAGACACAAATACATAAATATTTGATGTATCAATAGATAATACCTAATGGGGTACAAAATTACCTAATAAAAAAAATTCTCAAGCCCAAGAAGCACACATTTACAACATCCCAAACTGCAGTTGTCTATAAAAAACTCCCAAAATTGAACATAGAGGCTCTGTATGATCTTCCTTAGACACAGAGTACATAACGAGGTCATCAATGAAAACCATAATGAACTTATTTTGGAAGTCATGGAACAAAAATTTCTTCAATCCCATGAACACATCTAGATCATTCGTCACACCGAATGACATCACCAGGAACTCATAATGCACATTCGGATAATTTAAAGGTGTCTTTGTAATATCCTCATCCATTACATGTATTTGATGATACTCGAACCACAAATTTATCTTTGAGAACCCACATTCACCCTTCAGTTGATCAAACAAGTCATAAATCCACAAAAAAGGATATTAGATATTCATTGTCACTATGTTCAAGTGACAATAATTTACTCACTATAGTATAATGTTGTCAACCCTATTAATGATGAAAATTGGTGTTCCCCACAGTGAAACACTTGGATGAACAAAACACCACAAAAAATTATTAAGCTTTATACACAACTCTCCCAACTCATGAGGTTCAATCCTATATGAAGACATCAAGATAAGAGATGTGCCAAGCTGTAGATTAATCATGAATTTGTTCACCTATCGAGGGGTAATGCTACAAAATCATTTAGAATGAAATTATGGAACACTTCAATGAACGTAGGTTATGATGACAACTAAATCCTTGATGAACTCATTATCAACTCAATGATCATGTATTCCTAGGAAGTAACTCACCTATAACCCATTCAAAGGCCTCTCTACCCAACAAACACTACTATCACACAATCATCATCAATGAAATCCCCCTTCCCCTAGAATCAATCTGTGTTATCTCAAACTGAATACAACCAATACATGATGAGGATGACATCATATAGTTGTATTTCTAAAAATAAAAAATATCCTGATGAGTGGTGCTGCATTAACACTAGTTTGAAGTCTCTACATAAATCATATTAGTCAGCTCGACCTCTAACTGGTTTAGTCAATGCATAAGGATGAAGAAGCATAACTAACTCAAGTCACAAAGCATGGTAATGGGAAGATGATATGATGTAGTGTGTCTCTCCGAAATAAATCAAGGCACACTCTTGTGTAGAAAAAAAGAGAAGGGTACTTAAAATGATATATGGCTTTTCCATCACTAGTAATGCTAAATCAAAGAGCTAACCACAACCTTCTCGGTAGCCTCTATAACAATGATGAAGACCAACACCATGGAAAAACACTGCTCTCTGAGGATGGGTAGTGTCCTGGGGATTTCCTCTTCCTTCCCCATATTCTCTATGCCTATCAAAATCTAGTGAAACATGATGATGGTTCCTCCACTAGAACTGCCTCAATGGAGGAACCATGAGTAGAAAACCAGATATATGATTACTTCGTTGAATGTTCAGGAACTCTCGTAGTTGAATACCTTGGACTCAATAAAAAACAAGTGCCTAATCCAGTATAATAGTGCTGATAATCGCCAACCCATAGAAACCATATGATGACGATTTCCACCTACCGTCTGCTAAATGGTAACAATTCTGCCCAAAAAACAGGGATCCTTGGGAAAAAACTCTTATTCTTATGTAATAATTATGTATCCCCATTTGGGATGTTCCAGTTCAACAATTTTTCATCTCAATGTAATAGACCATCTCAAACACTTCATGATATTTCATCAGCATAAATGTGGTGACCAATGACTGGATCTCTAGATTAAAAGCCTCCTAGAAATGCCTTACCATGGTCTCCTCATCTTGCAACATGTCCGAAGAATACTGCAGAAGGTTCCTAAAATGGATCTTGAACTCTCGCACACTAAATCCTCTCTAGAGAGGTGTATGCAGTACCTAGTGACTATTTTCCTTCGGGGTCTAAGAAGGAATATCAGCTCATAAATACTCATGAAACATCCCCCATGAGACCACAAACTCCTTTCTATCCCCAACGAACAAGAACCAGCAATACATCATAGCCCCATGCAAATTTTCTCACAACCAATGACACCTAGTAATTCATCCAAGAATAGATCAAACTAAATTCTCTCTCCAAATCCAACCAATATTATTTGACTATATCTAAAATTTATCCACAATACTTCGGAATACATTGCCACAGAAACTCTCAATGTTTCCTTATAAAAGTGTTGGCATCATCAACCACTGCTCTATGACAATCTACTGGCGCAGCCTGCTAAACAACTTCTACACAAACCAGCCGATGAGTTTGACTTGGATTAAATCCAATAAAATGAAACAAGGTATAATTATTAATCCTCATATATATAATAATTTAAAATAAAGAAATATTTTTATTTTATTTATTTAGTTTAACCAATCCCATGGTTCTCCCATTCAACAGTTGACAGTAAGATGAATAAAGAACGATATTTTACTAGGGATATACCATGAAACCAAAAACACTTTGTTTAGTAGTCATTGTAATCTTAATGATCCATTTCATAGATCACATGGGGCCCTAAATACCGGTTTAATTGCTGGTCTCAAGTGTTTACTGCAATTTCTAAACATGGCTGACATAGTTTACCTACCATCCCCTAAAAATTCTATTTTCCCCACTCCCAAATATATCTTATCCCTCAACCAGACCTTAGATACCACTCTATGACTATATCATCCTTCCAATTTTTACCCCTCCAGGGTTGGAAATGAGTGATGAGAGACAATGACCTCTGAGTCTCAGCTACAGTAGTCCCTAGGTTGGGGGATAACACCATGGCTATTGTAAAGACCCAAAATGGAGGCATAACCTCTAAGAGAACAAATGTGAAAATTAGTGATATGATAGAATCCATACAACTCCTACATAGAATTAAATATAAAATAATCCCATGTTCATGTATGTGACTACATGAAAAAAAATAATACAACATGAAGGGAAAACTAAAAGAACCGCATTAACGTAAAACAATAGCTACCATGAAGCTCTAATAGCTCCTAGAAACCCCATGCTCATAGTAACCAGCCTGATCTCCACACTTCACCAAGTGACATGATAAAAATTTTATATATCATTGGGTGAATATATTATTATATGTAGTAGGATCCTCCTCATAACCTCTCATTCAAAAAAATAAATCATCCTAATGCATAGTGAATCAACCAGTGAAATTGACTCATCACATAAACAAGTATACTATGTTCCCAAACACACCATGGATACTCAAACCCTATGTAACATAATAGGTAATATAATATATAAATGAATATGAAGGTTACCCCGCTACCACTTCCCCAAATATTTTTCACATTTTCGCAATGGAAAACATCTTATGAATCTCTCTCCAAAATGGTTTTCATGCATACACTTGAGATAAGCTCCACAATATACACCTTGTGCAATATAACCACCACATACACATGAACAATGTAACAAGGTACTTTGTAGGGGCCACCATAGATAATGAAATGTGTATCATATGTCATGTACTATACCTCATGACATTACATCCCACACAAAAAGTGAGGATCCTCATGCCATTTTGACCTATACATGTTACTCCTATAGTTGTACATGAGAAACACTATCTAGGATATATGTGTGTGAATAACCACCAACCATTACATCCCTCTACACACAGTCATTGAGATTACTAATATAAGTGTCAACCAACCAATGTATCTACCCACTGAAGAGAGTCAGGCAAAAGGGAGTAGTCAGCCATCCATTCTCCCACTAAGATGTTGAGGAAAACACCACCAAAGTATCAGAATCCCCGGCATTCCTATTAGCAGAATTGAAAGGGTGGAGTAGCCTATAACAACAAAAAATGTACAGAATATACTATAGATCACAACCACGTTATTTTAATTACCTTGTTTTACACTCAGCTATACATAATGTCTCTTTGACTCCATGCTTCCCCAACGAAGAATATGTATCCTATAAGTACCACACAATTTAATGAGATACATCAAATTACATTTTTTCTTTTTAAGCTTCTCTTTATAATTAATTATTTAATTATTAATTAACCATTATAATTCCACATTAAATTTCATTATAGTCACACCAATAGTCCCATTCCCTCTTGGAATAACCAAACCAAGTCCACGATTCCTTTAAATTGTATCATCACCATTGTATCTCATAAGCTCCATCCCAACAAGTTAACAACATTTATTCCATCATTTATTAAAAGAATTATCACTTTTATTTAATTCTATGTATTATAGAAATAAAAAGTCCAATATTCTATAAACAAGGGGATCAAAATGTTGAGTATATGAACTACCTATCACGTATTTTCAACCAATTGATGGAGTGTAAGCCCATCCATTCTCATTAAGATAAACACAAAAAGCATGTGGCACAATACACACATCTTTGTCTCTTTCAGAAGAAGGGTAATAAAGACTATCTGCCTAAATCAGGGGGAATCTAAAGAATATAAATAAAATATTCCACAAGCATCCAACAATCACATCCAACCTGTTTCATCAACTTTCGTATTCCTCCTGACCTCCATATGAATAATCTGATAAAAATCCTTACTATGGGAGTCAACATCCAAGTTAACCACTAATAATCCATGCCCCACATGCCATAAAATCCTTTGAGGCTTACATCACTTCAAAAGCAACAAGAAATAACCAAAAACATGGCTCTTGTCCCCAAACAAGGCATTTTGTCTTCACATGAAAAATGACAACATGGGTCCAATGTACAAGGAACCCGATCATACAATCAAGAGATACCTCATAAACATATTATGCATTATATTTTATCAAAGGAAATTTTCTTTAATCGATATTAAATTAATTTATTCATTATTAGTAGTTTCAAACTATAGGTAATCTAAACAGAATGCTATCATAACTATCTCAAATAAAATAAACAATTAATTTTCCATGCCATTAATAAAAACAAATTAATACGCGTTAGGTTTATCAGTCAATTTAACTAAACATGAAATTCTGGATAATTTGAATAATCTCAAATTAAAAAAATAATAACTACATTAATATTAAAGCCTCTTTATCTGTGGACAAATAATTAACATTTAATTCTAGATTTACGTTCTTTTCTAATTTCCATCATGAATGGAATTATAAATATGAAAAGAATAGAGAACCAAATGTCTAGAAAATAAAGGGGAAATACCATTCATAATTAACGAATACCAATTATTTTAATCCAGTTTATATATTTATTATGTCAATCCCATTGTGATCTAGTGTCCAAATCATGCTAAATATACTATTGTGCATGAAAAGAATATAGAATCCATGAATTTCTTACCTCAAAAGGCTTCCAAACATCATAGATTATAATTGTCCGACACAATTTAACATGATAACCCCTCTCGCAATGACTGTAACAACCTGATGATTCTACAGAACAAACGCATCGTCCAACACCCAAGATAGATCCATTAGAGACATGGAGATCACCGAGAATCTAGTTGAAAATATAAAATGGTTAGAAACAAACCCATGAACCTAGAATAATAGTCGTATAATATAAAATAATGAATATCGATCTACACTTCATGGTTGTACCAAAATTCGGGGTGCGCATAACACTAAGGAAATAACCCAATGGTAAACAACATAAGAATGAAAGTATTATTTCATGAATCTTATGGGAAATAATTTTCCATGTGTCTCATTCTATGTGAAAACAAAATAGGATGAAAATATCGACAGGTATCTTAGACTCTGAATGATATAAATAGAGAAGTTGTTTGGAAACATTTTAGACTCTCCATTAAAATCATATCAAACTAAACCACACAGTTTGACTAATTAAAAGCCTCCATGTTTTAATAAAATAGATGATATGATTTATATTACTTGAAATGTCATAAATACCACTTAAATATGTCACTAAACCCATTTTATGTCAATAAACGATGTCCAATGTAGAAAACTAGTAAATATAGAAATATATGTAAATTTGAAAATTTATGGCAAATGTCTCAACAATCTGGAATCACTACTCATGACATTGTCTTGGAAAATTTCCAAAGGAACTAATACAATGATTCAGAAACACTATTCATGACACTATTAGATGTCTCACCTATTTAGAAACACAGTTCATAGAACTAAAAATTTGGAAATTTCTAGGGGATATGTCACTTTGACCTCCTAAAACACCTCAAACACCATATTTCATTAAGGTAATAAAATATGACGATCTGGGTACTCAAAAGTTATTTAAAAATTGATACCTAAAATATCCTCAATATGATAGTTTTTAAATTCCTATATTAATCTTTAGAATACTTATTATTTAATGAAGAGTCCTTATTGTTGGCATCATTGTTTGGATTAAATTAATATCGATGTTTGATTGATTTTAATGAAATTACCTTATAATATTTTTCATTGTGGTAATGATAAAATTAAATTTTAATATTTACATGTTTAATTATCAAGAACAAACATGTAAAAAATGGTTTTACGAAGAAGAAAAAAAGTGTTTTCAGTGGGAAGTCCCTAAGATGAAAATATACTTCAAAATTAGTATCCCATGATAGATAGAATTGGAATAGAGTGTTAGATGTATTCATGGATATATTGAAAAAAATATGGTGGTGGTATCCATGATATATAGGAACATGATCTACCACAATGTAAATTTTTTTAGCATGTCATTTCATGTGGATGCATCCCCCATCATTCGGGGGATCATGTTCCCCTATTCAAGCAGAATGATGGATCAATTCCCAAGAGAATATAAATAATATCAAGGGATATTTTTAATTTCAAAAGATAACTCTTTTTATCAAAAATTTCAATGGTAATGATTATTAATTTTTGTATTTTTATAGGAATAAAATACAAAAAGATGATCATAATATCAAAGAATGTGAAAATTATAGGGATCTTTTCTTTGATATATATTTTCATAAGGTTGTTCAAATACAGATGAAAAAATAATAATAATTGAGGAAACATATGTTGATTTTTTTTCTAAATAAAATTAAAACATCATAAAAATTTTTAGGTATGTGTTATACATTTTTCGAGATACTGATATAAAAATTAATAACTTTTACTCAGGATCAAAATCAATTCTATAATGAAATTTGGCTACAAGATAATTTAAAAGTGATGAGAATGTTTTTTTGTTATCATAAAATGATGATATTGAGTTTTATGACTCTAATATGTGTCATTATAAAGAATTCAAGAAGATTTCAGGATGGAGGTTGATTGGGAAACATTTAGAAAACAAATCAAGAGGCTTGAAAATGAAGTTCTCGTCCTATGGTAAGTGTGGTAAAAAGAAACATAGATAATGTATTATGAAGTTTATAATTGTTTTTGATTTGGAATGATTGGACATAAGTCCATTTATTGTATATAAATTATTTTTGATGAATCAAATAATGGAACAATTGATATCTATAAAAATAAAATATGTTTTAGTTTCTATAAGTTTGGTTATTATGAAAACATCTTCATTGAGATATAAAATGAAGCTGGAAATCCTCACGATCCAAAGTAGAAGGCTATGTAAAAATATTTTATTTATACTATGGTATATTTTCACCCATCAAATTTATTGGTGAAAGGTAAGTTTCTTGTGTATTAAAATTAAGAAATTCCATGATTTACTCTTGATATTCAAATTATTCCCTTTCTGATAAATTATCACGTAAATATTAAATATCACCTAGTGAATATAAGATTAAAAATATTCAGGAACCTCAGGGTGAGAGAATTAAAGAAACAGTGATTTATATAATTCACCTTGTTTTTTTCAATTAGTGTCTCATTCCAACAAATCATTTTGAACATTCCATATTACAATTTCAATCAATTTATTATGGATTATCTTCTAGTCTATAATGGTAAAAAAATTTATTGAAAATAAATATTTATTCAATGATTTAATTCATTTTAAAACATATTAATAATCCATGAAATGCCTTAATGATGGAAGTTAAAGTTACACAGATTATATTATTGAAATAAAAGAAACGATTATTAATCGAAATTTTCTAGTAATTAGAAAATTAATGTTTTTTTCTAGATTATTTTCCAACTATTATTCTTAATTGATACTATGGGTTTTATATATGCATATCAAAATATTCTAAGAATATTTATAAACC
Source organism: Viscum album (assembly GCA_963277665.1). Taxonomy (NCBI): domain Eukaryota; kingdom Viridiplantae; phylum Streptophyta; class Magnoliopsida; order Santalales; family Viscaceae; genus Viscum; species Viscum album. The sequence continues at coordinate 1,362,578,079 of OY728162.1, read as the reverse complement.
CCTGTAATGAATTCCACATGTTTATCGTTTTAAAATTATCATGTAATTGTTGGAATTTTTATATAATAGTTTCATCGAACCTAACACTACACTATAGGGCACTTCGATCGTTTATATTAAAAAGAATGATAGTTCACGGAGACTATACATTGAATATTGAGATTTGAATAAAAAAATATTAATAATATATATCATTTACATCATATAAATGATTTGGTTCATCATCCCTATAGAGAACATTATTTTTTAAAGTTTTCTTGAGGTCAAAGTACCATCTGGTGAAGGTGAGTTAGTAGGACATTTTGAAGTATGCTATTCAAAAAATATATGGTGATTATTAGTTTTTAGTTATGGATTTTGTGTTTTCAATTCAATTTATATATTTATGGTCATTATGAAAATGGTTATTCATGATATCATAAAAATGGGTTTTTTGTTTATTGATTATATTTTGATATATTATAAATGTCAGAGAAAAATGAATGACATATAAGGATTTTTTTTCAAAACCTAAATGAAATTTATAAATATATAAATTACTTTAATGTGAAATTTTGGTGAAGAAATTTTCTTACATTGGACTTATTGTTTCTAAAGATGTCATAACTATTGAACCTACCATAAAAGTTTCTCTAGAATGATGATGACCTAAAATATCTAATATATTCATAATTTTTATTGATAAGATTATATTTATGAATGATTTGTTGAATGATTTCCTTAGTTATATATCCCATTTGAAAACACAAATAAAAATGATTTAAATTAATTTATTAAAAATAATTTGATGGTTCTTTTCCAGAACCAAAAATTATATTTTTTTAACGCTCTTGTTTTGTATCATCCATCAAGAGATGGTTAATTTTTAATCTATAGTGATCATTATTTAAATTTTATTGGTTGTGTCCTAATTCATAATAATTAGGTATTATATTATGCTTCATATAATTTGAAACATTTTGAGTTGAATTCATCAATACATGAGTTTCAATTAGCAGATGTCTTTGAATCTTCTCAAACAAGGAGGAATCATTTTTATAGTATAATGTGTGAAATATTTAATGATCCTAAAATGTTAATTTATATACTCGACAATATTTATGTGAAAATGTTTTATATAACATATTTATAGTATATCATGGATTATGATTTCATTATTCATCACCATCTTACAAAATAAAAATAGGTATTTGACACATTGAGTAAAAAAATAATCCTTTTTTAACTATGTTGGTTTCAGAAAGTATCCCTTTGGTTAAAAGATTGATGAATGTTTTCCTAGATGTTTTTGAAACTAGGGAATCCACCATTTTTTTTATGATTCACTTGATTCATCTTTGTCAAAAATAATAATGAAATATATTAAGGGGGATATATAATTCGATGAAAATCTAGAATACTTTTTGAAGGGAAGCATTCATAATTTTAGAATTGATTAAGATGTTCTTCTATGATTGGGTAAAAGAATATATGGTTATTATGATTATTATTTTAGGAAATAGTTGTTGAGTGAGGCTCATATTTAACAGTTTTTCATTCATCTATACTAAACAAATTTGTACGGACAACATTAGGATTATTACTGGTGGGATGCAATGGAATAATATATTAATGACATTACCAAGAATTGATTGACTTTTATGATAGTTAAATAAGAATTAAATTTAACTAAATGTATTATACAACATTATCCAATACTGTATTGGAAATTAAAAAAATATATCAATTGATTTTTTGGTTGTATTTCCAAGGACAAAAAGAGGTAACAATGATATTTGAGATATTATAGATTGATTAACCACATATTCACATTTTTCCCCATTCAATATACAATATATTGTGATCATATTTCTCAAATTTATCTAAATGTGTTATCCTAGTTTCTTATAGTTCTACTCACTATTATATTCAAATTTTATTCGTGCATCATATTTAATTTTTTTGAGAGTCCTTTATAAGTCATTGGATACCAAATTAAAATTCAGTACATCTTTTCAACATCAATTTGTGGGAATACATGAGTCAACTATCCATACCCAATAATATATGTTTCATTGTTGTCCAATGTATTACAAGGGATATTGTGATATAAAAAATTCATTTTTTTATGTTTTATTCTTACAATAGTTTTTATTATCGTATAAAGATGGAACCATTTGAGGAATTGTATGGAATGTGGTTCAAGACAATAGTATTTTTGGTTATATAATATAAATAAAGTTAATAGGGATTGATATTTTTGGGGAAATAGTGGAGATTATGCAATTAATTCATCCATGTCTGAGGACATCCTTGAGTCAAAACAAAATTTCAAGAAATAACAGGTGGGGATATCAATTTTTGAGGAATTCAATAATTGTTTTCTCAGAGTATCTCCAAAGAAACCTTTTATGGACTTTTGTAAAAAGTAAATTTTGTTTTCATTGTGCATGGGACTATATGAAATCACAGGGAAATTCATATCTATTTCCAACTAACTGGATTTCCCCTATGATTGTCTCAAGTACACAACATATTATATATTTCAATGGTAAGAAAATATGCATCATATTCATCACATGTTTAGAACCTCTAAGAAGATTAGTTGGAAGTGAATATTACTTAATAGGAAACCCCATTTTAGATTCATTACCATAAGAATATTGTTTGTTTATAGATATCATTCTAGAGGTTTACTTTTAATGGAAAAAATATATAGGCGAAGAGGCAAGATAGGAATCTGACAATGCAATGGGGTCAGATATCCCCAAATATTCATTAACTGAATAAAATTATCAGGAATTAATTTATAAAATTGAGGATGAACTTTAAAAAAAAGGTAATATTATAAAAAAAATCTTATATATATTTATTATTATGAATTACATAGTAAAATTTTTTATAAAAACAATGAGTAATTATTAATCAAAAATAAAATAGTATTAACAAAAATAATTTATTAAAAATTACTATTTTAAAACTTTATATATAAATTTGATAATTATAAATTTTCAATATGAATATATCTCTTAAAATATAAATATCAAAATTTACCAATACTGAAATTTTGTGATTTTTTAGATGATATTTATTTCTCGATGAATAGTGTAACATATCAATTATTTTTCAAGAAATATATTTTATATAAAATGAAATATAAGAAACAATATGTTGATAAATTTATTTAATGTATTATAAGTATTATTGTTTCATAATGGATCAAATTAATTATATTTTAATCAAATTTATGATGTATTATTGTGTATGTTTATTTTTTTCTTAAATAATGGGGTTTTCTTAAAACTATTAAAAAATGTGTAATACTTATCCATTTTAATTATTAAAACTAATAAATTATGGGTATTTTTAATAAAATATTTATAATATATATATATATATATATTAATGTTAATTTTAATATATATAATGATTAATATTATTAATAGTGTTAATATAAAAACATATTTTTAATGAAAAATACACTTCTTAAAAACCATCTTTCAAACCGCATATGAAGGATTATTTTAAAATTAAAATATTATAATTTTTTGAATGAAATATTTAAAAATGGTTTAAATATTTTTAATAATCATAATTTTTTATTTAATATGTTAATATTTATTTTTTAGAAAAAATTAGTTATGAAAACTGTAAAGGTAATTATCATGGTTATTATAAAAATGGATATACCATGTTTTAAATTAAAAGGAAAATGTTTAAAATGAACAATATATTTATAAAAAACACATATAAATTATTTATTTAAAGTTTAACTCTTATATAATTTATAATTAAAAATTTATAATTTTACAGTCATTTTGATGGAACAAACATCAGAATGATTGAATGTTTTAAAAAATATCACCTGTGTTCAAATCACATAACTTATCAAAGGTCCCCCATCTATTATATTCTTAAATAAATAAGCCTTATTTGTTCCCAATCATCCCTAAAACATTCACTGCAATACTTCCATCCTACCATCCTGGAAGGCTTTTATGGTAATTAAATCCATAGTAGAATGGATTTTTTTACAAACAAAAGGAAAATACTAATATTAGAGATAATATTCATCAAAGAGTGTCTTTAGTTTATTGAATCAAACACATCATTCAATTATTATTAAACAATGATGATATAATAACTTCAATATATTACATATACACATATTTATTTAACATAATTGAATTCGCTACAATTATATAAACTTTTATAAAATGGGTTGTGAAATCATCATTCCAGTGTACAATGGACTACCACCTCACAATCCAATATCATTCATTTCACCAATACCACATTTTAATGTTTGTTATGATGATGGACATAAATTATCAATATTATATTTATTTCATACTAATAATTCTATAGTAATTATGTCATATATATATATATACCATTTTACATTCCATTCTACATGGGATATGATAATGTTTCTCTTCTGTACAAAGGACTACCACCTCCCAGATGGATACATTACATTTTTCAGTAATGAATGAAATTGTTGGGAATCAGGTTTAATATAATTAACATATGTGATATATATGTCTAAATTATTATATTCATAGAAAATTTATCATTCTTAAAAGATATTATAGAATTTTATTTCTTTTAGAGAAAAATTATAATGTTGATAGTGGACTTTTGGAATTACTCCTCCACGATCAGATGTGTATTTTTTATATCCTAGGAAAAACCGCCTTCACCATGGTGAGGTAAGGGATATTAGATTTTCCAGACCATTCTTCTTTATGTTAAAAGAGATATAATGACCCCCGAGAACCTCTTTCAACAGGTCCCGAAGTGGCGACTAGCACCAAGGGTATGGAGTCATATGCAAAATGGAAGGCATTGAAATATTTATTTATTAGGATTGTGAGATAAGATATTAAGTCTCAAACAACACCCAAACAAGAAGTAAATGTAAGGCCCAATCAATCCTTCCCCATATACATGTTTCAAATAATAAGTATGATAATACAAAAAACTCCAAAGATAAATACCAATGAAAGGATAACAAAAATAGAAATTGTCCCAATTTCCAAACAAGTATAGCTCCCCATGGTCCTCAATGTCCTCTTGGAAACCTAAAAAAAGATTTATATACATAGGGTGAGTATAAAGGTATACTCAGAATGGAAAAACCAAAATCTCTCATGCACAAGTGGGGGGGGGGCATTTTAATGCCCTGTGAGAAAATGAGATAACCAAGCACCTAATATAGAAACTATCATCCAAAAACTGTCTGAGGAACACTCTCCAAATAATTCATGTCAAGGGAGGTTAATAGTAATAAGTCATCAACATTTGGGTACTATGCACCAGTTTCCCATGGGTTATTGATGAAATATTATGCATCAAACCGTTCCCACAATTTTCACTATAGTACCATTGGGAAACGCTGCCTGCACACACCTGGGCTACCACAACCACAACATTTTACCCGCAAACACCTGGTCCACAACCACACATAACCATGCTCGTACACACGTGGGCCAGAACAACTACCTCCATGCTCAAAGACATCGGGGCTTCATCCCAATGATACATAGGAATCAACCTACATACACACACCAGGGCTAACCACCACAACATTCCCTGCCCAATGAATATTTGGCTATAATGGACCTCAGGCCGTTATATCTTACCTTAAAAGTCATTGGATTCTCCGAAAAGTGTGATGAAATGAGATAATTACCAGCACTCATAGAAGTGTTGGAAAAAACCCCCTCCCCCATTGAAATGGGGCTGTTCAGCATGATGTGCTCAACTTGGGTGGGGTGATAATAACAAGACTAAGATCTAATATATAAATATAGGTAATCAAGAACTCTGCCCAACCTAGGGGTTCCAAAACCATCCCATACACAAACACCCTTGTTACTATTCATTCATAACAAGAACCACAACCACAACCTTGTTGGAACCATGGTCTTCACAGCATGATTTGGAGTATGGTTTGTGTTTGTTGTCAATCCTTAGTGGATGTTCAGAAAGTGTACCAGCAAAAATATCATACCATTCAAGTAGACAACAGTAGTAAAGATGGCATCATTTCCCAGTGTTTTCAAAATAATCGACAAATAATGAAAACTTTTTTTGGAAAAGGGACTTGCGCTCCGAGGTCTTGGAGGATAGGAAACTTGCACCCCATATGATTTTGAGGATCATAACATCAAAATATGTCAAAGGGATAAGGGTCGGGCTAGTATTGGTTGGGTCGCGCAAGTGAGTGGCGTGACAGAGGTTACGAGAGACCAGACTTGCGCGCCAATGAGGGACTTGCGCGCCTCCGCATAGGGGGTCCATTTTTCCTATAAATACAGGTGGACCCCTCCTCGTTTCCTAAGGAGTTAAAGACTTAGTGATTGTTCGAGATCTCGTCGCACAGGTGGTTGAGACGCACAATTGGTTGTTGGGTCGCACAAGTAGAGCTTGTGCGCCGGTTGTTGGCTGTGCACCCACAGCGGTTTGGGAGAGAAAGGAAGAGGACCGTGAAAGTTTGTAGTTGGGGAAGGAAGCATCGCGCTGGTGATTTGGTTACACTTGCGTGTCAGTTTGGACTTAAACGCCCTATTGGGACTTGCGCGCCTGGCTTGGTGAAGCATTCCAGGTATTGCCAAAGCCCACTAGTCTGTTTGGAGCTGCACGAAAGCCGAGAGATTACGCGATACATTCGGGGAAAATTGATTTTCATCTTCTGGTGAGAATTGGACTTCAATAGAGCATCTACATACAACAGAGGATTCATTCTTATTCAGTGATGAAGAGACCTTTACATCTATAAACAAAGTGTGACTTCACCAATGGTAGTGAGCCAAGGGGAGTCAACGGAAGTGACCCGAGGGAAGCAGCGAGCTATCCCTGAAATTTTGTAAAGTTCGTGAGCCTGGGACAGAGTGTCTGTGCCCAAAACTTTTTAATCCACAACTAGTGAAGATTTGTGGAATCGGGTATGACCGAAAACTTGTTGGTGTATGCTCCATTGACGTAGCCCTTTGTGGTGAACCAAGTAAAAAGTGATGTGTCCTCTCAGTGAATATGATTGTTTCCTTTCTAATCATAATCATCATATAGGTTCAACAAGTTCCTACCAACGTGGGACCAAGATCCACCACATTAAAAGAAAAAGTTGTCACCCTGATTCACCCCTCCCCACTCAGGGTGTCCCAGGGTCCTTCAAGTGGTATCAGAGGGTAAAGGTTGCTGGTGTTGAATCTGACCTTTTTCGTCATGGAAAACGCGGTCAATGCCAGGGGAGTCCCTCACTTCAATGAAAGCAATTTCCAGATCTGGAATAATAGAATGATATCTCATTTAAGATCTCTTGGAATGTAATTTCTCTTTTCTACTGTGCATGGAATACAAGTCACTGATCTAATAGGCCTAGCTATGACTGAAATAGACAGGAAACATCTTGATGTAGATTATAAAGCACAGAATGCACTCACTGCAGCCCATTCTGATTAGATCTACCTAATGGTGATGAATTTCACCTCAGCAAAATCCATGTGGGATAAACTTGATAATATTTATGAAAGAGATAGCAATGTGAAGGAGGGGAAACTACAAGTGCTGCACAATGGGTTTGATGATCTGAAGATGCATCCAGACAAGAATGCAGACACTTTCATCAATCGAATTACTGAAGTGGATAAGCAATTCAAGGTGTAGGCGAAGAAATCGAAGACATTGATATTGTAATGAAAATATTAAGAAGACTTCCACCTATGTATAATGTGAAGGTGTTAGCCCGTGAGGAAAGAGATCTTTCCAAACTTTCTATAGATGATCTACTGAGAAGCATGGTAGCATATGAAATTAAAGTCAAACCAAAAGATACTACGACTCGGGTGAGGAAGGAAATGGCATTCAAGGCCATGGTTAACTGAAAATATCAAAGGATAGTAGTAGTGAAGATGATGAAGAAAAAGAAATTCTTTCTCTCATTGCAAAGATCTTCCATAAGGGGAAAGAGAAATTCAAAGGGAAGTTACCTCTCACATGTTTCCATTGTTGAAAGGTTGGGAACATTTTCTCTTAGTGCTTAATAAAGATCAATGATGAAGATAGTGAAGATGAAAACGTCAATAAGCCTCAGAGAAGGTCCTTCAAAAAGGGAGACTTCAAATCTGGTAAGAAAATGCAAAGGAAGAGTTTTTTCATTGAAGAGGAAGAAGATGATAATTAATTCTGTGATGAAGAAGAACCACAATTCAAAATTGGGAGCCATTCTTTAATGATGGCCACTGTTGAATAGTTAGAAGAAACTGATGGGGAAAAACAACTGAGAACTTTTGTAGATCCTGAAATACAACTTATGGATGTGGTTAGTAATCTTAAGATTAAATGTAAGAGTTCCAATAAGTGGAAATCAATTGTAGAAGAATCAACTGAATACGTTGATCAACTAGAAGATGAAAATTAACAACTGGAAGAAGTTGTGAAAGTACAGTGTAAAATAATTGAAAGCGATGATGATGTAGTAGATCTGAAGCCGAGAATTGAAGAGCAGGAAAAGGTCATCAATGACCACACCTCCAGACTGGATGAAAAATCCAACACTGCTAAGGGTCTTGAGGAGGATGTTGTTACTCTAAGGAGCAAACTGGAGACTGAATCAGTTCCAAAAGAATCGAGGAATAAAATATAGTTTTAATGATTCTCAGATGTAGAATTACTAGCAAGATCCAAGTGTGGTTCAGATGGGGTTGGAAAAGTCTTGAGTAATCAAAGACCCTCTTGCATGGGAAAGAGTGGAATTGGCTGTGAGGCTAAGACATCAACTGCTGGATGTGAAAAGATCCAAAAGAAAGATAAGATGAAAGTTGAACATGTTGAAACATTATCTAGTGTGCAAAAAATGGAACCCTTAATCCAAACTAAAAGGAGAACTGAAAATTATCCTAAAACATTCAGAAATGAGAGACAATATAACTATTATCCCAAGGAAAAAGGTATGAGGAGAAATTCAAGTGAGAAGACATTTCATCTCATGAAGTGTCTGTTCTGTGGCTATCTGGGTCATACCATGTCTTATTGTGAAGAGGTAAGAAGCTATCTGAATGGAGAAGATATAAAAGCTCAACAAAGGAGAACAATTTCATATCCTAATTCTTATAGAATAAATAATTTATATGGATATTGTTTTCGTTTTTCTAACTATGGTCATAAGGCCGCTCATTACAGGTAGAGAAGGGACATGGACACCTCATATTGAAGTTCAAGACAAATCAAGTCTCCTCAGCAGGACAATGTTGCTCTTTCAAACAGGTTTTCACCTCTCAATGAAGACTTTGACTATGAAGAACCTGGGTTTGTGAAAGAGATAATTGAAATGCCATTAGTTCTATATTCTCAATCTAGTGTCTCATGGAAGGAATGGAAGAATATTGAGAAATCCAACCTTGCAGAGGTGGCCCTCAATGCTACAAAGAACAACAGTACCTGGATTCTGGATAGCGGTTCACATCTCATATTACAGATAATGCCGGCCTACTAACGAATATCATAAGGAAGGTTGATGGTACAGTAATATTTGGGAATGATGGGGCTCTAAAAATCAAAGGGAGTGGAATTATCGAATTAGCTAATGGAGAACTAAAGAAGACTGAAGTCCTTTACGTAGATGGCTTAGGTCATAATCTCCTCATCCTGAGTCAACTTTGATACTCAGGACTTATAGTTACATTTAATCAGAAAGGCTGCACAATCAAGGGAAATACTGGAAATTATCTTATGAAGGGATGCAGAACAGAAGGCAACTTGTATCAGGTCGATAGTGAAGAAAATGTATGTTACATGACTGTTGAAGAAGAAAACAATTTGTGGCATCGGATACTGGGACACATCAATCAACAAAACATGGATAAAATATCAAAATTGAGAATTTTCATTGACATTCCCATCCTTAAGTGTGAGGGTGAAATTTCCTGTGATGCTTGTATCCGTGGGAAGTTGGTCTGCAGTTCATATCGGCCAAAGAAGAAAAGGGAATCTCACCTTATTGATCTGATTCATACTGATGTATGTGGGCCAATAAATGTTGTCAGAACTCATGTATAAAGGTACTTTTTCCTTTTGATATATGATTATAGTAGAATGGCATGTGTGATGGTCATTCACAGAAAATGACAAGTCCTTGACTGCATGAAAAAAAAATCGGTGAATCACCGAGAATGATACTAGACGAACAATCAAAGTGTTGCGATCTGACAATGGAGGAGAGTACATGTCCATTGAATTTTAAAATTATCTGGAGAAGCATGGTATACAAAATGAGGTAGCTGTTGTGAGAAATCCATAACAAAATGTAGTTGTTGAACGTAGGAATCGACAAGTGAGCAACATGGCACGAACTATGCTGATTGAGAGTCGTATTCCACAACATTACTAGAAAGAGGCTGTTCAAGATGAAATGTACATTCAAAATTGAACATGACTTTATATGGGTGATACAAACACACCATATGAATTGTGGCATGGATGGAAGCCTTCTCTAAAATACTTTTGTGTCTTTGGAAGTAAATGCTTCATAAGGACAAAGAAGGAAATCAAGGGAAATATGGCGACAATGCAGATGAAAGAATTTTCCTCAGTTACGCAATGAACAGAAAAGCATAAAAATGTTTCAACAAGAGTTTGGGAAGGATTGTGGAAAGTAGTGATGTTAATATAATTTAAGAGAAAACCACAAATGCTTCAAGGACATCATATGATGATGGGATAGAAAGTCAGGAACAAAGTGAACGTGAAGAAAATACAAATGCATAAATAGAGGAAGTTGTTCAAAACAATCAGTAGTCACATCATGATTTTGACTCGGAAGAAGAATCTGAAGAAGAAACTATGGCTGAAGAGAATACTACTGAACCGCGGAGGAGAAATCGAAGAGCTGAGATTGATCAATCCGACATAATTGGGGATAGGAGTGCACCCACTCAAACAATAATGATGAGGAATAACACGCAATCTGCATTTCAATCATTTGAAGAGCCATCATCATTCGAAGAAGCTGCAAAAGACGAATCTTGGATGAAATCCATGAATGATGAATTAGATCAGATTGACAAGAATTAGACATAAGATCTTGTCCATAGACCTGAAGGTCAAAATGTGATTGGTACCAAATGGATCTTAAAAAATAAGTTTGATGAGCATGAAAGTGTCATCAGAAACAAGGCACGACTGGTATGTAATGGATACTCCCAGATTGAAGGCATTGATGTTGAAGAGGTCTTTGCTCCAGTGGCTAGACTGGAGTCAATCAGGATTTTCCTTGCCATGGAACTCCAACTAGGATATAAAGTATATCAAATGGATGTCAAGACAACATTCTTGAATGGTGTACTCGAAGAAGAAGTATACATTGATCAACCAGTGGGCTTTGATTTGGGTACTGATGAAACGAAGGTCTACAAACTGAAGAAAGCATCATATGGTTTGAATCAGGCACCACGGGCGTGGTACTGATGCCCGGATTCATATCTCAAGAAGATGGAATTCAAAAGAGGAGGAGTTGATTACAATATCTATGTGAAAAATTCTCCAAAAGATCAATTCATGGTTCTATTCTACGTTGATGATATCATATATGGTGGAAGCAGGCATAAATCAGTGGATGAATTTGCCAACCACGTGAAATTAGAATTTGAAATGTCCATGATTGGGGAGCTCACATATTTCTTGGGGATGAATGTGATTCAAAAGAAGTAACACACATTCATTTCGCAGGACAAATATGCAAGAGAGCTACTGAATATGTTTAATATGCAAGACTCCAAACCAATATAAACTCCGATTGCAGTTGGAACTAAACTTGGAAAGCATGAGGATGGGGACTCTGTTGATCCCACCATGTACAGGAGGATCATTGGAAGCCTACTATACCTAACAGCGACAAGGCCAAATATTGTCTTTCCCACATGCCTTGCAACCAGTTTTCAGAGTAATCCATAGGAGGAACATATGGCGGCAGTAAAAAGAATCATGAGGTACATTCAAGATACACATAACTTCGGGTTATTTTTTTCTGCAGGTAGGGACAGTGAATTATCATCATTTTCTGATGCTAACTGGTTTGGTGATATTGTAGACAGAAAGTCCACTAGTGGTGGAGCATTCTATATTGGGAAAGAATGTGCTAGATGGTTGAGCAAGAAACAAGAAAGTACTTCTCTTAGTACTGCTGAAGCTGAGTATATCTCTGCCACAAAGGCATGCACTCAACTGATTTGGATGAAGCAGCATTTAACAGATATTGGTGATAAGGTGCAGCAGCCAATGATGATTTACTGTGATAACAAAATCTCAATTGATCTTATGAAGAATCCGGTTCAGCAATCTCGTACAAAACATATTGAAACATGATATCATTTTATCAAAGAAAATGTTGAACCAGGAGTGATTAGAATGGACCGTGTTGGAACTGATGAGCAAGTGGTTGATATCCTGACGAAGCCACTGGCCGCAGTTGTGTTTGAGAAGCATCAGTTGAACCACGGTGTTCAACCACCTCCTACTGCATAAGGAGTCTCCGAAAAACCCCTCTCCCCGTTTGTTTTAACTGTTTTATCTGTTTATGGCTGTGATGCAGGTTTATGGGGGATATACTATACAAGGGGAGTATGGTTTGAATTGAATGCTGAAAAACTTATCGGCCTTTGGATTTATTGTCGATGGGGGAGAAAGGAATAAATTCAAGGAATGTAATTCATCTATGATGAGAAGTATGCGAAGGAAAACATCGGGCGTCATGGGGAATTCCAAAACACTGGAACCCAATTCAAGCTTCCTCTCTTGTTTTCTACACCGAGCATTGCTCACGTAGACTTAGAGTGTTAGCTAAGTTGATTCTTGCATTTTTGGTTTATGGGGGAGATACTATCCAGGGGGAGTATGGTTTGAACTGAACGTTGAATAACTTATCAGTCATTGGATTTATTGTCAATGGGGGAGAAATAAATAAATTCAAGGCAAGTAATGCTTCTGTGATGAGAAGTATGTGAAGGAAAACATCAGGCGTCATGGCGATTTCCAAAACCTTGGAACCCAATTCAAGCTTCCTCTTTTTTTCTACACCGAGCATTGCTCACGTAGTCTTAGAGTGTTGGCTGAATTGATTCTTGCGTTTTTGGTTTTCACATGGATGAAGATCTATTGAATTTATTTTTTGATTGCCAACAAACCCAAAGGGGGAGATTGTGGGAACCAGGGTCTTCACAGCATGATTTGGAGTATGGTTTTAGTTTGTTGTCAATCCTCAGTGGATGTTCAGAATGTGTACCAGCAAAGAGATCATACCATTCAAGCAGACAACAATAGTAAAGGTGGCGTCGTTTCCCATTGTTTGCCAAAAAATTGACAAATAAAGAAAAGTTTTTTTTAAAAGGGAATTGCACGCCGAGGTCTTTGAGGATAGAAAACTTGCACGCTATATGTTTTTGTGGATCAGAACATCAAAATATGGCAAAGGTATTAGGGTCTCACAAGTATTGTTTAATTCGTGAAAGTGATTTGTGCGACAGTGGTTACGGGAGATGAGACTTGCGCGCCAATGAGGGACTTGCACGCCTCCGCGCAGGGGGTCCATTTTGCCTATAAATATAGGTCGACCCCTCCTCATTTCATACGGAGTTCAAGACATAGTGATTGTTCGACCTCTCGTCGCACAGGTGATAGAGACACGCAAGTGGTTGTTGGGTTGCACAAGTAGAGCTTGCGCACCGGTTCTTGGCTGCACACCCAAGGAAGTTTGGGAGAGAAAGGAAGTGGACCGCGCAAGTTTGTAGTTGGGGAATGAAGTGTCATGCAGGTGATTTAGTTACACTTGTGCGCCATTTTGGACTTACGCTCCCTATTGGGACTTGCGCGCCTGGCTTGGTGAAGCACGCCATGTATTGCTAAAGCCATCCAGTCTTTTTGGAGCTGCACGAATGCCGGGAGATTACCCGATACATTAGGGGCAAGTTGATTTTCATCTTCCGGTGAGAATTGGACATCAATAGAGCATCTAAATACAACAGAGGATTAATTCTTATGAAATGATAAGAGACCTTCACGTATATAAACTGAGTGTGACTTCACCAATGGCAGTGAGCCAAGGGGAGTCAACTGGAGTGTCCCGAGGGAAGCAACGAGCTATCCCTGATCCTTTCTAAAGGCAGTGAGCCTGGGACTGAGTGTCTATGTCCAAAACTTTGTAATCCATAGCTAGTGAAGATTAGTGGAATCAGGTACAACCGACAACTTGTCGGCGTATGATCCTTTGACGTAGCCCTTAGTGGTGAACCATGTAAAAAGTCTTGTATCCTCTCTGTGCATATGAATGTATGCTTTCTAATCATAATCATCATATAGGTTCAACAAGTTCCTCCCAACGTGGGAACAAGATCCACCACATTAAATGAAAAAGGTGTCACCCGGATTCACCCCTCCCCACTCAGGGTGTCCCGGGGTCCTTCAAACCTAGTCATAACTCATTCAAAAAAACTCCACATTGAACCAATTCATGTTTTCATATTCAAGTGGTTCTATTTAAATAATTATTCACCCCCAGGAATGTAATATGTATATCCACAAGACACAGAAAGAAAAATTTCCAAGCATCAATGTTTGCATTCACTCTAGGTTCTGTAGTAATGTCACAACCACAAAAGGGAGATGTGAGATCTCTCAATGTTCTAGAACCAAACCAAGCCCCACCATACAGCCCCAGATGTCCTTTTTATTACAAACTAATGATTGCACTACAACAGGGGATCCCATCCTCTACCATGCCACCCCCAAGCATCAAGTAGATCAACCACATTTGTTACCAAGACAGATTAAGGAATGTTTTCGATTCGAACACATATTTCATTAATTTTTCTTCTTCTGTTTGGTTAATGAGGGTGACCACAGAAGGATTATTATTCACTTTTCATCCAGTTGATAAACCGAGTTAATGTCATTAACCAATTCTCATGTTAAAACAATTCAATCATATAAATAACTAGAAAATAATGGATCATTAGTTCAAAATGAAGGACCTCAAACATTAATGATATTTAGTGAACATAATCCCAAAAAATAAATAACATATAATCAAGAATGTAAGTGCATATCCAAAACATCAAACTCAAACCTCTATTCATTAAAAGTCTACTTATTGTCTTTATTAAGTTTTGGTTTCATCCATCCCCATTGAAACATTATCATACCTTCCCCACATTATAAACAATAAAGAATGATTATGGAATAACCTTACATGGATGATCAACTATCGATGTTTTTCTCCACGCGCCAAGAACTGGGGATGCGTGACTTGCAGGGGAGGAACTCTGAGGACTCCCAGAGTGGGAAGATAATCTCTAGAATAAGTTCACCTATTTCCTCGATATGGGGTGATCCAAATGAAGAATGGAAATGAAAATAATCCATCCATGAATAAGAAAGAAAGAAATAATTCTCATGCGATAATGAGTTGAGATTCTGGAGCTATGGGGTGAGAATTTTAATGGATTTAAAGTTGGATCGTGCTTTCACTATGTGGTTGGGTGTTTACACATGATGTAATTATTTTTCATTTAATAATTATTATCTATGAGGTGTCTATATGGCTGTGAGTGAAAGTTTTTCCTTTACACTAGAGAAATTCCCAATAGGGGAGGCACTAAAATGTTCAGTAAAAGGGTGTGTCTTCAAGGAAAAGCTACACATTATTGTATATCCATGGTCGCTCAAATCATGGGGGATTTTTTATTTCATATATTGGATTTAAAAGGCGTTGAAAAGTGTTATTAAAACACTAATACATCAAATGATATGTTGTTGGAGTGGAACTGGAAAAAGAAAAAAGGGTGGGACACAGTTTTGTGATACACCGTAACAGTGTCATGATCACAGAACCACTGATTCGGTGGAACACCATTAGCGGTTCCACCGTGACGGTGCCACCATCATAGTGCCACTGGTTCGATGGAACACTGTGATTAGTGACACCATCATTCTGCCTCCGTCATGGTGCCTCCATTTCGGTGTGTGACGATGACGGTTGCCACCATCACGGTGCCACTGTGATCGGTGCCACCGTTTCAGTGGAAGCATTTGATAGATCCATGCTTTAGGAAAAGTCCTTAATTATCCACTTCCCAGACCAATTCTTCAGATACCACACAATGAATTCTCTCCCTCAAGAATTTGAACTAGACCCGATGAAAAGAGAGGGGTCCGAACATCCACCATGAATGATACCCCTCATTAGTAAACCCCATAGACATTTAGGAACACCTCTACCTCATGTAACCACACAAACATATAGTGGTTTCACTGTCTAGACATATAGATCAGGGTGTCCTATTCCCCCATGTCAAGATAATATCTTCTTTGGGCACCACCTTACTCACCTTTACAGGTTTAACTAAATCCACTCAAATGTGTCTTGATTATGGATTACTTCCTCCCTTCCCCTTTGTCATTACCCTTCACACACATTCATAGATCAAGTAAAACTACACATTCATAGTTAACAAGTCTAATCACTACATCACGAACAAGTATTAATAAAAAAAGAACAAAACTCATAATAGATATGGATAATGGGCGTGCAAGGTTCATCCCACTCCCAGTTATTCTACTTGAGGAAAATGTGCCTCTATAACACTCGAACGAAGGGAATGGTTCTTCCATGAATTACCTTATCCTCTCGACCTTTAATCATCACTGGTCTCTCTACAAAAATTGTTTCGTCTTCGATATCCATCATTCCCCAGTCGAGAACGTGTGAATCATCATGTAGATCGTGATGGAAATGAGACACATGGAAGACGTCATGCACCATTAGTGGTAGTGGTGGTAGCGCTAACAGATATTCCACTTCACCGACCCGCTCTAACACCTCGAAGGGTTTGATAAACTTGGTAGAAATTTTACTCCCCTTGCTGAACATCTGTTCTCCACGCTCAGGGGAAAACATCAAGAACACATGGTTCCCGACCTTGAACTCCAAGGTCATCCTCCTACTATCAACATACGACATATGTCGCTCCTGATCTGCCTTCATCCTCTCTCGTATAAGCTAAATCTTATTTGACGTGCACTGCACCACATCTATGCCAAGAACACCAGCTTCCCCGACCTCTGTCCAGTTCACAGTTGAGAAACTTTTCCTCCCATACAATGCTTCTAACAGAGCCATACCATTTGTAGAGTTATATCTATTATTGTTGGGAATCTCTACTAGAGGAAAGTGTCGCACTGACAATCCCCCAAAGTCCAACACACATGACTATTGCATATCCTCCAACATCTAGATAGCGCGCTCTGTCTGCACATCTGTCTGGGGGTGGAAAGAAGTTCTGATGCATAGTTAGTTACAAAATCATGTTTCAATCATTTCCAAACTGATGTTGAAAAATATGTATCGCGATCAAAAACTATGGACCTTGGAACTCCCTGAAACCAAACCACCTAATCCACATACCATTGTTCTAGGGAATCCACTACACAATAGTCTATGATTACTAGGATGTGATCTGATTTCGTCATCTAGTCTGCCATTAACCAGATGGCATCACTAGCCCCTTGATCTCTGGGGTGTCCTATGATGAAATCCATTGAGATGTCATCCCTCTTCCACTCACAGAAATCTAAAAGGTCTAACAGATCAAATTGGACGTAGTGTTTATCCTTCACCTGCTGACATATGAGGCACTTCACCACAAACTCTACCACTACCAACTTCACCATAAAAATCCCATCAAACTCTGGTACATCTTGGAAACTCTTGGGTGAACCTCCAGGGGTGTGTTCTGAAACTCAAAATGTACTCTCTTGCTCATTTCCACCAGGATGACCAATTTTCGAAGAAAAATCATCATATTATGCTCATATTTTGACCATCCTTCGGGAACATTACCCAGAATAACACAATCGTGCATCTCTTTAGCCTGTATGTCCCCCCACCCACTGTGACTCCTCCATATGCTAAAATGGAGAATAAATTTCTGTCATATGGAATAGTCAACCTCTACCATCCTCCAACCATGAATGTTGGTATTGGGTAGCCAACTCATCCATCACCTTCCAAGTATCTGCAGACTCATGATCCATATACTTCTATGACATCCTGATCAAGGCATCACCCACCACATTCCCTTTACCTTCAGTGTATGATATTTTGAAGTCATAGTCCTGAAGAAACTCCATCCACCTCCACTGCCGCATGTTCAGTTCCCACTAAGAGAAGATATACTTCAAGATATTGTGATCTGTGATGACTACAAAGTGCTCCCTTTTTAGGTAGTGCATCCATAACTTTATTGTGAACACAACAACTGCGATCTCCAAATCATTGGTGGCATACTTACTCTCATGGGGACATTACTTCATATACCCATAAGAGATCACCCATGATGTTGCATAAGTACACACCCTAAAAAATGGAATGAAGCATCACAAAATACCTCAACCTTCACCCATTCTTCTGAAAACCTCGGAAAATGGCCACTAACTAATTTCCTCTTTAGATAACTAAAGGTTTCCTATCACAACGTCCATAAAAAGCCAGGTATTTCTTGGTCAAGGCTGTCAAATTTGCAGCAACTTGCGAGATGTTGGGTATGAATCTTTGGTAGAAACCTGCTAGTCTCAGGACACTATAAACATCTGCAACATTCGTGGAAACTAACCAAGATACAAAAACTTTGACCATTGACGTATCAACCACTATTTCCTTCTCAAACACCATTTGTCCAAGGATGTGCACCTCTTGTGTCCCGAACATGAACTTGGAGAATTTTCTACAGAGCAGATGCTGTTGGAGGACCTCTAAAAACATCATCAGATGCTCAGCATGATCATCCTATGGTCATGAGAAGATCAGGATGTCATTAATAAACATGAATACAAACTGGTCCAGGTATTACCGGAAGACAGAGTTCATGAGCCCCATGAAAACTGCGGGCACCTTCGTTACACCGAACGACATGAACTCGAACTCAAAGTGCCCAAATAAACACTTGAAGGAAATGTTCATGGTGTCACCCTATTTCACCCTCAACTAGTGATATTATGACCACAGTTCGATCTTGGAAAAACATCAAGCTCCCTTCGACTGGTCAAAAGGTCGTTTATTCTCAAAATAGGGTAAACGTTCATGACCTTTACTTGATCCAGTCTCTAATACTCTATGAACAACCTAAGACCACCATCTTCCTTCTTCGAAAACAAGATTGTAGTGAACCATGGTGACACGCTTGGTCAAACAAAACCCTTCTTCATTAGATCGTCCTTCTGAATCCATAACTCCCTCAACTCATAGGGTTCCACCTGACAAGGATCCATCGAAATCAGATGGGAACCTTGTTTCAAGACTATCCTGAACTCAATATCACGTCGAGGGGGTAGAGTCACCACCTCCTTAGGGAAGATGTCCATGAACAATCTAACAATCTCTGATACATCCACAATATCTGTATCCACTGAATCTACTAAGAGCTCATATAACTATGGAAGAAGGGGCTTCACTCGCCGGTTGCCCTCATTGAAACCCCGCCCACCGACAAAGGTCACACGTTGTCCACCCACATATGAAAAATTGATAATTATTAGGAAGCATTCAATAATACCACATACCGAGAACAACCAGTCGATGCCTATAATGACATAATACGGCTGCATATGAATCAAAGGAAAGTCCCAACTAGACTGATGTGGTCCCAACATTTGTTTACATTATTTGAAAACACGAGACATGCTTGTTTGACCTCTGACTGGCATACTCAAAACCAGGGTTACAAGAAGACTCTATGCATGTAGACCCAAAGAATGGGATGTAATGGGTGAAACAAAGGCATTCAGAGATCGTGAAAAAATCAAGGCAGATAAAAGAGTGCTGAATAGAAATATTCTACCTCTGACGACTTACAGCCCTGCCGTAACTGTTTCCTTTGCGGCATGTAACTGACCACACCTAGTGCATGTTACCCTTAGTTATCATCTTCCTCTCCAACCATGACATGATAAAGGTCCCCAAGGAGTTCCCTAAGGTCGGCCTCCTCCAGCAACGTCTGATCTAAGAAGAGAAGGAGCTCACTGTCACTTCTACTATGGATGAAAGGTCCTGGCTTGAAACTACTACTGCTGAGGTGCGTGATTGACCAGACCACCCCCATTGTATTTTACATGGTCCATGAACTGATACCGAAGGTGCCCATGACTTTCATAGATGAAGCATCTCAGTCATGTGCCTGAATGGAATGGGTGAGGATAGGGATATTGAAACTTGAACTGGTGGGGCCTGCTCCCCACTGGCCAAAACCTAGAAGGCCATGACGTTGGAGACCTGCAGTTAACAGCCTTTCCCTATGACGAGACTTATAGCCCCCTCTCATAGCACACCTCCCAGCATGTGCATCCTATATACAAATTCAGCCTTCTTCTGGACATCCATGTATGTTGGTAGGGTGTATGGAGTAACAACATACTGAAGAGATGGTTAGAGTGCCTCCTCTAAACATATCACCCGACACTCCTCATCCAAAAATAGATCCATAGAAAGGATAAGGAGGAACTTGATCTTGATCCCAACTCTCTCACTGATATTATCCCTTGATAAATGGATATTTTATACTTCCTTATCTCAGCCTTCATCTTGTAAGAGAAGAATTCCGTCTGGAACTCTCTCTAAGTCATCCCATGTAACCTCAGCCTTCATCTTCTGCCCATGATTGAGCGTCCACCACTGATGAATTGCTCCCCACATCTGGCATACAGACAGAGGAACAATTTCATCTGTTAGAACTTGAACCAATTTCAAATCATTCATGAGATCCTCAAGCCAGCTCTCTATCTCCATGACGGAGATGCTTCCCTCGTACTTCCTGAGGGTCTACCGCTGAAAGGCACAAAGCTTCTTATACCACTGATCATCATCCTCCTCTCTGTCATCCCTCTACCGATCATACAATTCAACCTCCTGGTCCTCGATCATCCACATTACTCATGGTCATTGTCCAGGTTCCATAGTTTCAAGATAAATACGAAATGCCTAAGCCTAATTAATTTAGAAGATTGCTTGTAATTTTTCCAAGACTAGTTATTTATTTAAAATATACAAAATACCCAAGACACACAAGAAACCATCTCATTATAATGAATTTACCTTTCTGAGTGTATCTACACTACAATCTATGTAACCTCACTTGGTCATTCTATAGGTTGAGAGTCCTTGCATTGGATCACAGGGGGCATTAAAATATGGTTTCCTAGCTTGTCTTCTCGGGCCTATTTCACGCACCAAGATTGTCTGACACTGTTTCCCTATCATCCCATGAAATCCTCACTGTGTCTAACTCTAGACTAAATAATATATCTCATACTCCCCATTGACACCATTCTGTCATGACCTACCTTCACCATGGTGAGTGAAGGGATAGAATATTTCATAGACCCTTCCTTCTTCAAGCAGAAGGAGAGATATGACCCCCAAGACCTGCCTTCAATAGTTCTTGGCATGGTGACTAGCACCAAGGGTAGGGAATCATATTCATAATGGAAGGAATTACCCTTTTTAATTAGTAGGATCGAGAGATTAGATTGTAATTCTGAAACAAAAACAAAACTATAAGTCAAAGTAAAACCCAAACAATCCTTTCTAATATGAATGAATCAAATAATAAGTACTACAATACAATAGAACTCCAATGGTAAATACAAAATAATGTAAAATAACAACATCAACTATCCAAACGTCTGAACTATTATGGTTCCTCACAGTCCTCGAATTCTTCCTAGAAACCTGAAATTAGTTTTATATACATTGGGTGAGTATACAGGTATACTCAGTAGGGAAAAACCTAAAGCTCTCATGCAAAATTGGGAAGGCATTATAATGCCTTGTGAGAAAAGGACATAACCAAGAACCTAATAAAGAAACTATCCACCCAAACCACTCTAAGGTACAATATCAAAATAATGAGGTCAATTAAGGTGAATATTAAAAACAAATCGATGTTTGGGTATCCAACACCACTTTCCCTCTGGTTATTGAAGACTTCCTATACATCAGACCTTTCTCACCATTTTCAACGCAGTACCACTATTATAACCTTCTCGTACACACCTGGGCTACCACAACCTCAATATCCCTCCTGCAAACACAAATTCCACAACCACACATAACCACACCCATAGACACATGGTCCTTAACAACTATCGCCACGCCCGGAGACAATTTGGTATCACACTGATGCCACATGGAAAACAACCTCCCTAAACACACCTGGGAAAACCACCACAACATTCCAGACATGATGAATCCTAGGCTACAATGGACCCCAGGCTGTCAATACCATCCCAAGGAGATTTGGGATACACTAGAAAGGGAATAAAAAGGAGATAATAACTAGCCACTCGTTAGAGTGTTTGAAAAAACACCCACTTTCATTGAAATGGGTGTGTTCGGCACGAAGTTCTTAATGTTGGTTGGTTGTGAATAAGAAACATTAGAACTAAATTATAAATATAGGTAACAAAGAACCCTTCAAAGCCTAGGGGTTTCAAAACCATCCCCTACAAAAACACCATCGTCACTAATCAGTTATAAGAAGCACCACTACCACAACCAAGTCGAAACTCATTCCCAAAAAAACAATTCCCCATTGAACCCATTCTTGTTTTCATATTCATGAAATTAAGTTTAAATAATTCTTCACCACCGAGAATCTAGCAGACATACTCAAAATCCAAGGAGAGAAAATAGCCATGCAAATATTTCAGCATTCACACACATTTCTCTTATAAAGTGACAACAAAAAATGGGATCTGTGAGATCCCTCAACCTACTAGAACCAGAAAAGCACCACCATATGGGCCCATAATTCCTTAAAATCACAAAACAACGACTGGACCGCAACAGAGGATCCCATCCCCAAACATGCCACCCCACAAGCTTCTAGAAAATCAACCGAACAAGTAACCATGATAGAGAAAGTAATATTTCGGATTCAAAAAAATATTTAATTAATTTTTATTCTTCAATTTCGTTATCTAGGTTGACCACAAAAGGATTATTATTCTATGGGCATCCATTTAATCAACTAGGTTTATGTTATTAACTAGTTCCCATGTTACAACCATTCAATCATTGAATTAACCAAAAAATAG
Organism: Viscum album; assembly: GCA_963277665.1. Classification (NCBI taxonomy): domain Eukaryota; kingdom Viridiplantae; phylum Streptophyta; class Magnoliopsida; order Santalales; family Viscaceae; genus Viscum; species Viscum album. Next base: position 1,362,554,958 of record OY728162.1, on the reverse strand, counting down.
AGCATCATTAGTGCACCGAGAAGGACCACAAACAACCATAATTTTCATTGGACATAATCCCGTAATATCCAAAACATTTAATCAAGGATAAAAGAGTACATAAGAAACATCGTACTAACCTCTCCATTCAATAAAAGTCTGTTTATTATCTTCATTAAGGTTTGGTTTCATCAATCCTCAAAGAACAATTAGCATCCCCACACTGCATGATATACAGAAAATAGAGACGAATGAAGAACCCTACTTTAATTATCAACGATCACAATTTTTCTCCACGAGCCATGAACCGGGGATGCACTACTTGCATGGGAGGAACTCCAAGGACTCCAAGAGTGAGCAGAAAAGCAACATCACAGGCAAACCAGTAGCCTCAAGAAGTGGGAATCTTAATTAACCATGTAATGTAAAATAATCCAACAAAGAATAATAATGAAAGAATGAATTTATGTGCGATATAGAGGTGATATATTAGAGTAACAAGGTATTAATTTTGAAAGGCATTAAAGGTGGATTGTCGTTTCACCACACGGTTGGGTGGTTACACATGATGGAATTAATTGTTATTTAGTAATTCTCATAAAAGAGGTGGATATAAGGTCTATGAGTAAAAGTGTTTCTTTTAATCAGAGGAAAATAACCAACAGGGATAGAACTATAATTCATTGGAAAAAGCTTGTGACACCAAGGAAAATCGACATGTTATGTTGAGTAAATGGTTTCCTTCATCAAGGGGGATTCTAAATATCATTTATGTTCTTTAAAAGGCATTGAAAGGGGTTATTAAAAAACTATTACATCAAAAGATACACTATGGGAGATGAACTAAAAATAATAATTAAGGTTGGGACACTGTTTGGTGAGACACTGTAATAGTGCCACAGTCGTAGTCTGACTCTCACAGGGGCACCTTCATGGTTCCACTAGTTCTGTTGAACACCGTCAGTGGTGCCACCAACACTGTTCCACCATCACGGTGCCACCAGTACTATGGAACACCAAGAGTAGTTACACCGTCACGGTTCCACCATTTCGGTGTGCGACTGTGACCGCTTCCACCATTTTGGAGGAACTGTTTGATGGAACCGAGCTTTAGGAAATGTCGTTAATGGGCCACTTCCTACAAAATTAGGATATATATAATTAATATATGTGACATATATATCTAAATTAATAAATTCATATAAAATTTAACATTCTTATAAGACAATATATAATTTTCTTTCATTCATTAAAAAATTATAATTTTTTTCATGGACTTGTGGTCTTCCATCTCCACGATGCGATGCGGTTCTTTTTGTAAAACCACACTAAAATTAATATATATAGATAAATATAACTACATAATATGGTATTTATTTTTTTATTATCATTTATGAAATATAAAATATTACTTGCCTTCTTTATATAATGATCATGGAAAAATGGAAATGTTACTCATTCGTATGTATGACTTACTATCTTAAGGATCATAACGTTAATTACGTTTCCAAAATCATAATACCTAATAGGTTTCAAAAGTATAATTATTATATATATATATAGTATTTATTCATGATTATTATTCTTTATATGTTTAAATAATGAATTATTTTACCATATTCAACCTAAGAAATTAATATTTGATAACTAAAATAAATATAATATAAAAATAAAACATAAACAAAATTTAATAAGTAAATGTATATAAAATTATAGAAAATTGAAAAATAAAATTAATAATAATCAATAAAAATATTTTCAATAAATTATATAATTAACATAAGTTTCTAATTCAAGAAGATAATGAATCATGTGACTGGTTAGAGTAAAGGTAATAGACACCATCTAAATACCCTTTTGTGGACGCATTTTATGATGTTATAAAACTATATTATTTTAAATGGTTTATATAGGTTTCCATTGAAATTTTATATCATGGATTTAAATAATATAATTTTTTTATGTTTTTTTATAATTTTAATCATTCATGGGGCATATGATTTAAATATTTCTAATGTGAAAAGTGACTTTTCTTATATTTAAATCATCTTTTAATTTTATCCATTAAAACAATTTTCTATCCTATTTTCATGTTTTTTAAATAATTTTTTAATATATATAATAAATTATTAATAATGATTATTTTAATTCATTTAAATTTTTTCGGAAATGATTCTTTTTATGTTTTTTCTATGGGAGTATTTAAAAAATGGCAAAAGAAATGTTTCATTTTTAATGTATACAACAACAGTATTTTTTCCCTAATCCCTAAAATTTATTTTATTTATAACTTCATTCATAAGACTACATATTTTTATAAAAGAATAACCGTTTTTCTTTTGATTCATTAATTTGGAATTTAATATAGGTTTTATATGAAATTATTATTTTTATATAGGAATATGATTTGATTACAATGATTAAAAGAGTTTTTCATTCATTTCATGTTGAAAAGAGGAATAATATAATGTTTAATTCATGTATGTGGTCTGTGAATATGAAATAAAATGTTTTTACCATGATAGAACTGGGTGGGGTACTATATCATATATTATTGGTGAAACTGGAATGTTCTCTCAAGAATTGGGTAATGATTATGTTCTTGGGAAACCATTTTGGATGTTGTATATATGGTTATTTAAATTTTCTAAGGGTTTTATATGGGTTATATGATATGATTTCCCAAGGCACTAAGAATAATTTTATATTATTTATCATGATTTTTCAGGGATATCAATTTATTTAAAATGAAAAATAATTGTTATTTTTTTAGAAAACTTAATTCAACTTTTGGGAAAAATAATTTTTTTTATAAGAAATGTTTTTTCATGGGTTGAAACGATTTATCAATGTAATAATTTTTTTCATCTTTTTATGAAACCAAATTAACTTTTTGTGACCATCCCACATTTTTAAAAAAGTCACATGATTTGTGGATGGTAGAGGGAATGGATGAGCTCATGTTTATTTTAAAAAAGAGTTTTCATAAAGATAAATATTTATTTTCTAAAATTTTTATATGGATGAAAAATGGATATTGGTATTACGTATTCAAATTGTATTATATTGTTTCATTAATTATTAGTTAAGGCCTACAAGTCTAAAACTATAATCCTGAAATGATCATCAAAGTGAATGAAAATTAATTCGTTACTAAAATAAAAGAGTATGTGTTGTTTAAGTCCATTTATTTATAAATAATCCATCTTTAAAAGGATTTTCTAGAATATATATTTCAAGATGACACAATTAGAATATAAGGCATTGTTTCCTAGAAATGGAATATGTACCATGATTTGAAATATCAAAAACAAATTCATGAGATAATACAATTAAATAATTATCGATAAATGTTTGGTTTATTACTCATTATATATAAAAACTCTATGATGGTTATCCATTTTTAATACAATATATAGATTTTTAGATATTGTCTTTTACTGAGAAAAAAAATAATAAATTTCAATTAAAATAGAAATCCTGAATTTTATAAATTTTATTTAAGTCAAATATTTAAATTCAAACAAAATGAAATAAGAGAAATTTAATGTACAAATACGTTAAAAATTTTGATTTTTAATTTAATCATTATGATTTTTTGATTATTATGTGAATATATAATTTTATTTTCACTTTGACAAATCAATATCTATAATATTTTTTTCCAGGTGATGTTCTTAAAAAAACCATACATTCAAAATAACTATCTTCTAATATATATATATATTAACATAATTTTTTATGATTCATTATAAAATATAACGTTCTATAAGATCATAATTATTTTTCTAATTTAACATAGGAAATAATGTAAAATATTATTTTCTCAAATGTATAGGTTACTATTGTTGAAAACAACTTCACATTTAACCTTTAGTGGAAATATAATTTATCATTTATTTTTATGAAATATATGTATTGAAATTAATATCATAAATTATCATATCTGAAGAGACATGTTCATCCACCCAATATTATATAAATAAGATTGAAATAATTTTTACATTAGGTATTATGGATAATAATTTTAGTCTTTCATGTTATTATAAATGAGAGTCCTTTGATTATACTATATCTGATATAGAATTATTAGAAAAATAAAAGTATGTTCATTGTATAAAATACATCCCAAAAGGTATCACATTGGTAATGTTGAAAATAGAAGAACAAACCAAATAGCCCTACCACTATGGAAATGATAATATTTATAGTTGTAGGATTGTAGCGTCTCGACATTAAATACATGGGCATCTACATAAAATAATTAGATATATTAAACCAATAATAATTTCCTAATTTGAATGGGATGATATTTCTTCATCCATTATTTTTAGATTCCTAAAAATCACCTACATTTACGATAAAATTTTATTTTGTCATCAATATATTATTATATAGTATTGGTTTGGATGAATCAATTTCAAGTATTATGTGATTTTAAAACATTTTTTTGAAACATAAAACATTGAATACACATAATATAATAAAATCAAACAGTAAGAGTGTATTTTAATTTTTAAAATCAAGTATCCCTAAAATTTAAAATATATAAATGAATCCACACAACCAATAATACTATATACTCCACTTTTTTTGTTGATCTTATAAGAAATGATTTTTTTTAAATATATCCTTGTTAATGTATCTACAAAGGTCACACAGGAACACATACAAGTCATTAGTATAAATTTACCCAACTGGTGATCGGTGTCAAAATACTTATCACATGTCAGAAATGAAGGAACATGAAATAATTGAGCAGATATAGAAGAACACACAAAGGATAGGAAACATGTTATACAAAATTTGTAAAATATTAACAAAATAATTTAAATTTCACCATCAATAAAAAGTTTGTACCAAAATGGTCCTCCTTATTTTTGAATGTCAATGAAATTTATAAGATCATATATTCTATTATAAATTTATCATTCTTGTCACTCAATTCAGGGTGTGATCCGTGTTATAGTGTAAAGGGTTTTGTGTACTAGAGTCAACACAACTACGCTATTCACAATAGCGAATAGAAAAATTGGCATATGATAGTGATGATATCCTAGCTACCTATTATTTGGTCTTATAACCCCAACTACAATAACATGAATTGATTTCATACTTTATTACAATTTAATCACATACGTGTGATCTCATCATGATGTTCCATTCATTATAGTAGTCTTAAAGAACTATAAACATATAAGAATATAATTTAAATTGTAATTAAAATAAAAAAATGTATAAAATACTCTTTGACATCTAGGAAATTCATTTAAACATTCCATCTAAATATCATATGTAAATGAAACAAAATATAGGTGAGATGAAATGATTAGTAAGGATTAATTGCGAAATTTCTTGTCTTCAGTGAATAAGGAATAATAATTTTTGAATGGTAAAAAATACAAAATAAATTATATTTAATCAATAAAATTTGATTAAATTCATCCATATATGATATAAATAAAATCATCACAGGGATAATATTAAATATATTATTCTTTATGTGAATTAATGATATTGTACATAAATATGTAATAAATCATGATATGTATACCTCTAAGTCCATGTTGCAAGGTAGTTTTAAAAATTTATATTAATACACCAAATATAAATTTGATAAGGATAAATAACTAGATTATCTCATGAGACAGGTTGTGGCATTAAGGGGATATATTATTATAGGCCCCATTATTCATTTAATGTACTATTTATTCATCCTATACTTAAGGATAAATTTAATTAATAAAAAATATTCCTTAGTAAAAAAATATCCATACTGATTAAGAAATACGTAATACAAATATTTCCCAATTCAGTAAAAAAACATTTATAGTAAAATAATATATGTAAAACTAGAATATAGTTTATGAAATTAAAATATTAATGATATAAAAAGATAATATATTAAATTGAAATTAAATTCATATTGAATGGTAATCCTACGAATGTTAATGATTTAGGTGGATTTTTTGTAACCACAACATTAATGAAAGATGATATTAAATTCATTATAGATATATGTTTTCTAATAAAATCAGGTGTTTTAGAAAGTAGATGATAAATAAAAAATTTTAATTTCATTAAATAATTTTTGTTCTGAATCAATATATAAAACATATAGGATAATCTAAAGATAAAAAAATGGTTTTAGTGATAGAATATTCTTCTCACACTAAATAAGTGTAAAAGAAACATTCCTTTTAATGTTCTTATAAAGAGTTTATGATTATTATTTTTAAATATTATAGAAATATTTTATAAAAATATAAAAATATAATAGATAATTTAAAATTTCCTTAAAAAAATTATTTTTGTAATAAAAAAAGTTTTTGAAAAATAGTTTTAAAAAATTCTGTCATGGAAGAATAGTATACAAAATAAAAAACTGATATAAGATTGGCATTTCTTCAATGAATTATTATTGAATGAGTATGTTGAATTAAATCATTATTCATAAAGAAAATACATTTTAAATTTAATTACATCAAACATTAATTTTATTCAACACATAAATTTAATTATATTCATAATAACAAATATGACTCAATCGATTAGAAATTGAGATGAAATCCCTAACAAAGATTGAATCATTAATGTGTGAATTAATTAATAAAGTTATTATAAGTAATAAATTCAAATCCACGTAATGGACATATAAATAGAACATAAAATAATCAAATGTCATTACATACATAATCCATGCTAAACATATTTAACGAATACAAAATATATCTGAATGAAAAAAATTAAGGTGTGAAACATCTTACCTATTACATGAATTCCACCAAACAAGTTGGGATGTAATTAAAAATAAACATAGGGTTATTATAAAAAGATTATATATCTATAAAAATATATATAATTCCATAAATTCTTTACTTATATCCAATTATCATATTTTATTTATAATTCATTACAAAAATCAATATTCGGGGTGATACGTACTTCATTTCATTAGTTTTGTACTGTCTCAAAAGATTGGTACATGTACATTGATTATGGTTCAAAAATATTTACAATTAAATAATGATACTAATTTAATATATATTAATAATATATAAATATATTGATGCATCTATAACATATAGAGATACGAAATTTTATTACATCATTCATGGAGTTCATAGGATGTAAGTATTCATTTAAACTATTTTATGTCTTTGATAGATGGAAGAAAACATTGTTAAATAATAATTCAACATCATAATACAATTTTAATATCATATATATCTTATATATTTTTAATCTATATATTAATTACCAATATGAAAATTTGAAATAAAAAACAAATCACATCACTTTATTGATGTGTTGGTCCACATGTATGCATGGACACCATTATCATTTTATAATTTATTGGAAATTAAGAATGTATATATGATATTATAATGTTATAAGAATATTTTTTTCGTAAAATATTATATATATATATATATATTCATTTTTTATATCCTTCCCATTATATCGGGGATGTAAAAAAATTTACCCCACAATGTGGAGACAGAAAGTTATACATACGCATGAGTGATGTTGTCTCCTATAGTGTGACATAAATGTTAGGGAATATGATTTAAAAATTATCACAATAGTATATAAAATTATTTATCATTAATTATTTTTCATTTTAATGTGTATAATAATAAAGAATATGATTTTGTTGTATAAAAGAGATGAATGAGTATGTGTAGAAGATTACATCTACTTGGGTAGTATTCCATTAGTTATTCACTAATGAGACATATTGTTGATGTTTTGGGAACTAAAAAAATGAATAAAACATGGATTGTAATTTTGATAATAGAAAATTGTAGGTCATGGTATATCTAGTTTTTTCAATGCGTTATAATGAAAAAAGAGACTATGATTCCATTTACATGTGCGTGTTGGGTTATTAAAGGGATATTATAAAATATAAAATTATTTTAAATAATATTTCATTCTAGATTGATTAAAATAAAATTAATTGTAAAAATATATTAATAGGATTCTAAATCATTGGAATATTTTGTTTATTTTCCACCCTTATCAATAACTTTTATCGCACATATTAACGATTTTTATAATTATGAAAATATTAATATTTTCTACAATTTCAGTCTCATGATTGTGAAAATTGATGGGGAAACATCCCATAAATAGGGCATGAATGATGTAGTAATCAATATATAATATATTTTTTCAAATTTAAGTTTCTTTTTAAAATTAACTCACTTTATAAAATAAAATATATAAGAACCAATCCTTTTTGTTAATTTTGTAACTATATATTTAATTTGATATTAAAAACAACCTGAAAATAATTTAAATACAATATAATCATTTCAAAGCTAAATATGATAAATTTATCTATGAAATTCCACACACAAAATTATTCAATCAAATTTAATCACATTTAGTAATTTTTTTTTACAAAAATTATTTTCTTTTTCCATTAAATTAAAAAATATTGTGTCTTTGTTGCATAAGAAATTATTGTAAAAATTTCTTATTTAAAAAATATAAAATGATTTCCATGATAGAAAATATTTTTCATTAAAATAAATTTATATATATAATCGTATAATGTGTTTAACTTTATATAAAAAAAATAATTTTAATAAAATAATGATTTATAAACTTTTCTCTATTTATTATATAAGATAATTTAAAGATCAAAATTATATACAAATGTAAATATGTAATATATTCTATGTTTTTTATGATTATGGAAGAAATATATTAATAACAATATATTTAACCTTGTTTTGCATTGATTTTTAATTCCTTTCAACATTATTTCAATTTAAATTACCCAATTTTTCATTTACTAATGAGGTAAATTTTTACTATGACTACTATTCACATTAAAAAAATAAAATGAAACTATTTATAAAATATCACCAACCTGATTCCAAATATATAATATATTTTTAAGTTCTCAATTAATAGCTGCAGATGATATAAATGTAAGAGAAAAACATAAAATACAAAAACAATTATAGAATTTTTAAATTCTTTTCAAAGAACATAAGTTCTATGAATTCATGAAATATTTATCTTAAAACACGATTATTAAAAATAATGTGGTCAATATTTATCATTAACAAAAAATTAAAATAAATATATAAATATAATTTGAGATGGGTTTATATTATTAAATGATATGCTAGTATGTGAAGAATATATGATTTCAACAAATCACCATAAAATCATTCATTTTATAAAAATAAAAAAAATAACACAAAAATATAATTTATATGATGAAATCCTAATTTAAGTTCCCCTTTAAAAATATTTCAACTAAATGTTTTAAAAAGTAAATTTAATATTTACTCCATAAAAATTAGAAATATATTTTGAATAAAAAATATATTGATATATTTAAAATACATTACAATAATCGGAGTATTTGTTTAAAAAGTATTATTAAAAAATCATTAATCGATAACCTAATAATTATTAATTACTTTGGTTAATCCTATTCATAACACCTAATTTAATATTCAGATGACAAATATTCAAGTAATAATAGTTTTATAAAATATAATAGTTCTTTAATACTCAAGGATGCGTATCATGTATACCATTGAATATAATATTATTTTAAATTATCAGAATATTATATAATACCCACATAAAAAAATTATTCCCTTTTAATCGAATATTGACCATCAAATATTTTCCCATGTTGACATTTAACATCATAAAAATGGATAATAATAACTATTTTAAAAAGGATATAAGGGAAAAAATGTTACTTAAAATATCACATATTGAGTTTCTTATAATAAAAGAAAATAGTATGATAGTTAAAATATGTAAATAGAAGAGAAGACTGATATTGAAATCCTAATGGAGAGTGATATAGAAGACTTGTAGGAGAAGTTTCACCACTAGAAATCCCAAAATCATTAATACTGAATACACCATCAATTAATCCAAAATTAATGAATTTTATATCATTTTTTATGGATTCATTTCCTCAATTGTTTGAATTCATTTACCATTTGGGTTAATAATATAAGTAAATACACCCAATAGAAAAGTATAATTTCATCCTTTAGTCAATTTCAACCACAATCTCTTATTTCTATCTAAATGATGAGTATTGATGATGATGAATTTATGTATGAATCACAGAAATCATCATTTAATGGATCACACATTCCATAAATAGAAAAAACGTTCCACATATCATTAGATAGTAAAAAATTATAAACATAAAATATGATAAATCAAAACATTTATAATACATCTGATGATGAATTAAAATATTAATCTAAAAATTTTAAATATCAAAATACAAATTTTGAAATTGATCATTTCATAAATAACTTATCATAAAATTTATAAAAACATTTTTACTAATTTCAATCTCATGAAATTAAAAGGATTTGGAAAAATATTCTTATAAGATTAATTTAAAAATTATCTCTAATCATCATTAGTCACTTATAAAGTCATATATCTAGAAATATATATCCCATAATCAAAGAATTTGAATCATAATCTAATAATTTTTATAAATAACCTCTATTGTTATCATAAAAAAGGTTATATATATCAAAAATATTATTTAACATTTATTTTCAAAATTAATTTCCATTTTATCTAACAATATTTTGAATACCTTAATCATATAATGATATAAAATAATATAATGATCATCTTATGAAATAAAATTAATAACATCATTATTAAATAAATTTGAAATACCACATTTATTTAATAGAAAAGTCATTGGATCCAAACATGTATTAACCCGTTAATCCCAACGGAAAATAATTACCTAAACATTTAATATCGTCTTAACAGAAAAATTATTTCGAAATCTAAAATTATATAATGAAATATAAACATAATATTTCTAAAGAACCATTTCACTAATACACATACTATACAAATGGGTTTCATTCATATATATGTATCCCAAAGTATAATTACTTGGGAAAAACTCAAATTATATAAAACCACATATGGGTAATATATTCCATTACAAACCTGATCAACCAAATAATTATCGTCCTATTAAAAAATTTATCTTATATCACAATGGAAATTAAAATTATCTTATAGGTTATATTATCTCATTCATAATAATTTTTCATATATAAAAATTGAATTATCCTAAGAATATACCACATGATTTTCAAAAATCGTTCATAATAAAAAAATACTAATTATGAACCAGAATTAAGGAAGATGTATAATTGACCAACTCATTTTGGAGTTATTTCCCATAAACATCAGTTACAAACAAACATTTCCCACTTATAGTATTTATATACGGATACATTACATGGAAAACCACATAATATTTTCCAAAAAAAAATTTATGAAATTTTTTTTACATAGAATTATCCTAAAATTGGTCATTGGTTTATGTTCTCTAATATATTTTCTCCAAAATATTTTTCAAAGTATCCTTAATAAATTCCCACTTATAAAACTTGTAACAACCCCAACTCCAATAACTCAAACCCTATGTTTAATTTTTTACATTGTCAAAATATGCATGGTATCTCATACTCATGTGATAATCAGTTTTATATCCTTTAAAAAATTTATGCATACACTATACATTTCTACCTTTTAATTAAAATATAATAAAAAACATATTTCACTATCCTTTAAATAAAATAAATAAATCGTATCATGGGTAAAATATGAAAAATAATGGTAGTCACAAATGTGTATTAAGGTTTAAACCCACAAATATATATCATTGGGGAATAATAAATATTAAATATATCAAGGTAAATAAATGAAAACTAAAGAAATATAATTAATAAAGAGATCAAGAAATGTTTCATCGATAATATCATCAAATCAATATCATGTATAATAATTAATGAATTATACAAGAAGTAAATGATTAATTTTTTAGTTCATGATCTCAAAAAACATGATATCTCTATAAAAAATAAATAATTTTAAGACCAATTAGTCCATTATAGGAAGAATTAATGTGTATACTGGTGATTTCAAAGAATAAGATACACTTATTTGCTTTCCTGTTTCTTTTTCTAACTTTTTCTTGACTATCAGATCATGGGAATTGTTTTTGGATGTCGACATAACAATGTTTTATATAATTTTTAGCCATCTTGGTTTTTTATATTAAATTTTTAGGTTTTTATCCTAATAGTGGAAGAACATGATTATGAAGGATATTGGAAAACATTGAGAAGTATCCTTTGCTGAATTTGGTTTCACTTATGCATGCGGCATGATGTCTAATGGCTATGAAGTATGCTGTGATTTTTATGCATCTGTTTTCTCTCAATGTTGTAAATCCCTTAATTCCATGATCGTGTAATCTTGTTTCACCTTGTGCATCTGTGGTTAAATTTCTCTATTAATAAATTTAGTATCTTCAAGAATTGGATGACCAATTACTCTCTAACGTTTAATTAAAAATTGGATAGAAAATAGAAATACCCTATTCAATGTGGTTCTCCAACAATTTTGCCTCATGATTCTATTTTATGCATCAAGTGGATATAAAATTATAGTCCCAACTTTCCACTATTTTCCTATTATTTCATTATATTTTTTTCAAAATTTTTAATTAATAATCTATATTACAAATCATCAAATATAGTTATTTATTAAGGATTATGGAATATTAAATTTTCTATATTCAATTATATAATAGTCATACTAAAAACCTATCTAAAATGACATACAGTTTAAGAAAGAATCATTTTCATGATACAATCAACATGAATACTTAAAATAAATGAAATTTCCAAAAAAAAATCACATAAATTTTAATGTTTCAAGAGAATATAGATGAAGAGAACATAAATGAAGGTTGGATTTAATATCAGTGAAATATGTGATTTTTTATTAAATAACATCTAAGAATGTTTTTTTGAGAAAAATTAAATTAATATTTATTAACGTGTTAAAAACTATATGGATATTCTAAAGAGAACGAAAGTGTTTTGGAAATAAGAAAATCCATTTATGCCATATACATTTATAATAATCATTTCTTTTAACTTTTCAAAAATCTGTTAAAAAAATTATTTATGAAATAAATTGGATATATTTACATAATACAATATTAAGTTTTATTTAAAACATTAAATTTCTTTTATAAATCATTTTAGTCAATAATAATACTTATTTGAAAATAATTTTGGAATATATACACGTGAAAAAAAATATTAACCTTAAAAAATAGTAAGATCAAATTTTTTATTAAGAATTAATCGTTAAAGAGAAACATGATTTAAATCCTTGATTATTGTTATTAAATATGTATTCATGTTAAATATCACAATAGATATGTATATATACAACATAAATTTAAATAGTTTTACACTACCTAGTATGCCCAAGAGAGTGGAAATTGATATGAAATTCCATACCAAGATTGTATGATTGATGTTGTAATTAATAAATTAATTAATTATTTGTACCAATTGTAAATATATATAATTTTTATTAAAATACAAATTAATTACAGGATATCACACATATAATTTTTGCGTAACATAATTTTTGAAGAAATAATATAACCCAAAAAAGGAAATTGAGTTACGAACACCCTTATCATAGGTCACATTTCCTTCGTACTTATCCAAACCTCACATTTAATCATTATATTTTTAATATAAATATATATTCCATAAGATACATACATATATATATATATATTTATTTAATAGAACATAATATTTACTAATAACTTTTAACAAAAATAATATTTACAATTATTTCATTATATCACAACATTATTTTTTTAACATGTTTGGATTTGGTAGTTCTTATCCCTATACATATATTTTTGTTAAATGATCAACAAAAAATTTATAATAATATAAGGATAACATCCCATGTAATAATAGAATCAATCATTTTCATCTCTATTATTATTTATTAGCGATATATTATTTTTAATTTAAATGGGTTGATTTGTCTGATATCATATCTGAAAGGTAATAATGGGTTCTATCAAAACCATACATTTAACACAAGACTGAGTTATACAAAATAATAATAAATTATTACAATTATTATTTTAATTATTAGTTAAAGGAAAAAAAATCAATTTCAAGGAATTTATATAACTTACTACAATTTTTTTACACTTTTTTGGTAAATTGTTTTACAGTTATTAAATAAATTTTAGTGGCATAAAATAAGATTAATTCTAATTTTAAGGATAACATACTGTAACATTTTTTTGAAGAAATTAGTAAAACATTTTGATGGAAAGAAAATTTTAAATTTTGTTTTTATAACTTTGATATTTTCTATTATATAAAATAATCTTATATTTCTGATGAGAGATATCATAATTTACATTGGATGAAATTTTGAAAATTTTCTGATGAAATTCATATTTTAATGAATATTGATGAAAACTACATCTTTGTACAAAACTATCATTTAATATAATTTTTATATAGTTATAATATCCCCGTAAGTGGTTAAAATTATAAATAAACACTTTCTTTATCATTTAACACAATTATGATCATTGCAATTAATCGTACATTTAATTTCGATACACACACATGTCAATATTTTGATGGTTTATACTTTAAATTTTTTTTAATATCTGTAAACAAGATAAGTAGATAACACAATTTTAAGCTTTATATGAATTTAATTTTGAAAAATTAAATACATGATTGAAATCACCATGAAAAATATTTTCTAATAGGATCTAAATATTTTTTTATCAATAGTAACAGTAGCATTTTATTTTCCACGATTAGAAGATAAATCATGTAAATAAGGGTAGAAATAATATAATATTTATACAAAAATACTCTAACACCTGTCCAAATATTATTGGGTGATTTATGTTTGACCGATACAATGGTTGGGGCGAAATTGTGGACTTTTGAAGCCACTTGAGTATGATTATGACATTAATAACCTGTTATTTTAGTTATTAATTAAAATATCATAAAAATATCTCTTATTAGTATAAAAATTTTAATATGGGTTTATTTAATTTATAACATAGATTATTTATAGTCATTAGAAAAAATAAAACTTTACAATCCTCATGGATATTTATATATAATTTTTATAAAATAAATAATTAAATTTAATTATGACATAAATATGATGCAATAATTAATTTACATTTGGAATAATCAAATAAATGATACTAATAATATTAAAAAAATATAATTTAAAATATTTCATTCTATCTATGAATTGAATCAGTGTCTATGACATATTATAAGTCAACTCAATGGATTTCTTCTATGTAATATCTCTATCTGGATTTCATTAAAATTCAACAAAATAAATAGTGTCATAATTGAAAGTATTGATATTTTATAAAAATAATATAACATTAAGTTATTTAAAAGTAATATTAATATTTAAAATAAGTAACTATTATATGTTATAAAAGTTCATAAACATACTATTTATGGGAAATTGACCCTAGATATGTAAAATTTATAGCATATTAATATTTAAAATGTTGTTATAATAATTTAAATTAAAATATAATAATTAAGGCTAAATTGAAATAATAAGGTATAAAATAAACTCCATAAATCTATAACAATTATTGGATGAGATTATTTTGACCTATAATCCTTTAAAATTCCAAATATATTAGTTTAGGGCCCTTTATAATCAAATTTAATTTATATTAATTTAATATTTTTAATAATTCCAAGAGTTCCCAACCTTCTCATATAAAATGGAAAACATTCCTCTTTATTAACCACACATAAAAATACTTTTGGTATGTAATTAATCATCACAAACCCCTTTAGGGAATATCTTCTAACATTCATTATTCCATAGTATAGGCATAACACCCTCTGTTGAGGTGTTATGATGTTATTCAATGATTGTCGGCCATAGAAGAGGTATCATTTTTTTTATATATATTTATATTTTCTGTCTTAGTCAACTTATATAAAATAATATTCTTCCTAGTTAAATTAATAACATCTTTATCATATATATATATATATATATTTTATTATGATAATATCATGATCAAAATATAAATCTACTTCTATTACATGGGAATGGAGTTAATTTTTCATTCGTAGGAGTTAACTATCTGCTCCACGAACCAATATAACACTTTTTCTATAACCATATCTAAAGGATGGATATAATTATGTAATAAATGTGTATATAAGATAATCATGACAAATTTATCATTATAAAATAATAATATGTTTATTATATTATCATTTTCTATAAAAAACGATAATATCGTTTTGCCTTCATGTGAACTATCACCTCCCCGAAGCGATGTGAATCATTTTTATTCACCAAGTTACATGTATAATATATATAATAATAATTAAAATATTATTATTATGTTATAAATATTATTATAATTCTATAATGATAAAATAATAACTAATATTTTTCTATAATTATCATTGAAAAATTGAAAATGTTACCCTCGCGTACTTACTACCTACCCTCTAGACGAATATAACACTCTTCATTTTTCATACCATAAATAGATAGTTTTATTTAACTATATAATGAATGTATAAATGTAATAATTATGTGATTAATATTATGCTTTAGATGATTTTTTTAGGAATTAAATGGGTAATTTACATAAAAACAAGTTCTTTTTAGACTCAAGAACTGATTATCCACAAACTGACTGATATGAACTTAAATAATTATTCAATTGATATTACATGATAATAAGTGATTTTAAAGGAATAATAATCATTAAAATAGATCTAATGGAATTATAAATTAATCTATGTTTATTATTCAGGAATAAAAAATATTATACGAGATGAGTCAGACTAAAGGAAAGGGACATCTTTTCAATCTCCATTCATTGATTCATATTTTGATGTTTTACACCACATTAGTTTTTAAGGGGTATAATCAACCCCTCTGAATTTCAATTTATTAAATGGTTATAAAAATTAATATTTTTATATAATGCATTTTAGTTTCCCTAAAAATGATAATTCATATGTCTTTAATGTATGCAGTGACAACAAATTCTCTGCCACCATGACCATTATTTGATATTCATATTTCTCTAAAAGCCTTAATTTTTTTAAATAGAAAATAAATAACTTATTCCATATTTGGGTATTTTTGTATAAAAAATATTTATGAAGGTGTATTTACATTTTCAATATCATGATATGAATTTTATATGATAGAAGATGAAATTTTATGAGAGACATGTTGACAATTGAAATCTTTTATGTGTTATGATTATATATTTATTTGTGGAAATTTTATAGGTGGTATTGTGGTAAACCAAAGATGGGTGGTTATGTGATAAAAGAAATACGGGTGGTTCTATGAGAAACCAAGGATGGGTGGTTACATTATATCCTCTAATGCATTGGGCATGGAAGTAAATTTTATGGCTATTCTAGTTGTAAGTTTGATATGCATAGATGTTGATCGTATGGTTATTCCAATTGAGTATGATTATGTCCCATGTTGCCTCTATACGTTATATGTTTCCTTATATAAGTATGGTATAATTATTTTTGTTACAAAATGGGTAAACAATGATCTTATATTCTTTAATGAGTAATTAATACTTCATGAAGGTGAAATGTATTAGAAAATAATAATGTATTCAGGGATTACATGTTTCCCAGGGCTATCATTTATCTTTTTTTGTATCCCTTATGACTTTATTATGCTCATCCAAATTTTGAAATATTTTTCATCGGATTTAAATTTTAATAGATTCAAGGATAAAATCAGGTATGTGTTATTATATTGAATCATCAAATGAAACCATATTTAATTTTTTATTTTCTGTTTTTAAAAACTGATATTGAGTGGAAGTGTCTAATTTATAATATCTATGTTGTTATGTATGAGTAATTTCCTTATTAAAAAATTATATAAACCATAAAATATCCATTATTTGAATGATAGTAAAATTATTTACATAACTGAAGATTATGTATTGCTTAAGGTTGGGGCCTTATAGTTCGTATAAATAGTTGGTTGAGAAAACTATATGGGTTAGAAGTTTATTAATAGAATATCCATAATTTCTGTTTAATTTAAGTTCAAAATAATATGATATAGCTTTTGAATATTACTATGTTGCTTCATCTAAGATATATCTATTAATAATGGTTTTATAGAGAGGAATCATGTTTACTATACTGTGATGATATAAATAGGAAAAGAACCTTCCAAATCCGCATCCTGTGATGGTCAGAATTGGAACTAAACTAATTTTTTCAGTTATTTATCTATTAATAGAGGCAATAAACGGTGGTTTCTTCATGCATGTGATCAACGAAATCAACCACAATGGAATATATTGGATGTTTAGAATTTTATTAGGAAACATTCTCAATGATTCATATAATTATATCACCTTGAACATATTAAAGGGTAAATTAGAGCACTAGAAAGTATTTATGATGTAATGCAGTGTTCAAACGATCAACTGATTTGTATTGTTTTTTATCATTTTGAAAGTGATGCTGATCATTGTTGGTCAATATTTAAAAATATCAGAGGATGTAAAGATATTGATATCATGTAGTTGGTTGAATTTAATAAAATATTCCGTATGAAATATTTTCTTATCCCAGATCTAATAAGGATAGATATGAAATTATTTCATTGGGTGATAAGGAATATAATTCAATGAATTTATATGAAGAATATTTCACCTATTTTTCAAGGTAAATACTAATATTATTCAGGATTTAGATAGTAAGATAACTATGTCTTACTTCAGATTAAATAATAAATCCCTTACATCATTAGGTTCATATGAGTTAAATAGATGTTAGAGAATTTTACATTTTTCTACGATGATATAAATGGGGTTTTCTGATGATCATTTGTTCTCTAAGAGAGTGAAAAAAAGTGAACCATCCAGTAGGATGTGGGAAGTAAGTCATCAGAGATGTTTGAAGGTTATAAAACTAAATATTCATATTGGGAGATGAAGGGTAAAAAGAATCCTGAAGAATGTATCTAAAAGTCTGGGAAGTGCTTCCAATGTGGTTAGACTGGTCCTAATTATCATGACTGCAAAGGAGATGATCTTGAATTTAATGAATGGACGACAATAATATGTTTTAGTTATAATGAGTTAGGGAATTATTCCAATGTATATCCAAAGTTGATTACCCAGGGTGCAATCAAACATGATCAAGATAAGAAGTGGGGTGAAAATAATGTTCTACTACTATATTTGATGAGGTAATATCAAGTGATGTGGTGACATGTTTTTATAGGTTTTTACAAAATATTACAATACTGTATCTGACTCTGGGTCATTAAATTCATTCATTTATAAGATCCTTTCAAATAAATTGGAAATAAAACCTTATTATGTGATATAAATTATTGGTAAACCCGTTCGGTGTATGTATTAAAGATTCAAATATTTATAGGAATATTCATAATAACATTTGTCGGATGGATTTTTATACAAATCATGTTGAACATTCCATAGTAGAATTTGATATCATTTTGGGATTGGATATGAATTTATTTTATCATAATAAAATATATTTCAGATTCAAGAATGTTTTATTCAAGGATTTCATACCTTTTATAACATACCATGATTATGAGATATTTATTAAATTTGGTAGTGTATATAACATATTCCATGTTATTTAAAATAAATAAATTGTTTTAATTTGTGACATTACACTAGTTAATTAATTCATAATTTATTTTCTTGATTAATTTCCTTATATTATACATAATCAAGAGGACAAATTTACTGTTGATTTAGTTCATGATGCTAAAACTTTTTCTAAAGCCCCTTATCAAATGGATTATTAGATCTGGGGGAATAGAATAAAATGTTTCCAAAATTTCATGATAAAGGTTTCATTGGACCCAGCACATCATGTGGGGGTGATCATGTTTTATGAGTCAAAAAGAAATATGGTTATATGATATTTTATATTTATTATTGATCAATTAATAACATCATTATTATGAAGAAGTTTCTTTTTCCTTATATTGATGAATTTTTTGGTCTGTTCCCAAGAGCTCAGTATTTTTCGAATATTTATTTGATGTCTAGGTACCATCAAAATAAGGATAAAAAAGATGTGATTACAATGAGAGTGTTCTGAATGAGATATATAAATTATGTGTTTGTATTTATGACTTTTGGGTTATCTAATGGATCATTTCTATTTATGAATATCATGAATTGGGTCTTTCATCAGTTTTTGGATCGATTTATTATTGTTTTTATAAATGATATTTTGGAAAATTATAAAAGACTAGAGGGACATGAAATTGACATAAGGATTGTTTTGAGAACCTTACAAGAAAATAAACTATATTTAAATTTTTTATGTGTGATTTTTTATTAAAAAAATTATTTCCTTCGTTATATTGTATCTAAATATTGAATAAATGTGGAACCTTCAAAAAACATTATTTTTGACGAGTGTCCATGAAATACAAATATAATATACATTCATAGTTAACATGAATTATAGGGTGTTTATAGAAGGATTATAGAGAACATTTCATAGTTTTCTATCCACCTAACAATTATAACATGTAAGGGATTTATATTTATGTAGAAAAATTAATGTGATGATTGTTTTCTTGAAATGAAAAAAAAATTAGTTAATTCTCTATTTTGGACCCTAACATTCAAGAATGGTGAATTGTTTATCTATACCGATGATTTATTGATATTTCATGGATATTTCCTAGTGAAGAGTGATTAGGTAATTTCTTATTATTCTCATTATTTAAAACCACATATATTAAATTACCCATCAAATGATTTTGAATTAGGTGTTTTTCTATTTTCATTAAAACATTAGAGGCATCAGTTTTTTGAAGTAATGTGTAAAATATATACTGATCAAAAAGTTTTTATGAATATATTCACTTAAAATAAATTAAACATGATACATATGAGATGTATGGAATTATTCATATATTTTCATGGCATGATTCATTACCATCCAAGAAATTCAATATTGTGGATAATGCATTGAGTAGAAAACTTAAGGCTATGTTAATCCTAATAAATTTGAAATGAGATCCTTTGGTTAATGATTTGAGGAATTTTTGCATCAAATTTGTTTGTTTAGTAAATTCATCTCTTTTGTTTTAGGTGTTAGATAAATCACATCTATTAGTAAATATTTATCAATCCTCGAAAGAAGACCATGAAATGAATGAAAAAAGTAGAATTGGTTCAGAAGGGTATGTTACATGAATTTATCATTGATAAAGAATATATTTTTATGTTCGGGATGAAAATATCTATTTATTAAGATTCCAAGTTGAAGAATTATTTGTTATGTGAATCGTATAGTAATACATTTTAATTTAATCCTTGAGTAATTATGATGTGCCGAGACCTTCATGGGTATTATTGGTCAGATATAATGAAGAGAGATATTACTGTCTTTGCCCTGGATGTTTGATTTTTCAACTGGTTAATGAAGAGTGATAGTTATAAAAAGGGATGATTTACCATTTTCCAGTGATATAATGGGAATGAATAAATATGTCCAATGATTTTGTGGTGGGATTGAAAAAGACTTATCGAGGTAACAATGCGAAAGGGATTATTGTTCATTGATTGATTAAATATACTCGTTTTCTACATATTGAGGTACTTTAACACAAGATCACATTTATTGATTTTATATTTAAGATATGTTTGTGATTAATGGATTGATCCTCTCTATTTCATTTGATTATGATCCCATGATCACATACTACTTCTAAAAAGGACTTTAAAAGTTAATGGGTTATGAATTAAATTCTAGTGCATATTTTCATCCTCAATCAAATTGGAAGTAAGAATGAAAAATTATGACCTTAGAGGATACGCTACGTTCATGTCCAATGGATTACCAAGGATGTTGGTATTAGAATATTTATTCGGTTTATCTTTCAATAACAACTATTTTCATTCCAGTATACAGATGGTACCATTTTATGAATTATATAAAATGTGGTGTCAAAATTTAGGTTTTTGGGATGTAGTAGGTGATACGATATTGATCGGACCAAAATCAGTAGAAGAGATTGGAAGAAGGTTTATTTGATTCAGAGGCATCTGAGGATTGATCAGAGCATATAGAGAATGTATGTAGATAACCAGAGAAAAAATCTTTCATTTGAGGTAGGAGATCATGTCTTCCTCAATTATTCTCCATGAAAAAGCTATGATTCATTTGTGTAATAAGGGAAACATGAGTCCATGAGTCATTGGACCCTATGAAATCCAATATAAAGGTGGATGAATAGCATATCAAAAGGATTTTCTTATGATTCTTTCCTAGGTACCCAATGATTTTCATGTATTAATGTTAAGAATACGTACTCTTGATTCATCTAATGTTTTTAGTCTAGAAGTAGTTCAGTTGGAAGAGAATATTTCTTGTGGGAAAAAACATTATGGATTCTTAACTATAGAGAGAAAGTGTTGCAGAATAATATTGTTTTTAGGTTAAGGTATTATTGAAAAACTATATGATGGAAGAGGAAACATGGAAATCTAAAAATTATATGAGGGAGAAATACCCCCACTTATTTGATAAGTGAATAAAATTATAGGGGATAAATTTACAAAAGGGGGGAAGGATGTCACATCATAGGTAATTATTGAGTAAACCATTTATTTTATATTAATATGTAGGAATAATATATTAATTTTACTTTAATGAGGACAATCTGTCGAACAGAAAACATGACACAGAACAACATGTTTCTCTAAAATCTAACATTACACACAAGACTGAGTTATAACAAAAAATAATAGATGATTAATATTATTATACTAAATTATAGTTAACACACATTTGTTGTGTTATAAGTAATGAAAAATACTGACTCTATTATGATTAAAATGTCTAATATATATTTTTATATTTATCCACAAAATCTAAGAACCTTAATATGAGAATTAATCCAATTTTTTTTTCATAAAATAGTCTAATATTTTTAAAAGGTAGTTTTCACGTATATTGATGGAAATCCCATTATAAAACTAGTTTTTTCACTTTTATTTTTTTTTATTTGAAAAATATATAAATCTATTAAAATGAAGGGATCAAAATTTATTTTCCTTGAAATTTTGTATTTTTCGGATAAAACTCATATTTTAATGAATACTAGATAATAAATAATTTTATTTCAAAACTACAGTTTCATCTAATTTTTTAATAATGTTTGACTATCCCTTTCAATAGTATTAGAAAATAATTTAACAATGTTTTTTCATTTAATCCAATGATGTTCATTGGATGTAATTATATATTAAATAAGGATACAAACAATTCTCAATGTTTTGATGGTCTTATCTTTTTAAAAACCAGTTTTCTCAATCAGTCACTAGGATTAGCGTTTAATCTAAATTAACCACTTATGTGAATGGAATTTTGAAAAGGGACATACATGGTTTAAATTAGTGTGAAAAACTTTTATAATAGGGTAAAAATAATTTTTTAGTGAATGTTAACATTAGTATTTAATTTACCACAGTTAAAATGTAAATCATGTAAATAAGGGTAAGAATAATACTAAAATAAAATAAAACTACTCTAAGACTTGTGTTTATCTAATTGGATGAGCTATGGATGACCAAAAAAATATGTGGTTGATAACTGTGGTCTTTTCATTCCACTTGGGTGTGATTGTGACATTAATAATATATTGGTTAATGTAAACATAAATAAATAATAAATATGTCTGTTATTATTAATCAATTTCAATATGGGGTTATATAAGTGGTATCTTAGTCTATAAATACTCATTAAAAATATTAAATTATTACCTAAATCATATTTAATTATATATAATTTTAAATAATATATAATTTAATTTAATTATGACACAAATAAGAGGGAATACTATATTTTTTTAGGTAAGAATAAAATAAATTATACTAATTAAATTTAAATTAACATAATTTGAAAAAATTTATGTATTCCACTAATTCTTTAGGCGATTATGACTTATCAAAAGTCCATTAAATTGATATTTTTTCGAATTCATATCTATGTTTGGAATTCATATAAATGCGATGAATTGAATTGTGTAATAGTTGACACTATAAATATTTTATAAAAATAATATTTTATGAAATTTTTTAAAAACCATAATGATATTTAAAAACAAAAACATTTTAATGATATGTTATATTTGTTCATAAATTATCCATTTATTTGGATATTTTCAACATATAATTAAAATTTATATCCTCTTAATATTTGAAGTATTGTTACCATAATTAAAAATAAAAGAGAATAATTAAGGATAAATTGAAAAAATATGTTTTAAAATAAAATAAATACATATCTAAAAATAAGTGAATGATAGTGTTTATAACATTCCACAACATGTATTCCAAATTAATTAATTTTGGTAAATTTTTAATCAAAAATGGATTTATATTAATTTAATAATTATAATAATTCCAAGAGTGTCCCTCCCATCAACTATAAAAATCCAGTCATTCTTCTCTATTACTCACACTTCAAAATCATTTCAGATTGTCCAAAGTCTCCCAAAAACCCTACCTATAATCCCCAACCACATTACTATGTCTATATATTAGGGATAACACTCTCCTTATTAGTGTTAATGTTCTCTTCAATGGCGATAAACAGAAGAATATAACGCATTTTCTCTATGTTTTTCTATAATATTTCTTCTTCAACATCCTTCAAATCATATTGTTTTTAGGTGAAATAAAAACAGTAGTATGAACAAAATAATGAGATGTTATTAAGATAATATCATAACCTAAACATATCTCCACTTCCATTAAATTGGAAAATAATTAATAATTTGTGCGTATGTGTAAACTATCAATTCCATGAACTGATCATATTATATTTCAATAACCGTCTCTCAAGACAGGTTATAATTATGGAATAACTGTTTATATAGTATTTTAGTTACATATTTATCATTTAAAAATATAATTCTATTATTTTATTACTTTTTATACCCATAAAAATGGTAACTTAGTTCATATGTATATTTGCACTATCACATCCATGAAGCAGTAGGTGTAATTTTTCTTCACCGCATAGCATGAATGATTTATCAAAGTATATTTACATCATAATTATCAGTTTAATAATATTATTATCATTTTGGAAAAACAAAATAATAAATACCTTATTATCTATAATGATCACTGATAAATTGAAATTTTTATTCATAAATATTATTGGCATAATGTATCTACGAATATAATTTTGTTCAATATTCATAGCATAAATAAATGTTTTGATTTGACATTATAATTGATGTATAAATGTTATTATTATGTCATGAATATTATTATTGTGATGATGGAATTAAGACCACATGGACAATTTACAGCATAACTGGTTCTCTTTATACTATTGTAATGGTTATCGAAAAATGTCTAATATGAACATAAATAAATGATAATTTTATATAGTAAATTTTGTAGCCATATAAATGGAATAATTATAATTTAAATGGATCTGATGAAATGATAAATTTACATTCGTTTATTATTAAGTAATATAAATATTTTACATGACGGGTCAGACCCAAGGTAACGGACTTCGTCTCAATATTCTTTCATTGAGGAATATTTGGTTAATATAAACCACCATCTTTTATAATGTGTATTGTAAATCCCTTTGAATTTTAATTCATTAATTGTTTTTAAAATGGAATGTTTTCTTATAAATCATTTAAATTTCATTTAAAAATGGCAAATTAATAGTTTTTAATGTATGCAGTGACAATGACATCTCTATTTTTTCTTTCACAACTCTATAAAATATTGTCTCTAATTTTCATTAAAAATGAAATCTAGGTAGGGAAACCCCACCGACCGAACTCATACACACCAATATACATTATGCTCACAATTTATAAACACTATATTCATTATTACTAGAATCACTATTATAGTAACTATCTTATTTTATTCACATTGGGTGTCTTTGGCGTGATCTTTATTTGTTCATGAATGTATCATTGAAGGATGATTGGATCATATTAGTATATGTAGAACATTACGATACATATTATAAGCCATAGTTAATCTATTTTACATTGTTGTATTAGTATTTTGAAAAATATTTTTCTTCTCATAAGGATCAATGTAAAAGATGACATGAAATAATGATCGAATTATGTCCATCTAGAGAAAAAGATTGCATATATTAATTATGAATATTTAATAGTTGTTTAAGAGTGAATAATCACTGAGTGTCCCATGTCATTTAATAATTCAATTTATAAAATCATTCATAATACAATAATTTTTTTAAAACGTGGTTGTGTGTATAATGTCTTCTCCCATTATATGTTTCCATGATCCACCATTGTGCTGGTTAAGGTGGTGGTCCACTAATTCTATAATGATCATTCATTTGGAACACAATGCACACAATTTACAAAAAATATCATTGGATAATAAAATATTGATCCTGGTACTCACATATGTCGTGGATACACATGGGTCCCATTGAAGGATGATAAGATATTTTTTAATATAAAACCTATTAGAAAAATTAAACAATATTACAAATAAAGTCCATGTACAAATTAATTCTCCAATTTCATCTCAATTTTTTTTAAATATCATTCATCTTAATATCAACATGTCATCATCAAAACACTTTATAGATTTCTTTGATGTTAGGAACAGTTTTCAACTCGTTAGATTTAATGTGTCACCAGATTCCATCTTCACAAACTATCGACGTTAATTTAATCTTAAAAACAAATAAACCATGTTTTTACCTTAACCCAGCTCAAAAATAAATTATTTATCTTTTATGGCCCCTATAAATTGTTTAGAAATTAATTAATTTGAGATAATGGTTTTAATTTCTAAATATTGTTTTGATTCACCTTATAGTAGTTGACCTAATGATATAAATTTTTACAATTTATCATTAAAAATAAAAGGATATTTCCATAATCATATGTGTTAATTATAAAAAACCATTTACACTACAAATTTAGAGGATGAATTTTATAATCATGAAATGGTATTAATGCCATAAAATGTATTGGGAGATCGATTTACATAGTTACATGAACATGGCCCATTGAAAACATTAACTCACATTTAAAAGTATTTCCTATGAAATCATAAATAAAAAAATCATTATTGAAGCCTATGACTATATTTAACTCTTCATGTATCATTATTTTAATAGCCCTAAGAACCAACGTTCCATTTGATACCTAATTACACCAAACATCTCAACATCCCACCCTACTATACATACATGATGATCCCATTATCCCACAATTATACAAAATTATTTAAAAGGATAATATAAAATAGAATATATATAAATAAATATAAAAGAATCATTGAAGATTAATTATTCCAAAAATAAATATAAACAAAATTACATTGTCAAGTAAAAAATGTCTTGGAGGTTATTGATTGATCATATAAAATGCTAATAAATAATACAACTTTGACTCATATCTATCTACATACCGAATGGAGATTCAATTAAAATAAGGTTTTTTAGGATACCACATCTAATTCATAGTGAAATATAAGATTAATGGTAATTACAGAATTTGAATCCCATGATTCAAAATGAGCACTAGGGAGGGTGGATGATCTTAGAACGAAAAATCTCACTATTTAAGGAACTGAATTGTAAATATTTATTGATTAAATATATTATGATACTTTATTCTGTCTAGTTTAAAATCATTTTCTTCTTATCTATACAATATATGTGGTTCCACTGAAACTGACTCTAGGTCACTGACTTTTTTTTCAACACCTAGATCTACATTATTGATTTTAGTATCTTTTAGTAGCTTCTCCAGAACTATATAAATAAATGATAAAGCATAACAATATTCACTATAAATTATTATTTTAACTTTTTTAATAGAGACTCCATATTATATTTATATACCTTCAATGCTAATGACACTTTATTATCTCATAGTGAAAATGTTCTCTAGTGTTTCCAAAACTACTAAACTAAATGTATCAAATATTGGATCCACTAGAACAAGGATATAAATAATACTCCCCTTGATTGTCATACCTAGATCCATATTAAACCAAATATTCTAAAAATCACAACTATCAAATGAAATATAAATTTAGTCAACCGATCCTATATTAACCATAATAAGCTAAAACTAAATTATTTATTAACTCAATTTTTTTGTGAGGTTAAATATCACCACATGAATCTATAATTGTTCTCTAAATCTTACAACAAACTATATAGATTTTCAATCCAAATCAACAGTCATATTAAAATAATAGAGTTGTAGGTCAGTGAATATATTTGTATAGTTTATCAATATAATCAATCCAGTTTTTGTCTTTATATACTTCTGATATTTTACATGATGATGTATTTCTACATACAACTAAGTGAAAAAAAGGAAGATAATTCCACATAATATTATAACTCTTTTTTCATAAATGTTGTGTTTCATAATTGGAATCTAACTAATTCTAATATAACAGTAACATTATTAACATTATACTATGTTGTAGTCTTACTGCACTAAAATATGATATGGCCATGATAAACATACTCTTATGATTAATGAGTAGATACATATCCAATTAATTTTATTGGATGTTTAATATAAAACACACTAATGATGTCAATATATAAACGTAGTCATCATGTTTATTCTAATATTACATGAAGTAGTTGGGATAGAAAAAAACAATGAAAGAGTTTTTGTGATAAAATATAAGTAGAACAATTCAACATTGACTATTATGTAGATTTAGAACATATTGAGAATAGGAAATACTATACACTAATGATGAAAATAAAATTATATTCCCTTATAATAAATGTTAATTTATTCATATGACTCTATAAAACATTGAACAAATAATAACCCTATCCACTATCCCCTATATCTTTAATTTTAATTGATTTCATTTCCATTATGAGAAAACAATTAAATGATAACATTGAAAATCATAAATAATAATAAATCTTTCAAATTTATATATAAAGGTTCTTATATAAAACAAATTATATTAATTCTGTTATACAATACTATTTACACTAATAAATAATTTGAAAATATTATTTATCTATGGGAAATATTTCAATTAGTATAAGATTATATATTAATATTAATTTTTTTTATCAAACCATAGAAAATCACATGATATTCCATTCCGTCCTAAGTATTAAAATTTAGTCATTCTAACTCCTGCTACATGAGAAAATATTGATTGTGAAAAACAATATAGGAATCCCCCAGTTAAATCATATCACAACAAACATGATCATGCACCTTAATTTTATTCCCATTCATATTTATGGGATACTTATATAATACTAACAGTTTTCTCTCTAAACTACAAATATGACCCACACCCATGATCCATTTACATATTCAAATATCATTATATAATTACCTTAACTAGATTACTAAATCAAACCGATTCATTTCTCTGTAAAACCTTGATCACACATTCTTATTGAAAGATCCTTTTGTAAACACAGATGAGTGATTAATAGAAATATGGGGGATGGTTTTATATATAATAATATAAATATATAAAAAATAGTATCATTCATTGAACATTAGACATGGGTTTCATAAACACACCTATCCACAAATAGATAATTGTTCCTTGAGTTACAGGCTCCAGCATCGCTTCCAAAAGACCCAGGATCAATTCCAGTAAGACAAAAATTTCTGGGGGACTCCAGAAGCACTGTAATAGGGCACTACAGTAGTAATGTAGTAGAAGTGGACTATAGAAGCAACAATACTGTAGTAGCAAATTCACTATAGTATGGGAAATAGGGGTGGTGGTTCTGTAGCAGGTATTGTAGCATCTCAATTACTATAGAAGTAATATTCCCCGAAGGGTCCGTTGGGCCAAAAAATGGGCATCCAAGCATTCTATTTCGGGCACTTGGTCTTCGGACATCGGGGTATGTAATGGGTCTCCCTCTACCCATTCAAAGGGGGTATTTTCTTTAAATATTAAAATAAGGCTTCAGCCCAAATCTTTTAAAAAACAAAGCCTATGAAAATTTTAGAAAGAGGTTGATATAAATTTTTAATACAATGAAAATAAAATATATCTATAAGGATAAATTTGTGTTCCATGTTCTCTTTACCTCATAAATAACGAATAGGGAAACCCAACTAAACTCACTATAGATATGAAGTAAAAACTCCAAATGTTTTTATCATGATTCCACAAACCATGAGATATCCACATGTTCTCTAGTTTTCTCTACATGTGTCGAAATATTGGCTTACAATAACATTGAAAAATAAATAAATTTATATATTCACTATTGATGAAATGTAGGGCATCAACATCATGTTCTATATCAAAGTTACCAATCCAACTACACCATTTATTTATAAAAAAATATTTACAATTATTTTATTCAATGTTGGACGAATGTAAAGATAAATTTATGTAGTAAAATCATATAAACATTTTCTATAAGAAAATCAATATTGATTAAAAAAAATAGTTAGATAGATAACATTATTTAATAACATAATAAAAATTTTCTTATCACCCAGCCAAACCTAGTTGGTTAAATATATAGAATATCTCTTGTAGAATCATGGGACAATGGTAAAACTATCAGTTGATAGTTTCCATTAGAATTACACCCTTATTGGAAGTAGCATATATATAAATAATAATGTAATGATTAACTGTTCGGCTAATTTGATAAGAATGTGACTTACATGCCTTCTATATATTTTTATAATATCTCAACTATTTAATCATCTCCACAAATTATACATCGGTTCATGAAGATAGTAATCTTAAACAAAGAGAGTGAGAGTCATGATCATCTTAACTGGACAAAAACTATGTTTCAATACTTCCTGAAGTCCATTTTCATCAGGGATGGAAAGTGGACATATGGTTATTACCATTAGTTAATGTTTATTTATCAGTCAAACATACTAAAAATATTTCCCTTCATATAGTTTCTAATTTATTAGATTGCAATGTACCTTGTATATATCTAGACCCCAATTAAAATATTCATTTTCCCCAACCCCCTTCCCTAAGATTACTTTTATTATCATAACTAATTTTGGTTTTTTCCAATAATTATAAACAATCGAAGAATATTGAAATTTTTTGTATATGGGATAGTTTGACTATGTTATTAGATTCCATTGGTCACAAATCATAGAAAAAATTTATGGGTATTTTTAATACCTTCTAGTTTTGTTGGTATTCATCAACTCGTGGTGTCTGTATTCTCATGTGCCAAATTCAATACTTTATCATTGTCTATTTTTTATTTAGCTTGCCTTAAAAGAATAAATTGGTTTAGATAGTGAAATGATATAATTCTCTTATTTTATAAATTGGTTTTGTATTTTTTATTTTTCAATGGAGATAAAATTAGGATAAAATCAATTTTTTTTCTATTTCGGTTCATTTTCATATCCCCTCTCATCCCTTTCACTATGATATTTTTTTATCTATATAAGTGGTACATTATGAAATATAATTAAAATATATTATTATAAGATTCATTAATATTGAATGATTTTAGATCATATTTTCATTGAGAGTGATATATAGAATAATTCACCTCAACAAAAACCCATATGATTCAGTTATACAATTTCTTTGTAGTATTTTATTTACTTATAAAAAATGGAATGATTATATAATGAGTGCCACCAAAAATCCCATTTTCCCCACCTATTAAATATTGGCCCATGGAAAGGTTGTTCATTGGCCACATCCCATTATTTTTCTTGTATATGAACATTTGAATCACACTCTCTTGATAATTCCCTAGCATTATTTAATTCCTCAATCCCATGAATATTAAATGCGAGTTTCTTAACATTCACCCCCACCCCTATTTCGAGAGTCATCTGAATTATTCTCCTCCAGTTTAAAAACTGTTAGTTGTATAACCCTTTCCTAATTACATTCATTTTTTTAAAAACAGTACACTATATTACATATTTTTGGATGGTTTATCCTTACAACATAAGGAGTGATTTATTTTAGACCCCTTCTCTTATTTTTTTCATATAGAGTTCTAAATAATAATAAAATTTATAAATATTCCCAAACTAATGAATATTTAATAGAAATTTATGATCTACTGGGAACCATTCATGTGGATTTTGGAATAGATATAGAAATTTGTAAGATTCACTATTTTTGTTTTCATCCATATAATGTAGTATTGCAATAGAATATTTGAAAAAAATATTTATTTGTAGCTCTCATTGTGGATATTAATTTATAGGTTGAATTTTAAATCAATGGTATTAATCCATAAGAAATTTATGAGGTGGTTATTTGTGATATCATTCCTAGAATGAAAAATCCCATTTCCTCGATTAATATTTATGTTATAGTGTGAGGTTGAGTGTTTCATTCACATCTCCTTCCTCTTCACTCTATCTAGTATCCATCATTGATTAGTAATGGTTCTATGTAATAAATTCCAGATAGAGTATTCTTAGTGTGTGATGAATATTTTTACTTATTATTATAGTAAGAGAACTAATTCATTTTCTTAATCTCATTATCATATATCAACAAAATCCTGAAAAGGACAACCTCGTATATTATCAAAATCCTATATGGTGTTCATTCCATAATACTAATGATTTCTATGAGTATTTCTAATTTTAGTGTCTTGATTTACCAATAAATGGAAATTCTTGATCTAATGAATTACATAAGATTCATGTTTCCCTCATTTGTTTCCTTAAAATAACACGCATGGGAGATATAATCCACCAATTATTAATAAAATATTCATTGTCGAGTTTTATGAATGATAGTATAAAAACAATAATTTTTGGATTTTCATGAAAAATTGATATCTAGTTAACAACATTAATTCCACAAATCAACATCTAATAGTGAGATTTAATATATAAACTGATGAACCCAAATTGGATAAATGTTATATTTCTATTTTAATTTTGGTCAATACACTGGTTTGGTAAAAAGTCAATGTCATATAAATGTTTTTCTGATATATTATTCTTGTTTTGGAAATGTTGTTTTTATTTGAAGATGTTTCTTCAAATAATGAAAAATTTTACGTGTGATGATTGCATACCTATTTTATAGTTCTATATGACTTGTTTCATTTCAGTTTCATATTGACACATTTATTAAAAAATTAAATGAATAGATATATTTTTTAATTTTTCACTGGATAATAAATAGAGATTAATTTGGTCTTTTTATTTTGGAATATTTATAGTTCTATTTTTATAAGTACGATGAAATATTTTTGACAGTATTCATAATATAAGGTATTTGGTATATTTTATTTAACAAATTTCATTAATATAGTGTTGTAAAAAAGATTCCATATGCGAACCAATCTAAGGCAACATCACCAAAATGGGAATCCAATATCAAGACCCAAAACTAATCTGGGTCAAAAGTTTTAATCCAAGGGAAAATACATTATAGTTCCTACATGTGTGGTGCATGAATGGGTTGATAACCACTATGTGGGGTGGAATGATGGGGGTAGAAGGTTCCCAAATGAGGTATCTGCCATGGATAAACGGGATTGAAATAGTAACCAATTCAATGTTGCTCAATTCCTGGATTTTATTACAAGGGAGGTGAGAAGTGATGTTCATTTCAATGTGGGATCTATTAAATGTAGAATAGAATGAACCAAAACCACTATATCTCTCTATATCAACATCAGTGCGGTCTATTCCCTTTTGTAAATATTCATCTCCATTGATCCCATTTGAGCATCATCTTGTATTGGGATCCACATAGTGTTATGTACGATAAAGGAGATCTCCATGAGTTACATCGAGATAAGCTTGATACGAGCCTAGTAATCATCAATCAATAGTTATGAAAATAGAAGGTTTATCAAAATATTCTGGCAACATTGGTTTCATATTAATTTTTTTTTCAACCTGATGAATTGTAGCATGTATTATTGAAGATATTTATAGTGATGGTTCATGGTATATATATAAATCAAAAAAAATATCATTCAGTATGATTCTCAAAGGTTATGAGAAAATATGAGTTTCTTATATATACCATGAAATTTTTCATTTGGTTTGTTGTTTTTTATCTATCATCAAATTTTTTTTGAAACATCATGAGTTTGAAACAAAGAAAATGTAGTGATCTGTTTTTTCACAATTATTACATGTGTTATAACTATTTGATCATATTCGAGTTCTCGTGATGTTTCAAAAACATTTCTACATGGTTTTTTTGAAGGATATTGTCAATATTGTAATGTATGTTACACGAGTAGAATTATTGAGTATTCTGGTACTTATGATTTTCATTCAAATGAACCAATGAGAAGTGGGTGAAACCACGAAGGAGGAGGGTTTCCACAAATTGGTATCAAGGATTAGTAATATTTTGAAACTGATAATAGTAAACCCATGATGATTATTAGAAATTAAAAAATACCCTTTACATGAAGGTCATATGATTCATACATGAGTCTGATTTCTGTGATGTAATCATGATACAAATCTTACCTTTGGGAATATAGTTTTAGTTTCCGTGACTAAACCATATTATTCTGTTATGTGAAGAATCAAAAATACATATATAATGATATCCATGGATACATTTGGTTTTCAGTTAAGATATATATTGTTTTTTTTATCCTTGTGAAGAATATGATCTGTGTGATAATTTTATATAATTATTTTCAAGAACAACCTTGGGCCGACCCAGAATCGTTCGCCTGAGCTGGTCCGCAACATGGAGCGAAGGGAATTCCTGATCCCCACGGGCTGGAATATTATTCCAAAAATAAAAATAAACAAATTAAGAATTATTTTCCTCATAATAATGAAAGATGAACAATCATAAACTGATCATATAGAAAAATGAAAGTAAATAGAAGGAACAAACTGGGAGAAGAAATGAAAGAATACATGAAGGAAAGAGACATACCTGAAGTGACATCATGGGTCATAACAAAACATAAACCAAGAACCATAATTGAGACTAAAACTGAAATTAAAAATATGCGTGAGCACCGATATCCTCTCTAAGAATGACAAGAATAAACAATGCCATATGTCCTTGTCGTTAAAAAGATCACTATCTTGCTAGATTGAAAATAAGACATATTTAAATAATGTTTTCCATTCCACAAAAAAATCAAGTAACCAGTGTCACTTTTAAGGAAAAAAATTTTCCCACTACTATTTTCAATGTATAATCTAAAAATTTATTAACGTTTCAAAAGGATGGAAGATATTTTAAATTCTAGTATAATTTTAAAAAAGGAGGGAACATGCACGAAACAACTGTAAGGAAATCACTCAACATGATCCAAGTCATAAGTGAGCACTATGGTCAAAACCCTTAATGATCATGTAGATCATGTGGGTACCCAAATCCTCATGTCTCAGTGTAAGAGTGTTCATAAAAAATGTTTGTTCTCATGCAAGATCCACTAGCAGGGAAACAATACCATATCCAGGTGGTCTCCAATAATCAGAAATGATTAGTTGGTGTTGTAAGTGTCAGACCTACCAAGTGAATCAGGGGTAAACAACTTATAATCACTTTCACCCTATAACTAGTCGACCCACCGAGATACACTGAGTTTCCCATGTTATCTATATAAAATGGAGGTGAGGTTTTATCAAAGCCCATAAGTGAAAAGTATATTTTCATTATCCAAAATCCATTCAACATATCACCACTGTCGTCCCTCTTTAAAAAAATTCCCCTTTTTATGTCATATAAAATCACATAAGCCACTTCATTAGGTACATATCACAAATCTCTAATTTTACATACAAATAATGTTTCCAAAATAATGGGGCATGCCTTAAGAGAAGGATTTCACATTCACATTTCATTTTCAAGGTGCCAAACAAGACTTATTACTCCATAGAAATGAAAACTATTTAGATAACATGTTCAACCAAAACCCATTTTGGAGATAATTTTAGATCTTCTTTGCAAAACAACATGTCATTCCACTTTAACATCAAAATCAGTCAAAAGACCACTTGTATTTTAAAATTCCACATTATTTTTGAGACATCAATGAAATCAAATTTTCAAGAACCAATACCATTTACATATATATATATATAGAATATGTATTTCATGAAGAAGCTATAAATGAAATTTTAGTTGAACACTATGCAATTATAGAAATTGTAATTAATGATTTGGGTATAGGGGAACTACCACAATCATTACCCAATTTGTCGATGACCACTCAAACTGACACATGGAGAATTCGCACCTATGAATATATTTATATATTTATATATATACACCCCTAGACACATTGAACATATTTCAAACTCCATGTGGGAATTTGTACTAAGAGGGAATATATATATATTCATTACCCTATGTATGTACTTATACGATACATCGACACCCGCATCCCAAATCCATCAAAGAGAGGTCCAACACACTACACATATAATTTTAAAAAACAACTGAACACCAAAAAATAAATAAAACGTATCAAAATAACCCCTCAGGGATTTGCACCAATAACACACCCATTTTTTAGGACATATGATTCAGTCACATAAAACATAATCATCATCTACAACAAGATGACTCAACAAGGGTAATCAATATCACATCACAAGTATCAATCAGGGCTTCAACCATTTTCATTCTCAAACCCACCATTGAATCTATATGCACACCAAAACAATTTGAAAACACATTTCAAACCACCTGGATAGTTTCTCAAATTCCGTTTTTATAACACAATAAAACACTCAAATTAATGATCAACCAAGCCAATGAGACTAGCCCCCCTTCATAATATAATTCATGTTTTAAAACCATTTTCAAAACATGATTTTCATGATTAAAAAATTTTAAATTAACAATTAAATAATTTATAAAACAACCCAAGGGAACATCACATGGCCTCACACCACAAAAATACCCAAAATTCCATTTTTAGAAACAAACACACACTAAAAAAATTTCCAAACATCATTTTCATCACATATAATAATCAAATAGCATGCTAAAATAATTAAAAAAACTATCTAAGTCATCAAACAAAGTTTATTAATTCAAATACCTAAATATTGTGTAGAGACATCCAATAATTGGGGTGGAACTACAATCACCCAACCAGAGAACCTTAATAAGTCATTATTTATCCAAACCGACAAGGTCAAACTCCAGCTGCAAAATCAACCCTAACACAAAACTTATACATATTTAAAATTAAAAACATTAATGTAAAATGGAAGTGGACTTACCCAAAGGGAAAGATGTGTGACTGCCGGAGTGAGGAGGTGCGATTGTCAGGGAAAGGTCATCTGAAGGATGATTCTTTTGAAGGGGAGGGCAATGCCGGCTATAGGAAGGCTGATGGTATCAGTGCATCTCGTATGTAAGGAGGGAATAATGGGGCTAGCTATAGGTAGGGTGGAGGAAGGATGTAGAAGCGGTGGGGAGAGAAGGAGGCTAGTTGGAGGTCCAAGAGGAGGGGGGTTCGGCGTCGCGCAACATGAAGGTGGAAAGGGGTGGGAAGGTCGTGAAACAGGAAGGGGAAGGGGAAAATTGGGTGTGCATGGAATTCCCCTAGGGTTTCCAAACGCAAGGTAAAATAAGAAAAAGAAAAAAAAACTAAACATAATAATAATAATAATAATAAGAATAATAATAATAACAATATTGATATAAATAATAATAATATTAAAAACAATTATAAGGATTATTAAATACGACGCACCAGGTTGGGGTGTGACAATTCTTTCCACCGTGAAACATTCTGCCCCCAGAATGACCCAAAAGAATCGGCCATTCAAAGCTCGAAACAAGGATGAAACAATTCTCAAAACAAAACCCTGAACACTTGTGGATCGAACACTTAATTTCATCCCAAGACCTGAAACCTCAAGACCCAGACTACCATGTGAATAAACAAACAACACAACACTCACAATTTAAAACACAACCACAACCTGGAACACCATAACCCCAAACATAGAAATAACTATAGTCTTCTCATGGTCTCCAATGAAAATTTACCATGTGACCCATCATCGTGACTAGCCATTTACATTGATCGAGGTCAAGAAGAGCAGAGGTAAATAGTTTCCCCGAAAAAAAACCCCTTGTAGATTATGTTATCTGTGAATTTTTCCTATATTAGTCTCATCACCATATTAGGACACTATCTGAAAACTTTCCTTCTAAAATTAAAACAAATCAGACCACAAAAAATGACCAATGATGGTAGTGTCATCCCTCAACATTCTGAGTCGCACCTGAACAGCTAGATGGAAGACATTGTTGAGACCCATAGTGGGTCTCCCCACCATATTTGAAAATATGTTTTACAATGACACCCACAAGGGAAATCTCAATTCAGTTTCAACAATGGAGATTGAATTTAAAATACTGAACCCATAGACACAAGTGACCACAAAAATTAGGAGAAATATCAACACAGACCATCCAAAAACCCTTAGTGTCCACGGGGAATCCAAAAAAAAAGTGGCGTCAGAAAAATTACACACCAAACCATAATTACTAAGATCCATTGACCACATACATCTACAAACAACCATCCCCCAGATGCTGGAATTACTCTGAAGAAATAAAAACCATTTAATGATTACACAGACAAGGAAAAACCATTGAAATCTTATAGAAGTGGCTACCAAGACCTCGATAATAGGGCCCCATCCCAAACAAACAACCACATGAAGAAAAAATATTACCATTAACATCCCAGACAATACACAATACGTTGGGCGTGTATCCGTTACACCAAGAAACCACATGAATGAGTGAAAAGATTTACTCCAAGACCTATGGCTAGATATATGATGTACTGAAGCATCTGTTGCACCATAGTCAAGAACTAAAAACATCCAACAGAGGCATTGCATTCTGTAAAGACCTCTTATAGACTTCCCAAGGTTACCCAAACAACCACACTGTTGACAATCCTTTATAAGATTGTGAGGAACGAAATTGGGTTCCCAAATCGACTACATTAGAAACAAATGATTGTGTGGTACTAGGAAAGAGATACATGAACTAATGAAAGACTCATTACAAGAACATATACACATGGTTCACCCTCTACACCAGATGGGGAGACCTTCACAAGCACCTGGAAAAAAAATATTGTCATTTGTCCTAGTCTGTGACCCCAACATGAAAGGAGAAGGTAGAAATCACCATTCTCTAGACCGAACATGACCCTTCAACGAAAACAAGGAAAAACGTCCCATCGCAACATCGGGAGTTACTAATGGCTGGAAGAAACACTCGACATACTCATGTCATACCGCAACCTCCATCAAAACTCATCCACCACAGAGAAAACATGAAATGAGGAAATGATAATTACCCATACACTCCACTGGGAGTTTAGGTATAACTGAACTAAAAATGATACCTCAGGGACCTTTGGATGTTCTTAGATGGAATACAATAAATAATAATGACAAAACCAAACTAAATCGCATCACAAAATAATCATACACAATTAAACAGAAATCGTTAACTCAAACTCAAAACATCATTTCACCCTGGAAACACTAGCTTGAAAATAAGTATCAATCCCGTAGACTAATACATCACAAAACAAAACCATAAAAAATCAAATATCAACCAAAATAATACTATGAAACACCTCCAACCAAGCCTAAAACCCACTTTCACAAATATACATTTTCAAAACCATCCAATTTCAAACCATATGAAAGCTAAAAACCCCTTTTTTAAACAAAAATTCATTTTTAAAATAGTATTAAACAAAATTTATCCCAGAACATCACTTATAAAAACATTCCTTCACAAAAAAATCTAGGAATATTATGCACTGAACATTGGTATTCCATGAAAACTCACGTGTATACAGTCCTGTTCCAACTTGAGAACCGATCCATACATACCAACTACCATAAACATCCAATTGCATTCATCTATACAAGTGGGAATCTATAGGAATACAAAATGAAAACAAAAACACCACATTTCTAAAACAAAACATACAAACCCATATTTGAAACTCCAAAACAATTGTCAAGACATCCTTTTTAATTCAAAAATGATGCATCTACAAAATTCTGTTTCCAAAGATCTCCCATTTTATATTCCATAATAACATCCAAAAAACCCCCAAACACATCTCAAAACATTTTTAATTTCACTTTTCACAAAACATTTCAAGATCCTAATGAAATTTATAGAACAACTTTTATCCCCAAAACTACTCATTACATTTTTAAAAAACTATGATTTTATTTTTGGAAATACAATTTCAAAATTCCAATCATCAATTTTGAAACCGGAGAAAGAAACCCCAAAACCCACTAAAACACGCACCATGATCATCACAGAGAAACCAATTCACTCAATGAATCAATATTCCAAATTCTCAAATAAACAACTACTAAAAACAGTTTGATCACATGGTTTGGTTTACCATGAACCAACCGAGTGAGCACATAGGAAGTCATCAGAGGAAATTTCATGGTCTGCGGATGGCTTCACAGGCCATGCACAACATCTATGAACCCCACCAGAATGACCAAAAAAACTCCAAACATACCTGAAACACGAAATCATGGCTAAAGACCCTGAAAAATATCGGGATCTAGGTAAATACATTGAGGAAAGACCATCCCATACCACCTTATAAATTCAAGGGTCATTCTGAATAGGTGGCGAACAGGAACCTACCCGAAATTAACCACTCAGATTCTGAAAATAATAACCCCAAACTAACATAATTCCCTATTGGACATTTTCTAAATCTCATTTGATAAAATTTTATAATGAACCATCCAAGGTCAACCCTAAACCGATCACTCGAGCTGGTCCACAACATGTAACGAAGGGCGTTCCCAATCCCCATGGGTTGACAACTAGTGTGGAGCATAAAAAAAAACCATTTTGGAACCATTTTTCCCATAAAAAATATAGAAAAACATAATAAATTAACAAATATATAAGTAAAATAAAATAGACTGAACAAACTGGAAGTAGAAAATAATGAATAATCAAAGCAAGGAGATATACCACATGTGACCCCATTAGATACCACAGAACATAAACCACGAACCATACTATAAGCTTCCAATAAAATGAAAAGTAGGCATGTGAACTGAGATGCTCAGTAGGAATGCCATGAAAAAACAATGCTTTATGCCCAAGTCATTAAAAAGTACCCAATCATGATAGTTTGAAAATAGGACCTATTAAAATAATGTATTCCTTTCTATAAAAAATCAATTAAATAGTTTCACTTTTAATGAAAACATTTCACCATTAATATTTTAAAAGTAGAATCCAAGCATTAAGTAACGTTTCAATATAAAGGAAGACAATTTAAATTCATGTAAAATTTTCACAAAAGAGGAAACAAGAATGAAACAACTATAACGAAAATCACTCCATAAGCAGCAAGTCCTACGTGAGCACAATGGTCAAAACCCATATGGTTCATCTAGATCGTTTGGGACCATAGAACCTCACATCCCATTGTAAGAGTATCCTAAACTACTATTCGTTCTCGTGAATTATCCAATAGTAGGGAAACACATCTATAACCTAGTGGTCTCCATTCATAAAAAATGTTTTCTTAGTTTTGTAAGTGTCAGACATGCTATGTGAAGTAGGGGTGAAGCACTCAATCACTAGCTTGCAAGAACTAGTCCACACATCAATATACCCTGGGTTTCCAATGTTCTATTTATCAAAGAGTGGTGATGTTTTATCAAATAACATAAGTGAACACAACATTTTATTCATCCAAAATCAATTCAACATTTCACCATTTTCTTCCCTCTTTAAGGGCATTCCCCTTTTTTATTTCATATATCATTGCATTGCCCTTTTAATTTGGTATATATCACAAATCACACATCTAACATACACATTACGTTTCTAAAATAATGTTCCATGCCTTTATAGGGGGTTTTCACATTAACAATTCATTTCCAAGGATAAAAAAGGGCCTTATTACTCCACAAGAATGCCTTTTAATTAGAAAACATGTTCACCGCAAACCCATTTTGGAGATCATTTTTGAAATTCTTTGGAAAAAACATGTCATTTCACATTTAAAACATA
This sequence comes from Viscum album, assembly GCA_963277665.1. Classification (NCBI taxonomy): domain Eukaryota; kingdom Viridiplantae; phylum Streptophyta; class Magnoliopsida; order Santalales; family Viscaceae; genus Viscum; species Viscum album. The sequence continues at coordinate 1,362,512,972 of OY728162.1, read as the reverse complement.
ATCAGTTGAGAGACCACACATCTTTGGAAACACCCACTTTATGTTTGAGACATCAAATAAATCACTTTTTAAAGAACCATAACCATTAACATATATATATATATATTGCACATATATTTCATGTAGAAGAAGAAAATGGACTTTTAGTAGAACGCTAAGCTATAATGAAAATTATAATTAATGATTACAGAATATGAGAACTAAATCTAACGTGTCGCTATTTGTCGATGACCACTGGAACCGACACATGGCGCAAACACACACATCCATTTATACATATATATAAACACACCCCTAGCTGCATTTCATATATTTCATCCAAGATGATGGAATATGTACAACAAGGGAATATATATATACATATATATATATATGCATTTACATATGCATGTACATGTAGAATACCATGACACCCGTGACCCAAATCCATTGAAGTGAAGTCCAACACAGTACACATATAATTTAATAAAACAATTGAACCATTAAAAAATCTGTAAAATGTTTCAAAATAAAACATCAGGGGTTTTCACCAATGGCACACCAATTTGTAATAATTTAACATTTGGTTACATATATCATAATCATCATTTGTATCAAGAGGACTCAACATGGGAAATCAATGTCACATCACAAGTGTCAACCAGGCCTTCACCCATATGCATACCCAAAACCACCTTTGGAGATATACACATACCCAAAAAATTTGAAAACACATTTCACATCTCATGAATATTTTCTCAAATTTCTTTTTATAACACCATAAAACACACATAATAATCTCAAAAAATCCAACGGAACTAGACCCCGTTCATAAAATCATTCATGATCATAAACCATTTTCAAAATAGGATTTTTACTATTCAATCAATTTAAATAAACCATTACAAAATTTATAAAACAACCAAAAGAAAACACAACACTTCCTCACACCACGAAAATAGCTAAAATCCCATTTCATAAACAAATACACACTGAAAACATTTCCAAAATTCATTCACATCCCTTATAAAAATCAACGACCTAGCTAAAATAATTTAAATAACTCACTAAATAATAAAAAGAATTTATGAATTGAAACACCAACATATTATGGAGAGACATCCGAAAATTGGAGAGACACAACAATCACACCAAAAGTGAACCTTCAGAAGTCACGATTCATCCAAACCGACAAGATTAAACTCTAGATAAGCAAAATCAACCCTAACACAAAACTCATACATGATAAAAAATAAAAACCCTAACGAAAACCAGAAGTGGACTTACCTGAAGGGAATGAGGTGTGGATGCCTGAGGGAGGAGGTGTCGTTCCTGGGGAAAGGACGTCTTAAGGTCGATTCATTGTAAGGGGAGGTCAACACCGGTAGGAGGAAGGAAAATGGTTTTTGTGATCCGTCTAGGGAAGGAGGATGGCTAGAGGCTAGCTTTAGGGGGGGAGGTTTGTGGCGGTCACAACAAGGACAGGAGGAGGCTAGCCGGTGGCCCATGAGGATGGGGGGTGTCACCATCACTCAACAAAAAGGGGGTAAGGGGTGGGTTAGTCGTGCAATAGGAAGGGGAAGGGGGAAATATAATACACGTAGAGGGCCTCCTCAGGATTACAAAAAATATGGAAAAATGGAAAAGAAAAAATAAATGTAATATTAATATTAATTCTCATATTAATAATAATATATTCCCAAAAAATAACCAATAAAAAATGTTATAAGGAAAGTACAATACAACATTCTAGGTCAAGGTGCAATAATTACCATGATGTTTTATGTTTTATAGTCATTAATGTAGTGACAAAAATCATATAATTTTGAGAAAAATGTAATTGAGTTCATTAATTTTCACAAAATAAATAAATAGTGGGAGATTTTCCAATTTTATACATTGTATTATTTGAATGCTTAAATTATAATATGCATGAGTTATTTGTAGATTATTCATGATGAACATGTTGATATGTATGATTGGGAAAAATATAGTGTGAACGAAATTATGATTGTATATGTCTATGTGTGGACCTTGTGATGCTTGAGTAAAAATTACAATGATATTCATTTGAGTTTCTATTGTGAAAATCAATGGGTCCTATGAAGAATATCATAAAATATATTTTATATGAATAAAGGTGTAAGCATTTTTTATTATTCATATTGAAAATAAATAGAATAAATAAAACTGGGAATTTATTATTTCATAATGAAGACATAAAATAATAAGGATGATGTCATCCATTAAATTTGTTAATGTGATATAGAGAACTAAATTCATGAATAACACCCGATGTTGATATGTGTAACAATTTATCCAAGAAGTAGAAGTTTTTTTCAACAATGGGGAGAAGAATAAAACTACTAGTTATTGGTTATATTATTAATTTTTCATTCTATTACAATAGTGAGTTAAATTAAAAATGTAATCTTATATAATTCAGAATATTATATTGAGCCGACTAGAGTAATTTTTTTTTATTATAAATAGGGGTTGTAAAAAATATTCAATTGAAGTGAGAATGTATAGATTTTGTTTATTCATTTTGTCTCAAAGAGAAATATAGGTAATCTTTTGTATTGGATTCTAGAGATTCATTTCATATTTCTCATTGAGTTAGTGTTATTTTTGTGAAACATAGGTGGGATTCAAGTATAAAGAACACTTGTGGGATACCAATATAATTTTCTAAAATGTTTACCCCTACCCATAATGGTTTCAATGTAATACTGAACAAACCATAATTTAATTGGTTATTCATTCTTATAGTATAATGCACATCTCAGATCATCCCAAGCACATCATTGACTTTATAACCCGTGTTGTGGTAAAACTTTTTAAATTTATTGTATGTCATGATTCCTATAAACTTTTCCCTTCATGATGTATAAGTGTGTTTGAAGACATTGCAAATACATTATCTATAACTAGTGTGGATGTTCAAATTTAAAATTTGTAAGAGGAATGAAATGAATTATTGATATAAATTTGTACACTAATTAAACCATCCATTGTAGTGTAAAACCATTATCCATTAGGAAAATTAATTGGTATAATAGCATAAGTTAAACCGTAGTTTGAATCTAAATTACTATCCTAGTTGTATTTATAAAACTTATATTAAGTGATGATTTGAATTTGAAGATGAACTAGAGTTTTCATATACACAAAATTCAATTACTATATCTTTTAGTTCATACAACAAGGATTCTAAAAAACCATGATGAATAAATATAATAAAGAGGCAATAAAGATGAAAAATAATTTGTAGAATAAAAAGGATTCATCACAAATTGAATGTAGTCAGAATTGCAGTCTATGAGACCTATATATTAAATCATTTGATAAATATCCTTCTATTCAGTATTGTTTTTGAAATTAATATGTATAATTATATGAATCATTCAGTGATTTTTTTAAGAAAACAAAATGTTTCTAAATAATGGTTATATTAAGGTTTGCAATGACATATTTTCTTTTATTAATGGACTATTTGATGAAAATTCATAGCTTTAAAAGAAATTTGATGATATGGTGAAGGCATTTGATAATAATTTTCAAAAGTGTACCCTTCTAAAAAAATTTATTGTAAAGTATAAAATATTTTACATTCAAATGTACATTTCTCATATGTTTAAGAATAATTTAAATGAAATATTTTTGATAATGAAGTTAGTGAAAAGTTCCGTACTGAGATGATTTATACTCTTGAAGAATCCCAAAAATCTATCATGATATTCCAGTATTCTAATTTTCAATCAAAATATTATATTACATTTCATTTCCATGAAATATTCATGATTTGTTATGATGAATTATTGGGGGTCATTTGTTGGAAATATGTGTCTGGTATAGTTTATCAAGATGTGATATGTTCATCGGAGAACATAGAAATAACAGTTATGATTATTAAATAATAAAATCCATAGGATAATAAATTAACAATTATAGAGTTCAATAATTCTCCACCGGAGTCAAATTAAATGCATGATTTTCTTTTTAGATAATTAATAGTAAATAAGAGGACATATTAAAAGAGGTTGAGGATGAAAAACAATTCCACATGAAGTGTCTAGAAATGAATGTTAATTTGAAAAATATAATGGATCATAATTAAAGAATACTCATAAATAATGTGATTATATTATAAATGAACTGATTGAAATGAAGAACTATCTAAATCAAAAATTTCAAAAGTAACAGGTCATTATAATAAATATAGATAATTACTATGTTGAATCTTCAAAAAATGCAGATATCATAAATCCTTCCATGTGTAATTCTAAAATGGCTCTTTCACAAATATCTAAAGATATATAATGATAAATATGATTAATGATCACTGAAATAGGTAACTGATATTCTATAATATTTTATCATAACTAACAATACATTATCTATAAGTACAATTTCTAAAATGAATTCAGGCCAAACAGGGATAATGAATACAGAGGATTAATTAACTATATCATCAATGGTGGATATGAAAAAGTGTGTTAGTTCTTGTTCCATAGAAATTTCTCAAATTAATAATCATACAAATCAAAAAAATGTTATTATATCAATCTAGGTGGTAGTACATAATTCAGGATTTTATAAGATATTTTTGGTCTTGATGGAAGTGTTTGTCTCAGACCATTGACTATTAGCAGAAATGTTCCATAAATCATAGAAATAGAAGGCCAGTATTAAGCTGTATCAAATTAGATATGAATAAATATCTTATAAACATGGGATATAAATCATAAGTGAAGAAGAATTATTCAGTCATGAATATATTTCATTCTCTTGATGATATCTTTGATTATTGCAACAAAAGTGATCACAGTTATAATGAGTGATGGTATGTAATAATCATGTACTATGTATATGATAATATAAATATTAGACCATAATAATTAATAGAAAAGGAAAAAAATATTGAAAATTCATCCATAGGATATATGCATGATATGAAATATAATTAAACTATAAAGCAATCTCTATCCAAGAGGATTGATTAAATACATGTCACATGAAATAAAATGTTCTTCTAATGCTGAATAAGAGGCCACAAAATGATTCATTTCAAATGAGTCATAACCACCAATTCTAGTTGATGCAAGATAATGAAGAAAAACAAATAAATATTTATGTAAAATGAAATGGTTGATTTATAAAATAAAAATCATGATAAACATATTATTGAGGGAAATTTGTGTGGATGGTGAAAAATAATTTGGAATATTACATATAATTTCATTAAATCGATGCTTAAATCAAAATAAAAAGTGAGCACAAAATATATACACTAATCAATTCTCAGGTTAAAAATTCCACAATAAAGAAGGATTATTTACACAAGAACATTTATTAACACGTACAAAATTAATTATTAGTCATACAGTCATTGAATATTGAATTAGATAAAGAAGATACAATAGGAAAAAATAAATGAAACCGGACTATGTGATATTATGAAGAAGACTATTATATCTAAGATGAATCCGGAATAATTCAAGAATTTTATTCTATACATATATGATATAATTTCACATTTTAATGAAAGTGAAAATATAATTAATATTCATAAATGTAGAATATGAAGAAAAATAGTATATGTGTTGAGAGATATATATTATCCTTGCTGCTCTAACTGAAAATCATTGAATAACCACCTTATTCTGAGGTATATTTTTTGTTTAATTCATTTGTTCATGTAATTGAAGGTGAGGAAAATATTTAGGGGTATTATTGAATATATGAGTGCTTTTAAAATATTATATACCATCAGGATGTTATCCATCATGGAGTTATCCCATTATATTGTCATTTGAATTAGTATTGAAGATAATTATTCATGAAAGTGAATGAAAATGAAGATGATAAATGAAGCTCATCCATATACGGATAAATAATTTGAAAAATTAATAGAGTTCAATATATCTACTGGTATTAAGTTAAAATTTAATATATAGGTATGAATTATATATAACTATTTAAAATTTATCAAATTAAATATTTTACTTAAAGCGGTATGTTCTTCAGTCTCTATATGAATTAGAATTTGGAATCTGAAAAAAAGGATATGATAATATAATGAAAAAAGTAAAATTGAGTTATAAAGTGTAAGTTCATTCATGTTTGTTAATATTATTACTATTATTGTTGAGATAAATTATGGAGATTAGTTGCATGTATTTTTGGATAGCCCCGAAGAGAAGGATTTAGTGTTGGAATCATATTCTAAAAATATTTCTTGTAGTTATTTTGTTTAAATTTATCACTCTTGTTTTCTACATTATGTTAGCCCATGTAGACATAGATATGATTAATTAATGAATATAAACTTTACGAATGGAATTGTATTCATTCTCTCCTGTAGAATAGTATAAATTTCTCTTAATTGTCATATCTAATGAAATGAAAAGAATGATGGAGAGAAGAAGTTAAATTTTTATATAGTTAGAGGAGTTGCATTACTTCCTATACTTATATCGTCGATTTTTTTTTCAAATATGGGGGAGACGAGGACATTGACTCTGAAAGTGAAATAGGTATTGGAAAAAATAAAAATGGGGATATTGAATAACCCAAATTGTACAAAATAATATTTATATTATAATTATTTTCAATACACATGTTTGATAAATGATCAATGTGACAACAAGGTTGTTATAAAGAATTAATCAAGATTTGGAAAGGTTTTATTGATTTAATATGGAGCCTTTGGTATAGGGAATTTTTCAATGTTACATAATAAAGTTTAATTAATAATTAAGGTTTACCATGCCATCCAATCTAGAGGAGTAGCACCACTATAAGATTCAATGATCAAGACCCCAAACTAATTAGATCTAGTAGTTCTGATACAATGGAAAATACATTATCTCACCTAATGGTAGGCACATGAGTTTGAGAACCACCATGTCGAGTGGCATGATAAGGGAGGTAGGAACCCCACACTAGCTAGTGTCAGGGAATAATGAGAACTCTAAAAAACCCAATTATACACCCCTCCATTCACGTATTGTATTATAAGGGATGGGATAAGTGAAGGGTATTTTGATGTGGTATATATTAACTATATTTTATAATGAACCAAAATAGGCACACATGCCCATATAATCATCTGAGCCATCATTTCCCTTTTGGGCATCTTCTTCTCCATCGTGACCATTCAAGCATTGTCTTCTAAAAAATGCCACATATTATTATGTATGTTGTGGAAGATATAACTAAGTTATTTCGACATAATATCAATCTGATACTACTAATAATCATTGAGTATTCTTGAAATATAAAGGTGATCCAAATATTTTGAAAAATTGTTTTCATGTTAAAATGAAGCACAATCTAAAAAAATGAAGTGTGAAGAATTTATGTCATTTTACAAATATGGTGACGGTTCACTGAAAATATATAAATCATAAAAATATAATAATATATGACTCTAATTTATAATTATATTATAGGAGTTTCAATAAATACCTCAAGCAATATCGTTTAGTTTTTATCTTATATCTCGTCAAAGAGTATTTTTTGAAATTTTGAGAGAGAAATTGAGAAAAATAATTTCATTAAATTTTTTCTATTAATTCTTGTGTTTTCATTATTTGAAAATATTCATGTTCGCATGAGGTTTCCTTAAATAATATCAATGGTTTGTTTGTTTATGAATAAATTTTGAACCACATAATATATGTTACATGAGTAGAAGTAGTGAGAATTTTGGTTATAATAAGACTTGTTCTCATGAACCAGTGAGAAGAAGGAAAAACAGCAGAGGGTGAGTTTTTCATAAAATTAGGTACATGATTTAGATTTATTTTTAGAAGGAGTATACTGAATCTTCGATAGAAGATTAGTATTTTTACAAAATACCTGTCATATAGAGGATATAATATTTATACTTCAGTCTGGTTTATGTAAAAAAAATGTGATATATCTTACATATAAGAATAATATTATAGTCTTAATGAATCATCATACTTGTGTTATTACACTAAAAATTTTAAATATACATTCATGGACAAACATGAATACAAAATGTTTGAGGTTAAGAAATAGATAGTGTGTGTTTTTCTCTTATGAATAAGAATATATGGTTGATATTATTATGCACTTATCATGAGGTTTCATGATTGATAGAAATTAATATTGTGGCATCACTCATGTAATTTAATGAAACAACTAAGGGATATCACACATTTGAAAAATGAAATTTTTTTGATTATTTTAATGTTTTTTAAATAATAACTTATATATATAATACATGCACTAAGATGATATCATGAATCAAAATATTCCTAAATTCAATATATATTATCAATGATTCACATTTTGACATGCATGATTGGTAAATGTAGAGTGTGATGTCAAGTTAGAAGGTATATTGGTGTGATCACCTTATAACACATGTGTGAAATTTAAACTCATTTTCATTTGAGTTTCTAAAATTTATATTAAGGGATCCTACAAAGTATAACACCCAATATAATTTGTTCTCATGAAGGTTTATTCATCATAAATTTATCATTAAAAAATAAGAAAATAAATTGAAATTAAAATTGTGTTTTGAAATAACATAAAAATAATAATTTACATAATTACGTGAATTAGATATTTCCATGTGATGATGATAACAAAACGAATAAATAAAATATGATGATAAAGTGTATAAGGAACCATCCTTAAAACATTACATTATCACGAGTAAAATCATGAATTAACATTAAGGACCATTTTAGATTTAGAGTTGTAAAGAATTAGGTTGTAATTATTACTTTACATCTCAATTATCAAAAATTAGACACTTCTATTATATCAAATTTTTTAACAACAATAAATAATCTTAATAAAAAAAGATTTGTTTACTTCATATTAATCTTCTTGAAGTATTCCTCTTTTATACAATTCCTTATTCCCATTAATTTTTTTATAAACATGGGATTAGAATAAAAAGCTCAGTAATTGACATATAATAATTAAAGAACACATTACTCAATAATATATAAATATTAATAAAATCATACTTTTCAATCACAAAAAAAATTATTTTTAACAAAACTCATGTAATAATATGATTTATGAATAACACATAGAAATTATAGATATTAATGATAACTTGTGGAATCCATAACATACTTACATTGTAGCTTACACAAATAAATAGAGAGATACGTTTGGATTATCCATCACAATATATTTCCTAAATATTTTAAAAGAAACATTATCGTTTACCTATTTCATATTACCCATCGAATTAGAGAGCTATCTCCAGAACAACCATAATATTTTTATCAAAGAAACCATGTATACATAAACAATGCCCATGAATCATAACAAAATCAAAACACACAACATAATAATAAAGGAAAGGTAGCATTTCCACATTGTAATCACAATATATCATTTCAATATATTAACATAATAATTACATTCTAAAAACCATTTTCAATAACAAAATAATCAAAATGGTATATGATATTTATTTTTCATTTAATAAAATTATATCTTTTTAAGGAATCCAAATATCAAATAATGCTCGTGGTGTTGAGAAAGTTGTTGTCACCACGTACATTGAAAAAAAATCCATATTTCATTATGTAAAATGATTCATAGAAATAAGATTCCCATTTGAGTTAAATTAGATTTCAAATTTGTTTATTCAACATATTAAAGAATGTCTTTTATAAATCAAATTATGTCTCAATTAAAGAATATTGAGAAGGGGTCAGTTACCTTAAGTACGAATAGTCACGTATGTTCCATGTTATTCCTGAATAATAATCATTTGTTAATTTTAAAATTTTTAAGATCCTTTATCAAGTATATTATTCTATTAATATCACTTATTTCCATTTTATAAAATTAAAAAAATTATTTATGATAATATTAGTTGTTTTATCAATATTTGGTACTTGATTCAAAAATGAACTTGTTATAATTTCAAATTGTCTATGTGGTCAAAAACCCATTATCTCTAGAATGATATTCACGATTTAGGTATCATATATATTATATATATCTAGTAGATATTTTTATTTATAAAAATATGTAACATTTGGATATAAGAAATGAAATGCAGCATTCGTGGTGATGGTAAGTTGTTCATACCCATGAACACTACTTTCATTTCTTTTTTATATCTAATGGAATCAAAATATAATTATAAATAGGTATATTATAAATATAATATAATATAAAATTATATATATATTAAATATGTTCCTTAATTCCAATTTTTATCTGTTCCATATATGGCATGAACAAGTCATATCACGTTAAGGGGGTGGTAGACCTCACTTACTCAAATTAAATTATCGTATTTATATATTATGGAATGAATAAGGGTATGAATTAAAAATAATAATAATATAGAAAATATAAATACAATATATTCCATATAAAAATATGCTCACATAATAATTTCCACCATGAGAAGTAGTAGAGATAAATCGAACAATCATTGTTTCGTTAGGTAGTAGTTCACTGTACGTAGAAACAATATGTTCATATCCATTAGAAAGATGTGTATGTAAGTGTAGCATACACTAATATAAAAATAAGTATTTGCGACGGGTCATTTTTGAAGGGATCCCATTGCAAATGGCCTTTTGCGACGGGGGACCGACGCAAAACGCTCGTTGCGGAAAACGTCGTTGCACCAACAATTATTTGCGACAGGCCTTTCGCTAAAGATATTATTTGCGAGGGGGATCCTTCCTGTTGCAAATATTACTCCGTATATTTGTAAAAACTTTTAAAATAGTAATTGCGACGGGGCCCGTTGCAATTACTATTTTTAATGAAAAATTAAAAACTATTATTAAATTATTTTAATGAATATAATAATAATACTATTTGCGACGGGCATAGTATCCAGTCGCAAATACTATAAAAAATTAAAAAACAATTTATTAATAAATTATTATAATTAATATAATAATAATCCAATTATAATTCAAAAATAAATAATAATCATATATTAATAAAAAAATTTAATTAATATAATAATAGAATTATAATTCACAAATAAAAATAATAAATTATTAATAAATTATTTTAATTAATATAATAATAATAGAATTATAATTCAAAATTATAAAATAATAGAATATTAATAAATGATTTAATTAATATAATAATATTAGAATTATAATTCGTAAATAAAATAAATATTAATAAGTTATTTTAATTATTATAAAAATAGTTGAATTATTTTACATTCAAGTATTAAAATAATTCAAATATTACAAAAAATATTATTAAATTATAATATTATAAAATTTTAATATATATATATAATTTAATGTTATAAAATATAAAAAATATTATTATTCATATTAATATTGTTATTTCAAAATATAATATTATTAATATTTTATAATGATACAAAAACTATGAATAGAAAAAATTCATATTTTGATTTAACAAACTTTATAACATAAAAACAAACTCTAATCTGAAGGACGGGGGGAGGGGGGATCTGCAGAGGCTAGTGGAGGAAACTCCATCCCTAAAGAATGAGTGAGTCGGCACATGTACTCCATCTGCTCCTGGTGCTGCTACTGCCACCGACTCATCTGCTCCTCGTACAGCTGCTGCTAGCGTCGACGCTCCTCCTCATGCTGCTGCTGCTGCTGACGCATCTGCTTCTGATCCTGTCGGAGACTCTCTATTAGTGCAGTCTGAGATCGCAACTGATCCTCATACTGTGTAGTAGAAGAAGATGCATGAGCTCCTCTTGAGCTGGACGCCGACATCGCAGTACTACCATAATAATCTCCAGGAGTCAGTCGAGAGCTAATACCAACTACCCGGCCCTTCTCGAAGGCATACTGGGTGGCCTGCATCCATGCCGCCTCATCAAACGGATGGCCAGTGGTCTGATCTTATGACTCGGCCTGACTCTCCGGCCGGGTCTGTGACGCTGCGTCCTCATATGACTCTTGTAGTTGCAATTTAAAATTAAAATTGTGAATATATTATATGAAGTTAATTTTTAAACTTGAAAACAAATAATACTGACCACGATGTGATGCTGAAGATCACCTCTGAGCTCCCCAATAGCAGGATCACTATACATCCACTGATATACGTTGTACTCCATAATATCAGGGTGCTCGACAGCCTATAAGAATAAAAAATAAACTGTTAATATTTATAGTTATATAAAATATTTATAAATAATGTACGTACCAGATGCTATCTATGAGTACTGAAAGAACGACTCCCAGCTCGGTGAGTCACCTCCTGTCTCCCCTGATTCTGCCTCCCCACTGATGATCTCCTCTGAAAGGCACCACTCAACCAGTGCGCACATAATCAATCCCATACATGGGATGAAATGTCCTCTGGTCGGTGTGCTCTACATGACTCGTCAAAATCTGACACTCATGCTTTCTTCAGGACAACTTTTCTTAAATTGTGCAAAAACTGACGAAAGCGATCACGCATGGCCACCTCCCATTCCTTGTGGATGGCGTCATGCATGGTATCCTCGATCGGATACCATAAACCATTCAAATAAATCAAAATATCAAGTTAGAAATGAAATAATATTAAAAATAAAAATTACTTATTTACGTACGTACCAACCAATGGCCGAACATGGCATGCTGCACATCGATGGGAATCTGCTCCCATGTGGTCCACGGCTGAAATAAATAGTTGTGAAAAATAGCGCTGCCCTGTTTGACTGCTATTTGCAGAAAACTTTAAAAATAATAAACATTTATTATGTGAATAGATTAATGAAATCTTAGTCAAATCCACAGATTATCACACCTCTGTATTCGTGGATCAAACCCAAGACGTGGATTTCACTCAGGGACGGGGCCAGGAATCATCAATCGTGCAAAACCGCTCCCCCTCCGCGTACTCCCTAGAGCGCCTGCAGGCTGAGGGTCATCTTCTAGAAACTCATCCGCATCGATAGTCAGGTCAGCATCCGCCAACTCATGAAATGTGTCATCGTCCATCTAAAACAGAAAATGTTAATGTTGTTAGCAAATAATTGATAATTACTATTATATATACATATATATATATTATGACTGTATATAACTAACATGGAATTATATCAGTTTTCATCTTCATCATCATCTTTATATATGTCAATGTCATCTTCATATTCCTCCTCAACATCATCGTTATCCATTCGAGTTCCAGTTGCTTCATCTCATACCATTTAAAATTCATATGTGACATCATTAACATCATCGTCATCACCGACTCTTAAATGTGGGGTGTCATCATCGATACTCATGTCTCTTTGTAAAAAAGATTGATTTTGAGTACTCTCTTGAAAAACCTCAATTCATTGCACATCCGTGAAAGCACATTCACTTTGACTAAACTGATTGTCTTGAATTTTTATTTTTATTACACTCCACCAATCAGTCAAGTCTCTTGATGTAGCACAGTACTTTACATAATAAACATGATGTGCCTGTTGAGCCAATAACAATAGTTCATTTACTACGAGAACACTTTTACATTTAATATCGATGATTCCATGAGTCAGATGGACATGCACGCCTCTCTCTGTATCTAACCACCGACATTTGAACATGGTTATGTAATGTTGTCCAAGACAACAGAGTTCAATGATTTCATCAAGTATGCCATAAAAGTCAACATAATTTTCTCAATGATGAGATACTCTCAAGCTAACTCCAATGTTCAATGTTTTTTTCGATTCCCCATATGCATGTGTGTGAAATCGAAATCCATTCACCGCATATGCATTATATGTTTTAACAAGTTTGGAAGGTGGGTTACTCAATATACACAGCTATTTGTCAATTTTATTAGCATGTCGATACACCTAAAAATTTGTGAAATAATTATCAATATAGTAAACTATACATTGAATGAGTTTCTAAAAGATAAAGAATTAATGTTACCAGTTATTGAAACCACTGAGAGAAATTTTTCAGTCGGCGTTCTTCGAGAGCAGCTGCTGTAATTTGTGGAATTCGTTTCTTGATATGATTATCATACAACCTATAAAAACCAATGTTATTTACTATAATATAAATGATAGAATAAGTGATATAAACACTTACTGTACAAATGATGTCATCTCATCACAGTTGAGCAGAACATACGTATGAGCTCTGTGATGTTCATCATCCGAAAGACAGCGTTCATAAACTCCACCAAAACCATGCTCTGGCTAGATGAAAACAGATAATTTATTGTCGATTTCATCAATATTCCTCTCATTCCATCCCATTCGATTGTGTTTTGAAAGATACACAGATTCAAAATAATGGGAGCAGAAAAAAGATATTTCCTCTTGTAAATAAGCTTCTGCAATAGATCCTTCAACAGATGCTTTGTAACGTACTTTTCTTTTCAATTTTTTCATGCATCTTTCATATGGGTACATCCATAGAAACTGTACCGGACCTCCAAATTTAACTTCATATGGAAAATTTAACATCAAATGTTCCACTGAGTCGAAGAAAGACGGTGGAAATATTTTTTCCAGTTTACATATAATTACAACAACTTCTTCTTCAAGTTTTCATAGAGCATCATAATCTGTGGTAGCCGCACAAATTTTCCGAAGAAAATGATACATGTCTGTTATGGAATCCCAAATCACAGAATTCAACAGAACTCTTAATCCAATGGTTAGATGTCTTTCCATTATAACATGCCAATCACGACTTTCTAATCCAGTAATATGACCATTCATTACACATCTACCCAAATTGGAAGCATAGCCATCTGAAGTATCAAATCTGCAATCCACTGTCAAAATAATAAACGGTTTTCTTTAGACATTGTATAAGGTGATTTTGGTTTCAGTAACCTTTCTGTTATGACATTCTCAAACAGTTCCAGTTCTGGACATCTGCAAATTTGGGCAAGATCTAAACGTGCATTTACATTGTCTTTGCTCTTTCCTGGCGTATCCAAAACTGTATGGAACAAATTATCAAAACAGTTTTTCTCAATATGCATGACATCTTACATGTGTCAGACCAACAAATCAGACAAATATGGAAAATCCTAAAATATGCTTCGTTTAATCCAACTGTGTTCTTTTACAAAACCAGAAATTTTCTGTTGGTTTATTGTAGGACCAAAAGTGGTGGGAGGTACTGAAAATACAACTGATTTTAACTCCGAACCTGATAGCATTTTTGGAGGTTCATCCCTTTCAACTGTTCATTTTCTGAAATGAGATCTGTTTCTGCAAAAAGAATGATCAGCTTGAAGAAATCTATGATGACACTCAAAATAACAAGGTTTCATTCCATGAATGAGCATAAATTCTTTGTTCTCTCCCATATAGTAAAGACAAGATTTCTGACCATGTGTACTCCATCCAGATAACATCTCATAAGCCAGGAAGTCACTAATTGTCAACATCAATGCTGCTCTAAGTATGAAATTCTGTTTTGTTGCAACATCATATGTACTGACACCAGTACTCCACAATAAACTTAATTAATAAATCAATGGTTTCAAATAAACATCAATATTTTTTTTCAGATGTCATGGTATTAGTAAAGTCAATAAAATATATGTCTCCTTCATCAACATCCATGAAGGTAAATTGTACGGAGTTAAACAAACAGACCAACATGAATATTGACTACCATAAGATCCGAACAGACAGAAAACATCAGTGGAAAGGCCCAGTCGAACATTTCTATCTTCTAAACCGAAGGATGGATGCAATCTATCAAAATGTTTCCATGAATCACCATCAGCTGGATGATTCAAGATTTTATCGGTTGAAATATTCTCTTTATGCCATGACATCATTGTCACTGTATTCTTAGAAATGAATAAATGTTGAAGTCTGGATGTAAGCGGAAAATATCTCAACTATTTTATAGGAATAAAACCAGACTTCCCATGTTTTCATTCATTATATCTCAGTTTCCCACATGTGGGACAACTATCCAACGACTCATTTTCCCTAGAATATAAAATGAAGTCATTTGAACATGCATGAATCTTCTGAAAAGTAAGTCCGAAATTTCGAACCAGCCACTTACTCTGATAGTAATTTGCAGGAAAAACATTTCCTTCGGGTAACAGTGTTTTAAACAAAGAAAATTTCTGGTCAAAACAGGTGTTTGACATTCTGTTATCTGATTTGATAGCCATAAATTTTGAAAATTCTTCTAATTTGCTAATCTTGCAGCCAGGATATAATTCATCCTCAGCAGACCTCAACAACTCATAAAATTAAGACAGTGCCAACTCAGGATTTTAAGCTATATCAGCCAGAGTTTCTGTATGTTGAACCGATGAACCTGCAACATCATGTACTAAATCTTGAAACCGAGATGGATCCAGAATCAAGTTGGTATCACCTGCTCTGGAACTGCGTTCACCGTGTTGATACCAAAAAACATAATCTGGTTGAAAACCAAAAGGCAAGAGATGTCCCGCCACTTTATCAAACGTGTCAAACGTTCTCAATGCACATTTTCCACAAGGGCATTTTATTTTACCTTCTGAAAAAAATTCTGGATTTGATGCTGAAAATGATAAAAAAGTCTCCACACCCTCTACATATACTGTATTTAAAAGATAACCATTTAGATTTCTACGTTGATTTATCCATATGCAGTCACCTAATAATGATTGTTGACGACCTCATTGTTCCATATTTTTCTATAAAATATAATAACATTACTGGTTTTGAATAATTTGTTAGAAAAAACACCCATGAAAAGATAATTATAGAGTTTACATCATACACGACTGACGCATACTTTTTATTGAGATAGACCTAAAAATTGACCCTTTAAGAATTGAATATGTTGAGAATAAAGCAAATCCTGTTAAAAATATTGATAATTTTAATATTATATGATTTTTTTATTATTTTCATAGTACTAATATTATTTTTTCATAAATATTAATTATATAATAATAACATTATTATATTATTAATATATTTTATTATTAATATTAAAATAATATAATTTTCATATTATATACAATTCTCCTTTCATCAGTGTGTTTAACATTCTGTCTCCACATGTAACATTTGCATTCACTTTCACCTCTCCATTAGTGTGTAGGTTGATAATTTTGAAAAAGAATGCCAATTTTACATGTGGAGACAGAAAACACACAGATGAAAGGAGAATTGTATATAATATAGAAAATTATATTATTTTAATATTAATAATAAAATATACTAATAATGTAATAATGTTATTATTCCTAATTATTGGTAATTATTCCTGATTATTGGTAATTATTCTAATTGTTGGAAATTATTCCTAATTATTAGTAATTATTCCTAATTATTGATAATTATTCCTAATTATTGGTAATTATTCCTAATTATTGGTAATTATTCCAAATTATTAATAATTATTGGTAATTATTCCTAATTATTGGTAAGTATTCATATAATTACCAATAATTAGGAATAATTACAAATAATTAGAAAAAATTACATTATTATTATATTTTATTATTAATATTAAAATAATATAATTTTTTATATTATATACAATTCTCCTTTCATCTGTGTGTTTTCTGTCTCCACATACAAATATTATTATTTGTGATGGTACCCGTCGCAAATACCTTGGCCCTCATTTATTACGGTCAACGTTTAAATAGTTATTTGCGACGGGTACCGTCGCAAATCATAACCTGCCGACATACTATTTGCGACGGGGGTATATTCCCGTCGCAAATATCTATTACCGCCGGTTATTTGCGACTGGGGTATATTCTCGTCGCAAATAGCTATTTACCGCCGCCGGTTATTTGTGACGAGCGGTAACTGCCCATCGCAAATAACATTCCCGTGATTTGGCGCGGAAAGGGCGCCAGTCCTTTTGCGATGGGGAAAGCTAACCTGTCACAAATACCTACTTATTTGCGACGGGAAAATTCCCCCATTGCAAATAAGTTTCTAACGGGACTATTTTCAACTGGATTTTTCCCCGTCACAAATAACCAGTCGCAAATGCCCATTTTTCCCGTAGTGATAAATCCCTCTCTTAAAAATATCCTAATATATTGAAGATACATGTATTTTTATAAATAAATTTAATAAGGATAGTTTCGGGGGTCGGAGAAGTGAAATAAAGACAAAACATAAGAGGAGACATTACCTCAAATAAGGTAAATCCTTTTGATTTAAGCTAAAAGGATTTATTGAATTGATTCTGCCAAAGGTAAAGATTCTAGATGTAAGATATGGATTCTTGGAGCATGTTAGAATAGAGTTTGGACGATACAAGGGGGTACTTCTGATCTGGTATTGTGTTTTGGAAAAGGGGAACCTATGCTTTGTGGCTTTACAGATTCAGATATGGCAGGAGATATCGATTCGACGAAAATTTCGGCATTTTATTTTCTTTTTGCAGGGGGAGCTGATATTTTTTTTATCAGAAGTGCAGAAGGACGTCATCATATTTTTCTGCAGTTGATGATGGTTGGTGTGATACTGACATATTTTCTTTCCAACTGGGTTTGTTGGATGGTTCCATTCATTAATGTGATGAAGGGGGAGATTTTTTAGATTCATCACATTTATTAATGATAGAAAAAAATTATTAATGGAGGGATTCATCACATTTATTGATGAGGGATGAAAATTATTAATGGGGAGATTTATATCACCATTAATTGAGGATTTTCTCCCAACATTAATGGATAATTAATTATCAATATTAATGGATTGAATAATGGATGTTGACTGCATTAATTGATTATTATTGACTTGGTGTTTATATAAGGAGGATGCAGAAACATATTTTGAAAAGGGTGTGCCAGCAAGATGTAGCCGGCAAGAGAGACCCAGGAAGGGGTTACCGCGTTTGCGGTGGCTCGTGTGGCACGATGACGATGGCGCGTCGGCGTTTGACATGTGCAGAGCAGCGATTACGGAATTGATGATCATGGCCACATATCGAAAGTCTTCCGGATAGCGGTGATCAGGTGGCGTGTCCCGATTGGAGATCGGCAGTACATCATGATGGCAAGATCATTCGGGTGTCGCAAGCTGATGCGAGGCTGATGCATGTTCAGGTGAAGATCACCGAGGTAGTGACGTTTCGTCGACAGAAGGGTGACGTTTTGTCATAGATTGATCTTTCGATACATGGTGTCAGCGGGATGTTTATCAGAGAGATGGAAGAGGCGTATCAGGGTGTGGTTTTTCACACAGGTTTTCTACGCTCTCTCATTTGTAATTCAAGTTCGGGCATTGCTTGGATTATTGTATTCTCTGATTCATAGTGGATATTTTGGGAATTTCCCCGTGGTTTTTAATCCTCCACATGGGAGGGTTTTTACACGCTAAAAAAACATGCGTGATGATTTATTTATTCTACTCATATCGCTTCCATATTTCGATGGGTTTCTCACGAGATTTTTGGCAAGCAATTTTTCGTCCGGAATCGGTATTCTCCCCAACAAGTGGTATCAGAGGAGGTTGGTTTGTGCTTGCAATTTAACGTGATGATTATGGAAGCATTGAAGAGGATCGCAGATGCGTGCGTGGAGCAAAATAATGTTTGGAAAATAATGCAGGTTGAGAGATGTGATGCACATATCCGCTCATGGGATGTTGAGCAGGGGGAGATGTTTATTCCTGCAGGTTCTCCAGATAATGTGGTAATCACTATTACGGGGGAGCCAGATGTTTCTGGTTCTTGTCTTGTTCAGCAGGATAAGCAGGATGGTGCAGATACAAATGTGACGAAAATTTCGGCATTTGATTTTCTTTTTGCAGGGGGAGCTGATATTTTTTTTAATCAGAAGTGCAGAAGGACGTCATCATATTTTTCTGCAGATGATGATGGTTGGTGTGATACCGACATATTTTCTTTCCATCTGGGTTTTTTCTATGGTTCCATTCATTAATGTGATGAAGGGGGAGATTGTTGAGATTCATCACATTTATTAATGAGAGAAGAAAATTATTAATGGAGGGATTCATCACATTTATTGACGAGGGATGAAAATTATTAATGGGGAGATTTATATCACCATTAATTGAGGATTTTCTCCCAACATTAATGGATATTTAATTATCAATATTAATGGATGGAATAATGGATGTTGACTGCATTAATTGATTATTATGGACTTGGTGTTTATATAAGGAGGATGCAGAAACATATTTTGAAAAGGGTGTGCCAGCAAGATGTGGCCGGAAAGGGAGACCCAGGAAGGGGTTGTCGGGTTTGCGGTGGCCCGTGTGGCACGATGACGATGGAGCGTCAGTGTTTGACATGTGCAGAGCAGCGATTACGGAATTGATGATCATGGCCACATATCGAAAGTCTTCCTGATAGCGGTGATCAGGTGGCGTGTCCCGATTGGAGATCGACGGTACATCATGATTGTGAGATCATTCGGGTGTCCCAAGCTGATGCGAGGCTGACGCATGATCGGGTGAAGATCTCCGAGGTAGTGACGTTTCGTCGACAGAAGGGTGACGTTTTGTCACAGATTGATCTTCCGATACATGGTGTCAGTGGGATGTTTATCAGAGAGATGGAAGAGGTGTATCAGGGTGTGGTTTTTCGCACAGGTTTTCTACGCTCCCTCATTTGTAATTCAAGTTCGGGCATTGCTTGGATTATTGTATTCTCTGATTCATAGTGGATATTTTTGGAATTTCCCTGTGGTTTTTTAATCCTCCGCATGGGAGGGTTTTTCCACGTTAAAAAAACATGCGTTCTGATTTATTTATTCTACTCATATCGCTTCCATATTTTGATGGGTTTCTCACGAGATTTTTGGCAGGCAATTTTTCGTCCGGAATCGGGATTCTCCCCAACAGGGGGTTGATAGGCATAATAAAACTGGTAGATTTGGTGCCCGTTTATATGAGGATGGAGGGGACCATTAAGAAGGAATTGGAATATTATTTTAGTTTAATCATATTTTCGGATTAAGAAGGACTAAAATTAATTTAATTAGAAGATAAGTTGGTTATTTTACGAAATACTCATAACCAATAGGTTTTAGACATGTTTTGGCCACAAATTTGTCTTTATATTTTACATTTAACCCTTAGTTATCAAATTCATCTCTTACCATGTCTTCTTGTATATTCATACTACATGGATAATATAGAAACCATAAATGACAATGAAACCTCAAGTGGTTAATTAATTAAATTATAAACATTATTTATTTCATTTTGAAGAATAATATATTTTTAGGTATATTATATCATTTAATAAAATAGTATTTGTTTTATAAACTCATTTATGTCAATTTTCATACTATTCATATAATGAATTTTGAAAATTTCCATTACAACGTGATTATATACAAAAACCATCATTAATTAAACTATATGAAGTCATTATATTAAACATTTTCCAAGAAGAGCATAATAAGCTTCAAAATAAATTTATTTTAATATTTTTAATATTTTTAATTTAAAACATTTCTTAATAAGGTAATCACTACATAATCATTATGTCATAAATATATTTATTTATTCAATGTGTAAAAATTTTAAATAAAATAACTTGATATGGGAAATATTTTATTTATTTATAATTACTATTTATATTTGAATAGATCACTTATGTAACCCATTTTTTAATTTTTTAGTAAAATATAAATGTTTAGGTTATATATTTTTAATATTAAATTACAAGTAATTAAATGACATTTTCACTGACAAGTGGCTCGATGGGGTCCTAAAATATACCCATGGATGACCATGGTCATAAATAGCTCTTCCAATAGTCTTTTTGAACGTGTTAGGGAAATTTAATATTATTATAATGTTTTAACCTTATTTACCAGATTTACAATTTAACCACGGTAAATACAATATTTACTAATGTTACTATTCATTATGTCAAAAAATAAAATTTAACTTTTAAAAGTATTTGGACCACCTGATTCCAAATATTGAATCTCTTTTTCGAAATAGAAAACATTTATTTTTCAGAAATTATTTTAATATTACTTCTCGTTGTCAAAACCAAAAAAGGGTGGTTTTAAGAAATAAAAGCTACCAAAAGAATAACTTGTGTTTATGTCGAATTTCAATGTGAAATTACTTCTAATGACAAACTTCAGATTGAATAATAAAAATGTAACCAAATTTCAGTTTAAATCTAATTAAACGAATTATATTCACATATAACTAAATTAGATGAGAATGTAGTTTTGACTTAAACTCCACTATTCTCACTACTCATTAAAAAATTAAATTTGTTTGAAAAATAACCAATATTTATCCAAATTAAATTATGATATCCCGATTCTATACAATAAGTTTATTTTTTTAAATAAAAGTGATAAATACTATATTTTAAAAGGATTTTCCTTCAAAATGTTATAAAACTACCTTTTATAAATAATAGAGTATATATGCATAACATGAAATTCATTCTAATATTAATCCAATATATTTTATTGGATAAATGTAAAAACATTTAACAAACATGTGTAGTCATAATTTGGTTATATCTTTTCTTTTCATCCATTATAAATCCTAGGGATAAATTACCATTTTCGATAATAATAATAATATTATAATATATTTCGATATAACTCAATGTTGTGTGCAATGTATGATTTTAAAGAAACCCGATATTGTGTGTTGAGTATGTTATCTGAAAAGGAATCAATTTTAATGTAAAAATGATTTCTTATTCAAAAAAATAGTAATGAAAAATTTAGATTCTATAAATACCTAGGTTGTCACATTCTTCCCCCTTTTGGGAATTGCTTCCCCACAATTTTATTCACTTTTCAAATAAGTGGGGCTATTTATCCCCCATAGCATCCTCAGATTCCCATCATAAAACATCAACCATATGGTTTTTCCATGAATGATTTAACTAATGGATTACCTTATTATGCAACACATGCCCTCTATGGTAAAAAATCCGGACTGGTTTTTCCTCATAAGAAAGATTATCTTCTAACTGAACTGTCTATAGACTTAAAACATTTGATGGATTCAATATATAATTTCTCAACATTGAAACATGCAAAACATTATGTTTTTGGGATAAACATGGAGGTAAATTCAATCTATAAGAAAATGATACTTCTTTATCAATTATTTCATAGGATCCAATGAACCTCAGACTCAACGTTCATTTCATTCCAAAATGCGTCATACATTTATATGGAGAAACATTGAGAAAGACATGATCAACTACCTCGAATGAATGATCCTCCTCTAGTTATATGGATACCGTTTTTCCTTCTATGAGCTATTATCTAGTGTTATTAAATGCACTAAACTTTTTCTACTATCAATTCTACTAATTTATATCCAAGTAACTTCCTTTCACCTACTTCTTCCTAAAAAGATAGAGTTCGACACAATTTTCCAAATAATTATTAAAATATTTCCATTTGTATACTAGAATGAAAATTGTTATTATATGAAAGCTCAACCAAAGAATGATGTTGGTCCAAACCTCCTTCATAATCCATTGAAAAATCAAATAGTATATAATCAAAGGTATGAATTTATAATTCTGAATGGACATCTGATTGAGGATGAAAAGTTGTACTAAAATTTCATTTAGTTCAGAATGACTTTTGAAGGCCCTTCTAATAGAATAGATGACATGGGATCACGATCAGATATAGTGGAAATGGAAAAAACATGTAACCTAAATATCACATTAGTATACAATCTAGAAAGTTGATCTACATATATAGTATCTCAAATATGAATAAAATGATAAGATTAACTCCATTGATCAAATATAACCCAAATTTCATTATTACCTTGATATGTAATTTTTTAATCCCAATAAAAAATCCATGGAAACATTCTCTCATTTCCACTCTAGCACTATAAAAGGCAGAATCTTCCCATTTAGTAACAATCATTCTTCTTTAACCAATTGTCAAGTTAAAAAATTCACCATAATGTCAAAAAAATATCTTTTCATTCAATCCCACCAGTAATACTCTTGAATATCTTTGTACATTGTAGTAATACAAGGATGAACTAAAAATAGAGAACTATGAGGATCACATAACAACTCTTTCTTCAACTGTGAATTAAAAGGCACACATAACCTCATTACATACATCAAAAACAATCTTTATCAATGTTATATTCAGGTAACTATCCCTTCTGTACCAATTATACCATTTTTTTTCCACAGACTTTCTTCTTTAAGAACATTCATTTTTCAGTCTACTTGAGATGGTTTCAATGACACCTGAAAAAAAATAGGGGAATTCCCTACCCCAACAACTTCCAATCCAAAATTCATCAAATCAAAAACCAAAGGATTTCATTCCCATTATAGTATGTTTAATGTTGCATTACTATTTCGACATAAAGATTCATCCACTTTATCTTCCTTTCCTTAATGGAAATAGATCATGTAATCATAAAACATGATTAATTATCGACATCTCCCATATCTCGTGTTTAATTATTTCATAGTTAATATATACATTAAACAATTTTTATTTTTATATATTTCACACTTTATGCCATTCAAATCATGCCTCCAAATTTATAATGCAAAAACCATAGCACTTAATTCAATATCATGGGTAGGGTAATTTAACTCACGAGTGTCAATTGACATGAAGCATGAGAAATTAACTGATCATTATTCACAATGACACCACCATGTCCTTTCAATGAAGATTCACTATAGATAACTAATTCACCATTTCTAGACTGTAGTGATCAAACTGGACCATTCACAAATCAACATTACAATTTTAGAAAACATTAATCACATTCCTTTTCCTATATGAACTAATCATCTTTTCTAAAGTAGATGCATATGATTTTACCACCCCTTTCATCTTGTATTCTAGATGCTATACATCATTTGTGTTCTTCGTTAAACACTAATTTTCATAATGTCTCATTTCATTAAAATTATAAAATTTTACTAACTATAAAGAATATTTAATCTTACCATTCCCTTGATCTTTTTCATTGCAATTACGAGTATTATATCCCATTTTACTACTTTAGCAGCACTTACCAGCATTAAAAATGAATTACCTAGTGTGATTTTACATTAATTTTAAGAAACTGGGAAATTATGATTCATAACATCAGACTTTTTTAAGAGTTATTACCTTTCATATTCTAACTGAACCACCTATTATATAGATTTTCAAAGATCATATGGTCATCAGAAAACTACATTTCCACCTTCTATGCACATCAAACAAGAATTTATTAAATTTTAAACTCACGCGATACTAAATCCATTTGATACTTTCTATTTAATCCTCATTAAAAATTATTGATTTTAATATCATGATCTCATATAAAATTTGGACCATATCTTTCCAGTCTACTAAATTATGATTCATAAGTAGCCACTATGTCATCCTCTTTCCTCAATTCCAAATTTATTTCCCCTCATAAGTCAAACAACTATATGAAAATATTTTTCCGTAAACATACATGTCAATTCATCCAAATCAACATCATCAATCTCTTAACTATCCATGATATTTTAACACATTTATCACCTCTTATCAGCTTCACCATAAAAATATTAAACAATGAGATTATCCTTTTGATGTTTTGAACACCCCATAAAATCAAAAATATTTTCCAATGCATTAATCAATCCTTCTGCTCGCACAGGGTCATAAAGATCCTCTAAATGGTGGGGGATGTTGCGTTATAAAATTCTCTACTACTTACATATTCTATTATGATTGATCTGGATGATCTCATGCATGGATACCACCAACATTTATACCATGAGTCAATTGTGCATTCACTGAAACAATCTATTTAGTTCTGATTCTGACCATCATAAGTTTCTAACATAGAAGGATGTTTTCCTCTTGATTTTTTACTATCATTGCCACCCGTTTTCCTCAACAGAAAACCATTATAAACACAATACCATTTCATTCAAAGAATCATGGTAATCTTCAAATACTATATTATTTCAATCATTTCCTAAAGTAAAAAATAATTTATGAATTTTAATTTAACAATTGATCAACTCCTAAAGTTGTCCAAACTGTCCTCTAATACCAACTATAAGGCCCAAACTTTAATACATTACTTAATCTTGAGTTAAATCAAGATTCCACATTAGGGATCATTTCAGGATTATAGTTTTTGAGAATTAGGCTATAACTATTACATTACATCTCTAATATCACAAATTATACACTTTTATTCTATCCAAATTTTCTTACCATAATAGAACTCCTTAATAAAAAATAATTTATTTTCATGATATAAATATTCATGAATTAATCCATTCTTTGACCATTCGTTATATCCTATAAAAATCATTTCAAAAAAATGGTATGAGAATAAAAATCACAGGAAGGATTATAAAATAACAAAAAAACATTATTCCATCAAACCATAAAAATCAATAAATTCATACTTTTCAATCATAAAACATAATAAAATTAATTTAACTCATGAAATCATATGATTTAAGAATAGAACATTGAAATCATTAATCATAAGGGTGAATTGTGGAATCCATAACATACAAACATAGTAGCATTCAAAGCTATATAGGTAGATACGTTTGGAATACCCATCACAATATATTATCTAAATAGCTTAAGAGAAACATTAACATTTAACTCTTTCACTTTTCCTAATGAATTAGAGATCTCTCTCGAGCTCACTCTCCTTAGGTTTATCATGGAGCCCCCTGTATATGTAAAAAGTTCCCATGAACCATAACATATTCATAACACATAACACAAGCATAATGGAAAGAGAGAATTTCTACATTGCAATCAAAATAAATCATTTAAAAATATTAACATAATCAATCCAGTATAAAAACCAATTTCAATATCAAAATACATAAAAAGAGTATGTGGTATTTATTTTAAATTTAAAAAAATTATGGCTTGTTAAGGAAGCAAAATATCAAATAATTTTTGCTGTGGAGGGAAGGTCGTTGTCACCTCATACATTAAAAATAATAAATCCCTTTTTCATTTTATAAAATGATTCGCAGAAAAAAGTTTCCATTTGATTTAATAAAACTTAAAAGGGGTTGATACACTTTATTAATGAAATTCATCTATAAATCAATGTATTCCTCAATGAAATGAGATTTTGAAGAATTCCCTTACGTTGACATTGACTACTCATAAATGTTCCTTGTTCTTCCTGAATAATAATCTTAAGTAAACATTTACTTTACTCAGAACTATTTTCAAGTTTATTATTCCATTTATATCATTTATTACAATGTTAAAAACATTAAATATATATTTATGTTAATATTTTTCGGTCATTTGATATTTGTTACTTGATTCAAAAAAGAACTTGTTAAAATTAAGAATTGTCTATGTGGTCAAAATTCTATTCTCTCCTAAATGATATTCATGATTTATATATCAAATATATCAAATGTATCTAGTATATATTTTTATTTATAACAGTATAAAACATTTGGAGATATGAAATTTAATGCACCATTCATGGTAATGGTATGTCGTACGTACGCAATAACACCAGTTTCATCTCATTTTCATATTTAAAGGAATGAAAAATAAATGATAAATATTTATATTATAATTCAATTATAATATCATATTTTATATATGTTACATATTTTCATAAAATTCATTTTTTATTTGCTCCATGTATGGAATGAATGAGTCATATCACATTGAGTGGGATGTATTCCGCAATTCCTCAAATTA
Organism: Viscum album; assembly: GCA_963277665.1. Lineage (NCBI taxonomy): Eukaryota > Viridiplantae > Streptophyta > Magnoliopsida > Santalales > Viscaceae > Viscum > Viscum album. Next base: position 1,362,485,372 of record OY728162.1, on the reverse strand, counting down.
AATTATCATATTTTCACGTTTTGGACAACATAAAGGTATGCATAATAAAAACAGAATCATAGAGACAATATAAATATAATATATATCATATATATATATTTCCATCAGAATGGCCACTATGATAGGTGGTAGGGGGAAATCAAACAATCATCGTTACGTGAGGCATCCGTTTGTTGCACAATGAAATATTATGTACGTATCCATTATATTGAGGTGTGTGTATGTGAAATTAGACTAATTCTAATAACAAGATACATGGATATTTAAACTACATGTTGTTTTATAAAGTATTTCAATAATGATATTTTATGGGTTTGGAAAAGTTAAATAAATGAATTAATCATTAGAGATGATGTTTCCACATATTGGGTAACTCCTTTTAATTTAATCTATAAGGCATTCTAGAATTTCCTTTTGCCAAATGTAACACTTCTATGAAAAAAAGATTGGGTTATATAGAGATTATTAGGGGAGATTATGGATGAGAAAAGTGGATTTAGAAGAGTTATTTAATGGGTAGAGGTGAAGCCCTTTTATAAGATGGAGGATGGGTACTTTAGGAATGCATTGAAATATTATTTTATTATTAAATTATCTTCATCATAAAAAATTTAAAAAATCATTTAATTTAAATATAAGATGTTTATATTTAGAACTCCATTCAACCATTAGATTTTATAAATGTGTTGGGTCTCAAATTGAGCATTTTCATTTAGATTGAACCCTTAGTTATATAATTTTACTCTTACTATGTCTTCTAGGGTATACATATTATATGTTTAATATAGTTACCCTGGAATGCCTATGAAACCTCATGTGGTTCATTACTGTATTTTGAAACATTATTTATGTCATTTGGAAAAATATTATATTTTTAAGACTATTTTATCATTTTATAAAATTTTATATTTTAAAAAAATCTCATTTATGTTAATTCTTATACTTTTCATATAATGACTTTTTTAAAAATCCATAACAACTTTATGAATTCAAGAAACCGTTATTAGTTAAAATATAGCAATTCATAATATTCCATATTGTTATTTTATAGCATAAAAAGTCTCAAAATATGTTGATATTAAATTTTATAATCTCATTTGTTTTAAACATTCATTAATAAGGTAAACACTACATCACCATTATTTCATAAATATATTTATTTATATAATTTATAAAAATTATAAATAAAATAAAATGATATAGTAAATTGTATTATAATTGTAATTATTTTTTTAGTATAAGATGCCAATTATAAAACCCCATACTAAATTTATTTTAGTAAAAGATATTTGTTTAGGTTTTATTTTCGTAAACTTTAATTAAAAAGTAATTAAATGTCATTTTCACACACAACTGGCTCTATGGGGTCATAAACTCGATCCAAGGATTCCCATGGTAATACATATATCATCTAATATGATTTGTACAGGTGTTAGGGTAATTTAATTTTACTATAATATTGTTTTTACCCTTATTTACAAGGTTTACCCTTTAACCATGGTATATAAAATATTTCTCATGTTACTATTCATGATTCCTAAAAATAAAAGATACATATTTATATAGTATATAACTCTTAATTCCAAATATGGAATTCATTTTTCCATATTCAAAATATAGATGTTTTAGAGATTAATTTAAAATTTATTCCCGTTTTCAAAACCAATATGAGTGTTTTTATAAAATAAAACCTACCAAAATATTGACATATGTTTATGTCCAATTTAAAAGTAAAATTACTTCCAATGACAAAAATTGGATTACAGAATAAAAAATATTAAAATTATTCTTTTAAACCAATTAAAAGTACAATATAACAATATAAATAAATTAGAGAAAAGAAATTTTGGACATAAAATGCAATATTTTTCACTATTCATTTAAAAATGAACATTATCAAAAATAAAAATAAAAAAAATCCAAATATAATTTTGAGTTCAGGATTCTATATAGGAAGTTTAATTTGTCAAAAAGAACTAAATAAAGAAAAAATGTACTATATTTAAAGGGGGTTCTCCATTAAGAGTGGGGAAAAACTGCCTTTAAAAACTATTAGAGTATTTATGTTCATCATTGGATTCATTCTTCATTAAGCCTCTATATTTTATTGGATAAATTTTAGAACATTTAAAAAATAGGTTTAGTCATGATATGGTTTATTCTATTCATTCCATTACTTATAATGTCTAGGCATTAACTACCGTTTAAAATTTTAATATTATTCTATTATTTATGGATATAACTCAATGTTGTGTGCTACGTAAGATTGCAATGTAACCCTTTGTTTCGTGTTGAGTACGCGATTGGTCAGAGAATCCATTTTAATGTAAAAATAATATGTAATTCATAAATTTTAATATAAATGAAAAAATGTTATTCATTAAATACCTGGGCTGTTTTAATGTTTGTAATAATTGACTGGAGTTGAAGAAATGTTTTTTTGTAATGTATTGAGGAAGAAAAATAGAAGATTTTAGATATGTATTTATTTTTTCATTTTCTTAATAGAATTATTTTATATAAAATTGTTATATTATGTTATTATGAATAATAAACTACTCATTCTAGCATAAATTCTAGTTGATTATATTCAGTGATAGTTAAATAGTTTTAGATGATTTATAAACTGATGATTGAGTTTATTCTTCGTGTATCTATGTGAAATATTAGTTTTCTGTTGTATTAGATGCTTAATGTTCTAGAGATTTTTATGATTGAGTTAGTGTTGAGTTTGGGAGACACTAGTATGATGCTTATACAAAGAACATTAGTGGGATTTCAGTATAATTGGAAAAAATGTGAATACCTTCCAAACATGGTTCTAGGGTGTTACCTTAGAAACCCACTTGTAATGGGTGACTCATTCTTAGTAGAGAATATGTGTACCAAATCATCTCAAACACAACATAGACGTAGTGACCCACATTAAGGTCAAAAATAGTAAAAATCAGGTGTAATGTGATCCATTTACTTTCAGTCTTTTTTGTGGAAAAATTGTGTTTTAAAAATAGTTTAATCAATTCTCTATAATAGGGACAACTGTCAAATTATTCATGGTAATTATAAAATAAATTAATTATCAATAAAATGTGTGTAAACTATTTCACCCCCTCTCAGTGCACCTACGTGATCCAATTGGCATATAATAAACTCTCTTGATTAACATATCTATAATTTATACTAATTGTGATGTTTTATAAAGAGGGATTTATTATAAAATTTTATCATTAGAAAACATTTGTCCCCATGGTTTTTTCATTATAGGATAAATATACATGATTTAATAACAATGTATAATGAATGGTGGGAGATTCAACATTAGAAATGTGATACATGATATTAATTATTTTTTATCAAATATAAGCCTTATTCAACTAGGGAACGCATATAATAAATTAAAATTGTTAAATTAAAAATAATGAAACTGAAGGACCATGAGTCTTTTAGACATTATTTACCCATCATTTAATGTTTTAAAATCCTCCCCAATACATATATTACTCACACGGATTATGTTATTTTGAATCAATATTCACCATTGATATATATTCATATCTCATAGTGGGAATATTTACACAGAATATTCAATAAAAAATTTCCATGGGATATGAATCTTTTCACACTAAAAACCTCTTAGATTTCTCCCATTCATGAGAATTGATTGATTCTTCATAAGGTACAATGGGTTCTAAGAGACTATATAATTAAATTGCATCTAGGTTCAATGTTGTTGATTTTAAAACTCCCATTGTTTATATATGAAATTAATAATGATTTTTTATGGGGAATATAAAATTGGGAATTTAATATAATTCAAATATTAAGGATATTTAGGAAATAGTCCTTCATGTAGTTTCATATTTTTCATTTATACGTGAAGGTTTAGAGACAATGTCTATAAGTGTATATCATAGTTAAGGAGTGTCTAAATCTTTCATTTATAGTATCCCATATATCATCTATAAACACCAAAATTATAGTGTATATAACATACCAATATTATAGGATATAATGGATCCACTATTAAATCAAAATCTAAATTATAGCTTGGAATGAAAAAAAAATATTTTTTTCTCATCAGAAATCATCAATGGAGGGTTTATTAATGCCTTGGAAGAATATTTCAATAGAGGATGATTTCAAAAAATTTCATGAATGGATTATATGTTGCTTAGTCCCATTATGATACATCTAAAATTTGTCACCCAATTTCAACCCATTAGTATATGAAATATTTTATGTATATTCCATTATAAAAGAAATAATGATATATTATCTCACATCCTCCACAACTGATGATCAAATGAAATATAAATATAGAAGTCGAATCAAGTATCAATTATTTCATTTCAGTATCGAAGAATTTTATTTTCTGGAAAAGGTAAAAAGGTTTTATCTGAAAAAATAATGGTAATGATATGTATTGAATGCCTTTAATTAATTTAAATGGAACATTATATTTAAGGTTATAATTAGATGAGTATTCATGAAATGGGTATATGACCAATTTTTAATAGGTAATCAACCATGTGGATTACATTCTCTTGTATTGTTATGAAGATTAGTTTCATTTAAAAATTCTACAAACTCCACGATGGTTACTCTGTCTCATTGATTCTTTTTTATCATTAGATTTATTAGTAGGAATCCCTATAATTATAATAAAATTTGGGAGGTTCATTCACTCCAGAATATATATATTATGCATATGATAATTTTATATATTCATTAAAGTTGAAATATTATTCTTCTTCACGGGTTTGATGTAATATGTCCAACACTTAAGAGACGATTCTTATATATAGTGTGCAGAGTAGATAAAAAATCAGTACAACTAAATAAGTGTAAACATCTCAAGTAAATACTCATAGGATTGTTCTCAACTCCATAAATGTTCTAGTAACACCTTTAATACTACTATAACCAAAATATATCTTATATATCCATTATGTATAGAATTATCTCATATCCATAAATTTAAAAATCTAATAGAGAGAATCACAAGTCATATCATAAACATGAGGTGCATGTTCTCTCTTTTTGATGTTTGATCACTCACATTATAAATGTCCATTGTTCTATTCTTATGATTCATATAGAAATTAAAATGTCCCTAAATATTTCCTTATGATTCAATATAAAAACATCAATGGATTCCTATAAATAACTAGTGTTTCTAAAATAAATAATATTTTTTTTATTTAATAAATAATTATATTATACATAAAATCATATTTTATATTGTTTCCTATAAAAAAATTATTTTAATTATCATGCTCGTCTATGTCATAGTATATATTTTTGGGTGTGTGTATGTGTGTGTTTAAAAGAAAATTTGAGATATAAAAATATTTTGTTCAAGTAAACTTATTTGAAATTTATCTCTAAACCTAAAATTGTAATTTTAAATGAATATACTATAGCATATTGAATTACGTTTAAAAAATTTAAAAAATTTAATTTTTTTCATATAATTATTTACATAGTATGATATAAACAAATAATAATATCTATTAAGATATATAAAATTAAAAATGTGATTTGAGATATAAATATATTTTTCAAATTTCTTATAAATATATATATATTTATATATATACCTGATATATATTATATATTATTATATATATGTAGTAATAAAAAATAATAACACACTATATATATATATTAATATGATATAACTGATAATAAAAATATATGAATTTGTTATAAAAATATGTTAAAAAATTTATTTTCAATAATATATATAGCTATATATTCAATGTATTAGGATTTATAGTTATAACATGTATATATATATATACCTCTTGAATAGAAAAAATAAATTTCTTTTTTTTAAGGTTGGGGCCAAAGCCTCATTTTAATTATTAAATCAAAGCAAAGTCCACTTTTAACTAGGTAGAGGGAAACCCAATACATTTCCCAAAGGCCCAGTGGGCTTGTAGCCCATTACATAGCCTGTAGGCCCAAATTTTTCACCCAATTCACATTCTGTGAATAGTAACCCGCCTGCTACAGTACCCGCACAGTACCGCCGCCACTACAATGCCCATGTCGCCATTACAGTACCCGCTGATGAAGAATGCCGCCACAGCTACAGTACTGATACAGCACCTGCGCCCAATTGGTTTAGAAAGAAGATTAAAAACATTATATATACTTTTATAAACATATATATACATACATTAAAAAAGCTATACATATGTAGGATTCTGTAAAATTAATACACAAATACACACACATAAGTGTGTGTAATATATATGTCTATATAATTTTTGTAATATAGTCTTTATATATATATTTGTTAAAATATATATTACATTTAAAATATACATGTTGAAAAATATTTGTGTTAATAAAAATATGTATATATATGTATGCATTAGAATTTTTATGTAGTAAATATATATAATTTTTATGCATTATATATATGATAAAATATAGATTTCATAAATATTATATATCTATATATATATTTTGATATATGTATATATGATTAATGAGTTCATTAAAAGTTAATAAATTAAAAACAATGAAAGTAATAAATTATGGAAAAATTAACAATTTTCATTATTTTTAATAAGATTTATTTATTAGAATCCAACTATTTTTAAGGCTTCTAGAATAGTATTTAGAAATATATATATTTAATAAAAAATGAGAAAATAATTGAATTATTTATTTTTTATTTTCGACCATGTACACTCTTCTAGACTACATAATAAAAACAAAATAGTATCTCTGGTTATGTGGATAGAATGACTATTTGTTTTGAAATCATAGTTGGAAGGATGACATGTTTTCAACTAAGTAAATTACTGAAATAGTTTTTTATTAGTTTATGTTAAGGGAAAATATTTTATAAATTTTTTTGGTGAAAAGTTATCAAGATTCCCATTATTAGAATCATATAATTTTGTTAAATTATGTTTTCTGTAGTTAGAAAATTTTTCGAATATCTATTTTAATGATTCTTCAAAACCCATATTTATAGTAAGAGAAACAAATGTATCAACTGTTGTTTAATAATTTTCCCAAATTTGTTTTTTTATGTTAAAATAATAGTTAATCAATGATTTTATTTCAAATCCAATTTTGTAATGTGTTATCACTATAAATGATGATATTTTATGAATTTATTCAACATTTCCTATGAGTATATTTCCAAAAATTATTTTTCTAATATAAAACATATAATTTCATGTAAAAATAATTTTATTTATTTACTGTGGATTCTTGATATATTTAAATTATTGTATGGGCATTCATGATTCATTTCAAATTGGCATCCCTTGTTTTTTTATTGTCCACTGTTCTTTTTATAATGTGCATTTTGTTTTTAATGAATGTAACATATAAATATAAATTCAATTATATATATATATATTCATCCATTTTAACAGTTTGGAAATATATTATTGGAAACCCCAATAAAAAAATGGAAATATCAAATGTTTGATAATAATTAGGTTCATATCCTTGAAAACATGATGATGATTTGGGGAGTGAACCCACACCTCTATGATTTGTACCACCATAACAACTGTCAATGTACCAAAATTTATCAACATTTTTTCATCAAATCTTCTTAAGGTCATTTTCTGAAGAATATGATATTTTATAAGTATAAATTTTGTAGTTAATGTTATATTTGTCAATGATTTTGATGGGCTTATTCCAATGGAACGTTATAACAAATTTAGATCAAATATTTTAAAGTTCATCCAAAAATATATGTTCCTAAAAGTTGACATTTATTTATAAAAAACTCTCTATTTTTGGTGATGGAAAAATTATTTTTTATATATACAGAGTGTTTTATTTATGGTTTGTATTCAATTATAAATAAATGATATTCAAGTAATTTTATTTATTTTATAATATTTGGAACATCAATTTAATCACCCATTGCAAGGTTGTTTTGGAGAAAATGTTTTTTAAAATTACATTAATTGGTTATTCAGTTGACTAGGGGATATTTCAATGGATGTTATCGAGTTAAATACATTAAAACGTGATGAGCTGATGTTGTTATAGAGGTGTTTTGGATTAAACAAATATGCATACAAGGGAGAGATGATTATTGATTTAGATTTTAAAAATTCCAAAAACTCAAAAATTAAATGGTACTCAGGATTTTTATTTCTCAATAGATTGTTAATATTTTCATTGGAAAAAATATATAGAGTTTTTAGCAATATATCATATTGCACTAGTTGAGAATTCCTCAATTGGTCTCATAGGAATGGTTTTTTCAACTCTTGAGATTAGGATGATGAGTCTAATTGAATATTTATAATTTTATATTATTATTTCTGGATATTAACCTTTATGATTATTCTTTATATAATGGTTTTATATATCAGAATTATCCCTTATAATATATGTATATAATTCTATTAAGATTATTTGTTTTTTATAGTCTTCAATTTTTAATCAGTCATTCATTTTTCTAATGTTAAAAATTTTTAATAGTTATTTCATATCAGTTTCGATGAAAATTGTTAATATTATAATAATTATTATGTAATATAATCTAAATGAATAATTTCTCAAATAATAATAAATTTTTTCTATTAAAATTTTATTCAATGAAAAATAAATATTTTAGATAATTTAAACTACAATGATGAAATATAATATTTTGGGAAGAGTGTTGTGACATATGTTTTCTAATATATATTATAGATTTGTTTTCAATTCCATTAATAATATAATTATACGTAAAACTATTTTCTATGAGTTATTTTAAAAATTTATATTTTATTTATCATGATAATTTAGGTCTTAATATATATATATGTGTGTGTGTGTATTATTTTAAATATAATTATAGATATAAAAATATTTGGTTGAAGGTAATTATTTGAAATTTATTTTGAAATATGAAATATTAATTTGAAATAAATATAACATGACATATATAATTTTGTCTCTAAAATTTAAATTAGTATTCACTATTTAAAAACAGAATACATGTTATAGTATATAAATATACTAATTTAAGATAAGATGTAAAATATTAATTATATTATATGACATATAAATAATTTTTTTGTATGTAAATATATATGAATATATATATATATATATATATATTATAGAATTTATGTTAATATATATATGTGGAATAAATTGAATGATAAACATATAAATATATTAAATTTTTTATATATACATAAATATAATTTGTAATAAATATTTCAATTATTACTATAAAAAATTGATTATAAAAGGGAATTTAATGAATACATATATTTTTAAATATTTGTTAATGATATATAATGTTCTAACTAGAAAATATATATATATATACATATACAAGAAATATATTATATAAAAATAGGAATTAAAAATGAAAAAGACATCAAAAAATACATTAGATATGCTTATAGATATATTAATATCTACATTTGTATAGATATATACACATTGGATTAGGTAAAATATAATATATATATGTATTTATTTAAATAAACATGAGTCATTTAGGTTTAAAAGCATAAAAATACTGCATATATATATACATGTTTAAGAGAGTATCGTGTTATGAGATGGAAAAATAATGTAAAAAACATATAATATATCTACATACACTAGAAGTGATGCAATAATGTGGAAAAAGATTTAAAAAATAAAAATAATTTAAATAATCGCATTGGTGGATTAGGAAAGTTTAAGCCTAGATGAAAAATATATATTTTATTTATTTACGTATATACATTGAATATATATATATTATATATATAATATAATTTATATATCTAAAAATTTATATGATTAATAAATTTAAATGGAAATATAAAAGTTTATATGTTAAAATTTATATGCCATAAATTTATATAAATGATATATTTTTTATACATGGTAAAATTTATATGTTATAAATATGTGTAATATATTTATTATATGTATATATCATGACCCCCCTAGAAAACAGCCTCTACAGTTAATGAAGAATGGGAGATAATGACCCCCGAGTCCTACCTCTAGTAGGCCTAAGTTGGTGAGAAGAACCAACAGTGTACAAATCACGATATATGAGAGGCATTACCCTTTATTTAAAAAATAGATTGAGAGATATGACTTATCAACCATAATCAACTAATGGAAAAATATAAAATGAATAAAAACCATCCCAAAATGCATGTATAAATTAAAAACGATACATATCAAAGTATCCAAATGAAATCCCAAAACAAACAAAATCAAAGGTCGTGACACAACAACAACTATAAAGGACGTAACATGAAATGTCTAGCATAATCCAAATGGTCCTCCTAGAATCATAAAAATTGATTTTATATATGTATGTTGAAAAGACTAGTATACATAGTTGGAAAACCAATGTATCTCATGCACATCTGAAAAGAATATACTAATACACCTATGTGAAATTAGTAGATCAAAACATAACCTAAATAGGTATACTAACCAAAATTGCATTCTCACCAAGGCATAGTAACCAAATAGCGATTTCAAGTAATATAATAAATTATAATTCACCTCATTGATAGTGAACCCCACACCACATTTCCACTGATTATCCACTCTTTCCCAAACTACAAATATCATGGAGATCACACATCTTTTGAATATACCACATCACATCCTTCCATATCATACCTAGACCGCACAACACATCCATCCTGCACAGACTAGGGCATCAAAACACAGTATATCTCATCATTGCGATAACTAGAACATCACATCCCAACACATCAGAACAACACTTGTGATATAACATCACATCCACCATCTAATGCATTAATATACCTATAACCATTATAGCCACTACAATTCACACCTTTCCAGGAATAGGTAATATAGAAGTGAAGGTGCACATCCATACTTTCTAAAATCCGGATGATAAAGAATTAAACCCTTCCATATTATGATTGGGGTGTTCAAAACATATTGTTCAACAATAATGGGGTGCATATTCACATAAAAATAAATACAAGATATATACATATAAAATTTAATCAAACAATACAATAAAATGGGGTTTCAAATAAGTAACATCCAACCTCAAAAGGTCTAATTCTTCCACTGCTAAGGTCATATGATAGACAACATACACTCAGAATAGAAGCCAGAAGTAAATTTTTTTGAATCTATATTTAGTATCCTAACAAATTTCAAAATTATCGAAAAATCCCATATTGACAAAACATTGGTTCACTGAATTCCAAACTATTATATTTCATTCAATTTATATTTCACATTATGCATTTCATTTCAAATAAAACATTTTTGTAGATTCTTTCCAGGAAAGGATATCCCCTTTTAGTTTCGTACATCCAAGTAAATGAGAAGTAGTTCACACAATACAATAACCATTTCACAGTAAGTAGCACAACAAAAAAATTCATTACCTTATTTCCAAAAATCCCATGTCCTCAATAATTTATAGCAACATTACCTACTGCATCCTTGATGCACATCCACACCATAACCATTAATACATCCCCATTGTATAACCATACCAATTTAAGATCCACTATACAGCCATATGTAATCTAATTTCCCCCACACACAATAAAATATAGCAATTACACATTACTTCACCCCTCATACACACGAACCAAAAACATCCACACATCACATCATATATGATACCACAACACATTAAGGGTTAACATAGGGGGTCTTATTCAATTTCACTTCTTTATTTAACGGTGTTATCTCAGAATCCATAGAATATTGGGGATCCCATTTATTTTAAACAAATTTACATGGTAAACCAATTATATAATTTTTCATTTCAATAGACACACCACATGCATGAATTAAAAACTTCATATCATCATAAGTTAACGTATGGACAACCGAAGGCCACATTTTTATGTAGGTAGTTATCCCATAAAAATCACAATATCTATTCAAACAAATAAATAAATATACCATAATAATTCGCGGTCTATTTCCCTAATAAATTCAATTTAAATTGGTTCGACATCTTTATTAATTTATATTGAACCACATCAAGATGTGGTGACAATATAAAAACTAGCACTCATAACACAAACATAGTGAAATGAACAAAAATTATACATTTAATAAGGATGATGACAAAAAACCCATTTTCAACCATAAACAGGTTCACACACATTTTGAAACCCTCTAGGGAAACATGAAACAATTACAACATCCTGGTAACATTGCTCAAAGGAACAAATATTTGGGAAATCTTGTCTCAAGATAAATGCAAACCAAAATGGATAAGAAAGTATATATGATTCTGAATGTTTAGACCATGAATTATTGGGGTTAAATATAGTTTTGAATCTCTATAAATGGAAGATCTAACACCAGACAATGTGGTTTGACAATTTCAAATCCACCAGACACTTAAGGAATCAATGATAAAAGTTACGCTCTTAGAATAAGTCTCAAATAATTTTATATTTGGAAATAAATTCATTTTACATCAAATATTGATTTCAAAATTGAAATTTTGGGAAATATCAGAAAACTAGACAATAGGAACCATCTGGCAAAGCATCACCAGTGAGGAACCGCTTGATAAGGCCTCATCAGATGAGGAACCCCCAAAAAATAAACCATTGGATGTGGCATTATTGGACAAAGAACCACTAGGATGAACCATCTGCAACTATCAGTGAGTCACTGCTGAGAAAGACTTCACCATAAGATCCACCATTGGACTAGTCGACAGTGGATATAAAGACACTAGTGATCAATAGCAAGGGTGAGACACTGCCAGAATGATATTCCATTGGTGTGGGACACTACCAAAATTCAAAATATATATACCTCTTTAATTCAATGTAGATATACCACAAAAATTGAGACACCTCTATAATTTAATATACATATTAATTATAATTCACTATAAATAAAAGGAAATTTGGAAATGTGTTGAAATGAGAAACCATTGCAAGTGAGGCACCATCATGTTGAGTCACCGCCAATGAGCCAATGATAGAAAGTCACTGTTAGTGAGTCACCTCCAGATGAGTGACTGCTAGGGTGAGACACCACTAGGGTGACACCGCATGTGTGACACAAATAGGATGACACTTCTGGGGTTACACCTCTTGGGTGAGGCACCATTGTGATGAGAAAACATTCATAAAATAGTGAAAATAGGTTATTTAGAAATCATTTCATATAAGTCTCCTTGACCTCACAAATATTGCCTAACAACATATTGTTGGAATTTAACAGACCTCATGGTCAATGAAATTACATAAAATATCTATCAAAATATTCTCACCCACTATAATTTACAACTAATCCAGCCAAAATATTCCTCGCAGGGATTTAATTACACTTGAAACATAACCAGCATCTAATATTGTTATCAGGAACTCCCAGAACAGCTGAAAAAAAAATAATTTAACCAAGCATGGAATCGGCAAGAACACCATCACAATGATATAGAAGGTTATGGAATTTTCATGAATATCACATTAGACACCACTTAAACAAATATTCATCAATGAGAAATAAAACAAACATGGTAGCAAAGAGAGAGAAGGTCCAAACAACAATACCTTGAGATACCTCTCAAGGATCCCGTCATGTTTTGTATATGAAAACCACTCTAAAACTAGATCTCATAGAATATACCTTTGAAACACGTACATAGGAATGTAGATAGGTATAATGAGTCACGTATTAAATGTATTACAATCAAACCACAATATTATCACCGAGGAAGGGAACACATTCCAAAAAATTCATCACTTTGTTTTTGATAGAAGAATTAGATTTTAGATAGGGGAATTTTTTTTTACATTTTTACATAAATGAAACTAATTAGAAATGACATTTTATGAATATATATACCTTCATTATCATCATTTTCTAATATAAAAATTTAAAATACCAAAAATTCAAAACATGCCTGGCGTAACATATCCTAAAGAAATCAGGATAGTATCCTTCAATAAAAATTCTATTAATTTATATTTATAATGTAGTTTAATAGCTAAGAATGATTTTTAAAATATTTTCTTACATTTAAAACATGTAAGTACATATTTTATTTTAAACCATGTTTAGTTTGAAATATACCAATTAAATCTTTTCATGGAAAATATCTTGTATTAAAAAACTTTTATTAGGCTATGAAAACCACTTTGAGTCAAAACATGTATTTAAATAATTCTTATGTCCTGGAATTTATCAAAATAAAAAATGTGAATTATTTCCAAATAATTATTTTGAACCACATGCCTTAAACTTTTATTTCTAATACAACATACATAAATTGTAAGGTTTCATGATTTGAAAAAATTTATTATATTCTACTAAAAAAACTCTATAATGATTTTTACCAAGTTAAAAGTAACACATATTAAAATAAAATTTAGAATACTCGAAATAACCTATGGAATGAATCAAATATATGATAAGAGGTTCTAATAAAACCCCCTATATCCAAGTCCCAAATTATTCATTTTTTTCATCAAAATAGTAATTACCTAGAACATACTTATAAAGAAATAGAGAATTTTTCAATATCAGAAACAACAATTTCTAACATGTTAATTTCATTATATGAAATATTTTCTAATAACATTCCTCAAAAAACCCAAACTCTTATTTTAATATAGAAATTTCTAATGAAAGAATAAAAATTAAAGGAACATATTCATTGTACCATTATATTTTCTGTTTTGAGTGACATTGACTTACCTATATGGTTTTAAAACATGACGAAATATAACACATATTGATGTGGGAAAATATTTCATTCTTATCACAAGTTTGTGTTCATAACACATGGAATAAATATTAGATATCACAAAAAACTCCCTACTAAAATGGTGGTATTGAAACATTCTATACACTTTCTTTATAAAAATATTTAGGCATGGGAGGTAAGACAATTTTATATTGAATTCATGATTTCCAATATGACCACATTATTTGATTCAAGTTATTAACATTCCATAATAGTATGGACGGTGAGGTATTAAAATAATAAAAACACATAACAACAAAAAAAATATATCCCACCATAATGACAACATATCTACATATTATAAAAACACAACCATTGTCTAAACATACCATCAAATTAAAACTTATCATAGATATTCATCACCACCACAACACCACACCAACTTACCATCCATAAAAAAATACCCTCTTTACATAACAACCTTCTCCATATCATACTCCACACAGAACCAAACAAAAATCCCCATTGATATAACACAAAAATCCCCAAAATTAGTAATCAAGGAATCCCCTTTCCCATGTTGAGATATTATCCACGTTGGGTGGAACTTACTCCCCACAATGTTTTCAATCGTATCTATGTATGCCATTTATCAATTAATGAATTGGGATTCCTCTATTTATATTATTTATGTTTTCAAATTACATGTCATAAATGGAATCAAAACAAGAATAATAACACATACTAGCAACACTTGTCATCTTCCATTATCATCTAGGGGATTGTATTACTTCATCACTTTACTATCATAGGTAATTTTACACAATTAATATTCTTTCATGTGTAAATATTTCTCATTCCATATGTATGTGATTACCCATTTATTAAATTGTGAGTTTAATCAATTAGAAATTTCAAGTGTCTCATAACATACAACAATCACAACATAAACAATGTTTCCATTGATGTTATTTTCATCAAGGAATATCAAAACATAAATTGATTTATAACAATGAAACCATAATAACATTAAACATTTAATGTTTACATCTTGTGAAACATCATGTCAATAGTTAAAAGTCCCTAACATGCATCCAAGTTAATGAAAAAATTGTACAAATGTTATCTCAAACACCATGTATAGTATTATTATATGATACATTATAGTTTCTTCTAATTATTAATTAAAAACACTTTCTATATTCATTTGATATTTTTTACATTCTAGGATCTTATGTTAAATTAAAATAATACATTAAACACACATCATTATTATTGAATCACCAAAATAAAACATTCTTTCTGACCTTGAAATTAATAAATACACATGTTTTGTTGATATATTTAATTCATTACCATGATCATGAGAAACATTATTAAATATTTTCATTTCTCATGGATCAAATCATTCTGATAAAAAAAATAAAACTTCACATTTGTTATTTCAATTTTCCATGATTTATCAAGACTGAACTAATCATTACTTTGTTATTTTATTACATTTAAGACTATTCTTTTATACTATAATAAGGATAACATGATTATAAATCAATATTTAAATATAAAATATCAATCATGATACATGCCCTGATCTCTCATACTAGATCTTTTCTAGTTACCACAAAAAAGATTTCAACTATAGGGATTCTTTTCTTAAAAAAATACTAAAGAAATATATTGTGTGATAAAGTTATTTATAAACATAAAAATTCATATAAATCATATAATAATAAGTTTAATTATTTAATTAATTTAGGTTAAATAAAAATTTCCACATGTTACTCTTATAATTTTGAAATATTTAGAAATAAATGTCATAAAAATCACTCCCCTAAAACATTCATATACAAATGTTTTATGTCAATAAAATATTTATTAAAACAATTTATGTTATGGGGATATTTTTTCTTGTGAAGTTTTCATAGTAAAATGAATTATCAATAAAGAAGATGGTCATTTTAATAAAATCAGAATATAATACCTTAGACCTTGTTTTTAAATATTTTCCTATCAAATTCTCTAGAAAATTTACAAATTGAATGCAACATAAGTCAAATTAGATCATATGAAAAATAAAATAACACATATAATGGAATCAAAATAATTTATTTCTTATCATGAAAATGTTAAATGCACATTGTTATTACATGTGTCATAAGTGTTTTCAAGATTAAATAGTTTATCGTAGAAAATACACTATGAATGTTTCTCTAAAAATTTATAACATTAGAATCAATAGATGGCTTGTTATACATTTATTAAAAAGGAATAAAAATAAAATTCATTATTATTAATAATATAATAATAAAGAAAATATTAAATTCAAAACACATGGATGTTTGAAACAAATATTTCAAGACATTAAATCATTATATTACTCAATCCATTTGGTTATATGATTAAATCACAAAAAATTATCTAATTTTATTTGAAAATACTTCTTGATAAAATTCATATAGAAACAAATTATATTTCATGATTAATTTAAATGATTGTAACTTCACAATGAACACAAGTAATAATGAGGCATGTAACTCTCTTAATACTCTACCATACATGTGGTACCACTTTAGTTGGTCGTTCGATAGATTCCGAGTCCATTCATCAGATCAACCATAGCAATAAAATATTTTTTCCTAGTAGATCTCCCAATGTTATTTCATGAACCAAGGCCAACTATCATAGTTTCCATTCCAACCAATGTATTCATCTCCATTCCTAACTCTAAAATCCACCATATCTCTCAACCATTATGCTCTGATGGCATTATTTCATAATCCCCAAAATCTATAGATAACCCACACATGTTGGTAATGAAGAAAGGGAGAAAATTCCCTTTGAGACATTCATCAAGTAGCCCCCAGGTTATTAACTTGAACCATGTGTGTAAAAATATCACAATATGGGAGGAATTCTATATTACACGATACAAATATCAGGATATAAGATGTATCAACCATAATCAACAACATAAAATATATAAATTAAATCCAAACCATCCCACAATTCATGTATTACTAAAAAAGGATACATATAAAATCCTCTAAATGAATTCACAACGGAAATAGAATCTAAGGCCGTAATGCAAAAATAGCTTCAATGGTATGTACCTGAAATTTACTACACCTTCCACAAAGTCCTCCTTGTTTATTAGATAAATTTTTTATATACATAGTGTTAGAAGACAATAATACTCATTTTAAAACTAATGTATATCATACACATGTGAAATGAGAATATGAATTCACTCTTGTAATAGTAGTAGATCCATGAATTACCAAAAAAGGTATACTAACCAAAACCCCAACCTCACCATGTATCACATCCCAAATAATGCATTAATGTAATATAATATATTTAAATCACATTGATGATAGGGTACAATGCACCACTATTCCACATATTAGATTCTAATTCCCCAATGAAACAACACCCTATAGATCCCACCTCTTATGAATATACCACAAAAAATCCTTCCTCTACACACATATTCCTCACAACTCATCCCACCAGCACACACCGAGTCCTCACAACAAATCCCTATAGGACACACCTGGGCCTCACAAAATATTCCACCCAAACACACTTCGGCCTCACAAAAAATCCATCCCGGACAAACTAGGGCCACAGAACACATCCCACCCACACACACCTGGGCCTCACTACATAGTACATATTATCTTCAACACACCTGAAACATCACATCATAACTCACCCCAAAGACCAATGGGATGACATATCACAACTAATCTCGGACACACCTATGATAAAATGTAACATTAACCATCTAATATAACAACATAACTCAATCCATTTTTTCTTGTGCAATACCTACCTCATTTAGAATGAGGGAACATGGATGGACGAGTGTCCAACCATCCATCCTCCCATTAGATTGTTTGGGAAATACACACTCCCTTTTAATGATGGGCATGCCCCGCAAATAGTTCTCAACAATGGTGGGGTGCACATTAAAATCACAAGAACATACCCAATATATACATATTGTATTGAATAATGCATTCCCACCATAAATTTTTACAATAAGGAAACAACCAACTCACAAGGTCCAATACCTCCACTTCCATGGATATATATATGATTTCATAAATGTATATCCCAAGACATAAGTCATATTAATTTTATTAATACACTTATATGTACATAACAGATTAAAAAATTGTTGAATAATCCCACATTAGCAACACATTGGTTCAATAAATTCTGGCAGGTTGTTATTCATTCATTAGATGTTTCACATTTCAACTTCCATTTCAATGAAATTTCGTTTCCAGATTCTTCACGACAAAGAATATTTAATTTTATTTCAATTCAACCCAGGAAACATGAATTAATTACCACAATATAATAACCCACAATGTGAAAGTAGTGCCACATAACAACACAATACTCCCTAACAAAAGACCCAACATCATCACCAATTTATAGCCACATCCCCTTTTTCATCCTTGTAATACATCCACACCATAACTATCATTATAGACCCCCCATCATAGCCACACTATACATCCTTATGTAATCCCCTTCCCCCATAAAAATAAAAATACATCTCTTGCAATTTACATAAGTCCCACCTACACTAACTACAAAAAAATCCACATATCGCATCATATATCCCAACACAACACATTTCGGGTTACCATAGGGGGATCTTTATCAATTCAACATCATTATATTTGGGAATTATCACAGAAACCATATAATCAGACGGCTTCCATTTATTTAAATTAAATCTAAAATGTAATGAAATTATATAACAAGTGACATAAACAGTTAAATAACATGCATACAATCCATAACTCCCATCATCGTAAGCATGTCCAGGGCCCAACAAAGAATGAAGTATTTAGTGGATTGTTGTCGAATAAAAATTATAACATAAATAATATCATCCAAAATCATTATTAAACTATTCCTTATTAATCATGATTCTATTGATCCATTAAATTTATTTTTAACTGCTTCATTATCATTATTAATTTGGATGTATTCTTGTTCACATGAAGTGACAATAATAAACCATCCTACATGGTACAGATAAATAGAAATGAATAAAAACATACATGGAAGAAGGATGATATGCACAACCATGATGCACTAAAAATAGGGGAGGGAAAAAAATGAAAATCCCCATGGAAGCACAAAAAAACTATAGAGGACTGGGTACATTACTCCAATGAAAAAGGATTTGGGATGTTCGATATCAAGAGAATTCATTACTAAATGGAAGAACGAAGGATTTTTTACTAAAAAAACAATTGATCCTGAACACTCGGGATTGGATAAAATTTTGAATTTCCATAAAAGGAGGATCTGATCAAGACTATGTAGTTTGACCATTTCAAAACCTCGAGACCATTAGGTAGTTAAAGACAAAATTTATATTATTTAAATTGGTCTCAAACCCTAATAAAATTTACCTTAAATAATCATCAGGTTAAAAAATGAAATTAAAAGGAAACTTTTTGAATTACTAGAAAAACTGTATAGAAGGAACCTCTAATGAGGAAACTCTAGACATGGTGCCACTAGATGAGGCACTATTGGATAATCCCCCATTAGATGAGACACAATCTAGATGAACCTACTCCCAATGTTATGGAGTAACCTCCAAGAACGACACAGACAGTCAAAGAACCACTGGATGAGACATAATAGCATGAGGCTCCTGTAGATGAATGACCAACAATGCTCCACCTCTAGCGATTGAATTCAAGGGTGAGACATCGCCATCACGAGATGTTGTCAGCACATATCACAACCACAATTCACATTAGATATAATGACAAAATTCAAAATATTTACAACCCTAGAAATAAGACATCTCTAGAAATCACTATAGATATTTCGACATAATATACTATAGAGAACTATAAATTAGGTATGGTGTTGAAATGAGATTGTGTTGGATGAGAGGAACCATCATGATGAGTCACCTCTAGTAAGCCATCGTCAGCAAGGCAACATCTGTTATTCACTAACAGATTAGTGATTGCTTGGGTTAGACACCTCCAGTGTGACATGGCTAGGGTGGCACCACTAGGGTGACACTGCTATGGTGAGACACCTTCTTGGTGGAAATGTTAGGATGATTCACATTTGGCATGATAAACCAATTAGAATAAAATTGGGAAATGAATAATTTTTCAAAGTGTTGAGATAAGTCACCTTGACCCCCAATACACCCCAAACACCAATATATTTTCTAATGTAATAGACATATAAGTATGATCCACTAATATATGTATTATATTTTAATTATTTATGAAAAATTATGTTCCATAAATTTTATGAAAAACATATAATAAACACAAAAGAAAGAATTTCATAATTGGTAAAAAAAACATTTATGAAGAAACAACCACTATTTGGATGTCCCAATAAATAGTGATTAAATTGAATATAATAAAAAATTAATAATTAAAAAAGTTTTTGATAGAAATTATTAAACCTTTGGGAATATAAATATTAGCTCTTCCCTTTTCTTCTATAACAAAAGGCAGTCTATTAGACTATATAATAATAATTTTAATGTTTATCATATTTTATTGATAATTTGACGGTTTTTTAGTCTTCAGGTATTGATTCTCCACATTATTTCTATTAAAAAATTTATAGATATTCTTTCTTATATGTTTAATATAGGGGGACTTAATTTTTAAAAAAAATAACTAATTTAAATTTTTTTGAGAATCCACATATTTTTATCATCATATAAATGTTTCATTGAAAACGAATTTTTATGAGTGAAATTTATTAAAATATATATTTTATTTTCATTTCTAAAACATTCATTGTTAATTATGAAATATATTTTATTCATTGTGTTTAAATTTTTTCAAAAACAGCTTGTTTTCTCTAAATATGTTTATGAGGTCAATTTTATTTCAATATTTATTATGGATTAACCCTCTTAAGTTTTTTATATTATGTTATTATTCATCATTTTATGTTAAACCATTCTAAAAATGTATTTTTATTCCATAATTAAATTATCATATCTTTTAGTTATAATTATATTTAATTAGAATGGATCATTCCTTGGTCTAAATTATTGAATGACCATGCATGATTCTTACTAGTTTTATATACCATGTAAGACTTATAGTATATAGTTTTATAATATGTTTTTTTGTTTGTTATGAATGAAAAAAATAAACACATATTAAATCATATATATGTATTGATATAATTATATATACATGAATTTTCCTAGTTAAAAAAATTATATTATAGAATTCTTCATTTGAAAAAACGTTTAGCTCAAATGTTTTATTAATATTTTTTGTCTGGAATTGTAAATATGATCATTATTTTAGGAGGAATTTGAATTCTCCAAGGTGGAACATGATTTTAAAAACTTTAATGCTCTAGGTGGAATCATGGTTTTTACCTGATTTCAATGTATTTTATGAAAAATATCATGACTACTTTTATGAATTTATTTTATGTATTCCTTTTGTCATTATTTATTTATTTTTAAGCTATTCCATTTTTTAAATTCCAAGGTACTATTTTTAGAATCATAACTTCAATAATTACGAATTATTAAAAAAAATACGTTCTAAAAATTTATTTTTTGGGATTGAAATAACAATATTATTTGTAATTATAAATTTAATTTTATCATCAAAATATTTTTCAATTTAGTGTAAAATTTCAATTCATCCTAATTTTTTGAATGAAATATATTTGGTATTTATGTAAAAATGATTTATTATTATTTGAGAACCCCTTATAGAGAATTTCTCTCATGAAAACATTTAAAATATTCCCTTATCTATTTAGATGAATTAGGATTACTCCTATCGATGGTGTCATCCATGAAAACATTATTATTAGTAGAGCTGGTGTTTTCTTAGATTATTTTAGCTTAAATATTTTATATATTATAGATATGGTGTTTGATTGGTTTTTTCTTAATCCTCATTACCTATATTTCATAACAATCCATAGAATACATATTTTTCAAGTGATATTTATTAATTAATTTAGTAATATATATATATATATATTAACACTAGATTTAGGAGTTTAGGTTGGGGTGTATAAAATCATATTGGACTCCCATTAGGGAGGAAAATTCTACTATATATGCTAGTCACTTTGTGAAAAAACATTATGTGTAGAAGGTAAAAATAATAAAATGATTTTAAAATTACTTCATTTCATGTGGTTGAGGTTTGTGTGGGGTGATCATGTAGGATAGTCATTATGATCAAGAATTATACATGGTAAATATGGGAGGATATATATTTAAATTCATAATGGAAGTCATCAATATCATATGTATGGGGATGTATTTGTGGAGAAATTTATATACTTATTGTTAATTTGTTTTAGATCATTTGGTATTGAGATATAACAATATTTATTTATGAAATGTTATACCATTTTGGTTAGTTCCTTAGATGCCCACAAACATTAATTAAATTACATAAATTGATTGAGAATCGATGTGTTAGTAGTGTTTCCTAGAAGAATAGAATATGTAAATATTTTTAAATAAAAATCTGGTAGATAAGACAATATTATGTGGATTACAACCACATGATTGGATTCATTGTATACATTCAACTCTTATAATGTCATTCATATCAAGAAAATACCTAACCAATTCCCTTATCACATCAACATCAAGTCAATATATATAAAATATAGTCCCCTATCATGGAAAATATGGGGAAAACATTCCTAATAACCATGATTTTCTGTCTAATATGATTCAAATGGATTTAAATTCCTTTTCTTTCTCAACATCTAATAAGGAGTGTAAAAATTATATTTTTTTAATAAGGATAGATGTGTAACACATATCATTTAAATCAATATATCATTAGTATCTCTATCTATATTGACTATCTTGGATATTTCATGAATGGTTCATAGTATAATTTTAATGGATATTCCTCTTAAGGATGATCCCATAATGTTTTATTTCACATTGGTTTATTTTTTTAGAGTTATTAATTGAAACTATAAACATTGAAAATCAATATTTTACCACTTAATTAAAAACTAAATTACATTATATGATCTAAAAATTTGAATTTAATGGGTAAAGGATTAACTTTTCTATGAGTTAGTATAATTTGAAATAGTTTTTTCTAATACCCCAAACAAGAATAACGTCACATATACACGGATGATCATTTTATTTGATCCCACCATGTTCAATGCAGAAACAAAACTCGAATGGTTTATGCATGAATGATATCTCATGTAAAAGTGTTATTTTTCATGGTTCCTAAGGATAAGTGGTCTTTGATGTAATATCCTTTCATAGGGTAGGTAACCCACTTATCACATAATCATGAGATATGGTAAGATAGAATATCCTTTATATATTTTACCAAATCCTGCCTTCTTGTGATGATTCTTGTTATAGGATTAATGATAATTTTTTTATTAATCATCTCTCCCTTTCCTATTTCATTTTGAACATCATTAATGATTTTACAAAGTTATTCGTCATTAGGTAGATATTATTTATAGTTGTTATGAGGGAAACGGATGGAAAGATAACCTAGAATCAATATTTTCATCCAAATGATACTCTCCAAATATTTAATAATTTATCATCACTCCCTATAGTTTTTAATAATATTGATTTTGGGGATGCACTTAGGATCCATCATATATATAAAAAAAATATAATATTACTTTATATTTCTTATTTTTCTTTTATAAAAAACATTATATTATGAAATATAAATATAATCGACATCCCTGGTTTTCCATTCCCTTAAAAAAGGTGTTTCTATAATTTCACATCTACAGCATCCTAACCTAATAGGATAATTATCATCACCTCGTAAGAGTATATATATATATAATTTTTATTAATTCACACAACATATGATAATAAGAATTATATGTATACATTTACATATAATAAATTATATTTAAGTATCTGTGTTCTATATGTGGCCTCTCTATTCAGATGGAGTAATGAATCGTATACATAAATATAAATCCCATATTGTTCATAGTATACTTGTATCAGAATAGAATCTTCAATTTATTTCATGAATACCTAAATATATAATGCAAGGAAGATGATAGATTTATATATATTAAATAACCTTTAAAATAACTCCAATAATCTAAAAATTATCAAAATAATCCTGGTATCATGAATACATATTTTATATGTCACGATACATTCATGAATAATTATGGAATCATGCTCAACAATTATGTGTAAAAAGTATTACATTTGGAATTCTTTAGGGTAATTTCTCAAATTATATTTTTAAATGGAAATAATAATAATAATAAATAATAATTTTCATATGTAGTATTACATAATCATGTAGATATTTTCAAGCCAAAACATTTATACCCCAAACATGATGTTATTGTTATATTATTCTAACAAAAATTATGTAAATTTATAAAAATAAAAAAATAAAAAAAAATCCATCAGTAATTGTTAGAGCCATTAATAAACCACAATAAAATCATATATATTATGTAATATAATTATTAAATTAATTAACATTATTATTGAACCCTAAAAACATAATTTGTCTTAATTCAATAGTTATTTTATTATTAATATATTGTAAACTTGTGAAAAAAAAAATTTCACTATTATACGTCAAAAACAAGTATGAAACTATTCATTAATCTATCCCACACCACTATAATTACAATATATTACTAATCAATGTTAAATAGAAGATGCCAAAAAACATTGAATATGTAGATATAAATAAAAATTTAAAATGATGTTAGATTTTAGAAAATAAACTAATTTAAAAATACATGGTTAACCCATAGATTTCATTCGATCACTACCCTAATAATATAAAAATTATGTGAATTATGGGACAAACTGAACATTGATATGATCAATTTCTACCCCGAATGCAACATTAAGGAATATATATCAATAAATTTTTTCATATCATAAACCCAATAATATTTTATGGTTTAGTGATAACTGAAAATAAGTTGATTGTTACTCATAAAATGAAAATAAAATTATACCTATCAAAGATTCATAAAGATGAACTCATAAGGCCAATAAACAATGAATATTTAAAAAAAGAATTATTTTATTGAGATGGATGGGATTTTTAATTGGATATAGATACCCATGTTTTTAATATGTGGATGTTATGTATTTTTAGATGAATTTTCAATAAATTACATAGAAACATCCCTAAGGACCATAATAGTATAATGCCTATGGAAAAATAGAAAATAATAATTTTAACTCATTGATGATCTTAAATAACTCCCATAGTGTTCATTTATTTTAATTGTCAGCACAAATATATCCTATGTATGGAATATCTATATCGTTAGTGGAAGTGAAACATAATAATGGGAGGGCACCAATGCTCGAGATAATTCAAAAAGTGGTATAAACAATAATAAAATGAACATAATATTTTTTATTGTAATATATGGGTAATAAGCATACTTAGAGCTAAAATTTATTAATGACTATAATGTTCCAAAAAGAAACAATTAGAGGATTTGGCATTTAAAGCTCTACTAGTCAAAAAATGTGGAAAAATAATGCCAACCAATAGAAAAACATAAATGTACCAAAATACAAAAAGAATAAGTCATAGTGGCCCAATATGCCAAGTCAACTAACACAATAGATGCATCAATAAATGAATTAAATAAAAAATCTCTAAAGACCTCTAGTAAGACAAAAATCTCATGCGTCGCCTCTAACAGATCAATTGTAGGCCCAACCAAAGGCCCAAATGATAAATTAAGACTACCCCAATTTCAAACATAATAATAATGGTCAAGAATCTTGCATGTACTCCATGAATTTATTAAACCAAAATATATGAATAAATACTCCCTCCCTCCCCACCAACAAAAAACTTCTCTTACTAGTTATCAAGTCTATTGCCTCCCATTTTTCAGGTTATCACCAGACCAGAAGCACATTTCCATCAACACCACATCCAATGGGATCCCATGACGCCCCTCACATAATATCCCACATCTATCATTGTATAATTCCATAGATCCACCCCTGTTTATGTTTCCATAGTCATCATTGCAAACCATCCATCCCATTTTATTGGGTTGTTATTCCTTTTTCAACCACATGATGTATAGTCCCATAGTGAGTCGTATTTTTCCTTCTCCACATGTCACATCCGTTGAAGGACCAAAAGCCTCAATATGTAATCAATTTCCTCCATCCTTAAACTGTTTCCCTATTGATGGGAGTCCATAAAATATATCGGGATTGATATCGACAATTCTCTCTTCATATGGCTCGATTCATTGGTCGCCATCACCCCAGATCATGAGGTCGTCTTAACAAGATCAGCCTTTTTCATGGGCTAAAAAGGGAAAGTTTCTCATGCTACCCTAAAATATTGAGATGATCTTGATCATTCTAGAGATGAGAAATATTGAGCAATACCGAAGACGATCACTAAATGAGTTTATTGAGATAGATTCTTCATTATAGAGAGAGAGACTCTCCATATCAACATTTTCTAAAATGAATATAACAGTTGAAAATAATATCCTCTATTTTAGAGATCATAATCATGATTTATGGAATAATGATTAATATTTCATAAGAAATTAATAATAAGTGAAGAAAATATCATGATCCATGATAGCATAACATTGGAATTAGGCATACATTTTTAGTATACACATAATCTTATAAAATAATTTCTATAGTAGTAAAGGCTCACATCCAATCCTATAATACAATAATTGATTCACTCCCAAAACAATCCTAGTAGTCACGGTCCACTCATAAGTCCATCAAAGGGAAGAAAGTTCCTTACCAGATAATGTTCACTTATGATTCCAGTCTTAACTATCACCTGAGATATAATTATATATCCAATGCATTGAAGACAGATATATGTCCCACCCATAGAATAATGAAAATTATTTTTTTTATATTTAGAATGATTATAATACATTAAACATATTATTACCCATTAAATGAATTTATTTTCATTAATATATAGTCATGTTATGATCTATGGTTAATAAATATTTTTCATTATCATTTTCATATTTAATCATAGTGAAACCCATGAAAAACATAGGGTTTGATAAGAATCTAATAATTCAATAACTCATAGAAGATAAAAGTTTTTTCGAAAAAATCATTCATTCATTAACATAAACTAATCATATATTTTAGAATAATGGTATCCTTGGGTCATATCTCAATTAAATAATATGTAACATAAATAGATTTCAAATTAGATGGAAAATTATATATTATTATCATTTAAAATGATTTATTTGGAAAATATCATTCCCACATTAGAATAAAAGTTTCAGAATATAAACTTTTGGAAAATTTTTATATTTTTAAGTAACTTTGGAATCATATAAATTATTATTCAAATTATATATTTCCCATGATGAAGGGTAGTTTTATTGATTTTGTAGATATTAAAATAAATATTCCTTCAACATTTTTTGTAATATATAAACATGTTTTGTTTGTAAAGATAAATATCGATTCCAGTAAAATAATTTTAAAAAATTCAAACTAGGGAAAAATTTATTATATAATCAATTAGATAATAATAGATCATTTTTTAAAATATTTTTGGAAAAAATATTATTTGTGGTAAATATATTTCCCATGGATGATAGAAACAAGGTGTTATTTTCTTTAAAGTCACATTCTTACATAACTTAAGTAACAAATAATATAGAAATGGTAGTATTATATAAATATATAAAGAAAATTTGATGGAGAATAAAAACCATGAGTTTATTGAGGTTTTAATCAAAATATTGTATCATCTCAAACATAATAAAAATAATTTCAATAAACATTGAGATTTTAAAATAAAATTATTAACATTTTTATATCTTTGAATCATAAGCCGGAAAAATGAATAACATAATATATTAGTTAAAATAAAATGATTATTAATATATTCACGATATAAAATTTCAAATATGATGGATCTACACCTCATGAATGAATATAGGTGCATAACCTAACATATATGTCAAAGAAGTAAAATTAAGGCAAACAACATTTACCATAAGTCATAAATTATGTCGTACACATTAAAATATCCAATATTATAATTATAATCTTACTTAAATTTTAATATATTTATATATTTATATTTATATCATACCAAAAAAATTTGAAATTTTATTTCAGGTTTATTAACAATTCCCGGTTAAAGATATATATTTTTAATATAGTCGCAAAATGTGTCATATAAGTTTTCATTTTTTATATTTTTCCACACACATTGATGTTGGTTTCATCATATGCATAATTTTAAATTTTTTAAAAATATCATATAAATTAATTAATTAATTATTTATTTATATTAATCATTCAAATATAGATATTGAAAATAGAATACACCTTTCAAGGGAACAATATTACTTGTATATGGATGAATTTTGTTTCCATTTTATTGTTCGATTGAAATAATTCTAAATAATATATTATGATTAAAGAAACATTTTTTTCATAAATTTTATATATTTACATTAAACACATCATTATTAAAATCTATATATAGAGTTAATGACTCAAATCACATCATGAAGTGATAGTATGTCAAACACATGAGCAATGTTATCGTATTCCAAAAATACAGGGAATAAGAGGATGTCGTGTCATATAATAATTCCATTTGTATAATAAACTCAAATAATAATATATAAAAAAAAATTATCATTATAACCATCATTGATATGTAGTTATGTAAAAAGGAATTCTATCGGTTCTAAAAGCTGTAATCCATCGTACACTTTAATTATAACTTCATAAAACATTTAATATATGTGGAGATCATTTTAGTACATTAATAATACATAAAAAATTCCATTATTTTTAAGATAACATGGATATGATATTATCCTATAATAATAAAAATTCATGGATGTGGACGAAGCAATACATCAGAAACACTCGGTGGTGAATGCTATCTCTTGTTTAGATATTGTCCTTAGGGTTATACCAAAATCCTAACAATATTGGATTTGTATCCAAATTAAGGATTATAATATGTGATTAGTGATGTTGGAACGTGATTTGGGAATTTCATGGATGAAAAAACAGGTTTTATGGTGTGAATCAGAGAGGAGAAGGGACAAAACTTTATATGTGATGTTCCTGACATAGATGTAATGTTTTGAATGAAATGATCCTTTCAAGTATATTCATTTAAAAAGGTTAAAATAATAGAATATTCTTCAAAATATAAGGCAAAAGATTAAAATATTTGAAACAAACTGGTGTTGGAAAAGTTTTTTATCAATTTGAATAATTTATTTTTAGTTTAACCCTATGTCAATCCATTTTAACTATAACCTCAATAAATAAATTTTACAATTTTTACTATTAATTTTGTTAATAATTTAATTTTTAAATATAATAAATTATAAATTATTATGGTTCAAATTATGGAATAAATATTTCAAAATTAAAATGTGAATTTTTTTAAAATTAATTTAAAATTATTCTTATAGAAGTGATGAGAAAATAAATTATTAATGGGAAAATGTTCATAACTTTTCAATATTTTTATATATAATTAAAAATTAAATTTATTAAAATTATAAACAAGTATTTTATTTTTATATACAATTCCACTAATTTATATTTAAAAACAATTATATATAAAATTTATTGTTAATAATAATATAAATGAATTGATTGTTTTCAAATAAATTTCATTACCATTCATTATTCATAAAAAATTGAAACTTTTCTAAAAAATAAAAAATATATATTCCATAATATATTTATGATATTAAATTTTGAAAATTTATATTAATTTTATTATAGTATTTATCTAATTATTTGATAAAATAAATTTTATAAAACCTGTATATCTAATGAAAAAGAAGGTTTTCTTAAAGATTATTTTCATACAAATGTAGATTATTATTAAATATTTATATTATAATACTATATATATGAATATAAATTAAACATTACTGAAATATATTATATACATTAATTTAAATAAATTCACATTATTGATTATTTTAATTAAATAAATTAAAGAAAAATTATGATAATTGAAATAGTTTTCAGAAAAACCCAGTTCGAAACTAAATATGAACATTTTCTAATATCTAACATAATGTTCATTTAAAATGAATTTTTTTGATTAAATATAAAATAATAATAATATATATATTAATTTCATATATAATTTGGAATTTCCATTTCTTTAGTTGTTAAATAATGATTTGTTTTACAAAAAAGCAGTATTTGTAGTATATGTTGAAAAAATAACATTTTATGAAAACAACAAAAAATTCACAATAAGTAAATCCCAATATGATATTTTCATATTTTATGTTAATTTTATCAATAAATTATTGGAGAAATATAAATTAATTAAAAAACTATATAATAAATAAAAATATTCTTTTTAAGAAAATATATTTATGAGGAATAAAATTACGATTATAAAAACTGATTGATTTTATCTTAATAATTTATATAAAAATTTATATTTATAGGGAAATTTATTTGTATTGTCCATAAATTATCTAATCCTATTCATAAATTTCAATTTAATAACTAATTTATAATGTTTAAATTTAAATTTAAATTATTTCATTGTTCACTAGTGCTGAGTGTCGTGTGTCATGAAATATATTTAAGAAACACATTGGTACATATAAAATAATATTATCTTGTTGTTACATATTCCATATAATAAACTCATCAATTAATGTAACATAATTTAAACTAACTGTTTTCTGTGAAAAAATGATTAAATCCATGTTTTGTGTAACCAAATATGAAATATGTAGTACATGTATCAGAAGAGAAACAATGTGTTGTGTGTAAAACAATATAAAATTATTATTGCGCTTAAAACAATGTAAACATAGTATTACATGAAATACAAATTTTTTGCATGATTGATTTAATTTGGAATAAATATTTCACAAAATCCTAGAGTGTTATATTATATCCACATTAAAATAAATTTCTCCGTCAAAATTTATATTTTCCATCAACGGTTTATCATTTTAAAATTAGTTCATAAAAGAGCACATTGTAAATAACAAGAAAGAGGGATGTAAAAGGAAGGTTAATGAAAAAAAAATACATAAACCAAAGAGGCATGAAAATGTTAATTGATATCATAAATAACAATTATAATATTTTGAAATTTTATTTTATTATCTTTTCTTAATGTTATGAAATACCTTTTCCTTCTAGACTGAGTACATATGACAATGTACTTACTTCATATAATATAATTCTATGGGCAACAATTTCATCCAATGGATAAAACATGATCAAATTCCACTTCATCATATATATATATATATATATATATATTTCATAAATTAAGGACAAAAAAGAACCCATAAATAAATTATAATTCATTCCTTTTATATATAATTAAATAAGGTTGAAATAAATTATCCAATATGTATAAATATCAATATAATGAGGTAATATATTATTCTCTAAAACCTCATTGAATTTTTAACATCAGTAATTAAATAATCTTTTATCCTTAGTATCCATCAATTATAAAAAGTTTCTAAATAAGGTCATTAAATTTCTTAAAATAATCTCAAAATTGATCCATTAGATTTCATAATGTATCTATTCATTATCACATAACAAACATTTGAATACCCTCATCATATATTACCTTTTAACTTTGTAAAAACATGAATTTGAACAGAACCTCAATGAAAACATGTATTTTTTCTCATTCGTTTAATAAAATATTAGATTATTTAATATATTACATATATTCACCAATATTTTAATCTCCCTCCTGGAAAATATAAGAAACCTTTTCTTGAAATCATCAATTTGAACAATGGTCAACAAAAATATCCCATTTTCCTAATCAAAATCAATCATTAATTTATCGCAACATCATTACGTCCAAATCAAGAAAATAATTAGGGTTATATTTAACATAATCATGTTTTTTACATGATTTTCTCCTTTCCATTAAATTATATTTCTAGCTCATAAGTATCAAACAATGTATTCTTTCAAATAATAATGGAAAAAGTATTCTTAAAAATACATATATATTTTAAAAATCATATAACATAATTTATGTATCCAAATAAATAAATAATGAAATTCCTCCACATCAATAATTCTCAATGAAGATGACCTTCCATGACAAAGAATTTATTTTCTGTTTCATGAGAGTTTTTACTGAAAATGTTACGTACACATAAGACATAAAACAACATTTCCACTGTTGAACCATCATTTACTCATAGATAACACCTTATTCATTATTTGATATATTGTTATTTTTTTATTTCCACATTATAAATATAATGGATGAAAAATCATCATTAATATATGTTCATACCACATAATTATTCATAAATGTATTTCTTATTCTTCATCTATGTGTTAGGAATATCACTGATGTTCACACTGTTATTCATGTATATAGAATTATTATTTTGAATAACCACAATATATTTATCTATATTGATCATCCAATTTTTTTCTCATAGTCTCTATATTTGAATAATATTAAATTTTAATGTCATTCCTTCTAGTTCTATTAATGGACCAAAAGCAAAATCCAACGTGTGAGAACCACTAATCAAAATAGGGAACCACATAATCATGATAATTTATTTATTTTATGTCTAAATGATAAAACCATCATTTCAACCTAGTAAACCATATATATATATATTTGGTTATATATAGACATTATATTTTTTGAAACATGCATTATGGTTTGTAAAGAGTTTGTGAATTTACAAATCATATCCACCATGAGGGTCAAATTAGGTGTGCAAAAAGGTTCGTTATCATGAACAAATTCAGGGTCGAGTCTAGATCAATAACCACTTTTTATGTTCTTACACCTATGTACTAATTTTCCTAATCTACGTCCACTTTTATTATCAAAACACTGATTTAGTGTTATGGAAATTAATTTCTCTACTCATTCCCAATATTTTTGGACACTTTCAAATAATTTGAACCATCTATTGACTTATCCATAGACAAATCCATAGATATGTACATAAAAATTTTCATTAGGAAATACATAATTTTGTTCGCCATTGATTTGAAATATCATTTAGGTCATTATTCTAATACCAAATATAATGGTCAGGATTTCATTACATGGATATTATGTCTTTTTAATGAATATTAAATAAATTATACCAAAAACACACCTAATGACCATAAACATTTAGTTCCATTAGAATCAGAGAACATAATATTCATAAATTGGGGATGATATTAAATTTCTTCAACAAAGATCAGACATTATAATAGTATTCAGTATAATATCCTACAGAAATCATTTTTTCATAAATAATGGAAACTATACAAACGAAATGGTATGCTGAAATTCTCAGTAAGGGTATACAAGCGAGTAAAATCAGGTATAACATGAATATATTGGTAATAGAACACGAGAATAATAATTGAAAACCATAATATGCATATTTACGATCATAATATTAAGACATGGAATAATGATAATTGGTTCAAAGGACCTGAAACAAAACAGATTCACGTAACCTAATACATAATAGCATAATAATTTCATTATACATTAATTTTTTTAATAAAAACTATATAAAATAAATTTCATACTAATTGAGGCTCACTGTTAAGGATATCATAGTGGAGTGTGTTCAAACCTCAAAAACATGGAAGTTGTTGAGGTTCACTCAGAATATCATCATATTAGTAAAAGTCCCTTATTGAACTACGAGCATTCCCCATTTTAGAAAAAACAATCTCCTGAGATAAAAAATCATTACCCAATACATTGTATGGAGATATAAGTCCTACCCATCTCATACTAAAAACATTATTTGTGTGTTCCAAAACATCATTAAACATTAATCGTATCACAAAAAATAATATTAAATGAAGTTTATAATTATTATATCATGAAATAACCTATAAAAAACAGATAGGTTTTAATAATCATATAATTATTTCAACATATAATAACCCAGGGAAATATTAATGTGTTTCATAATAATTTTATCATGGAATATAACAAGTAAAATAAACAAGTTCCATAATAATAATTCCATCATAATCATAAACCATTATTATGATGAATAAGATTTTTATTATTGGATCACATGCTTAGTAAATATTATGTAACATTAATAGATTCCATCTTATATTGGAAATGATTTGGAATAATTATTTAATATATTTATTGTGTAAAATAACCTTCACCATTTGAAAAGAACTTTTTAAAACAGAAAGAATTATAACAACAATTATCATTGAAAATAAGTGTGAAATATTATTAAGGGTAATTCATTGAAAATAAATTTCATGATGATGGGAGGAATCATTTATGTCATACACTTTTAGACAATGTCCCGTATCACATTTTAGTAAAATCCAAAAATGCATTTTTTGAAAAATGACATGAAAATTATTTTAAATTTTTAAAAAGTCAAATATGGGAAGATCTTATTTTAAAATACATATGTCAGAAATTAAATATTTTTAAAACAAATTTACAAAACATAGTTTTGGGAAAAAAAGTATTTTAGAAAGAAGAAGAAAATAATTTCTGGTTTTCATAGATACATTTTAATAATTATTTTATGTACCAATGAGTTGGAAAATAGAATTATTACATGTAGAAATCATGAATAAATATACGTGAGGATAATAAAAGTGTTTATTGAGATATGTATTATATGATCTTATCATCAAATAAATAGTAATAAACCATCACAATAAAATATGAAATTGTATCATAAAATCATTACCACATTGGTATATTTGAATCGTTATCCCCATAAATTAATAGAATTAAATGGTATTAAAAAATAACAGGGATACATATATTCATGAAATTCCATTTAATTGGTTATTTTTATACACATGATCTATAAATATAGGTGCATAACATAACATACATCTAAAATAAGGAAAACAGAGACAATAATCTCTTATCATAAGTCATGAATTATGTTGTACAAGATCAAACCTTTTATAAAATAAAAAATATGTTTATTTAAATATTTTCAATATATATATATATATAACCATATATAATTTTTCATTGATATTTTATATCTTGTTAATTTACAATCTCAAGTTAAACATAGTACATTGGTAGTAATAGCATTGTTTTTCATATAAATTCTGGTTTATTATTTTTGATCCTCTTATATTAATCATAGATTCATTGTCTGAATAATGTTAACCATGATATAAATATAATATATATTAATTATATAATTATATATAATAATATATATATTATATATATAAGATATTTAAATACACCATTCTCGGAGTTTGTAGGTCGTACATACAAAGGAATGTTGACTCCGTTTTATTTATTTGTTAGATAAAAAGATGATAATTGAAATATTTTCATTTTAGATAAATTATTAAACCATATATATCATATATTTTTGGTACAAACATCCTTATTACCATACCCATAATTCATGATTGAATCATATAACTTCATAATTCATTAATCTATCATATGCCATAGTTAGATTATTATACTCCCAAACCATGAATAGTATGAAGGTATCTATGATATAAATTATAAATATGTATAATAATATTACAAATTTCATATATTAATAATAAATTATTAATTATATCCCTCATTGATAGGTGGTAATGGAAAAAAATATGATATTGGTTCATGAGAAGGTAGTATCTCATTCACAAGAATGGTGATTTTGTAACCCATTTGATAGATGATGATATGGCTTATATCATTGACTTAAAAAAATAAATTCACAGTATTTAGAAGAAATAATGATAATTATGTAACAATGTTATATTAATAATTCAATCAATTTGAATAATAAATAAAACAAAAATCATTTGATTAATGTTACCTCTTCCTTGAGTATGCTCATTAGGTAAAACAATACCTTCCTACATTGGATTTATATATAAAATAGTGATTAGTGGACAGGAGGAGTGAGTCAAGGATGATATTTCGAAAGGGATATCCACAATACAACAGTTTTGATCAATGGATGAGGAGAAGAAAAAAGGATTCCCTTTTATATGCGATGTGAGTGGAACACTTGTAATTATTTGATATAAGGTATCGCCCCCACGTATAATCATATAATATGGCTCAAATAATGGATATTTATAAATACAAGTATTAATAAAGTATACATGTCACTATAAAAGGGTTTTATACAACATTTTTTGTAATTTTTTACCCTTATCTTTATAGTCTAACCCATACTAAATCATTTTTACCAAAACTACATTAAATAATTTTAACAATTTTCACTATTCATTTGGATAATTAATTTAATTATACCTTACTATAAAATAAAAATTATTCTTATTTGATACATGGAATCCATATTTTCAAATTAAATCAACATTGGTGGAAATTTTTTATTTTTAATTAATCATACAGACGCATCGAGAGAACATGGTTTTAATTAGAATGTTTTCAAAAGTATAAAAATGATTTCGATCAAATATAAAATTATAAGATATATTTTTTTAATAGATATATAATTGCAGTATTTTTTTTTAAAAAAAATATAACATTTATCATTAGGTATTATTTAATAAAGAAATTCATTTTTAAATAAAAAGTCCTTTTTTCACTATTGGTCAAAAAATGAAACTTTTGATAAAAATACAGAAACATAACCATCATATAACTTATAAATTATGATCAAAATTTTATTTTAATTTTATAATTTAAATTTTCATTAATTTTAAATAATTATATTTTAAAAAACATGCAGATTTCAGCAAAATGTGGGGTTCTGAGAAGTGTATTTTTCACGAATTAGATGACTTTATTAACTCGATGTCTAAAAATGATCATTTTATGATTAAAAATTAATATATATTAATATATATTATATATATTTCATTTAAAAAATTCCCTACAAGGGATTATTTAAAGTAATTAAAATAGAGATTCCTTACTAACAGTAAAATAAGTTAAATAAAAATCATTTTGAAGACCTGTCAATAAACATATACTAATATCCAATAAATGTCAGTTAAACATAATTTATTTTTCATTAAAAATAAAAAAGGTATAATTATTTGTCATTATAAAATATTTTTTCCTTTAAATAACATAATTTGTTGAAATGAAATGATAGATTTAAAAAATTTATATTTTCACTATTTAAAAGAGAACTATTATTTTCTGAAAAGAACTAAAATATCTCCATAAGATAATTTCAATATTATTTTTTCAAAACATCACTTCATTTTAGGAGCAATTGATTTTTAAATTCTCCATAAATTAATAATAATTTTATTTTAATGTAAATAAAATTCATTATTGTGGAAAGTATATTTACGAAGAATAAAATTACTTTACAAGAAGTTGATGAATTATTTACTATGAATTTATAATTTATTTTATATTTAGTATGAAAAGTATATGTATATTTCATTATATATTCAATACTATTCATACCTTCATAATTAATATCTATGTTATAATAGACCTATTTAAAATAATATTATTTAAATTTTCACTGAATCATGGTATATCCCATCAAACATGCTGTCAAAGAATATCTTTATTGTGTGCAACACAAGAAACACTCAGTGCATTGTATAACTCAATATAAATCCATTGTTTAATGAAACAGAAGATTAACTCTACATATCAAGTTATGTAAGATAAAATGCGTGTTTCTTGTAATGAATTCTATAATTTTGTTGTTTGTAAAAAGAGTAAAACTGAGTGTTGTGTGTAAAACATGAAAAACGTAGTGTTCCATGTAACAAAAGATAAAATTAGTTTTTCTTGTGACAAAAAATAATTAAAATAATATTTTTTTATAAAATTATATTTGAAAATAACTAATCCTATTATATAGAAGAACATATGGTTGTATATATTTGGAAAATGGTAGAGAAATCGTGACATAAGTATTAAATGGAATTAGACAAAATGGTAAAATTATGAAAATTATTTACTGTGAGAAATCAATATACCTGATACCACGTACCCGACCAAGTTCCATCTAGAACCTATTGGTCTTAGTAGTGGTCGTGTATCCATTAGAGTTCGACGAGGTACCTGGTGAGACTCTAGTATAATTTCCCTTCACTTTTTCTCATCTTGTCTTCAATATATTGTGAAAATATCAACTAAATTCAATAATACACAATATGTATATCAAAGATGTCATAATATAATTAGATTTTCAAATGAAAATATTTGGTTCTTTAAAACCGCTTACTGAATCATAAATTCCCAAATATCATTCAGTTCCATGTGATACTAATAAATCATTATTTGTTCATATCTAGGTAACTTATAAATATTAAATCCCACATATCTATTAAGAGGCCATAATAAAAAATAAATATTTAACATGTTATTTTTCTGATCCCAAATAGGTTGAAAATTCATTCACTCTGTTACCTAAACAAATATGAGGTAAATAATATCCATTATATTAGTAGTCACTACCACATTCCGTTGATCATGTTAGTCCTAACAAGGATTGTAATCCCATTTCCAAAAATGAGTATATTGAAACCCACCAAATGATGAGAATGGTGATATATTATATAAAAATGACAATATAACCATTGATCATTGATAACAATTGCTTATCAAATATAATGTTTTGTGATTCTGTATATAGATCCACTTGTTCCAAAGAAATCCCTTATGATTCTAGAACTAAATCCTAAGATTCACACATACAATATTGTTTCATATCATTCCTAAATATGGTGTAAAAAATCACAGAGATATATATATATATAAACAATGATTCCATTGTATTATTAAATATTGAAAAATATTTATTATATGTTATTTAATACAAGGAATAATTTTCTTCTAAATAATTAAATTTTATATATGATTCTTGAATATTTCCTTCAACAGTAAAAATACATTGTATAACATTCATAGTTGATTTTTATAGAGTGTAAACCAAGGTAAAGTACACATACAAACAATAATATGTGATTTCCATTCTATATAATTTGAAAGCATATATGTTCCCCTATCCACTATATCAGCATGTTCAACCTGGTCAACCAAAGGGTAGTTGACTTCTTCGAGTAAACAATGAAACTAATTCCAAATGGAATTCTTAGTATGTATAATGTTGCATCCCAACCCAATCTAAAAATTATATATGGTACATATCATTAATACTATCATGTTTACCATGAGAATTCCATTGAACCAAATTTAATGTATATTAATTCTAAATATGAACCTATTTACCAAATATATGGAATAATATAACGATTCCACCATTCGAGGAGGATATTGTAAGGAATCTACATTGATTACCCTGAAATATCTCAACTCACCCTGTTTATTATATCTCACAAATACGATCAAAAAAATATATAATCAACTAGAAACAGATATTTTTTGTCAATAATAACATGGACCCAACATTACTAATAACTCATCTCATAAATTAATATATACAATCATTTCATGTTTTTAAAATGGAAATCCAATTGTTAATAAGTAAAATAGTCCCATTGAATCCATTTATCAATTTATAATTGAGAAATACCACCATATTTGGTTAGAGGTTTGACATCTTTTGATGTTCCACACCATGATGAACCATTCCCCATAGTGTAATTAATCTAGGAGAGAACCTTTAAATTAGTAAAATTTAAACTGGATAAAATAGGAAGATATTTTTCATCCCCATATTACGTTATGGTACGAGGTAGTCATCCTCTTATTTTACAATAAAATAATTTATATAATTTAATTTATACCTTATTACAAATTGTATAGATGATATAATGTTCTTAAAAAATCTAATTTCACATATAACCTAAATCCTTATCTATGTCTACAAATGTCTTAAAACATTTTTATAATAAATACATTATAATTGCGTTTTACGTTCTTTTCAATTACTAAATATTTTAGTTAGGAACAATTAATGGGATGCATTATGATTATCTAGAAAAAACATAATTAATAATAGTAATTATATGTTTTTTATAACTAAATGAATTGATTTTGGAATCATATAAAAAATTTCATTTACAATAAATATATAGAAATGTTTTATTTATTTATTATACATATATCATTTAATACAATACATTGATCGATTTTCAATATGATTCAAAAAATTCTATGAAAGAATTGAATTTTTTGATATCCTAACATTGTGTACCTAGACAAACCTAACATGGTAACTAATACCTAAAATTATATTAATTATTAATGGATGAAAGGTAAAATATCGTAGACTACACCTATAATCAAAATCTTTCACCATAACTGTATTCCAATGATTATTTATGGGTTATGTCCTAATTTAAGATTATCCTAAATATTGAAAACATCTAATCCTAAACCAATGACCCCTTAGTGGGATCATGTATCATTTTTGAATGATCTTGACCCAAATACATAAAACAAATATGTGAATCAATCCATCAAAATACTACAATCCTACCAAAATAACGCAACAGGCTGGCGTAAAATCCAAATTATATATATTATATATCTAAGAGATCATTATCTTAAAGAATAAATAATGATTTATATGATTATTATTTACAATGTTTGAATATATTTTTAAACACAAGATACAAAAGGTGTATAATCAATTAATTGGTCTAGTGTATAAATATGTATGTTTCAATATAGTAATAATATGAATATGAATAACATACATTCAAGTCCCAACATAATAAAAAATTCAATTAAAATATTAAAAATCTAATAATATATTTTTATTAAAAAACAGTTTGGAAACATTTCATATAGATCAAATTTAAAGACTATAATGGGTAACTACAATGGAGGATGTTTAGCACATCCCTTGAGTCATTGTTCGGATAGAACACCTGATGACCAAAAGGGGAAAAAATAACAACATGATCAATGTGTGTGATTCTTCATAAACAATCTTCGAAATATATCTTGTTAGATTAAGTATTATTAAACCCCATAATTATTATAACATTAGATAATTTACTAAATATTGATTTCTTTTTTAAATAGGTATATATATAACATAACCCTTAATACAATGTCCATATTTTCCCTAACAGTTGTGCAGACATGCATCTATTCTATACATATCCTTTTATGGAAATTCCAATGATATAGGGAATCATATTACATGAGTGAACTCAAATGATAGATAGTGTTTATTTCATTATAAATTACACAATGTTTACCAAACAATGAGAGAGTTGATCATATGAGAAATGAAATAATTATTGAAATAATATCAGGAAATATTAGGAAGTGAAAAAATGTTATGAATCTATAATAATAAAATGAGGTATAATAATAGAGACATATATTATTATAATCAAAAACAAAAAAAATTAAAATTCAGAGAATCAATACATATGATACACGATAACATGTGATTAGTGTAATATTGAAAATTTTTGGAATGATTCAAAATTATACAAAATGTAATAAAAGACCTAGGAAAAACACTAAAAGGAAATTATAACATTGTTTTCAATCCCAATACAATACATTTTAACACGGTTGGAATCATTTCATGGAATAAATTAAAAAATAATCACTTTTTAAAATGTTAGAGAATAACGTCTCAAATTAAAACATTACATTATGTTTGAGGATAACAAAACCAGGAAATCATATGACATACTGGATGGGGAATACTATACCATGACCACATATATTTATCTTATGAGATATTAATCTTTACCTATCAGATTTATGGGGAGGGGGTTAAATACTTCTAGCCACAAGTTATTTCATACAAAAACATAAATAGTTTGTCCCAATTAATATATTATTAAATTTTATCATGAAAACCCCATATAATTAATTTGTCATACATAATAATTTTCAATGTGATCCCAAAAATATTAACTCAAAATATGGAGTTGTGTATACCAATAATTCAAACCCTCAATTAAATTATATTATGAAATCAAATAGAGAATTTATTATTGAACCCTCTCTATCTAAGAGATATTCTATTTGTTGTGTAGGGATATAAATTAGTGATAATTCAACATGTTTATTTTCGTCATGAAAATGTAATTATGTTCTAAAAAGAATATATATGTTTCTTTTAACATCAATTTTATGAGATGAAATAAGAACATGAAAAAGAATATTTTAAATGGAAAACTAAAAAATTTAACATTGAAAATATATAATGATAACGGTTTAAAAATGAGTGTGTATTGTTTAAAATAAACAAAAGTTGTATGAAATTATTTTTCAGCATTTTAAATTTTTTTATGAATTCCATATCAATCAGAAAAGTATATGTTTCTCTTTTGAATATATATAATTTTGAATTTGATTTTTTATAAGAGAATTAGTATTACCATTCAAAATAATAAATGAATACAATTTTTATATGTATATGGACATGGTACAAGAAAAATACTAAATTAAAATATGGGAATTACTCTCAACAATGTCATAGATTATTTTCTTCAGAAGTGTATAATAATGATTCAATAGAAAGGAACCTTGGAAACAAATACTTACCTCAATCTTTGAAAGAATTATATGGTATTACAACCTTTAGATTAATTTAAATTTATTATTTATTTAATAAACCATAAAAAAATAAGTTCTTATTTCATTATTTTTCTCCCTTTTAATTAATTTATAATCAATGTTCATTGGTTTTCTATATTTTTCACATCGGTCATTTTGGGGATGTTCTATTCATAATCACCAAAACTAATTTAGAATAGTTAAAATATTGAAATTTCACTATCTAGTATCCTATTAAATCTATTTCCATATTTTTATTATTTTTATATCATTAATGAATAGGTATATTTTAGCATATCTACAAATAGTAACCATTTAATGAATATTAATTTTAAGTAATTTTTTAACTTCTATATATAATATGGTTGTTTAATTTTAATTTCATTTTTATAATGGATATTTTTACAATATTTAATTTTAAATATTAAATATCATTATTATTATGGTTAATAAATGAATTAAATTTTGATGAATTTCCATGAATGATAATTTTTTTTAAACACCATCATTCACTTTGGTAAGGTAAAACCACCAAGGTAATTGATGATTTTAATGAGTAAGAATGAGACATATAAAAAATAATATTTTTTGTTAAATTATATTATAAATAAACTATTATTTAAGGTTATATTTGTAAATTAATTATGTTATTAAAAATATATAGGGCAAAATTAAAACCAAAAGGTACTTTTATTGATAAACATAAAATTGGACATAATACTATG
The DNA here is from genome assembly GCA_963277665.1 of Viscum album. Classification (NCBI taxonomy): domain Eukaryota; kingdom Viridiplantae; phylum Streptophyta; class Magnoliopsida; order Santalales; family Viscaceae; genus Viscum; species Viscum album. The sequence goes on along the minus strand of OY728162.1, from coordinate 1,362,441,513 downwards.
TGATGAAAATTGCTTTCATCACTTGAAATATTTAATAACTCGTCAAAAATATATAATAAGGATTATATTAAAGTGAAAATAAAATTTTGGAAACATATAAATTATATTAATAATAATGTTAATAGTAATTTGATGTTTACATTGATATAGAAAGTTATAATTATGAATATATTATTTTGGAAGAGTAACAAGTTATGTATGAAATTCAGTGAGATGTAATTGATGTTATTATATAATTTAGAGAATAAATGGATCATATTAATATTACAATAAGAATATCTAAATCACAATAATATTATTTCTAAATTATTTTTATGTTAAATAATTACAAATCATAAAGAGAAATAGGATTTAAAACCATGAGTATATTATTAAATAGACAACCTTTTGATTCACTGTAAATAATTTGACATGTAACATATCAAAACCATAGAACATTATGAATGTAAAAAAGTAACTATTATACAGAGATTTTGTAATATTTTGGAGAGAGAAAAAACAAATTTTTGTTTTGGAATGGTTTTAAAGTGACTTCTTTTAAATGAAAAATTTGACGATATTTTAACAAATATTAATTCATAAATTAATAATAGTGAAATTTTAAATCTAAAATATCTCATACAAGTACAACAAATGAAACAATTAAAAATAAAAATAATATAAAATACCCATGATTAGTTTTTTATTTATTAATCTTATAAATCTATTTTCCCAATAAATAAATTTTATTGTCATTTATATGGTTTCATTTATAATATGTCTATAAATTATCAATATAAATATCAAATTTATATTTTAATATTAGTATAATTGTTTATCACTAAATATTATACCGAACAAAAAGTTAAGAATCTTATTTCTTCTAAAATGTAAGACATTAAATATTTCAAAATAGTTGATTCACTGTGTTGTTTTTGTTATCAAGTAGTCAACATGTGTTGGTAGGTGAACATGATGTGGGGATTCTTGGGGAGTTGTTATAGATTAATTAATTGTATTCTATGTCAATATTGATCTATTCAACATGTATAAATTTCTATTTTTTAGGATCATCAAATGAAGACATGATTAGTGTTGATGGATGAAGGATCCTTGTATTCTTCTTACTATGGAATTTTGAAGGACTAATTATTGATCTTGATGATTTTGGCAATGCCCCTGATGATTTAGAGTTATATTAGGTTTTAAACATTCCAAATAATTGTATGTACTAATTTATATGACTTCATTAATGGATTTTATAATTTTATATAGGATGTGTAATTATAGGTCATAACCTATGTATGGGTAAACAAAATTAATTTTTCAATTCTTAATGGTGTATTTAGTGTATGCAATGGTAGTGAATTATTTTATTGAGAATGTATATTGGTAGAATTATAAATACGTAACTATATCCTATGGTAGTGTAACAATATATAAATTTGTGTGAGTCTATATAAGTGTAACAATGAATGAATACAGAATGGTAAACGACAAAACTTTGTAAGGTTATAGAAAGATGACTTTTTCTAAGGGTTTTAACCTATGGGTACAAGAATATGTATATTGTAAAATATGATCTTTATTTAGGGTACCTCTATATAGAATTATACAATGATTCACTGCATGCATTAATTGATGATAATCTATGAAAATATTTATATTGTATGAAATGGTCACACAGTGTAATGAATATTCTTTACATTGGATATTCTACCAAATAGATATTCTATTTTCATTCTCGATGATTAGAGGTGATATTGTCATCATAGACCATATGAGATGCAACCATTCTATGGAAATAAATTCTACTATTTATTGGTATAATGATCTATCGTTGGGTAGAGGACTCCACCTACAACATTAATGATAGAAGGTGATACCCTGAGAAAAAATGTTATGATATACTATTGTGAGATCCATATGTAAGAGGATATACCATGAACTTTATATATTAGAAATAGATATTGGTGATTTATTGACATTTCATATATATGAAACAAGAATTCGTTGGTTTGTCATCCAAAAATTAGGAGGTGGTTTTCCATTAGACTAGTTCCCTGATCAATGATTATCATATGGACATACATAATCTCTTGATTATATTTCCCCCATTTCATTGTGGGAAAATGAGATAGAAATAGATAATAATTTATATATGGGTTTTTATGAAAAAAGGTCATGAATGTAGTTATACTTGTATTCTATAATGATGATGGAATAGAATTTTCATATCATAGGAGGGATACTCATGCATATAGTATTGTGTGAAAATGAATATCCTATATGAGATAACAATGTTCATAGTTTCAGTCATTCAAAAACCAGGGAAATAAAAATGATGGAGACTATATAAATTTTTAATGTATTTGAATGAGAAGTTATTGAGGAATTTATCATGTTGATGAAATTTTTCATAGAATTCGATGAAGATTATTTTGATATCTGTAAAATTATTCATTCATCAGTGTTGAAGAAATGTTCTGTGAAATCATAAATTATGTAATTTATAGAATTAATGATCTAGTAATTATGCAACATTGAATTTAATTAAAATTGATATAATTGAATGTATTTATATTTATATATGGTATGTAGATCGCATGATACTATAAAAAATCTGGATGTTATAGTTATATTAAATAAATAATTGGAGACTAGATCCATATCATCTATACTTTAAAGAAAACATTTTTAGAAATGTTATGATTAGAATAAAATCATATAATAAAGATTTATGTATTCCTATAGGATACATTTATTTACAGATTTATTATATTTTTGATATCCTCCATCCATTATGTATTATAATGTTAAGAAACTAGATATATCATTTTACATATGAAAGAAGGTGATGAGGATGTGAAATTAAGGAAAAAGGATAACAATTTCCCCAAATTATTTTATGATTATAATTTAGATCATTCTAGATCAAATATGACTATCTAGACCAACTAAAAAGCTACATGACTTTATGAAATACCTTATAAATATTTACATTTGGAAACCTAATTCTATATGCTTGTTGAAAAACTCAATCATATAGAAGGTTGATTATAACAGTAGTTATAGATCATCATTGAAAAAGAGAGTAATATAATTTAGTTTTTAAATGAGGGGGAAGAATATATTAATACTATGATTTTATTATAATGGTATTTTCTGTGGATGTAATAACATATTTTATAGTGAAGAAGTTGTATTGGGGGACCTAGTGAATAGTGAAAGAATAACTATTTTATACCATTCCTTAAACATATTTTTGGTACTTCTCTTTGTTATCAAATATATACAAGAGTGGAGACTGAGAGAAAAAATATAGTGGATTGATATCCTTAAAAAGTAATATAAAAACAAATTAAAATAATCAATATTCTTAAAAACCTATTGAGACACCCCCAATAGTCCAACATAAATTGGGAACAACAGTTGGTATCTGCCCCTTGTCCCCTAGATATATTGAAGATGAATGATGAGAGATGTAGAAACATAATAAAGTCAAAATCAATTGTGTTAACACATTTGATGGGATAAATTATCTTTGTTCATGTAATATAATGTTACTATATCTCCTACCTATTTTACTAGAATTACATGAAGCTATTTATTGGTTTTCCACCAATTGATGTTGATTAAGCTATGACAAAATATGATAAGTGAAATATGGAGTTATATTGTAAGGATCAACATTATCACATAATATCTCTATTTGAGAAGGTCTACACAATATTTATATGTATCCCGACTACCTATGAAATCGTGGATACAATATGTTGTATTGAAAGATGTTTCAATGTCATGAAATCCATGTTTAATGTTTATAGGAGATCGTTTCAGGACAAAAAATGAACAATGCAAAAAATTGTGATGACTATTCAACAATACTAAATTAGATAGTAAAAAACTCTAGGATTTGGTAATGATATGGATGAACCTATCATTACATAATAGAATGAGGAATATTCTAGATCATTTTGATTCTTGGAATTTGTCTCTATAAAAAAGAAATTATTTGTCATTTCATGAACTATAAAAATATTATCATAAATTATGAGATGAAGAAAATACCATATTTCATGAACAATGTAATTTTCTTAATTTACTTTTTTGTTGAATCAAAAGTGAATTAAATATAAATATAAAATACTACTGTAGGTTTTTTTACATGTCGATGATGATGAGAAAGATTTGAATATGTTTTTTTATCTTATTGCAAAGAGGTTCAAAATAAAAATGTGTAATGGAAGGACTATGGAACCACTAAAATGATTCATCTATTGTGAATTAAGAAATTTCAAGATAATTTTCTATGTAAAAATGTTATATAATTAAAACTCAATCATAATTTCTTAATGAGATACCTTACAAACACATGTGGCGTGTGAAAAAGAATTAGAACATCACCAGTTAGAAGAAATATTTAATGAAGGAAGAATAAGATAGGTTTTCCATCATGTTTCACTTATTGTAATAATGTTGAACTATTTTATCATATAATAGTTGATATAATTCATCATGTAGTTTTGATGATAGAGAATAAATGGTAGATATTTAGTGAGAGTTTAAAAGAAAATTCAGAATTCCACATCGGTCAGATAAAATACCTCATGAATGAAAATAATAACCATTAGAATCAAATCAATTTGATGGATAATAATAATTAATATGATGTCTAGATATATGAGTTCTATGTTGAAGAGATCATGTAGTATAAATCATTGATTTTTGAGACAGAAATTATATTAAGTGAACATGAAAATAATATTAGTAAAAAATAATAAGCGTTTGTTGAACAAAAAGTCACATGTGTCAATTTTAAAGATGATTTTAACAAACCCATATAAGATATCAATAAATATGTTTATCTTAATGAAGAATAATCTCATTCTTGTGACATGAAGGTTTCCAAAAATATATAAAATATGGAAGTTATAATTTTCCATACATATCTATAATACTGTAGATATTATTTAACAAACACAACTCTGTACAAGGATGGGGATATGTCTAATATTTTCAAATATTAAGAACATAATTGGAATTATTTAATCTAAAAAATATTTTATTTTCAGGTATATTGTCATATTATTTCTTTTTAGTTTTCTTTAATGATTAATTGTAAAAATACCATAATTGAGGATTTGTAATTAATTTATGTCATATATTTATTCATTTCATATATTTTTATATATTTATTCAAACTATAAAATAGTATTTTGTAGGTTTCTATACACATTGGAATATATTTCCTAAAACCGGACCATGAGTTGAATCAATTTATTAGATGCCCAAAATGATTTCATATGTTGTACCATGCTATATGTTTATATTTTTAGAATATTTTGAATATGGAATATATCTTAGTAAATACCTTCTCAATTGAGCTTTTATATTCATGGGGGATATTAACAATTTCACCTAACAATTTACATAACTATGTCTACATTTTAATTTACCACTACAATGGCTATAAATACTTGGATAAATAGCGATGATAAATATGAGTTTTTAGAAAATAAAAAAAAACTTTCCTCATCAAATATTTATTAAATCAAATTGTATAGGTCCATTAAAGCTGAACATTCAAGGTAAAAAGAGAAATACATACATGAAATACATTAAATTAAATGTGTTTCCAATTATATATCTTAAGATTTATACCTTATATAGTACATCGACTGAATAGTCTTGAGAAATTATTGTTACCCCTCCCTCTATAAATTTTTTCAATCATAACCATTTATGTTGTCGTCCACTACACTGAAACAATTCATGATCGTATTGTTTATTTTAATTTCATTTTATTTTCAGTATATATTCTCATTTTTTATCTTAATTAATGTGCACTGTTTTCCATATTTTTATTGTTGTCCCTCATTCCCCCCCCATCGTTCTTCTCCAGAAGTACCCCTTATTCTAATCATCATAACTAACTAACATGTCCAGTTTCCCATGGTGTAATCAAGTGTTAGAACAAATTATTTTATCATTATTTCATAATATTTGACATTAGCTTTTGGTTTGGAAATGGGATATAATTTAGATAATGGTTTTTCTCTAACATCAAATTCTACCTATGGCTTGTATTAAACTTTTACATTATTATCCCTCAATCGAGGAGTTGGTTGTGTGGTTTACTTAGGGAATGTTTAGCGTACCATAAATTCACAACTGAAGTTGTAGGGGATGTTAAAACATATGAAGGAGTGTGTTCATTATATTTTCATTATATTAATAATGAGATGATGAACGTTCACTATGGGTGTTCTCATAGGTGGATACCTTTTCTGAATAACATCATTTTCTTTTCTTTCATTCTATATTCATCACCTCAAAATATTTACATTTATTATTGAAATAAATATTCTAAAATAAAAATTTCTTATTCATTTATATAATAAATTTAAGGAAAATAATTTAAAAATAAATTTGATGTTTTCTTAGTTAGTATTTTAACTGTGATAGCTCCTCAATGGAGATTACCCTGTTTAGAAACTATGTTACACTATGAAAACTATACACAAAATTTTATACTTCTCTATGATTGGTGTGTCTTTATGAAAATAAAAATATAGGGAAATTTTTCACATGTATTTAAATAATGTAAATTTAAAAAATGATACAACCCCATAATAAAAATGATGATCAATTTTCAATAAGAAAATAACAACACAAGTTTGGATTAATTATGATCCAATATAATAGAATGAACTTTAACATGGGGTTAACGAGTTATGGTAATAACGGAAATAAAGACTAATCTTATTGGTTAAATAATTCATCACTAGGAAATTGGAAATAATTATGGGGAGTCTCAATTAGAACCATAAAAAAATATGGAAAACATTATATGACAATACCTATACCAAAACTCATAAAAAATATTTTGGAAGATCTTTGTGAAACAATATATTTAAAAGGTAATCAGGCTGAGGTATTCATGAAAGTATTATAAGACAATGTTCCTTGTAATCTAATAAGTAATTCATTTTAAAATAGAACTATTATATTCTCATGTTATTATTATAAAAAAATTGAGAATGTTAAAAAAAATTGCATAGATTTTAAAAGAAACAAATTGGAAATTGTTAAAAAATTAGATGTGGTTGAAAAAATTACCATATATAATATAATGAAAATACATTTATTAAGTGAGTTAAAAGTTCACTATAATTTTAAAATATTTTAAACATTAATGATCTAGAATACTGTGGTGGAATAAGGAACTCATCACATGAAAGAAAAAGTAAAATTTATGGATGATGATAATCAAGTAGATAAGAAAAAAACATAACGAATTGTCCAATGAAATCTTCCCATGTAGGGACTTATAGAAAAGAATTTCCCAAATTGAGGCGATTCTCACTCCCAGAATAAAATTTCTGATAAAATATTTGCGTATATCTTCATTTTTCATTATTCTATGTTTTTTGAAATGCAATGTACAAAATTGAAGGATATGTTTATTGTTTTCAGTGTTTGATATCTTGAAACAATTATATTTCCCAGAGTCTACTAAATACCAAGAAATTATAGAAGAAGTCTTCATTCATGAAGGGGTTATAGAAATTTATAAGAATATATAATTTCACTAAATTATGTTATATATGTAAAGTATATATAGATTTCAAATCCATAGGATAAAATATTTGAATCACACACACATCCTTTTAGTTATTATTGTAATACATGAACATATTAATGGGTAGTGTGGGGAGGAAATTGGGATATTAATTTTTTGGAATATCTATATTCTAATGTTTTATATGATTTTTTTGTATTATATATCATTTCATTAATAAATATGATTACTTAAAAACCCAGAATGCGAAATGAGAAATTTTGAGCATGATGCCACATGCCTATTTTTTATGGACAACATAGAAATCATTGTTCTGAGACATTACTATACATTACTAGACTAAGTAAATCCAATTTTTTAAGAGAATTATTTAGTATAACCTGTATCTTAAAAATGATAGAAGGGAATTCTGAGTTACTTGAATGGAAGGGAAATATTTGGGGATATCTCAACATTACCCTTTGTATTTTATTATTGAATAGTGGGAGAATATTTGAGCTCGAAAATTGATTTTATAAAATGTGATGAGATTTAGAGAAAAATACAACGTTTGAGATTAATGTTACCAATATTTGTATTTGTTATCAATGAGTCAATATGTGTTCATAAGTAAAGTTGAACTTGGATTCATGTATATTTGATATGGATTAATTTAATGTCATAAGATTTCTTATTGGGTTTATTATACCAATATTAAGGATTGTTGTTATAATGATATTCCATGGAACCCATGAGAAGTTTTAATGGACGAATAAACCTTCTCTTATTATTGTGATTGAATTTGCATGGACATGGGATTGAGATTGATGTGTTTGAGAAGGCCCAATATGTTTTTATGTTAAATATGCATATATAATGCATCATTAAGTGTACGTATTATTTTTTATAGCTTATGTAAATGTAATTATAATGTTATATAGGTATAGTAAGTGTAATTTATTATTTACGTAAGTGTAAACAATGTTATTTATACAATTTATAAAAATTATTTAGACTTTATAAAGGATGTGTAACAATTCAGATCCAGTGTTATGTTATCATTCCCAATATTTATGGTCAACCCATAGCAGTGTAATGGCAAACATGTAGGAAATAATTCTCGTAAGGGTAACAGGGAATAGTGGCATTAATCCAAATAGAGAGGTTTCAAAAGTATATGTTATTATGCATGGTTCTGTAAGAGTATAAACATATAGGTATAAATAAATGAGAAATAGAAAAAATATCTCATCTAAAGGTACCATTCGTTAGGAGGATAATGAGAAAAAATAAAAAAAATGATTAAAAATAATTTTTACACAAGAAAAAATTCCACACCATAATAATGATTTTTCATGTTGTGAGTATTACACATATGAGATGACATTGTTTTTCACAATGATAGGAAATGATGTTTTATGCCTCATTTATAATAGATTCTACAACTAAATCAAAGTAAGTGGGACCATTCAATGATATAAGGTGTTATTATTTCTTAATATATTGTATCATTTCCCTGATGGGTAGAAGGTGGCACATTGTGCTAAAATGGATGTAGGTACCAATATGAGTAGAAACGGTTGGAGGATATAATGTAACGTTTTCATTGAAGAAAGTTATATGAACAATAGATGGAGATACCATTAATACAAGATAAAAACATGTTTGTTTGTCATCCATTATATTTCAGTAGGTCATCCCCCAGTGTCTTTTGATATATGATTCTATTCAGGTGGACATACATAAGATTATGATGCCATGTACTCCTATTCTCAAGAAGCTAGCTTGGATATAAATTGTAGTGGTTTTCTCCCTGGGTAATTATCAAAATAATGGTTCATTGATATAGTGATACTCACCTGAATGAATGATAAAGCAATAGATGGTTCATTCCATGCATGGGTTAATCATGAAATTAGTCATTTATGATAATGAAGATGTTATGTATGATTCTAAAGTGAGTAGACTATGGTTATTATAATCTTGGTAAACATACATGATGTGGAAAACTATGTTAATTAGGGTTATTGGGAACTAAATTATAATGCATTATTTTAGACATATTTTCAATCAATATTGATGTATTTTAAGTATAATTCAAATGGATTTTAATTTTTTTTCTAAAATATTGGAAATGTTAAACAAAGAATTAAATTATTTAAAATGAAAGAATTTGTTTACAAAAATGATACATAAATTTTATTATCATTTTATGTTTACCTTTTCGATGTAATTTTTTATTGTTTCCAGAGTTCTCTAAAAAATTTTTACAAATGTGTGATCAATCTATATAAGGGCTTGCAAGCCACAAAAGAAGCCTAGAAGGGGCCACCCTTAAATTTATTTCTATAATCAAGCCTTCAGTAGTGGGAGAGCCCATATAGGGGATTAGGCTAGTATAGAGACTCTGCAGATCAATCTGCAGTCATTTTTGGATTTTCCAAAAGCTATATTCGTTGGCCCATAGTTGTGAATCCCATTAGAAAATGAGGGAGATTATTTCCGGTACTAGGTGGTATACAGTAGTGGGAGGGGGTACTCTAACCCCACATACGACTTCATTGTTTTGGGGGAATGCATGTTGTTAATTAAACACCCACAATGTTTACTCTATATTTGGTTGTAGGATCAGAATTTTTCAATTACAATATATTTTTAACTCAAACGATATTTTCCAAACCCCTCTTTGATAGGTCTCTCTCTGACACCCAGCACCATTGATCTCTACCACCTGCTACAGCTACATTACAACACAACTATTTCTAACCGTTAGAGAAGTTTGAGGAATACCATGACTCTTGATCTAGCTAGAGACAATGATCACCCACAAATGTTGAGACCATCATATATAACCTAATTCACAATTTTTAAACCTCATGAAACAATTTTTTTCATAGAACAAATACCATTAATCTGATAATTTACCATTAGGAAACAATGAATGCCAATGTGTTTGATGAAGAACCAAAATGCTTCCATGAACAATTGTTTATCCTCCATTCAATACTTCCACATGTGCCACCATGGGATGTAATAGTATAACATAACATCAATATAAATAATGGTCACACTAGGAACCACTACAATTTCAGCCAACCATTGTTGATCTCCCTTTATTCTTATCACAAGCCTTGTTGATTCCACCAGATTCATAGAGTCAATATAGTTCCATATACAATTCAACACTGATGCTTTCTACCAAATTACATACACAGATTTTATAAACAATAAATGAGACCAATATTATCACATAACGACTTCCATGTTCATAAATGAACCATCATATACCTGTGTTCTGGCATCACTGAGAAATATTTCACCATTGAGAGAATAGTATCATATGGATGTTCCCATTTTACAACACCACAACTAATGGCAGTGAAGAACTCCACTTATTCCACAAATATGATACGATCATGCTAATGAGCCACTACCATGTCATCACCCTATCTTATTCCATTGAATTACTCATGCCACTACCTAGAACAATGCATATTGATACCTCATTGGATTCTATGTCTAATGCTTTTTCCTAGAAGGAGGAATTTAAAGATGGGAAAAACATTTTATTCCAGCTGAAGAATAAGTATGTTTATAATATATTTGATGAAATGCTTTAATACAGTTTATACCAAAGGTGGATTTAATCGAACGTAAAATATGAAGTATGTGTCAGTATTATAATTTTGAAGCACCCAAAAATGATTTATAATAAATTAATAATATCTTTCAAAGGATGTATTAAATGTTTTTAAGGATTTATAAATATTTAAATGATTGATATTAATAGGTTACCTACCTCTATTAATGTACGAAGGATGTTATAGAGGAAATTTTATAGGATTTAGTATATAACACATTATATGACTGCCAATCTATTTATTTTTACTCTTTATATTTATTTTTACAATTAAAATTTCTTCTTCCCCATCTACATGAATTGTTTACAGTTTTATAAAGGGGTAGAAAAAATTTTTGGTTCGGTGAAGCGGAGGTGAGATTATTTGATGATAGGGTCCATGTTTTATAAAATTTATCAAATTATTAATATGTATTAATAGGTTATAAATTCATGATATCATAATTTTTATGGGATATTATTTTAATTTATTTAAATTTTATATTTTATCAATTACATTTTTAATTAATATTTTTCTCCTTAATATTGGTTAAGAAACACACTCATCATCATCATCATTTCAATTTTAATTCATGAAACACTTACAAAAAATCCATCACTAAGGAGTATAAAAATAACATAGACCAACGGCATCACCCCGGATCAAGATCTCCCCCTCATGATTTCTATAATAAACATTAGAAAAACATTTAACTGAGACATCATCGCTCACAACAGAATCCATGTGATCTTCCACTTTGTTTCCCTATATCCATGTATGTGTAACGCTCGTGCTCATAGTCATTACGGCTCTGCATTCCCTAATCATATAAATTATTTACCATGTGCTATTACCATTTCTTTGGACCCCATCATGTATAAACTGAGTGTCTATCTCTACTTGCGATAAAAAAAACTCCTCTATGACTACACATGGTGATGCTTGTTAGTACCGCTCTCACCTCCCCCTGCAGGGAGTTTCATGTACCATAGTTAACAAAAAAGGGCAGAATCACGCACCCAGACACATCCCAGACCCCTCCCCGCATCACTCCCTGAATGCAGGACCCATTGGTATTCAGCTTCAATCCCTCACATGGCCAGAGCCCCCACACCCACTATCCCTGCCTCCCGAAATACGCTGCCTAGACCATACCCAGAGCCGTGTATAGTACCTGCAATGATGGGACTTTCTTCCATCTACATGAAAGAAAAAACCAGTATGACAAGGTGATGATGATCCTGGCGATGATCGCCCTTCCCATGGAAGGTGCCTCCTTAAACCCGGCTCAGTTTCTTTCCTACCAAAACCCCCAAAAACCAGTGCATTGGACAACATCTCGGGCCCCATTTTCCTTATCATTAGCATCAACCCCCTGGAACAATCCCGATAAGAACTCCTCCCCACATTTCGCTGGAAAGGACTGCCCAAAGAAGCCACTGAAATAGCCCCACACCGATCGATCACAGTCTCCTACCACTAAAATGATGGACATCATCTCCTTATAAATTTTTGTGAAATACTGGAAACATGAGGCCATACTAATCCTGAGGCCCTTGATATTATCATTAGATGGAAGGGCCTAATTATGGATCCACCACGTTGGAAATTTGAACTTATTTGGGATAACATTACACCATTTCCACCCACTCCACCCCTTGTTTCCCCAAGGTGTTTCTGCTTTGAAAAAACACTTTCAACTTGAACATCCCCTCGGAGGCAAGAGTGAAGACACATCGATCCAACTCTATGCGGATGAGGATAGAATTAAAACCTTCATGATGGTCGACATCTAGAATGGCTCTGAAAAAGGATAGGTACCACGCCGCCTCCTTGAATATGATCATAGGTGCTGGGAATGCCAGATACCTGAGGGATCTACCCGACCAATTTTTCTTCCAAAAAAAGATGTTATCCTCCAAAATTATCCACTGAAAGTGCTGAAAGATATCTGGAATTTTGTTGATGACCACCAACCACAATGGTGAACCACTCGCTGAAGACACTCTGGGACTGTCCTTGTACTTACATGACATGAGGCTCCCCCACAGAGAACATTTTTCTACTTCCTCCGATGTCATCTTCGAATTCATACAATGAACCGTGACGTCTAAACTCATGAAATTTAACCCACCCTCTCGATTGGGCCATTCCATCCTCCCCCAAGTAACCCAACGTCTCTTCCCCTCAGGTGATCCATCCCATATAAAATGATCCAAAATCATATCAATGGATCTGACAACCCCTTTGGTATATGGGTTGCCGAGAGCGCATGGAATGGAATGGCCGAAAGGAAACTATTCACTAGAGATATACAACCTCCAAACGATAAAAACTGATTTCTCCAGTTCATGATACACTCCGAAATCCGACTCACCACCCAGTGAAAATTCTTTATCTGCATTCTACCAGCCGACACTGGGGTCCCAAGATACTCAAAGGGAAACGACCCTTGCCTCATACCCAACAAAGTACCCATAGTATCTTCCATACTCCTGTTGCAATCCGTGGACATATAGAACTCACTCATCTCCATGTTTATGATTTGACCTCTCCAGTGGCAATACCTCTCAAGAATATTGATAATTCCCTACACCGAATTCCACCCCCCATTGTTGAAAATAATGGTATCTTCCACAAACATAAGGTGCGAAATGGATGGTAGGCCTACCTTCCTCCTATGAGGATGTATATCCCTATTTGATATCCCTCTGTTGATCATCCTTCTTATAGTATCCTTCATAAGAATATAAATTCACGGGGAGAGCGGGTCGCCATGACAAAGGCCATGAACCGGCTTCTAAGAAGCTAGGATTTTTCCTCATAAAAGACACAGCCAAACAACCAAAGTTGAAACACATGAATATGATAACCGAAGCCGAAATGGAGAGACACAAATTTCCTAGAACCCTGTTAATAAAACCCCATTCAACATTGTCATACGCCTGATTCATATCCAGCTTGATCTCCATATTGTTCCCATGAACTTTTGTGTTAACGTCTTTCTACATATCCTGAGCCAAAGCAATAACTCCATGGATCGAGCGACCCTTCACAAACCCATGTTACTCCAAAGAGATCTACCAAGTGAGAAGGTCTGATAGATGCCTATTGATGATGATTGCAAGAATTTTGTTAGGTAAATTACACAAACTCACCAGCCGGTTGTGAAGAAAGGATGAAGGGTCTTTAAACATTGGTATGTGCACCAGGGTTGAGGCAGCTGCAATTTGAGGCAAGCTACCACCTCTGATAAAATCATTAATGGAAAAGGATAGGTCCCCCTTAACCACCTCCTAAGACCATCTATAGGTGGATCCGTTGAAAACATCGGGACCTATCACACTTTTGTGATTGACGTTCACCATAGCTGCATGGATCTCATCCTCCACTAAGATACCCTCCAAAATTTCATTTCCCCAGTCTGATACGCAGAACATACTCCCCACCCAGGGTTCTTCATCCCCTTGAAGATACCCCTTGCTCATGTATGGGTTCAGACTAGAAATATTATTCTTATTGAAAGTAACTGCTAGACCACCAACCACTTCCCAGTCATCCATGAAGGTATCATCATTGAGATCCAGGTTCAGAGTAACAAAGTGCCACCTCTCCCTTATGCATTCATGAAAAAAAGATGTATTTTTTAACCCACCATAATCCATTTAATGATTGACCATTCTCTCGCCATCTATTACATTGAAAGGATCATGACAGATAAATCAATTTTCATCTCAGAGAACTCCCCAAACGCTTTCTCATTCATGTCCTCCCATATTGTAGCCTCAAGGGGGTCAATGTATCTATTAATAGAATCTGGCTCTAGGTCCATGGGATGTACACTATTAGCCCATGTTTTAAGGGATATATTAAGGTGTCTCATTTTCTGATGTCGGGACACCCAAGAGTGTCTCTAAATTTGGACCTCCCAGCTCGACTTCACCTTTTGCTGATATCCAGGAATACTTGACCAATGACTTATAAACCTGAAACAATATTGTGGCGAGACCCCCTATTCATATTTAGCAACAACGAAGTGTGATCATAGATGCCATGGGTCAAATTTTCTACCTTTGAATTTGGGAACATCGAGATAGCTTTCACATTGGCTACACAATGGTCTAACCTTATCCAGCAACTATTTCCACCCATCATGTTGTTACACCAAGTGAAAGGGACACCTATATAGCCCAAACCCAACAACCCCTTCCATAACAAGAACTAAAAAAAGACCTACTAGCCCAATGTTGAAATTCCCTACTCCCTTTCCTCTCTTTAGGATCTGTAATGATATTTAAATCACCCCAATAACCCAAGGAAGATTCCATGGGTTGAAGGCATTCAACTCGCTCCAAAGCACCTCCCTCTTCTAAGAATCAAAACTAGGATAAATGAAGGATGTGATAATGGTATCCCCATCACCTGACACTATCATTGTTATGTGATGGTCTCTTTCCAGAAGCAGCTCCACCGAGAAATCATTATTCCAGAAAGTCCATATAAACCTGTTAATAAGGTCCACAGGAAAGGATTAACGAAGCTTCACCCTACATAATAAATCCTTGATTTCAGCATAATTGCACTTGTGTTCAAGGACCACTGCCACCTTGATCCTCTGTTTTTACACATTCGACGGAATAAATTTAGTTTTCACCCATTCCCCCATAACATGGTAATTCCAGATTATTGTAGGAATCATTGGATGAACCCTCGCCCGGTATTGACCCCAGGCACCTCAGTCTCAAACACATTGGATTTAAAATTCTCCATAACCTACCTATTTTTCACTACAAACCTGGTAATAACACCCAAACCACCCACTAAAAGGACTGATGGAGATGCATGAGGTTTTTCTGGTCGCATGACTAGTTACCCACACTCCACTGACAGGGTCAAACGACAATTAGAATCACGCTTCTCAACCACCAGATCCACAGATGTACCTGAACCATCCTTTGACCCCTCAATGAAAAACCCACCTTCCTCAGAGGAGGACCGAGAATCACACACTGCAGAAACATCCAGAGTAGAACTATTGGCCAACCTCTTGGGATTTCCAAAGGTACCCAAAGTAGGTATCCTAACCTCATCGCCACCAACCAACATGAGAGACTACTGGACACTAAAACTATCTTTATGGGATACTTTAGACTAGGCTTGTACCCTCGACACCAACCCTCTAAAAGGAGAAGGAATTACATTTTCTAGACACTCCCCTACTAACTGCAGCTGGGAGGAGTCACAGCTTAGCTGATGGGAAACCTTCTTTGGCCATCCATCTCTTGGATGGAAAGGGATCACTTCCTGTAATTGCTTATGGAACGGTTTTTCAGAGTCCTCAAAATCCTTGCACGGAGATAGTGCTGGAGGTGCCACCGAGCCACCGAGGGGACATGTAAGGGAAACAGACCGCGAAGAGAACTGAATTTAAACCGCCCTTGCACGTCAAGAAAACCTATTCCTAGTGCCTCTATCAACTCAAGGCCATAGCTCATGCCCCCTTCTCCTGTAGCTCTAAACCAAATGCCCCTATAGAAGACAAAATTTGCAATACCGAGGAATGACAAGGAAGACAAAGACCGAGGTCCATACAGAGGACTCTTGCACATTTAGATATATCTTCTTTATAATCAGTAAGGATAGGTATCTCTCGATGACTATTGGGTGGTCCAATGTCTCCTCACCGCGCCGAGACAGAGGATCCATGCACATATAATCTCCCAAAGTATCACATATAGCATTGAGAAAATTTACATTCTGAAATGACATTGCAAAACCTGGGAGGATTACACACATAGCAGTTGAAGGGCTTTCCTTCCCACTTTGAACCTCCATCGACCATCTAGAGTTGTTGAAATGCCAAGGACCTAAAAACCAAGGGGCATGGCACCACTCCGGGATGATGTATACCATCGAGGAGAACACTAGGATGAACGAGAGAATATGAACTGTCGACACTCGAACTTGTCCTTGTAACACATAAGAAGCCACGAACCTTTGGAACACAGGGAGCAAGGGCTTCATAGACCAATGATCAATTAGATAACTGTTTGGTGATTACTGAACATGTGGAAAATTGATGTTAAACTAAAATAGAGACATGGGACCCTCAATATATGATTTGGTATTACCTAGTTAATTCGGAGGAGAGTAGTATGAATTTCCCACAATTGAATGGATAATTTTAAATCCAACGAAATTATATGGATTTTTTTAATTATCATTAATCTTTAAAGAAGTGTGAAAATGATAAATGATTTGTAATTCATTAATTAAACCATGTAATAAAATCAATGGTTTCAATTTTTGGTTACCATGATAGCATTATAGAAGGGAAATAAACACTAAACCCAATAACCTTTCCTTAATATTATCCTCAAAACCCATGATATTTTCTACCTAGGTATTTAATTTCTATAATTTAATATAGTTAAACTAGGCTGAAATATTTACCCGAAAACAAATACATGGATATGATTTTGGAAACCACTCTTACGACTTCCATTGGAGAAATAATATGATTTTTCCACACCCCTCGATTAGTGTCTGTTAAAACATATCACGTATTTCTAGGCAGTTGGTGTTAAATAAATCTCTTAACATACATGTCAAGGAACTTCAATGGTGAACTATTTTACCAAGATCCAATGGTAGATATAACATTGCTAATTAGTCTTATAACTCTTAGAATTGTAACCCACTTTGAATAAATAATGTTAGATGGATTATCTGAATCCTCAAGTGCTCACTCTGATTCAAGACAAATGCCATGTAACCCAAAAATAACATTAAGGGACCTTTTTACCCCATAATTTTCCAATCAAAATAATCGATTAGGTAGTCATGTCCAATATAATGATTTATTACTATGTTTCTATATGATTCGTGGATTACCTATGAATTCATGTCCTTATAGGAGAAGTCCTGGATACAAACTATTAAGACATTGTCAATATTTGTTCTAGATTTAATCCAAGTGGACTGGCTAAGGAACATTTCATGTGGTTGAAATTCCATTTTTCACTAGAGGAACCATACATGGAGTGGTTAGACAATCTATAACCTAAAAAGATCCATGAAAATGATGATCTCCAAATATGTGTCTTGTATAGATTCATCCCTATGTTTTAGAGAACTTTGATAACAAATGAGATATACACCATCAGAAAGGCTACAAGAAAGGCCACCATTGAATATCTGGAAGGAGTAAAAATGTTTTCATCTATAATTCATCACAATGTTTTGTAGGATCATTATTTACTAGTCTACATCGACCATGGGGTGCTGGAAATTATGTAAATCACCTATGATGCATCCTTCATATTTCATTTGATCTATATTAAACAATGGAAATGAATATTCGATATAATAAAATTTTATAGAATATTAAATAATTTGGAACAATAGGTATAAGAAATAGAGGCTTATATGAGGTAAAAGTATCCGAATCATCACCAATAATTCAAACCGACGATGATGATTTTACAATCCTTCAAAGATATATGGAAATAAACCATGGGAATAAAAAACATTCCCCACATTAGTTATGTAGTATTTGTTCACCACCACATCACTTCCATGATCATTGTGTTGTGGTAATAAGTATCAAAATATTGGAATCCACATTCATCCAAGACAGTTTCAACAGAACCATCCACATATACAAGGGAATGTACAAAAAAAATTATAGGTCAAAAAATCTAGACATGAACTAATATCCAGTTAAAATTAAAAAAATGCTCCCAGTTTACATAAACTATACAATAATCAATAAAAAACATTCATATTGACCACCTCTCATTCAAAACAATTCCTAGGTACATCCCCCATATATTTCACCACTAGTAGAATGAAGGAAAGTAATCATGATGGATTAGATGAAAACTACTATAAAATATTTGTAAAATAAATTCGAGAATCTCCTAGATTTGTTTTCCAAAAAACATGAAAATATCTATCTCATACAATCTCAAAACCAAAATAATGTGTGAGAATGATCATCATAATGATTTTAAATATGACCATTTAACAAGAGCCCAAGTATAATCACGCTAAATACGAATAGATTTTTTCTATTTTTTGGAAATTATATCTTGAATTTAGATGTTAGAACAACTCCACCTAGAAAAAAATATAAGTAGATTAAGGAATAACCAATGAAAAAATTTATGAAGAAAAAACTAGAATATTTTTTTTTTGATGATGTAGAAATCGGTATTGAATGGAAACCCCATCCATTACCTTCCATATTTACAAAATCTATGAAAATATAGGAACATAACTTCATTGAGATATCCAAGAGAAATTTAAAATGGTTTGAATTAATATAACCCTCTTTGAATCTATTATTAAATATCCAAAACACAATAAATTCATTAGATATATTTTCACTATGATAAAGTGGATTTATGGGAAATAATGAATCAGTAGAAGGTGAAGCGTTTAACCCATGATCATAGGTTTATAAAAAACTTCTTTTTATGATATGAGCACTTCCTCTAATGATAGGTAAAATTCTATATACTAATAAAACAAAATCGGTAATCTTAATATTAAAATAGTGGGTTTCTAAAAGAAAAATAGATCCACTCTCAATCCAACATTAGTGTTGTATGATATGTTAGTAGAAATTAAACAACTATATTATTCATCAAACATTGATGTTCTCACCTTATTGGAAGATAGAAAATTTTAAAATTTAATTATATTTTGGGAAAACCATTCCTAATGATGGAAAAAAGTGATTAACATACATAATGTAATACACACCGTAGAGAGGGGTGATAAAATGGTTTACATAAATGTTCATTAATAAAAGAGGAACACTTTAAAAAATAATTTACAATCATCTATTATCCATGAAGAAATAATTTATCTCATTGAAGACTCGATGATTATAATAGATGTTTTAGATGCAGGAGACCACATTTATTCAAAATCATAGAGGAATAAGTGAGTACTAAAAAATTAGGAAATTTTCATTTTAATATTAAATATGAAATAACATCTATATTCAATGACAATTTATTAGAATATTTTACGATGAAACCTTTGGATATGGAGATTAATGTTTTTAAGGTAGGATAGTTGAATTCAATTTCAAATATAGAAAAAAACAAATCGGATTCTGAAACCACTCCCATGTCTTTAAGAATATATGTATATTATGGAGGTAGATAAATTTCATGTTATAATATCAAAAAAAAAGTCCCCTAAAAAATAGAGTATTTTAAATTACATCTTGAAAGGAAACAATAAATCCATAGGTTAGATCCATGGATACATCCATGAAATAAAACACATGGTCTATTCCAATTTAATTTTTCTAGAAGGGGACTCCTGACATGTTAAGAAACCCCTGAGAAGTCATAATCTGTCCATTATATAAAATTAAAAAAATTATTTAAAAACTATTAATAATTGATATAATATATACAATATATTACTCACAATGGGTGATCCCCACCTATGGTGTTCCCATGAAAAATGGTATTAAAATAATGACAAATGAGTATAATTATTAAATTCTAATGACTGTCTAATAATGTTGGATTATATATATTAATTATATAAATCTAAATCTAGTCACACAAAAAGTCCATTTTACCATCCCTTTAAATGACCAGTTTATAATAAGATTGGAAGGTAGGACACATTATTGTTTTTGAAACGAATATCTGGTTAAATTAATCTTACCATTTCCCTGGAAGACTAAGAGAAGAAAAATTTAACCTACCCAATTAGTGAATTTTCCTACTGAAGGATTAATTTCTATTTATGGATTTCTCATGTTATATTTCAAATATTCCAGATATATATATTTTCTAAAAACATGGAGGACTTTGTCGAGGTATTTTTGGTTGACATTAAGATTTTTTTCAATCTCCTTTTATTATTTCATACAAAACCAGATTTTTGTTTCGAAAATATATATATAGAATGATAAATATTTGAACATTCAAATAATTAAATTTATCGTTGATAATGGTATGGTGATAGGTCATATAATTTGAAAAATAAATCATCGATGATAATATGTTTAAATTTGGAGTCATCAAATATCTTCTAGATCCATTATGTGTGAGACATATTAGATCATATTTAAGAAAAGATGGATTCTATAGAATAATGTAATATATTATATATATATATATATATATATATATAACATTAAATTTTAATTTTAAAAGAAAATTACTTTTTCAATAATGATAATTGTATGTAGGAATTTCATTATCTTAATATGAAGTTTATTACACTATAAATAATGTATACAATTATATTGAAGTACCTATTTGAGTTTTTGGATGTATCAATCAAGGATCCTATATAAATATTCTCTTAATGAATTTAAGGAAGAAAAGATGTCATAATGTATTCGTCCAAACTGTGGATGCAACTAAACATAATTACACAACTACGGGAATACAAATTCCTTGATATTGTATTTTAATTGGATAGAATTAGACATTATTTACATGGAACTTAATTGGTTTTCATTTTTTATCATCCATAAAATAGATACATGATTAATAAGGATAACAACAATCCATTTTTGGTGAGTTGGATACTACTCTTTCATGAGTATAACCTTCTAATCATTTGGAAAAAGGTATATGAAACCCTGAGGAATTTCATCTTAGCAGACTCCCAAGCATTGTTAAAATATAAATTATTAAATTTAATCCTATATATGATAAAACATTCATAGAGAAACTCTATAAATTTATGGTTATGTTCGATTTTATTCTGATATTTTTGAATTATTTCGAAATAGACATTATAACTTATCACCAAATATATAATCAAGGGAAAAAATAGATCTTTTTTAGTATTCAAAATTTGAGAAGATCCAATATTGTTGAGAATATATAGTCCTAAATTCATAAAGAGATGCTTACTCGTAGTTGAAACATGATCGATATTTTCATCTTCTCAAAAAATTTCATGTTTATGAAACTATGGACATTGAAAAACTTCTATTAAAGATGTAGAATCTGGAATTTATTGTTCAGGCTAATTTAAAATGATCATAAATAATTTTAACAAATTTAGAAGTGTTAATTTTTATGAAATTTTTTAAATATGTTACAGAGACATGAAAAAACCATTTTTTTGAAATATTTATTTTATGGGAGAATTATCATATGAGAACCTTTTCGTATTTTGGGAATTCTGAATATTTAATTATTGTTGAAAATGTAACAAAAAAGGTGGATGATAACCCTATAAATGATTATGATGCAAAGGCTGTCTATGATTTTATGAGGAAAAATGTTTTTTATTAGTTTGGATTTCCAAGGGACATCATTAGTTATAAAGTGAGTTATTATTTCTAGATAAATAGAGGACATTCGTAAAAAGTATGGGGTTCACCACAAGGAATCTACACCTTACCATCAATAAAAAATGGCCAATCTGAAGTGTCCAATGTGGAGATTAAAGGTATTTTGGAGAAAATAGTTAATCCAAATTAGAATGATTAGAGATAGAGGCTGGAAACAACATATGGCCATACCAAATAGAATATGTAACACATATTTATAATGAGTTAATAAGAAAGATACCCATCAATCTGTCAATGGGAAAAGGCCGAAAAAGTTCCATAGTAATCAATCACAATAACTAGTGGATAATATTTGACTTCTCAAACTAGTATACTGATTTCCCCACGTAAGGTTACATTGATCCATGATATTAAAAAACATTACTCCAAAAGGGAACATGGGTTTCATTATTTCATTGTTTTTAGGATATATTTACATATCTATTCATCGCATGATAATTAATGGAATGATACTTACATAGGTTTGAGTTGTTTTATTGAACCGACCTGAAAATATTAAATATGAACCCCTTGAATAGAGAAGGAATTGAAGAAAAACATTCATCGGAACATAGATAGAATTATTGAATTCATTATGTATACAACATACACCATATTTTTGAAACTAGATATTCCAATAGTTATGTTAACCTGGAATATGATTTTCATTGCATAAATCTAGTGTTTTACATTACTAATATAGTAGAAATTATTTACATTGGATTATGGTTAATCAATGTTGTGGATTTAAATTATAATGATTTTGAATGATTTTTATTGAGAATTTACTAACTACAGTGTATCGTGGATATTTAAATGATGACTCATTATGTGAGGGAATTAATTGATTAATGTAATTAAAATTTCCCATTCATTTTTTCCATCTTTAAATTTATAAACATCATATATAATGTATCATATTATTTCTCATTCCTAGATTGGTTCATCAATATAATATTTCCAATTAAAATAAGATTTCTAGAAAATGTACTTCCCATTTAGTTTTGAACATGTTTATCGAGTGATCTTGAAACATCCCAGCTACTATAAGTTTAATTTTTACTAGTCAAAGATATGAATATACAAATGAAAAATTAAAATGGTTGATAATTCGGTCAAAAATATATTTTCCATGAGGCCACTATTACATTGACCCTTATTTAACCCATATAGTCCATTAATTATCATAATAGGCATTATTAAAATTTCAATCAGGTTTTATCCATTCTATCATGACATATAGTATTTTCATGACATTCTAATATTGAAGTCTAGGGATGATAAGTCACAGAAAAGAGGTGAAATACATTTTTTTTAAAAAAATATGTCTAATAATATGATTATGAATAATTTTTATTGATTCATACAATAAACATTTTTCCCATCCCCAAAAAAATGAAAAATGATGATTGTATTGTTATATAGAGGAACTCAAAATCACAATTACTAGAATGATTATTTATATCACATCTAGTTTAGCTGTTGGTGTTAGATTAATTTTATGAATATATTTTGAATAAGGTAGAAAAATAAATTTGGTAAAAGTATAATGATTATGGAAAATTCAAGATAGATTACATCATTAATTTATTAATATTTTTATCATATCCTTACATTGAGTTTGGAAGAAGCGAGAGTTTCTAATTTTAATGTGAAAATTTTAATATTCTTTTTCATAAGATATCATGAATTGTAAAAAAGAGAAAAATCACCTCCTAAAGACTTTTCTTTTCAAAAAATAAACCTACCTTATGCCATTGAGTATTTAAAAACTTAAATGAATATCCATCATGATTTAATTAAAAATTTTTCATTACATGGTGTATGTAATTGTTAAATTTTAAGCCTATATACAAGCATCATGTTCTCATGATATAATAATAAATATACATTAATTTTTATCATGAGTGATTATGTAAAATATTCAATAAAGGTATATAACATTTACGAATGTTTACAATAAATATTTTAGGATCATATATGGATGAACAATTATTTTAGATCATTTTCATTAAGGGAAAATTTAATTACTTTAGTTTTATGCTTCTTTAAATATTGAATAATTGTGATGATATTTAATGTTGATTTTTGAATGTATATTTTAAATTTTATAATTGTTTTTTTAGTTATTTGAGATTAAAATAATTGTAAAATTGGTTCCCACTAATTATTAATGTTGAGATTTCATGATTTCTCGCAATCATGATTTATGTGTGGGGATATTTGATGCACAAATTTATCATAAATATTTGTTGAATTCTTTTAATGGATGTTGAAGTATTTTAATGTAGAATTCCCATGTATTTCTTTGTTTATCTAAATTATGGTAAATTTTTTATGTGTAATTCAAAAGAACTAAAATTAAGGTAGTTGGATCATAATTTGAAGTTGTAATTTTAGTTAATTATTTTGATGATTAATTAAATGTAATTTTATAATTTTTTAGTATTTTACCAAAAAAGTAGAATCAAAATTTTCTATCCCTCTAACTAATAGAAAAATTCTACTTATGCCTCCCACATGTCACCACCTGATGATGAAGGTAAAAGCGAACGCCACAACTAGTAGAAGATACTACATGGTAGATAAAGATATTGTGGGTCCACAGGTTATTAATCTAAAAACATTCATGGTTGGTTTGAAGCCATGATGCACCAACCCATAATGGTGAAACACATGTATGTATAGGATGACAACCTATCTAGTATGGGGCAGAGCATAAAGGGGGGTGGGTGTCCTCGATCCCCAATACAACTTCGTTGTGATGGGGGAGATACAACATGTTATATTTGTACTAGTGATTTCTATCCACCGTTTTGATGTGGAATATGTTTTTTCATGTTATGTTTTTTAACACAAAAAGGTTCATCCCACTCCCTCTATAATGCCTCCCCATCAGAAATACCACACCATCGAGCTCCAACACCTTCTTCCCTAGCTCGACACTACCACCATTTACAACCATTATATAACTTCTATATTTTTCACTATTGGAGAACACGATCTCATGAATGATCATATTAAAATCCTGAGACTATCATGGATTACCTCTTTCACCTTTTATGATCTCCATGGATACTTTTTATAAGATAACCAATGACTGTATCCTGATAGTGATCACTCTAAACACTATAAAGCTTAGAGGTATCAATGAAGAACACTAGTTGTGCTATGCATGACCACGAAACGACCATTCACCACTACCACACATCTAACCATTAGAATGAATGTCTTAAACTTATACTATTAGCACACAAAATTCAGAGAATTTATTTTGGAAACAACAGTTACACATACCATCATTAGAACCTAGGGATGTACATGGAATCATTCGAGAAATTGTAGAATAGTATACCAATGAACTAATGGTTGACCATGCTACCATTGATAATTAGTGGCATCTACAGTAGCCACCCCTTCCACACCTTCCATCCACCACTAATGTTTTTTTGTTCCCATCAGGAACTACATTTCATCCACATTTCATCCAAAACTCAATGATTCCCCATAGATGATTTATAATTATTAATGCCTATTAAATATCGTACACAGATTCTATATATAAAAATTTTAGCACTAACATCGCACCACCATTTCCATGGCTTCCCTTGCACAATAATCTATAACCGGCCAACAATCGTTTAGAATCTATACCCAATTGATCTAATAGTTACATCATGAGGATCCAATGGTGATATGTTGGTAATGATGAGATTGGATAAATCGACCACATCCACCTAATGCATAGGCACAAACTAATGATCTTCCACCATACCATCACCCCTTGCTACTTCTGAAGCGTCCATCTTTCTATTTCCAAGAACTATAGATAAAATTAAATATCAATGGGAGAATTACTAGAATATTCAGAGAGTGTACCATTTTCAAAGGATGAAATAAATCCCAGGGAAAAAGTTCTCATAATGATGGAATAAATTGATGGTATCATTTATGAAATTATAGGAACTAGCTTTAGAAATGGATAATGTGATCTACCATTAGTAATGAATTACAATGTAGTAATGAAATATCAAATAATGTGGAGATTTTTTATATTCTATACAAAATATCATTAAAAATATATCTACAACATCTAGGTAGATATGAAATGAATAAAATGTGGGATATTAAGATACCACCTCCCAATATTTGTATAATGATTTTCTTGAATAGAAAATTATTGGAGATCCAAGGAGACAACAACTATTATTGTTGATTGACATTCTATTTTTACTTCTTATATTTAATTATGAATCTACCATTACATGTGGTTAATAAACCAAAAAGTCTTCCCTTTTTATTGGGTATTTGACTATTTTTCTGGTTTTCTAAAGTGGAGGTGACCATATGTTATTCTAGATTCCATGTTTTATAACTTTATTCTATAATTTTTTATTTTTTAACGGTTTTAAATTCATTATTTTATAATTTTAGTGGCTTTTTATTGAACTTTTATTTCAAATATAAATATTCTAAATTTCACTTATAAAGAACATTATTTTCCCTATTCTTGGTTTTGGATCACACTAATTGGGTGATCTAGGGTAACATGGGGATGTGTTTAGTTATTAATAAACTTTTTGGGTAGTGTTAGGGAAATAGTCCGCACACTTGGGTTCCACAACACAAGATATTGTATTGATTATTTGATCTAAAGGGGAACACGGTGACTTTGACACAGTCGAAGGAAATTTGTACCACCCAGGACGATGTACGAGCGACTTTCCTTTTCTTTATACCATATTCAAGGGAGAAAAAGAAGAAAATATTTTTAATCCATTCATTGAAAAATTTAAAAAAATATACCATTAGATATTTAGGGTCTATGATATCATTATAGAAGGTTAGAAAATCCTAAATCCAGTAACATTTATCTAATCTAATCCTCACAACCCAATTTCATTACTGCCTATTCTTTTAATTTTTGTCCTCTAATTTAATCTTCATTCATGAACTATTTATTCAAAACACTACTCTTTAGATATGGCGTTGGTTCCCACTACTACAGAAACCATATGTGAAATAAAGTATTCTTTTTCAAAACCCCCATACTATTGTGTGTTTGTTATTAGAATATTGAGTTATGAAAAAATTTATCATGAAGATAAAATTAAACCTTGATTTTAATAAATAATATCATTATATATGAATTTTAAATCATGAAACAATTATGAAGCTTAAATCATTAATATCATACCTTATATAATATATATAGTTAATCAGGAAATATTAATGTTCCATTGACTTGAATTAAATGAGAAATGATTTTCTATAATAATACTCAGTTACAATGATTTTATAATGGGTGAAAATACAAAAATCATGGAAGAAAAATTTTAAAATCCAATATAATGGAATTATTAATCCCAATCATATAGGTCTGATTTTAAATATTTATAACTCTCTAAATATTATAATACATAAACATAAAATAAAATTTAGTATTCATGCAGGGGATAATTAGTTTTTCATTGACAATAAATGATTGATCATAAAACCAATAGGGAATATAATTTATAAAATCAAAATAAATATTTTTATCAAATTAAGAAGTAAAATATGGTATATTCCACAAGAATATGATCATGTTTTTCCAGAAATTTGATGATGTGAATTGATTCCAATAAAAATATGATAACTATAACAAGCCCAACAGACCTACAACATATAACTATTATATGATTTACCTAATTTTATAATATCAAACATGCTCTTATATTCCCATGGATTATAACATTGACATAGAATATCTAATATCATATTATTTATGTATCATTATTGATTAATATAATTGTAACAATTCTTTTGGGTTAGATGCGGAGTAATGAAGTGGGACTTTGTCTTGATAAGATCAGGGTTCTCTATGATTGTAATCACCATTTTAGTAGTGTGGAATCAATTTTGGGGTTTCTAACCCACTAATCATTGAGTAGAATTTTATATTTAACCCTAAAAATAGTGTGTTCTTGGTACTCTATTACCACTACAATACATGACATGAGATTGAGAGAAACAATTTAGAATATCATGAACTATAACGTGATCAAGAAGTTCAACTTAAATCCAACAATATTCATAAAATAAACCAATGATTCACACACCCTCTCACATTAGATCATCCATCTTAGGGAACTACAAAAAATATTTTTTTTACTATTATCGCACTTGAAATTGAACTATGAAAAATATACATAAGAAATTTTAATAATTATTCTATTAAAAAAGATTAAAAACAAATTTATAATATGATTGTAATATAATATTCATCATTATGGTAATCTAAAACATTCATAATAAATTTATATTGACATAATTACAATGTAAATATATTTAATATATTATTTAAATATTTCATTCCATACACAAACACTCTATAAGAATTTGATAATTCTTGTTTTTAATAAACAAATAAACATAAAAATAACTCATTTCCAGTCAAATGTGTCATTTTAAGTGGTTCAAAATTTATAAAAAATATTATTCATCAATTATATCATGGTAATGTGAAAAAAAATTATATATTCAAAAATACTAATTTATTTTTATTGAATACAAAAATAATTTTTTTCGGAAAATACCTAAAACACCCATTATGAAAATTTCATGGGGAGAACTGAAAAATTATTTACATTTTATAAAATTAAAATTAATATAGTTAATAAAATTATTTTTAATATAAAATCATATTAAACATGAATAATAATTTATTATAATAGAAATTATTTAATTTGTTTTGAGCTATTATATTTATATTTTTTAATTTCTCTTTTCTTTAATTGATTAATAATTTATTATATATAAATGTAAAAAAAATTATTTTATGTGGAATTTAGAAATAGAAATAACTATTTTCGTTTAATAATCATTATATTATATGATTAAAAAGTTATATCAATCACCAATTAGCGTTATAAAAATTAAAATTTCAATATATGAAAGCAGTTTGAGGATAAGTATACAATCAATATTAGAATATTTTCATTTAAAAATATTCCATAATGTTATTTTATTGTAAAAAATGTTATTTATCTTTTTTACAATGAATTTACTAGATTAATAAAACATGTAAACAATATATGATAAAAATCATTTAGAAGTTAAATGTACTGCTGTGTAAACTAAAAATGAATGATAAATTGTTAAATTAATGTAAAAATCATATTTTTGGTTTATATTATAAAAATTTTAAATAAAATTTAGTATGATATTAAAATAACAAGTTACATGTAAATATTTTCCAACTATGACAGAATATATCATACATTGAAAATAATTATATTACAATGGTGTATCTATAATTCAAATTACTATATAAAAAATACACATTTAATTAAATTAACAAAGATAATATATAAAATGTTGTGTTTATATTGATGTGTTATTTTAATAAGAGATATTTTAGAAAAATAAAAAAATTAATTCAAAAATTCACAATATAATTGAATTAAAACTATTATGGAAAACAAGTATTAATGTATAAATATAATTTTTAGAATTTATTATCTGAAAATAAGAAAAAAATTATATATATCATATATATATATAAAGGAAAATGTATTTATTCAATGTATGGTATTTTACATTACACCCCCTATAGAAAAATGTCGTCCTTTAAATTAAACCCATTGATATGCACTTTTATTGTTTCCTCTTATTTTGTTGAGTGATAATATTATTCTGCAATGTCATCATAACCCATAATGATAGTAATGCCATAAAATTGACTCATATTAACGTATGCAGACTCTAATAACTATGTGTTAAAACTAGTGTAACATTAACCTAGTACTCAACGTATAGAGTTTTCTAATTTATGTATTCATTCCAAAATTTTATTTAATTGTAATTCCCAAAATCTAGTAAACACTGCATAGATTCCAAATTAAATTCCACACACATGAACCTCCTAATAATGTGGTTAAAAGATATGATTTTCATAAATAACATGAATTACAACACAACATGGTGATCAACTAAGCATAGTATTTTTGGAATATATAAATAACAATGTTAACTCAGAATTTGATATATCATTATTCTAGAAACATTATCCCCACATATATATCTCCTAAAAATCTTTCTTCAATAAATGTCCAATGATGTAGGATGATATAAAATAAGATAATGTAAAATTATATTCACCATCATAATATAAATGTTATAATTATTGAAATATTTTCATAAAATCATATGAAGAGAAAATTATATAGGAACTAATAATAATAATTCATGTCATGGAAATGGTGTGTTATACATTGGTATTACATAATCATAAAATAGAACCAATATTGAAAAAAATGAATAAGAGACAATTTTTTCCATGGAACAAGCTAAAAATAAATCATATAGAAATACGAAATAAATAAAATTCATTTCATATTAAATGTAAATTTAAGACCACCTCCAAGACATCAAATCATTGTGGCTAAATCCCACATAATATGTTGAACATTTGTGGGATCATGTATATTTATTACATAGATAGAAATATTTCCACATCATAAAATGTTACAAAATAATTCATAAAATATATGTATTACATTATGGATGAGTATTATTTAATTGGACTAAAAATATCAGTTTGAATACAATTTTACATATTTTATAATTTCATAGAGATGTCCTGACATATTTTGAATTATATAAAAGATATTAGATAATTATTATTCTATATCCACACATCATCATAACATATTATACATATGTGTTACACAACAATTCCATTATATATCGTATCATGAAAACCTCATAGAAATAATTTGGACTACATAAAAAGTTAAAATGGATTCTGTGAAGATGAAATAGTTATTAATATATGTTAATAAAATAATTTATATCACCCAATGTAAGAATATCATTAGAGAATATAAAATGTAAGTCATTAAAATTGACTCAATGGGGATAGAATATTTTTGGATATGGAAGAAAATTATTTTCAAATTATAAATATATTTTCTATAAGAAACTATAACATTTAATTAAAACAATTATGTCACATTAAAAATGCAATTCAAGGGCTGAAATGGGAACTAAAATCCATCATTTATAGAAATATATTATAATGGAATGTTGTAATGAATTAAAATAAAGTATTTGAAATATTTATTGGAACATAAAAAAATTATACATATGTTACATGAAATAACTTCTCAGCATTTTAAATGGTTTTGAGGAATCAATCATTAGAAAAAGTATAGTATCATTTTCTTTTTCAATATATATAATTTTAAATAGAAATGGTTAAAAAGATATATAAATATAAATTTCAATTTATGGAAGAAAATGTCATAGTATATAAATCAAATTCGAACATTCTCATTGAAAAATGATTGTGAATCATGGAAAATATACAAGATCAAAAGAAATCCATATGAACCAAGAAATATTTAAACTATAAATCTATATAGGTAGAAAAAATTTCCCCAGTTTGTAATAGATGAATTTAAACTTGAATTATAGTCTATTAATAATATTTTTTTAGATATTGATAAGAACTTATACAAGAATAATACTTTTAAATAAGGGAATCTAAGAAAGAATGTCCTTACCTCATGTCCCAAATCACTTCGTATATCATATATCATTTTGAGTAATTCAATTTGGTCAATTATTTAACTTATTGAAATCTTATTTCAGGTTTATTAATTATTTTTACTACTTTTATTTCTTTTTTTCATGCTACATTCACTCTCTTAATGTGTACTATTCACACCGGTTTTCTAGAGGCCATTCAACTTCTAATTTAAAATAAATTAAACTATATTTAAAATAGTTCCTTGTTAATATACAATGGTTCCATAAGCTAGATATTTCTATATATATCATTCCTCTATTATTATTGAATATGTAGAGTTAAATTGGTCTTAAAAAAATTAAATTATACAAAATATTTCTTGATAATATTATTCTTGAATTATGAAAATGACAATGATGGTTTACATTAAATTTCATTATTATAATCGATATTACAAAATTAAATAATCATATATATGATATTACATGTTTATTAATTAAATATTAAATAATTATTTTGTAAATGAAGTATATCCATGAATGATACATGTTTATTAATTTATAATCATTAAATTAGGTTACATAAAAGAACCTCAGTAATGAATGTTTCTAAAAACATATAAAATTAAAGGAAAATCAAATAAAATACTAGATAATTACATATTATTGTAATTAATTATTCAATTGTGTTTTATTTTAAAAATTACATGAGATATTATGAACAATATTAGGTGAACAGAAACAAAATACATTTTCTTAAAATATGTTTTTTACATACTGGAAAATAAAAAAGGGGTCGATGAAATAAAATTTTAATAAATAATAAATATATATTATATTAATTAAATTTATATATAACCTAACAAATAGTTTAATTTTTTATAATTACGTTTAATAGAAATAAATATAAAATTGGAAATTAAAATAAATAAGTAAAACCCATTATCTCAATGTAGTAATAGGTTGTTAAAAAGTGTCTGATGGGAGTTAATGGGAAATATTCCACTATGTGTTGATAAAAATGTAAAATATAACTAGATAATAGAATCATTTAGTAAATATATATATACTTTTTAAAGTATCTTTTAGAGAATGAATCATAAATAAGAAATGAGAATGAGGACTCTTATTCATTGAGTCACCTACTGTATATTATGTCTAAATCCTTCATAGAAGGTACTGTCACATATTCCAAATCCTTATTAAGAATTAAAAAGATGTTTTTATAATTAATGTTTTAGAATTTATAGATAAAAACATAATGTTTTTCAAAAAAGGAAGAATTTGTTAACTTTTTATTAAACATTTTATTGTACTGTTACAACTATTCAATCATTAATGATTAAAAATGTTATATTAAAGTTGAATGTTTCCCCTTCAAGGAAACAATATGAATGTATTTACCATTTATAAGAGATATTATATTTATAATGAATTTATATAAATTTTCTATTAATTTATAAATCTTTTTTTAGATTAAATATCATTTAATGTGTTTTTCATGATTATTCATTAAAATTGATATTAAAATATTATAAATAATTTTCTAAATTTTCTTGTTATATTTAAATAATTTATTTATTATAATATTTATCATAGAAAATTGTGCAAACCAGTATTTCGTCTGAACATCAGAAAATTTAATATTATAAAAACACTATTTTTTATATATTGTTTTTCTTGTATGAGAAAAATGTCAAGTGAGTGTATATTTTGTATATAATTATCCTATTATTTACATTTACAAAAATATTAATTAAATATACATAATTTATTATTCATCATATTTTATGATAAAACCATTAATTATATATTTTTATTTTTATACAAATCATGGGAAAATATCTAGATTATTATTTTTTGATATTTCATACATTATAAATGTATTCAGCAATCATTTGGATAATTATCTTTTTATAATTAATTAATATAAATATATTTTTTTGGTCATTATATTGATCTATTTATGTTAATAATTGTTTTAAATAAATAATTAATTTATAATTATATAATTATAATTTTATCTAAGTTATTTTATTTATAAAAAAGTTACTTTTTACAATTCAACCTAAAAAACTATTCAAAAAATCCAAAAATTCATCATAGGATATATTTTTTGTGATTATTTAAAAATAAATTAAATTTTAAAAAATTAAAATAAAAAATTATATAAATTTAACTTTTATGAGAATAAAGATTATACATGGTATAAAAAATATTTATTATATATTTTATTTCATATTTTATGAGATATTTCATTTATATTTATTATTATATATGAATAATTATGTGACTGGTTATTATATATTTATTCTTGGAAATATTCAAATTTTATGTGGATTTATTATATTAAGAAAAAAAGTTTATTACAAAGAATATTATATTCATTTAATACAATGTTGTGTCAATGAACATTTTACATTAATGAGAACTGTATTATCTGAATCCAATAACCATATTTAGAAATAATATAATATAAATATAGGGAATTAAATTTATATATAATTCCTTAAATCCTTTACTTTTCAACAATTTAATATAATGTTTTAAAAATAGAATTTTTAGAGTAAAAATTCATCCACACATATTATGATAAAAATAAGAAAGAAAGTAATTGAACAACTATTTTATGAAAAAATCCTTGAAAAAATATTAAATTATTCTATAAATTATATTTAACCATTTTACTCTATGAAATTGTATAAAAAATATTCCATATGGTGTTAATTTAAATGGTTTATGTTACAATTATTTGACTATGGGAATTGTTGTTATATTTTGTTAATTACTAAATTATAATGAATTAATTAATATTACAATTATTGTATAATAATTAATATACTTATAATGGAAATGTTGTTATCTAATGAAATTATATAATTATAAATAATTATGACTTCAGTAAATGATGTTTTGGGGAAGAAAACTAATATTTTTAAAATTATATTATACGTAGATTTAAATATAAAAGGAATACAAGTAATCATATATAATTAAAAATTCCCTATTTATAAAATTAAAGAAAAATTTAAATAAATGATCTTATCATATATATTTATGTGAATATTTTAATAAACAATATTTATTTCTCATATAGGAAGTTAAAATGGGTGGAAAGCTCCCTATTCTAGAATCCTTAATTTTTCATAGATCACATAAAAATACCAACATGTGTCCCTATTGACATTGAAAAATTTGATTCATTCACTTTTTTTGTAGAATCCATGATAATTTCCTCAATTAGACAAAAAATGTTTTGTTTGATTATAGAAGTGTCTCTCTGTCGAAAGATTATGTAGGATGGATTTCCATGTTCCAAGAAATACCCCATAATGTCGGTTTTGTTGAAATATTCCCCCTCAAAATTTAAGAAATGGATTTAAATGACTAATGATAAAAGGAGTCTCCATATCAAAATGACATGAAAAATTTTCTTCAAAGAAAATTTGGTGTATTCTCTAGGTCAAGATGATTATATCTCA
Organism: Viscum album; assembly: GCA_963277665.1. Lineage (NCBI taxonomy): Eukaryota > Viridiplantae > Streptophyta > Magnoliopsida > Santalales > Viscaceae > Viscum > Viscum album. Next base: position 1,362,406,029 of record OY728162.1, on the reverse strand, counting down.
TTGATAGATTTTATTTTATGTGTTGTGGAGCCCAAACTAACATTCAGATCTTAATTTATTGCTCCTATAAGGAAAAATATTTTTTAATGGAATGTGCATCACCGTGCATCCCATCTGCATACGACTATTGGTTATATCCCCTCAATGTAGTCCCCTCCATGAAAGAAAATTCATGTAGGCCCACTTGATAGTCTATAAATAGATGCATCCACCTCCAATTTGTAGAGATTATCTGAACACTAAAATAAAAAACCATGGTGAGTGATCTGGTAGCTCACCTCCTTTTCCTAAGAAGTCCATCCTTAATTGGGTGATCTTCCATGGATCACCCTCACTATGGCATGGCCCCAATCATATCACCTAGTTGACTTACATGGTTGACCAATACCTGGACCCACATTAGTTTATCTATACATGGTAGACCCACCAGGGAGACCGATACATAGATGACCCACATGGGTGACCCACCTAGGTGACCTGCCTATGAAACAAACCTACAATACCCAGTTGTGTGTTCATGTTAGTCCATATCACAATGGCTGCGTAAAAATCACAGGCTCTGATTAGAAACTTTCTGAACATCTCGAATAAAGTATCAACTCATTTACCACTAGTCCGTTTATATTTAGAGCTTGAATCCTCTAACGGAATTTTTTTATTGTTCAGGAACAAATTGTTGATTGTCAAGAATTTCTTTCTAAAAGGTATGGTGATGTTTCAATGGGTGTGGAATGGAATCTCACCGAGCCTTCATCTGGGGCTAAGCAAGGAATTGAATTGATTGTGGATGACACATCTAAAGGTGATCCAACTAAAAGAGATGAATGAACAACTATGGGATCCAAGCATGTAACCACTATTGAAAAGGATATTATGCCAATCATTGAGAATAAAATAATTGACATGTCTCCGGTAATAGAATGTCTTGTATTGGCCCAATCACTTGATCTGGTTGAACATAACTCTTTTATTTCTCTTTAATAGATCCATATATATCATCTAATGATAAAGATGATTATGATTTTCATTCCACATAGTGATTTTAAGGATACAAGAACAGAAAACAAATGTGTCTTGGAAATCTATTGTAGTTATTTTTTCGATTTCACCTGACAATGATGCATTGACCATTCAGGTCGATCCAGCCAGAGCACCTAGTGGAATGGAAATTGTTGCCGTAAATTATTCACCTATCAGGGTAGATAAAAAATCTGAAGTGGGGTGGAGTTCACAATGAAGAATATTAAATGAGTGATAAGGGTATCCCTTACATCATTTTGGTCGTTCATTCAGAAAGGATTTCAAAGGATGACCCTAATATTGAATATCTAGCCATCATTCCAAAATACAAACTTACATACCCTGAAGAGAAGAATGAATCTAATACCGACGTAGATGAGTGGATCCATATGAGTTGACAAAATGAATTGATGTGCATCATGTTTTTCATTGGGATCCCTCATGGAAAAATAGTATTGTCGAATGGGGTCACTACGCACCTGGATACAATGTATTTTCACTGGTAGGTTGGATTATCATCATCTTCTTATGAAGATTATCAAATATCTTTTAGAGAATATATGAGAGAGTATTCCACACCTAGAGGGTATCATTTTCCAAAAAAACAAGAGAGCATCTAGTATAACCATGATTCTAAGTACGAAACACAATTCCATAATTAGATGGTGAATGAGCATTACATATTTATTATATTCCTATCAGAACACATTGAATGGTTTAAGGCCAATATGGTAGGGGCCCACGAACAACCAGAAATGGTGTGCCACCAAGTTGATGGTCTTAAAGAAAAAAGGAATTGAATAAAAATTGTGGTAAATTATCTTCTCTCTATAGATGTTGATGATGAGAGGGAGAACATGAGATTATTGGAGACTCTAGAAGCCATGAACTAAAAGGAGGTAGCTTTGAAGCATTTTTTGATGGGGAAGATTCCCATGCGACATGTCTTTTTCCAAACATAAACATATGAAACATACTTATTTTTTATTGCTTGGTTACTTAAAATAGCATGCATGTATACATTTCATTCCTATTTTTTAATTGCTGCACCTTGATAATTTTTTGTTATGAAACTATCAATCAATTCTTAATCTTATGTGGGTCATACCCAATATGACAAACAAGGGATAGTCACATAAATGTTCACATTGTATTAGTGTTCAAGATAATCATTGAATACATGAAATATTATACTATTGACTAGACACCCATGTTTTTCAAGCTGAGAGGGACAGTGACTAGACAATATGGATCTCAAAATAACCATCTTACCTTTTCAAATGTGTTTTAGTACATGATTTGGACAACACTAGGGTAATTGGAATCGTTATGAGGAAATTAGAATGGGGAGAGTGAATACCAAAAACTGGAATTTTGGAAACAATGATGAGGGATATAATGATATAGGATTGCAAATGAACATATTCTAAACACAGTACCTATACCGCTATCCAAGAACGGTTGGAAAAAAGAGGGCCAACCACTGACCGTATTTGAAAACAGAAGGCCTATCTCAAGATGTTATCCAATATATTTTGTTACATTATCCCCAGATTGTAGGTGAGACATATAATCGAGAACCTTTTCATTATGGTACCACTAACACATGAATGATGATGAAAATCATAATGACGACATATAAACCATGAAAATTGATTGATGGGATAACTAAAAGGATTCCAATACGCTTGAAACAATTCCACTATGGATTTGGGAACATTGGTAATGGTTTGTTGGTACGAAAAAAGATCTACCTAATCTTCTCTAGAGTGACATCTTAGGTGTCGAGTGATGACTGAATATGAAGATAATGCATTGGATAACCTGCACTATTGAGGTAACCTCTTAGATGAGGGACTGGGATAGTATGTAGTTTTCCGTTGTAAAAATTATGTCGATGAACACAAAATTTAGCAATATATGGTGAGGTAGTTACATGGTAAATTTTACCATCACATGATCATGATATTTCCTAGTGTTCAACCTCATGCGACTAGGACATTTCACATAGTTTATGGTTATACAACATATTCCCATGAAAATAGATTAATGTCATGACATATGTACAACTAGAAAATGATCACTCTTAGGGTATATACACCATACAAGATAAAAAAATGATTTGATGAGGACCATTGTGGTCCCATTGTTTTATACCCACCAAAATAAGAACAAAGAATAACAGTGCTAAAAATTTCTAAGGACCCTATAGCAGGAACCGAGATGTTTTTTTGCATTCTTACATATCCCATAAGGATGTCAATAATGCCATGAAATGTAAATGAAGAAAACATTGTTAGAAACCATCACAGGTAGGAAAATTCCTCCTCGATGAAGAGGCTAAAATATCCCACAATTATCTTGGGGAATCCTGAACTCATTCATGGCATGTTTTATGTTTCACATGTTTTGTTGTGGATGGGAAATGGAGGAAATAAGGAAATGTATAAACATGCGATCGTTGACCTGTGCATCACTACATATCCTAGAGGGATAGGAATAAATCCATACATATTTCATATATAGAAATTTAACCATTCCATTCTGACCCATACATATAAATAATAGGAATTTTATATATATTATTTTTCTTATTGTTGTGTTCGTTTTTTGATTGACTGGTCTTGGATGAGATGTCTGTGTGCCACAAAATAAATCAAGCCATGTTCTAGTATTAATAGGGGTATAGTGGAAGAACTCTGCCAAAGGTGTTGTCCTGTCAATTTAGAACACCATAATGTTGTTTAATTTTTTGTTGCGCATCCAGGATGACAATATCATAGTTTAAGGTCATATGACAGGACTGGATGATGTACATTAATGTCAGGGGTAAGGATGTAATATTCTATTTTTATGCGGGATGGAGACATATTTTTTTAGTTTATGTTTCATGTAAAAAATGATCATAGTTTATGTTCATCGAACATGGTCTATAAGGTTATGAAACATTTATCTGTGGTTATAACCCATCCAAGACCTCTAATATCCCATTATATGTGCTCGATAAGGGGGAGAACGTGTTATTCCAGACTCTCCCTGTCACATGTGAGTGTACAACAATGGAAAGTTAATCTGAGGAGAAAATTTTGACCATGCAATCATTCATACTCGACATGAATTGATACACGGAGGGACAATCACTGGGGTGTTGTAGATCTACTAGAACCTGAAATTGGAAGGAAAATATGAATCATAACATCTGGTATTTGGGACCAAATGGAAGTGGAATAACAATTGAAGATAAATCATGAACTTGTTCGAAGAAAAAATCAATATCAAGTGACATGGGATGGGAATATACAAATTAGGTCAAGCTACTGACAATATTTGAAATAGTGTAAGTAACTTGAAAATGACATTAAACATATTTTGTGGAGTAGGTCCTAGATGGTTGACGATCCATGAGGCTGAGAATCAATACTTTTAAGGGTTTCTTCAGACATGAAGATAAAGGGTACCCAAACCAAATAGTGTGCGAATCGTTGAAGTGATTCTGGGGAATACCCCTATGAAATATATTATTCCAAGTCTCATATAACTATATTCTCAATCATAACAATATGTAACTTCCATATGTGATATCATATGCATCCTTAAGGATCAAGTTCCTAGGGGTATAGGAAATAGTTTAATGGTCAGGTTACATAGACCATAATCTCCATGTTTGAGGAAAAAGAGTGTGGACAATTGGTTCCCAGAATATCATCGTGTGTGTGGAAAATAACCATGAATTTTAAAATAAAATAGGAAGGATAAAATTGTGGTACAACTTTTCAACAAGTGACTAGTACATTTGAAGGGGTTGATGACTCTGTTGTAGGAACCATGAAACAAAATTTCTAGGCATCACTACATATACCATAAGGATGGGAATCATTCCACACCTACATAATGAAAATTTCATCATAAAATGAGGGTGCCGAAAGAGGGGTGATATTCCCTTAAATAAGGATATCATGGTTTCTGCATAGTACACCGTCATGTAAAATTGAAAATAGAAGGTATTATTCTAACATTAGAAAACTCATACAAAAAAAGTGGAGTTGTGTGGTATGACTCCATGATGAAATCTGACAAGTATGAGGATATAAAATCTTCATAACAAAGGAAATACTCCATGAAGATACCTAAGCGAATGGTATAAATTGATGATCTTTTTATTTTTTTACTGGTCACAAGAACAAGATTTCTGGGCAACAGTACGTATCACATAATGATTGGAATAATACACACATAGTTCTTACCGTAGACATTGTAAGATACTGAAACCAAAAGGGGAATCATATTACCATATTAAGACTTCGTAGCATTAGATAGTTTATCATTATACAAACATAATTTAGAATGTTCGGTTTAACGTCAAATGATAAGGAAAAAAGATATTAGGTAGTTTATCATCATGCAATAAGGACACATGGGATCCTAGTTAATGGTTGAAGATCACGGGCCATATGATGGGATATGGGTAGTGTGGTGCCATGAGGCTACCCAACATGAATGAGGATAGAAAAATAATGAGGACACACCCACTTATCATTGGAGAACACACATACAGTTCTATGTTATGAATCTTGGACATTAATTGAATATTTAATGTCATGAGCATATGATGTAGGCTTCTAGATTAAGATGATAGAGTTTGGTAATATGTTTATTTTATTCATCCAAATGGTTAGAAGACCAAACAAGACCCATATTCCCACGTGAGGCATGCTAAGTGTGAGACTAAATAGGAAGAGAGGATCCATATGACACATTGAAACAAAAAATATATGAATGGAGAAGTTGGTTTAAGGTTGTTCCAATAATGTCGATTAGCCTCCTCTCCACAAAAATGTTCAACAAGGGGTAACAAGGTGGGTGTTGATGTTTTTCTAGGACATAATGATGTTAAATGAGATGAATCACTATGTACAATATTTGCATCAAGATGAAAATGATGTAATGATGCAAGATTACTATTGACGATGTTCAAAACACAACATCTGTAACGTGTAACATTGAATGGGAATAGAAAAATTACATCCTACCACTAACCGTATTAAAAATCTAGGAAATGACTCAAAAAAATCCATTCAGTGTTTTCTGGGGAATCAGAATAGGATGGTAGGTGAAAAATGAGGCAGACCATCCAATCTATTTGGGAGTTTCTTCATACGTGAAAGATGACAAAGTCCCAAATAAAGGGACACATTATGTCATGTCAAATCACAGGGGGTTCATGATGTGACATCCCAAGACCATGCCCATTAGACTATGTGATAGTGACTAGCATCAAGTATGCATATCACTAACTTGGAGACACTACAGTTGTACATGTACACACACACATACATCCCCAAGACCACGAAATACTTAATTGTAAAAACCACCTGGAACAAAATGCATGAGAAAATATATATCCCAACCAACAGTGTAAGATAAAATGTAAAGTGTAGTAATGTTAACTAGGCCAGAATATAATGCCACCAACAAAAGAAGAGTTTTTATGCAGTAATTTATATCCTAAAAAAATAGGTATTTGGATTGCTGCTCAATTCCATGGGAACACCTCAACCTTCTTGAACTCACAATGTTTTATCAGGTCCTGGTCCGTCAAAAGGTCACTCATCTGCACAAGACACGACATGTGTGAGAAAGTCCCGTACATGGGTGAGTATAATAAGACTCAGTAGGAAACCCCGAGAAAAAAATAAAACTAAATAAACAAAGGAACGATATAGTCTACTCTACTATGTATATTTCTACAACACATATAAGAAGAATATACAGATACACTATAACTAAGACACACTATCTAGAGTTATGTCACGATTAACACATAACCACACTAGGGATTCAGTCTAAAGAGTCCCGAAGAAACCATATGGGAGAACACACTCTTCAACCTGATCGAACAAATGATATCTTCCCTGAATGTCTTGTTCATCTGGAACCATCATGAGAGAGATAAGTTGATAGATCTGATGAGAGATACGATATACATAAGAGGATCACGTCCATGGCTATGAAGTGAAACCAACAACTCAATTAAGATTAGCATGAAATGTAGAGGATCAACGCCCTCTCACATTGGTCGTGTCAATGCCAAGGAATCTACCTTAGGAATGAAGAATGAGTAGATGAACTTACTTCAGGCCTCTCTGAAGGGATTCCAGTAACACGATCCATAAATTCATACAGATGGGATAAAACTCCAGTGAGTAGGAAATGATACACATCAACCATCAAGGGAAGGATCAATAGGATGAACCCTAAAAAATAATCAACATTAAATTTTGGATGTGACATTCAAGTCATGTAATATTTGTACACAACATGTAGTCGGGTCACACATAGTTTCCCTTATACAAATGCATATTTATTGTACAATAGAATCATGTTATCTAGAACATTCCATGTAGAAGATGAGAAAGTGACTTGTAGGAGCAAAAAAAATCATCTAATTCCATCCAAGGTCCACCCATGAACTCTGGTCGTGTACCAGTATATGGTGCCAACCCATGTGCCTCTTCTCGTGTACCAAAACTTGGGGTTATTTATGTAACTGGTTCAGAAAAGATGTGTACCAGGGTAGACGACATGTTGGGAACTTGTGTAAACCAACCCCTATCTGTGTATCTCCTGAGATACAAGATGAGTCTTAGTGAAGCACCCACATTGTGTGTGACAGGGGTCAAATTTCTTATGACACTTCACAGCCTCCTGAAACCCAAGCCGCCACTTAGTGGGTGCCACACACTTTGTAACCATTCATTTATTTCAAATTTATGTAACCTATATTATTCCTCTCTTGAATTATTAAAATCCTATTATATTCAATCTAATTCTCCATTCACCTCGAAACAGGATATCCATTGTCATCATTCCATTTTAAAAATGAATCGGTAAGTTTAGGGATTTCACGCAACTCTAAAAATTGATTATGATCAACTTAAAAAAAATTCATAATGACTTATATCTCTTGAATAACATGGATTAATCTTCCATATTCATCTTCACACATCCTATATTTTTTCCCAATTTCAATCTTTAATTTCATAACAATTCACTATTATATAGTGGAAAAATGATCAATCATTTATAAACCATAATGAATATGAAGAATACGTTAAATATTGGGGCTGAAATAGCATAAAATCAACCATGTGAACAAACCTTGGTTGTTTTTCATTATTACACTGATCCATTCTGTTAGAACAATAAATAAAAATATATAATTTTAAATAAAAAAACCCCTGATAAATCCCAAAAATCAAAGTTCATACAATAAGAATGAGAAAAATGTGGATCAAACTATTTCTAGGTTTATCTGTGTTTGTAATTGAATCAAAGATATAGGAATATAAATGAATAAAACATCTCCTACCTCAGGGTTGGATCATTATATGATGAATATGGATTTGTCTGTCATCACTATTGGTTATATTCATCAAGAAATAAGTCAATTGATCTCTGATCCTTGTTCTGTCATCATGTTCAACTGAGGTGATTATTTCCTATCATGTATAATCTCTTATCCATGAAACATTTATGGAAAAATCCATCATGTGATTTTCTCAAAAGTTTCTACACAATAATGGGACAACTCTAGAGGGTGAACTGCACTACATGCCGACCGATTCTCTCACGTTCAGCTCTGTCTATGAGGATATTATTGTATTGGATATACAATATGAGAAGAGTTGTCTAATCAGAGGAATTGTATACCATACTAGGTGAATTCGGAGGTCTTAATTTAGATTCATCTATGGTATGGTTTCTTACCCAATTGTTATCATCATTATTTGAGGATATGGGAACAATAACTATTCGATGCGCCACATGAATAAATATATCACCCTAATCATGTTCTACAAAAGATGTGGAAAGACTGTATAAGGAGTCATGTTTACCAATCTAGGACTGGGGAACGTGAGTTACCGTTGGATGAGATGGGAACTTGGGAATTAGATGGAGAGTGCACTCTAACAGGGGTATGAACTCAGGATTCCTGGTGACATAGTCACTGTTGAGCTTATTAATAACTACATCGGTGCCCCCCTTTACATATAGTTGGTGAACATCATTCTTGAGGTCCACTTCATTACCATTGATGAGATCCTAGTACCATACCTCATAGATGATGCATCCATTTGAAAACAATAACAAATATGGAAACACTTTCAATGTAGTCATAATGAAGACAATGATGGGTCCGTCTCTATTGATTTTGGGATTGGTGAGCCTTTTACCAGTTAGAATCGAGGAGGTGTTGCCAAAATGCCTATTCTAACATGGAATAGTCTAATCCAATGATAAAATGCCCTCATCTAGAAATTCAAGATCTAGGTAATGAACTTTTAGGGGTCCGATGATAGGTATGGAATACTTGCAGTGCCTAAACCTTAGCTGCATTCTGTAGAACAAACCTAAAGTCAAACTACTGAAGGATCATTTCCCACAAAGCTAGACAACATATACATATTGGGTAGTTTATAATGATCTTAAGGGGATCCATGAGGGACATTGGCTTTATCTCGTGATGCAACAGAGAATGTTGCAAATTTTCCACTACAAAAACTTGTGCATTGAAAATATTTTTGATAGAGGAATATATGGTCCCTCGGTTTTTGATCAAGTGGATGAGATAGTAAAAACTATTATACGCCCCTTCATTGTTCTTCTAGGTGAGAAGCACACTGATGAATCATTCTAGGGAAATAACATAATCCACCTGCAGATATATATTTATGGGTTTCATCACAACCGAAGGATGAAAAAGATAATACATGGTCTTTTCAAAATAATCTTGGAACTCTTCATCCAAAGGATAAATGACACCGTTCATCCGGATTCTGGAAAAAGGGACTACACTTCTTTTATTATTTTCAATTAGTCTGTGTATTTTGGTTAGGTGTCCTTGAAATATTTGGAGCACCTGAAGGATGCACGATGGAGGAATTTGACTGATAGTCTTGATCATATATGGGTAGATTTCAATGCCTTTATAACTAATGATGAATATGATAATATTTCAAAAGGTATTCGCAAGGGAATAATTCAAGGGGTTCATCTTCATATTGTGGGACCATATGAAGGTGAAAAATTTCTCATGTTCTATGAGATAGTCCGAAAAATAGATGGATTTGGCTATAAAATCATCTAGTTAGAACTCCACTTGTGTCCTAAGGATTTTCCTGAATATGTGCTGCATAGAACGCTAATAGGTTGTTCATTTATTCCTCAATCTGAATGGCATCACCTGATATAAGAAGGTTCCATACAATTAACTAATGTTGGTATAGTATTCATCAACATATAACAATCAAATTTTATTATACTCCGAATATCAATCCATGAAGTAGTTGTCCTGCAATCTAGCAGTAGCATCAATCAACATTTCTATCACTAGAAGGGGAAAATCATCCATTGGACACTGATGATTGAGATCCAGGAATTTGATGCTGACTCTAATAATTCTATTATTATTTCATAGGGGAGTTAAATTTTCCATCAATCTATCTTATTGGACTTGATGAAGTACGCTTTGAATATATTATTATCATTATACTTCAACAAATCACCATTATATTGATGCTTTTTCATATGCCGCAATTTTAACATGCAAAGGCTTACTAAGGGACCAAGGTGGTGGATAACGACCTAAGGGTACTATCCTGAAACATTGTGTTAAATCCCTAAAAATAAATCATGATGTTGCTTCTGAAAATCCAAAAAATTACGTCTATTTTATGGTATTCATAGATACTTTGATCAGTGTCAGCCTCAAGTCAGTCTCAGTACTGAAATTTTCATGTAACAACTCATAATGAATAGTACAGATATCTTCTTCAAATGTAAGAGGGTAATCTTTCATTTATTATTCATCATTGCAGGTGAGAGGACCATCAGAAATATGAAATTCCACTATGTTAAATGACCATGGAGGAATATTGGTGTTGACTTGAGTTGTAGTGGATTATTCAACAGGAAAATCATGCACTATTGAAACAGTGGAAACGTTTTTTTTGAGATTAATCCATCATTAATCCAAATAGGGGGCCCACACATGATGATTTAAATGCAATGGTGGTGGTTCGTATTGTTTCACCATATCTTTTCTCAGAAAAACAAGCTTTTGTAATGAACCGCTGTGGCCATAGAGTAACCATCACTATACCTAATATGGGTAAGAAGATTGGATATCACTCTAGCCTACCTCATGTTAGAATATGAAGTATCCATCCTACATTACATTTATATTTTATAGTCTACTAAACTTATCCTTGAAATGATGAAGCATTGTCCTTTTTCTGGGCTTATAGCCTACATCCGATGAATCAGAAGATTAAAGGAATCATTGAGGTCCCTATAAGTATTGGGAATAGTTAAATTGTGCTCAAACTCATTAGTCAGAAACTATTTTTTCCTTTCTCATATAATAGTTTGCATCCATATTGTGGTATTTATATGTGGTGAATGGAGATTTAACTCTTTGATTCATTCATATTTGAACACTCGAGGAGCACATTAGGCATTGGTGATATGATTAGCGAACTTATGAATGTAGTTGGTGCCATGATCATTCCATCAATGCATTGTATACATTGTCGTGTGACTAGACTAAGAATTTAGTGCTGGAGATCTGGCCACTGAACTAGTTATTTATGCAGATCATTATTCCTAGACTCTGTTCATTTTTTTCCTTAACCTGAATTTTTTTGTCAGAGAGGATCAAATCTACTTCCAAAAGTCCTAGCCGTCAGAGTGTCCAGGTTGTGATGCGATAAATCCTCGAACAGTTGTCCCCAAGATAAAGATAGAATTCCACAAAATTTTCTAGTTTTTTATGTTCATTTGTCATATGTTTCCATATAAAGGGCATCTTTTATCTTCTTTTGAGGTGAGATGATGGACTTACATTAATATTTTATTACCTCCTCATGATGGAAGACATCTATACCTGCTAATATATTTTTGAAATTGAGGTGGTATTTCAGAGCCTATGTGAGGGATTCATGATTTTCTAGAATTAAATAAAGTACCATAGGAATCCAGATCTTTGTAGTTATGTGAGAAACATTCTTAATAACATTTTTACTTCTATGCTAGATTCTCATTTCTGATGGCCAAATATTTTTTTCCTAGAGGTATGACGGTTGTTGTTGGACTAGCTGGGGGATTACAGTTGGTGTTAAGGATGTCCAATTTCTCACTATTTGAACCAAAAAAAAAACTAAAACCAATTTTCTATGAGATGAATAATCTCAATCCACAATTGATCATGATCGATTATAGAAATGTTGTGTTAGATCCTCCTAATTGAGTAACACAGAAGTTGGTGTCTTTTGGTGTGACGATTCAAGATGAGAAGACTATGCATGATGAGTCCAATGCTAAGAATATTTTCTAATCTCAGTGGAATTGAAAACCTAGCTAGATGTATTGGCTAGAGAATTTTTATGGTGAACATGTCTATGGACACAAAACTGATTCTCATGAAAATGAACGTTTGGAGGATCATCCTATCATTCCATCATGCCGAGAACCATGTGTAGTTTCACCAATACGATGGTATTCACTAATGCATACTATTGATCATTACATGTGGAATAATACAATATTAGAGTCCTATGGAATCCATCTCTATAGCTCGAGGAAATAATTCATCTAATGTATAGGAAGGATTTGGTTCTCGAAGGACGATTTGATTATATCTTCAGTGACAACACTTCTAAGAAGTGGAATACTGAGGTGTTGATATAGATGTTGTATTTGGGGGAGGTATGAATACATCATGAACCTCATACCATTTCAATCTACCTTATATAACACCATGGTAGCGATTATCTACTCTACGAACTAACCAATCATCAAAATTTTGTGACTCGTGGCGGGAGACCCACTGACACTCACCTTAGTTGTTGTTGTCATGATGTGTAGAAATGTAGACTACTGGTTTCAGGGTTGGCCCCAATAGGAAAACGTTTTTTTAAAATTCATAATAAATCCAATCCTAGAAAAAATATCACTACCTGATAATATGTCCAATTAATTGTTGATTGGGGAAATAGTTAGGTTGATCCATGAGATTAGCCTCCTGGGTCCTCCTACACTCTAGAAACATTAGAATTATCTGATCTAAGGCACATTCGAAATAATTGGGAACCTAAGACTCATAAAATGAGTAGGTATGGTTTATCTTATTTGTGAGAGGAATGCTGGGAGCCTTTCCTAAACACTGGGCTGATTCCTAGCTAGGAGAATGAATTTGACTATCTCATGTAGGTGGTGGTGCTTAATTAGGTGGTGTTGGACTAATTTGAGGTGGGTGATGCTGCGCATGAGGCTATATTTCTAGATAGGGATATGGATTCATCACATTCGGTAATAATTATTGCAGTATTGGGTCATCTACATGGGTTACAGAAAGACACTCTACCTTGGTATCTCTTAATGTTAGAGTTTCAGCTGTAAACATTAATGACTATTTTGTTTTCTACAAGGCTTCCTATAGGCATTGAGAATTTTCAAAGACCTCTCAAAAAAGACTTAGTGAATTATGGGTGAAAGAGAGGGAAACAATTTAGTCTACACATTCCCCACACATACCATCGGAATTTATTCTTGTTTAATTGTAATATTGACCGAATACATGTTCCCTTTCCACCTGGAGAAAATTTCAGTGACTTTCTCATCTATCTATTTTTTCACTTGAAGAGGTCAGCAATACTTGTTATATGCATGGTGAAGCTGAACTGATATAAGAATAATCTTTGAAGGTCACCCTAAAAAATAATTGAATCGATTGGTAGATTTATGTACCCGATGAACATAGGTCCATCCAATTTTTATACAGAACATCATATCACAGAGGCATCCTATTGCGTTCGAGTTCCCATCATAGGCCCACACCATGAAATAATGTGGATCAAATGAGGCAGCGGGTCACATGTCCCATTGAAAGGAAGGAATATAGTGTTCCAGAAATCTGGGTGTGTCTTCATATAATATACCCTTTCTAGATATGGCTTTCGGTTTGGATGGATCAGAACATGTCATGTCTCAAGGGACTCAGTGTAGGAAATGAGTGATTCCATCGAATCCTCTTGATGTGGATTCCTGTCTTGTGGGGGATCCTGACTGCTAGCACGTTGGAGGGTTCTTCAACATGGTAGGAAGGCCCTACATCTCATCTAGTGACTAGTGGATCCCCTGGGGGAACAACATAAAAGGCTACTATAGGTGTTACCAAATTTGGACCCCAGGGATGATTCTCCCATAGTTATGGTAGGTTCGGAAATACAGACCTCATTCATTTTCAATTAACATTTTCCTCAACCCTATCGAGGTGTGGAAGGTTGTCATGATTAACTGGGGAACCTATAAAATGTTGTACTATGGCTATCGCTGCTACCCCTATGGAGGAGGGTTGAGATCATACAATGTAAATTCATAATCTGGACATCATCATGTAAGCCATAAAGCCGTGATCTTTCCTATGACCATTATCAGTTGGGCTAACTTCTGATGCTGGGAAACCACGATAGGGACAACCACTGACTATTTAACTGAACCAGACGGGTCAGATGGCATATCATCACCAAGTTGTCTTTTACCCATGTTGGGGTATCTACCTATGAGAAATATGTAAGAGGGTTCTTCCATGATAAGAATATTAATATTCTAGAGAGTGATTTTTACTACCTGTATAGTATATAGTGTGCTTCCCAATGGATGGTCCATCCTCTTCAAACCCTGTATTGTTGTCTCCATTCTCATTTATACAGATCCCATCCATATTTATGGTGAAAATGCCTTGTGGTGTATCATCAATTCCACTGGGGAGGAACAACTATTTTAGGATCAGCCTGATGTGGATACATAATTCCTCCCCCATCCCTAGATCTTGTCATACAGCGATGCCACATTGATGATTCTATAAATCATACATAGGCGCTTAATTCATATAAAATGAAGAGGTTGGTAATAGTCAGGTGATGGATCGTGATTATCCATAGGATGTATAAATATTTCAATGAAGTGATTCTATGTTACAATGTCATCGATGTGATCCCCACTCTTCTGATAAACCAACTTATGGTTCTAGAGATGGAATTGTGTTGGCGAGATGGTCTGGTGGAAACACATGACATATTCTTGGTAGAGGGTTTCATGGACATTTAAATCTATAGTCATGGCTAGCTAGAACATCTCAGAATAATGGTCTTCTGCTCAAATGTCCAATATAATTCTTCTTTCGGACTCATGTCCAAGCTCTTGGTTTCCCCATTATTCAATAGTGGTAGCTGTGGAACCAAAAATTGAAAAAATGTTTACCGATAAAGTGGTGACTTGTTGTGGTAAAGATTGCTATGTTTCCTAATTTGTCACTGCAAATTTGTTCACCTCTCGGGGATGGTACCAACTGCATTAGCATGTCCTTGTAGGACGAGGTGGTGACCATTACATCATGCATGGGGGTGGCAGTCTCCGGTGGTGGATCGAATGGGTTCTCATCGTCTACTAAACCACATAACCACTACCAATGATCACATGTTTATGTTTAAATTCATTTTAGTGATGAAAGTGGAAAATGCATGAAATGATCATGCATGGGATACTAATATGCCTCCTCATTCATGTACCTACAGAGGTATTCAAGGATCTAGTGCATCTCCCATTTGGGTAGGATGAAGCTCTCATGCTGGGTTCCATCCCAAGACCCTGATGTGGAAGATCAGGGTGAATGTTTCATCATCGAGTCATATTGAACTTCATAATATAAAAAACAGGTCGATTTGTTATTGATTTATATCCTTTCAATGTTATTCCTTTGGTGGTGGTGATTCTCCATTATACACAGGGATGACTCTTCAAGGTAGGGTAGATTTCTAATATAAGGAGGATCTCAATGTAGGTTAGTGCTGAAGTGAGGAGGAACTCCTCTTGAGCTAGTTATTTATTTGGAATAACCATAGTATCAGTTGTAGACACAAAGGGAAGTACCACTGTTGTGATTATGCATAGTGTGAGGAAAACCCGGTCATATATTGAACATGCCTGGTGGAGGACCTCTGTGCTATTTGTTGGATGCATGGGGGGACCTCCATGGAACAGGGTGATAGAAATGGGATGAATTCTGCTAGAACTAATGATAAAAGGGAGGAAAATAATTATAGATGATAGTGGTATGAGGAGGACCTATGCACTGATTGACGGAGGTAGAACAAGGAGGCCATTCCTACAGATCGAACAGACACGTGCATGACTTATATGATAATCAATGATGAATAAGGGGAGGACCTCTAAAAATATGGTAACTGGAGGGGGGCTCTGCTTGAACTGTGAATGACATCTGGTGGGCCTTTTAATTGACAACCTGAGAATATGGGATGACTTCCAAATCTGAGAGCATTGGCATGGGGATGACCTCCATGCATGGGGCCAATAATATGTGGATGGCCATTTCTTGGACCGATGATGATATCTTGTGGAGGACTTCCAGGAAAGGTGTGATATATCAGAGGACCTCCAATATAGCTAGAGATACTACAAGGAGGTCCTTTTTTCAATATCTCATCATCTGGTGATGGCCCACGATGGTTGCTGATCATGTAGGAAAAAGAGAGATTCCACCCGGAGCACCTATGGGGTTACTTAGGACTTGATCCTAATCAAGAATTGATATGACCCTTTTGTACATTCTAATGGAACTAGTAGTACGTTTCAGTGGTGAAATGAGACATTGAATCAATATAATATGTCTCCCCATGATATGTATCTTCTAGAGCTTTCACCCAACAATGTCATTGGTTTATCTGAGCTACGGCTGGTGGAGAAGGTATGTAATCACCTTGATCATCGATATGAAGGATAAGCAGATGATGGCACTGATTAGGAAAGGGGGGATCCCTCGTTTTTGGAACATTGATAGTAGTTACTACTGGGTTGGCTCACCCAACCCTTAACTTATCTTAGTAGATGAATGAGTTATTAGAGTATTCATAGGAGATTCTCTCAAAATGGTTGATTGTTGGCGTGGGGAGCACGGGTTCCCTACGCGACACTTGGGGGTGGCAGTGATAGTAAGGCGCAAGAGCCTCCAGGTCCTGACGGGCGAAATCGATTTGGGGGATGAGCCCTTTAATTACGTATAATTGAACATGAATGTTCATAACCCTCATTTGAATGATTTATTATGGTGATATGTGGCGTGGGAACCTAGTTGTCATTGATGTGGATTATTTCATGGTGGAGGTGGAGCTTTGTAGGAATGTTGCATCACCATTCCACATTCCCATACACCTATTGGTGGTGGAGATTCGATTTCTATTTCTATAGCCAAGGAACTAACATATAATTGGATTAAATCATTGGTAACAAATATTAGGAATGAAATTCCAAATTCCCCAATGTCATTTATTCGTCCAAGGTTGGTGAGGGAAATCCACATTGATAGTGCCCCAAACAAGAATGCACAGTGATTAAGTGCTAATTTTTTTTGTTATTTTCATTATAGGACAAATATTTTCTTGGTGGTTCATAGAACCAGATAACATGATCTCATGATACTCTCATCTATTGATTTCTCAGTTGCCTCTAAACCCCATGGTTGAGATGGATTTAGTTCACATCTGGTTGAACATTTCTAATTTTGATGCCTTCTATTGGGGAACACAATCTAATGCTTGTCGATGATCACCAATGGATGAATTATACCATGTACTCCTGCATTCAAATGGGGAGATACATTCATGAATTCTTTAGTGATTTTTCATAACTGATCGAAAAAGGATGATGGGTTTTGGATAATCCATCTATGGATTCCTCCTCAAAACACAACACTTAGTTTAGGTCTCTCTTAGATATTAAGATATTGTTTTTAAATCCCGTTCGTTATTCCATCTCTTTTTTTATGCCAGTTTATAAAGATTCTTTTTTAGGAAATTACAAAGGGCAATGTTTGGGAAGCTACCATTCCTTAGGGGATTAGTAAAGATGGGAATGATTGGAATGTATGGATGATGAAACACTATGACACCTGTATTCTTCACGGTTTGATATATTATCATGGGAGTAGAAAAACGTGGCTTCGCACAACGATCGTGGGGTTTATGATGTTTGAATAATTTCTCCAAGATTTCCTTAGGATATCCATTTTTAATGTGGGTTCTGTGTCATGTTTAACATCTAATGTAGATGGATCAGACTGTTTAGAATAATTTTGAATATGGATCATATGTGTACGTATCATGATAAGGGAACCTAGAAGGTTACTAGATGGATGAATCATAACACACAATGAAGATGGAACATATATTTTTTTTACCCATAAAGGGAAGATTTCACATTATTAAGCCGGGCCATTTCATAACTGATAGTGGATCAAAGAGGGTGGACTCCATTTAGGGGGTGGGGACACTATGGTTTACCATTATCTGAGATTGAAACTCATCCAGGCTTCTAATGAAAAATGTGTAGTATACATGGATCAAAAACCACATAGATCAAAAGTCTTATTTAGAGATTACATATGGTTAGATTCCCATCATATGGGGATCGCACTATATTGGATAAATATTATGCCTTAGTCTTATTCATTGTTATAATCCTGAGTGTTGATAGGAGCAGTGAGTAAGTAGGTGGAATGACCTCACAGGGTTATAGCCGAAAATATAATAATCAGGATGGTTGATGGAGGATTTGAATGAAGTTAACTTCTCAAAAATATAACTATACCAATAGGGTTTCCAAAACCTATGGGAAAAGTGGTATTATGGGAACCTATACTTGCGGTTTTGGAAATACTGTGGATATATGCTTCTTTATTCAATGATTTATACCCAACATTTTATAGAACCATGGGTATAGCTTTCCCGCCATTTGGAGGGAAAACATTTCTCTGGGACACAAAAAATATTTTGTAGGAAAACCTATAACCACGGTTTTCCATCATATACCCATGCTTTTGATTAATATATTTAGGTAAATAGAAAAATATAAATAGAAAAACATTGAAGGTTAGATGGTGAGGCGGTCATTGTTTACCTTTTAGTCTCAGGTTCAAATCACGCGGTTCATTGTTTTTCCAATATGTGATGGATGAATAATATATTTAGATAAATTTTGATATATTAACATATAAGAGAGTTTTCTGGGTTGGTTGGGAATCTGATGAATTAAGGGAACAACGCGGGTTCAAAACACCAAGCATGTATTTTTTTCTAACACAGATTTTAAGTAATATATTTAACAATATATATATGTTGAAAATTGTATAGCTTCATTGGTGAGGCATGGGGAATATGTAATCCAGGTCATAGGATCAATTCACACTACTAGATTTTTTATCTATTTATACCGATGATTTCAATACACTGGGTATAATGCTTTGATAGTCTTCCAATTCAGGCGTGAAATGTTGAAATGGTGGGAAACAACATATGCCCATAGTTGTCCAAATTGTGGGTATATGTTGGAGACCTATCCCAATGCCTCAATTTCCCATGGTTCCGAAAACATTGGGTATATCCTATACTCATGGTTTTAGGGATATACCCAAGGTTTTGAACTGTGGGTATCGGTAATTTTTTTAGTAGTGGTGGTTGAAATGGAAGGGGTGGAAATAATGTGAAGATGATTGTGTTGGGCATGAAGCCTGAGGATGTTTTCTATATATCCTAGTGGTTGGGAATCAATGTCAATATAGTTTAGGAAGTGAGGTGAGGGGACACCTAAGGAGGTGGCCAGTTAGAATGGTGTGCATGGATAGGGACCTGAAGAAACTGAATACTATGTGATAAGGCTTTATATTCTTGAAGAGAAATGGCTGAAAGGAAAGACCAAGATGGGAAATAAGTGAATGGGTTGAACCTCAAAGAGGCTTACTATGTTCACTATTTAGAATTCATGGTTAAAATACCATGTAATTTAGGATGGATACCTAAAATAAGGACATACACAATGGGCAGTGACCGGGAGACATTCCAGGGGCTTATGCATGTTCTTTGAACTGTCAATAGTGCACCACCCATGGTGAAAGGTGTATGGTGTGAGAGGCTTATTCAATGGTATCTTCCCAGGTGCATGGATCAAAAATCCCTGAATATATGTTTCAAAGAGATTATTTCCAACAAGGGAATATACCACATCATAAGGGTACATCCCTAAATGGGAGAACTTGAATTTAACATGGGTGAGATTTGAAATTCAAGGAAACATCCTAAATACCCTTAAGGTATCAAAACCATTGTAGTTTAGCATGAAAAGGGGACCATAGTTTAAGAACATGTATTATGAATCTGAGTCGATGTGAAATAGTTAGAAAATATCGAATGCGGGAGTAGGGGGCTTTAACCTCATGGAGGATTCCTATGATCCATATATAGATGTTTGGGAATAAAGTGCACAAATTTTGGAATGAGGCATATAATTGGGGTGTACACAATAGATAGAAACTCAGAGATATGCCAGGGGATACATTTGGTTAGTGTTCGATTGTGGAGTTTAGGATTATGTGTGGATAGTAACCCAACATGAATGTCATGGTCACTCTTACTCAAATCCCATGTGAATCATTATTCGTGTGAAAAACAATTGGTAACAGTAGAACTAATAATAATGTCACAAAGAATGTGGAAATCAGGGTTAGTGTGGGTCTTTCCCATGTATAATAGCCAAGGGTGGTGAAAATTGGGACATTCTCTGGATTGGATTCCAAAAGATGTTGTTCTGGGCTTACATGGAGACTTCTCAAGGTGCACATGTTGACATAGCCCAATGGGGGAGAGAAAAAAGAGGGATATGGTTCCCATTCTATATATGGTACTTTCAGAGATTCCACACATATGGTAAAAATTGTTTATTATCATGTGTTGAGGAAGTTTGTGGATGTAATTTTAACATCGTAAATCTTGAACTACGAGGACTCACTTATGAACTCGTGGTTTTACATGACTAGCTCCCTTTAACAATTGTTTAAGGGATGGAATTAGTAATTCAGTAAGGGAATGAGGTGGAGGAGTTTTGAATCAAGGGTTTCAT
This sequence comes from Viscum album, assembly GCA_963277665.1. Lineage (NCBI taxonomy): Eukaryota > Viridiplantae > Streptophyta > Magnoliopsida > Santalales > Viscaceae > Viscum > Viscum album. The sequence continues at coordinate 1,362,384,981 of OY728162.1, read as the reverse complement.
CATAGAGTATCTATGCAAAGTAGAAATATATGTCTGCATACCTATGCGAAGAAGCATTATATATAGAAAAACAAGGAAAGACACCACATGAGGGACGAAGAAATCATAGTGTGAAAACTTGGAATGCCAAACAAGGGATTTGGGTGCTAGGTATGGTTGTTTAATGCAAGAGGATCTTGAACATGGTTCCATGGAGTAAACAAAACCCAAATTTTAAATAGGAGGGGTACAAACAAGAATAGAGACATTTTGCACAAAAGGAAAGGTCTTGCGTGAAATATGTACTACACAAGGGGTAATCCTTGCATGCAAGAGGGATCATTTTCTCAAACATTCCATGGGAAAAAAGAATTTGGAGATGCCGAAACACTTATTGTCCCACCGAATAAAGAAAATTTGTGGTGACCAATTGTGAATGATACAATAAATTGGAATCATGAGTTGCACACATTCACAGAAGGGGTAATGTGATGCACATGTGAGTGACGTTTTGACTTATAGATCATATTTTAAAACGTTGGGGTTCCCATCTATTTATATGAAAAATTCCTGGAGATGGTGTGTAATAGTTTTGGCAATAAATACGATGGTTAAAATAACATTGGGCATGAAAGAGATATTGATTCATGTTGAATTGTTGCGAAAAAACTTGAAGACATCCACACACTTTTCATTTCTTTTTTTGTGATGGAGGCGTGATGGATCACATTTTATATCGTATTGGGCTGGAAAGGTCCTTCACACATCCTTTACTCTTACTGGATGGCATCTAGTATTACCACAACTCACTTGGGGTCCTCCAGATTGTTCAGTGAGCCAAATTGTGGCATCATGTTGCTAAAATATGCCTATATGTGGTCTTCGGTAGAATTCAGTGACAACGTCCTCCAAGGGTACTATTTAAATTTTTACGATGAGTAAATAATTTATATTACAATCAATATTTTTAATTTCAAATACATTTGTTGAAGGAATACTATAATATATCCATCATAAACTCTATATATTTTCATTATCGAATATATATTTAATAATTTTACAATGATTATTTAAACATTACCCACATTTCCACTTCAATCATAAAAACAAATTCCTAAAAGAAAATATGATGACATTTACCATTTTTATTGGGAATTTTTTTTCCTAAATTTCCAGGTCTTCCAAAATAATTATTATTTTTAATAATATACACTGGTTTATGAAATTAATTTTTTTCCAACATTTTTTATTTTGAAAAATGATTTAAAATTAAACAGTTTTAGTTATTCCAAAACAATTTAATTTTTGATTTTGATTAAAACAAATAATGGAATATGTATTTTAATATACTTGGCAGGAGATGAATTCCCCACCTTCATGACCGCTTAATGAATTGAAGATTCTATTACAAAATTTAAATTTTATATTCAAGTAAAATTTATTTATATTCATTTATGGAATGATTAATTTTAAATTTTATTTTCAATGTGAAGAAGTTATTTTCCTTATGAATGTTATTATTGATCTTATCCTTGTTTTTTTATTCTATATTATTGAAGTAGAATATGAAGATGCTCAATTAAATTAAGAGGTGAATAATATGTTTTAAATCATTCACTTTTAATAATAAAATTAAATATATTTTTAACAAAGATAATCAAATTGAATTCACAAACACTATTTGGTTCTTAATGAAGAAATTGTCTAGCTTAGGATCCAGAAATATGGATCTAGATAAGAAAACTAAGAAATGTTTAAGAAGTGAAAGACTATTAATTAAAGCTTATACAATCTTATTTTTCATAGTATACATGCACACAAATATTTAAGAATGTTATAATTTTTTTCTTCCAAAAAAAATTCAGCTAAAATAAAAACGATTAAAAAAAAGAAAAATTATGAAATCATTTAACCCAAAGTGAAGGATATCAAACAACCTTTGTTAAATTTCCCTCGAATTATAAGTTCAAGAATGTTTATCATAATATCAAAAGGTTAATCCCTAGATAAGAATATTAGAGTCTATCTTGAAATCCTCATAATCCCTCAATCGTTATAGTAGACGACACCTCTGTCTTCTTATCCCCATAAGTCCTGAAACATTATGGTAATCGGCACCTTGGTCTTTCATTCCCCAAAATTCCTCGAACATTAGGTTAGTTGGCACCTCTGTCTTCTTATCCTTGGAATCCCTCGATTGTAGTGAACAATAATCGAAGTCACAGTAATCAATATGAAAAAATTATTCATGACTGAACATGATTTACATGGAACACACAAAGCATGATATTCTCTCTCATTCTATAAAAATCAATTCATAGCATGTAATATCTACGATCATTAAACAATGTCTGTCATTTGAGAAAATTCAAACGAAATCCTATTTATCATCAATAAATCCAACGGTCCTCTCCCTCCTTCAATGGTCATAATTATCCTCGAATCTATGTGGGACATGTACACGTGTAACTCAAAAAATTGTTATTTAGAAACAAATTTTATGACATCATTTCATTATAAAAAACATGTTTAAGGAAATTTTATCATGTAAACAAATATTCATTAAAATGGGATCTGATAATGTTTGAAAAATATTTTATCAATGTAACGTGTCTTACACAAATTTAATTAATCAGAATCTACTGTATAGAATTCAGAGTCAAAATATAAGAAAAATTACAAATTTATAAATGAATGGATATTTAGATTCGTTTTTACAATATTTTCGGAGTCAGTATTATATATATTTTGGAGTCTAAATTTTATTGAATTTAGTATCTTAATTTTGAGGAATTTGGAATATGAATTTTAGAGATTTTGGAGTTTGAATTTCATATAATTGTGTGTGTGAATTTATGGGAATTCTGAGTTGCGAAAAATATAAGATTCAGAGTTATAATTTAAGATAATTATGAGTTTCACAATACTAGAACTCAATGTACGAAAATTTGTAAGACTAGATATCTATGGAACTATATGATTCTTATATTTTGTTAAGGATCAAAAATTTTTCTTAAGAGATAAATTTCTAGGGATTATTTTGAGAAAAAATTTACTATGACATAGAATCCCAAGGAATGAATAAAAATTTTCATAGAGAAATATTTTTTTAAAACAAAATGATTCATAGGAAATGAAAATTTAATTTAAAAAATTGTGTTTGATATTTTCAAAATCACAGAGGAATGTATAATTCATAAGGAAACCATATTGACTAAACTATCTCCCCCAAATTGGAAAGCACAAACATACATTTTAAAAAAATATAGAATGCAATTTTCTTTTTAAATATTAAAATAAATACTTATATCCTTTTACTTTTAAACCATGATTAATATGAATAACTCCCCCTAGTGGTTTTGAAATCAGAATGGATTATATTCTGGTCATTCTTAATGATGATACTTTTTTTCCTTCAAATTTTTAATGTAATCTCCCCTCACTTAATCGCCCCCTTATTAAGGTAATTATCTACTTTTTACTTAATATTCTTCAAATTATTCTATTATTCTATTATCCCCATTTTTATTTTCAATAATAAATGGAGGTAATGAATAAATTTTAACTGTATGATTATAACTATAGAATAATAAATAATGGATTTAAAATTTCATTTTGATAGGAACAATTGTTATAGATAAAAAATAAAACAAAAGATTAGATTGTCAGGGAAATCAATGATCCTTATTTTTCGTTGGCATTCAAGGATACCTATAACATCATGAGCTCTTTGTGATCATCCTCAAACATCTTGAGCAACTGATTCTAATACTGATTCTTCTTTTTGAGAGCCTTGATCTATTCTTCATGAGACATTATAATTTCTAAATGGGTCTTTACGATCTGTTCATAGAGATTGAATTTTTCTTCCAACTTTTCCCAGTGTTCCCTTTCTCTATTAAAATTTAGAGCAACTGAATTCAACTTTATATGAGAATTATAACCAATATAGTATGTCTTGAAATCTGTTTTATGTTTGGAAAACATTTACATGGTAATTCTTATCAGTTATGACTTCTGATGGAATGAATAGTGGAGCAACTAACATCTCAAATCAATACTTGGAAGCAAATGTATTGTGTTTACTAACTCCACTAATGATTAAAAAACAAAATCTTGACCCAACAACGATGATTATTGGATTGTTCAGTCATTTTTTGGTGAGGAAAATTTTTCAAATTTTTCATATTTCCTCTTAGATGTTCCACCAACATCATTCTTAGAATTCACAACAACAACCATTCTAAGCGTATCATCAACCAAATTTTTTCCTCTATCAAATTTAGATATTTATTTTTTCTATTTTTGAGTATCATGTTCACTCTCTGAGACATGGATTATATTATCTTCATCAATATCTTATTTCTAATATTCTCCCTATGCATCATTAGGATAAATGAAAATATGCTTCCTGATCTCATCTTCAGAAGGTTTATCAACCTCATCCTATCCATTATCCTCTTTCCCTTGAGGAATTTTTTTGGTTTACTAAAAATGTGATATTCTGATTGATATATTATTTGATATAATTTTCATCTCACGATATTCTTATACTTATTTTATTAAATCTTCACATTCACCATCATCTTCCAATTATTCTTCTCCTACTACTTCTTCTGACTACGTTGTCCTTTCTTGGACAGTAGGTTCCGAAAATAAAATTTTCATTCATGGATTTTCTATTGTAACTGACTATTGAATGATGGATTCTAGTACGTGGATAAAATTATAGGCATTCCCATGACCCATGAGAAGGTCTTGTAAAATTTAAACTTTTGACATTTTTCTTTAACTTCATTCCAATAGATTGTCTTCCAGCTTTTTTTTCTCCTATATTTTCAAAGTGTTTTCCTTAATAGGGTTTATACCAAAGAATACATCTACCTAACCCTCCTATATCTTCTTCTATCTACAATTTTCTACTACGTCATCAGAAAAAATTAATTTCTTTTTTCTTTGGTGGAGATGTATAGGTTTTCAGAATGGTTTCTTGTTTTTGGGTTCTAGTTATTTCTCCTTTCCTATCATCTAGGATTTCATGGATGTTTCCCATACTTCCCCTTACTTGGTTAATTCTTTATCCTCAATTTCAGAAAGATCATACAACTCTACTATCTTGTTATTGAATCCAACTTTTATCCTCCTCATAGTTTCATCACTCCACAACATGATCATGAAGGTTAATGGATTTGAACAAAAGTGTATTTTAATAGAATTTAAATAGAGGATGATGATCATTAATAACATCTTTGAATAAATTAATATTTTTTATTTGAGGGGTCCAATCTTTATATTTATAATGATAAGTATAATACTGTGGATAAGGATCACCTTTCTGAGATTCATCAAAAACTCTATAATAAGGTCATATTATTTTTTAAGAGAGTCCTTGTCTCCCATTCTACAAATAAGAAAGACTGGTAACCACAAAAATTAAAACATGAAGTTTGTTGAATGATGGTTGATCTTTGGTGGCTTTACTCAATTGATTCGAAGACACTCAATTTCCTATAAATTCTCGAAACATCATATATTATCTAGGATATTATGAGAGTAGTAGAATTATTCACCTACATGTGGAATACTGAGAATGTTTTTATCCATGATGGAGGATAATGAATAGGTTTTCCCATACATCTTGAATGAAAATTTTCCCATCATCCATCTTTATATAAACTTTATATATCATAAAATTATATGATAAGGTCGGGATAAACTAGATACTGAATCTTTTTCCTAAATAAAAATAAACAATAAAATCCATTCCTCTTGATATTATTCATAATCAATGAATTATTACTGCAAAAGAAATTTGGATTAACCAACCATTTCATTTAATTTTTACAGTCCTTGATTTCCATGTTTGATGTCATCTGATTCGGTGAGGAAACATCATGAGACATTTAGAATGTATAGAAATACAAAAAAAATAACGGAATGATTGGTAGATTATCAACGATTCAACAAAATATCTCTTGAAAAAATGATGTGGGGAACATATGAGGTGGGGGACTATATATAGAGTTCAAGATGACATTTTGAATTCTCGAATCAATCCAACAATTGATATAAGATTGATCTTATCTGATGGTTGAGATGAATGGAAATGATGGATTTGGTAGGTTCTGATCTTATGAAGTTTTTATGAAACAATTTAATTAAAGGAATGGGAATCTGATAGAGTTTTCATAAATCAAGATAGAAATTCAAATATGTAAAAAAACATTTTACAATGATTTATAAAAGGAAACATATCATCTAGGAATCATAGAATGAATTTTTAGTGTTGATAAGGTTCTTAAAAGATTTTGGAATCTTTTATTAAATAATGAAATCTAAAAAATAGGTTTTGGAAATATTTTTTAAATAATAAATATATTTTTATGTTATGAATTGTTTTTAAGGAAAATAATTTTTTTCAGAAAATAAAATTTACACCTATGAAAAAAAGTTTCTTTATGAAAAAAGATAGGTTCCAAAAAACATTAATATGTACGATTACCTTATGTTTATAATTTGAAAATATTTATTAATGTATTAAAATCTATCAGGGGATAATTATTTTGTAAAAATATTCACAAGATGATCTAGTGTTCAGATAAATTGATTAATGATATCTCCTTCCATCTTGATAATATTTTCAATGAAATTTTTGTTACCAGTCATGTAATAGGAATATCCACCATCAATGTACCATATATTTTTGTTCTTACTTCCATTATTTTCCTAATAATTAAATATTTAATTTTTTTTAATCCAAACTTTCGTGTATTCAGAAATTTCAGAAAGTAAAATTTTAGGAATCAATATATTCTTTTAAATGTAATATTAATGAAATCATATGGATTATATTTTATTTAATAAAAAACAAATTCTGTCAATTTCCACCATATTGACACTTCGTGAAAAAATGATAACTTTAGGTAACAAAATAATTATGACTAAAAAGTTTTTTGGATTGTTTATAACCATGTATAAAACAATTATTATGAAAAATATGTTGGGAATACATTTTATAAAATTCATTCCATCAAGAAGATAAATTTGATAAAAGTTTATTTCAGGAAAAAATTTAGGTTTTATTATAATGACTAAATTATTATCTTTAATGTCATTATTTTTTTATCCTGATTTATTATGTAGAATATTTTATTTAGAAATATCATTTACAAGATCGTTGGAATGTTTTTCCTTTTCAAATTATCTTCCTTATAGTTTTTATAAATACTTTCAAAATCAGATGTTTTTTATCAGGATCTTTAGAAAGATGTGATACCTCTTTGGTCAAAACATATGTTCAATAATATTCATTTTCTATAATATTCTTTACTATAGAGTTTTCATATTCAAGTAATTCAGTATATATAAAAACATATTCAACTGAATTTAATGTGTTATCTTCTAATAAAGAAGATTCATCTACTGACGATTTAGAATATACATCATTTGGAAAATTATAATTTCCTGATATATTTGTTATGGATTCAGCATTGTGTACCTTATCAATAAAATAATGAATTTTAATAGGTAATCTGGCTATAAAAAAATATTCTTCAGACCCAAAAAATCATATAGTGATGATTCATCTGAAGAGTCACCTTCACTGTCACTCTAGGATTCAAAAGCTTTCAATACATTCTTAGTCTATGATTAGTAATACTTATTTCTTTTCCTTTTAGAATTCTATTCATTTCTATAATTACTTATAATTGTAGGACAATCAGGTCTGATATGCCTATCCGTTTTTCATTCATAAAAAGTTACTTTAGAATATTTCTTATCCTTTAAGTCTTTCTTCTTATATTTTTACTAAATATATTTCATTCCTACAATTTTTTTCCTCCTTCGACCAAGATTGTATAATTCATTCTTAGACTGTTCAGTGTCACATGATTCAGACATAACATCATCTTTCATGATTTTTAACTAGATACCGTTTTCATAGTCTTGGATATAGATGTAGTAGTAATAGTAATTATTCCATTACCAATCCGCATTTTGTAGAAATATTAATCTCTCTTCATTCATGCTTCATCCTGAAGAAGTGTTCCAAATAACTCACCAAGAGTAATGTTATATAATTTCCTATTTTCATCATTATCATTCCTTCTAGATTCCGACTAATGGGGCATGATGTCAATTATCTTTTCTGAAAAAATATCATCATCCTGACCATTCTCTTCCATATATAGATGACTTTTGAAAATAATTATAATTCACTACTTTACTATGAAAACATGATCTCTATAAGTAAAAAATATTCAATGATATTCATAACTCAAAATAGATCTTCTATTTTCTATCACATTTCAAGTTCAAAAAGGTGTATCTTCAATATTCTTTCAAATACAGTTAGCTGGTTCACATCAGGATATCTAAATATAGATATTCCTAGTTATTGAACTCACTAATGTATTTCATACATTGTAGTTAAATTGATATTGTAGTTTTTCTGGTTTAGTAAAAGTTATGACTTCATTGCCTAGAATTTTGTAATCTGTATGGACCAAGGCAAAATTTTCCAAAGTAGTGTCAATAAAAAAATCATCATTTTATCTCAATAGTAATCATACACATTACCATCAATGATAGGTGGTTTGGTAGGATTTAGGTTGTCTATAGAACTGACATTTATACCGGCCATTCTATAAGAAACATACTTTTCCCCAAAACATGTAATTATTCAATGTTTATAATCAGAGATAAAACTGTTAAGAAAAACAAGAGAATGAAGCGTTATGAAGGAGAAATTAGAGCAAGAAAAACAAGAGAAAGAAAATATTAGAGCACGAAAAACATGAGCAATAAATCATATATATAAATATAAGTTTTCCGAGACATATTCTAATAGAAATTATAGGATTAAAATAGAATATGTAGATGATCAATTAAATGAGGGGAGTGAATTGTATTTTTAAAAAGATTCACTTTTATTCCAAAATTGAATATTTGTTTAACAAAGTTAAACAAGGTGAATTCACAAAATATCTTAGTTCCTTAACTAATAAACATTCTTACATAGGATCCAAAAAATATGTATACAAAATAAATGCATAAGAATAGAATAATTAAGGAATGATTATACCCATAAAGATTATTTATTATTATTAATTACAGTATACAATTATATGAAAGTATAAGAAATTTATACTTTATTTCTTTAAGAAAACAGCTCTGGAAATAAAAACATGTAAATAAAAAAGTAGGAAAACTTTAATCCCAAAGAGAAGGGTATCCAACAACATTGGATAAAGGTTACTAGATTTATACATTCAATAAATTATGTCTTCACCATACCATGGTAAAAAATTGATTAGAATATCAGAGTCTATCATGTTATCCCTGTAATCCCTCGATCATTAATGTAGTTTTCACATGTGTCTACCAATCCCCGAAAGTAATTGAACATTAACATAGTTGACACCTCTATCATCATATCCCCATAAGTCCTCAATATTTAAGGTAGTCAGAATAACTATATTCCTATCCGTTGATGACATTGATTGTACTCAGAAACAATCGGAGTCTCACTAATAAAGATGAACAAGTTTTTTATCGCTGAACTAGATGTTCATGGAATGCACAATGAATGAGAGTCGTTCACTCTATACCAATCACTTCAAATCATGTAATCTCTAGGATCAGAGAACGATGAGTTTCATTTGAGATAATTAAAATGTGATCATATTTATACTAAAGGATTCCAATGGTGGGAGCCCACATACAAGAGTTATAATTTTCTTTAAATATGGGTGGTTAATTTTAACGTGTCACTCAACCAATGGTTAGTTAGATACAAATTCAACGACATCATTTCATTGTAACAAAAACATGACTAAGGAAATTTTATCATGTATGAAAAAAATTATTTTGTAAAATGGGATCTGATAAAGTTGGAAAATTATGTCAGTAATTTAAAGTGCCATAAAATGTATGAATAATTAGAATCTTAAAAATAATGATTTTAGAGTCTAAATATATTAACAATTCAGATTCTAGAAAACAAGGAATATTCTGATTATGTTTTATAAAGAATTCATAGTCTAGAATATATAGATTATGAAATATGAATTCTAAAGATTTAAGAGTATGAATATCATAGAATTCATATGATTAATTTTAGAAAATTTAGAGTCTAAAAAATAGGGAATTTTGTGTCTGAATTTCAGAGAATTATGATTTTAAAAAATAGATAATTCGGATTCTGAAAAAATGTAAGACTCAATAGCCAAGGAAATATAAGATTCTATGATTTTATATAAGGATATGAATTTATGGATTGAAAGAAAGTAAGATAGTCTTCGTTTTGAGGAGACATTAAATAATACATTGAAAATCAAGGATAGATTAAATCTTTTCTTAGTGGAAGAAAATTTTCCATATGAATATAATTCTCAGAGAAAGATATTTAACCTTAAAAAAATTATTTGTGATTTTCAAAACATAGAGGAATGGAGAATTCATAAGGAAACTTTATTGACATAACATATCAATCAATGATGAACACCATTAATTTTTTATATAATTCAATAGGGATAATTTTTAATAATACCTTTCTTATTCATTCATTGAATTCAATATGACTAGTTTGTACTAATAAATTATTGACATTCACTTTGATGATAAAATTTCTATTCGATAACTTTATATTTTAATCATTCACTTTTTGGTGACCATGAGACCCTATATTTCTATAAGATAACCATATTATATGTATCAGGGATGTGATTACATCCTAAAATCTATTACTTGTTTATATATATTATTTTATTCTGAATTATTTATGATTGAATTGGAAAAATATTGATAAATATGTTATCTTTAATCAATAGACCTATTTATTAATAAGGTTTATTTTTTATAAATTAAACGGATAATTCAATATATCAGGACTACATCAGAAATGAAATGATTGGTTGGGAATGGATATATGTAGCCCATTAATGCATTAATATGAATGATTATGCCAAACGTATAGCAAGCATTATTTAAAAAACTTTTTTGGTTTATACAAACCCATCAATGAAATTGTCTTTGTTAAAGGACTTGATGATATTGATATAATGATTTTTTTGATCATCAAATAAAATATTATGAATTTCTTTCATTACCATGAGACTTATTCATTTAAATATTCTATTATTAATTTAATGATCATCATAATGATTAATTGGATTGTATTTTTATTTATTTACCATTCAATTATTACCTTATTCACACAAGACTGTTTCCTTTGTACATTACCCTTATTATCCATATAATATCACTCTTATTTTATTTACTTTCTCATCGATATAAAATGAAATATATTACTGCTTTCATGGATTCATAACAATCATATTCAATTTGTTTAATATTTCATTTCCAAGGTAAAATAGGAAAAATATATTTATCTATTTTACTAAGAGTACTAAACTATTATTTCATTTCTGATGTAATTTCTTGTATCATGTTACAATGCAAAAAAATAGCCACATTTTTTAGATTTCATGTCTCAAGGACATTACAGTCAGAATAAAATGAAATTAAATAAAAATATTGGTAACGAGATTAAAAAAAATATATATTATGAAATATAACATTATTAAAGACTTTGAGGACAAGTACAAGTATAAGATAAAATCTGAATTAGTTTTAATGATGGGGTTATTTTTTCATAGAAATAAATATATAGACATATAATAAAATAGGATGATACATTAATATAGATTATTCCATGGAAAATTACACAAAAATATTTGGTTGAGTATATATGGTTCAGAATTCAAATATATAATGATTGTTCCCTAACCGTGCAACTAGTTTGACACCACTTAATGATATTCTATATTTTATTAGAATTATTTTAGAATCTATTAAATATTATTTTAATTGATAATGTAACATAATAAACCATGTAAATTATAATGTGTCTTATATTGAAAATAAGTATAATGATTTTGACGTCTAATAAATTATAATGGTTTTTCTTAAATTTAATATTTTCCCATAATATTAATTTTGGACATAGTCAATGGATAGTACAGGGTGGAATTGGGGTAACACTAAATGTGGTAGAAAATATATTGTTTACTAGTAATTAAATTGGAAGAATACATAAGAGAATGATAATGTGATTATTCTTAATCAGTTTTCATGATAAATAATTACCACCTTGATCTTTATCCAAATTCTCCACAAACAAAAGAAGAGAATTTATAGGTTTAGTGAGATATTTGATAATGTATAACATGTATGAAAAAAGTATAAGACCATTAATTTTTGTAATGTGGATAGAGACACCATGGTAAATTACTAAATGGAAGAGGGGGATGATTTTTGGGAAAAAATAGAGTAAATAGAAAATTAATTCCCCCGGATTGAAATGTGTTATGTGTAGGGAACATGAGAATTATAATATTATATTCCCTAATAAATGGGTTAAAACCCATGAAAATGATGAAATAATCCAATTTGAGTAATTGACGATATAAGATTTTCGTTTTTATGTCTTTGGATTTGAGAATTACCTATATGGGTTTTTCGTGTTTTGAGAATCATAACACATAAGGATTATTCTACAGTAGGCTTTGTTTTCAAAATTTGGAAAACATTTATTACATTTAATCAATGAAATTAATTATTTTAATAGTTTAAATTAATATATTTTGTAGACAATCATTTATTAATACATTTTAATGAGAAAAAAAATCTATTATGTTAAAGTGTTATTGATATTAATGAAATTATACAATTTGGATTATTTTATTTTTTGGGAAAATTAAAAAATTAAAAAAAAACATGTTTGTTAAATGATATTTTATTATTGCTTTTATTTTTGTATCTATTAATTATATTTTTTTTAAATATTATAATAATTAAACTAATATAGTTTATGAAAAAGTGAAAATACACATGTTGGACAACAACCTGTCAAATCTTCCATGGTCATGCTGCATGAACCCATAGTTGTATGGTGATATGGGTGCATCACCTAGCACTAGTCTATGTGGGGTGTGTAAAGAAATATTTTTTTACATCCCCCATTTTATAAGAATATATGAAGATGATTTTTGGAACCATATTATTGGATCAATTATTTTATAATTTTTTATAATTTTGACATAATTAATTATATTTCAGGAGGTGTTTTTTATGATTTGACAAATATATATATATCTATTTATTTAACATTTGTTTAAATTCCATGGAATTTATAGTACGAACACTATATTAGTTTATGGAGGTGTATAGTGATGGTTATGAAAATACAATCGATTTTGTAACATTATTTAATGATGAATTTATTTTTGATATAGGATTATGGAATCACCTAAACATATATAAATAAAATTATCAGTTTGTTTTAAATTAATTCTTTTGTTATGTGTAAATCTTATAGAAAAGAATTGGAATTATTTGGTTTTATTATATCCTATAGGATTTAAAATTACAATAAAAATATTTACCATTCATTCTATACATGATCAACATTCTTGACCTGATTAATATAAATATCGAGTTTTAATAAATCAAATTCACATAATGGAAATTAAGTGATGGCTATAACCAGTCATATCATACCCTATAAATCACATTTATCAGAGCTTATGAGGGAGATAGATACAACATTATTTCCCTTGACCAATCTAATGCAATGATCAAACTATAAAAACATTAGAATCACCTTTTAAAGGGGATTTTCAAGCTCATCAAGATCAAGACCCCACCCACATACGTTAAACCATCTCATGAAAATCTCACAGTCATGGACCTAACACTTAGGATGTTTTCTATTGTATTAAACGTATATGTATCAAGACAATAACTACAAGAAAAAATTTTATTTTAATTTTTTTAATAGAAAAATGTTTTAATTTACCTATTGTCGTTAAATTTATAATGATTTTTTATTTGGTATAATAAAAAAATCATATTATTTTTATAATTTTTACATCCAATTTATAAATTAATTATTATTAATTATTATTTTTTGAAATAAATATTATCTTATTAACATATAATTATTAAATAATTTTTATTAAATATAAATGGTTATAAAAATTTTGTGAAATAAAATATAATTTTTATAAGTGTTCCAAAACTGTATCTACATAAACCCATGTCATTACTCAATAAATGTGGATTCCAATTTTCAAAGTCAATTTGAAAATATTAAGAAACCTTGTTTTGATAAAAATAATATAATTTATTGAATAAAAAATCCAAATTTATCTAATGGTGAATTTTCTATAATTTTCTAGGTTAGGTGAATTTGTTAATAAAAACTAAATACAGTATTATTATAATATTTGTATAATGACATCATAATATTCCATAAGAAATGTAATAAATAATTTAAGGGGTATAGACTTCCATATATATGTTATATAATTAAAATAATTTTGTTTTAATATCATTTGATTAATTTTTATAAATAAATAATGAATCCTCCATAACCTATAATATATTGTACTTTTTTAAAATCATTTCTTTAATAGTATGACTCACTTAAACACCAATATGTATAATTTTTTTTTTAATTTAGTCCATTTGAAAAATAAAATAACTATACCCAACTATATATGGTAGAAAACATGGGAATATAAAATTTAATTGTTTTTGGATTTAGTTATTTTATTATATATAGTCCAATACTGATGTTTGAGAAATAATAATGAATTCCTCACTCATTTATTATATATACCCCCCAAAACATCAACATCACTTCACATAAAATCATTGGGGAATGTCCATGCTATACCCTCCCCTCAATAGGGTCCTCACATGGTTCCCTCATTCTCTTAAGAATACCCTCCCAATAACATGGAGTCAAACACTCAAGGTAATGTATCCCCTCTTTCGCCCATTTATTCATGAATCTTATTCATTTTATGCCCTTTTGTTTTCAATTGATAATAATTTGTTTTGTTTTTTTAAATTCCACATTCACCCATTTTGGTAAATAAATTCTTTGAGTAACATTTCACTTTATTTATTACACCCTTGAAAATATATCCTCCCCCTATATACTGCCCATATTTCCCCATGGGATTTCATGCAATAAAATATGTTCTAAACAAACATTCTGAATTCCGATCAATTATATCACATTTATAAACTTATAATTATTCTCTGGGGTACAATAATGTATTTATTTGACACAAATTTATAAGTAATTAATATGTGATAAAAATTTAGTCCATGTTTGGTGATCCATATGGAACACATAAGTTGGAGAATGAAATAAATGTGACGGGTGCACCCAGAATTGGATTTCTATCCAATTTAATGTGTAATGTTAAAGACTTATGAGATATCATGACAGGGATTTGGGAGTGATCCTAACAGATCAAAAGACATTTCCCTTTATGATTTATTGGCTATTATCCTTTGCCTTTGATTATTTTGGAAATAGTTTATGTTGTTGGTACATTTCCCATTGTTCCTTTATGTTATATTACTATATCATTCCTCATTTTTTATGTTTTGTATTATCACTTCTTTTATACCCCATTTATAATCTTGATATCAATTTTATTCTTTATTCATGTTATTCCATGTTTATTCCTTTATTGATCTTTATAGATTACCCCATTCTTATGAATATCCCCATGATATCCCATTACATGTTAAGAATGAAGGAATAAAATGTTCATGTAAAAAATATAACAAATAATAATTTTTTATTTCATATTTTAATTTTTTATATAGTATTCCAAATTCAAAATAAAATATTGTTCAATATATTCTATTTTTTATTATATAAAATATTTTTAAAAAAATAATGTAATAATATGAAATAATGATCAGTTTACCATATATGTTATAAATGAAAATTTAATATATTTTTGGGATTAGGATTTGAAAACTGTAGAGAATTACATAGGGAAAAAATATGTATATTAAAATATATCTATATTTTTTAAAGTATAATGTATGTTGTTTATTAGGATATTATGTCTCTATTCGGATAATATTAGTGTATGTGGATCATGCACAAATGTACATAGGGGTAAAACCCGAAAACATCGAATTTATATAGACTTAACTAGGAACACAATCATGAAATGGGCCTTGTTTCACACCTAGTTTAACACTTCCATGTTATATTATTTTGTAAATTCATAATCTAATTATGATTCATTATTATGTGAAAAATTTTCATAAGAATATATGTTAAAAAATAGATCTTTTTCAATATATATTAAATCTTAGAAATTCATATGTTAAGGAGATACATGTAATTAACATGTTATCCCATTAATTTCATTTTATTTGAATTTATTTTTTTATTAGTTTAATAATACTCATCCCTAATGTTTCCATCAATTCTAGAAAATTGTAGGAAATTGCAGTAATTAGGGAAATAACCAATGTGATGGAAAATGTGACGATTTCTCCAATGAAATGACCCACACATTGAGAGTGGGAATAAGAAACTGTATGATGAAACTCTCCCAATTACCTCTGGTTCAAAATAGTAACATCGATCAGGAGATGAGCAAAAGTACCCAAAAAATGGACAAGCACCAAATTGAACTTTTATTCCAGAAACGCCATTGACATTTTATAGATCAGCTAACCCCTAAATCATGAATGAATGGATCAAATCCATTTCGATGATCTTACCCATCATAAAATGTTCATAGAAAGATAAGGGCCCACTGTCTATTTATCATATAGTGGGTAAAACTAATCAGTAGAGGAAATTGATCAATAATATGAAGCCGACATTTGATATTGAATCAAGGTGATGGAAGTAATTCCAAAACAATTTTTTGATATATATTTTCCTTTTACACTATGACATATAATAAAAAGGAATTTCCCATCACTCATGAAAAATAGGAGTACTCTATATGATCGTACATGGGAAACATCATAGGACTTGTCTAATACAACTCTAGCCTTGTAGTTACCCCTGAATATAAATTGAATTACTTTATTAGTTGGATGAAACCTAGTATACATAAATCCTTGGTGATCCGAGACATTTATAGATATGTGAAAATTGTATGATGTTACCTTAATGAAAAAATAGAGATCAATGAATATCATGGGTATTATATGAATACTAAGATGAAAGTGGATTTTATTTCATGTTTTCTAATGGTAAAATCAATTGGTGATACGAAATTTCCATATCCCACTTTTCAAAATAGAAAAAAGAGGAACCTCAAAACGTAACTAAGAGAAATAAAGAAATTCTATAGGTATTTTCAGGAGGGACACATAGAAATCTATTGTAGATTATGAAATCCCACAAACACGATAAATGAAATGAATTCTCGAGTAAAAAATTAGTTCATTTTTTAGTTATTCATTTTGAATTAACTAAGGAATTTAATAAGCCAATATACTAAAAAAGGGTTTCTTAGAGCCAACCAAAAACTATCATGGAATTATGGGAGAGTTTTATCTATCATAACCTCTAAGGTGGATCTTAAAAACAAAAAAGTGGTAGGAATTTTAGTTATTGATTCATGAATAGAAAATGTACTTTTTAATTTTCATTGAATTCATTCTTTCATAGAATTAATCTTACGTAAAACTATTTAAAGGCCACCAGAATGCATGGATGTTGAGCTATTGATAAAACTGAAAATGGTGTTGTTATTTTATTCCAAGTATATAACTAATACCATTCCAAAATTTGTCAGATGATCATTATGGTAAATATTATCATCCTACATTTGGTGTAATTTAATGAAATAATTTGTATTTATTAGATTAATCTATATAGATCCATAATTAATTGTAAAAGGTAGAAAATTATTCTTCACAATGAGAATAATCCTCTGATTTTTTACATATTAAAGAAGATGGATGAATCTTTTTTAGCACCAAAATCTCACATGTGGATATTTGTTTCTATGAGGAATCATATCAAGCTTAATGGATTCCATCTAAGGAAGGATTCATCCTTATTGACATTCCCATTATGATGGAATACGCTGAAGTGTTTCACAATGATTATTTTAGTCTTCCTCCTTATTGATAGGTTTATGTATCATCATTAAAATTAATTCAAGTTACATTATCCAAGAATACATATATAATATATTTTGTGAAACATTAGTAGAATAAGAATAAATAATAAGAGAATCTAGATAAAGGTATGATAATCCAATGTGCATCACAATGGGGTGAACATGTCTTCTTCGTTATGATGAAGATGAGTCAATGCGCCTTTTCAATAATTATCCTGAGCTCAACAAGATCACATTAAATAACAAATATCAGCATTCACGAATTGATGACTTGTTCTATTATCTATGGGGAGGAAAATAATTATCTGTGGTGGATCTCCAATTGGGGTATTATCATGTTAGGGTAATGAAGGGAAGAATCCCCAAGACTATGTTTCACACAAGGGACATGCACTATGAGTTCATAGTAATTCCATTTAGAGTCCCTAATTCTCCCATAATCTTCGTAAACATGATGAATAGAGTCTTTAGATATTTCCATGATAATGTGTTGGTAGTCTACATAGATTATATTTTAATATAATATAAAATTACGGGGGAGAATATGGATCATATGATTACAGTGAAAATGACCTTATGAAAGTAGAATAATTATTCTGAATACATCAATGGTGAGTTCTAGTATAATAAAGTATCATTATTTAATCACATTATTAAAATATATGGGTTACATGTGGACCCTTAAAATATAGAAAAAATGATTGATTTCAAAAGTCCACTATATATGATAGAAATTCCATATTTTATTTGATTAACTAAGTACTATAATCAATTTGAGATAAATTTATCACTATTTTCAAAACTATAAACCTTGAAAACACAAAAGGGTGACCAATTTTACTAGAATGATGAATTCAAAGAGATCATACATAAGTTAAAAAATAGGATTATCACTACACCAATTCTCACTCTAAACACAAGGGGATAAATTTATTGGGTTTTAAAAAATTCTTAAAATAATGGATGTGAGTGTCTGTTACCATATAATGGAAACATTATATCATAATATTCAAGGAAGTTAAAATTGAATTATTAAAAATTGCTAAAAATTTATAAAGAGTTGGCTTCAGTGATCTTCAAATTGAAAATATAGTGGCATGATATCGTTGGGGAGAAGTGGGAAATATATAAATCACAAGAGCCTCATGTATCTATTCATATAGAAGGATATGAATATTTTCCAATGTTAGGGCTTATAGATCATAATGTTCAATGACTTCCCAATACACTATAATCCTATAATAGTGAATAAGGTGGATGTATCTATATGTAAAAATGATCAAATGATTTTATCATTGATATTAATGGAATGGGATACAATCTTATTATTCAACAAATATTTAAAATGGGAATCATAATGGATGAAAAATAATCAATATTTTTAAAAATGAATTCTCAACCAATCCTTCGGGGATGAATAAGATTGGTCAATGTGATTATGTGGGATTTATGAAAAAAGTGGAAGCTATAAGAAATTTTAAATACACGTGGTTCAATGTTACTCAATAATGTGATGTGTGATTTAGATCCTAACTATGTGTACAATAAAAGTTAGACTTAAGGAAGGAGCTGTTGGATGATGCACATATCTCAAATAACGTGTATTGATATTTCTGTGAGAAATATTGGGGGGGGAAATGATGATTGATATCATGGGATATACATCAATATGCCTTAAATGTCCGAAAGTGAAGCTGGAATGTTCATAAAACCAAGGGGTGATGCAACCATTATCCATACCTACATGGAAATGGAAAAATATCCCCATGGTCATTGTGACGAGTTTACAAAATAAAACATGATGAGATAATTCTATTTGGTTTATGGTCGATTATCTTTCAAAGATTCCATAATTCATTGAGATTCGAATGGTTTTCTCACTTCACTATCTTTCAATGACATAAATTAGATTACAAGTGAGGTTGCATGCAACACCTCTATCAATTGTATTTTATTGAGACAAAATTAACATATTTATAAAAATTATTTTGATAAAATGAATATAATTTTTTGGAATCATAACATTCAAATTATACAAATTTTTATTCGTCATAATTTTCAAAGAAAACCGAAATTTTAGGTTATAATTAAATACAATGTAAATATATAGTGTGTATTATGACCTCAAAATGACCCTAAAGTGATGTAATAAATACTATAATGTGAATAAACAAACAAATCTATTCTTTCCATTTAAAATAATTCGATATAAGTTTTTATTTTTCAAAATATATAAATACTTTTTGAATCCTTAAAAACCTATAATATATATTTTAAGGTTTAAATTCATTTCATAATGAGTATGGATCACCTGCACCTCACCATGGGAAATTTTAATATGTTCTCCTGTTGTACTAATAAATTAATAAAATCCACAACCACTGGAAGAAACCATGAGAAAAAACCATGGTATGGATTCTTTGTTTTGTTATTTTATTACATTGAGTCTAAAACCTATGTGTGAGAAATGATAAATAATTCCTTATCCATTTCCTATATTAACAATCCCCATATACCACTTATTTTGACTATAAATACTTGGATAATTTCATTAATCTATAGTCCATTCTCTAGATTCATCCAATGGTTCTTTTAATAACTAAAAAACTCATCCCAATCACATGGAAACACAATCAAATTGTAAGGAATCTTCTATTTCACCCCATTATTCAAAATATATATTCAATTTATGCCCTGTATTTTTACTTCCTATGGTTTGGGTTTATTTTTACCCATTCCCTATATAGACCCTATGATTTATAAATTATTATCGACCCCTTACATTCACATCCATCACTCCCATGAACTTTTATGATCCCCTATTTTTATACTGAAATTTCACTGTGGGGTTCCAGGATAAAAATGTTTGGTGAATACCCACAACAAATTCATATCATTGGTGTTCACTTTTATGATCAAATAATTATTTCAATAGTGACTTACATGAATTTATTCCACACTCATTGATTTTGGGAAAATAATTAATGTAAAATGTATCCATTATGTGTGATCTATATGCCATACTAAATCATGATATTGAAATGAAAATGATGTGTGTTCCTGGAATTATATAGAGATCTAATGAATTAGGTAGTGTTTTAGTCTCATGAAACACTATACTGGGGATTAGGGATTGATCCTAATCTATATCAAGTCTTTTTACTTTATTATATCTTCTTATATAACCATGACATATGATTTTGATGCAATATTTTAGGTTCTTTTAAACATTTTCTATGTTGTCTTTATGTTATCATGTTATATCATGACTCGTTGTCAATTTTTATGAATATCTCACCCTTTTCCAAGTTAATATCCTTATTGTCTATTATTTATTAAATTATTTATTTTATTCCATGTTTATTCCCTTACAAGGCTTTATAACTCACCTTATTATTATGAATTTCTACATAGTGTCTAATGAAGTGTTAATTGCGAAATAATAAAATGATCATGTTATGTATGTATTCAATGAAGATTATGCATTCCCAATTTTTTTGATGAACATAATCCAAAATAAAATATAAATATATGTTGATCATTCAGTTTGTACTTTGAATAATTTTATATAAAAAGTATTTTACTAATGTGGAATAATGAGAAAGTTTATCATATGTAATTTATTTATTGAATTAAATATGTCAAACCATTGGTTTTCTTTTTTAGTTTTGGATATTAATGTATTATTTTCTCAAATAATTTTTATTCATTTTATTTTTTATTTAAATTATGGTAATCATTTTTTTTCTCAGGATAGGTGATATAAGTTGTTATTATTTTACAGATCTTAATTTACATTAAACATTATTTTTATTTTCTTTGGCATTAAGAATTTACCTTAAATTTCATGACTTAATAGATGGGGGGTGAAATTGATCAGTGTACAACCAAATAAAGAATTATTCTAAAAAAATTTAAATAAATCAAGTAATTACATTTTATCAAGTTTTCTATCATGATATTAATATATTCCCTAAAAATTATGAAACGAAAATTGACATATAATTATTACCATTTTATCATAATTTATTATGAATTTATGTTATATTCACAAATTAATTATTGATGTTTTTGATTTGTTAAATTAATCTGAGAGATGTTATCTATGACTCTCTATGAGACCTTCAATGATATAATTCTCTTTCATGTCTTTATTATTAATTTATATTTACATTATTATAATTTTAACCACAGTGTTGTGTTAGTATACTTACCTTCACATTTCCCTTTCCTAATTTTTATGTGGATGTTTAATTTAACCTATTGATGATATTGGTTTTCATTATGTGTATTTGAGAATGTCAAAAACATTTATACCATGAAAAGTTTCAAATATCTATGACACAAATTATTATATATGAGGAGAATGTAACACCCTTATATTTTAAAATAATATCATTATATTCTATGAAATATACAACATAGAGCATCAAAATTAAATGACCCATGAAATTTATTATTTATATATAGTTGATGTAATGTAGAAATTTAATAGTTAGTTATAAATAAGATTAATTTCATTATAAAAAATATAGAATTATCATACTCTTATAAATTTATTTAAAACATATTGGTGAATAATAACTCAATTATTAGTAAACTAATTTTATTATTTAAATATAACTTTTTATAGGAAATGGATATTTTCTAATTACCTAAATATGATTATAACGAAATTTTGAGTCTGTCGAATTTTTTTAAAAAATGATAAATTTTATAAAACCAGAATGTTAAAATTATATTCAGTCGGAATTTGATATTTTTGTTAAAATATTAATATCAATAATTTACTGAATTTTATATAAGTATGAGTAAAAGTAGTACAAAAGGTTTAATGGGCTTGCACAATCATACAAAAACTAAAAATAACGTATCACAGATATAATAGAAAATTTTTCATCATAATGAATCTATCCATTCCGATGCAACTCATATTGACTTATTCACTACAAATCAAAATCATCCCTAAGCCTATTTCAAAAAAACTAGAAACTATATTTCACTATAATAGAGAAATACCACAATGCAGTTTTTCTATGACGCTGTAGAAATCGATATCCATGTCATAATAAAGTTTGAGTACATTTAGATCTCTATAATATTTAATGATATCTCAATTATTTTTACTCATTATTAATAGTAACTGTAGAAAATATATATCACCACATAAGGGAAGGACGACTACCTATTTTTACAATGAATATAATTAAGACTGAAAAATTAACCTAATAGTCTTTACTATCCTATTGGATTTGTGGATTTTAAAATTTTCCATACAATTCTCAAATATTCGATCACATGGTGAGATTTTTATTAAACTTTTAATCTTATAATATTTTTATAAATGTGGTAGAAAAAATCTTCCACATCCATTCATTTAATAAAAATATTACATTTTGATATAGAAAAAGACGATTTTGTTATTTAAAAATATTATTTTTAAGAATAGAATATTTTTTATAATCGTAATGAAATAATATGATTAAAAACTTATACAATGTGGAATCAATATTTATGAAATTCATATTCAAATAAAATAAAATATTTCATAAATATTAAAAATATTATAAATTGAACTAATTATTGTGGTCTATGATTTTTTAGATAAATATAATATTATAGTGATGTTGAAAAGAATAATATTTGAATTGTATTTATTTATTGATTTGAATGTTAATCTACAAGAACAATTCCAAAAATGGAATTAATCATATTTTAAAATGAATAATATTTTTTTAAAATAACTTATATTTTATAAAAATCGAGGCATTATACAAAGGATTTGGGTATGATTCATAATTAGTCCAATATTCTCTTTATTTCCTAATTGTTCTTTTATAGTATCTATCATTACCCTTGAAGATTCAAATCATTTTTACACTACAAATCTTCAATGAGGGTTAACGCATGTTAAATCCAAAAGATAAGGGTAAAAACCTACAAGGAAAATATCCAAATTTTATATGTTAATGAAATATAAACCCAAAATCATAATATATTATAATTATATAAGTTTGGAACATTTATAGTGGACAGAAAATTATATTAATTTAATATTTTATGAAATATCAAAATTACCCCTCCACTAAATTATAAAATGGAACCACATCTACGCTTTTCATTAGACCTGAACAGACAATTTATTTAGACAACATCCACCCAAAATTCATTCTTACTTACCTTTCCATTTTATAGAGTCCGTATTTTGAATATAAAATCTTCACTGTAGTGATTTTGGGATAAATGTAAATAGGATTCCACAATAAGAGGTAATACTTCTAACTGATATTTTCTGTTTCTTTTCATCTTGTATCTCATCAAATAACTATAAAGACATGATGATTTAATAAAAACAAAATATATAATATAAAATAAAATTATGCATTAAATTTGTTCCCTATATACATATCCTCTTCCTTTGAATGGGAGACAAAACTCTCATTCAAGTGTATAGAAGATAACTGCATCAAAAACCGATGCAATAATATTTTATCACCACCACCCACGATTGTTTTTAATGTTGGAATAAAATTTTTTTTAAAAATATTCATCGAAAATTTATCACTCAATAGAAATAAAATTTCCCGAGATTTAATAACCTTTCATTCATTAAAAAAATCCTAACAATGTTAATATGTAGGTGGATATTACCACATCCATAGTGCAATGTTATTATTTTTTCACAAAAAGAAGACATATTTTCTATATATATGTGTATTTGAATAAATAATATTAAATTAATGATATACTAATAATTATTTATGTTAAAATTAAAATTATATCCATTCAATCATGATGGTAAAAAAATAAGAAACACTACCCATGCTTACATACGACATACCATCACCATGATTATAACAAAGTACATTTTTTATAACCATGTTTTAATTATTTGGTTAAAAGTATAAATTTTGAATAATAATTATAACTATATTATAATTATTATTCATGTGATTATAGAGTAATGGCCATTATTATAATTTTCAAACTACCGAATTAAGTTGGTACTTATTAACTTAATGTCATCATAACATCCTACATGAAATTAATTAATTAATTAATTAAAGGCATCAAATAAAA
Source organism: Viscum album (assembly GCA_963277665.1). Lineage (NCBI taxonomy): Eukaryota > Viridiplantae > Streptophyta > Magnoliopsida > Santalales > Viscaceae > Viscum > Viscum album. The sequence continues at coordinate 1,362,359,950 of OY728162.1, read as the reverse complement.
TAAATGTAATAATAAACATGAAAATGTTCTTATGTAAGTAAATAATTATCCAAAGGTTATTATTCATGATGATGAAGAACATTCCTAACCAGCAAGATTTGAGCTATGGGGTTTTTTACACCAATTACATTTCAATAGGTTATATTATATCATCATTTTCTATGAAATATAAGACATTAAAAAAATTAATTTATATTATATTTATATTATATTTCCGATTTTTACTATTTTTATTTAAATATGATACAAAAAATAAATTCATATACTAATTCTTACATCAATGTTAGGGTCAATGTTACATATTACATTTCAAATTCCATTCATTTGAGAAAAATTTGATATTATATAACTCTTTACTTTCATGTTTTTTATATAATTCACCATTGATATATTTATCATTATAATCTATTTATTAACTGTAAGTAATGATTTATTTCATATTTATTTCTACTAGTTTTATATTTAAAAGGAACCAAATAAAGAAAAAAATTATAATCAAAATTTTTGGGATTTATATTAATTTCATATTTTGTATTAATATAATATAACCTTCATAAAATCCATCTATTTAATTTTTATATGGATTTTAAGGATCTACTATATTTTTTCCAGCTCCCCTACTCACACATGAATCAATAAATTAAATGCTTAAAATAAAAGAAATTAATATTTTAATTTTTGATTTGGTATATTTATCTTCCTTGTAAATTTTTCAATAAAATGTATTTAATAAACTTTTTATCATTAATTTCTGATTTTTAAGGTCATGTTTACTTTTTTTATAAATATTTACAAAATTATTTAAAATGAATTTCCCTTTCAGTTTCCAAATAAATAATTTTTTAACATTTAATAAAAATTAAGGAATCATTTTTTTAGTTTTCTTGACAAAAAAAAATTATTGTTAATCATGAAGTCTCAATGAAATCCATAATATATTAAATAAATAAATTTTTCTTTTAAAATAAATTTTCTTAACAAAAATTATATTCCATTTAGTTTATCGAAGTAATTTGAAAACTAAAAATGGATTTTTTTTATAAAAAATGTATTTAATAATCTTCTTAGGGAATTTATATTCCTCAATCAGAAAAACATTTATTTAAAATATAATATAAATGTGATAAATTATAAGAATAATATATTTATTTGACCACAAAATGGTTAATGAACAATGTGACTAGTGTAATGTTTGATTATAATGTTTTTAATTAATTTCATGGTTGATAATTTTCTATTAAAACAGTCACTTTATTGTGAAAATTAAACATCTAATTACACATAAATATCCATATTCAATATATTAAATATATGATTATTTCATAAAAGATGAATATTTTTTATATATGAGGTTTTTAAATTATATTTACTAAATAACTAAGTAATATTATTCCAAATAAGTATTATTTATTAAATATGTTTATTTACTCATGAGAAATAGTTTTTACAAATTGAATTGATCATTCAATATTTGAGAAATTCATTTTATATGATGTTGTGGATGGGGAAGTTCTTATATATCCCTTTAATGTTTCATATTGTCTTATGATACATACTAGATGTCCATCCATATTAAGTTGATTTTTGGTGTAACCTTCCGATTGATTAAACTATATTAGTTCATGGTGTTGATGGTATAGATTTAATGATATCTATGATCATTAGATAAAATTTTATGAATTTATTTAGACAGTAATTTAGATATTATTTTCCCAGAGAATAATACATTGATATTATCTATGGATTCATTTCTATCTAATTTTATTGGTTAAATGTACTGTGATTTTAGTTCATTACCATTCCTTGTTTTTCATTATTTATTCACTCAGGATAACTTCTATTATATATAACCCTTAGTAAAAACATGATGTCATACTTATTTTATTCCCTTTTCCAATGATATGATGAATATATATTTAATTTGGTCAAAGGAGGAAGAATAATCACTCATACTTTGTTTTATATTAATCGTACAATGTAAAATGTGATAATGTTCATAAATAGTTTACAAACCTATTAAGACATTATAATCCACATGATGTGATCTCTTTTATCTAGAATAATTTAAATAATTTAAATATTATCCCTGGGTATAGAAGATTGGTTATTTATATCCATATTATTTATCAATAATAATTTACCTTGTATAATCATAACCTAAGAACAATATACCACTAGTTAAAAATATTTATAGTTATGGATTTTGATGTATAAATTAAAAATTCCCTACAAATTAAACTATTTTAATAGTTTTATATAAATAAATTTATTTCTTTTTTACAATAAGTATATAATCTAATACAATTAAATGGTTTCATTAACCACATTATTATGAGAATTAGATTGTTGATGAAATTGGGACATTTATTTATTCTGCATGTATTTTATTAGAATAATGAATTTAAACAAAATTTTGAGAGTTGTAATATCCCAAAATGATGTTATTTGGATGGGGTTTATGCCTTGTTTGTTTCCCTATGATTTTTGTAGGCCTCCGGGGGTGTTTTCTAAGGTATGATAATACTGAAAAGGGTAGCTTGTATCTATCCATATGATGGATCAGGGTATTCGTGGGAAAAAATACAATCATGGAGCGGATTTTAGAGTTTTAGGAAAACAAATTCTGGTCAGTTAGTGGAATGAAAATATGGTAGTTTGAATCCTATTGTTACACTGTGACATATGGAAATACTGTTTATTTGATTAAAAGGAGCCCACCTTATTTCAGATAAATTGGACGTGCAAATGAAAACTCAACAAAAGAATCCCTTCCTCTATTATCGTATAATTTAGATACTAATATGTTTGATTCTACAATATTAAATGTTATGATATTCTTCATCCATCATTTTACATTGCATTTACCCCAATCATTCCTTATTTTAGAAATTTCTCATTTATTATTTATATGATTCCATATGGTATAATAGAATGAACCACTTAAAAATGGGATTTATCTCATCTTATACAGAGGATTTCCGATACGACTTCTTTATGAAAAAATCCATAGTTCTTGTGAAGGTACATTTTTAGTTGAAATCATCTAATATTTCCCACATAATAATACTAAATTGGTTGTTTTTTTTTCCCCACAATTTGGATTTTTATAAAATTATGTCATTATCATATTTTACACGGTATATGAATATATTTCCCGTGTTACTTTTAGGAAATGATATCTAGTATGGATTTTGTCATGTACGAATTTATAATTTTATGTTGAGTTCCCTCACATTTTTTTAATAAATTTTAATTGAGTTATATTTAATTATTTAAAATTCAAGGGAATAGGATAGAAACTCAATGGCATGGATGGTGGCTAAAAGTAATTAGGAAACACTATCATGGCCATTAAGACATTCAACGATGGGATTTTGATCTTGCCGAGTTTTGTGGTATTGTGTGTTCTACCCAATGGTATTAAGTAAAATTTTTTGCATGTTATATGACATTATCCAACTTTGTTGACCGATCCTATGTTCATAATTGTGAGATGAATAAAATGGAATAAACATAAATTGACTGACCAAACCAATTAATTTTTGATATTCACTTCCATGCATAATTATTAAATAAACAGTACACCTTAAATAATATATATTTCTTAATTAATTGACATGGTTTCATGGTTCATATTGAATATTATATGATGGCATACTTCCTAGCTGATGGTGGATGAGGTATGATGTCATTTATGTAAATCTACTTTATTTATTTATCTTATATTGATGATTGTTTTTGTGTATGTGTGGGTCCACGAGACCTATTCATGATTTCTTTCATATAGTGTGCATGTGTAGTCCTGAAACAAATTTTGATTCCTTGATCCCATATGTATACATCTGCCTCATATGAGACTTATATTGATTCATTATCATATAATCTATGTGTGTATCCCTGAGACAAATGCATGTTCTTTGTTCATAATGATTTTGTTAAATACGATACATTCTCAAATTGATGCAATATTCAATCTGTTATTTGTATTCAATATTGAATGTGTTGTTACTCAATCACCTATAGTTGATCATATAGATCGAGAAATAGAAACTATTTCCCCTAAAATGATTACATCATATATTGGTCTGTATATATGTGGGTTTTCTCTAATGGTGTGATGTGTCACACATGTTTTGATAGAAGTCTATCATAGCGGAATGTGTTATTTAGATAGATCCAAGTTGTGGCACTTGGACCATCTCACCAGAGAGGGGTGTTTCATATGATAAATTAGTCTTTAAATCTACAATCCCATTATTTGGAATGCGTCACACGTGGTTTTTGGATTTCTCATCAAGGAAAGGATTGTTTAAATGTGTCTAGTTGAGATTATATAAACATGTAGATAAATATAAAATATTCACGGTTTTTGGAAGTTTGGTTAGTGCACAGACACATGGTTTATCGATGTGTTACATGTGTGTGTTGTGTTGGTTATATTTTATCACTTTATCGTTAATATAGGTCATGATTACATTATTATAAGATCATCACATGAATATACGTATTATTATTAATAGTTAGGAACAAAACTATTTTTTGTGCTTCCTACATATATTTAATCACACCCTGCATATGTGTTCATGGTACTTGGGTTCCAAAAAACCTTCACTTCTTTTTGGTAGAGGTTGGCTTGAGACTCATGTTTTATTGTCCAGTGGGGTTTTCCAGAATGATTCTAAAGACCAGGGTGATATGTCTCTTGGAGTAGGGGAATATCCTCTAATACTTTTATTATTTTTATTATTTATATGATTGTGCTGCTGGGAAATCAAACTCTAGTTTCATGTTGTTGAACGTGAGTCAATTTATTTTTCATTTATTCATACAGTTAGCATGTAATTATTTTTGGGTTAATTTGATTTCATGATGTTATTTATTTTGTTATTTATATGTTAATGTAATTATCATTTGAGATATTTGTTCCAGATGATTCCTCTTTATAACATTTTTTATAGTCTTTAGCCTATTGAAAATGGGGTAGCGCACCAATAGTCATGGAAAAATCCAAATCATAAATGCCTATTCATATCATCATGTTTGGAAATGGTTTCAAATAACATGATATATTGTTTTTCTACATTTTTAATTTGGTATATTGGTTACATATTAATGTTATATATATTTTTATGATGCAAAATATAGTGCATCATTATCAGCATTTTTGGGTGATTTCTTGGTATTCATCGGATATTATTGATTTTCCAAATTTTCACAGTTATGGTTTATAATATTTCAGATCATGTGACACACATGGATTTTATTTCACTTGATTTTATTTGGATATGGATCATGGAAATTCTAGAATGTAGAATCATGAATATCATATTGGACATGTTTTTTTCTTAGGAAATATATTCTCTTTATCTGTGATTGTGTTGGCACTTATGCATGTCTAATTATTATATAATGTTATGTTAGACTATGATGTGGTGAAAATAGATGGAGGTGGATATAGTGGTGACGTTGATGTAGTACCTCTATGCATAGTTATTGAAATGTGTCTTTTTGGGTTCATGTTAAGCATTAAATTATATAATAATGACTTTCTATGAGTATTATATATATGGGTCATTTTAATTTTACATCCAACTTCATATTATATGGAATTATCCATCTTTAACCCATTTTAATTCTATTTAACTCGACCTGGTGTCCATGGATGGCACCATTGCTAGTCTATGAGTGAATCTATGTCTACATCTCATGATAAATTTTCTTCAATAAAAGATCCTGACCATCTATGTTGATGTGATAGTCTCATTTATTGGTACTCTTTTTCCTTGTTTTGATTAATTTTTTTTGAGATATTTCATAGAGTATTGGGTGAAATTTAAAAAAATGTAAGGATAAACGAAAGTGCTTGATTGGTGAACAATTTTACAAAACCTTGAACCCTATCACACCAAACCATTAAAAAATAGAGGCGATTTACATGGCTAGTGTAGGGTCTATCAAACCCAGAATCCTATTTAGAGAAACTATCCTTCGATCTAAATTTTTTTATGGACTAGTTAGCAGCATTCTAGACCCACGTAGGTTGATACTTTTGGGGAGAATTTATTGAATAACCTAAGGGTGACAATTATATTCTCTATAGATAATTGGATATTCTGGAGGTCCATATAGGGAAAAATCATGAACAACTAGGCGACCTCACCACCTAGTTTTCTAGTGTATTGTTAGATGATAGAGGTCTGAATCATGGAATTCTTCTACCAATAGTGGACACGTATTTGGATTTGTTTTCCAAAAAACTTATTATGGAATACTCATGAGAAAGATGTGTGATTTTTTATTGAACTCAATCATTAGGATTACCCAATATCTATTACCCAATTTAGAATGTCCCAAATAGATATTCAACTGCTCCATACATATATATAAAATATATAGGATAAGTTGTTTATCTAGATAGGTATGCTTTCTAGGGGATCTCCATTCTTATTTCTGAAGAAGGCTGATAGAACTCTAAACTTGTGTGTTAATTATTATAAGATGAACCATATGACTATGATAAAATACCATTATTTTCTACATATCAACATTCTATAACTACTAGAACTTAGATTTCTATAGTAGATGCATTAATTTTTTATAGGTTTACATGAAAACAAATCTTAAAGCATTATTCAATTCTTCATATGTGTAAATAAATATTACACTCATGATACCCATAATGTAGTTGAAAATTAATATAAATATATAATATAAAATTAAATAATATATATCCTTTAATGTTTATTCAAATATTTATTCTTAACTACCTTGTAGAGAAACATAATATGGGTAAGATCAAATTATTTGTAAGAGTGAGTAAAAGAAAAGTACTAATAAAAAAAATAATGATTAATGGTATGTAATTGAATCAAAATTTCCATTTAAACCACTAGATAGGGTGTAATCAATATTTAATGTTAAATAATTGAAACATATTCTATTTGTTAAATTAACTGTTAATAAAACACATCCACTGATATATTGATGAAAAATGACTTGGATAAATAATAATAATTTTTAAATGAGGTAAATGATTTTTTTACATCATTTTGGGGGCCCATCAAAACCTATAATGTTATGACCTTCCATACTACTATTTAAACTATTATGATTTATCCAAATTATTTTTCTCATGAGAACCTGTCGATGAATTGATGGGATATATAATTTATAAGCACTATATACCATTTACACTCAAATAAACTAATCAAATAAAAGAATTGGAACAAATAATATTCCTTATCAAATTAAAATATTTAATTATGAATACATATTTGAATTTTTTCCACATTGTAGGTTAAATAACATCAAGTATTTTTGACATTGATGAATGGAAATACCCTTCAAGAAAATAATCTTTACACATTCCAATGTGTCACACACCACTTACATTTGAATCATTGTTCTCGTGAATTAATGAAAATAAAAAATATTATTGTATCTCGATAATTAGGAAATTCATGATACATCTTGTAAAATGGATTTCTATACACCATATATTAGAAACTAGGATCGTTATCATATCAACTGTCTCAATAAAATGCAATTGAGACGAATTCCCTTAAACCTTTATAATATTTTATATAAAAGGTAGAGATTTTTTAAAAGAAAGTGGATTCATTGAAAATAACCTCAGAAAATAAAAAAAGGATTCCTCCAAACATTATGGTGTAGTGATGGTGGAAATTGATGCTCATTCCATATTTTTGTTCAAAGGGTCATAAAGTACATTGTTTGGAAAATTAAAAAAGGATTCATTTCAAACAAATTTTTTAAAAGTCAGAAGTGGGTGAAGGAATTAAAATATTTGTAGGCTAATTGTAAAATTATTTTTTAATATATTTTTATGAAACTAGGACATAAATGATAAATATTTCCCAAGATATTCATTGGTATAAAAATTATTGGTAATAATGTGATTGTGTAATTGACCTTTACCTTGTTTTTCATTTTGTTTTATCGTCCTTTAACCTCTGGTATAATGGTTTTAAGAGAGTTTGAATATTATTATTTAAACATATTAAAAATTTTGATATCATATATGATCATATTATAGTATCTTGTTACATAATTTTCAATAATATTTTTTTATTATCACTATTTTATGTGTTATATTCACAGTTTCTTAAGTAGGTTTTGACAAATTATTTTTCATTCCAATTACATTTATCATAATTTAATCATCTCTTAAATGTAATGAATGATGTAATTATCATTTATAATGAGGAAATATTTATTTATAATAATATTAGGGGTGTAGAGACCCAAAGCCTGACGTACATGGGCATTACATTACATTTGCAGAATACTTAGTACATAACAAAAAACACATACACAAATATTGTAATAGTTTAGTGTCTTTGGAAACTCGGAACATAATATTCTTATCGTGGTGAAAGATCTTCAATATCTCCCATAAAGATCTTCCCTTTTTTTACCTAAAACATTTCTTTATATCCTTGGGAAAAGAAAACATAAAAGGGTGAGCTCAAATGATCAGTAAGGGTAAACAAAAGAAATATCAATCACAACATATACATAAGAACTTAGCTTTTGGAAATCCTAACCTGCAAAAGAGCTCATAATATCATAACATGGGATAAATAATAGAAGTGAAATGTAATACCAATAATCAAAACATAAAACATGAAACTTTGTGGAATACACACATAATCATCATTTCTTGTTAGTCAAGACTCATTGCCAAGACTATCTTAGTGGACAAAGTCCCTTTCTGAACCAAGTCACCCTCCTTTCAGTCCCGTTTCATTGAACCGGTATAACCTACCATTCCGGCCATGTCTATCTCATGAGATATAAAATATTTACCCAATGCATTGGAGGGAGATATAGGTCCCACCCATCTCGTAATGATACCATTCTTATGTGTGCCACAAAATCATAAATCATACATCATTGCATAACCCATGTAGTAAAAATGAGATTCTTAAACAACGTGACATCATAAAACAATTCATAAAAGATAAAGGAATTCATAAAAATATTTCTATCACAACATAATCAAATCCATGTAATAATAGGGATAGAAACAGAACCCTATATTATCATAGATGGAAAATAATTTTGATAAAAACACTTGAACTCCATTTTTGAGGAAAATTTCCTTTCTTCTTCAAAAACACTTTTCCTTTATTAACATTTCGTACAATCATAAACTAAAAGATGTTGATTAAAAATAAACTTGAAAACTTGTAAAGGAAACTTCTTGGAATAATGTTTTAAAAATCCATTTATTTTGTATAAGTTAAAAAACATTCTTCGTACTTTTGTCGGAAAAGTCAAAAAGTACCTCGTACGAAAAACGTCAAAAGATTCCATTCATATCTTTTAATAAAAACTCACTGATGGGTAAAATTGAATTTAAAAAAATTTTAAGTGTATGGAAATAATAATACATATTGAGGAAACATGGATGTGGATAATAAAATACACCCCAGTAAATTTCAAAGTATAAACAATCTCGAATAAAATTGAGTTTGTGATATTTCTCTTACCTTAGGTCCGACTTGCTTTGTAAGTTCCCGAACCTCCTGTATAATGATTTAAATCATGTTATTGACTTATTCCCTAATCATATTTATTGTTATTATATCATATATTGTCCACTTATGACTTTATATTACCCGTTCTTTTGTAAATTCATGTTAAAGTAGCGTTTTGGGTAAAATCGTCTCATTTGTCGTTCGTGTTTTTAACTTGTAATTATTAATATGATTACTTGGATCATGATTACTTATATCCAGAATGTAAAACATGATTTATATATAATATATATTCCGAATATATATATATATATATATATAATATATTGATAAATGGAATGAAATACACCGTTCATGGAGACGGTAGTCCGTACGTACGAATGAATGCTGTTTTCGTTTCCTTATTGAATTGAATGGAATTAAGTAGATGACATACATATAAATATACATAAATACAGTATCATTATTATTTCATATATTTCATTAGTACTTATTATATATACTTTACAATCATTCATGAATGGTTAATCATTGAGAATGAATCTCATCGCGTCGTGGAGACGGTTGTCCGTACGTACGCACGAGCGATTCTATCGTTCCCATGGTCGTGGAATTGTGTTGAAGTGTATGTATACTATTTAAATATCAATATAACTTTATAATAATCATATATAGTTACACATTACACCATTATACCCATCCAATTAAGGTGGTGATGGAAAATAGGTTACACTACGGCGTGGAGACGGTATTCCGTAGATACGCACGCGCGTTGATTTCCTTTTTCCGTAGGATGGATAGAAGGTTAATTAGAGTTGTTTCATATTTATAATAACAAATAAGTATATAATAAATACTGATGTTATTACTTTATCATGAAACAACAAAATAAGAAGAAGTTGGAGAAGAAAGAAATTGAAAAAGATCGGTAATGGATATTACCTCTTTTTGACGCGCCTTCATTTAACCTCCACTTAAAGAACTATGGATGGTCTTTGAAGAAGCCCAGGACCTCTAGGATTATACTAGGAAAGTTTAGAAGAGATTTTGGCAGGGTTTGGCCGAGATTGAATGCTCAAATTGGTGTGAGGAGGAAAGGGAGGAGGTGCCCTTTTATAAGGGAGGAGAGGGGCATCTTAGGAAAATCTCAAAATATTATTTTATATTAAGGTCAAATTCGGTTTATAATGGTTCAAAATGGTCTTATTTCTAAGATAAAGTGGGTATGGGTCTAAATCCTCTCATACAATAGGATTTAGACAAGTTTAGGTTATTATTGTAACCTTATCAATTAGATTTAACTCTAAGTTAAATAATTTAACTTTTACCGTGTCTTTTTGTCTTCTTACGCTATATGGTTAATAAACATACTATATGAGACCAAACGAACCCCAAGTTTTTTATTATTAATATATATATCCTTATATAAGTCATTTGGACGAACATTAGGTTTTTAGGAATTAAATAACAATTAATAATATAATATTTGTTTTAAAAACTAATTCATGTCAATTTTGACACTATTTGGTACATGATTTTTATGAAATTTCTAACAGAATGATAAGTTAGAAACCAAGTTACTTAAATCAACAATAACATGTCATATTAACCTAGAAAATTATTTCAAGTCATAAAAAGTCTCCAATTACATTTATTTGGGCATTTATAACATCAATTATGTTAATATTTTCTTAAAAAGGTAATTACTGCATCATCGTTGTGTCATAAATAAATTAAATTATTTAAAGTATAAAAATTACAAATAAAAAACCATTATGTAGGAAATCGTTTTATCTTTCTAATGAATATTTAGAGTCGAAATTATATTATGTATAACCCTATATTAAAAATGTTTTTGTAAATAAACTTTGATTTTAACTCATTTAACTCTTCTTTGAATTAAATAATAATAAATGTCCTGATCTAATCCAACTGGGCCTAAATGAAAATATTTTACACTTAAGGTTGTTTTTGGTCGAGATAAACTTGTCCAATAGGATTAGTACATGTGTTAGGGTAATATTAATATCATTTGTACCCTTAATTACACTATTTACTTTTAACTGTGGTAAATAAAAGTAAAAAGTTACTATTCACGAAAAATTATTTTCATCTCATTGAACCACATTTTACTTAGTGACATCAAATGTGTGTCTCGGATTTTTGAAATTCCATTCATAGAAGCGGTAAAATTAAGATTTATGAAAAAATAATTTTTTTAACTACCACTTAGTAGTTTCACTATTCATAAAAAATCGATGTTTTTCAGAAAAATGCCAAAATTTCACCCTAATCTATAATTGATATTCTGAATTAAAAAATGATTTCTATTTTACAAAATTACAAAAATATAAGTTTCATTAATTAATTTTATAATTAATTTCCCCTGTCACAACAAGTAGCGTGTTTTTAATAGATAATAATTATCAAAAGATTAACACTTGTTTATGTCTGGTGTAAATGTGAAATTACATCCAATGACCAACATTGTATTGAATTGTAAAAATATATTCTAAATATACTTTAAAACCACTCAAATTAATAATTTATCACTATTAATTATTTCTATTAAAAAAGTTGTTTTTCATTAAAATTTAGTAATTTTCACAATTCATCAGAATATGAAAGTTATCCGAAAAGTACCAAAATTTCACCTTAGCCTAAATTCGATAATCCGAATCCCAAAATGAAGTCCATTTTGAGAGATAAAATTTATAAAATTTTAAAACATGGTTATTATTATTCATAACGGCTAGTTATAATAATATTTTAATAGCATATCGTTGTTTAGTGAAACTCGGTATTGCGTACTAAACACGCTATCGAGGAAGGTCGTGATTGCATGCAAGGAAAGTCAAGGTTGTGTGTTGTGCAAACTCCTTTTGGTGTAGCGTATTAAACAATACATTAATGAAATTAAAAAGAATATTTTTCATAAAATATTGGGGTGTTACATTCTACCCCCCTTAAAATGAATTTCTCCCTCGAAATTCATCGGGGTTATAAATGGTTTACTATTAAAAAGTTTCTTTAATCGAAACCCACATCGTAAAAAGGAATACCAAAACCAATCTTTAAAAACCAAAGTATGAAACGTAACGGTTACCCAAATAAACTAATCACTGGGTTTCCACATAGGTGAAAATATGGATATGGAAGAGAAATATAACCATCATGTTCTGATGGAGAGTGGTAGAGAACATGGCTATGGAAAAGCTAGCAATAACAAAGCCATAAATTTTTGACGATCTAAGGTACCATCTGATTCATCAGATATAAGATCACTAAGACAACATTTTTGGTTTTCAATATTATTTCCCTAAAGTTGATGAAATTGAAATTAGAAGAAATACTTTCATGATTTTGGTATAGTCTCACCGTTTTTCGTTCTTTGGACAATTTACACTTCATCTCTTAAAGAAATGAATTTGAATTTTGTCATTCGTGATGTGTTAGCAGATCATTTGATAGAATGATGGGTCATTCCATCTCTTTCAAACAAATGGTTAGCAAAATTTATAAGTCCATCTTATGGTTAATCATATATGGTTCCAAAAATGAACTTATACTACATATATCATACCTCTTAATAAAATAAAACTAGTTTCTACTAACCAGGGACTTCTTGTAGGCCAGTGGTAGGCGATAAAGGCCAGTCACACTTCGATTGTGGGTTCGATTCCCACAGCCTTGTCCGACGGGATGGGTTGTCGCCCGTCCTGCAGGTTGTCCCTTTTCTAAAACTATATTACTATAACATCGCATCAATAATATCGAAAAAACTTCTATCCTTAAACAATACTAACTTATGTCCAACATAATCCATTCCAATCATTAGGATTATCCATAATACTGCAGTCCACTCTCATAACATAGTGAAAACGATTACCAGAGATTTAATACCATCGTTGATCCCCATATATCATAAGATATGTTTTGTTGGTCACATTCCAAACATTCAAAGTCCTTAATAATTTATTCTCTTGAATACCCATTTATCCTTTGTGAAAACATGAATGCAGTTAAAAGTTAACACCTTCCACATACCAAAATCCTCAAAATTCTATATACTCAAACCATGATATAACTTAGTCCTTATATAAATCATGAGCTCTTGAATACTGTAAAACATTTCATTTTCTCCTTATCCCTTCATTATGCGCATATCATCTACTTTACAAAATATTTGAATCACTTTTCATGGTTACCGGTACCTTAAATTTATTTAAAACCACAATAGACCAATACATAAATATTCCTATACACCATAAAAGTACCTCAACAACATTATTCTCGAATACCAATACATAAACACTTCAGTCCATCCACTTCAATGATTGTCCAGGAATAAGTCCTTCCTTGATTTAGAAGTAACTTTTTAGGTCAGGGCATTGAGTTGGGTAATGCCCATACTCTCCACAAATAAGACATTGAACTCTATAATAGTCTGTCACTCTATGACCGTTTTCTCCCCACGGATAACATTGGTCCCTCCATTTGAGGTATTCCTCAAGGTTCTTCTTCCCATATTTATAAATCTCAATCTTCATTTCTTTATGCTCCTCAACATGTGAACATTCATAATAGTTTATCTTCCACTTCATTGATGAATTAGGAATACCACTAAATTTCACCTTGTTAATCATATATCTCGATGACTGATTCGGCATAATCACAATATCTTTCTCTCTAGGAATTACACAATTTTGTTGCTCATAATCACCAATTTGTTCATTGGATTCAATGTTAACTGAATTCCTTCTGGTTCCCTCCATTTACTAAAACACAAAAAGAATTCTGTGAGAGGAAAAAATCATGCTAGAGAAAACAACATAGTTAAGGGGGAGTACCCTCAATATCTAACATCTTAGGTTAAATTCAAAGATCGTTAGAGCAGTTCTTGGACTATAACCTATACTTATACTTAACCTTAGAGACATCCCTAGACATACCTTAGAAATATCTCTAGGGAACTCACTAACATTTTCGCATCCTATTTTCAAAAGGTTGACTAAACCTTTCCTCCGATACCAATTGTAGAGACCCGAAGCCTGACGTACATGGACATTACATTACATTTGATGAATACATAGTACATAACAAAAAACACACACACAAGGATCGTAATAGTTTAGTGTCTTTGGAAACTCGGAACGTAATCTTCTAATCATGGTGAATGATCTTCAATATCTCCAATAAAGATCTTCGCTTTTTTACCTAAAACCTTTCTTTATATCCTGTGGAAAAGAAAACATAAAAGGGTGAGCTCAAATGCTCAGTAAGGATAAACAAAAGAAATATCAATCACATCATATACATAAGAACATAGCTTTTGGAAATATTAACCTGCAAAAGAGCTCATAATATCAAAACATGGGATAAATCATAGAAGTGAAATTTAATCCCAATAATCACAACTTAAAACATGAAACTTTGTTCCATACACACATAATCATCATTTCTTGTTAGTCAGGATTCATTGCCAAGACTATCTTAGTGGACAAAGTCCCTTTCTGAACCGAGTCACCCTCGCTTCAGTCCTGTTTCACTGAACCGGTATAACCTACCATTCCAGCCATGTCTATCTCGTGAGATATAAAATCATTACCCTATGCATTGGAGGGAGATATAGGTCACACCCATCTCATAATGATACCATTCTTATGTGTGCCACAAAATCATAAATCATACATCATTGCATAACCCATGTATTAAAAATCTGATTCATAAACAACGTGACATCATAAAACAATTCATATAAGATAAAGGAAATCATAAAAATATTTCTATCACAACATAATCAAATCCATGTAATAATATGGATAGAAACAGAACCCTATATTATCTTAGATGGAAAATAATTTTGATAAAAACACTTGAACTCCATTCTTGAGGAAAATATCATTTCTTCTTCAAAAACACTTTTCCTTTCATAACATGTCGTACAATCATAAACTAAAAGATGCTGATTAAAAATAAACTTGAAAACTTGTAAAGGAAACTTCTTGGAAATAATTTTTTAAAAATCCTTTTATGCCGTATAAGTTAAAAAATCATTCTTCGTACTTTTGTCGGAAAAGTCAAAAAGTACCTCGTACGAAAAACGACAAAAGATTCTTTTCATATCTTTTAATAAAAACTCACTGAAGGGTAAAATTGAATTTAAAAAAATTGTAAGTGTATGGAAATAATATTATATATTGAGGAAACATGTATGTGGATGATAAAATACAACCCAGTAAATTTCAAAGTATAAACAATCTCGGATAAAAATGAGATTGTGATATTTCCCTTACCTTAGGCCCTACTTGCTTTGTACGTGTCTGAACCTCCTGTATAATGATTTAAATTATGTTATTGACTTAATCCAGAATCATATTCATTGTTATTATGTCATATATGGTCCACATATTACTTTATATTACCCGTTCTTTTGTAAATTCATGTTAAAGTAGCATTTTGTGTAAAATCGTCTCATTCGTCGTTCGTGTTTTTAACTTGTAATTATTAATATGATTACATGGATCATGATTAATTATATCCAGAATGTAAAACATGATTTATATATAATATATATTCATAATATAAATATATATAATATATCGATAAATGGAATGAAATACACCATTCATGGAGACGGTAGTCCGTATGTACGCATGAACGCTGTTTTCGTTTCCTTATTGAATTGAATGGAATTAAGTAGATGACATACATATAAATATACATAAATAAAGTATCATTATTATTTCATATATTTCATTAGTACTTATTATATATACTTTACAATCATTCATGAATGGTTAATCATTGAGAACGAATCTCATCGCGTCGTGGAGACGGTAGTCCGTACGTACGTACAAGCGATGATATCATTCCCATAGTCGTGGAATTGTGTTGAAGTTTTTGTATACTATTTCAATATCAATATAACTTTATAATAATAATATATAGTTACTCATTACACCATTATACCCATCCAATTAAGGTGGTGACGGAAAATAGATTACACCACGGTGTGGAGACGGTATTCCGTACATATGCACGTGCGATGATTTCCTTTTTCCGTAGGATAGATAGAGGGTTAATTAGATTTGTTTCATATTTATAATAAAACATCAGTAAATAATAAATACTGATGATATTACTTTATCATGAAACAACTAAAGAAGAAGAAGTTGAAGAAGAAAGAAATTGAAATAGATCGGTAATGTATATTACCTCTTTTTGACGCGCCTTCACTTAACCTCCACATAAAGAACTAAGGATGGTCTTTGAAGAAGCCCAGTACCTCTAGGATGATACTAGGGAAGTGGATAAGAGGTTTTGGCAGGTTTTGGCGGAGCATGAATGCTCAAATTGGTGTGAGGGGGAAAGGGAGGAGGTCCCCTTTTATAAGGGAGGAGAGGGGCATCTTAGGAAAATCTCAAAATATTATTTTATATTAAGGTCAAATTCGGTTTATAATGGTTCCAAATGGTCTTCTTTAGAAGGTAAAGTAGGGATGGGTCGAAAGCCTCTCATCCAATAGGATTTATACAAGTTTAGGTTATTATTTTAACCTTATCAATTAGATTTAACTCTAAGTTAAATAATTTAACTTTTACGATGTCTTTTTGTTTTCATACACTATATGGTAAATAAACTTACTATATGAGAACAAACGAACCCCAAGTTGTTTATTATTAATATATCTATCCTTATATAAGTCATTTGGCCGAACCTTAGATTTTTACGAATTAAATAACAATTAATAATATAATATTTGTTTTAAATACTAATTTATTTCAATTTTGACACTATTTGGTACATGATTTTTATAAAATTTCTAACAGAATGATAAGTTCGAACCATGTTACTTAAATAAACAATAACATGTTATATTAACCTAGAAAATTAGTTCACGTCATAAAAAGTATCCAATTACATATATTTGGGCATTTATAACATCAATTATGTTAATATTTTCTTAAAAAGGTAATTACTGCATTATCGTTGTGTCATAAATAAATTAAATTATTTAAAGTATAAAAATTTCAAATAAACTACCATTATATAGGAAATCGTTTTATCTTTATAATGAATATATATAGTAGAAATTATATTATGTATAACCCTATATTAAAAATGTTTTAGTAAATAAAGTTTGATTTTAACTCTTTTAACTCTTCTTTGAATTAAATAATAATAAATGTCCTAATCTAATCCAAGTGGGCATAAATGATAATATTTTACACTTAAGTTTGTTTTTGGTTGAGATACACTTTTCCAATAGGATTAATACACGTGTTAGGGTAATATTAATATCATTTTTACCCTTAATTACCCTATTTACTTTTAACCGTGTTAAATAAAAGTAAACAGTTACTATTCATCAAAAATTATTTTCATCTCATTGAACCACATTTTACTTACTGACATCAACCGTGTCTCTCGGGTTTTTGAAATTCCATTCACAGAAGCTGTAAAATTAAGATTTATGAAAAAATAAATTTTTTAACTACCACTTAGTAGTTTCACTATTCATCAAAAATTGATGTTTTTCAGAAAAATGCCAAAATTTCACCCTAAGCTATAATTGATATTCCGAATTCAGAAATGATTCCTATTTTACAAAATTCCCAACATATAAGTTGCATGAATTAATTTTATAATTAATTTCCGTTGTCACAACAAGTAGCGTGTTTTTAAGAGATAATAACTATCAAAAGATTAACACTTGTTTATGTCTGGTGTAAATGTGAAATTACATCCAATGACCAATATTGTATTGAATTGTAAAAATATATTCTAAATATACTTTTAAACCACTCAAATTAATAATTTATCACTATTAATTATTTCGATTAAAAAAGTTGTTTTTCATTAAAATTTAGTAATTTTCACTATTCATCAGAATATGAAAGTTATCCGAAAAGTACCAAAATTTCACCTTAGGCTAAATTCGATACTCCGAATCCAAAAATGAATTCCATTTTGAGAGAAAAAATTTCTAAAATTTTAAAACTTGGTTATTACTATTCATAACGGCTAGTTATAATAATATTTTAATAGCATATCGTTGTTTAGTGAAACTCGGTATTGCGTACTACACACGCTATCGAGGAAGGTCGTGATTGCTTTCAAGGAAAGTCAAGAATGTGTGTTGTGCAAACTCCTTTTGGTTTATCATACAACACAAGACATTAATGAAATTAAAAAGAATATTTTTCATAAAATCTCGGGGTGTTACAAGGGGACACAAAATTAAATTCACAATTTAGAGAGATGATATGTCGTACATATGCATAAACATAATATTCATTTATCTATAGAACTAAACGTATTAGAAGACAATGATATTTATGTAAATTTTAATTATATTATCATATATTTATATGTCACATATTAATATTAAGAAAACCCATTATAAATTACATGTATCAAATGAATGAATCATGTTTCATTAAATAGGAAGTTGTCCACTCTTGCATAGACGATGTTATTCTATTTATGAAAAATTGAAAGTTTAAAGTTATGTATAATAAATGAATTATTGAAAAATAAATACATGAACATAGTTTATAAATTTATATATATATTATAAAATATTTATTCCATCATAATTTCAAGGCCGGAGAGGTGGTAAAGGGAAAATGAACAATCATGATTTCGTGAGGCGGTAGTTCACCGTACACATAAACCATATATTAGTTACCTATGTGATTGAATATAGAGAAATATAAAGGTTATTTAGTTAGTTTATTTTCAATCTACAAGGTTAAATTATATGTGAGGAATTGAGTGATGATGATTCCTTTTGTAAGGAAGCTGAAGGGTAAATTTGGGAACTAAAAAACTATTAAACTAATCTAAATTTATTTTCAATTAAAATGGATAAAAGTGACATATTTCTAATATAAAATTATTATGGTTTTCAATTAATTCATTAAATAAACATTAGACATTTTTTGATTATTTTTTATACCGTATCATTATGTTTTCCCTTAATTTACCCATTTAATTCTAACTATCATATGAGGTGATTTATAATTTGTGGGTTAGTAAAAATACAATAAAAATACCAAAAGTCCAATGAATGTGCTATTTATGACATTTTATGACTTATAAAAATTATTTTAAGAAATTTTCATAGTATTGTGAATATTATATCAATTAATAATTCTTTTATGTTTTGAAATATCAATAGTATAAATATGGATACTGTTCATCAGTTAACTTTTCAATAATAACATAATGTATATATAATATCAAACCCACTCCATTAAATTATCACTAAAATTTCAATGTAATCCTTAAAATTTGTGTATGACATAAAGTCACTCAAAGTATATTTATTTTAATATTTTTATTATCATATATTTGATTCTTCCATTAATTTGACAATAACTACATCATTAAGGTGTCACTATTTAAGTAAATTTTTTCATTACTATGAAATGATAAATTTATTAAATTTATTTAGGTAAACATATTTTCTTTATCAAAACTATTTACAGTATAACATATCACTTATATAACTCCATTTTAAACAACATTATAATTATGAATACCATGAGTATTACTTCGATGTATTTACATTAAATTAAATATTTCAAATTTCATATGCACACCCAAGTGGAATTGAAATGTCATTATATTTTCATCAAGGATTATTTGGGTAGAACAAAACACATCTAATGAATTTATTACAAGTTTTACAGTAATTTTATAGTATTTATGATCATATTTTTACCTTTAATTATCTAATTTACTCTTAACATTGTTAATGAAAATAATAAATAAATATAAAATTGATAATGCTCAAAATAAAAGGGACCAAAGTAATATATTTGTACAACATGATTAAAATTATTTAATAAAATTTTAAAAATTAAAAATATTTAGGTTTTTGAAATTAATTGAAAATTAATCCCATTGACAGAACGAGAAAGTGGGATTTTAAAGTAAAATCATTCAAAAGCTCAAAAACAATTAACATATAATGACCTAATATTTTTTAATTTGTAAAAAATTAATTTATTAATAAATTAAAACAAAATAAAACAAATATTTATCTATATAAATAATTTATATTAAAATGATGCCTTGAATAAAAATATTGTATCTTTCACTATTCATCCAAAAAAAATTCATCTCATGAAAAATTCTAAATAAATAAATCAAAACAATTTTTTTATCCCAATTTAAAAGAATAAGTTTATTTTTTCAAATATAATATATAAATCTATAAAAATTTTATTTAAAATTGTTTCTCCATCAAAAATCAGTAAAACATATTTTATAAAATGTTATCTTTTAATGCGTAAAATATGATTTAATGTTATCAAATGCGTAATAAATAAATTAGATTAATGTTAAAAAAATTATTTAATATATAATATATAAATTTCATAACCTGGATAATATTATTAATTCCCAATAATTTAAATACTCTTGTTAAAATAATAATATTTAATATTATATCATGGTTTTATTAAGCTCGATATTGCATGCAACATAATATATTAAATTTAAAAACAAAACGTGAAATAAAATTATGATTTCTTCCGTTATTCCCTCCTACAAAAACTTTTATCCCTCCAATTTAAAATTTAACTGTTAAAATAAAATGTCGATAACTGAATATTCTTTTATGGGAAACCCAAATCAAAAATAAGGTTAATAAAACAAACATTTAAATATTGGGAATGTAAAATGTAACGTTCATCATAAAATTATGATTTTGAATCGGAGAACATTAGTGGGAAGTGTAAAATATAGAATGAAATAGAATTCAAATGATCATGATCTAATGGATAGAGTATAAAACATGTTCATGATAAATTTTTTTACCAAAAAACCATAAACTAAAGATGTTAATAAATTTCATTAATATCATAAAATGTAATGGTAATGGGAATTTTTTTGATTCAATATCATTTTTCTAGAGTTTATGAATTATTTAATTCTCTTATAATATATATATAAATATATTTCTATTAAAATAGTCTTTCAATTTGATTTCTCTTTGAATAATTTCTATTTCAAATCCAAAAACAATAGCTTAATAGGGTGAAGTGATATATCAATTTCTTAAACCACATTCAATGTTCAATATAAACCATTTCATTAATGGTTTACCCATTAAAAATATCATGATATGTCACTTTAGATATAAGTAGACTAAATTTAAAAAATGAAATTATCATTATCATTTAATAAATATAAATAAACTCTATATCTTTAAATTTCAAACATGGATATATGGTAATAAAAATAATTACTTTAAGAACTTATTGAAACCATTAATTCCGCCTTATAACTTAATAAAAGAACATTTTATTCGATATATTCTATAAATAAAAAATTTGATAAAATAAATAAATAATAGATTTAACCACATTGTTGGAAAATAATTAATCTATCTGATAGTACTCAGTACTCTCAAATGAACATCATCCAAGTTATATAATTATCCAAAAAACACTTTCTCAATATTCAAAATATATAAAGTCTTAACTTTCCCTCAACTATGTGGATTCCAAAAATATTTGTTTTCTAGTGAATAAATTTTTATTGAACAATTCAGCATATGATCACAAATTTATAAAAAAAATGCACTACCATACAATCATCGTATTTTACAGAATTAATATAAAAATTAAATAATTTATAAAATATACAAATTAAATAATAAATGGATCCAAATAAAAAATACATTTAACATTCATACTCATCTCTGGTATTGGAATAATATCAACCATGATTCATTATCCTCTTCTAGTGTATATTCTTTTGGTGTATGATACATTTATTTGTGTAGTTTCACATCTCCTTGCTATAGAAACTTTTCATATTTAAAGTTTCATTAGTTTTTTTATTTTCATGATAGAGGTAACCTTTCAATACACACTTTTAATAAACACACATACCTTTTATGCATGTTCCATGGTGGTTATTTGAAAAAATATTGTATGTTGGAAAACATTCTTTCCATTATCCCCTTCATCAATATTGTTCACAGATTTCTTCTATTCACATTATTTCCTACGAATAAATTACAGATAAAATACTATTTACCAATATCATTATCACATGATACAATGTTCTCATATGATGAGAATTATTTGGGGACTGTTTCCCATTAAAATAATTTCTTAATACCATAAATGATATTATCTTCCTTTCTCTTGGGTTCAAATGCATCGATGAGGTTCACATTATTTATATTATGAACCATTTCTATTTGACGTCAAACACTAGGTTATATCATTACAAAATCTATATTTTAATGATTAAAAACATACATAACATAAAATGAAAAAATTATGTTTATCTAGTATTATTATTATAAAATCGGTTCTTTGGAATTTTCCTATATATTTATCATCAATTAATATCGTAGGATCATGTTCCTAATTATATTGATTATAAATCTACATTCCAAGGATTCTTCTAAACTTCCATTTATGGAAATTGTAACACCCCAACCCTAGAATCCCATATCTAATGATTTATTTTATTACATTTTCATATCTATGTGGAAAGAAATCCAATTGCACTGTTGAGTTTACCAGCATTGGAATTCCATATTGCAAACATGATACCAATAATTCTTTGGAAAAATAAAACAACATATTACATACAACAAAATGAAATAAACTACATCATTGAATTCTTATTCATATATTTATTCTTTATAACCTATGAAAATAAACATAATAAGGGTTACATCATTTGATCAATATGGGTAATTAGAAATGAAGTAATAATAAATAAATTCATGTGGATAGGAATGTAACTTGAAAAAACCGAACATTTAAAAAAATTATTATGGAATAATAAATTTGGCAAGTTAAATGACATAATCACATGTCATTTAATCACTAAAATGATAATGAAATACATGCATTGATATGTTGAAAAAAATCACATGGATAAATAATAACTGAGTGTAATGGATGGAAACCCATAATTATTGGATTCCATGTGAAATGTACATGAAATATTATATTTTCAATGCCCTTCCCAAGAGAGATTCATCTATTCTGATTTAGCTAACTAATTCTCCACATGAAAACCTATCGATACATTAAGGTTCTATGTAATGATAGGACCCCACCAATAATATCTAGTCCAAATAATTCCTCATAAAAAATAATTGAAATAAATAATAACTATTATCTCTTTATAATATTGATAGAAGACTGAATATTTAAAATGTATTCTCTAATGAGGGATAAATAACAACAAGGATTAATTATAATGATGAATGGAAATAACCTTAAGGGTAATAATCGTTAAATATTCCAAAGTGTCCCATACCACTACAAAACATTTGAATCATTATTTACAATGATTAAAAATTATAATAAATGATATAATATCATTATAATGATATTATTCATGACACGAAATGTAAAATGGCAGTATATACACTATATAAATGAAAACAAGATCATAACATTGAAAAATGTCTCATTGAAATGAAATTGAGATTAAATCCCTTACTATATTGTAGCCATTTATTAATAAATCATGCATATATAAATGAAAATAATATCTTTGAAAATAACATCATAAAATATGAAAGGAAAATTAAAAGCAATATGGAATCATGAATGTGGTAAAATCCACCCATGTTATCTCAGTTAAAAATAATCATTCTTCCCATATTTGTTTTTAAATTTAATAATGTAAATTGTTTGGAAAACAACAATAAGATTTCATTCAAAAAAATTTAAAAATTCATAACATGGGTTAAAGAACAATAAAATTGGTTGAATAGTTGTAAAAATGTTTTTGGAAATATATTTCTGAAACATGGAAATGGATGATAAATATTCAATAGTGGATAATTAGGTTTAAACAATCCTAATTAATAATGAAATTCTGGATGTAATAATTACCTTGAATTTCCTTTTCGATGATCTTAATTTTACCTCATTTATAATGATTTTAATAGTGTTACTAACATATTACATAACCATATAAAAATATTTATTATTTAATATTTGATCATCATATAAGGTCTTAATACCAGTTTATTAATAACCATTCATTATTTTTTATATCTCAGGGGTTAGTCACCCAGTTTCTCTAGTACTTATTGACATTTTATTTGTCGTTCAAATTAATAAGATTTTTATTTTATCATCTCAAGAACATAAAGAAATATTTAATTATCATATATATTTATTATATATATTTTTATAATAATATTTGGATATATAAAATGAAATGCACCATTTTTCAAGATGGTAGGATATAGATATGCATGAATTCAACTTTTATTAATTTTTCTTTATAAAAATTATAAAAATTTAATGATATATATTTTATTATAATTAGAGAATAAATATTTATATGTAAAATATGATTACTAAAACCATCCTATATACAATAGATGTATAGTTTGGATGATTTCTGTTGCATTAAGGTGTCAGTAGTCTACTATTCCACAAATGATGTTATCGAGTTTCCAAAAAATGTAATGAATAAAGGTAAATGTTATAGAATGATTATAAAATTATAAAATTATAAATATAATATATGTATCAAATAAAAATATATTTTCAATCGTATTTCCAATCATTGAGAGGTGGTGAAGGGAAAATGAGCAATCACTGTTTCATGAGGCGGTAGATCGATGTACACCATAAGAGTACGTTCATTACCCATTAAAAATAATTGTTTGTAAAATTACGTTGAATAATTAAAATTAAAATAATATTAGTTTCTTGAGTATACTGCAATAATTATATAAATATTAATTAATATGAAATCATGGTGTGTAGAATGAAATAAAACTAATGAGATCATTGAATAATGTTTCTTGGTTTTCAGGTAACTCATTTGGGTTTATAGAAAAATGATTTATTGGATGTATTTATGACCAAAGTGTGGATTCAAGGATGAATATATAGAATTTTAAAGCATGTTTGGGCATGTTCTGGTATACATAAAAGGCACAATGTTGTGTAAGTATGTGAGGTAGGATATTTATTTTTATAATGAAGGTGATGGGTACTTTTGGAAACTATAACACTATTATATTAACATGAATTCATTTTATTTTAAAAATGTATCCCAATTTAGTTATATAAATGATATGATACATAGGTGTGTAAATCCATTCATCTAATAAAATTTTAACATGTTTTGATTTTTTTAATAAATATAAATTTTTTTAATTTATTTTTACCTTTAAATTTATACTATGATATCAAGTAATTTACAATTTTTGGGTTAATACAGTTACTATGTAGAAATAAAAATGAAATTTTTATTTAGGAAATTGTAAAACATATCCCAATAATATGTTCAAATTATTTATGTTGATGAATTTTATATCATTTAATAAAAAATCATTTATTTTAAAATACCAATAGTGACAATTTTGATACAATTAATTATTTGACTTTTGAAAAATATCATAATAATAAGATATGTTCAAAACAAGTCACTTAAATCATCAATAAAATGTTGAATTAATCATCAATGTTAGTAAATGAAATTAATTCAATCCAATTATATTTATATTAATATTTTCAAAATCATTTATGTTATACATCCATTAATTAGCACGTATTTCATCATCATTGTATACAATGGTAAATAAATTTTTAATTTTCTAAAAAATATAAATAAATTATCATTATATTGGTGAAAATAATTATATTTCTATATAATATTTACATTTTAATAATTCATATATAAAAACCCATATTAAAATTGTTATAGTTATGAGAAACATGAGTATGAAATCATCATTTTTACATTATATAATATATTATAGATGTCATAGTCCCACCCAAGTCGCATCCAAGAGTCATTATTTTTAACATAAATATTTTTTATGTCATAAAAACGTAAAATGTATTTAGGGATATTGTTATGATAATTTTATAATATTTAAAAAAATATTTTTAAAAATAATTACTCCATTTACCCTTAGTTGTGGGAAAAAATAATAAATAATGTTTCTATTGATGAAGCCCAAAAATAAAAGGGACATATTTAATATAGTTGTACTCCCTTAATTCAAATTATGTAATATTATTTTTTAAATTAAAAAAATAATTTTAATATATAAATTTAATTTTAACCTCATTGATGGAATGAGAAATCAACATTTTAAAGTAAAAACATTCAAAAGTTCACAATTCTTTTAGATAAAATTTAAATTTGAAATTGATTCCAATGAAATACGATGGATTAAATTCAAAAAAACTCCGTCTAATAATACATTAAATCTAAATAAACAAGTAATTTAAATATGTAAATAAATCATATGAAAATATTGTCTGGAAATAAAATTCTGAATTTTTCAGTAGTTATCAAGATTTTAAACATCTCAGAAAAATACCAAAAATTCATCCAAAGTAAATTTTTATATACCGATTACAAAAATATATTTATTTTCTCAAATAAAATATATGATAATGTACATTATAAAATTTAATACAGGTTATTCATAATAAATGGTATATGGATTTTCTAATAGTAGTTTTTAATACATAAAATTAGATTTATTCTTATTTAATTAATATAAAATCATTTAGATGAATGTAAAAAACTGATTAAATATATAATAAATAAATTTAATAAATTGGTTAAAAATATTCATTCAATCAAATTTAATGACTTCTGTTAATATAATAATATTAAATTACATATCACTGTTTGTTTATTCTCAATATTGCATGAATCACAAGCTATTATATATAAAAGGAAAACACACCCTAAAATCTATGGGTGAATCATGATTTATATGAAGAGTTTAGTTGATGTCTTATCACCTCGTATATTTACTTGATATCCATGTATCACTAACTGAGATTCTGACCTCTTGATAAACTTATTACTCCTTTCAGAAACTAGTAGGGCCTATATGAGTTCTACGTGATTCCATTTAGGATGGTGAATGCACTACAATTTTTTATCACCTTTATGAAAACGATCATCCATCCATACATACATAGGTTTTTGGTAGTGTTTTTGGTCGACATCTTTGTGTACATGAAGATGCATAATGATCATTCCAAATATATTAGCATTTCCCCCTATACACTAAAAAAGAATTATCAATACTCTATGATATTTATGTGTCGATTCATGCTTGATAAGGTACAATTATAAGGTAACATCATCTTAGAGTATGGTGTGATAGTATACCAATATAAGGATTATGTAGTTGGATCATGGGATCATCCCAATAAAGTTGTTGATATTAGTACATTTTTTGGGTTAACAAGATATAATCGGAACATTGTACAATAATTATCCTAGATGGAAGCAACACTTTTACACTTGCTGCTAGGACCCTATTTATGTTATCAATGTCTATTTATTTTGTGTGTTACATATTGACACTTAACTCATATTTTTCTGGAAATATCTACTATTTAGTCTTTATATTTTATTTCTTATTTTGGCCATCATGACATTCTAGTTTTTTTAATGGTTTCTATCAGTTAGAAATTGATTAATTCTTTCCATAATTTTATTATTTTCATAATGAAATATTAGTCTTTCTAAAGACATAAATATTGATTTATGTTTGTGGGACATTTTCTAATGAATCAAAATCCCATAGTTATTTTTGAGGTTTGGGATAAGGAATGTGGCTTCCAATACCTGAGCATGTTAGAAAGGATATTCTACATCCTTAATTTGGCACTGGAATATGGTTTCAATTATATGTGTTGTGAATTCATATTAAATGATAAAGGATATCTGTGATATGGTGAAATTGTTCAGATATTAGCTTGGAACAAACATGTATTGAGTGTTTGAGTGTCCTTGAGATTTCGACGGTTTATGTTATTAGATAATGAATAAAAAAATGCGATAAGTTATTACTTATTTGTTCTACACAATTATTTATTCAAGTGAATACATTTTTATTTTTATAGATATTATTTTATAATCCATTGGGGGTGGCCTATTGATTTTTACGTACCCCTTTCTCGGGCTTCCAGTTCATGACCCTAATAGATTTTTTGGTTGTAGGATTGGATTAAGAATGGATCCATATGTTAGATGTATAAGTCCCGATGGAGCTTGAATAAGGGAACCATACATTGTGTTGGGACCGACTTTGAGTTATAGTGTCTCTACTTTTTTCATATTGGCACTAGACACATATTTGGTTTGACTTAAATAATGTTTAGTTTGGATATAATATTTTTTATTTTGGTCATAATGTGATACTAGATTATTTTAATATTTATTATATCATTTCTCTATTGATTACTTTTTCATCTATTTCTCTACTTATAAAAAAGATGTTATAGTATCCTCGTGATTGATATTAAACAAATTCTGCTAGATGGATGAATATTGTGTATGTGGAGGCATGCCCAAGGTCATGTAGCCTACCATCTTGGGGAACGAGTGACCTGAACCCTATTTGGTACTCTCCTATTAAATTCCAGTGGAGACTACACCCTTTATTTGAATAATGGAATGGTTCTATGAGAATCTAGAATGTTTTTCCTTAAGGGAAAGTCATGATTGCGGGAACATAACTTCACATTATTGTATAGACTAACATGAGATCATCTATATTGGGAATTGTGTTGTTGTACATACAAGCATGTGGGAGGAGATGATTCTTTAATTTCATTCCATGTAGTGGGAGTTTAATCTCTGTGTGACCCAAATTTACCATGAACTACAACAACGTTTTTGGTTATCGAGAATGAAAAACTAGATACTAGTGTTCAGGACTTTATGAAACACTTATCACCATGTGAAGGATGAACATAAATGACATGGTGGTTTTCAATAGTAGTTTTCCATTACGGTGAAAATGTGGTATGATGTGACAATATATTTTATTATAGACCTCCTAAGGATGATATTAAAGAAAGATGCTATTCCGGTGATTGTAGTGATGTTGATGAATGTAACACATTTATGGACTATATAAGGGAATATATCATTGTTTTAGTTGGGTAAATGTACATTTGGGATGTAGACCATCTGAACAGGGTTCGATAAGATATTGTTTCGGACCATGGATCATGTTTTAATTAATGCATATCAAAGGTCTTGAAAATGGTTCCTGGTAAATACGTTTTTTAGCACAACATTCCACCCACAGACATATGGGAAGTCAGATCCTACTATTCAATTGAATGTAGGCTTGTTTTGATTATGTATCCTTGATATATGTAGGTCATGGGAGAAGAACATGGTACTTTTAGAGTTAATAATAATAAAAGTTATTGGGAAACAATATTGACAACACCATATGAGGATATTCTTTTAAGGCCATACAAATCACCTCGATAATTAATATAGGTAGGTAAACCAGAGTTGTTGGGACCTAGAATCATTCATGAGACATTAGACTCGGTTTAGAGGATTCAGATGTGTAGGGTTACAACTCAGAGTAAGAAGAATTCATAAGCCGGTAGACGTCAATGACCCCTAGAGTTTGTATAGGATGATCATGTATTCCATAGTGTGTTGACTATATTAGGTCACTATAGGTCATATAGGCAGGTCAAGCAAGTCTCCAGGTTTATTAGCCAATTATATATTTTTGGTGGAATCATGTTAGTAAAATACCATTTGTATCTTTCATATGGATACAATGCTATACATGATTTTTTCCATGTGTCATAGCTTCATCTGTATCACCGCAAAATATCTTATGTGATGGATGTAGATGACATTGATCTTGAATAAGATGCATAAATCGAGGATAATAAGATACATCTATTGGATCATTGAGTGAATGTGTTTTCAGAAATGAACAAGAGAATATTTCATGCATTCAGGAAGTATGGATTTGTTTAGGAAGAAATGTAAGAGTGAGAAGTAGAAATGAGAGCTTAGTGACCTAGTCTTCATGAGTCAGCATCATGGATATTATTTGGATTACACCTCGATGATGATCAATTATAAAGATAGGAGAAGTCATGATCTAGAAATTTTCTAGAGATGTTAAAGGTTCATTTATATATACCATATTTCTTTGTTTTGAATACATTTTTTGGGTCGTTTATTAAATGATTTTGTGTGAAATGTGAGAAATTTGAATCTAGTAGAAGAAGTGAACTATTGTTTCACAAATACCCCACGTCATTCACCCCATCCATGTATAATAGGATAACACAAATGAAATGGATTCTCATGGTATCTGTATGGTTTTCCAAATAATACACCCTCTTCAGAAAAACCATTCACCCCTCCCCCATATAAAAGGATCACAGTTTAAAAAAACGTCTTCCAATACCAAATAAACTATGTGTCTGTCTTTAATAATCTCAAAAAATAAAATTAATATTCTTGACCCCCCCCCCCAATATGAACGCCAAATTAACCCTTAATCAAAGATAATTTATTCCAATAATTTTTGGGGTGTCCCAAAAAAGTACCTATGGATCCCAACCGATGTTCCTGACAATTAAAAACCTCAATTTATGATATTCCCCCTCATGGTAAGAGATAATATTCCCATGTGGTTTCCTCCCTCTCTCCAATTATTATATCATCTTTTGGAGGGATTTCATCCTATATCAATATGGATCTAGACCTTGTTTTGTTGGATATACATTCTTTTGATTTTGGATTTAGATACCCGATTTAGATATCGTATTTCCACATTGTTCTACAGAATTAGGGATTTCTACAAGGGGGAATTCATAGAAAATCATGATGTAGGTGGTATAATATTCAAATCTAAATGTCTTTATTTCAATTACATATATGAAACTGTAAATTTTCATTTTGATTATTAATAATTTAGTGTCTTAAATTTAATTTATTAATTTGGAAAATTTAGTTGTTAAGGTATTTTGAAATTGGGGATATTTAATTAATTGAAATTGAATAATTAACTATTGAATTAATTATGGGGATATTGGGATTGTGAAATTGGAGTAATTACTTATTGAATAAATTAATATAGAATGTTGTGATATTTTAATTGATTAAATATTGTTAGTTAATTGTTGAATTAATTAATGGAGTTCATGTGATTACTTAATTGATGAATTACTTAATGGAGATGATGTTACAAATTACTTGTTGAAATAATTAATGGAATGATGTGATTATCTAGTGGTTGAATTGGATTTATTAATGTCTTAATTAATTAAACGATTTTTATTGTACATTTGATATTTTGATACATATTAAATAACAATATTGTGTTAAATAATGATGTTAGTGTGTTGGACATGGTATGTGGCATCAAAAATCGAGAGTGATAAATAATAATAATCATGTGTGGGATAAGTTATTATGCATAAAAAATCCATATTAATTAATAATGATATGAATGTGTGGGTCATGGTATTCTTCATCAAAATCCCATGGGTATAAACATTATAATTTAGGTGTCGTACATTTTCTTCAACGTTTCTAACATGATGATACACCAATCAACAGGTTAATTATGAGAATCAATGACCTATTTGTATTCTAATGTATTTTTCCCATTCGTAAATGGAATTAGGACAAAATGGATATGGATTTTTCTGGGGATACATCAAGCACACCAAAAAAGAATATTGCTATTTACGAGATTTTAGAGAAGTTGGTGAAATTAGTACATTTATTTCCCATATGGGATACCCTATTAGTGGATTTTTTTAGAGATATGTAAATGTTTGAAGTATTCTATTTGAACATCTTATAAAGGAATATAGTTTCAGATAATAACTCACATTTCACATCAAAATTTTGGAAGGACTTGTAAATAGTGATTGAAGATAATATTTTCTATTATAAGACATTCTACCAAAAGATAGATTGGAATCTTGAGAAAACTATACGAGTGATTGAAGATATACTTTGATAATATTTCCTAGAATTTAGTGGGTCTTGGTAGAATCAACTAGAGTCTATTTATTTTCCTATTAAAATAGTTATTTGGAAACTATCTAGATGAAACCACATGAGGCACTTTTTTGTTGGTCATGAAGATAAACTCTTTGATAGAAAAATGTAGTTGAGTTAGAGTTGTTGAGACTGAGTCAAATGTATGAGACATTAGAGTTTGTTTAGTTGATTTAGAATTCAATTACTATGTATTAGAGTAGGCATAAGTTGTATGTAGATAGGAATTGATGAAATCTAGTGTTTTAATATGGTGATCATGTAATCCATTGGGTGTCCCCTAAATTGGAAAAAAATATGATATAGTGTGGTACAAACTAGAACCCATGTTTTTTGTAATTTTATTAGTAGTTGATAAATTCAGAGCAGTAGTGTACTGATTGAATCATCCATATAGATATAGTGTTTTGCACGATGTTTTCCATGTGTCACCTATTCCGCTGTATCACAAAATCAATTATCATGTGATATAGTGGTTGATGTTGAGAATGATATAGATGAGTCGTTTTTGGAGAATATGATATGTTTGTTGGACCATACTGATAAATTGTTTTATGGAAAGACCATATAGATAGTTCACATATTTTTGTCACCATGGTCATGTTTAAGAGGAAACATAAGTGTGAGATGAAAATATGTCGGATAGGTGTCCCGATATTTTTTTACTAAGAAATGTAAATATTCTTGAGAGTAAATTTCATGTATGATATGTTATAAGGTTTGTCGAAGGTAAGATACCATCCTTTTATAGATATTTCAAAGGCTTGTTTATAGGTTCTCTTTTTTCTTTCAGTTGAGTATTTTTTGGTTTATATTTTGGTGAATTTTTAGATGAAATTTGAGATATTTGGAAAGAGGATATATAGTGTGGGATTAGTACATTTTTTACCCAAACACTCTAAACTAAATAAAAAACCATGAATAACCAAATTCAGAGGATTCACATGTCTAGAGGATGGTTTTTAAAACTTTTTTCACACTTCGGAGACACTGAGACCCCCCCCCCCCCCCCACACCCTTATAAGAAGAGCATAATTATGGTGTATAGATTGGAAAATTGGGAACCCCGTCCTATGAAACAATGAGTGAGTAATTAATTAACATGAAAATTAGTTTCAAAATTACCTAACATCCTTTTTGATTGAATTTCAAACCTATGTTTGACCAAATTGAATCTTCTTATTTTTTGGAGGCTCCCACATGAATTGATAAGGCTCCCCACATTAGTTCATAATGATTCAATGGTCAAATTTATTATCTTCACCCCTTATCATTTTTTCAATCTCTCATGTGTTTCTATCAACCTATTGAGGGGTTTTATTATATATTTTGATGGATCTGGTTCTTGTTTGGTAGCATCCTGATACATTTGATCATAGATGTTAGTTCCTTATCTAGATCGCGTTCTTCATCATTGTTCATCATAAATTGGGGATTTCCATTATTGAGTGTTCATCATCCATCTTGATGTAGTTGTAATATTATTTAAATCCCAAAATTATTGATCTCATTTACATGTATGTAATTGTATTATTTTATTGGATGATTAGAAATTTATTTTCATAATCTAAATTGATTAATTTGGTAAATTAATTAATTAATGGAATTTAAATTTGGTGATACTGAATTGATGGAATTGGAATAATTAATTATTGAAATAATTGTGGGGATATTAGGATTTTGAAATTGTATTAATGAATTTTTTAATTAATAAATGCAATTTTGTTTCTTATGTTATTGATTGAATTTGAATAATTAATTTTTCAATTAAATAATTGATTTTATGGGATTATTAAAAGACAAACTGTTTATTGGATTTGATGTGATAAATTAATTATTGAATTAATTAATAGAATAATTTGATTATGTAGTTTTTTAACTGGATTTATTAATTTATTAATTAATTAACATTGTGTTGTGGTACTTGTGATATTGTGATACATATTAAATTTGTATATTTTGATAAATAAGGATAGTCATGTATGGGACGTGGTATTCTATTTCAAAATCCCCTATTAATAAATAATTATATTTTTCTGTGAGAAATTGAACACTACATCCAATCCAATAGTGATAATAATAATATTCATGTTGAAGAAATGGTTTACTATGTCAAAATTCAATAGTGATAAATATTGACATTCCTGTGTGAGACAAGGTATGATGCATAATTATACCATGGTTGTTATTGAGGTGTGGGATAGGGACTTAGGCTCCAAAAAACCATACGTTATTATAAACCTTGTTCTATAACCATGATTTTTCATTATAATATAGATTCAATTGGTTGTGACATCAATTTTTATTGAATGATAGATGATAATTGTGAAATTGGGAAATGGTTCGAAATCTAGCATGGTTTAAAGTAGGTATAGAGTGTTTGGATGTCCTTAGGAACCTTTGTGTTCATGTGGTCTATTATAGTGTAATGAAATGATATAATGCATTAATTATTAATTTTACATGATTCTTTAATAAACTATATAAACTATTATTGAATTAGATATGGTTTTAGATTCCATATGTGATAGACTACTATTTTGTACTTATACACATCATCGGCTTCAGGATATTTACATGGATATATTTCATCATTGAATGATAATAAAATTAAAATATCCATATGTTTGATGGATGAGTTGGGGGTGAGCATGGATGAGGGAGTTGTCATTAATTTCGGGACCAACCTGGGTTTTTTAGTGCATTCATTTATTTTTGTTTTTTCATATAGATACATGAAATGAATTTGTTATGAAATATATACTATTTAGTTTTTATATTTTATTTCTATTATTGGTCATCATGTGATAATAGTTTGGATGATTATTGTTTATATAATTTTGATATTTCTTGTTTATTTCAACTAATATAAAACCATGGTAAATATATTATATTATCTCAATGATAAATATTAATCCCTCACTACTAGTTGGAACCCTCTGGCTTAAGGGGAGGTTCTCGTGAGGTCATGTAGAGAACCGGATAGGGGCACCCATGTTCGCAACATTGTTCAAGATGTTAAAAAGTGGAATTAGATATAGATTTATTTTCATTAAATTTTCGTGATATTTGGTAATGGTAGAAGTGAGGATAGAAATACTCTCTCCTTGTAAATGTCCTTGTTCATGGGACTAGAATGCTTATTTATGGAAGAAACCCCATGTACACCGGGGTGGGGTTTTTGTTGTTGGTATTTTCTGTGACGGTTTGATGTTATTTCACATTTTTTGATGCACATTCAATGTGATGTGATTATTGTTTTACAGATTTTATAATATTTGACTCATCAACCTATATGGAATTATAATTAAGTACACATGCATCATTCTAGGAAATAATGTTTTTTGCGACATTCTTTTTTATTTGGCATGGATGGGTAAAGAAGGATTTGGGTATGTTGTTAAAATGAATGATTTTCACTTTACTTGGGTAAAGTTAAACTAAACAATATGTGTAATGTGAAACTGAATGTTGTAAAATTATGAAAGATGTGAAATATTGGCTTCTTAAATTTAAAAAT
Source organism: Viscum album (assembly GCA_963277665.1). Taxonomy (NCBI): domain Eukaryota; kingdom Viridiplantae; phylum Streptophyta; class Magnoliopsida; order Santalales; family Viscaceae; genus Viscum; species Viscum album. The sequence continues at coordinate 1,362,324,091 of OY728162.1, read as the reverse complement.
AAAAATAAAAAATAAGGATGCCCTTTTCTAACAAGGACCATGATGTATGATAGTTAATGGTTGAAATAGTGACACAGTTATGACAATGTGGTTGGAAAAGGGGGAATGAATTTTAATGGGGGTTTGTAAATCCCTATGGTAATATATGATAATGATATATTATTTTTCTTAATATTTTTGTTTGGAATTGAATAGATATACCCCCATGATGAAACAGGTTTACATGATGACCATAGATTATAGATAGATATTCCCAACCTGTAGTGGAACTTGAGGCACCGATAATACTAGGTAAGGAAATATGAGAACTAATATGGTAGATCATTTTCTAGTTTATACAATTTTTGAAGAGAGTCCTATTTTTTTTAATAGTATTTATGCTCTAATGAGGGAGTTTTAGTTACATCACACTCTATCATTTATCAGAAATTGTGGAACCAAGTTAGTAGATTTCTGAATTGATCCTACCTAGGTAATACTTGACCATTTGGAGACTCCATATTAGAATAGGGCCATGATGGATGATTATATATATTGAGGATCAATGGAAATATATTTGGATAATCATGCATGGACTAGGAATAATGATGGTATTTTATTGAACTATTTTTTGTGGATATTCATATAGTAGTTTTATCCATATATTTGGTGGTAGGAAAGAGTAGTTGCTTCCATGAGGTTGACTTATGAGAGTATGTATTTGGTGCATTATGTGGAGTAATTTTACAATTTCATAAAAATTTATACAATTTTTAAGGGTGTGATGCTATGACTAAATGAGGTATCTTGATTTTATGAAATGTTAAATTAATGAACAAGTGAATATATATAGGATAGATATGATTCCAAAAGTGGTCAAACAGGTTATCATATATGAGGGGAACCTGAAGAATGAAACAAGTGGAGGATGTGTTGTTTTTTCTGGATGGCGAGGAGGCATGGAGTATGTAGTATCACTTTTAGAATATTAAAATGGCTAACCATGAAAATAGTAGTGATGGGTAATGGATTTTCAAACAAGACAATATCAACATTATCTGTCACTAATGTACTATGTTGGGTCACTTCAGTAAATAGTTCCCTACCCAATGGTTGAGTGATGATGCTCTGACATTATTGGACATCTACTGTGGTTCTATAGAAACCCATGATAGATGGGTAATGGTAGAGGAAACTATTATAACTGCAGTAATGGAAGATGATCTTCTAAACCATATCAGTCTGAAATATGGAGTTATACTAGCCCTTGCAGTAGAGGTAGTGGATTAGGTGCTTATGGGATGTATCACATGTATCAGTTGATTGATGAAACATGGGGGTTTTCGAATACATAAAAGGGAAATGGGGTAATACAATAGTATGTTTTTCATCATATACTAGATGATAGTGAATATAGACTAAAGAAAGTTAGAGATATGATTATTATAGCTTCTAAAATAAGAATTTCCTTATTTGATTTTGGTTCCTCTCATTCATTAAATCTTCACAATATGTGAATGTTTTGATCTGGGATATGGTGTCTATGAGAATTGATAGGATGATAAATACACCATTGGGTGTATGGTTTAGAGGTAACTTTTTATGCAAATGGGTGTTCTATCAACAACTTCGTTTATCAGTTTCCATGAGATATTTGAATCCTTTTCATGTTTGGATTTGATATAATTTTGTGTATGGAATGGTTAGTATCATACTGATCACACATATATTGTTACCTCATTATATTTTCATTTACATGTCCTAAGGATAAAAATTATAATCTCCATGAAGAATGGGATATTTTGGCGATCTGTGTCGGGCCAATTCATCATATACTTGGTGATCTCTCTGCCAAGGTTGGTAGTCCATTACATGATGATGGAGGTATGATGCATGATGCCATTCCATTTATAGTGATATTGTTTCAGGATGTGTTTCTTGAAAAATTCATAGTGATTCCACCGTAATGTCATGCAGAATTGATGATTGAACCCATAACTGGGGATGATTCTGTTTATATTACACCATATCAAATGGAACTCACAGAGCATCAAGTGCACATGACTCATCCTGATGATTTGAGAGATAATTGGTTAATCCATTATAGTCATTTGCTTGGGGTTCTTCCATCATTTTAGAAAATAAGGTTAATGTAAATCTGTGCTTTTGTGGTGATTACTTGATGTTGTGTTAGTTTACTATGTCGAACCAAAACCCACTTCATCGTATCAATGACTTATTTGACCAGTTGAGGGGATCTTTTTCCTTCTCAGAGATTGAATTGGAATTGTGGTATAATCATTGGATATTTCAACCTTATGATATATCAAGGACTGCATTGAAATGTAGTTATTGGATATATGAGTTTTTCATGATGCTGTTCGTGCTGAAAAATGTACCCTCAGTTTCTATGGCCATGATGAACATAATATTTCATTCATTTCATGATTAGTTTTTGGTTCTATTCGTTGAGGAAATCTATGTAGTCTCCAAAACACGTGGATTATTTACCAACCACTTTAAAATTTCCTTAGTATGTTGAAGTAACATCGACTATATTCCAATCTATATATGTGTCAATTATGGATTGATTGGGTAAGAATAATTGGTCACAAATTCTTAGATGAAGGTGTATTAGTGGACCAAGTGATGGTTCAGAAAATTATATTGATAGATCACACTATGATTTTTTTATATGAATATATTCTTCGGGTAAATATGATATTATTGGAGGATCATCTATTAATTTTCCAAATTCAATGTATAAATGAGAGTTTGAACAAAAAGAAGTGAAATTTGATGGTTTTGGACCATGTGATAATTCTTTCATGGAGTTGAAGATGCATTCAAAAATGGAACCAATATTGATCCTACTTGATCCATGTGAATAGAATTCAATGTTTTCTAAATCTTCTTGGAGAATTCATGGAGTAGTTATGATGTCATGAAAATTTATTTGGCCTATGGGTCTTGGCAGTTGAGGCCACTTAAATGGAATTACCCTAATCATGACTTTGTGTTTGATGTAGTTGTTTATGAATTGATGTGTTGGAGGAATTATATTTTGGGTAAATTTATTACTATGTATATGATCCCAAGATAAGGAAGATTATATTTTTAATGAGATTTATGAATATCCTATAGGAGGGCTGGGTTGAGTATAATAAGTCATTTTATATTTAATGAATATATACTTATGGGAAGGGAAAAAATGTCACAGAATCTCTATAAAGGGAAACATAGACATAAGAAGTTCATTTTTATAGATTTGAGTGGATGATGTTGAATCATTAAGGTGACATACATGATGTGGTTCATGTGGGACATGAGTAAATTTATCTCCTAGTAGTATAACCGGTGACAATACTGTAGATTTGAATCAGGTGTAGGAACCATGATGATTTATAATGTTTCTCCCTGTGGTAAATTCTTTAGTGATTAAAGTCACCCTCATATTTGAGCTTTGATGAATATGAAATCATAAATGTGAGCTATAAGGTTATAGAACCTATGTGCATGAAGGAGGAGTTGATGCATGAATTTCATACCACTATGTGTGTGTTTCGTCTAGATGTGAACAAAATATAGAGTGAAATTCAATGGAATGTTTTGGGGTTGGACGTGCTAATAGAGATAGCATGGTTCAAAACATGACGCTACAATTGTGAATAGTTCAAGGCGGAGCAAAAATGTCTGGGTGGTTCTCTACAGTTGTATCCTATTACAGAATCAAAATGTTGATATTCTACATTGTATTTTGTGTTGTGTGTTAGAATAATGTAAAGGAATAATTATTCAATTTGGTTGATTTTAGATTAGATGATGAATGTATCACCATACTTCCCTATAAAGGAGACATTCTCAGTAGATCAGTTGGGACATATGAGTGTTCTTCATGTAGTATGATTTCATGTGGTTATACGGGTATATCTTCATTCCATGACTTATGGTTTACTTTACGCTTCTAGAAGTGTCTGTATATGGTACATGGTAGTAATATTTTCATGTGTACAACATTACACCCATAGACTGATTGTTAGTAAGTGAAGACTATACATTTTTTTTAGGATATGCTTCGAGAGTATGTCCTATAATTTAGTGATACATTATAGAAGCACATAGAACCTATATAATTTTCTTATAAAATATCTAATAGGTAACTATACATATGGAACCATATGTGGACCTTAATGTCAGGCCATGCAGATCACATCTATCTTTAATGTATCCAGGTGAGTTAGAGTTTTTGGGACTAAGTCTCATATATGAGATGTCAAAGCAGATTCGTTTATTTTTAAGTGTTTGGATATGGATTAGATTTGGAAAATGTATTATATAAATTTATTTAAATGAACATAGAGTTTTCAGTGGATGAACAATTATTCCGTCGGGTGTCACCATGATTTGGTCACCATATGATATAGAGGAAACACATAATGTCGTCGAGGTTCGTTGGTTTGTTTCACGTTCTGGAGGGAATTAGGGATGTTTCATATTGATTAACTCTCCCCTAGAGATATATAACGAGGCATGATGATCCCCATGTCTCACAACATAGGTATTATAACCCCACCCTTTATCATGTGATTGATGTGGATTTTGCTGATCATTAGATAGATGTATCCTTTTAGGAGGACATGATACATGTATTGGACAACAATGAGAATGTGTATTAAGAAATGATTGTGCCAATTGATCATGTATCGTGGTATCATTGTCGTCTTTAGGAGGTAACATGATGGTGAAAATAAAATATTCGAGCTTAGTGGACTGATCTTTTGGTAACAAAATCATAGTGGTGGTTGGGAGTACATATTGAGAATCAGTAGTCAAAACATGGGGATACTGTAAGATCCTAACCATTTATAGAGATTTCACAGGCTCATTTATAGGTAGTATTTTTCTCTTTTGAGTATATCTTGGTATGAGTTATTTCATGGCTAGTTTTTGGGTAAATGATTAGAATTGTTTTTTAATGATTGACAATGTACGACTTGCACTTGGTTTTCCCAAACCATGCACCCCAACCCAGAAAACCATAAATATCCATCTAGAGATTATTTTCATGAACGGAACAAGTACTTTCCAAACAATTTTCCCTTATATATGAAATATTTCACCCCCACCTCACCCAAGAGGTTCCACATGGTTTCGTTTCCTAGTCTTTCAAACCATTCACCCCTACTAACGAAATCATTATATTGTATTTAAATAAACATAAAATCTGAATTAAATGTTCAAAACATCCTATTTTAACCAAAAATTGTATTAAACTCATATATAATTGATTCATATCTTTTTTTGTTTCTCCCAGATGAATTACAAAGGCTCTCGACCTCCATTGTTGATTATTTTAATTAAGGATTGATGATATTCTCCCCTACCGGTATGAGATCCTAATATTGTGTGATTCTGACTGTATCTCACATGTTTCTCTCATCCTTTAAATCAGTGTTGTGCTCTATTTTATGTATATAGATATAATATTTTGTGATCATTAGTTTTTTTGATTTTGGACTTAGGATCCTTATCAAGATCTCATTCTTCATCAATGTTCTGCTTAAATTGGGGATTTACATTAGAGAGTATGCATCTTCAATCTTGACATTGGTGGTGTATTATTCAAATCCCAAAGTATTGTTTTCAATAATGTATATGTAATTTGATAATTTATAGTGGATTATAAGAACATTAAATTTATTTATTTGAATTGATTAATTTGTTAAATCAAATAATTAAGGGATTGTGAAATTGGTAATATGGAATTTATAGAATTGGAATAACAACCTATGGAATTAATATTAGGGATATTTGTGTTGTGAAATAGAATTAAATTATTTTTAAATTTATTATTGTAGATTTTTTTGATTACATAATTGATTGAATTTTATTAATTAAATCTTGAATTAATTAATGGAATTAATGGAATTACATAATTGCTGAATTCATAAACAGAATGATGTGATTATTACGTTTTTTATTTAAATTAATTAATATATTAATTACAAATTCCGATGGTATGGTACATGAGATATTCTGATACATGTGAACATTTAGTGTGCTGATAAATAATGATTTCTGTGTGTGGGACATGATCTACTATATCCATGAATAAAGTGATAAATAATGATATTCGGGTGTGGGACATGGTATGATGCTTCAAAAGCTCAGAGTGATAAATTAAAAAACACGTGTAGGACATGGTCTTCTACATCAAAATCCCATCCGAATATGTCTTGAAATTCATGTGTGGGTAATGGTCTTTTGATACAAAATCCCATAGTTATTATTGAGTTATGGGAAAGAGAGTGAGTCTCCAAATACTAATGGAGTGTTTGACGCAATGTTAAACATTCATGAGTTGGAATTGGTCTATGTATTAAATTGTATATGACATTAATTGACATGAAATGATAAATGGTAAGAGTCATATTGTGAAATATTTCCGACTTGAAAAAATTCTGATGTAGGTATAGTGGTTTAGTGTATCCTTAGGAACCTTGGTGTTTATGTGGTCAATTAAAGAATAATTAAATGAATTAGATATTTACTTGTGAATTTTACATGAAACATTATACAAATAACTACACTATTATCTGACATTATTTTATTTTAGATGTATTTAGTGGTGGCGTATTGAGTTCCACTCAAACCTTTCTAAGGCTACCATATTGGTACCAAAATAGATTTCATGTTTTTGAAAGAGGATAAGGTAATGATCTATATGTTAGGTGGATGAGTCAGGATGGATCGTGGATGAGGGAACCAGACATGGTTTTGGGACACACATAGAGTTTTAATTATATTTATTTATTTTAGATTTTTCATATTGACACTTGAAACATATTTTTCATGACATATGTGTAGTTATGTTTGGATTATGTATTTTCTATCTTGTTCATCATGTGATAATGGTGTTGTTTATATATTTTTATTTAATTATGATATTTTTTTTTATTTTTCTCTGTAGGTGTTCAAACCATGATAATGATTCTATAGTCTCCCCATGATCAATATTATATATTCTTTACTAGTTGGCAGCCACTTGGGATTGTTGAGGTGCGAATGAGGTGACATTGTGAACAAGCATGGGGATCTAGTGTGTGGAACCCAGTTCGGTACATTACATATGAAATATTTTTTCTATTTCTATTCCAAAGGGAATGTGTATATGGGTCTTTTAAGTGGAAATGTTTCCTTTAAAATTCATCTTTGGTTACATGAAAATAAATTCCAATTCCAATATGGTGTAATAGCATGAAGACATTTCTTGTGATTAGATAGTCAACGTTAATGTATTTGGGTCTTTTGTGAAATAATTACATGTCTATTTGGGTAACCATTAAAATTATTAATTATGGTCATTTTTCATTAAATAAAACCAAGAAATATGGGTAACCTCACATTGATTACTCATTATATAAGGTATTGTTTTAGAGGTCTTAGAAACATTTGGAATCATAGGATGGACTGGTGGTTTTCTTTCTTATCCTAAATATATAACTCCTGGGATTTTAAGTCATGGTACTAGGTTTTTAGACATATTATGGTCAACATGTTATTGGACACTTAGTGGATCGTCCTATGACCGGCTTGTCTGGTGATGTACTACGAATCACTGTAACAAAGAGCTTCCCTCTCAAAATGTGAGTGATGGGAGTGACCACGTTTCTTTGTGGTTAGATAATTATGTGGTAATCTATAATGTTTTTCATTTTTTCATTGAAGACCTAAAATATTTAAGAGAAAAATATATTTTTGATAAGAGTGGTGGTGAAATTACTATCATTTAACCCCTTAATTATTGATTATCATGTGGTTTTTATGGATAACGATAGATGATTAGTGGGTTGACTAAGGAGATAACTGATGATAATATTCGTTTACAATGGATGGACATGATGTCAGAACTAGTGGTCCTTTATTTTAATTTCAATTCAGTATCTCCCATTTTGTTTGCAAATCCTTGTTTGGATTTCAGCTTTTATGTCAAGTAATCCTATATGTTTTTGTGATTTGAGATTTCTTTGTGTTGAATTTCATCATTAAAAACGGATTTGGGTACCATTGTGTTGAAAACTCAATGTTTTTTCTATGTAAACAGTGTATTTAATGTTGTAGATTTTGTGAGGAAACAATACTCTCTTGGGTGTAAAGTGACAAGACAATCCATGGCTATTGGTAGATGTTAAGAGAATCATGAATGAATAATTTAATTTAATGTACTATATTATTGATTTCCAGATGTATGAATTTCTTAGTGATTTATTAAACATATGGAATGAATTGGTAGTCACACTTTGTAATCATGTTTATTAATGAAATATTCATAGGTAAGGTAGAATAATGAATGTTCTACGGGGAAACGAAATAGATACTTCTTTTGTGTGGAGTATCAGCCAGTTCACATGTGAGTGATCTCTCATATAGGAAGGTTAGTGGTCCTTCACTAAATAGGATATTATAAAATCCTCATGACTCTAGATACCAATGTGTTATAGACAATGATCATATAGTCCCACAATGAATTTTTTATATTGATTATGGTATAAAATTAGATAGGGAACATACATGGGATTTTAAATCAGAAGGAAATAAGATTCAACTAAGAGTGATTCATATCATTACTATGTTAATACACTATAGGATATCTTTTTTGGATGGTGGAAGGGGTTGGTGAACTAACCAAGGTTCTTCCATTTAAGTTTTCTTGAACGTTAGGAAGTTTGTCAAATTATTTTCACGATGCATATGAGTATTAAGGAATCAATATTAGTTGTTCTATGCAGTTTAAATGTTGTGGACAAGTACCATTCAAGTTAAATATATTGGAGAGAACATGCTAGATTTCTGCATAAACCATATTTTTTTCATAGAACTTCTTTGTTCTCATTAGTTTTACATTTAACAAGGTGTTAATAATCGACTAATACATTCAATTAAAATTCCACATGGTTCCATTTAATTAACTGGAAGATACTATTTTGTTTGACTCAAATGTAAAGTATTAGGTGATGATATTGACCATTAAAATTTACATTTTTTAAACTATGATGATAGAATTAAAATATATTAGGTGTTTTTTTAGATTATTGGAATCATATTTTTTTGGAAATTCCTATGTTGTGGGTATCACAACTCTTAAAAATGAATCAATGGAGTACATTTTGTTATGTCAAGATAGATGGGTGTGGTTATTGTGGTCACAATGTTGGAAGATAGTATGAATAATGACTGAATTCTATTATTTATTCTTGTAGTTACACAATGGGATCGTGATGGTAATTCATGTTTATGAAGAGACCTATATTTTTTGTGTTAGAATTTGGAGTTGGAATGCAATGAAATCCCATTTAATTACGATAATGGTAAACCTGGTGTCTTCATTATCTTCCCACAACATCATCACATTGATGATAAGTGATAATTTTGTAGATTATAATGAAATACATAATTAAATGATAGAAATATTTCTAGAAATTTGAAGATTATATTTTCTATGATATATTTGTTTTTGTGAATTTGCAGCTATAATACTATTGTGAGTGTATAAAAAATCACCAATAGATAGTGTACATATGGGATTCATTACTCAAGTTTTTATCCAGTAGTATATTAGCCCACCATAGTAATGGTTATGGTCTCAGGACTATATCAATGTGCAAAAATAGTTTATTCAAATCATGCATGGGGAATTACTAATTAAAAAAGAATTCATGGGTTTCCATTGGAGTTCCATGATGGTACATAGGGGTTGGGGAGAGAAAATTACAAAAATTATTATTTTAATGAAATAATAACATCATGAAATACGGTGGGGATAGTATTTTAAATAAAAATGAGGGACTTGGACCCCCGATGAATTGGATGAATTATACATGTATGATTATTATAGCATAGAGAATACCAACCTCATTTATCATAAAATATACATGGGTCCATCAATGATTTGATAAATGTAGAGGAATGTATATTTCATATCCCTCTATATGTGTTTATTTTATAAAACATTTACATAATCTCGGTGTTTATATATTAGTAATATTTAATTATTCCAATCAATTATTTTTTATGTGGTCTTCATTTATACTAGTTATAGTAAAACCTGAGAGGTGGTCCCCATGTAACACCCTGAGATTTTATGAGATAGATTTTTTAAAATTTATTTGATATATTTTATTTTACTCTACACCATGATTAGCTTGTGCTATATGTAACACCGTATTAGCATGCAGTAGATTCAACAATATTATTGGCATCTGTTTCACGCAATTTACCATTCTCTTGATAGAATTTATTACATGTGTAATTGAGTAGATATTTTGTTCAATATTTAAATGAACTATGTTTGGATTATGTTATACAAAACTCCAATGGATGATTACACTACATTTAACACTGACTTGGATTTCGTTACATGAAAAGGCGACATTCCTTGATGGCTTGCATTGTACACGATACCAAGTTCCACTAAACAATGATATATTATCAAATTATTATTATTTAATGGTATATAAACAAGATATTATGAAGAGTATTAAAGTCCTTTTAAATTTAATATAAATTTATTATTCATCTTTGACATGATATGAGAAGGAAATCAATTTCACGATAAAAAATATTCTTAAAAATATACATTTTTACAGCCTTTTTATGGTGCACCAATTTCAAATCATGTTTTTTACACATTTATATGTTCAATAGAAAAAAATATTCGTTTTATTAGAATCAGGATATAATAATTTACATTGGACAATTTTTTCATATTTTCTTGGAAACATTCATATTATGATGAATAATGAAAAAATGCTAAATTTAAATTAAAATCAATATTTTGCAATGTTTTACCATTTAAAACACATTTTCTCGACAACATGATTAATTTTGAATTAATTTTTGCTACTTTGTTGTTTTAAATTTTAAAAAATGAATTCCTTATTTGGAATCAGTATGTATAAATAATTTTAATAGGCTACTTTTGTTTTGGGCATTATGAATAGTAACTTGGGTAATTATTTTTATTACAACGATTAATGGTAAATAGGTAATTATGGGTTAAAATAATATTATAAAATTACATTAACACCTATAAAAATCCTATTAGATGACTAAAATATGACCAATATCACCTAAAATTAAGAATAGATTCATTTTATGGACTTTGTTCACTTAAAATTATGTAATTATTATTGAAACCAATGAAAGTGAAAATGTGTCACTATCTTATATATTAAAAGTGTAATAATTTTAACATACTGATAAAATTCACAAAACAATGAAACTAAATAGTCACTATAAATACAATTAAATTATATAAACAATGTGAATTTATATATAATTTTTGGAGATTAATTAATTATCATTAATGATGACACAATACTGATAAAAAAATTATTTTATTAATAGTAATATCAAATAAATGGTTTTAAAAATATTCAATGAAATATCATATGAACTAACTAATGATCTACACGAATTTTATATGTGACTATGAAATGTTAAGAGTTTATTAAATATTTTGTATTGAATTAATCTTCTATATGAATTTTATTTAAAGCCTAATAAATAAATAGTGTCAAAATTGACCCTATTGAAATTTTAAAAACATAATATTTTATTATATTATTTAAAAATCAAAAAATAATTAAAAATTTACAAATTGATAATTATAATTTTTTAAATGGTAAAAAGTATCCATTTTTGGTCTATTAACTATACATAATTAAATATTCATTACAAATAAATTTCAACAATGTTATTACCAAAAAATATTTAATAGATTAACTAAGTATCAATTAAAATGATAATCTCTAAATTGACAAAATAAGTTGTAATGAATTTATTGGTTGATGAGATTACAATACTATATAATCACTTCTTCGAATATTGATATACTTTGGTGATTTTTGTGTAGGATTTTTTATTATTATAAATTAATATTTTTGATAGTTTCATTAAGTGCCCCTCTCGTCTACTATAAAATGTCACCTCCTATCTCTCATCTTCACTCCATTTTGATCCTTCTAGACAAGCCAACCCCTTCCCATTTATCTTGTCAACATCCCCAGTTACATCTTATATGTTCTGGTCGTTTCAAAATACTAACTCTAGTGCCCTAAGAGGTGATTTAAAGTAGGCACATCATGGAATAAGAGTTTCAAACACATACAGAATAAATCTGACTTATAGTAAGAGATAAATATACATGTCTAGTTTTTTTTCAAGAATATATATACATAAATATTTACAGGGGTATATTTATTAACCATGTCCTTGTTTTATAATAATATTATCATTTAATGTATACTATTCTTCTTTGGTTGTTTAAAGACATTTTTACCAATTTTGAATTTTACTATTGGGTTTGGAATTAATCTTTATTAAATTTACCATACTTGGTACTTTTTGAATTTAAAAAAAAAAGTACAAGAATAATTTTTAAAAAAATATATGGATTGAATAGAGTTTTACATATTCACAATACCTTAAATCCAGGAACCATGGTCTACACTATTTCAAGTATAAGTTCAACAAAAAAAATTCATTTAAATTTGCATGGAATTTTGAGAAAAGAAAATGTTTTTAATGAAGAAATGATATTTTCTTTAAGAACTATGTTCTAGTGTTTTATCGAAATTATTTTTGAACTAAGATGCAATAGGGTTATGTTTCTATCCCTATTATTAATGTTATTTGATTATTTTTATCCTGGAATTATTCTTATAATGTACATTTATCATATATAGATTATGTTATGATGGCATGATGTTTAAGAATCCCATTTTATTAAATGGGTTCTACTATGATGAATAATTTATGTTTTTGTGACACACATAAGAATGGCTTCATTATAATATTGGTAGGACCTAGATCTCCCTCCAATACAATGGGTAATGATTTATATCTCATGATATAGACAAGATGGTCACAGAATTTAAATAATGTTCTGTAATACAAGGATGGAACGACATGTAAATTTCGGTCAGTAATTCGTGGATAGAACGAAAAATAAACTCGGTTCAGTGATGGACTTCATCCATTATGATGGTCTAGGAAGAAATTCCTTCACTACAATGGAAATAATATTATTTGTTTATTAGTATTCCACAATTACATGTTTTATGTCAATGTGATTATATCATGGTTAATATTCCTTTATGACCAATGCCTTACATACTGGCAATATTTATTTCATGAATCAAGAATTTGATGTTTAAAATTTATGTTCATGTTTTTACATAAAAATTTTTATGGGTTTTTTTATGTTCTCCATGTTTACTCTTACGGAGCATTTGACCTCACCCTTTTTATGTTATCATTTCCATAGTATATAAATAATTTTTTAGGTAGGAAAACAAAATAGGAAGATAGTTATGGTAGATGTTGAAGATCATTCACAATGATAGAAGAATATGTTCCATGTTTCCAAATACACGTAACTAAAACGTTCTTTGGGATTCTATTTGTGACAAGTATTTAAGTAATCTACATAAGAAATTTATTGTCCATATACATCAATCTCCTAACTTTAAGGATTGGTATCTGAGAAAATTTTTAGTCGGCCTTTGGAAACTATGATGCGAAATATATAGTGAGATCCCAATAGATATTTCTAAAATATTCCTTGGGATGCCCCAAATGATTTCTATTACTATAGGTCACAATACTAGAATTATGCTAAAAATCATGAATATCCTCGGGTGAACAAAAGGTGTCGTTGATTAAAGAAGTTATCAAATCATATACATCATATAAGTGACTTTTTTATATATTTTCATTCCCCATTATTTTAACGGTTTCATACACTATGGTATATATTTTTAGTCAATGGAGGGAACTAGAAAGAATTGGGTTGACATTGAATCCGATGTAAAAATCATTTACTATGAGAAATAAATATGCATAATGCCCAGAGAGAAAGATATTGTGATTATGTTGAATTATCCATCACGATATATGGGTAACAAGGTGAATCTTAATGGTATTACTATGTCATCAAATAAGAGGATGATTGACTTCTATGCATGTTAACATGGTGAGTAACATAGAGGAATAAAGAATAAGCTTCCTACATATCCTTAACAAGGGATGAAGAATCTTGTGGGATACCTCAAATGGAGGGGAATATGTTAACTTTGTTGGAAAAAGGGTCATAGACTGGCGAATTGTTTTGGATTTCAATGTATCGTCTATGGAAACCCGGTGAATTAACCAAGGCAATGCCCAAACATAAGAATATACTTATTCGAAAAGAAATGACTTATTCACAGCCTACCATTAAAGTAGAGTGATTGATTTTTCTATGTATTTGAATCCACGAATGGTGGATGGTGAATTATATAAGAATTTCCAGTTAATGTTTTCCTCTAAGGATTTTCAAGAATTTGTTAAATAATAATAATGGATATGAAAACTGATTTAAAGAATATGTTATATTCATAATAATCACATTATTAATGGAAGTATTACCCTTAATATGTGAATGATGATGAGATAATAATACTAGGAGAATGATATGTTAGACAATATTTGTTACATTATAACTGATCAGGATTGTTGAAATTTCGGTTATGTTGTCACAAATAAAGTATAAAAGCATTCTGTACATAAGGAATATATCCAATATGTTTTGGAATAAGGAAACATTCATGTTTTCAATAAGGATATATGGTAATTTAGGTTGTTACCATCTATCAAGAGAATACACGATGAATCCATTAAAAGTTTTGTTATATGATCATTCATGTGATTTTTTTTTACTGTGAAAAGTATTTTGGATAAGACTAATGGTAGTAATAGATTATGTTAGAAATTGGATAGTATTGTTTAAGGCTAAACATTTTTTCTAGAATTTTGTAATAATATAGTTTTAGACAAAGGAGAACCTGTTGGACGAGCGACAACCCGTCTTTTCTGAAATGGTTGCGGGAATCGAACCAACAACTGAAATGCAACATGACATTATTTCCTACCACTGGCTTAATGTAAGTCCATTGATTGTATAAATTTGTTTTATTTTATTATGTTGTATGATATATGAATTATATGCCCATTTTTGGAAGTATATAGGATTTATCACACTATAGGCGGACATATGCATATTTGCTTACCTATGCTAACATTTTTATGAGATAGATGGAATGACATGACATAA
This sequence comes from Viscum album, assembly GCA_963277665.1. Lineage (NCBI taxonomy): Eukaryota > Viridiplantae > Streptophyta > Magnoliopsida > Santalales > Viscaceae > Viscum > Viscum album. The sequence continues at coordinate 1,362,308,958 of OY728162.1, read as the reverse complement.
AATCACATGATCTTATAATACTTAAATAATGAAAATTTAATCTTCATTTCCTTAAATAAGGGATGAAGTTGAAATTGAATAAGTCACGGACAATGATGAGATTGTACAAAATTCACGTAAGTATTTATTTTCATGTAATATTCTTCATCATTAGGGAATAGATCTATAAAAACAAAAATGTTATCCTAATACCTTCATATCAGATGAATCATATGGTACCGTAGATCATCACATAGTTATGTCATTGTGATTGTGGACTTTTTATTAGACATGTATGTAAGAACAAAGTTTTGTCTGCAAAATAATTTGGAATATTCTTGATGTTATTCCAAAGTAGCGCCTTCAGACGGCGTGCGATTCTGATCCCCATAGTGGCCAGAATTAAATTTTCAGTGCGTTCACATTGGAAATGCCAAATAAGTGGGATAACTCATAAACGGTGCTTCAGATCTGATATCTGGGTGTATGGATGGGTCCGGAATGGGGTTTTACACTTGGAACGACAGAAAACATGTCGGCACGGGATGTTTGGACCCCTCGCTCGCTTTCGGAACGTTAAATGGATAAATTAATTAATTAATTTATTCGTTTTATGGTGAAATGCATGTATATCTTAAAATGTGGCTCAGATTGGAAAACTGAGGGAACCTTTGAGTTCATAATGTTCTGTTTACCTGGGGAGGGGTATTAGTTTTGCGGGCGCGGGGCGTCTGTGAAAAATGGCCCCAAGGGAGTTTTCGTAATTTAGAGTCTTTGGGCGTTCACCTTTATAAATTTTAAAAGGAAGCTTGGAATCAAGTTCTGAGACCATTGTTGTGCTCGAGGGGTGGTGTTTACCCTAAGGGAGGCTTAACCTCAACCCCATCGAGTGTTTCGGAGGAGGGTCCTTTCGTGACTAATTAATAAAAATTAATTAAATTAATTTTTATTTTCTACTTAAACCATCCCCTCCCCTCTCCATAATTTCCACCCCCAATAGAAACCCCTCATATCCCTATCCTCCTCCACTCTGGAGAGATTTCTTTGGGGAGGCGCGGATCCGACAGATCGTGGCAAAGCTTTGGGAAAAGCCCATCGAGGTAGGATTTGTCGTTTTTGTTTCATCATCCCCAACCCTACATTGTGACCGTTAGATCATGTTGAATTAATGTCGGATTTTCTATCAAAGCCTATGAATGTGCAGTATATTTTATTCCCTTTTCAACTCTTGTCTCAGATATGAAATCTGAGTTCGGTGGAGCCCGCGGCGGTTCGCCGAAGGTTGCGGGAATTGGGGGGTTTTGGGTGTTTTCTGATGACACTTGGCGGTCCGGTGAGGATCCATGGCGGCGGTGCATGAGCTCCGGGCGGTAGTAGCTTCCAGCATAGGCGACGACATCTCGGTCGGGTGGCGGCAGCTGGTCGACTGGGTGCAGGCGGCGGCTGGCTACGGGGTAAGGTGGAGCGGCCATGCGAGCTGGGGTCGGCGGGGTCGTCGGCGAACGCCTGGGTCGCGAGGTGCAGAAGACCCGGGGTCTTCATGACCCTCGTCGGCGCACAGGACCCGCGCCATGTGGGTCCACGAGGAGACCGGACCGGCCGAGCTAGTCCGGGCGGTTAAGGGTGGTTTGCGCGGTGAACCGCGGACCGCCGGTCCAGAGTACGGGGGGTGAGCCGAACCGGCCCGACTCACCCGTTTCGGTCCCTAAATTCTAAAATGCTCCTAAAACTCAAACCGTAAATCGGATTTTTGTTCTGCCTACGGAAATGTGATCCTTGGATCAAGGAGGAGCTTTTGAAATGCTTTTGGAAATTTTTAGATCATGAAACGAGGGGTATCGGAGGCGCGACACGTCTTTAAGTGTTTTGATGTTTTTCTGAGGGATTTTGTTTTGGACGGCGCGGACGCATTAAGCGTCAATTTAGAGCATCTTCAGTGGTGTTCGGATCCTGGCACCAGGGCGAAGCTTTCCAAGGTGGTTTCAGTCGTTGAAGCCAGAGTTGAAGCGTGGGCCCCACGGCCCGTCTTTTGAGCTGCGAGCAGTGTTTAGTGACTTTTTCATTGGACGTTCATTCGGGGTGTGCGAGCAGTCGATGTTGGGTGTTTTTCCGAGGGCATCGCATTGACGTAGTCTACTCGCTGTAATTCCGCATGATGGTTCGGGCCCCACGAGGGACGTTTGGGTGTTGACGGTGATTTTCCATCTCTATCATCAGGCGACCGTTTTGGACAAATGAATAGTCCATCTTGTGTACTTTTTCGAGAGGATCGCAACGGTGTGATCCGTTCATTGTTCTTCGAGACCGGGATGTGGGTCCCACAAATCCCCTCTCATGTGTGGTGTTCCGAAACGCTCCTTTTTCACCGGATATCTGTTTCACTCAAGTTAGTAGTGCTTTTGACGTGTTTTCCCAAGGGATCGCAATGGTGTGATGCGCCCGACTATTTTCGGGGTCGAGGCTTGGGACCACGGGATGATGTTCGGGCGTATGGTGTTATTGGGGAATTTTACGTCGGATACCCATTTAGGGCGAGTAAGTAGTCGATCTCGAATTTTTTTTCCATGAGGATTACAATGGTGTAATCTGTTCAGGCGAGCGGAGCCTCGTAAATGATCTTATTAAATGTGGAAGCATGAAAGGTGATCTGGTGACAGTTCATCCTACAATGTTTGTAGCGGAACCTTGGTGTGTGATCGAGCACTATTGGGAAATAGTTGTAAATGATTCATATGATGTTTTTGGTCGTGCCTAGGCCTTTGAGGTGGAGTTTTTACGTTCGTGCCTTCGCATTGACGTTGGGTTCTGTGTGCATGTTAGAAATTGGGCTGGAGATGTGGTATACACTGGGAGTATACGAGAGTGCTGGTAGGTACATGTAGATGTTGGTACATGAGAATGTTTGTACGCTTCGTTGGGTTGACTTGGGGACACACGCCGTGTGGGCCCCATGTGCGTGTCGTGCTCTGTTTTATGTAATTTTGTCCTCCCGCGATGTAGAGGGTCCATCTGTGCTCGTTTGATTGACCAGTAGGGTGGAGTTTTCCCCTAGCTCTGTGCTCGTTGGTTTGACAAGCAGGGTAGAGTTTCCCCTGGCCTGGGGATCTTTTCTTTGACCAACAGTGTTGAGTGGTCTCCCCCTAGTTGCGTTCTCGAAGGTTTGGCCGACAGAGATGGTTCGTTTCCTCTGTTTCATCATATATGCAGTGTTTCAGTATTGGTCCCTTTCACCGGACTGCAACACCGTTTACGACTAAAAGTGTTCATATAGTGTGACTGTTTTCCCCACTTTTTGGGATGAGTTGTCTCAGTCTTCTTAGACCGTGACTCAACGTATTGGAGCATGATCACCTTGTAAGGCCTGGGGATATTCTCCCGTCACTCGATTTTTCGTGGTAGAGTTCTTGTGGTTTCAATGTGACCAACACATTACGCGGGCACTGATCCTCTACCCAGGAGGTTGTTTCCAGCAGGGCTAAGGTTGTTTCCAGCAGGGATGAGGTTGTTACCAGTAGGTCTGAGGTTGTTTCGAGTAGGGATCGCCAGTGGGTTTCCATCCAGCAGGGATGACTAGTACAGTGATGTTCATCGAGCAGTACCATCCAGTAAGGATGGCCAGAGAATTTCTGGGCTTACCTCCAGCTGGGCAGGGCAATGGTCCCCGATCCTGGGCTTACCTCTAACGGGGCTGGGCAGTGGTCCCTGATGTCGGGCTTACCTCCAGCGGGGCTGGGAAGTAGTCCCCGATGCTGGGTTACCTCTAGACAGGTTGGGCATTGGTCCCGTCATCGACATTATCCAGGTCTCCCTCCAGTGGATTACACTGTTACGGGAGGGGGCAGTGTGGCACCCGTCGAATTTTCGGGTCTCCCTATAGTGGGAACCCATCGACTTCCAGGGACCCTCCAGCAGGGCTGCGTAGGGGGTCGCCTGTCGACTTTGAGCAGACCTCTTGACTACGGGGCAGTGATGAGTTGTGGTTTTACGTTCCCCCAGAAATCTCAAGTACGAGGATCTCTTTCCCCCACCTAGGTGCATCCTTGTGATGTGACCTAAAACTATACGGGTGAGTAAGTGTCGTCCAACTCGGATTGTGTCGTGGTGTGGTGATTGAGACCCTTGGATTTCGGTTCGGGGCAGACGTGCGGGATGCTAGGCATCGATGGATTTTACTTCTGGGATTGTTGGATACTCATTTTCTTGGGCTGAGTCTCGGGATGGAGATCCCCTTACGATGTTGTTCGGGCTTCTTGATTGATCATAAGGATATGTATATACATTTTTCTAGTACCCACTTCTTGGGTTTGGATACACTCTTTCCCGGAGAGGCGAAGATGTGCGGGGTATGCCACATGCTTTCCCTGTCTAGCTTCTCGTGGTTGGACGAGTCTACTCCCCTACTATAGGTAGAGAAGACTCGACGGGAAGTTCATCTTAGTTTTTCTAGCTCCCTGTGTTTGGACGAGTCTGCCTTCTTTCCTCTTGATGGGTTGAGTTGGACTCTTTATTGTACTCCTTACTTCACTCTCTGTCGTATTTCTTTAATAATCATTGTCCCCTCTACTGCTCACCCTACGGTACCTCCTTTGTTGCTCCCTTGATCCTTCAGGGTATCCTACTGAGTATTTTTATACTCACCTCTGCTTGGTATTTTCCTGAACATGGTGTGCCCTTGCAGGCGACAGATAGGTTGGTCGTGACTTTAGTTGAGCATAGGAGTTCAGGATCATGGACCGCGTGTGGTGGTCGTGGTTAGGTCCCAATTGGGGGGGACCCCTTCCGGATTTTTTTTGTTTACCTGTTTCCGGGTTGTGGCACCTTTTCCGGTTGGGCGCGGGTTTTTCCCCTTTTCTTTTTCAGTTACCTTTAGCTTGTACTTTGTACTTTTAAAGGTCGTTGCACATTATGGTATATTTATAACAGTTTCCATTCTTTTTCCTTATTACAATTCACTTCTTCATTGAGTGTGCTGCGTGTGTGTGTACAGGTGCTCAGGAAAAGGCCTTACAGAGATGTTGTGCCTGCAGCACTGGTCGCCAGCCCCTGGCCTATAGAGGCGGGCTTGGGGTAGTTGCGGCTCCGGCTCGGGTAGGGTCGGGTCGTGACCAAGTGGTATCAGAGGTGGTTCGTTCCTTGGGACGCTGATCGGACGTCCCAAAAATAAAAGTAATTGGTTGGGATTTAGGGCAGCAGTGTTGACATGTCTCAAGAGTGGATCTCAGGCCAGGGAGTCCAGTGGTGGTGCGGCGGCCGACAGATCCATTCACGAGGACCTTGATAACCCGCTTGTCGACTCGGCATGTTGAGACACTTGTTGCTGGGAAATTTTGGTTTGTGCATCACAAAGGATTGAATCTTTGACTATCCTTCTTGAGTCAGCTCCCCATCGTTGTTGTTATTGGTATATACATATATGCTCATCTGACCACATCACTCCTTGGTAAAATTCAGGATGCCTCCGGGAAGACAGCCAGCCAGGATACATTCTTTGGTTCGTGACGACGAACCTATGAGCTATGAGGCCACTGTACATGACCCATCATGCGAGCCCCTTTCTCCGGGTGGGCTGGTAGCAGCACCCCCACCTGTTGAGCAGTAGGCAGTTTCAGCAGAGTAGGCTAAGCATGAGCGTGCTCCGTGAGTTCCAGCGGCAGAGACCCACTGCGGTACAGTGGTGGCCCAGTCCCCCAAGTAGCAGAGATTTGGATCGAGGCAGTGGTTTTCCTTTTCAGTCTTGTGAAGATTCCGACAGATCCGAGAGTGGCTTTGGCAACCCCCCTTTTTCATGAAGTATCTTGGCATTGGTGGAGTCCTGTGACTTAGCTTCTTGACGAGTCATTGGTTTCATGGGGAGACTATCAGTTGTTGTTCCGTGATGAGTTTTTCCCATCCTTCTTGTGCACCATTTGGGTTCAGGAGCTCCTTCATTTTCTGTAGGGAGGGTTGACAGTGGCCGAGTACGCAGCTAGTTTCACAGACCGTGCACGGTTTTACCCGGACTTGGTCCGTGACGAAAACATCCGAGCGTGGATGTTTGAGCAGGGTCTCCGTCGAGAGATTCGTGCTATCATAGTACCCTTCGTCATTTCCACATATTTTGGGGTGCTAGAGCAGGAGCTGGTGACAGAGGGATTCCTGTCATGTTCCAGAGTTGGTGGTGGCAGTAGGCACGTCGATGCCGAGACTTCTACCACAGCTAGTGGGTGTCGGCAATCAGAACCTCGACACAAGTGGCTTTCTGACAAACATGATCTGGGGTGTGGTCGTACACCATAGTGGCGCCAGAGGGCACGAGTTCATCCTGGAGAGAGTCGGTGCAATTCTTGCGATGGGCGAGGTCACCTAGCACGGGACTGCCCAACCAGGCATGCAGAGAACTTCGGGCAGGCGGCAGGTGCACCACCATGATAGAGGCAGTGCCATGATCGGAGTAGTACCAAGGGAGGTGGTGCTAGCAGAGGAACGGGAGGAGCTGGTAGTGGGGGAAGACTTTACGAGGACTTCCCATCACCACTAGGTGGTCCACGTCAGGCTCCGGGAGCTGAAAGTTGGGACCATGGACAACCATGAGCTTTGGATGTCTATGATCCTACGGAGCATGAGGTGGTAAGAGGTACACTCTATAGCTCTTATACATTTTGTAGTAGAATTTTTAGACTCTGTGTGAGGAATGCTTTCCTCCCTGCTCCTTTCGTGAGGTGTTACCAGGGTAACGCATGGCGTCATGTGTAATCCTTCGTTGGTAAGGTAGATAAAGTGGAACCCTTCTGTTTAGTCGAAGGTATCGACTCATTCACTTTTCGATCATGTAAAAGAGTCTTGGTTGCGATACATCGACTTTGAAACCTTGCATGACCAGATATCCTTGGGGTTTTCACCATATGGATATTCTAAAGGAGGGAATCACCAAGCCTTATTCCAGGTGCTGGCGGTGATTACATTCGTGGCATGTGATGCAGAGGTTTGGTTGGGGATGTGATCTACCCCAAAGAGCCTTCGGGCCATTTGAGACCGTACAAATGGATGAAGAGGTTCCCTAACGCATTTCCATAACCAAAAAGGCTGGTTTGGGTGCATGACGTATCCCACGTGACTCACCCGAGAAGAGGTATGTGTGCTCCTATGCACGACATCAGCGAGGGTTGACCTCGCATGAACGGATCAGTCCTTTGGTCTGTGTGCGGTCGCGAAGAGCTATGCATGAGTTCTTCTAGGTACGGGAGAGCTAGGTGTGGGCTTAGTACCCTGAGTTGTTCCCTGGTTTTTCATTTTGTGGATGAATGATTAGCCACTAAATGAGGCTAATATTCATTGTTAATATACATAATATTAATATTCTATGTTATTCATAAACACCATTTTAGTGCATTTTACACTTTGAACATCATTTCACATTATGATTGTAATACCTTCTTAAAATGCACTATTATGTGGTACATTTTTTGAACATCATTTAAAGTACCCAATGATTCATCTGATTTTAATGAATTGAATTATACATATTTTAATTTGATATTTTTGATAATTGATCTAAACTCCAATATGAACATGTTTCATTCAGGGATCAATGGAAAATTCATGGAGGGTGATGGAAATATTTGGCAAAGAAATGAAGCAAGTCTAGAGAAGGCAGATTGGACATCAGACCACTGGTGAGAATATGGGGCCTAACATAGAAGCCCAATTAATCCCAACATTCATGGAATGATATAAGACATGTATAGGAACAAATCACTCTTTAGGAGGTAATGCTAATTCGGCCACGATGTTGGTCCTTTAGGCGGCCCAAATTAGAGATAAAATTCAGGGCCGGATTCGGCGGCCTAGAAACATAGTCCACTAATTTGATTATATCACCGTATCCACAACTCCAAATGGGCCCAAATTTTACAGACGTTTAGACGACATCCGGCGCTCCAGTATCGTCTTCTATGTCCCACCCTGATTCGGACGTCTAGAAGGTCTTCCAGATGCGTCTGTTCGGTGAAGGAAAGTTGGCTGCCACCTCGGGTCAAATGTGGAAATGTTCAAATTCTACAATCTTTCCACCACCTATTGCCTACCAAAATTAATTGAGATGCTTTATACTGTTGGAGGCTCGACCCAAGGCTCCCAAAATGTCTATTTAAGGCAGTTTTGGTGAAGAAGTTGAAAATTTTGGATGCTTTGTTCAATGGTAATGTTATGCTGCATTTTTGTTGCCTCAAATTTTTCTTTCACATGTAAGTTGTTCAATTCACTTTAGTTTATTAATAAAAGTTCTTCTTATACTCTTATTATTTTGTTCTTCATATCCCATTGATATCTTTGGATCATGGTTTGAATTTAATGACACCAAACCTTGTGAAATTATTCACACAACGGTTGAGTGATCATTTTATTTTTGTTGTTTTCTTTACTTCTCCATTTCCTCCATCATGAGTCTACTATCCGCTTCCATTGAAACCATGGGATCAATGGAGGGATAACCCACTTATGGGTTGATCCAAGGGAGTAGGAAGGGGCTGGATTGGATGTTATTTATCACCTAATTAATGTATAATCACTTCTTTAATTGGGATTTTTATTTGATGATTTTTAAAGTCCATCGTCCTTGTTGAATTTAAGGCCACACACTTCAAGTACTAATACGATCCTTTACCTTGAAGGCTCAAAAATTTGATCCTTCAAGTATATAGGTGATTAGTATTAGAGAGTGTAGGCATTAAACCAGTAAGTGATGATGTTGTTTTATCCCCTTACATTAACCCATCTCAAATTTAAGAAATTGAAATCGTTAAAAAGAAAATATGTCCAATCCACCCCGAGCGATAACCTAGGATCAACTCATTATTTTAAATTGAATTAACTTAAATCAATAAGATATCATTAAAACCCATCCAAAATCAATACATGTTGGCCACTTCATAACTGAAAACAGTCCATAGGATGTACGTGTCTATAGGTTTCTTCTTAGGTCTCTGTGGATTCGATAACCCAAGCTAAACTACAGGGACCCTCTTACCTTCTTCTCTTGGGTAAATTTGAGCGAGAATCAAATTTTGGTGTCGTTGCCGAGGACCCGAGTAAGTCATCTAAACACCCATTCTATTCTCCCCCATTTCTTCTTTTCTCATCCATATTCTCTTATCTTTTCCCTTTCTCGTTTTTTTCTTTTGGCGCATGTCCGCCTACACCCGCAATCAATCAAACCGTCTAGTTAGGGTGGATAGTCCTGGGGTTGGGGAGTCAAGTACACCAAGGGAACTCATTCCATTAGATCCCAATCTTCCTAATACTCTACAGTCCAAAATTGAGCCAATTTCATTTGAAGATCTTTAATGAAACCAACTCATAAACCCGGGTGGGAACTAAAATGGAAACCCAAATGAGGCAGCCCCAAACATAGGGAATGCAATTGATCAAACCATGAATGACTACCTCACACCTTCCTAGACCAATGCCCACTCATGAATTAGACACAATTCCCTAGGAGATTCCAACTACATCTTTAAACCCCATGTCTTAAACCACCCTCCCACATTCCATGGAATGGAGTCTGAGATGCCCTACCTGCACATTAAGGAGTTCAATGACATTGTAGAAACCATGTGTCCCACACATCATCTAGAATCAGCTAAGATGAGGATATTTCCTTTTTCTTTAAAGGATAGAGCCAAAAATTGGTTAAACAATTTTATACCATCATCCATAAACTCTTGGGACCAACTACAAAGAGAAATCTACAAAAAATACTTCCCCACCACAAAATAATTGCACTTAAAAAGTGCATCCAAAACGTTTTTGAAAAAGAGGGAGAGTCATTCTATGAAACATGGGAGAGGTTCAAAGGCACTCTAAACATGGTTCCACACCATGGTTTTTCTATTCCTGAAAAAGTGAGAATTTTCTATGAAGGGTTGGGTCCGGGGAACAAATAATTCATTGACATGATGTGTAATGGAACATCTAAAAACAAAGCCCCAAATGATGCTTATGAGTATCTAGAAAGCCTTTCTGAACAAAAAAAAAACATGGGGAACTTCACCTTATTCTGAAAAGCCACAAAGAACTACTGGAATTCATACAATTTGAGAAGAAGAAAGCCTTAGGTCTAAACTCGCAGAACTCTCTAGGAAGGATGAAGAGATAGACCTTAGGAAAGTCAATGAAATCCAAACTGTTGACCCTGTTTGGACAATTTGTGACAAACATGACCATTAGACAGACAACTGCTCAACCATTCCATCCATCAAGGATGTTCTCTTAGGAGGACCCCCAGCAGAAGTAAATGCTTTGAACAATCAAAAGCCTCAATACCAAAACACCTTCAACCCAATGTATAACGATCACCCAGGCTTCCGCTAGAAAGATAACCAACAACCTATCCAACCACCGGGAAAAAATCCTTACCCCCATTAGAAGTACCAAACCCATAACCAGTTCCAAACCCAACCTATCCAATACCAACAGCCACCTGTCCATTTTCAACAAACCATCCCACCTCCAAAATATCCCCCTGGGATAAACCAACCTACTCAAGCACCCACCCAAACGGTTCCACAAAGCCTACAAGAACAACTGTGCAAAAAAATGGAGAGGATGAACTCAGAGGTATCTTCCCTAAAACAAGAACTTCAAACCATCAAAACTGGAAAGGCACCCATGCCTACTCAGGCGGTTCCATCCTCAACGTCTAGGGGGGAGTCAAGTTGTGCTCAAACAACTCATGAACAACTAAAGGCTGTGACTATTTTAAGGACTTGAGAAACCTAAACAACTAATTCAGAACCCACTTGAAGATTCAAACATGGATGAAAATTCAGATGAACCACAAGATCAAACTGAGTAAACTGATAGCATTGTCAAGGAAACAACTCTTCAACAAACAACCCCACAACCTGCACCATTTCCTCAACGCATGAGGGGGAAAACCAAGCCTGAACTGAGTGAAACATTGAGGGAAATCTTATCACAAGACAAGTTGAACATTCCTCTTCTCGATTCCATACAAACCATACCTGCCTACTCAAAGTACCTTAAGGACTTGTGCACTTTTAAAAGAAAATTTTCACATAAAAACCAAGTCCATTTGGCTGATAATGTGAGTACCACCATTCAAGGGACCATTCCTCCTATGTTGAAAGACTCGGGTTGCCCTTACATCAATGTTGAACTAGGAGAAAGCAAAGTTTCCAAAGCCTTGTGTGACCTAGGTGCTAGTGTCAATCTAATCCCATATGCTGTGTACTGCTAGTTAGGCCTAGAAGGGATCCAACCCACATCTGTCACACTTCAGCTTGCTGATCGTAGCATTAGGGTTCCAAAGGGTATTTTAAAGGACGTTCTGGTAAAGGTTGAAAACTTCATCTACCCTGCCGATTTCATTGTCCTTGACAACCATCCAAACATAGGAAATAAGGAACAGACTCCAAACATCCTTGGTCATCCTTTTCTTGCAACAATCAACTCTGTTATTCGAGTCCGAAATGGGAACATTACAATCACCTTTAGGAACATGAGTCTAGACTTGAACATCTATAATTCAACCGCACAAATAGGGGATGACGAGGACATTCATGAAGTATATATGTTAAGAAGAATTGATAATGAATCCATGGAACATCAAGGAATATTTAATGAATTTTTAAGTCATAATGAGATTGATTTCCTTTGTTCATATGAAGGAAGTTTATCTCCTTGGCTTGAATCATTTTCAAAATTCTCTTATGATGAAGTCTTAGATCCAACAATCAGTGAAACCTTTCAAGAATCCAATTTCATAGAGACCCCTCTAAATTCCTTCCCTAAATCTGATCAATCCAATCTAGTAGCTGAAACTTATACATGTGGGGAATCAATCCTATCTGAAACTCTAAAAAAAGAAATTCATCTTGATCCAATGCCCCAATCTTCTGCTAAAATTCTGAACCAACCTGATCTTGAATTGAAGGAACTTCCTGCTGCACTAAAGTATGCCTTCCTAGGGGAAAATCAAACACATCCTATTGTCATTTCTTCTTCTCTTGAATCCAATCATGAGAGGATGCCGCTAGATGTCCTTAGGAAGCATAAGAAAGCCATTGGTTGGACCCTTTCTGATATTCATGGGATTAGCCCACTTGTTGGGACTCATAGGATTGTTCTGGAATCTGATTCAAAGCCATGTCGTCAACCTCAACGGTGACTCAATCCTAATCTCATGGAGGTAGTAAGGAAAGAACTTCTGAAATTTTTGAAATCCGGTATCATATATCCCATAGCTGAGAGTGAATGGGTGAGCCCAATCCAAGTGGTTCCGAAAAAGGCCGGAATCACAGTGATAACCAATGAGTATGGAGAGATTCTTCCAACAAGGTTGAGTAATGGATGGAGGGTCTGCATTGAATACAGGACGCTAAACTCATTCACCAAGAAGGACCATTTCCCCTTACCATTCATTGACCAAGTACTTGAGAGAGTGGAAGGTCATGCCTTCTACTGTTTCTTAGATGGGTACTCAGGGTACAATCAAATTGAGGTCTCCCTAGAGGATCAAGGTAAGACTACATTCACATGTCCTTTCGGCACATTTTCCTTCAAACGCATGTCGTTCGGGTTATGCAATGCCCCTGGAACCTTCCAGCGGTGCATGATGGGAATCTTCTCAAACATGGTAGGGTATTTTCTAGAGGTCTTCATGGATGACTTCTCAGTGTTTGGGGATACTTTTGAGGGGTGTCTTCAGAATGTGGAGAGAGTCTTGTCAAGATGTGAAGAAAAGAATCTGGTCCTAAACTGGGAGAAATGCCATTCCATTGTTAAAGAGGGACTTGTTCTAGGCCATCTGGTCTCGAGTAGGGGGATTGAAGTTGATAAAGCAAAGGATGACATCATTCGTCACCTTCCATCACCCAAAACTGTCAAGGAAGTGAGGTATTTCTTAGGACATGATGGTTTCTATAGAAGATTCATCAAGGACTTTAGTTCAATATCCCATCCCCTTTGTGCTCTCCTAGTAAAGGATTCTCCATTTGTTTGGACAGAAAGCTATGAGGGTTCATTCTCAACCCTCAAATCCTCTCTCACCTCTCCTCCCATTATGAAATCTCCAAATTGGAACCTTACTTTTGAACTTATGTGTGATGCCAGTGACTTTGCTGTTGGAGCTGTGTTAGGACAACGTTTTGATAAAACTCATTATGTCATTTCTTATGCATGAAAATCCTTAAATGATGCCAAAATCAACTGCACCACACTGAAAAGGAGTTACTTGCTATTGTGTTTTACTTAGAGAAGTTTAGGTCCTACCTCTTAGGATCACCCATCACTGTGTTCACTGACCATTCTGAACTAAAATACCTCTCCCAAAAACAAGATGCTAAGGCTAGACTGATTAGGTGGGTCCTTCTCTTACAATAATTTGACCTCACAATCATGGATAAAAATGGAGTTGAAAATGTTGTAGCTGATCACCTCTCTAGGTTCGAATTCAAAGACAACTAAAATCACCTTTCAGTGTCTGATTCGTTTCCTGATGAACACCTATACTCTATGAGTTACTGCCCTTGGTATGATGACATGGAAAATTTCTTAGTGACAAGAGTCATTCCAAAATTCTTAGGGACTCATGCTCGAAGGAAATTTCTTTCTGATGTTAGACACTATGTGTTTGATGATCCATACCTCTGTAAGTTCTGCCCTGACCAAGACATTAGGAGGTGTGTTCCAGAATCTGAACAAGATTCCATCCTTAAATTCTGTCATAATGAGGCATGTGGAGGTCACTTTTCCTCTAAGAAAACATTTTCTAAGATTCTTCAATGTGGTCTTTTCTCGGCCACCCTCTCAAGGGACTCCTACACATTTTGTCAAAGCTGTCCTAGGTGTCAACAAGTAGGGTCCATCACAAAAAGGAATCAAATTCCACTCACTACCATCTTAGTGGTTGAAATATTTGACTGTTGGGGAATTGACTTCATGGTTCCCTTCCCAAACTCTCGGGGATACCTCTAAATACTCTTATCTGTTGATTATGTCTCAAAATGGGTTGAGCCCATTCCCACTAAGTCCAATGATCATCAAGTTGTGATTCGATTTATGAAAGAGAACATATTTTCATGATTTGGAATTTCTAGGGCTATAATCAGTGATCAAGGAACCCATTTCTACAACCGCCCATTCGCTTCACTCATGTCTAAATATGTAAATTCTCACAAAGTGTCCACTTCTTACCACCCACAAACCAATGGTCAAGCTGAGTTAGCGAATAGGGAGATTAAGAAAATTCTTGAAAACACTGTCAACCCCTCTAGGAAAGATTGGTCTGAGGAACTCTTAGATGCTCTTTGGGCCTATAGACCTGCATATAAAACCATTTTAGGAATGTCTCCATATAGGTTGGTTTATGGTAAAGCATGCCATTTGCCAGTGGAGATTGAACATAAGGCCTTTTGGGCAATTAAGAAAATGGATTATGATCTATCATTGGACGGAACAAAAAGGAAATTAGATCTCAATGAACTGGAGGAACTAAGGATAGAGGCTTATGAAAATTCAAGGATCAATAAAGATAGAGTTCAAGCCTACCAATCTAGGAATATCAAGGTCAAACATTTTGAACTGGGAAAACTTGTGCTCTTGTATAGTTCAAAACTTCATTTACATCCGGGAATGTTAAGGTCTAGATGGTCAGGACCTTTCATAGTGCATCATGTATTCCCCCATGGGGAAGTAGAGATTCAAGATACCACAAGTGGTTACATTTTCAAGGTCAATGGTCAATGGTTAAAACCATTCATTGAATTATTCAATAAACAGGAAATAGAGGTTGAGTTAACTGAGCCAACCTATGAACAAGAAACAAATTGATAAATTTAGGGTCCATGTTGGGCTAACGACATTAAACAAAGCGTTGCATGGGAGGAAACCCATGGTTTTCACGTTTCTCATCATTTTTTTGTTTTAATAAACTATATATTTTAAATAGGATTCATTAATCATTTTTACATTTAAAAAAAGGACTATTTACATGTTCTTCTATTATGAGTATGGATGGGTATGAAAGGGGAGAATTGTATTCATCTGTGTCACGCGGTGTGATCCCTGAGTAATACCTTACCTAGAAAATTAAAATTAAGACAATGTATCATTAGTTTGATTTAAAAAAAAGGGAAAAAAAGGAAAAACCATAAAAATGATGATACATGGAATTAAATAAGTCGTTATGTTGTTTGTTTTTTATGGTTTGTTCTTCTTTTTGTTTAGGTACTATTTTGGGTAATACATGTTCAATCAAGGAGGTGCCTACATCCCCCAAGGGATCAAAGGACTAATTTGGAGCAGCAAGAACTTCAGCTTCAACCACCAGGTGATTTCATTCCATAATCCTCAGTTTCAATTTCCTTTTTGAACATCCATTATCTGCCTCTACTCCTTTTAAATTTTTATTTCTTTAAACAATGGGGATAGTTTTGTTTTATGTTAGGGGAGAGATAAAATAAAAAAAAATGCTTCTTTGTCAAAAAAAATGAATGATTTGAAAAAAAATAAAATGGAAGGAAAAATTCATTTAACTTTAAACTTTGTAATACACATTGAAGACTTTGAAACTGAATATCAAATAATTTAGCATACCTTGATTCTGATTTTAATCCTTGTATAATTTCATGTGCCTAGATTTTGGAATGTGTGGCTATCCAATGTGATATTTCATCGTTTATATTTTCATCCAAATAAAAAAAATTCACATTGCACGTCCTTTGGATAGTGGGGTATTAGTTTAAGTTCATGGGGTCCCCTAAATAAATAGCATAGGTTTGGTGATCATTTTAGTTTAATATGAGTATTCAAAAAAAATTCAAAAAAAAATTTGTGCGTAGAGCAATGAAATGACCTAATGTGTGGCTTTCGGCACTTGGGGATCGTGACTCCATAGTTGTCTGGCCCAGAGTTAGTAAATTTATTTCTATTCTTGGTAATTTGAATTTTTTTGACTGAGTTAACTCGAGATGATTCCCAAGTATGTGGGCTTCACTTGGTTCCCTAAGGTCTTTGAGCCTGGGAGTCATCGGAAATGTCTCGTTACAGGGGTTGACTCTTTTAAGTGCAACTTCAATTACCATGGAAAAATTGCAAAAACAAAAAAAAACAAAAAAATAAAAAAATTATACAAAAAAAATCAATACTAATCTTAATATTGAAATTTGATTCTACCCAGCGCTTCCATAATTTCCCCCTTGAATAAAGATGAACCCCTAGGTCTATTGCGATGCACAACACATCCTCATACTTAATTCTTATTGGATGAAATATGGCAATTAATTTGAACAAAGGAATGGGCTTGGGATTGGGATCTTCTTATGAAACTATCTCGTATTAAAATATTTTTATGGGTTTCATGATTGTTTGGTATAAGGTTTTTTGGTGATCATTGTGTATTAAAATGTTTTAGGAAAAGGGAAATCAAATTTCATTTTGTTGAGATATATTTTTCTCGGGACTAGAAAAACACAAGTTGTGGCTTGTGATTAAACACTAAATAAGGATAATATTAATTGTTAATATACATAACATTCATGTTATATTTTATTCATAAATACCATTTTAGTGCATTTTACACTTTCAACATCATTTCACATTATGATTGTAATAACTTCTTAAAATGCACTATTATGTGGTACATTTTTTGAACATCATTTAATGTGCCCAATGATTCATCTGATTTTAAGGAATTTAATTATACATATTTTAATTTGATATTTTTGATAATTGATCTAAACTCCAATATGAACATTTTTCATTCAGGGATCAATGGCGAATTCCGGGAGGGTGATGGAGATATTTGGAAATGAAATGAAGAAAGTCTAGAGAAGACAGATTGGACATCAGACCACTGATGAGACTGTGGGGCCTAACATACAAGCCCAATTAATTTAAAATTTCTCGGGATGATAGAAGACAGGTATAAGAACAAATAACTCTCCAGGAGTTAACTCTAATTCGGCCTCCATATTGGTCATTTAGGCGGCCCAAGATAGAGATAAAATTTTGGGCCAGATTCTGCGGCCCAGAAAAACAGTCCACTAATTTGATCATATGTCGGAATCCAAAACTCCAAATGGGCCCATATTTTACAGGAGGTTAGAAGACATCCGGAGCTCCATTTCCGTCTTCTATGGACCACCCTGAGTCGGACACTAGAAGGTCTTCCAGATGCGTCTGTTCGGTGAAGGAAAGCTGGCTGCCACCTCGGGTCAAATGTGGAAAAGTTCAAATTCCACAAGCTTTCCACCACCTATGGCCTACCAAAATTAATTGAGATGCTTTGTACTGTTTGCGGCTCGACCCAAGGCTCCCAAAATTTCTATTTAAGGCAGTGATGGTGAAGGAGTTTAAAATGTTGGATGCTTTGTTCAATTGTAATGTTATGCTGCATTGTTGTTGCCTCAAATTTGTCTTTCACATGTAAGTTGTTCAATTCACTTTAGTTTCTCAATAAAAGTTCTTCTTATACTCTTATTCTATTATTCTTCATATCACTTTGATACAGTTGGATCAAGGTGTGAATTTATTCACACCAACCCTTGTGAAAGTATTCACACAACGGTGGAGTGATAATATTATTTTTGTTGTTTTCTTAACTTCTCCATTTCTTCCATCATGAGTCTACATTCCACTTCCATTGAAACCATGGGATCAATGGAGGGATAACCCACATATGGGTTGATCCAAGGGAGTAGCAAGGGGATGAATTGGATGTTATTTATCACCTAATTAATGTATAATCATTTCTTTAATTGGGATTTTTATTTGATTATTTTAAAACTCCATCGTCATTGTTGAATTTAAGGCCACACACTTCAAATACCAATACGATCATTTACCTTGAAGTGCTCAAAACTTTGATCCTTCAAATATATAGGTGATTAGTATTAGAGAGTGTAGGAATTAAACCAGTAAGTGTTGATGTTGTTTTATCTCCTTACGTGAACCCATCTCAAATTTATGAAATTGAAATCATTAAAAAGAAAATACGTCCAATCCACCCCGAGCGATAACCTAGGATCAACTCATTATTTTAAATTGAATTCACTTAAATAAATTAGATATCTTTCAAACCCAACAAAAATCAATCGAAGTTGTCCACTTCATAGCCGAAAACAGTCCATAGAATGTACGTGTCTATAGGTTTCTTCTTAGGTCTATATGGATTCGATAACCCAAGCTAAACTAAAGGACCGTCTTACCTTCTTCTCTTGGGTAAATTTGAGTTAGAATCAATTAAAATCTTGATGGAGGGAATTATGTAAGAACCCAGGTTTTTCTGCGAAACTCTTTGGAATATTCTTGATGTTATTCCAGAGCAACTTCTTCAAACGACGTGCGATTCCGAGCCCCGGAGTGACGAAATTAAATTTTCAGTGCGTTCACACTGGAAACACCAAATAGGTGTGATAAATCATAAATGGTGCTTCGAATCAGAGATATGAGTGTATGTATGGTTCCAGAATGAGGTGGTTACCCTAGGAACGACATAAAACATGTCGGCGCGGGGTGTTTGGACCCCTCGCTCGCTTTCGGAACACTAAATGGATAAATTAAAAATTAATTTATTTTTTTATGGCTAAACACAAGTATCATCTAAATGGTGGATCAGATTGCATAACTGAGGGCACCGTTGAGTTCACAATGTGCCGTTTACCATTGGTGGGGTATATGTTTTGTGGGCGTGGTCCGACTGTGAAAAATGGACCCAGGGGTGTTTTCGTAATTTGGCGGCTCTGGCCGTTCAGCTTTATAACATTTAAAAGAAAGCTCAGAATCAAATTCTGAGACCACCGTTGTTTTCGAGGGGTGGTTTCTACCTTAGGGGAGGCTTAAACTTGACCCCGTCGAGTGTTTTGGGGGTGGGTCCTTTCGTGAGTAATTAAAAAAATTAATTAAATTAATTTTTATTTTCTACTTAAAACAAACCCTCCCCTCTCCCTCATTTTCCACCCCCTGGTGAAACCCCTCCTCTCCCTCTCCTCCTCCACTCTGGTGAGACAGCTCCAGTGGGGCGCAGCTCGGACGGATCATGGCAAAGCTTCGGGTGAAGCCCATCGAGGTAGGATTTGTCGTTTTTGTTTCATCCTCCCCGACCCTACTTTGAGCCCGTTTGATCATGTAGAATTACTGTTCTATTTTCTAACAAAGACTATGAACGTGTACTAGATTTTATTCCATTTCCAACGCTTGTCTCGTATTTGAAATCCGAGTTCAGAGGAGCCGGCAACGGTTTGCCGAACGCTGTGGGAATTTGGGGTTTTGGGGTGTTTTCTGGCGACCAGGGGCGGTCCGGCGAGGTTCCAAGGTGGCGGCGCGTGACCTCTGGGCGGCAGTGGATTCTAGCGGAGGCGGCAACATCACGGTCAGGCGATGGCAGCAGGTCGGACGAATGCAGGCGGCAGCTGGCTTCGGGGTAAGGCGTAGCGGCCAGGCGAGCTTGGGTCGGCGGGGTCGTCGGCGAACGCCTGGGGCACGAGGTGAAGAAGACCCAGGGTCGTTGAGACCTCGGTCAGCGGACATGACCCGCGCCGTGTAGGTCTATGTAGAGACAGGACCGGCTGATCCGGTTCAGGGTGGTTCAGGGCGGTCCGCGTGGTGAACCACGGACCGCCGGTCCAGAGTATGGGTGGGCCGACCGAACTGGCCCGACTCACCTGTTTCAGTCCGTAAATACTAAAATGATCCTATAACTCAAACCGTCAATCAGATTGGTGTGTCGTATGTGGAAACACAATCCTTGGATCGAGATGGAGATTTGAGATGGTTTCAAGAATTTGTTATTCCTGAAACGATGGGCCTGAGAGGCGTGACGCGTCATTAAGTGTTTTGACGTTTTTTTGGGGAATTTTGTTTGGGACGGCGCAGATGCGTTCGACATCCGTTTCGAGCACCGTCAGCGCCATTGGAACCCTGGCGCCGGGCGAAGCTTTCTAGGGTGGTTTTGTGCTTTGATGCCGGAGTTGAGGCATGGGCCCTAGGGCCCGTCTTTTGAGCTGCGAGCAGTGTTTAGCCACTTTTTTATTAGATGTCCATTCAGGGTGTGCAAGCAGTTGATGTTGGTTGTTTTTATGAGGGAATCACGTTGACGCAGTCTTCCCGCTGTAATTTTGTATGATGGTGCGGGCCCCGCGAGGGCCATTTGGGCATTGACGGTGATTTTCCATCTCTATCACCAAGAGAACTTTTTGGACAAATGAATAGTCCATCTTATGTACGTTTTCGAGAGGATCATAATAGTTTGATCCTTTCATTGTGTTTTCGGACCGGGATGCGGGTCCCACAAATCACCGCTCGTGTGTGGTGTGCTGGAATGAACATTTTTCTCTGGATATCCATTGCACTCAAGTGAGTAGTTCTTTTGACGTGTTTTCCAGAGGGGATCGCAATGGTGCAATGCACCCGACTGTTTTCGGAGCCGAGGATCAGGACCACAGACGTCGTTCGAGCGTGAGGCGGTATTGGCGACTTTTAGGTCGGATACCCATTTGGGGCGAGTAAGTAGTTGATCTCGCATGTTCTTCCACGAGGATTACAATTGTGTAATCTGTTCAGGCGAGCGAATCCTAAGACACGATCTTATTAAATGTGGAAGCATGAAAGGTGCTCTGGTTGTGGTTCGTCCTACCATGTTTGTAGCAGACCCTTGGTGTGTGATCGCGCACTATTGTGAGAGTGTTGTAAATGATTCATAAGATGTGGTTGGCCGTGCCTAAGCCTTTGAGGTGGATTTGTTACGTTCACGCCTTCGCATTGACGCTGGGTTTCGTGTGCATGTTAGCCTTTGGGCTGGAGACGTGGTATACTCTGGGAGTATACGGGAGCACTGGGAGGTACATGTGGATGTTGGTACCTGATAATGTTTGTGCACTTGGTTGGGATTGAATGGGGGCCACATGATGTGTGGACCCCATGTGCGTGTCGTGCTCTGATTTATGTACTTTTGACCTCTCATGACATAGAGGGTCCCTCTGTGCTCGTTTGATTGACCAGTATGGTGGTGTTTTCCCCTGGATATGTGATCTTTCGTTTGACTAGTAGGGTGGAGTTTCCCCTGGCTTGGTTCTCTTTTGTTAGACCCACAGGGTTGAGTGGTATCCCCCTAGTTTCGTTCTCGATGGTTTGGATGACAGAGATGGTTTGTTTCCTCTATTTCTTCATCTATGAGGGGTTTTAGTACCGGTCTCTTTCATCGGACTGTGGCACCGTTTACGACTACGGGTGTTTGTACAGTGTGGGTGATTTCCCCACTTTTTGGGATGAGTTTTCTCAGTCCGCTTCGTCTGTGACTCAGCGGATTGGAGTGTGATCGCCTTGTGAGGCCAGGGGAGACTTTCACGTCACTATGTGTTCCCTGGTAGTGTTATTGTTGTTTCGGTGTTACCAACACTTTACCAGGGCACCGATTCTCTACCCAGGTGATTGAACTTGCAGGGCAGAGGATGTTTCTAGTAGGACTGTGGTTTTTACCAGCAGGGTTGAGGTTGTTTCGAGCAGGGCTCGCCAGTGTGTTACCATCCAGCATGGATGGCGAGTAAAACGATGTTCACCGAGCAGTACCATCCATCAGGGAAGGCCGGAGCAGTTCTGGGCACACCTCCAGGTGGGCTGGGCAGTGGTCCCCGATGTCGGGCTTAGCTCCATCAGGGCTGGGCAGTGGTCCATGATGCCAGGCTTACCTCAAGCAGGGCTGGGTAGTGGTCCCCGATGTCGAGTTACCTCTAGCTGGGCTGGGCAGTGGTCTTGTCGCCAACATTAGTCGGGTCTCCCTCCAGTGGATTATGCTGTTATTGGACTGGGCAGTGTTTCCCCCGTCGACTTTTCGGGTCTCCCTGTAGTGGGAACTCGTCGACTTCCAGGGACCCTCTAGTAGGGCTGGGAAGGGGGTCACCTGTCGACTTTGAGCAGACCTCTTGACTGCGAGGCAGTGTTGAGTTGTGGTTTTACGTTCCCCCTGAACACTCAAGTACGAAGAGAAATTTCCACCACCGAGACGCATCCTGATGACGTGACCTAAAACTGTGTGGGTGAGTATGTGTCGTCCAACGCGCATAGTGTCGAGGTGTGGTTATTGAGCCCTTTGGCTTGCAGTTCGGGGCAGATGTGCGGGATGCTAGGCATCGAGGGATTTTACTTCTGGGACTATTGGCTAATCGTTTTCTTGGGCTGAGCTACGGGATGGAGATACCCTTAGTATGTTCTTCGGGATTCTTGATTGAGCATAAGGATATGTTTATACCTTGTTCCAATACCCACTTCATGGGTTTGGTTACTCTTCTTCCTAGAGAGGCGATGATGAATGGGGTATGCCATGTGCTTTCCGTGTCTACCATCTCGTGGTTGGACGAGTCTACTCTCCTGCTATAGGTAGCGAATAATCGATTGAAGTTCATCTTCTCACCGTTTCCAGCTCCTTGTGTCTGGAGAAGTGTACCTAATTTTTTTCTCTTGTTGGGTTGAGATGGACTCTTTACTGTACTCCTTACTTCACTCTCTGTTGTATTCCTTTACTATTCTCTGTTCCCTGCCAGCTGTTTTTCTTTTGTTTACCTGTTGCCGGTTTGTGGCACATTTTTTGGTTGGGCACATGTTTTTCCCATTTTATTTTTCAGTTACCTTCAACTATTACTTTGTACTTTTAGAGGTCGATGCACATTGTGGTTTATTTATAGTAGTTTCTCGTTGTTTTCCTTTTTACTCTACATTTTTTCATTGGGTGTGCTGTGTGTGTGTCTGTAAAGGTTCTTAGGCAAAGGCCTCCCAAAGTTGTTGTGCCTTTAGCACTGGTTGCCAGCCCCTGGCCTATAGAGGCGGGGTTGGCGTAGTTGCGGCTCGAGCCCGTGTAGGGCCGGGTCGTGAAAATTCTCACTTCCACTCTCCAACAGAACATGATGGATATAATTATATTTTGTATCCATATTTTCACTTCCCACCTATGTTCTCCTAAGTGGAAGCACAACGATGAGTTACATTGGGCAGATGTTATGTTTATAACATTCCTTTTTAGAATGTATTTTTAGTATTCCTTTTTACAATGTTTGTTTCCATGAAATAAGCTATATAGTAGTAAACCATTTATAACTCCGATGAATTTCGAGGGAGAAATTCATTTTATGGGAGGTAGAATGTAACACCTGGATATTTTATGAGATATGTTATTATTAATTTCTTTTATTTATTTTGTTTTCTGCTACACCCTAATTAGTGTGTGATATATGTAAGACTCTATTAGCTTGCAGTATATGCCAAAATACTCTTGGCTTGTGTTAAACACAATTTCATGTACACTTGACAGAATTCATTTCACGCGACACTGTGTATATATTTTGTTCAATATAAAAAGTAAAATAAGTTTGTATTATGATATAAGCAACACCAAATTATGCTTACACTACACGCAATGCTGACTTGGATTGCATTACACGCAAAGGTGACCTTCCTCTATGGCTTATGTTGTACACGATACCATGTTACACTAAACAACGATATATTATTGAAATATTTTTATTCAATGGGATAGAAAAACACGCTGTTAATATTATTAACAATATTTTGAATTTTATATAATATTAACATTCATCTTACAAATGATATACGAACAAAATCAACTTTTTGGATAAAAGAAGTGTTTTCAAAAAAATGTTGTTTTACCACCTTTTGATTGTGCATCCATTTTAAATCTATTTATTGACACGTTTATAATTTCAATTTAACAATATGAACATCTTATTTGGAATATAGATATAAAAATATTGTTCGGATAATTTTTTTATATTTTTCTGGTAACTTTCATATTTTGATGAATAGTAAAAATATGATTTTTTTTAAAATAACACTTTCATCGAGAAACTTTATATGGTTAAATTTTAATATTTAATGATTTTAATGTATAAATATAATATATGTATTCAATTTAATATAATTTATGTCATTAGCATTAATTTTACATATAATTCATATGTAAAAACATTTCAATCGTTTGCAGTGTTTTATCTTTTGAAACCCATTTTCTAAACAATGGGATTAATTTCAAAATAATTAAAGAAAATTATTTGTTTTGAATTTTAATAAATGGATTCCATATTTTTAATTAGTAGGTGTAAATTATGTTAATATTCTACTTTGCGTTTTTTACATTATAAATAGTAACCTTAGTAATTATTTTTATTAACGTGATTAAAGGTAAATCGGGTAATTAAAGATAAACATTATATTTTGAAAATAACATAACAATATAAAAATATTATTGGACGAATAAAAATAGACTCATATCACCTAAGGGTCTAAATAGATTTATTTTATGGACTTTTTTCCCTGAAAATTATGTAATTTTTATTAAAACTAAAGAGAGTGACAACTTGTCACTCTCTTATATATTATAAGTGTAAAAATTGTAATTTAGTGATAAAATCACATAACTTAGAAAATAAATATTTACATGAAATATAAATACATTTTCTAATTAATGTGAATTTATTTATAATTTTTAGAAAATAACTAATTATCATAAATGTGGACACAAAAGTGATGTAGAAATTATTTTCCTATTATAAATATCAAATAAATGGTTTTATAAATATTTATTGAAATATCATATCTACTAATTAATGTTCTAAACAAATTTTCTAGGCTATTATGACAAGAAAGGTGTGTATTAAATATTTTGGTTCGAATTTATCTTTTGTTTGAATTTTATTTAAATCCTAATAAATGAATAGTGTAAAAATTGCACTATTGATATTTTATAAACATATTGTTTTATTAAATTATATAAAAATCAATTAAATATTTAAAAATTAAAAAGTGATAATTATCAGGTTTAAAATGTAATTAAGTATACATTTATGGTAAATTAACAACACATAAATAAATATTTATTACAATAAAACATCACGAATGTTATTAACTAAATTAATATTTTATAGAATCACTATGTGTAAATTAAAATGATAAGTTTTAAATTGACAAAATAAGTTGTCCAACATTTATTTTTTAGGAGATTAATATGATATCTCATCTCGTATTAAAATTTGGGACCCTTTAGAGGATTCTGTCTAGTCATTAATTTTATTATAAATTAATATTTTTTAAATTTCTTAAAGTTACCCTCCCCACTTATATAAAACGGCACCTCCTCCCTCCCTTCATATCTCTATTTTGTGACATCAAGATTCTCCTACCACTTCCCATTTTAATTCTCAACATCCCTAGTCATATTCTATAGGTTCTTTTCTTCTCAAATGTCC
Source organism: Viscum album (assembly GCA_963277665.1). Taxonomy (NCBI): domain Eukaryota; kingdom Viridiplantae; phylum Streptophyta; class Magnoliopsida; order Santalales; family Viscaceae; genus Viscum; species Viscum album. The sequence continues at coordinate 1,362,283,729 of OY728162.1, read as the reverse complement.
AAATCTAGATCCCTAAGAGGATATTTAAAGGAGGCACATCGAGGAAGAGGAGTTTCAGACACATGCCTAAGAATTCGAACATAAGCTAAGGGATAAATTTAAAAAAATTTACTTTTCTAAGATTTTGTATATGTAAGTACTAACTGGGGAGTATTTAATATCCATTTCCATGTTTTCTATGAATATTTCATTTTAATGGTTACTATTCATCTTTTTATGTTTAATGTCAATTTTACCGATTTAGAATTTTACTAAATGGTTTAAATGAAATCATTCATACATTTTCCATATGAGGTGCATTTTTACTTTTCCAAAAAATGTATGAGAATAATGGTTTTTTATATTATATGACATGAATGTATTTTTACATCGTCAAAAGCATTATTTCCACGATTCTTCGTCTATACTCTTTGTTTTTTTTCATTAACTAAATTCTTTTCATTCAAAATTGCACGACATTTTGAGAAAATAAAATGTCATTTGAAGAAGAAATGATATTTTCTTAATGAAATATGTTCTATATTTTTATCAAATTTATTTTCAATCTAATATTAACGAAAGTTTTTATTCATTCCCTATTATAACATTGATTTTATTATGTTTATCATGAAATTCTTCTTATGAAGTCCATTTATCATATATAGATTATGTAATGATGAAATGATATTTATGAATCCCATTTTATTATATAGGTTATGTTATGATGAATAAATTATGTTTTTGTGGAATTCATAAGAATAGTTTCATTATGAGATGGGTTAGATCTAGATCTCCCTCCAATTCATTGGATAATGATATAAATATCATGATATAGACATTACGGGAACAACATGTCAGTATGGTTCAGTAATACAGGGCTGGAATGACAAGTAAATATGATTCAGTAATATGTGGCTGGAATGGCATGTAATCGTGGTTCATAAATGTACTTCATCCACTATGATGTTATTGACAGGAATTCCTTTCCTACAATGGAAATAATATTATGTGCTTATTATATTCCCACAATTAATTGATTTTTGACAATGGTATTCTGTCATGGTGAATGTTCCATTATGATCCATGCCATACATACTGCCAAAATTTATTTCATGTCTATATAATTTGATGTTTAATGTTTATGTCCATGTTCTTACATACAAATATTTATTTTTTGATTATGTTCTCCATGTTTACCATAACCGAGCATTTGAACGTTCCCTTTTTGTGTTTTCTTTTCCTCAGGATATAAAAAATTGTTTTAGGTATGAAAACTGAAGAGGAAGATCATTACGGGAGATGATTAATATCATTAACCACATTATAAGAATATGTTACGAGTGTCCAGAGGCAATAAAATAATACAGTCTTAGGGTGTCTATTTGATTCATGTATTTAATTATTCAAAAAAATAAATGTAATGTCCATGTGTGAAAATCATGGGTCTCTACAACCCATGTCATAACATGACATTTCAGTGATGTTACATCTTGTTGTAGAATTATTCATGAAATTAAATTTTATTTATATTGAATTGGTATTTTTATTTATTTATTATGATATATATTTTTATTTAAATGATGTCTGAAACATATTTTTTTCCATCCATGGAAAATTTTTAGAGGTTCTTATTGGGTGATGATATCTTTTACGTCATTCAAAAGGTTTTCCATTTTTTTTCTTTTAATGTGATGTTCATTGTAATCTTTTTACAAATCATAATTGATTTATAATAATTATTTATAATTATTTGGAATAATAACAAATCATGTGATGATCTATGCTGGTTATATTGACATGAGAAACTTGAAAAAGAATAATTTTTTATTTATATAGTGCAGTTATAATTATTTTAATAATGTGGCCATGTGAACTCTTCACTATGGTATTATGTACTATTTACAAGAATGTGATATGAGGTTCACCACCTTATGAGAATGATAAAAATTCATAATTGTGTGATTATTAACATGTAATACAAATTAATTTAGTTACAAAGCCAAAAAATGTGGAATAGATAATCCCATGATTCATTATTTAATGAAAATAGTATTTTAACTGATTTTTATACTCCAAATAAATTAACATTGTGCGAATCTCTACATTAGAAAATTTTTTCTAGATTTTTTCTGGGTTGTTTGTGGTTGAGGATTGAATGTAATTGTATTTTATAATTAATTTTAAGGTTTAGATTAGGAGTATGTATAATCAAAAGGTGTGTATGTGTAGCGGTAAGTCGATTTGTTGATTGCTTGTATGTGGTGTGCATGTTTAGACATGTGACAATTTTTGATAAGTTTATTACATGAGGGGTGTATTTGTAAACCTAATTAATATGATTCTATTTCATTTAAGTGTGTTTTTATTTTGGTGATAATTTTTTATTTAATGAGATGTTTGTTCATTCATTTTTATATTGTATTGTAGGTGTTGTTCCATAGTATTGAATAGTAGAGTTTGTAGATTGTTCCATATGGTGTATTTCCCTTGAATTTAATGTTTCAAACATTGGATTAAAATATATTCTGATAATATCCAAATAGATCTGTAAAATATAAAATTATATTATACATTTAGGGGGATTTGTAAAAAATTTGAATGCATGATGATCCATATTGAGAATCCCTCTATAGAGGGATGTGTTAGATGATCATTCGATATGTACATGGCCTGTACAATCCCACTCGATTATCAAGAATCGTTTTTGTCTTTCTAAACAATGGTAGGACATGTCAAATGTGGCTAGTTAATATTATATCAATATAGGGAAATGGAATTCATGGATGGGGTTCATGAAATCATAGTACGTTCACTACAAATCAGTATATTATTGTGTTTCATTTTTTTCATATTTGTGGTGGTGCATTTTTACTCTACATATTATGTATTTCCTATTTAATTTAAGATGATCATATCACAAGCATGTACAACACATGTTTTCATGTTTCGTATAAAATCTTATTATTGGTACCTTACGGATTTTTACACACACTCTTTATGGTAAGGCATAGAACATGGTCACCCAGGAATCCCTCTCTTATTATTAGCACATGTAGGGTTTAATCCTATGTTTGATCATCTAATGATATTGTATTATATGATTTTAGAGACTAAGATTATATGTTTATTGGAGTGTTAAAAGATCATATTTACCTTTTAATCATTATATCATGTATATGATCGGTCGCATGGAGGATCTGTTGCATGCTTTCATTTGTGATTGTTGAGTAAATTGTTCCTATATCCATTCAAAAATTGGTTATGTTATTTATTTCATCTGAATGTTTTTGTGTACTATTGAAATGTTTGTTGTTCATTTATTTTTTTATTAATTTTAGGGGTATTGTAATGAACATGGATTTTAATACATAAATATTACATCATAGCATATGAATATTCAATACAGTGTAAAAACATTCACAAGGACCGTATAGGTTTACTATCTTCAGATACAAAATATTTTTATTTCATTAATGATCCTCAACATTTATAATAAATATCATCCAATTTATTACTCATTATAAAAATACCTTAATTATAATAATCATATTAACCTAGTGGTATGAAACATATGAGAGGTTTATCGTAGATGCTTAATAATAGATAAAAGTTTAAATAAAAATTATCACATAATAATCACATGAGCATAAGGGTATGATAACAAGATATTAAAATATGAAAACCATACCTTGAAAATAAATGATCATAATAATGAATCATAATATAATCCTTGAATGTTCATAATACATGAAAAATAATGGAATCAATGGAAATAAGTTATGAGATCAGAACATTATCAATGGTCATTGATTTTTTGCATACACATAAGAATATATATCATTTATTTTGTTGTCATGGATTATTTCCAGGGATATCTTTGTGGAATTGGTTCACTCCACAAACTATCATAGTAATCATGGTTCACACTGAAGACTATCATAGTGGACAATATACCTTACTATGTGTCATTTACTTCCAATTACAATCCATTTTTTTCTATGATATATCAATAATTATCCATCGAATTGGAGGGAGATATAGAAAGACCCAAATATTCATGAAGTAATGAATCAATTATATTTATATTCAATTCATTATCTCAACCCTTTTTATGTTTCCTAATGGAGTTATTGAGGTCACGAGGGTGTTTGGGGATTGTGAAGAGCTTAAAACCCTAATTTTATGAAAAACATTCTGGAAGTAATTCATACATAAATCCATCTAGAAAAACTGGGATTGTATCCCCTTACCATATGTGGCGTTTCAAAGGGGAGTAGTAGGGCCACATGTTTTTTGACAATCATGCAAGCTAAGCTGCACAACCATGTTAGTTCTAGGTTGTGTTAATTGGTTCATTCAAATCTTGTTCACGGTTAGCCAACCTATGAAGTAGCACATGTGGGTCCCACTATAGGTAGTGGTGGGGTCCACAATTGGAAAATAGTTCATCTATCCAGATGGCCAAACCATGAGACCAAATGTTTTGGTTAAAATAACCATTTCCCCACTAATTAATTACAATTCATCACCCATATCTTATTTCTTATCAAATTGATATAAACATTGATTTTTAACTAAAAGGAGATCCATCCCTCTCTCATAGAGTGAATTTTAATCCAATTTCTCATTTGGACTTAGATTAAAATGACATTGGTCATGTTAGATATGGATCAGTAAATACTCAAATCAACTTTCATCATGTAAAAATTTCCATTGATATATCTTGTTCTATTTTTGTGAGAGCCCATTCACCCAATTATCAGGGTATAAGATTATTCCACATTTTAATTTCATATACTTAATATATGAATATGTCATTGAATGAGTATTCATATATGACCTTAATGTAGGTTGCTGAATTTTTTCTTTAAAAGTATTTTTTCTTTAATAACTTCATCGTTGTTCTGGATGCCATCCATTTCATCACATTTCCATAAAAGTTTTCCATTAATTTTAAATAAATTGATTCATTTTATAATAATCTAATGGAATATTTATAAGATATTATGGTATGTATTCCAAAAAATTCCCACTCATTTTTGGGTGCTAATTATTTTCTAACTATTATATAAGTATTAATGGACGACGCACTATATAAGTGTTTGACATGTCTTGGAAATTGAAATATTCGTATTGTATAATTGTACTGGTAATTAAATCATTATATAAGTATATTATTCATTATTTATGAATTTCCATGCTTTATTTAATTAAATTGATTATTTAAATGAAATGGAAATTTTAGAAAATCCATACTTAGTGAAAAATTCATACATATATGGATTATATAAACTATGAAAACATTTTTTATAATGGGGATTGATGATTATATTCATAATTAGGTGAAACATCATGTTATTTTTATTAGTATTAATACTATAATGATATTGCATGTGAATGATGGTATATGTCTTTTATGTATAATGTTTCACTCTTCCTTTCATTTGGTGTTGATCATGACACCCCTCACCATTATACATTTATATGGACGAAGGGCATGGTAATCCATGTTCCTTTTCATTGAGTGTTTGGAATGATGTCTCAACTGACCTATCTTCAGTGATAATCTTGATATGAAACATTTGTTATGAGATTCAAGGCATGTACATTTTTTGTAGCCTATAACTTGTTAGAAATGTTATATATGCTTGATTTATGACACTAGTTTGGCTAGAACATAGTATCCAAGTGTAATCCTACTTTGATCCTCATATACATAATTCAAATTGGTTTATATATTATATATTTATAACATATATTGATATTAATTATATTTGTATATGGTTTTGTGTTCAGAGTCATTACAACCAATGTCGAAGTTGTTGTAGTCTTCATGGAGTTTTGTGGGAACCCGATGTTACTTTTATATATTATATCCATAATTTCATGTTATTTAGTTACATATACACTCGACATAACTATGAAAAGTGGAAGGATTATTTCTAGACACCATTGGTATTGGAATAATAGGATTTAATCTCACATCCTACTCAATCTTCCCTTGGTACATAAAAATATTAGAAGTTAGTAGTTGTGGATATGGGAAATCACCCAACTATTGAAGATTGATTAATTTTACTATTATTAAATTGATCATTGGAATAGACAAATGATCATATGACAGTGATTCTTAGGGATCATTCATTTCCACTTTTTTTTTATTTTGGTATATAATGTTGTCTACACCTATCCCATGTTCCCCATTGTGCATATCATCATGCAATGAAGTCAATTTATATGAATCAGTCTGTTGTATTTTTGTTATTATTAATCATTTTTTGCGTTATTTATGATTTATTAGAAGGTTTATTATTACCACTGATGTTTTTCACTATTAAAAATATTTAAATATTCTTTTTTTACTTCTGTTGTGGCATGTTATTAGTCTTATTTTAATAGTATCTACTTCTATAATTGTCTATTAATTTTATAATTTTTTCACATTTATATAATGTAATATACTCCCCATTTTACCACCTTTCACCCTCTATAAAAGTAGAAATCCTCTAGAATATAAGGAGGCAAACACGAGTGCATTTGACTCATCAGAATGGGACACGAGTCAGGTAGATCTTGGGTTGGGATGTTACAAATTAGTATTTGATATTTTTTTTCTTTTTTAATAGTTTTTGGGTATTAGAAAAGATACTAAGATGTAATTTAATTTTTTAATGAACTTGTTTTAGGTCATTGCTAACCCAAATATAGGGATAAACCAAATCACCATATTTTGGATGTTTCCATTATTGATTATGTGTGTTAAAGTTGATATGACTTCACCATTTGGTGAGGCACATTCATTAAGATATTATTTATATTGGTGATGTATAAATGATACATTTTATTCAATGCCTAATGATTTGAATGGGAGTCATTACATGCATTATAATAATCCCATTAAGATGAATATTCCATGAATATTTAAATTCGACAACAATGTTCAGTGTTCATTTGGTTTCATGTGTGGAGAATAAAACTACTTATTTAAAAGTTATTACTTCAATATAATTAGTGTTTTCTGATATAGATTGGTTATGGAACATTTATTATCCTAATTTTCCAGTATTTGGGTTTTTTATATACTATTTTAGGACCATCATATATATTCATTATATATATATATATGTTTATGAACTAATAATAATTTAAAATTTTAATATCAAAGGAATACCGCTAAATGGGGTTCCAATTGAAAACTAAATGGGATTTCCAATATATAGAATGAAATAGACAATCTATATACTGGAACCCCTATTTTGTGATATTATACATTTACCCTATAACACCCCAATCATTTAATGGTATGTTTCTCTTAAATACATATAATTCATTACAGAGACTCTATTGCATAAATTACTATGTATATTTGAAACAACGCATGGTTATTTATCATATAATCATAACCTACCCATTATACATATATTTCATACTACGATGTTTGGAATTTCAGATAATGGACATGCACTGTTACGATCACGGATATATTTGAAGATTGATAGAATCAACATAATTTTTTTATGAATAGTAATGTACCCTTAAGAATAGATATATGACCCTTATGAATGATAACCTAACCCAAGAGTAACGATTTTAAATAGAAATTATATTTATCACATTTTAAAAAATATTATTAAAAAATTGTGTTCATTTTGGATTCTGCAGATTGAGAAATGGTTAGGGTGATTTTTTGGTTTTTTTGAAAATTTATGAATTTTTTGTGAATAGTGAAATTTGCTAATTTATTAAATATGCTAAATAAATGAATATCTATATCATGCCTGAGACATGGATGATGTAAACGTACATGGGTTAAAACTCAAATGACCTTATTACTAATTTCAATCATGGAATCATCAATATTTCTAGTTTTATGGAAAAATAATACACTACTAGATAAAATATTAAGAAATTTCTCCCCCCCCACTATATAAACCACACCTCAACCCCTATTCCTCCCACACTAATAAGTCTTTGACCCTTACCTGTGTTCTTCCAAATACATTTCTGAAGCCCCCACCCCCCCACATCCATGACCTTCTGGTATCATAAAAAGTCCAAAAGCAAAGGTCTTAAATAGATTCTCATGGAGGAGTACTCAAGAGGTCAACCTATCTTCCTTTATCTTTCAAATTCTTTTACAAGTTGCATTATTTTGTTTCTCTCTCCTCATATACCCTCTTCCAAATGAAATGATAATTTTAGTACACTACATGGAATATTATTTTATTATTGTAATAGAATATTTTATCATTAAATCTCTTTTTCCCCTATTCTTATAAAAAAAATGAAAACAAAGTTTGAAATGTGTTAATTTATTATATTCAAGGACATAGGGTCTTCAATTCAGGTTACCATCTACAATTATTGTCATGAAATCATTTTTCTGGTTGAAAACTATTAAAATGAATTTATTTCATCTTATTTAAAGGTCTGGAATCCTTATAAACTAATAATATTAAATAATAATACAAAACAAGGTCATTATGAACCAAACAACCAAGTTAATCCAAGTATATAACATTAAAATTTACCTATTGAGAAATCCTCTGGATATAAAACCAATATCATTATACGAAGACATATATCACTATAATTTCACAAAAAAATATATAATAAAAAATTTGATGTTTAACCACATTTCAATAGAACTTCTGTTCAAAAATACAAGTAATATGAACAAGAATACCAAGGAAGAAAATGCTTCCAAAATAAGAAAATTCAACTTTTTAAACCCATAATAGAGGACAATAATGAACCTAATACGGTTATAATAAATACATTAAATGTTTAGTAGGTTCTTTAATAATTAGTTAACGAATATAAATTTTATTATTTCTATCATTAAGATCAATCAATGAACACATTCAGACATAAGGTAAGGGGGTTCTCATGTGACTTTTAATTTCATTATATTTCCTTTGATCGCCCCTTTTTTCATGCATTTGGTTTATGTGTACTACCATTTTATATATATTATAATGACTCTATTTAAATTAATGGTATTCAGTGCTTCACTTGATGATTATTAACTCGGTTGATTACAATGTATTAAGAGACATGGTTTTGTTTTCTATTTCATTGTGAGTTACTTGGTATTGTAATCATAATCATTATTATGTGTTGTACCTACTCCCCCTTTGAGATAATTTTTCATATGAAATTGTAAATATGTTATATATCTGTATTTTGGTATCATCATTATGATTAATTTCATAATCATTCCACCCTTTTCCATATAGTGTTTATTTGGGATGTTGCTTTAACTATCAAATTATTGATGAATATGTATCCTATACTCCATAAAGATAATGAGAGGGAATATTTTACATGTATTAGATATATGGATAAATAATGATTATGACTTGATAAAATAGTATGGGACCGCTCAATCCCCTTGATACATCGACATGTCTCTTGATACAAATTAGTTGGTGACATACCCTTTGAGTTTGTTTTCAAAAACATAATTTGACGGGTATTTACCCACAGACATATACTATTTCGATGGTATAGTATTATCATATTATAGATACATGAATTAAAATAAAAAATAATTATCTTTATTAATTTTCAATTTCTATTATCCATGAGGATTTCACTACGACTAAATCTATGAACGATGTTTCATTTTATGTTTTTTAATTTATGGTGTTTTTCATTTATTCACCATTCCATATTTACTAATCCAATTTTATTAAGATTCAATTATTTTTTATTCTTGCTTCCACTATTTGTAACCCTTACAAAGAATTGGAGATCACCTCTTTCATTTTTTACCTTCAACTGGTTAGGGATATGAAACCATTTATTGAGTTCTCGTGGATTCAGTTTAGTAGTTTTTGTTATGTATTGTATTTTTTACATTTTCCAATGTATTAGGATTTAAAAATATGTTTCTAGAGTCTCCAAAAATAGAAAACAGTTCGTTATTTCAGTATTTCAAAACTTGTAATCACATCAATATAATAAGTTATGAACTACATCCAATATTTTGGGGTCAGGGTGTTATTGTTGGAATTAGTAGTTTTTTAGTAGGAAACATGGAAGCTATATTTTGAAAAGATAGATTAGAGAACAAACCCCTATAATAATCATTGAGGATAACCATAAGAGAAAATATTGGAATTTTTAAGTTGTATATTATGTGTATGTTTCAAGAAAAAACATCCCATTCTCGATACTACAATGGATGTGGTTTTGGAACAGATGTACCTAAGATTGAAAAATACGACAAAGAGTTTCGGGCATGACCTGGGGTATCATGTTTCATGATAGTGGGCCTTACATTGCATCTGGTTCGACACACCTGGGGGATATTCTTAGGATATTTCAAATTTTCATTACAAACCATTATGAAGGATTAAAATGTAAATATAAACAATGATTATGATATTGAGATTACTTTTTCATATATTTTTAGATTATCATTGGTTTTTTTCTAGTTATAAATTATAACCTATGACTCGATTTTGTGAATTCCATTATTTAGTGATGGCGCTGAATTGAAGATGGGGAATCAATACCCATGTACAATTTTGGGATTTCCCCACTGAGCAAGTAAAAACTTTCATTACTGGAGTCGATCAAATCATGATCATATTGGGAAACTTACTCTGCCTATATCGAATACATATGAGACACCTGTATTGGATCATTTTATGTGGAAGAATTCGCCATCTTTTAGTGGGACTTGTAATCTGGTGGGAGATTATCTGAGTATTATCATCCCTAAAATGATATATCTTTTATTAAGATGTAATTAAAATGAAAATGTATTACCGAAATTATGTTTCCTCAAAGGTGGGGATGATCAATGGCGGTCCTTGATCATAAATACAATAGAATAAGAAGAAATAGAAGATCTGGAATGGAGAAATTGTAAGGAAATATTCATCGACAAATATATCCCTCATGAACAATGAACTAAAATGAAGGGGAAATTCTTTATCCTAAAGAAAAGTGAAGCAGTGAGGATTGAGGATTATGAGGATACCTTCACAAGATTAGACATATATTCTATAGATCATGTACTTCAATGGGAATACATAATTTATAATTTCATGGAAGGTATTACTCCATGCCATTGAAGGGAAATAACCTATCAAAAAGTTTCATCTATCGATGAAATTGTATTATGGGCCATAAATAACGAGATGGAATTTGGTAGATCAAATTTGTTAAAGAGAAATCACGATAAGAAGATGAATTCTAGTAACAATGAAAATGATAAATCTCCAATGAAGAAGAACGTATTGAAACAATTTCAATTAAGCGATATATGGGGAATGAATCATCATGGTAATTTATTGAATGTTGTGGTAGTTTTCTACACATGTGGTGAAAATGGTCATCAATCTAGTGAAATCAAGGGGATGATACAAACAATGATGTTCCATTCCACAATTTTAGAGATGCGTAACACTTTTCAAATGAGTTTTATAAGATCCAAGGAATATTTCCACTCAAAAGGAAATGAGATCAAGGGAAATATTATGAAATTACAACCATGGAAGTTGAAGTTCCAAATGATGTGGTGGTAGGTAACTTAAATGATTCCTCACTCATAGAAACTCCATTATTATAATCTAGATCACCATATTCATTTATATCATCCTAGTTTTTAATGAAAATTAGTCATTTCTTATTCAATTTACTAATGTTATTGCCAGTCAAAACTCCTAGGGGATGTATCATTGCAACAAAGATGTGTCGATCAGTCCCCCTCAGGACACATAAATGATCATTTTTTCTAAACTAATAGTCATAATAATGATTGAGTTTGATATAATTCTTTTTATGAATTTTTAGTCCAATTATAATTCAATGATATATTGTATGAATAAGGAAGTTAAAATATTTTGGAATGGTGTAGAATCATATATCCTTAGAGAAGAAACCTCCCCCTCTGATTCTAATCTATATCATGTCCCAGTAGGTGTAATAAATGAAATTCTTAGAGTGGATGGGAACACAATATCTATAGGTGAGGAATGAAATAATAAAATTTAAGACATAACTATTTTGAGAGAATACATTGATGTATTTCAAGATGATTTTACTAGACATATTCCAGATCTATATGTTGAGTTATTTATTGATTTAATTCCAATAGAAATACCTCTATCAAGGACTCCTTATACAATGGAGACTACATAATTAGGGGAGCTAATGATAAAATAGGGGAATTTAGTAACAAAGGTTTTATTCAACATATTGTTTCTCCATGGATATCCCATATCCTCTTTGTCCTCAAGAAAGATAGATCCATGAGTTTATGCATTGATTATAGGTAAATCAATGCTATTACAATAAATAACATCTTCCATCATCAACACATTGATGATTTATTTGATCAAAATAATGGGGACCAATATTTTTTGAATATTTTCCTTCAATATGGATATTACTAGGTTTTTGTGAGTTAGGAAGATATTCCAAAGAGAACATTTCATAACTGATGTGGGCATTACGATTTTATAGTAATTCATTTTGTACAAAAAAATTCACCATCTATTTTCATTGATCTAATGAATTGTGTTTTAATGGAATATCTGGACAAACGTTTTCGGTATTTATCAATGACATCTCGGTATACTCTAAAATCTATGAAGAACATGAAAATATATGAAATTTATTCTAAAAACACTTAGAATAAATGAAATATACGGTAAGTTTAGAAAGTCTGAATATTGGATTCAATCAATTTCATTTATTATCCATGTTGTCAATATGGATGGAATCATAGTTTATCCTATAGAGACAACGACAATCCAACAATGGACCAATCTAATGAACATAATTGAGGTTCTTAGTTTTAATGGATTAGCAGGTTATAATAGGTGTTTTATTCATAATTTTCCCGACTACCGAACTCGCTAACAAAGAACATTTTTTAAGTGGGTAGGTTAGTGTGGAATAAATAATGTTAATAATTCTATGAATAATTGAATATATAATTTGTTTATCTTTTAATTTTGACTCTTAAATCGGGAAATGATTGATTTGTGATATATAGTGATGCATCATAGAATGGAATCGATTGTATCCTAATGAAAAATGATAATGTTTTTTATTTTTCATCAAGACAGTTGAAGAATCATGAGTGAAATTATCCAATTTAGGATATTGAGTTAGCAACTGTAATCCTTTCTTTGAAAATATGGAAATCTTATCTCTATGGTGATATATGTGAGATATATAGAGATCACAAGTGTATGAAATACATTTTTATATAGAAATAACTAAACATGATCCGAATGATACAGTTCGGGTTACACAATTATTAGGATTGTTCAATACAATACCACCCATAAAAGGAAAATAAGGTGGTTGATGCATTAAGAATGAATTATCATTGACTTTTTACCCAATTAAGAATTGAGATATGTCCTATATTCATGGATCTAATAATGATGGATATCAGAATTTTTTTGGAAGGGTAAGAACATTTCCATTTTCAAATCATTTCTAAACCAACTAAACTAGATATGATAATAATCACTCAATCTAATGATGATAATCTACAAAAAAACTTAACAGCTGTTGAAGACAGATGATTTTCAAACATTTTTATTTTTGATGGTGTTTGGAAATTTGGGAAGATGTTATTTTTTCCATCATTACCTAGTCGAAAAAGAGAACTATTAGATGATTCTCATCTCTCAAATTTATCTATAAAACCTGAAATCACTAATATTAGTAGGGATCTGAAGGAACATTTCTGGTTGGATAACATGAACCGATAAATTCCTCACTATGTGTCAAGTGGTCTAGTTATCAAACTTGCCAATGCCGAGAGATAACATCCTAGAATGATCATGAAACCTCTACCTATTCTTATGTGAAAGTGGGAAGACATTAATAAGTTTTTTGTCATATGACTATTGAGTACACCTAGAAGGTATGATGCAATACAGGTGATTGTTGATCGTCTCACAAAATCATCACATTTTCTAACTATAAGGGAGGATTTAAAACTTGAGAGCGGGTCAAGACTCTAAATTAATGAATTTGTAAGACTTCATGGTTCACCACTATGTATTGAGTCCAATCGAGATCCCCAGATTACATCAAAATTAATGAAATTTCTCAATATGGATTTTGATATGGATCTTCCTATGAGTACTGCTTATCACCCACAAAGTGACGGACAATCTAAAAGTACTATTCAAAAATTTGAAGGCATGTTGATATCATGTTGTCTTGACTTTCAAGGTATGTAAGATAAATACGTACCTTTTTTATAATTTACCTACAATATTAATTTCCATTCTTTCCTTCAAAATGATCTATAGGAAGCACTATATGGTAAAAGATGTCAAACTCAAACTTTTTGGGATGAATTTGGTGATATGATACATATAGGACAAGAACATATCGAAGAGGCAACTGGAATGGTAATGAAAATTCAAGCCCTTATTAAATAATCACAATGTATGAAAATTATTTGTGTTGATAATCCGAGAATGGATTTGGAATTGGAATAATTAGATCAAGTCTTTTGAAATTTATCTCAATGGAATGGTGTCTTATGGTTCGGTGGGAAAGGGAAATTGAGCCCCACGAACATCGGATCGTTCAAAATTGTAGAAAGAACTATATTTTTACCTTACCATTTAGTTGTGGAACCATGTCTCTCCACTATTCATAATTTTTTCCATGTTTTGGTGTTAAATAAATACATGTGAAACTCATGTATTTAATCACCTACTAGGAAATAGAGCTGGAACCTCATTTGTCATATTGTGTGGATGATATCAAGATTCAGGACATAAGTGAGCAGGTATTGAGATATCAAACAACTCGACTAGTTATGTTTATTTGGTGAACCATAAAATGGAGGAAGAAACATGGGAACCTAAGGATTTTATGAATAATAACAACCCAATATTTTTAAAGGGGCTTATACATGAAAAAAATCATATGAAGAAATTTCTTATAGTGGAAGAAATATAACGGCCCAAAACATTTATGTAATGTTTCTCTTAAAAACATTAAAATAATTATGAATTTAATATTTAATGAATCACTAATTCTCTTTGAAATAATTCTTGGTTATTTAAGATATAGTCATAACATATCCATTATCCATAAATTTTTCATTTCTATGATTTGATTTTCGAATAACAGATAGAGAGAGTTGCAATCAAGGTTATATTTGGAGTTTGAGAGAATCATCATAATCATTGGTGGATAGTAACATAAAATTAAGAATATTATAATACCATTATTAATATAAATATGACCCCCATTATTGGTAACTTTACCCACTATAGTATAAATAAATTTAGGCTCCATAAAAAAGAAGATGCATATTTTATGAGATGGTATTTTTTGATTAAATAATGAGTTTTATTAAAAAATAAATTAATCATATTTAAAAAATTATTTTGGAAACGATGGAATAAATTTTTGGATGATACCCATTGGGAAATGGTTATGATTATTTTTTGGGATTTTCCAGAAATACATAATTTTTTGGGAATAGTAAAATTCACTAATTTATGAAAAATGCTAAATAAACGAAATTATGCATCATTATTGAAACATGGATGATGTGAATGGAATTTGTTTTTGAAATAACAAGAACATATTACTTTTATTGGTCATGGAATATTATCTATTTCTTGAAATAGGAAAAAAAATAAACTAATGATTAGAAATTTAACAAAACCATCCTCCCCACCACAATATAAACAACTCCTCACTCCTTCTTCCTCCCACAACACTCAATATTTGATCCATACCTTAATTTTTCAAAATACACTTCACAATACCCCCCCCCCCTCACATCCAATAACTTTTGGTCTCAAAAAAATTCCAAAAAGGCCAGAAGAAGGATATTTTCAATGAGGAGTAGTCAATAGGTGAACATCTCTTCCTTTTTCATTCAACCTCTTTTACAAGTTCCATTATTTCGTTGCTCTCTACTTACCTAAACTCATCTGAATTCAATCCTAATTATATTACCCTACATGGAATTGAATTTTTATTATTATAATTGAATATTTTATCTTCGTATCTATTTTCCCCTCCCCTTATACAAAAATGAGTACACCGTCTGATATGTAATAATATATCACATTATAAGATGCCGAGTTTTCAATTTCTATTAACATCCTAAATATCCATAATCAAACCATTATAATGAATGAAATAGATAATAATATTTTTATTTTATCTAATTTAATGTTTGTGAATCTTTAAACACTAATAATATAAAATAATGCTACAAAATAATTTCATTATGAACAAAACTGCCAAGTTAATCCAAGAATTTTTCTGTAATTTTTTCTAATGGGTCATCCAAATTTTATATAAAAATAATATTTATAATACCATATATATATATGTGATAACACTAATATTATAAATTAAATATTCTTTATGTTTATCCACATTTGAAATGAATTTCCATTCATAAATAACAGTAAGCTGTTCATGAAAACCTAAGAAGAAAATTCTTCCCATACAATAAAATTGACCCTCTTAAACCCATAAAATAGGAAATGAATGAACCGAATAAGGTTATAATAAATCAATTAAATTTTTATTAGTTTTGTAAAATATTAATTAATGAACCTAATTCTTATTATTCATGTCATTAATATCATTCAATGAACACATTCAAACATAGGGTATGGGGTTTCAGATCTCACTTTCAATTCAGTGAGATTTCGATTGTTCTCCACTTATTTCATTATGTGGTGTATGTGTACTAACAATTGAAATTTAATATCATTAATCTATATATATTCAATGTATTTATTGATTCACTTGGTTATTAATATCTTTATTGAATACTATTATGTAAGGCACTTTGTTTCAATTTCCACTTCATTTTGAGTTACTTAGAATTGTTCACCTACTCAATCTTATGTGGGGTACATACTTACCCATTGAGATAATTTTTTCATTTGAAATTTTAAACATATTTAATATCAATTTTTCTATGTTTATGTATTTTAATATTTTCTTATGCCATATACATTTTAAATATGGTGTTTATTTTTTAATTCATTTTTTCTATGGAGTTATTTATGAATCTGTATCCTCCAATCTGTATTTATTTTTAGAGGGAATATTGTACCTGTGTTAAATATATGTATAAATAATTAATTGAACTTGTAGTAATGGGAGGGTCCCTCTAGAACTACTAGATGCATTGATAGGTCTCGTGAGACAAATCTGTTGGTGACAAACCCATCATGTTTGTTTCTAAAAAAATTAATTGGGTATCTTCCCACATACATAATCCATTTCAATGGTATAGTGCTATCATTTTCAAGATACATTACATCCAATTAATAGGAATTATTTTTATTCATATTTTGTTCTTATTATCAATAACTTTTTCCCATTGAAAAAAATATATGGATGTAGTTTCATTAATATTTTATAATTTTTTGTGTTTTTACATTATTCACCATGCCTTATTAACTATACCAATTTGACTATGATTAAATTATTTTTGATTTATTATTCATATATTTTTAACCCTAATATTTCATTTGAGCACACCCCTTTAATTTAATTACCTTCAATGGGTTAGGGAGAAGATACTATTTATTGAGTTCTTGTGGATGTAGTTTATTAGTTTTTCTTAGGTAATGTATTATGATACCATTCCAAATGTATTATGAGTTACATGTATATATCTAGTTTCATCAAGACTAATAAACATATTGTACATTTGGTATTTATTTCTTTATAATTTTTTCACTGTAATAAGTTATGCACGCACTTGGAGATTCTTGGTATAGGGTGTTACAGTTTTTATCCGAGGATGATTAGTAGAATACATGAAAACTGGATTTAGAAAACATTAATTAGAGAAACAACCCATAAGATAACATTTGAGGAGAAAATTATAATATAATCTTATTATTTTGGTAAGGAATTGATTATGTGTATATTTCAAGAAAAATCATCCATTTATTCATTCTATAATTTGGCATGGTCCTAAAATAGATGTACCAAGGAGTGAAAACTTTCAAAAGGAGTTTTGGGTTTGAATCATGGTATCTTACAACATTACAATGGGCCTTAAAGCGCACCTTGTTTGACACTCCCCGATGATATTCTCAGGATAATTCATATTTTCATTAAAAACCATTATGAAGTATTTAAAAGTAAATATAATCAATGTTTATGATTATGATATTTGTTTTCTCTAAATTTTCATATTAACATATTTGTTATCTAGTAAAACATTATGGTAAATGATCCGATATAGTGTGTGTCATTTTGTAGTGATGGCTCCTAATAGATAAAGGGTTATCAAACCCTATGGACAATGTAGGTATTTACCCAATTCTAAATTCAACATATTTAGTGTTGGATAGGATCATATCATGACAATATTGGGAAAACATACTCAGGATGTTTCAAATAACCATGATACGCCTATACTAGATCGTTTCATGTGGCATAAGCCCCCATATTTTAGTGGGACTAATAATCTGGTGGTAGATGAGAAATGGATCAAGTCTCTTGAAAAGATATTTCTACCATTAAGATGTAATGAATATTAAGAGGTAGTACTGGACGTATATTGACTCAAGTGTAATGCTGATCAATGGTGGTCCATGATCCAGAAAACCATAGAGGAATAAGAAATATAATATATACATTGGAGTAAATTTTAGGAAATATTCTTTGGTAAATATTTTTCTTATGAACAATGAACTAAAAAGAAGAGGAAATTACATATCCTAAAGTATAGGGATGAAGAGAGTGTTGTGGAGTATGAGGATACTGTCATATGATTAGAAAGATATATTGTAGATTATATATGTGAATCGTAATACATGGCTGACAATTTCTATTATGGTTTTAATCCATGCCTTCTAAGGGCATTATCCTTTCAAATATTTTCATCAAACGATGAAATTATATTAACTTCTATCAATATAGATAAGGAATTACATATATCAAATTTTCCAAAGGGAAATCATGATAAGGAGAGGGATTCTAATAATTGAGCAAATGATAAAGCACCAATGAAGAAGATGAGAGTGAAGCAATTTCCATTATATGATAAATGTGGTTTTATTTATCAAAGAAAATACTTGAAAGGCATGGTAGGTTTCTATAATAGTGGTGAAATGTGTCATAGATATATTGGATGCATGGGGAAGAGACAATCCAATGATGTTCAATGTTAAAATTTTAGATAGATGAGACACTTTTCAAATTAGTGTCTAAGATCCAAAGTAACATTCCTGAGAAAAGGCCACGCGAGCAAGGGAATTCTTATACAGTTACAACCACAAAGGTTTAAGGTCCAAATGAGGTTGTTGTAGGTAAATTAATTGATTCCTAAAACATATCCAATGCTTTATTTATTTCAGGATCAATGCATTCATTTATATCCTGTGGTTTTCAATGAAAATTAGGCATTTCTAATTTCATTTAAGAAATGGATATGACAGTAAAATTTCCCAGGCGATGTATCATTGAAACAATGATGTATTGATTAGTCCCATTAATGACACAAAAACATGCTTTGGATTGTGACATTATAATCATTCTAATGATTGACATAGATATATTTCTCGGTATGAATTTTTCGTCAAATTTTGTTGTGAAGAACTATTGTATGAATGTGGAAGTTAGGATTTTTGAGAATGGTGACCAATATATAATTTTTCAAGAAGAAACTTATATATCTAATTATTATCTAGTCCCACCCCCATTATCTCTCTTTAATTATAATCTTGGAAAGGAAGTGGACAAAATATCATTGGGTGAGAAAAGATTCATCAAAATTGAGACATACCTATTGTGCAATAATACATTGATTTATTTCCATATAATTTACCTAGAGATCCTCCAAATTGGGTTGTTTATAACTCTATTGGATTAATTCATGGGGAAATATCTATATCAAAGAAACCTGATAGAATATCCACTATGGAATTAGTGGACCTAAAGATACAACTATTGGAATTGAGTGACAAATGATTTATTCGATCTAGTGTTTCTCCATTTGGGTCCCCTTATCCACTTTTTCAAGATAAAAGATTGATCCATAAGGATATGTGTTTATTATAGTGATGTCAAAGTTACTAAAATAGTTAACTATTAACATCTTCCACGCATTGATTATATATTTTATCAAATTCATGGAGCCCAATATTTTGTGATGATGACCTTCAATCTGGATACCATCAGGTGTGTGCGAGTAAGGAAGATATTCCAAAGACCACATTTCAAACCCAGAATGGGCATTATGTTATAACAGTAATTCCTTTTGTAATAAATAATGTGCCCTCTATTTTTATGGATATAGTGAAAATATTTTTCAAGAATATCATGATGAATTTTTTGTGGAATTTATCGATGATATCCTGGTCTACTAAAAAATCTACGAAGACTAAGAATCACTTGAAGATTATTCTGATATCTCTTAGAAGGAATTAATTATATGGGATTTTTAGAATGTGTGAATTATGGAATCCATCAGTATTTTTTTCATTTCCATATTGTCTCTAATGATAGAATCATAGTGTATCCTAAGAAGAAAAAGGAAATCAAAAAATGGCCCATGAAAAGGAACATAACCAAGTTACGTAGTTTTATTATCTTAGCATGTAACTATCAGTGTTTCATTTTTGTTTTCTCCCAACAAGCTAACACGCTACCCAAGATCTCATGTAAAGGGGTTATGTGTGTATGTATGAATGAATGTACATAATTATTTAAATAATTGAAATGAATATTGATCAATACTCCAATTTTGACACATCCATCTAGAAATGATTGATTTGTGATGTAAAATGATGCATCAAAGAATGGAATTGGTTGGGTCATTATTCAAAATTATTAATTTAGTCCTTCTGAAGTATGATATTTGAAGGCTATAGATAAAAATATTACAACTCATGATCTTGTGTTATCAGCCTTAATCATTGTCATGAATATATGCATAAATTTACACTATGATGAAAGATATGAGATATATATAGATCACAAGATTTGAAAATACACATTTAGAAAGAAATAACTAAACATGTGGAAATGGAAATTTCGTGAGTTACTCAATGATTATTGTTTTTCAATACACTACAACATAGGAAATGAAAATAAGGAGGTAGATTCATTAAGTAATAAATACCTTTGACTTGTGATCCAAATTAGGATTGAGAGAGATCGTATACTCATGGTTCTACTAAATATGTATGTGAGAATTTTTATGGAAGGGGAAAAATATTTCCAATTTCAAATGATTAATAAACAACCATTAATATAGATGAAAAAAATATCTCAATCTGATTATGTGAATCTACAAATTATAATTAATGATGTTAAGGATCATTGATCAGAAATATTTGTGTATTTTGATGGATTTCTTAAATTTGAGAAGAGGTAATATGTTCCATCCATACCTAAGCTAATAATAGAACTATTAGTTGATTATCATAGCTCAAATGTTTCTATAAAATCTAGTATTGCAATGTTTTATAGAGATTGGAAGGAACATTTGTTTGTGGTATAACAAGAAGAAAGAAATTGCTGACTCTATGTAAAGGTGTCTAGTTTTTCAACATGTAAAGGTAGTGGGGAAAATTCCTTCAGGAGTCATAGAACCTATAGCTATTAACATGTGGAGGTGGGTTGATATTATGATGGATTTCATCAAAGGACTACCAATTACTCCTGGAAGGAATGATTCAATATGGGTGATTTTTGATTGTCTCACCATATCAACATAGTTCTTTACTATATGAGAGGATTTACCACTCATGTTCCAAGAATTACATTATATTAATGAAGTTGTACTAGTTAATAGTGAACCTATAATTATTGTGTCCGAATAATATCACCAGTTTACATCAAAATTCTGGAAAATTATACTAATGAAATTAGATTCTAAAAATCACATGAGTATTACATGTCATTCCTAAAATGACAGACAGTCTGAAAGGTCTATTAAAACACAGGAATAGATGTGGATATCATGCTCTCTTGATATTCAAGGTAAGTTGGATCAATATTTTCCTTCTTGTAATTTTTTTATAATAGTAGTTTCCATTATAGAATTCATATGGTGTCATATGAAGCATTATATGGTAACAGGTTTGGAGCTCCATATTATTGGTATGAAGTTGGATAAGGGAAACTTATAGGCCCATAACTTATCGTAGAGACAATTAAAAATGTAATGAAAATTTAGGTCTATATTAAAGAAACCCAATGTAGGAAAAAGGTTTATGCATACAAATAGATGAAGGATTTAAAATTTCTAGAAGGAAATCAGGTATTTATAAAAATATTTATGTGGACGAGTGTCTTATAGTTTTGTAACAAACAGAAATTGAGCACCATGTATATCATACCGCTCCAAATTCTAGTATGAATTGTAATAGTAGCTTACTATTTATAAATTCCACATTTTTTATATTATGTTCATAATGTGTTCCAAATTTCATTATTATATAATTAAATAAATGAAAAACCCAATTAATGCACTCAATAAATATGAAATATATTTTTAACAAGATTTTTCTTATTGTGAAGAGCCTATGAAGATTATTTACACAAGAGGAAAGATATTGGAAAATCAAACTAATAGACTAGTAATGGTTCTTTAGAGAAACCACAATACAAAGTAAGCAACAAGGGAACCTAAATATGTTATAAATAATAACCACACAATTATTTTTAAAGGGACTTATACATGAATAATGTTGAAGAAGATATTTCTGGAGGTGGGAAAAATATATCAACCAAAAGTTTAATGGTATGTTTCTCTTAAAGTAGTTGAAATTAATTATATAGAGTATATTTCATTAAGATCTAATACTATTTGAAAGAAAAATTGGTTTTTTAATATATTTTCATAACCTTGCTATAATTCCTAAAATTGCCCCTACACTGTTTTGAATTTTGAAAAATGGACATACACTATTGCGATCAGGTTGATATTTGGAGTCTGATAGAATAAATATAATTTGAAATTAAGAGTAACATACAATTATGAATATTAATATCCCCTTATATATATTAACATTCCATTATCAATAATAATATGACCCTTATTAATGGTAACCATACCCATGAAATTATAAATAAATTTTGGCAGCTTAACAATGATGATAATTATTTTATGTGTTAGTGTTTTTTGATTAAATAATGATTTTAATTAAAATAAATATTTATCATATTTATAAAATAATTTTAGAAAAATAGAGTTCATATTTACATTCTACATGTCAAAAAATGGATATGTTGATGTTTTGTTATTTTTCTAAAATACTATAATATTTGCTGAATAGTGAAACTTGCTAATTTATAAAATATGCTAAATAAATGAATTTATGCATAATGCATGAATCCTAGATTATATAAGAATAAATTGGTTCTAAATAACATTAAATTATATCTATTTATGGTAATGGAATAATAATTATATCTTTGATTAAGGAAAAATAAAAAATGAATGATTAAAATATTCAGAAAACCCTTCTCCCCTCCACAATATAAATCACCCTCATCCCTCTTCCTCCCACACCACTAAAGCATTTAGACATACCTATGTTCTACCAAATAATATTTTTGAGCCCTCCCCGACATCCATGAACTTTTGGTCTCCCCCAATGGCCAAAAAAATCTTTAACGAGATTCTCAAGGAGTAGTACTCTAGAGGTGGACCTCTCATCCTTTTTCTTTCAACTTCTTTTATAAGTTCCATTTATTGTTTTTTCCCCTTATCTCCTATCATCCAATTGATATTATAATTTTATTTCACTACATGGAAGGTAATATCATTATTATGATGGATTATTTTATCATCATCTCTTTTTTTCACTCCTCTTATACTAAAAATGAAAACACCATCCAAAATGAGTTAATTTATCACATTAAAGGACGACATGTCATCAATTTCTATTAACATTTTCATTTATGGTCACAGAACCATTTTTCTGGTTGAAATAGATCACAATATATTTAATTTATTTTATTTAATGTTCTGGAATCATTTAACACTCCTAATATAATATAATAATACCGAACAAGGTCATTATGCACAAAACCTCCATATTAATCCATGTGTTTATCATTATCTATTATCTAATGATTAATCCTCATGTTATACAAAAAAAATCATTATAAGATCATTTATATCTATTAATTTTCACTAATAATAAATATTAACAATTCTGTATGTTTGATCACATTTCAAACGAAATTCTATTCATATATACAAGTAATCAGATCCTGACAACCAAGGAAGAAAATACTTCCAAAATAAAAACATTGAACCTCATAAACCCATTAATAATTCCACTAGTGAACCTAAATATGTTATAATAAATAAATTAAATTTATATGAGGATAAAAAATTAATAATTAATGAAGCTAAATTTTATTAAATGGATATTTAGGATAAATCTAAAACACATTCGGACATAAGGTAAGGGGTTTATCATATCACTTTTAAATCGTTGATATTTCCATTGTTTGCCACATATTTCTTGAATGTGTTTTATGTGTACATACACATCATATATAATATCATTATTCTCTATATTTTAATTCTTTTTGTTAATTCACAGGATTATTATTAACTCGATTGATTAAAATGTTGTATGTGACTTTTCTTCAATTTCCATTAAATTGTGAGATAGTTTGAATTAGGAACCTAATCCTAATTATGTGGTGAAACTATTTACCATATATGAACATTTTTTTCTTTTAAATTGAAAATATATAATATATATATATTCTATATTCAGGGATATGATTATTTTCTTAACCTGGTTAACTTTTGACATACGACATTTATTTGGAATGTTAATTTAACTATGGAATTATTTATGAACTTGTATCATCTAACATATATGTATATTGATAGGGGATATAGTTCTTGTAATAAAATTAATTATAAAAAATTAGTTGGAATTTTAGTGATTGGTGGGGCCCGTTATGGCCCCTTTATGCAACGACAAGTCCAATAAGACAAATCTCTTGGCGACAAAACCATTGAGTATGTTCCACAAACAGATTCAAAAGGATATCTACCCACGAACATAATATTTTTTGATTGTATATTAGTATAATTTACTAGATATATGACATAATATTAGTAATAGTTATCTTTATTCATTTTCAGTTTTTACTATCCATGAGGTTTTCACTATGACAAAATCTATGGATGCATTTTTCTTCTCTGTTTAAAAATGTCATGTGTTTTTTATTTAATCACCATGCAATATTTTCAAAAGAAATTTTATTATGAATATATTATTTTTTATTCATGCTTCTAATATTTGTATCCATAAAATATCATTTGAGCTTACCCCTTTAATTTTATTACCTTTAACACGTTATGGAGAGGAGACAATTTATTGAGTTTTCAGGGATGCAGTTTATTAGATTTTGTTATTTATGGTATTCTGTTACAATTCCCAATGTATTATGTGTTACATGAATGTATCTATTTATTTCATTAATACTAAAGGGATCGTTCCTTTCATATTTCAGTCCTTGTAATCATTGTAATTTAATTAGTAATGCACCACCACTTGGATTTTGGGGTCGGGGTGTTACATACGAAAACCCAAAATTAGTAATACTTAGATGGGGGTGAATCTTATGGTTTCTATGTACTATTACAGTTTTCCTTATCAACTATTCCTAGAATTTGATAAGGATATAAGGATTCATTTTTATATAGGATGGATGAGTACCTTGATTAGTTATTTATCTATGATATTTGACTGATGGTTTTGTAGGAATTAATTTTGAAATGTTGTATCATGCACAATGAAAGCCTTGAGTTGCACGCTATTAAGGTGGTGGGACAACACTCTGTATTAGGTGGGCTATAAACCACCAATTATTAATCTAGCAGTTATAATTATCAAACCACCTTATTTAACATATTTGGGAACCAACAACTAATTTAATGAGGGGTTACTTCATATTGTATAGTTCATTAAAGGTTATTCTCAAACTCCCCCGCCTATAAAATATTTTACTTGGGGGTATAGGCAGTAGTAGCCTGTAATTTTTTCTGGGGATGTAATAACAAATAATGTTGATTCATGGATGGATTGCATTCATTTTATCATTGAGAATCTGTAGATGCCTCAATAGTGGAGAGTCAAACATGCTTCTTATATTCTATGCTATTATTCCATGTTATAGTGGGATGTTATTACCAAGGTAAACCAACATTGTTTCATGATCTAGGAGGATTTCTATATGATGTTTCATGATTAGTTCTTTCCCTAGCCTCTAAGGGATGACACATCAAGAGTGTTCATGAATCTATACTAGATATCTATGTCATTCATGGAGGTTAATATTAATTTTACTATGCTTATGTGGTTCATGCCCACTCTATCCCATTATGATCATATACTTGTGAGGTGATTCATGTATGGGATGATATATGTTATCCAAGTATAGGACCATTTATTGAGGAGAAATTTTATTTATGAAATAGTAAAATAGGCCGACATTACAATGTGGACACAAATGGACGCGGATGGAGGGAACTGTGGCGGTTCGACACCTATATCGACTATTGGTTCTTCCATTTGGTGAAATTGACATTTTAAGGTTGACAATAGGTGTATAAATACTCAATCCTATTAGACCTAAAATTTCATTATATGTCCCCAGTGCGGAATGTTGGTACATAAGAAAGCCTAGTGTGTTCGAGATCTAGTAGAATAAAGAGGCTCTCAAATGTGGGGCATATCCAGCACTCTTAAAGGATGTTTACCTTAGTTACTGGATAGTCTGGATGTATACATACTCTATATATTAGAGTGTGGGAAACAATATCCCTCCATTTTGGTAGTTGGACTACGTCCTCTCTGTCCAAGGTTGTGGTTGAGGTGGATGTAGTTAGAGTCATGATTCACTATTCCATTAGAGCGAGATTACTCTGGGTTGTCAAGCTATGTCACTGGGCTGTAGTATGAGCTAGTAATCTATTGTGCAGCCAATGATGGAGGACTATGTCTTGAGACCTTTTAGAGTAAAATGTATTATTCTTGTAACCATTACATTAGTGTCTTATTTAGTTTGCACAGTTTTTCACAATCAGTTATATGTTAGATGATCATATAGAGCATTTCCTAGATATCGAACACATATGTGGAATGAAGAATCATGATATAATGTTTGGTATCCAATTATAGATCCTTTTTAGTTGTAAGGATTATCCCATTTGGAAAGAAGAATATCTTTTTATATGGAATATTTTATTCCTAGACAATACATGGATTTATATAACCATTGGGATGGGATGGTTAGTACCTTATCAATCTTGTATATACTATTATAGTCAAATGGTGACATTTACCTCCTTGGAGGGTTGTAGGCATGTGTAAAGATGGAATGTGATATCTATGTGACTCAATATTAACCTGAGCATCTAGGTTTTTGACGAGTGATAACATAGGTTTTCATTCATTTCATTGATGATTAGGGTTTATGAACTACCATTCACCCTCCCATAGAGGATCAATTTAGGGATCTACTCACTGGTGAATTTCTAGGGTAGATCTAGTGAAGGAGGCATAATTATCCATTTAGATAGTGTATGTAGGAACATAAATTCCCATTTCTCCTTATAGGATGGTTCATATAGATCTTATAGAGCTCATGAAACTATAGGAGGACCATGAGAACAATGTTTTTATAAGGGCCAGTGTATCATCTTAGTGTTCACCGGTTTGTTTTCTAAGAGGGTGGACAAAGCCTTTTTGATCTGCATTGATTACAAATAGTTGTATATGATTACAGTAAAGAACTGGTTTGCACTACCTCAAATAGATTACCTCTTTGATTATCTCGGAGTAGGGGTAGTATTTTAAATGATTTATTAGTTTTCGGACTATCACCAGGTGTGTGTGTGTAAGGAAATCAAAAATACCTCACACAAATATGAGAAGATGGTATGGTATTTATGATGAACTAGTTGTGTCATTCGATCTCACGAATATGCATTATATTTTTTTGGATATGTTCAATAAGGTGTTACCTCTATATTTTAATTCATTAATGATGGTCTTTGTGGATGAAATCGTCGCATGTTCTCATTGTACATATGACTATTCCAATAATCTCAAGATCACCCTGAATACAAAGAGAGTGTATCAGATTTGTGACAAATCTTATCAAATTCCACTTATTGATAAAAAAAATTATAGTTCCTAGTTCATATCATCTAAGAGTCTGGTGTATATGTAGATCATGAAAAAATGAGAGTTATTGTTTCCTAGGAGAATCAAAATAATGAATTTTATATTTAGAGTTTCTTGGGGAAAGTTTGATATTACATATGCCTTACCATTGTTATCAAAAGAACCAAAATTACCCTTATGGGGTTTTCTAAGAAGGGTATCAATTTTCCATGATTAGAAGCATGTGAACAATTGTTTTTTATGTAATAAAGTAGTATTATATTTAAAGATGAGATTGATAATACTAAATCCAATAATGATCTGTATAGTTTACTATGATGAGTTAGTTATCGATTTGGGATATGTTTTGTTATAGGATGAGATAGTCATAGTGTATTTTTATAGTCTGTTGATGGCTCGCTATCATAATTACCTAATGAAAGACCTTGAGATTCATTTTGGTGTTCATGATCTATGTAGTTAGAGACATTATTTACAAGGATATCTTTTTATGTTCTTCATTAACAAAACAATTTTCAAGTATATCTTTAAAAAGTGTGATATGAATAACAGGAATCTCATATGGGTTGAGTATCTATAGTCATTTAATTTAAAGATATCCTATATTCTTGGGAAAGGAAATGCTATAGCCTAATCCATATCATAGAAGACTCATACATAGGAGGATGAAAAGTCCAATGGCGAGTGGAATCTCTTGGATTTTTTGTTTGAGATACACACTGTAGTTCAAGAGGATTATGGATAGACTATCATCACAACTTTAGTAGGTAGGTATACTCTATTAGAATATGTTACAATGAGTCAACATTCTGATCCAGGGGGATTATTCCAATAGGAATGTATTTCTCATTACAATTGATCTTCTATTTAGAAAATGGATTAGGTAGGTTCACTTGTCATTCATGGATATGTTTGTGTCCCAAAAGACATCATAGAAAAGATGATGTAGAAATTTCCAGCATTTGTTTCCGAAGTACGTATAGGTTTCAAAAATATTTATCAGGAATTACATCGGCCGTATTGGTGGCCTACTAAAAAATGATATATTTATGGTTTTATGACTCGATGTTCTACCTTTAAAAATGAGAAGGAAGAACATTAGGTAATAAAATGAACATTATAGCCATTTTCCATTCTTGAGTGAAAATTGGAAGATGTTTCCATGGATTTTGTTAATCGTACACCATGATCACCTCTTTTTAATGTTAAAATGTGGGTAGTAGTTGATCATTTGATATTGGAATCACATTTATTACCTATTCGAGAGAACATTTCGAAAGATGGTCTAGGTGGGATATAAATAATGGAGGACATATATATTCATATTACTCCACATTCAAACATATATGGTAGAGACTCTAAATTTACATCCATGTTTTGGACATGGTTGCAGAAGGACCTAGGATAAAATGTGCTTCCCGCCATATCATATCACCCATAAACATATAGAAAGAAATAGTGTATTATTCTAGTGTTATAGGATATGATCCAGGAATGTATGTTTGACTTCAAGGGTTATTAAGAGAAACACATACCCCTAATTGAGTTTTGTAATAATAAAATCCTTCAGGATACCATTCAGATAGTTCATTATGTATCCCTATACGGTAGCCCATTTCGATCAATTATCTAATAGTTAGAGTCAGGACTGGATTACTTTGGACCGTGTCTCTTTCCGAAGTCTACAATGTTGGAACTGTTGATCATAAAACATATTTAGAGCATAATCAAGAAAACTAAAATAAGAATATCAATTATGATGACCTATTTTTTTGAAGGTCGAAGATCAGGTTTTCTTGGGAGTTTCACAAATGTTGGACCATCTTCATACTTATAGGTAGGGTATTATTTCACCATGTCTTATTATGCCCTTTTTGGTTTTAGATGATTTCAGTTCATTTGATTACAAGTCATAATTACCATAGATACACTTGGATATGCATCATGTCTTTCCCATATCTCAGCATCACCAATTTTATCGAGACCTATTGTATGTATTATAGATTGATGAGGTTTTGTATGTTATTGAAACATATTTAGAAGAGTTTCAATTGTGTATTACATATGATATAGTGAAAATACTCTGAGGAAGGCCACATCTTTTTTTACTAGTGATATGGTAGCATGACCTAGTATACGATGAGGCAAGAGGGCAGGAAGCTGATACATTAGCTTAGTGTCTAGATATTTTTCATAATGATATCTCTTTACCCTCACAAATAAAACTCATGGATGAGTTTCTTTTAGGAGGGGATGCTGTAAAGACAATTTTTTTCTTGAATGTAATACTCATTTGTTTTTTTCACAAATTAAATAAATCATCCACTTTAATGACAACTATTATGGACACAAATTACATGAGGGTGTCACGGTCTTGTTCGGTTCCTGGAACCCAAGTATTTTGAAAAAAAAGGTCATGTGGTCAGCTAAAATCAAGACACCCTTCCCACTTGGTGTTAACTAACCATGAGGGTTGTTTCATAAATGAATAGGGATCCATACATTTGGTTTCAATCATTTGATATGAGGTGCATGTTCATACAAGTATCAACCGGATTTTGATAGAGGTTCATACATTTATTCTGCATTGTTATCTAAACCATTTCCCTAGGTATTTAGAGGACCTACCATATGTTATGATATGGGTATTGTTTTATATATAGTTTGGATAATAGTGTGGCCAATTATGTCACTCAATTATTTGGGTAAAAATAAAATTTCCCTTAAATAATTGAAAAAACTAACCATTATCTTATTTCTTCTCTAGCCCAAAGACCGTACAATTTTCAAATATATGATAAATATTACTCTCTCTTGGAAATTATTTCAGTATGACTTATCATATAATCTCATATTTGAGCATCTTTATTCATATTGGATATAAATCAATTAGAACTCAAATAATTTTTCTTTATATCCCAGTTTCTCCTCATTTCTCTTCTACTATTTTGGTGTGATCTAATTCTCCCTATATTTAGGGTGATCATCCATTCATCATAATTCTTTCAATTTATGTCAAATATGAATCCAATATAGTGTGAGGTTTCATCTATGATCTTAATGTAGGTTTAAATTTTTTTCATAAATTTATAACATTTTTAATAGCTCATCCATTGTTCCACATGTTGTCCATTGCCACACAATGCATTAAATGGAATTATTATATTTCTAATTTACATAATAATGGCATTATACTCTCGTGGACCATTTATATGCATTTAAAGGATATATATAACTATTAATTAGAACACCATTAGGTGTGCTAACTAGTTTCATCACTATTATATAATTGTTAAATGGACTATGGACCACCTAAGTGTTCAAAATGGTTTGTAAATTGAGTAATACCAATGCACGTAAATGAAGAGTTAATTAGAGAACCATTTAAGTGATTTTTTTTATATATTATTAATTTCCACTATTTTTTATATAAATGGATTGTTTAAATGAAATGGACATGGGTGGAAATTCCACACCATGTGAGTTGTGCTTATTTATTTAGAATATATGAAATGAGAAACACTTTTTTATATTGGGTCATGATGATTATGATGATAATGTAGTTAATAATAATAATAATAATATTATTATTATTATTGTTCCATTTATATTTGATATGAAATGATGATTATGTGACATTTCTATAATTATTTTTCGCTCCCTGTTTCATCAAGTTTTGAGTATGACGTCTCTCAATGTAATTATACTATTTGGATGATGGGAATCTCCCTATACATTTCCTATAATAGGGTGTTGTGAATAAAATTTCACCCCACCTATATTAGAGGATTATAAATAAATCTCACATTCATTTTGAAAATTATGGCATTTACCCTTTGTTGGAGAATATATATTGTTAGAAAAGTTATAGACCCTTATGTTATTCCCTAGGTCTAGCCAACATCTTGTATCAATGTATATTACTACTTAAAACCTCACATATATAGTGAATGTAGTTCTCTACATAATATATATATATATAATTACTCATATATGCATATTATACTCAGGTTCGACACATTTAGACCTATATTGAAGAATGTGCAGTCTAGAGGGTTTCTTGTAGGATCCTGAGATGACAGATGATTTTTTATTTACAAAATTTTATATTATTATAGTATATTATATTATAAATCATATTAGCTATTTACACACTATTTATTTTTTATATACACCATTGGTAGTGGTTTATATGGATTTTATCTCAACCTTTACTTGGGATTCCATTGGACCCTAAGTATATTATTCGTTTATAAGTAGTGATAAAGGAATATTCTGTACTACAAATGATAGAATTATTTTACTCTAATGTAATGAACCATTTGAGAATAAGACCTTGATTATTATTAAGATATTAGTGGAGTAATATTTTTTCCCATTCATTATTATTTTACTGAATGTTTTATTTTCTTGTCCCATATTTTTCTTTTTTTATATCCGCATGTCGAAACATCAATGTATATGACTCAACATATGATAATTTTATTCACATTATTTTCTTTAGTTATTAATTGTTTCATAGTTATTTTATTATAATTATTTTATTGTCTCTTTTATTCCATATATTTATATATATGCATCTTATAATTGCACTATGGTGTGTTACTAGTCCTTTGGTTATAGTTTATTCTATTTATGTTGTCTCTTTATTTATTTTATCAATTTTTACACTCTGATATGATGTTATTTCCTCCCCATTATACAACCGTACACCATTTATTCTAGTTAGAAGCCTCTATAATAAAGTGAGGAACAGTTGTGGTCATTTGAACCACGAGCTCGGGGCATGGGTTTAGTGGATACTATTACTAGATGATACAATATATGTGCAACTCATTATATAATTAAAAACCAAAAAATGTGAAAAAATTAGATAATAATAATATAACACGGTGAAGGAAATCGATCTTATAAGACATTAATCATATCAGAACCCATGAAATGAAATTGGTCTCATAAATAGTTCAATATATTATAACTACTATAAATAAAACAACATTAATAACCATTTCAATATTTCATAATGTGTATAAAAGAAATGAGATTCATAAACGCATTATAATAATAGTCATAAAATATCTAGAGAATGAAAAAATATGGTATCATTGGATCATATACAATGTAAATTATTTATAAAATCAATGATTTTAGCATATTTGAATTTTTATAAATAACAATCAGGTGTATTATAGAGGAAAATGAAACTTTCAATTCAAAAAGGAAATTTTTTCTTCCAGAAATTCAAAAAACATTACATAAATTCATATATTTAAAATTGACCAAATATAAAAGAAATAATACCATTCAAAATTAAATATTTGAAAAACAATTTAAAATAGTTATTTGAAAATAACCTTTTCACATTGAAAAATATCTTTTAAAATATAAATTTCTCATAATCATTATGAAATATGATTTCGTTGAAAATAATTTTTTCACCATGGAACTAACTTTTTGAAAGATAAATTTTAATTAAATACGTTTTTTATCGGGTTTGACCTTTAAAACATATAAATAGGTCTATAAAATAAAAAATAATAGTGGTAAATAATATTCATGATCGAGGATTCGTGTACCTATGATTTCCAGTGTTGTTGTTTGAAATTTGAATTAAATTTTGATTTCATATAAGCGGTTCATTGAATAAGGGTTTTAAGTAATATCATGTTTTTTCTGGTTCCCACTCAACAGAAATAAAGATTTAGAAAAAAAAATTAAAATTTAATTTTCAGTCGGTGGAATAAAATGTTCATGTCGAACAAGTAAAAATATATATTAATGTCAATCATTGGTAAGAAATCAAAAAAAATCATTGTGAGGAAAAATATTAGAAGATTCATCTCTAAATGATATAGTATATTTAAAAAAAATTATAATGATTTTAATGATACATATAACGTTTTAAAATATCCTCTAATATTTTTATACGATTTGGGGATACTATACAAAAATAATTTCCACCAAATAAGAAAAAGATATAGATTTTACCAAACTAGCATTCTTTTGTTAACACGAGTACATAAAGAGTGTATTGTGAAATGAAAATATGCAATCATAAAAAATATATTGATGAGAAAAAATCCATGATTTTCATGATAGATAGATTATAATGTATTATCATTAGAATTTTTACTATAAAATCCATATAATAAATGAGATTGAAACTTTAAACATTTACCACTGTAGTAACATTTGAATCGTATTCCCCTTGAAATAATAAAATAAAATAAATAATTTTTAAATCAACAAAATATGGATATTAAATATATAATACTTCAAATGGAATGTATATACACAATATAATTGATGGTACATGAATATCAAATCTTTTTTCACAAAGATGTCACATATAGACAAAAAGACCCTTTTAAATCAATAGAATTTTATTTCTAAGACCCACAATTTATTAATATAAAATGATATATTAAATATCATTAAAATAAGTATCTACATGATATAAAATGTTATAGGGGAATTATATAAATTGCACAAAAGAAAACAGATATTAATATGGAATGTTTCTCCCAAAAATTAAAGTGAATCTAGAAATCCCTTACATTAGGTGTCAAATACCTATGTAAACATTAAAAACTATAATAAAATAATTATATGTTCATTATAAATCCATAATATAACCATTTATATATATCATACTATATGTTATTTAATAATGAATTTTTTTCACATTTATTATTAATTCGTTGGAAAAAGTCATTTTATGTTTATCAAGCGATTTTTTTATTGAATAATTTTTATTGGTTGTTTCTGTACCATGAAATTAATCATGGTTCTATAATCTCCGTAATTTTATAAATTATTTTAATATAATATATGTCCATTAAACTTGTTTTTATTATATTTTTAAAATTATGATAAGGAAAATTTGATTACACCATTCAGGGAGACGGTAAGCCATGTATAAGCTAGAATGCTCTTTCCATTTTTTAATGGATATAAATATAAAAAGATAAATGGAGTTCACCATCCAAAAATAATTAATATATCATGTATTTCCCATATATAAATTAAATATATTATTAATAACTACTATGTAACGTGTATGTTAAAAGGTTATCACATAGCATCGTGATGCAGTTGTAAGACGTACATGCACTACTATATACATCGCTCTAAAGAATACTAAAGAGTATATTTATTACTGATAAACTTTTCTTGAATCCTATGAAATCATAAAATCCCACAAACATATAATGTGATATAAAAATCATTGGAAATGGTATCCTTTATCACAACTAACAAAAAGCACTCATAAAGGATCCTTATAGAATTTCCTTATAAAAAATTTAATAAAATGTTCCTTTATATGTGATTTTCATATAGTGTTGATAAAATGAACCATTATTATTTATTGTTCTAGTACTGATAATGGGTTCCATTATCTCTACAAGATTATACAGTGGTAAAGGTACAATTTTTGTTGGGAAAAAATCCCTCAAGGTAACATTGCAGTATTTTTGGGTTGATTGTGTTTGTTGAAAAAGCAGGTTTCCATGGAGAATTATCAAGTTCCCAAGAAGTTGTTGACATTCCATGTTGACAAAGAATGATGACAAAGGAATGGACGATCTGGAGGCGGTACAAAAGAGCAGTACAAGGTGGCGCCGTTTCCCAGTGTCTGCCAAATTTTTGGGGTCCAAAATTTGGAGTTTGGTGAGCATCGCGAAAAGAGGATTTCCATGAAGAGCATAATTTAATATGGCAAAGGAATGAATTTCACAAATATAGGATTCATGGTTTGGAAATCACGAAGACCAGACGAATGGAGGTGGTGATGCTTCGCGATTATGTCAAGATTCGCGAACGGCAGAGGCTGAAGCACATCACGGCAGAGAAGGGCTTTGCGAGAGAGCTTCGTGGCGAAGGCGTGAAGGAATGTTGGGTTTCGCGAGGGAGATTCGCAGCGAAGGCGCGAGCCGTGAAGGTAGGTTGACGGTGATTCTTCGCGACTACGTCAAGCTCTGCGAACAGAAGATTGCCATGGAGTTTCGCGATTTGGACAGAATTCCGGCTGAAGCTTTGGAGCATCGCGAGTTGAGATGGTGTGGCGTTGACTTCGCGCTGAAGGGACGAGGGTCGATTGAATCGCCTATAAATAGAGGCTGACCCCTTCGAGCGAAGCAGATAGAATTTTCAGAGAAAATACTTTTCTCTCGATTTACGAAGGTGGTTCACGGAGCCAATGTGCTTCACGAAAGAGGTGCTTCGTGGCCGATATTTTAGCTCCGCGAAACCTGCGAGCTCTGCATTGGCTTACTTAGCTTCCCAAGGGTTGTTGCTTTGCGACAGCTTCAGCATGGTGAGAGATCTGTGCAAGGGAGCTTCGCGAGTGAGCTTCGCGAAAAGGCAGGAGCTTCGCGAAGGCTTGTTTGAGCATTGCGAAATTGGGAGCCTCGCATTGTAGGGTTCTTTGCGAAGGTCTTTCCAAGGGAATTGCCCAGTGTTCAGAGGAAAAGAGGTATTCATCAGTAGATGAAAGTTGGACTTCAACAGAGAATCTATCTACAGTTAAGGATGCATTACTTCATGGAAATGAAGAGAACGACAGGTCTATAAACTTTGAGTGAATCCCTTCTGAACCAGTGAGCTTAGGAAGAGGATGAAGGTGATCCTCTCCACCGGCAATGAGCTAGAGGGAGAGAAACAGGGAGTGATCCTTGGGAAAGCAGTGAGCTGACCCTAAACATTGTATAGGCAGTGAGCCTGGGCATAAAAGTGATCTATCCCGAACATTGTAATCCACAGCTAGTGAAGTCTAGTGGAATTTGGTACGAACCGGCAACTTGTCGGCGTATGCTCCATGGACGTAGCCCTTAGCGGTGAACCAAGTAAAAATCTCTCTGTCTGCCTACTTACTTTCCTGCATTGCATTCAAAGCATCATCATCAGGTAAAG
Organism: Viscum album; assembly: GCA_963277665.1. Taxonomy (NCBI): domain Eukaryota; kingdom Viridiplantae; phylum Streptophyta; class Magnoliopsida; order Santalales; family Viscaceae; genus Viscum; species Viscum album. Next base: position 1,362,246,671 of record OY728162.1, on the reverse strand, counting down.
GAGACAAGTGATCACAGTAACCACACAAGTGAAAACAAAGTGAACCTTGTAAGAAAGAGGTCAAGATCCAGTGGGGCAGGAAGAACTTTGAAAATGAATATCCATACCCTGATTCACCCCCACTCTCAGGGTATATAGGCCCCTATTGGCCTTAACAATTGGTATCAGAGCGAAGGTTTCTTTTATCATATTTGTTTGCTTCGACTTGGTGTAGTCTTTCTGTGTAGTTGAAGATATTGTTTTCGCTTATCTTGGTCTACCATGGGAAAAAGAAAATCTTCAAAGAAGAATTAGAAGTCTGGTGGTATCCCTCAGTGTGGAAGTGTCTCTGGAAAAAGTGTGATTCAACTAAAAGAATCAAACAGCTTACTGAAGGAATCATGCAGTGAATAGAAAAATGATTTGGATAAATCATACAACAAAAATACTTACTCATTCAATGATGCTGATGGAATGAGTGAAGAACATGACTTTCCAAGTGACGATGGAACCACTGACGATGAAGAAGAAGTAGTTGAAGGAAGAATTGATATGCGGGCTGAGTTGGAGGCTACTCTTGAAGAGATAGATGTTTGGAGGGCCAAAACCAAGAAAGCTAACAAAATTGTTCGTGATGCCTAACTCTATATGAAGCAGTAGGATGAAGAGAAATCTGAGCTGATGGAAGAAATTGAGAAATGTAATTTATCAACATCAGAGAACTCAGAATCCGTTAGTAAGTATAAGCTGAAGGTTGAAGAACAGAAAAGAGAGATCGATTGCCTGAACAAAAAGGTGGAAGTTGTCCATGGGACTAAAGAATTGGATCAGAAATCCACTGAGGAAATTAAATCTAATGGCATACAGATCCATGATCTGGAAACTGATTTCAACAAGCTAAGAGGATTAAATCAAAGGCTTATTTATATAGTTACTGACCTAACAGAGAAGAATTATTCTCAAGGTGAGGAACTTCAGAAGCTGGATAAAGGAAAAGGAAAACAAAAGGTTGGTAAGTGTGAAGATAATCAAGAGTCCGATGATGTTCAGAATCTGAAAGCCAAGAATGATGATCTAGCTACACAGCTGTCTGAGTTAGTTCAGAAGAATCAAAGACTAAAACAAGAGAATTCATGTTGCTCTGATTCTCTTGCTCAAGAAAAATTGAAAGTAAAAGAGGAAAATGTCGTGGTTAATAAGCTGAATCATGAATTGGAAGATGATATGAGTTGTGGAAAGAATCTCAGAAACGAAATTGATGCTCAACATGTATCAAGAGATTTGAAGATTCAAAAGTTGGAAGAAGAGCTACAATCTGTCAAGAAGGAAATGGAGAAGTCTAAATCCAAAGATAAGCCCATGTTGAAGGATGCACTGCACTTATTATTTGATCATCCTTCGGCAGGTGATGATAAAATGAAGTGCAAATATGCTGCATCAGAGGAGAAGCATGAAAGGAGTGTATCTACCCAAAGGTCAACCTTTTTGGGAAAATCTGGAATTGGATATGATAATCCCACTCCTATGGATGATAAAAAAAATGCAGTGAAAAATTCCAAAGGTAAGAAAAATAATGTAGGTGATGGAGATAGGCCTATGAGGATAGTTTAAAGGAGTGATGATTTGTGCTATTTATGCAGAGTTCATGGCCACACATCAAGCTTTTGTACAGAGGCTCTGGAGTACATTTCAGGTTGTGAAAAGAGAAACATTAATAAATCTGAGAATAGGAAGAAGCATCACGAGAAATTAGAAAGAAGAGATTCTTAGAGGAAAGCATATATTAGATTCTATTACTGCGGAAGAATGGGACTCACCATGAGCATGTGTCAGGAAGCTCAGGAGAACAATATCAGAGGAAGAACTCAAGGTGCATCAACATCTCAGCAGAGAGATGATAAAATGAGTTATTCCTTTGAGGGAAAATGTTTTATATGTTCTCACTATGGGAACATGGCGAGACAATGCAGTAAGATGAAAGCAGGAAAGGGAAAGGAACAAGAAAAGAGATCTCCACCACAGGAAGTGTACAAGAAAGAAGCCTGTACTGGGAGACAAAGTGGTAAGGAGAAGAATAGGCTTCGAGCCTCGGGGAAATCACATGGAGGCGAACGAAAGGAGTATCAGTCACCTCCTCTGTCATACTCACAACAGCTCTCATGGAGAAAATGTGAGCAAACCTGGAATATTAAGGGGAGATCTACTCCAGCGGTGATAAAGACGAATGGACGTTCAATGGAGGACCCACCACCAATGAAAAATAGGGTGGTGACTCATAAATCTGATAAAAGGAAGATAAGCAAAGAATGCATCGTAAAATCCACATGTCGTGTTTCTCAGTGAGAAGTGAAGGAAAAAGGAAGACCCCTAAGATGGGAGAAGAATAAATGGAACATGCCAAATAGAGAGGTTTCTACTCATAGAAATAATCAAGGAAATTGGAATTTTTGTAGAACCTCAAAGAAATAAATATGTACCAGTGGGCTTATACCCCATGCGGTGAGAAAGGCTGAGCCTACCAAATCTAGAAATCAAAAAAAGGCTCAGAATGTAGGCAATGAATGCCTAGTCATATGGCCAGAACAATTGAAGTTGGCTAGGCAGTTGGAGGAAGCAAGAAAGGAGTGTGATGCTCTCCAAGAAAGAATCAAATGGTTGACCCATCAGGATCAACCACAATCCTCATCTTGAGGAGTCCGGAAGAAACCCCCTCTCCCTATCTATATAAATTCTATTAACTGATGATTCGTGTGTTTCAGGTTTTAGGGAGATACAATCCAAGGGGAATTGGCATCTAAGGATGCGAAGTGGATAAGTTATATGATCTAAAGTTTAAATTGATTCAAATCAGGTACTAGAGTTGACAATGAAAGGGATCAATAGAGCACAATAGGAAGTGATTGTGTTATTTAGTCTATCTCTTGTTTCCTACATCGAGTTCCAAATCACTAGGCTTAGAGATTTGGTTAATGGCTCGATGCTGAGTGCCAGATTAGTATAAATGGTGCACGTGGAAAATAATGGTTATGGGTCTGTACCGTTGGGCCTACTAGATAGAAGTGTTGTGTAACATAGGGGGAGCAATTAATAACATAATCAGATGACAGATCTGTCAAGGAAATAATTGGATGACCCAGCTCAGGTGTTTTCTATTGAGATAAGATGTACTGTGGGAGAAGCAGCAATTATCAAGCATTTCATGACTATCTATTTTTATCTAACATTGTGGTATCAGCTGACTCTTTTCAGGATACCAAGAAGCTGTGAGAAGTAGTTGAAAGGAATGATTCCACTGAACAATGAAGTAGTGAGAAATTTTCTGATAAACGTGATGAGGAGGAAAGCAACAAAGGGGGAGCATACGTGACTAATGATGATTTAGAAAAGAAAAATCCTCATCTGCACAATAGTCAAAGAGATGAGCTGAAATTGATGGACAGAATGTCATTGCTGATCAGGCAGCTCCAGTTCAGACAAGGGAAATGGAATCACTACAGCAATCATATTTTATATCTTAGGTTGAGCCGAAATTCTTTGCTGATGCAGCTGAAGATGAAAACTGGGATCATACCATGACTGAAGTGATAGATCAGACTTGAGAAGAATCAGACGTGGGAGATTGGTTCGAGGCCAGATGATAAAAATGTCATCAGGACAAAATGGGTCTATTAAGACAAGATGAATGAATATGGCACGATGATTCGGAACAAAGCATGACTGATGTGCAAAGGAGACTCCCAAATAAAGAGTAATCAAAGGATGATGACGCTGGTCTATGAAGAAGACAAAAAATTTGGCGGATCTGATGAAGCACAGTGTGACACAGAGAAGGAATGGAACATTCATCTCAAAATAAAAATATGCTAAGTAGGTTTTTGGAAAGATTTGGAATGGAAAATTCATAGGAGATGAAGACTCCGGTTGCTACCTGGATGAAACTATTGAAAGATGAAGATGGCAAGGCAGCTAATATCACAAAATACCGGCAAATTATTGGAAGTTTGTTGTACCTAACTGCAACTAGGCTTGATATTCTTTTCGCCACATGCCGAGCAGCAAGATATCAAAGTAATCCCAAGGAAAGTCACATGCTTGCAGTGAAATGAATACTTTGGTATATCAAGGGCACAATGGACTTTGGACTGACATACACTCACAAATCTCAGACAGAGTTATTGTGATATACTGATGCAGACTGGGCCGGTTCAGCAGATGATAGAAAATCAACGTCAGGTGGTTCATTCTATCTTGGTGGATTGTGTATTTCTTGGCAAAGAAAGAAGCAATATTTCATTTCATTATGCACCGCAGAAGCTGAGTATATTGTGGCCACTCAAGCATGCACACAGTTATTGTGGATGAAGCAGCAGTTTGAAGATATGAGAGTTGAAGTGAAGTCTCCGATCAGAATCCAGTGTGATAACTCAAGTGCTATAAATCTCAGCGAAAATCCCGACCATCACTCAAGGACAAAGAACATTGAGATTAAATATCATTTTATCATGGAGAAGGTGGAGCACGGGATTGTGAAGTTGGAGTATGTGCCTACAGAATTACAGGATGCAGATATTCTGACAATGGCCTTACCCAATGAAGCATTTGAAAGGCATCGACTAGCTCTGGGAGTTCAGTCGATTCCCCGCACTTGAAATAGTGTGGATGAGGGACACCCCCTCTCCCCGAGGTACGATCAGTGTTTCCCTACTGTTCTGATATGTGTTCTCTACCATGTTATAGACTACAACGGAGTGACCTTTGGGTTCATTGACAAAGGGGGAGAAAAGTGTTTGTTAATGGGGGAGAAAATAGTGATTGTTCATGGGGGAGACAGTGTGGAGATTTGATAAATCATAATTGATACGGGGAGAAGCTGACCGGTGGAGCATCCAGAAAGGGGGAGCAATGAGAAATGGGGAGATTTTTAAATCTGAAGATGCTAGAATTGATCGATCAAAGAATAGGAATCACGACAGCTGGGGATCGTGATAAAAGCAGAACAATGGTGTTGGAATGGTGTGAGATGGTGTCGAGCTATCAACAATTGGTATCAACTTAAGAATTCATCAATTGGTATCAGTGGGGTTCAACAATTGGTATCAATTTAAGAATTGGTATCATGGTGGAATCGACAATTGGGGTCTGACATGAAGTGATTCATTGATGAAATTTTTATACTACCCTTGTTTCTCACGCCGATCATTGCTCATGCGGGCTTAGAGTACGTGTTAAGTGAATCCTTGAACGCTATCAGAATCGCAATAGGTGAATGGTGGTAACGGCTGGAAGAAGACTCAGTGAGGTATCCAAGTGCAGAAAATCCTTCTGCGTATAGTTGTGAAGGGTTGTCAACAAACCCAAAGGGGGAGATTGTTGGGCAAAAATCCCTCAAGGTAACATTGTAGTATTTTTGGGTTGATTGTGTTTGTTGACAAAGAAGGTTTCCATGGAGAATTGTCGAGTTCCTGAGAATTTGTTGACATTCCATGTTGACAAAGAATGATGACAAAGGAATGGACGATCTGGAGGCGGTACAAAAGAGCAGTACAAGGTGGCGCCGTTTTACAGTGTCTGCCAAATTTTTGGGGTCCAAAATTTGGAGTTTGGTGAGCATCGCGAAAAGAGGATTTCCATGAAGAGCATAATTTAATATGGCAAAGGAATGAATTTCACGAAGATAGGATTAATGGTTTGGAAATCACGAAGACCAGAAGAATGGAGGTGGTGATGCTTCACGATTACGTCAAGATTCGCGAACGGCAGAGGCTGAAGCGCATCGCGGCAGAGAAGGGCTTTGCGAGAGAGCTTCATGGCGAAGGCGTGAAGGAATGTTGGGCTTCGCGAGGGAGCTTCGCGGCGAAGGCATGAACTGCAAAGGTAAGTTGACGGTGATTCTTCGCGACTACGTCAAGCTCCGCGAACGGAAGATTGCCGTGGAGCTTCATGATTTGGACAGAATTCCTGCTGAAACTTTGGAGCTTCGCAATTTTAGATGACGTGGCGTTGACTTTGCGCGGAAGGTATGAGGGTCGATGGAATCGCCTATAAATAGAGGCTGACCTTTTTGAGCGAAGCATAGAGAATTTACAGAGAAAATACTTTGCTCTCGATTTGAGAAGATGGTTCGCGGAGCCAGTTTGCTTCGCGAAAGAGGTGCTTCGCGGCAGCTATTGTAGCTCCGCGAAACCTGCGAGCTCCGCGTTGTCTTACTTAGCTTCGCAAGTGTAGTTGCTTTGCGACGGATTGAGCATCGTAAGAGAGATTCGCGAGGGAGCATCGCGAGTGAGCTTCGCGAAAAGGCAAGAGCTTCGCAAAGGCCTGTTTGAGCTTCCCGAAATTGGGAGCCTCGCACTGTAGGGTGCTTTGCGAAGGTCTTTCCAAGGGAATTGCCCAATGTTCAGAGGCAAAGAGGTATTCATCAGTAGATGAAATTTGGACTTCAACAGAGCATCTATCTACAGTTAAGGATGCATTACTTCATGCAAATGAAGAGACCTAGAGGTCTATAAACTGTGAGTGAATCCCTTCTGGAGCAGTGAGCTTAGGAAGAGGAAGAAGGTGATCCTCTCCGCCGGTATTGAGCCAAAGAGAGAGAAACAGGGAGTGACCCTTGGGAAAGCAGTGAGCTGACCCTAAACATTGTATAGGCAGTGAGCCTGGGCATAGATGTGATCTTGCCCGAACATTGTAATCCACAACTAGTGAAGTCTAGTGGAATTTGGTACGAACCGGCAACTTGTCGGCGTATGCTCCTTGGACGTAGCCCTTAGCGGTGAACCAAGTAAAAATATCTATGTTTGACTGCTTACTTTCCTGCACTGCATTCAAAGAATCATCATCAGGAAAAGGAGACAAGTGATCATAGTAACCACACAAGTACAAACAAAGTGACCGTTTTAACAAAGAGTTCAAGATCCAGTGGGGCAGGAAGAACATTGAAAATGAATATCCATACCCTGATTCACCCCCCCTCTCAGGGTATATATGCCCCTATTGGCCCTAACATTTTTTAATACCTATTAGAGATATGATAAATGAAACCCTTTATCATCCATCTATGTAGCATTGATAAAGGGTCCCTTGATAAGAAATAAATCTAGTTCTGATAAAAGTTACCCATTGTCCCAATTTCATCTTGCACAGCTAAAGGTAACCTTTATCAGTACCTTATCTATTGATGATAAGTTCTATTTCTTCTAATACAAAACTGCAACCCTACAACATCAATGTCACATCCTTCCAATACAAACCTAAAAATATATATATAAAAATTTAATAGAAATATAAATTAAACCTTACTGCAATTCAAATAAAAATTTTAACTATAAGTTAAATTAAATATTTACATAAAAAAACATTTAAATAAATTCAAATTTTATAATCAGTAAATAAAATTACTACACATTTACATGATCAATCCAATAATGAATTTTCCATTGATCAAACTATGTATAATATATTTTCCCTATAATAAGTAAAATTTTTATTTTAGTAACAGAAAATATAAAATTTAAAAAAAAATAGTATAGAATCTTAATATGATAAATTAAGTAATTAATTACTCTATATAATTAATATATTAATAGTTAAAAATATGTATAATTGAAGTGCAGTCAATTCCAACAAATCCTAAATATACTATAGATCAATTTCTTCTATTTTGAAAAGTAATGATCTCATATTCTATATTTTGGACATATGATATGTTTTTAAACAAAAATGAGACTTTGATATTGAAAATATACACTTTGATTCATTAAAACAACAAAATCAGTTGGATTAATGTGAATTTTATTCCTACACATCAAAATTTATTTTTTGATCAATATCCAAAATTTTGAAAATAATCCACTCACATTTTTTTTGTTTGGGTCATGTGATGTGTGTTTTAATATAAAATGGAATCTAACTTTAAAACATGTACATCGAACCATATTGGCCACATCATGCGTCAGATTGACTTGTGGATAATACCTACATGTTTGAAATTAATTATGGATCATTTTCCTAAATATTGAGAATATTATAAGCCTCTTTGATCAATTTTTTACTATAATATTCATTTATTATACTAAAATGAAATTGATATAAAAAATATGAACATTGATTAATATGGACCACATCATCTTTCTTGTTAACATGTGTTCAAATCCTATAAAAAATGAATCATCAATCATTTTCATAAATTTTAAAAAAAATATGAGATCTTTTGTTTAGTTTTGAATATGTGAAGAGAATTTTAATCTAAAATGAGTTTTTTCATATTTAAAACACATTAATTGAGTCCCACAAAAAAATCAGGCCTCTTATTTATTTACAGCTAATATCTATATACAACCAATGAATTATGGATCATTTTCCAAAATTTTGAAAATAATTTTTGATTGTTTTCTTCGTTTTAGATTTGTGATGTGCATATTAAACTAAAATGAAATGTTTAAATTGAAAACAATCACTTTATGTCATACACACTACATTATAAAATGAATTTATAAACTACTGATTCATAGACGTCAATAAAAAATTATGGAAAATGTTTCAATATTCAAAAAAGAAACACAGCTCCTTGTATGTTTTTTTCTATGTGATAACCGTTTTAAAACTAAACGACACATTTATATTGAAAACATGCACATTGATTCAAATAAACCAAATCATGATTTATATTTATGTGTGGTATATTCCAATACAATAAAAATGAAATATTGATAAATTTATTATTTTTTGAAATCAATGTTATCTCATTTTCATTGTTTTGAATACACGATGCACATTTTGAACATTGAAACCATTATACTGAGAACACACAATTCGTTTCAGACATATCATTTCATATATCATATTGATATGGTGTCAATTACTACATGTGAAAAATGATTTATAGATATTTTTAAAAAATTACAAACAATAAAAGTTCTTTTTTTAGGTAAGTGAAATGTTTTTTAAAATAAAATTGATCTTTTATATTGAAAACATGCAGTTAGATTCATACATTCCATATTGTTTGTATGTATGATGCGTGTTCAATTACAATACATCAGAAATTAATTATGGATCCATGTAATAGTTATTCTATATAATATGATATATTCATCATGATTTTGGAGTTTGGTGAGCATCGCGAAAAGAGGATTTCCATGAAGAGCATAATTTAATATAGAAAAGGCATGAATTTCACGAATATAGGATGCATGGTTTGGAAATCATTAAGACCAGAAGAATGGAGGCGGTGATGCTTCGCGATTACGTCAAGCTTCACGAACGGCAGAGGCTGAAGCTCATCGCGGCAGAGAAGGGCTTTGCGAGAGAGCTTTGTGGTGAAGGCGTGAAGGAATGTTGGACTTCACGAGGGAGCTTCGCGGCGAAGGCGCGAGCCGCAAAGGTAAGTTGACGGTGATTCTTCGCGACTACGTCAAGCTTCGCGAACGGATGATTGCCGTGGAGCTTCACGATTTGGAAAGAATTCCGGCTGAAACTTTGGACCTTCGCAATTTTAGATGACGTGGCATTGACTTTGCGCGGAAGGGATGAGGGTCGATGGAATTGCCTATAAATAGAGGCTGACCCCTTTGAGCGAAGCAGAGAGAATTTTCAGAGAAAATACTTTGCTCTCGATTTGCGAAGGTGGTTCGCGGAGCTAGTTTTCTTCGCGAATGAGGTGCTTCGCGGCGGCTATTGTAGCTCCGTGAAACCTATGAGCTCCGCGTTTTCTTACATAGCTTCGCAAGGGTAGTTGCTTTGCGATGGCTTGAGCATCGCAAGAGAGCTTCACGAGGGAGCTTCGCGAGTGAGCTTCGCGAAAAGGCAGTAGCTTCGCAAAGGCTTGTTTGAGCTTCATGAAATTGGGAGCATCGCATTGTAGGGTGCTTTGCGAAGGTCTTTCCAAGGGAATTGCCCAGTGTTCAGAGGAAAAGTGGTATTCATCAGTAGATGAAAGTTGGACTTCAAAAGAGCATCTATCTATAGTTAAGGATGCATTACTTCATGCAAATGAAGAGACCTACAGGTCTATAAACTGTGAGTGAATCCCTTCTGGATCAGTGAGCTTAGGAAGTGGAAGAAGGTGATCCTCTCCACTGGTAGTGAGCCAGAGAGAGAGAGAAACAGGGAGTGACCCTTGGGAAAGCAGTGAGCTAACCCTAAACATTGTATAGGCAGTGAGCCTGGGCATAGATGTGATCTAGCCCGAACATTGTAATCCACAGCTAGTGATGTCTAGTAGAATTTGGTACGAACCGGAAACTTGTCGGCGTATGCTCCTTGGACGTATCCCTTAGCGGTGAACCAAGTAAAAATTTCTAGGTCTGCCTGCTTACTTTTATGCATTGCATTCAAAGCATCATCATCAGGTAAAGGAGACAAGCGCTCACAGTAACCACACAAGTGCAAACAATGTGACCCTTGTAACAAAGAGGTCAAGATCCAGTGGGGCAGGAAGAACATTGAAAATGAATATCCATACCCTGATTCACCCCCCCTCTAAGGGTATCTAGGCCCCTATTGGCCCAAACAATTTTTAATACCTATTAGTGATATGATAAATGAAACCCTTTATCATCCCTCTATGTAGCATTGATAAAGGGTCCCTTAATAAGAAAAAAATCTAGTTCTGATAAAAGTTACCCATTGTCCCAAATTCATCTTGCACAGCTAAAGGTAACCTTTATCAGTACCTTATCTATTGATGATAAGTTCTATTTCATCTAATACAAAACTGCAACCCTACAACATCAAAGTCACATCCTTCCAATACAAACCTAAAAAACATATATAAAAATTTAATAGAAATATAAATTAAACCTTACTACAATTCAAATAAAAAATTTCACTACAAGTTAAATTAAAAATTTACATAAACAACATTTAAATAAATTCATATTTTATAATCAGTAAATAAAATTACTACACATATACATGATCAATCCAATAATGAATTTTCCATTGATCAAACTATGTATAATATATTTTCCCTATAATAAGTCAAATTTTTATTTTAGTAACAGAAAATATAAAATTTTAAAAAAATATAGTATAGAATCTTAATATGATAAATTAAGTAATTAATTACTCTATATAATTAATATATTAATAGTTAAAAATATGTATAATTGAAGTGCAGTCAATTCCAACAAATCCTAAATATACTATAGATCATTTTCTTCTATTTTGAAAAGTAATGATCTCATATTATATATTTTGGACATATGATATATTTTTAAACAAAAATGAGACTTTGATATTGAAAATATTCACTTTGATTCATAAAAACAACAAAATAGGTTGGATTAATGTGAATTTTATTCCTACACATCAAAATTTATTTTTTTATAAATATCCAAAATTTTGAAAATAATCCACTCACATTTTTTTTGTTTGGGTCATGTGATGTGTGTTTTAATATAAAATGGAATTTAAATTTAAAACATGTACATCAGACCATATTGGCCACATCATGCATCAGATTGACTTGTGGATGATACCTACTTGTTTGAAATTAATTATGGATCATTTTCCTAAATGTTGAGAATATTATAAGCCTCTTTGATCAATTTTTACTATGAAATTCATGTATTATACTAAAATTAAATTGATATAAAAAATATGAACATTGATTAATATGGACCACATCATCTTTCTTGTTAACGTGTGTTCAAATCCTATAAAAAATGAATCATCAATCATTTTCATAAATTTTAAAAATAATATGAGATCTTTTGTTTAGTTTTGAATATGTGAAGAGAATTTTAATCTGAAATGAGTTTTTTCATATTTAAAACACATTAATAGAGTCCCACAAAAAAATAAGGCCTCTTATTTATTTACAGCTAATATCAATATACAACCAATGAATTATGGATCATTTTACAAAATTTTGAAAATAATTTTTCATTGTTTTCTTCGTTTTAGATTTTTGATGTGCATATTAAACTAATGTGAAATGTTTAAATTAAAAACAATCACTTTATGTCATACACACTACATTATAAAATGAATTTATAAACTACTGATTCATAGACGTCAATAAAAAATTATGGAAAATGTTTCAATATTTAGAAACGAAACAAAGCTCCTTGTCTCTTTTTTTTCTATGTGATAACCGTTTTAAAAGTAAACGACACATTTATATTGAAAACATGCAAATTGATTCATACAAACCATATCATGATTTATATTTATGTGTGGTATATTCCAATACAATAAAAATGAAATATTGATAAATTTATTATTTTTTGAAATCAATGTTATCTCATTTTCATTGTTTTGAATACACGATGCACATTTTGAACATTGAAACCATTATACTGAGAACACACAATTCGTTTCAGACATATCATTTCATATATCATATTGATATGGTGTCAACTACTACATGTGACAAATGATTTATAGATATTTTAAAAAAATTACAAACAATAAAAGTTCTTTTTTTAGGTAAGTGAAATGTGTTTTAAAATAAAATTGATCTTTTATATTGAAAACATGAAGTGAGATTCATACATTCCATATTGTTTGAAATAATGATGTGTGTTCAATTACAATACATCAGAAATGAATTATGGATCCATGTAATAATGATTCTATATAATATGATATATTTATCATGTTTTTTGATATATGTCACATTTTAATATAAAATGACATGTTTTTTTGATAACATATACTATGATTCAAACCGACCACATCATGCTTCAAAATGATGCGTAGTTAATTCGTTGAAATTAAACATGTATCACGAATTGTTATTGTAATTTTTAATAATAATATGGGATTTTTATGGGTTTTGGCTATGTGTCTTCTGTTTTAAACATAAATGTAAATTTTATATTGAATACATTTACTTCATGTTAAACTAACCACATAGTATTTCATATAGGTTTTGGGGTGATTCCTAATGATCACAAAATAATTTTGTACTATCTTCTCAATCTAAAACAATATGATTTCCTTTTCTTTTTTAATTATTTCATATATGTTTCTAAGCGAAATATCTAATTAAAAACGCATTATCAGTTATTTTGAGAACACCGTGTATTAGATTTTGGTTCACATCATTCCTACAAGTTAGATATATGTTATTAAAATATTCTTAATAACCAAAATAGATTGTATTAATTTTATCAAAATTGAGTATTTAGTTTATTTTATTGAACTATACAATAACTTTTATAAAAAAAATACTCTTAAAGGATAATTAGTAACTCCATGTGTTATATTGAGTTTAGGGTGATTCACATATATCCAAAATAACTTTTATAAATGTTTTTAATGTATTAAAACCATATGAATATTTTTTCTTATGTTTTAGTATGTAAAGTATTTTTTGGAAAAAAATTAATCTTTAAACTAAAAACAGACACATTGGGTCATCCCAGATATTCCATGTTTTATATTGGGGTGAGGATGAGTAAAACACGTCAAAAATGAAACATATATCATTTTTCTAATTTATCAAAAAAGTATTTATGTTTTTCCCATGTTTTAATAATGAAATGATAGTTTTTGAACTAACCTATAAATAAGAAAAAAAATACATTAATTAACAAAGAGAAAACTTTCTATCAAATTGAGATGTCGATGATTCCAAAAATATTAAATATAGATCATTTGGGGAGTCATACTTTTCCTTCAACTACTGAAAAAACCATTGGTAAATGTATATTATATTTGAACTGTAGAGTCCTGTTCAATAATGTATTGAATAAAATTTTTTTTACAAATTTTATACATATTCTAAATATTCATATTACGTTTAAGTTATCTTTTAGTTTCCTCATATATGTTAATGGAAAATGTTACATATTTTTATAATTATTGTTTGTCATTGAAAGAAAAATATGTATTCCAAATATATATATGAGTAAAACTAAATAACTACAAGATAAAAATGTAATGGAAATTAACATATACCTTTATGATAAAATGAAGATAATGTTAACTAAATAAGTATTTAAGGTCCCCATTTCAGGATGTATATATTGTTTCTTGACACATTTCCCTTTCACTATTATCATAGATATATCATCAATGTTATAATTATCACAAGCACGTGAAACTTCATAAATGTTAATAGTTATTCTATAGTCCATAAAGAGTAACTATACGCTATACTTTTCGTTTATAAATAGGTAATAAATGAAAAAATAAAAAAGTAATCATATATTACATATTGTATAATTATATACATTTACCCCTATAGTGTAGGGATCATGAAGATTATGTATTTTGATATTTGCATCCCAAATTCCCCATTTTGTTCATATTTTATTATTTAAATTTATTATAATTGAAATGAAAATATAACAAGGAGATATTGTTAATAAAGGAGATGATGAAATAATAAAATTATATAAATTGTAACAATATCAATCAATGATTAGTCAGCCTTATGAAAAACTATTATTAACATGATGTAACTTTGGTGATTTTTTTCGAACATAATCCTCAATAAGTCATTGTATGGAAACCATAAATATAATATCATGAAAAATATTTATATCTAAAAACACATCTTGACTTTATTTCAAATATAATAAATATTCTGGAAACATAAATTGGCATTCAAGGGAAACAGGCTATGGATCTAGCTCCAATAATCCCTTCCCCCAATTTCTTTCCTCTATAGAATAAAGTGCATTTGAATTAAATAATGTGATCAAATTCCATGATGATATTTAAAAATTCATATTATGGGTAATATATTAATGTACGTCTTTATAGGTATAAAATTTGAAAATAGAGATGTATAAGGGTTTCAAGAATTTATATCATGATAATAAACTTTAAAAATTATCCAATGTATCGATGGGAGGATCTGATGAAATCCAAGATAGAATAACCTTTTTTTTAAAGAATGAATATGATGCATTCCAAAATACATACCTATCATATTAAATGAGTGAGAAGAAAAATAATGATGATATATGTTTATTATGTTGTGTCTCTTGAAATGTTTCATGTTGGAACAATGCATTTTCGTACATTATCATTATTTCGTTTTTTGAAGATGTGACAAAAATAATGATGAGAATCTATAACTACAAATCCTTCTATGTCATTCAAATTCTATGATAATGGGGTAAATTGAATAAGTTCAACATGCATTCTATACTAGAAGATAAATATAAAAAAACCTATTATTTTTATATAAATATCATATATGGTACGTAATGAAATACTCTAAGATATTTTAAAAAACATTTGAATAGAGATTATGTAGACCCATTATATATTGTTGGATACTAGTATATTGATCCAAACATTTGTTGATCATCTTCCAAAAGTATTAAAAAAATAAGATCACATTTTCTCTATTTCAGCAATGTCATATGTTTTTTAATCTTAAATGAATCTATTATATTAAAATCCCACACATAGAGTCATAAGGACCTCATCAACTGTCTAATTGATTTATGTTTAACTAAAATAAATTTAAAATGAAATATTTAACTTTTTCATAAAATATAAAAATAATATGAGCTCAATTGTAGTTTTTTGGCTATATGAAGTGTGTTTTATAATAAAATGATATTTGTTATATAAAAAATGCATTTTGTTTCATTCTATCTACATCATGTGTCACATTGACATGTTTCTAATTCCTAAAAATAATACTAAATAATTATGGTTTATTTTCCTAATTCTTGAAAACAATCAGATATTATTTTCGCTTTTTTGGATTTATGATACACATTTTGATCCAAAATTATACTTTTATACTAAGAAAATAAGCATCAAGTTGTACTGAGAACGTCATATTTTTTATTGATGTAACGTCAATTCATACAGATCAAAAAGGAATAATTTATGATTGTCATTTTTAAACAATATGACTTGTTAGTTTGGTTTTTAATGTGTGATTGTTGATTTAAACTAAATTTACATGTTTTAATTGAAATAAAAGAAATTGAGATGTACATATCATAAAGTGGTTCATATTTACTTGAAATCGAATGATACACCTCAAGAAATTATTATTTATTATTTACTAATGTCTGAAAACAATCCAAACTAATTTTTTGAGTTTTCACTATGTGATATGTGTTTAAAAAAAACGATAGTTTAATCATGTAATGACGAACATAGAGAAATATCAACCACATATTCTATTCAATTTATTTTAATTCAATTTATATACAAAGAATTGAATTTTGGATCATTATACAAATGTTTAAAAAAATATCTTGTTTACATTTTTGTCTATGCGAGGGGTGTTTTAAGCTAAAAAAAATACTTTTAGTTTGAATACCCACAATATGGATTATAATAACAAAATATTATGTTGTATTGAAGTGATTTTTATTCATACACATCAATACTATTTAATGTTTAATTGTCCTTATGTTTCAAAATAATCCAATCCAATTTTCTCGATTTTATAAATGTAAGGATCATTTTAATCTAAAATTAAACTTTTTTGTTGATACACAATTTTGAGTCATATAGGTAAGACAATGAGTTGGATTTAAGGGAATCCAATTCATACACATCAAAAAATAATTATGGATTATTTTCAAAACTTATGAAAACACCCTGAATTTGTTTTCCATGTTTTGAGTATGTCATTATTTTATGATCAAAAAGGAAATCTATTAACTATAATAATAAAATTTGAGTAATATTGATAATTTTTTGTATTAGATTGAGGTAAAAATGAATGTGTTGTGAATTATTCCTACATCATTCAAGGAAATTATCAGTAAATATATTTTGGCAATTCATATATTGCATTCAACTATAGAAAAATGACATGGTTGATGAGATGTTCTATTTTAACTACAATGACTCTATTAAAAATAATTATAGAAAATATAATGAACAATGATTTTTCAGATTAATACATATGATACAAATCATTTTTCATATAGATTTTTGTTTCCACCCCAAACTAGAAAGAACATGTTCTTTCTTTTATTCCTTATTGAAAATTATTGAGGGTGTCATATTAATTCCTAAAATATATAGGAAAAAAAGTTTACATATTAATGAAAAAGAAAATGACATAAAAATTGTAGCCAAAAGAAAAAAAAATTAACAAAAAAATTAGTATTATGTCACTTTATAGTAATTCTATATACATTTTTGACCCCTTTCCTTATCACCATTTTTTTAGTTGTGGCCTCAATGTCTAATCTCTCATGAGCACTGGTAGTTGTTGACATATTTCTTTCTTTTCTAGAACACATAGTGCGTAACAAAATTTTTTTACTATCGTTGAGAAATGCTTCAAAAATAATATATATATATTATGAAACTAATTCTTTGTATCCCAAAATTATCTCTAATGTTATAAAACATACTATATCATGATAATTATAGGTAATAAGAAAAATTAGATGATAAAAAAACATTATTACACCATATACCCAACCCCACTCATCTCCAAATAAGATTAGTTCTTCTTTTTAGTATGTATATTTTCCATATTCATTGTAGTACTATCTAAATTGATACAAACATTCCATTACCATATATTTATCATGAAACTTTACCTACCTTACAAAATTACCTATTCATGATTTTCTAGATTATAGATGGTATACGATATCAATAAACAATGTCATGTTTTAATTTCCATAATCATATTAAAAATCTAGCATTAGAAATTATGGAAATATATACCAAACATGGTAAATATTTTTAAATACATTTATATTATATAATCACACTATATATATGCTAGAATTATTCAACATGAAGAAATCAATGTGATTTTAATGTTATGTCACATACCTCATACCATGATTTATCTTGTATTTGCATATCGACCAATTATAATAAATTTCTCATTAAAAATAATTTCTAATAATATAATTCTATAATTATATATAAGAAGATGATTGTATTTAATTAAATATTTACAATTTACCTGATTTATGGCTTGTTTGATGGAAATCCATGCCATGGATCCAAAAAAACCATTGTGGTTTCAAAATTGATTTCAATCAACATCCAATTATTCTTATTAAAAAATAAATTTATAATTAAAAATCTATTTTATATGATTAAATTTTTGAATTTTTCCCTAGAAGAGTGGGCATCAGTAATAGACTATAGTCCAGGGATTTATTCCCAAATTAATTTCATAGTTTATCTTGTCTCTTGAGAATTTATTCCAAATCCAATGTAAATAGACGTTGAGAAAAAATACATGGATTATTTATCCAAATTATTGCTTCCTAGGGTTGTACCTATATAGTAATATTATATCTTCATGTCTAAAATTTTGATAGTTATTAAATATAATTAAAATACTATATTATTTTATATAAAAGTATTATCCAATTATACATCAAGAATGCATTTACAAGTGAGACAACTATTCATTAAGACATGATAATATCATTCAGACTCTCCAGACCTACCATGTCTATAATGGAATGTCCAAATATTTTATCATCCTATAATATTTATTTTGTATTTCTATATTTGAATACAGAATCTAAAAAATCATTTAATGTTAATAAAATATTTATTTCCACTAGTGGGGGAATATGATTTTATTTCAGATAGTTGTTTTTATTTCATTGTTGATTAACTATATTTTATTGATCTGAACATCTATATTCCCCTAATTTTATCTCTATGTAATATCATAACTCATTTTATACCATATTTAATATATAGTTAATGTACTTTCATTTGGAAATTTATTATTATGAACATACAACATGTATATTTTTAATATTTCACATCTTTGTTACAAATTTCAATAAGGATAATAGTCCATTGTAATATCTATATTATAAAGAGGAACACACCAATCATTTTTAAGTTCTTAAGAAACATTAATCCCCACTATCATGTGATCTTTTGATAGTTATTTGTGTTTTAGAATTTCTCCATAGACGTTATACATCATACCCCTCACACCAATGGTGTGGGAACATGTTGATACATTTAAGTCACATACAACTTCACCCAATGTATTTTTAGTACTATATAGTTATGAGAATTTTTCAGATTCAACTTTAGTAGGAATTGTAATTAAAAAATAGATTAACTTGAGTAATTTATGTGGTGGATAACAAAGGATTTCCTCAATAACGGTGGGTTCATTTGTCTCTTCATGTGTTTTTTATTTTTGAAATACAGGTTCTCATTGATCCTTCTTCATATATTTGACCACCACAATTGAGATAATTTTAATATATTTCAAAACATTAATTTTACTCCATTATAATCATAATATGAATTTTTCTTCTTATACGTGTTTCTACTGGAAATATTTTTGAGGTTACCCTCTAAAACATGCTCCCAGAATGCAACCATATTTTTCTATAAACATCAATGAAAATAAAAGTAGTTTATCTGTATGTATGTTTTCTGGGAATTATTATGTCAACAAAATCTATAAAACTAATGAATATAAGTATATGATATTATTTAATACTATTATAAATTATTTTAATTACAATTATTTCAAACAAGAACATGATTCCAATAATTCCCATCTACATTCTTCAAAGTAGTTGGAACTCATTAATTACCCAACCCTCATTTCATTATACATGATGTGAGATGAAATTCCCGTCAGATGTCGATTATTAATTTTTTATATTAACAACATAATATATCTTGTTTTATATCACAAAACACATTTATTTTATCTTTAAAATACATTCCATTTTAATCCATAGCGAGTCATACGTCCTCCTTACATTTCAATAGGGGTACATTAGTTTTTATGCATGTTTTTATCATTAGCATTTGATTCAATTTCATATGATAACATGTATTAATCAAATAAGATAAAATAAATATTTTCAAATGATATATTATCAATTATAATTCACATTAAATGATTTTTCATTGTGATTACTAATAAATGAATTCCATACATCATAATTTGTAATGTGTTGATTTATAGATTCTGGGTGGGGCTTTACATTCCCATTAACTTCCCTATGATTAAGATTTGTAAAGGCTTTTTAAGCCTCTATAATATATTAAATGGAACATAAAGACAAATTTCATATGTAAACTATATAAAATAATAAAACTCTATATTATTTTATGAAATTTATGTCAACATGCAATTATATAAATTTTTTAGTAACATATAGAATGTATATGATATCATTCCATTAATATATTCCCAAATTGTATCATTTATTGTTGAAAAAACATGGTTCCACATATATATACCAACAAAAACATGAATTCTTATTGGAACCAAATATAATTAATAAACAATAACTTCTTTGGGTATATAGGTTGGTCGTGTTGATTCCATCCAACCTAGAATTTTATTTCCACGATTCTGGACATTGACATATTTTTTTACAATGAGATGGTTTTTTGTTCTTATATTTTTCACAAAAATGTTTTTGATCCCTTAATAAATCTATTATTTTATAATTTACCATATTTTCATCACTAGGATTGGTAACATCATCATTTATAGAATTCATTGTCTATAAGATCAGTAAAACATATAATATTTATTGTGTAAATAATGTTTAGAAAACATAATACTATGAATATATATATATATATATATATTGTATTTAAAACTATATAACCATCTACTTCAAATATCACTACTTTAGTTAATGTTTAAAAGGATTTGGATCTATATTAAGTATGAAAATGCACCCTTTTTGGTCCACTTAGACAGACAAACTACTATCTAAATTCGAAACAACATGAAATGTTTACGACCTCATAATGAATGGGTTATCCTCACATTAATTTTCACATGGATGTAATCATTTTTTAGTCACTAGTATAAAAATTGATTGATTATTATTTTTGAACCTGATATATAAAATACAATCAATATTTTTTATTCCATTAATAATTATTCATCATTTTCCTCTTCTACATTAAAATTCCCCGTCCTAAATCCCAATTCATCAACATTAACTACAAATATTTTTTCAATCGATTTATAATTAAATTATTACTTTTAATTATGTCTAAATCAACTCCTATATCATTTCAATTATGCCATAATATTTTATATTCACAATAATTTCATATATATCCTTGGTACAAGATATGTGCATCACCCCAACAACAAAAATAAAGCAACTATTTTTTATTATTCTACATTCATCATGTTTCTTTTCCTGGACAATATAACCCTTAAATACAAAACATGAGTAATATATAACATTTAAATTTAGTCTCATAACTTCCCATATATATTGTTTTCAACATGAATTTGTATATTCTGATAACTGTATATGCATATGATATTGGAACCATCCTATAATCTATTAATAATGTGTATTTTATATCCATCCTTCACCCCTTAGTGGATTCGAATTTCAATGTATTACTTTTTGGTATTCAATGTATGATGTTACCACCTTACTATTATGTAAAAAGTAATGGTCAGATTACTCTTTATTGGTGGTTGAAATTGTAACAATATCTATCCTGTAAATCACTTCATCCATTAGTTATCCAATAGAATGTGATTTTTGGATATTTATTATATCAAAATCAAAAAGTTAATCCCCATGGAAATTAATTGAATTTTCATAAATATATTCATTATGTAATATAAAAATATATCTAACAAATATAATTCATGTAACCCCCCTAAATAAACAAATACCATTCATTGGTGTAAATCCATTTGTATTGTACATGACAACATATGTTCAGATATTTAACAATGTGAACCATCAGGTGGACCAATATATTAAAGAATGGTGGTGGGAAGAACAACTCTAATTCAAATAATATGACACCAATATATTTAATCACGATTTTATGTTTCTTACATTCTATAACATTACCACATATGGTTATTATAAAGAATCGTATTATAGTTAATTGTCTTCATTCATTATTAAGAAGAAATAAATGATAAGTGATGGGAATCAAATCACGTATCAAAACATTAAATTGTGCAATTTTAAAAAAATAAATTAAAAATTTTAATTGTAACATCATTTTTGATATTTGATAAACTCACCTATTGTAATATTATTCCATAAAAGATATTGAAAATTTCTAACTTTTGGGGATTCAGTTTCTGCTACATAATGAAGAATAATATATCTTTCATCCTTTATTGGTGCAAACAATTCTCTCATCCCCATTTCAATCATGCCCAACCAATCCATGATTAATTATATTGTTTTTTATGAATATGATGTAAATATACAAAACATTTATCATATATATGTGTTCCAAGTGTACAACGTTAGGAAAATTGATGATGTACAAAAAATTCCATCATGGTATTTCATATGATTTTTCTCTTTTCCAACCCGATTTTGTAATATTTTTCCCAAAAGGAATACCGAAAATAGTTTTAATACCCTTTAATTTTTTGAAATTTTTATCACCCATTATTGAAGATTATGTAGCATCATGTTATGTACTCTCATTGAATTATTTCATCTATGGTCCAAATTGATTTTTTCAGGGAAAATATTTGTGATTTACATAAAATATTATCTTCCGGGAAGGAATAAACTTAATTGAGATAGATTCTTATTCAAAAAGGTGATCCAAAAATATTATTTTAATTTTGTAGACTATTTTTTTTTTCATAATACAGAAAGACATTTATTTTATTAAACACCATGGATCATTATGTGAATTCATCTATTCAATGAGAATTATATAATATAACACCTATATCCCACATCAAAGTCCAATATCCTTTCACTGGAACCAAAAATAAATGAATATCATTATAATTTTGTTTTGGAATAGAGATTAGAGGAGATAAAATAATGTATTTGTGGTCCATGATTAACCACACTGGAATGCTATAAACTACCATTATAACTAGCGTATACTGTGAGTATTATTCTATACCCCACATGGATTATTTCCAATTATATTCAATGAAAGAATTGTATTTCTTAGATCATCTCCAATTTATTAATAATCCAAATAAATTATCCACCCCCAAGGGGAATCCTCTAGATGTTATAGATTTTTAGTTCAATTATTTTATCTAAATTCCATTTCATTAATCTTATAGTTTCATGGAATCCATTTAATCATCTGAATCATGGAATGTTTGGATTTTTCCACAAAAATTACTACTTTATCAATTTATCTTCTTGGTATCATGTCACTCCACACATAAGGCATTTTCCATGTGATTCGTTGTCCTTTTGAAACAAGATTAAATTCCATTCCATAAAATTATATTTCTGTATATTATTCCTATTGAAATTAGATTTTTTTGGTTTGATTTTACCAAAATGGATGATCATTTTCTTGTATAATCGTATTATTTAGGATTCCAAGTAGTTTTGTAAATACTTTTATTCTCTATATAATGCTATAATTTATATTATACAATATCAATATAGCTAATAATGTTGTATATTTGTTTCAAATATTATCCATTGGTCTTTATTAAAACCATTTAAATTATCAAGAAACATTAGAAAATAATAAATTCTTTCATCAGTTTCAAATTTCATTTCATTATTATGACCTCCACATCATTGACATAGGTATTCATTACTCTATATAGTAAGGAATTTATTATTTTTATATATTCTAAAAAAATTAAAACGTTATCACAAATTATCTATATTAATTAATCATGAATAAGATCAATGTGAACCTGGAAGAACAATTTTGAGAAGTTTCATATTCATGCTATACTAAAAACATTATGAACAAATTAATGCCATACTCTTTCACATTTGACATAACATTATAATCCTTCCACTTTTTATTCATATCCATCCATTTAGGTTCATAAAATTTTTATTCTGAAAAAAATGACATAAATTATAATAAGATATTAGTAACCCAATGAAATGGATAAAGATAACTCTAATAAGGGTAAACACAATTTTTAATATTATTTTTGACAATTTTAAATAATTTATAAATATACACAAGGGTAAAATGGAAATAAAATACATGGGTAAAACATGTTCTTCTTGGAGTAGCTACTCAATTTGAATTTATGTGGAATAAAAATAATTAATTATTAGATAGTTTCTATAAAAATTGTAGGTGAGATTTTAATAAGAAATAGTATTTTATGTTTTTTCATTTCATAGTTGGTAAATGGTGCAGTAGGGGTGCTTATGTGAAAGTGTTATTAGGAACCAAAGATACTGATTTTTCCAAAATTAGGAAAAAACTTACCTAAAAAATTAAATGTAATGTGCGAGTGGAGTTAGTTGAAATAATCATCTAAAACAAATGATTGTAGTAAATTCTCAACTATAATGGACCAACTCAAATAAGTACTCAATATTTGTTTAAATAAAAAATAGAATCAACTCTATAAATATGTTTGAGTGGAAAAATATGTTTCAAGGTTAAATAAGAGAGAAGAAAATATGGGTGTTTTGAAATATGGTCATCACCCCAATTTAATGAATGAATATAATACATAGTGGATCATTAAAGGAGTGATCAATTTCAAGTGACTATAACATGTAAATATCTATATGTAACATAAAAATAATTTGATGATCCCAAAAACAATAAAGTAATATAAATGATATATGAAATTTGACAACTAAAAACGAATTCGAAAACTACCAATTATATTTCCTTTAATTGTGACTGTCCATTAATGATAGTGGTTTCAAATCATGTGGAAAATAAGATAGGGGTTTAAACATAGAGTGAGGGTTAAAAACGACCTGATTTGATATGGATTATTTGAATGCTAGTCAAGAAACACATTTAAAGAGTGAAGGGATATGATGTTTTTACTAATTTATTAATTAGGTATGTATTGCTACATGTGGTGTTTCCATATTTTATATTTAATAATTTCAAATAATGATACAATTCAGTGAATGAAATGGGTATTTAAATTTTTGAAAATAATTAATCCACTAGTGGTTGGTGTAATCCTCTGAATTAATATAAAATGATCACTACTACCCGACATGGGATGCCTACTTATTAAATTAGTTCAATAAATAGTGTTTATTGTCCATATGAGATAAGGGATGATTTATGGAAAATGATATATGATAAAATCTATTTTTGAAATCAAGCTAATGAAGATGATATATTTCTCCATAAATATAAATGTTCAAGGGATGGGGAGATGGGGAAGCACTGAAAACATATCCATGTATGTTTCATAATGTTGGGAAAAATAGGAATCAAATGTTTGATCCCTATAAAGGGATCCTTGATTACTATGGTTGTGGAAAGGTATATATATATGGTCTTACACACACTCATGTCTGAGAGATCCATTGTAGTTTCAACATTTAACGAAAAACTTCAATTACACCATGAATACGAGAAGGTCATTGGTAATGGGACTGAATTTCTAAAGTGATTGGATTCCTATGAGTTTATTGTTTTGGGAGTTTATTATGTCGTGATGAATATATTATGCATTGGATGGAGTCTGTTACATTCCCATTACATGGTGTCATTATCAATCTAAATTATCTAGGGTGTGAGATTATATGTATCTATAAATCTATTAATGTTAATACGATACTATAATTTAAATTTATAGTGTTTGGGGTTGAATGATTTTGGTTATTATAATAATGTTATGATTCTGTAATTGAAAAATAAAAATGGATACTACCAGGTGGGCCAATATTTCACAATCATTCTAACCAAACAGAGTGTTATTCAATAATTATTTAATTTATGTGTATATAGACATAAAGAAAATCCATCATCAGTACTCACCATGAATCAATTTTTTAAAACCATTAATTAGAACTATTATCTAAAAATTTATAGTAATATTTTTCTCTTATAGAGACACCCTTATTCAAAAAACCATTAAAAATTAATAGTATTTATGAAATCAATGTTAATTTTCGAGACCCATGATAACATGTCAATCTCACCAATATAGGGTGTTATACATTTCACTCATTTTTTATTGACATCTACTAATATTATTATAAAATAAAAAAAATGATGAAAAATAAAATTTAAAAATATTTAGAAAAAACACGGACTTTCATAAATTTCCCACATTTATTAGAAAGGTGGTAATATTTGCTAAAAAAGCACAAGGTCATTTTTTGAATGGGATGAACTTTTTTTAGACCATATATTTAATATATAATTTAGAAATATATATTTTTTGTCTATGATCAATCTTCTATTGAAATAAATATTTTCTTCTTGATTCCACACCCTATTGATGAAACACCCTAAACAACCCGAAAAAAAACTTGTGATTAGTATCGAAAAAAGATTCTTTCAGAAATTTGATACCCATATGAATAAATTTGATCACATAATGACTATTGAATTACAGTCAGAAAATGTATTGAGAAAAAAATGATAAATAAACGATGTGAAAACTGGACCCAAGGTGAATAATGACCCAAATAAAGTAATAAAGGTCATAAAAATATAAATGAGATAGGATTAAAAATAATAACACGCCATTAGATTTTATAAGGTTGATTAATCAGAGAGATGGTTGTGGGATATATGTAGTATAGTGGAACTTCCATGATAAATTGAACAAAAAGAGATAAATCAGTCTCCATTA
The DNA here is from genome assembly GCA_963277665.1 of Viscum album. Taxonomy (NCBI): domain Eukaryota; kingdom Viridiplantae; phylum Streptophyta; class Magnoliopsida; order Santalales; family Viscaceae; genus Viscum; species Viscum album. Next base: position 1,362,220,258 of record OY728162.1, on the reverse strand, counting down.
TCATTCTTTTTAGAAGATCTCGAAGGGTTTTATCAGTTCATCTGAAAGAGGTCTCATAATGATAGATTTTATAAGAACTAATATAAAAGTAGGTGATAAAATCACACTTTATTAGTTTTAGAAAATCACTTCTAAATACCAAATTACTTTATTTTATTAATATAATTAATATACTTAAGCAATTTTAATTTATAAAATTATTTTTATATATATAATTTTATAGTATTTTTAAAATATATAAAAAAATTTAAATATGAAACAGATATTATAATTATAAATAAATCTAAATAGTCATAATAATAAATATTTATTTATTTATATAAGAATTAATATATGAAAAATATTCTAAATATGTATTCATAAATATAATTATTGATATATATTTATAATTCTAATTATAAATAAATACCATTTCATATATATTTATAAATATTTGTATATAATTAATGATATAAAAAATATTTATATTAATATATTAATATTAATAAATATAAATATAATTATATTAAATATATTTGTTATTAAAATATCATTATTACAATTTTCTAATTATTTCAATGTTTAATTATTTATTTATAATAATATGAATACACTTTAAATTAAATGATTTTTTTTATTTATAACTACAAATATATAATTTATAAATAACATAAATAATCATATATATATATATTTACAATTTTTTTTTGACATTATTAATGAATTTAAATTCATTAATTCTTGAATGATAAACATGAGGGAAATTGAATACTTAAGAATGAGTGGACATTACAAATACATAAACAAAAATGGTTGTTTTATTAATTATTCAAATTATTTAAAAAATTAAGCATGGATAAATATTGAAATGAAGATGAATACATATTCAAAATATTAAAACATAGTAAATAAATTTTTATAAATAAATATTAGGGAATGAATAATTTAATTTTATTCATCCATATTAAAAAAATATATTATTGAACAAATAAGTATAAATAAATACTATTAAATGTAAAAAATAACAAAATTATTGTATGATTTGGAGGTAGTAGATGTAAATTGAATCTATTGGTCACTAGAAATGATAGTGAGGTGAGGAAATAAGCCCCTTTAGAGATAGATCATGATTTTAGAAATAATGATGCACATTTGGTTGGTGGCTGTGAGCGGAATCGTGATGCGCCATGTACACTAGATCCTATAGCTGCTTTGATGTAGGTGACCCTGATTGATGTCTATGGAACAAACAAATCCATGCTGAAATTGACTTCTACTATGTCGAATGGTTCTCCTAACAATGATATAGATGATCTTGACACATAGAGGATATATGTGAATGATAGTTCAAGGGTTCCGAAATGAATTTGGTGGCGACGAGAGTTGCAAATATGAATATGAGTCTCCTACCAGCTTTAACATCAATTATGGATTATCATTATGGGAGAACCCTGTGAAAGTGGTTGAATGAAATGTTTTATATAACCATAAAGCATTTTATATGAGACTTGAAATAGGATAAAACTCCCTGCTTGTGCGTCTTGTTTTACATTAATGTGTGAATCCATGGAGGGTTGATGATTTGGTTTAGCATGTATTGTTTTTGTGGGGTTCCTCAAATTGTAGGTGCATCTCTCTTTGCTAAGGATTATGCAACTAAATTTTCCCATCAGATGTTTCTAAAAATCATGGATGGATAACTAGTTCTTTGTCCTTCAATCCTAGAAGAATTCATCTCTATGAGTGATCACTTGTTTTCAATGCCTTGTGTTCTAGGAAAAAAATTTCAAAGGATTTATTTTATCTGTATGGATAGAATATGGAAAATTAGAAAGAAACCAATTTTCATGATATCGACCTGAAAATTCGTACTCCAATACTTATCGATAATGAATCTATGGATGTTTGGCTTTGAAACATAAATAGGATGTCTGTGGAGATTGACCATAGGTCGACCATGATTGATAATTTTACTATTTCCAATCCCACTGATAACAACCAAATAGATGTTGAGAATGAAATAAATCCTCTTTTCTATAATGAGTATATATTTTTTGGTAATTCATTGGGATTATATAGGTTTAATGTGTCATGTGAGAGGTTTGGGATGAAGGGTCATCCATCTAATCTCTAGCAAAGGAATCCCAAAATGATGGACGTGGCTAAGTTAATTCCCCATACTAATGGTGAATCTGTACTTATAAAACCATTACCAATTGAATATAATGCATTTACTATCGGTAAATTTTATTCTCATATTAATAATTTGAATGCAATGAGGTTCCACGTGGATGAGTTTCTTGTGAGAGCAATTAGTGGACCCTCCAATACTCAGGAAGACATTTTATATAAGATTATATCAAAAAACATTTATTCCACTACCTATATTGTTTTGGATAAATATTGTCTTGAGGATGGTGGTCTCACAGTTAACACTTCTCTTCATGTGATTTTAGCCATTAAAGGTGTTACTTGTCTTTTTCATGATGGTTTGACAAAGGAGGTTCTATCTACTTTGCTGGCCAACCCAGATGCAGATGCACAAGTGGGGACTTGATGTATTTAGCTATAGGGAATTGATTCATGTACAAAATCCAATGATATAGATTTTATTGATGATTTGAATTACCAGTATGCTAGGAATGGTGATCACATGAATGTTTTACTTGCAGCCATGAATTTCCGCAATGCTATCTCGGATACCTGTGATAATTCCATGTTATAAAAAATTGACAATTTTGAAAAAAACATAGATTAAGAAAATGATATATAACAGAGGATGATTTTATTGGATACCACATTACATATTGGTATTATTATAGCTCAATCTATTTAGGATGTTTTCATCAATGGTAAGGGAAAGATAAGTGATATGGATCCTCAAAATAGAATGAAACAAAAATATTATTTCTCTTACCCATGGAATGCCTCTACCAAGTCATCATCAAGGTCATGTACCTAACTCGGTAACTGGTATCCCAATAACTGATCCTTCTATGACATGACGTGAAGGGAAATCCCAATCCCCATGGATTGGCGACTATCACTTCGCATCATACTACATACACGTGGGAATTATTTTTCGACATGAATACCGAAGAGAAATATAGAAGACGATATTCATATAAAAAGGAAAACTCCAATGGGATTAAATGTACTAGGACAATGAAAGGAATGAAATCCAAAGTATTACAACATGATGTACTAGGTAAGAAAATTGACACATGGTACCTAGGGATAAAACTCACCACATTCAAATCTCAATAGATGGATCCACATCCAAGAAATCATTTCCCTTTTCTCGTGCCCAGAATAAGAATGTCTTCAAATACCCAAAGGAAAAATTATAGTGAGAACTTTATTCCAGCAGGATACCCACAAGGATTCCATAACAGATTCAAGATATAGATTATCCAATAAAATGATTTCAATTTTCAAAATAAACATGTTTTGAAATTTAGAAGAATATTTAAACAAAACATTGTAATCTGTTTTGATATAATAAAAATTTCATTTAAATTATCAGAAATACATTTAAATAGATGTAATATTTCAAACAATATATATCTTAAGAAATCATTTATATAAAACACATTATAAAAATACATAATGTTTGTAAATAAGTCCAATCATACATTGGAATACATTAATATCTCAAATATAATTAAACAAGCAGTCAAATGGGTCATATGCCAAATGATATGATATTATAAACAATGTATAGGGTTACAAACTCTCTATGTCAACTCAAAAAAATGTGTATACACACATAACTATGAAACTAGACAAAGGAGACTCATCACCAACCCATCGGGTATGTGACCTAAAAAAGTATGTTTTAGAACGTTATCAAAAAGTAAACATTATCCAAATAACTAACTAACTACCTAAGGATTTCATGTTCTCCTACAAGATGTGTAAACTATGATAAGACTCATTAAAATATGATCAATCCCATTTTTTCATTTTCCGAAAATATTATTTATTTCAATTCAAAACCAAAATAGTTTTTTTTAAAAACATGAATTTTCCCTAAATAAAGCCACAAGGTTTCTATCATATCATTTTAAGCCATTTTAATGAGTTTGAAATACATTAAAAATTAATTCAATCCTTCATGCAATTATTTTCCACAATTTAATTAAATAATTTATCTGAAATCATTTCTATCTCATCCATAATGCAACGCCAATAATTTAAATCATCCAATTCCATAAACCCACATCAATTTAATGGAATTGGGGGTTTTCAAAATTTTCATGCTAAAACAATTTCAAATCCTCTAATTCATTAGAATCGGGTATTTCTCATAGCAATGAAATGAATGATTAAGCAATGGAATTTAAATAAAAAATTGAAATAAATCAAGAAATTCAATGGTATTCAATTTTGAAAATCGTCATGAAACCACCTAACTCTTTCGGAATAATGACACTCAGAGCATCACCTATCAACGAGAACAGTGGTGTAGAAGTCATTGAAAATATACATATTGGATGGATATAAAACACCAGAACTTCTCTAGGACAAGAGCCAAGAAGTATTGAATGAAAATCACCAAGCGAAACAGACAAACGTGTGACTTTAAGATGGGTGCAGGCCATGTCACAACATGAACCTTTGGGTCATGACGTGTAGTCCACAGAGGATATCTTCATTGAAAAAACCTTCACCTCAGGTTACAAATTCAATATTTAAACACATCACGACATGTACCTCAGGTACACATAGTTTACCATCTCACGGAATGACACATGCTTCATGACATGAATTGTTCCCTAAGTTGATGACTTTTACATTAAGTACATGAGGAGTGCATGTCCATAATTCTGTTGTATACCAAAATAATTGTTTTTAATTAATTTTATCTGAACAAGGATGTTGAAAAGGATGAAAATGACATATTCAATGTATCGATATCTTGAAACCTCCCAACCATAAAAACGTTCTGCCCCCAGAAAGCCTATGCAGAATCATCCATTCCAAAAAGATGAGTCCTCTGATTTCTCATTGGTCCCTCAAAATCCCACATATTTTTTTATCATATCCCTTTTTAATTATGCATGAACCAAATGTATAAATTTCCCTCACAGAATATTTGTCTCAAAATCAATTATCCTGACTAGTTTTTCATTTTATGATATGTTATCCTCGATCTCCAGATCAGTTCATCTCAAAATTTTTGATGTATCAAGTGTATAATTTCTCAACTGTGATACATGGAACACGTCACGTATAAACTCGACTATGGTGGAAGTTCCATGTGGTACAAAACATTCACCACATGCTCAACAACCTCAAAAGATCCATCAAAAAGAGGATCAAACATTCCTTGTATCTGAATCCATCAATAACCAAACCAAGGTGGACCTTTCAAGAACACCTGGTCACTAGCTGAGAACTCCAAAGTTCTACGATGTTGATCATCTCAAGACTTATATTTTCTTCTCGTTTTCATCATCCTCTAATGAAATAACGAAATCATTGTTGTCTTCTCCAAAACAAAGAATGGTCCAACCAAAGAACATTCACTGAACTCTAACCAACACAATGGAGATTTACAAGGTCTACCATACAAGGAATCAAAAGGTTTGATTATGATATTATACTGGTAACTATTGTTATAAGAGAAATCAACCAGCCCCAAGTGATCATCCCATTACCCACCAAAGTCAAGAACACAGGCACAAAGAAAATCCTCAAGAATTTGGATAGCTCTCATTGTCTGGTCATTCAAAAATGGATGGTTGGCCTTGATCAAATAGACCTGAGATCACATTGCCTCTAGAAGGACTCTACAAAAGTGATACATGAATCAGGTATCCCTATAAGAGACTACAGTATATGGTACTCCATGCAAAAAAATATCTTTCACATAGAGATTTCAAAACTCATTAACATTGGTCGTATCACAAATGTGTATAATGTTCGCTAACATGGTCATCATATCAATCACAACCAATATTTAATTCTTCTTTCTATGTGTGTGAGGAATCCCAGACCCAAAGTCCTTAGAGATCTCATCCCATTTCCATATAGGAAGTAGAAGTGGATGAATCAAACTCGATGGTTTCTGGTTCTCGGCTTTCACCTATTGGCACATAAAGCAATGAGAGAAAAACTCAATAATATCACATCTCATTCCTAGCCACTAGATGTACCGCCTCATGTCAAAGAAAATTTTGGTGGTTATTGGATGCACAGACCAATAAGAGTTATGTAAATCTCCCCGTCACAACTTTTCTTACTATTAACGGCCCAAAAAACCATTATGATGGCATAGAACACCAAATTTGGAGAACGAAAACTAGGAAACTGTATCCCAACTATAAATAGATTCTATAATACTACTAAACCCATAATAAACCTATTGGTGTTGAAGAAGAATCTATAAAATAGTGTACATCAACTACACACTGGCTAATGAAACATTAACCCCTTCCTCCTGAACTCCAATATGCAACTGTGCAAAGAGGTCCATAAACATCCACTCTGTCGAAGATTCATTCACTTCTTTGTTTGGAAGTCTCTTGCTCAAATCATTATCAATGAAATTCTCTTTATCTGGTGTATAAGAAATCAGAAAGTCAAAAAAGACTGCATGTACTCCACCCAGTGCATGTTCAAGATCGTGGGTATGATAATTCCTCTAATGTGGCCTATGCTGATGATATCCATATTCTACTAAATGATCACCTTGAATAAGAACGAATCCCATGCCATAGCCTGATGAATCACAAATGACCATATAGCCCTTCTCAGCATCTTGTTGTGTTAACACCGGAGCAACGGTCAATAAAATATTTAGATCAATAAGTGAACTTTGAAATGTATCATCCCATACAAACATCATCCCCTTCCATGTCCATGCAGTCATTGGAGATGCCATATTTGATAATTCTGTCACGAACCGGTAGTAATATTCATCTAATCCCAAGAATACTTGTATCTAGAAAACCATTTGTGGTTTCTCACACATCATAATAGCCTTCACATACTCAAGATCAACATATAGACATTGTTCTGACACCATCTGTCACAAGAATTTGACTTTCTGAATCTAGAAATATATCATTGAAAGCATTGATTAAAGGTGGTGATTTAATAGAAGTCTCAAAACTATTCTTAGATGCTTCACATTATCCTCCATGGACTTGGATTAGACAATAATGTCATCCATAATGGTATCTATGTAATCATGGAAAGTCTTATTTATTAAAGCCATGAAAAATATAGGATAATTTTTCTAACCGAAGGGAATAACAATGTACTCAGAGTGCCTATACCTAAACCAAAAAGAGGTTTTTGGAATGTTATATTATTTTATCCTCAACTGATGGAAACTAGATCGATGTTTGATATTTAAAAACCACTCCATCATATTCAGATGATAAAACATGTCATCAATCCATGGAAATTGATATTTTTTCTTTATCATATCTTGATTGAGATTTCAATAATATACATATAAGAAGAGAGAACTATCAGAATTTTTATTCAAAAGAACTAGCGCTGCCCATGGTGACCCACTTGAATGAATAAATCCTTTCTCAAAAAGGTTATCCAATTGAGACTTCAGCTCATTCAGCTCAACTAATTCAATGAGATAAGAGGGGATAGAGACTGGTTGAGTTTCAAGAAATAAGTCAATTGAAAACATAGGCTCTATTACTGGTGTAAAATAATAGAAATCAGATGACAACACGTCATAATAACTCAATGAAAACTATAATAATGTCAACACACATTGAATCACACTCTAAGTCAAAATAAAACACTAATTTATCTTTCCAAACTACGGATAAGTGGTTCTGGATCTGCTCGACCTTTGGTCCCATTTTCTTGGAAAAACACGAGGCACACCACAGGTTGTAGTAAAGTATACCCATTGAATATAACAATCAATTTTTTCTTTGTTGTTAATGATCCAATCTATCCTGAATATGGAGTCAATTGATTTAATATCAAGAACTATAAAACTCCAAACTAGAAGGAATTTTAAAAGAGATAAGACACATGTAAGACTACAGACACTCTGCTATCTCTTCATACCAAGTGGTGTAGTAATAGCCATTTCACAAGATAGTATCCCCATATGAATATCTAGAAGATTGTCTATACATGTTAAAATAAAAGAGTGAGTTGCACCAGAAACAAAAAGAGTTGTTAGTAATGAAAAAATAATGGTAATTTTACCTCTATCAGTCGCTAGACCTATTTCTGCTTCCTCTGGATAACCTTTCACTGCGTAACGAATCTTCATTCCAGATGAAAATTTCTAGATCCCTTTTGAATGTGAACCATTTATTTCCCTGATGTGTTATGAGGATTCAATGATCTTGTCCCACAACACAGAGTAGATAAGTGATGAAAGAACCTCTGTTAGTGTTATGAACGTCTGCATGAGCTATAATTATTTTGTGCCTCAGTGAAAACACTCCTAGAATGTCTTGGCATTCCACACTGCATGCATGTCAACGAACTTATTCATATTGTTATAGGAGCTCTGGATTGACTCTACCATTGAGAACATCCATGAAGATCATTACACATCCATTTTCTTTTATATGATCCAACATTTACACTAAGATAAAAAAGTACTCCTATCAACCATGTCTTACTATATTAGCCCATCTCAACCATCATCTCTATATACAACACATCACCATAAGTGGGATGATTTAGAAAGAAAACACGAGAACGAATATTATAAAAGAGATTTGAATACATTGTCTCAGTTTTGTTGGTCTTATCATGGAATAAAAAATCAATAGTCTTATGAAACATTATTGACTCTTGATAGAACTGATTGGTGAAAAGAAACCTGATGCCATTCCATTATAAGACATGATGTTTCCCTATTATCACCATCTTGTCCGAACACCTCTTGCTTGGTCCCTCCAGCATGAAGGTGGAACAATTATCCTATATCACTTTTGGTGTCTCAAAGAACTGAAAAAGATTATCTATCATCACCAACCATTCCATAAAAGTTTGGGGATTAGTGGTTCCTTTTAAGAAGAGTGGATAATAGTGATGGTACTCTTCAGAATTATTCTGAAGAACATCCCCCCAGAGGATCCACATCTGGAGCCTAAGCGGGAATTAGAGGTGGTGCATGTCCTGTAGCATATACAATGCACATAATTACCTCAACCAGATTCTGGTCGACAATATGATTTCCTTTCTATGGTTCAGCAACCCCTTTATTCTATATGTGATTCACACATATTTTTAGCAGCATGATGATACAAAACATCATCTGATAATAGAAGATCATTTTATTAACACTCAAACTAATTATAAAGATATAATATTATAAACAAAATGGACAAACATGATTTTTATTTCTACCTATCAAAATATCTTAGGTAAAAGAATTTAACTAATCCAAAATTTCTCTTTAACTAACCACCCGTAGAGACTTGATGTCCATTTTTTTGAGATATGTCCACTAACATAGTCGCTCCTACCTCATATGCCTCGACAAGATATCATAATTGTATACTCACTTTTTTAAAACAGAATATCAAAGGCTTCCTTTGATACCAATTTTTCATTAACAATGAGAGGTACCCAGGTAACCTAATAACTGAGATGAACCTAACATAACTCGAAGGGCATTCCTGATACCCACAGGATGGAGACTTGAACCTATCATTGTACAACATTCAGGCGGGAATGATTATTCCACAATAATGTGAAAGTAAAAGATAAAAGATAGTATTCACATCAACAAGAAAAAACCATTGGGAGTGAAAGTACCAGAATATAGAGAGGAAACAAAATTGATGTACTGAAACCCAATGTAATAATAATACCATATCCCCAAGGACCTTATGGACACAACTGACCATGTCCAAATCTCAACAGCCGGTTCCACCTCCATGAGATTCTTTCCCCCTTCCTCGATCAAGGATGAAAAATGCTTCCAAACACACAAAGGAAAAAGTATGGTGTTAGCTTAAGCCCAGTAGGATACCACTAATGATTCCACAAGAAATGAAAAATATAGATATCTAAATAAAAGATTTCAATTTTCAAAATAACGTTGTTTGGAAATTTAAAATCATATTTAAACATAACATGATACATAGTTCTAATATGATGGAAAATGTTTAAAATATCCTGCTTAAGTTTAAAAGAGATAGAACAATTATAAAACAATGGCTTAAGTAAATCAATTATACAAAACAATTTATATAAATTTTGAAGGAATGTAGTGGAGTTCCCACAACCATTATCATACATTTATATCTCAAAATAATATAAAAAAGCGGGAAACATGGTCATATTCCAAAAGGTAGGATTTTAATAACCAGCTATAACATTCTGAACTCTCTATATGAACTCCAAAGATTTTTATACACACATCCATATAACATTGGAAAAAGGAGACTCCTCACCAACCCATCAAGAATGTGACCCGCTGCAAGTATGTTTATAACTTTATCGTTGCATAGAGTGTATCCAAATAACTGACTAAATACCTAAGGATTTCATGTGCTCTTACAAAATAGGATAGATATTTTATGACTTCTTAAAATACAATCAATCCCATTCTTCAATTTTCCAAAATTCATAATCATTCCATTTAAAAATGAATAATGTTTTTTTCAAAAACATACCATTATCACAATAAAAAACAACTAGGTTTTATCATATCATTTTAATACATTTTAATGAGTTTAAAATCCACTCAAAAGTAAATTTATCTATCTTGTAATTAATTTAACAATTTAATTAATAATTTTTTTTGAAAACATTTCCATCAAATCCATAATATAAATTCATCAATTTTTGTCATCCAATTACATAAACCCACCCAAAATCAGTGGAATTGGGTGTTTTTCAAATTTATATACCAAAACCATTTCAAATCCCCCAATTCATTGGAATTTGGTTTTTATCAATGTAATTGAAAGAAATATAAACTAATTGAATTTATATCAAAAATTGATATAAATCAAGAAATTTTATTGTAATCAATTTTGAAAATCGGGACGGAACAACCTACCACATTTCTGAAGAACGACACTCACTACGACACTTGCCAATGGGAATGAATGTATTGAAGACATTGAAACTCTACCTAGTGGAATGATCCAATACTAAAAGACATGGATCCATCAATCCGAAGATGATCCATTGAAAATACAGTAGGATGGGAAGAGAGAAACTTGGATAATGAAGGGGGAAAATTACCTAGGAACCACACAACTAGAAGAATGAAGATTCCACGACGTTTGGATCGATCTGGAAGGTGTTATGTCTCTCAAAAAAGAAGAAGAACTTCTCAAGGATGAGAGACAAGAAGTGTGGAATGAAATGAAACGAGAGAAAAAAAACTCTTGACTACAATATAGGTGCGGGATGAGTCATGACATGTACTTTTGGGTCACAACGTGTAGGACATACTGGATAAGTACACCAAAAACTCCATTTAATTGGTTTAAAAATTCGATATTTAAACACTACAAGACATGTACCTCAGGTATATGATGTGTACCATATGGAGACATGACCCCCACTTCACAACGTGAATCCATCCCCATGTACACAACATGAACATTAGGTAGACGGCGCATACTTCATGTACACGACATGTACTTTAGGTACACGACGTGTGCCTGTCCGAGAATTTTTAGTAACCCCCAGAAAACTATTTTTTAGGTTATTTAGCCAATAAAGGAATTAGAAAATGTGCAAAATTACCTATTCAATATAATGGGTTTTTGAACTCAAAATCTTCAATTGTAATGCCCACTGTAATGTAGGAATGGTCTAAGGCTGAAATGCTGATGATTCTCAACTAGTATCACTCACAATCGGAATGGGAAGCTACTGAAGATTATGATTCTGGATATGGACATGTTTTTTATTTTTATGATTCTTAATATTGTTTTCTTGGATGAGGTCTAGCCTCTTTCTTTCATCCCGCCTTATTAAATGTTATTTTTTTCATTTCTATTATTAATTGTGAGGAGTTGTGCTTCTGAAAAGAGTTATTCGTAATTAGTTAGTATACTATTCATTGATATATATATATATATATTAAATTTATAATTTTTTATATTTTTATTCTTTCTATTTTTTCTAAAAAATATATTATTTATATATAATATATATATATATATATATTAAAATTTAGTAACATTAATTACTAAAAAGTTAGGGGTTGGTCCGGTCTAGCTCATGAAATAATATGAAAATATTTTTAATTATAATAAACATATTTTAATTATTTAAATAAAAATTTAATTAAAAATTGTAAATAAAAAAGTATTAATTATAATTTTTATGAAATGAAATGACTATAAATAGAAATTAATAAACCTAATATATATATATATATATAGTAATTATAAATAAATTTATTAATATATATATATTTATTAATTTTAATTAATTTATTAAATTTAAAATATATTACAAAAATATGAGAAAACTTATTAATTAAATATTTTTTAAAAAATAAATTTATGAAAATTATTTTTTAAAACAAAATTTTTATTATTTATTTTACTAAAAAATTAAAATATATATATAATTTATATATTTATATATTTATTACTAAAACTGAGTAAAATTTATATTATATATATATATATTGTATAAAAGAGTATATTAATTATTTATTAATATATATTTCAAATTTAATTATAAAAGTTCTAAATAAATTTTGAGTTAATTATTTTTTAGAAAAAATCTATTTAGTGGGCTAGCCCTCATACCACTCAGTAGTCCACCACATGGAAGTCCCAAATTAATTATCCCCTCTAACAGGGCCTACCACTAGAGAGACCACGCCGCATGACATGAGAGGAGGCTTGTTGGAACAATGAAGAATGATTATCACATGTGGTGGTTAGACCCACACGACAATGAGAGGAAACAATTCCTGGTGGGGGAGACACATGTGGCGGTAGGAATCCTTCAACATAAGTATTACTTCATTGATATTATAGAGTTTTTGGTTAACATATAACATAACATAGAAAAGATGTAACAATATGATTTGGACCATACATATATACGAGAAAACCCTTATCCTCACAATGAAAGCATGCAGAATGGCTACCCATTATCAGTTCTCTTATTATAGTACTCCTAATTCTATATAATTATCAATGATAGAAATTTTTTGATAAAGTAATATATATAATTAATCTTAATAACAGAATTAATATAATTAATAAAAATTAATTTAATATAATTACAAATTAAAAAATATATAAATAAATATAAATGTTTATTATTATAAATATATTTTTGAAATATTAAATATTCTTTTATAAATAAAAAAATAAAAAAATATAAATAAATATAAATATAGATAATCATAAAAAATAATTATTAATATAATTATTAATTTATTAAATAAATTGTAAATATGAATTTACAATTATAATAATATATATTTATATTATTATAAATAAATTTAATTGAAATATATTATTAATCAATTATATATAATAATAAATATATTAATATATTTAATTATATTTATTAGTATATAAGTATAAATACATATATATATATATAGTAAATATATTTATTATATAAATATATTTACAATAATTTTTCAACTATTTGAATACGTAATTAATCATTTATTATTATATAAGTGCATTTTATAAATATTATTATTTTTATTTATAAATATATAATATAAAAAATATACATGTATATATATATTTATTACCAAATATTTATTTCTAAATATTTTTTACATTATCAATATAATTAATATTCAGTGAAAAATAATAACTTAAACGAGTATACATTAATAATATTAAAAAATTACATAAATTTTATTAATTATAAACATTATTTAGAAAAACTAAAATATGGATATATAATTTGTATATATTGAATTAAAGAAGAAAATATAATTAATATATAAAAACATAGTAAATAAATATGAATAAATATATTTTATAGAATTAAAAAATTCCAAAAATAAAAAAATTTAATAATATTAAAAATTTTACATATTAAAAATAATTTGAATATTAAAAATGAATAATTTAAATTTACTGATAAAAAATAATATATTAAATATATTATGTTACTAAATGAAATTATAATATGAATACTAAAATTAGAATAAATTACATAAATATTTGTTATGTGTGTTTCGATATATGATTTCATTAATTATATAAATATTTGTGTGTGAGAAATTAATGTCTATATATATGTACTAATTTTTTATATAAGTTATGTTCAACAATGAAGTTATAAAATATGTAATTTCTATTAATTAAATAAACAATAAATATAAGGAATAAATTTATAAATTATAAACTTTTAATAATTATATATTATATTTTAAAAATAATTAAAAAATGAATATTTAGAAAAGTTAAAATTATAATAAATACATACTAAATATATTAATTACATCCATATTAACAAAAATTAAATGTTAATCAAAAAATATTTATAAATATATATTAGAAAATTGATAAAATGAAAAAAATATTGAACAATAAAAATTTGAAAATGAATAAATTGAAAAAAAATATTAAAAAAATTAATGAATAATTATTTTGAAAACACATTAAAATGAATAAAATTTATAAATATGAAATGAATAAATATTTATAAACTAAGAATACTAAGATAATATTTATCATTATCATTGAATAAATTAAATTAAATTAATGCAGGTATCAGATGAATGAAATTTTATTATATATAGTCAAATATTCAATTTATTTATTATAATTAATAAAAATGAATAAATTTATTAAATACGTACTATACTAATCAATTAGTCAATATACTATTTCTTAGTATATATAAATATTAAATTTATTCTATTGTTTATATTTAAATTCATATTTATTAATTGTAAAAAGTATATTCATTATATATATAATTAATCTAATATTTATTAACATATATATATATATTGAAATTTATTAAATTATGTAAAAAAATATTTGTGTATTGGCCTATTCTGGCACATGATCCTAAATGATTATATATTTAAATAAAATGAAAAAATATTAATTTTGTAAATTACAATTGTAATGCATTGACCTGGGTTCCACTATAATTGGTTCTCGGGTCCAAACTACCACATGACCTCATGTATGCCTCACCATTTGAGAAAGCCTACCAACTACCTGT
Organism: Viscum album; assembly: GCA_963277665.1. Lineage (NCBI taxonomy): Eukaryota > Viridiplantae > Streptophyta > Magnoliopsida > Santalales > Viscaceae > Viscum > Viscum album. The sequence goes on along the minus strand of OY728162.1, from coordinate 1,362,205,138 downwards.
ATGGGTCAATAAACAAATATGGGGTGACTACACTGAGTTATCACGGTAAATCAACAATATAAATAATTTCAAAAAATGTAATAACAATCAAGAACAATAAATGAACAGAATAAAGCATGATTCAATATGTAACCATGTAACCCATGATATAATAATATGAGGAACACACTATTTGTGAGATAGTGGTTCAAGAAAATTTAAATACCAAAACCATAAAAATATTTATACAAGGTCCTAGTTCGATCAATGTCCTATCATCCCATGGTCCAACCCATCATCCCATGCACAAACCGAACACTAGTTCCCTTTCCAAAACTTTTTTTAGAAAACAAGTAGCATATCGTTAGTTAAACAAGGGCCATGGATTCCTGATCATGTCATGAGTACAAATCACTTGGCCACCACCAATGGTGTCTAAAGAATTAACTATCCAATACAGTATGGTTTTAGTAAATGAAGGTGCAATAAGTAATTCTATGAATAAATGAATCATTTCCCACATTTAAATAATTTATATTTAAAAAAAATTTACTTTGTGTTCTACATTGTCTATTGACCAACCAAACTAGATCCAGTATAACTGGGAACCAATGACATATCACAAAAGGGGTAACAATCTTTTAGTCATAATGGTTTATTCCATGTCAATTTGATTTGAATATATACAATAGCGAACTAGACCATGTAATCATATATTGTCTTATATTAGGAGTATAGATCCGAAGTCTTACTTCCCAAACCATGCCATATTTAGGAGCACAGATCGTATGTTTGACTTCAAAAAATAGGAAAAAAGAATTTTTTACTAGATAATTGGCATATTGTGACACCAAAATGAGGAGGATCAGTCCAATATTACAGTCCTACAATATATCAATAGCGCCTAGAGCATTAGTCCATCGCATTCCGTGAGAGTAGAGAATTTTGAAATACCCAACTCATATTATTTACCACATGGAAATTCTTCATTAACCCTTTATCATATTCACCCATATTATCATTATATCTACTAAGGACACATCCGACGCCTAAAAATCAAATCATGTAATATCACCCAAAACAAAAATACTTATTAAAATTCAACATGAACCTACACTCTTAAAAATGTGTCTTCCACTATGAAAAGCTAAACCACTCCCCAAAGATTTTATTTCCACTACCAACAATTCAAAATAATCATTAATTAATTTTATTAAAAATGGACACCACAACCCCGTTTTAAATCATCATTTTAAATTTATTAATAAAAATATTTTCAAATAACTTTTAGATCAACATATCCTTTTGAAACATTAAAATCTCTAAATACATCATTTTCATTAATTGAAAATCAAATAATGATATAATAAAAAACAAATCATTTAAACCATTTCAAAATACTCATATGAAATTTGAAAACACTCTTATATGACCATATTTCCATCCACAAGACCATTCCCCTTAGCTATATACCAACCCCTTCCCATTCAATCTCATTATTTCTCTAACTCAATTTTTCCAACTAATTTTAGTATTTTCTTATGGTTTTCCATTCCCCTTAGAAACCCAATTTTTGGTCTCAATTCATCTACAAACTCAATGGGGTATGTGATGGGTCTCAAACATCAATCTATGGATCAAAATAATTTCCTTATTCAGTGACATCTAAATGCTTCACGGTTGTATATAGGGACACCCACATAAACGTATAAAACATTTTGACAACATGGAAAATAATTTATAATACCATCCCAATTCTCATAGACGATCAATCATCCATCATTGTCCCTTGATTGATGCCCAAAATATTGATATCCGATCATATAATCTCTTGGAAAAAGTATGATTTTGGATTCTAAATGTGCAAAAACATTAAAAAACCATCATCCATGAAAGTAATGAAATGGATTCAATGACGTGACCTATGTTTCGATTCGTAACAAATGGCACTCCAGACACCATGAATCAAAGGAGAAACACATATAGGGTATTACAGGGCTACTGTCTTGACATCCCTACTATTGGGGGTGAAAGGGGGGGAGAAATCAGGGGATAACGATATAATCCTAATGGTGGACAATAATTTCACAATTTTATATAGGTGCACAGTTTGGCTTCATGGTTGGCCAAACCGTATGTCAATGATACAATTCACTTTGTCCATGTGGGAATCTTTCCACATTGTCTCTCAAGGGTACCTACACAATTTGAAAAACTGTGTGCAGGTTGTGAACAAACCCTTATCCAAGGGTGTTGGTAATGTGTTTTCTTATCCAATATGAAAGGATTGTTCCATCATGCTCCAACCATTTTCCATGTACAAATTTACCCATTTGAAACATCTTCCTTCTCCAGAATCCCCAGAATAACCAAGATACCATTTCAATTCCAGGTGAACACTATATAAACCAAATTTCAGATCGAAAAAAACATATCTTATATTTGGGATATTTTAATATCCCCAACTTAAAACAACTCACCCTCAAGCAGTATTCCCGAAAATCACCTAGAGACTATGAAAATGTTTTGGTCCATGTGGGACATGTATCAATCTGTCTCTCCATGATTCCTCTTTGATCTCTGTCTTTTCATTATAACATTTGAAATAAGAACAGTCATACTTCATAAATCTACTCACTATAGTTCACATAAAAATATGGGGGATACGTAAAGGAAATATTTTCCTCATGACCAATAATACCAACATCATCACAACATAAAATCCTTGGTAATACCAGTGAAACTATCACATCATGAATGCATTACAAAAATAACTACACCACCATGGAAAAAATGGTACACCTTCAGTATGATTCTCCCCACATTTCTAAAGAGAAGGAACACTAGGTTACCAACCAATCCTAATTTTTGTACCTAAAGATGTCTGACATTCATTGTCACTTGAAAGAGCATATGATTTTTCCACCACATTCGCCAATCTACACCAGTCAATAACTTAAGGACAAAACGTTTAATTTCACACCAGAACATAAAAAACACAACTGATCAATAACCTCCATCTCCAGGAACAAAACAATTCAAATCCAAAGACAATTCCCTTTTACAAAACAAAAAAAAACTATTATAGAACTCAATAGTTATATTGAACCTATAATCAAGATGAAATAATCAACAAACCACTTACACTATTTTGTTGATCCCCCCATAATCATTATCACACAACCAACATATTCTATTGTTCGAAATGAAAACCATCACAAAAGTTCATCTATAACATCACAATAATGCTTCACAACATAACTTATGTGTTTTCCAACTCACCACTGTCAAAAATTAAAAAGTGATCTAACCATTATTTGAATCTATTAATTCCATCTAAACCACTCAGAATGGATGTCCATACACCATCATTATTAAAAATAATGAAAAATTTACTTATTTTTATCAAATATTTCTTTCATTTATAAAAAATATATAATTAAAGTATCATGAGATGGTGCTTTATTAATCACCAGATTTGTTCCTTTTGACACACTATGATGGTCAATACTTAGTTAAAATTACTAAAAACCCAACACCCAATATGGGAATGTTACGACATAACCCAATAAATACACTATCTATGTTAAGGACTAACACCACCATCTGAAAATACCTTCCAGTTTCAATTACTGACTTCTAGTAAAATTACACCATCAAAGCATCCAATACTCCCCAAAAATGTCTCCATACGTCCCAAAACCCATTAACATTTTTAAAAGAAGAACCATATATTAAATTCTAAATGACATCAAACCCAAATAAATAGACTATAATAAACACCCATCACTTTCATGGCCCGCAAATCCTTCTATAAGAATTCAATCATGATCCAGAAAGGTAATTTGAGGAATCCAGATTCCTCAATATCAATCCAACAGTTTTATGAACAAATATAAAAACCTAGAAGCACGAGTTTCAAGATTCCACTTATAACGCACCTGTTCCCGCCATTTTAGTTTTATTATCACCACATTCCACTAGAAATACCAACCACTATGTCTCACCTTCAACCTTCTTCAAGTGTGTAACCATCAATAATCTCCTTCATCCTATGAGAAGAAAACAGTAGGTGTCTTGGAATTTAACTAATTATTTATCTCAGTGTACATAGGATGATCTAAATATATTGATAATTATCAGAGCAATTATGGAACTACGCAAATAGGGATTTTATGAATAACACAATAACAGATTCATCATTGATGTCACCTCACACTGCTGCATCACCTTAAAACATTAAAAGTCCCATATTCCTTGCCTCTAAAATTTTAATCAACACACATGACCACCACGAATTAGGATAGATTCAATAACAAAAAATCATTATTTTCTCACAACACTATAGTAAAGAGGAATGTATTATACATTCTGTGAGGCATGACTAGAACCAAACTACTTGAAATTCTCCACAACACCTAGGATATTGACAAGAAGACCGTACATGATCTATCACACCATTGAAAACTAGAAGGTATCTTCCATGTCTAGTGTTTTCCACTCAAATCAATTCAAAATCAACATGATATTTTCTATATATACATCTTCACAAAACCCAAATGGATTCATTAATCTCCATCATGTTCAATACCTAGACCTCATTTGAACACTCAATGCCTCAAACCTTCTCATGAAAAATCGCTGAACCAAACACTATATCACATGATCTGTACATCACTATAGTTTTCTCCAAAATCCCTCCTATACAACGTATCATGCCACTTAGTCCCTCTATATGATCGTTCCTAAAGGGTATTTTAGGTTTCTATACCATAAATAAACATTTCATACAACTAATGTCCATATATGTTATCACTGATCACCTAAGGCATCATTCCATATCACAAGAATCCATCCACACTTAAGCCACAGTTTTCATATCTACCAATATAAAATAGAGAATCCTTGATTAATTTTATTCAAAACATACATCAATGTATTTTTAATTATCCAATTACTTTAAAATTATAACCTAAATCCCAAACATATGTACATAAGTTCTTCCAAGAGAAATAAACCATGACGTAACCCTTAAATCATACCAAATTTTGATGTCACCAACCATGCATCAATTTCACCCCCAATGCACCAATTCGTGGATCACATTAAAAGGAAACTACAACACAGGGATAACCTCTATAATTGTTACCCCTAATTTATAAAAACCACTGATGCATAACCACATCTGAAAGATCATCTACAATACCATTGATGATCCAACCAATCCCTCTAGGAAAACCCCAAACCGGTAAGTACACTATGTTACCCACTATAATATTCAAAAACTACCACTTATTCTTAAAACCACAAAAGAACTAATTACCTAGAGGACACATCTCATAGGCCACCCTCAACGATCAAATGATATCAGAAATCTAAAATTGATTAACAACAAGGAAAGGCTACAAGAACCCCTTCTACGAATTAGAAAATTGATCCACATCCAATCAAAAACCCACGACTGGATCTATTTTCGTGAATGTACTATCTTAATAATAATATATAATAAATGATGAAGTTAATTCTCACAAATTATCTTGTTTTTCTCAAATAATGTTTTATTAAATGAGGATGCTTGAATGTGTATCCTGGTTAATGGAAATTTGGGTTAAATGAACTCTTCTAGACACACTGTTTTATACCCTATGATTGGTAAATGAATGTATGGATAACTATTATTTTGTTATGATTTAATTTTATATATTTCATTTTGTATCAACTATATGCTATAATAAATATTTTATACCCATTAAAAAGTTTTTCCTGTTGTTATGTGAAGATGAAATTTTGTTTAAGGAACCATATAATGGTATGAAGCCTATACTACGTGAAGGAAACCAATGATACATGAATGAACAATACAATTTGTCAATGAACCCAAAACTATGGTATTGAACCCTAAAATATGAAAAGGAAACCAATTCTATGCAGTTATACCCAATATTCTGTTTTCAATGGTAATGTTATTAATCCATGTTTCAAATCTTGGAAAGCTCTAATGATCGAGTCATAATTAAAGACAGATTCGAGGATCGTTAATTTTTTTTAAAAGAGCCATATTCATTGGAGAAAATTTCGATAATTATTAAGGGAATAGAAAACTTCTTTATTCAGTTGAATTTGAATTTCCATAATAATTCATGTTATTTTCATGGATCTAGAATATAATAGAAATCTTTTGGCCCAATATACTTTCCTATTGTATTATTTCAAGATACATTATAATCAAGATACATATTTTTATATTAAAGTGGTTTATGTTTAATATTTCTCATAAGATCTATATGGAAGAATGATCAACACTGTATAAGATAATACACATTAGAGACATACATATTATACATCATAAAACCATATGATTAATGTTGTTATTTGATGATGTTATTATTGATGATAATTTGAAAATGGGATTTCTTCACAATTATAACTTCTTGAAGAAAATAACTTCTTATGAATGAGATCCATCTAATTTCAGTTGTTGATGTTATAACTATAACGAAAACCCAAATTAAAAAATCAATAATTTTTTATATGTTGGAGTTTCAACTGCTCAGACTCAATTATGGTGGATTATCATCTTCTAGATCTAATATGTGGATATTCAGTTCCATTTTAAAGAACTAGAAAGCATAGTTTTTAGAATTTTTTTATTGTTTCCAACAACCTATAACATGTTTTTGATTTAGAGACTTGTGATATGAAGACCATTCTATTGAGATTCAATAAGATCGTTGAGAGAATTATTAGTGCAGTGGATTAGGTGATCTTTGTTCCCTAAAAAATATAAAAAGTATTTTTCATTGTTTTTTTCATCCTCTCCATAATCTATTTGTTGAATTAAACACTACTTATCCACGTAAATCACAGAGGGTATGAAATGAATGATTTTTTTACGATTTTTGAAAAGACTCAATTCAACCAATCTTATGTTAGTTTGTATTAATATATCCTAAAAATTGGTATAATTGGAACAATTTTTAGATAAATATATAATAAGATAAATGTATGTGGTCTATATAAAAACTGAAATGGATTATCCAATGTATCGAATAACTATGGTACAATATTCATATTTTAATTGTAAAAAATAATAATGCTAGAAATATCAAATGATTATCTATGTGAAGAATCAAGGATTCAATGTATACTAAAATGTAAATACTCTTTATAGGATTCTTTAAAAACGAGAAACCTAGATACCTAAAATAGAATCATTTTATGATATGAATGATAAAGCAATGAATTCTTTTTTTTTGCGATATTTGAGAAGATGAATTCAATATTTGATCATAATTTCCAAATTCATATTAGATGTGGAAAAATAAATTAGTTTCTTATTAAGGAATAAATAATTTCATATAGATGTGGTATGCTAAAAATAAAAAAACAATTGACACATTTATAATGTTTGATGGATATATCATCATTCAAATGAATGGATTTTTCTATGAAAAATGTCAACAATATAAATTCCTTAGGAGATCCCATCAAACAATCTGATTAATCCTTGAATGTTCTCAGAGTATAACCATAGTATTAGAATGAAATATCCACTACTATTCATCAATCATCACATGTCAAGGATAAGATAATGAAATAAAGTTTTCGGACATTGATTATGTATGAAGAAGAAATGCAGGATAAAGCTTAAGAACATAAAATTTTAGTGATGATAAAAATACTGCTTTGAAGGTGAAATTTTAAGAGAATAACAAAAGAAAAATGGATGATGTGAAATAATAAAAAAATTTATATTCCATGGATTCTGAAATGGAACTGCCCCATCTAGTTAGAATATTCTGTAATGTATATAAGAAAAAATATAGGTATACTAGCTGAATTATCTTCCTTTCTATCTGTGTTATAACTTGTTTTTATAGAAGTACCCTTAGGAGATGAGAGTTGGATGTTCGTAATGAAAGAAGAAATAATACAATTTAATAAAAATGAATATTTGTAATTAGTATGGGAATAACCAAATAACCATATATATGAACTATGAGGGTCTTTATAAATAAACAGGATTATAAAGTGATCATTACTGGAAATAAATCTAGATTAATAGCTAAAAGAAATAATCAGGATGATATATATATTATGATGAGTCCTTTTACTATATAGCATGATTAGAAGCTATTATAATATTTTTGTACTATTAATTTTATATGAAATTTGAATTATATCAAATGGATGTTAAATAAAATATTTTAAATGATTATTTAGTAGAGAAAGATTATGTTGAACAACATCTTGGATTTAAAAATCCTAAAAAAAATCTGTTTTTAAAATAACAATATAAATATTGGGCCATAAACAAGAAACTAGATCTTGGTTTGAAATATTAAGAACCATTTAATTGAAAAATGGATTTACTAATATATAAAAGATCCAACACATTTAAAAAAATTGTGTGTTCAAATATTTTATTAGTTTAGAGATATGTTGATGAATGTATTTTTGGTTAAACTAACAAAAAATATTTTAAATGATTTTTTAAAATTAATGAGAAGATAATTTGAAATGAGTATGGTTGGAGAACTAAATTTATTCTATTGATTACAGATTTATCAAACACATTTTGGAAATGAATTAAAAAAACGTAAATATATTATTTATGTAGTGAAATTGATTGGAATTGAAAATTGAAAGTAATATATATCTACAATGTGTACCAATATAAAACATAAAATGGATGAATATAGAATAATAGTGGACAACATGTTATAATTAGATATAAAATTTAGTTTATTAATACATAATACTAGAATAAAAAACATTATGTTTTATGTTTGTTTATGTTCTTGATTTTAATCAAATGAAAAATTTCATCATCATACATATGTTAAAAGAATTTTTAGATATTTAAAAAGAACTGTTCTCCATTACCATATTTACCCCAATACATATGATTTTAATTTAATTACATATTTAGATTCTGATTATTGATGTTTTAGATTAAATATAAATTTAACCTCATGAAGTCGACAATTTTTTTTTGAAAATAATTAGTATCATCTAGTAAGAAGCAACACTCAGTTGCCTTCTCTACCAATGAAGCATAATATTTTTCAATTGGATATTGGTGTTCACATCTTTTGTGGATGAAATACATCATGCAGAAGTTTGGAATAAATTTTAATAGTATACAGTTTTTTTGGATAATACTTGTGAAATAAACATTCCAAAAAATAAAATAAGTCATTATAGGAATAAGAACATTGATATAAGGCCTAATTTTCAAAGATATCATATCCATAAAAAATATATATCACAAACATTTGTTAAAAAAGAATATCAGTTAGCTAATATTATTACTAAACCACATCCCAGTAAATGTTTTGATATTATTAATTGAATGTTAGGATTAATAGATTATAAAGGAATGGTTTATTTAATTAATATTACTTTAACATATCTTTTTATATTTTTTATACTGTATATGTTGTATATAATAGTTTATCATTCGTTATTTTATTTAGTTACGTATTAGTTATATTTTTAAAAAATAATTTTATTTTTCATTTTCAAAATAGAAAACTAATGAGTACACCCTCAATTAGAACGAGAAAACTATTTAGCTTCTCCCACTATATACACTCACATCTCATCAGTTTACATAGAACATGTCTATCTTTAATTACTCCCATTTTCTGAAACCCAAAATTTCAATAACGTCAAAAATGAATCCTTCATATATATAATACTCATGACAATCTAAAGATAATAAGTTGGATGTGGTTACTTATCCATCGAGGTATCATAGAAATTTTCTCCATGGTACGATAATCAATATCCAATATTTGGATACAGAAATTATTTCACTATAGAAATCCATTAGATTTCTAGGTCCTGGTTATGATTATGGCTACTGAAACAAACCTATAGTATATGGCATTAATGTAAAAGAATTCTGTAGCAATGCCTCATTCACTCTTGGATTTGAAGAAGATATTATTCTCTATATGATTGATTATTAAATTTTCTATTCCATAAATGAAAAAGGTTATGTTATTTAATTTTAACCATGAAGGGGAGTTTTAATATTATTTTAGGAATATCGGTAATGATATTCATTTATCAAAAGTCATTATGTTTTCATTATTGGAATTTGAACTATCACGAATGTAATGATGAAAGAGCCACCTCCTGATTGTCGTGTTATGGTAAAAAAATTTCAATATGAAATTTTTCTATAGACTGTTGAGCTAGAAAAAGATGTTTACCTATACATGTATGTCTTATATTTTTCTTTTAACCACATACTGTTCAATTTTTTTGTTGATTTATGATATGTTGTTTAGACTATTGATTCCACAAATTTCCCATGGGGGGATGTTATCCATATATGAAAAAAAATTGTTGATAATAACAAGAAACATTTTCAGTATCTTTTTTGGTAAAACCTGTTAACAAAATAACAATTCCGATTATGGGACTGTTAGGAAGTTTGGTTTTTTGGGGAAACTGTTGCAAAATTCTATTGCATGTCGGAATGGAACAACCAAATAGGTTGTCGAAAACTGCTCTATTGAATCAGAGGATGATATCTTCAAATTTTTCTATCTAAGAAATTATAAATGATGAAAGATAATAAAATAATAAATAAACCCCTGTTCAAAAAATAATTATTTTAATTTATATTAAAATAAATGTTTATTATTTTATTTTTTAGATTATAATTAGATTCCATTGGTTGAGCATGTTGAGCAAGATGATCAAAGTCATGAATTTCACATGGAATATGTCTCGGATCCTGAAACTCAACCTTTCTTTGTTCCTAATTCTGATGGAGTGGGATGGTCTACTATATGATACATATCAAAAGGAAATGAAGATACGTTTATGGATTTTATAAGAGTTAGTCATGGAAGGGATCAATCTGAAAATTATTCTTACTCTCATGTTGATAAATTGATAAAAAATTTTATTAAGTTTGATACTCATAACTAGTATGTACGATAAGAATTGGAATCTCATAAAAAGTATATTGAGATCTGCAATGTTCATTAATTCCAAGATCAGAGTTTTTGGCTCAGATGTTCTATCTATGTAAATTCAAATAAAATATTATTTTTATTAAAGAACTTCAAGAGTTTATCAGAAATATATTTAGAATGTTTAGCTTTTTGAATGTTATATTTGTCAAGAATCCAGATTTAGTTGAGTTGAGGATGATGATATGGTGTGAATTTCTTCCTCTCAGGGAAGGCAATAAAACTCAAATATTTCCCAATAGACACCTCCGTATATGATCAAAAGGGTTGATGCTAATACATTACTCCTAGATGATTTCAATGATAGAATACTAACAGATCAATAGAAAGATACACATTTTGGTGTTTTGCTAGAAATCTATGGCATTTGGTTAGTAAACATACTTATAAAGAATCAAGGTTGGGATTAGAGAATAAAATTTTAAGGGTAGGTTAACATCATTCTCTCAGTTAATGGAAACTATGAATGAGTTTCTGAAGGATAGCTTGTGTGAGAATCTATAAATTGGTCCGAATTCAAATAATCTTCCTCCATAGTGGCCAGATGTATTAAAAACCCATTTTCATATCTTGTTTCAGAATCTCTATGATGTAAATGATTTTGTCCAAGCCATTCCTCATCTTGATACACCCTCTGCCACTATCAATGTTGATCATAGTCCCTCATTGAAATGAATCCTTTTGTAGGCTATATATTGTAATATATTTTTAATATTTTTGAATTCATTTTAAATTAAATTTATATTATTCTTTTTGAGATATATTTGTTTTATTCATGATCTGTACTTCATTACCAATCCTCAATTTATTTCTCTTAGACTAGTGTCCAAAACTAATCATCAATAGTTTAATTATACATTAACTATGGATAAAATTATTTTTCCAATAAACCCAAGTTTTTTTTATCAAAACAAGGGGTATAATATTTGTAAGGAATAAAGGGAAGAATATATATTGTGATATCATTATAAAACCACAACATTTAATGTTTTAAATATCTATTTACTAATATAAATAGTACTATTTAATCAAAAAATTATCTCTATCTATATTTTTTTTATGAATAATATAATTTCATAATTTTATGTTAAGAATTCCTTTATGGTTACTGTGATCATCATAAATGTGGATATTGTTGTGCATTTACTTTTACAACAATAATCAATAAAATTTGATGATTTTGAAGCTCACAACATGCTTTGTAATTTCTCTGATAACATTTTTGTAGGGGAGATTGTAGAAAATTATATCAAGGTTAATGAAATTTGAAATTATTTGTATATATATCTGGAAACACTTTTTCAAGACCTATGTTTAGTAAATGAACATATGTTTCATTATCCCTATGTTACACGGGAATGTATATTTTTGTGTATCGTATCAACCCTACATTACACTAAACAGTATGTGTTTGGATCAACATCCTTATGTTCGGTGAATTGAAAATTATTTAGATCATAAATTCTCTGTTTGAGTCTTGATAAATCATCATACCTTATGTTATTGATAATTTAATGTATTGTTAATTTATACTATATTTGGGATTCTATGCTGACATGGTGAATATATGGATTTTCATCCCTACGTAACTATTTATTCATATGTTACATGAAGATGAATGTATGGTTAAGGAACCATACATTGGTAGGAACCTTACCGTATGAGAAGGAAACCTATGGTATGTGAATAAAACCTAGGCTACCAAAATATTCCTTACGATACATGAAGGAACCCTACGCTATGCAATTGAACCCTACATTATGTTTTCAATGGTGATGTTTTTAAGCATTGTTTAGAATTTGTAAGTGCTTCAATGATCATGTAAAATGTAAAGAATGATTCGATAATTGTTATGATTTTTTTGAAGAATCAAAATAATTATATAAAATCACTTCTATTATAAAGGGTATTTATGACTCCCCTGGACAATTGGAATGTGAATTTTGATGATCAATCAGGCTATTTTATTATATTTGGAATATTGAAGAATAACTTGTTTTTTATATATTTCTCTATTATATCATTTCTGGTATGAGATATTCAAGATAAATATATTTACATTTGATTAATTTTTGCTGAATATCCCCACATAAGTGTTGCTGTGATGAATGATCAACATTGTAGAAGACACTACACTTTAGAGACATTCATGTTATACCTTGTGCAGTTTTATGATTAGGGATGTTATTTTTTAATATTATTATTGATGATCATTTACAACTAGGATCACTTCAAAACTATTCCATCTTAAATACATAAAATTTTGATGAATAATATCCTTCTACAGTAAGTTTTTTCTATAGATGTTGTGAAGACAAACCTAAATCAAAAAATCAAAATCATTTTATTTATTTTAGTTTCAAAAGATTAGACTGAGTTGTGGTAGAGTAACAGATTCTCTATCTATGATGTGGATATTCGATTCCATGTTTACGAACCAAAGGGATTTGTTTTTACTCTTTCTATAATAATTTCAACTTCTTTCATTTAGTTCTGGATTTATTGTATTGTCATAAGAGTAACTTTTTAATGAAATTTATCATCCTCATAGAGATAGTTATTGGTGGAGTGGACTATGGGATTGTTGTTCCCCAAAAAACTATAAAAAGATATTTCATTAATTAATGTTCAACCTCTTCATATAATCTTTATAAATGTAAACACCACTTATCAACATAAATCAAAGAGGGTATCAAAATCTAGAATTGTGGATGATTTTGGAAAGGAAACAATTCAACCCATATTATGTTACATTTTATTATTCTTACCTAACAAATTGTTCCCTCATTCCTAAACAAATTGCACATAGCACACCAAGTGAAAATTTACACTTTATTCCGTAGTAATGACACTTTCAGTCATAAATCGATATTACAATCCATACCTGAACTATTGGTAACAAAAAAAACATGATAGTTACATAACCATAGGGCCCATAACATCAATATTAATTGAATAAATTTTAAAACCTCTAGGTCACAAAAAAATGAAGGAGAAACATGAAATAATCCACTATCTGACACATCCAAAAATATTATTATCTCAAATCCCATGACTTGTGGACTAAAAAAGAAGTCACTATCACTACTCAAATCACCCATACATAGGGTCCAATAAAAATACTAAGCATACCCATTGATAGATTCACATAGTAACCATCATTTTCCATTCTTATTTAATTATCATTAACTTTTAGATCATGAGAAATCAAATTTTAAAATCTATTTATATCGCAACATTTTAAAACCCATCATTATCAAAATTCATCATTCAAAATATTTTCATTTATAAAAAGTTCATATATTTATCCATTGGAAAGAACAACACACCAAAAAAACACTATAAACAAATGAATCTAAAGGAATAATTAATCATAAAAACATTAGGATGTCCTATCAATCATGTGTCCATAGTATGACACATCATCCCACTCCCACTATTTCAATACCAAGTCATGATAATGAACATCATAAATCAATAAAAGAACGTCCAAGTGAACCACTTTCGGAGTATGTATCTATAAACTATAAATGAATAAAATAGAATATGAATTCCCAACAACGTAAACATGAGACCCTCCCCCCATTCATGGGGCTTTATGCATGTAGGTAAGGCTAATTTACATTCAATAGAATGTACCTAGTATCCAATATATAGTAACCCAAATAGTAAGATTAATGAAACCACATATGATACCCAATTGCCACCCCCCAAACCAGGACCCACTGAAACCAAATCCCAGATCCAGATTGCCACATGACCTCAAGAACACCTTCAATATTCCAAAAATCACCAACTATCAGCACATGGAAATAGACAAACCTAGGGAGAAAATACTCTCTTATCAGAGTAAATCCACAATTAAAGTGTTATAAAAAATTTTAATAACTTGATGAAATAATAAATGGATAGTATATGACATTTACCAACAAGTAACCAAGTAACCCATTATATAAAAAATTATGAATACCCTATATGTCAAACGATCATATTGATAAAAACACCAACACATTATACTTAAAGAGGTCCTAACATACTCTTGATTAAAAACCAACTCATAACATCCCATTATCTAACCATTACTATCATTAAAAAACCAAACATTGGGTCCCTATCATGAAACCCTACCGGAATACAAGTGGCATATTCTTGGGGACCCAAGTGCCATGGTATCCTGATCATGGTTTGAGTACAACTCATTAGGCCACCACCAATGATGTCATAATCAAAAACCAGTATGTATGATAGCTGATTCATATTGAATAAGTAAAAAAGAACAAATGAATAATGGATCACATTCAAAAAATTATTAAATAAACATTTTATACATTTATTTTATATTTTTAACTACCCAATAAAACTAGATTAAGTTGTACAACGATCATATGATACAATATAAACTGATTTAAAGATCATTAGTCACAAAGGGCCATTCACTAATAAATTAGATTAAACTATACACCATGGAGGATCAGTGCAGGAAACTACACCATGTCTATACTTTTTCTACAAAAAGCCTCAATATAACATCCTAAACCATGCCATCTTTAAGAACATAGAGCCGCAGTCTAATATCCTAAATTTGGAAAAACATATATGGGGCCCATATCATTGTTTTTTCCAAACCCCAAAATGATGATCCTCATTCAAATATTTTTTCCATAGAATTAATTGGTGGGAACTATAGAATAATTATTGTTAAAACTAGTATAAATTATTATTTCAAATATACAACTAAAACTATTTCTGAGAATCATATGCTTCATTAACCATTTATCACATTTACCATTATTTTTATCTCATTTGCCAATGTTATAGTGGACACCTATAACCATATCAGGGAATAAAAAATGGAAATAAAACCTTAGTTCTAATCAATATTTCAAATCTAATAACACAAAACACTATCAAATAACATAGAGGTAAACACATTCTTTTAAAACATTTCCCAATTTTAATACTTCATTTTCCATCATAAAAAATCATAACCAAATAAAATGATAAACACTTCACGTAAAACATTTCAAAAGCATCATATCTGATTTGAAAATTTTACGATATGAATATTTAATCACCCCCTTGGTCATTATCATTAGCTATGTACTAGCCCCTAACAATTTACACTAATAAATTAGATGACTCATGTTGGACTAGTTTTTTTAACTATTTATCATTGGTTTTTTCATTCCCCATCGGTAGCCATATGTTTTGGTCTCGAATCATCAATGATCCCACCGACGTCTATGACGGGACTTACACTTCAAACTATAGTTGAAATTTATTTTGTAATTTAAGGACATTTAAACACATCTAGTATGTTTATAGGAACAACCAAATACACATATAAAAAATGGATACTCTTAGAGAAACTGGTAGACCACCAATATAATCCTCATTGACAACCACTCTCCCAACATTGTCCCTTGATAAAAGGCCAATCAACTATTATCATCCAAATATAAAATAAATTGTTAAAAGTGGGTTTTATGGATTCTATGTGATATGAAACATTTTATAATTCATCTTCATTAAATTTAAATAAAATAAAGTCTAGGGCATACACTGAGCTTCGATTTGAAACCAATGGATCTCCAAATGTCGAAGAATCGAAGGAGAAATATCCATGGAGGATTTGAAGGCTGTTGGATCATCATAACTACTATAGTTGGTCAAATGGGATGAAGAATTAATGGAATAATATTTAGGCTTGATAGGGGAAATGAGTAATTAACATCTTTTATGAGGAGCCATGTCTAGCTGCATGAATGGCCAAACTGTTCACCAAAAGTGGGGATCCATTCATACTAGTTGGAAATATGATGAAATTTCATTAAATAGAATAAATATAGTTTCAAAAAATTATTTATCCCATTAACTATCCTTTTATCTAGGGGTGTTGGTTGCATAGTTTTTCAGAAAACCTACATGCTTTTTTAGCATGCTCAATCCGAGCGCTATGTACATAAATCACCAATTGTTTACTTCTCTCATGTCCCGAACCACTAAACCACCCTCGATACCATTTCAAATCCTATGAAACACTCCATTTTAAAAAATTAATGTTGGGATTTAATTATTATAAGGTTTGGAAGGCAAGAAAACTATATTAAAAACAATATGTGTTAAATAATTATTAAAAACTCAATGAAGGATATTTTAATTAATAAATATGAATAAATCCAAAAAATATATATTTAAATATAAAATAAACTATTTATAGTTAAATAAATTAAAGGTAATATATATATATATATTAATAAATACAAAAATGGTCTAGGAGACATGTGAACTTTCTCTTACCAAAGACTATTAAGGAAAATAAAATACCAGACATAGATAAGAGACTGGATGTGGTGCTAGGGAGGGTATTACCTCATCCAAATTAAAAATAAAAATGAAATAGATCAAGTTCATCAACATTTTTATGACCATAGATATCATCAATAGATTTTAATTTGATTCTGAGTTCTTTTGATTGAAGACCAGAGAGTATTTCTCCCTTAACATTTGATATTCTAATCTAACCTGGATTGTTGAGAGGCTAAAACGTTATGTTATAGCCTAGTTGGAATTACAATTTCCTCTACCACAAGATATTGGATGATTTCCCCATCTCGATGAATTGTCTTATTACAAATTCACATCTACTTCATCCTACCATACTTTTCCCTGATTGCCTATCACCTATAATGAAGAAGTCCAAGACTTCTTAGATCATTTTATAGAGTCATGAGACATCCTCTTTTCATGTTCTTCAGTTGGAGATATGTATATATCGATCCTCTTAAATTTTTTGGATAATATCATTTTCTCATCAAAAAAAAATCCCCATAAATAAAATTTTCATAAATCCCTATGGTGTCTTTCTCATCCATTCGTTTATACACCATGGGTGTTTTGTCATTCAAGAGATTTTAATACAAACTTCATTATTTAGAAACAATATCAAACTAGTGCATCATATCATAGCACTCAAATTGAATTAATTTATTCTCTATATTTACATCAATGGAAGAAATCCCTAACCACTAATTAGATTTAGAGACAAGAACCCCAGGGGCTGAATCCCCATTATGCAGCATTACAATTCATTATTTAAAGCTTAAAAAATTAATATATATTGAATTTATTATACATAATATATATATGTGTAGCATTTTAAAAAATAATATATAAATTATTTCATTACAAATTAAAAAAATATATATTTAAAAATAGAAATGATATATCTATTGATAAAAGTATATAAATTTAATCATTATATATTGTAATAAATATTATACTAATTATTCAATTATACAAAATTAAATAACAAATATACTATTTATTTTTAAAATTTATGTTTTATGATATATATATATATAGTAATAACTATATATTACTTATTTATTAAAAAGTAATATTTTTTAAAACATAATTTAGGAATTTAAAATTTATATATAAATAATAAAATTATATATATGACCAAAAAATTAATATATTGTTTATAATTATATTTATTTAATTATATATATATATATTACTAAATATTTTATTAATTATTTAACTAAAATATAATAAATTAAAAAATATATTAATCTGTTAGGGGATTGCCTGAGTGGTAATACTCCCCGTAATGCTACACCAGACCAGAGTTCAAATCTGTGTGGGGGAGAATTTCAATAGGCATGTGGTGATGTAGGCATGATGCATGAATTGTGTGAAACAAGGATTATTTAAGCATGAAAAATTTAAATGGTGACACAGTCATGATTATACACTGGGAAATCAGGCTAGCTTGTGATCCTTTGGGCCATCTAATTAGCTTCATTCCCATGGGTGTCTTAGGCATGTTTCATGCATGGCACATGCAGATATTGAAACATGCATGATTAAGGAATTACACTACACTAGGACTTCATGCCTATTTGTGATCCTTTAGGCCATGTAATGGGAGTCATCCCTAATGGTCCATTGGGCTATGAAATAAATAAATAAGGATCGATGGATGGTCTCTCCCTTCGGTGGTTATGGTCTGCCTTTCCGGACTGTGTCTGTGGTCAGTGCATCTTTAATGTAATTGAACCCCCAAACAAATAATATATATTTATATATTATACATATATAAAGGAAATATAAATTAAAAAATGATTTAATTTGAAATATTTTAATACATATTTACAAATACCATATATGAATTACTTATTTAAAAATAAATAGATTTCAAAAAAAATTAATCTTATTTTTAACGAATTGTTTTTAATTCGAATGAATAAATTTAATATATATATTATTATATAGTAAAGTAATTTATATATATATATATATATATATATATATTAATTATTACTTATTTAATAAATTTTATGGAGGTGAAGTTATTCTCAGTTAAAATATTAGGCCAGTGGGCAATCCATAAACCCACCTAGTAGTTTCCCACATGGTATGTTAAATATAAGAATACAAGCCAAGAAAAACCATTTTGATAACCCGAATCATGGAGAGATAGGAGGATAGCTATAACACTATGATATCACATCGTCATGTGGGAATCAATCCGACATAGAGATGGGAGGAAAGCATCACCAATGCGGGGGGGTACCGACAGTGGTAGCAATCCTCTGACACCAGTTTAACATAATTTTATATATAGTGTATGGGGTTTACATATAAAGAATCATGGATCATATTTCATGGTATTATTTTTCATTCACACGTATATGGAATAGCCTTTATTATCACTAATACGGAACTGATAATGTTGACCCTTTATTTGTGCTTTTTAAGGGTAGATAAAGGGTGGAAGTTATGCGTGTTTACAAATGTGCAGATAAAGGGTGATATTTAATTGAGAATTTATTTAGAACTGATAAAAAATAATATCTAATTTATTAGGTATTTTTCTATAAAAAAACCTTTATTAGTAATTTTATTTGTAATTGATAATGTATTATGATACTCATTGCCATATTGGTATTAGTGACATGAGAAACACTACCATATCCACCATTGAATTGAACGTAATAATGTATATGTGAAAATATAATTATTTTATATTAATAATATCATAAATACAATATAAATGTTTTAAATATGTCATTATAATAATCCATTATAACTATTGATGGATGACGAATCACATCAGGTAATGATGCGGTGGTCCATCGTACACCAGATCAACCGTTTCATTTCCCCTTTGATGGAAGTTGAGATGGATGTATGTTATTACATTAATAAAATAATATATTGGTATATATATGAATATTATTTTAATATATAGTCATGTTTTAATAATTTTTTTTTGGTGTTGGAGGAATAAATAAAACAAAAAACACATAATTAAAAACTATACCTTTAATTTAGAAAGCCTCGTTATGTTTATACATTATTCCATTATAGGATGGTTATAAAATAACGCTAGGGCCTACAAAATATTTAGTAGCAGGAGAGGACAATATTTGATAATTTCAATGAAAACCCAATGTATTTTTTATGAGCAATTTGGAGAGTTTAAAAGAGGGTATTTTATATACGGGGAAATAAATCCACTTGGAAACTACATAGAAATATATCAAATGAACAAAGATGAAGGATTAAATCCAAAAAAATCCTCTGAATGAACATTAATTCAATAATGGGGTTGTATGTGGTTGAAATATTCCAATCCAATATGTCATTTTTTGGTTTAGATAGAAAGAATACTTTTATTATTTTAGATTAACCCCATGGTAAACAAAAGTTTCCCTATAACCATAGTAAATTGTTTTTTAATTTTTTCACTATCCATTTTACTCAAAAAATAAATTGATATTATTAGTTAATATAAATTATGATTACTCCAATTTTAGATTCTTATTTAATTCTAATAATATATGTTGGATATCATAATTTAAAATAAAACTGTCAAAAGCAATGAAAATATTGTTTTTCAAGATTAATATTTTTCCATAAATAGGTGATCCTATATTTACATTCTGAATACTAACGGACAATATGTAAATTTAAATACATATTTATTTATATTTATTATATAAATTTAATTTATATAATTTCTCATTAGGTGTTATTGTAATTAGGTAATATGGGGACTATTAGGTACCCTAAAATAGATTTTTTTAAAAAATCTTATTGAAACACAAAATTAAACACATAATAAAATAAAATATAAATATAACTAAGATAATATTTATTGGTTTATATATATTTAATGATTTATTATGTTATATTAAATACAATTAATATCATAAATAGGACTATTATGTTACAAAATATATTGAAATTGAATGACTATTTCTCAAAAGATGGTATTTTCACTATTCAGATAAAATAATTATTTTATGGAAAATAAATAAGTTTAACCATCATTAAATATTAATAGAATGATTATAAAAAATTTAAATAATCATTTAGTAAATTTATTCAATTTTTATAAATGATGGAAATGTGACAAAAATACATCAGAAACATAGTTTGGTGCTTATATTTTGATTTATTATTATCCCATACATATATAACATATAAGATGAATGTAAAAAAATTATTTAATATATAATATATAAAATTGTTTTACTATATTCATGAATCTGACTTCTGAACTTCATTTTGATAAAACATGTTTGTTCACAAAAAAATTGTTTTCCAGAAAAAGTAATTATTTATTTTCAAATGGTTTTTATTCTCATTTATAAATCATTGGATACCAATGAATTAATTTTATATATATTTGTAAACTATATGTTTTCCTAATTTAGTTTATATTTATCATATCTGCTATTCCAATGACTATTTGATAGTTATCATATTAAATAATATTATTTTAACAATATGTATCATTTTGTATAATTATGGAATAGTTTGTAATACATGTTGTACAATTAAATAAAGTTATTTTGAATATATATATATATATTTATTTATTTATATGTCATATATTCAGGGGGTGGTACATTATAAACTCATTTAATTTAATTTTACCTCAATATTTATCATGTTGTAAAAAACTAGTGATAATACTTCCTCATTGTATCATAAGAATCCCATGTAGCTTCCTGAAGTTTGTTACACCATCATAAAATTTAAAAAATGGTGTTGGACTTCTTTTATTGAAATTTTTTTAAATGATCCATAATCTACACCAAATCTTCATAATAAGAAGGATCCCACTCCAGTGTTATGACCTATAAGTTTACAACATGTGATTGACCTCGTATGTGTTTCACGAAAAGAGTTACATGGAACAAAAAATGGACTTTATGGAGGGTTGGTGGATTAAAAAAATAATAAGATACTATTTTTATATGATACATTATTTTTAAACGTTTGAATAATATTGGTTCTGTAAATTCCTTTATATTATAATAAAAATTTCGACAAATGGTTGTTCTTTGATAAATTTAAACTTCATCACATTACTCCAACAAATGAATATGAATATTCCATTCACGATGCACTAAAATCATTTAATTATTAATATTTTATTACTTTATCCTATAAATATTCAAAAAAAATTGATATGGATAATATAAACTATCTAATAAAATCCCAAACACATCATAATTATGTCTTAAGTAGTTATCCTTAAGGTTCCTCCAATATATTTATGAAAAAAAATAAATCCCAACTACAACTACGATTTGATATATTATCCATCTATGAACATCGAAATAATAATAATATTCTCCCATAACCTCTCATATAATAATTTATGCACCTTAACCACTTCCATTAATTAAATGTATAAAAAAATAAACATCAAAAAATTATTTCTCCGTCATTCCATAGGTAAGATTATATTATATCCAAAACATTTAAATTGGAAATCATGGTTCATCATTGCACCAATATATGGTCATAAATCATTTTAGATTATATAATTTGTTTTCTTTAATAAAATATCTATTTTAAGATAGATATTCTATTAATATAATCCCATAAAATTACACTACTCGATGCTTAACAATAATTTTATATAGATTATTCATACAAAATCCAACATGAAATTCACTATTATAGCGTTCCCACACTATCAAGATTAACATCAGTTTCTCTGATTGAATTATATTACCATTAATCCCATTTCATTAATTACTTTTACGTCTTATCAACCTATTTTCCGAATATATTAGGTCATTGATTTTCAGAATCCCCAAACTCATTAAAAAATATAAAACATTTAGATTTACCCTTAAATCAATTTCATCCACCTTACCATCCACACATTGAGCATAATAGAGAGATAACCTTATTTTCTCCATTTTTTTATATTTTTACTTGATTTCTATAATTCTCTTCATATAAAAATCTTATAGTCAATGGATAAATCCAATTTCAATATCTATCTTTATAGAATAATAACTGATTCGTTCATTGCTAACCAAGCCCCTTATGTATATATCCAGTTAGATACATCTATTTCTGACACTAAATAGTCAATAAAACAAACATTCAGGATGAATGATATTACTAGAAGTTTACCTCGCATGTCTTATTAAATTCACCATAGAGGTAATAGGTATTTTATAATATTTTATCCTAACCAAACAAAATTCCATATGAATCCATTAAATAAAAATAGTAGGAAATTTAAAGAAATAAATATATTTTCATTGACTCATGACATTCCATGAAATCAATATCATCCTTTTGACTCAAATTTATAGAAATATTCCATCCCTGATCTTCATTACATTATATATGATAAATTAAAGGGACAAACTATATATGATATGTGAATTATAGGATAAAAAATATAGTTTCTATCGCTAAGATCCATTGTTTTGGAAAAAGTGGGTCATATATCACCTAGATGTAGGGTATATGATTTCTCAAGAAGTACTCAATAGAACTTTATTTCCTCCTTTGAACATTTGGAGGTTCAT
This sequence comes from Viscum album, assembly GCA_963277665.1. Taxonomy (NCBI): domain Eukaryota; kingdom Viridiplantae; phylum Streptophyta; class Magnoliopsida; order Santalales; family Viscaceae; genus Viscum; species Viscum album. The sequence continues at coordinate 1,362,181,308 of OY728162.1, read as the reverse complement.
CGAGACACCATGGTAGTTATATAATCCAAGAAAAGATATTTATCATTCCTAACTGTATAAAATTTTGTGTTTATTGAAAATAATAATTTTGTTTTCCATTTTAATATTAATTAACATGATTCTTTCAAGTACCATGCATTTACCAATACCAAACTGAATATTGTGGTATGTTATAATCAGATTGGGAAATCCAAATAGTAATGGAAATTATTTTTGAGGCAGTATAAATCATTAATCATATATTTAAATATATAATACATTTGGTTCAACCCCATTCATAAATACTTATCATCCATTTAAATCCCTTTTAATGTTTGATAATGAAAATGTAGTTCAAATAATGCATATCCACTAGTATTTTTAAACCAGGTGTGCATGATGGCCCATTTTCCTGACCAAGGTGATAATGAAGTCCAGTTGAAAGCAACCTTCTTAGGTTTGTTACCTCAGGACATAACTATTCCATAGACACATGCACTTGTAGTATCCAAATTAGAATGTAATTTCCTAAAAGACTACACTTCATTCATCATAATAACATAGGTTTTTCTCTTATATATATGATTACCCAAATTTTTATCACAAAGGATTTATCATCATAGTTTCCTAGTAAAAACTAAAACTTTATTTAATACCAACTATTTCAACCCATGATTATTATAATAAATATTACAACGTTTTAGATGATTATTCAATTCATGGTAGAAAAACTAATATGAGTAGTATATATGTTAATTGTATTATAATAATTGGTACTCAATGATGATACATTATGTATTTTCTTTAATTATCTTATGTAAATATTCCCCTTTAATACAATTCATAATAATAACATATTTATAATTTCTTAATAACCCAGGTAAAGAAACCCGAACTAATCGTGGCCTCAGATGCTCTATAAGGGTAACTAAGGGTTATATCAATGATTATATATATATACCATTTAAATATATTTATTATAACATTATATTAATAATATAAATCAATAAAATTCATATCCAAAATCATAATCACGATTCAAAAAAAATATTTTAATAGTAAATTAGACATGAATCATAAATGAACCAACGAACATAATCCATGAATGATTATTATTGGAATAAGAAAATAGAATTTTGGAATAATAATAACCATATAAAATCATTTTTAATAAATGATGATCAATTACAATTCTATCATTGAAAAATGATTCACCAATAGACCATCATTGTATCCAAGGATCAATCCTAATACTATAATATAGGAAAATGTATTTTCAAAAAATCTTACTACTCCATATGAGATATATATCTTTAACCATTGCAATTTTTGGAGATATAGGTCCTGCACATCACATACTGAAATTCATATATATGAGTGATAAAATATCATAATATCAAAATCTATAAAATTAAATTGGTTTGATGAAATATCATTATATCGTAACTAATGAAAATAATATGGATTCATAAAACAGTTTTTATATAATGACCTGTGGAAACTCCCTATGTTCCATAAATATTTCATCAATCAATAACCCATGGAAATGAAATTAGTTTCATAAAAATATTTTCTTCCCATTCATAAAACATACTGATTTAGAATAAATATGGTATTATTAGATCAAATCACCATATTATTTTAATAGACATCCAATGATTTAATCGTAGATGGAAAATTATTTATCATTGTCCATTGGATTATTTATAAATGAAAATTACTTTTCAACATTAAAAATCACCTTTTTGAACCAATAAATTATCTAAATCATTTTAGAAATCCATATGTTTGAAAATATATTTTTAAATTTGAAAAAAAATTCAAAATGAAAATTTCACAAAAAATTGTGACAATTATTTTCTTATAAAATACAATTTTCTATTATAAATTTATATTTTCAAACATAATTTTCAAAAATTTAGTATAAAATTCATTTTCATTGAAAATAATCATTTTACGTTAGAAATATGGTATTGAAAATAATGTGAAATAGAGTATTTTTAAAATACATTTCATAGTAAATAATATTGATTGATAATAATGAATGCTTCATATAAAATAATTATAGTTGAAAAAATCATTTCCTCCATTAAACTTAAATGAAAACATTATATTTACAAATTTTAAAAATTTCCAAAAGAGCCTAAAAAAGATATTTAAACTATGATTCAATTCAGAGAAAAATTATTATGTATAAAATGGATAAAAATTATATTAAAAAGACATAGTATATTAAAAAACCCAATGAATACATTATTGAAGAAACAATGATATATAAGAAATTGTGTTTTAGACCATTGAGGGAAATGAATTACATTTAAATTAAAAAGTAATTTTGGTGTATTGAATACATAAATAGAGGAATGTAAAATTAAAACATGTAATATTATAAAAAATATTTAATAGTGAAATTTAATTAGTTTAATACGATATATATCAAATTATTTCACAATTAGATTCATAATCATAAACTATCAGGATAAACAATGATCATGTTTCATGAATCATTTATTAATTAGTTATCTTTTTAGCTAAAATCCCCATGAATGAATAATTACAAATGAAAATTTTAATTGTTTTTAAAATAAATATATTTGTTATATAAAATGTCAAAGTGGAATTATATACATCTCATAAAATTTGTTAGGGTCATTACAAAAATAATTCCCCAACAAAGGTAAAATGAGACAACAATCTCCACCCCCATCGATAACATTTTAGTCAAAAGAACAATTAATAATTAAGAGAAAATTAAAATATTAAATATCACGATAATATTAATTTTTATGATATATCATTACAGGGGAGTAGTTTTTACACCACAAATAAACATGTTTTGAAGATGGCATGTGACTCACATAAATAAAACAGGACTAGAAATTCCTTATCGCTACTCTCGACATCCTTCATACTCATTAGAATAACATTAATTATAAGTATATTTTATTTATAAATCAAAAAAATTAAAATCAATATTTATATCATTTAATATATTATTTAATTATGACAGTTTATTACAAATTTATTATATTTTCATTGTCAAAATTATGTTTTTGGTAATAACAACATTGTTTCTCACGTATATATTGTATTAGTAGTATCTATCATTTTACATTAATCATGGTTCTATAATCTCAAAAATATCAAACATGATATTTGTTCCGTATATATTAATTATATATTTATTCAGAATCATTCATTAAAATTAGTGATGGAGAATATATTATATTATTCATGGAGACAGTAGGTCATATGTACGCATGAACGATGAATCTATTTTTTCAGTGGATGGAATTAGAGAAAGATAAATATTAATTAAAATTAAATAATATTATTTTAATAATAAAAATAACATATATTTTAATTAAAAATATCCATATTACATTCCATGTAAATAATAAGCAAAAAATGGCTTCCATCTCTTCGAAGGGTGGTTGTTACATGAGATGTGTTTTTATGTCCCCTGTAGAATGGAAAATAAAAAAGTATATGAGATCATGTAATTAAAAAATTATAATAATATATTAAATATAAAAAATATTTCTAAAATTGATCCGTGAAACCTAACATTATAGGTTGTTATGGAAGATAATTTTTTTTGGTTCAAGAAGTTGTAGTCCACCACACAGAAGACATACAATTTCATTTACCATTTGATGGATGTGGATATGGATTTCAGTCATGTAATATATATAATAACATTAAAATATTTTTATTATAATTATAATATTACATAATAATTAATTAATAATAAATTACTGTTTCGGTTCAGAAATAATATAAAAATACATAATTAAGAACTATACGTCTTTATTAAAGAGCCACTTTAGGTTAAAATATAATTCTTTATTAGGAGGGTATGAAAATAAAAATAATGATTTAATACCAAAATTGTTAATAATATGGAGAAGATCCATGGCCATCAAAATATATTATTAAAATAAATTTACAGTTAGACATAAGATATCCACGGTTAAATTGATCAAAAACACCGCCAAATAAGACATAAAATTTCACCATATATTCCTACAACAAAGTCCATGGAATCCACCATGAACACATTGGTCACTAACCATTTTCTATTGATTCGTGTTCTTCCACAAGCCACCATGATAATCAATATCCATCAGATCATCATCAATCTGATCAGGAAGATAATGATCAACTGAAATAACACTATTAGCATCATCTTATTTCCAAAATATTTTTAGAAGGAATTAGATAGGTTAATTGTGGTTATATTTCCTTATAAAGGGGGTTTAAAAGATTATTGATTATAATATATAAGAATTTGTTTTCTATATGTGGGTAATGGAACCTACATTCAAACTACATGAAAATGTAGAAAATGATTCCATAAAGATAAAGTCACTCCCATTATGAAATCCTCCAAATGTCCTTATTTTTTATATTGGATAATTATTTGGTATATCTATATACATAAAAATTATTTTTAGTTTTTTAATTTTGAAAACATGCCCTTGTATGATTAGTTTATCCCCTGGTAAACCCATTTTTACCTTAAATGCGGTAAATAATTTTTATTACTTTCAATTTTCATTTGGGTAAAAAATTATATTGTGTTTATTTGATAATATAAATTAGTGTTATTAAAATTATGGAATCAATTTTACCAAGTTCTATCTAAATATTCTCTATAATATAATTTTAATCAAAACCAGCAATCGTGATGAAAACATGAGTTTTCATGAATTGCATTTTCTTAGAATATGATGATTATTTTTTACAAATATGAAAAATAATATTAAATATGTGAATTTAAATTAATATTTATTTGTTTATAATCCATAAAATCAATATTAATAATTAATAATTATGTTTTATTATAATTAATGAAAATTGGGAAACTCTATGTAGTTTAAAATTGTTTTCATAAAAATTCATTTTTATATAAATAACTTAAACTTAAAATAAATTATAGTTGAATAATCATTCAAATAAAATTAATTGAACTAAATATATAGAATAATTATTATAAAATATTTATTAAAATAAATTGATAATTGGACACTTAAATTACTGAATTTATTGAATGGAAATGTGAGTTTTAAGAAAAACAAAATTTTTCACTATTCACTAAAAATTAATATTTTATGAAAAAAAACAAAATTTTAATTATATGTAGTTGTTTAATATTATGAATCTAAAAATATTTTAAAAAAAAATTCAAAATGACTGAATGATTAATTTTAAAATTATTGTTAATAATAAGAAAAATGGGTTTTTAGAAAAAAAAATGTTTTGAGAATATAATTTTATTTATTATCATGTCATACATAGAAAAAAATAATTTTAATTTTAAAATTATTATTGATTATATAGTACAAAAATATAAATAATATAATTCACTAAAATTGATTTATTAAATTTTTTAGACAAATCATCTTTGTGTGTATAAAAATCATTTCCAAAATAGACAATCTTTATTTTAAAATTCATTGTATTTTCATTTATAATTAATTTGTAACAAAATAATTCCCTTTTTAAATATTTTGAATCCTTTTAATTAAATATATTAATTTAAATCTTTCATATCCACTATTACAATGGATATGGGGCTACTATAATATTTTATAAAAATATTTTAAATATATATCATATTTCGTTTTAACATGGAGATTCATGTGACAAAAAATATCAATGTAAATTAATTTGTTCTGAAGAATAATTTTTTTAGAGACCCAAGTTTAATTTAAATGGAAATTACATTTCATAAACAGAATACTTAATACATGACACAAACAGACACCCAATGACCGTATTAGTTTACATTTTTTGAAAACTGAAAACATAATCTTATAACTTGCTGAAACATCTTCCTCATCTCCCATAAAGATATTCCCCTTTTTATTTCCTTCCTAAAACCATTCTTTATAACCTACATAAAATAAAAAAGGGTGATCTCAAATTCTCATTAATGTTAAACATAGAGATCATAAAATAACCCAATAAATTTGAACATAATAAAATGAAGAAAAAGTATAAACATAACAATATTGAGTCAAGAAAAAAATCATGGTAGTTTGTAAGGTATAGATCATAATGGAACATTAATCCTGATAAAATAGCATGGAAATAAAACATGTAATTTTGAAAAACCTTTATGAACATAATATGATTTCAATGGTAGACAAGGCATTGCTGCTAAGACCATCATAGTGGACATTGTCCATTACTGGACTGTGTTTACATGTCGTTACAGCCCTATATTACGTAACATTATTGTCACAACCCGTCCATGAGGGCATGTGTTGTGACTACCCCAAAGCCCACATTTCATATGCCAAGGGCTGGAGACTTGCACCGAAAGGCTTATTCCCTAAATCCAGGAAGGCATTGAATTTATATCCTATAAACACACACAACAAAGATTACAACAAGATTTGAACACAATTAAACTGTATAGAAAACAGACTACTGAATGTACTAGTGGGCAAAATACAAGCACAACAATTAAGGTACAAGTACAATGAAATACAATACAAATGAAGAAAGAAAAAGACGGCTACTGGGTCGTCCTCCAAGGTTCCTACCTGAATAGTATGTACAGAATGCCTCCTCAGCACTGCACGTCTCCTTGTATCCTATATTTACTGACACACCATATGGTCCACCTCGGCGCACCATCCAATCATGGTACCCTCAGCCTCGATCAGTGTTGTCTGCCATCTATACAAAATAAAACAAATTGCATTCATATCTTATGTAGGGGTGAGTGAACCGACACACAGTAGGGACCCCAAGACCATCAAGGGCTCACAAAATCCCCAACGGATAAACCACAAAGTATAAAATCAACTGACAATCCTACATAGGTATATGTCCATACATACACCTATGTTATCAAGTATAACCTTCTCGATCATGAATAAACACATGGTCCAACACCAAATTCCAAAACTCAACTATTACACAAAATAAGTAATACCACAAAGGTTAGTACCAACTAGGTACACCACATTGAATTACACCACCAAGGAATTTCCATGAAGAAAATTACCACATAGGTACGAACTCAGATCACACCAGATATAACATAGGTATAGAAGTAGAGATGATTAAAGGTAACTACTGAATCATCTTACTCTGTTAAGAGGAAGACCCATGAAGGATCCCTAATTATCATCAGACCCATAGAGGATCGTAGTACATCATCAAACCCACACTGGATCCTAGTACCTCGTCAGTACATCTTCAGAGCCACATAGGATCATATTACATCTCGAGTAGTTCGTTAGACCCACATAGGACCTCTAGGTGCTGACCCACACAGGATCGCTCGGTGGTGTCCCTCACAGGGTTGCTTATTGGTGACCCACACAGGATCGATTGGTGCTGAACCACACAGGATCGCTTGGTGGTGCCCCATAATGGATTCCTCAGTGCTGACCCATAGAGGATCTCTAGGTTTAGACCCACATAAGATCGCTTGGTGATAACACACACAGGGTCCTTATTCATTCTTCATGTCACACCCAGCTACTAGGTTCCTACAAAAAGTTTTCTCGTCTCTAGAAGGGTATGATTTTCAAGCATTGGTCAATACTCCAACATTCATGAAGTCCCACAAACATTTATCCCAAAGGACCCCCACATCATAGGGGTCTCAACTCAACAGACGGTGCCTGAATCAGACTCTCGGTCAGTATGTGATTAGCATTTTAGTCCTTAGGGCCCAGTTGGATTCGTGATCGATCCAACCCGAATGTATACCAACTCTATCCAAATCACAATTATGGTACACCAAAGGGATTGTCTCACTCTTAGCTTTATAGCATCTTAGATTGGTTTTAAAATAGATGTTTAGTGCCAATGATATGTCCGATCGTGCGAAACCCTCATAGCTAGTCTAGGTCTGGTTCGACCCAGTCGGACAGACCCGGAATGACCCCGCCTGGGCTGACCCAACCCGGTTTGGGTCGACCTGGCCCACTGGGTCTGGCTCGGCCTACTGCGTGTGATCTGGCCCACCGGGTCTGTCCCATCCCACGCGAGGCCGTGTGTGCGGTGTAGAGGCTGCATGGGGGGTGCGGTGGTCGTGAGGGCTGCGAGGGGGCCGCAGAGCGGTGTGAGGCCACGAGGGTGGTAAAAGGCCGCGGAGGAAATTTGGAGGCCATGAGGGTTTCAAGGCCGTTGGGGCCATGGGGTGGTGAGGTTGTAGGGGATGTGAGGATGCGGGACGGCGAGGCCACATGAGCCATGAATGGCTGTGGGGTGGTAAAGACTACGCGGGCCACGGGGTGGAGAGGTCACTGGTGCAGCGGAGGGCCACGGGGCGGTGAGACCCTTGGGGACGCGGAGGGCCTTGGGGAAGTGGAGGTAGTGGGGGATGCGAGGCTGCAAGGAGGTGGAGGTCGCGGACGGTGCATGGCCATGGGGCGGGGGAGGCCACTGGATGCGGAGACCACAGATGAAGCGAGGCCGCGGGGCGGGGGAGGCCGTAGAGGGTACAAGGTCGCGGGGCAGCGGAGGCTGCGGACGGCGCGAGGCCGTAGGCAGTGGTGGCCTTGAGCATCACGGGGGCTGCAGGGCGTCGCTGTTGCACCATCTCCTTCATCAAGGCTGGTGGTTGTTCCGGCCACCGCATCCGTTCTAGGTCATGGCACAAAGCCGCCTTTTTCCATCGTGTAGAACACACCATTCAAGAAGAACAAATGAGGGGTCGGGCCATGGTTGTTTGGCCCGCACCCTCCACATTAGAGTGGTATCAAGTAGATCAACAAAATCTTGAATGAAGAATATCATACCCTACAACATCCCTCAATGATTATTCCCTAAGTCGCAAAAATAAATCATCAGCGGATCAACTAGTAAGAGTGTTGATCCGCGTTCTTTATCTTAGAAGGGAAGTACATGGGAATATGAAATTATACACAACGAAACCCCTGCTTCAGATATTTGTCGAGGGAGGTCTCGAAGAAAGAGATGAAGTTGTTGGGGATAGACAGAAATCAGTGACGTCAGAGTTTCCAAGATTGTTGATTCATTGTCGTTGAAGACATTCTTCATCGGTGTGAGTTTTTTTCATTGGGAAGTGCGTTATTATTTGGAGAACACATTATCCATTGGAGAGAATAATAATCCAAAAGTTTCTCCTCTCCCATTCCACCAAAATGGGCAAATATACCCCTTTTTAAATTTTGATTATCAAATTAAAATTTTTCCCTAATTAATTGTTAGCATAATTAATTGGACCACATTGGCATACTAAATTGGATAGAATTAATGGGAGGAAAACAAAAATGGGGTGTTGGGTGGTTTCTCACCCATTAAGTGGGCTCAGGTGGTCCTCACACATAAATTAAAAATGGGGGTTAGTTTAGGTTGTCCTCGCCTCTAAAATTCGATATGTGTGGTTTAGGCTCGGGTGGTCCCCACCACCCAAACCGATTTTGAGGGGTTTTGAATAAAAAATGTTTAAATTTTAATATATTTTACTCTTTCAAGAAAAACCAAAATTTTATAATTCACCCTCGAGCTGCTGCGGTAGAGGTGATATTCTACTTCAGTGAATATCGGCACTACGAAGTCAACGATGCCCTCAGATTTCACTTTCGAGCACGAGTTCAAAGGTTACAAAAACCTGCTCACACTTTTATTGAACATACCCAAAAAAATAAGTTATGAAATTCATTCTGGGCACACCTGTCCTCGGAATAACATGAATCCAATTTTCACAGACTCATAAACATCCTATATCATTAAAAACAATACATTCAAATTATGGGTCTTTACATTCTCCCCATCTCCGGGATTTTCGTACCTGAAATCCACATCATAAAACTAGGAAAATAAGTGGGGGTACTAAGCAAAAATCTGATCCTCCCGCTACTATTTTCTCTCCTAGAGGTTCCTGTGTTGCCAATGAATGCGCACCAGAGGTATCCTCCACCCACGAAGGACCTGATCATGTCAATAATCTATCTCAACAGGAACCTCCGAAAATGTCGCCCCATCATCGATGTCAATCTCATCGTGGTTGATGATGTGGATGGGCCGTGCATGTATCTCATCATCTAGGATATGTGGAAGACATTGTGCACCTAGTGCACCAGAGTGGGAAGAGCTAAGCGGTAACCCACCTTGATGTATCTACTGCGTACCTGAAAAGGACTGATGAACCTCATAGATAACTTTACTACTCTGCCAAATAATCATAATCCTCGTCGGGGTGAGACTCATATAATGATGTGGTCACCATCCTTGAACTCTAGAGGTATCCATATCTTGTTGGTATAAGTATTCTTCCCGATATGTGCAGTCTTCATCCGCTCCTAGATGATCTGCACTTTCTTTGTGGTAGCCCGTACCATCTCTAGTCCCACTAGTACTGACTCCCCTAGGTCTATCAAGCACAAAGGTGATCTTCAAGGTCGCCCACACAATTCCTCAAATGGTACCATTCTAATGCTGGAGTGATATATATTGTTGTATGCAAACTCCACCAATGTCAAGTGATCATCCCAGCTATGACCGATGTCGAGGACATAAGCTTGTAGTATTTCCTCAAGGGTCTGAATGGTCCGCTTAGTCTTACCATCCTTTTGATGATGGAAGCTGGTGCTCAAACGAATATGCATCCCAAAAGCCTTCTGTATCGTATTCCGTAACAGGGAAGTAAAACGTGAATCACGATCCGAGACAATCATCGAGGGAAATACATTTAACCGCATAATATCCTACTCATAGAGGCATCCCATGATATCTACTGAACGCTGCTCTCTGATCGGTAGGATGGGGGGCCTATATGGTGTGTCAGTTGATGATCAACCAGATAGAATCATGACCTCAGGGCGTACGTGGATGTCCTATCACGAATTCAATGGATATCCCATCCCACATCCACCCTAGAACCTCTAAAGGCTAAACCATTCCTACTGGTAACTAATACTCCACCTTCACTAGGTAACAATTGAGGCATTGAGGGACAAACTCTACTACTTCTTTCTTCATTACTGGCCACTAGATCTTTCTCTGGAGATCATGGTTCATCATTTCCACTCTTGGATGTACGTCTTGAGGGGATGTGTGGAACTCCCTCAACACTTCCTCCCGATGTGACACTAGTACCATGATACATCGTCTAAAAATAATGACCTGATCCTAACCTTCAAAAGATTCATCAGGTGCATGTCCTATTGATATCTGAGCATTTAGAGCCTCATAGTCAGTGTCCCCATGTTGTGCCTCCACAAATCACTGATGAAATGGGGGAGTGACCGTAAGAGACTGAAGAAAATATTCCCCATCTGGATCCACAAAGAATATCTAAAAAGTGTCCAGCTTCTTTGTTGCCTCACCTAATAGTTGTATACTAGACCTCTTACTGAGTGCATCTGCTACAACGTTCCCCTTCCCATGATTATAGACTACGTCGAAGTCATATTCTTAGAGGAACTCAAGACAACGTCGCTTTATTAGGTTCATGTACTTCTGCAGGAAGAATTACATGAGACACTTGTGACCGGAGTACACTATAAAGCGTTCTCTCATTAATTAATGCCAACACATCTTCAAGGAGAAGACCACTACTGCTAACTAAAAGTCATGGGTAGCATAGTTCAGCTTGTTTTTTATGAGATGCTGAGAACCATATGTGATCACTAATAACTATTGAATCAGGACACATCTGATTTCAATCCCTGATGTAACATAGTAATCTATGTACCCTACCCCCTCCTAACTTATCATTAAGATGGGGGCACTAGTCAGCCTCGTCCAATGATCTGGAAAAATCCACTGGAAAACTCCACTAGAATCTCTCCGACCACACGAATGGTTTCCCGTTCTTCTTCGATCCTGATAAAGGTGCTGCAACACTCGATAAATCTGGTAGAAACCTCTGGTAGTATCCAACCAAACCCCAGAAACTCATTACCTCTGTCACACTCTTGGGTGTCTCCCAATTAAGTACAGCCTCAATCCATAATTGATCCTATGTAACTCCATCCTCGGAGATGACATGTCCCAGAAAGTGAACCTCTCAGATCCAAAAATGACACTTTGAGAGTTTACCATAATGTTGGTGCTCTCAGAGTGTGTCCAGTACTACCTGTAAGTGATAGGCATGACCCTCTCTAGTAGTTGATTTTATATTAATGTCGTCGATGAAGAATACTGCAAAGAAATAAATGTATGGTTGAAAGTTTCTATTCATGAGTCCCACGAATTCTATCAGAGCATTTGTTTCACCGAATGGAATAAAAAGGAAAACATAATGGTTGTACAAACATCTAAAAGTCGTCTTATGCACATCCTCATCTCGTACTCTAAGCTAATGATAGCCATATCTGAGGTCTATCTTCCAAAACCATCGTGATCCCATCAGCTGATCAAAGAGGTCATCAATCCTCAACATTGGGTACTTGTTCTTCACGGTAACCAGATTCATGCTTCGATTGTTAACAAGAATCCTCATGCTCCCTTCTTCATTCTTGGCAATCAAAATTGGGGCTTCCCACAGGGAAACACCAGGCTGAGTGAATCTCTTCTCCTGCAAGTCCTCCAGCTATACCCACAGCTCATGATGCTCCGCAAGAGTCATCCAATACTCTAGTTTTGATATCGGTGGCATCCCAGTGTAACACCCCAATATTCTATTACGATTCTCTATGAATAATGCAATAGCGTGTGTTGTATGCATCCTCAAGCTCTAACACACACCACAACCAATCAAACTAGATGTTATGAATAGTAATACCTAATTTTTCAAATTTTATAAATTCTATCTCTTAAAATAGACTTCATTTTTGGATTTGGAGTATCGAATTTATCCTAAGGTGAAATTTTGGTACTTTTCAGATAACTTTAATATTTTTGATAAATAGTGAAAATTACTAAATTTTAATTAAAAAGATATTTTTTAATCAAAATAATTAATAGTGATAAATTATGGATTTTTGTGGTTTTAAAGTATATTTGTAATATATTCTTACAATTTAAATTTTTTTTTCCATTGGACATAATTTCACAATTAAACCGGACATAAACAAGTATCAATCTTTTGATAGTTATTATATCATAAAAACACGCTTTTTGTTTTGACAGCGGGAATTAATTTTAAATTAATTTATGCCACTTCTGTGTTTTGAATTATGAAAAATGGATTCCATATTTGAATTAGAATTTCCAAATTGTGTAAATTGGTAACATTTAATTTTATAAATTTTGAATAAATACTTCGGTAAATATTTTATTTATCATGGTTCTAAGGTAATTCTGGTAAATAAGGGTTAAAAAATAATATTATAATTATACTACATTACCCTAAAACGTGTCCTAACCTTTTTGGTGGATACATCTCCGACCATGGGAATATTTGGGTCGATTTTCGGACCCCATGGGGACACTTTTAGGTGATAGGGACACATTATTTTAATTACATTAAAATAAATACAAAAATGACAAAAGCATATATCTTGTAGAAAAAAAATTTTTACATTGGGTTATATATGTTGAATTTTGAATATAAATATTAATTAGAAATATAAAAATATTTCCTACATAATAGTATTTTATTTATAATTTTGAGTCATTATGTAATTTAATTTATTTATGACACAATGGTTATGCAATAATTACCGAATTAATGAAAAATTATAATAATTGATATTATAAATACCCAAATAAATGTAATATGAGACTTTTTATAAATAACAATAATTTTATATGATAATATGACATGTTATGATTGATTTAATACACTTTGTTCAAAGTAATAATTCTGTTATGAGTTTTAAAAAAAATCAATTATTGAATAGTGTCAAAATTGACATAAAATAGTTTTTAAAACAAATATTATATTATTAATTGATATTAAATTCCTAAAAATATAAGGTTCGACCAAGAGACTTATATCATGATAGGTGTATCATTAATGGACCACTTCAGAGTCTCTTGGATGTATATAGTATGTTTATTAACCATATAATAAAAAATACAAAGAGACATTGTAAAAGTGAAACTAATTAACTAAGAGTTAATACTTAAAGATAAGGTTAATATAGTAACCCAAACCTGTCTAAATCCTACTGGTTGAGTTTTTTTAGACCCATATCCACCTTAAATTTTAAATAATCTACTTTGGAGCCATTAGAAACCGAATATTAATTTATTATAAAATAATATTTCTATCTTTTCCAAAGGTGCCCCTCACCCCTCTTATAAAAGAGAACTACCCTTCTCATTAATTCACAACTTCAAAGCCATTTGGCTAGGCCTAACACTGCCCAAATACTCTCTCCACTTCCCTAACTTCATCCTAGAGTCCTTCCTTTAGTCAGAAAGACAACCTAAGGAGCCCTTTTGATCAAATCAAAAGGAAGAACCCGAAGAAGAGGTAATGTTATCACCAACCTTTTTCAAGTTCCTTTCTTCTTCCACTTATTATTTATTAGTTATTACCGTTCTAAAATAATGAATCCAGTATCTTATATATATATTTATGTTATTATAAATATGGTACAACCATATTCCGTATTCTATCCACCCTTTGAATAACTATCACCATCGTGCGTACGTACGGCTTACCATCTCCACATCGTGGTGTAATTGTTATTCAATAAATTATTATTTGAATGAGTATAATAATTATGTGTAATTCATGTTAATAATAAAAATAACATGATAATTATACTTTATATATGATATAACATCAAATTATATAATATTTTAACATCAAAAGAATGATATTGTCGCTCGTGCGTACGTACGGACTACCGTCTCCACGAACGTGATGAGATTCATTCTCCATCGTATCCATTCAAGTCTAATTCTCATATGATGATTAATAATGGTATCTAAGTACTTGAAATCATTCTGGATATGATTATGATACAACCTATCCATGACAAACAAGGCTTACGTAACAAAACATATAAAAGAAAACGAGTAAGTTAACACATGAAACAACGATAATACTAAGATATTATTAACAAATCAATGTTAAAAGATAATATATGATATCATATTAATGTAAATGATTATTGTATAATGTAATAACAATTATTTCACCATTATACATGAGATTATCCTGCCCCAACCAAGGAAAAGTACAAGGTAAGTGTTTATTTTGCAATATCTTCATTATCTGAGGTTGTTTATAAGTAATAATCTACTGGGACTTCTTTATCATCCACATCCCCGTTTCTTAGAAATGTATATCAAAAAAAATTACTATTTACTAGAATATGGGATAATGTAATTTATTCCATTGTTTGAATTTTTATAAGATTTTTATAAAGGAATCTCTCTGTCGTTTTCCAAACAAGGGTCTTTTTTAACCTTTTCGACAGAATTAAGGTAAGAATGTTTTTTAAATTATACGGTGGGTGCAGCTACTTTCTGTCATTATAAAATCTTAGAAGACCCCCTTACAAGATTATAAGAACATTTTCAACGAAAATGTTTTATTTTATATATATATGACTCTTAAATGATTTCAAAATAGAAATAGATATTTTACAAAAAAGAGTTTTGATTTCATCTATGTCAACATACATTGATGGATTTTATGCTTACTTGAAGTTGATTTATTATGATACAAAACTTCTATATTGTATCGAAGGTTTTGTGATATATTTGACTATGGATGTGTTATTTTTATACCAATCATAGTTTATGGATGAAGTATTTACATTTCGTATGATAGTTTTATTATGAATGTTTATGTTATGTTTAAACCTTTTCATATGGGAATGCATTGGACTTAATATGTGACGGGTAGAGCCCGCTATAACTCCTTGATGCATCAGTAGGTATCATTAGACAAAATAGTGTCTTGTAACAAGGCCTTGAAAAAATATTATTTTTTGTCATGGCATGAGGCATTGGCTATGTGGTTATGATAGTCTGGCATTATGCATTGCATCATTTTGAAAGTGATTATTGATGTTTCATGTGATTAGTAGTTTAGTAGAATATCCATGTGAATTGATAAATTGCATTATTTCATTTTATTTTTTCCATAATATATTTAAGTTCAAGTTTAAAAGGCTTTTGATTTAGTTATACATTGTCTTAAATGTTTATTCTTATTTACAAAAGTTTCTGCTATATTGTTATCCTTACTGGGCATTTGAGATCACCCCTTTTCTATGTTTTATTTTTCCCAAGATGTGAAGAAGTAATTTATGAATGACCTGCAGGGATAGTATGAGGGGATAAGAGTGTGGACTATGGACACTATATAGTTGTAGTTTTCATTTTATGATGTAATGTAAACTTTATTAATGTATCTAGTGTTTGCAAGGCTACTAAACTAATCGGTCATTCGAGACTTGATCTTTATTGTGATCATGCCAATGTTATGTAATAATGCACCAACTCTAGGTAACTGGGGTCGTGGCATTACAGTTGGTATCCGAGGGAGATTCAGTACAAACCTTGGAAGCTAGATTTAGATAAACTCTTATTATATTACATAGATTTAAGATGGACTTTTAGTATTAGTATAGAAGAACTTCCTAGAATTTTTGTATTGTAGAGATTTTGTGAGTTTTCCGAGCAATACATCCCTGTCTGGATACGAGCAGGTAGTGGTGGCTTTGGAACAGATGTACCTAGAGGTAAAACCCGAAAACACAGATTTGAACTAGACTCGAATGGGAACTGGTGCACGACAACGGGCCTTGCTGCACTTTTGGTTACGACACTCCCGGGGGATATGCTTAGGATAACTCTCATATTCATTACAAATCATTATGAAGGGTTTATGTGTATATACTTCCTCAAAAAAAACATTTTTATGATTATGGATTATATCCATAAATAGTTCAATTTATGTTAAGTGTTTTATAAGTATGGAATTATGTATTTTGATCTATTAAATGATGTAGTATCTGCCTTTGTTTAGAAATGGCACCTAGTGGATGAAATGGAAACCGTATCAATGCAGTGGCTCCATGTAGGGATTTCCCTCCTGCTCAAGATAATTATAGTGGAGATGGTGATACAACTAGTGCTAATAAACTTATCACCATACTGGGACAACTCACTCAGGTTATGAATAATAACCATACCCATATGGAGCACCCTGATCTGCGACGTGGAGGATCAATGTTATATTTTCTAATGAGGAAACAACCACCAACGTTCAATGGGAGTACAAATACCTTAGTATCTGAGAAATGGATAAATTCCCTAGAGATAATATTTCTGGCATTGGGGAGTAGTGAAAGGGAAAAAGTTATCATAACAGTTTACTGCCTCACTGGAGATGCTGATCAATGGTGGTCATTTATTCAAAACATGATGGAAGATGATGAAGTTTCAAATATGGAATGGAGGTAGTTCAAAGATCTGTTTTTAGAAAAATACATTCCTCGTGTCCATCGAGCATATATGGAAAGACAATTTCTAAGTCTGAAACAAAAGGAGGATGAGAATATCGTAAAGTATGAGGCTAACTTTACAAGGTTGGAAAGGTATGCTGGAGATTATATATGTAACCCAAAAGTATGATTGATAATTTTTTTGTTGGGTTAAAACCATTTCTCCATCTAGCATTAGTCTCACAATCCTTCTCATCGTACGAAGACATTGTCTCATGTGCTATCAGGATAGAAAATGAATTCTCCAAGTCATACGACTTTAAAGAAAAGCAAGAGAAGAAGAGATCTTCTGATCAATCTGGGAATGGAAATAAAGGGATGAAGGGATATGTTGAATATCCATCCTGTAGTAAATGTGGGAATAAACACCCCGGTACTTTCATAAAAGGAACGGGAGTATGTTACAATTGTCCGGAAAAGGCCACCAAGCTCTTGATTGCAAGGGAACGAAGTAAGCTACCGATGTCCAATGCTACAATTTTAGGGAGATGGGACTATTTGAAAATGAATGCCCAAAGCATCAGGGGAATATACCTAAGAAAAGGCCAAGGGATCAAGGCCAAGCATATGCTATCACTACTGCTGATATAGATTCTCCAAAAGACGTTGTGGCAGGTAATTTAATGGTTTCCTCAAGTTTAGAAAATGCATTATTTGATTCTCGATCATCGCATTGTTTCATATATTCCCAGTTAGCTAAGAAAATTAAATATTTCCAATTTGATTTGACAACGGAGTTGTCAGTTAAAACATCTAATGGAAGTATCATTGCATCAATGTTTTGTGAATCAGTCCCCATTAGAGCACATAAATGTTATTTATCTTCTGATCTCACTTTCATAACTGTGATTGAGTTTGATATAATTCTTGGTAATGGCTGGATTTCGGAGCATGATGTGAAGATTTATTATAAGACGAAGGAGGATATGATTTTTGATGATGATGATAAGGAAAACCTTATCTTTAGAGCAGAATCATCACCACCTAATTCTTATCTAGATCCACCCACAGTAGCTCAACTAAATTCAATAATTGGGGAGAAAGTGAATGAATTACTATGGGTGAGGAAAGGAATGTTCAAATAAGGAACATACTTGTTGTGAAAGAATATGTAGATGTGTTTCTGGAAGATTTGTCAGGACATCCTACAGATTGAGAAGTTGAGTGTTCCATTGATTTAATTCCTGAATCAAGGCTTATATCAAATACCCCTTATAGAATGTCCAAAGTTGAATTAGTTGAACTAAAGAAACATCTAGAGGAATTGAGTAACAAGGGATTTATTCGCACTAGTTTTCTACATGGGGAGCCCCTATTTTTTTTGTTAAAAAGGAAGATGGATCTATGATGTTATGTATCATCTATAGGGAGATCAATGATATAACAATAAAGAACAAGTATCCCCTACCTTGGATTGATGATTTATTTGACCAACTACATGGAGATCAATAATTTTCAAAAATTGACCTTTGATCTGGATAACATCAGTTGTGTGTGAATAAGGAAGACATTCTGAAGACAGCATTTTGAACATGGTACGGGCATTATGAGTTTACAGTACTTCCTTTTGGATTGACTAATACACCCCTTATTTTTATGTATCTAATGAAAAATGTATTCAATGAATATCTTGATGACTTTGTAGTGGTATTTATTGATTATATCTTGGTATAGTCCAAAAGCTACAAAGATCATGAAAATCACATGCACATTTTATTGAAGACTTTGAGAAGACATGAATTAAATGAGAAGTTTAGCAAGTGTGAATCCTGGATTTCGGAGATTTCTTTTCTTGGCCATATTGTCTCTAAATATGGAATCTCTGTTGATCCTTCTAAGACCAAGGCAATCCAAGAATGGAATTCACCGACGATTATAACTGAGGTACGTAGTTTTATTGGTTTAACCGGTTATTATCGATGTTTCGTCCAGAATGTTTTCCAGTTGGCAAACCCATTAACAAAGCTCACACGTAAAGGGGTTAAATTTGTTTGGAAAAAATAGTGTGAAGAATGTTTCAAAGAACTGAATAGAATATTTTTCAATGCTCCTATATTGACTCTACCATCAGGTAATGATGGGTTTGTTATTTATAATTATGCATCGAAGAAAGGACTTGGTTGTGTCCTAATGCAGAATGATAGGGTTATTTCCTATGCATCACGACAGTTGAAAATAAATGAACAAAACTATCCTACTCAGGTTATCGAGTTAGCAGCTGTGATCTTTGTTTTGAAGATATGGAAGCACTACCTCTATGGTGAAAATATGATATTTATACTTATCATAAGAGTTTGAAGTATATTTTCTCACAAAAAGAACTCAACATTAGGCAAAGGAGATGACTTGAATTACTCAAGGATTATGATTGTATGATACACTACCACTCGCGGAAGGAAAACAACGTGGCAGATGATTTGAGTAGAAAAGATCATGGAGTTTTGAACAATATGATATTTGAAAGGGATCCAATTTTCATGGATCTAGTGATGATGGACATGGGAATAACTAGGGAAGGTGAAACATCAATGCTTTTTCAAATAGTTGCCAAAACATCTTTACTAGAATGGATTAAGAGTTCTCAGACCGATGATGAAGAATTTATAAATAATATTAAAGATGTAAATGATGGGATATTGGGAGAAATTGTGTATGAAGAAGAAATTTTTAAATTCTGGAAGAGACTTTGTGTTCCCGATATACCTGATCTAAAAAGGGAATTGCTGGATGATGACCATAGTTCTAATTTCTCTATACACCATGGGAGCACCAAAATGTATAGATATTTGAAGGAAGATTTTTGTTGGGTCAACATGAAGAGGGAGATTGATGATTTTGTGTCAAAATATGTGTTTTGTCAACAAGTGAAAGCTGGAAGGCAACAACCTGGTGGAGTATTGCAACCTCTTCCCATACCATAGTGAAAATGGGATAATATCACGATGGACATTGTCATGGGACTACCAAAGACTCCTAGAAGGAATAATGAAATATGGGTTATTATTGATCATCATACAATGTAAGAAAATTTTCTTTCTATAATAGAAGATCTACCACTGGAATGTCTAGCAAGACTATATATTGATGAAGTTGTGAGACTTCATGGAGTACCCCTATCGATTGTTTCTGATCAAGATCCCCATTTTACATCAAGATTATGGAAATGTCATCATAAGTCCTTGGATACTGAACTTCATTTGAGCACTGCCTACCACCCTCAAACAGATGGACAATCAGAACGAACTATTCAAACCTTAGAAGACATGTTGATATCCTGCTCACTTGACTTTCAGGGTATGTGGGATCAATATTTACCTCTGGTAGAATTTTCCTATAACAATAGCTTCCATTAAAGTATTCAGATGGAACCATATGAAGCGTTATACGGAAAGAGATGTCGCACACCAACATGTTGGGATGTGGTTGGTGAAAGAAAACTTGTAGGCCAAGAACTGGTGGAGGAAATGATTGAAAAGGTGAATGTAATCCAAAACCACAACAAAGCAGCTCAAAGTAGGCAGAAGAGATGTGCTGATAATCGAAGGAAGGATTTGGATTTTCAATTAGGGGATCATGTTTTCTTGAAGGTATCTACAAGGAAGGTATTCATACGTTTTTGGTAAGAAAGGTAAATTGAGCCCCAGGTACATCGGACCTTTCAAAATTCCAGAATGAATTAGGGATGTAGCTTACCGTTTGGCTATGCCGCCAAATCTCTCCAAAGTTCACGATGTGTTCCACGTATCACTATTGAAGAAATACATGCCTGACCCAACGGATGTACTCACCTACGAGGAATTAGAACTAGAACCCGATCTGTCTTATTGCGAAGAGACCGTCAAGAATCTTGATACGAGAGAACAAGTAATGAGAAACCGGACGACTCTTCTGGTAAAACTCTTGTAGAGAAACCATACGATGGAAGATGCAATGTCGGAACCCGAGGAACATATGATGAAGAACCACCCGAGTCTTTTCTTGCGGTATTATTCTAGAAATTTTGAGGAAGAAATTATTTGAAGGAGCGGAGAATGTAACACCCCAAGCTTCTACGGTACGCTTCTCTTTGAATAATGCAATAGTGTGTGGTGTACGCAACATCGCGCTCTAACACACACCACAACCAATAACCTAGCTTTTATGAATAGTAATACCTACTTTTTAAAATATTATAAATTTAATCTCTCAAAATGGACTTCATTTTTGGATTCAGAGTATCAAACTTAGCCTAAGGTGAAATTTTGGTACTTTTCGGATAACTTTAATATTTTGATGAATATGGAAAATTACTAAATATTAATTAAAAACAACTTTTTTAATCAAAATAATTAATAGTGATAAATTATGAATTTGAGTGGTTTTAAATTATATTTGTAATATATTTATACCATTTAATACAATTTTGTTCATTGGACATAATTTCACAATTAAACCGGACATAAACAAGTTTCAATCTTTTGATAGTTATTATATCTTAAAAACACGCTTTTTGTTTTGACAGTGGGAATTGATTTTAAATTAATTTCTTCCACTAATTTGTTTTGAATTTTCAAAAATGGATTCCATATTTAGAATCTATATTTCCAAATTGTTTAAATAGGTAACTTTTATTTTTAGGCATTTTGAATAATTACTTCGGTAAATATTTTATTTACCATAGTTAAAGGGTAAATCTGATAAATAAGGGTTAACAAATAATATTATAATAATACTAAAGTACCCTAAAACGTGACATAAACTTATTAGTGGATACATTTCCAACCATCAACATCTTTGGGTTGATTTTCGAACCCCATGGAGCTACTTGTAGGTGATAGGGACACTTTAATTTAATTATGTTATAATAAATATAATAATTATATAAGCATATATCTTTTAGAAAACTAATTTTTATGTAGGGTTATATATGATGGATTTTCAACTATAAATATTACATAGAATGATAAAACTATTTCCTACATAATTTTATTTTATTTATAATTTTTAGACATTACATAGTTTAATTTAGTTATGACATAATGGTGATACAGTAATTACCTAAAAAATGAAAAATTAGAATAATTGATATTATAAATACCAAAATAAATATAATTTGAGACTTATTATAAATACGAATAATTTTCAACAATAATATGAATTGTTAGGATTGATTTAATTAACTTTATTGGAAGTAATCATTCTGTTATGAGTTTTAAAAAAATCAATTATTGAATAGTGTCAAAATCTACATAAAAGTGTTTTTAAAACAAATATTATATTATTAAATGATATTAAATTACTAAAAATCAAATATTCGGCCAAGAGACTTATATCATGATCGGTGTATCATTAATGGACAACATGGGATTCTCTTAGATGTATATAGTAAGTTTATTAACCATATTATATAAAAATACAAAGAGACGTTGTAAAAGTGAAACTAATTAACTAAGAGTTAATACTTAAAGATAAGGTTAATATAGTAACCCAAACCTGTCTAAATTCTATTGGTTGAGTGATTTTAGACCCATCCCCACCTTAACCGTTAAATAATCTACTTTGGAGCCATTAGAAACTGAATATGAATTTATTATAAAATAATATTTCTATCTTTTCCAATGGTGCCCCTCACCGCTATTATAAAAGGGCACTCCCCCCTCTCATTAATTAACACCTTCAAAGCCATTTGTATCGGCCTAACTCTACCCAAATACTCTATAAACTTCCCTCACTTCATCCTAAGGGTCTTACTTTAGTCATAATGCCAACCTATAGAGCCCTTTTGATCAAATAAAAGGAAGAACCCAAAGAAGATGTAATGTTTTCACCACATTTTTTCATGTTCCTTTCTTATTCCACTTATTCATTCTTTGTTATTACCATTCTAAAATAATAAATCCAGTATCTTATATATACTGTGATATTATTATAAATATGGTACAACCATATTCAATATTCTATCCACCCTTTGAATAACATGTCACCATACATGCGTACGTACGACTTACCGTCTCCAAGTCGTGGTGTAATTGTTATTCAACAAATTATTATTTGGATGGGTATAATAATGATTTGTAATTAATGTAAATAATAAATATAACCTGATAATGATTCTGTATATATTATATACCATCCAATTGTATATTATTTTAATATCAAAAGAATGATATTATCGCTCGTGCGTACGTACGGACTACCGTCTCCATGAACGCGATAAGATTCATTATCCATCATATCCATTCAAGTATAATTCTCATTTGATGGTTAATAATAGAATATAAGGAATTGATATAATTCTGGATATGATTAAGATACAACCTATCCATGACAAACACAGCTTACGTAACAAAACATATAAAAGAAAACGAGTAAGTTAACACCCAAAACAACGATAATACTAAGATATTATTAACAAATCAATGTTAAAAGATCATATATGATATCATATTAATGTATATGATTCTTTTATAATTTAATAAAAATTAGTTCACCATTATATAGGAGGTTAACCTACCCAAACCAAGGAAAATTACAAAGTAAGGTTTTATTTCACAATCTCGTCATTATCCGAGGTTGTTTATACGTAATAATCTACTGGGAATTTTTTATCATCCACATCCATGTTTCATTAAAATGTATTTCAAATTTTTTTTACTATTTACTATTATATGGGTTAAAGTATTTTATACCCTTGATTGACTTTTTATAAGAGGTTTATAAAGGAATCGTTTCGTCCTTTTCCAAACAAGGTGCTTTTGAACCTTTTTGACAGAATTAATGTAAGAATGTTTTTTTAACATATACGACGGGTGCGGCTATTTTCCGCCATTATAAAATATTTGAAGCTTACCTTAAAAGAATATAAGAATATTTTCAATGAAAATGTTTTATTTTATAAATATATGTCTCTTAAATGATTTCAAAATAGAAAGAGATATTTCTCTAAAAAGAGTTTTGATTTCTTCTATGTCAACATCATTTGATGGATTTTACGCTTATTTGAAGTTGATATATTATGATATAAAACTTCTATTTTAATTGAAGTTTTTGTGATATTTTTGACTCTGGATGTGTTATTTTTATACCATTCATGGTTTATGGATGAAGTATTTACATTTTGTATACTAGTTTTATTATGAATGTTCATGTTATGGTTAAACATTTTCATATGGGAATCCATTGGACTTAATATGTGACTGGTGGATCCCTCTATAGCTCTTCGATGCCTTGGTATGTCTAATGAGTGAAACTATTGTCTTTGCACAAGTCCTTGACAAAATCTTATTTGTATTCTTGGCACGAGGCCCAGGCTATATTGTTATGATAGTCTGACATTATGCATTTCATCATTATGAAAGTGGTTATTGATATTCAATGTGATTATTCGTTTAGTAAAATATACATGTGAATAAGTAAATGGAATTACTTCATTTTATTTTTTCCATACTATGATGAAGTTCATATTTAAAATGATTTTGTTTTAGTTATACATTACCTTAAATGTTTATTCTTATTTATGAAAGTTTTCGCTATATTGTTATCGTTACTGGGCATTTTAGCTCACCCATTTTCTATGTTTTATTTTTCCCAGGATGTGAAGAATTAATTTATGAATGACCTACAGGGATAGTATGACGGGATAATAGTGTCGACTCTGGAGACTGTATTGTTGTAGTTTTCTTTTTTATGATGTAATGTAAACTTTATTAATGTACCTAGTTATTCCAAGGCTACTAAACTAATCGGTCTTTTGAGACTTGATATTTCTTGTGATCATGCAAATGTTATGTAATAATGCACCAACTCTAGGTACTGGGGTGAGTTCATTATAGCCAAGGTACAAGTCAATGTAAATGTCCAACTCTCTAAAAGGAGGTAGACCCGAAACATCATCAGGGAATACATCCGTGTACTGGTCCACCACTACAGGATAACTCAGACTCTCCACATAAGCTTCTATGGGGGTAAGGCTATCCAACTGATAAGTGATCGATTGTATTCTCTCCAGGTAAGTTCATCATGTGCTACAAAGGCTCCCTTATTTCCGATGAAGGTTAACCTGGTCCCATCCATGCGAACACACCACACATTGTGCCTAATACAGTTTCTCTGAGCATGGACTGTAGATAACTATTCCCTACCAAAGATAACATCATAAGGCCTTGACGCTGCTACTATGAGATTCCAGGAAAATCTCTCTCATCCTAGAGCAAGATCACACTGTTTGAACTAGTTCATAATAATTGAATATGCTCCCGTAGGAGTCTCTAACTGTAAAAATCGATCCAATGGCTCCTTCTGAATATCTGAGCTCCAAAAGAGGGATGTATCAATAAAAGAATGAATGTAACTTGTGTCTATAAGTACTATGGATAATGTGGATTAGATATAGATCAAATCTCTTATCATCTCTATAGCGCTATGATCATAGGACTCCGCTTGTTGGAGCTAAGCTCGCCTATGTCCTCCTACTCCCTGTGGTTAGGGGGGACCTCCAGGTGGTGGTGTCAGTAACATCTCGAATTGTCGCCCACTACCTGTTGCATTTCCATCTCCTCTGCCACATCTGCCTACTCCCTACAGACCTCACAGTTTAACCTATGTCTCTACATGGGTTGTCCTTCGACCACCTTCTAATCATCAATATGGTGGATCTAATAGTCATGATCCATGTTGCCCTACCCCACCACATGCGTTACATTTCATGATCCCAGCATGAATGGAACTAACTCGGGTGCCCCGCACAAACCGCCCTGAATCCTACGGTCCTCCACATGTAGGTCAGGTCACTTTGGACCTTTATGACATCTGTCTGCTACTAGGAATTGAAGACTCTACTACGTGACATCCAGTGGTGGGTCTCACTGCTGGTGACTGCTCAGCAGGGAAACTCTCCACTAAGAGGGCTCTCTCTAACACCCACACATGTGTCAGGATGCTATGAGAAATCAGCGATGCCATGATGTCTCCCCTGAGTCCCTACTCGAAGGATTAGGCCTAATAAAATGGGTCATGCACCAAATCAGTGGAGTATCGTGAGAGTTTAGTGAACCTCACTGTGTACTGAGCCACACTCATTCTTCCCCACTACAGATGAAGAAGCTCATGTATGCACACTGCACAAAGAGTCGCTGGAACAAACACTTCCCAAATTAGATTCTCAAATTCAACCCAGAGAAGCATCACCTTGTTGTGAATCTGGAGAATCATGCCACACAATCATCCTATTGTGAAATATAGAAGACTATTGGCACAGATCACCATGAGATCAGATGGTGTCCCTACCAGTCGGAAGACTCTCACCATGGCCTCCAGCCAATCCTCAGCCGCATGTGGGTCCATCTCTCCCTTGAACCTGGGTGGCCTTGGGAACAGGAACTCATGAAATGTGCTCAAGTGGCATGCACACTCTATTGTTGGCTCTGGTGGAATCGATGTCCTTGTAGAAAATTTTACTGCTTGTGCCTCAACTGCTGCTTCTACAGGAAGGGGGCCCTGCATCGAGGCCTCGTAGCTCAGTGGAAAATCAGTGAGTACTATATCTGGAACCCTAGATGGCTGTCTCCATGAAGGCATCCGGAAACGAAAAAATATCACCACGGTCAAAATTTTTATCCTAGTCAGGTGACTCAAATAATTCAAAAAAGAAAACTCTTTAAAGGACACACACAACCAGTGTTTTCATGTAATGAGTCAGAAATTAGAATTCAAGGTGTGGGTGTATGGATATGTTGGCCGTCATACCAACACTACATTACATTAACTAATAACCACAATCACAACACTTAACACTATTGATGTTAAAAATATATTATAGTCATACGTTCTACAGTAGAACTAACTTCTCTTATACCAATTTCTCATGACCAATCCCCCAATGACCATGGCGTGACTACCCTGAGCCCACCTTCCATACCCCATGGGCTGGTGATGAGCACTGAAAGGCGTATTCCCTAAAACCAGGAAGGAATTTCCTTTTTATCCTGTAAACACACACAACCATGCTCACAAAATGATACGAACACATGTAAAATCTATAAGAAAAAGAGTTCTAAAAGTAAGAGGGGCAAGAATACAAGCCCAACTGAAAAGGTACTAGTACAACTGAAATAAAATACAACTGAAGAAAGAGAAATAAAGCAACTGGGTCATCCTATGAGGTTCCTACCTGAAGGGTATGTATGGATTTCCTCCTCTGCACTCCACGGTCACATGTCTCCTCTTCGTACCGACATGTCGTATGGTCGACCTCAGGGCACCGTCCAATACTGGTACCCTCATCCTCGATAAATGTTGTCCGTCATCACCACCAAACACAAAAAGGAGGGGGCATATCTTGTGCAGGGGTGAGTATAACTATACTCAGTAGGGACCTCGACGCCTTCAAGGTCTCACAAAATCCACAAAGGATAAACATCAATTCATGAAATTCACTGAAAACCCTACTTAGGAATATGCCCATACATATACCTAAGTTATCAATTATACCAATATCGATCATGAGGAAACATGGGGTCCAACCCAAAAGCCCAATGCTCAACTATTCCATAAAATAAGTAATACCACAATGATAAGTACCACATAGGTATGCCACATAGAAGAATACCACCAAGGTATTACCATGATAAAAAGTACCGCACATGTACGAACTCATCTCACACCAGGTATAACACAGTTATAGAAGTAGAGATTATTAGATGTAACTAGAGAATCATCTTACCCTTTTATGAGTCAGTCCCACGAAGGATCCCTAATCATCATTAGACCACAGACGATCATATTACATCATCAGACCCACACAGGATCCTAGTACCTTGTCATTACTTCGTCAGACCCACAAAGAATCCTTGTATATATCTAGTACGTCCTCATACCCACATAATATCTCTAGGTTCTGACCCAAAAAGGATCACTTGATGCTGACACACACAGGATCACTCGGTGTTGACCGAAAAAGGATCGCACTGTGTTGAACCACTAAGGATTGCTATGTTCTGACCCATACAGGATCGTTTAGTGCTAACCCACACACAATTTATTGGTTTTACAAAACACAGGATCAATCGTTGTTTCCAAACAATGGATCATTATTCAATCTTCACTTCACATCAACCTACTGGGTTCCCAAACTAAGATTGCTCATCTCTGGAAGGTTTCACACGTCACACCATTGGTTAATACTCCAACAGCCACGAAGCCCCATGAAAAAGTATCCCCAAGGACCACCACATCATAGGGGTCTCAACGCAACAGAATGTGTGTAAATAGAACACACAGTCTCTATGTTATTAATCATTCAGTCCCGATGGCCTTTTTGGATTTCTGCACGATGCAACACGACCATATCCGAACATTATCCAAATCTCATATGGTGTATACCAAAGGGACCTTTCACTCTAATGTTTACATTTCCATTGATGGTTTGTTAAACATACTCTTGGTGCCAAAGTTATGGCCGATAGAGTGAAAAACACGTAGCTGGTCTGGGTCTGGTCCGACCTGATAGGACCGATCCAGATTGGGTCTACATGGCCCATTGGGTCTATCCTGGCCTATGCTAGGCTGTGTGGGGGCTGCGGAGCAGTGCGAGGCTGCGAGGCCGTGTGACGGCGAGGCCGCCGGGGTCGTGGAGGGATGCATTTCGGTAAAGGCTGCGGGGCGGTGAGGCCATGAGGGAAGAAGAGGATAGTGAGGCGGCGAGGTGGTGGGCAGTGGTGGTCGCAGGCAACACAAGGCCACTGGGTGATGGAGGCTGTGAGAAGCGTGAGTCCGCAGGGTGGTGGAGGAAGTTGGTGGCGCGAGGTCGTTGGGCGGCGATGGTCGCGGACGATGGATTCCATGACCGGCGTGAGGCCGTTGGCCAGCAGACACCGCATATGATGTGAGGCCATAAGAGGCGGAGGCCGCGGGGTGGCATCATTGAGTCGTTGCCTTCATCGTGGCCTGAAGTGGTGCGGGCCGCCGCATCCACTCCTCATCATGACACAAAGCTGGATTCTTCCATCACGAAGAACACACCATTGAAGAAGAAATGTGGAGAGACAGGGAAATGTTTGTTTGGCCCACACCATTCACGTTAGAGTGGTAGAATGCAGCTCTACAAAATCTGGAATGAAGACCATCAAACCCTACAACCTCCTGCAATGATTATTCCCAAACCTGCAAAAGAAATAATCCATATATCAACTAGTTAGAGAGTTGATCCACATTCTTTGTTTTAGTATGGAAGAACATGGAAATATAAAATCATACACGATGACACCGCTACCTTGGATATTTCTCGACAGTAGCGTGAGGAAAGAGATAAAGTCACTGGGGATAGATGAACGTTGGTGACGTTGGCGTTTCATCAATTTTCGGTTCTTTTTTGATGAACATGTTCCTCTTTGGTGTGATCAATTTTTAATTGGGGAGTGCATTCTTCGTTGGAGAACGTGTTCGTCATTGGAGAGAATTATCCGTCAAATGGATCTCCACTCCCAAATCCCCCAAAATGTGAAAATATCCCCCATATTAGTTAATGTATATCAAATTAAAAAGGATTGAACAATTAATTGAGGGAACAATTAATTGTACCACATTAGCATAATTCATTGGCTCCAATTAATGAGAGGAAATGATTAATGGGGATATGAGGGGTTTCTCCCCCATTAAGATGGGTCAGGTGGTCCCAACCACTCAATTCAAAATGGTGGTTAGTTTAGGTGGTCCCCACCTCTAAAAATCCAAATTGGAGGATTAGGCTCGAGTGGTCCCAAAAACAACAACTCAGGTTGAGGGGTTTCTAAAAAAATATAAAAATGTTAACTTTTTTATTTATTTCATTATTTCATGAAAAACACAAATTCAATAATTCACCCTCGACCTACTACGGTCGAGGTGAAGGTCTCCATAAGTGAATATTGGAACTATGAATTCAACGGTGTCGTCATATTTCAATTCAGATCACCAGTTAAAAAGTTAAAAAACCCACACGCACATTTACTGAACATACCTGAAAAAAATTAGTTCAGATATTTATTTCAGGCACACCGGGCCTCGAAATCACATGCTGAAAATTTTCTAAGACTCCTAACATTCAAATATATTTAAAAAAAATACACGGAAATTCCGAGTATTTAAAAAAATTTACATGTTGTTCCATTCATGTCATTTTAATGAGATATAAATCATTAACTCATGCATTGGAGGTAGATATATGTCCCACCCTTCTTATAATGAAATCTTTCTTACACGTACGCAAAAAAAAATCATTCAATATAGTTTAACCCAAGAAATAAAATGGGTTTCTTCAGCATCATTCTATCATAACTTATTCTTTATAAAATATCATTCTATAATTAGCACAATTAAATCAAACTACTAATATGGATAAAAACATAATGCTATCTAAAATTATCATCGTAGAAGGAAAATAATTTTGATAAAACACTTAAACATAGTTCTTGAGGAAAATATCTTTTTTCTTAAATTTTTTTTTATTTTATCAAAATGTCATGCAATCTAAAAAGAAAAAAAATTATTTGAAAATAACCATGAAATAGTGTAGTGGATGGTTCATGGAAATAAAAAGTCATTAAACTGTAAAAATCCATTCGTGTCTTATACGTTTTAAAAACATTCTCCTCGTGCTTTTACCAGAAAAGGAAAAAAATTACCTTTTATGAAAAACGTTAGAATGATTCCTTCCAAACCATATAGTAAAATTCAAAATGTGTAAAAATTTAATTAACCATATATATGAGATTAGTAAACATTTAAAGAGAATATTCATAGAAAACATGGACATGGATATTTAATATACCTTCAGTAAATACATAAGTATAAACAATCTTAGATAAAAGAGAGATTTGAAAAATTATGCTTTACCTTGTACTTTTTAATAGTCATGGATGTGGTCACATATTTTATAATGACTAAATCATGTTATTAAATTATTACAGTACCATATCTATATTTATGATATCATATATGATCGTAATATACCATTATGTTAACAGTATTTCTATATTACAATTATTTTAGGTGCTAACTTCTTCGTTTTCCCATTCCAATTTGTCCATAGAAGTAATGTTTTTTATACATAGAGTGAACTTTTTTTCATATTTATTATTTTCCCCCATTATATAAATTTTATAAGATGAGTGAATTGTTAACAGGGAGAACGAATATCAATGTGTCATGGAGATAGAAGGTCGTACGTACGCACGAGCGATGATATCATTCTCATGGTTGTAAAATGGTATATAATTTGATGGTAAATGAATTAAAAATAATCATTATCATATTATATTAATTATTTAAATCCATTATATGATTCATTATTCCCATCCTAATAATGTATTTCTGAATAAAAAATACCCCACGACGTGGAGATGGTATGTCATACGTACGCATACATGGTGATATTTTAATTCGTATGATTGATAAAAGGATTTATAATTTTTTCCCATAATTATAATATCATATCACCATTTACATTATACTAAATTTAATAATTTAGTATTTAGTAAACATATAATGACGAATTATATGAAGAAAATAAATTGAATTGATTTGGTAAAGCAATTACCTCATCTTCATTGGTCATCCTTTGGATCACTTCTTAGGGACAGAACGTATGAATTTTTCGAAAAATAGTACCTCCATAAGATAACTAAAAATTTTTATAAGAGAATTGTGTAGGGTTTGGTTGATCTATATGTCTCAAGGAGGTGTGAGGATATTTGGGAGGAGAATCCTTTTTATAAAATAGAAGGGAGCACATTAAGGAACCCTCAAATTATTAAAATATAATAAGTCTATTCTAGAGATAAAATTTAAAAATGGACCATAAATGCAAATTATAATACCTGTTCGACAATAAATTATCCCATTGCAATTATTTAACATCATTGTGATTTTTAAATAATTTAAAACAAAAATCATGAAATAAGATATTATTATTAACAAATTAAATACTATTCCATTAATTTGACCTATAATACAATAAGAATCGTTTTGAAGTCAAATATAAATCAGTCACACAAATATAATATATCAAATCGAACATTTATTTTATTGGATACATTAACTAATCCAAAATATAAAAAAATTAATTTTATTCAAATCATTTATTCTATTTTTATACTAATTGAATAAATATAATTTTAGAATAGATGAGTCTTTTAAAGTAATTATTGAACTTCTAAAACTTCAAAGAGAAAATTAATATAATGAAAAGGGATTCATTTATTTCAAAATAGACATTTAAATTCATTCATATATTTATTTTTTTACATTTTTGGAGACATAAAATATATTAAAATACAAGATAGTGATATTTTGTAACTATCATTGATTTAAAAATTATATAATTTATATTGATGTACAAGTGTCCATTAAACAACTCAAAATAGATCATATTGTGATAAGTATTGAATATTATTCATCCAATAGTTTCTTGGACATGTTTTGGTTTTATTTAAATCCTTATAATTTTGATCTACCCTAAATTAATTAATTTAACTTTTACTATGGTGTCATGACTTTTCTATTTACAAAGGGTTAATATAGTAACACTAAAATTCCAAAGGATCCATAAATGGACCATTGGTGACATATCTATCTTTTTCCAAAATAGTTGTTCAAATTATACAATTCTATTATTTTTATATAATTTAATAAAATCTTATTTAGTTCAAAATATCATTAACGTCAATTTTGACACTATTCATTAGTTTACTTTTGAGAAATATCATAACATAGATATAGGGCCAAAAACACTCATTTTTACTATAAATAAAATTTCAAAGTCATTTATAAAATTAGTGTATGAAATTAACTCTGTCGAATTATAATTATTTTGGAATTGATAATATCATTTATTTGATATTTCTCTTAAAAAATTAATTAATGTATCACAATTTTGACTATATTTATGGTAATTATTTGACAACTAAATATTAAAAATAAAATCCCATTGTGTAGATAATTTTATTAGATTTATAATGACTATTTAGTTTTTATGATTTATCATTTTTATACATGAATTATAATAATAACACTTATAAGATATAAGAGAGTGACATGTTGTCAGTTTCTTTGGTTTTAATAATAATTACATCGTTTTCATCTATAAGAGTCCAGGACATTAGTCTATTACAACTATTTATTGATATGGGATTGATTTTATTCATCCAATAGGGTCTTTAGAGGTGTTAAATTAATTTTATAATATTATTTTTACCCTTACTTACCCGATTTATCTTTAATCATATTTAAAAAAATAATTAACAATGTTAATATTCATACTACCCAAAAATAAAAGTATCCAATTAACATAATTTGGACCGACTGATTCTAAATATTGAATATATTTTTCAAAATTAAAAACACAAAATTTTTAGTAATTAAATTTATATTAATCTCTTTGTTGAGAGAAAAGGTTTTAAAAGTTAAAACATTTCGAAAGATATAAATGATTATAATATGAATTAAATGTAAAAATAATGCTAATGACATAAATTATATTAAATGGTCAAAATATATATCATTTTGAATTTTAAACCATTCAATACTATTACATAATAAAATAAATTATATCGATGATAAAAGTTATTTTTAATTAAAAATTAGTGTATTTTTACTATTCATTAAAATATAAGAGTTACCAAAAAAATATAAAAATTTTATCCAATGAAAGTTTTTATATTCTGACTACAGATAAGAAGTTTATTTTTTCAAATTTATCTTTTAAATATTTCAAAAACTAGATTTAAAATAGGTGTTCCATCAAAAGGTAGAAAAATGTCATTTTTTTAAGAATCCTTATTTTATACGGAAAAATGAATTTGTTCTTACATCATGTCCATAAAATACATTAGATGAATGTTTATTAAAAATATGGTTATAATTTTCATAACGGCTAGTTTATATCCAATGAAATAACAATATAATTATAATATATCATTGTTTAGTGAAATATATTATCATGTACAATGGAAGCTATCGAGGAAGGTCTCTCTTGAGTTTAACACAAGCCAAGTATATTTTATGTGTAGTGCAAGATTCCATTGGTGTTTCATATAACATATTCAAAATATAGTTCACTTATACCACGAACAAAATCTAAACTCAATGATGCCAAAAATGATTTCTATCAAAATGAAAATCAAATTATATAGAACACAAGACAAGAATATTGTTGCCTATACTGCAAGCTAATATGGTGTTGCATATAGCGCAATATAATCATGGTTTAGTTTAAAAAACATGACAAAAATGAAATTAAATAGAAGATATATCATAATACCTCAGGGTGTTAATTTTCATCCCCCATAAATAGAGTTTCTCCACTAAAACTAATTGGGGGTTATAAATGGATTTCTACTTGAATTTTTCTTTCTTGGAAACCAACATCATAAAAAGGAATACTAAACAACATTTTAAATTAAAAAGATAGAAACATAATTCTTACCCAATGTAACTCATCCTAGGGATTTGAATTAGCAGAAAATAGGTGGTATTTTAAAACACGGATATGGAAAAGATATCTATCCGTCATCTTCTGATAGAGAGAGATAAAGAACAAGGCTAGGATAAAGTTAACAATCTGAATGCCATAAATATGTGTTGATTATATAGAGCATCTAATTTATCAGACAATAAGGTACTAGCCTATCATTTTTTTCCAATATCCTTTTCCTAATGATTAATAACATGAGAACAAATATATACTTGATTTCAGTACAATCTGTCATTGGTCATGCCTTGAAGAATTTTCTCTTCATATCTTATTTAAAGAAATGAAGTTGAATTTTTCATTTGTGATGTGTTACCGATTCATATGATAAAATGATAGGTTATTCTATATGTCTCAAAAAAAAGTTTAGAAATAGTTATAAGCATAAGTCCACCTCATGTTAGATTATACATTACTCTAAAAAACATAAACCAGAAAATGACATATATTCTCCACAAATAATTAAAATTAAAATCATTCAGAAAACTAAAAATATAAAACTTTAGAAGGATGTGAAGTAACACTACTTAGAATATTCCTCCTATAACCCATAAGTTAGTTCATGGTTATCATATTCTGAAAATATGAATACCTTAATCATGAATTACAAAAAAACCTTAGTGAAAACATGAATGATGTCATAAGTACGCTCTTTCCATATCCTAAAACTTTTATATACTCAATCCTTGAGATCACTTTTTCATTCTATCTTTCATGAGCTCATTAATTCTATTAAATATCTCATTATCTCTTTATCCCTTCATTATGTTCAAATCATATTCTTTCCAAAAATATCTAAATAACCATTCATGGTTACCGGTACGATTAATCATATAATTTCAAATAATTAAGGAAAACCAATATTGTAAAAATCCATAACTATTTCTTTATTCCATAGTAACATTAAATTACTTACACAACAACACTCTTAATACACATGTAATCAATCCACTTCCATCATAAAACATTTGACCAAGCTTTATCATTTTATTCCTCAATACATCGTTCATCTCATATATCATTTGTTGTCTCTTCATCATCATCAATAGAAATATTACCCATTCAAACATGATTTTTCAATTAATAAATTTTTTTATAATGGAATTGATTTTCATAATTTGCATACATTACACATTTAAAACATTTTACCATTGTTGATGTCTTAGTAATACCATTATCATAGTCCATTGTTTTAACACAACCTTTTCCATTGCAATTACTGGATTTGTGTCATTCTATTCCACAACCAAATAATCCTATAGTTCCTTTGAAACATTCTCCTTGATTCCTCATCCCACATGATTTATGTGAGTAAAATTTAACATTCATTCCCCTATGATCACCATGATACTTCATCTTCTCTTATTAGATTCATTAAGAAACAATCCATATTTATGATTATTTATCATATTATGAAATTTTGTATTAGGAATAATAATGATATTTCTTTTTCCATCTACTGTTTCATTTTGATGCTTCAGAATAATATCATTCCATTGTCCATCATACAATCTATTAACATTAATCCGCCTGTTTCCAGCCATTTTTCTAAAACCCAAATATAATAGTGTGAGTGGAAAAAATCATACTAGGAAAACAACATAATAAAGGGGGGTACATTAAATATATAGCATTTTATCAATAATCCGTGGATATTTATGATAATTACTACAATTATAGTACTTCAATATTTAGTTAGAGTTTCCCTTAAATAAATCCCTATGCACACCATAGAAATATATCTAGGTATCTCACTGAATTTTTCGCATCCTAGTTTCCATGGGTTGGATAAAACTTTTTTTTACTAATTACTATATAGACCCAATATTGATGTACATGGAAATTACATTTGTTTTTCATATTACATAATACCTGACCCAAATAGATTTCGTAATCCTGTATTATCTTTGTGTCTTTAGAAACTCATACCATAATCTTCTAACTTGGATAACGATTTTCTACATCTCAAATAATGATCTCCCCCTTTTTTTGCAACCTAAAACATTTCTTTATATATTGGGGAAAAGAAAACATAAAAAGGGTGAGATCAAATTAATACTAATTTAAAATATAGAGAACAAAAAAATCATATATATTTGAACATAAAAATAACATGATCATAGTGTTTAAAAACCAAAATCACGAGTCATGAACAAAATCATTGAAAATCATAAGGCATATATCATAAAGAAACATTAATCATGATAAAATAACATGGTAATAAAACATAGAATTGTATCAAAACATTAAGAACATAATTTTATTTCCATGGTAGCCATCACATTGCTTCCAAGAACATCACAGTGCATTATTTTTATTACTGGACCAGGTTTACATGTCATTCTCACCCTGTACTACTAAACCAGTATTACTTATTGTTCTAGTCATGTCTATTACATGAGTTATAAATCATTACCCAATTAATTATAGGGACATATAGGTCCCACTAATCTCATAATTAAATCATTCATACATATTCCACAAAAACATTAATCATTCATCATATCTTAACCAAAGAAATTAAATGGTTTTCTTAAACATAATTTTATATTAAAATATTCGATATATAATATCATTCAATTATTAAAAAAATAAAATCATAGTAATAATAAATATAAAAACATAATCCTATTTAAAAGTGACATCTTAGATGAAAAATAACTTTTACAAAACACTTGAACATAGTTCTTGAGTAAAATATCATTTCTTATTCTAAAATGTTTACCTTTCTCAAAATGTCATGAAAAATCAATGGAAAGGAATTCATTCAAAAATAACCTTTAAATAGTGTAGAGGAATCTTCATGGAAATAAGTTTTCATGAAACTATAAAATTATAATCATGTCATATAAATTAAAAATATAATCTCCTCCAATTTTTTTTCTGGAAAGTAAAAAAGTAACTCATATGGTAAAAACGAGATTTGGAAATTTATCCATTACCTTGTACATTTATTTATTAAAGGCTGTTTTCACATTAGGTATAATGGTTAAATCATGTTATTAAATTACACCAGGACAATTTACATATTTACGATATCATATATGATCCTATTATATCACTTTGTAAATAATATTTCAATATTACAATTATTTCATATGGTTTCAGATTTGTTTTCCCATTCATGTTTTTCCATGTAAGTAATTTTTGTTATCCATAAAGTGTAAATAATTTAATATTAATTATTTTCACTCATCATATTAATTTTATAATCATTCTAGAATTGTTAACGTAGAGAACGAATCTCACTACATCGTGGAGACTGTTGGTCGTACACACGCACGAGGGATAGTATCATTCTCTTTATTGTTAAATGGTATGTAATTGTATGGTATATCAATTAAATAGATTAATTATAATGTTATATTAATTATTTAAATCCATTATCCTCATCATTTTACCCACCCTAATAAATTAATTTTCAATAACAAATTACACAACATCATGGAGATGGTAAGCCGAATGTACACACGTATAGTGATATTGTTATTCTTAGGACTGATTAAAGGCGGTATAATGTGTTCCCTTAATTATAATAACCTATAAGAATGTATAATATAAATGAATTTTTAATTTTTTATGGGATATTTATTGAATTAACAAGAAGAACAAGAACAAAATTTGAATTGAATTGGTAAAGAAATTACCTCTTTTTGGTTGGACATCCTTTGGATCGCTTCTTAGGGACACTAGGGATGCATTTTTAGAAATCTAGCACCTCTATATGTTAACTATTAATAAATATAAGGTAATTTTCAGGTTTTTCTGATCTATAAGTTTCATGGAGGTTTGAGTAAATGTTGGAGGAGATGCCTTTTTATTAGAGAGGAGGGGCCACTTTAAGAAACTCAGAAAATATTAAAATATAATAATACTTTTCTATATATAAATAATAAAAAATGGACCATAATTGATATTTATATTAAAATTTAGACCATATTGTATCCTCTTGTAATAATTTATCATTTTTTTATTTGTAGTTACTTTAATAATAAATTATTTATATAAGATATTATTATTTCCAAATTTATTACTATTCAATTAATTTGACTTAAAAAAAATATGTAAAATTTGAATTCGAATATAATTCTTTCAATCATCTATAATATATCTTATATATCATTAAAATTGGTAATAGACATTATCTAATCCAAAATATAATGAAAACATTATTATTGAAATCATTTATTCTATATTTATGTTTATTAAATAAATATTATTTTAGAATGGATGATACTTTTATGGAAATAATATATATTCTAAATATTAAAAATTAATTCATATAATGAAAATGGTTTCATTTACATAAAATTATGCTTTTATATTAGATTATATATTGATTTTGGCCCTTTTTGGACACATAGAAAATAATAAAATACATGATTGTGATATTTTGTAACTATAATAGATTTAAATAATATATAATTAAATTTCATATAATAGTGTAAATTAAAAAACTCCATATAGATCATATTTTGATATATATTGAATCATATTCATCCAATAATGTTTTGGACATATTTGTTTTATATTAAACCTCATGATTTTGATTTACCCTTAATTTGTTCCTTTAACTCATACGATGGTATCATTTCTTTTTATTTATTAGGGGTTAATATAGTCACTCTAAAATTTTAAATTATACATAAATGGACCATTGGTAATATATTTATCTTAATCACAAATAGTTTTTTGATTTTTATAACTTTATGAATTTTATATAATTCAATAAAATATTATTTATTTCAAAATATCAATTGTGTCAATTTTTTTAGTATTCATTAGTTGACATTTGAGAAATATGTTAACATATATATATGTTAGAAAAAAACCATTAAAATATAAATAACATGTTAAATTCCCCCATAAAATTAGTGTGTGATATTAATTCAGTGAAATTATATTTATTTTTGTATTGATAACACAATTTATTTGATAATTCTCTTAATAAAATAATTAATGTATCACTATTATTTTAGTGTTCATGGTAATTATTTAACATAAAACAACTAAAAATAAAATCCCATCATGTAGATAAATTCATTATGTTTCTAATGAATTTTTACATTCTATGTTTTGTGACGTTTATCTCTAAATTAAAATTATTACATTAATAAGATATATGTGAGTGTCATGTTGTCACTTTCATTAATTTAAATAAAAGTTAAATCAAATTTAGGGAAAGGAGTTTATAAAAAGAATCTATTCAAACCCATAGGTGATATGGGTCGACATTAATTCAATAAATATGTTTTTTACTGATGCTAATATAATTTTATAATATTATTTTTACCTTAATTACCTAATCTACATTTAATCATGAAAATAAAAATCATTAACATACATTCTATTCATGATGAATAAAAATAGAAAAAGAATATAAACATATTTTGGACCTACTTATTTTAAAAATGTAATCAATTTTTCAAAATTCATATAAAAAAATTTAATGAAATTAATTTACAATTATTCTCATAGATGAGAAAATGTGTTTTAAAAGATAAAACATTGGAAAAGAATGATATTTTTTACCTATAAATTAAATATAAAAATAATGATAGTGACATAAATTATATTTAATCGTAAATATATATTATATTTTTTATTTAAATTCTTCAA
Source organism: Viscum album (assembly GCA_963277665.1). Lineage (NCBI taxonomy): Eukaryota > Viridiplantae > Streptophyta > Magnoliopsida > Santalales > Viscaceae > Viscum > Viscum album. The sequence goes on along the minus strand of OY728162.1, from coordinate 1,362,140,877 downwards.
ATATTATAATTTAACTAAATGAATTATATCGATGAAAAATTTGTTTTTAATTAACAATTAACATCTTTTTTCTATTTCAAAAAATATGTGCTTTACCATTAAAATATCAAAAAATTATCCAAATAAAATTTTTATATCATGATTTCTAATAAAAATTTTATTTTCTCAAATTGAACATAGAGATGTATTAAAAAGGATATTTAAAATAGGTGTTCCATACAAAGGCGAGAAAACTACATTTTCAGAAAAATACATATTTTTTCAAAAAATGATCTTGTACATATATCATGTTAATAAAATAAATAATTTGTATGATAATTTAAAATGTGGTTAATAGCATAAAAAAAGTTAGTTTATATCCCATTAAATAATAAAATAATAGTAATATATCTTTCATTAGTGAAACTCAGTATCGGGTTCAACGCAAGCTATCGAGGAAGGTCGATCTTGGGTGTAACGCAAGCCAATTAAGTGTTGTGTGTAGTGAAAGATTCCTTTTTTGTGGTGTGTAACTTAATCCAAACAGAGTTATTTTAAACATCGAACAAAATATGTACTCAAAGTTGTCTGAAATGAAATCTATATAAAATGTAAAATTGTCTATAATATATGAAAAGAATATTGTTGTGTATAATGAAATCTAATATGGTGTTGCGTATAGTGAAATATAATCATGGTGTACTGTAAAACAGATGAAATCAATGAAATTTAAAAGAATATATCCCAATAAATCATGATGTGTCACATATATTTCTTAAAATAGTAGGGTCTTGTCGGTATAATATCCCATATTCTACATCAGTCCTTAACTAATATACATAAGCCTTAGTCATATGTATAGTTGAATATGGGGTCATGTTTTAATGCATCTCATAATCAAGGAATCAATTAAATATGTTACAAAATTTATATAATTTATATGTGTAACTATATGAACAATTCATGTCATTATTTATAATATACATCAAAATGGGAATGAGAATTTTATATCCACCTGTGTAATATCAACATTTATAAAAAGATTCAACCAATATTTTTTGTAATTCATATATATTCAACGATTGATGTAGTTATTAAAAACCAATAGATTGAAATTTTGTTCACTAGTCCATATTCTATTTTTTTCCAAACATTATAAAAATATGAGATGAATAAATGGATCACCTACCAAAATAAAAATACAAGGTTGATTTATTGTAAATTTAATGATGGTATTTCAACCAATAAAACAAATGATCTTACCCGTAAATTGATGAATTTATGATTTTATCATCATGATTAATGAGGTGGAATTTATAAATAAAACTAACACCATTATCATTATTTCTTATATATTGAACCACAAAAGGACATATACATGAAGAAATAAAAATATATTGATGTGATTGATAATTACTAAATTTGAGCAAGTGGAGGTATTTATTAATTAAATGAGAAATATGATGAAGATTAGATTATAGATGATCCTTATTTTATGCATGTTCGATAAATGCATATAAGAATGATTAGAGGATATTTAGAAATGAATTGTAAATAATTAGACACTACATAGTTGTACAGTGACATATATATATATATAAGGATGGAGATACAAAATATACGTTACAAAATCTTATGCATATGGGATTTTAAATATTAATTTTTTTTTTAATTTTTAAAATATACCCTTTGTTTTAATGCACCGCTAGTTCTACTGGGATCGTGATCTTTATCTTAGAGGAACTTTGTGGCATGGACAGGGGCTCTACAACCCCAAGGATGATACTAAGAAAAATGTTCTATCCAAATTGTTATATAGTACATTCAAAACACATTTTTCTCTTCCCTATCGTACTTTCCTTCACTAAAAATCACTATTAATGGTACATGATTCTAAAATATAAAAAGAATAAATTTAAAATATGTTATTTAATTGTGATTGTAACCTTATACTAGGTCTGATCTTGACACAAAAAACCACCATTAGAAATTAAATAATATATACTTTCATTAAAATGAACTCCGTTATTTTTGTTGTTGATGATATTAATAAAATTATTTTAAATAAATTACATAATTAAATGTACATGAATGATACAGATGATTATGAATATGATACTAAATACAGGGTGCACTATATATTCCTCTCAAATCCTATATATTACACACCATGCATGACATTCTAAATGATTATTAATGAGTTTATACTTAATATATATATAAACCAAGCCTGTAGTGGGATATAGGATTTCTAATAAATTAATTTATCATGAAATAAAACATTCTAAACCAATCAATATTTTATAAATAGAACATTTTTTAGTGTCCTAATAGGCAACATATCCTCTCATTTTTTTATCAATATGGATTACAAATAAGAAACCCATTAAAAAAATAAAATAATCAATCTAAATATATAATTGAAAACATAAAATATCCATATTCACAAAAAACCATCCACCTTACGATATACATCACAAGAAGAGATCTAAATAACCTCCAAAATTTAATATGGGGTTTTTTCAATTTTAAAATATCTATTTTTTCAATAGATTTTTAAATTAATAAAATCAGTTTCAAATTTTAATTACATAAATATTATTATATTTTGAATACTCGTTTATATACAAATTCAAAACATTTTATATTTGAAAAGAACATGGTTAATTCATAAAACCATAAAACAAAACGTGAATAAACTTATATAATTCCAATATATAAACATAAATAAAAGTAAAAACTATAAAAAATAATGATATATCCCATTGAATGAAGAAAACCAATTGAAAAAATAATTTAAAAAACAAAATTATATTTAAATATTATACAAAAAAACCTCATCATTAAACAATATGAAAGTAAAATTATAAATAAAAAAGAAAAAATTTGAAACTACAACCTATTATTGTATCCCTACTGTTATATTCAGTTCCCTATGCATTAATGACTCTATCAGTGTAGAATAACATGAATCATATAACAAAAAACAAGTCCAATGTGTTGTATAACTATCTTGTATTAATTTCAACATATATTGCATTGTGATAAATATAATCATGATTCTATATGAATTCAATATCCTACATTGAACAATGTTCCTTATATTCCACTTCATTAAAATTAACAACTCAAGATCTCTAAATATATGACCATTTCATTTCATTCATTTTCTCAAGTTCAAATGGAAATTCCAATTAATAATACATATCTATAACCTTATCTAATACCATAAATATTCCAGAAGAAACCAGAAAAAATGTTTTCCTTTTTACCCATAACACCATTTACACTTGCTATGTCATACATATAAAGACATTTCATTCCAAAACCCTAGAGAACCAATACATTATATATCAATTTTTTTAATTTTACTAATAAAACCACCAACTAAAACCCCATTAGATTGATATAATTTGTAAAAAATATTTAATTTTCAATAATGAAACATTTAAATTAACTACCCTTCAGGTGTCTTTTTTCCTTATTGTGATGCTATTTGAGAATATATAATAGATATTTATATATCTATATAGTGAAAACTAATAAATATAAAATTCTACTAAAAAAATTACGAACTATATCATAATAAAATTTATAAATGGAAATGTTTAAGGGATAATAAGTTTGATATAGTGATTAGTAAAAAATGTTTTCTTTAACAATCATTATGATTACCTTATCAATTATAATATTTCTCTATATAATGTAATTCTTTTTTTAGGTATTATCTCAAAATACACTATTAATTTTCCAATTTGACACTACCCAATTAACAAAAGGGTTATCATTAATCATAGTATAATTATACAATAGCTAAAGATACCTCCAAAGATTGTTGTGAATCTCGTTAAAACCACCATATGAATGTTTTTTATTTTAAATAATCTACACTACCTATTTTTAGAGATGTTATTAATTTCAATATAAGATATTTTAATAGGAATAAAAATTAGTTACTTTTATCTAATATTGGAATTAATTTAACTATAATTACACCAATAAGATAGATTTTTTTTAAATAAATCATATTTAACAATATGATATTTACATCATAAATGTATTATAAATCCATTTTTAATTATGATACCATTAAAATTTATCAGTTTTTTAAATAATAAATCAACATTCCGTCAACCATTGACTCATAACCCCTATATACTGATAATATAAAAACGATATTATTTTAATATTTTTATATATTATATTCATAAATTGAATCATAATTTAATTATCATAATTGTTTTTCAGGATTAGGATATTTTATAAAAATATTTATTTTTTCTATCAAACCACAAATAATTGAATAATTATATCCAGATAATAGTCCACCATTTCTCAATGACACAAAAATTAAACTGGTAAAATCTCTTAAGGGTCTATATAATCTCAAACACTGTACACAATTTCACCGGGAAACACCTAAATATATGAATATGATGTATGGACTGAAAATAATATGCCTTGAATTGAGTCCCCCATTATAGAATCAATTTTAGGAGTTCTATCAATAAACATTCATGTAGTAGTAATTGAATAAAATATGTTTAACCTTTGAAACCATTCAAAAAAAGACTAAAATATCAAGGGGGTTTAGCCTCATAACTCTTAAAAAATAAATAATGTTTCCTTACCCATAGGTTAATATCAAATATCATCATAAAAACACCATGGGTAGGATAATTCTTATTATAATATCTTACCACATATTCCATACTATAAATCCTAAAATAATATTTTTTCCGACCAAATATATCTTTAAAAAGATTATCGTATTCCTTCTAACTAGGGAATGGTTGTTATGATCCAAATTATAAATAATATTTGATTATAAATATTCATAATATATAATATTAGTTAGGTTCCAATTACATCATGATTTTTCATCAATATCACATTATTTCTGTTAATCTACTATGTGTACTCGTCACACTGAATGATTATAGATATTCATTGCAATGATGATATCATATAAGGTATTTGAATTTTTTAATAAATATATGTTTTATTGATTGATGATATCATTTTTTGGATAAAAATTAATACAATATATCTTAGGTAGGAGTATAAGATGGTATTAATAATTATATTCATGATCTTCTCACATGGTTAGATATAATAGAAGGAGGCTATGAGATCATGAAACATTAGATGGAAATCCATATTTATATTTTATATTTAATATTTGTTTATGTGGATATGGTATCCCTGCTTTTTCGTACATAACTATCATGTCAATTTTAAGTTAATCCAAATATTAGAGATAAAAAACTAGGATAAAATGTTTTAATGGCTTGGACTAGTTAGTCTCATGCATTACATGTATATATTAAAAAATAAATTTTTATTTAAATCCACCATATTAATCATTAAAATATAACATTTTTTAGTAAATTTAATAACCTGAGGGTATACATCAATGAAAGGGGAGATCAAAAAGATAATTAAGATGATGAAATGGGGACATGATTTAATATATCATGTGTGGGATTAATCATAATAATTATATAACCGTCATATGATAATCATTAATATATTTATGGAAACATGTGAAAATGGAATAGAATATGGTATTTTATTAAAATGAATCATCATGTAATAGTAGCCAAACACCCCAGATATTTTTGAACAAAGAGTGCATCATGTTCTAAATAGAATATGATAATAATCATAGAATCATTATTTTGATGAAAGATAGAAACATGTTTATGATTATTAAACATTATCTCATAAGATATGACCTATTCACCAATGAGTTAGAGGAATAAATAATTCTAGGACCAATCATCCCATAATAACATTTACATAATGATGCATGAAACATTTAACATAAAATAATCATGATAATTAAATAACCCATGTAATATTATGGGTTTCATGATTATTTATAAAATAAAACCATCATGGATTAATGAAGGGTTTACAAAATGAAAAATTCTAATCTTAATGAGGAATAAGAATATAATTTAAATTTAGATATGAAATAAATCAGGAGTAGTCAAGGATTTGTTTTGGAATGAAATGTATTTTTGGAAAATCATTTTATTTTCCTATAAATCATTATAGAAACATTTATACACCGAAGAGAAATGTTATTAAAAATGGAATGAAATTTATAGAAAATATGATGAATATAAATTGCAAATATGCAATGAACATGTGATGTCGCAATTAAAAGGATTTGGGTTTGATAATCCTCAACCTTTATGATTGCTTTATTTCATCACTTTTGTGCCACTAGAATAATAAACATAAATTAAATAGATTCTTGATCAAAAAATTATTTATTTTATTTTTTAATACCATTAATATATTTCAATCAGTTAAATATATTTATTAATTTATTTGGTTATAGGTTAGTCATTTTTATATCAGGTTTTACAAAAACAATTCTTGTTTTACATTGATTTCAAAACTATTTGAATGTAATTTATATATTGGTATAATTTATTCCTTAATCTTATAATTATTATAATTTAACATAAATATATAATTTATAATTTATTATATACTTCAATGATTTTGTTTATATTTATTGTAATTCAAATGTCTCTGTTGGTGGTTAACTGACCTTTGAAGAGACATTATCATGAGTACAAGATATGTATGATTGAAATTTATATATTTATATATGTATTAACTATGATAAAATTAGTATTTTACAATAAATAAAATACAATTCACATTACACCAAATAATTATTACTGGTTTTTTTGTGAAATGGGTGTTGAAAAAAGAGACTACAATGATGAAATAAAAAGAATAAGAGTAGATTGAAAATGAAAAAATATTCAGTGTAGATTCTCTTATATACCTCTACAAATCCCTTGTTTCATGGAGTTGGTCTAGAATTGAATTTCCATAGGTATTAACAAGGGATTTAATTGTATTAGTTTAGTATAAAATTATCTCTTTTAATATAGGTATGTGTTATTTTAATAGTTGATGGGGATGGTTTATTTATATGTGAAGATAGAGGTATTTTTAGAATAAATTATTGAATAAAATAGTATATAAAACGAAAACACTATAATAGTGACTTTTTTCAATAGATTTATTGATATATTTTAATTGTTTTAAAAAATTTAATACCCTTTAAAATTAAAATTCATTATTTTATCTAAATTTGAAGTGAATCAATAATAGAAATTGTTATTTTAAATAATCACATCTAGTTTTTGGACATGGAATGATGTTTTTAGGATTATTAAATTAATATTTTTGTATTTTATTGAATTATTTATGAAATATAATATATAATATCCATCAAAAAGTTCCTATAAATTTTTTTTCATTATAACATGATTAACGATGTAATTTAAAATTCACCGCTTATGTGATAAATGTATCATTACAAGTCACCAAAAATTGAATTACATTAGAAAAATAAAAAACCCATTGGAGAATTTTGGTGTAAAAATTGATAAAAAATTATTAGTTTTATCCAAATAATAATCTAACATATTTTAATATAATTTTTTATCTATAATGTTCATGAATTTTATGATATATATTAAATACACTTTTTAAAAAACATACATATATTTTCATTGGATTTATAATAATGGTAAATATTTTTCAGAATAATAATATTTATATTTACTTATAATAGTCATGCTAAATATTATTTGAATTATATTTTTTTAATTTTGATTACATTAAAATTTAAATAGTCATGTTAATATTCCCAATTATTGGGTTAATAATCTAATGGTCACATTAAAAATCCAACTACCACCATACATTTTATAAATAAAAAATTATACATTTACACAATATTCAACTAAATTCCTATATTGATTCTAAATTTACATTTTCTATGATGATGATAGGTTTACTACTATTTAGTCATTTCTATAGTGTTTCAAATGGATTTTATGATTCTAATTTATTGGGGAGATTCATATTTTCCCAGATTAGATTTCATATTTTTCTTAGCAATTTATAATGTTACGAATTTTTATTGGATTAATTTTCAATTAATTATATAGTATTTACTAATTAAATAAATTTTACCAGTTTTTTTTTGTATATACTCTATATGATATTATAACACACATTTATATATAGATACATATATCATTTATCAACTTTGGGATGTTATAATATTCAAAAATTCAATAATTTTATCCCTGAAATTTCACCTCATATTCTGTGTTAATAATAGATGAGGGTGATTCTATTTCACTATATTCCCAGGTTTCTAGGTCACATCGTTATACTTATTATTCCTATATAACACTTTTACAATGTTAGTTATATTTTTTTCAGGGTAATATGTCAATATCATTCAGTATCTTCCCCATCTACTCTTTATATGAGAAGATATTCTCAAGTTGTACAACCATTGGATTTAGTATGTGTAAGTAATCGAGTATTTACTTCATCTAGAATTATATACGAAACATGTCATGAATATGTGTCAGAATTGTTGGATGTTCAAAATGATTATATACTATGCATATGTGATCAAGGATATAAAAGGAGATAATCTACCATTGTATATGCTTCAATTTCATTCAAAACAACTTGCCTTTCTTCCATGGTGATATTTAATGGAAATAATTATGTCCAACATTGTAAAAAAATTCCCTTAAATGGTAGTTAGAATATAAATTCTTCTTAAAATAAGAATATTTTTTATATTTTTGGACTAATTGACCCTTATCTATCATCTCTTGCACTCTTTTATGGCCATGTATATTTGGTTCACCAACATCATCCAAACATGTTAGAGTTCTACATCGCTTCCCATACAGAGCTTCTTATTGAGAGAATTGAATAATTGAGTGGAAGATATTATTATATGAGATATATAACAAATGGAAATATCGATACCATCCACCATTTAAATCAATTGAGAATTATTATAGCATATTCTCATGAATATGAATAGTCTTTTCTAACTAGCGATCGGTTCTTGATTGATATTCCTTATTGAAATTCAATCCATTACTTAAAGCATGTTGATGAATTCTTCATAAGTTAATTATAATCCATAGATCATGACTAGATGGAATTGAATTTAGAACCCCATGTATCCCCACCACATCCAGCATATATATATTGGCATGTTGGTTAATTGATTAATCATCAAAAACAACAACAGTGTGGGATGTCTTGAGGAGTCGATCCACCAAAAACAACATAACGTTTTTCCTATTGGATGTCTTGGAGAGGTTAGTGACAAAGACCATATAGAAATTATCATTTTTTGGTGTGGTTATAGGAAATTGTTTCATCATCACTTTAGACTTGTATCCAATTTCATTATATTTCTAAAATACAAATCCCCTTGTGATATACATGACATTCTCTTTATTCATGTTGTCCAACCATAAGGGTTCTCAATGATCATGATATTCCTTGAACCATATAGGATGTAGGGATAAAGATGTTATATGTTCATTATCTAATATATCCTTATTTTCAAATGGTGAATATGGTTCACAAAACACCATTCCAATCCAAATCAATCCATCATTATAAATTTGGCACACATGTATCTTTCATTCCTTTTCTACATTCGCATTATTTTGTAGATCCAGATCATCCCATTATACCTCCATTATCTTATATTTGATAGATAGTGGGAAAATAATTTGTGAAATATAGGAGTTATTCAATTTAATTATCATTTGATGACCAACCATTTCCATACCCTTGAAGATATGGCCTTTTTAAGTCCACCTCATGTATAGATTAATAGGTTCTTTTCAATAAAGTGAATTAGCTACGTTTTTCGCCTTTCCCAAATTGTCATGAATAGTGAAATCATAGACTTGATTATATATATGAATTATTAGTTTTATTTTCAGACAAGTTATTGTGAATATATACAATTGAAACCTTTATCAGTTTATATATCTCAGTATTCACCATAAAGGTAGTTCTTCTAAATTATCATAGAGTAGATCATAACATCTAACTAAATATGATGCATCCATTATTTCTTCTTATTGATCATCAATTTTCATGAGGCATATTCTATAACTTTTTCAATCTACTTGAGATCACAACAAAAAACATTCTTCAAAGAATATGTTAATATAAAAAAATATCCGCTTGTTGGTAGTTTGACTACATGCATTCTTATAAGACTCATATTTATCTACTTAATGATTTTATTAAATTATTCTGCCAATACATACATTTCCCCTTTTATTTGTACCATATTTATGTCTTACGAAAATAAGGAAAAATATCTCCAATTATTTTGTACCTAGAAAGTCCATGAAAATAATGCATTTTTCTGAAACTAGTGGGTCTTGTACATACCTCAAATACAATTTTCTGTGAAGGGTCCATATATAATTCCTCACTAATGATCATGTTCCCCATGGGTGTGACTCAATTCGTCCAAAAGGAACATTTTTTGAACATATTGTATATTTTATACTTCATTAATATCTCACTATCAATATGTATATGATATTTTTTATTCATCATTTCTATTGTAGTAAATGATAATATAATTAATAAATAGTTTTTATTTTCATAGTATCTCTAACTACACTATCCATAAAATCCATGAATATTTAAAGGGAATTAGTATGATTAAAGGGAATCACTATGAAATAATAGTTCCTATATATTTATAAAATAATTAATTACAATTTTATCATTCTTTACCATCATTTAATGATATATAGAATTATGCAGAAATTTTGATAAGTGTCAGACTCCTCATAGTTGATCAAATAATTAATCAGTCCATGGATGAGAATACTTTATCATTATGGTGATGTTTTTGGTCTCATGATAATCAATATGTAGCTGCATTGATCAATATTTTTTAATGAAAAATGTGTCTTAGAACAGACCCTGATGATTCACTTGGGTGTATGAACAATTTTTTAAAATAAATTTTCATTACTTTATTTAACTCCTCCATTTTGATCGAGGACATCTTATAAGTTAATTTTGATAATGGAGTTGACAAGACAGAAGATCTATTAATAACTCTAACTCACGATCTGGGGGGGAATCCTAGGTAACTATTTGGGGAATACATCAATATATTCTTTATAATTGGGAATTTACTATTGGTTGATACAGTACATTGATTGAATGATTTGGGAAATATGTTATTCTTCATGGGGTATTTATATCCACCCTGTTGACTTATTTACCAAAAGAGATTCATGATTTTTCTTTTTTAGGGGATCATGGTATAAATCAGAATACTAAAGAATTTTTACATTTACCATTGGTTAATGTGTTATCTATATATTAAAAGAAAATATATTTACAGTATAGAGTCAAATTACACCAGTGGAACTATAATGAGATTCACTAAAAAAATGTTTCTACATGCACATTTTGAAGAAGAGTCTCATAGTTTGGATGCAATGATTTCTCCACAAGGTTATTCTTTATAAAATTGTATTTCTATATATAAGGAATTATATAAAAATTTTATAGAAAACATTCATGGAATAATGGAATTCATAAAAACCAAAATCAAAAAACATTTTCCCTTTAAGAAGTGAATAAAAAATTTACTTAAAAAACTTTATTTTCAACCTCTACATCAGGTTTAGTTATGGAATAAACTATCTTATTATCTGTTGTATTTGGTAGATGATGAGGATAAAAACCCTCAAGAACAAGTCATTTAGTTCACTAGATTTAATAGTGTCATTTCTCCCTATATTTGAATAATTGAAACATGGGTGGTGAATTATGAGGTGCCTTCATTTAGAACATGATATTGGATGAATTTGTCAAGCCTCTTTGACATACATGATCACGGTATAATTTTTCAGAATATTTAAAGCATTTTCTCATCCCATTTACATAATTCCCATGAGGATTCTTCCAACACTAATTACATGTGGGTAGCATGATCCACTTTCCTTCTTTCTAATTTCACCCTCCATCCTCAAAAAAATGATGTCTCATTATTATATCTAAAATAATAGATATACTATTTGATCTCCATATATTCTTTGAGATCAAAACAATAAACTTTTCCATAACTACTGAAGTCTCATATAGATAATGAATTTTATTTGGGTTGTTCTAAACAAATAATGTCTGTATTCATTTTTGTATCATTTTTAATTACTATACCCATACTGTATCATGAAATCCAAGTTACTATTTTATTCTTAGTCATGATAGATAAACCTTCATTTTCCATCACTTATATTAATTCTCTCTTCATTATTGTTCAATGGGATTAAATGAAACATATATTATGAAATGTTTGGGTAATGGATTTTGACACCATATAGACTATTTAAAAATATGTCATGTTATTCGTAATAAAATCCCACCACTGATCAAAATCATTATCCATACAATTGACGGACAAAGTCTCCATTTACTTCTCAAAATGATCGATCAATAAATAGAATTTCTCCATTTTGAGTTAAACAACTATTCTAAGATAAGGGGATTAGAAGATCCTTTAAGTGTCGATTGCATTTTAAACATAAAGACTAAATGGAATTTTGTGCGTTCTTAGGTGAGGATGGAAATTACATAGGGTTCATGTTACTATTCATATCATGAGATACCTTAGTATGAATCACTAAAAAGTTTTAAATTACACATCCAATAGTGATGGGGGTTCCATTCAGATAATCATTACAATTTTTGTCACATGTGTTATTGGCCTTGTTTCTAATTGTTTCCACCATTTCCTAAAATAGATTTTTTATCAAAATAACTATTAACATATCTTGAATATTTTATTATTTTGTGAAATTAACATTAAAGGAATATCTAATGGGATCCCAAAGTATATCATTTTCTAAAAAGGTAATTCGAAGATGTTTGTACATATTTTTTCTGTAAAACTAATTCAAAAAATTTATAATTCATGTTCTCATACCAATTATAGATTATATAAATTTTTCATACATTATTATTATATCATTTGGAAGATAAAAACATTATAGGCATATAGATCATGGATCAAAAGGTTTATTATATTGGGATAATTAGAATCATTAAAAAAATTACAATAAATAAAATATATTTAAAATAAGTATCATTATCTATAAAACATCACAATAAATTTTTTACATGTAATCACATGAGGATATATATCAAATAAATGGGTGAGATAACATCCATTTAAGATGATCAATATAGTACATTATTCAATTTTACATGGTTGATGATAAAAATAATAATCATATTTAATATGATCATTATTAATATCTTGTGGGAAACAAGTGATAAATTCCTTCAATGTGGAATCATATAAAATAAAACATCATGTCATAGTGGTCAAATAAAAAACATAATTATGAAAAAAGAAAAAATCACTTTGACACATAACATATGTTCACATTCATTAAATCTTCAATGTGAACAAACTAGAATAATATAAACAAATATAATATATTTTCTCCTGAGATATATTACATTACCCAATGAATTAAATGTGTATATAATATAGGCCCAACTATCAAATCAAAACATTAACATTATCATACATTCCACATAGAACATATAGTAATCTCGATTACAAAATTACCCAAGAAGGGGAATTTTTTTCATAAGTATTTCATAATTGATACAATAATGAATGAAATGTGGGGTTCCCATAGGAATAAAATGACCATACTCTAGAATGAAATAGAAATTTTCATTGGATAATAATTAAAACACGAGGATTCATTTATTTGTTTTAAAATGAATTTTATTTCTAGAAATTTATTTTATTCGATTATAAATGAAGGATGAAGAATGTATATCCCCCAATGAAAAGGAATAAATAGCGAATGGTTATTTTATGTACATTAATGAAATATACATAACTCATATTATAGAAAGTGGGATGACCCCATGAAAAGGAGTCGGGATCATGAATCCCCTCACCTTTATTACTTATTTATTTCAACACTTTTCCAACTAATAAATATTTAACAGATATTTATTAAATCATTGATATAGAAAATAATTTTTATTATATTTAACATTATTTATCAATAATATTTATTTCATTATATTTACGAATTTATTTTGTCATTGTTAGTCATTTTGATATCATGTGTTACTTAAAAAGTTCCCATTCTGACTAAATATTGCAACATAGATCAATATAATATATACAATAGTATAATTTATTTTAGAGGATTATAATTCATCTAATCACATTTAAATATAATATATATAATTTATAAAATACATTGATGATGTTCATTATATATGTTGAAATATAAATTTATTCATGGGTGATCAGTACACCTTTAATGGGACATTGTCGGTTGAGAAAATAAGGGATGTCTTGAATTTATATATATATATATATATCAAATATGAGACATACAACTAGTTAAAATAATTATTATAATGATATAATAATCTCTAATTAATATTATTTTATTTGGTTTTTTAAATGGTTTCAGAAAAAAGTAAAATAAGAATGAATAAAAATAATAAGAGTTTATCGAAACTAAATTAATTCGCTGTGTAGCATCTCTTGTATACCACTAAAAATACATTTATTTGTGTAGTTGATTTACATTAAAACATAAATATTTTTTCAATGGGTATTTAGAGGGATTAATTTTGATTGGTATTTGAATTGTGAAGAGTGGTATGAGTGTTTTTTAATGAGTGAGAGTGGGGTTATATAAAATTGTGAGAGTATTATTTCAAGAATAAGATATTGAATAAAATATTATATCAAAGGAAAACCATGTAATGGTGAATTTTGGATAATAAAATAATTAAAAAAAATAATATAATGCGTCTTAAACAATAAATCCCTTAAATAATTTAAATTGAAATGTTTTTAAAAAATGATATAATAAAAAATAAAAATTATTATTTTAAGGAATCACTTTTGACTTCCATTTTTGTAATGTCCTTTTCAGTTATGGTAATTATTTTAATTTTACTTTAATTAATAAATTATGAAATATATAAATTATAGTATAACATTATGTTATAGAAAATGACAGTTCATTAATACATCAAGAATTATAACATTTAAGATACATCAATTAAGTGGATAACTATACTTTTAAAATTCAGAAAAAAAAATTATTATTTATAGGAAAATTAGTAAAAAAACTATCCAAAAATGTCACTGCGATAATTTTGAAAATCATATAAAATTAGTAATAAAATATAACATATTTAATATTGATTTTAAATATAAAAATATTAAAAAATTCAATACTTCAAAAAAAACATTATTAAATATTTTTTTATATTTTCATTGAGTTTTCATTAACTGTATATTTTTTGTATTATAATATTTATATTTTATTATATTAATCATGATAAATATTTTTTATATTATATTTTTTTTTCATATAAAATTATTATTCCAAAAATCCTCATACTATCCCACAGTCACCTTACCTTCTTAAAAATCCCACTTCATTCTTGAACTCAATATTCAACACAATTCCAATCATGTATCTATATTTCCACTTTTAAATATGTTGATATATTACTAATATCATATTATTTTTCTGTAATGTTGGCAATTGGAATGATCCTTCTAGTATTTTGGGGTGATTAATATTTTCTTATTTTAACTTTTTATATTTTATATATTTTTACAAATTGAATTGTCTAGAATTTTAATTTGATTCATTCTGATTAATATAATATTATTTTCTAATTAACAAATTTTTTTTATCATTTTTGTTTTCTATTTAATACAATATAGTATATTATAAATAAGTATTTCAATTTAATATTTTCCTTTATAAACTCAATGATGTTATAATGGTAGTTTGAAATGGTCAATATATTTTATGATAATTGTTATTGAATATCGTTAATCCATTACATAGATGTATTAATGAAAACCACGATGTCATATTCCTGAGATGATGTGGAATCCATTGGGTGGGTAATGACTAATATTTCATTAATGAATATATTAGGAAACTATTTTTTCCTCAATTATTTAATGGATATTGATATCTAATTTCATTAAATGTTAATGTGAGTACAAGATTATGTATGTGTCAATGGCTTTCTTTAGGTAAAATTAATTTTGTAATGTCAGAGATGGAAACATAGGGAATATAGGATGATGATAAAAATATAATACATACTAGATTAGTGACATAAAGGAAAAGGGATTTCGTTGGAAAATGAACATTAGTATAAGTTTATTTGTCAAAATGGTAATTATTTCTGTCTCTCTAGGTTACTAATCGAATTTCAAGACACTAGCTATGCAAAATAAGAGGTTTTATCTAATGCCTCTAAGAAAGAAGTCTAGAGGGAAACAACCTATTTGTAACTAAAACCCAAATTAAATTCAATATGAAATAAACACATTTAATAAATATTATTCATTTATATAGTCTATTTATTACTCCAGATTTATAGATAATAAATATTCATTCCCCTATTATTAGAGATGATATAAGTGATTTTTATATTTAATAAATATTTATTCTCCATTTTAGTGAGCATATAATTAATTTATTTCATGGTAAAATATTAAATGGGATTTATTTATTTAAATAAGTATTAATTATTCAAAGTTGATGAAATAAAAAAGTACAAATGGAAGATGACTGATTCATCTAGGGAAAAATAATATTATATTTTACATTATTTTAGAAGTTGTTGTTAAAATAATAATTTCCTTTTTATTTCAAAATGATATGTGTCAGGTACAAATATAAAAATAAGGGTCCATGAGAAATTAGTTATTCAATAAACCATTTTACATTTTAACAATATTTCATAAATACAATCCATAGTTATTCATGTTTACTATTTATATATATAGAGAATTTTCACATTATTTCAGAGATAATTATATATAACATTGTCATGAATAAAGGGTGATTATCCACATATAACCCCCTTGAATATACATAGAACCAGAAGAATCATTCCACCTTGAGTTGTTTAATATATGATTCAATAAAAAGTGATAAAAGTGATCTAATTTTTAATGCTAGCACCAAATTATTTATATGATGATGTTTAGAGGTTCCACATGCATCATCCATTAAATCCCCTTATGTAATTGTAGAATGACATGTATGTATTAAATAATTGATCAATGAAGATATAATTTCTACATGAGATAATTATTTTATTTCATATTATGTTAATAAATTATTTTGGAAAATATTATCTCATGGTTCCTTTGTTAGTAATTAATTTTTAGTTAATATTAAATCTGATGAAATTGAAGAATTGATTTCATTTTCCATGTGCATACACACTTTCATTTAGCCTTTGATAATGACTACAGTATCATCAAAATTGCAGAATAATGTAGAATAATTTATTTTTCCCTGAAACATTATATGAATTTGTTATTATTTTTCATTTTATGATTGTTTATTCTTTAATCCAAAAGTGTTGTAATTGTGTTTGAAATCTATAAATGAATTATTAATTTTTAGATGTTCAGAATATGTTAAAAAAGAGGAACAAAATATTGGAGTAACTATCCTGTTCTTAACATTCCAACGACTATATGTATGAAAGATATTGTACATCTTCATTGGACACTTTTTGTGTGGTTCAGTGTTTACAATCCAAGGATGTGGACCTTATGATGGTTTTTTGGATATTGGGGGCTATTTTCTCTAGCCCATTTTTCTTCTCTGAATTTCATGAACTTCTTCTTAATTATTGAAACCAAAGGGGATGTTGATAGAGCTTGGTGAAATGCTCCTCAAACATTTGATAAGTGGTGCATCATCCTTTCTCATTGGGATGTGGAGGTTCACTGAGTGTGGGAGTCTATCCCTACTGCGTCGTGTAACAGTCGTATGGGTCTTCGTCTCCCATTCCACAATTGTAGTTTTTCTTCATACCATCTTTAATTCATTTGGTGTCTTCCTTTGGGCGGATGGTTGGATCCCTTTGTTGGAGGATTGAGGTATGGAATAGATTTATGTCAATATGGATATCACTCTGCCCCTCCCATATCAAATTAGAATCATTGGTCAAGATTCCTATTTTGGGTACAAATCAATTGTCTTCCCATCACCTCTCATGTATTATTACTTATGTCATATTCAATATAATTTTCCTCCTATATTTAGTAGAATTTTATGAAATTATAGTAATGGTATGGGGATATTTTCTCCCCACATACTTGTGTCTCCCTCTCATAGTAACCGAGTAGAGATTCTTCCAACTCACTGGGGCCAAAGGGATTCACTGGATGGATCAAATTTTGTAGTCCCCAATGTCATATACTTCATCCAGATGAAGGAGGCCTCTACTACATTTCCTTTCCATGAATAATCTTCCAACATGGTTACTATGCTTTAGTAACAATGAACCTTGATCACATATGATGTCACCAAAAATTTCGAGGAAACATATATTGGGCTGGCTTATAGAAAATATCCAATGGCTAGTCCTTTGTTTGATTTTTTTCTACCCTGTAATCTAAAACATTCAAACTGTATGGCTAGTTTCTACTTACTCTCTTCCCTATTTTCCATTCATGACTCAAAAAGACAATCCTCTATTGAATAGTCTCAGTATCTAAATCGCATACAATCTCCCTTTCAATAAGAGTATCCATCTTCTCTATACTGCATGGGGGTGGAATCATATCCCACTTTAGGGAATTCACATGTTGTCTCATGCTGAATTTCATTTACCATGATCCATGGGAGATCATTATGCACAAGATACATTCCATTCATTATATATTTAGTGGATCCGACATTATATTTCATTAGAGTTAGTATGAGGGACGGAATATAGAGATATTGGGACTGTAATCCTTCCCCATACAATGGTAGGAGGTCCCCCTACTAGAAATACAGGTATTTGTGAAGGATTATTTGGGAAGGGATCTCTTCGCAAATAAGCTTTAGCGACGGGTTCTCGTCGAAAATATCCCATTGTAGAAAACGGTGTCCCAAATAATATTATTTGCGACGGGCCCATCACAAATAATTGTTTTTGTGACGGGCAACTTCACCATCACAAATAATTGTCTGATTATATTCATTATATATAAACACTTTTTTGCGATAGGCCCGACACAAATACTTTTTTGCAACGGGCCCGTCACAAATTCATTTTTGCGACGGGCCCGTCATCCCGTAAAAAATGAATTTTTTTAAATATTTCTTTCGACTATTTGTGACAGGCCCGTCACAAATAATATTTGCGATGGGCCCATAATACCGTCTTAAATACCTTTTAAAAAAATATATTTATGATATTTGCTATGGGAACCCGTTACAATAGATCCCATCGCAAATAATAAGTAACATTTAAATTAAATTAAATTAAATTAAATTTTTTTTTTGAAAAAATATTTATAAAATTATTAAAATAATAAAAAAATAAAAAAAATTAAAAATCTCAATATTCAGAAAAAAATATATAAAAAAATTAAAAAAAAATTTATGATTAGTGAAAAATTAATTTTAATATTTTTAAAATAATTAAAAATATAAAAAATATTAAAATCCTTAAAATAAAAAAAATATAATAATATTCATAAAATATTACTATTATTATTATTAATATCAGTAAAATACACAATCATTAAAAAATATAATACCAGAAAAAATATTTAATAAAATTATAATTAATAAAACTATAATATTAATATTATTGAAATAATAAAATACAAATATTATAATTCTCAATATTCAAAAAAAACATAAAATATTAAAAATTAGATTACATAATATTCGCACCGATATATAAGACATATACTTTAACTAGTTAATATTAAAAAAAATTAAATTCAAATGTTTTTGAAATAAAAAAATCAATGGGGTCGTCTTCGTGATGAGGTGGATGAGCTGAAGGATCTGGTGGAGGAAACTCTATCTCAAAACTACGAGTCACACGTCACATGTACTCTATATGCTCATGATTCTGTCGCTACCATCGACACATCTCTTTCTCGTACTGCATCTTCTGCTGCTGACACATCTCTTCATGGTGTTTCTGCGAACTCTCTAGAAGGTCTTTATGAGCTCCGAACTCCTCCTCATACTGTGCGGCATAAAATGATGCCTCTCTATGAGATCCTCTCGTGCAGGACACCGACATCGTAGTTTTACCATAATAAGTACCATTAGTCACATGAGAGCCAAACCCAACTACTCGGCTCTTCTCAAAGCATCACAAAGTCGCTTGCATCCATACTGCCTCATCGAAATTGTGGACACTGGTCTGATCAGTCACATCATAATGACCCTCAGCCTTTGTTTGAGAAGTCACAACCTCATATGACTCCTTCAATTCCAATTTGAAATTAAAATTGAGCAATTATTATATGCAGGTAATTTTCAAAATGAAAAAAAATAATACTAACCACAATCTGACGATGGCGATCACTTCTAATCTCTCTGGTGGCTGAATCACTGTACATCCTCTGATAAACATTTTACCATGTAATACTAGGAGGCTCGACTACCTATATGAATATAAAATAAACTTTATATATTTGATGTTATATAAAATATTTTAAAAAATTCTTTTCAGATGCTCTCTATGCGTATTTAATGTACGACTAGCTGATTGATATGCTACCTCTTGTCTCCCTCGGTTCTGCCAAACTAATGTAGTTTACTTGTTACTAGACTACATGGGGAATCAGACATTGAGTTCTTCCCCATAGTGTCTATAGTTACTAATATGAGACCATATGGGGAATTGACGATGAGTGCATCCTCAGTGAGTCTTTTCTAAAGTTGAACTAGTGGGGATAAACTATGTGTAATTCCCAGGGGGTTTCTTGTGTTTGATTTTGTTGAACTAGATTGGAATGGCTTTGAGTACTTCCCATAGGGTTACAATTTTGTGGTTTGCAGATTACATGATATATGATATTTGAATGCATTTGAAATAGTAGTACTTTTTACTTTTGAGTACTTTCTAATTTACTACTTCTTTTTTCATATTGCCTTCCATATATATTCAATAATAGGTAGGAACAATCCATTGGATGGATTCCTTCTGGGATTTTTCTCACGCCATATTTGGGTCCTGATATTGTTCCCAAACATATTATATTGTTGCAGGTCTAGATAAGGGAAACCATTTTTCTACTTCAGTTACTTGACTGATTTGGTGCTGGAGAGAATGACACCAAGCTGGGTATTGCGATAATGAGTTGATGTCTGTTTTTTTTTTCTTTGGTTTAGTACTGTATTTCTGCAATGTGACTTGTTTGGATGTATTCCATGATATATGTATCTTTCATCATTAATATATGTGCTGTAGTTCATTATTTCATCAGTGTTCTGCTATTTATTTTTGTATGTTATTATTATTTCTTCTTCTATTGTAATCTATTTTGTTTCCACTTTGTTACATTTCCAATGATGGAATTGTTTCCTTGCTATCACACCCAGTGACCTCGCTACTATTTAGCAGCCTCAGGAATTAGGGGAAATGTGTTTGAGGCCATGTGACCAACCCGGTACGAGGAACCTCTAGGCGGCACCCGTAACCAGAATGTTACAAAGTGGTATCAGATAAATTATTTTCTTTGTTACTTACTGTTTAAATAATATATCTAGTGATATGATAGAATAGATACTTGGAAATAAGTAGTTCCTAGGAGTTGCGAACTCGTGTTTAGGGAAAATGATATTTACCTTGTTTATAGTGAGTGTTTTGGTCTTGAAATTTTACAGTTTATTTGTTTTCATTATTGGGTTATTCACATGAATTATTCTATTATTGTTGATGATATTGAGGATCTATTCCTGTTGATACCAACTGAGACGAGGTATGATATATCTTGCATCATATTGGCACCTGTTAGAAATCAGATGCCATATATTCATTCCATGCCATTAATGGTGCATTAGGGATCACATTTTTTGTGATAGATGTTGTGTAAGATATTCATTATATTGTGATACATTCTATGATATAATACCTCCTCTTTGATAACATTTGAATTCGGTATGGTTTGTTTGAAACAACACCATACTTTGGTTCTTGAGTTTTTTTGGGTCCTCATGGATCGTAATTTGGTGAATTATTGCCTTGTTTTCCTTGTATATGACATGTATAGGATTCCAATCCTTGATTATCGGGGAGTATGGGCCCTCATAGATCAGATTTTGGAACATTAATGAATGTTTTAGTGTTTATATGGGTTATGGAGTAGTTTCTATGGAATACTATCTTTAAAAAACCATAATACATGACATGTAATTAAGAATACATGTTATGTTCCCTTCTATTCGATAAGGAACTGTTTTTCTTGAGTACATGTTGTGTAGTCTCTAACATTGTCACTAGTTGTGTGGGTTGAGACATGGGGTTTGGAAATCATTTGGGGAACACGCCATGTACCAATTTTACATGGATGCATAAAACATAGGTTATATAGGGTATATCAAGCATGGACATGCCATGTAGTATAACACTTGAATCCGGCCATGTAAGGAATAACATGGGTCAGTGAAATAAATCATGTAAATAACATGTCTATCTGGAACACGATATGTAGAGTGAGCCTTGTAATGGGTCATGGGACTAACCACTCAACCAGTGATGTTCGTCGTGTACACAACGTGTCATGCACTAACATGCTATGTTGTATGGTTCTAGGAGAACTGTGTGGCATATCCATGTAAGGGAACTCAGATAGGGGAAGAGGATTCAAGCACAAACCGTTTGTTAGGAGAACACCTCGTGTGTATGGGGTGTTACACAACCTGGGATAGAAATATTACAGGCCCATGTGATGGATTAAGGGAACACACCATGTAGGTGTTATACATGACATGTATCTATGTCTTGGAAAACATGAATGTGTTCATTCTACTTTTCCATTCATACAATTATATGTTTGAGTCCTTGATAATAATAATATAAGGTGTGTGCTGGACCATGAGGATTCAAGACACCGAGACGTCCTCTAGTTGTATGCCAGATACTAGGTAGTGAGAAGACACCAGACCTAGTTGATCATGGGCTAGCAGTAGATCCTCTAGTTGTGAAAGTCTTGGCACCAGCCATTATTCCAGACACAGGTACTGATGCATAGCTCCATGATTTTATTATGATGTTTTTACAGACCATCTAGGGATCTCTCCATCCCGCCACATCTACAGAAGAGTTGACACAGGTCTTCTAATGGAAGCATCCTCCCACCTACATGGGGGAAAGAGGACCTCAGGCTACAGAGTAATGGTTTGAGGCCATTTTTACTTTCTTTGGTCATTTAGATATTCTTCTAGAGAGAAGGGTCAAGTTCTCTATATATATGCTATTGGATTCCTCCAAATGATGGGGGTATCACTACAACAAAAGCCGGTCCTAGCGGAAGTTTTTTTCCTGTTTAGCGGCGGTTTAAACCATCGCTATATTGTGTGGCGGCGGTTTACAAAAACCGCCGCTATGTTTGGCGTCGGCAATCTATTAGCGGCGGTTTTTTCGATTCCGCGGCAGTTTTAGAAATGTGTCATAGATCCGTCATTTAGCGGCGGTTTCTCTTCATTTAGCAGCGGTTATATGGGTATCTGACATTTTTTAGTCATGGCGGTGAAAACCTCCGCTAAATATCAACATAATATATTTAGCGGTGGTTTTAACCGCCGCTAAATTCTCACAGGTATGGCATTAGCGGCGGTTAAAACCGCCGCAAAATGTTGAACTAGAAAAAATATATGTTGGATCTGCTCCACCACTGCCCTAAATTTTCCAAAACCACAGCCACATCTCATGCATCAGCCCCACATAATATCACATCCACACATCATCATCCCATAATCATGTACATGCATCACAACACATCAAGGATCA
The DNA here is from genome assembly GCA_963277665.1 of Viscum album. Taxonomy (NCBI): domain Eukaryota; kingdom Viridiplantae; phylum Streptophyta; class Magnoliopsida; order Santalales; family Viscaceae; genus Viscum; species Viscum album. Next base: position 1,362,117,195 of record OY728162.1, on the reverse strand, counting down.
TTTTATAGATTTATCAACGGGTATTTTATCACATGATACTTTATTTTAGGAGTGTTGTAACACAATCCATAATTATAGAGTATCCATTTCATTAGAAAAATATAAGTGGTTGGTTAATTTCACTTTTAGGGTGATATCACAACAATAACAATAGACACAACAGTCACAACACATATCATCCAGTGAAAGAAAATCCCCCAATGACCATAATTGTAACCAAGGTATCAATACCATACAATCCATCATATCATAATAATATCAAAGCTGTGAAAACATGTGAATCATTCCTATTTTCCCCCATCAGTTTCAATTAGCCAATTATTTATCTTTGATTAATCCATCACAACTAGAACCCATAGATGAACAAGAGTAACCCCCCATGCATGATACAAAATAAAGAGAAATAACTAATTCCATACCTTAATGAATATTCTTCGACTCGCAGCACACCATAGGGTGAAGAAGAAATGACCATAAACCACAAATGCATGAAAAACCCACAAATAAACCTACACTGTGCCAAAAGATCATCAAAATGTAAACCAACTCAGACCCTAGAACAAAAAGGAATCATTGTATTGAATCCACAAGAGAATAATAAGAGGAAACTAACCAAGAAGAAGGAAGGTATTACCACCAATTTCCAACCAACATCCACTGAATCCAATGACATCCACCATGCCTAAACTAAAAACAAATTGGTATTCCTGGACCCATTGGAGTGGTGTAAAAATTTTAAGGCCATGATAGAGCCTTTTATCATTAACCTTTCATGCCTTAGCCATTTATGGTCATGGGATTGGTCTTTTAGTGTGATACATATTTGATATATCCAATAGGGGTATGAATATGTGTTACATATATGGTATTCTCATTGCATGTGGTATCATCACATGCATATTGCATTAAGAATCTTTTTGTCAACACATGAGGAATCCAGAACACAATAAATAAAATGCATAGAAGGAAACATGAGAAATCAAGAAACTGTTAGGACATGGAAATGTTTGGTGGAAACTATGTTCCATAAATGTTACATATACAAACCAACTGTCATCATACTTGTTCAACACATCAACAATACTACTACTCATCATGTGATGCTGCATCGTCACCCTCTCCACATTCATCTCCACCACCTGCCGCCACCTGTAAGAACATTATATTGAAAATTAAATATTGTTGCATATTTATAATAAAAATTAAAACCAATAAAAGTTTGCAAACTAAATGATTTTGATTTTTTTGTGATTTACCTGCTCACCACTACCCGATGCACTACCACCGGGGGCATATCTGCTCATATGCTGATGTATTTCAAGCAACTCTTTCTGCAAAGTAGATATCTGATCCCCCTGCTGGTGAACTATGTTTTGTAGAGAAAACATCTCTCTCTGAGCATCTTCTAGTATGAAATGACTATAACCAGGAGTAGATGAGGCCGAAATCCCTGATGGCATTCGAAAGACCTCAGATGGTACGGGTCCCAAACCCATCCCGCACACTCTACCAGGATGCTCCTTCCCAAGGGCTTGACCAAACGGGTCATCCTGGGAGACTAAGTAGGATTGCCCAGGATTGGCATCCCATATTTCTTTAATTTATACCTATAAATCAAATATCAATATATATTAACACAGTAAAAACTGATATTAAGTTATTATAATAAATAAATGACTTCATACCCCAACATCTCTGGCAGGTTCATTAATAAAACTTTCATCTGTTTTTTTATGAACATCCATCCACAGTTCTGTTCGGGATGCTTCATTCCCTAAACTCTGTGACAGCATTAAACAAAGATAAGTCATCAATCAAATATGTTAAATAGATAATATTATCTTATAAATATTTAAACTAATTAAAAGATTACCAATGACATTCTGCTTCTTGAAAAGCTTTCTGAACCCGCAGTGTGCGGGATTACCTGCTTTGCCCGGTTTGAAGCATTCTTTCTTGAGAGATCCTGAAATAAATAAAATTCAATTTAACAGCATTGTATTCAATTTCTATCTTCTCTTCATGTACATGTAAAAATGTTAAATGAGTATAATATAATAATATATATTTCAATACCATCTGCTTCTCATCACGATGTCTATCGACAAAAACCTTCCACTGTTCTTTCTGTAACCCACTGGGTATCTTCTCATACATCTGTTGCACGGTCAACGAAGAATCGTTGACATCACACCACAACCTCCATTTGAAATCTTTCCATTTTTTCCAAGATTTTTCAATGTCCACTTCTGTGCTATCACATCAGCAATGGTAAAGTGGAAGAACATCTGTATACAGAAATTCATTTTGAATATATTAGTAAAATGACATTCAATTAAACCATAAAGTAATAAAATTACCTTTATCTGAGAATCATAAACTTCATTTTTCCAGTTTGGAGGCATATGCCTCCAATCATCATACGAAATAGGCAGGGAAACGGGCTCCACTGCCAGCTGACCTATAATCTGACCAAGTAAACCATCGGTGTCATCCGTCGGGACCCCATAAGAATCAAATGGAACCACTATCTTCTTGCCATGCATGTTCCAAACATCAGAACTTTTTATGTATTTTTCCACGGTTTCATTGTCTTCATCTGCAATTGGCAAACAATTACTATAAACAAAATTCAATAAATTTATTTAATTAAAATTTGTACCTATGACTGCGACCCTCCAGAATGTCCGTGATGAACTGGAGGGGGCGTGTCGCTGCCCCACTGCTGAAGCTCCTATAGGGGGAGGCGATGACTCATCCTCTAACGAGGCATCCACTGATGGTGTCAGAGATGGGGCAGGGGGAGATGATGTCGTGGGGACAGACGGATCGTCATCTTTCGTAGAAGAAGAAGGAATAGTGTAACACTTCTTCCTTGGCATTCCTGTCATTTAATCAAATAAAATTAAGTTCAGAATATATATTTCAAAAAATTTATGCAGAAAAAAAATTAAAAATGATAATAGATGCCCAGTATTAACAAACAAAATATATATAACAATGATAATGAATGACTACTGAAATGAAACAAGTAGTTGCTGAATGAATACATAATTGTACATACAATCATTTTCCCCTTCAATCATGTCAGTTGCCTGCTCCATTGCTTCATCCACTTCATTCATCCTTGCTAGACCAATATTTTCAATATCATGATGGACAAATAATTCTGCTTCCTGTTGTTGATGAAATTCAATTGTAGAGGTCAAATCATCCACTTCATCACCCATATCATACAAATCTCTTTGTATTACGTGAGTAACTACACTCCACCCTTCATCCACAATATCATTCACAAAATATACCATTTTTTCCTGCAATGCTAAGATATATGGATCATGCAGTTCACGATCACCAACATCCATCAAGCGAGAGAAGTTTACAGAAGTAAATTGCAAGGAATCTATTTTAACACCTCTGATCAAAACGACCCATTTTCATTTGAATAAAACAACAGAAAAATGCCTGTGGTAGTTTAATTGAATAATATCATGCAGCTTTCCATAGTATTCCACTTTAGAAAATGTAAAAATACCACTATTCTGTGTTTTCAAACCCACTTCTCGATCGACTGTACGAAATCTAAAACCATTCACATTATAAGCGTTGAACTTTCTAACTTGTTTTATAGGACCTCTAGCAAGAAACTTCAAATCTTCTGAAAAGTCAGCTCGAGTATCAGTATTCATGATATGAAAAAAAATAGATTTTAATAGATTTTCAAATTGTATGTGTCAATGTAATATTCTTATTTATTGCAATATTTATAAACATACACTTCGTGCAAACCATTCTACCAGCTCTTTACTCACAGCTTTCGTTATATCTTTTTCATTTCGTGTTCGGCTTCTCATTCGTCTCTTTGTTTGTATCATCAACTCTTCAATAAATGGATCTGCAATTTCACTATTCAGCAGCACATATCTATGTGCCTGTAATAATTCCAATTCTGTTAGTGTCGCGTATGAGGTCCTCCCAACTGATCGGCCAATAGCAGGAAATATTTTTTATTTCTGATGCATTTGAGATTGATTTGATGTGTCGTCAACACGTCTAACTCGAGTAAATCTTGTCTCAATATAATCCAAATATCTGGAACAAAAGGTGAGACACTCCTCGGCCAAATAGCCTTCAGCAATAGAGCCTTCTGGTTGAGCTTTATTTCTCACGTATGCTTTCAAATGCCCAAGATATCTATGAAAAATAATAATAATATTATGCATTTATTTAAATGCCAAAAAATGTTTACTCAACTGGAAACATATAAATAAAATACCTCTCAATTGGATACATCCATCGATAATGAATGGGGCCTCCTAATTTAGCTTCGTCAACCAAATGCACAGTTAAATGCATCATGACAGTAAAAAACGATGGAGGGAAGATCATCTCCATTGCACAAAGGGTCAATACAAACCTCTCTTGTAGGTTGTCAAGCTGAAATGGATGTAGAGCTTTCTCACATAACTGTCTGAAAAATGTGTAGAAATGGAGTACAACAGCAGTAACTTTTTCAGGTAATAATGTACGCAATGCCAATGGTAGTAACTGTTGTAACAAAACATGTGAATCCTGACTTTTCAATCCATATAACGTACGATTCATCAAGTCAACACACCTCGAGATGTTACTTGAATACCCATAAGATACCTTCACATTCATTAAAATTTGAAGGAACGTATCTTTATCCCTATTTTTCAATGAAAAAATGGCCGGAGCATACTTTTCATTCTCATCTGGCCAGAGATCACGTTTTATGTTCATTACTTGTAAGTCTTTGCGAGCATTGAGATGATCCTTCGACTTTCCATGCTAATTAAGTATTGTGAACATCAAATTATCACATACATTCTTCTCAATATGCATCACATCAAGATTGTGGCGCAAAGAATTAAATTCCCAATACGGAAGTTTGAAGAATATACTTTTTTTCTTCCATTGTTGCATTCTGATTTCACTTGACGATGCACATCGCACTCATTTTCCTCTATCATTCAAATGACGAACCTTCCCAAATACTGTTTTAACATTTTCAAGCTGTGTCAATATTTCCGAACTGGTTAACAACTTTGGAGGTGGTCTACGATCAATGCAAACATCAAATTTTGATTTGTTCAACCGAAATCTATGTGATGCATCAAGAAATCATAGATGGCACAAGAAGCACCATTTTCTACTGTGAGGTAGCCATTTGGGCTCGAAATCAAATTTACAAACGGGACAAGCCAAACCCGTATAAGTGTTCCAACCAGATAAATTCCCAAGCCCAGGGAAGTCACTAATGGTCCACATTAAAGCAGCATGCATTTTAAAGATTGTTTTAGAAGAAACATCAAATGTCTCAACACCGTTGCTCCATAACTCCTGCAATTCTTCAATCAAAGGCTGTAGGTATACATCAATATCATTTCCAGGCATTTGTTTTCCAGGAATAATCATCAAAAAGATAAAAGATGTTTGTTTCATACATATCCACGGAGGCAGATTATAAGGGATCGAAACAACTAGCCAAATGCTATAACTCGTACTCAAAGTCCCAAATGGGTTGAATCCATCGGCAGCCAATCCCAATCGAACATTCCTAGGATCAGCTGAGAAATCTGGATGTAATGAATCAAATGTCTTCCACGATTGGTAATCTCGTGGATGTATCATTAACCCATCATTGTTATTATTTACATCATGCCACATCATGTGTTCGACGGTTTTTGATGACATGAAAAATCTTTGCAATCGAGGCTTCAAAGGAAAGTAACGCAAAACTTTTTCAGGTGTGTTCCTTTTATTCTTCTCTGTGAAATTATGTTCAGTCATACTTCTAACATCACCCTTTGACTGCCATCTAGAAGAAGAACATTTCTTAAAATTCTGTCTACTTGAATCCTCTCCCCAGTAAAGCATACAATCATTGGGACACACATGTATTTTTGTATAATTCAGACCAATCTTGTTAACAACTTTTTTCATATCATAAAACGATTCTGGGATTTTTGCTTTAGGAAATGCATCACGAATCAATTCCAATAACATGGACATTTCCTTATTTGTAATTCCACATAGACATTTGATATGGTACAACTTCAGTAGAAATGAAAGCTTTGAATATTTCAAACACCCACTATACAACTCTTGATTTCCATCATCAACTAAATCATGAAATGCATTTTCCTCACTGAAGTTTTCCCTTACATTTGGCTCCACAGAATCAAGAGGATCCAATGATATGTTACAATCTTGATCTGCTTGTGTTACAGTCTTAGAAACATCACTTGTCACGTTGCAATTTGTAGCACCCTATTCTGGTTGTTCTGATATGTTTTGATGCTTATAGTGGTGTCTTGCAGTGCCGAATGCGTCATTTATGAGGTTTTGCATTTAATTTTCCATTGTCGAAGAACTTGGGACCTCATTCTGTGGATTAACATCAGTCCTCAATCTTTCTGTATTGTTTGATTCTCCATGCCAAATCCAACACAAATATTGCTGAGGGAATTGCTTCAGTATTAAATGTTCATAAACTTCATCTCTCTTCAACCATGTTCTAAATTTACATTTAGGACATGGGCATCTTATTCTCCCTTCAACGGATCGATTAGAAATTGCAAAATCTAAAAACCCATTCAAACCCTTAACATATTGAGGTGTGTTCCTCGATAATGTGATCCAGCTTTAATACATTTATATCACAATGTGCCTACTCAAAATATACGATAGTGTAAGATTACAGAATCATAATATAATAAAGATGAACCATTGACCATAAAGTATGCATAATATAATAAAGATGATTCGTTGACCACATTTACCATTTCAGACCAACGGAACAAGTCCGGTCCATAGGAGACAGCGTCAACACCTCATTGAGGAGCAATAAGAATATCGAGATACACACTTATCATAACACCATCGATCACACATTTATGTTGCCTCAAACAACACCCCATTGATGTGTGATCGAAACTGATCATAATGCATTTTAAATCAAGTTAACTACATTCACTGAAACCATTTTCACAATGGGTAATGTTTGTTTTATTGTTCTATGGAAATCTAAATGGCCACATTTATGTTTTGGGGTTCATCTTGTGATGGAAGCATGAGACATGGTGTTTGAATTTCTTGAATAAATTAGTGATAATGACCCCCATAAGGTGGAGAGAATTATGTTAGTCATGGAAATGTGGAGAAAACTATAGAGTGGATGTGGAGGAATCATGGTTCCAAATTGAAACCTATAAGGGACATGTTTGGGGGTTCTTAGGGAAGGCCAGGTGGAACATGGATATGGTGTGTGTAGGTGATGGAGGTATAACTTAAGTGAGAAGGCTTCGTGTTTGGGTAGAGGGGAGACAAGACAATAGGGGAAGTTGGGAACCAATGGAGTGAGTTAGCAGGAATGGAAAGACATAGTTGGATAGAAAGGGAATGGATGTGGTGGGCTGCGAGGCACCTCAAGTTAATGTTGAAATGATATGTTTATCCTAGTAATGTGAATGTGTTTTGAAGAAGAACCAAGTAGTCCTTGGTTGAGAAATGGATGGTGAAAGTGTGAAAAATCTGGGTAGTTTTGGCAGAAATAATGAATGCTAGAATTGGGTGGAGTTTTCATGGATGTTGTGAGTTGGAAAACATGTTAGGGATGTTTTGAAGGTTGAGTTGAGGTTCTGTTGACCTCTTTTATGATGAGTGAAGTTCTCAAAACTAGAAAATTGTGGTGAAGAAGTAAGTAATATGGTGTTGAGAACCATGGAAGGAAAGTAATCGATTAATGGTGTGGCTAGAGTTTCAAGTTGGATGGTCTCAGGTAGGAACCATATTAGTGTATTAGTTTTGGTGAATGGTGTTGGATCAGGTTTTGGATGGTTGAATACCTTGAGATGAAGGTTATGCTTGGGTTGTGCTTTGGATGTTTGAAGTGGAGTGAGGCTATTGGGCCTTGAGTTCTGGATTGATGTAGGTCGGAATAAAAGAGTTCTCAATATAATATAAGTAAAAAATTGAAAGTAAAGAATAAATCAATGTAAATTGAGACAATTTACTCCCCCTTTGTAATAAAATTATTATTCCACACATATTACTCCAACTTTGGGATTATAAAAAATAAATCATAAAGGGTGAAAGAATAATAAATATAAGAGACACATAAATAAGATTGAAGTGTAATTTTCATTAATTTTTCAAAAAGATTGAACATTATCCCTATGCGAATCTAATCAGAATCCGAATTAGCAGAACTAATTATTTAGAAGGGGTAATGGGATCCTTCCCTTTTCGAATATCAGGAAGAGTATCATAAGTCTAATGAGTATAAATAGGTATAATAATGGTTATTTATATGAAAATAGTAATAACATCGATAAGTTGTTGAGAAATTATAAGACCAAAAGGTTTTCTTGGAGGAATATAAAAGAAAATAAATATGGTCTTGGTATAGGTAGGATAGGAGGATCTAACATAAGAGTATTGGAAACCTACATATAAGGTTCCAAAAGACTTGTGATATTGGTTACAACCCTTATTCCATTCTCCATTTATTGAATAAAGACATCTTTTTCTGAAAAATAAATTATCTTGTAGCGGAGTCATTTCCAAAGAATTCTCTACCATAGATTTGAATGAAACTACCAGAGGTGGAGTTTTCAAGTCTCTAACAAATTATAGAAAATGAGTTTTAAGGTAATATTCAGTGTAAATTATTTTCAGATAATATATTATTTCACCCTTGGTTATATTGTTTTCCTTAGTAGACCTGTTTGTTTCTTCCTTAATCAAATGAAAGTGTTTCTCACTGTGAGTATAAATATCCATTTGAACTCGATTTTCCATATACATTACACTATATGGAATATATTTAATCTATTTATGGACTAACATTCTAATTAGATATTTATTAACTAAAATAGGAGGTGTAGTAGGAGGCTCTAAATAATAGTTATAAGGTTGACAAGGGTTGGTAATCATAGATAGATACCTTAAATCCATGGTATCTATAATATTGTTTAGATATACTTATAGGGATTCCACATGACTTTTAAAACATTCTATTTCCTTTATGAATGATTGAAATTCTTGGTACTGATGGCCTAACATGAGAAATAACATCAGATGATGGTGAGAAACAACCTTCTAAACAATATATTCTATATCTTCCCATCGATCAATATTATTAAAAAAATTGATACACATGAAAATTTTATTTAACATCTCTAAACATCATTCTTAAAATGAATGAGATCTCTAGAATCGAGGTAAAAATAGGGATTAAATAAGGTCTAGACTCTTTATATTTAGTAGATTTAGCTTTAGTAGAATCAAAATTGGTAATGAAGTAATGAACATAATTAGAATAATGAGAAATAATATCAAGAATATATCTCTAGATTATTCTTTCAGTGAGAATACCCTATGTGGTCTCTCAATTTCCGTCAAAAGACCTCATATTCTTCACTAGAATCACCCCTGGCTATAACCTCAATTTTATAAGAAGATTAATAGACATGATCTTCCCGACAAGTGTTCTTAGGAGCATATATATGAGAAGGCGGGGTTTCCAAAATCTTCAATAGGTCTTTAGTAGAATCAAGTCTAATTGGTCTCTCAAAAAAGTATGTATAAGGATGCCTAGGCTCCACTAATTATTCTTTCCTTGTGTAAACTATAGATTCTCATTATTCACTTCCTTCTAGGTTATCATGATTATCTTTTCTATCATTTTAATTAGCCTTATCAACTTATTTTTCCTCTTTTTCAACCTTATTTACACCATTCTTAGGAATATATACACCCAAATCAATGAAATGGTTATCTATTGGGGCTTCATATTCAGAAGGAAAGGAATAAAAAATGTGAGCTCCACCAATCTAAAACACAGGTGGACTCTCTACTATAGTAGAATAAAAATACTTATCACTTTTAGAATATGTAATAATTAGTCTAAACAACATTGAAGTTTGAAATCTCTCCTAAGAGATGAATTATCTCTTATTTATTTATCTCTCATGAGAAAAAAATAACTATAGTAGGCTCAAATAAAACATTACGATGCTTTTGAGCTTTATGAATATAAGGTACTTATTATCTCATTAGTTCTAACATATCATGAGATTCATGTACATGATAATTTTCTTGGATTTAATCAAAATATCTGATGACTTATACAACCAAATCTATAGTTTGGGATTCATCCTCATCAGAGGATTAATTAGAATCAACAATTTTATCTAGTTACAAACCATGATAAATTAAAACCCATATCCTAGAGGGATGATAGACTGGATTGAACATCTCTTAGAGTGACCACTCATCAAATATCTACATTATTTTATTAGGATTCCAACTAATTTTTATCCTTTTAGAGGTAGTCCAATTTAAATAAACACCACTTGGAAAAACATTCTATAAACTCCTAAAGTAACTAAGTTTATCCCTTCCAGTATAATAGAAATAAACTTTGGATAAAGAAGTGTATTGAATCTGGAAAAAGGTTTATTCAAAAACTCCGTACATATCATTAAGAAATGAGGTACACTAATCTGAATTCCATGACCCATTAGATATTAAAATAATAAATCATGAAACCTAAATGAACTAAAATATACCTTCCTTAGGAGGAGGTCGTGGGGTCGCCGGAGGAGGTAGCGGGGTCGCCGGAGGAGGTCGCGGGATCGTCGGGGGGTCGCGGGGGGCTGCGGGCGAGGGTTGCAGCACACGGGGTCGGGGGAAACGGGGGTTGGGGTAGGGAAGGGTCGGAGTTTTTAAAAAAAAAAACAAAGGTTAGCGGCGGTTTATTAAAAACCGCCGCGAAACGTATTTCGGAAAACGTTTAGCGGCGGTTTTGTGAACCGCCGCCACAAAACCGCCGCTAAACACTGTTTATTTTGTAGTGTATGTGGTCTCACAGGAGGGACCACAGTATGTTATGGCATGGGATATATTCTAGTGTGCCTTTTATGACAACGTTTACCTGGATACATTGAGGGCCACTCGATCCTGAGAGTTCATGAGTCTGGATCAAGGTACTATTTATGTTATGGAGTATTCTTCTCTCTTCATAGACCTTCAGCGCTTCACGCCCATCCTAGGAGGTGATGAGCTTTTCATGTAAAGGATGATTGGCGATAGTCTAAGGCACGAAATCCGATCTCAGGTGAACATCATCAGGTTGAATTCCTTCACTCCAATATTTAACCAGGCACTGATCAATGAGCGCAATCTACGAGACTCTAGATTTGGGAAGGGCGGCTCAACATCCAGTGTTCGTGTCCCTCTTACTGACAACATGAAGTGCCACATGAATTCTACATGTAGAGATTTTAGTAGGTAGCATACTTTTTCTGGTGCTTGGTGGTGTGCTACCAGTGCGGGAAGAGCAGGCATATGGGGCCACATTGACTGAGAGACCCAGTGGCATGCTGATCTTGCAGTCATATGGGTCATCTTAAGCATTATAGTTAGTTATTCTCACCACCAGTTAGTGATAAGAGTTCTTCTTTGACTCCGCATTTAGGAGTATCACAACTATTTTCTCATCAGTCTGGAAACTGGGGATCTTATATCTATTCAGGCTGAGGTGGAGGTCACTGTCATAGTCGTCATTCAGCAGGCTTTCAGCGACAATTGTGTGCATCAGCTTAGGGTGGTCAGGTAGGGTCACAATGTCGCAGTACATGCCAGACTTTTGTGGTGGAGCAGACCCCGGAGGAGCAGGATCCCGGACCCCTACAGTTCATTGTGTTATTCAAGTTGGCTCATATTTTTTGTTTTCTCTGTTCGATATAGGGGATTCCAATAGCTTTATATCTATTTTCGTTTTGGATATCCTTGGGATCTGAATATTTTATTCTGTAGATATTTTAATGCTAGACACATTGTTGGGTATGATTACGGCTATTGTACGTCAGTTCAAGGAGTTCCCTCTTGGGTTTTGTGGGTGTCACTTCTTATGGGTCCTCTATGTCCTTGAGATGTCATGCTATCTCTTCATTCTCGGAATATACTAGTTAGTTCCCCTCTACGAAGATGGTGATTTATATCTCCATAGGGTCAGTTTCACAACACCATAGGGAAGATTTTTTCTGCATAAGGGAGAATGAGATGTCCATTTGAGAATAGTGGGAACTGAGCATCATGGGTTGGTAGGAGTTACATCCCAGATTTCTAGTCTATATTTTAATTTCCAAGGGACATCACAAATTGAATTCCATCCTGTGGTGGATCACTTCAGGGATGTCTTTCTAGAAGACTTCTCAAATTTTCCTCTAGAATGAGAGGTGCATTTTTCGATTGACCAGGATCCAGGAGTGGTAATGGTGTCCCTTCCCCCATATAGGATGGCTACACTAGAGTTACAGTAACTCAAGAAGTAGTTAGAGGAGTTGCAGGGAAATTGTTTCATCTAACCCAGTAATTATCCATGGGGTTTCCATGTCCCATTTGCGATGATGGTGGATGGTACCCTCAGACATTGTGTGGATTATCCGAAGTTGAACCAATTGAAGCCAAAGAACTGGTTTACCTTATCGAGGATTGACACTCTCTTTGACCAACTTCGAGGATCCCATGTGTTCTCAATGATAAACAGGAGATAAAATTACCATCACATTCCCGTTAGACCATCAGTAATACATATTACATAATTTCGGAGTATGTATGGTCTATATGTGTATATGGTTATGTCGTTCGATCTCACAAACGCACCCAAAATATTCATAGCAGTTATGAACCGAGTGTTCCATCCATAAATGGATTTTTTCATGGCAGTCTTCATTGATGATATCTTGTTGTACTCTCACACATGACACGATGATGACACACATATTGAGATAATTTTGAGTACACTGAGAGAGAAATAATTATAAGATATGTTCTCAAAACGCTACATTGGGATGGTCTAGATTCACTTCGTGGGTCTTGTTATCACACACACATGAGTATTAGTAGTCCCTATGAAAGTGAGAGAATTAGTTTACTAGGAGAAGCAGAATAACCTATTTAAGGTATAGAGTTTTATAGGGTAGTCCGGATACTATAGATATTTCATAAAAGAATTTTCATGCTTTGTAGCACCACTGATGGGCTTGACTAAGAAGCGTTCGATGTATCTGTGGTCAGATTCTATAGATTCAACATTTCATGAGATGAAAGGGAGGTTGAATTCAGTATTGATACTAGTTTTTCAAGAGAATGGAAATAATATATACTATTTACAGTGAATCTTTTAGTATCACTCTTGGAACCATGCTTATGTAGGGGGGGAATCATTGCATACAGGCCTCGGCAGTTGAAGAAAACTAAGAGGAATTACCTGACACATTATCTGGAGTTGGTTGTAGTTGTTCATGCTTTACGATGTTGGAGAAATTACCTTTTGGGATAGAATTTTCTGGTTTTCACAGAACAAAATATACTCAAGTATATATTCAATCTATAGGACCTGAATTGGAGACAACAAAGGTGGGTTGAATTATTTTTTATCCATTGAAATTAATCTGTACTATACTTCTGAGAATGGAAAAAAAATGGATGATGTGTTACGTAGGAGGACTCAAATACAAGCAGTTCAGGAGGTAGTTGTGGGTGTCAGTTTATGGCTTCGTTATCTAGATGCATTTGAAGGTGCACGATAGACATGGGATGATGTTTTTTTTTATATTTTTACTATATTCTACTTGATTGAGTTATATGGAGGCATCTATCATATTTTGAAGGCCTAGTATTATGGGAGAGTGTTTTATTAGAGGACCCTATTACTGGATGGAAAATAGGAAAGGATGAGATCATGCATTTTCATGGACATGTGTGGGTGTCAGCAGAAATTCCTGAAGATTTAATGTGGGGCATTCATTCATCAATTTGTGCAGTTCATCATGGTGTAACCAAGATGTATTGTGATCTATTCCATCAGTATTGGTGGCCTGGTATGAAGAGAGATGTTGTTGTTTTTTCCAAAAGGTGTTCCACCTGTCAGTAGATGAATGAGAATTATCCACAAAAAGTAGGGTGTTGGCAGGAGATACCAATTCCCGAGTGGAAGTGGAATGATGTTGTGATGGATTTTGTGACAGTTTTTTCGAGAAACCTCATGGGAATGATGCAGAATGTGTTATCATTGAAAGAATCATGATGGATGCTCACATAATGATGATCAAGGAGACCTCTATTGTTGATGATAAGTCAAGAGTGTACATATGAGATATTGTACTCTTAAATATGGTTCCACACACAATTGTTTCATACAAGGATGCTATCACGACCCATCCTCGGGGCTTCTGTCGTGACTACCCAATGCCCGCCTTCCATAGGCCAGGGGCTGGCGACTAGCACCAAAGGAATAAATCTTGATAACTGGGAAGGCATTGCCTTTATAAAAGTAAACAAAACACCATAGAGTACAAGAAAAAGTAAAACACTAAGTACAAAAGAAAGTGCTGAAAAGTATATGGGCCAGAATAAAACCCAACTGAAAGTACAGCTACAACTGAACGAAAGTACAACAAAAAAAGACAAACAGCTGGAAGAAAGGAAGCAGCTCCTGGGTCGTTCTCCTCGGATCCGACCTAAAGCGTAGGTATAGATAGCACTGATCCTGGATCGTCCACCACAGATCCTACCTGAAGGGTAGGTATAGATAGCGCCGCTCGTAGATTGTCCACCACAGATCCTACCTGGAGGGTAGGTACAGATAGCCTCCACAACTCTCTCGCCTGTCAACCTCCTCTGAGTGTAGTCTCGCCATGAAGTCCACCTCCAGATAATGACTCGTCATGTGGTCCACCTCAGGGTACCATCCAGTCCTTGAACACTCGGCCTCTCTCAGCAATGCCCATCATCTGCAACCAGCACAACGAGGTTCGGGCATAGCCCATGCTGGGGTGAGTATATTATACTTAGTAGGGACCCCGAGAACCGCAATGTCTCAATATAACCAACAAGGAGAACCACAAAGAAGATCTCAACAGATAATATCTACTTAGGTACATTTCCATACATATACCTATGTTATCAAGTAACCCATCTCAATCATGAGGAAAGACAAATTTTATGAAAATCAACGGATTACCACTACCCAGGAATATTGCTATACATATGCCCAAGTTATCAAGTAACCCATGTCAATCATGAGATAAAAAAAAGATCATAGACTCAGCTCAAACCAGGATTTTTAATTATCGAAACTGTATCTGCTGAAGATCCCCATCTCTGGAGTGTACATTGGTGCTGTCAGGACTCTGAGGTACTGCTCACTAACCTAAGACTGCTGAGGTACTCCTCCTTTCGAGTACCGCGGGTCAGCCACCCAAACACAATAGTGCTTCTCGTCGGGGTATGCCACCCAAACACAGTAGTGCACACCCCCCTAATAGCCTGCAGAGGTACTTTCTGGACGAGTACCGCGGGTCTGCACTGTCACACAATAGTGCTCCTTCCGCCATGGGTCTGCACCCAAACAATGTAGTGCTCCTTCCACTGGGCTAGTCCACTCATTCCAAGTCGAGTCGGTTAAGCAGTCGTCAGGTCTTAGCCGGTTACACGGTCTCTGTACTCCGAACACTTGTCTCAGGGAGGGTCCGCTCCATGAGCTACAGAAAAAACACTCAAAGTTTGTCAAAGTCCCATGATGAAATATCTCAAAGGACCGCCTCGTCATAGGGGTCTCAACGCAACAGACGGTGCGTCAATCGGACGCCCGATCTGTGAGTTATTAGCCATTTCGTTCCAGGGGCCCGATTGGTTTCATGTATGAACCAAACCGGATGTATCACAAATGTACCCTGAACTCTCATAGGGTATTCTCATAGGGACCGTTTCTCCACGTGGTCACCAACGCCGCTGAAGGTTCGTCAAATGGTCGTCCAATCTGAAAGTTATCAGCTTTTCCGTTCCAGGGGCCCTGTTAGATTTCAGGTACAATCCAACCCGACCATACTCCTACAGTGTCCAAATCTCAGGCGAAGTATTCCAAAAGTTCCTTCTCAACAAGAAGAATCCAAAAAAGTCAGCGACACGTCAATCATACATCCGGAGCTCAAGATATAAGTGTTTCTGCTCCGAGGGCCCGGTTGGTTTCGTATCCGAACCAACCCGGCCGAAGTCAATGTTCTCCAAAAACATGAGTGTAATATACTGAAATGACCATCTCGATCCAAGGATCAATATGCCACTGACGATGCATCGATCGAAGGTACATACCCCATGATATGGGCGACAGACCGAAAAAGGTCTGGATGTGGGGGTTTCGGGCCCGGACCGATCCGGCACGAGACCCCCTGCGTCGGCCCCAACCGGGTCGACCCGACCTGGGTCAAGGTCCGGCCCACTGGGGCGTGGCCTGGCCCGGCTAGCGTAGCCCGGCCTGGCAGTCTGGTTGGGCGGCTCGGCCATTTCGGCCAAGCTGTGTGGGGTGGCATGCTTCCCCCCGCCAGCTTGCACCTACGGCCCCATGGGGGGCCGCTCCTTGTCAACAGACGTGGCTGAGCACCGCGTCCCGCCTCCCTCAGTCCTACGCGGTCGTGGGTCCAGTGGCCTGCCACTTCGGCTTCAGTCGTGTTGGCCCTGCTTGGCGGGGCGCCCTGCCGGCAGGGTGCGCCGGCGGTGTTTTCTACGGACCACCGGACGCGCTCCGGTGGTCTGTTTTGCTCGCCACCTTCACCAACGGCCCTCCTGGGACCCAACCATCACTACAGAGGCTTCAAATTTACCTTGCGGTCCCGTTTATCATTGCCCGCCAATCTGTGCACAACGATTAACCAGCGGAGTCTTCAATTACCTCCGCGGCCCTGACTCCGGTTGCGGTTTCGCTCGGCCTCAACGGCGGGGCACGACGGTGCCGCGCTTCTTCGTCACGTTCTTTCTTGTTTCTGCGTGGTGTCGTTGCACCGCGCCGCCTTTGTTCGTGCCGCAACGAATCAAGACAACAAAGGGGGAGGAGAGTCGGCCGTGTTCGTGCGGTCCGACCTCCTCGAGTTAAGTTGGTATGTAGTGGCCCAAAAGACGAGAACAACAATGATTTTCCACGAACAAAGAAATCAACCCAAACAGTTTTCCCCAAAATCAAGAATTCCCAACCCACAAACATAATCATTGTGGATCAACTTAATATTTAGTTGATCTTCATTCTTAGATTTAGAAGGAAGTAAACAAGGGTTCTCTAACAATCACAAATAAATTCCCTACCTCGAGCGTAGTCGTTGAACGAGGTTTGTCGCGGAAAGGTACGTCGTGGAATTGAACGTCGCAGAAGAAGTCGTCGCGGAGGGAGACGTCGCCGAAGGAGGATCATCGCATCGCAAAGAAAAGTTTTTTCAGCATCACGTCGTCTATCTCCGAGGATCTGGCGTTCTTCGCGTTCTTTTTCGAGGAAGAAGAACTCCAAGACCTTGAGCCATTCTCTCCAAAATCCTCCCGCACAACCAAGGCAACAATAATAAAATAAGGGTTACCATATATTATTACTCACGCCAAACATTTTAAAATTCAAAAACGAATCAATAAATTATGTGAATTAATTGCAACTTTTTAAACCTCCAAATTAATAGAGGCGTTTATTATTTAATTAAACGCATGAGTTGACTTCATTTAATAGGGGGTGTGGGTGCGTTACTTTAATCAAAACTGGGTTGATGAATTTGAAAAGGTGGGGCTCGTGTGGGTCCCACCCCACTAATATCCTACCCAGCAGATTAGTTAGGATGTGGGTCCCACTCAACGACTTATCTTAGGTTAAAACTTCCTTGAATAAAAATAATATATGTTGCACAATATTTTATTTTATACATTAGTTAATCCAATTATGTAAAACTCCACCTGAGCAAACGCAACTCCGGAAAAGGTGTTCTTAAGCAATTACTGGCATTGCGATTCCATCAGTTCCCTCAGATTTCAATTCCGAGCACCAGTTCAAAAGTTAGAAAAACCCACTCGTTCATTCACTGAACATACCCGATCTCAACTTTGGAAAATGATTCTAGGCACACCGGGCCTCGGAATCTGGTGCCGTCAGAAACTGCGTTCTATTAAAATCCCAGAGAAAATTATGAAAAAATTTCCCTTGAATTTTATGGGTCTTTACATTACTCCCACCTCAGGGCTATACGTCCTCGTAAATCATTAACACAAACTAGGGATACAAAAGAGGTATTGAGCACGCATCTGAGCCTTCCACTCCCATGTTCTAACCTGCAGGTTCCAGTACTTCTAGTGAAAGAGCACCATAGGAATCAACTATCCTCGTAGGATCTGCTCCTGTAGATCTTCCATCCCCACTGAAATATCTGCATATGTCGCCCTGTCATCAACATCCAACTCCCTGAGGTCGATGATGTGTGAAGGATCAAGCACATATCTCCTCAGTTGAGATACGCGAAAGTTGTCATGCACCTAGTGCAATAGAGGTGGATGGGTCAAGCGGTAAACCACCTCGCCTACCCAGCTGAGGACCAAGAAAGGTCTATTGAACCTTGGAGATAACTTGTCGCCTTGGCCACATCTCCATAAACGACATCGAGGTTATACCCGTATAAGGACGTGATCATCATCCTCGAACTCTAGAGGTCTCCAATTCCTGTTAGAAGTGAAACTCCAAACGACTGATGCCACGAGGGTAAGGTTGACCGAATCAAGAGTGATCAGCCGTACCCTTCTGTGCATGAGTTTATCCTGTGCTTCCTGGGGTTTCCTTTTCGCCGGCCAAGGAAAACCCATCCCGACGTTGTAGTTAAACCACATCCTTTTTGCCTAATACCGTAAATTTGTGTATGAACTGTGATTTCACAGTCCATACTCAAACCAACGTCGTAAGGCCTCGACGCTTCCACCAAGAGATTCCAACCGAACATCTCGCCTCGAGGGTCTGACTACACCATCGGCGTAAGTATGATTATCGAGTCTTCTCCCAAGGTATTTCCAGATGTGAGGGTAATGTCTATATATTACTGGAAACTCTAGGACTATGATAAGATTAGTGTAAGGATGGAATGATTTGTATGAACGTCTATTACTACGACAGCTAGTAGTGGACACAGACTGTATGTCGAATCATTATTAGAGCCATTGGGTCACTCTCCCTGACCGCATGCAGCTAATATCATACCCTCCCCTCCAGCTCCCTGAGCCTCGCGGGGACAACTATGGCGAGTGGTTGTAGCATGTTAAAATATACACCACTTCATGCTGCTCTCCTAGCTCTACCTCCATGTCTTCTTCTTCGCAGACCCGTATCTCATTTAAGATTCCTATTATTGAAACATTTAACACACTCGAGTCTCTAAGACTAGTGCCAATTTCCCGTTTCCTACTGCATTGTGCAGTCCTCATCCACTCCTGGATGATCTGCACCTTCTTTTCCTACGATCTGAAAGAGATGCTAAAATTTCTCCTTTTCCGAAAACAAAAACACGGTCTCATCCCCTCGATGAACCACACCGATTGCCTAATACAGTCAATCTTGACATGAATGATGTATTTATTCCATGGATGAAGTCATAAGGCCTCGACGTTACTACCAAGAGATCCAACTGTCACCCTCACCTCCAAGGGTAGTGTCACACTGTCGGCATCAGTGTGAGGTCACTAGGTCTCCTCCAGTAGAAATCTAGAAAGTGAGGGTCAAGTCAACAGTCATAATCGGGACCACTGAGTATCAACAAAACAAAAGGGCGGGAAAGAAAACATCACAAAGATAAGTGTCTATTTATTATTGCAGCTCATAGTACAAAGACACGAATAAAACAAAAATATGGAACTAGAAGTACAGGGGGTGTATCCACTAGTTCCACTCATATCCACCTTCTCCCAGAGCTCTACTACCTTGTCCACTATCCGGTTGTTTCTCAAGCACTCACCGCTACTTCTGCCTCGGTGGCTCCTCCAACGCCTACATAGATACTGTGCAGGGGGTCGGACAGTCACGTGCCAGGTGACCCTTCCTTCCACATTCATAACACTTCATGCTCCTCATACGGCCGGCTCTGGTCCTCCTGGACCTCTACATCATCTGTCTACTGCCCACATATGACTCAGATACTTATCGAAAATCATGCAGCAAAGGCAGCAGCTCCTGTACACGCTCGGGGTGTAGAGAAACTAGCGCAAAATCTACCATAAAGATGGTCTCAAAGTCTTCCCATGTGAAGTTCATCCAGTCGCAAAACTAGAACAATTGGCTCCACCACCTTCCTGCTACTACCTGAAGAAGGCTGGCAGCAACGATCACCATGAAGTCTACTGGCGTCCCCACTAGCCTGAAGACTCTCACCACAGCCTCCAGCCATTCCTCAGCCGCCTGCGGGTCCGTCTCTCCCCGGAACCTGGGTGGCCTCTGGTGCTGGAACTCATGAAGCACGCTCAAGTGGCATGCAACGCCTACTGCTGGAGCTAGTGGAATCAGTGGTCCAATGTATGGTAGTACTTCTGGTGCCTCCGCTAGTGCCTCTAGTGCAAGAGGGCCATGTACTGAAGCCACATCACTCGGCAGGCTGTCCGTATGCACATACCTCTGGGCTCTAGCTGGTCGTCCGTGAAAAGGAATCCTAAAAGGAACATACGTGACACGGTCAAATGATTTATACCAGGTGAGCTGACCTGGTTTGAGCTGTTATAAGGGAAAACCTTTGATAAAACAGAGGCAATCAGTGTTTTCATGCACAAAGTCAGAAATCAGTTGTCAAGGTCCTGCTGTATGGATATGTCGGCCGCCCGCACCAACACTGGACTCCCTGAACTGAAAACCACACTCAGTACTCTTAACATTATAAGTTCACAGAAAGAAAATATCATAGTTATATGTTCTGCGGTAGAACCGAACTCTCTGATACCAATTTGTCACGACCCGTCCTTGGGGTCCATGTCGAGACTACTCCAAGCCCTCCTTCCATAGTCCAGGGGCTGGGGACTAGCACCAAAGCCGTAAATCCTGATAACTGGGAAGGAATTGCCATTATAAAAGTAAAAAATCATCACCGAGTACAAGGGGAAGTAAAATACTAAGTACAAAAGAATGTGTTGAAAAGTAAATGGGCTAGAATACAAACCCAACTAAAAGTACAGCTACAATTGAACAAAAGTACAACAGAAAAAGTCAAACATCTAGAAGAAAGGAAGCATCTCATGGGTCGTCCTCCTCGGATCCTACCTAAAGGGTAGGTAAAGATAGTGTAGCTCCTAGATCGTCCACCACAGATCCTACCTGAAGGGTAGGTACAGATAGCGCCGCTCTTGGATCATCCACCACAGATCCTACATGAAGGGTAGGTACAAATTGCCCCCACAACTCCCTCGCCCGTCAACCTCCTATGAGTTTCGTCTCTCCATGAAGTCCACCTCCGGATACTGACTCGTCGTGTGGTCCACCTCCGGTTACCATCCGGTCCTCGAACACTCGGCCTCTGTCAGCGCTGCCCGTCGTCTGTAACCAACACAATGAGGTGCGGGCATAGCCCGTGCAAGGGTGAGTATATAATACTCAGTAGGGATCCTGAGACCCTTAAGGTCTCACTAAAACCAACAAGGATAACAACAAAGAAGATCTCAACAGATAACCTCTACTTTGGTACACACCCATACATATAGCTACGTTATCATGTAAACCATCTCAATCATGAGGAAACACAAAGTTTATGAAATCAACTGATAACCACTACCCAGGTATATGCCCATACATATACCTAAGTTATCAAGTGACCCATCTCAATCATGAGGTAAACACAAAGATCATAGACTCAGCTCAAACTAGGATTTTCATTATCGAAATCGTAACTGTTGAAGAGCCCCATCTCTGGAGTGTACAGTGGTCCTGTCACGACTCCGAGGTACTGCTCACTAACCTAAGACTGCTGAGGTACTTCTCCTGTCGGGTACCGCAGGTCAGCCACCCAAACACAGTAGTGCTTCCCGCTGGGGTATGCCACCCAAACATAGTAGTGCACACCCCCTAATAGCCTGCAGTGGTACTCTCCAGATGAGTACCGCGGGTC
This sequence comes from Viscum album, assembly GCA_963277665.1. NCBI lineage: Eukaryota > Viridiplantae > Streptophyta > Magnoliopsida > Santalales > Viscaceae > Viscum > Viscum album. The sequence goes on along the minus strand of OY728162.1, from coordinate 1,362,095,227 downwards.
TGCACTGTCACACAGTAGTGCTCCATTCACCAAGGTTATGCACCCAAACAATGTAGTGCTCCGTCCACTGGGCTAGTTGACTCACTCCAAGTTGAGTCGGTCCAGCAGTCGTCGGATCTCGGCCGGCTACACGGTCTCCGTACTCCGAACGCTTGTCTCTGAGAGGGTCCGCTCCACGAGCTACAGATCGATACTCCAAGTATCTCAATGTCCCACTAAGATGTGTCTCAAAGGACCACCTCGTCATAGGGTTCTCAACGCAATAGACGGCACGTCAATCGGATTCCCGATCAGTGAGTTATTAGCCTTTTCGTCCCAGGGGCCCGGTTGGTTTCGTGTATGAACCAACGCGGTCGTATCTTAACTGTACCCCGAAATCTCATAGGGTATTATCATAGGGACCGTTTCTCCACGTGATCACCAAGGCCGCTGACGGTTCGTCAAATGGACGTCCAGTCTGAATGTTATCAGCTTTTCTGTTCCAGGGGCCCGGTTGGATTTCGGGTACAATCCAATCTGGCCATACTCCATCTGCATCCAAAACACAACTGAATTATTCCAAAAGTTCCTTCTCAAGAATAGGAATCCAACAAAGTCAGTGTCACGTCAATCGGACATCTGGAGCTCAAGATATAAGTGTTTCTTTTCCGAGGGCCCGGTTGGTTTCGTATCCGAACAAACCTGGTCGAACCCAAAGTTCTCTGAAACCTTGAGGGTAATATATCGAAACGACCGTATCAATCCAAGGATAGCTACCCAAAGGACGGTGCATCGATCAGAGGTCCTTACCCGAAGATATGGGAGAAAGACAAAAAAAGGTCCGTAAGTGGGGGTTTCGGGCCCGGACGGATCCGGCCTGAGACCCCCTCGGCCGGCCTGAACCGGGTCGACCCGACCTGGGTCTGGGTCTGGCCCGCTTGGGCGCGGCCCGGCCCGGCCTGGCGGTCCGGTCGCGCGGCTCGGCCATTTCGGCCGAGCGGTGCGGGGTGGCACGCTGCCCTGCGCCAGCGTGCAACTGCGACCCCATGGGGGGCCACTCCTTGTCAACAGACGCACTGAGAGCCACGTCCCGCCTCCCTCGGCCCCGCGTAGTTGGTGGACCAGCCGCCTGCCACCGCGGCGGCCCTCCCCAACGGCCCTCCCCGGCGGCGCGCCGGTGGTGATTTCCGTGGACCACCGGATGCGCTCTGGTGGTCCGTTTTTCTCTTCGCATTCTCTAACGGTCCCCCCGGAACCCGACCATCAATGCAGAGGCTTCAAATTTACATTGCTGCCCCGTTTGTAATCGCTCGCCATTCCGAACACAATGATTAACCATCAGAGTCTTCAATCGCCTCTACGGCCCCGACTCCGGTCGTGGTTTCGATCAGCCTCAATGGCACGGCGTGACGGTGTCGCGCTTCTTCTTCGCGTTCTTTCTTGTTTTTGCGCGGTTCCATTGCACCGCGCCGCCTTTGTTCATTCCACAACGAATCAAAACAACAAAGGGGTAGGAGATTCAGTCATGTTCATGTGTCCCGACCTCCTACCGTTAATTTGGTAACAAGAGGCCCAAAAGATGAGAACAACAAGGATTTTTCACGAAAAAAGAAATCACCCCAAACAGTTTTACCCGAAATCAAGATTTCCCAACCCGCAAAAATAATCTTTGCGGATCAACTTAATATTTAGTTGATCCACGTTCATTGATTTATAAGGAAGTAAACAAGGGTACACTAACAATCAAAAATAAATTCCCTACCTCGAGAGTTGTCATCGAACGAGGTTTGTCACGGAAAGGGACGTCGTGGAATTGAACGTCGCGGAAGAAGACGTCGCGGAAGGAGACGTCGTGGAAGGAGGATTGTCACGTCGCGAAGAAAATATTTGTTGGCATTGTGTCATCGATCTTCGAGGATCCGACGTTCTTCGCGTTCTTTGTAGAGGAAGAAGAACTCCAAGACCTTGAGCCATTCTCTCCAAAATCCTCCCGCACAACCAAGGCAACAACAAAAAAATAAGGGTTACCTTACTTTATTACTCATGCCAAACGTTTTAGAATTCAAAAATGAATCAAACAATTAAGTGAATTAATTGCAATGTTTTAAACACCCCAATTAATAGAGGCATTTATTGTTTAATTAAACGCACAAGTTGACTTCGTTTAATAGGGGGTGCAGGTGTGTTACTTTAATCAAAAAGGGGTTGAGGAAGTTGAAAGGGTGGGGCTCATGTGGGCCCCAAGCAACTAATATCCTACCTAGATGATTAGTTATGATGTGGGTCACACTCAACAACTTAGCTTAGGTTCACACTTCCTTGAATAAAAATAAAATCTGTTCCAAAATATTTTATTTTAATCATTAGTTAACCCAATTAAGTAAAACATCACTAGACCAAACGCAACTCCGTAAAAGGTGTTCATAAGCAATTATCGACGCTGTGATTCAATTGGTGCTCTCAGATTTCAATTACAAGCACCAGTTCAAAAGTTAGAAAAACTCGCTCGTTCGTTCACTGAACGTACCCGATCTAAACTTCGGAAAATTATTCCGGGCACACCGGGCCTCTAAATCAGGTTCCGTCAGAAACTGCATTCTTGTAAAATCCCAAAGAAAATTAATAAAAAATATCCCTTGAATTTTACGGGTCTTTATAGATGCCCATTATACTTCTCATGTCTGGCAGGGAATTTAGAAAGACTTGGCTACATAGGTAATTTTTAGTACAACATAAAACCACCATAAAAATGGCATGTCCGACCATACGATTCAAGGGCTTGATCGAATTAATCGAGCATTAATCCTAGATTATGGATGTTTGTGCGAGAACCATATACCACTTGTGGTGTTTTCACACAATAAGAAGTTTCAAGAAACTATTTAGAGTAAAGATTTTGAGGATTTTTATGGTAGGCCATGCCGATCGACCTTATGCTGTATAGAGGTATGAGAGGTAGATATGTTGGGACCTCATATTTTCCTGTAGACCATAGAGTAGATAGAGCAGATTCAGAATAGGATGGATACATCGTAGTCACGATAGAAGTCTTATGTTGATCAACAAAGACGACCATTGGAGTTTGATGTTTAAGATCAGGTTTTCCTGTCTGTCACACCAAAATTGGAATATTGGAGGATTATCAGATAGGGTAATCATTTGTCGAGATATGTCGGGCTTTTTGATGTTTTGGAGGAATTTGGGCTGGATGGCTACCAAAAGTAGTAACCTCATAGGTACCAGGCTATGCAAGACGTCTATCACATTTCAAATCATCGACATTACTTCAGTGAAGAATCTCATGTTTTTCAACCCGAAGAGGTTGAGTTATAGGTGGACACCTCGTTCGAGGAGCATCCTATCTGAATTATTGACCGAAGGGTGAAGGTTCTCCTTGGCCAGTTTGTTCTTTTAATATGATAGTTATGGAAGCACGGGCATTTAAAGGATGAGACTTGGGAGAGGGAGGCTTATGTACGATCACATAGGCTAGAGTTGTTCTCGGTTTCTTCATCTACGACCCCTTTCTAGGGAACATCGGGGATGAATTTCATTAAGAAAGAGTTTGTAAGAACACAGATCTTCTTTTTTAGGTATGAGATCTATTTTCATGGCTTATTTTTATAAAAAGTGGAGTTTCTGGAAATATCAAGTGTACATGTCGTGTACTTATATATACACATCGTGTACTCATTTTCCACAAGTGATTGTGTACTGGTCGTGTAACCATCGAGTACTTGGATGTGTGGTGTGACCTAGAGGCTGCCTAAAGAGTGGCCCGATAAGGGAAAGTACATGTCTTGTACTTTTAATGAACATGTCGTGTACTTTATTTTATTGGTCAAACAGATTGGGGATGCATATGAAGGACATAATCATCTTCTACTAAACCTAATTCATCCTAGAGCAGATGAGACTACCGGATCATCACCGAGACCCCATCTTACTATCTGATATCTGATCCAAACTTTATTGGTTGCGTTGGAATCACACACGTGTGTTATTCCCTCTTCTAGAAACTCATTTCCAGATTAATCTTCTTCCACGAGATATCCTCGTTTGAACTGTTTTAGTGTTTTTTCAGATCTGTGGTGTTCTAGGATGATTCATGGCTAGAGGTTCACGTTTATCATCCATACAACAATGAGGTATACTATTTGTACCTTTCTGTAGATGTTCTTTGAATTTTATGTGCAAAAGTCCCAAATACCCAAGAATGGGGTATTGCGTGTTTATGGTTTTTAGCCCTGTTATTTCATGTTATGCCTTTTTTGTTTTGATAAAGGTTAATTTTTTTAATAGGGATAAATTTTTCTATGCAATGGATGTTTTCTACTTGTTTTCTTGTATTGACCGTTTGGTGTAGCTTTCCTCTTAGGCTTCTTTTCCTCCCATGCCTAGTATTGTTATGGTGAAGTGATTATTAGCTGTCATGTTGTGATATGTTGTAGACTATTTATCCATTTAGTTATTTATGATTACATTATCTCCCTTATATCGTTGTGAAAAATTGACTTTTATAGGTCCGTGAGAACCTGGTGTAGTAGACCATAGGAAGAATGGTTGTTAGGGGCATCTCTAGAGTGTTTGTTTACATTACCTTGTGAGACCATAGGTGGGGGGGGACTTTGTTCTCCCTCTGAGTGTTTGTAGTTTCTTGTTATAGTACCATAGGGGGAACTGTACATTGAGTGCATTCCCAGAGTGTTTATAGTTAATGATACGAGACCCCATGGGGAATTGACAGTGAGTGCTTCCTCCGAATTTCTTTGCTAAAATTGAACCAGAGGGGTTAGGCTATGTGTACATCCCAGAGTGTTGATTGTGTTTTATTTGGTTCATCTATAGGTTTCAGGATCTGAGTACTTCCTAGAGGGTTACCTGTTTGTGGATAGATTCTTAGTTGATATATAAAAGTTGAATACATTTGAAATTGAAGGATTGTTTACTTTTGGGTGCTTCCTTGTTTATTGCTTATTTTTTCATATTGCCTTCCATATATGTTCACTGACATTTAGTCAGAAATCGTTGGGTGGTTGCCTACTAGGAATAGTCTCAGACCATGTTTGGGTCATGATTTTGGGCCCAAAAAAATTAAATTTTTACAGTTCTAGATGAGGGAATGTGTCTTTATACTTCAGGTACTTGACTGCTTTGGAGCTAGAGAGCATGGGACATTACCAAGGCTTGCGATGCTGAGGATTTGTTTATGTGTTTTTCTTTTTTACTTTACATTAGTACTGTATTCCAGAATTGTGGCATTTTTGTCTGTATTCCAAGACATATGTATCATTCATCATTTATATATGTGCTCCATTTATTTATTTATATAGTCTCCTGCTGATTACTATTGTAGGATATTATTATTTCTTTGGAAATTATTATATGTCATGTTTCTACTGTGTTACATAGCCAATGAGGGAGTACATTCTCCAATATCCCACCAAAGGCCCTCACTATAAGTCAGCAGCGTATGGCATTTGGGGAAATGTGATTGAGTCCATGTGACCAACTAGGTATAGGGTGCCTTCGGGCGGCACCCTCAACCAGGACGTTACAAAAACACACTAAATACATTACAAGAGAATCATGGGAAACCTATATTATTTATCTGATAAAATAGAATACCTTTACCTATGAAATATTACAATATTATTAATGTTTATATTTGTAATATAAGAAATTGAAAAAAATTCTCCAATCAAAAGGATTTTATTGGCAATGTAAGATGATTGAATACAACAAAAATAGAATGATGGACATTATCTGTTTTATGGATTCCAATAACAAAATTCAATGTACAGTTTTTTAATTTACATTCTGGTGTGTGAAATTTTGGTAAAATCCCATAATAATCATAGATCTCAAAATCAAATTTATTATATTTCATGAACCAAGGTGAATACATCATAAATATATACAGTCATGTTATCTCATTTTAAATACACTATCAAATTTATTTACATCCAAATTATTCCAAGGTGAATTGAGAATCATGGTCTAGAAACATATTCCAATAGTTATATTTTATAGTATGATATTAAGTGGAAACTATATTGTTTCTTAAACATTTTCATTCCATCATAATTATTATTTAAATCAGGAACATTTCTCAACATCTTGTATATATCCACATCTTCCTTTTACATGTCATCATCATTGACATAATTAATTTTAAATTTTCCATTATTAAAAAACAACGTGAACCAAAAAATCACATGGGACTAAAATAGTGATTCCCTAGAGTATACCCTCTAAAATGTTTCTTCCCCATAGTTGTAATAATGATGAGGTAAGAAGAGATAATGAAGTCTGTTTCATGGGTTTACAAGGAAGATAGGTAATAAGTTACCATATTCCCCTCATTCCGAAAATTTCTAATGTCATTGTGGGATCCCATGATGTTTTGAGACATCCATATGATATAGTTGATTGAACTAGATGTAGATCCCTTACCAATTAGTGATTTATGGATATTGATGGATTTTCTTTCCATAGCACCGAGGGTGAGGTTTTTAAAACTAGAATGTTAGAGGCCTGAGAGCATAGCCAATGCATCTTCTTATAGAGGGTGATCAATACCGTAGGTGGAAGTGAGGGCATCCATAACAGATCTATTCAAATCCAAAATCACACCACCTCCACTGATACATCCCATGATACAAGATCATTCAATTTTGAGTTTTGTTAATGTGGATGAGGATACCATCTCACCCAATGGCCTTGGCAACAAATTATAATGGATTTAGTCTAGAAACCCACCGAGAGTGGTCTCACAATAGGGGAATTCTACCATACATTGCATATCTAGACAATGTAGATTAACTAAAACATGGACCTTATAACCAATTTAATTTGATTGATACTAACCACCCATATTTGACTCTATTCTGAGTTGTCCATATACTCCAATATCCTATAGTGATGAAAAATGCCTCAGCCATTATCTATGGGCCCCTACCATCTGTGAAAGGGTATAAATACTCAAGTATGTGAACATCTAATTAATCCTTTGAAACAATTCCAGTAAATACTCAAAATATGTCCAAACATTTACTCATTCCCTCATGAATAACAAGTGGAAGGATGTATTCCCCTATCCACCCAACAATAATAACTGCAAGAATCTATCATTATACCCATACCGTTAATGTTATCATCCATAGATAAAGCACATATTCAGAACTGGAACACAATATAGTTATTTATTGATGGTATTTCTTGCCTCCATAGGCTGTGTCCCCATGTATCATAATGGACCGAATGCAATATGTCCGAATGAAAATCCTTGATAGAAAAAGAACTCGAGATTAATGCCATGAAATCACACATATCTATCTTTTTAGTGATATTGATGAGGTCAATCATTTCACAGTATATATTGTTCAAGACTATGGTAATATGCTATATAGAACAAAATTAGTGCCCAATATAAATGAAGCTTACTAGGGAATTGGGGATTCTGATATTCGATTCTGCCCAGTTATCAATACTAGAATGAAATCGCCCCTTTCCACAAAGTGAACCTAGAGAAAGGCTGGAGGCTCGTGATAAGAGGATATTGCATTGTCTATAAGAACGAGTGGCCCTACATGTGTCTTTTACTCTCTAGATACTCGGCCTCCATGAATATACCCCACAATAGTCTATGAGAAATCATCTCCAATACATTAATTATATGCATTCCTTGTAGGGTGTCAGATACATTACTAACATTGATTCCCCCTCCTCGATAGGTCTGGAGGGCCTCACCCATGAGGCCCAATGTCATTTACTATCTGAGTGTGTATCCCAAATAATGGAAACCAATATTTTTTCAATGTTTTCTAGTACACCATTTGAGACTTTAATGAAAATGAGGGCATGCACTAGAATATAAGAAATGATGATTTTTTTTTATTATCCTACCTCTGAATGAGAGGAACAAACTCATCCAGTTTTTAAAACATCCAATGGTCATGACGAAAATGTGGTTGATGTGACAGATTCAAAACCTTCTAGGGGATAGAAAGGTCCCTAGGTATTCCTGAGGAATGGAATCATCGTTCATGTTAATGTGATGAGAAATAGAGTTGCTCTGAGAGACTGAGCATAGGTTGGTTACGTAAAATGTGCATGTTTAATTGTTGATAATTTTCCCCCTCCAAAGACAACAATCCCCCATTAATCTGCTGATCCCATTATTGGAAATAATGTTTATGTGGATAAAAATAATTGTTTCATTTTAAAACATGATGTTTGAAATACGATCTATTCTATATATATATATATATATATATTAGTATGGAGAATTAGTACATCTACTGATTCCCCGATTGATATGATAACTGAGGATGTCTTGTGCAATGATAAAAATACTCAAAAAGGTGGATTTCTCTTTCCTCAGACCATAAAACACATAAAGAAACCATTAGACTTCTCCCTAAATGGAACTACTATCTACAAGGGGTTTGTACACCTAAAAATAAAATCAGTGACCGAAGAGGGAAACCCCATGCAATAAAGAAAATTGATGATCATCTTCTATTCCATGAGATCGTAATCCTTATCCATGTCATGTTTTATGGTCATTTTTGATCTATATACATTCATGTTAATATCTCCAAGTACCACTAGGGCCAAGGAAACCTCTTCATGAATGGATATCACCCCCACAAACCCATATTGTTCGGGAGAAATCATCTGGTGAAGGTGCAGCGAATGGAACATGTTAAAGTTCATTGAAATAATCATAAAATGTAAGTTGAATATACTTACAGGCTTGTAATGGTTTATATAGGTGGGGTCAATGATCTTCGGAATTAAAACCGAAGTGGTTTCGCAGGAACCACTTGGAAAACTCCATCTCCAAATTAAAGCCTTCAAAACCTCTTGAAGATATCCCTTCAACTACTGAAATGAAACTCTATAGAAGGATCTTGGGAAGACGTCTAGCCTTAGGGTGACATCTATATTGTTCTCATCATAGAATCTTGATGCTCATTATCATCCAGGGTATCTTCTACCTAATAGATGACTTGTGTAGAAATTCTTTAGGGAATCACATACAAAACGTATCATTTCCTCTCAGATAGAAATCCGACAAGTGTGTGTAAGGACCTGCTAAGAGGTCCATAAAATGAGCCCTAACCATGATACTGAGGATATCCCAATAATTTGTAATCCTCTCATCATTTTGTTTAATTAAGAAATGTTTTTCTTTGATACAAGAATATGTGTAGGATAAACTGTGTTATCCCCGAGAATCCACTTTACTTGATCCTTAACACACTCCAATGAATCCTCCATATAAACCAACTCATCTAGGTCGGTCTTTTTGTTGGAAATCTCCCTGAACAACTCATCAAAAATTATAATTCCATTATAACCTCCACTGGTTAAATCTCTTTAATGAAAACATTAATATCAAATGGACTGGGAGGTTTTTTTTATACCGCAATAGATGGTCCCATCAAAATATCCATAACATATTATGAAAGGTTTCCCAGCCAAAACAATTAGTTGGCCTGCACTATGAGTATTTCACTTCTTAATGATATCCAAGTAGGATGGGACACAGTTGAGATAAACTACATCGGTTTCTTTGGTCCTATCATGGAGAATAGGCGACCATTATGGGGGTGATCACACAAACTATGAACAAGGTGGGTAATGTAGACATTTGGAAAAGCTGAAATAGAATGAATTCTTTCTAAACAGTCCTTATAATGACAGTAGGATGGTTTTTCTCTTTATTGGTTGTTTCACTATGTATACCTATCACCCTAGAAACCTATATCCAACTATCTATTAAGATCCATAAAATGAAAACATTCCATACTTCAATTCACGGAAAGACACCACTCCCTTTATTATAACTAGGGTCTACAATGATGTTTAAATTACACCCAACCTGTCATGGAAATTCCCTTGGATAAAAGGCATTATGTTCCATCAACATGTAATTTCTTCTATGAGAATCACAACTTCCATACACAATGTAGTCAAACGGGTGTTGAGACTTAATGTAGATATTGGTAGTGACACACTGCTCTAAGGGTGAAACCATCTACATAGAGTACTTAGAGTATCTATAAATCTAGATTCGATTGTTAATGGGGATATCCTGTATGAATCTTTTTAGCTTAATTCATCACACAAATTCTTATATTTTATTTGGAGATTGCATGGGTTCAAAGATAACCACAAAAGACGCATTATGGGATCACTATTCTAATATATGAAAATCAGATTTAAACCTAGCGTCCATGTTGAGTCAATAAGTTAATTTAAGTCCTTTCCATTCCATTATGTTTTTAAAATAAAAAACACATTTTATTTAAAAAAATAATCTTTGTCAAATAAATATTTTCATACAGAAATTTAAATTTCTAAAAAAGGTTTTTGAAAATACCTATAATTTTTAATAACATATTTAATGATTTCTCAAACAAAATCTGACGATATTTTTTGTATGTAAATAACAGGATCCTTATCTAACTCAGAACCATACAGTTCCATAGAATCCAATTTTCCTAGAATCATGAATCTGATTTCTTCTGAAATCAATCCCCAGGTTAATTTATAAATTAAACTTCAATTTATCCTAAAATCAAACATCGGTCTCTTTACAAATCAGACTCTGATTTCTGCAGAAATCATAATCCAATTTTTTGGATATCAGAATTTGATTTATTCAGATATCAGAATCTGAGTTATATTGAAATTAGACTACGATTTCTTGTGAAATCGGACTCTTCTTTCTCATAAAATCAGACTCTGATTTCTCCTCAAATTAGAATCTGATTCATACTTTCAAATGATTCTGATTAATTTCTTTTATTATAGTTACCTCAATTCCTTAATGTAACGTTTCATTTTATCCTATCATGAACAAGTCAATGTTTCTTAATCTAGATACTTTATTTTTTACATATTATTGTTTCTTAAGAATTATAATTTTTCCCATGTTATATGACCTGAATTAATGTCGTATAATTTGTTTCTATCTAAATGATGGCTAAGCGACATGTGTAACAGTCCCTCTGAAATTTAACAAATCATATGATCATTGGAAGAGGAGCTGACCATTAAAAGTTTCGCCTATAAATAACAATCCATTTGAATGAACATAGAAAATGTGTTAATACTAGATTTTATTGTGCAATTCTAAATGTTTTCGAATTGTTAGAGGGCTTATGAGGATGGAATGTAGTAGTGCATATCAACATATAGATTGAGGGATTTCTTGTTTAAAAAGATAGATTCCAATATTTTTACTGAATTCACACCCCGGTGTGGTTAAGAATGAATTTCTTGAATTTATAAATCAAGGAACCATCATCAAATGTTGTTGGATACTCCTCTCTTTTGGATGAATCATTTCTTATACTTTTCTAGTTTTGTTAATTTATTTAATTCCACTATATTTTGTTAAAGATAGAAATTGAAACATTCTTACAATTTATTATACCTGTATACTATAATAAATATTATATTTTATATTATTTAACACTGAGTCGTTATCAAAGTAAACATGTATTATGCTTCTTTGTTGAATATATCTCATCAGATATTTAGCATGTAAGTTTCATAAATAAAACCTAAATAGGGTTTTTGAATCCATCTTATTTTATTTTGTTAGACATAGGTTTTATTAAGGGTAAAAATGAATGTTTTTAAACATACAGTTCACCCCCTCTTATAATATATAAATAAACATATATATTCTGACCCTAAAATTGGTATTAGAGGAGGTATTTGTATTATATAAACTTGTATATATGTTTTCTTGCTTAAAATTACTTTATTAACATTTCTTGATCATGCTTTTCATAGATTTTTTTAATAAAAATTTTCAACTAATTCTTTTTCTGGAAAATATCTTTTATATTTTCTTAAATAATGGATCTAGTGAACATTGGTTCTATGGATAATATAAATCCTAATTGACGCCCAATAATTGTTGGAAATGATTGTGAATAATGGAGAGATAGTATGAAGACTCTTATTATCAATACTAGTGTTGATAATTTTTTTATGTTATCCAGGGACTACAAGACTCCTGAAAAAGAAATCTGAATATTCATAATTCAAGAAAACCAAGAGTATTATCTTAGCTATACTATATGAAACACATTAGTATGTTCAATTATAAGAAGTATCTATATCTAGATTTCATCTTGTGAATCTTCTAATATCATTTAGAAGAAACATGATGTCACACATTTTGGTGCATCTAAGGTTATTGAAATAAGAAGATCTATTATTAGAGAAGAATATCATGGTTTAATGTTTCATAAGGGAGAACCTATATGAAATTTTCAAAAAATATTATGACTATAGTAAATAGCATTCAGTCTATGGGTGAGAAATAAATTCATGCTGAGATTCCTATGAATAAGATTATAGATATTATTAACAATGAGTGGGTATGTAAATGAACATAAATTGATCAGAATAGGAATGAATCAAACATTACATGTGATTAGTTATTTTGACCGCATCTACATTATTAAACCATTTTGAAAAGAGATGATGAGATTAATTAGAAACAATAATGGTAATGACCATGTTGATTTCACTACAACATCTATCCATTTGAAAGCCAATGCTCCTGGATCTGTTACTAGATCAAATGCTAAGAGAGATACTATTGTATCTGCATCAAGTGACAGTGATAAGTCTAAGAATAAAATTTAAAATCATTCCCTAATGATTAACAATATTATGGGGAATAAACATTTGTAAAACATATACATTAAGGCATAATGTATAATAATGATTCATTAGTGACTTGTTATGAATGTAAGATGAAATTTCATATCAGACCAGACTATCCAATGTTTAAAAGTAAGGAATTAATGTATATTCACTATAAAATAAACCATAAGATGTAGTAACATTAAATGTCTATTAATCTACTAAATCTAAATTAAAAGTGTAAATATAAACTTCAGAGATAATTCATAGGGAGAAATAAAGGAATATGTAATACTTGTCTTCTTGGAAAAACATTAATTTCAATTGATTTATTTATTAGAGGTCATAATAAAAACCATATATGAATAATCCTCTTATTTGATGATGGTTACCTTTTGAATTTTAAGATTTATAAATGTATATTAAATAATTCCTATGAATATTTTATTCTCTTTTACCATTGAAATGACAATATTTATACACTAAAAATAAAAGACCTTAGGTGGGAAGTCCTACATTTCTTTAGTGCAATGGAAGATCAATATTGGTTGTGTCATAAAATACTATGACATTTTTACCTTTAGAACCTATGAAAACTCTCAATGAAAATAATTGTTAAGGAGATACTAGGGCTTAGATTTGATTTATCAAATTTTTTTAATCCTCAGTAATAAAGACAGATATATTTTTCAAGCATTAAATTAATTAGGGAAGTCTCAACATATGATGAATTATTTCTAGTGAGGACGGAACTTTTCAGTCCATCATAAATTGGATGTATTGGAGGATAATAATAGGCATTTTCTTACTTTATGATAAATCTATATCTACATGTTTTTATTTTTTTGAAAATAAATATGAAGACTTTTCCAGTTATAAATATTTTTATCCAATGTTAAATGTGAAAAAACCTCCCACTGGTAAATATACATAGTTATCGTGGGGTAGAATTTGAAAATTCCTATTTTGATTAATTTTTTAGTAAGAAATGCATAACTCATAACTTCTAATCACCAAGAACTCCTCAAAAATATATTGTTGTTAAAAAATAAATAGAATTATCTAAGAGATAATAAGAACCATGTTGGCTAAATATTCTAATGCTAAACATTTTTTTACTGAACATATCAGTATTGATTTATATAAAATAAATTGAGTTATTGTGAGAAATGTTTATAATATAACACCTTATGAGTTATAGATTGGGCGAAAAACTAAATATTCTTACTCAATGTTTTTGGGTAAAATGTATGAATCTTGAATACAAATGAAAAGTTACATATATTCACACCAAAATCCGATGAAGTAATTTTCCTAGGCTATTCCACTACATATAAAGATTATTTAGTTTTTAACAAAATTTCATGTACTATTAAATAAATGGTATATGTAAAATTTGATGAAAATGGTCTTTCTTAAATAACCATGACCAAAATCCTTAAATGTGTTTTAAAAAACTGATTAACAACCATTGATGAAAGAATATTCTAATAAGGAAAATACTCAAGAATATTATTATAAATTATTTAACCTAGATGATTTTTTACATTATGTTGATGAACATGTTTAAAAAAACCAAATCAGTTGATTATTAACAATCACCCAGTGATAGTAATATTGGAGATTTAAATCAACATTTAAGGACTAGATGTCCTATATGAAATGATGTAGAACATATATAATTTCATTCCCAATTTGAAACTAAAAGCATATATGAAGATTGAGGTCATAATTAATATATTAAAGATATGAAATATGAACTAAATTAATTTGCTAGGAACAAATTATGGACATTGGTTGAATGTACAAAAGATACATCATTAATTAGAGTAAAATGGTACTTCAGAAATAAATGTGTTGAAAATGGTATCTTTGTATGAAATAAAGCATGATTATTTACTAATGTATGTAATCAATAAGAAGTTTAAAACTATTAAGAATCATATGCTCCAATATCTTGACTTGAATATATTCATATTATTCCAGCCATAGAAACATTCTTTAAGTGTACACATTTTTAAATGCATGTGAAGTGTGATTTCCATAAAGGATTTGTTCAAGATGATGATTATATTGACCAAACACATGGTTTTGAATAAATAAAACATCCCTACCATTTTTAAAAACCTAGGAAAAAATTATATAGACTTAAAAAGTCCCCTAGAGCTAGGTATGATAGACATTCAGGAGTATTGTTACAAAGCCATTATGTTAAGAGAACTGCTGATCCAACCATTTTTATAACTAATGAATAAATATATATTTTGATTCATCAAATTTATGTTGATTTCATTATATTTAGATCAACTCAGCAATCCTTGAATGGTTCAACTGTGAATCACAAGAAATCTAGGTTTGAAATGAGAATGATGGGTGAGATGACAATTATTAATTGTTTTCAAATTTCTAAAAAATAAGAATTAAATTACATATCTCAAAAAAACTATATATATATGATTATCTAATTACGCATGGATATGAAAACACTAAAATCACAAGTAATCCAATTGGTACCTCAAATAAATTGGATCTTGATGAAGCATGGAAACTAGTAGATCAAACATCTTTTAGAGGAATGACAGTATGTTTATTATACTAAAAAGCTAGTCATTAAGACATAATGTTCATAGTATGATTATGTTAAATATAATAATATAATACAAAAGAATCACATTCAATAGAAGGTAAATATTTAT
This sequence comes from Viscum album, assembly GCA_963277665.1. NCBI lineage: Eukaryota > Viridiplantae > Streptophyta > Magnoliopsida > Santalales > Viscaceae > Viscum > Viscum album. The sequence continues at coordinate 1,362,079,871 of OY728162.1, read as the reverse complement.
ATGCTATTTAAAGGGAATAATGGATTTAGGGATTTTCTATTATTTTGGAAGTGATTTTGTTTTAAAAACAATTCTAGATACTAACATTTGTGGATATATAATTGATAATAAAAGAACATATAGAACATGTAAATTCATAAGATATTCATTATTTTACTATTTAAGCATGAAGTGGCATTATCTATAACCTTGTATAGCTAAAGAGGAATATGTAGTAGATGGAAGTTTTTATGCTCAAGTGTTGCAGATACAATACACACTCATATACTGTGGAATACGTTTTACCAAAACAAAAATAAATTGTGATAATACTAGTTCCATTGTTGTATGTAAAAATTCTATACATCACCCTTGTGAAAAACTCATATATATTAGGAATCAAATTTATAGTGATCACAAAAATGAACGAGATTTTATTTTAAAATTTATCGTGATACAAGATCAACTTGCTGACATATATATATAACATATACCCTCTGATTGATTTTAATATATTAAAAAAATATTTCTAATGATATCCATAAGGTAATCATCCATGTTAAATTAATTTTGAAATCATATCATTAAATTAAGATACATATTTTCATTGGGGGAGTATATATTTTAATTATTTTATATTTTTCATTTCCAATTTTTTTCAGAACATAAAATATTTTTCATTCACTAATTAAAATTTCTCAAACCTAAGTTCGTCAAGAGGATCCTTATCAATATTATTAATTTTATCTAAACAACACAAATGGTATGTTTCATTCATTGATTTATTGTTTTTTATGTATTTCTATCAGGGTTTATGAAATCTTTATCATATTCACTTTCCTTAAATCCGATTTTTCAATAAAACCTAAAAACATCAGATCCTGTAACTCCTTCTCTTGCATTGATATCATCCATGATATCAAGAATATATCAATAGAATTATTAAACCAATAATATGATCTGTCACTGTGAGGTCTATATAAAGGACCACATATTCATGTCCCACATTGGTTATCTAAGTGAATCTATGATAAATCACTATAACTGTTAAAAGATCACATTCAGTTTTTCCTTTTTCATTAATATAAAAATTTATCTTGATGTATTTGTGCATGATATGATGGGTGTAAACAAGGAACTCAAAGATTTGTTAATTTATAGGGAAAGGTTGGAGTATCCAAATTTCATTTTCAATTAAGACACCTTGATTTTGAAATTCATTAAAATTTATATGAATTACCAAGGAAAAGAATAAGGATCCCTCATATTGTGATCATCTTATAGAATTGTATGATACAATTATATTTTATGGACTATGGGTAAGAGAGAGGTTTTCATTCAAGAGTTATGTAAAGACATATTCTTTTTCTGTTAACAAGGCCACAATTATCTTTAATATTCAATACAATGGAGAAACAATATTTTCCAAAAAAACTTACCTGATAAATATAACATTTTCAAAATAATAATGAAATTGTGTTCCATGGATTTAAAAGAGTAAAGACACAAATGATATCTTGTCATTCATCAAATTGAAGATTAATAGCCTTATGGATGAAAGGTTTTCTGATTCTAAGAATGGGACACAAGGATTCCCATATGATATGCAATATCATCATAATAGATTTCATGGAGAATATATTGTAGAAAAGACTCATAAAGTACAATATTATGACCATATTCAACATTAATAATGGTATAATCAAGTATCAAATCACAATATATCATGTGATCCAGTCGAATATCTTTGTCTTGTGCTTAGAATATTTATATTTCCTTAAATCTCAATGGAAAATGTTTAAATGATAATTATGTTAATTGATGGTACTCTGAGATGGATAAATATTGGTTTTAGTTTTAATTCATGTTATTTCATTGAACATCATGAAAATTATGATCATGCTAACAATAAGAAAGATGAATTTGGTGACTGTTTGAAACGATCTTCTATGAAATGAAAATGTAAAGAGCCATGACATAAATTGAAAATACTAACACTGGAAACAGTATCTGAACCACCTAATAATAAGAAATATATGAAATTATCTGATGAAGTAGTAACCAAATGGTTATAACATAAGATGAAAAAGAAATAAGGAGACACATTTTATGTGATATTCTATGTTGAGGCCAATGATTTAATTTTTTAAGAAGATAACGAGCTATAGAGGATAGATAAATAGATGTTGTTGAAGAAGAATATGTTATAATATGAGATTGTTCAAACATTACTTATAGATACAGAGAAGGCATATTATCAAGTCCAGGTACTATAATCCTTTTTATAAAAATCAATTCCAATTAAAACTCTTGGTGAAAATAATATAAATAAAGGAACATCCATTCCAGAACCCATAGTTGAAGAGGAAGAAGAAGAAGAATTAGAAGAGTAATGTTAGGATGTGATAAAGATTTCGGAAGAATACAAAGAGAATGAAGTCCATTCTAAATTATTTTCAATCATAACTTCCCATGTTTAATCCACCAAATATTACTTCTTAAGGACAATCATTTCTGAAAAATGATGACGCTCATGATGAGGTGGATAAAACATCAGATTATTAGAGTAGTAATCAGGATTTTATAAATCATGATGATGATAAATAAGTTAACAGAGGAAAAATTTTCTATGTAGATGATAGATTTATCCATGTATCAGAAGGATAGAAAGAGTATAAGAATCATTAGAACATAATTTTTATGGAAGTGAAAGGAAAGAAAATCATTATTGAAACAAAAAACATAACTTATTGAAATATCTAGGAAGGATGTCCTAGGATCATTTAATATGAAAGATACTAAGAAATATGATCTTGGATTGTCAAAAAAGAATCTATATCGGAATATTAATCTTCTCAATGTCATGATTTTTTTGAAGTTTCTTTGAATGATATTTTAGATTAAATGTTTTATTTCTTAAACATTGAACTGTGGTTCCAATTCATTCAACAGAAAATTAATTTAACAACTAAATCTAATAATATTTTATTGAGAAGCTCATAAAGTTAGATATCAAAATATTCATGATCAACTTGGAACTATATAGGATGTACTATAAGAATATTAATATGTGGTTTAATTCAGATATAGAAGATCACAAACTTTTTGTTGATTTCATTGATTCAGTAATGGATGATTTTGATATGTAAAATGAGATTATCAATATTCTATTTAAAATACATTCAGAAATGATAAAGGATGAGAAAGATAGTTTCCTTAATGAGGTTAAATATTTTAATTTGAAAAAAATTCAGTTTCACTCAATCTAAAGAGTGAAAGGGAATACATGGATGAAATGGATGGTAAATTCAAAGAGCAAGAATAAGTGTTAATGTTTCAAGGTGAAAAATGAAATCCCAAGAAAAAAGAATCAATGGTATTAAAAATAAAATTGATGATTAGGAACATCTGATCAAGAAGTATGAGGAATATAATAATGATCTAAAAAGATAATGTAATCATCGAAAAAAGATGATCCCAAAGGTGAAGAAGAAGGATGGCAGATTTTCTCTTAAACTCTCATCATTTTTTTGTATTTTATTGGTAAAAATGTTTTCCATCATAAAAAAAATTTCTATCTTTATTTTTTTTTCTTGTATATTCATATACTTTTATGTAATATTTGTTTCTCTCCCTCCATTTCTTTTTAAAAATCATCGAGGGGGAGAAAGGATTGATCAAAAATAATGTTAATATAGATATTGATTATATATGGGGGAGACTACATAAAGTATAAATTCATAATTATGAAAGATGTAATTTCTCTAAGAAGGATAAAAATATGATCCGTAGGGATTCCAAAATGACATGTGTTTTTAGTTTTATTCATCACGGTTCATAAACAATTTTATCTAATTATTTTTTAATGAAAAAATAGAAAACCTTATTCCTTATATTCATTTATGAAAATTTGTTTATGCATTCCAAAAAGGGGGATATTTTGGAATCAATAAGTTCTATTATGAAATTTTTATTCCATTCTATTTTTAAAATAACAAACACATTTTATTATGGAATATTTATTATCTATAAGAAATATTTTCATAATGAAAATTTACATTATCTATAATGGATTTTAACTTTACCTATAGTTTTTAGTGTCTTATCTATAGTTTTCTCAAAATAAAATATTTCCATCTTTTTCTGAAGTCATAAAATTGGTCATAATATAACTTAGAACATTACAGATCCATATAATTTTATTTCCTTATAATTGAAAAACCAATTACATATGAAATCGTACTCAAAATACAACTAAAATCGGACTCTGATTTCTTCTAAAATCAAACTCTATTTTCTTCTAAAATCCAACTATGATTTATTCTAAAATAAGACTCTAATTTATCTTGAAATCCATCTATAATTTTCTCTTAAATTGGACTAAAATTTATTCAATAATCATACTCTGATTTCTCCAAAATTCATACTCTGATCTGACCTCAAATCGTACTCTAATTTGATCGGAAATCTTACTCTAACTTCTTCAAAAATCAAACCTGATTTCTTCAGAAATCATATTATGAAATAATTAGAATTTAGAATCTGATTTTCACTTTCTAATGAATCTAGATAAATTCATTTCGTATAGTTACCTCATTTCCTTAATGTAACACTTCATATTATCAGATCCTAAACAAGAAAATGTTTATTAATCTTGATAATGTTTTTCATAAATATCATTATCTATTATGATTGAAAATTTTTCCCATGTTTTCATACATTAATTGATGTATTATGATCTATTTCTAGAAAACCGTTGACAAAATGACACATGTAAAGTTCCCTATAATTTTTGAGGAAAATATTGTTGTTGGAAGATGATCCGACCATTATTTATTACACCTGTAAATTCCAAAAAATTAATTGAGCTTTGAACAAGTGTCAATGATAGAGTTTTCAAAGAGATATGATGATCTCTACCATGATTGTGCTTAATTCAAGATATAGAATTTGTGCTATGAAATTATTTTCTCAAACCAACCTTATGAAAATTTTGTAAAATTTTTTTAAGCTTTGAACATATTGTTTAGACTTCTTTGTAAAATTCTAATTATTTGATATAAATCGAGGGATTTTTGGTATTGAAGGATATAAGTTATGATCACCTTAGAGATCGAGGTCTCATGGGGAATGCAAGACAAATACTCATATTCTTATCAAGGGATTACCCTAGGGTGGTTATGATTGCCTTTATTGAATTTATAAATCAAGGGACCTTTATATAATATTGTTGGATACCATAATCATTGGGATAAAATATTTTGTATACTTTTCCTCTTTTGTTCCATGTTATTTAATTATACAAAATTTTCAAAAATATAGATATTGTAATTTTATTACACTTTTATATACATGTATACTTTGATAAAGAACTGATTATGTATGGTTTAAGGTAGAATATATCTTTAAGTATACTTGTCTTATTTTTTATTTATCGAATCCATCTTATCAGATCACAAGAAATATAATTATATAGTCAATAACTAATGTGGTTTTGTAAATCCAGCTTGGTTACCTTTGTTAAAAATCGATTTTATTATAGATAAAAATATATTTTTTAAATCATATAATTCACGACCATAATATAATTAAAAAATCTATATATACATTTTGATCTTACAACCCTGGCCACATGCATTCCAAAGATGATATAAGACATTAGAACTTAGTGTTCCTAGTTTTGGACCAAAGATAGAATCCCCTAGAGTATTAGAATGAATGACAAGTACCACACTATATAGAATGAGACGATGTGAGGTTAACAATTTTGTATATGAGATTACAAATACACTGGGGGAGTAGAGGGGTCTTGTGAATTAGATGCAGACGAGGAAGCTATAAATTTCAAGGGATATGGGGGGAAGAGAAGGATCCTTGAGGGGGGTGTTATGGAATGGGTTATATGCATGCCAAAGACAATCCGAGTTGGATTAAATAGATATTAAGGATCTTAGGTATGAGAATCCATCTAAAAATAAGTTCATGGGAGGCTGGGAGAGGGGAAGAGTCCTGATGTGCCAATGATCACATAACCATTGGATCTACTAGAATGGAGATTAGAGACCTCAACACATATATTTAAAGATGACTCTTGGAAGGGGACCGAATATATAAATGGAGAAGAATGTCGATTCGAGAAAAAGGAAAAAAGTCTATGGGATAAATGAAATGACACAATAGTAAGAGGAGAATTGTGGGGGACTTGAAAAGGGTTGCATGAGACTAACAACTAGGTGTGGGAGAAGGGTGCTGAAGATGGATGGATAAGTGGGAAGCACTGACTAGGAGTCACCAGATGCTAATCAATCAATTTTTCATGGAGTTTGTTCTTACAGACAAAATGGGAAATCCCTTGTAGATAACGAAAGGTGTAGAATCTGGGAGCCAATGAGAAGAAGAGAGGCCGAGATTAGTTAATAGAGACTTGGACACCAAGAGAGATCCAATATAGGAAGGGGACATATATTTGTATATGGTCACAAATCCTAGATATTGATGATGCTTCTAGATGCACAATGGGATCATAGACATATATAAATCTTCCAAGAGAGCTGCTGATGGAGTTCAAGAATGCTTAATTCAAGAAAGGCAATGGGATAGTTTTACGATTATCCCACACTACTGCACATGAAGAATCTATTCCACGATGTAAATCCATCCATCGTAAAGAAATTAGAAAACTCCAACTACCCAAGGACATGGGGGCTCTTCACCACACATTTATGAAGTCAAATTTTGATGACAAAACCACACAAAAGGATCTATGATACTGGTATAATACCATAAAATGTAAATCCATCCAACAAAAGCTATCAATGTTATGGAAAGAAGGGAGTGGTGGCTTATTAGAGCCAAACCTCACCACTAGTGTATATTTTTGACACCCTTCTACTTCTACAAATGCCTTGAGATGGAAATACAGAGTTGGCCTAGGACCGTCTTCAGTACCTACTAAGGGATCCCTGTGATCCTCCAGGAACTAGAGCTGTCACGACCCCCTTCCATCAAAGATGCCCCTCCTGAGATGGCAATGGTGAAAGGGAGATAATGACCCCTGAGTCCTGCCTCCAATAGGCAACGTGGTGGTGACTAGAACCAAGGGTATGAGTTTTCACAAATATGGGAGGCATTACCCTTTTATTATTTATGATCGGGAAATAAGACAAGTCAAGCACCAAAAAGGAAAAGAACAAGTTTATAAAAAAACACAAACCAATCCCACATGCATTTTTAAACAATTCTGAAAAAAATTACAAGTACATGAAAGATTAAAAGTACAATACCAAAAGAAACAAGTGTACATAAACTGCAAAAACTCCAACTATCTGAATAGTAGGGTCCCGCACGGCCCTAGTAGTCCTCCTGGATACCTGAAAGTAAATGTTGGGTGAGAATAAAAGTATACTCAGTAGGGAAACCTAAAGCTCTCGTGCACAGGTGGGGAGACATCCTAATGTCTCGTGAGAACATCAGAATACGACAAACCTATCAAGGAGATCTATCCACCCAACCTCACCAGCCACAATCACCTAAAACACATAACAATAGGTAGTAGTATATAAGAACAATATTATTGGGTACCGCGACACATTTCCCACTAGTTAGCTACTCTTCCTAATGGCGAACGTCCTGATGCTACCAAACTCTTCTCACCAACACACACTAGGTCCTCAAGAACCACATATCCCGCCCACACACACATGGGCCTCACAACCACACATCACGCCCACACACACCTGGGCCTTACAACCACACATCTAGACTGCACACACCTGGGCCTCACAAACCAAAATCACATCCCCGCCCAAACACAACTGGTCCTCATCCCGATGATTCGTGGGAACAGTAATCCTGCCTGAAGTGTCTTGGGCTAAAACCACCCCAATCGAAACCTACCCGACGAGTCTTGGGTGTATGGTCACCTCAAGCCATCACAGCCTATGGAGGAAGGAGCAAGATGGAGCTAGTAACTAAGGGGAAAACACCATCTCCCATGAAATGGGAGTGTTTGATACTAAGTGTTCATCAAGGGTTGGGTAAGACAAAACAAAAAGATACAGAAATATATATATATATATATATATATATATATATATATATATCCCAAACACACAGCCCAACCTATCGCTTCTAAACAGAGAGACTGATAACATTCCTCGACACTGCTATCACGAAGCATGCATAAAACAAACAACCCCAACCCCATTTTGGTTTTCATGTTCCAAAAAAATTAGATTATTAGTTCCTTATCTACTGGGAAATTAACCACAACCAACCATATGAAACATTCTTAAAACATATTCCGGCCAACCACAAGTCAACTTAGATATAACACAAACCCAACCATTTTATTATCAGTCGATCCCCATTGATTGTTCCCGCAATTAATTCATTATCGTTCCCCACAGTTCATTTATCAACTTTCCACTTTCTTGTAAAACCCATCACTGCATCCCTACTGCCACTATAACCACCTCTCCCCAACTGTATCACAAAACAATACTCGCAACATCATCATTCCATTAATACCATCATTTACCACAACCACTCTTCCCATTCTATCTGTAACAACCAATGATTCACCCCCATTTCACACACCAGATAACCGAGGCAACACCCACATGTTCATTATTCCATTTTGTTCAACCGGTGTGATCACACAAGGGTTCCAGATTTTAATCATCCATCTTTACGTGATTATCCAATTTCCACATTCCAAAATGTTTCCATCCACAAAACAGTCTAGAAAGATAGGGAAACATTTAATTGTTCAAGGAAATTCCCCCAACGACCATGATTTTCAGTAGGCATAAGCCTATTCAATTCACAACATAACAATAGTATAAACAGACATAAAAAAAAATCTCCACCCCCATTCATCAACCCGTTATTATCTTTATTTATTGGATCAAATGTATCTCACGAAAAAAATCGGATACCCACCCCCCATGATGCACAAAAGATAGAGATGAAGGTAAGATCCCTACCACAATATGTTCTGATCACAATGCTCCCCCAAATTAGCTTTAGAAGATGTCCTTCGACGTCCACCGCTTCTGTCAAAACCAAAAAAACCTCCTTGGGTGTATGCTGGGAAGGAATGGTCGAAGGGAAGACAACAGATCCATGCTCAGAAGTTCCGTCTCATCGTTACGATCCCGTGGCCCCTAACAGATCGTAAATCGGATCCCAGACGAAGAAGTAATGGAGGAAAAGTGTCCTGGTGACTCTCGGGAGAGCTCTGATCGAAGGAGAGGGGAGGAGAGGAGTGATTTTAAAAGGAGGAGAGGCCCCCTCCTTTTATAGGAGAGAAAAACTAAAGTACACGGCATGTACATTCTAGTTCACGGTGTCTACTCGGCCATTTCACACGGTCTCCACGAGGCTTCCAACACGTTCTTCACCGTGGAACGCAACCGTTGATTGGTCACCCAATAGTTTGAGGGTAAAGCGTATGTGGGGAGGGACTACACGACGTGTAGTATGGGATACATGGTGTGTATGCATTTATTTCACACTGTAACGACATGGCTTCGACATGAGGTATACCAGGCAAGGTCGTACATAGTGTGTACTCACACTACACGGCGTGTAGTTACAAAATTCTAAAAAGTGTGGGAAAACTCCATTAAAACCCTTCAAAACACATCATGACCATATTTTAGACAAAGGAATGGGCCGAAGAGGTCTGGGGCATTACATCATATACCTCCTAAAACATTCTCATCCCCAAAAATTCAAAAACCATCCCAGAGGAACCCAATAAGATACCTCTTAGGGATCTCGTTATAACAGGAACCCAACTGACAAACATAATCATATGTGTTAGGAATTCCTTCTCCCATGTCAAGATATTATCCTCTTTAGGCGTCACTGACTTTATTGCACGGGTATAATCACATCCTCATTAATGCTTCTCGATTATGAATTGGGTATTCCCACATCCATACGTTATGATTTTTCAACTTACACTACCCCCAACACCGTACAAACAACACACTGTCCGAACACGTGGCATGGGGAAATTCCTTCTCCCATGTCGAGATATTATCAGAATTAGGTAGAACTGACTCGCCTGCATGGGTTTAATCACATCCTCATTAATGTATCTCGATTAAGAATTAGGTTTTCCCTTTCCCCACACATCCGAACCTATTACACACCTCCAGAGAACAAGGAAAAAAAAGTCTCACAACTGATAATCCATGCATTCCATATATCAAAGGTACAGATCATAACATCAAAACAAGATCATAAGAACAAAGAAAAACAAAATTCAAAATAATATTGGGTACTGAGCATGCGTCTGAGCCTCCCTCTCCCAAGTTCTCTCCTCGAGGCCACCATTCCTCCCCAACACACTAACCAAGGTCATGGTTCATCAACGGAGCCCCTTCTCTATATGATCCTCGATTCTGACTGGTCATTCCTTAAAGGTCGTGTCGTCTCCCATAACTAACTCTCCCCAGTCGATAATGTGAGAGTCGTCGTGTAAGTACTGACGAAGCTGGGAGACGTGGATGATGTCATGAACCTTCTCCAACTGAGGTGGCTGGGCTAGCTGATATCTCACCTTGTCGACTCGCATCAGCACCTCGAAAGGACCGATGAAGCTAGGGGAGAGCTTAATCCCCTCCCCAAACCACGGTTTCCTCCGTCAAGGGGAAACCTTATAGAACACATGGTCTCCCACCTCGAACTCCAAGGGCCTCCTCCGATGATCAGCATAAGACTTCTGTAGATCCTGAGCTTGTTTCATCCTCTCAACCACAAGATGGACTTTCTCTGTGGTGCTCTTTACTACCTCTGATCATGAGTAGATTTGGATGTCATCGATTAATACAACGATGAACTGATCCAGAAACTCTCGGAAGACAATGTTCATAATCCCCATGAACACAACTGGAGATTTTGTAACTCAAAACGGCATCACTACAAACACGATGTTCCCATATCTGCACCTAAAAGCCGTCTTCGAGATGTCACTATCATTTACCCTCAGTTGAGGATATCCAGATCGCAGATCAATCATAGAAAACCAACTTTCTCCCCTCAGCTAGTCGAAGAGATCATCGATCCTTGGAAGGGGGTAACAGTTCTTGACTATTACCTGATTCAACCTTCGGTAGTCTATAGATAACCTGAGACCACCATGTGCCTTATTTAAAAAAAACTAGATCACCCCATGGCAACACACTAGGTCGAAGAAAACCCTTCTACATCAGATCGTCAATATAAATTCTCTACTCCCGTAACTCCGAAGGTGCCATCCGATAAGGGGCCATCTAAATCAGACAGGCACCAGGATGTAATTCTATCCCAAACTCAACGTCACGTCAGGGGGGGGGGGGGTTGAGTCACAACCTCCTCAGGAAAAACATCGAGGAACTCCCCAATAACCTTTGGTAAATCCATCATTTTTGTATTAGCAGAAACCATTGATAACCTGCCTAACAAGGAAAGGAGAGGTTTCACATGCCGGCTTCCCACCTGATAGATCCTCTCACCAACAAAAGATACACGTTGCCCATCCACGTCAGATAACACGACCCTTCTTCAGAATCAGTCAATAATGGAAATAATAGAAAACAACCAGTCGACGCCTAGGATGACATTGTATTGCTGCATTTGTTGGAAAAGAAGCTCCCCACTAGATCGTTGCGGTCCCAACGTCAGCACACATCCCTAGAAAACACAAGATACGATTTTATGGCCTCCAACTGGTGTACTCAGCACCAGGGGTATGGAAATTATCTCTACGTCTAGACCCAAAGAATGGGCTAGACCGTGTGAAAAAAATTAGTGTGAAGCTCTTGAATTGAACAAAACAGAAACAAGAGTGCTGAACAAACAAATCGTACCTCACACCACCTCTGGTCCTGTTGGAGTTGCCAACTCTACTGCGTGAAACTATCCACACCTAGCTCTGATGCCTCTCTGATGCCGACCACCTCCCCGACCATGCCCCGGTCGAGGTCCCTGAGGTGAAACCCAAGGTCGGCCTCCTCTTGCAAAGTCTGCCCTCAGAGGGGCAGGGTCCTACTACTGCTGGAAGGGCCTCGCCGACAACTGGTGCTAATGAGGTAGGCACTAAACCTTCCCACCTCCACCGTACTGATCTCGGGTCGGGAACCTACTCTGAATGTGCCCGAAACCTCCACAAGAGAAACACTTCGTTCCTGGGCTCATGAAAATGGGACGAGGACCCGAAGATCTGATGTGGAACTGCTGGGCCCTTCTCCCCACCGGCCTGAAACTGGACAGTCCCGTCGTAGGAGGCCTACTGCTGAATGCTTTCCCTTTAGATGAACCCAGCTAGATCCCCTCTCATGGTGAACCTCCCTAAGATTGCATCCTCTCTATGACCTTTTATTTATTATGTATGACCAAGTACGTCAGAAGGGTGAATGGGGTGACAACATACTGGAGCGAAGGATGATGCTCCTCCTCCAAACGTCTTGCCCGAGACTCCTCATCCGGAAAGAGATCATGAGCAAAGCGTAGGAGATCCTTGAACTTGATACCCCACTCTCGTAATGACATACTTCCCTACTTAAGGGAGAGTAACTCATTTCGATTATCTGCCTTGATCATTGAAGAAAAAAATTCCTCTCAGAATTCCTTCTCAAAGTCAGCCCATAGAACCACTGTCTCTATCCTCTCTCCGAGGTAGAGCATCCACCCCTGACGTGACGCAACTCTCAGCTGACTGACTTCTAGGGGAACCCAGTAATCCCATGGAGCACAGATCAAAGTAAAAGAGATCCCTATCTCCTCAAGACATCCCTCCATCTCCATATCTGATGTACTACCCTCGTAAGTCTTGAGGGTTTGTCACTGGAAAGAACGGAGATTCTTTTGCCACTTGCTATCTTCCTCCTCTCGGTCAACCCTCAACTGATCGACTGCCTGAATATGCTGGGCCTTGGCTGTCTAAGCCACCCAGGGACGACGTCCAAGTGCCATAGATGTACGGTAAACAAAAACCGCCAAAGCCTAAGTAGTAAGGAAATTTCTCATGGTTTCATTTTATCATTTTATTCAAATCCCTTCCCTGAACACCCAAATCAAGTAAAACACAAACATGATGATGCATGTAACTTCCCTAGGGTCTCTACACTGTAATTAATGTAGTCTCACTTGGTCGTTCGGTAGGCTCAGAGTCCTTGCATTAGATAACGGGGGGGGGGGGGCAAAAATCACGCGTCCTAGATGGTCTTCCCTGGCATATGTCACGCACCGTGATTAACCATCAATATTTCCCTACCATCCCATGAAATCCTCATTGTGACTAACTACAGACTCCATCCTACCTCTCCACCATCAGCCTCTGATACCATTCTATCACGACACCCTTCCATCAAAGATGCCACTCCTAAGCTGAAAATGATAAAAGGGAGATAATGACCCTTTAGTCATGACACGAGTTGGTCCCGAGGTGGAAACTAGAACCAAGGGTATGAGTTTTCAAAAATATTGGATACATTACCCTTTTTATTATTTTATATCGGGAAATAGGACAATTCAACCACCAAAAAGGAAATGAACAAGTGTATAGAAATAAACCCAAAACAATACCACATGCATGTTTAAACAATTATGAAACAATGTACAAGTACAAGAAATTACAAAAGTACAACACCAAAAGAAACAAGAGTTCAACAACTATAATAACTATAACTTTCCCGACAAGTAGGGTCTCGCATGGCCCTGGTAGTCCTCCTGGAAACCACAAAGTAAATGTAGGGTGAGCATACAAGTATACTCAGTAGGGAAACCAAAATCTCTCTTACACATGTGGGGAGACATCCTAATGTCCTGTGAGAACATCAAAAGAATCCAAACCTAACAAGGAGATCTATCCACCCAACCTCACCAGCCATGCTCACCAAAAACACATAACAACAGGTATTAGTATATAAGAACAAGATTATTGGGTACCCCGCACCATTTCCCACCAGTTAGCTGCTCTTCTTAAAGGAGAACGTCCTGAAGCTACCACACTCTTCCCGCCCACACACACTTGGGCCTCACAACCACACATCCCACCCGCACACACCTGGGCCTCACAAACCACAATCACATCCCTTCCCAAACACACATGGGCCTCATACCGAAGATTATTGGGAACAGTAAGCCTGAATAAAGAGTCTTGGGAAGAAACCATCCCAATCAAATCCTACCCGAAGAGTCTTGGGTGTATGGTCGCCTCAATCCATCACAGCCTATGGAAGAAGGAGTAGGAAAGAGCTAGTAACTAAGGGGAAAACACCCTCTCCCAAGAAGTGGGAGTGTTCGACACTAAGTGCTCAACATGGGTGTGCTGCGAAAAAACAAAAAGATATATATATATATATATATATATTTATATATTTATATATATATGTAGACCAAACACAAAACCCAACCTATGCCTACTAAACAGAGTGACTGAACACGTACTTCGGAACTGCTATCACAAAGCATGCACACAACGAACAACCCCAACCCCATTTAGGTTTTACTATTCCAATAGAATTGGTTTATTAGTTCTTTAACTACTCGAAAATTAACCACAAATAACCATATCAAACGTTCGAAAAACATATTCCTTCCCACCACAAGTCAAGTTAGATAAAACATAAACCAAACCTTTTTATCATCAGTTAATCCCCATTGATTGTTCCCTTCTTTAATTCCTTTTCGTTCCCCACATTTCATTTATCAACTTTCCACATTCTTTTAAAACCCATCACTAAAGTCCTACTGCAACTATAACCATGTCTCCACAACCGTATCACAAAACAAGACTCACCACATCATTATCCCTTTAATTCCATCATTTAACGCAACCCCGCTTCCCATTCTATCCATAACAACACATGATTCACCCCCCATTCATAGACCATGCAACCGACACAACACCCACATGTTCATTATTCCATTTTGTTCAATCGGGGTCATCACACAAGGGTTCTAGATTTTAATCATCCAACTATACGTGATTAACCAATTTCCACATTCCAAAAAGTTTCCATCCACAAAATGGTCTAGAAGGATTGGTAAAATTTTAATTGTGAAAGAAAAGGACCCCAACAACCATGATTTTTAGTAGTCATAAGCCTATTCAATTCAGAAAATAACTATAGGATAAACAATGATAAACATAACAACTTCCCCATCCCCGTTCTTTAACCAGTTATTATCTTTATTTATTGGTTCAACCGTATCTCACAAAAACAAGAGGATACCCACCCTGCATGATGATCAAAAGATAGAGAGGAAGGTAAGATCCCTACCTCAACATGTACTGATCACAATGCTCCCCCAGATCAGCATTAAAAGACGTCCATCGCTTCTGTTAAAACCCCACAAAACCTCCTCGGGTGGGAGCTGGGAAGGAAAGACTGAAGGGAGGACCGCATATCCAAGCTCAGAAGTTCTACCTCGTCGTTACGATCCCATGGCAGCTGACGGATCATACATCATAGCTTGGATGAAGATGTTATGGAGGAAAAGAGCTTTGGAGTCTCTCGGGAGAGCTCTACTCAAAGAAGAGGGGAGGATAGGAGTGATTTAAAAAAAAGGAGGTACCCCATCTATTTATAGGTGAGAAAAACTAAAGTACATGGCATGTAATTTCTAGTACATGGGGTGTACTCAGCCATTTCACACGGTCTCCATGCAGCTTCCAACACGGACTTCAACGCGGAACACGGCTGTTGACTGGTCAACACGCAGTTTTGAGGGCAACACGTACGTCGGGAGGGACTACATGGCATGTCTTATGGTCTACACGGCGTGTAATCATTTATTTCAAACGACAAGGACACAGATTCAAAATGGGGTATACCCGGCAAGGTGGTATACGACATGTACTCAAACTACAGGATGTGTAGTTAAAAAATTCTGAAAAGTGTGGGAAAAGTCCATTCTACCCTCCAGAACAATTCATGACCTTCTTTTCGAGAAAGGAATTGGCCGGAGAGGTCCGAGCCATTACAAGGGAGACCATGGTTGTAGAAGAGGTAGGCATGGGGCCTCTGTATTGGAACCATATATGTGAACCTTGATAGGGTATCCGTCCATTGTAGGGTTTGGTGACCACTAGGGAAAGAAGATGACAGTCCAGGATTGAAAACTGTTGTAATGGTGGTCACTACCTTCCTAGAATAATCCACCAGATGAATAATAGTCAATAAATTTTGAATCTATGTTTTCACTTGAATCACATTACAATGAGATTAAGAATCCATCCATTACCAATATTTCATCCTTCAACACTTATTTAATCATTATGCAAATATATTATTGAATACTTTTTTGGTAAAGATAAAATTTCACACCATCCTTCTTTATTATATGGATTATTCTTTTCAAATCCATAAATATATGATCACCTTTGATCCTCATCAAGATAAGATCAAATTATACATTCAACTCAATGTATCATCCTCCTTTTTATCTTTTCTTTGGTGTAATATATCTACGTTTTATAATAATTAATAAAATAAAACCATTCCATGGTTCATATTCAAAAAATTTTATGTAAATATAAACAATAAAAATTTATAATCTGTATGTAGGTCACACCTTATTCATTAATATAATTCCTATATTTTTAATACAGTTAAAATTCCGAAATCATTAAATCATGTGTCTGAAAAATTTTAAGAGGAATGTATAATTTTTATGAGGAATAATCCTTCCCCATTTAATTATATATTAGAAAACGACCAAGAATATTTTTATTCATCACTATAAATAAAATATCCTTCTCCACTATATGGTATTGTGTGAATATGTCCACAAACTAATCTTCTTTTTCATTAATTTAAATATTTAATATAATCATCAATCCAATGGAACTGGAATATCATTGGAATTAACTTGGTATGTGGAGAAGATAGTTATGATAAATAATTAAAAAAACTCTTTTGATATCTAGTAAATATAGGAAATCCAATGATCTTAGTCTCATTGTTTTTTTGGGGAAAATGTTCAATAACATATATCATTTGTGGATTCACTCATATACCTTGAAAAGAGGTCAGATGTAGGAAAAATCAAACTTTATATTGAACAAAGTTCACAACAGGTAAATTGTTCATACAAATTATCCTTCAATAGTGTACTCATTATTGTCCTTAATGATATAATTCACTTAATAAGTAGTGGATTTTATAATAATATAATCATTATGATAAGAAATCACATATCATGGTAATATATAAAGAAATTATTCAATAAATAAATAGAGATGGTAGAGGAATTAATAAAACCAAATAGAATCACTATAAATTCACAATGCCCATAATTTGAGTTGATGGTTTCATTGGGTATGTATTTATTTTATACCATCTATTCATCGTTTCCAAATGTAATATCAATCTGGGAAAATTAATTATGTATATTTAATTGAAAAAACAAAACATTAATATTGGGAATATGAAACTTATTAATGATTGTGATATTTTTATATTTTTAATAATCAATATAGTGTTTCATTGAAATAGATATTTTATAAAGAAATATTTTAGTTTCACTGTATGGTAACGTAGATGGATTAATGAATCCCTGCTCAAGATTATTTTAGATTTTCTACTTTATTTTTAAAAAGAAAAAAAATATGATTTATATGTGGAGTCTTTTATATATATAGGGTACCAATATTAGTTTTATTGGAATGAAAAACATAAAATTTAGTTTAATACTAGGAAAATGTTTTGAAAAGTCATCATCAAATATCATAAAATAAGAAAATATTGAAAATTGAGTTTCACCTCAACCATTCAAGATGAATTGATCATTTTAATTGGAATCCAGACCACTGTAAAAAAATGAATTTCCATTAAAACATCATATTAATATGTTAACTAATATAAAATAATATGTAAGTCAAATCTAATAATTGAAACATTTAATTATGAATATTGTTATCAGATATATATAAGTAAATCTATTCTATTACCATAATCACATTAAATCAATTTCCAATAATAATTAAAATATTTTTAGGTTTAAAATTACCAAAACTATCAATTAGGAATAATTCATATAAATGGGATGTCGTCATCATACTAGTAGGAGTCTTTAATTATATTTTATCATTTCATCATTATGGTTGTAATTTTGATACGCATATATTTTTCATATATTATTGAATGGGTAGAACCAAAATGAAATATTATATTAGTAGATCTATATTTCATAGTAAATGTACCGTTCACCAATTCACTATTCCCCCCCCCATATCAAATATATTTTTCATATGATATTTTAGTTTGTCTCTTCTAATAACTGTTATCTGAATATATCATCATCATTTACACTTAATTTTTTAGAAATGGCTCATCTAATTCCCACACTCCTTATATGTATTAAATTAATGTGCCGGTAGTGGATTATATTGATCTTTATAATAATTATTTTTTTTATTGGACTCCTCAAGTCACAATAAAATTATTTTTCTTTCTGAAAAACTCTAAAAAAATTATATATTTACCTTTCCCCTTAATATAAATTCACTTTTTTTCCTTGCACCGTTCTGGAAACAAGGAAACTCCATATTCTTCCCTATATGATTTTTGTTATTATAATTTCCTTTGAATTCCATAATTCTTATCTTCTAAAGATCATGTTATTTATTAGTGAATAAAATATCCATTTCTACCATGGTAACTCAGAAAAAGATTTCATCATATATATTGAAGTATCTTATAGAATGTAGTATTTAGAGACTTAGTTTTATGCCACTGAATAATAGAGTAATAATTCTTTCGTATTGAATATTAACACTATAAGTATCCCTCACTTGTATTTCAAAGTTTACATTATATATTCCCACCTATTCATTATCCTTCTACATTAGATCATGGAATTTCATATACAAATTAGTATGGAGAATTTGGGGAATTTACTTATTGAATATAATCACCGAAACTCATCCAAATCCATTAATCCAATTTCATTCCAGACATAATATTTTGATATGAGTTATCCATTTATAAATTTCACCATATAAATGATAAAAAAACTATGATATGAGTTTCTTCTTATTTACAATGGATAATAGAAAAAATATTTTTTTGGAACTGATATATTACATAGTAATTAGACGACCAGAAATCCACCTAAATGTATTTTGGGGATTCCTCATAAAGGACTCAATAATATTTTCTCTATCATTTTCTAATTTTTATTATAATCTTGAGTCATGTAAATAGAACTTTACATAATAGTAATAAATTGATTCAAATTCTAGATAAAAAATATTTACTTTTTCTACATGAAAATCATTGCATTTTACATCAAATTCAATATTAACATGGTTCCTATTGGTTATGACAATTGAATAAATTAAAAAGGAATAATATGAGAAACAATACTCATAGAGAGAAATCATATAATCAAGGATAAAATTTATTGGATGTTTGAATCTAGATACATTCATTTCATTATATGACACATTTTTTTGAACTACCCCATCCATGTTTAATAACTATTGAAATAAATCATAATGTATATAAATTAAATTTCAATTAAAATTATAATATCTACTGGGAGTTTCAAAAAAGGCTCAAATTGTTTTTCCATTCACTATAAAATGAAATTATGTAAAATATTTAATCGAACATATAGTTTCATTGTTATTACCCAATGATACAAATGTTTTGGGACAATGTTCAAATATAGTATCCATCTAGGGACATATTTCCATAAGACATGATTGTTTTTTATTTACCATAACATAGAACGTTCTCCTATATTTAATCTAATCTTAATGGTTTTCACTAATGCTTCCTCCACTACGTTTCCATCTATAACTAATCCCTAATTTATAACCAAATATAGTTACACATACATTTCATATATTAACTCAAAATCTTTTTAGAACAATATCCTTTATATAACTATTCAACTCATAAAAAAATTAAAAAGGTTTACTTCCCTAGGAAACATGGATAACAATCATCTTTTATATAAATGTTATAAATTGTTTCTTGTTATTATTCATTCAACTAGTACCCTTTATTGATGGAACATACAGAAAACAATTCTCTATACAATGGGGAAAGAAAAAATGAGAAATAGAGATCTCAGATGCATAATAAGTGTAAACACAAGAATCCACAATCAATTATCATAAGTGATCATTTGAAAAGATGAAGGGTATGAATAAGTGATCCTAAAAATATTAAATAATACCCATTAATTGATATATAATAATAGTAAAACATGAAATAATGTTGTATCAATCTAAATACATAATATATAAGAGTGTATAATCATAAGAAATCATTCATTATTAATGAGAAAATAACCTATGGAAAATAGATTAATAATTATGTTTTACATAAATATAAAAAACCGTTTCCCTACTCATGAATCATTTATATGACTATTATATTTTATTGGGTTCACTATACATTCTATTATATGCATTGTTATGGTTCACTCAAAAGACAATATTATATGGTAATTTCCCATACAAAATTGGGACCAATCCCCATTTCATACCTTATTATATCATGGTATATCCGTCATTACCCAATTTAATGAAGGGATATATAATTCTGATCCCACTTGCAAGGTAAAGAAAATCAGACATATGTATTCCACATTATTTTAAATAATTATATTTTAATAAAATCTTAACATGTGGAAAAGATATGTCTTCCTACACACTACATAATAATTATCATAAACCATATAGACAATGAATAAATATTTTATAATTGGATCACATTGCAGGAAAATCAAATTAAATAAAAAATGAAAATATTATCAATAAAAATATCATTAAAATATCAAAAGAAATTTTCCTAAAGAAATATAATTTTTTATATGAAATCCAATATTTAGAATCTAAAATTATATTAGTATATTTAGAGAAAAAAATTTGTTTGAAACGAAAAAATGAAACATATAAAGGTATATTTAAACAAAAGGGTATTCAAGATGTTAGGGAAAGATGTTTTACACTGTATTCCGGGACCCCTAATGGATTTATATATTTTTAATAAATTTTATAAACCCATTGTACAAGGTGAGGGGATACCTTTACATAATGTAAATACCTTAAGGAACTAATCCTTAATACATTTCCATTTTAGGACAAAGGAATGAATTCCAAACCAAAATCCTCACACTAGGTGATACTAATTATTTTGATACAAAGAAATAAACATGCACAATTTCTCAAATATAAATAACAAAGCATGAAGGTGTGTTTGTGGTACCAATAGAAATGGAAATTCCTCTAAATAATCAGAATCTAATAACATTTCTAGTAATTTTTCATTACTATGAACATTAATATCATGACTCATGGGATAATATCGATATTATTTTTGGTTAATGTGATTCAGCCAGCCAACAGTGATTTTTATGTCGGAATCCACAGCCACATCGATGTCCATTATTACTAGTACAACCACCAACAAAGTAATCTACTACTCAGATTCATGGCATCATCATTTCTTGAAATCTGTTGAGTCATCCTCCCACATACTCCATCTATACCGCCTTCGCCCTGCCATCCTCACACCCAACCCCATACTTTGTCATTCATGACACCCTACTCTGGCCTATGTTGTTACTTCCTCTTTATTGATATGACTTGTGAAATCCCAAAAGCTCTCACCCAATTGTCTCCCATCCTCGTTGATTGCACCCCTCCAGACCCTACCACCTTGACCAGTGTCCTGCTATGATGTCAACTTTAACACCTTATAATATTCCCATAACCCCAAAAAATAAATAATAAATCCCCATATTTGTGTGTAAAATTTATTTAAAACTGGTAATAAGTAGGATAATGGGGTATCCTTAACCACTATTCTAGGACCCCAACTATCGGGCAATGTAAAAAAAATTCATTTTCATTTTTCATAATAAGTAAAAAATATTAAATTTTAAAAATATATGGAATAATACTTTTCAATTTTGTTAGAGAGTGGAAAAAATATATAAATATTAATTTTAATATATTTATTTGAATAATTAACCATTTTTTAAAATAAATTTATTGAAAATATGGAAAACAAACAAAAGACAACCGATCGATAAGAAAATGAAGGTATATTTTCTTGTAAAAGCATGCTTTTGTCGCTTGAGTACCTAAATAGATAAATATGAATGGAAAACCAAATAATCTATATACATAACTAGAGGATAATGAAATATAAAATTTTTAGGAGAAATTTATCATATAATTTCTTCATAACAAATTCAAGAATAAACAACATCGACCACAATAAAATTGTAAAATAAATCCCTTACATCAAGAATGTATCTATTACTATTTAAACAGTAACCATTTCTAGTTAATTATAATTAATTATTGATATATATGTGAACCATTATAATTAACATAATAAAATTAATATTTAACTTATAATTCTTTATCAATATATCAATAATAATATTTCATTATAATCATCATTTTATTTGTTAAACACGTCGTTTTTCATGATTTTTTTAGAAGTTTTTTCCCTTGATAATTGATCATAGATCAATTGGCTCCATTATGTTAATAATGATTAAAATATCATATATATTCATTATATACAAAATTATATCAATTAATATTATGTGTTGATAAAAAAAAATACATCACATTTTTATAGGGTAATTTGTAGAGACAAATTAGTGATATTTCAACTATTCGATGGATAGAATGATTAAAACTTAATTGATAACTCAAATTTAAAAAATAATTATTATAACAGTAATATTATATAATTTCATTAAATATATCATCTTTATTATCAATGAAAAAAATCAAAAAAATCACATCACATTATGGAGATAGTGGTCCACACGTTCACCATCACAACGTTATCAAGATTAAATGAATCAAATGTTATATTGGTGAAAAAGATCATATGTTTTTATAAAAATAAATATGTTTGTAATATAATATATGAATATTAATTTAATTTTAAAAAAACCATGAATTACGATTTTTGAAAATAAATTGTATAACTACGTGGAGGTGATTTTACACATGCACACAAAATAGATACATGAATAAACCATTTCAGTGAGAGTATGTGTTAGAAAATTATGAAATAACAAAAAAACATAATATTATATTTAGTATTATATCATTAACATTTTTTTCTTCATATAAAAGTTTTATAGAAAGTGGAAGAAGATATAAAATTGAAAGATCTTGTTTATGATATTTAACCATTCCTTGACAAAACACCATTGGCACACATCATAATTATTGAACGATTGTTCCTAGATGAAGAAAATAATATCTTTTATTATAGAAATAAAACAGTGTAATTTTTTGTTGTAGATATTTTCTGATCTTTAATTATCTAAATGTGTGAATAATGTAGGATAAGTGGAGCTGTATTGTAACCATGGAGGGGGACATAGTTGTAATATTTTAAATGATTTCAATGCTCTAATATCACATTAATTTAATAGTGGATACAAATATATAGTCAATATTTTGATGGGTAAAATACTATTTACATTTCAATATTCAATATTATTTTATACAGGTGAGGGTGTAAATAGAACCCATATCTATAGGTTTCACAGCAAGTAAAACCGTTTTAACCGTTACCATGGAAAAAAACAGTTCTTCTATTAATATTCATTATGAAACAAATTACATTGACCATATTATATTATATGATATTAATAATTATTATTGAAAATATGGAATCCCTTTTACTACCTTCAATTTATATAAGTGGAAAATTTTAGTTTTAACAATGCTCACAAAGTGAAGTGAATCCCAATTTTAGAGTATTGAATGAATAACTACAAAATACAACTTAATTCCATTCAATGACATATAAAAATAGTAAATTTAATTTTAAAATAAAATATTAAATATATATTCAATAAATATAATTTTAAATATTCATAAATGGTGATAAAATTATTTTAATAAGATGAAAACACATATTGCATGTGAAATTCTTTTTAGAGAATGTTTTTAAGACCAATAATATACTTACAAAAATTAAAAGTGTATTGAATTTTCATATGTAATTAATTAGATTATTTTTAAATATAGTGGAAATAGGTTAACTGATAAAAAAATTGTGAATATAATAGGTCTTTAACATTAAATTAAATGACAATTTTTTCAAAAAATCCATATTTTTAATAATTCCATAAAAAATAAATATGTTTAGAAATATCAACAAATGAACCTAGGATAATATAGATATAATTATTGAAAAAATAATATTAAATTTAAAAAATAAAATTTTAAAAATGGATGCAACTAATTATAATGTTTAATTTAAAAAAATATTATAAAAAAAATTTGGATGAAAAAGTATTTTTGAAGTATAAAATTAAATTATTGAAAATTGAGTACATATTTTTTATGAATGGATAAAATCATTTGAACTATAGAAATATATTTTTTTTTAAAAAGTTCTTCTAAATATTCATAAGTATCAATTTATTGTCTTGTACTTAATTGGTTGTTATATCACTATTTATATGAACATTGGGTTTTATTTCTGCAAGGAAATTGAATATTTCTAGTTTATACCAAAGAAATAATTTCAAAATAAACGGTTTTTATATCATGAACATATAAATACAACAGTACAATATCATCTATCTGTGTTTTTCTATCTGTAATATAAACAGATTTAAATATTTATTTTACTTTAATTAAATACTATAGTGAATATTGTGTGTGTCACAAAACACAAAACATAAAAAAAATAAAACATTTTATTGAGATAAAATTTGAAAATGTGACATAAAAACTAATACATTGTGAAAATAAAATATTAAATGTCATTAAAAAAATTAGATGATGAACATTATCTTATGTAAATAAAAATATCATGAACATAAAATAAAAATCCTTTTTGTTTTCTAGGAAAATCATAACCGTGATTACAATAATGGAAGGATAAAAAAACATAAATATAAAATACATATTGGAAGAGAGTTAAATAAGATGACTTATTTTAATGAATTTTTTAAATAAATATATTGTGTTTAAATATAATGAATATATATATATATGTCAATTGGAAAATGGTTGTTGGTAATATAATCGCTAGATATATGGTTATTGAGTACGTTTAATGGAAAAGGAGTGTAATTGAATATAATATAATAATAAATAATTTTAGAATGCAATAAAGGGATAATATTTATTTAATTTATTTCATTATAAAAATATCTTTCCATTAAATACATATTATTATTTTAATTATTTTTATGAAATTATTTTATCCATTGGTTAATTTATATTTTTAATTTTATTATTAATTATTTGATAAAATTAAAGTTTTCAAATATGAAAATTAATTTTAAGATAATGTGGTATAAATTATTAACTCTTAATAATTTATTTTTTAAAATTTACATATTTTAATGTGTTCTATATAGGAATCTTAATTAAAATGAACCCATTTAACATATATGTATAGTTTAATGATTCAATTTATTTTTAATTTAATAGTAATTATATTGGCAACTGTCATGTAATTATTTTATGAATGCATTATGTTTATAAATTATCATTTATTGTAAAAACATTATTCTAAATATATTATTATTTCAATAAAAATATATATTTCCCATGTTTAGAAATTTAATTGGATTAAATGGTGCCGAAATTTGTAATGATCACACCAAAATTAAGAAAATATCACAGGTTCATGTTTGACTATATAAATACGGTACCAAGGTATAAATTATTTACCATTATAATGTCATAATAATTAAAAGAATTTCTAAATAAAGTGGTGATAACATAAAGAATCATGAATACTTACATAAATGTTGTGTGGATTATAGTATTGTGGAACGACCTCCATTATTTTCCACTTTTATTTTCATTTCCTTTTAATATAATAACTATATATATTAATTAATGATGATTTATTATGTTCCATTAATAAATTTCATAAAAAAGAACCCATAATTTTTATAAAATAATTTATTTTACATATTATATCTTTTAGTTACCATAATGACGCATAAATCATCCATTCTAAAAGAACATATATCGCTATGGGGAGAATTAAACAGTTATGTAAATTTTTTATTCTCTATATTTTTATATTATTTTGTTAGATCAACGTATTATAAATATAATTATATAGAATAATTATGGAATCTTAAAATAATAATGATTGTATAATATTAATACTATTATTATATAACTCTTAACTCTTAATCAGTCATCTGAATGTTATATATATTTTAGATGATCCATAACATCTAAATGCATGTTGATATTATAATATGATCATTATCAACTGGAATAAGTAATAATAAATTAATTAATTTAACATATGATATTAAGTAGTATTATATTCTATTTATATGGTTTTTTAAGGATGAAACTAAACAGAATGATCATAATAGAATAACTTTTTTGTATTGGTAAATTTACTGGAAACATGTTCCTCATACATTCCATTATCAAAAAGAATACCCATACCTTCCATCAAATTGTATTTGGAATATAGAAGTAATTGAAACAAAATTAATTGACTAACTATATTTTTAATGATAAAAATTGTTTCAATGAACGAGGATTGACATTTCCTTTATGAAAATTGGGTGAAATAATCAAAATTTCAAGAATGTAACAATGAAAAGAATCTATATATACCTAATATATTTATAATTAAATATTTTAAATAATCTTTATAATAGGATAAATATGTATATATTTGTTTCTATAATCCATGATTGTGATAGTTATCTTTGTGTTAAAGTATATTAAATCATGTTCTTTGATGTCCAACGTAATGGTGAGGGTTTCAAACCAATATATCTTTGATCATACTATTTTCTATGTATATATTTAAATATTGGGAAATCATGTTATAATTATATTTAAAACACACATATTTTTTTATCCTCTATTTATTCATGGGTTCAACATGTACTCTAAATTGTTTTCCATCCCCCATCTCCCAATTCAACAGAAATAATTCCCATAAATAAAGTCATATAATTACTATAACACCCCGACACTAGTTACCCAAGAAAATGTGAAATATTAAAAATAATTTGCCTAATCCATGGAATCATGTCCCAAAATACAAATCAGTTTAGTCTCCATTGAAGAACTAGATACATACATAATTTTTACATTACATCATGAAATAATAAATCATTTGTTCCCCTTTAAACACTCTTATATCCCATAGACTATTCCTACAGGTTAATTTTAAAATACTTCATTTCATCCTGGAAAAAATAAAACATAATAAAGGGGTGACAGTAAGGATAACAATATAGCTAAAACTATCATAAATATGAATAAACAATTATGGCAATGTATAAGACTAGAACAAAAGCCTTTTAAACATAAAATTCACCATAATATGGAAAATATTAATCAAATAATGCAATTTACTAATTCAGATGGATATTCTACTAGTATAATAATCACAACTAATATCAATATCTAGTTTCATAATGAAGGAATGCATATTGTCGGACATCATAACCACATAGTCCAGGCCTCATGCCATGAATACAAATAAGATTTTGTCTAGGCCTTGTGCTAGAACACTAGTTTGTCTCATTTGAACTACAGATCCATCGAAGAGCTATAGCGCACTCCACCTATAACATACGTATTCCAATTCATTCCTCATATGAAATGGTTGATACAAAATCAAAACATTTGTATTAAAAATAGTACATGAAATGTCAATATTTTGACAACAAAACATGAATGTCCTAAAAATAGTTGATCCACAGTCAAACAAAAGTCATTCAATACAATATGAATGATTTTGTTAGAATAAATCAACCTCAATAATGAATAAAATACACTGAAGGATATTTATAAAGATTAAAATTTTCATTAAAACTATTTGAGAGGAATATCCCCTTTTTCTTAAAAACATTTAAATGTCTCACTATTTATCAATGAAGTTGTTTAAAAGTGATTTTGGAATCAAAGTGTAACATACAACATTGAAATTTTTAAAAAGAATAATGATTTCAAAACATTCAAGTCCATATAAACAAATAATTCAAATCGTTTTTAAAGCATGCACATTAATGAGAATGATTTAGAAGAATAAATATTAAAAACATTTAAATAAATATTTTACTTAAACAGTTTCTAACCAAATATGAGACACTTAAATACATGTAATTGAAGAATAAAATTAGTCAAAACATTATTGTATAATGAGAATAAATATATTCATGATATAATATGTCAAAGGATAGAATACACACCATATAAACGTGAATTGGTGGGTAATGAAAAATAATTCTCAATGGATTGTTAATTGAGACCAAATACATTATAAAGACATAATATTTAGATTAAGAATAAATCAATGAAATAATTATGTGTGAAAAATATAAATGCAATCAATATAATTGGTAATTGTGTGTAAATAAATTAGGTCCCATTAACACATATTCTTTTAAAAACAAAACCAATGACTTGGATGTTTAACTCAAGCAATATTAATTCAATTAAGATTACACTTAAAAAGTTCATATCATTGGAATATGAATTTATAAATTGTGTGATTATGCATATCAATGGTATATACACATAAAGGGTAGTGGATATTACTATATAAATAATAAATAGTTATTCCCCACATAATCTCATAGTACAATAATCAATGATGTATGCAGAAAGCCCAATGACTGCAAATTGAAATTTGAAAATCCCTTACAAATTTGGTAACTTACGAATCATACGCCCTATGAAAGAAGAATCATTCAAAAAAGATGTAAATACCGATAAATTAAATTATGTTAAACATATAATACAATCATGGGATGTACATACACCTCCCAAAATGAAATATGAGAAATATATCTTGAATCTCACTGGAATAAGAAGTGAGATGAAAACTGGTTTCCTTTTAGTTTTTCTTGGTTGATTGTACCTTTACCTTCTATATAATAGTTAAATCATTATTATTAAATTATAAAAGAACTATATAAAAAATTATATATCATTATCTTGTAATATTTTTTACTTACATCAGTTATACTCATTATTATACCCATCCAAATAATTAAGTGTTTGAATAACAAACTATACCACAACGTGGAGACTGTAAGCCGTATGTATGAACATATGGTGAATCTGTCATATATCTGATGGATAAAATGATAAAAATGGATATAAAATTATTTTAATAACATCATGTTATTTATTGGATACAATAGTTATTATTATTTAATGGGAACAACAGTGAAAGAGCTAGTGGAAGAAGAAAAGAACTAGAATTACGTGATGAAATATTTACCTCTTCTTTAGGTTATTCCTTTTGACTTGATCAAAAGGGATCTACAGGTTGGATTTATGACCAATGGAAGTCCTCTAGGATGAAGGGAAGAATGTTGGGAGGATATTTGGTTAGGTATTGGACGAGCAAAGTGTCTTTGGAGGTGTTAAAGTAATAGAAGTGGACGTAGCCTTTTATATGATAGGTGAGTTTCACTTTAGGAAAAGTTTGATATATTATTTTATAAAAAAAATAATTTTCACTTAGTAATGGCTCTAAAATTATTTATTCTAGGATATGGTGGATATGGATCAAAAAATATCAACCAATAGGTCTTACATAGGTTTAGTTTACCATATTAACCTTACAATTTGGATTTAACTATTAGATAAATATTTTCACATTTACCATGTCTCTTTGTATTTTTGTAATATATTTTTAATAATATTTCTATAAATAGTAATTTTAACCCCATTTGGTTCATTATTAACATATATTTTTAGGAAAAATATATCAATTAATTATATAGCATTTTATTAAAAACTCAATTTTGTCAATTTTGACACTATTTAGTATCTGGATTTTTTGAAAATCATAAAAGCATTATTACTTAGAAAAAGTTATTTAATCCAAGATAACATGACCTATTAACGATGAAAACTAGTGTAATTTATCAAATGCCTCAAATTAATTTTATTTGTATATTTATAATATAAATTTGTTTCATCATTTGTTAATAAAGTAATTACCACATCATCATTGTGTCATAAATAAATTTCAATATTTAATGTCTAATAATTATAAATAAAATAACATTAAGTAGAAAATATTTTTATCTTTCTATTTAATATATATAGTTAAATATATCTTATGTTTAACCTTATATTAAAAATTGTTTGTTATTGAACATTGAATTTAACGCTTTTACCTCATCTTTAAATAAAATAGTAGCAAATGTCTTAATCTAATCCAATTAGACCAAAATGAACATATATTATTCCAACTATTGATTTTGGTCGATTTATTCTTAACAAAAATAATTAGTTCATGTGATATGATAATTATAATATCATTATTACCGATAATTACCCTATTTACATTTAACAGTGGTAAATAAAAGTAAAAGGTTAATGTTACCATAAACATAATTTTATCTTACTGAACCAAATTTTAATTACTTATGTCTTCCTTTTCTCTCAAATTTATAAAATTAAACTCACATGAACTATAATATTATGTTTTAATAAAAATTGTAACATCTCCTAGAAGGTGGGTAAAAGATAGTAAATATTTCAATAAACCTTTATACATTTATTTTTATTATAAAATGACATCAATGAGTTACATTGATCATATATCAGTATTATATATCCTTTGTGACGTAAACTAATTTACAATAATCAGTTATTGTTTAAATAAGAAAAATTGAACTGTAACATAGTGTTTTCGATTATTCATCAAAAAATGAATGTTTTAAAAAAATACCAAAAATTTACCACATGCTAATTTTGATATTCCGAACCCAAAAATGAATTCTATTTTACCAAATTCAATACATAAATTTTTCATTAATTAATTTATAATAAATTTGTGTTGTCAAAACCATAAAGATGGTTTTATAAAAGTAAAAACTATCAAATGATTGATATGAGGTTTTTTCAAATTGAAATTTGAAATTACATATAATGACTTACATTGTATTTATTGATAAAAATATAGTTTAATTATTTTACCAAACCATTCAAATGTATTATTTAACATTACACATTATTTTGATAAAAAATTTGTTTTCAAATAAAATATAGTATTTTAATGTATTAATCAAATTATGAATGTTATCAGAAAAGTACCAAAAACGTATCCAAAATAATTTTTTAATCTACCGATTGTAAAGAAGAATTTAATTTCAAAAAATTCAATGCACAAAAGTGTAAACTACTGGTTTTAAAAAGGTCATTCCAATAAAAGGTGGTAAATTTTCATTTTTTAAAAAATACAAATTTTATCTAAAAAATGAATTTGTTATTATATTATGTATAAGAAATAGATAATATGGGTTCTCAAATTATATAGTGTATATAATATTCAAAATTCAGTTAATACTATTCATAACTGCTTTTTGAACAGCTAGTTTGGTATGTCATGGTGTGAACAAACTCAATGTTGCGTATATTGGATGATGTTGAATTATTTTAAAGAAAACTACTTACTATGAAATCTTGTGGGGTGACATTATTCTTCCCTTTTGATAATTGAGACCTCTCAATTTTAAAATTGGGTTTGGGAACATCATTGAATGTCCCACATCGGACTAAGATTCAATAAAACAGTCACTTAAAATGATAGAATGAGAAGTACAAAGGTCACCCGAGATAACCCATAATAGGATTCCATGTCGGAATACATGGATGTGGAATAAAAACTAAGGGTCATTTTATGAAGTAGAGTGGTAGAAAACATGATCCGGAAAAAATTAACAACAAGAAAATAAAAAACATGTGATCAGATACATATCAATTAGTTTTCCAGTTGGAAAAGTTAACAAAAAACATTTTTTTAAGTCACATTTCAATAAAGTTGATGATTTTATTTATGATATTGACTAAGAACATAAAGAGATATAATTACATTTTATGTAGAGTTTCATCCTTTAAAAAATTCCAACCACTAACTCATCTTTTTTTATAAATAATGAGTATTCAATATGAATTGGTCACACATGATGTTCTAGAATCAACTTCTAGAGAATCACAAAATCCACAATGGATAAACTGTATATTTCCTTTATATTTATAGATTATCCAAAACCAAAATTGATAGTTCAGGATTAGATAATGACCAAAATGGATAATCCATTAGAGAAAGAACAACTAATCATAATTTGTAAAATTTAACCAACAATACCTAATGTTTATCAAATAAAATTTAACAAACTATTGCCCTTAAAATTTATTGATATAATCCAAACTAATATTGATATCCAAAAAATCAAAGAATTTGATTACGTAGTCTTCCGTGTTAATTTGTATCTCCAAATATTATCGACTAATCTTAAATTATCATACTTAAAAATAAATAACCCAATAAAAAATTTGCAATGATAGGTTAATCATTTCCATAAATAACTCAAATGGATATAAATCCACAATAAAATAATACATAAAAATAAACTTTTACTCCTAAAATGAAATCCCATATTATTCTATTTTTATTAGTCATACAGTGTTCCGAACATAGCGAAAATATTCCAAAATAACACATATCACATAATCACCAATTAATTTTTTGATACTATGGACATCCATTAGATAAGACATAAGATCCCAAATCAACTTATTATTGAAAAATAAAATAATTTAACTAAAAATAATTAGTCACACTAAGCAGGTAAATCATGTAGTCTAGTGGTAGTCAATAAATCCAAATCGCACTCGAGTTGTAGTTTCGATTCCTGTAACTTTTTCTGATGTGATGGGTAGTTACACGGTCTGTGGGTTGTCCTTTTTTAAAAACAATATTTTATAACATTCTCAAAATGAGATAAATTCCTAAAATATAATTTTCACATATCAAATAGTTGGGTTACACATACTAGAGAAAAGTCTTCCAAATTAATCCCATCATCAAAGATCACATATTCTTTTAAAAATTTCTCCATCCATTTATTTCCATATATTCTCTTCTTTGACCAAGAGTGTATCCGATAGAATAGGGAATTCACTCGGGTAATTCCCAAGTCCCTTAAATTTACGGAATATGACTGTAAATTGATTCATGGGATCATATTTATTATCTTCCATAAAACATTCAATTTTTCCTCAGAAATTATTTACATTATATCTTTCATTACAACCCACAATGCATTTATTTATTTAATTGAGACTCTTTACAAGGTGTCTCCTTCCACATTTGCTTCATGATGGAAATTGATCTTTCTTTTCTCCATGGTCTCCACAATTAGATCTCTAATCATTCACTGCATTTCTCTTCGTTGTTGATTTTTGGATTTGGTTAATATATATGTTGTTTATCATAGTTTTTGAAAACAGATTCGGCATGAACACAATATCTTTTACACCAATCAATGTCCCTTTTCATTGATCTTTTCCACCATTGTTCCCACCATGTACATCATTTCAATGTTACTATGAATTCTTTGGAATGTAGACATTGATTAACAAATGAAAGCATAGTGTGAGTCAAAAATAATTTATAGAATATCAAAACACATTATTTTTAGTATAAAAAAACATAAGAATAACCATGGTTCTTTATTCTCATCATTTTTTTAACAGGTGGATCCTTGATCAAAGACCAAGGCACAATTTATTACTCAAAAAAGGAGATACAAAAGTCTGAAGTATGGAATCTTATTACAATGCTTATCATAAAAGGGGAGCAAAACATCAGGAAACTCATCAAGATAGGAAACATCCTGATTAAACCCTTTGTTAGAAAGACTGTCAGCTGTCATGTTCGCTTCACAGAACACATGTGTGGCAATGTTATTGACGTCCATGAGCGAAGCAAGGCATATCATCCATTGAGAGGTAAGCGACCATGCATGGTGCACCACCCCCTTCTAATTAGCTTGAAAAACAGTGGTTGAATCACATTCAATCCATACTTTGTGCCAACCCTTTTTTTTTGGAAAAGTCCACCACATGAATAACACCCATCATTTCTGCTTCCAAAGCTGAGTTTGTGCCACATCCATCGAAGAAGCATCCAACGCATCTTCCAAGGGAGTCTCTAAAAATGGCACCACAACCTTCCGGACCCGGGTTTCCTCTAGAGGCACCGTAGACATTCACTTTGATCTATCTTGGAAGTGGAGCTTTCCAGAATACCTCAAAGGTGCATCGAGGTTGGTTAGAATATCCCACAAACCGAAGATGGCGAAGAATCTCAAAATCTTCAACAGAGTTGTCAAAATGATCTTTCTGAAGAGAAGCAGCATCCTTGATGGCAATGAGAATAAGTGTTTTACCTGCATTGAGACTGAAAGAGCAATTATTATAAATGATGTTATTTATGTCATACCAGATCACATGCAGGAGTTCCGCCACTATATTCGAAAAAATATTTTTCAT
This sequence comes from Viscum album, assembly GCA_963277665.1. Taxonomy (NCBI): domain Eukaryota; kingdom Viridiplantae; phylum Streptophyta; class Magnoliopsida; order Santalales; family Viscaceae; genus Viscum; species Viscum album. The sequence goes on along the minus strand of OY728162.1, from coordinate 1,362,045,586 downwards.
TTGCTTCGAATAATCCCAATAAACACAGAGCTGCAATTGGGAGTTGATAGTAGCGGGAATACACCATCTGCAACAAAAAATGTCAAAAGTGAAATTCCAAAGAGCTGCAGCTGTAGCAAAAGACATGAACAAATGGTTAGAATCCTCACGATGTTGATTGGACATATGACATCTATATAAAAGAGGAATCCCAAAGGATTGAAGGCACTCAATGGTGGGGACCCTATTATGGGAAACATGCCAAATAAGAGTAAGTCTCGAGGGCTTGATCCAAGGTTTAGTAAAGGCTTTAAACCACAAAAAATTAGAAACAGAATTGTTGAAATTGTTTTTGTAGAAACCTTTGGAGTCAGGGACTCCATTAAAAGAAGTTTCCCAAATGGGGAACTCGTCCGTGTTAGAAAAAGGATAGTTATCAACGATTTGGCTGATGTGATTTGGAAGGAAGATGTTTTGGGAGTTAATAACATCCCTGATAGTGGAGTTGGTGTTTCCATTAGAAGTGGTGGATGTCAACATCAAGATTAAGGGGACACTAGTCCAGTTTTCTATCTAGAAATTCAAATCGGAATTAACATTAACTATCCATCTAGATTTATCCATGATATTAATAAAAGAATCTCGAATGGAGGGCCATATAGAAGAGGTGATGTGACCAAATTTTCCATTTCTAAGCTTGGAACTAATCATTCTTGAGGAATTACAGAGAATCAAAGTTGTTATTCTCATATTATATTTAAATCCATCAAATCGATTTGTAAGGAAACTGTGAAATATCCAAAACATATCCAATCAGAGTGTCATAACCAAAAGTGCAGCAATGCCCATTGTCATCTACCAAGATACACCAGGTCAACATTGAAACTCTTTTTCAGTGTTTTCACTCCACGGTACATCGGTTCCAGAGATACCTCTACCTGCTCGTATCCAGACCGGGATGTATTTCATGGAATACCCATATAATATTTACATCAAAATTTATTTTATGTTCTTATATACTAATCCTCAAAGTCTATCTTATTGTACTATTTTATAACTAGAGTATTTCTAAATCTAGAATCCACTGTTTTCACTAATCATACTTTAATAATAAATGTAACACCCCAACCCTAGTTATACAGAATTAATGAATTATTACATAACATTGGAATCATATAAGGAATCTTTTCCTGAAACACTGATCATTTTAATAGCATCGGATGTACTACATACATACATATGTTTTGCATTACACAATGAAATATAAAAAACATTGTTTCCCCTTTGAACACTTTTATATACCTTATCTTATTCCTTTATTTTAATCATTATATACTTCATTACATCCTGGGAAAAATTAAACCTAAGAAAGGGGTGAGCTCAGATGCTCAGTAAGGATATCAATATTGCTGAAACTGTCACAAATAAAAATAAACATTTAAGGAAATGTATAAGACTGGAACACAAGCCGTTCAAACTTAAACTTCATCATAATATGGAAAAAAAATTAATAAATTCCATTTACATATTAACATGTACATTTTACTAGTAGAATAATCACATTTAATATCAATAGAAAATATCATAATGATGGAATGCATAATGTTGGTCCTAATAACTACACAGTCAAGGCCTCATGCCCAGACTACAAATAAGATTTTGTCAAGGCCATGTGCGAAGAAAATAGTTTGTCTCATGAGACCTAATGATGCATAAAAGAGTTATAGAGGGCTGCCCATATCAATTACTAAGTCCAATGAATTTTTCATATGAAAAGTTTCAAATGTAATCTAATCATTCATTTTATAAATAGCATATGAAATGTTACTATTTTAACCCCAAACCTTGAATTGTATACAAATAGCACATCCACAATCAAACATAACTCATTAAATACAATATTGACGATTGTATTATAATAAATCAACCTCAATAAAAAATATAATAAACATAAGTATACCTACATATATGAAAATTTTCATTAAATCTATTTGAGAGAAATATCCTCTTTTTCTTGAAAACATTTAAATGTTGCACTATTTATCAATGAACTCGTTTAAAAGATATTTTTTGATCAATGTTTCCCATAAGAAATTTAAATTTTTATAAGAAATTTTGAATTGAAAACATTCATGTTCATATAAATAAATAATTAAAACCATTTTTAAAAGACGGACATTAATGAGAATGATTTATAAGAATAAATATTTAAAACATTTAAAACAATATTTTAGTTACGGAGTTCCTCACCAAATAAGAGATACATGAATACAAGTAATTGGTCAAAAACAATAATAAAAACATTATAGTATCATGAGAATAAATGGATTCATGAAATTATATGTCAAATGATAGTATATACACCATTTAAAAGTGAATTGGTGCTTAACGACAAAGAGGTATCAATTGAATGTAAATTGAGATGAAATACATTATAAAGATGGAATCCATAGATTAAGGATAAATAAATAAAATAATTATGTGTGACAAATATAAATACAGTCAATATTGTTTTATATTAATTTTAAATCATTCAAGTTACATTCACACATATTCTTGTAAAAACAAAACCAATGACTTGGATGTTTAACTCAATGAATGGAAACTGAGTTAAGATTACCCTTAAAAAGATCATATCAATGGAATGTGAATTTATCAATGGATTGATTATGTGTATCAATGATATATCCATATAAATTGTAGTTGGTATTACTACCTAAATAATAAATAGTGATTGTACACATAAATCTGGAGTAAAATAATCAATGAAGTATGTGTAAATCCCAATGAGTAGAAATTTAAATTTGAAATTCGCATACCGATTTGTTAACATACAAAATATACACCCCAAGGAATAAGTATCTTAAAATTAATATGTAAATACCAATACATTTAATATTTTTACACAAAAAATACAATCATGGGATGCTCATACACTATAGAAAAGAAAATAGTGGCAATATATCATGAATCTCATAGAAATAAGAAGTGAGATGAAAACCCCTAAACATGTACATTTCCTTGGTCGAAGGTAAGTTAACCTCCCATATAATAGTTAATTAATTGTTATTAAATGTTAAAAGAACTATATACATAAATATGATATCATATATTATCCTCTAATATTGGTTTGTCAATAATATTTTATTATTATCGTTGTTTCGGGTGTTAACTAATCCATTTTACATTTTATACTTGGTTATGTAACAAATGTTTATTATGGATAAGGTGTATATTCTTCATATGCAGAATGATATTAAGTTCATAGTAATAATTTTTTATCATAATATGAAAATTATTGTTCAATTATTACGATGGTGAATGAATCTCATTGCGTTCGTGGAGACGGTTAATCGTACGGACGCATGAGCGACAATATCATTTTATTGATGGTGAAATCTTATGTAATTGGATGATATATCATATATATAGAAATAATTAACATGTTATATTTATTATTTACATCATTTATACTCATTATTATACCCATCCAAATAATTTAGTGTTTCAATAACAATCTACCACAAGACGTGGAGATGGTAAGTCGTACATACGCACGTATGGTGACTTTGTCATTCATATGATGGATTGAATAATAAAAATGGTTGTAAAATTTTTATAATTACATCATAGTATATATAAGATAATGGATTTGTTATTTTATAATGGGAATAAAATAAATAGGAAGTGAATGAAGAAAATAATTTGAAAGAGGTGATGAAATACTTACCTCTTTTTCATGTTCTTTATTTTGATTTGATCAAAAAGACTCCGTAGGTTCTCTTTCTGACCAACATAAGGCCTCTAGTATTAATGGAGGAATGTTGAGAGGATATTGGGGCTAGGTTATTCAAATCCAAATTTCTTTGGAGGTGTGAAAAATAAGAGAAGAGGGAGGACCCTTTAATAAGAGAGGTGAGGGTCACTTTAAGAACGTTTTTAAATATTATTTGATAATAAAATCATTATCAGTATCTAATGGATAAAAAATGATTTATTTCTAGGATACGGAGTGGATTGTTCTAAAACCATTCAACCAATAAGTTTTATACTGTTTTAGGTCACCTTATTAATATTATCTTTTATATTTAACTCTTAGTTAAATAGTGTGACATTTACCATATCTCATTGTATTTTTCTATTATATGATTAATAAACATACAATAACAAGTCATGAGAACCCTAATTGGTTCATTACTAATATATATATCATTATCTAAGCCTATTATAAAATAATTATATATTTTATAAATATTATATCAATTAATAATATAATATTTGTTTTAAAAACTCAATTATGTCAATTTTGACACTGTATAGTATTTGGTATTTTTGAAAATCATAAGAAATTGATTAATTAAAAAAATATATTTAATCAACCCTAATATGTCATATTTTTCTTTGTAAATTAGTGGAATTCATCAAAAGTCTCAAATTACATTTATTTGAAGATATATTATAACAATTATTTTAATCGTTCATTAATAAGGTAAAAACTGCATCATAATTGTGTCATAAATAAATTTATTTATATAATGTATAAAAATTATCATTAAAATAATATTATTTAGGAAATCTTTTTATCGTCCTAATTAATATTTATAGTCGAATTTAGCTTATTTTTATCCATATATTAATAATGGTTATTTATTAATCATTGAATTTAAAACTTTTTACTCCTATTTAAATAAAATAGTAATAAATGTCCTAATCTAGTTCATGTGGACCGAAATGATCATATTTTATTCCTAATGTTTTGTGTCAAATTACAGTTATCCAATATAATTATAACATGTGTTAGGGTAATTATAATATCATTTTTATCCTTAATTACCGTATTTACTTTTAAAAGTGGTAAATAAAAGTCAAAAGTTACTATTGACAAAAAACTATTTTCATCATATTAAACCACATTATAAGTAATGATTTCAACCACATATATAATATTTTTGAAAGTCAACTAACAGAAGCGGTAAAAGTATGTTTTATGCAAATTTGTAAATGCTCCTATAAGATGCGTAAAATAAGGTAAATAGTTCAATAAAATTTTATTCATATAATTTTATTATAAATTGTCTCCAAATAATTAAATTGAACTTATATAGGTATTATATATAAATTTTTACATAAAATAAATTAAAATAAAATAAATATTTATTTTAAAAAAATTCCTTTTTAAACAATAACACATTGATTTTCACTATCCATCCAAAATTGAATGTTTTCGGAAAAATACCAAAACTTATCCCTAAGATAATTTTGATATTATAAATTCAAAATTGAATTATATTTTATCAAATTAAAAGCATTTAATTTTTGTTAATTAATATAAAATTAATTCCCTTTTTCAAAACTAAAAACGGGTTGTTCAAAATTAAAAACTATCAAAAGATTGACATGTATTTATGTCAAATTTAAATTGGAAATTACTTATAATGATATAATTTTATTAAATGATATAAATATAATATAATTATACTTCCAAACCATTTAAATGAAAATTTTAATACTATAAATTACTTCTAATAAAAAGGTTTTTTTCAATTAAAATTTAGTATTTTCCAGTATTCATCATAATTTGAATGTAACCAGAAAAGTACCAAAAATTTATCCAAAATATTTTTTTAAATCCTTATTATAAAGAAGTATTTAATTTAATTAAATATAATACATAAATTTTCATATATTGTTTTTAAAAAGGGGTTTCCATTAAAATGTGGCAAAATTTCATTTTTTTTAAAAATACTTATTATATCTATAAAATGAATTTGTTCTTATATTATGTCTAAGAAACACATAATATAGATTATAAAATTATATATAGTATATAAAATAAAAAATTATTTAAATTATATTCATAACGGCTTTTTGAACAGCTAGTTTTGTTAGTCCTGATGTGCTCGAACTCGGTGTTGTATATAGCGCTGCCTATTTAATTACATTAATGAAAATAACATATTATGAAATCTTGGGGTGTTACATTAAATATTCTTTTATAAAGAAAATAATTATCCACAGTGATTATTATCCCCATATTTTCTTATGTAAATCATTATCTATTAACCAATAATTAATAAAGGTTACATAATAAATAATTTATCACACAAAGTAAATTTTTAAACGGATTCTTCATTATGTTTTCTCAATGATTCAATTTTTAAAAACGTTGAATATATTTACTAATGTGTCAAATAATATTTATTTTTTAATTCCATTCCCATGGACATACATTGTTAATATTATATCTATTTTTACTAATTAATTTTACATAAGATGTTTCATAATTTGAAAAATTAATCCTTATTATCATTATTTTGTAAAATATTATATTTTTAGAAATATTTTATAAAATGAAAATATTATATATTAATATTTAATTAAAAAAAACTCTATTAAATATTGTTTTTTATCAATATGAATGTAAAATATTATACCTTATTCTTTATTGGTGATATTACCAAATCTAACCACTCTATGTATAGAGTATATGTCCCTATTTTTAGAAAATCGTCCTCAAATTTCCTTATTTGTGACTAGTTAATTAAACTATAACTGAATTATGCATTTTGTTGTGTTCTAAAGGGGATAATATGTATGGTTTATAATTATATGTTTGTTTAAATAAAAATATCCCTCCAATTAATTGATGTTCATTTTAAATCTCATTAGATCAGTATAAATAATCTGAAATTATCCCAAGATAAAAATTGTTATGGGAAATTAGTGGTTAGCCAATTTATACTATGATATGAGAATGGGTTTAACATTTTCCATTATGATATGAATGCCTTTATGTATAAAATTGTAATATTATATGATTTTCATCCTAATGTTTCTTCTACATTATTATTACCATGTTTGGTTTTCCTAAAAGAAATTTATCAAATCATGATTTCACACTCTAAGTAATAATTTATCAGATAATTCCAAAGCATTATACGATAACATAGAATTATTAACTATGTTTTATGGGTAGAAATTATTTAATGTTTTTACAATTCACATTGATCATTTTCTCATACCAATTTTCTCATATTATGATCACTTATTATTAATGATTGATATCTATTTTCTTTAGAATTAAAAATAATTTTATCACACCCATTATAAAATTAATATTCCCCATGTAATGGTAATGATTATTATGAATGACGTGTTTAAAATGATATCATTTGAGAAACCTATTTTTGGTATATGTTGAAAATGTTATAAAATAATATTTAAAAAATATAATTTCTGAAGACACTAAACCAATTTGTTTTAGGATGAGATTTATTTAAATATATAAGAAATATTCATGTTAAAATTGAAATAAGAATGAATGTAATGCTTCAGTTTCATTATTTGGTATCACATGTGATTTTTGATATATATTGGTATGATTATTAATAATTATATAATATAACAAAAAATAAATTTCATGAAAAAAACATTATGTAGGATGAATCTAATATCATATTGGCTATATTAATTGTGTCATATTTTATAAATATTATGAATTAATGTCACAATCATTTTATTACATATGTTTATTTACATTTTCTGATACTCAAAATAATATTTTTTTGGATTAATTCAATTTCAGAAATATGAGGATTCTATTTAGAAATGATTTATATAGAAATTACAATGACTATTCTAATGAGAGATAAAAAGGGATAACTAATGGAGTAAAAAAATAAAATATCATAATTTAAAATCACCAATAAATTTATGATAAATAAATATATATATGGAAAACCCATAAATTCCTGGGAAGGAATAAATAATCATTGATTCTTCACTTAAAAACTTCTTTAATCCATTATTTCATCTTTTAACTAATTATTGTCTCTGTTATTGATAAGAAAAAGCAAAAATGTTATTTTATTCTATAGTGACTGAATTATCACTTTTATTAAAAAAATTATTACTTTTAAGATAAGTTAAATCATTTATGATCTACAATTAATAATAAAAGAGATATAGAAAATGATTTCTTAAAATGAAGGTGGTGAGTTTATTGTAATATACTTCACTAAATATTTTCTTGGGAAATATTCAATGAAATAAGGGAGAGAATTCATGGATTCTAAAAAAAATGTCGATGTATCAATTGGTACTTATAAATCATAATTCCAAAGACATTCAATGCAGTCTATACGTATTTTTATTATTCTTCGAAGAAATAAAAATACGATTTGTTGGATAAAAATGAGACCCCTTAAATCCATCAGATATAAGGAACTACAGAATCTATATGAAAATGTTTTCATCATCCATCAATGTTGAAATTCATTTTGAAATGCTGAATTTTTTTTCTTGTTTGGATAAAAGATAATTAAAATGACTTTTTGAGTCAACTCAAATTATGAAATCCATAAAATAACTAAAATTAACCCTTTTATATTCATAATAATATTGGAAGAAGTGTTACTAGAATTGAATCAAGGGAACTGGAAAATAATTTATATTGTTAAGTTAAAGGTTTAAGAATAAGAATAATGAAGAGAAAAAAAGTGAATTATATTAAATTTTTGGGGGGAAATACTAGATAATTGACCACCATCAAATTAATGATTCACTTTTATTTATCATTCGTATTGTTCATAGATTGTCATTAATGGGATGGTTAATGATGATTATAGATTTCAATACTATCTAATATATGTATAAGGTATCATTCATACATATAACATATTCTATTGTTTTTGAACTATAAATCACATATTAGGAATATATGTGTTTAATGTTTTAGAGAATCAGGATAAACACTTATATAGTATACCGATTCATTACTTGTGGACAACAACACTATGTATCAAATTTAATCACCAAAGGAACCCCTTTTCAAATAAAATAATAATTTTTTAGGACATATACTCAATTCAATTATCATAGCTTCTTAATTATTTTTACTAGCCATAAGATCTATAAAAACAATTTAAAACATGGGATTAGAATAAAAATCTCAAGAAGGAATACAAAAATAAAGAAAACTATCAGTATTGTGGAAAATGAAATCCATGAATATTCTATCATAATGTATTTATTCTACAATTTAATAATAATTAAATACTATTCAATAAATATAAGATCATTACTTGACCTTTTTATAATAAAAATATTAATATAAAACCCATATCATTCACTTATGACATATAATGAAAACATGGTACATAATAATACTTAAATTGAAATAATCACATGGTCGACTTCTATACATATCACTCTTACTAATGGTATTTCCATACGAGTAAATTACATACCCAATTCATTGGAGGCTATAATTTAACCACTCATCATTTTCATATTATAGAACCACCCATATTTGGTTTATCACATATCCAACTGTTAAATATCCATGTTCCAGGATATAATCATAACGCATAAAATATTGAATTTAACAACATTTAAAAAATATTATTTTCAAAAAAAAAATTCAAGATATTGAAATCATTAATCCATTTTGAAAACAATTTTCAATATCAAAATACACAGAAAATGATTTATTTATACCCCTCATAAAATATGGTTGTTTATAACAGTAAATTATTCCTCAATGAATGGAGATAGAGACAAAGTCCCATACAATGATAATTATGTTAATAAACCAATTTCATTACATGTTTTGTCTATAAATAAATATAAAAAATAAGATATAAATTATAATATATTCAAAATTCATTTCAAACATAACAGTTGAATAGCATAATCAAGAAGTAGAGGTTTAAACCATAAAATGGAAATTGGGTTATGAAATTACCTTAATACATGTAATTTGTCAAATCATTTGAACCATAAGTGGTAATATTATCTACTGTAACAATTAATAACATGATTATAAATACCTTCAGGATATTTCATATCATATATTACAATATATACACCACATGAATGAAATTATTGGTGAATAAGCAATATATCACACATAATTAAAAATGATATGCGTAAATCCGTACAATTTTTGTATCAATGATGTAACAATTTATCATTGTGGTGATTATGTGTATAAATATTATATATAGATAATGTTAAGTGAAAATTACAACACAAATAAATAAACAGTGATTCTATACATAATCATGGAATTATATAATAAAAAAAGTATGCATAAAACCCAATGAGAGGAATTTATGTAATGAAATTCATGTTCCTCTAGTCTGACTCATCTCATATTATCCTTTTTCTACGTGAATAATAAAAATAAATTAATATATAATATCTTAATTACCGTTTAATTTTTATTATAAATTTAATATCATTAATTACCTTGTAATAACAATGACATAATTATCTAAGTTTGTAATGAATGTTTTGTCGATATTCAGTAGTTGAGTTGAAAATGAACTTGAGAAGATATCAATAGTAAATTTTGTAATATATTCATCATATAGAGAATATAAAATATAATGAAAATATTTTATATATATATTATATATGTATTTATATTAATCATTTTGAAAAAAATAAAAATCCCATTTATGTAGATGGGAGGACGTTCGTAAGAATGAACACAATTTTCATTTATCTATCATATTAAAAAAATTAAATTCAATGAAATTTATATAAATATATATTATATATATATAGTATAATTAATATTTAATTTTTAAATATTTTTTTACTAAAAAATCATTAATACATTAAATGTTATGTGTGACCGAATCACGTCGTTTTGAGGGGGTAGTAGTCGACACACCCCCAAATAGAGTTATCATATATTTACAATATCTAAAGCATTAAAGTATGTATAATATAATATTTCTAATATTTTTAACATGTTATAATATAAATATAAATATTTTATTTTAATATAAAAATAGTTTTAAAACCAACCATGATGTCAGTAATGGATAAAGTATAAAAATATTATTAATGGAGGTGAATGACTAGCATAAATTGGACATCATTTTTGATTCTTTGAACAACAGGATGTGAGAACTTAAATTGAAATGAGATATTAAATCATAAATATTAAACTCTAGTATTTAAATTACTATTTTATTTTCATTCCTTTATGGATGAATGTAGTTAGTATAACGTAGAAAAAGAAAAGAATATATTATTTGTACTATGAGAAAATTACCTCTTAAATATACTCTCTTTGAAAGACCCCTAATAAAATTGGATTATATCTTTTTTTCTGTCCAATTGAACTTGTATATAGGGGGAGTGAGGAGGAGCGGTTTAAAAAGATATTTTAAGAGCTATAAGTATTTTTTGGTTGAAATGGGGTGGTGATGGGTGGTATTTATACTTGAGGATAAGTGGGTTCAAATTATTAATTTATTGATTATTTTAATTAAAAGATATCCATATTGAGTTGGAATTAATTTCAATGATTTATACATTAATTGAACATTTTTATATATAATTATGGATTATGTAAACCTAAAATACATTTAAATGTATTATAATTAGGTATGTTAAGATTTTACCTTTTAACTATAACCTTATTCCAAATTTTACTTACACAATAGTAAATATATATATTTTATAATGGTTAATTTTTAATATATAAATATTAAATTCACCTTAATGAAATTTGGAATTTCTAATTCATAATATGGAAACCATTTATCTAATTCAATTTACTAAATTTGGATAACTATATTTAAAATTAATTCTGTAGTCAAAATAAAAAATTGTTGTTTTAATGTTTAACGTTCAGGAAGATTAAAATGTTTTTATATCTAATTTATATTTTATATTTATTCCAATTACCAAAATTGGATTAAATTATTAAAAAGTAACCTAAATTTACATTAAAATAAATTTATAGGAAAATAAAACTATATAAATAAAATAGATGAGAAAGCATTCCTGAATTAAAATGCTGTATTTTATCACTATTCATTTAAAATGAATATCATTTGAAAAAAATAAAAAATATATCCAAATTAACATTTGATATCATTCTTGTATACAAATATGGTTATTTTTTAAAAAATATACTTATAACGGTTTCAAAACAATATTTTAATGGGGTTCAAGATCAAAAGGTGGTAAAAATTAATTTTTTTTTGAAAATACTCATTTTATGCAAGTAATTTATTTTTTATTATATCATATCTAGAAAAAAATAGGTGGAATTTTAAAAATTTCAATTAATTTTTATTTCATTTATATTATCAAACAATGAGGTTATGATTACTTTATAACAAAAAATTATTCTCATTTAAATATTTTTTCATAAAAACACATCCTTTATATTCAATTATATTTTATTTTCATTATAAAAAGTTTGATAACCAATGAATCACTAAATAAACATGTGTAAACAATATTTTCATAATTTAGTTAATATGGTTAATTCCCTCTATTCCAACAACTATGTAATAATGGAATCATTTCAATAATAATACTTTGTTTTTATTTTATGCTTGATGTACTGTATCGAGTACGCTATAGAACATAGTGTTTCATTCTTAAAACATGAGATGTTACAATAAGGGAAGAATAGTAATTACAAATCAATCTCAATTATTACAATGGGTCTTGATGACTATTTACTGAAATGTGTAATCATTAACAACAACAAAACTAAAAATTTCTTATTTTATTATGGATCCACCCACTCCGTTATATTTATAAATATTTTCCTGTGTATAATATTTCCCCCCCAATATATAGATGATTAATTATGATTTAAATATCCTAATTTTTTGGTGATTTAATCCCATATCCTTAAATACTACTAGATATATGTTTGTGAAAATATATTTTATGTAATTATTATTATTCACTCGTTTTTTTAACTTTTTTTATTTTGTTAAATAAATAAATCTCTCTATATAGATTCAATATTAATATTATAGATATAGAAATCATAATTCATATAAAAAATCAACATATTATCATCAATTAATGAAATGTAGTCCATGATAATCGTTTGGATATTACTTCCACTACATGTGTCTTAATATGAAACCATGCATGGTATTTTTCTCAAATTTTTTGGGAAAAGTAGTCTATTTAATTTATAACTATTTTCTGTGAATATAGAGATGTATTTATAGAATAATTTCTTTTTTACCCCCATGATATCAAGGTTGAGTTATAAATAAAACTTAAACCTATTTATATGAATATATCAATGAATCTATATAGAATATACCTTATTTAATTATTGTAATTGATGAATAAACACTATAAAAATCTATATGTGGATTTTATACACATATGTTCATCCCAATGCGATGAAAAATTACTATTTTTTAATAGGAAATATGGATCAATGTTTCTCTATATTTATTATTATAAAAAAATACTGACCAAGAAAAATTACCCTATACAACATATGGATCACTTCTTGGATCAACATCAAGGGGACTAATATATATTAAATATATAACATTGACATTGATATACTAAATGAGGGTCATATTATCTGATACATTAGTTAAAACTGCTCTTTATGACAAAGTAACTTTAATTTTCTTGTGATTATATTTGATCATTAAATTTCCCCAATTACCTTCAATGATATAATGAATAGAGACTTCATAGATTTACAAAATCAATATGTGGTAGTATTTATAGATGATAAATAAATATATTCAAAATTAATGGAAGAGACTCTAGGTCAGTTGAATATTTTATTACAGATGAATAAATTTTAATTTTATTCAAAATATTGAAACTATTTATTATTGTTATACAAATTATCATTAATGTTAAATGTAATAAAAAATGAGGGTATACTTTTAGATCCATCGATGATATATGTTATTAAATAATGTATTAAAAACCCGTTATAAATGATATATTGAGATTTATTATACTCTCTAAAATTCTACGATTCATGGTGAGAAATTTAACATGATTATCAAAACCATAACTATGATAACATTAAAATAAATCAAGTTCCTTATGATAGATGAATGTTAAGGAAACATAAATGAGATTAATAAGATATTGATATCTAAACATACAGTAAATATAATCATCAATAGAAAAGTGTATTTGAAATATATAGATACATCAAATAATGGATTGGGATGTCAGAACATGTTTAATTACATAGTGGTATATTATTCCGCCCATCAAATATTGATTAATTCGAAACATTTCCATCAAAATATTTAAATCTAAATATTGTAATATTTATTTTTATCATGTAGATGAATTATATTAGATGAAAAGATTAAAATATATTATGATCAATTGACCATAAATAATAGATATTTATGTAGAATAATTTCAACTTTCACTGAATGTTATTATTGGTGTTAATAAGGAATTACCACCCATGGAAGGAAAGTATGGTGTTTGATGGTTTAATATAGATCGATCATGCTATATAATCCATGGCATGGAGTTAAAGAGACCCTATACTGATGGATTTTAAAATAATTTGAAATTTTGTAATGGGGGATAAAATATTATCCTATTTTGACCAAAGGACTATTCATATAACCATTCGCATAAAGATCATGGTGTAATTGAATTATGGGATGGAGCTATAAATAATTATAGGGAATATTCTATATTACAACTATGATATAAATGGTATTATAATAATTATAAAATAAAAATATTTTCTAAAATTAATATAATTCATCAATGTGTTTTTGGATTAATCTTATATCTCATAATTTTTTATCTATCTAAATAGTAAGAGGATATAAAATTATATCAAGAATCATTTATTTTAGGATAATATTAAGTAGGAGATTATATATTTTCTAGCTTGAATATTATTATAACATCTAGATAATTTTGACAAATAGAAGTCTCAATAGATTAGGAAACCAATACCTATATGTATATTCACATTTTAGAATATTACTGTGGATATAATTTTAAGACATTATGAGACTTATGAACATTATAATTATATTTTTATTGTATATGATCACCGGAAAATGTTACTACATCTCATTACTATTATAGAATAGTTCATAGTTGACAACTTTTCCATATATAGAATGGGATGTAGTATTACTATATGGTTTACCACCCCCAATTGTTGTTGATTGAGATCTAATATTTTAATTGATGTTTTTTATAATTAATCAACACGTATTTGATAAAAGATATGATTTATCATATCCCATCATCATTTTAAAGTTTTCCAATATGAACAAACTAATCCAAAAATTGAAGATATACAAATCTATTATTAAATTAATTTTAAATTAGTTTTGTATCAAAACATTTCTATGAAATATTTCTAATATATAAAATATTTCTCAATATATAATAAATATCAATCTATCAAATTATCATCAAAGATAGATGTGAAGAACACTAATATATTATTGTAATTATTAATAGAGTAACATAGTGGGAGAGATCATTCATATGAAATTTAAAATTATATTCATACCATTTTGGAGTATCTTAAATATCTATAGATTCCACATAATAGTTATGATGGTAATCATCAATGTGATTTAGATCATGATGTTAGAGACAATATATTTATTCAGATATAATGATGGTAGTGGGGTATGGGATTGGGAAAAAGAGAATTATTTCCCTAGAATCATTTTCCCTTCAAAATTATAGATATTATGGGGATCATAATTTGTTATAGTTCACTTCTATAAAATTTATTCATTGTTCATGATGTGTTCCATGTAGAAATTTTGATAAAGTACAGAATTGATCTATCACATGTGATTCTCTATGATGTTATTTAGATGTATCATAATATTACTTAAAAGGTGAAAATATACAAAAATATGGATCATAGTGATAGAATACACAAAATAATGAATAAAAAACTATTGAATATTCACAAGATAAATGATATGTTTAATAATTTAAAACACAAATGACCTAATAATGCAGAAAGCCCCTAATTTATTTTCATAAATCTATAGAAATTATTAAGGAGAAATTATTTTAAGGGAAGTATAATATAACATATAATATGTTCATTTTGAACATTTTAATTCAATAAAAAATATTTTAATAGTTTCTTTATACACAAAACTGAACTAAAATTTAACAAGATACATTTTATTGAGATAAGGAAATATTATGAAATATGAAATTTAATAAATTATTTCAATAATTTAAAAAATTAAATTAGAAATTTACAAATGGAATAAATTTTCTGGTAAATAATATATCCACGATAATAAAAATTTTGTTCTTTTTGTTTTCAAATAAGATAATAATCTGGTTTTGATATTTTAAAATATGTACAAAATTAAAAATATAATATTTTAGATAAGTAAATTGGTCGAAATATTTGTGTGTTGTTGTAAGGATATATGTACGAATGAAATATATGGATTTATATATAAATATTGGAAATACTCTAATAGAGAATATGAACATTATATATAAGTTCATTAGGTATATCCTAAGGGTATGTTTTTTAATTTAAAAGAATATATTAAAAAATAATCCTAGAGTGAAATAAACATATAATATTAAATTTATGTATTTGATTATGAAAATATATATTTTGTGTAATAAATTCTTATCATTATTAATGAATTATTTTGAATGAATATATTTTTTAAAATAATGACTTCAATAAAAAGGTATTGATAAATTGACATTTCTCAAAGATAAATAATTAATTTTAATAGGGTGTTGTAAAAAATATATAATATTAAATTTGTTAATTTTCACTGAATTTAAATTATTGTGTTGTTTATTTTATATAAATTATATTGATAAAATTTTATTTATGAATGTAAATATGTTATTAAATTCATATATAAATTATTTATCAATTAATGTGAATTGGTATAAAAAAACATAACAACTCAAATTGTTGAAATTTTATCTCTCTCAAAAAATTGATATTAAATATATATCACATATTCATTTATTTTTTAAAATTCAATAGTTTAGGTAATAAAAAATTTGAAATGAAATCAAAATATTTAATAAAAACATTAAAATTAGATAATTCTTTCAAAAAATATTTTTGGGGAATAATTCAATGATACCTTGTTTATAATTATGTAATATTATTTTGTTTAAAATATGGTAATATGAGTTAAACATTGTACTGATGACCAAATAGTTTATCACAGTTTAAATCAAAATTGTATGGATACGACAATACATGAACAATATCAAATATTTCCTATTTAGAACCAATATTTTTTAAATTATAGCCTAATATAGTATAGAATTAATATTTTCTCAAATACCACTCAAAACACACATATAAAAGTGGCCCTTTTCTATATCATTCAAAACAATCAATTACTGTAATTATCTTTTTAAAATATAACGTTTTTAAATATAATATATCATAAATAAAAAATTTTAATCATTTTATTCCATGACGGAATCCAAAATCATTAATTTTGATAGAACCAATATCAAGAATGATATAAGAAATCCATTATATATTTCTATTTTATAATAGAAATTTATAATATACATTCTCATATAAAATATTTATATATATAATTATCTATATTGTGATACTATATTTTAGTAATTATTAACATGATTATATTATTCTACTTTTATATATGATTATAATCTTAATCATTTAGTGGAAATAATTTACTTGTTTGGGTCATAGTTCAACCACCTACATAAATGATATAATGCTGACATCACCATTTTATGAATGAATATTTAACAAAATATTTTTAATTAAAATTTACAACATTGTTGAGTGAAATATTTCATTAAAATACTTCATAAAGGAAATTGAAAATGAGTTATCATTATAATGTTACTCATCGTTACTTGTAAATTACATGAAACATGATTATCATCAACTATATTCTTATGTGCAATACCCATAACATATGTACCATTAAATTGGGAAAAAATTAATAATTGAAATATGATGATTCCACTTCACATCCAATTCCATGAATAATTATCTTTTATCATTGAATGAGGATCAACAACCCTATTTTTAGTCTTATACATAATAATAAATTTTTGACATCTTTTTATGAAAACAAATCTATCTAATATGTTTATAATGAATTATTATAATCTAGATTTATAAATGATATTATATAAGATTAATATTTTTATATTGGTGATTAATATGATTATCGTTATTATATTAGATTGTAAATTTATTTCATCGAATTAAAATGTAATGCTTATAGATTATTCTAAATCTCACTTGGAAATTGAGATTATCCATGTTATATTTTATATTTTGTGAAATATAATTATTTTTTCAATAGAAAAACTCTTGAATTTTCATATATTATTGTTATACATGGTATATCAATATATCCATGCCATTTTTTCCCTTTGGTTCACTATTAATTTGAAACAATATTGTTGTACTAGCTTCAACCATAATTAATTTTGTTAGACATGAATCAGTCTATTCTATTACGTGTTATGTATTTTTTAAGGATTTTCCTTCTCTCCACATATATTTTTCATCAAGTTAATTCAGTTAATTTTTTCTATTATTACTTTTTCAAATTAATCAGAACAACTATTCTCACATTATACATTTTATAATGACTATGACCCTCGATGCAAATGCATGAAAATAATATTCCCTTTTATCAAATTCCTTTTGAATTACATTTCATAAATTATATCCCTGTTTTATAATTAAGCATATATTCAATGATAAATTTGATTTTTTAATATTAATTCATTTTCTCCATGATATATAATATATGTTCTTTTAATAAAATGACATCCAAAATAAATGAAAATTTATTATTCTATTTCAATGGAAGTTTGTAATACTGTTGCACCGAGTTTTTCATTAATGTTAATGTATTTAAACACAAATTAAACTTCACATGGAATATTGCCTAATATAAATCTTCAATATGGATACCTTCTATTCGTTTTTTATATCATCATAAACCCTTATTTCATTATAACATATTAACTATGAAAAAATGGATTATAAATGTTTCAGTATTATTATGGAACATATATGTACGATTAATAATTAGGTCACATATGATTCCAACAAATCAATATAATGTATTGGCTAATGTTTTATATCTCAAGAGATCATTATATGACTCAATCTGCATTCCTAAGGGCAATATGGTTATGCTATAATGGTGGCTAACCCATGTCGACTATATTATTGAAAGGAGATTCACCAAGACCATTTTGATATGGATTTCTTAGTGGGTCTAAATGACATATTATATTATTATTATGATTATATTTATGAAAATGATTTATTTATATTTTTTCTTTTTCATATCTAGTGACTATCAAATCAATTTTCCACAATTTTTATACTCATTCATTATATTATTCAGGTGGATTATTCAATGAATAATTTTTTATCAATGTTTTATTTGGAATTATTTTATTACATTGTGTCAATTAACCTTGAATATTGAATCATAACCCTTTATCTTATTCTAATTTATGATCATGGATTTCATTCTCTAATGTGTATCCCTAATGAGACTATGATCTCACCATTTCTTCTATTTTCACTCCCCCAATTATGGAGATGATTATTATATTGAATGTGTCAAAAATAGTATAATGATTGAAGGAAATATGTGAGTGATATTCATATTTTAGGAAATATTTTTTTTTCTATCTAGTATATAAGGACATAAAACCCATAGTTCTCAATTTGGGATTTATTGACAGATGAAAAAATATTCATGTGAAATGATGAAATATGTATTTCTATATTTATATCTCCCTATATGCTAGATTGTAGGACACAAAATATAGATATAAATAAAAATTATTATCCTAAAACACCTTATGAAAGTAAGACATTTCATCCTTCAAGTGGGTTAATCCATATATAGTAAAACTTTCCATCCCATTATGCATAGGTTTGTAATGAAATCCTACCTAATTCTATGATCTATAATGTGTGATACTGTAATATTAGGACCCTATCATCCTTTTCTCAAAAAATGTAAATAAATTTTAAAATACATATTTATATAATTTTCAAAATACAATAGTATTATAATTTCCCAAATAAAGTATTCAAGAGGATACCAATTGAATTTCTGGCATATCCAACCATTTATTGCAAATCATTATGTGTAATTATATATATAAATGATGTTCTAATTGGAATAAAATTTTATTTCAAACATAACCATATAATGAACACATATATATATAACATTCATAAATAAATAAAAACATTAATCCAAGAATTATATTATCTCTACAATCATAACATATGGGTTGTTCTCAATCAAATCATGTTGAATTCCAATACCTATTATACGATTGTCCTAGTTTTCTCTAACCAACCACAATATCCCATGTTCTTAACTATAAGTTCCATTTTATATCAAAATATGAAACTATAACACTACTCATAAGGGATTGTAAATAAATTAAATCCATCCACATTTTAATGTCCTAAAATAGAAATTAAATACTTTCCCACAATCAGTAATACATGCCTTCAATACTTGTATCATGCTCATTAAACAATAAAATGGAATGAATGAACAAATTCAAATATAATGGAATATTATAAACGAATCAAAGAAAAATTATTTCAAAAAAATAAATAATTACTTCATATTTTTTATAATACAAATTGAGTAAATTTTTAATATCATAAAGTAATTAAAATGCTGAAACTATTTGTGTAAAAAAACATCATACCTGCACAATAAAATACTCTATAAACCTAGTATATAAATATTATATATATATTTGTTTCCCCAAAAATGATGTCATACTATCATAATTTAATTTTATATACTAGTTCCTAAAACCACTACTAAAACAATGTTATATATCACTATGTTTATGTGATGGTAAAGTATATCCAATTTATTAGTAGTCTATGAACCATTGGATGAAAAAAATTAAAAATTATGAAAACAACATAAAATATAATGTTTCATATGAACCTAACAACATATATGATAACCCAAGATCGTCTGGAGTGAACATAAACTAGTTTTCAATATTAGTCTTAATTCCTATGAAGACATGGGTGCAATAATAACTCATTATAGAATTTAGACTATAATTTATTTAATTTACCTAGACGAAATAAAAAATTACAGGATAAATAATTATTCTTTAATAATATAAAATACACTGTAAAAAAATATAATGTATCAAAAAATGATGACACATACTAGTTGGAACCCATATCATCACACCTTAATGTCCTATCACCAATGAACATTAACAATAATGACAATAAATATCCATTAATAATGTATATATTATCATATCCATACCAACTAATGGGGTGAAGGATTTCATTGTAAGAAAATAATATAATTATTAAAAGCAATGACAGTATATTAAAAATTATAAAATAAAATAACCAATAGTGTTTATTTTATGTATAATAATACTCGAATAATTAAAATAACACAAAATAATTAAAATATGTAACTCATATAAGATTATTAAAAATGATTCATCTATAAAATATTATATAGTATTAACTACCATATAATTATCATCATCACCATCATATAATTATCCTGGAATCAAATGTTCATGGGACTCATTCGATTAGGGTCAAATTATAGCATCATCAAGATGATATTTTTGTAACCATCATTTCTAGTCTATACATTCATATCAATAATAATCTTCACAGATAAATTAAAATTATTTAATCTTTTAAGGAAAAACATGTTAGTAAACAACATGTTGAATATTGATCAGATACAACTTAAATATCAAATTGTTATTACAAATTAGACCATTTAAGAATCCTACACTAATCATATAAATTCACACTATATATAATATCCTAATAAAATATATTATGAGATACAAATTAAAATAATAATTTAATTTTTTATATACCAAAAAATCACATTACCAGATAAAGAACCCTAAAACAAATTATTAAATTAATTTACATAATCAAAATGGAAATTCCCAACTCACTTACATGTCTATTAAACATCATTTTAAAAACATTCCCCTCACTTGGAGAAGTATTTTTCATTCCAATTAGAAATCAGCATTTCTAAAATTCTTATCATTATCCAAATATTAAATTACTAGCTTCAAAATTTTAGTGTTTATATATTTATATTTATTTTCTTTCTATTGATATTGAAATCATATAATATATTTATTATAAAAAATGTAAATTTTTTATAGGTCTTATAGCTATAATTATCAGTGTGGGTTATAATGGGAGATCCTTATATATAAAAAAATTTCACAAAGGTCACATTTATAATCACATGAATTCTCACATCCAAAAATATAATTTAAATGTTCTTTTATTTATGATATATAAATTTTAAAATATAATATAATGTAAATTTATAATTAGGGAATGTAATAAAAATGTTCCTATAAATTGTCCTAAAAAATTCATTTTATTTATAGTATCAAATATTTGAACATATTGTTTTAGTGACATAAAATGTCAATAAAAATATTCATGTCTTGGTTATTTAAATAATTTCAATCCATAACCCATTTTCAACATTCTATATAAAAATACAACGGTATTTTTGGATATTCATACAATGAGGGATAAAGGGTTTACACAAATATGCATATATTTTTTTTACATTTTACAAGACTCTATTATATAATAAATATTTTCTTTATAAGTCCCTCTTAGTCAATTAACTAAATCCCCAGCTCAGTATTGTAATCACCAATCTTGGAATATAATAATTCATGTTTAGGGATTGGGATGTTGTATATAATATTAAATCATGATGTCCTCATAGAGGATGGTATCTTGTGCTTGTCAAATATGGATGTTTAGTCATTCTATACATAAAATATTTAGAGAATGTAAGATAAATATTGAATACCTTCTATGATATTGGAAGGTTATAGCACAATATAATTGCAAATTTGGTGGAATTAATGTAATTTCATTGTCTAAATATAATCACAATGATATGAAATCTAGCAGATATGAAAAAAAATTCTTCTTTCCTGGCTTAATTAAATGTTATTTTATAGTTTAATTTAATCTTGAATATTATAGGTTTATGACATAGTTTTAAAGCAATGTGGAAGGATTATAATATTGAATGATGTTCAATTCCATCCAATAAAATTCATGTTTAATTTATAGTTTCATTCCACTTTGGAATGACTATGTGTTATAATAGAGTTTGATTTTTTCAAATACCAAAGGAATATATAAAAGTATTCCATGTTATATTGGGTAGATAATAGGATTTACTAAAGTAGAAAATCATCCAAAATGATAAATGACTATGTAGTTGATTCTTCCTTCCAATGTATTATAAAGGGTTATGTTAGATTTTTTTAAACATATATGATATGATATATATTAGTTTTATTTCAGTATAAAAATCTTAATGTATATATTGGAGTTTTTTTATATTGTTCTCCAAATATAGATATATACTTTAGTAATAATTGTTTATAAAATATTGTTATATTTATAATAACTAGACTATGATTAATAGATCTATGGTTTTTTTATACCAATTACATAACAATGTGAACTAAAATGCTCCATAAAAAATCATTAATTGAAAAAAATAAACAATATGACATTTAAAAAAACATTCCAACACATTATAAAAAAATTATAAAATGTTACTTGAATATTCATACTAAAAATCATATACTAAAGTAATGACATTGGTAAAATTTTAACTGTTATATAATCAAAAAGATATATATAATATATGTGGTAACCCTATACACATGACTTTAAATGCTAAAAAACTCAATATTTTTTGATATCCTACACCATCTATACCTTAGATATTCTTCTTAACCTTACATGAAATAGTAATTATTTGATATATATATACATACATGATTGTTTTTTTACAAGGTGTTAGAAAATATAACTCATTAAAATATACCATAAACAATAAAATATGAATTCGTTGACAGATATAACATATTAATGTTGTAATTCATAAAATGATTTTTCTATCTTGTAAAAATATTATTATGAAGTTAGTTATAACCTTTATATCGTATTCAAATCTCAGTTAATAAAAAAACTTATTCCAAACATAGGGAATCAAGTATTTCTCTATGGAAAACTCTAGGATAATTCAAAATCATAACTCACATTGTATATCCTCTTGCACAATAACTATCTCAGGGTCTATACAATTGACCAACAATACATAAAATTCTATTTTTATCATCGATAGACATAAACAAAAATTTTATTAGTATATTTATCAAAATAAATTCTTATATAGTTATTAAACTCAAGAAACTCAAACTCATTGTATAATAACAAAAAATCAACATTATACACAATAAATATTCCATCCAAAATTTATGTATAATACATCATCCTAAAATCTATAAAATATCAATTCTATAGTCATTTATCCATCCAAAATTATCTAAAATCATGAAATATTCATTTATATCTATTTTATGTGACATTTTACTATAGTCAATGAAACTTATTGCTTGATTGAAAACCATTTAACCCTATGTAATTGGATTAAAGTTTTCTATCTTATCAAAATAATAATTTTTAAGCATTTATGATTTTTAAGGAAAATCATCCAATGTTTTACCCAAATTATGAAATGATTATAGAAAATATTTATTAATAATATTATTCAAAATTTCATTATAAATAATTATAGTAGTCCATAAAAATTCATAGAAACCTATCATGTATTATTATACCAGTAAAGAACAATTAATGAATCATAATTATAACAAAATAAAATATATGGACTTCACATTCCAATATTTAATTAATAATTTTAAATATAGATCTCTATCAAATTTAATTAAAAAATAAATTATTTATACATGAATTTATCATCTTTTTGAACAAAAGATATCAACTTTACCAAAACATCCACATGTCGATTTCTAGAAACGTTATCCACTAATTTATATACTTTTTTGCACAACTAAAAACTCAGACGATGAAATTAAATAATTTCATCAATACAATATAAATAATTATTTTTATGAAATAATTTTATTTAATAGGTCTCCTTTATAATAAAAATAATCCTTGAAAATATTGTTCAGTATATTCTTTTGTAATTTGAGGTATAACGAAACCCACAGAGTACTAGAAAATGAGGGGATATTAGATCAATATACTCTATGAAAAATATTCTTGAAAAAATAAATACACCATTGAACTATAAATCAATACATCAATTCATTTTATAGATATTAAATATAGTATTATACAATGACAATCCATCAAAAAATAAGTGAAGGATTAAAGAGAATTAGAGTATTAATGTTAATCAAAACAAACCTCAATGAATAAGAAATGTTTGATTAATCAACAATTCTTATTATTTAGAAAACGAAAAACTAACCAATATTCAAAAGACAAAGTAATATTTCATGTTCCTATCTGCTCTCAAAATTATAACCATTAGAATTATAGATCCTACAACACCTCTTACAACTCACTAGGAACCTGGTGTACCACCCCTGTATATTAATTAATACCACTCTTTATAAAATTAAAATTCTTCAATAGATTGCGTTGCAGGAAACCAGGAGTTTAAATGAACCACAATACACTATTATTATAAAATTAATTTTATAACATAGAAATTATATTAGATTGAATAAATTGAATAACTAATTTATTAAATAAATATTATGTTTTAACTCAATATGAATGTATTGTTTTGTACTAAAAAAATAATCACAGTATTGTTTGTAATATCAGTTTATTCTTGAAATACATATTCTATAAAAACAACTGAGTATTTTATAATTTTAATTAATTTTATGAAGTTAGAGATATTTTATTAAAAAAGGAATTAAATATTTGAATTAAACATGTCAACAATATATTAAAATTATTTTTTATCTAGTAACATTTTTTCGTAAGTAATAATAAAAATATGGAATTTTATTGAAAATATTATTTTCTATTTTATGTTTTTACAATTTAAATTTATGATTTGGATTATGTTTAAATTTTAATTAGTTCATTATTATATATAATAATTGTATTATGGTTTTTGAAAATAAATTTACTGATGAATTTATTATAAAAACAATTTATCTTTTCAAAGATAATTTTTTTTTTCATAAAACGTATTTCCATGAAAATTTATATTATTTAAATGATACTAGCCTTAGAAAAAAAATATGTTTATTTATTTCTCAAAGTAGATGTTAAATTTTGATTCATAATGTCCACCTTTAGTAAATATGCCATTTTTATTTTCATCCAAAATAAAATGTAACCATAGTATATTTTGTTATAATGTAAGGCAGAAATTGAGTATTTTATGTTAAAAAAGTAATTATAAAGAACAAAAAATAAGACAATCGCATGCCATAAATATTTTTGGATGAATACAAATCTACATGTAACACATAAGGATCTAATTTATATAGTTTAATGGACATGATTCCTTAAAAATGACTTATATAGTATTTAAATAAATGAAAGTACCAAAATATAAATTTCTTTGACTTTAATATCCCTAATGTATCCACATAGGTAAAACAATATTTCATATACAAATATAAATTTATATTATCTAATTAATAAAAATATTTTGAATATTTAAATATTTTTTGACTTTTTGGTATGTTAGATGAAAATATGGTATTAATAATACGTTATTTAATAAAAATTTAAATATGTCACATTATTGTTTTAAATGATATATTTTTTTATATAAAGTTTCAAAAATTATATTTTCAAATATAATAATAATTATGAAATATATAATATTTTTAATCATCATGGAATTTTATATTTTATTGTTTATGTAATGTAAGGGTATTAAATAATTACAAAACACTTATGTATCAATTATTTTTTTGAAATATCAAATAAATTTTTAAAAAATTATTAAAATTAATATAATTTGGATATATTAATGAAATAAAATAATTTAATAGATGAACATATCCTATTATGGATTCAATTAAAAAATTCGTTGTTAGCATATTATCTGGATATTTTTTAATTTCATGAAAGGAATAGCATCAAAATTGACTTTGAATATATTTTGTGAAATAATTATTTACTAAATTATTTACAAAAACCTAAGAAAATTAAATAAATTATATTATGGTCTACAATATTATTAATTGAACATTTATGAATTATTTAACAACCTAAAAGGAGAACTCAAAAAATTTTAATATTAAAATTTAGTTACCATATTTAAAATAAAAAATAAGATGGCTAAGGGTTAATTGAAATGATAAGGTTTAAAATAAAACCAAAAAATGTAAAATAATAAATATTTTTTGATGATATTAGATAATTATCTCATAAAATAATAGAATATATGTTATTTTTTATGTATTTTGATTAATATTTATGTTATTATAAATTGATATTTTTAGAAATTCCTAAAGCTCATGTCACCTCACTGATAAAAAAGAACATACTCTCCCATGAATTCACATCAATTTGAGAAAACTGTATTGAAAATATACTAAAAAATAATCTTCTAAAATTTCATAGACCTGTTTTAGAGGTTATTTACTTCCCAAAAGACCATCCTCGGTAAACCTAAGATCATATCCAAAGGGATTTTTCTAAATAAGTGGTAATCATTTTTTATGATTATTTCTATAGCATTTTTTCTTCAACAACATCGTCATGTGTTGTTTCTGTTATAAATTTATAAATACAATACCACTTATATTTTGAGATGTTATTATGTTTTTTGAATAACCATGTTATACCTTTTATCAATCTAGTGAAAAATTTAACCGTGCATGTGTTTGTATGGCTTGTCGTCTCCACATTGTGGCGTAAAATGTTTTTCATCACTAATTTCATATAATTGAATTAATAATGAAAATAATATATATATAATAAATATAAAAATATATTTATTCTATTAATTATTATACAATACACTTCATTACCATATTAATATTAAGAAAATGATAATGTCACTCATGCGTACGTAGACCATGCCATCTCCATGACATGATGCGATTCATTTTACATGTTCACCATTCAAAAATAGTTATTCAAATATATATATTGAATAAATATGATATATATTACATTAATATAATTCTGAACATTATTTAACAATACCATATTTCACATTAATGGAATTTATTTGATAAAATATGTATGATAATATGAAACAATAAACTCTCGAAAGAAGGGAAATAATAAAATATTTTGATATAATGATATAAGATGATCATATATGATATAATAAATAATAATATATTTATTTTATAAGTTAATTACACTCATAATTTCATAATATATGAGTTCGAGATACGTATGATGAAATCATACATATGGTATGGGTTAATTTCACGATCTCATTGTAATCTAGCCTTCATAACTCATAAGAATTTATTGGGGAATTTTTATTTTCCATGTCAATGTATCATTAAAATTTATTCCAAAATGTTTTTACGATTCTTATATGATTTTTAATATAATATGGTATACATGTTCTAATTTGTACTTAATGGATTGAAAGGAATCATTTTTTTTCGTCCTAGTGATTTACTTTATTGATTTCCTAGAAAACATATCAGAGGAATGTTATTCTACATACATGACATGAATAGGGTTTTAAACAATATTGGGTTTTTAATGCATTTATGCCTCCTTTATAATAATAAAGTCTTATTTTATAAGAAACTGTTTTCTTTAAATATATAACAACATTATAATAAATAAATTCATCTTCAAACAAAAAGGATATTTTCATAAACAATTATTCCATTGATATTTTCAATGTATTTTTCATATATCATAACATTAATTTATTTATTTTAGATTTATCCTAGGATAATGTTTTATTTATAATATCCATATTCCTTATAAGTATTTTTATGTTTATTATGTAGTGGTATTTATAAAAACCATTTCATTTCCACTAGTTATGTAATGATGGAATTATGTTTATGAATCTCATTCATTTATATGGGTTCTATAAATTAATTACTATGTCATCAACAACATATATATACATTTCAATATTTGATAGGTGGGACATATATCTATCTCTAGTTCATTTGGTAAATATTTATATATCAGGAGATAGAGAGTTCTTGAACGGGTAGTAAAACCACTTTTGTAATAAATGTCCAAAATGAGGAGTCAAAATAGTTCAATAAAAACATTACATTTCTAATGTATTATAAGTATTCCATTATAGATAAAGAAATTAGGTTCTAACCTCATGTTTATTCAACAATTCAATGTCATATTTTATGAAATTAGGAAATATGTTCTTTAATTATTTTATCAGTTTATATTATTTATCCCTTGACATGATATCATGAAATTTGATCTCTAAGATATAATTATCAAATTTTTTGTTCATGTTCTGATACCATATGATTATGGTATGATAGATATGATATGTCTCAGGATTACCCTTATTTATACTATGAGAACACCATTTCTTATTTTTTTCTCTTTTATATGAATACTTTTATTAATTATGATTTTTCAAAAAGAGTTCTAGTTATGAATAAATAAGTGGGAGATGATGTATATATTTTATGAATCATTTGTTTATGTTTAATTCATTTCTAATATAGTAAACCTATATTGTTCTAGTCTGGTTCTATTATATAATCTAATAAATATTATTCTATTTAAATGTAATCCTCATATATGAAATTTATGGAATGTTATAGTTGGTAACAGTGTAATACTTATCCTACTGAAATAAGGAGGATAAATATTTTTATAGAACCCAAAGGATAAGTATATCTACTAGATAAAATCAAAGATTTTTGTTTATAATCATAAATAAAATAGGTTTATACAGAAGATGTCCTCAATATAATTTTTATATGTAATTTTACCTTGATTATGTTTTTTTTCAATTATGAATAGTGTTTCTCACAATATACTTTTTAGTTTTATTCAGGTATTTGATTTTGAAGGAATAACATTAATGCATAATGTAACAGGAAATGAAATGATTATACTCTTTTGAAACTGATTGTTATTAGATATTGAATTAAATATTGTTTTCTTATGATCACACAACATTATCATGATGTGAATCATAATGAACATCCAAACAAGAAGTGGGGGAACACCATTCTATTGAGCCCTTCATGAGTCAATTTCCACCTTCAATCAGTGGGTCATACGATTCCATAGTAGATGAACAATAAATCATTAACTCTAATAATATATTTTTTATCTTCTAGTATTCATAAAATGAAAATGTCTTATTGGATGTCTATAATTTGGAAGGTGATGTATATCAATGGTGGAATCCTCTCAAGAATACCCGGAAACGTGATGAAATAGAATCCATGGAATGTGATGAGTTCATCAACTTATTTTTCAATAATTAGATCACTCATATTTTTTATAAATTATTTGGAAATGAGATTCATAAGCTTAAGAAAAAAGAAGATAAATCTATTGGTATGTAAAAACAAAATGTTTATGAGACATTTATGGTATCGTTCTGAAATTATCATCCAATATGATAGTAAGGTTGATCAATTTTTCAGTGTCTTAAAACCATTTCTATAAATTGAATTACCCATAAGGGACCACAATAGCTATGAATAAGTCTTTTGAAGCTCTATCATCACATAAATCATGATTGCAGGTACCCATCAATCTTATAAGTTTGATAAGAAGAGTAAAATCGAATTCAAAGGAAATCTAAAAACAATCGTGAAAAGATTATAATATTTCTATTATTCACGAATTAGGGAATGAATCAAAGATCAAACTTTAATAATGGTAATAGAATTTTTTAGGTTTCAGAAATAATGTAATTGGAAAATTTACTATGAATGTTATTTGGAAAAGAAACTAATGATTTGAATAGAGAAAAGTCTACACCAAAAGAACCACCCACATTTTATTGTTATAAGTACAAGGAAACAGGGAATTATGATAACCATTTCTCTCAACTAAGGTTTATCGATGACGATTGACATCAGAAACCACTTAAGGCCAATGGAAAAGGAAAATCACAAGTGAAAATTATTGGCCATATGGAATATGACAATAAATAGGTGCAGGGTACACATTCCATACACTCTAGTGTAACTAATGATTTATTTGATTGTTTTAACACTAAATATTATCTTTGAAAATAAATTTTTAATGGTATTTATATACTACCTTGATTAATAGATGTTATGTTATCTATGAAAACTCATACTGTAACAATTGTGACATACCAAGATTACAATTCTTCTCTAGTTGATGTTTGTGGGTATTTGATTACTCTAAATCTTGTCATCATTCCTGTAGTTGAATTTGATGTGATTCAATTTATAGAATGGATTTATCTTTCTCGAGTTCATATCGTTTTCTCTAAAAGGGAAGTTACATATCATATTACGAATAAATCAATAGTTTTCTATTGATGTAAAGATGAATATGCACTTCCCATGGTAATATGTTATATCATGAGGGTTATAATTCCCACAATCGAAGGTTATCAATATCATATGGTTGGGAGAAACTCACCATTAAAAAACACATATTGTACATGATATTTTATATATATTTCCAAAAGATCTCCCTTATATACACCAAAATAAAGATTATTATTTAATAGAAATCATATTGTGTGTTGTTAATATTTTAAAGACTCTATAGAATTTTCTCAATTGTTTTGTCATAATTCAAGAAAAAACTCTGGGATAATATTGATATGTGATAAATATGTTTTAGTATGTCCACTGGGGGTTCACCTATTCTTTTTTTATTAAGAAGTATGGATCATCGATATTTTGTATTTGTTATCAATAATATAACAAGAAACCCCATCAATAACAAATAACTCTCCCATATATTGATGAATTATTTATACTAAAAAGTGTAGGTCAATACTTTTCCATGATTGATATTCATTATAGATATCATAAATTAATTTTCATGGAAGAGGATATACCTAATACAAATTTCTGTATGTTGTATGGACAATGTGAATTTATAATAATTTTTTGGAATTTTAAATTCCACCGCTATATTCATGGATTGAATGTAATTTTTATATAGAGAAAATCATGATTAATTTGCGGTAGTATTTATATATGATATTTTTTAATATTATAACAGTAAGGAAGAACATTATGATCACTTCTGGATTATATTGATGTCATTTAGAAAAGGGGAATATTTATGAAAATTGAGGATGTGTGAATTTTGGCATTATAATGTTATAGTTTTGGGTCACATTATCGCATGTGATGAACTATTTTTTGATCAATAAATGAATAATGTTATTGGACATTGGACTATAAAAATAGAGGTAAATGTGACACAATTTGTTAATGTTTTGGAATGATATAATCAATGTTTTGTTATATATTTCTAATGATTATATATTCCACACACTATGTTTCATCGGAATGGAATAATGTTCATATGGACTGTGGGATCCAATGAAAATTTTAAGGATCTATAAACATGGTTAGTCATTTCACTTGTGTTCACAATACCATGTAGTGGGTAAAGGATTGTGAACTATAATAATTAATCTATTAAGGGGATATAATTTGTTCTTGGGAAAAAATATATGATAACGGTTCATAGCACATGATAATTGAAAATTGAGGAGAAGAAATATCCAACTCATGGTTTGGAGTTAGTTTTTTTAATCATTGAATTAGTGATATGAAGGAATTATCTTTATGAAGAAATGTGTGGTATATACAATGATCATAAAATTTTAATGTTCTTTTTTCATTTAAAAGGATATAAATATTAACCAAAAAAGATATGTAGTGTTGATTAATGATTACAATTTTTCAATACACTAACATCCTGGTGATTCGAATAAGATGTAAGATTCATTGATTCAAAATGACCATGATATCTTATATATGATGTGGATAAGAAAATATATAATATTTATCGATTTGAAAATTTTGGATCTATAAATCATAAAAGAATGGGATAAATATTATCTATCTCTTATGAATTTTCATTCAACTATACAAGTGATGATTAAGGTGGCATTAAAGGAGGATTTGAAGCTACAAAAGAAGGTGGGGAATAATCATGAGTTCCACATTAACCACGATTGAATAATCTATTTATGTAAATATGTTTGGGTCCCTTCGACAACAAATTAAAATAATGTTATATGGATGTAATATCATTTTTTATCATTAGCTATTGATTCTAGATAAACCATGGTTAATAAGGATTTAAAAGTGTATTTATAATGGGTGGGAATGAATAATGATATTGTAGAAAGTGTTTATTGGTGATTGGTTTTTTATAATGATAATTATGAGAGAAAGAATTCTCCAGGGATCATTAAATACATTACCCAATCCAAAATAAAAATTTGAAAACATCACCATGGTCTTTGATATTAGACATCCCATGATTTATATATACCACAATGTAATATGGGTTATAGCTTATCTCGATACAATGTCAGAAAATCAAATTACTATTATAGAAGAAATCTATCTTGAGTAGATTTATATGAAATATATTAATAATGTGGTAATATTGAATGGAATACCATATTCCCTTACATCTGAACATGATATAAGGATTACATCGATATTATAGAATGTTTTTCTATAGTCCCTTGATATAGAATAAAATTTAAAAACATCTTATAATCCTCAAATATATATTCAGTCTAAGAGGAATATTTAAATTGTGGAAGACATGTTTAGATCTTCATCTATAGATTTCAAAAGTTGTTGGGAACAACAACTATCATTGGTAAAAAAACAATTAGTACATTAAAATTCAATCTAATATTCAGATAACTCATTTTGAAACCCTCTATGGTAATATGTGTATAACTGAAACATGATGGTATTAAGTCGGTGAAAGAAAGGTATTGGGTTCTCATATAGATGAGTTTATGGAATAAATTTTAGGTCAATTACCCATAAAAAGATGAGTAGATCATATTCGACATAACCTTATTATGGAAATGGATGAATAGATCATTAGTTGGATGTGGGTGATAAGGAATTTTTATGAATATCTCAATATAATAGAGAAATATGATTTGGAAATAATGATACACTAATCCCTAGGTATATCAGTTCTTTTAGTATTATGGATTATTTATGGAAGGTATCTTATCTATTTATGCTTCCACCACATCTCTCTCAATTTCATGATGTGTTCTATATAGCAATTTGTAATTTAAATATCATATTTTTCGTATGCACTAAAACCATAATATATAATATTGGATAGATTTTTTCTCCTCCGACTAACGTCTATGTCACCTCCAACATGTCTGCAGGTAGGGCTCACCCACAAATCTAGAACATGATGTGAATCATCTGGGTAGTTAGAAGATTAGCTCTGACGCGGTTGTGGCCTCTCTGCCCTCAAGGGTTAGGATGGGTTCTTATGATGCGGATAGGGTTGTCACCGTTTTTTCATCCTATGAAGGGGGGATAGAATATTTGGGGCTAAATCAGGCTTCCAAAAACACATATCAGTCCCTCAGGTTCACTCAGTGAGACATGGACATGGTACTTCAGGGTCAAAGTCCGAGAATGTCTAGGTAGATCCCATAGCATGCCAGCTGGTTTAGAATAATGCTGGATTTGGAGAGTATGAGGAGGTCCATGAGGCAGTTCCAAATGTGATGGAAACCGTTTGAAAATAAGACCCTTTAGGTGTGGAGTCCATCCCTGGGGATGATCAACTTCTAGAGGTTCCTTCCAAGGTTCCTTCTATTTCTGTGTAGAGTGTCAATTCTATGGAGGCTAATCCACATATAGTGGATGTATTTTCCCATGTAAAAAATTATTTGGGTATAAAACCCTTATGGGTGGGTATAATGGAGGTTCTGAAGGGAGTGGAACATAAAATTTAGGTCCCTTGGATATGGCCCTAGTGGAACTAGATGATATAATCATCACTATCGAGGAAGGTGAGGTGAAAATGACATTTAGTGATTTCCATGGTCATGGTGGCACTCAAATATGTGGCTAGTTAGACACTAACAAGAAACCACAATTTATGGGATGCAAATACGAGTGGCCCATAGGCTCAGACATGTTTTAGGGTAAGTCAATCTTGTTGGTTGCAATTGATTCTCAATGTGGAAAATAGAGGCTAAAAAGAGTTAGTGTCATGTGGCCCTTAGACCCAAACATCCACTTCCCCCACTCCACAATCCATATAGAGGTTGGTAATGGAGAAAATAATAATGGTATGGAGAATAACTATTGAAAAACGGAATCCTTGTGTAAGCATAGATCCATCAATGAAGGCTCGGCGATTAACCTGGGGAACACATTTGAAGGTCTAGATGTTCAAGAACCACCTTTGACTCGTGATAACAACACTTTATGTGATAATATCTATAGTCAACTGTCCGTTGATAGAATGCACTTTTTTCAAGATAAAGGTCCTCATAGACCTAGTAGGAAGAAGGGGAAAAAGGAATTTGAGACTCAAGGAAATTTACGGTGGACCGAGGAAAACCCAAAGGGATTGAAGGATTACTCCCACTTTCCAAAAATAATGGAGACTACGTCTACCTATAAGTGTAGAAAAAAGGAATGTAGAGCCCTATAGAATAGAGAAGGAGAATAATCTAGTAGAAATACAAGTGACAATGAAGAATAGGATAGAGAGTGATAGAAACTTATCCTGCACTCTAAGAAATAAATGCTAGAAAAATATGTCTCGGAAAATGTCTTTGAATAGGAGATTAAAATAATTAATGAAATATTGTTTCATAATGGTGCTTATGAGGAGAAAAAACAGTGGATAGAGAAAAACGTTTGAATCCTAGCATGAGTATTCAATCAGAGAAAAATCCACTAGGATGAATTTATTCAGACAATGGACATGATGACTGCTCACTATGATGATATTATTAGAGAGGATCTGGATATATAGTTTAGTCCAATGCAATAAAAACTACATAGAGTATTTGATTCATGTAATAATAGTTTTGTATTTAATATTTTTGTGATCTCTTTCAGCATTTAGTGGTATCTTTTTTTAGAACTATGGGTTCCTATATGTACATAAAATGGATTAATAAATATTTACAATTGGATGGATGTCACATTTAAGGAACGTTAATACCTCTGTTGTCAAGACTGTTAACAATATATTTTCAAATTATTGGTAGAATCGCATCTATAATCCATGGAAAAATCATGATGGGATTTTATCAAAATAATATAATCTCATCAGACTGCTGATGCATTAAGGGGATTTCATTATCCAGTCCCCATCACATAGAGCTTGTATTAACCGGTCTCTAACATATATGGCTTTCATTTATGGGTCCCCATCCTGTATCATGCATGCCAACCGAATTTCAATAAACAATGTGCTATATAAAATATCCTTATTTAATAAAGGACATGAGATTATAAATATTACCCAAAATAATAATATATTTTTAAATGTAAACTCCAAAATAAAAATTGAATGATGTTGAAGAAAAAATCATATCCATAAAGAATGATATGGATCTTATGTTGGAATTCAATGTCAAATAAGCATAGGAAATTATATATTTTAAGGGTATTAAAATTAATCAAGGAAATGAATCGGAACACTAACCTTTGAAAATTCAATCATAAACAATCCATGGGAAGAAATATATTGGTATAAATATAACATATCACATGTTGAATAAATTAAAGGTATGTTGTTGATGATGAATATAAATAATATAAAATATCCATTAAGAACATTCTTTTGGGAAATATCATATTTTAAAAATCAGATATCATTTATTTGAAAATTTATTGTGAAAATATTATCTTTAAAATTGATCCTTCTATAAATGAAATGTATACATCAAATAAATTAAAATTGTTAAATTTGTATATTCCATGTAATGACGGTATGACGTTTCACCAGGTCTTCTATCCAAGTATAGGGATTCATGCCCACTAGGCCTTCAGGTAATGTATTAAATAAATAAGGCTTCATTAGTGGGCTATCCCTTTGGGGCCTATAGTCGGCCATTCCATCCTATGTGTGTGGTGTGTGTGTTTATTTAATGAATATATACCCCAAACAACTAATATGTATAAGAAAACATTTTCTTGGACTAAAGATGGAAATAAACTAGGAATTTCTAAAAAATGAATTCTAAAAAGGATTGAGTACCAAACAGTGAAAAATTGGTAATAATATAGGAAAATAATAATGAATAAATGGAGGATATAAAATTAATGGTTTTACTGAATAATATTTAAATAATTTCCTCTAATGGAAATACCATTTATGGATCATTAATGTTATTTTTGAAGAAAATATAATTTAAACATTCCATAGTGTCCAATAAACATTGAATTATATTGAATAAAAAAACTAATGGAATAACAATGTTACATGATTGATTATAATACCATGAATATAAAGAAATTAATTATATTATATATAAATACCTGTAGTAGATTCACCATCCAAATGATGTAAGTGGGGTACATGAAATTTTTCTCATAGAAGTAAAAAGTGAGTTGAGAATCCTTACCTCGAGTTTGACGTGAATTGTGTTTATTTATATTCCAGAATAACAAACTTCTGGAAATTATTTACTTGCTTGTGAACCTTATTAATTTTTATAATAACATAAATTTCACATATTACCATGCCATAATCATGTACTTAAAAAATTATGTTAATGCCAGGTGTTTTGACCAAATTCAGTTTATGGGTCGAAAACTACATTGGTTGATAAACTATGAAAAATGGGTCATTATGTAACATATATAGTATACTAAAATCTACATTATTAAAATATTTATAAATCAATTTCACTATTAACACCAATAATTAAATTTTATTATATAAAATGAACCAATGTTACTCTCATGGAGACGAAAGGTCGTACGTACGCATGAGTAATATCGCCATTTATAAATGTTCATGATGGATAGAATGTAATAAATATTTTATAATTCCATACTGATAGTTATATCATGTATTCCAAAAGATTTAATCATATATACCAATATACATATAATTTTTGGGATTTAAAGGATGAAATTATGGTAGAGGAGGTGGTAGTCCACACGTCCATGAACAACGTCATCACCTTGTGTGTAAATGGGTAATAATGAAAAGAATATATATATCTATTATATTTACATAAAGGTAATTATTTCATGAATATCATATACATTTTTTATGTCACATATTTTAAAATATAAAAATCATGTATGTATTCCATGTATCGTGTGAACGAATCACATCACTATGAGGGCGCGGTAGTCCACACTCTCACAAACGATGTTATCATTATTACACAAAATTGAAATTATAATGATAAGTGATATAAAATAATGTTAGAATCATGAAGATACAAAAGATCATATATATCATATGTAAGTATATTTTCCTTAAAAATTACCAACATTTTAGGTGGTAATGGAAAAATGTACAATCATCGTTTCATGAGGCTGTAGTTCTCCAATGATGCAAAAAATATGTTAACTACACATTATATGGAACTGTATGTAAGTGTTGATTGAAACTGTTTCATAAAATCATACTAGTATATTTATGAAACATGTATTTTTATATAATAATGAAATTAGTATATTTTAGGGAATATATAATTCAAATAAAACTAAAAAACATGAGGGTGTCTGTTACATCTTCTTTCGGTAACTCCATTTGGCTCACATCACAGGCAATCCATTGGGTACATTATTCATAGGTATATTATTCTAGGATAAATGTAGGTATGTTTATGAGCTATTTGGGAAATGTTTTTCAATCTGTAGTGTAATGAAAGGTCAAATTAAGGGAGAGACAAGGTGGCATTTTATAGTGGGAGAAAAGGACTCCCTTTGTATTTTGAATACCTATTTGGTGTACCAAGATTTTTACCTAATATAAATTTAAATAACCTTAAGAACAAAATAATATAAATTTAATTCCCTAATTATATCCATAAAATGGGGTTCATACAAGGGTAGAGGATATTTATTCCCTTAAGATAAATGTTTTATCCTATATTACGCATAATGTATCCTTTATAATTGTAATTGATTTTAATTTCATGCACTAATATTTTTGTCAAAAATAATTTTGATATTTTTAGAAATTATCAATTATGATTATTAAAAATATAAAATCCAATTTTAAAAATTCGAATATTAATAGTGGAATAAATTGATTTAAATATATTCCCATGGATGGGACGACAATGCGATGTTTTAAGGTAAAAACTTCTAAAATCATGGTACATATTTATTGTTAATTTCAATGTGAAATTTATTATAATGGATAACATTAAATTAATTGATAAAATTATTATCTAATGAAAATTTATGAAAAATTAAATAAATATTTTATCCTTATTAATAAATTATATGAAAATGATGTTTGAAGTAAATTACAGAATTTTCACTATTAATTATAAAATAAAGCTTCACAGATAAATACTAAAAATTAACCATAAGTAAATTTTTAGATAATTATTCCAAATATGAAGCTAATTTTGACATAATAAATTTATAATATGATCCATAATTGAATATAAAATCGGTTCTCCATTAAAAGGCAGTAAAATATCCTTTAGAAAAAAACAGTACATTATATATAATATTAGGATTGTTCTTATCTTATGATTATCAAATCAATTATATGAATATAAACATTATTTTAATGATTATTTAATATACAATATATTAT
Organism: Viscum album; assembly: GCA_963277665.1. NCBI lineage: Eukaryota > Viridiplantae > Streptophyta > Magnoliopsida > Santalales > Viscaceae > Viscum > Viscum album. Next base: position 1,362,006,198 of record OY728162.1, on the reverse strand, counting down.
TTTAATATCACCCAGTAATTCTAATTAATATAATATATTAGGATAAAACATCCTTTTGAGCATAAAATAGTTCTTTTAGGAAAATATTCCCTTTATATTCAATTGGTTATTATATTCAGTTCTAGTTAATTTGTGACAAATAGATTCATTTTTTATTTGAGAAAAAAATATATTTTCTCTAATATAGTTATAAAATTGTATAAATACTAATTTTTACATCTAGGTTATATCTTATTATATTAAATAATATAATATTTCAGTATTCGGTAACACTATGACATGCATTTAAAACAATCATTTGATAAAATTCATTGATATGTTCAATGTATTACTAATCAAGTTTACATTAATTTAATTCTATAATATATATGAAATAGTCTATATATTTTAAATATTTAGGATATTATGTCCCATTACACACTTGGGGTTGGGTTTCGTATATACTATCGAATACAAGGTTCTTACTTTAGAATTTCTGGGTGTTACAATCCTGATGATGTGATGAGGAAGAGGTATAATCTTCATTTTTTATTAAATTGAAATAAAATAGGGGAAAATATCTTTTAAGGGGGCTATAATGTAACATAAATATATTTTAATAAATATTTCTCAACAAATCATTTTAATTCTTCAATGTTTTGTGTTGCATTCAACCGAAAGTTTAAACAAACCATGAGACACTATTAATATAAAAAGACGATTATAACCTTGTAATTAAATTTGAATGAATAAATTGAATAGTTAATACATTAAATAAATATAATTATACTACTCAATATTAATCTATTGATATGTTCTTAGAAAATTGACCCACATTTTTTAGTATAATCACATTATTCATTAAAAAAATCTTCAAAAATTGATTTTTATTATTATTAATTTTTAGATTTTATATAATATGGATTTTACAAAAAAAAATTAGTATTAAATTTTTACATATCAATATAATCATCGAATTAATTTTTAGAAAACATTTATTCTATAAGGAATACTGAAAATACATATTTTTATTAAAAAATATATTTTCATTTAAAGTCCATACACGGTAAATTTATGCTTTTACCTTGATTTTAAATTTCAATCAGTTAATTTTATTCTTAGATATTACTATTATCATTTTTGAAACGAATTTAATAAAAAAATGTATTATAAAAAAATATTAATTTTTAAATGGTCAATATTTATTAAAAAACATTTCATGGTATATTATGGTTATAAGTAAAATTAAATTCTAAAACATTTGGGATTTTAATTTTAAAAATTGGATAAAAAATAATTATTTGGATGTTATTACCATAGTAAATAGGAAACTATTAATTTACACCCAAAGCAATAGAAATGATATTAAAATTTATTACCACAGTAAAGGGTAAATTGAGCAATGTAGGTTAAAAATGAAATTAAAACAACTATAAAGTGAGTCTAATCCATTACATAATATTTTTGGAATAAAAAAATTACACTTAGATCTTAGAAATCAATGTAAATATTTGTAATGGACACATCATGAAAATGAATTATAAAATATTTAAATCAATTAATGTCACAAAATCTCACATTCATTTTCTTTAATGTCCATAATGTCTCTCTATAGAGAAAAAATAATACTATGAAAAAATATAACCATAAATGTTTAACATAATAACTTTATTGTCATTATAGACATTTATCTTTTTCTATGGGGTCACTTAGATTATATTATGTTATTTATAATAATTTTTTAGTAGAATTTTAATGATTCCACATTCATGTTTTAAATACAATACAAGTTTTTATATTGGAATACACCAAATATATATTCCACTATAAATATTATTATGAAATATAGAATATTTCTATTTATCATGGTATTTTATGTTTAATTTTTATTGAATAAATAACTATATTAAATTATTAGACAACAATTATGTAGTAATTATTAAAATGTAACACATAATAAATATTGCAAAAAAAATTATGAAATATATAATATGATGTAATTAATGTAATCGATTAATATTCTAGATGATTGTGACCAGTTAAAGATATTATAAATTATTATTTTTTATTTATATTTTTTATCATGATATTTTTTATTTTATGTGAATAATTCGGTTAAAAATGAAACTCATGATATTTTATAAAAATGTAACTTATTATATTATTGAAAAAAATAAAACATAACATTATAAGTTCAATAATCTTATAATATTTTTTAAGATATTATCAACTGTTTAATTATGATTTAATTTAAAATTTTTAATTAAACTTTACAACCTTTTAATATTAAATTTTTTTTATCTTCGTTAAAATTAGAATAGGTTTACTAATGTTTAATAAAAATGTAAGGGTTTAAAATAATAAATTACATCTAAAAATATATAGGCTAATCCGATAGAAAACATAAATCATCTTATCTTATAAATTTTTTTTATTTTGATGTATTTTTTTATTGATGTTTTATTTATTTTAAATTAATTATTTTAAATTTCAAATGTGTCCATCACATCAACAAAACAGTACACCTCCTCCAACACATCATTACATTAATTTGATTAATAAATCCTTACCACCCCCTATTTTTTCTGTTATAGTATTTAATAGATACATTATATATGTTTTAATATGATAAAAAGACTAACCGTATTTCCCTTAAGTGGATATCTAATGGTAGTTCACCAAAGATGAGTTAAATAACATTAAATACTCATTAATGATCATTTCTTTTTCTACGTCCTCTTCTTATGATGTTTCAATTATAAATTAATAACTATAGTATCACCTATATGATTATATTTTATTATAATTTTTTAAAATCAATATTCTTCTTATTCTATATCCTACAAGAAACAAATGGACCGCCAGTCCGTACGTATAACTTATCATTTCCACACAGTGGTGTATTCCATTTTTCATCACTACATTATTTATATTAGAATAATGATGGAATATATATATATATATATGATAATTATATGTTGATATTAATTCTTGAAATTAATATACCATCCAATTACTTACGATTTCACCATTATAAAAATGAGATTGTCTCTATTGCGTACGTACGACGTATCATCTCTATGATGTGATGAAATTTATTGTAATTGTTCACCATTAATAAGTGATTATATAAAATTATATAATGAATAAAAATGATATATTTTACGATGATATCATTTTAGAAATTATGTAACTATATCTGATGCACCTAGAGGTGAATTGTTATGGAAAAAAAGACGTAATAAAAGGGAGCAGCCAACACACATAATAAGGGAAATAATGAAATATTATGATATAATGATATAATAGGGTAATATATGATATAATATGATATATTAAAAATTAACTTCGTTCTTATATAAATTAATAATAATATATAAACCATTATACATTAGTTTTGGATGTATATATGAAAGAAATAAGACATAAGGTAGGGGTTAATTTCATGATATCATTATAATTCTAGATTGTTTATAAATATGTGTTTATTGGGAAATATTTATCTCCAATACCCATGTTTCATAAAAGATAATTCCAAAATTTCTTCACTATTGTAATAAAATATTAACTCATTTTTATCTATGATTGGATTTATTAAATAAATGGTTTGAAAAGAATATTTTTTAGTTTTCCTAATGAGGAATATTATTAATTTTATTGATAATTTATGTGTGGAATGTTTTCTACTCATATGTAATGAGAATATTTTTATGATATCTTATATTATTAATGATGGAATGACGTTTATGAATCTGATTTCATAATATTGGTTCTATTAAGGGATTATGTTCTTATAGAACACATATATATTATTTTCATTACATGATGTATGTGACCTAACTATCCTTCCAATGCATTGGGTAATGATTTATATATTATGATATAAAAGGTACTGGAATGGGTGTTAAACATGGTTCAATAATATAGTGTTGTAACGACATGTGACTTCAGTTCAATAAAGGACTGTATCAATTATAATGGTCTTCTAAATGAGCCTTGAAAAATAACGAAATGATATTTTATTTGTATGTTTATTCCATAATTCAATGTCTTATGCGATTATCTCATGAAATAAGTCCTTGTATTTTTATGAATTTATATGATTTAACACATGACAGGATATCATGATCTTTTATATATAGGATATAATTTACCAAAAGTGATGTTTATCTTTTTATTTCTTAGGATCATGATAGGATTTTTATGGTATTTCCTTTTTTTACCCTTAATGGGCATATGATATCCCCTATTATTATTGATCATTTCCCTGTGATATAATGAAATATATAAATTATGATGTCTCATAAATATTAATAGTTATGATTAAATAAGATGGAAGTTATTTAGACATTCAATGAATTAGTTTTTTTTGTTTCCATATTTCTAGGGACACTAAACATATACAGTAATGTCATAGTCTTTTTATTTAATGTAATTAATATTCATCTATTTAGATATAATATTAATATATGAAGATTAAGGTCTATTATACCTGGTTCCAAATATAGAAATTATGGATTCATATTCTAGTTATTTTTAACAATTTTTTCCATCATATGATACCTCCCTTCATCTTCCCCAACATATATGTCCAATTTTTAAGATGAATAAAACATCAAAATTAATTTTAACTCTCTTATACTATAATTAAAACATTCATCAACAAATGGAGTGTGTTTTGACATCTACATCATAGTTCTTATCATCTTCTTGAAGTGATATATTTTGTCAGAAATGAATAATTTTATCAATTGGTACCTTATATCCACTAGCCATTCACATGTTTCCCCTTACAAATGACCATGATTCCATAAACCCGTATATTTTGAATGAATCGACAGCTCAATCACTTCTCTCCAAGATTGATTATATGAATCATGCCTCAATATAAGCATCATTTTACATAACAACAACATTTCATTGATTAAAATGAGAGGCATAGATCATGCCACTTCAATTGAAATTATTAAAAAGCATCAATAACTTTTGTATAGTCTTATGGAGATAGAAAATATTAAGACAATAGAATAATCTTCTAACGATACTTCAATTTCCAATCTAACCATAAAACCAAGTTCCACTACATACCAATTCTACGATGGCCATCCATGGTTAGTCTTGATCTTAGAGATAGTATCCAACACTGGTTTCTAGGTGAGGATACAATTTATTGGAATAATATATAAATTTACACTAGGAATTATCTAACCCATATATTATCATCTTAACATGATAAATAGCATCTTTTATGTTGTAATAACAAATATCCATACATCACTAGAATCCACTCAACACATGTGTGTCCTATATGGACTCCCATACAATGATTTAATTTGATGAATTTGAATAAAAGCATCATATTTTTGGCTTTTAGTAAACTCTAAAAAATTATCAATATCATCTCATGGAATACAAATTCTATGAATATATAAAAACTAATTTCCAAAATAATAACATTTTCCCACATTAACTACCCATCCTTCTTTGGATGATATAATTTGATGAACATCATAAGAAATCCACAACCATTCTATAATCAATTTATGAATTTATATATAAATATCACTCCATGATCAATCATGATGAAATCTGATATACGATTAATCTATAAGACTTTTGAATTATAATACTTCATAATACAGTAATACATATGATCCAAATTCATGGAACGCTGATTTGAAAGATTCATATTTATTATATGATGACACATACCTCATACTACCATTTCTATAATCATGAGAATCAACTTAAAAATAACACAAGGACATAGTATATTTTCTAATATAGAATAGGGAATCCCAAAATATTCACAATTTTAATTTATTATTTATCATTCAGCTTTTAATATTTAGAATAAATAAAAACCAAAAACCATTTCATGATTCATACATGGCCACTAAAAATTTTATTATAAATCATGCAGGATTGTTTTCAGAAATACGACGAACAAACCAATTAGAGATATTAAAATATACCATAATAAATTACTTATGATTAATATAATGGAAAATATATAAATTTAAATAAATAAATAAATTTAAATGAACCACTTATAATGGAATCATAATCCCATAATATAGGATTCCATTTTAATCATGATGCATAAATTCATATCAATGTCCATGATTTTATTATCCCTTAAAAGGTGGTATTTTATTTAAATGATCTCAAATAATCTTTTAAACTTTATTAGTAAATTAAAATATAAATATAGGATAACAGTCATGAGATGTCAATTCCCATTTGACTAATAATAATAACAAAATGGGACTTACTACTGTAAGAATTGGCAATATGATTTATTTTATAAGAAACATATTATGATATTCAACCCCTGTCTGAGGTCATATATTTTGGTCCCATTTGTGTTACACAATAAATCAAGAGGGTATGAATTGAGTTCCAGAAACATTCATCACATTAAACCTCCCACTATTAAAAAATGATTTATTATTATATACTCTTAACAAATATATGAAATGTAATAAAAAATAGGATAATGTCAAAATAAAGATCTTTTCTAGTGTTTTGGGAATAAATGATGTTCTAGTACACTTTAGTAATGCTCATCTCCTAGTGAATAGTGATTTAACCTGTGCAAGTCATTTCCCTAGAGGCTACTGGTTGATTGAAAATATATATCATTACGAATAATTCAAAAAGATTTTTTTACAATATTATAATGGTTTATAAAAAATGAATCCGTCAACACTAATTATAATTAGGTACCACTAAAAAAATGATAAATATATTAATATGAAATTCTAAATTGAAGTCCACAGTAGTAGGATATAATTGAAAAAAATAAAATAGAACAACAATAGGGAAAAAAATGTTATGTGTAATAATGCATGTAGTGTAATCATGTTCAAAATAAGATTCATATTATTGTTAAATGTATAGAAATTTTATTATTCTCATACTTATTCTAAGAATATGGAACTAGTAACTTGGAATGATTCGAAAGAGGATTTATATATTGTAACATTATATATTTTCTTATTCAAACACTTCTATATATGATTGAAAATATATTTAGAAAAATAAATACAAGAACCTCATGTTTCTAGAGAATACATAAAGTTTCAACTTCTATAAATTACTGAAAAACAGAATTGTGCAATAAAATAAACAAAAAAGATTATTTTTATTTTAAAAAAAGCCTTATCAAAATCTATTTTAATATAATGATATAGTTTTTGGTTAAAATATTCAAAATAAAAATGGATATTCACTTCAAATATTCCAATGGTAATAAATTACATATATTCATAACTATTTATCCCATTTGATTTTCCAAAAATCATATATAAACATATCTAAATTCAAAATGATAAAATGTTCAACATAGGAAACCATCACATAGGTGAATCATTTCCCTAGATAAATAATATGTCCATCGTAACCATGTGGGTGTATTTATGTATCCAACATTCTCAGATAACTGTTTGTGACATATTATTATGAATTAAAATGCTGATTTGAACAACAAATTAAAATATTTAATTAATAAAATTCATGAAGCATATGCCTCGACATATTTAATTTGATGTAGCCATTTCATTTAAGTGAATGTTTCTCACATTGCCTATTCAAGGATGTTTGTGATTCATGTAATATATTTTAACAGCTATCTAATTTCCATAGTGGAATTATTGACATAGAAAAAACTCCACATAGCTAATGATCTCATGTTACCTGTTTTCATAGACTTTTCCAAATTTTAGCATAAATCAACATAAATATTGATTTTAGTATAATTGATCTAAAAATTGCGAAACATACTGAAGAGAATATTGATGAGTAAAATGTAATGGGGGTTTAGGATCATTAAAATATAAAGCACAAGATATATTATTGGATAATATTAGTATTTCTATAATCTCCAAATTATTTATGATTAGAAGAAAAATTATAAATTAAAAATAATAATTTAATTACATTTAAAAGTTTTTCACAAAAGATATATATATATATATATTATACCTTTAAAATTCTATTTTTTATCTTTTGTACTCCCCATTTATCGATCTTCACTATATTTAAATGAAATTGAAAAGGTTAATGGATAGAAAACATAATCTCTATAATGTATTGAATTTTGAATAGATAAAAGATAAGGATAAAAATAAATTTGAATAAAGACTAACTAAAATTTAAAGATTTCAAAAAGTATATATATTCATTAAAATGAAAAAAATAGAATCAAAAACTATCCCATAACCATGATGGAAAGTTATAAAGATAAATTTAATTTATATAGAACACTTCTCTAAAATGTAGATAAACAACATTGATAAAATTATAGATATGATATACAAGATTTAAAACACATGTTCATGTATAGGTTCAAGGATAGATGTATATTTTTTTGGAGGTTTCTTAATTGTTGGACTAAAGGAGGAGGTAGTAGGTGGGTTAAGAACATGAGGAAGAAATATCCTTCTACGCTCTATATTCAAACAATCATAGTTTCTAAAACAAGATTTATTTATAGGGTTCATTGTAGGAATTCACAAAAAATTATTAATGCTTAATGTATTTAAGATGAAGTTATACAAACTAGAGGATGTGAATTCCAGTATTCATTTCTGGGGAAAAGGGGGATCGTTTTATTTCAATAGATTGTATAGTATAAAAACTAAAATACATTTACTGATCTTAGTGATATATATTATATGGATCAAACATGGTTTCAGACAACTTATTGAATCATTTTTAGCTATTTGGATCGCTTATTCCAATAGATATTCTACATCTATTGTACTAATATTACTCAAGACATATTGATCCTCTTGAAAATGTTTTACTTATTGAAATCCTGAATTGTTTTATAACCTTACACATATATCTATGAAGGGAAAATGAGATAATTTTTTAGAAACCATTTATCATATTGAAAAAATACAATATAAAATAGTTGAAATAACTCTAGAAATTTGATTATAGGAAATGGAATAAACTATAATATACGCTAAAATCTATTCCCAAAATCCTACCTATAGTGACTCATACCCTAATCATTCTCCATTCATTTGAATTCAATATCTAAAATATATTTTATAACTAATCCTTGATGGCTTGAAAATATGATCTAACAACTCATCAAGGTACATTAGGAACTAATGATTTGGAATCACTGGCGGTGGATGGTATAGGTATATCAGGCACGAATGGTCCACACACAACAAGATAATTTTTTTCATGTTGATATAGATTAAAAAGGGATTCATAATAATTTGAATAAATCTAATCTCTTTGATATGATCAAAAATATATTACCCATAAAAATTCATATATATTATGTTGCATTGTGTATGAAATAATATTTTTTATCACTCCAATATAATAATATGAATTATTTTTTGAATGTCCTCATAAACAGCTATAGTGTTAGTTTAGAGAGAATAAAGCTAATAGAATCACTAATAAAGAATACAATAAAATTGAAATTTAATTTAGTCCCAATACAAATCATTTAATAGTGAACCATATCTTCTTAAACTAATCTAGTATATGATTAATGAAATCATGAAAAAACACAAGAGTAAACATGTAACATTGCATGGGCTCAACCTATGATAGAGAAAAAAATAAAACTTGAGGTTTATTATTAATGTTAATAATGATGTTAATGTTCTTAATATGGTTTTGAAGTAATGGATTAAATAGGTTGAAATCACATGATAAATTAATATTTTTTCTACACAATACCAGTCAGAGTATTCAATTCCCCCTTCAAATATGATTTGATGCTTTCATTATCACGATGGGAAGACATAAATGATATTATTGAACAATAAGATGGTTCATAATCATATATATCGATGAATCAATGCGAAATGAAAGATAATTTACTTTTGGGATTCTTACCCAAATTTTTTATACCTCACCAACCTTGGTTTCACAGACTTTTTCTTCTGATTATGTACACTTGATGAAAAAGAATGGATTGGTTGAATATTCCCGAGGAAATATTTTTCATCCATAATTTGAATAAATATTCCAATGTATACTCTACAAATATTGATCTAATTAAAACTTTTAATCTGATCATTATATGATATCAACTACTTCGATAAATAATTATTATTTCCTATAATATTATATATCCCATTGAAAACAATTGATGAACAATTCTGTACATTCCATTTAATATTTGATCATTCTTAAATATTACCCACTATGGGTGTATCCTCATAAACATTTGTATGAAATGGAATGTGTTATGGTGAGAACAAATGAATATAAATTCCTCTAATATAACATCCCCACTTATGTCTTTACAAATAGTGGGGGACCAAGAGGGTGGGTAAACAACAACAAGCTCATCTGGACTGAATAATAATTTTTTAGGTTAATAATTGAGCAGAGGTTAATGTATATGATGGAGGTAAATTATGGAAGAGAATGAGGGAATCATCAGGTATAATATTTTATTTTCACCATGATAGGATGCAAGAGTATCAAGAGTAAAAAGAGGATAACACTTAACACCATCAGAAACTATAATATCCACATATTTGTTTTCCTTCAGTCTATGTGTGATGAATGATGGAAATGGAGATTCACATTATTTAATAATCACTAAAAAATTAGATACTAAAAATTATCACTTATTACATACCATTCATGTGTTGTACGTGAAAATTAGATTCTATGTCACCAAGTTATAGGGTAACTCATTTAGAGTAACTGATGGATATGTCATTATAGAGAGTACATGTTTGACATTTTAGTGGTGTTATATAACTTTAAATGGTTTAAAATCTTGAAAAACATAACCATACTTAATTATGAACATGATCATAACTCTCATATTTTCATAATTTTTAAAACAATCAATGTCATCCTAGATTCTTGAAGAGGTAGGGCACTTAAAAATTAAACACTCGATATGTATAATTCCCTGTGTGGATGTTAAACATGAATGAATTTATCTAATTCTGATAAAACACATGATAAATTACATATCCCTATGAATAATTAGAAATATAATTTTCAATATGTTCAAGTGATTATTCACTTCATTATGATGATAATTATAACAAATCTAACATATTTTAAAAAAACTAGAAATAATATTTCTTTGTTTATAATACGTCATTTGAATCATATAACCATGGAGTTTAAGTGAATAACACGGATTCATATAATAAATAGGTGTTCTATATAATAAAAAAATATTAAGTTACCTATTTGGAATATATAAAATACTTCAATCCAACTAACCATATTATTATTCCATCGATATGATATAAATGAAATGCCCTTACATGATACCGCATGTTTCCCACTCTAATCATAGTCATAGTTGAATATGTATTTGAAACAATATATCAATTTATGTATTCGATGTAATAAAAAGAGAATATCTTCAATAAAGTAAGGGTGTGAAACATCCAAGGTACCCAATAATCCTTTAAAATGTAAAATCACACCCATATTGAAAGTTTCATGGAGATTCATGCAATGATTTTTTTGAGGATGGAAGAAACTATAGGAGATATCATATCACCATGCATTTGTCATTTGGTCTATTCTTTTACGTGATATTTCCTATCAATCCACAAAACTAAAAACCAAGGAGAAGAAAATAAGGAGATGAAATGATCAAATAACTATTTAGATAAAAAATAAGTCCATATGGTTTAAATAGTAAAACATCACTATATATCATGATACTAATTATCTATATCAATCTTCACCAAGATGTTAGAGATACATGCCATCTTATTGAATCCATTTGTCATTTTCATTCTCTATAATGATATCACCATGAATTTTCCAACCATTTATGATATAATTATTATGCTTCACCACTAAATGAGGAAGAATAGATCAATGAATTTGTTTTTAATAATGATTCCTTGGACCAAAACAACCAAGGAACAGAAATTATGAAATAGAGTTTTTTCAAGTGTCTAAATTGTATGATCATATTACAATATTTTTCATGAAAATGAAGTAAATAAGTAGCGAGTTCTTCGAACCGGTTAATGACCTTATTTAAACCCATATTTCATATACCATGTTCCACCATGTTTTCTTATCGATAAACAAGTGTGATGATATTGCCGAGAATGATATGAATCTGAGTTTAGTCCATCTAACATGTAATAATCGACCATGAAAATATGTGTTATGAAATTCAAAATCGTTTTCATGATATTAGTCGAATAAAATTCAATCCCGAAATTGTTCCAACCAAAAATCTTGGTGAATGAAATAGAATGTATTAAACATATAATCTCAGACTCAAGAGAGGTAGCAATTCCACAGCTACCCCTGAAGAATACAAGGATCTTGCTGACGTGATTCGTAATGATAACATCACAACCCACAGGGCCCAAATTTCCTTCGAATGTATGATCCATATTAAAATTAATTCATACAGGCAGATGGGCTCTATATAAAACATACAGAGTGAGATGTGGTTGATATTAATTTCAATTAATCTGAAGATGTCACAAGATTCCATAGTAATGCACTGTGTTGTGGATATGTCTATTTTTCTTCAATGCAGCTTCCCGTAACAAAACTAATATCTTTATCCAACCTGAATTTTGATTTATAGGGTAAATTTTATGAAAAAGAGCATTCAAATCATACCAGATCACATGTTGGTGCTCAGATACTACAGTTAGAAAAAGGATCATCATTTGATGAGAGCCAAAACTTTCTGCCCATTTTTTATTTGATCATTGACTAATATAAAAATCATCCATCAACAACAAAAAAATGTCAAGAATTTAGTTCTAAAGAGAATAAGAATTAACCCGATAAATAAAAATATGGTTAACAACATCTTTGTGTTGATTATATAGTTTTCATTTCGAATAGACCTTGATTCCCAACAGACTAAATACAACTCTATATGAGAACTGTATTATGAGCAAGATGCCAGATGAGATTGAATCTTGAAGGCCTTATTCAAATGTTGTTAAAATGTTTTATCCTACTATAATCACATTCTATGTTACAAAAACTACGTTTGTAAAAATTATTTTAGTTAATAATACCAATATAAGATGGTTCCTAAATTAAAAAATCATTATAATATTAGAAATGGAGATTTTCAACAACATTAAAATAGTTTTAGCTAAATTAAAATGTTGTGAGTATAGAATATCTCTAATTGAGAAGTTGGTACTCGTATTGTTTTTTTTGTGAGATATCATATAAATTAAGGTTGTGGAAGTCTAGTTTTCCAACCAGAATATCAGGGAGAAATTCCTAGAGGCCATCCATCCGGAGTTATTCAAAATATTTGAGATAGATTTTTTAATGGATGTCCAGAGAGAAGCGTTAATGATATTTGAACTGCCCATCTAATTTTTTTCAAGGAATATATTTTTTAGGAGAGTAATATATTCAGAATTATTATGAAGAAGCTTCTTAGTGAGTCTGGATTGATGATATTCCTTAACATACATAATGTTTTTATGTCAATACCTCCCTTTTCAATAGGCTTGCAACAAGATGATCCAGGGATAATCACATGTTTTATTTCTAGAGCACTTCCAGTAAAAATATTTTTTTTATTTGAGTGTACATTTTTTTGTCAGACCAACCAGCCATTTTTAGAACATCATGGAGTAAACAATCTAGGAAACAATGGGTGATTTGACCAGGCATATACTTCCAACAATAGATACAGATTTACCTTTCTTGGACGAAATCTAGTTTATAACTTGGTCAACTCTTGTAGCAAGGTGGCATGATTAGGCTCTACCCCAAAAAATGGAAGTAACAAGATTGTAAAAGGGAGAAGACCTTATTTTAGACCTAACTCAGTTCCAATGTTATATTTTCTATTGGGAAGAATGTTCTTCCCAAAAAAGATGATATATTTACTCTTACTAATGGGTTGACTAAAACATATTCATAGTGGGAGATAACTATTTTGAGGTTTATAATTTTTCTTTTATCATATTGAAGGAAAATGATTATTTTGTCTGCATAAAATTAGTGGGTGGATGAATTCATGTTCCTAGTGACATGGATGGGTTTTAGTTTGTTCTGGTCCACTAGAAATTTGAGCATGCGGGTATGATAGACTTCCACCATCGAGAAGAGAATGGCGGAGAGAGGGTCACCGTGCCTGAAACCTTTAATTCATTTGAAGCATCCCTTTAGAGAATCATTGACCAAAATAAAGATAGACTATGAATTGAACTATTTTTTGATTCAAGCGATAAATAAAACACTAAAATGAAAACCATGATAAACATTGAAGACAATTCTCTTTTCCATGGTGTCAAAAGCTTTTTGATGTCAACTTTTATAGTAATATTACCTCTTCCAATAGCTTTATTCATGTTATTGACGCACTCAGAGGTATGCAATATACAGTTGTGAATGGTTAAACCCTTAATAAAACCAAATTAGTTCCAAGAGAATATTGTTTATGTGATAGGTGAGAGATTATTTGAAATAATTTAAGTCGTTATGTTATAAATTGTGTTGATAACAGTAATCGGTCAAAAAAAGTCAATCACTAAATAATTTTACACTTTTGGGATCATGGAATCAAATTGAGAATTTAGAGCATGTAGAAGAAAATTATTGGAAAAATGATTTGACATGTTTGAAAACATCGACATGAATCACAACCCAATAATGATTGTTGAAAACATTACTGAAACCATTAAGAAATGAAGCACAGTTAGGATTCAGAATAAATATAGTGTCTCTAATTTCATGATGAAGAGGGTTGTTGAGAATGAAAGTGTCTTCCTCATTAGTAACCACCATAGGAATGACCTCAGGAATGAGGTCTTTGTTGTTGTTATCACCAATCAAGATAGATTCATGGACTGACTATATGATGTGAAATGACATCTTCTTTGTCAAGAAGTTTTTTTACATCTTTTAAAAATGTTATCGGTCTAAATACCTTCCTAATTATTTTAAAAGAATCATAGAACATTGTATTTCTATCACCATATAACAACCATTTAACATTAAATTCCTATTTCATCATGTTTTCTATTAAATTTAGAAAATAATTATGTTTAACTGCACGGTTTATTTATTGAGTTAGATAAATATTGAAATAAGAACTACTGTTATTATTTTGAAATTAATTTAGTTATTCATGATGAAGAAGTATTTCATTAATATTTTGTTTGTCTTAGAGAAACACCAATTTTAATAGTTTGTTTGATGTGTTATAATTTGATAGTACATGAAATGTCATCATTGTTGTGTGACATTAAAGACCAGTGGTTTTTTCATTTTAGTGCATTCATCATCAAGGAACCATGCATTGTAAAATTTTATAGGAAATGAAGGTCGCATGCCTTTGGTGGATACATTGACAAATATAAAATGATCGTTAGAATTCACCTTATGAAGGGTGGTTCTATAGATAGTGTCCCATTGATCAAAATCATGGACATTCTCAATGGATCTATCCAGCTTAGAGGAAACCAATCTATTGTAATTTCTACTATACCATCTAAATTTCTCTCCAGTGACATTAATTTTAATTTGATTTATGTCTTCCATTAATGATTTTAATTCTCTCATGAAAATAGTATTAGAGGAGGGATCAATATTTTCACTCGAGTTGAGTATTTCATTAAATTCACCCATAAGAAACATTGGATCATTAATACTGGTTCCTTCATATGACATTTCTGTCCATAGAGGTATCCATTATTGATATATATTCATCGCATAAACAAAAGTGAAGAATACATAAATCATATCATAGATAATTATGCATGTAAAAATTTGTTTAGAACCATTGAAAATACAAAAATTCTACAAACAAGGCTGTGAAAAAATCCAAAGATATTCAGCATTGAATGTAATTTTTATTGCACCATGCAATGATTTGTTATTCTAGAAAAAGTGAAACTGTTTTGAAGAAAAAATGATTGTTGGTTATATTATAGAAAACACCAATTTATGATTAGAGTTAACCATCCTTTTTATAATTATAAACATTTTAGAGTTGGAAATACCCTGACAATTCCAGAATAGAATCTTTATTTAATCATGTGTTTAGAGTTAGATGATCATTTTTTCTTTTTCCCTAGATTTTTTATTGTAGAAGAACTTCTTACTATTCTGGAATTGTTTCCATTAGGGGTCTTATTTTGTACACTTTTAGATATACCAAAAGGGCTGATTGAATTCACAACATTCACTATAGTTGATTTAGTCATAGATGAATCTGTGACATTCTTGTTACACATAACCAATGAATTAGTAGTTTAGTTAGTATACAGGTTTCTAGAATGCTCATAACTAAAAATGTAATGTATAATTTTTGTATCATCAATATAAATGATAGTAGAAATATTAGTATGTGTTCATGGATCCTTCTGAGATGTTTTTCCCTATTGTATGATATCTCAAGAGATTGGAGGATATTTTTATGTCTATTACATAGTAGGATATTTAGAGTCAATTAAGGAATTCTAGGATTGAAATGTGCCTAATGTAGGTTAAACTTATTGCATCTGGTCAATAAGATATATAGAATACTTAAAAACATGGAAATCAGTATAATTGATTTCATACATTTGTAAAGGACTCATTATTAAGGAAAAAGATTCATCTATAGGTGAAAATTTTGGATTCCTATATTGAATGTAATTGGCGTTTGATTCATTTATCTTGTTAGTGGTCTGTGCCTTGGCATGAGGTGTCTTCTCTGTTGTAGGTAGATTACTAGATATGCTACTAGTGATATCAAGAATTTGAGGGATATTAAGAGTATGACATTGTGTAGGGGAAAATAATCTACGACGGATTCCTTGTTGCTGATTTTATGATTCACAAATATGTATCAGTTGTAGGGGAGGTGTCCTAGATCTGTCCAGTTCCCACATTGCAGCTTTAAACAAGCTAAGATTTATATGTATCAGTTTCTACCTTCTCACTTTCATGGTTCAAGATATTAATGGTATCTAGAACGAAGGTTCTTATTTAATATAAGAGGTTTTTCTCCTTTGTGGTGGAATCATCCTCTTCAACTACATCTTCCCATGATATAACCATCTTTTTCCAATGTATGTTATGTTATGTTGTTTTTTCCCCCAGATTTCAGTTTTCATTCACTACTAAAAATAAGAACTATACCAATGGTTTTGGGAAAATCGTTCGTATAGGACAATAATATGCACCTATATCAACGGTTAGTCCACAACCATTGGTACATGTAACTAATTTGAACATATACAAATGGTTTTCCCACAACCATTGATATGGGGTCTCTATTATGATCCTATTTCAGGGGTTTTGGCCAAACCATTTGTATAGGTCCATAATAGAGACCCTATAGAAATGGTTTTGGACAAACTATTTCCATTGGCCCCCCCTATACCAATGGTTTGTCCAAAACCATTGGTATAGGTCCCAAAATCAATGAATCTATACCAAATATTCTCAAACCCATCATTATAGTTCTATACAAACGGTTTTGAGAGCTGTTGGTATAGTTACATGTATTGTTTATGGAATCATATTACAGAGAACATTAAATAAATCAAAATTTAAAATATATGTGATAATAGATATATATATTTATGAAATTACGTTCTCAAAAGTCAATTTAGGTTAGTGGTAAGGTCGTTCAATCATAAACTGATGGTGCTGAGATAAAATATAATAAAATGCTTCTTTTGGAAAAACATATACTAATTTTTTTAAGGAACAGTGGGTATCGTATTTTCACATTACATATTACAATAGTTTTTAAAACTGATCTTATTGGTCTATACCAATGGTTTATCAAAAAACTTTGGTATTGGAATATCCCCACAGCTTACTATCTAGTGGTTCACCAAACGGTTTGTATAGGATATACCAACAGTTTGGAGGGCTGTACCAATTGTTTCAAACAGTTGGAATAGGGTAATTTTCTAGTAGTGTGATTAGAGGATTCAGGTATGTCTACCATGGGGACCTCATATTATTTATTTTCCATTTTTCCTCCATTATTTCTCATTTGGTTGATATACATGCATTCTAACCAACCTAAAACTAGTCCTTCTATGTCCAATGATCATGCAATTTTCACAGAAGGTAGGTTATCTCTCATATTCTATTCTGGTTTTAGGTTTATAACCATTAGTAGTGAAACTAATAGTATTGATATGTTTTGAATATAAATTAATTTCAAAAATCACTCTCGAAAATAAGCCTAATTCAGAATTTAAGGATCAGTTATCTATTTTGAGATGGGATCTGATATAAGAAACAAGATCATTATTAATTTTTCGTTGAAGAATACCAATTCAAACCATACAGTTTACCCCATACTTGTGCCATGGTGTTCCTATGTTCATGTCTGTTATATTCAATGTCCTAATCATATAATCTAAGAAATCATGGCTTCATATTGATTTTTATTGTTCTAGATACCCTATCAGGGCTATCCTATGTTATTAAAAGAATTTAATAATATCCATTTCCTATTTGTATTAGTTTGTAGTAAGATATCTTCCTGCAATTTGTAATACGTGAATTTAAATGAAGAGAAGGCCAAGGATGCCACATTTTAGATAGGAGATGATGAAAATGAACAAATATTTTCACATTTGCGTGTGTTGTTATAGCTCATCTAGATCTTCTTCCTCTGTGATGTCACCATCATTGAGCCTCTTAAAGTGAGGGAGGTTCATTGTGTTATCATTTCCTAGATCTGTACATTTCTGGGCATCCACGATTGATAATCTTTATGATCTGCATACAAGAAAGTGTATTGGTTTCATTTCTTTGGGATCTTTATCTTTTTGATCTTCCGAAACCGAATTATGGACATAATGGAATTGCTTCATCTGAAGATTCATGAAGTGATGGGATTCAAATCTCTCATGTGTGAGAAATGTAGCATCCATGATAGAAGATATTGTGGATTCAGGGTAGAGAAGCCCTAATCGCCTGAGATTTTAGAGAGATAGTCTACCATATCTCTACCCCATCGCCTCTAATAGATAAATTGATATCACTATTGATATTAGGAAAATTTTAATATGAGAAGCTTCACAAACTATTGGGGATATATTGGGAAAAGTAATCGGGATAGAGAACATTCATAATGATAATCATATTACTCTAACGCGTAGGTATTTTTAATGAACAACCCAAAAATTGTCTTAGATTAATCTAATAAGTCCAAACACGATTCTACATTATTGGGAAACATGGGAGGAACTGAGGAACAAATCTGGACATGGTTAATTTCACAGGATCCATCATTTTACAACAACATTAACATGCTCTTTTACTGTTTCCTCAATAATGTCCATATTTTTTTGGATCAATGACGTTATTACCTTGATCTGAAAGTTAGTAAACAACACTCATATACTAGAGACTACTAAATTATTGTGATTAACAATGAGAAGATTACTGATTTACAAAAATAATTTTTCCAAATGATGTTGAAATACACAGAATGTGGAGAATCATTAGGTTTTTTTATTTCAAATAAATGTTTTCTATTTTATACACCCATAAAATATTATCATGTTTTGGTTATGCTCCTTGACCCGATATATTATTTATCATCCCATTGCTACCATTTCATCCATTTTCATCTATTCAGTAAGATCCATTAGATTCTAAAAGTATTATTAAAATATTTTTTAATCCCATTAAATATGGAGATATATCTCAAGAGTCTAAAACTTTTATTCCATTTCCTCCATTATAGAATGATAAATGTACGTGTAACTTTCCCATGAAATTGGGTATCCTTTAAGACAATTTTTCTATTTTTAATGGATATACCATGGTTTCCCAAGCATCAGATTACCCCCATTGCTTTCCACAAGACTTGTGAAGTCCTCAAAATTGGTCATTAATTTTGATAATAAGAAATGATCACAGTCAACAATTCTATCTCCGACCTTATTTTGTAATGTATAACGAATTGATAATAGACAATCCAAATTTTCAATAGTGGTTTTAGGGAAATCATAAATACCATGGAATATATTAGTTCATCTTCCATAATAATCCATGATTCATAGATCCTTATCTTATTTTTGATCCATGTGTATAGAGAAAAATCTAATCCTAGATCAAGAAGACTATAATGGGTGATGAATTCATTGATGGTGTTCATTTATTTATTAGAGTAAAAGCACCCAACATTAGTTTTAGAATAGTTAATTATTTTGTTGATGTCTCCCTTGATAAACCAATATTCCTAGATTATTATAATGTAGGAACTGGTACACTAAGGGATCTCTCTTTCCATCACATCACATATGGAATATAAGAATGTAATATAGTGAGGATGATTTGGAATATAATCCTCCATATAATGATATGTTTTAATGAATTAATGAGTTTCCATGTAAAATATACTTCTTTAATGTCCTATTTGTTTATTTTAAGGACTATCTTGACAATTCTGAATGAATTGACAAATTTAGAATCATATTGTACTGAAGAAAAATCATGATTCCTATTTAATAATGACCATTATTTCCTGATTAAAAAGAATGTATTGAACACAAATAAAACATATTTTTCTATGGAAATGAATCCTCTAGAATTCCATATGTGGAAACAATTCATGGTTACTGGAAGGAGATCTCGCTAAGGAATTTGGGAATTATTATATTTTTAAACAATTATGAATATCAAATGTGGTTTTAGATATGGTTCTAGTTGCCATACCAATTGAACCAATGACCCTTTTTTACTATTTCATCAACTTTTTAATGGATACGAAAATGAAGTGGGAGTTGTTCCACCATCTAATTTCTGTCTATTGAATGACCATGATAGAAATATTTAAGAAATGACAATAAAATAAATATTAGAACTGGGCGAATCATCTATGGACAAATTTTGGAGATGGTGGAGTATTAAATTCATTCAATATTACGGGGATATCAAAATGAAGGGAAAAATATAAGACTTGAAGGAAATTTTATGCCTTTTATATGAATAGGGAGAGGAGAACCACCCCTTCCAAGGGTTTGCAAACCCATATAAGGTCCAAATAATAATATATGAATCTTATGATGGGGGTAGTGGTATATTTTAAAATGGTTTGATAGAGAAATAACATCAAGAACTAGCGAACAACCAAAAGTGTCAGAAATTGAAAAAATAGAGGATAAGAGATTGGAATAAGTGAAACATTATTTAACTAATAAATATCCATCCATAATTTAAAAAAATAAAATTGGTTGAATGATCTAAAATGTTAACCCACCAATTGAGTAGGTCACATCGAACATGGTGTTCCATCTCTCGCATGAGTAGAGTGAAAGGCCTCAAAACCCACAAGAGATAGAGTATGTAGCTTTGTTGAAATAAAAGAATGACTTATATAAGGTGGGAAATATCGTTCTAATTGAAAAATGAAAATCATAAATGGGATAAATAAGCCTAACACTATATTGAAACACTAGGATCAATATCCACATTCCTTTCCACTTTGACCTCTACAACATTCCAAATACTATGCACTTTCAGTTCAAATCACATAGATGAATGAGAATTTATTATTCAAACGCATTCAATAACTGTTTTAAGGATCATGATATGTATATGGTTTTCTATAATTCACCAATATACCGTCATTTTTTTAATCAATATATTTTGGATGAAATGAATATATCCATTTTATGCCATCAAAATAGGTCCAATGGTCATTTCCCTATGTACTTGGTAGTAGGAAGTCTCAACATCTTAGTAAAGTACCACTTGATATTTGATGGAATGATAAGACTTATCTAATATATTAAAATTCTAACAACTTGACTATAAGGGATGTCAAAATGAAGAAACCTATAGGTAGGCCACCATCTACTAGGTGATAGAATATTTATATATATTGTCATCGTGACTTCTTTTATGCGGATACAATAAATTTACTAAAAAGAAGTCATGTTCTCATAATTAATTTTTTTATTTATTAATATTACCATGAAATCGAGTAGAGCCCATAAAATTAAATAAAGGCAACATTAATCATAAAACCACTTTTACTAAATAAGAGTTTTAATTTCCAAACACATTGTAATATAAATGTTAAAATAATTTTCCCAAGATTATTCAGGATTATATTGTTCTCAATTTTGACATTTCATATGGAGGTCACAATTTCGTCAATAGAGGATATTCTAAACTGAATCAAGATGTTCATGTTCATCAATGAATTTATCCAAAGCACCAATGAAATAATTTTTGAAGTATTTTAGTAAACATTATACCTCCTCATATTGATCCTTTTATTAAACCCCTTGTCACATTATTCCTATCCTTATTTATATATCACCATTTATATCTTACTCTATTTATTTCATGATAGAATGATGTATAGAAATTGGAGGGACATTAAATTAATTAAGTTATCTATTTCTATTATCCTACAATTTTTGGGTTCAAAAATATCAATTCAAATCAATTTGTTCTATTCTTAGTTCTCCATAGAAGTCAATGGTGTAAGGATCTTGTTATTTCATTAAGATTAATAGTTTATGATGATATAAGTTTTCATTAAAATCATTTTATTTTGGTTTATCGAATCCCATTATAAAAAAGTGGTTTATTATATTTAACTTTATTATAATTCTCATAGGCGTTAGATATAGTGGTGCCTTCAGGAACTATTTTTGAAATTCTTACAAAATTAAACATTTCCACATAAATTATAAATTTACATTTCCTCAAAAAATCAATATTTTGAAATGTATTAATTTAAAAAACACATTACATAGATATTATCACTTTCCTTAATTAAATGATTATATTATTTATATAATTTATTTATTTTATGTTCTTTTTTATGGGGAAATTCACCCTACCCCCACGTCTTTTAATTTGATCATCCTTATTTTTGGTATCAACCCTTTTATTTGAATTTGTTTAAAATTATATTTTTTATAATCTTTTTTATTCTTTGAAAAATACAATTTTTATCAATTATTTCCATTGATTCTGTATTAAAATATCATTTTCATTTTATTTTAAAAATAATACCCAGTTTTCAAAAAAAAGTAAAAATGGAAGCAATGACCTTTAAAAAATCCACATATTATTATGTTTCTTATTATATATATTTGATAAATTGAATGTATATTTTACATATATTCATTGGATTATGTGATTGGGAAATTTTTATTCATGGGTATTCCACTATAATTGAATCTGTTAAAAAATTGACTCCTCATCCTATCACATATTTTTAGTTCAATATAGGTGATATTGTTTTATAGTTTATATAAAAAAATACGTTAATAGAACCATATATTGGTAAATAAATGATGAGATAAAAAACACATATAATTCAGACATGAACAAACAAATAATCTGAAATATAGTTGACATGATTATCATAGAAAAAATATTGAAAATGTTTTCCATAATAAATTTGAATCTTTTACTAGAATTGTTTTTAGTTTCACTGATTTTGGTAATTATATATCAAATATAAGTTATAAAATATCTATAAAAAAATTTAAAAAACATACTATTGGTTTCACCTTGATTCTATGCTCCCACCGTGATCCAATCCAAGAATAAAAAATCATAAAAAATTTGGTGGTTGATGAACTTATTATAAATTTTTTTCCTATAAGATAATGATAAAATTCCATGAATCTAAATAAATTTTTAAAAGGTTGAAAATCTTTAATAACAATTCCATTAATGAAATCAAGGTTTAATTTTTTTCTGAATGTGACTCTTTTAATAAAATTGATATTGAACTCGTGATGAAAATGCTTACTAATTTGCAACAGTTTCACAAAAGTTAGAAATCATTAAGAATATATATGAAGACAGAATAATTAGATGTTCTCGAATTAATATCATTTAGATATAAAAATAATGATCACATAATGATAAATTTTCCCTTAAACCATGTGTTTAAATTCATGAAGAAAAGTATGAATTATTTAATTTTCTTGAAATGGATTGATAGAGAAGATTTAATTTTATCTTAATAATCATTCATCTCAAATCCCAAATTATTGGTAGATCATCATGAGTATTTTGAAGAAGTTATTTCCAAATCCGCATCTCATTATTATTTTTAATCTCATTACACATTAACTTTTTTCTCTTATATATCATAAAATTGAAAACTATTTTTTCTTGAAGAAAATATTTCAAAATATTATAATTTTATATAAATATTATAAATATTATTTAATGAACAATATATTATTTGATTGAAAATAGTAATTTAATTTAAATTAAAAATCCTCATCTTAATGATTAATATTTCAAAAAAATCATTTATTTTAGTAATAGTATATCAAAATTTACCCCTGCTAATTAAAATCTGAATAGAATTATTTTTTATTAATGTGTTTAATGAAATAATTGATGTTTTCTAAAATGATGATGAAGATTCTTCAAAAATCACATCATTTCTAAAAATATTTTTTTGCAAAATGTTTTTCAAATATTTTCATAAATATGGAATTGTATTTATGAATTATATATATATATAATCACTATGTCAAGAAATATTTTTTCTACTATTTCTCAAAATTAATGTTATGTTTTTTTTCCTAATTATTAACATTCACATGTTTTTAGAAAAAAAAATGATTCCATTCCAAACTCACCATCAGTTGACATCAGGAGACACTCCATGGTATTAAAAGGAATATTTAAATACATTCCTTCACATCATTTCAACCAGACATCATTGATCTATCAAATGATGGATTAAATTTAACAGGTAGTGTCTTACACATTGATCTTATTAATAAACTATTTCCACTAAGAGACTAAATTTTTATGACCTATCTTAAGGGGATCATTTCCATTGTAAACAATGTTTGGGCATTAGTTTTAAAATTATGTGAAATGGTTTCTTATATATATTTATTTAATGTTTTTGATGAATATAAAAATATTGTCCCTAAATTATAATGTTTATGTATTCTTAAAATTTGGAAAATGTTCTATTTTAAAGAAAAGACTTTTTTCTTTTCATTTAACATTTTATTGATTTTTTAGATATAAACACTTTACCATTATTATTCAATAATTTAATTTGAACCATAACACTTTTTAATGTCGTTATTTTATCACTATATTTTTTAAATTTTATAATTAAACTATCAGTTTTTCTCTTGTATTTTTTATTTGAATTAATATTTTCTCTTATTTTAATCTTCTTTTTTATCTTTTATAAATAATGATAAATTATTTATTTAATTAATTGAGGTGATTAATTAATGATGTTCTTCTTATCTCATCTCTCTTTTTCATAGTCAATTGGTACCTTCTTTTATCTCTTCTCAAAACCAAGTTTTTATCCTATATCTATTATAATGACTATTTTAATTTTTTAAAAATAATTTCATAATTCTCTAGGAATATATTATACATCATTAGAAATGGTTTTTTTAATATTATATATTTTCATATGTATTTTTATGTCATTTTTAATTTATATAAATAGTGAGGGTAAATATATTTATCATGTAAAATCTCTAGATTAATTGTTTTATCTATTTATATTATTGTAAACCAAGATAGTCTATAAGTCCCCTCTTAGTAATATGTTTTACATTTCATAAAGTAGAATTTAAACTTGTTTAATGGTTTTCTCCAATTTAGTTTATCACATCATATATTTCTAAACATCATTCTTCTATGTCTTATTTTTATAATCTTAAATGGGGTGAAGGATTAAGATATTTAAAAGAAAAATGTTGATGGTTTGAAATGATGCTTCATTAAGGTGGATAAATTTTTAATATATATAATAAATCAAGAGATATATCATACTATTTATTCGGTAAAATCATTTCATTATATAATTTCCATCTTTAAAGTATTTATATCAAATTAATTTCATTTCAATCATTAAAAAGTAGATATTATTGATTATTGATATGTAGTTGTTTTGATATGTACAAACACCAATTTTTTATTTATAACTTGCTAAAATATGATTTTAGTGTATTTCATTTGTTATTATTTAGTTATTTTGGTATGATAAAATATAACCATTAAAAAATTAAAATATATTCAAAGGTCCTTCATCATAGTGTTGAGTAGAAAGTAGCGTCGACCACACACTACAAAACCAGTGGATATGAGGTGGCAAGAACATAATCAGAATAACTAGTATAATTTCACTTTCTTTCCTCTGGATATAGATATACATTATGGAGTGAGATTTCTAGAAAAAGAAAAAAAATTTATCCACGGGAAATATAGTGGAAGCTATTGAGTATATGGTACTATTGGGATTTCAAGTCTGTGGATACATTAAATGTTTCTGAAAAAATCTAGACCTGGTCATTATTTATATTAATAAATTAATTAGACCCTACCACCATATGGATGATATAAAAGGTGATCATGAAATATTTAATTGTCATCCCACTTCCATTGAATCAATATAGTAATTTCAAAATAATATCAAAACTCAAATTCAATTCAATACGCTCACGATATCCCGTTATAATTATTTTCATAAAATTCAATATTCAAGGGGAGATGAATAATTCATCAACCTTCTAGATAAATACACCTAATAAATATTAGTTTCATCTTTAATGGATTCATCAAAAAAAGAATGACCATTATTATAAAAATATTTTATGAATTAATCTCTCTCCGCCTACAGAGAATTTTGTAAAAACCTTTGGCTCACACTTTTAATCCATTAAACTCTTCATTTATTTCATCCTCAAATTATTTTATTAGTTTGAAATGATAGTGTGTGGTATGAGGATTAAAAATTATAAATTATTATATTTAAATTCCACATTCATTTATTTATTTCATGGTAATATTTTAAAAATATTTATTTTTGTTCATGGTTATCCATTGAAAGCATGGTATTGAGGATCATTTTATTCTATCAATATATAGGGTTTCTGAGCTTCATGATTTCCATTCAAACCAGGTAATATTTTTTCATTGTATGCGTTCAAACAATGTATTTTAATTTATTTAACATCATGATCATTCAAATGGGGAAGATACCAAGGGGTACATTTGGGTATGATGTCTAGTCTTATTTACCAAATATTCCATTTCAATTTATGTTCTACATGATCTATTCCAAAACATTTTTTATTATTTGAAGTATTTCAATTTATAAAATTCTATAATTTTATATTATATATTGAATTTTTTACATCATTATATCATAAATTTAATAAAATTAATTATTACCTATTATTTTTAATAGGAAAATTTATCATCCTATTTCTGTTCTCAGACCCTATGTCTACAACTTCATAAATCCATGAAACATATACAAAAAGACATTCCTATGTTAATATTGGTGTATATATATCAAGAAACCCCATGAAATTTACTATCTTATCTAATAGGATTCGATGTGATGGAGGTAGTATACCAGTTATCCTTGATGGGTTATAGAAGAATGATAGATAGTGTTTTATCATATAATGACTAAAAAATTCTCCATTGGTAAGATATAGAAATTTTTCATCAAAATTAATGGATCAATTATTCCATCAGGGTGGTATTTTACAATTCATCTTTCTAGGAAAACAATATTGTATGAATATCATCATATAATATGAAAATAATAGAATCAAATTTTTGATCACGACATATAAGAGATATATGTGCACTAAATAAAATTTTTTATTACACATACACAAATAGAATCCAATATCTTTTTGAATTTCTATTGAGTATTCCAATAATCATATAAATCATTCAATGCATTATTCCCAAAATATAAACATATATGGCGGGCCTATCGAGATCATTCTAATTTGGTTCTATAAATTACAATCTTCTAATTAATGGGGAAATATAATGATATTTACGACATCCATGAATAAAAAAAGTATTTCCAATTCCCACACATATACAGCTCCACTTATGTTTCAATTAAATAGAACTCCAAATTCTTCATAGACTCATTAACCTAATTTGGAAAAAAAACCAAAATCCTTCTTCGTTGAAAATGAAATCTCAGACATAGAACTGAAAAAATATCATAACCAAAAATTCTATTACATTCTGCCAATCCATGAAAAAATCTTTCCCTTCAAGAATATAGTGTGGATCAATATGAACATTATCATTCATTAATGAAACACAACCACAACCCTGAATATGCTTAATCTTCACCATTCATTGATAGAATATTATAATTTCATGATAATTTAGATGGGGGAAATTTATTTTTTGTAGAGGTTTAATATAGATCAATCTAGAGAGAGGGTAGGGGAAATTTGGGGTGCATTTGTATTATACCATTTTTTGGAAAATTATATGTTAACAATTCAGTTTTATGGTGAGATTCAAATTGATATAGGGAGTAAAATAATGAAAAAAAAATCAAAAATAATATTATAATAAAATAATATAATTAATTTAAAATCTTTTTATATTATTGTAATTTCATATTGTAAAATTTAATTAATGGAATAAATATATATAATATGATATTTTTTTGAATCTAATTGAAATAGAAAAAAATCATCTAAATATCATAATTCCCTTAAATATAATACAATTTATAGAAAATTAACAATTTGGTAAGAAAATTAAAAAAATAAAAAAAATTAATATGAATACCTTTTATTTCAAACAACCTTGATTAATTCTCAAAAAGTATACTGATCTAAAAAATTGGCCTTATTAAAATTATTGGCTAATTGTTTGTTAGTATAGATAAATTCAAGATACATATGAATTTTTTGGATGTGGTGTCTCTTGATAATATATTAGCCATATATATATTCTATTTTTTAATGACTCACTAAATTTATTGAAATGTTAATAGGAGTATTGTTGTCTCATTTGATTGACACTTGATTTAAATTGAATCCAAAATACATCAATATGTGTTTAATCTATAGTAATTTTCCAAAAAACCCACCCATAGGTATATAATATTTTAATGGTTGTAGATGATGAAATTAAATATTGATACATACTATAAAAGGATACCTTTTAATTACCATGAAATTGAGTGGTTCCCCAGGTACTATTCCTTTATATTTTAAAACCAGTAATGATAAAATTTGAATATGAAGTAAAATTATAATTAGTTGTTTTCTAAAAATTTATTTTATTAATAAATGGTTAGATGTGTTTCCTCTTGCGACTTTCTGGGTATTATGGTTTCTTTCAAATATGATTCCTTGGGATTTTCATAGAATATAGAGGATATGAATACTGCATACATTATCTTTAGTCTTCTACTAGTTGAATAAAGTAATCTCCTAATTATTTGTTTTTATAACATGATATAAATTGGTTTCTATGATTTATGTTAATAATTTTATTTATATGAGGTCATAATTATAGTGATCAAGTCATAAAATACAAGTATATTACATAATTTTAGAGAAATATTAAGAACATTACTAATGTATATATCTCTAGGGACCATTATAATTTATATTCTTTGGTAACACATAACAAATTATTCATGTTTGGGGAGATATCATCACCATATACCTTAAAGATATTACCCCTTTAATATTCCCA
The DNA here is from genome assembly GCA_963277665.1 of Viscum album. Lineage (NCBI taxonomy): Eukaryota > Viridiplantae > Streptophyta > Magnoliopsida > Santalales > Viscaceae > Viscum > Viscum album. Next base: position 1,361,976,780 of record OY728162.1, on the reverse strand, counting down.
ATTAATACCATTATTTATTACCTCTGGAAAGGAAACATGTTAAAGAAGTGATATCTAATACTTAATAAGGGAAAATAATGGAAATTTGTAAGCATTACATGAACATAACGTTAATACAATATGAGCATAACATTTGAATATAATATGGCCCATAAAAAGATCATAATCAGAATAAATTTCATAATGGTTTTTAGTTAATTGGAAAGGTTTCATATTATAATCAAGAACAAGAACAATGCGTTTATATCAAAGAAATAAGACAAAGAATTTGTGCATCATTCCTAATAAGTTAGGGAATTTTGACAAAAACATATCAGGGAACATCATGGGGAATAAAAATATGGGTTTGGACATACCACTATCAAAGCTAGTAGTCTTTTCCTTATAAGGGATCTAGTTTTCAATCTTCTCCTAGTGGATCATGTTTCTAAATCAACTCATAGTGAACCATACATAACTATTTAACATTTTTGATCTAGATGACCCTATTTCACATTTTGGATCAGCCTCATCAAATTTATTACCATAATTATCTTGTGATACATAAATCATTACCCAATGCATGGGATGAGAGATATAGGTCCCAAATGTCACATCATATAAATTTTCATAATTGTTCTAGAAGGAAATAAACATGAATCAGATCATGAACCATATAGAGATATGGGTTTCAAAAATTAATATCATAAACCATGAAGTAAAATGGATATCATAAAAATTTCACCGTATGATAACCTATGAAAAATTGTTCGGTATCTGAATCATTTCATCAAACCTGAACATGTGAAATGAAGAAATCCTCAAGAGAGTATACCCCGTGGAATAGAAATAGGAGTCATAAAAATCATTCCTTAATGACATATAACATTGTATAAATAATTTTAGGGGTATTTTATGGATCAAATACCCAATAAATTTTAAACAAAACAAACTTTGTAATATTTTATGGTGATGGATTCAGAAATATTACATGAAACATTTGTTATGACAAATAGTTTTCTTTAATTCATTTTTTCGAAATCGTTTCAAAATAATTTTCATGAATGTAATTTATTAAAATATCATTTAAATCATTTCTGTAGGATGATATATTTCCCACTATGAAAAAATATTTTTTCAACATAAATCATTTTGAAATCATTTATTTTTTTAATTAAATTTAAAAATCTTATAAAAGAAGCCTGAAAATAATTTTTTGATATTAGTATTTTAAACTAAATTTAATGTCTTAGTAGTAGGCTTGAAATAAATTTAAAACCATTATATAGAAAATTTATTTTAATATTTATATAATAAATTATATATCATTTATATCATATTCTTTGAATATATTGATTTGAAATTATATAAAGGAAGCATTGAAAATAATTTAAAACACATTTTATATATAAAACATTTTTTATTACCTATTATTTATAAAACAATCATAAAATAAAAAAACTACAGAATATTAGGAAAATAATTTCTTAAAAAAACATTCTAAACATAAAATGGAATCTCTAACAAAATAATGGTCAATACAAGTATCATTTCTGTACATGTTAATCATTAATTTTTCACATTAAATGTTTTGAAGAATTTTTTTATCTTAAAACATAAACTATATCCCATTTAAAATCATTTCATAAAATGGAAAATAATGGATTAAAATGTATTTTAATAATCATAGTAAAATATTAAAACATTTTTAATTTTTTTTGAAAACATGGTAATGAATGAACCCAACATTCCAACCAGAAGGAGAAATAATGTTAGATCTTCCTAATCTTTTTTATTAATTACCATTAGATACAAAGAGTTGAAAATTGAACCATTACTTCATTATAATAGGAATAAACTTTGGGTATAAAACATTATAATAGTTCATGAGAGATTCATCCTTATATTTCATCAATGGATTCATAAGGATAAAAAATATTGACAAATGATGAGTTTGTAGGAATAAACTATAACCACATTGGAAACATAGAATCATAATATAATAAAAAGAAAAATATTAAATGAATTATAAAATATTAAAAAACAATATTTAATATATAACATGTCACTGTTATTATATAAAACTCATAGTTAAATATAGGTGAATAACATGGCATGTGTATCAATAAAAGAAAAAATGAGAAAAAATGACATCATCGATTTGGTAACATTTGATATATAAACCCCATGAAATAATTTTCAAAATTTTTTTATTTAAATACCCATAAATATATGTATAATAACCACATTATACATCCATGGGTAGTATACGGACCACACATAAGTAATAGGAGGTGAGCAGGACTTGTTTCTCATAGAAAATAATTTTGAGATGAGATAACCCTTACTACATGATTTCCTTTTGAATTGTGATCCCTATAAAAGAAAAATATTAATTGAAATGTATAATACCATTACTAAATTAAATTAATTATATAACATGTCATATGTAATAATATCGACCACCTAGTATAAGAATGTGGTGAATATAGAAAGTATCTCATGGAATTAAAAAGTTAGATAAAATTCCCTTACCTTAAATATTGAATTTGTTAATTGAAATTAAATCATATAATATAATAAATATATGTATAATATATATCTATAAAATAACCATATTATTATATCTAATATCATATATTATCTCGGTTTTACATTATATTACCTATTTATTAACAACTCCATGTTAATGATATGTTTCAGGTAATTTCTTCCTTATTTTTCTTATATGTTTTTGAATTTTAATTCTTGATCCTCATGCATATATAATGATTTAATTATTTCTAGAATGTAAATAATGATATAAATATACTATATATTCATTATATATGTGTTAATAATCTTCAATATAATACTAATATATGAAATGGTATACACCATTCATAGAGAGGGCAGATAATGCGTACGCAAGAATGTTGTTTCTGTTTTATTATCATATTGAAGGAATGAATGTATATGACATATATATTTATATATATATATATATATTTATATATAATTAAAGTAAAATTATTATTCCTTATATATCATATAATTATACTATAATTGTCTTTCATACAATCTATAGGGAGTGTGAACGAATCACATCTATTTGAGAAGTTGGTAGTCCAGTCTTGCCCAAATAAATTTATCATATTTTTAAAAAATGAAATCATTAAGTTTTATGTTATATATAATAATTAAATTAGAATAAATATTTCATAAATATCATATTTATAATATAAAATTTATATTCACTTTAATAATTCAAAACCATTATTTGTGGTATTGGTAAAACTAACAACATCATTTTTTGAGGCTGTAGTTTACTGCACAAAAGAATGATATGTTTGTTACATATTAGATGTATGTTTATGTAAGTGTATCTTGTACAATTATAATAAAAACATATCATTATATTTATCATTATATGATTATTATAATAGCATGTAATGTGAATATTTTATGGGGTGGATAATGAAATATAAAAACTGTCCTTCAGGAATGATGTTAACACATCTTTGATCAAGTACATTTTCTTTTTACCAAAGGGATTTCATGGATGTATCATTTACCAAAGGGTGGACTCTAGGATTAATGGATAAATTTCGGTGTATATTTTATCATAGTTTGGGTGAACCAATGTGCTTTAAAGGTGTTTATATGTGAGAGGGATGAGTTTTTTTTTATAGTGGAAAAGGAATGGCATTCTTGATATTTTTGGAATGGAAAATCCTCCAACATTTTACCTCGGTACAGTGGATCCACCTGTGAATAATATTTTATCCAATGTAGGATAGGTTAAAAATATTTCCTTAAAATGGATTTTTGGAAATGTTTTCAGGTCATATTTCCCCTTATGTGTAAGGGTGGGTCCATTGGTAAACTTATATTCTCTTAATTGTTGAAATTAATTTTTATTACATTAACATGACTATTTTTGTCCTAAAAAAAGTTGAAATTACATGAAATTACATAATAATATGATTAAAATTATTTATTCCATTTCTATAAATTTTACCTCAATTGTGGAATAATATATTTAAAAATTAATCTTGTCGTAGGGGTCCAATATGGGATTTTATAGTAAAATGGTTTAATAGATCAGTATTTTTAATATATAATATCTATGTGAAATTTAATAAAATGGTTTGAATTGGATTACATGATGTATAAGTGATCTAATTTGACTCCGATACCAAAAATTATAATAGTGTATCATTTTCAATAAATTATATAAAAATGATGTTTTGAATTAAAACACAGTGTTATTAATAATTAATCAAAAAATGAAACAACACAAAACAATTCCACATAACCAAAATAATCTACATTATATGATAAAAAATAAAAAATGATTTTTATTTTCTGAAAAATATATAATAATTTGAAAAAAATTAATTTAATTGGGTTTCCGTTATAATGTGGTAAAATTATATTTATGAATTGTATATAATTTTTTTCCTAAAATTGCATTCTTTATTATATTATACCTTTCAAATATATTTTATTAATAACCAAAATGTTTATAAAAATAAAATATATTAATTTTATATACATGTATAAATAATATTTCCATAATTTAGTTAATATTATTTATAAAATATATTCTAATGTCTTGGTGGAAAATATATTCATATTTTAATAGTAATATTTTTATTATATTATAGTATAGAAAAACTCGTATAAATTGTAACACAATCTATAAAAGATAATTCAGATTGTTTCTAATACAAGACAAGAGTAGAATTTTTTGTACCAAAATATAATAAAAAATTCATGTGTAGTGAAAAATTTATTTGGTGTTTCATATAATTTGATCCATAAATTGTTTTTTCAAAAAACAGTAGTTAGGTTCAGTGTTTTGTGAAATGAAAAATATCAAATGTTTAAGATACTCTGAAAAACATAATTCAAAAAATAAGAAGGTGTTACAATATTCCAACCTAAAATTGAATTTATCCATTTAAATTCTTCTAGGATATTAAAATGATTATAAATTAATATTTATTTCATATAATACCATAATATAAAAATAAACACTAAAAATTCCTTTGAAAAGGGAATGCTAGAAACATAACAATTACCCAAATAATGACATAAATCGGTTACCACATTGGAGAATATATGTGGGAAGGGAGGATTGGAAATAAGAGAAAATTTTTAATAATCATAGAGACTGCTAAATATCACTGATCACATGAAATGGAGAGATCCAAATAATGTTTCCAATTAAATGAAATTATGGGAAGAGACATTAAAGTGATATTTGATATAATAAAAAATGATCATAATCGGACAAAATTTGATTCCAACACCCTATTCATAAAGTTAATATTTTCCCAATAATATATAATTACATGATTTTATTCCCTTTTGTTAGAAAAATCTCACCCATTGTTCATGACTTGACTAATTTCTACTTCAAAATTCTCTTTAAAAAATGAAATCGAATTTATCATTCTGAAATTTTTTAACAGATAATGAGATCCATGATAATTCATCACATTTATATTGAGTTACCATCAATACAACTTGGATATAATATATTATACAATATTTATAAATCATCTTTATGAGAGAAAATACATCAATATGACAAACATCATTGGGTGTTTTTTTAATATTTCAATTAATGGTTTACCATATAACCCATCCAAAATATAAAAATATAATAATTTATAAATAAGGTCATGATTATTTTTAATATTTATCCATCATATATCACAATTTATCTCTTGGTTGTGACAATCCAAACATGTGAATACAATCATCCATAATTCTATTGAAACATGGTAATATCCTAAATTATAATATATCCTTTGGGGAAACATTGATGATTCCTTATTCCAACTATTAATGGATATGTTCCTATAATCAAATAAGTTGTATACTTAATCTATTATGACACATAATAGTTACTATGTAAATAAATAATCAATAACTGGGAATTAAATTTACTCTAATTTACATTATCAATAACAATCAACTCTGTATCCAAGAAAAACACAATTATCTCTACATATAAAACACATCTAGGGTTACATTTCCTTATTTAAAAATATCACCTTTCCAGAAAATCGCATATAAAACATTTATCTCCATTCAACATATACATTTAAATATTTAATTAAAAAATTATTCTAGGAAAACATATATATTTAATGATACATATAACTTTATCTTTCAATTCCAAAACATGTACAATACAATGATCCAAATTTATTTTTAAACCACTAATCATGCTTCATATTCCTATTCTATAATACCCTTTAACCTATAATATGATATATGAGTCATGTATTAATGTTCTTCCACATTAATATAATAATGGTTATTAAAATTAATTTAATCAATACTGTTATAACATCTCATTCCTTTTACATGTCTTGTGCAATATACTTATCTTCAGATGTATCACCAATACTCGATCCGCCTTCCCAATTCACTTTATTGGATTTTGAACATATATTTTTGTAATTACCATATATCACACATATAAAGATTAAATTATAAACATGTTTATTTTCATTCATACTATTGAATAACAATTCAAATCATAGTGTGAGGAACACATATCAAAGTATAAAACTACATAATAATGAAACTTTTCTTATTGGATATCTAAATCATAACACCCCAAAATTAAATCTACAAAACATTACGGTTTTCATATAATAATAAAACGGAAATTACATTTTTTTATTAACAATAATGGTTAATAAAGGGTTTTTTAATTCCAAAAGCATAACCCTCAATAGTGTCAATCTAGGTGTGTAACAAGCCTCATTGTCTGGAAAAAGTTCCCAATAGAGTGTTCCTCAATACAGTGTTATTAGGGTTGATACCCCTATGTACATATTTTCCAAATCCATATCCACTTATAGTATCCAGATACGAATTTAGTTCTATGAGACCACTCCCTCTATCCTTTACCAAAATTCTACTACATTTTTTTACACATCGACATTTCCTTGGACATTCCCACATAGACATACCTATATATATCTTTTTAAATATTTCAATGGATCAAATTTTTTTTTATCATCCTAGTTTCCAATGGTTGAACAAACCATTCCTTTTATAAAAACTATAGTGACCGAGGCTTAACATACATGGATATAAGATCTTTTTAAGAGAATATTCAACACATTAAAGAATTCCAGCCCAAATACAATAATAGATTAGTTTCTTTAAAAACATATAACATATTATTCGATTTAGTAAATGACCATAAAAATATCCAATTATTATCATCTCCTTATTACTCATAGTAAATATTTTTCATTATAAGTATGGTAAATGAATCATAATTAAGGGGTGATCTCGAATTCTCTATATGGTTAAATGATATAAATATGTAAGCATAACATGAACCTAAGTGTATGATAAAATAAGAAAAAAACGTAAGATCATTCCCTATATAAATATATTATAATCATGAGATGTTTAATATTTATTTTCATTTCACAAGATAGGAATCATTTTATAATAAATAACATGTACCATGTGAGAAAATCTAACGAATATGGCATATAATATATCGTAGATGAATAATTATTTAACATAATTCCATAAAATTCATTGAACATTAATTTTTTTATTGAATGTCATGGGGACCACCCCTATAGGGTGGGACACACTAGAATCCACATTTACAACCCTTTTCTTTAATGGGATCTAGTATCCCATCTTTCTATAGTGGATCGGGATTCCCTATCTTCCCATAGTGGTTCCAGATACACATGTTTCCCATTTTGGATTAGGATGCTCATGGTTCTTAATTTAGGTCAAGAAGGATGAATTGATTCCCATCATTATCTCTTAATATATAAATCCATACCCAATGAATTAGAGGGAGATATAAGACACACCCATCACTAAATAAATTCATGCATACATGATCCATAATATAATAAAATATGCATGATATCATGATCCATAAAATGAAATGGGTTTCAAATACATCATAAAACAAACTAGAAAAAGAAATGTGTATCATAAAAATTTCATCATATCATCACCTATAGAAAAGAGATAGGTCTCATAATCATTGAATCGAATCATAAAACAAAAAATTAAGAGGGATTTAATAGAATATAACTCATGGAAGAGAAATAGGTGTTAAAAATATTATTCCATAAAAATAGAAAACCATTAATAAAATAACATGAATATTTTTCATAGATCATATCCTCAGTAAATCATAACTATAGTAATCTATGTCATCTTATATAGTGAAAGATTTTGAATGATCTCGAGAAATATTTTTTAAGGAAAAGAAACATTAATTTAAAAATAAATATATAAAACCTTATAAAAATCCTTTTAATATAAAGAAGGTATAATAATTAAATTCAAATAATTTATTAAGAAGATATCAGTTCTGGTGTAAAATATAATTTTTAAAATAATAAATCTTTTTTAAATAATTACTCATTTAAAATACCCCTTAAAACCAATAAAGGAAACATTGATATATATTGAAACCATTTTTCATTCAAAAAAAATTAAAAACCAAGAAACAATACTTGAAATAATTTAGAATCCCTTTTTAGGATAAATCATTTAGATTTTATAAATGAATATTTAAATAATAAAAATTCATTTCATTAAATATATCCTTTTGGAAATATATTTAGGAATCATTGAAAATAATAAGAATGGATTGTTAAATGTAAAATGTATTTGAAAACCACTTTAAAATCATAAAATTCCCATAATATTAAAATAATTAATCATTAAAAAATAGAATTTCGAACTTAACATGTAATCTCCATGGAATAGATGTTCCTAACAATTGGTAAGTCTGTACATGCCAATATTCCCTTTTCACTCTAAAATATATAAAAAAATTTCTTCATCCAAAAAAGAAAAATTGATTATAAATAAAATAATATCATTAAAAGGTTAAAAAATGGTAAAAATTTTCTTTTAACATTATTGTATAAAATGAAAAAAAAAATAATCATATTTACAAAACATTATTTTGAGTTAATTTATATTTTTTCCCAAAAAGATATATAATGTTGGATTTTCTTACAAAAATTCTTATTTAACATAAATACCAAGGATATTAAAATCATACCATTATGTTAATATAAAATTAATAAACATTGTATTTGAAATTTAGTTATATTCCTCATGATATGACTAATATTATTTCATTAATGGAATTGTAACAATAAATAACCTCATTAAACTATGTGATTGTAGAAATAAACATCTGTAACATTAGCAACATTGAATCATAATAAAATAGAAATAATTTAATTAAATAAATATAGAAAACATGCATATATGTATATTAATGATATATCAAGTTAAATTAAGTATATACAACTCATAGAATAATATAGGTTCATAACATGACATGTATCTCATAGAAGGGAAATTGTGAAAAAAACACAGTACATCTTTGGGATCATCTGAAATATAAAAAATGTGAAATTAAGTTCATAAGATGAATATTTAAAGACCAGTTACAGTAATTATAATAACTATAAAATATATCCATGGTCATTATACACATAACATATAATAAATTGGTGGTGAACATGTCTTTTTTCTCGCTTAAAATAAAAGTGAGACAACAAAACTGTTACAACATGAGTAACATTTCTTTCATGATCCCAGCGAAAAAATAATATAAATTGAAACTAATATTATTATTAAATATTATATATTAATGATAAAATATTTCATGGGTAGGTTATAACACCACATAATAGAAGATAATGGTTAATATGGCATCTATATCGCAGAAATAAAATGTTTGATGAAATTCATTAACCTTAACTATTGAAATTTTATGTACATGTAAAAATATCCTATTAATAAATATATAAATTTGTAATAAATATACCTTAGAAACAAATTATTATATCAAATACTATATATATATTTTTTATGACTTTATATGACCCATAAATATTAAACTCCATGTTAATGATAAGTTTTGAGTAATATATGCAATGTTTTTCGTATATGTCTTGGATTGTTGTTCTTAATATAATTTCATAGATCTTGATTTACATAAATAAAAATGTAGTTATTGATAAAAATTTCATCTGTATTCAGTATATATGAATTTATAATACTATATATAATGTTTTATATGAAATTGTTGGCACAGTTCATGGAGGCAATATACAGTACAAAGACATAAATATTGTTTTTGTTTTATTTTAATGTTGAATGAAATATATTAAATGAAATATTTGTGTATATATATATAACATCATCTTAGTAGACTTATTTTGTTATATATGTCATATAAGTTCACCAGACACATCTTTATAACATTTCATGTAGATTATGAATGGATCACATCATATTGAGGTGGTAGTAGTCAGAAGTCCCCCAAATGAAATTATTGTATTTACACAAAATGTAATTCATGAAAAAAACTATTATAGATAATAATTATAGAAGAATAAAAATATCTTCAATATAATATATATATATATATAATATATCAATATATCAATATATATTTTCCATCATTCTTCCAAACCATGATAGGTGGTAATCAAAAAAACAGGAAAAAATTGTTTTTTGAGTCGGTAGTTCTCCACATTCAAGAATGTTAAGTTCATTACCAATTAGATGGATATAGGTTTATGTTTAGGTCTAACCCTATGAATATAAAAATGAATTTTTATTTAGTCTTCTGAGGTTATTATGTAATCATGTAATATGATAATTTTATTTCTTGTAGAATGCATATAACATAAAATAGAATGAGGATAGATGTCACATCTTTATTGAAAAACTCTAATTTGTTTACACCAAACGTTTTTTGACGGATTGATTTATTATAAATGGGATAATTCTAGAATAAATATAGGTATGTTGGTAGAAAATGATATTAGATTCTTTTTTATCCAATGGGAACGATATTTGTGTATATGTGAGTGGGTGGAGTTCCTTTTTATAGTGTAGGAGAAGTTGTATTATTATAAATTTTTTAAAAGGGAATTCCAGCAATACATTTTGTATGAAGTGTGACTGCTATAATGAAAAAATAGATAAATTGGAGGAGAGGATAGAAATATTTCCAACCAATGGATTTAAAATATATTTATATGCTATTTATCACATAAGAATATTGTTTAGTCCCCTGTTAAGAAAATTTTCATTTTAATCATTGTACTTAATTCCAATTACATTCACTAATCACTTTTGTCATAAAATAGATTAACTAATTTTAAATTATATATATCACTATTTTAAATAATTAATATATATTTCCAAATTCATATAACAAAATTAGATGAAAATAGTTCATACTTAATCTATTATATGGGAAAAAATATCGGTTTTTAAAATAAAAATGTTCAAGTGAATTGTATAATTTATATATATTTTCAAGGTAAAATTTATTCTAATAAACTAAATTCGATTCACTAATTTATAAGAGAAACAATTGAACATCAAAACCAATCAACAAAATAATTTAATATTCTAAATATATTGAATAAAAATTATGTTTTTAATTAAAACTATGAATTATCAATTATTAATCAAAAAATGAAACCATGCACAAATTTACCAAACCATCTCCCTTTTCTAATTTTAATTTTCCACTTTATAAATTTAAATTTATTTTTTCAATTAAAATTACAAAAAATGTGAAGATAAAAAAATTAATGGTTTCTCCATTAAAACGTAGCAATGATTTATTTTAAAATAATACATCTATTTATTCACAATGTGTGATTTATTCTTATTTTATCCCTATATAAAATAATGTTTGAGTAAAAATATATTTTTTGAATATATAATATATAATTTTTTAAAAATATGTTAATAAAAATTATTATTATTTAATTTGTTTAGATAAAATAGTGTGTGTACATAGAAAAATATTTTTCGTTGAAAATTAATATCATTATTTTTATCTAGTTGATACATTCATATTTAGGAATGGATTAACAAAAAATTTATTTTATATATAAATTTAAAACAAATTTTCACAGTTATTTTAATCATATTAGTAAATTACATTCCAAAGTAATGTTGGTAACTATAATAATATTTTAATGATATTATTATTTGTATATTGTAGTTCAATGAAACTCGACCTTATGTGTAATGAAATCTATCAAAGGGACTCAATATTATGTCTAATAGAAGCCAAAAATAGTGATGCATGTTCCTCAAGATAATACAAGTGTGGAATGTAGTTCACTCATGACTTAGTTTTTCATATAATGAACGCAACTCATAGTTCATAAATTTAACAAAAGAAATGATAAGTATTGCATGAAATAATAAATACAAAAACATTAAATTAATTTGGAAATATAGTTCAAAAAATCATGTCGTTTTACAATAATATATACCCACATCTTATTAATTTTATATATAAATAATTTTGCGAAATGTTTTTTCTATATAATTAGACTCATCACATTCTCTATGTTTTTATGATAAATTTGAGATCCATTGACCAAATATAACTCACCCATAAAACTCATTTAAAATTTTTTGTGAATGATTATTAAAAAGATACAACATAATATTGTACTCATATTACCAAAAAATATTTCCTCAATATATTTTTAAACAAAAAAATAATCTGATCATGATGTTTGAATAAATAAGATATAATATTAAAATACAATTTAAAATTCATTGATAAAAAGAAAAGAACTCAAATACTTATAAAAATTTCAATATTATTGAATAGGACCATAAGGTGAATTAGAATGTCAGAAAATTGAATTTAGAATGAAAATATTTTCAAGTCATGTAGATTGTTCAACGTAAACTCCATCCACAAGAAAAGAATTTAGAAAATTTAGATTTATCAACATTCATCTACAATTTTAAATCCATATGATATACATAAGAAAGATACATTGAAATGACTTTAAAATTTTATTAAAGAAATATGGTGTCCTAATTGTCTTTTCCCTTCTAGATTTTTCAAATTACTCACTAATACTGCCTTATTCCAAGTTATCACATCATGATCATCCTGATTATTTATAAAACCCGACATGTTTCCCCAAAAAGGGTATTCACTGTGTTAATCTTTTAATTTCTAACACATGCTCTTCATAAACTATTCTATATTTTATTTCATTACAATAACTCAAATCCAATTTGTAAAATCATCTTTTATTGTTTTAGAATCTAGTTGATATAGAAACAATGTTAATTATACAAGGTTTCTTATACTAAGCCTAGTTATAATTAATTTATCTATGTTTTATATAATTATATATTTGGGATGTTTTTTTTATTGATTTAGGATGTCTAGGAAATACACATTTTGGACCACTAGAATATATCCTTTGAGGAAATGTTTCAAAAATTCATGTTCCAAAACAATAAGCTTCTCTATTATCCTAAATAGATTCTGTACCCATGTTTTCAAAAAAAAACATTAAATATTCAACATGAGTTTTTTTTAAACCAAACATATCACATTAATTCATTTTCAAATCCTTTTATTCCATTAAAATAAATAAAATTTTGTGGAACACACTATAGGAAATTAATATTGAATAATATATAACAAATAATATTTTATTATCCTCTAGGATAAATTTATTAAGTTTTTTACTGAAATTAATAATGTAACCATTGCTTATAATCACCTTAAAGCATCCACTATTTGGAATTATATTCTTTTATATCTAATTTTATTTTTTATTAATAATTGAATAATTATAACTATATTAATGATATACCAGTATAAATCTATATATTTATCCAAAAAGCGAGTGGGAATGTTTATTCATGTAATACAGTCCATGAAATTTCTTGAATTGTCCAATAACAACTTTTGATGAAAACAATCTATTATCGTGTCATAGGGATGAATGAAATTTTTTGATAACATGACTTGAACAATAGGAATTTAACTCATGGCAATAAAAATTTCCACAAAAATTATTTCTCAGTGAAATAGTTTTGGAATCATTCACATCATGAAAAAACTTATAGAAACGTATAAAATTAGAAAAATATAGTCTTTTCTATCCAAAAATATGCCAATGAAAATCTACTGAAATAATCTAAAATTAATTAAATAAATGATTTTTCCATTAGGCTTTTTTTCGATATGACATAAAAAAAATATAATTAAATGTTCCATAGGACTGGAAATAAAATCCACAACAATTAATTTAAATCATGACTTTTGTTTCATAACAATTTGGCATACATCACGTACTTCCTCTTTAAAAAATTATATTGATGTATTCCTAAAATAAAATTTTTATTAAAAATCCTTATGAAAGAATGGACATTGTAATAAAAATTACACATTTTCCTAATCCATGAATCATTCATTTGATCATTCAAAATGTTCATATTTTTTCTTAAAAAATAATTAATATATTTTTTATACATATTTCATTCTAGATGCTTTATTCATGAGTAGTATATATGTAAATATATAACATTTATTTTTTAAAAATGTATATAATGGCCTTTAACATATTTATTATACATACTTGTCATGTTCATTTCAATTATTCAAAATAAATAATTTTTTCATTGGGAAATAAAAGGGTGTTTCCAACTGATAAAAGACTAATATTATGACCTCCCACATTCTCAACAAAAATAATATAACCTCTATTAATTACAATAAAAAATATATTTTTTATAAATCACCAATCATATGAACCTATAATCTACTATATATATACAACATTTAATTGATGATCTAGTTACATTTTCCCCTTAAATTTAATCAAAAAAATAATATATTTCTATACACATTTTCTCATAAGTCATGACATGTTAACAACCAATGTTCATGGTATAAAAATCTATTTGTGGAATCCAAAAATTCCATCATGGAAATTTTATAATTTTTACCAAATAAATGTATTCCTAACACTACAAAATTGAGTGTTCATTAGAAAAAACTATAAACATAGTTTCATGGTTCTCTATAATGAAAAAATAATAATTGTAGAGATTTTTTCTTTCGACCATGATATAAATTATTTCTATAAAGATTTGTTATTTTACCTTTTACCCGTATTCCCAACAATAAGTAATTGAATTTAGTGTTATCAAGGATTTGGTTTAGGTAATTTTTTTACTTTAATAAAAAAACCATTAGCATATTTATGCGATTAAAACAAAATGTCAAATGATTCTAATCTATTTCCATTTTCAGTAATATAATATTCAAAATTTTACAACTATATTTTGATGTCATAAATTTTATTGGTTTATTCCAATTTTTATTATAAAATAACATTATAATATTTTTTTAAAAACATTATGATTCCTTTCAAGAATTAATATTTTTTTTCAAGTATGCTAAAATATTCTTTCATTTTTTAAAAGATAAATTTTTTTCATAACATTATAGCATTATTAGATGAAAAAAATTATTATTCCTGCTCATATTATACTATAATGTACATGTTACTTTTATGATTTGATATGTCAAATTTTTATTTACCGGAATTGGAATCACCAGAATCCACAAATGTAGTATATTTATATTTCATTGATCATTTTCTATTCTTATTAAAATATGATTTCAAATTTTATTTCTGATAATGATTATTTTTATGTATATTTTTTGGAAAATATTGTTTGATATGTTTAGTCTTATTACACTCATAGAATATTACATCCTAATAGAATCTAACATAATATTTGTACTTATTGAGGGTTTTTTAATCATTATATATTATTATAAATTTTTTAAAACCTGTTCGTATATTAATAAATATCACCATCAAAATCATGACTTCTTTATGATTACTCAACAAATATATTTGGAAATTTTCATAAATATTATCTTCTTATAATATATTGAAATTGAAATTTTTGAATTAGAATTATCCTATTTATCCATTCAATGAGCATCAAATCGATATTCTAATTCATCCTCATACATAATAAGTATTCCCCTACGATTATTTATTTTGAAATCTACCTCAAAATATGATTTACAATAACTTATTAGATAATGTAATCCATTTAGATAATAAAACTATGAGAACATTTATATCTATATTGTGTTCTAGATTAATTTTTTCGATAGAAGAAACATTTTCTAAAATTTCTATCCACATTAAACTCTTCTATGTTTTTATCATTTCCATAACTCATTTTTAATGTGTCAAGAATCAACTTATCCAAGTTTTATCTATAGGTTCCCACATTATCAGTACCTTTATAACTCACTAATTTATATTTCAAATTTTTATGTGATGTAACACATTGAAAAAAAAGTTGAATTCTTCTAGTTTACATGAACATTTGGTGAAATTCATGGCTCTATAGATTAGATCATTTTCACCATCAATAATACTACCCCATATTTTTGGTAATACGTATTGAATTTGTTAATGTATGACGACATTCAATAAACCGTTTAACCATGTTCCATCATATAAATAATCATAATTTTCTTCAAATGCACTAAAATTATGACATTAAAATAGGTTATTTAAAATATATAAATATATTCTCTAAATTCAAACATTAAATACATTTGAAATTATTTTTATGACTTAAACTTGTAGATTTGATAAATCAATAGTCTTATCCTTTGATACCAATTTTCCATCGGATATGTGTAACCCAATGACTCAAGAGATGGTTGAATTTTTTTCATTAAATTTTCATAAAATAAAACTTAATATATTAATGTATCATTTATTATGATATACTCTTAAGACACATTAGCATTGAAATCAATAACAGTATGTTAATGAGAGACAATAAAAAATTTATATCGGTTTAGGGAACAATGATCCCCCATATACTAATCAATATCTCAAATGACAAAGCGTGTCTATTTCTCCATTACCTTTACTCATCCTAGGGACTACTCGAATGAGTTCATGAATTCTTCTCATGGTAAAAATCATTGATATTTTATGGGGATAATACATGTATTTTTGAAAAACTATAATAATATACCATAATTACTAGGGGTTATCACATTTAGCAATGCGAGAGAGAATACCATGATATTATAAACTAAATAACACAATTTCATGATGAATATTTCATTATATAATGTTAATCCAAGAAAAAAAATAAGAATGTGGAGTATCTCAAGAATATTTTTAAAAAGAAAAAATGGTTTCTCAAGAACAAACAACTATAGAAAAGATAATACATATTATTATTCATCATTACATAGAGAAGAATCAAATTAGAAAGATATGATCGGTTCTGAATATTCTATAGGTTTTATTTACTTTTAATTAAAATACTTATTTATTTATTATCAAAGGAATTATAAACATTGAATCTAATAAAACCATGTCTTGGAGAAAAGGGAAAACTGTATTTTTTGAAAATTACCTTGAAAAAAAACAATGTTATAAAATAAACATAGATTCTCTTGTTCTATGTACTTATAGAATTATGTAAATTTATATTAAAAAATGACATATCCAATTGTTTAAATAATAATAAAACATTTATTTTCAATTAAAATAAGCCAATGATAATACATTCCTAATTTACTGAATGACGTATTTGATTTTGGTTCAACACTTAGCTAAAATATATGTATATGTACTCATGTACCAAAACTAATCCATCCGTTAAATATTCATGCATTATAATGCTTAAAATAGAAAAAATGCCATATATATGTCGATACTATTTCTAAATATAAATAGATATTGTTCTTATAAATCTAATATTTTTGAATTTGAATTAATTTTATTTATAATATGAAGCAGATATCCAAATATTACAAGGATTTAATTTACATTTTCAAATTAATTGTTCAATAGGTTTTTCAAATAAATGTTAAAATATTTATGATTCAATGATCAATGAATTTTTAAAACCATTATAATATCTCCCAATAAACATTAATACTAACTCTGAAGATCATGAAAACCATATCTAATAGAATATCATGAGGAAGATAAAATTTCTATCATAATGTATTCATCTAAAATATACATAATACCACTCATTATTGTTAAATTTACTTAAAACATATGACAACACAAAATTATCAAAACATTCCCTGTAATGATATCTGAAATCATGGAAGTTAGTAATGGGTTTTGATAACATCATCTTATTCAAATTCTAAAATGTATCTTTATATTTATAACTCCAACTAAAATTTAACTACCCATTCTATTCAATTCCATCATCTTCAAAACATGAAGAAAGAAGTAATGGATGAATAAAATATAATAATTTATGACACATAAGAAACTCAAAATCCTAAAATTTTACATATGAATAAATTAAGTCATAACAAATTACACATTCTCAAGATCATTTGATATCACTATTTCTGGTTTGAAATTCACACAAAAATTCACCTTTTGAGTAAAAAATTGCCACACTGATAAATTTCCATTCAAATTTTAAACTCACAATAAATCATGGAAAGTAGTAAAAATCCAAATTTTAACCACATAGAATTGTGATTATTATAGTATATAAACAATAAATAAAATCAAAAACTAATAAAAATAAATATAAATAAATGATTTATTAGGTTCATAAACACAATTTCCACATTCGACACCCATAATTACTTCCCCAAGATATATGAATGGAAATATAGTGTCAAAAAATGTTTTTAATGTACATTCCCATCTTTTATACATAACGGTTTATAACCAGATAAAATATTAATCTATTAAAACCAATAAAATATTTTTAACTAATCTAATAAATATCGTATCTGATGTGAATGATATCTATTCCTAATTTGAGACTAATTATTATTGTGATAATCATTGAATACGAGTAGACTCCCTCCATCTCTCATAGGAATACACTATAGAGAACACCATATATAAAACCTCCTCTAAATGAATCCTTTATATTCATTGCATTAAAATGTCATATTAAGATCCACATGCTTATACATAGCCATATGATTTTGATGAATACAAACATACTAAATTCCTAATTTTAAGTCTATTTAAAAGTCATTCTGACACCATGATGGAAACCACAAAGAGTCTTCTAGTAATCAGTCTTTATACTGATCAACCACATAAAGAAAAATATCCTTGAATATAATCTATTCTTCCCCGGGTAACAAACTTGATTATTGGTAGGTAAACCTCCATAGCTTCCTTAAATTGTAATGTATTATACTGGAATAACTATTACAATATCCTTGAAAAAAATATGTCTCACCCATATAAGTATAATTTATTATGAATCTATGATAGAAATTTTCTATTTTTGTGATGACGAAAAAGATATTTAATTCTAATTTTAATGTATAACTAATTAAATTAACGAATGATAAAATCCTATATATAAATATATCCCTTAATATTAATAGGTTTAGATGGGAAACTATTGATAGGCTTATTCCTTCATCATGGGTCTTTATATATAAAAATATGTTGCTAGTTCTAGATAAAAAGGTAAAAAATTAGTTATAAAAATGATAAACACTTAACAAAAACAACACGACAACAATAGTAGAGTAACAATAATATTTCCCCTCATTAAAGAATTCCTCCAGCAATATCAACTAGATTTTTCTCAACTACTAACTACATCAAAAATGAAAAACTATTATCCTATCCCTAGGTCACATAACTACCATACATAATATCAATGACGAAACATCTATTAGATATCCTCTACCAACATTATTACAAGATGATCAAAAAACTATGACTTGAAAATTGATAGAGGGATAAGCCGTAGAATGTTATTTTTGTGCTGAATCATAATCTCAATATATAATACATTGATATCTTATCAAAAATGATTTCCTCATATTCCTCTTATTATTGAAAGAGTAACAATCGTTATAAAAAAAGTCCAAACAAATTTTTTATATCCTTTTGAACCACATCAGTTGAATTTTATTAGTTTTATTTATATAGAATAAGAACAATAATATGGCTTCCCCAAGACACCAAATCTCACTATATCAATTTAATATTCATATTCCTTCAACTTCTTTCCACTCTATAATCCACCTTTTCCAACAATATCACATTTATCTTTATCATGATCCTTATTTTTGGTCTTATCATTATTTAGAACATCTTTGAATATAATATAAAAAAAATAGTCTGGAATTTTTAAAGAACTATTTTTTCATCCCAAACAAAAATAAAATATCCTTCTCTTGTTCATCAACACCCAATGTTGGTACAAACAAATAAATTTCATTAAAAAGTAATCATAATTGAAAATATACATATTTAATTCCATCATCTCCAAGAAATATTATCCTATATTCATCCCCAATGACTTCAGATTGAATAACTAAAATAAGGCTTCCATGAAATCCTACCATGAAAACACCTTGGTTAATTTATCCTCTTTCATGATATCCCACTACCGTTAGGTGGGTCTGTCATTCATTAATGAAAAAACAATCATCTTTTTTCCCAATAGATAATCAATCATATGTTAAATCCAATGTGACATCCTAAGAACATATTTTAATATATAACATTTATTATATTTTAATATTCATTACATGAAAGAAAATTTTCACTAAATATTTATATATGTAAATAGTAATGTAAATTTATTTATTCTTCAGATGGGGGATTCCAAAACTATTAAAGGCTCCTCAAAATCCTACATCAGTCTTGGGTTCAAATATTGGTGTGAGAAAATGTTTCCAGGCAGGTGATGATGCTAGCTGGCGGTAACATAGGTCGGCTGATGCGGGAAGCATAATGCAGTCGTGATGCTGCAGTGGGCCTTCAAGCTATGTAATGGAATTCATTCACACTTATCCTTCCGGGCATATACTAAATATGTACGGCTTGATGGGTATGCAATCCATTTTTGCGTCTATGGCCTTCTTTCCTAATCCATTTTTCTGGTGTGTGTGTGTGTTTCTATGATGAAATCAAACACACAATATCCTAATAGATATTTATATAAATTTATTTTCATGAATGATATTTTATATTAAATTAGATAATCATTATGCTTTAAATTTTTTATTGTTCACTACATGACATAAATGATGTTTAATATAAATGTTCTATATATATTCTTAAAATGAAATTTTATTTTGATATATGTAATTAATTATATAATTAGTATTAATTTTATTAATATCGATTATATTAATATATATTAGTGTATATTTTTATAAAAATATAATAAATAATAATTCCATGGTATGAATTAATTATGTCATTTTTAATTATAATCTAATATGTTTTATCAAAAAAGTATAATGTTGTATATAATATTTATCTCCATATAAAATTATAGTAACTAATAAGTGGTTTTAAATATAAATTAATTGAATTATTTATTTCCCATTCTCATTTCAAAACATTATTTATTAAATTCTATTTTAAATTTATAAAAAATAAAATATAAATGTAATTTTTAAATATGATGTATAATCCCATTATTATTAATATTAGTATTAAAAATATTGGAATGATATTATTATTATTAAAATTTTGTTTCTGTTATGAATGTTTGACATTCAAATATATTTTCAATGTTCTATTTTGTTATATAATAAATGATAAATTTTGGACCCTTCATGATATTATAGTGGACCCTCCATGATATTCTAGTTTTTATAAGCACAAATAATGTCAATATACAGATTCTAGTCTTTCATGCCAGTTTAATGTCTCTCAATAAATCAATTATATCATATAGCATCATATACATTAATATATCAATAACTTATATTAAGGAATAAATATGTTTACAAATGTATTTATAGATAAACGTTTGCATAACACATAGTTTGGTAAGACAACCACTTCACAATCTTTTTATATTCCATGGAACTGATAGTTAGGTCAACACACCGATGTTGTCACACCGAAGTATCACACACCGTAGTTGGTAGACCGATGTATGACGCACTGAAGTCGACACAACGAAGATCAAATTACTGATGTTCGACAGACCGATTATGAAACACCAAATTTGACACACTGATGTTCGATAGACATAATTATGACACCCCGAAGTCGACACACTGATATTTGACTCACCAAAGTTTGAGAGATCGAAGTATGACACACCAAAGTCGACAAACTGAAGTTAGACTCACTGAAGTTCGACATACTAAATTATGAAACACCAAAGTCGACAGACTGAAGTTCGATAGACCAAAGTATGCCACACTAAAGATCGACAGACCGAAGTTGAAACACCGAATATGACACACAATAGTTTGACAGATCGAAGTCGACACACCAAAGATAAAACAACGAAGATGACAAACATATGTTATCAAACCAAAGAAAACTAAACAAAGACGACTCAATGATTTTTATAAATAAATTTTTCAAGTTTATTAATTTAAATTTATTTCTAATGGTCATATTTGGAAAAATTAATGTTTATGACATTTTTCTAATGTTTTTTGTAGGAAAATATATTGATATTATGATGTACATGCACGTGTGAAGATCTTCAGGCATAGTAGATCCTGGAGTATAATAGTACCACATCTTTCTATTTAAATAAATGAAGTACATGATGTATTACATACTGAGACACGCTGAGACCCACACTGTGCATATACGAAAATAGAGGAACTAAGCGCCTGAGATTACTAGAAGATTGTAACTAGGAACTTTCTCCCAAAATCCTAGTGTACATCAAGACATTAAAGAGATGTAACTTTTCACACTTCAAAGGGGGATTACATAAACTGTGATACTATGTTCTGAATACAACTTCTTTAAGAGGACTCAAATACAATTTTATCAACATCCACTAAGTCTAAAGAATTACTACACAGCACACAGACAAATCTTAACTATATTCTCTTTTATTACTCTGTTCTGTTTTATTTTCACGAATTGAGCATTGTGTATGACTGTTTTTATCACACAAAAATTTCTCCTGAGCATAACTAGAGGATATCAGCAATCCTCACTCGTAATTTTCACCTACACATTTATCCGACGTCGAACTATTGAAGAGATCCTATGGGATCTGTTTATTTTTTTCCCAACGAATAACTATGGTAAATGTAATGTGTGACATGGACAACCGGGTGTGCTATTTTTAACCCCGATCCAGGGTGTGTATCAAATGTTTTTCTAATATAAACATCTTGGTGGTAGGTGATAACCACTGGGAGAGGACTAAGTCTCATCTTGAGACTGTACCTCTAGTTTATCCGCTGTGTTGATTAACTTTTTTTTCTTATGTGATATGTATTTCCTAAATTAAGATAACCTGAACATTGAGAGTAAGTTTATTAAGTGTTTACATCTATTTTGAATCAGTAGGTTTTGTTTGAATGTTTTGTTAATTAATAGGTTATTAAAACTGAGATCTAATCAATCATCTTTGAATAAAAATGAACCTTCATGACATTTATAAATTTACTACTGACTTACTTTGTGTTTCATTTTATAGGGGGATTTTATTTTATAAATAACCTATTTCACGTAAATATTTATAGATAATAAATTCACCCCCCCCCCTCTTGAGTCATCAACTCTGACCATTATTTTGTATCAATATCCTTTCAATGTTATAGTTAGTTTTTTTAAATCATGTCAATTGTGGTTATAGTTGTTTTCTAAAGATCATAAAATTTCTGTTTTTTTATCTCTTTGAAATTATTTTACAATCATTATCATGGAAAATAGACTAGAATGGGATGCTACTAATATACCACCTTTCTTCAATAAAACTAAATATGACTAATAGAAACATAAAATTAAGATAAATCTAGAATATATCGGCTTTGAAATCTGGACATCTATTGAAAGTAAATATACAATACCTGAAACTGCTAGAAGCACCTTTTATGAACTTACTAAATCATCTTATAAAAATAATTGTAATGGAATTAATGATTTTTACTATTCCATAGGGGATGAAGAATTTAACTTTATTCTTACTTGTAAAACTGCATATAAAATTTTGGATACATTAGGAGTCTCTAATGAGGGAACAAAAAATGTTAAAGAAATGAAATTAAATTCATACACTATTGAATATTATAATTTAAAAATGATGTTTGATGAACCTATATCTGAAATGTATAAAATGTTCAATGAAATATTGAACACCATGAGTCCACTTGGGAAACTAGGGGACAACAAGGAACAAATAATGAGACTACTTCAATGCCTACCTAACAGATGGAGAGGAACTTCTGTTTTTATGCGACAATATTGTGACATAGGAAAACATCTAGTGAAATATCTAATTGGAAATCATATGATGTATGAAGAAGAGATTAAGGTGAATCAAGAAGTAGAGGACAAACCAAGAAAAAATTCATTATCAATCATTACTTCAACTTCACAGTGCAACGATAAATAAAATAATCATGTTATCGTAGATAGTTCTACTTGTGGAAAATCATATTAAAACAGTGATATAGAGATAGCTAATATTTCTAGAAAGATCAAAAAATTCTATCGAAAGATGAAATTCTTTAAAAGTCATACTACAAGGGAAAGTATGATAGTCAAGGACAATGGATAAAAGACATAAAATGGAATGACAAATCAAATGAAATAATCTTCTATGAGTGGAAATAAAAAGGTCATGGGAAGGAAGACTTCCCCAAGCTCAAATTTAAAATGGAACATAAAGACAATGGAAAAGGATATAAAAAGGCTATGAAAACCACCTGGAGTGCTTTAGAAGAAAACTCCATTGGATCTAATGATTCTGATAGTGAACAGAACAATCATTCCAACCAATGTTTCCTGACAGAAACATCAGAGGTAAAACTTAATTCTCCTATAAATAATCTTTATTATTATGAGAATGAATGTGAATCAAAAAATGATGAAAATATAACTAAGGATGAATTACATGAATACTGTATAATTATTGTGGATACCATTAATGAGCTCATGGATAAATATAAATTATTAAAAAGGTAGCATACTATAAATGCTAATTGCAAATCTGATCTGGATTTTGAGAATGAAAAATATTCCCAGTAGTTAAAAGAAAATACTAAACTCAAATTATCAAATGAGAAATTAAAGATAGTTCTTGAAAAGTTTACAGCCAATAGAGATAACTTGAATCAGTTTCTAGGACAACATTGTGCCCAAAAATATATTTCTCAGATAGGATATCAACCAGGTCAAAGGAATTTATCTAAATCGCATTATTAGTCCAATTTTGGAAAATCTGCTGATATTTTCAAGAATCATAATTGTAATGCATGTTTGAGCCCCTCAAATTTTTTATGGTATCCAATTCCAAAGAACCAAATAATGTGTATTTTTTAAATACTCTATATTCTGCATATAAAAAACCAATAAGGCAGTTTTGTGTTTTTAAATCTTATATAACTAATGTGTGTGGACCCAGAAAAATATCTGTACCAAAGTCGTTTCTTGGTTAAACTATTTTATAAGTAAACTCCCAAAATAGTTCCTGTAAAAATATGTGGTACTTGGATTGTGGATGTTCATGACATATGACTGGGGATTTATCAAGCTTTAAAAGTCTTATCAAGATCGATGGAGGACTTGTCACATTTGGTGATAATGGTAAAGAAAAAATCATTAGATTATGCCAGATTGGTAACCCTAACTCTATTTCAATTTATAAAGTATTATATGTTAATGGAATGAAGTATAACATACTCGGCATATCCCAATTGTGTAATGATGTATTTAATGTTAATATTAACAATGAATCATTCCATTTTTTGAGGTTAAAAATAATTTGGTATTTACTAGTTTTAGAAATGATAATGTATATGCTATAAATTTAGACACACTAGCCTCACAAAATGTCTCCTGTCTAAATGCCATTCATAATGAGTCTTGGATATGGTATAGAATACTAGGACATTGTAATATAAAATCTCTAAGGATGTTAACTAGAAAAGTATTAGTTAGAGACTTACCAAAATTAGAGTTTCTAAACAATAAAGTATAAAATCCTTGTCCAAAATAAAGGCAACATTAAATCTCTTTCAAACCAAAGAAATAAGTAACTACTTCTCAACCTATTGAGAAGGATCGCATGGACGTTTTTGGACCATCTAGAGTTTCGAGTCTCAATGGGATGCACTATGTTTATATTGTAGTATTTTATTTCTCTAGGTAAACCTAGACCTTTTTACTGGCTCATAAAAGTGATGCATGTTCACACATTACCATGTATTCTAAGACTGTAGAAAATATCAGTAGACTTATGATTAAATCCTTATGAAGTGATCATGACCATGATTTTGAGAATCAAGAATTCTAAGCCTTCTTCTCACAAAATGGATTTAATAATAACTTCTATGTACCTAGATCACCTCAACTGAATGGTGTGGTAGAAAGAAGGAATATAACATTTAATGAAATTGCATGGATTATAATCAATGAATATGATCACACATTTATTTTTGGGTTGAAGCTGTAAATATAGTTGCTACATAATAAAGAGAGTCTTAATTACACCCATTCTTAAGAAAACTCTTTACAATTTATGGAATATTAGGAAACCCAAAGTAGGATATTTTAAAGGGTTTGGATGTAAAGTTTATATCCTAAATACTAAAGATAATTTAGATAAATTTTTCATGAAAAGTGATGATGGAATATTTCGTGGATATTATACATCAAGTAAAGCCTATAGAGTCTAAGAAAAAGACCAAATGTGTGGAGGAATCTATAAAAATCAACCTTGATGAAGTAGATCCACAAGATCCCAATACCTAACCAGAAAATATTGAAGAGGATATGTCCAATCTGGATATTAATGATAAAATCGAAAATCATCATGTGAAGGAATCTATGAAAACATCTAGTGCTGATATTTCTCTTCACCTTAACCGAAACGAACGAGATCAACCTAATCAACATGAAATATTGAGTCCTACTTTATCCAGACCAACTAGCACCCTTAAAAACCATCCATTAGATACTATTTTTGGAGATTTAGATAAAGGAACTCAAACCAGAGCATCCTTGAGAATCCAGGTTGAACATCAAGACTTCTTGTTAGAGCTTGAACCTAACAAAATCAATGATGCTATCAATGATTCATTTTGTGTAATGGCCATGCAAGAAGAACATATTCAGTTTAGATGAAATAATGTTTTGAAACTTGTAGACATACCTAAGGATACATTAACTATTGGAACCAAATGGGTGTTTAGAAATAATGTAGATGACGTTGGAAAGATTGTTAGAAAAAAAAGCTAGACTAGATGCACATGGATATAATCTATAATATGGAATTGATTATGAATAGACATTTGCACCAGTAGCTAGACTTGATGAAATTAGGATCATACTTTCCTTTTCAACCCACTTGAATTTTAAACATTATCGAATGGATGTCAATATAGCATTCCTAAATGGTTATATAATTGAAGTTGTTTTTGTTGAACAACCCCCAGGTTTTACAAATCCAATTTTTCTAAATTAGGTGTTCAAAATATCCAAAGCATTATATGGCTTGAAAAAAGCTCCAAGAGCTTGGTAATCAAAGGTTATGTAATTTTATTATTTCTTGAGATTTTACAAAAGGACTTGCAGATCCCACATTATTTATAAAAAGAGTTTCCAATGACGTCTTAATAGTACAAATCTATGTAAATGATATTATTTATAGATCTTCTGAAAATTCATTATGTATTTATTTTCAAACATAATCCAATGTATGCTTGAAATCAGTTTAATGGGTGAACTTAAATATTTTCTTGGATTAAAAATAATTTGAAAAATTTGAGGTATTATCATAAATAAATGTAAGTACACAAAATATCATTATAAAAGATATGGAAGTGATAGCATTAAGATTAGTGAAACTCTTATGAGTTCTACATGTAAGATAGATCTTGATGAAAGTGGAAAATCAGTTGATCAAACATCTTATAGTGGAATTATTAGGAGTTTTTTATACATAATGGCTAGTAGGCCGGATATTATGTTATGTTTGTGCATGTGTGCGATATTTCACGAAAACTCAAAGGAGTTACACCTAAATAGTTTTAAAATAACATTCAAATACATAATGTATACAACTAATTTAGGATTGGACATTCCCAACGACAACCTTTTGATTTATTTATCTATTCAGATGCTGATTGGGGTGCGTGTAAATAAGATAGAAAAAGTACCTCTAAAACATGTCACTTTTTAAGAAAGTCAAAAATACCATGGTAAAATAAAAATAAAAAATCAGTTGCTTTATCAACATCTGAAGCAGAGTACATTGTTTCGAGTAGTTGTTGTGCACAAATTTTATTGATGAAACACACCTCATTAGACTATGGATTTCAATTCGGACATATCCCCATAAATTGTGGCAACAAAAGTGTTGTTAATATTAATAAGAATACAATTTCTCATTCTAGAACAAATCATATTGATGTAAGACATCACTTTTTGAGAGATAATTATCAAAATGGTGATATAACACGTGATTTTATTGTAACTGAACATCAGTATACTGATATATTCACCAAACCCATATATTCTGAGAGAATAAATAACATCAGACACAAACTAGGAATGATAAATTAGTAGATGATCATTCTACAATTGATCATTCTAAAACTGATCATTCTAAAACCGATCATTCTAAAACCGATCATTCTAAAACTGATATTTCTAAAACTGGTCTTTCTAGAACCGATCGTTCTAAAACTAATCATTATACAACTGATAATTCTAAAAACGATCTTTTTAATTATGATCTTTCTAAAATTGATCATTCTAAAACCGATCTTTATAAAACCGATCTTTCTAAAACTTATCATTCTAAAACCTATCATTCTAAAACTGATCTTTCTAATAATGATATTTTTCCAACCAATATTTTTCTAAAAACAATATTTCTAAAATATATCTGTCTAAATAATATGTTTCTAAAGTCGATATTTCTAAATCCGACATTTATAAAACCGATATTTCTGAAACCGATCTCATGTGAAACCGATCTTCTTGAAACTGATTCTTTGACACCGATATTTTTAATGAATGTTTGGTAAATTCTATATCTTTTAAATGAAAATACATTGTATTGTATTATTTATTTTATCATGATTAAATTATAATGTTTTATGGTTTATAATACCAAATGATATATTATGTGAAATCCATCTAAACCATTCTACTTCCCCACGGTTGTATGCATTTTAACTTTTGTCACACTGTCTCTTGACTCTCGTCCTATCCATAGAATTGGAATTAGATGCTTTGACAAGGATAGGACCAAGCGGGCAATGGAAGAACCTATAAAATTTACTTCTTCTAAGCATCAAAAAGGTGATACTTGTGGGACTACCAAACCATGATTAGAAAGCCTTGTAGTTACTTTTGAAAAGGAGGTGTTTTCTGAGTGGCTTCTATAAACCAAATCATTTTTATTAATGGAACTAGAATATCAAGGATGGATCAATTGGTTCACCAACAATGAAAGACCCTATTATCCCTTGATTTTTCACGAATTCTATCATCATTTGATTATATCAATGGATGATGTTGAGGTAAACAATATGAAATCTATGGTAAATAGAAAGGAAGTTTATTTTTTGACTATGGAATGGGATGAATTCATAGAGGTGCCTCATGAAGGTTTCTATGCTAACTATCCTAGTAATATTACACATTCATCAAAAAACATTTCATATGAAGATTCTCAGAAAAATGTGACTGTAAATGAAGAATCATGGAGGACTGTTGGATATGAATTTGAAGGAGAAGTTAGATTTATTTTTTAGTTCGTACAACATTGGATCTTCCCAAGGAAGGGACAATTCTCTACTATGAAATATCAAGAGGTTTTCATGATCTTCTTTTTGAAAAATGTAATAAATGTGAATTTTTTTAGATATCTTATGGTGCATATCTCTAATTTGATTAATCCATCCATGATGGATACCATTTTATATTATCCACGAATGATTTATTCCATGTTGAAAAAATTATATTGCGTAGAAGATGGATATGAAGTTATAAGTTCCTACAATGGATTTTTTCATTAGGAAGACATTTGTAAATGAATTAAAATCTTCTAGAAATCCTGGAAAAGATTTTGGGTAGGAGGTGGAGAATGTATTTATGAAACATTCAATCATGTTGATCACCCTTCTAGACCAATGGACCTTGTTGATCCAGGTCTAAAATTAGTTGACATTCCAGTTTATTCTGATTAGGATAATGTGGTTGAAGTTCCTAGGGAATAAGCATCCCATTTTTATGATAGAAGTGATCATGATATTACTGAATGCCCCAAGGATATGAATTATAGAACCGCTAGTCCACCTATGGAATTTCCTTTAAGAGAATATTTATTCAGTGATGTAGATGAGGAAGAAACATAAGTTACTGTAGTTAAAGGCTATGTCAGTAAATCATATGAAGAATCTGATGATGATGGTGGTATTGGTGGTAGTGATTATGATGATGATGATGTATGAAGTGTTGAGCATGTGAGTGACTCTCTAAAAGTGGGACAATATGTGGTTGACAGATCCAGTGAGGAATCTGTTCATGGAGCTAGTGATGGAATTGAGCATGATGATCAACAAGCTGATTGTCTTAGAGATGCTGAACATGAGGAAAGTCCTCTCCATCCTAATGCTGAAAACCAAGATCTAATTTAGGAATTGAATGATCTTATTACTGCTGGCCCAGAAGATAAAGATGTTGTTCTAGTGCCTCAAATTGTGGAAGTACATGGTGAAGCTGGAGTAGCTAGAGAATAAGCAGAACCTGATGTTCGGTTGGTTCCTCTTCCCAGACTAGTTGTTATGGCCCGAGACCGGGATGAATTAGTTGATGATATTAATGTTATTCCTGAGCCTCAGGGAATAGGGGTAATAATTTATACTATTGAGACAAGATATTGGACTTGTACTAGAGTGTGAAATAGTAATCCATGATACATTCTTATCAGTTTAGAATATGACTCAGATGACGAAAGGGTACCTCCTCCTCCTGTTCCACAAGTTCAATCTACCCCAGAACCTATTTCACTGGTTCCACTAGTTGAACCTCCACCTCATAAACCTTTGGCTCAGTCAGTGCCTAGTGACTATGTCACTTAGGCAGATTTGTAAAAATTTAATAATGAGATATGTAAATCTATGATAACTTTAATGGGATCCAGGAATGAAGCCTCGACCTCCATATGAATCTTGGATGCTGATGCAACAAAGATTGCAAGAATAGGGATTCAGGAGATTCAACTGGATCTTATTACTACAGCAGAAACCAATATTAAACACAACACCATTCTGAGATAAGAAGTAAGAAATATGAGAAATGAGTTGAATTCTGTAACCCCTGACATCAAGACATCCTTTAGTGGTGTTCTGTATGTTCTTAGGAACTTGGTAACTCATCTACTAAGTGTAGATCTGGAAGAATTGAGTGAAGAGTTTGGAAAAATGTTGTATTTCCCATCCAGTTCAAGGAGTGGGAAAAGTGTTGTGCCCGATTTGAAGTCTCCCATGGTTGTGATGATAGTGGAAATTCAAAATCATCCGATTGGTTTAGGCAAATAAAATCTTGAACAATTTCATCTAAATACAGTTCTTGTTTACAATATGGTAAGACAGTGCACAAATGAAGCCTCTCCAGCTCAGAAAGAGATTCTAGAAATGTTGGATAAGTATTTCACTAATATATACATCAAGAATGATCTCATCAATAGCATCATGTTTCTGGCAGAAAATCATAAAATTCCTCTACTCACAGATTCATTCAAAAATCATTTTCTCCAATTAAAAGAGTTTACCCCTATGCTAAGTAAATTTATGGAAAATAAGGATGTCTTCGAAAAGGAAATGAAAGACTGTGGGAAATAATTAATTACATTATCAATCTGCGCAAAACTTATTTGCATGTTCAGGCCAATGCTATTGTGGTCCCTCCAACTGCTTCAATTGGTACTACCTCTCGACCTCCTGATGAAATTACTATATCTCAATATCTTACTCTAATTCTACCGATCATTACTGAGCAATCTCTAAGTCGTGTGTTGTACAAGATAAGCCCTATCCTTGTAGGTAGTTTCCCTACTAGTGTTGCCCTACCTAGTGTTATCCTTACGCCATCATCTTCCTCTGCCACTCCTAAACATTCCACTCCCCATTTGTATCCTTCCCACAAAGGAAAAGATCCTCTGCATCCAAGCCCTTAATGATGGATTGTATCTTTTGATTGAAATTTTATCTTTTTGTTTGGCATGTAATCTTCTTCCTTTTAATGAAAATATTTTTGGTGATGTTCTTTTTTTCTCTTTTCTCTTTTTGTTAATCCCAAAAGGGGGAGAAAATATGGATGGAATATACTCACCATAATCCATTTATTGAGGGGGATATTGGTTTTAAATAATTTCTAACAATGTCAAATAGTAGTTGTATTAGACAATTACATTTAGTTATGTCAAAGCTATCTTTATTCTAAATATTTGTATGAATTCAATAATTTGTGATTATCATAAAGGGGATATTGTTGGACCCTCCATGATAATGTAGTGGAACCTACTTGATATTGCAGGTTTCAGAATAACAAATAATGTCAATATACAGATTATACTCTTTCATACCAGTTTAATATCTCCCATTAAATCAACTATGTCATACAACAACATATAACTTAATAAGTCAATAAATAATAATCATGAATAAATACTTTTCAAATGTATTTATAAATAAATATTTTCATAACAGTTAGTCTGGTAAGTCAGACCCTTCGTAATCTTTCTTGATTCCGTGGAATAGATGGTTAGGTCGACACACCAAAGTTGTCCCACTAATGATTGACACACGGAAGTCGACAGAGTGATGTATGACCCACCGAAGTCGACACACTGATGTTCGACTAACCGAAGTTAGACAGACTGAATTATGACACACCGAAGTTAACACACCAATGTTCGAGAGACTAATGTATGACATACCGAAGTCGACAAACCAATGTTCGACTCACCGAGGTTTGAAATATTGAAGTATGACACAAAGAATTAGACAATCCAATGTTCTACTCATCAAATTTCTATAGCCCGAAAAATGACAGACCAAAGTTGACACGCTGATGTTCGACAGACTGATGTATGACACATCAAAGCTTGAATGACCGAAGATGACACAATGAAGATTACACACCGAAGTTCTGTAGACTGATGTCGACGCACCAAAATTGACACACTGAAGATGGATGACTTATGTTATCAAACCAAAAACAATAGAATGTAGATGACTCACTGAATGTTATAAATAATTGTTTTGAGTTTATTAATTCAAATTTATTTCTAAAAGTCAAATTTGAAAAAATTAATGTTAATGTCATTTTTTTAATATTTTCTGTAGGACATTCCGTAGATATTATGAGATACATGCACATGATAAGAGCTTTATGACTATAGGATATTGGAGTATAAAAGGACTGAATCATTCTCTTTAATGAAATTAAGTACACAATGCATTACATGATGAGACATACTGATACACAGACTATGCAAATACGAAAATAGAGGAACTAAGCTCTTGAGATTATTAGAAGATTGTAACAAACTACTTTCTCCAAAAAGCTCAGATTACATAGATAAATGAAGAGCTACACCTTTTCACTCCTCGAAGCTAGATTAATGAAACTTTGATACTCTGTTCTGAAGAAAACTTCTAGAAGAGGACTCAAATACCATTTTCCCAACATACATTGAGTCTGGAGCATTACTTCACAGCACAAAGAGGATTATGAACTCTTTTATCTTATTTAACTTTTTTGTGTTTTATTTTCACTAATTGAGAATTGTGTATGTCTATTTGTATCACATACACTTTCTAATGAGCATAACTAGAGGATATCAAAAATCCTCACTCTCAATTCTCTCCAACACTTGTATCCCGCGTAGAACTACAGAAGAGATAATTTGTGATCCGTTTATTTTTTTCCCACGAATAACTATGGTAGAGTTCAAGTGTGACTAGGATAGCTAGGTGTGCTATTGTTAAACCCAATCCAGGGTGTGGATAAAATATTTTTTTAATATAAACAGCTTGGTGGCAGGTGATCACCAATTGGAGAGGACTAAGTCTTAGTTGGAGATTGAACCTCTTTTTTATCTGGTGTGTTGATTATCTTATATTTCTTATGTGATATATATTTCCTGCATTAATATAACCAGAACATTGATAGTTATTTTAGCATGTGTTTACAACTATTTTGAATCATTAGGATTTCTTCAAAAGTTTTGTTAATCGATAGGTATGTACAACTAAAAACTAATCATTCTTCTGAGAGTCAAATTGAACCTTCAATATGTTTATAAATTCGAAAAAAATGAATATGTGTTTAATTTTATAAGGGGGATTAATTTTGTAAAGAACCTCTTTAACAAAATTTTTTATAGATACTCAATTCACCCCCCTATTGAGTCAACTACTCCGACCAAGAATACATTTTAATATTATAGAATTTTATATAATAAAATAGTTCAAATTCAAATTTTATTTTATGAGTTATTTATTTATAAATTACATTAATATATTAAAAAAATTAAATGATATATGTGGTATTCCAAATTACTTGATAAATAATGTATAATGATTTTCACTTTCATTTTTAAAATTCATATTTAATATAAGTTGAGTAATAAATCAGGATTTCTTCATATCAAATAATAATTCTTGTTTGGAAAAAATTTTAGAATCAATTATAAAAAATCTGATAAATGGTATATTAATCTCTCATATAAGGATTTTTATGTGTTAAATAAATAAAAATGAATTAAAAAGATAATTTTAATGTCAACTGATGAATGTACATTTATTATTGGTTTAGTGACACATCATATTTTTTTTGTGTTTCGGGTTATGTGGAATTTTACAACATATTATTGAACTTTTTTATAAAGATATTCAAAAATAATTTATTTTATGTAAAATATTCAAATACATATGATACATAAAATATTTAATTCTTTGGTCAACAACTGAATTTGAATTTGTTAGATATTAAGAAGAAGAATAATTTTTTAAAAAAATATTCTTTTGATTTCAAATGGTATTTAACTTATTATTATTATTAATTATCAAAAATGATATATAACATTTTATAGTTGATTAATGTTACTTACATGTAACGATACATGAGATATAATATTAACATTATCAAATTGAGTGAAAAGAATTTATGTGTCATGATCAATATTAAATAACGTGATGATTCTAAAAAAGTGTATGCATGATATGTAAAATCTAAAAAAATGGAGACACTATCATGTAATAAGATTGTTATAAGTCTATGAGAAACAACATTAAAACATTTTTGGACATATAATTGATATAAAATTTATAATATAAATAAATTGACGTTTTTTGTCAAATTTATTATAAATTACTAAAGAAACTATCAATGCATATAAAGAGTTAGGTGGTGAAACCAATTTGATTAAAATATCTTATATTTCCCACTTTTGATACACTAAGAATATATAAAAAACATACATAACCTTTAACTGGTTAATATTTGTGAAAATATAAATGAATATAATCTATAAACTTGGACTCATTCTAATCATTCCAATAGTCAATAAAAGATATTTTCCCCTATATTTCACCCATATTTCTCCTTAAATATCAATTTTGTCATTCTAAAATCTATTGTATTTTAAAAAATTTATTCACCAATAGATTATTACAAAATTCCAACAAGATGACTTAATGAACCTAATAATCATTATAACGTCATTGATTCATTTTTAGGTGATATTTTTTCTTAAAAAATATTTCTGAACTAATTTTATTTTCTGAAATCATTCTATTAAAATGTTTTCATCTGAAATTTTATCTAATACTAATTATATAACACACATTCCTTCCTAGAGAATAGTTTCATGATTTTTTATTGTATCGAAATATAGTTTTCAAAATCTTCATCATCCTAATTCTACAATTTCCCCATTATTAACATATATAATATAGAAAATAATATTTAACATAATAAATAAATTTAACTAAAACCTATTTTTATGTTTCAAATACATTTTATCATTTAATTTTTCTGAACAGTTTCTGAAAATATCATTTAGCTCAAGTGGGTATATACTACCTCTATAGAAGATGATGTTTAAATTTACACATAAAACATTTTTTTATATTATTATTTTGTATTCATTAAATTTAAATAATGTTAATAATCAAAAAATATTATTATTTTACTTTTTAAAGTATAAAAAATCCTCCATTATATTAAAAATTTACAATCAATGAAATTTTATGTATGTAAAATAATCTTACTCTGGATGATTTTCAACAATATAAAAATGTAAAAATTTACATCATTTATTTTTAAATGAAATAATAATTACACATTATGATGTAATGAACTACAAGATCAATTGTATAGTTATCTTTTATAATTTCAATTAAAGAAATATTGTATTCAAATTGTCATCCTAATAAACATTGAATGACTCAACAATGAAACAATATTCCAATAAATAAAATAAAAATAATTATAAGGCCCCAGCCTTAAATATTACTTAATCTTGAGTTATTAAAAGAATACACATTGAGGATCTTTTTGTGTTTAGAGTTCTATAGAATTAGATCATAATTCATGCATTACATTCCACATTTAAACAAGGTGGTTATATAAAAGACAGTATTCATTTTTACCATCAAAGGATACATAGTTAAAATAAAACATAGATTCTTTCTTGACACATCTTCGACACTATCATCACATCATGTACTTTTCCCTTGACCTGTGAAAAACATTTCAAAAACATGGGATGAGCATAAAAATCTCAGTAAGGGATATAAAAATACAGAATGAAGACAATAGTCCATGTATACATATAAATCAACGAAATAATGTTTACTCATAAAAAATAAGAACATTAACATATGTAATGAAATAATAAGATTCATTAATAACTCATAGAAGTCATAATATATAAAGGTAAGATGAGGAATTAATAACATTCTTATGTAGGGGGTAAGCCTAATGGTTACATTTGGAATAACCATCATAGTATATTCACTAAATCTCTTCAGAGAAACCTTTTCGTTTAACCCAATAGCATTACCTAATGCATTGGAGAGCTATAATAGGATCACATGCCCTTAGTTTATCACGGAACCGCCTGTCTTCATAAACAATTCCCAAGAAAAATAACATAATTGTATTGTATAAAACATGCATAAAGGAAACAGAAATTTCCACATTTCAATCACAAGATATCAACACAACACATTGATATATTAAAAACATTATCAAACCAATTTTTAATACAAAAATAAAATAAAAGTAAAACTTGGTATTTATTTTTCATTTAAAAAAATTTATGGCATGTAGAGGAAGCCGAAACTCCAATAATGGTCACGGTGGTGGAGAAGTCAATGTCGCCGCATATGTAAGACAAAAAATTCCTTCTGTCGTTTAGTAGAACTCTTCGTAAAAAAATATTCCTTTGGAATATAAGTAAAATTCGAAGGGTTTTATACACCGTATAAATGAATGTTTTGTATAAAACAAAATATTCCTCAATGAAAGGAGATTGAGATGAAGTCCCTTACCTCGTGTCTGACTTGACTCGATCATTCTTTAATATTATGAATAATTAACTAGAGTTAATTTCTAAGTTCTTAATAACCCATTTCAAGTTTATTATTCCTTTTATATCACTTAATACCATGTTATGAACATTATTTAATTATTTAAGTTAATAACGGTTGATTTGTTGATCTTTGGTAGTTGAGCCAAAAATAAACTTATTATAATTACAAGTTGTTCATGTGGAAAAATATCCATCATATCCAGAAATATATTCATGAGGTAGATATCATATATATAATATATATCCATTATATACATGCAATTATAATATTACAAAACTTTTAGAGATAATAAATGAAATGCACCGTTCATGGAGACGATAATCCTTATGTACGCATTAATGCTACTTTCATTTCTATTTCAAATTTAATGGAATGGAATCATAATGATATAAAGCTAAATCATAATTCCAGTATAATATCATATATAATATTATTAAATCCATCCTTTAAATGTCCCACATATGGCATTAACGATTCAAATCACATTGAGGGGGCGGTAGTCCGCACTTCCTAAACTGATATTATCGCGTTTAACCAGAATGGAAACCATAATGTTATTCCATAAAATAAAAAAACATAATCATATGGAATAAATAAACATAATATATATCATATATAAATATAGGGACATCATTATGACCACCATGAACGATGTTAAAAGAAGATTGAATAATCATCGTTTCGTGAGTCAGTAATCCTCCATCCACAGAAACAATATGTTCTTTTACCATTAGACATAGGTGTGTGTAATTGTAGATAGAATAATTCTCATAAAAATAACCTAGTATATTTTAGATACAAGTTTATTTACAAAATAAAGAAATAAAAAGACTTTATGGGGTTGGAGAAGCAAAATAAAACAAAAGAACATTAGAGAAGACTTTACCTTTAAATCAGGTAACTCCCATTGATTTGACCAAAAGGGTTTCTTGAAGAGATTTATGCTTATGGTAAGGATTATATTATGAATAGAGGGATGTGTAGAGATAAAATTATAAGATTTTTTCCCATCAAATGGAGTGAGAGGTGTGGGTAAAGAGGGTAGAGGTGGGTGTGTTTTATAAGAGGGAGGAGGGGAACTCTCGGAAAGTCATGAAATGTTAATTTATTTTAAAATGAATTTCGTAATTTAAAGGTCCCACAATGATATATTTCAAGGATAAGGTTATAAGGGTTCGCAATCCACCCATAAAATAGGTTATTGAAAAGAGTATGTCTTATATTATACATTAAATTTTTATTTTATTTAAATCGTTTATTAATGAGGTAATCGTTGCATCATCATAGTGTCATTAATAAATTAATTTATATAATGTCTAAAAATTATAAAGAAACTACTATGATGTAAGAAATATTTTTATCATTAAAATTACTATTTATAGTCTAATATATTTTTTATAGAGACGAAACTAAATTTCATTTACCTAGGTGTTACATACTTTTGTTATATTTTCCTTTCTTTATATATAAAATGATAGTGTCACTATCATAGAAAAGTGATTCCATAGGGTTTCCAAGTATGGAAAAAAGCATCTCATGGTCGGCCATGAAAAAACTAGTTGCATTAGGACACATGTTGGGGTCATTTGTTATTATTATGATATTATTTTATTATCCATAAATACTCGATTACTAATTAATCAAGATAATTAATGATAAAAACTGCCGTTACTATTCATAATGTCTAAAAACAAGAGTCTTCATTAAATTATTTGGAAATTCTGATTCAAAATATGGAATCCATTTTACCAAATTCCAAACACAAAAATTACAGTAATTAATATAAAAATAAATTCTGTTGTCAAAACAAATGGCCGGTTTTTTTGAAACAATATCGTTGAAATGTGTGGCACTTGTTTATACCCAATTACAATGTGAAATAAATTACAATGACCAAAACTTTATTAAATGGTAAAAATATATTCTAATTAAACATTAAAATCATTTAAAAAGATAATCTAACCATATAATTAAATTAGACGAAGAATCAGTTTTGAAGTAAACTGCAGTATTTTCCACTAATCAATAAAAAATGAACATTGTCATAAAAATAACAAAAATTTATCCAAAGTAATTATAAATGTCCAAGTTCTAACGAATAAGATTATTTTGAAAAATATAGCTTACAAAGTTGTCAAAAAAAAGTTGACATCAAATGGCAGTAAAACAATCTTTTAAAAATTTTTAGAGTACTCCATTCTTATGATTGGATTTATTATCATTTTAAGCCTATAAAACACTATCTAATTCATAAATAGATATAGATATGAAAATCTGTAATTCCTTACTTACATGGGATGTTAAAATAATAATAATTTAATTATAGTTATAAAATTTTAAATAAATTTGTTATAAATAAATTAAAGAATAAATATAATTTTAATATTTATATAATTATTGAACATTAAATGAGATTCAAGATTTTATATAAGGGGATAATTTTCTATGTTTCAATTAATTGAGTAAAATCCATTTTTCATTAAAAAAATCATCTTATGTTTTTTTATTTCTAAACATTGATCCTTTTAATATTTTATTTCATTATTTTTTTATAAGTATTTGAATTTAGGTTACATAATATATAGTATTATTGATTCTTAAGAGATATATTATGTTCTTTGATTCCTTTTTTTCTTAATAATATCCTTTATTAAATTCATCTCACTCTTATTATGTCTCTACTAAATATCTCTCCAATGTTGTCGAATAATATTTTTTCTCATCATGTAATTGATTATTGTTCATCTATATTCTATTATCCCATTTCATTTTCTACAGAACATGTAATTTAATGAACTATTATACATATTTATTATCATTTAATGTGTTATTATTGATTTTTTATGGTTATTTATTAACATTAAATACAATATTTGTTATATAAACAATTTTATTTAAGACAATTATATATGATAATGAGATATATGTGAAATATATATCCCTTAATTCCTTGGGTGTATACATTTTCTTTGAATATGTAATATGTGAATTAACATATTAAGTTTATTTAATTCTGAGAGATTATAACAGATTAAATGTAATATGGTTATGATTCTCCAATAAAAATTTCATATTGTTTTCTCATGTTTTAATTCAATATGAGTTTTACATTTTATCCTAATTGGATTATATTCACATGAGTTATCTAGTTTATTTCGTGGATAAGTTTTTATATAAAATCATATATGAGTTCAATCATTATATCACTATTCTTATTTATGAGTTATTTTCTTCCATGGATTACCAAGTTACTTCTAATTATATGACCGTTATAGAGCATTAAATTCTCATCACATGTTTTCAAATACATTTTTATACATATTATTTTATATTAGGAATAATAAAAAATTAAAATTTCATTTCATGTTGATTATTAATAAATAATGAATTTTAATGTTTCAACCTGAGGGATTTCTTTATACTAGAGGACAAAATGGTCTTTCAAGGACTGCGATGGTATGCCCTTTCCATATTACGAATAAGGATCTACAGTTGATTTCTCACAAAAGGACATTGTAAGTGGTTAAGTATGTATGAAATCAATCCTCTTCAG
Organism: Viscum album; assembly: GCA_963277665.1. Classification (NCBI taxonomy): domain Eukaryota; kingdom Viridiplantae; phylum Streptophyta; class Magnoliopsida; order Santalales; family Viscaceae; genus Viscum; species Viscum album. Next base: position 1,361,935,804 of record OY728162.1, on the reverse strand, counting down.
ACACAACATCCATAGATCTTCTACAACGGGTTTATTCATAGAGCCAAAACACCCAAAGTCCTTGTTATCTATGATTCAAGGACTTTATTTCCAAATATAGGCACTGGTTAGATGAATATTTGGACAACAACAACTAAGTACTCACATCGTCTAAGACGATAGGAACTCTGGATCTTCACCCCCATTGGGGGTATTTCATATTCTATTACACTTTATTATATTTATCCAATGTTTATATATTATAGAATCCTTGGTTCTTTCCTACGAATGTGCCACTAGACTTCTCATGGGTAAAATATCAAACATAAGAACATATGGGTCTTAGGACATATGTATGTATTTAATGTACACTATTAATGATGAAATCTATTTTTATGTGAGGTTTTACAAATTTGGAACATTTTTTACATAGATCAGGAATTCCTTCACTGTTTATAGATATAGTGCTGGTTTAATCCATGTGATGAGGGCCCTTAGAGTTTATTATCATCAAGGGGTGATAATTGGTCCAATTATGGGGTCAAACTGATAAGATGTACTTCATATGAATCCTCATGAGGGGATGTAGAGACAATGTAGTTTGGTTCCACATAACATGACACATCACCTTTTATGTTCATGTGATGAAGACCCATTCATGAGGTTTAATGTTATCTGACAATGACATCTAAGAGGAAGTTTCCTTGTCAAGATTTGGTGTGGGGTGTACATAGAGGTGTCCAAAGGTACCCTGAAATGATGTAGTCTTCAGGGTAACGGTGCCCCTATAGGTGACGCGGCCTTGAAATCATTAGGGTGTGATGGGGCCTATAAATGGGAGATACCCATAAACAAGGCATGATTTGGGTCATATATCAAGATGAATCCACCTTTTGAGTCAGGGAATGGACATTTATCATAATGTAGGCAATGATGAATTAGATTTCATGATAGGGATTAACCATTGAGAAGGATACCCTTTGATCTTAGGACTTATACGTTTATCAAATGTATCCTGATCATATTATGAATCATATTTATCATAGTTCATTATTGGGTGAATATAACTTCCCTAGGACCCATATGAGAGAACTAGATTTGATGGGTGTTTAAACTATCTTGTACGACCATCTGAGATAACTATATATGATTTGGCCATATGCCTTCTTGGAGTCTCATCTGTGATAAAGGGACTTGATTGTGCCTAACACCTTCTAAGAGGCCCATATGAGAGAACTCGATTTTATTGGGACTTAAACCTTATAAGAGGACCATTTTTGAGAACTATATTTGATTGGGGATTAAACCTTTTAAGAGAAACATCTTATATAATTTCATTTGATTAGGGATTTCACCTTATAGGCGGAACATCTAAGATAACCGGTTTTTATTGGGGATTAAAACTTCATTGAGGGCCATCCTAGAGAATATGGTTTGATTTTGTCTTACACCATCTAAATGGACCATATTATAGAACATGATTTGATTGGGGCATAAAACATCTAGGGGGCCAATATATGGTAACAAGATTTGACTAGGGGTTACACATTCATTGAAACCCTTTTGAGAGAACATGATTTGATTGGGGATTACACCTTATAAGAGGCCCATTTGGGAGAACATGATTTTATTGGGGCATACAAATTTTATGAGGCCCATATGTGATACCTATTTTTTGTTGGGGACTAAACATTCTATGAGACCCATCTAAGAGAACTATATTTTATTGGGGATTAGACCATATAAGAGTCCCATATGTGTATTGTGCTAATGACATGATCATCATTGTCTATAATCCAACATGACTCATTCTCATTATGTGAAATAAGATGATGGGGATGATTCAACAAGACTATCAAATTCGCTTTTTTAGTTAATGAAAAAGGGTTAGGATGACAATATAAGAAGTAGGGAGAGAGCACTACCTCCTACCATTAGTGTGGGCCTACTCCAAGTGGAATTCCTTGATATTGATTTAGGTAAAAGGACCAGAATAATTCCTCATCGAAAGGAATCACACGCATGACCTCCATTATTAACCACTAGATCTTTTTTAAGGGAAAACACTATGATTTTCCTTAACTCCTAAAACAAGGACGATCACAATAGAATCCCCTGGATGGGCCCTAGGTTACCATGGGTAAGTAAACATAGTAACATTCCGAAGTTATGCAATGTTACGAGGATCACCTATGTGACTCCTCTTACAATGGGAATATAAACATAGAAGGGCGCACTGGTTCAATTTGTGGATTCCTCATACAAACCAGGTGGATTTTATAATGCCCGAGACTTTTATGAGAAATATTTTGTTTTTATGTTATATAAATCATCAAAGAAATCTTTCACTACACACAACTCTATATTGTCTTGCTTTACACACAAATGAGACCTTCCTCGATAGCTTCTGTCATACGCAATACCAAGTTTCACTAAACAACGATATGCTATTAAAATATTGTTAAAAAGAGCCCTTATGATTAGTAATAACCACTTTTTGAAATTTTGTAAATTTTAATTTCCAAAATGGACTTCATTTTTGGATTCTGAATATTGAAATTATATTAGCGTGAAATTTTGGTATTTTTCGGATAACTTTCATATTATGATAAATAGTGAAAATTACTAAATTTTAATTAAAAACAACTTTTTTAATCGAAATAATTAATAGTGATAAATTATTAATATGTTTGTTTTTAAAGTATATTTAGAATATATTTTTACAATTTAATAAAATTTTGTTCATTGTATTGTATTTCACATTTAAACCAGACATAAACAAGTGTCAATCTTTTGATAGTTATTATCTCTTAAAAACATGATACTTGTTTTGACAACGGGAATTAATTTTTAAATTATTTAATGTAACTGATATGATTTTAATTTGGTAAAATAGACATCATTTTTGAATTCATAATATCAAATATAGCTTAGGCCTAATTTTTTGTATTTTTCTGGAAACTTTCATTTTTTTATGAATATTGAAACCACTAAGTGGTAGTTAAAAAAACTGAATTTTTTATAAAACATAATTTTACCACTTATGGGAGTAGAATTTAGAAACTACGAGAGGAACAGTTAATATCAAGGACTAAAATTTGGTTCAATGAGATGAATATAATTTTTGGTGAATAATAACTTCTTACTTTTTTTGCCACCGTTAAAAGTAAATCGGGTAATTAAGAGTAAAAGTGTAATTATTATTACCCTAAACATTGTTATAATACTATTGGATAATTATAATTCAACCAAAAAAACCTTAGTAATAAAATATGACCATTTAGGCCCACTTGGATTAGATTAGGAAATTTATTATCAATTTATTTAAAGAAGGGCTAAAATATTTAAAATCAATGTTTAATAACTAAATCATTTTTAATATCTGGTAATATATAAGATAAATTAGAATATAAATATTTATGTGAAAGATAAAAATATTTCCAACATAATTGTATTTTATTTTTAATTTTTAGGGTTAAAATAATTTAATTTATTTATGATACAATGATGATCCAGTAATTATCTTATTAATGAAATATTGACATAACTGATGTTATTAATACCCAAATAAATGTACTTTGAAACTTTTCGTGAATTCCAATAATTTTCTATTTTAATATGACATGTTAGTAATGATTTAATTAAATTTTTTAGAACTAATAATTCTGTTATGTGTTTCACAAAAATCAATTACCAAATAGTGTTAAAATTGACATAAAATAGTTTATAAAACAAGTATTATATTATTAATTGTTATTATATTCTTAAAAATCTATGGTTCGGCCACGATACTTATATAATGATAGGTGTACAATTAATGGACCAGTTGGGGGTCTCTTGTATGTATATGGTATGTTTATTAACTATATAATATAAAAATACAAAGTGACATGGTAAATGTCAATCTAATTAACTAAGAGTTAAAACTAAAAGATAAGGTTAATATAATGACCTAAACTTGTCTAAATTCTATTGGATGAGAGGATTTTCACCCATCCCTACCTTAGATTAGAAATATATCAATTTGGAGATATTAAAACCCGAATTTGACTTTATAATAAAACAATATTTTTAGTTATTTCAAAGGTGCCCCTCTCCTTCCTTATAAAAGGGAACCTCCTCCCTCTCTTCCTCACACCACTTTGAGCCTTAAAGATCAGCCAATGTAATGACCCGGAAATTTCAAGGAATTTTTTTTTCTTAATTTTCTTTGGAATTTTACAAGAACGCAGTTTCTGACGATGCCTAATTCCGAGGCCCGGTGTGCCCGGAATCATTTTCCGAAGTTTGGCTCGGGTACGATCAGTGAACGAACGAGCGGGAATTTCTAACTTTTGAACCGGTGCTCGGAATCAAATTCTGAGGGCACCGATGGAACCATAGGGCCGGTAATTTCTTAGGAACTCCTGTTCCGGAGTTGCGTCTACACGAGAGATGTTGATAAAAATTGTGGAAGTTAAAAATAAAAATTTAACAACAATTTTTATTTTACTCAAGTGTTTTTATCCTTTGGAAGGAAGTTGGGTAACTACCCAAATTCCATTTGTAGGTTATGAAGGAGGTGGGGCCCACACGAACCCCACCCCTTCATATTCGTCAACTCTTCAACTCCTCTCAACTCACCCTAAATTAAAATAACATAAGTTATTAATGGGTGAGTTAAGTGTGTTTTTTCAAATTATAAACTCTTGAAATTCAAAGGTTTTGTTGTGTTAATAAAATAAGTTGGGAACTTATTTTATGGGTCAGAACCATTGTTTCTTGAGTGGTTTTGGGGAGAAAATCTAAGGAAAGCTAGAGTTTTTCATCCTCTTCGACGAAGAACACGAGGAACGCGAAGAACGCATCGAACTCCATCTAAGAACGCCGAGTCCTCGAAGACCGACTCCGCGACACCGATCTGCGACAAGACGTTTCTTTCCGCAACGGTTCTTCCGCAACGTCATCTCTACCCACGACGAATCCTCATTCGTCGAACCTCCATTAGAGCAACCTTGAGGTAGGGAATTGTTTATGAAATATTAATGAACCCCATGCTACTTCCTTCTAAATCAATGAACGCAGATCAAATAAACAATAATTTGATCCGCGAAGATTATGTTGTGGGTTGGGATTTTATTTTTTGTACTCTCTTATCTTTTGAGAAAAGAACGACAAGCGCGGACCAACCACTTCTGGGTTGATCCGCGGATCGTTCGTACATGTGGATCGATGTAGGGGTTTTATTTTATTTATTTTGTTCGTGAATACCAACTTGACGATATTCGTGGATTTTAAAACCAATTGTTATCGAATAACGTGAGGGGGCCGGACCGCACAAACACGGCCGACCCTACTCCTTATTTCATGTTGGTTTCTTTGTGGTTTGGTATGGGAAGGCGAGGTGTCGTCGCACTACGCAGAATCAAGCGACAAGAAAATGCGCGGCGCCGTCGCGCCACGCCGTGAAAAGAATGAACAAGGACGCGACGCTGTCGCGTAGCATTGGAGAAACCGAAGACATCCGCGGATGGAGTCGGGTCACGGCGAAGGGATGCGGCGCCAGCACGCCGCGCCGGAGAACCACGAAGACGACGCGTTTCGTTTTTTGACGTACGGATTGACATGTGATGACAAAAGAGGTTGCAAGGTAATTTTGAGCCCTTCGCAGTGAAGGTCGGGTCCCAGGAGGACCATAGGCGAAGACGACAGGAGAAACGGAACACCGGAGCGCGTCCGGTGGTCCGCGGAAGGCGGCGGCGGCGCGCCGCCGGAAGTTGCCGCCAGCGTCAATCAGTGGCGAGGGGGGGGGGGGGGCACACCCCCGCCTCTCCGCTGCACCCGCCCGGCCGCGGCCGACCGGTCGGGCCAGACCGGGCCGGGCCGGGTCGGACCCAGGTCGGGTCGACCCGGTTCGGGCCGGCCCAGGTGGGTCGGGCGGGTTCGGCCCGGGCCCAGACCCCCCGTTTTCAAACCACTTTCGGTCAAATGCCCATATCATTAGCTGTAAACCTCCGATTGACGTTCCATCAGCGGAAACGCGATCCTTGGATCGAGACGGTCGTTTCGGTATATTACACTCAACGTTTCGGAGAACTTTGGGTTCAGCCGGGTTGGTTCGTACACGAAACCAACCGGGCCCTCAGAGCGGAAACGCTCGTAACTTGAGTTCCGGACATCCGAATGATGTGCCGTCGACATTGTTGAATTCTTCTATGTGAGACAGATCTTTTGGCTTACTCCGCTCGAGGTTTGGATGCCATCGGAGTATGGTCGGATTGATTCACTCATGAAACCAACCGGGCCCCTGGAACGAAAAAGCCAATAATTCACAGACCGGGCATCCGATTGACGCGTCGTCTGTTTCGTTGAATTCATCATGATGAGACGTAACTTTTGGTATACTTCGCCCGTATTTTGGATGCAGTTGGAGTATGGTCGGGTTGGATTGTACCCGAAATCCAACCGGGGCCCTGGAAAGAAAAAGCTGATATCTTTTAGACCAGACGTCCGTTTGACGAACCTTCAGCAGTGTTGGTAATCACATTGAGAAACGTTCCTAATGACTATACCCTATGTGATTTTGGGGTACAGTTGAGAAACGGCCGGATTTGGTTCGCTCACGAAACCAACCGGGCCCCTGGGACGAAAATTCTAGTAACTCACAGACCAGGCGTCCGATTGACGCGCCGTCTGTTACATTGAGACCCCTATGACGAGGCCATCCTTTGAGATACTTCTTCATCAGAATTTGTGATACTTGGAGTATCGACCCGTAGCTTGTGGAGAGGACCGTCACGGAGACGAGCGTACGGAGTATGGAGACCGTGTAGCCGACTGAGACCTGACGACTGCAAGACCGACTCGACTTGGAGTGAGTCGACTGGCCTAGTCGATGGAGAGCCCAATATTTGGAGACAGACCCACGGAGGACAGAGAGCCTGGTAGAAGGCCGCAGACCCGCGGTACTTGATGGTAGGAGTACCTCTGTAGGCTATTCGGGGGAGCGCCCAGTATTTGGAGACTGACCCACAGCAGACGGAGCGCCCGATAGTTGGCCGCAGAACCGCGGTACTCGACAGGAGGAGTACCTCAGCAGTCTTCAGTTAGTGAGCAGTATCTCAGAGTCATGATAGGACCACTGTACACTCCAGATACGGAGCTCATCAACAGTTACATTTTTTATAATGAAAATCCTGGTTTGAGCTGAGACATTGAACTTTGTGTCTACCTCATGATTGAGATGGGTCACTTGATAACTTAGGTATATGTATGGGCATATACCTGGGTAGTGGTTATTCGTTGATTTCATGTTCCTTGTGTTTCCTCATGATTGAGATGGGTTACTTGATAACTTATGTATATGTATGGGCATATACCTATGTAGAGGTTATCTGTTGAGATCTTCCTTGTGGTTATCATTATAGGTTTTAGTGAGACCATGAGGGTCTTGGGTTCCCTACTGAGTATCGTTATACTCACCCATGCACGGGCTATGCCCGCACCTCATTGTGTTGGTTGCAGACGACGGGAAGTGCTGACAGAGGCCGAGTGTTTGAGGACTGGACGATACCCGGAGGTGGACTACACGACGAGTCAGTACCCGGAGGTGGACTACACGACGAGTCAGTATCTGGAGGAGGACTTCACAGCGATACAACACACAGAGGAGGTTGACGGGCGAGAGCGTTGAGGAGGCTATCTATAACTACCCTTCAGGTAGGATCCATGGCCGATGATCCAGGAGCTGCGCTATCTGTACCTACCCTTTAGGTAGGATCTGAGGAGGACGACCCCGGAGCTACTTCCTTCTTCCAGCTGTTTTCCTTTTTTGTTGTACTTTCATTCAGTTGTAGCTACACTTTCAGTTGGGTTTGTATTCTGGCCCATTTACTTTTCAGCACTTTCTTTTGTAATTAGTGTTTTGCTTCTGCTTGTACTCTGTAGTGTTTTGTTTACTTTAATAAAGGCAATGCCTTCCCAATTACCGGGATTTACGCATTTGGTGCTAGTCGCCAGCCCCTGGCCTATGGAAGGCAAGCTTGGGGTAGTCAGGGCACGGGCCCCGAGGATGGGTCGTGACAAATTGGTATCAGAGGAGTCGGTTCTATCGCAGAACATATAACTCTGATATTTTCTTTCTGTGAAGAAATAGTGTTAAGAGTACCTAGTGTGGTTTTCAGTTCATGGAGTCCAGTGTTGGTGCGGGCGGCCAACATTTCCATACACCAGGACCCTGCCAACAGATTTCTGACTTTGTGGACGAAAACACTGATTGCATGTGTGTTTCCAGAAGTTTTATTTAAATATCAGCTCAAACCAGGTCAGCTCACCAGGTATAATCGTTTGATTGTGTCACGTTGTTTCATTTAGGATGCCTCCCTGCGGACGACCAGCTAGAGCCTCGAGAGTTGTTCATACTGACAGCCCGCCGAGCGACATGGCCTCAGTACATGGATTTATTACAGTTGAGGCACCAGTGGAGGCACCAGCGGTACTACTACCCATTGGGCCACCGATGCCACCGGCCCCAGCAGCAGAGGGTGCACGTCGCTTGAGCGCACTGCACGAGTTCCAGCGCCAGAGGCCACCCAGGTTCTGGGGAGAGACGGACCCGCAGGCGGCTGAGGATTCGCTGGAGGCTGTGGTGAGAGTCTTCAGGCTAGTGGGGACGCCAACAGTCTTCATGGAGATCCTTTCTTCTAGCCTTCTTTAGTCAGCAGTAGGCAGATGGTGGAGCCTGATGCTCTAGATGCATGACGAGGCGACACTTCTTTGGGAAAACTTCGAGAGCCAATTCCGGGAAGAGTTTGTACCAGCCACCCTTCGAGCGGTGCGTATACAGGAACTACTCAAGCTGCGGCAGGGCAGCATGACAGTCGCACAGTATTCAGCGAGGTTCACAGACCTCTCGCGCTACTCCACGGATATGGTACGAGACCCGTTCTTTCGGGCCCGAACCTTCGAGCAGTGGCTCAGGCGAGAGATTAGAGCTTCTGTTTTTCTCAAAGAATTCCGACGCAGACAGGGGTGTTGGAGAGAGCCCTCTTAGTAGAGAGTTTCCTTTCTAAGTAGTCTCTAGCATCAGGACCCACCACTAGCCGGCTTGCGGCAGAGTATTCTGCAGTAGGCAGTAGACAGATGACGCAGAGGTCCAAGAGGACCAGACCTACCGGTGGCTGACTGCACAACTCAGGTTCAGTTGTTTGGGGAAACCGAGGTGAAGTCAGAGCCAGACGTGCTGAGAGTGGACAGTGTTACTCATGCGGCGGAATTGGTCACATGGCACGTGACTGTTCGACCTGCCATGCAGATGACCAGCAGTTAAATGAAGAACCTCCCAGCCAGTGGCAGAGGTTCGGTCAGGGCAGACTGCAAGGAGAAAGCGGCCATGGAAGAGGAGATGGTCATGTAGATGGAGGTGGACGACGCTTCGGAGTGTTTCCACCCCACCACCAGGAGGCCCACCCTAACCGAATGGGACAGGAGGACATGGGAGAACTCAGATTCAGGCAGTTGTGGCCTATGGTCATGGAGCTCCGGAAGTAGATGGACAGGAGCGGAACTAGCTTCCGACCTGGAGGCTATTGATCTTGTTGCTTATAGTTTTGTTTATGTTTGTCTGTATTTTCATTGTGTATTTGTACTATGAGCTGCAATAATGAAAAGACACTTATCATTGTAAAGTTTGCTTTCCTTTCCTTTTTGTTTGGTTGATACTAAGTGGTCCCAGTTAAGACAGTTGACTTGACCCTCACTTTCGAGATTTCTACTGGAGGATACCTAGTGACCTCACACTGATGCCGACAATGTGACTCGATCCTTGGAGGCGAGAGTGACAGTTGGATCTCTTGGTAGTTACGTCGAGGCCTTACGACGTCATCCATGGCATGAATGCATCTTTCATGTCAGGATTGACTATATTAGGAAATGAATGTGGTTCATCCAGAGGATGAGACCGGATTTCTCTTATCGGCAAAGAAGAAATCATAGCAGCTCTTGTGATTCTAGAGAAGGTCCTGGTCATGCAAGAGCAGATGAGGACATCACACGGCCGAAAGAAGCCTTATGCTGACAGGACTTGGAGGCCTCTAGAGTTCGAGGATGACGATCACGTCCCTATACGAGTTTCACCTCGACGAGGTTTACGCAGATGTGGCCAAGGAAGAAAATAATCTCAGAGGTTCAGTGGACCTTTTTAGGCCATCAGCTGGGTAGGCGAAGTGGTTTACCGCTTGACGCATTCACCGCAGTTGCACCAGGTGCACGACATCTTTCACGTATCTCAACTGAGGAGATACGTGCTCGACCCTTCGCATATCATCGACCATGAGGAGCTGGACGATGGCGATGGGGTGTCTTTCAGGGAGGTTCCAGTGGGGATCAAGGATCGACAGGGGTGGATCATTTGAGGACGATCGCTTCCTCAGGTGCACTTTCTCTGGCAGTACGGGAACCTCTAGGTGAGCACATGGGAGCGGAAGGCTCAGATGCGTGCTCTGTACCGCTTTTGTGACCCTAGTATGTGTTGAAACTTTACGGGGACGTAATTCCCTGAGGTTGGAGTAATGTAAAGACCCGGAAATTTCAAGGAAATTTTTTTTCCTAATTTTATTTGGAATTTTACAGGAACGCAGTTTCTGACGGCGCCTGATTTCGAGGCCCGGTGTGCCCGTAAACATTTTCCGAAGTTTGGCTCGGGTACATTCAGTGAACGAACGAGATGGAATTTCTATCTTTTGAAACAGTGCTCAGAATCAAATTCTAAGGGCACCGATGGAACCGTAGCGCCGGTAATTGCTTAGGAACTCCTGTTATGGAGTTTCGTTTACATGAGCGATGTTGATAAAAATTGTGGAAGTTAAAAATAAAAATTTAACAACAATTTTTATTTTACTCAAGTGTTTTTATCCTTTGGAAGGAAGTTGGGTAACTAACCAACATCCCTTTGTAGGTTATGAAGGAGGTGGGTCCCACACGAACCCCACCCCTTCATATTCTTCAACTCATCAACTCCTCTCAACTCACCATAAATTAAGATAACTTAAGTTTTTAATGGGTGAGTAAGTGTGGTTTTTCAAATTTAAACTCTTGAAATTCAAAGGTTTTGTTGTGTTAATAAAATAAGGTGGGAACTTATTTTATGGGTTATAACCTTTGTTTCTTGAGATGTTTTGGGGAGAAAAGCTAAGGACAGCTAGAGTTTTTCTACCTCTTCGACGAATAACACGAGGAACACGAATAACGCATCGAACTCCATCGAAGAACGCCGAGTCCTCGAAGACCGACTCTGCGACACCGATCCGCGACGTGACATTTCTTTCCGCAATGGTTCTTCCGCAACGTCATCTCTACCCGCGAAGAATCCTCATTCTTCAAACCTCCATTCGAGAAACCTCAAGGTAGGGAATTGTTTATGAAATATTAATGAACCCCATGGTACATAATTCTAAATCAAAGAACGCGGATCAAATAAACATTAATCTGATCCATGAAGATTATGTTGCGGGTTGGGATTTTATTTTTGGTATTCTCTTATCTATGGAGAAAAGAACAATGAGCGCGGACCAACCAATTCTAGGTTGATCCGCGGATAGTTCGTACATGTGGAGCGATGTAGGGGTTTCTTTTTATTTATTTTGTTCGTGAATACCAACTTGACAATCTTCGTGGATTTAAAAACCAATTGTTATCGAATAACGTGAGGGGGTTGGACCGCACAAACACGACCGACACTCCTCCTTATTTTATGTTGGTTTCTTTGTGGTTTGGTATGAGAAGGCGTGGTGTCGTCACACTACGCGGAATCAAGCGACAAGAAAATGGGTGGCGCCTTCGCGCCGCTCCGTGAAAAGAAAGAACAAGGACACGACGTCGTCGCACCGCATCGGAGAAACCGAAGACATCCGCAGACAGAGTCGGGCCACGGCAATGGGGCGCGGTGCCAACCCGCCGCGCCGGAGAACCACAAAGATGGCGTGTTTCGTTTTTGACATATGGATTGATGGGTGACGACAAATGAGGCCGAAAGGTAATTTTGAGGCCTTCGTAGTGAAGGTCGGGTCCCAGGAGGACCATAAGCAAAGACGGCAGGAGAAAAGGACCACCGGAGCGCGTCCAGTGGTCCGCGGAAGGCGGCGGCGGCGCGCCGCCGGCGTCAATCAGCGGCGAGGGGGGGGCACCCCCGCTGCTCCGCGGTGACCGCCCAGTCGCGGCCGGCCAGCCGTGCCGGGCCCATCCGGGTCGGACCCGGTTCGGATCGACCCGATTCAGGCCGACCCAGGGGGGTCGGGCCGGGTCGGCCCGGTCCCAGACCCCCCGTTTTCAGACCACTTTCAGTAAAATGCCCTTATCTTGAGCTGTAGACCTCCGATTGACGCGCCGTCAGTGGAAAAACGATCCTTGGATCGAGACGGTAGTTTCTGTATATTACACTCAACGTTTCAGAGAACTTTATGTTCGGCCGGGTTGGTTCGTACACGAAACCAACCGGGCCCTCGGAGCGGAAGCGCTTGTAACGTGAGTTCCGGACATCCGAATGATGTGTTGTCGACATTGTTGAATTCCTCGAAGTGAGACAGATATTTTGGATTACTCCTCTCAATGTTTGGATGTCGTCGGAGTAGGTCGGATTGGTTCACTCACGAAACCAACCGGGCCCCTAGAACGAAAAATACAATAATTCACTGACCGGGCGCCCGGATGACGCGCCGTCTATTTCGTTGAATTCCTCTTCAGGAGACGGAACTTTTGGTATACTTTTCCCATGTTTTGGACACAGTTGGAGTATGACCGGGTTGGATTGTACCCGAAATCCAACCGAGGCCCTGGAAAGGAAAAGCAGATATATTTCAGACCAGACGTCAGTTTGACGAACCGTCAGCGGAGTTGGTGATAACATTGAGAAACGGTCCCTATGAGTATACCCTATTATATTTAGGGGTACATTTGAGATACGGCCGGATTTGGTTCGCTCACGAAACCAACTAGGCCCCTGGGACGAAAAGGCTAGTAACTCACAGACCAGGCGTCCGATTGACGCGCCGTATGTTGCGTTGAGACCCCTATGACGAGGCGGTCCATTGAGATACTTCTTCATGGGACTTTGTGATACTTGGAGTATCAACCTGTAGCTCGTGGAGTGGACCCTCCTGGAGACGAGCGTCTGGAGTACGGAGACCGTGTAGCCGGCTGAGACCTGACGACTGCAAGACCGACTCGACTTGGAGTGAGTCGACTAGCCTAGTGGACGGAGTGCCTGGTATTTGGTGACAGACCCACAGCGGACGGAGCTCCTGGTAGTTGGCCGCAGACCCGCGGTACTCGACGGTAGGAGTACCTCTGTAGGCTATTAGGGGGAGCGCCCGGTATTTGGCGACTGACCCACAGCGGACGGAGTGCCCGGTAGTTGGCCGCAGACCCGCGGTACTCGACAGGAGGAGTACCTCAGAAGTCTTCGATTAGTGAGCAGTATCTCGGAGTCGTGACAGGACCACTGTACACTCCAGAGACGGAGCTCATTAGCAGTTATGGTTTCGATAATGAATATCCTGGTTTGAGCTAAGACTTTGACCTTTGTGTTTACCTCATGATTGAGATGTGTCACTTAATAACTTAGTTATATGTATGGGCATATACCTGGGTTGTGGTTATTTGTTGATTTCATGATCCTTGTGTTTCCTCATGATTGAGATGGGTTACATGATAACTTAGGTATATGTATGGGAATATACCTAAGTAGAGTTTATCTGTTGACATCTTCTTTGTGGTTATCCTTGTTGGTTTTAGTGAGACCTTGAGGGTCTCGGGGTCCCTACTAAGTATCATTATACTCACCCCTGCACGGGCTATGCCCGCACCTCGTTGTGTTGGTTGCAGACGATGGGCACTGCTGACAGAGGCCGAGTGTTCTAGGACTGGATGGTATCCAGAGGTGGACGACACGACAATTCAGTACCCGGAGGTGGACTACACGACGAGTCATTATCTGGATGAGGACTTCACGATGGGACGACACACGGAGGAGGTTGACGGGCGAGAGCGTTGAGGAGGCTATCTATACCTACCCTTCAGGTAAGATCCGTGGAGCACGATCCAGGAGCTGCGCTATCTGTACCTACCCTTCAGGTAGGATTCGAGGAGGACGACCCAGGAGCTGCATCCTTCTTCCAGCTGTTTGCCTTTTTCTGTTGTACTTTCGTTCAGTTGTAGTTGCACCTTCAGTTTGGTTTGTATTCTGGCCCATTTACTTTTCTGCAATTTCTTTTGTACTTATTGTTTTGCTTCCGCTTGTACTCTGTAGTGTTTTTTTACTTTTATAATGGAAATGACTTCCCAGTTACCGGGATATACGCCTTTGGTGCTAGTCGCCAGCCCCTGGCCTATGGAAGGCGGGCTTGTGGTAGTCACGGCACGGGCCTTGAGTACGGGTCATGACAGCCAACCCCTACCAAGTTCTCTTCTCCACTTCCCTAGAAACATCCTATAGGTCCTGGTCTTCTTCAAAGACAAATTTTATTGCCCTAAGAGGAGGTATCAAAGACGCTCTTCAAAGAAGAGGTAATGTCTGTTACCGATTCTTTCAAATTTATTTCTACTTCCACATCTTCTTCTTTAGTTGTTTCATTATGAATTAATAACATAAGTATCACTGAAATACTTATATGTTATTATATGTATGAAACAACCCTATTTCACTATCTATCCATCCTACGGAATACCGTCTCCACGCCGTGGTGTAATCTATTTTCCATCACCACGTTACTTGGATGGGTATAATGGTGTAAATAATAACTATATATTATTATTGTAAAGTGATATTGATTCTGAAATAGTATACATACACTTCAATACAATTCCATGATCATGGGAACGATATCATCGCTCGTGCGTACGTACGGAATATCGTCTCCACGATGTGATGTGACTCGTTCTACATGATCTTCATTGCATAATGATTATATAAATGAATTTAATGAATGAATATGATATATATTACACTAATACCATTCTGTAAATGAGGTATCTATATCGTAAAAAGAAAAGTAATAATTTATTCAACAAAACACGCATAAGAACAAAAAGTAATAAACACCCGAATAACAAGTAGTAATGAAATATTACTAATAAGAAGCTAAGAATATGAACATATATGATATTATAAAAATAATTATGATTCTTTAATAAGTCAAAAACATTATTTAAATCATTATACAGGAGGTTCAGACACTTACGAAGCAAATCAAATCTAAGGTAAGTAAAAATATCACAATCTACTTTTATCCAATATTGTTTATACGTTGGTATTTACTGGGGTGTATTTTATCATCCACATCCATGTTTACTTAATATATAATTTTTTTCCATCCACCTAAAATTGTTTAAATCCAATTTTACCCTTCGATGAGTATTTAGTAAATGATATGAAATGTATATGTTGTCGTTTTTCGTACGCGGTACTTTTTGACTTTTCCGAAAAAAGTACGAGAAGAATGTTTTTTAACTTATAAGGCATGAATGTATTTTTAAAACATTATTTCCAAGAAGCTTCATTTATAAGTTTTCATGTATATTTTTAATCAACTTCTTTTAGTTTAATATTGTATGACATGATAACAAAGGAAATTGTTTTTGAAGTAGAAAGGATATTTTTTCAAGAATGGAGTTCAAGTGTTTTATCAAAATTATTTTGCATATAAGATAATATAGGGTTATGTTTCTATCCCTACTAATACATTGATTTGATTATGTTGTGATGAAATTATTTTTATGAATTCCATTATCTTATATTAGTTGTTTTATGATGACATGTTGTTTAAGAATCCCATTTTTTATTACATGGGTTATGCAATGATGTATGATTTATGATTTTGTGGCACACATAATAATGGTATCATTATGAGATGGGTGGTACCTATATCTCCCTCCATTGCATTGGGTAAAGATTTTATATCCCATGAGGGAGACATGGTTGGAACAGTAGGTTAAACAGGTTCAGTGAAATAGAACTGAAACGAGGAGTGAACTCGGTTCAGAAATGGACATTGTCCACTAAGATAGTGTTGGCAATGAGTCTTGACTAATAATAAATGATTCTCTATGATTATGCGTGTATTCCACAAAGTTTCATGTTTTATGTTATAATTGTTGGGATTACATTTCACTACTATGATTTATCCCATGTTATGAAATTATGATCTCTTTTGCAGGTTATGATTTCCAAATGTTATGTTCTGATGTATATGATGTGATTGATATTTCTTTTTTTTACCCTTACTGAGCATTTGAGCTCACCCTTTTGTATGTTTTATTTCCCCAGGTCAGGAATAAGGTTATTAAGTAGGATATGCCAAAAGGGACTCTAGATATGTTGAAATAAATGGAAGTCAAAGTAGATGCTTTAAGAACCAGTTGTTTATGTTTCCCAGTTTCTAAAGACTCTATACCTATACGGTCCTTTCCTAGTTTTTTTATATGTTGTTATTAGTGTGCTTCAATTCTGAAGTAATAACAATGTATGTACAGTATGTGTCGTTATAGATTTGGAAGAGAATTTGTCCTTCTTCTATTTGGTTGGTTAGTGGGGGGTCTACCGGTAATGCAATTGAAATGGAGGGAAATTATCATAGCCAGATGGTGGAATTCATGGGAATACATTATTCTGCTTACCATTTTCCCATGAGGGTTGTGGTTTCTCTTGCATAGAATAATCCAATGTGGTTGAGGGGGTCTCCCAAAAAACGTAGCGGTACGCGGGCCTAGACATGATCCACATAGTGTTTTTTCACACATAATCATGTTCCACCAATTTAGTGCTTAGCTACATGAGGATAAGATCCAGCCACATTCCAAGGTGGTACGCGTGACAAAGTTGTTGTGGTGTACGATAGTTGTACATGGGGGTGATTTATGTCTAGGTACTATGGTGGTTTGTATGGATGAGTTATGGCTACATACCATGGTGGTAGGTGGGGCTTAGTTTCAGCTGCATACCCTTGGGGTCCGTGGGTCTGAGTTCTGGAAGTGTACAATGGTTGTATGTAGGGATGTTTTTCATCAACATAGTGATTCTCTTTATGGTACAAGGTTCATCATGGGTAGTATTTGTTTACCTCGTGATCAGATATGATGAATCAAAATTCCTCATGCGCTTCGTGGGAAATTCTTCCATGAAGGAAGGATAGTTCTCATTCATCCAATTCCTATTATATTGTCTTATTTCATGGAACATTATGTTATATACCTATAGGTAATTTTTCAAAACTTCCTTCTTGTGGTACTATTCTTTCTTCATGACTTCATCAGTGATTCATCTCCAAATGTCATCTCATTTATACTCTGTAATTATATCTCCTTCTCTAATTTTTCATCCTCATGATATTTTATAGAGCAGGGAGGGGATAGATAGATGTGTCACATGACAAATTTTACAGAATCCTAAATAAGAATAACCCAGCTCACATCTGTCTCGATCAATAGAGAAATATGGTTTTTGTAGTTTTCTGAGGCATAAATTGCCACATTGGTCCCACAGACGACATCATGCTCGAGTTTCCATATACATTTCGTCACCCATGAAACGTTTGTGTCTTCCAAAAAATGGTATATGTGGTGAACATCAAGACATCCATTCCACGAATGACAGGGTATACATGTGACCTGTACCACCACCATCTTTCTTCAATCCATTTATTCACGGATGGATCTTGTTGCGGACTATCATGACGAGCGGTGTTCCATTAATGTTGAATTTCCATTCAAAGTCTGACCTTTCCTTTTCACAATTTAGATAATTTAAATAATGTTCTTCATGTCATCAATAAATTTATTTTTCTTCCTTTTCAAACTTTATGGAGGAAATTAACTTCCACCTTTTCCAAATTTTTAGGACCCAACAAATGCCACCATCAGAATGGGGTCCAATCTAGATGAATATTAGGCAATTATGATACAGAAAGAGTCCTATCAAAATTTTGTTTACTGTATATGGGTATACCGTTAGAAATAAGCCAACTCAATATATGGGGGCCGCCTATCAATTTTTTTTATCTTTTTTTGGATACATTAGTTCTCTCACGATTCTCTTAGCTACCCAGACATTGTGAGCCATCTTCTTTTGTGGATTCCCTTTTACTATGAACTATTCTATTCATTCCATTAAATGAACATCTTCATCCACAAATGGTTAGTTCAAGATACCATAAAATGTGTATGTGTACATGGGTTTTTGTTTTATAAACCATAGATTTTTTGGCCCATGCTTCATGGGATAAAAGCCACAAGAGCTTGCAAGATTATTCTGTTCATGGATGATGCCTATAGTGAACCATTCATGGGACATCATTACATGGACATCGTTAAGTTATTTTCATTTTCTTACTAAATTCTATTTTCTTTTTCTATTGATGATTCATAAAAACAATGTCTCCTATTAACCTCTCAATTGATTTTACTAGAATAATGGTGACTATGGGTGAGAATGTTGGATCAGATCTACATCTTATTGTAAGTACTCATGATATTACTCATAATGATCTTCTCTGAACAATTCTCTAGGCCTACCTGTTGTCTAATTGGTTTCCAATTCACAATATAGGTCTCTAGGATTATCCTCCTCTGCCACCAGTTGACCAGTGAAAAATAGTTATTCTTCTTGAGAATCATGACAGAACGACCATGTTCATATTTCTTCCATGTGGGAGAAGACAACAGCTTTGAGATGAGAAAATATATTTATTCGTAATGACTATATGGACGCCCAGTGATCAATGTCACTATAACATATCATTTGATTCAAATATATGTGATTGACCATTAAACCAAAATCATTCTAAAAATGATCGTATTAGTAGATGAAGCACAAAATGTGATATATGGTATGGAGGGTGCTATTCTGATTTGTGGGACTGGGAGTTCATGTTCATCAGAACGTCAAGGAATCCCTTGGGTCATAGGAAGCTTACACCCAATACGATGTAGTGAAAATCTTCTAATTTTACTTTTTTCCCCAAGGGATATATTTCAAAAACTGCGCAGACACTGGTTTTCAATTACTAACATCTTCCAGTTTTCCCTATGTGATTTGGGGATAAGATTATGGGATATATACCAAATAAGCGTAATTCCCATTTGAGGTGATAGATATTATGAATGATTACATATGACCATTACATGAGAGAATATTGAACAAGTATCTCCATTGGTGATGGATTTACTGCTTATTGTAGATAGATTTCTTGGTAAAAAACTTCTTGTGCGTTCACTTATTTTCTTTATGGATGGGATAGGGTGTTCTTACTGGTGAATGGGACTAGGAGGAATGTTCTCTGTTGCTAAACCCATACCACTCAAAAACCACAGCCCATCCTGAACACATATTATTCTACCCATGAGGTGGGATTATACCCCACTTAGGGTTATGAGGTTCGAATAAACATATCTCATGAACTCAGATCGTCTGGTTTTTTTCTATGATCATAATTCGGTTAATCATCCTATCCCATGACATTTACATTGGCATATGGGACTTAACTTCAATGATGTAGGATACACTCCAAAAAGGAAAACCCAGTATTTTTGTTTTCCCCATCCTTGATCTCATTTACGAACTGATGGGACAAATAATGGTAGTTAAGCCCCCCATATCTTCTTAGAACTCCATTCCAATTTTTTATGAATGGATTGTAGGGAACATCCTCTACTATGAATATTAACATTTTATAATAATTCAACATTCTAATCATCGGTCAGCTCTCCCAGTCATCACAATTGTTCAACATAAGTCATTTAGTGGTGATATCATAATTTAATTGTTGATTGGAATTTATTATTTTATTTTTGTGCCAAACCATGTGCCTTGTGTAGTAGTAATAGATGATGGTTCAGTTATTCAGTAGTGTGTTCTTAAATCATCACGTTTCAGGATGAAATCTCAATTACATTCATAGATATAAAAAATATCTTCAAAACATATGATCCTTATAGGTTTTCTAGTCAATTCATAATTTTATAGCAAGCCACATTACCCCCATTCACCCTGGACTAGAGGGAAACACAACTGTCAATTCCTCACTAACAATGGTTGATGATTATGCAAAAGGAATCTGGTTTGTTAGTCCTTATTCCTCCCACAATGGACTCCACTCACTTATCATTAGAGTATTACAACGAGTAAGTTGGATGATATTCTAAACGAACACTAACTTGAATAGTCTGATTGGTGTGAAGTCCCTTAAAAACTAAGGGTGCCATTTCAACCATTCCAACTACATCACCTCCCGCCATTAATATTGTATGATGGATCCAGATACACCATCGCATGTGTATAAAGGGTACATCCTCTACACAACACATATCCAAGGAGAGGGACTATGACCCCCTATCTCTAGGTGATATGGTATGTGGTCCTACTGATGATGGACCATGTGTCACTTCATAGGGTATCCCTGAAGTAACATTCAATCCCCTAATCTCAGTTCATGATATCACACCATCTTTAGAGTGAAAAGGATCCCCTGATTTGGTTAGCCGTACTACTGTTGCTCTGTCCTCCATAATATCATTCCATGACTACATTACTATTGTTTTTTTGGATCATAATTAGGTTTCAATCTCTTTCAGGAGGCATCATGTTGTGCATAGATGGGAGTGGCATCATATATATACAATTCCCAATGAAACTTATCTTCCAGAATTTGTTATTGACAAGGAAACCCACATGTGGATGTTTTTCATCATCGGTTTGAGTGGCATTGACTAATGACACCAACACCACCTCTTGTACCAAATAATTATATATTGAGATGATATATCCACTCAGGAAGACAACTTCGCCCAGTTTAACACTTCTCATCACCAAAAAAAATACTTTTTTTGATATTAATGAGGATATACACTAATTAATGTCTAGGGAGGTTGATTCTCAAGACCATGTGATCACCCTAACAGAAGAACTATTGGAGTATGAGTCTTTTGTGGACATGATTATGGCAGAAATAAAATCAACAAATGAAAATTTTGAAGCAATACAATAGAAAGGGAGACATCTTAAGTCCATTATAAAACATGAATTCCTGACTATTAATGTTAAAGATGCACGTATGACTTATTTTGAATCATCTATTGATGGACCCTATCATATAATTATAGATACACATGAAATAGAAAATTTTGATTCATTTTAATCTTTTGGATTGTCTTGTTCCATTGTTTCATTTTACCATATCATGTGGGAGAGACCCCAAATTATGCATATCACTCTATTTTTTTCAATGGGATGGATATATTTCCCTCTACAATTAATTCTAATTTATGAATTATATAAAATTCAATCCATAGTGGTTGACTACATATTTGAATGATAATTTCCAACTAAATTCACATTTGAATCATGATTTTGGATAATCAAATTGAAAGAACCAAAACATGGTATAATATTTTTCCTTATCCATGTGTCTCATAATGTGTTTATTAACTATTTATAGGGACTCATGCATGACCATTAAATATTTATTTCCTTTTTCTATTATAACCCTAATGTTTTCCAACTACAATAATGATGTGGGCGTAGAAAGTATGACATGAATTTTTCATAGGCCTTCATTTATAGGTTTACATCCTAATAAGATTTCTATCTTGTTTTATTGATTAATTGCTCAATATATTTTTTAAACACCATATATTGTTGGTTTAGCGAGTAGGTACTATACATTTTTTTCAGTGTGACCATTGCATGTTCTTATCCTAGTGAGTATTGTATATTTTTCGTGTGTAGTTTAGAGTCATAGAACCCAAACTATGATTACTAATGTTTTTTGTTCGAATATCTTAGATGAAGGCTTAAATGTTGAGGGACCCAATTCTGGTTTATGGATTAAGGAATTCCGAATAATTTTCAAACATGGATGAGAGATTTTTCATGACCTTAATTTTGTAGTTTTTGGATCTAATACCTTTTATGAGACATGATATGCGGCATGGAATCCATGGAGTGTACGAATGTTGGGAAATCCTGTCCAGAGGATGATTTTTTTTGGTTGAAAATCCTTTCTTGTGGGATACTTATGTAGAGTCGCAGGGCATCATGAGAATAGTAAAACAATGGTTCCTGCATATTACTGGCCTTACATATGTGATGCGCAAATAATTTATTGGAAATTTTTTATTTATCCACAACACCAGGGTTGGATTATTGAAGTAGTGGTGTTCAAAAAGTATGTAAGAATTTTTATCAATGATGATCATGAATGAAAGTCCAATCCTACAAGTATTTGGCTAATATAATGGAGGGTTAATGAACAATGCAGTTTAAATTCATATAACTTGAAAATTTGAGAGTCATGGGTTATGTTCATTTTAATATGACCATATGTAAAAAATTAAAATTCCCTTTTAATGTTATTATGACTATAAATGTTTGGTCATCATTAAGAACCAACTATGAGAGAAGATGTAAATTATAGTGTAGCTGGTTTTCAATGTAAAGAGTGACTTGTGACGTAACCATCATAGGGTAAAACAAAGGGATGGTAATCCTATAATGAGAAATAATTTTTCTTCGGTTGAAATTTTAACACCCTAATATTTTTATAATATTTATTTTTTTAATTTCATTGATTTCTTGAGTTTTTCGCTACACAAAGATAAGCTTTTGGATTACACAAAACTTCCTTAGCTTGCAGTATAAGATACTATATGCTTTTGTTTTGTTATCAATTATTTATTATGATATTGATAGAATTCATTTTATTCTATACTGAGTATATGTGAACAGTTAAATATTTTTATGTTACCTTATAACTTAGTTACCAAAATGTCGGTTGTGAACCGTACAAACATTCTTCCGAAAAACTATATAAATTATAAAATGTGAGTCCCTAAAATAATAAAATCTCTATTTAAGAATTATATTAATTAAATATATGTTTAATATATTCAATCTAATTATTAATATGCATCTCATATTTTTTCTATTTATCATTTATAATCAAATTCGATTTTTCGGACAAAATTTGTAATTATCAAAAAATAGAGTTTTTCTGCCTTTAGATGGAGCACCCATTATAAATCTAGTTTTGAAAATTATATATATTATATTTGAAAAAATATTCATTTTTTTAAAAATTGATAAATAAAAATTTACTTTGGATTAGTGTTTTATATTTTTCTTCTAACATTAATGTTTTTATGAATATTAAAAATAAAATATTTTATTTGAAAAAATCATTATTCATCAAAATAATTAAATTGAAAAAATTATAAATAGAATGGTTTTAAACTATAAATAGAATATATATTTTCATTAAATATAATTTATTTCATTATCCTTAATTTTTTATTGAAAATATATGAAAAAAAAATTTAGTCTTTTGAAGTGTTATAACATTTACAACATGTTTTTTATTAAAACAATTGGAATAATATTATATTAATTAAATAAACATTTGTGCTTAAAAATTTTAAAATTGGATTCCATTTTTATAATATATACATCCAAATTAGGTATAATGATTTAATTTATTTTTAGTCATTATGAATTTTAACATCATTAATATATATTAATACAATAAAAAGGTAAATCTGGAATTTAAGTTTAAATATAATATTATAAATTACATTAACACATTTTGTAATGGGATTTTATGAGTTCCTTTCAACCTAAACCATCATTAAGTAGAATTTATAATATTTTAAAGCCTTGTGGATTCAATTAGGAAAATTAATATATTTAATTAATTGGAAAGGTAAATATTCCTTACTCATCTTTTAATAACTAAATAATTTTTAATATAAAGTTAAATATAATATAAATTTGATTATGAATCATAATTTTAATGATAAAATATTTTTATTTATCATGGTTTATTTTTTCTAATTTTTAGGATTTAAATAATTACCATAATGGTTTATTTATGTAATATTTTGAAATTATTTAGTTGATGAAAAATCAATAAACTAATTTTTATCAAATTGATAATGAAAATAAAAAAATGAAAACACTAGAAAAAAAACATTTGATCCATGATATCTTGAAAATAATCATTTATGGGTCGATTTATTAACTATTTTGAGCATTATAGAAGATATTATGGAAATTATATTATATTATTTAAAGTGATGATAAAATTGTCGCATTCATATTTTAATAAGTATAAAAATTTTAATGATGGAGTTTTCAGAATATATATTCAACAAAAAGAATTATTCTAAAATCTAGTATATTTATCTATATAATGGTATATTATTTTTGAATTTTATTCAAAACTTATTTGTATCAAATAATCCCACAATACTAATGTTAAAATTATTTAATTAATGGAAATATCAAATTAATGTTATTAATAATTTTATAATTATTATAAATTGGGATAATTAATATATACAGTGAAATATATATATTAAATTGTCCAAATAAATATATAATAAAATATTTATTTCAAGTATGTCATATTATCTTGAAATTTATAAACATAAGTGAATTGACATTTGTCAAAATTGACACAATTGTTGTATTGTAAAAATAATGTGTTATCAAATTATTTTAAAAAAATAAATCATTTTTAAAAATATTTAATAAATATAATATTTAGTGAATTATTAAATAATCTTTATTATTGATTTAATTTACATCAAATATATAAATATTTCACTATTTTAATATTGAAATATAAGTTACCCTAGGTAAAATGAAATAGAATAACTATGTGATATATTAAAATGATAAGGTTTATATGTAAATTGTGACGTGTCTAAAATTTAATGGATTATGATATTAGAACCTTATATCATCTATATTTCTAAATTAGGAAATTTTGGATGTTTTTGGATATCTTTTTTGTTTATTATAATAAAATACATTTATATATTCCAAAAGTGTTGCTCACCTCAATTATAAAAGTGAACCTCCTCCCTCACCACTTCACATCGCGTTGACCATTAAATATCAACCATCCCCGACCCATTTCCCTTATCAACGTCCTTAGTATTATTCTTATATTTACTTTCCTCCTCAAATGTCCAACTCTACATCCTTTACAAGGAGACATCGATGGAGCTCGTTGAAGAAGAGGTAATCTTTTTCACTAATTCTTTCGAACATATTTGTTCTTCCACTTCATCTTAATTATTTGATTCCATCATAATGTAATAAATCCAGTGTCACGTATATTATGAGATGTTATTATGGATATGTAACAACTGTATTCCACCTCAACTCTGTCATTTTAAATTCAAAATCATCATGTGTGCCTATAAACGACTTACGGTCTCCACACTGTGGTGTAATATGTTCTTTACCACCATCTTAATAGAATAGGTATAATGATGGAAATAATATATATATTATTATTAAAAATGATATTGAATCTATATAAAAATATATAACATCCACTTCCATTTCATTTCATAATTATGGGGATGATATTGTCTCTTGTGCGTACATAGAGCTTACTATCTCCACAATGTGACATGATTCAGTCTACATGATTTCATTAAATCAGGATAATATAAATTAATTGAATAAATAAATATGATATTTACTATACTAATATGATTCTATTATTGATATAACAACAACCTAAGAATACTATCATATCTGACAAAAAAATTATAATAAAATAATGATGTTAATACCCAATGGATGAGTCATAATGTTACTAAAAATGGATAGTAATATGAAAATATATTATTACTATGATTTTAAATACATTAGTGACATCATTAAAATCACTATACAGATGGTTCAGATACATACATATGATATAGGACCAAAGGTAAGGGATAACTTCACAATATCATTATTATCCATGATTATTTATATGAATGTATTTGCTAAGGAATATTTATCATCTGAGTAAATGTTTCCTAAATATGTAGTTTTTTTCAATTATTATAAAATAGTTTAAAGTTCATTTTACATATTGGTGAGTTTTTATCAAATGCTATTAAATAAATCCTTTTTCGTTTATCGATATGAGTTACCTTTTGACTTATCCGAAAAATATATTAGAATAGTTTTTTTAATCTTATACGAAATTATGGGTATTTAAGTTTTAATAAAAGAATATTTCCATGAAGCTTATTCTACATTATATCAATTTTATTTTAATATTAATTCTTTTAAAATGTTTTCTAATTTATTATAAAGAAAATATTTTTGAAGAATAAACTATTCTTTCCTCAAGAATTAATTTCAAGTGTTCAATAAAAATAATTTTCAATATAAGATGGTGTTATTTAATAGATTTATGTTTCATTTATGTTTTCAAATTTATTATTATGGTTTTAATATTTTTTTGATGGAATTATATTTATGAAATCCATTTTTTACATGCAATATTTTATTATGAAATGATGTTTAAAAATCCCATTTTATTACCTGGGTTCTGCTATGATGAATGATTTATGTTTTTATAGATAATGTAATAATTATTTCATTATGAAATTCGTGGGACCTATATATCAATCCAATTTATTAGGTAAATATTTATATCACATGAGATATATATAAATAGAATGACAAGTAAATATGGTTCACTATGATAGTGATGGAATAACATGTAATTCTAGCTCAATAATACAGGTCTGGAACCAATTGTAAACCCAGTTCCATAATTGAATTTTTCCACTATGATGGTCATGGCATTTATTCTTGTATAAAATGAAAATTATTTTCAATAATTGTGTTTTTTTCACAGTTCCATGTTTTTTCCATATCTATTTTCTTATATATATTGTTCCTTTATGATGTATCCCTTATGAACTACAATGATTTATTTTATGACTCACGATTTTGATATTTTTTAGACATGGTATGATTTTAAAAAGTTATGTTTAGTTATTTATATTCTTATGTTTATGGTTTTTTGACATTTTTAATGATTACAATTACTGAGAATTTTACCTCACGCATTTTTATGTTTCTTTTCCCAATGAAATAAACAAGGGTATTAAGTAAGCTATGTCAAAGAAGGTTATAGTTAAAATGGAAAACATAGGAGATGATATAGATGTTTTATGAACCAGAAATTTATGTTTCTCATTTTAAAAAGACAAAAAACTAATATAGTATGTGGTTGTCTAAATGTGTAATGTATTAATTCTTCCACAAATGTAATGTAATGTCCATGTACATCAATCATAGGGTGTTTATATATGGTATTAGAAAAAAAATTTAGTTAAACATTGGAAACTAGGATGTGAAGTATATAATAAGATTCCAATATATATTTCTAACAATATGTCTAGGTATGTCCTAAAGATATGTCTAAGTATAGGTTCAAATCCTAGTGTTTTTTGGATTATCCAGAATAGGATATTATTAAACCTAAGATATCATGGATTGAAATATTATAAGAAATTCCACTTATTTGTGTATTTTAAATCCCTGATATTTATTTCTTACACATTTTATTTTGGATATAGTAATTATCTATATGTGGAAAGCATGTAAAATATATATCGTAATTGTAAATCTCATGAAGAGAATTAGGAAGGTGGTATGTTTTTTGGTTATAGAATTGAGGATAAAGTGACTGAAAATAACGAGTTAAATATATGAGATTATCTTACCATATTATTTACCTTAAAAATAGAAGCATTATTATATTATGGTTGTAGTACCTAACAAATGATAAAAATTTCATAATATTAGTATGGATAAATTAATAAAGCCTAAATAATGTGATAATAATAATATGGGATGATTTAAGTGTAAATGATTTGGAATTCATTGATAATGTATAACTATTTAATGTTTTAGCATTTCATTAATTCTTGGAAATGATATGTTTAATGGTTATAAGGACCGAAAAACGTTATTTAAGAGTAAGGTGATATAATTTGAGAAAACAAGATTAAGGGAATGATATCCCATAATAAATCCCTTAGGTTATAGATATTTTGTTTGGATAATGCTATGTAGTACGTGAATCAGTTAATTAGATAATGCTAGTTTCTTGGGGACTAATTGTGGATTTGTTGACAAGTGGGTATTGATGTAACATCCTATGTAAATATAAAATAATAATTTTTCATATGTATTAATATTTAAGAATTAGATATTAATTTTACATTAAATTGGATTCTATGTAAGATAGTGTACCCAATACACAACAATAGGTTTAGCAAAATGTTATTTTTTATAGAAGGCTTAGTTATACAAAAAAATATTACATTGTTAATTTAATTATTTTAAATCATAGTTATCGCCTAGCCATAGTTTTGGAGATAATGAAAAGAAGTAACTATATTATCTTTACACATTTTTATTAATTGTTTTTACTTTACTTGAATAAATTTTATGGACATAATATAAGAATAAATCAATTTTTTTGTGTAAATCTCTATTATTTTTAAAAGGTATTTTTACTTCCTTTTAATAGAGAAAAAATTATAAATCATGGTTTTACACCTTTATAAGTTATTTTTGACAAATATTACTTGTTATTTTAAAAATAAATATCAAATTTTAGTTTGTATAATGTTTTGGTATTTTTCTGAAAACATTTATATTATAATTACTAGTTAAAATATTTCATTTTAATAACAAATTACTTCTTCATATAATTAAATTAAATTCATAGATTAACCCATTATTTTTTTAAAATGAATATTTTGTTTTTTGTTTTTTTAATATAATCCAATTAAGTTCATTAGAGTCAATTTCAAAATGAAATTATATATAAATATATTTCAATGTTTTTAATGATTCACATTAAAACCAGTTTTTTGGTTTTGAACATGAAATTAATTTTCAAACTAGTTTTCCTAATTATGTGAATTGAATTATGTAAAGTGGATTCTATATATGTAATCATATGGTCCAAAATAGGGTTTAATTTCAATTTTATGTTTGGGTATAATATATGTACTATGGAAAAATATTTATTTACCGTAGTAAAAGTACAATTTTGACAAAGGATAAAGTTAAAAGCTAAAAGCTTGACATACCTAAGAAATACTACATTTAATGGTTGCATGAGGAGTGTATCATGGGTAGTAAACTTATAAAACATTAATTAAAATCCATATCTATTTAATTTTATGCAACCATTATATGGATAGATTTCAAAATAAAATAGTAAATAAATTAATCACTTTTACTAACTAGTCCTCATGTTTTAATACCACCTCTCCACCACATAATTTATAACAATAAAGCATTTTAGCTACAACTTTATCTACCAAAACCCTTCGTACTCAGTATCCCCACATCCATGAGCTCCTAGTATGACTAAAATACTAAATATATGCTACTCAAGGGTGTTTCATGTTTGGGATAATCTAAAGGCAATATTTTCAAAGTACATCTCTTAAATTATATTCCTTTTCTACTTTATCATATACACCGTCATGCATAAATACATGATAACTCCCAAATGATGTAAATAGTAGAGAGTTATATTTGTAATGTAATATATCTTATCCATTTCTTTTCTTATATCCTTTTATTCAAAGAAACGACATTATTTCCCATGTTATTCCTGTTAATCACCGACATAAATAATGTATTTGTCCTTATTCCATTAACCCAACCATTGGCAATTTTAGAAAAAAAAATTATGATCCAAATATATATTAATAAATATATTATACTCTATTTAACATTCCAGAAATTTTTTATCAATCATACCTTCATGTTTTCTATATTATAGATATAAAATAACATCGTTGGGGGATTTGTGGACTACTGACTCCTCATAATGAAGTGATTTGTTCACAAATCAAATTGAATGTATTAAAGATTAATTTAGTAAAAACATAGGAAATAAATATGTATTAAAAATATTATAATTATTTCATATATATATATATAATTACCTATATTTCATTTAATTGTTTCTTTCAATGCGATAAGAAAAAATGTAAATAATGATCATGCATACGTAAAACCATCCATTTCCATTAATAATGTTTTTATTTTATCATTAAATTTTATTATAAATCCATATAATATAATAATATCCTGTTTTCTATTCTGGAGATTATGGACTTATGACCACATGTACTATTGACATCATAACACCATCATTTTCGACTCAAGTTTC
Source organism: Viscum album (assembly GCA_963277665.1). Lineage (NCBI taxonomy): Eukaryota > Viridiplantae > Streptophyta > Magnoliopsida > Santalales > Viscaceae > Viscum > Viscum album. Next base: position 1,361,905,802 of record OY728162.1, on the reverse strand, counting down.
GAATATTAAAAATATTTCCAACATGAACTCAAATATTTATGTAATGGTTATAACATGTTAATAAGTGATATACAATAAATAAAAAACATGAAATTGTTATAAATTTACCTATTTTTATTATTCAGGAAGATAAGGAATGTATGAGACAAGTTAGACTGGAGGTAAGATAATTTATTAACCCAATTTGCTTTCTTTGGGTAAAATATGTACTTATGGATTTTTTCATTCAGCTCTAACTTGTGAAGTGAAATTTTAATATCTTATATTTTAAATATATATTGAATATCATTCAATTTTTATTTAAGTAAATTATTAAATTGAGTGCTTTACTTTCTATACCAAATGACAAAGAGAATTTTTTTAACGAATACGGCCACATCGACTTCCTTGCCATAATAACCTTTATTTGATATTTCTATTCAACTATGGTTCATAATTTTTTTAGTAGTAAAACTAAATAAATTTTTACCATTAGGTTATTTTATTATTGAAAATGGTTTTTATAATGGTTTTATTAAATCAATATCATTGAATGATATATTGCAATTGAAATGTGGATATATTATTTTTTTCATCTATGCATGTTTTATATGTTGTGATTATACATGGATTCATTAGAATTTGTTATGTATATGGTTGGTCTTGTAATAACCCAAGGGAAGATGATCCCCGGGAATCTCTCCAATTCATTGGGTAATGAGATAGTTATAAATTATAATATTTCTCTTAAAAGATTTTGGGAATAAAAATTGATGGGTCTTCCAAATGATAACATGAATGTTACAACCTATGTTTCTATGAATGCTAGAATGTAATTATGATATGGATTGTAGATTTTAAAATATTTATTAATTATTTCTTCTAAATATTTTCAGAAATATTATGATTTTTTGAGGTATTTATATATGGGTGAAATTTATGATTTTGTGAAAATGTATTCTTGGATTTAATATATTCATAGACATAATGATTCATTCTAATTTTATATCAATTACATAACATTATATGCTCATCCTTGTTTTTAAAATGATTTACATAGGTTGTAAGGATCGGTTTGAAATTTTTAGAATTCATGTATATTTTTATCATCAATGAAAACTATGTTTTATTTTAAAAGTTTTATATTTTGAAAAAATGGATACTGTTTTGGATATATCCTGTGGTATGATTAAGTGATGTTTTTTATTAACAGTGGAATAATTCCCCAAAACTATAAACCTAAAAATATCATAACTATTAAATAATAAAAATTCTTGACTAAACTCAAGATTATGTAATATTTACTTTTGGGGCATAATAGTTGGTATTAGAATTTGGTGAAGAAATATTTACTAGATAAGATATTTTTATTAGTATATTCATAATTTTTTTACTTTATGGTCAAATTAAAATGATATAGAACATTAAAATTAACATGTTACTCAAATATATGAATTTTCTAAATATTTTTCCACAGAATAATAATACCACCTATGCTAGGACAATATCTTGAAGAAAACAACCTTCCAAATTAGCAACAAATGACTATAAAAATCAAAAAAGGACATTTTTTGTAGTGATGTCCTGGATAAATTAGGTGATAAATAGTGGTGGTATCCATGAAAGATATCATCAGGATAATCCACATAAGCACATGTTGGAAGAATATCATTTAATAAGGAAACATCATCCATCATTCATATGAACATTTGATGTTTTTCATTCTAAAGGGAGGATTCAATCCCCAGAAAATATTATTAATCTAATGGATTATTCAGACACTCAAAATGTTATAAATGTTATATACCATTTTGAAGGTGAATAAGATCATAGGTGGTCGATGGTTAAGAATATAATGGACAATGAATATATTGATTTTCTTCATTAGGATGAATTTAAAAATATGTTTCTTGTAAAATATTTTCATATGGAGGATAGACATAGGATATGAAAAAATTACTATAATTAATGAAACATGATGACTTGATGTCTCTTTATAAATAAATATTTACAATAATGGAAAGGAATGGTTGAGATTTTATCCATGATATTGATAGTAAAATTAATATTTTTGACACTCTTTTAAAGCCTATGTAATGAAGGGTATTGTATTATCATGAGCATAAGAGTTATGAAAAACATGCTCAATGTGTGGAGATGATGGGAATGTAGTTTCCCAATGACCATCTTTTCTATGAAAAGAATGAATATGAGGTGGTGGTGGCACTAGAAAAGTGAATAATTGATCCAAAAAGTGTCATACAGTAAGAAACATATGTTTATAGTTTTTTAATATAGTGTTAAAAACACACTAAACAATGCGTTAGGAATTTTTGTAAGTGCTTACGATGTGGTACAATGGGGAAAAGGCTCATTACTACACTGAAATGGATAATGGTAGTGGTAACCCATGATCTAATTAACTGTTAGAAAACTTTATTTTATGAAATGAGATGGGTCATTATGAAAACAAGTGTCCGATGAAAAACACAAATGATGGAATAAAACCTAACTATAAAAAGAATTGTGTGGTGAAATCCTTTGAAACTACATCAGCACATGTTTGGCCTTCAAATGAAGTGGTTTTAGGTACATAGTTTATTAAGGTATATTATTCCAATTATAGTTTGATTCAGGGTCTACAATTTCTTTGGTTTCTAGAATGTTTTCTAGTAAAATTGTAAAAAAATCTCCATAAATGAATCCAGAACGTATTGTAAAAACACATGAGGGAAATTTTGGGGGAAAACGTAATTATAAGGTTCTTCCTATCCTTATTTGTTGTAATAGTTTACAAATCTACCTTGTTTATTTTCATCTAGTATAGTTCTACATTACACTGGGTATGGATTTGAAATCTATTACTATTAAAATATTGATTGTAGATCAAAAAAAATTCATTTTAGAAACACTTTTAGTTTGTGTGCAATAATGAAGCATTACCATATCTAATATATCAGGGAAATTATAATCGATTAAAATTTTGTAGTGAATGTTATATGGAACATATTTTTTAAAATGTAGAAACGATTCATGTTAATGATGTGCCAGGGGTAAATGAATATCTTTATGTTTTTTATGATGAGTTGTCTCATATTATACATGATCAGGAAGTTGAATTTATAGTTGGCGTTGTTCATGATCCTAAGAAAATTTCCAAACCCCCATACCAAATGGATTAGATTGATATTTTTTAGAAGAATAATAAATTGATGGATTTAATTGATAATGGTTTCATTCAACTTATCACATACCATGTTGTGCCCTGATCTTTTTTGTTAAAAATAAGGATTGTTTAATGAGAACATTCAATGATTATAGAGCCTTGAATGACATCACTACTGAGAACATGTATCCCTTTCCTCATATCGATGATTTTTTTGATCATCTCTTGGGAGCCCTATATTTTTGGAAGGATCACATTAGTTTGTGGTACCATCAGTTGAATGAAATGGAATAATACATTCTAATGACTTCACATCCAAATAGATAGGGAAATTATGATTTCTTAGTAATATAATTTGGTTTAACTAATGAGCATATTATATTCATGGATCATATGAATATAATATTCGGTGATTTAATAGATACTTTGTGGTATTTTTCATTTTTTAAATTTTTAAATATTCAAAAAATAAAGAGGGGAAAAAATTTCATTCAATGATTTTCATTCATACAATAAATGAAAAAAATATTTATGTGAAATTCAGAAAGTGTGAGTTTTCATACACCAAATTTCATTCCATGGTCAAATTGTCTCTTATTATGGAATAAAAATTGATCCTACAAGATTAAAAGTTTTTTAAGAAAGGTGAACACCGACAGATATAACCAATATTTATTGTTTTTATGGTTTAGAAATATATTAACAGAGGTTTCTTGAAAAATGTTAACAATAATCCTTCCCACGGACTGAGTTATTTAGAAGATAAGTAAAATTTATTTGGGAAAAAATATGTGATGACTACTTTCATGAATTGAAAAGAAAATTATTGAATGATCCAGTATTGGAATTAACTTTTAGAAATGTTGAATTTGTTATCTACAGTGAATCTTTGTTGAAAGGAATTCATTCATTAATAATGAAAATGATTAAGTAATTGTATATGTTTCACGTCAGTTGAAAACACATGACTTTAATTACCCCACACATTATTTGGAATTAGCTACTATCAATTTTTAAATAACAATTTGGAACCATTTTATTTATGGAGTTAAATATGAAATATATGTTGACAATAAAGGTTTTAAATATTTAGTCTCTCATAAATTATTTAACAATATATAGAGAATATGGAATTAATTAAACAAGGATTATGATTTCATGATTCATTTTAATCTAGGAAAAGAATATAATGTGACTGATGCTTTGATTCAACAATATAATGATATATTAAAAAGGTTACAATTGTAACATGCTCTTTTGGTTAGTTCTGTGATTAATATTCTAATGTATGTTTTTGGTGCAAGAAATTACCCAGTTTGGATTCATGTGTCAGTGAAATCATCTATATAAAATAGAATTACGAAAGTATAGAAGGAATAAAGTGAGTTCAAAAAAAGTAGATCTAGTTTAGAAGTGTATGTTACCTGAATTTAAAATTGATAAATATTGTGTTTTCAGATTTGGTAAGAGGCTATGTGTTCCTTGTGATTCACAGTCAAAGAAAAACGTTTTTATGTGAAGCTCATAGTTTTCAATTTTCTATTCTCTTCAGTGGCACTAAAATATATGTAGATATTCCATAATATTACAGTTGGGATGGAATGAAAATAGATATTTCTTATTTTATGATGAGATGTTTGACATATAAATATGGAAATGTAGAGTTGTAGTTACCAAAATGGATGCTTCATCCATTACCACTACCATAGTGGAATTGTGAAAAATATATCCATGTATTTAATAGTGATTTTACCATATTCTTTTAGAGGTAACAATGAAATTTAGGTTTTTCATGATTGACTGAATAAATTTTCCCTTTTCTGTCTTATTAGAGATATACTATCTCAAGATTATCATTTTCAGTTGTATATTAATTTGATAATTAGGTTATATGGATTCCCTCTATCTATTGTATCTGATCATGATCCCATATTCCCTTCTAATGTTTTAAGTGACATCAAAAGTCTTTAGGTAAAAAATTAAATTTCAAAACATCGTTCCATCCTCAATAATATGGGAATTCAAAATGAATAATTTAGACCTTGGTGGATATGATACATTATTTTTTAATATATAAACAGGGATATTGGGATCATCATATTTCTTTGTTTGAGTTTTCCTATAATAATAATTTTCATTCCAATATAGGGATGGAACCATATTAGGAAATTTACGTAAAGAGGTGTCTAATTGTATCTTTTCTGGGATATTGTCAGGGAAAGGAAGATAATGGGATCGTAATTGGTAGATGATACGGAAGAAAATGATCAATTTATTTAAAAAAACATTAGGATAGCTCAGAACAGAGATAAAAGTTATACAGATAACTAGAGGATGCATCTTTCTTTTGAAGATGGTGATCATGTCCTCAAAATTTCTCTATGGAGAAGTGTGATTCATTTTCTTAGAAGGGGAAACTGTGTCCATGGTACATTGGACATAATGAATTCTTAGATAAAGTAGGATTAGTCACAAATAGAGTGTCTTTACCTCATAGTTTATCCCAGGTACACAATGTTTTTAATGATTCAATGCTAAGAAAGAATAATCTGTATTCATCCAATGATTTGAGTATATACATTTATTAGTTTGAAGAGAATATTTCATATGAGGAATAGCGAGTACATATTCTTTACCATTGAGAGAATGTGGCATGGTGTAATGTGATAAATTAGGTTATGATTTTATGAAAAGATAAAATGATTTTATGAAAAAACCATATGGGTGAAGAGGCAACATGGGAATATGAAAAGGATATGATGGTGAAATACCGCCTCTTATTTTATATGTGAATAAAATAGCAAGGATGCAATTTTCTAATTGGGGGTAAGGATGTAACTTCCCAAGTAATAATAGAATAATACAATTTTATAAATATTAATATTTATGAAATAGATATTTATTTTTTCTTTAATGTGGATTCTATGTCCAGTACCATACATGACACAACACAATGGGTTTCTCCAAAATCTTATATTGCACACAAAGCTGAGTGATACCAAAAATTAGTACATTAATATTATTATCTTAAATGGTAGTTATCACCTAGTAGTCATATTGGAAAGAAAGAAACCAAATAACTATATTATGTATTAATATGTTTATTATTTTTTTATTTTCTTGTAAAAAAATTTATGGACTTAAAATAAGAAATAATCCAATTTGAGGAATAAAATCACTAACATTTTTAAAATATAGTTTTGCAACCATTTAATGAAAAACCCATTTTAAATATATTATTTGAGAACTTTTTATATTCTATTGGAAAAAAATCAAATTATTAATTGAAAATGGGATATGAATATTAATTTTTCATAAATGTTTGATATTTTTCATATAAAAATCACATTTTAATGAATACTAAAAAATGATGCATTTTAATTCTAAACATCATTTTAATATAATTTATTTAAATTGTTATGTTATCCTTTTAATTAATTTTTTAATATATTTAAATTATTTTATTTTAATTTAATCATTTGTTTCGTTGGAATCATTTTCAAATTGATATTATATATAAAAACAATTAAATATTTTGAACGTTTCACTTTTACACCTTCTTTTTTAGTTTTCTCTATAGAATTAATTTAAAATATTATTTTCCCATTTTATGGAATTGAACAAACTAAAATGGAATCAATATTTAGAATCATAATGTTAAAAATAGTTTGAAATGTAAATTTTAATTTTTTGGTACAAAAATATACCATGGTAAAAGAATTATTTACCATAGTAAATGTAAAATTTTGACAAGGGTTAATGTTAAATTATAAATGATTAAAATAACTAAAAACTACAACCTTTTATAGTTGGTTCATATGTTTCTTGAACCTATCCAACCAATAAAAAATTAACTACAATCAAAAGACATGAAATATTATGCCGCCTCTAATATGGTAATCTTTTAATATAAAATAATCAATAAATTAATCACGTGAACCCACCTCTCCTCGAGTATAAACACCACCTCTCTATCACACTATTTCAACCCAAAAATCCTCTTATATCTGAAAACTATTCCAAAAACACTCCTCCATACTCTCCCCTTGTACAATTTGTGATGTTCTTACTGAAAGACCAAGTCCATCTTCCTAAAGAGTCATTCATTGAGATGATATACAAGAGGTAATTTTCTCAAATTACCTCTCATAATTTCATTTATTTTCCTAATATCACCTCTTTATCTTCATCCATAAATGCATGATAACTCCATAAAAATATAAATAATGGAGATTTATGGTTCTAATTGTATATCACATTTCCATTTCATTTCTCACATCCTCTTATTCTATAATGTGAAATTGTTGTCCAAGTTTTTCCTGTTAATTGCCTAGGCGAACAATGTTATTGTTCTTTTTCCATTATCGCCATCATGGATGGTCCTAAAACTATTTTTCAGGTCAAATAATAGTTATTATGTATATTAAAACCTATTAAATATTATTTAAGTGGTATATTAACCATACCCCCATGCTTTCCATATTATGGTTATATGATAACATTGTTTGGGATGTGTGGAAAACCACCTTCTAGAAATGAAGTGATTCATTTACACATCACATGGAATGTATTAATGATTTTTTTAGTAAACAGAAAATGTATAAATGAAATATTTATTATACATTATTGATAATATATATGTATAAACAATTTCATACATTTCAATTAATTTTGTATTTCAATAAGACAATAATAAATTAAAATATTGTTCATGCATATGTACGACCTACCATCTCCATTGATGGTGTTATTAGTTTTCCTTTAATGATTATCATAAATACATCTATAATGAATATATAAGAAATTTAAATCATGTGTTTATTCTTTATATTATGGGATTATGACCACATGGACAATTGATTTCATACCAAATTCATTTTTTCCTCAAGTGATGAATATCAACAAAATGTTCGACATGAACTTAAATAATTATGTGAATTTTATAACATGAAAATCATTGATGTAAAATGAATAAAAAAATTAAATCATTAATCATGAAATTATAAATTAATATAATTTTATTATTCAAGAAGATAGAGAATGTACAAGACAAGTCAGACATTAGGTTAGGGGATTTCATAACCCATTTTCCATTCATTAGGTTAAAAAACAACATCTTTATTTTTTCATTCATCTATTTTGAGAGAAATAATTTATGAATATAATGTGGTTTATCTAAATCTTGAATTAAATTAAATTTTTTCTATAAATAAATATTCTTATATAAAGTGTTTTACTTTCCATATAATACAACAAAATGAATGTTTTTTAATATATATGGTGACAATGTCTTCTTTGTCTCCGTAATGGTTATATGAAATTTGGATTCATTTATAAGACATAGTATTTGATAAAATGAAAAGAATTACATTTTCCATTATTTTGGGTATTTTGTTATTGAATAGGGTCCTGGTAATGGATTGATCATATTAATATCTTTTAATGATATCATGCGAATGAAATGTTGAAATGCTATTTTTCCACAATTCATGTTTTATCTGATATGATTATGTTATGGTTCATGGTAATTGATTATGTATTTGTGTGGTTACATGATAAAATGGGTGTAGGTGATCGTATGATATCTCTCCAACGTATTCGGTAATATGATAGAGTTAAATGATAATGTTTATTCTAAGAGATATAGACAATATATTGTGATGGGTATTCCAAATGTAAACATTAATGTTACTCCCTATATAGCTGTTAATTCAAAAATTTATTTGTAATATAGATGCCACGTGATACATTTTTATTTCATATTTCTAAAAAAAATATTCCGGAATATTATGATTTCATGTTGAATATATTTATGGTGAAAATTATGATTTTGTTAAAATATTTCGTTGATATTAAAACATTAATGGACAAAAGGAATCATTCCATATATTATATCCCTTATTGAGAATTTTGTGATCATCCCATGTTTTTGAAATCCATTCTATAGGGTATAATGATGGGTAATATAATGTAATAATTCAAGGATAATTTTATATAAAATGTAAATCATGGTTAATTTGAGATGTTTTATATTTTGGAAACAAATGGATACTATTTCGGTAGTTTTCTCTTGTATGATTATGGGATTGTATGAATTAATGATGGACTAATTTTCTAAAACAATATACACCTCACAGTGAAATATTGTAAATTAATGAATAACCTCAATATAATGTATTGGATAAGGTTGGTGAATTTTATATTATATCATGTATGATGTATAAAACTATTTGTGAAAAAAGTAATAATCCAATAAGTTTTGGAATAAGGAAACATGTATATTTTCCCATAAGTATATATGGAAATTAAGGTTATAACCATGACTCAAGAGAATACATGATGGAGGTGTTCACATGAATGTAATTTTTCCAACTAGATATACCTTAAAAAATTTGGAGGATAAATGTTAATCCATTCTAGTGTACCTATTTCTATTTTTATTGTATTTTTATCATTTAGAAGGATTTTAATGTTATTTATTTAACGATAGTGTATGTTAATCTATAGATGATGTTTTGTAGAATAATTTATTATCATAGTATATGTAGACTTATTCATATTCAGTAACATGTAATAAAATTCTTATTATGGTAAAGAAATAAGGAATGACCTATCATTCTATTCATAAATATCACGATATACTAACACATTAGGAATGAAAAATACATCATCATTTATTGGAATAAAAGATTGATTAGAAATTGATCATAGAACAAGGAAATGTTGAGATTATACATATTCAAGTAGGTATTTCATCTAATTAATTTTCATTAGGGAAATGATCTTAAGACCACCAATTTTACCCTTGTACTTTCATATAATATGAGTTAAATACCCTATAAATCATCTTATTTTATAGTTTTTGGATTGTTAGATTTCCCATAACCTATTTCTCTATGAATTTACATAAAAAATGGATATATTTATCAAACATATCCATGTTTTCACCTTCCACCTATATTCTCTAATGCGGAAAAATAGTTATGAGCGACCTTCAGTTACCATTATTTTTATCACATTCCATTTAAAATGATGTTGTTTCAATTTTTTTCTAATGTGGATTTCTAGGAAATGAAATTTCATGTTGTAAATCCATTATCACCAATCTTAATTTAAAATTATAAATTCAATTTAAGGGAGTAGAATGTTACACCATGATATTTTTAAGAGATATTTTTTAAAATTTCATTGATTTTTTGTGTTTTACTCTACACAAAAATAAACATTCACAATACGCATCACCAGTTTAGATTTTAGTACATAAAACCCTAGACATGGCTTTTGTTGTAAAAATTTTCAAGTTATTTTGATTGAATTAACTTCACACCCAACCATGTATAAGTGACCAATTCTATATTATTATGTTTCCTTATAACCTAGTCATTATAATGGAGGGTGTGAAATATATAAACATTAATCTAAAAAACTATATAAATGAAAATAAGTGAGTTTATAAAATAATAAAATAACACAGGATTTATTTTATTAATTAAATAGATGTTTAATATATTGAATATAATTTATAAAAATTATATTATAAATATTCTACACTGAATATAATAACAAACACAATTTTTCAAAAAACAGATATAATTTTAAATAAATGTATTTATTCCACATTTAGATGGAGGACATATTTTAAATATAGAATTTTAAAATATTATATATCTTATTTAAAAAAATTATCATTTTATTTGGAATAGAGATAAAAAATATTACTTTGGATAAATTTTTTATATTTTTCTGATAACATTCATGTTTTCATAAATATTAAAAATACAAAAAAAAATAATTGAAAAAAACATTTTTCATCGAAATAATTAATATGGATAAGTTATAGTGTATAATTGATTAAAATTATAAATTGAATATATTTTTATAATTTAGTATAACATTTGTAATCAGCATTAATTTTATATTGAATATTGAATTCAAAAAATTTATATCTTTTACAATGTTTTATCATTCAAAACCTGTTTTATTTTGAAAATGAGATTAATTTTAAATTAATTAATTCATCTTTGGAGAATTGAATTTTTAAAAATTTATTACTTATTTGTAATGTCTATGTATAAGTGGTTTAAAAATTATTAGAGTATTTTTTTAATTATAACTATTAATTTCATATTTTTTATTAATACGATAAAATGGTAATTCATGTAACTAAGGTTAGATATAATATAATAATGTAACATTAACACTAGTACTAATGTGAATGGATGAATTATTTTCGACCCATAGAATCCTTGGGTTTCCATGATACCCTTTGGAGTCCACATGGATGAGATTATAAGATTTAATAGTTTTTATTTATGAAAAGTTTAATATTCCTTACTAAAATTATAACAATGAAACAATTTTTAATATAATGATTAAAAAAATAAATTAATTTATTATTACCCATTTAAAATATTAATTATTTTCTTGATGATGTTAAGTTAATTGAATTTTTTTGGAAATAAATAAATACATTAAATTTTTATATATTGATGATGCCAAAATTATTTAAATAATGAAAAATCTATAAAAATATATATTAAAACACAAATAACAATTGTAAGACACAAACACTTGAAAAAATAATTTTGGTCGAGTATATATCTATTTAGATCATTGAAGGGGTGATTTATTGACCATTTGAGCCTTATAGAAGTTAGTATTAAACTTTATTTATTTTATTTAATGTGATGTTAATCTTGTCCCATTCATGTATTAATACGTATATAATTTTTAATGATCGATTTTCAGAAATATATATTCAGCTACAAGTGTTCTTATGAAATCAAGTATATTTGTAATCATCATAGTGTTTTAATTTTTTTTTATTCAAAAATATTGTATTAAATAATTACACAGAATTGATGTTGAAATTATTTTATTAATGGAAATATCAAATTAATGTTATTAAAAATACTAAAAAAATATTATTTGGGATATTTAATATATCTAATGAATTTTATATACAACATTAAACCATGGTATATAATTAATTATTTGGGTTTACTATAACATAATATATTGGTATTATTAAAAGTCTAGGAATTGAATATTGTCAAAATTGATAATAATGGTTTTTTGTCCGAATAATGTTTTGTTGAATTATTTGAAAATTAATAAACATTAGTAAAAATATATAATAAATATTATATGTTATAAAATATTCTAAATTATTTATTTACGATTTAATGGACATAAAATAATAAAATATCGAACCTTTTTAATAATGAAATATTTGTTACCCAAGTTAAAATGAAATAGAATAACTGAGTGATAAGTTAATATTTTAGTGTTGGAATGGATATAAAAACATATGTAAAATTTATTGGATGAAGATATTAATACATTATCTCATCTAATATTCCAAATTAAATTAAATGTTGACTGTCTGTGGATGTTTCTTTAGTTTAATATAGTAAAATACTTAGGATGATATCAAATGTGCCCCTCACCACAATTATAAAAAGGGAACTACATCACTCAATTATTCATTTCACTTTGAGCCTTCATGATTCATAATAACCTAACCCTTTAAATTCTAATCATCCCTAGTAACATTATATGGGTTCTTTCTTCCTAGAAAGAGCAAATATTGTTCCATTAAAAGAAGATTTAGAGGGATCTCATCGAAGAAGAGGTGATCTTCTCTACTGATTCATTCAAAGTTATTTCATCTTATAAATCTTCATCATTTGTTGTTTACAACCTAATGTAGTACATCATGTTTCACATATATTCTTATATGGTGATAGTTTTACGGAAAAACCATATTCCACTATTTATCCATCTTATTAAAAATGAAATCACCTCGCATGAATACATACGACTTACCGTCTCCATGTAGTGGTGGAAAACATTTTTCACCAACATATTACAATGATGGATATAATAATGGAAATAATATATATATATGATCATTATAATATAAAATGGAGTATTGGAAAAAATTTGTGTCATCCACTTTCATACAATTTTACATTTCTGGGAATGATATCGTCGTTCTTATGTACGTACGACCAATCATCTCTAAGATGTGATGCAATTCATTATACATGATATTTTATAATTAATGATTATTTAAATTAATTTAATTAATAAATATGATTTATATTACACTAATATCATTATATCAATGATATAACTATATCCTACAAATAGGATCTTATATGAGAAAACATACATAAGAATATAAAGAATTTAATAACCAATCGAAGAGTAACAATGTTACTAATAAATAGATGATAGTATTATCACATATGATGACTATGATTCTATAATAAGTTAGTGACCTAATTTAAATCATTATACATACAGTTCAAATACATATAAAATATATTGGACCTATGTTATGGGATTATTTTGCAATCTCATTATATAATGATATCGTTTATACATAAGTATTTACTGTGGAATATTTATCATCCAAATCCATGTTTTCTAAAAATTCAATAGTATTTATATTATTCTAAAATTTTTTATATTCATTCATAACCATTGGTGAATTATTATTAAATGGTTTTATAATAATATTTTGTCATTTTTCGATACGAGGTACATTTAGACTTTTCAGATAAAGGCATGAGATGAATGTTTTATTTTATCATATATTACATGATGGGGATTTAAATTTTCATAACACCATATTTTCATGAATAATCCATAAAATGATAGTATGTTTAATTTCAAATAAATTAATTTATTCTAAAAAAATTTCGGCATTTGAGAAAATAAAATGTTTTTGAAGAAGAAAGGATATTTTCCTGAATAATTATTTTAAAGTGTTCAATAAAAATTATTTTCCATAAAAGATTGAATTATTTAATAGGTTTTTGTTTCAAGTATACAATCCGTAATATTATTATTGTTTTATTACATTTTTATGAAATGATATTTAGTAAATCCATTTGTGTTACATGAATTATGTTATGATGAAATGTTGTTTAAGAAACCCATTTTATTCTATGGGTTATGCTAGGATTAATGATTTGTGTTTGTTTGGAACAAGTATGAATTTATTCATTATGAGATTCATGGAGCATATATATCACTCTAATTCACAGGTTACAAATTTATATATCATGATACAAACATAATTATAAAATAAAGAAAATCTTGTTCCATAATACTGGGATTTAAAAACAAGAAAATCTCATTCAGTAATACAGTGATATAACAGAAAGTAAAACCAATTTTGTAATGGAATTTTTTCACTTTAATAGTCTTAGAAATGAGCCTTGGTTAATATATAAATAATTTTCAATGCTTTTTCAAAATTTCCATGGTTTATTCAATTGCTAGTTTTCATGGCTCATTTTCCTTTATGAATTATGCCTTATGAACTAAATATATTTAATTCATGACTCATGATATTGATATTTTTTATATGTGGTATAATTGTCAAATTATTTGTTCATGCTTTTACAATGTTATCATTATATTTATTTATATATTTTATAGGTTTACCCTTAATGATATTTTGAGCTCACTTATTTTTATGTTTCTTTTCCATAGTATATAAAAAAGGTTATTACATAAGATGTGTCAAAAATGGTATCTAGTTGTGAAGGAAAACACATGAGATATTGTCAATTTTTTATGAACTACTTGATTTGGATTCCTAGTTTTTGAGGACACTAAACTAATATGGTCATTGGGTTTATGTTTATGTCATGTATTATGTATTACTGGAATGTAATGAAATATCGATGCACATTAATCATAGGGTAATTAAAAACACGTCTTAATATAGAAAACTAATGAAGTTTCATTGAGGAATCGAGTGTATAGTAAAATAATGATTTCGAGAGGACATTGACCATCCATTTCTTATGGCCAAAGATTATTTTGGAAATGATAAACATTCTAGACATGGAGAATTGTTTGTGAAAAGAAGACTTATAAAAATAGGTAAATTTCATGTTGTAATTTTTTAGAAGTTGGTATCGATTTTCTCCCCACAATGATGTGAGGAGGATCCCTATACAGGTCGAACAAGTGTGCAGAGAAGATGGAGGAAAATTTTATCTAATGGTTGGACCAGAGATATAATGTTCTGGTGTAACTATGTAACCTATGATAATAATAATCATGACATACATATTTCTCATTATATTATCATATAAGGATATGAATCATACATATTATTGGGGTCATAGTAACTTATAGATGAGCTCGCACTTGAGACAAGGCTCATACAAGATTTTCATGGGAAGATTTATCTCAAACGTTAGATCAAGGAAGAAATACCCTTGGATCTTTTTTGATTTAATGGTGACATTTATGTTCATGATTCATGCTATATTAATGTCATGTGACTAATAAATGTATATAAAATCCCAAATGAAATAGAGGATAACTAGATTGGGATGTCCAAACATATCAAAGACGAGAGTAGTGAGGAAAATACAAACCATGTCTCTATGGTATCATTGATTGAGAGAAAGTTTGTGTGGTGTCATGACCCCCTCCCTACAAATATTACCCTCTTGACTTGAAAATAGAGAATGAAATATAATGAACCTAGAGTCCCACCATGAGTAATCCCCAGTATGGAAACAAACACTAAAGGAAAAAAAATATCACAAAATGGGAGAAATTATCCATTTGTAGTAAAAACAATTATGAGATAATATGGTACCTCCCAAAACAAATACATGTGGAATATGAAGTATAAATCTGAAATCAATTTCGCACTACATAATTATAATATTGAAGTCACAAATTAAATATAAACTGCATAGAAATAATACCAAATCTAAAGTTATGCAGTGACACATCAACTGTCCCAATTTTCCTGATAGTAATGCCCAGCATGGTCCATTTATTCTTCCATGAAACCTTAATGATGTTTTTTATATATAGGGTTATAATACAATTATACCTAGTATGAAAAAGAGAAGTCTCTCATGGAGTTGTGGGAGATCCATACTTATTCTCCTATGAGAAAACAATTGATCTATCAACGACTAACATGGTATACTGACCATATCAACCCCTCCAAGTCACACTCACCATGTAACACAAGTCAAGTAAAGTAATATAGTCAGAACATCGATTGTACGTTACCCTAAACCACAATCCAATGGATTATCCACCCTCCCACCATATTGGAAAACATCATGGCTCTCCAACAACTAATGAACCCAACACATTACCACCCACCCACCCAAAACGGGTCCTCACAACCGCATCTTTCCCGCAAACACATGGGCGAAATTCCACATCCACTCCCTCCCAAACACACCTATGCATCACAATTACATATCACCCAGAGACACCAAGGCCCTATACAACATCACATCCAGAATTCTCCAGGGAACATGATACATCACATCTCGATTAGATGTGGGAAACACAACACATATCAACCCAAGGACCCATAAGAAACAAAACTCTCCCACACACATGTGCCACATGAATCACAACTTTCATAAAGAATATTGGTTTATCACCACCTTGAAGAGAGAGAAGGTATGGTCGGGTGTCCAGCCATCCATCCTCCCACCTAGATAATTGGGAAAGACCCCCTCCCTAATGAAAATGGTTTGTTCAGAAGATGGTGTTGAACTATGGTGGGGTTTGTAGATAGATCATAAATGAAACACATATATATATAATAACAAAAACTCATTCCCAACCTATGTATTTTAAACTGAATACCATCTCACGATAATACATCTGCTGCTACTTATAAAAGCACAACCACACAACAAGACACAAGTTAAAAAGTTCCCCCACCTAATTCATTTAATGAATTATTATTTTTTATTAAACAATTCAGTTAATCATTCCATAATTACATGGGATACTAATAAACACAAGGGATAATAGGAAACACAGCCAATGTTATCTCCAAATGTTATGATCTATATAAACTAAATTTTCTTCACATTCTTCTCCATTTAAAACAGATTCATAACATGAAATAAATCGATACCGAGACAATGGGTAATGTTTTTTTCATTCTAATCATGGTGAATCATTAGGAAAATTTCCGATACCAACCACTACAATCATCATTCTTAAATTTTATTCTTCCTAATCCATCTTCTCAACAATAAAACTCACCCAAAACACAGCTATAACTAGAAATATATCTAACCATAACCATTATTGATATCCCTACTGCATAACCACATGACACCAATCACATCCAAGAACATAAATAGAGAACAACCCAATGGCAGCCCCACTGCACAATAGTTCTCATCCATTCCACTCTGAATCAATATCTCATCCTCATATTACATTACATTACTCACACCACCCCACATCACAAATCCAATCCCACAATCTAACAACAAAAAATGTCAGAACAAAGCCACACACAACAACACCTACCATGGATTCACATATTAATATTTAATGAGGAATTCCACATTCAGTTTACACATGATAATTAAAGGGTTGTCGTAGAAACAATTTTATCATAGGGAATCCATTCATTATTTGAGTGTAAGTGGTTAAAAGGTTTTTCCTAACATATGTTTAACCGGAAAAATACAACAACATACCCACAATCTATTTGGTGCACAAACAAAGACCCCGAACATACATGATTTTTAGTAGTTATATATCCCATATATTTCACAACATTGACAAGAATAAAAGAATAATAGAAGTATATTTTCCCCACCCCTTGTGATAATCTTATAATGATCCAAGAATCATTACATATTGTGTATTCATCTATCTTAAAAAGGATACACTCATACACACAATCCACATGATTCAAAAATAATGGAGAGACAAAGTAGTCCCTACCATGAATAACAAGCATCCATCACTTCCTTATTGCGCCAACATAGGTGTTGTGCAAGCACCAGGATGAACTTATAAGGAAAATGAAATACAAAGCTACACCACATCGCATTAATCCTAAAGTAATAATGGTTTGGGGTGCACAAATAGAAAATTTAAGTGAACACGGAATAGAAAATCTCATATTTAGAAAAGAAAAAAACCTAATTAACCTAAAGGAAATGTTTTTGAAGTCAAATAAATTCTGATCATGACCAAGGCCTTGTGGTTTGGAAGGAAAAAAGGAGACTTTATGTTTTTAAAAGGTATATAAAATTTGGAATTGCTCAAAAAACATCTAAATATGATATGTTACTCATTTTTCATCAAATGAAATGGAAAAGGGAATAAAATAGAAAAATTGTAGAAATATAAAATATTGATATACTGTAACAAATGACTCACCATTGAGTGAATCACAGTCGTTAGTCAATAATGTCGAGCAGTAACTGGCAAGCTAC
The DNA here is from genome assembly GCA_963277665.1 of Viscum album. Taxonomy (NCBI): domain Eukaryota; kingdom Viridiplantae; phylum Streptophyta; class Magnoliopsida; order Santalales; family Viscaceae; genus Viscum; species Viscum album. The sequence continues at coordinate 1,361,887,400 of OY728162.1, read as the reverse complement.
ACATGTAAGTCACCAATTCCCTCCACCACATTCAAGATATTGATGTGGGTCATTAGTGTGAGATACTGGTGGATGAGTCTCTATTGGGTTACTCACAATTGGATGATTCACCGCTATGTGAGTTTCCATTGGTGACTGTCTGTCATGACCTACCATTGCAACCTACCATCAACGACTCACAGCAGCAAGTCACCGGTGAGAGTCACTATTCTAACTCACTATTTCTGACTCACCTGTCCAAACACTCTTTCTTGAGTCACCATTATGACTATAATAGGCAACTACATGTGGATAACTCACTATTGTGACACACCTACATGTGTGTGAGCTAACATTGGAAAACCTGATTTTTATAAAAACAACTCTTGAAATGATTCACCATGACCTCTCGTAACACTCCAAACAATGGATTTTCACAATGTAACATGCTAGAGAGATCCATGAAATTACATCAGATACCTTGTCTAATATTATCGACCTTGATAATTCAAAACCAACTCATCTGAAAAAATAGGGTCCGAAAAACCAACTTATGAGATACTAATGATGGATCTTACTTCTATATAAATATGGGTACCGACATGAAAGCATCATCTAATGACTACTAAAACAACTGACTAGAAGACACACCACAAAACCTAAATAACCACACTTTCCATGTAACACCAGGAGATTTTTTGAGAAATATTATTTTTAATTTCATTGATGTCTTATGTTGTATGAAACACCATGATTATCTTGTTCCATACACAACAACATATTATCTTATAGTATATGAAACACTATTCTTGTCTTTATTTACATGCAAAGAAACCTTCCTCGATAAATATTGTTGTACGCAATACTGAGTTTTACTAAACAACGAAATGTTATTAAAATATTATATAAACTAGCCGTTATGAATAGTAATACCCACTTTTGAAATTTTTTAAATTTTATCATTAAAAATGGACTTCATTTTTGGATATATAATTTTGAAACAATACTAGGGTAATTTTTTTATTTTTTTTCTTAAAACATTCAATTTTTGATAAATAGTGAAAACACAGAGTTATTTGTTAAAACCGACATTTTATTTAAATAATAATTTATTTTATTTAAATTTATTTTATTTCACAATATATACATAATACATATATATGATCAATGTAATTAATTGGAGACATTTTATAAAAAAACTAAATATATAAATATTTTATTGAAATTTTTACCGTCTTTTACCCCCCTCCTAAGAGAATTTGAAAATTAACAAAATACATAATTTTAAAATTTATGTGAGTGGAATTTTAAAAATAAAATAGACATGGTTTATATCAATAAATAAAATGTGGTTCAATATGATAATAATATTTTTTTGGTGAATAGTCACTTTTTACTTTTATTTCCCACGGTAAAAAGTAAATAGGGTAATTAATGGTAAAAATGATATTATTATTACCCTAACACATGTCCTAATCCTACTGAATAAGTAAAATTCAGCCAAAAACAACCTTAGTAATAAAATATTACCATTTAGGTCCCCTTGTATTAGATGAGGAAATTTATTTTTCTTTTATTTAAAGAAGATTTAAAATAGTTAAAATCCATGATTAATAACTAAAACATTTTTAATATTGGGTTATACAAAAGATAAATTATACTATTAATATTAATTAGAAATATAAATCGATTTCCAACTTAATGGTATTTTATTTATATTCTTTATACAATAAATTTTTTAATTTATTTATGACACAATAATGATGTTGAAGTTACCTAATTAAAGAAATATTAACATAATTGATATTATAAATACCCAAATAAAAGTAATTTGAGACTTTTTATTAATTAAACTAATTTTATAGGTTAATATAACATATTGGGGTTGATTAGATTAAATATTTTCTAAGTAATAATTCTTTTGTGCATTTCGAAAAAAATACCAAATTATGTCAAAATTTACATAAAAGAGTTTTTAAAACAAATATTATATTATTTATTGATATAATGGTCCTAAAAATCAATGGTTCGGCCAAAAGTCTTATATAATAATATATATGACATTAATGAAAAAATTTAGGTTCTATTAGTAGTTTATAGTAAGTTTATTAACCATATAGTGTAAGGATGCAAGAAGACACGATAAAAGTTAAATTATTTAACTTAGATTTAAATCTAAATGATAAGGTTAACATGGTAATCTAAACATGTCTAAAACCTATTGGTTGAGAGTAGTTAGACCCATACCCACCATATCCTCTAAATAAGTCACATTTTAGCCATTATAAACCGAATATTAATTTGTTATAAAATAATATTTTATGGTTTTCCTAAGGTGCCCCTCACCCCTCTAATAAAAGGGCACTCTCCCTTCACTCTAATTCACACCTTCTAAGCCATTTTTATTTACAAAACTCTACCAAAATACACTATCAACTATCCTACCTTCATATTATAGGCCTTACTTTAGTCACAATTCCAACTAAAGGATCCCTTTTGATCAAATCAAAAGGAAGAACCCGAAGAAGAGGTAAATGTATCACTACTTATTTCATGTTACTTTCTTCTTCCACTAACCCCTTCTTTGTTGTTTTAATTCTAAAATAATTACTCCAGTATATTCTATATACGGTGATGGTATTAAAAATGGTACAACAATATTATTTATTTTATCCGTCCTACAAATGAAAAAGTCCACACACGTGTATACGTACGGCTTACCGTCTCCACCTCGTGGTGTAGTTTGTTATTCAAACATTTCATCATTTGGATTGGTATAATATGGATTATAAATGATTTAAATAATAAATATAACTTTTGTATGATTCTTTATATATGTTATATCATCCAATTATATATGATTTTATTATCAAAAGAATGATATTGTCACCCGTGCGGACGTAAAGACTACCGTCTCCACGACGCGATGAGATTCATTCCCTATATTAACCCTTCCATAATGATTATAATGTATATATATAATAAATAAAAATTAAATTTATGACATAATAATTCTACTGGATAAATATGTATGTATGTATGTACTCTACATACTTCCATTTAATTCAATAAGGAAATGAAAACAGTGATCATGTGTACGTACGGTCTACCGTCTCCATGAACGGTGTATTTCATTTCATTTATCAATCTATAATATACATATATACCTTGAATATATATGATATATATAAATCATTTTTCATATTCTTGAATTATGTAAACCAGGATATATGTAATAACATCAAGAACAACAAGTCGAAACACGTACGACAAATGAAATGATTTTACCCAAAACGCTGCTTTAACATGGAATTTACAAAAGAATGGGTAATATAAAGTCCTAAGTGAATCATATATGATATCATAAATATTATTATTATTCTATTACAAGTTAATAATATGTATAAACCCACTATGAAAGAGTCTCAGAAACATACATATGAAATTGTACATACGGTAAGGGATAATTTTACAAATCTCATTTTTATCAGAGATTTCTTATACGCAAGTATTTCTTATCGTTATATTTTTCATCCATGTCCATAAAAATGTTTTCCATAAATTTTTTAATATAATTCCATGTTTTTTTAAAGTCATGGTTTACCCTATTTGAATTTTACTTTTTTTTATGGAAGGAATCATTCGTTTGACTACAACATGTGGTACTTTTTGACATTTCCGTTAAAAGTACAAGTAGTATGTTTTTTTAACTTATATAGCGTGAATAGATTTTTACTGTTTCATAATGTCTTATATCCATAAAACGACCTTTAAAAATTTCATGATTATTTTCAAAAAAATTGTTTTCTTTTTAAAATCACACGACATTCTAATAAAAGAAAATGATTTTGACGAAGAAAGGATATTTTCCTCAGAATTCATTTCAAGTGTATTGTCAAAACTATTTCCCATATATGATGATAATATTTAGTATGATTATGTTTCAAGTATAATGTATTTATTATTAACATTGTTGTATTTTTCTTACGATGAAATGATATCCATTTGTTTTATATGGATTACGTTATGACGAGATGATGTTTATGAAACCATTTTTTTTCATTGGGTATTGATGAATGATTCAAGTTTATTTTGTGGCACAAGTAAGAATGATTTCATTATGAGATGGGTGGGACCTATTTCTACCTCCAATTCATTGGATAAATATTTATATCTCATGAGGTAGAAATGTCTGGAACGACATGTGAATCTGGTTCAGTAATATAGGGATGGAAGGGCAAGTAAACCCGGTTCAGTAATGGACATTGTCCACCGCAATGGTCATTAAAGTAATGCCTTCGATACTATGGAAATCATAACATGTGATTAATGGTTGACACAATTAATTTTTTTATTCCCATTAAATTTTATCATGAATAATGTTCCTTTATGATCTTTTCCTTATGTAATTCTAGGATTTATTTCCAAACTCAAGATCTTTATTGTTGAATCATTATGTTCATGATTGTATGTTCTAAGTTATATAGTTTTTTTTATTTTCCCTATTCTTAACATTATTGAGCATTTAAGCTCACCCTTTTTATTTTTTTAACCCCAGGATATAAAGAAAGGTTTTAGGTTATAATAAAAATGGAAGATATTTATAGGAGATGTTGAAGATATTTCAAAATGATTAGAAAATTATGTTTCAAGTTTCCAAACACACTTAACCATTAAGGTCCTTGGGTTTCTGTTATTTTTATGTATTATGTATTCCGCTAATGTTATGTGATGTCCATGTACGTCATGCTTTGGGTCTCTATAGTTGGTATCAGAGGAAATTATTAGTTAAAATTTGGAAACTAGGATGCGAAATCATGAGTGAGATCCCTAGAGATATATATATGGTATGTCTACGGCTATCCCTAAGGTCAAGTATAAGTATAGGATATAGTCCTAGAATTTCGATAATTTTGTTAGAATTTATCCTAAGATGTTAGATATTGAAGGTACTTCCCCATTATTATGTTATTTTCCTAGAATGATTTTTGCCTCTCACACTCTTGTTTTTTTTGGTTTTAGGCAATGGATTGAACCTGAAGGAATCCTATTGATCAATTTAATAGATTATGAAATGATTGTACTCCTGAACAAACCAAATTTTTGGGAAATGGAGTGCAAAATTTTATTGTTATAGTTACTCAATCTATGATTCATTTTATACATCTGAATAAGCATAGAAGGGAACAATATTCTATTGAGTCCTTCATGAGGTAATGTCCACCTTCTTTTAGTGGGTCTTCTGATCCACTTTTTCCTGAAAAATGGATCAGTACGATTGAAAATATATTTTCCATACATCGTTGTTCAGAACATGAAAAAGTCATTCTGGCTATTTACCTTTTAGAGGCTGAAGTAGACCAGTGGTGGACTCTAATTAAGAATATGAGGCACTAAGATGCAATTTAATCCATGGAATGGGATGAGTTCAAGACCTTATTTTTCAATAAGTACTTCCCTCGTATTCTTCAAACAAGGTTAGAAAAGGAGTTCCTTGAGATTAAGCAAAAGGATGATGAATATATTGGTATTTACGAGGCGAATTTTTCAAGGCTTTCAAGGTATGCATATGGATTTATAATCCAACCTGAATGTAAAATTCATCGACTCTTTATTGTCTTAAAACCAAGTCTTCAAAGGTCATTATCTATAAGAGACATCAACATGTATGAAGAAATTTTTCTTTGTTCTATCAAGGTAGAACTGGAAGTTGGTGTTATATATCCATCTCATGGTTTTGAATAAAAATGAAAGATGGAGTTCAAGGAAAAATCTCAGAACAATGGTGAAAAGAAGGTGAATGTATCGTTATACTCAAATTGTGTAAAGAAGAAAGATGAAGATTGTATAAAAGGTTCTAGAAAATGCATCAAGTGTGGAAAAGAAGGTCATCGAGCAGGTTAGTGATGATTTAATGGTAAAAGTGATTCTAATGACGTGAATAGAGAAAATACAATAGAGAACACCCCACAAACACATTAATGCTTCATGTGCTAGGAAATGGGGAATTATGCTAATCAATGCCCTAATCCAGGGGTTAATGATGATCAACGTGAAAAACCTCCTAAGGAAAAGGAAAAATAGAAGTCACATTCGATCACTGTTTGTGATTTTTAGAAAGAATATGATATTGTGGAATGACTAAGTGTTTATGTAATGGAATTTCGAAATAGTATCGTGGAATCTCATTTATTGTATCGTGGAATTTTGGAATATCTATGTATTGGTTTTCAATAATTGCATGGTATCGGTAACCATGAAAAGTGATTGAAATATTTTTGGAAAGAAGATGATATGCACATAAGGAAGGGATAAGGAGAAAATAATATGCCTGATAGTATTAATGAGCTCATTATTGATGTAAGGACAAGGTGATATCATGGTTTGAGTATACAGAATTTTAGGAATTTTGGTATGTGGAAAGAGTTAACATTTGACAGCATTCATGTTTTCAAGAAAGTTCAATGGGTATTCATTTATCAAGAGAATACATGATTAAGGTACTGATATGTTTTGAATATGACCAAAAAGATATATCTTATGATATATGGATGATAAATGATGGTAATCACATGCATTTTATATGACCTCTCTAGTAATCATTTTCTTTTTACAATGAGATTGGACTAAAGTATTTTTGATTAGCCTAAAGGTTATAATGGATTAATTTAGACATAATATAGTATTTCATAAGTCTATAACTTTTTGATTTTATTTCTAAAATGTTATAATAGTATAGTTTTAGAAAATCGACAACCCGTAGGACGGGTGACAACCCGTCACGTCAGACAGGGTTATAGGAAACAAACCCAGAACTGAAGTGCAACAGGCCTTTATCACATACCACTCACCTATAGGAAGTCCACGGTTAGTATAAATTAGTTTTTGTTTATTAAGTGGTATGATATATGAATTATAAGTTATTTTTAGGTACCATATACGATTAATCTCACCATATATGGACTTATGTATATTTAGTAACTTTTGTTAACCTTTTCTTTGAGACAGATGGAATGTCCTATCATTCTATCATATGATCCTCTAACACTTCACACAAGAAAAATTCAACATCATTTCATTATGAGATTTGGAGGAGATTGTTCAAGGAACGAACAATAGTGAGATTGTACAAAAATCAAACATGTATTTCTTTTAATTCAAAAATTCATCAACATTTAGGAAATGATCTTGAAAACCAAAAATGATGTCCTATTGCCCTCATATTTGATTAATCAGATGGTACCTTAGATTATCACAAATTTATGGGTTTTCGATTGTTGGATTTTTTATATCTATGTTCTCTATCACTCTCAATTCGAACTTTTTGGTTAGATTTCTCTTCCATATCCATATTTTCACCTATGTTATCCTATAAGAAACCCAGTGATCAGTTAATTTGGGTGACCGGTAAGTTTCATACATTAGTTTTTAATGTTAAGAATTGGTATTATTTATTATGATTTGGGTTTCTATTAAATAATATTTCAAGTAGTAAACCATTTATAACCCCGAAAAATTTCGAGGGTGAAATTTATTTTAAGGGGGGTATAATTTAACACCCCGAGATTTTATGAGAAATATTATTTTTAATTTTTTTGATGTCTTGTGGTGTACGCTACACCTTTATTATATTGCACCAAACACAACACCGTATTATATTTTAGTATATGAAACAATATTCTTGGCTTGCTTTACACGCAAGAGAATGCATCCTCAATATCTTGTATTGTACGCAATACCTTGTTTCACTAAACAACGATTTGTTATTAAAATATTATATAAACTAGCCGTCATGAATAGTAATACCCACTTTTTGAAATTTTATAAATTTTGTAAAACAAAATGGAATTCATTTTTGGATTTGGAATATCAAAATTCGACTATGGTGAGATTTTTTTATTTTTCTGAAAACATTTAATTTTTGATGAATAGTGAAAACACTGAGTTATTGGTTAAACTGATTTTTTTTAAATAATAATTTATTTTAATTAAAGTTATTATTTGTCAACATAGATACATAATAACTATATAAGTTCAATTTAATTCGTTTGACTCATATTATAATAATTTTAAATAAATAAAAATTTTATTGAACTTTTTACCGTCTTTTACCCATCTCCTAGGTGAATTTGAAAATTTACATAAAACATAATTTTACCTCTTTTGTGAGTGAAATTTCAAAAATTCGAGAGACACGGTTGATATCAATAAGTAAAATGTGGTTCAATATGTTAAAAATAATTATTGGTGAACAGTAACATTTTACTTTTATATACCACGGTAAAAAGTAAATAGGGTAATTAAGGGTAAAAATGATATTATTATTACCCTAACTCATGTACTAATTATTTTGGATAAGTCTCATTCAACAAAAAAAACCATAAGAGTAAAATATTACCATTTAGGTCCACTTGGATTAGATTTGGACATTTATTATTATTTTATTTAAATTAGAGTTAAAATAGTTAAACCCAAAGTTTAATTACTACAACATTTTTAATATAGGGATATACATAAGATAAATTACGTTATAAATATTCATTATAAAGCTAATAATATTTAATACATAATGGTATTTTATTTATATTTTTTATACATTAAATAATTTAATTTAATTATGACACAGTGATGATGTAGTAATTACTATATTATTGAAATATTAACATAATTGATATTATAAATACCTAGATAAATGTAATTTGTGACTTTTTATTAATTATAATAATTTTATAGGTTAATATAACATATTAGGGTTGGTTAGATGAATTGTTTTATGAATTAATAATTCATTTATGAATTTATAAAATACAAAACACGAAATATAGACAAAATTGACATAAAAGTGTTTTTAAAACAAATAATCTATTATTTATTGATATAACGGTCCTAAAAATCTATGTTTCGGACAAAATACATATGCCATAATATATATGACATTAATGAACCAATTGGGGTTATATTGGCAGTTTATATGAAGTTTATTTATTATATAGTGTAAGAATACAAGAAGACATGATAAAAGTTAAATTTAAATGATAAGGTTAAAATGGTAAACTAAACTTGTCTAAAACCTATTGGATGATATTATTGAGACCCATACCCACCCTATCCTCGAAATAAGACTCTTTGGACCCATTATAAACCGAATATAAATTTATTATAAAATAATATTTTATGTTTTTTCTATAGGTACCGCTCACCCCTCTTAAAAAAGGGCACTCATCCTTCACTATAATTCACACCTTCTAAGCCATTTTTACCAACCAAAATCTTCCCATATACCCTCTCAGCTATCATAACATCATCCAAAAGGCTATTCTTTAGTCAGAAATCCAGCCTAAGGAGCCCTTCTGATCAAACCAATAGGAAATGCCTGATGATGAGGTAAATGTCTCACCACCTATTTCAAATTCTGTTCTTCTTCCACTTCCTCCTCATTTATCATTTCCATTATAATATAATAAATCCAGTATATTATATATATTGTTATTTTATTATAAAAACAGTACAAACATATTAGTTATTTTATCCATCCTATAAATGAAAAAGTCACCACACGTGCTTACGTACCGCTTAACCTCTTCACGTCATGGTGTATTTTGTTATTAAATCATTTCATCATTTGGATATGTATAATAATGATTATAAATGATGTAAATAATAAATATAACATTTTAATGATTCTATAAATACTATATATCATCCAATTATATACGATTTAAATATCAAAGGAATTATATTGTCGCTCGTGCGTACGTACGGACTACCATTTACACGACGCGATGAGATTCATTTCCATGTTAACTATTCAAGAATGATTATATAGTATATATATAATAAATAATAATTAAATTTATGAAAAAATAATTCTACTGGATATATATATTTACTCCAATTACTTTCATTCAATTCAATAATTAAATGAAAACAGTGTTCATGCGTACGGATGATCTACCGTCTCCATGAATGGTGTATTTCATTTCATTTATCTATCCATTATATACGTATATATCCTAAATATATATGATATATATAAATCATTTTTAATATTCTGTAATTATTTAAACCATGATATATGTAATACCATCATGAATAACAAGTTGAAACACGTACGATACATGAAATGATTTTACCCAAAACGTTGCTTTAACATGGAATTTACAACATAATGGGCAATATAAAGTCCTATGTGAATCATATATGATATCATAAATATTATTATGATTCGGTTAAAAGTTAATAATATGTTTAAACCCACTATATAGGAGTCTCGAAAACATACGGATGAAATTGGACATAAGGTAAGGGATAATTTTGCAAATCTCATTTTTATCCGAGATTGGTTATACGTAAGTATTTACTAGGGTTATATTTTACATCCATGTCCATAATTTTTTTCATAAAGTGTTTAATATTATTACATGTATGTTTAAAGTCATGTTTTCCCCACTTTTACTTTTACTTTGTGTTATGGAAGGAATCTTTCTTTTGTTTACCATACGTGGTACTGTTTGACATTTCCGTAAAAAGTACAAGAAAAATGTTTTTTTAACTTATACAACATGAATAGATTTTTAATGTTTCTTAATTACTTATATCCATAAAACACCCTTTACAAAATTTCATGAATATTTTCAAAAAAATTCTTTTGTTTTAAAAGCACACGACATTCTGATAAAATAAAATGATTTTGACGAAGAAAGGATATTTTCCTCAAAAATTCATTTCAATTGTTTTGTCAAAACTATTTCCCATATATTATAATATTGTTTAGTATGACTATGTTTCAATTATAATGACTTTATTATTTAGATGGTTTTATTTTTCTTACGATTAAATGATATCCATTTGTTTTATATGGATTACATTATGATGGGATGATGTTTATGAAACCAATTGTTTTCATTGGGTTTGATGAATGATTCATGTTTATTTTGTGTCACAATTAAGAATAATTTCATTATGAGATGAGTGGGACATATTTCTCCCTCCATTTAATTGGTTAAATATTTATATCTCATGAGAGATTCATGTCTGGAACGACATGTGAATCTGGTTCAGTAATATAGGGCTGGAACTACAAGTAAACCCAGTTCAGTAGTGAACTTTGTCCAGTATGATGGTCTTGAAGTAATGCCTATGATACTATGGAAATCATAACATTGACTAATGGTTTCCACAATTACATGTTTAATTTTCATTCAATTTTATCATGATAAATGTTCCTTTATGATCTATGCCTTATGTACTTCAATGATTTATTTCAAAACTCAAGATCATGATTGTTTAAACATTATGTTCATGTTGTTATGTTTTAAGGTATATGGTTTGTTTTATTTTCTCTGTTATTAAACTTATTGAGCATTTTAGCTCGCCCTTTTTATGTTTTTTTATCCCCAGGATATAAAGAAATGTTTCAGGTATGAATAAAATGGGAAGATATTTATTGGAGATGTTAAAGATCTTTCAAAATGATTAGAAAATTATGTTTCGAGTTTCCAAAGACACTTAACCATTATGGTCCTTAGGTTTCTGTTATTGTTATGTATTATGTATTCTGCTAATGTTATGTAATGTCCATGTACATCATGCTTGGGGTCTCTACAGTTGGTATCAGTGTAAATTATTAGTTATCCTTTGGAGACTTGGATACGAAATATTCAGTGAGATCCCTAGATATATTTATATGGTTTGTCTACTGATGTCCCTAATGTCAAGTATAAGTATATGTTATAGTCCTAGAATTTCGGTAATTTTGTTATAATTTATCCTAAGATGTTAGATATTTATGGTACTTCTCCATTATTATGTTATTTTCCTAGAATCATTTTTTCCTCTCACGCTATTATTTTTTGGGTTTTAGACGATGGCTGGAACCTGAAGGAATCTTCTTGATCAATGTAATGTATTATGAAATGATTGTACTCCTAAAAAAACCATGTTTTGGGAAATGGAGTGAAAGATCTTATTTCTATACTTACATAAGCTATGAATCATTCTGGACATCCGAATGAGAAGAGAATGGAACAATATTCTATTGAGTCCTTCATGAGGTAATGTCCACCTTCTTTCAGTGGGTCTTCTAATCCACATCTTGTTGAACAATGGATCAGTACGATTGAAAATATATTCTCCATAAATCGTTGTTCAGAACATGAAAAAGTCATTCGAGCTATTTACCTTTTAGAAGGTGAAGCAGACCAGTGGTGGACTCTAATTAAAAATATGAGGCCCCAAGTTGAAATTGAATCCATGGAATGGGATGAGTTCAAGACCTTATTTTTCAATATGTACTTCCCTCATATTCTTCAAAAAAGGTTAGAAAATGAGTTCCATGAGATTATGCAAAAGGCTGATGAATCTGTTGGTATTTACAAGGCGAATTTTACAAGGATTTCAAGGTATGAATCTGGATTTATCATCCAACCTGAAAGTAACATTGATCGATTCTTTAGTGTCTTAAAACCAAGTCTTCAAAGGTAATTAGCTATTAGATACTTCAACATCTATGAAGAAATTGTTCTCTGTGCTATCAAGGTAGAAATAGAAGTTGGTGTTATATATACATCTCATGGTTTTGACAAAAAATGAGAGATGGAGTTCAGGGAAAAATCTCAGAACAATGGTGAAAATAAGGTGACTGTTTCTTTATGCTCAAATTGTGGAAAGAAGGAAGGTGGAGATTGTCTAAAAGGTTCTAGAAAATTATTCAATTGTGGAAAATAAGGCCATCGAGCAGTTTAGTGATGATGTAATGGGAAAAAATATTCTTATGACGTGAATAGAGAAAAGACTTTAGAGAACGCCCCACAGACACTTTAATGCTTAATATGATAGGAAATGGGGCATTATGCTAATCAATGACCTAATCCAAGGGTTAAAGATGATCAACGTGAACAACCTCTTAAGGAAAAGGACAAATGGAAGTCGTGTTTGATCACTATTTGTGATGTTGTGGAATGACTATGTGTTTATGTAATTGAATTTCAAAATAGAATCGTGGAATCTCATTTATAGTATCATTGAATTTTGGAATATCAATGTATTGGTTTTCAATAATTGCATGTTATTGGTAACCAAGAAAAGTGATTGAAATATTTTTGGAAAGAAGATGATATCCTCACAATGAAGGGATAAGGAGAAAATAATATGTTTGATAGTATTAATGAGCTCATGATTTATGTAAGGACAATGTGATATCATGGTTTGAGTATATATAATATTAGGAATTTTGTTATGTGGAAAGAGTTAACATTTGACAACATTCATGTTTTCACGAAAGTTTAATGGGTATTCAGTTTTAATGAGAATATGTTATTAAGGTACTGACATGTTTTGAATATGACGCACAAGATATATCTTATGATATATGGAAGATAAATGATGGTAATCTCCTGCATTGTATATGACCTCTCTAGTAATCTTTTTCTTTTTATAATGAGATTGGACTGAAGTATTTTTGATTATCCTAAAGGTTAGAATGGATTAATTTAGACATCATATAGTATTTCATAAGGCTATAAATTTTTGATTTTATTTCTGAAATGTTATAATAGTATAGTTTTAGAAAATGGAAAACTCGTAGGACGGGTGACAACCCGTCACATCAGACAGGGTTACGTGAATCAAACCCAGAACCAAAGTGTGACAGGCCTTTATCGCCCACTACTGGCCTACAAGAAGTCCCTGGTTAATATAAATTAGTTTTAGTTTATTATGAGGTATTATATATGACGTATAATCCAATTTGACGAACCATAGACGATTAATCTCACCATATATGGACTTATGTATATTTAATAACTTTTTCTAACCTTATGTTAGAGATATATGTAATTTCCTATCATTCTATCATATGATCTGCTAACACTTCACAGAAGACAAATTCAACTTAATTTCATTATGTGATTAAGTGGAAATTGTTCATGGCACGAACAATAGTGAGAATGTACGAAAATCAAGAATGTATTTCTTTTAATTCATAAATTCATCAAAATTAGGGAAATGATCTTGAAAACAAAAAATGATGTCCTATTGCCCTCATATTTGTTGAATCAGATGGTACCTTAGAGCATCTGATATATATGGATTTTTGATTGTTGGATATTTCATATCCATGTTCTCTACCACTCTCAATCTGAATATTATGGTTAGATTTCTCTTCCATATCCATATTTTCACATATGTTAACCTATAGGAAACCCAGTGATTAGTTAATTTGGGTAACCGTTACATTTCATACATTAGTTTTTAATTTTATGATTTGGTATTCCTTGTTACGATGTAGGTTTCTATAAAAGAAAATTTCAAGTAGTAAACCATTTATAACCCCGAATAATTTCGAGGGTGAAATTTATTTTAATGGGGGTTTAATGTAACACCCTGGGATTTTATGAGAAATATTATTTTTAATTTCTTTGATGTCTTGTGTTGTACACTACACCAAGATTATCTTGCACCATACGCAATACCGTATTAGATTGTAGTATATGAAAAACTATTATTGGCATTGGTTATATGATGAGAAACCTTCGTCAATAGCTTGCATTGTATGCAATAACATGTTTCACTAAACAACGATATATTGTTAAAATATTATATAAACTAGCCGTCATGAATAGTAATACCCTCTTTTTGAATTTTTATAAATTTTATCATGAAAAATTAAATTGATTTTTGGATTTGAAATATATAAATTAGCCTATGGTAAATTTTTTGTATTTTTCAGAAAGCTTTTATTTTTTGAGGAATAGTGAAAACACGAAGTTTTTGGTTAAACCCAAATTTTTATTAATAATAATTTATATTAAATAAATTTATTATATATCAAAATATATAAATAAATACTATATAAATTCAATTTAATTCATTTGAGTCATTTTATAAAAAAAATTGATAAATAAAAATTTTATTGAACATTTAACTGTCTTTTACCCACCTCCTAAGAGAATTTGAAAATTTACATAAAACATAATTTTACAACATCTGTGAGTGAAATTTCAAAAATCCAAGAGACACAGTTGATATCAATAAGTAAAATTCTGTTCAATAAGTTAAAAATAATTATTGTTGAATAGTAACGTTTTTACTTTTATTTACCACGGAAAAAAATAAATATGGTAATTAATGGTGAAAATTATATTATTATTACCCTAACACATGTCCTAATTCTATTGGATAAGTTTTATTCAACAAAAAAAACCTTAGGTGTAAATTATTACCCTTTAGGTCCACTTGGATTAGATTAGGACATTTATTATTATTTTATTTAAAGAAGACTTAAAATAGTTAAACTCAATGTTTAATAACTACAACATAATTAATATAGGGATATTCATAAGATAAATTGCACTATAAATATTTATTAGAAAGATAATAATATTTTCTACATAATGGTTTTTTATTTATATTCTTTATACATTAAATAATTTAATTTAATTATGAAACAATGATGATGTATAAATTACATTATTAATGAAATATTAACATAATTGATATTATAAATACATAGATAAATGTAATTTGAGACTTTTTATTAATTATACTAATTTTATAGGTTAATATAACATATCAGGGTTGGTTAGATGAATTTTTTCTAAAGTAATAATGCATTTATGAATTTAGAAAAAACTAAATACCAAATAGTGACAAAATTGACATAAAAGAGTTTTTAAAACAAATAATATATTATTTATTGATGTAAAGGTCCTAAAAATAAAATTTTATTCCAAAACACATATACCATAATATATATGACATTAATGAACCAATTGGGGTTATATTGGCAGTTTATAGTATGTTTATTAACTATATAGTGTAAGAATACAAGAAGACACGATAAAAGTTAAATTATTTAACTTATAGTTAAATTTAAATGATAAGGCTAAAATGGTGTCAAAAACCTATTGGTTGAGATTAGTGCAATCCATACCCACCCTATCATCTAAATAAGTCTCTTTTTAACAATTATAAACCGAATATAAATTTATTATAAAATTATATTTTATGTTTTTCTGTAGGTGCCGCTCACCCCTGTTATAAAAGGGCACTCATCCTTCACTCTAATTCAAACCATATAAGCCATTTTTTCCAACAAAACTCTTCGAAAATACCCTCTCAACTATCATATCTTTATCTAAGAGGACATAATTTAGTCATAAATCCAACTTAATGATCCCTTTTAAAAAAATCAAAAAGAATAACACGAATAAGATGTAAATGTATCACCGCCTATTTCAAATTCTGTTCTTCTTCCACTTCGTCATTCTTTATTTTTTCCATTATAATACAATAAATCCAGTATATTATATAAAATGTTATGTTATTATACAAATAGTAAATCCATATTAGTTATTTTATCCATCCTATGAATGAAAAAGTCACCACGCGTGTGTACGTACCGCTTACCCTCTCCATGTCGTGGTGTAGTTTGTTATTCAATCATTTCATCATTTTTATGGGTATAATAATGAGTATAAATGTTGTAAATAATAAATATAACATTGTTATTATTCTTTATATATGATATATTAGCCAATTATATATGATTTTAGTATCATAAGAATGATATTGTCGCTCGTGCGTACGTACGGACTACCATCTACACGACGCGATTAGATTCATTTCCATGTTAACCATTTAAGAATGATTATAAATTATATATATAACAAATTATAATTAAATTTATGAAATAATAATTCTACTGGATATATATATATGCACTCCACTTACTTCCATTAAATTCAATAAGGAAATAAAAACACCATTCATGCGTATGTACGGTCTACCTTCTCCCGGAAAGGTGTTTTTCATTTCATTTATCTATCAATTTTATACATATATATCCTAAATAGATATGATATATATAAATATTG
Source organism: Viscum album (assembly GCA_963277665.1). Classification (NCBI taxonomy): domain Eukaryota; kingdom Viridiplantae; phylum Streptophyta; class Magnoliopsida; order Santalales; family Viscaceae; genus Viscum; species Viscum album. The sequence goes on along the minus strand of OY728162.1, from coordinate 1,361,870,547 downwards.
TTTTATATTCTGTAATTATGTAAACCAGGATATAAGTAATAACATCATGAATAATATGTTGAAACAGGTACGATAAATGAAATGATTTTACCCAAAAGGTTTCTTTAACATGGAATTTACAAAATAATGGGCAAAATAAAGTCCTAAGTGAATCATATATGATATCATAAATATTATTATGATTTGGTTACAAGTTAATAATTTGTTCAATCCCACTATACAGGAGTCTCAAAAACATAGGGAAGAAATTTGGCATATGGTAAGGGATAATTTTTCAAATCTCATTTTTATCTGAGATTGCTTATACGGAAGTATTTACTAGGGTTATATTTTTCATCCATGTCCATAATTATTTTTTCAAAAAGTGTTAAATATTCATCAATGTATGTTTAAAGTCATGTTTACCCCACTTTTACTTCTACTTTGTGTTATGTATGGAATCTTTCTTTTGTTTACCATACGTGGTACTTTTTGACATTTCCGTTAAAAGTATGAAGAGAATGTTTTTTAAATTATACGGCGTGAACAAATTTTTACTGTTTCATAATGCATTATTTCCATGAATATTACTTTACAAATTTTCATTATTATTTTCAAAAAAAATCTTTTCTTTTAAAATCGCATCACATTTTGAGAAAAGAAAATTATTTTGAAGAAGAAAGGATTTTTTCCTAGAGAATTCATTTCAAGTGTTTTCTCAAAAATGTTTTCCATATAAGATGACATTATTTAGTATGATTGTGATTCAAGTATAATTTCTCTATTTTTTCATGGTTTGATACTTCTTACGATGAAATTATATCCATTTGTTTTATATGGATTACTTTATGATGGGATGACGTTTATTAATCCCATTTTTTTCTTTGGGGTTTGATGAATGATTCATGTTTATTTCGTGGCACAAGTTAGAATGATTTCATTATGAGATGGGTGGGACCTAAATCTCCATACAATGCATTAGTTAATGATTTATATCTCATTATTTAGACATGGCAGGAATGGAATGTGAATCTGCTTTAGTAATATAGGGATGGAACGACAAGTAAACCCGGTTCGTAATAGACTTTGTCCACTATGATGTTCTTGGCAGCAATTCCTTGGAAACTATAGAAATCATAACATGTTTTTAATGGTTTCCACAATTACATGTATTCTTCCAATGCTATTTGATAATGATTAATGTTCCTTTATGATCTATACCTTACGTACGTCCATGATTTATTTCACAACTCATGATCGGGATTGTTTAAACTTTATGTTCTTGTTTGTATGTTCCAATGTATATTGTTTTTTTATTTTCACTATGATTACCCTTACTAAGAATTTGATATCACCCTTTTTATGTTTTTTTATCCCCATGATATAAATAATGATTTTAGTTAAGAAAAAAAGGGATTAACTTTATGGGAGATGTTGAAGAACATTCCCCATGATTAGAAGACTGTGTTCTGAGTTTCCAAAGACACTAAACCATTACGGTCCTTGGGTTTCTATTTGTTTTATGTAATATGTATTCTAAAAATTTAATTTAATTTCCATGCATGTCATCCTTTGGGTATCTACATTAAAAACACAAAAATCATATAATCCCTTCATCCATGTCCATATACTATCCGCTATGGGTGGCACAGACTCACCAGCACACGTTTTTTGTGTCTTGATAAAAAATATGGCCTCCCCATTTCCCCATGGCATGAATTTAAAAAAATATGGAACAAGGAAACAAATCATATTATAACTAACAAGGTTCAAGAATAACATTACAAATAAAAAAAGAAAAAGGGAAAACTCAAATAAACTATGGGTACTAGGCACACCTCAACTCATATCACTCCCAAGTACTCTCCCCCATGCCACCATGCCTAAACAGCACATGATCCAAAGGAATGGTCCGCCCACATAACAATTGGTCTTAATGAACTTATATCACTTTTGGTCATCCCATTAATGTCATGCCTTCTTCGATAACCAACTCTCCCCAGTCAATGAAATGAGATTGATCTTGAAGATACAAAATGAGTATAGTGATGTGAAATACATCATGGGTCCTCTCTAACTGTGGTTGAGCTGCAAACCAGTATGCCACCTCACAAAATCTCACTAACTCCTTGAATGGATCAATGAACATGGGAGAAATCTTACTCCCTCTGCCAAACCTCAAATTCCCATGTCAAGGGGAAACATTAAAAAATACATTGTCTCCAACCTCAAAGTCCAATGGACTCCTCCTATGATCAGTATATGATTTCTTCCAGGAATTCACCTTTTTTATCCTCTCATGAACAAGAAGATCTTTCTATATCATGCTTTTCACTACGTGAGGGCCCACAATAGCGGTCTCTCCAACCTATATCCAGTATAATGGTTAATGAAATGGTCTTCCATGAAAATATGCATATGGAGATAGTTCAATCAATGATTGAATGATATTATTATATGAAAACTAAACCAAGGGTACTTGTAACACCTTAGATCTTATAAATCACAAGACACACAATCATAACATATCCTAAAATTTTTGGATTGTCCGTTCTGTCTTCCCATCTGTCTAATGGTGGAAGGTAGTACTGAGGCATTATTGAGTGTTAAATGTATAATTAAATCCCCACCAGACTCAAGAGGTAATGAGTTATTCTATATCTGATATAATTGATCATGGAAATCCATGAAACCATACCACATCATACATATACATATATGATAAGGCATAAATTGTGCCTGACTTCTTAATCAAAAATAACTAAGCCAATTTCTTCATCCAATCCACTACTACTCAGTTTTGATCATAGCCACCCTGAACTCCCAATAACACCATGAATAAATCCATTGATATGTCATCCCACATCCATTTGGGTAAATCTAAGAGCTGCAATAAACCAGTTGGATCATGGTTCTCAACCGTCACCTGCAGGAATACTAGGCACTTCTCCATAGTCTTTAATACATACCATTCCATCTCAGGAAACCAAAACAACATCCTCAATCTATGATAAATCATGAAAACTCTAGGATTTATATCTAATTTTGAGTTATGAAACTCTTAAAGAACTCTCACATGCGTAGATACTAGAACAATAATCCTCCCATAGAACATGCACTGATTTTTTTTTGACTATCCCTCTGAAGCAACAACATGGCCAACAAGATCGTGAAACACCTCTAACCATGAGACTCCCTACTAAGACATGTCTACATGCTGCCACAATGAATACAGTATCATTATTTGAAACAAACATCCCCTACTGATTTCCACCCTTGAATTCAAGTGTATAATTTAAAACTCCTCCATCGCCTCCAAGTATCATAGATTCCCAGATTACTTTTTTCTATGACTTCTTTATCATGTCATTAACCATGAAATTCAACTTTCCAGGGGTGTAGGAGATCTTGATATCATTATTCTACTGGAACTGCATCCACCTATATGGTCATAAGTTCATGTGTCACAGGGAAAATATAAACCAAAATATCTTATGATCCTGAATGCCACAAAAATCTCCCTAATGTGGAAATTGCAATACAACATTACTGAATACACAGTAAATGACAACTCTAGAATGTGGGTGGAATATTTATGTTCATGGGGACATAACATCCTAGACCCGTATAAGATCACTCTATTTTGTTGCATCAGCATGCATCCTAATCCAAAATGGGATGAATCAAAAAACACATAAAACATCACCCCTTCCTCTATAAACTGATGTACTGACTAGCTTCCCATTAGATAGACGAATGAGGCCTGGAAATACTCATTCCACACAAAATTTGGGTCTTTCCTGGTCATATCTATCAATGTATATGCAAATCGGTGGAAATCGGGTAAAATCCTTCGGTAATAACCAACAAGACCAAGTATATTACTAACAAGGACCGCATTCTTAGGTGATTCCAAACAAACAAATACTTAAAACTTTGATGGATCCACTACTACACCATGATGAGACACCACATAATCACGAAAATGCACCTATTATGTTTAGAACATGCACTTGGGCATCTTTCTATATAGATTTTAGTGTTGGTGGACCAACAAGATGCTGTTGAGATTATATGTATGCTCGTTCTCTGACTTCGAGTAGTTTTATACGTCATCGATGAATATGATGATGATCCAATCCCAAAACTCACAGAATACAGAGTTCATATTCCCTATTAAAACAACTTCTTAATTCATAACATCAAATGGGATGACTACGAACTCAAAGTTCCCATACCTAATTTTAAAGGTGTCTCAAGATATCACCCTATTTCACAATCAACTAGTGATATCCAAACCAAAGACCAATCATAGAAAACCAACTTTACCCTATTAGCTATTTGAAAATATCATATATTCTTAGAAGAGGGAAATAGTTCTTGATCATTACTTCATTCAAAATCTTGAAGTCCATGTACTACCTCATTGAATCTTCTTTCTAAAAACATATAATCTTCACATGGTGCCACTCTAGGCTAGAAAAATAATTTCTTAATCAAATCATCAATATAAATCCTCATCTCCTGCATCCCAGAAGGATCCATCAGATAAATATCCAATGAGATAACAGAAGAATGAGGTTGTAGGAATATTCCAAACTCAATTAACCATGAAGGCATTAGAGTCAAAACCACCTCAGAAAAATCATTCATGATCTCCCCACAAACATAGAATCATCACGATCCACTACATTCACTAAAAAATAATCCAACAAGAAAATATAAGGCTTTACAAGATGACCTCAAACCTGAAATCTCTACTCACCAATAAAATCAACATGCTGACCATCCACGTATGAAAACAAAACTCTTAACAAGAAGTAGTCGATTAAAGAATGCTTGGAATAAAACTTTTCAATGTCGGTAATAAAATATTATGGTTCTATCGGTATCAAAAATTGATCCCCACAGGACGGATGTGGTACCATAATTTGTTTACAATACTGAAACACATCAAACAAGCTAGTATAACCTTCCAATGGCCTACTCAACTCCAGGGTCATGGGAAGTATCTCTATGTCTTGTATGGGATCATTATATAGATTTGTTGAATAAAAAGATTGAGTATATCCTAAATCAAATGGAGCCCAATTAAGGGTACTAAACCAGATTATCTTACCTCTGAAGATCTCTAGGATTACTAGAATTGCTTCCTATATGGAATGAAAATGATAATTACCAACTCCTATGCCCCATGTATAATGACATCCTCCCAACTAAGTCTAGTTCATGGTACCTTAGGAGTACCCTGATGTCATCATATACATATTCCACCTCCCATCAATGGAGATCAATCCTTTTATCCCAACTACTGAATCACCCAAACAGGAAACTACTGTTGAGGTGGGGATAGAAATTATCCAACTCCACCATAATGATCTAAAACAACCACTAGTCACTAGATCCTAATTTGGATGTGAACTCAACAAATGATGCACCTCATCCCCAATCCCACAAGAAAGGCATGAAGATAAGACGATTGAAATATAAACTACTAAAGTCCACTCTCTACGGGTGGATACCTCGAACCCCTAAAACATGATACCTAATAATGGTAACCCTACCAATCTAAGAACTTTTGGATCCCCTCTCATGGTAGACAACCTAATAAGTTCATCCTCTCAATCATGTTCACCTTAATCTGGACCACCATGTAGGTCATCAATGTAATTGTTCTAAATGTTTACTATATAGAAGGAATATGTGCCTCCTCTATGAATCTATCATGAGACTCTTCATCCATAAAATGAATTAGGGAGAAGAGTAGAGAATCCTATAATATAATCCCTAACCCCCATAATGATATACTCCCTTGATGGAGGGAGATAAATTACTTCTTTTTCTCAACCTTCACAGTGGATGAATGGAATTCTTCACTAAACAAATTCTCAAAATTGTCTAACAAGAATGTTATCCCATTTCCTCCCCCAGGAAAAACATCCACCATTGATGCACATATCCCCGCATTTAGATCACTTTTAATGGAACCATGTATTACATCATATCCCGAATCAAACTGAATGCGCTCTCAAGATACTCGAGATAGCTATCCATTTATATGTCCAAAACACTACCCTCGTTCTTTCCTAGAGTATTCCATTTCATTTTTGTATCATTATATATGACTAGACATCCTCCCCCACAAGATTAATCCTCTACTAGAATACTGGGTCATCCTATTGAGCTTCAAATACCTGAACCAACATGGACGATGACTAGGTTTAATATCCTAAAAGATAATCAAAGAATTATTAAAACTTATTAGTCTTCAATTTTATATAAAAATAATTTTAATTAATTTAATTCATTTTTTATCCATTTAAAATTACATAAATACAAAATTGAGACAAGAAAAAGTTTAACTATGATGCATGTGCCTTTCCTAGGGACTCTACCCTAGATATGATGTATCCTCATATATTCATTCCTCCGGCTTTGATTCTAAACATCAGATCATGGTGGACCTTTCATCAAGTGTCCTAACTAGTCTTCCTGAACCTATGTCACATAATAGGATCACCTAACAATGTTTCCCTACCAACCCATGAAATCCTCACTATTCTTAACTCCAATATCCATTCTATCTCCGAAAAATTTCCCTTTCATAAATATTTTTCATGAACCTCCATCCTAATATAACCCTCTAGAGCTGGAAATGGGGAATGATATATAATGACCCCCATGTCCTGATTCCAGTAGGCCCTAGGGTGACCACCAGCACCAAGGGAATACAAATCTTGCAATATGGGATGGATTAAACATGATCAGGTGATAATATGTTACATCCCAAAACAACTAATATATATATGTATATATATATATATAATAACCCAAAATCCATTCCACATGCATATTTAAAATAATTTTTTCAAATAAACTCATTGGTATATACCAAATGTAAGGATATACAGTGACCCAACAATTTCCCCAATGTACGAGCACGTAATTCCCACCATGGTCCAAATTGTCATTCTATAAAACTAAAATAAATTTTATAAACATTGTGTGATAATACATGTTTACTGAGTAATAAAAACCGATAAATCTCGTGCACAAGTGGGATAATCATACTAATGCTCCTAAGAGAAAGTAGAATAAATAAACCACACCTATCAAGGTATACAAACCAAGCCATCCTCACCATGGGACACTCACCAAATATTTCAAGTCAAGTAAACTAATATAGTATTATCATTGATAGTAGGGTAACTCGCACCACATTCCATCTGATTAGTTGTTGTCACACCCTTATGGAAAATATCCAAGGGCTCGCACCTCTTCTGAGGACACCACATCATAACTCGTCCACAAACACATGGGCATCACAATCACATCTCTCCCATAGACACCTGGGCGACATACCATATCACATCCCACCCACAAACACATGGGAATCACAACTACATCTCCCCCATAGAATAGTGGGTTAAATACCACATCTCATCATGAAGACAATTTGGAAACACAACACATATCATCCCAAATACACGTGGGAAACAAAACACAACTCATCCAGAAGACTCGTGGGAAACAAAACTATCCCACACACACCTGGGCCTCACGAATCACAACCTTTCAAATGAATAATGGTTTATCACCACCTGGAAAAGTGAGTAAAGAAGTGTGGGTGTACAACCATGCATCATCCCATTGGGATTATTTGGGAAGACACTATACCCCATTATAATGTGGGTGTTCATCACATAGTGTACAACTAGGGTGGGATGTCTATTGAAATCACAATTGAAACAAATTTATATATATAATAAAAAACAGTCAATCCCCACCTATGGCATTTCAAAAAACTACCAACTCACTAATGAACAACAACTACTACTTCAAAGAGAACAATCACACAACAAGTCACAACTCAAAACATAAACCAATCCATTTCATTTAGCAAATTATTAATTATTAGTAAACAATTTAGTTATTCATTCCTTCACTGCCTGGAAAACTACTAAACACAAGCAACAATAGGAAACACAAAAAATATAATATTAAAAGATGAAGTGAAATATAAACTAATGTACATTCACAGTCCTCTCCATTTAACACCCATTCATAACATAACATACATTGTTATTTAGTCATAGGGAGAAGCTTCCTGCATGTTTCTCATGGGAAAACACATGGTGAATTAGTTATACCAACCACTATCACCATCATTCATCATTGTCATTCAGCACAATCCATCATCTCAACCATAATAAACTCACAACTCATTGCATCACCCAGCAACACATATCACCTAAACCATTATCTATTTCCCGTCTTCAAAACCAAACCACACCCATCACATCCAGCAATAAAAATATATAAAAATATGATGGATTCCCCACTGCATAACACTACCCATCCATTCCAAAATCAATCAATATCTTAACCTGTGATTCCCTTACACCACCTATACCACCCACATCACATATTAATGCCTACAACCCCACTAAATCACATGTCATAAAAAACCAAAAAACAACATACCACAGCACAAACCAAGGAAAAGAATATTAATATTTAACATGACACTCTTCTTTCAATTTCCTCTTGATAATTCATGAGTTATCACAGGAACAATTTATTCTTGTAGAATTCCATGATTTTCTGAATCTTTGTGGATAACACGATTATAGAAAAGAAGTTCAGCATGAAACTAAAAAAAATTACCCCACAATCTATTTAGTGGATAAACAAAAACCAACAACGACCCTGATTTTCAGAAGGCATATAGCTCATAAAATTTAAAACATCAATTGATAACAAACAAGAATGTAAGTAACTTCTCTCATATAAACAAGAAAATATTTAATCGATCAAATTAACATTATTAATTTGGTACTTTCAATCTTCAAAAAAAGACACAGATATATCCACCCCTAACGATACACATAAAACGGAGGTGAAGGAATACATACCTCAATGAATAGATGATCTAAATATCCATATTGTATAACAACTGCGGGTGCATAGGTATCTATATGATCTTCCATGGGAAGCATGATCCAATGTATTCAGAACAATGCTTGACTCCTTGAGGAATAAAGGATCAGTGTGCACCAAGAGAAAATGGGTGTGAAAATGGAAGAGTGGTTCTCAGTTTTAGAAATGTTATATCCCAAATCAGTGGAATGAACATTTTTTCAAGTCTATTAATAGCTGAACATGACCACGGCCAGGTGTTTTAAAAGGCCAAAAGAAGCTATATGTTTTTAGAAGATATATACAATTTAAAATGGCTCAAAACACATTAAAAATGGTGTTGAACTCATTTATCCTCAACGTAAATGTCATAGGGGTGAAACTGGAAAAAATGGAGAATTATTGGGTTTTGAATAACTATTCAAAATTTCTCACCATTGGGTGAGTCACCGTCAAGAGTCACGGATGAAGAGAAATTGCAGGGAAGATACTCATGTGATTCACCATTGTGAGCTAATGTTGGCATGATATTGGTGTGAGTCACCTGTGTGAGCTACCAATGGAATGGCCAGTATTGGATGACTCACAAATTGACGATTCACTATTAGAGACCTACTATCATGACCAACCATCAGTGCCTCACCATTGTGAATCACTACTGCGAGTCACTGTTATAATTCATTGTTTCTAACCCACTATTCCTAATTCACCAGTCCTGACTCACCATTATGAATCGCCTATGAATCATACAATCTCCACCTATCAGTGGGTGACTCATTGTTTCAACTCACAAACTAGGGGATGAGCTACCATTAAAAAAATTTTGTTTTTTCAAACTCATTAAATGAGTCACCATGGCCTATTCAAACAATTGAAACACTGGATTTTCTCAATGTAATTGACACGAGAGTTATTGGACATTACATGGGGATTAGGTTTTGTATGATAATATAGATGTAGGAAATTCCTCTCATAGAGAATAATTTTCCTTTGGATATAAAAAAAATTCATGTTGTCAACTTATGAAGATCCATTGGGGAATTGTGTGTGTTGTACAGCAATGTTCCTGTAAGACAATGAACATCCACTTTCGATGGCACAGAAGGTTCATGATGATCCAAAATAGATTGATTAACAATGTTCGATGAATTGAAATAATGTGTCTCAACATATTAGGACAATTCAGTTCATGTTTATCCATGTATTTGGGATCCTCCCTACAAATATCTTACTCATCCATAGGGTGGGGAATTGTGATTACTTATTTGGATCTAGATGTGTGTTTGACGATTTAGGTGTCCTGAATTTAAACGTCTCTCATATGTTCTGTCTATACATTGGTAGGGGGAATATTAACTATATTTGTTTCCTTTTAGGGATTGTGGATTCTGTAATTAGTTATCTTCGTGTCCTTAAATATCCAGTGTGTGTAGGAATCTAGCTATACATCATTCTTGGAATACCTTACATTTAAACCTCATGAATATAGGGCATTACTTTTTATGATATTCTTCCAAGGAAAACCATTTTGGATTTATTTTTAATAGTTTCTTTGGGAATATGTTTCTAATGTCTGGAATCCGAAATGATCTGTGATTGGTATGAGAATCATGGGGCGTCATGGGTTAAATACCCACCTAGTTAGGGTGTACACATGGAAATAGTAATTTTATACATGGAGAGATACAATGATGATGAAAATTATAAATCATGGACATATTATCATGTATATTAACATCATACCAATTAGAAAATACCTATACAGTTTAAGGTCATGTGGAAAAGATGTGGATGCCATGCAGTTTACTGTCATGTAGTGAGGATGTTGAAGACCCGATGTAAAAACAGGACCATGGATTGCACATGAAATGGCATAAAAGGAGGAAACTTGGGATTTCCCTACTTTGAAATAGGGATGGGGAATTTTTATGCATTCCGTAGCTGGTTTAGGATCAGAGAATCTGGTCATCACAATGTATCATAAGATAATAGGAATCAAGAATAATGTAGTTCATTTAATGATAGCTCCCTCCTGCATAGATTTGGCCTATACATAAGGTGTAATGACATTTTTTACATCTTGGGGATTAAACCAAAGTTAATGTGTATGTATATCAATTATTCTTATGAGGGCATGAATCATGCCATATATTGTTTGGTATAGTCCAAAGAATTTAACATTATGTGGTATGGATGTGGCAGAATCAACGTGAATAGAGACAAATGTTAAGGATTCTTTTAGTTTTACTTCTTGTGGTAAGGACATTGGATATAAAATTTAACACCTTGTTAAATAGTAAAATTTTCATAGAATCCTTTAGAAAATATGAGCTAATGTCTTCAAGTTATTCTATAATAACTCGGATGTGAAGGAGTGGGAATGTGTAAACACTAACTATATGATCTATCAGATCGGGAGAAATGATATAAGTAATAGGATCCATTGTACATAAGGAAGTATGAAAATCCACTCTTGAGGATGAATTTCCATTTATCTGAAAATCCCTTTTTATGGTAAACATATGCAGAGCTACCAATGCATTATGTTCATATTAAAAAAAAGACTCATCGCAATGAATGTCCATTTCTGATGGCAAGGGAGGATTCTGAGGATCTGATATTTCTAGTAGAATAGAGGTTTATGGATTGAACAGAGAGACATCTTGGTACATAGGGAATGAAATTTTGATTATTAACTCTAAAATATGGAATCCCTTACATAGACCTAACTCGAATGCCGGGAGAGGGGGATTGATATTTGAAAACTCCATTCTATAGAAATAATGATTTGGAAGGTCCCACATATATATCATTTTATGTACATGATATTGGGGACATTTTTCTATTTTTCTAATTTTTGAGGTTGGACATGAATATGAGATTCAAGTCTAAATATGTATCCTATGACAATATAAATCAAGCCACAAGTTGTTATAGAGGGACTATGGAGATTAACATCTTGTGAAATGGACTTTGGGTTCACCAATGTATATGGGAGGGTCCTATCATGCCATTTAAGGACATGCCACAAGGACCATGGTAACCCTGCTACAGGTTGTCATGTCTTGACCATGTGGGTAACTCTATTAAAATCCCATAAGACCACATGACATGTTCCCAATGTGAGAAACAATGAGCTGTAGAGTATGGTTCTTCCACATGGGGATAACATAACGAAGAAAGGGTTTTTACTTTTTTGGGTCTTTTATTGAAAATAGTCCTAGATTTGGATAATTGGGTTCCCCTACTTCTCCTTGTGGGGATGAGAATCAAACGCAGTTCTAGGAATACCCCCGGTACTAGTATGACTCATACATGGGTGGTAAATTATAACTGGACTAGGATGTGTAATTCCGGTTTCACGATGTATCCTATAAGGTAGGGAATCTAGACACATGTAATTCTTGCTGTAAAATCCCTATTCTGGTCTGAATCATGCTCATGGAGGGTAATTTCAAATCATTCTTCGTATGATAGAGGAATATCATGTACCTTTACAATCTACATGTGTTGGGAAAAGTGTTACTACCATTCACTAGCTCACGTAAGCCAATCTCATTGTGAAAAATGGGGAATTAAAAAAGGATTCTTTTTCAATATAGATGTAGAAGTGTTTACAAATAAGGCATTTGTATCATCTGGTCGCTAGACCAAGGCATAACATCATGGATTATTGATGTATCCTATGAGGGAAGGAATCAATTCTTTTGTAGATTTATAAATCCTCTATGTTACAGTCTAACCCAAATGTTGGAGAGAGTTTATTTGGTATTTGGATGACTGTGTTTTAGAATTAGGGTGTCACTACAAATCCTAGAAAGGCCATAATCAGCCACATGTAGTCCTAGAAATTTTTATCCCTTCTAGGTTTGGTCTTTAAATAGGGATAGAAGGATTTAATTTGATGGAGGTTGGCCCAGGATGTAGAATCTAGTTGTTACTACTTATTATTTGGTGGAAGGAATCATGCAGCATATTTTTCTACAAATTTGTTTCCCTAATTAGTATTGGTTCGTACATATGGAGAGGTGATTTTTTGGATGGAGGCTAAACCGGGATGTCAAATTCGAGTGTCCCTTTGTATCCTGCGAATGAAGAATTAATGCCACACATAGTTCCAAAAAATAGTCCTCCTATCTACGTTGGGTCCTTAGACAGTGTGAGGAGATTTATTATGGCTATTATCCATTGATATATAATCTATGAGTTACTATGTATCCAGCGATGGCACGAATCAAGTGACATGTAGTTGTAAAAATTGGCCACCCTACCTAGGATATGTCTTTACACATAGAGAGGTACATTCCTTGAATGGTGGTTAGACTGGGATATAGAATATAGGTAAAAATTTATATCATGTTTAGGCATGAATAAAGACAAAAAATTTCTATATAAAAAGTATTCATATGTGGTTCTTTCTCTCACATCGGAATAGGGGTTATTTTTTATTCTCCATCGTAGATATGACTCATGTTAAATGAATCATTAGTTAGGACATGGTGATCACCATTCAACTTAACATCATATGATAAAAACTATGATGAAAAGAACTATAAAACCAAACAAAATGGAAATACATGGTGCTATTAAATTTAATTTAATTCAGAAATAAATAAATTTATATAGTTAAAAATTTTATTTCTTCTGGAACTGTGCATTGGAGGGTGATGTCGTAAGTTGGCCAACCATTGAGATCAGTGAATCTGAATCATCAAAGTATACCTTGGGTATGACATCTTGTCCTTCTCTCTTCGGTTCCAATTTTGAAGGAATATTTCTGAGTATCATCAGGGTATTGATCACTAAAACCATGTATCCTTTGAGGAAATATCTATGAAGAACATTTTTTCGAAGGCCATGAAATCGTGTTTTGCTATACTTCCAAATGGTGCAGGGTGGTAAATTTTTTCTTATCAAATTTCTCCAACTCGTCATGTAATTTTTCGGATTGATCAACATCTGATAGTTGATCATACATGAAATTTAATAGAGAGTTCAGTTGGACATCAATATGTAGAACCACTTATATCCTATGTTCTAGTGAAAACAGTGTTTCTTGTGAGGCGATACTGGTAATCGTCTGATAATACCACAGTGTCTAGAGGTGCTTGTTCGGCCCTGATTTATTTTCCATAACATTAATCTTATTTATAATATTGGATAGGGGCTAGTTAAAGTCCACTATCTATCTTTTCAATGCTATATGATATCAGTATTAATGGTTTTCCTTGATTACATATTCATAATATAGAATGTACAAAAACGAAAAGAATAAATTGATTTCGTTTTCCATTAGTATTGTATTTGAGACACCGTATCTGGTGATGAAGTCATCTTTCAAAATGATTCATACACTTCTTGCTCCAACCACATTGAAATTTGAGAAATCTTCAAATTTAGAAAAGAAGACAGTTTCTGTTAGAAAATACATGACCTTCATGGATGTAGTTGGAGGATAGGGTCCTATGTCGTCTATTCCATGTATGAAAAATGGTAAGGATTAAGTGTTTGCGTGAAAGTAATATTTTGTGCTGTTGGATGAAATTTCCAAGAACCTGACATGAATAGAACATATTTTAGAATGTGGCATAATGGGACAATAGTATCCATGCCTTTCAATTCGATAGGATAGCTTGGATCCTGATTGATATATTCCACATGCTCCAACATGAACTTCATTTCAGAAAATAGTTTCTTCTCCATAAATTCAACTGAGATGGATCACGGAAAGTATCAAACTATAATGGAATTGCTGCTGATTGGTTCCATTATAAATAAAAATGTTGATGGCCTATCTCTATATTTTCTCCCTAATAACCCTATCTAGTGGTATTTCTCCCTTTTGAATGTAATATATCATGGGAGTCATCATATCGGTGGCAGAACCATACTACTCAGTGATAGGTCTATTTTCTTTGATTTATATTATATTTTTCTAGATGAATGATAAGATAATATTTTTGTGGTAAATGTCGATGACCATTTCATCCTGTTCTAGATTAGCTAGAGTTGTGGTTGAATTTTTGTATGCACAATCTTTCTCCTTTTACGACTGAAAAAAAATAAGTAAACATCAGATCTGATGGGAACTCGGCCATGAGATCTCATATGTCGTTTATCAAAGGGATCACATCCTATTTCATGATAGCATAATCACCATTTACATTACTGATGACTAGTACTTAATCGACTTTTATCATCAGATGCTCAATATGTTCTTAAAGTTTGTATTATAGGCCTTTGAAGAGAGTCAGATACTCTTCTTCATTTTTTGAACACCCCTCGGACAATAAGGAGTAAGGAAAGACTACCTTTCCCATAGATATGAGTATGAATCCCAACCCAAATTTTTGGGATTGGGGTCCCCCATCCTTTTTCCAGATGGCTCGTGGATGGACGGTCAAAATTCATCTCCCAATGATGATATTCTTTGGAATAGAGAACACTACTTCTTCTAGTATTTCATCATTCAATGGTGTTATTTCCACTAATGGATGTTCTTCCTTGAAATTTGATGACCCGTATACTTTTATATCTTCTGGATGTATAAACCACAGATCTTAATTTTGTAGGATGACCAGTCATTGTGATAAGTGTCCATTCGACATTGTATGGATAATTATATACATGAGAGATGCTATAGCATATCAAATAGACCTCGTGATTTTATACATAATACTGTAGTTTCTGTGCTACTAGGATATTTTCTTGGTATCACTTCTTGATATTAGAATAATAAGTCTTAGCAATGATCGTTGTCTAGCTGAGATAATAATGGTTGTTCTCACTACCAAAATAATTCTTTTTCAGAAGGAATGCGCCGGGAGATATTTCAAAAGTAGTCACATAAAGAATGAGTTTTAATATTTTAATAAGAGAAATTATTACATGTCGGCTTCTGAGATATTTAATGAAAGTTCCTAATGATTCCTTACAATCATTGATTCATTTGTATTCAATGGCCTTTTAATCCACCTAATAAAGTGAAATCATTGTCCTCGAATGTTATCAATAAAGCGATAAATATAGGCCAAATTTTCTTAATGTCCTATAAACATAGTGACATCATGATGAGGTGAAATTCCAAGGATATATTTTGTATTCTCAGTTTTAATTTTTCTTCCACAATAGCGTAAAACATATTTGTGGAATTTTCATGAGGTGATGCTGAAATCACTTTTTAAGGGGTTCATTTACCAGTTCTGTTTTCAAAATTTGTAAAATAATTCTTTATGATCTATTCTGGTGGGACAAACATTATCTCAATTTAGCCACTAATTCATCAATATATAATTCCTAATAACAACCTAGGAAGGGCTTGAATATATGATTCTAGTGAGATTGTATGTGCCACTTGAATTTTTCAACCCAAAAGGAATAACTTTATATAAGAATAAACCCTTGGGGCCTTGATGATAGAAGATTCTTCATATTATTAGGGAATTCAAATTTGGTTATAATTTTAATAGATGTTTTTAAAGGAGAGAAACTCTTAACCAGCCATCACATTGATCTAAAATTTTGTAATTGGAACCAGGATGTTATCTTTTGGGTATAGCCGATTGAGATCTTAGAAGACATGTTGTCTCTAATATTATCATTAATCTCTTTAATGGGTACTATATTGTATATATATATATATATATGATATTGAACCTCCAAAATTAGTATTTCTGTTATGATATTTTCTTCTTCAGCCTCTATCGTTGCAACTTGTGTTGGGTGTGTCTTTCTGGAAGTCTTCTTATAGCCACGGTGGTATTTTTCAAGGCCTAGGTGGTTAGTGTCTACCTCAGGGTTGAGTCCAAGAATTTACCTATAGTTATAGGAGAAAACATATCAATGATTATTTAGGAAGGATTTGTTGACTTCTTATTCATCAGAAAGAATGGGTGTAATAATCAGAGTGGGCCACATGTCTTATTCGAAACCCAGGTTTGTTTTACTATGTTCATAAATGGTGTTAGAGAAACCCTCCTCAAATATTTATAGGTATCCCTGGGGTCCTATTATTATTACTCCTCCTTATATTATCCATCATCGTATTCTTCTAAATGGGAAACAATTCCTTGAGATGAGCTCTCTAGAGTTGAGAGAGGAGTCACAATTTTAGTATTTAGAGGCAGAGGTGAATTCTTCTAAGTAGATTAAAAGAGAGGAACCATCCAGAGAGGATGTAGTGAGTGAATACAGAATGTATTATTTTTATTATTCGATATTCTGTGAGGAGGAGATCATATAGATCTATGAGTATAGTTCAAGGGAATGTTTATTCCTATATTTACCATTGTATTATGGATCAATGGATTTTTCAACTCTATCAAGCATGGTAGACCTATCAGTAGTCATCAGGAATGCAGGACACACATTCCAATCTGGTCTTGTTCCCTCAATTTTGTTCATGCTTAGTATGTATCCTCACTGATCTTCTTGAAGGGGACGATAAAAAATATTTACAAACAATTTTGTTTGATGATCAAATCAATTCCATCGACTGAGTGTTGCTTCCATTTGGTATCATAGATCATTAAATCAATACACTATGACTCGTAGGAGTTGAATGGTTCCATATAAGTGTTTACTGTTCCACTCAGTCTGTTAGGGAAATATTAGATGCACTGATCATATGATGATGGAATCATTTATTGCTGATGCAATGAGGGCCTTCCAATAAAAAATTTCAAGGACATATTTTTTCAGACAATTGGGATTTCTATGTTGTCTATGATGTCACTGAATTTTGTCTTATACTTGATATGGCTATGTGGAATCTACTCACTCTTGTTGTAGAAAAAAAGGGGTGTGGTTCTGGGTATCATATTATTATCATTACAGATGAACCAGTGAAGTGTTCATAATGGGATGAGATTAACTCCAGATCCATTGACATTGAAGGATTTTATGACTTAGAAATTATTTATCTCCCAGACACATATAGAGGTTTGATGTTTCTTTGTATAATGTAATATTCATATTGATTTATGAAATATATAATCTAACTAAATTAGTAATGATAGGTCTCTATCCTGTAGACATCAATGGTGTCCAATTCGGCTGCAAACACCAATGTAGATATTAAAGCATCTATAAGCTCTTCTCTGAGATCTGGTAGCTGATTAAACACATTAATGATTGATAGAAAAGCAGGAAATGATGCCTTTTTCTTCATAATATCATATTTATGATATAAAATCTATCACTTCCCCACCTGGGGATTCCTGTTCAAGGTCACATTAGGGGACTAAACCATAGATTCAGATGGTTCAGTTCCCAGGATTGGAGATGGTGAGGCTTCTGTATTTTTTGAATTTGTTTGATTCGGTCTACCTATATGCCATGGGTGATTATACATCTTCTCATATTCTTATGGATAAAATAGGATTCTGGTTCAATGTGTATTATGGTTGGGTAGGAGAATTTTCCATTCTCTTTTTGGTTTGGTGATGTGTTATTCCTTGGGTTTCTACATTGTTGACAGTTTGAGATAGACAGAAACTATAAGATATATTTATTATTTTGATGCATCTTTTTAGTATCCTTTTATCTTGAGGAATATTCATATGACTATTTTATAGTGTGGGTGTAACTGTTGTTCATAACTATATAATTCATTGATGAAAAGATCCATTATATGGATGAAAATAATGGATTAGAAGATCATTTCCTTATTTGAAGAGGAGTCCATGTCATTGACCTTTTATCAGGGGGTATGTTTGGTGGGGTAGTTCCAATTTTGACCTTTTGTGGGGGCGTTTCGCTTATTTTTAGGTATGTTTGCATGAAATCTAATAGTTATAGAGAAATATTATCCTGAATGGGGACAAAACCTCCATCATTTCCTCTTTTCATTCTTGGTCTAATATCTTTTTAATGGTTGAGTCATGGAAGTTTTTGGGGATGAGGATGTTAGATGTTTTGAATTAATCAATTTATGTTTGTAAATATTTTTCATTAACAAATGCTTCGTGTATTCCATGATATTGGTTGAATTTTTTTCGAGTTATCCCATTATTTAACGTCTATTCCTTTTTATAATGACTAGTTTCGACTCTCCTTCTTCATTCGGGTTAGTGGTGGTATCATATGCCACTAGTGCTGGTGGTCGCCATAGTTTAACATTCCTAGAATGTATCATTCCTTATCAGAGATCGTTGAAGATGTTGCAATTCTGAATGTTGTGTTCCAATATTTGATTAAAGGGACAATAATCAGGTGGTTCATCGAGAACAACATCATCGGACCTCTTCAGCTCTTATAGCCGGAGCACGTTGTGATTCATGGAAGCTATAATGTATCCAAAGGATTGATCATCTCATAATTAAAAAAATTTAGTCATCCATTTCTCAAATCGATTTCTCATGTTCCCTCTTGGCTCATTGTGGTGATGTTGGGGTCATTTTTGAATTCTATGGGGCCTTCACGGTTTGGTGTGGGCTTTGGAGCTATAGATATTGTAGGGGTAAGTTATGAATAACATAAGCCCCATACACTCGTACCACTATATTAATTCTTCTGATGGGGAAAACCGTGACATTACAATATTTATATACAAGTAATTTCTAGTAATTGGGTGATTATTTGAAAATATTTAAATCCACATGTATTTTTTCATGGGATAAGTGGTGTTCAAAACTCATCACAGAGATTTTCAACGAACATAACAACTGTCTCTTATTATGGTTGTGAGTAGTTAAAATAGTATGTTACACCCTTCCATATGGAAATTAAATCTAAAAATCTTTCAGTTTCTTGCTTCTTGACGTTCATGAGGTCATTTAAAATTTTTTTGGGAATCATGGAGCTGAACTACAATAGGAACAGGTATCCGAGATCCTCCCATCCTGTTATTGAGTGCACTAGAATAATATTGTTCCATATGAAGGTTGAAACATGTAGGGTTTCCATGATGAATCTAAGCTTTACTACCTCTATTTATTTGGGTGTTCCGATCATGGGATCACTGTCAAATGTGTTGTTCATCAGATGCTCGTTTTGGTCCATTGTGCCACTGAAAAATGGGAATACGATGTTCCCAAAATTTGGTAGTGTCGGGACATTTCTCAGCCAATAAGGGTATGATTTTTGTTCTAGATGTATTAGAGTATTTTTCCCCTTCGTTTTTTCCAGTAAATATTAAAATAAATTTATTTTATTTATGATCTTATAATTTGTGTATTATGTGACCTGAGCATGAGCGGGCATAGCTAGGGGTAGGATTGGTCAGTTAGATGCTTCTGGTACTTTTGGTGGATACTCAAATGGGGAAATATATGTGGTATTTTTAAAATATTTCCATTTAGTTTCCTCATGTATGATAAATCCTAGTAACTTATCGGGATTTGATTCATGTTGACTAACATTCCCCGGTCTTCTATGGAAAAAATTTCCGACCATTCTTCATTTTTCGGGATGAGCCCTCATGGAAGAGGAACAAATGATGGGAATTTATGTTGAATATATACTTGAGAAACATATATAGTAAGATGGATCTCTTCATGAATATCATTGTTAATTATATATAGGTCATTTATTTCTTTCACCTGTAGAGTGAATATCTTTTCAAGTATCAAATACATGTTTTATTGTGGTGGATCAGATGCGTCATGTATGAATTTTATCTTATTTTGTTGTTGTTGTGGATTCAGATGAAATGAAAAAAGGGACTAAATGAAAGTGTTCAATGTTTTCGGGAGTCTCCCTGAATATATGTACACAAAACATCATGATGTGTGTGAAATGTCTCTAATAAGGAACAATCATCGAAGCATTGCGGATAGCGTACCAGGTGCTAAATGGGAGGAGTGCTTCTTATATCCTATGTTGGATATTAACCTTCTATTATGGAGTCCTATTTGTGTCACTTGATTAAGGGTAACACTAAGGTAACCTTGACATGACATGTCCATATATCTCCTTTATGTGGGTAGATAGGTCATGAGACCCGAATGAATGGGTAACCTTGTTATTAATTCTCCCCCCTCTGTAGATAAATTCTGGCATCGACTGGGTAGGTGGTAAAAGTAAAAAATTTCCAATACCCATGGCCTAGGGATTCTAATGTTCCTTTTCAATTATAGCTCATCCATGTTTACTGGTCTTACAAGGGTAATATTGTGTTAAACTTCCCACCATCCCTGTGGGATGGTGTTGATCCTGTACTACGGTAGTTGTAGCTGCTATCACTGCATTCTTGATCTCATGCATTCCCATTTGAGCATGAGATGGATACGGTGTAAGATTTTCATGTTAGATATTTTCATTTAATGAAATGTGTATTCCATGATGATTGGATTCCCATAGGTGATAATATTACTAAATGTTCACAGTTCCCTAGTTCAGGATATTTTGAATAGATTATTCTCCTAGGTATTGATGCTTCTATGTCTTACAAAAGGATGATTCTTGTTGAGTGTTTCACCTTTCCAGAATAGGTATTTCACTTGGCATCCATCTTGGTATGATGAAATTGAAGAATTTACTTTCTAGTGGGCTATAATTGGTTGGAAGTGGGGTGAAGTTCAGTCTCCATGCTCTCCCAGCCCCATAAATGGACAATATATGGGACATTATTGATGAGGCAACACAACTTGTGATGCGACTGGAGGGACATCAGTTGGGGATTTTTTTATGCCTCTCGGATACTTTTATACAAGTATACATAAGAGATTCTAGGTCAATTTGATGGTGAATCTCCCCAAATATAATTGCATGATCTTCAAACCCATCATATTATAGTAATTATAACTTCAAATAAGGTATAGTTTTCTAGATACTGAGGTGAGTTTTATTCACGCAATCCTTTATAAAATCTCGTGGTGTGTTGATATGAAAATAGATTGTGGGGAAAGCATAACATGTATTTCATTCATGGCTATCTGTATTCTCATGAGAAACATACCCTTTTGTTGTTCCACAAGAGTCTCCACTGCGGGGTCTTCCCAAATTAAATTATTCTTAGTTATTGTTGTCAAAGAAGTAGATGTAATTGGGGTGTCATGATATGTGAATGGTACGGGGGAAGGACAGAAGATGACTGTAGCCTAAAACCATCCTATGGTTGAGAAAGGATATCTCTTGTCATTGAAAGTGTATCAAACATGTCATACTCCATCATTCCAATTTCCAAAGAATTTGAGTTCATTCATGGATTTGATTCGGTGAGGGGAAGACCTTGTGGCAGGTGTGAATCATGACTATTGGAATGATAATATTTTTTGGTGTTGAAATTTGAAGGACTACCATAGTAAATTATTTTCCCAATGTATAGAGTATTCTCAGATCCTATACCACAGGGAGGACCTTCAGGGTGCACCGTAGTGAGGGGATGACCTTTATTCTATTTGATGTAGTTGTGGGGAGGGCATCCATAGTAATTGTCATCATGGTGAGGACTAACATCATAACTTGAAATATATCTACAAGGAGAATATATTCATTGTGCATCACAGGGAGGAAATTCAGGATGAACTATGACAAAGAGTGGTCCTTATTATTTCATGTTTCCATTGTGCAGAGGCCCTTTCATAGTAGCTAACATCTAGAAAAGGAATACCATCCCAGATTCTTGTATAACTATAGGGAGAATAATTTCTACATTATATACTCTAGGGAGGACCATCAGGGTGGACGACGGTAAGGGGAGGATATTTTTATTGTATGATCTTCTTGTCATGTAGAGGGATACCCTGAAACTTATTAGGATATATTCTTTTATGATTGATAATTTTTTCACATGAAGTAAGCCCTCGTGTGTTCTCTCGGGAGGACCATCAGAGATATTGGTAACAACATCGTGAGAACATTATCAACATCAATGGGAACGTCTATATTCTTGTAATGAATCGATAGTATAATTAGCATCTATTGATAAATATTTAATGGAATAAATAAATCTATATTACCATAGAGAATAATCATAAATTAGCTCTTCATTTTCTTGTTTCCATTGGCTAGTTTCATTTTTGGGCTTTCCATTTTGGGGAGCTAGGGTCTCCTTCTATTTTTAACAATCTTTGTATATGGTTCCATGTTAGATTGTTTCCCAAAACATCATTGGGATATCCTAATAGACTTATTGAGTTCTAGAAGAGATATATTCATACAATGTAGTGGCCACCATGTTAGATGTTGTCCCCCACTTGAAACTGGTCTATGTTTCTCATTGGGTTGTCCTTATATCAAAAAACGTGGATATCAACCCACCATGATTGGAAACAGGATGTAGATATTCTCTAGAATAACTATATTATTTTGTATATGAGTTACCCCTCTTAGAGATATGGGGTCATAGGCCCAACTCATTTCTGTTTACATATATATAATAATGTCTTGATAGGTCTAGAGGATAATATAATGGATTGATATCTGATCCTCCATCATTTATTGTATATGGTGAGATACATCTTTTCATAGATTACGTATAAATTCTTATTCAATAGTTGGAGTAGGTGTTGGTGATTTCTTCGTCCTCCATGTGTTTCTAGTGGATTTTGGTAGTTCTCTAGTTTCAAGAAATATGAATGAGTTAGCCCATGGTTTATAGCTGGGATACACTTTCTATAATCTCTAGTTTCTATCCTAATAAGATGAAAAGACTCATATTTGACAGAAGGAATTTTAATCTTATCATTATCCATTTTAGTTGTCTCACTCTCTTGATATGTATCTAATGAAATTTTACACTTCATGTATTTTATTTCCAGCCTATTTGATAGGTCGTGTTTCTAATGGTAGGAAAAAGTTTACACTGCCCAAAGATTGACACATTGTTTTTTGGCGGGATTCAGATTCATCAGCAACGATGTGTAGCCCATATAGCTTACTGACCTACATCGATCAATGGATTTGTATGCACTATTAAAATTTTGACTCTTCTCAAATCTATTTTCTATTTTATTGGACTGATGGTATTAATGCTCATTTCTAGTGTTGTGTGAAATCCCATAACTTGTAACCCTTTTTAGATGACGATCTTCTTTCACATCGGTAGATATTTTCATCAACCTGATACATTACATTTTTTTTTTCATATTGGAATCATCGATCATTAGAAGGAACTTATGAGTTGAAAAATATGACAATATATATCCGTTGTGGGATTTAGAATTGAGGTTAGGATTTTATTTATTCCCATAGTATTCCACTGTGTTTGTATGGTGGATTTCCTCCTCAGGAACCAAAGTGATGACCTGCTCCAGATTATATGTTAGTTTCCCTCGGTGATCTTCCCAAGGGGTAACTTTCTGGTGTACATTAGTAGGGTCCATCAATGTGGTATCCTCTTTAGAATGAGGATATAGGGTCCCATGTTGTTGATGGAGACATATTTTAATATAGGTTCCTATGTAATACCCCTAAAAAGCTAGGGTGATGTATCTAATGTTGACTTCATCTGTCTCCCTAAGATATGGGTCGTACTCAACATGTTCTTTGGATAGGCTCCCAAAGTAATTTTGGATTTGATGTGGTGATACCCATCTCAAGACAATTGGATTCCATTGTGTTGGCAAGTGGAGGGTCTTCATGGATTGGAGGACTTTCCTTTTTGCCTCCATGGTTTGGAGTGTTTCATTTTTATGGAACTCCTTAATTTTCGCATTAAAAATCCATGGATGTAGATGTTGTGATGGTAAGGGTTTCCTACTCATCATTGGGGACCCAGTTTTCTATGAAGTTATCCGTGTGTCTTAAAAATCATTTGGGATTCCATTTTATCTAAGGTACCCTTTTGACATATATGAAACCTATATGAAAATTACAATAACCAAAACCCCATAAAAGTATCTTATCATCCATATATGAGTTACGGATAATCTATATTTTATGTATTAATTATAGATGTGAATGTGTCTTGTGGTGGGGATACCAATACCTTCTTTATGGATTCACATCAGGTCACCATTTTAGTTTTGACATGAGTTGTGTTATTGTATGAAAGGATGAAAATGGTTCATTGGGGACTAGGCCAGAATATAAATTACATATTACGAAGGAGGTTTCATAGTTTAGTTGTCCCGATAGGAAATAGTAGGGGGATAATAGTTTGTGAAATAAATCTACATCGTGCACAACTCCCTCTGATAGTCTCTAGTTTGTTTTTTCATGGATCCCAAAACCCCAAAAACCACTTTTATTCATTCTTCATGGAAAATCATTCCAAAGGTATGTGCTCGTTGGAAGATTATATGAAAAATGATTTTTAAGATATCAAATTGGTCTATAGGATGGGAACATAGGTTCATCGAACCCATTTGGTCGAATTATTGCCTATTAGGAGAAACTCTTATTGATTTAAGAAGTATTCATATGTTCATGAATCTGTGGTTGTTTACCAATCATGTGTCTATGAATTACTCATAGTTTACATGATCATCAATAAATAGACGTGGTTCTAGAAACATTTGAAGGTAGCTAATGTTCTCCGTTATTGAAGATATCTATATGTGTCAGGGGTTATTCATAGATGTTATCTTTTTCTTGAAATGGCAAGAATTCCATTATATTTTATTGATACATTGAGGGTTTAGGCCATGTGATGAGGCACTCTGAAGATTTTCATCATCCAAGGGGATATTAATTATTGTGAAGTTGGGGTTAAACCCCTATGATGAGCTTCCTAGTTAACCTAATGAGAGAAATCAATGCTGATGTAGTTCTGTTCCACTTATCTAGACACATCACATTTTAAAGTCATACGATGAGGACCCAACCATGTTGTTTAATGATATACAATAAATAAATCATGGACGATGGTGCCTTGTCAAGATTTTATGTTGTACTTACGAAAAGGTGGCCTATTGTACTTGAGAGTGATGTAGTATTTAGGATGACGATGACCCTACCAGGGATACGACTTGGAAAAATTAGGGTGACTATTGATATCATGGTTCAACCCATATGATGGGCTTCCGACATATCCTCATAATAGAAATCAGAGCCCTCATAGTTCGGTATCATGGGGCCTACTCATGGAAGATACCCATAATGAATGCAAGATTCAGTGATTATATCAAAGAGTGGTCCCCTCACTAGTGCAGAAAACGTTATTTACGTCACCATTTTTTACATCGGTTATATATAACTAACACGATAATATGTTAAATGTGGTTTTTTACATCGGTTATTTTATAACGGACGTAAAAAATTTGGTGAGTATATATTTAACGTCGGTTATTTTAATAACTGACATAAAAAATCTACTCACCACATTTTTTACCTCCGTTATAAAATAACCGATGTAAAAAACCAAAGTGTGGTGTTTACTACGTTGGTTATCAAATAACCGACGTAAAAAATGATCTATCAACAAATTTTTTACGTTGGTTATAAAATAACCGATGTAATAAAAGTGGATTTTGAGGATTTTTGGATGTCGGTTTGTTTTATAACCGACGTAACAAAACAACCCCGCAGAATTTCTGACGTCAGTTATTATATAACTGACGTGATAAACCCCCCCCCCCTCGATTTATCATGATGGTTATATAATAACCAACATAATAACCCCCCCCCCTAGTTTTTTCATGTCGGTTATTAATTAACAGACATGATAAACCCCACGATGTTAAGTTTTTTACGTCGGTTTTTAAATAACCGACGTAAAAAATGTTATTTATAACATCAGCCGTATTAACATCGGCCAAAACCTATGTAAAAAATGAAAAATAACTGACGTAAATAACATTTTCTGCACTAGTGCCTTTTGATCTAGAGTTTGGAAATATACTATAAAGGAGGAATTGATGAATTAGGGGTCATGATTTGGGTTTATCCTTTGAGCTCGGGACATACATAAGAATCATAAAAATCCTGATTAGGGAAGTAATTACAGTTCTCATAGTCTATTATATGGGGAATACACTTTCTAGGAGGCCCTTATTATATAACTGGATGTGATTGTGGTTTTAACCTTATAATATGACCAATTGAGAGAACTTGATTTATTTGGGGATAACACCTTCTTGGTGACCCATCTAGGAGAATTAAATTTGATAGGGACTTCCACCTTCTATGATAGAAATATGAGGGAAATGAATTTTCTTAGGGCTTACACATTCTAGTAGGCCCATCTATGAGACTAGATTTGGAAGGGGCTTAAACCTTCTAATAGTACCATATGAGACAATACAATTTGATTGGAGATTAAAACTTCTATGAGCATCATTAGTGAGAATTGGATTTGATTGGGGCTTACACCCTCTAGGAGACCAATCTGAAATAACTAGATTTGACTGAGGATTGCACCATCCAGGAGTCCCATTTTAGAGAATTAGATTTTATTGCTGATTACACCTTCTAGGAGGCCCATCTATGAAAACTGGACTTGATTGGGGATTATAAATTCTTAGAGGTCCACCTAAGAGTACTGGGTTTTATTAGGGCTTACACGTTATAGGAGGCCCACATAGAAGACTATATTTCATAGGTTCTTAAACCATCTAGGTTTCCCATATGTTAGAACTAGTTTTTATTGAGGATTATAACATATAAGAGGCCCATCTAAATGAAATATATCAGATTGGGGAATACACTATAACGACCCACACTTTACATACATTGTTAATACTTCAAAATTGAATCACACTTATTACAACATATGACAAAACCACAAAGGACCGTATAGGTATAGTGTCTTTAGAAACTGGGAAACATAAACAACTGGTTCATAAATCTTCTACAGTGTCTCCCATTTATTTCATCATATCTAGGGTCCCTTTTAGCATATTCTACTTAATATCCATCTTCCTGGCCTGGGGAAAAGAAAACATAAAAGGGTGAGCTCAAATGCTCAGCAAGGGCAAATAAAGGAAATAAAAATCATATCATATCTTTTTGAAAATTAAAACCTGCAAAAGAGATCATAATATCTTAACATGGAATAAATCATAGAAGTGAAAATGAGATCCCCATAATCATAACATGAAACTTGAATCTTTGTGGCATGCACACATAATCATGGAAAATCATTTCTTGTTAGTCATGACTCATTGCCAAGACTATCTTAGTGGACAAAGTCCCTTTCTGAACCGAGTTCACTCCTCGTTTCAGTCCTGTATCACTGAACCGAAATAACCTTCCGTTCCAGCCATGTCTATCTCATGAGATATAAAATCATTACCCAATGCATTGGAGGGAGATATAGGTCCCACCCATCTTATAATGAATCCTTTCTTATGTGTGCCACATAATCATAAAACATACATCATCGCATAACACATATAACAAAAATGGGATTCTTGAAACATCATGACATCATAAATCAATTCATATATGATAAAGGAATTCATAAACCCAATTCCATCACAACATAGTCAAACCAATGTAAAAATATGGATAGAAACAGAACCCTTTATTATCTTAGATGGAAAATAATTTTGATAAAACCCTTGAATTGAATTCTTGAGGAAAATATCCTTTCTTCTTCAAAAACATTTTTCCTTTAATAACATGTCATACAACTTTAAAATAAAAGAAGTTGATTAAAAATAAACTTGAAAACTTGTAAAGGAAGCTTCTTTGAAGTAATGTTTTAAAAATACATTCATGCCGTATAAGTTAAAAAAAACATTCTTCGTACTTTTGTCGGAAAAGTCAAAAAGTACCTCGTACGGAAAAACAACAAAAGATTACATTCATATTCTTTACTAAAAACTCACCTAAGGGTAAAATTGGATTTAAACTATTTCAAGTGGATGGAAACAATATAACATATTGAGGGAACATGGATGTGGATGATAAAATACACCCCAGTAAATACTTACGAATAAACAATCTCGGATAAAAATGAGATTGTGATATTTCCCTTACCTTAGGTCCGATTTGCTTTGTTCGTGTCCGAAGCTCCTGTATAATGGTTTAAATAATGTTATTGACTTATTCCAGAATCATACATATTGATATGAGATCATATATGGTCATATTATTAGCTTCCTGTTAGTAATATTTCATTGTTACTTGTTACTCGGGTCTTTATAACTTTTTGTTCTTATGCGTGTTTTGTCGAATAAATTCTTATTCTTATCTTTAGGTTATAGATAATTCACTTCCAGAATGGTATTAGTGTAGTATATACCATATTAATTCATTCAATTCATTTATATAATCATTATGAAATGAAGATCATGTAGAACGAGTCGCATCACATCGTGGAGACGGTATTCCGTACGTACGCACGAGTGATGATATCGTTCCTATGATCGTGGAATTGTATTGGAGTATATATATATATTATTTCAGTATCAATATTACTTAATAATAATCATATATAGTTACTGATTACACCATTATACCCATCCTTGTAAGGTGATGGTGGAAAATAGATTACACCACGGCGTGGAGACGGTATTCCGTACGTACGCACGCGCGGTGATTTCATTTTTCCGTAGGATGGATAGAAGGTGAATTAGGGTTGTTTCATATTTATAATAACATATAAGTATGTAAGTAATACTGATGTTATTACTTTATCATGAAACAACTAAAGAAGAAGAAGTTGAAGAAGAAAGAAATTGAAAAGATCGGTAATGGATATTACCTCTTCTTTGGAACGCCTTTTTGAATCCTCCACTTAAGGAACTAATATTGGTCATTGGAGAAGACCAGGACCTCTAGGATTATTCTAGGGAAGTGGAGAAGGGAAAATGGCAGGGGTTGGCCGAGCTTGAGTGCTCAAATTGGTGTGAGGAGGAGGGGGAGGAGGTGCCCTTTTATAAGGGAGGAGAGGGGCACCTTAGGAATATCTCAAAATATTATTTTATATTAAAGTCAAAATCGGTTTATAATGGTTCCAAAGGGTCTTATTTAGAATCTAAAGTGGGGATGAGTCGAAATCCTATCAACCAATAGGATTTAGACAAGTTTAGGGTATTATTTTAACCTTATCAATTAGATTTAACTCTAAGTTAATTAATTTAACTTTTACCGTGTCTTTTTGTTTTCTTTCACTATATGGTTAATACACTTACTATAACATGCCAAACGAACCCCAAATTGTTTATTATAAATATATATATCCTTATCTAAGTCATTTGGACGAACCTTAGATTTTTAGGAATAAAATAACAATTAATAATATAATATTTGATTTAAAAACTATTTTGTGTCAATTTTGACACTATTTGATATATGATTTTTGTGAAAGTCATAACAGAATTATATGTTCGAACCAAGTTGATTAAATCAATACTAATATATCATAGTAACCTAGAAAATTAGTGGAATTCATAAAAAGTCTCAAATTACATTTATTTTGGTATTTATATTATCAATTTTGTCAATATTTCATTAATAAGATAATTACTGCATCATCTTTGTGTCATAAATAAATTAACTTATTTGATGTCTAAAAATTACAAATAAAATACCATCATGTAGGAAATCGTTTTAGCTTTCTAATGAATATTTACAATCGAATTTATCTTATGTATAACCCTATATTAAAAATGATTTACTTATTAAACTTTGATTTTAACTATTTTAACCCTTCTTTAAATAAATTAATAATAAATGTCCTAATCTAATCCAAGTGGGCCTAAATGGTCATATTTTATTCCTAAGTTTGTTTTTGGTCGAATTACACTTGTCCAATAGAATTAGGACATGTGTTAGGGTAATATTAATATCATATTTACCCTTAGTTACGCTATTTACTATTAACCGCGGTAAAAATAGTAAAAAGTTACTATTCACCAAAAAATTATTTTCATCTCATTGAACCACATTTTAGTCCTCGATATTAACCGTGTCTCTCGGATTTTTGAAATTCCATTCACAGAAGCGGTAAAATTAAGTTTTATGCAAAATTCAGTTTTTAACCTACCACTTAGTGGTTTCACTATTCATCAAAAATTGAAAGTTTTCAGAAAAATACCAAAATTTCACACTAGGATAATTTCGATATTCTGAGTCCAAAAATGAAGTCCATTTTGAAAAATAAAATTTATAAAATTTCAAAAAGTGGTTATTACTATTCATAACGGCTAGTTTTAATAGCATATTGTTGTTTAGTGAAACTCGGTATTGCGTACGACGCAAGCTATCGAGGAAGGTCGCGATTGCGTGTAAAGCAAGCCAAGCAAGTGTTGTGTAGAAAAAGATTCCTTTGATGATTTATATAACATAAAAGTCTCGGGTGTTACATTCTACCCCCCTTAAAAAGAATTTCGCCCTCGAAATTCGTCACTTTGCAACAAACAAATGAGGATACTTCTCCCTCATCATATCCTCAAGCTCCCATGTAGCTTCTTCAAGTTGGTGGTTTCTCCATAAAACTTTCACCAAGCGAGTGGTCTTGTTTCGTAGGACTTTTTCGCTACGATCCAGAATCTCTATCGGCTGTTCTTCATAAGAAAGATCTTTCTCCAGCGGTACAACTTCTGAGCTGAGTACATGTGAAGGATCTGGTATGTACTTTCTCAGGAGAGATACATGGAACACATCGTGAACTTGAGAGAGATTCGGTGGAAGCGCCAATCGGTAAGCTACCTTCCCAACACGATCCAGTATTTCAAAAGGACCGATATATCTAGGGCTCAACTTCCCCTTCTTTCCAAATCTCATAACCCTCTTCCAGGGAGATATTCGTAAGAACACTTTATCACCCACTTCAAACTCTAGGTCTTTTCTTCGGTTGTCGGCATAACTTTTCTGTCGACTCTGAGCTGCTCTTATGTGTTGTTGAATAGATCTGACCTTTTCTGCCATTTCATCAACGAGATCAGGTCCTAATAGCTTTCTTTCCCCAACTTCATCCCAGCAAGTTGGAGTCCTGCATTTCTTTCCATAGAGAGCTTCATAAGGAGCCATCTGAATACTGGAGTGAAAGCTATTATTATAAGAAAATTCCACCAAAGGTAGGTGTTGATCCCAACCTCCTTTGAAATCCATAGAGCAAGCTCTCAACATATCTTCTAGGGTTTGAATTGTTCTCTCAGACTGACCGTCTGTCTGGGGATGATAAGCAGTGCTGAAACTCAACTCTATATCCAGAGTATGCTGAAGACTTCGCCAGAACTTCGAGGTAAATCTCGGATCTCGATCAGATATAATAGAAAGTGGTACTCCATGCAATCTTACCACTTCCTTTACATATATCCTGGCAAGCTGATCTAGAGAGAAATCCTCTCTAATAGCAATGAAGTGTGCAGACTTTGTAAGACGATCAACTATGACCCAGATAGCATTATTGCCTTTGGATGTTTTAGGAAGTCCTGTGACAAAGTCCATAGTGATGTTTTCCCATTTCCATTCGGGTATGGGTAATGGTTGTAACATCCCCTTAGACTTCTGTCTCTCAGCTTTAACTTGTTGACAAACCAAGCATCGAGAGACATATTCAGCAACATCTCTTTTCATGCCATCCCACCAGAAGTACTCTTTCAGGTCCCTATACATCTTCGTGCTTCCAGGATGAATAGAGAATGAAGAACTATGAGCCTCATCCAGCAGCTCTTTTTTTAATTCGGGGATGGGAGGAACACAAACCCGATTCCTGAACTTTATTATCCCATCACAATCAAGGTTGAATTCAGGAACATTTCTCACCTTCTTTTGTAACTCGACATCTTCTTTCTGTGCCTCTTTAATCTTCACATGTATAGATGGTTGAACATTCATTTGAGAAAGATAAGATTTTTCCCCTTCCATTATAATTCCAAGATCCATCCTTTGTAAATCCATAAATATTGGATCTTTTGTGATCCTCATCATGGATAAACTAGCATGGTCTTGTCGACTTAATGCATCTTCCACCTTGTTTGCTTTCCCAGGGTGGTAATGGATTGAGCAGTCATAATCCTTAATCAGCTCCAACCATCTTCTTTGGCGCATATTCAGCTCCTTTTGTGTGGAAATATACTTTAAACTTTTATGATCAGTATAAATATCACACCATTCACCATAAAGGTAATGCCTCCAAATCTTTAATGCAAAGATTACCGCAGCCAACTCCAAATCATGTGTTGGGTAATTTTGCTCATGGATTTTCAACTGTCGTGAGGCATAATCTATCACCATATCATTTTGCATAAGAACACACCCCAATCCCTTCTTGGATGCATCACTATAGATCACAAACCTTTCTCCACTACAAGGCAGTGTGAGCACAGGTGCACTGGATAAACTTCTTTTCAACTCCTTGAAATTCTCTTCACATTCCTCTGTCCAGACAAACTTAACTCCTTTCCGAGTCAACTTGGTGAGTGGATTAGATAATCGTGAAAAATCTTTTACAAAACGTCGATAATAACCAGCCAAACCAAGAAAACTTTGGATCTCAGTTACTGTTGTTGGTCTTGACCATCTTTCGATAACCTCTGTTTTTGCTGGATCCACAGATATCCCCTCTTTTGAGATTATATGACCCAAAAATGCAACTTTTTGAAGCCAAAATTCACACTTGGTAAATTTGGCATAAAGCTTCTCTTTTCTTAGGGTCTTCAATATAATTCTCAAGTGATCTTCATGCTCTTCCTTGCTCTTTGAATAGACAAGAATATCGTCTATAAAGACTACCACAAATTGATCAAGATAGTCTCTAAAGACTCTATTCATTAGATCCATGAAGATAGCAGGGGCATTAGTAAGACCAAATGGCATCACTATAAATTCATAGTGTCCATACCTTGTATGGAAATCCGTCTTTGGTATATCCTCCCTTTTGACCCTTAATTGATGATACCCTGAACGAAGATCAATCTTGGAAAAGTATTGAGCTCCGCGTAGTTGGTCAAATAAGTCATCAATACGTGGGAGAGGATATTTGTTCTTGATAGTGATCTTGTTAAGTTCTCTATAATCAATGCAGAGTCTCATTGATCCATCTTTCTTCTTAACAAATAGAACAGGTGCTCCCCAAGGTGATGCACTAGGGCGTATGAATCCCTTATCAAGATTCTCTTGGAGTTGCTTCTTCAATTCCTGCAACTCAATTGGGGCCATTCTATAAGGTGTCTTTGAAATAGGCAAAGCACCCGGTACGAGTTCTATTGAAAACTCAACTTCACGATTTGGTGGAAGACCCGGTAATTCCTCCGGAAAGACATCATCAAACTCCCGTACAATGGGCATATTCTTAATCGTGAGTTTCTCACCGACTATTTGAGATAAATAACCTTCATTTAGTGGAATCAATACCCATAAGATGGAAGAAATTTCCACTGGAAGGTTATGTTTATCCTTGCATTGATAGACGATCGTAGGTTGATCTGGAATATGAAATGTGACTTCCCTTCTTTGGCAATTGATATGAGCTCCATGTAGAGAAAGCCAATCCATGCCAAGAATCACATCAAATTCCACTAAAGGAAGGATCACAAGATTTGCAGGAAGCACTTTCCCACAAACTTCGATCGGAGAAGAATTATAAACTTCTGATGCGATTGATGTGCCATTAGGTGTTGTCACAGCTAACTCAACATCTAATTGTTGAGGTAATACGGTGATACCCTTAGAAAATTTTTCAGAAATAAAAGAGTGGGTGGATCCAGAATCAAATAAAACATTTGCTACTTTAGAGTGGATGGTAAGTGTACCTTTCACCACATCGTTATCGTACTCCACATCGCTGATAGAAATTGCTTGTGACTTTCCTTTTTCTTTAGCCTTAAGAGTTTGTTGACGTCGACCATCATCATCAACCCTTGGATTTGGGCATTGATTGGCATAATGCCCCATCTCCTTGCACATGAAACATTGAAGTGTAGCAGGTTCATTCTGTGTATCCCTTCCTTTGTTTGCATCATTAGACATCTTCTTCCCATTATCACGGCATTCAAATGCCCGATGACCTTCCTTTCCACATTTAAAACATTTACTTGCCCCTTTAAGACAACTCCCTCCATGTTTCTTTCCACACTTTGAGCATAAGGGAAAGTTCATCTTCTTTTCCGTGTGCTCTTTAGATTTTTCTTTGAATTCCATCTTCCTCTTCTTATCAAACCCATGTGACTGATGGGTTACTCCAATCTCCATCTCGACTTTGAGAGCACATCGAACGATTTCCTCGTAGCTATTGAAGTCCCTTATGGCTAACGCCCTTCGAAGAATTGGTTTTAAGCCACTAAAGAATCGATCGATCTTACTCTCAGGTTGGATAATAATACCAGAAGCGTACCTTGCAAGTCTGGTAAAATTTTCTTCATAGGTACCAACAGATTCATCATCCCTTTGCTTCAGTTCAAGGAACTCTTTCTCCATCTTTGTTCGGAGAATACGAGGGAAGTACTTATTGAAAAATAAGTTCTTGAACTCGTCTCATTCCATAGACTCAATTTCATCCCTTTGCCTTTTATTCTTAACAAGATTCCACCATTGATCAGCATCTCCTTCCAAACGATACACTGCTAGGATGACTTTATCATGCTTAGAACATTGAAGAACTGAAAATATCTTTTCAGTAGTACTAATCCATTGTTCAGCAACTAATGGATCAGTAGACCCGCTGAAAGACGGTGGACGCTGCCTCATGAAGGATTCAACAGAATGTTGCTCCCTCCTTTGTTCGTTTGGAAATCCTGCATGATTCATAGCTTGAGAAAGTTGTGTGAGTATGGCTACAAGATTTTGCATTCCAGCTCCCATATCGTTTGTTTGCTCAGGGGGACAATCATTGCATTACCCATCGCATTCCGCATTAACACGGTTCCTTCGGGTTCCAGCCATTGACTAAAACCAAGAAGAATAGTGTGAGCAACACTAATTATAATAGGAAACCACATAATTCAAGAATAAAATTCTCATGCTTATGGTCTTATCCTAGGTTATTCATGGCCATTTCTAAGATTGTGTTCTATGCTTAGACTTATCCTTAGGGTTCTTACTAAGGCTTTCACATCCTAGTTTCCAAAGGTTGACTATACCTTTCCTCTGATACCAACTATAACGACCGACACTTTACATACATTGTTAATACTTCAAAATTGAATCACACTTATTACAACATATGACAAAACCACAAAGGACCATATAGGTATAGTGTCTTTAGAAACTGGGAAACATAAACAACTGGTTCATAAATCTTCTACAGTGTATCCCATTTATTTCATCATATCTTGGGTCCCTTTTAGCATATTCTACTTAATAT
This sequence comes from Viscum album, assembly GCA_963277665.1. Classification (NCBI taxonomy): domain Eukaryota; kingdom Viridiplantae; phylum Streptophyta; class Magnoliopsida; order Santalales; family Viscaceae; genus Viscum; species Viscum album. The sequence continues at coordinate 1,361,834,570 of OY728162.1, read as the reverse complement.
CCATCTTCCTGGCCTGGGGAAAAGAAAACATAAAAGGGTGAGCTCAAATGCTCAACAAGGGCAAATAAAGGAAATAAAAATCATATCATATCTTTTTGAAAATTAAAACCTGCAAAAGAGATCATAATATCTTAACATGGAATAAATCATAGAAGTGAAAATGAGATCCCCATAATCATAACATGAAACTTGAATCTTTGTGGCATGCACACATAATCATGGAAAATCATTTCTTGTTAGTCATGACTCATTGCCAAGACTATCTTAGTGGACAAAGTCTCTTTCTGAACCGAGTTCACTCCTCGTTTCAGTCCTGTATCACTGAACCGAAATAACCTTCCGTTCCAGCCATGTCTATCTCATGAGATATAAAATCATTACCCAATGCATTGGAGGGAGATATAGGTCCCACCCATCTTATAATGAATCCTTTCTTATGTGTGCCACATAATCATAAAACATACATCATCGCATAACACATATAACAAAAATGGGATTCTTGAAACATCATGACATCATAAATCAATTCATATATGATAAAGGAATTCATAAACACAATTCCATCAAAACATAGTCAAACCAATGTAAAAATATGGATAGAAACATAACCCTTTATTATCTTAGATGGAAAATAATTTTGATAAAACCCTTGAATTGAATTCTTGAGGAAAATATCCTTTCTTCTTCAAAAACATTTTTCCTTTCATAACATGTCATACAACATTAAAATAAAAGAAGTTGATTAAAAATAAACTTGAAAACTTGTAAAGGAAGCTTCTTTGAAGTAATGTTTTAAAAATACATTCATGCCGTATAAGTTAAAAAAAACATTCTTCGTACTTTTGTCGGAAAAGTCAAAAAGTACCTCGTACGGAAAAACAACAAAAGATTCCTTTCATATTCTTTACTAAAAACTCACCTAAGGGTAAAATTGGATTTAAACTATTTCAAGTGGATGGAAAAAATATTACATATTGAGGGAACATGGATGTGGATGATAAAATACACCCCAGTAAATACTTACGAATAAACAATCTCGGATAAAAATGAGATTGTGATATTTCCCTTACCTTAGGTCCGATTTGCTTTGTTCGTGTCCGAAGCTCCTGTATAATGGTTTAAATAATGTTATTGACTTATTCCAGAATCATAAATATTGATATGAGATCATATATGGTCATATTATTAGCTTCTTGTTAGTAATATTTCATTGTTACTTGTTACTCGGGTCTTTATAACTTTTTGTTCTTATGCGTGTTTTGTCGAATAAATTCTTATTCTTATCTTTAGGTTATAGATAATTCATTTCCAGAATGGTATTAGTGTAGTATATACCATATTAATTCATTCAATTCATTTATATAATCATTATGAAATGAAGATCATGTAGAACGAGTCGCATCACATCGTGGAGACGGTATTCCGTACGTACGCACGAGTGATGATATCATTCCTATGATCGTGGAATTGTATTGGAGTATATATATATATTATTTCAGTATCAATATTACTTAATAATAATCATATATAGTTACTGATTACACCATTATACCCATCCTTGTAAGGTGATGGTGGAAAATAGATTACACCACGGCGTGGAGACGGTATTCCGTACGTACGCACGTGCGGTGATTTCATTTTTCCGTAGGATGGATAGAAGGTGAATTAGGGTTGTTTCATATTTATAATAACATATCAGTATGTAAGTAATAGTGATGTTATTACTTTATCATGAAACAACTAAAGAAGAAGAAGTTGAAGAAGAAAGAAATTGAAAAGATCGGTAATGGATATTACCTCTTCTTTGGAACGCCTTTTTGAATCCTCCACTTAAGGAACTATGATTGGTCTTTGGAGAAGACCAGAACCTCTAGGATTATTCTAGGGAAGTGGAGAAGGGAAAATGGCAGGGGTTGGCCGAGCTTGAGTGCTCAAATTGGTGTGAGGAGGAGGGGGAGGAGGTGCCCTTTTATAAGGGAGGAGAGGGGCACCTTAGGAATATCTCAAAATATTATTTTATATTAAAGTCAAAATCGGTTTATAATGGTTCCAAAGGGTCTTATTTCGAAGCTAAAGTGGGGATGGGTCGAAATCCTATCAACCAATAGGATTTAGACAAGTTTAGGGTATTATTTTAACCTTATCAATTAGATTTAACTCTAAGTTAATTAATTTAACTTTTACCGTGTCTTTTTGTTTTCTTTCACTATATGGTTAATACACTTACTATAACATGCCAAACGAACCCCAAATTGTTTATTATTTATATATATATATCCTTATCTAAGTCATTTGGTCGAACCTTAGATTTTTAGGAATAAAATAACAATTAATAATATAATATTTGATTTAAAAACTATTTTGTGTCAATTTTGACACTATTTGATATATGATTTTTGTGAAAGTCATAACAGAATTATATGTTCGAACCAAGTTGATTAAATCAATACTAATATATCATAGTAACCTAGAAAATTAGTGGAATTCATAAAAAGTCTCAAATTACATTTATTTTGGTATTTATATTATCAATTTTGTCAATATTTCATTAATAAGATAATTACTGCATCATCTTTGTGTCATAAATAAATTAAATTATTTGATGTCTAAAAATTACAAATAAAATACCATCATGTAGGAAATCGTTTTAGCTTTCTAATAAATATTTACAATCGAATTTATCTTATGTATAACCCTATATTAAAAATGATTTACTTATTAAACTTTGATTTTAACTATTTTAACCCTTCTTTAAATAAATTAATAATAAATGTCCTAATCTAATCCAAGTGGGCCTAAATGGTCATATTTTATTCCTAAGTTTGTTTTTGGTCGAATTACACTTGTCCAATAGAATTAGGACGTGTGTTAGGGTAATATTAATATCATATTTACCCTTAGTTACCCTATTTACTATTAACCGCGGTAAAAATAGTAAAAAGTTACTATTCACCAAAAAATTATTTTCATCTCATTGAACCACATTTTAGTCCTTGATATTAACCGTGTCTCTCGGATTTTTGAAATTCCATTCACAGAAGCGGTAAAATTAAGTTTTATGCAAAATTCAGTTTTTAACCTACCACTTAGTGGTTTCACTATTCATCAAAAATTGATAGTTTTCAGAAAAATACCAAAATTTCACCCTAGGATAATTTCGATATTCTGAGTCCAAAAATGAAGTCCATTTTGAAAAATAAAATTTATAAAATTTCAAAAAGTGGTTATTACTATTCATAACAGCTAGTTTTAATAGCATATTGTTGTTTAGTGAAACTCGGTATTGCGTACGACGCAAGCTATCGAGGAAGGTCGCGATTGCGTGTAAAGCAAGCCAAGCAAGTGTTGTGTAGAAAAAGATTCCTTTGATGATTTATATAACATAAAAGTCTCGGGTGTTACATACACCTTCTGGGAATGCTTTCTATTTATCTTAATAATTTAGTGTTCTTCACTCACCTAAATTCTCACATGACTCGTGCTTGTTGTGAGAATAAAAAGGAATGAAATGATTCAAATATCCACACACAACCACGTTTCCACTAATGGAAATGGAGGTAGAGTATAGAAGAGGAGGCCAGGTTTTGAGAAAAAGCACGTACCATCAATGGGGGCTTACTTGAAGAGGGATGCCCTAATGTTGGTTTGTGTAGAGTGGAGAATAGTTTTTCGTCATTAGAAAGAAACACAACTATGATCTCATTCATTTACAAGTGGCTCTCATGGAAGGGAAAATCCAATTATTAACCTTAACCCCTAGAATGGGGTGATTCACATTGGTATCCCAAGGTTGGACCCGAGATACCATGGGAATGTAATCTCCAGAACATTTTGTGGGTCTACAACATGAGGGGTATCACCTACATGACTATTCATACTGTGTTTTTGTAATCCCATAAGGGTGTGATGCTGTGCATAGTTGTATTCTCATATAGGATCGGTGGATTTGGAAGAGGCTTTGGCCTAGTTCCATTTATGGGGTTATGAGAGGAGTAATCAATGATGCAACAATAATGGAGTGAAATGATTGATTGAAAAGGGAGGAATACAAGAGAATACCCCATTTAGTATACCATTTTTTCATACAGGATGGGGTTTCACCGAAATAAATGTTTACTATGTGGGAGAGGTATTGTTCTCCCATCATAGGGGAAAATAGGGCTAGAATTGGACAAAATAGTGGTAATTCATGAGAAATCAGGTTCCAACAGCATAGTGCGCATCTTTGATGGATTGGGTTCCGTCTGTGTACCATGGTGGTATAGAGGGCTATGTTTCGAACAAATTACACGGTAGTATGCCAATATGAGTTTGTCCACATACCTTGGTGTTACACGGGGTGGATATTTAGTTGCGTACCACAGGTTTACAAATGGATGGTTTCAATCAACATGGTGATTCGCTACATGGTGTACAGTTCTTTATGTGTAGTAATTTGAAACAAGGGGAGCCGATTTGATGAAAGGAAACCAGAATTGCACTTCGTGTGAAATTCCTCTACGATGGAAGTTGGGATCACAATCAATCTACTCTTATTATATTTTCGTCATTCATGGTTGTTGGTGATCTATACCAATAGGAAATTATTATAAATGTTTTCATTTGTGGTACTCTTATTTTTCCATGCATTCATTGGTCAATCGCCTCAATAATTTCTCTCTTCCAAAATCCAAAATTCCATCTCCCTCTCTCCTTCGGCTTCCCTTGGGATCTTTTATATATTACTGGTGGGGTTATATTGATGGTTCACATGAAAACTTTGTCGAAGCTTATGAATGAATCACCTGACCCATGGATTACTCCGTCAATAAGGGCCTTCTTGTTTTTTGGTTCACAAAGGCACACATCACTGCCTCGGTCCCACAAACCACATAATTCATGGGACCTAGTATAGTTCACCTCATTGTTGACCTATTCAGTTATGTATAAAAGGGTAAGTGAGGTGAATTTATTCACCTCCATACCGCTAATGACAACAAACTCGGGTGAACAGTGCCACCATCTACCTTCCTCGAACATTATGTTTGTGGATGGTTCACAGTGTGGAAAACCATTAGGAGTGGTAGTCCACGAATATTGTTTTTCCTTTACATTCATTTTTTTTTGATTTATATATTTCAAATATTCGTCTTCATGTATTAAATTGTTTTATTTATATTGCTTTCCAAATTTTATAGGAGTATTTAACTTCCACCTAGGCCAAACTTTTAGGACCCAACAATGAATCAATTTAATAATTTTATTATAGAAAAAATTTAAGCTTAGTGAGGGTATTTGACTAGAATTTGTTTATCTATTGGTAATTATTATGTGTACTACCTCTCTATTACTGCATAAAAATGTCTATTAGATCCATGATGATTTTATATTTTATGAATGATATTATAGTTATAGTCGGTTCATTATTAGACTGTTAAATTATATATCAAAGAATTATTTAGATAAATTTAAATGTTCGGAAAAACTTAGATTAGTATAATTTAAAATATTTTGAAAACATAAGGAGTTAATATTTTTGTCTGGGAATATCAGTTATAAATAATAGATAGCCATAGGTTATAATATGTTTTTTATTATCACGATGATTATGGATATTTAGGTAGAATATTCATCGATTCTTTTGTAATGTCCCGACACAGGTGCCACACACCGGTTCCCTGAGCAGATCAGTCACATTGAATCAAGAGCACTTCCTCTAACACAAGATAATTCCAACTAGTAGTGAGGGTAAAATATCGATCATTGGGATAAAATTACCTATTTATTAGGGTAGTATAATGACATAATTATAAAAATAACAACGTGATAATATATAATTAACAGAAAAAACATTATATCTCATGATGACCAAAATAGGAATACAACATCAATTCAAAATAGTAAATATGACATGACATGTATGTGTCCACATTCAAATAAAAAAGTAATAAATACCCTGAAATCTTCTTATTGGGTAATGATACCATGTTTTATTCACTCATACATGATCTATCCCTCATCAATCATCAAACATAGGTCTCTTCACTTTATCCTATCCTACAATCATGAAGTCTATTAGGGTACCGATCAGGAAGCCCTAAAGTGTGTGAGTAAAAATTAGTAGGCCACCATAAATTGAATCTAAAAAATATCCACTCAATATAGGTTTATATTGCGGTATATAAAACGAATTAAATTTCATGAAGTTATATGTTATCATAATTTATTATTCTATAATTATCCACAAAAAGCCACAGGTTCTTGAGGTCCATCTAACCCATAATTCATACTTTGGCCCATCCTAAATTATGAACTATATCAAAATACCTAGATTAAAAATTATCAATTAATTTATAATAGTATAACTAAAAATTGGAACCACATTACAATTCCAAAGAAATAGTCATAAAAGACTATCACTAACACCCTATAGATATTTGCAGCCAATTTCCAAGTCTCATACCTCAATTCCACAAGGGTATTTTGAGACTCAATTCATATCACATAAATTCTAGAACATTCAAGTGCTTGGTGCCTAGTCTGTGTCCCAATCCTCAACATCATAATGGTGTATTTGGAGCATCAATATAGGTCCTAACTCGTTTATTAATCAATCACAACAATAATACATATATCACTTGAATCATGTTTTTTCAAAATTATCCCTTTTATGAAATTTCTCATCATGATATATGACTTCTACTATCAAAAAAGTCGTGGATAAATACTACAACCACATGTTATAAAATAAGAAACTTAATATTAAACCATATCATATTATTCACATTATATAATCCATTAATCCATTATGGTCATGTAAACCATCAAATTATTCTTTTTTTAAATCAATTCATAATCACATTATTTTCTCAATTACTCAATCCAAATTCCACATCTATTCCACAAATCACCAAATTTCATTAAATAATTATCAAATTAATCAATCCAATTCTACCAATAACATAATCCAAATTATCATATTCAATTTTACCATATTCAAATCAATATATGACCACATGGTAAATCAATTAATCATTTACATGGTTCCTTGACTTAATTAATCAATTAATTTATTCAATTAATATTTAAATTGTAAAACATGCAAATAGAAATATCAAAATATTTCATGAAATCAATATTTTGGAAAATGGGAATTGTTATTAGAAAACCTACCTCAAAATTAATGAAGAATACATTCTTACAAAAGTCACCATTTTGAAGAGGAACATCCATGGTCACAACGAAGAATGGTATATAAATCCAAAACATGGATCCATGTTCAAAAAAATATATCCATTGAAACACAGATCCTGGTCCATTATTATGAAAGTAAAACAACCCTTAAAAGGATTGGATAATGATAAGAGAGAAATATGGAACCAATCTGGATAAAAATCACATATTCTACGGAGTTCTTATCCCTAAATGGTATCGTATTCTTCAGGAACATATCTGGAAAAAACTTGGAACTCATCTAAACTCCCCCAAAAGATGAGATTAATTGGATAGGGTTTAATGTGGTTAAATTTGGGATATTTATTAGCATATAGAATATTTTTAATATAATTTTTGGGGGTTAATTTTCTACATAAATAGTTTCTTATATAGAGTCCATGGATTACCCAAAAAGTGCACCCTAAACAAGCACCTCACATAGTTATTACTAACAGGGTGAAAAAACATTCACAGCCATGTTCCAACTGAGAAAATCTTCTTTTTTGGATGACATAGTTTGTTTTTTAGACACACATATTGGGAAAACCATGCACCAACAATGCACTTCTCCTCTTGTTTTTAAATATCCCAATTGTCATCCTTACATCGACAAGAAAAAACTAACTATGATATTTTCAACACAAGTAAAATGAGTACTTATAGAAAATATTCTTACATCTTTGAAAAATGTCATCTTCATACAATTTCCTTATCTTATTATAGGTCATACTAAAGTTGTACTCGCAAGAATCTCTAATACTCTAAGACAAAATATCGGACAACTAATCTATCATATCTACTTCTGCCTCCCATGTTTCATCCTACACATATCCATGTTTCCACAATAACATATCTATCTACATGGTCTTCTCCCTATATCACATCCACACCATAATACAACAAACGTATTAAAATCATTTCGAATGTTGTGTCCATTTATATAAGAACATCATCCATATCAATCATATGATAAGGGTTGGGGTGATACCACTATCTTTTTTATAGATTAATGACATAATTAATTTAATAATACAATCATGGATAGGCCAATTAGTATACCAAAAGCCATATTCTCTCCACAACCTCAAAGAGTCCAACATAGATGGGCCCTTTCTTTCTCAGTCTCTGACTCATATGATGACTCAATCTGGAGGTACATGAAGGAACACATGATCACACTCTGTAAAATCATGGGTTCATTAAATTAAATCAAAATATGATTTTTTTATACACAAAGTCCTATCTATATTCTTATTAAATTAGATAAAACTTCTCTTTAGTATTATCAATGATTATTGGTCCCATCTACTCTGAATCACCTCCCTCTATCCAACATGGAGTTGATTTTTTCAGATTGTTTCCACCCGGGCATTCCCTATTGCCTCATTATGTTTTCACGTGATTGTGGTTGAATTTTTCCCTAAATTACTACATTCCAATGGTAGGATACATCCATTTACTCTTCAGAAAAATTCCCACTTTGATTGAAAATTCATAATGCGACGCCAGTTCCTCCTTCTGTGGATTCCTCCTCAAGACATGTCACCCAGTCAAGGTCTCCCTCATAGATTATGATGTTGTGTGTAAACTCTATCCCAATTCCATTTATTTATGTAATATATTTAATAACATTTCATACATATGTATATTCTAAGGTTTTATGTTGGGGAAGCAACCTTCACTTAGGGGGGTAGTAAAATTGAGGCATTTGTTGCATGTCGTGGCGCTGAAACACTGGAACACCATTACTCATACTTTTCATAGGTCTTATCAACGACATTAAAACATAAGTATTCCCATGATGATCACAGGTTATCCAATTCCAGAGGAATGTTTTATAGGTTTTCCATAACTTCCCATGTTTAATATTTTCTATTTTGGTAGTTTAGTGTCTTGCATAGATGGATCAGATTGATCGGAAAACTAATGGGAGTGGATTAGATAGGTATATACCTATGGGGTGGAACCTAGAAGGATACAATATGGATGTAACAACATGTAAAATAAGGGATGATCTAGGATAAGGTTTCCTTTAATGGGAAGGTTTCACTCTATGAATCTAGTTTGGATTCGATAAAGGGAATTCCGGAAGGGGTGGGCCATATAAAGGGGTACACCACGGTTTACCATTGGTTTGGATTGAACCCATAGAGGCTTAATACATACCATATGTGAAGGATATGAATCAAAACCGATGTTGTTTGAAAGTGTGGTTTAGGGGTTACTAATGGTTACCTACTCATATAAATGGCTTGATCCCACTGGAATGTGGCATCCCATAAATGTATCAAGATCGATGATGTATGATTTAATGAATTGGAAGAGATGAATGAGAAGGAAATGAAATGAAGATTGTAGTGTTGTTGTGATTAAACCTCATGGTGGTTTCCTATATATCCTAGTGGATGGTAATTAATGTCCATGTACCTTGATTGGGTGATGAGATGCCTAAGAAGGCAGCCCGTGAAGATAAATACAAGGATTAGGACACAAATGAATTAGAACCTCCTAGTTGGGGCATGATATTCATTAAACCCATATGTTCAATGGAGTGGCTAGGATGGTACATGGTTTATGGGCCTAAACCTCATGGAGTCTTCCTACGTATCCACATTAAAGGGAATCAAAGTCCACATAGTTTAGGATGGGTAATAGAATTGAGTTGTACACAAAGGATAATGACATAGTGACATGTTTGGGCATACACATGGTTAGTAGCCCATTACATGGGGGACAACAATTTTTGGAGTGTTATGGTGAAGTGTAGGGCTTATGCATTGTTAGCTACATAGTAAAATGTAGTATGTGGTTGGGTTTTATACAATGAAAAACAACCCTTCAAAATTATGGGGCTTACACTTGGTTGGTGGCAAAAAAATGGATGGATCAAAAACCCCGGGAGGTGGGTCAGGGTGATGTGTCCCAAAAAGTAAAATTGTCACCTATGGAGGATATATCTCTAGAAGGGAGAACCATATTTTAGAAATGGTCAGGGTTGAAACCTAGAAAGGTGTCCTACGTACTCTCAGTAAATGAATGTGATCAACATCTACATAGGTTAGAAAGAGAAAGAGTCCATCAGTTTTACGTAATGTGGTATGGATGTGAACCAACATTCTGTGGTCGTGACATATAGATTCTGGGATTTAACCTTAGAGAGGCCACCAACATTCCTTGTGGAAGATAGGGATGAAAGACCTTGTAGTTATGGAAAATAATGGAGTATGTGGATTACTCCTGGATAGAGGCCCAAATACATGATAGGGCTTACACATCGGTAGATTCTCATAGATGATGTCATAGTGGCTACATTATCTAAGCCCATGTGAGTCATTCTTGGTGTGGGAAAAAAGATGTAGTAGTGAACCAATTCATCATTTCATGAATTATGTTGCCATGATGGAAGGTGAATACAATGACTTACACTAGGAGGGATGCTCCAAGAGGGTGACCCAATGTATAAAGGGTTATGGGAAACATAGGGAACACCCTATCACGGTGTGTTGGGGCATCCAGAATTATTTCCCGAGGAACACATGCTGATAAATTTCAAAGGGATGGAGAAGGATGTAGAGATGTGATTATCATTGACCTTTGAATCTTCCCAGGCCTATCACATATGTGGTGATTATATTTTAACATCATGTGTTGAGGATGGGGTGATGGGTAGTTTAATTTCCTATAGCTCGAACGATGAGAAACCTCTCCTCACCCCTTATAATTATATAACATACACCAACACACACATTGGGGAGGGAAGGAACAGTAAATTCCATATTGGAATGAGATAGAGGAATGTTCACAAAAGGTGTTCAAGATACCAGGGCTTTGAGATGAAGAAATAGGTGTTAGCGTACCTATGAAAAAAACATAATGAAGGGACAAAACATGGGAAATCTCTTGGGGGAGAAGTAAATCATGTCACACGAGCTAGAGGTTCTCATAAGAGAGGGTTTTGCAATATATAACACCTAGATAGGAGGGGATTCGGGAAGCTCGTGTACTTTATAGAGAGGGGTATCATTATGAAATAAGGTTCTTCATGATGTATGGGAATATGGTTATCCAAAAAGGGATGACCTTCACAAAGCTTGATGAACTGACCGAGGGATGGAGTCAACTTGTACATAAATGGTGATTCGTGAAAGATGAATTCTTCACGAAGTCCAGAGTTCAAAAACGGACTCCTACATCTACGACGGTCATTGGGTTTTGTGAAGGGAATCATCACTTTAGGTGGGGGGATTGAATAAATGGAAGGATGGTCTGTAGTGGTCAAGTACCTTGGGTTTTTCATTTTCAAACGTGTTGGTAGAAAAAGGGTGATTTCTGTATTAAGAGTTTGGAAAGAAATATTTATGGGAATGATCAATATTGGGGTTCGGGTGAGCCTTTTATATTTAGGTAAAAATATTTCGCGATGACCAATGTGCCAACCACAAATAAAGGGTGATTACGTAAGGCGTTAAGGCTCTATCAGACTCTGTTGGACTCATGGTGGCTTATGTGACTACTCTGTAGTAGTTGCGATGATCATCAGAATTATAGATCCTTCCATCACTACTCCATATAAGTCACAAATGAGTACATTCATCCATCTTGTCAATGTTCATGGTGATGAGGGGCTTCATAATAGAGCTTCCTGTGGAAAGCTTCATATAATTATTTTTAGGCCCCGTAAAGGTCCAATGTTATTCCAAATGGTGTGGGGCATACCTGATCCATATTTTACAAGGCTTTCAGTGCCATAAAAATTCCCCCCTCATATTAAGATACTAGGAGAAAACTATTGTCATATTCTGAGGTTAGATCTACAAAAACTCATAGATCGTGAATCTCAATTGTGATGTTGGAGTATAGAAAAAATGAAGAATCACCATGAGGCTTATAGATTTTGAGGGTGATAGGAATTTTCTAGAGAAACGTCCTATAAAGGGGATGTTTGAAGCATGGTGTAGGATTGATGGGATGTTCGAATGGATCCCAAAAATCATGATATTATTCCACAGTGACGAAAAAATATAGGTGTATGCATATTGGTATGAACAAAGGTAAAAAATACTGTCGAATAGAATCTCTCTAGAGAGAACCATGAAGATAGTTATATTTTAAATCATGAATATGGGGAATGATATTATAAAGAATAAAATCATAAAACGAAGAACATGCATGGAATAGTTTAACACCATAGGTCCAGGATGTTGCACAATGTTTATGGTCATACTCCCTGGACCTAGGTCTACGGTTTAGTAGGACGTTTGATGGAATATGGGATGTTCATTTAGGTTCAGAGTGATTTGACTACAATTGGGGCCAATGTGATAGAAGCGTAGATGGACTTGTGGCTAGCATGAGAGAAAAAATTTCTGGGAATCACAATGTGTCCCATAATGAATGGAATCAAGCTGAATGTAGTACTTATAGGGTCATGCACTTTAACATTTTTCATGATGAAATTTATTACATAGTCTTTTGTCATATATATTATACATATACACAGAAAATCATGAATGTGTGACATGGTACATATCCATTTTTTATGATAGAGGATACCCATGCCACATCCCACATCCTCAAACGGGATCCCAAGAGAAAAGGTAAAAATGGGAGTTTTATAATCTCATAAATGTATTTGAGGTTAAGATATCTGGATGTCACTATGTTTCCTACAAGGGTAGGAATAAATCAATACATATTTTTGAGGCATAGTATGACTAGTTACCAACACTGGTGGGGGATATCTTCTCTAATACTGTGGAAGATGATTTATCCTACTATTGTCATAGGGAATCCTGAATATGTTCATGTTATGGTGGTTTTTTAATGTTTTTCCATTAGGATGAAGAAAAAAGTGAAAAATAATGATACTAGTCCAATGATTTCAGATCCATAAATCACTACATATCATGCAGGGGAAGTAATCAAGCCATATGTTGTTCTTGGGGTCAGGAAGGTATGACCCATGCACAAGAAGAAGTGACATTAGATATTTCTTGTTTTTAATTTTGTTGTGGTGTATACAAATATTTTTTGAGATAAAAGCTATGAATGAAGAGTATATTTTTCTCCATAGAAATGAATCCATATGTGGGTCATTGAAATTTGCATGGTAGATGACCAGTACCAAAGGAGATTCCCTCTCAAGGGACAACATCAAAATGCATTTTTGTTTTATTTTCTTGAGGCTAGGAAGATTGTGTTAATGTTTAATGTCGTATGTTAGGACCAGACCATGAATTTCAATGTAGTATGGTAAGGATGCAACAGATTAATGAAATTATTGATAAAGAAGTATAGTTTAATTTCATTTCACTTTGATGAAAAAAAATTTAATTTAAGGACATAGAACTCAGACCATAAGTGTGTGAAACATTCATTTGTGGGTATAACCCTACATAAACTCCTAAGCCCATTTGAACCATTTTCAATTTTGGGATCAAATAGACATATAATGATTCTCCCATATCATGAGAGTGAAAAACATAAGAAAGGATGTTCGTGGTTAGAAAATTCCACTATATTATAATTCTTACATAACATTTACAAATATGAAATGGCACAACACCCTGGGTGATGAAAATCCACATGAACATAAAAGGGTTACACAATGTGAATCCCAGTGCCCCAAATTTGGGGAGAAATGGTGGTGGTTTAATGATTTAGGATATTGTTTGACTATATTTGATAAATAGTATCCATATCATGTGGCCATGAATGGAATCCAATAACAAAGGATCGACTGGTGTCCATATTCGAAGTAAGGGAAGAAATTAACCCAAGATGTCGTCCAAGATCCACCCGGAAGATGGCCCTGAGTAGAAAACAATTCCTTGATAATAATAATACATACCATTTGGGGGTCCTATAGGATAATAAAGAAGATTATAAACCCAAAAAGGGACACATAAATCTTGGATGCGAAGCCGGGAAAATGTCACAATGGAATCTGATTCTTGGGGTGAAACATCATCTCACATTAAAACATGCCGGTGTGAAACATATATTGGATGAATAACACCTACCCTCAAGGATCCAAAAACCATTGGTAAATATTGAGTATTTTAAAGGTCGTTCTGTTCAGTCCTAGTGCTCTTAGATTACGGTCATGGAGTGTTGACCAAAGGTTCTTTGTTTAATGTCAAGCACATTGGACATACCCATGGGGTTTGACATCATGCGGTTGAGGAAAATGGTATTGTGATGCTTATCATCATTTTATATGGGACTTGAGAGAAATGCAGGTTTTGATAAACAAACCCAACATGAATGTGGAAAAAGGGAGTCCACACCACACCCAAAACATCCTCCAACAGGAAACCCATACCGATAGGGGCTGGAGTGGGAGAATGGGAGACTTTGTGCCTGTGTTTGGGGATAAGGTGTCTGGGTGTCACTTTGTTTCTTATAATATCAAGAATCAATCCTCACATAGTTCTTGATGTATGGCGTGATAAGTGGCCAATGCCGAAGGGACGATATCCTTCGAAACTAGGACAATCATGGTGGTTATACAGTTTCATTTCATCTGAAAGTTTATATTATGATTTTTAGTTCAATGTCATATGGTCACACCATGAGACAGATATTCTTAAATAGGAAACATGTGATGTGGTGTCAAGAAGAAATCCAGCATGAATGATATCAGAAAGTACACATCTCATCAAGAATTTTTGAGAGAACATGTACATAGTTTAAAGTCATGATGCCTGGACTTTGAGACTCGAAATCATAGTTAATGGTCATAAAGTTCGGACCATAGGATAGAGAATCTGCAATTAAATTATAAAGATTATCCTGAACACCGAATACCATGTGTTCCATGCTCATTGTGGAAAAAAAATGGAAGAATATAACATTAAAACACAACTAAGCACATAATAGGGGAATAGAGGGCTGGAGTCGAGGGTTAACCAATGACACTTTTATGCACACTGAACATGTAAAGGTTCCCTGGGGGATGACACCGAGAGTATTGAAGTATCGTTTGTACATAATGATTTGATATGGAATGTTAACCATGATGCTGAAATTTGGGATACAAGGGGATTTTTGTGACAATGGAGGATAACTACTGACCATGTTCGCAACACATTATCAATAACTTGTGGCCTGAGATGGGAAAAAACAGCTGAGGTTCAACCAAAGACCATATTCAAATTTAATATGGATCATGTCACATGATACAATTCCAGATCATCCAGGATGTAGGTGATGAATATAAAGTGAGCCCAAAGGCCCATCATCCATTTAATATGGGTTTTCTTTTTGATGAAAAAGATGATTAATAGCCAAATATAGGGAATAAAAAGCACCGTGGTGGAATGAGAGATTGTAAATACATATTCCAACACTCTATGACTCATACCATAAAATTGGTGAGCATACTAATGAGGATAACCATATAGAGTGATCTGATTAGGGGTAGGTGGCTTCAGAGGATGATTGGATGAAAGAGTTAGAATAGGTGGATGAACCTGGGGCTGGACATAAAGACATGTGTTCTAGAGTTCATACATATTCCATGAGGGAAGGAATAAATACATATATAGTTCTAAAAATTAATTCAGTCTGTCATCATTTTCTAAGGATGTATGATGCACCATAGTTTATTTTCATACGACCAGGACATTGGTGGGAAATAATGTACCAAAGGGGATTCACATGGTCTGGTAAAATAAACCTTACATGACAGAGGAAAAATCAATTCCACACTATGTCACAAAAACCCATGAGAGGACTCAGGACAATGGGATTAGAGGAGGGGTCTTTACCGCAATTCCATGATGTTTAACGTCATTGGATAATGATAATGTAGTATAACATAATGTGGGAGGGGTGCGATAATTGTTTATGGTCATATAACTCAAACTGCAAAGGAGAGGTTGGGGAACCTATACTAGACCCATAGGTGTAATTTTTGGAAATTCCTATGTATCTTGTGACGGTGGGAATGAAGCCATATGTAGTTCTGAATGCTCATGCAGTTCGACATTTGGTGGTGAGGATGTATGATATTCAACTTCTCTCAAATGGGGGTCATGTTTTGTTTGTTATAAACCATAGGTTAATGAAGAAAATGGAATTCCAAACCACTTCATGTGCATTATACGGGAGGACATGGGCTAGGAGAACAAAAAAGGGCCTGAATGATTAATAGTATATGGGGTTGGACCCGTAGACAAAATTTTTGGGCATTCATATGTATCTGAGATTTGTAGGAATGAATCCATTAATAGTTATAAAATTCTATGCAATTTTATTTCATGTGGTGATGTCATAGGATGGGAACAATATAATTTCATGTGGGATGGTGATGCTAGATCTTTTTATGTCCTACAAACCGTATGGGAAAAATGGGAGGTCCCTTAAGGGAACGTACAAGGAGTGGCTGTTATAAACCTGATGTGAATAGGGAAAAGGGAATCCCTCATCACACAACAAAATCATGGGACCCTTAAGCTGTGGGGATGAATGAATGAATATAATTGTGGTACCTAGGCAGGACCCAAAGACAAAATGTCTCTTCGTTCCAACATATCCTACATGGGAATGAATCAAACCATACGTAGATCTTAAATGGTGCATTATTTTATATCATTAAGTTTGAACGTAGGATGTCTACTCTTGTGGATGGTATATAACACGATAGTTGTAATCCTAAATAGGATGAGGAGAAAATAATTATACACCACACCACATATTTCTAGGGGGAATTTTTAATGAAAGTGACACCTTCTCAGACCAAGTCGCCAAGACGGAATGAAGTTTATCATCATTCAACTAGGAAGAAATTATAGTTTAATGTTAAATAGGATAGGGAAGTGTAACGTCATTCAGGACAATGTTAGTGGGCAGTATTACATATAGCAACTCCGACTGGGTGAGTAGTTTAACATCATGGAGGATGATCCCATATAGTTTAATGTCATGCAGGATGATAAATCTAGGTAGTTTTACATCTTTCCACCTAGACTATGGTAATATTCATGTCATGTACTACTTAAGGTATTTCACAGTGGTGGGTGGCTTACTTATCTCTCCATTCATAGTGGGAAACGAGTACGTACCATTTTGATATACGTTATGAATAATTGTTGTTCCCTAAAAAGTTTTCTCCAACAATTTTGGATTCCTGTCGAGTGACATTGGTTTCCATAAGGACAACAATGTGTCCCCTAGGAAGAAGGAAAAGAGATGAAATTTTAGGTTTACAACTCTTGAAATTTTGTTCTGGTGCCTCTCAGGACTGTTCATATCTTGATGCTTGTTATCACTGAGGAACTCTATTTTATAAATATTGACATAGGTTACCTTTTCTGATGTCTTTTATTGATAAATTTCCATAAGAATAGACTATATCATAATGTATTTGGGTTGGATTTACTCTTTTATATACACCAATGATTATGGGGTAACCTAGTTGGAATTTATAGTCATCATCTTGTAATACCATAGTGAATTGAGGAGCTTTTCCATCTAACTCCTCTTTTTCTGACCAACAATCTTCTACAAAATGATAAATAGGATCTTACTGAGAACCTCTATCTTCACATTTTTTTGTGTATGACAGTTAGAATTGTGGTTAGATATGATGTTGTACATGGAATAATGTTTCTTCAGCTCGGTCGCTTGAAAATTGGTACTGTTATTAATGGTAATGGAATGAGGGACTCCAAAATAGTGATTGATTGTGGAGCTCATGAACTTGATGATAAAATGGGAATTGCGTTCCTTGAGCTGTATCACTTAGTCCAACTCGGAAACAAATCTGTGGTGCTCAAGATAAACATGCACTAGTGAGATATTACTATTGGGTATGGACCCATTTCATTGAGTCCCTCGATAGAAAAAGTCCACGAGTACATGGAAGAATGGAGGGGCTCTAGCGGATGATGCAAAAAGTTTCATGGATCATGAACACATGACACCTCTTGTAGAATATGATTCAGTCATAGTACATAGTGGTTAAAATCTATCCCAATCTTTATATATTATTAGAGAGAATTAACCCATCATAATAATCTCTATAGAAACCATCATGGATTTCCTATATATTTCTGGGAATCTCATCTCTTTGGATTTAGATGATAACAAATCCCTCAAATATACTTTTGTAGAAGATCTTCTCAAGGATGGGACCACTTTGGATGATGAACAATATTGTACCACGATGGGCTCACTCATGTTTAGATCTATCGCTCAATAGATGGCCATGATGAAGATACTCATTAAATGGAGTCGTCCAATCATGGGTCTATTCTAATATGATAAGGGAATTTGGTGGTCCTGATGTGGAGTCATCAGTGGTTAGATGGCTTAATTACTAGTTATCATCACCATAATCATCTGAATTGACAGGGATGATGACTCTTCGATGCCCCACATGGGTAATCAAATCATCCTGATCATGCTTTGAGAGATAAGTAGAAATACTGGACAAATCAATGTCTTGACAATTGTTTGATAGAGGTTTATGAGTGTACTATGTATAGAATGCAACGAGACCATTAGTTGGAATGTGTGTTTTATGAGGGGAACAATTATCGGCTATCTAACAATGTAATCACCATTTATAATCATGATAACTATATTGGAGTACCCATTCACATTTATGTGGGAAACATCAATCTTGAGGGCCCTCTATAGACTAATGTTGAGGTCTTGATACATTTCATCATTATTGGTGCAGCCTTATGATAACAATACTGAGTAGTGAATGATATGATATATATACGTGATGAGGATGATACATAGTCATACTCTTTTGAGTCATTGGACATTGAACCTTCTGCCTGTGAGACTTTGGGAAGAGCCATTATAGTGCATCTTTTAATACAGTATTGTATGGTGCACTGCTATAATGGACTCATCTAGAAAATAAATATAAATAGACTCTTCAATGAGGGATGGATGGGTGGTTACAAAGTCTATTATCACCAGAACCTTGATACATTTCATCATGACAAACCTGATGTCGCACTACTGAAGTATCACTACCCACCAAGATAGATGGCCTATCAACATATGGTGATTCAAAATATATTTTAGTGTATCAACACATGATACCAGATGTATCATATAATTTTTTAGATAATGATGCCACCTCACTGCTGTAAATATTAGTGTGAGGTATCTCTTCTCTATATAGGTATATCTAGTCTCAGTAAATAGGAGTAGAAGATAATGATACTATAAACTATTCATTTCCCATTCATTTTTCTTTTTCGTGAGTAGGGAACTGATAGATCATTCAACGACCATCACATTGAGGACAAACAAAATTTTTGAGATGAAGAGCATCGGTACTTGAGGCAGGAGTATATACTTCTTAATATCCTAAAACGGTCTGGTATCTTCATCACATTAGTAGAAAATACCCTTCCTCATGATTAAGGAAACTCCTAACTCTTTCCATCTAGATTCTCAATTAATTTGTGTAATTAGTCTATGTGGCCATGAATGCCTCGATTCTCTCTCAGGATGCACAGAGGAGGCATCTAGAAGATATAATTGGTCTTCTCGGGAATTATCTGAATGACTTTTTCTTTAAAGATGATGCTGAGAGACATCCCATAGGTAACACCAAATCCACACATCAAGGTTTTATATTTATATTACAATAGATGAATAACCAGAAAATAATCTCAAAATCCATGAGATGGTCTTGACATTGGTGTGATTTGACCACAAAAATATTTCAAAGAGCATTCCACTAGTGTCCCAACGATCTACATGAATAGTCTGTGCATAAAACACTGATAGGTTTCTCTTAAATTATTTAGTATTAAATGAATTACATGGTAAAAAAAGAACCATGTAATTATTTTATGTTGGTATAATCTTCATCCCTGGGGCCCCTTCAGATCTGATTGTATCCAGAATACACGTCCATGATAGAGATATCCTATAATTTAGTGGGTTCTTCAATCAAGAAAGCTATCCCGGGATGTGGAAAATCATCCTTCAGACAGTGACCATTGTGGTCCTGGAAGGTAATGCAGACCATGATCGATCTGCTATTCTTCTGCATTAGAACCCTTTTTTCCATCCACTAGGGGTAATAAACTTCCTTCAAAAAGATGTATTAAAAAATATTCTCAGCATGAATCTTGACCATGGAAACCTAATAAGGTTTCATCCTTCTGGGATGTTTTTTGGACCCACGGTGACATACCGGGAGACCAAGGTGGTGGAAGACAACATGAATATATAGTCCATGAATCTCATCATTGGTAAAATGATATAAATTTGCTTTAATAAGTCCACATATTTCTAATTCTCTTCAACCGGCATAGCTTCAATGATTAGTATCATGCACAGGTCTTCTTCACTATCAAAATTCACATAGATCAACTCATGAGTGTTGGTAGATATAGCTTCTTCAATCATGGTAGGGGTGTCCCCTAAATCCTATTATTTATCCATGGAGATAGGATCATCGATAAGAAACTATTCTTAATTTTATGAACCTGACAGAATGCTTTTTCCAGCCTGAGCAGTGGTGGGATCCTCATTAGGTGATTGCCAACCTAATGAAAAAATTAGGACAAAGGTTGCCGATCTGATTCAATCAGGCCATCATCCCTTGGGGAAAACTAGATAATATCAATGAAGTTGTGTCACTTTGTCTTGTCTATGATCAAACCATCCCATAGAAACATTCATGTAACACCCCAAGCTTCTACGGTACGTTTCCCTTCGAATAATGCGATAGCGTGTGTTGTACGCAACCTCGAGTTCTAACACACACCACAACTAATTAAACTAGCTGTTGTGAATAGTAATACCTACTTTTTGAAATCATATATATTCTATATTTCAAAATGGACTTCATTTTTGGATTCGGAATATCAAAATTATCCTAGGGTGAAATTTTGGTATATTTCGGATAACTTTCATATTTTGATGAATAGTGAAAATTACTAAATTTTAATTAAAAAAACTTTTTTAATCAAAATAATTAATAGTGATAAATTATGAATTGGAGTGGTTTTAAAGTTTATTTATAATATATTTTTACATTTTAATATAATTTTGGTCATTGGACATAATTTTACAATTAAACCGAACATAAACAAGTGTCAATCTTTTGATAGTTATTATCTCTTAAAAACACGCTTTTTGTTTTGACAGCGGAAATTAATTTTAAATTAATTTCTGCCACTTCTGTGTTTTCAATTTGGGAAAATGGATTCCATATTTGGAATCAGGATGTTCAAATTGTGTAAATAGGTAACTTTTATTTTTAGACATTTTGAATAGTTACTGTGGTAAATATTTTATTTACCATGGTTAAAGGGTAAATCCGGTAAATAAGGGTTAAAAAATAATATTATAATAATACAAAATTACACTAAAACGTGTCCTAACCTTATTGGTGGACACATACCCGACCATGGGCATCCTTGGGTCGATTTTGGGACCCCTTGGAGCCACTTGTTTGTGGTAGGGACACTTTATATTAATAAAGTTAAAATAAAAATAAAAATGGCATAAGCTTACATCTTTTAGAAGAACACTTTTTACATAGGGTTATACATGTTGGATTTTCGATTATAAATATTCATTAGAAATCTAAAAAGATTTCCTACATAATGATATTTTATTTATAATTTTTAGACATCAAATATGTTAAATTATTAATGACACAATAATGATGCAATGTTTACCTCATTAATAAATCATTTAAATAAATAAGATTATAATGATTAAAATATTATCTAAAACCTGTCCAATTCTTATTGTTTGATGTTATTTAGAATATGAGTCATCTTATCGTCGACCTCAATGATTTTTGGTCCATTATAAACCGAATATAATTATATTATAAAGTAATACTTTCACTCTTTTCTAAAGAGCCCCTCCTCTCCCTTATAAAAGGAGACCACTTCTACTCATTCCTCACACCTCTCAAGCCACTTGGCTCGTCCAAACTCTGCCCAACTAAGCTCCCCACATCCCTATCCTCCTCCTTGAAGCTTCCCCTTAGGCAGAAAGCATTTCAACATGTCCTTTGGTTCCAACCAAAGTGAGTTACCTAAATTAAAGGTAACGTTTTCTCTTAAATTTTTTTCATTTATTTTGCTTCTTCAACCCCCAAAATCTTTTTATTTCCTTTCTTTTGTAACAAAACCAGTATCCTCAATATACTAGGATGTTGTTATAATAAGGATTCAAACTACACATACACACAACTCCATCTAATGGATGATGAACATAATGTTTCTGTGGATGGCAAACTAACGCCTCACGAAACGATGATTGTTCAAATACATCTTACCGCCTCTAATGGTGGCCATTATGATGGCACTGTAATTAAATATGATATTAATGATATATATTTTATATATAAGCTTCTGTAATTCCATTTTATTTCATACCATTATTCGTTTCATGTTGTATATACATACGATAATTTCATTTGAGGAAGTGCGGACTACCGCCCCCTAAAAATGATATGACTCGTTCATAACACACATGGAACGTATAAAGGATGGTGTTAATGAACTTAAGTAACATATATAAAATATTATATTATACTGGAATAGTAATATACCTATGTATCATTTGGATTCGATTCTTTTAAAATAAAAATTAAATGGAAGTAGCATTCGTGCGTACGTACGGACTACCGTCTCCACGAACGCGATGAGATTCATTCTCCATCATATCCATTCAAGTATAATTATCATTTAATGATTTAAAAATGATGTTTAGGGACTTGATATCATTCTGGATATGAATGAGATACAACAAACATGACTTATGTAACAAAACATATAAATAAAATGAGTATGTTAACACCCGAAACGGCGATAATACTAAGATATTATTATCAAATCAATATTAAAAGATCATATATGATATCATATTAATGTATATGATTCTTGTATAATTTAGTAACAATTATTTCACTATTATACAGGAGGTTAACCTACCCCAACCAAGGAAAAGTACAAGGTAAGGGTTATTTCACAATCTCTTCATTATCCGAGGTTGTTTATACGTAATAATCTACTGGGATATCTTTATCATCCACATCCATGTTTCTTAAAAATGTATTTCAAAACATTTTTACTATTTACAAGAATATGGGTTAAAGTCATTTATACCCTTGTTTGACTTTTTATAAGAGGATTATAAAGGAATCTTTCTGTCGTTTTCAAAACAAGGTCCTTTTTAACCTTTTCGACAGAATTGAGGTAAGAATGTTTTTTTTAACTTATACGGCGGGTGCGGTTATTTTACGCCGTTATAAAATCTTCAAAGCTTTCCTTACAAGCTTATAAGAATATTTTCAAAGAAAATGTTTTATTTTATATGGATCTTAAATGATTTCAAAATAAAAGCAGATATTTCTTTAAAAAGAATTTTGATTTCATCTATGTCAACATCCTTTGATGGATTTTAAGATTATTTGAAGTTGATTTATTATGATACAAAACTTCTATATTGTATTGAAGGTTTTGTGATATGTTTGACTGTGGATGTTCTATTTTTATACCATTCATAGTTTATGGTGAAATTATTGACATTTCGTATGCTAGTTTTTATACGAATGTTTATGTTATGTTTAAACCTTTTCATATGGGAATGCATTGGACTAAATAAGTGACGGGTGGAGCCCGCTATAGCTCCTCGATGCATCGGTAGGTCTCATGAGGCAAACTAGTGTCTTGGCACAAGGCCTTGACAAAATCTTATTTGTAGTCTTGGCACGAGGCCTTGGCTATGTGGTTATGATAGTCTGGCATTATGCATTCCATAATTATGAAAGTGGTTATTGATATTGCATGTGATTATTCGATTAGTAGAATATCCATGTGAACAAGTAAATGGAATTTTTTCATTTTATTTATGCCATACCATGTTGAAAGTTCATGTTTAAAAGGCTTTTGTTTTAGTTATACATTGCCTTAAATGTTTATTCTTATTTATGAAAGTTTCCGCTATATTGTTATCCTTACTGGGCATTTGAGCTCACCCCTTTTCTATGTTTTATTTTTCCCAGGAAGTGAAGATGTAAGTTATGAATGACCTGCAAGGATATTATGTGGGGATATGAGTGTGAATTATGGAGGCATTATGTTGTTGTAGTAGTTTTTCATTTTATGATGTAATGTAAAACTTATGATATATCTAGTGTTTCCAAGGCTACTAAACCAATCGGTCTTTCGAGATTTGATCTTCTTGTGATCATGCCAATGTTATGTAATAGTGCACCGACTCTGGGTAGCTGGGGTCGGGGCGTTATAATTGGTATCAGAGGAAGTTTAGTACAAACCTTGGAAGCTAGATTTAGATAAACTCTGATTAGAGCACGTATACCTAAGATGAACTTTGAGGATTAGTATAGAAGAACTTCCTAGAATTTTGGTATTGTAGAGATTTTGTGAGTTTTCCAAGCAATACATCCCTGTCTGGATACGAGCAGGTAGAGGCGGCTCTGGCACAGATGTACCTAGGGGTAAAACCCGAAAACACCGCTTTGAGCTAGACTCGAACGGGAACTGGTGCACGACAACGGGCCTTGCTGCACTCTTGGTTACGACACTCCCGGGGGATATGCTTAGGATAACTCTCACTATCTTTACAAATCATTATGAAGGGTTTATGAGTATATAAATCCTCAAAGAAAACATTTTTATGATTATGGATTATATCCATAAATAGTTCAATTTATGCTAAGTGTTTTATAAGTATGGGATTATGTATTTTGATTCATAAACTGATCTAGTTTATGCCATTGTTTAGAAATGGCGCCTAGTGGAAGAAATGGAAACTGTATCAATGCACGCACTCCATGTAGGGATTGCCCTCCTGCTCAAGATAATTATAGTGGGGCTGGTGATGCAACTGGTGCTGATCAGCTAATCACCATACTGGGACACCTTACTCAGGTTATGAATAATAACCTTACCCGTATGGAGCACCCTGATCCGCAGCGTGGAGGATCAATGTTAGATCGATTCATGAGGCAACAACCACCAACGTTCAATGGGAATACAAATCCCTTAGTAGCTGAGCAATGGATATTTTCCCTAGAGAAAATATTTCAGGCTTTGGGGAGCAGTGAAAGGGAAAAAGTTATCATGGCAGTTTACCACCTCACTGGAGATGCTGATCAATGGTGGTCATTGATTCAAAATACGAAGGAAGATGATGAAGTATCAAATATGGAATGGAGGGAGTTCAAAGATCTGTTTTTAGAAAAATACTTTCCTCGCGACCATCGAGCAGATATGGAAAGGCAATTTCTGAGTCTGAGACAAAAGGAGGATGATAATGTCACAAAGTATGAGGCTAACTTTACAAGGTTAGCGAGGTACGCTGGTGATTATATTCGTAAGCCAAGAAGTAAATTTGATCGTTTCTTTGATGGGTTAAAACCATTTCTCCGTCGAGCATTAGTCTCACAATCCTTTTCATCGTACGAAGACATTGTCTCATGTACTATCAAGACCGAGAAGGAATTCTCTAAGTCTTATGACTTTAAAGCAAAGCAAGAGAAGAAGTGACCTGCTGATCAATCTGGGAATGGAAATAAGGGGAAGAAGGGAAAGGTTGAATATCCATCTTGTGGTAAATGCGGGAAGAAACATCCTGGTACTTGCTTGAAGGGAATGGGAGTCTGTTACAAGTGTGGTGAAAAAGGCCACCAAGCTCATGATTGCAAGGGAAAGAAGGAAGCTACCAACGTTCAGTGCTACAATTGCAGGGAGATGGGGCATTATGCAAATGCATGTCCTAAGCGTCAGGAGGACTTACCTCAGTAAAGGCCAAGGGATCAAGGCAAGGCTTATGCTATCACTACTGCTGAGGTAGAAGCTCCGAAAGACGTGGTGGCAGGTAATTTAATGGTTTCCTCAAGTTTAGCAAATGCATTATTTGATTCTGGATCATCGCATTGTTTCATATCTTCCCAGTTTGCTAAGAAAATTAGATATTTCCAATTTGATTTAATAAGGGAGTTGTCAGTTAAAACTCCTAAGGGAAGTATCGTTGCAACAAAGTTTTGTGAATCAGTCCCCATTAGAGCACATAAATTTTCTTTATCTGCTGATCTCATCGTCATACCTATGATTGAGTTTGATATAATCCTCGGTATGGACTGGCTTTCAGACTATGATGCGAAAATTTATTGTAAGAATAAAGAGGTTACGATTCTTGATGATAATGATAAGGAACACCTTATTTTTAGAGCAGAATCGTCACCACCTAATTCTTATTTAGATCCCCCCCAGTAGCTCAACTTAATTCAATTATTGGGGAGGAAGAGAATGAAATAACTGTCGGTGAGGAAAGGAATGTTCAAATAGAGGATGTACCTGTTGTGAAAGAATTTCTAGATGTATTTCCGGAAGATTTACCTGGACATCCTCCAGAACGAGAAGTTGAGTTTTCCATTGATTTGATTCCTGGATTAAGGCCTATATCGAAGACCCCTTATAGAATGGCCACTGTAGAGTTAGTCGAACTAAAGAAACAACTAGAGGAATTGACTAATAAGGGATTTATTCGCCCTAGTGTTTCTCCATGGGGAGCCCCTGTTTTTTTTGTTAAAAAGAAAGATGGATCTATGAGGTTATGTATCAACTACAGGGAGATCAATGCTATAACGATAAAGAACAAGTATCTCCTACCTCGTATTGATGATTTATTTGACCAACTGCATGGAGCTCAATACTTTTCAAAGATTGACCTTCGATCTGGATACCATCAGTTGTGTGTAAAGAAGGAAGACATTCCGAAGACAGAATTTCGAACCAGGTACGGGCATTACGAGTTTACTGTAATGCCATTTGGATTGACTAATGCACCCTCTGTATTCATGGATCTAATGAATAGAGTTTTCAAGGAGTATCTCGATGAATTTGTGGTGGTATTTATTGATGATATCTTAGTATACTCCAAAACCTATGAAAATCATGAAAATCACTTGCACATTATCTTGAAGACTCTGAGGAGGCATGAATTATATGGAATGTTTAGCAAGTGTGAATTCTGGCTTCAGGAGATTTCTTTTCTTGGCCATATTGTCTCTAAAGATGGAATCTCTGTTGATCCTTCTAAGACCAAGGCAATCCAAGAATGTCCAGCACCTACGAGTATAACTGAGGTACGTAGTTTTATTGGTTTGGCAGGTTATTATGGACGTTTCGTCCAGAATTTTTCCCGATTGGCTAACCCATTAACGAAGCTCACACGTAAAGGGGTTAAATTTGTTTGGACAAAAGAGTGTGAAGAATGTTTCGAAGAACTAAAGAGAAGATTAGTCAATGCTCCTATATTGACTCTACCATCGGGGAATGATGGGTTCGTTATTTATAGTGATGCATCGAAGAAAGGACTTGGATGTGTCCTTATGCCGAATGATAGAGTTATTGCCTATGCATCACGACAGTTGATAATTCATGAACAAAACTATCCTACTCATGATCTTGAGTTAGCATCTGTGATATTTGCTTTGAAGATATGGAGGCACTACCTCTATGGTGAAAAATGTGAGATTTATACTGATCACAAGAGTTTGAAGTATATTTTCTCACAAAAAGAACTCAACATGAGGCAAAGGAGATGGCTTGAATTACTCAAGGATTATGATTGCACGATACACTACCACCCGGGGAAAGCAAACAAAGTAGCAGATGCTTTGAGCAGAAAAGACCATGGAGTTCTGAACATTATGA
This sequence comes from Viscum album, assembly GCA_963277665.1. Taxonomy (NCBI): domain Eukaryota; kingdom Viridiplantae; phylum Streptophyta; class Magnoliopsida; order Santalales; family Viscaceae; genus Viscum; species Viscum album. Next base: position 1,361,806,686 of record OY728162.1, on the reverse strand, counting down.
GAATTGAAAGGGATCCAATTTTCATGGATCTAGAGAAGATGGACATGGGAATAACCAGGGAAGGTGAAACATCAATGCTTTTTAAAATGGTTGCCAAACCATCTTTACTAGAAAGGATTAAGAGTTCTCAGACCGATGATGAAGAATTTCAGAAGAAGATTAAAGATGTGAATGATGGGAGATTGAGAGACTTTGTGTATGAAGATGGAATTTTGAAATTCGGGAAGAGACTTTGTGTTCCCAATATACCTGATCTAAAAAGGGAATTGCTGGATGACGCTCATAGTTCCAATTTCTCTATACACCCTGGGAGCACCAAAATGTATAGAGATTTGAAGAAACATTTTTGGTGGGACAACATGAAGAGGGAGATTGCAGATTTTGTGTCAAGATGTATGGTTTGTCAACAAGTGAAAGCTGGAAGGCAACTGCCTGGAGGAGTCATGCAACCTCTTCCCATACCGGAGTGGAAATGGGACAATATTACGATGGACATTGTCATGGGGCTACCAAATACTCCTAGAAGGAACGATGAAATATGGGTTATTGTTGACCGTCTTACCAAGTCAGCACATTTTCTTGCTATAAGAGAAGATCTACCCCTGGAACGTCTAGCAAGACTATATATTAATGAAGTTGTGAGACTTCATGGAGTACCCCTATCAATTGTTTCTGATCGTGATCCCCATTTTACTTCAAGATTCTGGAAAAGTCTTCAGAAATCCCTGGATACTGAACTTCATTTGAGCACTGCTTACCACCCTCAGACAGACGGACAATCAGAACGGACTATTCAAACCTTAGAAGACATGTTGATATCTTGCTCACTTGATTTTCAGGGTATGTGGGATCAATATTTACCACTGGTAGAATTTTCCTATAACAATAGCTTCCATTCAAGTATTCAGATGGCACCATATGAAGCGTTATACGGAAAGAGATGTCGTACACCAACCTGTTGGGATGACGTTGGTGAAAGAAAACTTGTAGGCCCAGAACTGGTGGAGGAAACGGTGGAAAAGGTGAAAGTAATCCAAAATCACATCAAAGTAGCTCAAAGTAGGCAGAAGAGCTATGCCGATAATCGAAGGAAGGATTTGGAATTTCAAGTCGGTGATCATGTTTTTCTGAAGGTATCTCCGTGGAAGGGAGTCATACGTTTTGGTAAGAAAGGTAAATTGAGTCCCAGGTACATCGGACCTTTCGAAATTCTAGAACGAATTGGGGTTGTAGCTTACCGATTGGCAATGCCGCCAAGTCTCTCCAAAGTTCACGATGTGTTCCACGTATCTCTGTTAAGGAGATACATGCCTGACCCAATGCATGTACTCACCTATGTGGAATTAGAACTGGAACCCGATCTGTCTTATTGCGAAGATCCCGTCATGATTCTTGATACGAGAGAACAAGTGCTGAGAAACTGGACGACGCGTCTGGTAAAAGTTTTGTGGAGAAACCATAAGATGGAAGAGGCAACGTGGGAACCCGAGGAACTTATGATGAAGAACCACCCGAGTATTTTTATGCAGTAATACCCTAGAAATTGAAAGGATGCAATTATTTGTAGGAGGGGAGAATGTAACACCCCAAGCTTCTACGGTACGTTTCCCTTCGAATAATGCGATAGCGTGTGTTGTACGCAACCTCGAGTTCTAACACACACCACAACTAATTAAACTAGCTGTTGTGAATAGTAATACCTACTTTTTGAAATCATATATATTCTATATTTCAAAATGGACATCATTTTTGGATTCGGAATATCAAAATTAGCCTAGGGTGAAATTTTGGTATATTTCAGATAACTTTCATATTTTGATGAATAGTGAAAATTACTAAATTTTAATTAAAAACAACTTTTTTAATCAAAATAATTAATAGTGATAAATTATGAATTGGAGTGGTTTTAAAGTATATTTAGAATATATTTTTACATTTTAATATAATTTTGGTCATTGGACATAATTTTACAATTAAACCGAACATAAACAAGTGTCAATCTTTTGATAGTTATTATCTCTTAAAAACACGCTTTTTGTTTTGACAACGGGAATTAATTTTAAATTAATTTCTGCCACTTCTGTGTTTTGAATTTGGGAAAATGGATTCCATATTTGGAATCAGGATGTTCAAATTGTGTAAATAGGTAACTTTTATTTTTAGACATTTTGAATAGTTACTGTGGTAAATATTTTATTTACCATGGTTAAAGGGTAAATCCGGTAAATAAGGGTTAAAATATAATATTATAATAATACAAAATTACCCTAAAACGTGTCCTAACCTTATTGGTGGACACATACCCGACCATGGGCATCCTTGGGTAGATTTTGGGACCCCTTGGAGCCACTTGTATGTGGTAGGGACACTTTATATTAATAAAGTTAAAATAAAAATAAAAATGGCATAAGCTTACATCTTTTAGAAGAACAATTTTTACATAGGGTTATACATGTTGGATTTTCGATTATAAATATTCATTAGAAAGATAAAACGATTTCCTACATAATGATATTTTATTTATAATTTTTAGACATCAAATAAGTTAAATTATTAATGACACAATAATGATGCAATGTTTACCTCATTAATAAATCATTTAAATAAATAAGATTATAATGATTAAAATATTATCTAAAACCTGTCCAATTCTTATTGGTTGATGTTATTTAGAATATGAGTCATCTTATCTTCGACCTCAATGATTTTTGGACCATTATAAACCGAATATAATTATATTATAAAGTAATACTTTCACTCTTTCCTAAAGAGCCCCTCCTCTCCCTTATAAAAGGAGACCACTTCTACTCATTCCTCACACCTCTCAAGCCACTTGGCTCGTCCAAACTCTGCCCAACTAAGCTCCCCACATCCCTCTCCTCCTCCTTGAAGCTTACCCTTAGGCAGAAAGCATTTCAACAAGTCCTTTGGTTCCAACCAAAGTGAGTTCCCTAAATTAAAGGTAACGTTTTCTCTTAAATTATTTTCATTTATTTTGCTTCTTCAACCCCCAAACTCTTTTTATTTCCTTTCTTTTGTAACAACACCAGTATCCTCAATATCCTAGTATGTTGTTATAAGAAGGATTCAAACTACACATACACACAACTCCATATAATGGATGATGAACATAATGTTTCTGTGGATGGCAAACTAACGCCTCACGAAACGATGATTGTTCAAATACATCTTACCGCCTCTAATGGTGGCCATTATGATGGAACTGTAATTAAATATGATATTAATGATATATATTTTATATATAAGCTTATGTAATTCCATTTTATTTCATACCATTATTCGTTTCATGTTGTATATACATACGATAATTTCATTTGAGAAAGTGCGGACTACCGCCCCCTAAAAATGATATGACTCGTTCATAACACACATGGAACGTATAAAGGATGGTGTTAATGAACTTAAGTAACATATACAAAATATTATATTATACTGGAATAGTAATATACCTATGTATCATTTGGATTCGATTCATTTAGAATAAAAATTAAATGGAAGTAGCGTTCGTTCGTACGTACGGACTACCGTCTCCACGAACGCGATGAGATTCATTCTCCATCGTATCCATTCAAGTATAATTATCATTTAATGATTTAAAAATGATGTTTAGGGACTTTATAGCATTCTGGATATGAATAAGATACAACAAACATGACTTATGTAACAAAACATATAAAGAAAATGAGTAAGTTAACACCCGAAACGGCGATAATACTAAGATATTATTATCAAATCAATATTAAAAGATCATATATGATATCATATTAATGTATATGATTCTTGTATAATTTAGTAACAATTATTTCACTATTATACAGGAGGTTAACCTACCCCAACCAAAGAAAAGTACAAGGTAAGGGTTATTTCACAATCTCTTCATTATCCGAGGTTGTTTATACGTAATAATCTACTAGGATATCTTTATCATCCACATCCATGTTTCTTAAAAATGTATTTCAAAACATTTTTACTATTTACAAGAATATGGGTTAAAGTCATTTATACCCTTGTTTGACTTTTTATAAGAGGTTTATAAAGGAATCTTTCTGTCGTTTTCAAAATAAGGTCCTTTTTAACCTTTTCGACAGAATTGAGGTAAGAATGTTTTTTTTAACTTATACGGCGGGTGCGGTTATTTTACGCCGTTATAAATTCTTCAAAGCTTTCCTTACAAGCTTATAAGAATATTTTCAAAGAAAATGTTTTATTTTATATGGATCTTAAATGATTTCAAAATAAAAGGAGATATTTCTTTAAAAAGAATTTTGATTTCATCTATGTCAACATCCTTTGATGGATTTTAAGATTATTTGAAGTTGATTTATTATGATACAAAACTTCTATATTGTATTGAAGGTTTTGTGATATGTTTGACTGTGGATGTGCTATTTTTATACCATTCATAGTTTATGGTGAAATTATTGACATTTCGTATGCTAGTTTTTATACGAATGTTTATGTTATGTTTAATCCTTTTCATATGGGAATGCATTGGACTTAATAAGTGACGGGTGGAGCCCGCTATATTTCCTCGATGCATCGGTAGGTCTCATGAGGCAAACTAGTGTCTTGGCACAAGGCCTTGACAAAATCTTATTTGTAGTCTTGGCACGAGGCCTTGGCTATGTGGTTATGATAGTCTGGCATTATGCATTCCATAATTATGAAAGTGGTTATTGATATTGCATGTGATTATTCGATTAGTAGAATATCCATGTGAACAAGTAAATGGCATTTGTTCATTTTATTTATGTCATACCATGTTGAAAGTTCATGTTTAAATGGCTTTTGTTTTAGTTATACATTGCCTTAAATGTTTATTCTTATTTATGAAAGTTTCCGCTATATTGTTATCCTTACTGGGCATTTGAGCTCACCCCTTTTCTATGTTTTATTTTTCCCAGGAAGTGAAGATGTAAGTTATGAATGACCTGCAGGGATATTATGTGGGGATATGAGTGTGAATTATGGAGGCATTATGTTGTTGTAGTAGTTTTTCATTTTATGATGTAATGTAAAACTTATGATATATCTAGTGTTTCCAAGGCTACTAAACCAATCGGTCTTTCGAGATTTGATCTTCTTGTGATCATGCCAATGTTATGTAATAGTGCACCGACTCTGGGTAGCTGGGGTCGGGGCGTTACAATTCAAGTATAGTGTATTGCTGTTTACATGGGGAGAATGTCTCGATACCTAATAGGGGTAAAGGGATATTGTATCACTCGAGTCAGATTCATGTAGGAATACAAATTAATATCATGCACTCCTTACATATGTGAACACACTTCACACTCCTTCCATATACAACAAATAAGTTCACTATGTCTGGGGTTGTGGCCTCCATTCGTTGAATTAGAAGGATTAACGCCAAAAAAAAGTCTATCCATTGGTCGACCTCAGTGGGAGTTGGCTCAAACTCATTATCATGAACATCCTTATCCTTTTACTTGTAATAGTTGGAATCTAAGAAGAGGGATTTACAAGAGGTGAAGAGAGACACATCACCCTGGAGTACACTGACATGACTATTAAGGGAGTACATGTTGAACTAGTGATACGATAAGAGATCTTCAAAATGTAGATTGAGCTAGGGTCTACCCATCAGTGAGCTATAGGTGGTGTCCTATGAAATGAACCTAAACTCAGAACTGGATATTCGGCCACCAAATTGGGTCTTCATAAAGATTTTGTTGAGGTGAATCTTCTCTATCATATCACAACATTGAATTAAAATGTCATTGGAACTCCAATCCTCTTCACTCACCCCTGGATTAAGGATAGTTCCATTTGGGATTAGAGTGATCCTAGAACCTGTATAGAATAGATAGCAAAGAACATCCACACCATTAAACTCCATAATGATATAAAATTGAAGGATGAGACCATTAATTGATAAACAATCATATTCCCATTAAAATGATATGATGTTATGGCATGTTTCCTTCTAAATGTCGTCAGCATGAAAGGAATCTGAAGTCACTACCACTTTTTGGAAATGTGGGGGGCATCTCAATGCCCCAACAAGGGATCCAAGCATATCATTTAATAGGTGTAGAGCTTGTACAATCCATATAATTGTAAGAATTCATGACATGTACTTAAACACAACATAGTAATGAAATACTTCAACATTTGTACCAAATTGAAATTTATTTTTGTAATAATGTATTCCAAGTACTGTTGGACGATCCAACATAATAGGGATGGTGCAAGGGATATCCCAATTCTCACTAGTCAAACTCCGTAAAATGACTACTAGCTAATGTCTAGATTACTGGGGTATTTATACATATGAACACAGTTGATCATTGAATGGTTATAGTTGATCTATCTGATCAAGCATCACAAAATAGTGGTGGCCGTAAGCCCGAAAAGACAGGGTGCGAGGACTGCGGGGGTTGAGTTATATGTTGAGAATATTTTCTCATCGCAATGGTGTGCAACATGGGTAGAGTCTTTGGAAGATTCATTTTGATAGTTTATATACCCACATTTTCATCCACAATTACACCAGATTGGATCATTATGAGGAGTAGTATGATGTTCCATATCATCGGGAACCATTTATGGTTCCACCGGCTTGACGGTATTTACAGAGATGTACTCTTGATCATATCTTGAATAATATTCCCATAATGGGTGAACTCTGGGAGAAATACCCACTTATGGGGTCATAATGTTTCCAAGTGTACGAGATGTATTTGGTACTGAAGATGGCATTAGTTTTTCCTTTTTCTATCACCGCCTTCTTTTTTTGTACGTGTAGGAATGAGAATCATATATAAAAGAAGTAGTAAGAGGAGGGATCATTCATTATATTGATTATGATGTATTATACAAGAACAAATAATACCATGATCATGAGAAACTACCTTCCAATACATTCCATTTTCATACATATGAGTCCCATTACATGAGACTTGCTGACTTTCACCTTAATAATCACTATGTGAATTTTTAAAAACACATGCCACATGTGTTGGGGCGAAACCCAATATGACAATTTTATTGGTGAACTAGTATTAGATCCAATACATGACCACATAATACTACTTGAGGGTATGTACAAGGAACCAGTGATAAGAGAACTAGTTTGGAAGAATAATGTGATCAACCACTTCAGGATTTATGCATGCTAGTATCATCAATATTCACTAATCCAATGGACTCTTTAAATATCTAGGGACCAGATCCAAATTAAAGTGTAGGTTTTCAATCTTGTTTTTCGAAAAGGGACTATGGGAGCCAAAAACTAGTGAGGGGATAGAAGTTGATGAGGAGGTGGAACCTGATTATCTCTCCTTGGTGGTTGTGGTGGATGGTGTGATGATTTCTGATTCTGTGGCTAGTTATGTTCACCATGAAACTGTTTTCCTTGGTGAGTATTTGGAGGAGGCTCTACCGATTATAACTCTAGTGGCTTTGGGGATTCATCTTGTGCAATTCCAGATCACTCAACCTTGTATTCTCTTTCAACCGGGGTTATAGGAGGAAATAGAAGAACCTATATAGCTTGCTACAAGTCTTCTACTAAGAATTAAACCTTTTCATATATGTCCTAGAATCCACCATAAATGGTCTATGTAATGAGTTTGGGTTCCAATTAGTTCATCAAATTCACCAAGAACATCATTTGAAACTAATATTGTTTATGTGGAATGTCGAGTGAATATGTGAGGCCCTTCCACATGGTGATGAATTATGTGACTCACTCATCTGGATGGTACATTCACTTGAAGTGGTAAGAAATATGTGTATTTTGAGTGGTGGAGATTAAATGATAAATGAATTTCCATTAGTGATACCCCAAATTTCTACAGACATGATGAGTAGATGGATTTCCCAAAAACATACAGACCCTTCAAGTGTATGTATGAAGCACCAGAGCTTGGAATCTTGTTGTTGCACTACAGTTCCTAGAAATGGTCTACACCTAGAGATGTATTGGTATAGATATTATAGTAGGTAAATAACCCCATTAAAGGGGGAGAAGGTTGGATTTCCAATATCTAGGTTTTTCGACATATCATATACCTATGTGGGATACGGCGTCCTAGAAGGAAGAATTTCTTCCTCAAGCATCACATGATTTTCATGGTAGACAATAAGAGTATACATCATATAAATTGAAGGGGATTTCATTTTATGGCGAGGATTCATAACAAACAACACATTGGAAGGTTCTTTAACAAGATATGATGGTCGAGAAACTTGTGGAGTGGACGGTGAATCATTGGATGCATGCCTGAGGGATCCAATAGAGGAGGTACTCCCCACCTGATAATTTTTCATCAACGATCTATATCTCTACATCCTTTTATATCATTATAGCAATGTTTACCATGACTGCACATAGAGGCATTTACACTATATGACCAGGTATATCAGGATGATGCTAGATCAAGATAAAACGAAGAGATGCATACTACCCCTGACAATGGATCTAAAAATTATGGGATTACTAAACAATAATGTGACTAAAAATGTCGATTCATTGGATGGATCATTGATGGTTGATCCGATTATACCTAGATGGTTTGGGGCTCTGATTGATTGGAAGTGTGACCAGGTCATCCATGAAACACTATTAGATGATATATTCATAATACTCCTGGATCTACAGCTAAGCAGAACAATAATGATAGATGTGGAAATGCATCATCTAAAGATTCCAGCGGAAACACTTGACTTCTTCATGGTGAAGGAACTCAAGAGAATTGTTGTCTGGTTTGGGAATTTGGAAATTCATATAGGGGAAGTGATCTCCATTGTTGATATCTTAGAAGATTCACCATTCAAAAGTGTAATCGAGTATCTTGTTACCACAATCCATGGATGGCAGTATCTGTGGGATAAGCAATCATACTGATACTCACGGTTATAGTGGAATACTAGCCCATGGAGTGAATGGTTTTCAAGATGGAAATCCCTTGAATAATAGGACATCCCTTAGAAATGGTACTTACTGCATCACCACGACTTTGTAGTATGGAGTATCAACTACTTCTGGTATAATGGTTGTGATCATTGATGGTGGATACAACTAATGATCAGCATCTTCCAAACCCCATTACATCCTTTCATGATCACGTGTTGTGGTATATAGTTAGTCTAGCGATGATAGAAAATTCTTCATAGTAAGACCCCATGAAGCTATCCAATACTAGCTCATCCAACATATACATGTGGAGAGATTCGAGGATCTGGCGCATTTCACATTCTAGGAGTATAATGATGATGTACTAGGTTCCTACATAAGACCCTAATATAGAGGATCAGGGTGATGAATCCAACACCGCATCTCATTCTACATCAGAATATAGATAAATAACCATATTTACCAAGACCTGACACTTCTCAATATTTTTTCTTCATCAACTGTTGTTTTACCTCATGCTTTGGGATAGTTCTTCAGGGAATGGGAGATCATCGACATAGATAAGACCTCTGTGCGGGTAGATGTTGGAGCTGATAGGATAATATCTTCTAATGGATGGTATTTGAGGAAAAAAATTGTATTGATTCTCATTGATTTAGGGAGTACCTCCACATTGAAGAGCTAGGGATCAAGGTGCACCCAAGAATATGAATAAGTGATCAATGGGAGGGACATCATGTTTTATCCTAGAGTTCCTAGAGTTCCTCCTTTTTAGGGGGTGATAGAGTGGGGATGGACTAATCCGGACATAGTTAGAACTTGGGTGAGACCATCGTACATAGTTTCAATGTCGGAATGAGGTGGGACTTCATATTAGTAAAACTAGAAATGGGGAGGTCCTCTGTGCTGAGTGTTGATAAAGTGGGGAGGACATCTACGTTGATAACCTAAAATATAGGGGAAACCACCATACATAAGATCATGGTTATTGGGAGGACCAACGTGATGGGTAACAAACATATTGTAAAAGATTCATCCTAGACTGGACTATGAGGATGACCTCTTCTATGGGCAACAATGGTACAGGGATGACCTCTATATTGAACGTCATCATCACTGGTTGTCCAACGACAGCTGCTGCTCACACCGGTGACAAGAAGAGTCTACCCAGACTTACTATGGGGTGGCTGAGGTCTCAATATTGGTTGGGCAGAGACATGACCCTTCTCTGCAATAATAGAGAACTGATATTATACACCAGTGGTGGAATGGGATACTAAAGATGTAGAAGATCATACCCCCTCATGGGTGTCTTCCTATGATGGTTCCTGATATCATGGTCGGGTTAGCCAAAATAGGTCTGTCAGATCAGGGATGTAATACAATAGCTCTTTTGCATAGGGGAAAGGATGGAAGCATTGACTCGACTAGTTGGGAGCCCTCCATGGTGGCTCCTTAGCTATGGTTGATGTTAGAATGGCCAGAACAGCCCTTAACTCTTCCTCGTAAGGGGGTGAATCATTGGTTATTTCCTATGAGGGGATCTTGAAATGCTTTTACATCAATGTGGGGAGAAAAATCTCCTTGAATATCCCTTTGGGGAAGAGGTGATGATAAGGAACAAATGTCTATAGATCTTCTTGGTCCAAGTCCCTCATTAGGATAGCACCAACCTATTCATATCAATGATTAAGAGTATCAATCACCCTCTTATAATTTATCTTAGAGGATGATATGGGGTGTGGGCTCTCAACATCAATGGTTGTGGGTGGTATCATATTGGAGGATGATCCATGTGGATTTATCATGTTTTTATTTCCCAGGACTCTATGTATATAAGAGGGAGGTGATGGGTTTCCTATGTCTATAACATCTGTCCAACAATGCATGAAGACACATCTTTCAGAAAGTTTGTTAGGAACAAAATTAATAATTCCCCAACACCATTATTTCTTAAATATTAAGATATAAAGATCCGCTATGATGTTTCTATAGACTAGAATGAAAAATTGTAACACCCCGAGCTTCCACAATACACTTCTCATTCAATAGTGCAATAGCTTGCATTGTACGCTACTTCGAGTTCTAAAACACCGCGACTAATCAAAGTAGCCGTTATGAATAGTAATAACCACTTTTTAAAATTATAGAAATTTTATATTTCAAAATGGACTTCATTTTTGGATTCGGAATATCGAAATTAGCCTATGTTGAATTATTGGTATTTTTCTGAGAAATTCTAATTTTTTATGAATAGTGAAAAATACTTAAAAACAACTTTTTTAATCAAAATAATTTATAGTGATAAATTACACTACTTATTTGTTTTAAAGTATAATTAGAATATATTTTTACCTTTTTATCCAATGGTGGTCATTAGAATTAATTTAACATTGAAATTGGACATACACAATTGCCAATCTTTTGATATAAATTGTTTCATAAAAACACGCTATTTGTTGTGACAGCGGGAATTAATTAAAAAATAAATTAAGGCAACTTATATGTTTGGAATTTTTTAAAATATACATCATTTTTGAATTCGTAAAATCAATTATTTCGTAGGGTGAAAGTTTGGCATTGTTCTGAAAAACATCAATTTTTGATGAATAGTGAAACCACTAAGTGGTAGTTAAATAACAGATTTTTCGTTTAAATGAAATATTACCACTTCTGTGTTTTGATTTTAAAAAATCCGACATACATGATTGTAATTAATAAGTAAAATGTGGTTCAATGAGATTAAAATAATTTTTGGTGAATAGTAACTTTTAAGTTCTTAATCGCGATTAGAGGTAATTAGTGTAGTTTAAGGTAAAAATAATGTTTTAATAATATGAGATGAGCTTGAAACATGTCCTACCCTCATTGGATGTGCCATGGCCGACCAAGAAAATCCATGGGTCAACTTGGGGACCCCATGGAGCCACTTTAGTTAGAAAATGACATAAATACCTTTTATTTAATGTTAAAGTAAAAAATGACACAAACATGAAATGTTTTACAAAAACAATTTTTACATGAGGTTATACAAGTCATATTTTTGACTATAAATAGTCATTAGAAATAAAAAAATATTCCCTACCTCATAGTATTTTTTATATAATTTCTAGACATTAAATAAATTAAATTATTTATGACATCATGATGATGCAGCGATGAACTCATTATTTAACGATTTAAATAAGAAACAAGATAATGTTAAATCCAAGGCTTAAACTTGTCAAAAACATATTTTATGAGTATAGTTCGAGCCCTTATCACCTTATCCTCGAATTATATAAGTGTGGGACCGTTAGAATCCGAAAATCATTGTATAATAATGTAAAAATGCCTTATTTTCCAAGAGTGCCCTTCCTCTCCTCTTATAAAAGGCCCCCACCTCTACCACCTCATTCACACTTTCAAACCATTTTTCTCAGCCAAACTCTGCCCAAATACTCTCCCAACATTCCCCTATTACTCCATGAAGCCTCACTTTGTGCAGAACTCTTCCCAAGGAAGCCTTTGGCTCAAATCAAAAAGAGTTACCCGATTTTGAGGTAATGTCTTCTCTAATGTTGTTTTGTTTTATTTTTCTTCTCCAACACCCTAAAAACTTTTTATTCATTTCATTAGTAACAAAAACAGTATCCTCAATATACTAGTATGTTGTTATAAGAAGGATTCGAGCTACACCTACACACACCTACATCTAATGGTTAAAGAACATACGGTTTCTGTGGATGGCGAATTTCTGCCTCATGAAACGATGATTGTTCAACACTCATATAACACCTTCAAAGGTGGCCATTAAGATGTCACTATATTTATATAGGATATATAATATGTTTATGTTTTACTTATGCTTCTGTATTTCTCATTTATGGAATACCTTATGATTTCCATTATGGGTAAAAGCGATAATTTCATTTTAGGAAGTGCGGACTACCGCCCCCTCAAAGTGATGTGAATCGTTAATGGAATATGTGGGATGTATAAAGGATGGAGTAAATGATATTATATATAATATTATACTAGAACTATATTATACCTTTATATAATTATGATTTCATTCCATTAATTACGAAATAGAAAGAAAGTAGTGTTCATGCGTACGTACGGCTTACCATCTCGATGAACGGTGAATTTCATTTCATACCTATAAATGTTATGTAACATTATAAATACATGTATATACTGTATATATATGATATATATGATATCTAAATCATGAACATAATTCTGGATATAATGGATATATCACCACATGAACAACTTGTAATTATGAGATTTTTATTTTTGACTCAAGTACCTAAGATCGACAAAATGACCGTTATAAACTTAAATAATTACATAATGTTCATAACATGGTAATAAGGGATATAAAAGTAATAATGAACTTGAAAAAGGTTCTTAAGTAAATAGAAATTAACTCTCGTTTATTATTCAGGAGGTTAAAGAATGGTTGAGTCAGAACAGGACGCAAGGTAAGGGAACTTCTTAACCCAACTTCCATTCTTTGGGTTAATCTCCTACATTCAAATTATGTCATGATATTATTATGTCCTATTTTGTATTTTTACATTCTTTATCTGTACCTATATTAAATACACATAATAGATCTATTTTATTTTATAAATTATCTTTTTAAGGACTTCGTCTCAATCTCCATTCATTGAGGCATATTTGGTTTTATACACAACTTTCTTTTATACGGTGTATAAACCCCTTTGAATTTTACGTTTATTCAAAAGGAATCTTTTTTATACGAAGAGTTTACTAAACGACAAAAGGGAATGCTTTTGTCGTACGTAAGCGGCGACAACGACTTCTCCGCCACCGTGACCATTATTTGAGTTTAAGCTTCCTCTGCAAGCCATACCTTTTTTTTAAAAGAAAAATGAATACCATGTTTTAATTTTATTTTATTTTGTTGTTGAAAATGGGTTTGAAAGTCTTTTTATTATATCAATGTGTCGTATTTATATCTTGTGATTGAAATGTGGAAATGTTATGTTTCCTTTATGCATATTTTATGTGATATGATTATGTTATGGTTTATGATATGTTTAAACCTATTCATATGAGGAATGCATTGGACGTAATAAGTGACGGGTGGAACCCGCAATAGCTCCTCGATGCATCGGTAGGTCTCATGAGTCAAACTAGTGTCTTGGCACGAGGCCTTGACAAAATCTTATTTGTGGTCTTGGCACGAGGCCTTGGCTATGTGGTTATGATAGTCTGGCATTATGCATTACATCATTATGAAAGTGGTTATTGATATTGCGTGTGATTATTCGACCAGTAGAATATCCATGTGAAGAAGTAAATGGAATTATCTCATTTTACTTTTTCCATATTATGTTGATGTTCATGTTTAAAAGGCTTTTGTTTTAGTTATACATTGCCTTAAATGTTTATGTTTATTTATGAATGCTTCCGCAATATTGTTATCCTTACTCAGTATCTGAGCTCACCCCTTTCAATGTTTTAATATTTTCCAGGATGTGAAGTAGTATTTTATGAATGGCCTATAGGGATAGTCAGAAGAGGATATGAGTGTGGACTATGGATACTTTGTTATTGTAGTTTTTCACCTTATGATGTAATGTAAGACTTATGAATGTATCTAGTGTTTCCAAGGCTACTAAACTAATCGGTCTTTCGAGACTTGATCTGTTGTGATCATGCCAATGTTACGAAGTAATGCACCGACTCTGTGTAGCTGGGGTCGGGGCGTTACAGTTGGTATCAGAGCTAGTTTAGTACTAAACTTGGATTTTAGATTTAGATAAACTCGGATTAGAGCACATAGCCCGAAGATAGACTTTAAGGATTAGTAAAGAAGTGCTTCCTAGAATTTTGGTATTATAATGATTTTGTGAGTTTTCCGAGCAATACATCCCAGTCTGGATACGAGCAGATAGAGGCAGCTCTGACACAGATGTACCTAGGGGTAAACCCGAAAACACCGCTTTGAGCTAGACTTGAACAAGAACTGGTGCACGACAATGGGCCTTGTTACACTCTTGGTTACGACACTCCTGGGGGATATGCTTAGGATAATTCTCATTTTCTTTACAAACCACTATGAAGGTTTATGATTATATACTTCCTCAAGGAAAATATTCCTTTTTTATGATTATGGATTATATCCACAAATAGTTCAATTTATGTAAAGTGTTTTACAAATATGGAATTATGTATTTTAATTCATAAACTAATCTAGTTTATGCCATTGTTTAGAAATGGTGCCTAGTGGAAGGAATGGAAACCATATCAATGCACGCACTCCGTGTAGGGATTACCCTCCTACTCAAGATAATTATTGTGGATATGGAGATACAACTGGTGCTGACCAACTTATTACCATACTGGGACAACTCACTCAGGTTATGAATAATAACCTTACTCGTATGGAGCACCCTGATCCACAACGTGGAGGATCAATGTTAGACCGCTTCATGAGGCAACAACCACCAACATTTAATGGGGGTACAAATCTGTTAGTAGCTGAGCAATGGATAAACTCCATAGAGAAAATATTCAATGCCTTGGGGAGTAGAGAAAGGGAGAAGGTTATCATGGCAGTTTACCGTCTCACTGGAGATGTCGATCAGTGGTGGTCGTTGATTCAAAATACAAAGGAAGATGATGACGTATCGAATATATAATGAAGTGAGTTCAAAGAGCTTTTCTTTAAAAAATACTTTCCTAATGACCATCAAGCAGATATGGAAAGGCAATTTCTGAGTATGAGACAAAAAGAGGATGAGAATGTCGCAAAGTATGAGGCCAACTTTACAAGGTTGGAAAGGTATGCTGTAGATTATATATGTAACCCAAGAGGTAATATTGATCGTTTCATTGATGGGTTAAAACCATTTCTCCGTAGAGCTTTAGTATCACAATCTTTCTCAACATACGAAGATATTGTCTCATGTGCTATCAAGACAGAAAAGGAATTCTCTAAGTCTTATGACAACAAAGTAAAGCAAGATAAGAAGAGAACGGTGGAACAAGAGACAGATAAAGGGAAAAAGGGAAAGATGGATTTTCTATTATATGATAATTGTGGGAAAAATCACCCTGGTACTTGCCTAAAAGGAATGGTAGTTTGTTATAAATGTGTAAAAAAGGTCACCAGGCGCGTGATTGCAATGGAAAGAAAGAGGCTATCAATGTTGAATACTACAATTGTAAGGAAATGGGGCATTATGCAAATGAATGTCCTAAGAGTTAGGGAAACTTACCTCAGAAAAGGCCAAGGGATCAAGGACAATCTTATACTGTTACTATAGTTGAAGCGGAATAATTAATTTATTGGTGCTTTTGGACTCATGGATTATATTATGGTTATTAGAATAATGTGATATATATATAAGGATTGTACTGCAGTACTTGTTATTTCAGTAAGGTTTTAATATGATGAAGGTAATCATATTTTTAGTATGTGACAATAATAGAAACTATACTTTGTTTGGGGAATCTGATAAATTGATTTTGAAATTACGAGACCTTTTAGAGAAAGTCTGGACAGAGGTATTTTGGATAACAATAAAGGTTGGAGTGGATTAAGTTGATCTTTGGATAGTATTGTTTAAGGTTAAAAAATTTATGAAGATTATTTTTGGAATATTATAATACTATAGTTTTAGGAAAAGGACAACCTGCAGGGTGGGGCATAACCCGTCACGTCAGACAAAGCTGCAGGAATCGAACCCACAACCATAGTACGACATGCCTTTATTTCCTATCACTAGCCTACAGGAAGTCCATGGTTATTAAAAAATAATTTTACTAATCTAAATGGTATGTGTTAACATTTGGAACCTTATACAATTAGGATAAGTATAATATTTTTGAGCTCAATTATCTTTTTGAGTGAAAGATGAGTTGAAGGTTGAAATTCTAATTGTCAAGAATAAATATATATATACGTATCTCTTATTCAATGAATAAGTTAATTCTTAAACTTTCGTAAAGGGATATTAAAACAAAAAAATGTGTTATCCTAATACCTTATGTCTTGTTGAATTGGTGATATTTTAAATCAACATAGATTGAAGGCTTTGATGCCCTCAATTTGACAGTTGATTGTGATTGATGACCTCAATCACTCCCTACAAATATTTATGTTTTTCCTCCAATTATATGTCTCAAATTGCCACCAATTTTCTCCTAATCGAGATCATAATTGGGTGGTGACTTTTTCATTTCTCTTTCCCTCTTATTAAGGCTAAATTTTATTAATCTTATTTCCGATGTGGGTTTTCCACAAAGGTATTTTCTATTTTCAACCTTTTATTTTACAAGAAAAATATCAAATTGCGAGGACACAATTTATTGAAGGAGGGGAGAATTTAACACCCCGAGCTTCCACAATACGCATCTCATTCAATAATGCAATAGCTTGCATTGTACGCAACTTCGAGTTCTAAAACACCGCGACTAATCAAAGTAGCAATTATGAATAGTAATAAAAACTTTTTAAAATTATAGAAATTTTATATTTAAAAATGGAATTCATTTTTGGATTCAGAATATCAATTATTGCTTAGGGTGAAATTTTGGCATTGTTCTGAAAAACATCAATTTTTGATGAATAGTGAAACCACTAAGTGGTAGTTAAATAACTGATTTTTCATTTAAATGAAATATTACCACTTTTGTGTTTTTATTTTCAAAAATCCGACACACATGATTGTAATTAAGAATTAAAATGTGGTTCAATGAGATTAAAATAATTTGTGGTGAATATTAACTTTTAAGTTCTTAATCGCGATTAGAGGTAATTAGTGTAGTTTAAGGTAAAAATAATGTTTTAATAATATGAGATGAGCTTGACACATGTCCTACCCTCATTGGATGTGCCATGGCCGACCAAGACAATCCATGGGTCAACTTGGGGACCCCATGGAGCCACATTAGTTAGAAAATGACATAAATACCTTTTATTTAATGTTAAAGTAAAAAATGACACAAAATGAAATGTTTTACTAAAACAATTTTTACTTGAGGTTATACAAGTCATAGTTTTTACTATAAATAGTCATTAGAATGATAAAAATATTTACTACCTCATAGTATTTTTTTAATAATTTCTATACATTATATAAATTAAATTATTTATGACATCATGATGATGGAGCGATGACCTCATTATTTAACGATTTAAATAAAATAAAAAGATAATGTGAAATCCAAGGCTTACACTTGTCAAAAACATATTGTATGAGTATATTTCGAGCCCTTATCATCTTAAACTTTAATTATATAATTGTGGGACCTTTAGAATCCGAAAATCATTGTATAATAATGTAAAATGTCCTTACTTTCCAAGAGTGCCCTTCCTTTCCTCTTATAAAAGGCCCCCACCTCTACCACCTCATTCACACTTTCAAACCATTTTTCTCAGCCAAACTCTTCCCAAATACTCTCCCAACTTCCCCCTCTTACTCCTAGAATCCACACTTTGTGCAGAACGCTTCCCAAGGAAGCCTTTGGCTCAAATAAATAAGAGTTACCCGATTTTGAGGTAATGTATTCTCTAATGTTGTTTTGTTTTATTTTTCTTCTCCAACCCCCTAAAATCTTTTTATTCATTTCTTTTGTAACAACACCAGTATACTAAATATACTAGGATGTTGTTATAAGAAGGATTCGAGCTACATTTACACACACCTAGATCTAATGGTTAAAAAACATATGGTTTCTGTGGATGACGAATTTCTGCCTCACGAAATGATGATTGTTCAACACTCATATAACACCTTCAAATGTAGCAATTAATATGTCACTATTTTTATATAGGATATATAATATGTTTATGTTTTACTTATGCTTCTGTATTTCTCATTTATGGCATACCTTATGATTTCCATTATGGGTAAAGGCGATAATTTCATTTTAGAAAGTGCGGACTACCGCCCCCTCAAAGTGATGTGAATCGTTAATGCCATATGTGGGATGTATAAAGGATGGAGTAAATGATATTATATATGATATTATACTTGAACTATATTATACCATTATATAATTATGATTTCATTCCATTAAATACGAAATAGAAAGAAAGTAGTGTTCATGCGTACGTACGGCTTACCGTCTCCATGAACGGTGAATTTCATTTATTACCCCTAAATGTTATGTAATATTATAAATACATGTATATACTGGATATATATGATATATATGATATCTACATCATGAACATAATTCTGGATATAATGGATATATCACCACATGAACAACTTGTAATTATAAGAATTTTATTTTTGACTCAAGTACCTAAGATCGACAAAATGACCGTTATAAACATAAATAATTAAATAGTGTTCATAACATGGTAATAAGGGATATAAAAGTAATAATGAACATGAAAAAGGTTCTTAAGTAAATAGAAATTAACTCTCGTTTATTATTCAGGAGGTTAATGAACGGTCGAATCAGGACAGGATGCAAGGTAAGGGAACTTCATAACCCAACTTCCATTCTTTGGGTTAATCTCCTACTTTCAAATTATGTCATGATATTATTATGTCCTATTTTGTATTTTTACTTTCTTTATGTGTACCTATAGTGAATACACAAAATATATCTATTTTATTTTATAAATTATCTTTTTAAGGAGTTCGTCTCAATCTCCTTTCATTGAGACATATTTGGTTTTATACACAACTTTCTTTTATACAGTGTATAAACCCCTTTGACTTTTACGTTTATTCAAAAGGAATATTTATTATACGAAGCGTTTACTAAACGACAAAAGGGAATGTTTTTGTCGTACGTATGTGGCGAAAACGACTTCTCCGCCGCCATGACCATTATTTGAGTTTCGTCTTCCTCTACAAGCTATACCTTTTTTTAAAATAAAAATAAATACCATGTTTTACTTTTATTTTATTTTGGTATTGAAAATGGTTTTGAAAGACTTTTTATTATATCAATGTGTCGTATTTATATCTTGTGATTGAAATGTGGAAATGTTCTGTATCCTTTATGCATATTGTATGTGATATGATTATGTTATGGTTTATGATATGTTTAAACCTATTCATATGAGGAATGCATTGGACTTAATAAGTGACGGGTGGAGCCCGCAATAGCTCCTCGATGCATCGGCAAGTCTCATGAGGCAAACTAGTGTCTTGGCACGAGGCCTTGACAAAATGTTATTTGTGGTCTTGGCACGAGGCCTTGGCTATGTGGTTATGATAGTCTGGCATTATGCATTCCATCATTATGAAAGTGGTTATTGATATTTCGTGTGATTATTCGACCAGTAGAATATCCATGTGAAAAGTAAATTGAATTATCTCATTTTACTTTTGCCATATTATGTTGATGGTCATGTTTAAAAGGCTATTGTTTTAGTTATACATTGCCTTAAATGTTTATGTTTATTTATGAAAGCTTCCGCAATATTGTTATCCTTACTGAGTATCTGAGCTCACCCCTTTCAATGTTTTAATATTTTCCAGGATGTGAAGAAGTATTTTATGAATGGCCTACAGGGATAGTCAGAAGAGGATATGAGTGCGGACTATGGAGACTTTGTTATTGTAGTTTTGCACCTTATGATGTAATGTAAGACTTATGAATGTATCTAGTGTTTCCAAGGCTACTAAACTAAACGGTCTTTTGAGACTTGATCTTTTGTGATCATGAAAATGTTACGAAGTAATGCACCGACTCTGGGTAGCTGGGGTCAGGGCGTTAAAAAATGATCAACTACCCTTTATTATTGTCACTTTCATGATAGGGCAACTATTTTCATACCTGGACCTGATATTGTATATCTAGATCCAGTGACATGTTCATCTATTTATGTCTCAAGAATTTTTAATTCCCCTAATTGGAGGATAAATAATTCACATCTTGTTAATCATTTCTATTTTTGACACTTTCCATTGAGGGACTGTACAAAACACCATCTTAACAACAATCACAGTTTGTGGAATTGTTCCCCACATTACCAATTTCCAAATTTAGGAAGAATCACTATTATCTTCAGCAATGTTTTCTCACTGATCCATAGGGGATGATGGGATGTCAATTCCTCCTTCTGTGGATTTCTCCTCAGAACATGTATCATTGTCTTGGTCTCCGTAATAGATTATAATGTTGTTTGTGAACTCATTATCGATTCCATTTCATTATGGAAGACATTTAATTATGCAACATGTTTCCATACATTCCCAAAGTTCATGTCATAAAAAAATCATTCGGTCAAGGGAGTAGTCATGATGGTTTATCTATTGCATTTTTTGATGCTGAAATACTAGAATAGATGTACTATTCATTATCATTGGGCTTCTCAAGGGTGAAAAAACATGTTACATCCCATGGTGATCGTGGGGAGTCATATTCATGAGGAATGTATCTGAGGTCTTCTTCACCATCCAATTTAAAAAATATGGTATGTTTGGAGTTCACAATCTAGTATAGATAGATCAGTCTGATGAAAACACTGATGTGAGTGGATCAGATGGGCATATCCCAAGGAGGAGGAACTTGGAATATTACCGGATGGATGGATACAAACGACCAATAAAGGTGTATCAAGGATGGAATGTCTTATAAGATTATGGATTGGCACCATGAAGGCTGAACTAGACACCAAAAGGGCAGATCATAAAAGATGCCCCCCCCCACAAAGGGGGACACCAATGTTTACTGATGGTTGGGATTGAATCTCCTGGAGGCTTCCAATATACCATGTGTTCAGTATAAGGATCAATACTCATATAGTTATAAAGGGTGGTTTGGGGATTATACATGGACAAATTCTTGTTGTAATGGCATGAGCCCAGTGGGTTTTGGCAGAACATGAATGAATTAGGATGGATGATGGATGATTTAATGATGTGAATGAGATGAATGAGAAGGAACTGAAGTGAATATGGTAGTGTTTTGGGCTATAACCTCACTGAGGATTCCAATGTATTCTATAGGATGAGAATCAAATTCAACATAGTTTTATGGGGAATTGGAACAAATTAAGAGATCTCCTGTGAGGATGGATCCATGGATGAGAACCTAAAGGAATAGAACCTCCTGGTCAGGGCATGATCTTCCCGAAACATTAAGGATCAAGGGAGATACCTAGATGAGACATGTGTACTCGTCTTGAACTTTTGGGATGATTTTTACATAACCTCATGTAAGGCATTAAAAGCAATCATAGTTTAGGATGTGGTAAATAATCAGGATGTACACATGGGACAAAGACCCTTGGACATGCTGGGGATTGCACATGGTTAGCAGCCCATCACAAGATGGACACTATTTGTTAGAGGAGTATGGGGAAGTACAGAGCTTATTCATGGTTAGCATCCCTGGAAAATGGAAAAATTTGGTTGGGATGTATGTAAAGTAAAAAAAACCCTTATACATTAAAGGACTTATTCATGATTAGTGGCCCAAATAGATTGAACAAAAATCCATAGAGAGGTAGTTCTAGTTGTTGTGTCCAAAACATGGAAAATGTGACATTATGAGGGTACATCCCTATAAATGAGTACTAAATTTTACCATTGGACTGGTTTGAACCATAGAGTGGCATTTGTAATACCCTATGTATATGATATGGATCAAACACACGTAGTTATGTAGGAGAAATTTTCTACAATTTAACATCATGTGGTTTGAAGGTGAATAGATGTGATGTGTGTGGGATAGTTGTATGTTGGGATTAAACTCCTAGAGGCAAGCTACATACCCTATGGAAGACTGAAATCAAAGTCCACATAGATCTGTAAATGATGTTGGTGTGGGGATTATGCATGGTTAGTGGCCCAATGAAATGTTGGGTCTTACACACGGTTATAAGTCCCAAGAGGATGTCATGATTGTTGCTTTATATAAGCCATCTTGATTCATGCATGGTGTAAGAAAAAATCGGTAGAAGTGGACTATAAGATCGTGTCCCAAATGATGTGGCCATGAGGGATAGTGATGATTGGGACATACTCCATGAATGAAGTCTGAGAAGGGTAATCCAATTAATAAGGAGGATACAGCCATCATACCGGGAACAACATATCATGGTGAGTTGGTGCTTACATAATGACTTCTCAAGATTCATATAGTGATAATTCTCAAATGGAAATGGATGACAAGAAAGATATGATGCTCATTATCTTTAGAATCCTCCCATTCCTAGTCACACATGCAGTTATCATAGATCAATATTATGTGTTGATGACGATGCTTTCATGGAAATTAAATATCATTCATCTCGAACATTGAGGACTCTCTCCACAACCCATGGACATACATAACATGTATCAACCGACACATGGGAGTGGGAAGGAACAATAAATTCTAGAAGTGAGTGAGTTGGATGAGTTTTAACTGAAGGGGCTCCTATTAACAAGGCTATATGAAGAAGAAATATCCATTAATGTGAATATATAAAGAAGCATAAAGAAGGGAAACACATCATTGAACACTGCTTATCGAAGCATGAAATAACATCATATGAACATATAGGGTCACACAAGACAGGGGTTCATGGAGGAAAATGCATCTCTAAGAGGGACATCATGATGCTCTAGTGCTTCGTGAATAGTGGGATATTCATGAAGGATGTTGCATCACAATGAATAGAAAAAGGGTTCTCTACAAAGGGAGGTTATTCACAAAGCACGGTCACCTTCCGAGGCATGGAGTCCACATGGTCTTGAAGGGATCTTCATGAAATTTGAATGCAATACAAAATATCAAGTTCCCAAAAGTTATTCCTACATTCACCATGGTCATAGGGATTTCACAAGGGAATCCCCACTTGAAGAAGGGGGGAAATGGAACAATAGGAATGGTTTTTTTTTTATCTTATAAACCATGTGGGATGAATTTTATCACTATCTCATATAGAAAAGGTTCCATCACGATTAAAGAGGTCAGAAGGTGAATGGTCTGGGTAAAAATCATTATGTGGGGGTTGAGCCTTCAATTTATTTTTAAAGGTATTTTTCAATGATCGTGGTTCCTAATACGATAAATATGTGACAATGTGATGTTGAATTCCTCTTCCGGACATGCAAAGGATTTTTTTAATTCAACCATGGTGGTATCTATGCTCTTCAAGCTCATAGAACATTCCATTAGTGCTCTGGGACAGCGGCGAAGGATTCCATTCATCCGGCATCACTCCATTTTGGGTGATGAGGGGATTTAAGATATAACATCACAAGGAAGGTTCCTTTTAATTGTTTTTTGGAACTTTAATGGTCTAATGTTTTCCCAAATAGTGTGGACATTCTTGGATCCATATTTCACATTGATTTCTTTTCCAACAGATATTTTCATGGCCTACCATAAGAATAATCATATCGTTCCATCCAAACATTTTACCGAAATATATTTTTAAGGATGAACAAAAAAAATAACAATGTGCCTATCCCAAGACCCACCAAATCCAAGAATATATTCTCACAATATATTATCACGAACTAGTATAGTTCCTTATGATTTACAATCTGTTAGTGTGTTGATGGACGAACATAATAAAACATGTGTACCAAGATCAATATATAAGCTGTACTAGAAGAGTGAATTAACAATGATTTATAGTCCAAAAAATAATCCTTGGAAACCTGTTATGAAATTATATCTCTCAAATGTACATTTTTTAAAACTAATCCACTGAGTAAATCTATCATATAGGTAATAAATTTAGACCTTTGGTCTGTTAGTCCACAACCACTGAAATAAAATCATTATTTTATGTAATCCATATAAGATCCACAAAAATTTCAATGGTAACATTATACCAATTCCATCCCTGAATGGGAAATCAATATTGTTAACCACCTATTGTTGATGTTTGGGTTTTACTTATTGATAGGTGTACTGTAATTTCATGAACCCAACAATCTCCATTTTCATGCATGGGAACCAATACCATCATGGATGATTAAGGTATATTTTGCAAACCTAGAGGTATCAGCAAATTTGATACATGAAATTAAAAGATCATCCCCTCCGACATTCTCATAATTACTACACTATGTTTCTATAATTATAAGATCTCATCCTCTTTGATAGTAAAATATAATGGTGACTCCACACATTTAAGGATTTCCCTCTGGGATAACATTTCTGGATCCTCATAATTCATATCCCAAATCTAGATCAAATGTGTAGAATACACTAAAACTAATATGATAATCAATATATCATAACCCTACTAAACCACAACATAAATTTTATAATTTATGGTAAAAATATTATTCACAACACTCAGGAAATGAAATGTTGGAGTCTAAGTTTTCTTTTTTATTTAGTTAACATGTATATTTCCTTTTTAGAGCAAGTATGATATATCAATGATGATTTTATTCATGTACTCAACACGTATCTTCTACAATATATTCATGCCTTAAAATGAAATGATATACATTAATATCATGTGATCTGTATAAACATAAATCACTTATCATAATAGAAAATTCCACCGAAACTTCAAAGAATAAAACATATCTCCCAACACGAGGTTGTACGTAGGGTAGTAACATTCATGTGATCCCAACCACTGAGACCCTTAATCCACAACATGATATCCGTACTTCAAATAATTTCCATGACTAATCCCATAAGAATAGAAAACACCATATACGATTCTCCTGGCTTGGATAAGATCAACATTGGTTCCATATTCAAATTCTTATTTTTCTCCAAGAATGTAATCACATATGCTACAAAAACATTATTCTTTATCCACATCAAAATCAAGCCTGAAGGAGGAGTTTATAAATTCTAAATTTCATGGATGAACCTCTGATAATATCCCACTAATCTAATAAATTAATGATATGAGAAAAATTATTGGGTTTCTCCCATTAAAAAACTATATGCACCTACTCTACGTCCATTGATTCACCTTCATATGCGATAATGTGACCCATGATGTGTACCTGATCAATCAAAAAATGAATCATTGACATCAACTAATATAATAAATTATCTCTTATTGTACTTATGACGATGTCAAGATATTGGGATTGATCATCATGAGTCTTGGAGTACATCAAGAATTCATTTAAGAACAATACCAAAAAATTATCTCGATATGGATGGAATGTTCTATTCATCATGTTCACAAACATTTCTTATGTGTCCATTAACTTGAATCTAAACACACTGAAATCTTATAGGACATACCTTCTTTTAAAAGCATTCAACTATATATTGTAATGTTGAACACTGAACTAATTATACGCTTATATCATGTCGATCAGGGATGAAATATCTCCTCTAAAATTGATAATTAAATCATCAATATATAGTATTGGATACCAGTTCATAACTATCATCTAATTTAGAATTTTTTTTATCAAGACATGTGGGAATTATCCCATAAGCCATCGTAGAAAACAAAAATGGAGGAACGAAAATATTTTTATTTGGATGGATAAATCTATTAATCTAGAAAATCATATAGTGGATTCATATGATCTTGAAGATATGTTAGTTCCATTATATGTGTTTCAATAGAAACTTGATCGGCCCCCTAAATGAGTTCATTTGTAAACTCCACATCTCTCTCATGTGGGATCCCTGATAAGGCTTCAAGAAAAACATCCTAAAACATATCTATTATGGGTGGAAATATGTCATTAATTAAACCCCAGTATTTCAGAAAAATAATAGAAACCTAAATGGTAAGCTCAAGAAATTGCTGATAATCAGGACCTGTACAGGGCGCCTTGAAATAGAACGATCCATGGGGAACATAATTATGACCATTAAAAAATGTAAAATTCACTCTCATTAGGTATAAATCAATGCATGTTTGGCATTATAAAAAACAATCCATACCCATAATTAGTGTTAATACTATCATATCCAAATTGTGAGGATCCAAAATGAATTCATACACCCCCTCATCGAGAGAAAAACATTATCACAAACAAATGTCTCTCGATCGTACTCCCAAAACTATAGTGGTCGTCCTCGCCCCACCCACAAACTCCACTTCCACACTAAACCTGTTTAATGGTTCCATAGATATAAAAGTAGGAGGAGAACAATGGAATATTAAGGATCTAGAAAGGGTAGAATATATAAAAATAGTACCTATAACTATCAATTGTCATACATTAAAATCAAAAAGAGTTGGTTGAATGACGTGAAACTATAATTATACTATTCCACATGATGTAGTCTAAGTCCCAGGAGAAACACCACTCTGCTAATACAATATTTAAGACTCCCTCTCTATAATTTTGTTCTTTTAAGATTCCATATCATTACCCATCTGTAATTGGTTCTAGCAGTACTGCTTTAGATTTCCAATCATTAAAGAAACTCAGAACTCTATTGGTGGTTTGTGATAATGCATATGAAAGTGGTCCTTCGTACAACAATGGTACAAAATAAATCATGTCAGAAATAGGGTAACTAATACTTTCCTCGGCCTAATATGCATTCCATTTGTTTGGTCAACATTCCCATAACGAAGAATCCTAGAATTAGAATTCATTCCACCATATTGTACTACAAAAACCACATGTCCTCTACCAGAATCCTCCTTCATTTTTCATTGTGATATGAGAGCATGATCAACCATAGTAATATAATTTCTTTTGGAATGATATTAACTTGGGACATAATCTCACATTTGATTCCATCATGGATATTCCATTCCATAACCATCTCATCCCTTACCGTCACTGAATAAAAGAACTGAAATTTCACAGAGACCTACATAGTTCATCAATGACATATTATAATTATTCATTCTCATTAACTTAGCTTCCCTCTCATTTATTAAAATTATCTGTAAAATATTCCCCATTGAATTCTCAAAAAATTAATTCAATACCATGACCTCATCCTCCCTAGTATGAGCATTGACATCCCACTAGTTCTTCACAGATCATTATAACATGTCAACAGCCATCATGAACTTATGTTTAGGAAAATCCTCTAAATGATAATGAATTTTCCCAACAGACTCAATCTAGAACTCAACATCCTTAGGTCCACAATCTCTAAATAATTTCCTAACTGAAACTCTTGTGTTAGGTCAGAAGTAATCATTCCATACCAAAATGGCCTTTTTTAATCAACATAATTAATAGATAAATTCTCTCATAAAAAACTCTACTTATTTCTCACCCCACACTCTCGGTACATCACGTTTCACTCCCGAAATATCATCTCCAACCTCAACATTTGGTCATCCTCTTTACAACATCAGTCATTGATGCATGTCTCTATAATTCCA
This sequence comes from Viscum album, assembly GCA_963277665.1. Lineage (NCBI taxonomy): Eukaryota > Viridiplantae > Streptophyta > Magnoliopsida > Santalales > Viscaceae > Viscum > Viscum album. The sequence continues at coordinate 1,361,778,562 of OY728162.1, read as the reverse complement.
GACACATGTATCAAGACACATAAGACAAAATTAAACCATTTAAATAAGAGTTATTCAAAATAATTTATAACATTTCATCCCCCCAAACCACACCACATGGTCAAAAATATGGTATTTACACTTTCCAATAGCCATCAAATATCTAGGTTGGGGTAAATAAATGGTGAACCCATTAACATAATTCAATTATCAATGGATAGAATATTATGAATTATACATCATTTCACAATTATCAAATTTATATTAGGGTCATTTTTAATTTACTCAAGAGGAAAAAAATAATTCCTCATCTTAACAACTTACTGAATACCTTGTTTTCCCATGTGTGACGAAAATGATGCCTGTTATAATAATTCTGCAAAACTCAGTATGATGCATATATACACATCTCTCATGCCATATTGGGACAATATTCATATCTCAATAAATCACAAAATAAATTATTAAACAAGTGCATCTCTCAAGATGAAATAATATCCAACTATAATAGAATACATCAATAAAAACAATACCACTCTAGGTACTTATCTTTTTTTCTTCATACATGGGTTTAATACTACCATGACCAGAACATAACCAAGGCACGACTAATCCTATTCTATTTTCTACCATACCCAAATAAAATGAAAATATATATTAAAATAAAACATCCTTTGACACAACTTTGTAACATCCTAGCTAGGGTTCCCCAAAATAGTACTCTGTACTAGTCGGTCAGATGACCTCAGGATTTCTTCCCCAGACACCAGATAATTCTAGCTAACAACAAGTCTCTAATATCAATCATGAAAATTCTACAACCTATTGATAAAAGTAGTAAAACATCAGAAATATAAAAACAACAATAGTCACATGACAATAACCAAGAACCAGAAAAATATTTTATCTCATAACAAAAAAATATGTATATAATATCCAAACAAAATAGTAAATATATTTAACTAGGTAAATTTTATTTTTCAAAGGAAACCCCAAAAAATAAATAAAAAAAATATTATCCAGTGGGTCCCAAAATTGTGTCTATTTCTGGCATCCATGATCCATCCAATATTGTGAATCTAACAAAGGGTTTTTTCCATTATCCTTTCCTGAAATAATATAGTATATTTAGGTATTGAAACATAATCCAAAATAGGGTCTGAATAAAACTTAGTAGGGCCCTACTAATGAATTATAAAACAATATCCAATCAACAATAGTGTATTTATTTCAATAATGAACAATGGAGAATGAATAAATTATAGAGTATTCACTTTTAATTATACATTAATTAACCACCCAAACCCCCCATGATTCCAAGGAAACCATAACCCTTAATATCTACATTTCCTTGTACCCGTGATTGAACCGTATCACAATACCATGTTTAGAATTTTTCATTTAATTTAAATAATAGATGGACCAATTAGAACAACATTCCAATACCAAACCCATGGGTGTAGAATGTTGTGCCTAACACCCCATGGGTATTTGGGGCCTTTGTCCCACATTAAATTCAGATTGGTATTTAGATATTCAATCAATGTCACACGCATTCTATCATATATGTGAATGTGAATACTCAATCAATATCCCACACCCGAAATCACATATAGGTATTTGGACACTCAGTCCCTATAATAAATTCATCTATGTAATATGGATATTAGGAGCCTAAATTCATGTTCTACACTAATATATCAATCAATCACACATATATTAAAAATATCACATCAAAAAAGTTAATCAACATTTAACCAGTCACCACTTTTCGCATCACGATATACCTATTCATCTGTATAACAAATCATGATTCAATATTTAAATCACATTGAATAAGATAAGAAATTCTTTATTAAGCCATTTTACAATAATAAATTTATATAGTACATTTCCCCATTACGGTTAAGTAAATCATCTCATAATTCACATTGTCAATTAATTCATAATCACATTAATTTCCAAATTAATAAATCATTATTGTCCATAAATATCTACACTGTTAACACTTCATAAATTAATTTACTAATTAACTAATCTAATTACACAAATTTCATAGTCCCAATTACAAAAAATATTATTTCTCAACTCAATTCATAAATAGATAGATAATAAATTAATTACTACAATGATTGTGTAAAATAAATAATTTATTTTTTTATATAATTAATTATTCAATTGAAAAATTCAATTCTTATAATTTCACAACTCATACATTCAATTAGAACATAAAATAATTGAAATTGAGTTCACACCACCTACCCTAAAACTTATGATAAACAATCGATAATGGAAATTCCCAATTTGAAGCAGAACAACCCAGGTCATGACGAAGATCGTGATATTAATTTCAAACCTAGTTTCATAATAAAATGAATTATATACATGGAAAATTTGATCTAGATCAATAAAAAATGAGGAAAACATCCCTTCGAATGATGAGAGAAATACGAGAGTGGGGGATGATGTCATTCTGGATGATAATCACTTACCAGTAGGGGTACAAATTTGTCAACATTTCTTAAATTCTTCATGAATGGAGGTCTAAAATCTCTGAAAATCATATAAAATAAAAAACCACTCTAGGAATTGGAATGGGAATAATTGGGTCAACATTGATTAAAGTAAAGGGTTTTCATGAATCTTTAATATAACATTAAGGAGTTTATTTTTCCACACACACATATTCTTATATAGGCCATACAGTTTACCATTATTCATGGTCCTTAATTATGCACCTCATCTATTAGTCTCTCACAAATACTATTAAGAGGGAAACTAGTTTTAAAAACTATTTTATATCTATTTGATCCAACATTATTTGGATTTCAATGGATTGTGAGCTAGGTGCACGATTTGGGAGAACCCTATGCTAACTATACACTAACCATTTTCTTTCCCAAATTATCTATTTTCAATAAAACATACAATATAAAACCCAAATAAGATATACAAAAAACATGGAATAAAAGTACATAAATAAATACCCGAGTAATATCTAAAAATTTTAATATCATACACATTTATAGAATATAATTAACATGTTTTTATAGTTTTTATGTTTTAAATATTCGAGAATATATTATAATGACATGCATTATTTCACAGAATAAGAATCATTGTAAATAATACATATTAAATCATTAATAGTTTTTTATAAAAATATCAATATAAAATTTAATAATTTTATATAAAAAATATTTTGTTTTATTTTGTATAATGTATAAATAATTTTTTTTAGTTTTCATTTATATTTTTATTGACAAATAATTAAATATTGTATCACTATAATTTTTATATCTATTGAAGAATAAATATATCTAACATCATTATTTTCAATTGGAAAGAAATTAAATATTTCTATTATTAAAAAACAATATTTTAGATTAAATTGAAATCTCTATTAATATTAAAAACATCTACATGTAACAAATGAAATGGTCAAATTTTAGTTTTATATCGTGAAATAATACATGTATTTGGGAATATTTTATATTTTATTTTAAAATCCAAATCCATCATTTTTAATCGATATAGAGAATATCACCGTGGTATTATCCATTTTTTTTAATTTTTTTGGAATAATTATATAAAATTATTTAAATGTAAAAAATTTAGAGGACCCTACTATTTTTTAGATTTAAGGTATCGATTACTTTTTTACCTTCTATCTAAATGTTAAAATATCTCTATATAAATTTCAATGAGGAAAATGTCTTACCAAAACTATTTTTAGTATCATAATATTTTTATATTTAATTATTATTCATTTTATAAATTTATTTTTTCTCAATATTTAATATCTTGGGAATTTTTATATGATTATTTCCTGTAAAAATGATATTATTTAACCTATCAGACAACCATTATAGAGTAAAAATTATTAATATCCTTTTGTGAAATATTTCATTTTATTTAAATGTTAAATATACATTATTTAAAAGATTTAGAATTTCGATTTATATTAAGAATATTTTAATAATTATATAAAATATTAATGTTACTTTTACTGATTTCTATTCATATATATTTTCATATTTACAATAAATATAATTATGTCAAGCTGCGAAAATAAAAATATGATTTTTATTTTCAAAAAAAACATAGTTATAAAGATATATAATATTTTTAATGTTTATTTAGTTACTATCATAAATTATATAATCTTCTAGAAAATATTATTTATTTAATGTAAATGTATTACATATATTAATTCATCGTTAAATAATTTAATGGAAGGTATTTTATTATAAATTTTTTAATAATGCAATTGGTAGAATGAAATAAATTTCAATTATAATGAATTGTTTTATAAAAATTATGGAAAAAGAATATAAGAATATTTTTTTAAAATAGTTTTAAAAGTGTAAAATATATTATTTTAATAGATATCATTTGAATTCAATGCATTAATTACCTGAGTATTATAGTTGATGTTTTTTCTTTTATAAAAAATGCTTCACATTAAAATTGATTTATATGAATTATTTATATTTAGATATCTAAAATCATTTATATAAAATATGAAAATAATTAAACATTTTATAACATTATTTATATGAATCATTTTTATTTGATATATCAATATCCAAATTTAATCCTAATATAGTTTTTCTAATAATTTCAATTTTATTATATATAAATAAGAAATCAACATGGAATCAAACCTAAAAACAATTATTATATGTGTTCTAAAAATTTCATGGAATGCCTTAAATAGTTTTTTAATGTCTAAAACTACTTAAATTAAGTTAATGAAATTAAATTTTATGTCTATATGTGAATTTTAATCGTTTTTTATTTCTAATCAGATTTAAAATTATTTTAAAATATAGATTTTTCAGTTAATGTTGAATTGTAATTCAAATTATTATACATCCATGTTCTATGCAATGTATCATTTTTTAAATCTGAGGAACATAATAAAATACTGAAGATATAGATAATATTAATTATAAATGGTGGTATGTGATTTTGAATTTCATTGATTTTGAGTAAAACATTTGATTTTCTTTTAACAAAAATGTTTTGGATGGAAGAAAATGTTATTTACTGTTGTTATATTTTACCCTAAAATTATATAAAAAATCTGTAACAAATGTTGAAATTATTAAATTCATATATTACTAAAATATTATATAGATTGTTTAAAACTAATATAAATTTATGTTTACGTCATGAATAGTCTAAAAATACCTATCAATGCCAATATAGTGCATGCTCATTACAATAAAGGTATAAAATGGTGACTTGGGGTAGCATTTGGAATGGTTAATTATTTTATCAACATTATGATATAATTTAATTAATAAAAAATTGATATATTTATTACAACAATATTTCCATAATGATTTTTTTAATTTTAAACTAAATTTTAATAAATAATCTTGACGATATCTATGTATTTATTTTTTCGAAATTTTTAATATATAAAAAAAATATAATATATATTTAATAATTTAGGGATGAGTATATATAAAGTATATAATTTCACAACCATTTATAACCCACTTTTCACAAAATATTACATTCCCACCCCATTAATTTTTTTAAAATTTTTAAAATTTCACTGAATCTTCTATATAAATAGCCAATGATTATACAGTTTTATAAAAGCATCTGATATTTTTCCCCCTATATACCACCCAAATAACTCTAAAAAATTCCTTTTTATTTTTGTGGATGATCATTTATTAATAAAAATAACCACCACCTAAGGCCTTCCACTTATCAAAGAGGAGACAACTCTATGAACAAGGGTTTCCATGTCAATCTACCCATTTCTCATAAAGAACATTTTTCCTTAGAACTATGTCAATCAACAAAATAATTATCTTCCATGATATTATTTACGTGTTTTTAACACCCTTTTTATTCATTATTGATGGCATATCACCCTAAAAGCTATTTGATAGGCCATTATTATATCAAAACACATATTTTGAAATATATTGTATACTAATATAATTTTAAAACATCATTAAAAAAATTATAAAAATAAATGTAACTTCAAATTAGTTTTTCAATTATGAAATAAAATTTGAAAGATAATGAAATATAATTAAATTTTTTTCTTTTTTTAGAGCATTTTAAAAAACATCATTCATCCATATTTTTTGACTCTTCCTCTATGAATAATGAGGTTTTATTTTTTACATAATCCTTTCACAGATGTTGTTAATATTTTAATAACTAGGTAATATAACATTAATAATCAATTTTTATAATTTTTATGATCATATTATGATAAAATATTCACGATAATATTCAAAATAAAACAATCAATGTAATATTGAAGCATTTTTAACAACCTTAAGAGTTATGTTTTTATTAGTTATTAATATCTAGTATGATATATTAAAATATATCTTCTATAATGAAGTCTAAAAAAATTCCTCACACATTCAAAACTTATTGAACCACTGGATAAGGATCATTGACAATTATGTGTAATATAATATTGTTTTAGAATGATTATATGATGACCCACAGTAGTAGAATTATTCCAGTTATATAAATAATTCATGATATCAAATGAATAATATTAACAATTTAAACATGATATGGGTTCTGAATCATGTAAATAATTCATATAATTTTATTTTAGAGTATGTTAGTGGATATACATAGTGATTCAAGACTCACAGTAAGGGAATTATTGACTCAATATTATTTAGTTGAATTATAATTGTTCTTCATTAAATATTAACTTCATAGACTTTCTATATTATATTATTGAATGTTTGTATATTTTAATTCCATCAATTTTATAGCTATTAATATTTATATCACATAATCACTTCATTGCTATATTCTTAAATAACATGTTGAATCCATTCAATTTTATCTCATAATCCTTCCATATATTTATTTTCATTCCTTTTAATTATTTTACATATAACTCTCTCTCTCTCTCTTATATTATCTATTAATGTTTATTATTATATTTGGTTAATCTTTTATTCATTTATATTTAATGGTTATCATTAATTTTAAATTCAATATTGATTTTGTAATCACATTATATTTCAATTATTACCTTTGTTTCTATTATATTGAATGTTTATGGCTACATATTGATATTCTTGATGTTATATTTCTTATTCAATATATTTTTATTTTAAATGTTATATGATTTTGTGAGGGAAAAGAAAACAATACTCCTAATGTAGTTGATTATTGTTATAATCCAATGAAATTTTATATTTAAATTAAAGAAATACGTTTATTTAAGTTTTCATCGTTAAGAGTTATTATCAGTGAAATGATTATGATGTCTCAATAATGATTCAGGATAATATTCTCCCCTTTATAGTTCCATATGGTTCTTCCTTTTGATCCTCATTGGATTTTAATAAATGATGTTATACAGTAGTTTTAATTATTGAATATATATATATATATATATATGTATGTGGTTTTTAAGGGTACAATTACATGGGAACACACACAAAGACACACACACACACACATCACACAAAGGCTGGAAACAGATGTTGTAGCCCCCCAAGGGGATAATCATGCATTAAATATTCATTATATAGACAATATGCCGAGTGGATATGAATCCCATTACATGTCTCGTCGGCCTATTAGGCATGAAATCCCATACAAATTCACACGGACCCATATTTATGTCCCATTATCCCACATGGGAATATTGATTATATAGTACATGATATAGTGTTGTCACCTCTATAGTTCCAACTACAGTTCCCACCACCACTACAGTGTTGCCCGTGTGACAGATCACACACTTCTATAGTACTCCTATAGTAATGTTATAGTACCCTGTGACTAATGGGTTATGATTCCCCAACATTGATGTAGTAATACAGAGTGCTTTACCACTAATCCAACCCTAAATTACTGCACATGGAATATGTTTTTTCATATATTATTCATAATACATGATTCCATGTATATTAATTTTAATTCATTTTTAATAATTCTAGGAATAATTATATTTCCCATTCCATTACTACTTACTCAGCCTCATATTTTAATACAATTTTTTATATTAATTTTTATTGAGTTTAATGAAATATTGGGAATAATAATTAAAAAACATTATGGATATTTATCATGAAATAAGAAAGGCTATTCATTAAAAAAGTATAATTATAAGAGAAATATACGTTTATTGAGTCCTAATGAGTGATATTTTTTTATATATTGTTAACATTTTTATACCATAATTATATTAAACTAAAATCCTAATTGTATTTGGGAAGTAAATATTTTAATATTATTTGAAAAACATATAATTAAGCGATATATATTTTTAGTCAATTACAGTTGGAATGAGGGAATTGTTTAAATATCTAAAAGATTTCTAATGTTTCTAGATATACTTAAAATTATGAAATCAAGAAAATAGAAAATTAAATATTTTTCGTGGTGTTTATATTATTGAAATATTTGAGAACAAATGTGTTTTTATATTATTTCATTTATTGTGAAAAATATTATCATGGGAAATATTCTTAGTTCCTATGGGTCATATGTTGTGGTTATATAAATAAAATTATTTTATTGTTGGAAAGTATATGTTATGTTGTTTAAGGGCTTAGAAAACATGTTTTTGAAAATAGGGATAGAAATTTGAAAATATTTTATTAAATAATAATAAATATATTTATATATCCTAAAAAATAAATAGATGGTTGTTCAATGAAATCCAATTTTTAGTATATTCATCAGTTTCTCATTGTATTATAGTTAATAATTCAATAATTGATTAAGAAAAAATATAGAATACTAATTGTACCACCAATCATTTTTATGCTATGTAGATTATATAATAACTTCAATATTTAAAAAAATCATGTTAATATTTTCTGAAACATTTATGAATATTTATCTCCACTAAATGAAACTATGTTATCCCATCAATTCAGTTTCATTTCATGAAAATTTCATGGACCCTTCATGGATCCTTATTTTTTTAAAGAAAGTAATTCAACAATCAAATTAGATGAGTAAGATATCTCCAAGGATATACAAGTTATATTTGTTATTGTAAACATAGTGAAAATGTATGAAAAAATATCACCAATAAAATAGATGAACCAATTTTTTTTTGATATAATGTATTGTTTCTATGATTTATATCTACATATTATAATTTTGAGGTCACAAATTTATTATTATTGGGCCATTTCGAAAGAGTTTAGTTTTTCATAATATACTAGTTTAATGAATAATTAATATTCATGTTATGAACTAATATTTCCTTAATATATTTATATTTATATATTTCCAATATTTATCTATTAATTCTATGCTACAAAAAATATCATATAATCAAAAAATACTAAATATACATCATTGTTTATTATTACTACATAATTACATAAAAGTTTTTATATATAATGTTTTAAAATATTTTCTTAAAATGAATCATTATTTTGTTAATTTTTAAAAATTTTAAAAATTTAAAAAAATTTCATTTATCATTATTCTATGGATTCAAGTTGATATATATTATTATTACAGTTTTACAAGAAAATAATGGAATTACATGGAACAATGATTAAAATAGTAGTTTTTATGAAATATTTATTATTGAAAAAAATATTATTTCAATTATAATATTAGTTTTTACATTAAAATTAAATTTTTAATAAAATTATATATATTTTATAAAAATAAAATTATTATTTTTGATTTAACAGGTCAAAATTGGATTGAATATATTCTGTCTAAAAATAAAAAATGATATGTGTTATAAATTAGTAAATATGATTTATAATAAATTTTCCTATAAAAATCATATTAAAATATTATTTGTGTTATTTTTATTCAATTTTGTTTTTTTATTCTTTTAAAGGATTCATTTTCAATGATAATATTCATGTTAAGTTTTGTTATCTGAGGTGTTTTAAATTTTAATTTGATGTCTTAAAAAAAGATCAAAGAGGGATATCAATTGACTCCCACTAGGTTGAGATTGAATAAGAACACTACTGTATTCATAGTATAATCATAATGTATTTTTATATTTAATACACTTCCTCTTTATTTTATGGGCTATAATGATATTGGTTAATGTTGTCTTTGAGTATAGTTGTCCCTAATGTTTTTTTCCAACAATAGGAGTGGTGGAGTATGGTGGAATTCACTAAGTGGATATATTTCCTATAATAAACTAATGTTGATTGATATTTTCGATGTTGGTGTTGTTTGATTGTCCTACAGGGACGTAATTTAATTGCTGATAGATGATCAAGGAATTTTAAGAGGATTTATCGCCAATAACTATTGAATTTTTTATATTATAATATGTGAATGTATTAGAACATGATTTTGAACCCCATTTTCCTAAAGCGTAAACATCATGTTTTTTTCTTATGAATAAGGAATAAATCATGTAATTTTTTATCAATGGTTTACTGCGGTTATTACATAGGATATTGTAGTGGGATCATTATTTCAAAACAACATTAATAATTTAGGTGGTGATTCATTGGTTTATAATGATATTAGGTGATGTAATAATGTAATAAAATATTTTAAGCTAAATAAGTAAGTAAATAGGGAAATGAATTATATTAGAGTAGAAAATTGTATTGGATGTGGAGATATGGATTCCTCTTATATCCCCCTCAATGTTTTATTTTTTACATGAGGAATTATTTATATTTGACAATGAGTTAAATTTATTTAGACTAGTACTAGATAAATCAATTGTGGAAAATAATGAATTGAATCCCATGATTCCTCTCACTTGAAGTTGGAATAAATGTTGAGTTTTCTTTAGTCAGTCATATTTAATAAGATGAAATGTGGTATAAATTAAGGGATATATCAAGTTAAAACGTTTGAGTAGACCAATAAATTGAATGATTCTTTCATTATTAATAAATCGATGACTAATAAGTTAATAAGTATGATTTATTATTCCATAGTGCCTAAAAAGTTTCCCACACAAAAAGAATTTGAAGATTTAATCTCTCTTTTGTTTATATAACTTGATACAGAAAAAAATTGTGAATAAGAAACTAATATAGATATGGTTTCCATAATTTTCCAAAATAAAATATATCCCATGTAGAATGATAATAATTGGCCCATTATGAATGAGAATATTATGGAAATGGTTAATGATGAGTTTTTGATAGTACACCAATCATATGTAGTGGATATATTGTAACACCTTGAAATTTCAGGAGAAATATTCTTTCAAATTTTAATTTTGTCTGGTGTTGTATGCTACACCAATATGAGTTTGCGCTATATAAAACAATGTATTAGCTTGTTGTATACACAACACTATTCTTAGCTTGTGTTGCACGCATGAGCGATATTTTTCAATAGCTTGTGTTGTATGCAATATTGAATTTCACTAAACAATGACATATTGTTTTTATAAACTAGCAGTTATGAATATTAGTGAGCAAATTTTTAATTTTATGACATTACAATTCATATTAAAAAATTTATAGAACATGGTATGAGAAGAAAATAAATATTTTGGGTAAAATATGTATTTTAAAAAAATGTAGTTTTGACACATTTTGAGGGTGAAACCATATTAAATCTAGTTTTGACACATTTATATGTTCAATTAGACAAAATAAACCTATTCAATTCCATAAGTATATAAAAAATAATTGGATAATTTTTTTTATTTTTTTATTAACTTTCATATTTTGATGAATCTTAAAAATACGCTAAATTATAACTAAAAACGAATTTTTTCATAAAGATAATTTATATGGATAAATTATAATATTTAATGGTTTTAAAGTATAAAATTAATAAATATTTACCATTTAATATAATTCAAGTCATTATCATTAATTTTATGTTGAATTCATAGGTAAAATCATTTCAATCTTTTGCAACGTCTTAACTTTTAAGACATGTTTTCTAAACTGTGGGATTAAAATTATATTAAATATTGTCACTTCTGTGTTTTGAATATAGATATATGGATTCCATATTTGGAATTGGGAGGTCCAAATTATGTTAATAGGGTACATTTTATTTTTAGGAATTTTGAACTGTACCTACGATAAATTTTACTTACTACAGTTAAAGGTAAATCGGGTAATTAAGAGTAAAAATAAGATTATAAAATTACCCTAACACCTGGAAAACTTCTATTGGACGAAAAAAAGTCGACCAATATCTCCTAAATATTAGAATAGATTCATTTCATCGACTTTTAGCAAGGAAAAGGATGTAATTATTATTAAAACCAAAGAAAATGGTAACATGTCATTCTCTTATATCTTATAAGTGTAATATTTTTAATTAAGTGAAAAACATCATAAAACATAGAAATTAAATAATCAATTGAATGAAAATAAAATTATCTACATCATGTAAATTTATTTATAATTTTTAGTGATTAAATAATTATCCTTAATGATCACACAATAGTGATGCAGAAATTGATTATTTAGTGAAAAATCATTAATACAATTGGTATTAAACTAATAGAGACCATAAAAGGAATAATCAGAAGACCAAAACTTATTGGTCATGTAAATGTAATCCATAATCATACAATGGTATAATATTGGACAATTTGGATCCTTTTAAAATTAATTATGACACTTATATTATTTTATTTTAAATGATTTCATTGTTGTCAGCTTCATAATTTAAAAAAAATAATAATTTAGATGTTATGATTTTAAGATGATAAATTAGAGTAAAAGTATTTTTATGTATGATTTTAGATTTATCTACAACATAGTATTATATTTTTAATTTTTATGAAGAAAATAACTATATTAAATAATTATAGAAAAATGTTGTAGTAATTATTTTATGAAGATAAATATAAAAATTGATTCTAAAAGTATTAAAATAAATATTATATGAACTAATTAATGTACCCAAAAAAATTTATAGATGAATATGACTTTTTAGGAATCTAATAAATAGTGTTTTCTAAAAATATATTTAGTGTGGATTTTATTTAAATTCAAATAAATGTATAGTGTCAAAATTGACACTATTGTTATGTCATAAATTTCATAATTATTTATTATATATAGACGTTATAATCATTTTTGAATGGTTAACATGGAGAATGAATCTCATCATGTTGTGGAGATGTTAATCTGTACGTACGTACAGGTGATGATATCGTTCCCATAATTTTTGAATGGTATTGGAGTGGATTATATAATATCATAAAATTAATATCTTTTTATAGTAATCATAAATTGTTATTCTTTCCACCATTATACCCATTCAAGTAAGGTGGTGGTGGAAAAATAGATTACACCACGGCGTGGGGATTTTATTCCTTACGTACGCACACGTGGTGATTTAATTTTCTGTAGGATGGATAGAAGGTTAAATAGGGTTGGTTCATATTTATAATAACATATCATTATATGAGTGATACTTATATTATTACTTTATTATGAAACATCGAAAGGATAAGAAGTAGAAGAAGAGATTAATTTCAAAGAATAAGTATAGGATATTACCTCTTCTTTGACTCGCCTCTTCTAAACCTCATTATAGGGCACTAAATATGGTCTTTAAAAATACCAGGACCTCTAGTATGTTTATAGAGAAGTGGAGAAGAAAATTAGGAAGGAGCCGACTGATCTTGAAGGCTCAATGTTGTGTGAGGAGGAGATGGAGGCGGTTCCCTTTTATAAGAGAAGATAGGGGCACTTTTGGAAACCTCTAAAATATTAATTTATAATAAACTCAAAACCCACTTAAAAACCTCCAAAAATGATTTTGAATATGAAAGGTTGTTTTCCTACAGAATTCATTTCAAGTGTTTTATCAAAACTATTTTCCATCTAAGATGAAATTATTTAGTATGATTATGTTTGAAGTATAATTTCTCTATTATTTACGTGGATTGATTTTTCTTATGATGAAATGACATTTATTTGTTTTATATGGATTATGTTAAGATGTGGTGATTATTATGAAACTCATTTTATTCATTGGGTTATGATAAATGATGTATGATTTCTTTGTGGGACACGTAAGAATTATTTCATTATGAGATGGTTGAGACCTATATCTACCTCCAATGCATTGGGTAATGATTTATATATTATCAGATAGTCATGGATGAAACAATAAGTAAATCCAGTTCAGTATTACAGGACAGGAACGACAAGTAATCCCGGTTCAGTAAGGGACTTTGTCCACTATGATGGTCTTGGAATCAATTCCTTGGATACTATGGAAATAATATCATGTTATTAATGGTATTCCACAATTACAAGTTTTATTCCAATGCTATTTTATCATGACTAATGTTCCTTTATGATCTATGCCTTACATACTTCCATGATTTATTTCACCACTCACGATTTTGATGTTTAAACATTATGTTGATGTTTTTATGTTCAAATGTATATGTTTTGATATATTTTTTCCATGCTTACCCATACTGGTCATTTGAGCTCACCCTTTTTATTTTTTATTTTCCCTAGGATGTATAGAACGGTTTTATGTAAGAAAACAAAAAAAATAACTTTATTAGAGATATTAAAGATCTTTCACCATGATTAGAATATTGGGATCCATGTTTCTAAAGACACTAAACTATTACGGTCCTTGGTTGTCTATTTTTGTGTTGTATTAAGTATTATTCCAAAGTAATGTAATGTCCATGTATGTCAAGCTTGGGTCACTGCAGTTGGTATCATAGGAATGGTTTAGTTAACCTTTGGAAATAAGGATGAAAAAACATTTGTGACATTCCTAGAGATATTTCTATGGTATGTCTAGGATGTCCCTAAGGTTAAGTATATGTATAGGTTATAATCATATAATTATGGTAACGATATTAGAATTAAACCTAAGTTGCTAAATATTGATGGTACCCCCCCCTTATTATGTTGTTTTCCTATTATGATTTTTTCATCTCACACTATTCTTTTTTAGTTTTAGAAAATGGCTGGAAATAATAAGACTCACATTAATGGAGGATATGATAGACAAAGGAATGCTATTATTCATTAGCAACCAAATGAAATGGTATTTGGAAGTACAAAAATTGTTATTATGTCTAATCAACAATCTCATAATATGATCAATAATCTCAACTTCGGTAAGTTTCCTGACACAACTAAAAAGAGAATGATGGAATTTCATGATGATCATCTAGGATAGAATGTTTGATTTCCATCATGTAAATCATGATGTATGAGGCATTAGGGAGAATGTTTTAAAGGGACTGGAATATTATTTAGTTATGGAAAATAAGGACACAATTCCAGTAAATATAAAGGAAAGGAATCAGTTAACACCATGGACAAGAACAATGGTATTTCTATGAAATAAACTATGGTTAAATGTTTTAAATGTGGAATGCACGTGCATTATGAAAACCAATTCCCTATGGTAAAGTCTCATGAAGAGAATCAGCATGGTTGTATGGGTAGTATTTATATTGATGATTATGAAGAGACTAAAAATGATATATGATAAGAAAGAAGTGTTGAGGAATTAAATGATGAAGCTTGGTCAATGTTTTAAGAAAGTAGTAGAATGATTTCATGTTTATGAAGAGAAATGTAAGGTACTATGGAGTAAAGAAAAACCTAAGGATTGTTACACTATTTTTTCCCTTGAGTATTTGAAATTATATGTCCAATGGTACCAGTTACAATAAAAAGTGATTGAAATATTTCTATAAAGTAGATAATACGTTCATAATGAAGGGATAAAGAGATAATGAAATGTTTGAGAGTATTAAGAATCTCGTGACTGATATAAGGACAAATTGATATCATGGTTTGAGTATATAGAACTTTAAGGATTTTGGTATAATATTGACATAATTCATGTTTTCACTAACGTTCTATGGTAATTCATGTTTAAATAATACATAATAAAGGTATTCACATGTTTCAAATGTGACCAACTAGATATATCTTATGATATATGGTGAATAAATGATGGTTTCCACATGCTTGGTAGATGACCAATCTAGAAGTTTTTTTCCTTGTAATATGAGATTGGACAAAAGTATTTTGGATAAGCCTAAATATTGGAATAGATTAAGTTGGACATCAGATAGTATTGTTTAAGGCTAAAAAGTTTTCAAGAATGTTATAGTAGTATTGTTTTAGAAAAAAGGACATCATGCAGGATGGGCGATAACCCATTACGTCGGACAAGGTTGGGGGAATCGAGCCCACATCCAAAGTGCGACATGCATTTGTCACCTACCACTGTCCTACAAAGTGTACATGGATTTTAGATATTATTTTTATTTTATTATGTGGTATAATAGATGTATTATAAGTACATTTTTCTAAAACATATATGATTAACCACACCATAGATGGACTTATGTAAATTTAATATCTTATGCTAACCTTTTTTGTGATAATGTTAACTGGAATGACCTATAATTCTATCGCATTATATGATAATACTTCATTAATGACAAATTCAACTTCATTTCTTTTAATAAGAGATAATGTGGAAATTGTTAATGGAATGACCAATGATGATTTTACACTAAAATCATGTAAGTATTTAACCTTATGAAAAAAATCATCTACTTTAGGGAAAGAATCTTGAAAACAAAAAATTTTATCCTAGTACCCTCATATCTTAGATCATCATAAATTTATGGCTTCGTGAATGTTGTATTTTTTATAGCCATGTTCTCTACCACTCTCCATCATTTATTGATGGTTAGATTTCTCATCCATACCAATATTTTCACCTATGTTCTCCTATGTGGAATCCCAATGATGAATTAATTTTGGTAACTATTACATTTCATAAATTAGCTTTTAAAAATATGTTTTAGTATTCCTTTTTATAATGTGGGTTTCTATAAAGAAACTTACAAGTAGTAAACCATTTATAACCCCGACGAATTTTGAGGGTGAAATTCATTTAAAGGGTGTTAGAATGTAACACCATGAAATTTAATGAGAAATATTATTTTAAATTTTAGTGATGTATTGTGTTGTACACTAAACCAAGATTAGCTTGTGCTATATGATTCATTGTATTATCTTGTAGTATATGCAACACTGTTCTTGTCTTGTGTTGCACGCAAGTGCGACCTTCCTCAATAGCTTGTGATGTACGCAATACTGAGTTTCACTAAATAACGATATATTGTTTTTATAAACTAGCCATTATAAATATTAGTAACTACATTTTAAATTTTATCACATTATAATTCAATATACACATTTTATAAAACATGGTATGCAACCAAAATATATTTTTCGGGTAAAATATATATTTTTCATAAAATGATGGTTTGCTACCTTTTGATGATGCACCCATGTAAAATATAGTTTTTAAAACGTTTACAAGTTCAATTAGACAAAATATACTTCTTCATTTCAATAAGGATATAAATTTTTTTATTTTGTTTGTTTTTTTGTGTTAACTTTTATATTTAGATGAATTGTAAAACAACACTAAATTATAATTAAAAACAATTTTTTCCTCAAGATAATTTATAAGGTTAAATTATTATATTGAATTGTTTTAAAGTATAAATAGAATATATTTTTACCATTTAATATAATTCGAGTCATTATCATTAATTTTACATTGAATTCATAGGTAAAAACATTTCAATCTTTTGCAACATTTTATCTTTTAGGACTCGTTTTGTCAACATCGGTATTAATTTAAAATTAAATACTGCCACTTCTATGTTTTGAATTTGGAACTATGTATTGCATATTTGTAGTCAGTAGGACCAAGTTATGTTAATAGGATACTTTTTTATTTTTAGGCATTATAAATAGAAACTACGGTAAATTTTATTTACTATAGTTTATGGTAAATTGGGTAATTAAGAGTACAAATAAGATTATAAAATTACCCTAACACCTGCCAAAAATCTATTTAATGTATAAAATTCAACACATATCTCCTAAGGGTCATAATGGATTCATTTCATGGACTTTTAACCACCAAAACGATATTATTATTATTAAAACCAATGAAAGTGACAACATGTCACTCACTTATATCTTATAAGTGTAATAATTTTAATTTAGTGATAAAATTCATAAAACATCAAACAGAAATAGTCACTAGAAATATTAAAAAATTATCTACATAATGTGAATTTATTTATAATTTTTAGTGATTAAATAATTATCATTTATTATGACATAATTGTGACAAAAAAATTGTTTATTTAGTGAAAAATCATTAATACAATTTTTATTAAACTAATAGTGACCATAAAAGGCACAAAAACATGACCAAAACTTATTGGTCGTGTACATGTAATTACAAATCATACAATGGTATAATATGTGACCATTTTATGCCTTATAAAAGCAATTATGACAATTATATTATATTATTTTAAATGATGTCAAAGTTGTCACCTTCATAATTTAATAAATATAACAATTTAAATATTGTGATATTAAGATGATAAATTGGAGTACAATTTTTTTTATGGAAGATATAAATTTTATATACATCCTAGTATTTTATTGTCAATTTATATGAAACAAATAATTATATCAAATATTTAAACAAAAATGTTGTGGTAATTATTTTATGAAGAGAAATATCAAATAATTGATTTTAAAAGTATTAAAATAAATATTATATTAACTAATTAATTTTCCTCAAGGATTTTATAGATGAATAATACTTTTTAGAAATATATTAAAAAAAATTCAAATATATATTTTATTTTTATTTTATTTAAATTCAATAAAATTAATAGTTTTAAAATTTACAATATTGTTATTTTATAAAGATTACATATTATAAAATTATTTACAAATCAGAAAAAATTATAAAATTATAAAATGAAATTTATATGGTCTAAAATTACATAATGTATAAAATTATTGACAATTAACAACACATAAGTCATTATTTATAAAAATTTGAAATTCAGAATATTATTAAAACAAATAAAATGAAATAGATTAAATAAGGATAAATCAATTTGATAAGATATAAAATAAATTACCAAAATTTCTAAATATTATTGGTTGCTAATATTACAACCTTATATAATCTAATATTTGTATTTGAGTCATTTATGTAGGTTTTTAAGTGGGGATAGAGTTTATTATAAATTAATATTTAAGAGGTTTCCAAAAGTGCCCCTCTCTTCCCTTATAAAAGGGAAACTCCTCTCTATCCTCCTCACACAACTTGGAGTCTTCATTCTCAGACAACCCCAGCCAACTTCACTTATCCACATCTCTATAAACATACTTGAGGTCCTGGGCATCTTCAAAGACCATATTTAGTGCCCTAAGAGGATGTTTCGAAGAGGAGCGTCAAAGAAGAAGTAATATCCTTTACCGATTCTTTCGAATTAATTTATTCAAATACGTCCTCTTATTTTGTTATTTAATAATAAAGTAATAACATATGTATCACTCATATAACGATATGTTATTATAAATATTAACAAACCCTATTTCACTTTCTATACATCCTACAGAAAACGAAATCACTGCGCGTTCATATGTATGGAATACCGTCTCTATGCCTTGGTGTAATCTGGTTTTCCACCACCACCATACATGAATGGGTATAATGGTGGAAATAAGATCTATATATTATTATAATAACATTATACTAATTCTGAGATATTGTATAATACACTCAATACCATTGAACAATTATAGGAATGATATCGTCGCTCGTGTGTACGTACGGATTACTGTCTCCACAACGCGATGAGATTCATTCTCCATGTTAACCATTACAGAATGATTATAAAGTATATATATAATAAATAATGATAAAATTAATGACATAATAATTCTAATTGATTTAAATATATATATATTTATTTACTCTACTTACTTCCATTCAATTCAATAAGGAAATGATAACAGTGTTAATTCATACGTACGTTCTAACGTCTCTATGAACGGTGCATTTAATTTCATTTATCTATAAATTATATACATATATATCCTGAATATATATGATATATAAATCATGTTTTACATTATTTATGTAATTATATCATGATATAATTAATAATAAAATTCCGAACAACAACTCCAAACACATACGATAAATTATACGATTTTACCCAAACTAATACTTTAACGATGAATTATCAAATGCACGGGTAATGTAAAGTAATAATTGAATCATATATCATATAATATATATTATTATGGTTTTTTACAAGTTAATAATATGTTTAAACCCACTATATATGATTCTCAGAAACTAACGGATGAAATTGGACATAAGGTAAGGGGTTATTCTGTCTCACTTTTATTTATATGAGACATATGCCTTAATTACCATATAATTATTTTGTTTTCTATTTATGCATCCCATGAATGTTTTATGATTATTATTATGGAAGATATTATATTTATATATAAATTTAATTTTCATTATTTTATTACATGTATTATTCCACCGATCGTAAATGGTAAGGGATAATTATTCCAATCTCGTTCTAATTCAGGTTTGTTTATTCGTAATTACTTACTGGGGTTATGTTTATCATCCAGGTCCATGTTTTCTAAAACAAATTTCATAAAATGTTTATGATTCTTCAATGTATGTTTAAAGTCAATTTTATACTTTTTTAATTATACCACATGGTATGGACGAAATCTTTATTTTTTTACCATACGAGGTACTTTTTGACATTCCCAGAAAAAGCACGAGAGGAATGTTTTTTTAACTTATATGACATGAATGGATTTATAATGTTTCATAACGCCTTATTTCCATGAAGCTTACTCTAAAATATTTCAAAAACATTTTCAACAAAATTATTTTCTTTTAAAATTGCCAGAAATTTTGGGAAAATAAATTGATTTTGAAGAGGAAAGGATATTTTCTTCAAGAATTCATTTTAAGTGTTTTATCAAAACTATTACCCATCTAAGATGAAAATCTTTAGTATGATTATGTTTGAGGTATAATGTCTCTATTATTAACAAGGTTTTATTTTTTTATGATGAAATGACTTCTATTTGATTTATATGGATTATGTTAAGATGGGATGATGTTTATAAAAACCATTTTATTCTTTTGGTTATGATGAATGATGAATGATTGTTTTATGGGTCATGTAAGAATGATTTCATTATTAGATGGGTGGGACCTATTTCTCCCTCCAATTAATTTTTAAATGATTTATATCTCATGAGATAGTCATGGCTGGAACGGAAAGTAAATCTGGTTCAATAAAACAGGGACGGAACGACATGTAAACCCGGTTCAGTAAGGGACATTATCCACTATGATGGACTTGGAAACAATGCCTTGGCTATTATGGAAATCATGTCATGTGGTTAATGGTTTTCCAAAATTACATGTTTTATTCCCATGCTATTTTATCATGATTAACGTTCCTTTATGATCTATTCCTTGCATACATCCATGATTTATTTCACCACTAAAGATTTTGATGTTTAAACATTATGTTTAGGTTTCTAAAATCAAATGTATATAATTTGTTTTATTTTCTCCTTGCTTAACCTTAATCAGATTTTAAGCTCACCCTATTTATGTTTTCTTTTCCCCAGGATATAAATAAATGTTATTGGTATGAAAACAAAAAGTAATGATCTTTATGGGAGATGTTGAATATATTTCACCATGATTAGGAGACTGTGTTACATG
Source organism: Viscum album (assembly GCA_963277665.1). Lineage (NCBI taxonomy): Eukaryota > Viridiplantae > Streptophyta > Magnoliopsida > Santalales > Viscaceae > Viscum > Viscum album. Next base: position 1,361,757,013 of record OY728162.1, on the reverse strand, counting down.
TTTCCAAAGTTAATAAACTATTACGGTCCTCAAGTGTCAGTTTTTCTTATGTATAAAGTATTCTTCTAACGTAATGTAATGTCCAAGTACTTCATGATTGGGTCTTTACCTATATGCATAATGGAGGTGCATAATGTTATTCCAAATCCCACTATGGTTGAGATCATGAATTATTGGGTGAAAATGATAGTTGATGAGAAAATTAATGTCTCTAATAAAGATATTGATTAGTTTTATGGAAGAGTTATTCATGTTTACACAAACTAATAATACATGGAATATAATGTTTCCCAATATTTTTATCAAACAATGATTTAATGATGAAAAACCTAAATTTATAAAAGTATATCAAAATCTTGTAATAGTTTGGATCTTAGTTCTAGGCAGACAATCAGGAGGAACCAGAGTACAGTGACTATGGTACTGAATATATTCTTCATAATTAAAGGTTATGAAAAATTAAATTTTTTTATGATGGGTTTACATTTTACATTGGTGATCCATTATTTTTATTGGTTTTATTCTTATATGTGTTTATATTCAACCCTAAAAAAAGAATATAAAATTTGTACAAAATATTAATTCATGAAAATAATTAATATGAAATTGAATTATATATCATGTGAATTTATAAATATCGAAAACATATTATAGAAAATGAGGAATATATTAAATAATTTCAAATTCGTTTGATAAGAAATGTTGTTTTTCAAATCCATATAGTAAAATTTCAATTGAATATTTGTTGAGTAGTAAATGAGAATAACATACAAAATATATGATCACATGTTCATATAAAACATTATATACTATTGTTAAATGTTTTTCAAGAATGTTATAGAATATATACAAATAACATATAATTTATATAACTTCCTTAAATAAATACTTATAATATTTAAAATTTTTTACATGATTTGATGTTTGTTATAGAGAGAGTAACACATTTCAACACCATTTAAATACAAGAGCATTAGTTTGATTGGTATTGTACTTATTATTATTATAATATTACTAATAATTAAATCATATATTTTCAAAACATATTGAATATATAAGAATAATTTATTAAAAAAATTAGTTTCATATTTTAAAGGATAATTTTAATTGGTTAGATATTGATAAATACATTAGAACTCCAAAAATATAAGTTTGAGTCCAAATGTAAGTATAATTATTTCTATTATATTTGAATGGAAAATTATATAGAACATAATTAAACCTTTAGAAATGTGTATTGGATGCTAATATACAATATATATATATATATATATTATTAAATTAGAATAAATTAATATTTATGTTGTGATACGTTTACAAATTTCAATCGATACTGATGCAATAACTGTGTAGTATTGAAAGGGTATACAATTGTGAATAATTGATAGAAAAATGAAAATAAAACTAATTGATCAATTTAAAGGGATATATATGATGATAAATGTATTATTAAAATATTACAACATTAATACCTCTTTTTTGAAAATATGATTAAATTCAAATAACAAAAATAATCATGAATGTATTTATAAAATGGATATGTTGTAACACTTTTTTAATAAAATTAAAAAAAATAATTCCTTATACTGAATCATGTTGGAATCGGTAATAGTTTAATATATTTTTCCTTTTCCATTTATGAGACACACTTTAAATAAATAATATATTTTTAATCCTTAAATATTTAATATTTGTGAAAATTATAGTGAATCTAGTCTGTAAATCAGTACATTATAAATAATTTATAAAAAATTAGTATATATATATATTACTACAAAGAACCTCCCAATTTTTCTCATTTAATATTTTAAATGTTTTTTAAGCAATAAAGTATACATATAAAACCTTTAAGATGAATCAAAATGAGACTACATAATTTACAAAGACAGGTTTCCACATTAACTATATGAATTCTCATTTAAGTTAATTTTTAACTTAAAATATTTTAAACAGAAAATTATATTTATATTGTGGTTATATTTCAGGAAATTAATACTGTTATGAAAAATTATTGATGATATTTATATCATTATGTTTCATCAAATGTCTTTCACAAGTAATTATTATTTGAAAATATAGGTTTCAAAATCAGTTTCTTTTAAATATTTCTCATACACCTATAATAAAAAATGAAATACATAATATTTATATAACATTTATAATTCCATTATAATAAAAATTTTATGATACTAAAATATTAATGAATTTTCTATTTAGTTCAAGAAATACTATAAATTATCATTCACTAGTGGTTGTTTTAGATAACCTTAGTGTGAAAGGATTTTATCATTTTGGAAAAATATTTGAGGGATATTAAAATATATAATTAAAATATTTTATAAAAAATTATAAATAAACAATAGTATATTTAGTTTGTTGGAATGATAAAATATTCAAGATTATATTAAATAGAAATGTTATTTTAATGATCTAAAACAACATTACAACGGAAATTTTTTAATTTTCAAATATCTAACATTATTGTGAAATAATTTTCACATTGAATAAAATGAAAAATATAACATCAAATTTAGCAATATTAGAAAATTTCCAAAATAGGTTTGATTGTTATTTTTATACCAATTTCTATGTGGAATTATGAATTGAAAACCAAATAAACTAGAAACATATTTAATAAAATTTAAATTAAGGGATTTTAATGTGTAATAAATGATTGTTAGTTATGATATATACATGAAATACATTCTCAAGAATGTAAATATTCAATATAATTTCATTATTTTGGATATTCGAGGGAATTAAATGTGAGTTGGATCTTCAAAGTGCTGACTCATAAATCAATTTCATTTTATGTAGTTATATATATTAATCTTTTACTATATTCTAATATGATTATATATATTACACCATAGGACTTATTCAATTTTAATTACCTCAAGCATTATTATTTTTTACATTTCTAAAACATAATCTCTTCCGAGACATATTACTACATCCCATGTTACTATATTTGAAAGCAGTTTTTCATTATCCTTTCCTCTGTTAATTTGTAGTCATTCTATTTATGTTATTTTAAAATATATCACTTTCTATATTATTATATAGGAATACCCATTCTGTTGATTTTATAGTAATTTTTATCAAAATATATTCTTATATGTTATATTACTCCCAAAAGATAATTTGTTATAACATTTTACTTATTATATTTTCATAGGACAAAAATAATTTTTATAAATATATATTATAATGAAAGAACAAACTTTTTTAATCAGGATATTACTAATAAACATGGTATAAAATGATCGTATATCCCAAAATTATATATTGCCAATGCACTGGGTGTTTATTTATTATTCATATATGTTATGTTGGAACTAATTAATGAATTTTATTTTATTGTTTGTGATTTCATGTTATATAATTATAAGCGTACATAAAATATTTTTGACTATTTAATTAATTTTGTTATTCTATGTGAGTTTTCATTATGATTAACTTTAGATAATTTTGTCCAGCTCTTTTCATTATATTTTGTTTTTTAATAGAATCTAAAAGATTATTTTGTGTTAAATTTTAATCCTTATATTCCTCATTATGATTTATCATGTCTTCCATGGTCGACTATGCATTTAATTTTTTTTCCTAACACCATTAGTGCTGAATATTCTAATTATAAAATTGTTAAGTATAATTATTGTAATTAGTCATGAATATGAATGATAAAGTAAAATGTAATGTTTTGTGGTTCTGTATCAAATGATGTATGTTTATTGATTAATAAACCTAACTTTTAATGAAATATATGTTAAAGGATTTTATATGAGTGGTATTTTTGATTACTAAAGTTTATGTTTTTTATTTTTTAATAACTCAAACCCATATGGTCCTAGCGATTTTCTGGTCTTTAAATTCATTTAATTTTTTCAAATAATGGTACTTTTAAGTATTTGATTTTACCCCTAATCTTTCGCTTATATATACTCATCATCACCTAGAAGACATATATATATTCTATGGATTTAAATATGGAAAATGATTCCCATGTAACATTAAACACTACATCAATTTCCAACAAATGTATCACTTATGTATTGAATATTAAATTAAACTAAATCATAGTTATATTTTTCTCTATGGGATTATCATTCTAACATACCAAGGAAACATGAGAAGACGACACATCAATATATCCAAAGTCATAATTCTCATAGTCAAAAACTTTTCCATTTTTTTATTAACATTATTTTTGGTTTCATGACACTATATAAATAAAAACACAATAAAATATGAATAAAATTTATATATAAATAAACACACATATCCATTAAAAAATAAAATCACAAGATAATGTTAAACAAAAATCTAATCACATCCAAATATGATGGTAACTAGGAAAAATCAAGTTAAATTATATATTATTACATTGATATGATGATAAAAAATTACTATTTTATTAATAATAAAAATATTTTATTAAAAGTTAACACCTTAACCGATCATAATCACATCCACACATAGATATTTCATGTCTCCAAATTCCAAAATGATGAATGTCTATCACACTACTCACCAATTAGTATGATAGAATAATATAATAAAATATCATTTATTAAGGTAACACCCCGAGATTTTATGAAAAATAATCTTTTAATTTCATTAATGTCTTGTGTTGTATGCAACACCAAGATTACCTTGCGCTATACGCAATACTATTCTTGGATCGTGTTACACACAATTTTCATAATAGTTATTCTACGGAACATTGAGTATATATATATATATATTAAATGTATAAATGAAATATGGTTGGATTATTTTATATGAAACAACGAAAGATTCTTGCACAGCATGCAACCCTGACTTGGCTTGCATTACACGCAATCGCGACCTTCCTCGATAGTGTGTGTTGTACGCAATACTAGGTTTTACTAAACAACGATATATTGTTATAATATTATTATGAACTAGTTGTTATGAATATTATTAACTAAATTTTTAATCTTATAACATTATTATTCATCTTACACATTTTGTAGAACATTTTATAAGAACAAAATAATTTTTTCAGGTAAAATAAGTATTTTTCAAAAAATACAGTTTTGCCACCTTTTGATGGCGCACCCACTTTAAATCTAGTTTTTGACATGTTTATAAGTTCCATTTGACAAAATAAAATTATTCTTTGGAATCAGGAAATAAAAATTTACTTTGGATAAATTTTTCATTTTATTCTGATGACTTTCATATTTTAATGAATAGTAAAAACAAGCTATATTTTAATTAAAAACAACTTTTTTCATCGTAATATCTTATTTGGTTAAATTATAATATTTAATGGTTTTAAAGTATAAATATAATATATCTTTACCATTTAATAAAATTTATGTCATTAGCATTAGTTTTACCTTGAATTCGTAGGTTAAATCAATTCAATGTTTTGCATTGTTTTAAAGAAAAACCCATTTTCATTCGACAACGAGATTAATTTTAATTTAATTTCTGAAACTTTTGTGTATTGAATTTGGAAAAATGGATTCCATATTTGGAATCAGTGGGTCCAAATTATGTTAATAAGCTACTTTTTATTTTTGGGCATTGTGAATAGTAACTACGGTAAAGTTTATTTACTATAGTTAAAGGTAAATCATCTAATTTAGGGTAAATATAAGATTATAAAATTACCCTAACACTTGGAAAAATCCTATTGGATGACTAAAAGTCGACCCATATCACCTAAGGGTCATATTATATTGATTCAATGGACTTTTGTCCAGGAAAATAATTTAATTATTATAAAAACCAAAGAAAGTAACAACATGTCACTCTCTTAAATACTATAAGTATAATAATTTTAAGTTATTTATAGACTTCATGAAACTAAGAAAATTAATAGTCTAAATAAATCTAACAAAATTATCTACATCATGAGAATTTATTTATAATTTTTTGGGATTAAATAATTATCATTAATTGTGACACAATTGTGATGCAGAAATTATTTATCTAGTGAAAAATCAAGAATACAGTTTTTATTAAACTAATAGTGACCATAAAAGGATAAAAACCCTGACCAAAACTGATTGGTCATGTAAATGTAAACTGTAATCATCCAATGGTCGAATATTTGACTATTTGGACCCTTATACAAGCAATTATGACACTTATATTATTTTATTTTAAATGATGCCAATGTTGTCACCTTCATAATTTAATAAATATAACAATTTAACTATTGTGATTTTAAGATGATAAATTAGAGTAAAAGTATTATTGATAATGTTAGTATATTTATCTTCAACATAGGATTTTATTTTTAATTTCTATGCAACATATAAGTATATTAAATAACTATACAAAAATGTTGTAGTAATTATTTTATTAGGAGATAAACCAAATAAATGTTTTTAAAAATAATAAAATAAATATTATATGAACTATTTAATGTTCTCCACTAATTTTCTAGATACAAATGACCTATTATGAATCTATTAAAGCTTTTAGTTCGAACATATCTTCTGTACATATTTTATTTAAATTAAAATAAATAAATAGTGTCAAAATTGAAACTATTGTTATTTTATAAAAATAACATATTATAAAATTGTTTAAAAATCACAAAAATAATTAAAATTTATAAATATAAATTAATGTGGTCTATAATGTTATAGAGTAAACAATTATGTAATATTCACAACAAATATGTAATTATTTGTTATAATTTAAAATTTAGAATTTTATTACCACAAATAAACCTAAATAGATTAAATAAGGATAAATCAAAATGATAATGTTTAAAATAAGATCCAAACATGTCTAAATTTGATTGGATGATGAGATTACAACCCTATCTCATCTAATATTCAAATATGAGTCATTTGTTGAGGTTTTTAGGTGGGGTTATATTTATTATAAATTAATATTTTTAAGAATTCCAAAGGTGCCCCTCTCCTCCCATATAAAAGGGTACCTCCTCCCTCTCATCCACACACCAATTTGAGCCTTCAAGCTCACCCAAACCCTGCCCAATTCGCTTATCCACATCCCTAGAAACATCCTAGAGTTCCTGGACTTTTTTAAAGACTAATTTTAGTTCCCTAAGAGGAGGTCTCAAAGAGGTGCTTTAAAGAAGAGATAATTTCCGTTACCGATTCTTTCACCTTTATTTCTTCTTCCACTTCTTCGTCTTAGGATGCTTACATATGAAGTAATAAAATCAGTATCACTCATATACTGATATGTTATTATAAGTATGAAACAACCGTATTTCACCATCTATCCATCCTACGGAAAACGAAAACACCGCGCGTGCGTACGTACAGAATACCGTCTCCACGCTGTGGTGTAATCTATTTTACACTACCACCATACTTGGATGGGTATAATGGTGTAAATAATAACTATATCTGATTATTGTAAAGTGATAATGATTCTGTAATAGTATACATACACTCCAATAAAATTCCCCGATCATGGGAACGATATCATCTCTCGTGCGTACGTATAGAATACCGTCTCCACGACGCGATGAGATTCATTCTCAATGATTAACCATTCATAAATGATTATAAAGTATATATAATAATTAATCAGGAAATATATGACATAATAATGATACTGGATTTATGTATATATATATATATATGTATGTCATCCAATTAATTCCATTCAATTCAATGAGGAAAGGAAAACAACGTTCAGGCGTATGTACGACCTACCGTCTCCATGAACTGTGTATTTCTTTCAATTTATCGATCTATTACACATATGTATATTCTGAATATATATTATATATAAATAATGTTTTACATTATATATGTATGTAATCATTATCTAAGTAATAATATGAATAATTACAATTCAAAACACGGACGACAAATTAAATGATTTTACCCAAAATGCTCTTTAACATGGAATTTACAAAAGAACGGGTAATATAATGTCATATGTGAACCATATATGATATCATAACAATTAATATGATTCTGTAATAAGTCAATAACATTATTTAAATCATTATACAAGAGGTTCGGATATGTATGAAGCATATCAGACCTAAGGTAAGCGATAAATTTTCAATCTCATTTTTATCCGAGATTGCTTATACGTAAGTATTTACTAGGGTTACGTTTAGCATCCATGACCATGTTTTCTAAAAATGTTTTCATAAAATGATTACCATTATTCTATGAATGATTAAATTCATTTTTACCCTTTATTAACTTTTTACCACATTGTATGAATGGAATTTTCCTTTGGTTACCATATAAGGCACTTTTTGACTTTTCCGACAAAAGTACGAGGAGAATGTTATTTTTATCTTATACGGCGTGAACGGATTTTTACGGTTTCACAAGGCCACATTTTTAAGAAGAATCCTCTACAATATTGCATGAATATTTTCAAAAAAAACCCCTTATCTTTTAAAATCACATGGAATTTTGTGAAAAGAATATGATTTTAAAGAAGAAAGGATATTTTCCTCAAGAATTCATTTCAAGTGTTTTTTCAAAACTATTTTCCATCTAATATGACATTATTTCATATGTGTATGTTTCAAGTAAAATGTCTCTATGATTTAAATGGTTTCAATTTTCTCATGATGAAATGATATCAATTGTTTAATGATTATGTTATGATGGCATGATGTTTAAGAATCCCATTTTATTTCATGGGTTATGCTAGGATGTATGATTTATGATTTTGTGGCACACGAAAGAATGATTTCATTATGAGATGGGTGGGACCTAAATCTCCCTCCAATGAATTGGCTAATGATTTTATATCTCATGAGATATACATGGCTGGAATGGTATTTCAATCCGGTTTAGTGTTACAGGATTGAAACGAGGAGTGAACTCGATTCAGAATGGGAGTTTGTACACTAAGATGGTCTTGGCAGCAATGCCTTGGCTACTATGGAAATAATTACACATGCTTAATGGATTCCACAATTACATGTTTTATTCCTATTCTATTTTATCATGGTTTATGTTCCATTATGTTCTATGCCTTATGTAATTCCATGTTTTATGTCGTTGCTCAAGATTTTGATGTATAAACATTATGTTCATGTTTTTAAGTTCAAATGCATATGGTATGTTTGATTTTATCCATGCTTACCCTTACTGACCATTTGAGCTCACCCTTTTTATGTTTTATTTTCCCTCAGGATCAAAAGAAAAGTTTTAGGTAAGAAAACAAAAGGTGAAGATATTTATGGGAGATGTTGAAGATCTTTCACCATGATTATAAGATTACGTTCCGAGTTTCCAAAGACACTAAACTATTACGGTCATTGTGTGTCTTTTTTTGTTATGTATTAAGATTTCCGGAAAAGTAATTTAATATCCATGTACGTCAAGCTTCGGGTCCCTACAGTTTGTATCAGAGGAAAGGTTTATTCAACATTTGGAAACTTGGATGCGAAAACGTTAGTGAGATCCCTAGAGATATTTCTAAGGTATGTCTAGGGATGTCCCTAGGGATAAGTATACGTATAGTATATAGTCCTAGAACTATGGTAACGATCATATAATTTAACCTATGATGTTAGATATTAAGGGTGCTTCCCTTTGACTATGTTGTTTTCTCTAGCATGATTTTGCATCTCACAAAATTATTATTGGGTTTTAGTTAATGGAGGGAACCAGAAGGAATTCGGTTAACATTGAATCAAATGGACAGATTGGTGACTATGAGAATCAAAATTTTGTAATGCCTAGAGAGAATGATATTGTGATTATGCTGAATTAGTCATCGCGATATACGATTAACAAGGTGAAATTTAGTGGTATGCCAAATTTATCAAATAAGAGGATGATTGACTATTATGCATGTTCACTTGTTGAGGAGCATAAAGAAAGGAAGATTGGTATTTCTAAAGAAGGGAAGAAGAACCTTGAGGAATACCTCAAATGGAGGGACCAATGTTATCTATGTGGAGAAAAGGGTCATAGAGTGACAGTATTTTTTGGAGTTCAATGTATTATTTATGGAGAAAATGGGCATTACCCAACTCAATTCCCTGACCTAAAAAGTTACTTCTAAATCAAGGAAGGACTTATTCGAGGACAATCATTGAAGAGGATTGATTGAAGTGTTTATGTTTTAGTATTCAAGAATAATGTTGTTGAGGTAATTTTATTGTTTATTAGAATATTTTTTTTAGTCTATTGTGGTTTTCAATAATTTTATGGTACTGGTAACCATGAAAAGTGATTCAAATATTTTGGAAAGCAGATGATATGCGCATAATGAAAGGATAAGGAGAAAATGAAATGTTTGACATTATTCATGAGCTCATGATTGATATAAGGACTAAGTGATATCATTGTTTGAGTATACAGAATTTTGAGGATTTTGGTATGTGGAAAGTGTTAACTTCTAACTGCAATCATGTTTTCACTAAGGTTCAATGGGTATTAATTTTTCAAAATAATACATGATTAAGTCCTTAGAATGTTTGGAATATGACCAACAAGACATATCTTATGATATATGGGGATCAACGATGGTATTAACATGCTTGTTATATGAAATCTCTGGTAATCGTTTTCACTATATTATGAGAGTGGACTGCAGTATTGTGGATAAGCCTAATGATTGGAATGGATTATGTTTGACATAAGTTAGTATTGTTTAAGGATAGAAGTTTTTTTTCGATATTATTGATGGGATGTTATAGTAATGTACTTTTAGAAAAAGGAAAACCTGTAGGATGGGTGACATCCCATCGCGTCGGACAAGGCTGTGGGAATCGAACCCACAACCGAAGTGCGACTGGCCTTTATCACCTACCACTGGCCTATAGAAAGACCCTGTTTAGTAGAAACTAGATTTATTATATTAAGCAGTATAATATAAGAAGTATTAGTCCATTTTAGGAACAATATATGATTAATCTCACTATATATGGACTTACGTATTTTTTGATAACTTTTCTAACCTTTTGTTTGAGATAGATTGAATTACCCCTCATTCTATCACATGATATGATAACACATAACTAATGACAAATTCAACTTCATTTCCTTAAGAGATGAAGTGGAAATTGTCCAAAGAAGGACTAACGGTGAGACTATACCAAAATCACAAATGTATTTATTCTAATTCCAATTTCATCAACTTTAGGGAAATGATATTGAAAACCAAATATTTTGTCCCAGTTCCCTTATATCCGATGAATCAGATGGTACCTTAGATCATCACAAATCAATAGCTTTGTAATTGCTGGCTTTTTCATAGCCATGTTATCTACCACTCTCCATCAGAACTTGATGGTTGGATTTTTCTTCCATATCCATATTTTCACCTATGTTCTCCTACGTGGAAACCCAGTGATGAGTTAATTTGGGTAACCGTTACATTTCATACTATAGTTTTGAAAGCCATGTTTTGGTAATCCTTTTTACGATGTGGGTTTCTATTAAACAAACTTTCGAGTAGTAAACCATTTATAACCCCAATGAATTTTGAGGGTGAAATTCATTTTAAGGGGGGTAGAATGTAACACCATGAGATTTTATGAAAAATATTCTTTTAATTTCATTAATGTATTGTGTTGTATGCTACACCAAGATTACCTTGCGCTATATGCGACACTATATTAGCTTGTAGTATACGCAACACTATTCTTGGATCGTGTTACACACAATTTTGATAATAGTTATTCTACGCAACATTGAGTATATATATATATATTAAATGTATAAATGAAATATGGTTAGATTATGTTATACTAAACAACGAAGGATTCTTGCACAACACGAAACCCTGACTTTGCTTGCATTACACGCAATCGCGACCTTCCTCGATAATGTGTGTTGTACGCAATATCGGGTTTCCCTAAACAATGATATATTATTATAATATTATTATGAACTATCCATTATGAATAGTATTAACTAAATTTCTAATCTTATAACATTATTATTCGTCTTACAGATTTTCTAGAACATGTTATAAGAACAAAATAAATGTTTCAGGTAAAATAAGTATTTTTAAAAAAATACAGTTTTGCCGCCTTTTGATGGCGCACCCACAATAAATCTAGTTTTTCACATATTTATAAGTTCCATTTGACAAAATAAACTTATACTTTGGAATCAATAAATAAAAATTTACTTTGGATAAAATTTTTATTTTATTCTAATGACTTTCATATTTTAATGAATAGTAAAAACAAGCTATATTTTAATTAAAAATAACTTTTTTCATCATAATATCTTATGTGGTTAAAATTATAATATTGAATGGTTTAAAAGTATAAATATAATATATTTTTACCATTTAATATAATGTATGTCATTAGAATTTATTTTACCTTGAATTCGTAAGTTAAATCAATTCAATCTTTTGCAATGTTTTAAAGAAAAACCCATTTTCTTTCGACAACGGGATTAATTTTAATTTAATTTCTGCAACTTTTGTGTATTGAATTTGGAAAAAAGGATTCCATATTTGGAATCAGTGTTTCAAAATTTTGTTAATACGCTACTTTTTTTTGGCATTGTGAATAGTAACTACGGTAAATTTTATTTACTATAGTTAAAGGTAAATCAGGTAATTATGGGTAAATATAAGATTATAAAATTACCCTAACACTTGAAAAAATACTATTGGATGACTAAAAGTCGACCCATATCACCTAAGGGTAGGATTAGATTCATTTAATGGACTTTTTTCTAGGAAAATAATTTAATTATTATTAAAACCAAAGAAAGTGAAAACATGTCACTCTCTTAAATACTATAAGTATAACAATTTTAAGTTAGTGATAAACTTCATGAAACATCTAAAATTAATAGTATACTGAAATATAACAAGATTATCTACATCATGAGAATTTATTTATAATTGTTTGGGATTAAATAATTATCATTAATTGTCACACAATTGTGATGCATAAATTATTTATCTAGTGAAAAATCAAGAATATAGTTTTTATTAAACTAATAGTGACCATAAAAGGTACAAAACCCTGACCAAAATTTTTTGGTCATGTACATGTCAACTATAGTCATCCAATGGTCGAATATTTGACCATTTGGAGTCTTATACAAGCAATTATGAAACTTATATTATTTTATTTTAAATGATGCCAAAGTTGTCGACTTCATAATTTAATAAATACAACAATTTAACTATTGTGATTTTAAGATGATAAATTCGAGTAAAAGTATTATTGTTAAATTTAATAGAGTTATCTTCATCATAGGATTTTATTTTCAATTTTTATGCAACATATAAGTATATTAAATAACTATAAAAAAATGTTGTAGTAATTATTTTATTAAGAGATAAACAAAATAAATCATTTTAAAATAATAAAATAAATATTATATGAACTATTTAATGTTCTCCACTAATTTCCTAGATACATATGACCTTTTATGAATCTATTAAAGCTTTTATTTCGATCATATATTCTGTATATATTTTATTTAAATTCAAATAAATGAATAGTGTCAAAATTGACACTATTGTTATTTTATAAAAATAACATATTATAAAATTGTTTAAAAATCACAAAAATATTTTAAAATTATAAATTTAAATTTATATGGTATATTATGTTATAAATTATACAATTATGCAAAATTCACAACAAATAAGTAATTATTTGTTATAATTTAAAATTTTCATTTTTATTACCACAAATAAACCTAAATAGATTAAATAAGGATAAATCAAAATGATAAGGTTTAAAATAATATCCAAACATGTCTAAATTTTATTGGTTGATGCGATTAAAACCCTATATCCTCTAATATTCGAATATGAGTCATTTTTAGAGGTTTTTATGTGGAGATAGATTTATTATAAATAAATATTTTTAAGAATTCCAAAGGTTCCCCTCTCCTCCCTCATAAAAGGGCACCTCCTCCCTCTCTTCCACACACCACTTTGAGCCTTCAATCTCGGCCAAAACCTGCCCAATTCTCTTCTACACTTCACTATAAACATCCTAGTGGACCTAGGCTTTTTCAAAGACCTATTTTAGTGCCCTAATAGGAGGTCTCAAAGAGGCACTTCAAAGAAGAGGTAATTTCTGTTACCGATTCTTTCACGTTTATTTCTTCTTCAACTTCTTCTTATTAGGTTGTTTCATTATGAAGTAATAACAACAGTATGACTCATATACTGATATGTTATTATAAGTATGAAATAAACCTATTTCACCATCTATCCATCCTACGGAAAATGAAATCACCGCGCGTGCGTACGTACGTAATACCGTCTCCACGTCGTGGTGTAATCTATTTTCCACTACCTCCTTACATGGATGGGTATAATGGTGTAAATAATAACTATATATGATTATTGAATAGTGATAATGATTTTGTAATAGTATACATACACTCCAATAAAATTCCATGATCAGGGGAATGATATCCTCACTCGTGCGTACGTACGGAATACCGTCTCCACGACACGATGAGATTCATTCTCAAGTATTAACCATTCATAAATGATTATAAAGTATATATAATAAGTAATCATGAAATATATGACATAATAATGATACTGGATTTATATATATATATATATATAAATGTATGTCATCCAATTAATTCCATTCAATTCAATGAGGAAACAAAAACAACGTTCATGCGTGCGTACAACCTACTGTCTCCATGAACGGTGTATTTCTTTCCATTTATCGATCTATTACATATATGTATATTATGAATATATATTATATATAAATCATGTTTTAAATTATGGATGTAAGTAATCATGATCTAAGTAATCATATGAATAATTACAAGTCAAAACACGGACGACAAATGAAACAATTTTACCCAAAATGCTCTTTAACATGGAATTTACAAAAGAACGGGTAATATAAAGTCATAAGTGAAGCATATATGAAATCATAACAATTAATATGATTCTATAATAAGTCAATATCATTATTTAAATCATTATACAGGAGGTTCGGATACGTATGAAGCATATCAGACCTAAGGTAAGGGATAAATTTTCAATCTCATTTTTATCCGAGATTGCTTATACGTAAGTATTTACTATGGTTACATTTATCATCCATGACCATGTTTTCTAAAAATGTTTTCATAAAATTCTTACCATTATTTAATGAATGTTTAAATTGATTTTTACCATTTATTGACTTTTTACCACATTGTATGAATGGAATCATTCCTTTGGTTACCATATAAGGTACTTTTTGACTTTTCCGGCAAAAGTACGAGGAGAATGTTATTTTTAACATATATGGTGTGAATGGATTTTTACATTTTCATAATGCCTAATTTTCAAACTGATTCCTCTACAATATTGCATTAATATTTCCAACAAAACCCTTATATTTTAAAATCGCATTGAATTTTGTGAAAAGATATTGATTTTAAAGAAGAAAGGATATTTTCCTCAAGAATTCATTTCAAGTGTTTTGTCAAAACTATTTTCCATCTAAGATGACATTGTTTCATATGTCTATGTTTCAAATAAAATGTCTCTATGATTTCAATGGTTTCAATTTTCTTATGATGAAATGATATCAATTGTTTATGGATTATGTTATTATGGTATGATATTTAAGAATCCCATTTTATTTCATGGGTTATGCTATGATGTATGTTTTATTATTTTGTGGCACATGAAAGAATGATTTCATTATGAGATGGGTGGGACCTATATCTCCCTCCAATGCATTGGGTTAAGATTTTATATCTCATGAGATATACATGGCTGGAACGGTATGTTAATCCGGTTCAGTGTTACAGGACTGAAATGAGGAGTGAACTCAATTCAGAATGGGACTTTGTCCACTAAGATGGTCTTGGAAGCAATGCCTTGGCTGCTATGGAAATCATTAAATGTGCTTAATGGATGCCACAATTACATGTTTTATTCCCATGCTATTTTATCATGTTTCAGGTTCCATTATGATCTATTCCTTATGTACTTCCATGTTTTATGTCGTTGCTCAAGAATTTGATGTATAAACATTATGTTCATGTTTTTAAGTTAAAATGCATATGGTATGTTTTATTTTATCCATGCTTACCCTTACTGTGCATTTGAGCTCACCCTTTTTATGTTTTATTTTCCACCAGGATCAAAAGAAAGTTTTTAGGTAACAAAACAAAACGTGAAAATCTTTATGGGAGATGTTGAAGATCATTCACCACGATTAGAAGATTACGTTCCTAGTTTCCAAAGACACTAAACTATTATGGTCCTTGTGTGTCTGTTTTTGTTATGTATTATGTTTTCCTCAGAAGTAATGTAATATCCATGTACATCAAGCTGTGGGTCTCTAAAATTAATTAGAAAAATAAAATACCATAAAACATAGGTATCATGAACATACAATATTTTTATATTGTATAAACACCCAACAATTTCATTCATAACATGTCTCTTATTCTAATCTCTGGTATAATTATTTACATATATCAAGGCCCACAAAATAAATGAAATTGATACGATTTTATAATTTTCTATCCCAGATGAATGTTTTCTTGAGTAAGAATTTAATGTTGTTTCATGTGTTCTCCTTGATCATAATAGGTTGGATACTATCTGAAAGGGTTTATGTTTACCACATAGATAGATATTTTCCTTTTAATCTTCCATCATATAAAAATAATGATATGGTGAAAACAATATAAATAAATAGTGGAATATAAAATAAATATAATTTAAATATTATAAAAATATCATATATGTTCCATAAAATGATATACATGAAAAAATTTTATGAAGGCTAGTATTTTCTACAATAAAAAGTGTAATACGGCTGAAATGTAAATTCAAAACAAGTGTGGTTTTCCCATTGTACAAGGCCATAAAATTACAGACTTAGTATTGAGATTAAATCTTACACATTATACTTTCTATGAAGGTCATCAATCAACTCTTAAAATATTACGAAAATGATTAGAAGATATATGAGGATTTCTTAGATATACAGTTAGAATATAAAAATTATTAGAATCCACTACAACACCATGATAAAAACAATGTTAATTGTGATCATAATGAAATAATATAAAGCATAAATTTATTTAATACACTAATTCTTATAATTATATAAAATTAATAAAGTGATACTCTTGCAACCAAACAACATTTTGAATACATGATCCAATTTCGGTGTTTGTACAACACAGTTGATAATTAGAAGCCAATTAATAATATCATTTGTGAATCTCTAGGAATTAAATCTAAATATAATAAATATATTTTAAAATATTTTTCCCTTAACTCATTCATACTTTATGATATATTTATCACAAAATAAATTCTACTTCTTTGATAGAACATGACTCACCAATCCCAATTCTAAATGAATCATACATTATTATATCATTATAACATAGCTGTTATACTATTAAATTTATTATTAATAACTAAAATATTTTAAAAAAAGATATAATAGTTTTATATAAATAAAATATATTGAATAAAATTGATCAATTATTAATAAATACATTATAAGATTTTAAAATAAATTTTTGTTTCATTTGGTTTTAATGGATATTTTGAGAAAATAATGAAATAAAAATCGTCCAATTATTGAAAATGTATTTTAATGAATTTTCTTAATTTTTGAAATCATATTGGGATTATTATATTATACATATTTTTTATATTTTTTATAAAAGAAATATTGTTGAATAGTTCTGTCAAATACGTTTTTTAATGAATAATATTTTTTCTTTAATGAAATTAAAAAGTATAGTATTATTTTCAATTTGTTCAAAAAATAAAATTAGATTACTTTTTTATAATAAAATTATGTTCCTCATAATTAAATTTTGGTTTGATTTTTTTAGAAAATATTTATACTCAAGAAAAAAAATAATTTAGGAAAACTTTTCATAATTCATTGTATGATTAATTTTAAAATAAATTTTTCTACATTGGTGAATTAAATTTGATAAAATGTTTTCAAAATTTATAATCATCATTTAAAATTTTTTGTAATGAGGTCACATTAATTTTTTCATAATGTATAGAATATATATGAAACAAATTTTACCAATGTTAAGGTTAAAACAATGTACATGGGGTTAATCCAATGAATAAGGGTATGTTTACCAATTATACTTGTGTAAATACTATTTTAAGGTCATGTGTTGATATAATAATAGCTAAATATTTAATATACTTTTATTCGGTATAATCTTTCTAGAAAATGATTTCATTATATTATAATATCATAAAAAAGGGAATGTCTGTGATCTCCCTCATTAGCATTATGACACCCCTACTTTGACTTATTTAGATAACTTTAAGCCTATATATCAACCTACCATTGTCCAATTCACTTCTCAAATTAACTATCCAAGAATTAGATGGTATTTTAAGTAAAATTACCATTCTAATGATACTTATGAAATCATCAAAATGATTAAAAATGAACGAGATGTGATCACTCTAACCGACAACATTAAAATTGCAACTTTTTAAAAACCCTCTTAATATATAGTATTGATAATATATTATAATTATAGTATAGTAAATATAATAAAATTTAATATTATTTTGAAACCAACATTATTGAAAATCATTTCCATAAAATGGTAAGTGAATGTGTCTCTCATTCCTATGTATGGTCTACTACTTTTATATACTAATAAAATTAATTTCCTATTAATATATTTTGTGTATGATTATGATGATGAGTTTATTATTGAAAAATTAAATCTATGAAATAATTATTAATACGGAATTATAATATCATATCTTCCATATTATATTCCAATATGTATCTATGTCTGCAATATATATGACATATATGTTATATTAATTATTTTTAATAGTTATTAACATTTGAATTTTTATTTATTCCGTCATTAGAAAAGAGAAAATAGTGTTCTTGAAAATGTATGTCCAACCATCCATATGAATGATGTAATTAATTTTCATATAAATAAAATTAATAAAGATTATAAATATTTTTTTAATAAATATTTATTAATTTTTATCAGGATCAATATAATAAATATGCTAGAAGAATAATCAAATGAGAATCATGATAAATACCAAATTGAAATTCTCATAAAATATAAAATCATTAACCATCATAAACTATGAGTTTAATAAATATTTACTATTCAGATGCTGGTGAGACATTATAATTGGATCATATAAGATATTATTATTTTATACATAACACTATTATGTAGTTATAAAAGAATTAATTTTACTATATAGAATACTATGCTGATTTTAAGAAATATCTATTGTGAGAGAGGGAATTTCTGTTACAATTTCATTATTTATATGGATTGTTTATATTTATGTTTCCAATTAAAAAAATTTATGAAATATATTTATATAATAACAATAATTATATTTTACTCTACTTATTTATTTTTATTAAACATTTTACATTCATTTTCCTCTATTTAAAAACTCTTGATATTTATTTCTTATTTAATAGAAAAAAAGTATTATTCCTCTCTTAGCTTGAAAATCCTTTATCATCTATATCTATTTTACCATTACATTTTATCAATATATTTTTTATAATTCGATTTTTAGATAATATATATTTACTAATAATTTACTTATTTTTAATATGTACTAAAATTAATTATGTTATTTTCATTCAAATCAGTTACTTTTAAATTTCTATAGAAAATTATAATTGAATATTCATTTTAATGTTTATTTAATTATTGAAATTTTACACTATTATGACCAATCAATGCTTCAAGATTGATTTATATGATTCCAAGGTTCTATTATAATTAAAATAATTTCCTGAGTATTTAAAAATATTATGATTTTAAGTATGTGATTATCAAAATAATAGTGTATTTTTTACTAGAAATGAACCAATGAAATTTTAATGAAATTGTTTTTCTTCGATAAAATATTTTTATTATACTTATCATATAATTAGGATATGATCCCATATTAAAATCCGTATTAATAATTTTTATTACTATGATGATAAAAGGGAGATAATATGAAAAATATTATATCCCCATGAGTTAATTATGTTTCATTAAGACATATATGTAAAACATTTCGTTTCTATGAGTTATTATAGGATAAAAAAAATAATTTTTTTGAAATCCATATCCATTACATGGGTTATTATATTATGAAATTTTTATGATATTTTGAAAACCATATATATGATTTTAATTATGTGATGGGTGGGGCCATAATTATATCTCTCTACAATGAAATTGGTAATGATAGCTATTTCATAACAAAATTAGGACATGAATAGGGAGTGAGATATGTATTGTAACAGAATATAAAAAATATATTATTCTTTGTATGGGAGATTTACAAATGACATAATGTATTGGGAGTGAACCCCATCCTCCATTATAGTTCTAACACTAACCTCTGATGAATGGGTGTTTTAAAATTATTATGTGTATGACAACAAATTATATATTATCTCAATGATATGCTCTCATGATTCATACATGATGATTCATTTTATATTAATATTTTTTTAACATCAATAATTTATTCCATAAAACCTTATTATAATATATGATCTGAGGGGTATTGTTTTTTAATTTATATCTCATGTTCGCATACCCATGTTTCTCTGTTTATGTTTATATGATAATTCATATCAAGCTTTTTTACGCTCAAAAAGTATCTTATCAAATTAATTCTAAATTTTCCTTCCCCCATTTAATAAAGTAACTACATTAGTATGATATTTATAAGAAGTAAGAAATTTATGAGGAATGTAAGGGGAGGTGATGAAGACCACTTGTGAATATATTTAATGTTTATAAAATATTTTAAATATAATAAATATAAATGACATTAATGTTCATAGTAATTTTGTGCAATGAATATTCAACTAATAAGATGTAAAATCATTGTATGAAATGTATGGGTAGTTATAGTTTATATCCGTGTGAGAATTACATTCCATTGTAAACAATGTTGGGAAATATTTAATGGTACCCTTCATATAATTCTACATATAATGAATAATCAACTATTATTTAAAATAAATGAGTGTATATTTCCCACAAATAAACACCAAAAAAAGATACCATAAGTGGATGTGGTTTTGGAAGGGAATAATCTATGTGTAATAAAATCGAATATATTTAGTCAAGTATATCTTTAACATCATTCTGGTTCATGATGATTATCCCCATTATTCACAACTCATTGGGAACTCCATCAATACATTCTTGGGTTGATTTAGATTTTCTTTCTAAACCATAATTATGGAATTGAAGAAATGATAATATTTGATAACCTAGGATAACCATAAAGTTTTATTATTTATAAATTATATATATTTTTATTTATCATGTTATAATTTTTAGTTTTAATCATTAGATTGAACCTTACAGAATAATTTCAATTCCAAATATGATGGAAAATGTGGTGATTATAAAAAATCAAATCAGATGATGATTACAGGAAATGATAATGTGATTTAGCCTAATTAGTTGTCATGATATTTTATTATCAAACAATTATTAACAAACACATAGACACACCAAAGAATATAATAATAGTTTTCTCTATGTGGACACGTGGTGGAGACCCTTATGTACAGAAATATCATTTTTCTTCTCGTCAGATATGATTAAATAGAAACAATAGATAATGTGTAAATGGAATTGTAAAAGTTTTCTTATTATATAAAAATGGAATAGATAAATTAGGATTGGTGGAAAAATGATGTGTTATATGGAGTTAAATAAATTTCATCAAAAGAATGATTTTATAGTTTTTATGATTATATTATGGGAAGATGAAAATTATTGGATTACATTCCCATGCCTAATAGATAACTACAATACTATGGAAGGGTCTATTTAATATGAACCATTTAAATTTCTTTATTAATATAAAAATAATGTCAAATTTTATGATATCTTGGGAATGGTTTATGTTTCCAAAAAATTAATAAATTGTTTTTTGTAGATGGGATGTCACGTTAGATATATTAATCTAAACTATTATTATTTATTTTTCTGAAGATAAATTTGAACTATCGTTGGAAATTAAACCATAATATTTGGAATTATTCTTATTAAAAAGGGACTTTATCTACGATGGTGGGAAAAATCATTATCCTTGATAATCCTATTATATGCGAGTTTTTTTATATATTGTTACAATATTTTACTAGACATGAATTGAATTGTGTTTTTTAGTTATCTATAGAACTCAAACACTGTACAACGCTTATTTAATAATATTCTTATTGAATTTTACTAGTTGAGTATTCAGAATTTAACTAGCCACTCCTGGAGTGTCACTAAAAAAATCATTCAAAAAAGTGTGTTACATTTGGTTTTAACAATTCATTTCATTAAAAAAATAGATTAATGGGAATATAAATTGTTTATCATGAACTAAACAAGATCAAAATTATGAGTAAGTATCTTATACGACATAATCCAGATTTAATTGATCAATTACAAGGAGATCAATATTTTCCCAATATTGATATTTGATCTATATACAATCCTTTTGGGGTTAAATGTAATGAATTTCCTAATAAAACCATATGTATGATTTTAGGACTCCAGGATTGTATATTTATTCGACAACGTATAAGTAATTCCCTCAACCATTCCTTGAATTTAATGAATTGAGTCTTTGGAGACTACCCTAATCAATTTATGGTGGTCTTTATAGATGATATTCTTATATATTCCAAGAGTGAATAAGATAATTAACATAAAATGAGGATTTTACAAATGTACATAAGTATGGAGATAAAATATCTAAAATTTATCAATTATAAATTTTTGATACAAAATGTTACATTTTTTGGTCATATAATCTCAAGGGAGTTTATATTAATGGATCTATAAAATATATATTTTGTTGATTGGTGTCCTATGAACCCTAAATTGTCTATGATCCATTGTATTCTCAGTTTGTCTCAATAATATAGACCCTTGTTGGATTATTTATATTTTATATCTATTCCAATGAACATGGTAACGTAGAGGGGAAATATGTTACTTAGAACAAAATAATGTTAGGAAAACATCATAGAAATTATTATCATATTATTCAATCCACATGAGTTAACACAACCATTCACAAAATAATGGATTGAGCTCTATAGTTATTACTTGATGACTGGATTGGAATACATCATGGTTCATAATGATATATTGATAGCTTATGTCACACTATAATTGAGGGATCATATGAAAAACATCCCAACTCTTCATTTAGTGTTAGCTAAGATAATTATTTCCATAAATATATATGGGTGTAATATTTATAGACAATCGAGGGATGAATATATATGTCATTAAATTTTTTATTATGTAATCATGTTGAATGAGATAAATATGGTCCAAAGAATAAGGTTGGAAGGTATTAATCATTATTATTAATCAATATATTACCACATATGAAAGAAATTTTTTGGGAAAATACTATATGTTTAGAAGGTCATGCCAGATTATCTATGATGAGGATAATAAAAGATCTATTATTTCAAAATTTTCAAAGGATATATATAAGGATATCTTCATGTAAAGAGAAAAATATTACATTTCCTAATTTATTTTAGAATCATATTTCAATGTGATTAATACAATGTGAATCATGATGATGTAGAGTAGTAAAGAAGGTGAGACATGACACCAATTCCAGAATTGATTGTAATGGAATGAAAAGGTCTATATACCATTTCCGTGTCCCGAAAAAATAATATTTGAATAATGAACTATTTAATTACCACACGGTATATGGTTATATTTTATTATGGGAGTATGAATAATATAGTTATTTGTAAAATTATTTTGAGTGGTTATGAATAACCAATATATTACAAAGTATGATTTATATTAACTTTTAAGGTGGAATTATTATAATGGTACATATAATTGAAAGGTAATTTTATAACAATTATCCATAGTAGACCGATAATAGGAAAATTAAAGAGGGATATTATTTTTATACACACTAAAACATCTAATTTTTTTAATGCTACATGTGTTTTTATAAATTTATATATAAATCCAACACATATACATTCCATTAGAGATAATTTATATTTTAATAATATTTCCTTAATATTTATTAAACATGTTGAATGGTCTCATAGAGTAAAACATTATATTTTATTTAATCAAGTGCAATGGTTTACATTGCTATTCTATAGAATCATTTCTCTTGATGTAAATTAAATTTTGTGTTTTAGTTAGAATTATCATCATTAGAAATATTATCAATATAAGAGAACTACTCAAAAAAAGAAGAATACAATAAAAAATTTCTTTATGGATTTCAATGGTGGTTCTTCCAACACCTCCAATTATTGGGTTCTCATATAAAAATTGATTTGAACATATAATTCAAATGGATCCCTATGAATCCCTCTATAAAAATTAAAATCAAGCTCCAATGTTTTGGGATATATATGAACTAGGAAATCTATTCAGACCATGGATATTTATGAAAATATTTGAGAATTTTATGTTCTTTAAACTGCCCATTAAGGTATCATAGAGTCGGTAGAAAATTTATGCAGAAAATGTTAAATGAGGTATTAAATTCAATTTTGTTGAGAAGGTATTTTTATGAACATATAAATGGAATAAAGTTATTATATTAAATAATAATGGAAATATGAGTCCTATGTATACTATACCTTTAGAGATAGCATATTGACTAAAGATGCTAGCTAATCATTTTTTACTTCAACCTGACCTTTCTCATGTTTAGGATGTGTTCCATATATTTATATATAAGATGTACATACAATATAAATTTCATGTACTAAATTTAGAGGATATTCCCATCGGGAATTATCATTCCTATGATTAAAAATTGTAACTATTCCTTGATTATAGAGACAATGTGTTATCTAATATGACTACACACATTGCAATGTTCATTAGTGGAAATAAAAATACCATAAATAAAATTTCAAACCAGTGGTTTCCATTAAAAAGAAATATTCACATTTATTATATTAGAGTGATCAAATTTCAACTAAAAAATTCATTTTAATCGTGGAATAATGTAAGACAAAAGGATTTTATGATATATTTATCTTCATATAAATTTTATTTCTATAATAGTTTGCAATATATAAAACCCCGATTCTGAATGAACACAAATGTTGTATATATATATAAAATAATCATTAAATTTATATAATGAATAGGAATGAAAATAAATTAATAAAATCTTAATAAATTTTTTATTTAAATAATATATATTCATAAATAAGTTCTTAGTTTTTTGTAAATCCATTCAATTATTCAAAAATATATATTTTTTTTTAAAAAATATTTTATTACAGTTTATGAGAAAATAATATAAATAATCTCATACAATGTTACAAAATTTATTTTAAAAAAATAATTTCATTTTATAAAAAATAATTTGAATATTTAGAATTTCATGAAAAGTTTTCTATTTCATTAATTGTAAAAACTATATTTATTTTATTCTAAACATTCTTTTCAAATAGAGAATTTTTAAGGATAAAATTATTTTTAAAATGATAGTATACATAAAATATGTTCAGTATTATTTTTTATATTCTTATTAATTTCATTTTAGAAAATTTTATCTATGATTTTAGTATAATAAAATTGTATACTTATAAAAGAAATGCATCTGTAAATCGACATTTCATCATGTTTGGAAATATTTATTTTAATTTAATATATACTATCTCTATGAATGAAATTTTAAAAAATAGATTCCATATTTTCATCTATCATGTAAAATTTTGGAAATGAGGAAATTATTATTTTTGGTACTAATGAAAATATAAAACAAATTTTTTCATCAATGTTGTTATGCTTAAAACATGTTTTCTTGGGATGTTACAGCAAGATATAAGGTTAATTATTTCTTTTAATATCTTATAAATATGATTAGATGGAAATATTTCTACAGAATATGATCCTATATTCAGATATATATCTATTTTTTATTATGTTTTCTGATAATAATGTTATTAAATCATAATCTTATATGATATTCCAAGTGTGTCCTCCCCCGGACTTTTAAAAGGACACCACCCTTTCACTTCTTTATACCAAATTTTTACATATATCAGAAAAACCCTCAAATGAGGTTCTGAATTACATATAAAATAATTATAGGTTCTTTAATATTTAAAATAATCATAAAATAGTTCTTAAGAAAGGATCTAAAGGATGAAAGTTGATGAAGATATAATCATCTAACCCAACCATTAGAAAATTAATCCTTCTTATAAATCCCCAAATTTGATTATTCATCATAAAATTGAAACTTCGTTAATATAAATATACTAAAGTAATATTATGTTTATGCAAACACCATTATTATATATAATTTCCTTAAAATGAGATGTGATTGATTTTTCCATTTGTATGCACTTACTACTGCTTCTTTGTAGTGGCATAATTAACCATAAAACACCATATTTGAAGGATGATTATTATTATGGTTTTAATATATATGTTATACTTATTACAAGAGTATTATTTTAATTTATTACATTACCCATAATTTTTACCTTTTTAAAAATTAGAAAATGATAACGTTGTTTATGCATATGTGGGGACTACCACCTCCATGAAGCGAAATGATTTTTTTTATTTCTATTTTACTCATATGGTAATAATTATATCATTAATTCATATATATTCTATAAGAGATATTATAAAAATATTTAATTTTTTAATATTATTTAACTTTCATTCATTCCATCCATCAAAATGTTAAAACAATGTCCATGGGTACTTGCGGTGTAGAATCTCCAGTAACAGTGAAAATCATGTCTCTATCAATACCATATGTATAATTAAAAATATTTATATAATGAACAAATTTTATATAAATAACATGACAACAATTTTTTAAATGATGGAACCATATTCATTGTTAAAGAACTAGAACTACCTATCAAAAATTCACTTGAAAATGTTACTTTTAACACCTAGAAATGTTGATTTTAATATGGATTTATTAATAATTTTGTGTTGAAATTTTATAAATGTATCATATATTATATTAAATTTTTTTAAATGAATCATGTAGATATTTATAATAAATTTTAATTTAATATATAGAATTTTGATGTGGTTTTATAACAATTTGAATTGGACTTGTGGGTTTGATATTATAATCTATTTATTTATTTAGTGTATATATTATTATGTTTTTTGTGATGAAATTTTTTGACATATATGAAAACGTATACTAAATTTTCTTATCCTTATTTTATTTTAATATATTACATGTCATCATTTTCTTTTCCACTATTTATGAAATCATGAAAAAAGAATATTTTTTTTGGAAAACTGATGTTATTTACCTATTTGGTCAAAAACGATTTTTCATGTATATAAATATTTTCCAAAAAACAATCTAGAATTATTTTTATATTGAAATATGATTTTTTCAATTTTACTTTTTAATACGGTTTTCTAATTGTAATTGATTAAATAGGTTTATATTGTCATTTTCAAAATGTGGCGCTGTAACCATTCAACAAAAATAATATGAATATAATATTTATTTTAACATTCATGGAATGAATGAAATTTCCCATAAAATGATAACCAATTAAATGAGTCCTAGACTACATTTTTGGAGGACTATGTTGAAGAAAAATATTTTCCAAGGTATTTCATATCATTTATGATTATATATTTGTTATTTTAAATTGAATAGTGTATTTTCCTTGATAAAGGATAAAGTGATTTGTTAATGGAAATTTTACAAGGTATTTATCATGTTTTGATTAATATTTTATGATACCCATTTCATTTTCATGGGTTTTATTATGATAAAGTAATGTTGTGTTCATGTGACTTTTATTCACTCCATGAGTTACGATATGATGAATGTTTTATGATCTTGTGGAAAATATATGTATGATCTCCATTGTGTGATCAGTGGTCATGGAATTTTATATCCCTATAATGAATTAGGTAAATATAGATTTCTCATATGATACTAATAACTATAATATTTAGTTAACACGTTTTAGTAATGGAATATATCCACAATGATAGTCATGGTAGTGAACCATGACTATGAATATGATGTAATAGGGAGTAATCTCAATCCACTATAACTATCATAGGCGAGATCCTTGAAAATGGAAATTATTTTCTATGTATATGTGTATGCATAAATTTTTTATTATATGACATTATTAATATCTCATGGATCATGTTATTTGATTCCTTTATTAGCCTTTTCATATGTAGTTATATGCATTATGTGATGATATAAGAATATGATATATGATTTTCTGGGTATGGTTTTGAAATGTTATCTTCATGTTCTGAAACTCATACACATATGTAATATTTAAGTGATAATTGATATCTATTTTTTACACATATTATTAAACTAGTATATTACATTTCTATGTTTCTTTTCCCCCTGTTATAGAGAAAGGATTAAGTATGATTTGCATGAGGGTCATAGTTATGAAAAATATAGTGGGAGTTGATGTAGATCTCTTATAAACAATTTATTTATGTATCAAGGTTTCCAAATAAACTAATACTAGATGATTATATTATAAATTACATTATTTTTTAATGAATATTCATCTAACAAAATATTATATTTTTTATTAAATTAATTGGTCACTATATAAATTAAGGTCAAACTAAACACCATGGTGATCACATGGCTCGCATTGAAAAATATATTTCCTTGGTGTTATCCCATGCTCCATGTAATTGAATAAATTCTTGTAAAATTGAAATTAAAAAAATAATATATACAAAAAAAATTATCCTAATATTTATAAAAAATAAAATTTATTTATCAAATTATACTCCATTTGAATAACTAGTAGTTTTTATAGAGTTATTAATAAACACTATTTTTCAGAAGACTCATTTCATTATAAAAAATTCCGAAAAGATAAAGTCTTCTTAAAAAACCTTTTTCTACATTAAATACATAATAATTATCTAAAGTACTTAAATATTCATTTAATTCACGTTGATGTAACATTTTACCATATTATATGTAAATTCTTAAATCATTACAATTATTTCATACGCTATTAATTTTATCTCAAAACATACCACATCCCATAATATAATATTATATGTTTGTTGAATATTAAGCTGCTTAAATGAATCTTCACCCCACACAAAATCAATGTATAAAATTTCAATTTACCTTGAAAAGTTTTCATATCATCATATAAAAAATATATGATTTCAAAGAAAAATTATTATATGATAATAATATATTCTTGTTGGTTGATACTACACATAACATAAAAAGTTACCCCAAAACAACTCTTTATATCCCTTATTTACATGTCTTCCGTTACTCAATAAAAATCTACATAATTTCTACTCATTATTAACAAAATTTGCTTATTTAATAAAAAATATATTCTTGAATAACATAAATTTCAGAATTTATAGACATATAAAAAACATAAAATTCCCATGAAACATTAAAGAATATATAACCACCACATTATTACTATGAATTGTTTTAAAAAGGACAGATGATGATATTAAATTTAATGATATAATATAAATGTTTTATATATTCAGAATTAAAAAAATTGAATGTATGATGTCAACTACATTTTATAATACTAGACATATATTTATTGATCTAATCCCTATATCTTATATACATATGGGGAATGAATAATATAATTTACTTGAAGAAAATCATAGGATATTATATCATCTTATTGATCATTATTTTCATATTCTCATAAAATAATAGTCTTGTCAAAATATATGTTAAGGAAGATCCAATAAATTGAAAAACATGAATACTTTGACCTAATACACATATGATATTGTTTTTCAAATCATTATGAAAGATGTGAGTTATATGTGTCTCAAAATATTTGAACAATGATCCTTTAATAAAATAAAATTTTCAATATCCTTATATTCATAAGATATATTTCCCATATTACTAACCCTACCCCCATTAAAAATAGAAATAGTAACACCGACTAATTTAACACACCCCCACACTGTACGCGCTGGTATCCTATATGATATTTGACCATAAACACTCACATTTTTCATCTAATACCCCATATCATGTACATTTTCTTCCTAGGTGTAATATATTACCAAATCCACTATCATATTCCCAACCATCAATCCCACTCACAAATAATTAAAAAATAATTATAGAAACACATCATAATAAATTTTACAACCTAGAAAATGAATAGAAAATATACGAAAAAGATATGAGACATTATTATTTCTACGTAATAATACAAAAAATATTATATTGAATTTATTTCCATCCTTAATGATCTTGTGATTTTATGGAAGAGGGATGAGTCGTAATGAGTTTATGAATGAACCAAAAAAGGCATCTCCTGTATCTAAATTAGAAGAATAATTTTTCACATGTTTTTGGATCACAACTTAATTTTATTATATATGGACTAACAATCTATTTTCAACTAATTTTAATCACACTATATATGTTGATAGGGAAAGATGGTCCCACCAGGATTAAGAAGTTTATCCTTCTTATGTTATTGAGGCGGTGTCACATTTTTATGACCGTATCGGGTGATTGAAAAGGGTTTCTATATTTATGTGCAATTAGACTATGTTGGTTAAGATTCCATTTCATGGTCTCCGACATGTTTATTTGGGGAGCCAGAAACACCCAAAAACCCCCAATATCCATGATTTTTTGACATACTTTCCAAATGCAGGAAATCGTTGGGTGACTATTTTTCAAACAACACATCAAAAGTTAATTGGCCGAGAGAAAGGTAGGTCGGTCTCACTACACACATTTAGGGGTGAATTATTTCCTAATTTGGAAAACTCTTATAGGTTTATACATTGTTCATAGGTTCTTAAATCCCTGATTCTTTCATAAAGAGTGTGTACCTAGATTACCCCAAGAATCCAAGATCTATAATTTTTACCCATAGATTAGGAATTACTATGTCAATGATTGTATAAGTCCAATGATGAGCCACTCTTGATTATATCATTATAAGAGGGGTTGTGGATTCATTATTGGGATCGAACACATGAGATGGGTTTCCTACGTATCCTCTTGGGAGAAATTAAAACCCATGTAGTTTGGTGTCACTCAACTTGACACATCTCCTTTTATGATCATTTGACAAGGGCCCATCCAAGTGGTTGAGCGTCATGCAATAAGGAAATATAAGATAAAGGTTCTTAGTTAGGATCTAATGCGGGTCTTATGATGAGGAAGCCCAGGATGCCCAGGAAATATATGGTCTCCTTAATGAATATAACCCCACTGAGAATGTTTCCCAAATAATTATAGGGTCATTTTGTTACTGGGTTTGGACCTCATGAGGATTTCTACATATCCCAGTTTATTAGTAATCAAATCCCAAAAAGTTCGGTATGATTTTTGACTTGATTGTGGAATACAGAAAAGAGCATACCATTTGAAGAAGGCATGATCTTTCATTTCATGGATTAGATGATATAGATATCATGCTTATATGAAGGCTTATTACAATTCATTGTTTTCATGGGAATTATAGTTCTCATTCATCATGGATGATTGTGACAATGTCATATTATCAATGACCTCTATTCCCACTAGATTCATGATGGGTGTGAGAAACAAGAGGATTTGAAGGATTCAACAAAGCCACACTTCTCTTCTCTGCCCAGTTAAAGGGAGGAGTCCACGGGAAAATATGTTGGGGTGATGGTGGATAACGGTGCAGAGTAATGAACCCATCAATGTTAAAGGAATGTTAAGGTCATTAATTCCTACCCGAAAGTATGTGGGCTAGCTCTGATGGGATTCCCTATAATGGGTTCTAATAATGGGGACAAATGTCACCTCTGGTCAAAAGGAAAAGAGAGTGTAATTCATTTTACTTATCACCATCCATCATTGAATGAAAAAGAAATTGATTAACATTGATCCCTATAATATGAAGATCCATGTTATTATCCAATGGTTTCACTCAGGTTTAGCATGAGAATTATAACTTTCGATCATTCATGGGGTCCATATAGATGTTGGGATTAGCTTCATGACTCTACTTACCATGGGTATGAAGACTAAGAAGGGTCTAATGATGAATCTGACGGTCTATTCATTTGGGTCGGGTAGCATCAGAAGCAGCTTTGGCCTGATGTTTAAAGACTAGTCCATGAAGGGGATTTTGTGGATGAGATGGAAATGGAACGAATGATTGTTAATGAAATGTGGAAATCCAAAAGGTACCCAACCCCACACCCCATTTTTTATGCGGGGTAGGGTACCTTCTGCATAGTATTTTTCTATGCATGTGGAATGGTCATCCATGTACCGGGATGGTACCCAGATTAGGATGTGGTCTCCTGTACCTTTGTATTACATTGATTGGAGTGTGGTTAGCAAATCATGAGTGTATGTAGCCTCAGGATCCGTTCATATACCATGGTGGTATGCTACTATGAAGTCCCTATGGGTGGAAGAAAGCTCTGCCAGGTTGGGTTTCATTTTCAAAGATATGTGATTTGTGGTACGCTAGATTCAATAAGGGGAATTAGACATACATTTTTTTGGAATTTCATCCATGAAGGTTGAATTGAACGTGGTTTTCATTCTATGTTCACAGGTTTCCCATGTTATTATGATTTCTTCTTTTTATAGATCCGTGGTTTTTTTACCTTATTGAAACCATTCAGAGTTCCATACTTACCAACTCTTTTCCTTTGTAGTCTTCCATCGATAGGATCCCATCTCTCCCAAAATCAAATCCTTTTAATATCTCACCTTAGGGTTAATTTATAGACCACCAAGGATTTTTTATATATGGGTACACAAAACCTTTTGCGAATGACTATTGGGTTAATCGTCGGTCCGTAGTTGAATTCGTCAACCAGGGCTTATAGTGTTCTAGTTCACGATAGCGGATATCACCACCTCAATTACATGAATTATGTCGCTTGTGTGGTGTTTTCATCCTTTCCTTGAACATGTACTACTTGTTCAATTGGTATGATATGTAGGGCAATAACTATCCATCCTGTTTTTTTCCAAAAATTTCATTCATGGGTGGAATTTGAATGCCTCTATTCCACCAACAATGTGGTTTTCATTAATTCAATCACCTTCCTCATACATTCCTTGAACTACCTAGTTCGTTGGCCTATACATTTTGGGTAGCACTAAAATTTCCTCCCACATATCTCTAAATTTTCTATTACTTCCTTCCATGAAAAATTCTCGTTAACTTGTACGTAGACTAGTTTGGTCCTTTTCCATATTGGATTCCATTACTTCTTCTCTTCAATTTTCATCCCCACATGTATTCCTTCCCGTTATTAATTTAATCAGAGTATATTCATTCTCTTAGCATATTTTTCAAAACCCTAGAAATGACCTCCATTGGAATGGGATCTGGTTGAAACAAAGATGAGGCTATTTAGATGTGGAAAATGGGCTTGAACTGAAATAGTTTGTAGTAGAATGGATGAACTATTGGGGGGGGGGCAGACTTATATACAGAGGTCCTAGTTCATTTTTCATTAACATATTTTCCTAGTGAAATATACTTGAAAAAAGTACTCTCGATGTCCATTTCTTCTGCATTTGATCTTTTCCTTTAAATTTTTCATCTGCAAACTGCACCTCACGTTCTGCAAATAGTGTACTCTATATAGTTTCCTTGGTCATGAACTGAACATTGAATCCACATACTAAACTGTGGATTTTGAAAATGTATGTTTCAATTGCAACATATTAAGATGTTAAGTGGATCTCGTATTCAACATACATAACTTTAGTAGAAGTATACTTTAAATATCCAAATCAAACATTAAATATATGAATTATGATCTTTTGAATATCTACATGTCGAGGCTTGGTACACAAATTTCTATTTTAGAGAACTGATCAAATTACTGGACAACACTCTATGGGCCAACATCTTATGGGAAATTTTGTGTACTATTGGTTCATGGGGGATTCATTCCATGAACCATCCATGGGCTTCAGTATGTCTATCCTTGTGTTGGGTGAACCAGTTTGGTCTTTTGGTGTTTTTGGTCGTTTGGCCTTTTCATATTTTTGGACTAATCCTTTATGTCGGTATCTTTTTGTTTTCAAGAATAATTTTATCATCCTCTTATATTAGTGTAATATCTAATGAGGTGGTCTACTGTGGTTAAGAATTTTGAAGAGAAACTCTATGATATCAATGTTTTTCAAGGGGGTATTCTTATAGATCTCATTTCATTGTAGCTAACAGCCTATCCCCAATCCATCCTACTATCGATTTATCATTTTTGGCCCCAAAAAGATACTCTATTTCGATGGATTGACCATGGATATCTTGTCACAAATTCTAGAACACCCCACTGTCATAATAGTGAAAACATATGTACTATAGGTGGAATCATTACTGCTTTGATCCAGGAGGGGGAGTTTATGCCAATAATCTCAATGTAGACTCAGAGTGGCCAACACCCTCACATTATGTCCATGTATTTCATTATCCAAGATTATCCATCTATCATAAACCTATCTCAAGGTAATTATAATAGGGGATGGAGCTTCAAGTGGGACCTCAGATTGGGATGGTGCTTCTCTAAAAAGTGGTCTTGGGCATTGTATGTTCAGAAGAACTACATGTAAGCCTCTTCAGAGCTAAAATTTTCAGATCTATATAAAGCAGTGTGGATCTCCCATCTCTCTCTATTTTTTATGTGATATACATCCTGAGAAATAATTTTACATCCCTAAGAATGTGTGTTCTACTTAGTATTCACAACATCTATG
The DNA here is from genome assembly GCA_963277665.1 of Viscum album. Taxonomy (NCBI): domain Eukaryota; kingdom Viridiplantae; phylum Streptophyta; class Magnoliopsida; order Santalales; family Viscaceae; genus Viscum; species Viscum album. The sequence continues at coordinate 1,361,722,345 of OY728162.1, read as the reverse complement.
TGGCTTCCATTGTATTTATATATAGAACCAGAAACATGCAATGGTTCTATATCCAATGGGTCCTACATTCCAAAGGCAGGGGTTCGTTATGGTTGAACATATGATATATAAAAACATGCACTGGTCAAGAATATGGGAGCGTGAACTCATCACAAACTTTTTGTGGGAATTATTGCCTACTCTGGGACATTCTAATTTATATGAGATATTCTCATGAATCCATATTAATTCACTATGTATAATTTGTGTTTCCTATATAATTTTCAAAAAAAAAGCATTAGTAAAATTTGGAATCATCTGTTTGTATTCATGGTTCTCCAATAATGAATACATCCATGTGTATTTGAGGCTAACCGTTAATGGTATCCTATCATATACTATTGAGGAATTTTTTTAATCATCGTAATGATAATACTTGTTTTTTAAGCCACTAAGTGTGGCAATCTAGAATTTATTATTGTCTAGGGAAACGAAGGGTTGTTTGGATATCGGGTTCAAACCCATAAATTGTATACCTATGTATCCTTGTGAAAGGAATCAGAATAATGATGGTTTAGTGACCCATAATGGGACACATTATTCTTTTAATGGTCATGTGATAAGGATCTATCCATACAGTTTAATGGCATGTCATAAGGACATATATGTGAAAGGTTCTTAGTAAAAGATTGGTATGGGACTTATTACTAAGAATACCAAGGAATGTAGAAATGATATGAATTTCCATGTTATATTAGACCCTGTTGGATATATATCCAATGAATAAAAAGGATTATTTCAATTTTTGGGATGGAACCTCAGATTTGGTTCATACATATCACATTGGTATGGGAGTCAATGCCAACCTAGTTTTTTGATCCTCATAGGAGAGTGTAGTCTATTGAGAGAAATGAGTTTTGTGGTTACCTCTTATAAAGGATCTCTTGGGGACTTGGGGGTTAATTTTGGGTTTAATCTTATGTAGGATTCTCATTTATGGATGAAATGAGGTGGAGCTCATGCCTTATGAAGGCATTCTATGTATCCAAATTATTCTGGGAATTATAGTTGTTGAATTTCATTCGATCTTTTAGGGGTGTATGAAAATTTGTGAGAAATAGGTTAAGGATAAATCTTACGGAGGATTAATCGATTTATGAAATTATAGGTGGATTTCTACAAGGGATATCCAATTATTTGAGTCCTTGATGAAGGATTCCTACCAATTCTAATTATGGTGGGAATCAGATATCACGTAGTTCACATGTATGATGTGTTTGGGAAAATGGTGTGATCCTGAAAAACCGTTAAGACTAAATGAGTCACGATTGGTGTGAGAGACAAGAGTATGTACAAGATTCAAAAAAGGAACACACACATGTTTCCTCCTCGACGGGTAGAAGAGAACGGTCATGTGGCAGCGACAGTTGAAGAGGTCAAGGCAATGAACCCTACCAGTATTCACATTACATTAAACTAGGTCAAATGTTTGTAAGTGGTGAAGGTGAGGGAAGTAGAGAGAAGAAAGATAGAAACATCATACATGAACGGTTTGGGGCATACATTAGGATGGCTACACTAAACGTTTTCCATGTAGGGGAGGATAGATTATACTTTGTTCAAAATGAAAAGTAGGTGTAAATCGTACCTTCGCTAGCATAGACTTGAGGTTATAGTTTTTAGTGATGAACATAGGAGGTCATGACTCAAACCCTAATACTCCAATAAAAGAACTCCCTAAAACTATTCATCTGAGAAAGGACCATGAGACTGTAGATATAAAAATTCAAAAAACACTCAATGAATCCTAACAGCATTGCAAAACAAATTTGGGAAACCTCTTACTGTGGATATACAAACCCAAATAACAGAAACACTAATGTGCCCTTTATAAACGATAGATTAACCAAGAGGTTTTAGTGGAGGTTTCAACATAACCCATTTTAGATAAGGTATGTAATAAAGAAAAATCATTCCCATGTTCATATTTTATGAAGAATTGATGAAAGGCTTGTATAGACTAAAGGGATTATGTGAATCCAATGAAGGGCACCTAAGTAAGTATATAGTGTGATGGTATGGGCTCACAAGTAGGCTTGAGAGACCTATTGTTCACTTAAGTTATGAACACCCTGGATGTTAATAATGTGGTGAGACATGACTCAAGCCTTCATGAGTATTCATAGGTATTCCCAGAAGTGGGGTACTCAAGTTCCTCTGATAGGAATAGGTGGTGCACCAGTGTTTGTACTTTATAGAGCTTGATCTTTTCTAGTTGAAAACGTTTTATGGATTTCAAAAAATAAATTAACTCAAATCATATGATCCGACTTCAATTCCTCCTCTCTAGGTCTTAAATAACTACCTTGAAGGTTTCATAAGTCTTGAGTTAAGCACTATGGTACCAATGTAGAAATTATGCTTTGGTGAAATTCGTCCATAGAAATTAAGTCCCAAATATACTATTTATATAAAAATAAGTGACATAAGATGAATTCATATTGGGAGAGAAATTTTGTTGTGCTCCAGAATTACGGCATGCAAGTGGCTTGTGCAGTGCTGGTGATTTGGCCAAACGTGGGCACAAAAATTATGACTTTTCCAAAATAACTAATTCATTTATCTCCATCATTGTGGTGTACAAGTATTTGTGATCACGTACCATAGGCATCACATTGGGGACATAGGAATATTTATTATTCCTTACTGTAGGGACTGAACCCCTACACCCCTTCTTGGGATTAGTGTCGGAGTGTGGTCCTAATCCCTTGGGTACCGTCCTTCACTACTGTCAATGACCCCCGTGAAAAAAATGAAAAGTCACACCCCAAACATTTTGATCTTGGTTGAGTTCATTTTACATAACAATACATAGATGACCGTTCATGGTGTCTAAAAAAACCTCCTTTCATTGTTTGATTCGTTCGAAATGAAATAAATCTTATTATATGGTAAATGTAAGGAACATTGAAACAATCCAACATCATTTGGTTATACACGGAGCTACGTCATGGTTGGAATTATGTTCTATTTATTTCCTAAGTCATGGATCCTAGATAGTATAGTTTCATTCTTATTATGGTTATGTAGACAGCCCCAAAAACGTTGTATATTTAGGATTTGTTTGCTAAATTTTGCATTAACAATGAAAAATGTAGTTCAATCATGTTTAGACTTGAATTTTATCAGGAGTTCCATATGTGTGTTTTAAATCTAGTTATTACACTTTCTTCAGTTATTTGGCTATTTGGGATCTATTTTGATTCTAAACACTAGTAATATTTTCCCGAGTTCCTTTTTTGGATGTCAGATAAATATTAAAATTAGATCCCAAACAAGCCTAATTGGCTATTAATTTCTACAACATTATGTAAATTTATTCAGGGGGAATCACGAGACTTGATTTTTATGGTCACTAAATAAAAAACTTGTACAATCATAAAGAATGAATTTTCCAAGAATTAGGTTACCATTATTCAGAGAACCAGTTATTGGGGTTGTATTATGTGGGTGTGAGTAGGGAATATACTACATAGACAAAAAGTTGAATCATTTGATTGATATAATTGTTATGTAGGATAATTTTATGCAAGACCATTGTGGGAGGTTACTTCATAGTCAAGAAAATGAACTATAAAAACATTATATTTTATTTTTGATAGACAAGGGAAAATAATATTGGGGTGAATCCAGACTATAGTAGGAGGTTTATCCAAGGGAAATAATTTTTTAAATAATGGGTTACCTATTCTGAAAAATGTCATGAATGGGAAAACAACATGTACATAAATTTAGTTTCTGAAAATGGTTATGATGTTTAAGAAAGCGGATTTCTAATATCATGTTATGATGTTTAAAAGTCATACAGTTAAGACATTATACTATGCAGTTTTAAGTCATGCAATGAGGACATTATACTATACAGTTTTATGTCATGCATTGAGGCGAATATACTGTACCATTTTAATTACTACATTGGGGACTTTGGGTGGCTAGAATTTATAGTCTTTAGCTTTTACCAACGGTTCATGAGTTTCTAATTTCTTGATAATTTGTTTTGAAACATACTACCATTTTATCGTATGGAAAGAATGATTTGTAAAATATGATTTGGGAATTTATAGATCCGAAGAATGATATAGTAATAGAGCTAAAGGAATTAGTGAATGTTTTTTCTATGAGAAAATATACCATTTTTTGGCAGACCCATTTTGGGAGTTTTATTTTGCAGAGCCAACTATGGAATATACTGCTTTAAGAACCCGGTTCTTATATTTGAGGTAAGAGTTTCTTCTTTTCCTTTTCCTTAAGTGTTTTTGAGAAAATTGTGGAAAATGGAAAAGAATGCTAAAATTTGAAACTACACGCCGTGCATTTTTTTTCACACTCCGTGTACTTTTGGCCGTGTTGGGATTAGTACACAGGGCATGTAGCCTCGCCGGTAACAGAGGGTGTAGGAACCGACTACACGCCGTGTAGAGGTCCTTTACACGTCGTGTGGTCAGTCGACAGGGTAAAAAGTAAGGCGGTGGAGTCGCTTCCAGCTGGGGGATAGTACACGCCATGTACTTGGGAATACATGCCGTGTACTCTTGTCGGCAGATGAACAGTGTGGAGGTGCCGCCAAATGAACAGTTAAATGAATGGAGTACATGACGTGTACTTTTAAGTACACGCCATGTACTTTGTTTTTCGGGCTTAAAACAGGCAGTATCCACCTCATTTGGAAGAGGAGGCTTTTGAGCCGTTTTGGAGCCAAATGAGGTGGCCAGATCTTTGAAGAACCGCCGGGCGTTCGTCTGGAATCTGATTTTGTCTCGGATGATCCTGTTGGAACTGCACAGGTAAGGGCTTCCACCTCCTTGGTTGGTTCTTTCCAATTCTTCACCTAACGTATGTTATTTATGTTTGAATGGTTTTTGTTCTTCGTCAGATCTACGTCGTTCATGGGAGTTTCTGGAGTCGGCGTTCTGGTATAGCGTTCGTTGGCATTTGAGGTAGGTGGCTTGATGTTTATTTTCCAACTGTCGTGCGTTTTTGTGCATTTTCGTGCCACGAACCCATGTTGGGGTGTCGTGTGGCTGAGGCCATTTCTATATTTAATTCCTAGAATTACATAGGTGATTAAATTTTGATAATAAAATTCTAATTGGGATCGTTTCTTGGATCCGGAAATACCCCGGTGGTGTGTTCCTCTGTTTAGCCATTTGGCCAGGATACCCGAGGGTATACCTTAAATGTAGAAACTGTAGAATTTCATTGAGAGGAATTGCTTGTTTACTACATTTTGATATGTTGGGCATGGACCGGTTACCTGTTTCGCCTAAGGGCGTAGTTGTGATTAGCCTGAGGGCGTGACTATATTAGCCTGAGGGCGTGACTATATTAGCCTGAGGGCGTGACTTCTGTGCTTGAGGGCGACACTTCGTAAGCCTGAGGGCGAGAATTCTGTTACAATGCCTGAGGGCGAGATTCTGTATAGCTTGAGGGTGTGGTTCACTATATTAGCCTGAGGGCGAGATACTGGTTGGCCTAAGGGCGTGGTTCTGTTGAGCACAGAACGATACTAAATTAAATAAATTAAATGAATAAAAAAATGGCAATTTAATTGTTAAGTTACTTACTTTTGAGTACTGCTTATTTTATTGCATTTTACTATTGCAAATATTTGTTGCATGCATACACGCAGTTGGGTATGGGCCTTTGGTGGGTGCCTACTGAGATATATTTCTCACACCCTGTTTGGGTCATGCTTTTTGGCCCAAACAGATTGCGTTTCTGCAGGTTTGGATAGGGGCAAGAGTCCCCATACAGGTACTTCACTGTTGCTGTGGAGTATGAGGGCATGGGACCGAGCCTAGGCTCACGATGCCGCTGCCAGCTGTTTACTCGTTTTATTGTACTTTTCTTTTGGTTGTATCACAGTGATGTATAAAATGTTCTGGTTTTTTTCTTAGAATTTGAAACATGTAGCATCATCATTCACGTAATGTTGGTTATATCCACTACTGTAGTTTATTTATGTTGTGAGTGTTTACTGCTTCCGCTTTTTGTTGTATGCTAATTTTAGTATTCCGCTGCACTACACTTTGAAAAATGAGGGAATAGTTTCCCCACTATCAGACCTGGGCCCTCGCTACTAGTCGGAAGCCTCTGGCGTTTGGAGAAATGTGTTTGAGGGCACGTGGCGAACCGGGCTCGAGGCACCCGTTGCGTGGCACCCAGGACCAGGACGTTACAAAGTGGTATGAGAGGAGTTTGTTTTTTTGACTTACTGTTTGGAGACTTAGTCAGGGATAGGACTAATGGTAGTTGGTAATAAGTTGTGTTCGGGCGTAGCTAACCCGTGTACAAGGAAAATCCAGTCTTCCTCGTATATTGCAATTCTTCTGAGTTTTCAATTTTACGGTTGTTATGTTTTCACCGTTGGGTGACACACTTTGATTGTCCCGTTTGTTTTTTATCTTTGGGTTCTAATTAATTGCAACCTGATGAGATGAGGGTATTCCGTCTCATGCATCATATAGGCACATGAAATATATCATATTCCATGCATAGTTTCCATGCCATGTAGGTGCATTAGATATTGCATGCTGTTGTGATAGCTGCATTGATAAAAATACATATTATTTGATAAGGTAATTTTTATGTGAACTGGCTATAGAATGAACGCCAAACTTTGGTTTTTGGGGAGTATGGTCCCCCATTGACTGGAATTTGGTGTATCATTGACTGTTTATGTTTTCATAACATAGATAATCTGTAAACCAATGATTTGTGGGGAGTGTGGGCCCCCACGGGTCGGAATTTGACACTTAGGTGTTGTTTACAGAATTTTCTGGGATCCGGAGAAGTTTCTGAGGCATACTGTCCAAGCAACCCAGAATACACACCGTGTAGGACCTCATACACGCCGTGTGTGTTCTTATGTTTTGGAAGAACAATGAACATTTTGAGTACACGCCGTGTACAAGGAGTACACGCCGTGTAGTATCTTCCCGTGTCACAAACCGTGTGGGCGGCGACATGGGGTATGGAAGCCCTTGGGGAAAACCACACCGTGTAAATTTTGTACACGCCGTGTGGTATGATCTGGGGACTTGGCCGTGTAACTAACAACACGGGCCGGTGTCACCTCTCCCTTAACATTCCGTGTACCTTTGGGACACACCGTGTAGTCTTTTCCGAGGACAGACCATGTGGAGTTATCTGTGTGGCTGGGAAACGGGATAGTGTACACGCCGTGTTCGGGTGTAACACGCCGTGTGGAGTAAAGCCGAGTAGTCAGCCGGGTCACAGATGACATGGGCTGTTGGAAAATAACACCATACACGCCATGTAGATATTATACATTCCATTTAGTTTTGTTTAACGAAAGCCTTGTTGGATAGCCATGTAGAAGGACCCGGGCAGGGGAAAGGATGTCGAGTACACGCCGTGTAGTCATTGTACACGCCATGTAGTCTTGTTTTGGAAATTTAGAAACACCTTCTTCCTCTTTTTCCTTTGTGGTTCCTTCGTTCAGTCTTAATAATCATGAATCTGAGGCGTGCTTTTGACCTTGTAGTGCCATGCCGCCTAGACGACCGCGAGTTGTTCACCAAGAGAGAAGCGATGATTATACATCGGAGATGGTGGGACATGTGCTACAAGTTGATTCACCAGTAGAGACGGATGTGGCACCAGCTGTTATACCAGACACAGGCATGAAGGCGCAGTTCCTTGAAGGCTTATTGTGGTTCATGCAGAGATTTCAGGGAGCACCGCAGGAAACCACATCTATGGCCGAGCTGACGCGTATCTTTCAGAACCAGCATCCACCTACGTTCTCAGGGGATGGAGGACCACAGGCTGCAGAGTCTTGGCTAGGATCGATGTAGACTATTTTCGATCATCTAGAGAACCCTCCAGGTTGTAGGGTCAAGCTCACGACTTACATGCTACGTGATTCTACCAAGAGGTGGTGGGATGTTACCACCCAGTCATAGGATCACAGGGAAATGGCGTGTGAGGATTTTCAGACAGTCTTCTATGACTTCTTCCTTCCCGAGACACTGAGGGAAGATAGAGCTCGAGAGTTCATGAATCTGCAGCAGGGCGCTATGTCGTTGATGGACTATTCTTCTCGTTTTATGGAGCTTCAGTGCTTATCACCCATTCTGGTGGGTGATGAGATGCTGAGTGCCAGACGTTTTGAGGATGGTCTTCGGTATGACATCCGAGTGCTGGTGAATGTTTTCAGGTTACCTATTGTACACGCGATTGTGAACTAGGTGTTGATTACAGAGAGGAACCTATGAGAATCTAGTGGTGTGGGCCAGGGCGGTTCGACACCAGTTAGTGGTACTATTTCTACTGGCAAGAATAAGAGACGGATGGACTTCTCTCAGGGTGGCAGTACCAGCCAGACAGTCTCTTCAGGTGGCCCGATCAGGTGGTACCAGTGTGGAAGAGAGGGGCACAAGAGGCCGCAGTGTCCACGAGACCCAATGGTGTGCCGAGCTTGCAGCATGATGGGTCATCTACAACGCTTTTGAAGGGCGGTTCTACCAGTGGCTAGTGAGAGGGGTTCTGTGCAGGCTCCGCATACGGGAGAAGGACTAGTGGCTTCTTACCAGTTAGGGAACTAGAATATGTCAGGGCATGCAGGCAGAGATGGTGGTCGTGGCCATGGTAGCCAGACACCAGGATCACAGAGGCAGTAGGCCGGGACAGCTCAGGGTAGCCAGGCTGTGTCGCAGGGCCGCGGCACTGGGCAGGCATATGCAGTGCAACAGACCCCGCAGGAGTAGGATCTTGGACCTTCGACAGTCAGAGGTACCATTTTAGTAGATTTTGTGTCTTCCGTAATTTTTGATATGGGTGCTACACATAGTTTTATATCTGTACCCATGGTGGAGAGAATTGGGCTCTGTGTTTTTAATTCTTCTGATATCTTGACGCTAGACACTCCATTAGGGATAAGAATGGATGGTGTACGTCAGTGCAAGGAGTTACCCCTTGAGGTTGGAGGGTTTCACTTCCTTTGGGACCTCAACGTCCTGAAGATGATGAGTTATAACTTCATTCTCGGGATGGACTGGTTGGTTCCCTTTCGAGCCTTTGTAGAATGCTATCGTCACAGGGTGTGTTTCACGTCACCAGATGGCGAGGAGTTTCTATACAAGGGCGAGTGGGATTTTCAGGCGAGTCTAGCTGGACCAGAGCATCATGGGCGAGGTGGAGTCACAACCTAGATTGTGAGCATATATCTGGATGACCAGGGGACTCGTCAGATGGTTTTCCCTACAGTTGTCGATCAATTCAAGGATGTCTTCCCGGATGACTTTTCAGGTCTACCTCTGGTGTGTGAGGTGGATTTCTCTATCGAGCATGTTCCAGGAGCAGCACCAGTGTCCATTCCTCCTTATATTATGGCCACGCCTGAGTTGTAGGAGCTCAAGAGGAAGTTAGAGGAGCTACAGGAAAAGGGTTTTATCTGACCCAGTACTTCTCCTTGGGGTTCTCCGGTCCTTTTTTCGAAAAAGGCGGATGGTACCCTTAGTCTTTATGTGGATTATCGGAAGCTGAACCAGTTGATGGTTAAGAACCAATATCCCTTGCCAAAGATTGATGATCTGTTTGATCAGCTTTGTGGATCACGAGTGTTATCGAAGATTGAACTGAGATCCGAATATCATTAGCTGCGCGTTAGACCATCTGGTATACCTCTCACAGCTTTCAGGAGCAGGTATGGTCTATATGAGTATACGGTTATGCCATTCGGACTCACGAACGCGCCAGCAGTTTTCATGGCTATGATGAATCATGTGTTCCATCCGTATCTTGAATATTTTGTGGTAGTATTCGTGGACGACATCTTGGTGTACTCTCACACTCGACACGACCATGCCACCCAAATTGAGATCGTATTGAGTACACTGAGAGAGCATCGGTTATATGCTATGCTCTCGAAGTGCCACTTTTGGATGGACCAGATTGACTTCCTGGGTCATATCATCTCAGAGGCATGAGTTTCAGTGTACCCATAGAAGGAGAGAGCAGTGGTTTCCTGGGATCATCCTAAGAACGTGTTTGAGATACGAAGTTTCTTAGGGCCGGTTCGATACTATAGGCACTTTATACAGGACTTCTCCCACTTAGCAGCACCATTAATGGGTTTGACTAAGAAGGGTGTGATGTTCATTTGGTTAGAAGTTTATGAGGAAGATTTTCAGGACTTGAAGGGAAGTCTGACATCAGCATCGATCCTGATACTCCCAGAGCAGGGGATGAGCTATACAGTTTACTATGATGCATCAGGGATTGGGCTGGGGGCCGTTCTGATGCAGGGCGACCGAGTTGTTGCGTACGGGTCTCGGCAGTTGAGGCCACATGAGAGGATTTACCTGATTCATGATCTCGAGTTGGATGCAGTTGTGCATGCGTTGCGCTGTTGGAGACATTACCTGTTGTGAGAGCATTTTGTGGTTTTCACCGACCACAAAAGCCTCCAGTATATCTTTACTCAGTGTGACCTGAATCTGAGGCTGACAAGGTGGGTTGAGTACCTGCAGTCCTTCGATTTTGAACTTTCCTATACACTTGGTAAAGGTAAGGCAGTAGCCGATGCACTGAGCAGGAAGACTCAGATACAGGCAGTGCAAGAGGCCAGTGGTGAGTGGTATCTTACATATTTGTTCTATGAGATGCATCTGGAGGTGCATGACGGTCAGGGGCAGACATATCCTTCCTTGTTAGCTGTGACTTCTACCCTCCTGGATAGGGTGAGGATGAGGCAGCTATCAGTTTCAGAAGGACTAGTTCTACGGGAGTCGGTGTTAAGTGAGGACCCTCCTCCCGGTTGGGCGATATGCGACGACGAGGTTTTTTATTTCCATGGACGAGTATGGGATCCAAGGGATATACGTGAGGAGATGATGATGGATTTTCATGCTTCAGCTTGGAAAGTTCATCCCGGGGTTACCAATATGTACCGAGACTTGAGACGTCAGTACTGGTCAATGGGTATGAAGAGAGAGATAGCCAGTTTTGTCACGAGGTGTTCCACCTGTCAGCAGGTGAAGGCAGAGCACCAGAGACCAGCTGGACTGTTACAGCAGTTTCCCCTTCCGGAGTGGAAATGGGATGATGTTGTGATGGATTTCATGACTGGTTTGCCGAGGTTACCTCGAGGTAATGACTTCGTGTGGGTTGTTGTGGACAGACTCACGAAGGTAGCTCACTTCCTGCCGATCAAGGAGACCTTCGGTGTGGATGATCTCAGATGGCTGTATATACGAGAGATCGTACGTCTTCATGGGGTCCCTCGTTCTATCGTTTCAGATAGGGATGCCCGCTTCACATCTTGTTTCTGGAAGAGTTTTCAGAGGGCGATGGTTACACAGGTGATTATGAGCACAACATAACACCCTCAGACAGATGTCCAGTCAGAGCGGATGATACAGGTGCTACAGGACATGCTGCGCGCATTCGTCCTAGACTATGGGGGCTCTTGGGAGAGGCATATACCCTTAGTCGAGTTTTACTATAATAATAGATTTTAGGCGACTATTGATATGGAACCATATGAGGCTTTATATGGTAGGCCATGGCGATCACCTTTGTGCTGGTTAGAGGTAGGTGAGGCAGCTTTACTGGGGCCACAACTCGTGCAGGAGACATCTGAGCAGGTCCAGTTGATTCAGAAGAGGATAGCTACCATGTAGTCTCGTCAGAAGCCTTATGCTGATCGCCGCAGACGACCTTTGGAGTTCGTGGTCTGAGATTAGGTTTTCTTGCATCTTTCTCCATGGCTGGGACCCAAACGGATCAGGAGACAGGGTAAGCTTTCACCGAGGTATGTGGGACCATTTGAGATTCTGGAGAGAGTCAGGTTGGTTGCCTATCAGTTGCAGTTACCGCAGCGATACCAATCAATGCACGACGTCTTCCACGTATCTCAGTTGCATCGCTATCATTCAGACCCGTCTCACATATTTCAACCGTAGGAGGATGAGCATCAGCATGATGCATCCTTTGAGGAGCATACGATTCGTATCACTGATAGGAGCACGAAGGTTCTCTGAGGTCGGTCAGTTCCTCTCATACGGGTGCTATGGCAGCATGGCCGAGTGCAGGACGAGACCTGGGAGTGGGAGGCCGACGTACGTGCTTAGTGGCCAGAACTGTTCTGAGCATTATCTTTGCCACCCTAGAAAGGAAAATTCGGGGACGAATTGCTATAAGGGGGGATGTTTTTAAGAACCCAGTTCTTATTTTTGATGTACGGGTTTCTTATTTTCCTTTTCCTTAAGTTTTTTTGAGAAAATTATAGAAAATGGAGAAGACTGCTAAACATTGAAACTACACGCCGTGTATTTTTTTCACACGTCGTGTACCTTTGGAAGTGTTGGTATAAGTACACAGGGAGTATAGCCTCGCCGGTGACAGAGGGTGTAGGAACTGACTACACGCCGTGTAGAGGTCCTTTATAGGCCGTGTAGTCAGTCGGCAGGGTAAAATAAAAGGCGATGGAGTCACCTCCAGCTGGGAGACAGTACACGCCGTGTACTTGGGAGTACATGTCGTGTACTCATGTCGGCAGATGAACAGTGTGGCGGTGCCGCCAAAAGAACAGTTAAATGAAAGGAGTACACGCCGTGTACTTTGAAGTACACGCCGTGTACATCGTTATTCGGGCTTAAAACAAGCAGTAGCCTCCTCATTTGGTAGAGGAGGTGTTTGAGCCGATTTGTAGCCAAAGGAGGCGGCCAGATCTTTGAAGAACCGCCGGGCGTTCGTCTGGAATTTGATTTCATCTCGGACGATCCCGCTGGAACCGCACAGGTAAGGGTGTCCACCTCCTTGGTGGGTTCTTGCCAATTCCTCACCTAACGTATGTTATTTATGTTTGAATGGTTATTGTTATTCATCAGATTGATGTCATTCTTGGGAGTTTCTAGATTCGGCGTTCTGGTATAGCATTCGTTGCCATTTGAGGTAGGTGGCTTGGCGTTTATTTTCCAACTGTCGTGCGTTTTTCTGCATTTTCGTGCCACGAACCCATGTTGGGGTGTCGTGTGGCTAAGGACATTGCTATATTTAATTCCTAGAATTGCATAGGTGATTAAATTTTGATAATAAAATACAGATTGGGATCCTTGTTTGGATCCGGAACCGCCCCGTGGGTGTGTTCCTCTGTTTAGCCGTTTGGCCAGGATACCCTAGGGTATACATTAAATGTAGTAACTGTAGAATTGCCTTGAGAGGAATTTCTTGTTTACTGCATTTTGATATGTTGGTCATGGCCCGGTTACCTGTTTAGCCTGAGGGCATGGTTGTGATTAGCCTGAGGGCGTGACTATATTAGCTTGAGGGCGTGACTATATTATCCTGAGGGCGTGACTTCTGTGCCTCAGGGCGACCCTTCGTATGCATGAGGGAGGGAATTCTGTTACAATGCCTGAGGGACAGATTCTGTATAGCCTAAGGGCGCGGTTCACTATATTACCCTGAGGGAAAGATACTGGTTGGCCTGAGGGTGTGGTGCTATTGAGCACAGAACTATAATAAATTAAATAAATTAAATGAATAAAAAATGGAAATTTAATTGTTAAGTTAGTTACTTTTGAGTACTACTTACTTTATTGCATTTTACTATTTCACACTGTTGTTTCATTCTTACACGCAGTTGGGAACGTGCCTTTAGTGGGTGCCTACTGAGATATATTTCTCACACCCTGTTTGGATCATGCTTTTTGGCCCAAACAGATTACGTTTCTACAGGTGTGGATAGGGGGAAGAGTCCCTATACAGGTACATGACTGTTGCTGTGGAGTAAGAGGGAATGAGACTGAGCCTAGGCTCGCGATGCCTCTTCCAGGTGTTTACTCATTTTGTTGTACTTTTCTTTTGGTTGTATCACAGTGATGTATAACATGTTCCGGCTTATTTCGTAGAATTTGAAACATGTAGCATCATCATTCATGTATTGTTGGTTATATCCACTATTGTAGTTTATTTCAGTTGTGAGTGTTTACTGCTTCCGCTGTTTGTTGTATGCTGATTTTAATATTCCGCTATGCTACACTTTGAAAAATGAGGGCATATTTTCCCCACTATCAGACCTGGGCCCTCGCTGCTAGTCAGCAGCCTTGGCCTTTGGGGAAATGCGCTTGAGGTCATGTGGCGAACCGGGCTCGGGGCACCCGTTGCGTGGCACCCAGGACAGGGACGTTATAACTGCATATCCAATGAGTGACATATTTTGAATGACATTCTTGTTAAAAACGAAAATCATGCTAGTCCACCTAGGGGAACGTACTGCATAGTCTGTAAAAGACCTCTAAAATAATAGAAATTATATTTCTCAAAGCTAAAGGAGTTTTATGGAGATAAAAAAATTTCTCAGCATAGAGTTCAGTTTATGGATAAATGTATTTGAATACGGAAAGTGTATTTCCAATCATGGTTTCCCATGAATCATAAGAATATAATTTCTATGATGGTATGACCACAACATAGGAATTATGTATTTTATTGTTTTAGGCCATATGACTGGGATAAAAATGGAAACAAAGGATGATGTGTGGTTGAATGATCCAAGGTAATTTTATTTTTCATTGAACAAATAGAGAGGAAAATGTGTAATCCAAGGTTAGGAAGATGTTCAGATTCAGAAAATGGTAATGGGTCAAATATACAAGCGTGATTTCTTTAAGATACATATTCGTGTCTATTTTCATCAATGAGTGAAGGGTAAAAAAGGTACATTAACTAAGAACGAAGTTACCATTATTTGAAAACCCCTTTATGAGGTTTTATTATGGAGCGACAACTATGGAATATGTTGCACATCCTAGCTGTGGCATCTTTTGACTAAAAGGCCCATTATGTAAGCAACATATGTAGGGCCACATAGGGGCATATACTATATAGTAATGAAAAAGTGTTTTCAGATATCAGTAAATCTGCCGCAAAAAAACCATATGAAAGATTATGAAGAACTAAATATATTAAAGATTTTGAGTTTCAAATATGAAAGGGTGAAATGTTCAATGCATAGGAGAAATATTTGAGTCAATATTGGCCATGGGTTTGGATTCCCTTATATATATCTGAATCTTATATAAATTGTGGAAATTTATTGTTTTCTTTGGTGGGATATCTAAAGAGAGGACCCAAAATGAAGTCTCCCACATAGATTTTTAATTATATATAGAATTATATGTGTAAGAGTGATAAAAAAATTATCCTATAGTTGGGAATTTTAGATAAGGCTTAATTTTCACTACATATCTTAATGGGATGAAAATAAATCTATAAATAGTTCATTGGGTGATTGAAATTATAATGTCATGCAGTAAGGACATTATGTTGTGCAGTTTAGAGTCATTCTGAAAGAACATGATGTAATTCTAATGTGAAAATGGAATATTGTTTATAGACCAGGGAATTAAACCCAGGTGTCACTACAAGTATCAAATGGATGAGAATCAATCTAGACGTACTTCATTGTAATTTCCTGATGCATATTTTATTCATACACAAGGAATAAAATTAGGTTTTTTATATTGTGTCATGGCCCAATATTGGATATCTAGTCCTCTCTACATATCCCATTGAAATGAGAATCATGAAAAACGTATTTCTTTATTAATAATTTCCCACAATAATTGAGTTTTTTGTGAGAGATGGGGGATTTAAAAACATTCTTGAAGAACAGTTAAAATTATGACACAAAATGGTATAAAGATCAATAGATGTATCCTATAAGGGTACTCTATATAGATATGATTCTTATAAATGAAGATAAATGGGAAATAAATTTCATTGTGGTTGTGGTTGGTCCCAAGATTGGATATCTAAGCATCTCAATGTATCTCATATAGATGACAATCAAGCCACACATAGTACATGAAATGAGGTCTCTATGAGAATATGATTCGAAAATACGGTTAAATGAGAGTCATTGACACTAAGGATAAGCCTTTATGTAAGTTATTCTTTCACATGGATACTCTAAACATTAAATAAAGAAGATGTTAACTGTACGATTTAATGTTAGGTAACAAGGTCAACTAATGCTTCACATTTTATCATCATGCAGCATGAATTCTTATGGTTGTTATTCCGTTTAATTTCTTATTACATAAAGATTGTGCAATTACAAACACTAATGATGACGGATTTGAATGAGTTGAAGTACAGGTAGTAGTTTGATATTCTCATAATGCTTAAAAAATCATACCAGGACAATATTTTATATCTTCATACTCTATTTTTGTAGTATCATTGATAGGATTTTATGGAAATACTATATTTTTCCACTGGCCGCAGCATGATTGTTAGATGAATTACTGGATTTGATATTGTGCTATTAATATAACTTTGTTACCTCAACATAATAGAAATTGCTTCCATTATCCATCAATATAGTATAACAGACACTTAATCTGGTGATGATATTAGTTTTGAAATATCTAACATTTCTTTTGGCTCTAAATTCTTTGAGAGGTCTTTCCTATGACCATTTGGATAAAAAATCAGTAGTAGTATTAACATACATGAACTACGTATCGCTGTATGGATGATAAGGTCATATTATATCCATTCCCCATGTCGACTATTGCTAGGACCACATACCTATATGTATCAACTCTAGGGGTTGATGAATTATGTTAGAATGCACATGGAAGGGATGACAATTCTTGGCGAAATATTTGAAATCATGCTTCATTAATGGAAAAAAGTGTCAAAGATTTAAAATTTGATCAGAAATCATTTTATTAGATTGGTTTAAACCACAATATCCTTGATTTACTTCTTTAATGATTGCTGTTGTTTCTTCTCCATGAATACATCTGAAGTGGACTCCATCAAATCCTCATTTGAAGATGGTCTCCTGGTGATCCGGAATGTGATATTGAGTGAAATTGATCACTAATTGTCGAATCTATTATTTTTTACTATATCTGGTGGATGTACTACATTTTGAAGGTATTCCATGATAGGTGTCATTTACGACATAGTTTGACAATATGACTTGGAAATACCACTAATATCATTAATTTCCTCCTTTCTAGTTCGAAAAGAAGTTACAACCCCTCGATGATGGGAAAATACTGATGATTGTCTCATCCAGATTTGGATCTATAATCGATGTGGGTTCATTATCCAATGCATCATCTTGTGCATTTTGCGATCATGGGACATAGGATAATTTTGGAACTAAGGAAAATTCATCCATTAACCCTCTTACGTAATCACATAATGGGATTATCAATTTTTTTCTAATAGCATAATCCCTATTGAGATGTTTGATTACTAACTCTGAATCACCATTCACATTCAGGTGGTTCACTGTACAAGGAGTGCCAATTCTAGGCCTATGATGGGAGTTTGATATTCTAGATTATTGATGGTACCATCTTCTAAAAATAGAATAGAATATAAAGAGTCTTCCTTTTCTGGGAAGACAAGTAAAATTCTTAAGAAATCTTTTTTGATGTTGGGGTTTTCCATTTTCATTCCCATTGGTATTTTGGATGCACCATCAGAGTGAATTTCCCATGATTGAGATTTTTTTTGAATTAGCAATATTTCTACATTCAGATGTTTAGTATTTGAAGATGTAACTTCAGCATATCGGTGTTCAAGAAGGATATCTTCCAAGGCATGGACTTTTATTTCATTCTGAAGCAAAAATTAGATATCAAACTACTATAAAATAACTACCCATAGTTCCAAACGTTCTTTATGCATAGGATAACTGAGGATAAATTTTAGAGGGTTATTTTGAAATACCAATTGGTCATCATGATGTTTTAGGCAGTGCCTCAATTTTTAAACTATAATGATTATGGCTAGGAAGCTATTCATGAAAAATGAATATCGAGATGGTGGGTTAAGCGTATTTTTAATGAGATAGTAAAGGGTATTTTCATTTCCACTATCTTTCTATTGTGTAAGGAAGGAACCCATAGATCTCACTAAATCAGTCACATAGAGAATATGTGTCAATCCCTTGATAGGTGGAATTAATACTGATGGAGTCAAGAGATGTTTCCTGAGGGTATCACGTGACTAGTGGCATTATTCAGTATAATGATAGGTGACTCCCTTTTTCGTTAATATGGTGATGGGTAAATACTTTTCTAAAAAATCAGGGATAAAGCACAAAATAAAGTCCAATTTCCTTGAATAACTTTTAATCGTATCATATTTTGATTAGATGACATTCCATGGATTGATTTGTTTCTTATTTAGATTAACATCAATACAACCATGGCATACAATAAAGCTGAGTAATTATACTGAGGAATCCCAAAAACACATTTCAAGGTATTCACATTAAAATTATGTTGAGGATGATTACTAAATATGGTCTCTAAATCAGTTAGGTAATAACAATTTTTTATAGATTTAACTACTAGATCATCCACATAACATTCGACAATTTATCTTAAGAAGGGATTGAAGATATGGGGCATGTCTTGTTGAAATGTTGCACTCGAATTATTCAATCCAAAGGGCATTACCAAATATCAAAACACACCTTGATAGGATTTAAAGGATGTAGAATCCTCATCATATAGGGTCATTCAGATATTTTTATACCCAAAGTATTTATCCATGATTGAAAAATATTCATAGCCGACAAATGAATTAATTAAAATATCAGTGATCAAAACTAGAGAGTGTTCATTAAGAGAATACCGGTTATGATCTCTGAAATCAATGAAAATTTTTATTTTCTCATTCAACTTTTTCACTGGGAAAATGTTGTCCATCCATTTACGATATTTTACCTCCCTGAAAATATTTGTCTTGATAAGATTCTCGACTTCAGCATAATTTTTAGAGGCATGAGTTAGCGGTGTTCTTCTTGCTTAATTCATGAATCCTCAATTACCATCTAGAAAACCCAAATTATTATTGACCACATAAGGATTAATGCCTATAATTTAAATATAGTACCAAGAAAAAATATCTCGATGTAGCTTTAGAGATGAATTATACATATGGTTCAGTTCAAAATCCATGGCCGCTCAAATTAGAGTTGGTCATGGATCTTATCCTATAGGCATATTTTTTTCTCTGAGCTCATCCATGGTGGTGGAGATGCCTTCCTCAAATTCTGTAGGATAATCCTTGAGATATTATCCTTATTTTTCCTTACATGTCACTTTTTCTATTTCTTCTTAGAGAGTATGTGATGAAGGTAAAAATTATGAGATAGGGGAGGATTTAGTATCAAAACACCCTGAAGAAGTGGAAACCATTTATGACCCTACTAATGATGAAAGGCCAACCTGTAGTATTGAGAAGAAGAATATGGGTTGGGAATCAACATCCTTGTCTTCCTCTAGTATTGAAAAAAAATTATTCTATTCTGATTGATTATATATTGACATTTTGAAGTTCGGTGGATGAAATGATGGCATCACCATTTATGCTTTCACCACTTCCTGGTGAATCAACTATTTCTACCATACTGTCCAGCTCAATTGCTATAATTGAAATTATGGAAGTCATTGAGTGAATGCTTGGATTTGGGTATATTCTTTCTTTTTGATTGATATCTATAACATAGTCTATACTAAAATGTTAGAATGTGTTAGCATATATCTTTTCTAAGTCATTCAAATAATTGATTCTTGTTAAATATTTGTTCAATTTACCTCATTCCCTTTGTTTGATCGAATTATTCTTTAATATACTAAGATTCACCTATTTTTAACAGATCCTAGACACCATACAATGTACCAATTTGACCATTTGAGCAATTCTTGAGAAACTGGTGATATGATGATGAGATTGAAATATGTTTGTGTAGCCAATTCCTTTAAAGTAGAATGTTGAAGGTTGTGTCATGATGAACAACCATGAAATAAGAATTAGATATATGAACACCAAACTGATTTTTGAGTGAAACCTTCCCTATAGGTTCATTTTCATTATTTTTATAACCTTGCAACATTAATTTGTAATAAGATTAGTCGGATTCTGCGAGGCCCAATCAACAAAGTGTAGGGATGGGAATGAGGACGACTCCTAATAATTTATCAATGAAGGAACATTGTATTTCAGTATCATTAACCATGCTAGATAGGTACATGGGTCTGATGTGTCCATGTACAACATCGTCCCCATCTTCGTCCGTATATTATATAAATGAATGACATTCTATAGGTTCATTCTCTATAATGTAAGCATATGTAATAGAAAACTCAGTATCAAACTCACAGGGACATGAAAATCCACAATATGTGCATCTAGAATATATTTTAATAGATTAATGAAGTCCATGGTTGAAAACATGGATAGTAATTGGGATAGATATTTCAAATCTTCATACATTTGTTAAAAAGGTCTGTGTTTCCCAACATGGAGATGTCATTTTTTTGGTTCCTTAGAAGTTGATGATTCTGATGTAGATGTACAATGTGTTGGGGAAGATGCTGGAAATTATTCTTCATTTGGTAGATTATATTGTCTAGGTCTATCTACATAATGAGATAATGATTATTAACCCCTAATATGTCCCCCAAGATAATCATGTCAGGGATGATCATGTCTTGTGTGGGAGAATTTCGATATTCTTGCTGAGCTCGCTGAAGGGAACTCCCTTCAGATTTTGATGCATAAATGGATCGAGTAGGGGCAGTGTTAAAATAATTGTCTATATCATATCCATGGATTCTTATGTATCCTCAACCATTGATTATTCAACTTTTTCTCTAATCAAGATCAAGTAATTCATGCTCATTATAACCAAAATAGTCATTTTCATATAAATCTATTATAAGGATAACATTAATCGTTCCAAAGATAAATTCTTATTCTACTGAATATTTAACTTGAACGGTCATTTTTGGTTCTATTATTTGGTGGGGTAGTGCTCGTGATTCTGATCCAGATGGCATGAAATCTACCAAAGTCCAGGAAAACATTGTCATTGACAAGATATTTTCTTCTTCTAACCACACTTTATCTTTATGATCATGTCGCTTAATTGAGGATTGACCTTTAGAGGAAAAATAATTTGGTAAAGAAGGATATCCTACTCTGGATATGGAAGAAGACACGTTTGGTTGTTTCAACTTTGTTCCTATAATGGCACTAGTTTGGTTGATAATTTTCTTTATTATCCAATAATCATTATTATGTGCATTTTTTATTTTGACTTGCAGCCATTTTCCTTCATTATTTGGATTAGTAGTAGTAACACATGCTACATCGGCAGATGAACTATTAAGTTTCACTTTTCCATAGTCTACCTTTCATTACATGAAGTATTTGAAAAATAATACTCCAGAACGGAATGCCCTAACATTTGATGAAATGGTAAATAATTCAAATGATCTTTATCCCCTTATTTATTTTGTTTTTTCATCCTCATAAACTGAACAAAACTACTTTCCATAGATGAAATGAAGTAACTAGGAATGTGTTCATTTCAAAAATAATAAAATTTGATATTTAACTCATAAAAAAATCTCCAACTTTGATCTTTTTTATCATCATGATGAGGTAGTAATTTCTTCTGACATTGAGTAGGTGGAGCCCTACGGTATGGTGATGGTTTTGATGTAGAAGCAGGTATAGGTGATGGTGTGAGTGTTACTATAGTAGCCTCTACCTATTATGTTTTATTTCATTGAGCTGGTGAGATTACATGATATTTTTCATTAGTTTCCACAATGTTATAATCCACTTTTCATTCGATTGAAACAAGGTCTCAAAATAGTATTGTGCATTTCAAATTGGATAGTGGTGTCTGTAACTCATCATGTATAATTTGACACACAAATTGGTAGTAACTCATGTTGAGGGAGTGCAATATTTAAGGAGTATCTTAATACTTTCCATCGAGCAATGAAATATGAAACACTTTCATTCCCAATTTTTAATTTCTAAGATCATAAATTGTTGTCTTCAGAAGATTTGATCTGAATTGGAAAAGGAATTTCTGATGAAGGTCTTCCCATCTAGTAATGGATTGAGACTGAAAAATTTAATAGCAAACAAAATTTGACCCCTTTAATGATTAAAATCCATCTGATAATTATTGTTTCTTTTTGTTGAGGGATCCCCATCATGGGATTACCATCAGAATAAAATGTGATAAGTTCTAGTCCAGATCACCCAAAACATTAAATATTCAAAATTTATTATTCACAAATATTGGTGGGGGATGAATCAAATCCACCTATTCAGGGTAAGATATCTTTTTTGGCTATATTGGTGCACAATATTCTTCTATAGCATCCAGTTTCTCTATTAATTCCTCAAATGTATTCACAATAATTTGTGGAATATATGGATGATTTGGGACCTTTATAGGCAAAACAACTAGATCTTGAACTAGCACAATGACTCTAAAAACCACTATTTGTGGGTTATTATCATTTGTCTTTAATAACACATTGGAACAAGAAATTGAGGATGTGTTTGATCATGTCTGGTAGTGTACCCAATAGTGTAAATTCATTATCATCATCTATAGATGAAACAAATCACCTTTTTTGAGGAGTTTCTACAGGATGTGCAAAATGAGGATCTTCTAAAATTGTATGTCTAGAAGAAATGCTATTTTAACGTAACACTACATTGAGTTTTTTAAAATATTTCTTCTCCAATTCTAAATTGAAAAATAATTCTTCCAGAGAAAGATATTGAACTTCACTAGAGGAAATTATAGAAATAATATGATTTTTACCTTTCCCCTTTTAAGGCGCCTAGAAAAAGGTATCAGAGTTGGTTATGTGAAGGAATATCCACATTATTGGAAAGCCCTTGATATCCGGTACGCACACCTGCTTAATTTTATTTAGTGTGCCCAGTATTATGGATAAGAAATTCATCCTCAAACTACCCTAAACTAGACTCATTCTCTAGGTTATCTTATGTAATGGAATTAATGAAATTCATTGATGAATAAAGAATTAATGGAATTCTATCAGTTTCATTATAAGATCATCTCTTTTAGAATCTTCCATTATACTATGTTCTCTAATACGCTGAATTCAAAAGAACTGTTTGATGACCAATAATATGAGTGGGACCCATGGATAGTTGAGTTGTGCATTAACATTTTGGATTCTTCAATAATCAATAGAAATCTAACGTCCATTGATGAAGTGATTGTAGATGTAAAAATATCTCTTCCATACAGTCTGGAGAAGTTTTATTTCTACTTTTTAAACCATTGAACATTGTTTAATAAATTAGAAGTTTGAATTATATAAGCTCCCATCCCTACAGGATGGGGGGCTCTGGAACAACTATAATAGATATTCATGTAGCTACTATTATGATTTTTTAAATTTTGTCCTGAACATTGGTTGGGTGAATTATCCGACAACCACTTAAATAAGCTATTTTGAAATTCTGATTTTCTATTTTAGACATTTGTGCCATCGGATTGCTGAAATTGTCTATGATATATGCCTAATTAATGTTCTCAGATGATTCATGTAATAGTATATCAATGAGTTTTTCTCTTTGGGATTGACTCTAATGTGAGATAGTCAAGTCCTTTAATATATCTTATCTTTGATTACAAAAAAATTTGTTGATTGCATTCGGCCATGGGTAATAAAATTGCATGAGAAATTTTTGGAGGGATTTTATGATTTTAGTGCATAGTGAAATGAAATGATCCTTGTGCACCCAATACTATTTTACAAACACAATATGGGATATCAAAAATTAACTAGTTCATCCTACTTAATTTATCAAGGAATGCACACTAAAGGGTTCCCTTCTACTTTTCAACTATTGGATATTGGGAAAATAAAATGTATTCCATGTCAATATGGTGTTTCAATCCATATATTACATTTAAATGAATTTCATATTCACCATATCGTAATAATTTGGCTTTCAGATGATGAAACATATTCCAAATGTTGAGGTGGATATCATGAATGAAATCTTCTACCATCAATTGGGGAAGGTGGTATAGAGGGGTTTACCAAGGCCAAAATAAGACATGTATTTAACCGTTAGCCAATTGTTTTCTCATATTAAACATCTCTTCACCATATTTTTATAGAGGTTCCTCCACTCGCTCTGATTATAGTAGATGATTCTCGACTATTTTATTACAAACAGTGTAATAAATTTCATTTTACCCTACTATATTAGAAGATAAATGACCCATGGGAGGTTCAGAGAATCTTTGTCACACTATGATGTCTTCTGGTTGAGAATGTATTTCACCTATTCGTGAAAAAGAAATCAGACATGGCTGACCTTATGTGGGAAAGTGCCTCACGAAAATAGGTCTTTCTCATTACAACATTTTCTATAGGAGAATTATCTTGATAATGAGAAAAACTATTGTAGAGAGAACAATCACTGTTAATTGCTTCTGGGGTAGGACCACAAAAGTGGACTATAGAAAGAAATAAATCTTATATCTCCATTGTCTTCTGGCCACATAGAGTATTGTCGTGGATCTTGTCTATTGATATGCTCCTTAGATTGACAATATTTTTAAGAATCATGCATTCATAATGATGTTTCATATTGGAAATATAAAAATTACTGATACTAGTTCCATAATTTTGTAATGAGAGGGTAGGATCCTTAGTTTCCATTAATAAATGATTGAGGGATTCAAGAACACTAGCATTAAGAGGAGGCAGATTGTAGATTGGTTCAACATTTTCCAATCGTGTTTGGAGAAAATTATTGTTATATTATATTTTACAAGTATTTAATTTACATTTCAAGAAGAAGGTCTTATCAGGTGAAGGTTTAAGTGATTTCCTTTGAGTAGTAATCATCACGGGTCAATTATCTCTAATTGGAAAGGGTGTATGTTCCCAATCTGGTTGTCCATATGATATGGGAGAGTATGCCCCATGAACTTTCATTACAATAACAAATGGTTGTATCTACTCTGGGATTTCATGACGATGAGTCATTCTAGGTGTGGTGATATAATTATTTGTCTATTCCCATGGTACTACTAAATAATCCATTTTCATATTTTGGCAGGCTTCCAGAATATGTGTTCAAATTTGTGTCTTACCTTTCATAGTTTATAAAAACAAATTGGTAAATTTAGATGATAGAATAGATATATACATCCCTTATGTATCTAGAGTTGGTGTATATACATTCTATTTTCCTACCATTACTATTAGTGGATACTGAAAGTACTCATGTATGAGGGTAGAGTGTTGAGTTTACCCCAGGGTTTTTATCAGATAATTCATATGGACTTCATTGGGAGATGCCAAACGAGTCTGTTTGAAGGATTGATGGATTTTTTAAAGTGTATTTTACTAAAGGTTGTTTTATTCCAAGCATGGTCAATGATCTTCATTCAATTCTGACAGATGATACTTCTGGTTGAATTGGTCAGTGTATGCGGTTGAATGTTCATGCTTACCAGTTTTTACCATACTTGAATGGTGGGATTCCTTGAATGCTGTCTGACGAGCATACTGACAAGATTATAGTTAGTAAATTTGTGTATGGTCCTTGTCACATTAAAACACATTATTTAACTAGTGAGATTGGTTGGTCACTGCTCGGTGAGTCAGCTAGCCCAGGGAATTGGGACAGACGAGTGTATGTTCTTGTTCATTGTTGTCAACCATGTTAGGTTTATGGACTTCTCTAGGGGGAAAAAGATAAGAACCTTATTCCTATGGGTTGTAATATTACTCGGATTCTTCATCTTTCATTCCCAGATCGGAGGGACATGGGCGAAACAACTGAAGGAAACACCCCATTCATGATGGGGGCCCACAACTTCACCATCTTGCTGATGAAGATTGTTGGTGGGAATGCTTGAGAGGAACCCTAAATATTTGAGTTGAGGCCTTGAGTTACTTATTGATCCGTATACCTAGAGTATGTGAATGACTATTTTGTGCATTATGGGGACTTGTACATAAAATATTTGAAGACAGTGGTTTGCACCATCTACTTCATGACCATTGGTCATCGATGTCTGGACAATCGTGACGAGTTCTCAACTTAGAGAGCATGTCAGGAAGCCTCCAGGGTTGGGATAGTACCATATTGAGGGTATTCAAATACCAGTACATTTGAGACCCATTTTTTAATATGCTGAGTAGGTGGTGACGTCCATCTAGAGGATGGGGATCTAGCTTGAGTAGTGTTTGGTGAATTCACGAGTGCAAACATGAAAGAAATTTTTTCGAGTGAATGGATTTCTGAGAAAATGTGAAAAAAACAATGAACTCTATTAAAGGATCTTCTTTTACATAGATAAAATCATGATTTATTCATTTTTCTAGAATTTCATTATCAATTGATAGGGGCCTCACTGATGTGTAACACTATCAACATTGTTAATAATTCACGTTGGGTTCACTAATTTTTTATTCGCGTCCCTCAGAATGTATGTTCAGGTTTGGAATCAATACTTATGGTTGTTTTTCATTGGATTTATTTATTGAATTGGAAACATCCAATACTTATTTATCCAAAAGAACGTTCATTATGAAGGATTGTATTTGTTATGTTTGAACATAAAATACTTATGATCATTCATTAGTCGAGAGGATGGGAGGCTAGAATCATCATACCCTTTTGGGGTGAATTATTACCTATAGTGGAAGGCTCTTATAGATTTGATATATTCTCAGGAATCCTTATTAAGTCACCTTGTATAAAGTATGTTTCAGTTGGAATTTTCATTCATTTGTTTTTATGTGGGAAATTTAAAATCATATGTATGTATTGGAGGTTCTTTATTAATGGAGACATATGTTTGTATTCGAGGATGTCCATCAATGGTATCCTCTCATATATTATTTATAGATTCTTTTTAGAATCTTTATGATAGTACTAGATTTTTAAACAACACACTGGGGCACTCCAAATTTATTGTCATTCTGGGAGACAAAGGTTTGTTTTGATATTAAGGTCATAACCCTAATTTGGTTATCTACGTATCATTGTGAAAGGAAATAGAAGCCTTGTATTCTAGTGCCGCTTAATGGGACACATCCTAACATTAATGAAATATGATAAAGACCTAGCCATATATTTTAATATCAATTGGTAAGGAAATAAATGAAAAATGTGATTATACAATATTTGGTGTGAGACATATGCCTATGCAGACAAAGGAACATGGAAAATATACACGTTTCAATGTTGTGTTAGACCCTATTAAGAATATGGCCTTAGAAGAACAGGATTGATTTGAATTTTGGAGTTTGACCATCAGTGAAGCTTCTTATATATCACTTTTTGATGGTAATCAAATCCCATATTGTTCGGTGAGTCTCATAAGAGAGTGTTTTCTTATGAGAGAAATTAGTTTGGACTTACTTTTTGAAAATGATGACTTGGTAATTTCGGGGTTTAATTTGGGGCTTACTCCTACAGAGGATTCCCATTTAAGGATTAAAAGAGATGGATCTCAATCCATATGGATTTTAATGTTTCCTAATAATGATAGGAATCACAGTTTTCATACTTCATTCAATCTCTGTTGTGTGTATGACCATATAAGAAAAATATGACAGGTCTTACTCCTATAGAGGATGTCTTGATTTAGAAAATTAGTGTGGGATTTATAAATAGTATATCTAATGATCTTGGTCCCAAATTAAGTCTTCCAACACATTCGAATTCTGATGGGAATCATAGATCTCATAGTTCAATTGTATAAGGTATTTTTGAAAATGTTTTGATCATGAAAAATCTGTAAGCCCGCGTGAGTCATTTTCTGTTTGAGAATCATGAGAATGTTAATGAGTCAACAAAGGCACACACACAATTTCACTCCTCCAGTGGTGGAAAAGATCATGCCTACATAGGTGACTGTGAAAGACACCAAGGAGACGAACCATACCTAAATTCACATTACATTAGAGAAGGGTCCAATGTGAGGAATGAGTAGATGTGAAGGATGTAGAGTGGAGAAAGACTATGAACTCCTAGATTAATGGTTAGGGGATTACACTTGGATGGATACCCTAAAATTTTCAGTGCAAGGAGAGAGAAAACCCTACATTGTTCAAAAGGAAAAGGAAGAGTGAATGATACCTTCCCATCCCTAGACATGATGTCCCATGTTTTACAGATGAGAAGGGGAGGTCATGACCAAAACCCAAACCCTCCAAACCGGGAACACCCATAAACTGTTACAGGGAGAATGGTCAATGTGACTGAGGATATACAAACCTAGAGACACTCCTTGAATCCTAAACCCATTGAAATAAATGTGGGAAACCTTTGACTATGGATACAAAAACCCAAATAGGTGACACATTGATGTACCCTTCCTTGAGGTTCGATATGTCCAAGGGTTTTGGTGGAGGTTTCAGCATAACCCCATTGAGATAAGGGAGACAATGAAGAAGTATTCTTGCAATGAATGTAATTCAAGTATGCTCGATGAGTGGCTTGTATAGACTAAAGGGATTAAGTGAATCAAAAGATAGGAACCCATGTAAGTACCTAACGTGAAGGTATATGAATGAAAGTAGTCTTGCACAACCTGATGTTAACTTAAGCGATGAATAAACTGGATGTTAATACTTGGGCCATACATATCTCAAGCCTTCCAGATTATTCCTTAGTACTCTTAGAAGTGGGGAGGTTATGTTCTATTTAGAGGAATAGGTGGTGTCCAAGTGTTTCTAATTTAGAGTGGTTGACCACATTATGTACTCTAGTTTTATGGTTTCAAACACTAACGGAACTCATGTCCTATGACCCCCCTTCAATTCCAACACACTAGGTGTTATAGAACTACATTGATGTTTTGGAAGGCCAATTAGGTGGGTCGTTTGCTATCCTGATGGGGTGTTTGTAAGGCATGTTCAGTGGGTTCATAAACCATTGGTTATTTCAGATCATATCCCAACCATTCCAGTTAGGCTCTATGTTCTCCTTCCTATGGTGATAAGGAATTATACCATCCATCATATGCATTTGGAAGAGTGTACAACTACACAACCCATATCTATAAGGAGTTATTTAGATCTCAAATCATTGAATAGTGTGTTCCATGGTCTTTCTGTAGCCTGCCCTAGTAGGATATCACTCAATGTTCCTGAAGACTCTATAATCCCCCCAAATTTATTCCTATAAGACGAACCATCTTTTGGGAGGTAATGTCCCCTTCCTTGGGTGACCCCTCTTAGTGAACTTTTCACTGAATGAATGACTCTTCTTCACTACATAAAAATCTCAGTAGTGGAGGTCCAATACCATGATTCCATTAGAAGGCATTGAGCTATGATAAAATGGAATGACGTCAAAACTATATTCTTGTCACGAAAAACCCCATGATATACATTGATATTGATATGAATAACATCCCATGAATAATTTTCAATATGTGTTTGCTGGTTTTGATTACTAACACCTACATCCCTTTTTGTACCAATTTGTCATATCTCAAGATGGTATCAATGCTTGGGAATGATACCTTGCTCATTTCAATGCTTCTCACAACCAATCCAGACATTCCATATTGCTACAAATGTGTTTGGTCATCCTAAAGCTGAGGAAGCCAGTGCTCATGACCGGGTGATTTCGATGATGGAGGAACTACATGAATTCAATGATGACATGATTATATTGAAAAATATATTGGCATCATGAAGCTCCAATTATGAGGATGTCCAACAGAAAAGTGAGGCACCCAGACTCTTATGATGCGTGGACACACAATAGTTGATGATAAAGCTGAACAGATGGCTACATTGAAAAATTTCCTTGATGTCCCCCATCAGGTAGTAATCGACTTTTTAGAAGGAATGAGTTACGCCTCGTTCTAATGCATTAGGCTACCCATAATCACCATTATTTTGACATCGTAAAGAGGATGTGGATTGGGGATGTCACCAAATTCCAAATTTCCATTACTATAAAATAGAAACCTGTTTCAATAAAATATTATATTTAACTCCTTTCTACAATATTAATCATTGAGGATGAATTAATTTTAAAAAATAATCTCAATTAATTATCAAAATTAATTACAATGAGAAATATAAAATAATCACTCTATGATCTAATTTTATTCCATTACTGAGGTCTTCATTGGGTGTAATTTGCAACTTTCTAGGGTATCATGGAGAACTCTACTTACATTGTATGTTTTTCATTATCACCCTACTTAATCATGAAACCACTAATAGTGTTGACCTAGAGGGTACAACTTGACTATTGAATATGGCACCTTTTGAGGTTTTTCAACCTATCAAGATCTATATATCATTATTATAGTTCCATTATTGTTTTTACTAAACCATATACATTATTGGATTAGCGAGATGAAACATGAAATTTACCCAATGTGATCTTGTGGGATTATGAATTATTTAGTGTAGTGTCTATTTTTACTAGGTAGTTTAAATTCATGTCAACAAAACTATCATTATGGATGTTTTATGTCGCTCATATTGGGAAATAATTAAACTGATGTTTTAGTTCGAACAACATGGACTATAACTTGAGGGTTAAGGGCCTCAATTCAGGACTCATAACTGAGAATGTCCTTCAAAACCTTCAGATATGGGTGAGGGATGTTCCATGAATCCGACTTCTAATATGTGGATATTGGATATGATATATCGCATGGAATCCTTATTGTGTACAAAGATAGAAAAATACCCTCTTGAGGAAATAATTTCCTTTATTTAACTAGCCAATGTTTTGTGAAACATATCTAGAGCCACTAGGGAATAATGTGCATAGTCAAACGAAGGTGTTTTCTAGACATTGTCAATCAATTTTCGATGGCCCAGATTTTCTTTTAGAATAGTGGAGTTATTTTTTTGTTGAGGGAAATAGTCGGTGGCCCATTGAAAGAATTGATATTCTATGTAATAAGGGAATTTATATTTGATTTGGATAAAGCAATACTCCTACTCAGATTTGGATTTTGTAATGGATATGTGAGGCATAGCGGAGTTCATCATCGTAGAACCAGGATATTTTGGACCCATTTTTCGAAATCATCTTACACTTACATGTAGAGGGTAAATGATTCACTTCATTCATTATAGATTTCCTGGGAAAATCCTTTTTTAGGCATTAAAATGGGAAATATGTAAATATTTATTTGAGGGGTCTCTGAATCCAGGGTTTTACGGTTGGACATAGAAATTGAAAGGGAGTACGGAGTAAGGAAGAGAAGATCGTGAGGATAGATTTTCCATTTAAAGATTGGACATTTGAGTGGGAAATGTATGCACAACCACCATGGAATTTGTTCATAGTAAAACAAATGTGTCCACAAGACACTAACCATCCATTTCTAATGGCCATTGAGGATTATGATGATTTGGAAATTTCTAGACATAGAGTATTGATCATGGAGAGGGGAATGACTAGATATGAAAAATGGGAATTTTGGGTTGAAATTTATTTAGAATGATAGGAATTTGTGAAGGCATTTCTATCCAATCGAAGAGAGTTGTATCTTCTCGCAGATCTGACACTTTCATGGAAATGGATTGAAAATTTTTGTTTCCCAACTGGATCGAATTATGAGATTTAGATATCAATATATATCTACTGATAATACTAATGAAGCTATAAATATTTCTTATAAGACTTATTCTTATATGGATCTGATTCATTCATATAGATGGATAATATGTTTTGGAAATAGATTTACCAATTTGAAGAGGGTTTATGTCGAACCATCCATTGTAGATTGATATCTTACATATGGTAAGGGAGAAATATACCCTTTTTACAATACCTGGACTTATGGAGAATACTGATTATTGAGTATCATGAGGTTTAAACGTCATTTGATCTGGACATCTATTTATAAGGAATGAGAAACATAGAGTAATTATGTTGGGGTGTTCTAACATGTGCAGTGTGTGATTATGAAAGAAAGTCTAAACCATTTTGTTGAGGGTTATTGGATCAGTAGGATTGACATGGGGCTTAAAATCCATTACACATACTATAATAAGAAAATCCACTACTTAGGATGGATTTTCTATTATTTTAGAAGCCATTTTTGTGTTCAATGAGAGTAGATCCACCGAGGAATACATGGATAGTCAAAAAAAGGCGTTTGAAGGACACTACCATTCCAGTCATGATGGCCATGGAGGGGTAATGATGATCCATGTTCACTAAAATGAAGGAGTTTTATGAATGGAGAGGGTTTGTTTGCACAAATCAAAAAAAAATCAGGCTATAATAATTCACAAAACATGGAGTCTCTTTGTATAGATTTGTCCTATACGTGTGGTGGGATATTTTGACTCCCTTATTGGATCAGGTCCCAGCTTGGAGACCCATGAGACCCAAGACTAGGTTCTCAAAAAAAATTGATATGTGCATAAGGAGTGTGGGTATTTTAGCTATATATTAGGTAACATGCAGTTTAATTTCATGCACATAGTACTTTGGGACATGCAGTTTAATGTCACATCTATCGGAATTTGGTCCATGAAGATTAATTTCATGTGGTTAGGAATTCTTCCATACAATTTATCAAAGTGTAGAAAGGATTTGACTATGTAATTTAACCATAATATTCTAGGTACAAATCATCAATGGAATCATTTGTGAATATGAGATAATACAGCTAGGATATTACTGTTATGCCCTAGACTTTGGCAGGGAATGATTGTTTAAACCATGATTTTGGGAGCCCTCAAATCAAGACAGAAGGTGGGAGTCTTAAGATAATATGAGCGTACATATATTAGATCAACTTATATTGAGGACCATTTTTCCTTTGGTTGATAGACCATTTATATAGGCAACATATTTAGACCCACTAGGGAATAATATTCATAGTCAATCAAAGGTGTACATAAGACACTAGCCTTACATTTCTAATATGTGTGGATGATTATTATTACTTAATATTTTCAGGGGAATGGAGTTATATAAATGAAAAAAAACTTTTCTTGGGTACATTAGGAATGCAAGGTCCATGATTAAGTCTAATATATGAGATCCTTGACATATATTTGATGCTTATGTAATGGGAAGTGTGACCTTTCAAATCATTATGGAAGTAAGATCCTATATCATAGATCTTCTATATTTATATTGATTTCACATGTGGGGAATTGGGGGCTATTTTCCCTTTTTTTTATTCTGCATGGCTGGACCTTGGATTTCCAGCTCAATTATTTCTATCTATCTCATTATACTAAGAAATAATACATATATTTTTTTTTGAGATACATTAACTATTAATGTCTTGTGGTTAATAATTATTTAGCCATGTAGTTTAATGTCTTCTGGTAAAGACTCATGAATTTAGCTATGATAGTCTAGCTTATATGTAGAGTGGAGATGTTGCGTCATTACTGATGGACACTAGATGGTCAAAGAATAACTACGTACCCCATTGGTGGGTTTTATTCAATCAATATTTCATTCTGGAATCATGTTTATTTTAACATCATATAGCAATGAAAAAAGTTAAACAATGTGAAAATAATGAGTCGTGTGATGTTTTATACCTAAACCACATGGAGGTTTCCTACGTATACTAGTTAATTTGGAAGGAATTTCTATGTAGTTATTGATGAAAATTCATTTTATATGTTAGCTCTATATAAAGTATGGAGGGATTTTTTTATGTGGTGGTTGGACCATGATGAAGAATCCAGGTGTCACTACATATCCTACAAGAGCATAAACCAAGCCACATGTAGTTCTGGGAGATCCCTATTCCTGTAAGACTAATCCAAATAGAGTGGTAACATTAATTTTTTCTTTATTTAATGGAGGTTGGGATGTGATGGAAGATCTGGTTTTCAGAAAGTATCATGTAGGAAAAATAATCAGGCAACACATAGTTCAAGAGTGCCACATAGTAGGTGACCAATGTTTGAGACAATTTTCCCTTGGGAGAGAACGTTTTTGAGTCCACAAATTTTAACATCATTATGTAATGAAGAAAATTAACCTCATGAATAACTGATCAATATATAGGGAGATAGGCATTATTGATTTTGACTTGTGGTTGGAATAGGATGTAGAATCCAGGCGTCAATATGTATCCCACAAAGGAAGCAATTAATCCATACATTGTTCCATGGAACCCTCATGCCAGTCTAACCTATTCACAGGCAGGGGGCATTTTATACCATGATTTCAAGATGATGGGATCATTATAATTCGATATTTAATGTCTATGTTGGGAAACTTTTACCACCATTCCAATGATCATGTGAGTTATACTCATTGTGAGAAATGGTGAATTATGGTGAGTTCCCTTTTGGTATGGGGTGGAAGAGGGTACAACAGTGGAATGCGATTCCAAGTGGTTGTTGGAAAAAGGACATAAGTGTGAAGGTGGTGCTACATATCCCATTTATATAAATTAATAAAATTGTATGTAGTTTTATAGTGTGGCTTGGTAGGTGACTATTATCGTTGAAAATGTTCCCTCACGATAGAAACCAATTAGGGCCACACTATTTAACATCATCATGCTAAGAAAAATTTATTGAGATACTTATTGTCAGGTGACCAAGAAATCTTTTCGATAGTATAATGTCACGTGGAGGAGATGTAGGAGTTGTTATTCAATTCAAAGTGATGTAGCTAAGACAATTTCATTGCAATTATAGAATTTACTTCTTTAGAAGTGTCGCATTGTTCGGGTTTTTTGTGAGATTTACATACATTGAAATTAGTGAATGTTCTCTATTTGAGTATTCATTGTGTATAACATATGATCCGTCCCTTTTTGGATCCAACTATGGTTCTTTCTTCTGATGTATCATCAGGGTTCTGAGGACCAACACCGCATTTCCTTCAATGAAGGATCAGTGGAGATCCTTTTTATTGAAGGCCCGTGCAATCTGATTTTGGTAGACATCCAGATGGTACAGAGTGTGAAATCGTTTCTCATCCTGCCGCTCTACCTCTTCAATCAAATTTTGAGATCCCTCATATACCAATATTTGATCACAGACAACGACTTGGAGCGATTGTATTTTATTATCAAGGGGAAGAAACGCCTCAATCTTATATACTAATATGTAATGTGTTGCTTGGGTGGTGGTACATGTTGTGGTTTGATAATACGAAAAGAGAAAGGATTGGATTGTCCAACAACATTTTCATATCCCTATCCACCATCTATTATTGAATGTTATATATGGTGTTTTTGAATGTCGTTATCAGTTCGTTGGCTACTGCATGGTAGTGGGGTGAACAGTTCGATTTGATACCATACTCTTGGTAGATTCTGTCAAATTTAACAGAGCATAAATTGGTGAAGGTGCCTATTAGTATTGTCGAAGGATCACTAAAATTGGTTATGACATTGTATTCAAAAAAGCTGATAATGATTTTTTGCACTGACTTCATTAAGAAGTACAACTTCTGGCCAATGGGAAGAGAAGTTTGTGGCCATGAGAATATATTATAATTTTATGGAAGTGTAAATATGGTATGGTTCTACAATCTCCATTCCCCATATAGAAAATTTCCATGAGTATTTAGATATTTAAATCATCTCTGGGGGTTGATGGATGTAATATTCATGGATTAGGCATGAATGACACCTTTTGGTGATATCTGCAAAGTCATATATCTGGGTGGGAAAATAGTACCCAAGACATTGATTTTGATGATTGTTTTTTGATTATTATTGGTGTACCCCACAAGATCCATAATTCACTTATTTTATGAAGTTGATGTTCTCTTCTCTATCAATGCAACTAATAAAGACTCCTTCATTGCCTATCATATCAATTACCTTTTGTCAGTTTTCACCATCTCACAACATGAAATTGAATTACCTTCTTCAGATCTGTTCCCTTATGGACCTTACTCTGTGGGGGGGGGGAGTTCTCTATTTTGTGGATAGATAAAAATGGGATTCATCCAGCCAATTGTATGACCATACAACTTAGAGATGGTAAGGAATTCATTAATTCCTTTAATTTTAGCCTGAATGAAAGGTAACACCATCCATCAGTGGGAAAAATAGATGACTTTTTCATCCCGATATAGATCAGCCAGTGCCATGTATGGATTTTCCAATACATCGACATGTTCATTTTTGGAGAGGGGAGCATAATTTTATGTTGGGTTTTAAGGTAAATTTTCCATCAGTTCTTGTATATGGCTCATCAAGTGAAATATCTTTACATTCTTGATTGAATTGTCACCATTGACAATATTGTTGACAAATTCTGAATATAATTTAATATTTACGTGTCCAGCTTGAACATGGAGTGCTCATTCTAGGCATGCAGTGAGGGCCTGGTGCATTGCATCATTGTTCTTATATCATTTTGATAGTTGGAAAAAATAGGGAAGAACTTATTTTTTGGGGAATAGTGTTTGAATCTTAGAACCAATTTGTTTAATTTTTTGTCTTCCACACTTCTTTCAGCTAGGATTCTAGAGGCATCGTCGTAGCACATTAACCATTTTTTGGATTTATCATGAATAGAGTACACTTACCCATTAAGAATCTCAGTAACAGATGTGGAAACCCATGTTATGGGATTCATGGCATCGAATCAAAAAAATATCAGACCATTGATATCTTTATATGAAAGGAACCATAAGTCAAACTACTGTAGGATGACCACCCACAACGATAAGCATCATGTTATCATCAAATGATTGATAACTTAATTGAGTGGCATTATATTTGAGGCGATGTGGACTTCATTGTGTGGTATGTACTGTCTCATCCTCTGTACTGAAAATATCTATTCAAGATTTCTCTTCTCGATATTTATATAACTAGTCTCATCATCCATCGTTGTTCAACTAAAAAAATTAAATCTATTGTCATGGCCGACATCATTTTCCTGTATGTGAAAGGTACCTAGGGATCACCCAAATGTAGTTATTGGTTGAATAAGAAATCTTCCTTCAAGAGGTACTAGTATCACTAGTAGATTTAAGAGATACTTCTTGTAATTTTTGAGCACTTTAAAATAGTCTATGGTCCATTGATATTCTACCCCTTTCTTCCTAAACATTATTAATGAATAAAATTTTCATTAATTTTTTACTATGAATAACCAAATGTGAGACATATTACCTTAGATTCTTCTCAAATGATGGAGTTTATGAGGTGGTGACATGATAATGATTTTCTTTTCCTTCTCATGTTCTACATTGATCACATGGTGGCATACAACGAAGACAAGGAATATCCATGAGGTGATTCCAAATAAAAATTTATGGGGGTTCTTTTTAAGGCTTCACTATCATAGTTTTTTTATTTCAGTTTCATGAACATCCAGTTGGTATAAGAAGTGTTTTTATTTGACCAAAATATCATCAAAATTACATTCAATAAAAAATACTACGATGGGATTAAAAATGTTTTATATGGTGCGCTGATATGTGGTGTCATGAATTTTCTCACCAAAATGAATCACCTTTCAAAAACAACTCACTGGGGTACCCTAAAGGTGTTGTATTCTTCATCATTATGGGCCATTTTCTTATGGTTATATCCTGAAAATCCATCCCTGAAAAAAAGTTCCACATATGATGTAGTTGCATCAATCAACAGTTCTATTATTGGGATGAGGAAATCATCTTTCGGGCTATGCGGGTCGACTTCCATGAAATCAATATAGTCTCTTCTCTTCACATTATTCTCATTGATGGGGAATGTTTTTTTCTACATAGATTGGGTATTTTACCACCCTAATGAAATTAGTTTTGATGCGATTTTGGACTTCAAAATATATTTTTATGGCATGTATTGGGTGCATCCGGATGGTGTCATGCTTATAACTGCAATGATCTTCTGGTCGGCCTAGGTGGTGAGTATCGACCTCTTGATCGATCCGTAAACTTTTTGAATAATTCCCTGAAAAATATCTCGATTTAGTTTCAATAAATTGGGATATATCACATTATCTTCATAAGGCATGGATGCACTAACTAGAGTGGGTTGTGGGTATTCATCCATACCCATGTTGATTTCTCTATTTTCATCCATGATAGTGGAAACACCTTCGAAAAATGCTAGAGGGGAATCCCATAGGCCTTCCTCATCTTCTACTTCTTCCCTTGCTTCCTCATTGGAGTCTTCATTATCTTTTGATGGGGATACAATCCTTGAAATGACTGCACTATGGTTGAAAGAGGGGTTTCCATTTAGGATTATGTTGGGTAAGTTCATTTATTCGACCTCATCCCTTGGCGAGGGATTCTCTGGTGGAATATGTAGAGAGAGGTAAAAGAGTTTCTTCATCTTCCTTGAATGAAGAAACACGTATTCCTCCCTCAGTGGGCGACGTGGGAATTGTTAGTATTTTTTAATTTTGTTTTGGGGTATTTTTATCCGAACATACCTCATAATATTGAGAGTTAGTGGAACATTCAACATTATCAGGATCAAAAAATATAACTGAGATCATGAGGTCAACTAAATTTTCATCTGAAATTCAACTTGTCCTTTCAATATGATTGATTTGAATTATGTATTCTTCCTCGAGATGCTTGGTGAGATCAGTAGAAAACATCTCAAAATCATTTGGGGTGTCATCCCAATAAATTACACCATTTGACATATGTTTCCCCATTGAATTGTAGAACCCTGCATCAATGTAGTGTGACTCATATGACTCAAACACGGCCTTATCAACATGTTGTTCCCCACTCTGTCCATTGATGCTATATTTGAGGCACTGATGGTAAGAGGGGAGATTTCGGCATGATTATGCATCCAGGTCCTCCCTAACATGTCATTTAAGGACATATTATTTCGGACCAAAAGAAATTATTGGCGAGCTATTAGGTCACCAAACAGGGTAACGAGCTTGATTTGGCCCAACAGCTTCTGTTCACTTTTTTAATATCCCAACATTGTTGTGGCACATGATGTTCGACTATCCTCATTGAATCCCAACTAACAGAGTGTTTGATATTGTGACTCAATCCATTTAAAAAATACATTACATGATTTTAATCATAATTATACATTAGAGAACAATACATGTATAGTTATGTCTAGTTTATTGAATGAATCGATATACAAACAAAAAACATGGGGCTAAAAAACTCATAATTATTTAATTTCCATAAATAGATCCTAACTTACTTTGAGCCCTTACATCGGTATAGGGTACCCTGGGGAACACATGAACCAATGGATGAGCTAAAAAACCTAATAAGGGAATGAACATATGGGTACAGCTTAGGCACATGAGTTAGGAGGCATGAAATAATGATACCCAAATCATGTAACATATGGAATGAAATAATATAATCATGGGATCCTATAAACATGGAATCATATAAATGATGAAGAATCATGAAATATGTTTTCAGTACATTTCATGGATAACTGCCAATCCTGTTTTTCATTTTAGTACGGGTCAAGTCTAAATGCCAATCACATTTCACATTGCATATCATGAGACATAACGATACCCAATAATTGGAGTGCTATCTGGGGGAACCCATATGAAAATTTTCATCAATATTCTTTCCACATAAATAATCATACATAATAAACCATACCTAAACAAAGGATACCCATTTAAAGAATTATGTTCCACAATCCTGACATAAAACCTAACCAATGAGTGTATCATGAAAGTGTCCATGAAAGAACAATATTAGAACATACATGGACGTTAATAAGGTAAAATAGTCATATAATATGGTAGGTTCTTTCGAACAGAACTGAAAAAAGATAATAAATTTATTTTAGAAACATTAGAATTAGAACATTGTTGTGCGATTTTAATGAAAAATAATATACAGATTTTAAAATAGTAAAGAGGAAAATCGATTATATAAAAAAATAATTGAACCAATAATGTTTTCATAACCAAAAGGCTTATTTTATAAATACAATGGTGGGTTAAAATAAGGGATATAGTGCACTTGAAAATGGGTAAAATTTCGGGAAGTTCCCTTAAAACAGG
Source organism: Viscum album (assembly GCA_963277665.1). Lineage (NCBI taxonomy): Eukaryota > Viridiplantae > Streptophyta > Magnoliopsida > Santalales > Viscaceae > Viscum > Viscum album. Next base: position 1,361,682,515 of record OY728162.1, on the reverse strand, counting down.
TTTGCTTATCGGGATGTTCTAAAGAGGGAATCCTTTAAAAACATGTATATCTCCTAAAGAGAGTGACTAAAGGGTCTTCATAGAAGAATTTTGTAAAAAAATAAAATATATATTATTTCCATAAAATGATATGATAAGTTCACTTCGATATAAAGAATGATAAGGAACCCTGAATGAACAAAATGTGTTCGGGAATAATTTGTTACAGTTTATTGGCATGTTGTCGGGTGTACCTAAGAGGGATTGATTGGAGGGAAAAGGAGTTTCTCATTACTTATATTTCATGAGGAAAGTATGGGGTGGTTTGAAAACATACCCTGTCATTTTCTATTACATATAAAAAGGCATATCATAGGGGACAATCTTGATTAATAGTGAAATGGAGAGGATCTCTTACCCTACGTATGGTGGTGATATTTTCATGAACATAATGATTTGGGTAAACATATTATGTTTATTAATTAATAAATGAATAACCATTTATATATTTAAATTATTTATTACAACCCTTTTTATTCATTAAATACCTTTTGATTTGTTATAAGGTACGATTTTATTTTTTGGGTATGTTTGCTTGCTTGGTTTTTAATGATCGGTTCATGTTTGGATAAACACATATAAGGAAAGTTGTTGTCCTGAATCTAAGTAATATGATATTAGTGAACATACAATATATTACATGGATTTTGGAATTCATTTGGTTATAGGGTGGGAAGATGAATTATTATATAATACTATGGTTACAATCGTTTTTGTTAATTGGTGGGTTTTGATTACAGTGTACAAGTTTGGATTTATAACATAGAACCCTTTGTAAAAAAGGATTACAGAACCACAAATAGGATATATATATTACACATATACTAATATGTTTCATACATAATACAAATGGTTTCATGTATAGAATTAATTATGGTAATAGAAACATATAAACTATTGTCCATGAATGTGCTAAATTAGCACATCTCACAAGGTGTTGTGATTTCTTCCTAATAAATGATGGGGAAAAGAGATATGATAAATAAATATATCATTTTCATAAAAACACACCTATTAAATTTTTGGTTCTGTAGTTATCATACAATTTGGGTGTAGGGAGGTGTGGAAAAAAATAAGAAAAGAAAAGAACTGAAATGAAATTAATGAATTTGAAAAAGGAGTTTACCTCATGAGAATATCTCCTTTGAGAACCATTGAAGTGGAGAGGTTTTGGTATTTTAAAGACACTAGGGGGTGTTGGAGGTTAGGGTGGGGGATCATGGGAAATGATTTGGTCATAATATTGCCCGGGTGAAAGGCTTGAGAGCAGTGAAGAGAAGATGGAGTGGGGGGGTTATAATGGAGGAGAGGTGGGTTTTCATAATATTATAATCATTATATTGCTATTTTTTCACAAGACATAGAATATTATGTATTTTATGGACATGAATATTAAAAATTAATGGCATTTTGAACCAATGGTTATTTACATCATCCATGACACAAGCATGATGTAGAGATTCGGGTTTTAGAATTTATTGTGAATTATCAGATTTTACTATTCAGCAACAATTCATGTATTTAAAAACTATCCAAAAAATTCACGCTAATTTTTTTTGTCGTCAAGAATCCAAATATTATGTCCCTTTTTCAAAATTAATATTCTAAATATTATTAATTTAACAGGTAATTATAATTAAAAATTATTATTAAAAACCCAGTTTGAAAACATTAATTTACTTATTCTAAAATACATGTACATAATTATATTAACATCAATATTATTTTTATACTATCACATGTAAGGTTACTATTCATTTGGTCTTATCACTATTCATATGGGTATGTTACTACTCATAAGGGTAGGTTACTATTCACAAAAATATATATTTTTCTCATAGGACTCCAAATAGCATACCAATCACAACAGTGAATAATTGATTTTTGAAATTCTCAACATAGTAGTGAAAAACATATTTTTAAAGGTTATAATGCACATATTAGTACACAATGTTTTGATTTCATGAAATGTTTATATGAAATAAATTTCCGTTTATAAAATATTGTGTTGGTACATTCTTCCCCCATTATGAAATTTCTCCCTCAAAATTTCCTTTTATATTCATTTCCATAAATATGTACGGGTACATTTACTTCATTGCCTCATCTAGTTCCCAAGTTTCCACATACTATTTGTAGTTTCTGCATAGTACCTTGACCCGATGAGTAGTCTTGTAGCATAGAACATTGTCTCTATAATCCAAGATCTTCACTGGTTGTTCCTTATTAGAATGAGCATCCTCCAATAATACCACCAATTAAGAGAGTACATGATAAGGGTTAGGTATGTACTTCCCAAAGGGGGATACATGAAATAATCATGTACTTTCAATATGGTAGGTGGATGTTCCAGTAGATAGTCCACAGCTCCGATTCAATCAAGGATCTCGAACGGGACGATGTACCTCGTAATCTGCTTTCCATTCATCCCAAATCTTATGATCTTCTTCCACAGAGATATGCGCAGAAATACCATGTCTCCAACATTGAAATCAAGAACTCATCAATGATTATCTTCATTACTCTGAGGTTGACATTGGGTGACCATGATATTCTACTGAATGGTTTTTACCTTCTCCACGATTTCTTCAACCATTTCAGGTCCTAGCAGCTTACACTCACCGACTGCATCCCTACACACCGTTTTTCTACACCTTTTCCCATAAATGTCTTCATATGGTGCCATTCAGATGCTTGAGTAGAAACTATTCTTATAAGAGATTTAAAGTAGTGGAAGATATTGTTCTCGTCTTCCTTTGAATTCCATAGATCATTCTCTCAACATGTCTTCCACTATTTAAAAAGTCCTCTAAGGTTGTCCATCAGTTTGAGGATGATAGGCCATACATAAGATCGATTCAATACATTGAGCATGTTGGAGACTTTTCCAGAACATCGAGGTGAATATCGGATCACGATCAGATATAATAGATAGTGGTACTCCATTCATCCATACCGCCTCTTTATTATATATCCATGAAAATTTATTTAATGAAAAATCTTCTCAAATTGTGAAAAATTGTGTTGTCTTGGTACGAAAATTTACTATAACCCATACATCACTGTTTCCACTAGATGTCCTTAGATGTCCAGTGACAAATTCCATGATACTGTTCTCCCACTTCAATGTTGGTATGGGTAGTGGTTTCAGGACCACCTTAAAATTTTTCCTCTCATCCTTCAAATATTGAAATACTAGGAACAATGATCATTATTTAGAAATCTACCTTTTCATATTGTCCCACAAAAAGCGTTCATGGAGGTCTCGATACATCATTGTGATCCCGGGTGGATAGAGATGCTTGATCTATGTGCATAATTCATTATATCCTTATTTATCTATATATCGTATGGTACACATAATCATGTCCCATATCTTACAACTCCTTCCTCATGAATTTATAAATCAGAGTATTTCTGATTTCATATTGCTTCCACCCTTTTCTTAATTTCCACATCTTTTCTTTGAGAGTCATTTATTTTCCCCATGAGGGATGGGTGATAAATAATTTTATAAATTATTGATGATGTTCCTCCTATAGATATTTCCATGTCTATTCCTTTGAAATATATAAAGATCAGATCAATTTCAATTCTCATCATTGATAAAGATGCAAGAAGATTTCTTCTCATATCATATACCACTATGATTGCCTTAATAAGATGGTAGTGGATTGAGAAGTCATAATCCTTAATGAGCTCTATCCAACATGGTTTGGAACATAATACTCTTTTATTGTGTGAATATTTATTTGAGACTATTGTGATCAATATATATATTGTACTTCTACAAATATAGATAATGTCGACGGATTATCAATGAAAAGATCACTAGAACCAACTCTAGATCATTCAATGGATTGGTTTTCTCATGGATCTCCAGCTGTATTGAATCATAGGCTATCTGTTAATCATTTTTCATTAGCACACAACCAATACACTTCTTATAAACATCATTATGCACCACAATAAGTTCTCCACTTGTTGGGAGATTGAGTACCGAGGTAGTTATAAGTTTCTTTTTTAACTCCTTGAAACAATATTCACATTCACGTTAGAAGTAAAAATTACTCCTTTCCTTGTGATCATGGTCATTGGGTCTGAAAATCATGAAACATTTTTCACAAATCATCGATAATGTCCATGTACACCCAAAAATCTGTGGATCTACATTACAGAATAGGTCCTGGGAAACACATCAATTGCATTTTTCTTGGAAGGGTCCACATATATCTTTTTTATGGTGATATCATGCCCTGAGAATGATACTTTCTTTATCTAGAACTCACATTTACTGTACTTTTCATAAAACCTCTCCCTTCGCAATGTCTTTAACAGAATATTCAAATTCTCATCATATTCCTCCTTGATCATGGAGTATATCAAAATATCATCAATAATGAATGCCAAAATTTTTTCAAGGTATTCTCCAAAGACTCTATTAATTACTTCCATGAAAATTTCTAGAGATTTAGTGAGTCTGATGGGTATCACTATGAACTCATATTGTTCATACATCGTTCGAAATGTCATCTTGTTAATATCTTCCTTTCAAACTTTTAATTGGTGATATCCCGACCGAAGTTCCTCCTTAGATAAATAACATTCCCCACGATGTTGATCTGAAAATTCATCTATCCATGATAAGGAATACTTGTTTTTTATCATGATTTTGTTGTGCTGACGATAATTAATGAAGATGGGGATTGATTTTTCCGTCTTCTTGATGAAGAGGACTGGCGCACCCCACAGTGAAGCACTCGGGCGTACAAAACCCTTCTCAATATTCTCCTGCAACTGTTTCTTCATTTATTCCTACTCTATGGTGGACATTATAAAAGGTTTAATTGATATTGGTAAAGATCTAGGGATATGTTCAATATAGAACTCAACCCCTCAGTCAGTAGGAAGACTACGAAACTCTTTACGTAATACATCTATGTAATCCCACACGATGTCAACATCTTCAAGTCATCTCTTCTCCTTCGTCTCAATCATTTTTTCAAGATATTAATTCTCACAAGGCAGTAATATCCACACATTAGATGACGATTCTAAAAGAGAATAATCTTTATACTTACACATGTAAAGAATCAAAGGATGCTTTTGTATGTGAAGGTTGATCTACCATTCTCGAAATTTGATGTTATCCTTGTATAGAGATAGCCAATCCATTACCAATACATAATCAAAATCTACAAAAAGATGTATGAAGATATTTGATGGAAGGTTCAGTCCACAAACCTTAACTGCAGAGGATTTATAAACCATGGACACAATAATTTACCCATTTGTTGTTTTAACATATAACTTTTCCTCTAATTTTGGAGCTGATTTTTTGAATTGTTCTACTAAATATTCACGATATTAATGAATTCATAGATCCAGAATCAAATAGTACATTCCCTATTCTTGAATGAATAACTAGCCTACCTGTCACTATAACATTTTCTGGATCCACCTCAGTATTAGTGATAGAATATGACCTTCCTTGTTGCCTTTGATTTTGTTGCTAATTTCCTCCAATAACCCTCAACATAGGGAAATGGTTTTCATAATTACCATGCTCTTTCAAGTTGTAACACTACACCGCAGGCTGAGTGTTGAGGTGAACCTTACTTTATTCTTTATAAATTGTGGGATTTTTCATATCCCATCGGCAGTACATGTCCTGATGACCAAACATTACACATTTGAAACAATTCTTGGTTCCCTTTAGATAGTTCCCCGAATGCTTCTTCCGATAAATTTTACAAGGGGAAACTCCATGATTCATTCCATCATAGGTTTTTTTGTTGAACCATCCATATTCTTTTCCAATTTTCACTTCATTTCACTAGGCCCATGAGACCTCTAAGAGTCTCCAATCTCCATTTCAACATTTATGTCAAATAAAACAATCTCCTCAAAACTATAAATGTATATAATCTCCAACTCTTTTCGGAGTCTTATATTTTGTCCGCAAAATAAGTGACCCACCTTGCTTTTAGTGTTCATGAAAATTCCAAAGGTATACCTTGTAATCATTGTGATGTTTCCTTCATACTCCCTGATAGACACCTATTTCTTATTTTTGATCCCAAATAACACTCGTTCAATCTTGATATGGAGGGTTTAAGGAAAATATTTGTTAAAAACATACCCTGGATTTCATCCTAATCCATGGAATCAATTTCCTCTGGGAAATTTTTAATCTCGATCTGTTTCCACCATTGATCATCATCCCCATAAAAACGACAGACCCCCACTACAACATTCTCTTCATCTAAGAAATGGAGGATGGAGAATATCATTTCAAGGGAGTTAATCCATTCTCCTATGAGGAGGGGATTACATGATCAACAAAACATTAGAGGCCATTCCAAAAGGATATATTCAATGAAAACTTGCACATTTCATGGAGGAGGAGGGAGTTAATTCTGATTCATTTTAATATTCATAACTCAAGAGACCCTAGGATGACTTTCCTGAAGTTCTATGCACTCGCACTCGTCATATCAGGCATATCATTGGGAAAATCATCACATTTCCTATTACCTTGGTTTTTGAAATGTGTTCTTCTATTTACTAAAATTAACAAAGTAAAAGAACGTATAATTTAAGGTCTTGAATACTTATCTATTGAGCATATAAATGAATATTGGAACAAAATAGGATAAACTTGTAAAGGAGAATAAGATCATAACTTGTGATCCCCCGTGACTCAAACTAGGTTACCCATGATCTATTTCATAACTTATATTCTTAGGGTATTTTTCCCTTAATAATGTTTTCTACTAAGATCATGAATCTACCAAAACATATCCACTAGTACTGTCGTAACCAAGAGTGCAGCAAGGCCTGTTTTCATGCACCAGTTCCAGTTTAGGTATAGCTCAATGTTTTTTTATCAGGTTTTACCCCTAGATACATCTGTGCCAGAGCCACCACTACCTTCTCGTATCTAGATAGAGATGTATTTTCTTGATGAACCACTTACTCAATACTCACAAATATTTAGCAATGTTTTCTTATTCATAGTTTCATCCTAAAATTATAACTATGGTGATATATTCCAAATATCAAAAAATAACTAGACCATGCTCTTATACCATCAATAGCAACCCATGCCTTTTAAATAAAACATTACATGATTTTAATAATAATTATACATCAGAGTACAAACCAATGAACATTAAGTCTAGTGTTATGGAAGAAAATGTACATAATCATAAAACATGGGGTTAGAAACACTTCTTTAATTAATATGAACAACGATATCCTAACTACCTTTGAGCCCTTTAATTATCATAGGGTGCTCGAGGGAACACATTGAAATGCACTGTGTTGCATTTGTTGTCAATGAGGCATGATGTTGTCATGGAATGAATGGATGTCAAGGAATGTCAAGATGTGAATGACAAAGGATGTGATGGTGATGGTGATGAAGGAGAATGGCCATGGTAGTAAGATGAATGTCACTTAGGAGATTCACTAAGTGACATAAGATGTTGTGGTTGAAACATTCTCTATGTATATCAGACGATTGAAGAACTGATATTAATGTTTCCGTACTTGTATCAAGATGAAACTAAGTTACACCACTTGAATAATGGATGATGATGGAGTATCATCATTACTTCTGACGATTGATGAGCTGATCTTTATGTTATAAGAACTTGTATCAACTGGATACAAAGTCACAACAATGTTAGAAGGTCGTGTATTGTATTGACAATGCATGAGGAGATGAAAGGGATCCATCCTCAAGTTCTATGTGGATGAAGTGGTTTAATGAAGTCCATGCACTATCACTTAGTGCATGTGAATTTGAAGTTGATCCAATTGATCTCTGACTAGATCAATGAAGCACATTGAAGAAATCTTTGATTCAGGAGTTCGGTTGAAGATGAATAACCTTTGGGAATTCCATTCCAAAGTGATTAATAAATGTTGTAGAGAATTGGAGGAATTCTAATGAAGAAGAAGAATAGATGAGGGGAATGTCTTAAAAGATGGCATGAAGGGAAATTGGCATTTACACTTGTCACTTTGTTTTTTTAACAAAGCACTTGTGTTTTTTAAAAATAGCCACCAAGGAAGGCCCGCCGAGGGTCATCACCCAAGGCTCATGTGGGACTCGGGGTCACCACGCCCATGGGGAACCCTCAGGCCAAGGCAGCATATCCCTGAGGCAGAAGGTTGAGGCCGTGTATAAGCCCCGAGGCCACGTGGTGATGAAGCCCGCGCAGCGTGAGCGCGAGGAGCGTGCCCGAGGGTGCATAGTGGGCGCCAGTGGCGCGCCCGCAGGGAGCATAGGTGGGCGCAAAGCGCGCCTGCTAAGAAAACACGATGCGGGGCGGCACAGTGGTGGGGGAAGTTCAACTGAGCGGATGTAGGGAGCTCTTGGGTGATAAACCGCGGAAAAATTGGGATCCGTTTCGATGTGGGACGCGGGATTTTGCCACGGAGCGAATCCTGGCTGCTCGATTGATCGCGCGCCAGATCTCGGCTGCAAATCTAATCTGCCGCGGCCCATTCTGATCGCGGCCATCCAAAGAGCTGATCCGACGGCTGCCACATCGTCTTCCTCGAGCTCAGCCGAAGACCACCCCGCGAAGCCGCCACTGAACCAGAGGCCTCCCGAATGAAGAATTCGAGTTCCCGGCCACCTCCGATCAAACCGAAGGGTCCATGGTGATAGTCTGGCCACACTAAACACGATCATGCCTACAAATGACCATGCATGCAATGTTTGGAAGAATCCGAAGAAGGCCAAGGCAAACAACGTTGCCGAGGCATCGGGTGTTCGTGCTTTGCATAAATGGGTCTAAACAGGGGCCATGCACATGTTAAAATACATGCACGTGAAGAAAGCCGAAACATAAGTGAACCCGCGTAAACAGAGAGAAGAATATCAAGATTTAGAAAATCTTGAAAACCCGAGAAGCTCGGGAATTCGAGAGATATCTCACGCGGAAGATTTGGAATCCCTCTGCCTATAAAAGGAGCACCCAAGGCTCTGAATTTGCTTGCTGAATCTTTGTTGAAGATCTGAAGTCCTGCGAAGCCTCGGTGCTTAGCGAAGAACAGCCTGCGCGCACAACTTGTGCGGCAGTGAAGCCCGGAGCCATCCCATGGCTCTGTTAGTTCCTTTTGCGCACTCCTTGCGTGAAAGAAGAAGGGGAGAAGACCCATGCGCGTCTCCCTTGCGCGACAGGAAGGAACTCTCTCTGCCCGGATACTTGCGCGGCTGGAGTAGCTTGCGCGCCCCGCGGTGTTGCACCTTGCACACACGAGGCAGTAGAAACCTTGCTCTCCCAAGGCTGGTTGCACCTTGAACCCTGCGTGCCCGTGTATCCTTGGATCCAAGTCTACCTTGCGCGGCTCTTAAAGAACAGTGGAGTGCATACCTAGTGTGTGTGTGAAAATGGAGTAAGAGGACCCTACGGTTTTCTGTGCGCAAGGAGAACCCGAGACCATACTTGTGTGTGCACCAAGTGAAGACATACACCATTTGTGGGTGCAAAGTGAACAAGAAGGCCAAGGCCATACCGTGTGTGTGTGCCACTTGGGAGAACACCTTACGGGCGGTGGGTGTGCAAAGGAGGAAGGTCGTAGCCTTGTGGGTGCACACTTTGAAGAACAAATAAAAGAACATATTTTGTGTGTGTGCAAAACAAGAAGCGGAACAAGGCCGAAGCCTATGAGTGGGCACCAAGTAAAGACCACACATTTTGTGTGTGTGCAAAGTGAAGGAGGAAGGATAAAGACTTACCTTAGTGGTGTGTGTGCAAAGGAATAAAAAGGCCGAACCTAGTGTGTGCACTAAGGGAAGTGTATACACTTAGAAGAAGTGGAAGACTTCCACACTAAAGTATAACACACTTTTAAGTGTGTGAAAAAATTGAACAAGGTGTGTGAAGTTCAAGGAAGGTCTGTGCTTGAAGTGATTACACCCTTTGTGGGATTATTTCACCAAGAGAAGAAGAAGGGGAGTGCAATCATGCATGCATGCACATGCACACGTGAACAAAGCCAAATCTGGTTGTGTGCATTTGAGGAGTCCAAGACCAGGAGTTACTGAAGAGTTTTGAGAAGCCAAGCAATCAGTGCATGAGGATGCAGAGATGCCATGCACTCAGTGCATGAAGTTGATGTGAAGTGAGACTGGACCAGACTGATGTTAAAGACATCAGTTTTCTGAGTATTCAGTAGTTGGAGAGAAGCCAGGTCATCTTGAGAAGAAGGAGATAAATCCTGAGCAAGATGAGAAGACCTGATCAACTCAAGTGATCAGAGGTACAGATCAAGGCCAGCAGTCTTTATCCCAGACTGCTGAAGATACTTGAAGAAGCTTAAAGTGAAGAAGAGCTACTCGTGTGACTCGAGGAGCCAGGAGAAGCCCCCTGTGAGACTCTGGGTGGAAGAAGCCTTCAGTGGGATTCTGGAGCAGGCCAGTGGGACTCTGGTAACACTGTGGGACGCAGTATAAAGACCCTCCTATGGGACTCAAAAGAGATACAGTGGGACTCTGTATCGTCCATTGTAATACTAACCGATTATAATGGAGAAACCATGTTGGGGTGTATAACCAATATGGCAAGGACGTAGGCCTTTGGTGCCGAACCTTGTAAATCCTTGTGTCCTGTGCCTTTACATTTACTGCATCATTCAAGGAAAGTCTGAGAGATACAAGAAGAGTGGATCGAGGCCTTAACAAGCCATAGAGGTTTAATTGATTAAGAATCAATTAGTAAAGAGTTTTAAAGGATCACTGATTCACCCCCTCCCCCTCTCAGTGATTCACACTGATCTGGGCACTTCAATTGGTATTAGAGGGAGGGTTACCTCTAAAAGATCCAAGAGAGTCTATATGGAGTGCATATTTGAGGAAATGAAAGAACAGCCTCAAATGGAGATATCTGCCAAGACTCTGTAAAACAGAATGAAGAAACAAGCAAAGAAGATGAAGAAGAAGGTTGTTGCAATCAGAGAAACTCCTACTATGGAAAGAAATGTGAAAGTCACATCAAGTGACAATTCCTTTTATCATTCTTCTGATGAAGCCTGCTCTAGCTGTGATGAAGATGGAAGAAACAATGATCTTATAAATGCAATCAAATATCATCAGAAGACAGTCCCCAAGGATGTGACAATGTGTATAGCTACATGCATCCTTGATCTTCAAGAAGAATAACTACAGCTAGAAGATGAATCCAATTCTCTGGAATTCCAATTTTCTAAAAGGGTTGGCATAACCAACACTCTCAAAAAGCTGGTGAAGGCTAAAGATGAAACAGTATCGCTTTGCAATGAAAGATATGAAGACACTACTAAATAATTGCAAAGAAGCATTTTTTAGAAGGAATTCTTTAAAACTGTGATCAATGATGTTTTCCATGCACTGGAAAAGAGCCACAAAGTTTCAATGAATGTCATAGATGCTCAACATGAAGACAAAGTAAACAGGGTGAAGGAGCTGGACAATTCATTGATAAAAATAAAAAAGGTGCATGGAGACCAGATAAAGCAGCAGGAAGAGAAATGGGAATGAAGGCTAAGAACTATTGAGGATGAGAAGAACTCCCTCAATATGAAATGCTTAGAACTGGAGGTGATATTGAAAAATCAGCAATCACCCAAAGCCAAAGCCTCCCAGTCAGCTGAAAGGAGAAATGTTGCTACTCAAGTATGCATTGACCAGGATGATTCTAAAAGAAGGAAATCCTCTAATAAAATGGAAACATCTTCTAAAAGGAAGGTACCATCCATACCATCTTGTAATCATGCTTCTAAAAGTGTTTCTACTAAAAGTGCAGGATGGAAGAATGAATCCAAACAAGTATGGATGAAGACAGTGAAGAAATAATGCTCTCCTTAAACAACACAGCAAGTCAAGAAAAGTACCCAACAATCAGAAGGACTGAAGAGGTCAAGATTTGTGGGTCAGTGTTGGTGTTGTAATAAGTATGGGCATTGTGCAAATGATTGTTGGTACAATCCTCTCAATGTTAAAGCACAAGGGAAGCCCATGCCAAGGGGGAGCAAGCCAGAAGGAAATAAGAAACATCCATAGGTCCAGAGACATCTGTTTACTGCTAACATATTTGGATTTCTTGACAACATCTGGGATGGTTGCAAAAGTGGTCAAAAGAATGATACATGTCAATCTCCAAATGTATCCAAAGCTAGAAAGAAGAAAAGATCACAGAACCTGGCTCAGAAAGAATCCTTGGGAAGCAAGCATAAGAAATTGGAAGATTCTCCCAAGAAGATTATGAAAAAAGAAGAGAAGTCCTTGGAATTCAAATCCAAGACGGGTGATGCATCAAGAAGAGCCACCAAGAAGACATGCTTCTACTGTGGAAAGAAAGGTCATACGATGGATCTTTGCAAACAAGCCATGGAAATCAATAGAAGCCAACTGAACTCAAACAGACAATCAATCCAGAAGAAGCAGAAGGGATTGGTTGAAAATAAGTTGCCTAAGAATGGTGGCTTAACAGTATCAAAAGAACCATGTGGAATTTCCAAAACTAAGGCCTCACTTCCAAATGACTTGTTAGTCATATGGCCTAATCAGTTGCAACTTGCCAAAGATCTACAAAGAGCGGAAGATGAAGTTCTGGCAATTGCTAAGGCAAAAGGGAAGAAGAAGATTTCACATGAAGATGTATTGAGATCCACACCAGCACAAACATCATTGAAGATCAAATGTGCAAGTGTGAAGAATGGTGAAAATGGGACATATCGGTTGAGAGAATCTTCTCAACCTTGTTTTTCACATTGATGAACCAAGGAGGTTCCATATTATTCCCTAATCACTTGTATTTACATGTGCTAACATTACAGGGAATTGAAGATGATGATCGTTCTCAACTGGAGGATGGTTTGGACAGAATGGAGTGCACCCCTTGAGGGGGAGCCAATCTGAAGAAGATGGGATTCTTAGATTAATACCATATTGAGAAAAGTGAAGGTATTCCAATCATACATTCATCCCTTGTTTCTTAATTGTATTCATCATGAAAATTAAGGGGGAGTATTGATTGAAGTCAAATGGATGAAAGGGGAAGCTTTATCGTTACACCTGAACTTTTTAATGAGTTTTGTGAAGTATGTGCAGGATTTAGCAATTCCTTGTTATATCTGAAAAATTTCAAACCCCTTGAAGCATGATCTCACATGTACAATGAATTTTGGACAGCATTGAGTTCCTTGGTTACATCACTCTTGTTTTCTACACCGGGTTAGCCCACGTAGACATAGAGTTGATTTACTAAAGGTTCTTTGCTAAAGAGAACATGTGACATCATCCCTCTTTTAGTTCTTTTCAAGAAGATGCTATTCTAAGGGAGGAAGAGATGTTTTCGAAGAGAGTCACACCACATCTTTGCATTTGATTGCCAATAAGGGGGAGACAATATTGGCACACATATTGACCCATTCATATGTGCTGAAGAAGTGTATTGACAACAAATACAAAGGGGGAGATTGAAATTCACTGTGTTGCATTTGTTGTCAATGAGGCATGATGTTGTCATGGAATGAATGGATGTCAAGGAATGTCAAGATGTGAATGACAAAGGATGTGATGGTGATGGTGATGAAGGAGAATGGCCATGGTACTAAGATTCATGTCACTTAGGAGATTCACTAAGTGACATAGGATGTTGTGGTTGAAACATTCTCTATGTATATCAGACGATTGAAGAACTGATCTTAATGTTTCAGTACTTGTATCAAGATGATACTAAGTTACACCACTTGAAGAATGGATGATGATGGAGTGTCATCATTACATCTGACGATTGATGAGCTGATCTTTAAGTTCTAAGAACTTGTATCAACTTGATACAAAGTCACAACAATGTTAGAAGGTCGTGTATTGTATTGACAATGCATGAGGAGATGAAAGGGATACATCCTCAAGTTCTAAGTGGATGAAGTGGTTTAATGAAGTCCATGCACTATCACTTAGTGCATGTGAATTTGAAGTTGATCCAATTGACCTCTGACTAGATCAATGAATCACATTGAAGAAATCTTTGATTCAGAAGTTCGGTTGAAGATGAATAACCTTCGGGAATTCCATTCCAAAGTGATTAATAAATTTTGAAGAGAATTGGAGGAATTCTAATGAATAAGAAGAATATATGAGGGGAATGTCTTATAAGATGGCATGAATGGCAATTGGCATTTACACTTGTCACTTTGTTTTTTTTAACAAAGAACTTGTGTTTTTAAAAAATAGCCACCAAGGAAGGACAGATGAGGGTCATCACCCAAGGCTCATGTGGGACTCGAGGTCACCACGCCCATGGGGAACCCTCAGGCCAAGGCAGCATATCCATGAGGCAGAAGGTTGGGGCCGTGTATAAGCCCCGAGGCCACGCGGTGATGAAGATCGCACAGCATGAGCGCGAGGAGCGTGCCCGAGGGTGCATAGTGGGCACCAGTGGCGCGCCCGCAGGGAGTAGAGGTGGGCGCAAAGTGCGCCCGCTAAGAAAACACGGTGCGGGGCGGCACCGTGGAGGGGAAAGTTCAACTGAGCGGCTGTAGGGAGCGCTTGTGTGATAAACCGCCGAAAAACTGGGATCCGTTTCGATGTGGGACTCGTGATTTTGCCGTGGAGCGAATCCTCATCGCTCGATTGATCGCGCGCCAGATCTAGGCCGCACATCTAATCTGCCACGACCCATTCTGATCGCGGTCGTCCAAAGAGCTAATCCGACGGCTACCACACTGTCTTCCTTGAGCTCAGCCGAAGACCACCCCGCGAAGCCGCCGCTGAACCAGAGTCCTCCCGAATAAAGAATTCGAGTTCCTGACAACCTCTGATCAAACCGAAGGGTCCATGGTGATCGTATGGCCACACTGAACACGATCATTCCTAAAAATTACCATGCATGCAATGATTGGAAGAATCCGAAGAAGGCCAAGGAAAACAACATTGCCGAGGCATCGGGTGTTCATGCTTTGCATAAATGGGCCTAAACAGAGGCCATGCACATGTTAAAATGCATGCACGTGAAGAAAGCTGAATCATAAGTGAACCCACGTAAACAGAGAGAAGAATATCAAGATTTAGAAAATCTTGAAAACCCGAGAAGTTCGGGAATTCGAGAGATATCTCACGTGGAAGATTTGGAATCCCTCTGCCTATAAAAAGAGCACCCGAGGATCTGAATTTGCTTTCTGAATCTTTGTTGAAGATCTGAAGTCCCGCGAAGCCTTGGTGCTTAGAGAAGAACAGCCTACGCGCACTACATGCGCGGCAGTGAAGCCCGGAGCCATCCCTTGGCTCTGTTAGTTCCTTTTGCACACTCCTTGCGTGAAAGAATAAGGGGAGAAGACCCATGCGCGTCTCCCTTGCGCAACAGGAAGGAGCTCTCTCTGCCTGCATACTTGCGCGGCAGGAGTAGCTTGCGCGCCCCGCGGTGTTGCACCTTGCACACCCGAGGCAGTAGCAACCTTGCTCTCCCAAGGCTGGTTGCACCTTGCACCCTGCGCGCCCGTGTAGCCTTGGATCCAAGTGTACCTTGCGCGGCTCTTAAAGAACAGTGGAGTGCATGCCTAGTGTGTGTGTGCAAATGGAGTAAGAGGACCCTACGGTTTTGTGTGTGCAAGGAGAACCTGAGACCATACTTGTCTGTGCACCAAGTGAAGACAAACACCATTTGTGGGTGAAAAGTGAACAAGAAGGCCAAGGCCATACCATGTGTGTGTGCCACTTGGGAGAACACCCTACGGGCAGTGGGTGTGCAAAGGAGGAAGTCCGTAGCCTTGTGGGTGCACACTTTGAAGAACAAATAAAAGAACATATTTTGTGTGTGTTCAAAACAAGAAGAGGAACAAGGCCGAAGCCTATGTGTGGGCACCAAGTAAAGACCACACATTTTGTGTGTGTGCAAAGTGAAGGAGGAAGGCTAAATACTAACCTTAGTGGTGTGTGTTCAAAGGAATAAAAAGGCCGAACCTAGTGTGTGCACTAAGTGAAGTGTATACACTTAGAAGAAGTGGAAGACTTCCACACTAAAGTATAACACACTTTTAAGTGTGTGAACAAATTGAACAAGGTGTGTGAAGTTCAAGGAAGGTGTGTGCATGAAGTGATTCCACCCTTTGTGGGTTTTTTGCACCAAGAGAAGAAGAAGGGGAGTGCATGCATGCATGCATGCACATGCACACGTGAACAAAGCCAAATCTGGTTGAGTGCATTTGAGGAGTCCAAGACGAGGAGTTCTTGAAGAGTTTTGAGAAGCCATGCAATCAGTGCATGAGGATGCAGAGATGCCATGCACTCAGTGCATGAAGTTTATGTGAAGTGAGACTGGACCAGACTAAAGTTAATGACATCAGTTGTCTGAGTATTCAGTAGTTGGAGAGAAGCCAGGTCATCCTGAGAAGAAGGAGATAAATCCTGAGCAAGACGAGAAGACCTGATCAACTCAAGTGATCAGAGGTACAGAGCAAGGCCAGCAGTCTTTATCCCAGACTACTGAAGATACATGAGGAAGCTTAAAGTGAAGAAGAGCTACTCGTGTGACTCGAGGAGCCAGGAGAAGCCCCCTGTGAGACTCAGGGTGGATGAAGTCTTCAGTGGGATTCTGGAGCAGGCCAGTGGGACTCTGGTAACACTGTGGGACGCAATATAAAGACCCTCTTGTGGGACTCAGGAGAGATACAGTGGGACTCTGTATCGACCATTGTAATACTAACCGATTATAATGGAGAAACCATGTTGGGGTGTATAACCAACATGGCAAGGACGTAGGCCTTTGGTGTCGAACCTTGTAAATCCTTGTGTCATGTGCCTTTACATTTACTACATCATTCGAGGAATGGCTGAGAGATACAAGAAGAGTGGATCAAGGCTAACTTCAATCCACGTTTATAATTTTAGTATGGGAGAAAGATATCCACCAATATCGTTTCATATCACACCTCCTGAAACATAACATTAACCAATACATTGGGGAGCTATTTAGGTTCACCAATCTCATCATTTTCATGAATATTATTTCCCCAAAAAATATCATACAAAATCAACCAAACCTAAACATAAGTATAACCATGGAAAGAATTGCGTACCACAATCAAGACATAAAACATAACCAATGAGTTTATCATGAATATGTCCCTGATAGAAAGGTATTAGAACATACATGGACATTAATAATGTAAAATAGGAATATAACATGGGATGTGGTGTCAAATATATGTGACAACATATTAGAAATGTATATGAAAACATTATCAATAAAACATTTTGGGCGGTTATCCGGAAAATACTATAGAGCTGTTAAAATAGGAAAAAACATAATCATTTATATAAAACCAGAATTGAACCATGACATTTTTCATAATAAAATTAATGATTTTTTAAATACAATGGTGGAATAAAATAGTGGATAGAGTGCACTTGAAATAGGGTAAAAATTATGGAAGTTCCCTTAAAACATGTTTGCTTATTGGGACATTCTAAGGAGGGAATCCTTTGAAAATATTTATATAGCCAATAGAGAGTGACGAATGTGTATTCATAGAAGAATTTTTTTTAAACTAAAAAAGAATTTTGAATATTTCTAGAAAAATATAACAGAACTTCACATTGATATAAATTATTATTGGGAATCCTAAATGAACAAAAAGGGATCAAGTAGAATTTGTTACGGTTTATTGTCATGGTGGAAGGTGTACCTAAGTGGTCTTTAGGAGAGAGAAAAAGTGATTATCAGTACATATTCATCATGAAACAAGTATGGGGAAGTTAAAAAATATTCCCCATAATTTGGTATTACCCATAATAAGGAATAATATAAAAGACAATCATGATTAAGAGTGAAATGTAGATGATCCATTACCTTAAGTCTGGTGGTGATCTTTTCTTGAACATAATGACCTGGATAAAACAATTTGGGTTATTAATAAATAATTAATTAACCACTTATATATTTAATTTATTTATTATTTCCCTTTTTAGTTCATTCATTATCTTTTGGATTGGTTATAAGGATAAATTTTATTGTTTGGGTCTGTTTTCTAGATTGGTTTTTAATGATATGTTCATGTTTGGATAACCAAGTATAATGAATGTCATGGTCATGAATTTATGTAATATGATATTAGTTAATATCAAGGAGATTTAACAGTTGTACGAATTCATTTGGTTATTGGGAGTGAAGATGAATGATTATATAAAGCCAAATTGAAAAACATTTTTGATAATTGGTGGGTTTTGATTACAACCAGAATGTTTTGATTTATAACATAATACCGTTGGTAAAAAAGGATTAATGAACTATAAATACAATATATATATATTATATATATACTAATCTGGTATACTCGTAATCGAAATGGTTTCATGACAAGAATTAACGATGATAACAGAAACATATAAATTGTTGTACTTGAATGTGCTAAATTAGCACATCAGAAATTGTGATTTCATTTCTTTCAAATAAAAGATGGGGAACGGCGAGATGAAAATGAAATATACCATTAGCATAAAAAATCCTAGTGAATTTATGTTACTAGTGTTATAATATTATTTGGTTGTAGGGAGGTGGGGAAAGAAACAAGAAAAGAAAAGTAGTTAAATAAAATAATATAATTTTAAAGAGGAGTTTACCTCTTGAAATTATCTCCTTTGAGAACCTCATAAGGGGAGAGGTTTTGGTATTTTGAAGATACTAGGTGATGTTGGACATGGGAAAGAGCATGGGGAGAGATTTTTACAGAATATTTGCAAGGCACAAGGCTAAAAAGTAGTGAAGAGAAAAGGGAGTGATGAGGTTTTTATAGTTGAGGAGAGGATGATTTTCATAATATAATAATCATTAATATAATATTTCTACCGAAAACTAGGATTATTAAGTATTCCACAACTAATAAGAGTAATCAGTGCATGTGAGTTCAAACCAATGGTTATTTAAATCATCTATGACTCAAGAATGATGCCGAAATTCAGGTTTTAGCATTTATTTTTAATTATCGGATTTTACTATTCATTAAAAATTCCAGTATTACATAAAAATTAAAAAAATTCACCCTAACTATATTTTTGAGTTGTATAATCCCAAAATGATGTCCACTTTTCAAAAATAATTTTTTAAATATGATTAATTTAATATTTAATTAAACTCTTAATTTATTATTAAAAACATGATTAGAAACATTCATTTACATGTTCTAAAATAAGGGTATATCATACATTCTCATGATTTTTTTATACTAACAAAGGTAAGTTTACAATTCATTGGGAATATAACTATTCATAAGGGTATGTCACTATTCCTAAGTGTATGTTAATATTCATAAAAAATTATGGTTTCCTTATTAGACTCCAAATAACTTACTCATTGTAACCGTCTGTGTAAGATTTTCAAAATATCAAAAAAAAAATTAAAAGACATAGATTTAAAGGTTACATAGAATTTAGAAGTTCATTATTTAGTGATTTCATGAAATATTTATATGAATTTAATTACCATTTATAATAAACAAGGTCGTCGCTTTTTTTTGGGAGGAGAATAATCCCAGTGCTATTTTGGAAGAATATATTTCAGATATCGATGTCATTTATCATTCCATACATGTATAAGGGTTTGATGCGTCCTATAATTTGTGCATATTCATATTGATCTATGAAGGATATAACTGCATAATATTCTCCAAGATTGACCTATGTTTGGTAGAAATAACCAGTGGTACTTCGGCTTCAAACTCATTTGGACATAGCGAAGCCTCTATGATAGCTTCCTTGAGATCTACTGATATATATATTTCAGCCATGAATTAGATATTATATGGAACTATATCTAACATGATTATATTGCAATATTTTTTATCTAAAGGACAGTGATTCCCAACACGGGGATGAACTTTTTCAAGCGCTTTTGGGGACTGATCATTTGATAATGACGAGTCAACCCTCGGCACCAGAGTAGGAGGATCATTCATCCTTCATGAATTGAGTTGGGTATATTTTCTCACATTATGAGAGTAATTAGTCACTCATTATTCCTATAAACAATACTCCATGATGATTGGACCGGTCTCGGTTCCAGTTGGGAAGGGGATTATAACATTCCTGGTCAGATCTGTAGAAGTGTCCTCCAATGGGTTTTTTGCAACACAGATAGTCTGAGTGGGGTTTCATCCATATTCAAGATTTCCCCCATGGTTTTGTCTCCTATTGTATCCCTATATTTTATAGATTCTTTTTCCAACCACTTGGATGAATGTGGGGAATTATGGTTGATAATCATACTTATTGTCGGAGAAATGATCCATGAAATAGAAGAAATTTACAAAGACAATAATCATATCACCTTTAGATGATGTCTTGGCCTCATCATCTGCTTCTAGATGTGCTGTTTTTCTAGGAGGATCCCATTCCATTGGATTTTTTTGGCACGAAACTCAAGAGTGTAAAAGTCTTCCTTGGTCATGTCACAAGTTCATATTCACGTACATGCTTTCTAATCTTCGGATGAGACTATAGTTCAGTGTTTTTACTATAGAGAATTTTTTATCATATGATAAATGAAAGGTTTAATTAAGAGCATTTGGAGTAATGGTCAGTTTCTTCAATTTTTCATGGAATATTCCTTTAGCTCGGTTGACCGCCTTATTAGTCATCCAACTATAATCCTTTTTTTCTTTTTTGTTAACATTCTTTTCCCAATCCCCTTCTTCTTTTGGATCGATGTTGAAAACATATTTCACTTGTGATGGCGATGATCCTGGCTTGACCTTTCTGGTATCTATCATCTCTTTTAAGTGGTACTTAATGACAATGTAATCCTGAATTTCTTGTCCCAATAACCGATGTAAGGTACAATAATATGGTGTTTCCTCAAGACCTACTTCTTCATCCCACATTGGCTCAGGATTATAATGTAGGTTTCAATTTATGGATTCTATAAAGTATCCACAAACTTGGTCATCCTAGTTTGAGTGTAAATTATTTATGTGTTCCTCAAATTGATTTCGTTTGGACCCCTTTGCTCATTATTATTGGGTGGTGGCTGCTGATGCCCGGATGGACCCACATTGTTTGGTGGGTGCCTTGGAGCTGGGGCCCATGCAGGGGTGTCTTAACAAAGATAGAAGCCTCTTGTACCCTCTTTAATATTTTTAATTGCGGTGATAGGGTTTCTCAAGACATGATATTATTCCATTTTGGGGAATATTCTATCCTTCAAGTATTGTCAGAGATGTACCGAAACCCAGATGTGTACTTCATAAGAATGAGTGGAATTCATATCTTATCTCATAGATTGTCGATGAACATGGGAAACATCTCATAATTACAGAGTGACTGATTCATTGAGGGGGTCAAGATGTTCCATCTGGAGATGAAGTATGGGACACTCTCATTCTTTCAATGTTTGGAGTTCATGTTATAACTAACTATTATTTTGTGTAATGTCGAGCTGAACTAGAATAGGAACTAGTGTTAAAGAACCTCCCATCCCTTATAGATATATCTTTCAAACTGATGTACCATAAGATGATTGATAATTGTATAGTTCACACAATGAATCAATGTTTTATATCTTCGTTGAATTCGAGTTCACATCATGGTATCACACTAAAAAGAGTAGTGCATTAGATGCTTCTCTAAGTCCCCCTAGACATGAACACTATAAATAATACATTCAAAATTTTTTTTGGAGGTCGGACATTGATCACCCAGTTCGGGTAGGGGCTTATTTCTGGTTGTAATATAGGGATGCGTCCTTCCACTGATTTTTTAGTGGTTAATAACATGACGGTCTTCTGGAACCCTGTAATTCATATATTGTTGTACCAAAGAAATAGAAGGAATGGTCGGTGGAAATAATGAATGTGTCAGTACTACTTGACTTTTAATAAGAAACCTATCTAGGGGCATCCTTTACAGATTTTTATGAATCTATTCTTGTTGCATCCCTAATAGAGGGAAGTCTTGATATCCCACCAGGATTGGGATTAGGTAGAATGATGATCTCGATGCCACCCCGAATGAGCCCTTCCATCCATTCTTAATTTGTATGGATGATCACATGAAATATAGGGAAATATGAGTGCTATTTGTGTTGACACTCCACCATAGGAATATTCATAATAGGTTGGAATTCCCTTAGGAACTTAGTGTTGATTCACCATAGCCCTTTCATTTCTTCCTCGTATTGAATGATTCTCTCCTTAAGCCTTGGGGAATCATCTTCACAGGGAAGAGGATATGGGCATAGACCATTCCCTTATTCCTCCACTTGTTATGGATTTATGCAGGAGGAAATTATGTATTGGCTGAAGGGGAAGAAATGGTTATGACAACTTTTAATTTTCTGTGTGCATAGATCAAGGCTCAGTGTGAACCATCTCCAGGAGGAAACCCTCTTATCTGGCTTCCTAATTATTTATATTATTTTTTTTGAGGTATGTGGAGATGATGTGGGTGATATTCACTGATGCATACCACAACATTGGTGGTGTTCTGGGTGTTGAATTATTGGAGAGCTTCGTATGCCCTTTATTGGATCATTTCCCATGATTATGTGATACTCTTCTGGTTTCTTGGTAAAGAGTGACATGTAGGAAGCCATAATATGATTGTGTAGTACGCATCCATTATGAGAAATAAGAATCATTAGATGGGGAGGAGTGGGTGTCCCTCTATCCATTGTTCTCCCCAGACAAGCGAATACAGACATCTCTTGGATGGGAATTTGAGATAAAAATGTCCCCAGACCCGTCAGATGGGGTTGGTCATATTCTTCTATTGATGTACCTCATCCATGATTTTTTGTTCTTTTAGGGAATTTATGATTTTATAATGCCCTCTTCCCTATGAAATGGGGTTTATCCCTTGTTATTGCTGATGCTGCTACTATTTCCTCCTTCATTATCTCACTCATTCACATGTTGATGTGAGTCGAATATGGTTTCAGGTATGCACGTGAATTACGTACTTCTATGAACATGAAAATGGTTGTTTTATTGGATTTTATTAAACTGGAAGCCTGCTAGATGATATCTATTTCATGGTTCAGGAGAATATCAGTGGCTCCCTTTCGCTACACCAATAATAGCTGACAATTAATAAAGCCTAGCTCTTAATGAGTATTCCACCTTTCCTGAAATGGGAATTCATCTGACTACCTTATTTAGGAAATGAAATTGTAGTATTCCATTTCAATTGATTTATAATAGATGGGGTGTGAGTTGAAATTTAGAGCTCCATGTTCTCCCCATAACCGGATATGAACACCAAATGGGGCATCACTAATAGGGAAATGCATCTTGTGCACTGCATGGAGGTAGGCCAGGATCGAGCCATTTATTACCATTTTGGATTGAGAATTCCCTTCAAAGGGAATATATTCTAAGTAGATTTTATGGTTTGGATCCCCTAATATGTTATCATGGTCATTGGACCAATCATGGGGGAAAATTTTTCCTTTAACATGTAGAGCGTATTCCTAATATTTAGGTGAATGTTATGCATACAATTCTCTGACATCTCTTTTTTTATGTGGAATAATGAACTGTCCATCGAAAAATACATAACTGGCATGTGATCCCTTTCTATTTTTATTCTCACATGAAAAACAAATTTTTGTTGTTCCTCTAGTGGCTCATCTTCTTGGTCCACCAAATTTGAGTTCCACTTAATTATTTCATTCCATGTAATGGCGTTATAGTGATTCTTATTGATATTTGAACAGTATGGGGGTAGCTCAGAAGATGAGTGTAGCCTCCTGCCATCTTAGGGGTATGAAAGGATATCTCATTTCATGGAGAGAGTATCTCATATGTTGTAGTGCATTTTTCGAAGTGCCTCAACATATGTGTGATTTCTCGTATTCTATCCAACAAGGGGAGGACAATCTCACTAGAATAATTTTGATCCATAGAGAGGAAACTCACAATCAATGTTTGGATGGTAAGTTCTACCATCACAACATACCAATCGGCTGGAGAGAGGGATTTTTTAGCATATACCATAAAGGGGAACATCAGGGTGGATGGAAACAAGCTGAGGACCATCTTGCTTCTTAGTGCCATTGAGGGGAGGGCATTTACAATGACTGCAATTACAGTGAGGACTACCATTAGGGATCTGAATGTAGGGATAATATCTACAATGTAAACTCCGGGAAGGGCATTCAGGATGTAATAAAATGAGGTTAGGGCCTTATCATTACTTAATGTCATTGCAGGAAAGACATTTGTACAAACATCCATCATAGCAAGGACTACCATCTTAGGATGTTGTTCAACTACAGGGAGAAGCATATCTGTAGAATATTCCCTAGGCAGGTCCATCAGGGTGGAATACATTAAGGGGAGTACCTTCTTGTTGTATTATATTTTGGTCAAGGGGAGGGCTACCATAAAATTCATTATGAAAGATGATCTTGTGAATGATCATTTAGGGACCATGGAGTAAGCCCCCATGGGTGCTTTTGGGAGAACTCTATGAGATGTAGTTGGAGACGTTATAGAGAGGACCTCCACAACTACTACTATCACTTCCATAATTTGTTAGTATACTGACAGGAAATTATTCCTATGTTGAACATTTTTTGATGGTGTCATGAAAAATAGATTCTAGCATAAATGAATCATGAGCATGCTCTTTCTATCATGTTTCTTTTGATTCCCTTCATTTTT
This sequence comes from Viscum album, assembly GCA_963277665.1. Lineage (NCBI taxonomy): Eukaryota > Viridiplantae > Streptophyta > Magnoliopsida > Santalales > Viscaceae > Viscum > Viscum album. The sequence goes on along the minus strand of OY728162.1, from coordinate 1,361,657,822 downwards.
GTGTGCTATCTTTCAGGAAACAAGGTCCCCATTCGATTTTAAATAGGTTTCATGTATGGTTCATTGTTTGGTTGGTTCCTGTGATGTTGTCGATATATGCTGGCAAACTTATTGTGTTCTGGCAAGGATATATGCATGCCCTAGAGAGGCCACCATGATGGTTCAGTGTCCCATAGTTGAATGTTTATTTATTAATGATACGTTTTTCCTCGTATTGAAATATATGCATATTGACTGTCCTAGATAGGATCATGGATTTTGGTCATCTCCCGAGAAATTATTTGATATGGTGGATAAATCACCTCACCCAGAGTGATCAGGTGAAGTGCTTGACTCCATTATTATTCCACTAATATAATAAATTCTTGATAGGTCTGAAGGATATAGACAGTAATGAATGTCTTATCCTCTATCCAAGCCAAGATGTGTGGTGATATGTTTTTGTCTGGAATGGGTATTAATACCTATTCAAATGTTAGAGGAAGAGTTTGTGCCTACTCTGGTCCCCCATGTGTTTCTAGTTGGTACTATTGGTTCTCCTATGTTGGGGTAGTGGAACGAGTCTAACGACGAATATTTTCTCTAGTTTTTAACGTATTTGGATGGTGGGATTAATATTTGCGATAAAAAATATATGTTTACTCATTTTACACTATATTTGTCTCATGTTATAGATTTTCATCCATAGTAATTTGACTCTATTATTATTTAATTTCTACTATATTTGGCTAGTGTGATTCATACATGCAGGAACTATTGTTTGACAACCATTAATTTCTATCCCTATATAGATAGAGGATTTTTTTCATCAGTAGGTACTTTTTCATGCTTATAGTTGGGTGTTTTCCTATTTGGATAACGCACTTCTTGTGCATTGGTAGAAATTAATATCTGCTTGTCGTTTTCCGCTCTATCGGCATGGAGAGACCAGGGAGCGCTCTAAGGAATGTGTGTTTCCTCATTTAATGCGACCCTATTTATATTGTTGGATTCATATGAATGATCAGGGGTATGCATCGACACACATATTTCCACCATATTTCCATGATGGGCTTCAGTAGGAGGGGAGGGATTTTATGTCTTCTTATTTACTATTTCCAGATTCATGTGATAGACATCCTCCTCAGGATCCAAAGTGATAACATAAACTTGATTATGAATTTTCATCCATTAATGGTTAGTTTGAGGGGACCATTTCCATTGGACATCCGAAGGTTCCCTCTGCAAGGGATTCTTCTAAGAGGGAGGATATTGGGTGGTACGCCGCTGGTGGTGATATCATCTAGTAAGATCCCTTGAGCAGGGTTCACGTGCATCTCAGATGAATTAATTTTCACCAACATTATTTCCATACCTAAGATAATGTAGGTACTTGTTATTGTGCTCTAAGGATATAATTGGGAAGCATTTGGGGATAACTAGTGGGGTTGTCTTATGATGGATCTTCATTCATGACTAAAGAGGCAGCTAGCGGGCATTCATAGATTGGAGGGCCTGACTTGAGGCCCCCACTATAGGGAGAGTACCATTTTGATGGTACTATTTAATTATAACATTTGAAACCCATAATTGAAGATGATGGGTAGGAAAGGGTTTCTTGTTCATTTTTGGGGATCTGGTCATCCGTGTGATCTCTCACATTCATGTCTGAGAAATTTTTGGAGATTCCATTTTTATCAAAGAGAGATCTACTAAAAGACTATTATATAAATGTATGACCTATAAAGACAACAAAATGCTATCGAATTATAATCTGATGATCATATGTAATATTAATGATCCTGATTGTCCCTCTTCATTTTGAATGTGAAATGGTCTTGATGTGGGGTAATATGCCACCATTGCGAAGGATTCCTATCAGGTTAACCATTTTTTTCATCAGGGTTTGTGTTACACAATATATCGTGAAGGGAGATATGGTCCCACCGAGATTGGGTTGGGTATCATTTTTATGTAATTGAGTAGGTTCTACATTTGTATGATCTAGGTTGGTGATTACAATGGGGGTTATGTGTCTCGGAAATCAGCCATTGTTGGATACAATGTCCTTGACTGGTCTCCAAAGGGTATATTCGTAGAGTGAGAAACACCCAACGACCCTCGTTTCCATGATTCATTGACCTACTAACCAAAGGAAGTCGCGTGTTAGGTGATGATTTGGAAAAAAAACTTCAGGACTACATTTTTCAAGAGGATGGGAGGTCGGGCTCATCACACCTTTTTGGGGGGAATTATTTCTTACTCTGGGAATCTCTTATAGATTTATCAAATGACAATATTTTCAGGATTCTACTATTCTTTCCAAAAGTGTGTGTCCACGGATTACCCCTAGGTTTCATGATCAATCATGGATATGATTGGATAACAAATTACTAAGACAATGTGAGTGTATGTCCCATGATGAGGCACTCTGGAGTTTATCATCAACATGGTGGGACTGAATTTGATTTTATATCTAGATATAACCCATGATATGGGTTTCCTACATATGATCTTGGTATGAATCCGAACCCATGTAGTTCAATGTCACTCAACTGGACACATCTCCTTTTATGGTCATTTGAAAATTACACATCCATGCAGTTTAACATCATACAACAATGATATCTAGGTGAACAATGCCTAATAAATATCTAATGCGGGTATTATGCCAAGGTGGCCTGAGATACCAAGGAAATATATGGTCTCCTGAATGACTTTTCCCCCATGGAACATATGGTCCATAGAATTCTAGGTTTCATTGTGTATCATGTATGGACCTCAAAGAGAATTACTAGGTATCCTAGTTGATTAGGATTAAAATCCCACATAGTTGGGTTCATGTTGTGGCTTTATTGGGGAATACATGAGGGATATTCTCATTTGAAGGGGACATGTTATTTACATTCATGAATGAGATGATATAGAGCTCAGGCCTAGATGAAGGCTTCATATGTATCCCAGTTGTGGTGGGAAACAGATTTCTCATAGTTCATGGAGGGTTGTTCCAATGTCATATTAACACATATAATCCCACATGAGTCATGTTCGATATTAAAAACAATAGGATGTGAATGATTCAGCAATGGCATGGTTTATCTTTTCAACTAAGGTAAAATGAAGAGTTCATGAGGAAATAATTCATGGCGATGGTGTACAATGGTGCAGATCAATGAACAGTTCTACGTGAAATTATTGTGATGGTCATTATGTCCTTCTTGAAAGGATGGGGGCCATATCTAGGAGGGATTCCATAAAATTGTTTTTTGGAAAGGGTAGGGAAGTTTCATAACGTCAAAAGGATAATATAGAATAACTTCATTTAATTATAACCATCCCTCTTTGAATTGGAATGCATGTGATTAATCTTGATCCCTAGAATAGGTAGATCCATGTTAGTATCCTATGATTGTTCTTCGAGTTTACAATGGGAATGAAGTATTTTGAAAATTCATGTCATTCATAAAAATCCATGTATTTCCTTCGTGACTCTGCTATCAATGGGTATATACACTGAAGGGAACACTGATACTCCTGACAGTCTGTTCATACGGGTCCTGTGACTTTGATAGATGATTTGTCCTCATACTGACATACTAGTTCTCTAAGGGGATTCAGAATATGGGATTTAAATGGAAGGGAATGATTGGAACTAAAAGGTGTAAATTCTAGAGGTACGATACTTTGAATTGAATTTTTTCAAGTGTGGTGGGGTACAATCCGCATAGCTTTCGTGTATATAGCTGGAACAGTCGTCCACATACCGGGGTGGTACATGGATTTGGATGTGGTCCATTTAGAGGGGTGGTAAAAATATCTGGTTGTGGTCCTTATATCATTTTTTTACACAACCATTGGATCCATTCTCATACCATGGTGGTATGCAGTACTGAAGTACCTTAGTGCAGCAGAATGTTACTCCTCATAGGGTTTCATATGCAAAGAGACATGCTATATGGTATGTTGGACTAAAGATGATGAATTTGTCTAACAATTCGTAGGGAGTTCATTTTCAAATAGTGATGGTTCATGGTTTTCTTTCTAGGTTTACGGTTTTCCCATATTATTATGGTTTCCAATTTTTATGGATTGTGGCATGTTGGTATCTGTTGTAAATCGTTCAAAATTTTGTACATCACTAGCTGTTTTCTATTGAAGTCTTCATACAAAGACTTTGAGCTATCCGAAAATTGGATCCCTTTTATAGCTCTCCATGGGGTCCTTTAATTTATTTTCAAGGAGACTATATCTATAGACAAACAACACACTTTTCAGAATCCCATGGGATGATCGCATTGCCTATGGGCGACTCCGTCAATTGGGGCTCATAGTGTTGTGGTTCACGGTGGGGGGAATCATTACCTTGATTTCACATATGATGTAGTTCACAGGGCAATGACTTCCTTTCCCCATCTGTGAACTGCTTAGTCTGCCGGGATTGTATGTGGGGGGCTGTTTATCTTGTTTTCTTAAAAAACGTGATTTTTGGGTGAAAATTATACTCCACTATTTTTCTAATGAAGTGGTTTTTGGTTGACCAGTTCCCTTTATCAATCATTTTATAAACTTCCTAGTTCCATGTAAAACGCATCATGTGATAGCTTTTAATAAACTACCCATATGCCGCCCTATTCGTAATCGTTTCCTTTTATGGACCTTTATCCGTAACCATTTTGAAGCCTATTTTGGGTCCTTTTCAAAACTGGATTCCTTCATTCGATTCCTCCTATTTTCTTCCCCACATACATATATTTCCATTATCAATTTTGTGTATTTTATTCATACACATTTCAAATTTATCGGGACCCTAAATACTCATCATTGAAAAAGTGGATTGAAGTTTATGGTTAATGATGATAAAAAATGATAACATTATATATTCATTTGAGTATAATAGGATTCATATCATTATTTATGGGTCTAACTATTTAAAAACATATTAAATGGAGTGAAATTTTATTTAATATATTATTTAAATGGAAAATCCATTGTCCCATATAGTGTTGACCTATATTAGGTAGTTCAAGTTATATAATAAGGGCCATTCCAAGTAGATTTATTTTTCATAGGATGGGCCTTCATTATACAAATTCAATGGTCCCATAATAGAATATATATGGGTGGGTCATATATAATGACATCTGATGAATTTAAAAACTGATACAAGAGAATGGTTATAATGAAGAATAATTTAATGTAACATTCCTATTTTAAATTTTTCAAAGAGAAAAATATATTGTTTCTTGATATATAGGGTTTGGAAAATAATAGATGAAATATTAAAAATAGGGAAATATATCCAATAATTTTGATAGTCAAGATAATATAGTTGAATGTGTGGCCCTTATAGTAATTTGGTAGCCTAAAATGAGTTCATAAATCTATGAATATCCCATTATAACATAAAATTAAATTCAAGTTTTCATAATAAGAATGTGTGTTAAATAGAATCTATCGATTTGGGATTTTATAAGGAGTCACATAATGATATTTTTTTCCTAAACAAAAAACGTTTTACGTATAATATGTTTTGGGAAAATAAATAAGAATCATATAATTTGGGGGCCTATTAATTAACCGAGTAAGGATATGTGACTCTATAAGAATTATATTTTGATACACCCTGTTGTAGATGTTTGTAGAAAATTGAGGTTCAATGTTATTATTGAAAAATAATGTAGTAGTTATCCATGAAGAGGAATGATTAACATTATGGGAATTGATGGTGAATCCATTATATGAAAAAAATGAAATAAATATAGGATAGTTTTCCCCATTTCATCCACAAGGGTGAAATGGATTTATATCACTATGGGGGTGACCATGGAAAATATTTGTGAATTGAAATTGACTTTGGAGACCCAACAAATTCACTATATATTAAATAGGGAATGTTTAGTAATCCATTTATAATTATTATAATTAACAATTCATTAAAATGAAACAATCTAAAGATGATAAATTTATACCATTCAAAACAAATCTATCTTAATGGTAATGTGATTGAAACCATTTTGTTTACTACATGAATTCCAATTTCATATATTAATCTGTTAATTTATTTTAAATTCACTATTTGGATATTATCTCTAAACATTGGTCTACTGATGTTCGAATTCATTATGATTGAGGGTAACTTAGAATTTATCTTCCACATTATTTTGTTATCATTCTGTATATAAAAAATGAGAAATAGGAAAATATATTTTTTTTCAAATTATATTTACTATCCCTACCACAACATTGATTTACGATTAGTGTCCAATGTTACATATACCCAACATTCATCTGGGAACATCCTAAAAGTTATTTCTAGAATATGTATTGAACTGATAATTTTTCACTGTTATTTATCATCAAAATATATAATAAAATAGTTCTAATTACTTGATGAGTTAGGTTTAAAAAATTATCTACAACCTCAAATGCATTACCCCATCAAATTATGATACATTATGGGTCAATTGGAATATATTTTTAAAGATGAAAATAGTGGTAATAGTATTATTTATTTTTAGTGCTGACAAGATTGACCAAAGAAATATTTTTCCATACATGTGATATTCAGACACTCAAACAATAGAACCATTCACCTAACAATATATTTTAGACCTTTATCTATCATTTTTATAATTTTAGACAACTATAATAATCATTCCCACACATTGAATGGAAAATGATAACATTATTATTCCCTAGAGAAAAAATATATATCATTTAGGTGAATAATAACGAAAAGGAAATTTCTAAAAATTTAATTTATTACAATTTTATATTATATTTATCACTTTTTACTATGAAAAAAAAAATTAATTGTGATTTGTTGATTATTTTATATTGTATTGTAATTACATCATATTATATTCTTTATGATCCCCATAATGTGGGAATCATGAAGATTCAATCAATTAATAATGTCAATATGTAAAATAATCTCATCATGGAATGGAAATAAGTAAATATCATTTAATGATATAGAATTTGTTTTCCAAATATTAAACTCTTATATTTCATTTCACCATATAGATTTTGGTTTCTAGACTATTGTGTTCCAAAATCATTCATTACTAACATCCAGTGTTCATTGAGGATGACTTAATAGAACACTAGGAGAATGAAATTCATTCATAGTATGAATCAGTAGAAAAAAACTAAAAGTGTAATTGAACAATTACCTAGTGTAGAAGATTAAAATACTATGTTTTATGATATATGATTGGTAATTAATGAAAAAAAAATTATTATGGAATAATCTTAAATAATCTCAATGTACTTATAATTTTTTTTTGGACACATTGGATTCTATAGATTTTATAGATTTATTTTAATTTTACATAAGAGGAAATGAATTTCAGATTATCCCTCAAATTTCTAATTGATAAATGAAAGAGAATTTTTTTCCAACAAAAATATAGCCATAATTTATAAATCCAAACATAGTAGTTTCCCTTATGAGTTTTCTTAAAAGATATAAAATATTAGTTTTAATTTATAATTATTATAATTCCTTAGGTGTCACATATATATTATGTGAATCAATTTAATGAATTCTAATTCAAAATATGTATATTAATTAATGAAAATTATTGAAAATATATGAGATATTTTAAGTGGATTACCATAATAATTACCGACATGGATGGGTATTTGAAGCTCATGTGTTTGTATGAATTTAAAAAACATGTAGGATATAAATATGAATTATTGAATTCTTTCATCTGGGACATGTACCTTGGATGTGTATTGGTTTATTACATGATTTATTTCTTCACAGTAACTTGAATATCCCATTGGACAAGATATGAGATGTTTGTTTCCCTTCAGTTTGATTACTTAATATGGGTATAAAATATTCATGCTGACAAACACTGTTAACATTCCAAGGGAAGACTATGTAGAATTTGACCATGTGTATTCCCTCAATGAATATTTAGTGTCCATCTGTGTTTGTTTTCTGTTACCCAATTGAGTGATAGAGTGTTAATTTTAGTGAAAAAAATTTATTAATTACTCTATTAAATATTATTAAGTAGTTAAATGATTAATGAAATGATTAAAGACTTTTTCAGAATATTTATGGTTACACCAACATTCATTCACCATATCAACCAGATGGATTATAATGGTATAATAATAGATATAAATTTCACCCAATAGAGATAAAAAGGAAGGTATATTGAATTATGTAAGATGTGGAAGAAAATATAATGTTTTGGATCATAACCAAATAGGGAGTACCACTCAACATGAATAAGTAAAAATAGTTTCAATTTTTTTGAACATAATTGCATGAATTTATTGTGGGATTTTTACATTGTGTGTGATCATGTTTATAATGTGATAAATGTATTACTTATCATTTTCTTCAAACAATTTGTCCAACTAGAATATTATAACTTCTAAAATGGGAAAATTTAATTCCAATTATATTTATGTCTCTTATAATTATGATATAACATTTTCCTAATCAGTAACATAGTATTAGAGAGTGGTTTTTTATCTATAAATGAATGCAACAATTGTTTATAATTGTTAGGATGTATTATTCAATTAATTTATAATTCATAGATTTACAATTTGAATCATATTGTGGTTTTTAGTTGATGCTCATATACCATTGATAAAAAATATTCATGTATTTTATGTATATAATTCTATATCTAAAAGGATGATTCAGTGATTAGTAAATTATAACATAATAAATTGTGTAATTAATTTTTATGTTATTTAGTATTATTTAATGATATTGTTTAATTATTTCACTTATAAAATTGTGTTATACTAGGTATGGGATCAGTGACCTATTGGGATTAGAATTGACCCAACAAAAAATGAGTGGTGAATCCAAAACCAAGAATTAAAACCAAGGGTGTCATTGGGGAAATGGATTATAGAATAAATTATATTGAAAATTATACTCAAAATATATTCCACGTTAGAATGTATTGACTTTTTCAATTAATTCATTAATTTTTTTCACTATATTAATTCCATTATATATTCATTCAGTACCTCTATTTCACCATAGACATGTAATGGTGGGATTAAAGAGTAATGAATTGACTTCTACTAGGACTAAAAATTCTGGGGATTAAGGATAATGATATTTTTTTCCATTTTATAACTTGTCAAATATGTAATTTTAGAAATAAAAATATTTCAAAAAAAGGTCATATTATTAAAAAAATTGTTGTTTACTATTTTATGTTTATGTATCCTAGAAAAAAAATAGATCGTCCAAGTTTTACGAAATATTTCTTCAACATTAAATAATATTCAAAATTATTATATAATATATATTAGAAGAATGTAATTTTTTTTAAATTCTATTCACCTAAGACAATAATGATTTTTCATTGTTTATGTTTGAAGAAATCATATTGAAATAATTATTATATTTTGTGGTCATATAAGAAATTCCAATATCATATATGTTATAATTAATTATTATTTTGAGATTTCATATAGAAATTCCATTAACAGAAAAAAGTGATGAGGCTCATTTTTATATAATTGGATAGAGAATGAAACAATTATGTGATTTAATATTCTTGATTGGGAAAAGGGGTAAATCTCAACCCAATAATGGAATGGATAAGAACTATGAGTTTCAACATGATTTTAAATAAAATTTTTAGGAATAAAATTTATAATATAGAAGGGTGTAAGGTACACTAATATTTTATGTTTACATTAACATGGGACAATTTAATGGGATAAATAACCATATTAAGTTTTTTTAATACACAATGATGATATGATAATGAATTGGAAAGAATGATTTGATATGAAGATCAAATAATTGATATCAAACTATATTATAATATATTAATACTGAAGTTTATCAATATACATACTAAAAAAACTACTTCTCTTTTAATTATATCAATGTCATTTTGTATAAGAGTGTCTTTTCATTCTAATATATTTAATCTTGTGGACAGATATTAGGGGTTTATATTTACAAAGCCCTCCCTCCCGAGGACACATGTATGGTATCTAGATCAGTTGTTGATACATGAAATTGGGTGTATGTCCCCATATAGAAGAGGATACTGTGTAACATCCAGGGTCTAGAGTGTTTCCTCAGGGAGACTATACCCTCATTAAAAGGAGTGTAAGAAACAGTGATTAATTATTCAAAAAACAAAATCCCCATAAATAATTTATATAAGAATAATTAATAATTATAGCCATAAAAATGAGTTAATCATAAATGAATATATCATATAGAAACATGATCATAGTAGAAGATAATAACATAACACCAATAAAGATGATCAAATTTATATGGGAAATAGAATAAAAAATGTAGGTGATCTACTACAGTACCTGAGCCTCATCACCTGATTGAATTCAAATCCCATATAGGATGTCCCACTTGTTCCTGAAACATTAGGCCTCTATCCAATCTAAATCAATGAATAGTGATGTCTACTTAGGAACCTAAATATCATGTCCACCCAAATAGAGAGTTATTGAACTCCAATAGTGAATAAATAATTATATATTAAACATAATGAATAATGTAATGTATGTACATGTGATTTAGTCAATTACATATTCATATAAAAAGTAAATAAGGGACCATTATTTATCCAAATGTTTTAGGATGTTAAATCAAATTTAATATAGATTTATCAGATAATGAAAGTTTATCTATAAGAATATTCAATAATCGTAGAAAATAAAATTAGTATGAATGGCTATATCATATTCATTGGATGCACCAATTACATGGAGTTAATCCTTGGAAATCTAGTATTATCAATGATAAATCCAGTTACTATGAGTTTATACTAGGAAATAAAATTATGTTAGGGATAAATAAATTTATTGTGATGTAATAAAATGAAATAAACTAGTTTTTGGGAGAAATAAAATTCATATTAGTTAATCTAATGTAATCTAGATACAATGGGCATAACATTAATTCTATGGATGAAATCCTAGGAAATCACATTACATTTTACATTGTTTGATTGTTATAAGGAAATTGTGGGAAATCTGGTAACATGTTGAGTAAATAAAATAATAAGTGGTAATCCTATGTAATCTATATAAATAGAGAGGACTGATTTCGAGTGATACAATGGTCATTAATTCATTATGAATCATAGTATTAGGAAATGCCAGCATGTTATTGTTGATCTTGATACCATCAAGGTTTAAATACCATATATTTGACCCTTTATCCAAATTATGTAATGTTAATTTCTACAACTCATATGGTATAGAATCCCCAATCATTACCATGACCAAATATAATTCACATCCTCATTGGATGGAAAAGAAAAGTAACATGTCTATACTCTTGAATGATGGAATAATACCCATTTCACATCCCAATTCATCTGATGCCAGTCCACTCACCCAAAAAATCACCCATATACACATGGTATACCATTAAGAAATTTCACATTTTAGTGGTGAAATAATATAAACCCCACATTCAGCTCATGTATACTAAAGTGACAACCCCATGTATATGTTCATTATAAGCCTACTCGATCTATCTATTCGCAATCTGATACTCATTCCAACCAAAGGTGTCAATGGAATCTATCATGAGCCCCACTATTTTAAAATGTTCATTTGGATTCTATAATGGGCCTAGGAATCTCATGGAACCATCATGGTAAACTCATGTCATTTATTTCTAGTACATCACACATCTCTTTTCAAAGGGACTAAAGACAACTCTAACAAGATCCTTAATTTATAAATAATTTTTAATTTAATTGGGTAATTGAAAAATGTATGATAGATTAGGATTTCATTTCATAGCACTAAAACATTGACAACCAACCCATAGAAGGTTCATGATATAATCCCACCAGTAACCAGAAAAAATACATAGAAATCACCACATTGAAAATATTCAGTGGTATTATACTTTACAAAGGCCATAATAGAAATATTATAGTGAACTAACATTTTCACAAAAATGGAAAAACATGTGTTCATTGTCCCATGATGTTTTAAAAGCCTTTTGAGAAAAATTCCATCATATCAGGATGATTAAATCATGAGCTGGTTGAATCATCAATGAAACTATCATTAAAGCCAAATTAAATTAGTGACAACAAAGTGGAGACCCTCTTGGTCTAACAAAATGTTAAGTATTACAAAGGATGGATAGTAATTAACAAACTAAAATGAATAATTATTATTTCTCATTATTTGTTTACATCATGGATGTTTTTTAAAAGGTTGGGGCTGAAGCATCATTTTATTATTAAATCAAATCAATGACCTCTATTAACTGGGCAGAGGGAGACCCATTACATAACCCAATGGCCCAGTGGGCAGGTATCCCATTACATAGCCTGTCGGCCCACCTTTTTGGCCAAAGGACCATTATGTGAATAGTAACCTGACTGCTACAGTACCCACCGCTGCTACAGTGCCATGTCGCTGCTACAGTGCCCTACCGCCGTTACAGTACCCGCTGATGAACAGTACCACCCCCTACTATAGTACCGGTACCCAATGGGGTTTGAACCCCCACTTTTAATTTAGGATTATGGAGATCTTACCACTAATACCAACCCCAACTACCATTACATCATGGATTTAAAATGGTATGGTCAAACAATTTTCAAAACTATGTTCAACTCATGATATTAGAACTATCTTATGTAATCCTCTAGACATAGTTCAGATGTATGGTTCCCCAAACCATGTTAAAAAAACACATTAATATAAATAATCAATTTATCTTGGATCCATTTCATCAGTGTACCAAAGGTATATTAACCCTCAATCCAGAAATCATATTGCACTACATTCTCACATTGTTTCCCCTATCCATTAACCGACCATGCAACATATAAAAACCATTTTCTGAATTTAAAATTTAATCCCAGTGAACTAAATATTCACATGAGGACCATGAAAAAATGGGGAATCCACCAATATTGAAAACTTATCCATGGGATTCTAAAACTCTTAAAATACCCATCAGAATAACGATTTTTAAATGAAAACAACATGAAAATTGATAAATTAAAATACCCCCTAAAATATATAATCTAGATAAAAATTAATAATTAATAAATCCCTAATATATAATTTTTCATAACCTAGAGTCCATAATTTTTCATAACTAAAAATATTAACTAATATCAGGTTTCATTTCACTTACAATTCATATATTCATATCTCTAAACAATGAATTATATTCTACTATAGAATGCTAAATAGAAGGAGAAAAATTTATGTGAATCAATACAATGCATTCAACAGTCATCAAAACACAATTTAATTTAATTACTATTCATGAGTATGTTGGGACATAATGATTTTATATCTCATTAATATTTGGGAAAATGGGGATCCCCACCATAATTATTTAATCATTAACCCTAATTAAATTCTATGGCTTCTCCTGAAATAATAATGTCCAATATTAATCAATTACATTTCAAATAAGGGCGTGCTATGTATATCCCCCCCAATGCATTTAATTTCAAATTATAAATTTAGTTTGTCCACCTTTTGAGGATATTTCATGAAAAAACCTAACTATATCAATCGATGTTCTACCACATCAATTGATATGGAAGCCTTAACTCCTTAAGGCATATCAATGTCGTCTAATAATAAGTATCGTAATAACAATGACAGTACCCACAAGTGGTTCATTATTTAATGGAACAATATCTATCCAATACTAAATATAATGACCATATTTGACCATCCCACTCATAAATGAGCACCAATGATAAATTTTAATTGTCATCCACACCGGACTCGCAAGAAAATACATGCTCAAAATCCATATAGATTCTCTGATAAATTGGGATGAATGCCTATATATTCACATGGGAACAACTTGTTCATAGATATTTGAATAAACTAGTTCCATCTTCTAACAAGTGTCACTCCACCAGATTCACTCTCACTGTTAATTCCAACTCAGGACAATTCCCCTTAATTATGTAATCATAATAACCAATATATATTTCTTATCAATTCCCAAATAAACCAATCCCATATTAATTATTTTAAATGTTTCCGTCCTCCACTTACAGATGACCACTCATCAATAAATAATTAAATCGAACCATGAATTACCAATGTGTATCACAAGGATCTCATCAAATCTATATATAAGCCCTACCCACACGTATTTTAGAAACATAATATAATGAATCCATTTTAATTGAAACCAACCTATGAAACCATATTATCCACATATAATTCAACTAAAAAAGTCTTTATTTATTATGATTCTCAATAGACACCCATATAATAATAATGAATACATAAGATGTGTACCCTACCATATAATCAATTTCTATGAATAATGAATGTTTAATATTAATGCTATGTTCATGAAACTAACCCACTAACTGTTATCAAAATATAAAAATATAAATAAACCAAAAGAACTAATTCTCATATTTTTCGGCAATCATACCATCTCAAACATGTGGGAAAATTCACAAAGTCCTCGCCACATGGGAATTATTTTAAAACCATGATCACATAACCCTGAAACATACTTCCATGATTTTACCCACTAGGATTAGAATAAAAAAATTCATTTAGAACCCCACAACTAAAATATATTTTCACTCATCTTACTGAACTAGTGGTCTAAATCAATACTCGATATACAAAATAATTTAGGTTTTTATTGTGATAGAGCATAAATCAACCTCACATTCCAATATCCTATATATGATAGAAGATATTATAATTAAATATCAAATTAAATGAATCTACCCATTTTTATCATCATTAAGGGATAAACAAATCCCAATATAATCTATTTTTCAAGTTCACGTAATTTATCATATCTCATATCAACAACATCATTCAAAAATCCAAAATCCAATTTCACTTCTCATAGGAAAAAGGATCTCCTTCCATTCCAAAAAACATTGTCTTTTATAAGAAACTACGAACAAGAAAAATTATATATCCCCATATCAAAAACCGTAAGGATACTCACATGAGAAAAAAAACCACTCTTAGTTTATCATATAAACAATTCATGAATCATATCCCATGTCAACATCAAATTAGGTCACTGATAATCATCAAGAATTTTTATATAGAAATACACCCTCAAGCTCCAAAATATCACCATTCAACCAATAATGAAATCATCTTATGATGATTCATAATGTGTATACCACTATTATATGGATATAATTAGTATAAAATCATAAATAAATAATGTGGAAAAAATAATATGTGTTGTTTATTATTCATTATGAATTTAAGAGTATATTTTAATCACCCATAAGGTGTTCGTCACAAAGTCACCCGATGCATGATACTACTCAAAATATGTCAATATATACCGATTAGAAAATGTAAATCACATTCATAATCAATTTGAATATAACTTGATAATAAAAATTAAATTTTATTAAATAAATTATTAAATGGTTCTATTATATAATATATCACTAGGATGTTTATAGAAAAACAGAATATATATTTTTTATACTTCAAATAGGTTAACTATATTTTCAGTGATATTAATCACATACAAAAACATGAATGTAATCTGATTCCAATATAAAAATATTGATGCATATACCAATTCCTATTTTGAATGGTCCACGATCCAAAAAATCCTTAATTACGAAATCCAGTAACACATGTGTGGATCTCTAGGTGAAATCATACAATTATAATAGTGGAAAACAAGAATATCAATATTAAATGTTGAGTATCATTTAAATTATATCAGAAAATCTGTTGATTATACACCAAAATAAGATCCATAAATAGATAAAAAACATCAATATCCCCTATCTATGCTACCTCCAAATAGTATGTCATATAAAATGACTATTTGACACAATTATGTAACATTCCACCACCATTGACCACTCAAATAATGTCTCAAAAATTATTATCAAAATGATATTGGGCATACCTGACAATTATCAATAGTCTTATTACTCGTAAAAATGGTCTAGTATGTTATTTTTGGGATATTATACCATAATATAAGAGTGTATAAAACATAAAAAAATATCAAAAAAATTATAACACATAATTATGGTAAAATAAAGTATTAAACATGACCACAAATAACAACTGATTTTGAAATAATACATTCATACATTCACATGACCATTTTAGTACAGATCAAATGACCACTAAATGAAATTATCACATGTATAATATAAACAAATAAATAAAATATAGGGGTTATAATAGCATCACAAGCACTCATCACATCTTGGTATCCAAATATAATCTGATTTACCCTACATGATCAACCAATCCATGGCCACTATCCTCCCTGATCCTATGAAAAGTCTTTTCTTCTATAGTAAACTAGTTCCAAAGCTTCATGAGTAGGGTGTTAGTAAAACATAATAATTAATGATAAAAGGGGGATTGTATACCACTTAAATTAAAGTATATAAATTTCATATGTGAATATTTATGAATAATTAATATTTTGAAGTGTAAATAGATAACCACTATCTCTAATCAGGTGAATAAGTGACACCTATGACTGACTATACCTTATTTATCCATTTATAATTTTTTTATGATCATAATATTTAATCAATCCAAATTTATCAATCTCAACGACAATATAGTAGAAGGTATATTTAAAAATTCCAACAATGTAATCCATAAAAATATAGTAGTGTCAAGAATATATCCAATTTCTTGGAGGCAATCAAATGTAATCCCATGGTAGTAGGAATTAATACAATTCAGAGGATGTAATAAAATGGAATAAAGTATTTTCAGGAATAATGAATATTCCAAGGAGGTAATAGAATAATATATAGTTGTTTTATGAATAACAATCAGTCATTTGTTGTAATGCTATGAAATTAAGTAGCAACAAGTATAGTGTTATTTCCAAGAATGTAATCATAATCAATATAGTAGAATCTAAAACAACAAGATTCATAGGTGCAAATCTACTTTAATATAGTAAAATAAAACTACAAATGATTCTCATGAGGTAATCATATTTAATTATAAAAGTATAAAAGTATAAATACATATTGATATAATAATAAATTGGTTTATTAGATCTAATCATAACAAAGAACCAATATAAGGGATCCTTTATCTCAATAATATCTATGTTTGGAGATCCTTAATAGATACCTTTTAAAACATTATCACTTGAAAAATTTCATCAATATGAGGTTATAATTTCCCATAGATTTAATAAAATCATATATAATTCATGGCCTCAACAAAAACATAGAATAGTTTACACGACAGTACCTATTGAAGATTAAATAATCCTATATTTCATTCCATTTCATAAATTTTTAAACACTCACAAAACTCTTTCTCCATATAAGAAGTTTCAACCAAACTTAGTGATTATATACTAGTAGGTTTGGGACACTCTCCCCATGCTCCTCCCAACAAGATTATAGGATTTATTACATAAAATGTTTCTATCATGGGCGAATCTGGATATCCATTCCAAATAGAAAAATCATATATTCTATATGGTTTTAAACAACCTATCATGAGGTCCTCTGTATTATATAAATAATTTTCTTCCCCTATTGAAGATTCAGATCTCACACACCAATCAAAGACTATATGGGCATACCAATTCCAATGAATCACACATCACAATCCATGATGTATTAGGATACCAAAACTATGATGACCAATGTTAGTTCATTTAATTTAATTTATACCCCAAATGGAGACAATTTATCTCATCAAAAACTTTTATAATCACTCCAAAGACATTAAAAAGTCGATAATGCAACACAGTAAAAAATAGTTCATAATTTCCTTAAAAACATTATTATTTTCTTGGAATTTTATTTTAATAGATTAATTCAACTATATGAATTATTTATCACCTTCATTTTAGATAAAATAACATTCCAATAATAAAAATTTAATTTAAAATTGGTTATGTTTGAGGCACAATTTACTTCATATGAAGATATTCCCATTAGGAATAAACATACTACTCTCACAAAACAATATATTTGTATTATACATGATATTGACAACATAAAAAAAAATATCTCAACAAAAGAAAATTTTAATTAATAATAATGAATTCTAAAAATTAATTTAATCTAATATGAATAGTTATAATAATCATTCAATTTTATTAAACATGGCATAATCACCTCATAGTTCACTAGATCATCCCATTATATCTAATCCCCAACAAAAAACTAATGGAAAATACATATTATAACCACAAAAATATATTGGAAAAATATGTAACAAACATCATCTTATCAATATTAATCTTAAAATAATTTATCTGAAACCTAAATATAAATTCATCAGCATAAAACCTTTTTCGAATTGGATTGAAATAGTGCATGTTCGTTATCTAGTGATTTATCTTTTCTATAGAAAGTATAATCCTCTTCATTATGTTATATTTCAACAATTATCAGGTGGAATTATCATACAACCACGATAAAAACAAAACCAAATATTTTGAAATTATGTTGGATGAATAAAAGAGGAAACAAGGATAGCTCATCACCTCAAATCACCAAGGAGACAAATTGAAGACTACCATAACTGAATGTAAATTGATGATTGGGTAGGTAATATAAAATCATATATTTGATATGAACATGGTATAGGGATTAAAATAACATAAGGGGAAATTTGAATTTCACCATTTTTATTAAAATATTAGAAAAAAATGCTTTCAAAAACGTTGATTCATGATAATTCACAAATGATGGAAACCCCATTATATATGATGATTTGGTTGTTCACATATTTCATTAACATTGAACAAAACATCCATTAACCCATTAATCAAAATCATGTTTTATATTAACCTCTAGTGGTTTCACCTCACCATATGTGGATTCTACAACTTGATAAAATCTATTTTCAATTTTCTAATTTTTCCAAATCTATTGAGATTCAACCAATTTAATGATGAAGATACTAGGACCAGATCCATATCCATCTAGTAAAATTTAAATACTCCTATACTATTAATTTCTATCATAATATCGATATTCAATACGAACCCCTCCCCAAAATTGATAAAATCAATTTCCTTTTGAAATTAACAGCTATGAGAAACATTGTACATTAAACTTTTCTAGCCACATGTTTTGAAAAAAATTCATGTAAATCCTTCCAAAATTAACTTTTCAATAATCACCGTATAGGATTTATAGTGATTTTAATATAAATATCATGTTTTAAATTGTAGGGAAGAGTATGCATACTAATGTTTTATAATGTATTTTTGAATTTTAATTTAATGTTGTAGTGAAAAATTGATGGAATGTGGTAAAAACAAAGGGATATAAAATAAGAATGTTACAATGGTGAATGAGGGAAAATTAAACCAAATATGTAATGAAAAAGTTTTGGTCAGTAGGGTAGTGTGATTAATATAATAAGAAGGGATCCATACCTAGATTAAATATATAGGATTCAAAATATAAACAATATATAAATGGATCTTCAGACCTAATTTATTAGAATAACTTTATTATTATTGAAATGATACTAACTAAAGTTTAGTTGTTAAAAAATATAATGTATTGTACAAAAATGAGTGGTAATCTATGAATAAATTGGAAACAAATACCTCAAAATAATCATAATGGAGTGAAAGGAATATATATTTTAAATTAAAATTTGGAATGATAAAAACATTTAGGTGATGATATTAGATATCTTAATTTAAGAGATATAATACACCATTTCATTTAATGAAAGGTGGAATACAATTTCATCATGGGGATGTGGAGTGAAAACATAGATTGAGGAATTTTTTATGATAATAGATCTATAAATCATTAAGTATCTTTCGGAAGTATGGATAAAAGAATAAGTAATTTTGGAACACTCGCACAATGAAATATATGAATATGTGCTATGGTGGCAAAATAATATAATGTTTATGATGTTAACGATGGGAAGTGCAGTGTGTGAATAAAATATTGGAAAAAATAAGGAGGAAATGAACTCAATTTAATGTGTATGGAGAATAACAAACTTGAATTTTTAAATGGTAAAACACTTATGTTGAATTGGTTATGAAGGGAAAACGACAATTAGAGTTGGGAGATGTATTGGATAATCACGTGTCACTGTATACCTTATGGATATATAATGGATTCCATGAATAGTTATATAAATATAAGAATCTAATTTGAAAAAGATATGTAAAATAAAGAATGTTTTGGATGGTGTATTATCATACAACTTGTTGGAACCATTGGGGAATTATATCATGGATAACATTAGACATATATAAGAATGGTTAAAAAAATTTCATGTCATGGGATGATTTTTTTCCACAATTTACCTTGAATTTTGATTGATCATAGTCATTTTAGAGTACATATATACTAGGATTCACATGATTCCACATATTAATTAACTAAACTTTATTAAGGTTGAAAATACGATAAACTGAAAATTAGAAAACAAAACAAGAAAAATCAAAAGGTATGTTCATAATAAATTAGGGATGAGGGGATCCTAATGATAACATACAATATCCAAATAATTTTATTTGATCGATCTCCTGGATAAAAAATGTTTATATCACCGATTTTAAAATATAAATTATGAATAATTTTTCATGATTAATATTATATTAAATTGAAAAGTGTACCATATATTTGTTTATTATATGTAATTGAACAATCCATGCATTTTATCATCGTTTATGAAGGATGATATATCAAGGAGATTATTTTTATGGTATATATAACAGTAAAACATATGATTTCAAATATGTATAATATTTGTTGTAATGTCTCATACTAATTGAACATCATATAGTATCTCTATTTTGGTATTTGATATTACGGACCATGTGTATGATGTATGTAAAATTATTATTGTTTTTTTATTTATTGTAGACAGTCCCTTGGTATCATTAAATTCATCAACGCTAATTCCAAATGTCTTTTAACAAAATGTGAAATAAACAATTCATATTATCTGAACAATTCACATGAATGTTTTGAACCAATGTTATGAAATCCTCATATTATTCTTTCATATATATTTTATGTATTATAAAAAAACAAATGTGACCATATTTAATTATTTTATTATAAAAAATGATAATCTAAAAAGACTATAATTTGGATTCAAGGGGAAATGATGCTCTATATTTTATTTTGGAGAATATAGTGTTTCATTTTTAATTTATTTTCATATACCCAAAAGGAAATTAAGAAAAAATATTATTTCATTTATTACAGTCCATATACAATATGTTTTCCTAAAATGATAATTAAGATTATTGAATGACATTACATATCAATTGGAGGTGACATAACTGTTATAAGACTGTATAGATTGGATTTTCAATTAAAAATACTAATTTCTCAACCAATGAACTAATAAATTAATTCCATTATTCAAAATGATAGTATGGAGAACATACATAAATTTTCCTACATAGTTAAAAACATACTCCCTAAAACTATACAAGATCATTTCTGTAAATTATATAGGGAAAATTCTCGTCATCTCACTATGATAGGAAAGGGATATGCCAGAAATTAAATTATTAAAAGGTAATGAAAATTTAAAGGAATTATACATTTTATGATGTTTGATTAAAGTAACGGAATCAATAATGCTTTTTTAATTTTTTTTGAATATATTTTAATAATTAAGGAATGAAGAATAATATACATTGAGTTTTAAAAACATTAGTCATGAGTGTTGGATTACAAGTAATTGAATAATTTTAAATGTTATATTAATTCATATAATTTGTTTTTTTAATTAGTAACATCAGAAATCCATTAAAATTATTGGTTGAGAAACAAATTTATTTTACATATGGAAAAACCAATGTGTTGTTATTTGTGTATCTCTAGACCAGTGACTAATTTATTCTTTTTTGATAATGTTTCTAATAAATTCCAATATAACTACTAACATTAATATGTTTGTTTACATTATAATAAGAGACTTATATAGTATCATGAAAGAATAAAAAATTGAATATCTATTATAAATTTCAAAAGGGGTTACATAGAGTCCTGAATAATTTAATTTTTTTTAATAGTTTAGAATCATTTTATGTAAAATAAAAATTAATATAATTAAATAGAAAGTTGTTAAAACTATTTATGGAATTATAGAAAATTTATAATATATAAATTTTTATCATTAAGGATTTTTTTGGAAAATCACCTTAGATTAATATTTTATAGTTCTTATTGTAAATAGAAATGAAAAAAACATCGGTTCTTTAAAAAATATAAAATAATTAAAATAATTTATAAACCTCCATATTTTTATTACATTAATGGTGGATTATTTAAAATCACTACAAAATATAACAATTTGATTTTTCGGTTTTTTAAAAAAATTAATCAAAAACATAAACCGTAACTAATAACATATATTACTGTCTACTAAAAAGTACCTATTAGATATTTAAATATTATAAAATTAAAATATAATAATTATCATCATTTCATACATTACAGAAAAATATATTAATATAAATATGAAAAATTTAATAAACACAAATATGAATTTATATATAAATACATAAAAATGTTTATATACATTAATAGAGAGAGATATATATAAATATATGTAATTACACACACACGCACACAAACATATATATATATATATATATATATATATTTAAAAATCTATAGTTATGAATCTAATTATAATTTTAATAAGTATAAAAATGATTTTAAAAATATTAATAAAATTATAAGTGATATTATAAGAATTTAATAGAATTAAGGTATTAGAAATTCAATTAAACTAATATATTATATAAATTATCATATACTCATCATATAAATAATAATGTATACGTATAAATGTATTTTATAATATATTAATTAATAATATATTATAATAACCATTAGATGTATAGATATATGTATTTTATTTTATATGTATATTTTATTAATGTTTGTAAATATATTAATTATTAATTATATAATTATTTATAAATATATAAATTCTTATAAATATATATTAAATAGATATATTTAAAATAAATAAATTATATAAATATATTGGTCTTCGAATATGTTGATAATATATTTTTCTATTAAAGTAAAAATTATAGAACACTCACAATTGCAAGAGGAAACCCATATTACAAAATATTAGATCAAGTGAATGACAATACGAAGAAAAAGAAAATAATATAACAAATTGACATTATCCAATCTATTAAAATATGGTTTGAATTAGATTATGTACATATCAAATAATATAAAACTCTGATATTCATATCTATGTTAACCAAGAGATGGGCCTCAATGTTATATTTAATCACCCCAGAGAGTGGTTATACACCCCATTGAATCATTTATATCCCTTCCATTATTCGTTATCCTCATGCCTTTTGTAAAAAAATGGGTCGCAAAAAATCTGGGTTAATATATACAAGAATGAGTATGGCTATATTATTATAGAACATAGCATTAGATTTTTTTCCAATTGTTGTGAACAAGTTGATCCATCAATATTATGTAATGTCTCAATGATACAATGTTCATAAATTCCCTCATTTGGGTTACTAAAAATAGTTCAGTAAATTATATTATATGAATTTGAAATAAGAATTTCTGAAATTTAATTTTGAAGATAATTTCTATGTTTAATAACTACCAGTTTTTAAATACCCTCATCTACAAAATTATTTTATAAGAAACACTAATCATATATATATTCTATTAAATAAGAACCTAGGTATTTTTATAAAATAGTTACATCATTTTATTTACGATATTGTGTTTCAATTGTGGTTTATGAACCTTCTATTTTAATTA
This sequence comes from Viscum album, assembly GCA_963277665.1. Lineage (NCBI taxonomy): Eukaryota > Viridiplantae > Streptophyta > Magnoliopsida > Santalales > Viscaceae > Viscum > Viscum album. The sequence continues at coordinate 1,361,634,090 of OY728162.1, read as the reverse complement.
AATTTTATTATTCTCAAATATTGTTATTTTAAATTAATATTGATAGTGTTATTTTTCTATTAACTATTTAAAATATATGTAATAATCTCTTAGAACATATGTAAAACTATATGGAAAAGAATATTATGGGATAATTTAATTTATTTTCTAATGAATAATGTGATAAAAAATATTATAGAAATATCATGCATCAATATTAATATATTGATGATTTATAAAATATTATCATGGTCTAAAATAGTAATGCTTATTCAAATCCCATGTGTACGCATACAACACATGGTTTGGATGAAAATGGATAACCAATTTACAAAATGTGATAGAGAGGGTTTATTGGTCATTTCATATATTTTACATATAGTGGGCTAGAAATTAGTATTTTTTCTTGTGTAATATATATCAATAGAAATTAAAATAATCACATCATACATGAAATTAAAATAATTTTCATATATATAAATTGATCTATTTTTTCTCTTTATTATGAAAATAATAATGAATTTAATTTAATTTGATATACAGATACAGATATTAGATGTTATATATTAGATATAAAAAGAACCTCATGTAATTTTACTTTTTTTTTGGAAAACACTAATTTCATATTTGAGTAAAATGGTTATTTAAATTACATTATCAATGTATAATCCATAATATATTTCTTCTGGAATTTTCTTTGAATATTATTTTTTGATGAAACACACAATTATTAGCTTTTCATTAAATTTTAATCAAAAACCTATTTTATCTGGTTATAATAGTTCAATAAATAATTCAAAAAGTCATTCAAGTAACTCAAGGGGTACACGTATTAATGTATGAAATATTTTTCTAAGAGATTATATCAATAAAAAATTTTAACATTAGAATTGATCAATATGAATATCAATATATGTATATATATATTGAATAAAACACTATCTGTGGTTATATTTTATTTCATTAAAGTGGGGGTATGTTTAATTAATTTTTTGTAAAACATTTAATTTTCTAGATTAATCACATCCTTATTTTTATATTATTTATTTATTATTATTGGATGACTATTCAAATTTTATATTTTGATATTGTATTCAATTAATTTATTTTGTAAAATTATATTTTCAAATTTAAAAATCCCACATGATTACAGTAACATGATTGTTAAATAAAACAAAATTCCAATTTTTAAACATTAGATTAAAACCCTTACCACTCATAACATTGATCTTAATACATGTTAAAATCTATTTCTCTTAATATCTCTTAGAATCTAGTTTTCAAACATAATATATTCAGATTATATCAACTAAGAAGACATCGATAATTGATTATGTTGGACCCAAATTCTCGAAAAAGAAAATTTCATGACCCGCCCCCCAGGGCCCATGTCGTGACTACCCTAAACCCACCTTCCATAGGCCAGGGGCTGGTGACTAGCACCAGATGAGAAAATACCTAAAACTGGGAAGTAATTGCCTTTAAAAACTATAAAAACACACACAACAGAGTAAGCTGGAAGCAGATCACTATGTAAAACTGTATACAATAAGAGTACTAAAAATTAAAGGGGCCGGAAATACAATCCCAACTATAAAGTTCAAGGAAACTGAAAACAAGTATAACTGAAGACGGTTAAACAGCTACGGGATCATCCTCTGGAGAGTCCTACATGAAAAGTATGACAAAAAGTCTCCACAACACTACACGCCCGTCCGTCTCCTCCGTGTGGTCCACATCCTGGTACCTTATAGTCCTATCCACTCAGCCTCAGTCAGCACTATCACAACGAGGTTTGGGAAAAGCCAGGGCAGGGGTCACTATAAAGATACTCAGTAGGGACCCTGATGCCCTCATGTTCTCAGAAAAATCTAACAATTATAATCCACAATGTATGAAATCAACAGATTACCCCACGTAGTTATATGCCCATACCTATACCTATGTTATCAAGTAATCCATCTCAATCATGATGTAAACATATAGTTAATGACTCATCTCGAAGCTGGATTTTATTCTAGGTTTAGTATCAACTAACATTTCTAGTCACACTATCGAGACCTCAAATGCTAGAGTACGCCTCCTCTATCGAGTACGGTGGTCATGTCTCATCACACAGAAGCACTTCCCACTATCCATGGACTCCTGAGGTACTTATCATGTCGTGTTCTGTGGGTCAGTTACATCACACAAAGGCACACCCCACTATGGGTCTACTGCGTCACACATATGCGCTCCCCCACGTAGCCTGCTAAGGTACTCCTCCTATCAAGTATTGTGGGTCTGCTATGTCACCTAAAGGGTCACCCTGCTGTGGGTCTTCCGCGTCACACAGAGGTTGTTCCCATTGGTCTAGTAAAAACACTCTGAGTCAAATCAGTTAGCAGTCGTAAGGTCTCATCCATCTATTAGGTCTCTAAACTATAATCGCTTGTCTCTGGGAGAATCCACTACAAAATCTATAGTTCGAAATTTCCAAATGTCACGATGTCCCTTGTAAAAGTATCTAAAAGGGTCTGCCACATCATAGAGGTCTCAACACAAGTGACGGCGCATCAAACGAATGTCCGGTCTATGAGTTATTAGCTTTTTAGACCCAGGTGCCAGGTTGGATTCCTGTATGATCCAACCTTCCCATATCTCAACATTACCCCGAATTATAGTGGGGTATACTCAATGGGATGACTATGGACCATGATAACCAGTGTTGTTGGTAGATCTTCAATAGGACTTCTGGTGAAAATGATATGGGAAAAGGATGTAAAAGGTCAGTAGTGGGCCCGGGACTGGTCCGACCCGTTCAGACCGACTCAGCCCAACCTAATTTGGGCCGACCTGGTCTGGGTCTTCCCGGTCAGAACTGTTTGGACTGGCCTGGCCTGCAGAGCCCAGCCCAAAAGGCCATGAGGGCGGCTCAGCCCAGGCATGGGTCTAGTTCGGCCCCGAGTGTCGCGAAGGGGTAGCTCGTTCCTAAGGGCGTGACCAGGCCGGTTCGGCTAGGGCATCGCAATGGGTGGGAGAAATGCCAGCTCAGCCCGGAGGTCTCTAGGGTGGTCGGTTCGCCATCTCGGCCAGGAGGCCGCAAGGGGGTCTAGTTCAAGGAAGCACACGGGGGTGCGCGGAGGTCGGCATGCACGGCCTGGTGGGTAGCCGAGAGGCCGATTCCACAAGGGCGTGGCTAGGCGGGCATCTGGTACACACAGGGTGATGATAGTGCAGGTGACCGGTTTGGCTAGAGCGCAACCAGCACGAGCGACCAGGAGAGTGGCTAGCAGTGGCCAGGCGGCCGGGTAGGGTGTGGGCCGGTGCGGGGTTCCACTAGGTCGCATGGTTGGCTTGGGAGGCTGGAAGGCCGAAAGGTCGGACCTGTGTAGGTTTGGACCAGGGCGTGCGGGAGGCGCGAGCAGCGGGAAAGCTATGTAGGTGCGGGCATAGCCAGAGGTGGTGAGGGACACTGCGGGGGTGACGTAGTTCACATAGGACGTGGTTAGTGTGGCATTTTTTGTTTCCTCCTCCATCTCCTCGTCGCTGTTACATTTCCATGGTGAATAACCCCACAAGAATGAAAATCGACGGAGGGTGTCGGGCTATGTTAGGTTGGCCCTCACCCTATGGGTTTATAAAGGTATCATTTGCCTCATCAATATATGAATATGAACAATAACACATCCTGACACAATAAATTTCTAACCATTAAAGAGGTTAAAAAAGGTATAACATCTTCAAGTAATGATCCCCCCACCATAGATTGTCATTCGTCGAATATTGACGATGTCCTGGAAGTCGGTCTTCTAAGACGTCTCACGATAGTTGAAGCCTCGAGGGAGAAGTTGAATAATGCTGGTGTTCTTAATTATTATTTCTTCGTTGGGAGATGGGGTTCTTCTTTGGAAAACTCTAATTCTCCCAAGCTCTGGTCTCAAAATCTTCCCACCAATAGGGAAATGCCAACAAAAATAAATAATAGGAGATTGATATCTTATTAATTCATTGGCACCTTATTCTAATTGTTATAATGAAAATAATGGGATCCACCTAATTAATTCATGAGTGTAGGTACAAAATTAATTAGGGGAGATCAAGATGCTCCATTAGGGTGGGGGCACCATTATGTGTGGAGCACAAGACGTTTCTCCCCACTTAATTGGTAGTTCAAGGCATTTCATCCTAGGGTGGTCCAACCACATTAATTCACATATGGTCGGTTATGTTCGGGTGGGACCCACAACCATAACCACAAATGGGAGGTTTAGGTGTTGTAGTCTCACCTCCAACTCCATTGAGGAGGTTTTAACCACCAAACACCCACATGGCGTCTCTAAAAAAATAATGTGAAAACTCACATTATTTTACTACATTCAACGATAACCCAAAATCTATCTTCTACGCTCGACCAACTGTCGTCGAGGTGAAAGTCTCCTTAAAAGAATATCGGGGTTGTGATTTCAACGGTGCCCTCATATTTCAGTTCTGAGAAATGGTTCAAAAGTTATAAAAACCCACTCATACGTTTACTAAACATACCCAAACAAAACTTCAGGAATTGATTATGGGCACCCTGGACCATGGAATCTAGAGCTGTAAATTTTCGTGGACTTGTAAAATTATCATGTATTATAAAAACATTCCACGTGATTTTTGAGTCTTTAAATTCTCCCCACCTCAGTGTTGTACGTCCCCATAAACAACAACTCCAACTATGTTAAATATGTGGGGTACTCAGAACACATTTGAGCCTCCATCTCCCATGTGCTCTCCTAAATGTTCTCGTACTGCCAGTGAACGTGCACCAGAGTTATTGATTGTCCTTGTAGGATCCTCTCCTGTAGATCCTCAATCTCCACTGGAACCTCTATGAAAGTCACCCCATAATCTATTTCCACCTCTCTATGGTCGATGACACGAGAAGGGGCATGCACATATCTACTCAGCTGTGATACGTGGAAGACATCTTGAACCCGGTGCAACTGAGGTGGAAGAGCCTGGTAGTAAGCCACCTCGCCTACTCTGTTGAGGACCTAGAATGGTCTGATGAATCCCAGAGATAACTTGTCTCCTCCACTAAATCTATGTAAACCTCATCGAGGTGAGACCTGTAGAAAGACGTGGTCACCATCCTCACACTCCAGAGGTCTTTATATCCTATCAGCATATGACTTCAACCTACTTTGTGTAGTCTTCATCCACTCCTGGACGATCTGTACCTTCTCTATGGTAGCTCATACCATCTCTGGTCCAACTAGTGCTGACTCCACTGGGTCTGTCCATCACAGTGGTGATCTGCTAGGATGACCAAACAAGGCCTTGAAAGGTTCCATCCTGATGGTGGAATGATTTATATTGTTGTACGCAGAATCCCCCCAAGGTATGTGATCCTCTCAGCTGTGACCGAAGTTGAGGACACAAGAACACATCATTTCCTCGAGGGTCCAAATGGTCTGCTCGATCTGACTATCTGTCTGAGGATGAAATGCAGTGCTTAGAAAAAGCTGCATCATGAAAGCCTCCTGAAACCCCTTCCATTACTAGGAAGTAAATCATGCGTCATGATCAGTGATAATATAAGATGTTACTCCATGTAGTCGCACAATTTCCTGCACATAGAGGTGTCATAAGATCCCTCAAGAACTCTGCCCTATTATCTGTAAGAAGTGGTTCGACATGGTGAGTCAAACAATGATAACCCAAAACAAGTCATGACCCCTAGATGTATGTGGATGTACCATCACGAAGTCCATGTATATCACATCCCACATCCACTCTGGGAGCTCTAAATCATGGACCAAGCCTTCTGGTTCCTGGTGCTCTGCCTTAACTTTCTGACAAGTGAGGCATTGAGAGACAAACACTACTACCGTCTTATTCATACCTGGCCACTAGTACTGTCACCAATGGTCCTGGTATATCTCTGCCACTCCTAGATGTACCACTAAATGGGATGTGTGGAACTGCCTCAATAATTTCTCTTGAAGTGAAACTGGAACAATAGTATGTCCTATGAAGAGAATGACGTGCTCCCCACCTTTAGAAAATCCATAAGGTGTCCGCCCTGTGGATATCTGAGCACATCGTGTCTCACAGTTAGCATACCCATGATATGACTCCCTGACTCACTAAATAATTGGAGGATTGACTGTATGAGACTGAAGGAAAGGTGCTCCATCTCGGTCCCCATAAGAGATTGTAAAGCTTCAAGCTGCTCTGTCACCTCTCCTAGCATCTGTATACCCGATCTCTTGCTGAGCGCATCTGCTATAACGTTCCCCTTCCCTGGTGTATAGACTATCTCGAAGTCATAGTTGTGGTGGAAATCAACCCAATGTCTTTGTCTCTAGTTAAGGTGCATCTGAGAGAAGATATACCTGAGAATCATGTGATCAGAGTATACGGTAAAAAGTTCAACCATAAGATACTGTTTCCACATATTCAGGGTGAAGACCAATTCCACTAACTTCAGGACAGGGTTATCATATTTTTGCTCATGTTTCCTCAGTTTCCAAGAGCCATACGTGATCACTGTATACTCTTGTATCAGGACACACCCGAGTCTAGTCCCTGATGTGTCACTATAAACTGCGTACCCTACGCCTTCCAGTCGAATCCTCATTATTGGGGCACTATTTATCCTCTGGATCATCTCATGAAAGATCAAATGGAATCTCTCCGACCACACAAAGGGTTTCCCCTTCATTTTCAGGGATGATAGTGGTGATGCAACTCTGGAGAATTCTGGAACGATCCTCCGGTAGTAACCATCCAATCCCAAGAAACTTCAAACCTCTATCACAGTCATGGGTGGATCCCAAGCAAGTACCTTCTTAATCATCACTAGATCCACTGCAACTCCATCCTTTGTGATGACATGACCCAAAAAATGAACCTGTCATATCCAAAAAATGGAACTTCTAGGGATTACAATAAAGTGGTGCTCTCGGAGTGTGTCCACTACAACCCTTAAATGGTTTGCATGATCCTTTTAAGAAGTCGAGTAGGTTAGAATGTATTCGATGAAGACTACAACATAGCAATCGAGGTATGGCTAGAAGATCCTGTTCATTAGTCCCATGAACAATGTTGGAGCATTGGTTATTCCAAAAGGAATAACCAAGAACTCATAATGGCCGTACTAAAACCTGAAGTTCATCTTCTAGACATCCTCATCTAGAACTATGAGCTGCTGATATCCTGACCTGAAGTCTATCTTAGGAAACCACCATTCTCCCTTCACCTGATCAATGAGTTTGTCAATCCTCGGGAGTGGGTACGTTTTCATCACGATCACATGGTTCAGGCAAAGGTAGTTGACAAAAAGCCTCAAACTTCCATTCTCTTTCTTGGCGAATAGAATCGGGGCAACCCATGAAGAAACACTAGTACTGATGAATCCCTTCCCCTACAAGTCCTCTAGCTGTACCTGCACCTCCCGAAGTTCAATGGGACCCATCAGATATGCTGGTGTAGATATCGGTGTCGTCCTGGTGTAAATGTCAAGGTAGAAGTCCACCTCTCTATGAGGAGGTAGTCCTGGAACATCGTCATGAAAACATCAGAGTACTGGTCCACCACTACAGGATATCTCAGAATCACCAAATCAACTGCTCCAATGGTAAAGCACACCAACTAATGAGTGATCGGATGCACCCTCGTCCGAGTAAGTCCATCGTGTGATGTAAAGGCTCCCTTCTCAACGGTGAAGGTAAACCTGGTCCCTTCCATGCTGACACACTGCACATTCCATCTAATATAGTCGATCTGAGGAGGGACTATAGATAACCAGTCCATTCCCAAGATGACGTCTTAAGGCCTCGACGCCCCTACGAGGAGATCCCAACTGATTCTCTCTCTTCCTAGAGAAATCTCACACTACTGGCACCATTGCGTGATGGTCGGGTCTGCTCCCGTTGGAGTCTCACACCGTAATGTTTTAGCCAACGAATCTGTCGGAATCTTCGATCTCCGAATGAGGGTAGTGGTAATGAAAGAGTGACTGGAACCTCTATCTATAAGAACTAAATCTATGGTGGAGTAGACATAGATCGTACCTCTAATCATCTATGAAGTGCTGTGATCATAGGATTCATCTTCCTGGAGATGAGATCTCCCCTGTACACCTGCTCCATGTGGTTCTGGTGGACATCCTGTTGGTGGTGGTGGTAACACCTCGTAACGACATCCACTGCCAGCTGCATGGATAGCTCCACTGCCACATCTGCCTGCTCCCTGCAGACCACCTCGATCTCATTTATACCTCTTTCTGGGAAGTCCCTCAACTATCAATTGATCATCCAAATAGCGGGTCAGACTGTCACGAGCCATGTGACGCTACCCACCGCATGTGTAACATTGTCTGCTACTGGCATGTATGTCACTTCCATGGATGCCCCTCCCGACTGATCATATTTAATATGGTCAACCACCCATGGTTCTATTCCCGTTGGACCTCTACGTCATCTGTCTACTGCCAGACGTCGAAGAATCCGCTGCATGTCGACTAGTGGTGGGTCTCTCTATCGGAGACTACTCATCAAGGAAAATATCCATTATGATGGCTCGCTCCAACACCACTGCCTGGGTCGGGATGCTGAGGGAGATCATCGAAGCCCTGATCTCACACCAGAGTCCCTGCTCAAAGGTCTTAGCCATGAAGAATGGGTGCCACACCATATCTGTTGAGTATCACGAGGGGTCGGTGACCCTCACTGAGTACTGATCTACCGTCCTGCTACCCTGCTGTAGATGCAGTTGCCCCAATATGTGCACCACAAGAATGGTGGCTGGGACAAACTTGACCCGGAATAGGCTCTCAACGAATGTCCATAGTTGTGTCATCTCGTCATGCACCTGTTGCATCAGGAACCACCATCTACCTGATGCAGCCTGAAGGAGACTTGCGGCAAGGATCACCATAAGGTCTACTGGCATCCCTACCAGTCTTAAGACTCTCACTACAACCTCCATCCAATCCTCATACACCTATGGGTTTGTCTCCCCCTTGAAGCTTAGTGGCCTTTGGCGTTGGACCCCCTACAATGCGCTCAAGCGGCACGCATCGTCTGTGGCTGGGGCTAGTGGCATCAGGGCCCAACGTGTAGTGGTACTGCTGGTGCCTCCGCTGGAACATGGCCCTATTAAGAGGGCCCATTTCTTAGTGGGCTATCTGTGCGTATATCTCTCAGGACTCTAACTGGTCGTCTGCGGGGAGGCATTCTGAATGAAACAGATGCAAAACTATCAAAAGAATATACCTGGTGGGCTAACCTTATTTAACCGACTTAAAGAAAACATTCGAAAATTCACACATAATCTGTGTTTTCGTGCACTGAGTCGGATATTAGAAGTCAGGGTCATGGTGTATGGATACATCGGCCTCCGAACCAACACTGGACTCCTTGAACTGAAAACCACACTCGGTACCCTTAACAATATTTCTTCGTAGAAAAGAAATATCAGATTCCTATGTTCTGCGGTAGAACCGACCCCTATGATACCAATTTTTCACAACCCGTCCCCCTGGGTCCATGTCGTGACTACCCTAAGCCCGTATTCCCTAGGCTAGGTATTGGAGACTAGCATCAAAGGCGAGAATCCCTAAAAATGGGAAGCCATTTTCTTTAAAAACTACACACACACACACACACAATAGAGTAAGCTTTAAGAAGAACACTAAGTAAAACTGTATAAAAAAGGAGTACTGAATGGTAAATGGGCCAGAAATACAAGACCACCTATAATGTACAAGGAAATTGAAAACTAGTACAACTGAAGGAAGGTAAACAACTACATGATCGTCCTCCGTGGAGTCCAACCTGAAGGGTAGAATAGAAATCTTCCAAATAACTCCACGTCCATCTGTCTGCTCCGTGTGGTAGACCTCCGAGTACCGTCTAGTCCATTCTACTCAGCCTCGGTCAGCGCAGTATATCGTCTACATCCAACACAATGAGGTGCGGGAAAATCCCGTTCAGGGATGAGTATAATGATACATAGTAGTGCCTCTGAGACCCTCAAGGTCTCATCAAAGTCCTAAAAGGATAAACCAAAATGAATGAAATAATCATATAACCCCACTTTGGTATATGCCCACACATATACATATGCTATCAAGTAATCCATCTTAATCATGAGGTAAACAAAAAAGTTACTGACTCAGCTCAAACCAGGATTTTATTCTTAAGGTGGTATCAAGTATCATTCCATGTCACACTATAAAAACCTCAGCTGCTAAAGTACTCCTCCTCTATTGAGTACAGTGGGCATGCCACATCACACAGAGGTGCTTCCCACTATCCTTGGACTACTTAGGTACTCCTCCTGTCGATTATCGTGGGTCTGCTGCGTCACATAGAGGAGCTCCACACTATGGGTCTTCCAAGTCACACCGAGGTGCTCGCCCTCGTAGCCTACTAAGAAACTCCAACTATCAATTATTGTGGGAAGACAGAGTAACCAAGAGGCACTTCCCACTATGGTTATACCACTTCACAAAGAGGCACTTCCACTGGGATAGTCAAGACACTCTGAGTAAAATCGGTCAGCAGTCATCCGGTCTCAGCCAGCTACTAGATCTCCGCACTACGATCGCTCGTCTCTAGGAGAATACTCTCCCGGATCTACAGGTCGAAATCTTAAACTATCAAGAAGTCCCGATTAGATGTATCTCAATGGTCTGCAATGTCATAAAGGTCTTAAAACAACTGACGGCGTTTCAAACTGACGTCCGGTCTTTGAGTTATTACCTTTATAGTACCAGGGGCCCGGTAAGATTTCTGTACGATCAACCTGACCGTATCTCAACATTACCCTGAACACTAGTGGGGTATACTCAAAGGGACGGAGAAACTCCAAGAGTACCAGTGTCATTGGTGGATCGTCAATCGGACATCCTGTTCAAAAGATATGTCCAAAGGAAGTAAAGGGTCATTAGTGGGCCTAGGTCCGTTCCAACCCAGCCTTGGTCGACTCGGCCAGACCTGTTGGGTCTGGCCTGGCCCGCTGGGCCTCACCCAACATTCCGCAAGGGCGGCTCAGCCCAGGCTCGGGGCTAGTTCATTTTGGAGCATCATGATGGCGCGACTCAGCCTAATGGGAGTGACTAGGCCGATTCGGAAAGGTCTCCATGAGGGGGGGATACCGGATTAGCCGGGAGGCCTCAAGGGGTGATGGTTCGCCGGTTCGCCTGAGAGGCCACAAGGGGGCTGGTTCACGGCAGCGTGTGGGGGTCGGCAGAGGTCGGTTCAGGTGCAGCCTGGCGGCCGACTAGGAGACCAGTTCAGTGATGACACATCCAGCGTGGGAAGCTAGGTGGGCAGCCAGGCGGGTGGCCTGTTCTACCAGGGCGGAGGCAGTGCGGGTGTCCAGGTGGCTAGCCAGGTCGGTGGTCGGATGGCCGGGTATGGAGCGGGCCGGCGCAGGGTTTGCCGGGGCACGCGGGATTCTTCAGAGGCCAGACGGCCAAGCCAGTACGGACTAGGCTGGAGGTAGTGCGGGATGACGCGAGGGCGGCATTGTTCCAAGAGTCCTCATGTAGCGCAGCCTTCGTCGTTGCTGCCTCTGTCACCTCTTCATTGTTACGTCTCCATGCCGAAGAATGCCATAAGATGGAAAATCGATGGAGGGAAACTATAAGTCCCCAACCTTAAAATTTACTTAATATTGAATTAAATGAATAATTCCCATTGAGGATCTTTTCAGGTTTAGAGTTTTAGAGAATTAGATCATAAAACATGCATTACATTCCACATTTAAACAAGGTGGATACATAAAAGATAGTATTCATTTTTCCCATCAACAGAAACATATTTAAAATAAAACATGGATTCTTTCTTGATACTTCATTGACACTATCATCATATCATGTACCCTTCCCTTGACCTGTGAAAAACATTTCAAAAACATGGTATGAACATAAAAAGCTCAGTAAGGGTAATAAAAATATGGAAAGGAAACATGAGTTCATATATACATAATAATGAAATCATACTTTACCCATAAAACATAGTCACTTTAACATACCTCATCAAATCATGAATGAAACAATGAAATCATAAGACATAAAGGTAACTTGAAGCATTCATAACATTCTTACGTCGGGAGTAACCCTCTTGGTTACGTTTGGAATACCCATCACAGAATATTCCCTAAATCTCTTCGGAGAAACCTTAATGTTTCACCCCTTTGCGTTACCCAATGCATTGGAGAGCTATATCGGGCTCACCCGCCCTTAGTTTATCACGGAACCACCTGTGTTCATAATAATTCCCAAGAACCATAACATATTCATATCACATAAAACATACATAAAGGAGACATAAAATTTCCACATTTCAATCACAAGATATCAATAAAACACATTGATATAATAAAAAAATTATGAAAACCATTTTCAATACCAAAATAAAAGAAAAGTAAAACATGGTATTTATTTTTCATTAAAAAAACTGTATGGCTTGTCGAGGAAGCCGAAACTCAAATAATGGTCACGACGGCTGAGAAGTCGTTGTCGCCGCATACATACGACAAAAAAAACATTCAGTTTTTTCATTTAGTAAAAACATCATATATCAAAGATTCCATTTGAATAAAGGTAAATGTCAAAAGGGTTTATACACTTTATAAAAGAAGGTTGTGTATAAAACAAAATATGCCTCAATGAAAGGAGATTGAGACGAAATCCCATACAAAGATCATTTTTTTATATAAAATAGAAATATTATGTGTATTCACTATAAGTACAAATAAATAAAGTACAAATACAAGATATGAAATAATAATATCATGACATTATTTGAATGTAGGAGATTAACCCAAAGAATATAAATTGGGTTAATAAGTTCCCTTACCTCGGGTCCGACATGACTCGGTCATTCTTTAATCACCTGAATAATAATCTTGAGTTAATTTCTACTTGATTAATAACCTTTTTCAAGTTCATTATTCCTTTTATATCACTTATTACCACTTCATTAACTCTATGTAATTATTTAAGTCAATAACGGTCGTTTTAACAATCATTGGTACTTGAGTCAAAAATAAACCCTTTATAATTACAAGTTGTTCATGTATCCATTATATCCAGAATGGTATTAATGATGTAGATATCATATATATCATATATATACAGTACCTTCATGCATTTATAATATTATATAACATTTAGAGGTATGAAGTGAAATGCACCGTTCATGGAGACGATAAGCCATACGTACACATGAATGCTGCTTCCATTTCTATTTCATATTTTGTGAAATGGAATCATAATGATATAAAGGTATATTATAATTCTAGTGTAATATCATATATAATATCATAACTCCATCCTTTATACGTCCCACATATGGTATTAATGAATCAAATCACTTTGAGGGGGCGGTAGTCCACACTTCCTTAAATGAAGATATCTCATTTACCCATAATGGAAACCATAAAGGTATACACAAAATGAAAAATACAGAAGCTTAAAGAAAACATAAACATATTATATATCATATATAAATATTTTTCCATCTTAATGGCCACCTTTTTAGGTGTTAAAAGAATGTTGAACAATCATCGTTTCGAGAGGCAGAAATTCACCATCCACAGAAACTGTATGTTCTTTAACCATTAGATGAAGGTTTGTGTAAGAGTAGCTCGAATACTTCTTATAACAACATCCTAGTATATGGAAGATACTTGTGTTGTTACAAAAGAAATGAATAAAAATATTTTAGGGGGTTGGAGAAACAAATTAAAACAAAAGAACACAAGTGAAGACATTACCTTAAAATCGGGTAACTCCCTTTGGGTTGAGCTCAAAGGCTTCCATGGGAAGACTTCTGCCCAAAGTGAGGCTTAAAGGAGTAAGATGGGGATGTGGAGAGACAAAATGGTCAGGGTGTTCCGAGCCAAAGGGTTTGGCAGTGTGGGTAAGGAGGTAGAGGTGGGGGCCTTTTATAAGAGGAGACTTGGGGCACTATTGGAAGGTAAAGAAATGTTACTTTATTTTTAAATGAGTTTCAGATTCAAAAGGTCCCACATGGATATAATTTTAGGGTAAGGTTATAAGGGTTCTAAATACACCCATACAATAGGTTTTGGACAAGGGTAGGCCATATATTTTACATTATGGTTTCATTTTTTTTAAATCCTTTATCAATGAGGTAATCGCTACATCATCATGATGTCATAAATAATTTAACATAGTTAATGTCTAAAAATTATAAAAAAAAATATCATGATGTATGAAATCTTATTATCTTTGTTATGAATATTTATAGTCAAAAATATGACTTGTATATCCCCATTTAAAAAATTGTTTTAGTAAAACAACTCTTGTTTGTGTCATTTTAATTTTAACATTAAATAAAAATATATTAATGTAATTTTCCTACCGATGTGGCTCCATGGGGTCCCCAAGTTGACCCATGGCTTGTCTTGGTCGTCCATCACACATCCAATAATGGTAGGACATGTGTCTAGTTATTTTCATTTTATTATAATATCATTTGTTTCTTAAATTGCACTAATTACCTCTAATCGCGATTAAAAACTTAAAAGTTACTATTCACCAAAACATTATTTTAATCTCATTGAACCATATTTTACTTCTTAATGAAAACCAATTATGTCGGATTTTTGAAACTCAAATCACAGAAGTGACAAAGTTTCATTTAAACCAAAAATCAGTTTCTTTAACTACCACATTCCGGTTTCACTATTCATCAAAAATTGAAGTTTTTCAGAAAAATACCAAAACATCACCCTAAGCTATATTTGATATTTGAATTAAAAATGATGTATATTTTAAAAAATTCAAATCATATAAGTTAAATTAGTTAATTTAATAATTAATTCTCGTTGTCATGGCAAATAGCGTGTTTTTATGAAACAATAATTATCAAAAGATTGACACAAGTTTAAGTCCAATTTCAATGTGAAATTGATTCCCATGACGACCATAGTTTTAAATGGTAAAAATATATTCTAATTTCACTTCAAAAACAATTCAAAAGATAATATAATCATATAAATAAATTAGATTAAAAAGTGGTTTTGAATTAAAATACAACATTTTTCACTATTCATTAAAAATGAACTTTATCGGAAAAATACCAAAAATTCACATAAAGTAAATTTTGATGTCCCAATAATAAAGAATAAGTTTATTTTGACAAACATAACTTATAAAATTGTCAAAATATTGGTTTAAAAATGGGTTTCCATCAAAGGAAATAAAACAATCTTTTAAAAATATTTGTATATTCCATGCTTAAGATTGGATTTATTCTAATTTTAAGCCTCTAAAACACTATATAATTCACTAATAGACATAGAAATAAATATCTATTATTCATTACTTACTTGGGATGTTACATCCTTCCCCCCTTTAGAAAATAGAATCCCCGCAATTTATTTACTTATCGAATAAATGGGGGTACTTATCCCTCGTTGCATTTTCACATTCCCATGTTGCCTCTTCCATAATGTGGTTTTTTCATAAAACCTTTACCTAATTAATCACTTTATTTCCTAACAATTGCTCTCTGCGGTCAAGAATCTGTACCGGTTGTTCCTCATAAGATAGGTTCTCTTCCAGCTAAACTACCTCTGGACTCAAAACCTGAGATGGATCTGGCATGTACTTTCTCAGCATCAAAACATGAAAAACCTTGTGTATTTGAGATAAACTCGGAGGTAAAGCCACCTGGTATGAAACTAATCAAATTGTCTCCAGAATTTCATATGGTCTAATGAACCTTGGACTCATATTTCCTTTCTTACCAAATCGCATCACACTTTTCCATGGTGAGACTTTGAGAAAAACATGATCACCTACCTCAAAAGATAGATCCTTCCTCCTGTTCTACACACAACTCTTCTGCCTGCTTTGAGCTGTTCTCATGTGTTTCTGTATCAGCTGCACTTTTTCTGCCAACTCTTCTACCAATTTTGGTCCCATCAGATTTCTTTCACCCACTTCATCCCAAACAGCTGGAGTTTGAAATTGCTTCCCAAATAACCCCTCAAATGGTGGCTTCTATATACTGGAATGAAGACTGTTATTATATGAAAATTCAACCCAAGAAAGATTTTGGTTCCAACTTCTCTGATAATCCATAGAGAAAGAACGTAGCATATCATCCAATGTCTTAATTTTTCATTCTGACTTCCCATCTGATTGAGGATGAAAAGCTGTAGTAAAATTTAATTCAGTACCCAATGAATTTTGAAGGCCTTTCCAAAAGTTAGAAGTGAACATGGGATCACGATCAGATACAATGGAGAGAGGAACTCCATTTAAACTGACCATCTCTTTAAGATACAAATGAGAAAGTTGATCTTGGGAAAAAGTATCTCATATAGCAAGGAAATGAGCATATTTAGTCAAGCGATCAACAAAAACCCAGATTGCATTATTACCTCGAGGGGTCTTCGGCAATCCCACAACGAAGTCCATGGATATATTCTCCCATTTCCACTCTGGCACTGGTAATGTCTGAAGCATCCCTTTTGGTAACTGTCGCTCTGCTTTAACATGTCGACATGTCAAACACTTCACAGTAAAATCAAAAATATCTCTTTTCATTCCATCCCACCAGAAAAACTCCCCCATATCTATGTACGTCTTAGTACTGCCAGGAAGAACAGAAAATGGAGAACTATGAGCTTCACATAACAACTCTCCCTTAAACTATGAATTAGAAGGCACACACAATCTCTTCCAAAATCTCAAAACGCAATAATTATCAATGTTGAATTCATGCAAATTACCTTTTTGAACTATCTCTACCATTTTCTGCAACTCATTATCTTGCTTCTGTGCTTTCCTGATTCTGTCTGATAGAGAAGATTTCACTGATACCTGAAACAAAACAAAAGAACATCATGCACCAACAAATTCTATTCCAAAGTTCATCAAATCATTAACCAAAGGATCACGTTCGAAATGCAAGATTGCTAATGAAGCATTACTTTTTAGACTCAAAGCATCAGCCACATTATTTTCTTTTCCCGGATGGTAATGAATTGTACAATCATCATCTTTGATTAATTATAGCCATCTCCTCTGTCTCATGTTCAATTCTTTCTTAGTGAATATATACTTTATACTTTTATGATTGGTATATATTTCACACTTTACTCCATACAAATGATACCTCCAAATTTTTAAAGCGAAAACAACATCAGCTAATTCCAAATCATGTGTACGTTAATTTACCTCATGGGTTTTCAACTGTCGTGAAGCATAAGCAATTACCTGATCATTCTGCATTAGGACACAACCAAGTCCTTTCAATGAAGCATCACTATAGATAAGAAACTCCCCACTCCTAGAATGTATTTCCAAAACTGATGAATTCACGAATCTTCTTTTCAATTTTTGAAAACAATCATCACATTCTTTTGTCCAGATAAACTTAATACCCTTCCGAGTTATCTTAGTTATTGGACTAGATAGCCGTTTAAAATTTCTAACAAACC
The DNA here is from genome assembly GCA_963277665.1 of Viscum album. NCBI lineage: Eukaryota > Viridiplantae > Streptophyta > Magnoliopsida > Santalales > Viscaceae > Viscum > Viscum album. Next base: position 1,361,616,651 of record OY728162.1, on the reverse strand, counting down.
TTTGGTAATATCCTTCCAAACCAAGTAAATTATGAATCTATGTTACATTTGTGGCTCTTGGCCATTCTTCAACGACATTTTTTTTGCAGGATCAACGGTTATCCCATCTTTAGAAACAATGTGACCAAGGAAAGAAATTTGTTGCAACCAAAACTCACACATGCTGAATTTCCCATACAATTTCTTTTCTTTTAAGGCTTGAAAAATAACCATTAAATGTCTTTCATGATCCTCTTTACTTTTAGAAAACACTAAAATATCATCAATGAAAACCACCACAAACCTATCCAAGAACTCATGGAAAATTATATTCATTAAGTCCATGAATACAACAGGTTCACTGGTTATCCCAAAAGACATTACTACAAATTCATAATGGCCATATCTTGTACGAAACGTAGTCTTTGGAACATATGCTTCCTTTACCTTCAGCTGATGGTACCCCAATCTCAGGTCAATCTTTGAAAAAAACTAAGCTCCCTGGAGCTGATCAAACAAATCATCGATATGAGGCAAAGGATATTTGTTCTTAATAGTGATGTTATTCAAGGATCTATAATCAATTCAATGTCTCATTGAACCATCTTTCTATTTAACAAATAATACAGGAGCACCCCATGGTTATGTGCTAGGTCGAATGAAACCTTTCTCTAATAATTCTTGCAATTTCTCCTTCAACTCTAAAATTTCAATTTGAGCCATTCTATAAGGGAGTTTTGAAATTGGATTAGCATGAAGAACTAAGTCAATAGAAAATTCAACTTCCCGATCTAGTATTATTCCAGGAAACTCATCAGGAAAAAATCAGGATACTCATTTACCACTGGCACATCATTAATCTGAACAGTTCTCTAGTTTTCAACAATATGTGCAAGGTAACATTGATTTACATATTTTACAAGTTTCTCGGCCTCTTGATAAGTTATCAACAGTAAGGGTTCATTCTTGTACACAAACTGAAAGTATTTATGAAAAGAAACGTCTTTATCTCTACAGTCAATCTTAGCATGGTAAATAGAGAACCAATCCATACCCAGGATAATAACAAACTCTACTAGAGGTAGAACAATAAGTTTTTCAAGTAGTTTCTTTCCACAGATTAGGATAGGAAGATTCTTATAAATTCTTTTTGCCTCAAAATTTCCCCCAGGTGTTTTTACCACATGTTCAGGAGTCATTTCATGAGATGGTATTCCCATTTTACTAGAAAAGGGTTCAGAGATGAAAGAATGTGTGGACCCCGAATCAAACAACACACTGGCATAATCTGAAAAAACAAACAAAGTACCTGATACAACTACATTTGATGGCCCGACATCTGCTGAAGTAGTTGAAAAGGATTTCACCACCCCTTTCTTCTTGTAGTCTAACTGCTTCCCATCACTCAAGCTCTTTTTCGGACACTCATTTGCATAGTGACCCATCTCATTGCACTTAAAACATTTCACTAACTTTAAATAAAATTTGGACTTACCATCACCTAGATCTTTTTCACTGCAATCACGAGTCTTATGTCCCATCTTACCAAATCGGTAGCACTTTCCAGAATTCAGAAGACATACCCCATCAAGAATTTTACCACATTTATCACAAACTGGAAACTTAGTTTTCTTACCATAAGACTTTTTTGAAGAATTCTTCCCTTTGTCTAGCCACCTCGGTCTCTTATTCTGCTGGTTGTTATAGAACACTTGATCATCTTCAAACTCCATTTCCACCTTCTCAGCACATCGAACAAGCTTTTCATAACTTTTAAACTCACAAGAAGCTAATGCCCTTTGATATTTTGGGTTTAATCCTAAGTAAAAGCAATTGATTTTACTATCCATGTCTCAGATATAATTTGGAGCATACCTTGCCAATCGAGTGAACCTCTCTTCATAAGCATCCACTGAGCCTTCCTCTTGCCTCAATTCCATGAATTTTTTTCCATCCTAAGTTGAACAGCCTTAGGAAAATACTTCTCAAGAAACATACCTTTGAATTCATCCCAGTCAAGAGTATCTATCTCATCAGCGTCCCTGATATTTTTAACCATTGACCACCACTGATCTGCCTCACCCATTAAACAGTAAATATCTAGACTAACCTTCTCATTGTTAGAATATCCCCTGACATCGAAAATCTTCTCCAGTTCTTTAATCCACCCATAAGCTAACACAAGGTCATATGATCCTCTGAATGATGGGGGATGTTGCTTCATGAAATGTTCCACCACTGACATGTTCCTATGTGGTTGATCTGGCTTATCTAGTGCATGGACACCACCACCATTTATCTATTGAGTCAACTGCGCCATTACTGCAAAAAACAATGCAGTTCCAATTCCGACCATCTCAGGATGCTGATTCGGAAGGTTATTTCCTTCTGTATGCCTTCTTAGAACTGCTTCCCTATTTCCTCTGCGGAAAACCATTCTAAACAAACATGGCTTAGATGAAGAAACATTGTAATCTTCAAATGCTATGTCATTTAAAAAAATATTTTTGGATAATCATTTAATAGAATTATAAATCCTAAAGTTATCTAAACCGACCTCTGATACCAACTATAAGGCCCCAGCCTTAATCCTTACTTAATATTGAATTAAATGAATAATTCCCATTGAGGATCTTTTCAGGTTTAGAGTTTTATAGAATTAGATCATAAAACTTGCATTACATTCCACATTTAAACAAAGTTGTTACATAAAAGATAGTATTCATTTTTCCCATCAACGGAAACATATTTAAAATAAAACATGGATTCCTTCTTGACACTTCCTTGACACTATCATCATATTATGTACCCTTCCCATGACATGTGAAAAACATTTCGAAAATGTGGGATGAGCATAAAAAGATCAGTAAGGGTTATAAAAATATGGAAAGGAAACATGAGTTCATATATACATAAGAATGAAATCATAATTTACCCATAAAACATAGGCACTTTAACATACCTCATAAAATCATGAATAAAACATAGAAATCATAAGACATAAAGGTAACTTGAGGTATTAATAAAATTCTTACGTATGGAGTAACCCTCTTGGTTACGTTTGGAATAACAACCATAGTATATTCCCTAAATCTCTTCGGAGAAACCAAAACATTTCACTCCTTCACGTTACCCAATGCATTGGAGAGCTATAGCAGGCTCACCCTCCCTTAGTTTATCACGGAACCACCCATCTTCATAATAATTCCCAAGAACCATAACATATTCGTATCATGTAAAACATACATAAAGGAAACATAACATTTCCACATTTCAATCACAAGATATCAGTAAAACACATTGATATAATAAAAACATTATGAAAACCATTTTCAATACCAAAATAAATGAAAAGTAAAACATGGTATTTATTTTTCTTTAAAAAAAAAGTATGGCTGGTAGAGGAAGCTGAAACTCAAATAATGGTCACAGTGGCGGAGAAGTCGTTGTTGCCACATACAGACGACAAAAAAACATTCCCTTTTGTCGTTTAGTAAACTCTTCGTATAACAAATATTCCTTTTTAATAAACGTAAAATTCAAAGGGGTTTATACATCATATAAAAGAAGGTTGTGTATAAAACAAAATATGCCTCAATGAAAGGGGATTGAGACGAAGCACCATAAAATGATCATTTTTTATAATAAAATAGATCAATTATGTCTATTCCCTATAAGTACACATAAATAAAGTACAAATAAAAGATAGAAAATTATAATATCATCACATAATTTGAAAGAAGGAGATTAACCCAAAGAATAGAAATTGGGTTAAGAAGTTCCCTTACCTCGGGTCCGACATGACTCAGTCATTCTTTAATCTCCTGAATAATAAACTTGAGATAATTTCTACTTGTTTAAGAACCTTTTCAATTTCATTATCCCTTTTTTATCACTTATTTCCATGTCATGATCACTATGTAATTATTTAAGTTAATAACGTTCGTTTTAACGATCATTGGTACTTGTGTCAAAAATAAACCCTTTATAATTACAAGTTGTTCATGTATCCATTATATCCTGAATGGTATTCATGGTGTAGATATCATATATATCATATATATCCAGTACATGCTTTCATTTATAATATTACTTAACATTTAGAGGTAAGAAATGAAATGCACCGTTCATGGAGATGGTAAGCCATACGTACGAATGAACGCTGCTTCCATTTCTATTTTGTATTTTAAGAAATGGATTCATAATGATATAAAGGTATATTATACTTCTAGTGTAATATCATAAGTAATATCATAACTCTATCCTTTATACATCTCACATATGTTATTAACTAATTAAATAACTTTTAGGGGGCGGTAGTCCGCACTTCCTTAAATGAAGATATCGCGTTTACCCATAATGGAAACCATAAAAGTATGCCCAAAATGAGAAATACAGAAACTTAAGGAAAACATAAATATATTATATATAATATATAAATATAGTTTCATTTTAATTTCCACCTTTGAAGGTGTTAAAAGAATGTTGAACAATCATCATTTTGGGAGGCAGAAATTCGCTATCCACAGAAACACTATGTTCATTAACCATTAGATATAGGTATCTGTAAGTGTAGCTCGAATACTTCTGATAACAACATCCTAGTATATGGGAGATACTGTTGTTGTTACAAAATAAATTAATACAAAGAGTTTAGGGGGTTGGAGAAACAAAATAAAACAAAATAACACAAGTGAATACATTACCTTAAAATCGGGTAACTCCCTTTGGTTTGAGCTCAAAGGATTCCTTGGGAAGAATTATTCCCAAAGTGAGGCTTCATGGAGTAAGATAGGGATGTTTAGAGACAATATGGGCAGGGGTTGGCCGAGCCAATGGCTTTGGATGTGTGGGTAAGGAGGTAGAGGTGTGGGCCTTTTATAAGAGGAGAGGAGGGGCACTCTTGGAAAGTAAAGAAATGTTACTATATTTTAAAATGAGTTTCAGATTCAAAAGGTCCCACATTGATATAATTCGAGGGTAAAGTGCTAATGGTTCGAAATACACCTATACAATAGTTTTGGACATGTTTACGTCATAGATTTTACATTCTCGTGTCTCTTTATTTAAATCCGTTATTAATGAGGTAATCGCTGCATCATCAAGATGTCATAAATAATTTAATATAGTTAATGTCTAAAAATTATAATAAAAATATCATGATTTAGGAAATATTTTTAGCTACTAATGATTATTTATAGTCAAAAATCTGACTTGTATAACCCCATTTAAAAATTTTTTTAGTAAAACAACTCATGTTTGTGTCATTTTAATTTTAACAATAAATAAAAAGATATTAATGTCATTTTCCTACCAAAGTGGCTCCATGGGGTCCCCAAGTTGACCCATGGATTGTCTTGGTCGGCCATGACACATCCAATAAGGGTAAGACATGTGTCTAGGTAGTTTCATTTTATTATAATATCATTTTTTCCTTAAATTGTATTAATTACCTCTAATCGCGATTAAAAACTTAAAAGTTACTATTCACCAAAAAATTATTTTAATCTCATTTAACCACATTTTACTTCTTAATGACAACCATGTATGTCGGATTTTTGAAAATAAAATCACAGAAGTGGAAAAGTTTCATTTAAATGAAAAATCTGTTTCTTTAACAACCACTTAGTGGTTTCACTATTCATCAAAAATTGAAGTTTTTTAGAAAAATACCGAAACATCAACCTAAGATATATTTGATATTCTAAATTCAAAATTGTTGTCAATTTTAAAAAATTCAAATCATATAAGATAAATTAATTAATTTAATAATTAATTCCTGCTGTCATGAAAAATAACGTGTTTTTATGAAACAATAAGTATCAATAGATGGACACCAGTTTAAGTCCAATTTCAAAGTGAAATTGATTACAATGACCACCATTGGATTAAAGGGTAAATATATATATTCTAATTTAAATTCAAAACCAATAAAAAAGGTAATCTAATCATATAAATAAATTATATTAAAAAGATTTTTTGATTTAAAATACAATATTTTTCACTATTCAATAAAAATGAACTTTATCGGAAAAATACCAAAATTTCACACAAAGTAAATTTTGATGTCCCAATAATAAAGAATAAGTTTATTTTGACAAAAATAGCTTATAAAATTGTCAAAAGATAGATTTAAAAATGGTTTTCCATCAAACGGAAGTAAAACAATCTTTTAAAAATATTAGTGTATTCCATGCTTAAGATTGGATTTATTCTCATTTTAAGCCTCTAAAACACTATCTAATTCACTAATAGAAATATATAAAAAAATATCTATTATTCATTACTTACTTGGGATGTTACAGAAACATGCCTTGTCAGGTTGTTCTACACCCTCCTTGTTTAGAGAGGTATCATTTGGCTCATCAAGATAAGCATATGAAAATTAACAAGTACACAAAAAATTCCCTTCTAACCATTGAATATGATAAGAAAATGTATAACATATTCAAGTAATAAACCCCATTCCTTTGATTTTCATTTGTCGATTGTTGACAGAGTCGCATAAGTCAGTCGTTGAAGACGTCTCATGATAGTTGAGGCTTCAATGAAGTAGATGAATAATGTCGGCATTCTTCATTATTTGTTCATCTTTGGGAGATGGAGATCTTAAATGGAGAACTCTATATTATCCCAAGCTCTCCACTTAGAAGCTTCCCACCATAAGAGAAATTCTATCCAAAAGAAATAATAAAATATTGATATCTTATTAATTTAATCGAACCTTATTCAAATTGGTCAAATTATATTTGTGGTATCTCCCTCATTAATTCATGAGTGTTGGTACAAAATATTTAGTGGAGATAAAGAGGCTCCATTGGGGTGGTGGCACCATTAAGTGGGGATATCCAGATGTTTCTCCCCACTTAATGGGGAGTTGAAGGGGTTTCATCTTCAATTGGTCCCCACCACTTTAATCCTCATATGGGAGGTTTTGTAGGGTGGGTCCCACCACCATAACCTGGCATGGGAGTTTAAGGTGTGGTGGTCCCATATCCAACTACCATGAGGAGGTTTTAACCACCAAACACTCATATGGCGTCTCTATTAAAATAAAGTGAAAACTCACTTTATTTTATTACATCCCATGAAAACACAAAATCTATCTTCTACTCTCGACCAAATTCCATCGAGGTGAAAGTCCAATTAAGAGAATATCGGCACTATGAGTTCAATAGTTCCCTCATATTTCAATTCTGAGAACATGTTCAAATGATAAAAAACCCACTCGTACGTTTTCTGAACGTACTCGAACAAAATTTCTGAAATTTATTCTAATCACACTAGAACTCAGAATCAAGCATCTAATATTTCCATAAACTAGTAAAATTACCATGTATAAAAAAAATTCCATTCGATTTTCATGTCTTTACAGAACATGTGATAATGTTCTAAAAGGATTGTTCTTTAAGAGAAATTTTATTTATATGAATAGTTTCCCTAAATAAATTTTCTATTAAAAAATACTGGGGTTTTATAAACAATAGTTTGTGCATGATGGTGATAGTAAAATTTGATTTTTCAAAAATAACATGATTGTATTTCAGAATATCACACCCAAAAAATTTTTGACACTGCATATGTCATCGATTTTAATGTTAGTCATAATGTATATTTCATTTCAACATATGAATTGGCCATAAATTTCAAATTCCATCATAATATAGTATTTCCAAATTAATATGATATCATTGGGGGATATTTTCTAAATGTCGTATGAATATAGCCTCTTAGGGGAACTATATCCCCCTCTATGTTAAGGTTCCTCATTGGTGACTATTTGGAGTGGGGAGGACCTTGAAGTTTATATCAAGCACCACATCCCCCTCTCCTCCTTATCCCCATACATCCTTCACTTTTTTGATTTACCATCATTCTATCATATCCAATTTATTTAATGTTTTTATCACTCTTGTGCGATTTCTATCATTAATTTATTATATTTTACCTTATAGATTGTGTTCTTATTGGTATAGTTTCTTTGGATGAGATGTTTTAGCTTTTGGTCTGATGAATCATTCATATATCATATGCAGTCGATTCTCCTTATTGAATCCATTGGAATGTCTTCTTATCCTATTATATTCTTCTTATCTGTTCTTATCATTCTGGTTAAGAGAACGGGTTTATCCTGTTTGTTTAGGTGTGGCTTGATGATGTGTCATCATGCCCTATGAGGAACAACCCCTGAACCGATGTCGATGGTTCTAATTTGGATTGAATCCTGTTTTTATTGAATTTATTTGATTGAGGTATTCTTATAGTGTATTTTGGGTTCATTTGGTTTCGTTACGATGTTTTTCAATTTGTATAATGTGGCGCAACCATCATTGGTTTCTTTTGGATTTTTTAGCATACATCCTTCATAATGTTAATTTTGGTTAAAAGATTGATGTTTGAGGTGTTTCATCCCCAATTATGATGGTGGTTATGGGGTCCTTGTTTTTTATGGGGTCAATGGTTCTTTAATTTAGGTGATGGTATTCATGATGGTCTTTTCTTTTTTCATGACGGTGTTTCTCCAATGAATTCTTCGGTTCTAATCTCCTTGATTGGTTTCTTACTCCATTTTTTTGTTTCCACAATTTTGATGGTGGAGCCTTTTGGTGGTTCTTGAGGTTTTCATTATTGGATATGATAATTTAGCGTGTGTATTGGATGTTTGAAAAGAATAGAAGTTGTTGTTATGATGTTATTATAGAAGATGAAGATGACGATGGATTTATTTAGGTTACCATGATGGCATGTCATTATTTATGTCATGCGATGTGACCTCAGTTAATGTGTGGTGTGTTGAGACATGTGAAAACATCATTTTTCAACTTCATTTGGTGGTTTGAGCTCCAAATTTTCATGATTCTATTTTGAATTTTGAACATAAAACACTTATTTTGTGTAATTTTTTTTTAATTCGGTTATCTATTCTATTACCACATTACCAGAAAGTGTGTTTTATAGAATACGAAATTATGGTTTTCGAGTAAGAGGAAAAAATTTATTTCCCCTTTTGAAACTCACTCATTATAAAGCTATTATTAATGGATTTAGAGGATGGTTAAAATTTTTATACTAATTCAATTTAACTACAAAAGTACCTAGGAAATATTTTTTTGAGAAAATCCTCTTCCCAAATATGTTTTTATTTATTTTTTTTACATAAAATTGAATTTCGACATGTATATACCATTTTATATGAATAAGTTATTATGAATGGATTATATGAAATCCATATTCTTTTTTTTATATTTTGTTCCACTTTTCCACTATAAGAATGGGATGATATATGTACATTTAAATTGACAATATGGTATAAAAATATTATTTATTCATTTCAAACACTATGAAAATTTAAATCATTTAAGAGAATAGAAAAAGGGAAGATAAATCATATAAGAGAGAAGGTGGATGATAAATACAAATCCCACGTCTTAGTGGATAAAAAAACCTAATGTATGTGGGTTCAGCTAGATGTGATGGTGAAGAAGACGGTGAAATGTTAGTTCAAGGAGTTGGAGGATTGAAAGTGTATTGTGTTGGGACTACTAAAATTACAATTTGCATTAGGATAAGGAAACCAGTGTCTGAGAATATACATTCTTGGATTGTGGATGTCCAATAATTCAATAGATAATTTTATGTGACTTATGTATCATATGGTATTGTTTATTTTGGTCAACAAACAAGAAAAATATATGATCATATTGATACGGATATTAAAACAATTATTTAATAATAAAATAAACCAATTCTTGTTTTTTTTAAAATGGAAGAATATTGTTATTTAGTATCTATTGATGAATGAGTTTTGGATGAATATGAATAATGCTATGAGATGGTTTCTTATTCTTGGGAGGAAATTATTATATAAGTGCATTCATATGAGTATTTTAGTGACCCTTTATCTGAAAAAAATTATAAGATTACTGATAAAATTGTTGAGTCAATAAGGTTATCCTTATGAATTTTCCATTCCTTCTTGTTTTGAGAATCAAAAACACCTTATACTTAAGAAAATCTATGTTTTACTTCCTTATATAAAATTTCCATCCTTAAAGGATATTTACCCTAACCTAGATTTACTTATACATATCAATATTTTTATTAAGTGTAAAAATCAGATTCATATAAAAAACCTCTGAATCATATAATACATAGATATGAAGAATTCTGTTTTAGGATCTTAATTCTGGATATGAATTATAATGAAGTTCCACTCCAAATTCTGGATACAAACTCTAATTATGTACCATTCCGAATTCTGGATACGAACTCTAACAAAGTTCAACTCCGAATTCTGGACTCCAAACATTTATAAGTTCGACTACGAACTTTAATGAGTTCGACTCTGAACATTTACTAGTTCAACTCCAAACTTTTAGGAGTTCATTTCTTAACAATTATTTGTTCGACTCTGAACTTTTATGTGTTCGACTATGAACGTTTACTAGTTCATCTCCGAACCATTACTAGTTTAACTCTGAACTTTTACATGTTCGACTCTGAATTCTGTAAGTTCATATTGTGAACTCTGATGAAACCAGACTCCGAATTTCCTTAGAAATTCAGACTTCGGATTTCCATAGAATTTCGGTTCCGAATTCCTATAAAACAGAATCTTAATTTTCTTTTTTATTGTAGACTCTGAATTCCATTTCAGTTAGACTCCTAAATTTTATTTTCTTACACTTCAAAATTTAGTTTTTCTTATGTTTAAACTTTTTTCATTATAAAACGATGTCATCCATTCTTTTTCTAACTAACCGTTAGTTTAGTGACATGTGTACAGGTCCCTCTGAAATTTAAGGAAAATATGACCGTTGGAGGGGGGAGCCGATTATTGGAAATATTCCTATAAATAGGAGCTCATTTGAATGAGAAAAAAACTGATCTTTTCCAACTTGTTCTTACATGATGTTGAAGTGATTTCTAGAAGGAGAGGATCTTATTAACTCTCAAGATTCTTGTAGAATTTTTGAACTACTTTCTCAAACTTTGACTTTTTTAGATTGCTTTTTACGACTCCAAATGTTGGTTATCACATTCGAGGGATTCTGGGCATAGGAAGACAGAGGTGCCGACTTCCTTGATGTTCGACGGCTTCCTTGCTGAAGAAGACGGAGGTTCTAACTACCTTTAAGTTGAGGGATTGCGGGGATAGAAAGACAGAGACTACGATCTTCGTATCGAGGGCTTACCCTGGTGTGGGTAAGACAGGCTTGCTTGAATGTATAAATAAAGGGACCTTTATCCATGGTTGTTAGATAACCTTCTCTTTGGGTTAAAAGATTTATATCTTGTTACTTTTAGTTTTACTACCTATTTTCCACTTCTTTTTGTATTTTATGGAATTTATAATCATCTTATATTTCCTTACACTTGTACTATGATTAATTTAGATTCTATATGATTTAAGTTAGAATCACTTTTTGTAGACATTGGTTAAGTTTCATTTTCCGGATCCATATTTCAGGAACATGTTTTCGGAATCACTTTCCAGATTAAAGAAAATTCATAGAACTAGAAGTTTGTAACATAATAATTTGTCCCAATATTTCATTGGTGTTAGAGGTGTTGTAAATTTTCTTAAGTTTAACTTTGTTAAATTTATATCATTCCTTGTTTAATGAAATTTTTTAAAGTGTACAATTCACCCCTCTTGTATATTGAGCTTCTACATCATAATTTCGATCCTAAAATTGGTATCAGAGGTTGGAAACCTCATACTCTATAATATTATTACATTTGGTATCAGTGGTGGTCTCTGAAATTATTATACTCACATATAAGTTTTTCCTTCCTCAATTTTTCATTGTTCTATATGTTCCTTTCTTCGGAATATTTTCCTTGAATCCAAACTTTTTTTATTAACAAGTTTTTTGTGTAGAAACATTTTTAAGATGTTAGGTTTAAATGTTATGTCCATTAACAACCTAAATCCTTCAAGACCACCAATTTTTTATGGTAATGATTATGAATACTAGAGAAATAAAATGAAGACATTCTTTATCAATACTGGGGTAGATAACGTTTTAATGCTTAATGAAGGCTTTAAAATTCCTGGTAAAGAAGTTAGTACAATCAGCAACCAAGAGAAGCATGATTATCAATTAAAATATAAGGTACACAATACTATACTATGTTCTATAACTAGGAACATATATATCCAGATTTCCTCTTGGGAAATATCTCACTGTATATGGAAGAAGCTTGAAGTTACTCATTTTGGTAAATCTAAAGTGATTGGGACTAGAAGATATATGTTGAGAGCTGAGTATCATGCGTTTAAATTTTTTTATGGAGAACATATAAGCAAAGTACAACCATATTTTATGACTATCGTGAATAGACTACAATCTATGGGAGGGAATGTTCTAGATGGTGAAGCTCTTGTGGATATTATTATTGATACTATGCCTAATGAGTGGGAATCCATGAGAACATATATTGATGTGTCACTAAAATTTCCTTAGATGACCTGTTTGGAACTATTCTCCAACATGAAACAGGAATGAAGAGAGATACTGACAACATTAAAAAAATAATGGGAATGGCACTGTTACATTTACTACGACATTAAATCACATGAAAGAAATGTATCCTGAGAGAGTAACTAGTTCTAAGTCTAAGAAGGTTATTATCCAATCCGAATCTAGTGAGAGTGAAGTCTCAGAGAATGAGTTAGCTAATCTTGCTTGAAGATTGAACAAGATAGCTGGTAAAAGAAATTTCCAATCCGAGTATAAGAAGAATGAAAGGAAAGATAAGAAAGATTTATAATTCACATACTATGAGTGGAAGAGAAGTATACACATACGACCTAATTGCCCTATGCTTAAAAAGAACGAAAGAAAGGAGACGCATTCTGAAAGAAACAAGTAGAATTTGTACAAAGATAAAGCTAAGAAAAATATGAAAGTTTATACTACTTAGAGTGCTAGCTGTGGGGACTCTTCAAAAAGCAAATCTTCAGAATAAGATTCATCAGCTTAGAAGAATATGGGATTCTTTACTAATACTTATTTTCCACATACATGTATTATGGATAAGGTACGCTCTGCCTAAGCATTAACAAACTTATCTCTTGATAAGAACTACTATTCTGAAAATAGTACTTCTAATGAAGATACTTCATCCCCAGAAAATAAAGAACCATCATATGAAGACGTATCTAGATTTTCCAAGTTACTTGATGAAAAAAATTGTAAAATTTCTAAGATTTTAGACAAGGAAAATACTAGGGAAGAAGTTCTTACAAAAGTGGTTTCAGATATTTCTTCAGATCTTAATGATAAAGAAGAGATTTTAGAAAAACATTCTAAAGACCTTGAAAAATACAATTCCGATGAGGAAGAACTTTCTAAAGATCTTAATAATGCTATTTAGAAAATAAAAATCTTTTATAAAAAATATAACTCTAAGGAAATGAATCCTGAGGATAGGAATTTAATCATTAGACTAAAATCCGAAATTTTTCCCCTAAATAATCTCCTTGAAAAATTTACCTCTGGGAAGGAAAATTGTGACAAGATGTATTCTCAAATTAAACCTAAAGGAAACACTACTGGAGTAGGTTATACTCACCAAAAACCAGTTTTCAAAAACAACTATTTTTTTCCTTCTAGATCCCCTTTTTGCACTAAGTGTCAATGTGGTGGGCATTGGAAGAAAATTTGTTCTTTGAATAATGTTCAATCTATTGGGTCTCATAAAGCATATTTCTCTAAAAAATGTGGATACCCAAAATTTTGTTATCTGAAAATCTCGGATCCAAACAAGTTTGGAAACCGAAAGCCTATTTCTTTTCTTATTTTCATGAAGATAAACGAAGTAACAACAACAATACTTGGTACATGGATAGTTGATGTTCTCGGAATATGACTGGTAACAAAACCTATTTTTAATATATTATCAAGATGAAAGGAGGAAAAGAAAATTTTGGAGATAATTTCAAAGGAGATATCATTCTTTAGTTTATCGGAAGACATGATCAATTAGCTGATATTTTCACAAAATCATTTCCCTCCTATAGTTTTGAATACATTAAATAGAAGTTAGGAATGATATCCATGAGGTAATTCTTCTTCATTATCTTTTTGTTGAAAAATTCTCCTTACAGTAATAAACTTCTCTTCATAGAAGGATTACATTTTCATGTTAGCATAATAAAATTTTTGTAGTATGTTTTTTTTATTATTTTGTAATCAAAATTTTCAGTCATATTTTTTTAAAAAAACTTTTGAAAAAAAATTTTCGTAACAAGTTTTTCAACATTTCCAGAACTGAAATTTTTGTAATGAATATTTTGGGAACTAAAATGTTCATAATGAAATTTTCGAAATAGACATTTTCATAATGAAAATTTTCAGAAATTAAATTTTCATAATGAAATTTTCCAGAACAGAAATTTTCATAATGGATTTTCATAATAAAAAAATTTGTAAGGAAGTTTTTCATAGTGATTTTTTCTTAGTTAAATTTTCCTCAAGAAGAATATTAACAATTACGAACAATATTTCTAGCCAATCCGAATTGTATGATTTCCGTACTTATGTTTTCGTAGACATATTTTTTTTGCTGGTATTTTCCTATGAGTTTAAATTTCTCGGTTTTATTTTTCTTAAATCCGAATATTTTTATTAAAAAACCTCAAAATATCTGAGTCATGTTTTCCTTTCATTTTGTATTTGAACCGTCAAATAAAATATCAATGTATCTCAAATGTTTGATCAACCGTGGAAACTGAACCGTCTTCTCAATGCCTATATAAAGGGGACCCCCGAGGGTCATCCCACATCGGTTTTCCAAAGCTTTCGCGTCTCGAAGGTCTGACTCTCTCCTTAAGGATTGTTCCAATATTTGTCAAAACTTGTTCCGAATCTTCCAGTACTCTCTATTATGAATGTTTATTGAAGCTATATCTCAAGATATGTCTACCTGAAAACCAATAAAAAATGGGTAGCTTACAGGGAGAGGTTAGTGCGCCCGAGTTTCAGTAAGCATAATTCTCTTATAAATAAGAATATGAAATTAAATTGATAGGAGGATGTTTTCCTATCAAAGCCAGAAAAATAGGATTCGGTTTATATAGAGTTTCTCATTGAGTTCTATGAGTTTGTTTCCTTCCTTGAGGAAGATGGCATAGATATCTTTTCTTTCAAGTCTTATGAGAAGACATACAAATTATCTTACACCAAGGATGCATGTTTGGTGGGATTGAATTATGAAGGTGAAGCTACGTTTTGTTCATATAAGCTTCCGGATGAGCAAGGAAGTTTCAAAAAAGTGAAGGTATTGAAATGTCTAGGACTTAAAGATTCCAAGACGGCTATGATTTCTAATCTCACTCTGAATAATCGGATTCTACAGCTATGGGTACAAGGTTTTCTCGTACCAAGAATGGGTGACAAGGATAATCTGATGAATAGTGACATTTACGTCCTAGAATTATTGGTAAATCCAAGGAAGATAAATCTGATGAGGAATGTTTTGATTAAAAATAATAATATCAAAGAAGGGAATCTGAAAGCTCAGATCATTATGTATCTGACCCTGATTTCCAAACGTATAATCAGATGTCTTGACTCATTCAAAGTTTCGTGCACTTCCATGAAAATAAATGTGAAGGTAACGTTACTAAGTGATGATACACTAAAGAGGATGAAAATGGGTTTTTCTAATGAATCTGAAGAATTATATCCTTTAGCAGAAGAAGAGGCCAAGACCATTCCGGAAAATGTGGAGAAGGCTGAACCAGTGATGAAAGTAACAAATAAGAGAAAGATTAAGGAAGTGGTTGATGAGTAAAAAACCCCCAAAGGTATGGAAAATCAATATATACCACCAAAGCCAAAAAACAGAAATCTTATCCAGATGAAGTGGCTGCTAAGTGGAGGGAAGACAAAGAGAAGAGGAAATAAGGGGATCCACACTTCGGATTGGACCCTGCTGAGGCTATGGCCTTAAAAGAGAAAATTCTAAATGGGCTAGAGAAGAAAGAAAAAGACAAGAATCTGAATAAGATAATTTCTCAAGATGAGGTTGTTCAATCTATTTTGAAAGCAACTAAAATAGGTTTTGAACAGATTTTGGTTCCAGAATCATTTCTTACCGAACCATTACCAGAGACTCCAGCAAATAACTAAATCACTCATGAAATTTCTAAGGGTGAAGAGGTTGTTGAAGAAGAATAGGAAGAAGAAGAATAAGTGATAATCTGGATGACTTGATGAAACTAGTAGAATATTATCAAGAAAAATATTAATCAAGAAAATTAGTCACTCCGTGAATGGGAGTTGTGAATGAAAGTAGGAAAGATGATGATAAGAAAGTGGAAGAGGAATAAAATGTTTTATATGATGAGGAATAATCCTATGAGAATAATTATCTTGAAAATGGAGAAGAAAAGGATATAATAGATGAAGAACAAATTGTTCAACTATCAGAGAGTGAGGAAGAATCACCAGATGATCAACCTATTTCAAAAACTGATAAGGGTAAGAAATTACTCATGGATACACCAACAAAAGGTATCTTCAGTAAGAAAGAGGTTGGTGGTTCTTCTAAAAGGAAGCTAGTACAAATTGAAGAAGAACAATCTCCAGGAAAACAATCTTATTCAGATTCATCAGCACACGATCATTACTTTGTTGTTGAATCATTGAAAAAGCTGGTTGACACCATTATGATATTTCCCACTATAGAATCCAGATGCCAGATGCTGAAACATAGTTTGAATCAGAAATCGGAATTCTTATCCATGGTGATGGATAAGTGTGTGAAAATTGAATCCGAAAATAGAAATTTCCTAATCAATTATGATGTACATAGGAAATCATGCAACAAAATCACATTGTGGTCTATGAAAATTGAAGAAGACATAGATGAATTTGATCTCTTTCATAATGAGGTGAATGATGCCATTGAAACCAAAGATAACAATATTAAGATCCTTCGGGATGATCTGATGATTGAGCAAAGATATCGGAGTCAAAAAGTGAAGGAACTGAATGATAATTCTAACTCACTTGCTCAAAATTTTATATGGGATATAGATCTCCATATTGAGCATGAGAAAAGACTTGTAAAGTAAGATGAGTTACTGAAAATGCAGGAAGAGGCCATGAAGACACATGAAGAATCATTAAAAGCTCAAGATGAAAGGATAAAAGCTTTGGAGAAGCAAGCTATAGAGGATCAGAGGGATTTTAAGAAACTGAAATCCTTGTGGAAGAAGCTAATCTCGAAGGAAAAAGAAGGCAAATAAGCTCACTCTGATCTTTTGTCGTATTTTTATTGCCTTGTAAAATTTTTTCTAATCTCTAAAGAAATTGTTTCCAGGTTGTATCTTATATTGTTATATACTAATGTTTCAGGAACTCTATTTCTTTTCCATTCCCTTAAATTCTTTTTGAAAATCACAAACAGGGAGAAGGAAATATAACTACTTAAAAGGGGAGAAGAAAAAATCTAAAATGGATAAGATACATTTCAATGTGCAGATATTGTTAAATTAAGTGGGAGTTTCTCATTAAAAAGTTTTTCATTCTCATGATAATGAAAAATCCACTCCGGAAATTCAGAATACAATCCTTAGAGGTTTAATTCCTAAGGGGGAGTTATTTGTATTTACTATCATCCATGTACAAAGGGAGGTAAGTTTTAATTACATAGTCTGATGAAAATTTTCAAATTCCTTATATTGTTTTTCATAAGGATGTTTGTTCTTTCCAAAAAGGGAGATATTGTTGATTCAATTAGGTTTTCCTTATGACTTTTCCATTCCTTCTTGTTTTGAAAATCACCAACACCTTATACTTAAGAAAATATATATTTTACTTCTTTAAGGAATATTTCTGTCCTTAATGTAAATATACCCTAACCTAGATTTCCACATAAATATCAATATTTTTCATAAATTTAAAAATTGGATTCATATCAAAAACCTCATAATCATATAATACTTAGATATGAAGCATTCTGTTTTAGGATCCGAATTCTAGATATGAACTGTAATGATGTTCCACTTCGAATTCTGGATACGAACTCTAAAAAATCTCCATTCCGAATTTTGGATACGAACTCTAACAAAGTTTAACTCCGAATTCTGGACTCTGAACTTTTCTAAGTTCAACTTCGAACATTTATGAGCTCGACTATGAACTTTTTCTAGTTCGAATCTAAACATTTATGTGTTTGACTCCGAACATTTACTAGTTTGACTCCGAACTATTATGAGTTTGACTCCGAATTTTTACTAGTTAGACTCTGTACTTTTACTAGTTCAACTCCAATCTTTTACAAGGTCGACTCCAAATTCTGTAAGTTCATATTCTAAACTCTGATGAAACCCGACTCTGAATTTCCAGAGAAATTCAGACTCTGGATTTCCATAGAATTCAGGTGTTGAATACCTATAAAATAGAATCTGAATATCCTTTTTATTGTAGTCTCCGAATTCCATTTTGGTTAGACTCTGAACTTTTATATTCTTACATTCCAAACATTAGTTTTTCTTATGATTGAACATGTTTCATTATAAAATGATGTCATCCATTCTGTTTCTATCTAACAATCGGTTTAGTGACAGGTGTATAGGTCCCTCCGAAATTTAAGGAAAATATGACCATTGGAGGAGGGAGCCGACCATTGGAAATTTTCCTATAAATAGGTGCTCATTTGAATGAGCACAAAACTAAACATTGAAAACTTGTGCTTACATGCTGTTGAAGTGATTTCTACATATAGAGTTTCTTATTAACTCTCAAGCTTCATGCAGAAAGATTGAACTACTTGCTCAAACTTTTCCTTGTTCAGATTGCTTCGTGCGACTACGAATGTTGGTGATTACATTCGAGGGATTTAGGGGATAGGAAGACAGAGGTGCCGACTTCCATGATGTTCGAGGGCTTCCTTGATGAAGAAGATAGAGGTTCCAACAACCTTGAAGTTGAGGGATTACGGGGATAGCACGATAGAGACTTCGATCTTCGTATTGAGGGATTATCCTGGTGTGGGTAAGACAAACTTGCCTGAAAGTATATATGAAGGTACCTTTATCCAAGGTTTTTGGATACCATTCTCTTTGGGTTAAAAGATTTATATCTTGTTACTTGTAGTTTTACTACTTGTTTTTCTGCATTTTTCACATTGTAAAGAAATTATAATCTTCTTATATTTCCATAAATTTATACTCTGATTCATTTAGATTCTATACGCGTTAAGGTAGAATCACTTTTTGTAAACTTTGGTTAAGTTTCATTTTTAGGATCCATATTTCCAGAACCTATTTTCGGAATCAATTTCCATATTTAAGCAAGTAAATAGAACTAGAAGTTTTTAACATCATACATTGTCCCAATATTTCATTGGTGTTAGAGGTGTTGTGAATTTTCATATGTTTAACATTGTTTAATTTAGATCATTCCTTGTTTATGGAAATTTTTTCTTGTGTACAATTTAACCCCCTCTTGTATAATGAGCATCTACATCAAAATTTCGATGCTACAAAAATATTTTATATTTTTAAAAAATTCGGAATGATATCTTAATATAAAACTATTGAAGATACCATAGTTATTGGAGATTTAATCTCTCTATCTGGTAATGTGTTAGATGTACAATCACATCAATTTTATAAATTGAGTTATCTATATTTTAGATAATAGAAGGATTAATGAATTCTTTTTTAGGATTATTTGGAATAAAGGACTCCATGATTTGTTGTGAAATTATGTTAGTAGTGTAATGTTATAAAAGAAGAATATATTTTATTAATTGAAGAACATGAGAATTATCAAATTATTGTTGATGTTTTTTGAAACTAATCTTTTCCTCGAATAAAATTTAAGTCTCTCTAGCCTAAGATTCATAGTTTGAATGAATATTAAATTTTAGGAAGAGATTTTGTCTCTTATACAAGAGAAATGGATAATCTATGAGGACTAATCATAATTAAATTAGGTGAAAAAACAATCATTAGATATTTAAACAAGAATATAGGAAGCTAATTTGAGTTGGTTAGAGCCAGTTTGAGCCAAAGGTGATATTTTTCTTCCACTAGAGTTGTATATCCATGTTTTATATGGATGTTAGAGTTGCATAATTTTTTTTGATTCAGTAATGAGTCACTAAATAAATTGATTTTAGTGTGACAATTTTCTACTTGACACACTACAGGATAGTCCATATGAGATTTTGGATGTGTTATCATCTGTGGGTTATGGTGTCTACTGGTTGGATTAATTAGTTCCGTGATATGATGGATTGGTATTTTTAGTCATCTGAGTTAGTTGATAGATTTATAAATATAAATTCTATTGATGTTATAATGAAATGATATGAATCAGTTTCATTGATTAATGAATAGGAAATGGTAACAAATTTTATTTTCAAGCTATTGATGTTAGAGTAAAAAAAAATACAACATAATTTTTTTATTCTATAACGAATTAATATTATTCGGGTCAACACAAGACAACCCAATCTTCTTATATCACAACCTAAGATTGTAATCATTGGCATAAGTGTATTTTTTTAGTCAAATATCATTAATGAATATATATATTTTTCACCTATAGTGATGAGTATTTTTTTATATAAACTATATGTTTTAGATTTATGTTACGGAGCATATAATTATTTGTGATTACATTACTTGTATTAATATAATAACTTAATATAGTATTGCGTTATATTGACTATATTTTAATTATCTTTTACACATTCATATTTTTTCAAAAAAACAAGTGAGAAATATGTATAAAACATCATCTTTAATTAGTCACATTATTTTGTTATCATTTTTCATTGAAATCGGTATAATCACAAATTTTTTAAATCATTATCAATAAAACACTATTATTATTTTCATAATAATTTAATCAAATAATTTTGTTTTTATATTTCTATGGAATTTTCTATATGTTTTTATCATATAAAAGTGGATACTATGGGGAATATATTTATCCCAAAAATATTCATTCATTTATCTTTGATTTTGATACACAAAAATACCCTCATTTGTGTTTCTAATAATGTATTTATTTGAATATATTGAATATAATTAATTGAATATTTATTTAATATTCCCATGAAAACATGGATTACTGATGGTTTAATTGAGAATATGTTTGTCTCTAAAATATACAAGATGTAAAAAAGTTGTGTATATTCACTATTGAGAATGTGGTGTCCTAACATTCTGTTTAATGTAAATGTTATTTTTGGAAGAATCTCTTTAGATAAATATAATTATTTTTAAAACCCGATGTTTTGACATGATTTTAGGATTTTTAATCTAAATAATGTAAAGATCACTATTATTATATGTTAAATGTGTGGTTTTTAAACCCACTAGTCATAATTAATATAAAATTGAGTACCATCAATTTGATGTTAACCATATATAGTAAAACAATAAATCAAATTAAACATTAATATGATTTAAATTCTGGATGATTTATTATAATTTTATAATGGTTTTCCCAGTTTTTATACTTTATTATATGTAAGGGACGTTATGATTTTAAGTTGGTGTTTAAAATTAAAATTTCAAACATGATGAGTTTAATAAAGATCTTGTTTTATTAGATGGCATTTTAGAATCCATTTTTACTATATGTTAATTGTGATTCATGTTAAATATAGAGATTTAAAACTTTTTAATAGGATGATATTTCCAATTCATAGATTGGAAACACATTGAAGATGTACATGTTATTCCATACTACAACTGGTTGTTGTTGTTATTTTTAAATCTATATTTCTTCGATAGACATTTTCTACAAGTCACCTAAATACATTTTTCATGAATACATCATAGATACATCCATGTTTATTATCAGCATATGTGATCATCCTACTATTTCAATAATAGTTTTTCTTATTGTGGAAAATCAACCAGATCACATATTTAGAATAAGTTTAGTGGAATAAGGAAACATGTTCGCATAATACAATCATAATTGTTGTATCACATTCTCCCATCTATCAACTACATAACTTTTTATATAAAAACACAATAACTTCACATTATAATTCAAAAACGTGTGAAATGTATTAAATTATCAATGTATTTTTAAAATGAATAAAAATTCTACCATATTTTATCTTCATTTTTTTATGATAAAAAATAGTTTTTCCATCTCTATCATTGGAAACATGATATCAATAAATAAAATATCTATATATATATATATCATTAAATATATATATATATAATTATATATATATATAAGAATTTATTTTTATAAATACATAAAGAGAAATATGAATGTATATATATATATATGAATAAATTTATATAAATACATGTATATTGATATGTGAAGTAAATTAAATAATATTAAATTGACACTAAAACTATTTGGAGAGAGATATATGTGTATATATATTATTTAATGTTTCTTTATAAGAGTTTTGATTGAAATTTCTTACAATGTTCCAGTTTAAATGTTTGAATAAGAGTAGGGTATATACTTTGGTTTCTTCTTCACTTCCCCACATTTGAGTTTGATGGAATGTGGTTGTGGCCATGGGTTATAATAGTTTTGGTGTATATTTTTTTATATGTGCAGAAAATAGTGGAGAGTATTTATGTAGTTCATTATGTGGGGGAATTTTGGAAAAAATGGGAAAATATTAAAAATGAGTATAATGGTGGTTATTAATTTATATAAATGTATTTCTATAAGGAAAATTATTTCTTTTACTAATATATTTATAATGGTCCTATTAAATGGTACTAAAACTGATACCACTAAAAACCAAAATTCACTAATGTTTCATGTCAACATCAGATAATTAATTAAAATGATCGAATCACTAGGTTTTTTTAAATTTGATAATAATGAATTTATAATTGTTTGTAAAAGGACATAAATGATGAAATATAATGTATTGTTATCAAGAAATTAATTTTTTTGTTACATTAACTACATCACCCATACCCATAAAAAATTACTTTTTATCAAATTGATAGTAAATTAAAAAAATGAATATCAAGTAATAGATAATCAAAAAACTGAAATTAAGAATCTATATAAATCCTAGGTTTCACTACTAATGGACATAACTAAACATGTGAAAATTTGTGAAATAAATGATTTAAATTAAGTATTCCTACTTTTTTATAATGAAAATTATAAATATACAACACCCTAGTTGATGATTCTGTTATCAATATCCTAGGTACTCAATATTCGGATATCATTTAAAAATGTTCGTTACCATTCATCTAGTTCATATATCTCTTAAAATATTTGAGATATTCATTATTTTGAAATGGTTCAAAATATTCCTATTGTTAGTGAATTCGACCAACTTATCCATATTTATATATATATATCCTTGAAATAACTAGATTTCAACAATACCAAAAACATCTTCAATGATCCTATGTTAGATCACATCATCATGAATCCAAGTGTGAGATCCAAAACTCTTCATGTTCACCTACCCATACACTCAAGTATTCTGTCTGAATGCAGGGACTTGGAGTCCATCAATGATGGGAATACACCCTAAGTATAACATACATACAACAGTAATATAAATGATAATATATGAACTCAGTGTAACCGAAAAAAATAATACAATATCAAATGGAAGAAAGGTAATTTTATAAGAAAATTTCTTCCAATGTTGAAATCCTATATGGTGTAATAAATATTTTATATGAAAATTAAAGCTGTAGTAACAATACAGAGTGTGTCTAGACATCACATATGATTTCATTCCTCCTTTTCCACAACAACTATCAAAGTTAAATTTTCTTTTCATTGATCCCTAGACATGAAAACTATAATCCAAAAAGGAATTTAATCTAATGTGTGAGATTTAAACCAAGTAATAAAACACCTACGAATCTATGACACATGTTAATATGCATTTTAGTGTATGAAATGAAAATAAATAAAAGAAATCCCAAAAAAACAATACTATCATCTACAATTTTACAAAACCATCAAGAAATATTATTTTACAATAATAGTCTCAAAATTAAAAGAATAATAGAGTGGTAGTTTAATAGAAAAAAATAAAATTATCATTCCTTGATGGTTCGTAATAGTTGAACATAACCTAGGTCCCAGTTTCAACCTCAATAGGATATCATTCCATATCACTCTCTATATGGTTAGGTAATCCATACCAGCATTCCAAGAATTTATGGTTCAGATCATATCAGAATATCACTCCACCAGGTAAATCCATACTTGGTTACCAAACCCTTTCATCTTATGCGGTCATGTCATGTTTTCTTATTTATCATCATCATACAATCCCCCTCAACACCTACCAACTCATGATGGTTCTAAATGTTACTATCTCATGCATAATTAATAATATAACACAAAACAATTATAACAAGTTGAATCAGGATATAACATATTGATTCATAACATATCATGACATGATTGAATAATGAGAATAAAAATATTCACACATGTGATCAATAATATCATGGTCAAAATCAAACTACTAAATAACATCATACTATGTAAATGATCAAATTTTTGGCCTCAACATGGTACGGACAATTGAAACTAAATATTATCATCATTAACATCATGGTTCATCAAAGATTCATCATCTGAACCCCATCTAGGTATTTATTTGGTTCAAACCACTCGACAGTTTCTCCAATTACTAATTCCAATTATTTTATTTTCAAAACAAATAATATCCCCAGACCTAATAATAATATTCTAATGTCTAGACTATTTATATATTGCCGAATTCTATAGTAATATGTGACAAACATTTCATTGTAAACCAATAGTTATAATTCCTCATGTGATGATAAATCATCTATCCATTACAATATGAGATAAGAATGATAAATATTTATTCTTCTATGAGAAATATTTCTTATTACTATTTATATATTTTCAATAAATTTTCCCTTCATGTCTTAGGAAGAATTATATTAAAAATTTCACATAATGTAATACATAGAGATTATCCTATTAAAATGAAACAATCAAGAACAGAGAAAAGTGATGGGGGGATTTCAATTCATGAAAAGTAGATGAATTATAATTTTTTATTTAATTGGACATCATAGTTCATTGGTTTTGGAACTATCTACTATCATTGTACAAGAGAATGAAAAAATTGAAGTAATTGATGGTCCAATTATATTTAAATACCCCAAAATATAATTCAATCTCACAACATATATGATCTTAATAAATTAATCATTTACTTATTCATTTATTAAAATATTAATAGTGACAAATTAAAATAAAACAATATAATTGGTGAATTTAGATGGTTGAATGGAATTATTTTCAAGGATTTATTTTTCTTAAAATTTGATTATGCAGTTATATTGTTTTTTTTTGATGAAAAATTATATATTTGGACAGAAATTCCACTTCTTCCTAAAACAGTGATATGTAATTGTAATCAAGTATTTAACCTGACACAACTCAAAACTATCAGATGAGGATAAGGAGTTAAACCCTTACACCATCCCCCTACATGTAAAAAAACATAATAACATACACATACACATAATCAAGTAGAGAACATGCCTTATGTTGCCTTTGATGTCTAAGGGTTACCTTTAAACAATTTATATTTTCCGTTATGCATGGGATATTTACCTTTATGAAACCATTGAAATTTAAAAATAAAAATAATGATGTGAATATGATAAAATTTTGAAACCTTTTATATTATGGACATTCACATTCTTAGTACATATTACAAGGGATATATCCTTAAATAACACATCAAAACGATGAATTTCACTTATACACCCGTTGAAAATTTAGGATTACTTTTATGATTACCTTGATTATAAGGGGTGGTAGATACATAAACATTGAAAAATCCATCATACCTTGACACAGAACCATAATAACATATTAAATATAGTTAGAAGGAAAATTGCATTATTTAGAACTAGAATTTTAAAATCATCTCTCTTATTTGTTATCATCCTAAACATGTACCCTTAAAGAATTTACTCAAAAAACTAGGTACATTGAGTCCAAACATCAACCTATTGATCCAATTTCTCTATCTAGATCCATTCATGACACCATAGAATCCAGAAAAGTTATAATATATTCCCCCGACAAGACCATTTCACTCATGTCCACTATATACACAAGGTGGTCCTACTAAGGTTAATCTACCTCAAACTAAACATAGTTTTATTATTGAAAATCTACAATATTAGATATATACCAAGTATGTGTTGAAATGTAGAATACATCGTGGATCCCTTGATAAATAAATGGGATATCTGGATGGTATGCTAATATCTCAACCCATTATGTCTCTTTGAAGGGTTCAAAAAGCCGTGGAGACAATTTCACTAAGTTTCATAAAATTGTATACTCTTACTAAGGCACTCCACCAATAAACTCCAGTCTCCAATAGTGATATCTAATATAAAAACCCCCTTCTGTACATTTTAACCCATTCTAATTCGAGCTATCATGAACCCCTTTCATATCAACTACATCCTCTATGAGTAATATTACACCACTTTATTCTTATTAAAAACTGTATTTCCCACCTAATGCCAACATAGTGGTTTGTGGAATAAACATCCATAAAAAGCCAAAAAATGGTATCACAAGATTTCGAACCTAGTAAATGTTGTTTTATGTGTACTCCATAAAGTATAAATGATCATACCAAACACCACTAAAGTGTATAAATAATTCTCTAATATTGTCTTCCAAAATTCAAATCATCAACACCAGATTTCTATATTAATAGGGATGGTATAGTCTTACTAAGAATTATAATTTCTTGGGGTCCACTAAAATAAATTGCAAAATTTTGACATAAAATATTAATGTTTATCCGATAAAATTCATCAGGGAACTCTAAATAATTATACTATATAACAAATATGATCCACTCCAAAACCGCATACAATGGAAGTATCAATGATTGGTGATAAATGTGAATCTTATTTCATCGATATAAAAATCTCCAAAAAAATTTATGTGTACTTATGGTCTTAGGATACCCCATAAAGAACCCCATAGTAATTTAATATCACTTCCACAAGCGAAAATGAAGTAGGTAGAGAAACACCATAGGATACTAGTTCATATCCATTATCCTCTAGTCAGTATGGCATGAAAATAATATATTAATGTCTCTCTACAGTAATGGCTAGTATAACTATAAACTGAATTGATGATATATATTTTTATTAAAAGGATTCACCTAACATATAGAGTAATGGAAATATCTTGACTAACCACAGTTGATATAAGAAAGGACTATAAATCTCCCAAGAACATGGATTGCATCATCACCATCCAAGGACTAGTCAAGAATTGAGTCACTACCTACTTGTGATTTGATCATCAAAATATTCTATAGATCACTATATTTTATATTTCTAAAATTTAATACTAAAAGATATTTGTCCACCAATAGAGAAAACACCATCGATCAATGGTCCTATGAAGCATCCATCCTCTGGTCATCCAATACCCCCATCAATCTCCCATGTTCCATTGATTGCAATTCACTATGTTCATGTGATTCCTATATCATAGGGACAAGTGAATCTAACATGATGCTAAATTTAAATGGTGTGTAGTTCAGATCTCTGATAAAATCAACTTGATATGACAACTGAAACCTATGAATTATGTTGGGGTTCCATTGTGTAAATATTTAGCAAAGGATCCTATTGTTAATGTAAATAAAAAGAATCTCACTAAAGAGATATTGTCACCAAATCATCTTTTCATGTAATTTTGAGATAACCTATGAGTCATGGGTATGATAGTTCCATTAATTTTCTTGTAGTTTATGTTGAGAAAAATATAATACATTATGACTCTTTATCATCACTACAACAAAAAACAAACACTAGATGAATCATAGTAATCATCATAACTAGTCCACATCTCGCAATGAATCGAAAATAGATTAGTAGTACACATCCTCTACAATACAATTTAATAATTTACACTGATCCAACCACTATAAATTTATTACCTTCATTTTCAAGGTAGTTATATGTTTTGATAATGTAAACAGTGTGGGTGAAAACATTTTTACTATTCCACAAATCCCAGAAATATCAGGATCAAAAACATAAATCAAGGTTCTCTCAAGGAAATCACTTCACCATCTTTATCTTGTTATGTGGATTTACCCAAATTAGACACCAAATTAACCATAAATATTTCCTCATGAATTTATAGCGTATAATTTTATATAAATTTTAAAAAAAAATGATTCAATTATATCATAGGATGATCTAAACTAGTTACACATTCCTCTCTTTGGTTAAGGATTAAATAAGAATATCTTTATCAAACACAATGATAAATGTGTAATGAAATGGGTATAAGATCATGTTCATGAGATATATGCGCATAAATTTAATGTTTGTATTTAAGAAAATAGTCACTATGTTCTATTGTAGAGAACATATACTCTAAAACTCCATCTTTTATATTTCATATTCTTTAACGTGCAACTAGTGATAATAAGACTGAAGATCAATTTTGGTTAACCCTCTGGCTACCCATAACTGATCAAAAATATCATCCACCATTGGAATGATATATTTTAGCAAACAATAAATGGATCAACATCCTATAATATACATATAGTTAGAGGATATCATTGGCTATTATTGGAAAAAAGTTATGTGCACCCCATCTCAATTTAATTGACATGATAAATCTCTTATGATATCATTCATTGATCCATACAATGACATCCTTCAATAGGATTAATGATATTCAAAATGGGGGGTATAATGATGGGATACACATAAATAATTGTATATATTTAAATGTGAACTCTTCTATCCATGGGATTTCCTTTTATATTTTTTAAAAGTACCTGCTAATAGGGATCTCAAATAGGGGAAAAGTAATGCGGGACAGCATATATCGTTCCTATGTAGCCAATACTACAATATTCACCATAATCATCCAAAGCTATACCAATTCTAGACTTACACTACTTTATCCCAAATCCAATTCATTTGACACAATGAAATCATGTCCATTAGGTAATTTAAACATTACCCTTATATTATATAAATCAAAATGATCATAAAAAATGTTCAACCAATGCATTGAATGAAATGAATCAAAGATTATTGTTTCTATAATTGTGAATCCCCACATATTTATAAAAATAGATATTTTTGTGGGTCTCTCTTAGAATCACTTAATATATAAGACTTTTTTCTCAATGGTGTATCAATTGATGTAAAAAAAGAAGTTACCTCTATAGGAATGTCTACTAAAATAAAAAATTGTATATATTTAAATGGATTGGAAGTTCCAAATTAAAAAAATAAAGTAGAAAATATAATATAGATGAAGAAAATACATGAAATATAATAGGTACCTATCCTCTATCAGTTTAAGGATTATCTAATGAATAAACATGGACTCACTTTCCTCAAAAACCAAAACCCCAATATGAATCTCTCTCCTGAGTCATAATTTTTTTTACATGCTATTGAGTACCCTAATTGTTCCCATGGATCATAACCTATTTCTTACTCGAACACCCTTATGACCTTATTCAAGAAACATTTGACCAAAAACTATATATATTCCTCATATTTCCATGCAAATGAATCATGATATGAGGTTTTGGAAATAAACTAAATTAATTTCCCCATTTTTCACCATTGATGAATTGTAGATCTCTATCACCAATAGAATGGGAATATGAAATATTTCTCAGAATAGGCTATCTACCAATACTGTGATGTTAACATTCTTTTTTCCTCCTCCTACTTGTGTGATTGTCAAATGGGAGAACAAAAAAACATGAATGGTTTCCTATAGTTATATCATTTTCCAAAACCCATTAAGATCATAAAGAATATAAGAATAAGCTTTTTATATATCATCTGGTAATTGATTTCTATTTAGTGAATAATTGTTTTTTCATTTCTATCTCTAACATACATGATTTATCTTCTCCGTCATCATGTAAGAGGAAAAAAATAGTAACTATATTAATTTTTTTATTAAATATACATCATCGATATCTCCCGATAAAGCTCCATGATCTTCAACACTTAATCATGACTCATTTTACACTAGAGTAAATCCTCAATGAAATGGTATTTTAATGTAACTCACATGATAACCTCATGTATTATATTATAAATTATAATATCCCACGAGTGTCTAGTGGTTCCTTGAATCAAAATGGACTAAATAATTGCCTTCTGATCCTCCACGGTATATACCAAGATTAACTTATAATGAATGATCTATATAAGTTAATTGACATGTTTTAGTATCAATGATATTTATAATGTTGGATTATACTACAGATGAGTGTCCTGACAGTTTTTTTCCATTGTCCTAAAAAATCACAGATGCTGAATACGTACTAAGAAGAAATCTATTTGATGGAGCAGTCCTTCCTCCCGAACAACTATGGTTACTGAAAAATCATTTTCCAACATGACCTATTGTAGAAAGAGGATGTACATACACATGGTATGATCATGGTATTTTTTACAGAGGTTCCCTATGACACTTCATTTAAGGTGTATTTTTGAAATGTGGAGGAAATAATTAGATGTTCTGAATCTATTACGGCATATCCTAATGAGTCAATTAAATCACTTAGATATTTTCGTATGATTCATCCCATTACATGTTTTATATACATCCAAAAACAATCTATGGTATCTATCCTTACATATTATTAAAAGTAACACATATATAGATAAAAACATTCTCATGTTTGACTAAGTAATTCCAACATAGATATATCACAAAAACATGGAACAAAAATTTATCACACTCATAGAAAATTCTATTGTGAATAGATAGAACACATAATGTAATAAATATAATCGCTTATATGTTTCAAAAAAATAGGTATATATTTGGAATGAAATCGTAATTTTCTATTTTGGATGCATGAATGGCAAAATATAACATAAAATGGTAATAGAAATCCCTTAAACAATAACTCAAAATTCTGTTACAAATGATTTGGAAAATCACATGGAAAATCCCTAACCCATTTCCTATAGATTATATCACATTTTAGCATCCTATAATTCTATTTTCAGACACAGTGACATGAATCAACATATCAATGTTGTAATGCCACAAGACCTCATTTTCACCTCGCCATGAAAAAAAGGTTGCCAACTAGCAGTGTGAGCCTGATGTCTCTCAGTAGGTATTCTATACCATTTATATCATATCCTTGAAATAATGATAAAAAATTTAACCAATTTGGATATTGAAATATCAAATGAAATACATTTCATGTAAAAAAATGGGCTCCTAGTTTGAAAATAAAGACCATTGTAATAAACAAACTAAAGAAAAGTAAATGATGAAATGGTAGAAAAGAGTGTCTCCTAATATCTAAGATTCTAAAATCATATATCGTTATATCTCCCAAAAATATTTCCATTTACTGTCACTAGATCCATGATAATTAAATCAACATTCATTACAAGATTCTTATGTAGGGTCTAGGTAATAAACCAAGTATAATACCACAAGTGAATCCATAAAATGTGTGTAAATTCATTGTAGTGTATAACATGAAAATATTTAATTGCATAGACAAGAAATGTAATTATAAGTGTATGAAAGTTATACTTGCATTAGCTCATGGAAATAAGAATATCATATTTTTAATGGGAACATCACAAGCAAATGATTCGGCCTAAATGTTACTTAATTGACATACTGTCCATAGACCCCGTGTAATACCACAATATGAAATCACTCCATAACCCCATATATTAAGATAGATTATATAGACCCTCATCACCATGATTTCTCATAGGTTACATCACAAATGATCATCAAGCCCCAGTTTAGGCCACACAAGGCCATTATACCTTATCACCTAATCTAGTCTTCATATCATGTCTTATAATGATTCTAAACACACTCCCCTTCTATGATCGTCAATCCATAATGGTCCACAAGAAACATTGTTAATATGAATATAATCACAATATAACATATTCCAAATACAAAACATGGATACATTTCCTAAAATATAGATTCAAAAAATTCATAGCAAGAATGATGAACAAAATGAAAACATGCATATATGTGATCTAATTAAATATAGTTTAAAGAATACTAACACACAACATAATATCATTAAAATGATTACATACAACACCTCTACAGGATATGTAACTTTATTAAATCAATATTTCATATAAAAAATCACTATTCGTCAAAGAGTCATCAACAATATCATGTATACATATTTAGTTTGTTCAAACCACTCACATATGGCTCCTCGAGCCGATTCCAATTTTTTTTACATCCAACTAAAATAAATTCTCCACATATAGATACATATTTTCAACTCCAATGTATTATATAATTAATCCACTTAATGAATTAACGATTTCTTATTTAAAAGGTTATTCATAATTCTTCGTAAAATTATAAATCATCCCTTCAGGATAATCTAAGATAATCTGGGAAAATATTAATTATTCGTTGATAATTCATGGTTATTTTCATTTTTTCATATTCTATCATTCTACACCAATTAATTAATAAAATAATATTTTATGAAATTCATTTAAATGTATAAATAGATATTATTCCCTTAAAATATATCACAAAATAAGATAGAAGGTAGAGATAGGGTTTCTTTCATACAAGGAAATTGGATTAAAAACATGGATCAATTGAAGAGTACATCAGAAATCATTCTTTTAAGAACTATAGACTACATAAAATAAAAATAATAACCAGTATGAAAAGCATAAAAGACATTATTATTATTAAAAATAGTTGTATTTTGTTCAATATCCCATCCTTCAATACCCAAATTAAATTAACCATTTAATTTACCATTCATAGTAGGTCAAAATAGTAAATAATTTAATGAAGCTCAATAATAACGGTTAGAAATTTAAACTATTTAAGGAGTTGAATTCCAATGATTTCATTATTAAATAATGATAATACATAGTGTAAGTTCATAAAAGGGATCTAAGAATAATAAAATATGTAAAAAATCTAGTTTTCATAATCAAGGGCATAATGAAAGTGTAACATGATTTTTACCATTACACAGCTCACAACTTCCATGTGTGGAAAAACGGTTTTATGCTTATGCATTCTTCATACCCATAAAAAGAACATAGAAATAATTATTTAACCTCACAGAAGAATAGAACTATATTTATGAAATCATTTAAGACTATGTTTTTCCATTATGTAAGCCTTATTTACCCTTATAGTGGGTAGTTTACATATACAAAACTTCTCGGAATTCCACTTTAACTTTACACGATGATATGACTATTATTCCACGCCCCTTGAAATTAGAATCCTAATCTTATAAATCATATAGATAAATTGAGGGACCCTTATCTGATTCATAAAAAAGGGGTTTACCTTTCATATCTTTTTAAAATTAATGTTTTCCATTGTGTAAGCCTTGAAAAAATGGTGTTCCATTTTTTATCCCATAATAACTACTTATTAATATAAAAAAACCATAATAAATTCATTAACATATGTTTAAGAAAACTAATCTTCGGTATTACCTTTTCCATATGTAACTGTAGATATTAATTTAAAAAATTTAAAAATATTAAAATATTCAATAAATTTTAACAAAAATGCTTTTTTAGATCATTTTAAAACTGATAATGATACAATAATTTTAAGAGAGATGTATATTATATTATTAAAAAACCTTAAAATATTAAAAATAATTATAGTTAATATTTAATTAGTCAAATAACACAAAAAATGTATTTCATCATATAAAAAACATAGAAGAAACAGACAAGTAGATTTCAATCAATTTTCAGGGAGAGTTAAAATATAAAA
Organism: Viscum album; assembly: GCA_963277665.1. Classification (NCBI taxonomy): domain Eukaryota; kingdom Viridiplantae; phylum Streptophyta; class Magnoliopsida; order Santalales; family Viscaceae; genus Viscum; species Viscum album. Next base: position 1,361,582,857 of record OY728162.1, on the reverse strand, counting down.
AGAAATAAATTTTACATAATGAAATAATCTAATTATATTTTAAATGAAAAATATAAAAACCATTAAAAAATAATTTATAATGAAATATATTTTCCAATTGAAATATTTATATTTAATTCATAGTAGTGGGAGTGTAAATTATAATATTGAAAGTAACCACGTTTTGAAAATGTTAAATTTCATTGATTAGAAGACCTATAAAAAAGAAATATCCTTTTAACAATATAATGAACTTTTTTATTATAAATCTCTATCCCTAGACTAATTCCTCCTTACATGATAAAAAATAAAATGTTATTTATTTCTAGGAATTCAAGAACTAATTATTTGTATAAATAAATTTATCATATGAAAACACATTAATCTCATTGGGTATGAACCATAAAAATTTAATTTCTAAATTTTAATTTCTATAATGAAAAACCTAAAAGTAAATTGAACATGGAAGAGACAAAGTAAATATAAATAAATGATATCAAGTATGATGGTATTGAAAATATATCAAAGGAATGATGATCAACAAGTAATAAATATGTATTAATCTATATTTTGATGTTTATATATAGTAATTATCATAAAAAATTAGTAACTGTATACTAAATAGAATTTGTGAACATTTGTCACACTATATAGAATTCATAATCCATCAATAAATATTCTTGTGGAAATGATTTTTTGAATTCAAAATATTTTATAAATACACCTTTTGGAAAAATATCATTTAAAACATTAGATTCATATGATAAAACCTATAGAAAAATAGAACTAGAAAAATATCATTTAAGAGTGTATTATGATTATTCAAAAACTATTAAACAAAAATAATTTTTTTTAATATAATAAAAGAGTATCCTAAATATTAATAATCCAATATTATAAAAAATTGATATGAAAATGAGGTTTTAATCAAAACTCTGTGTCATTTTAAAAAATATACCCTCCCATTGATATGAAATTAAGAATAAAATTCATATTCACACTTAATAGAAAAACAATAGAAAATAAAATACTACAAATATTCTTCTCCCCATTAACATTTCCACTCAAATCTCATTTTCCATTAATTTAATACTTCTTATATTCTAAAAAATCTATATTTTATTTATTTTTTTGAATTGAAATTAAGGATTTTTGTCTAACTAAAACAAGTTAAATATTTGGAAGGTGTTATCCACATAAAAATATAATTATTCTATGTAAGAATATTTTTTCCCAAATGTGTTCATAGTTTTCTAATTACAGTAATTAGAACAATTGTATTATTTCATTATTTTATCATTCTAAAAACTGAAATAAAAAAATAATTTTTTTATTTTTATTTAATTTATGGATTATAAGAGTAATAAACTATTTATTTTATAAAACTATCTAAAAAAATATTTCCTTCCATATTTTCAATGAGTTTTTCAATAATAGGATAAATAATAAGGTAATGTGCACTACAATCAGCTACCACTAATCACAAAAAAATTCATTTATGCTTTTAAATATTTTATAATGTATATTCATTGTAAATAAATTAGTATATGGATTCACAATAAAATAAAATTTAAAAATATTATCTCATGTGTATGTGTGATCATGATTGAAATTGTTTCATGTATATTGTTGTCCTTATTTTTCGATTGAAAATGTGGAGTTGTATAATAAAAATGAATAAAATATTATGTGATACTAACCTCATAATCAATAATTGTTTGATACGTAAAAAAAATTGATGAAACTACTTCCATATAAAATATATTTATCTTCAATATAGAAATTTTCTATTTAATATTGTTTCTTATTAGACAATTATACTAGAGACTCCGAAATGAAAAACAATAAGTTATTTTTTAATCGTTCTATTCATCCTAAAATGATAGAAATATTCATCTGGAAAAATATCATGTAAAAACACAGATATGAAGCAATTGATTTTGGGAAAATAATAAAAACAATAATTTTGGAATGTTAATTGATATGTGTGTAATGTTTTTTTAAAATAATTCACCACGTAAATTTCTTACTTGTGTCCCCATGAAGACATACATCAATTTCATACTCTCTAATTTACTCTTATATTTTCATTGTATTCAATATTATCCTTATTTGTATTTATGGATCCTTACAACCCTTTTTTGTGTAATTTCATAATGATACAGATTGATTTTAAAAAATCCCCCACAATGTTTAGATATTTTTATCATAAATTTTTATATAATATTCTAAAAGTCACATGAATAATTATGTAGCGGTTATAATCATTGATATTATATTTCATACATGGTAGATAATAAATTTCCCATATCATATTATGTTCCATAACATTTATCATAAATATATACGAGGACACCCTCCATGCATATAGGAATCATTCCAATTGAATTATGTAATTGGTTATCATTAACGGAAGTGTAATACTATTTTACATTATGATCAATAGTATTATGATGGCTTCCAAATGATATACTAGTCATAAAACAAGATAACCAAATATAGAGGATTGATTCACTCTACACCCATCATGTCTTCCTCAGTTTGTTGAAACACATTCTTGTCATGTATCAAACCATTTTGTATAATAATAAATTATCTTATCATTAACATAATTTACCTTTTGGGATGAACAAATCTATATCTTAGGATGATTTTTCTTTTTCTCGGTTCATGATTCCCATCAGTCATAATGATATGATTATATTTATCTAATATTGAATTGTATTTTATTCTATATATATATATAGTTTTGGAGAAAACATTGATGAAACTAAAAAATGAATTTCTATTTAATTATGAGTCATGACTGACGATATCATCATCAAATCGAATATATAATCCTTAACATCATCAATTTCTATTTTAATTCATATAATCCTCTCTACATCAAACTCTTCCCCATGATTATATTTATAGTAAGATATAATCTATTTTGATAATTTATATATAAAACTAAAATATATTAATAAAATAATTAGTTTCAAAATAATGGAAAAATATGGATTAATTAAAAAATCAATATAATTTATTCTATTTTTTAAAAATGGTACTTACATAAAATTATTAAATAATTTTGAACATATTTACTCATAAATCATGAAACTTTTTTTAATAAAATCCTCCAATCCGTTCCCCAACACTTAAATTCATGGATTCACATAAAAGACTCAAAATCAACAATAAAAACTTTTAGAAAATTCTAAAAATAGGGATATATAATTTGAAACTAATTTATCATTAAATATAAATCCTAAACCATGTACTTAATTTTTTTCTTAGATAACTATTTTATTTTACTCAACGCCACCTTTTATGTCTACCATTAATGATATATGCATAACTTTTTAGATTTGTGTCCATTATCTATGAACATACATTATAACATTTATTTCCATGTTCACATCACCAATTTACTATTTTATTAATTTTCCTATAAGTATCCACCATCCTAGAAAACATCATATTTTAATAGTATGAAGATGTATGGTCGATTTTGGATGAGTGATAGATGTTTAAAATTAAGTGTAAATTATTACAATTGGAATTTAGTATTTTTAAATGAATATAGTTGTTTTTAAGATATACAATCATTAAAAATATCCACATACATTCCCATTATAATGAGTAATTCCATAGTATTCATCTAATTATATATATTTTGGTTATAATCTATTAATTTTATTATAATAACATAATTTCCTGAAATTATAAATTACTTTTTTTTATAAATATTTTTTATATTTATATTTAAATAATTTTTAAATAAAAATTATTTCCTATGTTTTCCTATATGTGTGTGATATCTCCTTCTCTAATGAGAGAAATTTCCTTGGCAATTTTCACAATATATATTTTTTTCCATGGATTCATATTAAAATTTTATTTGGATTTTAAATGATACATCAAGAAGTATATCATGGATTAGGTCTCCATTATTTGTATTTTATTAGGATGTTTAAATAATTGATATAGGAATTTAGATCAGGTCAATATTCATCAACATGTTATGTACTAAATTTAAATAATGTTTTTTCTAATGAACTTATATTTTAGAAGAACTCATGATTTAAATTACCTCCACATATCCAACCTATTATCTATTGATTCTCACATTGATCAAATATCCCATAATAAATCATAAACTAATTGAAAGGAATTATTAATCATAAAAAATTGGACATTACTCTGGAACATTATATTAAACATAGAACCTAATATTGAATAACAAAGGTTTGTTGAAATAATTATTACAAGGATGTTCATGTTTATGGATATATCTAATAGATAATAAAATATATTCAAAAATATTATGATATATCACATATATGAAGTTATATATAATAATAAAATATGAAAATATATAATTTCATTAAATATGGCATCCACAAAAATTCTTTATTCAATGCCTTCTACTAGACCTTCTGAACATTTATTCTTCTATATTTAGTCAGTTATGTTTTTATAGGGTTCAACCATAAATTTATTTCTTATACCACTATAAATTGATAGAAAATGATTTTTTCCTAGTAATATTACTTTTATGACTCCATTTTCATTCAACATTATAATCTAAAAGTGTTATTAAAATCGTCATCTTTCTAATAGATATATTCCTGAAAGTAGATATATATAAAATGGTAAGTAATATATCATTTATGATTATATATGTGTTTTATATTGTATGAAATATCTTAGAAGATGTAATATCATCTTCCATGTTTATGGGAATATCATAATGCATGATATATTAAATAATGTCACTCCATTTCATAGTTATATTTTACAATTAAGGGAAATCAGTATGGTTTAATATGTGATGATTGTAATATAGAATTCAAGTAAAACATTATGAATAAATATTTTTTTGAAACATTAATTTTACACAGTGTTGAACATACCATGTTGGTTATCAATGACTTTAATTATTCCTATATTGAACAATTTGTTGATTCATAGATTAATTAATTTGTAATTTTCATGGGCGTATGTTTGTAGATATTATAAATTTATTCTATTAACTCATTTTCAGGATATAAAAGTTAATTTCATTAACACATTCCTCGCATTCATGGTACCTATTTAATGTATCTATATATTTTGATATAGTGTTTTTTATTCTACTAAATTCTCATATATATCCCTTTACCCTTAATTAATTTTATATTAGGATAATAAGATATCATTTTTGAAATAGGTCCCCACAAAAAATTGGATATTCTAGTTTTCATAGTGATAAACCATATAGGAATGGTCCTATAAATTTAATCATAATGATATTTAAAAATTTCATGATCAATGAAAGACAATGAGCCCAACATCTATGTACAGTAAAAATATTTCATCATATTATATTGTGTATAGTTGAATTTTTTTTATCATTGAGATTATAATTTTTGATTTCTTATTGGCTTCTGATACATGAATATCAGTTATTAATTCCATAACATACCATCGGTGGTATGAGAGTAATTATAGGATTCAAATGATTTATAAAAACAAATTTAATAATGGTACAATTTTGAAATCATAATCTTAGTCATTAATTATTATATAGAAAATTAATATGTTAAATATTTATGATATGGGTTATGTTTAATTAAAATATGAATTTGTTTTATGATATAGTGTGGAATAATTATTGACATAACATAATTAATATGTTTTGATATAATGATTAATTTGATTTTTTAAAACATTATACAATATGAAACTAACTTTTACATTTATATTTCATTAAAATGGATAATCATATCATAATAATTATGTAAATTTCAATAATAAAATACAATATTAAATCAACTATATCACTAATCATCAATCCTAGAAAATATATTATGAATCATTATAATTGAAAATGCACGTATTTAGATAATGTATTAAGTTCAAATCTGATAAATAGGTGCATAATTATCGCTCTTTTAAAAAAACCATAACTAATTATAGAATTTATTAATATAGTGATTCATATGACATATTGACGTATAATAAATTAATATCATAATATATATTTATATTTATAAATTTAAATTATAAATTGAATTATATTTTTTATAAATTATTCTTAAATTATAAAATGACATATTTTTTGTATTTATTTAATTAAAAAATATCTTCTTATTAATTAATTTATATGTTTTTATATTTCGTTAATTAATTTGATAAAACATTTTTTAAATAAAAATTTATAATATTAAAATTGAGTATTAATTTACTAATAATACATATATATATATATAAATTTAGATATAATTTTATCATAATGAATTTATATTTTAATTTAAAATGTATTAATTAACTAAAAAAGAAGGGAAAATATAACAGTCTTTACAAAATTATGGATTTCCCAATATTTTAAATTATAAATATTTAAATTCGAAAATTATAATGGAGTTGGTTTATAATCTTTTATATAAATATTAAAACAACATATATATATATATATGTAATTATTGATGATTATGATCCCAATGATTTATTAGGTTGAATATTGAGATGATTCCCAAACATTGATGGAAAATGGGTACTAAGATAATGAAATTGTATATAATGTAATGGAAGGTAACAAATATATTATTTCTAGATTGAAAGTACTATATATTTATCTTTTAATTTGAACTGATCATAATTAGAAAAAAGGATAGGCACAATTCATGTTGAAATCATATCCTTTTATATCGACAAAATTGCGTTTGTGAGAAACAATACATGTGTCTATTAAGATTGAAAACTAATGAGGAATTATTATTTCGTGATTTTAATGAGATATTCCATTAATGGATACTTGATTATTTCTTGAGGAACTATATTTTTTTGAATTATTAAATGATGGTAATATATAATATTTTTATTCATTGAGAGAGGAAACAATGTAATGATTACTAGCTCAATATTAACCTTAAGGCACCCCAATCCTATACTCCCATGTTTAGTGATTTAGTTTTAAAACATAAACAATATTATTTATTAATATGTGAGAGTAGTTGAGCATGTAAAAATATAATTTACTCGATTTAAATAATTTAATAATTAAATTTTATATATTCACAAAATCATAGTCCCAAAAAAAATTAGGTCTTTGAAAATTGGGATCTGAAATGTCTTATAACACATTTGTTCTTAATCATACCTCGAAAATTACTACTAGATGTATTATCCATATAAATAATAATAATTAATAGTTACCCTGTTACATAGTTAATAGAAGAATATGATAGTCGAGATCTCAGATTCTCATAAAGGTAAACATATGCGATAAAAAATTAAAGGCCTAAGTGTGCATATGATGAACATTTTGGTTTTGAGAATAAGATTTAGGACCATTAACATAACATTAGAAAATAATTACTAATGAAATAAATATCTTAAATAAAAAATATTAAAGTACTAATTTTTTATAATATTTTATTTTTTAGAGTGTTGTAAAATTATTTATTGATATTAAATCATGAAATATGCATAATACAGAACATATGAATATGACATGAATATTAGTGTATAATATTTAACAAGGTCAGCCTTTCATATATTCATAATATAGTGGACTAGGATAACCCCTACTCCTGATATAATAATCTTTTGATTAATTATTTCTCCTTGTATGCATAGAACAAGAACACATTTACAATTACCATCATGGCTTAGACTAACAACCCGTGTACCAGAACCATTTAGCTGTTCGATGGGAAATTGTGTACCAGAACCTTTGGTGCATTTGCTAACAATATATTTATCAAAAAATATTTCATGAGACAAAATTGTTTAGTAAGTGAATTATAGGGTCATATTAAAAAAATACTTCATCTAATGATAAACGATATATATATATATATAGGCAATGAAAATAAGAAAGAAGTAATATTTTTATAATATATTAATTAACCCATTGAAAAGAAACATGTTTTATGAAAACATTTCTACGATATTATCACAAGTCATAATAAGAAATATGGTGAATGATATAATTATTAAAAAACCCATTGAATCAAATGAAATTCTAATAGCTGTTGAAATAGATAAAAAACAAAAATATAATAGTATTAGATAATTTCTTTTACAAAATAAATTTTCATATATTTTGTTAGAATTTATTTTAATAGTAAAAAACTTTCAATACATTGTGATTTTAAATTACATGGGTAATCCATAAAAACATGGGGATGATTTTTTTAAAAATATTTTGAAGAGTATTGAAATTTTTTTCCATGTAAATGATATTAAAAAAGATTCCATTTATACTATTCTAATTAAGGAAAATTACAAAACTTAATAATGCATTATGGAGGAGATAAAAAATTTTATAGGAATTAGTTTTTCAAAAAATTAAATTCCTATTGAAAATAAATAATAAAATTTTAATCCATATAGAGAAAAATCCATATAACCACATAATAAATATGGATATGATGGAGAAGTATTTATTAAAAAAATGAGATAAGTTATACCGCACATAAAAAAATATTTTCATCTATTTTTTTTGATAAAATATAGGTGAAATGGTATGATTACATGTAATCCCAATAATATGATTACATGATAATAAAATAGTAGGATTATTAAATATAATGAACATATAATTTATTTAAATTTATGATTGAACATTAAAAATCAATATTTCAAAAATCAATTTGAAAACAAATCCCTAACTTTACTCTTGACTTTCAAGAAACTTATTTATCCCCATATATAATAATAATAACCATCATAATAAGTAATTGTTGAAAAATATTGATATATATATTATCTCTTATTTTATATAATTATATTAAAGAATTAATAATATATTATTATTTTATTATTTAATTTCATCATCAAATGATAGTAAATTTCATTCTTTTTCATACGATTTTATTAATAGAGTTGGAAGTTCCCACTGTATGATTTGAAGTATATCATTCATAAAAAGTATTTGTAATATAATAATAATTTCCTCTATGGATTTTCAGTCATGTGTTCATTTTATTTCTGGAATGTGTATGGTTAAAGAGAACATACTCTATGAAGAGTGTTATTTGGGGAATTTTTCTTTGTATTTTTTTTAACAACAAATAAATTCTTCAGTTACACTTTACGAAACACAACATTTAAAAATATCACTTATTAATTTCATATATAATATAAATTAATTTATTTATACTCAATGATGTTGTAATCGGTGAAGATATTATAGAAACTATTGAGTAGTCCCCTGAACCATCCCATATAAGAACACAATGTACTGATGAATGGGAAAAAATATGATGTTATATAAATGTGATAACATTTTATCATAAGAAGTATGATTTTATAATTATAATTTTAATTGGTGAATGATATTTTAATGTAAAATATATGAAATGGTATTTGAATTACTCAATGAAGAACTATGTGTATAATTTTATGAACACTCTACTTTTCGAATGGGGTTTCTATATAATGAAATATTGAGGCTTCATTCAAGGATCCAAAAGAAACAAAATTCTTAAAAAGGGTCTTTGGGTGTAAATATATATATAGTAAAGAGAGAAATAAATTAATGTGGTCAAAAAGTATGCACTAAAGCATTTGTTTAACTATTTCTCTTATCTGAAAAATTCATTGATATCATTTCATTTGTTTTACTGTCTTTAAGACCCAACATAACCCTTCTAACCTCATTTTCAATTTAACATTATAACTCAATTTTTTTCATGGTCTCCATTTTTTATGATAAAAAATCATGGTGAACTTCACACATAATTTCACCTTGAAAATTATATATTTATGTAAATATTTTAGTCAATATTATTTTTGAAATATTAGATATTAATGTTTATCATGAAAATATAAAATTTATAGAAATACATTTTACAAAAAAATAATATTTTATTATTTAGGGTTTTTTAATCCTATTTCATGTTAGTAAATGACAAATTGTTTGAAAATAGATATTATATATATTGAAACAAATTAAAATCATTAACTTATAAAACTTACAAATCCAATTTATTATTAGAAAAATACACAATACAGAAAAAATCATTGCAAAATAAATTTTTAAAAAAAAATTGATTTTAATCATATCACAATAAAATTATTTATTTATTTGAAAACCATATAATTTTATTAATAAATTTTCATTTTAATATTTATTTAAATTTTATAGACATTTTTAATCAGTTTTTAATTAATTATAACAATTTCTTAATGAATGAATATGTATAACAATTTAATTATTTATAGTCTTTGATTTCAGTGCAGAGTTTATTTTTTATTTAATTATATATTTTTTTAAAAAAATGTTCATATTAAATACCATTAATAAATATTTTGGATTTTATAATACTCAACAAAATTATATCCAATGGTTATGTGTCCAATGACACTCTATATAACATTCATGTTACATTCTTTATATATTCTTCCGTATATATATATATATAAGACCTCATCCTCTTCATTTATTTAATTCAAAATAATTCTATTACACTATATTTTTTTAATTATTTGTAGAGTAAAAATTATATATATATATATATACTTTAATGAAATTAATGAGGGAACATAATATTTTTTGATAATTTAATTTATTTGATATTGTAGTTCCCAATTACTATTATAAATGTATTTTTATTTAAAATTATCACAATTTTTTAATATTTTTATTACACATAAAAATTATCCCCAAATAAAATATATCATAGTTTTATTATTTCAATGTTATGTGTATTGAACAATGTCAAGAACATTGTACTTACATAATAAATCCTACTAAAAAATAATAATTTTAAACACTAGAATCTAGAAAGATAATTAATACATGAAAATTCATTACATTAGTTGAAACAAATGAGTGTACATCATCCACTTTAAATCATTGGGTATCAATTTCCAAATATAGGGCTTATGGTCAACCATAGAACAATTACTATGGTAGTGGTATTCCTTAAATGTAATGTATTTCAATGATCCTAAAATTCTACCCATTTCTCCTTGTAGAAGAAATCATGTTCTAGTGGTGATTCCTTAGAGTTTACTTTATGTGAATGAAAAGGTATCTAGTTACTTAATTGTAAAATAATTAACATATAATTATCCTCAAAGAGGATTGGTTGATGTTTAGACTAAAACTCTACCATCCACAGATGATCAAGTATTTCAAAAGGGAGAAATGTATCTTGGGATCACCCGTCCATTTTTTCAATCCTAAAAACACTCATCCGGGATGATAATAAAATTAATAACATATATTAATCATAAAAAATATTGATAACATTAATGACTAAAAATAATCATTTCTATCGTCTTTGATTTCAGTTGATATAAATCTAAACAGAATGATCATTTTATATGATTTTATTAATGAAATTAGGCCCACACAACTTATTCACCCCCAAATCCTCATATAATTTTTATTTTATGTATCACTTCATTATTATAGATTTATTTGTATCTATTAGAATGATTTGGGGTAAACATTTACAATAGAACTCAACTACAGGAAGAAGTTGGTAGATTATTTTTATAAAATTTATTAAATGATATCCATGTAATTATTCTGGATAATGAGTAGAATTTTTGGGTTTTCTATATGTTTAGGGATGATAAACCAAGAATATGATCATATCTATATCCAATTATTATTTAAAACATATTAACAACATCAATTTTAATATGTATCATAATCAATCACAATTGATGATGTTACTCTATATATACTTACCAAATTATTTTATATATAATATTGAATGTACATAATGTGAGAATTTTCCAAGAATATCAATATAAATTGATGGATTAGTAAGCTTATCCACCACAAATAAAATTAAAATAATAGTAGATAGTATTCTTTGTAAGTCCCAGAATAAAATACATTGTGATTTTATTCCACTTCAATACTGAATTTGGTAATGTTTTGAGAATCCCCTTAGATTATTTGTCCAATGTTTTCTTGATAGAATACAGTAAAATGTGTTATATGATCACAAATTTGTCTCATGAAATATTGTATTAATGTGACACATTTATTTCAAAAAAATTACAATTAAACAAATTTATGTAATTACATGAATAATATATCTATATATATTCTTTAGATTTATATCCACCTCATGTGAAATACTTATTTTCACTTGAACAGATTCACAAGTATTATTTTTGGAACATCATGATCGATCCATTTACCATTTTATTTTAAGGTTCAACCATTCCTAATACATTAAAATTTACTCTCCTTAAATCCTTATCATGGATAAGTTAGCATAATGATTTTTGATTTAAGAATAAACTATAATATTTTCCTTCATAGGGAGGTAATGTACGGAAAAATCAATATCTATAGTTTTAAATAATAATCTCCTTCCATACATGCTGAAATCATAGTAGGTATTTTAGGATTCACTATATTTTTTAGAGAATAATATTAGACCATATCCAAAAGGGTAGGTATCTTTTATTATGAATTAATGTCAAAATTAAAAAAGTTTAATGAAAATAAATTTTCATTTATCTTTCAAAAGATGAGACGAAAGAACATCATTAACCTAATTAGAAAATTACAAGGCATTACCATCCATGCTAATGTTGGAAAGAATATAAACATCATAGTTTTCCTCCTTATGGAAATGATTAACGATGTAGTCAATAGAGGATAGACTGTGTTATAATGTAATCCTTCAAGAGTATAGCTTCTATAATCGATGCTCAGTAAATCTACTAAAATCCTAAAAAATAAAATAAAAATAACATTCAAACAAAATCTTACCCCATACAAGGAGAGTAGAACATTCTATGGATTCAATAACACCCAACATTTATGCCTCATGTGTGGAGACTGAACGACATGAGCAACATAGTTATCCTAATGAATTTATATGATGATTTCTGAAAATGTTCTATAAATAGTGGGAACTAGAATCCCCATTGAGGAAACATCGATGTTGATTTTAGTCCATCCTACAAAATGGGACTACCAAAAAAGATCAAGTATGCTATATGGGGGGTGGATGTTTCCACTAAAATCAAATTTCCTTATAACTGATACATCATCAATAGAGTTGAAGAAAATTCACTTCTGAGATGATTAAACATCTATGATAATAATAAATAATTGGGAAAAATAAATTATTATAAAAAATTTAACCTGATCATTTAAAAACGTATCGATCCCTCGATATATGAGAAATAATAATTCAATAGAAGAAACACAAAAAAGATTCATCAATTGGGGGGATTTTGGAAACAATGACATTATTTTAATAAATTCATGAGTTGAGAAAGTGATGGGTTGAGGAATCTCAAACATATCAAAAACTGCATGCCACATCAATGATGGTGTATAATAGCTTAAGAATATGTGGTTGACATCATCCCTGTGTTAATAGAAAAAAAAATCACTATGAACATAGGGAAATGCCATATTTTTGAAAGAATTGATTAGTTGAAAACATACCTTTTGTCAGTCAGAATATGAAAAATGAGTGAGAAGGATTAATTAAGCTCTAATTGAGTTTTTTAGCCACATTAAGTGAGAATCCCAACCAGTGAGATAACCATAGAACGCTAGTGATGTTAGACATCCATTCGTTGTAGGATCCCAAACCCAGAAGGTAGCTCTAGGTGGAATTGGTTATTGTTATCAACCGAATAGAAATGTACTGGATGTTCCATTATACTGGTTAATTGATCTGAAATTTATGATGAAATATCAGGAATAAAATCATCTACTAGTAGGTTGTTCACCAGAGGAGCTTCAATCCAATTAGAATCCCAAAAATCCAAGGATTAATCTTTTACACCCAAACAACTTGAATGAGTATCAATAATAGAGAATATGGATTTGAGGGAAGGACAAACTACGAAGGTTATTTTTGTGAAATTACCTTATTTGACATAGAGAAAAAAATATTGAAAAAAGAAACTTGAGAGACACAATTTTTCAATTGAAAAAGTATTATATGGAATGGAATTGCAACGATTAGTTAAAAAATGAATGTTTTTTATATAGAGACCCCAAGAAGCATAAGGTGTAAAACATTTTTTCCAGTATATAGTAGCAATGTTCCGTGCATGAGTAAAAAATTTCAAAATAAAATATTAAATGTGTTCACACATACTCATAAAAATAGATTCTATCCATTCATAATCTGTAAGAGAATAAAAAAACTTTTGAGGTAATGATGGATTTCAACAAAAAAGCATGACATACCATGGAAAAAGATTTTCCATTCAATGAAACAAGCATATTACTTACCTTGCAAAAGATATTGAAATAATAAGAATCTTTTTTTACTAAAATATAATATAGGGACTCCAATATATAACAAAGGAATAATCCATTCACTAATTCCCGAGTTACTAATGATACCATGACTTATGGTTGCGTAGATCCACATACCTCGGTACACGAAATATGTTTTCCAACAAACATCGTGACCAATGGGATATTCAAAATGCAGTAAATTTATTTGACGTTTATGATATTTTCCTTACCTAATTTGGTGAAATGATTATTATCATCAGCATAAATAATATGTGAGGGAGTAGATATACCTCATCTGGAATAAATTGATTTCAGTTTCCCCGTTTTAACCCTGATTGAGAAACTTCTTGTTAAATATAAATCTGTAATGGAGAAAATGATAGAAGAAATAGGGTCACCCTATCTTACACCTCTATAATACTGAAAATAATCTTTAGTGGAACCATTCACAAGAACTGAAATAGGAGTTGAACCCAACATTCATTTAATCCATTTGATTAATGAGTTATTAATCCAAAAATAAGGAAGAACCTTAAAAATAAAGGACTAGTCCATGGTGTCAAAATCCATGATGATGACTTCTTTGAGGTTAGTGTTTCCCTCTATGATAGGTTTCTCGAGAAAATTGACACATTTATAGGTAGTAATGAGACATTCAAAAATATTGTGACAAAGGGATTATATTACATAGTGAGTGTTTATATGTGTTTGACAACATTTCAACATTAAGTTCCTTCTCCTGAGTTCCTTGACCAATTTATTGATAATAATCATGGTCTTTAGGGAATCCCACCTAATGAAAATGAGAATGAATCCAAGAGTATTGCAGCCTAAGTGTTTCCATTAACATTAATTAAATTTATTTTAGATTAATTATTCGTATAAATTTATTCTAAAGTACGAGCGTTAATTTTATTCTATTTATATTGATTGCACAAAATAAATATATATATATTTTCCAGCTTGTGAATAACATATTTATTTTATCTATTGAATATTTTAATAAATATTTACTCCCAACATTGTGCATACAATATTATTTTATGAATAATGTATTTATTCAATTTTCCAAAAAATGATAGAGGAGTTAGAATGGGACAAGTAGGTGTGTAGTTAAAAATATAAATAAACAAGACCAATATATAATATATTTATTTAAAAAGTTTATTTTCACAAAATAATTAATAATTGTATAGTTTTTATTATGCCTCATGGGATTTTTAATGTTAATAAATTCAATTAAATGGACATTTAATAATTAAAAAAATATTTTTTCTTAATTCCCAACTCTATAAATCAGTGTTTATATCAATTTCTAAGAGAATCCAAAAATGAGAAAAGATATTTTGTTCTCATAATGAATTATATCAAAACGTATCCTTCTCTCTCTCTATAACGAAAAATAATCCCCTTAGTGTTTTCTTCATGACCAATTAATGAGATATCATTAACAAACAACACCTTACATTTGACTCATCCCTATAGAACCTATAGATTGGGGAAGTGTTTATCAAAGATCATATGAGCATGTTTAGATCACTACTACATGGATTTAATCCATGGATTATCCATGTGAAATGATGGTAATTCGAAATTTTTTTTTGGATGATTAACATTGACAAATGAATAATGTTTCGAAACACGTTTTTTTTCATATATTAATTAAATTAATTATAATTTTCATGTTTAAGATCCACTCTCTTTATTTCTGGTAATAGTTATTAAAATAAATTCTTATATATCACACACCCTTAAATTTTTTATGCACCCACAAATGTTAGGTTATATCAGAGGGCTCACAAATAAATATATAACTATTTATTTTATTATTGATCTATAATCATTTCTAATTAGATTTAATCTCCAATTTATACATTAAATAATCCGGTATCAATGAAACTGTTATTGGAATATTAATCATGTTGTCTTATGGTTTAAATTTTTTATGGTTTTAAAGAAAATAATGAACGAAAATAGATTCCATTGAGATGTGCCAAATCAATGGCCATAAAAAATGGACTCTGCATCGTGCATCTAGAGAAAATGGCATATACCCATATACTTTATATCTAGATGCATCGATATATTAATAAAACATGGGGGATTAATTACAAACCATGTGTCTACCAGGCCATCCTGGAACACAAAAAGGTGATAAAGGGTGTGTAGTTTGCATGTACACACTCTGTGGTATAGAATATTTAACACACTAATGCCCCATGTATTTGACAAGGATATTTAGAAACCAATTTAATTTATTTTAGCAGAATATTCATTCCATGTAGTCAATCATTAATTATAAAATAAAAAATTTCATTTTAAATTACATCATTATACCCTCATTGTAATTGATGTCATGTCTTTTTTTGATTGAAAATTTAATAATGGTTTTAATGATTTTTAAATGGTTAAATAATTTATTGTAATAAATATTTTTTTATTGTTTCTATCATTTATTTTTCAGTAATTCAGTTAATGATGAGTATATCCAAATAGGAATGGATGATCATTATGGATGAAAGGGAATTAATAAATTGTTTGAAGTACAATTATCATAAAAAATGAATGATAACCGTGTAATTTTTCGTATTTTTTCAATTATAATCATTCATGATATTTAAAAAAACATGTATATGATTTTGGATGTTTTAATTTAGTTTATTTCACGAGTATACCATTATTAAATATTAAGTTAAATGATGGATTGTTAGCCATCAACCCCTCCTTTATTATGTAAGAGCTAAGTGTCGAAGGATATTTAGGTTATCTCCTTTAACAAATACATTTGTTTCCATCACCTATGTGTGGGTAATATATATTTTTAATAAATAGAGCATCCCATGGATCATGGAGGTGGTTCGATATGAGACCATAATTTTTCCAAACTTGGTGATATGCATGCGGACAACTGGAATGATGTATCTCATTCCTAGTCTGTTTGTAAGAGTTATTTCCCCTAGTTTGATGGATGATTTAATATCCTCTCATTAAATCAACCAGTAGATAAAACCCATTAATATGTCATTAAATTATTTATTTATTTATGAATATACAATAAATTATTTTAGGAATCCATGTTTGTGATCACATAAATAAATAAATTAATGGGGATAGAATAAATTAAATAAATAATTTATGAATATATGTTTTATCCAACATGGTTAATTAATTATGTAACATACAAATAATATTATCAAGATAATTAAATTATAAAACAAGATAAAATTTAATCATAATAATTTGCAATCCCTCTATAATATATTAAGTTATAGTAAGATTTCAATTACATGATTGGGAATGAAACCGTAAAACTATTTTTATTACATCGATAAATTTTTCACAATTATTTATTGAGTTGTTCTCATGACAGTTTTGGGTTGTATTAAAATATATTTTTTGGAGTTTATAGGCCAGAGTTTATTTAACATCAATTTTGAAGAATGCATTGGCTAAATCCTTGTTATGATTACAGAATAAGGGAATCCCCTAAATGGATTGAGGAGACACATATCTACAGCTGGAAATATTTTCTTCTTAATTATATTCTTATGATTTTCGTAGAGAATTTCTTGATCATTAATAAATATTTTTGGTATCATTTCCACTTTATTGTCAAAGAAACTAGAAATTATGAGTTCTATGGTGAAGGCTACTGAGACATTACAAAGAAGTGGGATATTAAATAAATAAATAAATAAATGAAAATTAATATATTATAAATTACTTATTCTAAAATTAATAAATTAACTAATAATATAATATTTTAAATTGTGCAATGAAATTAATATTTCATCATCCACACCATCCATAAGTTATTTATTGAATAATATAACTAATTACACAACAATAACTTCCATGACTGGTTTAGAGGCCTTCGGGTTAAGCTACACCATGAACAGAAATATTACGTTCTGAAATCTTCAATGTGAGATCCACCTACTAAAGAGGTGTGTGATGAAGTGTTTCTTGTTTGTGGAAAAAATTTAGATATGTATTAGATTCTCAATGATTGATTCATTCTTCAATTTCTAGTGAACTAATGATGTCGCATGAATAAATGGATGCATATAAAATACTTCAGTATAACTGATGTATTTATCAAGATAGAGCTATAAAGGAAAAGATTGAAATTTCCATGGTTCTCTTTAAGAGCATGTTTGGATATGGTTATGCAGGTGGGCCTTAGATAGTCGTGATCATTGATACCATGATCACCTATATGTTATAGGGGTTAATCTCCCTAAATAACTATAAAATGATCTCATCCTAGATTCAATCCCTTGTATCTTCTCCTACATTAAATTGAATTTTAATTTAAAAACATTGGGATGCCTCTGCCAAATATTGTTAATCTTCTTCACCAAGTAGATAAGGATACAAAGCATGAAAAACCTTCCATCATTATTGAAAATAAACAGAAATGGAAATAAAAAATCATTAAGCCTATATCTTCATCACACCATTCCAAGAAGAACATGATCAATAGATAAGTAACATAATAGGATGTCGACTTCCTTACCTGTGTCATGAAGGGTAAAAAAAATTCAACCAAATAAAAAAGAGGAATCACTATATGATTTTGTTATTGATGCTAATTTATCTATTTTTTTTAAAAAATAGTATATACAACTTTTGGGCCTCACATAGGAATTCCAATATAAGAACCATGTCGATACACATTGATTGGATATGGAGAGGCAGGTCATCGTGGAACCAAAATAGGTAATATTCTAGCTATATCTATCAGAGATAACCACATCACATTCTGGATAAAATGGATCATTATATTAAATGGTTTTGATTGTGATAAATTAGTTACCAAGATTATTATTTATGTATTCATATTAGATATGGATGGATAAATTTTAAAATTATGTAATAAATGTTTCTAATTTTATAAATAAAACAATATTTACTCTAATGAACAAGTTAAAAAATTTCTTTTTTTTTTGATTATAGAATCCAATTAATTAAAATCGATAAAGAAATTACTTGACATGACTCATACTAAACCTAAAATTAGCATCACCTGCTAGGTTATGTAAATGACTTGTACTTGAATAAATTACCTCAAGATGGATAATTATATTATTTATAAGTAAAACCACATAGTTTATGTAACACATTCTTGTAACGAAAATATTCTAAAACTTACATTGTGGGAAAAGTTATAGTGCTTCATATATTCGTGAATTAGTTTATAACAATGTCTATGTACCATTTCCTACTGAATGATGGGTTGGGAACTCATATTTCATAATTTTGTGAATTGATTTTTGTACCTATACATATGTCTACGTAATGTGGTATAAGTCATACTCTTATGATAAATTTAAGGAATAAAATAATGAATTTGAGAACTATATTAGATTGAATATTAATAAACATTTCTCAGATCATGGGGGAAAATATCTTAATCCAGAGTTCACTAATTATTTATGATATTTTTGGTATTTTATCTCAATTCACTACTCCAAATATGACATG
This sequence comes from Viscum album, assembly GCA_963277665.1. Taxonomy (NCBI): domain Eukaryota; kingdom Viridiplantae; phylum Streptophyta; class Magnoliopsida; order Santalales; family Viscaceae; genus Viscum; species Viscum album. The sequence continues at coordinate 1,361,563,176 of OY728162.1, read as the reverse complement.
ATATAATAGTGAAAGAGAAGGGAGGAACCAAAAATGTGTGACGTTTTGAAATCAATAATGAGTTATCTAGGTTATCCATTATCCTTTTGGGGTTACGTGTTCCAAAAAATAAGCATACATACTAATGATTGTTCCATGTAATGAAATAGACGATGTTCCATATGAATTATGGAATGGAACGAATGTTGTTTTTTCATACATCCACATGTGGGGTTGCGAAGCATTTGTTAAGACATCTATAGTAAACATGATTGCACCCCAAGACATAATTTATATCATTATAATATATCTCAATGAAAGAAATTGATTATACCTATACACTTCTTCATAAAAAAGTTTGGGATTAATAGATGTCCCTCATTTCATGTGAGTATATTATCCTTAAAAAAGATTGTGGGAGAAATATAAACATTAATGAAGTCATGTATCAAGATATAAAAGACTTGGAAAAAGAAAAAAGTCATCAAATACCTTCGGAAGGAGAAATTTTTATAGAGACACAATTACTATGTTTGAGTACTATAGAGGTTATAGAACAAGAATGATATATTTTTCATAGTAACTGGGGATGGTGATTCATTATTAGTTTATTATAATGATACTCTATACTATAGGGATTTAGTGAGTTTCACATATATTTCTATGGGTCTAGAGGCTATGAATTCTAAAATGGATACCATTTATGAAAAACAAGTCTCTATTTTGATAGACCCTCTAGTAGTAGTAATTCCCATTGGATGACAATGTGTATTCAAGGGAAAATTGGACATGGAAGGAAAATTCAGTACCTATAAGGTAATACTAATTTCAAAAGGTTTTAAACAACATCATGAAATTGAACTCAATGAAACCTTAAGACTAGTTGAAATGATAAAATACATCAAAACTATTCTCTACATCATGACATTACATGATTGTTTCATTAGGAAAATTTATGTAAAATCAACATTAGATAAAGAGAACCTTTAGTAATATTAATAGATTACACGTCCACAATGTTTTGTTACTACAATGGGTGACAACAAGTTATAAAACAACCAATGATACATTTATTGACTCAATCATGAATTTCTATCATAAAACATATATTTTGATGAGGCCATAAGTGAATTTTTATTTAAAAAAAATCGGTGTAATGATTATATAAACTATTTATTGGGAATTAATAAGTTTTAGTAATAATATGTGTTGATGGAATATTATTTATTGGAAATTAAATACATGTATTAGTGTTTGATATGGAATCGTTTAATAAATGATTCTATAAGAAGGTGTTTAGAGTGGTAGAATATATTTTTGGGATAAATATCTATAGGGATGGAACCAACATTCTCCTAGACCAATATCAATGTACATTCACTGAAATGATACTGAAGAAATTTATTATTGATGAATCCACAGTGGGATTGTTTCTCATGTCCTATGGTATTCATGTTCCTAGGGAAACATTTCCTCTGACAAGTAAAGAAAGTCAAAAAAATAATCAAGATTCTGAATGCATCATTGATTGCACAGTTATATATTATATTCTATGTATTAGTCTACATGTCACCTTCATATTATGTGTGGTCGAAAGATATCAAGCTGATTTAGGAGAGAATCATTGGAAATAAGTCAATAATATCCCTATATATCTTTGGTTTACTAATAATGTAGAGACCCAAAGCTTGAAGTAAATGGACATTTCATTACTTTTGTGGAATACATACTACATAACAAAAACACACACACAAGGACCGTAATAGTTTAGTGTCTTTGGAAACTCGGAATATAATCTTCTAATCGTGGTGAAAGATCTTCAACATCTCCCATAAAGATCTTCCCTTTTTTTTCTTACCTAAAACATTTCTTTATATCCTGGGGAAAATAAAACATAAAAGGGTGAGCTCAAATGCTCAGTAAGGGTAAAAAAAGAAATATCAATCACATCATATACATAAGAACATAACTTTTGAAAATCTTTACCTGCAAAAAATATCATAATTTCATAACGTGGGATAAATCATAGTATTGAAATGTAATCACAATAATCATAACATAAAACATGAAACTTTGTGGCATACACACATAATCATAGAGAATCATTTCTTATTAGTCAAGACTCATTTCCAAGACTATCTTAGTGGACAAAGTCCATTTCTGAACCGAGTTCACTCCTCGTTTCAGTCCTGTTTCACTGAACCGGTTTAACCTGCCTTTCCAGCCATGTCTATCTCATGAGATATAAAATCTTTAGCCAATGCATTGGAGGGAGATATAGGTCCCACCCATCTCATAATGATACCATTCTTATGTGTGCCACAAAATCATAAATCATACATCATAGCATAACCCATGTAATAAAAATGGGATTCTTAAATATTGTGACATCATAAAAAAATTAATATAAGATAAATGAATTCATAAAAATAATTCCATCACAACATAATCAAATCAATGTAATAATAGGGATAGAAAATGAACCCTATATTTTCTTAGATGAAAAAAAAATTTGATAAAACACTTGAACTCCATTCTTGAGGAAAATATCCTTTCTACTTCAAATACATTTTTGCTTTCTTAACATGTCATACAATTTTAAACTAAAAGAAGTTGATTAAAAATAAAAATTAAAACGTGTCAATGAAGCTTCTTGGAAATAATGTTTTAAAAATCCATTCATACCGTATAAGTTAAAAAAACATTCTTCGTACTTTTTCGGAATAGTCAAAAAGTAGCTCCTACGAAAAACAACAAAAGATTACTTTAATATATTTACTAAAAACTCACTGAAAGGTAAAATTGGATATAAACTACTATAGAAGGATATAAATACTACATATTGAGGAAACATGGATGTGGATGATAAAATACACCCCAGTAAATACCAAAGTATAAACAATCTTGGATAAAAATGAGATTGTGATATTTTCCATTACCTTAGGTCAGATTTGCTTTGTAAGTGTCCGAACCTCTTGTATAATGATTTAAATAATGTCATTTACTTATTCCAGAATCTTACTAATTGTTATTATATCATAAATGGTTCACTTATGACTTTATATTACCCGTTCTTTTGTAAATTCCATGTTAAAGAGCGTTTTGGGTAAAGTTGTTTCATTTGTCATCCGTGTTTTGACTTTTAATTATTCATATGATTACATAGATCACGATTAATAACTTTCAAAATATAAAACATGATATATATATATAATATATATTCATAATATACATAGATATAATAGATTCGTAAATGGAAATAAATACACTGTTCATGGAGATGGTAGGTCGTACGTACGCATGAACGTTGTTTTCGTTTCCTTATTGAGTTGAATGGAATTAAGTAGATGACAAACATATATATACACATAAATCCAGTATCATTATTAGGTAATATATTTCATGATTACTTATTATATATACTTTATAATCATTCATGAATGGTTAACGTGTAGAATGAATCTCATCGCGTCGTGGAGACGGTAGTCCGTACGTACGCACGAGCGATGATATCATTATCATGATCGTGGAATTGTATTGGAGTGTATGTATACTATTTCAGAATCAATATCACTTTACAATAATCATGTATTGTTATTATGTACACCATTATACCCATCCAAGTAAGGTGGTGGTTAAAAATAGATTACACCACCGCATGGAGACGGTATTCCGTACGTACGGACGCACGGTGATTTCGTTTTCCGTAGGATGGATAGATCGTGAAATATGGTTGTTTCATACATATATTAACATATCATTATATGAGTGATACTGATGTTATTACTTCACAATGAAACAACCTAATAAGACGAAGTGGAAGAAGAAAAAAAGTTGAATGAATCGGTAACGGACATTACCTCTTCTTTGAAGCTCCTCTTTGAGTCCTCCTCTTAGGGTACTAAAATTGGTCTTCGAAGAAGACCAGGACCTCTAGGATGTTTTTAGGGAATTTTAGAAGCGAATTTGGCAGGTGTTGGAGGAGCTTAAGGCTCAAATTTGTGTGAGGAAGAGAGGGAGGAGATTCCCTTTTATAAGGGAGGAGAGGGGCACCTTTGGAATAACTAAAACTATTATTTTATTATAAAGTCAAATTCTGGTTTAAATAGCTCCAAATTGATTTATTTATAAGATAAGGTGGTTATGGGTCGAAATACTCCCATAATATAGAATTTAGACATGTTTAGGTTCCTATTTTAACCTTATCATTTAGATTTAACATTAAGTAAAAGAATCTTACTTTTACCATGTCTTCTTGTGTTCTTATACTATAAGGATAATAAACATACAATAAAAAGACAAGAGAACCCCAAATTGTCTATTATTAATATATATAACCTTATCTAAGTCATTTTTCCAACCTTATATTTTTAAGAATAAAATAACAATTACTAATATAATATTTTTTTTAAAAACTATTTTATGTCAATTTTGACACTATTTAGTAATTGATTTTTGGGAAAATCATAACAGAATGATTAGTTCGAAAAAAGAAAATTAAATAAATAATAACATGTCATATAAACCTAGAAATTTAGTTTAATTCATAAAAAGTCTCAAATTGCATTTATTTTAGTATTTATAACATCAATTTTGTCAATATTTCATTAATAAGATAATTAATGCATCATCTTTGTGTCATAGATAAATTAATTTATTTAATGTCTAAAAATTACAAGTAAAATACTTTTATGTAGGAAATAGTTTTATATTTCTAATTAATATTTATAGTCTAATTTATCTTATGTATAACCCTATATTAAAAATGATATACTTATTAAACTTTGATTTTAACTATTTTAACCCTTCTTTACATAAATTAATAATAAATGTCTTAATCTAATCCAAGTGGACCTAAATGGTCATATTTTATTCCTAAGGTTGGTTTTTGGTCTAATATAACTTATCCAATAGATTAGGACATGTTTTAGGGTAATAATAATATCATGTTTACCCTTAATTACCCTATTTAATTTTAACCATGGTAAAAAAAAGTAAAAAGTTATTATTCACCAAAAATTATTTTCATCTCATTGAACCACATTTTACTTACTAAAATAAACTGTGCCACTCGGATTTTTGAAATTCCACTCACAGAATTGGTAAAATTAAGTTTTGTGAAAAATTCATTTTTTTAACTACCACTTAGTGGTTTCACTATTCATCAAAAAATGAAAGTTTCCAGAAAAATACCAAAAATTAGGCCTAATCTATATTTGATATTATGAACTGAAAATTGATGTCTATTTTAACAAATTTAAAACATATCAGTTTCATTACTTATTTTAAAAATTAATTCTCGTCTTCAAAACAAATAGCGTGTTCTTAAGAGATAATAACTATCAAAAGATTGACATTTGTTTATATCTGGTTTAAATGTGAAATTACATCTAATGACCAACATTGTATTAAATTGTAAAAATATATTCTAAATATACTTTAAAACCACTCAAATTAATAATTTATCACTATTAATTATTTGATTAAAAAGTTTTTTTAAATTAAAATTTAGTAATTTCACTATTCATCAGAAAATGAAAGTTATCCGAAAAGTACCAAAATTTCACCCTAAGCTAATTTCGATATTCCGAATCCAAAAATGAAGTAAATTTTGAAAAATAAAATTTATAAAATTTCAAAAAGTGGTTATTACTATTCATAACAGCTAGTTTTAATAATATTTTAATTGCATATTGTTGTTTAGTGAAACTCGTTATTGCGTACTACACACGCTATCGAGGAAGGTTGCGATTGCGTGTAATGAAAGGAATGTCAAGGTTGTGTGTTGTGCAAGATCCATTTGGTGTAGTGTACAACACAAGACATTAATGAAATTAAAAAGAATATATTTCATAAAATCTCGGGGTGTTACATTCTACCCCCCTTAAAATGAATTTCGCCCTCGAAATTCGTCGGGGTTATAAATGGTTTACTCCTCAAAAGTTTCTTTAATATAAACCCACATCGAAAAAAGGAATACCAAAACCAATCATTAAAAACAAAAGTATGAAACGTAACGGTTTCCCAAATAAACTAATCACTGGGTTTCCACATAGATGAAAATATGGATATGGAAGAGAAATCTAACCATCATGTTCTGATGGAGAGTGGTAAAGAACATGGCTATGGAAAAGACAGAAATCAAAAATCCATAGATTTGTGTTGATCTTAGGTACCATCTGATTCATCGGATATAAGGGCACCCGGACAACATTTTTGGTTTTCAAGATCATTTCCCTAAAGTTGATGAATTAAAAGAAATACTTACATGATTTTGGTACAATCTCACTATTGTTCGTTAATTGAACAATTTCTACTTCTTCCCATAATAAAATGAAGTTGAATTTTTTATTCATGATGTGTTAGCAGATCATTTGATAGAATGATGGGTCATTCCATCTGTCTCAAACAAAAGGTTATAAAAGTTATCAAAAATGTATAAGTCCATATATAGTGAGATTAATCATATATGGTTCCTAAAATTGACTTATACTTCATATATCATACTTCTTAATATAATAAAACTAGTTTCTACTAAACAGGGACTTCTTGTAGGCCAGTGGTAGGCGACAATGTCCAGTCGCACTTCGGTTGTGGGTTCGATTCCCACAGCCTTGTCTGACACGATGGATTGTCGCCCGTCCTGCAGGTTGTCCTTTTTCTAAAACTACATTACTATAACATCCCATAAATAATATCAAAAAAAGTTCTATCCTTAAACAATACTAAATTATGTCCAACATAATCCATTCCAATCATTAGGATTATCTAATATACTTTGGTCCAAGCTCATAGTATAATGAAAATGATTACTTGAAATGTGATCAACCAAGCATGTGAATACCATCATTTATCCACCTTATATCTTGTTGGTCACATTCCAATCATGTTAATAGATTAATAATGTATTCTCTTGAAAAATGAATACCCATTAATCATTAGTGAAAACATGAATGCTGTCAAAAGTTAACTCTTTCCACATACCAAAATCCAAAAATTCTAGATACTCAAACCATGATATAACCTTATCCTTATATCAGTCATGAGCTCATGAATACTATTAAACAATTAATTTTCTCCTTATCCCTTCATTATGCGCATATCATCTACATTACAAAAATATCTGAATAACCTTTCATGGATACTGGTACCATTAGTCATACATTTTCAAAACTCAAGGAAAGACAGCAGTGTAACAATCCTTAGATGTCTCTTTATTCCATAGTACCATGAGATTACTTATACAACATTACACATCATAAACATGTAATCATTCCACTACATTCTTAATCCATTGACAGAGCTTCAACAATTATTTCATTTCACATATAATTTGTAGTCTCTTCATCATCATCAACATAAATACTACCCATACTACCATACTGATTCTCTTCATTAGAGTTTCCCTTAGGGCATCGGTTTTCATAATTCCCGTACATTCCACATGTAAAACATTTAACCATTGTTGATGTCGTAGAAATACCATTATCCTCATACCTGGTGTTATCTGAACCTTTTCCTTTTCACTTACTGGCTTTGTGTCTTTCTTTTCCACACCCAAAGCATCTTCCAGTTCCTTTGAAACACTCTCCATGATGCCTCTTACCACATGATTTCCATTGGGGAAATTGAACTTTCTTTCCTCTATGATCATCATGAAACTCCATCTTTCTCTTTTTAGCCGAGTCAGGAAACATACCAAATTTTACTTTATTGATCATATTATGAGATTGCTGATTCAGCATAATAATAATGTTTGGACTTCCAAATCCCATTTCATTTGGTTTCTCATGAAGAATATCATTCCATTTTCCATCATATCCTCCATTATCGTGAATCATCTTGTTTCCAGCCATTTTCTAAAACCCAAAAAGAATATTGAGAGGGGAAAAAATCATAATAAAGGTGGAGTAACTTCAATATCTAACATCTTTGGTTTAATCTAATATCATTACCATAGTTCTAGGACTATATCCTATACATATAATTATCCTTAGGGACATCCCTAGACATACCTTAGAAATATCTCTAGGATCTCACTAACGTTTTTGCATCCTAGTTTCCAAAGGTTGACTAAACTTTTCCTCTGATACCAACTATAGAGACCCAAAGCTTGATGTACATGGACATTACATTACTTTTTCGGAATACTTAGTACATAAAAAAACACACACACAAGGACCATAATAGTTTAGTGTCTTTGGAAACTCGGAATATAATCTTCTAATCGTGGTGAAAGATCGTCAACATCTCCCATAAAGGTCTTCCTTTTTTTCTTACCTAAAACCTTTCTTTATATATTGGGGAAAAGAAAACATAAATGGGTGAGCTCAAATGCTCAGTAAGGGTAAACAAAAGAAATATCAATCACGTCATATACATAAGAACATAACTTTTGGAAATCTTAACCTGCAAAAGATATCATAATTTCATGACAAGGGATAAATCATAGTAGTGAAATGTAATCCCAATAATCATAACATAAAACATGAAACTTTGTGGCATACACACATAATCATATATAATCATTTCTTATTAGTCAAGACTCATTGCCAAGACTATCTTAGTGGACAAAGACCATTTCTGAACCGAGTTCACTCCTCGTTTCAGTACTGTTTCACTGAACCGGTTTAACCTGTCGTTCCAGCCATGTCTATCTCATGAGATATAAAATATTTACCCAATGAATTGGAGGGAGATATAGGTCCCAACCATCTCATAATGATACCATTCTTATGTGTGCCACAAAATCATAAATCATAAATCATAACATAACCAATGTAATAAAAATGGGATTCTTAAACATCGTGACATCATAAAACAATTCATATAAGATAAATGAAATAATAAAAATAATTCCATCACAACCTAATCAAATCAATGTAATAATAGGGATAGAAACAGAAACATATATTATCTTAGATGAAAAATAATTTTGATAAAACACTTGAACTCCATTCTTGAGGAAAATATCCTTTCTACTTCAAATTCTTTTTCCTTTCTTACCATGTCATAAAATTTTATACTGAAAGAAGTTGATTAAAAATAAACATGAAAACTTGTAAATGAGGATTCTTGTAAATAATGTTTTAAAAATCCATTCATGCATTATAAGTTAAAAAAACATTCTTCGTACTTTTTTCGGAAAAGTCAAAAAGTACCTCGTACGAATAACGAAAAAAGATTCCTTTCATATATTTACTAAAAACTCACTGAAGGGTAAATTGGATATAAACTACTATAGAAGAATATAAATATTACATATTGAGGAAACATGGATGTGGATGATAAAATACACCCCAGTAAATACCAAAGTATAAACAATCACGGATAAAAATGAGATTGTGATATTTTCCCTTACCTTAGGTCCGATTTTCTTCATAAGTGTACGAACCTCCTGTATAATGATTTAAATAATGTCATTGAATTATTCCAGAATCATACTCATTGTTATGATATCATATATGGTTCACTTATGACTTTATATTACCAGTTCTTTTGTAAATTCCATGTTATAGAGCGTTTTGGGTAAAATCGTTTCATTTGTCATCCTTGTTTTGACTTGTAATTATTCATATGATTACATAGATCATGATTACGTAATTCCAGAATATAAAACATAATTTATGTATAATATTTATTTATAATATACATATATATAATAGATCAGTAAATGGAAATAAATACACCGTTCATGGAGACGGTAGGCCGTACGTACGCATGAATGCTGTTTTCGTTTCCTTATTGAGCGGAATGAAATTAAGTAGATGACATACATATATATACACATAAATCCAGTATCATAATTATGTCATATATTTCATGATTACTTATTATATATACTTTATAATCATTCGTGAATTGTTAACGTGGAGAATGAATCTCATCGTGTCGTGGAGACGGTAGTCCCTACGTATGCACGAGCGATGATATTGTTCTCATGATCGTGGAATTGTATTGGAGTGTATGTATACTATTTCAGAATAAATATAACTTTAAAATAATCATATATAGTTATTATTTACACCATTATACCCATCCAAGTCCGGTGGTGGTTGAAAATACATTACACCACGGCATGGATACGGTATTTCGTACGTACGCACGCGCGGTGATTTCGTTTTCCGTAGGATGGATAGATGGTGAAATAGGGTTGTTTCATACTTATAATAACATATAAGTATATGAGTGATACTGATTTTATTACTTCATAATGAAACAACCTAAGAAGAAGAAGTTGAAGAAGAAATAAAGTTGAAAGAATCGGTAACAGACATTACCTCTTCTTTGAAGCGCCTATTTGAGTCATCCTCATAGGGTACTAAAATTGGTCATTGAAGAATCCCAGTACCTATAGGATTTTGTTAGTGAAGATGAGAATATAATTTGACAGGGGTTGTCCAAGATTTAAGGCTCCAATTGGTGTGACTAGGAGAGGGAGGAGATGCCCTTTTATAAGGGTGGAGAGGGGCACCTTTGGAATAACTGAAACTATTATTTTATTATAAAGTCAAATTCTCTTTCAAAAAGCTCCAAATTGATTTATTTCTAAGCTAAGGTGGGTATGGGTCAAAATCCTCTCATCCAATAGAATTTAGACAAGTTTAGGTTCCTATTTTAACCTTATCATTTAGATTTAACATTAAGTAAAATAATTTTACTTTTACTGTGTCTTCTTCTGTTCTTATACTATAAGGTTAATAAACTTACTATAACAAGCCAAACTAACCCCAAGTTGTCTATTATTAATATATATAACCGTATCTAGGTCATTTGGAAGAACCTTAAATTTTTAGGAATAAAATAACAATTACTAATATAATATTAGTTTTAAAAACTATTTTATGTCAATTCTGACACTATTTAGTAATTGATTTTTGTGAAAATAATAACAGAATGATTAGTTCGAAAAAATTTAATTAAATAAATAATAACATGTCATATTAACCTAGAAAGTTAGTGTAATTCATAAAAAGTCTCAAATTACATTTATTTGGGTATTTATAACATCAATTATGTCAATATTTCATTAATAAGATAATTACTGCATCATCTTTGTGTCATAGACAAATTAAATTATTTAATGTCTAGAAATTACAAATGAAATTCCATTATGTAGGAAATAGTTTTATATTTATAATTAATATTTATAGTAGAATTTATCTTATGTATAACCTTCTATTAAAAATGATATATTTATTAAACTATGATTTTAACTATTTTAACCATTCTTTAAATAAATTAATAATAAATGTCCTATTCTAATCCAAGTGGACCTAAATGGTCATATTTTATTCCTAAGGTTGTATTTGGTCGAATTACACTTATCCAATAGAATTAGGACATGTGTTAGGTTAATAATAATATCATTTTGACCCTTAGTTACCCTATTTACTTTTAACCGTAGTAAAAAAAAGTAAAAAGTTACTATTCACCAAAAATTATTTTCATCTCATTGAACCACATTTTACTTACTGACATCAACCATTTCTCTCATATTTTCGAAATTCCACTCACAAAAGAGGTAAAATTAAGTTTTATGAAAAAATCATTTTTTTAACTACCACTTAGTGGTTTCACTATTCATCAAAAAATGAAAGTTTCCAGAAAAATACCAAACATTAGGCCTAAGCTACATTTGATATTATGAACTGAAAAATGATGTCTATTTTACAAAATTCAAAACATATCAGTTTCACTACTTAATTTAAAAATTAATTCTCATCGTCAAAACAAATAGTGTGTTCTTAAGAGATAATATCTATCAAAAGATTGACACTTGTTTATGTCTGGTTTAAATGTGAAATTACATCCAATGAACAAAATTGTATTAAATTGTAAAAATATATTCTAAATATACCTTAAAACCACTCAAATTAATAATTTATCACAATTAATTATTTCGATTAAAAAGGTTTTTTTAATTAAAATTTAGTAATTTTCACTATTCATCAGAAAATGAAAGTTATATGAAAAGTACCAAATATTCACCCTAAGCTAATTTCGATATTCCGAATCCAAAAATTAAGCCCATTTTGAAAAATAAAATTTACAAAATTTCAAAAAGTGGTTATTACTATTCATAACGGCCAGTTTTAATAATATTTTAATAGCATATTGTTGTTTAGTGAAACTCGTTATTTCGTACTACACACGCTATCGAGGAAGGTCGTGATTGCATGTAATGCATGGAAATTCAAGGATGCATGTTGTGCAAGTTCCTTTTGGTGTAGAGTACAACACAAGACATTAATGAAATTAAAAAAAATATTTTTCATAAAATCTAGGGGTGTTACAAATAATATATTCCAAGATTATGGAGCATATAAGGAACTATCCAATATAGGATATATTGATTCTTATTTCCGAACTTCTTGAGATGATCTAAACTCAAAACGAGATACATTCTTACTTTGAATGGGGGTACTGTGTGATGGAAGATCTCGATGAAGGATGTGGTTTCACATCTTACTGCATAGTCTATCTTTATTTTGGATTATGAGGCACCTAACTAAGTAGTATAGATGCACAAATTTTTCCAAGAGCATGATTCGGTATCTAGGAGTAAACATCTTATCACACATATTGTGATAATTCTGTAGTCGTGGTTCTTACAATAGAGCTAATGTGACATCAATGGAAAAAGATCATACCTCATAAGTATCATCTCCAGCGTTTTTTAGATAGGTGATGTTGTAGTGGAAAATATTTCCATAGAAGCTAACATGGTGGAGTCTTTGAATAAATTTAAGACTATGTAAAGGAATTAATATCAAATGATATCTAGTGTACTGAAGGAAATATGTATTTTTCTTTACTCCAATTGAATTTTTAGTGGACATGCTGTCATAAGACCAATTATTATCAAATTGATTTCATGTATACATGATGTATTTTTTTTAATAAAACATCTAATTACAAATTTTTTATTTGTTTTTCATGAATCTAATGTGATAATGTTCTAGAGTATATGTTTCATTAATATGGACATAGAGGTTATACGTTATGATGAGAACCATGATTTACTATGAAGATATTCTGAAATAATTTTATGTTATTGGATAACATATTATCATGTGACACATATTGCATATAATATCTATTGCGATTTCACATAATAAGTTGAGGATTCTTGTCATGATGTTCACACTATGTAATCTCTAGTATTAGTGATTATGAGAACAAACCCTCCTTTTTGAATTCTGCATGTTTTGTTGTCATCATATATTCTTATCCACTGGTGTGGGTGATAGTTCATAAACAATAAGATTATTATCAATGGATGTTATAACTCCCATAAATTGATGTATTTATTAAACCATGATGATAACACTTCATGGAGAAATTGGTTATGTTGGATGTTTTGTGACTGCCATTTCATTAATGAATATGTTGGGGATGTATTTTTCATTAATCTTTATGGAATCTAATAACTTTTTTCCTTAGATTGGAATAAAACGGTCTCATTAAATTCTATCTACATGGTTGTATGATGTATTTATTTAAGATAGTCAAAGAAATACATATCATAAATATAGGTTAGTTAAGTTAATCTGAACCCTACTGATGAGTTATTTTGACAACATGATAATATTATACAGTGATTAAAATATTTATTTTATTCACTAAATTTTTTATAAATATTTATTCAGCATATGTTTGGGAAAATACTTATTTATGATTAAAATATTTTTTTTCTCAATACATCCCTGTGGTATTTTATCCGATAAGGACCTAGTCTGGTTATAAATATTAATTAAAATACCATTATATAAAATTTGTTATTGCGGGAGTTAGTGTTTCCAAAAAATAGTAAATATATACTTTTTATTATTTGGAATGGTATTCATTAGAATAATTAAATTTTATTTAATGAATAGTATAAAATTAAATAATATATTAACAAAAATCCAAAATCGATAAATATATGTTTAAATATATTCAATAGTGAATTTAAAATTTAGAATAGACTTTTTTTTAAATAACCTCCCCACACCTCATTCTCTCTACCTCTTAAGAAAAATAAGGGCAACTGATATTCCCTGGAGAATAAATAATGATTAATCTAGAAACAAATGAAGGCGTCGACTCTCTATGCCTGCACTTGGGGATTAAGTGGTACTACTTAGAGATCATATGAGTACGTGTGGATCACCTCTTGATGTATTATATCCATTGGTCTTCCGAACGCATCAAACATAATCTGATGGAGTCTTTTCTGATGGTCCACATTTTCTAATGATGCAATTTATTAATCTGTGGTTTTTATTTATTCATATATTAAATAAAGTAATTATAAATTTGACATGTATAATCATTTCAAATGATTTTTGGAAAGATTATAAAAAGAAATTATAATATATCACACACCTCTTTATGCCTCCATTGTGCATAGAACCATTAGCTTCCAATAATCATGTCGTTGTAGCGAGTAACAAATGTCTAATGGATTCTTCATAATTTGAATCAATAATATAATTAAAAATAAATAATCATTATCAATAAATATATTTCTGCAATGATACAATAATATAAAACCGAAATATTTCTCCATTAAATGAAATAAATATTTTTTTAATTAACATTTTTATGGATATGGTGTGTGTTCGAGAAAATGTTGAATATATCCATGATGCTAATAATATGGACATGAATGAGGTACATAATTTAAAATTAATAATAGAGAGGAATAGAAAACATGATCAATGGAAAGTGATATATCAAATATGAATGTATAGTCTAGAAATTAAAAAAGGATCATAGAATAAAATAAATTCATTAGAACTAAAGGATTAAAATAAAAGGAATAAATTATCAGAATTAGGGTTGATAATGGATATGAATCATGAAAATGGATTTTACATAATACTTCCACAACATTTTTTAACAAATATATTATCAATTATTTCTCAAATACATTTCAGCTATTCCAAAAATAAATAAGTTTAATTTAAAAATATAAATAAAAATTGAAATAACAATAAAATATTTATTTTAATCAAAAAATAATTGAGACACATGGATTATTTTAAAATTTGAATAATGGACATGGAAAGTTAAAAATAAATTCATATCAGATATGTTAAAAATAATATCCACCATAGTAATTTGAAATGTTAATTAATAAACTAATCAGAAAACCATAATAATATTATTTTAAATCAATTATTCAAATTAAAAGGTGGTGGAAATTACAATTTTCAAAAAATAAAAATTTAGATTAAAATGTGGATATTTATAATTGATGCATTCAATATGGAAGATTAATATTTCTGACCAAAAATGAGAAATATGGATTGCATTGCCTATAAATGCTTATGGTCTTTGACTTCCAAATAGAAAAAAAGTTGATGAAAGATAATGAAAACTATAGAAATAATCATTGGTGATAAAATATATAGTGATTAATTAGAAATATAATATTAATATTCAAATGTAAATTTAATAATGGACATTCTGCAATAAGGGAGATATTATAAAATAAACAATGGTTTCCTTATAAATTTTTGAATAAAACCTGATAAAAAGAGAAAACATAAATTTAAACATGAAACAACATAAATATAGTATAATTCATGAAATAATAAATCATTGGGTTAATTATATGAAAATTACATAATAAATAATGTTCATAATATTACATATGTATCAATAGTGTAGAATTAAGATGAACTATTGAGACCACATTTTGGTTGGTGAACTAGTAGTGGGGAGAATCGTTGATCTAAAAAATCTGCTATGAGATATGGAATGTGATGTGGAGAACCATAATAATAATTATTTTTCTGTGTAATAAAATATGGTCTCCTAGGGTTGCTTGTTTTTAGGGTGTTCTCTCATGAGGTTTTATGGAGGGTTATACCAATTGGGCTCAGGGTTTTGATGAATTATGAGCCCCTTTTTTGATTTTCCACGATATGATCTCATTTTATATTTATGGATACGAGGAGATAAGTATTTTATATAAAATATATGATTTGGTATGTTATTAGTGGTTCTTATGTTATATTGAGGGTTCCTGGGAATTTCAGAGAAGTGTTTGGGGGACCGAACTATCAAAAAGTCAATATGTAGGCCATTCATGGAGTCAATGAGGCATCACACCATAATTGAAATTAATTAGGGAACTCGTCCTATATAAGACATTTTTGGGGGTTTCAGACATTTTATACTTAATTTAATGGTGAGGATTGATTTTAATTCTTGTATATGTGGTTTTATTATTAATAATAAATCAAATTACAGCTACACCCTCATTTTATGTCGCACAACCATGCATGGGGAGGGTTCCTGAGTAGATTCTCTTTTACCCTAGTTCTAATTATATTTAAATTGTTCTTTGTGTGATACTATTAATTTTCATAAATATATCCCCATATCTTAATATTCATTTATTGTTTCACTTGTTTTTCAATAATTTCATATGTGTTGGTTTAATTTTTTAGTTCAAACAGTACTAGATCAAGGTGAAATTTGATGTTTTTACATGGATTTATTCTTGGATTATGTAGAGTAGGATCCAATGTTATATCTACACATATATCCATGTAAATTCTATTATTAATTTTTCTATATGTATTATCTTTGGTTATTTTTGATTTTAGAAAATATTAGCAGTGGGAAATTGGATATTATTTTTTGGTTTTTTTAAATAATATTAGTGAATTGGGAGTGGAACACACCCCATTATGTTTGATTTATATGATACATGGTGGACTGATGAGTTTAAAAAATATATTTGAGAAAATTTTAATAAATTTTTATAATTTTGATAAAAGGTGATTTAATAGGATTGTTATTGAGTTATGGACTCTTCGAGATGATAATTTCTAGATGGACATTGATGAGTCTAGGTATACTTATCATGAAATATTTAAAAACTGATAACTGGTGAGTTTTATATAGGCTTTATTTCATATATTGTCTATGATAAAATATGTAGAGACCCAAAGCATGACTTACATGGACATTACATTACTTTTTTGAAATACATAATACATAACAAAAACATACACACAAGTACCATAATAGTTTAGTGTCTTTGGAAACATGGAACGTAATCTTCTAATCGTGGTGAATGATCTTCAAAATATCCCATAAA
The DNA here is from genome assembly GCA_963277665.1 of Viscum album. NCBI lineage: Eukaryota > Viridiplantae > Streptophyta > Magnoliopsida > Santalales > Viscaceae > Viscum > Viscum album. The sequence goes on along the minus strand of OY728162.1, from coordinate 1,361,546,096 downwards.
GATCTTCCATTTTTTGTTTCCTTACCTAAAACCCTTCTTTTAATCCTGGGGGAAAATAAAACATAAAAAGGGTGAGCTCAAATTCTTAGTAAGGGTAAGGATGGATAAAATAAAACACACCATATACATTTGAACTTAAAAACATGAACATAATGTTTAAACATAAAAATATTGAGCAACGACTTAAAACATGGAAGAACATAAGGCATATATCATAATGTAACATAAATCCTTATAACATAACATGGGAATAAAGCAGGTAATTGTGTCATCCATTAAGCACATATAATGATTTCCATAGTAGCCAAGGCATTGCTGCCAAGACCATCTTAATGGACAATGTCCCTTTCCGAATCAAGTTCACTCCTCGTTCCAGTCCTATAATACTGAACCGGATTAACTTACCGTTCCATCCATGTCTATCTCATGAGATATAAATCATTACCCAATGCATTAGAGGGGGATATAGGTCCCACCCATCTCATAATGAAATCATTTTTACTTGTGCCACAAAATAAACATACATCATTCATAATAACCCAATAAATAAAATGGGTTTCATAAACATCATCCCATCATTACATAATCCATATAAAAGAAATGGATATCATTTCATAATAAGGAAAGTGAATCCATGTAAATCATAGAGACATTATACTTGAAACATACACATATGAAATAATTTCATCTTAGATAAAAAATGGTTTTGATAAAACACTTGAAATGAATTATTGAGGAAAATATCATTTTTTCTTCAAAATCATTTTCTTTTCACAAAATGTCATACAATATTTAAATAAAATAATTTTTTTGAAAATATTCATGAAATACTTTTGAGGAAGCTTCATGAAAATAAGGCTTTATAAAACCGTAAAAATCTGTTCGTGCCATATAAGTTAAAAAAACATTCTTCTCGTACTTTTGTCAGAAAAGTCAAAAAAGTACCTCAAAACATAAACAAAAGAACGATTGCTTACATACCATGTAGTAAAAGTAAAAAATGGTTAAAAAGGAAATTAAACATACATGAAACCATTTTTAGGAAACATGGTCATGGATGAGAACAATAACCCCAGTAAATACTTACGAATAAACAATCTCGGATAATAACGAGATTGGAAAAGTAATCCATTACCATACATCTGATATGCTTCATATGTATCCGAACCTCCTTTATAATGATTTAAATAATGTCATTTACTTATTACAGAATCATATGCATTGTTATTATATCATATATGGTTCACTTATGACTTTATATTACCCGTTCTTTTGAAAATTCCATGTTAAAGAGTGTTTTGGGTGAAATCGTTTCATTTGTCATCCGTGATTTGACTTGTAATTATTCATATGATTACTTAGATCATGATTAATAAATTCCAGAATATAAAACATGATTTATATATAATATATATTCATAATATACATATATATGATAGATTGATAAATGGAATGAAATACACCGTTCATGGAGACGGTAGGCCGTATGTACGCATGAACGTTGTTTTCGTTTCCTCATTGAATTGAATGGAATTAATTGGATGATATAAATATATATATATACATAAATCCAGTATCATAATTATGTCATATATTTCATGATTAATTATTATATATACATTATAATCATTCATGAATTCTTAATCATTGAGAATGAATCTCATCGCGTTGTGGAGACAGTATTCTGTACGTACGCACGAGCGATGATATCATTCCCATGATCATGGAATTTTTTTGGAGTGTATGTATACTATTACAGAATCAATATCACTTTACAATAATCATATATAGTTATTATTTACACCTTTATACCCATACAAGTAAGGTGGTGGTGGAAAATAGATTACACCACGGTGTGGAGACGGTATTCCGTACGTACGCACGCGTGGTGATTTTGTTTTCCATACGATGGATAGATGGTGAAATAGGGTTGTATAATACATATAATTACATATCCGTATATGAGTTATACTTATGTTATTACTTCATAATGAAAGAACCTAAGAAGAAGAAGTTGAAGGAGAAATAAAGTTGAATGAATCGGTAACGGACATTACCTCTTCTTTAAAGCGCCTCTTTGTGACCTTCTCTTAGGGAACTAAAATTGCTATTTGAAGAAGACGAGAACCTCTAGGATGTTTCTATGGAAGTGTATAAGAGAATATTTTAGGGTTTGGCCAATCTTGAAGGCTCAAAGTGGTGTGAGGAAGAGAGGGAGGAGGTTCCCTTTTATAAGGGAGGAGAGGGGCACCTTTGGAATAACTAAAATTATTATTTTATTATAAAGTCATATTCGGTTTTTTAATAGCTCCAAATTGATATATTTCTAAGCTGTGGTTGGGATTGGTCGAAATCCTCTCGTACAATAGAATTTAGGTAAGTTTTGGTCATTATATTAACCTTATCTTTTAGTTTTAACTCTTAGTTAATTAGATTGACATTTACCATGTCACTTTTTATTTTTATATTATACAGTTAATAAACATACCATATACATACAAGCGACCACCAAGTGGTCCATTAATGATAAACCTATCATTATATAAGTATCTTGGACGAACTGTAGATTTTTAATAATATAATAACAATTAATAATATAATATTTGTTTCAAAAACTATTTTATGACAATTTTGACACTATTTGGTAATTGATTTTTGTGAAAATCATAACAGAATGATTAGTTCGGAAAAAGTTAATTAAATAAATACTAACATGTCATATTAACATTTAAAATTATTTTAATTCATAAAAAGTCTCAAATTTCAATTATTTGGGTATTTATAACATCAATTATGTTAATATTTCATTAATAAGGTAATTAATGCATCATCATTGTGTCATAAATAAATTAAAGTATTTTAAGTCTAAAAATTACAAATAAAATACCATTATGTAAGAAATGGTTTTTTATTTCTAATGAATATTTATAGTCGAATTTATCTTATGTATAACCCTATATGAAAAACGATTTAGTTATTAAACATTAAGTTTAACTATTTTAATCCTTCATTAAATAAATTAATAATAAATGACCTAATCTAATACAAGTGGGACTAAATGGTCATATATTAATCATAATTTTTATGGTGTCCGAATTACACTTATCAAATAGAATTCGGACATGTGTTATGGTGATAACATTATCATATTTACCCTTAATTGCCCTATTTACTTTTAACCATGGTAAAAAAAGTAAAAAGTTACTATTCGCGAAAAATTATTTTCATCTCATTGAACCACATTTTAGTCCCTAATATTAACCGTTTCTCTAGGGGTTTTTAAATTCCACTCACAGAAGCGGTAAAATTATGTTTTATGAAAAATTCAGTTTTTTTATCTACCACTTAGTGGTTTCACTATTCATAAAAAAATGAATGTTTCCAGAAAAATAACATAAATTAGGCCTAATATATATTTGATATTATGAATTCAAAAATCATGTCTATTTTACCAAATTTAAAACATATCAGTTTCATTAATTAATTTAAAAATTGATTCCCGTCGTCAAAACAAATAGCGTGTTCTTACGAGATAATAACTATCAAAAGATTGACACTTGTTTATGTCAGCTTTAAATATGAAATTATATCCAATGACCAACATTGTATTAAATTGTAAAAATATATACTAAATATACTTTCAAACCACTCAAATTAATAATTTATCACTATTAATTATTTCGAATCAAAAAGTTGTTTTTAATTAAAATTTAGAAATTTGGACTATTCATCAGAATATGAATGTTATCCGAAAAGTACCAAAACTTCACTCTAAGATAATTTCGATATTCCGAATCCAAAAATGAAGTCCATTTTGAATGATAAAATTTAAAAAATTTCAAAAAGTGGGTATTACTATTCATAACAGCTAGTTCATAATAATATTATAATAATATCTTGTTTAGTGAAACTCTGTATTGCGTACTACACACGCTATCGAGGAAGGTCGTGAATGCGTGTAATGCAAGGCAAGTCAGGGATGCGTGTTGTGAAAGCTCCTTTTGGTGTAACGTACAACATAAGACATTAATGAAATTAAAAATAATATTTTTCATAACATCTCGGGATGTTACATTCTACCCCCCTAAAAATGAATTTCGCCCTCGAAATTCGTCGGGGTTATAAATGGTTTACTACACAAAGGTTTCTTTAATAAAAACCCAAATCGTAAAAAGGAATACCAAAACTTGGCATTAAAAACTAATGTATGAAACGTAACAGTTACCCAAATTAACTCATCACTGGTTTTCCACGTATGAGAAAATAGGTGAAAATATGGATATGGAAGAAAAATATAACCATCATGTTCTGATAGAGAGTGGTACAGAACATGGCTATGAATAATCCAACAATCAGAAATCCATAAATTTGTGAAGATCTATGGTACTATCTCATTCATCAGATATATGATCACAAGGACTATAATTTTGGTTTTCACGATCATTTCCATAAAGATGATGAAATTGGAATTAGAAGAAATACATTCATGATTTTGGTATAGTCTCACCATTGGTCGTTCTTTTGACAATTTCCACTTTATCTCTTAATGAAATGAAGCTGAATTTGTCATTTGTCATGTGTTAGCAGATCATGTGATAGAATGATGGGTCATTCCATCTGTTTCAAACAAAAGTTTAGAAATGTTTTCAAAAAATACATAAGTCCATCTATAGTGATATTAATAATATATGGTTCATAAAATGGACTTATAATTCATATATCATACTGATTAATATAATAAAACTAGTTTCTACTAAACAGGGACTTCGTGTAGGCCAGTGGTAGGCGATAAAGTTTAGTCGCACTTAGGTTGTGGGTTCGATTCCCACAGCCTTTTCCGACGCGATGGGCTGTCGTCCATCTTGCAGGTTTTCCATTTCATAAAACTACATTACTATAACATCCCATCAATAATATCGGAAAAACTTCTATCCTTAAACAATACTAACTTATGTCCAACATAATCCATTCCAATCTTTAGGCTTATCCATAATACTACAGTCCACTCTCATGTTATAGTTAAAACAATTACCAGAGATTTCATATAAAAAGAATGTAAATACCATCGTTGATCCCATATATCATAAGATATGTCTTTTTGGTCACATTCTAAACATTCGAAGGCCTAAATCTTGTATTATCTTGAAAAAATGTATACCCATTGAACCGTGGTGAAAATATGAATGTAGTTAAAAGTTAAAATTTTCCACATACCAAAATCCTCAAAATTCTATATACTCAAACCATGATATTTCTTAGTCCTTATATCAATCACGAGATCATGAATACTGTCAAAAATTTCATTTTCTCCTTATCCATTCATTATGCACATATCATCTGCTTTCCCAAATATTTGAATAACTTTTCATGGTTACTGGTACCATAAATTTTTTGAAATCCACAATAGACTAATACAAAAATATTCTAATACACCATAAAAGTACCTCAACAGCATTATTCTTGAATACCAATACATAAACCCTTCAATCCATCCTCTTCAATGATTGTCCTGGAATAAGTCCTTCCTTGATTTAGAAGTACTTTTTATGTCTGGGCATTGAGTTGGTAAATTCCCATGTTCTCCACAAATAAGACATTGAACTCCATAATAATTTGTCACTCTATGTCCCTTTTCTCCACACAGATAACATATGTCCCTCCATTTGAGGTATTCCTCAAGGTTATTCTTCCCTTATTTAGAAATCTCAATCTTCCTTTCTTTATGCTCCTCAACATGTGAACATTCATAAATGTCTATCTTCCTCTTATTTGTTGAATTAGGCATACCTCTAAATTTTACCTTATTAATCATATATCGTGATGACTGATTTGGCATAATCCCAATATCATTCTCTCTAGGAATTATGCAATTTTGTTTCTCATAGTCGCAAATTTTTCTATTGAATTCCATGTTAACCGAATTCCTTCTGCTTCCCTCCATTAACAAAAACACAAAATGGATTCTGTGAGAGGGAAAAATCATACAAGGAAAATAACATAATCAAGGGGGATTACCTTCAACATCTAACATCCTAGGTTTAATTATAATATTGTTACCGTAATTCTATAACTATAACCTATAGTTATACTTAACCTTAGGGACATCCCTAGACATACCATAGATATATCTCTAGGGATCGTACTAAAGTTATCGCATCCTAGTTTCCAAAGGTTGACTAAACCTTACTTGTGATACCAACTGTAGAGACCTGAAGCTTGACTTAAATGGACTTTACATTACTTTTTTAGAATACATAATACATAACAAAAACAGACCGACAAGGACAGTAATATTTTAGTGTCTTTGGAAACTTGGAAAGTTATCTTCTAATCGTGGTGAAAGATCTGCAACATCTCCCATAATGATCTTCCACTTTTTGTTTCCTTACCTAAAACCTTTCTTTTAATCCTGGGGGAAAATAAAACATAAAAAGGGTGATCTCAAATGCTCAGTAAGGGTAAGAATGGATAAAATAAAATATACCATATACATTTGAACTTAAAAACATGAACATAATGTTTAAACATCAAAATCTTGAGCAACGACTTAAAACATGGAAGAACATAAGGCATAGATCATAATGGAACATAAATCATGATAACATAACATGTGAATAAAACATGTAATTGTGGCATCCATTATGCACATGTAATGATTTACATAGTAGCCAAGGCATTGCTGCCAAGACCATCTTATTGGACAAAGTCCATTTCTGAATCGAGTTCACTCCTCGTTCCATTCCTGTAATACTGATCCAGATTAACTTACCGTTCCATACATGTCTATCTCATGAGATATAAATCTTTACTCAATGCATTGGAGGGAGACATAGGTCCCACCCATCTCATAATGAAATCATTCTTACTTATGCCACAAAATAAACATACATCATTCATAATAACCCAATAAATAAAATGGGTTTCATAAACATCATCCGATCATTACATAATCCATATAAAAGAAATGGATATCATTTCATTATACGGAATGTGAAACCATGTAAATCATAGAGACATTATACTTGAAATATACAAATATGAAATAATTTCATCTTAGATGAAAAATGGTTTTGATAAAACACTTGAAATGAATTCTTGAGGAAAATATCATTTTTTCATCCAAATCATTTTCTATTCGCAAATGGACATGAAATTTTTAAAGAAAATGATTTTGTTGAAAATATTCATGAAATCGTTTTGAGGAAGCTTCATGATAATAAGACTTTATAAAACCGTAAAAATATGTTCATGCCGTATAAGTTAAAAAAACATTCTTCTCGTACTTTTGTCAGAGAATTCAAAAAAGTACCTCGTAACGTAAAAAAAAGATTCCTTACATACCATGTAGTAAAAGTAAAAAATGGGTAAAAATGATATTTAACATAAATGAAACCATTTTTAGGAAACATGGACATGGATGAGAACAATAACCCCAGTAAATACTTACGAATAAACAATCTCAGATAAGAACAAGATTGGAAAAGTTATCCCTTACCTTAGGTATGATATGCTTCGTACGTATCTGAACCTCCTGTATAATGATTTAAATAATTTCATTGACTTATTACAGAATCATATTCATTGTTATTATATCATATATGGTTCACTTATGACTTTATATTACCCGTTCTTTTGTAAGTTCCATGTTAAAGAGTGTTTTGGGTAAAATCGTATCATTTGTCGTCCATGTTTTGACTTGTAATTATTCATATAATTACATAGATCATGAATAATTAATTAAAGAATATAAAACAAGATTTATATATTATATATATTCATAATCTACATATATATATATTAGATCGATAAATGCAAAGAAATGCACCGTTCATGGAGACGGTAGGCCGTACGTACACATGAACGTTGTTTTCGTTTCCTCATTGAATCGAATGGAATTAATTAAATGAAATAAATATATATATATACATAAATCCAATATCATTATTATTTCATATATTTCATGATTAATTATTATATATACTTTATAATCATTCATGAATGGTTAATCATTGAGAATGAATCTCATCGCGTCGTGGATACGGTATTCCGTACGTACGCACGAGCGATGATATCGTTCCCATGCTCGTGAAATTTTATTGGAGTGTATGTATACTATTACAGAATCAATATCACTTTACAATAATCATATATAGTTATTATTTACACCATTATACATATCCAAGTACGGTGGTGGTGGAAAATAGATTACACCACGGCATGGAGACTGTATTCCGTACGTACGCACGAGTGGAGATTTCTTTTTCCATAGGATGGATAGATGGTGAAATATGGTTTTTTAATACTTATAATAACATATCAGTATATGAGTGATACTGATGTCATTACTTCATAATGAAACAACCTAATAAGAAGAAGCGGAAGAAGAAATAAAGTTGAAAGAATCGGTAACGGACAGTACCTCTTCTTTGAAGCACCTCTTTGAGACCTCCCCTTAGGGAACTAAAATTGGTCTTTGAAGAAGACCAGAACCTCTAGGATGTTTCTATGGAAGTGGAGAAGATAATTTGGTAGGGGGGCCAATCATTAAGGCTCAAAGTGGTGTGAGGAAGAGAGGGAGGAGGTTCCCTTTTATAAGGGAGGAGAGAGGCACCTTTGGATTAACTACACATATTATTTTATTATAAAGTCATATTTGGTTTTTAATAGCTCCAAATTGATATATTTCAAATATAAGGTTGGGATGGGTCGAAATACTCTAATACAATAGAATTTAGGCATGTTTAGGTCATTATATTAACCTTATCTTTTAGTTTTAACTCTTATTTAATTAGATTGACATTTACCCTCTCACTTTGTATTTTTATATTATATATTTAATAAATATACGATATACATCCAAGAGACCCTGAAGTGGTCCATTAACGATACACCTATCATTATAGAAGTATCTTGGCCGATTCTTAGATTTTTATGAATATTATAACAATTAATAATATAATATTGTTTTTTACAAACTATTTTATGTCAATTTTGACACTATTTGGAAATTGATTTTTGTGAAACTCATAACAGAATGATTAGTTCGAAAAACGTTAATTAAATCAATAATAACATGGCATATTAACATATAAAATTATTTTAATTCATAAAAAGTCTCAAATTACATTTATTTGTGTATTTATAACATCAATTATGTCAATATATAATTAATAATATAATTACTGCATCATCATTGTGTCATAAATAAATTAACATATTTTATGTCTAAAAATTACGAATAAAATACCATAATGTAGGAAATATTGTTAGATTTATAATGAATATTTATAGTCTAATTTATCTTATTTATAACCCTATATTAAAAAAAATTTATTTATTAAACTTTGATTTTAACAATTTTAACCCTTCTTTAAATAAATTAATAATAAATGTCCGAATCTAATCCAAGTGGGCCTAAATATTCATATTTTATTCCTAAGGTTGTTTTTGGCCGAATTAAACTTATCAAATAGAATAGGGACATATTTCAAGGTAATAATAATATCATATTTACCCTTAATTACCATATTTACTTTTAACCGTTGTAAAAAAAAGTAAAAAGACACTATTCACCAAATTCTATTTTCATGTTATTGAACCACATTTTAGTCCTTGATATTAACTGTGTCTCTCGGATTTTCTAAATTCCACTCACAGAAGCGGTTAAATTATGTTTTATGAAACATTCAATTTTTTTAACTACGACTTAGTAGTTTCACTTTTCATCAAAAAATGAAAGTTTCCCGAAAAATAACAAAAATTAGGCCTAAGATATATTTGATATTATGAATTCAGAAATGATGTCTATTTTAAGAAATTAAAATCATATCAGTTGCATTAATTAATTTAAAAATTAATTCTCGTCGTCAAAACACATAGCGTGTTCTTAAGAGATAATAACTATCAAAAGATTGACACTTGTTTATGTCTGGTTTAAAAGTGAAATTACATCCAATGATCAAAATTGTATTAAATACTAAAAATATATTCTAAATATACTTTAAAACTACCCAAATTAATAATTTATCACTATTAATTATTTTGATTAAAAATTTTGTTTTTAATTAAAATTTAGTAATTTTCAATATTCATCAAAATATGAAAGTTATTCGAAAAGTACCAAAATTTCACCCTAAGCTAATTTCGATAATCCAAATCCAAAAATGAAGTCCATTTTTAATGATATAATTCATAAAATTTCAAAAATTGGGTATTACTATTCATAACAACTACTTCATAATAGTATTATAATAATATCTCGTTTAGTGAAACTCGGAATTGCGTACTACACATGCTATCGAGGAAGGTCGTGATTGCGTGAAATGAAAGGAAAGTAAGGGATGCGTATTTTGAAAGATCCTTTTGTTGTAGCGTACAACTCAAGACATTAATGAAATTAAATAGAATATTTTTCAAAAAATCTCGGGGTGTTAAAAAATATATTTTAAATAGAAAAATTTATGCATGATCTTTCCCCTGAGGATAGTTGAATAGACTATATTAAATGTATTATTTAATTAAAATAATTACTAGATAAAGAAAATTGAAATTTTCATATAGGTCATTATATATTTTTTGAAATTTTCTTTATTATAAAAAATATCAATCAGTGTGTAATTGATTATTTTATTTGTTTATGGGAAAAAAAACTATGGTATATAATATGAAATTGAATAGAATTAATGAGACAAATCAGATATAGTGGTAGGTTCCCATAAATTCAACATTGTAGTTAAGAGAGAAACATTTATATATATATCAAACGTGGGGTGAGTATTCTTCCCCTCATTATAGTGACAATCATGTGGAAAAACCATGGGTAGCATGGAAAAAGATCAGAAGATCAAACCCACCTAGTGATGTCATTGTCTATCAGATGGATTATGATCCATCTCTTGAGACTACATAATTTTCTTTTCCTACGGATGCCTATGGAGCATTATGTTTTTTAAAAATAATTATGGTTTATAATCCCACAATGAAATGGTTGTTGACATAAGAGGAATCGATTAGATAAGAGGTCCCATAAATGGTGTTTAGTGTGTTATTTGACCTAGGGGATCTAAGTGGGTACCCAGTAATGAAATAACCATAGAGAGGGTGTATATGGGTATAGTGTAGTGATTATTTATAATTTCACCTTAGATCACAAATCGATGATTCTTTCTTTATATATATGTGAAGATGACTGGTCAAGAACTAGTGAGGCCATCCATAGATTTGTGGGATGGGTACAAGCAATAAATTGAGTTGTGAAACAGGAGATTTTATCGGTGGGATGAATTATAATGAACCCAAACTAAATAAAAAATAACATGTGTCTATTTAATTACATCTAAATGAGATAATTGGGGAAAAACTATAAAATATTGATCAATTTAAATGTATTGAATAAAATATTTATTCTTGATCCCTATATTACATTAGAATTTTATAACATAAAAAAGAAATTTCATCCATAAATGTTATTCAATTATTCCTTATTTATAACCCAGGTATAAGAAAACATAATAAAGGGTGATGTAAAATTCTCAATAAAAGAAGTGTATAATATAATATATCATGTGTTTTATGACCTTCAAAGAATTATTTAAATTTGATGTCAATATTTTCATTGAATAATTTTTTATGCTCTTAAACCACCCTTTCAATATGATATATAGTAAATTATTGAAAATTAAATTTTCATTCCATGATCTATTTCTTTTATCATTGAGCATACTTGAAAGGGAATACCTAATAGTAAAATTTACTATCATCATGCCTAAAAGAATTTTAATCTGATCCTTAATTGGTTTTCTATTTAAAATAATTATTGGATAATCCCCTATCAGATAACTATAATCAATAGGATTCCTCATAATTGTCATCCCACTAATTGTGTTCTTCTGAAATTTCATATTTTTCTTTTCTCTTAGTGTATAATGTGAAATTAGTATTGGTAGTATTCATAACAACTAATTCTTATCTATGAAAATACCACAACAATATGGAATTAGATCCAGTATATTTTTTTGTCTGAGGAGTTATGAATTTTAGGTCAATAGGCTATATTTTTCTACTTAACTCTTATTCTATAATATCCAATGGGGTGTTATCTATTTCTTGTTACTGTTACTGAATGTTACATATCATCTGGTGGAGTCACAATACCTTTATACTTGTTTATACAACCTTCTCATTGAATTAGGTATTATAGAGGATTCTTGATTCCATTAAATATTATAGTGTGGATTATATGGGTTGTTTTGAAAATAATGTGTATTATTTGAATAACTTGGAAAATATTGGAGTCGTGAGGAATTTTAGGCTACTGATGGTACCATTAAAGTTTTTTGATTTCCCCCTCACCCTAATTAGAACAAAATTAACCTATATGGTTCTTGTAATGGAAATCCAGGACCCTTTGGGTGTGATTTTATCTTTCATGACCATGGATATAATGTCAAGGTTCATTTTTATTGCTCATGTGGTGTGACATATACTCTTATGGAAGAGATTATTTGAATTATTCAAGAAAAATTGTTTTTATGAATTGATGGTCGAAATAACCTCTTTTTATTTACTGACAACCCCACTATTTTGAAGAAAATAAAAAAGGTAAATTACATATTTCGTGGATACTTTAAACTAAATGGATGTAATTCATTAATACACTCATTTTATTATACTACATTATTATAATTGTCTTTAGGGATCCCAACATGGTTGTGGATAAAATTTTAATCAAGGGAATTAGTGTGACTATCACATGGAAAAATTCACTCCCAGATGACATGACTTATATTTAATATAATGATTGTAAGAATATCTTATGAATTCTACATTTTTACATTCCTTTATAAGTAAATAACTCAGATTTTTGTTGAGGGAATCACTCTCAAAAAAATACATAAAACATTTAATCGATAATTTCATAATGAAATAAATTAGTGGATAAGAGCCATCAAAAAATTAATGAATGAAGAATTGTCATGCAATGTAAAGCATAATGAAAAAAATCAGGATCTTATATACAGGAAACCATAAAAAACAACATGAATCATAAAATAACATCATTTTATAGGAAACATTAATTTTTAGGTTCCGTGTATGTAGATTACCAAAAAACGATAATCACAAATTTTACCTTGTGAGACTTTTCAATGAAACAAGTATCTATAAATAAATATACTCCCATATCCCCTTACATATTCCAAATATATTCATGATATAAAGAGTGAACAATATAATATAAATTCAATAAGCCTTATATAAAGACCCGACCTTAAATATTACATAATCATGAATTAAGATAATAATTCACATTGAGTATCTTTTCAGGTTTAGAGATTCAAATAATTAGGTCATAACATATCCACAACAACTTCGAAATTTCATGTAGACAATTCTACTCAGTATCCATTTTGGCATAAAAGAAAAACTCTTAAAAAAGAGTCGTTTCTATTTATATGTTTTAGATAGCATGACTTTTCCATGATCCCATCCTTGACCCTATTCATCTTTAGGTCATTTGAAATACATTTCAAAAACATGGGATGAACATAAAAAGATCATTAGGAATTATAAATTAAAGTAAGAAAAATTAGTCCATCAATATATACCATGCATAATCCCATACCTCATGAAATCATATTATATGTGAATTTCACATAAAAATCATAAATCATAATGGTATCTTGTGGCATCCATACCATACATATGTTATTTCTTTCACACGTACATAGGGAGTTATATTTGGAATACACATCATAGCATATTACCTAAATCTCTTAAGAGAAACATTAATGCTTACCACTATCACATTACCCAAGTCATTGGATATATATCTTAGGCTCACCCACCCATGTTTTATCATGAAACCACCCATATATGTAAACAATGCCCAAAAACCATAACAAAGTCATAACAAATAAAATTTTCCTAAAAAAGATAACATTTCGACATAGAAATCACAATATATAATTAAAAGATATTTACATAATAAATCCATTAACAAAACAATTTTCAATACCAAAAATGTAAAAAATCATATGATATTTATTTTTCTTTTAAAAACATTTCTACATTTTAAGGATGCCAAAGAACAAATAATACTTGCGGCAGTTGAAAAGATCATTGCCACCACATATGTTAAAAAGAAACATTTCATTCGTTCATTAATAAAAATGCTTTTTATAATTACATTCAACATTAATGAAATGAAATTTTTAATGGGTTTATAAAACTTATAAAAGAATGTGGTGTATAAATCAAAATATTCCTCAATAAAAGGAGATTGAGACGAAGTCCCTTACCTTATGCTCGACTTGACTCATTCGTTTTTTAATCTCATGAATAAAAAAAAAGTTAATTTATACTTTCTTAATATACGTTTTAAAGTTTATTATTTATTTTATATAACTTATTTACACATTATGAACATTTCATAATCATTTGACTTAATAACATTCGTTTTGTCGATATTTGTTACTTGAGTCAAAAATGAACTTCTTATAATTACACGTATTACATGTGATCCAAAATCAATTATCTACAAAATTATATTCATGATTTAGATATAATATATATCATATATATCCAGTAAATATATGTATTTATAATAGTACATAACATTTGGAGATAATAAATGAAATGCATCGTTCATGGAGACGATAAGCCTTACGTACACATGAACACTACATTCAATTCTATTTAATATTTAAGGGAATGAAAAATTAATGATACATAGGTATATTATAATTCATTTATAATATCATATATAATTTAATTAACTCCATCGTTTATATGTCACTAGTATGGAATGAACGACTCATATCACTTTGAGGGGGTTGTAGTCTGCACATCCTCAAATAAAATTATCATGTTTCCCAATTCTAGAAACAATAAAGGTATGATCTAAATGAAAAATACGAAAGAATAGAGATAATATAAATATAATATATATCAAATATAAATATAATTCCATCATAATGGACACCATGAGAGGCGGTTGGAGATATTTAAACAATCATCGTTTTGTGAGGCAGTTGTTTGTCGTCCACAAAAACAATATTTTCGCATCAACTATATGGACATGTCTGGAAGTGTAGTTAGAATTATTTACCTAAAAAAATCATTTTATATTAGAGATACTAGTGTTTTTTTTAAATAATGTGTTAAATAGGGTTTAGGGGGTTGGATAAGGGTAAAATAAAAAGAACTTACGAGAAGATGATACCCTTAAATCTGGAAACTACCTTTGGTTTGAACGAAAATGCTCTCTTGAAGTGACTTCTACCTACGTTAAGGATTATAAGTGGAATATAGGGATAAAAGGAGATTACTTGGGAATATTATGGGTCATCCAAGGGGCTTGAGAGGTGTGACTAATGGGTTCTAGGTGATGGATCTTTATAGGGGTGGTCTCTTTAGGAATGTTTGAAAGTAATATTTTATACCAAATGATATTTTTGTTTAAAAATTTTCAAGACTAATTAAATTAAAAGATAATATCACTCTTGGTAGAAATAAAATCATCCAATAATAATTGGACAGGTTTTGGATATTATTTTAATTTTTTTAAACTCATTTATCTAAATCATTAATTAATAAGGTAATCACTACATCATCGTTGAATCAAAAATAATTTTATTTATTTGATGTCTAAAAATTAAAAATAAAACGTAATGATGTTGGAAATATTTTTATATTTCCAATGAATATTTATTTTCTTTGAGATAAATTATATAACCCCATGAAAAAAAATTTATTTACTAAAAGATATATGTTAATGTCATTTCTATATTTACATTAAATCAATTAATATAAATTTAATTTATCACCCCCATGTGTCTTCAAGGGGACCCCAAACCATCCTAAGTAAGTCCATGGTATGATATATATAAAAACAATATAATTAGGACACATTTTAGGGTAATTTAATAATATTATTATAATATTAGTTTACAAATATTTACCAGATTTACCATTTAATCATGGTAAATAAAATATTCACTAAAATAATTATTCATAATGTATAAAATTAAATGTTACATATTTACACAATTTAGAAATCCTGATTCCAAATATGGAATCCGTTTTTCTAAATTCAAAACACTAAATTGGAATTAATTAATTTAAAATTAATTCCGCTTGTCAAAAAAAGGCATGTTTTTAAGAAATAATAACTATCATAATATTGACACTCGTTTATGTACAGTTTAAAAAATAAATTACTTTCAATGCACAACATTGGATTAAATGGTAAAAATATAATATAATTAAACATTAAAAGAAATTAAATATTTATCTATCTATAAAAATAATTTAGATTAAAAGGAATTTTTGATTTAAAATACATTATTTTTCACTATTCATTAACAAAATGAACATTATTAAAAAAATACCACAAATTTAACCAATGTAAATTTTGATATCCTAATTATAATTAAGAATTTGATTTCAAATTGAACATATAAAAGTGAAAAAACATGATTTAAAAAGGCTTCTCCATTAAAGGTTTGTAAGTCCACATTTTTAAAGAATATAAGAGTATGCATTCATAACATTGGATTTAATCAAATTTTAAGCCTCAAATGTTTATTGGATATGTGTAAAAACATTTAACAAACATGTGTAATCATATTATAGTTAGTATTGTTCATTATTACTTTTACAATGTCTAAAAGTTAACTACCATTTAAAATAATAATATTAAATTATTATTTTTTAGAATACCTCAACATTGGGTTAATCATAAGATAACAAAGAATCCTGTTATTGCATATCTGGTTATCCATCGAACATAGAATCAGAATTAATATAAAATAAAAATTTAATTCACAAATATTATCCAATAAGAAAATTTCATATTATTTATTTACCTGGTATGTTATTTCCTCCCCCATTTTGGAAATAGCTTCATCACAATTTTACTTACTTATCAAATAAATGGGGGTATTTATTCCTCATTTAATTTTTATATTCACACTTTTCCTCTTCTACCATATGTGTTTTCCAAGAAACCATTACCTAATAAATTACATTATTCTGCAAAACTTGCTCTCTTCGGTCTAGAATATGCACGTGTTGTACCTTATAAGAGAGATTCTCTTTCAACTGAACTACCTCTCTACTCAAAAGCTGAGATGGATCCGGAATATACATTGTCATCATTAAAACATGA
Organism: Viscum album; assembly: GCA_963277665.1. Lineage (NCBI taxonomy): Eukaryota > Viridiplantae > Streptophyta > Magnoliopsida > Santalales > Viscaceae > Viscum > Viscum album. Next base: position 1,361,528,929 of record OY728162.1, on the reverse strand, counting down.
AAAACCTTGTATACCTCGGATATAATTGGAGATAAATCCACTCAATATGAAACTGATCCATCTTTATCTAGGATTACATTGGGTCCAATGAACCCCGGACTCCGCTTTCCCCTCTTACCAAAACGCATTACACATTTCCATGGAGAAACATTGACAAATATTGGATCAATAACCTTGAAAGAAAGATGCTTCATTCTATTATCTGCATTATTTTTTTCTACTATCAGCTGTTCAGATGTTCTTTTGAATCAATCGATATATTTTTCCATCCCTTCTACCAATTCTGATCCCATCAAATTCCTTTCATCTATTTCATCCCAAAAAATGTAGTTCGCCACCACATTCCATATAGTGCCACAAAAGGATCCATTTGTATACATGAATGAAAACTGTTATTATATAAAAATTCAACCAAATAAATATGTTCGTCTCAACTTCCCTGGTAATCCATTGAAGATGCATGTAGCATATATTCAAAAGTATGAATTATTCATTATTAATTCCCATATGATTGAGGATGTAAATCATTACTAAAATTTAATTCAGTAACCAATTACTTCTAAAGGCCTTTCCAAATGTTAGAATTAAACATGGGATCATGAATATATACAATAGAGATGGGAACTCCATGAAACTTGAATATCTCTATATTATACCACCAAGGAAGTTGATATAAAGGAAATTTATATCAAATAGGAAAGAAATTAGTAGATTTAGTCAAATGATCAACAATAACCCAAATGATATTATTAACCCGAGATAATTTTGGTAATCAAACAATGAATTCCGTGGATATATTTTCCCCTTTCCTCTCTGGCATAGGTAATGTATGAAGAACCCCTTTCGGTAATTGTAGATTTTCATTAACCATTTGATAATTCAAACACTCCACAGTATTGTTTGCTATATCTCTTTTCATTCCATCCCACCATTAGTACTCCGGAAGCTCTCTGTACATCTTAGTACTTTTGGGAGTAATTGAAAACAGGGAACTGTGAGCTTCACATAATAATTCTTTCTTTAACATTGATTCACAAGTAACACATAATCGCTTTCAAAAACATCATAACACAATCATTATCAATATTAACAATATGAAATATAAACTTTGAAACCAACTCTAACTATTTCTGAAGCTCAATATCATATTTATGAACATGCTTAATTATATCTAATAGAGGCGATTTCACTGATACGTGATACAAAATAGAGAAATATCCTACAGCAACAACTTCTATTCAAATGTTAAAAAATCATTATTCAATGTATACTATACCATATATAGCATTGTTATTTTAGCATTAATGTTTCAACTCAAATCATCAACCACATTATTTTCTATTCAAGTATGGTAATGACTTATGAAATCATAATCCTTGATTAATTCCATTCATCTCCTCGGTCTTATGTTATGTTCGTTCTATGTTAATATATACTTAAAAGATTTTTGGTCAGTATATATTTCACATTATACTCCATAAAATGATTCTTATAGATATTTAAAGGAAAAAAACAATAGTTGGTAACTCCAAATCATGTGTTGGGTAATTTAACTCATGAGGTTTCAACTAACGTTAATCAAAATTAAATTTCCAAATTAATCATTATTATGAAACAATAATGTCGTTTCAACAAAAAATCATTGTAAATAACAAACTCATCATTTTTTGAAGGCAATGACAATATTGGAGCATTCACTAATCTTCTTTTCAAATCCCTATTCAATAGATCCATCACTACAACAAACTATTCAATTCTGATTCTGACCATCTTATAATGCTAATTTGGAAGGTCATTTCCCTCTTTATGCCTTCTTAGTACTGCTACCTTATTTCGTCTTCGAAAAACCATTCCTAAGAAACATATCATAGACAAAGTAACATCGTATTCAGAAAATCCTATATCATTTCTATTTTACTATAAATTAATTTATGGATATTAACAATACCCTAACACCTAATTTTTTCAAAACTGACCTCTGATACCAACTATAATAACCTGAACTTAAACATTACATAATTTTTAATTAAGTTAATAATTCACATTGACTATATTTCTAGGTTTATATCCTTAAATAAGTAAGCCATAACATATATATAAAAACATGAATATTACATGTCGACACATCAACTCAGTATCCAATTTTTTCAAACAATAAATACTCTTAAAAAAGGATCCTATTCTAGTTCCATGTTTTAGACAACCTGAATTTTCCATGATCCCATAATTGACCCAATTAATCATTATGTCCGGGGAAAAAAAATTCAAAAACATAGGATGAGAATAAAACTCTCTGTAAATATTTTAAATTAATGAAAGAAAACATTAGTACATCAATACATACCATACATAATCTTATACCTAATAGAATCACAAGATTTATGAACAACACATAGAAATCATAAATAATAATGGTAAATTGTGGCATCCATAATATAATTATGTTTTAGCTTTCAAAGCTAAATAAGGGGTTATTATTGGAATACCCATTACTAAATATACTATAAACCTCTTATGAGAAATAGTACTGATTAAATAAGTGATGTTACCAAATGAATTAGACATCTATCTCATGGTCACCAGCCCATGGTTTATCACGGATCAACCCATATAAGTAGACAACCCAAAGAAGCATAACATATTCATAACAAATAACACAATCATAAAGGAAAGATAAAATTTTAACATTGAAATTAAAACATATAATTTCAAAAAATTGACATAATAAATACATTATCAAAACCCATTTATATACCAAAATATGTAAAAAATGTGTATGATATGTATTCGTCTTTTAAAAACATTACAACTTGTTATGGAATCCCAAGATCAAATAATACTAGAAAGGGTAGAAAATGTCGTTGTCATCATGTTTGTTAAAAAGAAACATTCATTCTTTTCATTTATTAAAATGATTCATATACAAATATTCCATTTGAATTAAATTAAAAGTCAAAGGTGTTTATACACCAATATAAAATGAAGTCCTATATAAATCAAAATATCCCTCAATAAAAGGATATTGATACGAAGTCCTTTACCTTGTCTTCGACTTGACTAATTTATTCTACAGTATCTGGAATAATAAAAAAAATTTAATTTATACTTTCTTACTAACCTTTTAAATGTTTATGATTCTTTTATATAACTTACTACCACATTATAAACATTACATTATCATTTTAGTTAATAACATTGTTTTGTCTATATTTGGTACTTGAGACAAAATTGAACTTCTTGTAATTACAAGTTGTCCATCTGGTCAAAATTTAATTATCTGTAGAATAATATTAATAATTTAGATATAATATAGATAATATATATCCATTATATATATGTATTTGTAACATTAAATAACATTTGAAGATAATAAATTAAATGCCACGTTCATGGAGATGGTAAACTGTACGTACGCATGAACGCAACTTTCATATCTATTTCATATTTAATGAAAAGAAAACATAATGATATTTAGGAATATTTTAATTAAATTATAATATAAATTATAATTTAATTAAATCAATCCTTTATATGTTCTATATATTTCATGAACGAGTCATATCCCTTTGAGGGGGCGGTAGTCTACACGTCCTCAAATGAAATTATCATGTTTACCCAATATGGAAACCATAACAGTATGCAGTAAATGTAAAATAACAAAGAATATAGGCAATATAAATATAATATATATCACATATAAATAAATTTGTAACATAATTTCCTCCATGATCGGTAGTTGGATATATTTGAACCTTCATTATTTCATGTGGCAGTAGTTCACCATCTACATAAATAATATGTTCGTATGAAATAGAAGGAGCAGTGTGGTAGTTTAGTTCGAATCCTTCTCATAACAACATCATAGTATATTGAAGATACTATTATTTTTACAATCGAATGTAATAAAGAGATTATACGGTTTGAGAAGGAAAATAAATAAAAGAACTTAATAAAAGACGTTACCTTTAAATCGGGCAACTCACTTTGGGTTGAACCAAAAGGATTTCATGAAGGTCATTCTGCATAACGTAAGGATTTTAGGTGGAAGACTGAGATTTTTGGATCTTATTTGGGATGATGTTGGATGATCCATGGGGCATGAGATGTGTGAATAATGGGTTGTAGGTGATTTCGTTTTAGAAAGGGGAGGAGGGGAACTTTAGGAATGTTTGAAAGTATTTTTTATTATAATATTATTTTATGATTAAAAAAATAAAAAACTAATTAAATTTGAAGATAATATTACTCTTTTTATAAATAAAATCATACAATAAGAATTTGAAATGTTTTGAATAATTGTTTTAATTTTTATGATCTCTTTTATTTAAATAAATCATTAATATGATATACACCGCATCACCATTGTGTCATAAATAATTTTATATATTTGATTTATAAAAATTATAAATAAAATACCATGATTTAGGAAATAGATTTAGATTTAAAATGTATATTTATAGTCTAAGAGATAAATTATATAGCCACATGTCAAAACATATTTACCAAAAGATTTATTTATATGTTAATTTTTTCTTTACTTTAAATCCATTAATATAAAGTGTCCTTGTCACTATCAAGTGGCTCCATGGGGTCACAAAATCACCCAAGGATGCTCATGTTTAGAAATTATTAAACCTTATAGATTGGGACACATGATAGGGTAATATAATAATATTATAATAATATTTATATACCCCCATTTATTAAATTTACCCTTTATCCCTGGTAAATAAAATATTTACTTGAGTGAATATTCATAATGTCTAAAAATAATGGTTACCTATTTACCCAATTTCGACCACGTGATTAAAAACATGGAATATATTTTTACCAATTAATAACCCTGAAGTGGCATAAATAATTTTAATATTAATTTTCATTTTCGAAACAAAAAACATGTTTCTATGAAATGATAACTATTAAAAGACTGACACTTCTTTATGTTCAATTTCAATGTGAAATTACATTCAAGGACAAACATTGTATTAAATGGTAAAATAATAATATAATTACATTTTAAAACAAATTAAAAGGAAAATTTAACCATATAAATAAATTATATAAAAGTGTAGTTTTGAATTAAAACACAGTATTTTTCACCATTCATTAAAAAATGAACTTTATCAAAAAAATACCATAAAAATACCCATAGTAAATTTTGAAGTCCTGATTAAAATGCAGAAATTTATTCTTTCAAATAAAACATATAAATGTGACAAAAACTATATTTAAAATGGGTTGGGTATTAAAAGGTAGTAAATCGACCTTTTCAAGAATATTAGATTATTTGTGCTTAAAAATAGATTTTTTCATATTTTATGCCTCTAACGTATATTGGATAAGTAAAAACAATTTGACAAACATATTTAATCATATTGTAGTTTTCTATATCCATTACTACCAATACAACAACCATGTGTTAACAACTATTTAAAATAGTAATAATATATTATTATTTTTCAGTATAACATAATGTCGTTTGAGAAGTAAGATTTCAATGAAACTCGTTGTTTCATATCAAGTATTCCATTGAACATAGATTCCTCATTAATGTAAAATTAATATCTAATTCACAAATACTTATAAATATGAAAATTTCATATTCTTTATTTACTTGGGATGTTACACCTTATAATAAAACAATATTAATAGTGAATGATGAATATGAAACATCAATATGTATCCTATAATTGAAATAAAAATCTTCTTCAAATAACAATTTATTTTGAAATGTTATATGGTCATGAAAAGGATTAATATCTTCATGATACCTATAATATTAACATGAATTAGAGACACAATGTCCAATGAATAATTGGGAGTAAGGGAGAAAATGATGAGAATAAAGTGAATGATTAAAATGTAATGTATAATATATAAATTAGTAATCTATTATTGATGATAATAAATTAATAAAAATAATAGATTAAAAAAAGTAAAAACATTTTTTAGTTGCAATTGAAAATGGATAAGAATAATTAAATTGAATTTTATAGATACCATTTTTAATATTGTTTTAATAACAAATTAATAAATCATTTCTACATTTGTTTTCACCTTTTAAAAAAATATTAAATTTTAATTTTAATAAAATCATAAATTGAAAATAACCATTGAAAATTAAATTTTTTTCGAATAAATCATATATAGTGTGTTAAATAAGTAATAATGGTATGTTGGGTAGAAAAATAATTTCTAACAAAATACATTGAAAATAAAATTCTCTTCACTCATTTGTAAATATTCAACAATCAATTAATCAGAAATCTATAAAAATTTTAATTTGAAATAAATTCTATAAAATTAAAAGGTACTGGAAAATAAAATATTCCATAAATTGAAAAGTATATAAAAACTCATATAAATAAATGTGATGTATTTAATGTAGAAGATAAATATTTCCCATCCAAAAAGACAAATATAGATAGTAATTCCTAAAAGTTTTCTTTCTATAATTAACAAACAAATATTGGAAATAGTGGGAGAAAAACCTAGGAAAAAAATAATTAACCATATGTTGAGGAATAGATATGTTTTTATAAATTCAAGGGGATATAATTCTTCAAATTTAAATTTATTCATTTAAATTCTTCTATAACAGTGTGATTGTAAATTTACAACTCTTTCATTATAATTTATTGAAAAAAAACTAAATTTTAAATAACAATTTAAACAAAAAAATGGTTGTAGACTAATTCATGATATAATATGTCAATGGGGAAGTATATAGCCCATATATTAGAAATTATTTGTGAAATATAATAAATTCTTTAATATATTGGAATTTTAATGAAAACACATAAATTAAATTCCTACTTTGTTGGACCAATTATTTCCTCATAAAAAATAAATGCAATTTTCTTAAATAACATATTAAGAAAACATTTCATATAAATTTCATTATTTATGGACGATTTATAATTATTAGGCATCTATTTATATAATATTAATTACTTACATTTACAACATTATATTGTACTGTCAATTTCTATAAAATTACTTTGAAATATTGGACATTGTTTGGGTGTGACGAAATTTTCAACTAATCAAAATAATGTTAATTATTTGATAAATATATTTTTATTTTTATTTCATGTTTAAACCAATGAATTATTTATGGTAATAGATAAATGAATATAATTTGTTTATAAAGATTATATCCCCCACATACTCGTGAATGATGTTATCATTCACCCATGGATGAATGTATAGGAATGTATATGAGAAAATATATTTATCTAATAATAATGTCAAAAATATATTATATATTAAATTATTATGACTTTAGACCATCAATGTTATTGGGTGATGAAAAATACATTAAACCACAATGATGAGATGATACATCGTATACACACATGAAATGTTTCCATATTACATTTGATAGAAAAGAGAAATAAGACGAATGTACCATAAAAATAAATTAACATATGTATAGAGAATGTACCAATGTACTTATATGAATATATGTATTAATTATTTAGTGAGTTTTAAGAAGAATGGAACTCCAATTGGAATGTTAAAAGCATATAACTCTTTCTTTTGTAACCTCCATTGGATTACACCATAATCATTCTTGAATTGGCATTATAGTGAGATTAATACATCTATGATGAAAATACAGATGTTGGGAATGTATATGGTAATGTGTTTGTCAAGATATGTTGAAAAATTAGAAAATACAATATATTATATTGTTTACACCTTATTCCATCATTAAGTGGTATTATAGCAATATCAATACCCCTTGGATGTGTTGAGGGATACTAGAAATATATTTGGTCATATATTAGTCAAGAAATGTTGATCAATTATGGAATATAAGAGAAGATATGTGGTGAACCTTTATAAGTGATATTGCAGACAAACTTATAAATACATGAAACATTATTATCTAATTTAGAACTTTCTCAACTAATGCAGATCATAATTATTGTAGGTTTGATTATAATATGTGTAATGTATTAATTTAATAAAATTAATCATAATAAGGAATTTTATTTTTCTTGAATCCTTATCCCCTTATTATTAACCTATTTTTCTCATTTTACCCTTAATTGGAGTTATGAATATTTACCATTGATATTATTCATTATAACCTGAACATATATTCATTGTATTGTCTAATTAATATAATGATTATTCCAAATATGTAATACACATTAAGAGATTCATTTTCAATATGTGATAATAATTAATTTTTTTTATTATTTTACAATGAAATGAAAAGCCTTTTAGAAAAAAGATTTATTTAATCATAATAAATAATTTACAAAAAATTAGCTTTTAATGTTTGTTACATCGAAATTGATTATAATAATTCAGAATATTTTTTCCTTATTCAATAAAAAAATATAAAAAATAACAGATTTCCATTAATAGTTGATTATGTCAAATATATATATATATATATATATATATATTGAGTAATAACAATATATTTATTTCCAAAATATGAATCATTTATTTCATAGTTCAAAAATAATATTAAATTTATTTATATAAATTCATAAAAAATATTTTGTCTTGAAAATTTGTTTCATAAACTATCATGTTATAAATAAATAATTATACTAACACAAAAATAATTGTATTTGTACATTTTATAATTTTCGCGAATCACCCAAATTTTTTTTCTAAATAATATTAGAAACTCACACGTAGATAACGAATAATTCATCAGTTAAAAATTTGAAATTAAGATAAAAAAGTTATATTTATAATATTTGGGGATTTAGGTTTTAATTATATTTTTAAATAATGATAGGTGATTAACACTATATTTCAAAAAAAAAGAAATTTATACATTATATATTTAAAGATTGGGTTTACATTCATCCCCACTTATAATCATTCACACTCAAAATTATCATTATTTATCATTATAAATACATATATTTATATATATATATTTCATCCTGAAAACATATTTTAGATGCCAAATTTGTTTCCTTGCGATTTCAATAAAATAACATCAGTAGCTATGTTTTCTGATTCCACATCTCTATTTCTATAGATTATAATTTTGAGGCAATATTTTAACAATGATATAAATTCTGATCAAATTATATTTAATCATAGGTGATTTCAAAAAATATATTTCATATACTACCATAATAATGAGATATTAAACACAATATACAATTTACAGGACTTAGGAGGAATTTCCCAAAGGTAATCCAATGTTCATAATATTTCAAGAATCTATAATTGAAAGATTAATTCGAGACTTAATTTCCCATCCAATATGAACCATATAACATCATTACAAGAAGGTAAATTCCAAAAACATAAACCTCTAATAGAAAGTATGGATTTTTACTTTGGTAATCCATATAACGTTTTCATGTTTTCAACTACATTGATATGCCCATAGATAGGTGTCACATTGGAAATTTTGACCAAAAAAAGATAAATTAATAAATGTCTCATTTCACCGAATTAAATTTTTTTTTCAAAAATATATTTTCATTTAAAACATTTTATGCAGTTCCATTTGAATATTTTAATGAAAAATAATATTGTAACAAAATTCCAACTTTGGTATATAGTGTTCCCTCAAAAATTGAATGTCTGGTGGAAACAAATCATCTTGTTTTAAAATATTGTACTAATGAAATAGAATTTTTCACCTATATGAGAGTGTCATTCAGTTCATAAATGTAGCATAATGTCGATAGACTCATAAAATTGTTTCCAAAAAATTGATGTATATAGTTGGACATTATACGATAACATTAAAAGCAGTGCACTATGAAGTCTAACCACATCATTGATATAGATTCATGATAGGTGGTCAAGTGGTAGATCCGTTCTTGAATTGATTAAATGTGATTACATGTTAAGGTGATCAATAATAATAGATAAGAAATTTTTTATTTTAGGATTATTTTGAAATCTAGTGACAATGTCCATTGTGATATTTTCCCACAACCACATCTACGTTGGGAGAGGATACATGAATTGTTTATGATATTGTCTCTGGACCATTAAATATTTTAAACCAATAAATATTACATGGAGTCATAAATTTCTAACACCATATTATCCCAATAAAATGTTACATCAAATACCTATATATTTTGATGATACTTGAGATTATATATAAATTTTGACTATGGGATTCTTTTAATAACACAATTTTAAAAAGGTTATGGCTGAAAAAAATATACACTTTTTGAATATAAACACACAATATTCATTAAAAAGGCTTTCAGGATCCCTTTATTACCACTATTCATGATATTTTTATACTCTTATAATCATGTTTTAATCATTGAATATTATCTAGTAAAGATTTTTTTGGGTGTTAATTGGAAAAGGATTAATGTTTTCTTTTCTATAATGTATATATTCCCATATTTATGAAATCCACGAACATAGAATAGTTTATTATTATGATTTTGTATTAAAACGCCTTTTTAAATTCTAATAAACATGTCAACAACCTATAGGTCTATCCCAAATTGGGGGTGTATTGAGAAATCAACACCCTTTAGTAACTATATCAATATACATTATATCATGTTGATCAAGTTTGGTTTAAATATGAGTTTAAAATTATTATGATCGATTAATATAAATAAATATATATATATATATCACTATGGAGATAAGGCCTCTATATTTTAAATTAAATTATATTACATCTCTACTAAATAAAATCAATTTAAATATAATTTTCCCTTATAATTAACAATTATGACGTACAAGAATTATCTATATCATTATGTATAAGGACACATGCGAGTCCTCCCTTTAATTCATCACTATATCTCTCTAAAACCTCATTCGATTATTGTAATTACAATGTAGATGCATGGAGTAATATCCTATAACATTTTAAAAAAATCATTTTATTATTATTACCATATGATCGTATACCCTTAACATTTTAAATACTTTAATGGGTTAGTTAATTTGGATTTGTATTAATAAAACACCTATAATAGCCTACTATCCTGTAGAACCTACATATGTTGATTATTTTCATTTGAATAGGTCATTATTTAATAGAATTTTCATAGAATTATCATCATATATTCCATTCTCAGAGACAATATGAATATAAAAAAGGATATTCAGACACCAAAAATCACACTTACTAAATTTCAAAATTAACTTCCTTCCTCTAAGAGTTTCATGAATTATAATCAACCACTTACAAGCTTTTTTATTATACCATTATATTAATAATCAATTGAAAAATGAAATTATTAAGATATTATTTTAATTCTATATTCATTATATCTATATATATATGATGAATTATTAAATCTAAAAGTTATTTATATAAATTCAAGATGTTCATATGTTTTTCGAAATGTCATCGTTCAATTATCATCTTTCCTTTCTCATAATTGATGATGCCCTATAAGAAGACAGATCATCGAAAATTACTGATCTACTTGATGTTGGTCAAACTAGATGCAAATATGCATAAAAAAATATTTTTTTCATTATATTTGTTGAATTTTGTTAATTGTAATTAATGATGAACATCATAGACCAATTGATATTCGTTTTAAAATAGTTATGAGATTATTATGGTGAAATAATGGTTTTAATAAATCCCTTGTTACAAAACAGTTACAATTTTTATTTAGTTCCACAAATACATCTATGGTTGTTCTATAAGGATTCATACCTACATGATTTTCATCGGGTTATAGACTAATGGAAATCATAACATTATGTTCATTTTTATTTGTAGAAAAATCTCCTTGAAACACATCAATGATTTATTATACAATTTGGTAGATTATTTATTTCATGGTCACCTTTCCCATCATTAGGATAAAATTTCTCATATTATTAATGACATAAATTAATCTGAGCTATAAAATATAGATCTAGAAATGATTTTGGTGATGAATTTTAAAATTGAAATAAAAGGGTTCTATATCTCCATCATGAATTTTCAAAACAATAGAATTTCCATGATTTCAAATTGGGTTTTTCTAGGTTTTATAAGATTGTACGAGTGAAATATCATTTCTACAATAAGATATCTACTAAAAGATGAGATCTAAATCTCATATTTAAAAGGTTTATAGAAATATTTATTTTTATTAACAATCATGTAAAATTTAAATCACTGAATATATATTGATTAAAATAAGTTACTAGAAAAATTTTAGGTTACTATAATGGCACAGACCTCTACAGTCCATTAATTTGTGAAAATATGGTGTTTGAGGTGTTCCGGGAGGTCAATGTGACTTATCCCCATCACTTTTCCAATTTATCCCTTTTTGTGAATAGTAGCATCAGTGACCCTCAGTGAACAGTTCCAATGGTAGACAGTTGTGAACAGTACCAATCGTGAGGTCTAATGGTATCCTCTATTTCCATTTCCAAATTTTGAGTTCTTTGAATAATTCTATCGGGGAATAGTTCTATCGGTAACCTCTAACTATAACCTTTATTTCCTTTTCCAAATTTGAAATTCTATGAATAGCTCTATCGGTGAACAACTCTCTCAGTAACCTCAAACGATAACCTCTAATTCCTTTTCTAAATTTTAAATTCTCTAAAAATTTCTATCAATGAACACTTCTATCGGTAGCCTCTAATGGTAACCTCTGTTTCCATTGCCAAATTTTTAGTTATGTGAACAGTCTTTCCAGAATGGTAGGTGTAAAATCTTTCCATAACGGAAGGTGTACATTGTTTCCAGAACAGTTGGTGTATAGTGTTCTATATATGAGGTTCTAATTGTGAGGTTCATGAACAGTGTTCTATCGGCCAGGTTCTAATGGTGAGGTTCATGAACAGTGTTCTATCGGCGTGGTTCATTAATAGTGTTCTATCTGTGAGGTTCTGACATTGAGGTTCATGAACAGTTTACTATTGGTGAGGATCATGAACATTGTTCTATCAGTGAGGTTCTAAAAGGGAGGTTCATGAACATTGTTTTCCCTTTTCCAAATTTTGAGTTTGTGAATAGTGTTTTTAGCTTTTTACTGTTTCCCCTTTAGTGTTTTCCATTGATGAAAAATGAATTTAACACCACTTTTTAAGGACTCTATTGATGATTCAATGTCCATAACTCATATATTAATAATACATAAGGATCATGATGTTTTTACTTGGTTAAAATGTGTGGTTTAATGTGATCCTCTTTTAATGGGAAATGAAACGTACCTTAAACCATCGCTCTATTAAATCTTCTAATGGGACGAGATATCTTCCTCCTGTGTTCATTACCATTTTTCTCAGGTGTGAGATACTCTAACATCCCAATCCTTCTCATATGATTTTCACCAGAAAACTTTCCTCCTCATATTGGTACCGCTCTGTTTTGTTGCAACCATGTTGTATCGATCAATCATCGATATAAGTAATGTTTTATCGTCATTAATTTGGGGTTGAACATCTCATGTTTCTCATTTCTATATTATATCATGTAATCTCTATGCTTCTAATAGAGTTTTCTTGGGTTTCGGTTGGTGTGGTCGTACTATGGAATCCTCAGGTGGATGAAGTTGTCATGAGAGAAGGATATTGACCCGTTGTTTGGATTATTCTCTTATAAAGAACGCCAAGAATTTTTTGTGCTAGGGTATTTGTCGCTTCTCTTTTAATTTACATGAAATTGTGTTGTTAACATGTTTTATACCACTAGATGACAATGGAATTGACATGATAAATATTTAAACTTGATAAATAAATTTATATCGATCGTATGTTATTGCCCCTTGTTTTCTAGATAGTGTGATATCCATTCTTGCATCATTTATCTATTCATTCATGATGGAAATTCATAAAGAACATAATCCTGAATTAATTGATAACTGTTGGCTATGGATAAAGATGAATGTATGTGAATATTTTTCTTATTGTGTTAATTTGATGTTAATCAAATTGGTGCGGTGAGCATGTTTAATTTATGAATGATGGCTTTTAATTTAGGTTTCTTGAATGTGGAACCTACGTATAATAAATCGGTTAATTCAAAACGAATTATTTGTTTGATAATTATTTGAAGAGTTCTTAGTTACCCTATTGATTGTTAAAGGGACAAGAGCCTAATTGTTAAGATGTTTTTTTACTAATTTTTTTGTTGTGATGTGATCCTAGATGGATTTGTTGATATGTGGAGGCATAGTGTCCTATTGGTTGGGGTAGTAGTTGATGCCTATGGTGGAAAGATGCATTATTTTATGTATTTGTGTGTTGAGGTGGGCACCAGGGTTGATAGAATGGGATGGATGTGATTTTTGTATGGTTGCTCATTTTTATTGGTTGATTGTCTTCTTTACTTTTCTGCACTGCTCAAGGTAGCTGGTCTGGATTCCCCTTCTTCCAAAAGAGGTGAAGACACGCGAGGTATACCATGTGCTTTCAGTGTTTAGCTTCTCAATGGTTGATGGTTTTACGCTCTGGCTATAGGAAGTAATGACTCGACCGGTAGTACATCTACTCACCCTGTTAAGACCCCATGTGTTTAGTAGCATAGAATTTATTTCTAGAATTCCTGTGAATGTTGGAAATATATTATGTAATGAATAATTGAATGAATGGTGTTAACCCATAGAGTTGGAGTCTCCTGGAACGTAATGATGAGGTTGTAATTTTGAAGGAATAGTGTACATTTGGTGTGATTCTAATGAACTTTAAATTGGTACTGGTTAATTAATGTTTAGTGAATTAATTAATGTAAAGTGATACTAATAAAAATGGAATGAAATATTTTATTAAATCTCATTAAATGGTTGTGTGCCTATAGTATACCTAGTCTTAGAAGTTGAAGCTTGGAATACGATAGACGTTACCAGCTGTTGAGTCTAAAACTAGGTTATTCCCATAGTTTGGTTGTTAGATAAATTATATCTTGTACTTTTTGTGTTTCTATAAGCTACTCCACCCTGTCAGAAAGGAAAACTGACACAATCAGTATTCTGAGCCCTGGGGGGTGTTTTCTCCAACAATCTGGTGGGAGGATGAATGTCTGACTACCCCCTTTTACCATGCTATCTTCTTTTGGTAGTTACTAGTGCTAGTAGGCACAGTGGTTAGTTTTCCCCATATATGTGTGTAGAGGGATGTAATGGCTTGTGGTTATCCACAAACATATATTTTGGATATAGTTTCCTATGGACTACTATAGGTGAAAGGTGTATAGGTTGTGATAGTTTGAGGATCCATACTCAGTTTATGTGTTGTAATTGCTTGAGGTATAATACCCAACATATGATACTCATTATGTGTGTTGTGGGGGCTCCTAAAAACTATAAGGTTAATTTTCATTCATGGCAGTGGTGGTTTTGTTGCACGAGGTGCATGTTATGGTGCTTCGCTCAGGTGTCTGGGGGAAATCCTATTTGGAGCGAGATGCTTAGGACATGCAATGTTGGGGAAAAGTGGAAAACCAGTTGGGATGTAGTTTCATGGTACCCGTGATATTATTTTTTATATTATATACTTGTTTGTTTGTTACATGTTGATAGTAGACATGGTAAGGTTGGGAACATAGTATACCTGTTTAGATGACGAGTTTGATTCACTTGTTGTTCACTATGCTTCAGCTTGCTTTCTTTACTTTTTTACGAGTGGGGTTAGGGAGGATCCTACGATGTATACTACTATGCTCACCATATGTATAAATAAACTCTTTTTCTGGTCACTTTGAGTATATTGTAGATCAAGCTGGTTTCTACTAGCTTAGGGTTGCCAGAATTTTTTGGGCTTGTGATTACTGATATTTTACATTCATTTGGGTGCGTTATTTTTTTACCCTTTCAATTATAGTATTTTTTAAAGAAATTTAATATGTGAACTTGTTTTTTTTTATATTTCAGTATTGTGTTGGAGTTGGTTGGTGTGTGTCTTATCCCTCACTTCAGCATGTGTTCTCTTAGACGTTAATGCCTCCCAGTTGTGTGTTCACTATACCCACAATGCTAGTCAGTAACCCAGGGCCTACTGGAGGTGGGAATCGGGGGTCGTTATCTCCCATCTCACATTTCCATCCCAGGAGGGGTACACATTGTAGGGAGGGGGTCATGAAATAGTGGTATCATAGCTCTGGTTGAGTGATATAATGGAATTTGGAGTTAGGCACAGGTTAGGTTGCATGGGTTGGTAGGATAAAAGTGAAATTCGTGTTTAGCAAGTGATATTAACATTGGAGACCAGCTGAGAAAAAGGCATTTAGGGCCCCTTATGATCTGATGTATATAATTTTATGTTTACAATGTCTACAAAACTAGGTGATACTAGTTGTAGGGTAGATACATAAGAAAAGATCATGCATCATTCTTCATTGTTTCTATGTTTCAATGGGTAGACCTAGGGATCAGTTAACAAAAAATCAATGAATGAAGACAATTAATTAATTATTGTTGAGTCTTCCAGATTCCAGGTTAAGGAGATCTAAAGGTTTTTTAAATTGTAGGTATGGATCCAATTCAACGTCTTCGTCAGGTTTTCACCGAAGTTCTCTAGCAAGATTTTCTAGAAGATCATTGCAGGGTAGAGGTTGAAGATGATGACACTCGGAGGAAGACACACTGCGAGTTTCAACGCCAAATTCTTTAGAAGAATGAGGGCTCCGTTTCAGATGCAGTCACAGAAGACTGGTTTGAGGAGGTTGAGAAAGGATTTAGTTCTATCTATTCTTGGAAGAAGTATTGGGTGTCATTCATTGTGATGATGCTTCATGAAGCAGTGAGGCAGGGGTGAATATTTTTCATCTGGGATCATGAGGAGTTAGCGATCTCACAAGATGAGTTACAGGACATGTTTAGAGTCATGTTTCTTTCTTCGACTGCGAATGAATCCAATCACTAGGAGCTTCTTACCATTAGACAGGGGAGATCTAGTTATCGAGAGTTTGGAATCCATTTCAGATACCTTTTACTATATGCTTCAGACCTACTTCCAGATGAGGAGGCCAGAGTGAGGCATGTCGAGGAAGATTTGCATCGAAAGATCCAGTTCTAGGTCACCCCATTTAGTCTTAAAAAAATTGGAGGTTCTGGTGAGGGAAAGGGCTGTCGAGAGGATATTGGCCATAATCGACTCATCATGAGAGGGGAGTCATCTCGATTCCTCATGAAGCAGAGCTGTGGTCTGGGGTTCCCGGTTTCCAGGGAAAAAGTGTTTCCGTTCAGCGGTGGGTAGGTCTCATCGCTTCACAAATTGTTTATCTAGAGGTAGAAAGTATTAGGCTTATGATACCGGATTAGGTTCTTGTTTTTCTTGTGGTGGTCGTGGTCATCAGTAGTAGGAGTTCACGGCCTTTTAGTGTAGTCAATGTGCATGAGGTTCTCCCCTCCAGGTTCCTCCATTGAGGCAGTTCCAGTTGAGGTAGCAGCAGTAGGTTGCACCAGCTTTAGATTAGAAGAGGTAGATGGGGTAGGTAGGGGATAGCCCCATGATGCTCCCCATCCTTAGAGAGCAGAGCGCATCCCTGGTGGTGGTCGTCATCTGAGTCAGAGAGGTCGTGGAGGTGGTCGTGGTCAGCTTCATGTTGTAGCGTTTCCAGCTCTAGATGAGTCAGACGTCATTCAAGGTACCCTTTTCTTTTTTATACCATTGTGTATGCCTTGTTTTATTTAGGAGTGACACAATCCTTCATATCACTTACCCTTGTCCATGTTTTGGGACTTGAGGTAGATAGCCTTCCAGCGCCCTTGCCATTATCTACACCAGTTGGAGGTCTAGATGACTTTTTTGAAGTATGTATAGACTGTAAGCTAGTGTTGGCGCATCACCTCTCTTTGGGAGATTTCATATGTTGAATAATACAACCATATTGTTTCACCATTGGAATGTGATGGTTGTATTAGGTGCAGGCTATTGTTAATTGCTTCATGAAGAAGGTCGTTTTCTTTGGTGCGGATGGAGAGCCAGCCATGTTTGTTGGAGAGTGAGATCCTCGGATGGGTCATAGGGACATTCTATCCTTATCATCCATGATGGATGATATGATGATATGTTCATCATAGGATCAGGAGTTTGTAATTATTATGGTCTTAGAAGAGTACCCTGATTTGTTTCCAGAAGAGGTTGTAGCATTACCCCATCGATGAGAGATCGAGTTTGGTATTGAGCTACAACCAGGAGGATCTAATATCTTTATGACTCCATATAGGTTGTCCCCTTATGAGTTATATTAGCTACATATACAGCTTGATGGTTTGTTGGAGTGTAGTTTTGTTCGACCAAGTGTGTCACCGTGGGGTGCACAAGTTTTGTTTATGATGAAGGGTGATGGCAGTTTGTGGTTGTGTGTCGATTATCATCACTTAAAAAATAGACAATAAATAATATTTATCCTCTTTGGTGGATTGATTATTAATTTTATAAACTGTAGGTTGCAATTTTTCTCTCAAATATCGACTTGCGGTCATGATATCATCAGATGCTTGTGAAAGATAAGGATATCCCGAAGACTGCTTTCCATTGTCGTCATGGGCATTATGAGTTTGTTGTAATGTCGTTCAGTATGAATAATGCTCTATATGTGTTCATGGTATTGATTAATGTTTTTTTCCATGAATTCCTGGAGATGTTCATGGTGGTTTTCTTCCACAACATCCTTGTATACTCCATTTCTGAAGAAGATCAGGCATAGAATCTACACGCTGTTTTTAGAGTTTTTTGTCAACATCAGTAGTTTGGGAAGTTGTCGAAGTGTGGGTATTGGGCTCGATATGTCCATTTTGTGGGGAATTTTGTGTCCCAATAGGTATTAGTTTTGGATCCATCGATGAGATAAATAGTTGTGTCTTGGGCAGCCCCCAAATAGTTTCAGAGGTGCAAGGTTTCCTTAGTCTCAGAGGCTAATACAAGAAGTTCGTAGCCGATTTCTCATGATTTGCGACTTCTCTAACAGATATGACTAGGAATTATCAGGCATTCATATTGACTGATTAGTGTCAGGATGCTTTTGAATATCTAAAGGTGAAGTTATTAGGTGCTCTAGTTCTTTATCTTCTAGCTGAGGGTTTTCAATTTGATGTTTTCTGTGATGTTTCGCATATGAGGTTAGGTTGTGTTCTGATGCAGCCAATATCAGTTGTTTCTTATGGGTCTCGAAAGTTTCATCCCCACGAGCAGAACTATACCACCCATGATCTTTAGTTGTTATCCGTAGTGATTTCTCTTATGTTGTGGACACATTACCTCATTGTAGAGCGCTTTGTGGTTATCAACGAACATAAGAGTTTGAGGTATGTTTTCTTCCAGTGTGACTTGAACATACGACATCGTTGCTGGATGTATTTATTTTATGAATATGACATTGATACATCATATAAAACTAGAATGGGGAATATTGTAGCTGATGCTCTGATTCAAAAGTCATGTAGTGATGTTGTGCTTGAATCTGGTGATTCCAAGAATGTAATGGAAGAACTGTTAGCATTACATCTTTACATTGGATATATTTGAGGTAGAGGATTTTTTCAGATTACGGTGCAATCCTATATTGTAAATTAGTTGTAAGAGTCCCAGTTGGTGGATTTATTGGTTGAGTTCTTTAGAGGCCGAGTTGTTTGTAGAGAGTCCTCTTATGGGTTGTTTTATGATGAACAACATCGAGTGTTGTATCACGGAATGATTTTTTCTCTATTGAAAGTTCACAATATGGTTCTCATAATGCTTCATAGTTCACCTTTAGATGTGAATCCTGATGTGACAAAGATGTATCGATCCATGAGGATCCAGTTTTGGTGGCCTAGGTTGAAGCATTCTGTTGCGGAGTTTGTGTCTCGATGTTTGGTTTGTCCTAAGGTGAAGGACGAACACCATGTTCGTGGTGATATTTTCCAGACATTAGAGATTCCTTAGTGGAAGTGTTAGGACATCTCAATGGTCTATTTTACTAGTTTACCTCAAGCTCCGGGAGGAAATGATGATATTTGGGTGGTATTGGATCACTTAACAAAATCATCCCACTTTATAGTAGTCAAAGATTCGATCTTAGTGGATGTTTTGTCTAGATAGTATCTATAGGAGGTGGTGAGACATAATGGAGTCCCATGGAAAATAATTTCAGATTGACAACCTCGCTTTACATATAGTATGTGGAGAGGTCTACAACATGCTTTAGGTTCTAAACTATGCCTTAGTACTTCTCTTCTTCTTCAAACAGATGGTCAGACAGAGCGAACCATCAAGATTCATGAAGACATGTTACACTCTTGTGTTCTTGGTTTTGGAGGTTCATGGATGAGGCACTTACCCTTGGTAGAGTTCTCTTTAAAAATTGTTCTCACTCCACTGTTGGTATGGAGACATTTGAAGCATTGTATGGCTAACCATTCCATTCTCTGTTGTTCTAGACTAGGTTCGCAGAGTCAGCAATTCTCATACCAGAACTAGTGCAGAATACATTCGAGATGGTTCAGGTGATTCTTGAGAGGATAAAGGAAGCACACGATAGTCAAAAATCATATGTCGATTAAAGGAGGAGATCCTTAGAGTTTGATTTTGTGGATCACATGTTTTTTAACGTCACTCCCCGCTATGGGAAGTGAAGGTTTGGTCATGGGAGTAATTTTTCTCCCCGCTTTGTTGGGACTTTTGAGGTGTTATCTTGTGTTCGAGCTGTGGCGAACCGAGTTTCAATTCCCACTCAGATGAGTCAGATACATGATTTTTTCCATGTATCAAAACTCTGTTGTTATCTTCATCATGAATCTCACATCATCTATTGGGGAGATATCGATTTTTATGATGATGTGACCTTTGAGGAGAAACCTTTGGAGATCCATGACTGCATGTAGAAGGTGTGTCATGAACTTTCTATCCCCTTGGTTCGTTTCTTTTTGCAACAAGGTGGCATTGAGGAATGTACCTGGAAATAGGAGTCACAGATAAGTGCTCAGTACCAGATTTTTATCATGATTAACTCTTTTTATGTATCGATGTGGCATTTGTGGTTATAAACCATTCATGTTTATGAAATTTCTCCCTTTTTTTAATTTTTGGCTTTCTCCCTTTTGTGATTCATCTTGATGGGTGGTTGTGGATACCCAGTTTCGTTTTCACTTTATGTGTGTTTTCATTTCTCAGGGACGCGAATGTTTTGATAGGTATCTGATGTAATGTTCTTGACCTCTTTAGACCATTCCGCTGTGAAACTATTTTGTTTGAGGTGTTATGGGAGGTCAACGTGACTTATCCCCAACACTTTTCCAATTTTCTCATTCTGTGAATATTAGAATTGGTGACCCTCAAGGAACAGTTCCAATGGTAAATAGTTGCGAACAGTGCCAACAGTGATGTCTAACGGTAACCTCTCTATCTTTTGCAAAATTTTTAGTTCTTTGAATAGTTCTATCAGTGAACAGTTCTATCAGTAACCTCTAACAGTAACCTCTATTTCCTTCTCCAAATTTCCAATTCTATGAATAGTTCTATCAGCGAATAGTTCTATCGATAACCTCTAACATTAACCTCTATTTTTTTCCATATTTCCAATTCTATGAAAAGTTTTATCAGTGAATAGTTCTATCGGTAACCTCTAACAGTAACCTTTACTTCCTTTTTCAAATTTCCAATTCTATGAACAGTTCTAATAGTGAACATTTCAATCAGTAATCTGTAACGGTAACCTCTATTTTCTTTTTCGATTTTCTAATTATATGCACCATTCTATCGGTGAATAGTTCTATCGCTAACCACTTAGGGTAACCTCTTTATCCTTATCCAATTTTCAAGTTCTTTGAATAGTGATTCTAGAACGGTATGTGAACAGTGTTTCCATAACGGTAGGTGTACAATGTTTCCAGAATGGTAGGTGTATAGTGTTCTATTGGTGAGGCTCAAAATGTGAGGTTCATGAACAATGTTCTATCGGTGAGGTTCATGAATAGTGTTCTATGGGTGACGTTCTAATGATGAGGTTCATAAACAATGTTATATCGATGAGTTTCCTGAATAGTGTTCTTCGGTGAGGTTCTAACAGTGAGGTTCATGAATAGTGTTCTATCGGTGAGGTTCATGAATAGTGTACTATCGGTGAGGTTCCAATGGTGTTTTTCATGAACAGTGTTTTTCCTTTGCCAAATTTTGAGTTCGTGAACAGTTTTTCCAGCTTCCTACAGTTTTGTCTCTTTGGGATTTTCCTTTGATGTAAAATGCTTTTAAAGCCTCATTTTAAGGACACTATGTCCGATTCAAAGGCTAGAACTCCTATATTAATCATCCCTATGTATCAGGATGTTTTTATGTGGTCAAACAAAGTGGTTTAATGAAATATGATTTTAATTGGAAATTAAGTGTATCATAAACCATCGCTTTGTTAAATCTTTTAAATGGATTAGATATCTTCCTCCCTAATTCTTTATCCTTGTTCTCGGGTTTGTAATGCTGGAACATCCCATTCCTTCTCATAAGTGTCACACAATCAAAATTTCCTCCTAGGATTGGTTCGGGACTGTTTAGGTGCAACCAAAATATATCGAACAGTCTTCGATATAAGGAATGTTTTATCGTCGTTATTTTGGGATTCATCATCTCCAGTTTCTCCTTTCCATATTATAGCTTGTAATAACCATTATTATAATGGATTTTTCTTAGGTTTCACTTCGTTTGGTCTTACCATGGCATCCTTGTGTGGATGCAGTTGTCGCGAGAGGAGGATCCTGACCCATTGGTTAGACTGTTCTTGTATAAAGAACATCAAGAACTATTTGAGGTAGGGGATTCATTTCTTCTCTTTTCATTTATGAGCAACATTATTGTTATCATGATTTATCCCACTGGATGAAATTGGAATTTACCTTATAAATATATGAACCTGATAAATAAATAGATATCGATCGTTGGTTATTGCCCCTTGTTTTCTAGATAGTGTGATATCCATGCTTTCTTCGTTTAGCGTTTCATTCTTGATGGAAATTGGTAAAGAACATAATCTGGAATTAATTGATAACTGTTGGCTATGGAAAAAGAAGCATGTAAATGAATTTGGTTCATCTTGAGTAAATTATTTGTTTATCATATTTTCTTATTAATAATGTTTAATTTATTTGTGATAACTTACTCTATAGGTTTCTCGAATGTTGATCCTATGTATAAAAAATTGGTTAATTCAAAATAGATTATTTGTTTGATAATTCCTTGAATGGTTATGAGTTACCCTATTTATTGTTAAAGGGCTTAGATCCCAATTGTTAATATGTTTGTTTTAATACTGCTTGTGTTGCGATGTGAGCCTGTATGGTTGTGGTGATATGTGGATCCATGGAGGCCAATTGGTTGTGATAATAGTTGAAGCCTCGGGTGGCAAAATGCATTGGTTTATGAATGTTGGTGTCGGGGAGGACACTAGGGATAATGGAATTTGAAGGATGTAATTGTGGGATTTTTTCTCATTCTTATTGTTTGATTATCTGCTTTAATTTTCCCCACTCCTCAAGGTAGTTGTTCTTGCTTACCATTATTCTGAAAGAGGTGATGACGCGGAGTGTATTCCATGTGATTTCTGTGTTTATATTCTCAAGGTAGAATGGGTCAACGCTCTGGCTATAGGCGGAAAAGAATCAACGGGTTGTACATCTACTCACCATGTTGATCCCCCTTTTGTGTAGTAGCATAGAATGTTATTCTAGAATGCCTGGGAATGTGGGAAAATAATTCTATAATGAATAATTGAATAAATGGTGTTAACCAATGGGGTTGGATTTTACTGGAACATAATTATGACGTTCTAATGATATATGAACATTATACATTGGGTGGGATTCTAATGAACTTTAAATTGGTACTAGTTAATTAATGTTCAATAAATTATTTAACGTAAAGTGCAATTGATAAAAATGGAATGTAATAATGTATTAAATCCCTTTAAATGGTTTTGTGCTTATAGGATACCTAGTCTAAGAGGTGGCATCCCAGAGTCCGGGTGACATTAGCTATTGTTGAGTCTATGACTAGGTTATGCCCATAGTGTGGTTGTGAGCTATATTATATCATGTACATTTTGTGTTTCTATTCCCTACTCCACCCTATTAGTATGGGAAACTGAAACCCTGGGTATTCTGAGCCATGGGGGGTTGTTTTCCCAAACATTCTGGTGGGAGGATGAATGGATGACTACCCCCTTTGGCCCCAATCTCTGTTCATGGTAGTTACCTATGCTGATAGGAAAAAGGGTTATTTTTCCTCATATATGTGTGTAGAGGGCTGTAATGGATTGTAGTTATTCACACACATATATTATGGATATATTTTCTTATTCACTAATATAGGTGTAACATGTATTTTTTGTGATGGCATGAGGATCATTACTCTGTGTATGGGCAGTGATGACTTTAGGATTAATACCCGATGTATGATACATGTTATGAGGGATGTGATGGCTCTTAGAAACTATATGGTTGCTATTCATACATGGACGTGGTGGTTTTGTTTCATGAGGTGCACGTTGTGGTGCTTCGCCCACATGTCCATGAGAAATCCTTTTTGGAGAGAGATGCTTAGGACATGCGATGTTGGGTCAAACTGAAAGACCAGTGGGGAAGTAGTAGCGGGGTAACCTTGATATTATTTATTATATTATATACTCTTGTATGATTTACATGGTGAGAGTATACAAGGTGAGGTTGGAAACATAGTATACCTATTTAGATGATGAGTTAATTTCACTTTTTTCACTGGGCTTTAACATGATTTCTTTACTTTTGCACGAGAGTCTTCGGGGAGGAACCTACTGAGTATACTTTTATACTCACCCCATGTATATATAAACAGTTTTCAGGTAACTTGGAGAAGAAAAGAGATCAAGCTGGTTTCTACTAGCTTGTTGTTACTGGAGATGTTTGGGCTTGTGATTACTGCGGTTTTACATTCATTTGGGTAGTTTCAGTTTTTACGCATTTAGTTGTAGTAGTTTTGCATGGAATAATATATGTACACTTTGGTTTTATTTTTTATTTCAGTTATTAGTTGTAGTTGGGTGGTGTCTATCTTATATCTCTCTCCGGCATGTGTTCTCTTAGAGGGTAATGCCTCCCATTTGAGTTTTCACTATACCCTTAGTGTTAGTCGCCATCCTAGGGCCTACTGGAGGCGGGACTCGAGGTTCATTATCTCCCTTATCACATTTCCTACCCAGGAGGGGTATAATTTGTGAGGAGGGGGTCGTGACAGTTACAATAAATGTACCAACCACTACATCATTAGAACCCTCAATATGATGTATAATAAATGTATAATATTTCGTACCCCATTAAGAGATTTTGTGGCCTGTTCACATGATTATGGAAGAATTTATTTGAATAATTTCACTTATTCCTATAGTTAATTATATATATAATAATTATTTCTATATTTCAAATGAGTTCATGAGATTTTTTAATGTAATTTACAAAAATCACAGTCCCTTTATTAGTTTACCATTGTGATTCATTAAAAAACTATAAAATTTAGGAATTCCAAATTTTTGTTTCATATTATTTGACACATTTTTATTTCTTTTCTTGTTTTCGAAACACTTATTTTCATAAGTATTTATGAATATATAATTCATATATTAATATTTTTATATGTTCATGGGACATTATACAATATCATTATATGATATAATGATTTGATAGTTTAGTTACAGAATAATATTCATCTTAATATCATTAACAAAATGAAAAATCATGCATTTTAAGATATTTATATTGTCTATTCGAAGCCATGATAATATTTCAAAAATAGAATCATAAATATTTAACATTATCTTCCACCTTATTCACTAGGTTTTGGAAAATTAACTCAACTCAAACTCATTTATTTGGGTTAAAATATTTTATCAAATAATATCACCATAAATGTTATCAATACCATAAATTCTATTTTAACATCCTCATTAGTTTAATGGATCAATGATCATTATTGATCAATATATCCATTTAGGTAATATAAAAAACTAGGGCATCATTTTATCATTCATTACATCAAA
This sequence comes from Viscum album, assembly GCA_963277665.1. NCBI lineage: Eukaryota > Viridiplantae > Streptophyta > Magnoliopsida > Santalales > Viscaceae > Viscum > Viscum album. The sequence goes on along the minus strand of OY728162.1, from coordinate 1,361,503,020 downwards.
AAACTAGGAAAGTATTATCAAGGGGTTAAATCAATTTCTCAACTCCCAATATATTTCTAGTTTCATTAAATTATGTAGCCTACTATATCATATTGTGACCCAACATTGGTTAATTCTTCAATGGAATAATATATTTATCTAAAAGGGAATTAGAATTAGTCATATCTAGGTTATTTAACTAAATATGGTTTTGTTCAATTTAATTCCAACACTTGGTATATTAAAACAACCTTAAGGGAAATCTGCACATTTACTATGGGTGTTGAGATGATTTATATTTCATCCTCAAAGAAACATATCTAAATGATGATACATAATTTTCTCATAAGACTAGGAATATAAAGGTATAACATAAAATTCAATAAATTTAATTAATAATTATTTGGTTTTATCTGACAGCTCATACTAGTTATGTTCATATAAGATATAGTTCAAAAGGGTCCTCATAATTTTCATTTTATACCGATTGAAATGAATGTGAATCTAGTAAAGTTGATTCTCTGAATAAATTATTAAATAGAGGTAAGATATAAGGTATTCAATGACAATGGATTGATCAATTTAGTATTATTGAGAGATTAAATATAAAAATGAATTCAATATTACAATTAAAAAATATAATATAGCCTAAAAATTACTTCATAAATGCAACTAATTAAAATAATCATATTTCATATCACATGGAATGGAATGAAAAATAATGTGATAGACGAAAAACCCAGTAAGAGAAATCATACAACAGAATCTATCAGATGTTGTTAGGATTAAAAATTTAGAAGAGTGAATAATCAATATATATTTGAAATAATTAATTTATGGATCATGAAATAAATTCTGGGATGAAAATAAATTCACTATCAAGAGAATTCATAATTCTAAAAAATCATGATCATACAATAATTGAATTTTTCCTGAAATAATTTATGTTACATTCAATACCATGTTCAATAATAGTTAATCATATTGTTTTTTATACACTGAATACTAATCTAATGTTGCAACACATATTGTCTCATAGTAATTATTGATGCATCAAGGGGGTTTATATAATTATTATCCACATATAACTTATATATTTACAATTAATTCCACCTATATTAAATAAATAATCACTACATAATCTATATTACATATAAAAAATAAACATATATATTTAATAAAGAACATTGAACATTTATATTTCCTAATTGAATGAAATAAATAAGTATTCATAAATTAACACCATATGTTGAAATGGTATATGGATAGTAAAATATATAACATATATATATTATTCTAAAAATATAGACATGAAGTATATATATATTAACCGATGAGTAAAGGATTGGGATAGAGAACATGAACAAGTGAATGTGAATGATCCAAAATATAAAATATAATCCATGAATAAGTATAGGATAATAAATACAATCATTTCAGAAGAAAATATAGTTTGATAGTGATGATTGTTTTTTATAAATATACACTAACTTGCTGAGAATCGTTTAAATGTATTTTTCTAAAATCATTTTTGACATTATTCTAAAATGATGTTGTAAATCTTATTCAAAATTCTTTTCAATATTTTTGAGAATAAAATATATTATTTTAATATAAAAAATATTAATAGAATAATAGAAGACAAATATTAATTGGAAATTCAATTAAAAATATAGACAAATCTAAATAGTGAATAATGGCCCCAGAGGATAAAAAATAAATTCATTATGTACACGTTAAAATGGTCATTCCTTTAATAATTTTGTATAAATTCAAAAATTAATTGTTTATGGGACAATAAAAATATTCCATTTTTCATTTATAATGAAATAAAATGGTATTATAAAAATGATAAGTCAGATAATGTAAATTTATATTAAATATTTTTAAAACAAACTGAAAAAAATTAACATTGAAGTGAAAGACATTGGACTGGAATATGAAAACAATGTATGTTTGGCTTGAATAAATTTATTACAACATCATTTAACCTAGATAAGAAAACCAGGATGAATTAGAGGGAAAACCCATATATAACTAGATTAGTATGAAATACAATGTTTTTAAGAATATAAATATAATATAATTATTCAAATGCAAATTTAAACCTGAACAATGTCAAAAAATTGTTATATTGTAAATAAAACATTAAATCTTTTACAAATTTTGAATAAAAATAATGTAAATAGAAAACATGAATTGAAACATAAAATAAAAAAAATAATTATTAATACATGATATAATTTTTCAATGAGTTAATATATAACCCATATAAATGAAATTACAACCATTATATAACATTTTTATGTTTAGAGTAGAATATAGATGAAAAATCAATACCATGGATTTGATCTTTTTTATATGCATTTTATTTTACCAATAAATGAATTCTAATTTATTTAATCTATTATTAAGAAACCCTCTAAAATATATGTTATAATTTATTGTATTTTTATTATAATTTGTTGTCTAATAATGGAATATTTCAATTTAGATTGACGCATAGGGTTGTCTGTCCAATTCACTAAAATTTCTTCAAGAAAATAATCATTGTTAATGGTTTTATGAAATGGGTCTACCATATATAAAATTAAAATAAAATTTTGAATAAAATTGTTAAACATTATATAAAATTTTAGAATCTTCCATGGATGATGGTAATATAAGAATTAATCATAATGCATCCTGCAGGTGGTAGTCCATATATACACATGAACAATGTTATTATTAAAAAATAGATAGAATGTATTGAAGTTATATTTTATAAAATGCATAAAAACAATTAATTTAACTTAAATATAATATTTATTAATTATTAAAATATTTATAATCATCCAATAGAAGTGGTGATCAAAAAAAAATTACAAAACCACTTGGAGATTGTTGGTCGAACGTATGCACTAACGATATTTTAATTTTCATTTAAAGGAAAAGGAGATAGACAATGGATTCTCCATTAATAAAAATAATATCAATATGGTTAATATATTACTATAATTAGTTTCATTTTTTTATTATTGATTATTAGTAGTAATATAATGAAAGAAACCAAAAAATTCTAGGTAAGTATATATACCGATTCTTTATATAACCACTATTTTATTATACCTTATGACTTATTGATGTTGAATTTTTGTGGGACAAAAACATGAAGAATGATCGGTGGGATTTTGGGAAGGAATATTGGTATGTATTCGTCAATCTATGTGTCTTATATAGTGTAATGAATTGATGATATGGGCTACCATATTATAAGTGATGTGAGTGGAAAATTTGAAAATCCATGAATCATTATTATGTGATATAATTATTACACTATTAAAGTTGTTCCATATAATAATTAATAATAATATGATACGATTATTTTTTTAAATAAATCAATATAATTAAATTTAATATTTTTTTCATGAAGCTATATCCCTATATTTTTAATGATTATATCATATTTTACCCTTATCCCGTGTGATAAATATTTACAATGATTACTATCCATTATGGATAAAAATAAGTTTAACATATTACATAAAATTAATTTTTCAAATTAAAAACATTGAATACATTTAATTGGAATCAATTTTTATAATTCATAAAAATTTCTATTAATATATATTCATAAAAGGATATTAAAACTATTTTAGACAAATGATTGTTTTTAGCATAAAAATTATTTGACAAAAAATTAAATTAAATTACCAAATATTATAAAATATTATATTATATTAAATAGAATGAACATTTTTTTAAAACCAATGTATAATTTATTTGTAAATTTTGAGTACTTTGTTAATATGGAAGAAAAAAAGAGTTTTCATTTTAATAAAAATATATCATTGATATAAAAAATATAAATCATAGATTATTAAGTTTAATTATATTTTTTTATCACTTATGTTTCTAAATATATAAAAATATAATATCTATAAAAATATTTCATAAAAAATCATCTCATTATTATCACAATATAACGAAATAAGAGTGAAAACATTTCTAAAAAACCATTTTTTACTATACACTCAAAAATCGTCTATTTATGAAAAATATCAAAAATATCTAAACTAATATAATATTGACATGATGAATTAATAAATTGAATTACTTTAGTAGAATTATATATTTAAATATATTAGAATTTTCCTCCTGACCCCATTATAGAATATATCCGTTCTCAACCTATTATAGTGTCATTAGAATGAAATGTATGGTATTTATTTAAAATTACCTGTTGTTTAATTCCACTAAGACTTATAGGTATCTAATATTTTGGAAATTATCCTATAAATAAAATGATCAATTTTCTAATATTTTTTTTCCATGTAGTAACCATTGGGGTTTAGAGGAGTATAGGTATAGGTGACTTAGGATAAAATCCTAGGGTTTGGATGTGACTTAAAGGCATGTTTTTCACTGAAATTGACATATTACATAGATGCCACAACATAGGATTACATGTATTGGATCTAGGAGTACCATAGTTTTCGATACCTTATATTTGATCCTTAGATTTGAGATTATGTGCCATGCTTTTGGCTACCACGCATTGGAGCCCACAGTATAACTATTTTTGCTTCTTTGTATTAGTTCCTATAATATGAAATGATAATCTATATCTTGGGTTGGATGTATATTCATTATTTTTTAGAACATTGTGTAATGGTTCCTTTGGACCAAGCTGATATTTTGATGGAAAGACGACATTATATTCCTAATGACTCTACGAAATTACTCATTGATGGATATTTTTGATCCCTAGTGTTACTGAAAGGCTCTATAACATCATGTATATATATTATAATTTTAAATAAAATTTTACTTGGATCAAATAAAATGTACACATATTTTATAATATTACCTCATATCTTATATGGTTATTAAAATTAATTAATAATAACATAAAAGATTATTTTAAAATTATTTGTAATCATTTCTCACACCATCTATACATATTTTTTAATTCTACACATAATACAACATATAATTTATTGTGGGAAATAAAAAAAATATTTGAGTGAAAAGAAATTCCAAATATGGTAAGTCTTATAAATGACTATTAAAAGGGTTAGACCATAAAGATAATATAAATCATAATTGTTTCATGAATATTTGATTTAATAAGAATGAAAAATTTGTAGTTCTCCACATTCTAATAAAAAGGATATGTAATATTAAATAAGAAATCAAATACCCTGGCATAATTGTGTAGAAACAAATAAAAATAAACATGATACATGGATCAAAATGAAAATAATATTATATAAAAATGTTTCATATCATGGAAATATAACATAAAATATAACTAAAAATAACATTTACAAATGTAGTCCTCACATTGTATGAAAATTTAATCAAAACCGGACATTATTTTGAGATAAAAAATTTAATTTCCATTTTACAATGTGAAAAATACAAATCATGTCTAGGAACTATAATATTCTTAGATATAACATATTAATCTATTTATTTGGGGGTTATATTGGAATCTAACAATAAATATCCATAAATATATTCTATATATTTTGAGTAATACATAAAATCCTAAAAACCCCTATGAAATGAAAATTGGTTTCGTAAAATTTACATATTTGTTTATATAAAATAACCTTAGAATTTGGATCAGTTGAAAAAAAATCAATCAATGATGAATTATTATTTCATAAGAGAATTTGGTCCATGATTCATGACATATTACTCAAATAGATATAACAATTTTTTGTACCTAATTGAAATAGAATGAAAAAATAAATAATAAAGCCCATAAATCATTTACATCCTTATTTTTAAAATGTGATGTTATTATCCAACTTCAAAATTATATTTCTACTTGGTAACATGAAATAAATTCCTAAATAAAAAATTAATTAAATTAAAATAGCTTATACTATAATTTAAATAATGGTTATATTAAAAATTATAGGGTTTATGATAATAGATATGATCATGAGAAGAAAATCAAATTTTATATTTTTATAAATCATCACTAAAATAGACAATTAATAAGAGTGTAATACATATTTAGTTTTAGAATACGAAGTAAAAAATATTATTTTTATATGGGATAATATGTGTTTGTTTTTGAAAATATGAATGGGAATAATTTTTTGAATGAATGTATATGGATATGAAAGAAGAAATCATTGAAGAGGATACGAATTATTCAAATCAAAACCATTTTTCAATGAAGAAGTAGATCCATCCTCAAATGAATTAGGATTATTAATGATTGGAAATTAACATAATAAAATGGATTGTTCTATAATAAATAATTAAACAAAATAATATTAGAATCATATAATATCAACTTTAAGGGTGAAAAAATACTACTCAATGGAAATGTGGTTTAGTAAAAAAAGTAACGATTTAGATATTTTTTCCTAGAACCATGTTAATATATATTATATTTTCTATTATAGAAATATAATCATTCATTATACGTTTATATGATATTTACTATTTGATTTCAATATCAGATGCTAACACATTTTACAAAGACATGATCGTCAGTGATTTTATCTTCTGGAATCATAAATAAAAATATTATGTAATTAAATTAATACATTAAAAATTATTACGAAACATATGTTATAGTGAATAAAATACATATCTAATGATGAAAATTGTGTGAATGTATATGTATCAACATCGATATAAATAATCAGGTGTCATTAACCATTTTGAAATCTTATTCAAAAAGAATGTTAATATATTTTATAATATTTATTATAGAAGTATAATCATTCTGTATACATTTATATGATAGTTATTGTTTAATATAACTATCAAATGCTGGTGATTCAAATTATTATACACATGTTTATTAATATCAATGCTGATCTATATTTGTTGAAAAAATATCCATCATTAGATATTTATTTTGAAGGACCCCATGACACCCTGAGAGGAGAGAGGTGAATCAGGGTGTTAACTATTTCTTTTAAACTGGAGGATCTTATTTCGACGTTGGATGAAAGTAGTTTAAACTGTATGAAAAATATGATAAGTAATCAAATATTCACTTGTAAAGAGATGACACAACACTTTTTACTTGGTTCACTAATAAGGGCTACGTCAAAGGAGCATATGTCGATAGGTTTTCAGTCGTACCAAATTCCAATATTCTTCACTAGTTTTGTATTACAATGGTTTGGGCACAATAACTTTTCCCCAGGCTCACTACATTTACAACTGTTCAAGGATAACACACTATGTCCTGCGAGTTAGTCATGTTGACTCCCCATAGCTCACTACCTTTGGTGAAGTCCCAGTCAGTTTATAGACATGAAGGTATCTTCAATAGATTCACATTGAAGTTTTTGCCTCTACTTTGAATGAGACACTTCTTTCATTGAAGTCCTAAAAAATTCTCTTGAACACACTAAACCAGTGATCCGGATAATTAGATAGAGCTAACAGGTTACATATATGATTTCACGCAGCACCTATCCTTTGCACACAAGTTCTCACTTTTGCGTGGAATACATGATTTTCGCGTTGATAAATATTTCACACAACTTAAACTTTTTACTCGCAAACTGTAGTTTTTTGCGCTGATCATAATTTTTTGCTCACTTCATACTTTTTTGTGCGACATGTCATTTTCAGCACAACTCCCACTTTTCCATGCAACTCGGCCTTTTTCACACAACTCTTAATTTTTCATGCAACATCGTTTACGGGAACCTTTTACGTGCATTAGCAATCAAATCGTCTCTAACTCTTCCACCACTCAGATTGAGGGGGTCACCTCTTATTTATAGGCGTCTCAGACCTACGCGTGAAAAAACTCATGTTTCATGAAAAATCTCTCATTTGGCGTGTAATATTTCGCATAGGTACCGTTTTTCGCGCACATTCCCCATTATTTTCATACTACCCATGACTTTTCCTATTTTCAACATTCCGATTCCAAAACACTATTTGCGCGAAAAACGATGCTCCACTATTTCGCGCACCAAACTATTTTTCACGCACAATTCAAACTTTTCATGCACAACCCATATTTTTGACACACCACTTCCTCTTTGGGAGAACCTCCTTTTACCAACATTCCATGTCTTCATTTTCTGATTTTCAGGCCTATAAATTTGTAAAACATTGAGAAACAGCACAACCTTAAATATTGTAGTCTTCTTGAACGGTATGATCACTTTACTGGAAAAACATTATGAACTTCCAATAAGGATTGAAAAAAAACAAACCATAATCCAATTCGTGTATAGAACAACCATGGATCAAACAATGTCCCCCTTTGGATATGTTGGAAATCACCAAATAAATTAAATAGATCATCATCCACATGCTAACCAAAATCGTTAAAATCAACTCAGCCAACACTATAAGTCTACGTGAGCCATGATTGGTGTCGAAAAAAATAGAGGAAGCTCAAATTGGGTTCCCGTGTTTTGGAATTCTCAGTGACGCCCATGTAATTCTCTTACAAAATCACAGAAGCATTGTATGTCCAATGTATTCCTTCTAATACTTCTCATCCTATCACAAATAATGAATTTCCACCGTTTCATAAAAGCATTACATGTCCATGAAATTCATGAAAATTCCTGAATTTATTTTTTTCTCCCCCATTGATAATAAAATGAAGGGACATTAATTGTTCAATTTTCAGCTCAAAACACACTCCCCTGGATAGTATATCCCCCAAAAACATGCATCACATTTATAAATAGACAAAATGTCTTTAAAATAACTAGGGAGAGGTGTATTTCGTAACCTCCTTATGCACTGGGATGTGGATGAACACCAAGGTTCAACTAATGCTTCTCAAAATTAGCTGCTGACAGTGGCTTGGTCATGATATCATCTACTTTCTCCTCAATTCCCACATGATCCATTCTAATCACACCTTTCTCAACTTTTTCTTTGATATAGTGATACCTAATTTTAATATGTTTTGTACGAGAATGATGAACATGATTAATCGTAAGATCAATTGCGCTCTTGAAATCACAGTAAATTACCATTGGTTGCTTCACCTCATCACCAATATCTGTTTATTGTTGCTTCATCCATAATAGTTGAGTGCATGGCTCTATGGAAGAGATACACTCAGCTTAAGCAGTAGTAAGAGAAGTAATTTCTTGTTTCATTCTTATTCATCGAACAAATTTATTCCCAATATAGAATGTTCCACCAAATGTAGGACTTTCTCTCCACTACTTCGCCAGCCCAATCAGCATCTGAAAATGATGATAATTCACTGTCCCTTCCTGTAGTAAACTATAATTCACAATTTTTTGTAATATGAATATACATCGTTATTCTTTTTACTATTATCATATTTTCTTTCATTGTATTACTCTAAAAGAGGGCCACTAGAAATGTTGCAAAGACAATAAATGGCCATGTCGCTGTCAGGTATAGTAGGCTCCCAATTATCCTCATGTACATGGTGGGGACTACAGATGCCTCATCCTCATATTTTCCAAGTTTGATTCCCTATGAAATCGGAGTTGATATTGTTTTTGAGTTTTTCATTTTAATCTTCTTCAGCAGCTCTTTTACATTCTTTTCCGGAGTAATGAAAGTGTAATCCATCTTTTGAATCACCTATAGCCCCAAGAAATATTTGAGCTCCCCAATCATAGATATTTCATATTATGTTTTCATGTGATTGGAAAATTATCCATTGATTTCTGCCTACATCCACCAAATATAATTTCATCAACGTAGACTAGAACCATGAACTGATCTTTTCAAGAATTATTCATATATATATTGTGATATAATCCTTCTATTTTTAATTCCTTCTTCTTGAGATTAGTTTCCAGCTAGGAATACCATTCTCATGGTTCCTACTTCAAACCATATAGAGATTTATTTATATTGCAAACCATTGTTTCACTAGTACTATATAGAAAACCCACAGGTTGTTCTATATAGACTTCTTCATAGAGTACATCATTCAATAATGTTGTGTTGATATCTATTTGATATACTTTATATACTTTTTGGAGTTCTATGGAACAGAAAATCATGATTGACTCTAGCCTATACACTGGTGAAAAGGATTCTTCAACATTAACACCTTCAATCTGGGAGTATCCTTTACATACTAGTCGTGTCTTGTTTCTAATAACACTTCCATTCACATCAAACATGTTCTTGAAGATCACTTTTGTACCAATAACATTGTTACCTTCGGGTCTCTGGACAAGATCCCATGTCAGATTCTGGTCAATCTGATCTAACACTTCATTAATGGCTTTCACCGAAAATTCATCCTTTGCAGCATCTTAAAATGAGGATGGCTCCACAACTGAGAGAAATGCAGATTGTGTGTTATTCATCATCCTCTTTGTTTGTTTGGGAGCCCTCCTATCCCCAATTATGTTAGATATATCAATATCATGTCTTTGATTTCTCCTGTGCGGTTCAGTTTCATTCTCTACATCCAAGGTTTCTTCTTCAGATTCTTATTATGTGTCAACATCATGATGCGGCTGAAAAGTGTTTTGTACAACTTCCTCTATTCCACTATTTGTATTTTATCCATGTTCACTTTCTTCCTCACTTTCTATCACATAAGAATATGAAATCCCTAATACATTTGTGGTTTTCTTTTCAATGATCTTAACATCGCTGCTTTCAACAATCCTTCCTAATCGCTTGTTGAAATACTTGTAAACTTTTTTTTCATTGATTATCAAAGGAAGAATCCTTCATCTCTATTGTCACCACACTTCCATTGATTTCCTTCATTGTTCATGATGAATCAATTACTTAAAAAACACGAAAATATTTCAAAGAGGGCTTCCTTCCATGCCACAATTCATATGGTGTCTTGGTCTGACCCATATAATGTCCTATTCAATTTTGAATATACATTGTAGCTTGAACATCCTTTTTCCCGTAATGTCGTGGAATAAAAATCTCAATCATCCTAGTTTGTGCCATGTTGTTCACATGTTTATTCCTTCGTTCAAAAAATCCTTTTTGTTGTGGATTTCTCACTCCTGATACCTCAGGTTGTATCCCAAGTTTCTCTAGATAGTTTTCAAATTCAACGGACTTGTATTCCCCACCATTGGCATGTCTTGGTACTTTGATTGTTCGTCCAGTATCAATCTAAGCAATTAGACGATATGTTTTCATGTAGTCATGTACTTTTCATTTCCTGTGTATAACCATTACACATGAAATTATACTGTAATCATCAATAAGAGGGACATAGTATCTTTCTTCAAGTGTTCCAGAAACATTAATCAGCCCACATATGTCAGTATGAATGAGATCAAGAAGATGAGATTTTCTTTTCTTATTTGGTTGATATGAACTGCAGAACAACATCCCATGAATGATATCATCACAAGAATTTTCACTTTCACAATTCTGGTTTGAAATATCCATGACAATCTTCAGTTTTGATATTTTCTCCATGTCTTGTTGATTTATGTGCCCTAGTATCTGATGCCTCAAGTGGTTTTTTTCTTCAACAGTCATGTAAAAGATGTTTTTTTTTCTATCAATGCGATATAGTTTGCGTTCTGTTCTACATCCTTTCTTAAGTGAATTTCATGTATTTCCCTTTATAGAGAATCCTATTTAATTGAAAGTGATAATGATCCATGATTCACATAGTTGACTCACAATGAGGAGATTTGGCATAGACCATCCACATAAAGAACATAAGTCTTCTTTATCTCCCCATTGGCGAGAGCAATATTCCCACTACCTATAATCTTCAAAGCACCTTCATTACCAAACCTCACTGTTCCATCAACATTATTTTTAATGTTCTTCCAATGGTCAACATTTACTGTCATATGTGAAGAGAATCCACTCTCAAGAATCTTGGTGGTGGTTCTCTTTGCAGATTTGAAGACGAATTCTGCAAGTTTGGATTTCTTGGTCTTCTTATTTTCATTCTATTACATATTGTATTGAGTAAAATATATCGAGGGTATTCTAATTATTTCTTCCACATAATTAGATTCTTCATACAAATAATCTTCCTCTAGAGGAGAAAACCTATTTGTGAGATCAACACCATCAGGAGGGTGAAAATTGTCCCGTATCTGAGAGTTGTATGAATCTATCCTAATGAATCTCTTCCTGCAATACATAGCATTATTTCCAAAGTTAGAACAATGAAAAAAAACACACATAGTAAGTATTTATTCTATAAGATGGAGGATATGAAGTCAGTCCTCTTTTTTGACAACCCAGATCTTCCCCATTAATGTAGCCCATTACCTCTTTACAATATGGCATGGTATGTAATATATAGCAATAGAACTAAAACATCATGAGATAAAATGTTTTCTCACATGAATTTCTTCTCATGCCTTCTTCCTTGGGAGAATAGTTGGACTGCATGTCATTTCTGAAAGTTTGAGGATAATTATCTGTATTTCATTTAGTTTGGACTAAGGGTTTCTTATTCAGCACTTCAGGTAAAATTTCAACATGTCAAACTTTCATCTTGTCTTTATTTTGTATCTCTTCACTTCCATTAGTCGATGTCTTAGTTTCACAGACAATTCCACTCTTTTCCATGCAAGCGGGTCTTTGATCACTCAAGATATTTCCAACCTCATCTGAACCACAATTGGATTTTTCCAGTAATTCTGCATTTGATAATCTTCCCAAATGAATTTTCTTCTTACCCTCATTTGTGGTTGATTAAAATTTGATTTTACTCCTAAGAGTAAAAACTTCGTCCTCAAGAACCTCAACAGTCTCAGTATTATATTCCAGTCTGGATGAAATCTTATTTATGACCTTCTCTTGTTATTAAATTCTATGATTTATTTCCACAACATCATCTGTACATTCATGGATTGAAGACTGAACTCTCACTAGTTCTTCTAGTCAGTCAATTTATACTTCAAGATGATTAACATATTCAGACGATTCTTCCACCATTTCTTTATAATTATTGCATCACATAAATATATTATCTTTCATGGAAAAGGAATCCCTAATTTGAATCATTGGATCCCCATATGAAGTAATCTGATAATCTCTGCCTTTATTGATCGAGAGTTCTGACATTTAAATGGTAGCAATAATTGAAGCATGTTTTCCTGTTTTAAATTCTGGTTCGACTTCTTCACAAAATTCAATATCATCTTCTTCTTCTTCAGAGAAAAAACTATATTTCTAAATTTACTTTCCAGATTTGAAGTATCCCTTTTTGAAAAACCTTTTATGAGGCCTCTCGATGAATTCTTCTTAATTCTCATCATCATAATAGTTTCTTTGGCACTAAGAGGCAATGTCCCTAACCCTTCCACAACTAAAATATGCCATAGTTAGCTTACCTGTAAATTTATGTTTTCCCTTCATCAGCTTCTTGGTGATGAGAGAAATAATTTCTGATTCCTCATCATATTAACCACCATTATCATATGAAATTTTTAGTTTTCCATGGATTTTAATTCCATTTCCTTTCGTACACGAGTCATGGAATTTTCGGGTTTGACTCTCATCTCATATGTGAGTAGACTAATTAACAGATCATCCAAAGATAGTTTAGATAGATCTATTTCTTCATGTGCTGACACATTTGCATTGTACATAGGAGGAAGTCTTCTCAAGAATTTTTTTATGATATAAATGTCTTGGATTTCATTTTCAAGACCTCTAATTTCTCCAACTACTTCAGTAATTCGATTGAATAATGAATATGCAATATCATTAGGATGCATCTTTCGATCATCAAACCTATTGTGTAAGACATGATGTTTTGACTCCTTCACTTTGTTGTATCCTTCATAAATGTTTTCATGTTTATCCCACGTAGAATTTTCTGAGGTGAACTGCATCAACATTAGGTAGATTTGATCTGAAAGAGCCACAATGATAGCATTCTGAGCTTTAGCATCTTCGTTAAAAACATTCATGTCTGTATAAGTCATAGCAAGCCATGTTGGATCAGTAACATGTATTCCTTGAACAGTAGCAAAGAGGAATTCCATTCCATGGGATCTTTAATGATATTTCATTATGTACTTCCAAATCTAAAAATTAAATCCATCGTAGAGTGGTATTTTCCTAGCATTGACTGCATTCCCCATGATGAAAATGAACAGATCTAACACCAGCAACCATTATCCTCTAATACTACTTGTAGGACCCCGGGACACCCTGAGAGGGGAGGGGTGAATCAGGGTGTCAACTGTGTCTTTTAAACTATTGGATCTTGTTCCCACGTTGGAAAGAACTACTTCATCCTGTACAAAAGCTATGAGAAGAAATCAAACGTACATATGAAAATAGATGAAACAACACTTTTTATTTGGTTCACCATTAAGGACTACGCCCAATGAGCATACACCGAAAGGTTTTCGGTCATATCAAATTCCACTATTCTTCACTAGTTGTGGATTTCAATGGTTTAGGAACAGTCACTTTTTCCTTGGGTCACTACCTTCACAACTGTCCATGGATAGCCCAATGCGTCCCTCGAGTCAGTCACGTTGACTCCCCCTGGCTCAGTGCCTTTGGTGAAGTCCCAGTCAGTTTACAGACATTGAGGTCTCTTCAAAAGCTTCACATTGAATTCATTGCCTCTATTTAGCATGAGACTCAACTTGCATCAATGTCCTGAAAAGATTCTCTGGAACACACTAATCTGCTTATTCAGATAATCAGAAAGAGAAAACATGTTACACATCTGATTTCACACATCACCTGTCCTTTGCGCACAAGTTCTCACTTTTGCACGCAATACATGATTTTCATCCGGAAAAATATTTCATGCAAATTCATATTTTTTTGTGCAACCTGGCATTTTTCATGCAGATTATAATTTTTCACGCAGCTCGGACTTTTTCTCCGAAGTCGACTTTTTCCGTGCAACTCACACTTTTCCGTGCAACTCGGCCTTTTTCATAGAACACAGAATGTTTTCTGCAACAGTCTTTACACAAACCTTTTACATGCATCATCACTCAAATCATCTCTAATTCTACCACCAATCGGAATGAAGGGGTCGCCTCTTATTTATAGGTGTCTCGGACCCCCGTACGCAAAACCCCCTATGGCGTGAAAATCCTCTCATTTGGCATGCAATATTTCGCACAGGTACCATTTTTTGGAATACTTATAGTTTTTTTCATGCATCCCATGCCTTTTCGAATTTTCGACATTCTGATTTTGATAGACTATTTGCACGGAAAACCTCGCTCCACTATTCTACATACCAAACTATTTTTTGCACACTATTCAAATTTCTCGTGCACAACCCATATTTTTTTCTCCCCACTTCCTCTTTGTGCACACCTCCTTTTACCAACTTTCCATGACTTCATTTTCTGATTTTCAGGCCTGACAATTTTGAAAAAACTGAGAAATGACACCACCTTCAATACTATTGTCTTCATGAACTGTATGATCCCTTTACTGGGAGACATTCTGAACTTCCAATACGGATTGAAAACAAACACAAACTATAATTCAATTTTTGCATAGAACGACCGTGGTTGCAACATATTTAATGTAAACTAATTCAGGTTTTATAAATTTTTTTAATTTTTTAATTTCATTATATGATATTCTTATTTATGATTCATGAAGATGAAATCTTTGAAGAACTGTTATTTTTATACCCAAAGATATTTTTAATATATAAAATGAGTTAAATATCAATATTAACAATAAAAAATTGGAAAAAATATTACGTACATATTAATTAAATTTTATATATCTAAATCCATTTATATAACCAATGAGGTTTAGTGTTGATGAAAAATGAAACATGTTATTCATGGATGTGGTAGGCCATACAAAACCTAATCAGAATTTAAGTTTTTCATTTACTTGAATTGAAATATTTAATGGTTTTTTCATAAATATAAATACATTAAAATATAATAATGAATATAATTTCATTATATCGGTATGGATATAATGTTTTTTTTGATGAAATGATTATGGAGTGAGTAAAATAGATATTGAGGGCTTGAATAATCCCCTTTAATTCTTCACTGATATGGAGGCCTTGGAAAAAAATGTTATTACCAAGGGCCACAAATTCATTAATAGAATTTTATGATAGGTAAAATGGGTAGGGTTTGAATGAATTTATGATGTAGATGCATGTCTTGATGTGGGTGTAAGGGATGTCAGTTTATATGTGAATATGAGATACTTTTCTAGGGAAATTAATGTTAGTTGAGGTGTAAATATGTAATAAAATGGGCGTTATAAGGGTTATGCGAGTAATGAGTTGAAATGCATTTTGTAATGAAATTAAGACTTATAAAAATATTTCTACCTGTTATTAGATTCAATTTAATTTAGTAAAATATCATTCACCTTAACTTATGTATTTTTTACCGTAGTAATCCTGGATTAAGTTTTTACCATGTTACATATACATTAACTAAATAAATAATATGAACAATTATAATAAATTTTTACTTGATAATTAAAATTTTAAACACCATAAAATCTTATTCAATTGATATATATAATAAATTAATCTTTTAAATCATAGTATTATATATTTAGGGAAAACCATTACAGCGGAAAATAATTTCTTAAATAATAACTATTCTAATTCTTATATTAAAAAATTGAAATAAAAATGTCTTAATATATTATCATTATCAATAATATATTTAATTGTAATCACTATTTTACATTAATATAATATTTTCATAAAAAATAATATCTCATAGATGAATGTTTTTATAAATATATTAATAACCATAAATTATAGATATGATAATTTTACAGAAATCCAATTTTATTTTGGAAGTCATTTCATACTTTTACCATCCTCATCAATATTTAATTGTTACCTTAAAGACTAGTGGAGAAAAATGCAATGAACATTTTCAGGAAAAGTAAAATAATAAGTGAGAAAACGTTATTTTAAAAATTTTATTGGTAAAAATTAAAAAAATTGGAGATATTAAAAGCAAAATAATTTTATAAAATGAGTAAATTGAATGAAAAATCTAACACCCCAAGAATCCATGGTATGTTTCTCTTTGATTAATACAATAGCGTGTGATGTACGCAATACCGAGTTCAAGTGCACCATGACCTATCAAACTAACCATTTTAAAGAAGTTATGAATACAATTAACCACATTTTGAATTTTATATATATCCCATAAAATTTTAGAATTGATATTTTTTTATTCTATGATATAATATATGGAAAATTCGAATTTTCAAAAAATGTAATATTTTTTCAAAATATACAGTTTTCTGCCTTTTAATGACTAACCCTTTTTAAATAAAATATGTCACACTTTTAAATGTTAAATTTGATAAAATTAAATTATTCATTATAAGTGGGACACAAAAATCTCTTTATGATAAATGTTTGGTGATTTTATGATAAATTTCATAATTTGAGGAATATAGAAAAATACTAACTTTTAATTAAAAACAACTTTTTAAATCAAAATAATTTAAATTGTAAAATTATACATTTGAGTGGTTTGAATGTATTATTATATTATATTTTTATAATTTAATATAATTTAGTTCATTTGATGTATTTTTAAATTTAAATTGTATATAAACACATTCCAATCTATGGATAGTGTTTATTTCTTAAAAACCTGCTTTATTGGTTTCTACAATGGGAATTAATTATAAATTAATTGCTACAACTTATTTGTTTTGAATTTTGGAAAAATAGATTCCATATTTGGAATAAGGAGGTCCTAGTTGTGTAGATAGGTAAATTTTCTTTTTAATATTATGAATATTTACATAGGTAAATATATTCCTAGGTTGAAGGGTAAATCTGGTAAATAAATGTAAAAATTAATATTATATTAATAATAAATTACCATAACATGTGTCCTAACCCTATATGATGTTACGTATCCGACCATGGGTATTTTTGGGTTGATTGTGGGACCCCATGGAGCCACTTGTGAGTGGAAATGACATTTTATATTAATTAATTTAAATTAATGACAAAAATAACAAAAACATGTATCTTTTTATAAAAAAAATTTATACGAAGTTATATAATTGAGCTATTAAACTATAAATATAATTTTTAAATATTAAACTATTTCCTACATCTGGGTATTTTATCTATAATCATTAGGCATAAAATATATATATTTATTTATGACACAATAATACTGCAGTATTTTATATATTAATGAATGACTCAAATAAATGATATTATATATATAAAAATAAATTTAATTTGAATGTTTAGATTCCATCAAAGAATTTTTTAGGTGAATTTTACATTTTTGGATTGAACTGATGAATTTTTTTCTATGTAATCAAGATGTTATGTCTTTCACTAAAACCAAATACTAAATAGTATCAAAATATGCCTAAATTAGTTTTTAAAACAAATAATATATTATTAAATTATATTATATTTTTAAAAATATTTGATTTTACCAACGAATTTTTATAGGCTTATATATTTCATTAATGAAAAAATTTAGGTTCTATTAGAATTTTATAGTACATATACTAACCATATAATACAAAAATACTCGAATACATGTAAATCTTAAACTATTTAATAAAGAGTAAAATATAAAAGATATGGTTAATATGGTGACCTAAATTGTATAAAACCTATTGGTTGAAATTATTTTGACCCATACCAACATCATACTCTATGTAAATCCATTTAATCTATTATAAACTAAGAACGAGTGTACAATAAATTAATATTTCACGATTTTCGTTAATTGCCCCATAACCATCTTATAAACGGGTACTTCCCATTCTCTCAAATTCACACTTACAAATCCTTTTGTCTCAGCCAAACCCAGATCTACTATTATCAAAACAACCCTCACATTGTACTAGAGTCCTTAATTTTATCATAAATCCATCCTAAGGATCCCTTTTGATCAAATCAAAAGGAAGAACCCCAAGAAGAGGTAATTATTTCATCACCACTTTCAATGCTCTTTTCTTCTTGTACTTCAACATTCATTGTGGATTCCATGATAAAATAATAAATCCAGTAAATTATATATTATGTGACATTATTATAAATATGGTACAACAATAATAATTATTCCATCCATCCTATGACTGACAAAGTCACTGTGCGATAGTACGTACAACTTACCGTCTACACAACGTGGTGTAATTCTTTATTAAATATTATGTGATTTGGATGGATATAATGATGGGTATTATGTATAAAAATAAGGAAAATAACATGATAATGTTTCTCTTTAATTATTTTTCTATCCAATTCTTTACCTTTTTTCATTAAGGAAATGATATCATCGCTTGTGCGTATGTACGACTTAACGTCTCCACTACGCGATGACATTTGTTATCAGGTTCACCATTCAATGATGATTATAAAAATATATATTATTTTTAAGTATGTAATATATTAAATAATAATGATATTTTAAGTATATATGTATATATTTATTTACATATATCTTATTTACTTACATCTAATAAATACGATATGAAAATAGAAACATCGTTTATGCAGAGGTACGTTATACTGTCTTCATAAACATTATTTTATATTTCATATTTCTATCTATTAAACATATTTATGTAATGAATATATATGATATATAAATAATGTTTTATATTAATGAATAAATTAAATCATGATACAAGTGATACTGTTATGAATAACAAGTTAAAACACTAATGATAAAGAAAGTAATTACTAACCGAAATATTACTTTTACATTAAAATAATTATTAAATGGGTAGTATGATGTCATAAATGAATAATTTATGATATCATAAATATTAATATTCTTATTTTATTATATAATAAAATACTATAGTAATTATATAGGAGGATAAACATACCCTCGACAAAACGAATATAGTAGTTAAGGGTTAATTCATCAAATCATTATTATCTGAGATTGTTTATGTATAATTATATATTGGGTCATATTTATCATCAATGTCCATGTTTCATAATAATGTTTTAAAAAATAAACTTTTATTTTTTTATGATAGGTATTCTTTAATTAGATCATTATTTTAAATGTTTTAATGATTTATTTTTCTAAATCATTTTAATTAATGTCCATGTTTTAAAAATGATTTTAAGGATTTATTTACATGGACCTGGTTGTTTTAATGTGTTAATTTATTTCAAAAGATTCAAGTTGGTGTGGGACAATTTGATTGGAAAATATATTTTAAATGATATCATTTATAAATGTTAATCTTTTAAATGATTTAACAAAGAACCGATAATTCTCTCAAAGTGTTCTACTGATCGTTTTCAACTATGTCACCATATTTTATTGATTGATGTATATTTATTTTAATACAATCTCCAGATTGTATTGAATATGTTATGATATTTTTTGTTGTGGATGTTCTTTTTTTATACCATTCTTGTTTTATAGTTATAGTATTTTTATTTAATATTCTAGTTTTAATACAAATGTTTATGTTATATTTCAACATTTTCATATGAGGAATGCATTAGACATTGTAAGTGACAAGTGGGGCCTTCTATAGCCCCTCGAAACATTGGTAGGTCTAGTGAGACAAAATAGTGTCTTTTTATAAGTCGTTGAAAAAATTTATATCTACAGTCTTCGGATGAGGCCTTTACATTTTGGTTAAGATTCCTGACATTATGCATTCCATAATTATGGGATTTGTTATTAATGTTTCATGTTATTATTAGACTAATATAATATCAATGTGAGTTTTTAAATGGATTTATTTGATTTATTGTTTCCATATTAAGCTGAATTTTATGTTTAAATGGACTACCTTTCAATTTTATGCCTTGCCGTAAATGATTATTTTCGTTTATGATAGTTTTCGCAATATTATTTATCCTTACTGAGCATCTGAGATCACATTTTTCTTATGTTTTATTTTTCCAAGATTCCAATAAGGGTATTATGATTTATATGAAGGTTTAATATAATGGAATAATGGTGTCAAAAAAGGATTATTTATGTTTTGTTTTATATTAAAAATTGTAATGTAACGCTCATGTATGTAATCTATTTTCCTTGTCTGGAATATTGATCGATCTTCTAGTACATGATTCCATGTAATCATACAAATGTTTTAATATAATTCACCAAATCTGTGTATCTGGGGTCAGCCTATTATAGTTGGTATCAGAGGAAGATTAAAAATAACCCAGTATACTTGATTTATATAAACTCGAACTAGTAAACGTTACCTTAAGATAGTCTTTGAGGATTAGTATAGAAGGACATATAATTTTTTGGTAAATGTAGATATTATGTGGGTTTTCAAAAAAATGAATCCTTGTCTAGATAAGAGAAAGTAGAGGTGGCTCAGACATAGATGTATCTCGGGGTAAAACACAGAAACACGGCTTTATGTTAGACTCAAATGGGAACTTTTGCATGAGAACGGGCTTTTTTGCACACTTTTTTGACACTCCCGAGGGATATGATTAGGATAATTCACATTTTATTTACAAACCATTACGAATTATTTATGAGTACATATTATATCAAAGAAACCAAATTTATTATTAGACTAATTGTGTGAAAATATTCAATTAATATTGATAATTTTCCTATTTTTTGGATTATACAGTATGATATGATCTAGTCTAGTGTATAGCATCATTCTAAAATGGCACCCAAAAGAATGAATGAGAAATCCAACAATATGCATGATCCAAAAAGTCAGAAGGATCATATCTTTCATGGTCTCAATCCATCATTTAGAACGGAAATAGTCTCCAACATATTATCATCATATGAAGACATAGTATTATGTGTTAATAAAACAAGTAATTAATTCTTTGAGTCATATGGCTTTAAAGTTATTTATGACAAAAGGGGTATGATAGAGAAAAAGGTGGATATAGAAAATAAGGGGAAAAGGATTTTCCAACATGTGATAACTGTGGAAAAATCAAATTTGTATATGATTGAATGGAATGAGAGTTTGTTATATGTGTGGAGAATATAGATACCAAATTCATGATTGAAAGGGTAAGAAAAAGGATTTGAATGTACAATTCGTCATCTAAAAGTATTTGAGTCACTACGTGAATAAATGTCCCTATAATCATAGTATACCCCAAATGATGCTATTGGATAATAATCAATTAGTGAAACAACTCTAGATGAAGATGAATGATTAGTGTACTTATGTTGAGATTAAATAATTTTTCCATAGTATTAATATATTAATGATGTAAAATTTATAATAATTATAGAGTATATAAGTATTTTATAGAAGTAATATTTCATTAAGTATTTGATATTGTATGCTACCATGTAAAGTGACAAAGTTTCAATTTAAATATTTTGGAAAATATATGGTTGGGAGAAATATTGCCATTATTGTTTTTCTAAAACTGAGATATTGATGTCATAAAAATAGATAATTGATTTGGATAAGGTAGAGTGGATATTATTTACATCCTTATAACTGGTTAATGGATTTTTTAAAAAGTGGTTTATACCAGCATTATTAAGTGTTTTAAACGTTTATGGATTTAAGGATTATATCCAGTATTCTATGTTCTACAGAAAGAATAAGGGAGTATATACACATTCAAATAATGTTTTATGGTAATTCAGATTGTTACCATATTTTAATAGAATACATGATGAAGTAATTCACAAGTTGTTATGTGACAATATTGATCATCGTTATGTTTACATTCCATAAAATTTATGGCTTGTTTCATTCGAAAAAAGTATTTTGGATTATTATAAAGGATGGAATGTATTACGTTGAAAATTGGATAATATTGTTTAAGGTTAAAAAATTTCTTATGATTATTTTATTATTGTTGTAAAAAGCTTAACCTAGAGGTCGGATGATAACCTGTCACATCTGGTATGGCCGCGAGACATGAACCCCCAACAGAAAGGCGATAAGGATGCATCACCTACCACTAGCCTACGTGATGTCCTGGTTGGTATAATGTACTTTTTTTTAAATGTTCTGACAAATGAATTATATATTATTTTTTTGGAGCCTTATATGATTTAGATAAATAGAATATTTTTGATTTCGATGATAATTTTGTGCTACAAATTAGTTAAAGTAAGGGATTATATTTGTCAAGTATTCTTTTTTCTTATTATATGTAGATATTAATTCTTAAGCATTAGGTATCATATCTTCAAAACCAAAAATATTTTGTCTTTATACCTTATGTTTTTTTTGAATTGAGGATATTTTAAATCATCATAGATTTATGGATTTGAGGACCTCAATTTTCCATTCCCTGGTTTGTGATTAATGACATTAATAAATACCTATAAATATTTATATTTTTTCTCCAATTATAATTACCACAAATTTATTCTTATTTGAAATCCTAATTTGGTGGAGACTTTTAATCTTTATTTCCCTCTTATTAAGACTAAATTTTATCAACCCTATTTCTGATGTGGTTTTCCATAAATGTATTTTCTATTTTAAAATTTTATTTTTGAAAAATATTTTATATTTGCGAGGATGAAATTTATTGGTGTTGGGAATAATCTAACACCCAAACATACATGATACATTTCTCTTTAAATAATAAACTCGTGTGTTATGTACGCGACACCGATTTCAAGCACACCACAACCTATCAAACTAGTCATTTTAAATGATGTTATAAGTAATTTTAACCACATTTTGAATTTTATATATGTTCCATATTATTTAATCATCCATTTATTGTGTTTCTATTATATAATATGTTGAAAATTTCAATTTTCCAATTAAAGTAGTATTTTTCAAAAAATACAGGATTTCCTCTTTTTAATGATGAACCCTTTTTAAATCCTATATTTAAATATTTTATATATTCAATATAATAAAATTAATTTATTCTTAAAAATATAATCAGAAAAATTTAGTTTGGATTAATTTTTGTTACTTTTATGATAACATTCATATTTTGATGAATAGAGGAAAATACTAAGTTTTATTTAAAAACAGTTTTTTTAGTTGAAAAAATTAAAAGTGATAAATTATACATTTGAGTGGTTATAAAGATTAATTTATATTATATTTTTTTCATTTAATATAATTTATGTCATTGGATGTAATTTCACAAATAAATTGTATATAATCACATGTTAGTATTTTGATAGTTTTTACTTTTTAAAAACCAGTTTTGGTATTGACAACAGCAAATAATTTTAAATTAATTTCTTCGAATTATGTGTTTTGAATTTGGAAAAATGGATTATATATTTAGAATTGGTAAGTACAAATTATTTAAATAGGTAACATTTATTTATTTTATTATGAATAGTTATATCAGTAAATATTTACTAAGGTTAAAGCGTAAATCTAGGAAATAAGGGTAAATAATAATATTATAATAATAATAAATTACACAAATACGGGTTCTAACACTATTTTTTGTTACATTTACTACCTTTAATATCCATGGGTCTTTTTTGGGACCCAATGGAGCCACATCAGAGTGATAATGAAATTTTATATTAATTAATTTCATGTAAAGACAAAAAATAACAACTACAGGTATCTTTTAGATAAAAAAATTAAATGAGGTTATATAATTTACCTATTAGACTATAAATTTTCATTGGAAAGATAAAATTATTTCCTAAATCCTGATATTTAATTTATAATTTTTAGACATAAAGTATATTTTTTATTTAGGGCACAATAATGATGCAGTATTTTATTTATTAAGGAAATAATCAAATTTATGATATTATAAATGTTAAAATAAAATAAAATTAATTTTTTGATGATATCCACCACTTTTATAGGAGAATATGACATATTAGGGTTTATTAAATTAATTTTTTCTATGGAATAATGTTGTTATAACTTTATAAAAACCAATTACTAAATAGTTTCACATTTGACATAAGTTAGTTTTTTAAACAAATACTATATTATTAAATGATATAGTATTCCTAAAATTATAATATTTTCCCAAAGTAATTAGATAAGATTATATATGTTATTATTAAACCAACTTAAATTCTCTCATCATTTTATAGTATGTAAATTAACGATATTATATAAAAATACAAGGAGACATGGTAAATGTTATACTATTTTACTAAGAGTTAAATCTAAAAGATAAGGTTAATATAGTGACCTAACATGTATAAAAACTATTAGTTGAGATACCATTTACCCATTGACACATTATCTTAGAAATAAATCAATTTTAAGATATTAAAAACATAATATGTGATATAATAAATTAATATTTCATGATCTTCCTAAAGTGCCCCTCACCCCTCTGATAATATGGTACTTCCCCTTCTTTCAAATTGAAACCTATAATGACATTTGTCTCAGCCAATCCCAGCCCAAATATACTCCAATTTACTCTCATATTAATATAGTTTCATTACATTGATCATAAATCCAACCTACGGTTCCCTTTTGTTCAATTCAAAAGGAAGAACCCGGGGAAAAGGTAATTATTTCATCACATCATTCAAATATATTTTTTTTATCTACTACATTTTTCCTTGTTGATTCCATTATAAAACAATAAATACAATAAAATATATATTATGAGATTTTATTATAAATATATTACAACCATATTACTTATTCTATCCATCGTCTGAATGACAAAGTCACAATGTGTGCGTACGTACGGCTTACCATCCCCACACTGTGGTGTAATTTGTTATTCATAATTATGAAATTTGGGTTGATATAATGATGTGTATTATGTATAAAATTAATTAAAGTAATAAAGTAATGTTTATGAATAATTAATATACAATCCAATTCCATACCATTTTATCATTAAAGAAATGATATCGTCGCCTGTGCGTAAGTACGACTTACCGTATCAACAAAGTGATGAGATTTTTTACTACGTGCACTATTAAAAGATTATTATAAAAATATATATTATTAATAAGTATATAATATACGATATAATAATGATACTGGATATATATATATATATATGTGTGTGTGTGTGTGTGTCTCATTCACTTACTTCTGTTCAATACAATATGAAAACAGAAACAACATTTATGTGTACATACGGCCTACCGTCTCTATAAATTGTGTTTTCCATTAAATATATATATCTATTATACATATTTCAATTGTGAATATATATGATAGATAAACAATTTTTTATATTCTGGACGAAATTAAATCATGATACATGTGATACGATCAAGAAGAACATGTTAAAAAAACATACGATAAAGAAAGCGATTATTTCCAGAAATGATACTTTAACAAGGAAATAATTATTAAATGTATATTATAAAGTCATAAATAAATAATATATGATATTATTCATATTAATATGGTTATGGAATAATTTAATAATATAATATGATCATTATACAGGTGGTTAAACGTACCCTCGACTAATGGAAAGCACAAGGTAAAGGTTAATTTTTCAATATCATTATTATCTAAGAATGTTTATGTTTAAATATCAAATGTGGAATATTTTTCATCCATATTCATGTTTCAAAAAAATTATTTTAAAAGGAATATTTTATGGTTTTATGAAATGGACTCATTATCTATATCATAATTTTAAATGTTTTAATGATTTATATATCTAAATCTTTTTAATTAATGTCCATATTTTCTAAATACTTTTAATTATTTAATTACTTGGAAATTATTGTTTTAATGAGTTAACATAAATTAAAAGATTCAATGTGGTATGGGACACTTTGATTCAAAAATCTATTTTAAATTATATCTTTTTAAAATTTGTGACTTTTAAATTATTTCACAAAAAACAAATATCACTCTCAAAGAGTTTTACTGATCATTTTAAATTAGTTCAACATCTTTTCTTTATTGAAGTATATTTTTTACAATACAATATTACATATTGTATTGAATGAGTAATTATATGATTGAGTGTGGATGTGCTATTTGTATACTATTCATGGTTTATGGTTAAAGTAATTACATTTTGTATGCATGTTTTTATAAGAATGTTTATATTATGATTCAACATTTTCATACGAGGAATGTGTTGGACCTAGTAAGTGATGGGTGGGGCCCGCTATAGCCCCTCGATGCATGAGCAGGTCTAATGATACAAACAAAAGTCTTGGAAGAAGTCCTTGAGAAAATTTATATTTAGTGTCTCGACAAGAGGCATTGACATTGTGGTTAAGATGTCTAGTATGATGCATTTCATCGTTATGATATTAGCTATTAATTTTACATGTTATCTTTCGACTAGTAGATTATCAATGTGAATAAGGAAAAGGAATTATTTGATTTATTTTATCCATATTATCGTGAATATTATCTTTAATTGGATTCTCATTCAATTTTATTCCTTTCCATAAATGTTTATGGTTATTTATTATATCTTTCGATATATTGTTTATCCTTACTGAGCATCTGAACTCACCCATTTATTATGTTTTATTTTCCCAAGATTCCATGAAGTGTACTATGATTTATATTATGGTTTAAACTTGTGGAATAACAAAATCCTCAAAAGATTATTTATGATTTGTTTTATGATTGAAATTTTATTGTAATGTTCTTGTATGTAATCTATTTTCCAAGACTGTTAAACTGATTGGTCTTTCGGAACTTGATTTGTTTAATCTTGCCAATGTAATAATGTAATTCATCGACTCTGGTTAACTAGTGTCTCGGTGTTACAAAACATTTAATTCACCTAATGGTATCGTGTGAAGTGTGTGAAACAAAAATGATGAATAGTTGATACACATCATTGATAAAACAAATTAACAAAATGGGTGTAATGAAAAATAAATGTGGCCTACCAAAAGTTTTATTAATTTATATTCAATATTATATTCTATTGTGTTATAGTGATCTCATTGGGTTCGATTCCTAAAAATCCACCTTAATTAATTAATTTGTATCCTTTTAATCTGATCCTCAAATTAAAAACATCCATTTTCCTTCCATAATAGTCCCTTGGGGTTATGTGAATAACCATAGTTAAATTCCATAATAATTTAATTAAATGTTATTATATTTAGGTTATTTGAAATATAAAAATATATTTACAAAATTATTTTAAATAAATTCAAATTTTAGGACCTTTTAAAGAAAAAGACTATCACAGACTTTCCTTTGATCACTCCTATGGTAAACCCCACATTCCAAATATCAAAAATAGTCTAATTATTTATTTTAAATAGTCCATAAAAATAATAAAACAAAACACAATATCTTCATGTGACATAATATAATTAATATTCATACAACAAATATTTAGGAACATCGGTCCCCAGAATCTCTTGCAATCTCAGTGTCTAGCTCCAAAAAATATTTCCTTGTATATTTCATTGTCTTACATGTAATAAATAAACTGATGAAAAATGAAATTATATTTTATATATAGTTTGTGATTTTTAAAATTTTATTACTCTTTGAAATATATTCAATGATTAAAAGCATTATATTTGGATAATATATAGTATCAATGATACTAAAAATATTAGGAATCAAGAGTCCACATCCATTTGTTTTCATATTCAAAACTATTTTTTCTTCTATTTAAAATCATAATAATAATTTATAGAATATAAATAGAAATAGTGTATGAAATAATAATTTTGATAAATATTAAAAATAATTTTAATAAGAATTATTTCATATCCAAAAAGTGTTTTTAATCATAAAATTATATATCTAAGAGATTATAGTTTACAATTGGCCAGTTGGAGTATTCTTGGAAATAATGTAGTGTGAAGTTTCATATGAAAATGATTACATGAGTTGAAATTTTTTATTAGTGACCCTAAATATCCCAAAATATTTTATTTTATATTTTTTAGTAAAATAATCTATAAAATTTTATTTTGATAAAATATGTATCAAAATAAAAGAATTAATGTAAAAAATCCTATCATGATGTCTAGGAACATAAAATTAATCATATGAAGACAAATGAAGTGATTAGTTTAATAACATTGAGTGTCATGAAGAAGTGGAGTCCAAATACATGCTCAACAACGTAAAAAACATGAATATGGTACATCATCATATTGTTAAATAATTGGTTTATTTATATCTATAATCAATTAAATGACCTTAGTTGGTAGGTTTTATCCGATAGTCATTTTTAGATGTGGTATGATTTACACTGATATGTAATTAGATTGACAAAATGAAAACCATTTAAACCAAATGGAAATCAAGAATGTGCTTATATATATATATATATAATAAATGAAAATATTTGATATTTATTTATTATACTATTAAATTAGATTAATAATATATTAAATGTATCATTATGTACACAAGGGATCCCCAAATAATATTTCATGCATTTTTTTCATCCAAAAAATTAAAAGAGAAGAAAATTTACTGCTCGATGAAAAAAATTTAGTAATTGATAGCTAATGATGATAAAATTGTTTTTTATTTGGTGAAAATT
This sequence comes from Viscum album, assembly GCA_963277665.1. Classification (NCBI taxonomy): domain Eukaryota; kingdom Viridiplantae; phylum Streptophyta; class Magnoliopsida; order Santalales; family Viscaceae; genus Viscum; species Viscum album. The sequence goes on along the minus strand of OY728162.1, from coordinate 1,361,473,766 downwards.
TGATATTTTCATCATTTTTGGATTCATATATAATGAAATAATATTAAATCATAATATATAATATGATTTTTTTATTCTTGATATCCTTTGATATATACCACATAAGAACACAGACACTAGGTAATTAGTATAATATGGGAATGTGTTTCATAATTTTGATTAACAATTAACAGTTATAGAAAATGTTCCAAAAATTATAATATTAACAAATTGATATATTTTATTTCAATCCCTGATTGTATTCTTTGGATGTATTGGTATATTGATGGTCAAGTCATTAGTTGTGGTTAATTAATGTTGTCTTTTTCCTCATATGATGAGTATTTATTCATATACATAAAAAATTGATATAAATAGTGTATGAAATTATCAATATAAGTTAAATTTGAAATTTTATATATTAGATGAATGGAATGTGATGAAATAATCCATCAAGGGGAATGACATTTGAGGTCATCATCTATCTGGTGAGTATATAATCAAATAATATTTAACATGGGATTAGCTATATGGGAATTATATAATATGTTTCATATGTTTACTCCCTATATAATTAAATGTGAGAATATGAAAATATATTATTTTACATCATATATCGAGTTGAAATAGGTTTTCATATTTGTTACTTTTTGGATATCACGTGAGATCATGTTATAGAATCTATACCAATAATTCTTTACTATAGTCCAATAATTATTTACATTTATGAATAATAAAAATTAAAATTATCTCAATAACAATAATGGCCCATGTAGAAGAAAGTTTTGGACAACTAAGAAGCGATTGTGTTTAATAAACATATAGGGTTTATCAGAATGTGTTTTAGAGATTATCCAAAATGAATTTTTGATCGATAATCACATGGTATTCCATATGATATGATACAAGGTGAAGTTAATGAAAGCCTTCATGAATTTTTTTATAAATATAAAAAATAAATATTGTACCTGAAATCATGAGTTATTTTATATGTTAAAAATGTATAATTGAATAATGATTATATAAATGTAATATGTTTTGGTAACTAATAAAGATATAACCTAAAAATATACATATTTTTTATTATTATATCATAGTGTATGATGTATATTTATTCTATAGTAAAATATTTATGAAATAAAGGCATACTATATTTCAAGGCAAATGATCTATCACAATTAGTGATTTAGGATATCATGCCACTATCATTGAAAATCTATGTGGATAACATAGAAAATCCATATAATTTGATTTGATATAATCAAAATTTATGATTCAAATAGATTTATTTTTATTGACTATGGAATTCAATAAAAAATTGATTTCATTTAGAAATCCAACATAATGGCTATCCTTGAATGAAAATTTTAATAAGTTAAAATATGTAGTAGATTTTTAAATTAATTTAATTAAAATTTTCTTTGATGTATGATTGAAATTTTTTTAGAATTAATTTATTTAATAATATCTCATGAACATAAGAGTAAATTATATGATGTAAATTAAATCTCAATTGAGTAATATATAATAAGTCCCAATCCATTAAGATGATGTCAGCTCATCAAATATATTATACAATGTATAACGTTCATCATAAAACATCATTACCTAAGACAGTAGTTGTTGTTGTTTAGTATAATAATACCACCCATTCATCTGATGATTAATTATATCTTATATACACACCATAGAGTTATAATCTTAATGGTTGTTTTCATGTGATCCTTATCATTCTGAATACTGAATATATTTTTTGAATCCCACATCGGTAAAATGTGTTCATGTTTAATCATTTTATATTATTTGTTGTCCTCGTTTGGTTTTCATACATGACATAAGTTAGTAAAATTAAATCGCTATATATCCATCTAATTTACACATATAGAATAAAGATATCAACAAGTAAAACAAAATTAACATTATCACTTTATCGAATATAAAATTCTGGTTATGATAATCATCTAATACATTAATAATTTCATTAAAAATACTATAATTTTCATGAGTTATAATTCCCATTTTATCAATGACATTTAATTTTAATGACATATTATATTCAATGAAAATATTTTATTAATAATGATGGGAAGAAACTAGTTTTATTAAATAAATGAAGAATATATTTCATTTTGGGTATATGAGAACACATTACATAGCCTTATAGGGAAAAGGCGCACAAAGGACCTTGAAGAATGAATAATGTCCCTTTGGGTATTAATATTTGTCCACTACATGTGTTTTAATGAAACATTAGACCATTATAGATTCTCTCTACATGGCTTCAACATTTCCCACAATCAGCCATCACTATCACCATTTTCTCCTGCTTGACATTCTCTACATGTCTCATTGATGTTAGCCATGTGTTCATCATCACCATGTGTACTTTATAATGCAGTCATATACACTTTTATAAACAAACTATAAAACCCTAAGGTCATTCATTGATGAATTACTTTCAAACTCTACGTGATATAATAATGTCAAACTGACCCCCACTTTCACCTAAAATACTATATAATGCGGTCCACTACCACATCAAGAGCCTTCCAATGATGCCTAATGGAACACCTCCTATTATGGAGGACCTCCACTAACAATCATAATATGATTTTCAAACCAATCTTCCAGTACCCAACTAACCCAAATTTTCATGAAACTGATAAATTCAACCACAATTCAATTACACGGTCCTTCGATCCTTTCCACCATTTGTTTCCAAAAAATCCTCCCACCAGAGGAAGTAAGTGTTCAAACCCCCATTCCATGATGAAAATAAATTTCCTCTTTAAAAATAAATCAAAACTTATTCTCACACAAAAGAACTTTATATCCTCATTCATTGAATTAATAATAAAATATTTCAAACATAAAATTCACAAAAAGTGTAAAATTTCATCCAAAAAACTAATCTTTATGGTAAAAACATTATAAGACTTATATATATTTTTCTATAATCCCGTAAATCATTATTCAATTCAAAAACAAAATTCCTCCATAATCTATTAATAATGTCATAAAGAATTTCTTTTATTCCTTTTTTAAAAACATCAAATTCTGTTCTAATCTATTTATAAAAAATGTTATAAGTATAATATATTAATCAATACAACACAATAAAAAATTTGAAAAAATATAATTAATTTATGCACCGTTATTAATGATTATATATTTTGGAAGTATATCCTTTTTAATGAAACATTCAATTCACACAATATAAAAAAATTTATTATGCAAATAAAAATAGTTTTTCATTCAATCAATTTTAAATAAAACTATACATCATCTAGAATCCATTTTTATTTTTGAAGTGGTCAAATGAAATAATGGATTTTAACAACAAGTCAATCAATAATAATTATACAAACATTTGACATATACTATCTTCTATAAATTTTATATGGTATAAATTTCAAAATTGGGTTCTCAATATAGAGACTCCACTTTTGTTTATTATAAAATTCAATTAAGAACCATTTAAAAAAATTACTAATAAGGTAAATTATTGATATTCTAATTCCTTCATCCATTAATGACTCCAATAGATATTTCAACGACATTATATGACACATCAAAAAGAATACATTAATATTGTTAATTGAGGATGCATATTTTATTGAACATTCCCATTATAAAATTGAATAAATAAATTTATTATTTTTTAATGAAGAAATTTTAATCCATTTATAATAAATAAAAAAATGTCAATTCAAACATTAATAGGTTCTAAATATGTCATCATTGATTTCCAAGATGACACTGATCATTTCTTATAAATTTTCGTTTCACAACCCCTCCCCAAAAATTATAACCATCAAATTTCATAAATGGGGGAAGACTCCAGTCATTCCTAAGCCACATCTCTAGTAGGACCCGAGATAGTGAATAGAACCTAAGGTATAATAAAAATAGATATGGGAGGGATTACCCTCAAATAGAACATGTTCAAAAGACAGAGATAAGATAGGTACCATGAAAATCCTGTTAAAATTGAAACATAAATTAAAAAATAAGAACACATATGAAATATCATGAAATAACTACATAAACTAAAAGGGAAACATCTTGTACCAAAAATAAGTTAAATTATAGTAACCACAAACCCCAAACATCACCTAGAAAACCCCAATCTAGTAGTTACTAGCCAGATCTCAACCCTACTCCCGTTGATCTGAAAATCCATTTATATAATTCAGTGTGTGTATAAAATGCTCTCATAAGGGTCCTCTACGAATCTCTTCATGAAAAAGTAAATAATTAATGCTAAAGAACAGTGAGCAACAATTTAAACTAACTCGTCACTTAAATAAGTATACAATGTTCAGAGACATTCACCAGATACTCTCACTATGTTTCTTATATAAGAGTGTATAAAAAATAAATATTATCAAGGGTAAAATTCCACCACCTCACCAATGTTTTTCTATTTTTACCAAACACCAGATTACATGAATATCTTTCTCCAAAAAGATTATCCTTACTACTCCTGAACAATGCTCCAGAACAATCAAATCATGAAACTCACCATCGCATCCACATTATTAAAGGTAACTATCTAGTTTATATGGTCCACTATATATTTCATAATGTGTACCTTATATATTGTATTATACCTCAATGAATAACATCCTAGACACCGATTACAAATCCACATGGAATCACAAACTATACTCATTACATCAATAATAGTTCTTAGGAAACAATATCATGAATATATGTGTGTTAGAAAAATACATTCAATTACATCCCTCTATAAACATATATTGAAACAAATGACTACAATGAAAACCAGTACATGAAACTACCATGAGAATTGTTTAGGGTCAATGAGGGTAGTCAGCCATACATTCTCCCACAGTGATGTTGCAGTAAACACCCCTAGTACTCAAAATCTATGTGATGTCAGTTTCCTTAACTGACATGATGGAGTATCATATAGAAACATGAAAACTAAATGATATAATATTGCTCACAACCATTATCTGGGAATAACCTAATAATATACTAAACTCCAGCTCCCATCTCTCATAATCATATCTTCCACTTCTGAGACAATATATCCTATAAGCACACAATCATTCAACGAGATACATTATGTTAATTATCCATTTTTATTAGTTGCACATTACTTTAATTATATATTTGATAATTAATTATCCATTATTAATTACACAATAAATTTCATTTTCATTAAAACTAAGTTTTATGTCCTCTATAAAAAACAATATAAGCCCATATTTTCTCAGAAAAACAACACAAGCATTGTATCCAAGCCAACTCCAATCCAATGGGTTTAACATTATTTATTCATTTATTTAACAACATTACCACCTTCCATATTTACATATATTATAGGAAAAATTTATAATCTACCTAATAGAAGAGTATCAAAACAATGGGTAGATGAACTACCCATCAAATCTTCAGTACCTATAGCAGGAGTGTAGACCCATCAATCCTTTGGAATTTAAACACGGAAAGTACATGGAAAACCCCACATGGCGTTTTCTCTCTTAGATAGTGGGTTATCAAAACCATCTACCTAAATAAGTTGGGAAATTAATGATGAATAAAAAACCATATATTCAACAATAATCAAAATATCATATCAATGAGAATGTCTAGTTTCAACCCATTCAATCATATCTCGCGTCCTCATCGACCCCCAAATGCATAAACTTACAAATCATTCTATAGGTTTATGGAGTAGTGGATGTGAATTATTGGGTATACCCAGAATTAAATTTTGTTGTTAATGACATTTAATCTTTGATCAATCATTATAATAAAATTACAGATCTTTAGAACAGAAGAAAGAACGAAATAAATTAGGTTAGTCCTAAAACTATAGAGTGGATAATCATATGTTTGTTATAATTAATTTTATTAAAATCATGGAATTACCTTGATGGAATTATCTCTTTGTTGATGTTTATGTTCTTGATATAATGTGATTTGTCATTGTGTCATAGAATCCATGTGTATTATTCCTCTATCCTTTATATGTACGTGCTCTTCGTATCTCTGGATGTCGTTTAAGGGATCTCCAAGTGCATGCATGGAAGATCCTTCACTTGTGATGTCCTCTGTTGACTAAAATGATCTGATGGAGGAGGATCTCAATCTCATATATTGAGATAATTCTTGGAAGAAAATAAGTCAATCTAGGCTGAGGAGCATTCTATTGATCTGTTAGGCACATCCACAAAAAATGGCCATTCTAATAACAATTTTATAATTGGAATTTTAAATACCTAGAATAATAAAATGAATTAATTAACGAAAATAATTTTATCATTTCATTTAATTCATAGTAAGACCCCATGTCTAATAATGACAGTTATCGAATATTGTTAGTTGACATGTCCTCAAAAAATTACACCATATATTATTTATTTAATTAAATAATATTATTTCTCACAAATTCCCAGAAAAAAATATACAATGTGTATAATAAAATTCAAGGCATGTAATTTTTTTTTCATTCTCTTTATTTACTCCACCACATTTATTAGACCTTGAATAATGGATATTTATTTCCCAAATAGATATAACTTTATTAAATGCTAATAAATATATTAATTTTCAAACAATATATTCTCCCAAATAACTAGGGTCAAAATAAATGTGATCAGTCATACATGAATAATTATTAAATCAAAATTGGTAATAATCGTTATTCACTTTATTGAAATTAATATTTAACTATGATACTTGAAAAAACATAGTATGTGGCCCTCTATTCCTTTTTCTCAATGGCATTAGGTGATGTTTTCCTAAAGTACAAGGTTTGCATTGGGAAAATCACCATGGAACCCATATAGAATTAATATAATGCTGCAATGATGTGTCACCTCATTAAAATGCTTACGGTAATGTAATATCGTTTTCTTGATATCAGGAATCATGTGGGTTGCAAGCTGGTGCTGTCAACCCATGTGTTTGGTTTATCGTTCTTTGAATTCTTGGAATTTATCATTCCCATTCCTCACCATGTTCATTAATTTATATAGGCTATATCAATTCCATCATAGGGCATGATATATCTACATCCATTAAGGAACAGATGGGACACATCCTTTCTCACATTATCTTTTAATGTAGTATAACTCATGATGCACCCAACATATCCTACCTCACTCTGAACATTGAATCATTACAGTTTTTGACAATACATCTAAGTGTTCGAGTAGGAATACCATTAATAATAGTCATAATGTCAAAGGACCAATACACACATATGTAGAGAAGAACATCCAATGACACTATAAAATTTGGATTTACTATTGGTGGGTCTCGTTCTCATAATATCTTTTTGGATATTACATAGGGATCACACCATGAGAAGGTGCCTCAATGTTTTATGAGTCATCTCCCCTAGTTGCATTTACTATTTGTGACCATTAAAGAACATCATCCATCCATTGAACATATATATTCCAATATAGTATTATAGCCCTCATAGGTTCTCATCATAGTAGGGATCCTCTATGACCCTTTAATGAAACAACTATCCTTAGGAGAATATCACATGAATTTTCAAAAAAAAATAACAATAAAGATATGATAAGGTTTTTATTAATGACTAAAGTAAAAAATTGTCAGTTCTAGGCCACCAACTCCAATAGACTCCCACATGGACAAGAGCCAACTGCTAACAACCTTTAACGTGCTAACTCCCAAATGGTAATCATACTTCCTCAAAGATCGGCCTTTAGTCTGGGGTCTTCCACCATCTCTTCTGTGGACACTCGGTCCACTATAACCTCACCCATTTGATAGAAATCCTTCAATAGGTGATACTTCCGAAGTATGGTCTTTATCTGTCGATGTTTCATTGGATTTTTTGAAAGATCCACTACTGTAGTATTTTCATAATACAATGTGATAGGATCTTTACTTTTAATCACCACATCAAGAACATGTAAAATGTTCCGAATCCAGATGGATTTCTGGGATTCATCTGAAGTCGCAATATTTTCGGACTCCATTGTAGAATCGGAGAAAAATGGTTTCCTTGAACTCCTCCAGCTCACAGCTCCTCCATTGAGACAAAAAACATATCCATATTTCAACTTCAGGTCATTCTAATCTGCTTGAAAAATAGCATAATAATTTCCTCTCATGACAAGATCCTCGTCTGCTCCATACACCAAGAAAATATCCTTAGTACTCAGATACATATGCATTATCTTAACTGTAGTCCAATGAAATTCTCTTGGATCTACATTATATTAGCCTACCATGCTCCCTGAATAAGAAACATCTAGCCTCATATATAATATGTCATACAGGATGGATCTTATAGCTGAAGCATATGGGATCTTACTCATTCTATCTTTCACTTTTTGTGTATGAGGACATATTTTCATAGAAATATTTATGCCATGTAACACTATAACCATTCTCCTATTAGATTTTTTCAATAATTAATATCATTAGTATCTGGTCAATGTATGTACCATGACTCAATTCAACCATCCACATGGATTTATCATGAAAAATAATGATCCCTAGAATGTAGGATGCTTCACCCAATCCCCTCATGGAGAAACACTTGTTCTACCTGTCCTTAATTGATTGTATGCATTGAACATCATTTCTAATAAGAAACATGTCTTCAGCATATACAACTATGATAATAACGACATTTCCCTTAAACCTCTTATAAAAACATGACTCACATTCATTCTTAATGAAACCAAATTCTTTTATTTCTTCATCAAATCGAATGTTCCAAGACCTAGATGCTATCATTACTCCATCAATGTATTTCTGCAACTTGAAAACTCATTTGGCTTCACCTTGTATTGCAAACCCTCCTAGTTGAGTGATATAAACATCTTCCTGAATGTTCCCATAAAAAATGTTATTTTGACATCAATCTATCAAATCTTGTAGTCATGGTAAGCTACTATGGAAATTTTGATTCCTGTGGATTTAATCATGGAAACTTCTGAGAACGTTTCATCATAGACAATTATGTGAGGTTGTCTAATTTCTTTGGCCACTAAACCTGATTTTTAGATGTTAATGTGACCTTCCATGTATATTATTCTCTTGAATACCCATTTTCAACCAACAGGATTAACATCAATATGCTCATCGACCAGAACCCAGACTTGGTTCTCATATATGGAATCTATCCCAAAATTCATAGCTTCTAGACATCTTGCAGATTTTGAGCTTTCTACTGCTTCCTTGTAGGTGAGAGGTTAATCATTTTCCAACAACATTGTTTCACAATTTTTAGTGACTATGAAACCATCTCTCTCTGGTTCCCTTACATATTTTTGGATCCTACATAATACATGGATTTCTAGAACCTCCTACATGGGGACCAGTGGAACATGTTCTTATACCAACTCATGTGTATCATGAGCATCAACTTCATCAAATTCAATAAGACTCCCACTATCCTTTCTGAGGATGTTCTCCTTGTCAATAAATACGTCATGACTGGTGACAATTGATTTTTTGACTAAATGGTTATATAGGTCATATCCTTTCATTTACTAGGGATATTCTATAAAATCCCGGTGTGCTAGTTTTTTTCATGAGATGGCCTTAACAAATTCCTCACATCCCCATACATGTGTGTTCAATAAAATGAGTTTATCTCCTTTCTATTACTTGGAGGTATTTCCATTTTCCTCTTTTTTTAGTACTCAGATTAATGTGGGTCTTGGAGTTTTTAATTCATATCCCCAAAAGTATTATTGATGATCTCCATGAATCACCATTGATCTCACCATGTCCAATAGAGTGTGGTTCTTCCTTTAACTAAAACATTTCCATTATGGTGTATAAGGAGGACTGACTGGAAATAGAATACCAGACTCCCGTAGAAGATAGATGAACACTTGGTTTAGATATTCTCCACCTCAATCCTATCAAAGATTCTTTATTTTCTAACCAAGATTATTCCCTAATTCAAAATTAAATTCCTTAAATATATCTATGGATAATAGAATATACCTAATTAAGTAGAAATATCCATATCTACTCAAATAAATAGTATATGTTATGACGTAAAAATATCCATCTCCAGCTTATACTGGGATTGGTCCACACACATCCGTGTGCAACAATACATGATGCTCTGGGGCCCTTTCAACATGTCCATTGAAAGGTGGCTTAGTCATTTTACCATGAAACAAGTGTGACATCTATAATGTTGTTTTATCGCAATAGAGTCTAAATAGATATCTTGGTAGACCCTTTTCAAGTGTTTCTCGTTTACAGGACCGAGACAGTGATGCCACAACTTGGTGATGTATGATTCATGTGAGTTTTTTGCATTATTGGTTGCCAACACTTATTTTTCATAATATAATAGATAAAAACCATTATTTAAATGTGCCACACCATACCATATGTTGTTCTAATAAATGAAGAAACCCATATTTCCAAACCTGAAACAAATCCATCCATATCCAAACATGGTACAAAAATTATGTTTTTGGTAACACTAGGAACATAATAAAAGTTACGTAAAACCAAAAACATCCTGGTTGGAAATGATAGGTGGTAATTTCAAATGCCTAATGCAACCAAACTCACACCATTGGAATCTCAAAAATCCACCTATCCCCTGTAAATCATTCTAAATGTACATGGTTTTTAAATTTTTATACATATATGATCCCTACAAGCTATATCAAATATTTAATGTGTACAAATGGAAATATTTCACTGCATAAAAAACACACATTTAGCTTCCCCATTCTTCTAGGTGTAGTTCCACTTTGAGTGGCCTTGTCTCTCACATGAAAAAAATATCATCACTAATTCCTTACCCTACCTATGGATCTTCCCCTTCATGGAGGGATGGTGCTCAGGGGATTCAGATTGTTTATAAGTCCTTAGCACCTTTTCCTTGTCCTTCCTTTTCTAATTCATCATAATGATTGTTGGTTTGTCATACCCCATGTCCTTATCTACCTAGAAAATTATGGTTAGATGTTCTGATAGAAAAATTTCATTTTTCCTCATGTTATATTTGATAATAAGTCTAGAGAAGGTCTTGGGAATTGATGATAAGATGTGATCTGTATGCAACTCATCTGGGTACATAATCCCTATGATATCCAGACATTTAATGTATCTAATAATCATGACTACATGAGGCCCAGCTAGCACAAACTCTTCAAGAATTGTTGTGAACAGGGCATTTCAGATCTCATCTCTCATGTATCTCTTTCTCATGATAGATATCTTTATGGTGAGACATCAAACAATACACGTCCATTTTTTCATGTGGCATCAAGAGTTCATTTGATATGGCCAATAACATGAAACATTAGAAATCTGTGGCATCATCCATATGTTTAATATAAACAGATGGTTCCTCATCACTGGACGCTTTTCCAAGCACTACAAGAGTGTGCTCTTCCAGCACATACAATTTCTTCTCGTGGTGAAGGATGACATGTAAATACCTCAGTCATTCCTAGAAATTGGTCACTGAGAGAAGGTTATCCTTCTAGAGTATGATTTGAAATGATATTATTGATGACATTTTCCTTTTGGTTTCGACAAATTAAGATGATCAAAGGTTTAATATTTTTTTATGATAAAACTGAGACAAATAAATAAATTAATACATATTAGTCTCCCAATATTTTATCAAAATTCAATAGCCATCAACATTGACTTCAGAATATTCTTTTTCCTTAATATTCTAGTGGCAAGGATCCATATTTACTTCACATTAACCCAACTATGGTTTCTCAAGAAACATGAAGGATTTTAGGTAGGCATTCCAAATGTCAACTGCTTTAACTCATAGATCGATGATCCATTGAGTGGACTCCCCAATCCTAAAATCATTTTATTTTGGATTTCCTCAACCATTGCCTCATAGTAACACCATGTCCAGCTGTGGAAATCAACCATTGATGTGAAACAACTCATGTAAACCCAAAACATTGAATTAGAGTTCCCTGATAATTGAAAGCACCACATCTAGGGTGGGTCAGGCACTTCGAACTATGATTCATTTCTATCCAAGATTATAGAAGGCTATACCGAATTAATATTTGTTTTAGGGATTTTATCCTTATAAATAAATTTACATTTTATTATCATTGATTACATGATTATTATTATTATGTTGTATATTCAAAGGAGATTAACCATGTCTACGATAGTAGTTATGCATATTCTGATCTTATTTTAGTTCCATCTTGCAAGCTTGTTTAACTTATTAATAGTGTGATTGTGACAACACACCCACAATAAATAAACCATGAAGCTGACATAAATAAAATAAATGGTATGATCATGATATTTTTCTACTGGTTATTTTATCAAACATTTGTTAAGCTAACCCATGAACTAGTGGAGAAGCACCTTGAACCTTTTGGGTTCATGTTTACAGCTTTCCACCTATCCACCTTCATATATTTTTGGATAGGTTTAAACATTGATCCAAACTTGAGCCGCTTACACTAGCATGCGAGCTCCATCTATTATATATGATTTTCTATCACACGCATGTGGGGGTAAAATGGGGAATTAAATAAATGCTACCTTGGGCACATAATACCTTCTTATTAATTAGGATAAGGCTCATAGGACATCCATTTTAATTTAAATAAAGAAATTAAAAAAACCATTCACAAACAAAGGTCGTGGTCTTGATCATGATCATAAATACATGAAATTATATTTATACAAAAAACATATCATTTAATTCTTTAATCATTCTTGTTTAAGATATATCATGCTCGAATAAATTAATTATCTTTAATTAATAAATTCTTTTATCTTAAACCCATTTTATCAATTTCATTGATATTCACATCCATCAAAGTTTTTAACAAATAAAATCATTTCAAATTATCTTTATACATAACCCTTACCTTGGAGGCAGCCCGGTGAATTCATGTTTATAACAAACCAATGAGTAGAAATTAACATTACACAAATATTAAATTAAACTCATATATATAAAACACCTATCACGTGTTGTGACTCAGCCTTACACCTACAATATAGTACACGTCATAAGGGTTTGTAAAATATAATAATAAAATTTAATAAATTAGTGTAATTTGGATGAGTTCACAGCATGTCGTTCTGATTACATGAAATGTACTTCTATTCATCGCACATCTGAAGTACACACCCAAGGACAGGGCGTGTAGATGTACTTTTGAAATCATTGGTGTACATGGCATGTTTAGTGGGACACAAACTGTGTAGTATCCCTGTAACAAAGTTTCCAGCTGGGAAATCTATTTATGGGGTACATGGTCCAACCCTAACATGAAGGGATTTCATGTCATGTTTAGCGGGCCACAGAACATGTAATCCGAAAATTGAGTTCCATCTGTTCCTGGTGAACACACAGAGTCTTAAAGACATAGAAAGGATCCAATGACACTGTCTAATTTTGCGGACCATCCCGATGCATGGAACCTATACTACATGGAATGCACTACTAAATACAAACTATGTATTCTAGTGTTGTATGACTAGTAATCATTGTCACATCCAGATGAGATCAACTATATTATTTTAATCAAAATAATATTTAAAAAATCATTTTTGTATGGTTAACGAGAAATGAAAGAGGAGGAATATATCACAAGATTTAGATTTATAGAATGATTATTATGAATTAAAACAACTAAATAATTAAATGTGTTAATAATTTATGAAAAACTAAATCATTATATTAAATTATATTTCCCCTTTGATATCACTTCTAGGTTCTGGGCACAATAGAAGCATGCTGGTGGGTTTACCGAACATTAAGTTTTTGTATTAATTACATTTAATCTGAGATCTGTCATGATAATAAAATGTCAGATCTTCAGAATAGCATGAAGAATGAAAAAAATAAGGGAGTCCCATAGCCATACCATGGATCATCGTATGTTTGTTATAATTAATTTAATTAAATGAAAAGAATTACCTTGATGGAATTATCTTTTCGTTGATCATTTCGTATACGATCTGATGTGATCTATCATTGTTTCATGGAATCCATTGGTTCGATTCCTCTATCAGCAATCCACATACTCTCCACATATCCAAGGACATTTCTAGATTGATCTTTAGTTTCTAGAGTAGAAGACCCTTTGCTTGTGATTTCCACCTTCGATCTCCTTGATCTAGTGGAGGAGGATCTCTCTCTCTCTCTATCTCATGGCATGAAAGAATTTATTGAAGAAAATAATTCTCTCTTTTCTTTTGAGCTTTCTCTTAATCCGTTGGCCACAACAACACAGAATTCATAGGCTAATAATAATCATAAAGTGGTTATTTAAATTAAATAGAATAATAAAATTAATTAATTACCTAAAAGCATTTATTCATATCATTTAATTATTAGTAATATTATTTAATTAAATAAATATATTTATTTCTCACAAATTCCCAAAAAAAATACACGACGAGTATATAAATATACACAAAGTTTACTTTTGATTTTTCATTCTCTTTATTTCCTCCAGAACATTTATTAGACATCGAATAATGGCTATATATTTCTCAAATAATTATTAATGGATTACACTCTAAGAAATATAGTATTTTTCCCACAATATATTATCTCAAATAACTAGTGTTGAATGAATTTAGATTAATAATCCTTCAATGATTATTAAATCATAATCAGTATTAATCATTATTCAACTTGAAAAATTAATATTTAATATTGATACATGGGCACAGTTACTGTGTGAACCTCTAGGCCTCTTTTTCTGTTCAATTAGGATTAGTTTTACAAATTTTCAAGGTTATCATCTAGAAACATGCCAAGACATCTATTAGGAATGAATTTAATGCCACAATGACATGTCACCACCTATGAACACTTAACATGTAATGTAATCCCATTTTATTGATATATAAAATTAGGCGGGTTGCATGTTGATGCCATCAAACCATGTGTTTGATTATTCTTGCTTGGACATCCCAGATTTGGAAATTCCAATTACTCACCATTTCCATGGATTTATTTATGGTATATCAATTCTGTCAATGGGAATGGGATATCAACTTCCATTATGGAACATAAGGGAAAATTCTTTTCTCTCGTTATCTATTAATGCAGTATTACCTATGACGAACCCAACATATCCAACATCATTGCAAACAGTGTGTCATCACAGTATTCATCAATACATCTATTTGAATGAGATGTAATGACCATTAATAATGATCATAAAGTCTAACGACCAATATACATGTCCGCATATAGGAACATCCAATGGCACTATGAAATGTTGATTTCCTACTAGCCGATCTCATGATTATAAAATCCTCCTTATTATTACCAAGAGAGAACACCATGAGAAGGAGCCTCAATGTTTTATGAGTCCTAACCCCAAATGGATTGTATTATTTGAGTCCCCCAAATAACATAATCTCATCAAAGAACATATATTGTGGAATAGTTTTATGGAACTCCCGGGTTCTCATCATAGCAGGGATGCACTATGACCCTTTAATGCAATAGTTATGATTAAGAAATTATCACATGGATTGTAACAAGAAATAACCATCAAGATGTAATTATGTATTTATTAATGAACAATGCACAAAATATTTTGTTCCAGGCTACAAACTCCAACACTTTCCACTTGAGGCGTCAACTGTTACAACAATGAATGGGACTCCCCGCTACACATACCACAAAATACCAACAAATTCATCAATCAAATTCTCACAACACATCATAAGAAGTACTAAAATAATATATAAATGGGATTCATGGACTTAAACAAGTCATCCATGCTTCATAGGCGTTGAGATCTCAAAGCTTCAAAGCACAATCAACATGGCCTTTACCAAAACCAAGCAACTCAGGCCCTACAAAGAAAATATATTATATTCATACAACATTTTGTTATTATTTCTTGAAATAAAAGATTCATTGTCCTATAATTCCACTAAGATAAACATTTGAATCAAAATTATAATACTATCACAAATTAATTAAAAAAATAAATTAAAATTCCTTTAATACTATTATTAATACGCATCTACAATCATCTAGTTAATCAACTAATTATATCAAACACACATAGGTGCCACATTTTAATTCTCATAAAATTACAATAGCAACTGGATTCATTAATATTCAACTTTAAATAGTTATCCAATTAATTATCAATTAATTTAAAATTTAAAATCTATATCAAATTTCCATCAATAGCAATGTACAAAATAAAGAATGGTATTGATATGACATTATATAAAAAATCAAGAGGTATGAACATCACTAAAGATTGATACCAATTCATTAATATATTTCAAATATTTTTAACTACAATTTTACTTTGATCACATTGTATAAAAAAGGATAACAATACTATTTCATGTCAATATATAGGGACGAAGTGAATCTTTTATGTCAAAAGGTCATCAATTTTCTTTTCATGAGAATGGGCCAACACAAGAGATTATGAAAACCTCTATTATAATGATAGCATCCACCTGAATTCTTCATGAAACTAATGCACAAACCAACAACTAAGAATTCTCTGTTATAAATATAGTGATCGCATTCCATTACATAGAAATGATGAACATACAGAAACATATAGAAGAAACAAGAAAAATATAGGTAGAGTGTACCAAATTACGAGGACAGATCAACGCATCTTGGTTGTACCAAAATAGAGTGTGTGTATGTAGTAGGAAAAAATCTATTGGGAGCACGATCTTAGGATAAAATAGAATGAAAGACTCTGACAGAAGGAAGAAATCTGGGCACCACTTACAATGGAAAACAAGTTGGAAAAACAAGGCAGAAGGTATTTCAGCCTACTGAAAATCTAAATGCGATAGTGGTTTAGATTTTCCTTTTAAAGAGGATATATTCAACAATAATTTTTTCACCAAGTAAAGGCACTATGACACTTAGGAAATATTGGAAAGAAATTATGGTCTTTTAATCAGCCTTAAATATCTTAAAACATGTCTTTGAATTCAATTTATAAAAAAAATAATGTGAAAGGGGACAAATTATTGCAAAGTGGAAACACTGTTCAAGACTCACCATTATAATAGTCACCATTGGATGAGTCACTGTTCGAAGAGTCATCATTGGATGAGTCAACATTGGATAAGTCACCATTGGATGAATCACTATAGGACATGCCATTGTTGGATTACTTTCTATTTGAAGAGTAACCATTGGATGATTCATCATTAGATGTGTCATCTTTATATGACTCACTATTGAATGGCTCGCTATTGGACGAGTCAGCATTGGATGAGTCACCATCAAACTACTCACTGTTAGATGAGTGATTGTTTAATGAGATACTATTTGGTGATTCACTATTTGTTGTGTCACTGTTCATTGAGCTACCCTTGGGTGAGTCATCGTTCTTTGAGTCACCATTCAACAAGCCACCATTCTATAAGCTACCGTTCGGTGGGACATTATTCGAGTTTCTCCACTCTAAGTCACTGTTGACGACTCACCATTCATGAAACAATGTAAAAAAAACTAGATATTATAGAAAAGTGTTAAAATAGGTTACCTTGACATACAAAAACACAACTAACACCAAATTTTCACAATGAAATGCCCCAAGGAGGCCTGTTCCATTACATTATATACCTATGAAAACATTATCAACCTATATAATATAAAACCCACCTAAAGAGGAAATACAAAATGGGTCTTCCAAACATCCACACTAGTAAAAACCTCTCAAGGCTCTCAACAAAACATGAGCTCAACAACTAAAAAATGATCAATGAGAAACCACCAAACTACCAAAACGAGCTCTTACACACACTCATATGGGAGATACCTCTCAAAAGAGAGAATTTCACAATAATTAATTAATGAAAGAAATCTTTGAACAAGATAGGCTATACAAACACTAATAGAGAAACATTACAAAATTATATCAAAACATCATTCCATTCGGGGTGTTGAGGACATATATGTGATTAATATTCCCAAGTACTCTCCTCCACACTATTGTGTGTTCACATGACGCGAAGTAATGGGATTTCGAACTCGCAAAAAACCTTCTCCTTACAGTCCAGAATCTATACAGGCGTCACCAAGAAGGTTGCATCATCATCAACAAATATCTCTCCCCATTTGATGACGTCGGAGTGATAATAAATAATATTACGGAGCTATACCATATGGAAGATATCATGTATCTGAATCATATGTGGGGGAACATATTCTTGATAAGACAAAACTCCTTCATGAGGAAAAACCTTTAATGGCCCAATAAACTGCGGAGAATGCTTTCTCCCATAACAAAACTATCACTACCAAGGATGGGGAGTCACCTTTAGAAACATGTGATCAATAATTTAAAACTCTACAGGTCTCCTTCTATGATTGGAATAAGACTAATGAAGATCTAGTGCATCATTCATCTACTCAAGAATCACTTGATCCATCTTTGACATATTCAGTACCAGTTCCATCCCTTTCGTTATGGGCCCTGTGATCCTAGTCCAGTAATATATACACCGTCATGGTAGTCATTATAAGTCACCAAGTGGTGTCATACCTATTGAGGAGTGGAAAATATTTTTGTAATATAACTCTACCATGTGTAGATTCATCAATCATGGACATCCAAATTTCAGGACTCAAGAGTAGAACATGTATTCTAGAGTCTAGAGGGTCCATTATGTCTGACAGTCTGTATATAGATGAAAAGCAGGGCTAAGGAATAACTATGAAACAAAATAATATTACAGACCTCTCCACACCCAGGAGATGAAAGGAGTATCTCGACTGGAAATGATCATCCTAGGGACTTAGTGATGTCAATCCTCCTTATATATATATGACCAAAAAATACACCCACATAACCTATCTCCTTGATTACTATGATATTGGATGATTTCGTCAAACAATCCACTAATACCCAAATAACATCATAGCCCCCCCCCCCCCGAGATCAAGATAAACTAGATGAAAGCTATCAAGATTTCTTATCACTTCCACTGAGGAACATATAATTGTTGGACAAGACCCCTCAGAACATAGTTCTCGACCTCCATATTCTGCAAGAAAAAAAACAAGACAAAAACTCTTCAACTACACCCCTCAACCAAGACCACCAAAAATTTCCTTCAAAATCACAGTTCATCATTTTCACACTACGATGTACTGTTGAGAGTGAACTATGGAACTCTTTGAGAACCGTCTCACAAGATTCCAAAGGAAACAAATACCTTACTCAAAACAACAGCCATATGCGTTCATCCTCAAACCAACCATTAGCAGCCTCTCCAAAAAAACAAAAAATCAACCTATCTAGACCACTAAATCATGATCCCACAACAAGGACTCTTCATCCAACTACACTAGAGATGACTTCATGATATTCTAGATAAGAGAACCTCTACCCCTAGAATCTCCCATATATAGATCTAACACAATAATTTATTCCATCTCTCTATAGGATTCACCTTATTCATTTACTTCATCACTATGTAACTTCATGCTCAGTGCATTAGATATAATATTACCTTTCTAGGTTTATTGAATATTTTTATATTGTAATCATGTATGAACTCTATCCACCAATGATATTGCAAGTTAAAGTAACCATACCACATGCTATTATTATTGGTGAAGACCAAAAAATTATTTCCCAAATTGTAATGTCTCCATAACTTTATGAAAATAACAACTTCCTCCACCTCGAGATCATAGGTGGAATTAACAAATAGATATGAGGAATTACCCCTAGGAGAACACCTCAAAAATAAATATATATGATTGACACAAAACAAACTATATTCATATTATAATAATAATGAAAAACTAAGAACACATGTGTAATTTCATGTATGGTCTACTACATCTGAAAAAGAAAACTATATGTACTAAAAGAATGAAACATGGAAACGACCATGAATCCCAAAGAGATCTTGCCAAACCCAAAGCTAATAGTAACCAGATAAAACTAAAATCTACTCAAACTCTCCGAAATTATATTTTATATATCATAGGATGAGTATAATAGTATACTTATTTGGATCCCCCATAGCCTATTATGAAAAAGTAAAGAATGCATGCTAAATCACAATGAACAACAAGGGAAACAAACTCTTCACATAAACATGTATACTATTTTTATAGCCTTTAAAAAGATAATCACACCATGTATCACCTATAAGAGTATATAATATAATAAATAATATCAATGGTACCCTTCTACCAATTCCATACTGGTTTTCCTCTATTCCCAATTTTCACACTCTTGGAGCATACCTCTCCAAAATGGGTAGCCCAAAGTCACCCGGGTGATGCACCCCAATATGTACCTCTTTCCTGTCAGTAATGCATTCATGTATGAAAAAGAAACCAGTTATTTTTCAAGATCCACCAAAGCTCTCATAACGTGTATCATATGTCAGGTATTATACAACAAACAATCACCTCTCATGCAATAGGTAAGGATCCTCTTGCTATTATAGACTATACATATTACACCTATTGTAGTGCATAGAAAACTATATTGAGAATATATTTTTGTGAAATAAACACAATCCATATCATCGATTTACACCCATATATGGGGGAAACTATCCACTGTGCAAAACAACAAAAGTAACTGCCATGTGAATAGTTCAACGTCAAATTTGATAGTCATCCATCCTTCTTCCAACTGAGATGTTGGGGAAAACATCCCCCCAGGGCCCCGAATATAATTCCACGACCCCAATTACCTAGATTCGGTACATTATTACATAACATTGTAATGAAACACGTAATCATGTCTGGAATGACCGATTAGTTTAGAATTATTGGAAATAAGATACATATATAAGTTCAACATTACAACATGAAAAGAAATGAAACACTAATTTATTCCAATAGATACATCCAAGCCTCTTAGATTATGCCTGAAAGTCTCTCATAACTAAATTCTTCATATCCTGGGAAAATGTAGCATAAGAAAGGTGTGAGATCAAATGCTTAGTAAGGGTAATCAATACATCGGAATATAACATAAAAATTAGGCATGGTGAATAATAAAAAACACATGCCATTAATAATAATAAATATGAACACCTTATTTCAGGAATATGAGGTGAGTTAATAATGACATAATAAAACATTTCCATGGTTATTCTACTAGTATAAGTACAAATTGAACCGTCATTGTAATTTTCATAATGAGGGAATGTATAATGTTGGAAATTCTAAAACATCATGTCATGGCCTTGGCTAGGACGTCTAAAAATGATTTAGGCCTCAGAAAAAACTATATATCAAATTGTTAAATGACTCGGAGATTTCCATGTCGAGTTGTGTCATGAGAGATACCGATGCACCAAGAATCTATATCAGGCTCCACCCATCACATACAAAGTCCAATACATTCCTCACATGAAAAGTATGATACATAACATAAACATTCTTATTAAAAATAGCATATGAAATGTCAATACTTTAACAATAAACGATGAATGATATTATAATTACATTTCTGCAGTCAATCATATCACAATAACTAACATAAAATATGGAATATTAATATCAGTATAAATCAACTTCGAACAAGAGTAAAATGTATCAAAAGATGTTCACAAAGTAGAATCCAATCTATGTGAGAGAAATATCCTTTTCTATTTTGAAATCATTTAAGAGTCACAAATTTATAAATAAAAACACATAATTTGAAAATATTCTTATAATATCATAAGGGGTTCGTCAATTATGTTATTACGGCAGAAAATATCCCCACACGCCATATAAGCTAAAAACATTCTTACCATAATTTTTTCAAAACGGTCAAAAAGTACCTTGTTTGGAAGACGAAGGAAATATTCCATTCAAATTATATATGGTAAAAAAAGGGTATAAATGACTTTAACCCATAGTCTATTAAATAGTAAAAATATTTATGAAATACATTTTTGAGAAAACACATATGTGGATGATAAAGATGTCTAAGAAGATACATACGTAAGAAAAAACCCCTCGGATGATAAAGAGATTGAGAAATTAACACTTACCTTATACTTTTCCATGGTCGAGGGGACATTAAACTCCTATATAATTGTTAAATAATATTTATTAAATTATAAAATAACTATATACATAAATATTATATCATATATGACCTTCTAATATTGCTTTGTTAATAATATTTTAGAAGTATCATCGTTTTGGATGTCAACTGATTCATTTTCCTTTATATGGTTGGTTAAGTAAGCCATGTTTATTATGAATATGATATATTTTATTTATATAAAGAATTATATTATGTTTATGAACATTTTTATGAATCATAAATAAAAATTATTCTTGAATGATTAAGATAGGGAATGAATATCATACCTTTCATTGAGATAGTAATCTGTACGCACGCACGAGCGACAATATCATTATATTGATGGAGAAATTGTATATAATTGGATGTTAAATCAAATATACATAATCATTAAAATTTTATATTTATTATTTACATTAGATATACTCATTTTTATACCCATTCAAAAAATTAAGTGTTTGAAGAACAACCTACACCACGACGTGGAGATGGTAATCCGTACATACACATGTATGGTGACTTTGTCATTTATAGGATGAATATAATAACAAACATGGTTGTACCATGTTTATAATAACATCACAGAATTTAAAAGGTAATATATTTATTATTTTTTTGTGGAAACAACAATGAAGAAGGAAGTGGATGAAGAAATGAACTTTAAAGAGGGTGGTGTAATTATTACCACTACTCCGGGTGTTTCTTTTTGAGTTGGTCAAAAGGGCTCCGTAGGTTGTAATTTTGATGAAATTAAGGCATCTAGGTTAAAGTGAGTGAATTTGGTAGGATATTTGGGCAGGGGATCGATGAGCCTAATGTATTTTGTGATGTGAAATTAAAATAAGGGGAAGTGACCTTTTATAAGAGAGGTGAGGGCCACTTTAGAAAAAACATAAAATATTATTTTATAATAAAAACATATTCAGTTTCTAATGGATCTAAAATGAATTATTTATAGGATATGGTGGTTCTAGGTTGAACACCTCTCAACTAATAGGTTTTATATAGTTTTAATTCATCATATTATCCTTATTATTTAGATTTAACTCTTAGATAATAAGTTTGACAGTTACCATGTCTCTATGTATTTTTATATTATATGGATGATAAACTTACTATAACAATACAAAATAACCCCATGTGGTTCATTATTAATACATATTACTTTATATATGTCATTTCCACGACCCTTATATTTTTTAAAATATTCTATCATTTAATACTATATTATTTGTTTTAAAAACACATTTATTCCAATTTTGTCATGATTTAGTATTTTTTTTGATAAATTCATTACAACATGATTAATTTGAAGACAATTCATTTAACAATCCCTAACATGTCTTAATAACATATTAAATTAGTGATATTCATAAAAGTCTCAAAATATATATATTTGGATATTTAAAATATCAATTGGTTTAATCTTTCATTAATAAAGTAATTACTGCATCATCATTGTGTCATAAATAAATTTAATTATTAAATGTCTAAAAATTATAAATAAAATATAATTATATTTGAAATCTATTTATCTTTCTAATTAATTTTTATAGTCGAATTTATCTTATGTATTTCCATATATTAAAAATGTTTTAGTTTTGAAAACTTGAGTTTTAATCTTTTAAATCTTCCTTAAATTATATAATAATAATGTCCTAATCTAATCCAAATAGACCAAAAGAATCATATATTATTCCTAAGGTTGTTTTGAGTCTAATTACACTTATCCAATAGAATAAGGACTTATGTTAGGGTAATAATAATATCATTTTTTCCTTTAATTACCATATTTACTTTTAACCGTGGTAAAAAAAGTTAAAAGTTATTATTCAAAAAAAATATTTTAATCTTATTAAACTACATTTTACTTAATGATATCAACTATATATCATGGATTTTTGAAATTCAATTCACAGAAGCATAAATATTATATTTTATGCAAATTTTCGAATGCTCCTAGGAGGTGGGTAAAAGATGGTAAAAAGTTTACTAAATTTTTATACATCTAAAATTATTATAAAATGACTCCAATGAATTAAATTGAACATATATAGATATTAAGTATATATTATGAAATAAATAAAATTTATATAAAATAAATAGTTATTTAAA
This sequence comes from Viscum album, assembly GCA_963277665.1. NCBI lineage: Eukaryota > Viridiplantae > Streptophyta > Magnoliopsida > Santalales > Viscaceae > Viscum > Viscum album. The sequence goes on along the minus strand of OY728162.1, from coordinate 1,361,449,656 downwards.
TTAAATGTTAGTTTTAACCAATAACGCAGTGTTTTTCACAATTCATCAAAAATTGAATATTTTTAGAAATATAGTAAAAACTCACCATAAGCTGATTTCGATATTCAGAATTAAAAAATAAATTCAAGTTTGAAAAAAAATCATAAATTTCAAAAAATTGTCTATTACTCTTCATAACAGTTATATTGATTGATCATGGTGTGTTAAAATCTTGAAGTTATGTATAATGAAAGCTATTGCATTATTAAAATGGAAAGCTACCATGGAATATTGGGGTGTTATATTCTTCCCTACTTCAAATATATTCTTACAATAAATTTCTTGAATACTACCACAAAAAAAAAGATTATGGTGGTTCTTCATCATAAGTTCCTCCGTTTCCCACATTGCCTCTTCCATCTTACTATTTCTACATAGAACTTTTACCAGATGAGTCATCCAGTTTCTCAACACTTGTTCCCAGGTATCAGGAATTTTTAGAGGCTCTTCAAAATAAGATATATTAGGTTCTAGTTCAATTTCCTCATAGGTTAGTACATGCATTGGGTCAGGCATGTATTTTCTCAATAGTGATATGTGGAACACATCGTGAACTCCGAAGAGACTAGGCGACATTTCCCAATGTAATGTTGCAAAACCAATTCGTTCTAGAATTTGTAAAGGTCACATGTACCTCGACCTTAATTTTACCTTCTTACTGAATCATACACCTCCTTTCCATGGAGATACCTTCATGAAAACATGATATCATATCTAAAATTCCAAATCATTCCTTCAGTTGTCGACATATCTATTCTACCTACATTGATCTTCTTTTATGTGGGTTTGGATAACATTTATATATTCCAATGTTTCTTCAACTAGTAATGGGCCTACGAGTTTCCTTTCACCAACATCAACCAAACATGTTTTTGTGTGACATCTATTTCCATAAAACGCTTCATATGGTGCCATCTGAATACTTGAATGGAAGAAATTGTTATAGGAAAGATATACCAGAGATAAATATTGATCCCACATACCTTGAAAGTCATGTGAGAAAGATATCAACATGTCTTCTAAGATTTTAATAGTCATTTCTGATTGTCCATCTGTTTAAGGGTGGTGGCCACGCTCAAATAGAGTTTAGTATCCATGGATATCTGAAGACTTTTCTTGAATCTTGATGTAAAATGGGGATCATGATCAGAAAGAATCGATAGGGGTACTCCATGATGACATACAACTTCATTAATATACAAACTAGATAATCTTTAATGTGGTAAATATTCTCTTATATAAAGAAAATGTGCTGACATGGTAAGACGATCAATAATGACCCATATTGCATCATTACTTCTAGGAGTCATTGGTTTCCCAATGATAATGTCCATCATAATATAATACCATTTCCAGTCAATAATGGGAAGAGGATGCATGAATCCTCTTGGATGTTTTCTTCATGCATTCACATGTTGGAAAACCTACATCTCAACACAAAATAAAAAATCTCTCTCTTCGTGTTGTCAAACCCATAATGTTCTTTCTAATCTATATACTTATAAGTGATACTAGGGTTTGTAGTGAAATTGGAGCTATGAGAATCATCTAGCAATTCCCTTTTCCGATCAGGTATATTAGGAACACAAAGTCTCTTCCATAATTTCAATATCCCATCTTCATATATGAAGTCAATAAATCTCCCATCACTCACATATTTAATTTAATTTTTAAACTCCTCATCATCATCATGAGAACATTTTATCCTTTCTAGTAAATATCCTTTGGTTTCCATTAGATAAAGTATCGATGATTCACCTTCCATGATTATTCCAATATCAATTTATACTAGATCCATGTATATAGGATCCCTTTCAACTTTAATATTATTCAAAACTGCATGATCCTTTCTACTCCAAGAATCTTCCACCTTATTTTACCTCACCAGGTGGTAGAGAATTGGGAAATCAAAATCATTTAGTAGTTTAAGCCATCACCTTTACCTCATTTTGAGTTATTTCTGTGATAAAATATACTTCAAAATCTTGTGAACAATATAGATATCACATTTTAATCATAGAGATAGTGTATCCATATCATAAAAACAATTATTATACCTGATAACTCAAGATCATGAGTAGGATAGTTTGGTTCATCTATTTTTATCTACCGTGATGCATATGAAATAACTCTATAATTCTGCATAAAGACACAACCGAGTCCTTTCATTTAAGCATCACTATAAATAAAAAACCATCATTCCCCGATGGTTGAGTCAAAATATGACCATTGAATAATCATCTCTTCAGTTCTTCAAAAAATTCTTCACACTCATTTTTTCAAACTAATTTAACCCCTTTACGTATGAGCTTGGTTAATTTGTTTTCCAACCGGGAAATATTCTGGATGAAAAGAGGATAATAACCTTCTAATCAAATAAAACTATGTACCTAATCTATACTTTTCGGTGTTGGCCATTATTGGATTTCATTTTTCATAGATGGATCAACCTAGATTCCATCCATATAGAAAATATGGCCATGAAAAGAAATCTCTTGAAGCCTGAATGCATAGTTTCTAAACATCCCATATAATTCATTTCTATTAAGAGTCTTTAGGATAATGTGCATGTGATTTTTATTATCTTTGTAGCATTTTAAGTATACAAAGATATCATCAATAAATACCACTACGTTGTCATCAAGATTTTTGTTTAAAACATTGTTCCTTAGATCCATGAAAACAGAGGGTGTATTACTCAGCCCAAAAGGAATTACTGTAATGTCATAATTCTCGAACCTGGTTTAAAATTCTATTTTCGGAATATCTTCCATCTTCACACACAACTGATGATATCCAAACAATTTGTCAATCATTGAAAAATATTGAGCGCCATGAATTTGGTCAAAAAAATCATCAACGCGAGGTAGGGGATACATTTTCTTTATTCTTATAGCATTGATCTCCCGGTATTCAGTGCACAACCTAATAGATCCATATTTCTTCTTAACAAACTGAACAGGGGCTCCCCATGAAGAAACAATAGGGATACTAAATCCAGTATTACTCAATTCCTCTAGTTTTTTCTTTGGTTCCACTGATTCCACAGTGGCCATTTTATAAGGGTTCGTTGATATAGACCATGAACTAGGAATTAAGTCATTGGTAAACTCAATTTCTCATTCTAATGTATGTCTAGTTAAATCCTTTAGAAACACATAAACATAATCTTTTACAATTGGTAAATCCACTATTTTAACACTCCTTTCCTCACCCAAAGTTATTTAATTCTCTTCCTCTACAAAAATTTAATTTAGTAGAGCTACTGGGGTGGATGTAGATATGAATCAGATAGTGACATTTATGCTCTAAAGATAGGGTACTCATTATCATCATCATGACTTATAACCTCTTTCATCCTATAATAAATTTTCACATCATGGACTGAATGAAAATATTTATTGAGGATTAATTCAAATCAAATCATCATAATGATGATTATATTAGCCAATAAATCGTTTATATTCCTTAATGGGGACTTATTTACAAAACTTTTGCAGTGATACTTCCCTTAGGGTTATGACTGACAAATCCCTTGTTAGGTCAAATTGAAAATATCTAACTTTCATAGAAATCTTGGATGATATGAAACAATGCGATAATCCAGAATTAAAAAAATCATTGGTTAAACTTGAGGAAACCATTAAATTACCTACCACCATCACTTTTGGATCCTCAACCTCAATAGTATTGATTACATAAACATGGACTTCATCCCTTGGACTTTTCTGAGGTAACGATTCTAGACTCTTAGGAAATTCATTTGCATAATGTCTCATATCACTGAAATTGTATCATTTAACATTGATAGTTTATTTATTCCCCTTAAAATCACAATCAAGATGGCCTTTCATTCCACATCTGTATCATACTCCTTTTCCTTTTAGACAGGTACTAGGGTGCTTCCTTCCATAATTATCATAGGGTGGAAATAAAACTCTTCCCTTCTTCCCTGTATATTTATTTCCTTTCATAGACTGTTCAACATATCACTTATTCTGTTACGTTGCATTAAATTCATAAGACTGGGATAATTGCTTTTTATGCCATGATAACACATAAGACAATATCTTCAAACGATGATATGGATTATGAGACTAATTCTCGATGAAAGAATTGTTTTACACAATCAACGAAATGATCAATCGTACTTATTCAGTTACGTATATAATATACAGTATGCCTTGCTATCCTTGTAATGTTAGCTTCATACTTTTTGACATTCTCATCCTCCTTTTGTCTCAGACATAGAAATTGCCTTTCCATATCCACTCGATAGTCATGAGGATATTATTATTCTATGAAAATAAATTTAAACTCCCTACATTACATTCATGATACATCTTCATCCTACTATGTGTTTTTAATTAAGAACCACTATTGATATTCATCTCTAGTGAGGTGATAATCTGTCATGACAAATTTTTCTCTTTCGCTACTCCTTAAAGAATAAAATATTTTCTCTAAGGAACTAAACCATTGTTCAGCTACGAATGAATTTGTAGACCCATTGAAGGTTGGTTGTTCTTTCCTCATGATGAGGAATAACATTCAACCTCCACGTTGTGGATTACGGTGCTCCAAAAGGTTAGGGTTATTATTTATAACCTGTGCGAGTTGTCACAATATGGTGATATGGTGTTTAGCACCAGTTTAATCACTAGCTCTTCTATAATTATCTTGAGTAGGAGGGAAATACCTACATGGATTATGTGTGTTGATATAGTTTCCATTCCTTCTACTAGGCACCATTTTTAAACAATGGAATACACTGGATTAGTTTATGAATCGCAATACATAATTCCAAACTCTTAAAACACATAACATAAATTGACAAGTTTACGAATATAATCAATAATCATAAAAATGTTTTGTTTTCATGAGGTATATAGTCATAAATCATTTACAATGGTATGTGAATAAAATGTGAATTATCCAAAACATATCCCACAGGAGGGTCATAACCATGAGTGCAGAAAGGTCAATGGTCATGTACCACGATACCCTAGGTCAAGCCCAAAAATCCGTTTCGGTGTTTTAAATCCTGTGTACATCTGTGCCAGAGCCACCTCTACCTGATCGTATCTAGACATGGATGTATTTCAGGGAAAAATCAGAAATTCTCTATGTTAAAGAAATTATTGGTTGTTATTCTATTCTAAAAATCAAAAACTATCTTGAGGTAATGTGGTAAAATAAGTGTTTTTATTAAATCTAGTTTCAATTGTTTGTACAAAACATCATCTGATACCAACTCTAACACCCCGACCCCAATTACCCAGAGTCAGTTCATTATTACATAACATTGGAATGATACAAGGAATCATGTCCTAAAAGACCGACCAGTTAAGTATTTTTGGAAATAAGATACATACATAAGTTCAACATTACAATATCAAAGGAAATACAAAACTAATTTATTACATTAGAAACATCCAAGCCTCCTAGATTATGCATGTAAGACACTAATAACTAACTTCTTCAAATCCTAGGAAAATGAGACATAAAAATTAGAAGAGTTCAAAAGCTCATAAAGGCTATGTAATACAGTAGAGGATAACATAAACATTAGGCAATGTGAATAATTAAAAACACATTCCATTACAAATAATAATCATGAACTCATTATAGCGGTAATATGAACTATGTAAATAATACCATAATAAAACATAGTCATGGGTATTATACTAGTCGAATAACCACATGAATCATCATTATTATTTTCATAATGAGGGAATGAATAATACCAGACATTCTGAAACATCTTTTCTAGGCCTCGACCAAGACGTCTAAAAACAATTTCGGCCTTATCCAAAACCATATATCAACTTTTGAAAGCCTTCAGCCAATTCCATATCTAATTGCCTCATGATACCTACCGATGCACCGAGGAGCTATAGCAGGCTCCACCCGTCACATACCAAGTCCAATACATTCCTCATATGAAAATGTTGAAACATAAAATAAACATTCGTATTAGAACTAACATACGAAATGTCAATAAATTAACCATAAACTAATAAAGGTATAAAAATAACACATTCACAATCAAAAATATCACAGAAACAAAAATAAAATATGTAATATTTGTATAATAATAATCAAACATTATAGAAGTGTAAAATTTATCAAAGGATGTTGACGGAGATGAATCAAAACTATTTGAAAGAAATATATCCTTCTATGTTAAAATAATGTATGAGTTACATTATTATAAATGAAAACATTTATTTTGAAAATATTCTTATAATATTGTAAGGAATGATTTGATAATGTTATAATGGATGAAAATATATGCACCCGCATTATAAGTTAAAAAAATTATACCCTTAATTTTGTTGAATAGGTAATAATGTTCATTTTTAAAAATGGAAAGATTCATTTCAAAAAATATAAAGTAAAATAAGGGTATAAATGACTTTTACCCATAGTCTAGTAATTAGTAAGAAATGTTTTGAAATACATTTTTATGAAAACACGGATGTGGATGATAAAGAGGTCCTAGTAAGAAACATATGTAAAAACTATCTCGGATAAAAAAGAGATTGTGAAATAAACCCTTACCTTGAAATTTTCCATGGATGAGGCTGTGTTAACGTACTGTATAATAGTTAAATAATTGTTTTTAAATTATACAACAACCAGAACATAAATATGATATCATATATGATCTTATAATATTTATTTGTTAATAATATTTTAGTAGTATCATCGTTTTAGGTGTTAACTGATTCATTTTCCTTTATATGATTGGTTACATAAGCCATGTTTGTTATGAATATGATGTATTTTATTAATATACTAAATTATATTAGTTTCATAAACATTATTTTGAGTCATAAAATGAAAATTATTCTGGAATTATATGATGGTGAATGAATGTCATCGCGTTCAAGGATACGATAATCTGTACGTATGCACAAGAGACAATATCATTATATTGATGGAGAAATCAAATATTATTTGATGGTATATCACATATAAATAATAATTAACATGTTATATTTATTATTTACATTATTTATACTCATTATTATACCCATCCAAATAATTAAGTGTTTCATTAACAAAATACACCATGACATGGAGACGGTTATCCGTACGTACGCACGTTTGGTGACTTTTTCATTTATAAGCTCGATAAAGTAAAGAATATGGTTGTACATATTTATAATAAAATCACATTATGTAGAAGTAATTGTATAAATTATTTTGGTATGGAAACAACCATTAAATATTATGTAGAATAAGAAAATAACTTGAATGAAGGTGGTGAAATTATTACTTCTAATTCGGGTGTTTCTTATTGAGTTGATCAAAAGGGATCCTTTATATGGATTTATGATCAATGTAAGGCCTCTATTTTTAAGGGAGAGAAGTTTTTATGGTATTGTTGTAGGGTGTGGCCAAACCAAAATGCTTTGGAGGTGTGATATTAAGATAAGGGGAAGTTCCCTTTTTTAAGACAGATGAGGGTGACTTTATGAAAATCTTGAAATATTATTTCATAATAAAATCATTTTTGGATTCTAATAGATCAAAAATTAATTATTTCTATTATAAGGAGGTTATTGATCAAAAAAACCTCAACCAATTGGTTTTATATAGATTTAGGTCAGTATATTAACCTTATCGTTTATATTTAACTCTTTGTTAAATTTTTTGACATTTACCATTTCTCGTTGTATTTTTATATTATATGGTTATAAAAAATACTATAACTGTCCAATAAAAGCCAAATCTGTTCATTATTAATATATATAACCTTATTTATGTATTTTGGCCAAACTGTATATATTTATAAATATTATATCATTTAATAATATAATATTTGTTTTAAAAAACCTTTATGTCAATTTGTAGACTATTTACTATTTTGTATTAGATATAGTCATAGAAAATGATTAATTAGGAAAAAATTCATTTAATAAACCCTAACATGTCATAATAACCTATAAAATTAGTGGAATTCAAAAAAAGTCACAAATTAGATTTATTTGGATATTTATAATATCAATTAGTTTAATATTTAATTAATAATGTAATTACTACATCATCATTATGTCATAAATAAATTTAAATACTTAATGTCTAAAAATTACAAATAAACTATAATTATGTAGGAAATATTTTTATATTTATATAGAATATTTATAGTCAAATTTATCTTATGTATAACCCTATATTAATAATTTTTTAGTTATGAAAACTACAGTTTAACACTTTTAAATCTTATTTAAATTAAATAATAATAAATTTCCTAATCTAATCCAAGTGGACCAAAAGGATCATATTTTATTCCTAAGTTGTTTTGAGTCAAATTACACATATCCAATATAATTAGGACTTATGTTAGGTTAATGAAAATATCATTTCTACCTTTAATCACCCAATTTACATTTAACCATGGTAAATAAATGTTAGAAGTTAGAATTCACAAAAAAATATTTTCATCTTATTGAACCAAAATTATTTAATGATATCAACCATGTCTCTCGTATTTTTTAAATTCATTTCATAGAAGTGGTAAAATTATTTTTTATGAAAAATTTTCAATGCTCCTAGGATGGGTGTAAAAGACAGTAAAAACATCATTAAAGTTTTATAAATATAAACTTATTATAAAAAAAATTCCAATGAATTACAATGACATTATATATGTATTATGTATATATTTGGACATAAAATGAATTTCAATAAAATAAATAATTATTTAAATAAAAAGTCAGTTTTAACCATTGATTCCTCTAGAAAGGGGATGACGTCGATGATTTAAGGTTCAAACATTCCAATCGGTTTCAAATGGGTTTTTTCGTAGAACCGGAAACATAAAATGATTTTATATCCATTTATACATACTTTCCAAAGGTAGGTTCTCATTAGTTGTGGACCGATGAGGCTTAAGAATTTTCATTGGTCGAGAGGAAGGGAGGTCAGACTCATCACACCTTTTTGGGGGGACTATTGTCTACTCCGGGACTATCTTTATAGATTTGAGGTATGTTTGTGAATCCTTCTTAAAATACCAAGTATAAGATTGAGCTTCCCTTTAGAACTTGCTATCAATGAATGATATGTAGGAAATTTTGAGAATCTTTTAATGTGTATTCTAGGTTCTTCATCGATAGAGAATCCTCAGTATTTGTTTATAAATTCTTAGTCAATGGTATCCTTCAACATATTATATTGAAATCTCTTGGTTATTATGATAACCCTGCTCGTTTTAAAGCCACTCAGTGGGGTAATTGAAGTTTATTGTCATTCAGAAGGACATTGATTATTTCAGAGTTGGGATCGTACCCGCATATGGGATTCCTACGTATCCTCAAAAGGAATCATAATCCAAGTAGTTTGAGTAAGTTAGTATCTTGTTTATTCATGATTGATTGCTCAACGAAAGATGTTATAATTACTTTTACGCTCTAAGCTCACGTGGGTCATGATCGTTGTGAGAAACAAGAGGTATTTGTAAAACTAGACAATTGTTCCATGAATGTTGCAATCATGAGAAATAATGTGGGGCGTATGTATGTTTGAATACCGAGATAGATGAAGATTAGGTTTGGGATTTACATTAGGTAAGCAATGAGAGAACATGGTCCCTAATGTTATCTATGATTTATGGGGATTTGAAAACATAAATTAAGGCTTAATCTTGATAAGGATTCCGAAATTAGAGGACAATTTATGATTATGTTTTATTCCTGAGAAGGAAGCCCAGATCAAAAAGAAATTAAGACTGGTGAAGAGAAACTATGACTCGAGATTATTCTTAATAAGAGGTCCCAGGTTAAGGGGAATAATGATTGGGTTTTATTCCTAAAAAGCATTCCCAAATTAATGGACTTGGGGCTTATTCCTAAATTGGATGACCATATTTGTAGACCTTGAGAACTGGGGCTTGAAAACTAGAGCTTACTCCTAAGGAGGAGGCCCAGGCTAAGGGAATATAGAATTTGGAAACTTGGGGATTACTCCTAAGGAGGATAAACAGATTTGGATGTTTGTGATTGGGGTTTACTCGTAATGAGGATTCCCATGCATATGGGAATTGGGGATTACTCCAAATTAGGATGCCCAAATTAAGAGAATTTGGAGTGGGGAATACTCATGAAAAGGAGGCCCATATTAAGGATCCTCTCAGCATAAAGGATGAGGTTGAATGAATGAAATCTATCACCTTAGTAGTATACAGATATGTAAATCACTGGGTTTTAAGAGATGTTCCATAGAATTCCTTTTAGATAAAGAAGACAACAAGGGATCCATGATAATAGAAATGGCTTTTAAGAGGGTTTAGAAGGCTGAATCTTGAATAGGAGTTGTGGATAGGCATAAGAGAGGTGAAATACGCAAGAGGGGAACCCAAAAATAAGTAGTCACACAGGTCCTATGTGGGCGCGCAGGTACTGGTCATGCAGGTATACCTGCATGACACATGGGTATTTGCGTGGCTGTCAACCCATGGAGTAATACCTCTGCGAGACTCGGCTCAAGACATTAGTATTATCCCTATAGGCTTCCAGAAGAGTGGCGCGCATGTTCTGTTGAAGGGGTAAGTCGGCACGCAACTGTTTTCATTTCCCTTAAGGGTTTGACACTTATCCACACAGGTGATGATGAATTTCAACACTTAGGACATCCCCCTGTCTTTAGATCTTCCATTATAGGTAAGAAATTACCATAGAAGTTTTTAGAATCTTTGAGAAGAGACTAGGGCACTGGGAGTTCAAATCGGAGTTTCTGGAAATTTTCATCTTCGAAATGGGGGGCCCACTGGGGGTATTTATAGTCTGTTGAAGACCTCGAGAGAGAATAAAATAGGGCGCACAATTCACCTTCACAACCACTAGGCGACACTAAAGTCTACTTGAGTGTCCATGAGGAAACATGTGCAACCCAAGTGGGAAAGAAGCCTTATCATTCCATTATCTATTTTTTATGTTTATTGAAAGGATGAATCACTTTGGACTAAGGTATTCCCCGCTTTTTTAGTCGTTAGACTCTTTGATAGAAAAAAGTGTCAACAAAAGTCCCCCCTCAGAGTTGGATCTGAAAGAAATGAGGATGTGACTCTGAGGTACAGATGAAAACCAAAAACATACGATGCGCAAGTGTTGAGCGCAAAAATGGCGGCGCTCAAGGGTGAGCCATGCGGGATTCGGCGCACAGGGGTGTGACCTTTCCAATATATATACAGTCCTTCCTCATGAAAAGCACCGAATCAAAACTATTTCAAGCTCTCATCACGCAGGTGACTGATTTTATATGGTTTTATTGCTTCTGTTTGTGTCGCGCTGTTGTAGAGGAATTTTGACCTGCACGGTGATACCTGCGCTCCAAACTCCTGGATAACACAGTTACACTTGAGAGACAAAATTGGACTTGTGCACCCTAATGGCTTTTCAATTTTTTCACTTTTCTTCTCATATTTTATGAAAAATCAACTCACATAATAGTTGATTATTTAAATGTTGTGCAGATTCAATGGCTCTTTGAATAATTTTAATGGCTGATGAACTGGCTAGTAAGCGGATTGATGATATGATGAATGTTGTTGTCCATGATTACTATATTGTCTGCAACATCACTCTCCGAGATATGGCTAAGTACTTGAATAAGTATCATCTTAACTTTCCAGAGAGGATCTACTTTCCTCTATATGGGCATTGTCATCTATAAGATGTCAACATTCTAGAGGCGAAGAACTATATTCCTGAGATGTAGTCGCATTGCTACCTCTCTATTTTGGTTATTTTGTACATTAAGAGAAAAAACAATGGTGTGAAATTTAAAAAATTTTCTCCATGCCATTTCCTTGCAGATATGAAAATGGAAAACCCATTGGCTGAAATTTTTTATGTTGTCGGTTGGTGGAGATAAGATTATCATGGAATTAGAACAATATTTGAAAAGTGTACTCTCTCCAAATGGCTCTTTACTTCCAACGCTCCATTCTCAAATCCATGTATCTATCTTACAAGCCTTTTGGACAGAAATAGAATCACTGTTTGATTAGTATAAAATTTTTACAAACCGCACTCAATAACATTCATTTACAATTGTTCCAAGAAGAGCTAGTATCACTGCATCTCTTATTGAATCCAATTGAATGAATGAATTCCAGGTGGCTGTTGATGAATCTCTGTATGGCATAAATCAAATAAAGAGTTATGTTGAAAGACTCTTGTAATTCCTGAAAAAGGGAAGATACTCCAGTCTATGGATGTCCTTATAACTCTTGTGAATCAATGAAAAACACTTTGATCTTCAATCATTTATGAATGCATTTTATTGCTACCAGCTTTAAATTTTTACCTAAGCCAATGGGCCTAGCATGCATAGTTTGATTTTATTGCTAGGATTATTATAAATAACCCTACATACTTTGGATCTTTTTATTGCTCAATATTACCTAAAATCATACAAAATGTATGTTTAGTGAGATGGGACTTGAATTTTATTCAGATTTCTATTGACTTATGTGGGTAGTTTGACATAATGCTCATCGGAAATAAAAAGTCTAATATTTAAGGTCTAAATAGATTTGACCAAATAGATTAAAATTAACTCAATTCTTTGAAAATTTATCTGAAAACATATTACCACACTCAAGTATGAGGGAAAATATGTAAACGATACCTTAAGAAATTTGGAATCTAAGGAATGATACGAAAAAGGGATAAGAGGCATTAAAAAATGTAGTTCAGAAGAATGAAGTTACCTTTATTTATCAAACCTGTTACAGGGTTGAATTATGAAGGTTCGCCTAAGGGAATTGGCTGCATAGTCAAATAATAGCATCTTTTGGCTGACAGGTCCATTATGTAGACTACTTATGCAAGGTCGCCTAAGGGCACATTCTTCATATTCAGGCAAATTAACTCTCATAAATTTACATTTCTACTGCTAAAATTCAAGTGGATGTTTATAGAGATTCAAATTTTCCAAACCATAGAGTTTGTTGTATGGAGAGAGTTACATGAATATGGAGAAGATATTTCCAATCAATATAGTCTATGAACTGGATGAATGTCACTCTTATGAAGGTATGACCCAAATGTAGGGAAGGAAAATATCAACCATAGATTTGAATACTTTCAGATCATGAAAAAGAGTATGGGATAAATATGTTAAGGATGGATATTTTTTTGGATCCCTACATATCGTCTTTAAGAAAACTAAGGAAAAAATAGGTTATCTTCCCATGAATGAATTTACCATCATTTAACATACCCGTTATGGGGTTGAATTATGCGGGGACACCTCAGGGCATTGGATGCATAGTCAAATAATAGCATCTTTTGGCTAACAGGTCCGTTATGTAGACTACATATGCAAGGCTGCCTAAGGGCACGTGCTGCATAATCAGGCACAAGAACTCTCAGAAATTGGACATTTTGTGACCAAAAGTCAAGAAAAGGGTTATGAATATCTGAAAATATTTAATTATAAGAGCATGACACATAAAAATGGTCATTTGTTCAATGCATGTAGAGATACAGAGACCAATGCAAACCATCATCATGTTGTGTTTGGGTCCTGAATTGAGATGTTGGACTTCACTACATATCCCATAAGGAAGGGAATCAAGCCATGCGTAGTTCTTGAAATATAGTTTATCGTAATGTGGGATGAGATTAGGGGAATTCTTAGTTTAGGGTCATAGAGCTCAGACCATTATAAGGAGTAAACAGTGTGTCTTTTCATAGGGGGACTAAAAGTGGAATTTGGGGATAGGCCCAAAGCCTTGGGGCTGGATTTGAGGGATGCTCGATCATTCCTATGTATCCCATAAGGATGGAAATCAATCCCATGTAGTTCTAGAAATACCATTTGTACAGATTTTGTTCATACAAGAAAAGGGTGAGAGGGGACTTTAGTGCAACGATGGTTTGACTCAATATAAATGGTTTGGGAATTTCCATGTATGCACCTAGTATTTGGAATATAACATGATTGGAGATCAATGTAAGTAATGATTCCCTCTCAGGTGAAGATATCAAAAAAATTTGTAGTTTATTGTCATGCATGAGAAAAGTGATGTACAGTTTAATGTCATATTGTAAGGAAAAATGTGAACCAATATAAATATATTGATTTTAGGGGTGGATTCACGATTCAGCATCGTATGGGATGGAGGTGAACTAATGTGAAGATATTGGTTTTGGGATTGAACCATGGGAGGTTTCCTATGTACCCAGCCTAGAAGGAAAGGATAAAAGTCTGCGTAGTTCAATTGAATAATGAAATAGCAATCATGTTGTTCTTGGGGACAATGACAAAAAAAATTGGTGTTGGGATTCTTGCATGATTAGAGGCCCAGAGAAGGTGTTATGGTTGATGTATACTCTAAGATCACATGAGTAATACTCGGTGTGAGAAAAAAGAGGTAGAAACAACCTAAACGATGAACAGTTTAACGTCATGTAGGACGTATTAAGGGACTATGCAGTTTAAAGTCTTATATTGAGGACTATTGGTGCTGCATAGTTTAATGTCACGTATCTGGGAGAAAGTAAAGCTTAACATCATGTAGGATGTATTTTGGGATTTCTGTATAGTTTAGTGTCATGTAGCTCGTATGATGGGGATAATACAGTTTAACGTCATGTTGGGCGAAAGGGGTACTATGTAGTTTAATTCCATGAATTACGGACAGAATAAGCCACATTTTAACGTCATGTTGGACGTATTAGCGACCTTTTCACAGTTTAACGTCATGTTGGATGATGGTGCGAATTGTTTAAAGTAATATGCATAGACCGCTGATGGTGCAATTTAACATCTTTCTAGACATAAGGGACTATGAAATTTAATGTATTGCAGTAAGGACAACACAATTTAACATCATGTTGGACGAAAGGGATGCAAATTGTTTACGGTCATATGCATGTACCGTAACTGATGTATTTTCTGTTTATATAAAATACTTCTTTAGAAATATGGCAAGGGTTGGTGTAGTGATTAGTTCTCCATCCATTGAGATTAAAGAGTATGATCCATTGAAGTAGACCTTATGTATTGAGTAAGGACATTCCCATTTTGGAACAAGTTTATGAGGTTTCTTTCCTGGTATCATCGGAGTTATGAGAACCAATGTCAATTCTCACTGAAGGAATGAACGAAGATGAACTTTTTTGTTGCAAGCTCGTGGTATTAGACTCTGAGAGAATTCCAAATGGTGCAGGGTGCACAATATTTTTTCATCTAATTGTTCCAATTCATCCAATAGTTTTGGAGATTGTTCATCTGTAGATGATTGATCACAAATGGCTACTCTGAGCAAAGGTAATTGAACATCAATGGGAAAGACGACTTTTGTGCCATATACCATTGAATATGGAGTTGACCGCGTTGCAGTCCGGGGGTGGTTTTATTAGCCCATAAAGCATGAAAATGTTTTTCAGGCCATGAATTATTATATTTATCCTCCATCTTTTCCAGTATGTCTGATAGAGTATTGTTAAAGGATTCTATCTGGCCATCGACCACTACATGATTCTGATATGAATGGTTGTACTTGATGTTGTATTCTTGATACAACTTCCTCACATCGGATGAACAAAACTTGGTGTCGTTTTACGTCAAAATGGTAGGAGGGGCACCAAATCTAGTAATGATGTTAGACTTGATGAAGCTTACAATGATGTTAGAACTAACTTCATTGAGTGTTATTGCCTCTACCCATTTGGAAAAGAAGTCAGTAGCAGTATTAATGTACATAAACTGCTTGGCTGTAGTTGATGGGTAAGGTCCCACCACATTCATTCCCCATGTGGAAAATAATGACGATTATTTAACTGTATGAAGAGACTATGGGGGCTGATGAATGACGTTGTCATGTACTAGGCATGAATGTCAGTTCTTTTTGAAATCAACGCAAACTTGTATCATTGAATTCCAAAAGTATCCAAGCCTTCGAATTTGATCAGATAGTTTATGTCCAGACTGGTGGGCTCCACAGAATCTTGCATGTACCTCTTTCAGTACAACCATTGTCTCTTCACCATAAATGCATCTGATGAGAACTCCATCAAAACCATGCTTGTAGATAATTTTCTCTTCGTGATATGGGCTTTCATGAAGAGTAAAATTGACCACACGTCTCCGGACATGTTCTTTCCCGTCTCTATCAAGTGGAAGTGTTACATTTTAAAGGTATTACCTGATAGGATTCATCCATATTTTAGTATAACCATATGGTTCAGAGATGGGAATAATTTCATTTATTTCATTTTTTTCGGTTTGAACATAAGGTGAAATTTTACGACGATGGGAAATACTGATGGTTGTCTCATCCCGATTGGGATCTCCCAGAGATGTGGCTATATTAGTCAGTGCATCATCTAGGGCATTTTGTGACCACAAGACATAAGAATATGTCAGTTCCGTAGGAAATTCAGCCAGTAACTATCTGACATAATCATATAAAGGGATCAACTCTTCTTTTCTGATGGAATAATCCCCATTGACTTGTTTTATTACCAGGTCTGAATCACCTTTCACCATTAAGTTATTCACTTTTGTCGGAAGCGCCAACTCCAACCCTACGATAAGAGCTTGGTATTCTGCTCCATTTATGGTACTTCCTTCCCACAATAATAATGAATAGGAAGCATTTCCTTTTCTAGGGAAATGAAAACAATTCCTAACCCAACATTGTTGAAATTAGGATCCTCCATTTTTTCCCTGTTGGACTTCTAGAAGCACCATCAATGTACATTTCCCATAATTGATGATTGTCTTTAATAGAGAAGACTTCCTCATTAGGGATTTCAAAATATTAAGATGTATCTTCTAATTAAGGATGTTTATCAAGGAAATCATCCAAAGCGTGGCCCATTATTGCCTTTTGAGACACAGACTAAATATCAAATTACTGCAAAAATAACTTCCCACCTTCCCAGACATCCTGTAAGAATTGGACGATGAAGGATAAATTTAGCCTCTTATTAAAAGATACCAATTAGAACTCATGATGTTGTAGGTAGTGTCTCTACTTCTGAACTACAAAGATTAATTCTAGGTAGCACTTCTCAATACTTTAACATTAGTTTTCTGCTTCAATCATAGTATGACTGAGATAGTAGAGGCTTTTTTCATTCTCATCATCATTCATCTGAGAATTAATCGCACCCAATGATCTTTCTAAAGCGGTCACATAATGGATATGTGGCCTTCTTTTAACAAGTGGCATTAATACCAGTGGACTCAAGGGATACTTCTTTGGAACATTGAATGCTTATTGACATTCTTCAATCCACTGGTTAGTGACTCCCTTCTTCATCAATTTTGTGATGGGTAAACTTTTTATTTCCAAATTAAAGATGAAACGCCAAATATAGGCTATGAGTCCTTGAATTCATCTCAATTATTTCATATTTCGAGGAGGTGACATACCAAGGATTGAATTTTTCTTCTTAGGATCGACTTCTATACCACGATGGTGTACAATAATTCTATGAAATTTTCTTGAGGTTACCCCAAAAGCACATTTTATGGGGTTCATCTTCAAATTGTGTTGTCAAAGTTTGTGTAATATGACTTCCAAATCAACTAAGTGATTAGAAAATTGCATGGATTTAACCACCAAATCGTCTACATAACTTTAAACAAACATCCCAAAAAAGTGTTTTAAGATACGATGCATATCACGTTAATATGTTGCACCTTCATTATTTATGACAAAGAAAATTACCCGATAGCAGAACACACCCTGAGGGGCTCTGAATTTTGTAGATTCGTCATCTTCTGAAGCCATTCACATTTGATTATACCTAGAATATCCATCTATGAAGGAAAGTGCATCATGGCCAGCTGTTGCATCAATTTAGAGTTCTGTAATCGGAACTGAAAATCATCCTTAGGTTAATGCCTATTAAGATCTATGAAATCAATTCAAACTCTAATTTGTACATTATTCTTTTTTCACAGGGACAATATTATACAACCATTTGGGATTTTGAACTTCTTTGATGAAGTTAGATTTGATAATATTATCAACCTCTGTTTCAATTTTGTAAGCATAAGTTGGGTGTGTTCTTCTTGCGGCTTGCTTTAATCCTCGATGTTCTTCTGGAAAACCCAAACGATGAGTATCAACATCAGGATCATGGCCTAGCATTTCTTTATAGTTCGAAGAAAATATATTTATATTTTTCTTTAAAAATTTAATATACATCTCTTTCTCTTCAAGAGTCCTGGCCGCACAAATTCAAGTGTGGTGTGGATATTCTTTTGTATCCGGATTTATTTCTCTGAGTTCGTCCTTAGTGGTGGAGACAACCTCTTCAAAAGCTGGAGGGGCATCTCTGAGATCATCCTCTTCTTCTTCGACATGTTTTATTTATTCTGTTTCTACTAGCATAGTAGATTATGAAGTAGAATTTCTATGATTAGAAGAGATGTTAAAATTTGAACATCTTGAAGAGGAAGATTCCATTTCTAACCTGATTGTTGATGAAGGGTCTTACTTAGGTAATAAAGAAGAGATGATGGATTGAAAATTGACATCATCATTCACCACTTACATTACTATAACTTCTTCTGGTCCGGTTGGCAAAGTATAGACTTGCTGAATTTCAGCAGATGAAATAAACACATCTCTATTTGAGCTTCCATCATTGCTTGGTGAGTCACCATCTTCTCCCATGCTGTTTGTCTTGATTTTCATAATTGACATTATGGACGTTTCCATAAGAGTATTTTTATTTGGTTCTATCTTGTCAATTTGACTGATAGGTAACACATAATTTATACTCACATGTGTAAATGGATTTTTTGGATTCTTTTCCCAAACAAATGGATCATTATCCTTGGTAATCTCCCTTGTTGTGGATTTTTCCATACCCTTCATGTGATAGAATTCTGCCTCAATGTATTGAGATTAACATGTCTTGAATTGGGATTTATCACCATACAATTTCCCAATTTGACCATCAAAACAATATTTGAGACATTGATAGTATGATGAAGGGATAGCTGCATATTGATGTAGCCAATGTCTTCCAAGAAAAATATTGATGGTTGTATCGTGATCAACAACCATGAAATCAGAATTGGATACAATGTCTCCAAAATGAGTTCTGAGTTTAATCTCTCCCAGTGGTTCTTGTTCATTTTTATCATACCCTTGCAACATCAACGTACAAGGAGATATATCAAATTCGGTGAGTCCCAATCGACAATGTGTATGAATGGGGATGAGGTCGAATCGTGAACCATTATCAATAAAAGCTCATCGGATGTCCACAACATTGACCATTCTAGATAAGTACAATGATCTAATATGCACATGAACGACATCATCATCATCTTCATCTATGAAAGATATCAGTGCATGAAATTATGCTAGATTATTCTCTACATGGTAGACTTCAGCTGCAACAATTTCAGTTTCAAACTACTAAGGACTTGAAAAAGTCTCGATGAGTGCCTCTCGAAGAACCTTTGATAAACTCAAGGCATCCAAAATTGATTACTTTGTGTGTAATTGTTCCAGGTGTTTCAATACATCAGACTTTTGATCCAAAGGTCTACGTTTCCCAAAAGGAACATGTGGTTTTGCAGGTGCCTTAGAAGTTTATGCTTTGAAAGTAGATGCATCCTATATCGGGGTAGGAGTTGGAAATACTCCTGCTTTTGGAAGATCAGACCGACTAGTTCTATTTAACAGTTGAGAGGAAGAAGGTGTAACCTCCAACTGATCCTCCAGAATTACTGTACCAGGAAGGAATCTACTATTTGTTGATGAATATTCTTGTTCTTATTGAGCCCACTGAAGGGATCTACCACGAGTTTCTTCTTCATACATAGTTCTACAAGGGGTAGAATTAGAATTGTGGTTTCTGGGATATCCATGTCTTCCTCTGTATACCAGACCTCCAGAACTCCCTCTGATTCTTTTGTTTGATATAGGGAACTCAGGCTCATCAAAATCGAAACTGTGACTTGCATAATGATATGTTAAGTGAATCATGTTAACAAAACCAAAGATCAACTCTTCTTCTGATGAAGACTCTGCTTGATTATCTAGTTTAGGTTGTGCCGTTTGGTGGGATGGTGCCCGTTGCTTTAAAGTATATGGCATAAAATTTGCCAGATTCAAAGACAACTTGGGCTTTGACATGATTTCATATTCTTCTGATTGCTCTTATTTCATTGAATTATGCTTTTTCTTTAAGGATTTTCTCTCTGATGATGTGGTTTTTGATGTGGAAATCATAACAAAATAATCAATTGGTTTATTCAATTGTGTTCTCAAAATGTCATGAGTTTGGTTGATCGTTTTTCTAACCATCCAATCATTATATTTCTGTGCATTTTTTCTTTTGACTTCTTGCCACTCACCTTTTTCCTCTATATTGGTAGCA
Source organism: Viscum album (assembly GCA_963277665.1). Taxonomy (NCBI): domain Eukaryota; kingdom Viridiplantae; phylum Streptophyta; class Magnoliopsida; order Santalales; family Viscaceae; genus Viscum; species Viscum album. The sequence continues at coordinate 1,361,429,242 of OY728162.1, read as the reverse complement.
GTAACACATGCTACCTGAAATAAAGAACCTTTCAATTTGACTTTTCCTGAGTCGACCATTTATTACATGAGGTCCTTGAAGACAAAACACTCCTGAATGGGATGCCCCAACATCTGATGAAATGGGAAGTAATTGGGACACTCTTCATCTGCTTCCTTGTTCAGCCGCTTGGGCTTTGGCAATTGAACCAAATTATTTTCAAGAGCCAAAATGAAGTAACCATGAACTTGTTCATTTAGGAAAAAGTAAACTTTTCTCTTTAGATCCACAAATTTTTTACATCATTGATCACTTTGATCATATTTATGAAACAACCTCTTTTGTTGACACTAAGGAGGTGGAGCCCTTTGGAAATATGAAGGTTTTTAAGTAGAAGCAGGTACAGGTGCTTGTTTAACCATAAATGTAGTAGTCTGTGCTCTACCCATTCTCCTTCCTTGAGATGATGGAATTACAAGAGTTTTATCCTATGTCTTCATAAGAGAATCATCAATCTGTTGAGTAATTGAAGTAAGGTCTCGAAACCCTCCTGTTTATTTCATAGAGATCAATGGTGAGCACAATTTATCACGAAATATTTCAACACAGATTGGAAAAATTTCCTCTTGAGGGAGTGCTATGCTTAGGGAATATGTTAATCCCATCCAACGATCAATGAAATCTGAAACCCTTTAATTCTCCCTTTTATTGCAATTTTAAGATAAATAATTGTTCTCTTTGGAAAAGTTTAGCTGAATTAAATAAGGAATCATTGACGGAGATCCTCTCACCCGGTAATTTACTGGGATTGCAAGATTGTGTACCAAACATATACATGTCCTTGTAATGACATTACAAAACACCTGAGATTAACAACTTCTTGTTGTAGAGGGGTTCTCATCATGGGATCAGAATGAGAAACAAAATGTGTTAAGTGTTTCTCTGGATCTCCCGAACCATTAATGAATGGGAATGTGGTACTTGCCAAATTTGATGGGGGAGGAATCGCATCAACCCATTTAGGTTAAGATCACTTTTCTGGTTGAATTTGAGATCATTTTCCCTCCATAGCTTCCAAACATGTTGTTAATGACTCAATAGTTTTCATTAACATTTGAGAAACATCCGGGTGATCTTGGCCTTGAGCAGGTGCACTGACTGGAGTTTGGAAAGATGTGGTTGCTGGTACTGCAACTGATAGTAGCACTGCAGATTGTTGTTGCACATAACCCATAGGATTATTCTTGTGAGGGTGTACTGATAGAGGAGGATTTTATTGATCCATCTCAGTTGCCACATCAAATTATCTTGTCTGACAGACTCTAGCATGCTTAGGAAGAAGACTACCCGGATGTATTTTTTCATTCAACCTCCTCAATTCCATCATTTCTTCCTCCTGTTGTGCCAATCTTTACTCTAATGAGAGATATTGGACTTCTCCAGAGGAAGGGTATGTAACCTGATACTTTTCATTCCCCTTGTTGAATCCCTTTCGAGGAAGGGGAAGTGGGTTACTTGAAGGAAAACCCAGATTCTGGGTAAGCCTTTGATTTCATGTACGCACACCTTCTTCATTTGGGTCTATGTGCAAAACATATTGAGTAAGAACCTCTTAATCTGATCCCACTGAGTGAGCCTCATCTGGTGGATCATCAACAATGGAATTGATGACATTAATTGATGCATAATGCATTGCATCATTTCTATCAACAATTCTGTGATATTGTCTTCTTCCGTGTATTTGATGAGACATTGCCTTTTTTCAATTTGATCCCTCAAGAACTTCTTGACGAATCATAATTTGGAGGGAATCTCTAAATAATTCGGCTCTTTGTTCCTCTTGCAGATTCTTCCATAATCGAGAGAAGACTGAATTTTTGTGAGGAAGAGATTGAGGATTTAAAAATATCCCTAGTCCAGTGGACTGGGGCTATTTCGGCTCAACTCCTAGAATCCTATTTGTTGATTTTGAGGGTTGGGTTAAAAGAGTCCCCAGTCTGGAAAGGTGGGGTGGGTCTTGACATGATATATCTGAGAATTTACTAAAATCTCACTTTAAATTGAGGACTTTACTCTGGAAATATGTTGGATGCATAAACCTGCATCTACTTTTATCACCCGGCTCAAAATAATGTTGGATGATTTCTGACACTTAATCCACTTAATGATGTGCTTGCTCCAAACAAGAGGCCTGCTCAATATTCTCGTTTTCTTGGTACAGGAGTAATTCAATAACTTGTTCTCTGTATGCTTGACCTTGAGAAGAACTTGTTGAGGCCTGTTCTTGAGCAAGCCTTTGACTACAAACAAAGCTAATTGACTGTGGCTGGCCATGGGAAATAATGTTTCATGAGACCATTTTCGGTGGGCTATACTGACTGGAGACCACAGTGAATTGTAATGCTCCATGAACACGCCATCCTCTGATATGAATACTAGATGGGTCATTTGAAATTAACTGTAGAAATATTCTTAGTGTGCCAAGGGATGAACGCCGAAGGGATCTATGCTGCTTTTCAGCCTTCGGGTATCGAGAAAATGAGAGAGATGCAAAGTCAATTTGGCGCTGTAATCCTTCTATTATCTTCACATTATGTTCATATTTATCATAATATAATATTTTATTTTCCAACTAAAAAAATTATTTCCATATGTTGAGATGAATATCATTAATTCCATCTTCTATTAACATCTCTAGAATGTCATACTGAGAGTCAACCAAAGGCCAAAACATGAATGCCACTTCACCTTTCGCCACATGTTTTCTCATATTCAGTATTTCCTCTTTATCATTAAATGAAGATTATTCTACCTGATTAGACCAGAGTTGTTGCTTCCAAGTTTTTTCATTGGATGCAACAAGATTGGAAGAGAAATCACTAATCAAACTAGAATATGAACGAACCAAGGGTGGTTCGGATAATGACCTACACCCCGGGATACTTCTGATTGAAAAATTATTTCACCTGCTAATGGTAAAACATCAGACCTGACTGGCTTTAGATTTGAATGTGCCTCAAGATAAGAGGGCTTTCTCATCACTGCATTGTCCTCTGATGAATTTTCCAGAGAATGTGAATAACTACTGTAGAGAGGACTTTCATAGCTAAATTCTTCTTCATGGGGAGGACAACCATGGTGGGTTACAGAAAAAGATAAAGAATTTTTCTCCTTGGTTTTCTGGCCACACTGAGTGTTCTTGTGGCTCTCATGTGAAGATGAAACTTCAAAATCAACCGAATTGTTAGGAAGTAAGCCTTCATGGGGAATTATATGACTAAGACCTTTGAAATTAATGTTCCCACTATTCTGAAATGAGGGAGTAGAATCTTGAATTTCAACAGATAATTTTTTAAGGGTTTCAAGTACTCTAGAATCGACCAAGGTGGTATTACAAATTGGCTCTTGATTTCTTGATTGTGTTGGGAGAGTCTTCTTCTTAGTCACCTTATTACTCAATTTAAGAACCACTTGTTGATGAAAGGGGTCATTATAGGCTAGTATATGTGTCTTCTTAGGAGAAATGATCAGGTTAGGCTGATTATCTCCACTCAAATCAGGTGTATGTGCCTGACTTGGATGTTCGTATGATATGGGGGAGTATGCCCCAAAACCCTCTTGGACTTGAACATAGGTGTGTGTTTGCACCGGGGTGACATGCTGATGAGTCAGTCCACTGATATAGATAGATTTATGATTCTTTCACTGAGATGCTGCTGAAGATGTTATAAGATCCTGGAAAGCATCCAGAATATGAGAAGGGATTTTCTTTTTCTCTTTAAACATTGAAAAAATGTTCTTGGTGACTTCAGCTGCCGAAATGGGGATATAAGTCCATTCCGTGATTGGAGTAGGTGTGTATTCCGGCTGCTATCCTCCTTTTCCTATCCGTAAATTCTGACAGTACTCAATTGTAGGGGAAGAGAGTTGAGTCTGCCTCTTGTTTGTCATCAGAGCGTTTCAACTAACTTCTCCAAGTGCTACCAAATGAGACTGTTTGTAGGCTTGATCAATACTAGCTGGTGTATGTGTCTGCTGATTGCATTCCTCCGAATGTGGTTGATAAACTTCCCTCAATACTGACAGATGAGGCTGCTGGCAGGATTGATGAGTGTAATCAGGTGTATGTGAATGTTTACCAGTTGTCAACACATTGGTTTGGAGGGCTTCATCGTATGTAGTCATACGATCCTGCGGACTAGATGATGATTTATATACAGGTTTATGTTCCTATCTACAGTACTCCACTGGAATTTCCTGGAGGAATTGGTGTGCTGCTGCCAAATGAGTCTGCTAGACTGCGGAATTAATACGGATGGGTGTGTGTGCCCGCTTGTTGCTTCCCACCAAGTTAGGTTGGTGGATTTCTCCGAAATGGAAAATATAAGAACCTTCTCACTATTGACTGGTCTTCACCTTTGGTGGTTTTCCTTGCCTGCTCGGGTTCGAGGAACCTCAGCAGAACGCTTGGAGATGACACCCTCATCATGTTGAGGGCGCACTTCCGCATGAGTCCGGTGGTGATTGTAGATGGAATTCCTCGTGAAAGACTCCAATCTCCTTGAATTAAGGCCATGAGGGACCTTCTCATTCACCTCCCCAGAATATGTGAGGGTATGGTGATTACGTTACGGGTATAACAACCTGAAACGGTTGAAAATGGTGGTTGGCACCACCTACTTCATGATCGCTCGTCGTCGTTGTCCGGAAGACCAGGGTGAATTATTTAATTGGAGGGCTTGTCGAGAAGAATCCATAGTCGGAATAGTACCATTTGAATGGTACTCCTTAACCTGTGCATTTGATACCCAGCGTTAAAGACGTTGAGTAGGTGATGTCGTCCCCAGAGCAGACGACGATCCAGTAGTAGTAGCCGTAGAGGCATTCACAGAAGAGGTATTCACAGGTTTGAACATAAAAGAATCCATTTCTATAATGCATAAGTTCTTGGAAAAGAGTTCCTGTTTGATATAACATACGTTATAAAGATATGTACGACCACTATAGCTTTCGGATAAGCACATATGTTATTGATTTTTTTGATGGCCATATCATTGAGTTTAAATAGGGGCTTAACATATAAGTAAAACATCAATTTATCTTGATTAAGGATTCACATCAGGTTCACCATTTTTTGTTTCCTATAGAAAGGGGATGACCTCATTAGTTTAAGGTTCAAACATTCCAATCGGTTTCTAACAGGTTTTTTCGTAGTACATAAAACATCCAATGATTCTTTATCTATTTGGACCTACATTCCAATGGTAGGTGCTCATTAGTTGTTAAACGATGAGGCTTAAGAATTTTCATTGGTCGAGAGGATGGGAGGTCGGACTCATCACTCCTTTTTGGGGGGAATAATTTTCTACTCCGTGACTCTATTTATAGATTTGATTTATGTTTGTGAATCCTTATTAAATTACCAAGTATAAGAATTAGCATTACATTAGAACATGCAATCAATGATTGATATGTAGGAAATTTATATAATATTTTTAAATGTATTCGAGGTTCATCCTCGATTGAGAATCATCTGTATTTTTTTAGAGATTCTTAGTCAATGGTATCCTTTTACAAATTATATAGAAATCTCATGGATATTATGATAAACATGCTGGTTTTAAAGCCACTCAGCGGGGCACTTGATGTTTATTGTCATTCAGAAGGACATAGATTATTTTAGAGTTAGGATAATACCTGCATATGGGCTGCCTACAAATCCATAAAAATAATCAGAACCCACATAGTTCGAGTAAGGTAGTATGATGTTTATGCATGATTGATGGCTCAAGGAAAGATGTAATAATTACTTTTACACTCTAAGCTCACGTGAGTCATACTCGGTGTGCGAAACAAGAGGTATTGGTAAAACCATAAAATTGTGCCACGAAAGATTCAGTCATGAGATATAATGTGGGGATTATGTATGTCTGATTTCCTAGATACATGAATATTAGGTTTGGGATTTACACCAGGGTGGAAACCCAAGAACAAGTTCCATAAAGGTATATGTTCTTTATAAAGATTTGAATAATTATCTTAGGGATTACTCCTGAGAAGGATTCCCAAATTAGAGGAGACATTATGATTGGGTTTTATTTCTAAGAAGGAAGCCTGGATCATAACAAAATTAAGACTAGTTAAGAAAAATTATATCTAAGGCTTATTCCGAGAAGGAGGCCTAGTTTAAGAGAAATTATGATTGGGATTTATTCCTGAAAAGGATATTCAAATTACGTTACTTGGTTCTTATTACTAAAGAGGATTCCCTTATTTGTAGACCATGAGAACTGGGGCTTGAAAAATGGGGAATACTCTTAAGAAGGAGGCCCAGGTTAAGGGAATTTAGAATTTGGGAACTTGGGGCTTACACCTAAAGAGGACTTCCAGATTTGGAAATTTGTGATTAGGGCTTACTCCTAAGGTGGGTGCCTGGGAATAGGGGACATGGGGATTACTGCTAAGGTGGATGCCCAAATTAAGAGAATTTGGACTGCGGCTTACTCCTGAAAAGGATTCCAAGATTAAGGATTCTCTCATCATAAAGGATGAAGTTGAATGAATGAAATCTCTCACCTTAGTAATTTAATTATATGTAAATCAATAGGTTTTAATAGAAGTTACAAATAATTCCATTCAGATAAGGAAGACAACAAGGGATCCTTTCCAAATGAAATGGCTTTGAAGATGGTTTTGAAGGCTTAATCATGAATAGGAGAGGTGGATAGGCATAAAATAGGTGAGATTGTCAAAAGGGGCACCCAAAATGAAGTCGGCGCGCAGGTCCTACATGGGTACACAGGTACTGGTCACATAGGTATACCTACGTGACACATGGTTACATGTTGGACGGTCATCCCATGGAGTAATACATGGGAGAAACTTTGCTCAAGCCCTTTGTATTATCCCTAGAGACTTCAAGAAGATTGGCGTGCATGTTCTATTGAAGGGGTAAGGCAGCGTTCAAGTGTCTTCGTTTCCCTTAAGGATTATACACTTAGGCATGCAGTTGTTGATGAATTTCAACACCTAGCCCCCCCACCCACCCCCCTCTTTAGATCTTCTGTTAATTGTAATAAATTTCCTTAGAAGTGTTGGGAATCTTCGAGAAGAGACTAAAGCGCCTGGAGCTCAAATCTGAATTTTTGGAATATTTCGTCTCTGAAATGGGGGGCTCACTAGGGGTATTTATACGCAGCTGACGACCCTGAGTGAGAATCAAAAAGGGTGCGCATGTCACCTGCGTGACCACTAGGTGGCGTGCAAGTCTACTTGTGCCACCATGAGGAAACCTGAGAGACCCAAGTGGGAAGGAATCAATGTTCATGCCCTTGCCTATTTTTTATGTTTCTTCAAAGGATGAATCACGTTCAACTAAGGTATGCCCCACTTTTTTAGTCATTACACTCTATGAAGGAAAGGAGCCTCAACAACCAGTAACCCATTATTTTAACTATTCATCAAAAATTGAATGTTTTCAGAAAAATACTAAAAAATTACCCTTAGATAATTTCGTATTTTAAATTGTAAAATGAAGTTCATTATGAGAAATAAAATTTTAAAATTTTCAAATTGTGCATATTACTATTCATAACAGCTAGTTTGATTAGTCGCAGTGTGTTAGAATATCGAATTTGCGTACAATGAAAGCTATTTCATTATTCAAAGGGAAACGTAACATGGATGCTTAGGGGGTTACACAGAATCACCAGGGTGTTCGTTTCCCTTACATACCGGGTGAATTATCATATAGAAACACAAATGGTATATGATATAATATATATCCCAACCACGCTACTGACATATCCTAGTCTTAGACTCAACTGCAACTCATGTCCCTCAGATTCCTGGGTGCCACTTCTAAGACTAGATATCCTATAATCACACAACAATTTAATGAGATACTTTCTATTAATTTTCACTATTTATGTATTTCCCTTAATGTTCAATAACTCATTAACCATTAATTATAAATTATCAATTCTAAATTACATTTAATAGGCATCATAGTGAGGTTTTATTCCCTACAATAATAACAAAACTGAGTTCATGATTTCTCAGAATAACAACCCCAGCACTGCATCACAATAATCTCTAACCCAATGGGATAAATAAATTTTATTCTCTTATATAAAAACATTACCACATTCTATATTTCTAGGTATTTTGAAAAAAATTCTACACTAATAAACACAAAAGTCTAAACACAGTGAGTAGATGAACTACCCATCAAGTCTTTTCCACCTATAACATGATGGTACACATATTCGTCCATGTGATGATGAACATCAAAAGCACAAGGAATAACCCACACATTTATACTCTATTATAAGGAGGGTAAATGAAAAATGATGCCTCAAGTAATGGTGAAACTAAATCACAATAATAAATAATAGATTCAAACATTATCCAACATTCATAAAAATGGGTGAGCCTAGCATCAAACTGTTTCATCATCTCTCGTGTCCTCCCTAACACACATATGCATAAACTAATTCATATCCCCACTCTCAGTTTCAATAGCTTTCACAAATACTCAGCCTCCCTACACCACATACTGAAATAACCATCCATTCATAGCCATCCCACACTCTTATCAGATCACTAGCCTAATAAAATATTACTAGGATTTGGGACCCAAATAAAGGCATTCCACATTCACACATAACGATCTCTCACTGCTCTTAAGCATAAGGAAAATGGTCTTTACAACATGAAATCAACTAAATACATAAAAATGTATTATATTGTTTTCTCATAAAACTGTTTCATATTAGCTATTGAATAAAATGACTCATTGTCACAGGTTCCAACTATGGGAAGCCAATGAAACAAGCCTCTTAAGAAACCAAAAATTAATAAAACAATAATTTTACATTCTATTAATTCCTTTATCAATAAGATTAATCATGCTTAATGCCATCATCCAATTCAATTAAACATGAATATCTGTAGTAATTTTATTATCATTATCGTACAACCGAATCTAGATTCATTAACATGCGTCATTAAATATTAATTCAATTAATTATCAATTATTTCATGATTTACCTTATTAAACATTTTCAATCAAGAGTAATGTACAAATAAAATAAAGCCATATATAAATAAAACTATTTAGAAAATAAAGATGATTGGAAATTGCCAAAAATATGAAACCAATTCTTTAATCTGATTTAAATATTTATTATATAAATTTAATTTCAAACTCATGGGATAGATAATTATAAATATGAAATGTCATGTAAATATATAGGTAATCAATGAATAACCTAACTCAAATACTCTTAAAAATTATTTTCATGACAATAGGCCAACATAATGGATCAAAATGACCTATCCCACAATGACTTCATCCACCTGAGGATGCCCAAACACCAACGCACCAACCAACGCACCAACCAACAACCAAGAAAGCTCAAAAAGAAACATAGAGATCACATTCCATCACACAACAAGGGGAAATATGATGAAACAGATCGAGGAATAGAGTAGAACAAGGGTAGAACATAACTTACATCAAAGACAGGTCAACACATTTGGGTTGCACAAAAATAGAGAGTGTGCATAAAGCAGAAAAAACTCCAAGGGTAAGATGAAACAAGGCTAAATAAAAATCCAATAATCATACAAGAACAAGAAGTCTTGGAATCCTATACCACAGAAAACAATTAAGAAGAACAAGGTAGATGGTATCTCAGCCCTTTGAAAATCAAAATGGAGTAGTAGTTTAGATTTTCCATTAAAAGTGTATTTGGTCATGTTTACATGTTTTGAGAGAGTAATGGAACCTCTACCGTTTTTAAATTTTAGTAATGACTTATGGTATTTTAATCACCCTTGAATCAATTAATATAAAATTTTTATTACATTTTATGAAAAATATAATTTCAACGGGAAGAACTGTATGAAATTGGAAACACTAATCAGGACTCACCATTAGATGACTCACCATTGGATGAGTCAACATTGGATGTGATACTTTTGATGAGTTACCATTGGATGACTAACCGTTATATGAGTGGCCAATGGATGACTCATCGTTGGGTGAGTCACTACTGGATGAATCATCCTTGTACAAGTCACAATTGGATGAGTCACTATTGGATGAGTTAGCATTTTATGAATCACGGTTGGACCACTAACTATTTGATGAGTCCCCATTAGAGGACTCACCATTGGACAACTCACTGTTAGACTAGTGACTGTTTGGTGAGCTACCTTTTATCGAGTCATAGTTCAATGAGTCACCATTCAATGGGCTACTATTCGGTGAGTCACCATGCAGTGGGCCATCGATTACTGGTAACTATAATTTTAATATTAAAAGGTCTTAGTTTATTACATATAAGGTGAAAATAGTCTTATAAATGGTCATGTAATATCACTTTAGACCATATCCATTCTCCTTTACTTTTATCATGTTTTTTTATAACTTAATAATATATAATTTTGGTAAAATATCATTGTTATCAATTTTGACACTATTTATTTATGTTGAATAAAATTACATAATTTCAACGATTGAAATTGAATAAAATAATTTAACACAACACTAAAATACTAAATTTATCAAAACAATTCTTTTATCATAGATAAATAGTTAAATTTATTTATTTATTTATTTATTTTAAAAAAAATATAAGTAAATTAAGATCATGAATATATATTCATTATTCAAGAAATATATTTTAATATTATTTAAAAACTAGTTTCTCTCCATGTGAAAACATAATGGATACTTAAATCAAAGAATGTGATATTTTATAACATTATTTGATTTTAATAGCATTAAAAAATTTCTTCTATAAATAGTCAATTAAATAAATAAATTTGACCATAAGCTGATAAGGGTATAAATTTATTCTTTCAATATGAATTATGACACAATATTATGCCATGAAACATAGTCTCACTCTAGTTTTACCGAATTTACCTTTTATAGAGGTGACAAATTTTACAATAGTTACTACTTATTTTACCTGAAAGGGGTCTATTTAAAAAAAATTAACTATCAAATTCAAAATCTGTAACACCCCAGGCTTCTATGGTATGCTTCACTTTGAATAATGTGATATCGTGTGTTGTACGCAACACCGAGTTCTAACACACCACAACCAATCACACTATCCGATATGAATAATAATACCTAATTTTTGAAATTATATATATTTTATATTTCAAAATGGACTTCTTTTTTGGATTCGGAATATTGAATTTAGCCTAAAGTGAAATTTTGGAACTTTTTGGATAACTTTAATATTTATATGAATAGTGAAAATTACTAAATTTTAATTAAAAACAACTTTTTTAATCAAAATAATTAATAGTGATAAATTATGAATTTGAGTGGTTTTAAAGTATATTTATAATATATTTTTACCATTTAATATAATGTTGGTCATTGTACATAATTTTACAATTAAACCAGACATAAACAAGTGTCAATCTTTTGTTAGTTATTATCTCTTAAAAACACGCTTTTTGTTTTAACAACGAGAATTGATTTTAAATTAATTTCTGCCACTTCTGTGTTTTAGATTTGGAAAAATGGATTCCAGATTTGGAATCAAGATGTTCAAATTGTGTAAATAGGTATCTATTTTTTAGAAATTTTGAATAATTACTGCGGTAAATATTTTATTTACCATGGTTAAGGATAAATCTGGTAAATAAGGGTTAAAAAAATAATATTATAATAATACTAAATTACCCTAAAACGTCTCCTAGCCTTATTTTTTGATACATGTTCGACCATAGGAATTTTTGGGTCGATTTTGGGACCCCATGGAGCCACTTGTAGGTGATAGGGACACTTAATTTTAATTAAGTTAAAATAAGTACAAAAATGACATAAGCTTATATCTTTTAGAAAAACAATTTTTACATAGGGTTATATATGTTGGATTTTAGACTATAAATATTAATTAGAAATATAAAACGATTTCCTAAATAATCATATTTTATTTATAATTTTTAAACGTTAAATAATGTAATTTATTTATGACACAATGATGATGCAGTTATTACCATAATAGTGAAAAATTAAAATAATTGATATTATAAATACACAAATAAATATAATTTGAGACTTTTAATGAATTACACTAATTTTATAAGTTAATATGACATGTTAGTAATGAATTAATTAAATATTTTCAAATTATTCATTCTGTTATGAGTATCACAAAAATAAACTATTGAATAGTGTCAAAATTGACATAAAAGGATTTTTAAAACAAATATTATATTATTAATTGATAATAAATTACTAAAAATCTAAGGATCGGCCAAGAGACTTATATCATGATAGGTGTATCATTAATGGACCACTTGGGGTCTCTTGGAAGTATATAGTAAGATTATTAACCATATAATATAAAAATACAAAGAGACATTGTAAAAGTGAAACTAATTAACTTAGAGTTAATACTTAAATATAAGGTTACTATAAGTATCCAAACCTGTCTAAATTATATTGGTTGACTGTTTTTCGACCCATCCCTACCTTAAACTTTGAATAATAAACTTTGTAGCCTTTAGAAACCGAATATGAATTTATAATAAATTAATATTTCTAGCTTTTCCAAAGGTGACCCTAACCCCTCTTATAAAAGGGCACTCATCCTTCTCATTTTTTCACACCATCAAAGCCTTTTGGTTCGGCCAAACTCTGCCCAAATACTCTCCCAACTTCCCTAAATACAACCTAGAGGCCTTATTATGATCATAATTCAAACCTATGGAGCCCGTTTGATCAAATCAAAAGGAAGAGCCCGAAGAAGAGGTAATAATCTCACCACCCTTTTCCAAGTTCCTTTCTTCTTCCACTTCTTCTTCCTTTGTTATTACCATTATAAAATAATAAATCCAGTATAATATATATTCTGTGATGTTATTATAAATATGGTACCACCATATTCAGTATTCTATCCACCCTTTGAATAACATGTCACCATACGTGTGTACGTACGACTTACCGTCTCCACGTCGTGGTGTAATTGTTATTCAATATATTATTATTTGGATGGAAATAATAATGATGTGTAAATCCTGTAAATAATAAATATAACATGTTAATGATTCTGTATATATGATATAACATCCATTTATATATTATTTTAATATCAAAAGAATGATATTGTCGCTCGTGCGCACGTACGGACTACCGTCTCCACCAACGCGATGTGATTCTTTCTCTATCATATACATTCAAGTATAATTATAATTTGAGGATTTAAAAATAATGTTTAAGGACTTGATATAATTCTAGATATGATTAATATACATACTATCCATTACAAACATGGGTTACGTAACAAATAATATAAAATAATATGAGTAAGTTAACACCCGAAACAACGATAATACTAAGATATTATTAACAATGCAATGTTAAAAGATCATATATGATATCATTTTAATATATATGATTATTTTATAATTTAATAACAATTATTTCACCATTATACATGAGGTTATCCTACCATCAACCAAGAAAAAGTACAAGTTAAGGGGTTTTCATCTCACTCCTTATTCCCATGAGATTCATGCCATATTTCCACCATTACCTTTTGTGTGGTGTATGTACTGCCCATAATTATATTCTTTTTGTAATACAAATTAATTTATGTGTATTTATATATTCATTGTATGATACCTATTTCGTGGGTTGTATGTTTCGTAAGTTACCAATTTGGTAAGGGTTTATTTCACAATCTCTTCATTATCCGAGGTTTATACATAATAATCTACTGGGATTTCTTTATCATACACATCCATGTTTTTAAAAAATGTATTTCAAAACATTTTTACTATTTACTAGAATATGGGTTAAATTCATTTATACCCTTGTTGACTTTTATAAGTGGTTAATAAAAGAATATTTTCGTCGTTTTCCAAACAAGGTCCATTTTAACCTTCTTGACAAAATTATGGTAAGAATGTTTTTTTAACTTATACGGCGGGTGCGGTTATTCTATACCGTTATTAGACCATTGAAGATTCCTTCACAATCTTATGAAGATATTTTCAAAATAAAGTTTTTCTCTATAATTATGCAACATTTAAAATGATTTAAAAAAAGAGATATTTCTCTCAAATAGTATTGATTTCATCTATGTCAACATCCTTTGATAAATATTAAACTTGTTTCAAGTTGATTTATTATGATACAAATAATCCATATTGTATTTAAGGTTTTGTGATATTTTTGACTATGGATGAGTTATTATTATGCCATTAATTGTTTATGATTAATGTTTTGACATTTTTTATGTTAGTTTTAATAGGAATGTTTATGTTATAATTCATCATCTTCTTAAGATGAATGTGTTGGAATAGTATGTTCCGAGTTGGGGACCGGTAAAAGTAGGCCCTTCGGGCTGGTGTCCGGTTATTAGAGGCACTCCAGATTGCTGTCCGGTTATTAGAGGCAATCTGGGTTGGTGTCTGGTTATTAGAGGCACTCCGGGTTGTTGTCCGGTTATTAGAGGCACTCCGGGATGGAGTCCGGTTACAGAGGCTCTCTGGGCTGGGTTCCGGTTATAGATATCCCTTAGGTCTTGGCACGAGGCCTCGACACAGAAATGAAAGTTTGGCATTATGCATTCCATCATTATGAAAGTGGTAATTGATATTACATTGATTATTTGATTCGTAGAATATCCATGTGAATAAGGAAATGAAATTATTTCATTTTATTTTTTCCATAATATGTTGAAGTTCAAGTTTAAAAGTCTTTTTAAGTTATACATTGTCTTAAATGTTTATTCTTATTTATGAATGTTTCCGCTATATTGTTATCCTTACTGGGCATTTGAGGTCACCCCTTTTCTATTTTTTATTTTTCCCAGGATTTTAAGAAGTAATTTATGAATGACCTGCAGGGATAGTATGTGGGGATATGAGTGTGGGATATGGAGACTATGTTGTTGTAGTTTTCATTTTTATGATGTAATGTAAGACTTTATGAATATATCTAGTGCTTCCGAGGATTCTAAACCAATCGGTCTTTCGAGATTTGATCTTTCTTGTGATCATGCCAATTTAATGTAACAATGCACCGACTCTAGGTAACTAGGGTCGGGGTGTTACAAAATCTATAATTCATTTTTTTTATTTTAAAATATATAAATCGATGAAATTAATTTTAATTTAAGTGAAATAATTTTGACAGAAATTTATTTTTAGATAAAAATACTTTTAGAGAATAAAGATGTATTTTATTCTAATTCATATGTAGTGAAATATTAGTTAGAATTAGTAAATAATTTAATCTAGTAAGTAATATATAAATTTAATTATAATATTTCATAAAATTAGACTAATTATAATTTTTAATATAAAACTACATTTCATGTAATTTATTTACAAAAAAAACATTTGTTTTCAAATAATTTTTAAATAAATTTCAATAATTTATCAAATAATGAAATAATTTTATACGTATTTATATCGTATATTTTTCATTTCTTATCTTTTATTATCCATAACTGTTAATCCAACAACATGGAGATAACATATAGATAAAATTATAGAATATTAAGTGATTCATCTAAACATGTTATGGAATTCAAGGCGATAAATCAAAGAAAGTAAATTATTTAAATATAAATACATTATAATAATGTTCATGTATTTAAATTACACATTGAAGGAGATAATTATGTTTGATGAAATTTATTCCTTGATTTTAAAGGAGATATTAATCTAAATGTTCATTTTATTTCTTCTATGCGGTTGATATGGTGAAGGGATGTCTATTGTCTATTATTCTATGTTATTGTAAGGGAGGTTTCAAATCGATTTATGGTTTTTATGAACAATAGATGTCATTATGAGGATAATTACCATACATATTGTAGTATTATGAATAGATTTATCATTTTTCATAACATTCCAAATGATATTTTTCACTTTTTAACACTCCAAATGATCCAATCATAGAGAACATTATGAATTGTCAGTAGAAAAAAACACACAAACATGTATAAATGAATACATGTCAATCATATTTTGAAACTAAATGATTTTCCTCACATAAAAACATTGATTTTAATATCATAAAATGTTTCAAAAAATCATTTCCAACTTCAAATTGGTTTATCACAACCTATTCACTACTCATGATTTTATTGGGGATGGAGCCAAGTCATCTTCCTTTTATACATTGTTGAATTTCTATACTAAAATGTGATAGGTCCTCGAACCATATTCCATTATGTATTTAGATGTATATTTAATTTATAATTTTAGACATTTTATGTGGTATTTATTCACTTAAATGGATTTTTATTTGATCTTCATCCATTTTTTTTGAAAACCACAAGGAATTATATATAATCCATATTTGGATGACATTCCATAGTGATTTAACAAACAGTGTCAAAGAACAAGGTATTTGACTAATCCTTTATGAGGTATTCTATGAAATATTTTGATAGTTCATTATAATCACCGATCAATATTCCCAAGTGGAATATTTAAAGATAAATCTAAATATAATATTTCAATGATAGTGATCTGGGTTCCCTATCCTCTATTAATTATATAGATTACAACATATAAGGATGATGTTTCAATGTCAATAAAACCACATGGGTTTAATAAAATATCATCCACACTATTTATTTGTCAGGGAAACAAATCATTTATGAACATTGGTTTTATCAGGTCTTCAATCCTTTACTGACCATATCCACTAATTAGGTTGGAGTATTATGTACATCAATGGTTCATTGATCAAACTATCAATCATATATCGATTTGATTAAATTCTGTTCATATCTATGTATTGGAATATATTATACATTGATGAATACTTCTTATACTCTTTGTTAATCCCTTTGTCTAATTATGTTTACCCATTACACTACAATGTTCTTTGCTGGTTTACCCTAGCACATAAAAACATTCTTTCTCAAGACACGTGTCTCTTACATTGATTAAATAGACATAGAATAATGGGGGGATCATTTTTAGGGAACATTCGTATCTCATTGGGATAGTTAGGCCTCCCAATATTATGGTAATAGTTACTAAAAGAGTTTGTTCTAGTTTGTGTGTCTTTATGGGCCTTTTTCTCTTATTGAAGCTATATCAATGTCAATTGTGTCATCATTTTTAGGATTACTGTTAGTTGAAAACAATTTTGGAACTAAAATTATAATTATCATCAGAAATTACTAATTCATTAATTCTCAAAATATTGGTTGTAAATTAAGGGAAAATTCTGGTTCATTCATTAATATATATATATATATATATATATATATATTTGAAACCCAATATATTTACATTCTTCCCATGGATGTGTGGAAAAAATGTGAGTACTATATTTCATATTATTATGATCCCCAAGATTACATTTTCCAATAATTATTTAGATTAAATACTCCATCAAGATAATTTTTTCGTTCTTTCATACAGACATTATATTATAGATCCAACAGTTTGGCTCGATAATTATACATGATACATTGGTATTATTAGCCACTATAGAATCAATCAGAATAACATCTTAGATAAAAAAAATTAACCTAGAACTAGCCCAAAAAAATATTTTATCTAGATCTTCATAATCATTATAAGACATTTACTCCCATACTTAATAATATATTTTAAATTTGGATTTGGATGAAAATGTTATAGTCATTTAGGTTAAGAAGGTATCTCACCGTAAAAATGATCTATTAATGGAAAAATATACCATTTCAAAACTTCAGGAAATTGCATGATTTCCTAGAATATTATATTTGACAAAAAAGTTTGAAGAAAACTTATTTATCTATTCAAAACATAATACTCATAGTTTGTCATTTGGGAGTAACATATTCGAGAATATTAAACTTATATATGTAGTTATGATCCAATTTATTTTTTCATTCTCAATTTATTTGTTTCCAGAGATGTTTTTCATGATTAACATCCTTCACATTAATATATAATGATAGATGAAATTTCCACTAATATCTTCAATGATAGTGTTGAAATCAACCCAAATTTTATTTAATAGTAACATATAAAGTTCATTTCATCCTATACTGTTAGAGGGATCAAATAGTTCGACTCATCGGTACACATTGGGTATAAAATTCATCAATGATTATATTATTCCACTTATGTACAATAAAATGGGAAATTGTTTATATAGTAGATAAATTATCTTATTCTGTATATCAAAATTATGAAACCAAGCCTCTATTATAACATTATATATATTGATTTTTTGAATTATGTATTGGTGGTTATTTATGATAGATAAAATAGATAATCTATAAAAGAAATTTTTATCCCATGAGTTCAATTATTCTTGTGACCCATCATGAGGGTAGCTTCCACACCTTATCAGTCGAGTGGTATATTCATATTGTGTTGATTTAAGCTACGAAGGTATATTTCCAATAATTACATTATACATGAATATTTTATTTAATTGATTACATTAATTTAGATTTAAAAATATTTCTTAGTTTATTTAATTTTATTGTAATCTAATCATTAATCTAAATGTTCTCAATCATTTCACAATGTTTATTAGTATTTTATAAAAAAATATTCTTTCTCTTATGCGCAATGAATAATCAATAAGGAAATTACATATTGGGTAATTGTTTTATTGTTTGATCCCACAAATAGCCTTAAGTGTGCATAGCCTCATAATACCATTCTATATGAGGAGTATTTTCCTATATTATCATTCCACATCCACCTCATGGTTAATTCATTATTTAATGGAATTGAAAATATATACAGTGAATAAATTAAAAATTCAAAACAATATTTAGATCTGAATATCAATAAAATCAATGAAATAAAATTATTAATGAGTAAAACTATCATAAGGGGAATCAGAATAATAAATATCTCTTGGAAAAATTGTTAGAGATAATTATATATTCATTTATAACAACCATTAGGTTTGGAAAATATTTTTCTCATAATTAATAATATATTCAATATATTGCTTCATATGCTACACCTAACTAAAATTAATGATAATATGTTAGATAAAAATTATATAAAAATTCAAAAGAATATAATCTCTTTTACTAATATTTATATTACTCAACTAAAATTTTACACATCTAGAGGATAAATAATTAATATCATTTAATATAAAAAATGATTGTTTTTATCGAATAACTATTTATTAAATTTGTTATATTTCTATCCTAAAAAATAAATTAGTATCATTGCTAGTAATATCATGATATATGAACTCATATATTAACATTAAATGCATTACAGATTTAATTGAACTAATTTTTAAAAAATGATGTTTAAAAACATTATTTCCATATAATAGAATTATTTTATTATATTTTGTGTTTCATTTATAATAAAAATTATAAATTTTGAAAATATAAATTATATAAAATAAATTTTATTTTGGGCTTTTTCATGTCCAAATATGTGTAAGGGGAAATTTTTTGATTGTTCATAAATAACTAATTTTCATGTGAATATATGAAAATATAGTTTGTACCAAATCGTAAATTTTTATGACAATATAATTATATAACAAAGATATATAGGTCTATAAATGCTTTCAAAATGTCAAATATATATTTATTATGTAAATTTTTTCATTTTATAATACTAGGTGGAATTGAGAGAACATATGATAATCATTTTAATGACATAAGTAGTAATTTATAACCAATTTTTTCCTTTGTTTAATTAATGTTTTTTGTATATTTTGTTAGGGTTTTCATTGAATATAACATAGAAAGTATTTTTTTTAAATAAAATTATTTATTTTATGAATATCAATAACATTAATAATTTTATCCTACATTTAAATATCAATCATAAAATTCAATATTTTCATAAAACCAGTTTATATGCATTATTTGCACAAATTTTAAAATTAAAGTTTCTCACAATGAAATTTTTTTTATATAAATATAATTATAAACAATATTAAATTTCTTCAATTAGGTTATAATGTTGAATTTTATTTTGGTAAGTATAATGAATTACAAAGGAAAACTATGGGTTATATTGGTATTATTTAATTTTTGTAAAAAGTTAAAAGAAATAAAAAACCCTACATAATCACAAAAAAATTTCTCTAGAATGATTCATTTAGGGTTTTATATACCATAATATTTAGCGAATCCCCCCATTATATATTTTTTGTTCTTTTTTCCTTTATTATTTTCGTTGTGTTATTGTAATTTATGGAATATTTACAAAAAAACCCATAATATTTACATTTAAAAATATCCCTCACCACCCCACATATCCTCACAATCCATACCACTTATATTTAAAAGAAATATTAATAAATAATACCCAAAATATACAAAAAAACTCATAGTGTATTTATTTTTCTTGAAAGACAACCTCCAAAAATAAATAATCCGTTTTTCAAAAGGTATTTTCCAAAGGAGTATGGTAAAATTCTTAATTACAATTTTCTCAAAGAATTTAATTTCCTTTATATAATTATAATAAAATACAAATATAATAATTTTGAAAAAATTAAATCTTTTAAAAAATTATAATTAAGTGTTTCTGTAATTATGGGAAAACTATTTTATTCCCCTCAACCAACAATTTATTAAATGAAAAAAATAATTTCTTTTACATAAATAATACCAAATCCATTAGAGAAACAAAATTTTTATATCAACTACCATGAATAAACTATTAAAATGGGGTATTTTATTCAATAATATTATTTTTTAATATTTTGAAAATATATACCATTCCATATCTTCCTCTACTTCTATTGAAATTTATGTGTTTCCCATACGTATGTGCGGAATACCACGTGCACGAATGTGACATATTTTATTTGTATAATAGTATTTTATTATTAAGAAAAATATTGTAAAATATGATTCACCAGCTTAAAAATATATGAAATATCATTACACTTATATAATAATTACTTCAGATAATATGAATAACTTTATTAACATAACCCACACATATATAATATCATATATTTTTTGGACAATTCAATCAACTTTTTGAATAATTATAGAAATTTATAAGAAGAAATACTATGTGAAATAAAAAAAAAATTATTAGAAATTAATTTCAATTTTTATATATACAAATATCACATAAATATTTTACTTCTTATTAATGTATTTCACTTATAGTCCCTTTTAATTTAATAAATAAATCTTCACCAGCATCATTCTCATAAAGCATAAATAATATAAATAGGAAATTAAATTATAAAATCATAAATAATTATACAATATATATTATTATACATATAATTATATTGAAATGAATAAAATATTATTTATAAATAATTATTGATAGAACAATTAGAATATTAATACTAAAAAATAAATTTAATTTCAAAACATCTAATGATAAAAATGTAATAAAACAATCTAATAATTTTTTTAAATGATAATAAATTATGTTTATAAATGGTTTTTGGATTTAATATAGTTATGAAATATCTTATAAAAAATATATTTTTATTATAAAATAGGATATATGATGTTTGGCTAAGAAATAATAATAATATTTGGGTCTCGTCTCAATTATCTTTCTTTGAGGCTTATAAAATATTCAATATTTAGTTAATATTGTGTAGTACAAATAAATCATATTTATTTCATTTCATTTTATTATTCATGAAATTGAATTTATTTTCTATTATCACCCTACCTTATCAATGTTACCATTGATAGGGGAAATTGTAGGTCAAACCTTTTTATGTTCTCTTTATTAAAAACATCATTCATCACCTATTGTTGGGGAATGAATTAAATTAATCGAAACACAATGGATAAAAATGGAATAGAAAAAATTTTCCTAAAACGTCTTTAATAGGTGTATCCATTCTTTGGCATGATTTGTATGGAATATGTTATTATACTATCTTCTAGAAAACAATACTTATGGTTTTCATCAAGCAGTATATATCCATCACATTCCATGAACAACAGTCCATTGATATTGCATGTGATTATTACGAAGTTTATAAAATAAAAAAATTCAATAAAATATTATATAATCAAAAAAATAATTCATCGCATCATCAATGGGCCTCTTAATTTTTTCATAATTAATCTTTTTTAATTAAAATATACTTTTTCTTCGAATTATTGCAGAGCATCATCAATGAAAATCTTTTATTAATTATCTCTCTTCATCACCCATTCTTTTAGAACTACCTATTCTTATAAGAAAACTTTCACGATCTAAATAAAATTATACATTTATAATGCATCATCGATTATATTATTCCTCATCTTTATCATGGATATTCACAATATAAAACTAGAAAAACATTATTAATTAAATATTTTTTATGAAGTTCATGGATAATAAAATAATCCCTTAAAGTACCACTCTTTAAAAATTACCCAACAATTGGTTTAAAAATATAAAACACATACACCATTACAAGGAGAATTATCAAATTATTTATATAATCAGTCTATAGTATATGTAAATATGATGGAATTTTCTATTTAATTCATCCAAAAAAATATGGCTTCTTTATAATCTCACAATGACATCTTAGTTTTTAATTATTGGAATTACTTATCTGACAGATATTGATACATTGACCTCCATCAATTAAAAATATTTCAAATATTTCAAATTATCATTCCATGATGAATTTTAGGTAATAAACTATATATTAATATTCCATCATACATAATGGAATCTCATATATTGGATTTGAAAATCTATTTCACGTTCCTCTATTTTTAATAGATTAAAATTTGATAAAAGCAGTGTATAATAATTACCGTATAAGACCAACACCACCTATAAAAAATTGATTACACTATATCTTTATTAATATATTTAATCCTAAAATATATTTATAATTGTATGTCACCAACTACATTAAATGCTTCAAGATTTATAAAATCGTCCATTCTTTTATTTATAATAAGGTTGATCATTCAGTAAATCATTAATTCATGATAGCCATCATTTCCTGAACCTATTATATATGTCCATGTCCACCTGCTAGATCATGTTGTAGATATGTAATTGTTTATATGTTATATCCTCATTTCTTCTTTCGGTGGGATCCCAATTTCATTTGAAATAGTTTTGCATTTATTAATATGTTATTTTTTTATATCATTCTACATTTTGTTCACATTTAATAATGTGGTAGGTCATCATTGTTTAATGTGATCGGGCCATATTTTTTAATGTAGTCGGTTTGTGTTACATCAATGGGTTGGTGTACATTTATTCATGTGGTCGATCTATATTTTTTCATGTGACCACACTTATAGGCATGATGGATTTCTCATTGTTTAAAAAAATGTGCTCTGTATATTGACTAGAAAATGATTTTATAAATAAGTGAATAAAATATAATAATATTTCAAAACACTTCATATAAGAATATATATTGATTTATGTTTTGAAAAAATTCAAAAGTATGAACAATTGTTGTTCATATTCTCAATTTCCTTCCCCAAACAACTAACAAATTTAATCCACTTGGTTTCAGAAATACCCCATTTTGATTTCTTTTATACCATAGATATTAAAACACTAAAACATTATAGACATGAAATAGAATACAATATTATAATTATAAACCTATTTTATATTGATTAGTGTACAAAATAATAAATATTAAATGATAATATCATTTTCCATATAATCTAGTGATCAAAAATCAATTCAATAACATTTTTTACTCAAAATAAATCATCAAATCATTACAACGTAAATTAATTGTATACTATAAACATCATTTATGATCTAAATTTAATAGAATATTAAAAGGGATAATACATATCACACATTTCCAAATCAAATCCTATACAATTTCGAAACATCTGTTAAACAAATTAGGTAACACACATATTAATTGATAGAATTGGCTTACCATATTTCTACCCCTTTTGAAATAATGTTCAAATAAAAGCTGAAATATGTAGAACAAAAACAATTATAGCATTATATATGTTGAATATGAACACCCAAAATCAACCATATAATAATAAATATATCCTAAACAATTTTTAAAAAAATTAGAAGCTAACCAATCATTTGTAGGTAAAAAAGTCATTCTTTAGATCTTTTTCATTTAAAATTCCCCTCATGAAGTGATATATATAATCAATGGGTTTTTATAGCGAATTATGTGTTAGGATATTTTTGGTATTGTCAAAAATATAATATCAAAATGAAATAGTATGGGCACCTTCATATCAACCAAAATATTTAACAGCAATTCCTTTAACCACATTAATAGTTGTTTACCATTAGTTGTATACATATACTTAGATAACATGATTTCTAGGTAACTCAAAAATGAAATAGTTGTCCTTTGGTAATCTATCATCTCATCATAACATCTTCATCATTATAAAGTTTAACTATAAATGTCACAATATAATGTTTTATCAATGGATTTCAATTATATTAGTTATTTATTATGGTATAAACACATCACATAACACAATACCAGATTTATCAAAGATTAATGGGTGAAATAAAAAGCATTTCAAGAAGTTAAGGAACATATAACAATGAGAGAGTAAGCTGGCCTTTTGATTAGTAAGGAGACCCTTGAAAATAGTAAACCATTCAATCGAATAGTAACCTCACCAATGAAAGTATAAATAATATTTGTCCTTTTAAAAGTGGTAATATGATAAAAATATATTTTAGTGTAAGTAAATAATTAATTTAAAAAATATTTATTTTGTGATGGTACATTTGTAGGTCATAAATATTTAATTACATATGATTAATTAATTTAATAATTTAAAATTAAATTTATTTTCCTTCATTGTTATCATTAATTAATATTTTTATGTCTTAATATGATGTGATAATTTCATGAGACATTAATTAATTTTTAATGGGTTAGAAAAGCATTAATAATTTCAAAATTTGTATATTCCAAATAAATAATGAGTTTCATTAAAATCTATATTTGACATATTTAGAATGTTATTTTAATAAAATGGAGTTCATTTTTAGATTTTATATATCGAAAAATGGTAATGGTAAATTTTTAGATATTTTGTTGCGATTAATCAATTTTTTTTGTGTTGTAAAATATAATAAATAATTGAATATATATATATTATAAGTTTAATACACTTTTCATTGAGTCATGGATGGTGAACGAAAAATTTATTTGAGCTCACATGATCTAATTACATTTTTTTGTCTAAATAATCAACATTAATTATTTATTGATAAATATAATAATATATTTAGGAAAACACTGAGAAAACACCCCTCTCCTCCAATATAAACACTACACAACACCACATCTTCTCCTCACTCCACTCATGCCTTGAACTCTATTCAAATTTAACCCAATGATCTTACCAACACTCTCCATACAAATTCGGGAGAGTTTTGTTTTAACAAAACTACTAAATCAATCCCCTAAGGTGCATCAAAAGAATAAATAATCAAGAGGAAATTAAGATCAAGTGCTGAATCATTTTGGACATAAGGTAAGGGATTCAACCGAAACATTCATTGTTCTTTCAGGTTACTCCTTATATTTTCTGACCAAATAAAATTCAATTTTTTATGAAAATATCTTAAAACATTTTATAATGATTATAACTCATGTATCAAAATTCATTCGTCATTCCTTTTATTGATTAATGTGATTTTAAAAGGCTCCCTTTTTAATTATTCATGACAAGCATGGCCAATTTATAGAATCTTCTTGAATCCGTACCCTTTTTCAATTATTCTCCCTAATATATTTTAAGAGACCGTTGTTTTCATAAAATCAATCATTTTATCATGGAATATTACGTTGGTTAAATTATTGTTTTATACATATTATTATTCTTTATCAATTTCAAATAATCATGAATGTTTTCCCTTAATCTGTATAAAAAGTTTTATTTTATAATGTTTCTTAAAAACTATCATCCAATCAGTTTCGAATCACTTATCATGATATTTACCAATATTACCTTTTAAATTTCCTTATATGATTTAAATATATCCTTTAATGTAAACCACTATGATATTCCCTTTTGATCTTCCTTTTGACATAATTATGATACCCAAGTATTTTCATGGTTAGCCAATATTTTTAGGTTTTATTGAATATGCCTTATTATTTACATGGAAAATATATTCATGAACATGTTATGATGTGTGATCCCAGATAGCACTCCAATTCATTGGATAATGTTTAGTCTGAAGAGACATTACATGAAACTGTCTTTGTGTTAATCCTTGACTCATACTCAATAGTGAACAGTGTTTGTGGATATCTTTGACTAATGCTACTCTATGCGCAAAGAGCCTTAAATCAGGTTAAAATCATGTTTTATATTTATTTCACCATATAATTGATCTATGATTATATGATCCAATTTTATTATTCTGTATTCTTAATCATGTTCCATGCCATTTTATATCATTATTTTATTCCTTCTAACCCGTGTACTAATATTTATTTCAATTTTTATTACATTACTATGCATTTTATCTCATAACTTTATTCATGTAATCCCTATGTTATCCTATGCAGATGAAGGTCACAAAAGATGTTAGGATCTCATAATGGATGTTAAATAATGATATGTTATATTTAGTCCAGCGTTTTCAATTTTATGTACAATGCCTTCCCAGACACTAGAGATTATGATGCTTTCCATGTAATTTGATATTTAATTATTCCCAAGACTATGTAATGTTATGTGAAAATACTAGGGTCTCATTAGTTGTTATTAGGAAAAACAATTAATTTTTTTTTCAGAAAAGGAATATAACACTTTTTTAAGAACCATATGTATAAGACAATATATGAGAAAACATCACTAAATTTCTCTTAGTATAGACTATGTGATTTACTAAGAAAATAAATCTCTACATAAATACTAAAAGAGGAAGTGGTTCTGGCATAGATGTACCAAGGAGTAATGTCAATTTCAATGTGTTTTGGGCTTGACTCAGTGTAACCATATAAACAACAACAGGTCTTAATTGGCTCCAAGTTTGACACTCTAAGGAGATATGCATTGATAAACATATAATCTCAATAAAAAAAATTATTGAGGAATGAATAAAATTACAATAACAACATATGATAGTATATATATCATGGATAACATTGATTAAAACCAATAGAATCACAAGTTCGGATATACTTTTCCATTAAGAGATTATACATTTATGTTTAAGGATACCATTTAATACATATTATCTATGCCATCATGCCAAATAAGTGAAATTTATTTTTTCAATTTTAATTTAGAGAAATAGAATAATTCATTAAAAATCAATGTGATAAACAATTGTGTTGATATCTTTAATGATAATTCAAATATGATTGAAACAGGATGTCATAACAGCATGATAGTACCAATCCAACTTGATCAAGTTATCAATAATAACATGAATTGTGGGGAACACCCTACTTCACTGAGGAATGTTATATTTTTCATTCGCATCCTTTATGTGACAAATGATTACAATGTTTATGGGATCTTTTGATCGCCGCTTCACAAAAAAATGGATTAATTATATTTAAAAGATTTTCTTTGTCCTCCAGTTCATATAAGAAGAGAATATTGTGATGTTGGTCTATTGATTTGATGGGGAAGATGATCATGGATGAACACTTATCTAAAATATGAATTCTGAATAAGAAATTGATTAAATGGATTTAGATATATTCATGAAAACTTATTTCTATAAATATTTTCTATTGAGCCTCCTTCTCAAAATTATAAGAGTGTTCCTTTAAATTAATTATTTGGATGAAAATTTCATCGAGGAATATGAAGAAAAAAATACAAGTAAATGAAGATATACCATCATCATTGTCATGAAAACCGATATCAAGATGGATCGTTTCGTTTTCAGACAAAAGAAGAGTATATGAAAATCACTACTGCTTCTAAACGTGGACTGGTTTGGGTAGATTTTCTATTGATCCCTCATTGTTGAAATGGATATTGGATAATCTCAAGGGTCTCCTGGGAATGGTGATAAAAAGTGGAAAATCATGTCTAATATGAGTAGATAAAAAAATAAATCCCATGATGGAAAAAAGACTGAATATCCAAACTGTCAAAATTAAGGGAAGAATATTCTTTGCAACTTCCTAACAGGAACCAATAAATGATTCAAATGGGAAGAAATATGAATATGGATAAGAAATTACGAAGGGATATGATGAATAATAATAATGTCGAAGAATAAAAGATGGTTCATATACACACTCATCTAGTAGTGTAGTTACTCAACTACAAGGGACATTGGAATTTTGAGAACCAATGCCCTATTGTGAGGGTTTTCTGAGGTAATCAACAAAAACTTATATGGAATCAATAATGGGATTAAGATATAACTTCTCTTGATGTGGAGATGTACATTGATGTAACGATTTGTATTCTATTTATTCATTCAAGAATAGTGAACTAAATATTTGATTCTAGAACTACACATAATTTTATATCGTGCATTTTTAGTAAAACAATTAAAACATCACCTTATATTTTGGAGGTTGTGTTATCTTTGAGAATATCTAATGTAGAAGTTATTACAACCACAATATATAACTCCTCCCATGATAATTTTTTTGGACTGAACCTCCTATAAGATATTTCAAACTCCCTTTGGTAGATTTTGATTCTATTATTGGAAGGTATTGGTTATTCTTATAAAAAGATAACATCAAATATTTGGAAAATAAGATCACACTTAAAATCTCGATGAATCCTCTAATTCATTGCATCTGTAAGAATGAAGATGAATCTCCATTATAATTAGCATCTCATGTGTGTATATTACTTCCTTTTTAGTAAGAATATCTCTCTGAAATTATGGATACAGTGGATATTATCATTATCGAATTTATTTCCATCCTGAGTGATGACATTAATAAATTCCCTAATTAATTTTTTTGTGTCCCCCCTGACAGAGTAGTTGAGGCCTCAATTGAACATATTTCTAGAAATCTTCATATGTCAAATACACCTTATATAATGGCCACCATTGATGTAGAATAACTACATAAGATGTTATAGGAGAATTGTGACAATGGTTTTATATTCCAGAGTTTCTCACCATGGGGTTTACTAGGCATCTTCCTAAAAAATAAGGACGGATCAATGTGCCTCAACATCAATTATAATGAGCCCAATAAAATCACAATAAATAACAAGTATCACATGACACATATATTTGAAATTTTTGATATGATACATATGGCCATATATTTCTCTATAGGGGACCTTCAGTCAAGATATCACCAATTAAAGGTGAGGTAAATATATATTACCATGACTACCTTTCAAATTATGTATGGAAAATATAAGTTCATAGTGGTTCCCTTTAGACTCACTAATGCTCCAACAATATTCATGGACTTATGGAATATAGTTTTTAGTGAATACCTTGAAAGTATTTGGTTTATTTTATTAATGATATTATTATATTATGGATGAGCAAGGAGGAACATGAGGATTATTTCAATACAGTGCAAAAGATATCATGGAGGGAGAAACTATATGAAAAGTACAAAAAATATTGTTCTGGAGGGAGGGAATATCATTATTTGGGCATATAATCACCAAAAAAAGAATATACGTATACCCCTCCAATACAATTTCAAATAAAGAGAGGAAAATGAAAACATATGTAATGGAGATCTATTGCATTTTTCATCTAGATGGGTATTGCAAATTTTTTTATATTCGATTATCATGATTTTCATATGATATAATCATGCTGACACAAAATGGAATGATGTTTTTCAGGACTCAAGAATGTGAGGAATGATTTAAGGGGATAAAAATGATTCATATCACTATGACAATACTCACACTCTATATACATCGAGAGCTCTATGTGGTTTACAACGATGATTCAACAAATGAATTCGACAATGTACTAAGAAACAATGATAACGTGATACCCTAAACCTGATGTAAATTTAAAATAATAGAGAACAACTAACCTAAGAATGATATAGAGTAGGATTATGTGAGATTTATGTTTAAAATATAGTGATGTTATATATATGGGGAGAAGTTTGAGATATATACTAAACAGCAGAGCCTAAAATATATATAAACACATAAGGAGCTTAAAATGTGCTACTGATGATGGTTAATTCTCATCATGGATTTCAATTGCTGAATCAACTACCATCCAGGAAAGAAAGATGGGGTTGAATATTCTCAATGAATAATGGATTCGTTATATATATCAATGATGAAAATTTAGAGGGATATCATATTTTTTGGACTAACATATGATAGACATGGGAATCATTAATGGAGGAACATCATTAATCCTTTCTCAAAAGATTCACTAATCATCCCTTGTGGAGAAAATAACTGATAATTAATGAGATGTGGTGGGAATTCACAATATGGTGGATGCTTTCTGGAAATGGATAACCTCAATGTTTGTGATCAGTGAGGATTGAGTCATAAGATTTGCTCCTTGACTATGGGTACCATACAATAATGATATAAAGAAATAGCTTCTGGCTAAATCATATAGCTCAACCTTCGCTCTTCACCAAGGTAATACAATGTCGTATCAATATCCCTAAGCGATAATTTATTTTTTGAATATAAAAAATTAGATCACTAAATATACATCAATGTTACTTTTATATCATAATGTTAATGGATAATAGAAAATGTCTAAAGGGATGATAAAACCATTACCCATACCAACATGGATGTGGGAAAACATCACCATTGACATTTTCACTAGGCTTCCAAATAAAACCATTTAAATAAATGGTATATGAGTTATTATGGATCTTCCTACAATGGTATATCAATTTATCACAATTTTGGAGGACAAAGAAATGGATCAACTTGGGTAGATATACAAAAAATAATTGGTCAGGCTGTATGAAATACCACTATCTATTGTATCTAACATAGAACTTAGATTCACCTCCAAGTAATGGAATAGTCAATAACATTATCTATGCATTGAGCTGAAATTCAATATAGTCTATCGTTATAAAATAGATGACCAATCTGAGCCGAAAATTCAAAAATAGGAAGACATGTTCTATATGCTAGATAAGAGGATGAGACCATTATCTTCCTCTCATAGAGTTCCCTAACAATAATTGTTTTCACACCAGTATCCAAATGAATCCATATGAATCCCTTTATGAGAAATCTTGTAAAACTCTAGTATATTGGTATGAATTAAGCTAGTATAAGTGGATATTACCTGATGTGGTCAAATAAATGGTCAAATATGTGAATGACATTTAGCATGACATTAAGGTTTTCCAAATGTGACATAATAATTTTGCAGACAGTCATCAGTGGGATATGTAGTTTAAGGTTGGAGACATGGTATTCCTCAACATATCTCCATAGATGTGTATCATGAATTTTGGGAGAAAGGAATGTTTTATTACATCACAAACATTATAATCCCTGATTGTGTTAGAGTTATGGGATATAGACTAGCACTTCCACCAACAAAGTCTCAATTACAATATATATATTCCATGTATCCCTCTTAATAATGTAAATAACATATATATAACATAGACCAACTTCATAGGTGGTACAGTTTCAGAAAGATCATTCTTATATGGAGTATCCTAAAATGATATTGAATCATAGTGAAAACAATGTACACAACCTGACTACTCACCTAGTAAAATTGTATTGGTAGAAGCATTAGTTTTAAAAGGTAATATGGGTTCTAGCTGAAGCAATGAAGAAAAAGTACCCACACGTTTTTTCTCTATTGTATGTAAAAAAATTGAGGGTGAAATTTTATAAGGGGGGAGAATGTAACATCTCAATGAATTATTAATGAAAAATCCTTCTTATAATTATTAAAAATATTTAAAAAACTTAATATAACACAATAAAAGAAATATATATTATGAATTAATGAATGAAGTAGTGTTTCTAAATGTTACGCTACCTATACCAATGAAAAAGTATGTTGACCTTTGGAATAGTAACAAAAACATTTTAAATAGTAAACTGGCCAGTGACTAGTATTCTCAACAATTAAGGGAATAGTGGATGAAGGGAATAGTGGATGAAGGGATGAATCAAGGGATGCCTCCCAAAATGGATTTTGTATAATGTCACTATCTCAAATAAAAATTTTTTTTCTTAAAATTCCTAAACAACTAGATTACCTCAACCACACATAATTTATAAAGATTCCTTAGTGAATTTAAATTTATTTTTCATATATGTAACTAAAAAAGTAATTACTATTTTTAATCATGTTTAAAAGAAAGATGCATCATGCTAGGTATTCATTAGAAATAATGATAATGGATTGTGTTCTCCTCCATGGGTTTTTCTGGTGTGTTCTCTTGGATGTTCTTAATCCTCTACTAATTTATAGTTAATTCATTATCTCCTCTTTCCTTTTAATCTAAGCAACATCGTATGAGTCTATGTGAATAAAATTAATCGGACCACCCCATATGAAATGATGTTTACATGGAATTAGATTTGTACAAGATTTTATAACATCCATTTATCTCAAAAAATGAAGGTTCTTGGTTGAATAATCTTTTTGTGGACCATATTTTGTCTCTGTTTATATATCATAGAATTGTAAAAGGCATCCATTTTTTGTTCATAAAACTCTAGAATATATAATCTCTTCTCTTTCCCAGCTTTATCAAGGCCTAAAATCATTTATCTTACCGCCCAACATTAATTCCACTCCAAATCAATCGGAAGGCAGAAATTGTTTCCATAAATCAACCTACAAAGGATCGTCCCTATGTGTGTCGTGTAAGATGGTCAGTATACCTTTATGGTAAAATCCGACCTTTGGCTCTAGACTTTTATATTGGATTTAATAGTGTTTTCATTAATTAGATTTATTTCTATATTAGATACATCATCTTGGTTGTTTTTATTGCTGGTATAGTGTTCAAATTTTATAATGTAACTCATATTTATTGAAGAGTTCTTCTATTTTCTTATTTCATAAATAATATCACTACCACTGATTATATCCCATATAACCCAAACCTATAAAATATTTTAGCTCAGACAAATTAATAAAAAAAATGTAGAATCATCTATGTCATTCGATATCTCATCCAGCCTTTTTTTCAAAATACTCTACAACTAATAGAGTATATTAAATTCTAAATAAAAATTGAAATGGACCCTTGAAATCAATGCCTAACAAATCAAGTTTTTCATAATATGTAATTGTTTATTGAGGCATTTCCTTTTATTTTGAGATATTACCTTAATACTGGTCATATTAACATATTTCAAAAAATTATAATGCACCATTGAATATGGAGGTCCAATTATTTATAGATTATAATACTTTATAGGGTTTCCTTTGAGGGAAAAAGTGTCCTTCATAAGATAAATTATTAATAAATTGAAACATTTATTCATTTTCTCCACCATTAATGAAACTTATTAAGATTTGAGCATTACAATTTTTCCACAGAAATGAGTCTTCACAAATATTAATTTTCAATTCATATATCAGCTTATACTATTATGGATTATATATATTATATAGTAGAAGAGATGTAAGAAAATAATCAACAATGTTGGTGTACCGTGTTAAATAACATGTGGATTTGTTCTCCAATAATCACATCATTATGTATGTTCTAGTTCAGAATTTCTGCTTCTGCTGTGTGAGGTCGTGACCTTAGATGATCAGCCAACTAATTTTTAGTTCCCTTTTTATCATTAATATCTAAATTTATCTCTTCTGTGGTTATAATCCATATCACTTTCCTTTTATTTGCATCATTCTTTTTCATTAAATACATGACTACTACATGATCTGAAAAAACTAGACTTTTTCGAAGAAGATATGGTCAAAATTTATCTAGTGAAATGAAGACTAGAAGTAACTCCTTCTTGATGGCTATAGTGTTGATTTTTGAGGCATCCAAGGATCATCATGCACATGATATGTCTTGAGGTTTTCTATCAATTAATTCTAATATAGTGTCTCCCACAACTTCATTGGATGATTTAATAAGGAACATAATGGTGCAATCTAGGTTGGGTGGTTTCATTATTGGGGGTGTGATCATTGTTTTTTCAATTTTCCATTTAATTACTGAATTCATAATCAATATTAAAGAATAAATCATTTATTAGAAATATATATAGATGGAGATAAATATTTCTAAATTCATTTATGAAAATTATGTAAACATCTTCATATCCTAAAAATGATGAAATTTGTTTCATAAAAGTTTAATATATAAAGGAATTTTTATCATTAACTTTTTATTGATCAACCTCAATTTATCTTTGTGAAATTATGTTCCAAAGACTCTTCCATTTTCAAAGATGATATAAATGTTTTCAAAATTTATGAAAAGATTATTTTCAATGAATTTTTCAAAAAACATTCTCAATTACTGATGAAATAGCCAATGGAATTACAAAAACAATATAAAATCAGTAAGAAATACCTCTAATAATTCCTTAATATGGTTTTATAAAACAATGACTATACACCGTTGAAATGTACTAGGAAAAATCCATTTACCAAAATTCATCCATATTTAGTGAATGATCTGAAAGCATAAGTGAGGTTTGTCCTCTCCTAGTCATCTGAGTTGATTAGTTCCTACATGTTTCATGAGAATCCATCCATGAAACCATAATGATATTTTCCATCTAACATTTTCAGTATCAGATCGATGAACATAATTTGAAATTGATAATTTTTTGTAACATTATTGGACTTAGTGTAATCTATAATCAATATCAATTTATATTTTACTCTCAGGTGGACCAGATCATTTCTTTCAATTATTATAGTGGTTAGACCATGTTTCTATGGGGATACATGAATTGGATTGACGCACTAAGAATAATATATTTGATATGTATTTTCAATCGTTAAAATTTATCTATCTCATTCTTAACAAAATATTTGATGGTATGATTGAGTCCTCTTGGAGGTTCCCTAACTGGTTCAAAGTCTCATTCTAATAATATTTTAAGAGATAATCCATTGAGTTTTATATTTGGTATATTACATTAACACCATCCTACATCATGTAAATTTATTTTGATAAGAACAATTAAATAGTGTTATTGTGAATGAGATAGGTTATTGGTAATTATTATATGAAATTTATCTCTATATAATAGGTATGATTACATAAAATCACTTTTAAATTGCTTCAATTAAAGACATATGGGGTTTTCAATGGATGATATTTCCATTAGATTTCATAATTCTGAGGATTAAATCTTCATATCATCTTATTATCTATTAATAAATCATCATAAAATTAATATTTTATGTCTTACTATATAATTATATAAGGATTTTCTAGTTATTAAGAATTGGAACATTGAAATGAATAATGATCCCCTAATGATAAGAAGTATTTTAGGACACCTGAATCGTCAATTGGTTCTATAACTTCTTCAAGGGAGATCACATAATGTATGTTATTAATGGAGGGATGTTTCATCACATAAACATGTTGAAGTGTATTTTACTCACTCAATCTTCCCTTCTAATTATTCTTTTAGGGTTATTAATGATAGTAAATGTTGTTTTCAGGAAGGGTCTCCCTATGATATGTGAGAGTGGAATGGTGATCTACCTTCTTCTTCGGTATAAATATAAAATATTACATGAATGATCAATGCTCATAATCACATGAGTAAATCATATAAAACTCCCTCATAGAAAGTTTTGGGTTTATTTCATAGTTGTACCACCACCTGAGTAGGTTTTATTTCATTGATATGAATAGATTAATATTCTGAGTGAGGCATTACATTTATTAAATCTCAATGATCACATAGTGAATCAGTGAAAATTAGAGACAAAATTTTTTATGGTATAGGTAATGTCTCCATATCATGATTATTTTTTTATTTGCGGTGTGATCTATGCTGAAACACATAATCCTATGATGATTATCTTATTTCTGTCAAGACACATTATTTTTGTGCACATCTCATTCAAAACATTTGCATACATTGGGATTTGCCTAATTTAATCAAGTAGTGTGATATTGATCTCACAATTAAATATTGTTTCCAAAATTTCTTATTTAATTAACTCTTGTTAATATTATTTGAATCAACTAATATATATGGGAATGGAATTTGGATATAATTTTTCTCCCATTATTTTTTAATGGTTTTTATGGACATTCATTCATAAAATTTTTTATGTTTATATTATTCTTGAAGTCCCATTTTGTTATATATATATATATATATGTATATTCAAATCGTTTATCAAAATCATTATTCTCACCTTGTTCAGGTGGCTTGAGCTTCATTACATATAATTTTGTAATGAATCCCATGCTTTCCATGGGATTTAAATTTGTTTTTCTAGATTTATCCCGGATTCATAGTAGGAATTCTCATAAGGTTTTAAAATTTATTGTCAAAATTATTCATTTTCTTTTTTATCTCTTAAATAAAAATTTCATAGTGGATCTTCTATAATATTTTTTAAATATTTCATATGGTTTATGCTGGTAGGACCATTTATAGGGTTTTTGAAATGGTTGATAAATATTTAATTTCTTCAGATGGATTAGTGGTCGAATTTGGTATTGATTCAGAGAATTATTTGGGTAATGGTTCAATTAGAATCTATATTATGGATGGTTCTTGGGCTAACATGGATGATTTTATAGGAATTTTCTTTTCTTATAGTAACCAACACAACATTTGATCCTTTGAACTGGTCAACATGAACCAGTTTAATGATAAGTAGAAGATTACAAAACATATAAATGAGTTAGGAATTTTTGTTCATTCATATGGATCATAATAATTTTCTCATCACACTATTCATTTCCATAAATGTTTCTTCTTGTAAGGGTGAAAACAAATCTGATTTTCATACTTCATGGATACCTCCGGAACTCGTAACTCTAATGAAAATTTTTGTGAGTTTTTTTGAATCTCATAAATTAGACATGTTTTATCCACAGGTGGATTTTCATTAATGTCATTTCCATATGAGGAATCTAGGATGTTCTAAAAATATTTGAAATATCCTTAAATAACGAAAATAAGGAAAGGAGTTCTTCCATAGTCTGATGTGGGATGCTAGTGGATGGCTTCTTAAATCACTCCCAGTACTCTGTAAGTGTCTCTCTGGGTTATTATTGAATAACATTGATCCCTTTCAAGATTTTATCTACTGGAAGATGGAAAAAAACGTTTTATGATGCATGTTTATAGATAATTCTAATATAAGACTTCTCATTGTTGAAAACTATAGAAAAATTCCATTTTCTCTCCCTTAAGTGAGAATGTAAATTCCCTCTACTTTAATTATTCTTCTATAACTCCAAAGAATCTACATCAAGAGTACCGATTTGTAAATTCATGATGATTTCTTTTTTCATGTTGTCCTATAATATCATAGAATAGTGTTTCAATTTGAATCATATTAATGTGAAATTTAAAGTCATTATCTATGGATGATAAATCTAGTAGATTGTGTTGATTGTCAAATTGAACATCACATAGATTTTAATTATTTTGGTTGGGTGTCCCAAACATTTTTGTGGGATCATATTGAACAATAAATGTTTGACTTGAATCTATGTGGTTTATCTCCTCATGTTCTATTTTAATTTTTTTTAAACTTTTTTATAGTTTTTTCATACTTAGGACCAAATTCAATTAAATAGTTTTTTAACTATATATGATTAATAATGTTTTTTTCATTCTTTTTGTGTTTTTAGGTAGTGTCTCATGGGAAACGGTGCAATGTTTGATGCCCACTAGTCTTGGGGCATGGAGTAAAAAATATTTTATTTACCTGAGTATATTATAGTTTTTATCCCTGGTGGTCTCTTAAATAAGAGTTCACAGAAAACAATGTTTTCACTTTCTATTGGTTTTATGAAACATATTTTTTTTTAATTAATTTATAAAAAATAGAGAAAAAAGAATATTGATTTAATTTATTTTAGAAAATCGATGACTACAGTGACCATGATGGATTTTTCTAGACCATAGTGTTGTTCTACCAATATTTCCAAAATTTTATCCATTTCCTAAAATTGACATTTATTAGAGAGATTCACCCCCTGATTCATCTCCCCCCTTGTCCATATGTTTATGATGAAAATATTTCTACCTAAAACATCAGGTTAGTCTTCCCTCAATGTTTGCATAGTGTTGTATAAGGTATTCTTTATTTATTGGACAATCCCTAAATAGGTATTGTTGTTCTGTAGTAAACCAAAATACCAACATACATTTTTACTCATGTGATGAAAAATTATGATCATTGAACACCCATCATTAATATGTTTCACCATATAATGTGAGTGAATTTTTAGAGGTAGATATTGATCATGGGCCAAAATAATTAAAATTAAAAAAATAAAAAACTAACACAACAACATTTTTAATTTAAAACAGATTTACGAATTGAATAGTTATTTAAAAAAATAATGGATATTTTTAAAAAGAGTCAAAAAAACAAGGAATGATAATATGTCATGACTACCCCATAAACAATAACTCCATGATACATACAACCCATATACGAGTAATTTGAGTTGATGTGGTTGATAATAGACATCACAGAGAAAGGAAAATTAACGAATAAAAAAAAGAGAAATTAATGTAGAGGAGACCACCATCCAAAAATTCCACAAACTAATGGTAATCTCTCCAATACACCCATATCTTGTTTTTTATAGGTATATAATAGTCTTACCATCATCATAAATAATCGTTAATGTGTTTCAGGACATAATGTGTTGTCAATGGTTGAACTTTCAGTTCCTGAATTTTATTTTAAAAGTTTTCATGGGGCTTCCCATTTATTTTAATGAATTATAAACAGTTGTCTTCTAAAATTTCCTTTTATAATAGGTTGGATGTTTTTACATAAAATATTGTCTCTATCCTCCACATTTAAATTATTTTATCTCCCAATTAATGAGAAATTTTTTTCATCGTGAAGGTTTATAAAATCACAATCTAATTTTGAGAGTCCTCTAGATTCTTTAATCAGTGAATAACTCCTTGAAATTTAATTTATAGTCACAACAATAATACCACCTTCCAATAGAAGTGGAATAACTTTAAAAAGAGGTATTTAGCCAAATTTATGTGTCATTTATAATGATGGGGTCTACTATATCTACTAAATAATTTTTAAAATGATTTATTTTTTAGCACTCAAGATGTTAGAACTAGAACATGGTTTAAAAGGAAATGATGACTCCAAAAAATAATAAAATCCTAAAAAAATAGTTCATAAAATAGGATCTATTTGTTAAATTTTATGCTCCTAATACCAATATAAATAAATATATATAAAATTACTAAATTATGTAATTTTCACATTTTATCCAAAACCACACCATAAGTCCCAAATCAATAAAACTTAGATAAAATTAATTTACTTTGAGGATTTTAATAATTGAAATAAATATAAACAATTATGAAAATATTATCTCAATCAGTAGGTTCCTCAATCATATTTTGTAATTAATTTAATAATATCCCATTATTCTATATGGAAAAACATTAATGTCTACTATATATCATATTTAGTTTTTCATTAACAATTACTATATGTTTATATATGTCCATAATTCTATGGAATATATTTTCAATCCTATAATTCAATAAATTATTTTCCTCCTTCATACTTACCTCTCCACCTAAATCAGAATCCATATGTATGTTTTAAAAAATAATAATTTGGATTTTCATACTTAGTATCATTCATATAAATATATTAGTTAAGAATATTATTACATTTAACCTCAATCACGATTAAAATTTCATATATGATGATAATTCTTCAAACATCATTTAATGAGTCAATTTTCATATATAATTATACGAATGATGATGTTTTGGAATCAATTTTATTATGAATACTTTAATGAATCACCTATAAAATAGTAAAATGTTTCAATTTATTATTAATGATTCATATGGTAGAAATAAATTCAATGTCCCTTTAATATAATTTACGATGATGTGAAAACTATTTATTTCAGATCACAAAACATGAATCTCAATATATGCATCATTGATATCTTCACCATAGACTTCCCTTAATTAATATTATTCATATTTTCCTAATGAATTTTTCCATTGGAATTATATTAACCCTCAATAATTCACATTCTAAACTTGAGAAAATTATATTACCATAGTATTATCCATTAGTCTATAGATTCATTGTATTATATTATACTATGTGAACACTATTAATATGTGTTTTCTAGCCATTTATAGTATCTTATGAAAAATAATTTCAATAGATAATAGATACAGTACCATACAATCACATCAAGATATTATTTTACTTTCTATTGAAAAAGTTAATATCCATACTATTAACTGGGTTCTTAATATCCGTTAAAAACATATATTCATTGTACACATAGATTATAAAAATGAAGGAAACTTATGATCTAATATGAATGTTTTTCAATATATGATCTATGTGATAATTGACAAGTATGGAATCAGTGGCCATATATCTTTATTCATTTTTATATTGAAAATCCTTAATATCACGTTAGGGAGAAATGAATGTAATGAATCCCAACACATAACCATTTCCACATAAAAATATTAAAATACATGGTTTTGCACTCAAAATAATATCTAGTACTTTTCATAATCTTGGAACATTATATGATCACATAGTCTTCCATAAAACAATCCATATTATTTTAATGAATATGTATATTCATCAGTATTATTATATTTTTTTTGAATTGAAAATGAATGTTGTCCTCATAGATATTAAAAGATAATATTCGTTTTATAAAAGTAGAGTGACTAATAATTAATAGGATTCAACTATTTTTAGTGTGCTACATGGATTATTTACACAATAACCTATGCAACTCATATTTACTTCTTCATCTATTTATTTAAAATAGTAAAAAAATAATTGTATTTCATCATTATCATTTTTTTACTCTATCAATTAATAACTACATATTCCCATAATCATACATTAATGATCATGACCAATAATATATATATATATATAACATGAAACATTATTTATTAATCTATTAGTCACTATTGTTGAAAATCAAATTACTTTGTAATCATAAAATTCTCAAATAAAAATATTTTTTGAAATTAAATGTTACAAAATAGTTATCCTAAATAATATTCATTTAAATCATAAAAAATAACTATATTTTGTTATTTTAAATCCTAATACCTTCCTTAAAGACTCATTCATTTTTTTCCCTTTTCATTCCCTAATACATAGAAATATCATGAACCCTTTAATATAATATGCTTAGAAAATTAGTTTTCATTGTCATCATGAAAACATATCTATTGTTGGAGCACTGAATTCAACCTAATAAAAAAATCAT
Source organism: Viscum album (assembly GCA_963277665.1). Taxonomy (NCBI): domain Eukaryota; kingdom Viridiplantae; phylum Streptophyta; class Magnoliopsida; order Santalales; family Viscaceae; genus Viscum; species Viscum album. The sequence goes on along the minus strand of OY728162.1, from coordinate 1,361,387,970 downwards.
TCCTACAAATCCATCACTTCATTATAAGTAATGAATTCCTAATTTCCATTCCAAGATGATTTTATATTTTGATCTGTGTATAACTATAAATTCATGCACCGTTGAAGCACTTAAAATTGTATTGAATAACTATTTAATAAGGAACTCTATATGAATGAAAAAAATAAAAAAAAATAGTATTTTTGTATCATATCAAAAACACAATTATAAAACTCTATTTACACTATATCATTTTCCAGGTATAATTTCATAAAATATAGTGGAAATTACATGACATTATTATCATGTTATGCTTCAGTACTTATTACTTGATCCACATCATGGACATCCACATTGTTGATCATAAGGTAGACGAACCGAACGTGAAGATAACTTTTTCACTCATCCTATCATATATATTGAAAGTCATTTAACCTCCCATGTACTCAATAATAAAACCACCATGGAGTGTCTATTCCTTTCTTCATATAGTATGTCCTCTTATCATTATAAATTAGTTCTAAATTTGTTCGTGCATTAGGATTTAATTACTTCATGTGTTAGTTTCACATTACATTATTTTTTAGGTAAACATGACTCTATATATAATTTTTTCATTCCTCTTTGCTCAATATTTGGATTCATTTATGTGATGACTACTCCATAATTAATGATGTCGATTAAAAAAAAATGAGGCAGTAACTGTAGTCACCATGCTTGTTTCATCACTATTATAAAAATATGCACTCTCCATTTACATGATAATCATTGGAACCTTATAAGTAAAAAAAATCAGTTTATATAAATATTAATCTTACTTATACAAATTTATTAATCAATTAACAAAAAAAAGTAATAACAAATGACTATAGTTATTTTTCAATATCTACATCACCAAATAGACAATATCTAAAAAACAATGTGTCTTAATAATTACAAATCCATTGTATGTTACACATTTCGTTAGTTTTTGAAAAATAATATTATACCGATATGTGGGATTTTATGTTAACTCAAACCCCCTTTATTTAAGTTATTAATATTCATCTTGATGTTCTTACATAAATTATATTTTCATTCCATCCAAATATTTTATTTTAATATTTCTATTACGCCATAGAGAATATTACAGTTTTGATTAATTTTATCAACGTCATTGATTATCATCCCTATAAATAACTTATTATTTAATGAATAATTTCCATTCCATATAATGATAATTTACCTTAAAATTTCATCTATTTTTATCTAATTAATTTTCTAATTTTAAAAACCATATGATGTGGTATCTATAGTGTCCTTTGTTTTCTTTTTAAAAAATAAAAAATTTGTTGTTATTTCTATTTTTTATGTGGAATTTAAAAAAATTTATTTTAAATTATTTTTTTCCCTTCTATGAAATTTTTTTAACTTATACTCAAAATTTAATTGATATTGTTATTGTTTCATTGTGATGGAACCACTAGTGATGGTTATTATTTGAAAATAAATACATTCAAATGTGTTCTATTCAACTATTTTTAAATAGGTTTTAAATGATAATAATATCATTGTATTTAATGGAAATGTTAAGATATTATTCTAAGATAATGTTTTGTGGTTTTTCTTTTTGAACTAATTATTATGATATTACAATCATTATTTTCAATAAATCATAATTTCTATGTCTAAAAATTGATTAACAGAAAGTTATAATTTATGTGAGTTTTAGACTAAAAAGTGGTGTTTCCTCATATATTAAACATTAATTTTATAATGATCAAAAAATAATATTTTTCATCAATGAAAAAATACATAATACAAATTATGTTATACTAGAGACTTGTTCTTATACCACCATACACATTATTAATCTAAATGTTTTATGAATTTTTTTTTCATTTCATCATGAAACAAATCTATTTTCCATTTGATTGTAATGTTATTTGTATGAAATGAATTTTCTCTGTTTTTCATTTTTTAGAAAAAAATTTAGAAGATTGGTACTAAGAGGTGGGATCCAATATAACCCTCAAATACATGGTTGAACATTTATATCATACGATCTAAAAATTGTTACATGGGTAGTGTCATATATAATGACACATAGTTTATTATAAATATTTTTTACTGAGTAAATGTGTATTATATTTTATAATATTATACATGTATAATATATAGGGAAACTAATAAAATTTATCACAGTAATAAATATATTTACATTACTCGACTATGTAATCAATAAAAATTTCAATCATTTAAATTTCACATAAAATATATAATATATTACAACAAATGTGAAAATATGAATCACCCTAGTATGCTATAATTATTATCCCCATGAAAAATACTATATAAATGAATCAAAATATGCTTTAACAAATAAAATTACTATAAAATGAAATTATATAACATTGGGGGGAATTATAATGATTATTTAGTTAACTAATGAAGTTGTATTTTTGGGGAGCAATGTGACTCTAGGGAATGGTAACCTAACCATTGGGAACAGTAACATGTCCTTCAAAATTGAAATTTGGTTTTAAAATATAATAAAATAATAAATAAAATATTTATAATGAGTACTTTAAAAAATAATAAATATTATAGTTCTAAAAATATATATCACCATTTAAAATCTATATAAAAACAAATTCACATTTTTAATGAATTTTATTTTAATGTTTCAATAAAAAATTAATTTATGTAATAAAAATTCTAATATTTTATATTATAAAATTATTTTTATAACATTAATATAAATTTTGAAATTATGAAATCAAAATTTTTTGTAATATTTTTTAAAATATATTGAAATACATTTACTTTCATGTGAGAATTCAAAATGTTGTACTTTCCGTAACTAGTTTATCCTGAATTACATCCTTCAAGATGTAGTAAAGACATAATAATTTCTAGGGATCTAGTATATACCAATATATTTTTAATTTGACAAATAAATTATTAAAATATAATAATATTACCTCCAAAACTAAAAACTACTATCCAATTTCTCTCTTCACATAAATTCCTATAAAAAATTATCCATCATCAAATTTCATTTTTAAAAAATTTGTTAATTTGAAAAATATTTTTTATTAATTCCAAAAAACATTCTATTATATTTATATGTGATTCATTATTTCAAAAATATATATGTTATAAGCTTTAGTTTTTATTAATTATTTTAATCAATATTTAAATCTTAAAATACCCCACCCTCAACATTAAATATCCCTTGTCCATCCACATAGAAACCCACCCCTCCCACACATACCCAATTCATTTAACTACACTAATACTCTATCTTAATCTTTTTTAAAATTTAGGGATGAGCTTTATTAAATAAAATTACTTCATTGAGGATTTGTATTATCATGCAAGCGATGGGAAACTAATGAATCTTTGTGTTTTTTCCAAAACATCTGTCAATTTCTTATTTTCCTATACCTTTTCATAATTTCTATCAAATTAAAATCCATTATGATCTCATTATTTATAATTTCAACAATATATTAATTATATTAAACTAATTTAAAAAATATATCTTATATATTTTTATTTTATACATAATATTTCTCAAACTTGGACAATATTAATTTTCATGGTTTGTGAATCACCAATCAGGATCCTTCCAACAATATTCATATCACCAAACTGATGGATCGTAATCATAAATTATTTATAATATTAAAATTATAAATGTTTTTGTTTCATGTATCTATTATTAATTATAATAATGTTTAAATTAATTTCAATAAAAATTTGGAAGTTTCAAGAAAAATAATAATATTATATGGGAAAAATGTTTCCCAAATACAACACCTTTGAGAAAAAAATAAGTAAATATATTAAAATTGTTGTAATTTATAAATATTAAAAAAATTACCTTGTATAAAAAGATTATTAATCAAATTTTTAAAATTCAGAAGGAAAACAATCTGTGAAATAAAGAGGCATTTATGTTATGGAGATTATCCATCCCAAACACTTTCATTTGGGTAATATACAATTTCATTTTTTTTCCTTACAAATATTATCTAAAAGCAAAAATATGTACTTTATAAATTATTCCTCTTTTATTTTTTTGAATTTTAGTTTTTTATTTATCTGTACTAATTTCTAATCCATTTACAATGATCATTCAAATTGATATCAATTTCTCTAACATTAATTGAATATTATTATTTTTCTTCATTAAATGAATAAATGTGTCTCTATCATGAAGATTGATATTCTCAAGAAATTGGGGAATCCTAAATTACATTCTAGGAATAATGTTATGTGAAATTTTTTATGAAACTCATTCCTTTTCATAGAATCATTCATGACTTTTATTTTTAACCTTTTTTGTGGCATGCATGATTTTTGAGTATTTCATGATTGGATGGGTTGAACTATAATTGTATATCCCTCTAAAAAATTGGTTAAACTCATGTTACATATGAGGTGATTTTTAACATGCATAAACATAAAGAAAGGCTTCTTCACAATTATTATGTTTTGATTTTTTCACATATGTTATGTGTTTCATGATGCTATATTTTTTATATATATTTTTTATATTTGACCACTAAGATATTATGATTATTTATTATTAATATTATATATTCTTTTCATATATAAAATTTTTCAACATGATATTGATTATGATTCTTGTTAATGATAAGATTATGTTCATTATTCTTACCCATATTCTATAGATTTATGTCCATTAAAATTTACGCAGTCTTTATAGCGACGATGTTAGCTTCATCACAATTAGAAAAATGTGAACTCTCCATTTATAAGAAAAATCATTTTAACTTGATAAATAAAAAACAATCATTTAATATAAATATTATTCCTACTAATAAAAATTTATTAAACAATTGACAAAAATAGTAATAAAAAATCAATAATTGTTTTTTTCACTAGCTATATCACCAAATGGACAACATCTAAAAAACTCTGGATCACGATAATTACAAATCAATTTTATGTTACCCATTTCATTGTTTTGTGAATAATAATATTAGGATTCATCTTGAACTTCTTACATAAATTATATTTTCATTAAATAGAAATATTTTATTTTTAATTTTCTATTACTCCATAGAGAATATAACACTTTTGATTAATTTTATCCACCTCATTGATTATATTCGCTATAAATAAATTATTATTTAGAGAATAATTTCCATTCCCAATAATGATAATTTCCCTTCCAATTTCATATATTTGTATCTAATTATTTTTCAATTTTTACAAACCATATGATGTGGTGTTTATTGTGTCATTTTTATTTCTTTTTTGAACATTTAAAAATAGTTTTTATTACTATTTTTGTTATGTGGGATTTAAATAAATTTATTTTAAAATAATATTTTTTCCCTTCAATGATCTTTTTTTAACTTATAGTCAACATTTAATTGATATTGTTATTGTTTCATTGCCATGGAACCACTAGGGATGGTTATTATTTTAAAATAAATTCATTCAAATCTCTTTTATTCATCATTTTTAAAATAGGTTTTAAAAGATAATATTAACTTTGTCTTTGTATGGAAATGTTAAAATATTATTCTAATATAAATTATTGTGGTTTTTCTTTTTGAACTCATTATTATGATATTACAATCATTATTTTCAATAAATCAAACATTCTATGTCAGAAAATTTATTAAAAAAGGCTTTTTTGAGTTTTAGACAAAAAAGTGGTGTTTCCTCATATATTAAACTTTTAATTTTATAATGATCACGATATAATATTTTTCATCAATTGAAAAATGAATAATATACATTATGTTATACTAGAGATTTGTTCTTATACCACCATACAGTTTATTTATCTATATGTATTATGAATTTTTTTTATTTCTTTCTTGATGCCAATCTATATTCCATTGAATTGTAATGTTATTTTTATTAAATGAAATTTTTGTGTTTTTCATTTTTTTGAAAATAAATTAGATGATGAGTACTAAGAGGAGGGATCCAATATTATCCTCCAATACATGGTTGATCATTTATATCATATGATCTAAAAATATTTACATGGGTAGTATCATATATAATGACATAGAGTTTATTATAAATATTATTATTGACTAAATATGTATTATATTGTATAATATTATACATTTATAACATAATTAGAAACTAATAAAATTTATCACAATAATAAATATCTTTAAATTAGTCTTCTATGTAGCCAATAATAATTTCAATCATTTTAATTGGACATAAAATATATAATATATTACCAAAAATGTGATAATATGAATCACCCTATTATGTTATAATTATTAAGCCAATCAAAAACACTATATGAATGAATAAAAATGTCCTTTAACCAATAAAATTATTATAAAATGAAATTATATAACATTGGGGGGAATTATAATGATTATTTAGCGAACTAATGATGTGGTATTTCTAGGGAGCAATGTGACTCTAGGGAATTGTAACCTAACCATTGGGAATAGTAACATGTCCTTCAGAATTCAAATTTTGCGTTAAAATATAAATAAATAATATATATAATATTTATAATGATTACTTTAATAAATAAAAAATATTATAGTTTTAAAAATATATATCATGACTAACAATATCTATGAAAACAAATTCACATTTTTAATGATTTTTATCTTAATGTTTTAATAAACAATTAAATTTTGTAATAAAAAATCTAATATCCAATGTTATAAAATTAATTTTATTAAATTAATGTAAATTTTAAAATTATCAAATCAAAATTTGTCAGAAATATTTTTTTAATTTATTTAAATACTATTATTTTCATGTGAGTATTCAAAATATTGTACTTTCTGTAACTAGGGTATCATTAATTAAAACTTCCAGATGTAGTAATGACATAATAATTTCTAGGGATTTATGATATAACAATATATTTATAATTTAAAAAATAAATTATTAAAATACAATAATATTAATTCCAAAATGAAAAACTACTTTCCAATTTTGGGAATTAGATGAATTCCTATAAAAAATCTCGTTCTTCCAATTTCATTTTTAATATATATTTTTTATTTAAAAAATACATTTTTTAAAAATCTAAAAATAAATCTATTATATTTATTTATGATTCACTTTGTCAAAAATATCTATGTTATATGGTTTAGTTTTTATTCATTATTTTAATCAATATATTAATCTTAAAATACCCCACCCTCATGTATAAATTATCCTTCTCCATCCTCATGAAAACCCACCACTCCCACACATACCCAATTCATATATATATAATAATATTCTATATAAATCATTTGTAAACATTAGGGATGATCTTTATTAAATCAAATTAATTCATCAAGTATTTCTACTATCATACAGGCGATGGGAAAATAATAAATCTTTGAGTTTTTTTCCAAAACAGCAGTCAATTTTATATTCTCTTATACCTTAGCATAGTTTCTATCAAATTAAAATCTATTATAATATCATTATTTATAATTTCAAAAATATATTAATTATTTTAACTTAATTTAAAAAATAGATATCTTATATATTTTTATTTTATAAATTATGTTTCTCAAACTTGGACCATGTTCCATTTCACGGTATGTGAACCACCAATGAGGATCCTTCCAACATCATTTTTATCACCACACTGATGAATCATAATCATAAATTTTTAATAATATTAAAATTATAAATATTTTTTTTCAATAATCTATAATTTTTTTTAAAAATCTATAAATTAATTTGAATAAAAATTGGAAAATTTAAGAAAAATTATAATCTTCTAAGGGAAAAATGTTTCCAAAATACATCACCTTTGATAAAAAATTCAGTAATTATATTACAATTTTTAAAATTAATAAATATTAAAAAAATACATTGGTTAAAAAGTTTCATAAAACAATGTGTATAATTCAGAAGGAAAAACATCTATGAAATAACGAGGTTCTTAAGGTATGGAGACTATCAATCCCAAACTCTTTCATTTGGGTAATATACTATTTCCTAGTTTTTTTCATTATAAATATTCTTCTAATAGACAAAATATATACTTTATAAATTATTCCTCTTTTATTTTTTTGAATTATACTTTTCTATTTATCTATACTATTTTCATATCCATTTACAATTATCATTCAAATAGATATTAATTTCCATAAGATTAATTGAATACTATTTTGTTTTTTCTTCATTAAATGTATAAATAGTTCTATTTTCTGATGATTGATCTTTTCAATAAATTTGGGAATCCTAAATTACGTTCTAGGAATAATTTTATGGGAAATATTTTATTAAACTCTTTCCTTTTCATAGGTTCATTCATGACTTTGATTTTTAACCTTTTATGTGGCATGCATCATTTTTGAGTATTACATGATTGGACGTGTGGAACCAGAATTATATATCCCTCAGAAAATTGGTTAATCTCATGTTAAATATGAGGTGATTTTTAATATGCATGACCATAATGATATGCTTCTTCATGATGATTATGTTATGATTTTTTCACAAATGTCTTGTGTGGACATGATGCTATATTTTTTATATGTATTTTTCATATTTTACCACTATGATATGATGATTATTTATTATTTATATTATAAATTCTTTTCCTATATAAAATTTCTCTTCGTGATATTTATGATTATTCTTGTTAATGGTAGGATTATATTCATTATTTTGACCCATATTCTATAGATTTATGCCTATTAAAATTTAGGCAATCACTCCATCAACCATGATAGCTTCATCACTGTTAGAAAAATGTGCACTCTCAATTTACAAGAAAATAATTTGAACCTTATAAGTCAAAAAATAATTTTATATAAATATTATGACTACTCATACAAATTTATTAATCAATTAACAAAACAAATTAACAAAAAACCAATAATAGTTATTTTTCACTAGATAAATCACAAAATGGAAAACATATAAAAAAATCTGTGTCACAATAATTACAAATAAATATGTTTCAAATTTCATTGGTTTGGGAATAATAATATTATACAGATATGTGGATTTTTTTCTCAACTCAAACCCCCTTTATTTTAGTTATTACGATTCATCTAGAACATCATACATAAATTATATTTTCATTACATCAAAATATTTTATTTTAAAATTTCTATTACTCCATAGAGAATATAACACTTTTGATTAATTTTATCCACCTCATTGAATATCTTCCCTATAAATGAATTATTATTTTATGAATAATTTACATAACCTATAATGATAATATCCGTTCCAATTTCGTAAACATTAATCTAATTAATTTTCTCTTCTTACAAACTATATGATGTGGTATGTATAGTGTCCTTTTTATTTCTTTTTTAATCAATAAAAAATGGTTGTTATAACTATTTTTGTTATGTTGGATTTAAAAAAATTTATTTGAAAATATTATTTTTCCCTTCAATGATATTTCTTTTAACTTATACTCAAAAATTGATTGATATTTTTAATGTTTCATTGTCTTGGTACCACTAGGGAAGGTCATTATTTTAAAATACCTTCATTCAAATGTGTACTATTCAACTTTTTTAAAATAGGTTTTAAATGATAATAATAACTTTGTCTTTGTATGAAAATGTTGAAATATAGTTCTAAGATAAATTATTGTGGCTTTTATTTGTAAACTAATTATTATGATAATATAATAATTACTTTCAATAAATCACCCTTTCTATGTCTGAAAATGGATTAACAAAAAGTCTTAATTTTTGTGAGTTTTCGACTAAAAAGTGGTGTTTACTATTATATTTAACTTTTATTTTTCTAATGATTAAGAAATAATATTTTTCATCAATGTAAAAATATGTAATACACATTATGTTACACTAGAGATGTGTTCTTATACCACGATACACTTCATTTATCTATATTTATTGTGAAATTTGTTTTTGATTTCTTCCTGAAACCAATATAATTTCCATTGGATTGTAATGTTATTTTTATGAAATTAATTTTTTGTGTTTTTCATTTTCTTGAAAAAACATTAGATAATTAGTACTAAGATATGGGATCCAATATCAACCTCCAAAACATTGTTGAACATTTATATCATAGGATCTAAAAATTGTTACATCGGTAGTATCATATATAATGAAACATATATTATTATAACTATTTTTTATTTAGTAAATGTGTATTATATTGTATAACATTATACATGTATAACATATAGAGAAGCTAATAAAATTTATCATAATAAAAATTGTCTTTAATTAGTCTCATATGTAACCAATAAAAATTTCAATCATTTAAATTGGACATAAAATATATATCAGATTACCAAAAATGTGGAAATATGAACCACCAAAGTATGCTATAATTATAATCCCCATGAAAACACTATATAAATGAATCAAAATAACCTTTAACCAATAAATTTATTTTAAAATGAAATTATATAACATTGGGGGGAATTATAATGATTATTTAGTGAACTAATGAAGTGGTATTTTTGGTGAGCAATGTGACTCTAAGGAATGGTAACCTAACCATTAGGAATTGTAACTTGTCCTTCAGAATTGAAATTTGGTATTAAAATATAATAAAATAATATATATAATATTTATAATTATTACATTAATAAATAAAAAATTTTATAGTTCTAAATATATATATATAACCATTAAAAATCTCTATGAAAACAAATTCACTTTTCTAACGACTTATATTTTAATGTTTGAGTTAAAAATTATTTTTTGTAAAACAATTTCTAACCTCCAATGTTATAAAAATAATTTTATTACATTATTGTAAATTTTGATGATATTAAATCACAAAATTTCACTATTATTTTTTAAAATTTTTTAAATACTTTTATTTTCATGTGAGTATTCAGAAGGCTATACTTTCTCTGACTAGTTTATCCTGAATTATATCCTTCAAGATGTATTAATGACATAATCATTTCTAGGGATTTAGTATATTGCAATTTTTTTTAATTTGACAAATAAATTATTAAAATATAATAATATTACATCCAAAAATAAAAAACTACTTTCTAATTTCTATAGTCAAATTAATTCCTATAAAAACATTTCTTCTTCTTCAAATTTAATTTTTAATAAATTTATTAATTTTAAAAATAATTTTTTTTAAAATCAAAAAACCATTATATGATATTTATTTGTGATTAATTATGTAAAAAATATATATGGTATAAGGATTAGTTTTTATTCATTATTTTAGTCAATATTTTAATCTTAAAATACCACACCCTCAATTATAAATAACCCATGTCCATCCATAGAGAAACCCACCCCTCCCACACATACCCAGTTCATATAACTACACTAATAATCTATATAAATCTTATTTGTACTTTAGGGATGAGCTTTATTAAATCAAATTCATTCATTGAGTAATTCTACTATTATACAAGAGATGGGAAACTAAGTAAACCTTTTGTTTTTTCTAAAACATCTGTCAATATTTATTCTCCTGTACCTTTTCATAATTTCTATCAAATTAAAATATATTATGATATAATTATTTATAATTTCAAAAATATATTACCTATATTAACCTAATTTATAAAATATATCTTATATTTTTTTTTATACCTCATTTTTATCAAACTTGTACAATTTGCATTTTCACGGTATGTGAACCACCAATGAGGATCATTCCTACCTCATTCTTATAACCAAACTAATGGATCGTAATCATAAATTATTTATAATATTAAAATTATAAATATTATAGTTTCATGTATCTATAATTAATTATAATTATGTATTATTGAATTTGAATAAAAAATGGAAAATTAACGAACAATAAGAATATTCTATGGGAAAAATGTTTCTAAAATACATTACCTTTGATAAAAAAAATAAGTAAATATATTAGAATTGTTTTTTTAAAATATTAACTAAATTAATAATTTACATTGGTTAAAAAGTTTTATAAACCAATGTGAATAATTCAGAAGGAAAAAAATCTGTGAAATAAAGTTGCATTTAAGGTATGGAGATTATCCATCCCAAACCCTTTCTTTTTTGTTATATACTATTTCATGTTTTTCCATTATAAATATTCTTATAATATCCAAAATATTTACTTTATAAATTATTCCACTTTTATTTTTTTATTATAGATATCTATTTATCTGTACTAATTACGAATCCATTTACAATGATCTTTAAAATAGATATCAATTTACATAACCTTAATTGAATACAATTTTGTTTTTTCTTAATTATATGATTAAATGTATCTATTTCTTGAATATTTATCTTCTCAATAAATTTGGGAATCCTAAGTAACATTCCAAGAATCAATGTATGTGAATTATTTTATGAAACTCATTCCTTTTCATAGGTTCATTCAAGACTTTGATTTTTATCCTATTATGTGGCATGCATGATTTGTGAGTATTTCCTAATAAGAAGAGTTGAACCATAATTATATATCCCTTCAAAAAATTGTTTAGTCTCATGTTCAGAAAGAGGTGATTTTAATAATCATGAGCATATTGATAGTATTCTTCATAATGATTATGTTTTGAATTTTCACATATGTTATGTGTGGACATGATGATACATTTTTATATGTATTTTTTGTATTTGACCACTATGATATGATGATTATTTATTGTTAATAATTTACATTATTTTCCTATATAAAACTTTTCCTTATGATATTGATGTTGATTCTTCTTGATGATAATATTATGTTCATTATTCTGACCCATATTTTATAGATTATGTCCATTTTTTATGGTGGATTAGAAAAAATTGGGTGGTCTATTATGAATTATGTTGAATGGTTCATAATTAAAACTATATATGCCCCTGGTTTTCTAATAAAAAAATATCAAAAAATAAATTGATTCATTAGTGGATTAAAATTACACCTTTTAAAATTCTCTTCTTATATGAGACTATGGGTGTTTTCATGAAGTTATGTGATGTTCTCTCAACATATAGATGTAATTTAAATAATTTTCCCCCACTAGTCAAAATAAAAAATAAATATATTTTTAGGTTGGAGAATCAAATTAAAAATGTTGATGACTATTCCACCACCCACATGTCAAAAGTATTGTTAGAAACATTAATAGAACATTTTAAATATAATGGAGAAGTTTTAAAAATAAGGTAGATATGGACACAAATCTAGTAAAAGTAAAATATACATTAAAAAGACATCTAACATGATAGAGGAAAATAAGTAACCTTCTAATTCAGCACAGAAGGTTCAATTCTTCAATAGTAGAGTGAATGGGCACTATGCAATCCAGTGCATAAAACAATGGGTCTATGTCAGTAAACAATGTAAATAACCACCAAATACAATGGATAAATATAATTAACCTCCAATAATGATATGTATGATCGAATATTATAAGTAATATCTACATGGTTCACATTGTATACTCTGAAGAATGGAAATATTTAAATTTGATTCATGTCCTAAAATTCATTTATATCATTAATGTTCGATAGAATTGTTGAATTTAATAAACAATTACTTGACATAAGATGATCTATAAAAACATATATTGGTTCAATAGTTTCTCCACAACTAATAGACCTTCCTCCGTTTATTTTTTTGTGGATTTATCCTCCAATGAATCATTTAAAACACCCCTTGTTGGAATTAGATGATATACATGGAATGGAATGTATCTTATTATATAGTGATCAGGTCAAAATATCCGAAAATATTGTTCTTTATGTAGATTCCCAACCATATATTGATCCTATAAAAATGAAAACAATTTAACTAATCTCAATTAGAAAATCCATCAATAATGTGTGTTTTTTGACTAACAATGAATAGTACATTTCTCAAATGTTTGACTATAAGGAATGTATAAAACTTTTGAATGTTCCTATTGTGAAAGAATACAATGAAGTAGTTTCTAATGAGTTATCAAGACATTTCCTAGACCATGAGTTAGTGTTATGACTATATTTGGTACATAGAGACACTAATATATCAAAATTCATCTATAGGATGGACCCTATCATGCTGGAGGAGACAAGGAAGAAACTATAAGAGCATTTAGAAAATTGTTTTATATACCATAGATATTCACATTGGGGTGAAAATTGATATATGTAACGAAAATTGATTGATGAATGTGGTGATATGTTGATTAACATGGTATCAATAAGATCACTATAACGAACAATTATAACCTGTTGTGCACTGTGTTGCATTTGTTGTCAATAAGTTGTCAAGGATTGAATGGATGACAAAGAGTGTCAATATGTGAATTCCAGAGGATGTGATGTTGATGGTGATGTTGTGAAACATATGTCAAAGGATTGAATGAATGATGAGGTGATGGTGGTAATTGGAGAATGGCCATGGTACTGAGAAGCATGTCACTTAGGAGAGTCACTATGTGGCGTAAGAGGTAATGGTTGAAATATTCTCCATATAAAATCAGAAATCAGATGATTGTAGAACAGATCATGAAGTTCCAAGACTTGTATCAAGGAGATGCAATGTCACAACATTTTTAGAAGTCCATGCATTGTATTCACAATGAACGAGGAGATAAATAAGTTCCATCCTTAATTACTATGTGGATAAGGGATGAAGTGAAGAAGTTCCATCCACTATTACTAAGTTGATGAGGAATTAAGAAGGGATCCATCCACAAATTCCAAGTGGACGAAGTGAGAAGTTGAACCATCAATAACTCCTAAGTGGATGAAGTTGTTTGAAGAATACTATGCATTATCTCATAGTGGATGAGGATTTGAAGGTGATCCAACCTCATCTATAATTGGATCATTGAAGAACATTCATGATCAGGTGAATCTTAATTTTTGGTTGATGAAGATAGTTGAGAGATCCTTGGTAATTCTAGTCTTTAATAGAAGAAGAAGAAGAGTTGTTGGAGAAGATATATAGAGTTCTTAAAATGCTGAAGCGGAAAAGAGGAATTATAAAGTTGAAGAGGAGGTGAAGGAGAAGAGAATGTCATGAAGTAGTCTTCTTCCTACTTGGTAATTTAAGAAAGTATATAAGGAGAGGATCTTATGAAAAAAATGGGGCCAGCCCACGAGCTGGCTACCCATGCTTCAACCCAAGGAACATGTGGGACTAGGTCACCATGCCCATGAGGAGGCCAAGGCAGAGGTAGCCCGCAGGAGGTCGGGCCGTGTGTAATCTTGAGCTTTGCGGAGGTCAAGCCCGTGCAAAGTGGGATCTAGGTGCGCACCTGGAGGAGCATTGTAGGCACAGAAGCGTGCCCACAGGAGAACCGGTGCGAGGCGGCACAGGAGGGGGAGAGGAGAATTATGAACCGAGGATGGGAGGAGTTTTTTGTTAAACCGCGCAAAAACCACAGCGCGTTTCGATTTGGGATGAAATTTTCAGATGCAGATCTTATCCTGGCCATCCATCTAATCTCGCATCCAATCACAGCCGCTCGTTCCATCACGTGAGATCATGGCTGCACATCTGATATTCAATCGAGGCACGAAGGGTGCGAGCCGTCCGAGTTCTGGGGGAGCTTTGTATTAAACCTCTCGATTCCCTACTGTCGTGTCGGCGACCACTGTGAGCCAGTGATTCTCCCGGACAACGATCTCCTCACTACGGACACAATTCATGCTCATTCTGAGTGCATTGAGATCGTTTGAAGGAACTGAATCTCTTACATGAAGTTTCACATGCATACAACCTTTCAAAGTAGAAAATCGAAGGTGGCTGATGCAAACGGAGTTGCGAGGCAGTGTATTCGTGCATCGGAAAATAGGAAGAATCCATGCATGAATTCAAAAATGCATGCACATGAAGACTATGCATCCTGAAGAAACCCATGCTGAACAGAGAAGAAAAACAAGATTTGAGGAAAATCATGAAAACACGATGTTTTCGAGAAATCAATATTTATCCACGCGGATGATCTGGGGCATCCTTTCCCTATAAAAGAATGTGTCTGAAGCCAAATAAGGTTGTTAATCATCTGAGAGAAGAAGTAATGTGAAGCTCTTAGCCTAGCGAAGTTCGAAGCTCAGTGCACCACTTGCACGGTAGAGCAGCCCGGAGCCCCTCGAGGCTTCGTGAGTTCCTTTTTTGCAATCCCTATGTGAAAGTAGTAAGAAGGATGCCTCCCTGTGCGCTCTCTTGCACGATAGGGATGAAGCCAACCTTACGTGCCCTCTGCCCGCATTCTTGCGCAGTAGCAAGTGGCCGCACCCTCTGTGCCCGCACACTCACGCGGTAGGAGGAAGCCACCTCATTCCCTTTGTGTGGTAGGAAGAAGTTTAGCCATGCACACTTGCGCACCTTCTCAGCCCATGAACTCACAAGGTAGGAGGAAGCCGTCACGCCACCTGTGCGGTAGGAGCTGTTGCACCTGCGTGGCAGAATAATTTGCCGCCCCACCCGCATGGTTGAAGCCCCTCCTGCACCCTGTCTGGTTAAAGACAGGAGGTGGCCGCATAACTTGATCGCCCTCCTTTGGTGAGAAGTGGAAGGCCACACATTTTTGTGTGTGTGTGTGTTAAGTGGATAGGAATCCCATAACACACATGGGTATGTGTGTGTGCATGGGGTTAAGAAGGAAGTCCGTGTGTGCAAAGTGGAATGGAAGGTCGTGTGTGAAAAGTGGAAAGGAAGGATGTGTGTGAAAATGGATAGGAAGGCCACACCATCTTTGAGTGTGTTTGTGCAAATTAACAAGGAGGTTGAATCCTTTGTGTGTGCACAAGTGGAGTGTGAACACTTTGAAAAAGAATAAAAGAACAAAGTGTGAAGGCCATAGCCTTGTATGTGCACAAGTGAAGGAGGCCATACCTCTTGTGTGTGCCCAAATTAAGGAAGAAGACACATGCATGACCATGAATGTATGAACAAGTGAACAGGTGGGTGAACACAATGAGAAGAAAAAGATAATGGGAAATCCACACTAAATTACAACACACAATTTGGTGTGTGTGGGAAAGAATAAAATAGTGTGACTCGAAGAAAAAGGTGTGTGTGCTAAAAGAGATTTCACACATTATGGGTTTATCACACCAAGAAGAAAAGGGGATATCAGGCTTGCATGCATGCACATGCAGACATAAAAAAAGTTTAAATCAGTGTGTGTACATTTGAGAAGTCTGAGGATAAAGGTTCTTGAAGATATTTTAGAATCCATGCAATTCATGCATGAAGATTGAGATTCCATGCAATCAGTGCATGGAGTTTCAGAGATTCCATGTACTCAGTGCATGAAGTTGAATTAAAAAGAGACTGAAGCCAGGCTGAAGATAAAGACATCATTCATCTGAGTTTTTATTAGTTGAGAAGACCAAGAAGATTGAGTGGGCATACTCAGTGCAAGAACATATTTTTCCATCAAGATTCTTGAAGACAGAGGCCATGTCATCCTTAGAAGAAGGAGATAAAGCCCGAGGAAAGAAGAGGAGTCCTGATCAGCACAAGTGATCAGACGAAGTGAGGAAAGATAGCAGACCTTATCCAAGGCTGTTGAAGACTCTTGAAGAGATTAAAAAGAAGAAGAGCTACTCATGTGACTCGAGGATCCAGGAGAAGACACCCTATGAGACTTGGGGTGGAGAAGCCTTTGGTGGAAGCTGAAGCAGGCCAGTGGGACTCTGGTAACACTGTGGAATGCAGTATAAATAACCTCCTGTGGGACTCTGGAGAGATGCAATGTGACTCTATATCGACCATTGTAATTACTAACCTAATTATAGTGGAGAAACCATGTTGGGGCGTTTAACCAACATGGCAAGGACGTAGGCCTTTGGAGCTGAACCTTGAAAATCCTTGTGTCACGTGCCTTTACATTTACTACATCACTCGAGGAATGGATGAGAGATACAAGATGAGTGGATTGAGGCCTTAACAAGACATAGAGGTTTAATTGATAAAGAATCAATTATTAAAATGTTTTAAAGGATCACTGATTCACCCCCTCCTGCTCTCAGTGATCACACTGATCCGGCCACTTCAATTGGTATCAGAGGGAGGTTGCCTCTAAAATATCCCAGGGATTATTTATGAAGTGCAGATTTGATGAAATGATTGAATACCCTCAAATGAATATATCTGCAATGACTTGGAAAAATAGAAAGAAGAAACAGGCCAAGAAGATGAAGAAGAAGGTTGCTACTAATAGAAAATCACCTTCCACTGAAGGTAATATGAAAGCCACAACAAATGACAATTAATTTTATCACTCTTTTGATGAAGCCTGCTCTAATTGTGATGATGATGGAACTATCAATGATCTTATAAATGCACTCAAATATCTTTGGAAGATAGTCTTCAGGGAAGTGTAAATGTGTATTGCTACAAGTATCCCTGATATTCAAGAAGAAAAATTACAGCTAGAATAAGAAGCCAATTCTATGGAGGATCAATTGGATAGAAGGGTTGGCATAACCAACACTCTCAAAAAGTTGGTGAAGGATTAGGATGAATCCATTTCCCTTTGATGTGAAAGAAATGATGATGTCACTAAAGAAATAAAAAGAAGCATTTGTGAGAAATAATTCTTTGAGATAGTGTTTAAATAAGTTTTCCATGCACTGGAAAAGAGGCATAGAGTGTCAATGGTTGTCAAAGTTGCTCAACTAGAAGACAAAGTAAAAAGGGTAAAGGAGCTTTAAAATTCATTTCAAGAAATGAAGAAGGTGCATGAAGACCAAATGAAACAACTAAAAGAGAATTGTAAAGGAAGGCTAAGATATGTTGAGGATGAGAATATCTCTTTCAACATGAAATGCTTAGAACTGGAGGTGCTATTGAAAAATCAGTAATCACCCAAAACTCAAGCCTCCCAATCAACTAAAAGAAGAAATTTTTCCACTCAACTATGCATTGAGATGGATGATTCCAAAAGGAGGTAATCCTCTAATGAAAGGGAAACATCTTATAAGAAGAAGGTACCATCCATACCATCTTGTACTAATTATTCTAAATGTGATTCCACAAAAATTACAGGATGGAAGAATAACTCTAAAATAGTATGGATGAAGAAGATGAAGAAAGAGAGCTCTCCTAAAATGAAAAAGAAATTCAAAAGAAAGATCCAACAATCAGAATAAGTCAGGAAGACAAGATTTGTAGGTCAATGTTGGTTCTACAACAGATATGGGCATTATGCAATGGATTGTTGGTACAATACTATAAATGTTAAAGAACAAAGGATTCACATGCCAAGGGGGAGAAAGCCATAGAAGAAGAAGCAACATCCACAGGTCTAGAAACATCTATTTACTGTAAACAGATTTGGAATGTTTGAATACATATGGGATGAATGCAAAAGTGGTCACAAGAAAGATACATACCAATCTCTAAATGTTTCCAAATCTGAAAAGAAGAGAAGATCACAGAACCTGGCTAAGAATGAAGAAGTATCCTAGGGAATCCAGCAAAAGAAATTTGAAAATGATCCCATGAAGATCTTGAAAAAGGAAGTGAAGTCTTTGGATTTCAAATCCAAGAAGGGTGATGCATCCAGATGGACCACCAAGAAAAAATTCTTCTACTATGGAAAGACAGGGCATACCATGGATCTCTGTAAACAAGACATGGAACTAAATATAAGCAAACCGTGCTCAACAGGACATTCATTCTAGAAGAAGAAGAAGGAATTGATTGAAAATAAGCTGCCTAAGAAAGGTATCTTAAAAGCATCAAAGGAAACATGTGGAACATCCAAATATGAATCCTCACTTCAAAATGACACATTAATCATCTGTCCAGAATATTTGGAAAGAATGAGAATGGAAGAAAATAAACATACCAAATCTAGTGCAAACGAAAACCAAAATATTTCACATGAAGATAAAGTTCTGTGTGTGAGGTGCAATAAAGCTGGTCATATCAGAAATAAATGCATGACACTCATTCCAGCTCAAAAATAAATCTTCAAGAGAGTGAAGATTTCACCAAGAGATTTTAGTTCTCAGAAGACACCTAGAAAGAGTGGAGTCAGACAAAATGATGTTGAAGAGGTGTTAAAATCCACACCAGCTCAAACATCATTGAAGATCAAATGTGCAAGGGTAAAGAATGGAGAAAGTGGAACATCTGGTTTGAGAGAATCTTCTCAACATTGTCATTCAAACTGATGAACACAGGAGGTTCCATCTTCTTCCCTAATCACTAGTATATACATGTTCTTACATTTTAGGGGATTGAAGATGATGATCAATCTCAAATTGAGAATTGTATGGATAGAATGGAGTGCACACCTTGAGGGGGATCCAATCTGTAGAAGATGATCTTTTAAGATACATATCATCTTGTGAAGAATGAAGGTATTCTAATCACACTTTCATCCCTAGTTTCCTAATTGTATTTAACATGTCAATTAAAGGGGAGTAATTGATTGAAGACAAATGTATGAAAGGGGGAGCTTTATCTTTGCATCTGAACTTTTTAATGAGTTTGGTGAAGTGTGTGAAGGATTTAGCAATTCATTGATTTATTTGAAAAATTTCAACCCCTTTATGTCTAAGCATGATCTCACATTTATAGTGAATTGTGGATAGCATTGAATTCTTTGGTTACATCACTCTTGTTTTCTACACCGGGTTAGCCCAAGTATACTTAGAGATGATTTACTAAATTCTCTTTGATAAAGTGAACATGTTACATCATCCCTCTCTTAGTGATTTTCAAGATGATGCTATTCAAAGGGAGGAAGTTATATTTTGATGAGAACCACACAACATCTTTGCATTTGGTTTCCAATAAGGGGGAGAATATCTTTGAACACATATTGAACCATTAATATGTGCTCTAGTGATATTGACAACAAATAAAAAGGTGGAGATTTTTGTGCATTTTGTTTCATTTGTTGTCAATAATGACTCTACGATTGAATGGTTGACAAGGAGTGTCAATATGTGAATGCCAGAGGATGTGATGGTGATGGTGATGTTGTGAAACAGATGTCAATGGATTGAATGAATGAGGAGGTGATGGTGGTAATTGGAGAATGACAATGGTACTGAGAAGCATGTCACTTAGGAGATTCACTAAGTGGCATAAAAGGTAATGGTTGAAACATTCTCCATATAAAATCTTAAATCAGATGATTGTAGAACTGATCATGAAGTTCCAAGACTTGTATCAAGGAGATGCAATGTCTCAACATTGTTAGAAGTCCATGAATTGTCTTCACAATGCATGAGGAGATAAAGAAGTGCCATCCATAATTACTATGTGGATAAGGGATGAAGTGAAGAAGTTCCATCCACTATTACTAAGTGGATGAGGAATTAAGAAGGGATCCATCCACAACTTTCAAGTGGATGAAGTGAGAAGTTGAACCATCCACAACTCCTAAGTGTATGAAGTGATTTGAAGAAGACTATGCACTACCTCATATTGCATGAGGATTTGAAGGTGATCCAACCTCATCTATAATTGGATCATTTAAGAACATTGAAGATTAGGTGAATCTTAATTTTTGGTTGATGAAGATAGTTGAGAGATCCTTGGTAATTCTTGTCTTTAATAGAAGAAGAAGAAGAGTTGTTGGAGAAGATATATGGAGTTCTTAAAATGTTGAAGCAGAAAAGTGGAATTATAATGATGAAGAGGAGGTAAAGGAGAATAGAATGGCATGAATTATTCATGTTCCTACTTGGTAATTTAACCAAGTATACAAGTAGATGAGCCTATGCAAAAAATGGGGCCAGCCCACGAGCTGGCTACCCAAGCTTCAACCCAAGGCACATGTGGGACTAGGTCACCACGCCCAAGAGGAGGCCTAGGCAGAGCCATCCCACATGAGGCCGGGCCATGTGTAAGCCCGAGCTATGTGGAGGTTACGCCCGCACTTAGTGGGAACAAGGTACGCGCCTGAAGGAGCATTGTGGGTGCAGAAGCGCGCCTGTGGGAGAACCGGTGCGGGGCGGCACCGGAGGGGGAGAGGAGAATTCTGAACCGAGGATGGGAGGAGTTTTTTGTTAAACCGCGCAAAAACCGCACCGTGTTTCGATTTGGGAAAAACTTTTTAGACACGGATCTTATCCTGGCCGTCCATCTAATCTCGCATCCTATCTCAGCCGCTCGTTCTATCACGTGAGATCCTGGCTGCACATATGATCTTCAAACGAGCCGCAAAGGGTGTGAGTCGTCCGATTGCCGGGGGAGCATTGTCTTCAACCTCCCGATGCCCTACAGTTGTGTCGGCGACCGAAGTGAGCCAGTGATTCTCCCGTACAATGATCTCCTCACTCCAACCACCATTCATGCTCATTCTGAGCGCATTGAGATCGTATGAAGGTACCAAATCTCTTGTATGCAGTTTCACTTGCATACAACCTTTCAAAGTAGAAACTCGAAGTTGGCCAATACAAACGGAGTTGCGAGGCAGTGTATTCATGCATGGGAGAACAGGAAGAATCCATGCATACGTTCAAAAACGCATGCACATGATTATTATGTGTCATGAAGAAACCCGCACTGAACAGAGAAGAAAAACAAGATTTGAGGAAAATCTTGAAAACCCGAAGTTTTTGGGAAATCAAGATTTTTCCACGCGGAAGATCTGGGGAATCCTTTTCCTATAAAAGAAGCCGTCTGAGGCCAAAAAAAATTGTTGAACGTCTGAGAGAAGAAGTCTTGCGAAGCTCTTAGCCTAGCGAAGTTCAAAGCATTGTGCACCACTTGCGCGGTAGAGCATCCCAGAGCCACTCGAGGCTTCGTGAGTTCCTTTTCCGCAATCCCTGCGCGAAAGAAGTACAAAGGAGGCCTCCATGCGCGCTCTCTTGGACAATAGGGAAGAAGAAAACCTTACGCGCCCTCTGCCCGCATTCTTACGTAGTAGAAATTGGTCGCACCCTCTGTGCCCGTTGTTCGTAGAACCGGAAACATCCATTGATTCCACATCCGTTTGGACCTACTTTCCAAAGGCAGGTTCTCATTAGCTTATGGATTGATGAGGCTTAGGAATTTGCATTGGTCGAGAGGTTGGGAGGTCGGACTCATCACACCTTTTTGAGGGGAATTATTGTCTACTCCGGGACTCTCTTTATATATTTAAGTTATGTTCGTGAATCCTTATTACATTACCAAGTATAAAATGTGCTTTCCTTTAGTTTTAACAATCAATGATTAAATATGCAAAGAAATTTAGAGAATCTTTTATATGTATTCGATGTTCTTCATCAATAGAGAATCATCTATATTTGTTTAGAGATTCGTGGTCAATGGTATCCTTCAAAACATTTATATAAAAGTCTCTTGGTCATTTATGATGACCAGGCTGATTTTAAAGCCACTCAGTGGGGCACTTGAAGTTTATCGTCATTCAGAAGGACAGAGATTATTTCAAAGATGGGATCGAACCCATAAATGGGATACCTATGTATCCTTTGTTTTGGAAAAGGAATCAGAACCCACGTAGTTCGAGAAATGGAGTATGATGTTTATGATTGATGGCTCAAAGATGAATGTCATAATTACATTTACACTCTAAGCTCACGTGAGTCATGCTCGGTGTGAGAAACAAGAGGTATTGGTAAAATTTAGACAAGTGTGCCATGAAAGATGAAATCATAAGAATTTGTTTGGGGCTTATGTATGGAAGACTGCCCAAATAGATGAAGGTTTAGGATTTACTTTTAGGGAGAGAATCCATGAACGGGGTCCATAAAGTTATATGTGCTTCATGGAGATTTGAATACTCTAATCTCGGGGCTTACTCCTAGGGAGGATGCCCAAGTTAGGAGGGGACTTATGATGGGGTTTTACTCCTAAAAAGGAAACCCAAATCAAAGGTAAATTATGACTGGTTAAGAGAATTTTAAGGGGACTTGGGGCATACTCCTGAAAAGGAAACCCAAGGTTATGCCTGGGACTTACTCCTAAAAAGGAGGCCCAAGGTTAAGGGACATGGGGCTTACTCCTGAAAAGGAAACCCAAGGTTATGACTGAGTCTTATTCCTGAAAAAGGAGACCCAGGTTAGGGATTAAGGTTTGGGGCTTATTCCTGAGGAGGATGCCCATATTTGAGGTTTTATAACTGGGGATTATTCCTGAAAAGGAGACCCAGGTTACGATTCTCTCATCTTAAAGGATGAGGTTGAATGAATGAACTCTCCGTATTTTAGTGACATAAGGATAATTAAATCACTAGACTTTGAGAGAGATTCCACAGAATTCCTTTTAGATAAGAAAGTCAAATCAAGAAATCATGCCATAAATGGCTTTGAAGAGTGTCTTGAAGACTGAATCTTGAAAAGAAAAGGTGAAATGGCTTAAGAGGGGTAAAAATGGGCAAGATGGGCACCCAAAAAGATAAGGGCGTGCAAGTCTTGCAAGGCGCGCAAGTCTTCTGTGGGCGCGTAAGTATTGGTCGCGCAGGTACACCTGCGCGACACATAGTGTACTTGCGTGATTTTCAACCAGCATTGAAATACTTGAGCGACTCTTTTTTAAACCCTTTAGAATTTTCTTGAGTTTCTTCCAGAAAAGGGACGCGCAAGTTATATTGAAGGAAATAAGTCGGCGCGCAAGTGTTAGATAAGTTTCAACACTTAGGCCTTCCTTCTTCTCTTTAGATCTTCCGTTCTAGGTAAGAAATTTCCTTAGAAGTGTTACGGAAGCTTTGAGAAGAGACTTGTGCATCGAGAGCTTCAATCCGAGTTTCTGGAAAAAGATACTCTTCAATGGGAGGCCCACAGGGTCTATTTATAGGAAAACGAAAACCCCGGGCGGTTACCGGGCGGTTACCAATTAGGTCGCGCAAGTCACCTGCACGACCAAGGTAGCCGCGCATGTACACTTGCGCGCCAGTTAGATAACTTGTGCGCTGAGGTTGGTGTTGATCCTTTCTTCCTTCCTTTGTTGATTTTTGATGTTTTCTTCAAAGGCTGAATGACTTTGAGCTCAGATATTCCCTTTTCCGATCTTTAGATTCTGTGACGAAAGGAGCGTCAATAATAGTCCCCCCTCAGAGTTGGATCCGGAGAGAAATGAGGATTTGACTCTGAGGAAATTGAATCCATCAAAAGGAAAAGGGGGCGCGCAAGACTTTCGGGCACAGAGGGCAGTGCGCAAGTGTGCTGGAACTTGACTTTTATTCAGAGTTCCTTTGTCTTTTGTGGGAAGTTTAAAGTCATGCATTCCCGACATAAAGGGGCTAATGTTTAAAGTTGAAATAGCTTTGACGAAAATGGATTAAAATTGATTCAATTCCTTGATAATTTATCTGAAAACAAATTACCATACTCAAGTATGAGGGAAAAAATGTAAACAATGGATTAAGAATATTTGAATATGAGGAATGATATGAAAAAGAGTTAAAAGGCAATAGAAGAAGTAGTTTCCAAGAATGAAGTTACTATTATTTAACAAAACCCGTTAGGGGGTTGAAATATGCAGGGCCACCTATGGGAATTGGCTGCATGGTCAAATAAATAGCATCTTTTGGCTGACAAGTCTGTTATGTGGATTGTTTATGCAAGGCCACCTATGGGCACGTGCTGCATAGTTAGACAAAAGAACTCTCAGAAATTTACTTTCCTAGTGCTAAAAGCCAGTGAAAGTTTATGGAGATTCAAATTTTCTAAAGTATAGAGTTTGTTGTATGGAAAAAGGTACTTGAATATGGAGAAGATATTTCCGAACAAGAATATCGAAGAACTGGATGAATATCACTCCTACGAAGTTCTGACCCAAACGTAGGGAAGAAGAATAAACCATAGACTTGAATACTTTCAGATCATGAAAATGGATATGGGACAAATATGTTAAGGATGGCTATTTTTTGCGGATCCCTTAATATTGTCGTTTAAGTCAAATAAGGACAAAAGAGGCATTCTTCCCAAGAATGAAGTTACTATTATTTAACAAAACCCGTTAGGGGGTTGAAATATACAGGGCCACCTATGGGCATTGGCTGCATGGTCAAATGAATAGCATCTTTTGGCTGACAAGTCTGTTATGTGGACTGTTTATGCAATGCCACCTATGGGCACGTGCTGCATAGTCAGGCTAAAGAATTCTAAGAAGTTTGAAATTTTTGTGACTAGAAGTCATGAAAAAGGTTATGAAGATCTGAAAATATTTAAGGTTAGGATTATAACACATAAAGATGGGTATAGTCCAATGTATATAGAGATACATAGGTCAATGAAAACCATAATCATGTTGTGGCTGGGTCCTGAATTGAAACTTGGACTTCACTACGTATCTCATAAGAATGAGAATCAAGCCATATGTAATTCTTGAAATGCATTTTAACGTCGTGCAGGACGAAAGTATGAGTGATCTTAGTTTAGGGTCATAGAATTCGGACCATAATAATGAATACACAGTGTGTGTTTTCATGAGGACTTTTCAGCCAAGGGACTGAAAGTGAAATTTGGGGTTAGGCCCAAAAGACTTGGAACTGGATTCGAGGGACACTCGAATGTTCCTACGTATCCCATAAGGATGGGAATCAAGTCCACGTAGTTCTAGAATTACCCTTTGTAAAAATTTGGTTCGTACATGTGAAGGGTGAAAGGGGACTTTAGTGCAATTATGGTTTAACCTGAGATAAAAAGTTTTGGCATTACCATGTATGAACGTAGTCTTTTGAAAATGAAACATGATTTAAAAAATCAATGTCAATAATGGTTCCTTCTCAAATGAGGAAATCAATGAATATTGTAGTTTATTGTCGTACCGGACAAAAGTGTTGCATAGTTTAACGTCATATAACAAGGACGAAAGTGAATCAATGTAAAGATATTGATTCCAGGGGCGGTTTCACGAATCAACATCATATGAGATGGTGGTGAACCGATGTGAATAGATTGTTTTTGGGCTTGAACCCTGGGAGGTTGCCTACATACCCAGCCTGGAGGGCAAGGATCAAAGTCCGTGTAGTTCAATTAAAGAATGAATTAATGATCAAGTTGTTTTTGTGGACAATGATATAATAAAAAAAATATTGTTGGGACTTACACATGGTTAGTGGCCCAAAGGGAATGTTATGGTTGATGTTCGCTATAACCTCACGTGAGTCATACTCGGTGTGAGAAACAAGAGGTAATAACAACCTTAACGATGCACAGTTTAATGTCATGTAGGACCAACCATAACGATGCACAGTTTAATGTCATGTAGGACATAAAAAAGGGACTATGCAATTTAAAGTCTTGAAGTTAGGACTATTGGTGCTGCACAGTTTAGTGTCATGTAGCAGGGACAAAATAACAGTTTAATGTCATGTAGGACATATTAAGGACTTTCTATACAGTTTAGCGTCATTTAGTTAGGACGATGGGGACAATACAGTTTAACGTCATATTGGACGAAAGTGCGAATAGTTTAAGGTCATATTCATGGACCATGGATGGTGCGGTTTAATGTCATGCTGGACCTTTGATGATTATATAGTTTAACATCTTTTCGGACGTGAGGGACTTTTATACAGTTTAGCGTCATGTAGTTTAGGACGTCACAGTTCAACGTCTTGCTGGACATAAGGGATTTGCAAATAGTTTATGGTCATATACATGGACAAGGGATGATGCAGTTTAAGGTCATGCTGGATGGTTTAGGGAACTTTTTCATAGTTTAATGTCGTGTGGGACGAAGTTGCAGTTTAAAGTCATACTGGACCATTGCTGTATAGTTTAATGTCATATAGCAAGGATGAACTGGTGCTGTATAGTTTAAAGTCATGTAGCTAGGACTAAGGTGAACCAATATGAGGATATCAGTTCTGGGGACTTTTTACAGTTTATAGTCATGTTGGACGTTGGAAGTGCCACACAGTTTAATGTCATGTTGCTAAGACACAATATAGTTTAATGTCATCTCGGACAAAATATAGGATCTTCTGTACAGTTTAATGTCATCTAGATAGGACATAATAACATTTTAATGCCATGTAGGACAAAGTTATGATCTAATGTGATTGTTTTGGATCTGGGAACAATATTTTGTGTTTATACAAAATACTTCTTCAGAAATATGGCATTAGTTGGAGTCGTGATGTGTTCTCCATCCATTGAGATCAGAGAATACGCTCCATTGGAGTAGACCTTATGTATTGAATAAGGTCCTTCCCATTTTGGTTCAAGCTTGGGAGGCTTCTTTCCTGGTATCATTGGTGCTCTGAGAACCAATACCAATTCTCCCTGAATTAATGAACGAAGACGAACATTTTTGTTAAAAGCTCGTGCTATCCGATTCTGATAGATTTACAAGTGGTGCAAAGTGCACAATCTTTCCTCATCTAACTGTTCCAATTCAGTCAACCGCTTTTGGGATTGCTCATCTGTTGATAAATGATCACAAATGGCTATTCTGAGTGAGGGAAATTGAACTTCAATTGGCAAGACTGCTTCTGTTCCATATACCAATGAATATGGAGTAGACCGCGTTGCATTGCGAGTGGTAGTCTGATAAGCCCATAAAGCATGAAAGAGTTTATCAGGCCATGACCTCTTATCTTTATCCACCATATTTTGCAGTATATTTGAAAGAGTCTTGTTGAAGGCCTCTATCTGGACATTAGCCGCTGCATGATATCGAGAAGAATGGTTGGACTTAATGTTGTATTCTTGATACAATTTCTTTACCTCAGAAGAACAGAAGTTGGTGCTGTTGTCCGTCAATATGGTATGAGGGACACCAAATATAGTAATGATGTTAGACATGATGAAGCTAACAATGCATTTAGAACTGACTTCTTTGAGAGGTACTGCCTCTGCCCATTTGGAAAAGAAATCAGTAGGAGTAAGAATGTACTTAAACTGCTTAGCCATAGCTGAAGGGTAAGGTCCCACCACATCCATTCCCCATGTGGAAAATGGCCATGAGTATTTAGCTGTATGAAGCAACTCTGGAGGTTGATGAATGAAGTTGGCATATACTTGGCATGAATGACACTTCTTTGTGAAATTAACACAATATTGTATCATTGAAGGCCAGAAGTATCCAAGCCTTCGAATTTGATCAGACAATCTATGTCCAGACTGGTGGGCACCACAGACTCCTGCATGCACTTCATTTATGACAGCCATTGTCTCTTCACCATCAATACATCTGAAGAGAACTCCATCAAAACCACGTTTGTAGAGAATTTTATCGAGGTGGTTTGGACCATAATAAAGAGTAAAATTGACCACACGTCGCCGAATTTGTTCTTTCTCGACTCTATCAGGTGGAAGTGTTCCATTTTGAAGGTATTCCTTGATAGGTGACATCCATCATGTAGTATGACCATACGGTTCAGGAATGGGACTAATTTCATTAATTTCCTCTGTTCTGACTTGAACATAAGGTGAAATTGCACGACGGTGGGCAATACAGATGGTTGTCTCGTCCCGATTTGGATCTGCTAAAGCTGTGGCTATATTAGCCAGTGCATCCGCTTGAGCATTTTGTGATCTTGGGACATAAGAAAATGTCGGTTCTGAAGGGAATTCCGACATTAACTCTCTGACTTAATCATACAAAGGGAATAATTCTTCTTTTCGGATGGAATAATCCCCATTGACTTGTTTGATTACCAGGTCTGAATCACCTTTCACCTTTAAGTGATTCACTTGTGCTTGAAGCGCTAACTCCAAGCCTGTAATGAGAGCTTGGTATTCAGCATCATTATTGTTACCACCTTCCCACAACAAAAAGGAATATGGTAACACTGCCTTATCTGGAGAAATGAGCACAATTCCAAAACCAACTTTTTTGAATTTAGGATTTTCCATTTTCTTCCCTGTTGGACTTCTAGAAGCACCATCAAAATACATTTCCCATGATTGAGGACTCTCTTAAATAGAGAAAACTTCCTCATCAGGGAGTTCGATATCTGAATACGTGTCTTCCACTGAAGGATGTTCAGCCAGGAAATCAGCCAGAGCTTGGCCCTTAATTGCCTTTTGAGACACATACTGGATGTCGAACTGCTGTAGAATAACCGCCCACCTTGCCAGACGTCCTGTAAGCATTGGACGACTAAGGATGAATTTGAGTGGATTATTACGAGATACCAATTGGACCTCGTGATGTTTTAGGTAGTGTCTCTGTTTCTGAACTGCAAAGATTAATGCTAGGCAGCACTTTTCAATACTCGAATACCGGGTTTCTGCTTCAAGCATAGTTCTACTGAGATAGTAGAGACTATTTTCATTCCCAGCATCATTCTTTTGAGCGAGAAAGGCACCCAATGATCGCTCTAAAGCTGTCACATAGAGGATAAGAGGCCTACCCTCAA
Organism: Viscum album; assembly: GCA_963277665.1. Classification (NCBI taxonomy): domain Eukaryota; kingdom Viridiplantae; phylum Streptophyta; class Magnoliopsida; order Santalales; family Viscaceae; genus Viscum; species Viscum album. The sequence continues at coordinate 1,361,357,876 of OY728162.1, read as the reverse complement.
CAGGTGGCATGAGTACTAGTGGACTCAAGAGGTATTTCTTGAGAACATCAAATGCTTCTTGACATTCTTCAGTCCACTCGTAAGTGACTCCTTTCTTCAATAATTTGGTAAAGGGTAAACTTTTGCCTGCCAAATTGGCGATGAAACGCCGAATATAGGCTAAGTGTCCTTGAAGTCCTCTTAATTATTTCAAATTCTGAGGAGGTGACATACCAAGGATTGATTTGGTCTTCTCAGGATCGACTTCAATACCACGATGGTGTACAACAAAGCCGAGGAATTTTCCGGAGGTTACCCCAAAAGCACATTTTAAGGGGTTCATCTTCAAATTATTTTGTCGAAGCTTGTGGAATACGACTTCCAAATCAGCCAAGTGATCAAAACGTTGTTTGTATTTAACCACCAAATCATCTACATAGCATTCAACAAATTTCCCTATAAAAGGTTTGAAGATACGATGCATGGAACGTTGATATGTTGCACCTGCATTCTTTAAACCAAAGGGCATCACCCGGTAACAAAACACACCTTGAGGAGCTATGAAGGCTGTATATTCCTCATCTTCTGGGGACATTCAGATCTGATTATATCCAGAATATCCATCCATGAAAGAAAGTACTTCATAGCCAGCCGTCGCATCAATTAAGAGTTCGGTAATCGGAACTGGGAAATCATCTTTAGGACAATACCGATTAAGATCTCTGAAATCGATGCAAACCCTAATTTGTCTGTTCTTCTTCTTTACAGGGACAATATTAGCCAACCACTTGGTATATTGAACTTCTCTGACGAAGTTAGCTTTGATAAGCTTATCCACTTCAGCCTCGATTTTGGAAGCATAGGTTGGGTGTGTTCTTCTTGCGGCTTGCTTGAATCCTCGATGTTCTTTTGGAAAACCCAAATGATGGGTGGCAACATCAGGATCAAGGCCAGGCATCTTTGTATAATTCCAAGCAAAAATATCTTTATTTTTCTTTAGAAAAGAAATATACATCTCTTGCTCTTCAAGGGTCATGGCCGCACTAATTAAAGTGGGGCGTGGATCTTTCTCTGTACCCAGATTTACTTCTCTGAGTTCATCCACAGTGGTAGAGATACCCTCTTCAAATGCTGGAGAAGCATCTCTAAGATCTTCCTCTTCCTCTTCATCATGTGTTATTTCTTCTATTTCTACTAGCAAAGTAGATGAAAAAACGAAATTCTCATGATCATAAGAGATGTCAAAATTTTCACATTTTGAAGAAGAAGCTTCCATTTCCGACCCTATTGATGATAAAGGGTCTTCTTTGGGAAATAAAGAGGAGATGATGGATTGAGAATCGACATCAATATTCACCTCTGGTGTTGCTATAACTTCTTCTGGCCTGATTAGCGAAGTATAGACTTGTTGGATTTCAGAAGACGAAATGAAAACGTCACCACTTATGCTTTCATCACTACTTGGTAAGTTACCAATTTCTCCCATGTTGTCTGGCTCGATTGCCGTAATTGACATTATGGATCTTTCCATAAGAGTATTTTGATTTGGGCCTATTTTGTCAATTTGACTGATAGGTAACACATAATCTGTACTCACATGTGAAAATGGATTTATTGGAATTTTTTCCAAACCATATGGAGCATTAACTTTGGTAATTTCCGTCATTGTAGATTTTTCTCTTCCCTTCATGTGATAAAATTCCGCCTCAATGTATTGAGACTCACATGTCTTGAACAGGGCCTTATCACCATACAATGTTCCAACATGACCATCAAAATAGTATTTGAGACATTGATGGTATGATGACGGAATAGCTGCATGCTGATGTAGCCAGGGTCTTCCAAGCAAGATATTGAAAGCAGAGTACTGATCAACAATTATGAAATCCGAATTGGAAACAAGATCTCCAAACTGAGTTCTGAGTGTAACTTCTCCCAGTGGTTCTTGTTCATTTTTATCATATTCTTGCAACATCATGGTAGAAGGAGATAAATCAGATTCCGTGAGGCCCAATCGACGAATTGTGCGAATGGGCATGAGGTTGACTCCTGAACCATTGTCAATGAAAGCTCTTCGAACATCTATACCATTGACTTTGCCAGATAAGTACAAAGGTTTTATGTGCCCATGCACAACATCATCTTCATCTTTATCAGTAAAAGATATCACTGCATGGCATTCTACAGGATTATTCTCTATCTGATAGATTTTAGCTGCAGCAATTTCAGCTTCAAACTCCTGATGACTTGACAAAGCTTCGATGAGTGCTTCCCGAATATCTCTTGACAGATTCAAAGCAACCAAAATTGATAACTTGGCTGGTACATGGGCCAAGTGTTTCAATATATCATACTTTTGATCTAGAGGTCTGCGTTTCCCAATAGGAATATGCGGTTTAGCAGGTACCTTGGAAGCAGATGCTTTGGAAGCTGATGCATCTTGTATTGAAGTTGGTAACATCCTTGGTTTTGGAAAATTAGACTGATTAGATCCATTTACTTGCTGAGATAAAGAAGATAGAACTTTTAATCAGTCTTCCAAAATAACTGTGCCGAAACTGAGTTGGCCATTGGCAGAAGGACTTTCTTGTTCTTTTTGAGCTCGCTGAAGGGCTCTACCACGAGTTTCTGCTGCATATACAGTGCTAGCAGGGGTAGAATTAGAGTAGTGGCTTCGGAAAGATCCATGTCTTCCCCTATATCCTGAACCTCTAGAACTTCCTCGGGTTCCCTTATTTGATATAGGGAATTCAGGCTCATCAAGACTGGAATATGAATCTGTTAATTGAATCATATTAACAGAACCAAAGATTAACTCTTCGTCTGATAAAGACTCTCCCTGGTTAACCTGTTTAGGCTGTGCCGTTTGGTGGGACGGTGCATGTGGCTTCGAAGTAGATGGCATGAAATCTACCAGAGTCAAAGACAATTTAGGCTTTGCTACATACTCATCTTCTCCTGAATCCTCTTTCTACTTTGAATTGCGCTGCCCTTTTGAGGATTTGTCTTTTGATGGAGGCTTTACTGCAGCTTTTGTAGGAGACACAATTGGATTCTTCAATTGTGTTCGCAAAATGGAATGGGTCCGATTTATTGTCTTTCTGACTATCCAATCATCATATTTTTTCGCAGTTTTGCTTTTGAATTCCTGCCACTCGCCTCCTTCCTCTGGATCTGTAGCAGTAATACATGCTACATGAGCTGAAGAACCCTTCAATTTGACTTGTCCCAAGTTGACCATCTTTTGCAGGAGGTCATTAAAGACAAAACACTCCTGGATGGGATGCCCCAACATTTGATGAAAGGGACAATAATGGGGACGGTCTTCATCTCCTTCCTTGTTTGGCCTCTTCAGCACTGGTAATTGAACCAAATTATTTTCCAGAGCTGAAATGAAGTAACCAGGAACTTGCTCACTTTGGAAAGAGTATGTTTTACTCTTCATATCCTCAAATTGTTTTCGTCGTTGATCTTTTTGATCATTTCGACGAAACAGCCTTTGTTGTTGGCTTTCAGGAGGTGGAGCCCTTCGAGAAGATGAAGGTTTTGAAGTAGAAATAGGTACAGGTGCCTGTTTAAGCATAATTATAGCAGTTTCTGCTTTACCCATTCTTTTTCCTGGAGCTGATGGAATTACACGAGATTTAACCTTAGCCTGTATAAGGGAATCTTCAATCTGTTGAGCGATTGAAGTAAGGTCTCGAAACCCTCCTGTGTATTTCACAGGGATCAATGGCATGCGTAATTCGTCACGCAAATTTTCCACACAGATTGGCAACAATTCCTCCTGAGGGTGTGCTAAACTCAAGGAATACGTTAATACCTTCCAACGAGCAATGAAATCATAGACTCTTTCATTCTCCCTTTGCTTGCAGTTTGCAAGATCGAAAACTATGGTTTTTGGAAAAGTTGAGCTAAACTGAAGAAGGAATTTTTGACGAAGATCCTCCCATCCGATGACTGACCGGGATTGCAAGCTTGTATACCATAAAAAAGCTGGTCCTTGCAAGGTTCGCACGAAGCATCTGAGTTTCACTGCTTCTTGCTGCTCTTGAGTTCCCATCATAGGATCACAACAAGACACGTAATGCGTCAAATGTTGTTCAGGGTCGCCTGATCCATTGAAAGTAGGGAAAATAGGGTTTCCAAAACTGGATGGAGGAGAAATTGAATCTACCCATTCAGGTTAAACTTTGTTTTCAGGTTGAACATGTGCCTGTTTCCATTCCATAGTTTCTAATCGAGCTATTAATTACTCAATAGTAGTTATTAACTTTTGAGAAACGTCAGGTTGAACTTGGTTTTGGGTAGGTGCAATGAATGGAGCTTGGACAGACGTGGTGGTTGGTGCTGCAACTAATGGTAGGGCTACCAACCGTTGTTGCGTTTGACCCGTAGGATTAGACCTCTGAGGGTTTACTGATAAAGGAGGATAATATTGATCTATCTCAGTAGTTACAACAAATTCCTTCGGCTGTCGGACTTCAGAATTCTTAAGAAGAAGAGTACTCTGAAGTAGTTCTGCATTCAATCTTCTTAATTCTTTCATTTCTTCCTCCTGTTGTGCAAACCTTTGCTCTAATGAGAGTGATTGACCTCCTTCAGAGGAAGGGTGAGAAGTAACCTGATTCTTTCCTTTCCCCTTATTGGATCCTTTTCGGAGAGGGGGAAGTGGGTTACTTGAAGGAATACCCAGATTTTGGGTAAGCCTTTGATTACGTGTGCACACACCTTCTTTATTTAGGTCTGTGTGCGCGACTTCTTGAGCATGAACCTCTTCTTCTGATCCCTCTGATTGAGCCTAATCTGGTGAATCAGCAGCAACGGCATTGATGACATTAATGGATGCATATTGCATGGAATCCTTTCTATCAAAATTTCTGTGATATTTTCTCCTTCCATGTCCATGATGAGACATGGCATTCCGTTGACTTGATCCCTCAGGAATTTCATGGAGAACCGTCACTTGGAGAGAATCTCCTGACAGATTGGCTCTTCGTTCCTCTTGAGGCTTATTCCCTAATCGAGATAATACTGACTTTCTCTAAGGGAGGGATTGAGGATTTGAAAAAGTCCCCAGTCCGGTGGACTAGGGATGTTCCTGCTGCTTCCGCTCAACTCCTCAAATCCCATTCGTTGACTCTGAGGGTTGGGTTAGAGAAGTCCCCAGTCTGGCAAGCTGGGGTGTCTCTTGACATGCTATGTCTGAGATCTTCATAAAATCTATCTTGATCTTGCGAATCATAGTTCGGAAATTAGCTGGATGCATTAACCTGTATCCACTTTTATCACCTGGTTCAACAGACCGTTGGATGATTTCCGAAACTTCTGTCATTTGATGATGTGTTTGCTCCAGACGAGAGGCTTGTGCAATATTCTCGCCTGCTTGATGTAGGAGCAATTCAACAACCTGTTCTCTATATACTTGATTTTGAGAGGAACTAGTTGAAGCTTGTTTTTGAGCAAGCTTTTGATTATGAACAAAGCCCATTGACTGTGGCCGACCATGGGCAATAACATTGCATGAGACCATTTTTGGCGGGCTTTCCTGACCGGAAAGCACTGTGAAATGTAGTGCTCCGTGAACACCCCATCCTCTGATATGAACATCAGATGGAGCATTGGAAATTAACTGACGCAATTTTCTTAGTGCGCCAAGGCATGAACGTTGAAGGGTTCTCTGTTACTTTTCAGCCTTCGGATACCGAGAGACTGATAGATATGCCAAATCAATCTGGCGTTGTAACCCTTCTATTATCTTAAGATGATTTTCATATTCATCGTAAGATAATACCTTCTTCTTTAATTGACAAATAGTTTTCCATATGTTGAGATGAATATCATGGATTCCATCATCCGTCAACATCTTTGGAATGTCGTACTGGGAGTCAGCCAAAGGCCAAAACATGACTGGTACTTCACATTTTGCCAGTTTTTTCCTCATGTTCAGCATTTCCTCTTTATCATTAAATAAAGATTCTTCTACCTGTTTGGACCAGAGTTGGTGTTTCCATGTTGCTTCATCGGATTCAACAATATTGGTAGAGAAATCACTATTCATGCTGGAAGATGAATGACCCAGGGATGGTTCGGAGAATAACCTGAACCTCAGGCTGTCTTCTGATGGAGAAAGAGTTTCACCTGCCGATAGTAAAGCATCAGACATGACTGGTTTTACATTTTTAAGTGCCTCAAGATAGGAGGGATTTCTCGTCACTACATTTCCTTCTGAAGAATTTTCGAGACAACGTGAATCACTACTGCGGAGAGGACTTTCGCAGCGAAGTTCATCACCATGAGTAGGACCGTCATGATGGGTTACAGCAAAAGATGAAATCTCTTGCTCCTTGGTCTTCCGACCACACAGCGGGTTCCTGTGGCTCTCATCTGAAGAAGAAACTTCAAGATTGACCGAATTTTCATGAAGTAAGTCTTCATGAGGAAGTGTGTTGAAGACCTTCAGAATTAATATTCCCGTTATTGGGAACTGATGGAGTAGAATCTTGAATTCCGACAGATAAATGTCTGAGGGCTTCAAGAACTCCAGCATCGAGCAAGGCCATGTTGCAGATTGGCCTTTGATCTCCTGACTGTGCTGGGCGGTACTTTTTCTTAGATTCATTCTTACTCGCTTGAGAAACCACTTGATGACGAAAGTGATTGCTCTGAGCAGGTGTATTTGCCTGATCAGGAAAGATGGTCAGGTTAGGCTGACGATCTCCACTCAAATCAGGTGTATGTGCCTGACTTGGTTGTCTGTATGATATGGGGGAGTATGCCCCATAACCCTCTTGGACTGGAACAGATGTGTGTGTCTGTTCCAGAGTGAATCGTTGATGTGTCACTCCATTGCTAGGGATAGATTTATGTGTCTGTCCCTGAGATGATGTTGAAGCTGTTATGATATCCTGGCAGGCATCCAGAATATGAGCAGAAATTTGCTTCTGCTCTTTCACCATTGACAAAATATGTTTGGGGACATTAGCCGCCGGAACGGGGATATACGTCCATTCCGGGCTTGGAGTAGGTGTATATGCCTGCTCCTGTCCTCCTTTTCCTGTCAGTGAATCCTGACAGTACTCAAGTGTGGAGGCAGAGAGTTGAGTCTGCCTCCTGTTTGTCGTCTGGACTTTCCGACTAACTTCTCCGGGTGCTACCAAGCGAGACTATTGGTAGGCCTAATTAGTATTAGCAGGTGTATGTGCCTACTGATTACACTTCACCAAACGCGGTTGACGAGATCCATCATATGTAGTCAGACGAGCCTGCTGACTAACTGGTGATGTATAAGAAGGTGTATGTTCCTGCCTATGTTACCCCGCCGGAATTGCCTGGCGGGATAGGCTTGATGCTGTCAGATGAGTCTGTTGGACAGCGGAATTAAAATGAACAGGTGTGTATTCTTGCTCGTTGTTTTCCACCAAGTTAGGTTGGTGGACTTCTCCGGAGATGGCAGGGATGACAACCTGCTTATTATTAACCGGATTCCATCTCTGGCAGTTCATCTTGCCTGCTCGGGTTCGAGGAACCTGAGCTGAATGCCTGGAGTCGGTACCCTCATCATATTGAGGGCGCACTACCACACGAGTCTGGCGGCGATTGTTGATGGGAGCCCTCGGGAAGGACTCCTGTCTTTTTGAACTAAGGCCCTGATGGACCTGCTCATTCACTTCCTCAGAGTAAGGGAGTGAATGTAAATTGTTTTCCGGGGATAACGACCCGAAACGGTTGGAGACGGTAGTCAGCACCGCCTGATTCTTGGTTTGCTGGCCGCCGTTGTCCGGACAACCAGGTAGAGTTGTTAACTTGGAGGGCTTGACGAGCGGCCTCCAGAGTTGGGATAGTACCGTTGCGACGGTATTCCTTAACCAGTGCATTAGAAACCCAGCGTTGAAGAAGCTGAGTTGGTGATGTCATCCTCAGAGCGGATGACATTCCATCAGGAGTAGCATCATTGGTTTTCACAGCAGCAGACCTCACAGTAGAGGTGTTCACAGCAGCAGTATTCACAGAGGTGAATTTAAGGAAATCCATTTTGCAGAAGATCTTGAGAAAAGAGTGCCTGTTCCATGTAACAGACATAATCAAGATGAATCCGGCCACTGCATCTTTTGGATGAGCACATGTCAATGATTCCTTTGTTGGCCCAAAGGGCCTAACAAATAAGAAGAACATCACTTTAACTTGGTTAAGGATTCACGTCGGGTTCACCATTTTTGTTTCGCACGGAATCCGGGGATGACCTCCTCGACGGGAGATTCAAACGTTCTGATCGGTTTCTAATGGGTTTGTTCATAGAATCGGAAACATCCAATGATTCCACATCCGTTTGGACCTACTTTCCAAAGGCAGTCGCTCATTAGCTTGTGGACTAATGAGGCTTAGGAATTTGCATTGGTCGAGAGGATGGGAGGTCGGACTCATCACACCTTTTTTAGGGGAATTATTGTCTACTCCGGGACTCTCTTTATAGATTTAAGTTATGTTCGTGAATACTTATTACATTACCAAGTATAAAATGTGCTTTCCTTTAGTTTTAACAATCAATGATTAAATATGCAAAGAAATTTAGAGAATCTTTTATATGTATTCGATGTTCTTCATCAATAGAGAATCATCTATATCTATTTAGAGATTCATGGTCAATGGTATCCTTCAAAACATTTATATAAAAGTATCTTGGTCATTTATGATGACCAGGATGATTTTAAAGCCACTCAGTGGGGCACTTGAAGTTTATCGTCATTCAGAAGGAAATAGATTATTTCAAAGTTGGGATCGAACCCATAAATGGGCTACCTACGTATCCTTTGTTTTGGAAAAGGAATCAGAACCCACGTAGTTCGAGAAATGGAGTATGATGTTTATGATTGATGGCTCAAAGATGAATGTCATAATTACTTTTACACTCTAAGCTCACGTGAGTCATGCTCGGTGTGAGAAACAAGAGGTATTGGTAAAATTTAGACAATTGTGCCATGAAAGATGCAATCATAAGAATTTGTTTGGGGCTTATGTATGGATGACTGCCCAAATAGATGAAGGTTTAGGATATACATTTAGGGAGAAAATCCATGAACAGGGTCCATAAAGTTATATGTGCTTCATGGAGATTTGAATACTATAATCTTGGGGCTTACTGCTAGGGAGGATTCCCAAGTTAGGAGGGGACTTATGATGGGGTTTTACTCCTAAAAAGGAAAGCCAAATCAAAGGTAAATTATGACTGGTTAAGAGAATTTTAAGGGGACTTGGGGCTTACTCCTGAAAAGGAAACCCAAGGTTATGACTGGGACTTACTCTTAAAAAGGAGGCCCAAGGTTAAGGGACTTGGGGCTTACTCCTGAAAAGGAAACCCAAGGTTATGACTGAGTCTTATTCCTGAAAAAGGAGACCCAGGTTAGGGATTAAGGTTTGAGGCTTATTCCTGAGGAGGATGCCCATATTTGAGGTTTTATAACTGGGGATTATTCCTGAAAAGGAGACCCAGGTTACGATTCTCTCATCTTAAAGGATGAGGTTGAATGAATGAACTCTCTGTATTTTAGTGACATAAGGATATTTAAATCACTAGACTTTGAGAGAGATTCCACATAATTCCTTTTAGATAAGAAAGTCAAATCAAGAAATCATGCCATAAATGGCTTTGAAGAGTGTCTTGAAGACTAAATCTTGAAAAGGAAAGGTGAAATGGCTTATAAGGGGTAAAAATGGGCAATATGGGCACCCAAAAAGATAGGGGCGCACAAATATTGCAAGGCGCGCAAGTCTTCCATGGGCGCGTAAGTATTGGTCACGCAGGTATACCTGCGCGACACATAGTGTACATGCGCAATTTTCAACCAGCATTGAAATACTTGAGAGACTCTTTTTTAAACCCTTTAGAATGTTCATGATTTTATTCCAGAAAAGGGGCGCGCAAGTTATATTGAAGGAAATAAGTCGGCGTGCAAGTGTTTGATAAGTTTCAACACATAGGTCTTCCTTCTTCTCTTTAGATCTTCCGTTCTAGGTAAGAAATTACCTTAGAAGTGTTCCTGAAGCTTTGAGAAGAGAATTGGGCGTCGGGAGCTTCAATCCGAGTTTCTTGAAAAAGATCCTCTTCAATGGGGGGCCCACAAGGTCTATTTATAGGCAAAAGAAGACCCCGGGCGGTTACCGGGCGGTTACCAATTATGTCGCGCAAGTCACCTGCGCGACCAAGGTAGCCGTGCAAGTACACTTGCGCGCCAGTTAGATAACTTGCGCGCTGAGGTTGCTGTTGATCCTTTCTTCCTTCCTTTGTTGATTTTTGATGTTTTCTTCAAAGGCTGAATCACTTTGAGCTCAGATATTCCCTTTTCTGATCTTCAGATTCTGTGACGAAAGGAGCGTCAACACCCGCACACTCACGCGGCAGGAGGAAGCCACCACATTCACTTTGTGCGGTAGGAAGAAGCTGAGTCTGCACACTTGAGCGCCTTCCCGGCCCATGAACTCACACGGCAGGAGGAAGCCGTCACGCAACCTGCATGGTAGGAGCTACCACACTTGCACGGCAGAAGAAGTTGCTGCTCCACCCACACGGTTGAAGCCCCTCCTGCACCATGTCAGGATGAAGACAGGAGGTGGCCGCATAACTTGCGCGCCCACGTTTGGTGACCAGTGGAAGGCCACACGTCTGTGTGCGTGTGTGATTAGTGGAGAGGAATCCCATAACACACTTGGGTATGTGTGTGTGCATGGGTTGAAGAAGGAATGTCGTGTGTGCACAGTGTAAAGGAAGGCTGTGTGTGAAAAGTGGAAAGGAAGGATGTGTGTGCAAAAGGAGAGGAAGGCCACACCATCTTTGAGTGTGTGTGTGTGAAAATTAACAAGGAGGTAGAATCCTTAGTGTGTGCACAAGTGGTGTGTGCACAATTTGAAGAAGAATAAAAGTTCAAATTGTGATGGCCATATCCTTGTATGTGCACAAGTGAAGGAGGCCATACCTCTTGTGTGTTCCCATGTTAAGGAAGAAGACACACGCATGTCCATGAATGTTTGAACAAGTGAACAAGTGGGTGAACACCTTGATAAGAAAGAGAGAAGGGGAAATCCACACTAAAGAACAACACACAATTTGGTGTGTGTGAGAAAGAATAAAAGAGTTTCACTCGAAGAAAAAGGTGTGTGTACTAAAAGAGATTGCACCCTTTAAGGGTTTATCACACCAAGAAGAAAAGGGGAGAGTATGCATGACTGCATGCACATGCACATGTAAACAATGTTTAAATCAATGTGTATACATTTGAGAAGTCCGAGGACAATGGTTCTTGAAGATATTTGAGATTCCATGAAAGTCATGCATGAAGATTGAGATACCATGCAATCAGTGCATGATGCTTCAGAGATGCCATGTACTCAGTGCATGAAGTTGAATAGAAAAGAGAATAAAGCCAGACTGAAGTTAAATATATCATTCATATAAGTTTTCAGTTGTTGAGAAGACCAAGAAGACTGAGTGGGCATACTCAGTGCAAGAACATATTTTTCCATCAATATTCTTGAAGAGAGAGGTCGGGTCATCCTTAGAAGAAGGAGATAATGCCTGAGAAAAGAAGAGGAGTCCTGATCACCACAAGTGATCAGAAGAAGTGAGCAAGGCCAGCAGACCTTATCCAAGGTTGTTGAAGACTCTTGAAGAGCATAAAAAGAAGAAGAGCTACTCGTGTGACTAGAGCATCCAGTAGAAGGCCCCTTGTGAGACTCAGGGTGGAGAAGTCTTTGGTGGAAGCTAAAGTAGGCCAATGGGACTCTGGTAACACTGTGGGATGCAGTATAAAGAACCTCTTGTGGGAATCAAGAGATATACAGTGTGACTCTGTATTGACCATTGTAATTACTAACCAAATTATAGTGTAGAAACCATGTTGGGGCGTTTAACCAACATGGCAAGGACGTAGGCCTTTGGAGCTGAACCTTGTAAATCCTTGTATCTTGTGCCTTTACATTTACTACATCACTCGAGGAAAGGCTGAGAGATACAAGAAGAGTGGATCGAGCCCTTAACAAGCCATAGAGGTTTAATTGATAAAGAATCAATTAGTAAAAAGTTTTAATGGATCACTGATTCACCCCATCCCCCTCTCAGTGATCACACTGATCCGGGCAATTCATAACCGTTCAAGGAATAATGACTTGTTGAATCAACATTTAGGAACTTAGTACTTCTCAAAGGTCAATATTTGATTAGGAATTCATATATTTTAGGTAAATTGGGATGATATTCATAAGACTACTATTTAGGAAGGTAATTTGAATTATTACTTCTTTGTGATACCTTATGGTCTTAATAATGTCCACATTGTATTCATGTATCCGATGAATGTTGTTTTCAAAGTCAACGTCTAAAAAAATGATATTTATTGATGTTGTTCTCATTTACAACATGAAGTGGGAATAAAATGTAGTTTAAATAATTACTTTTGATGGAAACACTAGTAAAGAAGGAATTGTATTACAATTTCAGAAATTGGGACATTTGGGTGCAGCAAGTCACATTAATAGGGAACATGATCATAATGGAAATAATTTTTGAGGAACCTTTAAAGAAAAATGAAATTGGGGAATGGGAAATAACATAATGTGTCATGAAAATATATAAATTTCATTGTTGATTTGGGTTCTCCTGACATCTAGTAAAAAATTATTTTATTTTGTAACCTGAAAAGTATTTTAACATTGAAAAGTGCATATTATTTTTGGATGGTGTAATGTGGGCAAATCTTTAATGAGCTCAAGAATTGGCTAATCATAGTGAATATACTCATAATAAAAGCATGTAGAGATGTTTTTGTGATATAAAATAATTATTCAAAGAATTGACTGGGAGTTGTACACTACGAAACAATAATGTTATAAAATATTCCTAATGGAATTCGAAAAATAATGGAAACAACTATCCTACAAATGACATAATGTTAGAAGTTTTGATCTCTTCCTAGAAGATCAGGTGAAAATACCTCATTATTGATTATTTAAATATATATAATGATATAGAAAATTGTAATATATATATTCACACTGAAGGATCACTATATCCATCAATGGATCTGGTAAAACATTATGTATGACTAAGATTACCCTATTCTCTACCAACCTAAACATTATTTAAGGATTCTAGTTCTGTTATAATAAAAGAACCTATGACTCTATCCATGATTGAGAGTGAGAAATACTATATCATCATGGATATGAAAATGTTGGTTCTTTAAATGACAATAGAAGGGAATACATAATATCTTTACAAAATGATTTACAAGTTATCCATTGAGGATAATATCAAGAGGAAAAAAGAGATGAACTAGAGCTTTAAAAGATGATGAAATCATTAAAGGATGGGAAACATCAGGAATTACACAATGATGAATATGGGGTTATATAAGTGTTAACTACAATTTTTGGTCTTTCATAATTGAAAATAATGAAATAGATATTGGATATTTTTTAGGCCTCATCATTTTCCTCTCATCATGGAAGTAATAATATGTACAGTGATAAATTAGGGAACATATATTGTGAAAACATGAATAGGTAAATAAATGAGTGCTCTAAATAGCTAATTTTATCATAGGATATAAAATAAAAGAGATAAAAGACCAATGGGATAAAGATACCATTTCCTATACCCCCAAAAAAATGGGGCAAAGTAACCAAGGACTTTGTAACTGGTCAATTATAGAAAACCAATGGAAATAGTGTGACATGTCTTATGGGAGACTAATTCATCGTTACTTTCCTCTTCATCTCTATTCATGAATAATACTCAGAAAAAAAACATTCTATCATATACATAAAGGAATTGGTTTTGCTTCCCGGGGAAATAATTTGAATCATTTGGTTCACCTCAATATTATAGATAATTAAACTATATGAACAACATATTTAATATAATTATTTATTCCCTATCCCCCCCAAACCAATGTCCAACCTAAATAGACTATTCAGAAATTAAAGATCTAATTGAGATATGACCCCATGGAATTTGATGTAAGATGGAATCAACATATCCTATTTGTAGAGTTCTCATTTTATAACATCTTTGAATCAGGTAATCAAATATCTCCACTTTGTGTTTTTCATGGGAAGTGATGTATAACTCATATTTTTTCAGATTATGTTACTGAATGAAATTCACATGGAAAAACATATTCTACATTAGATGAGTGAAAATGTCAAAGCCATCCAGTAACATATTTAAGCTGCACAAAGTTGATAAAATATATATTATCACAACTATTGAGGTGGCTTGGAGTTTAAAGATGAGACAATGTTTTACTTAATAAATCTCATTGTATGTGAGTAATTTGGTTTGTAAGAAAATAGAAACATAACACAAGCTACATTGGACCATCATAGAAAATTTAACTAATATGAATCGTGTCCCATTGGATAGTACGTCCACTAATCTTAGATAAATTTTATGATGTATTCAATGTATCACTTCAGAGAAAGCACGTACCTCTCCCACATAGGTACTGAATATAAAGGTGGCACAACATTAGAATTTTCTCTCTTATGAGGAGAAGATATTGATGATCATTGACTATAGAGATAATTTTATAAGAAATAATAAAACTGAAGATAACAATTTTTGTGAAATAACCTTAAATATATAAATGATTCACTAGTATCGGTTGAGAAAACAAAATAAAAGTAACAAAATATTTTTTTATCATATCTTATATGTTTTTAAATTTGGATAATATTTAAAATTTTTGAAAGAATTTAATGACACATAGTTTATTTATAATAATTTTATGGGATAAATCATTGTCATTTTATAAAATATTATTGAAATAAAACATATATATAAAAAGTATTTCATTAATAATGATTATTACACTAGTTAGTTAAGAAGAAAAAGAATATGAAGAACAATTTGGAAGACAAATATAAAAGAAAAACATAAACTATGAAAATATCAGTTTCCAAAATCCTCTAGAATCATTTCCCCATCACCCAAACTATATGAATAAGAGAAAATAATATTAAACTACTAAACATTCTGATAATTGAAAATATATATCTTTGGGATTAATTTTGGTGAATATTTAGTGAAATGATGATTTAGTATTTATTATGAGAAATGTGGTCATTGGGAATATTAACCTGACCATTAGGAATAATATAATGACCATTAGAATTGTAGTTTTCCCTTATAATAACAAATTTTAATATAAAAAATAATTATCGTGAAAATTTTTATAAAATATAAATATTATTATTCCCAAATAAATTATGATTAAAAACTCTATGTAAATATTATAACATATTTAATAAACTAAATTTTAATGTGAGTCGAAAATGTATAAGTATTTTAATTAAAAGGTAAAATAACCAGTGTTAAAAAATTATTTTGATAAATTTAATTTAATTTTTGAAATCATCATATAAAAATTGTGTATACTTTTATATTTTATATAAATATATAAATTTTCTGGTGAATATAAAACATACAATTTTTTCAATAACTGATGCATGTTGAATTATATTATTCATGATTTATTAAGGACATAATAATCAATAGAACAACAATATGAACCAAATTTAATTAATTGGATAAATTATTCTTTAAAATATAAAATCAATATTTCTAAACCTTAAATTTACTTTCTATTTTTAATATTCAAAATTATTCCCTAAATAAACTATTTCATCATTTTTCTGCATTCCATATTAATAAAATAATAAATTATAATAATAAATGGGATTAAATTAAAAAACCCATTATATTATATTGATATATGATTCAATTATTCATAAATTAAACTATTATAAGGGCTATCATTGATAAAATATATTTTTCAATATTTTATTCTAATAATTTTCTTCTCCTCAATTATAAATAACCCCTCTCTCTAGGTTTATAAAAATTCTCATTCCTCGCATAAAATAACAAATTATATAAACTAATCTTCTCAATTTATCACATATAATCATTATAGATGTGTTGGGGAAAACCAAATCAATTCATCATGAATTTCTTGAGTCGTTCAAGAGAACCCACACTATAGATATTTTATTTTTTTCAACTCATCTCTCATTTTCTTCTTCTTCTCTATCATTTCACAATTTATTTGAAATTAAATGCACCAATGATTTAATTATTATGTATCATAAAATAATATTGATGATTTGAAACCATTGTAGATATTTACTTTTTTAATTTTTAGTATTTTAAACCTCATTTTCTTCATATTTTGACAATGTTCCGTTAATTGTATTATAACTTCCAATGAGGATGTTTCAATATTATTTCATATATCCACCTTTAAGGAAAAAAATAATAATTTATTTTTAAAATATAAATGTGTAAATATATGTATATTATTATTCTATAATTATTTATACTTTTTCATAAATGTCCATGAATAGAAACAATGAAATCAATGAAAAACATGATCTTTTTTAAGAAAACATGATATGTTATCGATTCTCATTTAACTAAAAGAATATGTAAATTAAATTAAATTATTTTAATTGATAACTATTTATATGAATTTATATAATTCATGTATCTTTCCAAATTTTTATATACATATATTTATTATTCAAGCAGAAAATAGTAAATGAAATAATCAAGGATTTATGGTCAGGGGATCCTCAAACTAAATTTTTTTATCTTGGGTTATCTCCAATTTCACACAAATTTCTATATGGACAATAATATAATATCAACAATGTGTCCTTTAAATATTATTTAAATTTAATTTCTAGGATATTCACATTTATTTTCCTCCATAATATTTCTTATATATTTTTTTTTCAAAATGTAATTAATTTATATAACATTTCATGAACCCTCTTGATTTATTTCTTATTTCATGGATTAAAGATATATTTTTACAAATTATTATACCCCTTATACATTTTGGTATGATAAAGATAATTTCATGATGTATGTTTTGTTAAATATTTTTTGAAACCAATTCATTTCAATAGGTTAATTCATGGATTTGATTTTTATTCTTATATCATGCATGCATGATTTATGCGAGTTCTATGATGTGATTGATGGGAATAGAAATATTTAGCCCTAATTTTATTGTTTAATGTGTTATATATAATGTTATTATGTGTATTATGTGTGATAATGATGCTATATATTTTTCAAATGGACGATGTTTTAATTTGTGAACATATATAATGTGTCCATATTATGCAAGATTTGTAAAAACTATGTTGGTATTTGAAAAATATGATATAATGTTTCTTTTTTTGGAATATTCTAAACTTTATACCTTTATAAAATTTCCCCACCATGATATTGATGATGATTCTATGTTTTTAAAATGAGGATGTCAATTATGATCATCCATGTTCTATCGAATTTAACTCCTTATTCATCTACTTAATAATATTTTATCTCCCCCATTTATTTGATATATATCATCATGTAAATACATATAGTTTATAGAACATTATAAATTAGTATATTAAAAAAAATAAATTTTTTATATTTTTTAAATTTTTTACATGTTCTTTAGAATATTAATTTTCCATATATTATAAACCTTTGGATCCTAGAATTGTAATGATATTATGCTGTTTATCAATAAAATTTTATAATATTTAGGAATGAAAAATATTGGAAACTATATCCCAAAGAATACTAGGTTATATGAGTCATTATCTCAATCTCATAAGGGTATATGGGTAGTATCACATTCTTCATAGTGCACATGAGTCATTTAAAAATTATATAACAGTTCACAGGTAGTAGCCAAAGTCCAAGAGGGTACATGGGTTATGACCAAAACATAAGAGGGTAAAAAGATATAATAATAATTCATAGATTGTTCATGGTTATATCGAAATCCAAAATGGGAACACAAGTTTCTATCCCAAGACTAAGAGTGTACATAGGTTATCAACCCAATCACAATATATTATCTGAATTAGTTTTAACATTTTTCTCCAATATACTATTATTTATGTTTCCTTTTCTCATTCCACAGTCTATATAATATGTTTTTTTTTCATTATACGATGTATTAATTTTATTCTCTCATGTGTAGACCCACCTATGACATGGTATATGATCTATAATTTTAGTCTATTTGTTATTTTAATATGTCATTTGGAAAACTATTAATTTTTAATTTTGTTTTAATATTATATTTCTGAATGACACATGATTTCTCATAATTGTAACATACAACCCTTGATGAAATTTTATATTTTTTTTCGTGAAATATTTCAGATCACCCCTTATTATGTTATTGTTATTTATGATATGATGATATGTATATCATAAGATATATAGATAATAGTGTCAAATGATGTTTGATTATGGATAAATCATCATGAATAATAATAAATTATTTTTAATGTAGACATAAAATAATATTAAACCATCAATTAAAATAATTATATGTGATTTTATTGATATAATTATTTAAAAATTGAGAAAAATAAAATGAGTCCAAGTTAATCTCACATTTTAAAAAATATAGTGTTCAATGAATATTTTATTTAGGTGTCTAAATCAATGGAACTATAGTTTATATCAGAATATTGTATAATTATTTTTAGTATTATTTTAGTTATTTTGTTTTGATTTGGATGGTAGTTCATTATTTAATACCATAGAGATGATTTTATGTATATTATAACATCCAAATGTTTCATTTATGATGATACTGGCTGGTTTCCCTACAAATATATCCATGTTTGAAACTAGCTAGTGGATGTGGATATTATAACATGATTCTTTATTTCACCTTAATTCACGATTATTTATAAAATATAACTCTTAATAAAACCTTTAATTTATTTTTGAATTACGTAATGTACCCGACAACATAAAATTTTAAATACCTAAAAATTATTGAAAACATCCACGAGATGATCATAATATTGCATAAATTTTAAAATAGCACGATATAACATGGGGACATATTAAAAAATGGATGACCTATAAATCCCTATAATGGAATAATAATTACATATTATAAACCTTGTTAAAAAATTTCATATCAATAACGGATAAAAATAGCATGAACCAAAAGTAATTATATATCCTAATAATCATAATGACAACATAGGAAATGTAAAAATAACAAAAAAACTCTGCATCATAACTACTGATCATGAATAAATGAAATTAAAATAATAAAAAAGTAAAATAAAGGAATATATATCAATCCCCATCCCAACATTATATATTTCTAGAGTAAACCTTACACAATTCACTAGAGAGAAATATAATTCCAGGTGCACCTGTAACATTCATTTCATTCTCAAGCATAAGTGTTCCATATAGATCATAATAAATGAATTCATTTATCAAAATGTATTATTAAAAAAATATGGAGGGTAGATTGCATAGTTATAATTCGAAATTAAAATAGTTATATGTTTATAAATATTAATAACCTTGATTGTAAATGGTTATGGTATTCACTACATGGTTATTTTTCCATTGAAAACTAGGTTAAAATTTCGGCAGGAAAACAAATTCACATAAATATTAATAAAATAGTTTTATGTGAGTAAATGGTGTATCTAATATTTTTTACATCAATTTTATAGAAAGTTGAATAGGGAATACATATCCCATCATATAAAATTAAGATAAAATACATACTGTAAAGAAGATGCATGAATAAAGAGGATAAAGGAAAAGATCCATTACATGAGTGTGTACCTACATATTCTTGGTAAGAGATTCTTGAGAGCATCTAGTTCCATGTGAAAACCCTTGAGATATGAGGGAATGTTATGTAACCAATCCAAGTAATTTTACTAAAGATAATTTGGTTATAATGAGGGTTTATATTGGAAGTGAGGGGGAATTATTAAGAATTTCAAAAACATAGCTTTATAAATGTATATGAAAAAATAACCAAAAACCATAAGCCTTACAATGGTATTTTCCAATGTTTTCTCCCAAATGGAGTGATTATAAATATTTTATTTGTCTAATGGTAGAACATATTAATATAAAACCATTTCTTAAGTGGAGGTGATTCATACTCATAAGGAAATTATTTCTAACCATAAAATAATTATAACATTAAGAATATTCTTAATACCATTATAATATATATAAAATATACTTTAAATAACTTATTTTAATCTAAATTCCTATATTGGGTTATGTATACCATGTATAGTATTTATTACAACAGTTTTCTGTTTTTATGATGTCATAATACACCAAATATATTTATGTGGTATTTAGTTTTTACATGAAATATTGACTCTCTCCTAAAATAATGAATCATACATCATTGGGTAATTTTGATTTAATATATCAAAAAATAATATTCATTTCATCTGATTAATTTTATATATATGTGAGTTTTCACAATTAAAATGAAATTTCCTTTTGATTATGAAATGATGGGTTTTTTGACAACAACAATTTGAGAACCCATATAAACATTTCATTAAACATCATAAAATTTATGTGATCATTTATATCTAATAAACATTACTTAATAGTAATTATTTATTAAATGATAATGTTCATCAAAAATATATTAATTCATGAAAATAAATTCATTAATTGAAATTGAATTCTAATTAAGAATAAATTTTTTGTTTTGTTATATTAAAGTAAAAATCGTTTATAATGTAATGATAAGAATAATAATATAAAAACTATTACATTGAAAATATATTATAAATAACTACATTACTATGTTATTGACACATATTCCATTAAGATTCCAGAAAAAACTTTAAGAGTATGGTGTGTGATGGTGAGATTATTAGTTAGTGGTTCACCATAATTTTTTTCTTTGATGTCACCATGATTAAACATCTCTTATAAATAGTTTCATTCTTGATTATTTTATCGGATCTCATCTTATTATTTTTCATAGAGAAATAACATATATGTTAACTACATTATAATCTACAATAAATATACTTCATAGGATACACTCTTAATGGTTGGGGCCATCACATCATTTGTTTTTGTCTATTGGATTTGTTAAAACAATATATCTATACAAAGCATGTGATTCATGTTCAACAACTATTTTATCAATGAAAATCATATGTAATGATAATATAAATCAAAGGGGATATAACAAACAAATTTAGTTCTTATGTTTTCTATTACCATAATACATAAAAGTAAATTTAATTAAGTATATTGGTGAGTATTATTTATAAATGTTTGGGTAATTAAAATATTCCCCCAATTAATAAATTTCACCCCTAAGATTTTTAATTCCCACACTTAAATAGATAATGGTAACTCCACTTCATCACATCCTCTTATCCCAAGTCGTATAATCAAACTTGGGGTTTCTACACCTCACATTGACAATGTGACATTTCATATTTCATATAAATTTATCTATATGATCTAAGATCCTTACCACCTACTATTAATAGGAACAGTCATTCTCATATGGTAGAAAATATTTATTGAGTAAATTTAATTGGTGTGGATAGTACTCTCATAAGATGGATACCTAGAATACATGATGTATGGTAGGATTTCTAGTCGAAGGTCTACTAATCTGATGCAATCAATGATCTCAAATGGGATGATGAATCTTATACTAACGTTTACCTTCATACTAATACTCATCTGTCTATTCCACAATGATATGTGGAGTAATAACATGTCTCTAACATTAAAATCTAAGGAATTCCAATGATTATCAACATAGTTCTTTTTTCGACTCTGAGAATACTTAATGTTTTGCCGAATGGTATTGACCTTTTTCAAAATTTCCATGACTAATTATGGACATAGTATTTGGTATTCCACATCTTCATCTCAGTATTCAGTTGTTCTGAACCTTATCTAATAAAGGTATTCTTATGGATCCAATTGGATGATCGAGTGGAAACTTTTGGTGTAAGAGAACTCAAATTGAGGTAGATTATATTCCCATCACCCTTTGATTTTTATAAAACAAACTCATAACATGTCATCTAGTGTATAAATATTATTTCACATATTAACCGTTAGATTCACGATGATAGTACATAACGATCGTCATCTCGGTGTTTAAAGCTTGATGGATACTTTTCTAAAACATATATGTTAATCCCATTTCCCTATCAGACACAATAACTAATGGAACTCTATAAATACTTACAACATCTCCAATGTATATCCATGCATTTTTATCCAATAATATGACCTTTTAAATTGATATAATGAAAGAATTCATTATAATATGGCCCAAGAAAACACATATTGAATTGTTTCCCATGGATATTTTTGGAATTAATGTGACAATTCACATAAAGACTTTTTTCCATTTCTATGTTTGTATGGGTAATTTTTGCAATATCCCCTTATAAATATTTCTTTATACTATAATTTGATGACATACAATGCAAATTGATGTATATCCAGTGATATCCTTCTACATATTGTGCCACCAACAGTTCTCTCAATGATATAGATTCATCATTGTATAATATCATCCAACAATTCATTAATTTACTCAGGATTTCATAGTATACATAGTCATGAAAAAAATATTGAAAATTGTACTTCATTTACATTGAAAATTTATATTTATATTATAATTTCTAATTTTTTCTAAATTGCAACATTATATACTTGATAATCTTTTACCTCCTCTACAACGGATGGTTGGGTGATAATTGGTGAAGTGATTGATGATGTTCCATCCTTTATGATTCCCATGTCAATCCAATCAATATCTAGAATAACAAATCCCTCTAAATTCATAGCAATGGATATTTTTCAAGATCCTTTTTTACATAGGGAATTTTTGACATAATTAAATTTCTCATGATGTTAGTGAATTGAGTAGTCATAGTCCATGATCTCATCTATCCATCATTTTTTTTTTGCGTATATTCTTCACTTTTTGTGAGAATATATTCATGAGGTTTTTTTGATCTGTATAAATTTCACACATCAATACAGAGTGATAAATTCACCATAATCTCACAAAAAATATTATTATATCCATGTCTAGATAATTTGTTTGGTTGTTTTTTCATGATCCTTAAACATCTTTGATATATAGATGATGACTATTTCATTCTACATTAACACACAACCAAACGAATTCATCATTGAATCGCTGAATAATATTAAAAATACCCCACTTGTGGGTAGTGTGAGCATATTATTATTGATAAGCCTCATTTTCTACTCTTTGAAACACTATTGAAATTAAATATTCCAAGAATTTTAACACCTGTATGAGTTAGGTTGGATAGAGGGTTTCAAAATCATGAAAAATGAATCACATATTGAGGAAAATATCTTGATTTCTCATGGAAACTACAGATATATATAACATATTTTCCCATCATTCATCCTTCAATTACTTTTTCCTATGAATTATATTTAGATATCCCATTTATCTTGATGACATGTACCATGAATTAGTCTTAATTCAACCATAACTCACATTTTCCAAACATTTTATAAATACTATCATTTCATAAGGTCGTTAGAATAGTACTCAGATTATCTTCATACTCCTCTATACTTTTAGAGAATATTTAAATATCCTCAAAATTCATATTAACCATTAATGGAGGTTATTCATAAGGATTATATTCATCATTTCCATGAATATTTCTATTGGTTTTGTTAGTTTAATGGCATTAATAAGAACTCATAGTTCCTGTACAATGTAAGAAAAATAGTATTGACGATGTCCTCCTTCTTCTCCGTAACATTATAATATTTCAACCTAATATCTACCTTATAGTTGTATATTGCCCCACAAACCTAATTGATTAATGAATCAATATATAAAAAAGGATACGTTCACATTATCTTGATATTTTGTAGGTAATTTTATTCAACACAAAGGCTCATTGATCCATAATTTTTCATAATAAAGAGGACATGCACACCCCATGGTGATGAAATTGTTCATATGAATGATTTATCTAGATTCTCTTGTAGTTTTTTCTTTATCTCCCCATGTAATACAATAGTTATTCTATATGAATTCTTAGATAATTTCAACGCCCAAGGATTAAGCTCAATGGAAAAAGTAACATCTCAGGAAGGGGGAAACCCTTGAAATTCCATAAAAACACATCAGAATATTACCCCACAATAAGAATTTCTTTGAGGATGGTTATTCAATGTACTCGAAAATTTGAGCTATATATTCTATATCATAGATAATTAATATCAATGATTGCGGTGTTTCTTATAATGATCATTAGTAATCCTATTTTCACATGTAAAAAATCAGGTGTTCGATTCACAATATAGAGATTGTATTCCTTCTCATGGAAATTAATGTCTTCTATATATAAGCAATTCCAATCGCAACAAAATATTGAATAAATTTCCACCAAATGAAGTTTAATAATGATCGTTGGTATGTTCATCTAATGAATCATAATATGAGATGATTTATATACATGGGAGGCAATAATTCCCCATTTGTGAATTTCATAGACGAATCTATATAATTATTTTTTGGTGATGTATAAATATTTCTTCTAAAAATATCTGATATGAAATAATGTGTAGATCAAGAATAAAAAATAATGATTTCTATTATTGATTGAATAACTAGAATATTAATTACCAACGCATTATGGGGATCCTCCTCAATGGATGCGATAGAAAATATCAATAGTGTTAACATGTTGGTTGTTGGTTGTCTCCAAAATCCATTAGCATCATAAATTGGGTTGGAGAGATCCATGGGTCCTTGATGTTAATACATTAACAATTCACTGGGATTCAAATGGAACATTCCTTTCCTATATTTAATTAGTGTTTTTATTATATCTATAGTGGTTTTCTTGGTGTCCATCCTTCCCACCATTAAATAATTTCATTATTCCCCATAGTTAATTTATGGTGTTTTTATTTCTACACCTATAATAAGATGGATATTGAAATTTCCTAGAATTGATATATTTATCTATCATTCCATTAAAATGTATCTAAATTTTTCGATTATTGTCCCATTAATACCCTTGAGATTTTTGAATTTGCATTTAGACATTGAGTTCACAATGGAACATTTCTTCATAGCTTTTAATTTCATAGATTTCTAGTGATTTTAGTAGACTACGATTTATCGCACCAAATAGGTGGCCACTATTACATTTTGGGTTAAAGAAAAAAAAAGAGGTATAACATGAAATGATTTAGATGTTTCCATTATATTCTATATTAGATTCCTTTGCATCTTTATTAGGGAAAGAAAATTATTTTCCATTTCAATTCGTAGAGTCCAAGGAAATTATATATATATATATATAATCATTTTCCAAAATTCCATCCATACAATTACATTAATCACGTCCTCTTGGATCAAATAATAGATCCATGTACATCACTTATAAAGTGGAAGGGCTGTGGGTTGTGGATATTTTTGCTCTATTAAAACATGAATTGGGTCTAAAGGGTGTTGAATAGGAGGATCCATCAGCCGTGGATATGGTGGATCATCCAACTACTTCCAACTCTGGTGTGGAGAGCTTGATATGGGGTGATTCCAATCCAGATGTGGATACTCGAATGGGAGCTGAGGAAGATTAAAGGGCTCCCAATACATATTCTTATAGGGAGTTTGTCCTTGCAGGTATTGAGAACGTGGGGTCTGGGGGTCCCCAGGTTGAGAAATCTCCAGCGAGAAGGTCTTGCCCTTGGAGTGTGTTAACATCTTTGAAGACGTGTAACCGATTTGGGAGCTTGGAGGATGAAGGGAAGAATCAGGAGGCTATTCGAATGGTACCTCATAATGAGGAGAATTGTTTACCGCATGAGGAGTCTTGTGATGACTCTCCAAGCCAACCCTAAGGAGTCAGTGCTCCTGAATTCTATGGTAGCGACACTTGCAGTCATAGGAGAAGGAAGGGTCGTCATGGCGAGAAGAGAGGGCACAAGGATTATTCACATCTACGTTCACCAATTGAGACCCACTCTTCCAAGAAGTTAAAGGCCCAAGTGAGGGAAGGTGTTATCAACTTAAATGGAAATGTCGTTTGAGCAGGGGATGTGGCCAATGCAGTCAAAGGGATGCTCCCATCAGGGATGTGCTGCAGAATACATGCATGGATGCTGATCAACCTGTGAGATACTACTGAATTCCGGAGATGAAGTGGTGGAGGAGGAACCCCTTGTGACCCATTCCCCAATATTTGATAGAGATAAGATGATAGAAAGGGCAATGTGGGTAGACACCAATAGGGAACAGAGGGACTGGATGGGCAAGAAGAATCATATCATTGTAAGAGGTCTCAAAGTAGGGAAAATAAATCAAGAGGAATACAAGAAAGCGTGGGACAGAATGGTGAGTCGTTTTGAAGACCTTTTAAAGGAGTATCCATAAATACCGTTAACTGCTTTTTCTTGGGAAATTATTAAGTATAAAAATGTCAGTAGGCTCATGTTTTCCTTTAACAACTTTGTTTTCTCATGGGGTTTCTCACATTTTCCTTAAAAAAATTTGGTTTATAATATAAAAATGAAGTTATTAGCATGGAGTTGAACCATTGTTCATCGATTAAGAGATTTAATTATCCATTTTAATTTAGAGTCCTTTTACAAATATAGGAATCAATGTTATATCTTTCTCCATAATTTTTTTGGTTTGTCGTACTTATTCAAGTTTAAATTCACAACATGATTTATCTATGAGAGTACTATTATGATGTTTGATATTTCTTATCACATCAGTTTGGGAATATCATTAGTGCAATTATCAAATTTCCCTTCACATTGATTGTTAAATTGATTCCTCATATACCCATACATTTGATAGAATAAATGGAGAATTATGCGTGAAGTGTTTAAGCAATTTTACAAATAAATTGGTATTTAATTACATTTTATGGTTGATGTATAACATACATTTATTTCCATAAATTATAAATTTATAGGATTAAATAAATATTTTTAATGATCTATAACCTAACATATATAATTAATGGAATTGTTTCCCCATAATATTGGTTTGTAATGATATTTTACATTTAAGAAGGAAAATACACCAAGATAGTCAACTAGGTGCATAGTGATTCATGTTTTCATATACTATCTAACACGTTGTCATGCCTAAAACACCATGCCAGATATGTCACCACCAGTTACATCTATTCTAGAAGCATTTCCACTTATAGAATCCAGACATGGATTTTTTATAATATTCCACATAAAATATACTTATCAATATTTAGGGTTATTTTCTTATACATAGAATTTTCCACAAGTAATTCGGTGTAGATTTATAATCTTAATCCAAAAAATGAAAATCTTTTTTCTTGTATGTCAACTATAACAACCCTTATATTCATTTCACATTAATAATGTTATATTAAATAATATTACATATAATACAAATCGGTGGATTATTAAGTATAATTCTTTTAAGAATTAGTTACACTGTGTAACAAAATAAAACATGAAATAAATCTTCTTTTTAAACATCATTATCATGATCATAATATTAAATGGGTTTTAAAAATGTATGGGATAACCTGGGAACAAAATTAAAAAAATTTGAACAATAAATCCCAATAAGGGAATATTAATGTCATATGGTAAAACATGTTATAAAATAGTCATATCAATTTGAAATAAAATTAAAATGATCAATGAGGCATGGAATAACATGATAATCAAGAAAAGCACATGGGAAATGTGAAACAGCTTAAACTATATGATCATAAACATAGGTAACAGATGAATTTGAGGGTATAATTATTGAATATTTCTTATAAAGGAATCATGATTACTATTTTACCAAAAATAAATTCACATGTAACTAAAAATTACCCTATGCATTTGAGAACTATAGAATTTCAGGTGCACCTATCACATTCATTATATTCATTTCATTTACTACTCGACATATATTGTAATATATAGTGTTATTTGTCATCAAAATTTAATCCTTAAAAATAAATTTTGTAATACATATATGTCAGTACAATGTCAAATATTTATGTGTATTAATCTGAATACCCCTAATAGGAAATGAGTATAGTATTTAATACACATTTATTTTGGCATTATAATGGCATACCAAAAAGTTAATTAATTGGGTGTATGAAATAGAAAAAGGAATATCACTAATATAAAAAAAATTAAAAAGGAATATGGAATAAAATATCATATCATTATGAACGGAAGATAAAAGACATTTGGTATATAAGATATATGAAGAAAAGGAGAAATGAAAATATCTTTTACTTGTGATTGTGCCTCCAAGTAATTGGGATGAGCTTCATGGGAGCATGCGGTCACCATGGGAGGTCTATAGAGAAAAGAGGAATGAGTAAGGATGTGGTACATAAATTTTATTGAATATAAGGGGTTGGTTTTATGGTTTTATATAGGGATTAAGTTGGGAATTCTTTAATATTTCACAAACATATGTTTTGGACCCTATATAATAAAATAAAAAAAAATAAAAACATTCCGTGAGTAATTTCTCATTGTTAATTTCAAATAAAATTGATTTTAATTATTTTATAAGGAAAATAAAAAAAACATATTAAATTACAACCCTTGATTATGTATAGATGATTCATATAATTAAATAAATGATTTTAAGACATTAAAATATGTTATAATCATTGGAAGATTCATAATTCCTTTATAACCAAAATAAAATAAACATAAAATCACTCTATATTCAATAGAAAAATATATTTCATCAACTATACCCTTTAATGTATTTTTGAATAGTGTTTGGTTTATTATGTTGTCAAAATACAAAAATTATATTTATATAATATATACATTTCACCTGAAAGATTCCAATGTATTATAAAATTATAAAATATTCAACATTGAAAATATTTAAATTATTATTAAAAAATTAATATTAATCTTGTACAAATAATTTCATAATTAATTCATTTCATAGATTAATAATAAAAATGAAATTTATTAAAAAGTGTTCTGTTTTTTGGCAATATCATTTTGGGACCCTTATAAAAATTACATCTGTGTTCACAAAAATCAAATGATATTTTATATCTAATAAATATTATTCAGTAATAATATTTTTCTAAATTATTATTAGAATCAACAGTCCATTATTTCATGAAAATGAATGCCTTATTTTAAATTTATTAACCATTAAAAAATAATTGGAGTTTTATTTTACAAAAGCCATAATCATTTATAAAGTAACGATAAGAAAAAAAATATAAAATATATTCTATTGAAAATATCATATAAATATTAATGTCACTATGGTATTGATATATATCACATCTATACAAAATAACGCTCTAAAAGAGAAATTTTCATGACTCTGAGATTATCACGGGGTAGTTCAGCGTAACCCGTTTGGGTCGTGACCTCAATGTTCTTCAACATCCCCACTAAACGGTTTCCCTATTGATTATGTTAATACATATAGGATTGGAATTGATCAATGGTAAATCCCATAGATACTATATCTCTCAGAATATCCGATAAATGGTATTCATAGGATATTATCCTACTGGTTCAGGCCATCACTTTCTTTGTCTATGTCAATTTGATTTGTTAAACCCCAATATTTATACTAATTATTTCATCATTGTCAAATGACTATATTTTCAGTTGTAGTAATAATGAAATGGTTTTATATCAAATAGGATATGATAAATTGAGATGAGTGGATCTATTTTATATAACAACAATATATAATAAGATATTTTATTAAATTTCATGGGGAATTTTATTTATAGATATTTCGCTCGTTATAATTGATGTTGAACATATGTAACTCCATAAAATATACCTAAAAATGGATATTTTAGTATCAAATAGATCTTAAAATGATGCATGATAAATGGGAATAAGACTAAAAACATATAAATACACTAATATGGGTTATGATTGGGTAATTCAAATGATGATTATAAAATATTATGACTGATTAGAATATGTTTAGTTTCCAAACCCTAATAAGAAAACGGTTTTGTGTAATATATATTTAAAACTAGAGATTCATATTTTCGGTTATAAATTTAATTAAATTATTATTCATTCAATTAATATATTTTTTCTTTTAGATTTATCATAATATATAGTCTATAACGTCAATATTCATTTTTTTAATTTGGTGGTTAAAGATGAGATGAAATGGTTTACCAACAGAAGAAATGGATAATGAGTTAATACTTCCAAAATGAAACCAAATGGGATAAAATATAGTGTTAAATCTAATATGGTATGGTTTAACCACATGTATTTATTTATTATTAAAAAATAGAACCATATTAATATCCCAAACATCATTAATAAAATAATGATTATGATACTTGGATGTCTTTGAGATAATAAAATAATGTCATATGTTTTAACATGTTATGTGTAAATAATTTTTATAGAATCACCCACTGTAATGACTCAATATAAAAAAAATATCATATTTAGAATGGTTTTACTTTATTTCCATTGATATTGATATTTTTAAAAAGGTAGGTAAATAAAAATTTGGGGAATAATTTCCAGTTTATAAATTGTGAGGAGTTTAGTCATTATGGATATTAATTCATTAAAACAAGGTCTAAAATTTATAATAAAACATAGGAACATTATAAAGGAAGAGAATAATGTAAATCATATTAAATGAACACAATTAAAGTAGATAATGATAATTTCGCTGGGTAATGGTCCACTAATTCTCTACTATAGAGTTCTAAATTCGATATTTTTTTTATAGCCACTATAGTATATCACATAATTTTATGAGAACATAAAATCAATACAACATTGATTTGATATTATAATATTAGATAAAAATTATATTTATATGATTATTTTATCACATATTTTATATTGTGGAAAGGATACTTATAAAAAATTCTAATCTTTTTTATTAATTTAATGTGATTATTATAAATGAATAATTTCTCAAATAATTAAAGGAATTTTATTTTATGTTATTGTAAAATATCATTTCATATCAAACAATTATTTTCTAACATTGAATAATTTATTATGAACACCCATTAATGGAAATTTATATTTTTTTGGTCTTGATATAGTGTAATTATAGGCTCTTAGCTCAAATAGTATGAGAAACATATCAACATTAGGGATAATATTATTAGAGGTCAATTATTTACTTATTATGTTACAAATTATATATTTATTCACATATATATTTTTTATAGTGTTTTTTATTTTCAGAAGTACGTGATTATTAAAATTTCAAGGTTGTTATTGTTTAATATGGGATAATGTATCACATTGAGATTTGGGAACCTATTTTTCTCTAAAATATAACATTATTAAATAGTTTTACCAACTTAATAAAAAAATATATAATGAATGTGGATTATTCGGAGTATATCACTAATTAAATTATTAGAAAAATAAAACCACTATGGAATAATAAAATTTTATTCAACTCAATGTTTATATATTTTAAAGATATATCTCTAAAATATTTTAATATCAAAAAGGATAGTTCATTCTCAAATAACTATTTTTAAATGTGTAGTCATTTTATAATAATAAATTAAATTTATAACATTAATAATACTATTATAATATATGAACAAACATATATAAATTAGTTAAATTTACATTTTTAATGAAATAATGTTAATAGAAATTCATGTTTAAATCATCATTTTCCTATAATATATGTTTCTCTTCATATATATTCTTTCCATTTTAAATTAAATTTATTAAATTTATACAATGAATTTTACGATATGAAATTAATTTTCAGATTCATCCTGAAATATTATATTAGTATAATTTTTTAATTATTTTTTTATGATAGATTATTTTTAGGTGAATTTTTATAAATAGAATCATTTCCAAAATTGATACTTTTATGAAAATATCATTATGAAAGGATCAACTTGAATTTTAAAAACCCATTTATTTATTCAAATATTTATTTTTTATTTAAAATATTACTTATTAAAAATATAATGTAGAATTTATAAATCCTATTGTTTATATTTTAAGTATATATGTAATAATTTCAAATACTTTGTTTTTTGAATTTTCATTTAAATGAAAAATATATTTCTAAAATTATGGTCTCGGTTTTTTTATAATGCATGGACATTTTTAAATACTATGTAAACCAATTTATCATTTAATCATAAAAGACATTTATAATTTTATCCTAGAGATAGATTTTGTGCAAAAAAATACACTTTTTAAAAAAATGCTTTCTATGAATTATTTCCACTAATATTAATGATTATTATTATTATTAAAATATAAATATTATGTGTTAAAATTGTTACAATATTTTATATAATCATTTTAAAATATGGTATTACAGTTAATGTTTTTAATTAAAATTTACATTAACGGATATATAATTTTTACCGTGTTAAAAGATAATTTCTGTAACTTTAAATATAAAGAGAACTGCTTAAAAAATATAAATATATGTCTATAAAATTAATTTTTTGGTGACTTTTAGAACATTAAATATCCCTAGTCCAATTTTTTTATTTATGGATCCTTATATATTTAATAGTGTCCTAATTTTATTTACGATATTATATTAAAGAATTCTATTTTCATTAGATATAAAAGGATCCATCACACGTCCATTTCACCTAATAGCCCAAAAAACATATTAAAAAATTATTCTCAAATCACACTTAATCACACATAAAATCATTAAAGAGGTTTGTTCATACCAAAAGGATATCTCTCCAATCCTGAATAAAACTTTCAAAGGCACATGTCGAGGTACAAAATTCAAATTCCTTATTTATCTGTTCGAATTAATTTATATTCCTTAATTTATATACAAAATCAAAATATAGTCATCCCACTATGAAATATTTTTCAATAGTTACATTGGAATTTTAAAATTTTTAAATTTTTTTAGGATAATGATTTTTTACCATCCTCTCGAATATTCAAAAAATAAAATGGAACCTTGTGTTACATGGGAAATATCATCCTTATCAGTGATGTGAAGTGTTATTTATAACAAAAATTCATTTATTATTAAAAAATAATATTTATTTTATAAATATTATTTTAAAAAAATTATTATGATACTCAAACTAAAAAAATATTTATTTTCGTCTTGTCATATTGAAATAAATGTGTCACTCGTTTATTCATGTGGTATAACACCACAAATAAAGTGGCACATTATTTCATCTTGAAAATCATTGTCTATAAATCACCCATATGATTTGATCAAAGTCCATAAAAATATCTAAAAAATATAATTAATTTTCTATAATAATTATATTGTTCCAAAATATTCACCTTGTTAACAATATTAACTAAAATAATATTTCTTATTTGTATTTAGTCTTGTTTATCATCATATATTAGAAATGATATAAAATAACATCATAGATAAATTTAGAAATTTAACAAATGGTATTATTAGAAATTCATGAGAAAATATTTTTTATAAAAAACTATATATAGTACCTTATATGATATACTGATGATCAAACATTAATCTATATAGTGTTAATTAATACATATACAATAAATGATTATAGATGATGTCTATAATGTGTTATAGTTATTAAGAATGTTTTTAAATAGGATAATAATATATTTAATTAGGTTGTGATTTGGGTCTTATCATGTTTGGATAAATAAGAGGGATCCCCGACTAAATTTTCATTCTCTATGTCTTATCCCATATTCCCCACATGTTTAAATGTTTCCAGTTTTAAATACCACCTGTTAATTTCATTCTATAATTTTTATCATAAATTTATCCTTTATATTATTATATCACAGGTTTTACCTTTCATAGATTTATGATTTTAATTATCATGTTGATTTATTTGTGTTTTTGGTTTCTTAAAACATATTTTCAACAATTTATAATGTTGTATATTAAAGTTATTTGATATATTATTTCCATTCTATGTATTAATATTTATTTATTTATTTATTTATATTCAAAATATTACTTTGGATCTAAATCATCCTCATTGATAATATTCGAAGCAATAAAATTATGACATTATTAAGAATAAGTTTCATTCGTTTTAATAATGATTTCAATTCAACATATATATTCTAAATTACATTAAATGTTATGTTTTTCAAATCTATTTCCCTATTACCTCATGTAGAGTTTATATTTCCCTTTTCCAACATTCCAAGATGGTATTTTATTACTCTTTTTATGATGAGATAGTTAATCAACTTCATTTTCAAATATTAAAATGGGTATTTATCTATGGTCATTTTTATCTTCTAGTAAACACTTGATTATGATATAAATGATACCTTTCCCAATGATCCATTAATGAATATAATTTTTTTAAATTATTTTTTTTATATTTCTTATCACTTTTAAAAAATAGATTTTAAATATTTACCATAACCCCATCTATTTGGAATCATGTTTTGGAGGTTTTGAAAAATAATTGTTTTTTCAACTAGGAAAAAATTATTACATCATTATATGAATTATTTGAAAAAATGATTATAGTGGTGTTTTTAAATTTTTTTTCCAATAAACCTAATTCATAATTATTTTTAAAATACAAAGAGGTATGTCCGCATATTTTTCAATTTTATTTACCCAGTGATCCTAAAAATTTATTTTTCAACTATGCCAAAACTAGTATCCCTCATTATATAACAGAGGGGATGTGAAAATATAAAAATGAAAAATTTATTAACATAAGTCCTAATGAAATATTAAATGGTTGTTCATTTAATCTTCTCTCTCTCTTCTATGGATCAATTTTGTAATGTTTGAAATATGATTGTTTTTATTCTCTATTTATTGTGAAATATATAGAATATTATTATTTAGGGGTGTGGTCATATAAAACCCTCCAATATACAGGTTATACCTTAATATATTTTATTCTCTAGATGGTTAAATAGGTAGAGTACCAATCCCATTATAGTATACGGGTTGTTATATATAGGCCTAGTGGGTGAAAGGGTAGTAAATCGGCTTTAATATGTTACACAACTAGTATCCCAAACATAAGAGGGTACATTGGTAGTGCCTCAGAAAATATGTTTATATGGGTAGTATCCTAAAACATATAGGGAAAATGGTAGTTTCCCAATAGTAAAAGTGTTAGAAGGTTTTTAAATCAAGGTAAAAATGGTAAAAATGTTTTTTTTCCAAGCCAGAGATGTTATGATAATCACATAAGAATTAATTCTCATCTAACTACCTCCAATGGCCAGAAGGCCTTCATATATAATATTCTTATCTAATGATTTAATTGTTCGGTATTATTAAAAATTTTATCTATAATTATAGTACATGGTACATGTGTAAAAAATATAAGGCTTTTATGTACATCCTTTTATATAATCTTGAGTTATGATATTTCTTCCCTTACACAGAAAACCATGCCAAAATGCTCCCATGATATAAAATACCACCATAAGATAGAAATTGGATTAGAATGTATAAACATTATAAATAACATTATGAATTATATTAACGTATTTTTTCCTAAATATAAATATGTTGATTAATTCATATAAAATAATCAATTATATTTTTGAAAATCTAATTATAGTTAAAGGAATTATTTTTCAGGGGAATTATTTTCCTTGGAATAGTTAATTGTGATATGAAAAAATACCATGATCACTATTGAGAAGTGAATTTAGTGAATATTATTATTAATGAATGAGTAATAATACATATTTTTTAAATTTTTTTGAATGAAGATGAATCCATTTATTGTAAAATGAGTAATTGTTTATAATAGTATTTTTATGTTTATAATTTTATCTTAACATAAAAATAAGAAAATAATTATTGATTAAGGGAACAAATTAATGCATTAGATTATATATTGAATTTAATATTCAAAAAATAATTTGATTGTATTTACTGCACACAAAATGATCTATATTCAATTTAATTCTTAGGAAGTCATATTTTTGAAAGACCAGTTTTCTTCATTTTTTACATGATTTTATAATATTTATTTCTCTATTATACAAAATAATTTTATCAAATATATTAATCAAATTTTATCATCATGTAAAAAAATTTCATTGAGTGAACATTATTTTTACATAATATTAATAATAAAGGATTTAAAAATTTATCAACATAGTTATGGTTAAAACTAAATTATTTTGTTCTTAAACTATGAGATAAGGATATGGTTGATAAATAAAATGGTATAAATGTTATTTATTTTTGATAATGTCACCCTATATTATGTTATCATTGGTTTATTTTCCATTTTAGTCGACTTCACAAGAACATTCCACTATATTATTTAAAACATCTCGGTAATTTCATGTGTGTTCCACCCATAACATATAACAACGATTCCATTCAATCCAATAATTAATTAATTGAGACAATTCAATATCACAAATTTAAACTATAAAACATTAATAGATTTAATACATTTATCTTAAATCCCATGTTTATATCATTATACAATGTTTTACAAAATAATGTGTCTATCAAAAGAGGCATGTCCAGTAATATTTATAAAGTTTAACCAATATTTTTCATTTATATTTCATCTTCCATGGACTCTAAACCAATTTTATCCATCATAAAATGATGAATAAATTATCAAAAATAATCTATATTTTTATTATGTTGATGTAATGACTATTTTAACCCTCTTTCTATCAAATGAGAAATGATAATATTTTTACTGAACACATAAGGACTACACCCTCTAAGTGAGGATACAATATTTTTTCCATCACCATATAACATTGATATATTATATGATGTATTTAATATATACAGATACAACTATATCATGTTTAGGAAATAATCACGATTTGTATTGATAAAATATTTTTTATCCTTATTTCTTTGTTTTTTGTAGGAAAATGAACCCAAAATTCTTGTATACGTACAAATATCATTATCCATGAATATGTAATTAATATTTTCCTATGTACCTTTTTTGGATGTTGATAAATATGTATAAAATAATTGTATATATATAATTTAAATAAGTATTATCAGTATAGATATTATATAACCATGATATATATATGAATGGACCATAGTTGTTGAATAAAGAAAAACATAAAAAATGAAAAGGGTATCCCCAATAAATACTATTTTAATTAAAAAAAAATCAAGAATTGGTTAAAAAATATTATAGTTAAACCATTTATAGTATTGTATCTCTAAATATGGGTCTTTTATAAAAAAAATGATAAATTTAAATGTATTATACATGATTATGTGGGAAATATAATGAAATTATAATATGATGTAATGGTTTTTGGATAAAAGCTCATTTCCAATATTGTTTATAAATAAACCGGTGATGAGAAAATTATATGATTTAAATATGAAGAATCACATGGAATATTATTCCACATAATATTTATATTGATTAATGTTGTTTTGGTTCTTTTTTGTCTCTTCATGAACTATAAAATATGGAAATATTTTATAATGGATAATAAAAAAATTTATATTTTCATTTTAGATTCATATATCTTATTTATACATGTATTATAAATACATTTGAAAAAAAAATTAGTAATCTAAAAATATTTTATAAATTAATTTTTAACCATTTTTTAATTATACAAAAAAATTTAAACTGTCATTTTTATTATATTTTGGAGGTCGTACCATTGAATTTCAACAAATGGATTAAAAAGAATCTTATATTTGATATAGATCACTTGAATGAATTTTTACACAATCATTAGTAATCATTAGAATTATTCTTATCTTACCTGTTTCTATGTTTCTATTAAATTTATATTGTTTCCATAATATTTTGGATTTTTTTAGATTTTAAATTAGTGATTTCCAACTAGAAATTGTATTCAACCAATGAAATATTCTACATATATTTTAATTGAATTTTACATCTATAATAACATCCATCCATGTTTCATATTCTTTACCACAATTCCAATGGTTGAACATGGGATGTTGTCCTAAGCCTACTGTCCATATAGTTGTGGTTAGCCAAAACCTATCATATGAATAATGTATTAGATGCTTTGATTAACATATGAATTAATTAATTTTTATTATGCTACACTTTTATGAATATATTTTATTCCAATGATATTTTATCCTAAATAATTTATATTGGTTCCTTTATGATTCATGTTCTATGATCTATGATGATTTATGAAATAACTCATAATTACGATCTCTAAATTTATAATTAATAATTTAAAATTTAATATTCTTTTTTTCATTCCCTTATTCACTTGTTATTCTTAAAAATGACCAGAGATTGATATATCCATTTTTTACCATTACTAACTATTTTAAATCATCTTTTATTATATATAATTTTAACCATGATGTGAAAAAAATAGGATTTGTTTAATAAGGTGGTAGTTTTGAACAACATAGTGGATGCTGATGTAGATATATTATGTTCTAGTTCATTACTTTTCCTTGTATCACAAAACAAAAAAACCATACATCTTTATAATATATCATAATTATATTTTATTAATATTAATATAATAATATGTTATATTTATTTATGAAATTTTTTGGTCACCTCAACACGGTTGATCATTTTATACTATAGGAGAGTATATTATGAATTTTCATCAACACTGATTATTTTAATTTATTTTTAGTATTATATTAATTCCATGATCAAGATATATTATATTCCAATTATCTATTAATGGATTGAATGTTTCAAGGTTTCTCTTTATTGGGTGTTTCGTTACACAATGTTAATGTGCTTCCATTCCCAAGAGAAGTGAAAACTGTAATATCCTATGAAAAACCTATAAATTCAATTAAAATATAGTGTTTTGTAGGGATAGATGTTTATAATTGAAATTCGATACATTAATTCTCACAATTATAAGTTCCACTCCTGGGTTTCAATAATAATGGTGTGATGTTTGTATGGTTACGCAACTATGAGACAACCTTTCAGGAGGTGAGAGGGATATCGAATTCTGAAACGGTCTTGGTACTACTAGAGTTGGGTAGCATCAAAATGAAATATTTTTCCATATCAGGTATACAACATAGAGTATAGATGATTCAAGTGGATAGAGTAATGGTTTACGGGTAATGGCAGTTGAGGGAACATTATAGTAATTACCTGACACATGATCTTATGTTAGTTGTAGTTGTTCATGATTTGTGATATTAAATGTTTGGGTTGGTGTCCTGAGAACCAACTGTTTTGTACTTTGATTAAATGAATGTTAACTTATTATATATTGTTCATTATTCTACATTACTATAATATAATAATGTCATGGAATATTTGTTGCATTGATAATGTCATGGAAGATCCCCGCTATGATGAGAACCGAGAAATTCTATAACAATATTCTTAAAAAAAATTTGACGGTTGGATGACAGACTATGATAGGACACATAGTATACAGACCGTCATGTTCGAGTACTCTTAAGAAGGTGAGACTCTCTCCCATGGAGTTCTCACTTGGTAATCTCTAAGATGGGGTATTATGAGAATAGACCCGCCAGTAGTAATTCCACATGTTTTGGTGTCATCAGACATTACTATCTACGAGTGTGTCTAATGGTATTTAGACTAGATGATTATCATCAAATCATGTCATGAATCGCGCACTTAGATTTGCTGACAAAATCCTTCATGTAGACAGTTGGCAGAATGTATGGCATGTTGGGTGCGTCACGAATGAAATGTTGTTAATGGATAAGTAGAGGAAGGATTTTTCCCTTCCATGTTTATGGAAGTAGATATCTCGGGACCTTTGATTTAAATATAACTGTTGAATAAAATCCATGGCCATGGTGACACAATGAGATTATTTCTAGAAATCATAGAATGACAGATCAAGCATATAGGTTTGTGACACTACCATGAGACCTAAATGATGTGATATTGAGTAAAAGGTATTAAATTACACATAAAGCGTTCGTATGAGGTGATACATCAATGTTGTGCCAACTTCTTTCTGTTGGGTTCCTTCACCCGTTGCTAGACAGTAATCTTTGACATTAGGAAAGCCAACCTACTGCCAACGAGAAAGAGGCCTAGAGGGTCACACACTAAGTGTATTCAAGTATCTCATGTAGAATAAATATTATTATCGTACATGGTTTAATAATATTTCAAGGAAGCCTAAATCACTTTAATATTAGAGTAATAATAAAATGAAAACAAGTACATGCCCTGTATTAATGATTACACA
The DNA here is from genome assembly GCA_963277665.1 of Viscum album. NCBI lineage: Eukaryota > Viridiplantae > Streptophyta > Magnoliopsida > Santalales > Viscaceae > Viscum > Viscum album. The sequence goes on along the minus strand of OY728162.1, from coordinate 1,361,317,870 downwards.
CCGTGTAGTTTTAATTTTGAAATCATGTACAAGCCATGTATTATTAAATTCACACTCCATGTAGTTTTCATTTTAAAAAAAGAAATGAATAAATGAAAACAAGATATACAGGTCATGTACATTGTATGTACACTTCATGTAGTTTTCATTGAAAAACAAGTACATTCCATGTATTTATTATTACACGCTGTGTAGTTTTTCCAGTTGGGATTTTGAGGATATAATATTTTTTTAATAAATGATATTTAATATAATCAACATTGGCGCATGTCAAGGAATTAATTATTTGGTGTGGGGGTTTTCAATAAGAGTCAATGAAATAAATAAAATGAGTAACATGTTTATTTATTGTCATAACTATTAAACCTCAAACGTGATTATAAATATCCTCACAACCCAACCCTTTTCCTACACAAGAGATTAATTGTGCACAACAACTCTGGAGAATTATTTCCAGGCCGAAATAACCCCATCCTCCAAGAATACTCTCATGACCGAGAGAGATCCTATTCCATCAGATCTAGGCGATCTAAGGCGGACAATGGAAGCAAAGGTTTCTCCACGCTAGCAACCGGAGACACCTTTGGCAACGTCTAGAGATACATGGTGCACATGTGGATCACCTGTAAAGGAAGTCTACCCATGGCTTCTACGACGCAATGACGAATCACATCAGAAGTTGATCAAGAATATCAATAAAAAAAGAACACCCAAAAGGTACTACATGTAAATTAAATAAATTAATTATTATCAACCTGTGATGATCCAATTTTGTGGTTCCGAGACCTTTATTCTTCTTTGTCTATTTCCGTGAATTGATCCTTGTAGACTGGCATTTATCAACTTATTGATCCCAGATTGATCATTGATAATGACAAAAGGCCAAGTGGGAACATCCACCCACGAGCATCAGCTACACCCAGATCCTTCAATTGGTATCAAAGGGAGGTTATAGTGTTTATTATAGTTATTTAATTTTCATTGATAATTTACGCATTTATATTTGATTCAATTAAAGATAAATCGTTTTATAAAACTGAATGAACAAGATATGTTCTTCCTCCTTCATTTCTTGGTTCACATCAAAGAAAAAATGTTTTTAGTTTTAATTTTGATTAAAATAAAAATTAGGAACTCATCCGAGGGAGCCGCTCTTTCGGTTTGAACAATACAGGAATACACAGCGTGTAATTAAAACTACATGTTGTGTACTTAGGTTTAACGAACTGGTATTGGTCCGCCAAACCACTCCATGTGAATTGAGTATACACGAGTGTTATTACACCGTGTTGACCAGAAATGAATGGCATGTGGAACCGGAATACACAACTTGTATGTTGAATCAACATGTCGTGTAGTCTGATCTGGCAAAAGTGAAACCGTGTACAATAAGAATTCATTCTCCATGTACACGGTATTGCCAGGCCAGTAACCATGTACCAAGGAAGTACTCACCGTGTTAGAATAATCTACATGTTTTGTCCTCCAAAATTTACAATGTTGAGAAAACACGCCAATGTCCCTTGAATTTACATTGGATAAAGAGTGAAATGAAATACGCGCTGTGTAAATATAAACTACACATCGTGTACTTTCTAGAAATGGAATTTCACCCAGTTTCCAACAAAGAGTACAAAGACTTGTACAAGGGATATGGATGAGAATAATCTCAAGGAAATTCAAAAAGGAATTTAAGATAAATAATTGTTTAATTATAAGATTATAATTAATTTAATTCAAGTGGGACTTTTCTTAAATAATAGTATGATTAAAAAAATTTGATTTCAAAATATATGTAAATGTTGTTGAATGATATAGATGATCATGAGGTAGACCAAAGGCCCTTTTATGTGTGTTTGGTTTCATTTAAATTTGTTTAATTTAAATATGTTGGCCTACAAGCCTTCTTTCAATAAAATGTTGGGCATGTGTGCCTACGGTTTCTTTAATGTAAACCCCATTTAATGGATGATCACTCAAGCTGGAGGAGATGGTTCAAAACCCGAATCTGAGGAGAGAACAACCCAGGAATATACAAAGGCAAATAGGTGGGAGATGCAAAACACAAACCATCAGTTCAAGGTGTTTTTCCCAAGGTCCGGGTTAACTTATCAGACTACTAGATAATCTAACCATAAAATGCTCATGATCATGCCATCTTATTTTATTTCTGTCTGATTGCATGTTTTATTTATTATTTATGTGTTGTAGTGGTCACATAGTTTATAAAATGAACACACATGCAACGACGGAATAAAATTAATACTGGACTATGTGTAAACATTATTAGAACATGGTTAATAACTTATGTAAGTATGACTTAATATTTACAAGCATGTGATAATTAGAAATTATGCATAATGGATTAAAATCCCTCAATACCATATTAAGTCAGACGAAGCCATACATTTCTTGATTAAGGGAGAGACTCAATAAAACTTTGTGTTTGGCCAACCCTTGTTGGGACACTTAGATTTATAATGGATGCCCTTATGAAAGGTTTCGGGTTGAATTAACCATATTACATCATGAGGAGTAGCCCTTCCTAGACTTGATGTAATATTTGAGTTTAGAGTTGATGAAATCCAAGTTAGGATTTTATGATTGGGAAGTCCACTCAACAGATCAAGGAAATGTAAACTCACAGTTGGAAAAGACTAGCCTACCTAAATACCATCAAATAGATTGACCAACCCTTTTAGGGGTTATTCGAAGGTGAATATGAATCCTTGCCACCAAAATGTCAATGATACTGGACATTACGAGTTCATTGGTTAGGGCTATTGGGACATAATAAAATAGTGGGATAATTAATAAATTCATTTATTATTCTTCATAAAATGTAATCAAGAATGTACTGATAAATCTTCTCATTTAATTTTTAGAATCGATATGACAAACTCATCAACCACCTGTTCTCTATGATCAATTCTGGATAAATACAACATCCCCAAAAGCAGTAACTTTCAGGAATGTTTTAGGGGCCTTTGGGTTATCCTATGCCATAAACCAATGTTTTACGTGCTAGAGTCCTCACTTCCTGATTCTCCTTCCCCAGGGGTGAGTGGTGAAGATTTCCTGGTCTATGACCATAATTTGAGCGATGCACTCGACATTAAATGTTTGAGGTTATCGTCTATGTCTAGTGAGCTCATGAAGCCTCATGAAGACATGTATTCCTACAGCATGATCAAGCACCTCCATGGTCTATACTAGGAGGGAGCAAGACAGGAAAGGTTTGAGATCTACAAGTCTATATTTTAGAGAAATCTTCGAGAAGGTGCCCCAGGTGGGCGTTGTGTAGTCAATCTCATTGGATACATTGAGCGCTTAGAGGTTCTAGGGTTTAAACCCCCATATGAACTGGGTACCGATCTCATTTTGGCATCACTCCCCCAGAGCTTCTCCAACTTCTTTGTAAATTTCATCATGAACAACATTGAGAAGTCTCTATGTGATATTATTATCCTCATTCGCCATGTGGACAATGATATGAAGCGTGAAAAGCCTTATTTCCTCATGGTGAATAAAAGGAAAGGGAAGGTGAATATCTTTATGCCCAAAGCTTCTTCAATGCCTTCCATGAAAAATAATATCAAAGGGGAGGCAAGAGAATAGGATGCAATTTGTTTCGCATGTGGCATGAAGGGCGACTAGATGAAAAACTACACCCAGCCAAGGAAGCACGGGGAAGCTTCAGGTGTGTTTGTTATCGAATGCATTCTATATATTTCTAGCAATTGGGTATCAGATCCTTCTTGTGGTGATCACATCTGTATCCAAATACAGGAACCAAGTGGATTCAGAAAGATTTACTGAGGTGAGGTGGATCTACGAGCAACCGATGGAGCTAGACTCATTATTGTAGTTTTCGGAGACTACCTCCTCACATTGCCTAATGGGATGGTATTGGTTTTGAAAGTATGTTATTATGTTCCCTCTATAACAAAAAACATTATTTCAGTATCCAGATTAGATACTGATGGATTCATCTTTAGGATTGGAAGTGTATATAGCTACATTACTAAAGATAGCATTTGTTGTTGTAGGGAACATTTATATAACAGCCTTTATGTGTCATTCTACACAAACCAAGTGGTGGAGATTTATGAAAAAGATAATTCACATGAGTCAAACCAAACCCAACTTTGGCATCACTGGCTAGGTCATGTCAATGAAAAATGAATGAAAAAATTACATCAAGATGGGTATTTAGATTATTTTGAAATAAAACCACTTGGTGTATGTCATGCGTGTATACAAGGAAAAATGACCAAAGCCCCATTTAGTGGGAATGGTGAAGGGGAAAAAGTGCATCTAGATTATTTCACACATATGTGTGGGGACCATTTCCAGTTGAATCAAGGGGTGGGTTCTCGTACTTCATAACATTTACTGATGATTTTAGTAGATATGGATATATTTACTTAATGATGTATAAGTCAAATTCTTCCGATCAATTAAAAGAATACAATAATGATGTTGAGAACCAGCTTGGTAAGAAGATTAAGAAACTCTACTCTGGAAAAGGAGGAGAATATCTTAATCAGGAATTCATTGATTTCTTATGGGAGTTTTGGATTCTATCTCAACTCACTCCTCCTTACACACCTTAGTGGAATGGTGTGAGGGAAAGGAGGAACTACACCCTATTGGACATCGTGAGGTCAATGATGAGTCATGCGAGTCTTCCATTATCCTTTTGGGGATACACAATACAAACATCATCGCACATACTAAACCACGTACCAACTAAATCGATAAATGGTACTCCATACAAGTTATGGAGTGGATGTAAAGCTATGTTATCGAATTTACATGTGTGGGGTAGCGAAGAATTTGTTAGGGCCTCTTCAGGTAACAAATATGCTCCCTGAGGCACAAAGTGTATATTTATTTTATATACCAAGGAAACAAGGAGATATTACCTATAAAACCACTCAGACAAAAAGGTTACAATGGCATGACAAGCCATATTCCTTGAGAGGGATCACATATCCAAACGAGATAATGGGAGAGAGATATACTTCGATGAAGTCGAGGCTCAAGATATACAGGAGTTGGTACAAGAACATATTCCACAAATCCTCGTGGAAGAAAAATATGTTCCTGAGACAGAAGAAATACGTTGGAGCATGAGAGAGGTGAGTGAACCAGAACGATATGGTTTTCTTTTAACTATGGATGGAGACTCATTATTGGTTGAAAAAGATGATCATCTTACATACAAGGAAGAAGTTGAAGGAACATATGTTGCCAAATGGCATGAAGCCATGAATTCTGAAAATGATTCAATGTACCAAAACCAAGTCTAGATTTTGGTAGATCCTCTAGTTGATTTAAAGCCTATTGGTAATAAATGGGTATTCAAGAAGAAACTAGACATATAGGGGAATGTTAGCACCTATAAGGCATTACTGGTTCCAAAAGGTTTTAGACAACTGCAAGGAATTGATTATGATGAAATCTTTTCACCATTTGCGATGATGAAATCCATCATAATTCTATTAGACATTTCCTATTACCATGTCTATGAAATTTGGAAAATGGATGTCAAAACAAAATTCCACAATGAGAACCTATAGGAAGATTTATACATGACACAACCTGAAGGGTTTCTGACTCCAATGGATGCTAACAAAGTATGCCAGTTTCCGAAATACATTTATCGATTGAAGCAAGCATCAACGTCATGGAACATTCGTTTTGATGAAGTTTTAAAAAAAAATTAGTCTTTGTTATGAACGAATATGAGCCTTCTGTCTACAAGAGTTTTAGTGGTTGCGTATTATTTTTCCTAGTAGTATATGTTGATGACATATTACTAATTGGAAACAAAGTACCTTTATTACAGTCAGTTAAGGAATGGATAGATAAATGCTTCTCCATGGAAGACTTGGGAAAGGCATCATATATTCTTGGGATCTAGATCCATCTTGATAGATTCAAGAGAATGTCGGGCCTGAGTCAAAGTATATACATTGACAATATACTAAAGAGATTCAGTGTGGAACAATCCATGAGGGGATTGGTGCTAGTGTCACATGGAATTCATCTTTCCAAGAAAATGTGTCCTCAGAAACATGTGGAAAGAATGAAAACGGAAAGGATCACTTACGAATCTACGATTCGTTCAGTCATGTATGATATGCTATGTACAATGCTAGATGTTTCTTATGCATTAAGTGCGGTAGAAGGATATCATTATGATCCAGGAGACCACCATTGGATAGCATTCAAGACTATCCTTAAGTATCTGAGGTGTACTAAGGATATGTTCCTTGTTTATGGAGGAGATGAGGAACAAGTCATCAAAGGACATGTAGATGCTAGTTTTCAGACTGATCAAGATGAAATAAAGTCGCAGACTGGATACATGTTCAGTTTGAATGGAGGTGCAGTGATCTGGAAGAGCTCCATGCAAAGTGTTGTGGCAGATTCTATAGCATAGTCCGAGTATATATCAGATTCTTAGTCAGCTAAAGAAGCAGTATGGATGTGAATCTTTATCCAAGAGCTGGATGTAGTACCTATATGTAAATATCCTATCACACTCTATTGTGATAATAATGCAGCGGTGGCACTTGAAAAAGAGACAATGTCACATCAGTGGACAAAGCACATACTTTAGAAGTATCATCTCTTGAGGGATTTTTGTCAGAGAGGTGAAGTTTCAGTGAGAAGTATTTCCATGGAAGACAACGTGGCAGACCCCTTGACTAAATCCATGAATCAGTAGAAACAGGATCATCTTGTGAGGTCTAGCGGACTAAAAGTCGTAGGCAGTTGGGTCTAGTCCAAGTGAGAGTTTGTCAGGGTTGGTGTCCTAAGAACCAAATGTTTTGTACTTTGATTACAAGAATTTTCACATATTATATATTGTTCATTATTCTGCTTTACTATAATATAATAATGTCCTGTAATATTTGTTTCATTGATAAGGTCATGGAATATCCCCCCATGATGAAAACCTTGAAATTCTATAACAATTTTCTTAAACAAAGTTCTACGGTTGGATGACATACTATTATACGACACAAAGTATACAGACCATCATGTGTGAGTACTCGTAAGAAGACGAGAATCGCTCTCATGGAGTTCTCACATGGTAATCTCCAAGATGGGAGCTTATGAAAACATACCTCTTAGTATGAATTCCACGTATTTTGGTGTCATCGGACATTACTATTTGCATGCGTGTGTAATAGTCCATAGACTGTAAAATTATCATTAACTCATGTCATGACTCACGCACTTAATTTTTCTGACGAAACCTGTCACATAGTTATTTGGCGAGAAGTAGGGAACATTCGGTGTGTCACGAATAACATTTTTTAATGGATAATTCAGGGAAGTATTTTTCCCTTCCATGTTTATAAAAGTAGATATCTTGGGCCCTTTGATTGAAATAGAACTGTCAAATAAATTCCATGGCCATGGTGACATGACAAGTTTATTTCTGGAAGTCAATGAATGACAGATCAAGCATATAGGTATATGAAACTTCCATGAGACCTTCTTGATGAGATAATGAGACAAAGGGATTAAATTACACAGTAAGTGTTCGTATGAGGTGATACGTCAATGCGGCCTCAACTTCACTCTCTTGGGTTCCTTGACTAGTTTCTAGACAATAATCATGGACATTATGAAGAACCAACTAATGCCAACGAGAACGAGGCCTAGAGGGTCCCACAGTAATTGTATTAAAGTATCTCAAATAAAATATTTATTATTCTCGTACATGGTTTAATAATTATTCAAGAAATCCTAATTCGTTTTAATTTTGGAGGAATAATAAAATGAAAACAAGTACACACCGTGTATTAATGATTAAATGTCGTGTAGTTTTAATTTTTAAAACAAGTAAATGTCATTTGTTGTTAAATTTACACACCGTGTAGTTTTCATTTTAGAAAGGAAAAGAAAAAATGAATACAATATATACACACAGTGTACATTAAATGTACATGCCATGTAGTTTTCAATGAATAAAAAGTACACGCATTGTATTTTTTATTACACACCGTGTAGTTTTTTCAGTCGAGTTTTGAGGTTATAATACTATTTTTATTAAATGATATTTATTATAATCAGCATGGTCGCATGTCAAGGAATTAATTATTCAGAATAGGGGTTTTCAATAAAAATCAATGAAAAAAATAAAACGCGTAATGCGTTTATTTATTGTCATAACACAGCAAACTCAAGAGTGATTATAAATATCCTGAAAACCCCAAATCTTCTACTACACAAGAGAATCATTGTGCACAACAACTCGGGAGAATTCGTTCGAGGCCGAAAAAAACTCTTCCTCCAAGAACATTGTAAAGACTGAGAGAGATCCTCTTCCATCAGATCAAGACTATCTAAGGTGTACAACACAAGGAATGGTTTCTCCATGATAGCACCCGGAGACACCTTTGGCAACGTCCAGAGATACAGGGTGCACGTGTGGATCACCGCTAAAGGAATTGTACCCTTGGATCCTGCGACGCAATGACGAATCACATCGGAAGGTGATCAAGAATAGAAACGATGAAAGAAGAAACAAAAGGTACATATTTTAAATTAATTAAATTAATTATAATATAACAGTGATGATCCACTTTTGTTGTTCCGATACCTTTCTTCTTCTTTGTCTATTTTTGTTAATCGATCCGTTGAGACTGTGGTTTATCATCGTATTGGTCCTGGATTGATCACTGCTAATGAAAAAAAGACAACTGGACACATCCACCTAGGAGCATGCACTGGGCTTGGAACCTTAATTAAAGACATTACTTATAGGGAGAGGTTTTTTGTATATACCAACCAATAAATCATCAGGTAAATATTTTCACAGTATAATGTGATCTTGTGATATAGAAGGTGGGATGAGTACCTATGATATTGCGATTTTGATCGTTCCTTTAAGCCTTTTAAAGGCAATACAGTGGTTGATGCACTGATATTAATGACTTAGATATATATAGTTATGTAGTCCAGTAGTGTGTGGATGATAATGGATTTATGCACTGACATTCTCTTGGAGGAGCATGATTGTAAGGGAAATACTTGCATATCATCCTTAGATGTAACCTTTCCCATATTGCATAGTGTGAGGATGAGGAATCCATTACATTTATAGGGAATATTTATATAGGATGATTTTCCAATATAGGACCCTCCATCTTGTTGGACCATAACTAAGGATGAGATCTTATGTAACCATTGTCATTTTTTTGTTTTCTTAGAAATATATGAAGAGATGTGGTATGTGTTTCAGGACACATCTTGGGTATTGAATCCCTGTGTCTCAAAGACATATCATGACGAACACTATTACTACTGGTAGTCAGGTATGGAGCATCATTTAGATGGTTCTGTTATGAGGTTTTCCACCAACCATTAGGTTAAGGAAACCATCATTGTCTAGATGTACATTTACTACTATTAGTATTTTTTAAATGGCAGCGAGGTGATGTCATGATGGATTTCAAGACTTGTTTACCACGGTATCATCTTGGTAATGATTTCATATGGTTTATTCTCATCAAAATAATTAATATTTATCATTTTTTGTTGATCAATGATACCTTCAATGTGGATGATCTTATGAGGTTGTATATTCATGAGTTAATAAATCTTCATGGGGTCTTACACACTATCATTAAAAATAGGGATACCAATTTTTCCCACATTTATGGAACATTTTATAGAGGTTGTTGCATATATAAGTTATTCTGAGAACAACATATAATAATCAGACTAATGAATCGATAGATCAAATTCTATTGGTGATTGAAAACTTTCTTAGTTAATATATCATTAATTTTTTGGGCTTTTGGATGAGGAATATACATCTGTTTGAGTTTTCATACAAATAATATCTATCATGCGACTATGCATATGGATCCTTACGAGGCTTTGTATTGTAGGACATAATGATAAACCGTGTTCAACTTTGAGGATGGTGAGAATGATTTATTTGGACCATGACTCCATATAAAGAATTCGGATCAAGTCCAATTGATTTAGAAGTAGATAGCCACCTCAATGTCATGAAATAAATCATATATAGATCAAAACAGATGACCTCTAGGGTTTTTGATTAGGGATAATGTTTTCAGAAATATTTTACTAAGGCTGGAAGATAAGGGAACCATTGGATATGGTAAGATTCCACCCTAATAATTTGGTTCGTTCTAAATAATAGTATATGTCGGGCATGTTGCCTGAGGTTGTGCTTACCTCGGATGTATCTATCCGTCCACAACGACTTCCTCGTAACTCATCTTTGCTTCTATCACTCAGACATGACTCATGTTTTTTACTCTAAAAATGTTGAGTTATAGGTTGATGAGTCATTTGAGGATAACATAATTTGTATTCTCATTAAGAGGATTAAGGTACTCTAAATATTATCAATTTATATATTATGGTTTCTTTGGAATCACGGCCATATATTGGATGATACTTGGGAGTATAAGGCTGACATATGTCGTCAGTGTTAAAAGTTGTTCCCAAAAAAATCATGACCACCATTTAGAGGAAAATTCAATTATGAATCTCATTAAGGGGGAATATAGAAATGACATGTTTTTTATGTGGTAAAGACCACTAAATTTTAATTTTTAAAATTAATATATAGCCTAATTTGAATTCCCTATGAGGTCAGCGATGTATCTTGTGTGTCTTGGGATTTTTCAGAGCATAAAACTAGTTTTTTGTTGAAAATGACCCGATCCATGGTTTTGTCAAACCGTGCGATGAAGACCACGCATTTTGATAAATTGTGTGATGAATTATAAGAGAATCAATGGAGGAAACATTGATTTACTCAAAATGTGCGATTTGGGTTCATGGTCAAGCAATAACATCATAAATTTTTTAAAATTGATTTTTTCAATGTTTCATCCATTTTAATCAAACTAACTTTTCATACCTTGTGTGCAACTCTTATTATAGCTAACTGTGCACAGTTGGCACCCAGTATTTCAAATTGACCCCCTCCAAACCATTAAATCCTATAATTTTGTGTGATTTATAAATTTTTCAAATCAAATTATAATTTTTTACTTATAATTCATGTTTCATCCTATACACTATAAAGGTATATTTTTGATAATTCCATCGACGAGGTAATCATGAATTTTACCACAATTATCAATTTAATCTTTGATTTATGTTCTAAACATATCATCTGAACTAAATTACTGATTATAATATTCATTTTTAGTCATTCATTTTTCTTCTTTCTTCCAACGATGTTATTTAGGTGCAATATCATTTTCTCTAACTTTAGGTTCTGTATTCATTCTTCATTTTTCACATGATCTAATTCAAATCAACATTATATAATTGATGATAACTATATCATCGAGATTAGGTAGGAAGTATTTATTTTTTACATGGGTTTTGGTTGTTTGATAACCTAGATTCTATTGTGCCACATGAAGAAATTTCTATCACATTCCAGAAATAAAACTTGTTTATTGAATTATATGTAGTTAGTCAAATTAGGAATTCTAATAAGATAATTTGAGATGTATTGGTGGTGGTTTCCCCACACAGAGCCACCCAAGGTGTTTTCGAGGTAAATTTTATTTATTTATGACCTATAGAACCACATTTGGGGTGGTTTGAGGATTTCCTTTTTTGGTGGATGATAATTAATGAATGAGTTGAATTAAATTAGTTGAATTGGGATGGGTTACCAATTAAGATTGTTGATGTTTTGACTATATAGTTTAAATAAAACATATAATGCTTAAATGGAATTGTATAATATTTGATAAATGAGTGGGTATACTCTGATTATTTTTGGATCAAAATAGTTATATGAGTGGGTAGATTCATATGGATTAAATTAGCATATTTAATGAAAAAATAAATAGTATGAAATAGTTAATCCATGAATATACTACATATACAAAGCTCATTTGATCTTGAACCTAGTAGAGGGTTCCTAGATAGAGTATTCTCCTCGTGTCTTCATTCTATAGGATTCCTTGTTCTTTTTTACCTTATGGATATAGCCTGTTTGGACTCACATATGATATGTTTAGTAGGGCATGCTCCTGGGATTCCAACCACTACCTAAACACGATTCCATCGTGATGCTCCTGGGGATCAATCAGGATGCTTTGATCTTATATACCATGGATCCAGACCCTCATGGTGGGAAACATCTATTATGTGCTATAGATATGAAAAATTTGACATATATGGTAATACTGCTTAGCAGTGGAAGTTATGACTCTTATGATAATACGAAATGAATGTGGTTCGTATGATTTTATCTATTATCTATACTAAACATAGCTTCCTTCCTGCTTATGTGTCACCATAGTATCCATCCATGTTCGCGTTCTATTTTCCCCGTAGTTCCTTATTCTATATTTTCATCTGATGCGATTGGGATCCAATCCATTTCTGATCCACCTCCCCCAGTTCATCATGAACCGCCCGTAGCCTCTACCAATCACTCTGCCTCCGTCTCTACCTTTTCATCCTATTGTTTCATATAAAACCCCCTATTTCTACCTCCCTCCAGTATAGGGTTCCTGTAGTGAGATTCTTGGTTCTCCTAGAACACTATTTCTCCTCTGTTCCTATTCGGGTTCCCGAATATCCAAGTCTTCCTAACTGACTTTCCTATCCAACCATTCCACTACTTCCACATCTGTGTTCGCTCTTTCTATGCATTCATTTCCCATCTCCCTGACTCTATCCTTCCTTGAACCCCCTCTCGGCACCGCCGCCCTACCTGAATCGCCCCTCGACCACTCTCGACACTGCCTCACTACCCATCCATGTCCTCGACCCCCTCTCCTTCGGCGTCACACATTTCATCGATCCACCATGGCCCTTTCTAGATCGAATGCGGACTACTCCACATCTTTGAAACATGTGCGTTCTTTTAATTTCATAGGAATTTTGATCCTCCTATCCATCTTGTTTTTTTATAGTAGAACATGGTTTACTAATACATTCATTGTATACATCTCTTAATCAGAACGATCAACCTTATGATATGTGTTAAATACATATTTTGAAACTGTATAGTTTCTCTTCCTACTGGGTTCTATGGACATGATGATATATGTGCTGGTGGACATCGATCTAGAGGCTTTTCTTACCAATGTTGCAACATCAATTCACAACACATTAATTAGGGCTATAACCAATGGAATTCAGTAGAGAGATGTTGTTTTCATAATATTGGATTCTTACCTCGGTGATTTACTCTTATTTCTTTCTTATATTTCATGGCTTTCAGCAGGGGTATCATGTGATTGTTTTTGAAATTCAAAACGTTTAATTATTATTCATGCCTTATCTTTTACATGATTACTCAATTATGAATATGATTTTATTAATAAAAAAATTATAATTTTTTTAATTTTCAACCAGAACGAATTTAATATGAAAATTGATGTGTTATAAAAAAACTCATTCCCATATTATTCATGTGATTGAACATCTGTGTTGTTATATCTTCTTTGATTAGTTCAAATGGTTTTGGTCTATTATTTAAATGTGCAGACCAATAATTGATTTGTTTCACTACTATGTTTCCTCATATTTCGTAGTTTATTTTTCCTCCATCTCCTCTTTCTCTTCCAATTCTTGCTCCACCCCTATTGTGTTTACCTTGAATGCCCCCAGATTTCAGTCAAATAATTGGACTTCTCAAGTTCATAATTTAAAACTCCTCCTCCCAATTCAATCATTTGGGCATGTTTCTCTGTGTTCTTTATCTCATTGCTTCTATAATTAAACATTATTGGATTTTTTTTTGATTTTTTCCTTTTTCTAGGATCGTTTAATTTTTACATGAGATTTAGATCCTTGATTTAATTGTAATATTTTTTAGGGAAATTAAATCGTGGTGTTGGAGGTTAAAAATTATAGAACCCACATTCCGAGTGACAAGAAATTAATTTTTCATTTAAATCATGAATTATGATTTATTTACAATTATTTAATTATTCACCTTGCTCAAATTTCTAGAATATGATGTTGTTTCATGTTTTGTTGTTTTATTTTTTCCCTATAGGGGTAGAATCTTTTGTTTAACTCATGGATCATTGCTTTCAACATCACTGGCATTGTGATATCGTTTTATTTTACAGAATAAAATTAAAATGTTTAATTTTTTCATAAATAAACAACTTGGTATTGTTATCATTTTATTAATTTGATTTATGATTTCCGGTCAAGCATCATTAGAAAGAATATTGACAGCAATTTTACAATGTTCCTTAGAGAAGGGTTGGGTGGAAAAATTTGTATACAAGGTGTGTAATTAAATCATTGTTTAATTTTCATTTTTTATTTATAGTAACATTTACCCATCACAATCATTAAAATAATGGATTGTGGTTTATTTACAATTAGGTACTTATGCCCCTTGCTCACATTTCTGGAATATGATGTGGTTTCTTTTTTGGTTTTTTAATGTTTTCCCTATAGGGGTAGAATCTTTGGTTTAACTGATGGAGATTCACCTTCCAACATCACTAGAATTGTGATATCATTTTATTTTCAAGAATAATATTAAAATGTTTAATTTTTTTCATCAATAACCCACTTGGTATTTTTATAATATTATTAATTTGGTTTATGATTTCAGGTCAAGCATCATTAGAATGAATATTGACAAAAATAATACAATGTTCATTAGAGAATGGTTTGGAGGAATAAATTGTATACAAGTTGTGTAATTCTAACATTTTTTTATTTTTATTTTATATTTATAGTAACATTTACCCATCGCAACCATTAAAATATTTAAATTGATCAGGGAATATTTTCTCTCATAGAGGTTAAAAAATTATAGAACCCGCTTTTTGAGTGATAGGTGATGCATTTTTCATTTCATTATGAGTACATGCATTTTTTAGAATTACATACTAATTCCTCATTCTCAAATTTTTATAATTTGAGGAGGATTCATGTTTGGTTGTTTACTATTTCCAATGTAGAGGTGAAATCTCCAGTTTAGGTGATGTCACTTCATCTTCCAACATCAATGTCATTGAAAAGATTGAAATTGTGATATCATCTTATAAGCTAGATTAAAATTAATATGTCTACTATTGTCATTAATGAACCGCATGGTATTGTTATAATTTCCTTAATTTGATTTATGCTTTTAGGTCAAGCATCATGGGAAATATTATTGAAAATGGTATTGCAATGTGCCTTACAAGAGGGTAGGTGGGGAGAACTGTATAAAAGGAGTGTAGTTCGATAATGTTTTTAGAGGATTGTTATATAGAAATTTAAAATAAAATAAAACCAATGAATTTAATTATTTTCTGCAAAATGATGTTTCTCATCTCAAGAAAGTTTAATTCCATACTACTGCAGCACTTTTTCTTCCCTTTAATAGGATCTTTTGGGGTATGTTTTCACATTTTATTTAATTCTGACTCCTTGATATCATGGATGAGTTTCCACTTCCGGATTTTACGAAACAACAAACCTTTTTTCATTCATGGAAGGAAATAAAAAAATCAAAGGTGATTCTATGAAGAAAGGGATTATGTTGTGGGAGAAACTTTTGAAGCTGTACCAAAACTACTACCGTGGTGGATTGATGAAGTTATCAATCATCGGAGAGGTGAAGTGTTTTTTATTGTGATTGATTATATTTAATGCACTATTCAGTGCCACTTTAGAATATGAATTTTAATATTTTACATGGAAGATCACAACAAAATAATGCATTACATTTGAATATGTGTTGGTCACTTAAAAAACTTTTCTATATTTTTATTATCTTATAAATGGATTTTCAGTATTCTTGCATAGATGATGTCCTGAAACCCTATGGTTTTACCTACTCTCATCTAATAGTCACCCACTGACAAAACACCCCTATGTATTTTCTTTTCCTCACAAAATTGATATGCCATGGGAAGTCAATGATTGTTGTCTTGGATATGTATTCACTAAATATGGGTTGGTGGTTAATAAAAGGGTCATTTATGGGTTTGAAATGAGCCACTCATGAGGGGTTGGATTCATAAAAATGATGAGAATGGAAGAAATAAATAATTATTTTTCTTCTCTTGATAACCAGGTGATATGATTGTCACTTTTTTAAGTTCTGGTTGCCTCAAGGACACTTTTCAAGGCTTTGTTTGGTGTGATATTTTTATGAATAGCATTCTTCTAAAGGAATTAGGAGGCAAGACTATAAGATTGAGCATTCAATAGGAGTGTATGGGTAATGGTACCTTATTTTGACAATAAATAATAAGAAGTTTGGTCATTTTTGAATCTTCCACGGTAAGTATTGAGAATAATCTTTACACCATTGATGGACTATCACATATGTTATGTTGTATTTTTTCTGATTAACATGTCATATGTTCAACCAGATACTGAATAAGGGTAGAGAGACTAGTTATGTTTTCCATATTTTGTATAAATTTACTCTCTTAAACTATTTTTTCATTTTTAAAATTTATGTTTCATTTAGAGTCGTACATGAAATAGTTTAATCCCTTGATCATAAACTTTTATCTCACATCCCCCTCTTCTCACATTGCTCTTTTGATTCCTGAGAATCTATACAAAAAAATAAACAAAGTGATAGGAAGCTCCTACTAATTTTTTTTTACTTCATTAAAGGTTGAAAAAGAAAATAAGACATGAAGTTGGCCTTACAGTGATATCCATTAATTTTTATTGGTAATTTTAAATTGATTGAGTTATATCCCGCTCTATATAAATAAGGATAAATTGTTGTATTAATTTTTTTATTGAATTTCATCACTTCCAAGTCCCAAACAGGAAAAACATTTGATAGTTTAAAATCGATGTATTTGCACCATACATCATAATTAAAATATATTTTTCATTCCCTGGTTTATTATTATCTTTTTTTACATATTTTAATACTAGGAAAGCCTTTATAGAAGAGAAAATCAATGATGTGTGTTACATTGATGTCAATGAAAACAAAGTTGTCTTTGATAGTTTCAGAAATAATCCTAAAGTAATGTATGATGGGAAGTGCTTCTCCTACAGGGCACTTGATATATCCATGCTACTAGCAAGGTTAATTCCCACAATTTCTAAAGAACAATTTTTGATTTATTATAGTCCATTCAAAATCTGAAGGATAAAGAAAAATTACTCTATTTAATTCAGAAATCTTTATAAGGCATTGCTTTCATTGATCTCAAGGATGCATACCCAACTCTGATGGAGGATTTGTAGGTTTTTGTATTCCTTCCAGTCATCTGTTGGTTTTACCATTTTTTAAATCATTTTGAACTTATTATTTAGTGATGGCCTAAGATTTTTATTTATTTTGAATTTGAAATCATTGAAGTCAAGGAAAACAAATTATGAATCATTCACTTATTTTATTATTTTGAGGAAAGTGATTTATATATTAAATTTTCATTTGGTTACTATAACCATGTTTTACCTTTCACATCATCATCATTTCCCTAATTTATCCCCTGATTTTTCTGATGTGAGAATGATGTTGCCTCAACTCCAGGACAATCCATCCACCATACATTGATTTTTCTCTTCATTGCACGATAATGGGTTGACATAGAACTCATGCACCTATTGGGTCACTTAAATTTAATTGGAAACCATTCATGGTTTACTTCACCTTTCCCAATAGGGTCCCAATAAGAATAAATATTATAAAGTAAATTTTATAAATCCTTCTATTAATGTTTCCTTGAAAGGTTGTCTCCATGTTTTCCAATCTGATATATATGTGTCGGGGATGTCTAGGTGTCTCTTATCAACTAACATGTCTTAAATATATTATGATATATTTTGACTACATCCCCTTCCCCTTATCATGTTTCCATTATCTTTTTAGATTCCTTCTTAATATGCTTATTTTCTAATTTTATAATATTGTTTTCCATCATCCGTGGTAAATGGTGTTGAATCATACCACAATGAAATCAGAGATTTTGTTGATAAATCATTAAAAGAATGTTTTTACGTATCTAAAATTATTTGTATCATTATTTATATCACTATTTGATTTTTAGGAATTCCATACACATGTTTATTGCAATTCTCGTATTGAAATAATATACAATCAGAGGATCAGACCTGATTATCCTATCATAAGCATTGGATACGAACTATTTCTTCTACTTCTAAAGATCCAGGACCAAGGATTTCATCCTCTTCATCAGTCACAACATCACAAATATGACCCATCCTAACCAGCGACAATTTTTCCAACACAATGTTCTCTCTTAAAACAGTGATGGTCTATACACTATACACAGGGCATTATGAATGATCATTATCCTGTTCAGAGTGATTATTTTTGCTCTAAAAGGTTTTAGTTGAATATCAAAAAAAAACTTAGGCTCATAGAGGTGTTTAAAAACATATAAATTTCAACTTTATCCCTATCATAATCAGGCGTTGAGGAAGTGTCAGGACCCTTGAAAGACCACCCCCAAAAAACCTCATTGTGAATCCCTTTACCATCACCGACAAAAAATTCAGGGATCCTACACATCCAAATATCTACAACAGGTTTGTGTTCCCAGATTCATAGATGTTTTAACCCTTCTGTACATAAATATATATTTTCAGTTACGATTTACTAAGATAATCATTCCTAGCAGGGTTGGTGTTGTTTTCCTCAACACATCAAAATGTTCTGCATTTTCGGTATGTGTAACCGATTCCATTAAACATTAAATATTTCCACTGCCATTCATGAAAACATATGTTTTTTCCTTTTTTCACATGTATTGAGTAGTAGGGTAATAGTGAAGGGTGATTACTTTTATTTTTAGATTAATTATTTGCATTATATGTCACAGTATCAACTGTATTGGATATTGCAGATTACCTAGATGTTTGAACATTTTTTTCCAGAGAATTTTAGTTTCCCATATGGATTGAATATCCCCTCTACACAATCCAAAATTCCTAGACTTTTTATTTTTTCAACCAATATTATTAATATTTTCAAACCATATTATTTATTTTTTCAACCCATATTATTTATTTGTTTCACTAATATTCTCTCCAGTAAGTAATGGATTCACTGTGAAACCATAATCGAGGGCAAGGTGTCCACTATAGCAAGTATTGTCTCCAACATATCCACATATTTGAACCAGGTACGTTCTCCTATTGTCCTATAATATTTCATGCTACTGTCCAACGTGATTAGTTTGGAGTTGAACACAATTAACTGAGACAATCATTCTTAGTAGGGTTTTTATTGATTTCCTCCAGACATCACAGTTCACTGCATAGTTTGTATGTTTAACTTATTCAAATCCATATTCAATTATTCAATGTTTTTTATCTCTATTAAATCATTTAACTAGATAATACTAATTTTCTCATCTAATTTTTTTTATACATAACACTCTGCATTGGTTCCTCTCTGATGGAAATTGTTCAACATTTTCTTTGTGGTCAATGATTATGGTTGTCATAATTTGCTGCTACTTATCCATTTAATTCATTTCTTCATGTAGAAAAATCATATGATTGATTTTGATTCCACTGATGTGTTCCAACAATATGTTAAAAGGTCTTGAGACTCTACAGTAACAACAAGCACTGCCATTGAACTGCATCCCCATATAAAAGATACAATTAACCAAAATACTGACAAGATTACCTTATATTTTGTGATGCAATTTCCAGGTATCATTTGACTACATACCTGTTTCTCTTATTTCTAAATAATGTTTTATTTTATTTTATTTTAGTAACTAAAATTGTGTATTTTCTTTACTAATATAATGAATGAACAAGTTAAAGTGTTACCATTTTCCATTCAAACACCTATATCATTTACACTAAACTGAAATCCCAGTTTCAATTTTATCACCTAAATTATCTACTACAGGGATCAATGTTTGTGTCAACCCAATATTCGGAAATGCTTCTCCACTAGGGCAATGTCTACTAACTGGGAATGCATGTATTTACCTACACGACATTCTATTACACTTCCACTACGAATGGGAACAACATATACATTTAAAAATTTGTGGTTGTTTTTACTTTATATCCCCTGCGATTCACAACATAATTCTTCTCTGTTTCTCTATAAACATTATTTTATATTTTCATGTTTTAAAAATTATCTGTTTTGTTTACATTCACAATTTCTATGTTCATGTTTCTATGTTCATTACTATTTATTCCTATTTTAATATTATGTCAATTCATATATATGATTTCATTGTTGTAAAAATAAATATCTATTCCAATTCATATAAATTTTTTATTTACATATATTGTGATGATATCTTATAAACATATAAAAGTATTCCAATATTATTTATAACTATTTTGTAAATTTAACATTTCAATAATTATTTCTCAATGTTATTTTTTCAAACTATGAATTGATTTTGGAATTAAGATTTTCTTTGTAGTGTTGTGCACATGCACGGGTTAGGTACTAGTGGTTTATAAAGTGAAGTTGTGGGGATTAATCAATTTTTATTACAACATCCTTCATAGGTTCTTGAAACTTGATTCTATGTCGACATTATATCTTATGTTGTTTGACTTTCTAAGTAGTGGAAATTAAATGTAAAATTTACATTTATTTACAGCTTACGTAGTTTTCCAGCATACTCATTATATTATTATATTTAATGTCCTATATTGTATAGATATGTTTATAGATACCCAATATTATTGAATGCCAATCCCTGTTTAGGATACCTATGGCTACCAGAATAGACTATTTATATTCATGTAACGAAATGGGTATATTCCCTCAGTAAGATGCTTGATATTGAGTAATTATTAAGACCTAGGGAGAACGAGGCAATACTATGGCTAGTGAATCTATTAGAAGAAACCACATTTTGGTATTATGGTATTTTGGATATATGTAGTATATTTTCATAATTTTTATATGTTTTGGATTCACTGTAGAAACATGTATCATCATCATTTTGTATATGAAGTTATTTTTTTGATATTTTATTCTATTCCGATATTTTATATATTGTCTTAATGTTTTCCTACTTCTATTATTCATCTGTTATTGATATTTCACAATCATACACACCAGTAAGAGTCCTTGAAATATATTAGGCATGCGGCCCTATAGAGTGTCATCAAGGGTGGGGATGTTACAAACTATCAAAAAATATTCACAAGAATTGTAAACTATGATTCATATAAAGCTAATCTAAAAATATTATGCGCTTTATGTTAATGTAATTGTGTAGTAATTTCTGTGATGTTTTTTTAACAAATTCGAATTCTGTAAATAAAATATAGGTTCATCAAAAAGTGTATCAAAATTAGTGATTAATGATATCATATTTAGAAAAAGATCTGAGAGTATGGTTTTAGTGAATCCCAATTTTTCCCTTATAGAACATTTCTTTATCATTATAATTAAATTTCCAGGGAGCACCAAAACATTCACCAAGGTAGGTTATTTATTTTTATTTTCTGTTAATTACCACTCAATATAGATTATATTGAGGGATCAACTAGATAGAAATATAATGATGTAACCCAAATATTTGATGGTGTAATATAAGTAGTTGGTATACATTTAGTGTGTTATAATGATTGAATATAACGGTGACGATAAGTAATCACCATGTATCATGGGATAGTGTTATCCCTTCTATGATTCAACAATATTGGTTTCACATAATGATTATCGGGATCATATTATTATAAGTTCTAGAAGGGGGTCATCAGTTTTTGGGAGTTCTTTCATCAAATTAGATGTCATAAAAGAGAAGCTATTTTGAGGGGATGGAAGAATAATTTCAAACATTTTTCTATAGTAACCTAGATATTTTTATTTTTTAGTAAATTATTAAAAATTTACTATAAATAATGGTAGATTTATTTTTATAAAACTATCAGATTTCATATAATTAAAGTGAAATTGGTCTAATTTTACGTTTATTATTTTTCCTCACTTCACATTATCAATACATATTGAAATAATATAAATTAATTATACTTTTAATAAATTTAGTAACTGGACAATATATTTTCTGAAATAGTATTTTAATAAACAAATATAATCAAATTTAATATTAAACATAATATATTATGTTTAAATGAAATGTATTATTATTTTAATTATATTACATATTTAAGATTTATTTTAATAATTGTATATTATTTTTCGAATGTAATATATTTTTTTAAAGAATCTAAATTAGAATGATGTATTTGAAAAATTAGTGTCTTTATATACGTAGGTAAATATAATGTTAAAAAAAATACATGAATTTATTTAATAAATTCTTTTTGGATGTTATTATATATATATATATATAACAATTTATGATTCATAATGGTAATGTCTATATAAATACTCATATTCATTTAAAAACAAAAGAAATAATTAATCATTTTTGTAATTTAAAATATTTAATAATTTTACATTGACATATAAAATCATATATATGTTTTAAATATAAAAACAATAATATTTTATTTTGAAATTATGTTAATGATGTGATATAAAATTTATAATAAAAACATTGAAATTGATAAAAAAATGAATATATATATATAGAAAAATTATATATATATATATATTAAGTGAATTGTTCTATTTAAATTAAAATGTAATGTTAAATATAAAAATTGGGGTGGGGTTTCGTGTGTTCATAGGCTTGAGGTCGACACAAGAAGGAGACTGATTACAGCATGGCTTCGAGTGTGGTGGGAGCACAAGATCACGCGGTCATGAGGGATTCTGGCCGAAGAAGAAGCCAACTGGATTCATGAGGAGAGGTTAAAATATTATAGATCTAAGTTCAACCAACGGATTTATCATGACATAGGTTTCTGTTCTGGTTGCAAACAGTTGTGCTCGAAGAGTTGGCCAAGTGATTGATGTACGACTGTGATTTTAGCGCTGATTATTCAACAGATTAGATTCTAAAGACGTGCAAGGAGGTTTACGAAGGGGATATGAGGGAAAACAACCTTCGGTTTGAGTGACATTCCTCACATCATCCAAATAGTTATTGTTCATTTAAAATTTTGTATCTGGAATAGATCATAATATGTGTATCAATTTCATTTTTGTTTAATTTTTTCACTTTCATCTACTATTGATGTCTTATTCTCCAAATTGTATTGATGTTTTTCATTATATTGTATATTTAGATCATTATTGGTTTTTCTATAGTCATCACATAACTATATTACATTTTTTCCCGAATATTAAATTACATGTTTATTGTCCATGTTTTATAGTTTCAAAAATTCTATTTTTTTCAACAATTTCACATACCATCAATCATAAGAAACCTGTTAATATTTGTTTTCATATCTAAAAATTTATTTATACATATCTAGAGGGAAATTTCAATTAATGTGATTCTTTAGATACCATGAATTTGATTCTTTTTTTATTAATATTTAATTTTCAACAGATTCCTTTCTGCTTATTAGTTTCAATTTTGGATCAACATTAGATCATCATGTGTTCCCTTTTTCATTTCCTTTATAGCTCAAAAAAATATTTTTTAAAACAGTTTCCCAACATTCAAAACAAATCCAAAATTTAATTTGCAAGATGAAATAAATTATACATTTAATCTTATCATGCTAAGTTTATAAGAATATGAGAGAAAAGGTCTTGTATAGGGGATGATCGAGTGACAAAACACTATTTTTTCTATTTTTGGCTTTTTTTTATGATTGACATATAAAGAGAGAGAAACCTTATGGCTTAATTTCATCTCATGTTGGGTGCATTTTATGTCCAGAAATACCGTCTTCTTTTTCCCAATCATCGAAATATTAATGATATATTTTTTAATGGATTACATATATTCCAATACTTATTATGAAATTAAAAATTATTTTTTTTAAGGTAAAATATTTTTATTCATTTCATTTATTAATTTTATTTTCAAATTTTATTTTGATGTCATTTTATGTTAATTAGAATTTATAACATTGTATGGGTTTTAATTAATTTAAATTATTTTTTACTATTCTGATTGTAAGGGCATATCTTTCTTGATAAATTATATTTGTTTTAATATATGCATAAACAAAAATGACATTCACATTAAGGGAATATAAGGTAATAAAAAATACAAGAAATTTCTTTTATTCTATAATTTTCACATAAATATAATCGTTACATGTGAAATTGAAGGGATTGATGTTTTAAACATTTAATTCATATTTTTAATGGGTTTTATTAAGGAACCATTTTATTTAAGTAATTTATGTTCTATGTTTATGATATATGATGTAATATATTTCATCAATAAATTATTAATGTTAATATTTATTTTCAAAAAAATTGTGTTTAAAAATTAATATTTGATGTATGGGGTATTTTTCTATTATGGTGTTTTTTAGTTTTAATTATTGAATTTTTTATTTAATTAATATATGAATGGTCTTAAATGATATATACATATATTCGTAAAAATAAATTGGAACTAATAATTTATTGGTGTATATTTACTTTATCAAAATTAAATTTATTTTTTCCATCATTTTCGGATTCTAAAACTATTATTTTACTTGTGTATATATGTTTTAATCTAAATCCATACAAATATTCCAGTGATATTTACATTTATAGAAGCTTGGATTTAGAATTATACATGCCATTTCATCTATATATATATATATATATTGTGGATGTTTATTGACATGTCTATAATTTTATTGCCATTTCAAAAAGAAAATTAATCATTGTTTTATGTTATATTAACGACTTTGAAATTGCATTTAGCCATGGCCATGTGTTGTGCATAATATCGACATTCCTTACATTCATATTTCAATCATGTATTTCATATTAATTTTAGGGTTTAATATATGACATTATTAAAAACATATATTTTCTTATGTTATGAAATTTATTACTACATTATGTGCAAGATACAAACATTTGTTGTGATAAATTATCTATATGAATAATTAATGTATTCCGTGAAAGAAAGGATTGAATATATTGCATGATAAGTCCAATGGCATGTGGTGTTGTTGTTATAAATATCACATAAATGTATATATATATTTATATATATATGATTAAATATAAATTAAAGTGTATCTCAATGAATTGACATGTTTTCAAAAATCCAAAACTCTAGTGGAAATATATATAAGTAAAGAAACTCTAAAATGTTATCATAAAATCCGAAAACATAATCATTGAAAATAAGGATGGTTAATGTCGAGTGAACCCATCCTTTACTAAGTTGGTATGCCATGAATTACATCAATGTTTAATTAGACCCAATGTTTTTTTAGGTCCATTCATAATATTTTAAACCAAATCACTGGATTAGTTAAAAATCATTTGCAAAGTATAATTATTATTCAATAAATTATTTTATTGTGTAAAAATTGTTTTACAAATGTAATTCTAATATATTTTTTCTAATGTATTGTCAATGGAATGTTTTTTATGAGATTTATCAAAGGCTTCAAGAAATCTTTACTGGGAAATTGATTGGTCCCCGTTTTTTTAAAATGATTTTTCACATGTATCATAGTAGAATATTTACGGATGTCATCACTTTTGGAGTTAGCACACGTGGTATCATTGTGGACCGTTGTTTTATTACTTCTAATCTGATCAATGTATGGTTTTCTATAATCCTCCAGAACCTATACTAGAAATAGGTTTTTGTTTGTTTAACTTGTTCGGTAATTTTTCAGTTTAGTTTATAACAATAGTAATTACAATGCATTTTTTAAGAACTGTGTTCAGAATAGCGGGTTCGGGGGGTTATAATTGGTATTAGGGAAATTGTCAAGACAAATTTATAGATTATATGATGTATCTTGAGGAAAAAGAGTCTATGATTTAGAGTTTTAATTAGTTATTTAACACTATATAGTGTTTCTTTATTTCTAAAGATGGAAATTCAGAATTTTCACATGTCCGAAAAAAGAATTATGAGGGAACAATTCACATAAGTAGGGGGTGAATGTAACAACATATATATTTTAATTAATTAATTAATTAATTATAATTTTAAATAAATAATGGAAAAAATATTTTTATAAAACTATGATATTTAATTTAATTAAAATTAAGTTTGTTTAATTTTATTTATATTATTTTCATCATTTCACTTTTTAAATACATATTGAAACTATATAAATTAATTGTACTTTTATGAAATTTATTATATTGAGAAAATATTTAATGATATATTATTTTAAGAAATAATGATAATAAAAGTTTATAGTAAAAGTAACAGATTATGTTTAAATGAAACGTAATATTATTTTCAATATATTATATATTTATGAATTAGTAATATAATTTTAAATTATTTTTAGAATGTTATATAACAAATTTTTTAAACAAAATTCAATTAGGATAATGTTTTTGAGAAATCATTTTTTTAAATATGTATGTAAATTTAATGTTTTATACAAATGGATGAACTTATTTACAACCAATTAGTTTGGATTTCATTATATATACATATATATATATATATATATATTAAAATTTATGATTTGTAATGTTAATGTTTATATAAACACTCATATTATGTTAAAAACAATAGAAATAATAAATCATTTGATAAAAATAAAATAATTAATAATATTATGTTAACATGTAAAATCATATATATGTTTTAAATATAAAATATCTAACATTATGTTTTGAAATAATGTTAATTATGTGTTAAATAAACAGTTATAATAAATACATTGTAATTGAAAAAATTAAATATATATCTATATATATATATATCGAAATTTTATATATATATTAAAATTATTATTCTATTTAAATAAAAAAATTAAATGTTAAATGTGAAAATATCGGTAGGGTTTCTTGTGTTTGGGGACTTGAGGTTGATGCAAGAAGGATAGGGATTATAACATGGCTTCAAGCGTTGTGGGAGTATAAACTCACACCGTTATGAGTGATTATGGATGAAGATAAAGTCAAGTGGAGTTATGAGGTGAGGTCAAAACATTATAGATCTGAATTAAATCGAATGTTTTTTCTTGAATTAGGTTTAAGTTCTGGTTGAAAACCGAGATGTTGAGATCGAAGAGTCGGTCGAGCAATCGTGGTACGAATGGGAGTTCAACAATGTTTTTTCATCAGATCCGAGTCTGAATCTATAAGAGGAGGTTTTTGAAGAGGATATGAGGGAAAATGGAATTCGGTTTGAGAGATATTCCTCACATCATATGAATATGTATTGTTTATTTGAAATTTGGTGTCTGGAATGGATCACATTCAGTGTATCAATTTCATTTTTTTCTAATTCTTCAACATGCATCAATTGTTTTTGTCTTATTCTCCCAATTAGATCCTTTTTTTAATTATGATGTTAATTTATATCATAATTGTTTGTTTTTGAGTTATCACATACCTATTTTCCATCATTCTTTGTATATTAAATTACATGTTTGCAATCCTTTTTTAACTATTGCAATAATTCTATTTTCTCAACAATTTCATCTACCTTCAATTGTTAACAACCTGTTATCCTTCATCATCAAATCTTGAAATTAATTTTAGTAGATCAAAAGTGAAATTTCATTTATTGTGAATCATCTAATATCTTGAATTTTCCATTTATTTATTTAACTATTGTTTTCAATCGACGTCTTTCGGCTTATTAGTTTTGATTTTGGATCATTTTGATATCATTTTATATGTCCTTTTACATTGCCACTACGCTCAAATAAATTTACAGTGAATCAATTTTCTTACTTTCACAACAAATCCAAAATATAATTTACATGTTGATATAAATTATACATTTAATCTTATCCTACTATGTGTATAAGAAGAAGAGTGAAAAAAGCCTTGTATAGGGTAATATAATGGGATAAAACTCAATTTTTTCTATTTTGTGATTCTTTTTCTATTTTGAGAGAAAAAGAAAGAGAGATAAAACTTATTCCCTCATTTCATCTAATGTCGGGTGTGTTGGATGTTTGGAAAACACCATTCTCTTTTTCCGATTCATCAAAAGTAGAATGATTTTTTTGGGAGGGAATACATATAATTAAATACATTTTAAGTGAAAAGAATATGTTTTATTTCATGAATTTAATTTATGTTTTAAATTTTATTTTCATGGCATTTTAATTTAATTAGAATTTCTCTCTTTGTAAGGGTTTTCATTCATTTAAGTTGTGTTATACTTTTTTGATGCAAAGGGATTATTTTTATAGATAAATAATATTTTTTTAAAGATATAAATATACATACTAGACTTTTGTTTTTAGATTATATAAGGTTTGGTAAATTTCAATATATTTCTTTCATAATTTAATTATCATGAAAATATATGTTGAACAAGTGAAATTGAAGGGGGTGATGTTTTCAATATTTATTTCAAATTTATAATGGGTTTTAGTAAGGGTTCATTTTATTTAAATAATATATGATATCTATTTATCAAATCAGATATAAAATAATTTTTCAATAAATATTTCATGTTTATATTTATTTTCTAAAAAATTGTGTTTAGAAAATAATATTTGATGTACATAGTATTTTTCTATTATGGTATTTTCAGAATTGATTCTTGAATTGTTTATTTAATTAATATATTATTGATCTTAAATTATATGTACATATTTGTATATAGTTCCATTGGAACTAGTAATGTAATTGTGTGTAATAACATTGTCAAAATTTAATTAAATATTTCAATCTATGTCGGATTTAAAAACTATTTGTTCACTTTTTTATATATGTTTTACTCATATTCAATACCAATATTATATTAATATTTACAGTTATCGAAGTTTTTATTTACAATTATAGATGCCATGTAATATATATATTTAGTGGATGATCATCAACATGTCTATAATTTAATTTTCATTGAACAATGATAATTAAACAAGGTTTTATATTATATTAAGGATGTTGTAGTTTCATTTAGCCATGGCCATGTCTTATTCATAATATCGATATTTCATTGTTTCTTATTTTATTCTTTTATTTCAAATTCATTTTATGGTTAAATAAATGATATTATTATAAACATGGATTTCTTCATGTAATGAAATGTATTAGAACATTATATGAAAGATATGAACATTGTTTTTTGATTAATTTTATTTAAGAATAATAAATGTATTCTTTGAAAGAAATGTTTGAATATATTTCATGAAATGTTATATGTCATGATGTTTTGTTGTAACAAAGATCACATGAATGTTTATTTATATTTATATATATTGGTTTATATATAAATGTATGTGTATCTTAATGCATTGACATGTTTTCAACAATCAAAAACTAAAGTAAAAATAAATATATTTGAAGAAAATCTAAAATATTTTCAGAAACTATAGAAACTTAAACATTGTAAATATGGATTGTTAATAAGGAGTGAACCCATTCTTCACTATATGGGAAGGACCAGAAAAAACTCAAGGTTTATGTAGCCCAAACATTTTTTTCCTAAGGATTACTTAATACTTTTAACTGAATCACTAGATTAGTTTAAAAGAGTTTGCAATGGATAAAAAATTTTCACAGAATTATAGTATTTTTTAAAAGTTTTTTTACAAATGTATTTATAATTTATTTCTTTGAATGTTTTATCAAATTAATATTTTTAATTACATTTATGAAAGGTTAGGAAAACTATTTTCTGGGAAATATAATGTTCACCAATTATTTTAAAATTATTTTTTCACAGGTATCTTTAGAGATTATTTTCCGATGTCACCGCTTTTGGAGTTAGCATGTGTGGAAGCGTAGTGGGTAGTTTTTTTATTGTTTTATATATGATAAATGTAATGTTTTGTCTAATTATCTATAACCTAGACTGGTAAAAGGTCTTCATTTGTTTAATGTGCTATGTAATTGTTTAGTTTATTTTATAATAAACAAAAGTTAAACAGCATGTTTCATGCATTGAGTCCGTAAGAGCGGGTTCGAGGAGTTATATTTTCATTGGGAAGAAATTTTTGAACCTGATATATTCCTACATACCAAAGATGGGAAGAAGATAACCATTGACAGGATGGTGACTAAATATACCCAAAAATTAGAGGATATGAGATCAGATAATCCAAATTTATAGTCGGACTCACAGTCTGAGAATCCATCATTATTTGAAGGACTCTTTGTTAATCATTTCACAACACAGTCCCTGTGGAGATATTTCAATACATCGCATTGAACCGTATCAGGATGAGGAACATTAATTAGAGGGTTTTGGGACTGTAATATAACATATGAAGTTACTAATTATCAATATTGGGCATGATAGAGTCTTATTTTTGTCACATTTGGAAGTCCAGATCAATGATCTAATTCTTGGATTGATTGAAAATTATATTTTATGGCCACAAAATGAAGTCAATCATAGTTTGAATTCATTTATAAGAAATAAAATCAGAGATATATATTGTTATTTTAATTTTATTTAATATGGTTGGTGTAATCACAATTTTGGGTCATGAGGGAAACTCATGGTGAGATTTAGATAAGGATAATAAATTTTTAGAGTCTTGTATGGGCAATCACCATACACTGTCTAGTGGGAATAATATATTTGATGAATGTCTATAATTGGGAACTATTGTGTTTTATCAGACATTTAAATAGAAATATTTTATTCTTTTTGGATTAAACCTCAAATAGTTGACTAATTTAACATAATTGTTTTGGGAATCAAGACCCATGTATTGTGATATTTAATGTTTAAATTTTTTTGACTAGAATAGTCAATAAAATTTAACTTCACTATATAAATATGTTGATATTAATTAAAGTATGAAAGAAATTGTATTAGTGGATACTGTTCATATAATTTCTAAAAGGATATTGGCAATATATTGGGATTATTCATAATCTACTAAAGGATAATGGATATGTTTAGTACTTATACACTTTTTCCCAACACTTTTCTAGTTTGTTGGTCTATCTAACAAGATGTCATAATTTTTATTACAGACTAAATTTTTACATGAATGCTATGATGTTGGATAAGTAATTTATTTCATAAAATCAGTCTTATAGGATATGGTATCCCCATATGGGGAACTAAATAGGACCACCCATCCCATCTCATTGAATTCTAGGTATTTAATAGTTGCACATTCTCACAAGTGAAGATCGTTCTACAAAATATATTTATCATGGACCGGGTTATCATGATCATTTTATAATAATTTATAATTTCATTTTTATAATTATGAAATATAATTTTAATAAACAGAATCAAAATAATTATATCATTAGTCATTGGTGTACATAATGGTTCATTGATGTTAAATTAAATCACAATGTAATAATTTTCTATCTATCCATTCAAATGTTCACAATATACTGTTCTTCAGAATACTTATTAACCACTAGAACAATGAAAATATATCACATTTTGTGTAATAAAAAATTGTATTCATACAAAAAAAAATGATTATATTGTATTATGATTTAGGAAACTGTTTCTTGTATGTCATGGGTTTTTTGAGAAACAATCCCATAACAATTATTATGAGTTTTTCTTTTACTATACAGTGATACTTATGAAAAAAAAAATTATATGATAAACCTCCTACCCATAATATTTTATTATTGTTGTGTAATTGTGTATTAATTTATGAGTAAATTAGATGAATTTTTAAATTTTATCATCCATATTCATGTAAATAGGTATGTTAATGTTCACCTCTAAACGATATATAATGGGGTCAGGGTATCATAAGAGTCCATGTAATTTTTGGCGAAATTGTATATTTCTATAAATTCACGAAACTCCACTATTACAAGAATAGATATATAATAAAAAAAAATTATTTTTTTTCTAAATTGGAGTCTTTTTTTTGAAGAACCAATTTGAGAACACATCTTTAGAAAACCCATACCTTATGAGAGAATTCAGCTTCATGAGTTTCAACCGTTGAAAAAAAGTGTTTATTCTCTAGCTAAAAACCTATGAATAATTCCATAATTTAACCTCCATAAAATAAGAATTATATAAAAATCTTTCTTGAGGAACCATAGAATACACCATAATGAGGAGGGATGTCATTTATATGTACATCAATAATTGATTTAGATACTTGTTTTTAAAAACACATCCGGTGATAGATGATTTTCATTGAATATTAATTTCAAAAATTCAATTTTGTTCATTCAAGAACTATATTTTTGTTTTATGGATGATGAAATTCCACCCCATAAATCAATATTTGACACCATATAACTCTTTTTTAAAATCCCTCATGGATATTAGGAAATAATAATTTCAACTACTATAAATTTTGACCTAGAACATTACGAAAATTGGTCTCAAATTTGTGTAATGTCACATGGATAGTGTGAACTATTTTAAATATCACTGATCCAGTATCCCAACATTATGTAATAATTTTCTAGGCTAAAATCACCTCCAAATGTAAAGTATGGATTAATGGGTGAAATCTATTCAACATATCTATTTTAACAATTGTGTTGTTCTAAACCATTTTTCATTGATTGACTATTAATAATTTAGTAAGGATTTCTACATATTACAAATCCATGGGGATTTCTAGGACCATTAATTCCATTCTTACCACCATTTCGATCAAATCATTGAGCTTAATAATATATTCAATACAATTACTGTCATATTACAACTACACTATATGAAGCTCAATATCACCTTTCGATACCACCAAAATATGGGAGGGATCACATTTCTTATTCATATATATTATTAATTTTTATAAAATATGAATTTATAGAACAAAATTGAGAAGGCCCCTTTTTAGAAATGATGATAATATAATTGGTTTGGGTAAAATTAAAATTGGAAAACTAATTTTATAAAACATTCAACAAAAAATCTATATTAATTGAAAGATTAAAATATCAAATTAAGGATTGATCATGTGTCTATGATCGATCCTTAATCCTAGAACACTACCCCTACCAGCACATCATCCTCACAAATCAACCAATTGTGGAAACCAATCACCCCCAAACCAAATCAAATGATCGAAGATTAAAATTTCATGGGGAGACCAATGTAAAAAAGTATAGCTAACATAGTATAACCTACTTAGAAAACTAGATTCCTCTCAGGTCGAATATACCAAAACCAATATATAATCCTTTAATTTAATAAATGGAGAAAGGATATAAGGAAAAGTATGTAATAATAGAGATCAAAGAGGAACTGACCTTGCGAGTAGGACACCACCTACTCAAAGATGGGTATCTCGTTAAAAACCCAACCATGAGAACTCCTTGAAATATTTCACTTCTTATATGATTTATTGACATCTACATTATCTTACATTCATGAAATACTGTCATATCCATCATAAAATAAAAATAAAAACATAAATTTCATTGAATTCGGCTGTAAAATCCACCATCAAATAGTATTGTTGTCGTCAACAAAGAAAAAACCAAAAATGAAAATCATCATGATAAGGTGAGAAAAAAATATCCAATGGATGTTCAACCAAGAAAAAATCGAAAAATTCTTGAGGCTATACATCATCAAAGACTGAAATACGCCTACATGAATGAAATACCACATGAAAATAGAAAATATATAAATCGAAACCATCAAAAAATAATAAAACATTTATGAAATTGTCAACCAAAATGAATAAAAAATCCCAGAAAAATAATGATATCACAACCCACACATCCCAAAACTACCCAAAAATATCCACTACATCAGACCGAAATCCATTCTATTGTATTAATTCATGCAGAATATAATACCACCCAACTCAATATTTCCAATTAATACATTGTTTATTACATATGTTAATAGTTAATAAAACCTAGAATATTGATATGTCTACTGTTGTTTGGTAATAGGTTCATTATAGAACAATTTAAACAATAAAAACATCATCTTATTAAAAAATTCCTTTACATTACCAAAGTTAAAACAACCTATGATAACATGGGGACATTCATAATAGAGGTTTCAGTTATAAATAATAATAAGGGAATAAAAATAAAATAAAAGGATTATGGTAATACATGTTAGAAATTATTAATATCAATTGGTCACAAAAAGAGTATAAGTAATAAATATTAAACAATAAGATGTGATAAGGAATGATAATCATAATGTATACATGGTAAATGTTAGATCAACATAAATCCCTACATCATAAACATATGTCCATGAAAAATCCTAATACATCATTGTGGAAAAATGTAGTATAAGAGATCAAGTTCACAACCTATCCCAACAAGAAATCCCAGGATAGTAAGTATTACCCAATTCATTGGAATACTATTTCATTCAGGGTCCACCCATCATATTCATGATATTCTCAGGATTACGTGTTCCAAATAAATCCTAAAACATGAATTCATTTAATATAATATTTTAATCCACGATCATGGAGAGTGGAATAAAGTCATTAATGTACAACATAAAATATGTATATGGACATTAAGGTAACATTTCAGGATAGTAAATTGGAATTGTATTCACTACCTAATTGTTCTCCCATAAGAAATCCCTTTGAAATTTCTACTTCATAACTACATCCCATAAAATTAATAAAATACTTTGATGAGGGGAAAATGGGTCAATAATCATTTTTTAAGTCAAATGTAATGTTAAAGGGATAGGTTAATACATATTCCAATAGTATTAATATGATGTATAAGACATGATATGATAATTATACTTGAATAAAGAATAATGTGTATTGATCCCTTACATGAGTGTTTGAATCAAAATTCATCAGAGAGAATTATTGAGAGCTTTGGGGAATATTGGAATAACTATAGAGTGTGGGAGGAAGATTAGAGAAGTGTTCCAATGATATTTAGAAAAGATTAATGTGTGTTTTTTTGGGTTTTTATATAGAATGAGTTTGGATTTATTTATTATTTAACACAAATAGGTTTTTGACTCTATATAAGAAAATTTCAAAAATGAAATAACATACCCTGTTTTCCCCTATTTATTCAAGTGAATTGGAATTATTTCCATTAATATAAAATATGAATGGCCAAAGGAATTTAAAATAACACCATTATTCATTTCAAGTCAGTCATTCTATGTAACACCCCATGAAAATTTAAAAATAAATTAACTATTTATTTAATGATTTGTTTAAAAATTAAAACTAATTAATAAACAATTTAAAGAAAATGATTATTAATATCGGTTCTAATAAAAATATGTTTTGTTACAAAACATAAAATTTTTCTTTAAATTTCTTGAAATAAATTATTATTCTAAACAAATACTTTAAATGACTATATATATATATATATATGAAATTATTATTTATTGACTAAAATAAAAGGCGATATTCAAAAAAATAATTAAAAAAGTAAAAATATGTAAATGGGAAATTAATAATGAAATATTAATTTTTAATTTTTAATATATATTATTATGAATTATAATGATAGTTTAAATAATATAAATAAATAAATAAATATTTTATACTCACAAAAATATAATATGAAAATTATAATATTTACAATTTTGTTATTATAATAATGTATTATTACTATTATTTTAAATTGTACAATTGCTATTATTATTAATATATATAAATATAGATTAATTTTAAAATAAAACAGAATATATATATAACTATAATATAATAAAAATAAAATGAATTTAAAAAATGAAATAATTGTTAATGATGTGGTGGATTTTGTTTTCTGAGGGTTTCAGGGTAACCATTGGTGGAGAAAATAGATGGTTCAAGCTTAAGATGGTATAAGTCGAGCAATGGTTCAGTAAGGATGAAAAATGAGTTTGTATTCATCATTGGGAGAAGAGGTCGATGGAATGCTATACATGGAAGTGAGTTGAGGAGCAAAGATGAAGGTGAGCGTGATTCCATGATCAGATCAAAGGAAGACCAGGTCTGTATCCTGTTTGGGGTTCTGATTTCAATTTATGAAGTCAAACTAATTGTGTGGATTCGGTTAGGGTTTCTATATTCAGATTTCTATGTTTTACTTCCTTCTATTATCTGGATCTTAACTTTTGATTGTTTTTCGGTGTAAAATTTTTTTAATCGTCGTATTCTTCATTTATCATCATAACTGATATCGACTTCTGGTTTGGAAATCTCCTTAATAATGAATGTATGATTGTGTTATTGCAGATTTATTTGTCTGAATCATATGTTTTGGTCCGGTTAATGTAATAATTTATTTTCAATGATCTATTTTCCAGTCCTATTGAGTTTTGAAATTCTGGAACTCGATTTCATTGTGAATTAATTTGATACCACTTTCAACATAACAAGTTATCCTGTTTTTTATTAAATATTCATCATTTTATTTCATTTCCTGTATTAAAATCATAAAATTACATGTGCATCAATTTTCTACGATTACGTTAGACAATTCCTTTTCATTAATTATGCTTCAAATTTGAATTTGTTCATTATTTTCATAATTAGTTAAAATCTATATCCACATTTATGTATTTTTCTGGGAAATTTTATTATTTAAATATATATATGTAAGAATCAAATCATTCTTGAAATCTGAGCATATACCAATTTGATATATATAATATACTTTTAAGACTATCTAAGAGTGTATCTAAGAATAAGAATAAATTCCTTTGATATTCGAAACATATTTATACACATGAGTGATATAATAGGAAAGAAGAAAGTAGGCTTTCATTAATTCTTATGTTTTTCTATGAGAAGGTAGAGTGTCATATTTTTTATTTTTTCTTTGAGAAAAATATCTTTTCCAAACTGAAATAAATTAGAAGTATTCCGGAAGTAAAATCATCAAGAGTGATATTCAAATATTTGTGTAAGGTATTTTTTATATATTCATAAAAATTACATTATAATTTTATTAAGGGATAATTTTATTTTATTTTCAAAATTATATATTTTAAAAAATTAATAAGATATAGATAATTTATTTGTTTCAAATTTATTATTTTAATTTTATGGGTTTTCCTCATTAATATATTTCTTTTTATTGTTTCAAAATTATGTTTCATAATTTATTAATTAGTGAGATTATTTATTTATTTATTTGAAAGTGAAATTTTATGTAAAGGGAAATTATTTATGAAACCCCTTATTTTATTATTTACGTTTGTGTTCAAAAATTATTTTTTTAGAATTATTTTAATTACATGAGAGGGATATAACTATATATTTATTAATGTTTATCTTTTAATATTAATTCATGCCAATCTTGTTAAGGGATGATCCTACTTTTCAAATATTTTTGCTAATATGAATTTAATCTATAATTATGAGACACATATTTATTTACTTGCTTAATTTTTGGGTTAATAAATTCTTTAAATAAATTTTGATATAAGTTGAGAATATAATAATTTTATCATGTTATAGACATGAAATATAAAAAACAAGGTTATTTCCATACATAAATGATTTTGTTATCATGATGTTTTACATTAATATATTTATGTACATATTAAATCCATTTTCATTAAAACATAAGTGAAAATAAATATGCATTCATGAACGGATTATTAATCATTTAATGAAACGAAACATTGATGATTTTATGTGAAATACATAAACTATCTTTTTCTAAAGATTAATTTTAAGAAGGAAAACTTATATGTTCAATATTATTAGTAGTTTATACCTTTATGTAATTATTTCATGTATAAAATAAATTGAACAAATATTTCATTGATATTTTATTTACATTAATGATGATTAACAATACATGTGGTTAAGAAATGTTTATGTACCATATGATTTGGTCTTAACAAGTTGAATATGTAATATTCAATGAATACAAGTAGTTATATAATTATATATAAATAAAATCGAATAGGTTTATTTATGGAATGATTATACATAAATTAAAATATATATCCAGTGAAAAATTATATATATGATAAGCAAGTTAAAAATGATTTTTATAAAAACGGGTACTTGAACATTATAAATATGATAAAGAATTTGAGAGTTAATCCATCCCTCAAGTGGGTATACCCAAGACAACTTTCAAAGTATCAAGTGGCCTTAGTTGTTTTTTTATGAGCATTCTTAATATTTTTAACTGAATCTGTGTATTAGTTTATAAGATTTTTCAAAGTATATTTAGTTGTCAAAGAATTATAATATTTTTTAATAGTTGTTTTCCAAATATATTGATAATATGTATTATCTATGGGATATTTTAAATAGGATTTTCCAGAAGGTTTTCAATACTTCTTACTGGGAAATTGAATTCAGACCATAAATTTTAAAATTACATTTCACATGTATCATAGATCTTTATTTATAGATGTCATCATTTTTTTACATAGAATATGTTGAAGAATAGTGGAAATGGTTTTATTATAGTTTTAACTCTAATAAATTTATGGTTTTGTATAATCATTTAGAATCTAGACCGGTAAAAGGTACTCGTTATTTCAAAGTGTTGTTTAATTTTTCAGTTCATTTATAAAAAATATTACACAACATTTTCAAGCACTAAGTCCAGAAGCGTGGGGTCATGGTGTTATATTCTCTTAATGAATTTATTTTAAAACCATAAATTATATACCTGTTTTTGGAAGATCCATAAATACTTTATGAAATTAATCAAATACACGTAAAATAAAATTACTTTTGAAGGGAAAATATATATTTTTTCATGGATACCTTTTATATTATTTATTACATCTCTTATGGGTAATTCTTATGTCATAATTAACATAGTATATTTATTCATCATAAAATTTTTTCCCAAAAAGTGTATTATTTAAAAAAATTTGAAAAATTATAGATTATATAATTTCAAAAAATTAAATCCAAAAATAATATTAATTTTCTAAAAAATATATATATATTTTTTCATTTTCATTATTAAAATAAGAATCAATATTTAGTGAGGTATTTTGGGTTTTTTTCTGGAAAAGTTTTAAATCCTCAATAAATATTACATTTTATTAAATTAAAATAATATGATCATTTATATAAAATAATAATTACTAAATAACTATAGTTTATCAAAATATTATTTATTTCAATAATCCAATAATTCCCCAAAATAAATTCTATAATTAAATTTTAATATCATAAAAGAATTAATTTATTTGTATCAAAATAAAAAAAATATATAATGTTAAAATAATATGATGAATATTTTCACAATATATATTAAAAACTAATGTTCATATCATAATAAAATGGTTAAGATAAATGTTCCTTTAATACACTAGAAATCTCCCAAAGGGTAAGGTGAGCAATAATAAGAATTTCATTGGGTGGTTTGGATAACATGTTTTGGTCCAAGATCCCAATTACCTTAATCTTCTATTATAAATAGGTTTTATCAACCATTAGTTATTGGATCTCAGATTGGGATCTATTAAGGGAAACTTCCTGTAATTATATATCCCTTGAAATCTCCAATAAATTGTCTTAATAGTTTATAATCCTACTAGTTGAGGCTACGAGATCCCTTTTCAATGTAAACTGGATTTGCTAAAACCATATATTGATACTAACCATGTGTTCAATATTCAATGTCTATATTGTCAATGAAATGATGATGTACTATATTTTAAATCCCATATGATATAATAAATAAAAATGAGTTCAAGTGTTTTCTGTAACCAAATTACATAATAATACATTTAAATAAAACAAAAGGGTAATTTTATTTATTGTAGTTTGGGTCAGTACAGACTTCCCTCTTAATAAAAGTTTTCCCAAATATTTTGTTTTACCACACAAAAATATATGAGGATAACTTTGTTTCATCACCTCCTCTACTTACAATATTTCTTCTTATAACATTTAGATTCTGAAACACACTTTTACTATGTTATTTTTATTATTATGTTGATCTTTATAACTATAATCTATGGTCTTCACCAGCTACTCCTCATTTGAATGTTAATTCTCCAATGGTAACACCATTGGATTCATTATATGTACATGGTGTGGTATGTAAATTATCAAGAAGGATAGATGGAATACTTCATGTACTTGATATCGGTTATGTGGAAGCTCGAGATGATTGGACACCATTCAGATGATATAATAGATCCAAAGGGGATGATGTATCATAGGCTAAGCTTTAGATTCTTCCCAAAACACATTTGTTTCTACCATGAAGATATGTGTAGGATTAAAATACATCTAATATGAAAATCTAGATTCATTCGATTATTTTCACCATAGATCTTCTATCTGTTCTGAAAAGCCTTGATGTCTTACTGAATATTCCTCACTTTTCCCCCATTTATTTGGCAATTTCATTACCCATCAGTTTTCGTTCCAAACAACATCCTAGCTTGTAGTTTTTATTCACCTATTCTCATATAAGTATTCAAAAGTATCCATTTGGATGCATGTGTGAAATGTGTTATTGTGAGAGAACTCATTGAATGGAATAGGGTTATCCCATCCCTCTGTTTAGTCAATAAATTATTACCTCAAAATGTACTCAATTTTCTGGATTTTTCGCTCAGATTGGGAATTTTTGTGAAGATTATATTCCATACTATTGTTCATCATAATATTTAGAGTATGTTATAGACTTTTCAATAACATGGAGTTGAATCTCAGATATTGATTGATAGAATCAATAGGGGTAATTCATTAATACATACCACTTTATATATATATATATATGTTCATGTTGATCCATTAGGAATCCCCCATGAATAATAATGATGTTTTTAGTATTTTTAAGATGATCCAAAATAAACTACATAACATTGATTCTTCTAGATGTCCTTGGATTCCTAGTAAAAAATTACATGTTGATGTTTTACAATTTCCATGATTATGTGGGAAATGATTGAATTATCCAATTTTATTTTTTCCTTTATTCATTCTTCAGCTGAAATAAAATACTTGTTTTTGTATGTTCTGTGATCTCCCTGTTCCTATTTTACCACCATCAGTGTTCATTAAGAACTCAATACAACTTTGTGATTTCTAGGTGCATGGATAAGGTTGATCTATGTAAATTATACAATATTTCATTCTTTTACTCAGGATTTGGTGGTACACAAGTTATTGAGCCAACTAACACAAAACCATATTTATTGCCATTGAATTGTGAGGATTTATCATTCATATAGTTTTCCCATTCATATGAATTCCTACATTATCTTTTTCATCATACTTTAACCTCTCTAATAGTTATGGTTAACAAATCATTTGTGAATGGATGATGATGTTCCCTAATTTATGATTCCCAATTCTATCCTTTCTATAAATGTGATTATTGGGTCCCTCTAAATTCTCATCAATGATTGAATTGTAATATTAGTTCTAAATAGGTCATCTCCCACATTATTCAAATTCCCTATACAGTACTGAATTGAGAAGTCATAGTCTTTGATTATATCTAATCATCTTCATTGGTACATATTCAACAATTTTTTTGATAATATATACAAGTATTTTTTTGATCCGTAAAATATCAAATCTCTCCAGAAAATGAAAATTTCTAAAAACAATTGATGTGAAGTTCACAAGAACCAACTCCAGTTCATGTGCTGGTAGTTTTGTTTATTAACATTGAAATATTTTAAATCACAGTTTAGCACATTGTAATTATGAAGTGACACATTGCTCAATCACTTCTTCTATGTAATGATGAATACCACAAATCATTCTCCAGTTGTTGTTTGTTTTAGTACAAAGTCATTGATAAGACTCCTATTTAGTTCCAGGGGTCTATCTCCACAATCATTATTATATGAAAACATGACTCTCGTTATCTTGGTTAGGGTATTTGAAAATCACGAAAAAATTCTCAAAAATCGATGATAATAACCAGATAATCTTAGAAAACATTGAATATATTTTTATAATGTCAGAATTTTTTATCCTTCAACAAAACTATATTTAAAGTGTCCATGTATATCCCAATGATTGTAATAATATTGCCCAATAAAGATAATTCCTTTATCTTGAATTCATAAATGCAATACATGGTATAATGATTCTCCTTTCATAGGGTCTTAGTCACATTCCTCGGATACTATTAATGTCCCTCCTTTCTTTTAGGGTATATTGTAAAATCTTATATAAATAAATCCTAATTTTTTAAGAAATATTTAAAGACTCTATTCAATATATCCATTAATATTTATGGATCATTACTAAGCCCAAAATGTGCCACTACAAACTCATAGTTCCTCTACATTGTA
Source organism: Viscum album (assembly GCA_963277665.1). Lineage (NCBI taxonomy): Eukaryota > Viridiplantae > Streptophyta > Magnoliopsida > Santalales > Viscaceae > Viscum > Viscum album. The sequence goes on along the minus strand of OY728162.1, from coordinate 1,361,275,802 downwards.
TGATAAGAATTGTTGGGGATATCCCCCCTTCTTAACCATAACATTGGAATATCTAGACCGTAGTTTAACTATGGAGAAGTATTGCACTCTGCATAGATGATTAAAAAATTCAATAATAAATGGTAGATGATACTTTTTCTTTACCATCATATTTTTTTTATCATGATAATCATTGGAAAACCACATTGACGTATCATTTTTCTTTAAGAAATGGAAATATGCACCCCATGGTAAAGCACATGTTTGTACGAACCCTTTATCCAAATGCTTCAATAATTATTTATTCAGAACCTCTTGTTCCATGATGGACATTATCTATAGATTCATGGATAATAGAAATTCCCTAATAATAATATAAATTAAAATTTCAACCTCTCTGCTATTAGGAAGACCTTGAAATTCCACAAGAAAAAAATAATCATATGTTGTCCTAATGGGAATGTATTCAAGTCTGTTACATTCCTTAAACTCAATAATTTCAGCTTGAAATGCTTGATTGTAGGGAAATAATATACATGATTAAGATGTAGGTGAATAAAATTCAACCTACTAGCACATGTATATAATTTGGAGGTGATTAATAATATGGAGAGTTATTTACTTCATGAAGATATTTATGTATTCAATAAACTAGGAAATCCAATCCATCCCCAAAATTTTATCAAACTCCACAAAAGGGAGTATGAAAATGTTAATTTTAAATTTCATCCCTCAAGTTTTTATAGAGGATTAGTTATATTCTTAGGAATGAATAATTTCTACAATATGTTATTAGTGTTATTTATACTATCTTATTGTGTTGTTGTGTTTAAATAGTTCTATAAAATGTCTATAATAAGTAGGAAAGTGTTGAACATGAAAGAAAATGTACATATTATATTATTTAATAAATATCTACCTTACCTATCACTACTTCTTTTTCAGGATCCAACTCAGTTGTTAGGATGGAATAAGCTCTCCATTGATATCAGGGAGGTTGTTGGTCATCTATGAAAATCAATGTCACAATAAATTGGTTTGAATATTTATTGGCTTCTTTAATGTTGAGTAAATGAAAAATCCCACGAGGGTTGACTAGAGAATTCCTTTCCTCAATTTCATTAGAAATGTTCTCCTGTTAGTAATTTATAGATACTTTTTATTACATCCCACACCTAAAGAATTTATTAACAACCCTTGTAAATGTGTGGTGTACCTCTTTCCATACCTCAAAAAAGTGGTATGTTGAAATTTCCTAGAACTATAATACTTATTAATCAAAACACTAGAATTAAACTCCACATTCAGTTTTTATTTCCTTGATACAATTGAGATACAATGATCTCCAATTATAAATCCTGGGAATATTATACCATTTCCTCATTCATATATATGTCTTCTATCTCTAGGAATTTCCCTTGATTATGTTTTATCACAAAAAACAAGCAGTCAACCATGCATTTAGGGGTAATGAAAAACACATACGTTTTTCAGGAATGTCTTGTGATGTTTTCCTCAAATGACATGATATATTCGTTTTTATTTTTTATTGTGGGAATGTAATACCCCATCCTTTTTAATACATATAATGAGTAGATAATATTTATCAAAAATCATTTTTCGGTTTTCCTAGAACCCCATCACTTGTATCTCTTCATCAGGCATCATATTCATGATCATTATCCTCCACTAATCACCTTATACCTTTATATGATAATCATTTAGTATAAACATCTCATGTTCATATCATTTAAGAATGGAGAATATTCATTCAGAATAGTTGATCCATTTTTCTGTCAATAAGTATTCATATGATCCATTTAATGTTACTGACCTATATAGCAAAAAGCTCCCAATTGTAAATTTTACATTCTAAGGTGGATTTCAGTGCTTATCTTGAATCATATTTATATTCATAACATGAATCTACATGGGTATTTTCTTCATAACTGTTTTCATTCTTACTCCCATTTTATTTTTCATCCCATTGGGCAGTTGTCATATTTCACATCCCATTGATTATTTACCAGAGTCCTCCAATATATTGGAATTCTATATAGTAAATGGAAAATTATGGATATTAAATTTTAAAATATTAATCTAGTAGAAGGTAAAACATTGTAAATTAAAGGATAACATCTATATTACAGTTATTTCCTTAACTTTTAAATTTCTAGGATTTAATACTTTTTAGCCATTATTTATTTACTATCTTATATTTTTATGTAAATTTTTTCTTCCAATAATATTGGTTTATAATGTGGTTCTGAATTTTAAAAAGCATATCCCTCATGGGTGACAAACCAAGTGCACAGTAAGCTCATTGTTGTGTACCACGTTACTCCAAGTTAGGCCCTACTAACCTTATTAGAGTTTTTTGACCAAGATACATCTATTCCAAAACCACGTCCACTTGTAGTATGCACACATGTATTTTTTTTAATAATACACTTATGTAATAAATACAATAATTCATGATTTTTTCTTATAACTAATCTTATTGTTAAGGATTTAATTAGATATTTCTAATCATAAATCAAAAACTAACTAAACTTTTCCTGGGATACCAACTTTAACAAACCTAATCATTATTTCATATTAAAACCTGATTTATAAAATAATTTTACACTAAATAAATCAAAAAAATATAGATAATTCAAGTGTATTTATGAATTAGATAGACTACATAACAAATTAAAGATGAAATAGAATGGATTTATTGAAAAATGACTTCAACATGATAACATTTTAAACTACACAGGATAACATAGGGAAAAACATTAAAAAAGGGTGAGAAATATATATCCTTGTATGGGAATAAACAAGACATAACAGGAATAAGGTAACACATGTTCGAAAATAGGCATATTAATGGGGAATACATAGTGTTGGAATAATAAAAATGAAATAATGGGACATGATATAATATGGTAATAATAAAGGAAACATGGGAAATATAGAAACAACTTAGAAAACACTACATCATAAATAATTTTCAGAGATAACATTAAAAAAATAAATATGAAAATAGTAAAATGAAGAAATTATGTTAAATCACTATACCAAAATAATGTATAATGATACTTAACATTACCCAATGAATTTGACTATTATTTAAATCTGGTGACAAACATCAAATTCATTTCATTCTCATGATTATGTGCTCCACATATTTCATAAAACATGGGTTAATTATTCATTATATATTATTTAATTATCATGTAGTATTGAATAAATACATATAAGTGACATATAAAGGAATTATAATTGTATTAAGGTGAAAACCCGTGATCATAAATGTGTATGGTATTCACTACAAAATATTTCTGTCATTGAAAATCACGGTGAAATTTTGGTAGCATAACAATATCACATGAAATTCAAAAAATGGAATGATGAGATATAAAATTGAATACAGTAATTTGTACATAAAATTGGATGAAATAGGGTCATGTAAATACATATCCACACAATTGGAATTGGATATCGAAAGGGAAAGATAATAATGAAACATGAATACAGAAGATAACATGAAGATCCTTTGAGTGTGTGTAACAAAATATTTGGGAGACGATTCTTCAGAGCGTGGGGAACTATTCGAGGAATTTAGATATTTGAGGGAAGTGTAAAGGCATGAAATAAGGATTTTTTGTGAAGAGAAATTGGACCTTGACTTGGTTTATATAGGAAATGAGTTTGGATTTCTTAATAATTTCTCGAACATAGATTTAGGACTGTGTAAAATAAAATACAAAAAACCTAAAACCATATGATGGTATTTTACAATGGTTTTTTAAAATGGGATTGGATTCCATTATTTTATAACGTAATGAGACAAAATTAATTAATAAAATTCCATTTATTATGTAGAAGTGAGTCATTCTCTCAATTAAAGGACATTAAAAACATAAAATATATTAATGGTTTTTGAGGATCTGTAAATGCATTATAAAACTAAAACAATAAACCTAAAATAGATTTATATTAAATGGAAACATATATTTTGTTGTGGATATCTATTATATTACTTATTACCCAACCTAGAGGTAATTATGTTGTCATAATACATACCTTATATTAATATTCTCTTTAATTTTTACGCAAATATTCGATTATCTTCTAAATTTTTGATGCATTTTACATTCGATAAATTCTATTATATGACTCAAAAAAATATTCATTATGTAAAAAAAATTATGTTCAATTATAAAATTAGAATTAATATTATATAAAAATGGTGGGTTTTTACAATAAGAGTTTCTGATGAATTAAAAATTCCATTTGAAATCATAAAAATAATAATATTAGTTATTTTAAATAAAAAATATTTCCTAAAAATATTTTTTATTATTTGAAAAACCCATTAATTCATAAAAAAATTTATATTTTATATTTTAATATTATAGAAATATACAAATTTCGTTTTATAACATCAAAATAATAAACTTTTATAAGGTACAAAATAATAGAATAGAAATATATATATTATTATATATAGAAATAATATACATACTAATATTTATAGGTTCTTGATATATATCATTTTATTAAACCAGAACATTCCCTAGTGGTATCACATGTAGCTGTGAAAATTCATGTGGTTGTTCAAAAAAATGGATTGGGTTGTGACTTTGATGATATTGAACTTCTCACAAAATTTTTTTCACTGTTGCATATGTTGTTGGCTCTCAACATGGGTTGGTCAAGGTAAAATCATGGTGATTCTAACTCCTTTGAAATTCCAAATAAATTGGATTCGTAGGTTATTATCCTATAGGTTTAGTCCACAACTTCATTTTATCTATGTTAATTGGATTGGTAAAAAACTATATTCATTCGAATCATGTTATCACATCCCATTAGTTATATTGTCAATGGTTGTAAGAACCAAGTACTTCATTGAGGTATAGATTGCCTTGTTTTCTATAAACTACTATTTTAACTACATCAATAGAGATTATTGAGAATTCAAATTGGCGTCATGAAGGTTTCATGGGTGTCTCGAGATATTCCGGAATCTGAAACCCTATTTTTGTTTTAAAAGGGGAGGAAAAATATTTATTAAACAATGTGTGTTGAGCCTCATGGCTGTGTGGTCGTGCCTATTTTAAAAAGTCATTTATAAAGGATTTTCATGAGGGTTATTCTTGGTTAGTAAAAAATGTGGGGTAACTATACGAGTGGCCTCATACATATAAGAAATTGTGCGAGGTTTTAGCATGGTTTAAGAAACCCTGTAGTTAAACCATGCATAGCTATAGTTTAAAGAATTTTCATAATTGTTAATTAAATTAAATTTAAATTTAAACCTAATTGTGTTTCTCTTAATCAAAATGCAATGTCACCCTATCATTAAAAATGCCCTCCTATTGGACTATTCTGTGATTTTAGATCTACTTATTGTTTTATATCTGATTTGAACACATCTCATCTGCTTAGATATTTAACTGTAAGCCCTAAATAACAATTTAAACATTCCTGGTTCTTAGAGATATCGATAATGCAATTTGGGTTTAGTCTTATATGCCCTAATTTCATATTCTTTATCTGTTATTAACATTTAGTCTATATCAGGATGTATCATAGATTGAAACTGGATGATATATCAAACATGATCCTAAGGTAGGCGGTAATATGCTTTTCATTGAATGTTGGATTGTTTATATGTGTCGGCATGTCGAACGCATGTTTATGGGGAATCACCTAAAATTGAATTTGAAAATTTTCATTTAAAACCATTGAATAGGTAATTGAATCTACATGATAATTCATGGTAGAGGTTGTATTCCTTCAATAAGAACAACCCCATGGGTGATTTTCCATATATGAGACATTTTCGGCCTTCTGTTTTCGCCACCCCTTGAGGTCTGCCCTTTTACCCATTTCATTGGATGATAAAATGGTATTTATTATTATTGAGATATAAATAAGGATACATTATAACAGAATTGTATAAAGGCCATGAGATGGAATATTTCTCATTGCCCCATGTATTCTTATTTGTTCAAGCATATTTTCCTTGTCCATGTGAGTAATGTATATGTGATGACGGGGAAAGATGAAATTTGATAGACTTCCTTAAATTGATTCATTTGCACAGATGAGATATATGATAACTAATCCCTTGGTTTTATTGTTAGGAGTTCTAGGATCATTATTAAATAAAACATTCATGTGATTATTTGAAGGAACCCCTTTTGAGCATAGCCTGGTTTTTGTATTGACTTAATGAGAATAAATTGCACCATTTGTTTCTTTGATAATGTGAGTTATAGGATAACCACAACATGTAGAATATTCTTATGAAATTGAATCATATAATACTATATAATCCCATTTGAGTAAATAAAAGGCCATGTCTTATGGGGTTTTACTATGCTTGATTCACCCCATTGAGGTGATTTCCATATTAGATACTTCTGGTTTTGACGTTGCAATGATAAATTAAATGTTAATATAAATTGAAAGGGTTGGATGATAAAAAGTCTTAAGTGATGCCTGTATTTACCGTAGAATTAAATGGAAGGACTCATATGACTATTGAACTTTATACATATTTGTGATAAATGGATCCACATTAGAATGGTAGGGACGATCTAATTTTTAATTGTTAATAATCCATGAGTGACACATGGATGTATTGAGGGTTTCCATAGACAGACTCATTGAGGCTGGACATATATGTCATGTGATACATTGATTCCTATAAATATTCCATGTATGGACTCAAAGGGAATTTCACTATTATTAAAAGGGTGATACTCATGAATACATTGAGAAGTGTAAAATACAATCTTGATTGGTTAGGATGTTATACCTAACCTAGAGTGATATCAGGTTCCTCAAGGGTTCAAATGGGATGAGGATGTAATGTGTTGGCAGATAATTCACCTAGCATTAAACATTCATTAAAAATTAGTTATTCAAAGGATGGGATTAGGTTATAAATTTAACTATAAATGAAATGACTTATGATTTTTCGTCCATGCCAAAGAACAATCATGTATTTAGTCTTCACTATTACATGATTGTATGGTATTCTGATGAATCTATTTTGCAACCAATAGCATGGAATATTCTAGATTTGAACTAGATCTTTAGAATTTTTAATAAAATTTAATTATATTTTTTAATTAAATGAATAAAAATGAAAACCTCTCCATGTAATATTTTTATATTTAAGTATTTCTATTGTTCTTGTTTCAAATTTTTTACTATATACATTCACTTAATGGGACAAAGTTGTGGCTTTCGATGCTACTGAAATTATTTTTGCCTTTTTGTACTGTGAAGAATGTATTTTATATGGATACAGTGTAATTTTGTTGGCTATTTTTTAGAAACATGAGACATTCATCATTATCATGTATATGATATGACTTATGTTTCTTTTATACTATTTGTCTTTCATTGTTCACTTTTGTTGTATGATATTATAGATTCTGCTACATGTATGATATTTATACATTGTTATACTCTACAAATAAGATATTGGTGTCCCCACTAACTCACATAGTCCCTCATTGTTAGTCGATAGCCTCCAGTGTTTGCGTATATGGATGTTAAGCCACGTGGTACACCGGGATTAGGAATCCATTTAGCTTCCCACCATGACTAAGATGTTACAAAGAGGGTATCATAGGAAATTTCCTAGTTTTCATTACTCTTTCTGGACAACAGAATAGGATAATAAGGAATAAGAAATAGGTAATGAGATGTTCCCATGAGTATATAAGACATTTACTATATAAATTCTGAATTACAATAAATTAAATTGATTTTTTTTATTTTTTAAAATTACAGTTGATTTGATTCCACCGTTGGTTGATGCACTTGATTTATGATATTATGGTTGATATGATTTTGGGAATTTTCTTATTGGAACTTTATGAGATGAATGTATTCCTTCCCATGTGTTATATATTATCCTTATAGATTTAACATTCCTTGCATTATTCCATTACATTTAGGATGCATTACTGATCGTGTGTTGTTGTGACAGTTGTCATGATAAACATGCCTAATGTTCTATTATGTAAACTATGATATGTTATATTGTGATTTTGGTGGATATGAATATTTGATCCTTAAGGTGTATGTTCTTTCTTGGAACAGAATTTGGCAGATCATTTTCAACCTTATGGTGGATTTTGTTATGATATTCCATTGGTGGACATTATGGTATCATAATTTGTGTGTATGGGACCCTAAGGATCAAAATTCAGTGTTTTAGTAAATTTTAATTTTATAGGGAATCTCATAATGTGAAATGAGTATCAATTCAATGAATTTTAATGTTAACTCGGTTTGAAATCGAATGTATATAAAAGCATGTTAAACTAAAATGGATTATTATAGGGTGCTCAACATGACCCAACCTTAGTAGTGGGTGTTAGGTAGTGTCTCTTACTTATTGAATAACATGCATGAACTAAGGTACACGCATAGGGGTGAGTTCATATAAAGTAGTGTTTTTAGCAATCCTATTTTTTTCACTTTTATGTTATGAACTCTTCATTTATTGTTTATGGAGGTGGGTGTTTGGCATGACATATCTGTTCCAAGATTAAAACTATTAAGTGTAAATCAGTAGGCTAGTGATGATCACACTATGGAGGTGGTAGGTAAAAAGATACATGTGGAACATCCAGTAGTTCTAGCTGGGGAACAAGCTGTTATACCTGTCACAACCCATCCTCGGGACCCGTGTCGTGACTACCCCAAGCCCACATTCTATAGGTCCGGGCATGGCGTCTAGCACTAAGTCGTAAATCCAGATAAAAAGGGAAGGCATTGCCTTTATAAAGTAAACAAACACCAGAGTAAGCAATATAAAGTAAACACTAAGTAAAGTGGGTACAACTGTATGTTTGGAAAAGTAAATGGTCCAGAATACCAGCCCAACTGAAGTAAAGTACAACTGAAAGAAAGTACAACAACAGAAAGTAAAGCAAAAACGTCGAGCCATCGACTGGGAGTCCCACCTGAAGGATGGGTATAGATAGCCTCCTCAGGTCCTTAGGTCCAGCCATCTGCTCGTGTACATCTCGCCTGGTGGTCCACCTCCAGGTACCAAATTGCTCCACAAGCCTCAACCACGATCAGTGATGTCCCTCATCTGCATCCAACATAATGTAGTGCGGGCATAGCCTGTGCAGGGGTGAGTCTACGCTACTCAGTAGGGACCTTGAGACCCTCAAGGTCTCACTAAATCCAACAAAGATAAACCACAAAGGATAGATACAATCACAAAGTAACATCCAACACTACTTAGGTATATGCCCATACATATACCTAAGTCATCAATTCCAGTTCGGATCCGACATCCGAGCCCAAGTTCGATCACATCCACACAGGATAGTACAACCTAATCCACATAGAAAAGCACAACCCAATCCACAAAGGAATGAAAGTCAATCATATCGAAGATAATGATTAAAAGACAAGACTCATCTCAAACCAAGATTTATTCAAGATGTCGAAAACACAGCTTCTAGGGAACTCCTCCTCTGTCGAGTACAGTGGGTCTGCCGCTACAAACAAGCGCTATCCACTAACCATGAACTACTGAATTACTCCCTTCGTCAAGTACTGTGGGGCTACTTCTACAACCAAACGCTTCACACCATGGGTCTGCTGCTACAACCAAGCGCTCCCACTCATAGCCTATAGAGGTACTCCTTCTGTTGAGTATCGCGGGTCTGACGCTACAACCAAGCCCTCTGCCGCTGTGGGTCTACCGCAACAACCAAGCGCTCCCCACTGGGGTATCTGAAACAATCCATGTCAATAGATCAGCAGTTTTCAAGTCTCAGCCAGATCTAGGGTTTCATAAGGAATGGAAGTACAGTAGTTGTCAATGCCGAACCCATGGAGGATTCCCGTACGGTTGCCTTCGTCGTCGAACCAACACAGGATTCTAGTACGAAAATCTACATCGTCGAACCAATAGCTACTGGGAAACTCCTCCTCTATCTAGTACAGTGGGACTGCCGCTACAACCAAGTGCTTCCCACTAAACATGGACTGCTTTAGTACTCCACCTGTCGAGTACTGTGGGTCTGCTGCTACAACCAAGCACTTCCCACCATGGGTCTGTCGCTACAACCAAGCACTCCCCCTCATAGCCTACAGAGGTACTCTTTCTGTTGAGTACTGTGGGTATTATTCTACAACCAAGTGCTCCTCCACCTTGGGTCTTCCGCTACAACCATGCGCTCCCCACTGGGCTATCGAAACACTCCGAGTCGATCGATCAGCAGTCGTTAAGTCTCAGCCAGCTCTAGAGTTTCTGCACACAGCACGCTCGTTTCTGAGAGAGTCGGCTCCATGAGCCAAGGGTTCGATACATCAACTGACACGTAGACCATCGTTGATTTTTCTCAAAGTTCCGTCATGTCAATAGGAATACAACGCGACAGACTGCGTGTCAATCGGACGTCCGGTCTGAGAGTTATTGGCTTTTTCGTTCCAGGGGCCCGGTTGGTTTTTAAGTCAAAACCAACCCAATCGTACTCTAACTGCGTCCAAACCTCGAGCGGATTAATCCAAAAGGTCCATCTCACTATGAGTACTCTAAAAAAGTCGACGACACATCAATCGGACGTCCGGAGCTCATGTTATAAGCGTTACCGCTCCGAGGGCCCGATTGGTTTCGTGTTCGAACCAACCCGGCCATACCCGAATATCTCCGAAACCTTCAGTGTAATATAACAAAAGGACCGCCTCAATCCAAGGATTGCATTGCAACTGATGGTGTGTCGATCAGAGGTCCATATCCCATGTTATGGGCTTTTGAACGGAACTGTCCGAAAATTGGGGGGGTCTGGGCTCGGTCCTACCCGGACCAGTACCTCCTGGGTCGGCCCGAACCGGGTCAACCCGACCCGGGTCCGGGTCCGGATCAAATTGGGTGTGGCCCGTCCCAGCGGGCGTGGCCCAGCCCGGCCGGCGCGGTCCCGCCTGACAGGCACGGACCGGCCGCGGCTCAGCCAGCGTGGCCAAGCGGGTGCCGCGGAGTGGGGGGGGGGGATCGACCCTCGCCGCTTATTGACGCTGGCAGCATATAATGCCACTGCCGCACCATCGCAGATCCTGCGGCCGCATGGGATCTCCGACCTCGCCGCTGCGGCACAACCACGACTGATCCTTTTCGGCGGCGCATTGGGCACTGTCCCCTCCAGGCGCGCCGACAATACCTTCCGCGGACCACCGAACGCACTACGATGGTCCGATTTTCCCGTTGTCTTCGTCAGCGGTCCTCCTGGGACCCGATCTTCACTGTGAAGGGTTTCAAATTCCTTTTCTTCCCTCTTTGTCATCGCTAGTAGATCCGCACACGAATAAACAAACTGCGGAGGGTTTTGGGGCCATTTTTGTTCGGCACGCACCCTCCGCGTTAGGTGTTTTTCAAATGACAATCATTAAAAGACATACATTATACAATTGTATAATTTATTCAACGTAATTTATTCAAACACCCTAAAATTAAAATACTCATGCACGAGGGGTTAATTCACATATACACTTTATATGGAAACCCCATACCAGGAAGAAGTCATCGAACGAGGATCGTCACGGAGAAACGACGTCGCCGAAGATGGCATTACTGAAAGATGCTATATACGTCGTCGGTGCATGCCCGGTGAAAGATGAGGCTTCTCGCTTTCTTCGACGCAGGAAGAAGGTTCAAATATGGCATGACATTCTTCGACGATTCTTCGGAATTTATTGCGAGGAAGATGAAGTTCTTCAAGACCGCGAGAGTTCTCCACTTGATTCCGCACAACGAATCCACCACAAAAAAATAAAACATTGTCTTATTTTTATTCACACACATATGTGTCAACATTAATTTGAAATTCAAAAATAATTCACCAAATTAATTAACACGCATTGTCCAATTAATGAGTTGTTTAATTGGCATGTAATTAAAATTTGAGGAGTTTCAAATTAAATGCTAGAGGGGGGGGGGGGTTCAAAGGGGTGTTGAGGAAATTGAAGGAGGTGGGGGATCATGTGGGCCCCACCCCAACTTCCTAGCATCTTCCTTTTCCACACACTTAACCCACCGGTAAAAAATAAAATTACATTGTAAAACAATTTTATTTTTATTTCTCATATTATTTTAACATCTACTCCCGAGAAAATGAAAATCTAGGAATGTTCATCATAAGAAATTACTAGCGCTGCGATTCCATCGGTGCCCATGGATTTTGATTTCGATCCCCAGTTCAAATTTTAGGAAAACCCACTCATTAGTTCACTGAACGTATCAGAGATAAACTTTGTAAATTGATTCCGGGAACATCGGGACTCGGATTCAGATGCTGTCAGAAACAACGCACTCATAAAATTCCAAATAAAATTAAGAAAAACAATTATCCTTGATATTTGGGGTTCTTTAGAATTCCATATGCAAGGTTTGATGTAACACCCCAAGCTTCTACGGTACGCTTCTCTTTGAATAATGTGATAGCGTGTGTTGTACGCAACACCGAGTTCTAACACACCATAACTAATCAAACTAGCCGTTATGAATAGTAATACCTACTTTTTGAAATTATATATATTTTATATTTGCAAATGGACTTCATTTTTGGATTCGGAATATCGAATTTAGCCTAAGGTGAAATTTTGGTACATTTCGGATAACTTTCATATTTTGATGAATAGTGAAAATTACTAAATTTTAATTAAAAACAACTTTTTTAATCAAAATAATTAATAGTGATAAATTATGAATTTGAGTGGTTTTAAAGTATATTTAGAATATATTTTTACCATTTAATATAATTTTGGTCATTGGACATAATTTTACAATTAAACTGAACATAAACAAGTGTCAATCTTTTGATAGTTATTATCTCTTAAAAACACGCTTTTTGTTTTGACAGCGGGAATTAATTTTAAATTAATTTCTGACACTTCTGTGTTTTGAATTTAGAAAAATGGATTCCATATTTGGAATCAGGATGTCCAAATTGTGTAAATAGGTAACTTTTATTTATAGACATTTTGAATAATTACTGTTGTAGATATTTTATTTACCATGGTTAAGGGTAAATCCGGTAAATAAGGGTTAAAAAATAATATTATAATAATACAAAATTAACCTAAAACGTTTCCTAACCTTATTGGTGGACACATACCCGACCATGAGCATCCTTGGGTCAATTTGGGGACCCCTTGGAGCCACTTGTATGTGGTAGGGACACTTTATATTAATAAAGTTAAAATAAAAATAAAAATGGCATAAGCTTACATCTTTTAGAAGAACAATTTTTACATAGTGTTATACATGTTGGATTTTCGATTATAAACATTAATTAGAAAGATAAAAAGATTTCCTACATAACGATATTTTATTTATAATTTTTATACATCAAATAATTTAAATTAGTAATGACACAATAATGATGTAATGTTTACCTCATTAATAAATCATTTAAATAAATAAGATTATAATGATTAAACTATTATCTAAAACCTGTCCAATTCTTATTGGTTGATGTTATTTAGAATATGAGTCATCTTATCTTCGACCTCAATGATTTTTGGACCATTATAAAGCGAATATAATTATATTATAAAGTAATACTTTCACTCTTTCCTAAAGAGCCCCTCTTCTCCCTTATAAAAGGAGACAACTTCTACTCATTTCTTCACACCTTAAAAGCCTTTTGGTTCGTCCAAACTCTACCCAACTAACCTCCCCACATCCCTCTCCTCCTCCTTGAAGCTTCCCCTTAGGCAGAAATCATTTCAATAAGTCCTTTGGTTCCAACCAAAGTGAGTTACCTAAATTAAAGGTAACGATTTCTCTTAAATTATTTTCATTTATTTTGCTTCTCCAACCCCCAAACACTTTTTATTTCCTTTCTTTTGTAACAACACCAGTATCCTAAATTTACTAGGATGTTTTTATAAGAAGTATTCAAACTACACATACACACAACTCCATCTAATGGATGATGAACATAATGTTTCTGTGGATGGCAAACTAACGCCTCACGAAACGATGATTGTTCAAATACATCTTACCGCCTCTCATGGTGGCCATTATGATGGCACTGTAATTATATATGATATTAATTATATATATTTTATATATAAGCTTCTGTAATTCCATTTTACTTCATATCATTATTTGTTTCATGTTGTATATACATACGATAATTTCATTTGCGGAAGTGCGGACTACCGCCCCCTTAAAATGATATGACTCGTTCATACGACACATGGAACGTATAAAGGATGGTGTTAATGAACTTAAGAAACATATATAAAATATTATATTATACTGGAACAGTAATATACCTATGTATCATTTGGATTTTATTCTTTTAAAGTAAAAAATTAAATGGAAGTAGCGTTCGTGCGTACGTACGGACTACCGTCTCCACGAACGCGATGAGATTCATTCTCCATCGTATCCATTCAAGTATTATTCTCATTTTAGGGTTAAAAATAATGTTAATATAATTCTGATTTTGAATAAGATATAATCTATCCATTACAAACATTTCTTACGTAACTAAACATTTAAGAAGAACGAATCGATTATCACCTGAAATGACGATAATACTAAGATATTATTAATAAAGCAATGTTAAAAGATCATATATGATATCATATTAATGTATATGATTCTTGTATAATTTAATAACAATTATTTCACCATTATACAGGAGGTTAACCTACCCCAACAAAGGAAAAGTACAAGGTAAGGGTTATTTCACAATCTCTTCATTATCCGAGGTTGTTTATACGTAATAATCTACTGGGATCTCGTTATCATCCACATCCATGTTTCTTCAAAATGTATTTAAAAACATTTTTAATATTTAAAAGAATATGGGTCAAAGTCATTTATACCCTTCTTCGACTTTTTATAAGAGGTTTATAAGGGAATCTTTCCGTCGTTTTCCAAACAAGGTGCTTTTTAACCTTTTCGACAGAATTAAGATAAGAATGTTTTTTTAACTTATATGGCAGGTGCGGTTATTTTCCGCCGTTATAAAATCGTCAAAGCTTCCCTTACAAGCTTATAAAAATATTTTCAAGAAAATGTTTCATTTTATATGACTCTTAAATGATTTCAAAAATAGAAAGAGATATTTCTCTAAAAAGTGTTTTGATTTCATCTATGTCAACATCCTTCGACGGATTTTACCCTTATTTGAAGTTGATTTATTATGATACAAAACTTCTATATTGTATTGAAGGTTTTGTGATATGTTTGACTGTGGATGTGCTATTTTTACACCATTCATAGTTTATGGTGAAATTATTGACATTTCGTATGCTAGTTTTAATATGAATGTTTATGTTATGTTTAAACCTTTTCATAAGGGAATGCATTGGACTTAATATGTGACGGGTGGAGCCCGCTATAGCTCCTCGATGCATCGGTAGGTCTCATGAGACAAACTAGTGTCTTGGCACAGGGCCTTGACAAAATCTTATTTGTAGTCTTGGCACGAGGACTTGGCTATGTGGTTATGATAGTCTGGCATTATGCATTCCAACATTATGAAAGTGGTTATTGATTTTTACATGTGATTATTCGATTAGTAGAATATCCATGTGAGTAACTAAATGGCATTATTTCATTTTTACCATTGCCATTTTATGTTGAAGTTCAAGTTTAAAAGTCTTTTGTTTTAGTTATACATTGCCTTAAAAGTTTATTCTTATTTATGAAAGTTTCTGCTATATTGTTATCCTTACTGGGCATTTGAGATCACCCCTTTTCTATGTTTTATTTTTCCCAGGATGTGAAGATGTAAGTTATGAATGACCTGCAGGGATATTATGAGGGGATTATAGTGTGGATTATAGAGACATTATGTTATTGTAGTATTTTTTCATTTTATGATGTAATGTAAAACCTATGAATATATCTAGTGTTTCCAAGGCTACTAAACCAATCGGTCTTTCGAGATTTGATCTTTCTTGTGATCATGCCAATGTTATGTAATAATGCACCGAGTCTGGGTAACTGGGGTCAGGGCGTTACAGTTGGTATCAGAGGAAGTTTAGTACAAACCTTGGAAGCTATATTTAGATAAACTCTGATTAGAGCACGTATACCCAAGATGAACTTTGAGGATTAGTATAGAAGAACTTCCTAGAATTTTGGTATTGTAGAGATTTTGTGAGTTTTCCAAGCAATACATCCCTGTCTGGATATGAGCAGGTAGAGGCGGCTCTGGCACAGATGTACCTAGGGGTAAAACCCGAAAACACCGCTTTGAGCTAGACTCGAACAGGAACTGGTGCACGACAACGGGCCTTGCTGCACTCTTGGTTACGACACTCCTGGGGGATATGCTTAAGATAACTCTCATTTTCTTTACAAATCATTATGAAGGGGTTATGAGTATATACTTCCTCAAAGAAAACATTTTTATGATTATGGATTATATCCATAAATAGTTCAATTTATGTTAAGTGTTTTATAAGTTTGGGATTATGTATTTTGATTAATAAACTGATCTAGTTTATGCCATTTCTTAGAAATGGCGCCTAGTGGAAGAAATGGAAACAGTATCAATGCACGCACTCCATGTAGGGATTGCCCTCCTGCTCAAGATAATTATAGTGGGGCTGGTGATGCAACTGGTGCTGATCAGCTAATCACCATACTGGGACAACTTACTCAGGTTATGAATAATAACCTTACCCGTATGGAGCACCCTGATCCGCAGCGTGGAGGATCAATGTTAGATCGATTCATGAGGCAACAACCACCAACGTTCAATGGGAATACAAATCCCTTAGTAGCTGAGCAATGGATATTTTCCAAAGAGAAAATATTTCAGGCTTTGGGGAGCAGTGAAAGGGAAAAAGTTATCATGGCAGTTTACTGCCTCACTGGAGATGCTGATCAATGGTGGTCATTGATTCAAAACATGAAGGAAGATGATGAAGTATCAAATATGGAATGGAGGGAGTTCAAAGATCTGTTTTTTGAAAAATACTTCCCTCGCGACCATCGAGCAGATATGGAAAGGAAATTTCTGAGTCTGAGACAGAAGGAGGATGAGAATGTCACAAAGTATGAAGCTAACTTTACAAGGTTAGCGAGGTATCCTGGAGAATATATTCGCAACCCAAGAAGTAAGATTGATCGTTTCTTTGATGGGTTTAAACCATTTCTCCGTCGAGAATTAGTCTCACAATCATTTTCATCGTACGAAGACATTGTCTCATGTGCTATCAAGACCGAAAAGGAATTCTCTAAGTCTTATGACTTTAAAGCAAAGCAAGAGAAGAAGATACCTCCTGATCAATCTGGGAATGGAAATAAGGGGAAGAAGGGAAAGGTTGAATATCCATCTTGTGGTAAATGTGGGAAGAAACACCCCGGTACTTGCTTGAAGGGAATGGGAGTCTGTTACAAGTGTGGTGAAAAAGGCCACCAAGCTCATGATTGCAAGGGGAAGAAGGAAGCTACCAACGTTCAGTGCTACAATTGCAGGGAGATGGGGCATTATGCAAATTCATGTCCTAAGCGTCAAAAGAACTTACCTCAGAAAAGGCCAAGGGATCAAGGCCAGGCTTATGATATCACTACTGCTGAGGTAGAAGCTCCGAAAGACGTGGTGGCAGGTAATTTAATGGTTTCCTCAAGTTTAGCAAATGCATTATTTGATTCTGGATCATCGCATTGTTTCATATCTTCCCAGTTTGCTAAGAAAATTAGATATTTCCAATTTGATTTAATAAGGGAGTTGTCAGTTAAAACTCCTAAGGAAAGTATCGTTGCAACAAAGTTTTGTGAATCAGTCCCCATTAGAGCACATAAATTTTCTTTATCTGCTGATCTCATCGTCATTCCTATGATTGAGTTTGTTATAATCCTCGGTATGGACTGGCTTTCGGAATATGATGCGAAGATTTATTGTAAGAAGAAAGAGGTTACGATTCTTGATGATAATGATAAGGAACACCTTATTTTTAGAGAAGAATCGTCACCACCTAATTCTTATTTAGATCCACCCCCAGTAGCTCAACTTAATTCAATTATTGGGGAGGAAGAGAATGAAATAACTGTCGGTGAGGAAAGGAATGTTCAAATAGAGGATGTACCTGTTGTGAAAGAATTTGTAGATGTATTTCCAGAAGATTTACCTGGACATCCTCCAGAATGAGAAGTTGAGTTTTCTATTGATTTGATTCCTGGATCAAGGCCTATATCGAAGACCCCTTATATAATGGCCACTGTAGAGTTAGTCGAACTAAAGAAACAACTAGAGGAATTGATTAATAAGGGATTTATTCGCCCTAGTGTTTCTCCATGGGGAGCCCCTGTTCTTTTTGTTAAAAAGAAAGATGGATCTATGAGGTTATGTATCGACTACAGGGAGATCAATGCTATAACGATAAAGAACAAGTATCCCCTACCCCGTATTGATGATTTATTTGACCAACTGCATGGAGCTCAATACTTTTAAAAGATTGACCTTCGATCTGGAAACCATCGGTTGTGTGTGAAGAAGGAAGACATTCCGAAGACAGCATTTCGAACTAGGTACGGGCATTACGAGTTTACTGTAATGCCGTTTGGATTGACTAATGCACCCTCTGTATTCATGGATCTGATGAATAGAGTTTTCAAGGAGTATCTCGATGAATTTGTGGTGGTATTTATTGATGATATCTTGGTATACTCCAAAACCTACGAAGATCATGAAAATCACTTGCGCATTATTTTGAAGACTCTGAGGAGGCATGAATTATATGGGAAGTTTAGCAAGCGTGAATTCTGGCTTCATGAGATTTCTTTTCTTGGCCATAATGTCTCCAAAGATGGAATCTCTGTTGATCCTTCTAAGACCAAAGCAATCCAAGAATGGCCAGCACCTACGAGTATAACTGAGGTACGTAGTTTTATTGGCTTGGCAGGTTATTATCGACGTTTCGTCCAGAATTTTGCCCGATTGGCTAACCCATTAACGAAGCTCACACGTAAAGGGGTTAAATTTGTTTGGACAAAAGAGTGTGAAGAATGTTTCGAAGAACTGAAGAGAAGATTAGTCAATGCTCCTATATTGACTCTACCATCGGGGAATGATGGGTTCGTTATTTATAGTGATGCATCGAAGAAAGGACTTGGTTGTGTCCTTATGCAGAATGATAGAGTTATTGCCTATGCATCACGACAGTTGAAAATTCATGAACAAAACTATCCTACTCTTGATCTCGAGTTAGCAGCTGTAATCTTTGCTTTGAAGATATGGAGGCACTACCTCTATGGTGAAAAATGTGAGATTTATACTGATCACAAGAGTTTGAAGTATATTTTCTCACAAAAAGAACTCAACATGAGGCAAAGGAGATGGCTTGAATTACTCAAGGATTATGATTGCACGATACACTACCACCCAGGGAAGGCAAACAAGGTAGCATATTCTTTGAGCAGAAAAGACCATGGAGTTCTGAACATGATGAGAATTGAAAGGGATCCAATTTTCATGGATCTAGTGAAGATGGACATGGGAATAACCAGGGAAGGTGAAACATCAATGCTTTTTCAAATGGTTGCCAAACCATCTTTACTAGAAAGGATTAAGAGTTCTCATACCGATGATGAAGAATTTCAGAAGAAGATTAAAGCTGTGAATAATGGGAGATTGAGAGACTTTGTGTATGAAGATGGAATTTTGAAATTCGGGAAGAGACATTGTGTTCCCAATATACCTAATCTAAAAAGGGAATTGCTGGATGATGCTCATAGTTCCAATTTTTCTATACACCCTGGGAGCACCAAAATGTATAGATATTTGAAGGAACATTTTTGGTGGGACAACATGAAGAAGGAGATTGCTGATTTTGTATCAAGGTGTATGGTTTGTCAACAAGTGAAAGCTGGAAGGCAACAGCCTGGAGGAGTCATGCAACCTCTTCCCATACCGGAGTGGAAATGGGACAATATTACGATGGACTTTGTCATGGGGCTACCAAAGACTCCTAGAAGGAACGATGCAATATGGGTTATTGTTGATCGTCTTACCAAGACAGCACATTTTCTTGCTATAAGAGAAGATGTACCCCTGGAACATCTAGCAAGACTATATATTAATGAAGTTGTGAGACTTCATGGAGTACTCTTATCAATTGTTTCTGATCGTGATCCCCGTTTTACTTCAAGATTCTGGAAAAGTCTTCAGAAATCCCTGGATACTGAACTTCATTTGAGCACTGCATACCACCCTTAGACAGACGGACAATCAGAACGGACTATTCAAACCTTAGAAGACATGTTGAGATCTTGCTCACTTGACTTTCAGGGTATGTGGGATCAATATTTACCACTGGTAGAATTTTCCTATAACAATAGCTTCCATTCGAGTATACAGATGGAACCATATAAAGCGTTATACGGAAAGAGATGTCGTACACCAACCTGTTGGGATGACGTTGGTGAAAGAAAACTTGTAGGCCCAGAACTGGTGGAGGAAACGGTGGAAAAGGTGAATGTAATCCAAAATCACATCAAAGCAGCTCAATGTAGGCAGAAGAGCTATGCCGATAATCGAAGGAAGGATTTGTAATTTCAAGTCGGTGATCATGTTTTCCTGAAGGTATCTCCGTGGAAGGGAGTCATACGTTTTGGAAAGAAAGGTAAATTGAGTCCCAGGTACATCGGACCTTTCGAAATTCTAGAACGAATTGGGGTTAAAGCTTACCGATTGGCAATGCCGCCAAGTCTCTCCAAAGTTCACGATGTGTTCCACGTATCTCTATTGAGGAAATACATGACTGATCCGACGCATGTACTCACCTATGAGGAATTAGAACTGGAACCCGATCTGTCTTATTGTGAAGAGCCCATCATGATTCTTGATACGAGAGAACATGTGCTGAGAAACCGGACGACGCGTCTGGTAAAAGTTTTGTGGAGAAACCATAAGATGGAAGAGTCAACGTGGGAACCAGAGGAACTTATGATGAAGAACCACCCGAGTCTTTTTATGCAGTAATACCCTAGAAATTGCGAGGACGCAATTATTTGAAGGAGGGGAGAATGTAACACCCCAAGCTTCTACGGTACGCTTCTCTTTGAATAATGTGATAGCGTGTGTTGTACGCAACACCGAGTTCTAACACACCATAACTAATCAAACTAGCCGTTATGAATAGTAATACCTACTTTTTGAAATTATATATATTTTATATTAGAAAATGGACTTCATTTTTGGATTCGGAATATCGAATTTAGCATAAGGTGAAATTTTGGTACATTTCGGATAACATTCATATTTTGATGAATAGTGAAAATTACTAAATTTTAATTAAAAACAACTTTTTTAATCAAAATAATTAATAGTGATAAATTATGAATTTGAGTGGTTTTAAAGTATATTTAGAATATATTTTTACCATTTAATATAATGTTGGTCATTGGACATAATTTTACAATTAAACCAAACATAAACAAGTGTCAATCTTTTGATAGTTATTATCTCTTAAAAACACGCTTTTTGTTTGGACAGCGGGAATTAATTTTAAATTAATTTCTGCCACTTCTATGTTTTGAATTTAGAAAAATGGATACCATATTTGGAATCAGGATGTCCAAATTGTGTAAATAGGTAACTTTTATTTTTAGACATTTTGAATAATTACTGTGGTAAATATTTTATTTACCATGGTTAAGGGTAAATCTGGTAAATAAGGG
This sequence comes from Viscum album, assembly GCA_963277665.1. NCBI lineage: Eukaryota > Viridiplantae > Streptophyta > Magnoliopsida > Santalales > Viscaceae > Viscum > Viscum album. The sequence goes on along the minus strand of OY728162.1, from coordinate 1,361,254,135 downwards.
TTAAAAAATAATATTATAATAATACAAAATTAACCTAAAACGTGTCCTAACCTTATTGGTGGACACATACCCGACCATGAGCATCCTTGGGTCAATTTGGGTACCCCTTGGAGCCACTTGTATGTGGTAGGGACACTTTATATTAATAAAGTTAAAATAAAAATAAAAATGGCATAAGCTTACATATTTTAGAAGAAAACTTTTTACATAGGGTTATACATGTTGGATTTTAGATTATAAATATTCATTAGAAAGATAAAAAGATTTTCTACATAATTATAGTTTATTTATAATTTTTAGATATCAAATAATTTAAATTATTAATGACACAATAATGATGCAATGTTTACCTCATTAATAAATCATATAAATAAATAAGATTATAATGATTAAAATATTATCTAAAACCTGTCCAATTCTTTTTAGTTGATATTATTTAGAATATTAGTCATCTTATCTTCGACCTCAATGATTTTTGGACCATTATAAACCGAATATAATTATATTATAAAGTAATACTTTCACTCTTTCCTAAAGAGTCCCTCTTCTCCCTTATAAAAGGAGACCACTTCTACTCATTTCTTCACACCTTCAAAGCCTTTTGGTTCGTCCAAACTCTGCCCAACTAAGCTCCCCACATCCCACTCCTCCTCCTTGAAGCTTCCCCTTAGGCAGAAAGCATTTCAGGAAGTCCTTTGGTTCCAACCAAAGTGAGTTACCTAAATTAAAGGTAACGATTTATCTTAAATTATTTTCATTTATTTTGCTTCTCCAACCCCCAAACTCTTTTTATTTCCTTTCTTTTGTAACAACACCAGTATCCTCAATATACTAGGATGTTGTTATAAGAAGGGTTCAAACTAGACATACACACAACTCCATCTAATGGATGATGAACATAATGTTTCTGTGGATGGCAAACTAACGCCTCACGAAACGATGATTGTTCAAATACATCTTACCGCCTCTCATGGTGGCCATTATGATGGCACTGTAATTAAATATGATATTAATGATATATATTTTATATATAAGCTTCTGTAATTCCATTTTACTTCATATCATTATTTGTTTCATGTTGTATATACATACGATAATTTCATTTGCGGAAGTGCGGACTACCGCCCCCTTAAAATGATATGACTCGTTCATACGACACATGGAACGTATAAAGGATGGTGTTAATGAACTTAAGCAACATATATAAAATATTATATTATACTGGAACAGTAATATACCTATGTATCATTTGGATTCGATTCTTTTAAAGTAAAAAATTAAATGGAAGTAGCGTTCGTGCGTACGTACGGACTACCGTCTCCACGAACGCGATGAGATTCAGTCTCCATCGTATCCATTCAAGTATTATTCTCATTTTAGGGTTAAAAATAATGTTAATATAATTCTGATTATGAATAAGATATAATCTATCCATTACAAACATTTCTTACGTAACCAAACATTTAAGAAGAACGAATTGATTATCACCTGAAATGACGATAATACTAAGATATTATTAATAAAGCAATGTTAAAAGATCATATATGATATCATATTAATGTATATGATTCTTGTATAATTTAATAACAATTATTTTACCATTATACAGGAGGTTAACCTACCCCAACAAAGGAAAAGTACAAGGTAAGGGTTATTTCCCAATCTCTTCATTATCCGAGGTTGTTTATACGTAATAATCTACTGGGATCTCGTTATCATCCACATCCATGTTTCTTCAAAATGTATTTCAAAACATTTTTAATATTTAAAAGAATATGGGTCAAAGTCATTTATACCCTTGTTCGACTTTTTATAAGAGGTTTATAAGGGAATCTTTCCGTCGTTTTCCAAACAAGGTGCTTTTTAACCTTTTCGACAGAATTAAGATAAGAATGTTTTTTTTAACTTATACGGCTGGTGCGGTTATTTTCCGCCGTTATAAAATCGTCAAACCTTCCCTTACAAGCTTATAAGAATATTTTCAAGAAAATGTTTTATTTTATATGACTCTTAAATGATTTCAAAAATAGAAAGAGATATTTCTCTAAAAAGTGTTTTGATTTCATCTATGTCAACATCCTTCGACGGATTTTACGCTTATTTGAAGTTGATTTATTATGATACAAAACTTCTATATTGTATTGACGGTTTTGTGATATGTTTGACTGTGGATGTGCTATTTTTACACCATTCATAGTTTATGGTGAAATTATTGACATTTCGTATGCTAGTTTTAATACAAATGTTTATGTTATGTTTAAACCTTTTCATATGGGAATGCATTGGACTTAATATGTGACGGGTGGAGCCCGCTATAGCTCCTCGATGCATCAGTAGGTCTCATGAGACAAACTAGTGTCTTGGTACAAGGCCTTGACAAAATCTTATTTGTAGTCTTGGCACGAGCCCTTGGCTATGTGGTTATGATAGTCTGGCATTATGCATTCCAACATTATGAAAGTGGTTATTGATTTTTGAATGTGATTATTTGATTAGTAGAATATCCATGTGAGTAACTAAATGGAATTATTTCATTTTTACCTTTGCCATTTTATGTTGAAGTTCAAGTTTAAAAGGCTTTTGTTTTAGTTATACATTGCCTTAAAAGTTTACTCTTATTTGTGAAAGTTTCCGCTATATTGTTATCCTTACTGGGCATTTGAGCTCACCCCTTTTCTATGTTTTATTTTTCCCAGGATGTGAAGATGTAAGTTATGAATGACCTGCAGGGATATTATGAGGGGATTATAGTGTGGATTATAGAGACATTGTGTTATTGTAGTAGTTTTTCATTTTATGATGTAATGTAAAACTTATGAATATATCTAGTGTTTCCAAGGCTACTAAACCAATCGGTATTTCGAGATTTGATCTTTCTTGTGATCATGCCAATGTTATGTAATAATGCACCGACTCTAGGTAACTGGGGTCGGGGCGTTACATTTGAGGCATAGTTCTATGAAGGCTTTTTGATGTTCATGAAAACCATTCAGGGGAATCGTGGCCTACCCCTACTATGTTATAGTTGACGTGTGCAAAAGAATCATCCCAAATTTTTTGGGGGATGGTGGACTACATTATATGGATTCATGGCTAGATGTCATGTTGTATAACATCGAGAACAATGAGAAGCCTCCTTAGAAGAGGTTAATGATCGCTACGTACATGTTTCATGATTCTTCCAAGAGATTGTTAGACATTATCACTCAAAATTATTATCATTAAGAGATGGACTAGATAGAGTTTAATAAGGAATTATATGATAGATCATGAGATTTATTACCTCTTGAGTAGGGAGTGCTATTAGTCATGGACTATTCAGGCCATATTATTATGCTCTAGTGCTTTGAAAATATTATTATGGTTGACTAGTTATAAAAATCTTGTTTATTCAAGGATAGTCTCAAATATGCCATCTGTTTTTAGGTGAATATCATTCAGCTCGCTATATATCTGAGACAGTGAATCAGTAATGGATAACAGAGTTCCACATGAGGGATTATGGAGGTGCGATCTAGGGTGGTTCAATACCTAAGTATGTTACTACATCAGACTATATTAGGAAGCATTTTCTGGCGATTCAATTTTATGATATTAGTGGTTATAATATCATTATGGGTATACAGGTGATGTGTTATTAATACGGTATGTTCGGAGTTAAAAACCCAAATTGTATGAAGGTCCTTATAAAGTGATGATCTTCTGGTGATATGGGATTTCTATAACACATTTGGAGAAAATTTCACCAGAAACTAGTGAGATAGAGTCTTCACCGACTCCACGTTTAGGGGCAGGGTAAACATCTTCTCACCAAACAGGGATCTGGGTTACGTCATGTCATTTGGGAAAAAGTTCTGGTTCTAGACATGGTAGCTAGACCCCATGTTTACAGTGACATCAGATATGATCTTCTTAGGGTATACGGATAGTGTCACATGGTTGCAGTACATGCTAGGAATATGTAGTGTAATAGACACAACATGACAAGGATCAAATACCATCTACTATCATAGGTACTATTCTAGCAGCCATTATTTTATCCTTTTCACTTTTTGATAATGGGGATTTATATAATATTATAATTTTACCTATTGTGGAGAACCTTGGGCTCATAAATTATACTTCTGATGGAATAATAACATAAGACACTACATTATAAATCGGGATGGGAGGTGTGTGTTAGTGTAGTGAGTATCCCCATGTGGATGGAGAGTGTCACTTCGAATGAGATCACATTATCCTTGTTATGATAGGCATCAATTTTAATTTTGGGTAGGAATTGTTGGTTCCCATTTGATCCATTGTTTATTTCTATCATCGTAGGGTGACTTTTTCTTTTGAAATGGGTGGGGAGTTCCTTTAGAAGAGTGAATGATATGTATAAGTGATCTGTGATGAATATGAGCATCATGGGAAAGGTAGAATGACTTAGTAGATTTTGTTGATATATCTAGATGATCATGGGAAATTTCATAATTATTTCCATCATGTGGTTAATCGTTTAAGGGAATTCTTCCAAAATGAATTTTTAGGATTACCACCAATGATATAGGGAGAGTTCCATATCAATCTGGTGCTAGAGGATACATATGTATCCATTCCAACTTATAATATTAATATGGTGGTGTTTTTGGTGCACAAGAGGTATCAAGAGGATTTGTAGGAAAGGGGTTTTAGTCGACCCAATAACTCTGATTGTGTTTCATCGATCCTATTTGTGAAAAATGAGTGTGGTACCATTTGGCTATGTGTGGATTACCAGAAATTGATCTAGTTAATTCTTATCAACCAATATCCTCTAGGAAAAGACAATGATATCATAGACTAGAAATGAGGATCTTGGGTATTCTAAAATTTTTATTTGAGATATGGTTATCATTAGGTACATTTTATGTCATGACCTGACCCAACGGGGCTCGATCCGTGACTCCCCATGCCTGCATCCAATAGGCTAGGGGCTAGCATCCAGCGCCAAGTAGGCTATCACACACATGGGAGGCATTATCCTAAGGTACCTGTACACACGCACCCACAAACACTTCCATTCATTAGTGAAGAGATATAGAAAACTGAAATGTAAATCCATGCATACAATCTATCCCAAACCAGAGTGCAACAGAAAAAGTACAAAAGGGAAAAACAGGGCCCCCCAAAAGAAAACTACAAAGAGCATCCAACCTGCTCTGAAGAAGCGGAAGGCTACCACACACCCACCAGAAAGCTCCCTCGGCACCGCTCCGGTAAACACCTCGGTCAGTCTCGATCACTAAGCTCCGCCGGCTCCGGGTTCTCCTGGTACTCCATTGAAATGTCTGTGGTCTGCAAAAGACACAAACATGTGAGGGAAAAGCCCGTGCATGGGTGAGTATAAACATAATCAGTAGGCACCCCAAAAACCCAAAACCAAAGGGAGAAACTTAAAGGCAATAGTCCACTCAACCCAGCTAGAGGGAACCCAGACGAGAGAGACACTTCATCCCGTGACCATCCTCAGCTAAACACAACTATTCCGCTCAGCTTAGGTGAATGCCCATACATACACCTTGAACAATCCAGATACAGTCAGCTCACGCCACAAAGCCACAAGAGGTACCGACCTGATCACTAGAAACTGTCCACAACTAGGAGAGTACACTCCACAAACACTGTCATCCCAGATGACACACGCCCGAGAGATACACTCCATCGTGTTTCTCTCAAACCTCTTAGACGCTCACCCGAGAGATCATGCTCGTTAGAAATCATCACAAAGGAAACCTCAATTAAACAACATAACCACCAAACTCCTCAGATAGGGGATCACTCCTAGGGTCCACTAGGGGATACCAGAACCCACTCCGGTATACGAAGCTCACAAATAGAGGATCACTCCCAGGGTCCGCTGGGGGATACCGCGACCCGATCGGGCATACGTAGTTCTCACAGATAGGGGATCACACCCAGGATCCGCTGGGGGATACCACAACCTGATCTGGCGCTCGACAGAAGCACATTACTCAGATAGAGGATCATCACCCATATAAAGGAGGTCATGACGATACTGAAACACTACCTGGTATAACTCGCGATGTAGGGGATCGAACAGACGATGCTGCAACCCTACCAGAACCACGCGGTGAGTAGGGAATCGCATAACCAACGATACTGCAACCCTACCGACACCAAGTTCTGATTAAGGGATCATATAACCAACGATACCTCAACCCTACTATAAACCTCATTCTGAGTAGGGGATCGTATACCCAATGATGCCTCAACCCTACTGAAACCACGTGTTGAGTAGGGGATCGTGTAACCAATTCTACCGCAACCCTACTATAAACCTGATGCTGAGCAGGGGATCGTATACCTAACGACGCCACAACCCTACTGAGCATGACCCACTGCATAGAGGATCATATTCCCGATGACGCCACAAACCCTACGGGGTTAACCTACTAGATAGGGGATCGCCACCCGTGAATAAGCGGTCACAGCGATACCAAGAACCCGATCTAGGGAGAAGATGCTAGAGGATCCCGCTACGGGCCCACCGTAGGGATGCCACAACTCTAATAGTTTAAACATCCCATCGAGAGGATTAAAAACCTTTGCGAAGGTTTTGATTCCACACGAACCCTCGTGGGAACGAACCAAGGGAGTACCCTCAACCACTGCTAGTCCAAAACGTCGCTAACCCGAGCGACCCACAACAACGCCACACTGCGCACCTCCAAGGCCAATACCAAGGCGACCACCACGATCTACGTGGAAAAACACACAGGATAGACTGCCTACTCACCCGAAACAGAGCACCGGTGGAAGAGGCACTATTCACTGTAGCTAGCTCATGCGGGGCCTATGCAATGATCTCGAAACCCATCAAGAGGATCATACCACGGCGATCCCCTCGAAAAAACAAGCGGAAACGAATACTCGCTCATCCGAAACGGACACCCAGTGAAAACGGTACTATTCACCGAAGGCCTACCCGGGTGGGGCCCACTCCTCAATCCCGAAACACATCGAACGAATCACACCATTGCGATCCTCTTGGAAAAACACACAGGATCGACTAATCATCCGCCAAAATCGGACTCATGGTGCGAAAGTTGTGTTTCTCCGCAAATGCCAAAACCCGACCTCATGGTGCCCGAACCCCAAACTAGGTCCCAACACCCAGAAACCCTCAAGAAAAGTCCTCTGTATCATCAGGGTCTCAACGCTATTGACGGCACGTCAACTGGACTCTCCGGGTAGAAGATACAACGGTCCAAAGTCGAATAATAATAAAATACCATTACATTATTCGACATTTCAAGCACACGGGCCATGATCCCGAAGACTTAAAACCTAAAACACACACCGGAGGGTTCTCCTTGTCGTCAGGGTCGCGTAGCCGAAAACGGCACGCCAATCCGACACCCGGATTGCAAGATACAGGGGTTTAAAGAACCCCCGGAAAAACCTGGTCGGACCACTGTCTGGCTCGCTGGAAACCACCGCGCCGCTGCCGGATTCCACCGCACCGCTGCCGGATTCCGCCGCACCGCCGCCGCGCCATCTTCGGATTCCGCCGTGGCTGCCGCCCCTCGTTGCCGGAAAACCGGGTTTTCGCCGGAAAACATCCGGGAGCCACCGGGAGCACCCCAGTGCTCTAAATTCAGATATGAAACATGTTTCGGTAAGCTCAGGATCCAAACTATACAAACCTTGTGAAAATTTGAATAAAAACAACACAAAAATGGGATCTGGGTTTTTAAAACTCAACCGCCTACCTCACGGGTGAAATGTCGACATTCTGCCTTTGATCCGCACTCCAGAGCTTCCGCTGCACGCTCCTGGAAAGTCTGCAGTCAAAATTCGAGCTCATGGGCATTTCGTTTTCTCGATTCGGTGGTGCAGCAACAATGAATGACGATGAACGTTGAGAGGAACGATAAAAGGGGGCGCGCTGATATTTATATCAGCCACCCGCCGACGCAACACCCGCCTCAGACCCAACGCCCGATGTGAACACAGGTAAGGTCACCCCTAGGGTAAAAGCGTCGTTCTGAACGTAAAAGCGACCTCAGATTTTCCATCCGAGACGACATTCCGAAGTTATTCAAGCCGATGCTCGAAAACTGACTTTTCCACTTATTTACGAAAACACCCCTGATGGCGTTTCTCACCGCAGGCCCACGCACGCAATGTTTACACCACGCCTAGGGTAAAAGGCATGTTATGGACGCAACCATGCCCTCGTATTCCCGTTCTGAGCTACCGTTTAGGAGATATCACACCCCTACCACGTGAATAGTAAAAAATAGTTAGTATTTTTATAAAATTAATTTCGGGCACACCGGGCCTCGGAATCGCACGCCATCTTCGCACCTAGCTCTGGAATTCTTCGTAGAAATATTCCAAAATCTGACAAGGATAGAAACCCGAGTCGCTACATCCCCCCCCTTAGAACTTATTGTCCCTGAAAATATCTAAGCACAAAGAAAGCGAATGGACTCTCAACTGGGTCTCCCACACCAGCGAGTTCACCCACAAACACCCCTTCCTGAACGCATAAGTCAGAGGGACTCATCCAAAGAAACTCAACACTATCGGCTTTGGGCGGAACTGACTTGCCCGCACTGTTTTAATCGCGTCACAAAAATGTGTCTCGGTGGGGGAAGGATCCCTCTTCCTCACGCATTCGAAGCATACCGAACAACACCCACACAGGGTCTTACCAACGCCCTGAACAAAACTCGAGCAAGAAACAGAAAATAAGGGTACCGCTCAATAATGTCTATCAAACTACTACATAAAGTAGAAAAGACACAAGGCGTACCGCTATCCATTGGCGGTGCCTCTGGGTCAACAGCATCCAAGGCATACAGTTGTCCTAACCCACTATCACCAGCTCCCTGAGCTTGGCGTGGACCTCCTGGGGGTGGGGGTGCTGGCATTTGGTACCGCCTACCACCTCCTCCTGCTACACCCACTCCGCCGCCAAGTCCGCCACCCTACGGACCTCCTTTCTCGAGATGCTACCTCTGCCAAGGCGGTCCATCGACTGGCTCCCTCTCAGTAGCACGTCGTGTTGGACAATCTCTAGCAAGATGTCCTTGACCGTTGCAAGCATAACACAACCTCTCCTGTGGCTATAAAAACCTGGCATGTGAGCCTTGTGATCCCTGAGCCTCAGATCTTCCATCCTGATGTCGCCTCCTGAAACGTCAGCCATGTCCAGACCCCTGAGTTTGTTGTCGGCTACCAGATGCCGATGTCTCAGCCCTCACGTGCCCAGCACTAACAGGGGGATTCTGCTCATCCAGAAAGCTCTCCACCACCAACAATCACTCCAGCACTCCAGCATAGGTGGGCAGGCACAAGGAAACCACACCTGCTCGGATGTCCCTGCGTAAGACCTGCTCAAAGGTCTGAGCCCTAAAGAACGGGTCATGAACCATATCCATGGAGTAGCGTGACAGGTCTATAAACCTTGTCGAGTACTCTGACATGGTCATTCCCTCCTGCCAAAGATGAAAAAGCTCCTGAATCCGCACTGATCTCAGCATCACCAGATAGAACCCCTCCCTGAAGAGCCACTCAAACTCTACCCACGTGAGCGTCTCCTCATCATGGGACTACGTCACCAAACTCCACCATCTCCTGACAGAACCATGAAGAAGGTTCTCCGCTAGGACCACCATCTCATCTGGAGGTGTCCTCACTAGGCGGAAAACTCGGGTGATTGCCTCATGCCAATCATCAGCTTCCTGGGGGTCTAGATCACCCTGAAACCTCAGAGGTCGCTACCTATAGAACTCATGTAGTGCACTCAGACTGTGTGCAACCTCGACCTGCACTCCCGGCACAACCAGCTGCTCGACAGGTGGTGGATCAACCGGTGGACCACCTGGAGATCCAGCCTCAGAACCTGCGCCTTGGTCCACAGCCTCTACACGGGGCGGATCGTCACCACAATCCCGTTCTGGAGCCCTCGCTGGTTGTCATCGTGGAGGCATCCTAAAATAAATTCAAGACGCACCAATGTAAAAGATTATATCTGGAGAGGTGACTCAAGAAGGACAAGGAAAACCCAAAACTCAGTCCTATATGATGCATGTGAAATTATGTCCCTATGAACAGTGTACGAATGTCCCGAGTTGAAAGGCATGTTATCAGAGTCCTGGTGTATGGATATGTCGGCCGCTGCACCAACACTAGAGTCTCTGGCCTGAAATACGAGCTCGAAACACCATAACACTACCGCTATGCAACCCAAACCAAACTCACAGCTAGACCAGCTATGTTCTGAGATCCCAAAGTTGGAACCTACTCTGATACCACTCTGTCATGACCCGACCCAACGGGGCTCGAGCCGCGACTCCCCAATCCCTCCTCCAATAGGCCAGGGGCTGGCATCCAGCGCTGAGTAGGCTATCACACACATGGAAGGCATTATCCTAAGGTACCTATACACACGCACCCACAAACACCTCCATGAAATAGTGCAGATATATAGACAACTAAAAAGTAAATGCATGAATACAATCTATCCCAAACCAATGTGCAACAGTAAAAGTACAAAAGGGAAGAACAGGTCCCACCAAAAGAATACTAAAAAGTGCGTCCAACCTGATCTGAAGAAGGGGAACGCTGCCACACATCCACCGGAAAGCTCCCTCGGCACCGCTCTAGTAACCACCCCAGTCAGTTTCGCTCACTAAGATCCGCCTACTCAGGGTCCTCCTTGGACTCCGTCGAAAGTCCTGTGGTCCGCACAAGACACAAATATGTGCGGGCAAAGCCCGTGCAGGGGTGAGTATAAACATACTCAGTAGGCACCCCAAAAACACAAAACCAAAGGGAGAAACTGAAATGCAACAGTCAGGTCAACCCAACGGAGGGAACCCAGATGAAAGAAAAACTCCATCCAGTGACCATCCTCGGCTAAACAAAACTAGTCAGCTTAGTTCAGGTGTATGCCCATACATACACCTTGAATAATCCAGATACAGTCAGCTCACGCCACAAAGCCACAAGAGGTACCGACCTGATCACCAGCAATTGTTCACAACTAGGAGAGTACACTCCACGAACACTATCATCCCAGATGACACATGCCCGAGAGATACACACCATCGGATTTCTCTCAAACCTCTCAGACGCTCACCCGAGACATCACGCTCGTCGGATAGCATCACTGAGGAACCCTCACTGAAACAACATAACCACCAAACTCCTCGGATAGGGGATCGCTCCTAGGGTCCGTTAGGGGATACCAGAACCCACTCCGGTATACGAAGCTCACAGATAGGGGATCACTCACAGGGTCTGCTGGGGGATACCACGACCCGATCTGACATACGTAGTTCTCACAAATAGGGGATCACACCCAGGATCCACTGGGGGATACCACAACCCGATCTGGCGGTCGACAGAATCACATCACTCAGATAGAGGATCATCGCCCATGTAAAGGTGGTCACGACGATACCGCAACCCTACTTGGTATAACTCGCGATGTAGGGGATCGAAGCGACGATGCCGCAACCCTACCGAAACCACGCGCTGAGTAGGGGATTGCATAACCATCGATACCACAACCCTACCGACACCAAGGGCTGAGTAGGGGATCGTATAACCAACACTACTGCAACCCACTTATAAACCTCATGCTGAGTAGGGGATCATATACCCAACGATGCCTCAACCCTACTGAACCCACGTGCTGAGTAGGGGATCATGTATCCAATGATACCGCAACCCTACTATAAACCTGATACTGAGAAGGGGATCGTATACCTGACAATGCCACAACCCTACTGAGCATGACCCACTGCATAGGGGATCATATTACCGATGATTCCACAAACCCTACGGGGTTAACCTTCTAGATAGGGGATCGCCGCCTGTGAATAAGTAGTCACAGCGATACCAAGAACTCAATCTAGGGAGAAGATGCTATAGGATCCCGCTCCGGGCCCAACAGAGGGATGCCACAACTCTAATAGTTTAAACATCCCATCGAGAGGATTACAAACCTATACGAAGGTTGTGATGCCACACGAACCCTCGTGGGAACAAATCATGGGAGTACCCTCAACCACTGCTGGTCCAAAATGTCGCTAACCCGAGCGACCTGCAACAACGCCACACAACGCACCTCCAAGGCCAATGCCGAGGCCACCACCGCGATCTACGCGGAAAAACACACAGGATAGGCTTCTTACTCACCCGAAATGGATCACCGGTGGAAAAGGCACAATTCACCATATCTAGCTCGTGCGGGGCCCACACAACGATCCTGAAACACATCAAACGAATCATACCACATCGATCCCCTCTGAAAAACAAGCGGAAACAACTACTCGCTCATCTGAAATGGACACCTGGTGAAAAAGGTACTATTCACTAAAGGCCAGCCCGGGTGGGGCCCATGCCTCGATCCCGAAACACATCGAACAGATTGCACCATTGCGATCCTCTCGGAAAAACACATAGGTTCGACTAATCATCCGCCAAAATTGGACTCCTGGTGCGAATGCTACGTTTCTCCGCAAACACCAAAACCTGACCTTGTGGGGCCCGCACCACAAACTCGGTCCCAACACCCAAAAATGGTCAAGAAAAGTCCTCCGTATCATCAGGGTCTCAACGCTACTGACGACACTTCAATCAGACTCTCCGAGTAGAAGATACAACGGTCCGAAGTCGAATAATAATAAAATATCATTACTTTATTCGACATTTCAAACTCCCGGGCCACGATCCCGAATCCTTAAACCCTCGAAACCATACCGGATGGTTTTCCTCGTCGTCAGGGTCGTGTCGCCGTAAAAGGCACGCGAATCCGACTCCCGGATTGCAAGATACAGGGGGTTTAAAGAACCCCCAGAAAAACCTGCCCAGACCACTATCTGCCTCGCTGAAAACCACCGCGTCGCTGTCGGACTCTGCCGCGCCGCCGCCAGATTCCGCTGCACTACTGCCGCGCCGTCGCCGGATTCCGCCAAGGCTGCCGCCCGTCACCGGAAAACCGGGTTTTCACCGGAAAACATCCAGAAGCCACCGGGAGCACCCCAGTGCTCCAAATTCAGATCCGAAACTTGTTTCGGAAAGCTTGGGACCCGAACAATACAACCCTTATGAAAATTTGAAGAACAAAAAACACAAAAACGAGATCCAGAATTTTAAAACTCAACTGCCTACCTCGCGGGTGAAATGCCGACGTTCTGCCTTAGATCCGCGCTCTAGAGCTTCCGTTAAACGCTCCTGGAACGTCTGTCGTCGAAATTCGAGCTCGTGAGAGCTTCGTTTGCTCAATTCGTTGGAGCGGCGATGAATAACGGTGAAGAATGTTGAGAGGAACGATAAAAGGGGAGGGGCGTTGTGTAACACCCCATGATTTTATAGTGTGTTATTTCTTCAAAATAATTAATAGCGATAAATTATGAATTTGAGTGGTTGTAAATTATATTTAGAATATATTTTTACCATTTAATATAATGTTGGTCATTGGAAATAATTTTATAATTAAACCGAACATAAACTAGTGTAAATCTTTTGGTAGTTAATATCTCTTAAAAACACGCTTTTTGTTTTGACAGTGGGAATAAATTTTAAATTAATTTCTTCCACTTCTGTGTTTTGAATTTAGAAAAATGGATTCCATATTTGGAATCAGGATGTCCAAATTTTGTAAATAGGTAACTTTTATTTTTAGACATTTTGAATAATTACTGTGGTAAATATTTTATTTACCATGGTTAATGGTAAATCTGGTAAATAAGGGTTAAAAAATAATATTATAATAATACTAAATTACCCTAAAACGTATCCTAGACTTATTGGTTGATACATGTTCGACCATAGGCATCTTTGGGTCGATTTTGGGACCCCATGGTGCCACTTGTAGGTGATAGGGACATTTTTTTAATTAAGTTAAAATGAATACAAAAATGACACAAGCATATATCCTTTAGAAAACAAATTATTACATAGGGTTATATATGTTGGATTTTAGATTATAAATATTCATTATAAAGATAAAGAAATTTCCTACATAATGATATTTTATTTATAATTTTTAGACATTAAATGAGTTAATTTATTTATGACACAATGATGATGTAGTAATTATTATAATAGTGAAAAATTAAACTAATTGATATTATAAATACCAAATAAATATAATATTAAACTTTTAATGAATTAAACTAATTTTCATGGATAATATGATATATTAGAATTGATGTAATTTACTTTTTTCTAAGTAATCAATCTTTTATGAGTTTCACAAAAATCAACTATTAAATAGTGTCAAAATTGACATAAACGAGTTCTTAAAACAAATATTATATTATTAATTGATATTAAATTCCTAAAAGTCTAAGGTTCGGCCAAGAGACTTATATCATGATAGTTTCATCATTAATGGACCACTTTGGGGTCGCTTGGATGTATGTAGTAAGTTTATTAACCATATTATATAAAAATACAAAGAGACATTGTAAAAGTTAAACTAATTAACTTAGAGTTAATACTTAAAGACAAGGTTAATATAAGTACCCAAACCTGTCTAAATTCTATTGGTTGAGTTTTTTACGACCCATCCCCACCTTAAAATTTAAATAATCAACTTTTTAACCATTAGAAACCTAATATGAATTTATTATTAATTAATATTTCTATCTTTTCCAAAGGTGCCCCTCACCCCTCTTATAAAAGGGCACTCCTCCTTCTCATTTATTCACACCATCAAAGCCTTTTGGTTCGTCCAAACTCTGCCAAAATACTCTCCCAACTTCCCTCACTACAACCTAGGGGCCTTAGTTTGATCAGAAAGACAAATTAAGGAGCCCTTTTAATCAAATCAAAAGGAAGAACCCGAAGAAGAGGTAATGATTTCACCACCCTTTTCCAAGTTCATTTCTTCTTCCACTTCTTCTTCCTTTGTTGTTACCATTATAAAATAATAACTCCAGTATCATATATATAATGTGATGTTATTATAAATATGGTACAACCATATTCAGTATTCTATCCACCCTTTGAATAACATGTCACAATACGTGCGTACGTACGGCTTACCGTCTCCACGTCGTGGTGTAATTGTTATTCAATATAATATTATTTGGATGGGTATAATAATGATGTTTAACTCATGTAAATAATAAATATAACATGTTAATGATTCAGTATATATGATATACCATCCATTTATATATTATTTTAATATCAAAAGAATGATATTGCCGCTCGTGCGTACGTACGGACTACCGTCTCCACGAACGCGATGAGATTCATTCTCCATCGTATCCATTCAAGTATAATTATCATTTGATGATTTAAAAAATGATGTTTAAGGTATTGATATCATTATGGATATGAATAATATACAACCTATCCTTTATAAACATGTCTTACGTAACAAAACATATAAAATAAAACAAGTAAGTTAACACCCGAAACAACGATAATACTAAGATATTATTATCAAATCAATATTAAAAGATCATATATGATATCATATTAATGTATATGATTCCTGTATAATTTAATAACAATTATTTCACCATTATACAGGTGGTTAACCTACCCCAACCATGGAAAATTACAAGGTAAGGGTTATTTCACAATCTTTTCATTATCCGAGGTTGTTTATACGTAATAATCTACTGGGATCTCGTTATCATCCACATCCATGTTTCATCAAAATGTATTTCAAAACATTTTTACAAGAATATGGGTTAATGTCATTTATACCCTTGTTTTACTTTTTATAAGAGGAATCTTTCCGTCGTTTTCAAAACAAGGTCCTTTTTAACCTTTTCGACAGAATTAAGATAAGAATGTTTTTTTTAACTTATACAGCGGGTGCGGTTATTTTCCGCCGTTATAAAATATTAAAAGATTTCCTTACAAGCTTATAAGAATATTTCCAAGAAAATGTTTTATTTTATATGGCTCTTAAATGATTTCAAAAATAGATAGAGATATTTCTCTAAAAAGTGTTTTTATCTCATCTATGTCAACATCCTTTGATGGATTTTACGCTTATTTGAAGTTGATTTGTTATAATACAAAACTTCTATATTGTATTGAAGTTTTTGTGATATATTTGATTGTGGATGTGCTATTTTTATACCATTCATAGTTTATGGTGAAATTATTGACATTTCATATGCTAGTTTTAATACGAATGTTTATGTTATGTTTAAACCTTATCATATGGGAATTCATTGGACTTAATATGTGACGGGTGGAGCCCGCTATAGCTCCTCGATGCATCGGTAGGTCTCATGAGACAAACTAGTGTCTTGGAACAAGGCCTTGACAAAATCTTATTTGTAGTCTTGGCACGAGGCCTTGGCTATGTGGTTATGATAGTCTGGCATTATGCATTCCAACATTATAAAAGTGGTTAGTGATTTTTCATGTGATTATTCGATTAGAAGAATATCCATGTGAATGAGTAAATGGAATTATTTCATTTTATTTATGTAATACAATGTTGGAAGTTAAATTTTTAAAGGCTTTTGTTTTAGTTATACATTTCCTCAAATGTTTATTCTTATTTATGAAAGTTTCCGCTATATTGTTATCCTTACTGGGCATTTGAGCTCACCCCTTTTCTATGTTTTATTTTTTCCAGGAAGTGAAGAAGTAAATTATGAATGACCTGTAGGGATATTATGTGGCGATATGAGTGTGGATTATAGAGACATTATTTTGTTGTAGTAGTTTTTCATTTTATGATGTAATGTAAAACTTATGAATATATCTAGGGTTTCCAAGGCTACTAAACCAATCGGTCTTTCGAGATTTGATCTTTCTTGTGATCATGCCAATGTTATGTAATAATGCACTGACTCTGGGGTGTTACAGTTGGTATCAGAGGAAGTTTAGTACATACCTTGGAAGCTAGATTTAGACAAACTCTGATTAGAGCACGTCGACCTAAGATGAAATTTGAGGATTAGTATAGAAGAACTTCCTAGATTTTTGGTATTGTAGAGATTTTGTGAGTTTTCCGAGAAATACATCCATGTATGGATACGAGCAGGTAGAGGCGGCTCTGGCATAGATGTACCTAGGGGTAAAACCCGAAAACACCGCTTTGAGCTAGACTCGAACGAGAACTGGTTCACGACAACGGGCCTTGCTGCACTCTTGGTTACGACACTTCCGGGGAATATGCTTAGGATAACTCTCATTTTCTTTACAAATCATTATGAAGGGTTAATGAGTATATACTTCCTTAAAGGAGACATTTTTATGATTATGGATTATATCCATAAACTATTTAATTTATGTTATGTGTTTTAAAAGTTTGGGATTAGGTATTGTTATTCATAAACTAAGCTAATGTATGCCATTGTTTAGAAATGGCTCCCAGTAGAAGGATTGAGAACTCTAGCAATGCACATGATACAAAGAGAAAGAAGTATCATATATTTTATGGTCTTAAGCCATAATTTACAAGAGAAATAGTCTCGCATGTATTATCATCATATGAAGAAATAATATCATGTGTTGATAAGATAAGTAAAGAGTTTACTGAGTCCTATGGCTTTGAAGGGAAGCAAGAGAAGAAAAGGATGGAAGAGATAAAGATGGATAATGGGAAGAGGGAAAAGAAGAATTTTCCCATATGTGGTAACTGTGGAAAGAAACACCATGGAACTTGCCTGAAAGGAATGGGAGTTTGTTATAAGTGTGGAGGAAAAGGGCACAAAGTACGTGACTGCAAGGGTAAAAAAATGGTTTCAAATGTAAATGCTTCATTTGCAAGGAGTTTGGACACTACGTGAACCTATGTCCCAGTCATCAGACTATGCCGCAAATGATGCTATTGAATAATAATCAAGTTATGATACTACCACAGATGAAGAGGAATGATTAGAGCACTTATGTTGATTATATCAATTGAGTGTTGTATCAACAATGTACTTGTTATAATAATTATGTAGTATATAAGGATTGTACTGCAGTACTATTTCATTAAGGACTTGAGATTGTGTGCAACAAAGAAAAGTGACTCAATAGAAGGTTAAATTTTTGGAAAATATATGGTTGAGAGAAAGATAAACCATAATATGTTTCTGATACTGAAGTAGTGATTTTAGAATAATATATGAGTGATTTGGATAAATTATATTGGATATTCTTGACTACCTTGAAGCTGATTAATGATTTGTCTATTCCATCATTGTTGGGGTTTAAAACATTTTTGGATTGATAATGTATATCCAGCATTCTATATGGAATAAGGGAGCATGAATGTAATCAATAAGGATTATGGTAAATCAGGATGTTTCAGTGTTTTAAAAGAATAGATGATGAAGGTATTAATATTCTATTACAGGGTAAAAAGGATCTACATTATGTTTACCTTCCTTATAAATGTTGGACTGTGAGTTTAGACAGAATTATTTTGGATAAATTCTAAGTTTGAGATTAATTTTGGATTGCCATAAAAGGACAACCCGGAGGTCGGGTGGCAACCCGTCGTGACCAGAAAGGCCGCGAGACATAAACCCACAACCGAAGGGCGACAAGGGTGTATCACCTACCAATGGCCCATGAGATTTCCTGTATTAAATAATGTAGTTTTATTAAACGATATTGTATATGAATTATAAATTCGTTTATTTTAGAACCCTATACGAATAGTGTAAATAGAAATTTTTTTTATGTTCTATTATCTTTTAGAGTGAAAGATGAGTTTGTGGTAGAAATTTATTAATGGATAAAACTATAATTATAAAGTAAGTATATCTCCTTATGATCTTATCCAATCTCATAAATAAATTCCTCAACATTAATAAAAGGAACTTAGAACAAAAATGTTGTCCTAGATGGTACCTTAAATCATCACTAATTCATGGCTTTGGGATTGTTGGCCTTTTCATAGCCACGTTCTCTACTACTCTCCATCAGATAATTGATGGTTATATTTCTCTTCCATATCCATATTTTCCTACATGGAACCCTAGTATGTGTTATTTTCGGTAATCTTCATACTTTCCACTCTTTATTTTAAATAGAGGCCTCGTTAATTCATTTTTTTGATGTGGGATTTCAACTAAGATATTTTCAAATGTCAAAAATGTGTTATCATAATACCCTATGTTTTGTTGAACCGATGGTATTTCAAATCATCATAGATTGATGAATTTAAGGACCTAAATTATACACTTGTTTGTGATTGATGACCTCAATCACTACCTATAAATATTTACATTTTTCCTCCAATTATATGTCTCTAATTGCCACCATTGTTCTCCTAATCGAGATCATAATCTGGTGGTGACCCTTTTATTTCTCTTTTCCTCATATTAAGACTAAATTTTAGTAACCTAATTTCCGATGTGGGTTTTCCCACAAAGATATTTTCTATTTTCAACCTTTTATTTTCGATGAACAATTTCAAATTTCGAGGACACAATTTATTGAAGGAGGGGAGAATGTAACACCCCAAGATTTTATAGTGTGTTATTTCTTGAAAATAATTAATAGTGACATATTATGAATTTGAGTGGTTTTAAATTATATTTAGAATATATTTATACCATTTAATATAATGTTGGTCATTGGACATAATTTTATAATTAATCCGAACATAAACAAGTGTCAATCTTTTGATAGTTATTATCTCTTAAAAACACGATTTTTGTTTTGACAGCGGGAATTAATTTTAAATTAATTTCTGCCACTTCTGTGTTTTGAATTTAGAAAAATGGATTCCATATTTGGAATCAGGATGTCCAAATTGTGTAAATAGGTAAATTTTATTTTCAGACATCTTGAATAATTACTGTGGTAAATATTTTATTTACCATGGTTAAGGGTAAATCTGGTAAATAAGGGTTAAAAAATAATATTATAATAATAATAAATTACCCTAAAACGTGTCCTAGCCTTATTGGTTGATACATGTTCGACCATAGGCATATTGGGGTCTATTTTGGGACCCCATGGGGCCACTTGTAGGTGATAGGGACATTTGTTTTAATTAAGTTAAAATGAATACAAAAATGACACAAGCATATATCTTTTAGAAAAACAATTATTACATAAGGTTATATATGTCGGATTTTAGATTATTAATATTCATTAGAAATATAAAAAGATTTAATACATAATGATATTTTATTTATAATTTTTAGACATTAAATGAGGTAATTTATTTATGACAGAGTGATGATGTAGTAATTACTATAATAGTGAAAAAATAAACTAATTGATATTATAAATACCCAAATAAATATAATATGAAACTTTTAATGAATTAAACTAATTTTATAGGATAATATGATATATTAGGATTTATTTAATTGACTTTTTTCGAAGTAATCAATCTTTTATGAGTTTCATAAAAATCAACTATTGAATAGTTTCAAAATTGACATAAAAGAGTTCTTAAAACAAATATTATATTATTAATTGATATTAAATTCCTAAAAATCTAAGGTTCGTCCAAGAGACTTATATCATGATAGTTTCATAATTAATGGACCACTTGGGGGGTCTCTTAGATGTATGTAGTATGTTTATTAACCATATTATATAAAAATACAAAGAGACATTGTAAAAGTGAAACTAATTAACTTAGAGTTAATACTTAAAGACAAGGTTAATATAAGTACCCAAACCTGTCTAAATTCTATTGGTTGAGTTGTTTTCGAACCAAACCACATTAAAATATAAATAATCCACTTTGGAACCATTAGAAACTGAATATGAATTTATTATAAATTAATATTTCTAGATTTTCCAAAGGTGCCCCTCACCCCTCTTATAAAAGGGCACTCCTCCTTCTCATTTCTTCACACCTTGAAAGACTTTTGGTTCGGTCAAACTCTGCCCAAATACTCTTCCAACTTCCCTCACTACAACCGAGGGGCCTTAGTTTGATCAGAAAGCCAACCTAAGGAGCCCTTTTGATCAAATCAAAAGGAAGAACCCGAAGAAGAGGTAATGATTTCACCACACTTTTCCAAGTTCATTTCTTCTTCCACTTCTTCTTCCATTGTTGTTACCATTATAAAATAATAACTCCAGTATCATATATATATTGTGATGTTATTATAAATATGGTACAACCATATTCAGTATTCTATCCACCCTTTGAATAACATGTCACCATACGTGCGTACGTACGGCTTACTGTCTCCACGTCGTGGTATAATTGTTATTCAATATAATATTATTTGGATGGGTATAATAATGATGTGTAACTCATGTAAATAATAAATATAACATGTTAATGATTCAGTATATATGATATACCATCCATTTATATATTATTTTAATATCAAAAGAATGATATTGTCGCTCGTGCGTACGTACGGACTACCGTCTCCACGAACGCGATGAGATTCATTCTCCATCATATCCATTCAAGTATAATTATCATTTGATGATTTAAAAAATGATGTTTAAGGACTTGATATCATTCTGGATATGAATAATATACAACCTATCCTTTATAAAAATGTCTTATGTAACAAAACATATAAAAGAAAACAAGTAAGTTAACACCCGAAACAACGATAATACTAAGATATTATTATCAAATCAATATTAAAAGATCATATATGATATCATATTATTAAATGTGATTCCTGTATAATTTAATAACAATTATTTCACCATTATACAGGAGGTTAACCTACCCCAACCAAGGAAAAGTACAAGGTAAGGGTTATTTCACAATCTCTTCATTATCTGAGGCTGTTTATACGTAATAATCTACTGGGATCTCATTATCATCCACATCCATGTTTTTCCAAAATGTATTTCAAAATATTTTTACAAGAATATGAGTTAAATTCATTTATACCATTGTTTTACTTTTTATAAGAGGAATCTATCCGTCGTTTTCAAAACAAGGTCCTTTTTAACCTTTTCGACAGAATTAAGGTAAGAATGTTTTTTTTAACTTATACGGCGGGTGCGGTTATTTTCCGCCGTTATAAAATATTCAAAGCTTTCCTTACAAGCTTATAAGAATATTTTCAAGAAAATGTTTTATTTTATATGGCTCTTAAATGATTTCAAAAATAGAAAGAGATATTTCCCTAAAAAGTGTTTTGATTTCATCTATGTCATCATCCTTTGATGGATTTTACGCTTATTTTAAGTTGATTTATTATGATACAAAACATCTATATTGTATTGAAGGTTTTGTGATATGTTTGACTGTGGATGTTCTATTTTTATACCATTCATATTTTATGGTGAAATTATTGACATTTCGTATGCTAGTTTTAATACGAATTTTTATGTTATGTTTAAACCTTTTCATATGGGAATGCATTGGACTTAATATGTGACGGGTGGAGCCCGCTACAGCTCCTCGATGCATCGGTAGGTCTCATGAGACAAACTAGTGTCTTGGAACAAGTCCTTGACAAAATCTTACTTGTAGTCATGGCACGAGGCCTTGGCTATGTGGTTATGATAATCTGGCATTATGCATTCCAACATTATGAAAGTGGATAGTGATTTTTCATGTGATTATTCGATTAGTAGAATATCCATGTGAATGAGTAAATGGCATTATTTCATTTTATTTATGCCATACAATGTTGAAAGTTCAAGTTTGAAAGGCTGTTGTTTTAGTTATACATTGCCTTAAATGTTTATTCTTATTTATGAAAGTTTCCGCTATATTGTTATCCTTACTGGGAATTTGAGCTCACCCCTTTTCTATGTTTTATTTTTCCCAGGAAGTGAAGAAGTAAATTATGAATGACCTGCAGGGATATTATGTGGGGATATGAGTGTGGATTATGGAGACATTATGTTGTTGTAGTAGTTTTTCATTTTATAATGTAATGTAAAACTTATGAATATATCTAGTGTTTCCAAGGCTACTAAACCAATCGGTCTTTCGATATTTGATATTTCTTTTGATCATGCCAATGTTATGCAATAATGCACCGACTATGGGTAACTAGGGTCGGGGCGTTACACGCTGATATTTATATCAGCCGCCCGCCGACGAAAAACCCGCCTCAGACCCGACGCTCGATGCAAACACAGGTAAGGTCACCCCTTGGGTAAACATGCCATTCTGAATGCAACGGCAGACTCAGAATTTCCATACAAGACTCGATTCATAGGTTATTCGAGCCGACGCTCAAAAACTTACTTTTCCACTTATTTACGAAAACGCCCCTGGTGGCGTTTCTCACCGCAGGCCCGCGCCCGAAATGTTTGCACCTCACCTAGGGTAAACGACACGTTCTGGACGCAATCGTGACCTCTGATTCCCGTTATGAGCTAAATTTTAGGAGATATAACACCCCTGCCACATGCATAGTAAAAAAAAATACTTAATACTTTTATAAAATTAATTTCGGGCACACCGGGCATCGGAATCGCACGCCGTCTTCGCGCCTAGCTCTGGAATTCTTCGTAGAAATATTCCAAATTATAACAGGGCCATAATCCCGAGTCGCTACATTTTAGACCATAATACATAAATCACACAACCATCAAAAGAAGGTACATTCTATATGAGTATTTGGTTATGTAGTTCAGTCTACCAAACACACCAATGGGTATTATGGAACTGATGAATGGATTGTTCCATCCTTACCTCAATTTTTTTTGGTTTTATTATATAACGTATTTGTTTATTATCACAATATACACAACCATTCCAATCATATTGATATTTTTGTTAACACACTTAGAGAACATCAATTATTTTCTAATCATAGAAGGTGCCTCAATGGGATGAATCAGATTCTCTTCCTGGGTCAATTCAATTTCAGAACATGTGTAATAGTGGGCACAAATAAGGTTACATTTGTAGCTACCTTGGTGAAAACCATGAACTCCTTTGAGGTATGGTTTTTCTTACGGTTTATTGGTTTCTACATGAATTACATATATGACATTACACACATAGAAATTCCATTTATGGGATTTAAAAATATTTTTTTGATGTCTGTGTGGTATGATTCAGAAGAGATGGACTTTTATGATTTGAAAGGGATATTATCTCTGGCATCGATACAATTTTCTCTTGTGTTGGGAATGAGTTACACTGTGTACAATGATGCATCGGGTATCGGCCTAGGAGAAGTTCTTATATAGCACGATCATGTTGTCCCCTACGAGTCTCGATAGTTGAGGCCACACAAGAGAAATAACCTAATGTAAAATCATAATTTAGCTATAGTTTTCCATGAATTTCATTGTTGGAGACATTACACATGGGAAGAACATTTTATGTTGGATATTAAACCCAAAATCCTAAATTATAAATTTACATAGTGTTATTTGAAACTGAGGTAGCCGATGTGGGTTGAGTACCTACAGTATTTTAACATCAATATTTCCTACATGCTTAGTAAATTAAATGCAGTGGCTGATAAAATGAGCATGTGTGCTAAGATACATGTAGTTCTATAAGACCGTATTGAGTGGCATATTATGGCGTTGTTCTTGGATATGCAGTTGGACGTTAAAGACAGTCAGGGCATACACTTTTTTCATATTTAACTATTACGTCTAACCTTAAATATGGATTGACGATGAAGAAAATATCATACTATGAATATTTAGTTCTATGGGAGAGTGTGGAAGGTTATAACCCTCCTCCTGGATGGACCATAGGTGAAGATGACGTCATGTAGTACCACTTCCCATGTGGGTATCATTATGCATTTCTGAGGAACTAATGCAGGGTTTTCATGATCTATCATGGGTATTGTATCCTAGTGTAATCATGATGTATCAGAATTTACATCTTGATTATTGTTGGAAGGGAATGAAAAGGTATGTAACTAGTTTTTTCATGAGATATTCCACTTCTCAGCAGGTGATGAAAAACACCAATGACCTTCAAGACTTTTAGAGCAGCTACACAATCCTTATTGAAAATTGAATGATGTCATGATTGATTTCATGAATGTTTTACTGATTTCACATTGAGGTAATGATGTTTTGTGGTTAGTTTTTGGCAATGAACATGATGGATTCTCATTTATTTACGATCAAGGAAACATTTAGTGTTTATAAATTTGGGGGGTTGTTCATCTATGAGACTGTAAAAATACATGGGTTCCCATATTATATCAGTCTAGATAGGTATTCCTGATTTAATATTTGATTCTTATAATGGGTACAAAGGTAATTGAGTACATATGTTCTTATGAATCTGACATACAACTCCATAAATATGGACAGTCATAGAACATAATTTGGGTGCTTGATGACATTTTATGGGCATGCGTATTGGATTTAGGGGGATTAGTGGAGAGGAATATACCCCTGGTTGAGTCATCCTATTACATTAGCATTCATGATACTATTTTTATGCTACCCGATGAAGAATTGTATTATAGGCCATTCAGATCCCCCCTTTTTTGGTTGGAGAAATGAGATGCTATTATGATGGGACCTCTTCTTCTCTAGTTGACTATATAACTTGTGAATTTAATTTGGAAATGGATAGATACTATGCAGTAACATATGAAATCTTACATAGATAACCACTGATGACCTCTATAGTTTGAGATCATGGATTGGGTATTCCTAGGAGTTTCAACAAGGGTGGGACATAAGTTGATCATGAGACCAAGTAAGTTTTCAGAGAGATACATAGTTGTGATTTAGATTCTGGAGAGATTTGGGATGGTAGCCTATCAATTGACGTTACCTCCAAGATACAGGTCCATGCATGACATCTTTTATCATTCTTAGCTACACCATTTCGAGTCATCCTAGTCTCATTATTTTCATCCTGAGGATGCGGATATACAAGTAGATACGACCATCGATGAGAATCCTATATGAACTGTGGATCGTAGAAAAATGATTCTCAGAGGTTGGTTGGTTCATTTTAATATGGGTTCTATTGAAGAACAACTGCGTGCATGATGAGATTTGGGAGAGGGAAGCCAATGTTAGACCGTAGTGGCCGGTGTTGTACTCATATATTGCTTCACTACCCCAGGATGGAATATTCAAGGATGGTTAAGGTGGGATGTTTTTAAGATCTTTTTTATTCATTGAGATATGTGTTCTCCTTTTTTTCTATAAATTCCCATGTAAATTTCTTAAATATGGACAAATGTGAATTTTTTATTGCATCATGATGGTTTTAGGGGTGTTTGGAGATGTTCTAGATGTTGGAACACCAGTTTTTGTTGAAATGAGGGGGATGAAATGATTAATAAACTATGAAGGTTGAGCCACATGCCTGTTTGGAATGGTATTCATTTTTAGCAGACATCGAATGATTATTACAGCTTGGTTATGTCATTATTAATAAACTATGTGGGGGTAACCATGTGGTTGCCCATAGTTTTTAGGAACCCGTTCACAGTTTCAACACTATTTTTCAACCTGTGAAGGTAAACCATGTCGCCCTGTAATTTGAAGAATTGTAATAATTATCAATTAAAAGAATATTCAATTTAAAACTAATTAGGTTTCTCCACATCAAATAGAATCTTCACCCTCACTACGAAAATGATATGATCTTGGAATATTCATGGATTTCCAATATTCTTTTCATCTGATCTCTGATTTGAACCCATTATGTCTCATTAGATCTATAAATGTATGAAAATATTTCAGTTTTATACTTTCATGATTTTTACGGACATCAAATGCACTATTTTGATTTTGGTTCATATGCCCTAATTTCTCATTCATCATTCATTCATTCGATTTATAAGAAATCAGAATGAATCCTAGCATGATACTTGAAGAGTTAGCAACCATTAGCCTATAGTTTTTGGTCATGTTCTTTTCATTGAATTTCGAACTATTTATATGTGTCAGTATTCCAAATGAATATTTTTGGTGTGTCACCTAAAATTTTGTTTGAAACCTATTATTATTATTCATGAATTAGTTAATTTAATAGGCATGTTTATGCTTGTGATATGATGTACTCCTTTAATAAGGACAACACCATGGGTGAATTACTTTGAATGGATTTTTTCCTCATTCATTGGAAAAAGCTGGAGGTGTTCCCTTTTACCCCTTTCATGGGATGATAAAATGGCATTTATTATTATTCGTATTTCAATAATTTTAGATTATAATCAAATAGGTTAAACTGTATGTGATATACGATTTCCCCTTGAACAAAGTATTCCTTTATTCTTAAAGCATGTTTTTCTTTCCCATGTGAGTAAAATTTGGGCCATGGATTGAAATGATTTAATTGGATGAAATTACCTAAATTGATGTTTTCCCTAGAGAGATATATGATAAAAAATCCCTTGGATAACATGTTAGTCTTGTTTTTCTTGTTATTCTAAAAATTCCCATGTGAGAATTTGTAGGAAATCCCTTGAGTTTGGTCTTGTTCTGCAATTTCATTAATGATATTGAGTCACACATTTTTTGGATTTCACCATGTGATATATAGGATAAAAACTCCATGTATTAATTATTATGACATTGAATCTTGTTCAACAAAATACACGAATGTGAGTAAATTTTAGGTCACGCCTTTTGAGGTTGTACTATGCTTGAGTCACCCATGTGAGGTGATTTTGATATTTCTTGCTCCTGTTTTTTTACCTTAGGATCATAAATTAAATGATAAATGAAATTGAAATAGTTAGATGATTTATTTCCTTGAGTAAAACATGTATTTTATTTATACTTTTATGGATGGATTGATATGATTATTGACAAAAATACCTTGAGTGAAACATGTATCAGTGTTTGGATTCCTTTGACAGACTCTATTGTAAAATTTAATTAAGCCACATTAGATACATGGATTCATTGAGGGATGACATGGACAAACTCATTGAGTATTGAAAAATATTCCATGTTATACATGTATTCTTATAATTATGTCAGGGATAGATTCAAATGGAATTTGACTATTATACCAAGGGTGATGATCTGGCATATGTAGGGGATCACTAAGGACTTACTCGATTAAATGTGACGTTATACCTCAACTCAAGTGATACCGGGATCTTGATAGTTTTTATAGGGATGTTCTTGTAGGGTGTTTATTGATATTTTACCTGGATTGATACTATAATTCCAACATAGGAATGTTAAGGATGGGTTTAGGTTCTGAATTGAATTATAACAATGAAGACTTATGAAACACCATCAATGATAAAGTCAAAATATTGGATTCAGTGTTAAATTATAACTTTTTATATGACCATCTCATGCATTTTTTGTGCTACCAAGTACTAGGGTATTCTAGGTTTGAGTTGGATCTTGAGACATATTAATTCCATTTAACACAATTGTTAAATGAAATAAACAAAAATAAATCCTAGTTAATGTATTTTGTTTAATTTTTTTACTGTCTTTCTTACTACTATTTTTATTTCACAATACCTACTATATATAATCACTAATTAATTAATAAAGACCATGGGTGGTTACCTCAGTTGATTTAGATTCACACCCTATTTGAGTCTTGATTTTGGTCCAAAACCATTTATATGATTTCATGTATTGATACCGGAAATTAACCTCCTTAATGGTCATTAGATGAAACGAAGGTGTAGGAGGGCATGAGACCTAGTCGATGCATGTGATTCGATAGATATTATTATGTCCTTTATTTATTTGGATCTTGTATTGTATATCGATACAGTGTAAATTTATAGTCTTTTTTATTGGAAACATGTTACATTAATCATTAAATCATATATGCTATGACTTCTTGTATTGGTTGAAAAATAATCGTTTTACTATTTACATTTGGTTTATGATATTATTCATTCTAATGCATATATGATCTTTTTTTTGTGTTACACTATGATAATGAGAGAATATTATCCCTACATACTCATAAAATCCCAAACTTCTAGTCAGCAAAATCTAGTGTTTGGTAGATGTACTTAATGTAATGTGACACAATGTTCTAGGGGAACCTTTTAGTAGACTCAGAATCTAGGACGTTACATCGTTAATGATTCATAGTGGTATTTTAAATATTATATGATATAATAAAAAAGGATTTAATAAGTTTTTTATTACCATATTAAATAATATTATATTTATGTCAAACTAAATGGGGAATAAATTTTAAAACTGTTCAGGTCATTAAAACAAGATAAGAGTTTTAGACAAACAAGGGAATCAGTAGTGAGCCATAAGTACATAGTGAAAATAGCACCTAACAAATAACAACAACTAAATAAAAGAATAATGGTGCTATCAATGATCATAAAAACCTCCCAACACACATTAATGTTGGTATAACATGACCATATGAGGTGTATGTCATGGGAGATCTAGTAAGCAGGATAATCATAGTTCATATACAATGTATCATTATCGGGAGAGACAAACTCAGTGGAGTAAAGGGAAGAAAAGGAGAAACCCAGGACGATAGTTGGGGAATAAAAAAATTTATTTATATTATGTTGTTAGGATTATTGGATACAAATTTCCTTACCCTTGAAGAACCGTAGAATGATCCATCGGTGAGCACGGCATAGATAGTGAGATATAATCTACGTGAGTGGGGAGACATTGTTCCCTTTCACCTATACACACACATACAGAATCCTTTTATGATAATTATTGATATATTATTGGAGATATTTCATTATAGGATAGTGTGAGGGTGGCGTGATGGAATTTCCCATATGAAATTCATTTGGTGACTCACAGTCATTAAAGTTCATTCAAGAATAATGTGAGTAAACATAATGGGTCCTTAATTTGAATGGGACTATGAATCCAAATAATTTTTGTGATGTTTTTATGTAGACTTCCATGATGTGTTAATGCTCTAAATATGTATTTACCATATTTAGGTAAGTCATTACACCAAAATCAGGGATTCTTCAGCATAACTTGGTTGGAGAATTAACCTCATCATACTAGTAGTAGAAAAGCCATGTAATATTATTGTGATGTGATGTTAGAATAACTATCCCCCTAGAAATATATGTTCTAATAAGGTTTATATATTTGTTTTATCTTCTTACATTCTCAGATAAATGTACCAAAACCACATCACCACACCTAAAAATAAAAATCTATATATCCTATCTAATTTTTTTATGCGAGGAATATGGTGAAGGGCTGTGTTTTTCAAATAAATATATTGGGGTGTCATTAAAGGTTATCCTTCTCATAATTTTTCACTATGACTAGAATAATCAATGACAATATTTATAGATCTAATATAAGGAAAAATATATGATGTCTTTCAGGTGATTGATATATTATACATTTTTTGATGGTGGATTCATATTCATGTATTTGACTACTTTCATATTTGGAAACGAATTTCACAACCTCTTTTGGGTGAAACCATGAGTATACACTAATGTTATTCTTCACAGGTAGTTGATTATAATCCAAAATCTCTGGTTCATGATGACCCATGAAATAATTGAATCTCATATAACACTAATAGAATATTGTTACAAAAATATGTTTTATTGGAGTACAATAAAAATTAGATGACATCACACATGGAATCCTTTAAAAATTAACCAATAAACTTGGTATAATGCTTATCACATTTAGAATGTAATGTTTTTTAAGGATTGTCTAGAACATAGTGATCCATTTAGTTACCTAAAAGATCAAATAGTGATCTCATAGCCATTAAAGAGAATATATGGCCTTTGGAAAAACATCATTGTCTGAATTTGAAATATCACGTTATTTGCTGGTGGGGGCTACATTAAAAGTGAATTTAGATGTAGCAGTTTCCCATGAGGACATATAATTTTTCCTAATAAAAACAATTTATAAGACAAATTTACTTTTTTATATAAATATATTACCCATTTTGAAATATTGAACAATATAAAAAAAATAAACCAAATAAAATTATATTAATTTTATTCATCAACATAGACTATAACATATAGAAAATATGTATACAATGTATATTTAAATTTATATAATGATACAATAAATGAAATTAAATATATAAAGTTTTTTTTCATTTTGTTCATTAAAAATTATCACAAACATGAAAATCACTTTTAAAAATGAATGATCACATTAGTAAAATTGAATTAAATAAGAAAATCAAGAACATTGAACAGTGATAAGAATTTATTTGAATGATCAATGAAATGATATGATGAATTTATAGAGAATATAATTCAAATATGATCATTTAAATAGTATATTGTTTATTAATAATAGTTACAAGTCGAATAGGAATTGAAAAATATTTTTTCAAAATAAAAAATATCAATTATAATGGTGAAAAAGATTATAAATAATATTTAAAATTAATAAAAAACAAAAACAATTTGTTATTAGAGTAATAAAAAATTAATACAAAGAAAACTAAAATAAATTATAAGTTAATTGCTGGGTAAATTATGGCATATTTTGATAATCGTATTTTTCAGACAAAATAATTAAATTCAGGAAGTTAAAAAAATTGGAAAATTTTAATTTCATATTTTAATTATTGATGTAATAATTACTCATAATTTATTTTATAATTTTTTCAGAAACACATTGAATATTTGTTGAATATTAAAAAATAGACTTTTAATATAAAAACATTATGTGTAAACTACATATTAATATCCTAAGGAATTTTACATTGGGGTTAACAATAAAAAATATATTTGATAAGGTAAATGATATCATTAAAAAAATATGAAATTCAATATAAAATCCCAATAGGTAATTTCTAAGCACTTAAATGATAATGGTTACGATTAATCTATTTTTACGTTTTTATTCATTTAATTATAATAATCCATCACATTGAGTTTTAGAAAAAAAATAAAATTAATAATGTTATGAAATTTTAATTTAATATTTTTTATAATTTTATGAATATATATATTTCCTTTATTAAAGTGGAAATAATAATTTATTTAATTTGTTTAAAAAAAACACCACCCTACTAGATTAAAGTCCCCTCCCCTCCCATGGAAAATCCAAAACCATAAAATTATATATTATCTTGATCATCATAGTTCTGTATATTTAAATCGCATTTAAACATAATAGAAAACTTGAATCTACAAAAAATTACAACATTAGAAATTAAGGTATTGAAAAATTGAGGGACATCATTGAAGAAGGTAACATTACTTTATTTATATGCCACTCAATTTCTTCTTCTATTACCCTATCCTCCAATAAATATCTAATTGAAACAACCTAAAATAAAAACAAATTATTTTATGATTTTATTTATTATATTATATACTACAAAATATTTATTTATACCATTTCCCCATGGAATATAACTCTACCACTATCTTTGAATATGTTTCATTACATCTAATTTACCAACTATGAGGATGATGATAATAATTATTATATTACAAAATATATTTATGTGTTTTGTAAATTAAATGATAATAATTATTAATATTTGGAAAAATACATATATAATTCTATTTACAACAAATATTTATCGATTACCTTTCATAATATTTCATAAATCAACATTAAGGGTCATTTAACATCAATTTATGAAATTGTGATTTCTTTACATATCACCACATTCCTAGATAAATATAATATCATAGATATATTGTTAAAATATGTATTTTCTAATTTTTAATATTATATAGGGATTTTCTGTCATTGATAAATAATAATGATTCAAAAAAATACAAACCTGAAATCCAAACTGGAATGATTAAGTACATAGGTCATACAAATTCATTATTCCATGGAATTGTATGAAATGATCTATAATGCTTATAATTCATCCGGAGTGTAAAATCAGTATAATACAATTATTTATTAACGTTTTAATAATTATAATTCAATTATACAATAATATTAAACATGAATAAAAATGGACCTAATTTCACAAAACCCTTAAACCCAGCACTCCTTCATTTAGGTTTACATTCTCTTCATATAACTTTTTTTTATTATTAAAACCCAATTATATTTTCTATTTTCTTATAATTATTATTTTAATTCATTTTTTGTTCATTTTAATTATTATTTTATATAAATTATATAATACTATTAATAATTTTAACTAATAAATTTACTCAAAAATACTCATAGAATCATCTTAATGTTATTAATATATCCCTTATGAAATATAATATTTTCAATATTCATAAAAATCCAAATTATTAAAAAATTATGTCTACCATTCTTAATTAAAATTACCTCAATGTTTTATTCATTGATATCTTCAATTCAATTCCATAATAAAACCCTTTAAATTCTCATGTTTTACTAATGTATGTGTCTGATAGACGAAACCTTCCTTTATAGCAAATGGGATTCTGATTATTTTATTATTTAAAGGGTGGAAAGAAAATTATTTTTCCCGTTTAATGAATTTTTTAATGTTATATATTGTAACGGATTATGTTTGATATATGTTGTTGTGATTTTAAATATGTTAATAATATATTTATTGAGTACTGTACACTTATTATTATTTGAACATGATATTAACCCTTTTTAAATTTTATGTATCGAATTTGAATTCAATGTCACGATGTTTAATTATATTCAATATTTCAGATTCTATATTATTATTAAATTATTTCCACAATATAATTATTATAATCTTATTCTTATTAGATGGTTATGATTATTACACTAACCCTGTTTTACATTTTTCTCGTTCTCTTTCCTTTTATACCCTCTAACACAACATAAATCTCAATATATATTTTTTATATATCATATGGTGATTACATTTAAGGATAATATTAAAAAATATTATATTATTACAATAAATAATTATTAAAATTAATATTTAAGATTTTCTATATATTCATCGGATTATATACCAATTTTTCAAAAGATACAAATCCATTAGATTCTGGATTGTATTTTTATTTTATTGTTTATCATTAAATATTACTATATAATTATGTATAAAATACATAGGTTTATATGGTTGGTATCAAATATTGTTTTAGTTAATTTTGGAAACATATTAGAATAATGTATCATGCATTAAATTTAAAGGCCACATAGTTAATATTTAAGAAATTATTTACACATGTTTTGGACAATGAAATGGTCCTTAAAACGAGCTTCCCAATGCTATGAGTGGTTTAGTTATAAACCTTATGGCCATATATACATAGTTCTCTTATTTTAATTATAATAAACTTAACAATAACGAACAACCTATCTCACCCATTTATAATCAATTTTCTACTGTATCTTATATTGTGTGGTGACTACTAACATTTAATGTATCATTCAATACACTAATTATTGAAAAATACAAATTATCAAAGAAAATGATATTCCAAAGATTTATTCTTATAATATTAAGAATAATAATATGGGAGTATATAGTTTATAATCGAAAATGATCAATGGTTCAAATTAATCACAAATATAAAGATAAAGGATAATGTTAAAGCCACAATGTGGGAATCATTCGTGTAAATATTTCATAATAAGTGTTTCCCTAAAATCATTATTCCAAAATGATTATAAAATTGGTATAGATTTATAAAAATTATAGATATTATTTCATAACTAATAATGTAAATTTAACATGGTATTGAAGGTAATACTACTGTATTTTTAGCCATACTAATAGAAGTATGCATATATGATACTATGGTTTAAAACCCCATATCTAAAAATATATATGAATCCATGTATATTGTTGTAATGAATATATGTATTGATGTTATTTTAATGTAGATATGATGTTTATAGAATGTTTCCATGTTGATGGATAAAAGACATGAATGATGGAGTTCTAATATCGAGGATAAAATTACAATTTGATGGAATAAGTAAAACTATATTTCATGAGAAAGATATTGAAAGAAGAATAAATATAATGTTATGAAACAAATAAGGAATTAACTAAATTTTATATGATAAGGGATAAAATATCATTATTCTCAATGATAAATAAAGATGATAAATATTATGATAAATTAATTGGTAGAATTATACAATACACTACATGTGGTTCAATTCTTAAACTAAAATTAACACAGTTACTATTAAAGTCATTTAAATAAAAAAAAAGATTAATGAGAGAAATAAACATCCACAAAAAACCAATTCTATTGGGGAACTCATTATAATATTTCATAACCACCACTGATGTGAAGCATCAAAATGAATTAGTACATGGTAGACATACTATTCAATCAAGAATAGTTAATGATTTATTTAATTTTAGTTCAAGTAATTAAACTATTTATTTTATGTTTTGTAGAATTATTTAATCACCTATCTAATACATTTAAGGACAGATATCTATTAGAACACCATATATTTCAATCAACAGAATACACATGATTAAATAATTCCTATATGGAATTTAAGGAAGATTATTCCAACAAATCTCATAACACATTATTTCGTATAGTTTATTCCTATAGTAAGAGTTAGGTAGATATCTCTATATAGAGATCACAAAAAATATTTAAAAAAATTATCTTTATATATTCTCGACCATCACATATATCATTATAAAGATAAATGATAATTTTCAATATCCATTTTAAATAATTCATTATTATTGGTGTTCATACATTATATAATTGAACGTGCTGAAATGACATTTGAGAAGAAGGAAAGAATATTATTTAAGGTAATTCCAACAATGATTGACTATACATATGTATAACTCATATAAGTACATTGCCACACTTGTGACTTTATGGTAATTTTATAAATATAAATTATTTTTTGAGACACAAATACATCTAAGATCCCATATTGGAAACCCCTAAAAGAGATAAATAGTTAAATACTAAAACGAAAGAAAAAATTTATATAGGGTTCACACAAGAAAGAACATCACCATGGGAAATAGTTGTACTGTTTCTCATATGGGAGAATAAATTAATGAGGGCGTGAGTCAATTAATGTTAGTTCAAAAAGATCTACACAATGAAGAAGTAACCTATTTCATTAATTAAGGATATAATTATGCTCAATACATATAAAAACACAACCATTAGTCAAGATATATTTTACGAAAATTGAAAAGAATGTATATTAAAAAGATGACATTTGATACATGATTTAGAAAATAGGTACTCAGAATGACGTGATGAAGACTTATAATGGACCCAACCAGAACCAAGTTCCTGATGAATAGAGTCTCTGGATAAACCTAGACTAATATAAGTTGTTTTTTATTATCGTTACTCTTTAGTAATTAATGAATATAAGGATTATGATGAGAATATGTAGATTAGAGTGTGACGTTAAAAATAAATAAATTATTTCTTATGATCACCAACTATGATTTATAATTTCAAATTTTAGATTCATGTGGAAAGTGATCAATAGAGATGGAATTTGTATAGACCCTTCAATGAAAAATGTTATTTAGGAATTTAAATGTCTCATAATTGATATTAATATCAAAATGTTTTATTTATTATCTTATAAAAACAAATTACATTTTTTTAAAATTATCGTAATTTTATAGAACACTAAATATGCTAACTGAAAAATGATTGATGCAAGTTTGGATAGATAAATGTGAGGAAATATTTAATGATACATTTAGAGACAATTTACTTAATCTATACTAACACAAATTTTATTTGGATATTTTTTTGGGATATACAACTATTCATAAAAAAATAAATATATAGTGAACATAAGAAAAATTATGTAGTGATAGCATATACCTCAAGAGAATTGTAGAAAAAAGAATATCAATCTACCTGATGCAAAAGACATTGAATTTTTCTATGATCTTATCTTTGAATATTTGGAGCATTTACTTAGATAGAGTTATTTTAGACATATACATAGATCATCAGTGGATAATTTATATATTTTTATTCAAGGATATGAATTTATATGAATAAATATGGTACCAGATAATCATGGAATAAGATTGATCAATACAATGCCAATCTATAAAAGTGAATGTGGACACTAATGATATTATAAGAAAGGATCCTTCTACAATATTCACGACGGAGACTAAAAATGAACTACATTGGATAGATATTAATTTTATAGGCCTTTAAATCCAAAAGGTATGTGACTAATCATTCATTTCACAACCTCACTAACAACCATCTATGTAGTGGAAATTAACGGGGCTAAAAGGGATGAATTTAATATATCCTATCATTTTAGAATATATTTTCCATTAAATAAATACCACATTGAATAGATTTTATCACAGAAAACACGAATCTAAACTAAAGGGTGAAATAATTTAATAATATATATGTTAAATATTAATAAAATATGATTATATAATGTGATATATGAAAAATAAAATAACGATAACAATAAATCACCATGCAAATATAAATTTGATAAAATTATTTATTATAAAAAATATATATTTTATTTGGAAATTTATTATTATTTTTGAGAATGATTAATGCGATTTAATGTTATGGAATAGATTGAATTTAATGTTTAGGAGTTAGATAATTTATATTAATTTATCATTATTAATAATAATTGACATTAAAAAAATATTTCTCAATTAACAGATTTTAATGTTGGGTGTCCTTATCATAAATTAAAAAGAACATATTAGAAGGATTTTTGTAACATTGATATTCTATATAAAAACACATAAATTGAAAACCATTGGTAATTAATAGATATTAGTACAGGAACACTTAATTGTTAAAAATTCAATTTCCTATAAAATCAATTTTTCTTTATATATTATTTTTTTATTTATGATTGAAATTTAATAGAAAACTAAATTTAATTTAATTAAGAAAAACTAATTTTTTAAATAATCAGTTCAAAATTAACATCAGATGATTTTTTTCAACATCTCTCTAAATGAGGATTTTAAATTAACTGATAAATACTGTCATTTTTAAAAATTACCTAACTTTTGTTATTTGATTTTAATATTTTATTGACCAAATAATATATTCATCTACTTTCTAGGCCAAAAATGAATATATATTAAAATGTAATTCAATTAATAAAATTTTTATTAAATATTATTCCTTGCTTGAGTTTTGATATCTAAATTATTTATATTTAAATATATTTGGTATTTGATTATTTATTTTTACAATTAAAATGATCCATATTGAATTTTATTTATATTATGGATAAAAAAGTATTATTTATTTAATAATAACCCAATAAATATCATCTCAATCAATAATATTAGTTTATTTTTATAAATATAATTTTTATTATTAAATTATTTTTTTATTTTTTTATCACCAAAAATTTATTAGAATTAATAATTACTATATTCCATGAATATAGTCATCATGTTTGTCTTATAATGTAAATATAACACCTGCTATGATCCTTATACAAATGAGGTTACTTACTATTAGTAGGGGTTCGAAAAATTTCAATCGGTAGAAAATAACCACTGGTAGTCATATCAATACAAAATAAGTTTAAAAAAAATAAACTGACTTAGAGAGTCATGAAGGATGGTAAGATCACATAATTTTTCAATAGATGAAATCCACATCATTAATATTATATAAATCAGGCTCTCATTGTGGAAATCAATACTTGAATAATATATATAAGAAGATATACAAATAAATTTTTTAAAACATTCTTCATATTACATTATAATTATGCTACAATCTACACTATCTAAAAAACAACTATATATATTTTTCCCCTTCACATTACCAAGATTCATGATCATGAAGTTTGAATGCTCATGAAGATATATGGCGTGATTAATAAAAACCAGTTGCACACCACCAATGAATTCTTAAGATGTGTTCATATTTATAATATATTTATGTATTGTCAAAAATAGATTGGTAAGAAATAATAATTGTCAAATACCAATCATTCTTATGGTAACCATGAGAGAAAAAATCATCTACTTCACCTACTTTGGATCCATTAAAAAGGATAATATTGTATATTTTTAGTAATCATAGATAAGAAAAAAGGATGGTGAGCATATAACATGGTATCCTCATGGAATTAACAAGAAAAGATACCAAAAAGACGTAGGTTATCATGTTTTATTTTAAGATTGATTATTGAATGGTGAACATGTTACTTAATATAAAATATTATATGCATTTGATTTTTGGGACCTAAAATAGTCATATACCTAGAATTCATGTGGTTCCATTGATTTAAAATCCTAGTATCATACAAACTACCCCTATAAGAGATATCTATATCATGAATATCTACTTATAACGAGTTCCATGAATAAAAAACTCCAAATGAATATTAGTTAGACATAAAAAGGTATCATAGAAAAAATAAAAGAAAATAATGGAATCATGAGGACATATATAAATCTACATAAGGATTTTATTAACATCTGACATGGAAACGCCATATATGAAAATACTAATAGAACTGCAAATTTTTAATAGTTTTATTTTCTATGTTTTCCCACCCACATTCATCCACTCTGAAAATTGGATATATAATAAATATCATAGTAGTAAATAATCATGGACTCAAATTTATAAAATTTAAACAAATGGTATGGTTCTATCTACCATAACTTTTATAAAGAATTACTCCAACTACTATCAATGGATCAAATCAAGAATCACATTTAACATCTACATATTATTATCTGAAATATCAAGGTTGTTTATTTAATGTTTTATTTATATAATAATTTTATTTGAAAAGAGATTCGTGTAGATTTCATTAATTGAATTTAATTTCTAAAATAACATACCCCACGGATTCTGTCAGTAGAACTTGTTTCAAGATATAATAAATCATAGAATATCAAATCATTCGATCCTTTTTTTATTAATGAATGGTTCATATATTCATCATCGAATATATAAGGAAACCTCATGTCTATCGAATGAATGCTAATCCACTATCATAACATCATTAGAAAAGTGATCCAATATGAGTTTCATGAATAATAATTTCTCATGATAATTTTTCTCTACCCAATTACCAGTAAGCATAAATCATTCATAATGGTTCTAGAATCCATTAATGGGTTATTGTTTATACATTACATAATAACAAAATATAATAAGGGATCATTAAGGAGTTAATGTAAATTATAAATTTTCCACCAAAATTTTGTCTTATAAGACGATCAAAGAAAATTTACTCATACATCATAAAAAATCTATAGTGAATCTCAAAATAAAAAATTATCATTTTTGACTTAGTAGGCCCATTATTAATCTATAAAGGATGAAATAAAACACCACTACAGCCTCATTTAGTACACAAAACCATTATAAATCCATTCACATTTCTTACTAATGATGAAAGATTTGGGGTAGATCAAGAGAGAGGATACCATTCTAGTGGTAAATGATGGAGCACACATTGAATAACTAAGGGAAAATGAATGTTAGTTATCAGGAGTTACGAGAAGAGATATAATATTGAAAATAAATATTTTTAATAGAATTGTGTATCAAATAGGTTAAAATTTTTATTTAAATTTAAAATCCACGTGTTCCAATTAATATACACCCAACTAGTCTACCCTAGCAGTCAGGTGGGACTATACAGCCAGCTAGTGGCGCCACGCGAGGGGAATTGTATGAATTCTAACAAAATGATGAGTTGGGAATTACAAAATTGGTTTTTCTAGTGAAAATAATGTTCAATTGGTCACAATAGAATGCATTAACATGGTTTTATCCCCAACTATTGGTGTGTGGCTTCTACTGATTATCCAGGGTTAGATTTCTAGATATAAAACACTCCAATATCAAGACAATGTCCAATAGATTATTCTTGATCATTTATTCACATAAAAAATAAGACCCCAAACATAGATAAAATAAATTTAAAAAAAAATTAATTTTGTATTAAAATAAAAATTAATCATTATAAAATTTTTATTTTGTTTAGATGTCATATTCCCCCACCTTTAATGTTTACACATCCTCATGATGTACCATCAATATTTTTTATTTGTCAAATCGATCTACTGAGAAATAAAATAATTAAAATACTCCAATTTCATATAAATTACATATTCATAATGACCTAGAATATCTAAATTATATATAATCTTCCCTGTGATGAATTTCTCACTCTGGTCTTCAATCTGCACCATGTGAAACATGTCATATGTGTTCGAATCTATCTAAAAAACCCCACAGTTTGATAAATGATTTGGATAAAATAGGAACATAGATGATAATCCTAATTGTTTTCTATTATTCCAATTCACTTATTGACCTCAATGGGTCCAACATTATGTAGGTATTTCTTCCCTAGCATCCTCAAATGTTGGTGACCTAAGAGGATAGAAACTGTAGAAAAACATATTTCTTATTGAAAAATAAAAATTTCGTCTCATTCAATATATAAAATATCATTCCATTATATAATACAAGATAAAAAACTCCCAAATAATTTTTAAACACATATAGTTATACTAAATGAAATTGTCCACCCCAACTATCACTCATTTCCCTCATGACTAAATTGTGTTAAATGATGTGGTCTAACATACATAGAATCAAATGTTCTAAATGAATCCAATATTGGAAACTATTTTTTAATGTGAACAAGACCTGGACATGATTATTATCCCAACTACACTGAAATAAATAATATAGAAACAATGTGTGTCCTACAATATATAAATATCTATTCTAACTATCCGTCTGTATAGCTATGATACAGTGTGATCAATATAATTTTTTTTAACCTCATTACTTTTATAGTCCCTAAAAACTAAATTATAAACTTTTGGCCTCATTCAAATTAAATTATCATGAGAAATCTATTCCCTCAATAAATCTCACTATTATACAACTTTTCATGCTCATCTTTAG
The DNA here is from genome assembly GCA_963277665.1 of Viscum album. NCBI lineage: Eukaryota > Viridiplantae > Streptophyta > Magnoliopsida > Santalales > Viscaceae > Viscum > Viscum album. The sequence goes on along the minus strand of OY728162.1, from coordinate 1,361,212,517 downwards.
TTTGTGTCTCACATATTAATAAGAAATGAGAAATAATCATTAATCGATCAATAATTTCATAAAAAGTCTCAATGATCCTTGGGCTTCTGGGTAACCCCATTCAAAATACAATCATAACATCCTCTCACTTCAATAAGGGAATGAGAAATAAATTGAACAAACCACCAAGACACAGGTGCTTGGACATTATCTTATGGAAGATAATGCATCAGATAATGGATCAAAAATTTTGTCCCTATATACCTCACTTGAATAATGATACTTAGAGTTTTGGTATATAATTTTTAGTCTATTATACACATCCTAAATTGATTATTGGAAATATCTTATAAGTTATTCATTAATTGAAAAAGTTAATAAAACTCTCCCATGTTCTATGATAACATCATCATCATCTTCGGACAACCCATGCATCAAGACACCAATTTCAAACTACTCCAACATCACATAACACTCTATAAAATATTCATGACTTTAAATTATCCATTTTACTAAAAATGAATCAATAAATAATTTATATAAATATATTAGACCAGGTAAAAAATAATTAATCCCTTGATTAGACAATTAGATTATTTTTTGACACTATTCATACAATTGTATATTAACAATATCTTAAGAATCAATCAACTTTCGGCTAGTGGATTCAACTAATTTTATAAATACCTAATATGCGGGATATCTTAACATTAAATATTTAGAGGTACTCTTCCATGTTCATCTGCATCAAATTAATATCATGATGTGTAAATATATAGTGGAATATATTGTGGTTTGTGTAGAAACTAAACATGGAGACAAATAGACATTGTCAACAAAACATCAAATAATGGACCCAATCGATCATCTACAAGCCATGTGTAGGATATTTATATGCATGGGGTATCATATAATGTTTCCCATAATTTAGTAACCAATTCCACTACCTCATATATTCCCCCTCAACATCTTTTGATACATAAAAAATATAATATCCAATTGTTGGATAATGGAGAATCTACATTAGAGATATATTTATCCTCATATCATGATCAAAAAAATATTCGTCGTACAGGTATAACCACATAAACATCTCATATTTTTTTTGAGAAAATTAATTTCTGTAGACAAGTGTGATAAATCATAGATAAGGCACCGATAATATCCAACTAAACCTCTAAATATCTCGATATAAAAAACAATATGGTTATGTGTCGAAGACATCACCTCCTCTTCTGTCCACAGGACTATTGATATACAATTTTATAAACCCATGAATTCATAGTTACACTTAATAAATAACAAACTCAAACTATGATATGTTGGCATAAGGTTAATATTATCAATGTCCACTCATGGATGTACCAATATGTGTGTAATGGTTCTCTATGTATTTTGAGTAAGTAATTATAATTTTATCAAACAAAATGATGAATTAGTAACGATATGAATCTAATATATTTTATATTAGAAAAATTATAACATCATGTGAATTCATCAATCCAAATGTATGTTACAAGTAATAATATAGGAAATACCTACTCCTAACATCCATATTCTTGATGTACTCATCTCTAACAGATAACAGTTATAGAGTGATCAAACATCAATATAATTTATACACCATCCAAATAAATAATAAAATTGGTCATTGATTATGGTATAATCATAAATATTTTTCTACATCACTTAATATATCATCTAATATTCAATATATATTTGAATATTACAATCATCATTATTAGTGAAAGGAAAAGGTGTTACCCAAAGAAGCCATCTTATCATAATAAAAACCTTATAATGAAACTCCCTCACCTATAATATAAACTCCATAAACTCTAATAGTTCCATACTATAATGTCGTATATAGATGATCTTAACACCGAAATGATTTTAATCTAAAAAAAACATATCATAATTGGGGTAATTAGAAATTCATTTAGAATGATGTCCTGATAGTTCTCCACAACTGGAGAAAAAGATAAATGGGTATGTAGCCACTGATTCTATTGAATATCCAATGAATATAAGATGTGTTTTAATCATTACAATATAACTTATATATGTACCAACTCAAAAAAATTCAAAATCAAACTCAACATTAATCCCAAACATACCCCCATTATTAGAATAAAATGATACCCATATCTGATTGAAATCAATGTGAGCTCAGAAAAGATTAATCCAATCCCTAATAAAAGTCACATCAAACCTCGTCATCTCTATAATTATGAATTACCACTTCTTTATATAATATTAGATGATGATATGATACTTAGGTAATCACTCAATATGATATTATTTTAATCCAACTATTTCATCAAATGAAAGAATCATAGATTATATTTAAAATAACACATCATGTCCATAAAAAACTATGTCATATACAATGGAATGGGAATATATTTTATCCAATAGAGAAGTAGAAATAATATAACTTATCAATGTTATACACTTGATCTAACTCATCTCAGTGACCTGCACCTAACGTATATTTCCCATCTCCATTGTTAGCATACCCTATTACTATGGATGATGTCAATATCTATTGATTGTATGTAACAGTGATCCTATACCCTAATAAATACTCATCCTTGAATATCTATAGATAAAATAAGGGATATTCTAGGTTCTTCAACAATTTTGATACTCACACTATGGTTTTTCGTATAACATGTGATAATTTACATCTTCCCCATAGATAACGAACTATGTAATTCCTCCTTATGGGTCTCAATAAGAAAAACACTTCACCATATGTACACCACTATCCTACTGAACAACCTTTATTATAATCTTCCTATTATGAGATTTGGAACCCATCAGATTAATAAAAGGTCTACCAGCCTCAAACTGAATGATTGAAAAAGAACCATTTCTCGATCAACCTCTTGAACCTCGTAAATAGTGATGGCCTTATATGTAACCTTCAAGTATGAAATTATTTATATCATCTTTATATGAAATATGATTATATTATGAGGTCCAATCTCTAACATATTGAAATTTTTTATGTCATTTATAATCAAGAATGGATTAGATGGAGTTGTTTATTGAATGGTACATATGTTGTGGACACCATCATGGATCGCTTATATATCTCCCTAGAATCCTATTCTTAGCTGAGATTAAGCATTATGGGATGTAAGTTCCTAATACTATTTATATGAAGGGCTCCCATGTGAGATTCTCACATTTTTTATCATATAAAATCAATCCACACAATCTCCTAGTAGGTCCATTTACCATGAACACTTCAATTTCAATTTTTTCCAACAACTTGACCCTTCACATGGGGAACATTCCCTAACTACCCCAAGAATTCCTTTAATAGTGTAAGGGTTAGCGACTAGCTCCCAATTGAATGTTGCAATAAGGGGTGGCATTTTCCAAAGAACCTACACATTTCCATAAGTACCTAAGTATAGTTCTGAGACTAAAAAATATGACTAAACATATATGTAACCCCCTATGAGTAACAGTACAAATGTGATAAGTAATCATGCCTCAATACAAGCACTTCTGAAATAGAAAAATATATGGTGGTGGATATCATCTGCAGGATACCCTACCAAAAAGGTCATGGAAACCTTATAATATATATATGTATATAAATGTATATATATTAATTATATCATATATATCATGTTCACCAACTAATTTTATCCATGATTTTCATTAATATATATTAAATATTAATAGAATAATATCTAATATTTATACAATTATATGTTTAAGGACCATAATATCATAGATCATTTTCAAACTAGATTTTTAAAAATCATTTTTATTGAAACATCAACAACATAATCCCAAAATATCTTTACATATATTTCTATTTTAAGTCACATATAGCATAAAAATATTCTTCGTAATTCGGTGAAAGAAAATGGAAAATGATTTAAAATGATCAGTAATTGTATAAAAAAGTACATATCATTGATCAAATTAGATTAATATGAGAATAATTATATAATAACACTATTTTAAAATTTTAAAAAAATACCCTTCATATAATAGATCATAATCATGATTCATGACATAAATATTTTATGTTTATAAGAAATGAATCATAAAGCAATCAAAGAACATGAACTATGAGAGCATAACATTGACATATAGATTTGTAAAATATATAAGCATATATCATTTTCTAATTGTGTGAATTGAAATATGTTAACTAATTTTGTTAAGGAAATTAAATTATTCACTCACACAAACTTGTGGAGAAGAAACCATTTCCAAACATAATAATATATACATGATATCTTGGTCCACAAATAAATATATAGACTTGAAATCCATGTACACAAATAATCATATGAAAATTAAAATAATAAATTCCAAATATATTATAGACCAAAAAATCTATCCACACATTTTCATAATGCCAACAATTCTAATTCAATGATTAAAATTTGTAAAATGATATTATGTTTAGACATAAAAATTTTAACCCATGGGTTATCTATATAAACATATTGATTTAAAGAGTTTTCAGGGACCTAACAATCAGATAATAATTATCCATTAATAAATTTGACAAAAGATAAAAAAATAATTCATCATACCAACATAATATAACCCATGGAAAAAGAAAGTGTTTCCTAAATATCTCATCATCATAATCATAAACCACCCAACTGAAGAATAATGACTATATAATTCGATCATATCATCAGAAAAACATATGAACCATCAAAAGAAATCATTAAAATATCTATTTAATATTTCATGATACATTAACCTTTTTATTTTTCAATAAATTCTTTTAAAATACGACTATAAACAATATTAATTTCTTGAAAATATTTCTTCAAACCATGGATGTTGGAAAATAATTATTTCCTGGTCGAAGGGTGATAAATATTTGACTTTTATATTAAATTCCCTCAGACATTTGTTTACTAAAAGATAGAAAATGAATGTAAAATAGGTATTATCTATTAATAAATACATAATTACAAAATTCATGATTTTAAAGATAAGAATATCACAACATTTCATAGTTAGAAATATATCTATAAAAAATCCTCATAAAAATTAGATATAAAATAAAATCCTTAAAACATAGGTAACATTCAATTATATGCATAAAGAAATAATAAAATCAAATTTGAAATTTAATATCATGAAAAGAATTTGATTCAAGATTTAACATGTAAAATTTTTATTATATATATCCCACATAAATTTAGTGATTGGCGTGTTTGACATTTGACTCCTAGAAATAAAAGTGAGACTAGAAATCACCAACCTCAAGTCTAACCTTCCTTAATTTGTGTTCGATAATATAGTATAACAAATATAGAATTATTATAAATTTATTATAAATTTATTATAAATATATATTAATATATATAATACCATATATTATTTACTTAAATAATCATATTACATTTTTATTAATAATTCTTTATTAAAATAATTATACTAGGAGATAACTACTTTATTATTCATTCATATTTCAGTTCCATAGTTTTAGTCCATTCATAAATATCATGGATACTTCATATACATAATAATAAACATGAAATATATTTAATATTTATTAATTTTATACATATTAATAGTCATCCATATAAGTATAATATATATTTATGAAATACACTGTTCATGGAGATGGTAATGTGTACGTACACATGAATACAATTTTCACTTTTATGCAGATGTAATAGAATAAAGGTATTTAATAATTTACCCTTATAAAAATTATTATTATTTAAATAATTTATTCTATATTCAGTAAATATATCCTTATTACCACCAATGTAAAATTTAAATTTAAAACAAATCACATCGCATTGTGGAGGTGTTAGTCCACACATATGGACGAGAGACATTGTCATTTTCCAACAGATTGGAAGGGAAACAGATATATATAATAATATAATTAAAAAATTTGAATAAAATTATTATCATATATAAATATTATTTCCAACATTATAACTATACAATTAAAATGGCGGCAAAAAAAATTACACATCTATGTCGAGATGATAAGTCATACTTGTACAGAAGTGGTGTTTTCATTTTCGATATGATAAAAAAGAGATCGAAAAAAGTTGTACAATAACAATAAAGGATTAAAATTATATTTATGATACTATATTTATCAATTTAATTTAGTTACAATATATTTATATTAATTATAATAATAAACTTTTTGTAAGACGTCAGGTCAGATAATTACCTTTTCATTAATAGTATTTCTTTATTCCAATTTTAATGAAACCATGGAATATTTTAAAAAAAACTATAATAAATCTATACGGATATTTATAACTGCATTGGGTGGGATTATTCATTCTATTTATCACAAGAATGTGTTAATAATTAATAGAATGGGTACACATTTACAATTTATTAAAATGAAAAACATAGAATTAACAAAATTATAATTTATATTTGAGACATATTGATGTTTCGAACTTTCAAATTGATAAATAAACAATAAAATAGAGTATATAGTCACAATATAATAATATAATGGAATTAAGTTGTTTTTTGGTGTCTTTTTAAACCAAATCATTAGTATTAATTACTTGGTTAAATATTTTAAAATTTTCCATGGTCAGAGCTTATTAAAATTTTAAAGGAGTTATAGTATTACATATACTATTAAGTTTAAATCATAAATAATAATTTCTGAAACTTTAAACCCTATCTGTTAAAACATACCCTTTTTATAATTTTTTGAAAACATTGTTTAAAAAATATTATTTTCATTATGTATCATTGTTGTCATTTTTGAAACTAATTATTTAAATTTATATTTATGTCAACAAGAAAAATATGGAATTAAAATATAGTCCATAAATAAATATATGATATTAAATATTCTTATGAAAAAATGTTTCCCAATAATTTATATAGTTTTTATTTCTATTAACATTATAAAATTCATTAATATTATTTTTTAATTAATTATATTAATATTTTCTATTTTTTCCATTTGAATTTAAGATAATAATTAAGCCTTCAAAAATTAAAAACAAATTATTATTATAAACAAATATTTATCAAGAAAATAATCATTTATAACTGAATATTTTTCTTTTTTCATTATGCAATAATTTTAGAGAAGTTAAACCAATTATGGTGAAATTTTTTATTTATTATTTTAATAAATTAATATAAAGGTAATATTAAAATAATAATGGAACCAAGTCACATATGTTTGATAATGGGATTGGAATTACCAAAATAAGGTTATCTAATAGGATATATGTATGTTTTAGTGAATTATTAAAGCTTCTCCAATTTATTTATCCACATTTTACATGTTATATGCTTAAAAACGTGAAAAATATATACCCAAATTACCTATTTATAATGCATAACACCAAAATGCCAGTTTTTACATAATATGATCATATTTATTCAAAAAGCATAACACATTATTAGTGACATAATTTATATAATTGGTAGAAATTAATTTTATTAAATATGTGTAGAACATAATAAAAACCTATTTTCAGAGAATGTTTTTTAGGAAAACAAATTAATATATATCTAATTCAAGAATAATTATGTTTCAAATGGAATATATTTCATTCTTATAAATTAAATGGGTTAAATATCACACTAAGACCAAATAATATATATAATGGGGCATCTAGATTATTTTAGGATGCAATTGAGAGTCTTTTGAAATTCGTATGTTTAATGTTCACTAAAAGATCAATAATTTCATAAAAATGAAAAAACAATTACCATTTGTTAACTTTAATTTGATGACATAACAAATAAAGTTTCTTTTATAAAATACCACTTCAATGATTTTTAGAATCCTAATCTAATTTTTAGGTACAAAATGAAATAAAATTTATGTTTTGTAGAAAATCCATTTTTTACTATAAAAGACATCAATTTATGTTGAGTACCTATTTTGGAAGTGTTAATCAATATTCTTATATTTTGTAGGGTTATTATAAATGTATTTTATAAAAAGGCCAAAAATATCTATACTCTCCAATTCGACAACAAGGTTGTAATTAAAAAGTTATATTTTTAGTGTATATTTTGTTTAGTTTATACACTATATTTTTTGTAATACAATCATTCTATGAAATAAATTTTTTTATATATAAATATATTATGAAAACTCATGGATTAACATTCTATGCCAAAAAAAATTCCCCATCCGATTTTATTTTGTTGGTCTGATTTTAAATATTTAGTATCACTTTTTCTTAAAACCTATATTATATAGAGATAATCAGACATCCATTGAAAAGGGAATACATAAAACATAATGGTTACATAAAATGACAGAATTTCAGCTTCCTGAATTAGGGGTACATTTTCCAGAAGAAACAATATGTGCATAGAAGAGAAAACTAAACCCTAATGACTAATAGATTTTGTTATAGAACTTGATTAGGATAATAATAAGGACAAGAAACTAATAAATATTTGAGGGGTGAAAATTCCATAGATTCATTATAAATGAAGGAAAATGGAAAAAAATTATTTCTAGGTAATTTATATAATTAATTGAATTAATTTATAATAAATATACATAATCTTATAAAAACTACAGACTAGATTTCATTCACTTTCATATTTAAATTATCATCCTACAGTTGTTCTTTGGATAATATCCACATTATCTCATACTCCATAGAATGAATAATCAAGATGAGTTTATCATGTGTATATCATTATAATTATATTTTAAATTAATACATGATCCATTAAAGAATGTTAATACATTCTAACAATATAAATATATATACCAAAACCAAAAATGTTAAGAAAAATTTATATAATGTGAATATATATATTAACCCAAACATAACACAATCAATTCTATAAATATTTTATCTTAATTATCCTACAATATATGTATGAATACGATTGAATCACAACAACAATATCTAATTTACATATTTAGTTTTTCCTAAAAATATCACTCAAAAACTCTAATTCAAAAATTTATATTCCCTAATAAATTCAAAATAGTAACAAATATTCTTATAGAATATTATTCCCCCTTAATTCCTAAAACATTCTCCAATCATGCAAAAAATTATTCCCCTTGAAAGATAGGGATCATCTATTCACCAATAAATTATAGTAGGTTATTTTTCAATAACAACTTTTATTTCATTATAAAATAAATTTTTATGATATATCTCTAAAGAGAGAAAATCATTGATTATAATTTCATCAAATTTTTCTAAGGGATAAACAACATCATTTTCACAATGATAATTTTATAAACCTCAATATGAATTTATAAAGATATTTTTAGTGGTTAAGTGGTCCCTAATTTTCATGATTAAATTTATCTGTTATTATTTCATAATAATTACATTTTTTATGTTGAAATCAAATGTTTTTTGAGATTATTATATTTATTAGACCACTTATTTAGGACATTTATTTACATAATGGTGAAAATCAATACATATATAGAAATAATTTAGGGGTGGATTATTTTATTGAACTCTATATCCATTAATTTCATTGAATTGCCTCATCATCTCAAATCAACATTGTTTTTCCATATGGCTATGAATCCCCAATGTGAAACTTATTCTAGATCGTTTCAGGAAATCTAATGAGTGCATCATTCTAAATTTTGTAAAAATGGTGATTTCAACTTTTTAATCAATCCATGTGAAAAACATTTAGATCCTCTATGAAAATTCAACTTCATTTTATTATCACTAGAACCAAGAGGGTTTTCATCTTCCATTTCTAGTTGTGGTGGACATTGAATTATTTCTTCTGGTCTTCCAATATACATCATGGATAATTTATATCAAATATATGTCATCAAAATATAAATTAATCTATAATTATTTATTTATAATAAATTTATTAGACAGCATTAAAAAGTCACATGTCTTTTAAAATTAAAATCATAGAAACTTATGGTTTCATCATCCTTATATTTCATCCGGGAATGTATTATTATATTATAGATCATTGTTTAAGAGAATGATTTTTTAGAGGGATAAAATTTCAAAACCTTTCAGTTTTAATATATTTTTTCTTTTTATAATATTACATTATTGATAAGAGTACCCCATTTATCTAATATTTCTTCTATGAGATAAAATACTATGAAAATTAACTATTGTTCTGAAAAAATGGAGATTATCAGTTCCACTGAATTAATCACATTTCTTGCATCCAATGGATTAATGAAAAATAAAATGGGTCATTAAATTGTCACATAAAATATTTAATTAAATTTTTATTCAACCACGGTGTATCTAAAGGTTTAGCATTATCTGGGTTAATACTCATAATCTGAGAGATTAAAGATAACAGAGTCACAAGATATTACATCCAATATTTTAATCCATTTGGTTTTCCATGTGGAAAATCATTGAATTATTCATAAAAATTATTCTTCAAATTATTCCATTGAATTAAATTCATTGACTAAATCTATTAACATGGTGTAATCGTAAGGCTACCAAAATTATAGATAACAATTAAATTATAATGAATATCATTCCTAATATTCCATAAATTATGGAACATAGTTAATTATATGTTATCTTTTATAAAAAATATATTATTTTGGTTCATAATGAAAATAGGATATAACCCAATAATATTCCCCAAGATATTCAGAACTGGTGTATTGTAACCGAACACAAATTTTACACTAGAATGATGGTTGAGATATAGTCAGCATAGTATTTATGGGGTTATTACCCCTATTATACACATTAGAATGTCTTCTATAACAAAATTATTGAATCTTATCATATAAATAGACATATCTCAAATATCATTCAAAAATATAATCTCATCCTAATCTCCAATGATTTACTAAACGGTTCCTATGGTACACTAAAAAATGAATCGATAATTTCACACACACACACATAGATATATATATTACAACCTAAAAGTTAATTACCCAACATATTTTATTAACATATGTTCTAGTACAATAAGGGATTCATGTATTTATATATGTAAGAACCTGGGTTTTTAGAACGGGTCGAAATCACGACCCTGTTTGAATTTTTGCCTGGTTTCTGAGGAAACTGGAAGAAATGGGTAGTTTCTAGAAATTTCTTGACTACACACAGTGTACATACAGTACATTTCGTGTATATGTTAAGCGAGTGACCGGCCGTCTGCTCACTGAGGACATGTCGTGTGATGATCGTGTAGAAGTTTCTTACTACACGGTGTGTTGTTTTAGACACACTGTGTACAGGTGACCGTGTGGAGGCCACACATGGTGTGTAGGCCAGATGGACATGTAAAACTAAATACACTCCATGATCCCCTTAGACACACCATATATTAGGTCCTGTATGAAGTATATACAAGGTGTGTGGGTATGTTGGCGAGGAAAAGAAGGAAAAACCAAGTTCATGTCATGTACTCCTTGGTATACACCGATTACTCATGTCAACTGGTTCTAGAAATTATGGCGGCGGAATTTCAGCCTCCAAATGAAGAGTTAAATGATATACACGGTGTGTAGTTAAAAGTACACGCCGTGTACTTTATTTTTTATCTTAAAATGTACAGTAGCCTTGTTTTGATGTTTTGGACAGAACCTCCTCCCCCAAGTCAGCCGAATCTCCATTTCTCTCCCGGATCTTCGTCAGAAGTAGGATTCGATCATGATTGGATGCGTTGGAACCCCCTCGATCTACCATATTTTAGACCTTATTAGAGGCTTTTATCGAAGGAGTAGCATCATACAGGTATCATGTAGGTGGTTCATACCACTTTTTTTTTGTTTTCGTGGTCATTTGGGTGATGCGACCTTCGGCTTGTTTTCGGGATTCTTGAGCTGGACCCACTTTTATCTGATATTTCACATTATATTGTTCATTGGCGAATGTTATACCTATTGGTATGCCCTATTACTTGTTTTTCTTGAGTGGGGCTGGGTGAGGGGTCGTTTCACATCAGGGCATTTTGGTCATGGATTCCAAAATGGTTAAATTTGAATTATATTGTTATAAACTGTTGATTTTAGTATTTTGAACTTGATATAAATTTGTTAGAGACATTCAAGGCCATAGTGAATGTATGGGACAAAACCTTTATTAGTGAAATTCTATTGTTTAGTTTCTTTTTCCTGAATATGTGTTATGTTTAATTTTTTTTATATGGAATTTTCGAATTGAAAATGTTGGACCCTTTGGGTTGTGGTGGGTATGGCCAGGAAATTCATTAGTGATGCTGATCATATGCTGGGCTAGGCTCGGGTTATGTTGGGTGGTTCTGATCATAGGATTGGGCATCATGGACGTTGGTTTTTTGGCGGGATGACTGTCAGGTGGGGCATGGCCCGAGATACTAGGATGGAGATTCCATCAGACTTGAGTGACATGGTAGTAGGGACATGTCGTTTTAGAGGTGTTGTGGCTTGGGTACTATTTTGGTGATTACTGCTCACCCGAAAACATTGAGTAGTGTCCACACATATATAATATGTTATGCGGTGGTTTTGACCACTCGTGTGGGTAGAGTCCCCCGTAGTTGTGGTTTAGGTATTTTGGTTTGGGGGTTCTTGCCGTAGGAAGCCACATGGAAGGTGAGGAGCCTTCGGGGGATAAAATCGAGAATATCGGGTTGGGGGCTGAGGCTGGCCCTAATTTTAGGGCAGACATCGATGTCCCTCCAGTTACATTATTTGAGGTCAGAGATCGATGCCCCTACGGTTTCTTATTGAGGACAGGTATCGCTATTCCTCTAGGTTACTTCTTGGGTGTGTCGTCGGGACGTCGGTACTTGAGACACATGGTGTCAGGGGGCACATGGTGTCGGGTTACATGACAAAGATTCTAGAGTTGGCTGAAGCTGGCGGCACTCCATGGTGGTTGCTGAGCACTAGTGGAGTTAGTGTTTATTTGTGCATTGTCTTGTTTACTGCTTTCCTTATAAATGCATGAATACTTAAACAGTCATTTTAGGTACACACCATTGGGTGGTATCCTACTGAGATTTTTCTCACACCTTTCAGGGGCCCTATGACACGCGTGCAGACTTTATGGATTTACGTGCAGGAAAGAGGCCAGCTTCAGAAGCTGGGCTGCATTAGTTGTTTCTTGGAGATGGTAAGGATCATGAGGTCTTACCTAGATGGGGTTACTCTATTTCATTTTCTTTACTTTTATCAGCATGCTTACTTATTTTTAGCTACTATTTGTTATCCATTGGCACCTCTTTTGTTTAGTCACTTTCTATGGATGTATGTTTGGTTTGATTAGTAGTTACCAATGATTAGCATGCTATTGTGATTATATTCTGCTGATGTTGATTATATTTATTGCTTCCGCTGCTTATTTATATTGAATATGCTTCCGCTCGGCGGGTCTGGTTCTAGTCTTCTGAGTCTTTTATTCCGCTGCATCTCTACTGTTATACTTGGACTAGTATCTTTATTATTGTCCTCTAGAGGGTATAACCTCCCCACTATACCTATCAGACCCTCGCTCCTAGTCAGCAGCCTTTGGCGTTCGGGGAGGTGTGCCTACGGTAGTATCACCGAACCCGTTTAGCACTGTGTGGGTGGAAATTCATGTCAGGGTCATTACGATATACAAGATAAATAATCTTTCTATTTATTGAGAAATATTCATCTTTTTCCACAATGATCGTCCCATAGATTTTTTTCTTATATATACCTTCATTACACATTTATTTATAACATAAGGAAAGACACCATAACAAAGGGAGATAAAAATATATTACAATATAAAAAGGGGATAAGTCAACTGTTTCATAATCATAACATCAGTATATGATTATGAGATACGGAAATTAACATTTGGATACCATACAATTACAATCGTATATCAAAATATTGAGTCCTCGCATAAATTGTTGATCTTTATAAGATATAGGTCATTAATTTATAAATGAAAATGAGGTATGTTATCATAAAATAAACATATTAATGATTCAAGTATATATTTTAATTACAAAACAAACATATATTATTAGAAATATGTTCACTCCTAGGGTTTATGAAATGATATGGTGCCTTTTCAAAAAACTATATACATGAAACTGGGTCAATACATAACCTTATGAACATGAAATATACATCCACACATAATATATTGGTCAATAATGACAAGTACACTTATAAACATATATAAGTTAAAATATTTTCTAAAAATTAATCTATGGACACGAAAACATGGTTCTACTGTTATATAATGGACTTGAAAACTATTTCCGCACATAAAATTATGAACATGAAATATAGTTCACCTATATAATATTTACCCAAATAGTTATTAATATTTACATTATTCATTGTAGGGATTTAATGAACCAAACTATAACCTAATCATAATCCATTGATATATATTTCAAAAGATTACAAATGTTTCATAATTACCTTTTAACATTAACCATAAAAATAATGCTGTTTTATAAACATCTCTTCACCATAACAACAAATCATCAATTGAATGAAATAAGATTATATTAGTAGATAATATCCCTAGAAAAACAAACCCATGATAAAAATATTTCATCATAGATGGAAACAAAATTAAAATAATATTAAGATATTTATTGGGGAAAATACGGTTTTGATTTGAAAATAATTTATTTATAGTAAAAAAATATAAATAATATAAAGGATTAATCATTACTTGAAAAATTGTTTTCAAAAATATCAAAGAATATTAAAGGAAATTTTTAATCCAAAAATATGTAAATAACCAAAATTATGAAATATTTTAAATAAAACATTCCTTTCCCACTTTTATTATACAGATGACATGAATCTCATTAATAAAAACAATAGAAGATTCCATTTAAAACTTTTTGTCAAAATAAATATTTGGTAGAAATAAAAAATTTATTACAGGAGAATATTAAAATCACTATGGAAAACATTAACAAAACATGGATATGGATGATGTAACACCAAAATATTTTATTCTATTTTAAATTAAATAATATTTAACTTCTTTGATAGTATACATTATATTTACCGATGAGTTTATGAAAACCATGATATACTATTGATGATATTATTATTTATTGTGATCACCAAGCTATTACATCACTGTTCAATAATATTATTAACTAATTTATGAATTATATAATATTTTCATACATAATTTACATTCATAGTAATAAATCCCTCATTTTTAATGTCGTTTCATTGTTAACAAAAATATCTTCTTCAAAAATGATATTTCATTGTTTTTGTGTGAAAATAATAAATTTAATTTTTCAAACTTTTATAAAATAATTATTATTTAATAATCACCAATTCTAGAATCATCGTATCAATACAATATTCTGGTGAATGTTTTCTATTTTAATTGAAAAGATTGATTTTTTAGTGAATTGTACAATTTTTCATTCTTTGTTAAATTATTATTTTATTTCGACTAAAAAGTTTCATTATAATTTTTGTTTTATATAATAGTAAAATATGTAAAAATTAATTAAAGAAAATATATTTAACATAAAATGAGTCATAATTAAAAAAAAAATTCTATATGAACATTTTTTTGAATAAAAACTATCTTTCTTATAACAATATTTTTTAGATTTATAAAATTGTATTGAAAGTAATTTATTTAAATTATAGAAATTGAATTTTGGAAAAGGGACTCTATATTTGAAATCTTTTTGTCTAAATTTGTAAAATAGTAACCTTTTATTTTTGAGATTATATATATTAAATTTAGTAATTTTGTTACAATGGAACTGGGTAAACCTACTAATTTAACTTAAAAATCATATTATAACGACTAAAAAATTAAACTAAACCATTATTAAATTTTTTTTGATTAATATATATCAACAATAGTCATCTAATAATATAATATTTTGTTTATACCATTTAGTCATTATTATGACCTTTATAATCTTTATGTTTATGAAAAGTCAAAAATGGCATGCTCTTTTTTTAAAAAGAAAATATAATAATTATTACATATGAATACAGCGGGGATAAGATTAATTAAATATATGCATTTGAAATCAATTTTTATTCTTAACTTTGGTATTTTATTTTTAAATTTTAATTAGTAAATAATTACCTTAGATTCTTACATAATAATAATTCGGTAATTATTAAAATATATGAAAAATAAAAAATTGATATTAAAAATATTAAGATTAATATAATAATGAGATAATAATAGATATCCAGAAATATTATATATTAATTTATATTTTAATAATTTATTAAAATAGTTTTTCAAATTTATATTTTTCTATTCATTTTATTATAGTAAATGTATTTACTAGTTCTAGAAATATTATTAATAATATCTTATGTAAATAATATTATATTAAAATATATATAATTCATAAAAATAATAGTATTAATAAAAACTAATGGGATATGGTTTTCAACATCATACATGGACGTTTTTTGTGTTTATTGTCATTTTATAGTAACAACATTAATCATTAAAGGGTATAAAACATTAATATTATTGTAATATTCATACATGGTAATTCGGGGTTTATATAATGTAATGGTAAAAATGGGATTCATACATGTCCAAATCTGGTTGAATGAGAGTTTTATTAAAAAATATAATATTATCTTTTAATATTATCAACATAGATTCATTTTTATATAAAATTTAATTTATATTAATTTAATATTCCAAAACATTCAATTATTTCACATCATCTAAATTATAATATTACACACCATCATTCACTTATTCACACTACACTAAGACTTTTAAAGAAACCATCCCCTTAAAAATTATATTCTACTGTTATATAGAAATAGTCTATATGTTTTTTCTTCTCCAAATACCCACCCTATGATCCTTAAAGATTGAAATAAAATACCTCATTAAAATAATATTTTATTTACATAAATAATCAATTAATTTTTTTTGCTTCTTATTTTATGTCCTCTAAATTTGTTGTATTTGTAATAAAATAAAAATTCAGTCTTATTAATATTATTAAATTTTATCATTGTTATAAAATAACTGTTATACACCACCATTTCATCAAATGGGATGTGAAATTATCACAAGGTCATACGTATGACATACCACCTCCAGAATACGATATAATTCAACTTTCACTACAATATTTTATTAAAGTGTATTACCATGAGTTCAATGTTTATATATAAAATTAATTTAATATTTTTTTTAAATGATAAAATTATATCTACATTCTTACATTCTAATCCATTTGACAATTATAACTTCCCTCATGTGTATGTGTTGACTACCACCTTTACAATGATATGTGGGTTGTTTTTCACGTATAATTTAGTTCCACTATAAAGATGATATATTTTGTTAATATGTATTATATGTATTATATATTAATTATTTTTAATGGATAATTATTAGTTTCCATTCTTTCATTGTATTCATTAAAAAATGAAAATAATGTAATTCTAAAATATGAAAACCCATCTCTATAATTTGTGTAATTCATTTTATATACCTACAATTATAAATGAAAAAATATATATGATATAATGAATTTATTTGAAATAATAATCATGTATCTGATTATAGAATATGATTATAAAATTTTTAAATGTATTATAGATGGGGTTAGAACACCTTCTATGTATATAGAACTCAAGGTATGAGATTTTCTTCATGCATTAATTTTTTTGGTACATATGCAATATTCTCCACATTTTCCATTTATGTTGTCCATTTAATTAATATGAATTTATTTTTTATTCACTAAAATAAAAATATGTTGATTAAATATTCATATACGTTTCTTTCATTCATGGAGTTTTAGATTAAATTATCGATAATATTATTAGTGTTTTATAGTATAACCTCAATATTTATCCAGATTTTCATTTACAATGTTTTTAATTATCAGATTTTATTATATACCTAATAAAAACATCATGAATATTATCTCTTTTAATATACTCTATAGATTAAAATCATTCCACCCATTTTTCTTGCATAAATTACAGAATATACTAAAATACCTTTTTTAATGATAAATGAATTTAATTATACTTTTCATTGAAATATATATTTCATCCACATAAATGTTTCCTATAAAAGATAGGATATATTTAATATTAATCATGGATTAATTAAATAAATTATTACCGATGTTGTATTTTATAAATATATTTTAAAAATTAAAGCTGTAATTTTCTTCCAAATGATGTACTTTTTCAATTTTCCCACAAAAATTTGAAATTATTTTTGTATTGTTTATTTAATGAAAGAAAATTTTTAATGTCATGAACCCTAATTTGAATCCTTAATTAGACGTTTCTATTTATATTTTAAAAAGAAATTTTTTTTAATATATTCAAAATTTCTATTTTTTAAAGAAGTTAGTTTAAATTGGAAAGGATATTTTCATCATGATAATTTAACTGATCTTTTGAATCATCAACTACCGAAAATTCAATTTTTTTATCATTTAATAAGGATATGATCCAATGGATAAGTCCCTCTTCTACCTATAGATATCTTATTTTTAGGAGTACATAGTGCATATAAATCCCATTTATTTCCCACATGTTATGACATAACGGAATGTAATGAATCCCGTATCTTTTCATTGATTCTTATATAATGACTTTTTATATGATTTCATGGAATCCATTTCTATGATGGTCATTATATGTTGTGTGGGACCCACATTTAACACCAATTCCTTGGGTAATTATTTAATTACTCTAATCTAGAATGATATAGGTTATGTTATCTTAATAAAAAAAGAGTACATGGGAGGTTATACCCTGATGAAATTAGAGAACACATGATGTTATCGGATGCCCTAATCATATTCATGGGTGCTTAGGTCAAGCCAAATATGATATGACTATCTTATTAGTTATCCTTGAAATATTTTTGTATTATTATCGTTATGAAAAAAATACTTATCTTATACCATTTCAAAGCTCACATGGGTCATGTTCATAGATTATTTTGCGATCATGTATTATGAACATTGATTATTTATTCCATGAATCAAGATTATATTCCACAGTACATAGGTATTGGTTTTTAAAAGATAATATCACGTTATCGTACCTGTATTATTGTAACACCCCAGGTAAATAAAGAATATGACATCTTTATATTTATCCATATTTGTGAATCAAATATTAATATTAATTTAAAGGGGATGCTATGCTCGATGGCGTACCCAATACGCACCAACGAGTTTCTTGGGAATCTTACGTTGCACTCTAATAATAAAATAATATTATTTTAAATGTTAGTTAACATGTAGACGTTGTATTGCTGGGAATGGATAGAAATAACTAAAATATGATTATAAATGTTTTTTAAATGTTTTGACATTTATCGAAAGGATTAAAATATGGAAATAATTCAATTTTAGGCTTTTATACCCTAATTTTAACTAAAGGATCACTTATCGCCTTTTAATGGAGAACTATCATTAAATATTTTTGGTCACTCTTATACATTTTTTTGGACCAAATTAAAATCTTCTTTAGAATCGGGACATCAAATTTTACTTTGTGTAAATTTTTTGTATTTTCCGATAATGTTCATTTTTTGAATGAATAGTGTAAAATGTTGTATTTTAATTCAAAACCTCTTTTTAATATAATTTATTTATATTGTTATATTATCTTTTGAATTGGTTTTAAAGTGATATTATAAAATATTTTTACCATTAAATCCAATAGTGGTCATTGGAATTAATTTCACTTTGAAATCGGACTTAAACTAGTGTCAATCTTTTGATACTAATTATTTCATAAAAAAAGCTATTTGCTCTGACAGCGGGAATTAATTATTAAATTAATTAATGTAAATTATATGTTGTGAATTCTGTAAAATGTACTTCATTTTTGAATTCGGAATATCAAATATATCTTAGGGTGAATTTTTGGTATTTTTCTGAAAAACTTCAATTTTTTATGAATAGTGAAACCACTAAGTGGTACTTATAAAAACTTATTGTTCGTTTAAATGAAATTTTACCACTTCTGTGTTTTTAATTTCAAAAATCCAACATACATGGTTGTCATTAAGATGTAAAATGTGGTTCAATGAGATAAAAAAAATTTCGTGCATATTAACTTATTAAGTATTTAATCGCGATTAGAGGTAATTAGTACAATTTAAGGAAAAAATGATATTATAATAAAATGAAAATACCTTGACACATGTCCTACCCTAATTGGATGTGTCATGGCCTACCAAGAAAAACCATGGGTCAACTTGGGAACCCCATGGAGCCACTTTGGTTGGGAAATGACATAAATAACTTTTTATTTAATGTTAAAGTAAAAATGACACACACATGAGATGTTTTACTAAAACAATTTTTACATGGTGTTATAAGAATCCGATTTTTCACTATAAATATTAATTGGAAAGCTACGGAGATTTCCTACATCATAGTAGTTTTTGTATAATTTTTTAGACGTTAAATAAATTAAATTATTTATGACATCATGATGATGCAACGATGACCTCATTATTTAACGATATAAATAAAATGGAAAGATAATGTAATATCTAATCCCTACACATGGCCAAAACCTATTGGATGAGTTGATTTAGAACCCTTATCACCTTATCCTAAATTATATCAATGTGAGACCTTTTGAATCCGAAACTCATTTTAAAATAATGTAACTTATCTTTACTTTCCAAGAGTACCCCTCCTCTCCTCTTATAAAAGGCCCCCACCTCTACCTCTTTTCTCACACTCCCAAAGAATTTGGCTCGGCCAACCCCTGCCCATTTTGGATCTCCACATACCTCTATTACTCCTTGAAGCCTCAATTTGGGCAGAATTCTTCCCAAGGAAGCCTTTGAGGTCAAACTAAGGGGAGTTACCCGATTTTAAGGTAATGTCTTCTTTTGAATCCTTTTGTTTTATTTTGCTTCTCCAACCACCTAAACTCTTTTTATTATTTTCATTTGTAACAAATCCAGAATCCTCAATATACTAGGATTTTGTTATAAGAAGTATTTGAGCTACACTTACACACAACTACATCTAATGGTTAAAGAACATACTGTTTCTGTGGATGGAGAATTTTTGCCTCCCGAAACGATGATTGTTCAACATTCTTTTAACACATTCAAAGGTGGCCATTATGATGACACTATATTTATATATGATATATGATATGTTTATGTTTTCCTTAAGCTTCTGTATTTTTCATTTTTGGCATACCTTTATGGTTTCCATTATGGGTAAACGCGATATCTTCATTTAAGGAAGTGCGGACTACCGCCCCCTCAATGTGATGTGATTCGTTAATTCTATATGCGGGACGTGTAAAGGATGGATTTAAAGTTACTATATATGATCTTATACTGTAATTATAATACACCTCTATGCCATTATTATTTCTTTCCATTAAATTATGAGATAGAAATGAAAGTATCATTCATGCGTACGTACGGCTTACCGTCTCCATGAACGGTACATTTCATTTCTTATCCCCAAATGTAATGTACTATTAAAAGTACATGTATATAATGGATATATATAATGAATGATATATCTAATTGATTAATATAATTATGTAATTAAAATATACATACCTCTCATTTATTTTTTTAATTCCATTAATATGACAAAGAAATGAAAATAGCGTTCATGCGTACGTACGGCTTACCGTCTCCATGAACGGTGCATTTCATTTCTTACCTCTAAATGATTATGTAATATTATAAATACATGTATATGATGGATATATATTATATATATGATATCCAAATCAGGAATGTCATTCTGGATATAAAGAACCTTTGACCGCACGAACAACATGTAATTGTAAGAAGTCCACTTTCGACTTAAGAACCAAATATCGACAAAACAAACATTATTAACTTAAATGGTTACATATTGTTTATAACATAGAAATAAGTGATATAAAAGGAATAATGAACTCTAAAAAGGTTCTTAATCAAGTAGAAATTAACTAATGTTTATTATTCAGGACGTTAAAGAACGATCGAGTCAAGTCAGACCCGAGTTAAGGGACTTCGTCTCAATCTCCTTTAATTGAGGCATATTTCGTTTTATACACAACTTTCTTTTATATGGTGTATAAAACCCTTTGACGTTTACTTTTATACAAAAGGAATCTTTTTCTACGAAGTGTTTTACAAAACGACAAAAATGAATGTATCTTTTAACGTACGTGGTGACAAAGTCGTTTTCCGCCACCGCGAGTATTATTTGGTCTTTGGCTTCCTCAACAAGCCGTAATGTTTTTAGAATAAAATAAATACCATATACTCTTTTATGTATTTTGGTATTGAAAATGGTTTTGAAAAAGGATTCTATTATTTCAATATATTTGTGATATATTGTGATTGAAATGTGGAAATGTTATCATTCATTTATATTGGATTTATGTTTTATGATTTTATATTGGTACATGGACATTTTAACAGGTGGTTATGTTATAAACCATATGACGGGTGGTGCCGTGAATACCAGGACGGGTGGTTATGTTATAACCTCCAATGCATTGGGTATGGAAGTCGGCCATATGGCTATTCCATTAAGTATGTATGGAAATTGGTCTTATGGCTATTCCATTAAGTGATATGTGTGGGAGTTGACCGTATGGTTATTCCACATAAGTATGTTTATGTACCAAGTTACCTTTATATTTGTTATGTGTTCTTTATATGGGTTTTATGGCAATCCTTTGGTAACAAAAAGGTCATTAATGATATTTTATTCAGTGGAGAGTTTTTACTATTTCATAATGGTGAATAGTATTACCTTGATAAAGTATACATGGTTTACTTTTTGTTTTGATAAACTAACAGTTTTTATTCTTGGTGTATCCCTTACTGAGTTTTTATGCTCATCCCATGTTTTTGAAATGTTTTTCACAGGACATAGCGTGGAATAGGGTCAAGGATGCGATCAGGGGAAAGTCATGCTACCTAAAACATGAAACTAGACATGTTTCTTTTTAAGAGTTTTTTATTTTATGGAAATTTTGTAGAAGAGACTACTTTGTAATCTTTTGAGATGTAATAGTTATGTCCTTATTCTCTAAAACTCTAAACCTGAAAAGATCCTCAATGTGAATTATTCATTTAATTCAATTTTAAGTAAGGTTTAAGGCTGGGGCCTTATAGTTGGTATCAAAGGTCGGTTTAGATAACTTTAGAGGTTAGGGTATTCTTTAAGCATAAGTGACATTACCATAATTGTTAGGATTTCAGACAGAGTCCTAGTTTTAGATAAATTGAATGAGTAAGAATATCTTAGTGTTTATCTTCCTCATTAGTACATGATGGTTTTGTTGTTATACTCACACTGACCCTTTTTGGTTTTAGTAAATGGCTGGATCTAGCAGGCACCAAGGTAATGGTGGATGTGAAGGAAACTGTGACAGTTTTCTGAGCGAGCAACTAAATGATGTGGGACCTGTAATGAGAACTCTTGTGTTTATCCTCAACCAACTATCTGTAGTTATGATTGACCACCTAAACCATGGTGATTTCTATAAGGCATCATATATGCGAGAAACAAATCCCTACGGAACTACAGGTAATAATCATAAAGGTAAGTGTGTTCAAAAACCTATGTGTCAAATATGTAGAAAGAAGCACCTAGGAAAATGTTTCAAAGGGACAGAAAGATGCTATAGATGTGGAAATGAAGGTCATAAAGCAAGAACCTTCCATGGAAAAAGGAATCATCCAGTTGACTCGAGGAAAGGGAAAGAAGTTCTTTCTGAGGGATCAATTGAATGTTTTAAATGTTGTGTGCGTGGTTATTATGCCAACACATGTCCTATGAAGAAGTTTCGTGAATGGGATCATCAAGAGCGTACAAATGTTCGTTTACCAATACCTAATGTCATTCAGATTGAGGATGAAGAAACTGACAATGACCAATCGAAGGTATGAATTATTTCATTACTATTTTTTTCCTATTTTGGAATCTTAGGATATGATTCATGATTTTGTTTGTAAGAAAGAGGTATTTTGGAATATG
The DNA here is from genome assembly GCA_963277665.1 of Viscum album. Lineage (NCBI taxonomy): Eukaryota > Viridiplantae > Streptophyta > Magnoliopsida > Santalales > Viscaceae > Viscum > Viscum album. Next base: position 1,361,188,625 of record OY728162.1, on the reverse strand, counting down.
TTGGAAAGGAATGTTTAATGGATCATGAAGAATGTTGAATGAGTAAGATGTCAACATATTAGGGCTTCAAGAGTTATGGTGAAACTCTTAAGAGTATTATGTCTCTTTTGATGATGGGGTTACATTAGAAGACTTTTTATATTATGTGTAACCCTGATGTTTAATATAGGAAAATTTTATTCAGGGAATAGTTATATTTTGTTTTGTGGACATAGTTATAAAGAACTATTTGGGTTTATATGATCCTTACATTTGAGGTAATTATGGGTTACTATATGTTATGATTGAAGTGAAAGGCATGAGATATAATTGAGGTTAAATTATGTTATTGTTATTTTTGATGATTTTATCCCTTTTTGGGGAATGATTTAAGAATTATATAGTTTTGGAAAAAGAACAACACGCAGACCATGTGACAACCCGTCGTGTCGGACAAAGCTGCGGGAATCAAACCCACAACCAAAGTGCGACTGATATTTATCGCCTAACACTGGACTACGTGAAGTCCCTGGTTAGTTTGACTGATTCTTTTTAGTTATATGATTTTCTGAATTAAGAGTAAGTTGATTTTGGGTTATTTATGAAAATGATTAACCTATCATGGAGGATATGTGATTAGGATAATTACTTTTTAATGTGAGACTTTAAGAAACCGATTTTGTTTGGAGATAAATGTTACGATTTAACATGGAAGACTATGTGACTAAATCCTTCAAATGTTTGGGTTTCAATCTTATATTGGTTTACTTTGATGAATTTTATGGACAAATTGTTTATCAGATGGTCCTCGTTGAACATTGGTTTTTGTTGGACAAATTTTGGAGATTAAGAATAGATTTTATTTCTAATGGGTTATCCTTTTCTGGGTTATCTGATCTTGTACTAATCTTTTGTGTTTTGGTTTTGGTTAAAGTATAAATACATGGGAAGTATGTAGTTCTCTTTTTTGGGTTAGTTAATTCTCTAGAAGTTGATTATAGTACTCTTAATGTGAACAAGTCTTCCTAAATGCTCACCTTTTGGAGAAAATATGAGTTTGTGTAAGGAATCTAATTAAAGTTGAGATCCAACATGATAAGTGATTATGTTTCCTTATGAATAAATTCCTCAATAAAAATTAACTTAAAACAAAAATGTTGTCTATTAACTTTTCCTACTGGGGAATCGAATACCGTTTAACCCATCACAAGTTTGTGATTTTCTCATGGTTAACTTTCTCCTAAACATGTTTTCTATCACTCTCCATCAGAACATGACCCTATGTTTTCTCCTCCATGTCCATGTTTTCATACTTGGAATCCTAGTATGGGTTAACTCGGGTGACCTTTGTACTTATATTTCTTTATTTTAAAGTGATTGTTTTACCGACTCTTCTTCCGATGTGGGACTTTCAGGGTTGTTTCCAAGCCCAATTTTAAAATTGCGAGGACACAATTCCCAAAAGGGGGGAAGGATGTAACACCCCAGGTAAATAAAGAATATTAAATCTTTATATTTATCCATATTTTTGAATCAAATATTAATATTACTTTAAAGGGGATTTTATGCTCGATGGCGTACCCAATACGCAACAACGAGTTTCTTGGGAATCTTGCGTTGCACTCTAATATAAAATAATATTATTTTAAATGGTAGTTAACATGTAGACGTTGTATTGGAGGTAATTGATAGAAATAACTAAAATATGATTATAAATGTTTTTTAAATGTTTTTACATTTATCCAAAGGCTTAAAATACGGAAAGAATTCAATTTTAGGCTTTTATACCCTAATTTTCACTAAAGAATCACTTATCGCCATTTAATGGGAAACTGTCATTAAATATAGATTTTATCACTCTTATAAATTATTTTGGACCAAATAAAACTCTTCTTTATAATCGGGACATCAAATTTTACTTTGTTTAAATTTTTGGTATTTTTCCGATAAAGTTCATTTTTTTAATGAATAGTGTAAAATGTTGTATTTTCATTCAAAACATATTTTTAATCTAATTTATTTATATGATTAGATTATATTTTAAATTGTTTTTAAAGTGAAATTTGAAAATATTCTTACCATTAAATCCAATAGTGGTCGTTGGAATTAATTTCACTTTGAAATCGGACTTAAACTAGTGTCAATCTTTTGATACTTATTATTTCATAAAAACACGCTATTTGCTCTGACAGCGGGAATTAATTATTAAATTAATTAATGCAACTTATATTTTGTGAATTTTTTAAAATGGACTTCATTTTTGAAATCAGAATATCAAATATAGCTTAGGGTGAATTTTTGGTATTTTTCTGAAAAACTTCAATTTTTGATGAATAGTGAAACCACTAAGTGGTACTTATAAAAACTAATTTTTCATTTAAATTAAATTTTACCACTTCTATGTTTTTAATTTCAAAAATCTGACATACATGGTTGTCATTAAGAAGTAAAATGTGGATCAATGAGATAAAAATATTTTTTTGGTGAATAGTAACTTATTAAGTTTTTAATCGCGATTAGAGGTAATTAGTGAAATTTAAGGGAAAAATGATATTATAATAAAAATAAAATACCTTGACACATGTCCTGCCTTTATTGGATGTGTCATGGCCGACCAATACAATCCATGGGTCAACTTGGGGACCCCATGGAGCCACTTTGGTTGGGAAATGACATAAATAACTTTTTATTTAATGTTAAAGTAAAAATGACACACACATGAGATGTTTTACTAAAACAATTTTAAAATGGGGTTATAAGAATCCTATTTTTGACTATAAATATTAATTGGAAATCTAAAAATATTTCCTAAATCATAGTATTTTTTTTATAATTTTTAGACGTTAAATAAATTAAATTATTTATGACATCATGATGATGCAACGATGACCTCATTATTTAACGATTTAAATAAAATGGAAAGATAATGTAATATCTAAGCTCTACACATGGCAAAAACCTATTGTATGGCTGGATTTAGAACCCTTATCACCTTATCCTAGAATTATATCAATGTGGGACCTTTTGAATCTGAAACGCATTTTAAAATAAAGCAACTTATATTTACTTTCCAAGAGTGCCCCTCCTCTCCTCTTATAAAAGGCCCCCACCTCTACCTCTTTTACCACACTCCCAAAGCATTTGGCTCGGCCAAAACCTGCCCATTTTGGCTCTACACAGCCCTCTCTTACTCCTTGAAGCCTCACTTTGGGCAGAAGTCTTCCCAAGGAAGCCTTTGAGCTCAAACTAAGGGGAGTTACCCGATTTTAAGGTAATGTCTTCTTTTGAGTCCTTTTGTTTTATTTTGCTTCTCCAACCCCCTAAAATCTCTTTTATTCTTTCCTTTTGTAACAACTCCAGTATCCTCAGTATACTAGGATTTTTTTAAAGATGGATTCGAGCTACACTTACACACACCTACATCTAATGGTTAAAGAACATACTGTTTCTGTGGATGGCGAATTTTTGCCTCCCGAAACGATGATTGTTCAACATTTTTTTAACACCTTCAAAGGTGGCCATTATGATGAAACTATATTTATATATGATATAGAATATTTTTATGTTTTCCATAATCTTCTGTATTTTTCATTTTGGGCATACCTTTATGGTTTCCATTATTGGTAAACACGATATCTTCATTTAAGGAAGTGCGGACTACCGCCCCCTCAAAGTGATGTGATTCGTTAATTCCATATGTGGGACGTGTAAAGGATGGATTTAAAGTTATTATATATGATGTTATACTGGAATTATAATACACCTTTATGCCATTATTATTTCTTTCCATTAAATTATGAGATAGAAATGAAAGTAATGTTCATGCGTACGTACGGCTTACCGTTTCCATGAACGGTACATTTCATTTACTATCCCCAAATTTAATTTACTATTAAAAGTAAATGTATATAATGGATATATATAATGAATGATATATCTAAATGATGAATATAATTATGGAATTAAAATATACATAACTCTCATTTATTTTTTAAATTCCATTAATATGAAAAAAAAATGAAAATAGCGTTCATGCGTACGTACGGCTTACCGTCTCCATGAACGGTGCATTTCATTTCTTACCTCTAAATGATTATGTAATATTATAAATACATGTATATGCTGGATATATATGATATATATGATATCCAAATCAGGAATGTCATTCTGGATATAAAGAACCCTTGACCACACGAACAACATGTAATTGTAAGAAGTACACTTTCGACTTAAGAACCAAATATCAACAAAACAAACATTATTAACATAAATTGTTACATAATGTTTATTACATAGAAATAAGTTATATAAAAGGAATAATGAACTCTAAAAAGGTTCTTAGTCAAGTAGAAATTAACTCAAGTTTAATATTCCGGACGTTAAAGAACGATCGAGTCAAGTCGGACCCGAGGTAAGGGACTTCGTCTCAATCTCTTTTCATTGAGGCATATTTCGTTTTATACACAACTTTCTTTTATATGGTGTATAAACCCCTTTGAATTTTACTTTTATACAAAATTAATCTTTTTCTACGAAGCGTTTTAAAAAACGATAAAAAGGAATGTTTCTTTTAACGTACGCGGCGACAAAGACATTTTCCGCCACCGCGGGTATTATTTGGTCTTTGGCTTCCTCAGCAAGCCGTAATGTTTTTAGAATAAAATAAATACCATATACTCTTTTATTTATTTTGGTATTGAAAATGGTTTTCATAATGGATTCTATTATGTCAATATATCTATGATATATTGTGATTGAAATGTGGAAATGTTATCATTCCTTTATATTGGTTTTATGTTTTATGATTTTATATTGGTACTTGGACATTTTAATGGGTGGTTACATTATAAACCATATGACGGGTGGTGCTGTGAATACCAGGACGGGTGGTTACGTTATAACCTCCAATGCATTGGGTATGGAAGTCGGTCGTATGGCTATTCCATTAAGTATGTATGGAAATTGGTCGTATGGATATTCCATTAAGTGATATGTGTGGGATTCGACCGTATGGTTATTCCACTTAAGTATGTTTATGTCCCAAGTTACCTTTATATAAGTTTTGTGTTCTTTATGTGGGTTTTACGGTAATCCTTTGGTTACAAAAAGGTAAGTAATGATATTTTATTCAGTGAAGAGTTTTTACTACTTCATAAAGGTGAAGAGTATTACCTTGATAAAGTATACATGGTTTACTTTTTGTTTTGATAAACTAACAGTTTTTATTCTCTGTGTATCCTTTACTGAGTTTTTATGCTCATCCCAAGTTTTTGAAATGTTTTTCACATGACTTAGCATGGAATAGGGTCAAGGGTGGGATCAACGGAAAGTCATTCTACCTAAAACATGAAACTAGACATATTTATTTTGAAGCGTTTTTATTTTATGGAAATTTAGTATAAGAGACTACTTTGTAATCTTTTGAGATGTAATAGTTATGTCCTTATTCTCTAAAACTCTAAACCTGAAAATATCCTCAATGTGAATTATTCATTTAATTCAATTTTAAGTAAGGTTTAAGGCAGGGGCCTTATAATTATCATGCAAAGAATAGGATGGGACAAAATGTTCTATCTATCTCCTACATGTGGAAACATTCTCCCCCGTTGTGCACCCAGGATATTCTCTTCGTGGCCCTTCCTCCCCTCCTTTAGCATGCTCGGTTGTCTCGACGTCGGTAGTATCTAGATATTGGTGTGCCATAGGTGTGGATTGGTGATGGCTCTACCTTGGTCTGGGTTTGGGATCTTGGCTCGATGACAGATTTTTTGCCATCCAAAAATAGGATATCAGGTCGGCATCATCTCCAGCATGTAAATTCTTTCAGTTCTCTTCTCACTGGATTTAACTTCAAGATCATAGATTGGCATCGACACGGTATTTCAATAGCTCTAGCATGTGTCTAGATCTCTACTCAGAATCATTGTTGGCTATGAAGTGGCATGGAGGGGTGAGGACTTTTTTGTTCTAGTTTCAGTGCTAGGTTGGCATATTGGGAGTTACGTCAATAATTTTAGTAGTTTTTAAATTATTTATTTAGTTGATGGATTATTATCATTGAAAGCTACGATGTATCCAACTAGTGAGCTACCTCGTTTCTTGTGTTCTTCTTTAGTCTTTGGTGGGGTTGGTATAGTTTTTTAGTTCTGAGAAGATCATTTCCCAGAGTGGTGTTTCATGTTCAGAGTGGCCTGATCCCCCTCATTGTAGATGTTTCATCATTATAGTATTGGACATTTTAGTACAAGGTGTAAATATATCAGCTACAAATTCCATGGTTATTCTTTCGATTTCTTATATAGATTCAGTGGTTGTGGGAGCCAACGTGACGTGGTTCGTTTGGGAAACTGTATCTTGAAGGCATCATGGTCGAGTTGTTTTTTCTGAGTTTTGATGGTTCGATGTGTGATGTTTCTGGTTTATATACTTAATGGAATTATTTTTGTGGAGGTGTTTTCTTGTTGGCTATGTGGTTTGCATTAGAGTGGATATCCGACTAGTTCACCTACACAGGGCTGCATCAGAGGAGGTTTAGAGAATACTGTTTTCACCAGGCATTGCTATTTGGAATCAGATTCTTGAGAGGGTATAGAATTTCCATCAATACCAAGCAACTTAGTCCTAGCACAAGACATCTTTTTGTGTAGTGATGAGATAGTGGAAGTTGTTCTTCATGCTTTTTATACATGTTAGGGTATTTTATTTGTTATAAATGAGATGATTTTGGACTTGAACTATTGGATCATGGAGACATTATTGAATTATGTCATTGATGTGATGTGGGATCCCCCCCCCACCCCCCATCCCTTAAAAGGAGTTTATGATATAATAAAAAATTAATTTTTAGCTATTTATGATGTGAATATGTTATCATTGACATCACCCTTATTTAACTTTAAAAAGGATTAGTTCTCACAAATTTTTTATTCTTATACCTAGGGAATGATGAATATTTTTATATATTATATACCTTTGTATGGTTCTATTTATGAAAAAATAAGTTTAGAATTATGTATAAATCCTATGAAACAATTTTTTATGTTTTTATGACTCCAAAAAAACTAGACCAATATGATTCTATGATCGATATATCTTTTATGCAGTGAATGATCATCTAAAAGGATATTTAATTTTTGTATGAAAATTATATTCCACTCCAATTAATATCAATGAAATGATTACTTATTCTATACAAACATGGATGAGATAAAATTAATATGATTTATTTTGAGAATCTTAATTATAGGAAACTATCCTATGATATGGTAGAAGAATCATTTTTTTCTATGAAAATTTCATTTTTTGGATATAAAAGATGATGTACTCAAGTCTATATGTAGCACAGGGTAAGGACCCCAAAATGGGTGCATTGAGTATGAATCGATTGTCACCAAGAGCGTAAAATTTGACCCAGTTGGTCCCCTATTTTGAAAATAGCATGGGATATTCAAAGGATAATTCATTGTTTCATTAGCTAAATTTTTGAAAGAAATTTTTATATTATAACCATGAATGACCTTGTTTAAAAACCTAAGTATTCATATATTGAAAATAATGTTTCAGGTTTTTGAAAACATACAAATAAATTTTAATAGTTATTTTGTTTTCTAATATGATTAATTATCCAAATATTTTTCATTTTATTTTTCATTGATTGATGGAAGCAAGAGGATTCATGTAAACACTAATGAATAATGGAATTATTTTCCTCTAGAAAAACCAAATTTAATGACATTTGTAATGTGAATCCTTATTATTAAACATAATAAGTTGTCCCATAATATCATTAACATCCTATATATATGTTTTCATCCAAACACATCTTATAAGTGGAAACTATATTTAATTATAACCATATATGAAATAAGATTTATCTTCCATGATGTTGAGAATGTGGGAAGAATCACTCAAGTGAATTTTTGATAGGAATTATATGTTTTTTCGGGTGGAATAAAAGAAGGACACAACATAAGTAATTTCTAAGGGAAAAGAAAAATATAGTTACTGAAATTTACATAAAAAATTTCTCCTCACATTATTATAAAATTATGAATGTTTTTAAAATGGAATGAGCATGAATTATGATAATCAATATCCTAATGAGGCCGTAAATTGAGGATCAACAAGCTTGATTGAGTAATGGTTTTGCAATAGATAACTAATAGACTACAATTGAAGTATAAAAGGAAGTAGGTGTTCATGAATAAAATTATGAATCCTAGGTAATTATTTAAGAATAATTTTTATTTATTTAAGTATTTATTTTTTTTTTAAAATATCTATTCTATATAGTTTATTTATATATGGAATGATGAATTATATGAATCATGAGACATCTATTGACTATTACAAATATGTTTTTATTAATATATTTGAATTAATATATTAAAAATTAAAGATGGACTATAGACTTGATTTATTGGTCAGGTAATATTTTATTAGAAGATAAATTATTATGTTATGATAATAATTAATATATTTCCAATATGGGGATATCCTGTTTAGTTGGAATAATGAGATTATTTATGACTAAAAAGTAATCATCAAAGTATTGATGACCTTGGAATTAGATATGGATTTAATGAAATAGGGATTTATTTAATCATTGATGATTTTTATTTCATTTTAGATTTATGGAATGTATTCAGTAGTCTGATTTTTCAATTGAATAATGAGAATAATGTAAATTTATTGATGTATTTTAGTGTTAATTTATGTTCTACAATACTTTATGAGAATATAACGTTTTAGGAGAATATATTTATAAAGTGTTCACATGTATGCTCTGTGATAATAAGATAACCCTTTTGTGGGTCATTGTTATATTAATTTCAGAAAAATGATCAATTTCATTCTAAATGTTTGGATTTCTATGTTTTTCAGAATTTTTTTTATGATTTATAATATTAAGTACCTTTAGAAGGGACAAAGATAATATTTAAAATTTTTTGAGGCGTTATAAATTAATAAATCTATTTTGGATATCCTAGAATAACCATTATGGTTATGTATAATATCCAATGATATTAGTAATATCTTGTTACCTTTTTAGGTTTTTTATAATCGTTTAACAGATAATTGTTGTTCACCAATATTGAAACATTCATCTTGAATAACCATCACATTCAAAAATATGAGCTTATGATGTAAATTTATTAATATATGATGCATTAGTTTTTATGTAAAATTATTTAATTATAATGGTTATATAATTTTTAAACACTTGAAAAATGATCATGAAACAAAAGTGTCATAGTGTTACCATTATTTCAAGTGATTTAATAGTTTTTTCCTACATCTATGGTTTATTATTTTTTGACTTTTCAAAATCTAATGATCAATGATATTTAAATGATAATATTTTTTTTATATCGTTACACCCTAATAATTATACCCTATATGGAATCCTGGTATATGTACTCCATGATGTCCACTATGCTGCCCTTTCTCTGTTTTCAAGAGGATAATTGATTAACACATTTTACTATGTGGGATTCAACGATGCTTTGTTAAAAGGTCAGAACCATGATTACTGGGCACTAAATACAAGGATTCATTTTTTAATGGGAGGGGCTATAAGGTCAAACCAATTTTTTTAATATAAGTATTTCAGATATATATTTTTGAATGACTGTGTACCACACAACCGTGACTTTAGAGATCCGTAATATGATATCAAAATTATTATCATCTTAATTTCTAACCAAGCCATTAAATTGGATGATATAAATATAATTGAAAAAGATATTCATTATATAAAATGATCATACATAATATTAATTTGTACTAAATAAATCACTAAATTTTTAGTAAAATCAAATTATTAATGAAATGTATGCTTTCTTCAATTATTATTTTTTCAATTTTTATGAAAAAAAATTTAATTAATATTTGGATGTTTACGAAAATATATTTGATAATATAAAATTTATTTCAAAAATATCATATCTGTATATTAATTGGGTTAAATATTTTTATTTTTTCGGAAAAGATAGATACTTCGTTGAATAGTGAAAAATATGGTTTTCTGTAATGTTATTATATTCTTTTCATCTAAAAGAACCATTCTGATTTAAATTCTGTCTCATTGTAGCAATAGAATTATTTAATTATATTTCATATTATTAAAATTATTTGAATCATCAATATACATTATTTTTGTACTATTACATTTTTTGGAATAAAAATTCGTCTTCTTAAAAACTATTTTTTGTCACGTTTTTTTAATTTATATTAAAATTAATTTATTCTGTATAAATATATTAAATTATGAAAAATGGACTACATATTTGGAATAATGGGGTCCAAAATTGTTAAATATATGTTATTTAAACGTTCATGTTTCAGGTGTTGTCTAAAGGTGCCCCGAACCCAGTTGGTCACAAGACCTCAAGGGAATTTACCCAAAAGTTGGATGTGCCCCAATATCAGAGAGGGCCATAATTTGATAATGTAGAAACTAATCCCTTATTGTTATTGTATACACAGTTGAAGGTAAATAGAAAAAAATATAAGAACTTTCAATCTCATACAACTAAAGTTAACAACAGATGACTGATAGTAATACAATAATTGTAGAATATATAAATGATGAATGTCAAATGTATCTAGGAAAAAAAATCCTTAAATGACACAATACATGAAATATTGTACCAAAACCAATGTATATAAAATCAGAAAACTCCCATAGTATCAGAAGCCTTAGCTTGGGAACATTCTCTCCAAATTAAAAAAAATCAAGTACCTGATGAAGAAGGGTGAATAGTTGTATCTATACTTGTAACCTTATAATCTATTTGGATCCTAAATCATGACCCAAATAGGGTGTGAAACAAATAATAGTAGCAAACCACCAAAAGATCTGTGCCAAACTATCAGTGAACATATATAGTAGGTAATATACAAAGATGTAGCAATAATCTAGAAAGTCCTCTACAGTAATAATTCCATCAATTTCAAATTACATTCATTTTAATTTATAAATTATTCAGAACAACGAATAATGAACTCTCTGGATCTATCCTAAGAACTATATCCCCTATGTAATAGAAATACATATATATTATAGGACAATAAAAATAGTCTAGAATGATATAGTCCAAGATTAGGATTAGGCTTGGCAGAGTCGCCACAATCATTCAATCATTAATAAGTAACCCTCTAGGGATGTATTCATAGTCTAACCCCCCTGAACTAACATATCATCAAATCATTTACCAACAACCACTGGAGTATCTCCCATGGTCAAAACCCATTAGTTCTATATAGCAACAATAAACTATAATGGCCACCTGGAAAATCTCACAATCATGCCCTATGGTCCAACATCCAATAAATAATGACCCTATGGGTAGCTCTCAGAGTCTAAACCCTCTGGTATATAACCACATAGTATCTCTCATAGTGAATACATCTTGTTTAACAAAACAAAAATTCATAAATAAGTTATCCTTCCTCGTGAAGTTCTCACAATAAAATTCCCCTTGGTCAAAACTTTACAATGAGTATCACATGCATCTCATATAATCAGTAACTCCATACTAACAAAAAAAGTTATGGAAAACAAGGAAATCATAGATGAATCCTAAACCAAATGTCCAAGAACAATCATAAGATGGATAACAACCATGTGGTGTCAAATATTAACATATCTAAACATTCTCATAAGCAATAACCATTTTTCAATCAAACAATACATTGAATGTATTAATCAATGTTAAATTGAAGTCATGAAATTCCCCAAACATGGGTATTTTAACTTTAAGAACATATAATCCAAAAAACAATGAAAGGAACAAACCTCCTTTCTTTATGAGTTCTAATCAACACCTGTGAACATCGTCCATTTAATTGGCCTAGGAAGATATAGATCTATAAAAATGTTAAAAAACATTCAACCATTAAATAATCATGAGATAATTGTAATAAAGAAGAATGACTCATGTGTAATTGAGAACTCACCGGTTGGATTCTAACGCACCTGACAGCGTCTAAATCAGAACTCTGAAATAGAATCGGTAGGGTTTTGAAGTTGTTTAGTGTTCTGCTGCTCTCTTGTAGGAATTGAGTGGAGGGGAGGGGGTTTTCAAAGATAAGATGGAACCCAACTCCAATTTGACAAATAAAAATAAAATTACATGTTGTGTTCATTAATTGTACACACAATTCATTAACCTCAATCAGTCCCCGCATTAGGCGGTCATCCAACACACCCCACGACCATGTACTCGGCCATTACATGACCATTTTGCATCTGTATGTGGTACCCAGGTACAAGACTTGTACATAGAAATTTCCAATATCTTATTTTTCCATTAAAACAACACAAAAATAAATATCTATACCTGAAATGATGATCAAGGATCTCATAAACTTCCCATTAATGAAAAATAATCCCTAAATATCCATTCCCAGGGTGGTGAAGAAGAAACATCAAAATACTCAGGTCACTTTGATTGTACATCAGCCACCATCACCCATGTCTCATCCTGTACTTGCTCATTCTTCTATAGAAATCATACCAGAGGAAGAGACTAGGCACAGAGAACCACTGTATTGTGATCCAAAATCTGAATAGGGTGATCCTCAATGGATGCATCCACCTTCAAATCAACCTCATTGGGTTAAAAAACATGAGATGGGTCCAAAATTTATCTTTGTAGCTAAGAAACATGAAAAATGTCATGCATTTCCTAGTACCTCGTAGGTAACTATAACCAATAGACTACCAGCCTTACTCATTCAAAAATATCAAAAGGCCTTACGTATCTTTTTGAAACCTTCCCCTATCTCATAATCCTCATATATCCAATCCTAGGTGGGACAGATAAGAAAATCATATCTATGACTTGGAACTCCATAGGTCCTCTTGTTCGATTAGCATAAGATTTCTACTGTGACTATTTAGTAGCCATCCTATTTTGAGTCAAATCCACCTACTCAATCGTCTCCTAGACTATAAGGCCCTAGCCTTAAAAATTACTTAATCTTGAGTTACTTCAAGAATACATGTTGAGGATCTTTTCAGGTTTAGAGTTTTAGAGAATTAGATCATAAAACTTGCATTACATTTCACATTTAAACAAATTGGTTATATAAAAGATAGTACTCATTTTTCCTATCAACGGAAACATATTTAAAATAATACATGGATTCTTTCTTGACACGTCCTTGATAATGTCATCACATCATGTACCTTTCCCTTGACCTGTGAAAAACATTTCAAAAACATGGGATGAGCATGAAAATCTCAGTAAGGTATTTAAAAGTACGAAAATAGAAAATCAGTCCATGTATGAAATCATAATTTACTAATAAAATATAAGCATTTTAACATACCTCATAAAATCATGAATAAATCATAGAAATCATAAGACATAAAGGTAACTTGAGGCATTCATAACTTTCTTACGTAGGGAGTAATCCTCTTGGTTACGTTTGGAATACCCATCACAGTATATTACAAAAATCTCTTCAGAGAAACCTTAACGTTTAACTCCTTCACATTACCTAATTCATTTGAGTGCTATATCGGGCTCACCCGCACTTAGTTTATCACGGAACCACCCATCTTCATAAACAATGCCCATGAAGCATAACATAATCGTATCACATAAAACATGGATAAAGGAAACATAAAATTTCCTAATTTCAATCACAAGATATCAATAAAACAAATTGATATAATAAAAACATTATGAAAACCATTTTAAATAACAAAATAAAATAAAATTAAAACATGGTATTTATTTTTCATTTAAAAGAATGTTATGGCTTGTAGAGGAAGCCAAAACTCAAATAATGGTCATGGAAGAAGAGAAGTCATTGTCACCGCATACGTACGACATAAAAACATTCCTTTTGTCATTTATTAAAACAATCCATATAAAAAATTTCTTTTTGAATAATCATAAATGTCAAAGTGGTTTATACACCGCATAAATGAAAGTTGTGTATAAAACAATATGCCTCAATGAAAAGAGATTGAGACGAAGTCCCCTACATCGGGTCCGTCTTGACTCGATCGTTCTTTAACCTCCTGAATAATAAACTTTAGTTAATTTCTAATTGCTTAAGAACCTTTTTCAAGTTCATTATTCTTTTTATATCACTTATTACCATGTTATGAACACTATGTAACTATTTATGTTAGTAATGGTCGTTTTGATGATCATTGGTACTTGAGTCAAAAATAAACTCTTTAGAATTAAAAGTTGTTCATGTATCCATTATATCCATAGTTATACTAATGATGTAGATATCATATATATCCTATATATCCAGTATATACATACATTTATAATATTACATAACATTTAGAGATAAGAAATAAAATGCACTGTTCATGGAGACGGTAAGTTTTACGTACGCATGAACACTACTTTCATTTATATTTTGTATTTTATGGAATGGAATAATAATGATATAAAGTGATATTATAATTCCCGTATAATATAATATATAATATCATTTATTCTATCCTTTATACGTCCCACCTAGGGAATTAACGAATCAAATCACTTTGATGGGGCGGTAGTCCGCATTTCCTAAAATGAAGATATCACGTTTACCCATAATGGAAACCATAATGGTGTTCCATAAATGAAAAATACAGAAGATTAAGTAAAACATAAACATATTATATATCATATATAAATATAGTGACATCTTAATGGCCACATTTTAAGCTATTAAGAGAATATTGAACAATCATCGTTACGTGAGGTAGAAATTCTCCATCCACGGAAACAATATGTTATTTTACCATTAGATGTAGGTGTGTGTATGTGTACCTAGATTACTTATTATAAAAACATCCTAGTATATTAGAGATATTGTAGTTGTTACAAATGAAATGAATAAAAAGAGTTTAGGGGGTTGGAGAACAAAAATAAAACAAAAGAACACAAGTGAAGACACTACCTTTAAAATGGGTAACTCTTTTTGATTTAAGATCAAAGGATTCCTTGAAAAGACTTCTGCCCAAAGTGAGGCTTCTAGTAGTAAGATAGGGATGTGGAGAGACAAAATGGGCAGGGGTTGGTCGAGCCAAAGTCTTGAGAAGTGTGGGTAAGGTGGTAGATGTGGGATCTTTTTATAAGAGGAGAGGAGGGGCACTCTTGTAATGTTATAAAAGGTTACTTTATTATAAAATGATTTTCAGATTTTAAAGGTCCCAAAATTATATATTTCTAGGATAAGGTGATAAAAGTTCTTAATACACCCATCCAATTGGTTTTTTACAATTGTAGGTCTTATATGTTACATTATCTTTTTACTTTATTTAAATCATTAATTAATGAGATAATCACTACATCATCATGGTGTCATAAATAATTTAATTTATTTAATGTCTAAAAATTATAAAAAAAATATCATGATGTAGGAAATATTTTTAACATTATAATTACTATTTATAGTCAACACTCTGACTTGTATAACCCCATGTAAAATTTTTTTTAGTAAAACAATACATGTTTGTGTCATTTTTTACTTTTACTTTAAATAAAAGGCATTAATGACATTATCTTACCCAAGTGGCTCCATGGGGTCCCAAAAATAGACTCATGGGTTATTGGGGTCAGACATGACTAATCCAATAGGTTTAGGACATGTGTATAGTTATTTTCATTTTATTATAATATCATTTTTACATTAAACTAAACTAATTATCTCTAATCGTGATTAAAAATTTAAAAGTTTCTATTCGCCAAAAAATTATTTTAATCCCATTGAACCACATTTTAAGTCCTAATGGCAACCATGTATGTTTTATTTTTGAAATTAAAAACACAGAGGTGGTAAAATTTCATTTAAACGAAAAATCCGTTTTTTAAGTACCACGTAGCGGTTTCACTATTCATCAAAAATTGAGGTTTTTCAGAAAAATACCAAAACATCACCCTAAGATATATTTGATACATAGAATTTAAAAATGATGTCTATTTAACAAAATTCAAAACATATAAGTTACAATAATTAATTTAATAATTAATTCCCGCTTTCAGAACAAATAGAGTGTTTTTATGAAACAATATATATCAAAAGAATGACACTAGTTTAAGTCCAATTTAAAAGTGAAATTAATTCAAATGACCACTATTTGATTAAATGGTAAAAATATATTCTAATTTCACTTTAAAAACAATTCAAAATATAATCTAGTCATATAAACATATTATATTAAAAAGAGTTTTTGAATTAAAATTCAACATTTTTCTATATTCATTAAAAAAAGAACTTTATCGGAAAAATACCAAAAACTTACCCAAAGTAAATTTTGATATCCCGATTCGAAAGAAAAATTTTATTTGATCCAATAGAATTTATAAGAGTGACCAAAACTATATTTAATGAATGTTCTCCATCAAAAGGCGATAAGTGGACCATTAGTGAATATTAGAGTATTCCATGTTTAAGATTACATTTATTCTCATTTTAAGCCTCTGAAACACTATCTAATTCATAAATAGACATAGATAAGAATATCTATTATCCATTACTTACATGGGATGTTACATCCTTCCCCCCTTTAGAAAATTGTGTCCCTGCTATTTATTTACTTATCGAATAAGTGGGGGTATTTATCCCTTATAGCATTTTCAGATTCCCATGTTACCTCTTCACTCATGTGGTTCTTCCACAAAACCTTTTCATGGTGAATCACCTTATTCTACAACACATGTTCCTGATGATCAAGAATCTAAACCAGTTGTTCCTAATAAGATATATTCTCTTCTAACTGAACTACCTATGGACTCAAAACATGAGATGGATCTGGCATATACTTCCTCAACATTGAAACATGGAAAACATTATGTACCTGATATAAACTCGGAGGTAAAGCCACTTGGTATGCAAATGATCCAACTCTCTCAAGAATTTCATATGGTCCAATGAACCTTGTACTCAACTTTCCTTTCTTACCAAATCGCATCACACTTTTCCATGGAGATACTTTGAGAAAAACATGATCACCTTCCTCAAAAGAAAGATCCTTTCTCTTGTTGTCTGCATAACTATTCTACCTACTTTGAGTCGTTCTCATGTGTTTCAAAATCAACTGAACTTTTTTTGCCATCTCTTCTACCAATTCCAATCCCATTAGCTTCCTTTCACATACTTCGTCACAAAAAGCTGGAGTTCGACACCGTTTACCATATAATTCTTCAAACGGAGCCATCTCTATTCTAGAATGAAAACTGTTATTATAAGAAAACTCAACCAAAGAAGGATGTTGTTCCCAACTTCCCTGATAATCCATCGAACAAGAACATAGCATATCCTCCAAAGTCTGAATTGTTTGTTCTGACTGCCCATCTGATTGAGGATGAAAAGTTGTACAAAAATTTAATTACGTACCCAATGACTTCTAAAGGCCCTTCCAAAAGTTAAAAGTAAACCTGAGATCACGATCAGATACAATGGATATGGGAACTCCATGCAACCTTACTATCTCTTTAAGATACAACCGAGAAAGTTGATCTAGATAGAAAGTATCTCGAATAGGAAGGAAATGAGGAGATTTAGTCAAGCGATCAACAATAACCCAGATTGCATTATTACCTCGAGGTGTCTTCAGTAATCCCACAACAAAGTCCTTGGATATATTTTTCCATTTCCACTCTGGAACTAGTAAAGGCTAAAGCATCACTTTCGGTAATTTCCGCTCTTCTTTAACCTGTTTACAAGTCAAACACTTCACAGTAAAATCAGCAATATCCCTTTTCATTCCTTCCCCCCCGTAATACTTCTGAATGTCTCTATACATCTCTGTACTTCCTGGATGAAATAAAAATGGAGAAATATGAGCTTCACATAACAAATCTCTCTTCAACTATGAATCACAAGGCACACATAATCTCTTCCCAAATCTCAATACAAAATCTTTATCATTGTTGAATTCAGGCAACTTACCCTTCTGAACTAGCTCTACCTTTTTCTGCAACTCGCTGTCTTGCTTTAGTTCTTTCTTAATTCTATCTGAAGGAGATGATTTCACTGATACCTAAAACAAAACAGATGGACATCCTTCAACAACAACTTCTATGGAAAATTTCATCAAATCCATAACCAAAGGATCACATTCCAAATGCAACATTGTCAATGAAGCATTACTTTTTCAACTCAAAGCATCAGCCACTTTATTTTCTTTTCCAGGATGGTAATGAATTATACAATCATAATCCTTGATTAATTCTATCCATCTCTTATGTCTCATGTTCAATTCTTTTTTAGTGAATATATATACTTTAAACTTTTGTGATTAGTATATTTTTCACACTTTAATCCATATAAATGATGACACCAAATTTTTAGAGCAAAAACAATAGCAGCTAATTCCAAGTCATGTTTAGGGTAATTTACCTCATGAGTTTTCAACTGACGTGAAGCATATGGAATTACCTGATCATTCTGCATAAGGACACAGCCAAGTCCCTTCAACGAAGCATCACTGTATATAATAAAATCACCATTATTGGATGGTAGTGCCAAAACTAGAGAATGCACCAATCTAATTTTCAGTTTATGAAAATAGTCATAACATTATTTTGTCCAGATAAACATAACACCCTTCTGAGTTATCTAAGTCATTGGACTAGATAACCGTGAATCATTTTCAACAAACCTTCTATAGTAACCTACCAATCCAAGAAAATTGCAGATCTCAGTTACATTTGTGGGTCTTGGCCATTCTTCACCAACCTTTGTTTTGTAGGATCAACAGTTATCCCATCTTTAGAAACAATATGACCAAGGAAAAAAATTTGTTTCAACCAAAACTCACACTTTCTGAATTTCCCATGAAATTTCTTTTCTTTTAAAGATTGAAAAATAACCCTTAAATGTCTTTCATTCTTCTCTTTACATTTAGAAAACACAAAAATATCATCAATATCATCACTATCCCTGATATTTTTCATCATCGACCACCACTGATCAGCTTCACCTTCAAAATGTTAAATAGTAAGACTAACCTTTTGATGTTCTGAACTCCCCATGACATCAAAAATATTCTCTATTACATTAATCCACCCTTCAGCTAGCAGAGGGTAAAATGATCCTCTGAATGATGGGGGATGTTGCCTCATGAATTGTTCGACCAGTGACATGTTCCTCTGCAGTTGATCTGGCTGATCTCGTGCATGGATACCCCCACTATTTATCTCTTCAGTCAACTGCACCATTACTGCAACAAACTATTAAGTGCCAATTCCGACCATCTCAGGTTGCTGATTTGGAATTTTTTCTTCCTCCTGATGTTGTCCCAAAAAATCTTCCTTATTTCCTCTACAGAGAACCATTCTGAACATAGAAATATCATAGGCGAAGCAACATGGTAATCTTTAAATGCCATATCATTTCAATCGTACCGTAAAAAAAATATTTTTGGATAATCATTTAATATAATTATAACTCCTAATGTTATATAAACCGGCCTCTGATACCAACTATAAGGCCCAAGCCTTAAACATTACTAAATCTTGAGTTACATCAAGAATACACATTGAGGATCTTTTCAGGTTTAGAGTTTTAGAGAATTAGATCATAAAACATGCATTACATTCCACATATAAACAAAGTGGTTACATAAATGATAGTACTAATTTTTCCTATCAACAGAAACATATTTCAAATAAAACATGGATTCATTATTGACACTTCCTTGACACTCTCATCACATCATGTAACTTTCCCTTGACCTGTGAAAAACATTTCAAAAACATGGGATGAGCATAAAAAGCTCAGTAAGGGATATAAAATTATGAAAAGAGAACATTAGTCCATGTATGAAATCATAATTTACTTATAAAACATACACATTTTGACATACCTCATCAAATCATGAATAAATCATATAAATCATAAGACATAAAGGTAACTTGAGGCATTCATAACTTTCTTACGTAGGGAGTAACCCTCTTGTTTACGTTTGGAATACCCATCACAATATATTCCCTAAATATCTTCAGAGAAACCTTAACATTTAACTCTTCACGTTACCCAAGGCATTGGAGAGCTATATCGGGCTCACCCACCCTTAGTTTATCAAGGAACCACCTATCTTCATAAACAATTCCCAAGAAGCATAACATAATCATATCACATAAAACATGCATAAAGGAAACATAACATTTACACATTTCAGTCACAAGATATCACTACGACACATTGATATAATAAAAAAATTATGAAAACCATTTTCAATACCAAAATAAAATAAAATTAAAATTTGGTATTTATTTTTCATTTATAAGGAAGTTATGGCTTGTAGAGGAAGCCGAAACTCAAATAATGGTTAAGGAGGCGGAGAAGACGTTGTAGCCGCATACATATGACAAAAAAACATTCCTTTTGTCGTTTAGTAATACACTTCATATAAAAAATTCCTTTTTAATAAACGTAAATGTCAAAGGGGTTTATACACTGCATAAAAGAAAGTGGTGTACAAAACAAAATATGCCTCAATGAAAGGATATTGAGACGAAGTCCCATACCTCGGGTCTGACTTGACTCGATCATTCTTTAACCTCCTGAATAATAAACTTGACTTAATTTTTACTTTCTTAGGAACCTTTTTCAAGTTCATTATTTCTTTTATATCACATTGTACCATGTTATGAACACTATGTAATTATTTAAGTTAATAATGGTCGTTTTGACGGTCATTGTTAGTTGAGTCAAAAATAAACTCTTTATAATTACAATTTGTTCTTGTATCCATTATATCCAGAGTTATACTCATGATTTAGATATCATATATATCATATATATCCAGTATATATATGCATCAATAATATTACATAACATTTAGAGGTAAGAAATGAAATGCACCGTTCATGGAGATGGTAAACCTTACGTACGCATGAACGCTACTTTCATTTATATTTTTTATTTTATGGAATGGAATCATAATGATATAAAGGTATATTATAATTCCAGTATAATATCATATATAATATCATTAATTCCATCCTTTATACGTCCCACATATGGCATTAACGAATCAAATCACTTTGAGGGGGCGGTAGTCCGCACTTCCTAAAATGAAGATATCGTGTTTACCTATAATGGAAACCATAATGGTATGCCATAAATGAAAAATACATAAGCTTAAGTAAATCATAATAATATCATATATCATATATAAATATAGTGACATCTTAATGGCCACCTTTGAAGGTGTTAAAAGAATATTGAACAATCATCGTTTCGTGAGGCAGAAATTCACCATCCACTGAAACAGTATGTTCTTTAACCATTAGATGTAGGTGGGTCTAAGTGTAGCTTGAATACTTCTTATAAAAAAATCCTATTATATTGAAGATACTGGGTTTTTTACAAATGAAATTAATAAAATGAGTTTAGGGTGTTGGAGAAGAAAAATAAAACAAAAGAACATAAGTGGAGACACTACCTTTAAAACGGGTAACTCTTTTTGATTTGAGCTCAAAGGATATCTTGGAAAGACTTATGCCCAAAGTGAGGCTTCTAAGAGTAATATAGGGATGTGGAGAGACAAAATGGGTAGGGTTTGTCCGGTCCAAAGGCTTGAGAAGTGTGGGTAAGGTGGTAGAGGTGGGGGATTTTATAAGAGGAGACGAGGGGCACTCTTGGAAAGTTATAAAAGGTTACTTTATTATAAAATGAATTTCGGATTTTAAAGTTCCCAAAATTAAATATTTAGAGGATAAGGTGATAAGAGTTAGAAATACACCCATACAATAGGTTTTTGACAAGTGTAGGTTTTATATTTTACATTATCTTTTCATTTTATTTAAATCGTTAAATAATGAGGTAATCGCTGCATCATCATGGTGTCATAAATAATTTAATTTATTTAACGTGTAAAAATTATATAAAAAATTTCATAATGTAAGAAATATTTTGAGATTTGTAATTACTATTTATAGTCAAAAATCTTACTTGTATAACCCCATGTAAAAATAGTTTTAGTAAAACAATACACGTTTGTGTCATTTTTTTCTTTTACTTTAAATAAAAGGCATTAATGATATTATCATACCCAAGTGGCTCCATGGGGTCCCACATATCGACCCATGGGTTGTATTGGTCGGAAATGACTCATCCAATAGGTTTATGACAAGTTTCAAGTAATTTTCATTTTATTATAATATCATTTTTACCTTAAACTAGACTAATTATCTCTAATCACGATTCAAAACTTAAAACTTACTATTCACAAAAAAATTATTTTAATCCCATTGAACAAAATTTTACTTCCTAATTAAAACCATGTTTGTTGGATTTTTGAAATTCAAGACACAGTGGTGGTAAATTTTCATTTTAACGAAAAATCAGTTTTTTAAGTACCACTTAGTGGTTTCACTATTCATAAAAATTTGAGGTCTTTCAGAAAAATACCAAAACATCACTGTAAGCTATATTTGATATTCCAAATTCAAAAATGATGTCTATTTAAATAAATTCAAAACATATAAGTTAAAATAATTAATTTAATAATTAATTCCCGCTTTCAGAACAAATAGCATGTTTTTTTGAAACAATATATATTAAAAGATTGACACAAGTTTAAGTCCAATTTCAAAGTGAAATTATTTCCAACGACCACTATTGGATTAAATGGTAAAAATATATTCTAATTTAACTTTAAAACCAATTCAAAATATAATCTATTCATATAAACAAATTATATTAAAATGTGTTTTTGAATTAAAATACAACATTTTTCACTATTCATTAACAAAGAACTTTATCGGAAAAATACCAAAAATTTACAAAAAGTAAATTTTGATGACCCGATTCTAAAAAATAATTTTATTTGGTCCAATAGAATGTATAATAGTGACCAAAACTATATTTAATGACGTTTCGCCATAAAATGGTGATAAGTGTACCTTTAGTGAATATTGAAGTATTCAATGCTTAAGATTGAATTTATTCACATTTTAAGCCTCTAAAACACTATCTAATTCATAAATAGACATAGATACGAATATCGGTTATTCATTAATTACATGGGATTTTACATAGACAATATAAGGTCACTACATAGCTTCCACTCCTGCCTCCTGCCAACATAGGGGTGATCTGCATGGCCTATAATACAAATCCTCATATGGTTCCAGATGAATCATTTCCAAAAATTGTTGTTGTATATTAACTGTAAAATGGGTATGTGTATCTCCCACAATCCCCAGAAATCCAAGACTCATGTTCATTGCATGTCCCCCAAAACATGAAGCGTATTGTCGGACATGCCATCTGTCTGTGGATGGTAATCTGTACCATAATGTACATGTTTACCAAAATCTCACTATAGTCCCTACTAGAAACAATAATTAAACCATGAATCCATTTTTGAAACCATAGAGAGTGTAACCCCATGAAAATTACAATCTATCAGATGTTCAACCTTCCAAGATCAGAAACACTAATGGTTTCCATAATCGGCATAAAGTATTCCTCCTACATGATCCTATGAATAGCAAGACAAACTATATCATTCCCTCATGGTGACCTTTGTAAAATTGTCAAAAAAAATCCATTGCAACATCATCCCACTTCCACCATATAATGGGTAACTACTTTAAAACCACTATTGACCACTGATGCTCCTCCTTCACCTGTTGACAGGTGGAACATCTCATAACATAACTAGCTACATCTCTCTTAATACATGGCCACCAATACTAATAATGTGGATCTCGATACATCATGGTAACACTATAAATGACTCCCCAAACCAAGGAATGAAAATTTTAAATTTAATCCAAACATATGTATACTAACCCCCATATGCATACATGAAAAATCATGATCACATCCTCACCTAAGGTCAACCCAGGAGTATGGTCCTCACCTTAAACATTCTGCCGTAGGACTAGGCCTTCAAAATATGATATCTTACTCCTTCTCACTCAAACAAGTATAGTAGATATAACAACAATATATGAAATAAAAATATTTCCATGTCTATCATGAACCTCTAAATGCATCACTGAGAACATAGCCATATGCTTCCAGTAACTTCTAGACTCCTGAATAGCCTTTATTAGAGTCCTCCTGCACAGCATATCAACCGCTACATTTCCTTCCCCATGCATGTAGGAAATCTCAATATCAAATGATTGAATTTAACCTACCCACTTTCTTTGTCTCAAATTCAGATCTCATTGAGTAGATATATACATGAATGTATCTTGGTCAGTGTATAAAATATAATACTCTTCGACAATATAATGTCTCCAACGGCGCAAAGCATGCACAACCAAAGCTATATTGAGATCTTACATCGGGTAATTCATCTCATGTGGCATTGAATGCTGAGGCTTGTACAAAATTACTCCTCTCCCCTACATATTCACTACTCTTAGCTCGATACATGAGATGTTTCAGGTAACAATATAACTCGTGCCTGGATCTAGAAAAATCAGTATCGGTGTTGAATTCAATCTCCCTTTCATCTCATAAAAGTTTGAATCATAGGTATAGTCCACAAATACAATGCACCATTCTAAGTCCAACATGTCCGTGTTGCTGATATGTGTGAAGAGTCATGTATAAAATTTCTATAGTAACTAGCTAACCATAGAATACTCTTTACCTCAAAGACCATCTTTGCATACCCCCAGGAAACTACTACCTTTACTTTCTCTAAGTCTACTAATACTCATGTATATGAGATGACCTAACCCAAGAAGTGAATCTCATCAATCCAAAATTTTCATTTTGTGCTATTAGAATTTAATTGATTCTCTCTTAGTGTGCTCAATATGTTCTCAAGATGGATGGCATGGTTGTGTAAAGTATTCGTGTTCACCATGATATCACCCAAAATTACTACCACAAACGAAATCCTTGGAAGGATGGAACACTCGATTCATTACTTCCAAGAAACCTGCTGGGTCATTTGTGAGACCAAAAAATATAACCAAATACTATTATAGACCATACATACTCAAATTGTAGTAATATGTATATTTTATTGTCTAACGCATAAATAATGATAACCAAATATCAATTCGATAGTGCAGAAACACTGGGCTCCATAAAGATGATCAAATGGATAATCAATCCTTGGAAAGGTATATAAGTTCTTGACTGTTTACTGGTTCAACATCCAATAATCCAAGCAATGTCTTAGTGTACTGTCTTACTTCTTTTCAAAAAGGAAAGGAAAACCCCAAGGATATGTACTAGGTCATATGAAGCACATTCCATGTAACTCCTCTAATTGCTTCTTGAGATCCTGTAATTTTGGTGTATCCATCCTATAAAGAGGAATGGACACTAAGGATGCTCTTTGAACATGTTTTATATATAAATATAGCTCTCTCTAAAGTAAAACCTAAAAAGTAACCTAGAATGTCATCTGAGAAATAATCCACCATTGGGGGAATGTCCTTATGTGATGTCCCCTAGTAATCCAAATATAAACTAGAAATCTGGGATGCAATTCCTCTTAGACCATGATACTTGGGTCCATCTCTGCTTTCTTGGACATCCCGTTCAACCTTTTGTTGAAATGACCCCCCCCCCCATAGGTGAAGTGAAAATCACCATGTGGTGATAGTTATAAGGCCCCGCCCATAAAACTTACTTAATATTGAATTAAATGATTAATTCATATTGAGGATCTTTTCAGTTTTAGAGTTTTAGAGAATTAGAACATAACTATTACATCTCAAAATATTACAAAGTAGACACTTCTACTGAGTTTCCATAGAATAAAAAACTCTTAAAAAGAAACATGTCTAGTTCCATGTTTTATATAGCATGACTTTCCCTTGATCCCATCCTTGACCCTATTCCAAATTATTTCCTGTGAAAAAAATTTCAAAAAAACATGGGGTGAGCATAAAAAGATCAGTAAGGGATACAGAAAGAATTAAAACTATTAGTTTATCAAAAAAACAAGTAAACCATGTATACATTATCAAAGTAATACTTTTCACCTTTATGAAGTAGTAAAAACTCTTCACTGAATAAAAGATCATTACTTACCCTTTTGTATCCAAAAGATTACCATAAAACCCATATAAAGATCACATAACATATAAAGGTAATTTGGGAAATAAACATACTTAAATGGAATAACCATACGGTCAACTTCCACACATATCACTTAATGTAATAGCCATACGGCCGATTTCCATACCCAATGCATTGGAGGTTATAACGTAACCACCTGTCCTGGTATTCAAGGCACAACCCGTCATATGGTTTATCACGTAACCACCCGTCAAATGTCCAAGTACCATTATAAAATCATAAGACATAAAAATAATATAATGGAAAGAAAACATTTACACACTTTGATCAAAATATATCCCATAAATATAGTGACATAACAAATCCATTATAAAAACCATTTTCAATACCAAAATAAATAAAAGAGTATATGGTATTTATTTCATTTTAAGAACATTACGGCTTGTTGAAGAAGCCAAAGACCAAATAATACTCGCGGCGGCGGAAAAGGTCGTTGTCACCACGTACGTTAAAAGAAAAATTTCATTTTGTCGTTTAGTAAAATTATTCGTAGAAAATGATTCCTTTTGTTTAAAATTAAAAGTCAAAGTGGTTTATACACCGTATAAAAGAATGTTTTATATAAAAGGAAATATGTGTCAATGAAAAGAGATTGAGACGAAGTCCCATAAAAAGATCATTTTTAAATAAAATAGATCTATTATGTATATTCACTATAATTACACATAAAGAAATTATAGATACAAGATAGCACATAATAAAATCATTACATAATTTGAAAGTAGGATATTAACACAAAGAACGAAAATTGGGTTAAGAAGTTCCCTTACCTCGGGTCCGACTAGACTCGATCGTTCTTTAACATCCTGAATAATAAACGTGAGTTAATTTATACTTGATTAAGAACATTTTTCAAGTTCATTATTCCTTTTATATCACTTATTACCATGTTATGAACATTATTTAGTCATTTAAGTTGATAACGGTCGTTTGTCGATATTTGGAACTTGAGTCAAAAGTGAACTTCTTACAATTACATGTTGTTCATGTGGTCAACAGTTCATTATATCCAGAATGATATTCATGGTTTGGATATCATATATATCATATATATCCAGCATATACATGTATTTATAATATTACATAATCATTTACAGGTAAGAAATGAAATGCACCGTTCATGGAGACAGTAAGCCGTACGTATGCATGAACGCTACATTCATTTCTTTGTCATTTTAATGGAATTAAAACTAAATGAGAGGTATGTATATTGTAATTACAGAATTATATTCATCATTTATATGTAACATAAATCATATATAATAACTTTAAATCCATCCCTTATACGTCCCACATATGGAATTAACGAATCAAATCACTTTGAGGGGGCAATAGTCCGCACTTCTTAAAATGAAGATATCGCGTATACCCATAATGGAATCCAAGAAGGTGTGCCATAAATGATAAATAGAGAATCTTAAGGAAGACATAAACATATTATATATCAAATATAAATATAGTGACATCTTAATGGCCGCCTTCGAAGGTTTTGGAAGAATATTGAACAATCATCGTTTCGTGAGGCAGAAATTCTCCATCCACGGAAACCGTATATTTTTTAACCATTAGATGTTGGCGTGTGTAAGTGTAGCTCGAAATCATATTATAACAACATCCTAGTATATTGAAGATACTGGATTTTTTACAAAAGAAATTTATAAAAATAGTTTAGGGGGTTGGAGAAGCAAAATAAAACAAAACTACACAAGTGAAGACATTACCTTAAAATCGGGTAACTCTCATAGATTTGAGATCAAAGGCTTCCATGGAAAGACATCTTCCCACAGTGAGGCTTCTAACATTTATAGAGGAATGTGGAGAGACAAAATGGTTAGGGGTTGGCCTTGAAAAAGGATTTGGAAGTTTGGGTAAGGTGGTAGAGGTGGGGGCCTTTTATAAGAGGAGAGAAGGGGCACTCTTGGAATGTAAAGAAATGTTACCTTATTTTAAAATGCGTTTCAGATTTAAAAGGTCCCACATTGATATAATTATAGTATAAGGTGATAAGGGTTCTAAATATACCCAAAAAATAAGTTTTTGACAAGTTAGATCTTAGATTTTACATTATATGTTCATTTTATTTAAATCGTTAAATAATGAGGTAATCGCTGCATCATCATGGTGCCATAAATAATTTAATTTATTTAATGTATAAAAATTATAAAAAAACAATCAGGATGTAGGA
The DNA here is from genome assembly GCA_963277665.1 of Viscum album. Classification (NCBI taxonomy): domain Eukaryota; kingdom Viridiplantae; phylum Streptophyta; class Magnoliopsida; order Santalales; family Viscaceae; genus Viscum; species Viscum album. Next base: position 1,361,160,424 of record OY728162.1, on the reverse strand, counting down.
AATCGTTTTTTCTTTCAAATTAATATTTATAGTCAAAAATTCGACATGTATAACCACATTTATAAATTGTTTTAGTAAAACAACTCATGTTTGTGACATTTTTTGTTTAACATTAAATAAAAAGATATTAATGTCATTTTCCTACCAATGTGGCTCCATGGGGTCCCCAATTTGACCCATGGATTTTCTTGGTCGGCCATGACACATCCAATAAGGGTAGGACACGTTTACATTTCCTTTCATAGTATTAAAACCTTATCTTTCCCTTAAACTACACTAATTACCTCTAATCGTGATTAAAAACATAAAAGTTACTATTCGCCAAAAAAATATTTTTATCCCATTGAACCACATTTTACTTCTTAATGACAACCATTTATGTTAGATTTTTGAAATTAAAAACACAAAGGTGGTAAAATTTAATTTAAATGAAAAATCAGTTTTTTAAGTACCACTTAGTGGTTTCACTATTCATCAAAAATTGATGTTTTTCAAAAAAATACCAAAAATTCACCCTAAGCTATATTTGATATTCCGAATTCAAAAATGATGCCTATTTTAAAAAATTCAAAACATATAAGTTACATTAATTAATTTAATAATTAATTCCCGCTGTCAAAGAAAATAGCGTGTTTTTATGAAACAATAAGTATCAAAAGATTGACACTAGTTTATGTCTGATTTCAAAGTAAAATTAATTCCAACAACCACTATTGGATTTAATGGTAAAAAAATATTATAATTTCACTTTAAAACAAATTCAAAACATAATCTAATCATATAAATAAAGTCTATTAAAAAGTTATTTTGAATTAAAATACAACATTTTACACTATTCATTAAAAAAATGAACATTATCGGAAAAATACCAGCAAATTTACACAAAGTAAACTTTGATGTCCCGATTATAAAGAAGAGTTTTATTTGGTCCAATAGAATGTGTAAGACTGAACAAAACTATATTTAATGACGTTTCGCCATCAAAAGGCGATAAGTGAACCTTTAGTTAAAATTCTGGTATATATGCCTAAAATTGAATTCTTCCCGTATTTTAAGCCTTTATCTTTTATTGGATAAATGTAAAAACATTTAAAAAACATATATAATAATATTTGTTTTATTTCTATCCATTCCCTCTAATAAAACAGCTATGTGTTAACTACCATTTAAAATAATATTATTTTATTACTAGTGTAAAACGTAAGATTTCAATGAAACTCTGTTTCGTAGCGGGTACGCTATCGAACATAGCAACCCCTTTAAAGTAAAATTAATATTTAATTCATAAATATTAATAAATTTTAAAATTTATTATTCTTCATTTACGTAGGATGTTACATCCTTCCCCCCTTTTGGGAATTGCGTCCTCGCAATTTTATTCACATATCAAAATAAGTGGGGGTATTTATCCCTCATAGTATTTTCAGATTCCCACATTGCCTCTTCAACCATATGGTTTTTCCACAAAACCTTTACCTGGTGAATCACCTTATTCCGTAACACTTTCTCCATGTGGTCAAGAATCTGGACCGGCTGTTCTTCAGAAGATAGGTTCTCTTCCAGCTAAACTACCTCTGGACTCAAAACATGAGATGGATCTGGCATATACTTTCTCAACATCGAAACATGAAAAACATTGTGTACCTGAGATAAACTCGGAGGTAATGACATTATGTATGCAACTGATCCAACTCTCTCTAGAATTTCATATGGTCCAATGAACCTTGGACTCAGCTTTCCTTTCTTACCAAATCTCATCACACTTTTCCATGGAAAACCCTTGATAAAAACATGATCATCTACCTCGAAAAATAGATCCTTCCTCCGGTTATCCGCATAAATTTTCTATTTGTTCTGAGCTATTCTCATGTGTTTCTGAATCAACTGAACTTTTTCTGCCATCTCTTCTACCAATTCTAGTCCCATCAGCTTCCCTTCACCCACTTCATCCCAAAAAGTTGGAGTTCGACACCACTTCCCATATAATGCCTCAAATGGTGCCATCTGTATACTGGAATCAAATCTGTTATTATAAGAAAACTCAACCAAAGAAATATGTTGGTCCCAACTTCCCTAATAATCCATAAAGAAAGCTCGTAGCATATCCTCCAAAGTCTGGATCGTTCATTTTGACTTCTCATCTGATTGAGGATGAAAATATGTACTAAAATTTAATTCAGTACCCAACGACTTCTAAAGGCCTTTTCAAAAGTTAGAAGTGAACCTGGGATCACGGTCAGATACAATGGAGAGAGGAAATCCATGTAACCTGACTATCTCTTTAAGATACAAATGGGAATGTTTATCTAGGGAAACATTATCTCTTATGGAAAGGAAATGAGTATATTTAGTCAAGCTATCAACAATAACCAAGATTGCATTATTACCTCGAGGTGTCTTCGGCAATCCAATAATGAAGTCCATGGATATATTCTCCCATTTCCACTCTGGAACTGGTAAAGGCTGAAGCATCCCTTTCGGTAACTGTTGCTCTTCTTTAACCTGTTGACATGTCAAACACTTCACACTAAAATCAAAAATATCTCTTTTCATTCCATCCCACCGGTAATACTCCCGCAGATCCCTGTACATCTTAGTACAGCCAGGATGAACTGAAAATAGGGAACTATGAGCCTCACATAACAACTCATTCTTCACCTGTGAATCACTAGGGACACATAATCTCTTCCCAAACCTCAAGAAACAATCATTATCAATGTTGAATTCAGGAAACTTACCCTTCTGAACCATCTTTAACTTTTTCTGCAACTCACTGTCTTCCCTCTGTGCTTGCTTAATTCTGTCTGATAGGGATGATCTCACTGATACCTGAAACAAAACAGAAGAACTTCCTACACCAACAAATTCTATGCCAATGTTCATCAAATCAAAAACAGAAGGATCTCGTTCAAAACGTAGCATGTATAATGAAGCATTACTTTTTCGTCTCAAAGCAGCAGCCACTTTATTTGATTTTTCCAGATGGTAATGAATTGTACAATCATAATCCTTGATTAATTCCATCAATTTCCTCTGTATCATGTTCAATTATTTCTAAGTGAATATATACATTAATCTTTTGTGATCAGTATATATTTCACACTTTACTCCATACATATGATGCCTCCAAAGTTTTAGATAAAAAACAATAGCAGCTAATTCCAAGTCATGTGTAGGGTAATTTACCTCATGAGTTTTCAACTAACATGAAGCATATGCAATTACCTGATCATTCTTCATAAGGACACAACCAAGTCCCTTCAACGAAGCGTCACTGTAGATAACAAACTCACCATTCCTAGAAGAAAATTCCAAAACTGGAGCATTCACCAATCTTCTTTTCAACTCCTTTGGTAGTAACCTGAATCAACTGAGCCATCACTACGACGAACTGTTTAGTTCTGATTCTGACCATCTGAGGATACTGATTTGAAAGGTCATTTCCCTCTTTATGCCTTCCTAGGAAATCTGTTCTGTTTCCTCTACAGAAAACCATTCTAAAGACATAAATATCTTAAGAAAAGCAACATGGTAATCTTTAAATGTTATATCATTTCAATCATACCCTAAATTAATTTATAATTTAACAATTTTAAAACACATAAAGTTTTCTAAACCGACCTCTGATACCAACTATAAGGCCCCGGACATAAACCTTATGTAATATTGAATTAAATGAATAATTCACATTGAGGATCTTTTCAGATTTAGAGTTTTAGAGAATTAGAACATAACTATTACATCTTAAAAGATTACAAAGTAGACACTTATACTAAGTTTCTATATAATAAAAAACTCTTAAAAAGAAACATGTCTAGTTCCATGTTTTATATAGCATGACTTTCCCTTGATCCCATCCTTGACCCTATTCCACATAATGTCCTGTGAAAAACATTTCGAAAAAACATGGGGTGAGCATAAAAAGCTCAGTAAGGGATACACAAATAATGAAAACTATTAGTTTATCAAAACAACAAGTAAACCATGTATACTTTATCAAATTAATAATTTTCACCTTTATGAAGTAGTAAAAACTATTCACTGAATAAAATATCATTACTTACCCTTTTGTAACCAAAAGATTACCATAAAACCCTTATAAAGATCACATAACATATAAAGGTAACTTGGGACATAAACATACATAAATGGAATAACGATACGGTCGACATCCACACATATCACTTAATGGAATAGCCATACGGCCGACTTCTATACCCAATCCATTGGAGGTTATAATGTAACCACCCGTCCTAGTATTCATGGTACCACCTGTTATATGGTTTATCACGTAACCAGCCGTCAAATGTCCAAGTACCATTATAAAATCATAAGACATAAAACAAATATAATGGAAAGAAAAAATTTCGACACATTGATCACAATATATCACATAAATATATTGACATAAAAATCCATTATAAAAACCATTTTCAATACCAAAATACATAAAAGAGTATATGGTATTTATTTCATTTTAAAAACATTACAGCTTGTTGAGGAAGCCAAAGACCAAATAATACTCACGGCGGCGGAAAAGGTCATTGTCACCGCGTACGTTAAAAGAAATGTTCTTTTTCGTCATTTAGTAGAACACTTCATAGAAAAATATTCCTTTTTATAAAAATAAAAGTCAAAGGGGTTTATACACCGTATAAAAGAATGTTGTGTATAAAACGGAATATGCCTCAATAAAAGGAGATTGAGACGAAGTCCCTTACAAAGATAATTTTTAAATAAAATAGATCTATTATGTGTATTCACTATAAATACACATAAAGAAATTACAAATACAAGATAGGACATAATAAAATCATGACATAATTTGAAAGTAGGATATTAACCCAAAGAACGAAAATTGGGTTAAGAAGTTCCCTTACCTCGGGTCCGACTTGACTCGATCGTTCTTTAATGTCCTGAATAATAAACATGAGTTAATTTATACTTGATTAAGATCCTTTTTGAAGTTCATTATTCCTTTTATATCACTTATTACCATGTTATGAACATTACGTAGTTATTTAAGTTTATAACGGTCATTTGTCGATATTTGGTACTTGTGTCAAAAGTGATCTTCTTACAATTACAAGTTGTTTGTGTGGTCAAAGGTTCATTATATCTAGAATGATATTAATGATTTGGATATCATATATATCATATATATCCAGCATATACATGCATTTATGATATTAAATAATCATTTAGATGTATGAAATGAAATGCATCGTTCATGGAGACGGTATGTCGTACGTACGCATGAACCCTACTTTCATTTCGTTGTACTATTAATGGAATTAAAACTAAATGATAGGTACGTATATTTTAATTCCAGAACTATATTAATCATTTATATGTAACATAAATCATATATAACAACATTCAATCCATATTTTATACGTCCCACATATGGCATTAACGAATCAAATCACTTTGAGGTGGCGGTAGTGCGCACTTCCTAAAACGAAGATATCGTGTATACCCATAATGGATGCAATGAATGTGTGCCATAAATGAAAAATACAGAATTTTGAGGTAGATATAAACATATTATATATCATATATAAATATAGTGACATCTTAATGGCCATCTTTGAAGGTGTTGGAAGAATATTGAATAATCGTCGTTTCGTGAGGCATAAATTCGCCATCCACGGAAACAGTATGTTCTTTAACCATTATATGTAGGTGTGTGTAAGTGTAGCTAGAAATATTCTTATAAAATAATTCTAGTATATTGAAGATATTGGAGTTGTTACAAAAGAAATTAATAAAAAGAGTTTAGGGGGTTGGAGAAGCAAAATAAAACAAAAGGACACAAGTGAAGACATTACCTTAAAATCGGGAAACTCTCTTAGATTTGAGCTCAAAGGTCTCCTTTGGAAGACTTATGCCCCAAGTGAGGCTTCTAAGAGTTATATAGGGATGCAGAAAGACAAATTGGTGAGTTTTTCGCCGAGCCAAAGGCTTTGGATGTGTGGGTAAGGTGGTAGAGGTGGGGGCCTTTTATAAGAGGAGAGGAAGGGCACTCTTGGAAAGTAAAGAAATGTTAGTTTATTTTAAAATGAGTTTCGGATTTAAAAGGACCCAAATTGTTATAATTCTAGTATAAGGTGATAAGGGTTAGAAATATACCCAACCAATAGGTTTTTTACAATTGTAGGTCTTATATGTTACATTATATTTTCATTTTATTTAAATCGTTAAATAATGAGGTAATCGTTGCATCATCATGGTGCCATAACTAATTTAATTTATTTAATGTCTAAAAATTATAAATCAAATATCATGATGTAGGAAATCATTTTAGCTTTCTAAGGAATATTTATAGTCAAACATATGACTTAGATAACACCATTTAAAAATTTTATTAGTAAAATAACTCATGTTTGTGACATTTTTACATTAACATTAAATAAAAAGATATTAATGTCATTTTACTACAAATGTGGCTCCATGGGGTCCCCAAGTTGAACCATGAATTGTCTTGGTCTGCCATGACACATCCAATAAGGGTAGTAAATGTGTCATGTTCATTTCATATTATTAAAACATTATCTTTATCTTAAACTACACTAATTACCTCTAATCGCGATTAAAAAAATAAAAGATACTATTCACCAAAAAATTATTTTAATCCCATTGAACCACATTTTAATTCTTAATGACAAACATGTATGTTGGATTTTTTAAATTCAAAACACAACGGTGCTAAAATTTCATTTAAATGAAAAAATAGTTTTTTAAGTACAACTTAGTGGTTTCACTATTCATCAAAAATTGATGTTTTTCAGAAAATACCAAAAATTCACCCTAAACTATATTTGATATTCCAAATTCAAAAATGATGTCTATTTTACAAAATTCAAAACATATAAGTTACATTAATTAATTTAATAATTAATTCCCGCTGTCAGAGAAAATAGCATGTTTTTATGAAACAATAAGTATCAAAAGATTAACACTAGTTTAAATCTGATTTCAAAGTGAAATTAATTCCAACGACCACTATTGGATTTAATGCTAAAAAAATTCTAATTTCACTTTAAAACCAATTAAAAAGGTAATCTAATCATATAAATAAATTATATTAAAAAGATTTTTGGAATTAAAATACAACATTTTACAACATTCATTAAAAAAAGGAAACATTATCGGAAAAATACCAAAAATTTACACAAAGTAAATATTGATGTCCCAATTATAAAGAAGAGATTTATTTGGTCCAAGAGATTGTATAAGAGTGACCAAGACTATATTTAATGACGGTTTTCCATCAAAAGGCGATAAGTGAACCTTTAGTGAACATTCAAGTATATATGCCTAAAATTGAATTCTTTCCATATTTTAAGCCTTTATCTTTTATTGGATAAATATAAAAACATTTAAAAAACATATATAATCATATTTTAGTTATTTCTGTCCATTCCCGCCAATACAACAGCTATGTGTTAACTACCATTTAAAATAATATTATTTTATTACTAGTGTGCAACGTAAGATTTCAATGAAACTCTTTGTTGCGTATCGGGTATGCTATCGAACATAGAAACCCCTTTAAAGTAAAATTAATATTTAATTTGTAAATATTAATAAATTTAAAATTTATTGTTCTTTATTTACCTAGGATGTTACAATATTAGTCAACAAAGGCACATAAATATACCAACTAGTCTATTCTAAGAATAAAATCCAAGCATGTCATCTCTATGAGATAGAATTCATATAAAATGTTAAGCCCACCATCCTCAAGAAGGAGCACAATTAAATGACACACACAAGTCATCATAATCCCCAACAGAGTGTCTAGTGTCCTAACATCATCATATGTAAATATCCAGAGCCCAAGGCACTCCACAACATTCATAGATATAAAACTATTGGTTCCCCCTCTACCAAAAAGAGTATAAGATAAAATTGAGGAAACTAGAACGATAAATCTTACTATATAGGGTTCTGGATCCTGATCATGCTGCAACTTTTCCACTAGAAAAGTCTGACCAATATAGTGGTCCTATGACCATGATTGACTACCCTATTCTTATCCACCATGTTATTACGGAAAACCTACCATCTGGATACAACGACCATGGCCACTTCCATGTCCAGAATGTCCTGACGAACTCCAGTTTTCTATCTAATGAGTAATTTACAGTCATTCTCTTGATCATGGAGTCATAACAGAACTCTTATCGCTCATTGAGTGTGAGAAAATCCAACAAAAAACAATGAATATGGTCTATATTGCCACAGTATCGACACTCGGCTTGGTCCTTATGGCAATGTGGTCTCTTATTCCCACTCTTCCTTCACTGGTAGAATTCCACCTGGTTACCTATTTAAATATTGTGTAATATCTACATGTTTTGCTTCCTACTATCTGCCTAGGGAGTACCTTCCCTGGATGATAAACTGCCCTAGATCACTGCTCCGAACTCCCTCAAATTACACTCGGTAATCTGTTCTTGGTTCACTACAGCAATCACCAATGTCATCCTGATAACATTAACCTACAATCTGATGCCATACCTAATAACATCCTCAAACCTCCTATCCAATAATTGATCATCACCTCCTAAAATGGGTGAAAATCACTACAACTCTGTAGAAAGAGAATAATAATCCAACAATAAAAGTGCTCCCAACCCCAAATGCATGAAATCATGGGCTCGGTCGGCCCATGACGTCATGGAGTATAAGTATTCATATAAGGTTTATTGAAACACTTCCCATGCTATATTCTGAGGACATACCTCCTGTGGGATAACATACCATCTTATCGTGGAATAATCACATAGGATGGACATCGTGAGCTTCACCCTCCTCTCCATAGACGTCTTCAGAAGCTCAATGATAGAATGCAAGGAGTCCAACCATGGCTCTATAGCCTATGGTCCACCATCCCCTAATAAAGTCGTATGATACTACTAATGAAATAACCCTATCAAATATTCTATAATTTGGGAATGATGCGGTACTCCCTGAGAAGTTGGTAACATCCACGAAAAACCCTCGTGTAACAGTGAATCTGCACCTAGGTTTGGTATAACAGTTGCGATGGGAGGATCTGGTGGTAGTCCCTAATCTACCATTTCTAGTGTTATACATCGCACTATACTTGGCATAAAACTGTAGGACGTATTGGTGACATGACTATACAAGGATAAGTACATATACAGAACATGTTCTTTCTCAGACACAACATGCTCTTGAATTTTGCCTCCTGCTCAGGTTCTTATACACGACTAGAACTACACAGTTCTCTCCCAATGTGACACTAGACGACATATTGACCACTATCATGGTGTGTAATACTTATGTTATATAAACCTATGTCATTATAAACCCAACCGAACACATTCCCTTCCACCACATGGCATGTAAAATATCAAGCTGGCATGTACCTCACAAACTCCATCCACCCATGTTGTTAGTCACACGGCCGAATACATGTTCTCTATATCATGAAGTTTAATTCTATTACACTGCGTGTCTTACCAAACATTTTTCATCCTTATTTATCTACTTAAAAAGTCAGTCACATGGTCATAGAATACACCATGTTTATATATGGTACATGGTGTGTACTTACGAAAATTTGTTTCTTCTATAATATAATAACACATGGCATGCATTCATAACCACACACACCATGTTATTAGGGTTTCCAAACAGTATGCCACTTAAATGTCTCTAGAACCATAACAACGTAAAATTCCATACAAGGAATGACATATTCTTACATGTGAGCCCATACACCCCAAAAATCTTATCATGGAATCCTTATTCATGTAATATCATAACATAATTCAATTATAGTCCGAATATGATCCAGAAAATTATGATCCAAGAGGTCCTATAACACCACATGGACCAAAGCTTGGTGTCCATCCAAATGAAGCATTAAAAATTCCTATACACTATCAAAAATAGTTGTTATTATATCATGTCATATATCCCAACAACATGCATATCTTGATCAACATGTATCACAAAAACATGAAATAAATGATTCACTGTAAATGGAATGAAACCATTGCACGATATGGGATCTATAGAATGTTTCTATATAATTCACTACATGGAATAATCTCACCTGATATTGTTTTAATAGAAATGAAAAAACCATTATATCTACAATAACAACACAAAAAAAGTGTGTCTCCTAATGGTGAAATCAAATCAACTGTAAAAAATGAAAACCCACAAAATAATTCTACATTCGAGGTAACATGGATTTTAATTGAACAAGGTCTATCTTATCGTGAGAAAAACATATTACCAACTACCTATTACATTGAATTTATACCTCTAGGATCCAAATAGTAAGGCAATGCAGCAATGAACTCCTCTTATACCACTTCAGAATGTCCCAGTTTCGAGTGGCACCCAATGGTTCCCTGAAATTGATTCTCCACATGACCAAAAGTGAATTTCCCCAAATTCTAGAGGCATCCAACTAGCATCTAGGGACACAGTGTGATAATGGAGAAACTATGCCCTCAATATCAAAGTACACAAAGAGAAATGAAAATAGTAAAAAATAGAGGAATCTATAATCCCATACAGTTAATGTAAATAGCTGATGACTGATAGTAATACAACGACTAGAGAATATATAAATTATTCATGTCATGTGTATATAAGAATGTAGCCCAACAATATAAAATTATAGAAATTCAATTCTAAGACCAATGTATAGAAAAGAATTAAACTACAACAGCATCACAACCCTCAGCTTTGTTCCATGATCTCCATCTCCAACATCAATCATATACATGATGAAGAATGATGACAACCCCTATCTAAACAAACAAACCAGATAATCTATTTGGGTCCAAAAGGATGAAAAAATAGGGTGTGAGACGAATTATAGTAGGAAACCTTCAAATGATATATGCCAAACTATTAGTGAATATATATTATATTTAATATATATAAATAAAGAAATAAACTATGAAGACTCAATAGAAACAATTCCTACAGTTTTGAATTATATTCAATTTCATACATTATTTATCCAGACCATTGAATAATGAAATCTAGATATCTTACCTAAGCTATGTTTCACCTTTGTAATAGGAAAAAAAATATCTTACATGACCATCTAAACAATATAGTAAGAGAGATTCCATGATTATGTTTTGTCTTGTAAGACTCGTCACAATCATTCAATAATTCCTATGAAACCCTCTAGAGAAGTTCTCACAGTCTAATCCCTCTGGTTTAACATATTATCAAATCAATTACCAAGGACCACCATGATATATCCCATGGTAAATAACCCCCTTGGTTTATATAGAAACAATAATCAATAATTACCACGTAGAAGAACTCACAGTCAATTCCCTATGGTCCAACATCAATTTAATAATGACCCTATATATAGCTCTTATAGACTAACCCCTATGGTCTATGACACCTTGGAATCTCTCACAATCAATATCAATCATTTAGCATAAAAAAAATTCATACATAAATGGCCCTACCTAGGGAATATATCACAGTCCAATTCCCCTTGGTCAAACTTTCACAATGTGTATCACATGCATCTCGTATAATCAGTAACACCATCCTAACCAAAAAATGCATGGTAAACTAGGAAAGCCGATAGAAATCCTAGAAAAATCGGCTAAAAACAATAAAACAAGGGAACACACCCATTGGGTGTCCGATAACAAGGTAACTAACATTACACATAACCAATAACCATTTCTCAATAAAAAAAACCATGGCACGTATTAATCAGTGTTAAATTCCAATCATGGAATAACCCAAATATGGTTATGTGGGACGTTTAGCATATATATTCTGATGATGAATAAAAAAGGCACTAACAACCTAACAAGATGTTTTAAAATCAATTCTTGTGATCATTGGCCATTGAATGGTCCACAAACTATGTAAATCTACAAAATGGTGAATAATTCAACCTTGAAATAATCATGGGAGATGATAAATTGGGAAGAAAGAAGCTAGAGTAATTGAGAAATAACATGAGGGATTCCAATGCACCTAATGATGTCTCAATCATAACTCAGAAGAAGAGTAGGTAGGGGTTCAAAATTCATTAGTGTTCTTTAGATCTCCTCTACAAATTTTAGGGATAAGGTGTTTCTGATGATGAGATGCGACCCTCTCTGATTTATCAAATAAAAATAAACATAGGTGGAATTTTCATTAAATGTACATGAAGGGTATAAGCCTCATCTGGCCCCCTCTTTAGCAGGCCTTCTTGGTCACTGCATGGCCATGTACTCAGCCGTTACATAGATTGTACACAGTACCCAGGTACAAAGTGTGTACTCTTATGTACCTGGCGTGTACATAGAAAATTACCATTTCGTTATTTTTCATAAAAAACCACCCGAAATAATGATCCATACATATAATGATGATCTAGGTTCATAATTTTTTTCTCATTTTGAATAGTAGTTTTAGGTATTTTATTACAATGAAATGGGAAAATCTTGTAACGTAGGTTAAATATAATATTATAGAAACTGAATAATGAAAATAATAGTTGAAATTTTGTTAGATGAATATATGTCATCCATAATACAAAAATTTAGAATATAAATCCTTTTTTAGTTTATTATCTGATTATACCCATTATAATATTTTTTTGAAAGGATACTAGAAATGTGTTATTAAATTATTTTTAATATCATCATGATAATATTTTATTTAAATTTAACTACATAAATAATTATCTAAAAATATTAAACTCTTCAGATGCAGTTATATTTTATTTAGTAGAAAAATCAGGTAAAGGATATAAAACATATTAAGATAAATATAATTTGATATAATTTATGTGATCAGTTAATATTTAAGATGTACGTAACATGAGATATATTTATGAAAATATTTTTTTCAAATTTATCATACTGTATCGATTTTAATAAATTCAATTTAATTAATAGTTCATAAAATTAAAATTTTTGATAAATTATGAATGTAATATTATATTAAATGATATGTAATTCCTAAAATTATTATATTCAATAACATTAATGGAATATGGTTTTAAAAATCAACAAATTCAATTTATGATTATTTTATAAAATTATTTTAATATTATTAACTTTTATATGGTATGAAATATTAGTATTATGATAATTTTGAAATGGTTTACACAAGTTTAAAATACATTATGGTAAATATGTGATCCAAACATGATAAAATTTAATTGTAAGAGAGAATTTATAATTATCAGAATCCTATCTTGTATTATTATCAATATTGAAAAATGTAAACAATAAACCAAGTTCATATTAATTTAATAGACTCTGAGATTCTAAGAGTACCCCTCCACTAAATTATATAATGAAACCCTTTCATTAAATTATTCACACCACCTAATCCTTTTTACCAATACCATACCTTTAAACATTATCTAATCAAATTCCATTGAAAAATCATGAATTATGTATGATCTCAATATTAAAAATATAGGATCCTCAAGATGATATCCAAAAGGGTCCATTTGTTTAAGAGGTAATCTACTTAACTTCTAACATTCATTTTTAATCCATCAATAAACTACTTTAAATACAAATTATATATCAAAAAATATTAAATAATTAATTCCCAATATTATCAAATGTTATTTTGATTATTAATCCATTATTATCAACCACAGTTTTATAAAACGGGATGTGAATTTATCGCGATTGTGTACGATCAAATTATAGTCTCCACATAATGATACATTTTATTAATTATCATATATTTTTTATGGATATTTTGATGTGTGAAATATTTAGAAATATGATATTTATGATATTATTATTCAATTTTATGGTAAAAAATATCTATCTTCATTCCTTCCAAACTATTGGAAACCTATGACATTACTCATGTGTATGTGGGGACTATCACCTCCATGAAGAGATATGATAATTTTATAATTTATATTTTAATTAGACATTAATATGTAGTAATTTTATAAATATATATTTTAAAATTTTTATAATAATGATTTTTTAATGATGAATTATTAATAACCCTACATTCTTTCAATAATTTTAAATATTAAAAAAATGCATGCATACATATGGCCTGCCATCTCCCTGAATGATGTAATTCATTATATATATATAACCTTTTTGATGAATTAAAATATATTTTTATAATTAAAATTTTGGATAAAATAATAACATATTTTATTGTCATATATATGTATTATAAATTAATATTTTTAAATATTGATTCTTGAATGATTTCTATAAATGTGGAACTCAAGGTAATGGATTTTCATCTAATAATTATTTATATGGGAAGTGTTTAATATTATCCCCATATTACATTTATGTTGTGTACAAACTAAACCAGGGTATATTTTATTATTATTATCATGAAAATTATTGAATTAAAATATTCATATTCGATTCTTTCTATCTTAGGGATTATGATATAAATTTTATACATGGGGTAAGGGTTTTATGTTACAACCTAATTTTTTAATGGGAATGTTTTTCAATTTATTCTTTATGAATAAATATTATCATTTACCGATCAAAATAATAATCACATTTATTATCCTATGATGAATTATATAAAATTAATTATTTACCCTTTTTTCATTTTATGTACCAGAGAGGCTGAAATAAAGCTTTTATGGAAACAAAAAATATTTCTCATTTATATCAAAATATCATTTTCTTCCATATACATGTTTTATATTAAACAATTCATTAATATTTTAACTATTATAGATTAATTTTTGTGAGAAAACTTTTACACATGTTTTACTTCTAATTTTTTAGAAGGAAACTTTTTTTATTTTCCAAATGAGGCAGTTTTTTGGATTTAATGATACAATTATGAAATAAATGATTTTTTCTATCATATAAGACATGAAATGAATTTTATGACATCATGACCCCTGAATACAATGATTATTCCATAAAAAATTTCCTTATTGACGTTCAGTGAAACCATTTTATATAATATTTTAGAAAGTGCTGGTTTATAAAAATGTGATTCCAAAACTAAATATATATATTCAATGTTAAAGTAATATTGATCTTCAGATTCATCAACCACCACAACCATTAATGTTTACTATTTTTGAATAGGTATATGATTCATGGAATACATACGTATTCATTCCATATATGGATTATTTTTTGATTACATGGTTCTTTTGAAACCTAATCCATTCTCACGTGTTATGCTATGATGAAATTTTAATGACGACCCATTTATATATTTGTGTTTAGATATGATGAATGTTTTATTATCTTATAGAAACTATATATGTGATTTTTATAATTTGATGAGTGTTACATATATCTACTTTAAATGTATTATGCATGGATTATTGTACTATGATCTGAAGGGTACACATGAGTTTATCCCACGCTTGGAGAAGGTACCCATTTGATTAGTAAATTACTAATTGATATAAATTTCTTGGTTGGTAGCTTTACATAAGTTTTTATATAATTATATGTATATAAAAGTTCATGTATTATATTATTTTCAATCTCACATGGATCACGTTCAAAGATTCCATGAGGTTTCATGTATTATGAATTTTCATTTGGTATTCCATGAAGGAATATTATGATTTCTGATATAGAGGGTATGATCTTCAAATGTTATTCTCATGATCTCATACACATATTATCATATTATAATTATTAATAATATATTATAACCTTATTACACTTAATTATAATTATCGTTCACATTTTTCTTATGTTTCATCTCTCATTATTATGATGAAATGCCTTATTTTTGATATGTTTATGAATAGTTATAGTTATGATGAACTAAATGGGATATGTGGTAGAAATCATATAAACATGTTTTTTATATCTAAATGTTTTGAAAGGAACTATACATATATAATAACATCTTGGATATATATAATATTTTATGAAAATTTATAACATATAATGTTATATTTATTTATGAAAAGTATGGGTCTCTACAGATGAAAATGAATCTTCTCACTAAAGATGGAAATAATGTCAGTTTTAATTATACTAACCTCTTAATTATATTGAGTACATAAATTGAATAATATGAAAACAAAAATTATTTTATGGATAAATAAACATAAGAGAATTATATTTTTTTGATTTTAAGAGAGGATGATTATACTATTTCCTCATTTTAAACATATCTATAATCAATATTGATAAACAAAGATATTGTAACATTGTATCCTTACCAATTTGGTAACATTTTAATCATAATCCCAAAGAAATATTAACAAAAAACAAGACATTAAATATAAAAATATGTGATTCATGACATAACATTTCAATGGGTAATTAAATATACACCTATGAAAAAAATGAGTGGTGAATGTAACAAATGTCTCATAGAAATAAATCAATGATCAGATATCCCTTACAATAAATCTCTTATTCCTTTTTACATTTTCAAAAATCTTGTTTAATAAATATAGATTTATTATAAATGTATTAAAAAACATACACATAAATATCATAAAAAATATGATTTATATATGTATTCTTATCATATGTTTATTATCAATTCGTTATTAGAATCATAGTTCTTGGTGGTAAATACTTCATTTTTCAGTCCTATTTTTTCATCAATTTCTGTAGATGTTTCATTATCATGGGAACATAATATCCATAATTTTAACCATTATATAAATATAATATATATTCCATATATTTATTTATTTATTTATTTATTTTCATTAATAAATTTTATATAGAAAAAATGTATTACACCATTTGAAGAGATAAATGGGCATACATGTCCAAGAATAATGATTTCACATTTTAGTAGATAAAACGATTGAAAGGTAAATAGTAATTAGAAATGATAAAATATTTACTGTATAATATATATATATATATATATTATATAAATTCAATAAATAAGTCATTTTTATCATTCTATTAAAATTAAAATGAAAAACAATGCACATTTTTTTGGGGGGTGGTAATCCCCAAGTATGCCTGAGAGAAGTTATTATTTTTCAATATATTTGATGGTAAGAAAGAATATTTGAAATTATAATTATTTATTAATATTTATATTAATTCTATATATAACCATCCATATATGATACTGATGAAAAATGAATTACACTTGTATGTGGAGATGGTAT
Source organism: Viscum album (assembly GCA_963277665.1). NCBI lineage: Eukaryota > Viridiplantae > Streptophyta > Magnoliopsida > Santalales > Viscaceae > Viscum > Viscum album. The sequence continues at coordinate 1,361,143,323 of OY728162.1, read as the reverse complement.
TTTGTACAAATGTACAAGAATTATTTCTATTTTCATAAAGAATGTAATATATAGAGAAATGGTTGTCCCAAAATCATAATAACTTCTAAATATATTTATTATTATAGTTTTGATTCATTTCAGTATGTGTACAATGAATGATGAATCATTAGAAGAACAATTAAATTGAATGATGTTGGGTAAGGTGATTTTCTCTTTTTCAGTAGGCCTCCATTATTCCATTTCTTACAAAACTATATAATAGAATTTCAAGATAGAAAACACATATATTTCATGGATATATTAGTTATAAAGAGAATTGGTTAGGTTTTTTATCATGTATTCTCCCAATGGGGAAATGAAAATAGATACGGTGTCCCTTTTATATGTTGGGAAAAACACATTTAAATATACAATAATTATTAAAATTATAGTTCAGTTAATATAAAAAAACATCTATTAGAAATGGTATTTGATGGAAAAGGGGATAAAATTGAAATATTTTCAATTAGTTAAATCTGGATATGTTTTGGTGAAATTTTAATACTTTTCTTTTGTTTTGAACCCAATTTTATTAAATTTTAATAGTAAATATATAAACTACATTTTCTATATGTAAGTGTTATAATTTTTCTTATATGTTAAAAATTAACACATAATGGTAAAAGATTTAAATTTTCAACAATATATTTTCCCACTTACCCCTTTTTTGAAAAAATAATATTTTTACATTATTTAATAAACTTTTATTGTAATCATATATCTTTAAAATCATATTTACACTATTTATTGAATTTTACATTAATGAAACTATGAAAAATATGTAAATTGAGTATAATATTTTCAAATATATATAATATGTTATATTCATCTAAACAATAATGTTGGAGAATATTTCATATAATTTTTATTATTTTTTATGTTTTCACTATGATTTATTTTATTCGATTATTAAATAAAATATAGTTTTATTGTGGCAGAAGTATTTGTGTTAATTATTCACTAACAAAAAAATTTAAATAAAAATAAATGATGAAAAAAAATATATTTTAAATAATCTTTTATAATCATATATATCCTCATTTTATCCTTTTGTAAAAAAATTATACGTTTGAAATCCATGATAGATAATTTTTGTAATTATTCTTTTCACACATTAGTAAAAAGTTAACATTCCAAGAATAAGGGAACAATATGGAAATCTATTCAATAATTTGGTGGAGATGTATAAAACATATTAATAAAACTTGATAAATGCAATATTTATAGAAATTTTGAAGCCTTATAAAAATGTTTTAACCATACTTTACCCATTTTACCCTTACTATGGTGACATTTATTTAGCATTCATAATTATTCCATACGACTAAAAATAAAAGGGGCATATGTAAGAAATTTTATCCTCCTAATTAAAAATTTATAATCCATTTTTCATGGATCAATTAAGATATGTTGATGAAAATTCTTTCTATTATATATGTCTAAAAAAATTATAATGTAGTTTTCAGATATTGTTTATTATGAATAATGATCAACATGTTACTAAATCATTTTGATTACTAATTTAAATAGAATATGATGGATTATTTTCATTATAATGTCTGATATGTATTATTAAATAAAGTAAAATATACAATGGGACATTCCAATTAATTTATTTATTGACATGAAATGAATGTATTTGAAAAATCCATATTTTTATTTTTTCACTAAAAATTAAATAAAGTCAAAAAAATTGAAAACATTCACCATATGTTTAATATATATTTATTTTAAAAATAATGATAAGTTTATAAAATAAAATTCATTATAGTGATAAAAAATAATTATAATTTCCATGCATACAATTAAATAAAATATATATTTGAATATAATTTATTTTTGATATATAAATGACATAATTATAAATTGTGTACTCATTTACCAAGTATTGATAATATCATTTGTATTATGTAGGATTAATATAATTATATTTTGTAATAATATTACACATATTTAAACTAAATTATTGAATTTTTATTCCGTATGTAACTAATAATTTTTTAATAGTATATGTTGTTTCATTTAATCACAATGTTTCTTGTACCACAAACTATTAATGAAAAAACTATTATTTAAATATAATTATATTATAATATATTTGTGTGCTAAACTCATAGATACCCAAAATAGTGGTAGATTATCGATTTAGTATCGTATGTTATAGTCAATAATATACTTCAATTCTCTTATTCCATGAGAGGTAAAAAGTATAAATACACTCGTTTAAGGTGGGTCTACTATCTACATCTCTAGAGTGGTAAGAGAGAATGATCTACAATACCCTCTTTCATAGTTAGAAGATTAAAAGGGGAATTTTCACCCTATGTTTCATCCCCTCCCACGTTGGATGTTAGTCTAATCAATCTCTGCCAAAGAGGTATCAAAATTTGTTTGAAGGAAACATAATATTAACTAAACAATTTGGAATGACCATTTTTAGTATATGGGATCGTGTAGTGGTTATCCGATGAGGATACCCATATCTCCAGGAATATATAATTTAGTACTACCCACGGCTCTCTATAACTACACATTTCCCAAATTCATATATATATATATATAACATAATATCGTGATCAAGTGGAACATACTAACACTAACAACTAAATCATATGTGATAGGTTAATAGATATATCTCAAAAAAAACGAATTCAATTCTATCTAAAAAAGTTTGAAAAAATAGTAATTAATACATAGAACTAGATTATAAGACATAATATGTGAATATTTGGTATGTGATATAATTTTCTTACTTGTGATGTATTAACCCATGTAATATAAAATTAAACTATAATAAAAATTCCATCAGTGGTGACTTGGAGGTTCCTTACCCATGGTCGAGACAATAATATGTATACTACGTTACCTAAGTCCACAATTTCATATCTCTTTCAAACCATGTACAAGATTTGTTGAATAAAAATAAAATATAATTTTGTGATATAATTTTTTAACACATCATCCTAACCCACTTGGTTGGATTAAGATATCCACAAGACCTCATGTATGCCTCCCGGTATACAAGTAGTTTCCAACTAAATGAAACGGTGCAATTTTCATATTTGGGCTGACTATATCCTTCATAAATCATAGAAATAAAAGGAAATAAAAAATATTTAAAATAAATCCGAGTATCAAGGTGAATGATAAATAATCATAATGTAACAAATATAACATGACTCAATCAAATATAATAAAATAATCTATGAATGTGGAAATGTCAACATTCTTAATAAATTAAAGAATTTATTTAAATAATTCCTACTGAATTTCCTCCATAGTCTACTAAGATTCATCTACTATATCCATACCCAACAACATAGATATCGTCAACATGCCACATACCCTTACCTGGAGCACATATAAGGAAGTCTACATGAGCATCATGAATCTCTTAAATTGATAGAAAAATAAACTCCTGTAGGACAACACCAATGTATCATTAACATGTCTGAAAAGGTATTATCTATCAATAAAATGAAAATGTAAAATTATAAAGAAATAATTATGGTTATATAACTATCACACTTTCTCTAAAAAATCCATCATGTTCCACAACCATAACTTATTTGGCTCCAAGATATATTGAAAATCAACTCTGTCATAAGTGATCTAAGACTTCACACAAGGCTGGTGAACATGATGATGGACATACACAAGCCATCAATTATATATGCTAGGATGAATCTAAAAATAATTAGGTTTCATTTCATTTAATATGGTCAATTGGGGATCATATTTCTTATAATCCACTTGGAACTAGGTTTCATAGACTGTCCATAATGGCATCACACCTTAACATCTGCAAAATTCAATAATTTTCATCACACCATGTTTTGAGCAATCCTCTGATAAGTGATGTCCAAATAATTAGTGTCCACATTATCCTTGTATGAATAACTATAACATATTAAGATCCCCGTGACCTTTAAAATACATACTATGTTTTATTAATTATTTCAATCATTATATCAATTGTGGATGATTATTATGAGTTAATATAGGGAAAACTTATTTTAAAAAATGATATTACGTATTTACTTTTAATAGAAATAGTCATAATTTTTTATAAATTATATCAAATAAATATTATATTTTTAAACATCAAATTTAAATTTACATAGAATGAGTTTTTCAATATATTCTAAGATTTCATAATTTTTATTGAAAAATATTGGATTCCAATTTCATCACAATGTATGTTTATCCAAGATGATTTATTTACCAATTATGTCGTAAAATATAATTTTAGAGAATAAAATTATTCATTTTATTTTAATGTTTGAGATAATAAATACTAGTTCCACCATTTTTAGAATGGAGTTAAAATGATAGTTTAAAAAATAATTTATTTTGTAGTAACATCGATTATTTATTTTTATAGATATATTCCTTTCTGTATTTCCATGAAATCACCATAACATTAATTTTATTTATATAATTATAATTTTATTTCATTTTAATTCAGAATTATTATAATTTGGTTTTTTATATAAATTTAAATATAAAAAACAACTTCTATATAAATGCGGGTTTTAAGTTATTAAGTGTGGTTTTATTTAATATTTAATTTGAATACTTTTTTTAAATTTATATGAAAACATGAATATAATATTTAAATTAATAAGGTTTAAATAACATAATATTTTTTATATAAATGATATTTTAAAAATTCATTTATAAAGTTTAAAAATAGTAACTGCATTTACATTTAAAAGTCAATAAATGGGTTTTTCTCATGAATAATGAAAAAATCATGTTAAACTTATTTTATAAAATACAAAATTATATGTGTTTAAAATAAAAAATTTCCCATACTCTACTTATTTTAACTTTTGAAACATTAATCCATGAATAATTTCATAGCGTTATTGAAAAATGATAAGGGCTTCATAATGTGCAACTTTAATCCCCATATAAAAGGGAAACACATCCAACAATCAATGATATAATTAAACATAGATTTATTACTAAAAAATTTTAAATTTTACTCTACATAGTATCCTATACCACGAACTCAGTCCCTTGATTAATCATATTTAGTGGAAGATCATTAATTTAATATGGACTTCAAAGGAATGATTATGTCACCAACTGAAGTATTGTCTTATTCTAAAGTTTTTATTCTTCATATTACATGTCTAGATATATTTGTATCAGAATAATAAGATAACTTAAGAATAATTATTCTAATTATATGATTTATTTTTCATAAAAACATTATTTATTCTTTTCCATCCACATATAAAAACCAACGATTTTAAATTATGGTTGTTCATGGACTACCACCTCTATGCAGAATTATTTTTTTCATTTTTAATCTAATTTATTATTCATTATAGAAGATTTCTAAAATCATATTAAATATCATAAAAATAATAAAAATATCATTATGAAAATTTTATAATGATATTATATCAAAATTATTTCCTCGTAAATATTACTCAATAATAGACTTAGAGGGTTCTCACGTTTGTGTTGGAATAACCACCTACAAGGAATGTTCATTAAAATACATTAATAGATTATTATGGGAACACGAATAAAAATTTTATTATAGTTTATTAATTTAAAATTACTAAAAAATTATTATGGGAGTATTTAATTAGGTATTTAACATATTATTAATATAAAATGTTTTTCTATAAAATGAATGAAATACACCATTATCAATTCGGTTTTACCATTATATAAAAATAATATATGTAATGTAATATGAAAAATTTAAATAAAAATTCATTATATATTGAAGAATTATAAATTATATATGAACTATTAAATTTGAATCACATTATGGTTAATGATATGAGAAATTATTGAACATGTATAAATGTGTTAATTTTGATAACAAACCAACTTTTTAATACACAATAACCAATTATTATAGTCATGATTATGGATTATAATAAGGAATATTAAAGGTTAATATTTATGGTTATCATTATGAAATATGATATTATTTTATTTATTTTTGATATTTTGGATCTTAGAGTAAGATCAACTAAGAAAGGAATTATTATAATAGTAACTTTCTTTCAAATTTGAATCCCATAAGACATATTTAAGTTATACACCCTTCTTTATTTTTAGTGGTGTAAATACAAACATATTTTCATTTAATATCATTATTGTATATTATTTAATATAATTATATTTTCTTATTAAGGTTATACCTATGGTTTTTTAATAAAATGTTATAAAGATTATAAGATATATTAATGACTCAAATCATTTCTTTAAGTCATAATCGCTCATTTTTCACAGTAATTGTTCATGATTTATCCATTATAACCTATGATGATTTTGTAATTTATTTAATCTATCTTATTTTTTAAAATCATGATGCACAACAAATTAATATTAAAAAAAATTCTATTAATTTGGTAAAATTAATATTTCTATTGAATAGTTTCTATATATTTTTAATTTATTTTATTCCATGTTTGTATTTTTTCATCCCACCATTGTTATTCATTAATGAGTGGAAAATAAATTTTTTTTATCACAAATAATCATTTTATTTCAATTATATAATTTTAGATATTGATTTGCAATATCCTTCTTAACAATGAGGTATTTCAATAAAGGAACCCCAAAATTTATGAAATATTTTTTTATTCTTTCCTTAACATAAATTTTTTCATCTGCAATGGTTTTTTTGTTGAAAACTTTTATTTTTTAAAATAGGGTCTATTATTCATGATTTTTTTTTAAAATTTAAAAAATGTAATCAATTTTCACATATTATATTGAAAAGTTATTTTATTTCTCAGTTACCTATTAGTAAAGAATATTTTAAAAATCAAATCAATTTAGAGAATCATCACCTACATTTCATGAATTGTTTTAGCCATTTCAAATCAATATTTTTAATGATCATTTTATAAGTAATTTTTTTAAAGTTCTTCTAACATATATTTTTATTAAAAATGTATGTAATTTCGAAGATATGTTAGTTTTATTTCCTTATATTTTTTTGAAAATGAATTTGGTTCCTAGGTAAATAAATGTTTTTACCATAATTTTTAACTCAATATTTTTTTATTATCTTTTATTATTTCTTATATGAAATGATTTAGTGATCACCATATATATGATATTATGATTTTTTTTAAATTGATTATTTTAATATTACGTGATTTCATTAGTTCATTTCATGTGATAATTTTGAGAAGTCAATTTTTCACTTCAATATTATTTAATTCATGATACTATTTTACACTATCTCGTATTTTTATGAAACCAATTTTATTTTTTTTTCTTAATGTGAATGATTTAAATTTGGATTTAAATAGAAGATATTATTTTTTCCGGGATTCTTTAAGGTATGTTTAGAATTTATTTCTGTAATGGACCTAGTATGTATCAAAGATAATGTGTGGGGTCTTATATACCCTCCCCCCCCCCTAATGAAATATTTTGTTTTTTATATTATAATAAAGAATTAATAAAAAATTTATTTATCCAATTCAAAAAGTTACTTGAGAGGTTTTGTAACAGGACAATGATTTATTCAAGAAGATTTATCCAATGTCAATGAGATATATGCATTTATTTATCAGGCGAAAAAGGGAACCCGTGTGGGTTTATCATAGAATAATTCACTAGTGAAGAAAACGTTATTTACGTCACCATTTTTTATGTCGGTTATATATAACCGATGTGAGAATCTCTGAAACGTGGTTTTTTACGTCGGTTATTTTAATAACCGACGTAAAAAACCAATGCGTGGTGGGTTTTTAAGTCGGTTATGAAATAACCGATGTAAAAAACGAGTTCTCTACAGGTTTTTTACGTCGGTTATAAATCAACCGACGTAAAAAATGAGATATCTATTGGTTTTTTACGTCGGTTATAAAATAATCGACGTAAAAACCTTGATATCAACGAGTTTTTTACGTCGGTTATTTTATAACCGATGTAAAAAACGAGATATCTATGAGTTTTTTACGTCAGTTATAAAATAACCGATGTAAAAAACCAAAGCGCCGAGGTTTTTTCGTCGGTATTCAAATAACCGATGTTATAAATTTAAAAATTGTTTATAAGGTCGGTTATATAATAACCGACATTATAAAACATTTAAAAATTATAAGACCCATGGACTATCATTTATGTTTTTTCGATCGACAGTCTGTCGGCTCGTCTCTCTCACGCGGTAAACCCTAATCGGCTCGTCGATCATCCTGTGTTAAACTCATTTTGGCTTCATCATTTATCATCTTAGTCTCATCGGATCTATCATCTCAACTCGCAAAACTCATGTAAGCATACCACGAATTTATTTTATTCGTTTTTTTCGAATAGTCTATATTTATGTTTTGGAATTTTTTTGTTTAAACTAGGTTAGATTCTTCCATTTTGAACCCTAACACATCTTTTTGAATATCGTTGGCACTGTAAATTTTTTTTTATCTTCAGTGTCCTGTTTTTGTATTTCTTTATAAAACAAATTTTGATATACTACCTTGCATTTAATGACTCAAAATCCTCCTATGTTGGAAACATATTTTTGGTTATTTATTGAAGGACTATGGCGCGATTAAGGAATGGTTTGGAATATTTCTTGATTTGACCTGTTTGAATTTCCTTACCAAAAAGAAATTTGAGGTATGGTTGATTTATCCATTCCTTTTATCCTATATTTCATTTGACGCTCAGGTTCATCTAACAATTTTGTAATTGGATAACCAATAATGTTTATGTGAATAGATAATTAAAATAAATTTTCATCATATATAGTGAATCATCCTTGTTGAGTGTCTTATCATAGAATAGGAATCAATCATCTATATTGAAGATTCCATTTTTTTATAAAACAAAAACGATTAATGTAAACCATTTATCATTCATTAATTGAACTAAAATAAATATTTACACATGATTTATAATGGAACATAATAAAATAAATATTTATCATTTACCCTCATAGAGTCTAATAAATCTATGATAAACCATTTGTTTTCTTTAATGGAAACAAATTCACTTTTACCCACTTTTTATTTTTAGAAGACACTAAACTCCCTTATAATTTCACCCTTCTGGGAGGTATTAAACATCATTATATCCCTTTAAAAAATCTAAATGTAACAGAAATATCGTGCATCCATTTTGTCTTATAGGACTCTACTATAGATAATTATACCATTTTTTATATTATTAGTTATAAAAAACTCTATCATAACATCATTAATATATGTTTAAAAAAATGGGAATATCACAATTCTCATGATTTTAGTTGAGAATAATGATAATATTTTTTATTAATGATAATATAGACATCGGTAATTTTAGAAAAAGAATGTGAACATGAATAATGAATGTTACTTATATGTATTTCACAAGAGTTTTTGATTTTATGTCACATAACTAATTGATGATCGAATTCAAAAAATAATGCACCACCAACCAAAGTGAAACCAGTGTATTATTCTATTTTAGAAATTCAGGATTCAATCAATGAGATTGTGATTTATTTATTTTTTAGAGTTTCTAAATCACGATACCAGATTCTATTTCAAATGGTATTTGTTTGTTTAATGATGTTTCACGATTTTATTTGATGTATGTTTTTCCTTTTCATGGATTACTTCATAAAGTGGTCTCAGTTCATTTGATTTTGTGTTTACATTGACAACATCCCCCCTCAATGACTATGATCTCTCATTGCCAGTTTTTCTCTAATTGTTCTCTCATACACCTTTTGGATTTGATGGATGATTACAAACATATTTATTCAAATATTTAAGCTGGATTATATGCATTTCTTTGGATTATATTGTTTTTTTATGCCACTTAATTTATTATTCTATCCAATACTAAGACCCTTTCTAGTAAGAAAAATTTCATAAGAAATACGATTGGGGGGTTGTGGGAAGGCGGTCCAGGGGTGTGGGATTGTTTTCCAGGGGTGGGGGGGTATACATGAGGGTGGGGGTTGTCCAGGAGTGTGGTGGGGGCTGTCAAGTGGGGTGAGGGGGTTATGGGGTGCTGTTCAGGCGGGTGGGGGGTTGGCGAGGGTTGTTTAGGGCTGTCTGGGGGTCGGGGCTGTCCAGGAGTGTGGTGGGGGCTCCAATGGGGTGGGGGAGGGCTATCCAAGGGGTATACATGGGTTGGGAGCTCCAATGGGGTGGGGGAGGGTTGTCCAGGGGGTATACACGAGGGTGAGGGCTCCAACGGGGTGGGGGAGGGCTGTCCATGGGGTATACATGAGGGTGGGGGCTGTCTAGGGGGTAATTTTTATATTTCATCAATGTACATGCTTTATTTTGATCTACTTCTATTTTGGTGGTACGATTTCTTGATTTTTTTTCTGGTTGATTCTGGTGGAGAGCAGATGACTGCATTTAATTTCAAAAAAAATTGGGTTTATCATGTCAGTTATTTAATAACCGATGTGATAAAATGCCTGTGAAATGGTTTATCATGTCGGTTATTTAATAACTGACGTGATAAAAGGACTGGAAGATGGTTTATCACATCGGTTATTTAATAACCGATGTGATAAAAGGCCTAGAAAATGGTTTATCGCGTAGGTTATTTAATAACTTTCGAGATAAACCACCTCCCCCTGGTTTATCACGTCGGTTATTTAAATACTGACGTGATAAACCCCCTCCACCCGGTTTATCACGGCGGTTATATAATAACCGACGTGATAAACCCCCCTCACCCCAGTTTATCACGGTGGTTATATAATAACCAATGTGATAAACCCCCTTCCCCCGGTTTATCAGGTCGGTTATTAATAAACCGACGTGATAAACCCTCTGCCCCCTGGTTTATCACGTCAGTTGTTTAATAACCAACGTGATAACCCCCCCTAGGTTTATCATAGCAGTTCTATAATAACCGACATGATAAACCCCCCTCACCCCCGGTGTATCACGTCAGTTATTTCATAACCGACGTGATAGACCATTTCCCCATCCTTTTATCACTTTAGTTTTTTAAGAACCGACGTGATAAACCATTTTCCAGGCCTTTTATCATGTCGTTTGTTAAATAACCGACGTGATAAACCCTTCCCATTTTATTTATCACATTGGGTTTAAAATAACCGACTTCATTAACATTGATATTTTATGTTCTTGATGTCAGTTTTAATATAACCGACATCAAAAACATTATTTATAATGTCGCCCGTATTAACGTCGGCTAGAAACCGGCGTAAAAAATGAAAAATAACCGACGTAAAAAACGTTTTTTTCATTAGTGATTAGGTTAAAATTGTCAGTCATCACATTCCATAGGGTATAAAGTAGGATTGTCCCCCCAAAAAAATAGAGTACAATGATTTTTTGTTAAAAGTTTTTCATTTATATAGATGTTCCCCATTTTCATGTTGTTTTTCAAATAATTTTTAAATTTCATGACACAATTCATTTCAATGAAATTCAATGTTTATATGGTTATAGATTATTATTATTATGGTCAAAAAATTTATTCCAATATCACATGTTATATTACTTTTGAGATGAATTTTTTTCATGAGATATAATTTATTCTTATAAAATGGTTTTTATGATCTTAATGCAACTCTTACAAGTATTATGATTATCAAATAATGTATTTTAGTATGTTATTATGGAATTTTTCTCTCTATTATGTTCTCACACATGATTATGATATATTAATAAATGATATATTTTCCCTAAATTATTTTTTGATTTTATCCCATTCTTATGTTTCCAATCCTATGGTCATGTTAATGATCATTTCAGTTGAAAAATCAATACAATGATCTATAAAAGAAAACTATTTGATATTTTTTTTATGTTTAGTAAAATTATATGTTTATATAGATAATCAATATGACATTGGAACTTCTATTCATCAAATTTTACAATTATTTAAGAGTTGTGTTTTTTAAATCATGAGATTAATATATTATTTGTTTCATATTGGATTGGGTCTCTATAGTTGGTATCCGAGTAAATTTTTATATTAATTTATATTATTTTTGACAATTATGTGATTAAATTATAGAACATTAGTGATTTCCAAATATAAATATCTATGTGAAAAGTCACAATATAGTATGATATTTGAGAACATTTGTAATGTCTTTTCAATATTATATTCCTTAAAAATGATTCCTTTCTTGGAAACTGGTTATGATTTTAGTCTCTATTATATATTCACCAAGATGTAGTAACCTTGAAGGGTTGTGTTGGGTATTAAATCAATCGTCACATGGTGCATAATAGATTTGTCATCAATCTCATGGTTGTCGAGATGGGATGATGATTCTGATAATTGAAATATAGGTAAATTAATTACAGGGCCTCTAATATCTTGCAATTATGAATTATAAAAATTTATTCCCATACACAAAATATAATGAGGATAATAGACAACAACCACCTCATTATCCAAGGATGAATGGAAGATCCTTTGTTTCCCAAAATGTTGAATGTTCATTAAGATAAATAAGGATAAATGGTGTAGTAAATTGCCACTATTGAATTGTGGATATCCTATTTGAATCAAGTCATATACATACTATAGGGGGAAATATAATATTAGTTTTGGAATTAAATAAATTCTTTTACACGGATTTCACTTCATTTTTTGTAATAAGGAACTCACAATTTACATTCTAAAAAAAATTATGATAATATATCTTTAGGATGTTTAATATGATCCTTTATGGAAAACCAATTCCATTATTGGAGTTACGATACCTATTCATGAATGATAGTTTTTTATAATATGTATACAAAGAAACCTAGTATATTTATATAACAATTAGAAAAGAAAATATAAGTTTAAAAATTTAACCCAAATTATTATTTTTACTAAAATATTGGAAAATAAATCAAGAATCAACAAAATCTTATGGATACCCCTAACAATTTTTGTGAGTATGTGAAAAATAAAATTTTTAGGAAATGTAATGAAATGATATTTTGGATACTTTAATAAATATATATTTTTCCATAACAAATTTTACATAATAAAAAAGAAATGAAAAACCCATTTCATTATAAAGAAATATTATTATTATTATTATTTAATCCATAACAACTACTATATTAAAATACCTCTAAATATTTAAAATCTATATAATTAATTAATGTTAATATTGATAAAAATAAGTTGAAAAATGATATTTTCATGGTATCATGAATGATATTTCAAAATTGTTTTTTAATTTTTAATTTTTTTTTAAATTAGAAATTATTTATTAATTTTAAAATAAATAATAAATATGTCTCATATTTTAATATATTGATTTTCTAAAAAAATATGATTTATTTTATATTTCACAATGATATGATTTCATATACGTTTTATGATTATATTAAGTAATATGGTATATATTTGAGGAATAATCATATATATTTTAATATATTTAATGAAAATATTAATACCATATCCAAAATATTTTGGAAAAAATAAAAATATTAATTTTAAACCCTTTATATTTAGTCCTATATTTGTATGATTAATTTTCAAGGAAACAATCAGTTTTGTAAAATTATTGAAATTTTTAATAATCAATTTTAATTCATTAAAAAATTTTGAAAATGATAATTTTTTCATCTATGTAAATTTAAATATTAAAACCATCATTTTTATGGGAAATAATTTTTCTGATTATGCTTATTGATATAAAAAATAATATTTCACTAATTTAGTCACACGATGTGATTTTTCTAAAAAAAGGAAATTAAATGGTTAAAATCATGTAATATATTCAATATTATTTTTAGTAATAATATATAATTAATAATGTTTAAATTTTTTTAAATGGTAAAAACAAACATTTTAAAATTAGTTTTACTAAGAGGAAATTACAAATAATTTTTAAAAATTATTTTTAAATACATTGTTGTGATGATTTTCAGCATTATATTGTGAAATAATAAACTATTTTTTTCTTTTGATCCATTTACCCAATAATAGTGTTATGGAATTATTGAAAATAAATTATATAACATAAATGTCCCTTTTAATCCCTAACAATGTACTACCACTTACACCAATCAATGTAAAATCTCATAGTAGAATTTAACACTAAATATACTACATTTTACAATACATAAACACCCTAATATTAAAATAATCCTTTGGAAAATTATATTTTGACCAAGACCTTTGATGTCATTTCGATTTTATGGACCAATCAAGTCACCAATGTATGTATTATATCATTCAAAAAAATTTTCCTTAATAACAATCATTCATGAATCTTGTTATCCTATGGTTTTAATGAATTCAGTATCATTATTATATAAAAAATTATAATGTTTTTTGTAATAGTCTAAGTTATTAATTTCCATCCACATAGAAAAAATAATGGAACATCCATCTCGAATGTGCATATAATTACACATATATAAAGAATCTATTTTTTTATTATCTTTTTATTTAATTTCTCTAAAAAAATATGGATTAAAAGAGAAAAAACTAAATATATTTTCAATATTAAACATTAATATTATTAGTATGTCAAAAGAAACAACTCCTTAGTCATACTAACTAGTCGAGTTATAGTGTTTGGGATATTGTGTTTGTTTCATCCCCAATATGAATAAAGAATTAAAATTTTATTATATATGAAGATGGGAACATAAAAAATTACCATTATTATAATAAATTAATAATAAAATGAATATTATATTATTTTTATGTACTATATTAAATATTTAACATATTATTAATGAAAGATTGACTATCACAATTTTTTTTGAAATAGATCATTCTTTATTAGATTTTTATAAAACGTGTCCAACACTTATGTAATTATGTAAGAAATTTTGAAATATTTATAAGGAATATAATATAGAATAATATATTATATATCAATATTAATCTTCGTATCAAATTATGAAAAATGATTTCAATATTATTATATATATGTAAAATAGATAAAGTTAATTATAGATAATGTATACAGTATGTTATGAATATTTATTATTCTCATTTTATGGATTAAAAGAGGATTAAAATTGTAATATTTATGATTTATGTTATGAAACAATATATTAGGTTATTTTTTTATTTAGGAGCATGGATTTTGAATTACTATGAAAGCAATCTTGGTAATGGTTTCTTTTTCTCAAATTATAATCTTTAGGGGGATGTTTAAATGATACATAATGGTTCTTATTTATAATTTAGATTATATATCAATATTATATCATATTTAATGTTATTGAATTTTTTGGATGGTTTCTATCTCATGGGTTTTGATTCAAATGTAATAATGATTTACAAGATTCTCAATACTCAAATATTTTCCTTATATCATAATCAATCTTCGTGGATAAAAATACATGATGATTGAAATATTATAACATATGGTAGAATTTTATTATTTCCATATTCTTTTATGGGTTAATCAATATCTTAAACAATGTATTCTTCATGGGTGAATCAATTCTTTTGGTAAAATACTTTTTTGTTAATAATAATCCCTTTAGCTTTAATTTATTTTTCTTCCTACCTATATTTATTATTACCACAAGTATTGGTAATTCCATATTTGAATGTAATTTTATTTTATTTTCCAAATTCCATTTTATTTAACTTACATCATTTTAAATAAATTTATTTCAAAATATTTTATTCATTAGGTTTTCAACAATGTTATTTCTCATTTCGTAAATGTGTTTTCCAAATATTTAAAAATATATGTTTTATCATAAACTAAAAATTAAATTTTATTAATATTAATATCAAGTTTATGATTCATTAATAAATATTTTTTTTTCATGATTATATATCCTTATGGTATTTTCGCATAAGTTTTAGATTACATTTTTTTCAGGTTTTTCTTATTAAATATTGTTTTTATATTTAAAATTTCTCAAGGTAATTTCATTTACATTATATAAAGATGCACAACCTTTATAAATTATGCATTATTAAAAAGTATTTTAAATGGAATATTTTTCCACAAAAAAATCAATTATTTTTTTGATTCCGTTTTTTTATTATGAAATATTGTTTTATTTGGATTAATTTAATAAAGATTGTAAAATGTATTTTGTTTAAATTCCACTAAAATTTATATTGAATGAAATTTAAAATTCAATGTTGTAATTTTTTTCTAAAACATTTAATTTTGAAATATATTTATACTCTATGGTTTTTAATTTATATATTGATGTTTTCAACACCCTATATATGTTATAATAAAGTGTATTTTGGAAAATTGTTATCCTGATATTTTATGATTACATAGATCATGTTCTGTTATCATTTTGTTTGATCATTATATAGTTTTCAAACAACATTGTCCATGATGATATTTTATAACATTTTATTGTTTTATTATACCCATTTTATTTTCAATCATTATTTATTAAAAGTGAATGGTTTATATTTATATATTTAATAAACCATTTAATTTTCAGTGGTCCATTAAGAAATTATTATGATTTATTATATTTATGGATCTTTTATATATAGATGATGATGAGAATACACCTATATTTCCCTCCGTGGAAGTAGTAAATATTTATGTCTCCTTTTATCAAAATATTAAACTAGTGGATTTTTTCCAGTTTAAAATTTATACAAGAGGATTTATCATAATACAATGTGGTATGATGAATGTTTTATCAGAAGCCATGGATGTATGTGAGAGGACGTATCCCAAGACAACACATATATTCGAATATTTTTCCCAAGTCGATAAGGTAAACTATTGGATTAATATGATTGAAAAGTGAACCATGGATGATTATCATAAACCCAATAAGGAACTTATAATTATTTTTTTAATTTTACTATACTTATGGTTTTGAAAATTTATATGTTTTTTATAATATTATATTAATTTATTAGGATTCATTTCATTTCCATGATATTCGATGTTATCCTGATTATTCCTTATATTAAATTTTATCTGAACCGTTAGTTCATTCTCACTTCTTATGTTTCTATATTTTTGTAGGCATAATATGTCATTTACCATTCATTAATGATGATTTTCATATGGTATGTTAATCAATCATTTTTTAGGTCTATCATATATGGTCATTTAATAATTTATTCTAATATTTATTTCTTCCTCTTCTTATATTCCATGTTTATGATCTATTAATCAAATATATAAGTAAGGCCCCGACCATAAAACATTACATAATATTGAGTTAAATCATGAATTCACATTTAGTTACTTTTCAGTAGTAGTGTTTTTGAGAATTCGGCCAAAAACATTACATTACATCTCATATATTACAAAGTAGACACTTCTACTCTAAAAACTTTTTTCACGACAATAAATCATCCTAAAAATATATGAATTGTTTTCTTGATATAAATATTTATGAATTCATCATTTCTTTTATCTGTACTTACAACCTAGGAATTTTTTTTAAACTTGTGATGAAACTAAAATGCTCTGTAAGGGTAATAAAATAATGAAAGAAAACATTATTCCATAGATTTATAAAAATAAATGAAATCATTATCTTCACTCAAATAACATATTCTATGTAACATATCTCATGAAATCATATGATTTATGAGTAATATGCCATAATCATTTATCATAAAGGTAATTTGTTAAATCCATAACATAAATAAATTTTATTTTTCATAGCTACATATGGAGTTACATATAGAATACCATCATATTATATTCCCTAAATATCTTAGCAGAAACATTAAAAATTTACCTTTTTCAGGTTACCTAATTCATTGGAGAACTATCTCAGGCTAACCCCCACTAGGTTTATCATGGAACCACCTATATTTGTAATTAATGCCCAATAAACATAACATAATCATATCAAATAAAACAAGCTTAATGTAATGATAAAATCTATAAATTGAAATAAAAATTTATTATTTAAATGTATTGACATAATCAATGCTTTCCAAAGAAATACTTTCAATACCAAAATACATAATATATTATATAAAAATAATTTTATTTAAAAAACACTACAGATTTTTAAGGAATACAAATATCCAATAATGCTCGCATTGGTGGGAAGTTCGTTGTCACCTCATTCATTAAAAATAAACATCCCTTTTGTAGTTTTGTAAAACACTTCGTAGAAAACGATTCATTCGGGAAACCATTTTAGTCATTTAATAAAGATATTTTTGAATCAAAGTCCACCATACCACTTTGAAACATTTATCAATTTAAAACATAAATGTCCATATACATTAATTATTAAAAATATTAAAAACATGAACATTAATGAGAATTATTTAGATAAAATAAATCTTTAAAACAATAACAACAATGTTTTAGTTAAACAACCACTTTCCACTTTAAAAAATACATGCATAAAAATAAGTTAAGAATAACATTACAATAATCTTATAATTTCAGGGGAATAAGGATTTTAATGATATAATATGTCAAATGATATTATATACATATTACTGGTTAATAAAGTTGCACAATATCATGATATTCCATATTGAATGGAGATTGAGATGATGTCCCTTAAAAAAATTGACAGCCAAACGATGTAACCGAAAAATTCAGAAAATGAGTTGATGAGAGTGAAAAGTGTCTCTCGTCACATAGACAAAAAATTTACCGTAATAAGGATATAGAATAACATATCCCAACATATGAAAATGGAAATTAAAAGACATATTATAAAAAAGTCTTTGACTAAAAGAGGAGGGTGAAATATTCCCTTACCTTGAGACGGATTTGTCACATATATTCCTTGTTCTTCTTAAATAAAAAACATAAAATAATTTTTAATTTATTTAGAACATTTTTCAATTTTATTATTCTTTTTATATCACTTATTAACATGTTATAAACATTAAATAATTATTTAAGTAAATATTGGTCCTTTTTAAATATTTGTTACTTCAGTAAAAAATGAACATGTTATAATTACAAATGATCCATGTGTTAAAAATTCAATTATCACCCAAATGATATTAATTCATTAAATATCATTTATATCCAGTATATATGAATTTATAATATTCCATTGCATTTGGATATAATAAATGAAATTTACCATTCATGGAGATGGTAGGTCGTATGTACGGATGAAAGCTACATTCATTTATATATCAGACTAAAAAAATAATAATAAAATGATATTAATGAAAATAATAATACCAGTATTATATTAATTTCATTTATGTATCATTGTATTAACAAAACCATCCTTTATATGTTTCATATATAAAATGAATAAGTCATATCACTTTGAGGGGGCGGTAGTCTGCACTTCTTGAAAATAAATTATCATATATACACACAATGAAAATCATAAGGGTTTTATTAAATAAATATTACATAATAATATAGAATATATAAATATAATATATATCATATATAAATGAATTTTAATCTTAATTTCCACTAAGAGAGGTTGTAGGGAAAATCAAACAATCATCGTTTCGTGAGGCAACAGTTCACCATCCACAGAAAGAGTTTGTTTCAAATCAATTTGATGGAGGTGTGTGCTAGTGTAAGTCAAAAAGATTTCATCAAAAAATAATAGTATATTAAAATGATTGTTGTTTTAAATAATGGAATACATATATTTTAGGCGGATAGAGAAGGAAAATAAATTGAAGAAGCTTGATATAAGACATTAAATCAAATCGGGTAACTTCTTTTGATTTATGATAAAAGGCCTTATTGAAATGCCTTATTCCAAAGGTAATTCTACTATGATGAAAAGTTGAATGTTGGAGTATTATTTTGGAATATTTTTATTGATCCAAGGGGGATTTAGAGGTGTTTTAAAATGGGAAGATGTGATTCCCTTTTATAAGAGGATGGAGGGGCACATTTGGAATATCTTGAATGATTATTAAATAATAAACTGAATGTCTATTTTAGAAGGTCAAAAACTCATTTAATAAGTATATATGGGGATTATTTTTAGAAATACTCTCAAAAAATTGGTTTTAAATGTGTTGTGGTATCAAATTTATCCTTATATTTTAGCATTAACCCTAAGATAACTAATTTAACTCTTATCATGTCTTCTTGTATATTCATAATATATGGTGAATACAGTTAAAATAAAACCTAAATATAACCCCAGGTGGTTAATTAATGACATGTTAAAAATTATATAATTCATTTTTTAGAATTATATATTTTAGGGCTATTATACCATTTAATAAAATATAATTCTTTTTAAAAACTCATTTATGTCAAATTATATAGTATTCATATAATGAATTTTATAAAATCCATAACAACATGATTTATTCCAGAAACATCATTAAATAGATGAGAAAAATTCTTATTTATCAATAAAATTCTTATAAGGGATTAAATATTTTAAAATAAAATCAATTTCATATTTATAATCTCAGTTATTTAAAACAATCATTAATAAGATAATCACTGCATCAACATTATTTCATATATAAATTTATTTATTTGATGTCTAAAAATTATATATAAATTACCATGATGTGTAAAATATTTTTGAATTTATAATGACTAATTATAGTCGGAGATATCACTTATATTACCTCATATAAAAAGAGTTTGAGTAAAAGATATATGTTTAAGTTATATATTCCTTAACATTAAATTAAATGTTATTAAATGTCATTTTCAAACACAAGTTTCTCCAGGGGGTCCAAAAATACACCCAAGGATTCCTATTGTTGTAAATATCTCATCCAAATGTATTAGTACAATTTTTAGGGTAATTAAAGATTATTATAATATCATTTTATACCTTTATTAACCAGGTTTACCCTTAAACCATGGTAAATAAATTTTTTATGATGTTACAATTCATAATGTCTAAAAATATAAGTTACCTATTTATACAATTTAAACATCCTCATTCCAAATATGGAATCCATTTTTCGAAATAAAAAATAAAGAAGTTTCATAAATTAATTAAAGGTTATTTTCCTTTGTCAAAAGTGAAACGAGTATTTTTAAGAAGTAAAAACAATGAAAATATTAGCATGTGTTTATGCCCAATTTCAAAGTGAAATTACTTCAATGACAAATATTGGATTCCAAGGATAAAATATAATCTAATTTTACACTAAATAATATTAAATGGACAATCTAACTATATAAATAAATTTTATTATATGATAGTTTTGAATAAAATGTGGTATTTTCCCTCTTCATAAAAAAATGATCTTTATCAGAAAAATGCCAAAATTTTATCCTAAGTAAATTTTGATGTCTTGCGTCTAAAAAAATTTTATTTTGTCAATTAGAACATAAAAAAGATCCAAAAATAGATTTAAATTGGATTCTCCTTCAAAAATAGGTAAAACGATGATTACAATTATTATCGTATTTCATGCTTAAATCTGACTCATTTTTATTTTAAGACTCAAAAATTTATTGGTTACATATAAATACATATAAAAACATGTGAAATCATAATTTTGTTGGTTCTATTAATTACCACAAATATAAGAACTAGGATTTTAAAATCAATTAAAATAATAATATTATTATTGCATTATATTTCAGTATAACTCAAAGTTGGGTGCAATATAAGATTTCTACGAAACCTATTTTTTCATGTTGAGTAAGTTATCAGAAAAAGTGTTCTATTTAATATAAAATTAAAATATTATTTATAAATATTAACATATTTGAAATTGTATTATTCTATAAATACTTGGGTCATTACAATATATTTTACCTTAACAAATATTTTAGATCCATCATTTATTTTTTTCAAATCTATTTTTATGAAGATGATTATTTCATTTGAGAAATATAGGGGATGGTATAGAAGAAAGATTTTATTGATGAATATTATAAATTATAGTAAAATATGATATTTTTTAAGAAATATAAAAGACACTAAGTCAATTAGTCCTAAATTTTCATGACAATTTGCGAGATGTAATAATTAATTAATGGTATCAATTTTTTAAATTTATCATTAGTTTGCTTAAATATAAAGAACATCATATAAATTTTTTATAATTATAGATAACATGTTATATAATGGAATCATTAGAATCTGTTTAAAGTTAAATAAACATGTTATAATAATCTAAAAAAACAATCCACATAAATATAATCATGTAATCAAACATTGGTAACAAGTCTCACAGTTATAGACACTCCAACATATAATATCTACCTTGAAATGACACATAATAGATTCCACAAAAGTATCACAGTAAGTAAATATGAGTAAAAAAATCCTAAAATGGTATCGATATTCTCAAATCATTGTTTTTAATGATGTAGTTTAATATTTATCACTGTATCAAATCCTGAGTCATATTACACAACTATGAATAACTATTTGTCACATCAATGAGTCCTATATTAGATTTTTATTAAACAAGAATATTTTTGGAAAATATATTCTAGTATATTACATGTCTAGAATTGGTTTTCTAGAATCAATTACATTATGGATTTCCTAAACTGGACTAGATTAAAGATAAATCAATGGAGAGTATGTCCACTCATCGAATCCATTTTTGATTCAATATACGATCATCAATTCATCATAAATTCTGTAATAGAACCTAGTTATAAATAATTCACATATATTTTCATCAATGTGTTCTTTAGAAAGAGATAAAATGTGATATTAATGTAGTGTAGACTCTTATGGTTATTGATTAATGATGAATTACTAAGAAACATAAGTCATTCATGAGTGTTTTACCATTGGTCAAGGGGTTGTGGTTGGCATATAGAATCATCAACCAATATAATAAGGCATCATCATCATATTAATTCTCTATTAATAGTAACCCACCATGAATTGGTCTAATTTTATGTAAAATAAACACACAATCAGACAATATCTGTAATTGATGGTAGATCTCGATATGATAATGAGATGATTCCAAATCACTTTATATAACTCTAATTTTTGACTGATAAATTTTTTTATTAGATATATATGTAATTTATATATCCATCATATAGAAACTAATATAACTTTATGAAAATTATAAATTAAATATAAACATAGAGTGATCATACCATTAAATATTAACTATAGTGATTCATCATTTTTGAAACAAAGAGTGTTAAATTTCAGTTCTCCGCAGCAAGTGGAGGATGGATTAATTTTGAATTAGTATGTTTAGGGTTTTATTTTTTTTATTAAAGGAAAAAAATGACTAAAATTAAATTCCATGAGTTTAATTTAATTCACAACCATATAGACTACACATCTGAACTCAAAAAACCACCAGATCATCTGTGTGAGGGGATAAACCACCTCTATTATTCCATCACAAACATCTTATAGAAGGGCCTACATAAAAATGATGACCTACCCTAACAATATGTTCTATCATATTGGCGACACAAATTAGCTAGTGGAATCGTTTTATCCATCCAAACACTCAACCACAGTAGAACAACCAAACTTTGATTCTGATTCCCCAATTCACCGAAATCCAAACGTCTAGATATTCAAAATAATTATGAACCAAAAAAGAATGATGTATTTTTTAAACATTAAACATATCATTAAATTTTTAAAGGTTGGTTCTGAAGCCTAATTTATCATTAAAGCAAAGAAAAGACCTCTTTAACTGGGTAGAGGGATACCCATTACATATCCTGAAGGCCCAGTGGGCATTTAGCCCATTACATGACCCATAGTCCCATTTTTTTGGGCCAATGCCCATTCTGTGAATAGTACTGCTACAGTAACCATGCTGCTACAGCACTCACCACTACTACAGTACTCTATCGCCGCTACAGTGACCTATCGCCGCTACAGTTCCTGTCATTGCTACAATTCCTCTACTGCTACACTACGGTACAACACTACTACAACACCTTTGCCCAATGGGTTTTGAACCCCCATTTTCCTTGTAGAATTAAGGGGTTCTTACCACCAATCCAAACCCCTACTACAATATATTATTAAATTAATTTAGTACTTTCTTAACATTTAAAACCATAAAAATCAGATTTTGTAAAATATATTATAATAAAGGAATGATAATTTTAAATGTAGGTATTACATTACATTTAAATTATAACCACAAAAAATCATTTTCATGACAAAGTTATTGTCACCAAAAATGAAAAATGGAGGGTTAAACAGGGGATAAAAAAATTACTCAAAAAAATTATAAATTTAATTATAATTGTTGATTATTAGTATATATTATATTATATTTTAAAATTATATTATGTTGATCTACAATAACTAATAATTCAATTTAATATATATTAATATAGAAACTTTAAATACCCATTCTAATTAATAAAATTACATCATTAACACCCTACTCTTCATCAAAACTAAACCATAACAACATTATTTAATACTATAAAAAACCCACAAATCCTCCTTACAATTCCATATGTGCTCTGGTTTTACCAATTAATAATTCAATGAAGGAAAATGTTCTGACCTAAAGATAAATATTCAAGGAAGAAGAAATTATTTTAAATATAGTTAAATTTTTTGATTTCATCATTATTATACTCTAAATATTCACTTACCTTCTTAACTAGTCTAATATGTTTTATTATGTTACTAAAATTTTATTTTTTTAATAGATCAATTGTTATCTTCAACGCATCCATTGGTTGGAAATTGAAATGGTTTCTCAAATTATTTTCTCACTACAGCCTCCAGAAATCATGATGTTCATTTATCATCACTTCCATATAAGGCCAATTCTATAAATATATATACTGAATAAATAAGAAAATTATACAAATAACTATTTAAATATATATTTTATTAATAATGTTATTAATTTTAATAGTAAATAGTTATTATAAAATTTGATCACCTAAAAAAGAAAATAGAGAAAAAATTTATTTGTTAACATTTTATTAATATCTTATATTTAACATCTTCAACGACATAATCTTATATACTATTATTTTCATTAATGTTTTTTATTAAGATATTTTTATTTTAAAAAAACTTATATTATCACTATATAATAACATTTTCTCTCTTAATCAAACATTATAAAATTTAGTTTCTTTAGTCAGTTCAACTGCCTATATAAAAATATTTATAATGTTTATCACATTAATAACTATGAAAACGTTAATAGTTTAAGTAATATAAAATTACAATTGATTTAATCTGTTTTCCTAATTATGATGATTTAATGTGACGATGTATATTTATCAATTACATTATTTTGATAATTAATTCAACAATCACAAAGAACTAGAATTTTACAGAATTGCATTTGAAATGTTATCATAAATGTCATGATATGATTATGAGAAACAAGAATGATATAAATATAGTAATATAATAAACATTAACATTATAAAGATTCCAAAACACTAAAATTTTGTGATGGAAACAAATTATGAAATGAGGTCATGTTAGGTAAATGGAATGGTTAAAACTATAATGATAATTGTAAAAATAATGATTTAATATATGGGTAATAAGGGAATATATATAGGGGATAATTAAAATTAATATTAAATTATATATTATTATTAATGACAATTTACCTAAATTTATTGTATATTTATGTTATTTTGAGTGGATATTCCTTTTTATAGAATTACATATGGAAGACATAATTCACAAACTATATGTTATCCACATCCTTATTCGTTATATTTTCAATGTAATAATGATCTTGTAAGGTGTTATTAATTTTTAATAGATAGAGAAATAAGACTCCCTTTGATGGAAATTTATAATTTATATCATATTGTAAAGTACATATTACATATAACAATCATGTAAAAAATATATTAGATGGGTGTATACAAAATCTGTCAAATAAATAGATTACAAAGTCCGTCGGATGGACTTTTAAATATTCCTTAAAAAATATTTTATTATATAATTATGGAAAAATTATATATGAATAAAATTTAATTAACCAAATATAAGATAAAAATAAACACATACCTAGTAAAGATAATTCTTTTCCATTAGATAGAATATTAATATCATCATAATTCATTGTTACAACTTGAAAATCCAACATAGTGATGTTTTTATAAAATCATAAAGGATGGAAGGAGTTTGTATAATAAATTTTGAATTGATAAAAAGAATTACATTATGAACCAATTATATATTAACTATATATATTACCACAACGTGTAAGAGAATAATGTAATGATGATCTAATGATTTAATGTCACATATTTATTTTTTCAAAAAAACATTTTTTATTTTTCTTCATTTGTATGAATTATATTTTTACCATAAATAATAACTTTTTTGGATATTATTCTATATTAATTATAATTTTTTTACTTAGAATCATTATTTGTCTTATTTTATTTATTGATGGATATCATGGATTGAGAGAATCTTTTTTTATGATGTGTTTTATCAAGTGATCACTAGGATTAGGAGCCAAATATTATAAGATTATGTGGATTATAGAAATAATTGGATTAGAAGATTGACATATATGATATTTTTTAATTTAAATTTTTATGTTTATGAAATTCATTATCACTTTTCATTAAAGAGAATATCATTCCTGTAAAATAATCTACAATATTTTCAAGTGTTCTTTATAAAAAATCAATTGAAATTTTTATACTTGTTTCTATATATTTTCTTATTTGTCTTTTTAATATTTTAAGTATTTTTATAAATTTTTATACATTTTTTTCTTTCTCCATTTATGAAGTAAATTTTTACTAAATTTTTTTAAAATAGAATTTCTAAACAAAAAAAAATTTGAAAATTGTATATTCATATTTCATAAAATAAAATTTTTTCCATTCAATTATTGTATTGGTAATACTCGTGAAATAAAAAATTGTGAATCATAGTATATATATACATATACATTTTTTAAACTATCGTTGTTTTTACATAAGGGGGTTTTTTTATTATAGATTCATGATTTTCCGTTGAGATATTTTAAATTAATTAAATATAAAGATCACCATTTTTTGGTATTGTTGACATTAAAACATGACGATTTTGAATGAGGTTATATTTGTGACACTCTGGTTGTAAGGATTTTTCTAATGACCAAAAATAAAAAAATTCCATGTAACAATGATATATCCTTTTATTTAAAAATTATTAATATTTGATGATTTTTCAGGATGGATATAAATTTTTTAAATTATAATAAATGATTTAAAAATAATAATATTTCCCCTTTTGAATGAGAAAATAATATATGGTGGAATCTGAATGATACTCATTATTGGGCATTTAAAATTTTAGAAAAAATAGAGTTAAGCTTTGTTTATAATAAAAAGAATTTAATTTCATTCTTGGTGAATCAATAACTCAATTAATCCCTATATTGAGTCAATTTTCAAAAATTTAGTGTCCCATTGAGTGAAAAAATTAGCTTGTGATATAATAATTGAAAATATTATAAACATTAACTCTAAAAGGGGATCGAAGTGTGAAATATTAATTTATATTAACAATAAAATAATTTTTATTGGAGATTCTCATAATAGAGGACGTGTGATTTATTAGATTAGATTGAGAATATATTTTTTGAAGGAGATGAAAATTAATGGTATTTAATTATCGTTTACCACTAGTAAAAATGTTTATATGAATAATATTACATATAATATGGTTTAAAATTCATTCAAATCAACGTTCAGATCTATTTTTGAATCAGATTAATGTTTATGATAAGAAATCAATAATGAAACCCCTCAGTCACCAAATAATATTTATAAATATATGGTTGGAATGAACTTCATTAATATATATTATAAATGAAAAATATATAAGTGATAAGAATGATTTTTTATAATTATTTTTTTGTGACTGTCATATACCATGGAATACCATGCCAAATTTTATGAAGTTGCAGTACAATGATAAAGGCTTAAGAATTTATCATGCAATAAAGAGAGTAATATTCTAAAATAATTAAATACAAGGAAGGACTACATTGGTGATTGTCATTCACAATTTTCATAGCATGTGAGTAAATAAAAGTAATTTCATTTGTTTTTATAAAGGAATTGAAAAGATAAAAATATATATTGAAAAGGCATCATCCATCACCCTTACTAATGTTCCTTAAATTTATATTCCTATATTTTTATAATGAATATATTTAAACGTAATTATAATATGAAATGATTTTTTACATCCAATTTTGAGGATAAATTGACAATACATTTAATAAATGAAATGATATTTAATATTAATAAAAATATATAAATAATTCTATGAAATATATTTATTATTCTAATGAATAATATTCTAAATCATTATCTAAAATTTCTACAAAAACACCATTTATTTTTAATCTCAATTTATTATTTCATAAAAAAGATAACCCTAATTGAGATCAATTAGATAAAAATAATGTTGAAAAATTAAATTCTGATATATATTTTCTAACTAATTTTTCATAAAAATTTTATTCCTGGATTAAATATATTTATAATCTAATCATTAGTTTGAGATCATATAAAAATACCAGTAATTTTGGTTTCCAATCAAGAAAATTAAATAATCAATTATTAGATTTTTATATATGCCTCAACATTTTGTATGAAATGTCAATGATGTGGATGTTTTATAAAATTTTTACTCTTTATATAATGTTATGTTATTTAGTTTTGAAAAATAATTCATTCAAAATAGTTTCTTTGTAATTCAAAATAATAAATATTCAATTATTTGGATTCCCAATGTATTTTTTTCATGTAATTATTGTCCCATTAATGTCATGGAATAAAAATATAAAATTTTTCTACTTTATGGAAAATAAAATAGTCCCAAAATCCAAAACATTTTAAGGAAGGATAGAGGTTAAACCATCTATATACCTTGTAATGATAAATTATTATTAAAGATGAATATGATAAAATTTGGGAAATTAACATTTTTTGAAATCTATCATTGAGAAATATATGGCCTCATATGTAATATTATAATATCTTAAAAGTAGAGTATGCTTGATATCAAAAATGACACCCAGCCCCAAGCTCAAAAATAGAGAAATTTTTTAATTTAAATGCTAACATAAATCATATGAATTCAATTAGGAATAATGAATTTTAAAAAATAAAAAATAAAATATATAATGCTTTAACTCATTACTATTTTATTAACTAATTCTTGTAAAATAAGAAATATATTTTTAGTAAAGCAAATTTATTATTAAGAATTCATTTTCTAAAAAAATGTTTTCTTTATTTATGTAAAAATATTATATATATTTTTGGGATCATTTATAAATTTTAATTAAAAAATATAGTTTATTTTTTAACCAATCATTTGAATATTTTCTAAGGATTATATTTAATAATTTTTAAAAACAATTAATTTTAAATTAATAATTAATAATACTACTTTTGTTTTAAATATATTATTCTATTAAATTATTCATAATGTTAAATTTCATTTAGAATTAGTTATAAAGATTTATTAGTTCTTATTTTTTTAAATATTCAAATTATGGGGTTTTAAATGGATTTTTTTAGAATTTAGCGAAATTATATATTAAATTTTAAAAGTGTATTTTTAAAGAAATATTTTCATTCAAATTTTGAATGTTAGATTAAAAAACTAAACTCTTCTTCATCTATTTTTTGAAATTAATAATATTGTTTCTATATTTTTTACAAGTAGGTCCATAATTGGTTAATAGAATACATTTAAGTCTAGAAAAAAATTATAGTAACCTTAGTAATTTTTCATAATATAGTTGAGGTTAGGACATGTAGTTATGGGTTAAAATTAAAATGATAAGGAGAATAAAATGACACTATAATAACTCTACATTTTTTATGAGTACATTTCATCAATAGTCATACATGATTCAATTATATATCCTTTTATTCAATTTGGAGTTTGTTATGGCCTATATTATAGTTAAGTAATGAAATGAAGAAAATGTCACACTATATTTTTTATAGGTAAATGGGTACACAGAAAGGATATTTTTGGTTATAAATATACATTTGAAATATAATGTATTTAGTTATTTCATGTTATATTATTTTAAATATTTATTAATGAAATAATTACATTAAATTCTAACACAATGTTGATGTTGTAATTATTAAAATAATTGAGATGTTCCAAAATGATTTTAAGAAATATTTAAATAGTAATAAACAATGACGTTATGAAATTTTTTAGGTTTACTTATTACCTTGTTCTTAATAATATTTATGTCATAAATAGTAATAAACAATGACGTTATGAAATTTTATATGGTTTAATAATTAATTAAATAATAAAAAATTCATAAAAATCTATTCATCATAAAAATTTGGCATTAGATGGTTTATTAAAAAAACATTGTCTATTTCGTTCAAATTTTTATTTTATAGAAACTGTGGTGACCCATAAATGGTAATAAAAATTGATAACAGAGTCATTGTCATATTGGTTAATGAACACATAAAGAATGATGATAAAATTAATTATGTGGTCCAAACATGACTAATTTCATTTAAATTATTTTATTTCCACTATTGTATATTGAAAATTCAAATTTTATAAATTTGGATTAATTTTTACAGTAAAATAAATACAAATTAATTTATAACATTACAAAAATTAAGGAGTTCCAATACCATATCTTACAAAAGTAAATTACTCCCCATTCATTACACACAAAAGACTATTTATATTGTCTAAACAATAAAAAATATCTTCAGAGATCCCAAAACATAAATATTTAAATATTGGTTGGGGATGAATATGATTTTTTTATTAAATATGGTTTTAAAAAAAATTATCATTCTAAATATGTGATATTATTTCTGACTGATTGATTATATTTAATTTCTTTTCAAAAAAAAATAATATTTAACCATTTTAAAAAAATTAATCCAATTTTCCCTATATAATATGTTGTTATTATGTAAATAGAGTAACCTGTAGATGTGAGATCTCGGTTTTTTTAATGAAAATTTCAATTACTTATCGTTTAAACAATTCTCATTACCCATATAAATATGAATTATAATTTAATAATGTGATGCAGACACAACACTAATTATTAAAAAACTTATGTTATGGTTAATGATGTAATGGTACAGGAGAATTTTATTACCAAAACAAGCCCATGAGGCCACATTATTTGGAAAAACCAAGTGGAATTCTATAGGGATAAACCTAGTGGATGGAATCGGGTGAGAAAGGATAGACAATTTGTAATCCCCAATAGTGTGTAGAAACATTACATAGACATTAGCACATAAATAGTTTGTGTAATATTTGGCCAAATGTGAATCTACACTCGGGATTGTTAAAATTTGGATGAAATTAACATTTATTCACCATCACATTAAAGTGTTAAATCACTCTTTCTTTTCCCATTTTCTCATTAGCCACCCACATAAGATAACCCTTCCACCCTATTAAATTGTATTTTTTATCTCTTTTATACAGAGTCTGATTTAGACTCTATCTATCACACTATATCACTACAATAAGATATATAGACCACTTCATTCCTTCCATTGATTTCTTCACCATGTGTAATGTTATTTATAAGAAGGCTCACATTATCATTCTTTATATTATTTGACTATTCTTAAATTTCCTCCAAATCATGGAAATATCTGATTCTGATATGGGATGAGGATTCTACTAGCCATCAATTGTAGTTGGTCTATTAATTTTCCCTCAATGATTTTATTTATATATTATGATCCATTGTGACACATGCTAGGATTTCCATATGATACTCCATTTTGAGGAAAATTTATTTTTTTAACTTTAATAATATATAATTGGTTGTGCATTCCCCTTAGCATACACCATTATAGTTTCCCTACATCTTAAAGGGACCCCAATTTAAGAGTGCAACTCATATATCGTATATCGATATTACCTAAAATTTATTTATAGACACATTCTGACGTGCATCACAATAATTTAATAAATAAACTAAATTAATTAAATAGAATATTTGTTGGCATGTTTGGCCTCCAATTACTAGGTTATGATATGGAACTACCATTTCAGTGAGTCTCCCTTTTTATGAATTAATTAGATAATTGATATGAAAATAATGAAAATATAATTTCCATATCACTTAGCACAATCTCATTTGACTAATGAAATTTTTGGATATCATTATGTCTATGGATGTATGATTATATAAATCAATATTACAATTACATAACTTAAATCAATTATTGGTGACTAATTCAATGAGTGATACATGGTCTTTCATAGGGGGATTCCATTGATGGGATCATAATATTCTACTAATTTATCATTCCATGTACTCAATGAAAAACTACCCACATGATTCATTCATTCTCATAGATGTGAACACCATGTCCGAGCACTAGGGATTTATGTCAAAACCCGTCCTTAGGGCTCGTACCATGACCACCCCAAGCCCGCCTTCCATTGGCCAAGGGCTAGCGACAAGCACCAAAGGAATAAATTCCTATGATGGGAAGGCATTGCCTTTATGGAAGTAAAAAAACACAACAGAGTACGCAACAGGAAGTAAACACTAAGTAAAAATGAATACATAGAGTGTGCTAGAAAGGAAATGGGCTAGTATGAAAACTCAACTGAACAACAAGTACAAGTAAAAGGACAAACAACTGAACGTAAAGAGAATCTCCTGGATCATACTCCAGGGATTCCAACCTGAAGG
The DNA here is from genome assembly GCA_963277665.1 of Viscum album. Taxonomy (NCBI): domain Eukaryota; kingdom Viridiplantae; phylum Streptophyta; class Magnoliopsida; order Santalales; family Viscaceae; genus Viscum; species Viscum album. The sequence goes on along the minus strand of OY728162.1, from coordinate 1,361,110,836 downwards.
CTAGGTAAAAATAGACACATCAGCACCCATGTCCATTGGTCGACACTGTGTGCCGACTCGTCGTAAGGTCCACCTCCAAGTACTGTCCATTCGTTGTGCTCTCAGCCCTCATCAGCGTTGTCTATCATCTGCATCGAACACAATGAGGTTCGGGCATAGCCCGTGAAGGGGTGAGTATAACGATACATAGTAGGGACCCTGAGGCCCGCGAGGTCTCACAATGTCCACTAAGTATAAGCAATGAATAAACATAAAACCACAAAGTATCAACTAACACTACTTAGGTATATGCCCATACATATACCTAAGTTACCTATCACAGTCCGGCTCCAACTCACGATCCTAAGCACAACACAGTCCACACATGAAGTAAAGTCAAACACTATGATGATAATGGTCGAATGTCATGACGTAACTCACACAGGTATGCCACAATTGTAGAGAGATATAGATGATCAGATGTAGCCACTTGATCATCTAAGCTATAGGACCCACAGATGATACAGTCCAGCTATGCTGTGGGACCCACATAGGATACAGTCTAGCTATCTCGTCTAATCTATCGGACCCACATAGGATACAGTCCAACTATCTCGTCTAAGCTGTCAGACCCACACAGGATACAGTCCAGCTATTCTAGAGTAATAGACATGATCAGATGTAGTTAGTAATTCATCAATGCTGCCGGAAACAAACATGTTACAGTCCAGCTACTATGTAAGAACTGTCGAACCCCCATAGGATTAGAGTACAATTTTCGTCATCATCGAACCAATGAAGGATTCCTGTACGGTAGTCATTGCAGTCACATCCAGCCATAGGGTTCCCGCACACAACACGCTCGATTCTGGGAGGGTCCGCTCGTCGAGCAAAGGGGTCGATACGTCAACTATCACGATGTCCTGATTTGATGTATCCTAATGTTTTGTCTCATCAAATTAAAGCAAAACTGACAGATGGCGCGTCAATCAGATGCACGGTCTGAGAGTTATCGGCTTTTATGTTCCAAGGGCCTGGTTGGATTTACGCTCATCCCAAACACGACCAGTTTCCAAAGTTTTCCAAAACTCACTTAAAGTATCGCAAAAGGACCGCCTCATTGCGAGGATACCAGTGCAGTAGATAGCCCATCAATTGGACATGCGGTCTAGAAGTTAATCATGTTAAAGAGAAACGGGCATGGCCCGTCAAGCCCAGTGGGCTGGCCGGTCAGCCCGACCGGGTATGGCGAGTCCGACCAGGCTGGGGGTCGGCCCGGCGCAGTGTTGTGTGGCCCACCTAGGGACCCGGCCTAGCGGGTCTGACCCAGTTAGGGGGTCATACTGGCCCGGTGAGGAATGACCAACCCGCGGACCTCCCCCAGTTCGCGGGCCGGTTCGGCTCGACCTGCGGCGTCGGCCCTCCTTGCTTCCCGACCAGCTGAAGCCTGCGGGTTTTTTCTGGAATGATCATCCCACACTGAAGGCCGTAGTCTCCCCAACATAGCACTAAGCGGTGTAGTGGTTCCCTTCAGCCCGTCCGGCAGGCGGCAGACCGGTTCGCCCGCCGAGCGGCCCGCTGAAGCATCTCGCGGTTCCTCCGTACCGCGGTGCCATCTGGTGCCATGGTTTTCTTCACGGTCGGTCGTAGCTGGGCGGTTTGTCCAGCAATCAGCCCATGCTTTGCGAGCCACAGTCTCCCCTCCGCATGTCACATGGGCACGTGGCCCTCCAGCGGTCCATCCAGTTAAATGACCGGTTCTTCATCCCAAGCGGCCCGATGTTGCGGGCCGCAATTTTTCTCAAAGTGGTTGGCACGCGGCCGCTATTGTCGCCACCACCTCTGGTCATCGTCACCCCTTCCGTCTTGTGGCCACCTTCCTCCGGCGCGGTTCGAGGGCAACGTGAGATCTCGGCTCTGGAACAATTTTCAAACAACATAAACCAATATAGGGATTTTCGACCGTTTTTGTTCGGTCTGCGCCCTTCGCGTTATAGGATAACAGATGGACATCTCCTGATAAAGTAAACATCAAAGAATAGAGGATGCAAATTTTATTCATTTAAAAATAAATAAAAATTTCCTACCTCAAAACTTGTTGTTGAACGCCGATGAGCTACAGAAGAAGGGTATCGCGAATGTTGGGCGTCGCGGAAGATGGATGTCGTTCCATCAACATCGGAGGAAAAATTCATTAGTCGTTGGTAATGTACCTTGCAGATGGGGTCTACTCCTTTAAGGCGGATGGTGATTTTGGAAAGGAAGAAAACACGATGTCATTCATTGGTGGAAACATCATTCTTCATCGAGAGGACGTCATTCTTCATTGGAGATGGTGATATCCTCAAAATTCTCTCAAGTATCACCCAAAGAGAGATTATGCCAACCCATGTAAAATAATTCCATATCTTCTTTTAATATTGGAAAAGTAAAATTCAAATGAATTCTAAAAGATTAATTAAGTGTGATAATTAATTAATCTTAGGTGATGACAATAAATGTGAGATGGTGGAGAGTTTAAATATTAAATGAAGGGCGGTGGATTCATTTAATTATATGGGGAGTTTAAAGGGAGTTAAGGGGTGGTGAAAAGTGTTAGTTTGTGTGGTCCCCACCAGACATTATCCTCTCATGAGAGGTTATGTGGGGGTGGTACCCACCACCAACCTCCCTTTGGAGATAATAACCACCAAAAAAATAAAAATGTTTTACTACACATTTTTATTTAATTTATTACATTTAAGTAGAAACCCCAAAATATAACATCCATCCGGTACAAAACACAACTGCGGTAAAGGTCCTCTTATGTGAATATCGGTGCTACGAGTTAATCGGTGTCATCGGATTTCAATTCCAAGCATTGGTTCAAATGATAGAAAATCCCGCTGATATGTTTACTGAACGTACCCGAACAAAACAACAAAAAATGATTTCGGGCACACCAGCCTCCGAATCAGCTGTAGTCAGAAACTGCGAAATTTTGAAATATCAATGAAGTTATGAAAGAAAAAATTATTTGAAACTTCTGTGACATTATATTACCCCGAACTCTGGGATTTACATCCACTTAAAGCTAAAACACAAATTTGGGAAACAAATGAGGGTACTGAGCATTCATTTAAGCCTCTTGTTCCCATGTGCTCTCCTGGAGGTTTCCGTGCTGCCAGCGAATGTGAGCTAGATGAATCAACCGTCCATGTAGGACCCACTCCTATAAATCTTCAATCTCCACTGGGACCTTCGTGAATTTTTCCCTATCATCGATATCCATCTCCTCGTGGTCGATGATGTGGGACGGGTCGTGCACGTATATCCTCAGATAAGATACGTAGAAGACGTCGTGCACCCGATGAAACTAAGGTGGATGGTCTAGGTGGTAAGCCACCTCGCCTACCCTACAGAGGCCCTGGAATAGTCCGATAAATCGTAGAGATAACTTGCCACCTCGTCGAAATCTCCATAGACCTCGTTGAGGTGATACCTATTGGAAGGTGGTGCCACCATCCTCAAACTCCAATGGTCTTCGTCTCTTATCAGCATAGGACTTCTGTCTGCTCTATGCTGTCTTCATCCCCTCCTGAATGATTTGTACCTCTTTCGTCGTAGCCTGAACCATCTCTGGTCCTATAAGTTCTGACTCCCCTGGGTCAGTCCAGCATAGAGGTGACCATCAAGGTCGTCCGTACAGTGCATCGTAAGGGTTCGTCCTGATGGTGGAGTGGTAGATGGTGTTGTATGCAAACTCCACCAAGTTTAAATGATCCTCCTAGCTGTGACCAAATTCGAGTAAACATGCACGGAGAATGTCCCCGAGAGTCTGAATGGTTCTCTATGTCTGACCATCCATCTGAGGATGGAAGGCGGTGCTCAAGAAAAGTCATGCACCAAAAGCCTCATTTAACCCCTTTCATAGCCAGGAAGTGAAACGAGTATCTCGATCAGAGACGATAGTTGATGGAACACTATGTAACCATAGGATCTCCTAAACATAGAGGCATCTCAAGATCTATACTGAGACCATCTCTATAATTGATAGGAAGTGGGATGACTTGGTGATTCGGTATACGATATCCCAGATAGAGTCGTGTCCTATGAATGTACATGGAAGTCCCATCATGAAATCCATGGATTTCCCATCCCACTGCCACTACAGAACCTCTAAGGATTGTGCCAAGCCTACTGGTAGCTGGTTCTCCACCATCAATTACTAACAAGTGAGGAACTGAGAGACAAACTCTACTACCACTTTATTCATACCTGGAAACCAGTGCTATCGTCTGAGTTCCCGATACATCTTCGCCACTCCTGGATGTACCGCTAGAGGGGAAGTGTGAAACTTCATCATCACCTCCTACTGTAGTGAAACTGGTACCATGGTACTTCCTCTGAAGTGGATGAAATGCTTTCCACCAACAGAAAATCAATCAATTACCTTCCCTAAGGATATATGAGCATGTCATTCCTCACAGTCAACATCCCATGCTGCACCTCTCTGAAATGCTGTTGAAGTGGAGGAGTGACTATGAAAGACTATAGAAAGGCTACTCCGTCTCTATCCACAAAGAATATCTACATCGCTGCCAGCTTCTCTGTCACCTCTCCTAGCAACTGAATGCTTGATCTTTTGATGATATAATCTACTACAATGTTCCACTTCCCAAGAGTATAGAATATCTCGAAGTCATAGTCCAGAAAAAACTCAATCCATCACCACTGTCTCAAGATCAGGTCCTTCTACGAGAAGATGTACCTGAGACTTTGGTGGTCTGAGTAGACTATAAAACACTCGCCCATCAGATAGTGTCGTCACATATTCCAGGAGAATGCCACGGCTACTAACTCCAGGTCATTGGTAGCATAATTCTGCTCGTCCTATCTCAACTATCGTGAACCATAGGAGATCACTTCTCGCTCATGCATCAGGACACACCCAAGTCCAGCCCCTGATGTGTCGCAGTAAACTACGTAGCCTACACCCTCCTCTGGTTGCCTCAAGATGGGAACACTAGTCAACCTCTGCCTCATCTCCTAAAAGCTCAGCCGGAATCTCTCTGACTACATGATGGGTTTCCCCTTCTTCATCAAAGCTGAAAGCGATGCTGCGACTCTGTAGAAGTCTGGAACAAATCTCCGATAGTACCCAGCCAGTCCCAGGAAACTCCACACCTTCATCACACTCCTGGGTTGCTCCCATGCATGTACTACCTTGAACTTCACTGGTTCCACTGCTACTCCAGCCTCTGAGATTACTTTTCCCAAGAAATGAACCTCTCAAATCCAGAAATGGCACTTCGGGAGATTACCATAAAGATGGTGCTCTTGTAGTGTATCCAGTACCACCCATAAATGGTAGGTGTGCTCCTCCTGAGTAGTCGAGTAAGTCAATATGCCGTTGATGAGGCCTACAACAAAAATATATAGGTAAGGCTGGAAGATCCTTTTCATGAGACTCAGGAACACTGCTATAGCGTTGGTTATGCCGATGTGCATAACTAAGGACTTATAATGGCCATATCAACACCTGAAAGTCATCTTCTGCACATCCTCGTCTAGAAATCTAAGATTGAGATATCTTGACCTAAGGCCTATCTTTGAGAACCATTGTGACCCCTTGAGCGGGTCAAATATGTCTTCAATCCTCAGAAGTGGGTAATTTTTCTTCACTGTCACCTGATTCATGCGATAGTAGTCGACCCATAGTCACAAGCATTCATCTGTCTTCTTGGCGAACCAAATCAGTGATGCCCATGCTGAAACACTAGATCAGATAAATCCCTTCCCTTGAAAGTCTTCCTTCTGTACCCGTAGCTCATGAAGCTCAGCAGGAGACATCCGATATGCTAGAGTAGATATCGGTGATTCCCCATTGTACAGGTCAATGTAGAGGTCTACCTCTCCGTGAGGAGGTAGTCTTGGAACATTGTCTGGGAAAACATCCAAGTACTGATCCACCATAACAGGAAAACTCGGACTCCGGACACCAACTGCTCCGAGGATGAGACTAACCAACTGATGTGTGATCAGCTTCCCCCTCCTCTGTGTAAGTCCATCCTGCATTGCAAAGGCTCCCTTTTTTCCAGTAAAGGTGAACCTTCTCTCATCTGTGAGGATACACCGCACATTGTGCCTAATACAGTCAATCTGAGCATGGACTGTAGATAACCAGTCCATACCCAAGATAACGTCATAAGGCCTCGACGCCACTATAAGAAGATATCAGCTGAAGCTCTCGCCTCCTAGAGTAATCTCACACTGTCATCACCAGTGTGTAATCGTTGAGTCTGCTCCCATAGGAGTCTCTAGTAATACAAAATAGTGATGCTCATGCTCGAGAAGTAGAGTTTAGGGACATATATGGTTCAAGGTACAATTTTAGTTTCATATACTATAGTGTCTATTTTCTTCATACATGACCATTAAACTATTTTAACACTATAGAATTTATAAAAAGATTTGGTTTAGAGATCCAATATTAATATGGGGTGATGAAACATAATACATCACTAGGGATCCAAAAAAAGAGTTTAGGTTGGGGGATGTAGTGACCAATTGATATATGTAGCAATAAATTTATAATTATACATTGTATCCTCATGGTTATGGGTTCTGATATGATACTCATGACGGACTAGCTTGTTCCTATTCATGCATATTTGATAGTAATCACTATAGGGTGTATTTTATGCCATCTAATAGTGGTGTATATATAAATAAATGTGAACATGAAGTCATGGTAATTTGAGTTAGACCCATACATCATGGGATAGGCAGAGTGATAGCCCACATTTCAAGTATTTAAGAAGGATATTTGGGAATGTGAGGTATATATTTCCCACAGTCGATGGATCCCTTCTATGATATCTTCCTCAATAACTTTTCTATTCTATCCTTGGTTTAATAGTTATATTATTCCATTGAGTGTGTTCGTGGAGGGAAAACTACACCTATCCCACCCTTCAGGATAAGTACTATAAAGTGTATGGAACATAAGTGGTAGTTGGAAGACCTATAAACCAAGGATTTTATATGTTCTAGTACATAAAAATGGGGTTCGATCATCCTTATTCTAAAAAATATGGATCTTAACATAAGTCTTTGTGTTTATTATCTATAGTTGAAATCTTTTATAGTTAATAATATGTATCTACTCCAATTTATAGATGACCACCATTTCTAAATCCAATGAAAGTGTTTTTTTCTCAATGGATCGTTTGGGAAAATGTTATCACAAGATGCATATCAGACTATCGGGCATACCAAATATAATTTTATGCATTCAATATAGATTTCATGAGTATATTGTGATTTCATTCAATCTCATGGACACGTCAAATGTTTTTAGGGCTATGATGAATATGGATTCCCCCTATATGTGGATTCTTTTTTGTGTTATTAACAGACAAAATATTGGTGGAGTAACATACTTGAAACGGTGATGAAAAGAAAAATGAAATTACCTTAGTTGCACTTATGGAACACTAATAATATTTTAATCTCACAAGGTGAAGCATTTGTATTGATAAGGTTCAATTTCAAGGTCATGTTATAAAAGAATCGAGAGTATCTGTGAACCAAGGGACGTTGTGAATCATGGTTTTTTGAGGAATCCTAATAATTTTATTTTTATTTTTAGCATTTAATGGGACTAGATAATTATTATAAGAATTTCATAAATGATTTTTCACTCCTTCCAAATCCGCTTATGAGCATGAAATATAGGTTAGTTATATTTATAACGTTATAAATTTTGATTGATAAATTTACAAGTTGAGTAGAAGGTCGAATGTAGTGAAAATTATAATTTTATAAAAGTCAAGATGTTTTTATAATTATTATTATTGAAGATAAATCATTTTAATCAGTGAGCCTTAAATATTGGGGCATTGGATCATAACATACATTCCTCATCAGTTGAGACATCACAAATAATTTCCATGACGTGTAAGCTCGAGAAGGAAGTCATTTTTCATCACATAAGTTTTTTGAGACATGTTCAATTGCTATATTATTTTTTATTTATAAATTCATTAAAATACAAAAAAATAAATTTAGGAGGAATGATTTTCATCTCTAGAAGGACATATGGGTTGAAAACCTATAGTAATTTGACATTACGCTTCCCTACATGCTAGGAAAGGAAATAAAGTTGTTTGTTGATCTGATAAGGAAGAAACAAGCACAGGATGTTCAGGAGGAATGTAGAGAGTGTTTTTTGATGGTATTGTTTTCATATATTCCCCTTGATGATCAATTGATTCTTGGGAAGACCACTCTTATAGGCGTTGTCGTGACATTCCCACTTCCAGATGGAGTAAAGTGGGAAAATTATAATTTCAAAGGCATGTTCCTATTAGATATAATTACTACTGTGGAAATTCCTCCTGATTGGGTTATAAATGACAATTATACCATATGAATTCAAGGAAATATTAGGCATCTAATGGATATCCAAGATGTGTCCATGAATCATACACTTGATTTTTCATATAAATGTCATCATTATGTTACTAAAATGTATCATTATTAGTATCATAAGTATTTTTCTCATGTTTTAATGATACATGTAAATTATTTTGTTATTATTAGTTCAACATGAATGTATGAGAAGGTGGAAATAGATACAATGGGGCTTCTTATACTTGTTTCCAATTCCATACTATTATTGGGATGATATCCTTATGGATTTCATGATGGATTTTCCTATTTCACCTCAAGGCAACGACAATGTATGGGTTATTATTGATATGATGAAGATGTTCATCAAAGTAGTACCTATTTGGGAGACTATATTAGTTGATGGTCATGGGATACATTACATCCATGATATTGTAAACCTTCTGGGGGGATCTCTTCACACTTGTACAGTATAGGGACACTAAATTCATGTCAATGTTCTGTTAGGGATTATAGAATGAACTAGGATCACATGAACTACTATATATATCCTATCACACACAGTGCATTGCTCAATTAGACCATATAATATAAGAATTATAGTACATTCCAATAAAATGAATCCTTGATTTTGGGGGTCCTTATAAAAAAACATATACATTAGGTCAAATTTTACAATTATAATTGATACAGTATGGCTATTTCTATTTCTATTTATAATGTAATTTATTAGGTGTCATTCTAGTCATCTATATGTTGGATACATGTATAGGATGAATCACTACATTGGCCACATATCTTTTAAGAGACCATGATGTAGGTACAACTAATTAGAAAGCAGATAAATAAAACTCATTCTATGAGGATTTATTATACTGGTCATCATTAATAACATATAAAGTTTTTTTGGGGGGATAATGTGTTCCTACATGTATTTACTATACTTGGACATCGAAGGTATAAGAGGCAGGGATGGTTATCTCCTCCATTCATCCACCAATTAGAGATATTTCAGGGATTCATGATAGTAGATTATCTATTTCACATACTTTTAAGGTATTTAAATATTTAAAACATATTACCATGTTTCACAGCTACTCTTATACTATTCTGACACATCACATAACCTTTATCATGATTATGATGACATGGAGGTTGAAGATTTATTTGAGGAGAACCATATACAAATTATGGATTTGAGAACGAAGCTTACCTGAGGGAGGTTAGTCCCTATAGTACAATTACTATTATATAAAGTCTATATACATGAAGACATAGTTGTGTGAGAATCTGATTTATGATCTTAGCTGTTAGAAAACCATGTAGATGACATAAGGCAACCTTCATATGGGAAAAATTATGATGAGTCATCATATATGGGGGAGACTATGAGATACTAATTTTTTTGAAAGGCATGTGATATTTTAATATTAGTTTTACCCCTTCCATATTCCATTCATACATGTTATCAATTAATTTATAAAGGATTCATTGTTTCACGGGCTTCTATGAAGTCTGGAGTCATGATTTATGAAAAAAGGGGCAAGAAAAATATTTGATCAAATTATGCTATATAGGCCTCATTGTTTTGAAAAAACATATGTGGTGATGTAGTGCTCCATATAGGGGAAAATATTTGATGATAATGGTTAGAAAAAAAAAATCCCCGACTGTGAATGTCCACTATCCAAGTATTGTATCTCGACTAGGGTTGGTCCATTGACTTTCCAACCATGTTTCCAAACAATAGACCCTTAATATTGTGAAGAATATATTATTTTACACATTGTCTCCTTAATTCTCTAAACCCCTCAATATTTCATCATTTCACCATCATCATAGCGTGTGAGAGATCTATCCCACTATCTTTCTTTTTTTAATATCCTCCATATAGAGACTATTATTTGGATGTCTTCTATCACATTGGATCTCCACAACAATGATCCCTAGTACTCTTCCTTCCAATGATTTATACACCCTATGAAATCTGATTCACATGAAAGATCTCAATCCTATTTTGTTTTAGTATTTTTTTTCATATTCTTCCCTTTTATCCCAATATATTCAGAATATGAGGATTATATTGGAAGATGAGTATACTACATATCTATGGTAGATGTTCTATGTGTTTACCACCATTGTTTTGATTTCCACAATATGGTTTGTTTTACTTTTCATTATAATATCCATGAATCAAAACAATTTTAGATCAAATTAATTATTTTAGTGGTATTAATATGAAATTGGGTTTCCTCCCCATTAGAATGAACCATTTTAGGTTCACTAATGCATTAATTGATGCCTATTGGGGTGTTCCAATCATAAGACCACCGTCGGTATTATAGATAATGAAATTGTTTCCACACTATGTGGTGTATATCCTTACAAAATAAATTTAAACTGTTAATTAAATGGGATATTTTTTAACATTATGTGACTCATAATCATATGATATGTTTTGGAAAACAATTGAGGACAATTTCCATTTTTTGGAACTTATTGGATAATTGATATGAAATAAAGGGGAATGGAATTGACATTTTACCCTGAACAACATCACTTAGTAAATTTAATTTATAGATTTTATTATGCTTGTAGTTGGATGATTATATTATTAATGATTATGGTATCATACCATGAGTTATTTATATTTAAACCATTCCCTGGGTGATATAGGGACTCCATTTATATTTTTTCAAGGGATTTGATCATTGGATCATACTAATTTATCAATGCATCTTGTAGGTGAAATACCATACACTAGTTTTTAAATTTGATTTAGATGTGAGTTCCTCATAATGGCACTGCGTTTTTTCCAATCTTATACATATAAATTAGGAATTAAATGACTTATATAATCATATAATATATAACATTATATTTATTTCTCATACATCGTTATATATATTATTATTTTTTTAAGTAGATAATTGATTCTAAATAGGTGATTCTTTTTGAGATCGAGTAGTGTAGCTCTTATAGTGAATTTACAAGGGTATTACCCAACACAAATGACCTAAATCTGATAAACCTAATGGATTTAATGATGAATAAATACCTAAAAATCACATTACTGATTATTCTTTCATGTACCTCATGTCCTAACATAATATACATAACCATAAAATGAAAAATTATCTTAGATATTATTACATACTCTAAAGAATCTATGGTTGGAAGAGTTTCCCATGATGAAACCTTAAAATCATGCTTCATTAATTTACTATTTACTTATAATTTAAATTGACATTGCTCATTATGTATTTATAGAATAGTTTAGGTTAGACCATGATGTTGATGTATTTTTGAGTATATCTCACACCCTATTTGGGTCATTGATCAGTACTTGTGAATTTTTATTTGATACTGGTAGGGAAAAAAAAGAAACAACCTATTTTGGATGTTGTAATAACCTATAATGATGAAATAATGGTAGCATTTAACAAATCCCTTGCCTAAGATTCCCATGGATAATGTTTTTCCAATTTCTTATTTATTTTTTCATGAATTGTTTTATACCCTGCTACCATGTAAACATTTTCCCCTTTGTATTACACCAGTTGTACAAGTACATTCCATGATCAAAATTTTTATTTTTACACTAATTGCAATGTAAAAATATGTTACCCAGTTATTTATATATATTTTTTAATTTTAGTATTTATTTGTTATTACACTATTCTAACACACTTATTATTGGGGTACAGTATCCCCAATAATCCATCTGAAAACATCATTGCTAGTTAGAATCCTCTCTTGTATGAGAACTATTAATATGGCCTTGTAAACCACCATATTAGCGAACTATGTTATTCGATCATGGAATGGTTTGTTTTAGTATCCATATCCAACAACAAATTTTTTTTATTATAATACATGTTCTTTTATGGAGGACTTCTTCCTCACAGACTAAAGTAATTTTTTTGTATCAGCACCTTACATGACTTCTTTAAATAGTGGAGTTAAGGTTTATAGTATATATTCATTACATATGAATCATTATAAGTGTTTATTATATCATATATATTCATAACATTAAATTCATTGAAACATTATAATGTCTGGTCTGCATACATGTGGACCATCACCTTGGGGAAGTGATGTGATTCATGTTCCATCACTAAAATAGAAATGATTTATATACATATATTTAAAGAAGTAATATGATGTATATTATATTATGATAATTGTTTAAAGATAAAATAACACTAATAATATCTCCATAATTATTATTGATAAATTAAAATGTAACTCTTGAAAATGACGTCCTTGTGTGTCCATTATTGTCATGTGGTTCATTTTTTAAAACCAACTTTCATTATTTATTTTAAAATCATATTTATTTTATAAATATTAAAACGATTTTATCATTATCATTCTCTATATCGTGTAATATTTTCCTCTATCACCGTATTCAATCGACTGAAATCTTTTTTTACAATTGTATCGAAAATCATCATGAAGGGAAACATTAAATTAATATAATATTTGATTCTATATAACATGAAAATAAGTGATATAAAATGAATAATAAACATGAAATTTTTAGATAAACAAATATATAATTAATATAAATTTATTTTTTAGGAATTTCATGAATGTATAGGATGAGTGTGACATAAGGAAAGGGAGATTCGCCTATACACCCTCTCTTAATATTCGCTTAAACATATCATTTTATTCATGATTATATTTTAAAAATATTTTAAAAATTCCATTTTGTAGAAATAAGATATTTTTTGGGGTTTTCAATAAAAACACAATTTCACCATTATCTAGGTAATTTGTATTTCAAATTTTTTTAATGGAAATGGTATTTTGGATATCTAAAAGTGTATTGGATAATGTTTTTAATGATTTTTTCAAGGGGATTATATTTAAATGTTTAATGAATAAGAAAATTTGTTGATCGTCTGGTACATCAATATTTAATATGATATATGACCAAATACAAAACTAGTAATACATTTTTTCAGCTCCATTATAGCTCATGGGTGGGCACATACATCATATACAATGGGTTCACCAAAATTGAGTTTGGTTATCCCAGAAAAGCTTATACATTTGGTGCATAGAGATATAGTTGGGTTAGCGTGATATAGAATAAATAATGGGTTCTCCTAGATATTTCATTAATTAATTGGGTAGTGTATATTATTATAATAATAAATATTTATTGACATACTGAGGAGGATTCTCTTATGAATTTAAGTGGTATCCAATTATTTCGAACATGATTTTTTATTTTAATGTTATATATTTAATGAATGAGATTTTACTTTATTTAAAAGAGGATTAAATAATTCATTTAGGGAAATGTGTCATTGTTTTCATGGTGAAATTATTTATTTTATTCACTGAAATAACAAGAAGTTAAAGGAAAACATTTCAATTGTTTTTATTATTATCACTGAACTAATTGTTTTTTCTCTTTATATTACGTAATAATACTTTTTTTATGTCCTGTATATTTAAAAACATTTTCAATATATTTAATGGTGTTTAATGGGAAAAATTGAAGTTAGGTACAATTTCATGTTTTTTTAAAAAATAAATACTATTTTATTTAATAATTTTATTTTATTAAAAATGGATAATAATAAAATATCTTCACCTTCTAAAATATGGTTCTGATTGGTATGACTTATATAATATTTCACTAATATATAAACATGAAAAGGTCATCATGAATGTATGATATTTAACTATTGACTATAGGCTCATTATTATGCTATTTTTTAAGGTTTTTCCTTATATTTTGTACAAATATTTCATTAGAAATCATTAGAGATTGCGATGATTTTATACGATTTTTTCATAATAATTATAGATAACATCATGGATTTAAAAGTTAAAGGTTTGTTGTATTTTTGAAGTCATAAAATCTAATTTATTATTTTATGTGACAGATTTTAAGGTGATTAATGTTTTATAGAGATCTTATTTTGAATGTTAATCGACATAGGTATAAAGGATTACATGTTAATGGGTCATGGAATTTATAAGGTTATTTTATTGACAAAGAATATTTCAGTATAATATAAATTTAATAACTTAATATTTTAATGAGGTTATTTTCCTTATATTAAGGATTGTTTGACTTGATTAAGCTATTGTAATCTTTAACAAAAATATTATACCTTCCAATTGTTTTTATTATCACTATTATTTCAAAATCATTTTCAAATGGTTGTGATTTCTTCTTCAATATTATAATAAAATTTATGATATTTTTAAAAATATAAAAAAATTATTTTTCAGTAATTATTTCACACATTGAATTATTTCCATTTTATTTCAAAATATCCACTATTACCACCTTCAGAAATCATAAAATATTATAATATAGTTGAACGATTACATTATATGAATTAGGAAATATGAAGGAAGATAATGGGAATATGAAGGAAATATTGAGGTCTAAATTTAAGGATTGAGTAATTTTCATATTATTAATGAATGAAACATTATAGGATTTATATATATTATTCCCAATGATATAATGCAAAAAATTTATTTTTGGAATCATGTATTAACGAATATGATGAAAAAACATGGTTAATTTCATTTTAATGATGTTGAATGAATGATGTGTTTATATATATAATTTTTAGTGTTATAATTTTGTGGTATACTTTTGTATGATCATAGGATTGAAACCATTAAGAATTTAAGTATAGTGGAAGAACATTTTGGATACTATTATTTGATGTATATTGATTTTTGTGGTATATGTAATAATTAATTTTATTATGTGTCATAGTTATTTAAGGAAGAAGACACTTCATTTTGTGAACATACGTTTAATGGTATCAATATCGGTTAGAGATTATATTATCATTTATTTTGAGATAATTATGGATCACTAAATTTTGGGATAAATGAGATGAATGTAATTATATAAACATTGTGGTTAAAAGAATCATTAATATATAAGTTATTAATGATTTTTGTGGATGTTAATAATTTTTTAAAAAAATTTATTTAAAAAATATATTTTTTAAAATAATAAAATTCAAGTCTAGTGTTACACGTTCATGTCTAATAGGGTTTCCGATATAGAACACACAACTTAAAGAAGACAAGGGAGAACGGTGTACTACTATCCAACATGATTTTCAGATTAGTATGACATTTTTTATTTAAAGGATTTGATATATGGTGATTAAGTTGAATTTGGGAATAAAAAATTTATCATATAGATAGCCTGTGATTGAAATGAAATTTCATTATTAGGTGATAAATATTATTATAAAGTAATATTACCATAATATTTAGGATAATTATATGAATATGGTAACTAGAATATTATGTGACTGTTTTCGAGGAATAAAGTTTGAAATATCACTTAGAAGAAATTATGATCTTTTATGCATTTATGATAATTATAGTTAAAAATTGAAATTATGATTATATCATAGAGAGAATATGATTATTTTTTATACATTTTAATGTAATAGTTTACGACTAATTGATTTTAATTAGAGATAAATGTTAATGTTTCATAGAAGAACATGTAATAATTTTGTTCTATAGTCTTAGTCAAGAATTGTTTATGGAATTTTATGGATATATATTTTTTGAATAATCAATTTTTACATATTTGTATTACAATAATTCTTGGTATATTAATGTATTATTATTCATCTGATGGATCACACGATTTAGTAATTATATTATATTATTATAATCATTTTTTTCATTTTAATATCAAAAGAAAATATGAATATATTTTTTTCTTCATCTGGGATTTTGGGATTTGTTAGATGTATATTTTTAGGATTCTAGAATGAAACAATTCATTTAATTAATCATCATTTATACAAAAATATCCTATTTTGGGGGAATTGATTGAGGGATAAAATTAATCATGTTGGTTAAATACATTTCCTTATGATTATTGTTATTATAGTAGACACATTACCCAACTATACAAAACATTCCATTGAAACAAAAATGTTATCCTATTGTATTTTTTAATAAATTCGTAGTCTCTACAAAAAACCTAGGTTTTTTATTTTGTTGTCGTTGACTATATATGTACCATGTTCTATATTACACTTTATTAGTCATTGGGAGTTAGTTTTTTATTCCATAACCATGTTATATTTTCCCATTAAGGTTTTATTAATTGGAAACATAGTATGGAAAATTCTGGATTACATTCAATATTACATATCCCTATTTCTATGAAGATGTTTTATAAACCATTTTTAAGATGTGGAATTTTAAAAAATCAATTTTTTAATTTCAAGAAAAATTTTACCAAGCATGATTTCAATTTTTTCGGAAAAAAATTCATAATTTAGAGGGAGAATATAATAATCCAATATATTAAATGAAGGATATTCTAGAGAGTATACTTGATACCCAACATCAAATAGAAATGAACAATGAAATATATTTATTTAAATTTTTCTTTTATAACATAGATGTTAAATTAGATGGAATGAATAGTATTAGTATAATTATGAAATGCTATAGGGATAAACAGATTATTAATTTATTAACTAAATCTTCATAAATATGAAAATTATTGTTTGTAATGTAAATTTATTTTTAAAAAATATTCTTGTATTAAAAATGTATTTTATTACATTTCATGACAAATTATTGCAATTAATTTATATTAAATTTATAAAATTTATTTGAAAAAATTATTTCTCATTTTTTAATTCATTATTTCAATACTATATAAGGATTATTTTTAGGTAATTTAAATGAAATATTTATTTTTTGATGAAAAGTGAAAAACGTTACCAATATTGGAATGCGAAATGTTTTAAATGAATTAAAAATTTGAGATATTTTATTTTTTTAATTGATATATATTTATTTCATTGAAAATTAAATATTAAAATTATTTTTTATGAAATATATTTGAAACCTAAATTTAGGATAATTTTTTTATTGAAAAAGGTATTTTCTGAATAATTATTATTAAACATGATTTTATGATTTTATTTTAATGAAAATTTTGATAGTTCATTCCATGAATATTCAAAAATTGATTCGAAATATCTATTAATTTTTTAAAAATTTTGTAATTATTTCCAATTTATTTTATCTAAAAATTTATAGTTCCCTTATTAATTTTTGCTACCACATTCCACTATAAATCAGGTAGTTATGGGCTATAAATTATATCATAAGGACATGAAAATGAGTCTAACATATCAATCAATTTTATTATATGAGTGCATTTCATCAATAATCACTGATTATTTGGTAATATTATTAACTTTCATATGGTGTTTATTATGATATTTATAATATTGTTTTGTAAAAAAAATTTAAACTAATGTCGCAATTTAGTTATTAATATCAATAATATTTAAATCATGGGTTTAAGGAGGATATGGTTGGTTATAGAATGTAAAATTAAACAAAAATATTTATATTCATTATTATTTCTTATTTTTTATTTTTATTTAAGAAATAACTTCCTCAAATTATTAACCAATGCAGATACATAAACTATTCAACTAATTTTATAATAAAATATTTGTTATTAAAATTGTTAAATTTAATATCATGAGATAATAATAAAATTTTTATTTAAATGAAATTCAATGAATCTAATGAAATATGTTATTCAAATTTTATATTTTATAATGATGTTATAAATATAAATGTAATGAATATCACTAACAATTCACATTTTCATATTGAATAAGTTATATATATATATTATTAAATGATAATATATATATATATATATTATATTCATCATATTTAGTAGGATATGGTTTAAAATATCTAGTATTTTCTATTTGTGGTCAATTTTCCCTTTTATTGAAACAATAGTGACCAATAATGCTTTTGAAACATTGATAATCCTGTAATTTTCAAAGGGTTAATATAAGCAGTAGAACAAAAGAAAATTGGTAAAAATGACATCCAATCTAGTTTAAATTTTATTTTATGTTGTAATTTATAATAATATTTATCATATATATTAATATATTAAATATATATCTATTTATATATTAAAAATAATTTATATTAATTTCATATTTTTTAAATGTCAATTGATCCCTATCCCCACCATGGAAATGGAAACTGCTCCTCAACATTCCATATCACATAAAATTCAAATGGATAAAATAATACATACCCAAATCCATTCCAATAATCCATCCAATAATTCTATATATCTTCATTTTGGAATAATCAAATACTTATATTTAAGAAATATATGTGTTGATTTAAATTCATGGAAAGGGATATTCATTTAAAAATAATTTATTAACATTCACTAAAAATTATCTTTTTCTTAAATTTCGTTATTTTGAAAATTTTATTTAAAATTTAACTACTTAAATATATTATTATCCGTTTTTATTCAATGAAAATTCGGTTTCCCCTTTTTTGGTTTTTTATTGAATTGCGGTTTTAAAATAGGAATGAAATTTTCATAACTAAATATGTTTTTCATATAGCAGAAAAATTTCCCAATGGTTTTATGGAAAATATATAATAATAAAATGTTTTGTTAATTCTATGGTAAATTATAATTATATATGTGAAATGGATGATCCTAATCGAAATGGTAAATTTGGTTGATCTAAATTATAATCCATGAGGGAGCTTAATACATCTTATATATTGTGTGGACAAGGATAGCACCAGGTGAGTCCATTATAAATTATATAATGGTTGAGCATAGATAGTGCTATGTGAGCCCAAAATTTATTATACTATTTGTTTACCAATATTTTTATTCAGTTAATTAGTTAATGTTAATTGTGTTAATATAAATTATTGATGGAGTTATTGAAGATTTTTCTCTTATATATTTATCTAAGATTAAAATAATTCTAACAAGTGTGAGTAATGTGCCTCCATATCATTCCGTAAAAATTTTTATTTAATTTTCATGTGTCAAATTGTTTTTATTTTAGGAAAAATTTCATGTGTCATAATGTGGAAATTATTTGTTTTATTAAATCAAATAACTTGGAAATAAAGGAATGAATTTAATGGGTTTTAGTTTTTTTCAATGGTATAATGGTTTTTATTATTTTAATTCCCCTTACTATGATGTTTTTACTCATCCCACACTTTTTAAATAAAAACAATAAATTAAATGATTTTTGGGTGAAATGTATAATTCATGTTAATGTCTTATTTATTATATTGAATAAAATTCATCTTCTATTTCAAAGACTCGTATTTTTAGACAATGTATACTCATAAAACATCATAAATTTATAATTTATTTTATTTATTTGTATAATTTATTAAATAATCATAAATTAAAACAAACATTAAATTGTCCTCTTTAATGCAAGTAAATAAAATCATTAATGAAAGATCATGATTATGTTATTTTATATGGTATGGTCCTTACATAATTGATATAAAATTTATCTCTAAGTCCGAATTTAATATTTGTCTCATGGGATGCATGAAGAATCACAATAGAATATTTCAATTGTGTGAGGAATTTTATATTTTGAACACCAGTAATATTAAATGTACTATTAAAATCTCGAAAGGTAAATTTATTCTTTTTGTAGATAGGAATGAAATAAATTATACCTTTAACTTTTAATTACATATAATTTGATAACTACATTCCCTAGGTGTAATAAAAGGTAAATATTGGATGTGACATTGAATGTTATGACACATTAATGTAAATACATTAAAAAACAATACTAACAATTGATTTATAAGAGATATATCATAGCATGCATATAGTCCATCAAAACACTGTGACCATTTTTAATATGATATGAAACATAATTCATGAATTAAATATATTGGTTATTTTAAAATTTTAGAAACATTATATTCAATGCACATAGATTTATTTAGTCCCGCACAAATTGGATTTATTGGATTAAAATAATTCATATGTGTCTAAGTTGATAACTTCACATGATTTTTATGGGTAAATATTCTATAAAATTAATAATTTTCTTTAATAAAACATAATCTTATTTTGAAAATTAGACAATTAATCCTTTTAAATTTTCATATTAATCATTGGGTTGAGTTTGAAAAAAATTATTTTCAAACATTTTTTAAGGAAGGCATAACTAGTAACATTAAATTTCATAGAACTCCCACGAAATGGTGAATTTTAAATCATAAATAAATTATTATTGATATTTAAATGAAAATATAGGATGAATACAAAACTTCAATATTATTTTGGATCATGAACATACTACTTCAGGTTAGGATATAAATCAATTCGTTCTTAATCTGTTGCTTTATAAAACATCACACATGTTTAGGATAAGAATAAATATAGAAATATCATACTTTGATGTATTTTAATGTAATTTATTTCTATGAAATACATAATAAAATATACATAAATTGGACCTAATAGATGACATATGGATTTTGCATAGTTACTATTCACCTAATAAGGCCAATAGTGTATTTAAAAATATGACAACAATATTGAAGAAACATTCTTGGCTATTTCTTATGAATGTGGTCATTTTATTATAATCACAAAACCATACAATAAAAAAATATTTTCAAAAATGATTTTCAAAAAATGTAGATAAATTATTTGTATAGTTGAATATTTGGAGCAATTATATCAAAATGTGTACCTTTAAATGTTTTTTGTTGATGTACATTATTTTACAATGACATTAAATCTAATAATATTAATAAATCATCTAACTTATCCAATGTATGGATATATAGATCAACCAGCCAAAACTCATAGTTCCCTATGGAATGAATGTAATAATTTTGAATTTATATCATAGTGTGAATGTTACCCATGTGATGTGGATTTATGTGATGAATATTGGGTTATAAAAATATAATATATAATGAATTCATCATATAAGAACAATTTTTTTTCATTTCAGGGACCTCATAAATATCTTCCTGTAATTTCAGTAATATCAACATTTCATAACTAACATGATGAAATTGGATATATTATTTTAAATTAATAGAGTATTATTTTTAAAGGATAAAATAAATTATTGTAAATTGATTATGAAGAAACCTTTGAAACATTAAAAATTCATTAATATTGTTTGTATTTTTTATCCTTTTTAAATTATATAAATTTTCCACTCTATCAAATGGTATTGGATAGTGATTTTATATAGAGATATGAATAAGACAATTTTTATTCTTAATAAACACAATTTTTTGAAATTAAAAAACATATGAATCATTTCTTCAAACATACATTCTATATCAATAGATTTAAATTACCCCCCTCAAAAAAACAAATTAGGATAGTCGTACATGAATTTTACTTCAAAACAATGTTTTTAAGGGAGTTATTGATTAAAAAAAATTAGTAATTTTTAAATGAATTCATCATTATTCAAATATATATTAATGAAATTATATTTTATGTAACACAAAAATCACTTTTGGATTCATTTTTGGAACATAGGAAATCATTTTTTAAATGAGTTTAATAGGTGTACTAATTTTTTTATTAGTATTAATATTTAAAAAAATACAAAAGGAACATTAATATGTCAATCAAAATATAGAATAGATTGACTCAGGAAAAATGGTGATGAAATTGAAAAATGAATATGTACTCATATAAAAACATCTACTATATTTGATAATTATGAATCATGAAAAGTATTTGATAAAAAGAAAGTTCTACAGTTGATTAGATGTAAAATATTCTATATAGATAATAAACTAAAAAAATGTTTTTAGTATGGTTCTGTACCAAATTTCAATAAAATATAAATTAATTTTATATTAAATAAATTTTATAAAATTTTAATTTTATTATGTGATATTTAGATATTTGATTATTTTATTCATCTATAAATGTTTTTTAAAAATTTATTTTAGTTTTTAAATTTGTTGGATATAAGATTTATAATAAATAAAATCTTTTACATGTATATTTTTTTGAAAATAAATATTGTCTTGGTCATGTAAGAAAAACATTCAGTAAAAGTTTTCTCTTTTTAAGATGAATATGCATATGTTAAAATATGTGGTGCTCATGTTTTGACACACTTTTACAAATCTCATGTTAATTTTTGTAAAAATAAAATTTTGAATTATAATGCATGTGATATTAGATTTTATATAAACACAATACATCACTTGTGAGAAAAGAAAATTCATATCATACCCCATTTCAGTTTTGATCACACACAAAAGGATATATTATTTTACATTTTAATGGAAAAAATGATCATCCTTCTGATATTTTTAAAACACCTCTAAAATTTGATAGAATTCATTACTTGAAAAAGACGCTTCTATTAACCTAAATAAAATTATAATTAATCCACATCAATATTTAATTATATCCTTATAGTTAAAAACTTTTTAATAACAAGATATAAGTTTTATCATTTCTATTTTCTATTCATTTCCATCTAAGAATTTCCCACAAAATCATTTGATGGTTATATTTTAAAGCCATTTATTTTTAACTGAAATGAGATTATGTCGATGATACATAGGAATAACCCAATGGCCCTTATATTTTATTATGAATTCATAAATTTAATTCACCCTAAAAATATCTTATGAAATTAGATATTAAAAATATGTTGGATATAAAATATTATTTAATTTCTATAATGCTATACAGGAAATATTTATAAAACATTTTTTTAGAATTTACTATTTCATTAGAATATTTTTCCAACTAATACATAAAATCATTTTAAAAACATTATAAATGATTATGTGTCGAATTTTTTTTTTAATTTTTAATCCTTCTAAATCACAATATTCTAAGAAAATATATCAATAACTAAATTTAGTGTAAGTGAAAAAATCCCAATTTTTTATATAAATAAAAATACATTCACATATCATTATTCTCACCATTTTATTTAGAGGATACAACTTTATAGTTCATTTAAATTTTTTCCACCCATTTATATGGTTAAATAATATCTTCTCATTTGTTATAATCAGACACCATGGTAGATTTTTATAATACAAATACTATTTCATTTATAAAAGTACTCTAGATAAATCAAGTTTGGTATGGTAAATATTAGTCACTTTTGGAAAAATGTATTTTCAATCAATGTTTTGAATCAATATCAGTCCGTAAAGTTGAATTGAATTTACAATACCCATACATAGTGATAGAGTTTTTTATGATCTCATAGTTTAATGAGGTTGTATTCTCATAGATAATTTCCTTCAATATTAATGGAAATATTTATTGATTCATCATTATTATGGTTTTTATGCTAGTGGGAATACTATTTTATGGTGATTCATTATTCATTAATAATTTTTTGTATGTTGATATTTTTTCTCGAATAATTTTAATTAGTGAGAAATCCTTTTTTACTTACTAAGAGAGGGTAATAATGTTATCAAATTTTTCACTTGATGCAAGAATAATATCCATGTGGTTTCAAAGTTATCTTAATCTAAGAAATTTTGATAAAGATTCAGAAAAGGTGTAGAAGACCATTGTGTTTTATTTCTTTTATAGTATGTGAAATTTCAAATAGAAAAATTGATTTTGAAATAATATAAAAGATATAATGTTTGGAACACTCAATCATAAGATTCTTTTATACCCAATGTTAATTAATAATGAATTGGTAAAATTCCATGGAAGATCGAGATATGAATAATATTTTTTTATCAAATATAATATATAATATTTCAGTTATTAAATAATTGAAAATATGTGGATATTTTGTTTTCCTATTGAAGAAGACATCCATAATTTTACAATAAACTTATTATTCTCCTATAAAATATTAGGTGATTAAGAAACATTTCATCAGATGAGTAATGCTAGAAAATCCTGTTATAAATAATCAATGTTTCCTTAAAGAAAAATAGGGGAAATATCTGATTTTTTCTTCATTGAGTTTATAATTAATAAAATTGAATATAAATATGGCTCTCTATGTTTTTTCCAATATTTTTTTGGAATAAATTGTAATTTTAGGAAAACATATTTGATAGATTTAATTATTACACAAAAAATAATAAACACAAAAATAAAGAAGTGTTTAATGTAGCAAGGGATTTCATAAGTGAAATAGAGTAATCTAATAAATATCTGTTGAAAAATAATGAATACGTTACCCAAATTACATATCATTATAATGAATAAAAGTTACCATTCATTATGTATCCATTATCTATTACTCCTCAATCTATTCCCTAATCATATGATTTATCATATATTGGGGATATAAATACACTTCCTATTTCAAAGGACAAGGGTAAATGTATTATTGTTGATGATTATGGTGGTTCACAAGGTGATCATAATATTTTTGATAAATAAACCTAAAAATATAAAAATAATTAGTTTTAAAATAATCCCATCCAAATAAACTATATCATGTACCAATTTAGATTAATATTTAATGATTTATTTAAGGTGTTTTTACAGATTTTATGTGATTTATAATATATTGATGAATCATTTACTCAATATTAAATATCACAAAAATCGAAATATATGGATGACGTGTTGTATTTCTATTTTTAGGAATAATATTTTATAGAACATGATAAAGAATAATAAACAGAAAGGTCCAAGAAATATCCTCAGTCAGATGAGGAAGTGAATGTGGTAGAAATTTGAAAATATCAATTCATTGATAAAGAATTACCCTCACCTCATATTGTAATGGAATAATTTTTTCTAGAAGATTTAAGTTATACAACAAAATATTCCCCTTAATGTATATCAATACAAACAAAAATAAAGTTGAATTGATTTGAAAATGTCACCAGGTGGAATTATGGTCTAGTAGAAACCATTCAGGATATTCAAGCTCAAAAAATCATTAAATGAAGGGATGATGTGATTTCTATTTCAATATCCATCAATAAATCCCTCATATACTAATTAAATTTTTTTATAAATTAATGTATATAACGGAAAATATTAATTTGAGTAATGAAACAAAAAGAACAGTAATACCTGGATGAGTCACACTGTAGAATACATATCATTTTTTATGGGAATGTTTCAGGGATCATGAGGTCAACAAAATTATATGAAAACTATGATGAAAAACACACTAATGATTTTATATAATTTTCAATTGGCTTTGATAATTTTATAGATATTTCTATGAAAAAATATGATATATCAAAAAAATTAATAAGATAGAGTTTCATGATGGAAGGTTCGAAATTCATGTGTCGATAAAAGAGTACATGGAGATAAACTAATGTGATATATGTAATATAGAGTTTGTAATAAATATTTATTTAATGGAGAATTATGTTTCGTATACTCAATAATTTTTTCAATAAATTTTCATTTATCTTATTATAAGAATGAAACTTCTCTCATAAATTGTTAAATGGATAATCTATTTTCATAACTACATTTATATTACATTAAAATATTTTATAAAATATCATTCTATTATTTTTATAAATTATTTATAGTGTGTGTCATCATTAATTGGTTAATTTATAAATCAGAAAATGGTGAGAATTTATAGCTCTAGAAAAATTTTCAGGTGATGAGGAATGTGTTTTTTATTCATTTTATAATAAAATGTTTTCAATAATTTTATGTGTATTCATATTTTCAAATATGTGGGATTTTTTATTTTAAAGACATCATTACAAAAATATATATTAAAACCACAATTCACTATGTATATTGTAATCATATTTATAATTATTTTAATTTGATACAAATAATGTTTTCGTATAAAGGTATAATATTTTTCAGATTGAGATATTCAATAAAATAAAATAAAAGATATTTTGAAAATATTTCAGAACGATGATTTACATCAACATCTAAAAAACAAGTATAAAGGACAACAGATGGAAGTATAAAAAATACACTAGATATAGCGCATACAAATTCCACCAAAATAAATTCTACAAATTCTTTCAAATAGACGTTATCTGATGGAGATATTCACATTCTTCTATAAGAACATTTACTAATACTAATATACACAAAAATTAATATTATACATGATGAAGACATGTTAATTTTAAAATATGAAATATTTGGATCAATGTATGGGTTTTTCACTAAATTACCATCAAACAAGTTGGTATTGTATGAAACTCCTAATGTGAATACAATGTTACCTAATTTATTTCAATCTAATACATAGAATTGTGTAATCTATCCACTGTATATCATCAATAAATAAGTCAAATCCATGAATATAAGAATAATTTATCAATAAAACGTTCTAATATTACTAATTGAAGATTAAATAATATTCATTCTAGGTGATTTTAGTTTTTAAACCTTATATAGCTTTCCATAATAATCAATTTTTAGAATTATATTATATATGATTTAATGTTGATGTCCCTGTATTCATTGTGTGTCTAGTTAATTTGATTAATTACTATTTAATATTGATAGATTCTTTTTTTATGTGTTTGATAAACATGTTCTTTATATTAGGAGACCCAATCTTTTCTAATAAAGTTACTAAGGGATGCATAGGATTTATCTATAATCACATTATATAGAATTAATTTCATTAATACTTAATGTTGTGTTCATATAAATCATTAAAATTTGGGGACAACGAAAAGAACATAATTAATAAATATTCTATTTGTTTACATTACATATTTTATAAAAGTATTTATAACATTATTTTTTTCAAACAAATTATTAATTGACTTATACATGTTTTAATAATGTTTATCTTATTTTCTAAAAATTGATTTCATTCTCTAGTTATATAGTATATCAGTAAAAACAATTCTGGTAGACATTCATAATAAAAAGTATTTTTAAAATTTTAATGTTAAAATTTTATAAAATAAAACCCAACTCCTATTATATTATTGAGAATAATTTTTAGGTTATTATAGTTAGAGAATATATTTCTAAGAAGAAGTTTATTTTAAGATATTCAATTATTAATTTCCTTT
The DNA here is from genome assembly GCA_963277665.1 of Viscum album. Classification (NCBI taxonomy): domain Eukaryota; kingdom Viridiplantae; phylum Streptophyta; class Magnoliopsida; order Santalales; family Viscaceae; genus Viscum; species Viscum album. The sequence continues at coordinate 1,361,083,620 of OY728162.1, read as the reverse complement.
CAATTCCATATAATCATATTAACTAATTATACTTTTTTATATGATGTCTAAACATTTCATGATCATAATTTAAAATGATTTAAATAAATTTAAATGGATTTCAAAAATCCTTCAAATTTTTTCTTCAATGGGTTTTAACTGAAAAGTTTCTATGTTATTAACGGTTTTATATCAAATTTTTCTTTCCTATAGATGTTCTTTATATTGACTACTTGTTCAAATTAATGTGGTGTGTATACTAAAAATTATATATATATATATATTTGAAATAATTTAGCAGGATTTAAAAATCAATCATTGTTTCAGTTTAATTAATTTTATTTCAAAAATTACTAAGGGATGAAGGGTTTTAGTTATAAATTTAATTAAATAAAATATGATTCATTTTATACACCATGTTTTCTTCAGAATTGTGTTAATTAATTAGTAATTTTGACAAGAATACATTGTATAATATTTTTCATTTAATTAATGTCATTTTAAAACATAAATCATAATGTTTTTTTTCAATTTCATTTGATTCAATTGTTATAAAATCAATAATGGTTCTGTAAAAAAATTTATATTTATTCAGAACTATTTTTAGTTATACACATTATTTATTTTATATGTTAATTATGATGCCTCATTGAAATATTATATCATTTTAACGCTTTAATTATTATATTTAAATCTAAATCTCTTGTCCTCGAATTCAAGAGGTTTTGAGGAAAATTTAATTAAATTTCCATATGTTTTGACTTAATTTCCCTTCATTAAAGTATGCTTCATATTATGCACATATTTTCATTGGTAGAGTGTATATACTAAATCATTGATATGTTTTATCATTGGAGAATTTATAAACATGTTAATTTATATTTCTTCTCGATTTCATTCTTTTATAGGATGTTTATTTTAAGGTTATAAGGGATCTTATTATAAATCGTGTTTTAAATGTTTTAAATTATTTTACACAACTTTTTTTATCCATTTCAAAATTATATAAAGTATTTAATTAATGTACTAATCTATAATGTTATTATTATTTATTGTAAAATTTATCTATTTTTTAAATTTGTTAAAAATATTGAAATTTAAAACATTTTATCATTTTGTATATAAGTTACTTTTGATTATTTTTTGAAATGTTTAAAAATAATATCATACCAAATTAATCATCATGATTATATATTCCAACTTATATGTACAGTTTTGATTTTTATGGTTACATTCCTTGCTTCAATATTTTTTAAATAATATCATGGCCACATTTTATTCTTAAATAATCATTTTTATAATATTAAAAAAATAAGGGAAAGTTATCTTCTTTTTAAAAGAATATTTATTAAATGGATGTACCCCCCCCCCCCCCCCTCCAAATGGCCCGAAAGCCATATTATTAATTTTATTATGGATTATACCAATTTTAAGGGTTGACGGGGAACCTGTACATGACTTGTAGGACCAAGGTACAAGGCCCAAATGACACACAATACATGACCCAAAGGCCCATAGGCATACCATTCCCATTACATGACCCGTAGGCCCAACCCACAAGAACTTCCACTCCCCATCTTCTGTGTCATTGATCACCTAGCTCCCCACCTTCCATTACTGATCGTCTAGCATTGCCTCATGCAGAGCTGTATGGTGCATGGTCCCGATGGCGGCTTCCATACCCTCTCATTCTTCCAATCTAGTAAGCTCTAATTCTGGTGACTTCTACTCTTATTTCTTTGATCCTCATCTTGGGCATGTTATGTGTGAACTGGGCTACTACATGGTCAATGTTGACCAAAGGCCCTGTGGACCGAAGATCTTTGATGACCCGAAGGCCCTTGAGAGCCGTAGGCCCAAACGGGTGGCGCGAAGGCCAAAATCGGGTGATTAGTTCTATGATCTATAGTACCGAACAGTAACTTCTACATTTATACTACAGTACTGCTATAGTACCCAAAAGTTTACCTCCACCTGGTTTTGAACCTGGGACTCTTCGATGCCAAGCAGGAGCCCTTAGCACTCAGGAACAGGGTTGTTGACATAAAAAGGATGTAAAATTTTCATTTATTTATTGAACATAAGTTATTGATTAGTAATATTCAACATTGATATTCAATAATGACACCGTCCACAATTTTTATTTTATTGACATATGATGTAATTTATTGGAAATTTTTATGAAACCCATTTCATTCCTATTGGTGAATTAAACTATAAAAGAATTTTTAATTCTATAATGTTCATAAGGATTAAATATATATGTGTTATCATTATGTGATTGGTATGTATGTTGATACCAACAAAATATTTGAGTAGTTATTTATATCTCAATAGATTAAAATGCTACATAGGTCATTATCCCAACCATAATGCAACATGAGTATCTAGAAAAAAACCAAAATTGTATACAGTTGATTATCTAATCTGATTATGAGATGTTTTTCTTTTTTATTTTTCAATAAAATATATTATAATTCCATTTATAATTTTTGTGACACATTTTTAAGACATTATTATACCCATCTTTTTCTGTCATGGATGAAGATTATTTACTTTTGACTCATGTTTACATATAAATCCACTCATATATTATTTAAAACTTCATTCTATTGAATCATTTTTTTAAAATATATAATCTATGGTATTAAACGTTTGTGTTATCTTATGAACTTTTATTATTTTAAGATAATCATAGGATCATCTAATACTCTATATTGTTATTTCATTGTTAATTCATATAGTTTCCATTACATATCATTTGACCTTAGTCTTCTTATACTCCCATTTTCCATTATTATCAACAATAAAATTATGTATGATATATATTCATGGGTATAATATGTGTATATTTTTTTTGGTGTCTTAATTACTTATGGTATAATATTGAATCCATATTATAATGGAAAACAATCTAATATTTTTATAATGACATGAATTGTATTATGTAATAGTATTATATAAATTACCTAAAACTCAAAATCTATAATGTCTTTGTTATGTATAAGATTCTATATTTGTGATACATATTGTAATTATGGATGATTTTATTGGATAATGTCACATGATATTGAACAAAATATGCAATTATTATGTTATTTTCATCAGAAATGGTTATGTGGGTCATGGGTGTCGTAAATGTTATGAGAGTATTGTGTAGATTGATTTCGATGGTTTGGTGTTATCATATAAGGATAATAAAATACAATAGGTACCATTGAGTGTAACATCCCAAGTAAGTAATGAATAGTAGATATTTTTATCTATGTCTATTAATGAATTAGATAGTCTTTTAGAGGCTTAAAATGAAAATAAATCCAATCTTAAGCATGGAATACAGTAATATTTTTTAAAGATTGTTTTACTGCCTTTTAATGGAAAACCATATTTTAAATCTTTCATTTGAAAATTTTATAAGATATGTCTGTCAAAATAAACTTATTATTTATTATTGGGACATCAAAATTTACTTTGTGTTAATTATTGGTATTTTTCTGACAATGTTCATTTTTTTAATGAATAGTGAAAAATACTGCATTTTACATCAAAACTGCTTTTTAATCTAATTTATTTATATGATTAGATAATCTTTTGAATTGGTTTTGAAGTGAAATTAGAATATATTTTTACCATTTAATCCAAAGGTGGTCATTGGAATCAATTTCACTTTGAAATTGGACTTAAACTGGTGTCAATCTTTTGATACTTATTGTTTCATAAAAACACGCTATTTGTCATGACAACGGTAATTAATTATTAAATTAATTTATGTAACTTATATTATTTCAATTTTTTAAAATATACATCATTTTTGAATTCGTAATATCAAATATAGCTTAGGGTGAAGTTTTGGTATTTTTTTGAAAAACGTCAATTTTTGATGAATAGTGAAACCACTAAGTGGTAGTTAAAGAAATTGATTCTTTCATTTAAATGAAAATTTTCCACTTCTGTGATTTGATTTTCAAAAATCCAGCATACATGGCGGTCATTAAGAAGTAAAATATGGTTCAATGAGATTAAAATATTTTTTTTGGTGAATAGTAACTTTTAAGTTCTTAATCGCGATTAGAGGTAATTAGTGTAGTTTAAGGTAAAAATAATGTTTTAATTAAATGAAATGACCTAGACACATGTCCTACCCTTATTGGATTTGTCATGGCCGACCATGAAAATCCATGGGTCAACTTGGAGACCCCATGGATCCAATTTGGTAGGAAAATGACATTAATATCTTTTTGTTTAATGTTAATGTAAAAATGACACAAACATGAGTTATTTTACTAAAACAATTTTTACATGGGGTTATAGAAGTCATATTTTTGATTATAAATAGTCATTAGAAATCTAAAAAGATTTCCTACATCATATTAGTTTTTTTATAATTTTTAGACTTTAAATAAATTAAATTATTTATGACATCATGATGATGCAGTGATTACCTCATTAATAAAGGATTTAAATAAAATGAATTGATAATGTAAACTCTATGACCTACACATGTCAAAAACCTATTGTATGGGTGGATTTAGAACCCTTATCACCTTACCCTCTAATTATTTCAATGTGGGTCCTTTTGAATCCGAAACGCATTTTAAAATAAAGTAACTTTTCATTACTTTCCAAGAGTGCCCCACCTCTCCTCTTATAAAAGGCCCCCACCTCTACCTCTTTACCCACACTTCCAAATCCTTTGGCTCGGACAACCCCTTCCCATTTTGTCTCTCCACTTCCCTATCTTACTCCTTGAATCCTAAATTTGGGCAGAAGTCTTCCCAAGGATGCCTTTGAGCTCAAACCAAAGGGAGTTACCCGATTTTAAGGTTATGTCATCACTTGAGTCCTTTTGTTTTATTTTACTTCTCCAACCCCCTAAACTATTTTTATTAATTTCTTTTGTAACAACTCCAGTATCTTCAATATACTAGGATTTTGTTATAGGAAGGATTCGAGCTACACTTACACAAACCTACATCTAATGGTTAAAGAACATAGTGTTTCCGTGGATGGCGAATTTCTGCCTCCCGAAACGATAATTGTTCAACATTCTTTTAACACTTTCAAAGGAGGCCATTAAGATGAAACTATATTTATATATGATATATAATATGTTAATGTTTTCCTTAAGCTTCTGTATTTTTTTGGGCATACCTTTATAGTTTCCATTACAGGTAAACACGATATCTTCATTTAAGGAAGTGCAGACTACTGCCCTTTCAAAATGATTTGATTCGTTAAATACCATACATGGGGCGTATAATGTATGGAGTTATGATATTATATATGATATTACACTAGAATTATAATATACCTTTATATCACTATGATTCCATTCTATAAAATATGAAATAGAAATGAAAGTACCCTTCATGCGTACGTACGGCTTACCGTCTCCATGAACGGTGCATTTCATTTCATACCTCTAAATGATTATGTAATATTATAAATGCATGTATATACTGGATATATATTATATATATTATATATACATCATTATTATAATTTTGGATATAATGGATACATGAACAACTTGAAATTATAAAGGGTTTATTTTTGACTCAAGTACCAATGATCGTTAAAACGACAGTTATTAACTTAAATAATTACGTAGTGTTCATGACATGGAAATAAGTGATATAAAAGGAATAATGAACTTGAAAAATGTTCCTAAAAAAGTTGAAATTAACCCAAGTTTATTATTCAGGAGATTAAACAACGACCGAGTGAAGTCAGACCCCAGGTATGGGACTTTGTATCAATCTCCTTTCATTGAGGCATATTTTTTTTATACACAACCTTCATTTATACGGTGTATAAACCCCTTTGACTTTTACGTTTATTCAAAAGGAATCCTTTTTATATGAAGCGTTTACTAAATGACAAAATGAAATGTTTTTGTCGTACGTATGCGGCAACAACGACTTCTCCGCCGCCATGACCATTATCTGAGATTCAGCTTCCTCTAAAAGCCATACCTTTTTTTAATAGAAAAATAAATACCATGTTTTTCTTTCCTTTTATTCTGGTATTTAAAATGGTTTTGATAATGTTTTTAATATATAATAGTGTTATTGATATCTTGTGATTGAAATATGGAAATGTTATGTTTCCTTTATGTATGTTTTATGTGAAACGATTATGTTGTGGTTCGTGGGCATTATTACGAAGACGGGTGGTTCCGTGATAAACTAAGGGTGGGTGAGCCTGATATAGCTCTCCAATGCATTGGGTAACACGAAGGAGTTAAACATTAAGGTTTATCCGAATAGATTTAGGGAATATACTGTAATGGGTATTCCAAACGTAACCAAGAGGGTTACTCCCTACGTAAAAATGTTATGAATGCCTCAAGTTACCTTTATGTCTTATGATTTCTATGATTTATTCATGATTTGATGAGGTATGTTAAAGTTCTTATGTTTTATGGGTAAATTATGATTTCATTCTTATTTATATATGAACTCATGTTTCATTTCCATATTTTTATAACCCATACTGGGATTTTTATGCTCATCCCATGTTTTTGAAATGTTTTTCACAGGTCAAGGGAAAGGTACATGATATGATGATAGTGTTAAGGAAGTGTCAAGAAGGAATCCATGTTTTATTTTAAATATTTTTCCATTGACGGGAAAAATGAATACTATATTTTATGTAACCACTTTGTTTAAATGTGGAATGTAATGCATGTTTTATGATCAAATTCTATAAAAATCTAAACCTGAAAATATCCTCAAGGTTTAATCTTTTAATAACTCAAGATTAAGTAAGTTTTAAGGCTGGGGCCTTATAGTTGGTATCAAAGGTCAGCTTAGATAACTTTAGGAGTTAGAATTCTATTAAATGATTATCCAAAGATATTTTTTTTAATGATATAGCATTTGAAGATTACCATGTTTCTTTATCTAAGACATGTTTGTTCAGAATGGTTTTTCATGGAGGAAACATAATAGATTTTCTAGGAAGACATACAGAGGGAAATGACCTTTCAAATTAGTATCCGGAGATGGTCAGAATCAGAATTGAGCAGTTTACTACAGTGATGTATCAGTTGAATCAGGTGATAAATTGTGGTTGTGTTATTGATGATATTTTGGTGTTTTCTAAAAGTAAAGAGGAGCATGAAATACATTTAAGGGTTATTTTGAAAACCATGAAAGAAAATAAATTGTATGGAAAATTCAGAAAAGTGTGAGTTTTGGTTGCAACAAATTTCTTTCCTTGGCCACATTGTTTTTAAAGATGGGATAACTGTTGATCCTGCTAAAACAAAAGTTGTTTAAGAATGGCCAAGACCCACAAATGTAACCGAGATCCATAGTTTCCTTGGTTTGGAAGGATATTACCGAAGATTTGTTAGAAATTTTTCATAGTTATCTATTCCAATGACTAAGCTAACTCAGAAAGGTGTTATATTTATCTGGACAAAAGAATGTGATGATTGTTTTCAGGAGTTGAAAAGAAGATTGGTGAATGATCCAGTTTTGGAACTACCTTCCAGGAATGGTGAGTTTTTTATCTACAGTGATGATTCATTGAAAGGACATGGTTTTTTCCTATTGCATAATGATCAGATAATTGCTTACGCTTCACGACAGTTGATAACTCATGAGGTAAATTACCCTACACATTATTTGGAATTAGCTGTCGTTGTTTTCACTTTAAAAATTTGGAGGGATCATTTTAATGGAGTAAAGTGTGAAATATATACTGATCAAAAAAGTTTAAAGTATATATTCACTCAGGAAGAGTTAAACATGAAACAGAGGAGATGGATGGAATTAATAAAGGATTATGATTGTACAATTCATTACCATCCATGAAAATAAAATAAAGTGTTGATTTCTTTGAGTCAAAAAAGTAATGCTTTATTAACAATGTTGCATTTGGTACGTGATCCTTTGGTTAAGGATTTGATGAAATTTGGAATAGATGTTGTTGGTGAAGGAAGTTCTTCTGTTTTGTTTCAGGTATCAGTAAGATCATCTCTATCAGACAGAATCAAGAAAGCACATAAGCAAGACAGTGAGTTGCAGAAAAAGGTAGAGCTGGTTCAGAAGAGTAAGTTGCATGAATTCAACATTGATAATGATTGCGTTTTGAGATTTGGGAAGAGGTTGTGTGTGCCTTGTGATTCACAATTGAAGAATGAGTTGTTATGTGAGGCTCATAGTTCCCCATTTTCAGTTCATCCTGGTAGTACTAAGATTACAAGGATCTGCGGGAGTATTACTGGTAGGATGGAATGAAAAGAGATATTGTTGATTTTACTGTGAAGTGTATGACTTTTCAATTGGTTAAAGTAGAGTGGCAGTTACCGAAAGGGATGCTTCAGCCTTTACCAGTGCCAGTGTGCAAATGGGAGAATATATCCATGGACTTTGTAGTGGGATTACCGAAAACATCTCGAGGTAATAATGCAATATGGGTTATTGTTGATCGCTTGACTAAATCTGCTCATTTGTTGCTATACGAGATACTTTCTCCCAAGATCAACTTTCCCGTTTGTATTTTAAAGAGATAGTTAGGTTACATGCAGTTCCTATCTCCATTGTATCCTATTGTGATCCCAGGTTTACTTCTAAATTTTGGAAGGGCCTTCAGAAGTCGTTGGGAACTGAATTAAATTTAGTACATCATTTCATCCTCAATTAGATGGGCAGTCATAATGAAAAATTTAGACATTGGAGGATATGCTACGTTTTTGCTCTATGGATTATCATGGAAGTTGGGACCAACATATTTCTTTGGTTTAATTTTCATATAATAACAGTTTTCATTCTAGTATACAGATGGCACCATTTGAGGCATTATATGGGAAGCGGTGTCGAACTCCATATTTTTGGGATGAAGTGGGTGAAAGGAAGTTGATGGGACCAGAATTGGTAGAAGAGATGGCAGAAAAAGTTCAGCTGATTCAGAAACACATGAGAACAGCTCAGAGTAGGCAGAAGACTTATGCGGACAATAGGAGGAAGGATCTCTCTTTTGAGGTAGGTGATCTTGTTTTTCTCAAAGTATCACCATGGAAAAGTGTGATGCGATTTGGTAAGAAAGGAAAGCTGAGTCCAAGGTTCATTGGACCATATGAAATTTTGGATAGAGTTGGATCAGTTGCTTACCGAGTGGCTTTACCTCCAAGTATATCTCAAGTACACAATGTTTTTCATGTTTCGATGCTGAGAAAGTATATGCCAGATCCATCTAATGTTTTGAGTCCAGAGGTAGTTCAGCTGGAAGAGAACCTATCATATGGGGAACAACCGGTCCATATTATTGAACATAGGGAGCAGGTGTTATGGAATAAGTTAATCCACCAGTTAAAGGTTTTGTGGAAAAACCATATGGTTGAAGAGGCAACATGGGAATCTGAAAATGCAATGAGGGATAAGTACCCACATTTATTCGATAAGTAAATAAATTGCAGGGATGAAATTTTCTAAAGGGGGGAAGGATTTAACATCCCAACTAAGTAATGAATAATATATATTTTTATCTATGTCTATTAATTAATTAGATAGTGTTTTAGAGGCTTAAAATGAAAATAAATCCAATCTTAACCATGGAATACACTAATATTTTTAAAAGAATGTTTTACTGCCTTTTGATGGAGAACCATTTTTTAAATCTATCTTTTGAAAATATTATAAGCTATGTTTTTCAAAATAAACTTATTATTTATTATTGGGACATCAAAATTTACTTTGTGTGAATTTTTTGAATTTTTCTGACAATGTTCATTTGTTTAATGAATAGTGAAAAATACTGTATTTTACATCAAAACTGCTTTTTAACCTAATTTGTTTATATGATTAGATTATCTTTTGAATTTTTTTTGAAGTGAAATTGGAATATATTTTTAGCATTTAATCCAATTTTGGTCATTGGAATCAATTTCACTTTGAAATTGGACTTAAACTGGTGTCAATCTTTTGATACTTATTGTGTCATAAAAACAAGCTATTTGTCATGATAGCAGAAATTAATTATTAAATTAATTAATGTAACTTTTATGATTTTAATTTTTCAAAATAGACATCATTTTTGAATTAGGAATATCAAATATATATTAGGGTGAAGTTTTGGTATTTTTCTGAAAAAACTTCAATTTTTGATGAATAGTGAAACCACTAAGTGGTAGTTAAAGAAACCGATTTTACATTTACATGAAACTTTGCCACTTCTGTGATTTGATTTTCAAAAATCCGACATACATGGCTGTCATTACGAAGTAAAATATAGTTCAATGGGATTAAAATAATTTTTTGGTGAATTGTAACTTTTAAGTTCTTAATCGCGATTAAAGGTAATTAGTGTGGTTTAAGGTAAAAATAATGTTTTAATAATATGAAATGACCTAGACACATGACCTACCCTTATTGGATATGTCATGGCCGACCAAGAAAATCCATGGGTCAACTTGGGGACCCCATGGATCCACTTTGGTAGGAAATGACATTAATATCTTTTTATTTAATGTTAAAGTAAAAATGACACAAAAATGAGTTATTTTACTAAAACAATTTTTACATGGGGTTATACAAGTCATATTTTTGATTATAAATAGTAATTGGAAATATAAAACGATTTTCTACATCATAGTATTTATTTTATAATTTTTAGAATCTATATAAATTACATTATTTATGACATCATGATGATGCAATGATTACCTCATTAATAAAATATTTAAATAAAATGAAATGATAATGTAAAATCTATGACCTGCACATGTCCAAAACCTATTAGATGGGTGGATTTAGAACCCTTATCACCTTACCCTCGAATTATATCAATGTTGGACGTTTTTAATCCAAAAAACATTTCAAAATAAAGTAACTTTTCATTACATTCCAAGAGTGCCCCTCCTCTCCTCTTATAAAAGGCCCCCACCTCTACCTCTTTACCCACACTTTCAAAGCCTTTGGCTCGGCCAACCCCTACCCATTTTGTCTTTCCACTTCCCTCTACTACTCCTCGAATCCTCACTTTGGGAATAAGACTTCCCAAGGAATCCTTTGAGCTCAAACCAAAGGTAGTTACCCGATTTTAAGGTAATGTCTTCACTTGAGTCCTTTTGTTTTATTTTGCTTCTCCAACCCCCTAAACTCTTTTTATTAGTTTATTTTGTAACAAATCCAATATATTCAATATTCTATGATGTTTTTATAATAAGGATTATATCTACACTTACACACACCTACATATAATGGTTAAAGAACGTACTGTTTCCGTGGATGGCGAATTTCTGCCTCCCGAAATGATGATTGTTCAACATTCTTTTGACACCATCAAAGGAGGCCATTAAGATGACACTATATTTATATAAGATATATAATAGGTTTATGTTTTCCATAAGCTTTTGTATTTTTTTTTTGTGAATAATATTATGGTTTCCATTATGGGTAAACGCGATATCTTCATTTAAGGATGTACGGACTACCGCCCCCTCAATGTGATTTGATTCGTTAAATACAATATGTTGGACGTATAAAGTATGGAGTTTTGATATTATATATGATATTACACTGGAATTATAATATACCTTTATATCATTATTATTCCATTCTATAAAATATGAAATAGAAATGAAGGTAGCGTTCGTACGTACGTACGGCTTACCGTCTCCATGAACGGTGCATTTCATTTCTTATCTCTAAATGATTATGTAATATTATAAATGCATGTATATACTAGATATATATTATATATATTATATATAAGTCATGATTATAATTCGGGATATAATGGATACATGAACAACTTGTAATTATAAAGGGTTTATTTTTGACTCAAGTACCAATGATCGTTAAAACGACCGTTATTAACATAAATAATTACGTAGTGTTCATGACATGGAAATAAGTGATATAAAAGGAATAATGAACTTGAAAAAGGTTCTTAAAAAAGTATAAATTAACTCAAGTTTATTATTCAGGAGATTAAATAACGACCGAGTCAAGTCAGACCCGAGGTATGGGACTTCGTCTCAATCTCCATTCATTGAGGTATATTTTGTTTTATACACAACCTTCTTTTATATATTGTATAAACCCCTTTGACTTTTACGTTTTTTGAAAAGGAATCTTTTTTATACGAATCGTTTACTAAATGACAAAAGAGAATGTTTTTGTCGTATGTATGCGGCGACAAAGACTTCTCTACTGCCGTGACCATTATTTGAGTTTTAGCTTCCTCTACAAGCCATACCTTTTTTTAAAAGAAAAATAAATACCATGTTTTAATTTTCTTTTATTCTGGTATTTAAAATGGTTTTGATAATGTTTTTATTATATCATTGTGTTATTGATATATTGTGATTGAAATGTAGAAATGTTATGTTTCCTTTATGCATGTTTTATGTGAAACAATTATGTTGTGGTTCTTGGGCATTATTACAAAGATGGGTTGTTCCTTGTGAGCCCGATATACCTCTCTAATGCATTGGGTAACGCGAAGGAGTGAAACATTAATGTTTCTCCTAAGAGATTTATGGAATATACTGTGATAGGTATTCCAAACATAACCTAGAGGGTTAATCCCTACGTAAGAATGTTATGAATGCCTCAAGTTACCTTTATGTCTTATGATTTCTATGATTTATTCATGATTTGATGAGGTATGTTAAAGTGCTTATGTTTTATGGGTAAAGTATGATTTCATTCTTATGTATATATGAACTCATGTTTCCTTTCCATATTTTTATAACCCATACTGGGATTTTTATGCTCATCCCACATTTTTGAAATGTTTTTCATAGGTCAAGGAAAAGATATATGATATGATGATAGTGTCAAGGAAGTGTCAAGAAAGAATCCATGTTTTATTTTAAATATGTTTCCATTGATGGGAAAAATGAATACTATCTTTTAGCTAACCACTTTGTTTAAATGTGGAATGTAATGCATGTTTTATGATCTAATTCTCTAAAACTCTAAACCAGAAAAGATCCTCAAGGTGTAATCTTGTAATAACTCAAGATTAAGTAAGTTTTAAAGCTGGGGCCTTATATTGGGTGTAAATGATTTTATGTGTGATAAAAAATCTATGGCTTAAACACCCCGTTCATGGTATTATGTGATATATATTGAGTATCATAATGATATTTATGGTAATTTTAATTAGATATTACAAATAAAACTTGATTGATTTAAATAAACATAGTGGATTTGTATATGAATTTATGATGAGTAAAAAAAGTTAATTAGTAAAATAGATTAATTAATTTGGGGAATAAAAGATGATATAAACATATCGAATGAGCTATTATTGGGTAACATATTGATTATTATTAATTTGATAATTTATTGATTTATTTTGGTGAGTATTTATTATTTTTTTAATATTTATTTCTATGATAATATTATTTTAGGGATAAAATATACATTATATTTAAGGGAATGTTTTTTCTAGGATATCTGTGTTTAGAAAATTGTATGAAAGACCATGATAATTTTTAATGAATTTAGATATTTACATTTCAATTATATAAAATAATAAAGTAATTGATGAACATAATGAGAATTATAATTTCAATATTAAGTAAATTATATATTGATTTTAAATAACGGTGAAATGGGTTAGAATTATAAAAATGGCTTTTATCTTTTCTAGAAGTAGTTATCATAACAATTTTTTTATATTTCATTATAATCTTAAAATCAAAATATAGAGGGTAAAGGTATGTCCCTAGAATCTACTACATATTATATGTTGAGTATTTATTGGAAGCACCTCATATATTTTAATCATTAATTGAAATTAATATTATGATGATGATGTTTATCTATGAGGTTAGAATGTAATAGACAGAGATTTTAGTATATATTTTTCCCTAAATAAATTCAATTTTGTGTCTTTTATATAACAAAAATCCCAAAAATAAAAAACACTATGATAGACTATATTCTATTAAAATATAGTTAGTAATTAATTATTAGTATACAATGTGAAATACCATTATGAAAATTACTATAACAGTAAAACCTCAACTAAATTAGATGAATGTAAAAAGATATTATTAAAATAATATATTATTAAATAATATATTATTATCAATATCATATAATTATTTTATTTTTTTGTAATAAATAATTTACTAAATATAGTTGTTAAATGATAAATTATTAATTCTAATAGAATTGAAATAAAAATGTCTAATTAAAAAGTGGTTATTTTTTAATAATCTATTTTATGGTGTTCTATATTTATATTAGGTTTAACTAATTTTTTTAATTCATTATTTAAATAAAATGTTTCAATATGAAAACAAATAAATTTACAATCATTGGTAATAGAAATTAAATATGGTAAATAACATATAATGTGTAAAACCCCAATTTCTTATAAAAATACGTTTTCATTATATTTAATATTTTTCAATAAAAATACAATTACAAAATATTTGATTTTTTAATTTCATTATGTGGAATTATATTTTCTAATCATCATGGTAAAATATCATTCAATGAATGTTTCATTTTTTCTAAATGGTGTTTTTTTAAATAGGTAAAATAATTATTTCTCAAAAACAAATTCTTTCATTTATGACATGAATATGACATTAAAATGACATTAAAATGTAAAGAATGTTTTAAAAAATATAGGAAAAAATAATTATTTTAGATGTAATAAATTGAATTTATAAATCTATTCCTATCATTTTGGAGCCTAACTTATATAATTATGAAACTATTTTGGTCATTTTCCCAAAATTATGTATTCAAAATGATTCTTTTAATTTTTAATATATTTAATATTATAATAATATTTTTTTAAATACTAATAAATTAAATGAGAATCAATAACATACCATTTTTGTGGTAAATACATTCTTATATGGTCATTTTCTCTAAAAGTTGTATTAGTTGTAATGACCACACATTAATTAAAATTATTTTCACCACATATAGAAAAAGAAAAATTTCAAATAAATAATTTACTATATTATAATAATTTTCTAATATATTAATAACACTGAATAAAATTTTACTAATAAAAATTGTAACCCTTAATAAAATTTACTGTGATAATGGATTAAAGGTTTTTAAGGTGGTTAATCTTTGGGATAATGAAAATAATGTCACAAAAACATTCCCCAAGATGATTTTATAAGTGATTTATTAACAATAAATTTTTTTTAAAAACCATTTCTCAGGTTGTCCTATATTACCTGATTATTACCATTAATGTATTTTAAAAAAATATTTACAAAATTCCATGACACTAATTTCAAAAAAGACCCCTTCACCCCTCGCATCTGGTCACAAATAAAATTTCATTATTTAAAAAAAATATTTCAAAATCAGTACTAAATGATAATTCCCATTTACTATAGGAATTTTCAATGAAAAATACAATTATATGAAGGCTTAATGTCTATCCTCAAATATGATATCCATGGTAGTGAAAATTTTGTAAACTAAGTTCATTTATGTTTTCTAATTCTTATTCTTCTTTCAAATATAATATAACCATAAAAATATAGATATTGTTATATATATTTATCCAAAATATTATAAAAATAATGTCAAAAAATAATATACTTCCATTCCATTCTGCATAAAATGAAAACATCGCTTCTATTATATGTAGACAATGACCATTATGACAGAAAAAATTGATATTTCTTGACAACCTTACATGATTTGTTAAAAAATATTTAATTAATACTTATAATATATATAAATTTATTATTGTTCAATTAAAGAAATGTCTCCATAAAAATAAATATGATAACAATAAATGGTCATCACAAATTTCTACCACCTAAAATAAAAATATCATGAAGCATTGTAAGTAATAAATTCATACTATTCTATTTTTTCATCATTTTATACCATTATATATTTTTATATATAAATTTTGAAAAATTATTTTGTCATATTTATTCTTTTATAAAATTGATATTATTAGTATACAATAACACGTTCTTACTCATTCAACCATTATAAAATAAATTTTTTTTGTTTAGTTTTACGATCCAGTATAACATTATTATAAATTCAATATCACGAATTACAAATTAATCTTACATAATGGTTATAATATGTAATAATATTTAATTGAATGTTTTAATAATTATACAATTGAAATTTTTAATTTTTGATTAAATAATTAATTATCTTCTTCTGTTAATTCCATAATCACTGAAAAATAAAAAAACAAAATCATTCTTTGTGAACCATCAACACATATACTAGGAAATTATTAATGTTATATATAAAAATACAAAATGTATAAATTAAATTATCAATTAAAATATAGGGAAGTTTAACTGATGAATAATACTCATTGACTATAACTACTATATTAGGTCATGCAAGGGAAATGAAATAATTAACACCAATTGTTATATTTAATAATAATTTAATATATCATAAATAATTAATTATAAATTGAAGACATAATGTGAAATAACTATGTATTATTTTATTAATTATATGAATATGGAAGCTAGAATTATTATTCATGTATGTTAGATTGTGTATGATTAATAGGATGTTTATGGTAAGGGTTTCTCATATTAATTTCTTGATATTGAGATATGTTTCATATTAACCAATATTCTGTGCTGTTTAGAATTACAATTATTGTATATTAAAATATATTTACATTATTTAAACGAATATAATAATCTATATAATGATCATATTGACTGTTATTGACTGAATTGTCACCAAGGTAGTTAAGTTTCTTATATCAATTTTCTTCATATAAATTTGATTTATATTCACCATTTATTTTAACCTTATGGTTCATCTGAATCCCCTAAATTTAATTTAATAAATTTTTTGTATAATTAAAATTATTTTTAAAACAATTTATGTTTTTATTTGATGGATTTTTATTCACATATTTGTCAGGTAGAATGGGATTCATTATCTTAGTTTTAATTAATTGGGACATATATTTATTCGTACAAAATACATGATTATATTCGATAATTATTTGATTCATTTCCCCAGTAATTTATTAAATTATATTTTTCATCTAATTCATTAATTATAAATAATACGGTGAAATTTTTATTCTTTTTATGTCTTTTGATAAGGGGTAAAAAACAATATGAGTGTTCTTGGTCTAAAAATCTATTTATTGTGAAAATATTATACTAATGTAACTATTTTATTTTACATGGTTGGTTAACCTACAATTTAAAATAGAAAAGTAGAATGAAGTCATTAATAATGTGATTTTCTATTCTATTTTATAATAATTATATTCATGGGTTCAAATAAAATTTTATAAAAGTTATAAGTATTTTTCATCTAAATTTTTATTCTATAAAACTTGTGTCATATTTGAACCGATTTTCATTTATCTACTTTACATATTTCATGTTTGAAATATTATATAATTAATATATTCAAACATGTGTAATTTTATGTTCATTTAGATTTTATTTCTTTAAAGGTGTTTTTTTTAAAAAATTGTCATGAAGTTTTAGTTTAAGTCAATGTTTTGAATAATTTGAAGTATTGTAACAAAATGGTTTCTTCCAGATCTATATATTTTATTAAATTTATTAAACGTTATTGTCTATATTTTAATTATTTTTTTATTTAATTATCAATTTTTTATATTTTTTTAAAGGTTTGTATCCGGATAATTTTTTATTTTCTAGATGAGGGACTTTTTTCAATCATTACATATAACTGAAAAGATTTTTTTATTGTTTATTACCTTACCATATTTTCATATGAACATGAATGTTATTCATTATTAATATTCCCTTTGGATTTATCATTATTTTTCATAGAAATACTATTATCATTTGTCAATAATATTTGTTTATAATTGGTTACCAAAATCTAATTGATATTTCTTATAATTTTTTCAAAGAATTTTTTAAATCAATTTTTAAATTTATTTTAAATTACATCAAAATAATTTAATGATAATTAAAAAAACTAGTGATATTATATAGACATACTATACAAATTATTTATCTGGTTGGATTGTGATTATGTTTTCTAGTAATATTCATGATCCTCAATTCTTTTCTATAGGATAATTATAAATTGAATGAATGTCAATTTTATGTATGTTCTTATGACATTATAATGTATGGTTTCTCATAATATTATATGTTCTCCCATGTTAACATTCAAATTGATTTGATATTTATTTTTATATCATCATTAAAAAGGTTACAGGGGTGGTTAAACCAAACCAAAGAGTACACATGCTATTAGCCAATGTTTAATGTTATAAAGATGTTCATAAAATTACAAAATGGTATAAGGGTGTTGAATTGAAGCCTATAATACATTGTGAAGGAGTTTATCATATCCCATTATGTTATAAATGTAATTTTAGTTATCTTTGATATGTATTAAGAATATTATTATGATTTTTTTCAAAAAAAATCTTCTCATGTTCTAGTAAATATGTTATGATCTCACTGATAATAATTATTTAGTTATTATTAAAGTTTTCACACTCATATGACCCCTATATAATGATATTGTAATGTTTTATTCCAAGAATATTAGATTTTTATCTATTATTTATTCGGTATAAATGTCACATGTTATGTACTTGTAGTTTGAAAATCTTCTCTTGGCTCTATGATCGTCGCATGTACATTTATGATCTACAGTTGTATGTGAATAAGTTTTTCCATACTATATATCCAACTACCTAGTTTATGAAGAATTTAATATATGATATTTCATGATGGGTATCATCCATGGGTAATGTTTTTTAATATATTGAAGACATATGGTAAAATATTAAATCCCTGGTTTGGTGGAAGACATTCCCATTTGATGGGAAATATATGGGTTTGGTTACATGTGGTTTTATTATAAATCATGTAAACTAGAAAAAAATATTCATGGTTATTTAAGTGATTATATATTTTTCATTTATATGATAATTTTGTGTGGTTTTCTGTGGATACCATTAGTTGTAATCAAATCATGTATGTAAAGAATTGATTTTAAACACCAGATCGGGGTGTGTGGGGTTTTTTTTGTCTCAGTTGGTATATGAGAGGGGTTTATAAATCCTCATTGGGTTGAAAGTTATAATATTACCAAAATTTAAGAGTTTTATACACCATCATGTTTTAATAATTAATTTTTGATCTTAACATCAAATGTATATTTTCCCCTTTGAGCAGTTATATTATTCGATTTTGTTTGGATTAATGGTATTTTGGGAAATATTTATTGGAAATTAATAAAAAAACATGAAAAAGGATTATATAAAACTACGGGTTTATATGTTCAATAATGTTGATGGAAAATAGTTAATTAGGATAATTGGTTAAATGATTTTAGGAATATTAGTTGAGATAACATTGTATTTTGAAATGTGATTTAGTGACATTTTAATTCATTTGTTTTCTGAAAATGTTATTATATTTTTGGGATTATGAATTAAAAATGAACTATTGATTGAGATGTGATTCATTTTTTCAAGTAAATAGTTCATGTTTATTTTTTCAACGATTGCTTCCAAGGATTTTTAGTTTTATAATATGGCAATAAATATCATGATAAATATTTGTTATTTATTTTTGGGAAATCGTTTATTAATGTTAATGATACAAAAAAGGTAATATATATAGAACAGAACGAGATTTATAGTTTCATGGTCATACAATATTTAGCTTCTGTAGAAATGGAATAACTTGAGTATAAGAAACTCATGAATACATTTTAAGTGCTAATTAATTATTAAAATAACTATTTGGTTTTAATATTTTGTAGGAAACAAGTCTTGAGATAAAAACAAGGGAAATAAGGCCTTCCAAAACTCATAATTTATATATCATGAGTCATGATTGTGTTAAATATTACCTCAAATATGTAGAATTTTAATTGAAATTAATATTTTGAGGTTGAAATTTACATAATTTGGTAGAATATTACACTATGTGATAATAATATACATTTATTTAAATAAAAATAAATATTGATTGGACTATATCATAGACAATAAGAAACTAAAACAAAACACAATATATTTTAATACAATTATAGGTAAATATTAATATATTATGAGTTTCCATTGTTTAACTTAATTACGAAAATTATAATAAGAATAAATCATCATCATCATCCATGTCTATTATTTTGAAAGTACACAAAAACGTAAGTAGTTAATGATAATAAAATAAATTTTAGGAGATTTAATATTAGACATTAATTTTATGTAGATTCAATTTAAGTCATTAAAATTAATTTTTTTCTAAAAATTAGTCTACTCTCGTTGAAAATATTGTAAATAAATTGTTACTATATATAAAAAAGTTGATCATTTAAAATGGTTTTATCATTGTAAATCAGAATTTTGAATTTAGGTAATATGGTCCATTTGTTTATCATAATGTATATTTACTATGTAAAATTTATTCCACCTAGGTAAATATTTAATGACTTAAAATATGATGCATTAAGGCATAATTACACAAGTATCACAATGGACTTGTCTCTATTTTAATAAATTGTTATATTCAAAACCACATCTATCATAAATCCAAAAAAAAACATTTCGTGAAATATGATTGAGTGTGAAATTTATATTATATTAAGAATGATTTTCATTAATAAAATGACTTCCCTTTCGTCTATAGAATATTGTTTCACTACCACACATATCCTCACACGTAAACCATCCTAGATCAGCCTAAATATAACATAAAACCTTCTTTAAGTATATTTAATATGTCAAAGAGATTTTTAACTCATAAAATTAAAACCTATAATTAAAATAAAATATCCTTTGTAAAATAAGAAAGTCTCCAATTATTTTCCACCACATGGTAAAATTCAACATCAAAACAAAATTCTATTTAAAAAGGGATCAATATAAGTTAAACTGTGAAAGATTGGAGTATTTTTCCATGATACATAAAATTTCAATCATAAAATTCCAATCTGTAATGATAAAACATGATATGACCAGACAGGACCCGGTGTGACCATCTGTCACCGCAAACTGTCCTACTATAAGATGATGAAAAAAATAGAAACCAACATGAAAAACAATTCCATTCCCATTTCCCAATTCATTCAAAACAACATCTTAATCTACATAAAGTAAAACATATTCTGTGAGAATAAATCCTAGTATTATTTAACCCTACAATCCAAAAACATATAACATCAAGAATAAAATATAATGATATTTTAAAAAACTCATTTTTGAAAAAATTTATTTGAAAATAAAACCATTCAGTAAATAATAAATTAGGTTTCATAAAAATTTACACATTCACAATATTTATGTATATTCCATGTAATAATGAAAATTAATACTCAAGGGGAAAAATAAACCATGGATACTACAAAATGTAATTTATGGGAGAAAACCCATAAAAATACGATCAAGTGGAAGGACAACAATAAAAGAATAAAAGACCATTTAGTCTACAAAAATGGGAATACATTTTAGAAATAAGATAAATAACTCAAATATTATGACAGTAGATTCAGCCAATATATCCTCTAATGCATTTACACATAAAATGTTACATAAAACCACATAATTAATTGCACATTGAAATAGTGAAATGAATATTTTTCGATGCACCCAAGGTTATAGAATGAGATATATTTTTCAAAACCCATTTAGAAACCATGATAAAATTTATATAAAACATTTTAACTGTATATAAAATCAACTTCCATGAAAAAAATCCATTTTCAAACCAATAATAATATTTTTGAATTTTTTTTAACACACTATGTGCACATTACCTTTTTCTAAACAAAACCCAATTCATAAATATATATTTTTTTGAAAAAATTACTCTATCATGAAATTGATAATTTAAAAAAACATAATTAATAAGAACCCAAATTAAATGTCATATTATTAATTATGTAATGAGATACATATCTCAATAATGTAGGAAATGTAGTCACATTTGAAAAAAATGATTCTAAGTATGAAGATCATCCTCATAATGACAAGGCCTGAGGTGAAAAATTAAATGGATAAATAAAAAATTATTCTTATGAAAAGATGATCCACACACATATCTACATTCATTGATGTGAACATTGTAAATGAAGAAGTATACGGTCTTCTTACCAGATACAAGCTATGAAACGTTGATGAAGGTCATCCCTTTAAAAAGGAAGTCTAGAAAAAGTGGAAGTCACCAATAATACACTCGGAGGATATAATGGTTTTTAGAGGGACTGATACATGAAAATTAGAGTTGTATACTTTTTTAACATGAAAAAATAAAATGACCTGATAGATTAATGATCTGAATACTAGATTCAAAGTATGAATTCTACAAATTTCATATATGGTAAAAAAGGAATTTCCAATGGATAAATTATCCAAATAAGCTTTTTCAAAATGTGACAATGTTTCATCAATCATAATGTTTGAATAAGTGATCAATTTTCGGGGATCATGGCCATCGTTAATTCACTTATTTTAAAAACTCAAGACCACAACCTATTGATAAATATTCCTCATGAATAATATTAATGTAGGTAAAGTTTTTTATAAAATGATTCTATCCCTGGATCCAAATAATCTCCCTAAAAAATATAAATCACACTGAAAAAAATTATAAATAACTCATCATTAAATTAGACATATCTTTTTTCACTTTATTTTATTATTCCCCAAAATATACATTCCTTGTATTCATAAAAAAATGATCTTGGACTATAATAAATCTAAGAACACAATTTCTAGTTCATTAATTCCTTATCCCACATCTAATTTATATCACATCTATCGTTCCAATGTACATGGACCAAAAGTATTGTCTTACCGTGAAGTCTTTTGTCTTAAAATTCCATAATTTGAATCGGTTTTCAAAAAAAAATGTCTGGCTTAGTTCAAATGTCCACTAATTCAATAACATAGTAAATATATGACTGAAAAATCTTATAATGTTAAACATGAAAAATATTATTACTTTATGTCAAAATATATGGGTTATAGAACTGATATTCAACCATTCGATAATGTCCAACAATCTCAAATGGGCCAAGAAACCTTAATTCCATCATTACCTACTCACCCAACCAATAGTGTCCCAAGAAAAGTGAAAATATGAGGAAACCTCGATCACTAAACAATAATTCAGGAATATAATTATGGTAGTCCAAATAGTATTTAGGATGGATCTATGTTTTGATCAATCAATTTTGGATAAACTAATACTTTTCAATCCTTTCGTGATCATGGCTCTGTCAAACCAAGGATTGCACTCCCAGCTTTGCACAACCTATGAGAGATCTAAAGGGCCACCCATACAAAAATTATATGGGATCCATCATAACCAAGGATTTAATCATATTTTCATAGTAAAATTAGACTATAAAAAATTCATTTCTTAGTAAAATCTTCAATCAAGTACAGATGCATTTAGAATATCATTATGAACTATGATTCTTATCTCTACCATTCAATCACTATATTGATTAATGGGAATACTCAATTTTAACTAGGAACCATAACCCATTGTAAAACATTCCATAACAATTTTGTTACCATTGGTTCCCATTCAGAGTCCACCAAATGGGAGCACCATCAAGTCATACTACCCATCAGACATAGAATTCCTCAAGATATTCCACATTCATGGTCTATATTATAGAGTAAAATGATATTATTTCATATGTTTAAAAATGAATAACCAAATAGAATGCATCCCACTAGATTTATATGGTAATATAATGATGATAAAAAATGAAATTCTCAATCAATTTTCATACTTAAATGGGTAAGGGATTTAACAAACATTATTTTCATCAGTGTCCTCCCATAATTTATTGACAAGTAAAGCACTATGATATGAAATCATTAGTGAATCTTCACATCCCTGACCTCCAATACGAAAATTTCAAATAACAATACATTTAACAATACCATATGACAATGGAATAATATGATATGATTAAATTTTCACTTATTCCTACCATATCTGTAAATTAAAATCCAACATTCATTGAAAAAAAGTGTCATAGAAGGTGAGACCACTCACCTTATGTCTGCCAAAAATTTTGGATTTCACATAATATTTGGAAGTCAGTGTATAATACATTTTTTTCTATGAATTTCTTATCCAAAATGTAATGATCATTTTAGAGTGTGGTAAGAAACATCATATTCCACATTCCTCAGTAATTTCATGATCAAATCACCAGTGGAAACATTTCACCTCCCAATAATATATGATATATAAATTTAAAATCTATGAAGATACACATACCAATGTCTATGTTGTATGTTAATATCCTTCTAAGTGGAAATATTCATCATGTTTTGATGATCACATAATACGATAAGATTTTCCCCAAATAGATAGTGACACCACATTTTTAGTGAATTTATAACTAACGTTAACTTGACATCATGGTTAGTTTTGTTATTCTTATGAGGGATTTATTATAGAGAGTTGTAGGCCACATACTATTTCCAATCCACTTATAGACACCCAAAACTAGTATCATAATAATAATAGAGAATATAATATTTTTACCTGTTATAGATTAATAAAAACTATATTTGAGGTCAATATGTTATTCAGTTCCTAAAAATATGAATGGAATTTTTCATTCAAATAAATCCTTCTTCCCTTGTAGGTAAAAGTTTTCATCATAATTGAATTCTTGAAGAAGTCATGAATGAACCACCTGTAGTGTCTATCCCACCATAAGGAACATCGTATCTCGAATACATTTCATGGATTATCTGAGGACATTACCACCTATATGATTCTAGGATTCACTAAGTCTTATCAATTACATATAAAATACCATATAAACATTGCATGCAAGATCTAAAACTACTGTTTGGAATTATTACAATACAAAATATGATCAATCAAGGTTCTATACAAAAATATCCAAATTGTCATGCGATCATCCTCAAACATGGTGTACACTATAATATCCTCAAGGTAAATTAGTTTGAAAGTGTCAATATGTTGATTAAGTATTTACTTCATCAATATCATAAATAATGCAAGATAACTATTGAGATATAATTTCATTACGAGAACTTTATTCTTCCATTACCATCACCAAATCATTTACATAATTTTTTCCTCTTCCTAGACTTTCAACAAGTGGTACCAATAAAAATAGTCATCTGTTGAAAACTAAGAAGAACCTATGCGCTGATCGAAATTATCATCAATCCTTTGAAAAAATATATTATTATTTATTGTCACCTAATATAACTTTCTATAAATCATGGAGTTTTCTTAACTCCCATATACCTCTTAAGAAGAGAGTATACGGGAATCCTTTATAGACATGCTGGATTATTAACTCCCATATCATTACATTACTAAAGGTGTGATCTTTTTACACCCACTAATAAGGTGACATATAATATGAATTCAGAGAAATTTTTATCATTAACGTGGAATATAAATTGTGTAATCTACATATCTATAGTTTTTAAAATAGAAAATTCATTCTAAATGTAATTAGTGTATTAACACACCACTATAGAAAGTGGTCTTATAATTCATGTATTAATAACATGTTGGGACATCTCTAAAAAAGTAAATGAAATCCCCCCATCACGTATAACTACTGGAACCACCCTCTAATGCCTAGAATCACTCCCACTATGAATTCCATGAGTGGCTCCAATGATAGATAAAAACAGAACTTGAAAAAAAACATATCATGGAATTAATACTAACAATCCAGTCACTCCCAATAACCAGTAGGAATATATCATGATCATGAATTGTGAAATACCACACCAAATCAATTTTTATTATCATAACTCTACATTTGAGACAATTAAAACCTTTTTTGGTCGTCTTTCCAAATGTCATGGAATGATATAATGAGAAAAAAACCACTGAACACAATTTAAACAAATTATCTATCATTCATGATATTAGATAATGTGTAGCACATCTTCCAACTAATGTTATTACTATTAGTGATGAAATAAACGTGGTGCATATAATTTTAGGATACAATAATTAATATTCAGGTGGGGTATATGATTCCAAAAAAAAATTTATGGTCTTAGCACCCCCCCCCCCAATATTTATTATCCACAATAACATCTCTTTTATATTGTGAACAATACAAAATATCCTTAAAAGTAGTTGAAAAAAAATCAAACCATTACTGATACTGGATCAATCATTATTACCTTGGGATATACATCAATAGAAATTACTGATATGGAAAACATCTCCAAAATGTTTCAAATTATTGGGATATTTCATATAAATTGTCTTTATATAACAAGGACTTCCACAATGAGAAATTTTAACATGTTTTTCCCTGATAAATCCCTTGAAATTGATCCTAAAAAAACAACTACCTTTTTTATTCCCCTTCTATCAATAAGACTCATCTTGTCTAATGAATTCACTTTCTAAAGATCCACCCATACTATTCTTCCTTGTTGTTTCTTCCTATTAAATTTTTGAATTATCAATTAAATCCCCTAATATAGAAATGTATATGAGAATTAATGTCGACTTAAAATTATACAACATGCCCACTAAAATCTCGAAACATTTATATAATAATTTGTAACAAACTCTGATTCCATGTTTGACAAATTAGCGGAGTGTAGAATACTCCACAATTGTAAGCTACACTTACTCCATGGTAAGAAACTTTTGGGTCATTTCAATATTTAATTCCATCTGAAAAAATAGTTGGGCTTAAATTTTCAAGAGTGAAACCCATGAGAGAACATCTTAAAACTAATTTAGAACAATATAATCTCATTATCTTATTCCAATCCCCATAAGAATGTACAAAGAAAGACCTATATTAGATTAAACAAGAGTATATATAAAGTTGAAGATCCTCTCAATATTCTCAAGAAACTAATCAGATTTATTTGTAACATTTTTCCATGGAAAATTGTGGGATAATTAATATTAAATTCTAAGCCATGAATTTATGAATATCCTAGGATTACAACATTATCATGACATAAAGAAAGATATGTGAGGATATAGACAACATCCGTAGATGTATCCACTAAAGGATTCAGCAACCAAACCTATATGACATCTTGCAATTTCATTTTTACATGATCTCATCTTTAAATAATTATATATATGAAATAAAATAATAAAATATATGGTCAAAAGATAATTCCAAAATCATATGACCAGATTAAAAATCTATATCAACTAAATTAAATGAAAATGGAGTTGAAAATGGTAAATTTAAAAATTCAATGTAGATGATTTAATAATGGAAAATTTATTTTTAATTATCCCCATATTTAGGTAAATTAAATAAACTCATCCACCAAGTCTCAATCATCAAAAAAATCACTAACCACCCATGCTACTCGGGTTCAATAAAAGAAATTTGCTGGTAAAGCCCCTCCTATAATTAAAATCAAAATTCTTGTCATCCGAACTCAATTAAAAAAACAATAATCCACACTCATATATTTTTGAAACACATTATGTTTCTTTTCCATTTGATAAAATATTTTTATTCACCAACCTATGTAAACGAGAAAGGTCTCTCCAGATGGCCCGCCCCATTGTGTCATGCAACAATGAAATATAGGTACTGTTAATAACCAAATAACACTCTAGGTGGAATTGGGGTAAATTTTATAATTCTATGTCACATTCAATGTCAATCCAAATCTAAAATTATATAAATATAACACATGACTAGTGTATAAAAGTCCATGTGCCCATTTACCACCACCCAACCATTCCTCTATGAAGATGAAGAAATATACACAAATAAACATGCATCAAAATTCCATTTCATGTTACATTATTTCCTGAAAATAACATAAAAAATCTACCAATTGGATAAAATTAGTGTTTGTGAATAAATCCTAGTGTGGTTTCAACAAAAAATGGATGAAACATCTAATATCTAGAATATAATATATCTAGATTTAAATCAAATATTATTTAAAAATAATTTTTATAAAAACATAATTGTGTAAATAATCTAATAGGTTTCATAAAACCTTCCATATTAAATAAATAAAGCAACATTACATGTATGAATGAAAATAGGAAACCAAATTTAATGAATACCATGGTTACATCATAAGATAATCTTGTGAGAAAATTATCCTGAATATAACGTAATTTCAAAGATATGAATAAATGAAAAAAACACTATTTGGTCTCTAACCAATTGTAATAAAATCTTTATAAAAAATAAAATACAAAATATTGGGAAATGCTAGATGCATCATATATAACCTTTAGTTGTGTTACACAAAATAAAGGGACATAAAACCTCTTGTGGCCTTACACACACATAGATTGAGAAGCCTATTTCCTCTCACACCCATGTTTACCTAATGAGTTATGTTTGTGAAAAATAATTTAGAGATAATGAACATGTTTTTATAAAACATTTTCACTAGAACCAAATTTCTCATCCAAGAATAAAATTATATTTTACAACCAAATCCACCATTTTTAATTTCATCAATCACATTGAAAAATTCCATTATTAAATAAATAATATTTCAATACATTATATCTTTCCAAAAATACCACTTCAATAAAAAATTATTATTTATTAAAATAACCCAAATAAATTAACACAGTCCAAATGTATCTCATGTATTAGAATCCTTGAAGAGATACACCTACCATTAAAATGGATAAAACCTATTCACCATTTTAAATAGAGATTAAATAAAAAAAGATTAGTTTCCAAAATAAATGGAACAAGAAGTATATATGATTGAACAAAAGAAAAAAACTGATAAAAACCTATTCCAAACACCCTTCCAACACCAAATTTGATACCAATGGAATTGAAGAAGTCAATAGATAGCTTACAATAGAAATATGGTGTATCTTTTGTCGAAGGTTGAATGCTGAACAAGGGAGATTAGAAGAAGTAAAATCAGTACAAATACCCCAATAGAAATCCAATTTATTTATATGGTATCAAAACCAATGAATGAGTGATGATTCATACATGATGAATGGTAAAAATAAATAGGCCACATGGATTCACACCATGAACACTATATTCAAGGTGTGAATTATATGAGTTACATATATGCTGAAAAAGGAATCACCTAATGTAAAATTACCCAAATTGTTCTTTTCATGATATGAATATAACTCAAATATTTTAATTTTTCACACTCTGGACTATTTTCATGTCATATGAGAATTGTTTATTCAGGGTTTTTAGTGAAATCAAAACATCTTCCAAGCGATAGATTCACATCTTGTATAATATTCCTGATGAAAATATTTCATACTAGTTGTATTCATCAGAACTCCATCACATAATCGTTCAACAACATTAAAGGCCATTATACCCAGTAATAAATAACAAAAAATTACATTATACATATATTTTTACCAAGGATGTCATAAAGAAGGATTATTGTGTAACCTAATGAATGATATTCAAGGAATAAGTAATTGTTTTTACCAAGTTATTTCAAATTAAATTATTCTAAAAACTCATCCAAATATTATATAACTTTAATATGATAATTATATTCTAATAATTAGGATAAAAATATGTTATTATGTTTATGGAAAAAACATTATCTATTTTACTTATATCCATTTCCAAATGGAAATGATTCTCATGGTGTAAACAAACTAACACCTTTATGAACATTGTATTTCGATTTTCCTCACCATCACTCATGGGTGATTATAAAAATTTTATAAAAGAATACAATTGATATTTATAAAATTAGTATGGCTTGGAGAAGATATTATCATTATTGTACGAATAATTTGAATAGTAAATGGTCACAATTGAATTTAAAAACATAGCATGAGCTTACAAAGTAACATTATATGTAATAAATTCTTACAAATCTATTTTATTTATATAATTCATAGAGCTTTTATTTATTTTTTTTATATGTTCAATTAACTATTTTTCAATTAATTAAATTTATTTAAAATTTATATTATCACTGTATAATTACATGATCGTGGTCATTCAATCTTTATATGATGTTTTTTGTTGGCTTTACACCTACATTAACATTTCTATAATGGTTATCAGCTAAATAGATAAGATAATAAATAATGATGATAATATTTATTAATAATTAATTTAATATTAACTCATAATTCATTACAAAATTTATTAAAAATTATAATTAACAATTTATATAATTATTTTTGTAATTCAAAAATCATAGTAACATTGAATTTAAATAGAATTACATGAAAAACATTAACATAAATTCATTAACATAAATTCATTATCAATATGGATATGATGAAACCATGAACATGGAAAATAGATGAAAACTAAAAAAACAAGGAAAGGAAGTCGAATGAATGACTTCTGAAAAATATGTTTCAAATTAAATAATTAATTAATTGATAAAAATTACTAAATAAAAATGGAAAAAAGAAAAATAAATATTAATAAATATCATATTCATATAAATAATAAATATAAATTTATTATAAATTGATTTAAGACCATGTGTGAATAAATGGATGTCTGTAGTAAGGGTTTATCCTCTTAATTTTAATTAATTTTGATACACTTTAAATTCACCACTTTTATTATTTTATACAGATAGTATATATATAATTAATGTATTTTATACTCATTTACATTCATTTTATATGATTTACAAATATATCAAGTGTTTTAATCAATAGGCACTTATTCAAAAGTTACTAAGGTCGTAAGGGCTTCATTTCGTAATTTTTCTTCATTTGTATATGCTCTATACATCCATTTATGTGGTACGTATACTTACATGAAATTTAATTTATAATTATAATAATTATTTTCATGTGATTTAAAACTAAATATATGGTTTAATTAAATTAATTTTATTTTTAATGATACCAAAGAGTTAAGGGTTTCTAGTTCTCTATTTCAAAACATTGAGACATGTTTCATTTTATGAACTTTTTTTATTTTAAATTGTGTTATTTTGATAAAATTATAATTTACTTACACTCTGTTTTTATGAATTAAATTCATGGTATTTAATAATAAAAATATTATTATTTCATTAAATAGATTTATAAAATTCTTTAAAAATTATGTCAGTTTTGATCTTCTAAATTTTGAATTCTTGTTTTATATTCCTATTTAAACTTCTATTTCCAATTATATAAAGAAAAAATAGATATATAAAAAAATTTAACATGAATAACTCATTAAGGATGTTATTTGTTAATGTATTTCGTATCCTCTATTTCAATTGGTCTTCATTTCAATTTTACAAATTTTAAACTGTTTTTGTTATCAATTTATCCTCATTAGGTAATATTTTATTTCATGAAAATATATTAATTATTATGGTGAATATATTACCTAATTTAAATTTTTTATCATTAATATTTTTATGAAAATTATATTTCATGCTCCCACATGAATTATTTATTTAAAGGGGTTTTTTCCAAAGTCATAAGTGGGTTTATTTTAATTAATAGATAAATTTATATGAAGTCATTTACCAAACTATTTATCTTCAATGTCCATAGTCATTATTTTAAAACAACAGATTTATTTTCAACATATTAATTATTGGGTATTTTCATTTTAATTTATTTTTACTCTCGTTACACTATTTTTAATGCAATCATTTTAACATTTACCTTATGGGGATCTTTTGAATTTTATTAAACAAGTTATAATTGAATGTTTTTTAAAGATTGATTCTTGAAAAAATATTCCCCCATTATGAAATTTCATTAAACAAAATATTCCATTTAATCATTCAAATTTCTTCAAAGATAATCATATTCCAAATGTTCTATAAGTTATTAAATTTTAAATGTTTTAATGAGAATATAAATTTTATTCATGCTTTTAAAATCAAATTTCAAATTATTTTACAATATATTTCTTAATCTATAGAAACATGATATATTTTTAACTATGATTATTTATTGATATACCGAAATTATACCGATCATATTATTTATATAGATATATTATGATGATGTATTACAGAAATTTTCTTGAACCATGTTCCTTTCCCATAGGTTAATTAAAATATTAGTAAATGATGAATTGCCTTATATTCTAGTGGAATATATATTTATATTATAATTATATTATGGGTTGGTTTTTTATGTCTATATGATGAATTTGGTTATTTTTTATATATCATGTACTAAAAATGGTGCTTCTGTTGTTAATCCAAACCAAAAAGGTAAATCATTGGATAACCAAATCCAGTTCTTCATTGGGAAGTTGTTTTTGTTATCTGTTTATGTAATACATATATTGATACTTAGGGTATAAAATTATTAACATTTCAATGAGTATATATTATAAATACCAGTATTCCATATTATAATTTCAATTCTATTCACCAATGGAACAGAATTATTAAAAAATGACTTTTCCCCACTCTTATGACTCTTGTATTAAGTTATGTAAAATGATTTTTACATTATTAAGTATATTTTTATATATTTTTAGTTAAATATTAATATATTATGTTATATAAATTAACATTTATTATGTTATCATACATATTTTAGAATCATAATCAAACTTATGATCATTTATTTTTAATATGTATGATTACCCTCATCGAGTGTTTGAGATTAATGATCTTATGATTCCCAATATATGGGTTGTGAAAAATAATATTATATAAGATATGTTTAGAAGGTTATAATGTGTGGATACTATTTTTAGATAACTTAATAAAATATGGTAAATGATGGAAACCTTGGTTTAGTGGAAAACATTCTTAAATGATAACAATGATATGAGTTTCCCTATGTAAAGGATTTATCACAATTCTCTAAACCTCTAAAATGAGTAGGTCCAATAAATATAATATATCAATATGTGAAAATTATATTTTAATTATGGATTGTTACTTATAGATTCTATATGTGAGTATCAAATCCATCTGGTGAAGTATGTTAATTACCACTATGTCGGGTTGTATTCTTTAATGTTGTCTCAAATCAGGAGCTTCTAAAGATGAACATAATCATACATTAGGAGAAAAAAATGAATTCACTAATTACATAGATATATTCAATTGTATTGAAACATGATTATTTCCTTCATCCTCTCCATATATAAATAAAGAGACTTTGGATGATACATATTAAATATACTTATCCATCAATCATTGAAAGAAACATAATGTACATATAAGTTCAAGAGTACTTTTTGTTTAAAATATTAAGAAATAGATTAGTGGACCGTCTCAATGTTTATGGTATTTCAGTAAAATAATGTATAGTATCAAAAGTATAGGATAATTATGTCATAATTACATATAAAAGTATTAAAATTGGATAATATCACCAATGAATTGGTCGTGCATCTTTTGATGACATGTAATGGAAAATATTTTAAATGTGTTGTTTTCAATAAAATAAACTAGATATATTATTTCATTACCGTTTGAGAAAATGAAATCCCTTATAAAAATTCCATTTAATATTTAAGGTATTTGTTAGGAATCATTTGGAACCATTTTTTTCACATTTGATCATGATCTAAGAATCTCACAAGCCTTTTTTATAATGCTTAAATCTACCCATAATACTGAGAAGAATATTACTAAGTCATGAAATGGCCTATCCAAATTCCAATCATAATGGATCATTTAGATAGTTAAATGAATGATGATAACATAGATAACTTGATTCAATGGTCATTGAGATCTGCATATTTCACAAACGAATTTCACATTTAACAATATTTCTAATAGAATTTTTAAGATTCACATATATGAATCTCTATATATGAATTGATTTTGAAAATATATTTTATTGGACTAATTTAAGGGTGAGTTGTGATCATGTAAAATTATTCTATGAAATTTCATATAATTCTCATGTAAATTAGCAACACATTAAAATATGAAAACTTGAATGTAATAATTATTTTGGTAATCCTCTATGAGATAAAGAGTGTCCTATTGGAGACAATAGATTCCTTTTAAAAAACTATATATAAGAGTCGTGAGGTTTTTAAACTGCGGTTAGTCCCGTCCATATGTACATTGGCCCCTTTGTGAACATTAATCAGATTTTTATCATTTCAAATAAACTAGCACATCCACTTAACTGATCATATGTGAATGAACTGATACACATATCACATATGATGATATAATACCAGATTCAAGACAAGTTAGTTTATAATGGTTGTGAAATAAAAAAAATTCAACTCTTATATGGTTAAATAGATTGAGATATTCAACAACATAGACAATGTTCTTTGTAATAAGAAAACATTCATGTTGAATCTACATTTGAGAAACAACATGTGTGAAGAAAAACAATTTTAATTTGGTGATTTACTATTTAAAACTCTAATAATCTACTACTGAAAAGGGATATGAGTTGAGTTGTTTTGTTGAAATATCTCAAGGAGAAAAATATAAAAAACTACACTTTCATTCATGGAATTATCCTGATCAATATACATAAGTACATATTTAAATAATTTATTATAACATAATACAATATTAGCACAAAAAAATATATAATTACCCTTGAATATTAAATTTCTAGAATAAATTTACTCTTTCAATTTTTTGTTATATAGTGGGACACCAACTAAATGAAATGAAAATAACCAGAACAAAAATACAAGGATCATGTGGTGAAATTGAATTGTAAAACTCTTTCATAGTAGAATCAAAAGGCAAAATATTCAAAAATTATTTTTCTTTTAAAACTATAAAATATTATATCCTGAGAAGAATATTATTAATTGTTTAATGAATGAAAGAGAATGTATTTTTAGTAAGTAAAAAAGAAAAAAAACGAATGGTAACCTGGAAATTTGGAATTGTAACCAGACATCTATAGAAAATGAAAAATTAATGTTATAATTATATATTAGCCTTTATAATACTATATTTACTTTTAAATATCTTGTATTTTCAACAAAATACTTAAAACACAATATTACCATGATATTAAATAAATATTTAATAATTGAAAATAATGTATTAGTTCATTTTATCATAATTTGTTTACCATTTTTTGTATTAAATATTAAAATTACATAAGATAGAAATTTTTTTGAATAAAATAAATTCCATTTTTCTAATAATTATTTAGTAATTACTTAAGAGTTATTTTTTGTATCATTTGAATAAAATATTATTTTTATGTCAATAATATTTTTTTTCTTAACTAATATAAAATTTCTTTATTAAAAAATGTCTAAATAAATATAACAATGGTTTTATCATCCAAAAATATATTTATTATGGTATATAATTTATTTTAAATTATAATTTATAACTTTAATTGACAAATTTTGTCCCCAATATCTATAATGAAAACATATTCCAATATTTTTATTTTTTTATCCATCTTATTATATAAACAAAGAAATTCAATTTTTATGTTTTAATGGACATAAAATCATGTAATTGGAGCCAAATTTAATTTCTATTTTCAATTAATAACAATATTTAATGATTTATGTTGTAAATAATAATTTATTTGATATTTAAGTTGAAAAATATTCATCCCTAAATGTATTAATAACCCCTCTCGCACCCCTTTAAAATCACACCCCACCAACATGTCATTTAGATAATCAACCAGATTCTCTCCACTTAAGTAATCCAATTAACTTGTTGAAATTATTAAATCAAATACATGCATCCATATAATAAAATAAGAGATATGTAAATTGTGAGATATTGAAGAAAATCATTACATTCCTTCCATTTACTCTTATTTTCCTCTTCTATTATTTCATACACCAATTCCAATAAATATAGGAACCTCCATTGATAAATGAGGTTTTTTGTTTAAATTATATTATGGATATTATTTTATTGTAAATATCAAATTTATGAAAAATTAAATCTAATATGTATTTATACCATCTTTGAAAAGTCCCCATTAATGGTAAGATTACCACGATGAATAATCTCCTAATTTATTGTGTATCACTATGGATATAGATAGTTATTGTAGATTATGTTTTAATTATTTTCAAGATGTTACCAATTTCATACTATGAAATATTTCTATTTTTTTATATTCTTTGTATTTCAAACTTTTTGATAATTTTCCCTCAAAATATGGTTAACTGCAAATTTGGATGCTTTCAATTCATTTCATATCACTACATTAATTAAAGGATAGAATAAAATTATTATTATTTAAAAATGAATAATTTTATATACATTTTAATCATACATAAATTTTTTACCCATATATAAATAATTAAAAGTAATAAATAATAGTAAATATTAAAATACGAAAACGTGAGAAAAAAAATTATCTTAAAACAAACTATCATTATATTAATTTTATCTTCTAATCCTATATTTTTTTATTTTAAGAAACCATATATGTTTTTTAATTACTTATGTTTTCTATTATGGGTACACATATTTTATTAAATAATTTTAATCAATTATTATACGCAATTAGGATTTTTATTCAATATTATTTGTTAAAAACTCTAAAATTTTCTTTATGTCATTATTATATAATTATCAATAAACTATTATAATTTTATATCTAATAATACCCAAAAATTAAAAATTATGAATTAAAAAAATTAAACTGCCAATTTCTTTTAATCAATATTGACGCACTCCTGTCATAGGGTGTGGCAAAAAAATTATTTCCTAAGTTAAAATGTAGTAATGTGGGTGACCTACGATGTCTTTTGAATAGGAGTGCACACAAAACGGGTTGTCACTTTAAAACGGGGGTAAAAATGTTGTGAAATGAAATTTGAAATTCAAATGATTGAAAAACTATGAAATTAAAAGGGTGTTTAGGTCGGGGTCAGTTTCCTAATTATAATGCTATCCTTGTTCAATTTAATTCAATCCTCTTCTTCTTAGTTGATTAA
This sequence comes from Viscum album, assembly GCA_963277665.1. NCBI lineage: Eukaryota > Viridiplantae > Streptophyta > Magnoliopsida > Santalales > Viscaceae > Viscum > Viscum album. The sequence continues at coordinate 1,361,046,895 of OY728162.1, read as the reverse complement.
AGTGAGTTTCCACAATCGTTTTCTCTCACTTCCTTGGAGAAATTATTATTGTCAGAGAAAACCTTACCAAGATCTTGGTTTGGTCAACTCTCCTTCCATGTGTAAAATATTTGTATTGAATATCCTTAATTTAAATGGGAAATACCCAATCAGGTTTTTTTTATCCCAAACAATCAAGAACATTCACTACACCTTTTACACGTACTGATGATCGTCGAGTACTTAACCACTAATTCCTGGTTTATTCCATAGTATATAAACCAGAAATTAGTGGAGGGAGATATTGATTATTTTACCAAGTCAAAAATAAATAATGGAATTAATATTCAACAATGATTGAACATTATAATAAAATCCTCTATAATAAATTTAAAACAACTTTGAAGAAGAAAGAAAGTTATTCAATTGCGTCCAAAAACTCAAGCATTAAAATGTAGAAAACCAACCCTTCTCCAATCACTCCAAAAGTTTACCCCACCATGGTAAGGTTAATCGAGTTGAATGGGGAAGAAGATGGCATTACAAAACAATGAAAAAGAAAATAAATAAAATCGAATGCTGAAAATTTCTCATTCTTGGTGTCCCAGAAGGAATGGGTGGAGAATGGATGATTTGGGAAGGAGGTGAGAGCCTCATTTTATAGGCAGAATTCGACCCCAGAAAGTTTTCATGTTTTAGGCCCCATAAATGACCTCTTAAAGTCTTCCACCCTTAATAAATGTTGTTCATAAATATAGTGTATGTCTCCCCTCCAATGTTCATAGAATTTGGAAACCGTATGAAGGAGTTGTGAATTTTTCCATTCTCGGTTGTTGTTTTTGGACCAAGCTTCCAGGAAGATTCCTTCAACGTTATGTCGTTCAATAGCCTCCTTAATGACCACCAACATCCTCCAAATTTATTTTAGAGATGGACCTATCTGTAATCTAGGTATCCCATGTGGAAAGACATCATTTAGATATGTGTAGGCCGCATTTGATGTCTGTTATGTTGGGTGGGTCCATGTTGTCCGCCCGGAACAATTCCCAACTTCAATGAATTTTTAGGCCCTTTAGATGACCGAATCAGCTCCTGGTCCAGACGACAAAAATGAAGCAAATAAAATAAATATTATAATAAAATTTTAATCAGAAAATTAGGAATTTTATTTTTTTTCAAAAATGACCAAAATACCCCTAATGTAAAAATCTGTCAAAAAACTAGAATTAGACGTTTTTCACATTTGGGCTCAAAATAACACTAAAACCTAGAAACCTAACAATTCCCCATCCAATAACACTTTTTTAGGATTATAAACAATTGTTTACGGTATAAAATATATGAAAATGTGAACTTCATCACTCCCCCACACTTAAACATTGCACTGCTGGGCAATCATCTTACATCCAAATCAAAATCCACACAACAATCAAAAATGAGAAAATATCAATGATTTTATCCAAAATAGAATTCCATCATGTCTCATATTTGAATAATAATACTATATTATTTTAATTTCAATTACTAAAATTTGTTCAACCTCATAAATCAATCCATGCCCCAATCACAACCTACCTCACATTGAATTTTATATCACTCTTCGCTCAAGAGAAATTGAATCTATAGTTATACTCATACTTAAAAATCACATGTATCACCATAGGTTTGTGAAAATTCTCATTTCTCCATAGCTTGAAACATGAAAATGAATTTAATCATGAGGGATTTAATTAAAGGTTCAAATGATTCTGTGGATTAGGGTTGGTGGGAAAATTATTGAAAAATGTTCCAGGCTAGAAAGATGAGGTTTGACTTTTATGTACAAATCATGATTAATTCAAGTGAAAACACAGATAATTCCTCACTCAATACTGCTTGTAAATGTGAAAAACAACCCCAACCCTCTTTATGACATGGTACATGAGCCAATACTTTATTACAATGAATGATATAATCTAATTTCTCCTCCTTATTTTCAAAGCTCTAGAAAGGCACAGCTTTTTTATTTTTTTTTATTTTTTTTATGGAGGATGAGCTAAAAATTGAATACAATGAATGAATGAAAATTCATGCCCTTGTTTTTTTGTGAGGGACATGAGTCATAAAAGAATTTATAATGAGGAATTCAAGCTCATCTCCATTTTTTTGTTTTCATTTTTTAGGAGAAATGGATGAAACAAATAAAGCACAATGGAATGACGAAACATGCCCAATTCGATTGTTATCCACCTCCCAAATAATGACACACACTTCACACTACCCATAAATGATACACATCCAAAGGAACGGACACGAAAGGCCCTTCCCCCACACTCAAACATGAAATAACCATGCAAAAGTACTAAAAGTGCGGGTAGGTAAGGAAAAATTGGCTTGTAATATGGCTTCAACCTATATGGAAATTCATGACATATAAGGGATTACGAAGGATAAATGTAAAGGTGAGTCTCAGGATAAAATGTGGATAGCCAAAGAGATGCCTCAATCATTTAAAATACATTACATGAAATCCAAATATTCGAAAGAGAATATTCACAAATTCTAGTTCTCACACAATATTCATGTTTCCCTCAAGAAAGTGTGGGTATTAGGAAGAATATGTAAAAAAAAATTTGAATACCTCACAGGATTGGAAAAATATTTTTAGTTACTGTTTCATGGGCATGGATTTCAAAAATCATTCAAACTCATTAAAATGCTTGAAAATGCATTTCAAGGGAAAATAATTCATATAAACAATCATTTAAAATTGATTATTTCAAAAATCGTTTCAACTCTTTTAAAATCAATTGATGTGTGAAAAGTGATAAGAATATTCATTAAATCTAAAAATATGTTTTGGACCGAAAAAAATTAAAGGAGTTTAAATGATAATCGTAAATAGTTAACTCCCTTTTGAAATAATGATTCGGTCCTCTTCCTCTAATTCCCGGGGCTTCCTTCTGCCTTCATGATCCTACAAAAGAAAAATTACTCAATTAATCACAAGGATAATTTCATTTAAGCTCAAAATAAAATGAGGGAGGGGGCCACATTCTAGACTAATTCTTAATACTTAATTTGAAATTTAAATTACTAGAAAGCATGTAAAGATAAATCTTTGTATGATCCCACCAAGTGGGACCTGGAATCTTTTACTGCCTCCCGAGGGCAGTACTATATGTTATCCAAGGTTTGATAGAGGATGAAGTTTCTTTGATTTGAACAACCATATGTGGCTTTTCCCAGCTTGTGCTTCATCTTTGTTCTTAATGGATGATCCATGTATAGAGTACACCATATCCTTCCCCTTCGCAATGAATTATAGCTTACATGGTGGGGGTAGGATGAAGTATGGACCATCCTCTTCCATGGTTACAACTTGTGCAACCTTCTTATCTTCCAGTGCTTACTTCATGGGGGCTTCATGAAGAGAATCCTCTTGAATGATTTTCTTAGGCTAAGCTACCTGGATCTCTTGATGGGGCTCCTCTAGTAGATATTCCATGACGTCTGGGAGCTCTAGGGGTTCCTCAACAGGTGCATCTTCTTTTGTCTCTTCATCCTCCAGGGCATAATAGGAGTCATCTAATTATAAAAATTTAAAAAAATTGAGAGTTATACTAAAATTCGTTTCAACAAAATTAAAAGAATTTGAGTTTAAGAATGTATCATATCCCTGAGTTGCTTCAGCTAGAATCTCTTCTTGATTTGAAAGCACCTCTTGGAGTTGATTGTTGCTGGATGGAGGTAGGTAGTCAGGCTCATACACCTCAACTTTGGATTCAACTTCATGGATGTTTTCAGTGAAATATGGGAAGACTTTTGGAACTTCATTATTTTCCTTGAATCTCTTTAAGTCAACTTTGAGTTCATTGACCATGACCATCAAATCTTCCGGTGAGATCCATGTTGTTATGCCTCTTTCAACCTATTTGAACATTATTATCAGGGCATTAGCTCTTCATTAGAGGACCTCATCAGAGTAGTCTTCTTCTTTCACTTGTGAGTAATTATCATTCCATGTAGAATAATAATCATTTGAATTCATTATGGAAATATTTTGTTGTGATTTTTTAAAGGAAAAGAAATGTAAAAAATTTACAAAAATATTACGGCACTACCTCCCCGGCAATGGCGCCAAGTTTGACGCCCGCATATCATAGGGCATGGCAAAACAATTATTTCTTAAGTTAAAATGTAGTAATGTGGTTGACCTAGGATGTCACCCGAAGAGGAGTGCACACAAAATGGGTTGTCACTTTAAAATGGGGGTAAAAATGTTAGGAAAGGAAATTTTAAATTCAAATGATTGAAAAACTATGAAATTAAAAGGGTGATTAGGTCGGGGCTAGTTTGCTAATTATAATTCTATCCTTGTTCAATTTAATTCAAACCTCTTCTTCTTAATTGATTAAAGTGAGTTTCCACAATCATTTTCTCTCACATCCTTGGTGAAATTATTATTGTGAGAGAAAACCTTACCAAGATCTTGGTTTGGTCAACTATCCATCCATATGTAAAATAGTTGTGTTGAATATCCTTAATTTAAATGGGAAATACCCAATCAGATTTTTTTATCCCAAAAAATCAAGAACATTCTCTACAACTTTTACACGTACTGACGATCGTCGAGTACTTCACCTCTAAATCTTTGTTTATTCCATCGTATATAAACTAGAAATTAGTGGAGGGAGATATTGATTATTTTACCAAGGAAAAAAATAATGGAATTAATATTTAAGAATGATCGAACTTGATAATAAAATCCGCTATAAGAAACTGAAAACAACTTTGAAGAAGAAATAAATTTATTCAATTGCGTCCAAGAACTCAGGCATTACAATGTAAAAAACCAACCCTTCTCCAATCACTCCAAAAGTTTACCCCACCATGGTAAGGTTAATCGAGTTGAATTGGGAAGAAGAAGGCATTAAAAAACTATGAAAAACAAAATAAATAAAAGATAAAGATGAAAAGTTCTCCTTCTTGGTGTCCCAGAAGGAATGGGGTGGAGAATGGATGATTTGAGAAGGAGGTGAGAGCCTCCTTTTATAGGCAGAATTCGATCCCAGAACGTTTGCGCGTTTTAGGCCCCATAAATGACCTATTCACGCGTTCCACCCTTAATTAATGTTGTTTATAAATATTGTTTCTGTCTCCCCTCCATATTTCAGCTAATTTGGAAACCGTATGAAGGAGTTATAAATTTTCCATTCTCGGTTGCTGTTTCTGCATGAAGGTTCCAGGAAGGTTCCTCCAAAGGTATGTCGTTCAATAGCCTCCTTAATGACCTCCAAAATCCTCCAAAATTTTTTAGAAACGGACCTATCTTTCCTAAAGGTATCCCATGTGGAAACACATCATTTAGATATGTGTAGGGCGCGTTTCATGTCTCTTACATTGGGTGGGCCCATGTTGTCCGCCCAAAAAGATTCCCAACTTCAATTAATTGTTAGGCCCATTAGATTGCAGAATCCGCTTGTGGTCTAGAAGACTAAAATGAAGGAAATACAATAAGGATTATAACAAAATTTGAATCAGAAAATTTGGAATTTTATTGTTCCAGAAATGACAAAAATACCCATGATGTAAAAATATGTCAAAAATCTAAAATTAGACATTTTTCACATTTGGGCTCAAAATAACACTATAACCTAAAAACCTGACAATTACCCATCAAATAACACTTTTGTGGGATTATAAACAATGGTTTACAGTATAAAATAAATGAAAATGTGAACTTCATCAAATATACATCCAACAATCCAATTAACAAACTTATTGTTTTTCTATGGGAATGTTTGAGGATTATTATTGATAAATATTATATTTCTATGAGTAATTCATGACTATGAGAATATTTTGATCAGAAATATGATGGAACAATTTCATATACTAATAATTCATTAGGTAAAATGATATCTTTCAATATATTTTGAATGCTTATTTGAGCATGATATCAAACTATTTATCATTTTATCCAGTGACATTTCATGACATTTGTTATATATGAGAAATATGTTAGATGTGTTAAAATTTTATTTTTTTAATTTTTTATAATGTTATAATGTTTTATTATTAGTAATATACCACATTACATGTTTTCATTTTGTGGTTTCCATTTTTTGATAATGATGATTGTATACTCTAGATAATATAATTATTATTATTCTCACATGTGATACTCTATTTATTCTTGTATTATATTATTTCTAATTATCCCTCCCCTTAATTAAATTTTAATATAATAACTTCATATATTCATTCCCCATTACTATTATATATGCTAATTATTTTTTTCAATATTTTAATAGGATTGTGAAAAATAATTTAAGAGAATTGTAATATATATTTTATTCTTTAGATTCTAATTTTCTAAATAAAATACACCTTTCAATTCAAGATTATATAATATTTTTTATCATAAATATAATTTATTATATTTGTTTAAATGATAAATTTCATTATTTATCATAGAGGATTTTTCTGTAGGACCAATCTATTGAAATTAAATAAGTCCATGGATAATAATGAATCTCCCAGGAATTAAGTCAATATGAACAAACATAGATAATTATGATAGAAAGAAACTGGTTTTTGAATCAGGTATGGTTCATATAAAATTTCGTATAAGTCTTCATTTTTGAACTAATATGGATGTTTAATGATATAATGATTATCTCAAGTGTTTTTGAGGATTTTTTAGATCCCAAAACCCTACGTTTTGGGAGAATTTTGTGTGTTTCAGTTTTAGTTTAAATCATGTAGGGAAGGCCGCACAGTTAAGTCTAACAGTTTGAGGCTAATAAATGGAGTCCAACGGGATACAGGGTTGTGTTGACAATGGTATTTTTGGTTCATGATCATGTATAAAACTGTAGAAATTTTATAGAAGTGTTTGGGATTTTTGGTGCACAGTTTTTCAAACCAAGCATCCAAACTACGTTAAATTCCCCTCCCTACATTAGATGGATCATGGTTAGAGAATGGTTTAGAAAACCTGCAACCAAACTGTGTGAAGCCTATTTTTGTGTAATTTTACTAAAATTTTAATAAATGAATATATTTCTAAAAATCATTATAGTATTTAGTTTTTAGTAGGAAACCATTACACTTTTCTCCATTTTGGGGTCCCTTGATGGACTAATCTAGGAATTTATCTTGATCTTCTATCTAGAGTATAATCTAATCACCGTTTGTCTCAATGGATCTACATCTGTCGGATGTTATTTTTTTCATTTATCATTCTAATTCCTATTGAAAATGATATATATATGCAGGATTATATACCAATTTTAATTTAATTGATATGTTTTTATGATTTTTTCCATTATAGGATATACTAAAAGATGATACTGGATGAGGAGTGTCATATGAGTATGAGGTAAGAAGTCTATAACACAAACCATAGGTTTTTTCATTTTTAAAATTTATGTGGGAGTTTACAGATTTCATCCTACATCACCTATTTAAACAATATGTCTTGTTTATATTAGTTATAACTGTATTCAATGAATCCATATCCATATGTTATCCGTAATTGGTGTTTATGTCCACAACATCATCCACCCCCAATTGGGTGATTTATATAATTTGGATTAGAGGTTTGACAAGTTCATCTACACCACCATTGGGTGTTCCTAGGAATTAAATTTCCAATGGTAACACATAATTTAAAAATGATTATTTAATTTGGGGTTGAATAGCCTTTTATATAAAAAAGTACACTTGTGCTTTTAACATAAGTGCTTTAGATTTTCCAAAAAATGATCAAATTATTTAACTTTCTTTAATACTATGTATATGACATGGCCTAATTAAATATTATCGGTCAACCTTTTTTACATCCATAGGACCCCTTTCCATGTATAATGGAAGATAGTGGAGTGGGCCTAATTAATTTAATAAGAAATATATCGGTTGATACATGGTTGCAAGCCTAGTTATCCTTGTCACACAAAAGAAAAGAAAAGATTGATCCAAATTAACGTGTCAATTAGAATGATTATTACAAGGCCTATATTAATAAATGAATAGGTTATAAGGCTTCTAATTTTAAATGGGCCATGAAATCATTATTATTGGAGTTTCTATACTTGATATATCCATGTATCCATAAAGGAATTACTTGATCTCTCGTGGATGCCATTTTGAATAAGAGATGTTGGTTTCCAAGGGTGAGAAACTCCTTTGAAACTGACCTTCATTAACCATTGGATTCCTAGTATGGCCCTATCATATACCTCTATTATTATCATTATAAGATTACATGGATACAATCCATGGTTCTAGTATGAATCCTATGGATTCCATGAACCTTGGATAGACACTTGTACCTAGTCAATACATGTATTATTTTACATTGGATGTTTTTCAAGGACTCGGTTAGAGTCAAACTAATTTGTAATGGATTTTATGGTGATCATTTGACATCACCCCTACCATAATATTATTGATAAAGTTACTGCTAGAGTTGGATAAACCCTTGAGGTCATGGTTACCTTGGTTATTACATGGGAACCACATCTATGTTATTATAATTTCATGACTCTCTTCAATGCCTTGGAACCATTCACTATCATTAAAATTTTTGGATATTAGTGATGATTTTTCCTCACTGGACTTAAATAAATAAATACAAAATAAATTAAATAATTAATTTGTTACATTTTTTATATACCACTCTAGGGCTAATGACGGTACTTTGGTGTTTAAATTGTTGTGTGGTTTAGATTTTATAATTGCATGCATGCACACTATTTTAAATATACATTCTAATTACGGTTTATTATAGACCTATTTTGGGGGCCTTATGAGAATTATATTACACCTTATATAGATAACAAGTGGAACATGGGAAGATTAAATCTAAGAAGATGCTTAAAAAGGGACGTGGTCCAATTCAGAACATGATTGATTTCTTATTTCAGATAGATTAGGGAATCCCATGACTGATTTATAGCTTGAGATTATTAGATAGTTTTTGAATTCATTTTTTTACTATTTTATTTTATTTTTCGATTGTTTTGTGGTATCCATGATTTCCAGCTTAGTAGACACCTGACATGTATCTTCGGCTTTAGCATATTATTATCCTTTGTTCTAGTTTTTGATTATTCATATATTCTTTATATGTAACATATAATTATTTTATAATTATTTAACTATTAACATATTTTCTTAATTATTTAATTTTATGCCATGTGTGAATGAGGTCATAGTCACCCCTTGGAAACACGAATGCCCCTCGCTTCTAGTTGGTAGCCTTTGAAATTTTGGGATATTCACTAATGGCAATGTGGCTGACCGGGATAGGGGAATCTCAATGTGGAATCCGTGTTTAGTACATAATAAGGTGGTATCAAATGTTTTCATTATTAAATTATTATTTAGATAGAATATATTAGAGACTTTTAATTCTCTTAATAATATTTATGAGTTTTTCACGGGTGATTCTAACCCATATTCTGGGTAAATGACATGTTCCATAAATTATAATTTTAGTCGTGTTTTCCAATTATGGTTCATAAAATTTTACATTTGGGCGATGCACATGATGTATTTTCATAATTATTAATATTATAATTGAAATTTGTTTTTGTCATTTTCTTGATTATTTGAGGGGAAGGATAATTTTTACATGAATCATTAAATGCACCGAGTATTTGGATGCTAGGAATATTTCCATGCTATATAGGTTCATTTATCTATTTTCATTTCTTTATATTCTTATGATTATCGAGTGATACTTTTTTATATATATTATTTGTCTACTGTATTGATGTAATTATGTTAAATCTGGTTTCCATTCATATAGTTTATAGTCACTCATTGGTTGGAATAGATAATCTACTGTGGTGATCCATTTGATTGAATTTAGATTGATGTTAATTCTACAGATAAGCTAGACGGGCCCTCATTCACTATGAATTATAATCCATTTTAAATGATCATTGATATATGGACTAAGGAAATGAAAAACCCAAAACATAAAACATGAATTATTCATAACTTTTTTCCCTAATATTATATGGGAATGACTATTTGACCCTTTATCTATAGGAACCCATGTAATTTATTATTGAAAACATACCAATACATTGACTTCTAATAGGGTATTTGGGGTAGTATACCATTGGTATTGAGCACATTAAATTTGTTAAAATTCATTTATTTCTATCTATATTCTTAAAATTTTGTTCTATGGTGTATTATTGGCATTTTTATACCAATTCCACCACTACATTCTCATATCATGTGTCAGGAGGGTGGTGACGAATATGCTCCTGACATGGTGGTCCCTACGTTTCCATTCATACCAAAATGATTTCCCATTGATGAATCAACAATTGTAAAAGATCTAGAAAGTGATATTTAGCTTCATCATAGTTTTATATTACTAATGTAGTGCTGGAATATTGCTCGGTTACCTACACCTATGATGGATGATCTAACCCCTGAGTTCCAGCAGCTGAATCCTCATAATTTTTCTAGGGATGGAGGTCTACAATTTGTAGAGTCAGGGATGGTGGGCCAATCATTCTATATTTGAGAAGCTATATATTCCTCCAGAGTGGATTTTCAATCAATATACTTATATGATGATTGATTTGTCTAATAACATGTGGAATCTAATTACCCAAACTTCTCCAAATCAAGGAATGGTTTGGGATATTTTCTATTCTACATTGTTGGACTAATTATAACTTTATATGCTAAGAGATTACCGATGAATATAGTTCAGGAATCTTGGGTCTAGTAATATTATAGTTATATATTATTCAATGTGTTTCACTGAGATAAAACTCCATTTGTCACTTCGAGATGGTGATGAGATTTTGAATTATATATTCATAAATTATTGGATTCAATATTCCATCCATAATTAAGTGAATGTAAATCGACTACCAATTTTTATTAAAATATTAAATTTGGATATAATCAATGAGAGAAATATGGGTGATTGGGAGAGTATCGAGATTAAAAGATCAGTGTTGATGTAACCATGTAGTTCTTTCAGTATTAGAAAGAAATACCTCAATATTTATCATCAAGGAAGTGGATGCTTGTGTACCCATAATGGTTGATATATTGGGTGTCGTTAGTGTAGGATATAGTGTAATTGTATGACGTAGTGCGATAGGGACCCTCTATAGTGTCGGGCTTCCGGCCATAAGTGGAACCATTAGAGATTCTTTCAGACCTAACCATCAACTTATAGTGTAACGGGATCCACACCAGTTCATCCTTTAGGGGAATGTTCATTTTCGATTTTTTAGAAAGGGAGTTGGAGTTGAAATAGTAGGACTGTAAAAGGATAATTCCACGGTCATGCTAGCTAGAATACTAATCACCAGATTCTCTAGAAGCGTGATCTTGACCATGGTAGAAAATATTTTTCACAGGGACATGGATTATGTCAGTTTAACAAAATATAGTCGATACCCAAGGATCAGGCTCCATGACCATCTATAGAATTCTATACTATTATTGATTCCTCTATAATTCTCTACTTTAATTGATATAGGTGTTTCACACTCATTCATCTCCTTCACTATCATGGAATTTCTCGAGTTGTAAGTACATGATTACAATTGATTAATGCCTTTTAAACACCATTTAGAGTATGGTCAAAGGGGGTATTCCAATATAAGGAATTCACGTTAAGGAGGGTAGTTATCCATTTTTGTGGGACCACTTTATTCATGATATGGTATGCTTCTATGTCATTCTATGGATGGATTGGATGGTTATGTATCTGGACTTTGTAGACTGTAATCATCTCAAGGTGTCATTTACATTACTAGAGGGTCGAAACAATCTACCAAATTTTGAGTTGAATTTACAAGCTTGTAGATATGGACATGAGTATGTGGAGGGACCAACAAGATCTAAATTCTCTTAGTGGAGGATCAAGGATTACATCATTATGAGTTTCCCCTAGTAGTTAATAGATTGTAGGAAATCATTCAAGCTGATTCATTAAGAATAACTTCTTAAAGGGAGGTATATTTTATTATTCAACATAATATAATAGAATCTCCAATGTCCATTATTTTATACATGTTGGATAATAATGAGATCTATGAGATCATGTTGTAGTTTGAGGACTAATAAGAATATTGTTTTATAGGGTCCATTACATCAACATGGGGTCCTCCCATGACTTTTTATAAGACGGAGGATGTCAAATTTCATTTATTCAGGAATTAAAGATAATTGAACAATCTCATGTTCAATAACCCGTCTAAAAATCCTCGAATAGATGATCATTTTGATAAGATTATGTGATCTATGATGTTCCCTATGATCGACATTAGATTAAGATAACATATTGTGTGAGTCATTCCATCATATATACCTCGTAAATCTTCCCATATATGTTATGGTCAACATGATAAAAATTTTATATTGTTCTGTCATATGAATTCAACTACCTTTTTCATGGATCTATTGAATATGGTCTTCCTCCCCCATCTAGATTATTTTTTTGTTGTCTTTGTGGACGAGCTCTTGGTGTATTCTTAAAATCGTACTGACCATAATTAAAAACTGGAGATCATTTTGAGTACACTAAGATACAATCATCATTCATCCAGGTTTTCTTTATCCCACTTCTAAATAGATATAGGAATTTTATATGGTAATAACATATTTGAACAAAGAGTCACAATTTTCCTAGAGATGGTGAGTTTTTTGTTTTCCAGAGAGCATCCCAAAAATGTGTTTCAAATACTGATTTTATTAGGGATTTCTAAATATTATAGTAATTTTATACATGACATATCATCCCTTACTTCACCTATTACTAGTCTTAATAATAGTATTTTTATGTTCTGTTGTTTGGAAGAGTGTGAGAAATCCTTCTAGGAGCGGAAATAGATGTTTGTCTCGACACCTATTCTGATTCTACCATATCCCAATATTGGTAGTATCATGTTATGTAATGCATCAATCATTTAACAAGGAGTAGTGATAATTTATAAGGATAGAGTTATTGATAATGTATCTCGATAGTTGAGGACTCATTATAGAAACTACCAGAAGAATGAACTTGAGCTAGTGGTAGTTTCCCTTATCTTACATTGATGGAGACATAATCTATTGAGTGAGCACTTTTTGGTGTATATAGAACAAAAGATCCTCAAATTTATATTTACACAGTGCATCTTCAACCTGAAACAGTGAATATGGATCAAATATATTGATTAAATTAATTTTAATCTTTCTTATACTCTTGGGAAATGAAATCCAATAACTGATGCCCTCAATCAATAAACATCAGCACAGGTTGTATGAGAATCTCATGATTAATTGAAATTTATTGAAATATTATCGATGTCCTTAATTATTTTCATGATAGTCACGAGTATTCGTACCTCTTAGCCATGATAGTTACCTATTCCCTCAATTAGAAGGCAAAGAGTAGGGAATTTTCAGATCCTGAAGGCATCATTCTCCATGATTTTATTTCAATATCTGACCCACATTTGTATTGGAATGTAGAAAGAGATGGCATCCTATGTTTATAAAGATGTTTCTGGATCTTGTAGAAATGGTAGAGGAGACTTTTCAAGAATTTATTTATTCTTAGTGTCTAGTTCATCTATAAATCTCCATATTATGTCATGATATGTTACACCCTAATTGGTGGTCTTAGATGAAACTTTAGATATCCGGTTTTATCACCTGGTGTTCCACCTATCAGTTAGAAAAGGCAGAGCACCATTGACCTATAGGCTAGTTATAGACACCATTATTCCTAGAAAATAAATGGGAATATGTTTTCATGTAATTTGAAATGTGGTTATTGAGGTCACATGGAGGTAGAGACAATGTCTTGGTTTTCATTGACAAACTGATGAATGTAGACCACTTCCTTCTTATCTGGGAGATATTTTTTGTTGATGGGCTAGGGTGTTTAATTTTTTTACGAGATCACCCGACTACATGGGGTCCCTCATACAATCATTTCATAAATGGAATAACATTTTACATGAGTTTTCTGATATAGGATTTAAAAATCTATGCGTACATAGATTATTTTGAGCATAAAATTCCACCCATAGACAGATGGACAGTTAAAAAAGATGTTACAGGTTTTAGAGTACATTCTCTGAGAACTAATCCTATATTTTTGATGTAATTGGTAGAATCATATCCCACATTTTGATTTGACATACAAAAATATATTTTATCCTACAATTAAGATGGATCCTTTTAATTCCTTCTATGGTACGACTTTTTATTAACCCATATGAAAGCTAGAGGTATGAGAGGAACCCCTACTTGTTAGTCATCTCATACTAGCTATATCAATTCATGTCCACCTGATCAAAATGTGCAAGTCTACTTCTCAATGAGGATATAAATATTAGGCTCATCTCCATCAATTACCTCAATAGATTTTGGTAGGGATTATTTTTTTAATTATGTTATTCTCAAGCTTTGGTATGGATAGATATAGAGGAATGAGATGATATTTTATCCATTTAAAGTGTCATTTGAGAATTTGGGGAGAGGTAGTCTACTCGACATTCAGTATCTACTACCTCATTAGTACCAGTACATGGAGAACATCTTAAATGTTTCCAATCATTTATGGTAACATAATGACCCTTAACCAACTTTTGATAATGAGGATATTGAGCTAGATGGTTATGATTTATTTAGGGTTTATTTAATAAGCATCATTTAATGGAGAATGGAATCTCTCTATTTACAGTCAATCCCATTTGTATGGGTGAAATGGTAGATATCCGTGTAATTGAAGAGACCTAGGAGCATGAAGCAGATGTAAATTCCTAATACGCATAGTTTTCCATAGGCACTTATTTCCCTCCATTGGAAGGTGATCACTAGGAAAAGTTCCCTTAAATGGGTAATAATATAAGAAACCAATTTTATGAGTCATTTACAGATCATCTTGAAATATGTCTAACTGTTTATTTTGGATTTAATATAGATTCATAATGAGTTCAGTGGTGTCGCATGGGTGTCATGGACATGTTCGGAGTCCATAATATATATTTTTTGGAGAATTGGAATTGTCGCGTGGTAAATGGAAAGAATGAGGGATAGAATTGAAGGTTATATAAAATCATTCGATGGTAGATAGAGGAGTCCTACAGGCCGCATTATTATAAATACTATGCAATTTGGGGTTGTATGTTGTTTGAAAATATGGGGACATGCTGCTGAGGTATTTTTCACAATTAGTAGATTACATCCCTAAGCATGAAACCAAACCATCATAAATTCCCCTCCTTAAAATATATGCTACATAGTTGTAACATGGTTTGGAACACTTTGTGGAACAATAGTGTGATGTATATTTTTGGTTAAATGTACCAAAATACAATTAAATTATTATTATTTTATCCACTTATTCCATTTCCATTTCTACTAGAAAACAACCATGATTTTCACCATTTTAGATACATTGAAGGAATATGATATGAATTTATCCTGGGAATCCTTCCAATGTACGATCGAATCATATTTCCTATCAGTGGATTCATGCTGGTACAATTTAAATTCTTTTTTTTGTTCAATTTTATTATTTTAATTGATGATTATTTGTATATGTGGGATCAAATTATAAGTTATCAAGGAAATAAAAACATATTTTCATCTATTACCGTTCAACTCAATCTTGATACAAATACTACGTAAGGTGAGTAATATGATTATGTGGTATACGTTCTATAACTTATCCCTCATATTTCAACGTTTTATAAATTGTCTTGTGTGTGTTGGGATTTCATCGAGAATCGCCTATTTAAAATATGTGTTTATCATATAGTCATTAGAACTATATTCTAAGACATTACTAAATAAGATATCTAAAATTGGTGGTGATGCACACAATTATGACCACACCATGTAGGGTGATTTATATTATTGGGCATAGTGGTTTGACATGATCATCTTCACCACTGTTCTGGGGATCCCTGGGAAGAACCTGATAATTATAATCCAGTGTTAATTAAATTATTATTAATTTGGTGATTCACTATGCTGGTATAAGTTAGATCCAATTGAATCATCTTATTTATGTGCTTAATATTAATAAAATAATGTTTAAATTTTATAATTGGTATGTATACAATGTATTTGACTTAGAAAACGTAGAGGATATTTGAAGAACATGGTTTCATGTCCATAGCACCACATTCCTTGTATAACAGATGGTAGAAGAGTAAACCTAATGGATTGATATGAAATAAATGAATATATAAATGATTTCATTCTTAGATGGCCTTATCAGATTAAAAAAAGTATAGGTTTGATCCGTATAATTTAATTAATTAGTATGATGGTTATAACACCCTAATATTTGGTGATGTCATTTTCAAATTAATTTAATATTTCTGATTTTTTTCACAAAATGCTAAATATAACTTTCGATATATGAATTAAATAATTTTTTGTATCATTATAAAAAACACCAAGTTATGCTTACATTAAATGAAATACATTGGCTAACTTTTTTATACATGAAACAATATTTTATGATTGTGTTACTTGCATGGATGATTTTCACCAAACTATTGTATACTATTAATATGGTTATTAAAATATTATTATTATTACCAATTATTTCTGGAATTTATGTTTTGAAAATGATCATGTAAAGTATGAAAATATGATTTACATATATATATATATATAAATGAATCATTTTGCAATCAATTAGTTATAAATGAATGTAAGAACTTTTTTAATATTAATATTATAGTTATCCTAGAATATAGTTTCTTCTGTGTACAAACACAATTTTATATCAATAAATTTATCAAACCAGTTTTTGGTTCATTTACCAATAATGATATTATATTATATATTCTATCATATTTCAATATTCATACTATATATTTGATATGTATAAGATAATAATAAATCAAAATTTTGGAATGAAAATTTGAATTATTTCAAAATGTTATTTTTTATGCATTTTAATGGAGAACCAATTATAAATAAATGTTTTTGAAATTTTATAATTTTTAATTGAAAAAATAATCTTATCTTATGAAATTTTATTATCAGAATTTAATATGTGTGACCTTTAAAATATTTCTAAAATATCTCATTTTTGGTTGAGGAGTGAATAATATTTAATTTTAGTACCAAAAATATTTTTCATCTCATTTATATGTATTTTTTAATTATTTCTTATTTATGTTTTAAAAATTAATTAGATCATTTGTAAATCAATTATTCTAATTTTATAAACTCGAAGTAATTTCACTTTGAAATTTTATATAAATATATTTCGAACATTTAGGAATTTCCTCATAGAAACACAGTTCCACGACATGTCGCCACAATTAATTATATAATATATTTTTCTTATTATAAAATTACATTTTTTAAAAATGCATTCTATATTAAGAATAAAAATAATTTATATTTTATAATAAGATAAACTTAGTGTTTAGCCCAAAATTTTGTGAAATTAAATAAAAATAATTACCATATTTTAGTAAAAATTTGTTTACTTAATGATTAAAACATAATATTCATAGGTCAAATAATCAATAAACATGTAAAAACCATTGGATAGAAATATATAGACGAATTCAACTAATAAATTGAAATATATTAGTTATTGGATTCCAATGATGATTAATAAATTTCTTAGTATTGTTTAACTTTTATTTTTACAAAAATGCCTCTCCTCCTCCATTTTAAATCACCACTCAACCCCATTACTTATTCACCCCACTGAATCTAATTTTTCTTGGCCGACACCTACCCAAATATACTCCAAATATTATTCCCTTATACCTATAATACTCCCTTTGTGGTGAATTCAAACCAAGTAATCCCATTGGGACAAAAACGATAAGTGTTACCCAAAGTAGAGGTAACATTCATCCTTAATCTCTATTTATTAAAATTTACATTATCCATTACCCCAAATATAATAATTTTATGCTTATATAATAACATCAGTATCCTTAATATACAGATTAGATAAAATTATAAGTGTTTTACAAACACTTACGCACACTTCCATCTAATGGTTAATGAACATATTGTTCTTGTGTATGTTGAACTATCACCACACGGAATGATATTGTTCAATATTTTTCATTACCATCTCTCATTGATGGAAACTATGAAAAAATGTATATTTTATAGGATATGTATGAGGATATTATTCTATTTGAATTATAAAATAAAACATACCATCATTTTTTCAATTTTTTCTAAATACGATATCATGGTTTGTGGATATATGGGACTACCAGTCCTCAAAGCGAAGTAATTCGTTAACACTTCACATAGAATTTAATATAGATGGGTTTAATGAAATTATATGATATAAATTACATAATAATTATACTAAAATGATATTATAAATATTCATGCATTCTATTAACTTAATTCCATTCAATAATAAAATAATTTGAAACAAAAATTCATGCATACATATGACCTACCATCTATATTAATAGTGTATTTGATTTGAAATTTTGTTATTATATATATTTTAAAAAATAAATATGGACCGAATAAATATGTTATTTACATAATTTTTTAAAATTATTTAGGTATGTAATATATGGTCTGAGTAAGATAATCAATAATAACAAGGAAAAATATACACTACTAGAAAACTAGTATTTACTAACGGTTTTGGATAAACTAGTTGGTATAGGTCACCCTTATACCCCAGTTATTCTAAAAAATAGTGGGTATAGGGTTAAATTCAAAATAATAAACATGTTGTTTTATAAAAGTGTTATTTATAGGTTGTGGTTAAAGACTAATTCCAATGGTTTTTTGAAAAACCGTTGGTATATGTCACCTTTATAACAATAGTTCTGTAAAACTATGAGTATAGTGTTTGTATCAATGACTATACACATAGTGCTTTAACAAATGATGGTATATGTTTTGGCTAAAAATATATAACCACTATTCTACAAGAATGGTTTGTATAGTTCATCTTTATAGGAACCCTTGTTTTGAACAATGGAAATTGATTTCCCATGTAACTGTAGAGAAACTAATCCTACAGAAATACCTATTTCCAAAATTTTATTCCTTCATCCATGATTTAAAACAATTTATATAATTAAAATAATTATTAATAACAATAATAATAAGGGGTTTAGTGGTTAGGAACTTGTATTCTAATATGACTTTCCAATTCATGAATACAATGGCATGAATGTTTTAAAATTATATACCAATAGTTTCAGAACTGTGGGTATATAGTTATTGACATGGATGACTATTTATCAAACACTTATTTCCAAGGTTCATAACTGTTACAATATCATTTTAAATCATGGTTATTTCTCTAATCTAGACTTGTGTATTCTTCTACTATGATTTTATAAGATATACCCATCGTTCAAAACTATCAGTATATGTTAATTTTCAAATATTGATATAATAACGAAGAAGTAGAAATTACCCAAAGCATAAAAGTAAGATGGAGTTCTTAATAAACAAGTAATATAAAGTCCTAAAAATTCATATATGGTATTAGATATAATAAAACGATTTTTGGAATATTTATATAAAAATTATATTTATTATACATCAGCTATTAGCTGGTACGAATTTAGTCAATACACAAGGTAAGGGTTTTCTCATCTAACTTATATTTTCCAAGAGCCAGAAGCCATGTTCACATGTGATTTCTATATTTTCTATTCATACTAACCATTAATGCATTATTTGATTCATATACTTAAACTTATTGGTATATAAATTTACATATTATAATATTTATTTTGTGGGGTTTATTGTTTAATTGTCAACAAACTCACAGGGAAATTGTTTCCCAAAATACCTTATTCGAGACACATAACATGATGTGAACACATGATTTTATACGACGTAGATATATGAACTATAAAATATGGTACCATGAATATAACTGGACATTTTAAGATTAAACTAATTTTATTCTTTAAATAATATTATGATTCAATGTAACCAAAGTGTTAATGGATTATTTCTACAATATCATCATTTGTCGAGATTATTGATGATTATGATTAAGTTGATGAAAACATATGATCCATATTTGAGTAACTCTCATGAAATTTCTTAAATTATGGTTATTAATTTTTCTTATATGTAATGAAAAAATCTTCCAAACATTTGTACATAATATTAAAAAGAAAAAAGTTTTTATGAAAATCCTACTTTATTTCTAATTTTGGTAGAATGTCGTTGTTCTTTATGAAAATTCATTTCTGAAAATTGTTTCAAATTTTTACTATTATACAATGATGCTTTAAATAATGTTTCAACCATGTATTTACATTTTAAAATAAATATTAAAAAGGAATCATCTTATTGCCTTCTGATCAAAAAATGTTTCTAATCTTTTAAGGTGAGAAATGAATGTTCCACATATATACATGAACCCTCCATCATTAACGTCCTTCTATTGATGATTCCATTTCATGTAAAAAAAATTTATTTCCTAAAAATAAAATATTTTATGCATTTATTTTTTAATGATATTTTCATTGTAATTTTTTTTCAAAATGTTTTAAGCTTTATTTTTAATGAAATCGTTTTAAAAAAATATTTTCAAGCTTCCTTTTTAATGAAAGGGTATCGAAAAATATTTACAATATTATTTATATGTTTTCATTGTTATTATAAAAGGAAATGGGTTTAAAACATTCTATATTTTAAAATAATATTTTCAAAGAATAAGTGGTATTTTCCTCAAGAAATATTTTAATTGGATTTTTTATGATTCATTTTTATGTTATCAATGTAGATTAATGGAACAAGATTTTGAAAATTTTATATGTATTAAAAAGAAATTTTCAAATAAAACATTTTTTATCAAATGATCATTCAAAATAATTCTCCATCTAATGTGATATCCTTGGTTATATTTTATTCATTACATGGGATATTATCAATGAAAACCATTAATATTCTTTCTCTGAATGGTGAATGTTTTGATAGCCTAATAGTTATATAACACATTTATCTTCAACCTGTAATATAATGATAAATTTATATAGAACACTCGTATATTAATGATATATTATAGAATGAAATGATTATGAATCCTATCCATTTACTATATGTTATTATATGGAACAATTTTTATGAAAACCATTTATGTTCTTAGGTTACGATATGATGTTTATAAAACACTTCACATTTTATGGGTCATGATAAGATGATTTTATTATGGAACACATATGTATGAATTCATTATGACATGTGTGGGACCTATATCTCACTGCAATGCATTGGTGATATACTATAAATATAATGACATAATTATTGGAAACAATTCGATGTGTTCAATCCACAATGGGAAATATATTTTTCTTGTTCCACTATAAGAAACATGTGTGTCTTGATCTCTAATGGGTAACTTGTGTCTCTCGATCTACTTTGGGAAAATATTTGGTTATGATACACTATGAGAAACATTTGTTTTCTAATCCATTATAGGAAATTAGTGTTTCTTAATTTTCAATAGGAAATAAGACTGTCCTGATCTGCTCTATGAAACAGGTGTGTCCAAATCAAATTTAAGAATCATGTATGTCCATGATCCACTATGTTGATGGTCTTGGGTGTTAACTATGAAACGTAAAATTGTTTTATATATGTATTATAGTACCACACATATATGGCAATAGATTATGGTAAATGATTGATTTAGGATGATTTATCACTCTTATGAGACATGTATTATGATCTGACTATCATTAGTCCATGATTCAATTTTATAATATTTGAAATGTTGGGTATGATATTTTAATGTCCGGATCATAGTCTCATACCCATATTCCTAGGATTATTATTATAAATCAATCATGGATACCCTTTATGAGCATCTAATCTCACCCATTTCTTCAGTTTCCATTCCACAGTTTACAAAGAATGCATTTTATTTTAAATACTATCAGGGAAGTTAATTTTTTGGAACATATAATATCTTCCATCAGGATATATTATTTCATTCCATGTTTCTATGTACAATAAAAAATTATGTTTGTCATGCATTAATTTTTTAAATTTTCTAAATAATATTTTAAAATGATAAAATATCAATGTAATTTTATGTACTGTCAACATAGTTAGAATCAAATGGTGGATTAATCAACCTTTAGAAACTAGGATTGTAAAATTAGTAATATAATACATTAGTGGATCAATAGGGATATTTCTGATTGTAGGTATCAGTATGTATATATGTATTATTCTAAGGTTTCATTGATTAAAGAATATGTCATAATTTAGAAATCCTAGAAGTTATTTTTCATATATAAGTTCTTTTACTCTATGATTTGGGTTTGTCACACTGCGATTTATAGCTTTTGTAAATGGTGGGAACTAGAAAAAATAATGATAATGTGGAATATAAAAAATCTTTTTGAAGAGAATTTAAATGGGGATAGTCAATATATTAATCAATGTTGTGATCATTCTGAATCATTTTTGACAGATCATTATTTACAGCATGTACCTTAACCACCTCTCAGACTCACCAAAGAATTCAAGGAAGGGGTTAACAGAGATTTTCTATAATAGAGACCACAGATAAAAGATAATTAACTATTATTTTTGTGAAAAAATGGAAAGAAGATCCAATGTGAATATATTAAATTAATGAAAAGATATTCTGACTGTGGAGAAGAACTACAAAAAGAAAATAATATCAAAGGAATAAATGATGTCCTCAGTTAAAATAATGGATGGGAATATTAGCCTCCCTAAGACATCATCTATGGATAAGTTCATTATTCGTTGAATGAATGGTCATTGTGAAAATATATTTCCCTAGTAGAATGATCTATATAATAATTAGAATGTTTTTACCTTTAATAGTTATATCACAGCTGATGATGAAGCTAAAGGTGAAATATGAAAAAAAAAATTGGTTTTTTAATTAGAATAGGTAGCCTTATAAATGAATTAATGGTGAAGTGGAATACAAATTGTATTTTGTATGTTGGATCATGAATTTTCTAATAAGGAATTTTTTGTAGATGATTATCTCTATGTATTTAAAAATTTATGTCTAATGGTTCATATGGCCTAGAAAAGTGAATTTATGGGTTCGTGGGAAACACATGATTAAGTTAAATATAACTATAAATATTTCCTGTATAATATGATAATGATGTTTGCATAAACATTTGTTAGATATGAATAATAGATTTGGATGATATATATTAACATGTAACAATTAAATGATTTTTTGACGTGTGCTTTATGCTATCATTGATTTTTATTTCAATATTTTTACACAATAGTAATATGTTCAACAAACATTGGAATTATGAAACATGTAGGTTTTAAATAATGATTTATTTATATTTAGGTTACTATCATGTTTCATGAGAATACATGATGATTTTATTCAAATTTTTGGTATGAAAAAACAAAGGAAAAATTATTATATATGTTGGATAGATACTACAATTATTTTGACAAATTTATTTATATTCTATTGAATTTTTTTAAATTTAATCTTTTAGTTGGGTTATAAAGATTACTATTTATGGAAAGCATAATTTAAACCATAGATGATGTATGTGAGATTAATGTATTATCTCAAAATATAAGGAATTTTATATATTAGCTAACTAGTTTTAAAATTTTTGTTTTCAAAAAGATTGATTAAATGATCTATCTTTCGAATTAGGGATCTCATGATCCTATAATGATTCACAGATGAAAATTTCATATTCATTTCATGTATTAGGTTTTTATGTACAAATGGATAAATGAAAAATCCATGGGCATGATTAAGATTCTGATAAAAAAAAATAATCAATAAATTACATTTAAATATGTGCATAGATACTAAAATATTTCATTCACTCTATGAAATAGATATTGGATCATATTATTCCGAAAACATCATTTCTGTATAATAGATTGCATTATAAATAAAAAAATCAATAGTTTGGATTTTTTTATTTATATTATTCTTTCTTGTCAACTATTGCCTCCCAGCCTATGTTCTTCTATGTTAATACCATGTAATTAGTTACTTTGGGTAAATATTAATATTCTAACTATTAATTTTTACTAATTTTTTGTATTAATTATTATCGTATGGTATTCTATGAATAAAAAATTTGAGCGGGAAATTCCTTTTTAATGTAGGTAGAATGTAACACCTCGATCTACTTTTAATTTTGATTCTGAATTAATTTATTCTTTTAGATATTTTTTATTTAACAAACATCTAAATATAGATTCATAGATATATGAAAGAAATATGTTTCAATTTAATGATACAAAATGTTATGATAATCTTCCACTACATGAAAAACTATATTAAATTTTGGTATACGAAAACAAATGTTTCTCTTGAGTTACACACAAGGTCATGTTATGTCAAACTGATGTAAAGTATTTAAATTTTCATTCAAATACTATTATAGTTACCACCTATATTTTGGAATAGAAGTTAATAATAATATTAACTAAATTTTGAAATCATTATTCAAAAAATATAAATAAAATAAATTATTTGGTAATCAATTAGTTAAAAATAATTGTATGGACCATTTTAGAATAATGAAATAAATTTTCCAATAAAACTTCTTTTCTATCTAAAACAAAAATTTTTCTCAGAACATTTTAAAACGTAGTTTTGATGAATTTTTTTTAGTTAAATTAATATATTCAATATTCATCCAATATTAAAATAGCCAAAAAACATATTTTATATGTGTAAGGAAAATTTATGTCTAATTTAATGAATAAAAATATGTATTTATCAAAAAGTCATTTTTTGGTGCATTGTAGTGGATAAAAAATATTATATATTTTTTTCATATATTAATAAATTATAATGGAAAAATGTAAATTTATTTTTTTAATTTGAAATATAAAAATTTAGTTTGGGTGAATTTTTTGTATTTTTCTGCTATATTTCATTTTTTGATGAACGATGAAATAATAAATAGTTTTAATTCAAAACTACATTTTCATAAATTTTATTTTTATATTTAAATATTATATAACCATGGGTTTAAATGGTATTTAAATCATTTTTACAAAATTTTATGCAATTTATTTCATTTTAATCAATTTGAATTTGAAATTGGATATAAAAACATTTCAATCTTTTATTCATTTTCACCAAAAAAACCCTATGTCCTGACATCTCTTCGAGATTAATGTTAATTTAATTTATTCATCTTATGTGATTATAATATAGAAAAATTAAGTACATATATTAATTAAGAATATTTTATTATTTATAATAAGGTAAACTAATATTTTTACTAAAAATATTAGTGAGAATAATTTAATTTTATTACAGGTATTAGGGGAAATATTCATTACTTAATGACTATACATTAATATTAGAATTCCAAATAAATAAGGAACATGTGAATGGTAACTTTTCTTCCATATTTCGACCATGTACCCCATTGGCTCATATTTAGTCAATTATTTTATTCCCATGATGTAATAGAGACCTCTCAATAGTGGTTTCCTTTATAAATTTACAAGAAATCCACTCCTATTCCATTATAAAATGGTTCTCAACTATGAAATGTCCTCACAAGTCTCAAGCCATTGTTGTTTATCTAAACCATGCAAAAAAAATTATCCCATCATCCTTAAAATTGACCTAGAATCCTATATTTGGTAATAAATCCATCCAAGTAATCCCTTGGCTACAAACCAAGAGTGGATACCCAAAGAATGGTATCATCTTCCCTCAAGATAAATTGTTTTAATTTCATTATTCTCCGCCACACATATTATTATCTCATTATTATGTAATAACTCATGTATCCTAAATTTATTAATATTTTTTTATTAAAATGTATCTTCCTAAAAATACACACAATTCTATCTAATGGGCAACAAACATACTATTCTTGTGTGCGGCGAACTACCACCTCACGTAACGATGTTGTTCATTTTTTCTTTTACCACCACTCATGGTTTTCAATTATGATGGAAAATATTTATTATATTATATTTATTCTATTTATGATGTCTTAGTATTTTGGTAATTTTTATATAAAACATACATTAATGCTTTCCATTTTTTGTCAATATGATAACTTCATCTCAGGACGTGTAGACTCTGCCTCTACATAGAGATGTAATTTCTTCACACTATACAAGGAAGGTATAAAGAACAAGTTTACAGAAATTATAGGATATTAATGAAATATTAATTATAATATAATTATATAATATTAATATATATAATTAAATTAAATTATTTCAATATAATAATAAAAAAAGGGACAACATTCCTGCGTACGTATGGCATATCGTCTCCATGAATGGTGGATTACATTTTATAATTTTTTTATTTTTTTATATTATTATAAATTATTATATAATGAATATATATTATATTTATATTATTTATTACATTAATTAAATATTTAAATCATTATCTATGATAAAGAATCATTAATTATAAGGAAAAACATATATTAAACAGAAAGAAGATTTTACCTAAAATGTATCATTATATTTAAGATGTTGATAAAAATTTAATATAATTTCATAACCAATTATTATATGGTATTATATATAATAATAGTCTAATATGGTAGATTTATCATAAATATATATTTGTTACATATGAGGATTGAATATGTATTCTGAAATTCAAGACATATTGTAAGGGTTTTTTCATCTCACGTGTATTTGTCGTGATGAACAAGAATGGATTATTTATAATATTTGGTGTGTATAATGACCAAGGATTTATCCTATTATTCATGTACATATATTTAATTGTATTTAGAGATCAATTTTATTATATTTCATTCAAGTTTTTTATATTCCAAAAGTGACCAAATTGGTCATATGATTTTGACTGAATTTTCTTTCATTGAGATACTTTCAATGTTATAATCCTCTATTTTTCTAAGAGGTTTGTATAATAACATTACCATGTATAATCATGAATATATTTATTTTCATGATATTTCAGTATTATTCTAATTTAATTTTTTCTATTGTATTATTATTTTATTTTACCAAAGTGATAACAATTTATTTGTACAATATCATCATCTACTGGGATTTTTTATGATTATAATTCCATTGATAAAATATGATTATCTATCTCTCAATAATTATCATGAATTTTTATAAACACTATTTATTAATGTTTTCACATAGTAATGGCACTTTATCCACTCTATAGTACATAATATAATGATGTTAATGTTTTTATGAAAATATTTATTTATTTATCCCTTCGGTTGGATGTCAATTTAATTTCAAAATAGTGTTTTCAAAACATAAATTCAATAATGCTTTCATATTATTCTATGATGTTTAGATGAAATTTTTATGCATGTATTACCCTTTAAAAGTTGTATAAAAAGAATCTTTCTTTCATTTTTTGAAAAAATAACGTTTCTAAACATTTGTGGTGATAAATTAATGTTTGGAATGTATAGACATACCATAAATTTTGATATTTCTACATAAAATCTTATATTGAAATTATAAATACTTCCTTCTATTGAGAAATGGTTGTTCTAATCTTCTATTAATTATTGTTTTATTTTTTCAAAAAAAATTTCAAAAGGTTTTCAAGATTCCTTTTCAAATAAATCATTTTCAACAAGGTTTTCATGTATCCTTTTCAGATAAATGGTTTTCAAAAATTTCTAATCTTCTATATATTTTTTCAACGTCATTTTCATGGAAAATTTTTTTCAATTTGTTATATGTTTTAAAATAATTTTTCTATATGTAAGGTATATTTTACTTAGGAAAAAGTCTGAATTATTTTTTCATTATTCCAATTTTTATTCCAATTTTTTTCTAGAAAATGTTTCTTGAAAATTTAATATGTTTAGAAAATATATTTGGAATGAAACTCATAAATTCTAGGTGATCATCCAAAATCCTTCACCATATAATATGAAATTATTTAATGTAGTTAATACATTATTAAAGATATGATCCAAGTATACCATTCATATTATTTGACCCAATGATATATTTTTTAATGTCGTGATGTAAATTAAAATTTTTTCTCGTTAATGATTAATATCATGAAAAATACTTATGAAACATGAATCCTTTTATGGGTTATTCTGGTATAAAATGATTGTTAAACCTCTCTATTTTCAATAGGTAATCGTATGAATAAATTTTTATCAATCTCAATTCATTTCATTTGTTATGATATTATGTTTATAAAACCCATATCTTCTTATGTGTAGCAACAAGGTGTATGTTATATGGAAGACATATGTATGGATTAAGTTTGATATGAGTGGGACCCATACATCCCTCAGATGCGTTGGGTTAATATTTATAACTCATGATATAATGATGGGAAACCAGATGATGAGTTTGATCCAAAATAAGAGACATGTTTATTGTTATCCGCAATGAAAAATATGTGTGTTAGGATATATTATGGGAAACAAGTGAGTACTAATATAAAATTGTAAATCAGTCATTCCAAATGTACTATATTAAACAGGTGTGCCCTTGATCCACTATAGGTAACAGGTGTGTCCAGATCTGCAAATGGAAACTAGTTTGTCTGGATACATAATTGTTAATATGTGTCTCCTAATCCCTTATGGGAAATATGTGTGTCTTAATCCACTATGGCGATGCCCTTGGTAGATAAAATTGATAAGTGAAATGGTATTCAAAATGTATGATGGTTCTTCACATATATGACATTAGATTTTATTTCATGATTTATTTATTATGATCTATCATCCATATGATTCATCTCCAGAAAAAATCCCAACCTAATTCCAAGATACATTTTTTTGATCTTTTATATGGATGGTAAGATCTTCTAACATCATTCTCACATTCTCACACACTCATGATCATTTATTGTTTATATATCTCCCATTTTTACCCTTACTAAGAATAAAAGCTCCTCCATTTCTTATGTTTCATTTCCCCGGGTTATTAATAATATTTTCATGTTCAATAACTAAAGGATAATATATTTGTGGGAAAAATTGAATATCATACACAAAATTATAATATTTTGATCGGAGTTTCCAATAACACTAAACTATTATGGTCCTGAAGCATTTATGTTTTTATTGTTCTAAATATTAATCTATAGTGATTTAATATGCACGTATGTTAATCCTATGTCAATATAATTATTACAATGACAAACTTATTAAAGTTATTGTCTATAAGGTAACTAAATGTATATGGACCATGAAATAATTATTATAAGTGTTCTCATACTTGAGCTAGACATGGATTCTACAGGGAAAGACTTGAGCACCTGTGGACTCCATTCTGATCTAGAGATAGCAGTTCATAGGGGTGAGACCAACATATTAACCCAATATTATTCTATCAGTAAATTCTCGGCATGAAACTGTATGATCCCTCCATTATTATTTTTTATCAGATTTCATGGATACACTCCTTGGATCCATCGTGACATATACAGTCACAAGGTGCTTTGGATAAACACTTGGACTTTATCACTTATTATCTTGTTTTTCCTTGGATGGTTTCCTTAGATTCAGTTATAATCACACTATTGTGGAGTTCCATTGAATAAATTCCTTATATTACACTCTTAACCCTATATCTAGGCTACAAAAAGTACATAAGATGGCTCAACACTTTAGTTCAATAAATCATTTGTTATTAACAATGAACCTCAAAAATATTATTATTATTATTACATGATTCCTTGTTATGTATTGGATATTTTCAGTATTATTTTCATGATAGGATGTCCTTTCTGGTTTTACCTCACATGACAAAATTATAAAAATTGGAAAATAATTAATTAATGAACTTGTTTCATTTTCAGACATCAGCTGAGGGATTAAAGAGGTACTAGGGTATTTATGTTACTCTACATTATTAATTTTATTCACACCTTTGTTCACACAGTTTCATTATATATTACGTGGACAGGATGTTATAGATGAAATTGGTGGTCGCCTACTATGATTTATCTCATACCATATCCAGGTTTCCATTCGAATTTGGGAAAATTACACGTATGAAGGTTTCATTAAAGGGAAGTATACGTCTTCAAAAACATTATTTATTACATTTTAAGATAGATCACTGTCATATATGACCGAGATGGTTCCCTATATGCTTGAATAGTTGTTAGATTCCTCTTTGATACATAGTTAAATCATGTTATTACTATAGATTTGTATACATTTTTTATAGTCTTAATGAGAAAAGAAAATTTTCATCCAATTTTTTATATTTATTTATTATTTTAGTTGTTTATAATTCATGTCTCATTATGTTGAACCTCTTATTTATTATATACTAATTCTATTATGTTACAGTTGTCTTATATATCTGATGTGCTTAACTCAATTAATGATATAATTTTTTCCCCACAGATAATCCCAAGGCCCTCGCTTCTAATCATAATCATGTGGAATTTTGGGAGATATTCATGAGGCCATGTTACCAACAAAGCATGGGGAATAAATGATTGGAATTAGGGTATGAGATATCACCTAAAAATTGTATGATATTGTTTGGTAATCATGAAGTGTATGGTATATGTTTCCATGTGATTCGTTACAAAAAAGACATGATGAATACTGCTTATAGTTCCAAGTGTAGGTAATACATGGAATAAATTGAAGGCTTGGAGATTTTTATCTTTTCATATAATTTGGGGAGTTATATCCATGATAGGTAAATCCATATTCCCAACTATATATGTTTGGTACATGATATTGTACTTATTTTTTACCTTAAAATCCCCACATGAGTCAATTAAAGATACTGAATTGAAGTAGTGTACAAATCTTATGTGGTAGACTGGATTTATTCTAGACCCAAGAGATTGAAAAACAAAATAATGATCTCTATATTCCATGGATTCCATATTTATGAAAGGGTAGTTTCAATCCAAATATTCATCCACATCATTTATTACATATGAAATACAATTTCTGGTGCATTCAAATATTCTAATGGTCTATAAGTGACATAAATTTCACAATATGTATGTATTCATGAATACATTGACATATAATATTATAATATAGTATGTATATATATATATATATATATCTAATTTATCATGCTGTGATAGGTTAATAAACCCTCTATCGTTACCCTCGAGTTGATTACTAGTGTTGAGGGACCACCAATCATTGATTCCTCAGCAAATGATTCAATTAGTAATGTATTTTCCATCGAAATGCTATTGGTGGAAAAATATGGTCAAGATATCATGATTGAATATTATGTATATATGATGGTGGAATAGGTTAAACATTCCACTTTATTGGTAAAGGGTATGGATTTTTCCCAAGTTGGTGAAGTGGAACATTATGTCAATGAAATCGAACCGAAATGGTAGAGAAAAACAAATACACTTGTGAGGCATACAATGATTGGAAAACTTTCCAACATTCAAAAGATAAGGGTGCAATATATTTAATATCATGAGATGAAACATCATAGGATGCATTGAGATACAATTTATTTTTTTCTATTTTGATTTCATGTGATTAAATACCAATTTATAGAGAATTGAAATCATTGATGTTTAGGGTTGGTTATCCAACCCATTTATTATCTCTCTTATGTCTTCTACACATTTGATGTGTTATACTCCAATAAGGGATTAGAAATCCACTCTAGTTTTTTTACCAATGATTTTCCATGCCAACTGAGATCTATCATGAATTTTGTTTCAAAATATCTACAATTTTTGGATTGGACCCCTACAATACCCCCCCTCAATGACAATTTGGGTTAGAATCTATAATTTTAGTCTCTTTACACATATCTATATTATCTTATGGAAGAACCTTCATCATCAAGTCTACCGCAATATCTTTAGAGTGGGTTTTATTAAAATTCAACAATCTTCATTCAAACACATTATTGATCTATTTTTTCCATATTTCTGTGTGTTTGGGCCTAGAAAAAATTTAATGCTCATATAGAGATGAATATTTCTATGACTATTAAAAGATGGAATATTATAATTCACATTATGTCCTTACTCCTATAAAATCATCGCCCTCCACAACATCTCCTTGTATCCTTCAATGACATTGATATTCCTTTATTATATGGTAGAAAAGGACACCCACTTGTAAATATTTTATTATAGTGAAATGTGTACCCCTTTACATGATAATTTGTAACCAGATATGGATTTCCTTGGTTCAACATATCCAATCATAACTACATATTTCTATCCTTCAAAAACGTTATATCACTTTGAAAATATAATCAATGATTACATATACCATGGTGATTAATCAAAATCAAATTCACTAATATCCAAAGATCTTTTCATGTATCTGAAATGAATATGATAACAACACAAATAGTGTGTTAAATACATTACTTTTTTTCTCTCCGCCATCAATGAGTATCACAAACTCATGTGGTGACTATCGATAACTCAGTTGTTCTTTAGTGGATCTCTTCAACAATTATTCCAGTATAATTTATTCTACAATTTCATTTTATGGATAAATATAATCATATAGATACATAGTAAATGGATGTGATATACCAGTAGTGTCATATACATATCTCACTCTATATAGAACTATTGGTGGTGAGACTAGTTCCAATTTGATTATAATTTCATTATACTATAACTTCTCAACATTTATTATCTCCCCAAAATCATTCATAATATTATCCTCAGGAAACACCAAATATATTATTTTTAGTATACTCATGTTAATATGTTCCCATAAGTGGTATAAAACATCCTCCTGAGAATATCCCAAAAATATATACTTATTTACTTTTCCATGTTACTTTCCCTGGTCATATATTGAGATGTGATCAATTTCAGTGCATCAAAATACTCTTAACTATTTGTATTGATTATCATAAAATTTCGAAACACTTTTTAAAATTTCATAGTTTAGTGGATATGATGGAGAAAATTCAATATGGTCAAATCCATTACTCATGGACACCACAAAATAGGTTTTTTGCATTATTTCATTTGAGATCATACAACTGACTCTCTTAAAAAGTGTCATGTTCATCCTCTCAGCTACACCGTAATATTGAAACATATTTAGTACTAATTTTTACAGCTAGATTTTTATTCTTCTATATTACACCTAAAATAGACAATTATACTCCTCTAGTTTTCCTTCTTACCCACAGTTTCACCATCTGCATGTTTCTCTTTCAAACTTTTCTTTAAACCACATGAAAATATCATTTATATGATATTTTATTTTCAATGGAAGACCCAATAATTTTCTACAATGAACAGATATGAATGTGAAATATATATATCACCTCCCATTGATTTATTTCTCATTATAAACACATCAATTTGAATTAAATCTAATACATTTTCTTTTATAGATGGTGAATACCCATGAAATTGTTCTATATATTGTTTCCCCATAACAAAATCAACATATGTATCCAATTGAGTAACATTTATTCTTTATAGGAGATCCTTCCTAGAGATAATTATAATTCCTCTCTATATTTTATGACAACTCATTCTTTGAAAATAATCTGTAGGAATATCTTTTATGGATGAATTATAATATCCTCTAATCAATCTCTAAACTATAAGATAAAGACAAGTATCTATAATTCCATTTCCAATAACCTTGTCACCTTTTATATACATAAAATATACATCATAGACATAACTGAAATATCTATCTTCTTCAATAATTATTTTTGATATAAAATAGTTACAAATATCAAGAATAGGCATCAAATCCTTAAACAGTAACTTGAATCCCATAAATGACTTTAAAAAACTTGACAACACTAGTGATTTTTGATGCACGACATAAGTTATAATAAAATTTCATTAAAATAACAATGCATAAAATGAGAATATATCTCTATTGTAAGTGATATTTTATGATGTGACCACATGAATCAACCATGTTGAGTGTTGGCGTTCAAGACTGACCTGATTATCAACTTTATCAATAATGATTTCTTTATTGACTTGAGAATATTTACTATTTTCAGACTTACATTACTGATTCTGCTGCTCTACCATCATCCTCATACACTCTCAGATGAGGTTTCAAATCTAGGCATAGTGGTGGCATAACATGTCACATTTCGATCATGATTTTAATTAATTCATTCATTAATGAAATTGGTCATAGGGTTACCTTTCTCCAAATAATTTGTACACTTTCTACTTCACTTTTCATTCAATGAAATGGCATTAGAATTCTGGTGTACATCCATCATTCATCATTATGTATTCATCATTAAACATGTTATCATTCACTATTTACAAAATGATGGTCCCATAAAGAGGTGAATGGCTGACTGAGACAACTACAATGTCCCATGTCATTTGAAAATTACTCGACATGAACAATTCCAAAAAATAAACAACATTCATTAATTTCCTGGAATTCATGTAATAAAAAATCCATTATAACTCGCTAATTTATTCTGATACATTATTACCATCTTTTATTTTCATATTGATTAGATTATTTAGTAAATATTCATTGTTCAATGTGGTTTTACTCGCATAATGCTTAATAATATTTCTATATAATGGAAGCACCATGTTCACTAGAAAAAATATAAAAGATACTCTTATAAATCCACAATAATCATTGGTAAGTGCACATTAATTTGGAATGCCCCACTTCATCTCAAATGGAGGGGTAATTGATGAAATCTTCTCAACAAATTGACATATTATTGAAAATTAATCTAAAGAAACAAAAATGGGATTAGTATTTTACACAACTGGTTCCAACAAATATTTAATGTGAAAATTATCCTCCATTGTTTTTTTCCATATAGATTAATTAAATGTGATGTGTTTTAACAAGTTACATCTACATTCTTCTATTTATCCAATGAAACTTTTAAACACTTTACTATAATAATAGGTACGTAATGCTCAAAATATGTTGAAATCACTTCGAGTTTTCTATAAATGGAATTTTAATGTCCAACATATATCGAAAATAGGTTTTCTGGTCTAGATCAATCGATGAGCTGAGAATGATATGGTTCTCAAGAATAGTTTTTTAAACTGTGATGTAAAGTCATCACCAGTGTGAGTAGTTTTGACTTCTATGGAAAGCGGTTACTATTGCATGTATGGTTAGACTAAAACATTTATCACTTTTAGCGACATTGTTGAAAATCCATTTTGAACCAAATTTTCACCATTGGAATCTTCTTGTTGATATCTTCATGAATCTAGAATGAATGAAAATTATGACCATCATGGTCACTACAATACTCTTCTATAACTTTTCCGTTTTGACCCTAGTGGTTATGATACATCATTAAGGAGTTAGAATAAATCCCTGGAGATGAAATTGAACACCACGAGAAGGGAAACAAATGATCATGACTGATTCAAATTTTTCTCCATTATTTATTAAATCAATGGGAGATGTGGTCTATTCTATTTCATCTCACCATATTAGTTATTAGAGGATTTAAATATTTATAGCTACTTTTTTTCGTTACAAGTTACTGGGAATAAATCCCATTATATATAGAATGGAAGTCATCTACGTCTGGGGTTGTTTCACAAACCATAAATTTGTTGCACCAATGTTTTTATACATTCATTGTGTCAGCTTCCAAATAAGGACTAAGACACCCATTATTGTTATTATTAACCTATGAATTTCATTTTCGGTAGAATATTTCCATGAATTTTGGTACAATGTCTTTCCAATATGGGAGTTTCCCCCACAACCCACACATCATTCAAATCATTCCTTAGGACAATAGGGAGTGAAGTTCATCCATTCATTAGAGACCCCTTCCACAAAGAGGAATATCAAGGGGCTACTCTCATTAGTGACTAACATGATGTAAAACATGTGGATGAATATGAGAAGCTGCCCAATATTCCCACAATCGGAAATAATAATCTAATGGTCCAATAGTTCTAACATAAAGACATTTTCATTCGACTATTTTACATTTACAATGATGAGGTTTGATGAGTTCTCATATTGTTATGGGTCACAACACTAATAAGGGTAAATAATTAAAATCATCAATGAGAAGTATAGTAACATATGTAGATTTATTTTCTAAAATCACACGTCAATCACAATAAATATAGGGAATACCCAAACCCAATATTAAGAGATAGGTGGTGAGAGGAAAATTATCCTATCATCCCATTGGATGTATTAGTTGAATCCATAGATAATGGGATAGGGGAGTAGGCTTAGATGTAATCACCACCATCCTTGGGGGAAAATAAATACTAATAACATACAATAGATTAACCCAAATCCATTACTAAAACACCTAATTGTTTTCTGAATTATATTTTTTCAAATTCCTTTAATATTAGGATATTTTACGTTTCATGTACCATTGAATATAAATTTTGAAATACGAAGATATTCAATGTGTTTTTTGATATAAAAAACACCAGTTCATGCTTGTGCTACATGTAATAGTAATATTAAACTAGGTTATATGAAAAAAAAATATTGATTCTATTATACACTATTACGAGTCCCTTTGATTTATTGGTTTATAAACAAGTTCAGGTTTTACCAAACTACTTGATAATGTAAATAATATTTTATCTACCAATATACTATGGAAATGGAAGTTAGAAATAATAATAACTAAATTTTGTTGATATTATTTAAACCTTAATATAAAATGTGTCATTTTTTATCAAATAGAACAACTGAACATAAGAACTATTTAAAAATAATTGTACCAAATTTATAAGAAACCGTTTTTTCTATGTATAAACCCAATTTGATCTCAATAATATTTTATAAAAAATTTAATAAATTTTTTAAATAAAATTTATATATTATATATTCAATAAATATTTTTCATACACATCCAATAGGTTGGATTTTTATAGGATGAAAATCATATTTTAGGAATAAAAAGAAAATTTTTCTAAAAGGTATGTTAACCACCTTTTAATGTCAAACCCAATAAAAAGATGACTTTTGAAAATTTTATAACATTATTTCAAAAAAATTAACACAATTTTTTATGTGGAATATAAAAATTTACTTTGGGTGAATTTTTGGAATTTTCTTAAGAAGGTTAATTTATTTGATGCTTTTTTAAAAACACTAAATTATACTTTGAAATTTATTTTTTATCAAATATATTTTTTTGAGTTAAATTATATTTTAGTTTGTTTTTAATGTTTAATTAGATCAATTTTACAATATTTAATCGATTTTAAGTCATTTTAGCTTATTTCAAAATGAAATTTTACATAAAAATTTCATATTTATGGACATTTACCTTAAAAACACACTCTCATGGAATATCTATGGGATTAATATTAAATTAATTAATGAGACATCTATGATTTGACTTTTTATTACAATATTCCCTATTTTGATTCATAGTAATTTGTAATGTATTATAATTTCATCAAACATTATTACAAATATTATTAGGGAATGTGATTAAAAATAATTACATCAATTGAGAGAAATGATTCATTAACATAGATCTAAACCATATACATAAGGCCCAACATGATCTAAAATCATGTCGAAATCCATTTCATATCAATAGTTTACCATATCTTCCATTTTATTGGTTTTCTTCCATTATATTGTTTTTAATGATTATTCTTCCGTTGATGATATCATATGATAAAAATATGAAGAAAACTCATGCAATTTATTATCAATAGGTTACCCATGTCATCATTATTTATTAATATTTTTTTCCACTCCTTGGAACTTAGGATCATTATGAATATTTTTTTTCTGAAAATATAAATATATTTTTCCTTTCCGTCATAAAATGTTCCTCTATCAAAACATGATTTTCAATGAAAAAGGATATTAAAAAATTTGTTTTCATGATAGGATTTCAATTATTATAAAATATTCCCATAATGGTTTTCAAAAATATTTTTAATTTTTTATTCATACATATTTTTTTATTTTTTATAAATGTTTGAAGATTATTTTTAATGATTTCCAGGAAAACGTTTTTCAAAATAATTTCAATATTCTATTATATGTTTTCAATGATATTTTCAAAGAAAAATATTTTAAAACATGTTTTTTAACGATTTTTAACATAGAAGAAATGATAATTACATCAGTAAATGTTTTTAAACAATTTTACATGATTCCATTATATGTTTTAAAATTGATTTCAATGAATAGTATTCTCAAAAGACTATATGTTTTGAAATTTTATGTTCTATGTAAAATTTCCAAACCCTTCTCCATCTAATATTAAATAATTGGATATAATTTATGTTTTTAAAGGTATACAATCTACGGACACCATTTATTTTACTTTTATGAATTGTTTATGTTTTGATGAAGTACTTTTTTTGAATCATGTTTATCTTACACCGGTTATATTCTTATGATACATGCTTCATTTCATAGTTAATTCTTTGATGAGATGTAATATCCCAATCATTTATGAATAAAATTCATTTCCTTCTAATTTTTTATTGATATAGAAAACACATGCACTATTTTTTTATTATTATTAGGTTTAAATGATGGTTATGTATCATTATCATTGATAATATAGCTTTTTAACAGTGATCACACAACTAATATAATTATAGGTTTCTATTCTAGAAAATCCTTTCACTATATAAAAACGAGTGTATGGCCACATCTACTATACTTAGGCCATACAAATATCATTTGTCATAGCTTATAATTGAGGTAGAATCACTTGGATTCTCCCTTGACCATGACCAAGATGAGATTCAATATGTTAATCTTGAATGTAATCACCTACGAGAGATGTTCATGTTAATAGAGACTACTAACCAGGAGAAGTTATCTGAGCCTCCCCAAGAGTCTGTCACTGTTACACCCCTTAACCATAGGTCTTATGCGGGTGTTGTAAGGGTTTATGTATAAAGGTATTAGTTACATATTGTGTAATGCCATTTTATAAATAAATGTAACTTTCCATAATTCATTTATGAGAATAGTCTTTCTAAAACAATGATGAATTTGAGTAATTGATTCTTCATGTAAAAATGTTACTTTTGAAAAATATAGATGTTATTAGATTAAACATAGGTTTTTATTAATAATACTATAACAACAATTGTAATAAATGATTATTATATCAGTTCATTATCTGTAAATGATATGGTAATTAGTTTGATAAGAGTTATATTTTTTATACGAAAAAATATAAAGTGTATATTTAAATAACTTATTTTATGGAATTAGATAATTTTTTAAATATTTAATATCCTAATAAAAAAATATAATTAAATTACTTATATTAATGAAAATTAATTATATGATTTTTATGAAGTAAAATGTATTTTTTATAAAGGATTGAAATCTGTTTTCTATCTAAACAGGTGATTTTTTAATCAATGTAGGTTTTCATTCTAAAATAGAAAAATCAAATATATAAGAAATTATTTTTATAAAATGAATATTATTTTTGGAATCAGGATGTCGAAATTATCCAACAGGGAATTTTTAATAATTTAGTTAGAATTTAAACTTTTTGTGTAAAATTAAATACTGTAAAAATAACATATGAGTTTTATGACATCATAATGACCCCAAAATAATGTAATAAATAATTTAGTAGGTATTATTAACACAATTTATGTTTCTCCATTAAAATAATGTGATTTTATATTTGATTTAATTATTATATAAATCCTTTTTGAATCCTCAAAATATATAATATATTTTATGATTTTAAAATAATTTCATTAATAATGTTAGTCACCTCCATATAAGAATGGATAATATTTTAAAATGTTAGTCCATTGGTCTTGTAATTTTTATTCTAAAAACCATTGGGAAACCTATGGGATGGATTTTGTTTTTGAATATTAAATTATATATATTTCAAAACATACATTTGTGAAATATTAATGAATTTTAAAATAATTTCATTCATAATCCCATCGAAGCTCCCACTTTTATAAACTCAAAATACACAGAGTACATCCCAACTATTTAGTCCCCTATCTAGAATGCTCTCAAGGCATCATAAGATCTAAATAATATGCACTTCATGGTTTTGAAGTCACACATCCATGTAAGGGATTTCTTCCTTTCACGTTTTTATCCATGATTCCTTATATTGAGACACCCTTATATTTTCAATAATAAATGATGGGGTAGGTTTTTTCACCTACCCTATACCACTATTATTATATTTTTATGAAGTGATACCTCATTATCTCACATTAATCCCTCCCATGTACACCCATTACCATGACAAAATTTCGTAAGAGTTATTCCATTTACCCTCTTTCTTTATGTTTTCTTACTATGTTACGCCTTCTATTTCCAAATTCCATGTTTTGGGACATGTATCTAAATAAACCCATAAAATATTTTTCTTGTATATATTATGAGATACCATTTTATCTATCATTAATAATTTCTATGAATTTCAATGTCATTCCATTAGAAATCCAAAATTATCCTGAAAGTTTCCACGACAAAATCATCATGTAGTGAATTCGATGGACATTTATTTATCAAGGGTTTTCACATTTATACACATATACTTATTCATTATAAATAATCATGTATGAATTACATATTCCATTATCTTGAAATAAATGATGATTATTGTTATATCTCTGAGGTGGTGCGTTTTCGGGCAGTGCGGATATGGCACGATGAGGATCACTACCCACCCCCTATTTTACAGAGGTGGGTTCTCATCAAGTTTACCATTACATTGATTCAAACGGTTCAGCGTTATTATCCTTTAAATAATGTTTAATTTACCATTTTGGGACAATTGGCCCTAGATTCTGATTGTGTGGGGGTCAAGCGATCATGCAATCAGCCCTTTTCAAATATAATTTCCTCATATGGTCTCTAATGGGTTTATTACTGGATCCAAAACGCCCAACTACACTGGTATCCATGATTCATGGACCTTATATCCAAAGGCATGCTCTCGGTGGATGATGAATGGTAAAACAACACTTAAGTTATCCATTAGACAAGGGGATGAGAGGATATGCTCACTGCCCTGCTTCGGGGGAGGATTGTGTCATGTTTCGGGACTCTCTTATAGATTTATGTCATGTTCATATCTCCATGAATCATTTCTTCATTCTTTAAGAGATTATTTATGGGAAACCCTTGGTGTGTGAGATCATCATGAGAATGCATATGTTTGATGCTACAGAGGCAATGTTGAATTAGCTATAATATAAGGTGATCATGAGTTTATCATGTTCCAGAGGGGACGGAGGGTGACCTGATGTTGGTATTGGGCCCACAAGGAGGAATTTCTACATATACTTCAGAGAGAAATCACAACCCAAATAGATCGTATGTGTGTGGATTACGCATGGGAGTTGCTCATTTGACAGACGTGGTTTGGTGGACCCTTTTGGAATGGGAACCCTTTTGAGCTCGAGCCTTCTAGCAGGGATCCTTCATATCTTGATTAGGTCAAGAATCAATGTTCTCATAGTCCCGATGGAGTGGGGATTATGCGTGGAAGCTTCCCATTGGTGGGGACATGATTAGGTGAACCCTTTTGGATGGGAACCCTTTTGATCTCGGGCCTTCTAGATGGTATCCTACATATCCTGAATTAGTTAGGAATCAGAGTTCTTGAAGTTCAGAAACTTCTGCTGGTTTTGTAATCTTCACAATCCTCTAATCCCACGTGAGTCAATCTTGTTGTGAGGAACAAGATGATATGAAAGATTCAACATCGCACATGCCTCCCCCACTTTTGGTGGGGGAGGGAGAGACCATAGAAGATGAGGTCTAGGTGACCAAGGGGGAGGGAGAGGAGTAATGAAAATTTCATAGTGAAATGAAATTTAAGGTCACATAGCCCTGACTCGCGATATTGGGGACTTACAATAGTGGGAGGTCCCCAGTTCTCATTCTGTGAAGGGGAAGAGTTCCATCCTCACCAAAGGGTGGAGCGAACAAAACCCCTTTGACTGAACAAAATTTATCATTGAATGGAAAAGAAATTGATCACCCTTAATCCCAAGAACTGGGAGGTTCACAACGAAAACCTAAGGTTGGACTCCGAGATACCTTGGGAATGTATCCTCATAGGCATACCATAGTGGTATGCAGGAGGAGAGGCCATCTGCGTGCTAGTGAGGTACTTGGGCATGGGTATTTCCAATTCAATACCAAATTGGTATGCGGATCACTATACCGCATTGGGTTGTATATGCATAATGATTTTGTATGCAACGCTATGTTGAGTCCTCATAGCGGTACACTACGAAGAGCACCATAAAGACAGAGGGTAAATGGGATTACCATTCACAATAAATTCATACAAGAGACGTCCTTGGTTCATGATTAACCAGTTGGGTTTGCGGTCCCATTATTATTATTTAATTCACTGGTTTTATTGTTAACGGGCAGTTGTACCTACGGAGGAAGTGGTTCGTGGTTCGTGTTTTGACAATGAAAAAAAAAGAAGCGGGAAAGTAAACACAGAAACTCCCTCAATCTTTCGTTTCCCATCCTTCTCTTGATCTGCCTCCCTTTCTGCATTTCTATCTCAAATTTTTGTGCTCCTTTTATAGTGCATCGAAGCGATTGTATCTACTAGGAACACAACACCATTTACGAATGCCCATTGAAGCAATCTTCTAACCCGTGGAAGACTCGATCAACCAGGATTCAAATAGAATTTTGTTCACATTAATAGATCAGTGAACCCTCCCAGTTCGCTATGTTTGCATATAGATGGGTTTGGTACATGGATGTTCTTCCGGCCTACAACTCCTTTTTTGACATGGTTCGAGGTTTTCCTTGCTCATTGGCCATAGCCTTGTGGACCAGCCATTCACAGACTGTCCTACATACCTGGCAGTTCGTGATCCATCTCTTTTGCATATCGTTTCCAGTGATTGTATGTGTGAAACATAAAAACCATGAACTCTTTAATTCCATCATGTTTCTTACAAGAAATTTAACTCAATTTTCTGTTCTTTGTATTGATAGACTCATAGAAGTGCTTGATTGCTTCTGCAATGTGATTGTATGGTTATTTTCTCTCCATGGAGGAATTTTAAGGACCCTAATATATTGAATGACTCCATGTTATATGATCTATTTGGTATAATTAATAATGAGATAGAAATGGTCCGGAAGGGTGTTCCATGATAGTGCTCAATGCATTGCGTAATATTTAGTATGATGATACATCATATTGGGACATGGGTTTACCTAATTCCTTTTCGAACATTTTTCCAAAACATTTTAGAGGGGTTTACCAAATAAATTTATATTACTGTAAAAATGTTTTCTGTTGTTTCTATATTTCCTTGTCAGTATGATCATGTTATATCATGCCTTTATTTTTATGTTTCTCTTATGCTCTATTGATAATTATAGTTCTTGACATCAAATTTATTCTTCATGTTAGGAATTTTTTACTCACATATTAGCCTATATAAATCACCATTTTCTTATGTGTATCCTCAGGATACCCAATTAAATGATAAGTACGAATGAATTTTGTGGTGATGTAAATGAAATTTTCAAAAACGATATTGTGTTTTATGTCTTATGTTAGCATGTAATTTTTATAAGCTCGAAATACACTGGACCTATCGATCATCTGGGTTGTATTAAGTCATTTTATATGT
The DNA here is from genome assembly GCA_963277665.1 of Viscum album. Classification (NCBI taxonomy): domain Eukaryota; kingdom Viridiplantae; phylum Streptophyta; class Magnoliopsida; order Santalales; family Viscaceae; genus Viscum; species Viscum album. Next base: position 1,361,003,403 of record OY728162.1, on the reverse strand, counting down.
AATAAATCAGGTTTAAATATGAAATAAATAGTAGGGTTTTTATATTAAATGATTATGAGAATTAAATATTTTCCATATGGTTTGATATGATAAATATTTTTTAAATCCTATTTACTTTCATTAGTTATGATATAAATTTTTATGAATTTCAGGCACATGTATGGATGAATTATCTATGACAAGTGTGTGACCTATTTCTCCCTCTAATGAATTATTTTAAGATTTATATCTTATTAGACAAGGATGGTTATCAATTTAAAAGGTATAACTCACTATTTAAAATGGGGAAAACCATTCCCCAATGATATGATTGGGATACCCGATCAATTATAGGAAGATGGGGAAACCTGATCCACTATAGTATGTTGGGGAATCCTAATCCCTTATAAGGAAATAACTTTGACTGGGGATAGTGGGGAGTCTCTCCAAGTAGGTGTTGTACCCATGAGGTGCCCAGATAAGTGTTTGGCAATGATCCTTGACTTATATAAAATGATATTACATGTTTCAGTGTATCCCAAAAATTCTATCCTTATTCCTATGATATTATCACATGGTTCATGATATTTACAGTCTTATGATTCATTTACAATGAACATCAAAACATTATATTACTTTTCATTTTTATGATATTTTATATGTTATGTATGGTCTTAAAATGTTAGTCTTATATTCTCATACCCTTATTTTCATATTATGATTCTATATTTTTTATTTCCCCTTACTGAAAATTCAATCTCACTCCTTTCTTATTATTATTTTTCAATGGTTATGATGAAGGATTTTATGTTTAATAACTAAAGGATAGGATATTTTTAGAAAAAATTTACTATCATTCAGCTAGTTAGAATATTTTGTTCCATGTTTCCAAGGACACTAAACTATAATGGTCATCAGGTTATAATTGTTTTAATGTGATGAATAATAATAAAAAAGATATAATATCCTTGTATGTTAATCTTGTGGCACTATAGTTGGTATTATGGGATAGGTTTTGTCATCCATTGGAAACTAGGAATTCTTACTAAGATCCCTTGGGATATTTATGTGTATTTTCTAGTATTGTCATTAGAGATGATTCTAAGAATGGTTTTAGGTTTAGAAAATTGCCTTGTATTTTTTATAAGGGACAGATTGAGTTTTTTCTTAGAAATGCATCCATGTATTCTAACAATAAGTAGATGTGGCTCTATTATAGATATACATAGGGGAAAAACCTGGAAAAATTATATTGATCTGGACTCAGTGAGGAACTTGGGCATGTTAATGTGCCTTGCTACACACCTAGTTTGACCCTCTAGATTGATATGATTTGGAAATTATCAATGATTTTACTACCCATCATGATGGATTTAAAATTATATTGACTATGAATAACCTAGTATAAACCAAAGTCTTTAAAGATTTTATAGGTAGGTGTTGTGATTTAGATATCCTATATGTATTGTTTTATCATTCTGTGGTTTTCCACTATGATAACTGAACCTCACAATATGATTTATGTTTTTAGTCAACTAAAGGGAGTATATGGATCTGGAATAGTATAGAATGTGATGGATAATTTGAGTATTAGAACTCAAATGGATGATCACTGGAGTAAAGGAAGTGGTGATCATTTACAATAAGTTTTCACAGAACATGATTAACAATATAAAGCATAACCTGCTCTTAGGAAAACTAATGAAAATAATGAAGGATTTATCTGAGAATTGGATTAATAGAGATCATAGAAGAATTAATTTTTTTCCTTTATGCAAAAAATGTGGAAATAATAACCTAAGTGATTAAATTATAGTAAACAATAAAATGGTTTGACTATGGATATGAAAAAAGAGCATGTTACTACAAAGCAAAAATTAAGTGTTCAGTAAATGAAATTGATGATATTTTTGGCCTCCATAATACATCATATACTGTTAAATTATATATGTGTCGAATGAATTTTCATTACGAAGATCGATATAAAATTTACAATGATCGTGAATAGAATTAATATGGTTTTATCATTGATAGTTATCTAGTTGTCGATGAAGATTCTATAGAATAATTGTGGATGGAATGAGATATTTGGTAATAGGATGATCTATCCTTGATAGTGATTTGTGGATAATGTTGAATAATTTATGTTTTTGTGAATTTGGATTAATGAATTATAAATTTTAAAATATAAAAGGATTTTTTTAATGTTTTTTTATTATGGATTTACAAAAAATATTTTTAATGGTTCAGATGGACTAAACAGATTGTTTAATGGCATGGTTAGTCTCATGAAAAGAACATGATTAAAAGAAATATAGCCCTTTATATGTTCCTAATGTTAAGAAAATGACTTTTTTATAAAAATGTGTTGTCTATGTATAATCAAATATGATTGTACCAATTACCTCAAAAATGATAATTGAATTGTTGACATGATGTTTATTATATAATTGATGAGGTTTAAAACATTTTTGGATTTATTTATTATATAAAATTAACATACAATGAGGTAAAATTAATGTTTTAAATATTCAATTATGTTAATTTATGTTATAATTTTTTGTAATAGAATACATGCTGGATGAATCCACTTGTTTGGTTTGTGACAATGAAGAGATAAATTATGATATATTATGTATCAAGGTTAATATGGCTTAATTAACAAATTTCTAATGTTTTTTATTTCTCATAGTTATTAATAGTTAAAAGTTTGACCAATTATTTAATTTTTTATTGAAATATTCACATCAGATTTTAATGGTTAATGTATTATGTCACCACATGAGTAGTTTTGTGTGTTGGATAAATTTTCTATTCATATCTCTATGATGATAAAAAAAGATAAATGAAATTACCTATTATTCTATATATGGATCTCATGATCATTTAACCCTTTATGAATGAAACATTCACCTTCATTTATTGGAATAAGAGATAAAGTGGAAATTCATCATGACACAGAAATAGGTAAGGATTTTTTGAAATTATATAAATATCTATTCTCATGAAAATTAATCAAATATAAGAAAATATATCTTCAAACCAACAACTATTTCCTACTACCTTCATATGTAACTAACAAAATATCCCATTAGATGATTGATGGTTTATAGATTTATGAATATTAACATTCTCAAACCTATGTTCTTTACAACTCTCCATCAAAACATGATATTTATATTTCTCATTCAGGTCCATTTTTTCACATTCGAATTATATTATCCTATGTTGGAACATATTAATTTTTTACTTCAAGAAACAATTTTGTTTCCAACTATCCCTTTTTTAAAGATGTATTAGTATTTTTTATAATGTGGGTTTCCAGGAATGGAATATTCATGTACTAGACCATTGGAAACCCAAATGAATTTTGTGGGAAAAATTAATTTTATGGGGATCTAATGTGACACGTGATGATTTTTTAAATAAATATATATCATGTTATTTTAATATTTTGATATTTTATATTTTAGAAAAACTGAATACAAATTTTATATATTAAATCACTGTGTGTGGCTTGCGTAATACTCAAAACCCTGTAAATATTGTGCAACATGAAAGACTTATATTTTTATGTTGTACATGAAACACTATTTTGTTAATGTAAAACTCACAATTTTTATTCCCTTCATTAGGTTTTGTTACATGTGAGGTCAATATTCACCAAACTACAAGAAACTATTAATATTATTGTTAATGTTTTATTATAGCTTCCACCTAGTTGTTTGAATTAATGTTAAAAATAATATTAACTGAATTTTGATAATATTATTTACACGTGAATATAAAATAAATCTTTTTTTAAGAGTAATTACAATTGAACATATTTTTTATTTGAAAATAAATAAATTAAATTAACAAGAAAATTATTTTCTATATACATACAGAATATTCAATAAATAAATAAAACAACCATATTTAATAATTGTTTTAAATAAAAAAAATTTTTTATATTTTCAATCATGATATTTAATACTCATCCAATATGTTTGATATTTATAGGAAAACAATTAAATCAATTTTATATATAAGAAAAGGTATTTCTCTAAAAGGTAATTTTATATCTTTTTAATGGAGAACCGATTTTAAATATGATTTCAACAATTTTATAAAACTTTTTTATAAAAAAATTTCACTTTTGTAATATGGTTTAAAATCTATATTATATGAATTTTTGTAATTTGTATAAGAATTTTACATTTTTTGATGAATAGTGAAAATAGTGAATTTTAATTCCAAACTGATTTTTATATTAAATTTTATATATTGTAAAATTATATAGTAATTTGTTTTTAATGTTTAATTAGATAAATTGTAAATAAATTAATGCAAATTAGTTCATTGTAACCAATGTAACATTGAAATTGGATATATTAACAATTCTAACTATTATTCTTTTTCACATAAAACCTAACTAATGTGGAACATCCACCAGATTAATATTAAATTATTTTCATCCAATTATGCGATTTTTAATTCGAAAAATTGATTTCATATTTGGAATCAGAATAATTTATAATTAGTAGGACATATTTTTTTACTACAAATATTATTGAATGTTATTGAAAATAATTACATCGATTAATAGAAATATTAGCTTTATAAAATCCATAGCAACAATATTAAGGGCCAACATGACAACGTAATATTTTAAAAATAATTTAGAAGTTCATATTTGGAATATTTTCTCCCCATTATCGTTTTTTGATAATCACTGGTGCCCTTTTTCACTGAAAAATGTGTGTGGAATTTCTTTTTAAAAAATTTATAAGAATTCAACTACTCCTCGTCTCTAAAAATTAACTCACCTATTAAACATATACACACCTATGGAGCACTTTGTATCACCCTAAATATACTCACAAAAGATCCCAACATCCTTAAATCCATCCTAGTATCCTCTAGTTCATATGAAATGCCACCATGGATGTTAAATGGTGCAAACCAAGAGAAGTTACCAAAAGAAAAGGAAACATACTTCCTCGAGATCCAATATTTTATTTTCATAATCTACCAACATAAGACATATTATTATATTATAATATAATAAGATCCTTCTAATAAATATTATTATATGTTTTCCACGTTTTAGATCTAAAATTACACATACATCCATCTAATGGGTAATAAACATATCATTCTTATGTATGATATATTATCGCTTCAGGATATGATGTTATTAGTTTTTCCATCAACAACACTTATGGTTTTGAATTATGATATAAAATATATTTTTATATTTTATTATATATATATACTTCATATTTAAGCAATTAATATATAAAACACACCTTCAAGCTTTCAATTTTTAAAAATTATGATAACTTCATATGTGGACATGTGGACCACCACCACGTTATTGCGATATGATTTTTTCCCACATTTCATGGAATGAATTAAATATGGGATTTCATAAAATATATTTTATATATTAAATAATAATTATCCATTAATTATTGTAATATATATACATATGTTTCAATTGCTCTCATTATTTTAACACAACATGCAAACAGAATCCCCGATCATGCATACGTATAGCCTACCGTCTCTATAGATGTTGTAATCTATTATATATAAATATGATAAATTTCTATATAATTAATATTAATAATATATAAATCATTCATTAAATTCGTTAAATATTTATCTCTTGATATACGTAATAAGACACAAATAAAAATGTGATGCATATATGAAAAACAACGCCTATATCACTTGTAACATATAGTTAACATAAAATTTTTAGTAAACTGGAAAAATAAATTCATTAAAAAGTTACATATGGTATTAAATTTAATAAAATTGTTATTTTTTTTAATTATTATAATATATATTTGTAATACATTTTGGTTGAATGTATAAGAATAGAGTCAAGACGTAAGTATGAGTTTTCTTATCTCACTTTTTTTTGAGACTTATAACTAATTAACCACTCTTTAATTTTTTTTGGTGTATATACTACCCATGAATGTATTATATAATTAATATAATTAAATTTATTTTTATTTAATTATCCATTTTATGATCTAACTTTAATTTGGTTTATGGCTCAAAAATCACCAAATCAGTAAATTAATTTTGTCTTAATATTCTTTCTTTGAGATGCATGCCATGTTATGCATCTATATTTTTCTAAAGGTTATATATACATCTCATGGATATGTTATATCATAAATATACTTAAACGTATGATATTTTATGGTTTCTATAATTTTATTTGTTCACAACGATTATGATTCAATGTTATCAAAGTGGTAATAGTTTATCTCTACAATATCATTTTTTAAAGAGATTTTTTTATTACATTTATATTGAATAAATATTATGATATATATATCAACAACACTTAGTAATTTTCTTCTTCACTAGTTATCCATTCTATATTCATGTATTTTTACCATTTTTCAACTTATTATAGAATATGGTCATTAATAAAATGGTTTTAACAAAAATATGTCTTCATTTATCCTTTTTGTCAGAAATATGAGTTCCCGAAAAACAAGGTTTTCAAATAAAAAGGTTTTCAATAGGGTTTTATTTTACTGAAATTGATTAAATGATTATAAATTTTTCATTGAATTGGATTCAAATATATTTTCAATGAAAAATGATTAAAAAATATTTTATATTTAAAAGTGTCATAAAATGTTTTTATGATTCTTTTATAAAATTTCATGGAAATTGATGTCAATATATTTTCAAGATTACATTATATGTTTTCAATTTTATTTTACAAGAAAAATGTGTTTATAACTATTTATATTTTATATAGATTTTTTTATTGAGAAAAATATATTTCCCTCAATAATGTTTTTAATCTATTTTTCATGATTCAATTAAATATTTTCAATGTCTTTTTGGAGAAAAATAATTCCATAATGTTGTATGTTTAGAATAGTGATGTTTCATGTGATATTTCCAAATCTATATCCCTATGATATTAAATAATTGGATATATTATAGGATTTACTATGTATATGATCCAAGTACACCATTTATATTACTTCTCTGAATGGATTATTATATGATGGCATGATTTTTCTAAAACCCTTTTATCTTTCACGAGTTATACACATATGAATCCTAATTCTCTTCAAAGGATTTGATTTGATGAAATTATTTTGAAACCTATATTTTTTCATAGGTTAATATATGATTACATGTTTGTGACAACCATTTCATTTCAAGGGTTATGATACAATTGTTTATGAGTTTCTTTCATATTTATAGATCGATTCGTTTTGAGATTTTTGGTAATAATATCTCCCTCTTTTAGAATGGGTAATGATTTATATCTCATGATATAATTATGGTAATCATACAGAAAGGCTTCACACATTATGGATGATGGGGAGTCTAGAACCACTATAGGAATATGGAGAAACCTGATCCACAATAGTAATATGGGGAAACTAATCCATTATAGTATGAATTGGGAATTCTTATTTCTTATATGTAGAATATTATAATTGTGGATGGTGGTGTGTCCTGCCTAATTAGTGTAGTCCCCATAATATTCCATTATAGGTTTTTGGTAGAGAGCTACCACATATAGTGAATGATATTACAATTTTATGTTTTTTCCACAAATTCTTTGCTCGATTCCTTTGATATTCTCACATGGTTCATGTTCTTTATAATATTAGGATTCATGTATTATTATATTTCAATATCTATACCGTGTATCATGTTTTTGATTTTTTATATACATGGTATGATCTTAAAATCTTATTATCATTTAATTATTCTATTATGTTCACATTAACCTTTTTTCCCTTTATTTACCCTTACTAATCATTAGATATCACCCATTTTCTATGATTACTTTCCACATATTATGAAGAATGGTTTTATGTTGATTTAATAAAGGTATTGATATTTTTGAGAAACATTGACGATCAATAAAATAGTCATAGGATTTCCATGTTTCCAAATAAACTATACTATTACTATCCTAAAAATGTTAATTATATAATGCATTTAATTTTCATAAAAAATGATGTAACATCCATGTATGTTAATCCTGGGATAATATAAATACTATATATAACTTATCCAGCATCATTATTTTAACATCACAATAGAAAATTTTATTTCATATTTTCAAAGAACATACAACCTCCATTATGTAAGATATCATCATTAAAACTATAGTGGTACTAAGTCACTCAAGGTGTGTAGGTTAGTTCCATCCAAATATATAGTCCATTTCTATGTACTAACCATTAATAAAATAACATGAAATCTCAATATAATAAATGGTTTTATAAAATGTAGTGCATTGATGATGGAGATATCACAACATCCCATGCCATATTACAAGAAATAATTGGATTAGATAAATGTCAATATTGGTGACCTATACAAATTGATGTAAAATTTAGGATATGGAGAGGTTGAATAATACTCCCTTTAATTTATTATCTATTAGATTTTATTCTAGTATGATCAGAATGAAGAACACTTATCATCCACTCTATTTAAGAAATATTAATCTCACATAATTATATATTTTTTGGAGATATAGTAATATATTTCTTAAGGGTAGGAGAAGTATAATCAACTAAATTGATCACATTGGTTACTGAAGGTATTATTTGTTCCTTCGAGACCGCATTGGATGGAACTAAATATAATATATCCCAAACACCACCTCATGGTGGAGAGTTTAGGGTGTGGAATGTTGATCTCAAAATATAATCCTCACCACTACACCTATAGAATTCATAAAACATTAACATAATGTTTATCTTTTGTGGACAATAGAATAATCCAAAAATAATAATTAGATATATTATATAATTATTCAAAAAAAATGTGTATACATTCTTTTATGAAAAAGTGAATCCTATATATAAGGGATCTTCCACACATCCAAATGTAATTATTTTTATCTTCATTCACATATATATTTAAAAATTTAAATAATATAAAAATTAAAAATTAAAGAACCAACAAGAACAATTAATTCCTTTTGAGTGTTTCTCGATATTAAAAAATATTAAATAAATTAATATTAATATAATGAGTGAATTCTAAATACAAATGTACTGGTTTGGAGTAGTATATTTTTCAAAACAAAACCAAATATCATGAGATAATTGGATAATCAAGCCTAATTTGATTATAAATAATTAAATATCACTGAATACATTATGTATAGAATTGTTCCACACCCCTATATGGGATACAAAACTATAACATTGGGGACGTGGGGGAAATGTAAGGATTCAATCATGTTTTTTAAAATGACTATTGAAGTAAATAAAATGTAAATATGAACCATATAAACATAATAATATTTATTTTTTTACTATATTATAGTTTGTGAAACGGTAACTTTGTTTAGGTTGATCATTGAAAAAAATTGAAACACACATTACACTAAAATATTTTAAAGGATATTTCCTCTAGAATTTATGTTCTAGATGGGTTTTGGAATTTTCAGAAAAGGGAGTGTGTTTCATAACCATGAACTATGTCATGTCTATTTTGAAATGGATGATAAATCTAAAAATTTAGTTATTATAATCAAAAATGGGTTTTGGGGGGAATAATGTTATTGATGATGAGTTTGATCATTCTATGGGTTCCACCACATGATTTATGCATACTTTTGGGAAAAAATTTTATGAATAGAGGGAATATTGTATCAATTTAGTATGAAAAAATAAATTAAAATTACATCAATTCTACACATTTCACATAGTGCATATTCTGGTGGAATACCGTGTCATATATCAAGGAGTAATGTAGTTCCAAAATGATAATTATTTTATAAATCAAAAATGTTTTTAATCTACTTATAAATTTTTTTTAATATGTATCACACTTAAATAATAGTAAATTTTATATTATAGTAGGATTAATATGATAAAATAGATGTAATATTTGGAATTAGGGTGTCAAAATTTTCAATGCGGTGAAATTTGGTAATTCAATGTATAACTCGTAAAATATGATAAAAATTGAATAAATATGGTGAAATATGTCAAAGATAAAATCATATATATATATATATATATATATATATATATTTAATTGGATTTAGTCCCCTTTTATTAGAACAAAAACAAGTGAAACAATTAATGTAATAGATGAAAAGACAAAAAAACAAGGTTATCATCGTCCAAACTTTTTCCCGATCTTGTCAGCAATCTCACGTTCTTTGTCCTAAAATGCACCCCAGTGCATTCCTCGATTACACCCATGCCCAAGTCCACGTCCAAGTCCTCTTCTGTGAAGCGTTTCAAAATATCTTGCTTGTAGTAATAGAGTCTCAATATTTGTATCTGAGACTGAGATTTCAGACTCTATTTCCTTCCTTGCTGCTAGTTCACCTGTCTCTTGCCCCTTCCCGCGATCTTTTTCTTGCCATCCATGCTTAATTTGCTACCAAGGGTTCTCATTGAATCCATGGAACATGCGGGAAATGGTTAATCGTGCCCATGGTAGTCCATCAAGGCTATCTGGGAAGCGGCATAAGAGCACGAGGCAAAGCCCGTGTATAGGAGCGTGCCCACAGGGGCGCATGGGAATAAAATCATATATATTTAGACATTGCTCAAATTTTAAAATATAATTCTATATGAATAATGTTTCTACAACACATTATATTTGATTATTATGGTTGGAAATTAGGAAATATCAGTGGTAGATGAGAACCAAATATAATTGATATAATATAATGTAAAGTACATTATTCCATGAAATTCCACTCAACACATCTATCAATACCTACAACCTCATCCCATTTTTATCACAATGAATTTCATTTTCTCTCTTCATATCACCGTTAATTATTCTATCATATAGTTCTCCACTCTATCCATAATATTTTGTTTAGTTATTATTTTTAGGTATAGGTTAAAAAGCCCAAGAGAGTGAAAGGTCCCTTTTCCTTCTATTTTAAATTCTTATTTACAATACTATTGTAGTATCTCTTTCAATGCTTTATTTCTTATTCAATTATATTATATTAATATCTATATAATATTTTATCATTTTATATATCATATTTATAAGAGACAATTTCAATCACATTACGCTCAATTTATATGATGTATTAATGTTGATATTCTCTAAAAAGGCATAAATTTCCATGTCATCCAATGATTAAAATACTCTTTGAATTCTATATATATTTGGAATTATTGATATAAGATTTTTTATTGGTGGTATTTATCTATGTAATGATGATGATGAGGTAACCATTGGATCCTCTAGTAGTTCTAATGTGTTTTGAGAAGGATTTTTGAATGTGTTCATATTTTCCATAAATGCATGTGAAGCTCAAATAATTTACTCACATAAATAATATATCCCCAAATAATATTAAATATATCAGATTAATTAATCGTATATACAGTATTTATACACAACTTATTAGCCTCCATTCATTAAATATAAATGTAGTTGGCTTTCTAATCACACAAACCATCTTCATGATTATATATAACATATAACTAAAACTGAATCTTTTCCAAACAATTGGGGTACTTATTCAAAAACCATGATTCCTTAATTATTGTTAATAAATTTCAATGGAAATTAACTATACAAATCTTTAAATTCAGTGATAAGTTAAATCTATTAAATTGGTTGTAATGTCCCTTTTCTGGAAGCCACCGAGAGGCACCCCATAATCGGTTGGTCACATGTCCTCAAGAGCATTTCCAAAAACACCAGAGGCTTTCGACTAGCAGCGAGGGCCATGGGTGTGATAGTGGGGAAACAATGCCCTCATTGGAAGAGTAACACATCAAAATAAAAGAATAGCAGTAGCAGAAACAATGACAAACCGTACCAAAGTAATCATCGGAAGACATGATGTAATAAATAGGAGCACACATATATATATGAATGATGCATGGTACTTATGTCTAGAAAAAAAACCAAAAAAATCACAATACTGGAATACAATAGTTATAAACCAATGTATAAAAGAAAGAATGTAAAAAACTACTCAGTATCACAAGTCATAGCTTGGTCCCATGCTTCCCATCTCTACAGCAATCGGGTTCCTAGAGTAGAAGGGTGCTTTCCTTTATCAGTACATGCAATAATATAATCTGTTTGGGCCCAAAATCTAGGCCCAAACAGGGTGTGAGACTAAATCATAGTAGGCAACCACAATGAGATATGTGCATAACAGTTAGTGAATATATGGTCTGTAAAGTACGGAACTCAGTAAACAAATAAGTACTCCGCAGTAAACAAACCACAGTTTCAAAGCATTCAAATAACCACATAACATGAAATAACTAATCAAAACTAATAAACACAACATGTTACACTCTGGGATGTACCCACAATGTATCCCCTATGGTCCTACCTAGAAACAAAATAATGTAGCTAAACACAAGGCAACCCTCTGGAAAGTACTCACAGCCTATCCCCTCTGGTCCTGCCTAACAAGTACAAGAAACCCTTTAGTCATTTTAGTCATTCTATCCCCTCTGGTTTATTTTAACTATAAACTCTCTGTGGAAGTACATGATGTCAATTCCTCCTATAATCTTGTATCTGTATCTAAAGGTGCTATAGGGAATAACTTACTTCACATTCCATCTGTGATCCGTGTCGAGGAACTACAGACAGTCTGAGGAAGCACTCAACGTCAATTTCCCCTGAAGTTGTGCATCGTAAGTGAAACAGACACTCTGGAGAATCCATCAACGTCCATTCTCCCTATGGACTATATAGAAGTTTCTCACAGCCCAGTGTCAGTCAAGAATGTGTAGCATCGCGTATTAGAAAAGGTAAACCTCAAGAACTACTTGGAAAGCATTCTACAACCTAATAGTACAATAGAACAACATTCACTCTATCCAACAATACTATGAATGGGAAAGTTAATAGCATCCTAACAAGAAAAATAGACCCAAAGATAAAAACCGGAAACAAATGAATGGGAAAGACATCCAAATCCCAAAAATTCACCATATTTTCAATCAATTATCATATACTCAAGAATTCAAACATATCAGTAAACAATTGGGAAAAAACAGTAAATGCTCAATACCTCGTTCATGGGTATTGGGAACAATTTCGCATATAACTCAAAGAATTCCTTTCAAAAGGAACAAACCATCTAACTCGATGTTAGGACATCGCTATATGTGAACCTCGAGGCATAAATCAACATAGAACACCAAATATCTAAAAAAACATCTAAAAAGTTCAACAGAGGATAACATGAGAAATAAGAGGAATAATAAAACGAGGCTCAAGTAGAAGATATAAATTACCGAGGCAATACAAACACAATCGATGGATGTCGAATTGGAGATAGAATGGAGGCTCGCGGGGCTCAGATAAGGATCACAGCCATATGTGTTCTCATAGAAGAATGAGACCTAGAAGAATGGTGTTCTGTCCGTCAGGACCGACCTCAATGTGTTTAATGAAAAAAAGTACACATCTTGTACTTTTGATGTACATGGAATGTACATGATGTTTCTGTACGCCGCATTAATCAGCATTTAGGTCACCCCCACATGGTTGTGTGCGTGTCCGCTACACGGATAGTACGCAGCTACTAGTGGTAACCAAGTACACGACATGTACTCAGAAAGAACACGACATGTACATTGAAAATTTCCAAAAATTTCCCTTTCTCTCAAAAATAACCAGAAGAAGGAAACATACCTGAAAATAAGGATCGGGTTCTTACAAACTCCCCCCTAGATAAATTTGTCCTCGAATTTCATTAGTAAGTCGGTGTAGAAGAAGAAACCCTGAACAGCTCCAACCACTGTGATCATACATCTGCCTCCCTCTCCCAAGTCTCATCTTGAATTCGCCCCGTGCTGCCAAAGAACCCGTACCAATGGAATAGGCCATCGATATAGAACCTTCATACTTTTATCCACAATCTGGATAGGATACTCATAAAAGGATGCATCCACTTCCAACTCAACATCCTCGGGATGGAAAAAGTGAGACGGGTCTGAGAAGTAATGCTGAAGCTGAGAATTGTGGAAGGCGTCGTGCATATCCTGGTACCTCTGAGATAACTGCAACTGATAGGAAACTGGACCAAGCCTCTCCAACAACTCAAATTGCCAGGTGTATCGTGGTGAATGCTTACCCTGTCTCCAAATACTCTTTTATCCCAACCGTAGTGTGACACGAAAGAAAAGACAAACCCCAACCTCTAACTCCAGAGATTGTCTCTGCTGATCATCGTAAGACTTCTGTTGATATTGTGTAGTAGCCATCCTCTTCTGAATAAACTCTTTCTAATATGTGGTTACCTAGAAAAGACGACGTCCCAAAACAACTGCATCTCCTGCCTCCAGCCAACATAAGGGTGATCAGCATGGCCTTCCATACAGAGCCTCATAAGGTGCATCTGAATTATTTCATGAAAAAAAATTGTTGTAGTTAAACTCCTCAAGAGGTATATGCTTCTCTGAAGAACCTCCAAAATCTAGAATACATGTTTGGAGCATATCCGGAAGGACCTGAATCATATGCTCAGACTGGCCATATGTCTGGGGATGGTATGATGTACTCAAATGTACTTTTGTACCAAAATTCTTCAGAAGCCCCTTCCAAACCCAAGACATAAAACGAGAATCTCTATCTGAAACAATTTAATGTGGAACTATAGGTAAGGGCACAATCTCATGGCTGTACAACCGTCCCATCTCATCAACACTTAAGCTCTCCTTCATCGGCAAGAAATGAGAAACCTTCATAATTCTATCAATGACAACCCAAACTGTATCATTCCCAAAAGGATTCCTTGACAACCTAGTCATGAAATCCATCGCTACATGATTCCACTTCAACTCGAGAATGGGTAACTGTTGCAAAATCCCTGATGGTCGCTGATGATTCACCTTCACTTGGTGACAGGTGGAACACTTCATGACAAAATTATCAACATCTATATTCATATGTGGCCACAAATACTAATGGTGTATATCATGATACCTCTTGGAGACGCCAAGATGAACTTCCCAAACTGAGGAATGAAAGTCCCACATCAGCTCCTCGTGTATATATGTTGGCCCCCATACGCACCCCTGGAAACGCATGATCTCATCCCCACCTATGGTACATCCAGGAATAGGGTCCTCTCCTGACACGTTCACTAGTAGGACTGGGTCTTCTGAATCTTATTGATACCTCATTCGCACTCGAACAAGAAGAGTAGAGGTAACAGGTACTCAAGATAGAAACGTCTACCCTTATCTATCGTGAACCTCCAAATGCATCTCAGAGAACAGATCCATAAGCCTTCACTCACTGCTGGCCTCCTAAACTAGTTGTATCTATGTCCTCCTACTTAGTGCATCATCCACTTTGTTTCCTTTCCCAGGAGTATAAGCATGCTCTAAGTCAAAAGTCACATGGTATTCAACCAACCTTCATTTTCTCAAATTCAGATCATGCAGATTGAAGATATACATGAAACTTTTGTGGTTGGTGATATCCAAAAAATGCTCTCCTAGTAAATAATGTCTCCAATAGTGTAAGGCCTGAAAAACAACAGCCAACTCGCGATCACGCATCAGGTAATTCCTCTCATGTGGCCACAGCTGCTAAGACCCATACGCAACAACTCTTTCCCCCTACATAAGAATAACTCCCATCTCGATAACTGAAGAATCCCAATACACAGTATAAATCTTTCCCAGATTAGGAAAGACTAGTATAGGTGATGAAGTCAAACTACCTTTAATCTCTTGAAAGTACACCAAGATATCACCCATATCTGAGAGTACACCAAGATATCACCCACGAAGACTAGCATGAAAGAATCCATGTTTGGATGGAACACTTGGTTCATCAGTTCCATGGAAACTGCAGGCGCGTTCGTGAGACCGAACGACATAACAATATACTTTTATAGACCATACATGATCTGGAAGGCTGTGAGAGGCTTATCAGATGGCCTAACATGCAAATTCTATTAATTGGACCTCACGTCAATCTTCGAGAACACCATGTCTCCTCAAAGTTGATCAATGATATCATCAATCCTTGGTAAAGGATATCGTTTCTTGACTGTCAACTAGTTCAAATTTTGATAATCCACACAATGTCTAAGGGTACCATCTGCCTTCATCACAAACAAGAAAGGCGCACCCCAAGGAGAAGTACTAGTTCAGATGAAAACCATTGCCTATAACTCCTACTAATACTTCTAGAGCTCCTGTTACTCTACTATAGCCATCCTATAAGGAGGAACGGACACCGGTGTCGCCCCTAGAACTAGATCAATAGAAAATTCCAACTATTTCTCTAGAGGAAAACCTATAAAGACCTCTGTAAGGATATCCCTTAAATGATCCTCAACTAGAGGAAAGTCTAAATTAGAAGTCCCCTGATCATCTTGATATAATCTAGCAATCAAGGTTGTAACTCCTCCAAACCCATGATGCTCAGGTCCTGCTCAGCTCTCCTGTATATCCCATTCAACCTTATGAAGAAAAGATCTACCTTTTAGTGATGGGAACCTCACCCTACGGTGGTAAGAGTAAATGAATCCCTGTAAGGGAACTAGCCAGTCCATTCTGAGAATTAAATCATAGATTTTCATCTCGAGGACATAGAGATCCCATAAAAAGTGACACCCACCTACCTCTAGAGTAAACTCCTTAATCTAATGTACAATATACGTTGTAGTCCCCAACGGAGTGTCTAGTGTCAAGGTATCAGCTGAAGAAAAGTGATAGAGCTCAAGGCTCTCTACTGTAGCAATAGATATAATGCTATGAAAATCCCCTGTATCGAAAAGAGCAGAAGCCAAAACTGAAACAACACAAATCATAGCACGAACGGTAGAGGGTCCAGGATCCTTCTCCTGCTGGGTCGGCTCCACTGAAAATGTATGACAACCCTGATATGATCCACCCTATTTTTGATGAAAGTCGGGTGTCTGGATACCACAACCATGACCTCCGCCTCGGCCCAAACAGCTGGAAGAATTCCAGATCCACGACCAGTGATATATTGAGGGTGCGGATCCTAAAAGTGGATTCATAGAAGAACCCTTATCACCAGCTGATGCAGAGAATATCTTACAGAAATATTGAAGGTGACCCATTCTTCCGCATTATCGGCATCCCACTAGGACTCTCGGGAAATGTGGCCTTGTATTCCCACTCTTCTCACACTGGTATCACACCACATGGGTACCATAAGATGTGTCTCCCCTCCTTGAATCATTGCATGGGGACTAACTACATCACTTCCTGCTATCGGTATGAGGAATAATAACCCCAGATGTTGAGCCTCCCGAGATCACAACTCCAAAATCCCTCAGAGTGCACTCTGTGATCAGCGCCTGGATGACGATAAAAGTTATGGAATTCATCCTGAAAATTTTAACCAATAATTGGATGCCATGCCTCATAACATCCTCAAAATTCCTTGCCATGAATAACTGATAACCTCTTAGAATAGGTGTGAAAAGTTGCAACACGTTAAACCAAGATAAATACTCCATGATAGAAAGAGTACCCTTCTCCATATTCATAAACTCTCAGGATAGATCAGCCCTCAAGGTCTCTGGATAGAAGTAGTTATAGAAGATATTCTGAAACTCATCCTATGCAATAAAAAGGTGGCGTCCATCCTGTGAGATCACATAACACCCTCTCTTGGCAGAGTCCTGAAGCATGTCAGTAGTGAGCTTGAATCTCTTCTCATGAGGCGTCTTTAGATGCTCAATGATTGAAAGCATGGATTCTAACCATGATGCTGCAGCATGATGTCCTCTTTTACCTATAAAGGTGGGAGTATGCTGCTGCTAAAATCCCTGCATCAATTCTGCCATCAATGGGGTAGGAGGTGGTGCACCATGAAAGGTCTGCATCATCCTCATTAAGACTTTCCTGAACTATTCATCATCACCTATGTCTGGTATAATGGTCGGTGCCAAGACTGGCACAACTGGAGAATCTATAGGTAGTCCCTGATCAGCCATACTTGGTGTCTGATCACCGCCTAGAATCTGGCATACAACAGGAGGATCTACAGGTAGTCCCTGATCAACCATATCTGGTGTCTGATCAATGCCCGGAAACTGGCATACAATAGGAGGATGTCTCGGTGGAATGACTCTACATGTTCAAGTGCACACCGTAGATCAAGATTATCAAGGACTGAAATATAGAAGTTTAAGATGGGAATAAGAGAATGAAAGCACTCATGTTTTACAAAACATGACTACACTGCGTGAAAAATTACTACACGGTGTGTTCCATTAAGTCATTTAGATGGGTATCTACTCTTGTCTAAACTGGTCGTGTAACACCCCAAACACACGGCGTTTTTTCCTAACACACAATGTGTACTTGAATCCCCTTCCCCTTCCTGAGTTCTTCTACACGGTTATGCTACACGACTCTCATTAGAAAATACTACATTGTGTGTTCGAGATAAACACGACATGTACTAGACAAGATTCACATATCTCATGTTGTTAGTTTCATGACCTAACACCCGGCTCACCCAACACAACATGTTCCATAAGGACACTGTGTGTACGAGAAAGGATAACACCAACCTGTGTTGTTTGTGAATTTCCCGAGTACCTGGGATAGACTACATAATATTTTTAGATGGTACACGGCGTGTATTAGATAAGACTCAGCTAACATGTGTTGTTAGTGACATGGGTGTGAAAAGGGTCGATACACACAGTGTGTATAGACAGTGCACGATGTGTTCACTCCTAGTTTTCCTTATCATGTGTCACTTCCCACACGACATATTACATGGCTAGAGACTACACAACGTGTACATATAGTACATGGCATGTACATAAGAGAAACAATTTCTTCTCTATTAGAAGAACATAGGGTGTGTATTCAAAACTACACGGCGTGTATTCTGGGTTTTTTCGGACAGTAAATTTCTTAAAATACTCTGGAGCACAGAATAACACTGAAACAAACATTGAAGTATCAAATTCTGATTCGTGGGGGTTTATACTACCTGTGAATCAAATCTTAGAATCTATACATGTTATAAACATGGTAAACCAGGAAATGATCCACCAATTTCCAGTCTATGAGGGCCCATATCACCTCAATAACCAATGTTTGGAATCCATTCAGAAAAACCTTGTACAAAAAATACCATATATATCATTAGGTATTTTATCAGAGAAACTATCACAACAATATGCATATCTAACACAACATCTATCACGACAACATGCAATCACTAATGCACCCTAAATGACATGAAAAAAATTTATGACATGTGATTTCTAGAAAGTGACTATCTGATTCATGAGGTGGAATACCCTCATATCATTGGGTTTCGATAGAAATAGAACATTAATATCATTAAAAGTATTATAACAGAGCATGTGGGTCACCCAACAGTGAAAAGAAAATCAACCGTAAACTTGAAAAACCAGAAAAATTGCAATAAACGAGGTAGATTGGCTTTTCCCTATACACTGGGTAGCTACTTCTAGGCATAGCTTATTACCATGTACCTATTCATTCCTTTCTCTGGATAATGGCTCCAAATAGTAAGTCAAAAATAAAGAATTCATCTGGTACCACTTTGAAATGTCCCAGTTCCAGATGCCACCCAAAGGATCCCGGTAACCGATTGGTCACATGGCCTCAAGTGCATTTCCCTGAACGCAAGAAGTTGCTGACTAGTAGCGAGGGACTTGAGTTTGATAGTGGGGAAACTATTCCATCATTAGAAGAGTAACAAAGTGGAAGAAACCAATAGCAGTAGTGGAAAAAGTGAACAACCATACCAAAGTGAATAGCAGAAGACTAGATGTAAGAAAATGGATCACACACATATATATGAATGATACATGATACATATGTCTAGGAAAACAACCAAACAAATCAAAATGCTCAAATTAAACAGTACTAAACCAAAGTAAAAAAGAAATAAAGTAAACCACTCCTCAGCATCACAAGCCATAGCTTGGTTCCATGCTCTCCAGCTTCACAGCAATCAAGTACCTGATGTAGAATGGTGATTTCCCTTATCTATACCTGCCACAATTTAATCTGTTTGGTCTGAAAAGCCTGGTCCAAACAGGGTGTGAGACTAAATCTTAGTACAAAACCACCACGAGATTTTTTCCTAACATTTAGTGAAGATATGGTAGGTGAAGTACAGAAGTTAGTAAACAAGAAAGTACTCAACAGTAAACAATCCACAGTTTCAAAGAATTCAAATAACCACATAACATGGAAGAGCTAATCAAAACAGATAAACACAACAGGTAACCCTCTTGGAAGTACCAACAGCCTATCCATTCTTGTCCTACCTAGAAACACAATCCAGAACCTAAACACAATGTATCCTTATGGGAAGTACGCACAAACTATCCCCTCTGGTCCTACCTAACAAGTACAAGAAACCCTCTTGGCAGTACACTCATTCTAACCCCTCTGGTTTAGCTTATGCATAGACACTCTGAGGAATCACTCACCGTCAATTCATCCTATAGCCTTGTATCAGTATATAATAGAAATTTAAGGAAGAACATACATCATATTCCCTATGTGGCCCACATAATGGAACTAAAGAGACTCTGAGGAAGCACTCAATGTCAATTCCACTTGTGGTCTCACATCGTAAGTAAAACAGACACTCTAGAGAATCCCTCCACATCCATTCTCCCTATGGTATACACCAGGTTCTCACAGCCCTTTGTAAGTCAAGCAAGTGTAGAAGAGTGTATCAGCCAAGGTAAACCTAAGGAACTACTTGGATAGAATTATACAACATAAAAACAGTCACACAATTCTACAATACTAGGAATGGAAATATATACATCAGCCTAATTGGAAAACTAGACCCAAAGGTTAAAATAGGAAAAATATGCATTGGAAACACATCCAAAGCAAAACAATTCACCCTATTCACAATAAATTATCATCTACTCAAGAAAGAAAGCATATATGGAAGATAATAGTAAAAAAAGGTAAACGCGGAATACCCATTCATGGGTATTCAAAAAAATAGCACATAGAACTCAAAGACATCCTACAAAAAGGAATAAACCGCCTTACTTGATGTTAGAAGATACTTATATCTGATCCTAGAGGCTTGAATCACAATAGAATGCCAAATATTATAAAAAATGTATAAAACATTCAATAGAAAATAACTTGAGAAAGAATATGATTCATGAAATGAGGATCAAGAAGAAATGAGAGCATAACAAGGAGACCACAATGCAATCGATTGTGGTCGAATCAGAGATCTAATGGAGGATTTGGGGCTCGGAGAAGGATTGCAGTCGTACTGGTTCTCTCAGATGAACGAGAGCTAGAAGAAGGTCGTTCTGTCCGTCAGAAGTGACCCCGATGTGTTTAATGAAAAAAATTAATGTTTAGGGTGTGTAATTTTGAATTACACGACATTTACTTGCTGTTTTTGTACCACACATTAAGCGGCCTCCAGGTCACCACCACATGGTTGCGTGCATGGCCGCTACATGACCATCACATGTCTACCCACGGTAACCGAGTACACGGAATATACTCAGAAAGTACACAGAATGTAATAAGTAAATTTCTAGAAATTCCCCTTTCTCTTAAAAATGACCAGAAGAAGGAAACATCCCTGAAAAGAAGGTCCGGGTTCTTACAACTGTCATTTTAAAAATTTCCATAATAAAAAATATTGATACCCAAGAATCATTGATAAATTATGCTATTTAATTCGATGTTTCTAATTCTAAAACATTATTCATTGTATTTAAATTATCATTTACTATAACATGTAATGAATCATAAATTTATGATCTATTTGTAACACAAAATAATATATCCCCTACATGAACTGGTTGGTCTATTGAGATAACTGAGAAATGGAAGTGAATAAATTCTTAAAAGATACATATGATGTATTCACATTAGGTATCAAATTTTTATTATCAAAGTATTGAATTATTCATTCCCATCCCATATATTATTATGAGGTAATAAATAACCCACTATAACTAGGAAAAATAGATTCTTGAACTCTTGTTTTTATTATTTAAATGTATAATAGAATCCCATGTAAATATATTTAGAACAATATTGGTAGAAAACACAGATTATATCTTTCTAAAATTTCATGACATTATTTGAGAATTAGATTGATAGTCATACAATACATTAGAATTTATTTTTGGAAAAAAGAAATATATGTTATTTTTTAATCGTTATTAATTTATAATAATACATATTATTTTATTTTATTTTTTACAATACAATGCTTATTAACAGAAACTCTAATGATAGTGCCTTTTGATGAAAATTTAGAGATTTTCTAAAAAGTTAAGATTATGTATATATTGTTTTTTTTTTAATATTCATTATCCTGGTGAAATATATTTTTCTTTTAGTAAATAAACATGTCCAAATGTATCCTACTATATCCCATTAATAAATATCAACCACGTTTCATAATTTAAAATTGAAAAAACCTCAACCATTCAATTGTACGGGTAATCTAATTGTTTAAAAAAATGGATAAAGTCCGTATAGAATATATCTATATAATTGGGATGTATTAAGAAGGAAAAAATGATAATATTTTTTATCATTTAATGAAATATGATTTCCAGTGGTCACCCATGTTTAGAATAATATTTATTTGGATGTAGTTCAATTCTTATAAAGATTGCGGACAAAATAGTCATATCTTCTAACATTTTTCCTTATTTTTGGTTTTCATAGTATATTTTAACATTTTATATTATACAATAAGTGCATAATACATTTATAACATCATGATATATAATGAATTGTATGGTCTCCCAGTATCATTTAATTGTTTATACTCATTAAATATGTTGTATGAACATTACACTCAACAAATAAATAAGATATGTTGTTCTTGTAAAAAGTTATACTAGGTATGATGAAAAAATGTAAGATACCTCAAACATGTAATAGAGAAAATATATATAGTAAAAAATTCAAAATATTAATATACCATAATTGAAATACAGAGCATATGATAAGTATTTTTCATACGAATGAATACATCAAAAATAATTCTGAATAGAAATAATGAATTTAATACTTTTGGATGAATAATTAATTATGATGAATACAAATATTTTGGTGATGCACATGTTATTTTATAATGATTTAAATATAAATATTTTCATCTATTATTCCTTCTCAAGGATAAAATTACTCTCCCATAGAATAATGATTTCATCTGAAGGAATATAGAGAAAAACGTTTGTAACCACAATGACATTATACAAATTTTCATCAAAGCTACATCTCTATAGAATAGAATAAAATAATAATTTAGAATCATGAGAAATAAGATAGTTTTTTATGTAGTAATTCTCTTATATATGACTGTCAAAATAGCATTTGAATGTGATTATTTTCTATTGGAGCGCAATTTATGTTGTTCCATGTAGATATAATCATAGTGTGAGAGAGAATAGTAAGGATGAAAAATACCACTATAGATATTATTTTTAAAATTATTAGTAACAGAAAATGAGGAAGAAGTTAGGAATATTGTACAATTATATGAATAATCATTGTAAAATATAGGTTGAAAAAGATAAATAAGTTATAATTATATAATAACATAAATAGATTTATAATTCAGTTTTGAGTCATTCTTATTTTGAAAAAACCAATTAATTTAACTTTTTAATAATATAGGATGAACAAAAACTTATTCGGGATATTTTTTGTAACATGGGTGAAAAAGTATTCCAGGCATGTTATAACTACATTTTCATGCTATTATGTGGTAAGATGATAGTGAACTCTAGATCACGACATTGATTATGATATTATTTTTACTGATTAAAATATATAATATACTATTTTACTCGTTTATATTGTTTTTGATATGACCTTATAATCACATTAATAATGGGGTAAGGTTTTTTCAAGATTAAAATTTAAAAATAATTTTAATCACCAATTCACCCCTGTAGTTTCCATTGATCTACCAGTGTCATTTAAATTGGTATTAGGTCCATATTATATATCTATTATACTCATATAATTGGAGTTTGGAGGATTATATTTTCATTAGATATCCCAAACCAAGTATCTCGGAGCTGGTTCGTCCCGGGTGGAAATGGAATAAGATACAAGGAATTGCATCCCAAATGGCTGGTTAATTTCCATCTCTCCATAAACTAGATACATAAATAAAATTTATATTAAATTTTAAAAGATTAAATATACAAAAAAATCACTGATAACATAATTATTTCTTGTACTATAAACCTAAAAATTAATCAAATAATACATCCCCATATATTGGGGAAAATATAACAAAAGAGAGTGGATGAGCATAGATTCTCAGTAAACGAATTTGAACAAGAGAAGATTAAAATAAATAAGGAATAATAAAAATGATAAATTCAATATCTAAAACACATGAAATTAAATTAATAACATTGGGAAAATATGGATAGAAAAAGGTGATAAAATAATGCAATTTAAATAATCCCATCAGTATGAATTTAACTACGGATATTCTAACTGATTTAATTTTCAGATGGAATATCAGTAACTATATTCATAATGATTGAATGAAGAATGATTAATCACTAAAAAATTTCATTTTTTTTTCAAGACATATAATAACATCATTTTATTATTCCATGAGATCTAAATCCATCAAGTATTTAATCCAAGATATCAAATAAATCTGAAAAGACTCACCTGCAACCATATCTAGTTCGTATAGTTAAACCTACCAATGCATCGAGGGGATATTGAGGTCCCCTCACATATAAGTTCAAATGCATTCCTCATATGAAATGGGCGAAACAAAATCGATCTAAACATGAGTATTTAAACCTATCATATGAAATGTAAATACTTCATCCAATCAATATACAAAATCTTAGTCCCGTTTGAGTAATTTGAATTGTATCAAAATATTATATACTTAGTAAACCTGATCATAAATCATCTATAATAATTATAAGAATAATATGATTTCATCATATAACCATTATAAAAATTGTAAAGTGTTGTTTTCCTTTATGAATCAAAATATCATAAAACTACTTTTAAAAATATACAAGGTGTTTTATCTATCATTTTGGAATTTAATTTCCTTTGGTAAATTATTCACATGATGTGCTATCTGTATTTTTAGCTAACCCACCTCTTCTTTTTTTTCCTCGATTCTCCCCCCACATATCTAAAAATATTTTTATATGTTATTATCCTTGAATACATAATATATTAATTAATTTTTTAATGATATTCAAATTCTATATAGTTTTTAAATTATATTGTATTGTTTTCCAGTTTCATTATTTTAAAAACATTATCCCTTTTTTAATGTTCATCGTCAAAACAAATTCATTAATTATTATAGGAATTTATATTTATAAATAATCCTATAAATTTCATAATATAATTTCCCAAAACAAATGTTCATTGAATATTTTGAAATGATATACAAATATTTTCATATTTTTTAAATATAAATTTATAAATATATAAATTAAATTAATAATTTTTAAAAATATATTTTAAATGATTTTTTAGACATGAAGTCTTCAATTTTTAAATATAATATAATAATTTAATTGACATGAAGTTTATTTTATAACACTTCATTTTAAAAAAAATTATAATATTGAATTGTAATTTTTAATGTTCTATTAAGGAAAAATTACTCAACTTCAAGATGAGAGTTTAATTGAGTTCTCAAGAATTTGAGAAAGGGATGTCTATTGTTTTTTCCAAATAGATATATCCAAAAATCATTACTATTTTCTTTTTCATTTATTCTACATTTTTTTATGTTTATTATTATTCAAAATGAATTTTTTGTTATGATTGAATCCACCCTATTTCAATATAAATCTTATAATGATGATAATTAATATATGATTTTATTAAACCCCTTTGTCTCTTTGAAGTGATATGAAATAATAATTGCATACAACATATTTATCTATCTGGATTTTGATCATGTTCTCCTTATTATTTATTAGAGAATGTATTTACAACATATATATTTTTCTATTAAAATGAGAATATATTTTTGACTAAGTTATGTTGATTATAAATTGATTTGATATACATATATTTTATATTTGGACCACATTAGAAAGATTATGTGATGGGTGTTTCCTGAAATAGATCCTTGATACGTCAATATTTCTCATGAGACAAACTAATTTTTGTTTATGGAGTATTATTGAGTTATTTATGTATTATGTTTTTCCATATGGCCTTGAAAGTAAAATTATTATTCCCACTATGATGAATTTCATCGTAATGAATTCATTGGTTATAATCATTTTGATCAATTGATTTCTGTTGTAATGTTATCCATGCATACTTAATGATTTATATTTCATTTTATTATAGACTTTTTCCAGTTATATATTCTATCAATACTTTTTTAGGATGGATTTTTGAAATATATATTTTTTTCATATAGTAAAAATTACTATTAATTTTCGATCTCTCCATTATTTTGATCCTTTTCCAAGGTAACCATCATGGGATAACGATTTTAATTAATGGATGTACTAAGAGGAATTTGATTTTTTCAATATATTTTTTTCGATGATCAATGTCTGAAATTTCATATTGAGAAAAATGTGTGTATCTACTATTCAAAAAAATTGTTGTATTGTATGTTGTTATCCCTTAAATCGTGTTCCAATGTAATAATGTGTCCATTTACTCTAGCTAACAAGGGTGGGATTTATTATAATTCATATCAAAGTGTGTTTAGTATACTACTATTCAATATGATATAGAAAAATATAAATTAATGAACAAACCCCTATGATATACTTATGAGATAAATATAATATAAGAAAAAATTGTAAAAAATGAAATGTGGGGATTTTATGGATTCCTAAAAATTTTATCCTTATCTACAAAAAATATTTTAATGTATCTTCTGTTATTGATGAACCTATGAAAAATTACCTATACATGGCTGGTTGGTGATTAACTATATCATCATCTGGTGAATGAAAATGAGTTATTACTATATATATGGTTTGGGACTCTAGATGTGTCGATTCAAGGTTGGACTTATTTTTAATAAGTCAATATGTGTTAGTTGATGATCCTGAGATTCTAAAATAATATTTATTGAATCAATTGATGGACTCTAATGCCATTATTGAGAAATTATCCAAGTAAATTTTGTTGTTTTTTGGAATGATATTAAATCTCATGGAATTGAGATAAATGTAAGTAATTATTTATAATATATATTGGATGAAGAAAAATGTCATCTTGTATATATATATATATATATATATTTCAGAAATAATACTTGTCTGGGGATTGGAATTATTTTACATAATTATATTTTTATTATGTACATGAATGATCAATTTGTAAAACGTATGGTGAAACAGATAATATCCAATAGGGCGCAACCGCTCAAAAAATGAGGGTCCCGAGGATGAAGAAAAAAAGAGAGCCTTCTTAAGGATAATTAATCACGAAATATGAGATTTTTTAGGAACATATAATTTATTGGACCATAAAAAATGAGCACATTGATGTTATAGATCCACAGTTCGAGTTATCCCATCAGCATTTGAGAATGTGAATATAGGTCGAAATCACCCATTTCTAGGGAACACTATGGTAGTGGAACACACATTACAATAAAAAAGGTTCAAATAAATGTGAATTATATTTTGGGATAAGAACATATGTAACAATATATTAATCTATAATAAAAATGATGAACATAATATGCACCACTCGATCAAACTAATCCCATACACCTGATGGATCCTATAAAATGCATATTCATATAAGTTGATTATCTTCAACCACTAATGTATGGTTGTTTTTTGGTTGGGATAATGAGATGGGTATAATAATATATCTATATAAAAGATCCATTTTCCATGAATATTATGACATATCAAAGGGAGGTCGATTGAATATAATTCATGTACGCAAATTTTCCATGCATGTAGGATGGTTATTTGATGATCAATTACATTGAGATAAGCCATCAAATAAAAAATTAAAATATCATATAACATAAAATGAATCCATCACATGATATTCTCTTTATTGGGTGAATAATTCAGTAAATCTGGTGAAGTAGTTGCATTAATAAAATTGTATCTTTACCAAATAAGAAACAATCATTATCTATAACTAGATCACTTTGATTCATTAATGACTATCATGTAGTTTCCAATAATTTATTCAAATGTTGAAGGTAAAATCCCATGAATCCAAAAAGAACTATTATATTAAATAATAATAATATTTTCATTATAGTGTTGTTTTGTAAAACATGGTCTTTTAAGAAACGCAAGATAAATGTATTGTTATAAGCATTAAATGATATAAATAATATTAAATTTATTTAAAACATATAATATATAATAATGTATAAAGATGTGATATTCCAATATATGTTTGGTGTTGATTTAGGAAGATTTTATCTAATATGAGTTTCATATTTTGAAATTTAAAGATGTCACATTTTCCCTTTTTTATTAGTGAGGTTTTATTGAATATTTTGTGTATATATTAGATAAATAGATTTTAGGGAAATAAAAACAAAATGATGACATTAAATGGTATAATTTAGTACATATAGAAGGATATATTTATTAAATATTATTTTACTATTTTCTTGGATGTGTTGGAGGATAAAGTAATGGGTATCCACCATAATTGAAAATGTCCCTTGGCCAATGACTGATTGAAAGAATCCTAAGTATGATTATAATGATTGATATTAAATAATATAAAATATATTATAGATTTAACATCACAAACTAATTTACATTAGATACCTAAGGTATTATGGGATAACATTGGTAAATATATTAAAAGAATGAAAAATTTAAGATATAAGATCTATATATTTATAAACTAAAGTATGAAGATATAAAAAATATAGATGGTGAATATTTAGATATATTTAGTACATAGATAAATGAAATTTTTATAAAACAATATATATTAGGTTATAGGTTAGAATTTGATTTTTTTAAAGTTAAATTTTACCCAATTATATTATTTATATTCCATTTGCTATAATATAGAATTTAATTATCTAGGTACACTCCATTTGGATTAATTACATAACCTTATAATATTTTAAGGGATGAGAAAATATAATATTTTAATAATTAATTCTATGTATGAATAATAAATATTTTTGAAATCCAGAAATAATGACACGTATTTGAAAAATGATGATTAAGATATTGTTGGGTTTTCATATTTTTATTAATATATGAATATAAATTTTGAAAAAATGATGTCTCAAAATTATTCAAATATAGAAAGTGGTAATGAAATTTTCCAAGGGATTATTTCACAAAAATTATTTAAATTTTATTAATTTTTAATTTTTTTGAAAATATTGAAATATTTAATGTGTAATAAGCTAGTAATTATAATAATCAATGACTAAGTATAATATTCATGAAAAGACCAATAAAGAATGATATGTAATTGGTTAATTATAAGGGTAGTGGTATGAATTTATTAAAATAATATAATATATATTTCATACCCAAGTGTGAAGTTAGTGAAGTATCTTATTATGAATAGGATGTTTATAATCCCGAAGATATTGATTAAAATCATCTATTATATAAGAAACATAAACAATAATTCAATGGTAATGTAATTTCATAATATATGAGAGATGATAATGCTAAAACGGAATTTATATTGGTGGGAAAATTCATTTAATGGCTATTAAATATTATAATGAATAATAAGGATATAACATATCGAAAGGAAATAACATAAACTAATAGTATTAATGAATCATTCCATGCAGAGGAAATATCATAAATGGTCAAACAATATTATGATTTGTATTAGAATGTTCATGATTAAAAATAAATAAACATCAGTATGGAAGAAAATAAAATTTCCAAATAAAATGTGGTTAACCATGTTAAATAAAAATAGGGTAATGAAATTGGATTGGATAATTACTAACCAATGATACAGAATTATATTTTAGTGGTTGGATAATTCTTAATGAATTTTCAATCTTGTGAAGTCTTTTCAAAATCACCATAAATGGTGATTAAAATCATAATTTTTTTGAATGTTATGACAAGATTAAGAAACAGAAAAAGATCATGATTGTGTCAAAATCTAGATAATATCATAAATTTTGATATTCAAGGATCTTCATGTTTATGTCAATAACTTTTAATACTTATGAATATAAAAGTGATGGAAAGAATATTATATTCTTGAGGATTTTGTTGGGTTACTAGAATAATGTTTTTCCAAAAAAAAAATATCCAATATTAATGATTGAATTATTGGTGGAAATATAGTCTGAACATTCAGAAAATTATATATATTGTTGAATTTATCTATAATATTAAAACAATAGATTCTGTTGAGAATTTGGGTAATTTGAATCAATGTTTTGTTTTATTTTTTGAAATAATTATGATCCCATAAGTTTATATTGAAAATTATTAAGGGGGTTTAACCTTTTAAAGTAATAATTTTCAAAAATATATTTAAATAGATCAAAACATTTTTAAGAAAATTAATGAATGTATTCATTATTTTTTAGTCAGGTCCCCTTGAAATCTAATGCCTCATAATTCTACCATCCCAAAATTTTCAATAGTTATGATACTAAATATCCTGAAAATAAGAATATAAATGTAAAGAAGAATTAATTGATTGTGGAAGTGGTACATAAATCATAAAAAATTAGATAATACATAGCTTTTGGATAATGGAAATTAATCTCCTTTTATATTATAATTGATTCTACTAAAAGATTTCTAATAGTCAAAGTAAGCCTCTTTTGACCTTTTGGAATGAATTTTCACTCAAAATAAAAAGAGGTTTATTATTTTTTATAGAGAATAGAAGATAAAATCTAAGAACCCAGTGATTGTTGATAGAGAAAAAAAATAGTATTTACATGGTTAGTTTTAGTATGGCGATGATTAAAGATATGTGATCTTCTAAATTTATGGATTTTTTTCATGAAATTATAAGATGAGTTACATTGGATTAGAGTTTATCGTACAAGGGAATGATATTTTATGTGGGTGATTATAAAAATACATTCAACTCAACCATGAAAGAAAAAAAAAGAACCTCTAGTATAGAAGGATGTTTTAAATGGTCAAAATCATATAATTATCCCCCTCAAGTAGAATATTTTTGAGATGTGACTTTTTTGAAAATTGAGTGGATTTGGTGTTTTTAATGTGTCAATATAGAATACATGATATGTTTCCCCACAAGAAGAGATGTATTAAGTAAAATTTCTATTAGAACAAGTCCATTTAAACTAAAACATCTCCATCATTCAATATGTAATTATACATTAAATAAATACTTGTTTTATTATAATTTTCAACACCAAAAAATGAACAAAATTGAAACCGAGAAATAATTTATATAATTAAATGATTTTTTAATGTGGACATAGAATTTTTGTGTACACATAGAAGTAAAATCATTTTTGAAATATATATAAAAATAAAATTAATTTTGGTCAATTTTTAACTCTAATTCATTTTTGAAATTTAATTCGACTAGCTAAATAGAAAATAATTTCACTTTATTCTTAAAAGAATATTTTCCCAAAATACTCCATTTAAGGTTTTAAAAACAAATTTTTTACAAAATTATATATTTTATTGTTAATGGAAATTTTATATATTATTAATTAATTATAACTATTTTAATTATATGTTTATAAATAATAATAATAATACGTTTTAATATTTAAAATTTAATTTTCCAAGGAAAATGTTTTTGTTACATTGTACACTTACCTATAAAATATAAATTTCAAAATTTTCGTATTTTTATTTTAAGAATATAATTTTACTATTTATCTAATGTCATATTGCTTACCCCCTCAAACCATAAAGAAGGTGTTTATGCTAATAATCAATTAATCATTAACTAGTAATTTTTATTTATACTGATACTATTATGGAATAATTGGGAAATAATAATGACTTAAAAATTTATGAAACCATTTTATTTTCCATATATATAATATATATAAAAATATTAAATATAAAAAAAACTAAAATTACACCATAAATGGATATTTAAAATATTTTTACTGAAGAAATATTATTCCCAAAATAAATTTTTATCGTATTAAAATTTAATTAAATTCGTTTTAATTTATATAAATTTCATAATCATACAATAAAATTGATTCCATATATTGATACATGTCTCCAAAATATTAGATTTATTTTATTTCAATTTCATAATCATATAATAAAATGGATTCCATATATTGATACATATCTCTAAAATATTTTATTTTTTATATTTTATTTTTATACATAAAAAATTACTTAGGGAATAAAATTATAGTGCTTAAAGTTAAAATGTTTATATTTTTAAAAAAATTGTTAAAGAAAGAAATAGTGATACAATATTTCTCAAAATGGGTAGAAAAGAAATTTTTGTACACAACTAAAACCATCTTTAATATGATATAATTTTTTATCCACATGCCTATGAATTTTTTTTGACATTGAAATAATGTTATGTGTAATTACAAAAGTTACCACCTTGTCACATATAGAAAGAGTTTTCTACCAATCTTACATTGCTCACAAATTAATTCAAATTATTCAAATAGACACTACCCAATTACCTCCCCAAAAAACCTATCAATGTACTTGTTATTTCTTTTTCTGAAAAAAATGACCCCTTAAATGTCAAAATAATTTTATATAGATTTATTTCATGTTGTAAGGTAAATTAATGAAATCAATAATTTTCATTTCAATTTATTAAAGTGTTATAACATAACACCAATTTATATAATACCATATTATAATAATGACATAAATATCATTATTTTATTTTAATTTTATTATGTTGATAGAAAAAATTATGTGTTCCAACATAATTCTTAGAAAATATGAAACGGAATCCATAAATACTTACGGACTACCACCACTGTGAATGATATAATTTAATTTACACCAATACCTTTTAAGTTTTTTCGATGAATATAATTATTGAGTAAATTATAGGCTTATAAAATTATTAATACTCTAAACAGATCTAATAATTTTTACATTAATTCCAATATATATAAATTGAAAACATCGCTAGTGTGTATGTGAAGACTATCACGTTCAAGGACAACATGTAACACCCCAAGGTTTTGAAAATAAATATTTAATGCATGAAACACTGAGTCCCTATAAAAAAACGTTTTATAATATAGTAATTAAACACAACATCACCATTAATATGTATTGAATTTCGAAAAACAATCATCTAGTGTTGTGATCAGTATGTCATTTGGAGTCTAATAGATCAACCTTTTTGTAGTGAATAGTAACATACCCTAATTAATAGTAATATTAATATTAATATGACCCTAGTAAATAGTAAAAAACAATATTATTTTATTTTCTTACGATAACATGATAAAGAGATATTGATTAATTTTTCAATGTGTCTTAAATATGATTATTCTTTTAAATTTTTTACTTAGCGAATTAACTAATATTTTATTTAAAAATTAAATTATTAATATTTATAAAATTATTTTTGAAAAATGGAGAACAATTTTGAATTCTAACGGTCAAAAAATTGGTAGGGGTGAATATTTGGAATTTGTCTAATTCTGTTGAAATTTATATGAATAGTGAAATACGGTAAAATACCGTATATATAAATTATCAATTAAATGCACTATTTTTGACATCCTAAGTGATTTAAGGACACATTTTTCATACATTCATGAAATTATTAATATTAAGGGTCACATGAAATAACTAAATTTGTTGTCTTGAGAGAAATAATAAAAATTGAATAAAATATTCAAAATTTACTTCTCTCCTCCACTATAACCCCCCCCCCCCCCCTCGCTCCCTCTTCTCTTCACTCCTCTACAACATGAAGCTTATCAATGTTATTTCCAAAAACACTTACTTAGTCACTCCCCATTTCCAAGAATCTCTTGGTCTTTCACAAAGATTAAAACTCCTTCCCTTAAGGAGGTTCTCATGGAGGTTATTTCAATAGTTAAAGCCTCATTCTATTTCATTTAGTATAATTTCAACTTATATTATTTTGTTATCCTCGACCAAAATCATCTATCAAAATTACCATGATAAATAATGTATCATATATATACTATAATTATATCATGGAAATGTAAGAACCATAGAAAATTTTCTTACTCTCTCCCTTTTATTTTATAACGGAAATCAGCATCCAAGAGGCTCCAATTTGTAACTTTCATGGACAATGATGTTTCGTTCTTCAATTTATCTTTCATTACAAGCCCTGAAATCATTTTTATAGTTCAAAAAAAATATATTATATATATTATAATATAATTAATATTCATGATCTAATATACATACATATTATAAAATCATATGAACAAACTAGTTCATAATAATCAAACAACACAAAAATAATATAAGTGAAAGTCATTAATATTTCATTTAATAAATCATACAATTTTCATGTAAAAAATGATATAAATGACCATTAAGACTTCTTGATATTCATAAATAATATTTAATTTAAATTCTGAATATTTTCATCCATTTCACATGAACTCCATTACATATAAACAAGTGAACTGATTATAAAAATCTAGAAAATGAACACTAAAGAACAATGGAAATAAATGGTATAAATAATCAATAAGAACATAATGGAATTAATAAAATTGTGATAAAATAAATTCATTTATAATAGGTTCTAAATTATGTGGTTAATAATTAAAAGTATTTTATTCCTATATCATAAGTTCAAGAGCGAAACACATTCATACTTAAGGTAAGGGATCTTTCAAATGAACCCCCATTTTCATTCGGGTTATTTTTATTATCTACATAATTCAATTCAATGTTTATTTGTTCATATTTACTCCTAAAAAATTTTTTATGAATGATCTATATATGTGTCCAAACCAGATTCCTTCCTTATTTTTTGGGATGTTACAAATTTTAAGAGAATCTTTTAAAATTATTTTTGAAATACAATCACGATTCAAGAGAATTTCTCAAAATATTACCTATTTTAAAGAGTATTCTATAATATATTTTCAAAAACTATTATATTTATAAAACAAATTAATTTATTATGAAAACAAAATTTTACTAATGTTATTTTTTTATAAATAAACATTTCGAAAATAATTCTTCTTTTCAAAAAATGTGTATTTATCCTAAGAATTACATAAAACTTTTATAATATTATTTTCGTCTGTTTCAACACTCTTATTGATTCTTATGTATTATTGGGTTTAATAATTTATGATCTCCTCTAACATATATTATTGGAAGGAATTTTACTAGTTTGAGTGTGGATTATCTATCCTAAAACCATTAATCAAATTTACTCTCAATGGTTAGTGTGTTAGATTAATATTCAGGGAAAATTATTTACATTTCATATGAGAGTTTCATAATGAAGTTAAGTGTTGTTTATGTTTTTTCCCACCCATATGAGGAATTTATTGGTCTTTTAATGTGACGGGTGGGTCCCTATATACCTCCTCGATGCATTTTTAGGTCCTATGAGTCAAATAGACGTGGAATTGGTTGATTCCTTTCACAATTTGATATATGGTTTTTGTCAAGGCCATAATAATTTTAGATGTCTTGGACAACGCATTGAAAATCTGTTTCATAATGTTTGGAATATGAAATTCCCTCATTATTATTATATTAATTTAAATTTCATGTGGTCATTCGACTAGTAGAATACCAATGATTAGTTTTCATTATGACATTATATACATAGCTCATATTCCTTCCATAATTTTACCAAGTTTATTATTTTTAAAGTTATGTGTTTTCAATTATTCACCATTACTAATGATTATATTTTTTATATATTATGTTTTATTTCATACTCTTAATTATCATTTGATATCACCCCTTTCTTATGATTCATTTTCCCACTATATCAAGATGTTAGTTATGAGTGACTTTCATAAATAATTTAGGAGGGTTAGATGCTTTTAATAAATAAATTAATATTTTATTTCACTCTATGATGTAATGTTGAACATATATATGTATTTTGATTCCAAAATCTAAAAACTACATGGTCCATTGGGATACATATTCTTTGTTTATATTCCAATGAAATTAAAGAAGGCACCGTCTCCAACCAACTCGAGTCGGGTCCTTATAGTTGGTATCAGATAAAGATTGGTAGAAATTCTAGAAATTAGATTCAGAAAATGTATATTAGTGAAAAACATACATAGATAGTCTTTGAGGTTAAGCATACATGAAAATTATGGTATTTTAGTATGGAATAGTTTATATGGATCTTTCTTGAAAATACATCTATATATGGATACAACAAGTGGACGTGGTTTTGGAATAGATGTTCCAAGGAGTGAAAACTCTAACATTGAGTTTTAAGCCTGACCCAGGTAATCCTAGTACATGAAAACTAGCCTTACCATTCACCTGGGATAACACTAATTGTGGTTATGATTCAGATAATTCACAATTTCATAACAAGCCATTTTGAAGGATTGAAATGTAAATTTCTCCTCAAAGAAACCATTTTAGGGATTTTGTGGTTAGCCATTCATATGTTTTCTGTTTTTCCTATTTATTTTTCTATGTTAATATTATAAATTATGATTTATAACCTAATATAGTGTATACCATTCTCTAGAAATGATGTCTAGTGGAGGAAATGGAAGTCACATGAACACACATATCCCATGTTGGGATTTCCCTCCAATGCATGATAATGATGTTGACTCTTGAGTTGCAACTGGAATGGAGAAACATATAACTATACTGAAAAATCCTAATCATGTAATGAACAATAACCTTACCCATATGGAGATTCTAGATCCACCAAATGGAGGAGCATTGTTAGATAATTTTATGCGACAACAACCTCCATCATTTAAGGGGACTACAACCCCATTTGTAGGTAAGCGGTTGCTACGTTCTCAATAAAAGATATTTATCTCTTTGGGATGTAACAATAAGAGAATTTCATAATTTAAGTTTATTGTCTATTGGGATACCAGGGTCAGTAGTGGTTGTTAATCCCAAAAAAGGAGGAGGAAGAGATAAAAGTGATGGAATATAGAGAATTTAATGAAATATTCCTATAAAAATACATTATCGGGAACATCAAGCGGATATAGAAAGGCAGTTTAAAAATTTGAGGAAAAAAAAGATGAGAATGTTTCCAAGTATTAAACTATCTTCACATGGTTAGGAAGGCATGTTTTAGAAAACATACAAAATTCAATGAGAAAAATTGATAGATATTTTGATGGACTGAAACCATTCCTCTGGCGAGAAATAGTGTCCCAATGTTTTTCATCATATGAGGATATAGTTTCATGTTCTATCAATATATAAAAGGAAGTATCTAAGTCTTTTGATATTAAGGGAATGCAAGAGAAGAAGACGGTCACTGAAACACTATAAAAGGAAGTGAGGAAATGGGGAAAAAGATAAGAGTTGATTATCCATCTTGTGATAATTGTTGATGGAAACACATAGGTTCCTGTTTAAATGGAAAGGAGTAAGCTAAAAATGTTGACAGATAAGACAACAGTATAGTGATTTTAAGGATAAGAATAGAGATATTAATGTTTAATGATATAATTATAGGGAGATGGGACACTATGCTAATGATTTTCTGAAGCATCATGCAAACATGCAACAAAAAAGGCCAAGGGAGTATGGAAAAGATTATGCGATCACAACCACTGATATTGAAGATCAAAATCATGTTGTTGAAGGTACATTAATCATTATTAAAACTTATCCATTGATTTATTTTAGTATGGATCATCACATTATTTCATATCATCAATGATTTCCAAGAAAATTAGATATTTGCAATTTGATTTAATAAGGGATTTTCGGTCAAAACTCTTAAAGGATGAATCATTACAATAAATATTTTCCATGATGTCCCCATAATGGGATATAAACATGTTGTATTAGATTATTTAATTTTCATAGCCATGATTGAAATTGATATAATCTTTTCTATGGATTAGATTTAGAACCACGAGGAAACAATTTATTACTAGGAGGATGCAATTTTTGAGGATGACGTGGAATCACTTATCTTTAAGGTAGAGACAACATCACCTTATTATCATCTAGATCAACCCCAGTAGCTCTATTGAATTAAATTATTGGGGAGGAAGGTAATTCAATAACTTTGGATGATGAATTTAATTTAAAAAATATAGGATGTACTTATAGTGCAAGAATATGTTGACATCCTTCTAGTAGATTTACCTAGACATCATCCGGAGCGGGAAATTGTGTTTTTCATTGAATTAATTAATGGTGAAAGGCCCATATCAAAGTCCCATTATAGATTGGCCACTTTGGAGTTTGTGGAACTAAAGAAAAAACTAGAGGAATTGGGTGATAAAGCATTCATTCCCCCTAGTGTATCTCTATGTGGAGACCATATTCCTTTCTTTAAGAAGAGTGATGGGTCTATGAGAATGTTCATTGACTATTTAGAGATAAATTCTATAAAAATAAAGAACAAGTATCCCCTACCACACA
Source organism: Viscum album (assembly GCA_963277665.1). Taxonomy (NCBI): domain Eukaryota; kingdom Viridiplantae; phylum Streptophyta; class Magnoliopsida; order Santalales; family Viscaceae; genus Viscum; species Viscum album. Next base: position 1,360,964,930 of record OY728162.1, on the reverse strand, counting down.
TTAATGATTTATTTGATCATCTTCATGGTTCCCAATATTTTTTGAACATTTATTGTCAATATAGATATCATAAAATGCTTGTGAAAAAGGTAGACATTCAAAAAACATAATTTTGAACAGGGTATGGGCATTACACCTTTACAGTAATGCCTTTTAAATAGACTAATTCACCCAATGATTTTATTGATCTAATGAATAGATTTTTTATGGAATATATGGATGAATTTGTGGTGGTATTTATTGATTATATCTGGGAGTACTCTAAAATCAATTAAGATCATGAAAATAAAATTCACACAATTATGAAGACTCAAAGAAGAAATTAATTACATGAAAGGTTTAGCATGTTTGAATTTTGGCTTTAATTTTTTTTCTTTATGGGCCACATTATCTCTAACGATGTAATATCTGTTGATCTTGAAAAGAAAAAGGTTATCCACAAATGTCCTGCATCGATGAACATAACTGAGGCACATAGTTTAATTGGATTAACAAGTTATTATTGGAGTTTAATTCAGAACATCAATGATTTAGCCATCCCAATGTCCAATAATACATGTAAAGGTGTTAACATCCAAGGGAATAAATAATGTAAATAATGTTTTGAATAATTTATGAGGAGGGTATTGAATGCCCTGATCCTATCCATATATCAGAGAATGATGAGTTTGTGATTTATAGTGATGCATAAAAGAAAGGACTCGGTTGTGTCATTATGCATAATGATAGAGCTATTTTACATGCATCAAGGTTGTAGAAAATAAATGAACAAAACTATACAACTCATGATAATGTGTTATCAGTAGTAACCATTGCTCTGAAGATATGGTGACATTATCTCTATGGGGAATAATGAGAGATATAAATGGATAACACGGGTCTAAAGTATATATTCTCACAAAATGAACACAACATGAGGAACTGGAGATGGCTCTATATACTCATGTTTTATGATTTTACAATACACTACCACCCTAGAAAGGAAAACAAGGTAGCTAATTCATTGAGAAGGAAGGATCAAGGAGTTCTCAACAAAATTAAGATTGAAAAGGATCTTTTGTACATGGATCTAGTAAGAATGTATGTGGTAAATTATCCAAGAAGGTGAAAATCATTAATTTTTCATATGGTTTCCCATAAATCATTATTAGAAATAATTAAATATTATATGACTCATGAGGAGAGTCTTCAAAAGAAAATTAATGTTGTGAAAGATGTGATGATGGATGAATTTTTGTGTGAAGTTGGTGTTCTAAAATTTGGGAAGAGTATTTGTGTTCAAGCTGTACCTGAGCTAAAAATGGAATCATTGGATGATGACCATAGTTTGAATTTATCCATACATCCTATTATCACTAAGATGTATAGATATTTGAAGGATCATTTTTGGTGGGATGACATGAAGAGGGAAATTGTGTATTATGAATAAAGATGTTTAGTTTTTAAATAAGTGAAGGTAGAAAGGAAACATACAAAAGGATTCATGTAACCTCAACCTATTACTAAATTGAAATGGGATGGCCTAACCTTATATTTTTTCACATAATTTCCAAAATAATACAAGGAATAATGATTCAATATGGGTAATTTTGGATAGACTAATGAAATCTATACATTTTCTTGCAATAAGGGATGATTTTCAACTTGAGTATTTAGAAAGTCATTATATCAATGATGTTTTGAGAATTTATGGAAAACGTATCTCAATTGTGTCTGATCATGATCCACAATTTACATCGATATTCTATAAAATTATTCTAAAAGCAGTGGATACTGAGCTTTTATGGAGTACTGATTACCACCCACAAACAGATGGGAAACTAGATAGCGTTATTCAGACCTTAGAGGACATCTTGAGATCATGTTCACCTTAATACCAATGTTTTTGAGAAAAATAGTTTCCTTTTGTGGTGTTTTCATACAAAAATAGTTTCTATTATTCTATTCAATTGGGACCATATAAAGCATTGTACGGAAAGAGATGTCATACACCAACATGTTGGGGCACAGTTGGAGAAATGAATTTTGTAGGTCCCCAGCTAGTGGAGGAAACAACAGCGAAGGAAAACACTATTTGTGGTCATATCAAACTATCTCAAAGAAGAAAAAAGATATATACCGATAATCGAAGGAAAAATCTATAATATCATGTGGGAGATCATGTTTTCTTGAATGTATCTCCATGGAAGGGCATTATATGATTCATAAAGAAAGGGAAACTAAACCCTAGGTACATTGGGACTTTCGAAATTATGTAAATAATTGGAGCTATTTCATATCGTTTGGATATGCTACCTTGCATGTCCAAAGTACAAAATGTGTTCCATATCTCATTGTTGAGAATGTACAATCTAGAACCAATGCATCTATTCACTTATGAAGGTATAGAGTTGGAACCTAGCATATCATAATCTGAAGAGCCATTCCAAATTCTGTTCACTGAAGAACAAGTGTTGAGGAGTCAGATGACACTTATTGTAAAGGTTTTTTTGAGAAATCATAAAATCAAAAAGGCAACATGGGAGCTTAAGGAGCTTATGTTGAAGACATACCCAAATCGTTTTTTAAAGTAACAATCTTTGAATTTCAAAGAAGAAATTTTTGTACGGAGGGGAGAATGTAACACACAAAGGTTTTGAAAATAAATATCAAATTATTGAAACACTAAGTCCCTAAAAAACATTTTATAATCTAGTCGTTAAGTAAAAAATTTCTTCTACTATGTTCTTAATTTCAAAAAATGGTCATCTAGAGTTGTGATCAGAAAGTCATTTTGAGTCCAATAGAAAAAACATGATTTTTGGTGAATAGTAACATACCCTTATGAATAGAAATATGAATACTATTATGTCCCTTATGAATATTAAATAATGATATTAGATTATTTTTTATGATAATATGATATTAATATTTCAATTGATTTTTCAATGTGATAAAAAAAATTATACCTTTAAAATTCTAATTTTTCGAATTAACTATGATTTTATTTAAAAATTAAATAAATAATATTTATAACATTATTTTTGAAATATAGATTTTAATTTTTAATTTTGTATCTCAAAAAAACATTATGTGAATTTTTTATATTTTTCTAAAATTTTGAAATATTTTATGAATAGTGAAATACAGTAAAATACCGTATATAAAAATTATCAGTTAAATACACTATTTTTTACGTCAAAAGTGATGTAAGGAAACATAGTTAGAACTCAGATGAAATTACTACAATTAGGGGTCACATGAATTAACACTATTTGTTGTATTGTGATAAATAATAAAATAATGAATAAAAAATTCAAAATTTTCTCATTTCCACCACTATAGACCTCCCCTCAGTACCTCTTCTCTTCACTCCTCTACACTTTGATGATCGTCAATATTATATCCAAATACCCATAACTAGTCACTCCCCACTTCCATGAAGATATTGGTCTTTCCAAAATACCAACCCCCCCCCCTTAATGGGGTTCTCGAGAATGTTATTTCAAGAGGTAAAGCACCATTCTTTTTCATTTAGTTTCATTTCAATTTATCTTCTTTTGTTATCCTATAACCACAAACTCTGTCCAAATGACCGTTATAACAATAGTATCAACTATATACTTGAATAATATCTTGTTAATAGAATAACCTTAAACAATATTGTTATTTTCTCCCTTTTATTTTATAAACGAAATCAACGTCCATGCGGTTAAATTTATAACCTTCATGGACGACGATTTTTCATTCTTAAAATTCTCATTCCTTATTACTCCTGTAACCATTTTTAATGTTGAAATTAAATATAATATATTTAATACAACATAATTAAAATTCATGAACCAATATACATACATATTATTAAATCATATGACCAAACGTTTTCCAAATAATCAAATCAATGCAAAAACATTCTATGTGAAAGTCATTAATATTTTATCTAATGATTCATCTTTTCCCATGAATCCAAATGATATTAATGACCATTAAAACTTAATTATATTCATAAATAATAATTAATTTCAATCAGATATATTTACATCCATTCCACATGAACTCCATTACATAAAACCAAGTGAACTGATTATGAAAATATGAAAAACAAACACTCTAGAACGATAGAATTCTATCTTATGACTAATCAATATATACATAATGGAAATAAACAAATCCTGATAAAATAAATAAATTTTTAATATATTATGAATTTTTTTTAATATGTCTAATTTCATATTCCAGGATCTTGAGTTGAAGAGAGGAACACATTCAGACATAAGGTGTGGGGGTTTCACTCGAACCTCTGTTTTCATTCAAGTTACTTTTACTACCTACTTAACACAATTAAATTTTTATTTATTATTATGTATTATACATAATTTCATATTGAAATATATATATACATATATGTTTACCTATAATAATCCTTCTTTATTTTATGGGTAGTTAAACATTTTAATAGGAACATTCAAAATTATTTCAGAAATACATACCCAATTCAAGGGAATTTCTAAAATTCTTACCTATTTTCAAGAGAAATATATAATCTATTTTAGAAACAATTAACATTAAAAATTTACTCATTTTATTATTAAAATAATATATTAATTCATTTATTGTTTTATTGAATGAGTTTTCTAAAATAACTCTTCTTTTCAAAATAAAAGTATATTTATCTCAAGAATTACATAAGAATTTTATAAGAGTATTTTTGTCTGTTTCAAAAATCATGTTGATTATTATGTATTATTGGGTTTAATAATTTATGCTGTCATATAAAATATTTTATTTTATGTTTTATAACTATATGTATTGTGGATGACCAATCCTATAACAATTCTCCAAATTTACTCTGAATGGTCAGTTTATAAGCTAAATATTCGGGGAAAGTTATTTACATTTCATATGTAAGTTTAAATATGAATGTATAAGTTATTTTTGTTTATCCCTGATCATATGAAGATAATTGGAGTTATTATGTTACCGGCGGTGCCGAATTTATCACTATGATTCATTGGTATGTCTCATGAGACTAATAGATGTGTAATTGGTTGAGGCCTTTCCCAATTTTTTATATGGTTTTGTATTAGGCCATATTCATATTTAGACATCTAGGACAAGGACATGAAAATATGTGTTAATATTTGTTGAATATTTACTACCTTCTTTATAAATATTTTAATTGAAATGCCATGTTCTTATTCGATTAGTCTAATACCCATGATTATGTTTTATTATGGCATTATTTACTCATCTCATATTCATTCAATATTGTGTCAAAGTTTATTTTTTGTAAATTTGTGTCTTTTAAATTATAGAAAATGAATAATGTTTATGATTATGTTATATTATTTTGTATTACACACACTTATAGAAAATATGAGCTGACCTCTTTCTTTTGTTTCATTTTACTAGGATATGATAAAGTTAGTTATGTGTGACATTCGTGCATAATCTATGATGCTTGGACGTTTCTAATGGAATAAATTAGTTTTTTATTTCCCTTAATTATTTAATAATGAAAATATATATTTATCTTGTTTTCAATTATACTAAACTACTTGGTCTTTCTCCATACATATTCCATGTTTATATGCCAATGAAATAAAATAGTGCATCGACATGGCGCAACTGCGGTCTGGTTCTTACACTACATGTTCTATTTTTCATCATCAATATAAATATCTAACACTAAAAAATTAATTAATGTATTTATATATCGTTTATGATGAATATAATTAGTGAATATTATTTTTAATATAATCCAAAAAAAATTAACAATCAGTATAATATAATACATTGACACAGAAAATTACTGAAAAATGACAGTCATTGATTTTGAATTCACGGATACTGACTAAAATGTTGGTTTAATGAAATTAGAACATTAAAATTAATTTTAAAAATATTTTACTATAAATTAAATATTCTAAATATGATGGACATTAATTCAATATACAATGATCGATATCAACATTTTGACGAATTATTTATATAATTAAAATATCTAACATATAAGGATCAAAATAAACTACAACATAAAAATAATGAAATATTAATGGAATATACATGTATATTTTATCATGTAATACATATGAATAATGTTATAAATATAGTGATTATTATGTATAAATTGATTATGTAGTTTTTTGAATTGATTTCTTGAAAATGGAGATTAAAAGGTAATGGTTCTTAGTCTCAAATTCACTTTTTTGAGATTTCATTTCTATTATTCATGTTATTTCAGTTACATGGTGTATTGAAATACCTTGGGACACGGTTTACTATGAATAAAATCACTCATTTTATTTTTATACCTATTTAAATTTTTCTACTACAAGGAATTTTTACTCAATGATAAATATTGTAATAAAAGTTTCCTTCAAAAAACATTTCTAATTAATGATTTTCATGAAATAATTTCAATATTGTGTAGTATTGTCATAAAATTATCTATGAAAATTTAAACTAGTTATAATCCTCTTTTTATTATTTTATTTTTATCTTTCATATCTGAATTTCATTTCCTTTGGTAAATTAATCACATGATGCGATGGTTGAAATTGAAACTAACCCGAGCTCTTGATTTTTTTTCTGAATTCTTTCTCCCATATCTCTTTATTCATTTTATATATTTCATTTCCTTGATTATATAATATAATAATTTATTTTCAACAATATTGACATTTTATATATTTTTAAATAATATTTTTTAAATTTCTAGTCACATTTTTTTAAAAAATTATTCCATGTTTAATGTTTATCGTCTAAACAATTTTTTTCGTCGTCATAAGAATTCATATTTATAAGGAATCCAAGAAATTTTTAAATATAATTTTCACAAAAATGTTATTCCTTGAAATGTTTGAAATGAAATAGAAATATTTTTATATTTTTCAAATAATAATAATTGAATTTAATAATAAATCTATTATTTTTAAAAAGTGATTTTAATGGATTTTGTTTTTAATATTGAATTATTAAAATTTTATGTATATTATAATAAATTATTTTACATAATTTTTATTTTAGGAAATATCATTTATGATAAAAAAATTATTATATTGAATGGTATATTTTGATTACAATGAAGGTAAAAATAATAATCTCAAAAAAGAAAACTATTTGGAGTTCTCAAGAATTTTAGAAAGGGATATTTATTCTTTTTTTCAAATAGATTTATCAAATAATCATTAATGTTTCCCTTTAATTTTTTCTACATTTTTTTTGTGTTTCTTATGTTTCACATGGTATTTTTTGTAATGACAAAATCCACCTTTCTTATATCAATATCTTATAATAATGACGGTTGATCAAAAACTTCATGAAACCTTTTTATCCTTCAGAAGTGAAAGGTAAAATCAATTGCATCCACAATATTTATCCAGAGGTATTGTGATCATGTATCCTTCTTATTGATTAAAGAATTTGTTTAAATCAAATATGGGTGTTTCATAATATGTACATATATTTATGACTAAGGTATGTTGATTATAAATTGAGTTGATATTCATATATTTTATAAGTTGAACAGAAGGGAAAAATTAAGTGATTCTTGTGCCTAAAATAGATCCTTGATGCATCGATATGTCTCAAGAGAGAAACTAATTATCGTTTATGGAGTGTTCCTGACATATTTATGTATTATTTTTAATCATAAGGACTTTTAAGTTAAATTATTATTCCCAATATTATCAATTTCACACCATGAATTCATTGGTTTTAATCCATGTAATCAATTGATTTCTATTATAATGTTATCCATGAATGTTTTAAGATCTATATTTCATTTTATTAACGACTTATCCAGTTATAATTTTAATCAATACGTTTTAGGGATATATTTTTCAAATATACATTTTTTATATAGTAACATTAATATGAATGTTTTCTCTTCCATTTATTTTTTCCTTTTCCCAGGTAACCATCAGGGGATCATTATATGAATTAAATTATGTAAAAAAAGAATAATATATTTTCAAGATGTTTTTTTAAATATTTAATGTTTCAAATATAATTTTGAGAAAATGTGTGTATCTACTATTCATAAAAATATTTTACCATATCTAATTTGATCCATGGAATCATGTTCCAATATAATATTGTGTCCATTTAGTCTGTCATACATGGGATTACTTTATTACAGTTCATATCAACTAGTGATTAGTATAATACCTTTCAATGTGATTTAGAAAAATAGAAATTAATCAACAAAACCATATGCTAGACTAATTTGATAAGTCAAAAATATAAATACCTTAAAAATGTAATGTGTGGATTATGTGGTTTCTCATAATTTGTGTCTTTATCTAAAAAACATAATGTGTATGCAACATCTATTATAGATGATCCTAGAATAAATAACCAGTAAATGGATGGTTGGAGATTAACTCTATATTCTCGTCGTTAATGAAAAATAAGAATAACTACATTTCCATGATTGAGAAAATCTCAATGCGAATTTTTATTGTTATTTGAATGATCTTAAATCTCAAGAAATTGTGATAAGTGTAATTAATTATTTTAATATATTTTGGAAGAATAATATTGTCATACAGTATATATATATATATATATATTTCAGGAAGAATACATGAGCTAGGATAGAAATTATTTTCTATAATTTTATGTTTACTATTTAAATGAGTGATCACATATTAAATATGATGGTGAAACCAGAAATATCTAATAGAGGACAACCCCTCAAACAGATGAGGGTCCAAATGTTGATGGAAATAGGAGAGCCTACATAATGATAATGCATCATTCCGTACGAGTTTTCTTAGGAACATAGACTCCATTGGACCATACATAGTAAGCACATTGATGTGGTAGAGCCATCGTGCGAGTTATCAAAACGACGTATGAGAATGTGTATATAGGTGGAAATCACCCACTTCCATGAAACATTATGGTATTTGTATGCCCATGAAGATAAAACAAGGTCCTTATAAATGTGAATTATATTGTTGGACAAGAATATATGTAAGACTCTATTTCTCCATAATTAAAACGGGTTAAACCACATGCACCACTTGATAAAAGTAATCTCATCCATTAGATCGATCCTAAAACATTAATATTTGAATAAGATAATTGACTTTTACCACTAATGTGTGAGTATTTTTTTGTTGGGATATTGAGATAGGGACAAGCATATATCAATATAAAAAATCCAATTTTCATGATCATGATGATGTATCAACGAAAGGTCTATCAAATAGAATTCATATACACTAATTCTTCATGCATGCATTTTTATTAATTGATGATTAGTGATATTATGATATGTCATGAAATAACCAAATTAAAATCATATATGACATAACATGAATCCATCACATGATGTTCTCTTTATTATGTAAATAAATCACTAAATCATTGGATGTCTTCGCATTAATAAGACTGTGTCTTTACAAAAAATAATAATTTATTATTTCCATATTGGACCACTATGATTCTTTAGGGACTCTCAAGTGGCTGCCCTCAATTTCTTCAAATTAAGAAAATAAAATCACACAAATCCCTAAGGAACTACAAGATTAGTGAAATGATTACTCAACGTGATAAAATGAATGAAATTATACCTAATGTATTTCATGAGGTTCAGGGATTAATAATGTTTCTCATTAAGTAATATCCCATGAACATTAATCATTAATTAAAGAGTATTTAGAAAAAAATAAATAGTGAGGATTATATAGTGGAACATTCTCTATTAATACTAATATATGGATTAAAGAGAGTGATATTGTGCATATGAGATAATTAGAGAGATCTCAATATAGATTTACCGATGTAAGAACTCATATCTTCATTTCAGGTATGGATATTGTTTTCATGTGTTTTTGAGAAAATGTTCAGAATTTGGAGAATTTATAAGTATACACCATGTTCTTAAGAGTACATTCTGTGTATCAGGTTTATGTGGTAACTTGTATACTATATGTGTAACTATTAATACATGGTATTGTGAGGTGACCTAGAGATCGCCTAAAGTGGGGGCCTGTTGGGGCATGTACAAATCATGTGCATTAAGTGAACATATCATGTACATTTCTTTATATGATAAGCCAAACCTGAGTCGTGTCTAATCCCGAGAAACATATTATTCTGCCCTTTCATTATCCAGAAGTGGTTGTGAGTGATGATTCATCTCCGAGCCACCATTTCTTAATCCAACATCTGATCCGAACTCTGGTGGGTGCGTTGGAATGCCAAGTTATTCAAGAACGATCGTTTTTGACCTTTTTGTAGATCTACAACGTTCTAGTATGATTCAAGGGCCGATGTTCGAGAGTGTTCTTCATACAACATCGAGGCCGGTGGTTTGTTTCCTTTCGTCATTTGTGTTTGATTTTTCTATGCCAAAGTGCTGATTACCCATGTTTTGGGTATTTTTTGTTATGGAATTTGAACCATAGTTTATCTTCCTTAGATTTATTATTGACTAAGGGTTTTTTGATGTTATATTTTGGTGAGATAACATATTTAAGGAACACTCTCATGGGTATGTTTCCTTGTTTGAATGTTTAGGACCGTTTGGTCAAGGTTTCCTATGAGGCATACCTTGTTTTCCTCATCTTTCTTGATAGGATTTAACTAATATCCATTTCATGCTTGTTGAATTCTTGTTATATTCATTTTAATTTTTTAGAAATGTAGTTTTTGTGATTACAATGGGATTCTTGATATCATTTACGCACGGTTGGATTGCAAAGGGCTATGAAATCCTGGTGAAGTTAGACAACATAGTGAATTGTAATTGAGTGATTCCTCGGAGTGTCTTTTAAATTTCACTCTACGATACCACATGGGGATTGATGGTGAATACTCCATTAGAGTGTCTATAGATTACGTTCTGAGACCACATGGTTAATTGATGTTGAGTTCTTCCATATAGAGTCTTTGGTTATTGTGGAATGGCCAAAGGGGGAATGGATGATGAGTGCTTCCACCGAGTTTATTTTCCTTTTAAATTGTATTATATATTGGAGGGGTTAGAATATTTGATCTACCCGTAGGTTTAAAATAAATATTGAATGTTTTTTATGAGTCTACCAAGCCAAATAAAAATAACAGATTCAGTCGTGTTAGGTAGTCTTCTAAGATACCTATTGTAATACTTACATGATTAAATGATAAAATTTAAATACTAATGAATATAAATGGAAACTGTAGGATTGGATAAATTTTTTTATTCCTAGTTTCTTTGATTCCTTTTCATCATTACCTAGTATATATATACTCACTGATAGATAGAAAAAAATCATGTGGTGGTTGCCTACTGGGATTCTTCTCACACCCTATTTGGGTTATGATTATGGACCCAAATTAATTATATGGATGAAGTTGTAGATAAGAGAATGTTCCCTCATTCTTCATCAGGTACATTATTGTTGTGGAGCTTAGGAGAAAGGGACTAAGTTGATTCTTGTGATTCTGTTGGAGTTAATATGTTTTATCTTGTACATTGCTTTACTACTATATTACCAACATTGTGACTTGTTTTGCTATTTTCCTAGACATATGTGACATGTGTTATATATATATGTTATCTTTTTGTTTATTTAAATTCTCTCATCCACTGTTTACCCATGTAATGATATTATTTTTTCTTCTATAGTTTAATAATTTGTTATATTGATCTACATTATCATCCAATGAGGGCATATTTTCCCCATGATCACACCCAAGTCTCTATCTGCTAGTTGGTAGCCTCTAGAGTTTGGGGAAATGCACTTGAGGCCATGTGACCAAACATTTACAGGGCGACTTTTTGCAGCACCCAGAACCGAGACGTTATAAAGTGTTATCAGATGCGGTTTTTCTTTTCTGTTCGTCTAGTTGTTTGGAGCCTATAGGCAAGAATATAATGGAATACGTAGTTGTTACTAAGTTGTTCCTGGTATTAGCTAACCCGTGTATAGGGAAAATGCAATTTACCTCGATAAAAGTAGTTTTTTTTTTGTTTTTTAAATTGTTAATGTTGATTTGATATCAACATTGGGTGATTCACCTGATTTATGATGTTATGATTTATATCAATGAAGTTATATTTATTTTTCAACCCGATGAGATGATGGTATGCCATATCTTGAATCATATAGGCACTTTCTAGAGATCACATGTCATGAATTGTTTCATGCCTTTTTGGTTGAATTTTTTATTGCATGATCTTGTGATAAATTTAGTTTTAGTCATACATGTTGTTATGATATATGTTGTTATAGAATACTTGTTATTTTGATAGGGTATTAGAAGATTTAATGTTTCATTTGAAAGGGCCACAAACTTTGGTCATTAACGTGTTATGGGCCCTCATGGATAAAGATTTGGTGGACCATGTGATTGATTAGACTATTATAATTTTTGATATACATTGATATGATGAAAAGAATTGATTCGTGAGGTGTATGGGCTCTCACAGATCATAATTTTGAACTTTAATTCATGTTTTAGTGTTTTCTGTTATTCCAAAGTAGTTTCTGAGGATTATTTCCCTGGGGAACATAGAATACAAAGTGTGTGAAAATGAATACATGCCATGTTATATTCTTTTTTGGAAGAAACCACTTTTATAAGTACACACTGTGTACTATGTGTGAATACAGTGTAGTCCTTATCCATGTGACTAACAATGTGAGAAGAGACACGATGTTGGGAAATGTTTGGTGAAATGCATTATGTACGTGGATTACACACCATGTTGTATGAGCTGTGTATCCAGTCGTTTGACCAACACCACAGGTGGAATAAACATATGTTTTACACATTGTTTCTAGGGAGAACGCATGTTGTACAGTATTCCTGGATGGAACCGTATGTTTAGCCATGTAGAGGAACTCATGTAGGGGTGAAATGATTCAATTACAAGACGTGTCACATGGAGTTCATGTTGTGTGTATGGGTGTTACACGACCAGTTTAGGCCAGAGTACACGCCCATGTTAAAAGCATAATGGAACACGTCGTGTACGTTTTTTACACACATTGTACCCATGTTTTGTAAAAAATGGTTGATTTACCCTCATGTTACCTTATTTAACTTCTATCTTTCATTTCTTGGTAATCTTTAACATAAGGGTGTGCTTGACCTAGCAGAGTCATGCCACTAAGACGTCCTCTGGTTGTACGCTAGATACATGGAAATGATCAGAGACTGAAAATTATAGTTCATGGACTACTAGAAGATCCTCTCATAATGCCTATATTGGAACCAGATATTATACCAGACACTGGTGTTGAGGCATAGTTCTGTGAAGCCTTCTTGAGTATGATGCAGACCATCCAAGGAACATTGCATCCTACCCTGTCTATGGCAGAGTTGAAGTGGGTTTTCTAGTAGTAGTATCCTCCCACATTCATAGGAGATGGAGGACCTTAGGTTGAATATTCCTGGAAGAGGCCATTCTATCTATCTTCAAGTATCTTGAGACGCCCCCAGAGAGGATGGTGAAGCTCTCTACGTATATTATTTGGGATTCTTCCAAGAGATGGTGGGATGTGATATCACAGGTGAGATTCCAGAGGGTTTTGGCTTGGGATGAGTTCCAAGGAAACATCTATTACTACTTATACCTTAAGACCATGAGGGAAGACCGAGCCCAAGAGTTTATGAGTTTATATCAGGGTACTCTCTTAGTCATGGAGTATTCTTCTCACTTCATAGAGCTACAATGCTTCACACCCATTTTAGTGGTGATGAGTAATTTGTTGGAAAGGATGTTTGAGGATGGTCTTAGGCATTCCATATGATCTCAGCTGAACATCTTCAGGTTGAATTCTATATGTTCTATAGTCAACTAGGCAGTGATCAACAAGCGCATCCTAAGGGATTCTGGAGCTGTGGGCTAGGGTGGTCCAACATCTAGAGTTGGTACCCTTCTGACTGATAGCAGGATGTGCTACAAGGAGCCTATGTGGGGGGATCTGAGAAGGTGGGATTTTCTATCTGGTAGCCAAGTGGTGTGATACCAGTATGATAAGAGTGGAAATAAAATTCCTTAGGGCTCAAGATACCTAGTGGAATTCTGATATTATGGAAAGATGGGACGTCTTCCGTAGTTCTACAATGCCCTCCTTCCATCCGTTTGTGAATAATGATCTATTTCGACTCCTTTTACTAGAGCAGGAACACTCATACCACACTAGACTAGGGTATGGAATTCATTAGGTTATTCTGTAAGAGGTGGTGGTCTTAGCCGTTGTAGCCAGACACAGGGTTTTCAACAGTCGTCAGGTGGATCAGCTCAGGGATCATAGACAGCTTCATAGGGCCATGGTGCAGGTCTGCCTTTTGTGCTGGAGAATGTCCAGAAATTGTAGGATCCTGGATCCTGTATGGTTAGATGTAAGATATTGGTTACCTCAGTTTTATCTTTTTCTATTTTTGATATAGGGGATTCCTATACCTTTATATTTTTTTCTGTTATAGAGATCCATAGGCTCTGTATCTTTACTTATGCTAATATCGTGACATTGTCCACTTTGTTGGGGACTAGAATAGCATGTATATGTCAGTGCAGGGAGTGACCTCTTGAGGTTGGTTGGTGTCACTTCTTATTGGACATTTATGTCTTCGAGATTACCAACTATGACTTCATTCTCAGAATGGATTGGGTGGTTCCATCCTAGATTTTGTCAATTTCTATCATCATAAGATGAGTTTTACGTCACCTGAGGCTGTATTGTTTATACGTAAAGGTGAATGTAATTCCCACGAGAGTAGATATGGATCTGAGCATCATTGGTTGATAGTTGTCACAACCCAAATTTCTATAATATTTGGATGACCAGGGGACTTCACAAACGAAATTTCCTCCAGCAGTGGATCGATTTAGCGATGTCTTTCAGGATGACTGTTCAGGTTTTCATCAAGAGCGCGAGGTAGAATTTTCTATTGAGATTTCTCCAATAGTGTCACTGATGCCCATAATTTATTTTTAGGATGGCTAGACCAGATATACATGTGGTCATGAAGCAGTTAGGGATGTTACAGGAAAATGGTGTCATCCAACCCAGTACTTCTCCTTGTGGTTCTCTTGTCCTTTTCATGAAGAAGTCAGACAATACCCTCAGACTTTGTGTGGATTATCAGAATTTCAACTAGTTTGTGGATAATAATTGATATCCCTTTCCAAGGACCAATGAACTCTTTGATTAGAATTAAAGTGCCAGAGTTTTCTCGAATATTTACTTGAGATCCATTTATAATCAGTTTCACGTTCTACAATTAAATATACCTCTTATGGTCTTCTGGAGTAGGTGTGGTCTATAAGAGTTTGTGGTTATGTCGTTCAGTCTCACGAACGTGCCAACAATTTTTATGGAACTGATGAACCAATTGTTCCTTCCATACTTGGATTCTTTTGAGGTAGTCTTCATGGAAGATATATTGGTGTACTTCCACACTCGACATCAACATGCCACCCATCTGGAGATTGTTTTGAGTATACTAAAAGAGCATCAGTTATATGATAAGCTATCAAAATGAAACTTTGGGATGGATCTGATTCACATCATGTGTAATATTATCTCAAAGACACGAGTGTTAGTAGAACCATTGATTGTGAGAAAAATATTTTTATGGGAGAATTTGAAGAACCTATTTGAAGTGCATTGTTTTCAAAAAATGGACGGTTACTGCCGACGTTTTATACAAGACTTTTCACACATAGCAGCACCACTAATGGTCATGACTATGAAGGGTGTGAATTACTTGTGGACAAATTCTTGTGAGTCGTCCTTTTAAGAACTAAAAGGATGTTATCTTCATCACCAATACTAGATTTTCCAGAGCCAGGAAAGAGATACATCGTCTACTATAATGCATCAGGTATCAAGCTGGGAGTAGTGATTATACAGGGGAAGTAGTCATTCCATAAAAATCTCTACAATTGAGGCCACATTAGAGGAATTACTCGATTCACAATCTCATGTTGTTTTCATTTGTTCATTTGATACAATGATTGATACATTACATAATGGGGGGCATTTTTTGGTTTTCACATACCACAAATGTCTCAAGTATATATTTACCCAACACGACTGGAATTTGAGACAGCAAAGGTGGGTTGAGTACTATTAGTGATTTGACTTTGAGCATGCCTATACGCATACAAAGGGGAATGTAATGGATGATATTTGGAGTAGGAAGACTCAAATATAGGTAGTTCAGGAGGCTAGTAGTGAATAGAATTTTATTTCTCTATTTTTTGAGATTCATTTGGAGGATCATGACATATAGGGGTAGAGGTTTCTTTCTTTTGGAGATGATACCTCTACTCTTCTAGATCAGGTGTGAATGATACAACTATCTGATTCTGAAGACCTAGTCCTATGGGATAGTTTTTCAGAAGAGGACCCTACTCTTGGGTGGACCATAGGTGAAGATCGGGTCTTACGTTTTCACGGACGCGTATGGGTATCAGAAGACATACCGGAGGATTTGATGTGATATTTTCATTCTTAATCATGGGAAGTCCATCCAGTTGTCACCAAGATGTATCATGATATGAACTGTCATTATTGGTATCTAGGTATGAAGTGGGATGTAGCTGGTTTTGTTTTGAGATGTCCCACCTATCAGTAGGTAAATGTAGAGCACTAGTGGTCAGTTGGGATCCTATAGTAAGTACCCATTCTCGAGTTTATGTGGAATGATGTTTCGATGGACTTTGTGAAAAGATTACTGAGGTATCCTTGAGGGAACAATGCAGTTTGGGTAGTCATCGGTAGGATCTCGAAGGTTTCAAACTACTTACCAATCAAGAATACCATCAGTGTTGATGCGGTTGGATTGTTTTACATACAATAGATTGTATGTTTTCTTGGGGTTCCTCACTCAGTCATTTTTGACAGGGACACCCATTTTACATCATGTTTCTATAAAGGGTTATAGAAGGAATTGGGTACATAGATTCCTCTGAGTACAACTTAGCACCTCCAGATAGATGGCCAATCACATCACATGATACAGGTGTTGGAGGACATGATTTGATCATGTGTCTTATATTTTAATGGTTCTTAGGATAAGCACATACCTCCGGTGTAGTCTTTTTACAATAATAGTTTTCAGGAAAATATTCAGATGGTACCATAGGAAAATTTGTATGCTAGGCCATGTCAATCAATTGTTCGTTAGCTGAAGGCAGGAGAGGCAGCTATACTGAGACCTCATCTTTTCCATGAGACCACAAAGAAGGTGGAATTGATTCAAAAGTGGATGGCTACTGCACAGTCAAATAATAAGTCTTATGCTGATCGATTGAGATAACCTCCGGAGTTCAAGTTCAGAGATCGGGTTATCCTACATGTCGCAATGAGGATGGGAGACAAGGGGATTTAGAGACAGGGGAAGCTTTCACCGAGATATGATGGGTCATTTGAGGGTTTTGAGTGAGTTAGGCCGGTTTTCTATAAATTGTAGTTACCTTAAATATACTGGTTTATGCATGAACTCTTCCATATTTCTCATATATGGTGTTACTTATCATACCTTTCTCATGTTTTTCAACCCGAGGAGGTTGATTTAGAAGTGGATATGTCTTCGAGGAGCATCCTATCCGAATTGTTGATCGGCACATGATGGTTCTCTGTGGCCGGTTTGTTCCTCTACTACATGTGTTGTGGCAGCACGACCAGGTGCATGAGGAGACATTGGAGAGGGAGATCGATGTGTGATCATAGTGGACAGTGTTGTTTAATGATTTTTATTCACCAACTTTTTTGGAAAATTCAGGGACAAATTTCATTATTGGGGGAATTTGGTAAGAACATGGACCTTAATTTCATGTATGGATCTTGTTTTTTGGTGTTTTTGAGAAAAAGGGTAGAACATGTAAATTTTATAACTGTAGGAGTTGGTGGCCTAGAACCAACTTCACTGTACATTATTCATTAATAAATACCTTATCACATATTGATTGTTCTTCTGCGTGACAATGCATGTGATAATGTTCTAAGACAGCTGTTGAATTAAAGGGTCATAGCAGATCCCAACTATGATGAGAACCGGGAAGTTCCATAACAATGTTCATGAATATATGTTCTATGGACAGATGATCTTATTTTAGGGACAAAAATAATACGGGCTATTAGGGGTGAGGACTCATTAATCATTGAGGCACCTTTTCATGGTGTGCGCCCTTGGTAATATCCAAGAAGATATTATGAGAATGAGACCCACCAGTAGGAAAGACACATTACATTTTGTCATTGGATGTTCCTATCTGTGGATGTGTGTATTGGCCCTTAGAAATTAAGATTATTATTAATTGGTATTACAACTCACACACTTAGATGTATTGAAGAAAACTGTGGTGACACACTATTCGCAGTGTGGTAGAATGTGTTTGGTGCGTCATGAGTAATACTGCATTAATAGATAATATGAGAAAGGATTTTCCCCTTTTGTTCCACAGCGGAAGTAGATATTTCAGGACCATTGATGGAATTGATATATCCTGACTTAATCCATGTCCCTGGTAAGGTATGGTTGAGTTCAATTCAGGAAAGTCAATGAAAGAATAATCGATCAAATGGGTGGATGACACTAGCATGAAACCTGCTTGATTCGAGATATCGTGACAAAGGGATTATATTACATGGTAAATTTTCGTAGAATGTGACACGCCATTGCGTCGTTAACTTCTTTTTCAATGGGTGCCTTGGCGTGTTTCTAGAGGATAAATTTGTACTTTAGGCAGGCTCCACCTAATGTCGCTGAGAAAGGGGCATGGAGGGTCACACACTAAGTGTGTCCATGTATCTCAGTTAAATATTAATTTAACAAGTTAAATAAAAATTATTACCAACCGTAGTTTAATAATTATTTAATAATGCATTATTGCATTTATTTCTACATTAGTTATTCGAGAGAATATATTCTAGGCGAACTAATATATATTTATTATCAAGTAGTGTAGTTACATTTATTTAACAAATGAATAGTCATTACTCAAGGACTAATAAATGTGGTGGAGGAAAAAAAGGAAAATTGAAAATAAAAGTACATGTTGTGTATATTAAATATACACACCATTAAGTTTTATGGAAAATGAGTACACACCATATATTAATGATTACATGCTGAGTAGTTTTTCCAGTCAGGATTTTGAGGATGTAATATTGTTTTATTAAATGATATTTATTATAATCAGCGTGGGCACATGTCAAAGAATTAATATTCCGACATGGGTGTTTTCAATAAAATTTAATGAAATAAATAAAACACATAACACGTTTATTTATTATCATAACTCTATAACCTCAAACCCAATAATAAATATCCCCACAACCCCAACACCTTTCCCCAATCGTTGTGAACAACAATTATGATGAATTCTTTCAAGGCAGAAAGAACTACTTTCTCTAAGAACGCTCTCAAGACAGAGAGAGATACTCCTCCATAGGATCAAGGCAATCGAAGGCGGACATCCCAATCAAAGGTTCTTTCATGCTAGCACCTAGATATCCCTTCAGAGACATATAGAGATATGTGGAGCACATGTAGATCACTGCTAGAGGAATCCTACACTAGGATTCTACGACGCAACGATTGATCACATTAGATCGTGACCAGAGACATTATTGATATAAGAATTCCACCAAGTTAATTTTTGTGAATTAATTAAATTAATTATAACCAGCATATGATGATCCTATATATATTACTCTGGGACTCTCTCTTTTATTTCTCGTTCTTCAATTTATTCCGATGATCCGGTGTTTTCTATCATGATAGTTCTCGGTTTGAACATTTTTTAATGCTAAAATCAAAGTTGGGCACTCCACCAAACCTGCTTCCACTTCGCCTGGAATCTATGTGTGGTATAAGAGGGGTCATATCATTGATCAAAATTATTTAGTTTTACGTCGGTGATTTACGCATTTAATAATTTAGTGGATTCAATTCAAGTTAATCATTCTTTAAATCTGAAGCTCGAGATCTATTTCTCCTCTATCGTTTCTCATTCACCATATAGAAACAACCATTTATTTGAATTTTTTATTAAAATAAAATATAATATCTCATCTGGAGGAGTGAAATGTTACTAGCTATACAACACGAGAATACACGGTGTGTATTCAGATGTACACATCATGTAGTATAGGTTCATGCATTAGAATGGTCAGCCAAATCAGACCATGTATTGATCCTATCTAAGTCATTTGTGACACCGTGTGTTGACCAGGAACAGACGACACATGGTTTCTGAATTACACATCATGTGGTCCAACAGAACATGGAATGTAGTCCCTTCAGGTATGGGTTGGAACGTGTACCTCATACACGGATTGCCCAGATGGAAACCATGTAATGCTGAAACTACTTGGTGTTTTTTCCACTGAACACACCGTGTACACTAAAAACATCAAATTTACATTAACACGACATGTCCCCAGGTGTGTACTTCAGATGGATGGTGATAAAAAAGTACATGCCGTGTAGTCGGAACTACATGCCGTGTACCCACCCAAATTACGCAGATTTATGAAAATTTATTATTATATTATACAAACCCTTGAGACGTGTACCATGGTGCAGTTGTAAAATTGAGACACAACACGTGATAGATTTTTTATATGTCTGTGTTTAATTTAACATCTGCAAAATGAACAGGAATTCATTGAGTTTCGTCCAAGGTACGTGTTACATACAAAGATAATTTTAAATGAATTTATTTGTTTAAAATTATGATGGATAAAAATCTCAAGGAAATTTAGAAAAGGGTTTAAGATAATAGGATTGATTAATTAAAGATAATTAATTGATTCAACCGTGATTTATATTAAAAAAGAATGATTAAAGAATTGAATCCTAGTTTTATTTATGTGTAAATATCATTTCATGTATGGATGATCATCATCTAGACCATGACCTTTGTATGTGAATTGTTTTTTTAATTTATTTATTTTAAATTTGTTGGCATGCGAGTCTACTCCTCATTAATATATAGGGCATGCACGCCATAGGATTCTTTTATGTTAAACCCCCTTTTTACCCCTCACCTGTGTGTGTGATAAATGCATATGTAAAGGATGGAATTCAAGCTAGTGGAGATAGCTCATGTTAGGAGCCAAGGAGAGACCAATCCAAGGAGATACAAAGGTGGGAATGCAGAATGCTATAAAAACGAACCAGATAGGTTTAAGGTGGTTCTCCCCTAGGTCCTGGGTTAGTTTATCAACCGCTAGATAAACTATCTAATCGTAAAGATTATGATAATACAATTTATTTTATTTCTTTCAGTTGCATGGTGTATTTATTGTGGGTGTATTGTAACGATCACACAATTAATGAATTAAACGACTATTCAAGATAGAACTAAAATAAAACCTGATTATACGTAAATATTATCTTATAAATGGTTATTCACTTAAGTATATCCCTCATAATATTAAAAATCATGTAATAAAGGTAATAAATTGGAAATTTATGTATAAGGATAAAATCCCTCAATGAAATATTAAGACGTTATAGCCTTCCATAATCATGGTTAGAATCGAACTATAGTTCAAATTGCTTGACCAACCCTAGTTGGGGTTCTTTCAATTATCCGGGAATTCTAATTCAAGGATTTAGGTTGACTAGACTTGGTTTGCATAATGGGTTGACTGCCACAACAGGACTTGGTGTGACCAAGGGGCAAAGGTTGAGGAAATCCAAAATAAAAGGATTTAAGAATTGGGGAGTCCACTCTGCGGATCCAGGAGCTGCGAGCTAATGCAGTTGGCATTTGGAATGCCTACCTAAAACCCTTCAAGTTTCCTAACAAACCCATGTTGGGGTAATGCGAAGGGAAATTTGGATCCTTTCCCTAGAATATTCAGGCAACATAATATTCCGATGTTAATGGTGAGGGCTATTGGATTTCGATAAAATATTGAGAGACTAATAAGAATTAATTTACTTACTTTTCTAAATTTTTTAATAATGTACTAAACCTTTGAACATCTTAATTTGTAGAAATGGGAAGAAAAATGACTTCAAGTATATCATTGATAATCATAATCGAGAAGGAAAACCTTCTCACCGGCACCAATTCCCAAGAGTGGCAGAGGCGTTTACGCGACATCATTCACCACGAAATGAAATTATTTGTGTTGGAAGAGCATATTCCAGTTGCGCCTGGAATGGAGGATAGTGATGAGGAACTATATCTCAACATGAAACACGTGGATTATTCCATATATGTCCAGTGTTTCATGCTATCTTCCATGTCTAATGAGCTCTTGAGGGAACATGAAAACATGGATGTGTATAGCATGATGTCTCACCTTAAAGATCTATACCAAGAGAAGGCGAGACAGGAGAGATATGAGATCTCCGATTCTTTTTTTACAACTATTCTTGGAGAGTCTGCTCCAGCTGTGCCTCATGTAGTCATGCCCATTGGATACATTGAACGCCTGGACATCTTAAGGATTATGTTCCCAGATGATTTGCACAAAGATCCCATCATATCATCACTGTCCAAGGCCTTCTCAAACTATCTAGTCAACTACAACATGAGAAATAATGAGAAGAATCTATCGGAACTTCTGACCATAATTCTCTAGGTAGATAAAGACATGGGTCATGACAAAACTGTAGTCCTTATGGTGAATAAGAAAAGGAAGGACAAGGAAAAGGGGCCAAAGACTTATAAATAGTCTGAAACCCCCGAGGGTCATCCTTCCGAGAAGTG
The DNA here is from genome assembly GCA_963277665.1 of Viscum album. Lineage (NCBI taxonomy): Eukaryota > Viridiplantae > Streptophyta > Magnoliopsida > Santalales > Viscaceae > Viscum > Viscum album. The sequence continues at coordinate 1,360,942,261 of OY728162.1, read as the reverse complement.
GAAGATCTAGAGGAAGGGCAGGTAATGGGAGGCAGTATGTTTTGTATGTGTTAAGCAAGGCCACTTGAAGAGGAACAACACCCAGATGTGTGGGGACGCTAAAGGTGTGTTCGTTATCGAGTGTAATCTTTCTATTTCTACACATTGGTTATTTGATACTGCTTGTGGGGATCATATATATATTCATATGTAGGAAACAAGTGGATTTAAAAATATTTTCAAAGGATAGGTGGATCTTCGAGCTGGAAATGGCGTAAAGCTGGTTGTGTTGGCTATTGGCAATTACCACCTCTCATTGCCGACTGGGAAGATTTTTGTTTTTTATAACCGTTATTATGTGACTAGTGTTACCAAGAACATAATTTCTGTATCTTGTATTTATATGGATGGATTTATTTCCATGTTTTGAAATAAGGTTTGTAGTTTTTTAAAATAACAACATATTTTATGGTATGGAACATTTAAATAATTGTTATTATGTATTAAATTACGAAAACCTTGTGTTGTCAATCGATATCAAAACAAACTCACATGACTCATACATCACCCATTTGTGGCATCACCGTCTCAGTCAAGTAAACGAGAAGCTCTTGACAAAGATCTTCCAAGATGGATATTTAGAATCTACTGAGCTAAAACCACTTGATAGATGTCACACTTGTTTACAAGGTAAAATGACCAGGCCGCCTTTTGGTGGATAGGGTGAAAGGTCCACAAAGCTTCTAGGTTTGGTGCACACGGATGTATGTGGACCATTTCCAGTAGAATACATAGGTGGATATTCATACTTCATTACATTTACTGAGGATTTATGTAGATATGGCTATGTCTAATTAATGAGGTATAAGTCATAGTCCATAATGAAATTTAAGGAATTCAATAATGATGTGGAGAATCATCTTGGTAAGAAGATAAAGAAACTTTGATTTGATTTAGGTGGAGAATATCTTAACCAAGAGTTCATCGATATTTTACATGATTCTGGGATTCTATCTCAGCTCACTCCTCATTATACACCATAGTGGAAAGGAGTTAGTGAAAGGAGAAACCACAACTTATTTGACCTGGTGAGGTTGATGATGAGTCATGCGGATCTTCCATTAGATTTTTGGGGATATGCAATTCAAACTGCAACATACACATTAAACTGAGTACCAAATAAGGTGGAAAATGGAATTCCATCTGAGTTATGAAATGGAAAGAAACCCATTTTGTCGAAAAAATGTGTATGGGGATGTGAGGCAGTTGTTAAGGCCTTCTCACAAAAACAACTAGCACCATGGGGCATGAAGTGTATCTTTATAGGATATTACCTATATATCACTTCAGGCAAGAAAGTTACTATTACCAGACAATCCATATTTACTAAGAGGGAGAACATCCTCAAAAAGGATAGTGGGAGCATGATTGAATTTGATGAATTTAATGCTCATGATACAGATGAGTTGGTACAGCAACAAGTTCCACAGGTCCCCATGGAAGAGGTTCTATAAACACATGTACTACGTAGGAGCTCACAAGAGCTTAGGGAACCAGAAAGAATTGTTTTCCTAGACACTGAGGATGGGGAATCATTATTGTTGGACAATGATGAAACTATCTCTTAAAAGGAAGCAGTAGAATGCACAGAAGATACAAGATGGCTAGAATCTATGAATTCTGAGATGGAATCCATGTATCAAAACCATGTCTGGGTTTTGTTCGACGAGTCGGTTGATGTAAAACCTATTGGATGCAAATGGGTATTCAAGATAAAACTAGACATGGAAGGTCATGTTAGAAACTATAAAGTATGGATAGTGGCTAAAGGATTCAGACAGCGTCAAGGAATTGAATATGATGAAACCTTCTTGCTAGTTTCCATGTTTGAATCCATAAGAATCATACTTTCCATAGCAGCTTACCATTACTACAATATTTGGAAAATGGATTTCAATACAAAAATCCGTAATGGGAACCATCAGAAAGATGCCTATATGACACAACCAGAAGGGTTTGTGACACCAGGAGAATCCAAACGGGTTTTCAAGTGGCAGAAATCCATTTATTGATTAAAGCAAGAATCCAGGTCATGGAACATTAAATTTGATGAAGCCATAAAGGAATTTGGGTTCATTAAGAATGAATGTGAGCCATGTATTTATAAGAGGTTTATTGAGAATGAGATATTTATCCTAGTAGTATATGTTGGCGACATATTGCTTATTGGGAATGATGTACCAGTCTTAAAGTAAGTTAAGGACCGGTTGAACAAGTGTTTATACATGATGGGCTTAGGGGAAACAGCCTACATTCTAGGTAACAATATCATTCGTGATTGATCCAAAGGGCAGCTTGGACTATGTTAGGGTACATACTTTGACCAGATAATAAAGAAATTTAGTATAGAAAAATCCAAGAGGGGATTAGTTCAAGTGTCACATGCCCTACATCATTCTAAGAAAATGATTCCACAGAAAAATCAAGAGAAAGATATAATGAATAAGATCCCATATGCTTCGACTATAGGATCCATCATGTATGCCATGTTATGTACCAAGCTTGATGTTACCAATGTACTAAGCTTGGAAGGAGATATCAAGAAGATCCAGGAGAATAACATTGGACAGCTATTAAGACTATCCTCAAGTATCTAAGAAGAAATGAAGTTATGTTCTTGGTGAATGGAGGAGACGAGGGGCTTGTCATCAGAGGGTATGCTGATGCTGGTTTTCATGAAGATCAGAATGATCTGAAGTCGCAATCTGGATATGTTTTCTGTCTCAATTGAGGAGCTGTGAGCTGGAAGAGTTCAAAGTAGACAGTTTTCATCGATTCTATAGTGGAGTCTGATTATATAGCGACTTTTGATGCAGCCAAGGAAGCCTTATGGATTCAGAACATTGTCCAGGAGCTTGATGTGTTTCCAAGTAGTAAAGACTCAGTCACATTGTACTGTGATAATACTTCAGTATTGGATCTTTCAAAATAACCATGGTCATGTAAATGGACAAAGCACATACTTAGGAAGTATCACCTCATGAGGGATTTCTATCAGAGGGGTGAAGTTTCCGTTAGCAGAGTGTCCACGGAAGAGAACGTGGCAGACCCCATGGCCAAATGCCTATCTTAGAAGAAGCATGAATATCATGTGAGAGCTAGTGGGTTAAATTTTTATAGTAGTTGGTTCTAGTCAATGTTGGAGTCTGTTGGATTTGGTGGCTTAGAACCAACAACCTTTTACTTTATTCACTAATAAATACCTTATCACATCTTTATTTTTCTTATGCGTGACAATGCATGTGATAATTTCTTATGGAAAACTGTTGCATTAATGGGTCCGAGCGGATCCCTTCTATGATGTGAACCTGGAAGTTCCATAACACTGTTCTTGAATATATGTTCCGTGGCTGGATGATGTTATTTTAGGGACACAAATAATACAGTACATTAGAGGAGGGGACTTATAAATCATAGAGGCACCTTTTCATTGTGTGTGCCCTTGGTAATATCCACGAGGATATTATTAGAACGAGACTCGCGAGTAAGAAATCCAAATTTCATAGTGTCATTGGATGTTCCTATCTGCAGACGTGTGTATTGGTTCTTATAATTTAAAATTATTATTAATGGGTATTAAAACTCGCGCACTTAGATGTATTGGTGAAAACTGTGACGACATATTGTTCACACCAAGGTAGGATACATTGGGTATGTCATGAGTAATAATTCATTAACAAATAATTCAAGAAATGATTTTCCCATATATTCCATAGAAAAATTAGATATCTCAGGCCCTATGATGGAATTTATATAGACTACATAAATACATGGAAATGGTAAGGTATGAGTGAGTTCAATTCCAGAAAGTCAATGAAAGTCTAATCGAGCACATGGGTTGATGACACTAGCATGCAACCTGCTTAATTCGAGATATCATGACAATGGGATAATGTTACATGGTAAACGTTCATAGAATGTGACATGTCATTGAGGATTTAACTTCATTCTCTATTGGTGCCTTGGCATGTTTCTAGACGCTAACCTTGGACTTTAGGCAGGCTTTGCCTAATGCCACTGAGAAAGGGTCCTAGAGGGTCACACACTATGTGTGTCCATGTATCTCAGTTAAATATTAATTTAACAAGTTAAATAAATTTTACTCTCGAATGTGGATTAATAATTATTTAAAGATGAATGATTGCATTTATTTCAACACTAGTTATTCTAAAAAATATATTATTAGAAAAATAAAATATATTTATTAGCGAGTAATGCAGTTACATTTATTTATCAAATAAATAGCAATTACACAAGGAATAATAAAAGTTGTCGAGGAAATAAAGGAAAATGGAAAATAAAAGTACATTCCATGTATATTAAATATACACGCCGTGTAGTTTTATGGAAAATGAGTACACGCCGTGTATTAATGATTACACGCCGTGTAGTTTTTATAGTTGGGATTTGGAGGATGTAATATTGTTTTATTAAATGATATTTATTATAATCAGCATGGGTGCGTGTCCAGGAATTAATAATTCGACATGGGGGTTTTCAATATGAGTTAATAAAATAAATAAAACGCGTAATGCATTTATTTATTGTCATACCTCTATAACCTCAAACCCGATTTTAAATATCCTCACAACCCCAAAAAATTTCCCCAATTGTTTTGCACCATAGTTATGGAGAATTAATTCAAGGAAAAATAAACTACTTCCTCCAAGAATGCTCACAAGACTAAGAGAGGTCCTCCTCCATTGGATAAAGGAGATAAAAGGCGGACATCGCAAGTGAAGGTTCTTCCCTGCTAGCACCCGGAGATCCCTTTGGTGACATCTAGAGATACGTGGAGCATATGGGGATCACTGCTAGAGGAATCCTACACATAGATTCTATGACACAATGACTGATGACATCAGATCATAACCAGAGACATCAATTAAGTAAGAATTCCACCAAGGTAATTCTTGTGAATTACTTAAATTAATTATAATCAACATATGATGATCTTGTCTCTATGGTTCCAAGCCTCCTTTTGTTTCTCCTTCATTGTTCTATTCTGAATATCCAACATTTTATATCATGATGGATATCAGTTTGAACATTTATTAATGCTAAAATCAATGTTGGGAACTCCCACCAACGTGCTTCCGCTGCTCCCTAAACCTACAATAAGTACACACCGTTTACATAGGAGTACATGTCATGTAACAAGTTTTCGTGGGTAGCTGTGTACTAGTCGTGTAATGGCCATGACATGACCATGTGAGGTGACGTAATTACCACCTAATGTGGTGGCCGGTTGAGGCATGTATTCAGCGTGTATATTAAATAAACATGTCATTTACTTTTTATTTTATCTGATAAGTCAGACCTAGGTCGCATCTAATCCACAGAAAAATATTCTTCTAGCCTTGGTTCTTCTAGTAGTGGATGATAGTGACAAATATTCTATGAGCCACTGTTTCTCTGTCAATGGTGTGATCTAAACTCAAAAGGGTGCATTGGAATCCCACCAGTGAGTTCTTACTTCTTCTAGAGAATATCTTCCTATTTTCTTCTCCCTCTCAAGTTATTGAAGGTTGAACATTGTTAACCATTATTTATATCTACGAAGTTCTAGGCCAATTCAAGGGTTGATGTTCAAGAGTGATCATTGTGCAACATCTAGGTAGGTGTTTTATTTCCTTTCATCATTTGTGTTTGAGTTTTAGATGCCAATGGGCCGATTACCCTTGTTTATATTATTTCTGGATAAGGAATTTGATCCCTAGTTAATCGGGCAGTGATTAATTGTTGACTATGGGGTTGATGATGAAATATTTTTGTCATATTTCAGGTTTAAGGAACACCCCATGGGTCCGTTTCATTGTTTGAATGTTTAGTATTGTTTGGTTCAGGATGCCTACAACGAATACCTTATTTTCCACGCCTTTCATGAGAGGATAAAACTAATAAACATTTTCTTCTAGTTAATTTCTTGTGATATACATTGTACATGATTAACTAGGTAGTAATGGAGATTACATTGGGATTCATGATATCATTTATTCATGATTGAATTGCACATGGCTTTGAGAACCTGGTGTAGTTAGACCACATGGGGAATTCACATTGAGTTCTTACTCAGAGTGTCTGTAATATTTCACACTATGGGACCAAAGGGGGGACTGATAGAGAGTGCTTCCTCAGAGAGTCTATATTTTATGTTACGAGACCACATGGGAAATTGAAGTTGAGTGCTTCCCCATATAGTATTTAGTTTTAGTGAAAATACCACATGTGGAATTGATGGTGAGTGCTTCCTCATAGTGTCTTTTCAATTTAAATTTCGTTGCAAAGCTAGAGGGGTAAGATTGTGTTTTCTACCTAGATGGTTAATATAAATAATTAATTTTTGTGATGTGTCATCCATTCCAAAGAACAATATTGGATTCTGTCATGTTAAGTAGTGTTCTAAGATAGCTATTTTGATACTTACATGATTAAATGATGAACATAAAATGGAAATGAATGTAAATAAAAACTGTTGGATTTTTCTGTTTTTTGTATTCCAGGTTTATTTGTTGTATTTTCATCATTTCCTGCTATATATATACTAAAAAATAGTTAGGAACAAATCTTGTGGTGGTTGCCTACTCAGATTCAACTCACACCCTATTTTCGTAATGATTTTGGAACCAAAAAGATTATATGGTTGTATGTGTAAATAAGGGAAAGTGCCCAACTTCATCATAATGTGCATGATTTTTGTGGATATGCGGAGCATGGAACTAAGATAAGTCTTGTGATACTATTGGAGTTTAGGTGTTTTCTATTGTACTTTGGTTTAGTACTGTATTTCCATCATTGTGAATTGGTTGGATAATGTTCTAGACATATGTGACATGAAACATTTATATATGTGCTCATATTGTTTATTTACTTTAATTCTATTGATATTTACTCATTAAATGGAATTATTTATTCTACTATTTTGTAATTATTTGTTATTCCATTGTTTATACTCTACCTATGAGTGAATAGTTTCCCAAGATCACACCCAAGGATCTCACTACTAGTTGGCAGCCTCTAACATTTGGGGAAATGCTCTTTGAGGCCATGTAACCAACTGCGTATGGGGATCCTTTGGGCGGCACCCGGAACCAGGATGTTACAACCGACATGATTCATTCATAATAAAAAAATGTGATGACCACATGATTCAATCATGCGAAGGAGATCCCAAAATAAATAATTTAACTAATAATGAATTAAATTGTAGGCCTTGTAGATCTCATGAAGAGAAGGATGATATTTATGTTGACACCAATTTTTATGAAATAAAATGAATAAGATCAAATGATGTCACCAAAAAAAGACCCTATAGTAGATGTTTCCAATTATGATAATTGGTTTTGTAGTGTGGATGTGTAAATGACCAAATATACATGTAGTGAAGACAATCCTATAATCATCAACTCAAAAACATTTAGAATAATGACTATGAATTAAGAAAGGATAAAAAGTGCCCTTGAATTTCAAGAATATTGTAGAATAAAAGTTACTGATATATTAATTCTTGATGAAATAAACTATATTGTGACATTATTAAAGGAAAATAAATTAACCAGAAACTTATTATATATGTTCTAGGGTTTGAAAAAATATTAATAAACAATGTAATTGGTGTGATTGAGTGAATAATAGTTTGAGTATTGGAATATAAATATAGAAAAAAATATTATTAATGTTATTGTTAAAAATACATCCACTCAATAAGTGAGGTTGATACTTTATCATCATAAGGGATAATTTCCTTAGCATAGTTGAACATAGGAAACTGATCAGATATAGGTGATCATAGGTAACTGAGTAATCCAATATGTTGAAAACGTTATTAAATAGGTACACAATAAAATAAAATTCATAGAGATCATGGTGTAAGATCATCATATAATCACATAGTGGATCAATGTATGATGAGACAGGGAAGTATCTTAGGTGGGTCATGAATCGGGAGAAGTATATTTTGTGAATTAGGTGCATAATTATATTTTATGTATTTAGGACCAGTTATTGTGGATTATTGTAACACTCTGGGTTGTATTATAAATAAAATTATATGTTGATTTAGGAGTTAATATATGGTTTGATTCTATATGATCAGTTATTATTGGTAATATGATGCTACTAGAGAATCCATATTGGGTAGAATAACCGACATGGAAATGAGTAGGTATTAATATGAAACCATGTAAATCATTATGTAATATTTGTTTGATTTAAATTATTACATGAGGTGGGGATGACATACACAAAAATAGTTGATTCAATATTTAATGATCTAATGAGGATTAATTTGAAATGAATAGTTTTTAAAAAGGAAATAAATCATGGATTCAGCCACTCAACATATTTGTGATCTCACATTTAGTTTTCACTTCATGGGATTTCATACAAAAATTCACCACTAAATGATCCAATAGACTACTGAGGATAGATAACATGAATTAGGTAAACATATTGAGTTTTATTATTTTCAATGGTGATAACTTACATGGCTTGAAAATTAGTATAATATCATACACATTACTACATGGGGTACAACGGGACATGCAACTATAGAGGGATATCCATCCATCATTAAAAACTCTATTATAAAATTCAAATATAAGAAGAACATTGGTATGGTTTGAAAGGCTCAACATTTAGTCTTGATTTATATTTCATAGAAGGTTTTCACAATTAGGTTGGGTTTCAAAACCACAATAAAAATATGGGATAAAATAAAAATCATTTATGAAGGAAATATTATTTTTAATGAATGAAAGATGAAAATATTAATAAGAGGATTCATATATATTAAAATATGTGACAATGAATTGGTTTACGAATAAATTATAATATTAAATAAGATTTTATGTATCAATATAGTTTTTGGGGAAATTATTAATGCCTCAACAATTGTGATTAAATTTATGAGAATATTTATAGATAGAGTTAATAACAAAATTTTCTATACTTGAAGACGAGAAGATATATATATTTATTTATTTAATAATATTATTATTTGATATCAATTGAGAAAAATAACATATTCACATTAGAAGAAAGAATTAGATATTTCCTTTGAATCTGGGATATAAGGTAGGTCTATCATTGATGAAGAACCATAATAAAGTGATTATATGAATGAGGAGGAATGAATGGAGTACAATAATGTGGCACATTATTAAAATAATATATAACAAAGGTGGAAGAAGAAAAAGAAAATAATACACTATAGTTCATAAATTAATATGGGTTTTATCATGTTTCATATTAAAATTAAACAATTAAATCTAATATCATTGATCGTGATAAAGAATAATACAACATCTATAGAAAATAAATTAAATAAAAGAAAGGTGACTATGAGAAAAAAAATAAGAAGCACTCAACAAGAAATAGAATAATTATGAAATGAATGAAAATTAATGAAACATCACTATAAGTAGTTGGACAAATGATGAAAAACCTTTTATAAATAATCACATATCCTCACGGAGGTGGTAGTCCACATATCTACTAGAAATATGATATATTGTTTAACTGAGTGGAAGTGTATAAAAATAATGTATTTTTTACCATTAAAAAATTTTTAATATGTCATAAATATCATAATTAAGACATATATATGAATTATATTATTTATATACATCATGTGTACCTTCCATGTAAAGATTTACTGAAACAAATTCAAATCACATTGAGAGGTGTCATTCCTTCATACACATGATTTATATAATCATACTCCCAATTATTTGAAATTAAGAATTAATATGTGATATCATAATTTAATATTGATAATTATGTTAATAATTTATATATAATCATTAATTCCATCAACATGAATATTCTAGAGGGGTGATGACAGAAAAATTATTAAACCCATTCAATAGGTGGAAATGTGTCGTACACATGAATGGTGGGGTATTCCCAAATGATGGGAGTGGATATTGATTAATGTTATGATATTGAAATGTTAAATTATAAAAATTTGGAATATAGTAGTTTCGTTAAAAAATATAAATTGAATTATCTTATAAGTAGATGGTGGATGAAATAAAATAAAAATGCTCGGTTAAGAAAAATATGTCTTCATCTGACAACTTCCATAAAAAAAGACTAAACCTTTCATAAGATATTTTTTCAATTAAAATAAGTATATTAGGATGAATGTATCTATGGAGAATTTTTTTTCCTTATAAAATATTGAAATATATAATGTAAAATTTTTCAGTGCTAGGAGATGAGATGAAATGTGAATTTTTCATCTGTTAGTCATGGAATTTAAAAAAAATTAATTATATTTATATCAAGGACACATATATTTTAAAAATAATGTAATATATATTAAAATAAATCATGAAAAAAAAATATGAGACAACTGTAGAATTTGGATCATGTGGTTTTCCTTATGTGAAACCTGCAGTTTGTCAGTTCCAATCATTTGGATGAGACATCCATTGGAATGTATGTTAAGGTGATTAATTGATTAATTGATTAATTAATTAATTTAATACCCAAGACCTAATTCCAAATTTAAATATAATTTTTTTGAAAATACTAAGTGTATGCCTCCTAACCATGGTATAGTCATGATTGGGTTCCCTTGTTCTACATTGGTGGATCGATATCAAATGATTAACCGATATCAGATCAAGTTGGATCTACATATATTGAATGAAGTAGGATCCCCACATCAATGGAGAATGAATTATTCGCCATATATTGATCCGATCATGATGTATGTATCATCAATTTTGGTATCTTCCCTCTATTAAAATTTTGAGAACGGATAATTGATTATTGTCTTTGGATTATCAATTTTCCCACCATTCGTATGATCCCATTTTTAGAATAAATTATTATTCAATGTATTATCTTCATATTCAATGATATCACCATGGATTCATCGATTGGAAAATTTTGGCTGAGAATTCATGGCTAATAAATTTATCACATTTGTTCTTGTTCTTTCCCACATCTGTCTTAGTGTTCTTTATCATTACACTCTAGGACCGCAGTTTTAATTTAGTGGGGTGGGTTCAATAATTATCAAAAACCTGAATTTATATAGGTCATACAAAAAATGATCGAGATGATGATTTATGGAGGAATATAGTTATATTCTTTTATGGGTATTATTGTTTCTTGCATCAAGAATTTGGTACCAAGGTTCAAATAAAATAGGTAGTTCTTGAGGCATGTGCCATCTTTGATAGAAGGATCATAAATGTGATTTATAGACTCATCAGGCTAAGATTCAATAACTGTATGGGAAACCATTAAATGTTGAATCAAAATATATTGAAAATAGTGAGGGATGTGGTGGATATTGAATACACATTAATGATAAAAACTTTTTTGAAAAATTAAAACAATATGGAGTGTTCTATGATGATCATAGGACATGTTGCCAAAAGACATGGAATATAAGGTTTTGGAATAAAAATAAAAGACACTCCAAATGTATAGACCCACATTTTGTGTGACCCTCCCTATGAGGTCATTCCATGTTACAACAACACTTTCCTCAAAACCTATTTTGGATGACACACTGTATCACCATGAGATATTTGGGAATTATTAATTTGAAATAATTTTTCTTTTTTATATATTTCATTTTACACGATAGTGTAAATAATTATATATATATATACATATTAAAACACTAAGTTAAACATTCCTTTCACATGCCTCTGACTTGGTATGTGCAACACACAATTCCAACTTTTCTTTCACTACACACAATAACGACTTGGCTTCTGTGATTTGCAAAACCGACTTGGCATATGTTGCACACAACATTATATCAATTATACATATATTAATATAATTTATTTAATAATAAACAATTTCACAATGAAATAGAAAAAAATATATTTACAAGCTTTTGACATTATTTCTACTTTAAAAATCCCTAATTTCATCGCGTCTTTGGGATTATCTTTAATATTAATTTTTCCAATTTTTTTAGTTGAATTTAGAAAAAAACAAATGAAAAATTAGAATTAGTATAATATTTTGTCACTAATTAGATTAGGTATATATATGATCAAAAGTATTAGTAAAAGTGATTGAAATTAATCATAGCGATTAAGGTCAAATTAAGCATAATTTATTAATAGACCATAATAATATGAGTCAAAATGAAATATCAACTTTTAAGAAACCCATTTTATGTCCATATATCTAAAATAAACATTCAATTATTATTTATTTTTGTTTCTTGTGGATTTTTATATGCAAGAACATTTCTACACCTAACTTGTTTTCAAAAATTCTATGTGAGTCATTTTCCTTCCTTAAAAAAGGCCACCACCTCTCCGATTTATTCACACATATTAAACCTCTAATGTTATAAAAAATTATTCCCCATAAGCATATCATAAATAATCCCCTAATATTCTAATAAGTCCATTTTTTAGAGTTAAATCCCTAGAATCCTTTTGGATCAAATGAAACAGAGTTTCATGATTGAGGGATAATTTATTCTCCCAAGCTTTTGTATTTTAAATTGTTTCTCCTCCCCTAAAATATATATTTATTAAAATTTTGAATAATAAAAATAGTATCCAAAATATACTAGGATCTTTCTATATTGAGGTTTTGACCTAAATTTATTCACACCTCTATCTAATGGGTAACAGACATACTGTTTATGTTTACCACAAACTACTTCCTCACAAAACTATGATTGTAAAATTTTACATAACAACAATCATGGTGGGAAATTTGTTGGAAAATATATTTATATATGTTATATATTATATATATTATTTATTTAATATTATTCATTACTTTTACAACTCATATATGTTTTACATTTCATTTCTTATTAATACGATAATTTCGTTTGAGGAAGTGTGGACTATTGCCCCCTCGAAGGCATATGATTCATTCAATCAAAAAATGGACTCTATTAACTATGGTTTTATTGAATATATAAGATATATATTATATCATAAATATAATTTTATAAATGTATATATACATATATGTACATGTATTTCATTTGAATTTTTTCCTTCAATACGAAGGTAAAACAAGAAACAACGTTCACACATACAAACGGCTTACCGCCACCATGAAAACAGTATTCCATTTCATACTTATATATTATACAGATTATTATAAAAACAATATAAATAATGTCACGACCTGACCCTACCCATCCTTGAGCCTCAATTACCCCAAGCCCGCCTCCATAGGCAAGGGGCTGGCGACCAGCACCGAATGCTAAACAACTTCGGGAGGCCTTTTCTTATTTACATGTACACACACACATAGCCCACTCAATGTAGAATTGTAGAGTAAAAAAGAAAAGTAAAGTTCCAACTTCTATAAATAATCCTCAAAGTTCATTAACCTCTAAACAGCACAAAGCAAGTGTTGAAGGTAAACTGAATAGAAAATGGGAAAAACACGTGCCCAACCAGAAAAGTGCCACTATCCGACAACAGGTAAACAAAAGTAAACAGTTGGGAGAGTACCACACCTAGAAACCGACAACAACCACTACACATGGTCCAAGCTCCCGAAATCCTAAGCTCCACTGAAGTCACAACCAACATGTCCATCGTGTGCAGGGGCACAACACGTGCGGGCAAAACCCATGCACGGGTGAGTATAAACAAATACTGAGTAGGATGCCCTGAAGGCTCGAGGGAGAAATAAAGGAGGTACTGAAGAGGTGAGCAGTAGATTGAATAGGGAAATGAAAGGGAGTACAACCAAGAGTGTAGTAAAGAGTACAACTCAACCCAAAAAGAGGAGGGAAGTAGACTCATCCAAGTGCAAGGAGCTAGAAACGGTGAGATGATGAATTTCTCATCCAGTCTTCGCTACCTATAGTAGGAGAGTAGACTCATCTAACCACGAGAAGCAAGAAACGGAAAAAATGGGGCATACCGTGCACGGCTTTGCCTCTCCAGGAAAGAGAGTAACCAAAACCCAAGAAGTGGATACTGGAATAAGGTATACATATATATTTTCTCTATCCAGAAACTTGAACAAGATCCTATGGGGATCCATATCCCGTAGCTCAGTCCAAAAAAGGGAGTAGCCAACCGTCCGAGAAGTAAACACCATTGATGTCCAGTATTTGTATGACTTCCCTGAACTACAAGTCAAGGGGCTCAAATCACCGCACCTTGACACTATCCGCTATGTGTGGCACTGACACACCCGAACGGTTTCATGTCACATCACAAGGATGCGTCTTGGTGGGGATAGCGCCCCTCGTACTTGAGTGTTCTGGGGGAAATTCAAGCCACACATGGTCACTGTCACACAGTCGATAGGTATTATCAAATTCAATGGGCTCCCACTGCCTAGCCCCACGAAAGGGTAATCCACTGGAGGGAGACCCTGATCTGCTTTGGCCATCCCTGCTTGATGGTACCACACTGGGCATCCTTGCTGGATGGTACACTGCTGGCCATCCCTACTAGATGGCACCTCACTGGCCATCCCTAATGGATGGTACACCACTGGTAACGAGAACACGTGGTGGGAAACACGTCATGATAGATCGCAGAAGGAAGATATGATCTCGATACACAGCTAGGGACTCTGCGCCCAGGGCTCTCTGGGGGATCCATACAATATTGGAAACAACCTCCTTGGTAGAGGATTAGTGCCCGCATAATGTGTTGGTCACACTGATACCCAAAGAACCCTACCAGGGAACACGAAGGGATGTGAGTATCTCCCTGATCCTATCGGGATGATACATGCTCCAATACGCTGAGTTTACTGTCAAAGAGGACCAAGACAACTCACTCAAAAAATTTGGAGCACACCCACACTATACGAATGCACGTAGCTGTAAATGATGTCGCAGTCTGGTGAAAGGGACACAACACTAGAAACCCTATAAGTTTAATGAACAGGGAAACCAAAACAACTCTTCCTATCAAACCATCAATAACAGAACCAGGGGGACCCACTCAACAATTCTTGTTAAATCCATCAATTTTAGGAGGACCCTCTACGTCACATGAGTTCAAAGGTAATTAAAGTAGAACATGACGCACACATGGGGCCTACACGACATGTGGTCTAAACTCATCTCCAAACCATGAACACAAAAGTTCCCAAGTAAAACTACAAAATGTACCTCCCAGTATTTTCGTATACTCCCAGAGTATATCACATCTCCAGCCCAAAGGCTATCGAATGCATGGCACCCAAAGTCAGTACGAAGGGAGAAAATGTAATTTCGCCAACCTTCTTCCTCCACGACCCTTGCATGTCCAACCATACTTCTTTAAACACCAACAACACTCACACAGGAGTGAATGCGATCACACGCCATGGGTTCCCATCCAAACACAGCAAGAAGAATTTCCACTGGGGCACCTTTCATGCTTCCTCATTAAATAAGATCTTGAAAGAGACTTCACACATACAAATGGATCGTACCATTGTAATGATTGCATAAAAACAAGCGAGATCAACTATTTTCTCTCCTCCAAAAGACATCCAAAGTAAAATTCACACAACACTACTTTACACCTGAACGGTGTCCTGTGGTCCTGAGCCTCAGTTCCGAAAATAGTATGGCGCATCACACTATTGCAATCTCCTTGTTAAGACACGTCAAATTGGTTGCTTACTTGTGTAGAATGGATGTCTGGAGAAAAAGATGCATTTCACCGTACCGCGCACGATCAGTGCTTTGTGGGACCCGCATCTCGGTCCCGATGCGCAATGAATGGATCACACTATTGTGATCCTCTCAAGAAGGTACACAAGATTGACTATCCACTTTTCCAAAATGTACACCCGGTGATAATGATAGGAATCACCTCCATATCCCAAAACGGCCCTCTTGGGGACCACACCATTGTGCATAATTAAACCGGGTGGATTGCACCAATTCAATGCCCTCCGAAAAATACCCATAATAGACTACCCGGATGCGCCAAATGGGCATCCGATGAAAACGTTGTAAAGTGATGCAGTCATCTTAAAATAGGGGTCGTGGGGTCCACAACTCAACTCCAACATCAATGCCTGAAACCACCCTAGAAAGATATGCCTCGGAGCCAGGGTCCCAACGCCGATGATGGTTCTCAAATCATACTTCGGATGTGTCTGCATCCTAAAAAACTAGAACACCTGGAAAAACGCCATACCACTTATCATACATGTCACGCCACCGAGACTCTCTTCTCGGGAATTTAAAATTCTCGAGACCATCTCCAAAGATTCATCTTGAGCCAAGGACGACACTACATCATATGTCTTGTGAAACGGACACCAGTAGTGAAATTTACAGGTGTCCGAGGTCGAGGGGATGAAGCCCCCTTGGTCTGGACCGGCCTTGTCCGCCCGGCCTGGGCCGACCCGCGCTGGCCGGCCCGACTCGCAGCGCCGGTCCACGACTCAGCTGCGGGACCGGCCATGGACCCACGGTCCACCATGCGCCGACCAGCCACGAGGGGCCATTCTTTCTCTTTCTCGGAGACCCACCGAGCACGAGTCTCAATCTCCCATGCCGGTTCACAAGCTGCGACCCCCCTTGCCATCGTGACCCGGTGCCTTTGACCTCCCCTGCCGCCGAAGCCCTGCCGCCTACCGCTGCCCACTCGCGCCAACGCCCTTGACCTCGCGGCCATGTGTAGCCGCCTGGAGCACCGCCAGAGGCTGTCACATGTACCCGCACCGCCTCCTGAGCGCACATTTCCGCCTCATGAGGACGTCATTCCACCGCCGACCACTGCTCAAACCCGCTAAAAAATCCAAACAACCTCCAATCTTTACAGGACCACTGCAGACACCTCAAGACTCAGATTTTAAATCCGAAAGATGTGTCAGAAAGCTCAGAACAAGTACAACACAACCAAGGGATTCTCTCTACAAAACAAAAGTAATTTGAAAATATAATTTAGGTTCAAAGGTGAGGTTCTAAACTAAAACATGAAACAAAGAACCCCTACCTGTAGGGGCGTAGCCCGATGCTTCACGGTCGATCTGCACCTCTTCGGAACCACAACCGCCTTGAAGAGAAGGGCTTGAGGAGAGGGGAGTGCATGAGGAGCTTCTTCCACCAGACAGAAAATGGAGGATGGAGGGTATGTTTGTTCATAATTAGTGTCTTACAAAATTAATTGAATTAATTGTTTATTAATCACCCATGAAAGGACCCACATCCGAAACTCTCGACGGGGTTGAGGTTAACCCTCCCCTAGGGTAACCACCACCTCCCAAGCACAATGGATGTCTCAGAATTTTAATTCGAGGCCCCGTTCAGAAGTTATAAAACTCAACGACCGAGGCCTCTAAATTACGAAAATGCCCCTGGTGGCATCATTCACAGAAGACTCATTCCCACGAATGTTACACCCATAATAGGGTAAACAGCACGTTGCGGAATCAACAGTGACCTCGGTTTTGCAATCTGAACAACTGTTTATGAGATAATTGACATTAACCCTTAAATGAATAAATTAAATATTTTATTTTTCTGTTTAAATTTCTGGTAACGGGCGAGTGGTCCCAACGTCCCACGCTGACATGTTATATGTCGTTCCTCGGGTAAACACCCTATTTATAACCCATCTGTAATCTCAAATTTAGGATATGAATTATAGTTTAGGATTTATCTCAATTATTTGGGGTTCTCAGTATGAACACACTGAAAATTTAATTCTAGCCACCCCGGGGCTCAGAATCGCACGCCGTCTGAGGGCACTGCTCTGGAATAACATCAAGAAAATTCCAAATTATTTTATAGAAAAAAATTTGTTATTTAAAATAATAAAAATAATATTAATTACATTTTTTTATTTTTTATTCATGATATAAGTATACCTAACAACGATATAACAAATTAAGACACATACGACGATTGAATTGATTTTTTTGAAGTGAAAACTTAACATAGGATGGTTAAGAAGAAGGTAATATAATGTAGTAATCATACCATATATAGTATTATATATAATAATATGGATCATAAATAATATTTATAATAATTTTATATTTATTATACAGGTGGTTGGAATGTGTAAGATGAGAGTCAAGACATAATGTAAGGGGATTTCATCATAATTTTTATTTCCATAGACACATGGTATGTTCGACTCTATTTTATTCTGTGTGGTGTAAGTTGTAACACCTCCATATTTTATAAATAGATTTATTGTAGAATGCATGAAACACGTATTCTATAAAAAACAACACATTATTATAACCTAACCTATAATCATACTTTTTCCACTTCTATAATTTAATTTTCAAAAAACAGATATACACAGCTACGTTCTAGTAAGATATTTAGATTCTTATATGGAAAACATAATTTTTGATGATTAGTAGCAATCCTTTATGAATAGTAACATACCATTATAAATAGTAATTAATATTAAGGAATAATAAATTTCCCAAAAATAGAAACCTCACCCATGACTGTATAAATACAATTTATACATCTTATAAGTTTAAACCTATCATATTATTAGTATTTCTATTTTTGTATGTCGTAAATATTTTAATTTCAATTTTAAGATTAATATAATTATTTAAAATGGAAATTTATATTCATAAAATTGAATAATAAATTGTTACTTTATTTTCTTATGGTTACCATATAATTTTATCAGAACTTGATTAATTTCACTACGTGAGATTAAACGAGATATAGTTTTAATGTTCTCTTTTAAATAAATTAATATTTTATTGAAAAATTTAATTATAAATACATAGAAAATTATTTTCAAAACATGAATTACATTTTTTAATTCTACACGTCGAGAAATGGATATGGTGATTTTTGGTCATTTTTCTAAAATAATTTATTTTTTCTTGAATAATAAAATTTCAACTTTGAGTTTTCATTAAGTTTAATGAAATCATAATGTTGTAATAATTAATATATAATTATTATATAATTTTTTATAATAATTTATTATATGAGGAGTTCCAAGTGGCTGATACAATAGGAAAATACCATGAGCAAGCCCATGTTTTTGCAAAAAGTACTATTGAGGTGTCCATTTGAATTAATAAAAAACTCCCTCCCATTTACTATAAATACACACTCATTACATATGTTTCATTCATTTAAAATTCCTATTCCTCGACGATCAGTTAGTTTTAACACCCCGGTAATCCTCTTGAGGTGACTTAATGCTGCCAAGGTCCCAACCATCATGTCACATGATATACTCTAAAATGTAAGAGACTTCTCAACATCTCTTTTCCCATCCATGATCTCTTTTATGTGGTATATTTTTTCTGTATTCATACAATGTTAATATTTTCTATAATATTCATTACCTAAACTATTTTAAATGTGTTTTATGAATTTTTGACCCCTTTACCCTCTCTTTTTAATGTTTTACAAGACCATGTTTCATAGCTGTTATGCTACAGAATTTTCATCTCAGAATCCCTCCAATCATCAAGAAAACTTATTATGTAATTATCTTTTAATTAAAAATTGTTTATAACGGGATATGTCACTCCATATCCCCAGTATATTCCATATTATCTATTAATTAGGATATACCATTTTTCTTTCATTAAATTATTTTTTGACATATTAAGCGGCATTATTAGACTATCAAATTTTTGTCAGATATTTCTCAACTTATCTTTAATTTTGAGTTTATGTTTTTCATTTTTTTCATCTCCCCTAATACAAATTATATAGAAATTATATTACGTTAAATTAACTCTTATTTAATTATGCTAATGTAATATTTCATCATCATATTTCTTTTTCACTCTTTTTATACTAAAAATGAAAACACCCTCTAAGATATGTTAATTTGCAACATTCAAGGATGACAGGTTCTAAAATTTTATTACCACCATTAATTCTAGGAATGAAAAAAAAAATTGATTAACGAGATGATAATATATTTACATAATTTTATTTAATGTTATGGAATCCATACACCCTCATAATGTAAAATAATAACTCCAAATTAGATCATTATGAACAAAACCACCAAGTAAATTCAAGCACTTATCATTATATTTTGTCAATCCAATTGTACTCATGGTATATAACCAAATTCATTATAATAACATTTACATCACTTTAATTTCACTAATAATATATATTAACATTTTTTGATGTTTGAACACATTTCAAAAGAACTTCCATTCAATAATACAGGTAAACCGATCATGAAAACCAATAAATAAAATGATTCAAAAACAATAAAATTTAACCTATTAAACCCTTCAAAAAATAAATTAATTAACCTAATATGGTAATAATAAAAAAATTAATTAAATAATATTTTATTGAAATATTATTTAATAAATTTAATTTGGATATCCCGGACACTATGATCATGTGAAGAACACTAAAATACTTAAGGTAAGGGGTATCTCCATCTCACTGCCATTTTGTTGACAAATTTTGTATTCACTACTACAAGTTTTGTATTCTAAAATTATACGTCCCATTTATAAATCAAATCATGAATATTTTATTTTCATGATATTCAATTTATCGTTTAATTATAGATAAATTTTAGGTATAAGATTCAATTGATTGAAATTTTGTAAGAATTTATTATTTTGTACTAATAATAAATTTTGAGTGAATGATATATATACATATTCCAATTATAATCCTTCTCTTTTTGGGGTGTTATGTGTTTTAAAATAATATTTCTAAAATTCGTTCGAAATGCAGGCTCGTTTCAAGGAACATCTCGAATTCTTACCCATTTTGAAGATCACTCTACAATAATTTTTAATATATAATTATCTTTCAAAAATAACACGTTTTATGGTGAAAAATATATTTTGGTTCATTTATTGTTTTATAAATGAAAACATTCGTTATCTCTTTAAATTGTTTTTAATTAATTCCATAAAATGATCTATAATATTCAATTTCTAAAGCTTCATTAAAAAGAGTTATTTGATATCACCACAATAACATTTAATTTAAGCCTAAAATATAATTCCAACAAAATTATTTTTTTTTGTGGATATAAATGTTTAAAATATGATTTAATGATAATTACAAATGATTTTCCAAAAGAACTATTTTTCCCAAGTAAAGAGGATTCTTCTCATCTCACATTATCTTATATGAGAAATATTCCATGTTCACAACATACTTATTACTTGTGGTGTGTGTACTACACTTTGGTATATCATATTAAGTGTCTAATTATTCTCATTATATTCTACGGTATTATGATTTGAATGTTTTAAGGTGGTATGGGACACTTTGTAATGTTTATGGATTATTTCCTCAAGAATTTTTCAATGGCCTCATATAACAGTATCATTATTTCTATAAAAATCCTTAGATGAATCCATATCCTCTAGTAGATATGGGTATGGATAAGGAATATATTACTTGTATTATATCTATGTATTTGGGCATTTAGCGACTTTTGGGGCTCTCTATATCCCCCCGATTCATCGACATGTCTCATGATTCAAATAAGTTGGTGACAAACCCTTTGAGACTATTTTCAAAAAATAAATGGGTGTCTACCAATAGAATTAAACTATTTCAACACTATAGTGGTATAATGTGCCAGATACATGATTTCCAATTAAGAAGAATTCTATTTTTTTATTTTCAATAATTACAATCCAATAGGTTTTTACTATGACATAATATATGAATACAGTTTCATTCTCAGTTTTTTAATGGTGTGTGTTTTTCATTTATTCACAATTCCATATTTATAATTTTTATTTATTTATGTTTAATTTATTGTTGATTCATGATTTTTCTATTTTTAATACTTACATATGATTCGATCTCATCCCTTTCATATGTTTCATTTTCTTAGGATATGAAAATTTTAATTATGATTGACATAAAAGTTTAAACATAGAGTATTGGATTTTCCCAATAAACCTTATATTATGTTTTCTATTTAAACTTTTATTGTTGAACAAATTTATATATCTAGATATAAAAAACAACTAAACTTCTCAGTACATCGGGATTTGATTCCCTGTAGTCATTAAAATTTATTAAAATAAGTCACCTTCTCCCGGATTTTGGGTTTGGGGCATTAAAGTTGGTATCAGAAATTGTTTAGTAGGAAACCTAGAAATTATATTTTGAAAATGTATCTAATGGAACAAAACATAGAGATAATATATGAGGACATACATAAAATAACATTCTGTTATTTTGAAAATAATGTCTTATGTGGAAATTTATTTAAAATAAATTTACGTCAGGATACTATAAGTTAACATCGTTCTGGAACAGATTTACCTATGAGTGAAAACTATGACAAGGAGTTTCGGGCTGGACCTGAGGTATCCTGGTAAACGACAATGGGATTTATTGCACACCTAGTTTGACACTTTCAAGGGATATTCTTATGATAATTCACATTTTATTTACCCACCATTATGAATGATTTATTCCCCCAATGTAGCGAAAGAATATTGTTCTAGGATTTACGATTCATAAATTTATACTATGTGATATACCATGTTTAGGGTCATAGTGAATTCATAATTTTATGATCTAATAAATAATATGGGATTTTTTATAAATTATTTATTAAATAATTAATGAGAACTTCACCAATGAATGTGATGCAAATAGTAAGAAGGATCATATCTATAATGGTTTAAAGTCATCTTTTCAATGGAAGATTGTCTCCAAAATATCCCCATCATATGACAAAATAATACCATGTGTTTCTAAGGTATGTAATGACTTCCCTGTGTCCTTTGGAATTGAATGTAAAAATGAATAAGAGGATTGAAGAGAAATATCAGGATGAAGGGAAGAAGGGAAATGAGGGTTTTACCTCATGTGATAATTGTGGAAAGAATCTCCCGAGAAATGCTTGAAAGGAATGGTTTTTTGTTAAAAGTGTTGAGGGAAAGGACACAAATTTCACGATTTCAATGGTATAAAATTGTTTCCAATGTACAATGATTCAACTACAAGGAGATTAGGCACTATACGAATCAATGTCCCAAGTGTCAAGGGAATATATCCAAAATGATGATTCTGGATAATGATGAAGTTATTATACTACCACTGATGAAGTAGAATGATTTATATTTATATTCAAGAATCTGGTCATTTGAATATTTTGTCACTAATGTTATAGTTATTGTAATTAGTCAATATATGAAGATTGTACTGCAATAATTTTTCATTAAGTATTTGAAACCCTAAGATGAATGGTACCATGAAATGATATTCAGTGGAAGTTAAAATTTATGGAAAATGCATGATTGAGGAATGAAAACCATTAATATATATATAATGTTGAGATAATGATGAAGAAATGATTGTTTTGAATAAATACTTAATACCTTGGAACAAATAATTTAATTTTCGGTTAGTGGTTCATGCTATCATAGATAGATTTTACAACACTTTTGTATTTAATGAATATATCCAATAACATGTATCTTACATAAGGAATATGAAAGACTGAATGTTTTCAATAAGGTTTTATGGTAATTCATGTTATTACCATATTTCAAGAGGATATAAGATGAAGTTATTAAAATGTTTGGAATGTTAATATTTAGTGATTATTCATGTTGATTAGGTTTAATAATAAGTTCATCTTAAAAATTCAGATACCTTCATTCTAATGTTTCAAATCATCATATTTTGGAATGTTTAACCATCTATGAAATGGTTAAATTTGATCATTGTATGAGAACTTCTAGTTTAATGTATTGCTTCACCATATGGCATACCATGTGCTATGTTGTAATGTATATATAGTTAATGTTTAATCAATTGATTTTTTTGTAAATAAAAATGTATATTTGTACTCTTATAGAGTGGAATAATTCCTCAACTGCATGAAATAATTATTATTTGTTTTTTCTAATTATAATTATCTGTGATAGTATAGATGAATTTCATTAATATTAGTTTATATTTTTTTAGTAATCGTCATTAATTGGAACATGCTCTCTATCACATTCTATCATAACTTCATAGAAAGATTTTTCTTCCATGGGTAGGTTTTTACATTCAAATAATTTCACCCCATTGAAAATCATAAATTCTGGTGTGACCACCTAATTTCCCTTAAAAAAATTTAGGAGGATATTTTATTAACCGTATTTCTGATTAGGGTTTCCAAAAGAGAATTTTCAAGCATTAGCCTTTATCTTTTCAAGTGCAGTTATCAATTGTGAGGATGCAATTCAAAAGAGGATGGAATAAAGTTACCCATTATGAATTTAAAAATATATTTAATATTGAATTCATGAATCACAGATTCTCTACAAATAAAAAATTTATTATAACCATACAAATAAAAATAATTTGTCTATTTCTATAATTTAAATTTCAAAAAACATACATAAATTGTTGTGTTCAGTTATATATTTAGAGTATGATAAGACAAACGTAATATTTGATGAATAGTAACATACCCTTATGAATAGTAATTAATATTAAATAGTCCAAAAAAATATAATCTTCACCCATGAGTGTAAAAATACAATTTATAAATCTTATAAGTGAAAAAAGGATAATAGTATATGTATTGGTATTTTTTATGTTTTATATATTTCTATTTCAATTTTATGAATATGTTAATTATTTAAAATTGTAATGTATTTTTATAAAATGTAATAAAAAAATTTTACTCTATTATCATATGGTTATAAGATAATTTTATGTTTATGATGATTTTATTTGGTTTTTGGTGAATTTTTTGGAATTTTCTAAAATACATGAATTTGCCGTGAATAGTATTTTTTTGAGTTTTCGGTAAAATTAATGACATCATAATGATGTAATAATTAACATAATATGATGGTCTAATTGTGTATAGTAAAATATTATGATATTGTTCCAATTTTATAGTATCATGGTCAAGCCCATGGATTAGCAAAAACCACTAATGAGGTGTCCCATTAAATTAATAAAAAACTCACTCTCATTTACTATAAGTACCCACTCATTCTTTCGTTTTCATTAATTAAAAACTCTCATCCATGAGGATATTCCATTTTTATCTCCTTAGTAGTCCTCCCAAGGGTTCCTCAAGCCACCATGGTCCCAACCCACAAGTCATAGGAGTTACTCCACATGGTTAGAGAACTCTCATCTTCTCTTTTATGTGGTATTCTTTTCAAGATTTCAGACCAAGTTATTATTACCATATTAATCTATTCTAATATTATTTTATTAGTTTTATATTAATGGTTGACCCATGTACTCTCCCCTTTTAATGTTTTTAAATTATGTCGAATAGCTGTTATGCTTCATAATTTTTGTCTCCAAATGTATCACTTTTTCATGCACTTTTATTATCTTATTATCATTGAATTTAAAAAGTTTTATACTAGGATATGTCATTCCATTTCACACTTAATATCAATATTATGTATTAATAATGAGATACCCTTTTTCTATTATCAAAATATTTTATGAAATATTTAGCGACGTCGTTAGGCTACCGAATTTTCGTGAGGGATTTCTCAACATTTCTTTTATTTTGAGTTAATTTTTTTATGTTTTTTCATATACCCTATTCCAAATACTATGAAACCTTCAGTAACATAAATGAAATGGAATTTTATTATTATAATCAATTATTTAATCATCATATCTCTTTTCCCCTCCTCTTATACTAAAAATGAGAATATTGTCCGAGATATGTTAATTTATCACATTCGAGGTTGACATGTTCTTAATTTTTTTAAAATATTCAATTCTACTCATGAAACCATTTATATGGTTGAAGAAGATCATAAATTATTTATTTAATATAATTTAATGTTCTTTAAATCCAAAAAACTTGATAATATAAAAATTTAATTAAAAACAAGTTCATTATGCACAAAACTACCATGTTTATCATATAATTTATCATTATATTTTTTTAAACAAGTAATCCTGATGTTATATAATAAATTTTATTATAATATAATTAATATCCTTATAGTGTCACTAATAATATATTTTAACAATTCAGGATGTTTTTCCATATTTCAAATTAACTTCTATTCATGAATATGTGTAAACTAATCATGAAACCAAAGGAAGAAAATGCTTCCAAAACAATAAAATTAAACCTCTTAAACAAATGAAAATATTAATGAATGAAAATAATAAGGTTATTATAAATTAATTAAATAATTAATAGGTTTTGAAAATATTAATTAATGAATTTAATTTTGTTTTCCAGGACACTATGATCAAGTGAAGAACGCCAACAAACTTTAGGTATGGGGTTTCTTTTTCTAACATCTATTTTTTTGTGAAAAATTCAATATTAACTGCAACTAGATAAGTATGGTGTATGTATACTTACCATTGATATTTAATATCATGAATCTTTTTATATTTATGATATTCAATGTATCATTTAATAATTGTTAGTTTTGGTGCATAATGTTCATCTTTTTACAAAGTTGTAAGTTTTCTATACACAAACCTGTAGTTTTATTTGGGTTTATTTTATTCTCTACTCAACATAATGAAATTATTATTTATTATTATTTAATAATCATAATGTTTTGTGAATGTTCCATATATTTTTACCAATAAGAATACTTTTTTTATTTTTGGTGGTGTTATGTGTGTTAAAATTATCTTTCAAAAATTCTTCTGAAATGAAAACCCAAATCAAGGAACTTCTCAAATTCATAGATATTTTGATGTTTACTCTATAAACTATTTTATGCAATAATTATCTCTCAAAATGAAATAATTTCAAATTAAAAAATCTATTTTGGTACATTTATTGTTTTATTAAAGAAAACATTCCTTTTCACTTTAAAATTTCTTTAATTAATTTCTTAAACTTCACTAAAATTGTCTATTTCTAATGTTTTTAAAAAATAAAATTTAAATGATTTTATCTCAGTAAGATTTTAATTATGCCTAAAATATAATTTCAATTACCTTACGTTTTATTTTATTGGATATTCTTATTTTCAATCTAATTTCACGAAAATTAAAAATGATTTTCCCAAAGAACTCTTCTTTCCAAAGTAAAAAATGTTTTTTTCATCTCACATTCTCTTTTATGAGATATATTCCATGTTCCCAACTTACTTCGTACGTGTGGAATCTGTAATACCATTTGGTATATCATATCCTAAGTCTCCTTATTCTCATGATATTATAAGGTATTATGATTTGAATGATTCAAGGTGGTATGTGAATCTTTGGAAGGATTAAGGATAGTTTCCTAATGAATTTTTAAATGGCCTCATTTAAAAGTATCATTATTTCTATCAAAAACCATTGATGAATCTTCTTCATCTACTCTATATGGGTATTGAAAATACATATTTTAATTTTATTAGATCTATGTATAATGAATTTTTTTGGACATGAAGCAATTGTTAAAGCCTACTATATCCCCTATATGCATTGTGTGGTCTCATGAGACAAATCAGTGGGAAACAAAACATTCGAGTTTGTCTCCAAAAATTAGATGGGTTACTACCCACAATGTTAAACTATTTCGATGGTATAGCTGTATCATGTTCCAGGTACATGACATCCAATTAATTGTAATTATATTTATTCATTTTTAATTATTACATTACATAATTTTTTAACTCTGATAAAATCTATGGATGTAGTTTCATGATTAGTTTATTAATATTTTGTGTTTTTCATTTATTCACCATTCCTTATTGACTATTCAAATTTTTTTATGATTTAGTTATTGTTGATTCATCCATCTATTATATGTAACCATCATAGATCATTTGATCACACCCCTTTAATATGTTTCATTATCTAAAGACATGAATATGTTTATTATTATAGTCTTTAAAGGATAAACATAGTGTTTTGTATGTTACCAAAACAAATTATTTGATTTTTTTATTTCAAGTTGTAATGTTGAACATGTTTATGATTTTGGTTTACTAAAAATACTAAACAACTCAGTGCATTGGGATTTCATTCCATGTAATCATTCCAGTGTTTTAAAATAATGCACCAGCACTAGGCCTCTGGGTCGGGGCATTATAATTGGTGTTAGAGGGTGTTTAGTAGAAAACAAGGGAAATGGATTTATAAATCATCTCATTGGGAACAAATCCCAGAGATAGTATTTGAGGATAAACATACATGAACATTCTGGTATTTTGGTAAGGAATAGATTGCATGGATCATTTTAGAAAATACATCCATGTCTGGATACTACAAGTGGACTTCATTCTAGCACAGATGTACCTAAGAGTGAAAACTCTGAAAAGGATTTCTGAGCTTAACACTGGGTATCCCGGTACACAAAAATGGGACTTACTACACAAATGGTTTGATACTTCTAGGGGTTATTCATTGGATAATTCACATTTTATTTACCTACCATTATGAAGGATTTATGCCCCCAATCTAACTAAAGAATATGGTTCTATGATTTACGATGCTTAAATTTATGAAATGTGATATTCCATGATTATATTAATATAGAGTTCACAATTTTAGGAGCTAATAAATAATATGGTATTGATTAAAAATAGATCATAGCTAATGTAATGAGAACCACATCAATGCACATAATGGGATGTGTAATAAGGCTCATATATGTAATGGTCTTATAACATCTTTTCAAAGGAATATTGCCTCCCATGTTTCCTCATTATATATGGAAATAATATCATGTGTTAACAAGGTGTGTAAAGTCTTCCATGAGTCCTACAATTTTGAATGGAAGCAAAATAATAAAAGTGATGGAAGAGAAGTACCTGGATAAATAGAAGAAGGGAAAGAAGGGTTTACAAACACGTGATAATAGTGGATAAAATAACCTGGGTAACTTCTTGAAGGGAATGGTTGTTTGATATAATTTTGGAGAAAATTGAGACTAAGTTCATGATTCCAAGGGTATAAAAATGGATTGCAATGTACAATTATTCAACTACAAGGAGATGGGACTCTATAAGAATCAATGTCCTAAGTGTCAAGGGAATATACCTCAAATGATTATTCTAGATAACGATCATGTTATGATGCAGCTGCAGCTGAAGTAGAATGATTAATATGCCTAGTCAAGAATCATGTCATTTGAATATATTATCAGTAATGTACTAGTTATAAGAATTATCGAATATATGAGGATTTAACTATAATATGTTTTCATTAAGTATTTGAAAACCTATGTTGAATGGTAGTACGAAATGATATTAATTTAAAGTTAAACTTTTTATAAAATAAATTATTGAGTGAAAGGTTACCCTTAATATATATATATATATATATTGTTGAGATAATGATGATGAAATTATTATTTTGGATAAGTACTGAAAAACTTGGAATGGATTATTGACTTTTCCAGAAGTGATCTATACTCTTATCTATAGAGTTTACAACACTTTAGGATTAATGAATATATCCAAAAAGATGTATATTATGTAAGGAAAACGGAATAATGAATGTTTCAAATATAGTTTTTATGGTAATTCATGTTATTACCATATTTCAAGAGGATTAATGATGATGGTATTTACATATTTGGAATGTGAAATTTTAGTGTTGCATCATGTTGATTAAGGGTTAATAATATGTTCTCAATGGAAATTCAGAGACCTTCATTCTAAATTTCATAACCTATGAATTTTTCTATTTTTCAAAAACTACTAAACTCCTCAGTCCTTCAGGATTTGATACCTTGTAATCATTCCAATGAATTAAAATAATGCACCGATTTCGGGGTTCTGCGGTCAGGGCGTTACATAATTAATTCATAGGATTGTATTATATGTATCTTATACATCAATATAAGTGTATTCGCAAATCCATTTTATGATATTTCTTTCATGGGATTATGTTGTAAAATGTACCAAATTTGAAGAAGAGCTTTTCCTAAATGTTCCTACTTTGAAGCTCCGGTTTTGTTATGCATCTAATTTTTTTGAGTTGTATATACTTAAATTTTACATTTTATATCATAAATTTCAATATTTTAATTTTATTTTAATCCCTATTTCATTTCCTTTTATTAGATGGATATTATGATCTCATGTTACCAGGTTTGAAGAGTTTATTGAGACATGCTCATAGTTGTTACATATTTTTTATGTTTGTGATTCTTTAATGAAAAATATCACCCCTATCAAGAATGTTCGGGATTTTTTTAATCATATCATTATTATTGATTTATTAATACCTTTGTCTCATTTCCTCTACTATTTGGTAAATAATATAGTTAATAAAATTTTTTATGAAATCCAGACAGTACCCTCTTTCCGGTCTGAAATCTGGGTACCATTAATTTCATGTTTTCTAAAGTTTCCATCCAAGAATATTATAATATCATGATATAGTCATTAAAATAAATTATTACACCATTTACATTTCTTATGTTTTTAATGGAATATTGCATTCACATTCTGAATGTTTCCTTTATGTAACATTTTTACCATTAAAATGAAATGTACCTTTTACCGAATATGTGACGTATGGAATTATCATCTTTCAATCCTTTGAATATTTCAATTCATGTTTAAGGGATAATTTTATAAAAATTATTTCAAATGTGATTTTCAGAATGTTTTTAATATTCCTTTATAATTTTTCAATGAAAATGATTTTAAAAAAAAATTCAAGCTTATTTTTTATGGTTTTAAGGATTTTTATTTCAAAATTATTTCAAGAATCATTAATAATGTTTCAAGAAAAAATGTTTGGAAAAATTTTTCATGATTATTTTATGTCTTCAAGGAATCATTTTCTCAAAAATTTATCAAGCTTATATTATAAAGTATCAATTAAATCAGTTTTCCAAATGATTTTAACACTCATATTTATGTTTTCAATATATTTTAAAAGAAATGGTTTTCAGGAATATTTAAAGATCCATTTAAACATTTTCAAAAAAAAAAGATTTGAAAATGATTTTAATCCCCCATTATATGTTTTAAATGTATCTTAAAAGGAAAAGGTTTTCAAAATGACTTCTGTTCTAAAGAACATTTTTTAGGGATAAAATTATTTTTTCAATAAAAAATGATTTCCTTATATCTTTCTTTAATACATTCATTCTATGATGAAATCTATTGATGGTACTCATTCCTTTCTAAGAAATTATCCATAGGTTACATACTTATTATTTCTTGATTGGTTTATGTTTTGATAGAATGATGCCTATAAAACCATTTTTTTTGTTTCACGGGTTATATTCTTTTGACACCCACGTATTTTTTTGGGTTATTCTTATAATTAAAAAATTATAAAACACGTATCTACCTCTATAGGTTATGATATGATTACTCGTTGATGATACCCATTTCATTTAATGGGTTATGATATGTTTTTTATGATTCCATTGAATCTATATGTATGTTCTCACTATTCGATTAGTGGGACATATATATCCCTCCAATTAGTTTGGTAATGATTTATATATTCTGAGATATAAATATATGGAATAAGAAATGAGCTAAGTTAGTATTATAGGGATGGAATGAGAAGTGATCTTAGTTCTGTATTATAGGGCTTGAATGAGAATCAAAATCAGTTCAGTGATATAGGGTAGGAATGGGGTTTGAACCTCATTCTGTAAAGGAAATTTTCTTCTTAAATGGTCTCAAAAAAATAACTTGACTAATATAGAAATAATTATGTATTATTACATTTCTACCACTATTCCATGTTTTATTCATATGATAGTATTTAATGGTATAAGTTTTTTATTTTCCTATGATTCGTGTCTCATGAACTAACAATCATTATTATGATATCTAATATGTACTGTAAGATATTGATATGTTATTCTCAAGTTCCATACCTTTTTTCATCCTATACATACCAATTTATATTATTTACACTTTTTTATTATCTGAGATCCCTCATTTTAGTCAAAGTGGAAACTCAGGAGGGGGGTGAATTGAGTTCCTACTAAAAATTTATTTTAAAAATATTGTGATAAAGATCCCCCAATTTTGAAACAACTTCATTAATTAAGGCAGTATAAATATAAATTTTTAGTTGGTAAATAGGTTTCTCAAAGGGTGATTACTCCTCATTTGAATTAGTGTAAAACACTTCATCAAATTTTGAAATTGGTTTACTAAATTAAACACATACAGACACTAACCAAAACTAACATTCAGTGTCAATGTAAAAGATTTTTCTGTTTTTGAAATTATATGAAGTGAAAAAATAGGCAAAACAACATATTAAAAATATATTACCTAGAATAGTTAAATAAGAGGTTTGGTCTCAAGCCAACACTTAATCCTCTCCACGTGGTGATAATATTCCCCCAAATAGTTTATATTAATACAAAACATGATACACATCCTGTATCGGTCCTTAAAATGGTTTTAACCAATCTATCAAGGGGTCACACCCAATACCATAGTTCATCATGGTAAAAACAAACAATACAAACCACACATGGTATCTTCCTCATTTATACATGGGAAACGTGGTGTCAGTGAATTATGATGTGGGGAGTTTCAGTATTTTTTTGTTCATGCAATGGATATATTGTGTGTAATAGATAAACACACACACTTCACAAAAATTTAACATAAAAGAACACAGTAGAGATAATATTAAAATAATGTGTTTGGAAAAAACAATGTGATTTCAGTTTAGATATTGACTTATTGAGTGATGAAATTGCATTTTGAGTCGTTCTCTAGATTTTTTCCTTAAATCAAAGTGTCACAACGCCATGTTCTAGCTCTCATGAAATGGGTGTTCTGATTCTTTTGATGACAAAGAGTTGATGAAGCATAAAACGCAGCCTAGAATGTTGTTCTCCTCAAATTATCTTCATGTGGCTCTTGAATTCAAATTGTATGTTCTAGATGGTTCTTCTTTGTTCTCTTTGATCTAGTGAGTAAGATCTTTCATAATCATTCATCTGTCTTTACACACTACTCACACACACAATTCTTTTCTTTCTTAGTCTTGTCTTTTATACATGATTTTTGAAAGAAGGTATAAGTAAACCATGTGTTTTCCACCTCGTGCCTCATACTATCCTCAGATACGAGCTCTGGATATGTCTATAATCAGCATTAAATAATTCCAATATCATTAAATTTACAAAATATTAACATAAAAATAATCTTCATAATTTGAAAAAGTATGGAGTAGAAGAATGATCATTGGTATACTAGCAACAGTAGCCTTCTCATTGGTAGGCTTCACCAGTAGGCTTCGTCATTAGAGTACATCAGTAGCCTTCAACGGTAACCTTATATTGGTGACCTTAATTGGTGAACATTCTATCAGTGACCTTCATCAGTGACTTTTATCGGCAACCTTTTATTAGCGACCTTTCAACATTGACCATTCATCG
The DNA here is from genome assembly GCA_963277665.1 of Viscum album. Classification (NCBI taxonomy): domain Eukaryota; kingdom Viridiplantae; phylum Streptophyta; class Magnoliopsida; order Santalales; family Viscaceae; genus Viscum; species Viscum album. The sequence goes on along the minus strand of OY728162.1, from coordinate 1,360,909,022 downwards.
GTGACCTTTCCTGGATGACCTTTCATCAGTGACCTTTTATACTTAGAGAATTATTGCACTGTAAGCTTAAACAAGTGAGTAGTGAGATTAAATGTACATAGTTATAACTTAAAATATACTAATAATATTAATGATAAATGATTATCATACAATATAAACATGATTATCACATAAATGAAATATGATTTGGGATTAGCAAAACTGGTGAGTACAACAATCTCCCCCTTTTTGATAATCACAAATTATGTTAAAGAAAATTTATATTTAAGTATTATTGAATTAGGGTTAAGCACATTTTATATTAACTTAAGAGGTATCTATAAGTAAAAAAATTAATCCATGTTTATTGTGGAAAATATAGATAGGGAATATGTGTATGAAAATCAGTAAACTTTAAATTTCTCACCCTAGTGATTAACAAAAGAAATGTAAGACAAAAAGAGAAAAAAGAAGAATTTTATTATTAATGAAGCAAGAGTAAAATATAAAAAAAGAGTAAAATGATACATATCTACTAAGACAACACACATTAAATCTATATCAGAAATTTCCAAGAGAGGTTTTTCTTTGGATGCTTCGGAGTTAGGTCCAAAAGATGGAGGGATTGGACTGGGTATGGCAGTGAGCAGGGTAAGAGGAGCAACTATAGAAGCATCAGTATACCAATAGTGAGTAGATCTCAATGGAATCATAGGGGTATGATACGGATGGCCTATGCAGGATTCATCAAAAGAGAAACACTAGTAGATCCAGACACATACGAGGAAAAAGGTAATGCTTGAGGAACAATTATGGGAGTGTAGTTCACATGTAGGAAGGGTAAATGAAGATATCTAAAATCCATAATAATGATTCCCCCTCTTTCTATAGCTGGGATAAAATAATCCTTATTCTATATGAATTTTACTAAGTTAGGAGTGAACTTTCTATGACTTATAACATAATCCTTTAATGCTAGAGTGACAGATGGGATCTTCAAGTTTTTCATTGGTACATTAAAGTGACCATCCATATAAAGAATAGTGTACACACATTTGCATTAGAAATCAACTAGATCTTTTATGGAATTATGATCTTGATAATAATCGCTTAAATAATCACCCACAATCATATAAATTTCTCTTGTAGTAGATGTGACTTGAGGTATAGACCGAGGGTCCGAGGTACTGGAACCAGATAACTTCTCCACTACTTCTCTAACAACTTAACTGAGAGATTCTAGATCAATAGGAGGAGCGGATAAAGTGGAAAATGATGCAAACAAAGGTTCCATTGTAAAAGAAACTGTCTCTATCAATGACTTGGTCAGACCACATATCAACCTCTTCACATCATTATCATTTCCACTCATATGTGTCTGCATAGAAATCTTAATGTCCTAAAAACAGTGACCATTTGCTGAACAACACTTTTAACCAACTTAAGGTATTTCTCCACTTGAAACATTGAATCCATATAAGAGTATAAACTTGAAATAGGTTGTATCATAGATTTCATATACTCTACCAAAGTTTTGATCTGGTGCTGACATTTATTAACTTCATTTAGAAAATTTTAGTGAGAGGTAGAAATGACTCTTTCTATGGTAGATGAAATGACTTCATGATTGAGAGCCACAATCATATCTTTCTCAAAAAATCTATCATCAATGTGTCTCTTCAAATATGATTTTAATGATTCCTAATCATCATTATTCACATTGTCTCGAGGAAGAAGCACTACTACCTTTATAATAGTTGTTTCTGAAATAGAATAAATTTGAGGGATTTTGTTTGCCATATCATCATTAGAGTCCCCGTAGTCTAAGACCAAGACCATGAATCTAGAATCCTTTAGAAAATACTCTATCCCATGAGAAATAACAACTGAACCTATGACTACAGGTTCCTCCTACCCATATGGAGAATTCTCTAGATCTATCACATCCATATATGTTATTCTTATTTGATCTACTACACCGACAAGAGAGTCCACTGTCACTTCTTCTACAAAATCTTTAACTACTTACATTACAATTCCAACATACCCTGAATCTGAATCCTCTTTATCTAAAATTTTTGTCATTTATATATATCATAATTGAGGACTATGAGTTAAACATTCATCTTCACTTTCATCAGCATCTGTTTCCAAATTATCATGACTATATTCAGTTTCATCTTCTTACTCTGAGGTCTCTCTACTGTCTCTTCTAACATTTTCTTCCACTTCTTATTCCCGGGTTTCCTCATCATCATTGTCCTCTAGAACAGTCTCTCTTATAGGCAATCTCTTTGATGGGATAGGATCACCAAAGGATACAGTATATTCATGAGTACTTGAGGTAAGGTCAAGATCACTCTGGTCATCTATAGTAGAATCCTCTATTTCTTTCCCAAAATAAGCCTCTTCTTCTTCATCTGAGTATGTCAGCTCCACATCATTCTGTTGTAGTCCTAGATCTATTTTATTCATAGGCATAGTAGGATTTGTGAAAGGGTGGAATTCATCATACAACATCACATCATCATTCACCCGTTTTCTTTACCATGGGCTCCAGATCATCTTCATACACATGAAAATCATATGATTAATGAAGAAGTTGTCACTTATAACTACTATTTCCTCCTTATTTCCTAAAAAAACATTAACTTTCAACATTAATGATTTCAATATAGCATGAAACAATTCATTGTCCATGGAACTCAGCTTTGTTATATTCTCTAATGGAATCATCAGTAACATACGCCAGTATATATTCTATCCATGCTTTAAAATATACAAAAAAAATAAGGCCTAATAATTCAAGGCAGCAAATTCCCCTCTCCTAGGACTCAAATTTTTTTGAAAAACATTAAACAATAACTTGTTTTCCCCTTCCATTTTAGTAGCAATCACTCTCTTAGGGATTTCATTCCCTGTCAGTTCATCCAAAGCTTTTTCATAATAGAGAATTTCACAAGTGGGAGCTACGACTCCTGAGTTATAATAAAAAATTCCTTTTTGTGGGAATCTTAAATAATCATACCATTCAACAGAGGGGAAGCTCGCAATTTATCCATTTACCTTTAAAGACATCCAGTTCTCATTCTCAAACTGCTCTAATTTCATAGAATCATAAAACTCCATTAATTTCTTTGGGTAATAAGGTCCGTTGTTATTTGCAAAGACTTCTACCTAGCCATGAGCTTCATGTACCTTCATCTCTAGATGTTTCCTTTAAAGAAGTCATTCCAAAAATAACTCCTTCTCAACCACGATTTCCCTCTTCGACAAATGTGGATTGGTTATCTTTTTCACCACCTAGATTCCACTACTAGACCCAACTCGAGGTCTCTTAGGGTTCGGTGCATCTCCTTCATCAATGACCATCTATCTCTTCAATCATGATATGTGATCTGAAGTGGTTCAAGGGTTTCAATAGAATGTGTGGATCTTAGGATAGGGAGAAAGTGCTTCATGAGAGGATTGATGTGGATAAAAAATTCAGTTTGTACTTTATTTTTGTCATTTAGGGATTAAAAAATCAATTAAAAGAAATAAGTAATACATAAAATGGTTCAGATTCTAGTAGAAAAACCCAAAGTCTGAGAATGGTAGACTATCAGTAAGGTGCCAATGGTGAGTTCCAATGGCAAGGTCCTAATGGTGAGGTCAAATGGTGAGGTCCTATTGGTGAGGTCCAATGGTGAGGTCTAATGGTGGGGTCCTAACGGTGGGTTGCATTGGTGAGGTCCAATGGTGAGGTCCTAACGGTGAGGTCCAAAGGTGAGGTCCTAACAGTGAGGTCAAATGGTGAGGTCATAACTATGAGGTCCTAACGGTGAGTTCTAACAGTGAGCTCCAACGGTGAGGTCCTTACGCTGAGGTCCTTAAGGTGAGTTCCAATGGTGAGTTCCTAACGGTGAGGTCTTAACGGTGAGGTCCAACAGTGATGTACAACAGTGAGGTCCAACTGTAACATTTTATCATACATAACTCATGTTTGATGTAATTTAACCTCTCGGAACTCAAAGTCTTTGTGAATATATAATCCAAATAGTGTTTAGGTCCAATGAGTTTGATAGTGATATCACCAATTTGATAATGATCTCTCATGAAGTGATGTCTCACATCAATATTCTTTTTTGTAGCATGAGATACTAGATTTTTAGAGATGTTAATAGAACTTGTATTATAGCAATTTATAGAGACATGATTGAATAGATATAAATAGTCTACTAATGTGTGTTTCATCCCCAAAATTTGAGTTAAAACACCCACAGTAGCTTTGTATTCAAATTTGGTAGTAGATAATGCAACATAATTCAGTTTCTAACTTCACCAATATACAGGTGACTTGGACGAAATGTGACATGTTCCATAGTTTCTAATTCTATCTAACATGCAACCGACAAGGTTAACATCCAAATACCATATAAAATCAAATGATTTTCCTCTTGGATAAAATAGTCTAATGTTTTTATTACGCTTGAGATATTTAAAAATCCTTTTAAGAACTGTTAAATTATAATCTTTGGGATGGCCTTAAAAATGATCACACATGCATATAATGAACATAATATCAGGTCTACTGGAAGTAAAGTAGAGAAAACTCGCAATCATACCTCTATAAGTGGTTTGATCCACTGATACACCCGTTTCTTCAACATCCAACTCACAAGTGGTACTCGTTGTTATAACAATACCTTTTTTACTATCCAAACCAAAATGTTTCAAAATATAATTAGTATATGTAATTTTTTTAAACAATGACAGTTTTATTTTAAAAAAATCTGATAAAAATTTATGTTCTCTCATTAAACTCATTTAAAATTCATCATGCATCATTTTTTAAAAATTAGTACTTAATGAATTTTTAGAGGATATCAAAATAATGTCATCTACATAAATCGATACAATTAAAACATCATTAGAAATCCTTTTATAAAAATGAATAGGACCAACTATTCCTTTAGTAAATCCTTTTTAAATATTAAAAGAACCAATTCTATCATAAGAAGCTCTTAGAGCTTGTTTTAGACAATATAGAGCTTTAGAAATTATAATGACATGATTTGAAAAATGGGGATTTGTAAAACTAGGGGGTTGTTCAACAAATACATCGTCAACTTTATACCTATTTTAAAATGCACTTTTGATATCCATTTGATATTGTTTAAAATTCAAATTAGTTGCATAAGCAAGTAGTGTCCAAATGGCTTCTAGTATAGATATAGTAGAAATGGTATCCACATAGTCTATTTCTTCTTCATAACTATATTCTTGTGCAACTAGTGTTTCCTTATTTCTATCTATCTTTAAAGAATCTTCTACACTATTTCTAAATACTCATTCAGTGCCTAAGGTCAAAGTTTCTTTAGGGCTTTCTACTAATTCCCAATCATTTTTTCATTCAAACTAATTTACTTTTTCTTTCATAGTTATCACCCAAAATTCATTACTGATAGCATCACAGATATTTTTATGTTTCAGATGTGAAACAAAAATATTAATTCCCATCCTGGTTTCACAGAGAAGCTCTAGTTTGTGTTCCTATATTTAGATAACCTACTACTACATAAAAAGGATGATTTTTTAGGGTTCTAATTCCTCTATAGTGGGTTGTACTAGGCTCCTCGTGGTTTTCTATAGGTTCATATTCACCATGCTCTGATTCTGGAAAATTTCCAAAACTATTTGTTTTCACTAAGGGTTCACTGTCTTTATCATTATTTTCTAGAATTGACATATCTTCTTCAAGATATTTAGTCGAGGTTTTGGGTTCATGTTGATCAGTTTCATCAAATTTTACATGATCTAATTCTTCAACACATTTTGTTCTCTTATAGAATACTCTATAAGCTTTACTAGATATTGAGTAACCAACAAAAATTCCCCCATCACTCCTGGAAGAAAACATGTCCAAATTATCCTTGGTGTTAAGAATAAATAATTTTCAACCAAAAACTCAAAATTAATTAACCTTAGGATTCCTATTATTCCAGATCTCATAATGGTTTTTCTCAATAACAGGTCTAATTAACAATCTATTGATGACGTATCAAGCTATATTAGCAGCTTTAGCCCAAAAATAGATCTGCATATTATACTCACATAACATCATCTAAGAAATCTATTGAAGTTTCCTATTTATTCTTTATACAACTCCATTTTTATGAGGTGTTCTAGGAGAAGAGTGATTGTGATTGTAGCCATTTTATGAGAAAAAAGATTCAAACTCACATCCATGATCACGTCACATGGTCTTAATTCTGAGTCATCTAATATTTTCTTCAGACTTGTAATATTTAATGAAGTAAGAACGTGCTTCAAATTTGTGAGCTAGAACATATACCCAACTTATTTTAAACAATCATCTAGAAGAACATAAACATAGTGATTCTTATTCAAACATGAATCTACAGATGGTCCAAAAAAAATCCATGTGAACCAATTCAAGCGGTTGAGAAGTAGAAACTTCTTTCTACGGTTTGAACGAAATTTGTTGTTGTTTTCCTTTTTTACAATGATTACAAACATATTTAAGTTGGAATTATAATTTAGGTAAGTCTACAACTAATCCATTCCTAGTTATTTTCCTGTGTGAGTGCACATTACAGTGTCCTAATATTCTATTCCATAACCAGGATTCATAATGTAACACATTTCATCAAGAAACATTTTTATTAGATAAATAAATTGAATCAATTTCATATACATTATCATTTCCTAGATCACTGAATATTAAATCATTTTTATAATTAAAAACATCTCATGCATAATTTTCTAACATAACCTTAAAACCACCATCACACTACATAGAGATACTAAGTATATTTTATTTTAATCCCTAAAAAAATTACTTTTGTAATTAATATAGTATTAGGGTTACCAATGTGGCATAAGCTAATGATACTACCATTGGCATTATCACTGAATTTGACATTTCCGCCATTGTCTTTAACTAGGTTATTGAAGAATGAATAGTCTCTCATCATATATCATGAACATCCACTTTCCATGTACCATATATTTTTACCAAATCTCAATAATCAATTTTCATGTAAAATAGATTAAATGTTGGGTAACATTGGTACCCTGATTTTCATGGGTCATGAATGTTAAGAAAGTAAAGATTTGGGAACCCATACTTGACTCACAGGTTTCCTATAATCAAAATAAATTTTTTTGATACATGAAAACATTTTTATGTCCTTTATAAATGTCTTATTTAAAATATGTTCCAAACATTGAACTAGCAGTGAACTATCCATATTTGGAATAAAATTTATTTTTAATAATACTTATATGTCCAAGTTTATATCCTATACCAGTTTTGTATTTTGGAGCAATATTTTTCCATAGAAACTGAGTCAAGTTATCTATTTTTGTAGTAAACTTCTCTAGATCCCTTTTTAACTGCTCATTTGACAATTTAACTTTAGTATTTTATTTTAATATCTTAGAGCGTTTTTCTTTCTAAATATACAAATCAGACTTATAATTAGTATTTAAGGCATGTTGTCTTTTCTATAATTTATATTTTTCCATGAGGTCATTAAAGGTATCCTAAATCTTTACACTGTATTAAAATAGTTCATCCTTTGTCATATTCTCATCATTATTTTATTTTCATTTATTCGTAGAATAATAACCATTATTTATAGGGGAATTGGGTTTTACCTCAGATGTTTCTGTCATGAAACACGGATTTTAATGTTGGTGATATTCAATATCAAATGTGTCAGATCCACTGAAACTATCATCTGAATAACTCCAAATATCATTCATATCCACCTAATATACCTTACCCTTGTCATTATATTTCTTCTTAAATTTCAGCTTGGGGGATCTATCTTTCACATGGTGCTTTCATTTACACTCATATAAGACTATCACATTTGCGTTGTCATTCCATTTTCTATCCTTTATTCATTGTCCTTTACTATCATACCTTTTATTATAGTTTTTTTAAATAAATTATTCTTATGGTATATCTTCTTGAATATCCTAGAAAGATGAGCCATCTCATCATCAATGTTAGAAGTTGATTCTTCACTAGTGGAAGTGTCTATAGGGGCCTGAACTTCTTCTTTATCTTGGCTCTTTGAGGTAGTATTCTGGAATAACACAGATTAATTTCATGGTTCTTTATCTGCTTCTTGATTTACCTTAATCTTTTCTTCATAAATCACAATTTTTCCAATTATTTCCTTTACTGGTATCTTTCCTATGTCATTGGATTCTCAGATAGATACAGAAGTTCCTCTCTATCTATCTAGTAGGCATCAAAGTAACCTCTTAATCTGATCCTTTTTTCAACTTGTTTCCCAAGTAGACTCATGGTATTTACAACTACATTGAAACTGAGATATATTTCAGATATAATATTATCTTGATTCAATTTAAAATTATCCTATTTATTAGTATAAGTATATAATCTCATTTCATTAACATTGGTTGTTCCCGGATGAGAAACAACCAAATTATACCAAATTTCATATGCAGTTTTACAGCGAAATATTCTTTTGAATTCTTCATCATCCATAGAAAAGTAAAATGCATTCTTTACATTCAGATTATTGTTATAGGCAGCTTTAGTCAATTGAGGCCACTTGTCCCTAGCAGTAAGAGTAAATGGATGTTGTTCATCAATTGTGTCCTATTTTTCAGGACACATTCCCTCTAGATAAATTTTCCTTTTTAATTTCCACTGAGCATAGTTATTACCATTAAAGAAAAGTGGCATGTTAGTGGCAGCACCCTCAACATTTTTAACTATTGTTAATTAGAATTTAAAGAGTTAAAAATTAGATATTGCTTAAATTTGAAGATCATTAAGATACCACTAAAATCACAGTTCAAAATAATTTGAAGACTTGTACAATAGTTCATATTGTAGTAATAAGAACAAAAATTTAGACCCCTAATACCAAATATTGGTCAGAGTGGAAACTCAATATGGGGTTGAATTGAATTCCTACATTAAATTTTGGGTTAAAAACATTGTGATAATGATCCCCCAATTTTAAAATAGCTCAGTTAATTAAGGTAGTATAGATATAAATGTTTAGTTGGTCAACAGGTTTCTCAAAGGGTGATTAGTCATCCAGTAAATCAGTTGGAAAAACTTCTTCAACATTTGAAACATATTTTCTTAATTAAACACATATGCACACTAAACAGAACTAACTATTAGAGTCAATGTAAAACAGTTTTCTATTATTGAAATTATAGGCAGTGAAAAATAGAAAAAATAAATTTTTACTATATATAGTTCCGAGTATAGTTAAACAGGAGGTTCGATCCCAATATGAGACTTAATCCTCACACGTAGTGATCACCTACCACTAAAAAGGTTATTTTAACAAAACACTTGATACTGAGCCTGTATCGGGCCTTACAACAGTTTTTTAGAAACTGTCATGGTGGAACACCCTCTAGCACAGTTCTTTATGGAAAAAAACAAACAATACAGACCACACATGGTCTCTTCCATAGATATACAAGGGAAATGATGAGTAAGTGAAGTTTGATGTGAGAATTTTTAGTATCCTATAATTCATGCACATGAGATAGTATTTGTAACAGAAAAACGCATACACTTACCAAAATTATAAAATAAAATAACAGGGTAGAGATAATATTCTAAGATTGAGTTGATAAAGATCTATGTGTTTTTAGTTTAGTTATTGACTCCTTGGAGTGAAGAAATTGTTGTTTGAGTCTTTCTCAATATGTTGTCCTCAAAAGAGAGTGTCGCAACTCCAGGGTCTTGCATTCAAGAATTGAGTGTTTTGCTTCTTCTATTGATAGAGAGTTGATGAAGCATTGAAGGTAGCCTTAAATTTGGTCCCCCTAAATTATCTTCTTGAGGATATTGGATTCACAGTGTATGCGTTGGATGGTTCTTCCTTGTTCTCTTTGGTCTAGAAATTATACTCTTTCTCTTGCATTCGTCTATCTTTACACACTCTCTCACACACACTTATTTTATTCTTTGGTCTTCACTTTAAAACATGAGGTCCGAAAATGGGAATAAGTAAACCATGTTTGGTACCACTTGTACCTCGTATTTTCCCTTGATACGGTCTCTTGATATGTCTACAATCAGCATTAATTAATTCCAGGAGAATTAAATTTACCAAATATGATAGTTAGAATAATATTAAGAACATGAAAATGTATGGAGTAGATTAATGAGAATTGGTATACAAGGAACGATAGTCTTCTGATCAGTAGGCTTCATCGATAGACTACATCGGTAGCCTTCTACAGTAACCTTATATCGATGACCTTCATCGGTGACCTTCAGCAGTTTCCTTCATTGCTTACCTTTCATCAGTGGCCTTTCATTGGTGACCTTTCATAGGTGACCTTTCTTCAGTGTCCTTTCATCAGTGACCATTTATATTTGAGATTTTTTGCACTATAAGCTTAAACAAGAGAGCTGTGAGATTAAAAGTAAAAAGTTATTACTTGATAGAAACTAATAATATTAATGAAACACAATTATCATATAATGAAAACATGATTATCATATAAATGAAACATGATTTGGGATTATCAAGGAAAGTGAGTCCAATACACCATTATTATATTTCCTTCCACCATGGTTATAATGAATGGATTCAGATAGAGTTATCAAAGGTGGAGATATTTCTGGGGGATGTTGAAGATATTTCACCATGATAATAGATTTTGTTTAAATATTTCCAAATACACTATACTATTATGTATATCAGACATATGATTTTTAATGTATGAAATATTAATTTAAAATGATGTAATATCCATGTATTTCAGGAATGGGTCACCATAGTGGGTATAAAAGAAACTTTTTATCCAAACATTCAATAAATGGATGATAAAACATTAGTGATAAATCCTTGAATTTTGGTAAAGGATTGACTAAGTGGATTCTTAGAAATAAATCATTGTATAGAAACTACCAGGTGGATGTGGCTCTGTCATAGTTGTTCCTAGGGATATGAACTCTCATAATATGTTCTGAGCATGACTCGGGGTAATCTCTTACATGACAATGGCCATTGATGCACACCTCATATGACACACAAAAGGGATATGATTTTGGAATTCACAAAACCTTCAGAATCCATCATTAAGAATTTAAATATATGATGGCTATGAAAAATAGTGGATGAACCAAGTTTGTCATAGATTACCCATGGTGTTATTATTTAGGGATATAATAAGTAAATATCATTATTTCATTGTGGTTTTATGGTATTATAATTAATTCTCATTCAATTCGTCTGGTTTTAGTAAATGGTGATGACCATATGGAACTATATTAATTTTTAATGTGATGAATGATTTGATGATGTGTTGTCATGTGGGATGACCACTCGAGTGAATGATGTCGTGGTCATGCCTAATAAGATTTCAAAGAACATGATTAAGAACTTATACCTTAACCAAGTATAGAACTCATCAAGGAAGAGAAATAATTAGTTATAAAAGTATTCAGGTAATTGATACCATAGAGGAAATAATATTTGGGTTCCATTTTAACATGAATGTGGAATGAATCACATATGTTAATGTCTTAGAGGAACAATAATATATTTTGACTGTAGAAAATAAGGGCACAAATAAAGTGACTATAGGGAAAAAATGAAGTGTTTTGATAATGAAATGGATGAAAATATTTTCCTACCTATGGAATAATTGAATGTTCATTGTTTCGTGTGTGGAATAAATAGTAATTATGAAACTCAATGTCCCAAGAGGTAATCTCCTAAAGAGGATAACAACAGTGGTACGAGTAATGGTTAAAATTCTGATGATGAAGAGAATACAGATGAAATGTGAAAGGGAAGAGGTATTGTGTTATAGAATGAGGTACCCTTAATAAGAGTATTTATGTATTTGGGTTCAAGAATTATGTTATATGAAATTATAAATATAAAAACAATTTTTTAGTTTATTTTTTTTGCTATGTCATTATAAGAATACATTTAATGGATCTGATGGAATAGAAACTTGATTTAATGTCATGGTTATGTCCATATAAAAAACATGATTAAGGTTTACATAACCCTAAATATGTTTCTTATGTTATAATAATGTTATTTGAATAATTATATGTTACATATGAATAATTTTATCAAACGGAAATTATTTCATTGGAAGATATTAAATTCCATTTTAAAAATATATTAATCAATCGTGGAAAATGTTTAAAACTTCTTAGATTTATGGAATATATAATGTAATCTACGTAATAAGGAAGCATTAGTGTTTTAAAAATGTATTTCTAGTAATTCGTGTAGTAACCATGTTTCATGAAAATTTACCATGAGGTTATTAACATGATTTAAATGTGAAAAACAATAGTTACTTTCTGATATATGGAGGATCAATGGTAATCTAATTTCAGGACTTTATTTCTAAGGTATACGAATTCAATAATTCAAAATGGTTATAGGGTTATCCATTCATGAATATTTTATGAAAAAACTAAATGGATGTATTTAAGAATTGATATTTAATTGATAACCAGGGCTGAATGCATATTTATTGATTTACATTATTTCAAAGATGAACCAAATAGTTTTTCAAATTATATTAGGATGGTTTTCGAAAAGGAAAATAGGTATGTCGAGTGACAAAAAATCATGTATATGAAAGTTGTGGGTCTTGAACCCATGAACAAAGTAAGATAAGGGTTTCACGCATTCGACTTGCCGACATGTTATCTTGGTTATGTAAAATTATTTTTCATGACAAATTATTTATAATGAAATCGTAGTGTTAATTTTTTTTGTTTATAGATTTAGAAATATTGATATTTAATAATAATTAAAGATAAATATTTATAATTTTCATTTAATTATGGACCTTAATTTTTGAAAAATTTATATTTTAGTGCTTCATCCATCAAATTTAATTTATGGGCATCCATTTCTTGAAGTAATTGATGAATTCAAAATTGATAAAAGAACCACTGAAGAATGAAATTCTCTATGTATAAATATATCAAGTAAATACATTTCCTTTTATTCTTGGTATGTAAATCTATTACTCAAATATATAATAATGATAAAAATGATATCATACTACCTTAATTAATGTTCAATAGATCGACTTATAAATCATCGTAGATTTTTGACAATGAAGCCCTCATTTTTTTCTATAATAATTCACTTTTTTTTTATTTATAATCTTAATCCGTAACAATAAAAATTTAAAATTTTCATCTATCTTTAATACTCACTCCCAACATATGTTCTCTTATGTGGAAACCTAGTAATATGTTACTTTGGGTAACAATTATGGTTCCAAAATTCCCTTTTTAATGGATTTTTTAGTATTATTTTTAAAATGATGGATTCTATTAACGAAACATTAAAGGACTAAACCATTGAATTCCCATAAGAATTTTGTGGGTGAAATTAAGTTTATGGCAGATATAATGTAATTCCAAGATATTGTGTGCATAATTTTATTTCAAATTAATTTTTCATTTTGATATTTTTCATTTCACAATATAGTGGAAATAGTTATCTATATATATTGAATCACAAGGTAAATAATTCTATTCACATGACACTAACGTTTTTGTAACTACACATAATACTAACTATGCATGTACTACACAAAATACTAAACTAACTTGCACTACCCACAACACCAACTTGGTGTACGTTACATTTTACACTTATGTTTCTACGATACATCATATTATATTTAATATTATTTAATTGAGATAATTATAACCTAGTAGATAAATTATTTATATGATTAGTAATAACTAATTTTGAAATATTAATTATAATTACTTTTTAAAATAAATGCTATGATTTTTGGTAAAGACCGTCTATGTTTAAAAAAACCATCTTCTCAAGTGAAATGATATTTATAGTAAACTTAATTTTAGGTAAAATTAGAAATTACATTTTATATAATAAACATTATTTTTGAATTTATAATGTATAAATTTTATTTAGTTTAGTATTTGGTATTTTTTGAAAAACTTCATTTTTTTAAGAATAGTAAAAAAACATTATAGTTAAAAACATTTTTTCCGATTAAATAAATATTTTGTTAAATTATAACTTAAATTTGATTTAAGGTTAAATTAGATCAATTATACATATATTAATATAATTTATGTCTTTAGAATCAATTTAACTGTGAAATTGAATATAAAAAACTTAATAACTTTTGAACTTCATTCTACATTAAAAATCTGGAATTTTGTTCTATCTGAGGTATTAGCATTAATCATAACTTCTCTTCTCATCTGAGTTTAATTTAAAAAAAACATATATAAACCATTATAATAAGTATAATATTTGTATTCTAATTAGATCAAAAGATTTTTGACCAAAATTATTATTAAATGTGATTAAAATTAATCACGATGATGAAGGTTAAATTAGGCATAAATAGGGACTAAACATTATTCTTAAGGGACCAAATGACCATACCACATGTCGAAAACCCTTTGGAAGGCCATATTCCCTCCATAAACCTTCCATCTAAAATTTATGTTTGTTTTTATGACTTTTATTAGGTAAGAACATGTGTACACCTAACTTTTTTTCAAAAATTCCAAGTGAGTCCCTTTACGTCACTCTAAGAACTTATGTACATCTGAATTTTATTATTTTTTTACTTCAACATGATAATAAAAATGGAGAATGTGTTCATTTGAACGTATATATTTCTATCCCCGTGAATGATTTATTCTATTTTTAACTTAAATATTCAAAATATTATTATAATAAAAATATATTGTATATAAATAATATTTATATAATTATTACATTTTTTAATTATGATATAAGTACCAAAAGAAACAATATAACAAACTAAGGCACATTCAAAGAACAAAGAAAATATTATCTGATGTGAAACCTTAATGTAGGATGGTTTAACAGTTTGTAACACAATTTCATAACCAGTCCATATATAGAATTAGATTTACCAATATAATTATATAAAATTTGTGTAATAAATATCTATTTATTATATAGGTGGCTCGATTGAGTACCATGAGTGTCAAGACCCATGGTCAGTAGATTTCATCTCACTTTTTATTTATATGAGATACATGCTATGTTCACCACTCATTCCCTTGTTATGGTTTATGTACTTCACATTATTTTATTATATGTTATGTATACATAAATTTCTGGGTATTCTCAAATCCATTTTATGATCTATCTTTCATGTGATTTATTTTTAAAAAGTTACCAAACCTGTGAAATTGTTTTGTCTAAATTTTCATTCTATGAGTCACATGTTTTTTATGCACCTAAATTCCCTTTCTAGGTGAATATATATCCATTTTACATTTTATAAAACTAATTTAATTTTTTAATGACATTATATTCTTCACTTAATTTCCTTTTACTACACACAGTGTATAATCCCCTAATACGAAGTTATAAGAGACTATTGACAGAATATCATAATTATTCAATATTGATTATTTTTATTCATACATGATGAAATATTATGATCCATCTCTAAAAAAGATTCATAAATTATAATATCCCCAAGTTATTAATGATTTATTTATATATTGGTACCATTTATTCTATTATTTAGTACATAATATTGTTAATAATGTGTTTTTATGAAAGATCGACTTTACCCTCTATTTGGTCAAAAACATGTGTTCCTTTAAAATCATGATTTTAAAAGAGGGTTTCCAAGAATATTATACTATTCACATATGATAATTAAATGAAATGTTTACCCTTTTTTATTTTTACAATCATTCATAGTTATATTTTTGTCTCTTTGCAAATGTGGCATTTTTCTATGATTTTTAGTATTAAAAAAAGATTGCATTTCCCCCATAGAACAAGTAAGAATTTGTCTTCCATATACCATTTGAATCATTATTTTAATGTTTAATGGATAATTTGTAATAAAATTCTATTAAATGTGTTTCTCAATGAAAATTTTTACAAAATGTTTTATATATTCTTTTTAAAGTGCTAAAAATTTTCAAATGGATTCAATGCTTCTTATATAATTTATGAAGGTGAATTATTTTTAAAATTATTTAAAACATATTTTATAAGTTTTCATGAAGAATTAATTTCCAAATTGTTTCAAGGATATTTATTAAGTAATAAAGGTATATTGATTTGAAATTTTATTTATGATTTATTTAAATATTTTCAAGGAAATTTTTATTAAATCAATTTATGTTAATTTTTTAACATATAAAAAAATTATTCCGAAAGTTTGCATGAATATTTTATATGTTTTTAAGGAATATTATTTTCAAAATTATTACAGTCTTCATTTATTATTATTTCACAGTATTTTCAATGAAAGTAGTTCCAAAACATTTTGACACTCATTTTGTACGTTTTCGAGGATTTGTTTTCAAAATATTTTCAATCCTTCTATACAAAATTTTAATTTATTAAAAGATAATTGGTTTTTAAAAGAATTTATGTTTTAAATAATTTTTTTTCAAAGAATAAATTATATTTTCCTTAAGAAATGTTTTGAAAATATCATTATAAGTTATTTTCCATCCACAATGACATCTATTGATGTCACTCATGATATTGAAGTAAATTATCCAAAAAAACGATTCATATTCATTCTTTAATGGTTTATGTATTTATGGAATTATTCTTATAAACCACATTTATATTTCATGGGTTATATGATTTTCAAGCTTCTAATTTTCATGGGTAATTCTTATGGTGAAATTATTATGAAATATTTATCTTCTCATATAGGTTATGTTATGACTAAATATTGATGATACACATTTCATTTCATGGGTTATGATATTATTGATGATTATTTTTTGTAACATGTATATATGATTTCAATAAGAGATGGGTGCGAGAGATATATCCCTCAAATGGATTTCATAAATATTAATATCCCATGAGATAGACATGGATGGAATGAGAGATAATCTCTGGATAATTTTACATTACTAGAATTATAAATGAACTTGATTTAGTATTACAGATATGGAATTAGTAATGGACTCGGTTCAGTAATATAAGAGCAGAATAGGGTGTTAAGCAGGTTGAGTAATGGACTTTTTCAAATAATATTTTCTCCTTTGTAATTCCATCACAACTATAGAAATCATTATAGATTCTTAAGTACCTTCCAAAATTCCATGTTTTATTCCTATATTATGCTGTCATGGATTATGTTTTTTACATTATTTTATGATTCATGTCAAATTAAATTACACTCTTAATTATGTTATTTTATATTAAGGATATGATCTTCAATTTTTTTCCAAGTTCCATACCCTTCTATTCATGTTATGTTAACACATTTACATTATTTACCTTTACTAGCCACCTAAACTCACACTTTTATTATGTTTCCTTTCCTATAGGATTTTAAGAAAGGTATTAGGTATAATTACTAATGGAGGAGATCTTTATGGTAAATTTTTATGATCTTACACTATAATATAATATTTTTTTGAATTATTCCAATGACACCAAACTATTATGGTCCTTAGGCATGTATTTTTTAATGTACTGAATAGTAATCTAAAATAATGTAATATTCTTGTATGTCAAACTTGAGTTGCTATAAACATTGTATACAATGGAAGAATATATAAATTTGATGGTACATTGGCATTTCCAGGTAAATGTCATGACCATACAAACATGGGTTGGCATTGGGTGGCCCAGACACAGTATGTGTGACCCTTAAATGTTATGTGGGATGACATGGCCACTGAGCATTGTCCAAAGGATAACACGTATTAGTATTGGATTGGGAGTATATTCCAGGTAGGCCCCTTACACACCATTTATCCCCATTTTGGAGATTCTTACCCCTTGCATATCCTTAATTTTGAATCTAATTTTGGTCTATGAGTACCATGTCTTGAGTGTTTTAATCATAGAAAACTATGGTATCATTCATAGTGTATTATAAGAAATGATATGATATGTTCAAATAATGTATATTATTGAAGTGATTATTGATGATGGTTTGGATCTATTGGGATCAAAAGAGTTCCAGGTAGAGATGGTACTATATTATTTACATTCCAGGTCCATTATCCCAATAAATTGTACTCCCCTATCATACTAGGACATGATTCTTTTGTATTACTTATCTAAATAGATAGCACTACTTTATTCAGTGTGTGGATACTATTACCATAGATATTTTAATCCCATGTATAACTGAGGTGTACATCCCCCATAATTATTATCTATAGAGATGCCACTCTCTGGTCACACCAGGGTGCATGTCCTCTATATATGAGGATAATACTCCCATATCAAAATATTTCATGTGTCCCCTATATTCTAAAAATATGATGATTTTGAAATCCCATGTCACCCTTTGGTGTATTTACTCTATCCATAGAGGCAATACTCCCCTATCACACTAGGGTGTGGGTCCTCTATTGTCATTTTTTAGATAAAGTTGACACACCCTATCATACTAGGGTGTGGGTACTCTATACTAGTTATTTAAAAAGAGAATTTACTTTGATGTCACACCAAGATGTGGGTCCTCTATACTAGGAGATGATAGTACTATAGAGCTCTATATTTTAGGTTCTCTATATTCTTCATATAGGAAGAGGTATTACTGCATGGTTATATCAAGGCATGAGTCCTATATTCATGGATTAGTTCTATCCAAATTATTAATAAAGACATGCAAGATACATTAATATTTTTATGGAACTTTGGATCTACATAAAAACTCATCATCGTAGGTTGGGATGTTAGATAGAGATCCAATTTCTATCTCATATTGATTTATTAGATGTTATCATATATATTTGTTATTTGGTTAAATGTCCTTATTAGTTTGTGTTGTATTTATAGTTATATCATTTCTTCTATATCTCCCTAAATAGTTTTCTAGGGGTGTCCTACGAGAAATTTATACACTCTCCATTATATGGAATATTCTATCATGAGTCATTTATTAAAAAAATAATTTAAATATAAATTATTATTAAATATATTTTTATGTATACTATGGATCATAGACCATGTATGGTGGGTCATATTGGTGATATAGAGTATGGATCTCTAAACTTTTCTTTTCCATTTATTTCCAGCATATGAAATTTTCTCTATTTTGGTATGTATTTTTCCACTAATTTTTTTATTTCACTTCCTTATACACTTTCAACCCCTAGAGATGATTACATCCATGTAT
This sequence comes from Viscum album, assembly GCA_963277665.1. NCBI lineage: Eukaryota > Viridiplantae > Streptophyta > Magnoliopsida > Santalales > Viscaceae > Viscum > Viscum album. The sequence goes on along the minus strand of OY728162.1, from coordinate 1,360,889,888 downwards.
TATATTCAATAAGTTACTATCAATTATAATATTCTTATTTACATATTAATGGATACAGTTGTGTCTTTTCCTATATATACACTATGAAAAGGACTATCATTTTAGATACACCATCTTGGTACTTTATTGTAGCCTTTTCTAATGGAGTTGGGCCTGGGGTATGATAGTCAGGTATTCTATAGACCATGAAAATCCTAGTGGGTTGGGTTCTTACAATGTGTCATCATAGTTGGTTCAAACAATGGTTGGTTTTTGGAGGTTTTCCCCATATTAGGTCTTGATGGGACATGTGGACATATAGTAAAACTTCTTCATGTGAATTTATCAAACTATGGATTTTAGTGTTTGTGTGGAGGACAATGTATCCTTACCCCATGTCTCAAAAAAATAATTTATCAACTCCACTTATTGTGAAAACTGTTTCAATTATCAATGATACATGAATTATATAGGATTGAGTCCTTTGATTGTAATTCAAGAATAAAATCCCAATATATATGTTATCATATGACTATAGTATGTCTAGACTATATTCACCATCCCAATATGAGGATATCCTACAAGGTTAAAAATTTGGATTGTGATGATAATTTGATGAGTGATGAGGCCCCAGTTTGAAGGTTATCTCTTAAGATCATTCATCCAATAAGGAATGTAAAAACATCCAATCTGTTGAGAAGAATATTGTATAAGAAGATAATAATGAGGATGCATTCAGGTTTTCAAAACATTGAGATTACCAATTCTGTGGTCCAGTAAGTTTCCTTGGTGATCCAGATCCCCCAGAAAAAGGGGATTGGGTTTAGATAGTGATTCAAGTCTTCAAGATTATGTGTACCATCACTACCAATATTGATTCTCTAACCCCTATTCAATTAAACTGAATAACTAATTCCTAGGGGCTTCTAGTAAGTATAATGCATGATGATTCCACACTATCATGGAATGACATAAATTAGTTGTTTCATGAAAATTATTACCACCTGTTTGTATAGAATAGCTATTTGTGATGTATATGATAGGGATGATAGATGTTCTTTATGTGAGGAGGTTCACTAAACCTAATGGGTACCTTATATACATGATTTTAGATGGTTTCATTTGGGAGTGAAATATTGAGAAAGGTTTATTTATATAAATTCAATCTACTGTGGTACCCCAATGCATTCCAACATATGATAGAGTTTTATAGAATGCATGGATGATGCTAGATTTTTATACATGGTATTTTTGGTTATTTTTTCCATCAATTTGTATATTATGGATGTGTAATATCCAATGGATTATAGATCATAGGATTCAAGATTATGAGGCATAAAAAATAATATAACCATTCACTTTTTCAATCAGTATAGAGTCAATATAGTAGACTATGTTAGTACCAAGAGGGGTGATGATATGATTGTGATTGGAGGGGTCACAGGGATCATGATATCATGACCCACAATTCAGATAGAGGAAGAAATGTAGTCAATGAACTACAATAGAAGATGTGGCATCATGATCATGGTACTCACATGCTTGTCCATGGGGAATCTTATTGATGTAGAGCTAAAAGACTTTCAGGTTAGGCTCCAAGATGAGAAACCTCTGGTGGAGGAGAAGTTATGAGCTACATACCCCACCACCCCTTCTATGGATCACACATGATACATAGGTTAATGGGTGTTTTTTCCATAGAATGGAATAGACAATACTGGATTATGGACTATCAGATCATGAGATTATTAGATGTATGATATATCATTATTCTACCAAAACTTCTAGACTTATAGACAATGGTGTGATACATACCATCAACTACTTACACTTAGTCAGAGTTCTAGAGAACCTAATTAATACTTTATCCAATAATTCTTGCCTTCTTGTTTCAATAAAGAATTCATATTGAATATAACTTATTTCTTTGTAGTGCAAATGATCTCTAAGAGGATATCGTTTCCCATGGGACCTCTATGTCAGCACTATGAGACCCGATGATGTAATCTGGGGATTGGATTCATTTTAAATGGGACGAGCCTATATTATTAGTCACTGAATATGAATCATATTCCTTAGGATAGATGGAATGATAATTTCCATTGTGGGTAAATGAGATCTCATGGTGGAGTGAGTGGGTTTCCATGTAAGAATCCCAAACCCATCACCCATATTTTTTATATTTTTCCCATGTAATTATATTATCATTAAATATATGGATTCCATCCATCATGGATGATTTTATTGATGTCTTCCTTAAGGAATTTAGTTGAGTGCCTTCAATAATAGTGTTTTATTTTTACATCCTGTTGGACACTATGGATATTTAAGTATCTTATGAGGCATCTCAAATGACACTAATATAGCTCTTTGAGATGTGGGTGTAGTTGGAGGTATTTCAAAAATATAGTTTCATAAGAACCTATGTGTCCACATGTGAAGAAAATGACTGTTTTTATAAAAAGGGAAAATGGGAGAAAGTGGATTTATTTTCAAAATCATCACCTGAACATGGATATGATAATGTATAAGTAACCTATTTCGGGGATTTATGACTCATTTGATCCTTTTTTAGGTGTGATATTGTTCTCAAATATCAATCGATAGTGAAACTACCACTAGTTTAGGGTTTATGAATCTAATATTCCAAATCTAAAATATTGAGTTCAATATGAACATGTTGAATTCCTAGGGATTCCTTTCGATTTGATTAATTCCCCAAATGTGTTTATGGATTTGATGAACTGAATAATATATCCATACATGAAAAGATTTTTGGTTTGTTTTATTAATTACACATTCAACTATACTATTTCATAGGGGTAGCATGAAGAGAACAAGAGGATGGTCATAGACAGACTCTATGAAATTTATCTTTATTGTATGTTCTCGATGTTTCAATTATGGACATGTGAGTTCTACATTCAATAAATAGTAATTTTTGAGAATGGATTAGTTATAGAACCAATGAATATTGATGAGGTGATTTCTTGGGAGCCACCAAGAATCTAAAAAATGTTCACAGTTTTCTTTTCATATAAGGGTACTAAATGAGGTTCCTGGATGAATTATTTCTTGGGAGCCACCAAGAACCTATAAAATGTGCATAGTATTTTTTCATATAAGGGTACTAAATGAGGTTCCTAGGTGAATTTTCTAGTAAATTATCACCATTCACATTCCTAATGTTCGAATGGTATATGATTAAATATAATCAGGGACAATGAGGATCCATTGAGATGTTTAGAATATGGCTGAATAATGATTTTATTTTGAAACAATCATATGAGGGATTCTAGTATATAGTATATTGTGATGCCTTTAGAGATGGTATCATCTGTTTGGTGATGAAATGGTCAGTAGGACCTCATATAGGATGAGGATATTGAGACCCTCCATAAATAACTACTTGACTCATGAAAAAATGTAAGAAGCTGTAGTATTCACTATATGAATGTGGAGGCTCTATATTATGGTATTTTTGTTTTTTTGTTTACTCAAAACAATTGAGTCTCGAGTATGTATTCCTATAGGAAAATATGAAATTTAGACAGAGGATCCAGATGGGGTTATAATACGACTATAAATTTATGATTCTAAATTAATATGTTGGTTCCCAAGGTAGAAAATTTCATTGGTCGAATGTTCCATTATATTATGAAGGATGATGCATCTGGGTAGTTTCCTTCTTTACAGCCGACCATGTGGATAAGAGGGGTTTAATTTATCTTAATTCAAGGGTGTTGAATCCTCATATTCCCCAGTTAATGAGGGTGGGATAGTTGGGATACACTGACACTGAGGACCTAGGTGACCAGATATCCTATGGAGTTTCACTAAATAGTTTATATGAAGGGAATCACATTCCCATTTTCAAGGGTTATATGGTGGATCCTATCACGTTGTGAGAGAAGGGGATGAGGGAGTATAACACTACACTGTATTCTATAAATTCCTATAAAATGTAGAGTTATATTGACCTCCAGAAGAACTTATGTAGGGCTGGAATGAGGTAGATCATAGTTTGTCTGTTGGCATCCCACATGATAATATGTGAAGGAGGTGAACCAGTTTCAATCATGTTTATTATATCCTCTTGATATATCAGAGTATAAAATGGATTTAATATCCCTTGTATTTTTGACATTGATTACATTGCCTGTGAGTATCCATGATACCATGTTGGTGGTAGTTGATCTTCTTACAATTTTGAAACACTTACGTTCAATTAGGGATAAATGTTTGTTTGAGATTCTGGGGAATTTTTAAATGTGTGAGATTATTTCCCCTCATCACATTCCTTTAATGATTGTTTCCAACAATGATACATGATTAATGTCACTATTGTGAAGAGTCTTGCAGGTGTCCCTCGAGACACAATTGGGGATGATTGCATCATATCACTCATTAATGGTTGGGATGATCAAGCACACTATATATGTGATGGATTAAATGTATAAGTATTTTGTGTTACATGCCGATTAGAGTTATGAGGATCACTAACTATTGGTATATTTTTTTAATAATAATATCTATCACTCAACTATCATCATGGCACATTTCAGGGCCCTGTACATGAGACCATATGGGATCCCCATTTGATGAGCTAAGTTCAGTGAGATCTCTCTTGTATAACTAGAGGTGGTGTGTGATGTGGGGGATGGTCTTGGTGATCCATTTTTTATGAAGAAATACTAGATTTGATATAAATATGACACTGATAAAGTTTGTAGGACTTTCTGTTGTTAAGGATAATTGTTTATAGAATAATCAAGTGGAGAGTGATCTGATTTCATAAAATATTCAATATTGAAAATCACCCACATCATGGATGATTGATCAAATATTTTACATCTTATATATAAATAAAAATAATAAACCCAAAAATGAATGAGATTGAACAAATCTTATTTAAGTGGTTCTGGGAAAACAATTCCTAGTCCACTCCACCAACAAAATACTCTACAAGTTTTGTAATTTCCAATTTCACAACCCTCTTATAGGGGATATCAGATAATTAAAATTAGTTGTAACATTACACAAAGGTCATAGAGTATTCAATTAGGCTCTACCTTTTATAAATCACACCCTCGGTCTTGACACTCACTCTTACACCAAGTGAAAATAAAATAGAATGAATAAACACTAGAAAAAAATTCAGCATGTAATTTCTTGAAGAAAATGAGAGAAGTTGAATATTCATTCAGAGAATATGATAGTATTCAATATGTAGTTTGGTATGATCTTATTTGAAACTTATAAACAAGTTTTTTTATCATTTTTAGTTATTCTTGATCATTTCTATGTATATACATTTATAGTATTCATGTGTAAAAGTGTTCTTGTTGTAGTTATAATCCTTCATTTTCTTATCGTCATTTCTCATTTCATGCAATTAATAACTCTGGAATTTGTATATCCACTTTAAATTTGAACATAATTAGTTTGTTAATTCTAAAAGTTGATTTGATAATCTGTTGATGATACTTGAAATTAATAACTTCCATGCGTTCCTTCCAGATATGGAATAACATTTTCTGGTATTGTTGTCAGGGATCCTCTTCACTACATAATATCACATTGTGGAAGGAGGGACAACATACATAATGAAATTTAATTAAATAGGAAATATTTTTTCTAATACATTATAAAATAAAGGGCTGACATAACATGTGATTAGGATTCTAATCATGATATTTTGTATATAGATAATTATTTGTAATATATTTAAGTAGTGGTACTTTTATCCATAAGATAGACATCTGGGTGAATTCTTATGTTAAACTAACATCAATACTACATATTATAATTATTTAGTGTAAGATAAAGAAGTTACCAATGAGATATACATAGATTTCAAAACACCCCTCATTCTTGTAAGATAATCATTTATAGTTTTCCTTTTTTTAAGTCCATATTTTCTCAAATTTTCATTTTGACTTATGCATCTGACTAGAGAGTTTCCTAATCAAATCCATTCTTGTCATAAGATAATGTATTAAATAGTTAGATAAACTTAAAATATATATTTTATCCAATTTTGATTAAATGGAAGATATTATTTGATTACCATATGATAATACTCTTTAGTTTATATCAAATACATCACTCAATGTAAGGTAAGCACTCAAAAATTTTGTTTAAAACAAATAAGATAACCTTGTTAGAATAAACATTGGGAATCATGAATCCGAAGATCAGCTAAAAACTATGATATTTTTGACAAAATAATCTATCCCAAAATTTACCCTTTTTTAATTGATCACAAACCCGATAAAATAACAAAATAATTCATAAAACAATTTTTTATAATTTTTAAAATATAATGTAGGAATTATTATGAAAATTATTATGTCTTCCCCATTTTCTCCTACATGATTTAATCTATCCCATTGATAAAATTGGCCAGTTTCTTCTCCATATAATAATAAAAAACCTAACATTATATGTTATTGCATTAAATTTTTTATTATATTTTTCTTTTCCCCCTTTTTATTATATCAAATATATATAGAACATTGAAATGCTACAAATATTGTACAAGAAAATTATAAATAAAAAATTATCCATACTATTTTTATAATTTGGAAAAAAAAATTTAAAAAAGTAATTTTGATTATTAATAAAATAAAGAAAGTGACATATGAATAAAAAATAAATACAAAAATATATCAATCATATAGATAAATATTTTAATCCTTATAGAATAAAATGGTAAAGAATACATATAACATAACTAATGAATAGTAGATACAATAGATATAATCATTTAGATAATTAACATCCTAATATTAGAGTTAAAATAAATCAAGGGATCATATTTTTTCTAAATAATATATTTAAATGTCTATATTTTCAAATAGAAAGGCATAATTATAAATTTTTTGAAGTAATTATTTATTGGGAAACAAAATAAAACAATATAAAAGTATATTTGTATCCAATGTTGAACATGAAATGGTTCTTTGGGTTTAGTTTGTTGAAACATAATGTATAGATTAAGAGTTAAATTGATTCATGTAGAGGGGTGCTTTCTATTTTTCCAAAAACATCACCAAATGAGTGTAGAGATTCACCAATAACCTCTCAATATCACTTAGATATCCTTACTATTTTTTATTGTATTTGGAGAGGAACATAATGGTTTCCCATAAAATCGATTCAATCTTGGATTTTCCATTTGAATGACATCATCTATATCAAACATTTCATTATTCTTTTCTATGGATGTGGCATGGTGATCAGTGAAGGGAATTCCATCCTAACATATTCTTTTCATATAAAAAAATAATCTACACATGCATCAATCATGTTCATAGGTTCATTCATAAAAAGGTATAAATGTTTTTTAAAACCATTCATTATCCTCTAAAATAAATTTCCAAGAGGATTCCTAATATCACCCATTATGTAAAAATATAATATTTACATCTTCATCCATAAAAACCATATTCTCTATCCTTCTAACCAAATAATAAATTGAAATAATTTCTTTCACTTTTAATGAAATTGGATATTGTGGGTTTTTAAAAAAGGGATCAACTTATTACTAATTTTCCTCTTCAATGTATTATTTTTCTTTCAAATGTTTTACAATATCCTAGTTTGGAAATTAAAATATCTTCCCTAATAATTTAAAATTATTTTCCATAGATCCAACCATTTTATGCAATCTATAGATAATTAAACATACATATTTTTTTTACTTGAGATGTTAAAATATTAATTTATGAAAACTTTTATTGTAACAGAGTACTGATTTCTAGTTTTGTCTAATCAAATAATGAGATAATGTAATTAAGAAATACATGAACCTGTATTATATCATCTAAAATGTATATTTGAATATCTATAATGAATTAATTGGTAGTATTTCACACTACGTTGAGGTGATTTTATAATTCATTTTTTAAAATCTATTGACACTCACTATAAATTGGAATAGACATCACTTGGTTAGGGGATTCCATGGAAGGTTCCAATGGTAAATTTTCAACCACTAAATAGACGACCAACATCACTTCATTCACTACTAGAAAAATGATTTTTCCCAACGCTTCTATACCAACAGTTTGTAAAAACCATTGGTATAGGTACCCTTTACAAATGGTTTGGCCAAACCATTGGGAAAGCCCATTTTTTGGCTACCTTTCCCAACGGTTTGGCCAAACCGTTGGGAAAGGTTAGCCTATCCCAATGGTTTGGCCAAACCATTGGGGAAGGCTAAATTCTGGACCACCATTCCCAACAGTTTGGCCAAACCGTTGGGAAAGGGTAGAATATCCCAACGGTTTTCCCATACCGTTGGGAAAGGGTGTCCAGAATTCAACCTTCGGCCAGAATACCCAAAAAAAAGCAAGACCTTTCCCAACGGTTTTGCAAACCGTTGGGAAAGGTCCTTTGATTTTTTTGGATTCTACTTACGGATAACATTATATAAATCAAAATTTAAAATAATTAGAACAATACATATATATATTTGTGAAATTCTATAAACAAAATTCATGTTAGGTTAGTGGTTAAGTCATTCTGTTATAAACTAGAGGTCCTGGGATCAAATCCCACCGGATGTTTCTTTTTTGAAATACATATACCAACGGTTTTGAGAACCGTTGGTATAGATTTTCTAATTACTTATACCAACGGTTTTCAGAACCGTTGGTTAAGACCCTATACAAAAATTTTTCCCAATACCGTTGGTATAGACCTATTGTCATGGTTTACTTTCCAACGGTCCTCCAAACCGTTGGTATAGCCTATACCAACGATTTAGGGACCTATACCAACAGTTACAACCCGTTGGTATAGGGTATTTTTCCAGTAGTGATTTTCACTATATCATTAACTTATAGGTTAAAAAAGAATCCCTATTTCATATCAAGATTATAATAAATGATGTTTTAATGATTCCAATTCTAACATAATCATTGATTAAAATTCCCTATCTTATTCCCCAACTATTAACAACTCGTTTTGAGGAATCCTAGATTGAGTAAACAGAACTCTATTTGTAAAATGTTTCCCATTAGACTTCAGTAATTGTCTCATTATAGACTTATTGATTTATATCAGCATTGGGTCTAACATTTTGTTATAGTTCACTATAAATTGATCTTATTCAATCAGATGAATCTATCTGAGCTTAATTTTCTTTTTCTCATTTTCTCCATCTCTAGAAATAGTTTGACTAGTCTTGTCAAATTATGGTACGATTATTGCATTATTTTCAATAGTTAGAGAAATATCTATTAAGTGAGTTGTACCAAACATAGTTGAAATCATTCCTCGACTAACATTTATAAATCATGTGAATCTAGTAACCAACTCCTTTGTTTATAATGAAGATAGGATGACAACAAGTATGTGGGATGTATGAGTATATGTTAAATTTAGATCAAGAGAATCTTACACTCTTGACTATAAAACTAACCCCACAAACACTCTTCTTTCCATTAGTGTCTTTTGATTGATAAAATAATTTCTAACCATAGATAGAGTTAACCTCTGTAATGATACATTTACAAATAAAGGAACCTCACCACCACTAGATAAACATAACCCACATTACTCCCCCTGAGTTGATGTAGGGTATATTCTAGTCTTTTCATCTGAACTCACCGGTAAAAAAATTATTTAAATAATAATTAAAATACAGATCACTTCTTCTAATAATGGTTTCACATAATTTTAACAACCCATGACAGTGAGTTGTGGCACTTTTATACAAAAAAAACAAATTTTTCAAAAAAATTATTCATAACATAAAAAAACGAAAATAAATTTACATGATTGTTTTGTACATTTATCATATAACTTACCACATAACATTTTATATTAAAAATATTTTTAATCATAAAAATTTATTGAAATTTAACATGTTGAAATAAATTTTATTCAAACTCACTATTTCACTGAGTGATGGAGGGTTGGATTAATATGATGGTGAATTTATTTTCTACTTATAGATTCTATAATTTATTCTTCTATATATAATTATATATGAATAAATAAATTATAATCTCAAGAGGACTAATTTCATCAATTGAATGCCACAAGGTATAAGAATCAGTGTATCTTTCATGCTGGATTTTAAAAACATCATTCATTTGAAATGAAGTAAAAAAAATTGATTCACAGTTGCCTATAATAAATAATATTGTCATCGAAATGAAAAACTCTATTTTCGTAAAATTGATGAAAATACATTACAAACACAGCCTAATTTCATCTATCATTAAAACAAATTCACATCCATGATGGTTGATATCATTCTTGAGTAGTATTTGTATCCATTTAGCTAGTCAAAATCTATCACCCATCGACTAACTGTATTCATAGTTGTTTGCTGGTGATTGATTCTACTAGATGAATCACTTTTGGTTCTATCTTTTTTTCAAATTATACAATAATATTTGAAATATTGGAGGGTTATAGAAGAAAAAGATTGTGTTCTAGAGAGAAATTGGATTCAATGATTTGAAAAGTGATTCATGTGTAATTATAACACAATTCATTTCATTTGTGGCAATAGATGGACCATTTAGTGATGTGAAAACTAATTATTACTATTAATATGTGATGTGGAATATTTTATTTGACTAATTATTAAACTAGTGGAAAAATAAAATAACTTATTTTCCTGGAATAAAAAATTAAGCTATGTTAAAAATAACATTATGTAAAATTAAAAAAAAATTCTGAGTTATTGATTTTAAAATCACAAGTTGCAATACGTTTAGTAAAAATTTCTGTCAATTGAAATTTTTTGAAAATTTTTTTTATGATTTATCATTCTTTTTTTATTATCTCATAAGAAATGGTGTCTCAAATTAATGTCATTTTTTCAGAAATAGATTATCATATTTTTTTGAAATATTTATAGCAGTTATATTATCTCATTTGAAAGTCATGAAAATAAATCCAAATTATATTAATTAGTTTTTCAATCCTAAAATTTATGAAAAACAACTACCTACTGCAATATATTCGGCTGTATCTATTGATAATGCTACAATGTTTTTTTTCTTAATCAACCATGAAATTACTGATTTTCTAAGAAACTGTCCCATTCAAGAGATGATCCTAATATATAGTCTACATCTTATAAGATAATCATTTAAATATGAAACTAAAGTAATGCATGGTTATTTTAGAAAAATAATATACATAAACAAACATAATTTTAATTATCATAAAATTTTCTCATATGCATTTGAATTATATTATTATGGATTATGTTGAAATGTTTCTCTAAAACAAACTAAAAACATAAAATATATTATATGTAAAAATATTTATAGTAAACATCCAATTATTATTCAATGAATCATGTTATTAACTTTATCTTAACTTTCATCCATATAAAGTTTCTTATTGGAATACATAATAGTTTAGTAAGTCTAATTATTTTCATGTAAAAAATTCTTAAGTAAATAAAGTATTTATTTTCATTGGTTAAAAATATTTCAAAAATAGTTTTAGAAATTATAAAATCCCATAAAATTACATAACTTACCCATTGTACACGATTAAAATTATTTCATCATAAGCGTTGAAATATTATTACATTATCAATCATTTATTGATCCAAAAAATATAATTTTAATCATTTATTTCTATAAAAATATATATAAGGATGATTTTTTCTTAAAATTTTTTGGTTATCTGTTCATGTTATAAAATAATTTGATAATATAAATGAACATAATAGTTAATACTATTCTCTTAGTTCTTGTTTATGTCTATATTGAGAATTGGTATGTTCAAAATGAGAATTTTCAATGTGAGGATCATCGAAACAATGAAGTGTTTTTGCATTAATTTCATCATTTAAAGGAAAATAAATTTAAATATCCATCAGATATAATATTATATTCTTATATGTTTCAAATTCATAGAGGATTCTAAAATCTTTAATCCCAGCTATAGGATAAATGGTTTGTTCATAATATATTCCTTATTCTATATTGTATCATTTGGAATCTAATTTATCATAATTTAATGTAATTAAACCATTACAATAATTCTTATTTAAAAAAATTATTCTAATTATTTGGTAGTCAAAGAATTTTTTAACTAATTCATGAAATGTTTACATTTTTACTGATTTAAATATTTTTTCATAGACCAGAACAAATTATAATTTGACAAATAAACTTTTACATATTTTGGTTCTAGCAGGTAAAAAAAGGGATATAATTATTCTAGAATTCCTATATTAATTTTATTTCTTACTCTTTCATATAATATTCATATAATGGTTTCTATAGGATGGTATTTATGATTCGAAGGTAGACTACGAAACATATTTTTTAGTTCACTATTATCATTCCTTACTATATTTGGATTAATATATTCATCTTCTAAATCGAAATCCATGTTGTCTTTAAAGTGTATTTCAAGTCAAATATCCTTGATTGAATCAAATTCTCCATTAGTTTGAATATTTTTGTGATCACTGATTCACATTCATAAAAATTCACATTAGTTGATTCATCAATATTCTATGAACTTTTTTTAAAAATATATTATCTTTGTAAGTAGTGGTGAAAAATAGAATGTAAACTTCACAATCCTTTGGATAAACGTTCACTTATTATTTGTGGGGTTCAAAATATAAACCATTAATCGAAAAACATTTTAGTATCCTACGATTTTTTTTCAATAATTCTAGAACTCATAATGGTTTATCTTAAATATAGGACTTATTAATACACTTTTAACTACATAACATTATTTGATATCATCCTTAGACCAATATATAGTGGGGATGTAATATTTATACAAAAAAAGGACTATAAATTTGATAAAAATTACTATCCCACTATTCAACAAATCTGTTATCTTTTGGTGACCTATTGATTGATAATATATGTTTAACTCTTTTATTTTAAGAGTATTAATTCTATTTAGTATTATGGAATTCAAATCCCAGATCAAATCTTAAATTAAAGATTTTAACATCCATTTCATATTTATAAATCTTAAAATAATTTATTAAAATAGAACATGCTTCATTCATAATTCATAAACACAAAATACTTGTAAATCAAAAAAAATAATCACCTAACACATTAACAAATTATTTTCAAGAATGAATTTTAAATCTAGTAGGTCCGGAAAAATACATAAGGATAATATTAATAGATATAGATTTTTCAACTTCATTAATTGGCTTATAAATTAACATTTATTAATTTCAAATTCCACATGCTTCACGTATTTTTATTATTCTAATTTAAGGTTAGTAGAGTAAGAAATAAATATTTTTAGGAAAATTTGGCAAGGAGTGAAAATTTTATTGTTGAGGCCTTCAATAACTAATCCACTACTATCAATTTCATCATTCGAAAAAATATAATTTTTTCTGAAAAATTAATTGTGATCCAATGTGTATATATTATCTATTCTTGGTGTTTTAAACTAGAGAAACATATCTTGGAATAATAAAAGTAATTTTTTGAGAAATGAATAGAATATCTAAAATCAAAACATTGAGATATATGTGTTAGGTTTTTCTTCAATCCATTAATGGAAGGAACTCTTTTTGTGATATTAGACTAATGATTTCCAAAAGATCCAAATCCAACTATTTTTTATGAGGCCAGTTGCTTTCCATGTATCATCGATTAAATCCTAACTCCAAATTAGATATCCATTTACAATAGCATCAGTTTTATTCTAGATCCTGGAAGATGCATTTTCACGTTGTATGATTCTGGTGCTTTCTCGTCTAAGGATCTATACAGGTTGTCGTGATTGGGGGAGGAGGTGGATGTGTTGGGGCTGTTGTTGTAGAGGAAGGAAATTCCTAGAAAGATTATTTTTTCTATGGAGGATTAATAACATTGTGTTTTCCATAGATGAAAATATCTAATGCATGGCCATCTCCAGGGTTTCGACGTCCTCCAATTGTCGTTTTCACAAGGTAAAGACCTCTAATCAACTCTTTTTTAAAACTAATTGGGAGTGTTCTATCTACAGCTCGTTTAGTGACATTAAAGGCTTTTGTTTACATGAGACTCACTCCTCAAGCATTTTTTATTCTTGGAACTACGGAGCCACCACTAAAGGACCAGAGATAGATGTGAGATCTTTGGTCCTTCGTGTTGTAATCTTGTTCATATGGAATGATCAGAACATAGCACGCTTTGAGGGGTTGTCCACCCGGTGTGACTAACTAATCATCTGCACCAAAATCTTTCTAAGGGATTTCACTAGAATCATCAAATATGGGGAGGACTCCCCCATCTTAGGATTATTGATGCAGGGATCCCTTCCCTACCAACTAGAGGCAGACAAGGGATTTCGATGTGTTAGTGCCCTCACCGCTCAAGATTGAAACTCAGCACCATTAAATCTTTTATATCTGGTACTCTTTGCAGAGTGGGTGTTTTCAGGTTTCTAGCAGCTCTATAATTATCTAATTCATTGAAGTTATTATCCAAGTCCATTTTTTACAAGCTGAGGGGATGGCCCTTTTCACTGGTCTTTGACTTTTCCAGCAAAAGAAGATCTCTATTGCAGTCATGGAAATGGATTCCATGGTTCTTCATGACTCACTAAAGGGCATTGGCTAGGTTCCTTGGTCTATCATTTATAATATAAGATGGTGTAGAATATATCTCCATAGAGACATGGAGGTTATTCACATTTGGAGTGAGGGGAAAAAAGTAGCAGACTTTCTTGCCTATTCTACAACCAAGAGTAATGATATAACATTATTTTATAGTTTAAATTTATTACATCCAAAGGGAGTGATTATAGTTAGAGGTGATAACCATGAATTTCAATAATTTATACCTCCTTAAAAGACTCCCTTTGTATTCAATTTCCTTGCTAATAAAATTCATGATCATTTTGATGATGTAGATTACATCAATCGAGGTTTTTTACTGAAAAGATTAGAAACCCCCACTCATATGTCATTAAAAACTGCAATCTATAAACCATTTTATAGTTACTATATTGTAGATCATTCCCTAAAATGATAGAAAATATTATTATTTTTACCCAAGCTATTTTGAGTCAAGCAATTATTGCCATAAGAGACAAAGGTATCCAATTGTTTTGTATTTTATAGAAAACAATGAAACTTATTTCGAAAAATATTTTACAGGAAGTTATTTTTTTATTCCTCAAAATTGCAGATTCTTCATATTATAAATGGTTAAATATTTTAATAATTCACCACAATGAAAAAAGTTTAATATATAGTTTTATTTCTTTTTGTAAATACATAAAAAAATTAAAAAAATGGCTTTTCACATTGACTTCTAAATCTGAAAATTTTATTCCAAAGATGATTTTTAAAAATAGTTGTATTGATATAATATTCTCTTTAGTAAATAAAAATGTAACATCCTTAATGTTTTGAACATCCTTATGTAGGTTCTCTTTTCTATTTATATTTCAGATATTTTAGGATTTTGACATTTCAAATTTATTTTCCATGTTATAAGTATGTTTGTTCATGTATTCCACAACATTACAAACAATATTATTGGAGTTCGGGATATCCTATATTTTCATATATATATACATTCATATGTAGTCTTTAAAATGGTAGAATATCAATTTAATTCATAAAATTATTAGTTTTAATTTTATAATTCAAATTCATGCTTAGAAGAATAATAATAATGTACCTATTCAATGTTTCCATAATGAATATGTTTTCCATCCTATTAATAGATAAACCTTCCAATTCTAATGATGTTAATTCTCTATAATATTTTGAAGCACTCCAATCTTCATTTATAAAATTTTTAGACCTCATCTTAAAAATTTGTTTCTTTATATATTTATTTAATCTCTTTTAATCAATCATAATTTTCAGAACATTGGGATAGATATTTTCTTACTAATTACACTCACAAAATCTAAATTCATTATAATTTTTCCCAATAATTGTGTACTTATTGAAAGGTATCATAAATCTTGATCTATTTTTATATTATATTTTAAAATTTTGAGAAAAATGAGAATGTTCATTGTTTGATTTAGAATTAATTTCTGAGCATTCTTATTCATATGTTTCAAAAACTATTATGATTTTGTTCTTCATATCATCAAAATAAGTAGAAACATTCATGGAAACAATTTTCTTTCTTTTCCATTTTATGTCCTATAGCTTCAATTTCAATTTTTTCTTCATACATCATAATAGTTTCAATGAGATCATTTAAATTGAAGAATTTTTACTTCTATATTTAATTTGATGGAAATTGGGATTTGAAACCACTTATGTTGTATGAATCTATGAAAACTTAATTCTTTTTCACTCTTAGTAATAGCTTATCTTATTCCAACAATGTTTTTAATAATATCAATGGTTCTTCCACATAGTGGAGTAATAATTTCTACTTCAAAATTTTTTAATCAATCAAACATAAGATTGCATATATATATATATAGATTATCTATGAGCATTCACATTGTCGGAACCTTCATATAAAACATATATACAGTTTCAAATTTCATGTGCTATTTGAAATTGAGAAACAATTTTTAATTATTATAATACTAATCCACATATTTTAACATTTAGAACATAGTAATCAACATAATATTCTTCTCCATATTTAGCTTCTTGTGATTGAGAGTCTTTATTAGAAATTTCATAGTGATTTACAACTTCGAGATAAACATTGATGTATTGAATCACCATATAGACGGTGATGTGTCTCTTCCATCAACCATAATATTTGACATTAAAATATGGAACTCTAACCATTGACAAACCTACTTATTTATCTACTATAGAATCAATAAGACAATAAAAAAATGGACTCCAACCATTGAAAAATGTGACCAACGATTCACAAGCCTGAGACCAATTTTTATCTTAGAGAATTGATAACTGAAAACACAAGTGGTTGAGGAGTTGAGTTTTTAATATTTTCTCTACAAATTACCTCCCTCTCAAGGTGTGATCGGTCAAATATTTTTCATTAATAAATATGGTTAGTAGAAATAAAAACAAAAAGAAAATATGTCGAACACATGCAATTTATAGTTGATTGGGGAACATAAATCCACAATTCGATTCTATCGAAACTCTACTCCTTGTGTTTGGTGATTTTCACTATAAAATACCATCTTAAAATCATTCATATAAAATTACATGAATCATTCACATAATATAACAGTCCATGGTTTTTCAACCTTTGTATCCCTTTTAAAGTCCTACACATGGTCTCAACACAAACTCTTGTACCATGTGTAAAAAAATAGAATGAATAAACATTGAAAAACTATTTCCCCGCACTATTTAAAGCATCCACTAAAATAATTTGATGATTTATCCAAGGAATATGATAGTCAGAAATGTATATCATGGGGTGATCTTTAATATAGTTTGAAAACAAGTTGGTTTTTTAAAGGTGGTTATACATTATATTTAATATGTATAGGCATTCAAAGTATTCAAGTGTAAGTTATTTTTAATGTTTTATCTCCGGAATATATATATATATATATATATTATCATCATTTATCTTTTCATGAAGAATATATCTTCTACTTTAATATCTACTCATTATATTTTAAATACATAAATGAGATAATGGTAATCGAAATTTTTTTATTTTTTGATGATATTTTAAATTAATGAATTGCACATTTTTTGAAATATAGAATTACCTTCTGTGGTAATGATATTAGTGGTCAAATTCTTTGTATCTTTCAACATTCAGAAATATGACACTTTATAAAAGTAAAAAATATCACTAAAAATAAAAACATTCATTTGATTCATTTAAAATGAATGAATTGATTTACCGAGTGATTATAAAAAAATCCTGATATTCTTCGTGAAGATAATTCTTTATACGATATTCAACATGTTGTAATGTTCTCTATAAGATAATGTTATAGAAGACATCTTCAAATATAACAGATATTCAACTTCTTCATATGATTAATTTATTTCTATACCATGTAATATAATTCTTCATCGTTAGATATATATACTACATCGGTTTGATACATACCTTCCCAAACATCACTGCCTCTCATTAGATAATCCATTTTGAATATCATTTTTCAGAAATAACATCTCGTTATATTTTTATTCTAACTAATGCATCTTGCTTGATCATTAAATTACTCAACCATTATATTTATAATATTTTGTCTGACATTGTTATATAATAATTCAAATAATTATTTTTCTAATTCTGATTATTTGGAAAATATTATTTTATTCTCATAATATAAAACAATTTTGGGAAAATAAAATACTTCACTCAATGTATGATAAACTCACTATAAAATCTCTCTCACATAGGATAACGTTGTTTGAATAAACGTTGGGAATATTATAATTATAATAAAGACATAAAATCTAATTGTTGGAACAAAAAAAAATCTATAATATGATATTCAAGTAGGGAGAATATATTTTCTAAAGAGTCTCCCAGTTATTATGATTATGGAGATTCTGATGGGGTGGCATGGTGTCCTCAATGCTTGTCAAGCTTTTTTTGATCATGTAGGGGGTTTATGTTGTTTTTAACACTACAAATGACTCCAATTGTCCTAACTAAGGAGAAGTGTTCATGATCCAATTGATAATATTGAATAGGAAGATTTGGACATCAAGGAGGGATTTCCATTGAGGAGTACCCGATTGAGAACCAAAATTGATAGGAGATGATCATTCATGGATAAAACATTATAGTTATTTATAGTCTATATTTTAATGGGGGAATATTGGACAGATCATTAGAGTGAAATAGCTAATGGGGGATAATTCTCCTAAATATATGTTTTAGATTAAACATTGTGACGAAGAAATGTATTGAAGGAAGGAATAATGTTGAGTGTTTTATATTTACTTAACAGTCATTGAAATTCATTAATGAGTATTTTTGAAACTATGAGGTGAGACATATTATGATTATGATGGATCGTGATACCAAAATTAATTTTATAAAAATATTAAATACATATATATCTGAATCATTATGTTTCTTTATAAAATGTGCAATCTCAGGATTAAAGTCTATTAAAAATTATGAGTCCTTGTATGAATTTAGAGTGTTGTGTTAACCTTGTGCATTACCTTGAGATGTTTGATTCCAAAAGATATGATAATTAATCCATTAGTGATTATTATAAGTGGAATAATTAATTATCATATTTAATTAATTAGTTTAATATTATAGTCAAATTTCCAAAATGTAATAACTTGTTATAGTACACTATTCGTTAGAAGCATAACCCTATGGTTGTTGAGATGTTGATTCCTCACTCTTGATGACAAGATCAATATCAGATGATGAACAAATATCAGATTGATGTGGATCAGTAACTACTGAATCAAGTAGGATTTATATATATTTGGGGAATGAAATATTCATCATTGATTGACGCAATCATGTCACAGGGCTCGTAAATTGTGGCAACTTACCTTGATTAATCATTTGACCAAGGATATTTGATTATCTAATATTGATTATGTTTACAATCACCCTTTAAATGATCCCATTTTCACAATAAATGGTTTTATTGAATTTATTTTATTCATATTACATGATATTCCTCTTGATTCCCTTATTTGAAAACCTTCCATTAGAACACTCGACCAATGATGTTTATCCACATTTCATGTGAGATTCATAGAATATTATATTTTTTTCATCACAATTTTCCTATAGTGGCATGATTAGACTTTTAATAGTTTGGGAATAAGGAAAATCGAACAAACTGATTAATGATTGTATTATGAAGGATAATAGGGATGGAATGTTTTTGATGGAAGGAATTTTATTATATGATGGGGGTTATGATTACCATGTATAAGGGATCTGAGACTATTTATTATCACTAATGAGAGGTTTGCGAGTCATGATACTACATTGATTAATGAATTAGACATATGTTATCCATAAACTAGAGTCCATCAGTCAATGGATATAAATGATCTCCTTCTATTTCTAGTGGAAAAGTGGTGGATGTCACAATAGAAGGGGTGGATATAGAATCCATGAGAGGGATATAGACTTCCTACACAATTCCCAACTAGATTGAATTTACTAGGATGAAAAAACAACTTGTAGACTTCTTTCTAAGACATATAGTTTTTTTCAAAACATACATTGATCACACACTATGTCGTTATGCCCAATGTCAATGTGACACTCCAAGAGTTCCCAGGCTTTGTGCCAAATACACATTCCCAGGACCCCTTGTGGGAGGACACCATGTGCACTCCGAGAGTAATAGAGAATGTTATAATACCTTGGCACTGCATGATACATTGTATGTCCAAACTGACAATGGTAGGAACCATAATTCTATGAAACACTATGTGGGACCCATACATGCTATGTATTGTAAAATGAACCCCTATTCATGTCTAGATGGGATTAGGGCACGTCTGTGGAGAGGAACAATATTCCATGAGGATCCCTTACATGCAATGTTCCCCCTATTTGGGAAAATTATACCATTATATAACCTATATTTGGAATTGGATTTTCCCCTAGTATAGTCTATCTAAATTATTTTTACACTTAGAACATGATACTGGACATTGTGGGGTATTCTGATATACAATATGTTATTTTCCATGAAAAATTTTTCTTTAGGGTAACCTTCAAGATGAAAGTTATTAATTATGATCATCAGATAGTCCATGTAGTTATGATACACCCCTCCTCACAGTGTGAGTCCTCTATCCATGAAGATGGTACTCCCCTATTGTACTAAGGTGTTAGTCATATGATCTCTATTACCATTGAGTTGGTAGCACACTATATCAGGTGAAATTCTTCTATGTATATAGAAATTACTCCCTTATCATACTTAGGTTAGGGTATTATTTACATGTTATCCATTAAGAAGGAACTACCCAATCAAATGTTGGAGTGGTCTCTCTATCAATGGGGATTGTACTCCCCTATCACAATAGGGATTGGTATTCCCATGTTAAATACATAAAATAGATAGCACTCCCTTATCCAACCTATGTTTGGTTCCTCTATACATAATGATAGTATAACTCTATATCACTAGGCTGGGGATCCTATATACCCTTTCTCTAAATAGAGACAATGATCCCCTTTCAGACCAGGTTATAAGTCCTCTTTAATAATTATTTAGATGGAGATGGAAATCCCCAGTCAGAGAAAGGTTTAGATCCTGTTTCAAATGATATTGTATTCCCCTATCGCACTAGGGATCATGACCTCTATATTCATTATATAATAATTTTGGCACTCCTTTATCATATCTATGTGTGGGTCATCATTTTTAAGAGTGGTTCACTCATGCTTCATCATAAAGAAACTTGAGATATTGGCCATCGATTATGAACATTTTGAGATGCATGTAGACTCCTTGTCCTAGGATGGGTTATGAGAATGAAATCATTTTCACTCAATTCTAGTGTTTATGTTAGAATATATTTCTATGTTGTTGTATTTAATATCCCTCATTATTTTATTTCATCTTAATACTTCAATCATTTCTTATATTACACAACCATTAGTATTCAGGAAATCATACATGGAATGTATATACTAAACCCTACATGGTGTTTTCAAACAAATATCATTTCTATACTAGAATATAAAAATATTGACGTTTATTTACGCGGGGTATATGCATACCTGGGGGTGTAAACAATGTACAGTGGTGTGTTTTGGTGATCTAGATCCTAGAACTCTCAACTATTATATTATATTTATCTTCTGGTTTGGAAGAGTTTTATGATTGGAAAATCAAATTTTCATAAAATTTTGGATTTCCCCATCTCACTATTTTTATAGCATCAAACATTTTATTATATAATATTTTTCATTACATGAAAAAAGTAGATATTTTAAATATTCCTTTCTCAAATATCTGGAACATAATACTTAAGAACATAAAAATTTATTTTAATCCACTTTGAAGGAATATGCATTGCATTATCCTATGTTATATTTAAATCTGATAATAAACTGGGGACATACATTAAAGGAATTGGTTGTGCATGAAGTTTATCAATGGAATAAACAAGGGAAACATTTTTCATGTTTTCATAATGAATATTTATAAAATGATGAGGAATAAACAAATATATTAAAATATAGATCATGAGGAATTACATAACAAAATAAAAATGAACCATAACATGGTAATGTTTCTACAACATTTAAATGATACATTCATAAGAATATCCCAATTGTTTGTCACCAAGGATTAATAAACGAAAATTACAATGGTTATTCACCAAGGTATTATAAATCATTTCATATTTATATATTAAATTCTCTTAATATAAATTTGAGAAATAATAGTGTGCACCCTACATATGTAGTTATTTATTTCTTCCACATATATCATAATAACTATTTTAACAAATAACTCATGAAGAATAATTAATGACTTTCTTATCAAAATACTGGCATACAAAACTCCAAAGGACATTATTATTTCATCATTTTAGCCCCTAAAAAAGGGAATGTGGCTTTAATTTGAGTAAATCACCAAATAAAATAAATAATTTCTATATATAAGATAATAACCATGTATAAATAAAATGTTGGGTATACACTCATTGAAAATATACGATAATTTCATGACGAAAATAGATACATTTTCATAAGTAATTTGGCTGAAAAAAATGTATAAAACCATGTTTTGGAAAAGGGAAAATGATAGGGGAAAAGGATATAAAAATGATAAAATATAATATGAATGTAAGGGTATAAAAAGATCATAATAAAATATAGTACAGATAAATTTTATATGACACTTGAAAAAAGTTGTTCTTGAATTAAAGTGAATGGAAGTATAATTCCTTTACCTTGAAGAGTTACTTCTAGTTATTACAGAATATGTTCTTGGGTACTTGAGGACACCCTGGGAGGATTATTTAGTTGGTAAAACAACAATTAATTTTGGGTAGATGGATTTGGAGTGAATTAAAATGGTTGAATTAATTAGTATTTATATAAATATATGGATGATAAGTTTAATAATTTAAACGTATGGTCTTTGGAAATAATGGTTGTGGAAAATGAGAAACCATTTTTTACAGTTTTCCCATGGTTTTTAAAATATGGGGGATATTTTATGTTAATTTAATCCACATGAAGTTAGAAACAATTTTTATAAATTCTTTCGAATGGAAAATTAATGTTTCCACTAAGTAATGTTTTTAATTTCAATGTTTCTATTATAGACATTAGAAATTATCTCTTAGGATTAGAAATTTATTTAAATATACTCAAATACATTATATTATTAAGATAACATACTTTTGGATGTTGATTGTCATTAATTAATTATTACGTCATTCATAAATATAAATTCATTAAGCATACTAAAGAATCAATACTATATTTTTATAATTCACAATAAAATAACATAATTTAAAAAATTCTCACATTTCCTAACTAACCTAATTAATATTTTATTATTTCAAAAATGATACTAATTTTATCATCATTGTTATATAAATATACAAATATTTGATTTTAATTAAAAAAATTATTTTTATGAAGAAATATTAGGTTGTAAGTTATAATCAAATTTCTAACACATAAAAATTTATTAGGAAATAATTTTTTTTATAATTATAATGTAAATAATATTATTTTTAAGATACTATTTTTTTAATATAAAAACTATTTGTAATAGCTTATTTTAGAATAAAAATAATATCATTTCTGAAATGAAAAATTTTCATCTATTTTTTTAAACCAAATTCCATCTTAATGAAACATATTTTTTATTAATATAATTTTTTATTAGAATGTAATTTATAGATAAAGAATTTTATTTATACAATGGAATTACGAATTATGTAACTATTTCCACAACATAGAACCCCTTATAAATCCCACACACGATCTAATGGTAAGATGTAGGATAGTGGTAGATTCCTCAGATTGCTTGGCTGACATCGACCTAGTGGAATATTTAATTAAAATGAACTTATCATTGTGTATATTTTGGTCTATATTAAATAGTTTATGATTGGCCTAGTATTGGTCAAGTGGGAAACCCAATGACGTTACCTCCCACCCCTGTTCTAACAAATCTATATCGCATGGTATGAATATACTTATTGTGTCCATTGAACTCATTAATGAATTAGTAGTCCATTTTAATTATATCTTTTATATAATAATTATTTTTTTATAATTGTTAACAAGAATTTAGTTTCTAACACTCATATTCTGAAACAACCATAAATTTCCAATGTTCATATAATGGTCGAATCCCAGAGTTCACATTTCCCTTTATACATTATAAATAACACATCCTTATTTCATTCCATAAATATCTACCATTTAACAAAAGGTAACAACTAATCGAATTATATGATGTTGATTGGTTTAATAATATGATGTTTTTTTATACTGTTTTCCATGGGGGTATGTTTCAAATGAATTGGATTAATCCATATTTTCTAATTGTGGATGTTTTTATTTTATATTTTGTGTCAAGTTGTAATATATGGCATTTTAATTGGGTTTTTATCTAACTATTGTAATGATCACTGTTAAAGAGATGAAATTATATTGGTTTCTATTTACTTTATACATGTATAATATTATATAAATCATATTTATTCATAAAACAAACATTATTTAAAAATTTTGGGTAATGAAATTTTTCCACCCATAAGAAATTTCATCCCCAAAATATCACGCGTTCTCTCACATAAGAAATCATGTTTGTACTTTTGTCTCATTTTCTCCTCTAGTAAAGAAATTTCAAATTTATATTTATGGTTCCTCCAAAACACATTCAAATGGTGGGTTGTATTGTTGTATGGAGCATTGTATCTACTCTCTAGGATCATCATCAGCTTCTCTAAATAAAGGGAATCATGTTCCATTTGTACATCCTCTAGATTCAATACATGTGAGGCATCAGATATATACTTCCCAAAGGGAGATACATCGAATACATCATGAAAATGATATATAATTGGTGTAAGTCCATGCCAGTGGTTGACATATCCCATGAGATCAAGGATTTCATTGGGACCAATATACATGGGGATAAGCTTCCCATTCTTCCCAAAGTACATGCTTCTCTTCCATGGTGATATTGGAAGGAAAAAAATTGCCTCTTCCAAAAAAACCCCAATTCCCATTGTTGATTTTCAGCATATATATTTTTCCAACTCAGATAATCCTTAATATGTTGTTTTATTTCATGAATACCTTATGTCATGCCTTTTAATAGATTAATTTTAATAAGTATTCCCTCACCAACTTCATCCCAACAAGTGGGATTTAAACATTTATTACAATATAGAGAATCATATGGTGCCCTTTGAACACTTGAGTGCAAGATATTGTGACATGTAAAATAAAATAATGGGAGATGTTGATCTCATCCCCATTATATTCCATTTTTCATGTTCTCCGCATGACTGTGATTTTATGAATATCCCCATCTGAATGGCCATCATTTTATGGGTGATAGGTCCTAATGATGTTTAATTCAGTATTTTTAGAACATTAAATACATATAATTTTTTTTATGTCAACCATGGAGCATGATCAAAAATGAGAGAAAATGCCTCCCCAGGAAGTCTCGCCACTTCTTTTAAAAATATCATATTAGGTTTTTAAGAGATAAATCATTAGTAATAGAGATAAAATGGGAAATCATGGTTATGAGGTCCATTATACCCCATATCATATATTATCCTTTTTATTATTCTAAGGTACCATTGAAAAATTTAATAGTGAAATTGTCGCACATCCATTTTAGTATGGGTAGTGGTTGTAATACATCCATAGAACATTGTCAGTATTCCATCACTTTTTGACACACCAAGCACCTTGTACCATATTCATAAATATTAATTGACATATTATCCAAAAAATAATTACCATGAAGGCCCACACACATTTTATCCCTTCTGGGATGTATAGATAATTTAGAGATATGCATGTCATCAATCATTTCATTCATTATCTTCAAAATACATAGATCACATAGACTTGTGATAAATTTTGTTAAATCTTCTTGATAATTACTAAATTAGGAAGGCTTCACATTATTCACATCCTTTATTTTCTTCAATAGTAAAGGATTTTATGTTTGATATTTTTTGACCTTTTGAATTAATTATTGTTTCAAAATCACTTGAAACCTGAATGATGATGTCCCTTACCTCACGATCTACATGGCCAAACATCATTGATTAGTGGATCTCTTTGAGTTTTCATTTTTTCAAGAACAAACTTTTCTATTCTAAATAATGAATCAACTATACTTTTTTCTATTCCAGGGTGATAATGAAGTGAAAATTCATATTCATTAATAAGTTCCAACCATATCCTTAGTCTCATGTTCAATAAACTTGTCTTGAATATATACATAAAAATATTGCAGTTTGTCTATATATCACATTTATGTACATAAAGAATGTGCCTCTATATATTCATAGGAAAAATATCTGATGCTAGATTCAATCCATGCATTGGGTAATTCTTCTCCTAATGATTTAAATATCACGATGCATAAAAAATAATTGTTTCAATTTTTATGAGGACTAACCCAATCCCTTTTAGATATTCATCACTAAAATTATTGAATAATTATCCAATAAAAGGTAGTGTATAAACAGGTGTAGTGACCAATAAATTCTTCAAATCAAGGAATAATTCCTCACAATTCTATGTCCAAGTGAACATGGACCCTTTTTAGTTAATTTTGTTAGATTATTAAAAATTCATGATATTTTATTTCAAAAATCACATACAATGTCATACTAATCCAAGAAAATTGAAAATCTATGTTATGATAGTATGATGAGTCCACATATATAAATGATTTTTCTTAGTAGGCTCAACAAAAACGCTTTTAATGGTTATAATGTTCCCCAAGAAAATTAATTATTTTAACCAAAAT
This sequence comes from Viscum album, assembly GCA_963277665.1. NCBI lineage: Eukaryota > Viridiplantae > Streptophyta > Magnoliopsida > Santalales > Viscaceae > Viscum > Viscum album. The sequence continues at coordinate 1,360,863,035 of OY728162.1, read as the reverse complement.
TCACATTATCAAATAGCATATCATTCTTCATAGTTTTCAATATATCCCTTATATGATCCTTGGGATCCTCATTAAATTTTGAATATATATGAATATCATCAATAAAAATTTCCACAAATTTATCAAGGTTGTCCTTAATGATTTTATTCATCAAATCTATAAATACTGAAGGATAATTACTCGATCCAAATGTCATAATAACACACACATATGTCTGAAATCATGATCTGAAAGAAGTAATGATAATATCATCATTCTACAACCTCGCTTGATGGTAACTAAATAGAAGATCAATCATATAGAGGAATTGAATCCCATGAAGCAGGTAAGATATATCATCAATCCTTGGGATAAGGTACTTTTTATTCACTATGAATGTGTTATGTTATTTATAATCAATGCATTACTATATTGATAAATCCTTATACATCATAATGAGAATATTTTCTCCCAAAAGAGACACACATGGTGGGAGAAATCCATTCACCAAAATATATTACATTTAATTATTTAATTCACATTTCACTGCACCATCTATTCTAGATGGAGTCCTTGATATAATTTTGGATCCCGGTATTTGTTCATTGGAGAACTCTACATCTCTTTCCAATGGTGGTTCATGTATCTCATCAAGAAATAATTCATTGTTTTCTTGAATTATAGGGACATTTTCTATTGATATAATTTAATTCTTTTCTTCCTCCCCATGAAATATTTCTATAAATTAGGTTAAGGGAGGTGATTCATGACTAAAACCGGGACTATATATCCCTCCATAGAAAATAAATATACATATTCCATTGAAGAGTAGTAATATATAATGGATTATATAGTTGAACATTGTTTTGTACACTGAGTTCCATACAATATCTAATATAGTTTTGAATTGTAACATGGTAATGAAAACTAGATTTTTGATGATATTCTTCTCTACAAAGATAATTTTAATAAATTTATGTACTATTTATTCTTGGATAGTCCCTTATAGTGTCTTGATTGATAACACCGCTTCTTGAAGCGTAGGGTCTGATTCTATATTCATTGCAACCATGGGTGAAATGAATGAATGAATAAAACCATAATCAAACAAATACTTACTATCTTTTAAAGAACAATGAGAGAACCTAACACGCAGTATTTTGGGGATCTAATTTAGATGTTGTAATAGAAAATTATTGAAAATGATCCTTTGGACTATGATGAGGTTAATGGCGATTTCTCTCCATTATCGACTGATAGTGATAGTTACTAGAAATTTTTCCATCCTAACCACACATGAAGCAATGGAAGTTAGGTTAATCTTACATCATATTCCCTTTTTTGTTTGTGTTGAGAAGTTGAGGCTCCATCTTACCATTAAAATTCTATACAATATGGCCATCTCATCCACAATTTTATCATTTTCCACTCCTTAGAATGAATTTCCTTGAATAATGTTTCCCACTTTTTTTTAATGTCGTAAGATGAAAATTATTCCTTCTTCTTCAGTGTCCAATATTCATTCTAGAGTTTGGGTCAAGATATCTATTTTTTATTAATCCTATGTGGCCAATACATTTCTTCAAACTCTAATTCAACCTTCATTGAACTGTAAAATATCTCTTCATAACATTCATAACCACTATTTATAATAGTCATTCATATATGTGGTCTTAGTCCATTGAATAATCTATCAACATTTACCATATAATTCATATGAAAGGTAACAGTGTATCTATAATGTCTTGTAAATTTTATCATACAGTTTCCCACTATTTTATTTTTCATCTCATTTTGATCGATGAATTTCTTCTCCATTTTTTTTCACTGAACTGGTGAAATATTTATTGACATGTATTTACCAAAAATCTTCCAACTCTATTGAAAGAATCCCCTTTTTTGGGATCGTGATTGTGATCATTTTCCAATACCGATTACATTCTCCCTCTAAGTGGTATATTGCATGGGTGACTTTCTCTTTCTATGAACAATGGAGTATATAAATGGTCTTCTCTATATAGCACATACATTTTTTCAGAAATCAGTGGGTTGATACATCCACTAAAATTTAGTGGTCATTTAAAAATAATGGACTCATTATAATGTTGTTACCTTTGAGGTAAATCTAGTCACTGACTTGATTTAACATAATTTCTATTACTTGAGATAGTTTATTTATAATTCTCGTGATGTTTCTAATTACATCTTCAATCATAGGGTCATTATAACATCATCAATTATTCCAATAATTTATGTAGTTAAACCTATTTATGACCATTTTATGAATGAAGAAAATCTAAGTATTAATTTTCCTTCTTTTATGAATCATATAATAAAATATAATTTTTTTTCTGAAAACATTATGATTAAATATTTTATTATTCATCAACAATTTAATTTTCTTGTCATCCGCTATAATGGTTTATAAAAATGTTTTGAATAACCCAACAAATCCCATTAGAGTGTAAAATAAAGAGTGTAGTAATACATGTTATCTTGAAAGAATTCATGATTGAGTCTAACAGTATGTTGGGTTTACAGGTGATACCCCAAGTTACTTTTTTTCTAGTACAACATCCAATTTTTCATATAAAAAGAGGAATTGTTTAACTCAGAAACCAGTTACATAGTATTTCACCCAAACCATAGGGTTATTTACTATATTTTTCCATTTTATAGTGTTCATACTAAGAATTTATATTCCTAATACACAAAAATAACTAATCCATCATTTGAAACCAATTATGAAATCCTTCCATTTATTTCATAAATATTTCCCCATATAGAGTAAAAATGGAGGATCTATTAAACATTACTCTCTGGGAAATCAGGAACCTAGTATACGAAGTCATAAAAAATTATTCTAACCAACTTGAATGGAATAATAATTTGTTTTCCTTATTTTATATTTATATCCTCTCATAACCTAGGGACTCACATAAATGGAAATGTGTGAGCTTGATTCCTTGTAGTGGAATAAACAAGGGAATCATTTTGTATCTGATCATAGTGGACTACAATAAGAACATGAGACTTTATAATATATCATGAATAATAGATAATGAGGAATATAATAATAAAATGATAATTAACCATTAAATATAAATTTGGAAACAAAATATAAATGATACATTCATAAGCACCCCAAATCTATTTTGTCATCATGGTGTCATAAATGAAATTTACCCTGGTTATTCATTAAGTTATCATAAAACATGTCATATATAGAGACTAAATTCATTAAATAATGGATGGAATCACTATATGTGAACAACCTTCATATTTATAAATTATATTGAGACACAAATATCATAATAAATCATTTCATTTATAACAAATACATAATAATGATTGGGTTTCTTATCAAAATCAATGTGTACAATAGTTCTCAATAAATTGATTTTTAATTCATTTTCTTCGCCAATAAAAGGAAAGTGGGTTTTTATGTGTAAATACCAGAATTAATGAATTAATTTCTTCATGTACGTTAATATAAATTTATAATAAAATTTTTTGGGTGTATAAAATTAAAATAGAATTAAATTTCATGAGGAGAAGAGAGAAATTTGGAGTTAATAATTCGGTAGCATAATGGTAATAAAACATGGTTTTAGAAAAGGGTAATACAAGAGGGAACAAGGGTATCCCATTCATTAAACATAATTTGAATGTATGCATATGAACAAATGGTTAATAAAAGAGAGTGAACATAAAATTTGGATGACATATACCAAAATTTTATCAATAATTGGAGAGAAAGGAAATATAATTCCCTTACCATGAAAAGTTATGCATAAATCATGAGAAATGAAATATTAGGGATATAAAAATACCTAGTGAGGTCTCATTGGGAGGTATAAACACTAAAATATCATGGTTTATGAACTATAAGTTAAATTAATTGAATAAATTATTTGGTATTTATTGAAAAAGATGAGGATTTGTTTAATAATTTCCAAATATATGTTGTGGAAATGATGGATGTGGGAAAAGAAACCCCATTGGGTTAAAAATATTTTTGCCCATATTTTTGGAAATTTTGGATAGATTTTATGTTATTTTAACCTAAATGAATCAAGAATAATTTTTTATTACTTATTTTTGAATGTAAGGTAATGTATCCCGCAAAGAAATATTTTTGAAGACAAAGATTTTATTTTTGAATAATGAAATTAACTAGTTTGTTGGTAAATTGTTTAACAAATATTAAAAACTTCATATTAATAAAATAACTAAATTTACGTCATGTATTGTTGTTAATTAAATATTAAATCATTTTGACATAATTATTATGTAATTATTCATTCTAAAAACCCAAAACTGTATTTTTATTATTCATTGAAAGAAGAATTATATTAGAATATTCTTATAAATTCACTCTAAAATGATTTCAACACGATGATTTTAAAAATGGTTATTATTTTACCAGAATTGTTCTCTAATTAAGATAATTTAAACATTTAAATATTAAAATAATTATTTTTAAGAAAACATAGTGGGTTGTAAGGCATAGTTATATTAATGACTATTAAAAACTTCTTAAGACATAATTAGATTATATTTGAGTTTTAATCTAAAAATGATTGTATTTTACATATATTTTAATTAATATAAAAAATATTCATAATATAATATGTTATAAAAGAAATATATTTTATGAAATGTAAATTTGAGTCACAATAATCAATTTATCAATTCGACCTCGATTAGTGTTATATTTTATTAAGAAATAGTATTCCAAAAATTTAATTTTTGGGATAAAAGTTTTATTTATAAAAAACAAATACACTTTATTTAGCTATTTCTATGGAACATAAACCCTTATATCACTCATGTGCGACCTAATGCTATGGTTTGAAATTGGTATATATTCATGGGGTGGCTCTGTTAACATTGACCGACATGTAATTTACACTACCTTGAACATCACCAACATGAAATTCCATTCTTGCATCACATGATAAAGCTAAACATGGGATTTATCAAGGGAGAACCACAATGACACTAACTTCCTCCCATGATTTGATAAATGTTCTTCATACGGCACAAATCCACTTATTGAGGCTATCACTTCTTCTTTTTTCAATAATTATCTTATGTCTTTAGTAACTACAAAAACTAATGATAATGTAAAATTTATTACCAAGAGAATAATTTATAATTTTCATATTGACCAATAGTCATATAATGGTTGAATCCAAAAGGTCACCTTTCCCATTATACTTTTTAAATAGTACATTGTCATTTCATTAAAAAATTATCAACCATTTTTTCCAATGTAATATATTATCGTTTTCTAAGATGTTGATTGATTGAATTATATTTTATATAATTTCTATAGTATTGTCCATGGGGGAGATGATTCTACTGGATTTGACCAATCTATATTTTCCCATTATGGCCTTTCTATTTATATTTATTGTCCATTAATAAAGATTGGATTTTCAAATCGATTCATAATTTACTAATGTAATTATAATTATTAAATATATAATATGTTATTCATTTATCTTGATTATTTCATGTATAATATTATATAAAACACATTTATTCAAAAACAATAATATAATATAAAAGGTTTTGGTAATTACATATTTATAATCCCATGAGGATATTGTATGCATGTTTTTTTCTCAACATGTTGCTATATTTTATTTATATTTCTATGTAAATATGAAAGGATTTGGTTAGTTTTTTGTGTCATGTACTTTGGGAGAAGGACTCCAACATTAGTTATTTCTTCCCAGTTCTTGCTGCCACACCCTGACCTATGGAGGTGGGATTTGGATTGTGATGAATCAGTGTTCGTCTAGCCAGGATGACCATAGTGTGTTGATTCATTATAGCAGGGAACTAGTGTGGTGATTTCGACAGGTATTGGATGAACCAACTCGGTTTTCTTTTCTGATGTTATGTGAAGAGTGGGTGGATTTTTTTGGAGAGGAAACACTTGGAATATTAAAATAAAAACAAAATATACCCATGTTTTTAATATACCAAAATAATCCAAAATATTCTATTCTCAAAAAATATAATATAAGAGCTTATAATATGGGAATCTAATCAATTTTATACTTGGGAATATGTTATTTTAACCATTTTCATTTCATTTTATCCCCCATTAAATCCATTTTTATATTGAACTCCATAATTAATTTTATATTTCTCACTACTCATCTCAAAAAAATTAAATTGAATAATATAAAAATTAATTTATTTTCATTCCGAATTTGTAAAAAATTGTAAAACATATAATTGTTAAATTTAGGAGAATTTAATTTAAAATTAATTCTCTAAACACGGTACCATAAAAAATTTCAAAATCTGTATTTTTGAAGCTTATGTTTATTAAATATTATCCATATTACAACTATTAATTATTATATAAATTAATATTATTATTTATAGATATAAAAATAGTAATTTAAATTCAAATCAATCCCCATTAGGTGTTATTTTAAATAATCAAGATGATGAAATTTTATTCAATTAAATAAACATTTCAGAATAATTGTTTATAATCCCAAAAATTAATCATATAATAAAATCCTATATAATAAAGATAAAATTTTAATTATGTAGATCACATATAACTAAATAATACTTAAATTAAATAAAATAAAATTTAAATACCAATGGGTATTTTTAATTACTTAATTTATTGATATGAAATGAAATTTGTACATAAATTGAAATTTTCCACTACTCACTAAAAAATCAATATTTTCTAAGAATACCAAAATGTAACCCTATGTTAATTTGGATCAGATTATTTAAAAAAAATATTTAAAAATATTTTTTATAAATGTGAAACAAAATTAAATATATAATTTTCTCAAATAATGAAAGAAAAACAATCTATGATCAAAACATATTTTTGAATAATAAAATATAATTACTAAAAATATAGTGATTATTTAGTATGGTCATGTAAATAAATTTTGATTGAGAAGGAAATATATATATTTAATAAAGTATGTAATATTATTAATATAAACCAATTTAATTTCTAGGTTATAATCGTTATACATAAATAATAATATTTCCCATTCATTTATGCTTGGTGTTACATGATGCATACTCTATCAAAACAATTTTTTAAATATTTTTGTGTTATGTTCTCAAAAAAATTAATATTTTTATACTCCCAATTATAAAATGAATTAGATACAAACTGGTTTTACATTTCATAATACCCTAATCAAAATCCCACATCATTAAAGGGGTTATAAAATTTTAACATGAAAATAGAGAGTGAGGGAAGTATGAATGGCATATGGAATAATGCATAGTTATGGTTACAAGTAGGAAAAAATTAGAGAGAATTGAATATATTGATGTGGAATATAAATTTAATTCCAAAATAATAATGGTGAGTGAAATAAATATTTGATCAAAAGAATCGTAATAATCTATATACAGTCAAAAATAATAAAACCAGACATCAATGACGTGTAAAAAAGACCAAAGTTTCATTGGGAATGATTTTTATATGGTAAAATTTTCATTTTACTAATAATTATTCTAGTGATTAGTAATTAGATACAATTATATAGTGACTAAAGATTTTAATTCATTTATATTACATATTTTATATGAATATTAAATACAGTATAACAACAAATGCCCAAGGACCATAATAGTCTATTGTGTTTCGAGACTGTGTAACCAGTCATGTAATTAGTGAATGATCTGAATCATTTCCTATAAATGTTTTCCCATTTGTAACCATCACAGAAATTCCCTACATTAAACCTTTAATCCTAACACGGGGAACTAAAACATAAGAAATGATGAGCTAAAACTCTTAATAATGGAAAACACAATAGATAAATAATCACAACATGTCCATAATTGCTTAATAACATGAGAATAAATCTTAAAAATCAATCAACGAATATCAAAGATCCTAATCTACAGCTATGGAATAATTATTGGATGTTCAAAATACATGAATCACTAATAAATCAGTGAAACTAAGATACACGATCATAACATTCCCAAATGAAATAAAATTTAGCATTTAGAAGAACATAGAAAATAATTTCCATAGTAGTTAGGGATCCTTACCAGGGATAACACAATGTATTGGTATCCCTCCTGATCCCATTATAATAGTCAATGTTAACTCTAAATACCTTCATTGAAGATATAATTCCTTATTGAATCGGGCTTATTCTTTATTCATGTATTGACTATCTTATGAGATACAATTAATTACCCAATGCATTGAAGGGATATATCAGTCCAACCAATTATATAATTAAAATGATTTGTATATGTTCTAGAAGATGATAAAACTTTCAATATATCAAATTCCATGAAATTTAATGGGTTTCAAAAATATTTCATCATATCATAATATGTGGGAAATGGAAATATTTCCTAATAAATAAATCATTTCATCATAATAAAACCCAAAGAAAAATTTGTGGGTTTCATAAGAATATTACCATGTTATAAATCATTATAGATAAATGGGTTTCATAAAACATTTATCAATATAAAACATTAATTAAAGAATAATAATTGTCTAGGTAGTTTATATAGTAAGAAAATCATATATTCTATTAGAGGATGTCTTCTTAAAATGAAATTGATTTTGAAAGATAAATCAAATTTAATATTTCATGATGAAATTATATAATATTTTAAATCCAATATTGAAAATAAAAATTTATAAATATATATGGAAATACATTTCATTGAATCTAAACCTGAATCATTTAATGACATCCATAAAAATCATCTAAAATTTTTTTTCTAGAAAATATCATTTCATCTAGGGATGAGATTAAAACATAAAACAATTTTTAAAAAAAAAGTAGTTTTAAAATGACCCTATAAAAATATAATGGCTGCTTGAAAATGTGTTAAAAATATCTATTTTATTAATATACCCTCACTACGTTGAATTAATATATTTAAAACCAAAAACATTTTGAAAATACATTTCATTTTGAAATAATATATTTATCATCTGAAAATTTCCCAAATATTAATTAAAATGTTTATTTTAAAATGAAATTGCATGAAATCTAATGGAAGCTTGTGATCATTGTGTAATAATCATACTTGAAAATATTGTTCATTCTAAGCATGATAAAACACTATTTTGCACATTTTATATAGATTTAACATGGGTATTATTGGAAAATGGAAATAATATTCAATTCAAACAATTTTGGAAAAAATAAATGTTCGTTAAAATTTTCATTCAAGAATAAATTTATGAAATAATAAAATGAAATCATTTTTATATATCATGGTTTCAGAAGAAAATGTATTTCTAATAGAAGAGAGAAATAAAGTTGTGTGTTCTAGAAAACAAATATTAAACTGATGAGTAAGTAAATAGTTGAGAATAAAGGTAAAAAAAATTATCCTCTTGAAACAGCCAATATATAAGAAATTTCGTGAGTTATTTGAGAGATAGATCATAATATTTCATCACGAGTATCATAATATTATGCAATCCTGATATATGATGAGATTGAAACCGAAACACATTCCATAGTAGTGAAATTGAATCGTAATCCCCAAGAAAATAATAATGTAACTGAAATAAATAATATCATGAGAACAGTTACATTCATGATATTACATTTCACTGTATATTTATATAAACCGCCAAAAACGATAGGTGCATAACATGACATAAATATCAATGATGTGAAATTGAGAAAAAATACATAATTATATTATTAATATTTTGATTCATAATACCCAATAAATAATAAAATCATATAAAATATTAAATATAATGAAAATTAAGATATTTGTGATATAACATGTCATAGGGATAGTATATTTACCACAAAAATGAATGTAATATTTAATTTTTTAATGCCTCCTATATATAAAAGTGATTCTAGAAATCAACTACTGCATTATTAATTATTTCAATCAAAATATAAAATAAATAATAAATCCAATTTTATATTTACATATAATTAAAATAATGATATTGATGTTGTATCATGTTAGAGGAGAACAATATTAACCACACAAACAAATCTAACAATAAATTTTTCTATGTGTCCAACAAATAAAAGAGATAGTAGAAATCACATTCTAAAGTACTAACTTCCTTAATACATGTCAAAATATCCTATATTTTGAATATAAATATATTATACATATATTATATAAATCATACTTATATATATCATATAATATATTATTTAATTATGATAAACTATTACACGTTTATCAACAAATCCTTATTAAATTCGTGTTTTGGGTAATAATAACTTTATTTTTTCTGTGTGTTTATATATATATATATATATTTCATTCCTCGTATAATTATCAGGGTTCAATAATAAAAATAATTTTTATTACTTAATTAATTATCATATTTGTATATATATTATACTTGTATGACCAATAATTATGTTTGGGTTTGATAAATGAAGTTTCTTATGACCATGGTGATAATAGGTCATACAAACACATAAGTGACATTTTAATTTTCAATGGATAATTAATCAAAATATGTAGGATGTATCATATCATTATATAATTTAAAAATATCCTCAATTAAATTTTTTTTATTTAAATATAATTTTACATAACTTCGATGTAGTGTGGTTATGAATAGAGGGTCACATTGCTTCATGAAGGCGGTAGTCCATATTTATATGAACGACATCATCATTATTGAGTGAGTGAAAAGGTAAGAAATATAATGATAATTTATCCATTAGAATGATTAATATTTCATTAATATCTCAATAATTTCATTTATATACATTTTATTCTTTACTGTTTTCCCAATTATCTTGTATAAAAAGCATTATTTAAAATGGATTACATCGCTTCATGAGCCAGTATTCCACGATATGCACAATCGATGATATTATATCCACAACATAATGAAAATTAAAACAAAATATAATATATATAATATATATATAGGTATAAGTTTTTTTTAAATATCATTTATATTCATTATATCCCTCACCAAACTGAATTGTGGGATGTAGTAATGGAAAACGAACGACATCGATTCATGAGGTCATATTCCATCGTACACATAAACGTTGATTTCGTAACTCGATGGAAGTGGATATGAATTTAGGTAATTATAAATAGATCCCATTATATGAAATACTCTAATTTTATTATATCAACTGGATTTAACATGAATGTAACAATGTGGTGGATGAAATAAAATCAAAATGCTCTTTAATGAATGTTACCTATTCTTTAGGTACTGTCCTTAGGCTTACACAAAACTCATTCAAAGGATGGCCATCATTATAATATAATGATTACAGGATGATATAATTGGAGAAATTATGTGTTTGCGTTAGATATTCTTTGAAATATTTTGATTTTAATTTATGATTAATGGAAGATAGGTGGTGTCCTTCCATAAGCAAGATGGGTGGAACAATTTTAAATTTTTGAAAAGGAAATGTTTTACCCACGTTTTCCTGTTGTATCATGTATAAAAATGGATTATATTCATTCTTCTAATATTATAGGTTTAATAAGCTTCTATAATATATATTTTACACACTTGTTTGGTCATTTCAACCTTATTATTTTAGTTTAGCCCTCGCAAAACATTTGTTTTGCCTTAACCACTATAATTTATTTCTACAATTTTCACACATTATTTCTCTCAAAAATAATTTTTAAATTATTAGATATTATAAATATAATTCCTCCATATATTTAATATTTTTCTTTATATTAAATTAAAAAAATAGTGAAAATTTGAATCATTTATAATCCCTCTAACACGACGAGAAATTGGGTTTGCAATGATAAAATGATCAAATGATTACAACGTTTTTATATCCAATTTTAATATATAATTGACTCAAATGAATATTATTTTATTAATAAATAAAAAATTGAAATAATTATTCAATAAATAAAATATATAATATAATTTATATTTATAAATAATTTAACCAAAAATTTAATTTTCAATAAAAATTCTATATGATTCAATAACTATAAGAAAGTTATTCTTGTCAGAAAGATCTCAAAATTTCACCAATGTCATTTCTTGATATGATGATTTAAAAAATGTTGTAAATTTTATGAAATACTTTTTATAAAATCTATATAATTCCATTCTAATATTTATCAAAAAATATTGAGACATCTATTTTGAAGAAAAAATGTTTTTATTAATAAAATATCTTTACTAAAATTTAATTGATGATTTTTAATAACATTATATTTACATGAAATTTAAATGAATATTTTAAAAATTATTTAATACTATTAGTACACTAATATATACCATGTATGTTTTATTTTCATGTTTTAAATATTATTATTCCATGGTTCATATAATGTCACATTCAATCTTCTTAAAATGAATTCCCCAGTGAAATACAAATCCTTCATTAGAGGTTTATCATATGAAAGTTAATTCTATGATACCCACATCCTATAAATGAATAATAAAAAATCCCATAAAATGGGAAATTTATAGACATTAAAGTTACCTAATGTAAATAATAACTAGGTTTCCAAATTGGAAAATATTAGAGGAACATGAATATTTGGACATGGAATAAATACGAAAATAATTTTATAGAGTAATATAAATCATTAATAATAAGAAAGTGGGTGATCCAAAAAAACCACAAGCCAAAGAGGCGTGAAATATTCATTAATGGCATGAAAAAAAAATTATGTCTTGATACTTATCAAATATTTGATGGATTTTAATATGAATGTATATTTACATTATTTTATTATATTTGATTTGTATAATCATTCACTTGGGTTTTGCCTTAATCATTTTCAAATTCATTTCTTAATCCTAGATATACAGGTGAATTTTTTATTCTTGAAGCTCAAATAGATTATAAGATCCATAAATATAATGATAAGTCATTTTTTATCATTATTGATCATCATAAAAAATGGTTAGCAAATGTTATCAAATAAGTATAATTATTAATATACTGAAGTAATAAATTAATCTTTAAACCCTCATTCAATGTTAATGACCTTAACCATCCCCCGAGACCGGTGTTGTGACTACCCCAATCTCACCTTCGATATTCCAGGGTATGGTCACTTGAATAAAGTGGGAATATCTAACAATTAGGAGGAATTATCCAAAGTACATGTGTGCACACACATCATTAAACCAATGAAGCAATGAAGTAAAAAAGCCATGTTAGAGATGCATTCAGACCACTACGTAAAACAAAACTAGAGTCGGACCGAAAGTAACATATAGGGTAGACCATCGGGCCAATATATTGGCCCACCAAACTAATGATAGAACATAAGTAAAACCACAATTCTATGATGCACGTCCACTGAGAACGCTACCTGACTGGTATATTCCTGAAGCAATATGGGTACACCTTGTCTATCTGATCTCGTTGAGAACTATTTATTCCTGGCCCACCCTAGTCTCTGTCAATTTCTTGAACATCTTCACAAGACATGACATGTGCAGGAAAACCCAATGTAGGGTTGAGTAAAACATAACCCAATAGGACACCCCGAAACCACAATGGTAATGAACAAGGGAAAACCCTAAAGAAATACACTATCAGCTCCACAATAGTATATTACCATACTTATACCTATAATATCTTGATACTGTTCTTTCAGACACTAAAAATCAAAATGTTCTAGCCTTATTGCCATCTATAGGATTCTCATCATAGGATCGAAAGGCAACATATAATATTATGAGAAACATGCTCTATAAGATCATCCATCCCTGATGGAACCTGTCCGATATGTACACTCCATCAGAAAAAACTCTAACAATCCTAATGGTATCTCCAAGAGAGATTTCTCCATTGGGAACATCCTACTATGTCCCACTATAATGACTAACACCGTAGTTTCATTCATCTTTGTCATGCGCCCAATATAATACTAAGGAAATAAAAGTGGAGAGGCCCGACATCACCACTGTACACAGATGAAGGAGCCCTGCTCCTAACCATCTCATGAAACCTCTATTGCACATTTTTGGAGTGGCACAAACCATAGTCCGTTGAGGGAGCTCCAGCTCTTATCTATGTAATGTTCTCATCAAGTTAATGCTTCTGCTCCTTACAACTATGTCTGGCAGCCGAGGGAGTTCCAAGTCCAATGGAGGACCAGCTCCCTACCACTACATGTGATAGGGGAGTGCAACACCATAAGTGAGGACTAGCACACAAATCCTATAGAGTAGTATGACTCAATAATGACCTACAACATGATCCCATAGGGGAGTATGTCCTCATATGTTGAGGGCATTCACCCTACCTGGTAGGGTAGTACTACTCAATGACTAGAGGAATCGTGACCTGGTCTGTCAGGGGAGTACCGAACGTATCAGTTCACATGTGTAGGATCCGAACCTGAGAAAAATAGGGGAGTACCAACACCTATCCTAGAGGACCCACACCCTTTCGACTCTATGTATTTAGATTTAGAGGACACAAACACTGGTTTTATAGAGAAGTACTGACTCCACGGATAGAGGTCTCGCTCCCTGGTTCGACAAGGGAGTACCTACTCTTCCTTCATGATCATCTTTGTGAACCCTCACTGTTGTCCATTATGGGAGTAACACCTCCAAAATAAGATACCCAAAGCAAATAAACCCTCTCCCACAATGTGGGGAGTCCCAACATTACGAAACACATGATACCCACTCATGTGTACATATACTCTGATGATGTACTCCTCAATCCAAAAGGTTGTCTATCAACTTCTACAAAAACTAATTTTGTGTATCTCAAAAGGAAATTCTAATTACGAGTTCCCCCAAATACCCAAATGTCTTGTCAAATAGATATCATATGAATAAGATAAGTCATATAATATATTCTGTAATCAAAATATTATTATTATTTTTGGGCCCTCCATGGTCCCAAGCCATGATATTGAATTAAATATCCACCATTAGTGTTAACATGAACATCTCAAAGTCACGGTCGTGACGCCACTGACATTTTTTCAATCCAACACCGTATAAAAATGATAAGACTATAATAAGGTTTTATTGACAAAAATAATAATAATATATTTTATTTTTTAAATTATTATTATTATTTATAACCTTCTTTAGAGAGATTCACGCATCTCTCATCAAATATCAAGAAATCAACATGAGCCTCCACCCCACATCTTGAATGTGTGATTTTATTATTATTATTATTATATCAACATTAATTATATCAAATAAAGGATATAGAAATCTTATGTTGGAGATATGCTGTTCGCGTGAGGGGGTGCCCCCGCATTACCTCTCCTTCTCGTCATGTTGCAACCCATAAATAATTATAATAACAAAAATATGACAATTTTTAATTTTATAAAATAATAATAATATAAAATAAATGATAAATTGTTTTAAGGCCCAGGTCGGGTTCTTACAATGACGGCACTTTGGTCTACTCCCGCCAACCCCGTCGGCTTCCACGCGGCCACCCACCAAACTGCACGATGTTGATGCCACCGCCGATATCCACCATCGATCATCCCCGCCTCATTGGACCAAAAGTGGTTGGCCCTTCCATGGACCACTGAGCCACATCTGATGCCTAAAAATTGAATTGTTCATAGACTTGAACTCCTTGGGTCACGATCTACACAAAATTTGCCTTCTTTGTCTCGGTTTACCTTCAATCTGGTGGTCCAATCACATTTGGATCCACCCGACAAGTCGAACCATTTCCATGAAGGTCCAATATTGATGAAAGTGAAGGACGAAGGATAGTATGAGCACAAATATTTCAATATAAATGATAATTGGACTTTGTTTATGCCATCCCCTATTTTTCTCGTTAGAACAATGAACTAAGAAGAATCGAAAACAAATTCCCATTAATTTAACCCCGCAAGAATGATCAAACCTCAAGTAAACCATTTTCTGGGTTGATCTACTTTCATCGTTTAAAACAATGAATGGGTAAAGATCAAAATCCAATAACAATCCCTACATCGAGTTGGATTCCTTGCAAACATTGATTGAAGTCACGCTTCCACATCGATCCTAGTTTCACCGAAGTTCATTGATTCTTCATAGTATGATTGAATCCAATCCTTTGATCCCTCATCACCGGAGATAGGGTCTCCACCTCCTTACATTAGAGAAACAATAGAAAAAAATCTCCAACATTATGAATAATAATTCTAGACACAACCAATGATTATAGGAGGGAAACTTGTTAACACAGTTATGCATTTTAGCATTAATATTTCACATTGAAATTGCATCGCAATGCTACTTCATTTAAGAAAGTAGAACAGTTTTCTCTATCACAACATTGTAGAATTTCCCTGGAGCCAGACATTAAAAATGAAATAAAATAATATTTTTTAAGTTTGTTTTATTCTCCGCTAAAATGTATATAATTATATATTTATCCCCAACCTCTGCTGGTCAATGTTAGTGTTCTTTTAAGGAAACAAAACACTCATGAGCTCAATGGTACTCTTGGATTTCCAATCTGAGTAACCATTTATATGTTATATGGATTTTAAAAATAAAATAATTTTTATTTAATTATTTTGTTTACATTAACATCCCAAATAATTATCTTCAAATATGGAATGTTCTGGCCAATGTTAGGCTCATCCTAAAGAAAAACACATATTCACAAGATCAATAGTACTCTCGGATTTCCAATATGATTTACTCTTTATGAGTGATAAGTATTTGAAAAATAAAATAATTTGTATTTATTTATTTTATTTATGGTCACTTCACAAAAAACAATTTCCACAATTTTTATATTTAAGCCAATGATAGGCTTCTATTATGGAAAACACATCTATACAAGCTCGACGATACTCTAAGATTTAAAATCATAGTTACCAATAATGTGTTATAAGGGTTTGAATAATGAAATAATTTGTATTTAATAATTTTATTTAACGCATTGTATAAAAAAATAATTTGCATAGTTGGCCTTCCCCAACCAATGTTAGACTCCACCTAATGAATTTACATCCCCACATTCTCAACAGTACTCTCAGATTTTCAATATGAGTTACCATTTATGTGTTGTAAGGATTTGAAAAATAAAATTGTTTTATTTACGATTATACAATTTTCGGTTTTTCTCACTAGATACCTATGCTGAATAAAAATCAGTTTCATCTAAGGTAAACCCACTACTATGAATGAATTAATGACCTCAAATTTCAGATCAGGGAACCATTTTAATAGTTATTAGACTTTTTCCATAAAACTAATCACATGTGATATTTAAAACATAACAATTTTCAAAGAACCATTACAGACACATTGGGTCTCAGAATCACACGCCATCTCTGTTCCTGGTCTCTCAATTTTCCCAGTAATTTTATAAAACTAGAATCAGAGAAATACAAACCCTTAAATTACACCAACCATATTCATTTACCTCCTAGAAAATAAAAACGATGTTTACATGAACCATAGGTGAGAGAACTGAGCACGAGTCAGAGCCTATCGCTTACATGTGCTCCTCTAAAGATCTATGTGCTGACTCCAGACACACACCAAGGGAAAATGACATTCACTAAGGACAAATAATTGCTACGATGGTTGTAAAATTATTCTTTATCATATATGTTAAAATAAAATATATACTTTTTTTGAAAATTGTTAAAATATTATATAATTGTACTCATTTGGGAAAATGATTAAAATTGAATGAAACATGAAAATTTTCATTATAATTATTTTATGAAAACAAGAAATTATTAGATAAACATTTAAACAAATCATGTAAAGGTTTTATTTATAAAAAAATCATTTAAATATTTTAAATGAATTTTTTTAATTAAAGGTACCCATACCATGAGTTTGACTAGTCACCTTAAATAAATAGTCATTATTAATAATAAACATAGGATAATTATTTACTGACTGATATATCATTTAATTATTTCTATACCTCTTATTTAATATAATAGTAATTTATTATAGATTTCTTAATTATGTTTTTCCACCTTAACAGTTACGATTATATTCATTGAAAAGGTCAAAATTGACTTCGGTATGTAGAATTTGTTCAAAGAGGTCATTATATAATTTTATCTAGAATAATAATTATCAAATAGTTAACATTTATTTCAAATAAATTAATATATCCAAATGAATCTTGAATTATGTTAATGGTAAATGTACTATGTTATGATTATGGAGATGATAATTCATATATACATATCAGTAATATTTCAAATTTATAATGATAATTATGTAAAGAATGAAAGTTTTATTTTATACTTACTAAATGAAAATTATAACATAAAAAATTGTTTAAATGTACTTATATATATCAGAAATGTGAATTTTTATTAAAAAATAATTATGTTTCTTTGGGGAGGCGGTAGTCCACCTGTATACACAATCAATATTATCATTTTTTAGTGAGTGGATGACTAAGAAACAAATTCATTATTTTCATTTAGAAAATATATTTATGTCATTAATATCATTATGATTTCACAAATATAAAATATACCTTATATATTCATTACCATTATCTGTATTAACTTCCATTAAAAGCATTAGTGAAAAACGAATCACATCACATCTTATGGTAGTTGATTATCATACACACGAGTGACATTATCGTAACACTTATAGTATGAGATGTAATATGGAATATAGGATATCATAGCTAAAAAGGTATAATTATGTTATATATAAAATCTATATATAGATTTTGTCCATCATCATGAATAGTTGTGAAATGTGATGATGTAAATTTAATTACATTTATTCGCAATGTGGTAGTCTATTGTACAAATGTGTGTATTAATTTCCAAATTAAACAAAGAGGGTATTAATTTAGATTAATATAATATCATAACTATAAATACAAATAGTTGATACACTTGTGTAATTATATAAAATAATTGAACACTATTTTAGGTAAATGGATGAAAAAATTAAATAAACACGTTCAGTTATGTATGATCCCTCTTCATTGGAAAAAATCATTATGATATAAAAAATCCTTTATATGATATCATTATAAAAATTATATATACTCTTGGGTTATGGTAAAAAATTAGGTTGGTTGTTTTGATATTTGGATCTCAAAATAATGATTTTTTTGTATTTCTAAAGACCAGATAAGAGCGGTATAATTTTATTTATGATGAAGAGGAAATATAAGGAATTGATGAAAATAAAATCTGTACCAAATCTGTTCACATTATAATAAGATATAATATAGGTCATTGTACAACCTTATTGGATATAGGGTTTCAATATAGACATAAAATATATTTTAAAAAAGTTTATTGTTCATTATAACCTTTATTTTGTAGTTTATTCTCTAGTAAACACGTTTTAACCATATCCGTGAAAAATAATTTTACTGTGTTTTCACAATTCATTATGGAAACAAATTAATATGTCATTAATATATAATTTAAATTATTATAAATCAATATATATAATTCAATTTACAATATTTAATTATCTGATGAGGAAATTTTAAATTTTTAATTAAACCCCCAAACGTGACGAAAAAGTTTGTTTTCAATAAATATATGTTTCGAGCATAAGATGTCCCCATATTAGCATTGTAAATATTAATATTCAATATACTGATTTTAATTAATATATAAATATATATAATTCATTTATTTAATTTAAAAAATTCTTTATTAGTTATTTTTTAAATTAATTAAAATGAATAAGCATTTTTCACTTTTATAAATTGTGAGAAACATTATATTTTTAAACCCCAAATTAAACTTATAAAAATATAAAATATAATTATAATTAAATTTTAATTAATTGGATTAAAAATAACCCTATAATACTTATTTAACCAGAAATATCATAAAAATTGTAATGGTTATTTTTTATTATTGATCATATGATAATGATTTTTCATTTTAAAAAAATATGTATTTTTCAATATTCACTAAACAAATAATATTTTCTAAAAAATACAAAACATACCCTATATGTTAATTTTTATATGATTAATTATAAATTTAAATATATATTATCAAGTAATGTTTCTAAAATATTTTAAATTAAATACATCATTTTCTCACTAAAGTCAAAAAACTACATTTTAATAAAACTTATTTCTAAAAAATTGAAATTTCTAAAAATTGAGTAATTATTTAATTTGATTTTATCATTAAATATATATATATTAAAGATTATTATATGTATTTATATATTTGAAAAATTAGTTAATCTTATCCATACCTACCAATTTACTAACTTCATTATAAGTGTAATATTTAAATAATAAAAAATCAGGGTTTGTTAATGACCGATGATGGGTGTTAAATATGCTAATTTTATTTTTTGGTTTTGGGGAGTTACATATCCTATTTAATGTTTTGGTATTTTAATTACTTGGATAATAAACCATATCCATGAAAAAGTGACATTTAGTGTGGAACAAGATCTTATATATGACACTGTTCCTTGGTCATTAAAAAGATAGTCATAACATGTGCCATATGAATAAATTGATCTATTTAGACTGATGAATCTCAATTGTTCTTTTTCAATTAAGTGGATCGTCTTCAACCTCACCCAACTAAGGGTTATTTGGTATCATGATTTGGGCTTGATATTATTGAGTATTGTGATAAGTATTCTATATTAATTGATCATGCTGATGTATTTAGTTAAGGTAGATCGAACAAAATCCATTCATACAAATTAATCATTCAATAAAGTTAAATATATCATGATTTGGGACATCATGAAAATCCATTCCATGAATGAATGAAAATATAAAGTGATAGAATATGAATTCATAATTATATTTTCTTTTTAATAACAAAATTATTCAATTGATCATGTGATTTTATCACTTTAAAAATAAAATATATTTCTTTTAGGAGAAGTTTTTCATAATTTATTGATTTTATAACATGAAGAATTAGATTCTGATAATAAGTTTCTCACAATGACCTATCATTAATATGGAATGATCATGATAATAACAAAGGAATAATTTCATCACAAATTGATATTGTGAATGGC
The DNA here is from genome assembly GCA_963277665.1 of Viscum album. Taxonomy (NCBI): domain Eukaryota; kingdom Viridiplantae; phylum Streptophyta; class Magnoliopsida; order Santalales; family Viscaceae; genus Viscum; species Viscum album. The sequence goes on along the minus strand of OY728162.1, from coordinate 1,360,842,100 downwards.
CTGATCACTTCAACATTGAATGAGGTTGGAAGATTTTGAGAGTAATTATATTAATGAGATATTGAGATCATCAGTGTTCCCTAAATATTTTTTCATCATTACATATAATGTTTTTCGTGTACAGTTTATCATCCTCTATAAATATAGAATAATTGATGAATTATATTGATATTTTGTATTTGATTTATCTTGAGTGCTATCAATATAGTGCCATCAACATGATCCATTAATGTGATGGAAGATAACCTCTCATGATTCAATAAGAAAAAAGAGATCCCAAAACCAATAATGAAATTTTAAAAAATTATCAATGGGCCTTCTTCATCTCATAATGATATGGAGGAGATACCCATGGATAACCATTTTGGCGATGGTTCAATAAAAGTTCCCTACAGAGTTATCATGTAAAACCAATATATGAATACTATTAATTTGACAATAACTAGTTTAATAGTGTGAATGTGTGAATGACCACATGTACGTGTACTAAATGTGGGAATTATCGCATGAATTTGATAATTTTTGGAACATTTAATATGAAAATATACACACTAATAGTGGATTTTTATTACAAAAAATAGTGTGATAAAATGATTTGTGATATTAAAGTATTTTTATTGAAAATTATTAATGAAAATTTTAATTAACAAATAATAATAATAATATATTGTAAAATGATATTGGATTTGAACCAATGTTCATACACCAAAAATTGGTATGACTATGTTAAGAATCCTTTTGTGCGGTTTGGGAGGAAGATTCACTTGTGTGGATTTAGGAGTAGGTTAGTATGGTTTAATGAAACATTTTTTAATTCATTATAATGAGCATTATATGTGAATTTATGATTTATGATACAATGTGGCTCAATATATACCACTAATATTGATAATATGACTATTGTGGACAATCTATTTTGGGATGTACAACCAACACGGTAACGAGTATGTATTTGCAATGAAACTTTTAGATAATTGTGTTATATGAATTTCATTTACATAATTATTCAGGGTGTGTATGAGAGACATAGTAATAGTGGATTGAGGATTTAATTAGATATAATTTTTGAATTTAAAATGAATAAATTTAAAAAATAAATGGAAAACAAATAAATCCCTCCCCCTCATAATGGTCTCAAACTAATCATTTTACATCAATATAGATATTTATAGACTTACTCACATTTATAATAATATAAATGTGAATTATTTTACTATATAATGAAAATTTAAATTATAACTGGTGACATTTGATAACCTAATAAGAATATAACCCTGGAAAATGTAGATAGAAACCTCCAGAGTCATGATATTTTTAGGAACATAAAATATGAGTTATTTCTTCAAAATGTATGGTTGTCATTTTAAAAATATTTTATTTTAATTATTCTCATAATATTTTCATTATCTAAGTAATTATTATGTCATGTGGGAATCAATTTCACAATGGAAGTGATAGATAATGCGGCGATTTTTATGATGGAAACTTAATGTGATTTTGTCTACAGGTTTGAATATTTTTGTCTTTTATTGTGAATTACTTTTCAAAATTAAACATAGAATAATTCCAAATGTGAAACAAAAAAGTAATGGATAGAGTTTCATGGATTTTAGGATAAAAACACAATATATAATGAATGATTCAATTTCTTAAATGATATATATGTCTTAATAATCAACCAGGGAAATTAAAACAGGGGACTAAAAGATTTCTTAATTGGGGAATAGTTAGGAATAAAGGAAATAATTTATGGGAAAAAAAGAAGTGATAAGTTACCAAGATGAAGGGAAATAATTATTATACTAAGGGACCACTATTAGTTTCTTTTATTAAATATTTAGAACATAGAAATTAAAATTTTCAGTTTTTTATTTTAATGGACAACAAGGATTATGTCAATTAGTAGCTTCCTATACAAAATGAAAAGAAGGAATGAATAATCTAATGATATAAAATTAAGGGGATAATAATAATAATTTAACACTTATCCTACACTCTAGTAATGTTATTGTCTTGTTATTTTTTGAATCAAGGTACTCAAGTGTATATATGTTGTTATATAGGATTATAAAATCATCACCCCAATTATTTCATATATATTTATAAGTTATAATTTATAGTTATATGATAAAAGTATCCCAATATGTTGTTTTGGGGGAATGTGTCTCACAAAAATATCATTATTCAACATTTAGATAATTTTAATGTGATCTTTTAAATTTATTAGTTCTCTCCATGTATAGGTAAAATCCCATTTTAGATTATGAAATAAAATTTCATATCAATATGGGAAATTATAACTTTCTAAGGATGAGTATGAACTATAATATGATTGAAATTATATAGTACGTGTCTTGATGCAATGTAATGAGTGACTCTTGGTTGAAATTGTTTACTAGAAACTCAATTTTGGGGATATGACTATTATGATGTAATAGATGAGTTTTCCACTAATTCCTTAATTAGCTAAGAGTGTATCTCGTTAGGAATTATTAGTTGATTATTGTATATCATAGGTATAGATGTCTCTATTTTCATTATATGGTATTAATATAAATTTCATGGATATAATTTATTTCCTAGACAAAATTTATCACATTTGGATTTCAAAATAAAACTATACATCTGATCATTATTTTGTTGAATATCCATTTAACACAAAATATTATTTTTAAACAAATATATGATAAATATTATATATATTTATGGTGACCCTAATATTGTATCCATTGAGATTATGTGTATAAATAAACATAACAACATTTTTAAATATAAGTTAAAACAACAAATAGAAAGTCATTCTTATTAATAATTAAATTGAAAAAAAAATTATACAAATTTAGTAGGACTTAATTTTAATAGAAAGAAATTAAAATTTATAAAAACATTTTATTAAACCAATACATATTATATAAGTAAAATTATATATTTTAGAAAACATTTTTTAAACACATAAATAAATATTTAATATTTATTACTAATGAATTATATTTCTATAAAAGAGTTATCAACTCATAATACACTTATTATTTAGATTTTTTTATAACAGTTATAAATTTAATATAACAAAATGGAATCTATATTTTTAATCATGAGTTAAATATTATGTAATAGGGTCCATTATATTTTAATTCATATAATTAACATTCATAGGTGAAAATTTTCTAATGAATTAAAAGTGCATATATTGAATAGTATGAATAGAGGGTATAATATTAACGAATTTTAAAAACATGCCTCCAAATGAGTCTTTAAAGAGTTTCGTAACACAATTTCAAACCCTAAAAATTATTTTATACATTTGGAACTAGTTTCCAGACCATGGGATGTGACATATAAATAATATTATGGGTATTCACAAAATATTTACCCCATGTACATATAAAAGGATACTTTGACCACGCCACATTAATTGAAGACATAAGATAATTTTTTTGTATGAAAACAATATTTACATAATACCTCTATATAACATATATCTATTTTATATAGGTTCTTTTGTCCTTAAAATACCATCCTTCATTAGATTAGAAAAACTTTAAAGGATTTATTTAAAAGAATGATGTTTTACTTCTTAATCCAGTCATTTTCTTTCTATTTATTTAAATTTTAATATACTAACATCAATTAATAATATAAAATAATAATGTAATAACATTTAAAGCCAAATTTTTAGTAAAAAATATTGATAATAAAAAAATGATTCTGATGTTTTTTATTGTTTAGGCATAAAAATTCACTATAGGTTATCTTCAAATATATCAGGATGATATATATTTTGAGAGATGATAAAATGAATTTGAACTAGTCATCATAACTACCTAAATGAGGGTTCTCCCAAATAAAAAATGATCATTGTTCAATTGAATAATAGAACTAAGGATTCAATAAAAAATAGTCTTACAAAGACGAAAAATATATGTACACATCATGTAATCACTATAAATCGTGAACCGGTTCATGTCTTTAAGGTTACACAAGTTGTAATGTGGAAGAAAGAATCCTAAATTGATGTAGAAATGTGACATGATGTGAAACATGTGACTATGACCCAAAACTATACATACCCAAAATTTTATACATGTGTTTCAACATTTAAATATATTTTAATCACAATACAATGGGAAATTTTTAGGATGGAAAAAATCGTTATTTTTAACATATTCTGAAATGTTGACCAGATGAAAGACCCGAGAACCACCAAAAAACAACTTTTTAACATTATCCAATTCCATTAAATATTTTAAAGGAACATATGGTGTATATAAATAGATAAATTGTATTTTTTTCATGAATATTCTAGAGGCAAATTCTTGGAGTGATAAGCTACAATTCGCTGGGTCTTCACCAGTTCCATTTATATTTTTTAATTTTTAATTATTTTTTATTCCATCCACCTTATTCTCTCATCAATTGGATCAGAAGGAAAAATAACATTTTTATTTTGTTATGTAATACAAGGGGGAAGGATTTATTTGATATTATCATTTTTATTCTAGTATTATAATTTCCATTTTTTCCAAACCAATTAAAAAAATTATTTTACTTTAAACATTATCATTATAAACTAAATTTGATACCAAAATTGAAAGTTAGAAAACTATTTAGAAAAAAGGAGGACTAGCCATAATAAATTTTAGTTGAATCTGGTAAAAATATTCTATCAAGATAGACTTGATTTAGTGAAACCCTAAACTATCAAACAATGTTAAATATTATATTATCATATCAAGGATGGGATGCCAAGAACATTGGATATTCTACATCTTGACTCTTACACCATAAAAAATTAATGGTTTTTCTAAAATAAAATTTCACCCAAACCCAAATATTATATAACAAATACACTCTTTCAACATTTATTTGAAACCAAACATTATATTCGGTTCATAATTATATCGCACACCTAAAATTAATCTAACCAATATTATTCATAAACTCTTTATTCATCTTCATAACATTTAAATAAATTTTATACCTAATAAAACTAATTCAACATCTCTTTTTGTTATGACTTGAACATTTTTAATATTATATATTATTATTATTATCATAATAGTTCTTGTTTTTATAAATTTTTTTTCTGATAATGCAAGTACAAAAATAAAAATTCTCTTTGGGAAGGTCAAAACACCCAGTATTGTGATGGATGGTTTCCAGATAGCATTTAGTTTTCCATAATTTTTTAATTCACATTTATTTCTTTATTTCAATTAATCATTTTTACACTAGGTGTGTCAATCATGTAGATTTTCTATGTAGTTTTTTTCATTCATGACCACAACACAAGTGAAAATGGAAAATAGGTTTTTGATTTGAATATCATAGTACCAAAAAGTGTAAGTAACAATAAAGAAGATACAATCCCATCCAGTGTGGAAAATATTCGTTCTACAATAGATTTTATTCAATGAGATACATGCCTATGGATGCTCCAAATACAAGGGTGGATATAAATAATATAATTGAAACCAAACATATGAGCACCACTATTTGTTGTAATTCAATTTATGATCAAATTATAGATCATAAAAATGATATAAAAATAGTATTTTATTCACCAGAATAATATAATATGGTCTTAGAACCCATCTAGGAATATTACTCAAGATAAAAAAACATTCAAATACCATAATGTTTCATGTTATGTAGTAGGATTTATTCATTTTTCATTTACATTATGATAGGGAGAATAAGAGACGAGTGAAATATTTCTAGGTCATTATGTCATGACAATTAAATAAAATGGATTAAAAGGTTATCACATTATGCACTGCAACATCCAAATAAATAAACATAGATGTAAATATTATCAAATTTATCAAATTTCTAGATGATTCTCTATATATTCTATCTTGATATGATAAAATTATATGACTCGTAAATGTCCACATCATGGTATAGAGTTATGTTGGTAAATCCACACTTTTATATACAGTTTTCTTAAGAAATATTTCAATTCTTGGTTATTCAACTAGAGGAAAATAGATGAGGAATTATCTGAAAGGGATCTAACTCATTCTAAGTGAAATATAAAGAAATAGTTTCTTGTGGTAATGAGAAGGGACACAATTAATATGAATAAACTCAGTCAGCAACACTAACTGTATGGTAAAAAATATTGAATCATTAATTAATGAGATTGACATGATTATCAGATAACATAAAATTCAAAATTATTTGTTTTTAGATGATAAGTTTTCTAATTATAATCTTGGTATTCAATTTCAGGGTTAGAAGCCTCAAAAAAACAAGGATAAGGTTATCATCCAATGACACATGCCTACTGACAAGAAGAACCTCATGCACCCACACTGATGCTCAAGATCCATACATTGGAATAGTTTTTATCTATAACTCATGACAAAAACCAGGGATGTGATCTAGGAAATAAATGGTCATAAAATTAAAAGTATGAGATGAGAAATATAGTTGAATTAGAAGGAAAAATTGTAGAATTGATCATAGATATACCTAGAGTATCCCTTGTTTTATTCCAAGAAGTATTCCCACAATATAATTTAAAATATGATCTATATTGAATTGAAAATAATGAAGAAGTATGTGGTATAGAAATTATAGGACAACAACTAATGGAAGAACGTGAAAATGTTTTTGAAAATATCATTGAATAAGTAGCTGAAGAAGATGAATAAAATCAACAATTGTAAAAAAAAGACTACATTTTCAATAAAAAATAACACATGTAATGAACAACATATATGAAGGAAAATTTTTTGAGATCTTTTAAAAATTTAATATAAATATCCATTTTTTAGAGGCTCTAATTAACATGAACATATATGATAAATTCATAAATGATATGGTTACCCAGAAGAAGTATATTTATGTGATTTGAGACATTCCACTAACACTGGAGTGTTTGGTAGTTGTGTATATGGAACTATATAAAAATAAATTTGATATCGTTATCTTTTAAATTACCATATTTAATGAATCTAAAAAAATTTAAAATAATTATTAAATAGAAATGAGAGTGTAAAAATAATGTCATACATGAATTTAAAGAGTTTTTTACCAGAAGGCTTAAATCCCATCTGATAATTATTTCAATTATGGGATTCAAAAAAATCTCCATGAGGATTGATCAAAGTCATTTGAATTAATTTTTACATGATTATATTTTCCATAATATTCGTAGTACTAGTCATGGATGAGGATATGAATAATCTTATTATGTGGAGGCCATTGTTTTCAACATGTAGATCACTAATTGATTCCAAAAGTAGATACCTCTATTTGGTAGTTGGTTGTGATATTGAATGTTCCACCATACATTGATAAATTAGTAATAATTATGTGAGAGTGGAGAATGATATTAAGGATTTAAAAACACCCAATGTTGAGAGTTTATCTAAAATTAAATAGGTACATGAGTTATATTTTTTGTGAAATAAGATTCTCAATTGAAGATAAAAGATAATATGAGCACCAAACGTTTTGACACCAGAGGAGTAACCACTACCACCACATTTGAGAAATGAAAAAATATGTGAATGGATCATGAATTTGTATTTAGATTATCTATATTGAAGAAGGAATGTTGGATCGGTCTTATTTATATGAAGAAAGTAATTCCATTAGGAAAAAATAAACTCTTTATTTAAGAATTATAGGAGCCAACCTATGCAGATAGGATATAGTGGTGACCTCTCAATTTCCAGGACCAGGAAAAAAAATTAGTCACCCATATTATAATATGAAGCTAATGGAGGTATACTAAATCTAATGATGGTAATGAAAATATCTTCTAATAATCACACACGGTTAATTTATTTTTATTTATTTGGTTTTTAGGAATCCATGAAATCACTCTAATTATTTCATAATTAATTGGTAATGGCCTTTAAATTCACATATTAATCATTAATCTGTAGTATAATCAAGTTCAATACTAGGACCAGGAAATAGTAAGGAAAATAAGAGGATAAATGTACAAAACATGTCATGAATTTGGAGCACGTAGAACCTGCATAGCCCTTTTAATGAATAAATTCAAAAGGGGTGTATAAAATTACAACTATATACTTTTCACTTTCATTCAACACATTTGATTTCAGTTTTTAACTCCCAATTGGATTCTTGAAATTTTATTTATCCCCTAAATCTACTGAAACATGAAACATAATGTAACACCCCGAGCTTCCACGATACGCTTCTCATTCAATAATGCAATAGCGTGTGTTGTACGCAACCTCGAGCTCTAACACACACCACAACTAATGAAACTAGCCGTTGTGAATAGTAATACCTACTTTTTGAAATTTTATAAATTTTATTTATCAAAATGGACTTCATTTTTGGATTCGGAATATCGAAATTAGCCTATGTTGAATTTTTGGTATTTTTCTGAGAACTTCTAATTTTGTATGAATAGTGAAAAATACTTAAAAACAACTTTTTAAATAAAGATAATTTATAGTGATAAATTATAATATTTAGTTGTTTTAAAGTATAATTAGAATATATTTTTACCATTTTATCCAATGGTGGTCATTAGAATTAATTTAACATTGATATTGGACATAAACAATTGCCAATCTTTTGATATAAATGGTTTCTTAGAAACGCGCTATTTTTGTAACAGCGGGAATTAATTATAAAATTAATTAATGCAACTTATATGTTTGGAATTTTTTAAAATAGACATCATTTTTGAATTCGGAATATCAATTATAGCTTAGGGTGAAATTTTGGCATTATTCTGAAAAACTTCAATTTTTGATGAATAGTGAAACCACTAAGTGGTAGTTAAATAACTGATTTTTCGTTTAAATGAAATATTACCACTTCTGTGATTTGATTTTCAAAAATCCGACATACATGGTTGTCATTAAGAAGTAAAATGTGGTTCAATGAGATCAAAATAATTTTTTTGTGAATAGTAACTTTTAAGTTCTTAATCGCGATTAGAGGTAATTAGTGTAGTTTAAGGTAAAAACAATGTTTTAATAATATGAGATGAGATTTACACTTGTACTACTCCTATTGGATGAGTCATGGCCGACCAAGAAAACCCATGGGTCAACTTGGGGACCCCGTGGAGCCACTTTAGTTGGAAAATGACATTAATATATATTTATTTAATGTTAAAATTAAATTGACACAAACATGAGTTGTTTTACTAAAACAGTTTTTAAGTGGGGTTAAACAAGTCCAAATTTTGACTATAAATATTCATTAGAAAGCTAAAACGATTTAATACATCATAGTAGTTTTTTTATAATTTTTAGACATTAATTAAATTAAATTATATATGACATAATTATGATGCAGCGATGACCTCATTATTTAACGATTTAAATAAAATGAGAAGATAATGCAAAATACAAGGCATACACTTGTCCAAAGCCTATTGGATGAGGATATTTCGAACCCTTATCAGATTATCCACGAATTATATAAGTTTGGGACCTTTATAATCCGAAAATCATTGTATAATAATGTAACATTTCAATCTTTCCAAAAGAGCCCCTCCTATCCTCTTATAAAAGGCCCCCACCTCACCCACCTCATTTACACTTTCAAGCCATTTAACTCAGCCAAACTCTGCCCAAATACTCTCCCAACTTCCCCCTATTACTCCTAGAAGCCTCACTTTGGGCAGAACTCTTCTCAAGGAAGCCTTTGGCTCAAATAAAAAAGAGTTACCCGATTTTGAGGTAATGTCTTCTCTAATGTTGTTTTGTTTTATTTTTCTTCTCCAACCCCCTAAACTCTTTGTATTCATTTCTTTTGTAACAACACCAGTATCCTAAATATACTAGGATGTTTTTATAAGAAGGATTCTAGCTACACTGACACACACCTACATCTAATGGTTAAAGAACATACGGTTTCTGTGGATGGCGAATTTCTGCCTCACGAAACGATGATTGTTCAACACTCATATAACACCTTCAAAGGTGGCCATTAAGATGTCACTATTTTTATATATGATATATAATATGTTTATGTTTTACTTATGATTCTGTATTTCTCATTTATGGCACACTTTATGATTTCCATTATGGGTAAAACGCGATAATTTCATTTTAGGAAGTGCGGACTACCGCCCCCTCAAAGTGATTTGAATCGTTAATGCCATATGTGGAATGTATAAAGGATGGAGTAAATGGTATTATACACTATATTATACTGGAATTATATTATACATTTATATCATTACTATTTCGTTCCATTAAATATGAAATTGAAATGAATGTAGCGTTCATGCCTACGTACGGCTTACCGTCTCCATGAACGGTGCATTTCATTTCTTACCTCTAAATGTTACGTAATATTATAAATGAATGTATATAATGGATATATAAGATATATATGACATCTAAATCATGAATATAATTCTGTAGATAATGGATATTCTACCACATAAACAACTTGTAATTATAAGAAGTTTATTGTTGACTCAAGTACCAAATATCGACAAAACGACCGTTATTAACTTAAATAATTACATAATGTTCATATCATTGTAATAAGTGATATAATAAGGATAATGAAATTGAAAATGGTTCTTAATAAAGTATATATTAACTCTAGTTTATTATTCAGGAGGTTAAAGAACGGTTGAGTCAAGTCAGACACGACGTAAGGGAACTTCTTATCCCAACTTCCATTCTTTGGGTTAATCTCCTACTTTCAAATTATGTCATGATATGATTATGTCTTATCATGTATTTATACTTTATTTATGTGAGATTATATTGAATACACATGATCGATCTATTTTGTTTACAAAATTATCTTTGTAAGGGAACTTCTTAACCCAACTTCCATTCTTTGGGTTAATCTCCTACTTTCCAATTATGTGATGATATTATTATGTATTATTTTTTATTTTTACTTTCTTTATGTGTACCTATAGTGAATACACATAATAGATCTATTTTATTTTAAAAATTATCTTTTTAAGGACTTCGCCTCAATCTCCTTTCATTGAGTCATATTTGGTTTTATACACAACTTTCTTTTATACGGTGTATAAACCCCTTTGACTTTTACATTTATTCAAAACGAATCTTTTTTATACGAAGCGTTTAACTAAATGACAAAAAGGGAATGTTTTTCTTTCCGTACTTATGCGGCGACAACGACTTCTCCAACGGTGAATGTTTCATAATTTTATGATACAGTTGATTTTTTGGGTAAAAAATAAATACCATTTAAATATATAATTTGTTTTTGACATTATATTGACCCAATAGTGATGTAATAAAATAATATTAATTGTTTTTTAGACCAATATGCTTTTTATCTTTAATATTGTGTGATTTTAAGTTTATTTTAATTATTTTACGATGCCTTAGTGGATCATTGAAGACTTATAAAGCATTTTATCATTTTTAAATGATTTCCTTAAGAGTGTGACTCACCTCCACTTATGAAAACCTATTGTATTAATAATTTCTTCCATTGGACATATAAAATAATTTTTTACACTCCCATTTTTAAAACACCATGTTCAAAAACCATGGGATAATTTTTTATTTTGATTAATTAAAATTGTACTGTCAAAGACCTAAATAAAAATGAATTTCCTCACTTATCCAATATAATCCCACACAAGCGTCCACATACCTTCACTAAAAACCTATGTATCTCAACAAAACACTTCCATAATATCTCTATAATCCTCCCAAGTTTTCTGAATCTGTCAAGAAGCCTCTCTCAATTCTCTCTCAATCCTTTGGGAACACACTTCCATGTAAGGGATTTCATCCATTCTCATTTTTGTCAAAAACAATTTATTGTTATACCGTTTTATTTTCAATTGAAAATGTTGGGGTATGATTTATAACCTCACCCATACATACCTAAATATGTTTTAATAAATTGATACCCCTTTTTATCTCATTAATTATTCTAGTATACACATATTACCATGCAAAATTCTGTAAGGGATTTCTCTCTTCTCAATTACATTCAAGAAATATTTTTATATTATGCATAAAAATTACATTAAATTTGTTGGGATATTATGTTCCATGACCCCATTACTATATAATTCATGTATAAATGATGAGGTATCCCTTATTTTATCATCATCCCATTTTACAATTTCTATTAGACCTCATTATGCTGTTGATGTTACACCAACATTTCTCATGCCAAAATCATCGTGTAAGTGAATACCATACCCATTTCCCCATCAAGGGAATTATCATTTATTCACATGTACTTTTTTATTTTGGACTGAAATTTATGTATTCCTCATTTCTTATTCATGAAATAAATTTTGATTTGTAATTAATCAATGTCGTATGATCTACGTTGCACAATTATGCATGAAATGAAATATTTAAGAAGGGCATGATCTGATAGCGCTTCAATGCATTGGTTAAAGTTCTGTATCGTGATACATCATATGTAATGAGGGTTTACTAATTATAATTGATATTCAATTTGGTTTTATTAATGTTCTATGTGCAATGATCCTTGGATCATTCTTATATCATGTTAAATGTTACTTCCACATTTCTATGTTAGGATAATAATTCTATATGATTCCTTTATGTTCTTGTTTCTCAAATCCTTCTTCGATATGCCTATTTCCTAACATGTACCATATTATTCTTGAAATGCCTTGTTTACTCCCATACTGGGTTCTATATCTCATCCATTTCTTATTTTTATCATTAGGTTATCCCATGCAATGATATGTACGAAGGAATTTTGGTGGTCATATAAAATAAGTTTTCAATAAAGATGTGTATTTAATGTTTGGAGTTGTTATGTAATGTTCCTAAGGCCCAAATACACTATACCTCTTGATATTATATATTTTATCAAGTCAATATTATATGTTTTAAATCATATCTAATTGTTTAATAAAGATTATAGTTGTTATATGTGGTATGAGATGATAGGTTTAGTTATTTTTGGGATTAGGATTAGAAAACCCTAGTGAAAGACCTAGGGATTACACTAAGTATAAAAAAGATCTCTTAATTTGGGTGATAATTTAGTAAATGGTTTATCATGAAAATACATCCCTGTCAGGTATGAGAAGGTAGAGGTAGCTATGGCATGGATGTATATAGGGGTGAACCCAAAAACACCACATTGAGCTAGACTTAAACGAGAACTGGCGCACGACAATGGGACTTTCTGAACTCTTGGCGATGACACTCCTAGGGGATATGATTTGGTAAATTCATTATCCTAGTATTATTCATTGTTAAGGGAAAAACACTAAGAAAATATGTTAGTAAGTAGATCAAGGATAACATAGATTGAAGCCTAGAGAATTCATCATCATGGAAATAAAATAAATTTATATTTTATCCCATTTTGTATTTGGATTCCAATTTATATGTTACCCCTACCTTTATTTTTATTCCAGCCAGTGGCCTGTAATAGGAGGACTCGGACAAACAACCAATGTGAAGATCAATGTGATGACTATTATAATGTGATTTCCAATCTGATTTGAGAATCAATCAAGAACATTTTCAAGATACAATATTATTTATCATATGTTTTGAATAAAAACATTGGTAAATAGGAACATTAACCCCCCCCCCCCCCCCCCCCAAGAAAGAAAAATCCACAATCGAGATCTTCAGAAGACAGAGGCCTCCTACTTTTAATGGATCATCATATCCCTTAATCACTGAACAGTGGATAAACATAATTTAATATATCTTCTCCATCCTTAAATGTTCCGAAAAAGAGAGTGTTCATATGGATGATTATAGTTTGGATGGTGAAGGTGATCCATGGTTGGAACTGATAAAAAATACAAATCCTGGGAAATAGATCGAGGTAGTGTAATAAAAGAATTTCCAAAAAAATGTTTTTTGACAATTATTTTCATCACACCCTCTGACATATTTTTGAAAGGTACTTCCTTTCCCTCATGAACAAATATGATGAATCCATCTGAGAATACGTGGAAAAAATACCAAGGATTGCATGATATTCCATTGACATTTTCATGACCCCTGAATGAAAGGTTGATCACTTCTTTGGTGGGCTAAAACCTAGCCTACAGAAAGCCCTATCCATCTATGACATTGAGAGAAATGAGGAAATTGCCCGATGTTACCTCAATGTTGAAATGAAGATCGATGAATCTCAATGATATCATGGGGATAAGAATCATAAGGTGGAATTTAATACAAGATATCTGATAGATAAATCCAATGGTGCTAAGAAAATCCAGCACCCCACAAACCAATGTTACCGAAAGTAGTACCCCGAAAATTTCTTGGAATGAGGAATTTTTTTATGTGTGGAAGTGATGGAACCTAGATATTTACTATTGTCAATAAAAACCAATTTCTGAAACATTGGAGAGGAATTATCTATTCAACCCTCAAGGCATTGTCCATTACTTCGACTACAAAAAATAATGGATCTTTTCCAACAACTTCCCTAAGCCAAGGGTTTTTGGAGGCAACTGACAACCACCAATGCAGCAAGGGGGATATTTTTTCATCAATACAAATGAAGTGAAACCCGACAACGATGTGGCGATAGAGATAGTAGTTATTCATTCGTGAATAGTGACTATAATTTTTTCTATAGTTTAACTCATTCTTCTGTATCCTGAAAGCTTTTTTGCACAATAGAAACAACACCACACATCATAGATGTAAATATGTTGGTGATAAGAGAAAAGGGGGAAATCATTGAATCCCAAATATATAACACCTCCAGTGTCATAATTTGTGGATTGATCTTCCCAAAAAACATCCTCATACTCTATGAATGGTAATTTGATGAAATTCTTGGCATGAATTGGATTTCCTTATATAGAGGCAACATAAATTTCCATGAGTGGGAAATCACTCTTCGAATGGAGAATCATCCCCTGATTCCATACATTTAAAAAGAGAAAGATGAATCTTATTTAGCACCATCATCTCAATCATGGATATTACTTCCTATGAGAACACATTTCTTGTTCTGATTATTAAGTCTAAGGAAGTAACCATCCTTGACAACATTCCTATTTTGACGGAACTCACTGAAGTGTTTCCCATGGATTTGACTGGTATTCCTCCAAGAAGAGATGTTGAATTCTCGATTGATCTTATACCTGGGGCATTTACAATATCAATGACTCCATGTAAAATGGTTGTTTTGGATAATGAGAAGATAAAGAAACAACTACTTGAGAATCTCTATAAAGGGTTTATATGAACAAATGCATCACCATGTGGTGCGCTGGTCCTATTCATCTTGAAAATTTATGGTTCAATGTGACTTGGTTTTTATTATCATGAGGTCAAAAAAATCAGGTTAAAGAACAAGTATCTTCTTCCACGAATGGATGACTTGTTTGATCAGCTGCGTGGAGCCCAATACTTCCCCATGGTTGAACTATGGTTACGATATTACCATGTAAGGGTGAAGAAGGAGGATATCACAAAGACTACTTTACGTACAAAAAATGGTCACTATGATTCACAGTAATTCCTTTTAGACTCAATAATGCTCCAACAATATTCATGGACTTGATTAACAGATTCTTTAGAGATTAACTCGAAAAATTTGTGGAAGTATTAATTGATGATGTTTTAACATAATTTATATCATAGGGAATGCATGAGGAAAATCTAAGTGATGTACTATTTACCTTTCGAAAGGATAAGCTATATAAAAATATAAAAAATGTGAGTTCATGGAGAAGGTCATCTCATTCCTAGGTTATATGATCACAATAAATGGGATTTATGTGGATCCCTCTAAGAGAGATGCAATTAAGGGATGGCTTAGGCCACCATCGGTGACAGATATTTGTATCATCCTAGGGTTAACTGAATATTATCGTCAATTTGTGAGAAGTTTCTCGTGATTGTTAAACCCTCTTACCACCAAGATAACTAGAAAGAGATTAAAGTATGACTGGGGTGATGAATGTTAAAGTTCCATCATGGATTTGAAAAAGAGGCTTATTACTACACCTATTCTCACACTGCCCACAGGTGGAGAGCTTTTTGTGGTATTTAGTGATTCTCTGAAGAAGGTCATGTGATGTGTGTTAATGAAAATGACAATGTCATTGCATATGATTCAAATAAATTGAATGTTCATAATAATAACTATCCAACACATGATCTATACTTGGATGTAGTGATCCTAGCTTTAAAATTTTTGTGAATTTACCTATTGGGGGAGAAGTGTGAAATATATACCAACCACAAAAGCCGAAAGTATATAGTCACATAGAAGGAGTTGAACATACAAAAATGAAGATGGTTTGATTGGATCAAATACTATGATTTCTTAATCCATTATCACCTTAGGAAACCAAACAAGGTGGCATATTCTCTATGTAGAAATGGCCCATTGATTCTATCATTGTTTAGAATTGAAAAAAATAAAATCTTTTTAGATTTGCTGAATATGGTCATGGGAATATTAAAAAATGTAACTTCATCAATCCATTCACTAATTATTTCTCAACAATCTATTTTGGAATGGTTAAACGATGCTCAAAAGAATGATGTGGGTATTCAAAAGAAAGAGGAAACAATAAAAAATGGGAAATCCTCAGAGATAAATTTTATTGAGGAAGGAATTATGATATTTGGTACAATAATATGTGTTCCATCAAATTCAGAGTTAAAGAATGAAATTTTTTATGATGCACATAGTTTAAATTTCTCCATTAAAAAAGGGAACAAAAAGACGTATCGAGATCTCTGAGACCATTAATAGTGGAACAACATGAAGAAGGATATCACTGAGTATACATCAATGTTCCTGTATGTCAGCAATTGAAGGATGAGATTCATAAGTCTAAGGGGATGATGCAATAATTACCCATACTAGCATGTACATCTATTAACATCACCCTAGATTTTGTCACCAGACTTCCAAAGACATCCAAAGGAAAAAATGTTATCTGGGGTTTTGTGGATTGTCTTACAATGAATACACACATAATTTCAATTTGAGAGGATTTATCATTAGATCCACTGACATGGATATATATCAAAGGTGTGGTAAAGCTACATGGTGTACCTCTATATATTGAATATGATATAGATCTATGATTCACCTATATATTCTGGAAGAGAGTCTTCAACATGATATGAATACAGAGATGAACATTAGTATGACATATCATTCTCAAACTGTTGGCCAATATGAGAGGACTATCAAGACTCATGAGGACTTTTTGAGATCATACTAAATGGAATTCAAAGGAGGATGGGATCAACGTCTTCCTCTGGCTGTGTTCTTTTATTATAAAAGTTTCCACTCATGCATCGATAATTGCTACTTGTGAAGCCCTTTATGGAAAGAGGTTCAAAACACCCGCATGTTCAAATTATGTTGGGGAGCGAATACTCTAAGGTCTATAATTGGTATATGAAATGGTGGAGAAGGTTAAGACCATCCGCAGCACATTAAAACTGCTTAGAGTCGACAAAAGAGCTATATTGATATTATTCAATGAGACCTAGAGTTTGGTGTCGAAGACATTGTATTCCTCTATATATCAACTTAGAAGAGGGTTATGAGATTTTGGAGAAAGGGATATCATAGTCCCTGGTACATTGGCCCTTTTGAGATCCTCGATCGCATTAGAACAGCGGCATGTCGACTTGCACTCCCACCGAAGCTCTCTAAAGTACATGATGAGTTCCATGTATCACTCTTGCGGAAGTACATACTAGATCCATCACATGTACACAATAAAGAGCTGGTACCATAGGATAATGACCACTACTATGAAGAGAGTCATGTGATGATCTTTGATCAGAGGGAAAATGTTCTATAAAATAAGACATTTTCCCTCGTCAAGCTGTTGTGGCGAAACCACATCTTTGATGCGGGAACATGGGAATTGAATGAAGTCATGAATCATAGTTACCCACATAAGTTTTAGTGTTCGAAATGGAAATTTCATGGGTAATATTTCTTAATGGGGGGATATTATAACGACCCAAACCTTTATTAATGAAAATTCCACTTGATATGATTAAATGTATTACAATGTAAAATTATTACGTAAGACATATGAACTTCTTTGGTTTTATTTTTTTTTGGATTTTAAAATACCGTTAGGAAATTTTACCATTTCTAATAAGGATATAGGATAGTGATCACATGATTAGTATAAATTTATGTCTTTAAAAAATCCAACATACTCAAACAAAGGACGCGATGGACTCATCTAGTTGTATTTCTCCATATAAAGCTCATTTTTTGGATCTCAAAAATTAGGTGGTGTCCCCAGGCATTTCTCTTGACTGAGTTCAAGCTGAGCATCAACACATTAAGCTTCAACTAAACCGCCTATCGGAGAAGTGGAAGTTCATAGATATTACCATCTGAGCAATGTTATTCGAGCCACTCGAAGAGTTTGTCACCATCGTGCATTATACACTTAAGTGTTATGATGGTGTTATAAGGGGTTATGTAATAAGACCATACCACTAAGATTATGTTCATTATTTATTTTTATAGAATAATGAATATACATTCATTTTACTATTGTTACTTTGTAAATAGTTTTGAAAGCACAAATAGTATTTTTAATCAACATTCAATTAAGAAATCTATTTTGATGAATTAATGGATTAGTTGAATTAAATAATATATTAATAAAATTATATTATTACTATATTACTTATTTATTAAATATAAATTATTGTATAATTTTTATGATTACAATTGTAGTTTTTATTATGGCTTGAAAACTATTTTTGTCAAAACCAATGAAATTTCAATAAATATCAGTTTTTATATTAAAAGTGAAATTTCACATATTTATAGAATTATTTATATAAAATTAATAATATTTTTTTAATAAATACATCTATATTATCCAATGGTGAATTTTTCATAATTTTTTGAGATAATAGATTTTTTGGGTAAAAATTAGATACTATTTAAATATATAATGTGTTTTATGGCATCATAATGACCTAATTGTGATGTAATAAAATACTATAAGGGGATGTTAGTCCAATATATATTTTAAATTTAAAATAATGTGATTTTCGGTTTATTTGATTTATATTACAAAGACTTAGTGGACCCTCCAAGTCTTATAAAACATTTTATCATTTTAAAGTGATCTCCTTTAGAGTTTGACTCACCTCCACATAAAAAAAGCAAAACTAAAATATTAATAATCATTTCCATTGACATTATAAATTGTTTTTCAGTTCCATTTGGAAAATTAAATCGGAAAAAACCATCGGATGGTGTGTAGTTTTGATTAGATTAATTTGTAGTGTCCAAAACCTAAATAATAGAGAATTCACTCACTTTTCCTATATAAAACCACCCATGCTCCAACTTGACTTCACTAAAAACCTTTAGAGATAGAATAGCCTCTTCCCTCCTCTATATAAAATCCACCCATGGTTCCCTAATCTCCCAAGAAGACTCTCTTAAGCCTCTACCATTCCTTTGGTATCACACTTCCAAGTAAGAGATTTCTTCCTTTCTCATTTATGTCCAAATTTCAGTATATTGTTATACCCTTTCATTTTAAATAATTGATGTAATTATATGATTTAGAAACTCTCCCAAATATTACTCCTTATGTTTGAATAATTATCTAAATCTTTCTCACTCATTAATTATTTCAATGTATACCTGTTATCATGTAGAAATTCCGTAAGGAAATTTTATCTTCTCATTTACATTCATGAAGTTTATTTCATATTTTATATCTAAATACCATTACATGTGATGGGATATTAGGATACATGACCCTTGTACTTACAAATTAATGTATAAATGATTATATAACCCTTTATCTATCATCAGAACATTTTCCATTTTCTATTTGACATTGTTTTACTGCGAATGTTACACCAAAAGTTCACATGCTAAAATCATCATGTAAGTGAATACCATAACCATTTCTCGATCAAGGGTATTTATCTATATGAACATGTAAATGTTGATTTAGTACATACATTTATTTATTACACTTCACTTATTTTTTTAAATAAATTGTAATGCTTAATGAATCCATATTGTATGATAAATGTGGCACACTTATGCATTAAATGAAATGATTAAGAAATGTGTGCCCTCTAGTGCTCTAATACATTGGGTAATGATTACTATCATGGTATGTCAAGTTCCATGTGGGTTTACGAAATCTAATTAAATTTAAATGATGTTTTACTAGTGATCCAAGTGCAATGAGCTTTGGCTCATGCTAATATCATGTTAAATGTTGCTTCCACATTTTTGTGTTATAATAATCAAGCTATATCGTGATTTTATTTTCATGTCTCTCTTATGATCCATTGATATGCCAATTTCCTATCATGTATTATATTCTTTATGCTATGAACATTTTTACTCCCTTATTAGAATTTATTGCCCACCCTTTTCTTATGCATGTCCTCAGGTTATCCCAGGAAATGCTATGTACAATAGAATGTGTGTGGTCGTATAAAAGAAGACATCAATAAAGACGAGTATTTCATGTTGTATGTTGTTATGTATTGTTCCTAAGCCTCAATTACACTATACCTCTTGATATTAAATGTTGTATAAAGTGATGATTTTATGTAATAAATCATGTTTATGTGTGTAATAATGAATAAGGTTGTTATATTTCTCCAATAGAGACCTTAGAGACAATATATATGAGAAATGTGATTTTTTTCAAGTTATTCACCAGATACATCACTAATTTATCATTATTAATTATTATTATTTTATTTACATACCTATTACTCAATCATTAATATGATGAGGGGTTAACCCTTCGTGTTCTAAGTTCATGTTACATAAAGGGGGTGTTGGTGTTGAATTTGTTAGTATTTCTTTATTAATGTATTTTTATTGATGTAGATTTCTCAATCAATTCCCAATCCATTATTTTAATCTTATTAAGACCAATGGTAATTAAATACAAAATAATGAAAAACACAGTGAAACTAGATTAATTAATGGAGGCATGATAATTTTCAAATTTAGGAGAATCGTTTTTTAACATGGTATCCAGAAAAACATTATTCCTTAAAACCCTTTACTATTAGACCAAGGGAAACTGGGGATTGCAGCATGAAAGATCTAATACCATGATCATTTGAACTTCCACATCATGAATTAGAGAAAATATAATGACAAATTTTATTATTTAATTATATAAAATTTAATTACACCTTAACCTTGAAATTATAAAACCTAAGAACACTTTGAAATATGATTTCAATAAAAACTATCAATCTTCTTCATCTTCAATATGATTCATCCTAATTAATCAAACAAATATAATTCTTCAAATATTTCATTATCTCACATAAATTAATATCATTATAAAAAATATTATAAATAATTCACAATCTTTGTGGGTTTGACATTGAAATTTATTAATTCTACATTTTAATTAATTGAGTAGCATATTTTATATTTAACTGAATTTTCATTTTTCTTAGAAATAAACGGAGATGATAAAATACATTAGAAAATTTTTTAAAAATATCATTATTATAATAAGATATTATTATATTTATGGAATGTAAATATCATCTTACCTTATTATATTTTGAAAATTTATAACATCATCCTAGCGTATATACTGAATACAAACTACATGAATGACATACATTACTTTTCTGTAACTCCGTTCAGAGATAGTTATAAGAATTTTATTATCGATTAAATATGAAATTGATATCATAACTAATAATATTAATATAAAATTTAATATCAACTTTATTTATATTCTATGGAAAATGAAATTTTCACATGTTCATAAATTCATACAACTACCTTTATGGATGATGTCTTTTATTTATTATCATATCCATACATAAATGAACCAAAAAATCTATTGACAGAATTTAATTTACATTGATGTCTAAAATATGTCATGAATACTATTATTTAATATTATGACATTATACAATGATATATATAATTAAACATGTTTATATAGGTAAATTAATTAAAATAATCCCGTAATTGATTCTATCATGATGAATATTCACTAAAATACTGACAGAATGAAATTTGAGTTGGATAAATCAATATAACTTCTTACTTCCATAAATTTAATAATTTTTAATAACATTCTGTTAAATAATAAGGATCTATATCTACATTGTAATATATGAATGATAAAATAAAAATATATATCGACTAATAATGAAAATAAACTAAATAAAACAAATAAATGTAAAATAAATCATGAAATTTTATTATAATATATGGTGATTTTTATATATGTTTGATTATATTATTAAGAAATTTGTTAATATAGTTATATTTGTTTTAAATGAGGTTAAAAATATTTTATAAATATTGGGAGAAAATTATAATGGGTTTTAGTTTGAAATTCACTTAGTTGATACATGGGTTTTATTATGAACCTATTTTCATTTACATGGTCTATATAATTCCACTTTTCAAACCTTAATTTGTATTTCAAAATTAATTTTTTTTATAATTATTTTCAAAATTTTCTCCTGCAATTTATCTTTTACTCTATGAATACTAAAATCAAAAGGATTTCTTTATAATCCAATTTTAAAATTGATGTTATATTGAATAAATTTCTATCGTGGGAAACATTGTAAAAACATTGTGTCTAAAATCTCAAAAACATTCTTAAGAATTATTTTAATATGACATTATTAGATGGGATGTTCCAATTGTATTTCACATTTTGTGTAATTTAACTAAGGTAACACATATAATTGAAACCCACAACACATATTCCTTTAAATATAGATTCAACTATAACTATGTCAATATTTATTTCATAAATTTCAATATACATGATTTAATAAAGGATAATAGTGATTTTATAGTATTTTTTATAACCTTTGAAAATTTGAATCTAATTTTTTTATGTTTTCTAAATTAATCATTTTTTTAAATATATCCCTTTTTATAATTTTTCATATAAACAAATTCTATATATATTTTGGTAATTGTTATTTTTAACATGTCCTTTACTATTTAAATATAGTATTCCAAATGATATTAATTATTAATTATTTTTCATTTTAATGGAAAATTTTTTAGATTTTTCAAATGAGTACTATTAATTATAAAAAAGAATTATGTATTTTAAAATATATTTTAATGTACTTTTTTATGAAAGAATACTTCATTGTTTTTAAGTATTGTTAATGAAAGTCTTTGAGTTAATATTTATTTTATAATTTTTTTTCAATAAATAAATTTAAGATTAAATATATTATTTTAAAATTATTCTATCATGCATAAGGTTGTTTTTTTAATGAAAATAATTTAATCTGTTTTCAAGAATTTCAATATGGTATATTTCATCCTTTTGTGAAATTTTTTTTATTAAAATATAATTAAATGCCATTCTGCATACATTTAATCATCCTTTGGCATTTTTTAAATTACTCTTGGGATATGTTAATAAGATAATATCAAAAATAAGTATCTAGTAGGATTATGATGATTAGTATATTGTTATGTTTAAATGAATCTCACTTCTCTAACATGAGAGATATTCTTTAATAATACATTCCATATTTTTTCTCGATAAGGATTATGATAGTGTTATCCAATATATTAATTGGGGAATGTATTTAAATACAATATGTTTGTATCGAAAAATGTAATTTTAAGGATGAATAAGGATATTTGACTATCCATTGAATTTTTTTCCAAAATTCCATATTGTGAATACAATTGACACATTATGTTATTGGTGGGGTCTAAAATAGAACATCGTGGAATCTATAATCCTTATGTGACAAATTAATTAGGGTATTTTGTGTATTCAATAACTTTTTGTATGGTGGCATGGCCCACATATTAGAATATATGAAAATTATTTTTGATATTATGAATTCATTCACCATTAATTCAAATTTTTATCTATGCAATAAATTAATTAACATTATAATAATATACATTTAAAAATTACTCCCTGATAATTATGTCACTATGATAATATTATTAATATTATTCAAACAATAATACGTATTCAATGATTATGAAAACATATCCTCTATTACAAGATAACCCTTACTATTTTTTTGAAATCACCAACATTTTCATTCTATTCTATAGGGTACAAAAAAGATATCATTGATTAAAATAAGGTATTTACTAATAGTAATGATAAAATTATTATGAATTTTTTTATTAACTGTTTTAATGTTTTCAATATAATAAATGTAACACATATATATCTATTCTCTCACAGTTTATAATATGTGAAATTATTTTTTATTCGGCCACTTATATCTTATACCTAGATAAAAAGGTGACCACCTTTATTGGGATTCTCAAGTGGGGGTAGTTATATATATTTTTGTTGATGCAATAAAAAAAATATGAAAATTTAGAAATTTGTTATATTTACTTTATTATTTCAATTTATCAAATTAAGTGTTTTTATTTATGAATAACAAGTCAATGTGTGTTAAATTTATCACATTTTTTTGAAGAATTTTAGTGAAGGTTTGTGGTGTCTCTAAAAACAATATTTAAAATGATAATGTCATTTAATATAATTTGAAATATAGGATTATTTTATGATGAACCATAGTATCAGATATGAAATTATTCCACCGTATACAACACAAAGATAATGGCATGTAAAAATGAAATAATATATTTGTAGTAGATATGGAACAAACAATGCCAACTAACCATGATATGTCTCCATATATTTATTGATAATGTATTAGTGTAGTGGATTACATTCAAGAAAAGATTTTATATAAAAAATCAGATATATCTCTATGCATTAAATACTACATGTATTCACTATGTTTGAATAATCTAATGGTATTTGGAAATTCTTGTGTGAAAAAAATAAAAGAATAAAATCTAGAGAATTTGGAGTAGAAAGATCTCAATTGGATCTCCTTTTATGACACAGTAAATGTAAATGGACACCAAATTTATTGTAAATGAATTCATAAAATGTTTTTTTAACTAATTTTATGGTGTAGGTACAAATAAATAATGATTTTACTGAAGAAAATTTATGTTCATGAAATGATAATGATGGTTTTTTATGTTAATGAACCTAGTAATGGTTCTAAATATTGAGAATGTATTAATGAAATTCATAGTGATAAATATGATATATATTTTTAGTGAAGAAGAATAATATCATTCAACCAATTCAAGTTTATGAAAGAATGTTCCCAAGTTTATTACCCTATGATATTGTGGACAATAGGTTGAAACAAGAATACCATTAATGACAAAAATACATACCTCATTTTTTTCATAAGATAAACTGACATATTTGTAGAAATATTTGGAGAATCAAGAGTATGTGGATTCAATTATTTAGGAGTTTGATCTAATAGGTAAAATATATCATTTGGGTTTATTTAAAGGATATACTAAAATTTAATGGGAATAAAATGGGTATTCCTAAACAAGTTTAATGGAAACAGTGAGCATGTCACAAACAAATTATAACAACTATGTAATCTGAATCCTAATGTGCAGTTAACTGATAAATTTATGAAATTTTAATTGGGGAAACCTCTCTATATAATAATGATAATTATTTTTATGAAATTCAATAGAAAATACAGTATCATCCAAATAGATATTGGATTTTATACCCCTTATACTGATATGGAAGAAGATATTTACATTAAGAAACTTTATGTATTTTTTCTTCATAGTGAAAAGAATTATATTTTCATGTTATATAAGGATTCATATGGGTAGATACATGCACCATGATATTAGAATTCAATGAAATAATCATACATGTGGATATATAGGTTTAACAATGGAACAATGGACAACAAATTCCACATAATAAATGATAAATATTTATTTATCATTTTTTATGTAGATGATATTATATTTTTCAGAAATGAATAAATATGTTATAATTATTTTGTTTCTATAATTATAAAATTGCTTTAAATTTCTATTCATGGTGAGATGAGAAATTTTCTAAATTAAAAAATATATCAATATAATGGTCACAATTTTCATTCTTATGATAATATTACTAAATTTTTTTAATTATGTTTAGAATGGATAACTAAAAGATCTTTTCATAGTCTCATTACTGTGTGAGTAAATTTTCATAATGATATATAAGAAATTTAAGTGGATCTAATGTAATTATTGGTGCTTTATGGAACATTATTATATATGATAGCATCAATTCGGTTATATTCAATGATGGTAGACATTACACTAGGTAACATAATGTACCTAAAGAGTACTTATTAATATAAGGATATATGATTCATAGGTATATAAAGTCCAATGTTGAAATTATGTGGAAGTATGAAACAATATTAAAACTAATATGGTTTGTATTTTTAGATTTATTTTAGTATAGACATGTAGTTGATAATATATCGACATCAGTTGAAGTTGTATATCTTATAGATATGATTTTATGTTAGTACAATTAGAATAAATGTACTATTACATTGAATAAAATTTATGTATAATATGTGATTCCATCTCAAGCTACAACACAACAATATTGATTGAGAATTCACTTTGAAGACATTATACTACAGTTGAAGTTGAAATTTCAAATTCTATATGATAATAAAATTGATATTAAACAGTTATGATATCTAGTTCACCATTCAATATTAAAAAATATTGATAAAAATGAAACAACATCAAAGAGATTGGGAGAATGATTGTTTGAATCTATTTCTTCCTTCATATGAAAACATTGGTGGGTTTTTAATTAAACCATGGATGATGGGTTGTTTTAATAGTATGAGGATAATGAGATGAGTTCTTCCATATTTATTTTAAGAAAATGGAATTTCCATTCAGTCCCCAATGTTATCTTTTTCTCGCATTGATAACTTTAATGGGGTATTCAATGTAAAGAAAATAACACAAAACCAATTCATTCCATTTTATATTTATAAAGGTGATATGAACTATTTTAAAAATAAATCAATTGTTAAATATAATTCAATTGTGAGGGAGATCTCCTTTTAAGGGGAGAATATATCTAGAAAGTGTTTTTGAAAGTGGAAAGTTATATGGTTTATCGTATGGGTATATGAATCATTTTCAATTTTTATAACAGTTTTATTGTTCAAATTTTTATAAATCCATTTTTACACATGTCTATAATAACATTTCAATTAAAGTGAATGTTTTGTACATTAATGAAGTAATAATTATAGAATGGTATCTCAAATTTGGTTTCTAATGGTATCAAAGTATGAGGATTCTTAATTTGTTTTCAAATTAATTTCAAGTGAATCAAAGGTTAAAAATATATTAATTTATACCAAACTATTGTTGGAAGAATCAAAATATTATTAAATGTTATTTTTTCAATAACTGAGTTCTTTAAAGATGTATTTTAATTATCAAATGATTATTAATTTTTTAGGATATTTTGATTTAATGTGTTTAATGTTTAATGGTTATGAAAGAAAATCTAAATGGGGTTTGGTTAATATTTTTATAGTTCATTGGGATTTAAATCCTAAATCATTATTTATGGAAGTTTTCATCAACATGGTTTTTTATTTAGATTAATTTCCCCCGAGATAACAACATGATGCATGACTATGGTTTAGAGATAAATTATTTGTCAGAAAACATTTCCATCTAGGTTACAATTTTTCTATAGTTGTATTCAGTATTAAATATTCAAACAGTTTTGATAGGTTTTACATTTTTCTGGAAAATTATCTGTAAATTTTCGCTATTTTTTGTTTCATTTATTTAAATTTTTGACATTAATCATTATGGTCATTTTCATTATTTCCAATTTTAGTTTTCATTAGTGGATCTTAATATTCTCATCATTATTTCTTCCGTTATCCGATGGAGATGGAATATTTGAGGTGATTTGGTTTCTTATTTCCTTGATCTTATCTTTGTCAAGTAGAAAATTTCAATAATGGGTATTAATGAATCATAGGTAGTTGGGGAAAATTTGTTGACTGATTTTTTTGATGTTATTGTGCTTCCTATAGATATGTTGTGACCGAATGAGAATCTGAAATGTATTGGAAAATCATCATCAAATAATTTATATAATCGAGTTAATTTTCAAGAGACAATTCACATTCTCATGGGGACCCTGCTCATGTTTATTTAAAATAGAGTGGTTGGCTATGTTTTTGGTGGTGACATGAGTTTTGATGAATGGTGGTGATTTTTAATAGTATAAAAAAACATTCAAGTTGATTTATTGTCAATGTTTTTTTTTGTATGGAGGATTTGTGGAAGAAGGGTATCAGTCTCAATCGACCTTAGTCCCCTTTTGTATTATATTGATGATGGGCTTCAATGTTTCATAGTATGTGGTCTAAATGATTAGTATGGGAGGGATCTTGGATGTTGTTATTTTTATTTTATATGATCATTTTATGGTGTGATAGATAGTCATGATTCTAGTTTATTATCTCATTATTATGAATTGTTTATTTTTGAACTAGAATGTCATGTCACAATAATGTTTGGAGGAAAAATATTACATTTTAAAAATTATAAATGGGTATAGTTTTTATCAGTATTTGTGTTTTGGATGTTTTCTATCTTTTTTTCATGTCATAAAATTGGGAATTATCCTAGTATAGCTCTCCCTATTCATTGTAATATTAAACTATCTAGTTCTTTAAAGAATCTTATTCATCATATTGGGGGTAGTGGGGTTTCCTTTTATTATACAATTTTTTGGATTTTTTTAGAGAAGGGGATTAATTTTTTTATTAAGTTTTATTTTACATTCTGATATCTTTTTCATTGAATCTATTTCTATGTTAGTGGTAATTATAATTTAATCTACATTTGGAATATTTGTTTTCATCCAAAAATACAATGAAATATTTTTTCAACCAATTTTTTTATGTATTTTTACTTATATATAATTTTATTAGAAAATGTTTTACGTTAGGATTATTATTTTTTAGTAAATAAGAATAATTGTTTGTTTTTAATTGTATATGATTATTATGTTTTCATTTATTATAAATGAATAAATCATAATTAAAATGAATAATTTTTTCATTTGAAGTGAAATTTGTTCAATGTTTTTAAAGTATTTGGATATATTTAAGGATAACATGGAGTGTTTTAGAATATTATGATGTAATTTAATTAGTTTATATTACATAAATATTATGAATGAAAATGGAGGTGTATCATATATTATTATATTTCATAATAAATGTGGTTATCATATGAATATAAACATTACATAATGTATAATTATAACGTAATATTTTATTTTCCTTTTATGATATGGAATTTTTTAATATATCTTGATCTCTTTTGACAAGGGAATATCAAAATATATGGTGTCTCTGTATGAAACTCACCTAACATATATGATTTGGTGTTCATGTATGATTATTTCACCAATAATATATTAAATACATGGGATAATTCTACTCCATATCATAAAGAGTTAATATGACATAATATGCCTAAGATGAGAAGATAGTTTTTCGAGTATGTTGTGTAATATATATATATTTTTTAATGATTAAATTGTTTGTAAAAAATTAAAATAAAATAAAAATAAAAATTCATAGTTTACTAGATTAATTTCTAGAGAAAAGTTCGAAACTTATAACATTGAATATGCTATTTGATAATGGATTAAAAGAAAAAATTGATCTCTTTTGGTTTATGAAAAGGTAAAATATGGTTCATATATTGAACATTGAGATGATATAAAAGAATACATATTAACTAATTTTTTACCACTAATCCATGGTGCACATATTTATACTATATTACTATCACCTAGATAAAAATAGTAGCATAAGAAAGAAGTGATTAGAAAAAAAGAAATTGAGGAAATTTTGAAAATAACATCATTTTTTCCATTGTAAATTGAAATTAAAATTAAGATGTGTTTTTTATGTTAGTGTGTAATATGGGTCAAATATTTCAAACATAAAAATAGTATGAGGGAGATGAAGGATAAATTAGAAAAAATTTATTTGAAAAAAATGAATCTTTTTAATGAAATAAGATAATGAATTGGATAAAAATCACATATAGATAAGAAAAAACCTATTAGTGTACATTTAGAAGAATAAGTAGAGGAAACAACACAATAACAACATCAACAGAATTCTACATCTCTTGATTACATTCATTCTATTTAAAAACAAAATCATTTATCATAGTTTATGTGTGGGAATCACACAAATATAGTTAAGAGAATTTTTATTACATGATTTTAATGACATTACCTCTCCATTTTATCTATCACTAAAAAACCTGGGTCAACCTTAAACTAGTCACCCGAGCCAATTCATCGCATGGCCTAAAGGGAATTCCCTATCCCTACAGGCTATCAAGTACTGTCAGGTATCAACAGAGTACATATAGGGAATGATTTCTCCCAGTATAATACAGTGAAACCATGACACAAAATGATGAATAATACAACTTTGTAAAAATAAAACCGAACTGCACATAATTTATAAAAAATCAGAAAATAAAACCAAACTAAAAATGAAACCAAAGGAACCAGACCACCACATTATCTCCATGTGACCCCGCGGGTCACTCTATAACACATGATCACATATCTCCCAAGGTGAACATACTCATGGAGAATCAAACATAAGGCCATAAAACAGAAAATAACTATAGGGTTGAGTATTAAAACATAGTAGGATAGCCCTATATTCTCTTTCTGAATGCACTTTCATTAATAAAATAATCATCAATTTACAAGTTTGAACTACATTATATCAAAGTATAGTTTTATAAAAAATTTCATAAAAACAAAGTACAACTAATTTCCCTTGTTCATTTACTAAATCGAGTTAGGTCCATTAGTTATTCCAAAACATTTTCATGGTCTAAGGTGATTCTTATATTTTTAACATAAAAAAAGTTGATAAACACTTTTTTCTTTTAAAATATTTTTATAAACTACTTTGAAACAAAAACATTACTTTTAAATAATAACTCTATATAAGATGGAACTACTATAATCATACAACAAGGGAAATAGAAATAATTATACAAGTATACCAATAATCATTACAAGTAATCAAAAGATAAGAAACACAGGTTAACCAAGGATATTAGGAATAATCTTGAAGCCACTAATAACAAATTCTACACCAATAGTATCATTCCATATATGATGAAACGAAAATACTCTATTTTCTCAACTACCCTTTCTCAGGACACGCTGATGGAAATCCCATAATAATGAACTAAGTATATCTACCTACAATGGGACACTGGACATTAGGTGAACTACCAGTGAAACAATCACTCTTTGATTATTCTATCAATATCATAGTTTCCTAAGTCTACTATATTTAATGGGGGTGAGTCAACTGATGCAATCTGGGAATCCAATCACAACATTTATATAATATTAGTTCACAAGATACCTCACTTTATTCTCCATATGGGCTTATCTCTTGCCTTAAAATAAATATATCAAGAAGGGTTTCAATAAAGGAACCGTGAGAGTGGAACTCAAGGATTCCACATCGATGAAATTGACACACACATATCATTGGGAATGGAGGAAAAAAAATTAATTTTCTAATACATCATAGATTTTGATCATGTCCATCTCACATGTGGAGCATCATTGTTGATTCAATAACAATATATAGTTCTCCAAATATAATTTTTTTTGAGTTTTAATTATTTATTGATCATAATGGTTTTGGTTAAGGGAAGCATTAATTGAAAATAATTTAATGTATAAAATAAATATAAATACAGAAGTAGATGCAAACAAAATGAAATTATGGAAGAAATTTCTTGGTCATAGGGTTGGACTTCACCAGTTCATTCATTATTTTTTTTTCAAATTCAATTTGATAACTCATTTTATGAAAACTTGTTAATGAATTAAATTTATTTTATTTATTGAGTGTGTGATTTTAGAATGCCTCTAGGAGACCAAACGACAACTCCTCCAAAGGTAAATTAAGAGAGGACCTCAACCAAGAATTTTATTCTTAAACGACCCTGCTCTACAATACGTCGTTTCATCCCTTATGACATCCCAAACTCCATCGTATGTAGGCTTTCCCTAAGATAGTGGAGGGAAATGATGAATTAAATAAATGAAATGGATTTGGAAATAGTGCCATGGTGGACGACTGTCGCACTCATGAAATAT
The DNA here is from genome assembly GCA_963277665.1 of Viscum album. Taxonomy (NCBI): domain Eukaryota; kingdom Viridiplantae; phylum Streptophyta; class Magnoliopsida; order Santalales; family Viscaceae; genus Viscum; species Viscum album. The sequence continues at coordinate 1,360,810,059 of OY728162.1, read as the reverse complement.
TACCTCCTCCACTACAAATATAATTAAAACATTTTGAATTAAAGAAATAATAATTAACACTGTGAGACCTCCCCCAATGCCATGTCTCATGTTAGTCACATTCCTTTACCATGTGAGAAGAGATCATGATGGAATGTGGGTAGAGAGAGAAAGATAATTAGAGTTTCAGGAAAAATAAACATGGAAAAAACAATGGGAAAAACATTAATAAAAACATAATGTGTTATATGTAAAAGAAAACTAAAATAAAATGAAAATAAATAAATAAAATTTATAAATTTCCCTTGGCCTCCTCTTCTTGCTTCCCCAGTTGGTGTGGGGATGTGAAGGAATGATTTGAGAGGTGGGAGCTCCTCCCCTTTTATAGGAATAATTTTTCCTCTATAGGTTGTCGTGTTGCATCCCTAATTGATGATGTAATCATGTGCTAATACCTCCATGAAAGTTGATCGCAATTTCTTTTTTCCCTCTACCCTCCTAATTTCATAGAATTTCGGTTCATGGTGAGGGGGTTAGGTCTTTTAAATCCCAGAATTTATTCTTCCCAAAAATACTCACCACATTTCACATATCATGAATCAATGAACATGGAAACTCCATTTTCACACATTAGATCCTTCATTAATGTTGTTTAATATTATCTTGAAAAGACACCCTCAAATGTCAGTGTAATTCTCTAACTCATGTATGAGTTATGAATTTTTTGTTGGTGATTTCTTTCTCTAAATGGAATTTCTACAATGATTCCTTCAATTGAGTTTGTTCAAAATCTACCTTAATTGATGTCAAACTTCATGTAGGTTAATGGGATAACTCTCCATTAAGACCTATTTCATATCCTGATAGAATCACCTCAATTTGAAGTGATTAGGATAAGATGTACTTCAGTTACTTTGGGGGGGTCTACACTGTCTACCCCGAAAATTATTCAACTTCACTAATTTTTAAGGCCTCTAGATGCTTGAATCATCCCCTCATCCATAATATAATGATGAAAGAAAGAAATCAAGGATTCTAAAAAATTAATCATTCAAAATGGAATTATATTTTCAAATAAATAACCAAAATAAACATGACATAAAAATCTATAAAAAATCAAGAATTAAGAACATTTCACAATTTTTCTAAAAACACATCATAAATCCAGCATTAATACATATAAACACAAATAGATTATTTGGGAGGATTTAAACAATTTAAATGCATGAAAAAACATTGGAAAATATTACCTCTATCAATTCTCACAAAATAAAACCATTCTTTCCCTCATGTATAATATCTCAACATTAAATTTACAAGGGTACCAATATTACCAATATTAATATTACAAACAATAAAATCAAAAAACAAATGTCAAATAAAATATTTAGGAATACGCATACCTTTTCAATTTAATTTACCAGTTTTCATATAAACAATCAATTCGTTTATTTTAATTTTCCCAAATCCCAACCCATTTTCCTCATATTTGGTTCTTTTTTTCATTTTAATTTTTTATTCCATACGGGAAAACAATATAGAGTAATTAATAAATACAAAACCTTTGGAAATTTCAATAACAAGACCTCAAACATTTTCTTTATAATGTATTTTATCCCCTCAACCATGACTTCCTTCAACCTGACACTTCAACATTAAAATATCATTAAAATTTCAAGAGTATAGATGGAATGGATAAAAATAGAATAAAAAGACTCAAAATCCTATAAAGGTAACCCATGGCCCACATGGGATGCATAAGATATAATTTAAAGGTGGTATTTTAATGATGCGTTCTTTTTCAAAAGATGTCTCAATCATTATAAATGTGTTTTTACATAGTCGTTGCACTGACATGTTCAAATGAATGTTCTAGCATATGACATACCCCAAGATCACTCATGAAATATTCTCATGAATAAATTGGAAGTATTTTGTGTGGTAATCCTTTCAGGAATAATACATATGATATTGGACAATCACTCCAGGAATTATTAGTAATAAATAATAACTTCAAATGAATTTCAAAAATTCAATGCATTGATATTGGCTGGGAAATTCCATTTACATGAATCAACCACATCCCTCAAATCAAGATTCATCATTTCAATATCTATGCTCCACATTAAACATTCAATTTTTCATTTTACTCATTCAATATTATTAACATTGAAATCTAAACCATGGAATCACTGGATTCCAATGAAACAAAGGTCTCCTAGATATGTCAAGAAAATCATACTAAAAGTGTGGGCTTGCAATTTTGTATTTAAATATCAAATCAAGATTTGGAAAAAAATTTAAGAAGATTAAAATATAGAAATTAAATGTGAAATACCTTTTGAAATTATTCTTCGGTCCTCTTCAGAATTTTTTAAGGATTACTTCTACCATCATGACCATTATAAAATAAAATTGGTCAATTAATCATATGGGTCATTTCATTTATTCTTAAAAATATTGGACAAAGTGGGGTACATTATTGACTAATTTCTAAGACTCAATTTGAAATATTAATTCCTAAAATTGAAAACAAAAGTACTAGAAATAATATAAAGGACATATATTTGAACGATCCCCCAAGTGGGAACTGAATTTTTACACCATCTAGTGGGTATTACCAGCTGTTATCCAATATCTAATGGTAGATGAATCGTCTTTTAATTAAACAACCACATGTGTATTTTTTTTATTACAGTTTTTTGTTATTTATGAGAATGAATCCATTTATAGTATACACCAGATATTCCCCCTTCACATTGTTGTACAGATTTCATTTTGAGGGTAGGATGATGTCTAAATCCTCCTCCTCAATCATTACTACTAGTGCGACTTTCTCCTTCTCTTCTTTTACATCCTCTTGTAAATGTTCAATATATCTAGGGTGATCTAAATCTTATTTTATAGGTGAATATTAATTTTCATCATCTTTATCTAGATCATCACACTAGTTGGTCGAATATGAAAATTCAAAAAAATTAGGAGTTATTGTAAAATAAGTTCCAATTATATCAAATGAGTTGGATTTCATGAATGTCTCATCTCACTGCGGTGGTTTGGATTGAATCTTTTCATTAGTGGAAAGTGCCTCTGTGAGTTGATTATCAATGGATGGAGGTAGGAAGTCAGGAAAATCTACCTCGAGTTTGGCTTTAACATCATAGATGTCATCGATGAAATATAGGAAGACTAGTGTCAGTTCTTCTTGGCATTGAATCCTTGAATTTCAGTTTAGATTCCATCTTTACTGACAGTAAAATATTCAACTCTTATTCATGTTTCTATTAATCATTTCATTTGTTTTAAAATTATCATTTGAGAATCAACCCTTCATTATTAGGACTCATAATTGTTTTTTTTTTCATCTTCCGGTACCTATGAGTTATTTCACCATGTATAATAATTTGAATTTGAATAAATCACGCCAAAAATGATTTATTTAATTTTTTTTAAAAGAATGAAAAATAATTACAAAAAATTTATATTTTGATAAAGTGATTGAAATAACGTTGTAACTCCCATGTTACATCACAATGTTTTTATAAAAAACAATCATAGGGCACGGAAAAATAAATTTAATTACCTAATGCACCACATATGCTAACCAGGGAAATATCATTTGAGGAGCATAACATTTGATTTGATTTTTAAATATATTTCACCTAATCTAAGTATTTTTGAATTTTTATTATTTATTGAAAATAATGGTTTTGGTTTTGTAAAAACATGGAATTAAAATTATGAAATACAAATATTAAATATAAATGTCGATTTAGATTCAAACAGAATGAAATTTTGGAAGTATGGTCTTGGTCCTAGGGTATGACATCACAGGTAAATTCATAATTTATTATTAGATCAAATTCAATTGGGTAATTCATTTTATGAATCCTCAAAAATGAATTATATTTCATTTATTTATTGAGTGGGTGATTTTAGCATGCCTCCAACACACCAAAACTATACCTCTATAAATAGTAAAATAAGATAGCACCTTGACCGATAATTTTATTTCAAAAAGGACTATATCTACTGTATACCACTTCATCCATTATGGAAACCCCAACAACACTATATGAGAGGTCTTCCTATTTTATGGGAGAAAAAATTTTGAATCATGGAAATGAAATAGGTTTGTAAATAGTGTTGTGATGGATGACCACCACACCCATAAAATATTCCCACCTTTACACCAAAAAGGGTTAAAACATTTTTAATTAAAGAACAATAATAAATAAAACCATGAAAAATCCCCCAGGGTAATGACTCGGGTAAGTCCATTTCCATTTCATAGTAATAGGAGATAATTATGCAAAGAGGTATGAGAGAGAATGTCAATTACGGTTTCATGAAAAATAATGAGAGAAGAAGAAATGTGAAACACATTAACAAAAAATGAATCAGTTATATGTGAAATAAAAATAAAATAAATACAAAATAATGAAATAAAATTCCTATATGGCCATTGGCCTCCTCTCATTGGATCCCACATTGGTGTAGGGTATGGGAAGGAATCATCTATGAGGTGGGAGCTCCTCTTGTTTTATAATCAGAATTTCCCCTCCTCAAGATGTCATGTTTAATCCCAAATTAATTATAGAATCATTTATTTATCTCTTCAAAAAATGTCATCACAATTACCATGTCCATCCACCAACAAAATATTAGAGCATTTGGAGGATTTTTGAAATAGTTATGGCCTTTTTACTCCAATAATTAATTATTTCTAGGTAGACTCCCCACAGTTCACATACCATGCATTAATGACCATGTAAGCAACCTCTTCACACATTGTAGACTTCATGAAAGTTGTTTAACATATTCTGCAGAGGAAAAACTCAATCGTTTAGTAAAATTGGCCATCTTATGTATCGGTTATGATTTTTTTATTGGAGGATTATTTTTTATGGATGAAATTTCTAGGAAGCATCCTTCAATTGTGTTTGTTCAGAATCCACCCAAATATATTCCAATATTCTTGGATGTTAATGGGTGAACACACCATTGAGTCTCCATTAATATTCAAATGGAATCTCATAATTGGATGTTTTTGGGATGAGATTTACTTTTGTTACAATGGTGGGGTGTACGCTCTCCGCTCAGAAAATTATTCAACTTTATTGATATTTTAAGGCCTCTAGATGTTCGAATCATCCTCTAGTCCATAAAAAAATATATTGAAAATAAATCAATGATTAAAAAAATACATCAATTTTAATATATATATATATATAATTAAATGACCAAAATACCCTTAACATTGAAATCTATAAAAAATCCACAATTAAGCACTTTTCACCATTTCTCTCAAAACACATCATAAATACAAAATTGATACATATAAGATCAGATTGATAATTTTGGGGGATTGAAACAAATTTAATGCATGAAAAAAAATTCTAATATATTTTCTCTATCACACATCCCATCCATTATACGAGATGATGAACATGAAATATTTTATCTAGGTTTTATAATAAAAAATTTCTTCTATTCTACAATGTTGCCAAACAGGCCCTTATACCTCCCAAAAAAAATAACCTTTATCAAAAATGAAATTCATTTCCAAGAATAGGAGTCAAAAACACAGTAACCATATATTGGTTTTTATAATACTCCTTTAAAACATTTCGACCTCACTTTAAAAAACCATTTTCTATGAAAAATGTAACCAGGCCATTACAAGATACACATTACAAAATTCTATAAAATCAAATTCACACTCCCTTTGAAATCCCAAAACTACTAGGAATTACAATTTAAGGAACACCAAATATCATTCCACACATTTACAATACATTTAGAAGTATGAACTGCACATTTTCTACTACAAAACATCTACAAAATCCAACTAGGCAGTTAATTTAACACTTGGTGTGTGTTATTTAAAAAAATAAGTATAACTATCACAAAAAATACATAACACAACAATTGTGACACCAAAAATTTAAAACAATACCTATAATATAAAAATTTATCATTTATAGATGTTGGGAAAATAATAAAACTAGAATTTCTAAAATTAAAAAGGAATGTGAATTGAAAATCCTACCATTGATCCATGAAGAAGAAACATGGAACCACCAAAATTTCTCTATGCGGGTTCGTCAACACCAGATCTAACAAGAGGAGCCCTAAAAGAAAAAAACCCCAATAGAAATCATAGGAAACTAAATGCCTATGCAAAAATGACTAGGGAATATAAGGAACTATATAGAAAAAGGGAGAAATGGGGAGAGGGAGAATATGAGAGGAGATTAAATTAAATAAGTCTAGAAAAATCTTGAATAAAACCCCTTGAAATCAAAGCTAAAGGAGATGATAGGTTTCACTAAACTAGGACAGGACCCCTAGTGTCGGGAAAAAGAAATTGGGAGGATGGGAGGCTATTGGCTTAAAACCCTGAAGGGTTAGATTGGGAAACCATAAAATTTAAAAATTATATAGGCCACACTGTTAGACCACAAGGTTTAATAAACCATATGGTAACCGTGGGGTTTCGACTTCCCATTGGAAGAGGTCCTTCATGGTTACCTAGAACTTAACTCATGGTTAACTGGGCCATTCCACAATGTTTATCAATTCATTCAGTAACCGTGCTCAAGGAACTAGCAAGCCAAAAAATCCTGGATTTCCCCTACAACTCCATCCAGAACCAAGGAACAAGCACATGAAAAAAAGGTATGGGGACACTACCAAAATTAATCACCTGTCACTTCTGGAGACCACTAAATGGATAGGAAAATCCACTAAAAAGTAACATAATACATGATTTGAATAAATTATTTGTTTTATAATTCTCTCCACGATTAACGCTTTCCTTGCCTTGAAAGCCACAACAATTTTCAGCTAATTGACCACCGCCTAAGGATTCTATATCAATAATATAGGACCTATATACCTCGAAGAGTTCACTAACTAATGGAATAACTCTTACCACTTTCCTAAGAAAAAATTACAAACCGCAATGACTTCTTGAGAATAACCTGTAATATCAAACCACCCATCTAATACCATGCTGAAAACAAGAGCATTGGATATTCAACGAAGAACCCCAACACTCACCCAAAAAAAGAAGATATTCAAGAACCTAACACATTTAAAATAAGATACTTCAACTGTATAAAACTGAAACATAACCAAAAATAGATAACTAGCATAGGGGATGCCCGAACGGAGTCCACACCATTTCCACTCAACTAGCATCCAGAACATCTTAAGAGAAACAATTTGACACCCATGGTGGATCTCCCCAACATTAAGGACCGAATATTATTGACCGAATAGAAATTTTACATAAAATAGAACTAGTCCATTCTAACACAGGACAACTGAAGCCCCCCCCCCACCAAAAACTTACATCCAAAACTTAGAGGAACACAACAAGAACATATAAGGTTTCCACTCCAAAATGAAGGGGGGAAATCTAGGCCAACACATTTTGAACATACCAAGAACCCAAAACACATGAGGTGGGGAGGGAAGGGGCCCAATTATTGGACAACTAAGACCACACCTAACAAATAGAGAACACTCGACTCTTATGATCAGATAAAAACCACAACCACACCCTATTCACATCGGTGCTCCACACAAGGATATTGATCGAATATGAACATTCTAGAAGTCACATTAATGAAAATATTATGAGGAGTAAGTCAAACACAATCCTTTATGCTGGAGGAATTTTACATGGATGAAGAGACCACAATAAAATCATTATATCTTACTCACCGCAATAGTGGAGGCACAATCATAACGAAACTGTCCACACCAATAGGATTATGGACTATACACTAGCATCAATATGGGACATATGGCTGGATATATAATAGATGAATCATATACATCCTCATAGGTAAGAATTTCTAATACCTAACAAGAATGCCTTCTTCTGGTTCCACATGAATCCACATAGAACACCCAGATACAAAAAAAAAGTATCATGGAAAATCTCGACACTCGATTTTTCAAAGAACACCCATTATCAAAATAGATACTTAAAAATTTATAATTCCATTATCCCTCACTCCGAACAAGGGGATGAATAGATAAGGATCATGTAGAAACACCTCAAGCTTCACTAATCACAATTCTTAAAATCAAGAGGAACAACATAACCAAAAGGCATTATAAATCAATCCCAAATAGCTCTCTATTCTAACAAAATGGTTGATTCATCATTCAAAGAGGTGGATATAATGTTTGAAATGAGTATTTAGGTTGTTCAATAGAAAATAATGAAAAATTGGAACCACCATTAGCCACACTACGACATCCATCTAGTCACTATGGGTTGAACACAAGGTAGCAAGAAAACAGGATTCGTAGAATAGTCAACTCATTAACCAAATCCCACATAGAGGATTCACCAACTTATCTGGAAATCGACTCCCAGAATCCCAAACCCTCTATAGAGGCCCGCAAAACTCCACTCAAAAACTGATCCACCAATATGATTCAAACATATGAGACAAAAATTGTATAACATCTGGATCACGAGAAAGAATACTCAATAAAAACACTTCTAGATCATAGGAAAGTCAATCCATGCAACCAATAGTTCTCAAAAAAACCAAAATTTACATTCATTAATGACTTTTGAAAAACAAAACAAATATGGTCGATATTCACATTCAGCAATAGTGCTTCATCATGTTACATTGAAATGTGAATTCTCAAGCCACCCTAGGCACCCAACTATCGTGATATATTGGGCATCCATCAACATATCCATACCCAAACGTGCATGTGAGAACCTAAGAAAACCTTGTATCCTAAAAACAAACCTCTATCATTTTCAAAAACAAACAACACACCCCATTTTAAAATTAAAGTCCTTCCCATGGCACATTGACCACCAAAGTCAAAACAATATTCATATTTCTCATAATAAACCATTTAACCAAGCTTGAAGATGTAGCCACATAGCTTTTAATGAAAAATAATTTTAACTTAATTAAAAACATTTTCTCAGAAATTCAACAAATCCCATTTCACCAAAAAAATTTGGTTTAAAATCAATTTCGAATCACACAATCCCTTTTTAGATAAAAAGAACTATTCAAAATGGATTTTTAAAAACAAATAATTTGGTTAAAATTCATTTCAAAAATCCAAAAAATATAATTCAACAAAAACCCAAGATTAATTTTAATAAAACACAAAATTTCAAAACCTTGTTCAAAGAGATTGTTGAAAATACATTTTCCACTTTTCAAAATAATATGATTCCATTAAAACCCACTTTTTCACAATTATCACACAATGATTTTAAAATGAATTTTAAGAATTCATGAATGGTCTATGGGACCCAAAAAAAGGGAACTAGGGTCGGTGGGTTAAAAGACCACATGGTTTGTGACCATATTCCAATCACACATCCAACATGGATAGCCTTCTAGGACCATGGCCCATATCTACATGGATTCTAGGCCTTGTGAGCTCATATAGACCATTATCCCAACACCCCTTTTCATATCACAATTAAAAAAACAATACTTAATTTCCTGAATTCTAAAAAAACAACAAATGGAATCCTATGTATTGGAACTAAATGGAGTTTGTGGTGATCATATTGAACTAACCCCACAAGTCCAGATAATACTAATCCATCTATCATGGAATCCCCTTGTAATAATGTGTGATTTGAAATGAATTGTCTTCACAATAAACAACCTCCTTTGATAGCATTTTGTGATGTACCAATGTAGATAATCCATGAACTAGTCACATGATCAAATCCATTTCATGGACTAAAGGATGATCTTGATCCCCATTGGAAGATAACAAGTGTCGTGCATCAACAAAGTATACACATGGGATGTTTTTTCCCCACAAATAATAATTAAAATAATGGCATAAATATGAAAAAAAATGTTCAATACATGTAAAACTGAATTGAACATCCTTTATAAAAAAATCAGAAAATTCAACAAAACTACAGAATGAGACTAACCAAATTAGTTGACCACACATTCTCCATGGGACCCTATGAGTAACTCTCCAACACATGATTAACTGCTGAACATTGTGCCCAAACCCCAATTGAAACCAGCACAGGGGCTAAAAAAATAATTATTTATTTGAATATTAAAACATTGTAGGATATTGCATTAATATATTTTCTATTGCACTTCCTTTAAAATAAATGAACCTTCATTTTTTAATGTATAACTAATAAATAACAATTATTTATTTTCTACATGTTTTATTAAAAAATGTACATCTGATTGTCTTTATTATTTTGAAAAACTGGGTTTGATCCAATAGTTATAAAAAAACCATTTCAAGGGTGAATGTTCTTCTCATATTTCAAACATGCAAAACAAAAAATAAAACACTATTTTATTTTAAAAAAATTCATACACTTTTGGAATTAAATATATCACATTGCATTAAAGAGAAAACACATGAAGGTGCTACTATAATCACAAAACAAGGGGAATAGAAATAATCATACCAGTATCCCATTCATCCTTTCATGTAGTTGATATCTAAAAGACATAGGTGAACTAGGATATCCAAAATAATCCATAAGATACAAATACCTAAGACCCCATCTACAATATCATGCTAAATATGATGAAATAAAAACTCACTATTCTCTCAGCCACACTTTTTCAAGATTGAAAGGGGGGAAATCACATAACAATTATCCTAGTATATACACCAACTATATGCCACTGGTTAGTACAGGAAGTTATAGTGAAAAAAACATTCATAGAATATATTCTCAATATTCTAGGTTATGTCTCATGTATTTAACGTGGGTTAGTAAACTGATTACATATGAGCATCCAATCACAATATATATATATAGTAATATTTCTCAACAGACCTCACCCCGAGTCTCTCCAAGGATTTATCTCATGACTTTTTATAAATTGATCACAAGAAGTTCCAACTGAGGAACCCTGATAAAGGATCCATATGATTCATCATTGAGGAAACCCATCCATTATATGAGATATGGAATGAAAAATATCCAATAACAGTTTTCATAACATCTATTTTCCCCAATTTCGCAAAGTGTCCAAACATGCCACTTAAACAATTCATGAAACCAAATGATATCAAAAATGACATTAATTTACCTTAATAGGATTCAAACACCCCATTACCATATATAAAACATAATAAAACTCCTATAATATTTTTCTAACCCACTCTCAAATCATAATGATTTTCATTGGGAAAGACAATTGGGCCATTACTGGATGCATACACCAAAACACTATAAAATATAATTTCCTCTCTTTTAAAATTCCCTAAAATACTTTTAGATCCCATACATGTAACCCAGAATGGAATTTATAAAAAGTTGAATACATTGAGAATTAAAAAAACCTTTTCTATTACAAAACACACACAAAAGACAATATTTCATTTAATCGAACACTTGGTGTGCAATATTTAACAATACATGTCTAACTATCAAAAACATAGAATTAAAAATTCCTTTTTATCACCAATCATTTAAACCAATGAAAAAATATAAAAAAATTCACTCATAGAAGGTGGGATAACCATGAAACTATCATGTCTAATATTAAAAATCATGTTCATGGGAAATACTACCTTAGATCCACAGAGAATCAAAAAAGCACCACAAAAAAAATATCTACATGGGTTCTTAAAACCTAAATGCATCATGTGTAAGATTAAAATAGAAATAAGAAAATATAGTTCATTGGAAAATGAAACCCATGATCTACATGACTGTCGGGTAGAAGGAACATCTGGGAAAAATGGAGAAAGAGGGATGTGGAGATAATGAGAAGTGATTACCTTGTTGAAATCCAACCAAAGCATGATGAGAAAGCATTTAAATCTTCCCATATGTAGGAGGGAGGTGTGTAGAAGAGGGGAGAGGACCCCTAGGGCCGAGAAAACCAAATGGGGGAACAAGGAAGGATTTAGAATTAATATTCCGAATAGGGTATAAGGGGAAAATCCCAAAAATTAAAAATTGGTCGAGACACATGGTTATACCTAAAGATTTAAAATACCTTGTAGTAACCATGCTGTAATTGTTTGGATTCGACTGCCCATAGAATGAGGTACCACATAGGTATCTGAACATAATACACATTTGTGTGGTAGCCGTGTGGTAGGTTCTGTAACCTACTACACAGTTACCTGGGCTATTCCGCATAGTTTATCAAACACTGTGGAAACAATGCTCAAGGAAAAACCATCCAAAAAACTCCTGATTTCTTTATAAACTCCTACTTTAACCAATCATAAAGCACAATAAAAATTCTAATAATGAGTACACACCCATAACATAACACAAATCACACCTAAATTTTTTAGAAAAATAATAGAAATTCCACCAAAGTAGTGAATAATACATGATTGGAAAAAACTGATTGTTAAATTAGCTATATGATAATAATATTTGGTTAATTAGTCTTCTTAAAACATAGATAATTATATTTTAATCAATATTTCTTAAATCTTACCTTTTTAAAATTTACAGTTCAAAATATGTGTTTGTACATAACATCTATCATAATTTCCTTTTATTTTTTATGTCGGTTGTTTAAATAGGGAATCATAAATATAATTTAAATCAATACCACCCTCTATGTTATTAACACTGATATATGGGTGCCATCATAATTCATAATTAAAACTAAAAAAAGACATAGATGATAGAAAACATGGTTTTTAATTCAAGTAAGGTGATTTTCTGGTAACGTAATTTCCTCATGAAAAACATGATGACATGGAAATGAAACTATTCAACATATGAAAATAAAGAATAAGATATTTTTTTGAATACGATGTTGATTTCATGATGATATAAAGATCAATTCTGGATAACCAATGCATACTACAATGAAATATTGATCATTTATTCAATGGTTTAATGACAACTCTTCAATAATCAATCTTATCAACAAAAAAATTATTATATTATTGGATTATAACATGTTCTATAAAAATATAGAATCATATTTCTAAATTATTAGTTACGGAAAAATATATAGAATAATATAATGGGTGATATTTATGTGGAAATAACTATGAAATATGAATATAATGGAAGATTAGATATTCATTTATTAAAAAAAATTATAGGAATTGTATTGGGAATTTATTGATGTTATTTGGTGTGTGATTTTAATATATCAATAAAATTCATCATGTTTATTTGTGAAATGTTGAGATAAAAATAAGCAATGTTCAATGTTGGAGCTATAATGATATAGGAAATTAATCTAATTAATTCCTTGAATGCAAAAAAACCCCCATAGGAGTAATGTAATTCACATTGAGGATTTACCAAAAATACATGTAATGTTGAATAATAATCTAATGTGATAGTGGGTACTTTGATTATAAACTCATATTTGGATAATAGAATATTTGATTTTGGTTCTGTGTACTTTTCTATATCATGCATGATTACAAAGAATATTCAATGATGACCTCATTAATTTCATTATTATTTAAGAGTTAGAATATATTTTGATAACATAAATTTTAAATTCAAAAAACACTTTTATCTTGAATTTTAAAACCTTCCTAAAATTTAGGACAATGTGTAACATCATTCTAGGTAAGATAACACCAGACCATTAATGAATAATTTATAACTAATTGAATCATTAACCATTTATAAACTATATTTAATATAGGTTACATTCATATCTTAATTATCCTTTATAAATTCTTAAATTTTATGTTCTATCTTGTTTCATGAATTAATATACTATACTATAATTTCTTCCATTCACTGAATCCCATGGAAAATATCTGGTCATGTTCATTTATTGACTAAACATTCTATTCATTAAGAACAAATTGAATAACACTCTACAAAAATAAACTAAATTCTTACTATGAATCATTTATGGCAATATGTTTATAATAATGTATTTTATATAGTGTAGAATTATTTATTGAAAATATTAATTTAATTTTTCTTCAGTTTCTTCTACGTGCAACCCACCATCAATAATCTCCAGTTCCGAATATTCAGTAAATAATTATTTTTCTTCTCTTAGTTGAATTATTTATTTACTACATTATATTTTTATTATATTTTAGTGTAATTATGAACAATACATCTATTCGCTTGTCCTCTTTACTGTATTGTTTTAGACAGTAGTGTCTTTCATTAGTTTCTTTTATTTAATGGTAGCTGATAAAAAATATCCATATTCTCATATCAATTCCATTGTCTCATAAGTGAATATATGGGTTTTTATATTCCTTATGATGATCATAATATTTAATAAATCCCCCCATATTCTTCCTTTTGGATGGCCTATATATCCCCATGTAAGATGTGTTAATAATTTCATTACTAAATGATGAAAATTTGATCCGATTTTCAAAGAATGATTGATTCTTATGAACAAACATATAAGACTCTCTATTATGAGGCTCTATAAACCCATCCATACACTCATATATATTTTATCAAATAGAAAATAAAAATTAAACATCAGAATTAGGATTATCCAAACACATTTCTATTACACTTTCAGTGGTATGAGATATATCTCCATCTATGATAAATGATTTATACTCTTATCTCATAGATACACCATAAAACGGCTTAGTTCCCTTATATAGATTTTTTTTCTATTGGATACAGTTGATTAAAAATTACATTGTACATTCCACCTTCATCGATATATTATATTGAATGAACTACCACCTTACCAATTTTAAAGTAATCATTATTCAATGAAATATTTTTAATTATCTCAATCATTTTTTCATTATTGGAAAAATGGATCGTGTTGAGAGGTTCGTTAACAACACCGTTTGTAGATGTGACTTATCTATTAGTTCCATTATCCTCCAAAAAAATTAATAACTTCTTTTTTAGGGGAACAAACCTTATCTTATGGAATATCTTGGATAAAACTCCGTGTCTATATCATAGAAGATTGAACAATGTAATGGACTTAAAGAAAACCTCTTTTTTATAGCCATAATGTCCATTGATTTCAATCCAAATGAAATTATCAAGATCATTGATATATAAATCCTTAAATGGATTCATGGGGTGATTGATTGACTCAAATTTTGGGTCCTCTGATATGATCAAATATATTATAAAATCATATTTCTGATCACCTTGAGGGTTGTCATATTTATAAATGGGAGGTGAAAAAATTGATGGTCGTCCCAAATCACCATTGTAGGTGTCTCAAGATTCATATAAAACCTAATGTACCAAACAAGGAGTGAAAAACAAACCAATAATAATATGTGACAATCTATAGAACATTTATTAATCATTTTTTCATTATTTTTAATGAAAATATGAATGTTCTGAGGATCAAGAAATCCAACTATTTCATGGTAATAAATTCCACAACATTTACTAAGATCCCCATAAAAGATTTTACTACATGGAAATTGATAAATAAATCATGTAGTCAAGGAATAGTGAATAAGGGAGGATGATTCAATGAATAAAGAAGTGGTTATTAGAAGTGGTACAAATCTATTTAACAGAGAACAAAACAATGGGAAAAATAAGAATGACATGAACAAAATGAAGATACATGGGGTTAATAGAAGGGTTAATCCCATGTTTTTGATGAGAACTATGGGATATATACACCTATAGGTGGTGTTTAGAAAACAAATGGCCATCAAAAATAAATATAAAGATCATGGTAATATGGGAGAAGCTCATATTATTCATCAAAACTAACTTATTAGTTAGAACATTGAGTGGTACCTTAAATAAAACTGAGATATACAGTGGAGTTCAAACTCGAATGCATAAGATTTTCCTAGTTTCAAATCATATCATCAAAACTAGGGTAAAATTTTATGTATACTAATTTTCAGATTGGAGATAAATTAATAATTTTGTAATTTATTATAGTAATAATGAATATTTGATTTGATCGAAAAGTATAGAATTACTTATTTTTTATTTGATATTTAATTAAATGAATCAATATTGGGACCACCCATAGTAGGGAAGATTATTGAAATAAATAGATAATTAATAGATTAAATTCATTAAAAAAATTAATAACGGTTTTTTTAATTGATTTATAGTCATTGCAACAGAATATATAGACGTATTTTCAAAAGAATCTATTGGATTTCTCCATAATATAGAAATTGATATCTCTATTGATCATATCCCTAATGAAAATTTTATTTCGAGTCAACCTTACTAAATGGATCCAGTTGAGTTTATTATGTTAATATATTAAATAAAAGGATTATTTGATAGATAATACATTTCTACGAGCTTCAGTATATGATGAAAAGGTTTTATTTTTTAGAAAAGGATACTTTTTTGATGATTTTATTTACTAATTATAGGGAAATAAATTGAATAACTATAAAAAATAAGTATAAAATTACCCATATTGATGATGTCATTGATAATCTTAAAGGGGGTCAATTATATTAATATATAAACATTAATCAAGACAGTTAGTAATATAAATTTATTCATCCTGATTTCATTTTATAGAAACTAAAAATTGTTTCTTTCAACATATTGTAATTATACATTTTCCTTATGTTACACATTTTCGACATACAACTTTATTAATTTTTTCAACCTCCAAAATTTAAAGCAGAATAACATAAAAAATAAAAACTATTTTATATCATATAAAAAATATAAAATTGATAGTGAAATTAATGTTTATAATCATTCTTTCGATAACTAGTAATTTTGAAACTATTAGGGTTTCCAATATTTTATCACTTATATTTTTTTAAAACTATTGATCATCACAAGAATAAATTGTATAATCTAAACAACATATATTTAAAAAAAATTATTATTAATGTGTTTTTTAGAAAAATTTGAATCAAATTTATAGTAAGTACTCATAGAAATTTTAATTATTAAAAAATAATCCATAACAAATCATTTACGTAATTCATTAGAATACACAGATCAATTACTAATTATTCTATCTCTTCATTGGGAAATTTGGATTCATTATTATAATTTTAATTCCCCAATGAATCACTTATCAATTCCAATAGTAATTAAATTTAAATATTCACTACAAATTAATTCAGTAGTTAAAAAATATAATATCTAAAATAGTAGTTTTAATAAATAAAATTTCATTAAAAACCAATAATTAATAATTAATAATCTAATTCAAATTTATAAAAATTGTACCTCATAATATGATGAAAATATTTCATACCATTATTTTTTGGCTTATTATAGTCTATATATAATTATTGTTCGAATAATTACATAATACTGAATAGATTATTTTCTTACCCCAATGGTTCAGTAATGCACCCTTGTTTAAAAATAAAATCATTAAAAGTAAAACAATAAAAACATCCATTTGATATAATTTATAACCTTAAAATTTTTAAAATGATTATAATGTTATAATACATTCAATTATATAAAAAGAAGAAAAAAATTACACATTCATTTTTCTTTATCACAATAAAAAAGTGAAAATATTGTAAAAATAATCTATACTGTTAATCCTGATTATAAAATTTGTTTTTAATAAAATATTAATTTTATATAAAAATTGTATTTCATGGATGGTCATGTAATGTTAAAAATTATTTTTATTTAATTTTTTATATTATCATTTTTTAGAAAAAAATCATATCAAAATTCTAATGCATTATATATATCATTGGGTACTAAATAAAAAACCAAACTAGAATCTTCAATGAAAATCAGAAATAAAAATATTATAGATTTAATTATAAAATCCTTTTTAATAATAAATTCATTTCTATGGTGATAATGATAATAATTTCAATATATATTTTCCGATATAAACGAGATATCCCACCTTGACAGGTAAATTATTATTTCTATATAAATTTAATCCATTGTTAAACTATCCATATTAATATTTAATATTATTTAAAATTGAATTCTGATTCATATC
This sequence comes from Viscum album, assembly GCA_963277665.1. Lineage (NCBI taxonomy): Eukaryota > Viridiplantae > Streptophyta > Magnoliopsida > Santalales > Viscaceae > Viscum > Viscum album. The sequence goes on along the minus strand of OY728162.1, from coordinate 1,360,792,192 downwards.
AATTTTATCAGTGTAACATCCCATGATTTTATGAAATAAAAATAATTTTTAATAGGGTGCATGATTGGCCATATCGAGTTTAAAAGGACTACTAAATATAATTATTTAAATTTTACCATTAATACCTAGCTGTAAGAATTAAAGAGCATAAAATAATTATTTTATATATTAAAATACGGTTTAGGAATTTATATACAATTCTCTGTCCTATTAACTATATGTGAATGTAACACCCATTTAAAAATAAAAAGAATTTTTTTTCTGGAAAATTATTTAAATGTTTAGATGTGTGATTTATAAAAATTATTTAATACATCACTCATGATGGATTATATTATAGAAAAATATATAAAAAATATATTTTTAATGTTTAAAAATAAACATCTTTGTTTTGTAGACAAGATATAAGAATGAGTCAATCTTTATATATATAACATGTTTTTTTCGAAAAATGATATTTTTTAGTATTTTGATGGTTCAACTATTTGAAATATTGTTGTTGACACTATTATAAGTTGTATAATAAAAAATAAAAGTCATAATTATTATCATAGTATCAGAATATACTTTTCCTGTGTTCAATTATACATTTAAATTGTATTAAATAATTATTAAATAATAATATAAATCATTTAATCAAGTGTATTTCATTGGAAACAATTTCTCATTGAATTGGATATAAACATTTGTGAAGTTTTGAATGTTTTTACATTAAAACCCTAATTTATCGTTCCATAAATGATAACAATTTTTAAATAATTTCTACCCATTATTTGTTTTGAATTGGAAAAAAAATGAATTCAAAATATGGAATTAAAAGTTCAAAATTTTGTAAATGGTTCCCTTTTATTTTTGGACAATATGAATATAATATTTAATAATTTTTTGATTTTCATAATTAAGGGTGGATCTGGTAATTAATTGTAAAAACAAAATTCTTAATGATAAAATATTACCATAACACTTATCATATTTTAATTTTATGATTTTTTTCATTAAAAATGTAATGTCCTGGACCTCTCTGGTCCATTACATTGTGAAAATGAGGTGTTGGAGGTGGTCCGGGAGGTCGAGGTGACTTATCCCCAACACTTTGCCAATTTTTCCAGTTCTGTGAACAGTGTTTGCAGTTTTATGAATAGTAACGGTAACCTTCTAACGGTAGCCTTATAACGGTAGGCTTGAACAGTGTTTCAAGAACCGTAACCTTCTAACGGTAGCCTTATAATGGTAGCCTTGAACAATGTTTCTAGAACGGTAACCTTCTAATGGTAGCCTTGAATAGTGTTTCAATAACGGTAACCTTCTAACGGTGACCTTCTATCGGTAGGCTTGAATAGTGTTTCTAGAACGATAACCTTCAAACGGTGACCTTCTATTGGTTGGATTGAACAGTGTTTCCAGAATGGTAACCTCTTATTGGTGACCATCAATAGGTAGGCTTCAACAGTGTTTCCAGAATGGTAACCTTCTAACGGTGACCTTCTAACGGTAGCCTTGAACAGTGTTTTCAGAACGGTAACCTTCTAACGGTGACCTTCTAACGGTAGCCTTGAACAGTGTTTCCAGAATTGTGAGGTCTAACGGTGACCTTTTAATTCCTTTTCCATATTTTGAGTATGTGAACAGTGTTTCCAGCTTCCAACAGTTTTTCCTAATTTGACGTTTACTTTGACATAAAATACATTTAAAGCCTTCTTTTAAGGACTCTTAAGGGTGATTCAAATTCCATAAATCATATATTAATTATTCCTAAGGTCGGGATGTATTTACTTGGTCAAACTACATGGGTTAATGAGATCATTTTTTAATGGAGAATTAACTGGATCTTAAACCGTCGCCCCATTAAATTTTCAAAAAGGGACGAGATATCATTCTCCCTTGTTCTTTCCCTTTGTTCTTAGCTAAGAGACTCTAGAACCTTTCAATCATTCTCGTAGGAGTTTCACAATCAATCTTTACTCCTAGGATTGGTTCTGCTCTGTTTTAGATGCAACCGAGCTATGTCGGTCAATCTTCCCAATAATGTATGTTTTATCGTCGTTCTTTTGGGGATCATCTTCTCTTGTTTCTCCCTTCCATATGATACCATGTAATTTCCAAGATTATAATGTATTTTTCTAGGGGTTGGTTGGTAATGTCGTACCGTGGCATCCTCTGGTGGATGCAGTTGTCGTGAGAGGAGGATTTTGACACGTTGTGTGGATAAAGGACATAATGAACTCTTCCACGTAGGGGATTCATGGCTTCTCTAATTGTATATGTGCAATCGTAGAATTGGCATGATTTATCCATTTGGATCACAATGAAATTGACCTAATTAAATACATGAACCGGATTAAAATAATTGGTTGATCGCATGTTGTTTCTTTGTACCGTGATAACGGTTTGCCTCATATTTTTCTAGATATAGTGATATCTATGTTTTCTTTGATTAGTTGTTCATTCATGATGGAAATTGATAATGAACGTAAAGCCGGAATTAATTGTTAATTAATTATCTAAAGATAAAGAGGCATGTAAATGAATCTGGTTGTTGTCGTTGTTGTAGTTGATCTAATTTGATGACAATCGAATTGGCATAGTAAGATTGTCGAATCTTTGTGATAGATTACTGATTAGTTTTTCTGAAATTCGAACCTAAAGATTGAATCTGATAATTCAATGTTGATTAAAGAATCGATTGTTTGATAAATTCTAAAATGGTTCTGAGTTACCCTCTTGTTTGTTAAAGGGCCAAGAGCCCATTGATGTGATTGTTTTTTCCTGCTGCTTGTGCTGTGATGTGACCCTGGAGGGGTGTTTTGATATGTGGAGGACTTTTGGTTGTGGCAGTGGATGATGCCTAGAGTGGAGAGATGCATCAGTTTATGCATGTGGGTGTCGGGGAGGACACCATGGGTGATGGAATGGCTGGATGTTGGTGGTTTTGTTTGGTTGTTTATCTGTTTTACTTTTCCCCACTACTCAGGCAGCTAGTCTTGCTTACCCTCCTTCCGAAGGAGGTGAAGACATGTGGGGTATGCCACGTGCTTTCCGTGTTTAGCCTATCGAGGTAGAATTGGTCAATGCTCTTTCTATAGGTGGAAAAGACTCGACGGGTAGTATATCTACTCACCGTGTTGAGCCTCTTTTGTGTTTAGAAGCATAGGATTCTTTTCTAGAATTCCTGGGAATATGGAAAAGTAATTCTGTAATGAATTTTTGATTAAATGGTGAAATTCCACGGGGATGTAGATACTTGAACTTAAAGGTGATGTCAATCTTAAAAGGAGCAGTTGATTTTGAATGTGATTCCAATTCAGTTTAATGTGGAATTTTTCATGGTTAATTAATGTTTAAAGAATTAATTAACATACAGTGGAACTGATAAAATGAGAATGGAGTAATCTAATAAATCTCTTCAAATGTTTGTGTGATTATAGGATACCTAGTCTTAGAAGTAGCATCCTGGGGTCTGAGAGACGTTAGCTATAGTTGCATCTAATACTAGGTAATTCCCATAGTGTGGATGTGAGTTATATATATATTCTGTACTTCTTGTGTTTCTATACGCTACTCAAACCTGTGGGTAAGGGAAATTGTCACCCCAGGGATTCTGAGCCCTGGGAGGGTGTTTTCCCCAACATTCTAATGGGAGGTCGAATGGCTGACTACCCCCTTTGGCCCCGCTCTCTTCTCTAGGTAGATATATGTGCCAACAGGCACAACAGTTAGTTTACCCATATATGTGTGGAGAGGGATGCAATGGCTTGTGGTTATTTCACACACATATATTCTGGATATAGTATCCTATGGACTACTATAGGTGTAACGTGTATAGGTTGTGATGGCTTGAGGATCCCTACTCGGTGTATGGGCTATAATGGCTTGAGGTATAATACCCGATGTATGATACACGTTATGAGGGTTGTGGTGGCTCCCGAAACTTACCTGGTTACTTTCGGTTGGGAGGATGGTGTGGTGATTCTCCCAGGTGTTTGTGGGAATGCCTTTGTGGTGCACGAGTTGCAGATTGTGGAGCTTAGCCGAGGTGTCTGTGGGAAAGCCTTTGGAGAGAGAAGCATCGGACGTATGTCGTTGGGGAAAAGCGGAAAACCAGTGGGGAAGTGGTAGCGGGGTACCCTTGATATTCTATACTATATTCTATATTATTGTATGTGTTACTTGGTGAGAGTAGCCATGTTGAGGTTGGGAACATAGTATACCTGTTTAGGTGACGAGTTAGGTTCACTTGTTGTTCACTGGGCTTTAACATGCTTTCTTTACTTTGGCACGAGAGGCTTGGGGAGGATCCTACTGAGTATACTGTTATACTCACCCTATGTATATATAAACTGTTTTTCAGGTCACTTGGAGTAGGTTGGAGATAAAGCTGGTTACTACTAGCTTGTGGTTGGAGGAGGAGCTGTCCAGGCTTGTGGTTGTTGATGTTTTACTTTCTTTTGGGTACTTTTAGTTTCCCCTTTCAGTTGTAGTACTTTTCCAAGGCATTTCATATATGTACTTGGATTTATTTTATATTTCAGATCTGAGTTGGAGTTGGTTGGAGTTTATTCTATCTCTCTCTTCTACATGTGTTCTCTTAGAAGGTAATGCCTCCCATTTGTGTGTTAATTATACACTCGGTGCTAGTCGCCAACCCGGGGCCTACTGGAGGCGGGAATCAGGGGTCATTCTCTCTCTTCTCACATTACTGGCCCAGGAGGGGTACACATTGTGGGGAGGGTGTCATGACAGAGTGGTATCAGAGGTCTGGTGGAGGGATAGGATTGATTTTGGAGTTAGGAACAGGTGAGGATGCATGGGATGGTAGGGAAACAGTGTCATTCAAGTTTAGCAAGTGGGGTAAAAACTGGAGACCGGAAGAGACATAGGCATTTAGGGCCCCCTATGATCTGTTTCACAGACCTTTATGTTTACGATGGCTACTAAACCAAGTGATACTAGTTGCAGGGTAGAGACCTAGGAAAGGATCATGCATCATTCTTCTTTGTGCTTGTGTTTGAATTGGTAGACCTTGGGATAGGTTAACCTTAAATTAATAAAAGAAAACAATTAATTCATTAATGTTGAGTCTCCCATATTCCAGGATTAGGATCTCTAACAGTTGTTATTTTACAGGTATGGCTCCAGGTCGACGTCATCGTCAGGTTTGCACAGAAGATGTCCAGCAGGCTGTTCTAGCGGATCATCGCCGGGTAGGGGTTGACGACGATGACACGTGGAGGAAGACACTCCGAGAGTTTCAGTGCCAGAGTCTACAGAAGTATGAAGGCTCTGTTTCAGATAAAGTCACAGAAGACTGTTTGGAGGAGGTCGAGATAGGATTCAGTTTGATTCGTGCTCGGAAGGAACACTGGGTGTCCTTGGTTGTGACGATGCTGCATGGAGCAGCAAGGCAGTGGTGGTTCTTATTCCTCGGGGATCGTGAGGAGTCAGCGATCTCATGGGAGGAGTTTCGAGACAGGTTTAGAGTTGCGTTTATTTCATCAACTTCGAAGGTGTCCAGTCGCCAGGAGCTTCTTACCCTTCGACAAAGGACCTCCAGTGTTTGGGAGTTTGGAATCCATTTTAGGAACCTTCTACGATATGCTTCAGACCTGTTACCAGATGTGGAGGCTAGGGTGAGGCATTTTGAGGAGGATTTGCATCTAGAGATCCAGTTCCAGGTCACCCCATTTATGCTGAATACATATCTTGAGGTGCTGGCGAGGGCAGAGGTAGTTGAGAGGACTTTGGCCAGGACCGGATCGTCATGAGAGGGGAATCATCATGATTCCTCACGAAGCAGAGTTGTGGTCCGGGGTTCCCAGTTTTTAGGTTAGAAGAGTTTCCGTTCACCTGGGGGTAGGTACCACCCCTTTCCATCTCGTTTCTCCGGAGGAAGAAACTCTCAGGCCTATGCCAAGGGATCAGGCGCTTTTTTTTCTTATCGTGGTCGTGGTCATCAGCAGCGGGCGTGCCCAACATTTCAGAGAATTCATCGTGAAACGGGCGCTCCGCTCCAGGTTCCTATGTTGAGGCAGTTCTAGCCGAGGCAGCAGCAATAGGTTGTACCAGATTTAGATCACCAGAGGGTAGATAGAGCAGGCAGAGGACAGCCCCATGACGCTCCCCATCCACAGAGAGTAGAGTGCGGCCGTGGTGGTGGTCGTCATCAGGGTCAGAGAGGCCGTGGAGGAGGTCGTGGTCAGCTTCATGCTCTAGCATTGCCAGGGGAGCTTGATGTTTTTGGAGGTACCCTTTGATTGTTTTCTACCTTGGTGTATGCCTTGTTTGATTCAGGAGCAACACACTCCTTTATATCACCTACCCTTGTCCATGCTTTGGGACTTGAGGTAGAGTGTCTCCCAGTGCCCTTGGCTTGACTACGCCAATTAGAGGTCAAGCTGACTTGTTTGAAGTATGTAGAGATTGTGAGCTAGTGTTGGGGCAACACCGCTCTTGGGGAGATTTCTTATGTTTATGAATACAACCATATGATGTCATCCTCGGAATGGAATGGTTGTATTCGGTGCAGGATATTGTGGATTGTTACAGGAAGAAGGTCGTTTTCTTTGATGCATATGGAGAGAAAGTGGTGTTTGTGGGTGAGAGAGATCCTCGGATGAGTCATAGACGAGTTCAATCCTTATCATCCATGATGGCTGAGATGATGCTGAGTTCTTCAGAGGTTCAGCAGTTGGCACTTCCTAGGGTCGTAGAGGAGTACCCTTATGTCTTTCCAGAAGAGGTTGTAGAGTTACCCCCTCGACGAGAGATCGAGTTTGGGATTGAGCTACATCCAGGAGCGTCTCCTATCTCTATGTCTCCATATAGGATGTCCCCTTCTGAGTTACGAGCGCTACGTTTACATCTTGATGGTCTGTTGCAGTGCGGTTTTGTTTGTCCAAGTGTGTCACAGTGGGGTGCACCAGTTTTGTTTGTGAAAAAGGCTGATGGAAGTTTGCGGTTGTGCGTCGATTATCATCGATTAAACAAAGTGAAAATAAAGAACCGCTATCCTCTTCTGTGGATTGATGACTTATTCGATCAACTAAAGGGTGCAAGTTGGTTCTCAAAGATCGACTTGCATTCAGGGTATCATCAGGTGCGTGTAAAGGATGAGGATATCCTGAAGACTACTTTCAGTTTTCGTCATGGGAATTATGAGTTTATTGTAATGCCATTCGGCGTGACGAATGCTCCAGCTGTTTTCATGGGGTTAATGAATGCTGTGTTCTGTGAATTCCTGGACAAGTTTGTTGTAGTTTTCATCGATGACATCCTTTTATACTCCACATCTGAAGATGAGCATACAGAGCATCTACGAGCCGTTTTGTGAGTTCTTCGCCAACATCAGTTGTTTGGGAAGTTGTCCAAGTGTGAGTTTTGAGCTTGAGAAGTTTGTTTCTTGGGTCATGTTGTGTCCCAATAGGGATTAGATGTGGATCCATCGAAGATAGAAGAAGTGGTGTCTTGGGAAGCCCCCAAGACCATGTCAGAGGTGCGAATTTTCCTTGGTCTTGCAGGCTATTATAGGAGGTTTGTAGCCAATTTCTCCCGAGTTGGGACTCCTCTAACAGCTTTGACCGGGAAGGATCAAACGTTCATATGGACTGATCAGTGTCAGAGATCATTCGAGTATCTAAAATATAAGTTGGTAAGTTCTCTAGTCCTTTGTCTTCAAGTAGAGGGAGTCCAGTTTGATGTTTTCTGTGATGCATCACATCTGGGGATAGGCTATGTTCTCATGCAGCAGAGGTCAGTTGTTTCTTATGGCTCTCGGTAGTTGCATCCCCATGAACGCAACTGTTCCACCCATGATCTTGAGTTGGAATCTGTGGTGTTTTCTCTGAAGTTATGGAGACATTACCTCATTGGTGAGAACTTTGTGGTTTTCACCGATCATAGGAGTTTGAGGTATGTTTTATCCCAACGTGACATTAACTTGAGGAAGTGTCGGTGGATGGAGTTCTTGCTGGAATACGACTTCAAAATATCGTATAAACCTGTAAAAGGGAATGTTTTAGCTGATGCACTAAGCCGAAAGTCACGTAATGATGTTGTCTGTGAATCTGGTGATTCCTGGAGAGTGATGGAAGAGCTATCATCTTTTCATCATGATATGGGAGAAGTTGGGGGTTGAGGTTTTCTTTTCCAGATGATGGTGCAGTCATCCCTAATGCAGAAGGTGGAAGAGTCTTAGTTGGGTGATCTAGAGGTGGAAGTTTGGAGAGACAGAGTTGTTTGTGGTGAGGCCCCTGATGGTTGGTCGGAGGATGAACAACATAGAGTGTTGTATCATGGCAGGATTTTTGTTCCCTTGGTGATGCACGAGATGGTTCTCTGAGAGTTCCATAGTTCACCCTTGGCAGCACATCCTGGTGTGACAAAGATGTACCGATCCTTGAGGAGTCAGTTTTGGTGGTCGAGGCTGAAGTGTGAGGTTGCAGAGTGTGTGTCTCGATGTTTAGTCTTCCAGAAGGTGAAGGCTGAACATTTTGTTCCTAGTGGTCTTCTCCAGCAATTAGATATTCCTTGGTGGAAGTGGGAGGACATCTCAATGGACTTTGTTACAGGTTTACCTCGAGCTCCGGGAGGAAATGATGCTATATTTGTGGTAGTGGATCGTTTAACAAAATTGGCCCACTTCATAGCGATCAAGGAGTCGAGCTCAGTGGAAGTTTTGTCGAGGCAGTATCTAGAGGAGGTGGTGAGACTTCATGGAGTACCTAGGACAATAATTTCTGATCGAGATCCTCATTTTACCTCCAGGGTGTGGAGAAGTATCCAGCATGATTTTGGCTCTCAACTGTGCCTTAGCACTGCTTTTCATCCTCAAACGGATGGTCAGACAGAGCGAACCATCCAGACTCTTGAAGACATGTTGCGCTCTTCTGTTATTGATTTTGGAGGTTCATGGCTGAAGCAATTACCCTTGGTAGAGTTTGATTACAATAATATTTTTCACTCTACCATCAGTATGGCGCCGTTTAAAGCCCTGCATGGTAGGCCATGCCATTCTCCGTTATGCTGGACTGGGGTCAGAGAGTCATCAATTCTTGGACCAGAACTAGTGCAGAATACAACAGAGATGGTTCAGGTGATTCGTGAGAGGTGAAGACAGCGCAAGATCGTCAAGAATCATATGCTGATCAAAGAAGGATACCCTTAGAGTGTAATGTTGGGGATCATGTCTTTCTGAAGGTGACTCCCCGTCATGGCCAGTGAAGGTTTGGTCATGGAATTAAGCTTTCTCCCCAGTTTTTTGGGCCTTTCAAGGTGTTAGATTGTGTTGGAGATGTTGCGTATCGAGTAGCACTCCCCCCTCAGATGAGTCGGATACATGATGTTTTCCATGTATCACAGCTCTGTCGTTATCTTCATGATGAATCTCATGTTATCGATTGGGGAGAGATCGATATTGATGATGATGGATCCTTCGAGGTGTGACCTGTGGAGATCTAAGCCCACAAGGAGAAGGTTTTGTGTGGTTGCTCTATCCCCTTAGTTTGTGTCTTGTGGCAACACGGTGGCATGGAGGAGAGTACCTAGGAGCGTGAGTCACAAATACTTGCTCAGTACCCAGAGTTGTTTAATGATTAACTCCTTTCATGTAATGATGTTTCCTTTGTGATTAGACCATTCATGTTTTTTTATGTACCTTGATGTGATGTTATGATTGAATTGTTTGGATATGGATTGTTTATTCCCAAACACTCGGATGGCGTAGTTTTGTTCCAGCTTCCGAACAACTCGTGGTGGTTTTCCCCTGAGAGGTATCTTGTGGGGTGGTTGTTCGGACCCCTCTTTTCTTTTGGGTTGGTTTTTAATTCTCGAGGATGAGAATGCTTTGAGAGGTGTCTAATGTAATGGCCCGGACCTCTCTGATGCATTACTTTGTGAAAATGACGTGTTGGAGGTGGTCCGGGAGGTCGAGGTGACTTACCCCCAACACTTTGCCAACTTTTCCAGTTCTGTGAATAGTGTTTCCAGTTTTATGAATAGTAACGGGAACCTTCTAATGGTAGCCTTATTACGGTAGGCTTGACAGTGTTTCCAGAACGGTAACCTTCTAACGGTAGCCTTATAATGGTATCCTTGAGCAGTGTTTCCAGAATGGTAACCTTCTAATGGTGACCTTTTAACGGTAGCCTTGAACAGTGTTTCCATAACGGTATCCTTCTAACAGCGACCTTCTGTCGGTAGGCTTGAACAGTGTTTCCAAAACGGTAACCTTCTAATGGTGACCTTCTATCTATAGGCTTGAATAGTTTTTCCAGAACGATAACCTTATAACGGTGACCTTCTATCGGTAGGCTTGAAAAGTTTTTCCAAAATGGTAACCTTCTAACAGTGACCTTCTAACGGTAGCCTTGAACAGTGTTTCCAGAATGGTAGACTTCTAATTGTGACCTTCTAACGGTGTACTTGAACAGTGTTTCTAGAATGGTAACCTTCTAACGGTGACCTTCTAATGGTAGCCTTGAATAGTGTTTCCAGAATGGTGAGTTCTAACGGTGACCTTTTCTTTCCTTTTCCAAATTTTGAGTATGTGAACAGTGTTTCCAGCTTCCAACAATTTTGCCCCATTTGACCTTTCCTTTGAAGTAAAATAAATTTAAATCCATGTTTTAAGGACTCTTAAGGCCGATTCAAATTCCATAAATCCTATATTAATTATTCCTAATACCGGGATATATTTACTTGGTCAAACTGTGTGGGTTAATGTGATCCATTTTTAATGGAGAATTAACCAGATCTTAAACCGTCGGCCCATTAAATCTTCAAAAAGGGACAAGATATCATTCTCCCTTGTCCTTTCCCTTTGTTCTCAGCTAAGAGATGATAGAACCTTTCAATCATTCCCGTAGGAGTTGCACAATCAATCTTTACTGATAGGATTGGTTCTGCTCTGTTTTGGATGCAACTGAGCCGTGTCGGTCAATCTTCCTAATAAGGTATGTTATATCGTCGTTATTTTTGGGATCATCTTCTCTTGTTTCTCCCTTCCATACTATACCATGTAATTTCCAAGATTCTAATGGGTTTTTCTTGGGGTTGGTTGGTACTGTCATACAGTGGCATCCTCTGGTGGATGCAGTTGTCATGAGAGGAAAATTTTGACCCGTTCTGTGGATAAAGGATGTCTATAACTCTTCCAGGTAGGGGATTCATGGCTTCTCTAATTGTATATGTGCAATCGTAGAAGTAACATGATTTATCCCTTTGGATCACAATGAAATTGAACTAATTAAATACTTGAACCAGATTAAAATAATTGGTTGATCGCATGTTTTTGCTTTGTACTGTGATAACGGTTTGCCTCATGTTTTGCTAAATATAGTGATATCTATGTTTTCTTTGATTAGTTGTTCGTTCTTGATGGAAATTGATAATGAATGTAAAGCCAAAATTAATTGTTAATTAATTTTCTAAAGATAAAGAGGCATGTAAATGAATCTGGTTGTTGTCGTTGTTGTGGTTGATCTAATTTGATGATAATCGAATTGGCATAGTAAGCATGTTAAATCTTTGTGATAGATTACTGATTAGTTTTTCCGAAATTGGAACCTACAGATTGAATATTATAATTCAATATGGATTAAAGAATCGCTTGTTTGATAATTTATAAAAGGGTTCTAAGTTACCCTCTTGTTTGTTAAAGGTCCAAGAGCTCGTTGATGTGATTGTTGTTTTCCTGCAGCTTGTGTTGTGATGTGACCCTGGAGGGGTGTTGTGATATGTGGAGGCCTTCTGGTTGTGGCAGTGGATGACGCCTAGAGTGGCGAGAAGCATCAGTTTATGCATGTGGGTGTCGGGGAGGACACCAGGGGTGATAGAATGGCTGGATGTTGGTGGTTTTTTTGGTTGTTTATCTGTTTTACTTTTCCCCACTGCTTAGGCAGCTGGTCTTGCTTACCCTCCTTCCGAAGGAGGCGATGACACGCAGGGTATGCCACGTGCTTTCCGTGTGTAGCCTCTCGAGGGAGAATGGGTATATGCTCTTTCTATAGGCAGCAAAGACTCGACGGGTAGTATATCTACTCCCCGTGTTGAGCCTCCTTTGTGTTTAGAACCATAGGATGCTTTTCTAGAATGCCTGTGAATATGGAAAATTAATTCTGTAATGAATGTTTGATTAAATGGTGAAAATCCACAGGGATGGAGATACTAGAATTTAAAGCTGATGTGAATCTTAAAAGGAGCAGTTGATTTTGAATGTGATGCCAATTCAGTTTAATGTGTAATTGTTCATGGTTAATTAATTTTTAAAGAATTAATTAATGTACAGTGGAACTAATAAAATGATAATGGAGTAATCTAATAAATCTCTTCAAATGTTTGTGTCCTTATAGGATGCCTAGTCTTAGAATTAGCAGCCTTGGGTCTGAGAGACATTAGCTGCAGTTGTATCTAATACTAGGTAATTCCCATAGTGTGGATGTGAGTTATATATATCTTCTGTACTTTTTGTGTTTCTATATGCTACTCCGCCCTGTCGGTAAGGGAAACTAACACCCTGGCGATTCTGAGCCCTGGGAGGGTGTTTTCCCCAACATTCTGATGGGAGGTTGAATGGCTGACTACCCCCTTTGGCCTCGCTCTCTTCTCTTGGTAGATACATGTGCCAATATGCACAAAAGTTAGTTTCCCCATATATGTGTGTGGAGGGCTATAATGGATTGTGGTTATTTCACACACATATATTCTGGATATAGTATCCTATGGACTACTATAGGTGTAACATGTATAGGCTGTGATGGCTTGAGGATCCCTACTCGGTGTATGGGCTATAATGGCCTGAGGTATAATACCTGATGTATGATACATGTTATGCGGGTTGTGGTGGCTCCCAGAACTTACCTGGTTACTTCTGGTTGGTAGGATGGTGTGGTGATTTGCCCAGGTGTCTGCGGGCAAGCCTTTGTGGTGCACGAGGTGCAGATTGTGGATCTTAGCCCAGGTGTCTGAGGGAAAGCCTTTGGAGAGAGAAGCACCGGACGTATGTCGTTGGGGAAAAGCGGAAAACCATTGGGGAAGTGGTAGTAGGTTACCCTTGATATTCTATATTGTATGCTATATTCTTGTATGCGTTACTTGGTGAGAGTAGCCATAGTGAGGATGGGAACTTAGTATACCTGTTTAGGTGACGAGTTAGTTTCACTTGTTGTTCACTGGGCTTTAGCATGCATTCTTTACTTTTTCATGAGAGGCTTAGGGAGGATCCTACTGAGTATACTATTATACTCACCCAATGTATATATAAACTGCTTTTCAGGTCACTTGGAGCTGGTTGGAGATCAAGCTGGTTACTACTAGCTTGTGGTTGGAGGATGAGTTGTTCGGGCTTGTGTTCGCTGTTGTTTTACTTTCTTTTGGGTACTTTTAGTCCCCTTTCATTTGCAGTACTTTTGCATGGCATTTCATATATGTACTTGGATTTATTTTATATTTCAGTTCTGAGTTGGATTTGATTGAAGTCTATTCTATCTCTCTCTTCTGCGTGTGTTCTCTTAGAGGGTAATGCCTCCCATTTGTTTTTTTATTATACCCTTGGTGCTAGTCACCAACCCGGGGCCTACTGGAGGCGGGACTCAGGGGTCATTCTCTCTCTTCTCACATTACCGGCCCAGGAGGGGTACACTTTGTGGGGAGGGGGTTATGACAAAAAACCTATTTAGTTTGATGTTATATATTTTGGATTTCACTTGGGTGTGACAATGAAATTTTTAATATTGTAAATAAAGTAATGTCAATGACGTCATATTCAGATATCACATAACAATACCAATTTTAATATCACATTATATTGGTGATATGTTAGACTATACATTTTCCATTGAAATATAAATGACTTATATACATCATAGTAATATATATATATATATATATATTATAGAAATAAAATAATTACAAAAAATTGTGACATAATGATGATGTAGTAACTATTTATTTAATGGAGGAATCCACTAAAAAATATTAAAAATATTAAGATAAATTTTATTTTATTCAATTAAATTCACACATGTGAATTGGGATATTAGTGATGTCTTAATTGAGTTGGTTCGAATTTATCTTCTTCTTATGATATTTTTTAAATATTAAAGTTGTGAATACTGTCATAATTGACATTATTGATATTTTAAATAAATAATATTTTATTTAATGCTATGAAATTAATAAAAATTAATATTTAGAAAAAATATTTGGTGATGTCCTAAAATTTAATCAATAACTCATTTATTTTCCTTTTATTAAATGTTTATTGAATATGTTAACCCTCATAGTGTAAATTATATAAGAGTTAATACAAAAAGAAAAGGACTAAAAAATTAAAAAAAATTCCCATTTTAATTATATGATGAAAATTCAACCAAAAATAATCATGTCTTTTGAATAAATCATTTTTTAATAATTTGGAATAGAAATGTAATTTCTATAAATTTAATATTTTGAAGATATCTAATAGTGCCCTTCCCCTATCTTAAAAAAGGGGACCCATTTTTCTAATTTCCTAACACTTCATAACCTATTAGGTTCATCCATGATATACCTAATTCCATTAGTAGAATCCCAACACACATTTGAGCGATATAATTTTTGTAATAGCACTCACTGAAGAGGTGTTGAAGTATTAATCAAAGAATATCATCTGAATAAGAGGTATCATTTTTATTTATGTACTCCTATATTATTTATCATTAAAACATAAATAAATTATTATTAAACTATGATGAAATAACTACTTTACTATCCTAAATATACTGATCTATTATAATTTTAATATCATAACCAAAATCTATCTCCACTTCCATCAAATGTGTAACAAATTGATTGTTTGTGCATACATATGAACAATCACCTCGATGAACCAATATAATTCATTTTCCAATACCGTCTCTCAAGACAAGTTATAATGATGGAATTAATGTTTATATATTATATATTTGACATATTTATCATTATAAAACTATAATATATCAATTATGATCTTACTGTCCATGCACATAAAAATGATAACACTGTTCGTGTGTACGTGCGAACTATCACCTCCATAAATCAATGTGATTCATTTTTCATCATCAATTATAATTGATGATATACATATGTATATTTAAAGTATTAATAGAATATTAATTATATTATTATAAATATGTAAATATAAATAATACTTAAATTATTTATCTAATTATTGTTGAAAAATTAATGTGATACTCATGTGTATGTAAGGATTACTGTCTACATGATGGTAACATAATTTAATTTTCATATAATTATTTAAATGTTATATTTAAAATTAAAATTGATTTATAAATGTTTTTATAATATTAGGAATATTATTATTGATATGATGGACTTATGATCACTTTGACTATTTGCATCATACCCAATTCATTTTGGACTCAAGTTCCAAATATTGACAAAACATCCGACATGAACTCAAATAATTATATAATTGTTATAACATTATAATAATTCATAAAAATTAGTAATAGAAATTACATTTTTTATATAAAAAGCTATAAAATAAACTGATTTTATTATTCATAAATATTATGAATGTACATGGTGAGTCAGTCTCAAGGTAAAAGACTCGTTAACTAAAACACTGTTTTAAATAATTTAATGATTTATTATTTTAACCAGTCTAATTCATATCAGTTTTTTAAAAATGGTTTTTTGAATTTATTTATTTGGACATTAATGTTTTAAAAAGTTAATTTTTGTCAATTGTTTCAATGTATTTGTAGAAACTTTTATTCGAAAATGTTTTTTAAAAATGTTTTAAATTTATTTTTAAAAATGGATTGATTATTTCAATAACATGGAATGTTTTATACCCCATAAACAAAATTTTATATTTTTATAAGGCCTTATTTATTGAATTTTACCTTTATGTGCTTTGATCTTTCATTCCAAATATTTTAGTTTATTTATAATCTATACTATTTTTAGATTTCATTGTGAATTTTACATGAAAAGGGTATTTTTATATCTATAAGTGTTTTACATAGGGGTATAAAAGATTGTTTTTTGGGTATTCTTCATGATACATTCCATTTATGTTTTTTATTATGCGATGAGTAAAAAATAGATAATGATAATATGCTTGAGCCAAATTATATATCAGGATAAGATGGATGGATACCAATAAAGATTGTGATATGATGGGTGAGCCCCATTATAAGTCTCTAATGCATTCGTTACTCCTATGTTAGAATATTTTCATATGGTTATTCAATTTTTAGGGGTCAATAAAAGTGTTATTTTGTAATGATTACCTAAGGCACTTATGTGTTTTTTCAATTCTTTCTAATGAGTTCCTATGAAATGGTTTTTATGGGTTTTCATGTTTTCAATGGACTAAAGATTATATTTCATTATGTCCATTACTATCCATTTTTTTCAAATCCTGTGT
The DNA here is from genome assembly GCA_963277665.1 of Viscum album. Lineage (NCBI taxonomy): Eukaryota > Viridiplantae > Streptophyta > Magnoliopsida > Santalales > Viscaceae > Viscum > Viscum album. Next base: position 1,360,775,784 of record OY728162.1, on the reverse strand, counting down.
TTTAAAATTTTTACAAAGGTCGTAATATTGGAAAGGCCATTAATTTATTTTGGGAATAATATTTTTATCATATTGGAAATTTTATTTGGGGATTTAGTGACAAATGTTATATTATAAAATATATTGTATTAGGGGAATCCTATATGACCAAGGGATTTTATTTGATGAGTAAAGGATGAATTATATGTTGTATGAATTTATTAATTTAATTTGGGATTATGGTGACATAGATTATCTATAAATATGAACAGAATATCATGATGATTATCAGAAAAATTAATTTTTTGTATGAGACTTGAAGTTTACTTGCAATTATTTAGTGATAAATCATGAAATATATTTGGGAAGGCTATGTGATAAAATCCATTATATGTTTTTGTATTTTGAAATAACTTATAATATTTTTGATGAATTTTAATTATTTTTATTTATTTAATAGTATATATTGAATTTCATACATTACTGTGGAATTTTAGAGATTAATATTGTTCTCAATCATATAATGTATTATTCCTTTTGGGAATTATCCAATCATATCATAACGATTTTGATTTTTCATGACGTTTCACGATTGGAGAAATAGATATTTAATCATTCTTTAATTATGTGATTCTCTTGAAGTTTATTAAATTTAATTATATGGGATGAATTCATCTTAAATACTATTAATTGGGAGAAAAATATGAGTTTTTTGTGAACTTTTGATAATTGGTGAAAATCTACATGTCACATAAGTATATTTCATTATTATACATTTCAAAGTAGTAAATTAATTACTCAAATCTATGAAAATTATTTAGATATAAAAATATTATTAATTTACTTTTATTTATAATAAATAAATTTCCTTTTAACTTCCGAATAATTTTTGGTTTCGTGATTGCTAACTTTCGCATGACCATATTCACTATAACTCTCTATTAAAACATTATAGATAGTTGTTTCTTCAATATCTCTGATTTATTGCTTGGATACCAATTATGTGTTATCTCTATTAATCTTCATACTTCCATTTCATAGTTTTAAAAGTGGATGTTTCATTAACACTTTTTCTTAAGTGGGAATTCGTAAAAGGTATTTTGAAAAGTCAAACTACATTTTTTTTTCTGAGATCAGATTTCAAGGATTCTATTTATTAAACGGTGTATAATGTTACATTCCATGATTTCAGGAAATAAATAGAAATTTCAAAAACCTACATGATTTGCGACATCGAGCATAAATGATAAACTAGATGTTATTATTTAACTTTTACCATTATTACATACAAATTAGAATGGAATGAATGAATATAATTGATTAAATTATCAAAATATGGTTAACATGTTTATATATAATTCCTTTAAAAATTAATTAAAAATGAATGTAACACACTTTTTAAAATAAAATAAAATGTTTATTTAAAGACTATTTAAATGTGAAAAAGTGAGTTTTATACTAATAATTAAATAAATATCTCATATTATATTAAATTAATGAAATATATTTAATTTTATGATTAATAATCATCATATATGTTTTATATAAATGATATAAGAATAAATAAACTTTTCGGTATAAACGATATTTTTTTTTCAAAAAGGACATTTTACTAACTTTTGATGACACGCCAATATTAAAATTTGGTAAAATGGATTCAATAATATTAATTATATTGAAAAAAATTATTATTGATGTCCCTATTTGTTGGATATTTTTAACAGCAACTTTAGAAAAAAAATTATTACCACGGTTAATGGTAAATGGTGTATTTATGGGTAAAAAAATTATAAATAATAAAAATTTATCCTAAAAAATTCTGAAATTTCATTTTGGTGAGTTTGTATCATAAAAAAATATTCGGGTCTATGTTTTTTCTTTGGAAGGCCACTTGGATGAGAGAATGACACATATATTATTTTATTTAAAGTCAAATTTGTCATACCCTTATTTCTCATAACTAAAAAAATTTAAAATAGAGTTATAAAGGTTCTATATATGAAAATAAATGTTGATTTGAAATATAAAAAAAGGTATCGGCATCATGGTAATTTATTTAATGTTTTTTTAATAAAATAATTACATTAAAAGGTGACGTAATGATTATAAAATAACTGTTTAATTAATATATGAATCAAACAAATGAAACTAAAAAAAATTAAAATATAAATATAATTTGAATAAATTAATATAATAAATTATTTATTTTGATGACATAGACATGTTATGGTTATGTTTAAGAGAGTTGGTTCTAATTTATCATTATATTAGGATATTTTTGAAAATTCAAGTGATGAATAGTGTTAAATTTTGAAATATTTATATTTTAAAATAAATAATATTTAAGTTCATGATATAAATTTTTTTAAAAATCCAATTTGTTTAACTAATTTCTAAAAGTCATAAATATTCATCAATGAATCATTATTCGTCTTTTTTCAATTTTTTCGTAATTATTTTATCCCTTAATGTGTAAATTGCATGATATCTAGGTAAGAATTAATAAGGGTTGAAAATTGATAAGGATTTAAAAAGAATAAAAACTTATCAAATTTTAATTGAATAAAGTTTATTAGAACCAAAATAATCATATCTTATAATAATTAACATTGGGCACATTTTTTGAAGGAAATTTAATATGTAGTAATTTAATACATTCAAAAATTGTAACAGTTTTCTCCCCCTCTCTTATTGAACAAAACTCGTTCTTCTCATTCTATCACACTTCAAAACCAATTTGGTTCATCCATGATATACCTAAATACATTCGTATAATATCTCCCCACATTCTAGAGATCTTATTATTGAAATAACACTCACCTTATAGGTGTTAAGGTGTTAATAAAACAAGATCATTCAATGAAGAGGTATCATTTTTAATTAAGTAATTATATATTATTTAATCATACAAAAACATATAATAATCTTCAAAATGATGAAATAATAACTCTATTATACATTATATTATTATTATAATATCAATATTTAAATATATCTCCACTTAAATAAAATAGAAAATGGGTTAATCGTTTGTGTATACTTGTCAACAATCACCTCCATGAACCGATATAATTCATTTTCCATTATATCCTCTCAATAGAAGTTATAATGATGGAGTTAATTTTTATATATAATATTCATGACATATTTATACATTTAATACAATAATATATCCATTAAAGTCTTACCTTACAAGAACATATAAATGATATCGGCATTTGTGTGTACGTGTGAACTATCACCTCTAGGAAACGGTGTAATTAGTTTTTCATCACTAAATCAAAATAAAGATATACATAAGTATATATAAATTGTTAATATAATATTAATTAAATTATTATAATTATAGAAATAAAAATAAAATGTATATAAAATACATATTTATTGTTAAAAAATGAAAGCATTACTCATGCGTATGTACAACATAATGTCTCCATGATTGTAACATTGCTTATTTTCCATAAAAAAATTTAATAAATAGATTAAAAAGTATAATCTAGGAATATAACTGACTATTTTTATTGAATATTATTCTACATATTATGGGATTATTACCACTTTGTCTATTAAAATCATACCAAATTCATTTTGGACTCATGTATTGAATGTCGAAAAAACATCTGACATAAAATGAAATAAATAAGAAATTTTTATAAGATTATAATATGTAATATAAAAGGAATAAAAAAATTAAAAATAGATTATAATGAATATAAATAATTAACCTATCTTAATATATAAGGAATATATGTATATTATGCGATGATTCTAACTCATGTTAATGAAATGTTCCACAAAAACTTCTTTTTAAATGTTTTATGATTTATTTTTCTCAACATATCTCCTTAATTTCACTATTTTTCAAATGTTTTTGTTGATTTATTTATTTATAAATTATAGTGTTAGAATTATAATTTCGTTAAAAATTTCAAATGTAGAATATGAAACATTGATTGAAAAACATATTTTTTAATGTTTTAATTTAGATTTTAAAAATGGATTGACAATATCCAAAAATGATGAATATTTTATATGGAATGGATTAACTTTTATGGTTTCATGATTATTTAATTTTTTAATGATTCCTATATAATTTTTGATATTTTACTCCAATTAATGTAGTTTCATTACTTTGGTCACGGTTATTACATTTTAATGTGACTTTGATGTGAAAATGGGACTTTGATATATGAAGTGTTTTATACATGGTTTTGAAAGAATTATCAAGTATTTTAATCATGATATGATCTGTGACATTGTTTATTATGGGTTGAGACCATTATAGATTAGGATATGATTGGTTTATCCCAATTATAGCTCATGATATATCTGTTTAAACCAACATAACTCAAGATATGTTGGGTGAATTCCATTGTATCTCTCCAATGTAATGGGTGCTCATGAGGTGGAATTTGAAAATTTAGTGATTCCATTTTTATGGGATAATGTAATTGTAATATGGTAATGATTTTCCAATGCATCTATGCGAATTTTCAATTCATTTTAATGCTCTTTTAAGAAATTCTTTTTATTGGTTTTCATGTTTTCACAGGACAAATTATTCCCTTTTTTATGAACCTTAATAATTATTTTATACTCCTCCCTAGTTTTAAAATGTATTTCACAGACCTTATGATTGGTAAGGGAAACGAAGATGTCATAATGGACGAATTAATGACATGTCTCAAAAATAATACATGTTTTATATTAAAATGGCTTCTATTCATGAAAAATTGAAACTGAATATAAGTGTCCCCATGTAATTTATGGGTATAAATTTTAATATTTCATCCTTGTTCTAAAAAATAATAAACAAAAAATAACATAGAATCAATATTCATTTTTAGAAACACTGTAATATGTTGTGTTTAAGGTTTGGTCCTTAAAATCATATATATTATGAATATATTTATCATAAATTCATTATTATTATATATTAAAATCATTCAAATATACTAATGTTAAACTATCCTCAAAAACCCTTTACTATTATCATTATTGTTTTCTAAATTATATTATTATTTAAAATAAAAAATTTAATCCAAAATAAATATTAAATCCAACATGTGTTTTATTTCCATTTCAATACTTAGAATATATTTCCGCTAAAATGGATATTATAAAAATTAAAATTTATATATAAAAATATATAAACAACTTCATTAAAAATATACAAAAGTAAACTCTATTCCTTTTATATATTTCTACTAATATTAAATATATATTAATTGATATGTATAAAAACAAAATACTGATGAGGTATCCTAGGTGAGAGTAAATATTATATATAACCATTTCATTTGATGTTTTTTTAAATTCAATCATTAAAAGTTCACATCCACTATAACTAAAATTATAATCTATTATAATTAAATTCCAATTCAAAAATAAATAAGTAAAATTATTAAATATAGATTATGATTAAAATTTAATATAAATTAATTTTACCATTGTGAATCTACAATAATCATCTAGGATAACTAATGTGTACATGTTTCCATTGAAAATAATATTTCAAGTGGGATAAAAACAGTCTAGTTATTATAACATTATTGGATGGTTGGAAGTGAACAATGTGATCAACTTGAATTATATTTTTTAGTGCGTAAATATTAAAGAAGAATCAAAATATTTTATCATTTACTTCATCATTTTTTATGAATGTTGTTATTTTTCGATATTATAAAATTTATGGAATATTATAAAATATCAATTTATATGTATATCATTAAAAAGTATATTATTTTTGTATACTTTTAATTTAGAATTAAATCCAAATTTCACATTTCCTCTATCAAGAAGTATATATAAAATATAATATTATATTTTTTAAGTCATATTCCTATTGAATCATGTTTCTATGTACTATAAATTATTCATGATACTAATAAGATATTTATCACAGACAATAATTTATCATAATGTTTTGGAATACAATATATTTTTCTTCTAATTTAATCAATTAGAAAAATTATGTACTTATACTGAATTAAAATAACTATTAAATGGTACATTTGAATATAAGGATTTAGAAAAATGATTATTGAAATATCCCGCCGTATATAAAACAATTAGTGAGAATTCATTAGAGTCGTGTCCCATTATTATAAATTGAAAAACAAAACTATAGAAGAACAACATTTTGAATGTTTCATAAAATATTATTCATATATTTTGATTAAATTTAAATCATATCAAAACCCATTTTTATTTCAATGCATTTTTCAAAAGACATAATTTTATACAAACTATATCTTATTTAAAAAATGTAAACATAATTTTTTTCTATTTTTCAACATCCTAATTATACCTTTAATTAAAATTCTATAATGATTTGAAATCATTATAGTTTTTTCATTTTAGATAGTATAAAATATATATTGCATTAATTTGAATTTAAATGAACCATATTTTCATCAATACATTTAATAGTTTTTCTTATTAACTTCATTGTATATATTAAAAAATATACAAAATTATTTTATTAATCTATAAATATCATCTTTAAATTCATCAGAACATTGATTATATGCATAATAATAATTTTCAAACATCAATATTAAAAATAAAGAATAATAACAAATCCCAATTCTATATTCAATAAAACTCAAGTGAACTGATTATTTTTATTTTTTATACTATTCATTACAACTCCATGATGTAGAGAAACCATTTTTTCATTATTTATGATCTTTTTAACATTCTTTTAAAAAAATAATTGTGGTAAGACTTCTGTAATATGACCATTCTTACAACATTAAAAACATATATCATCTAATTAATTATAATTATTATCACTATTTCCATTCTGTTTTCCCTTGAAACTATCCTTATTGTGTGTTCCATATTTATTATTTTCAGAAACCTTCCCTTTTCAACATATTGTAAACACTAGTCATAGTATGACACATTTCATGTTTTTTCATTCATTCGGGATTAGATTTGGAAGAGGAGAAATAAAATAAATTGATGATTTGAAAGATAGAAAATTAATTTTTTTTATATTATTATTCTACTAGGTTCTCATATTCTAGTACATACTTATTTAGTGACCTAATAAACCCTTTAAGAGTGTAATATTTGATGTTAATTCTATTATAATTTGTAACTCTCATTATATGTATCATCTTATGTAAATATCTTTAAAATATTTTAAGGGTAACAATGTTTGTCTAATCGTATTCTAAAACATTCATTCCTTTTAAAATTCCATAAAACCTATGAAACATCTAGTTAATAGATTCATCATCTCCCATAATGACATATTAACATTTATTTTAATTATATCCAAGATATTTCTATATAATATAATATGAACAATATTGACTCAAATCAATGATTGGGAAAATATTATTTGATGTTTTTAGGCAAAAATATGAATCAGAAAATTCCATTCATACAAGATTATTTTATATTCATAAAAATATAATAAAAATATTTTTAAATAAATTACTTCCTTTAATAGATTCAGGGCCAATATCATGTAATGATCACTATTTTTCCATATTAGCTTAAAGATAAATGTTGAGTTATTTAAGATAGTATTACATTCATGGTTTATAGTACATATATTATATACCACCAATGTGAGTGGGTGTCTTTGGATTCTATCCATCATTTAAAAAATTTCCCTTCATCCCTAAGAATGTTATATAAGATGTTTATATCTATGAAACTAGTTAATAATAAATATGTATTCACTGAATTCTATTCCATATAAAATATAATATAAAGATGGCAATAATAATTCATAGTTCATGAAGATTAATATAGAGATATAAATTTTATTATCGTATTTCAAAGTGTTTATGTAACATATCATTATATGGATATATTATGATACAAATTTATAGTTCCTAATGATTCAAATGGTTGGGGAAGAGTGTTCCTTTAGTAGAGTAAACTAAAAAATTAATGAATTTAATATATATAAAACATTTCCATCTAGGATTAGTATAAACTAATTAATGGAAGATGAAATTCTAATTTAGTTTTTCAAAAATTCCTCATTCATCAAATTTTCATTTCCCTCTACAAAGAATGAAAAATCGTATACATTAGATAAAGTAGACTTTTATGGGGATTCGAAACCGTATTATAACACAACTTTCCTAGTTGATTAAAACCCACACAAAAATATGGTTTTTAATGAGTACTAAGAAACCCATTACAAAATTGATATTTTATCTTAGAACAACATCCTAAGTCTATCTTTTGAAATTTTCTGTAACCTAATAATTAATTTTCATTTGGAAGTGAACAATATATTAATGATTCTATGCGTATATAATGTATAGAAAAAATAACCATAAAGAAATAAGAACTAGTCATTAGAGATATAGGTGGAAAAATTTTATCCCCTATATAAACCCTTAGTACTCTTTAAATGATATCAATAGAATTTTAAAATTAATCATAAAATTTTTCCTTCATTTGATGTTCAGACTTTAATTTTTTCCTTCACTTGATCACTTATAAGTTGATATATATTTTTATATATCAAATATTGTGTTTCTCAAATTATCTATGGTATCATATGTTTTAGATTATTTTTCCATGAATTATAAATTAAATAAATAAACAATATTTCTATAATAATTATAATAATATAAAATAATATTAATTTTTATTAAAGTATATTTTTTTAATTACAACCAGGAATACCCTATCAATCCATTCCAAAATATCATTCATGAGATATAAAAAAAATTATTGAATCCTTTTAATTAATCTCCCTAGTATAATAATTATTAAATAATTTATTAATAATTTTATCGTAATCCCATATATAACTTCTCATCCAAGATGTTAATAAACATTTTTCCCAAGATGAATGCACACAAGGCCACAAGAACACCTCCCCATAAGCCATAGGTTGTCTACTAGTTGTGAGGTTTTAATAGTAATATTATGTGGGGACTATACCCTAAAATCATTGTGAAGACAGTTGATGTATGTAGATGCAATCCAAGGCCATAAGTGAACATGGTGAGATAGAAGTAAAAAACTGAAATAGAACTTGATTCAATAATAAAGGAAATTTGTTGTAGTCTTGAACATGCATGTAATATATAAAACAATATTCTCTGAATGGGATGACTATACATGAAGTAGTACATAAAGGAAAATGAAATAAATTTTGTGGATCTACTACTAACTCTGATGGAAACCACGTACTCTCTCTCTAAGACATTGTCGTGATGATCTCTCCTGATAAAAATAAATCCACATGATCAATTATGTCAGATCATGAAACACTAATCATCGGCCCTATGGATCATGTAATATATACTCAATCTTGAAAATGATACATAAGATAACCATTCACACTCTATTGAACATAAATGGGTGATAAATAATATCAGTATACCTCTAAAATGTTGAATATATAAATAGGATTTCATAAGTGTGTGCTTAGGTAATATGCTAAGAATAGCTGAGACTTAACTAAAAATATAATCTATGTAAATCAAGATAAACCATTTTAGATCCATGGGTCTATGATCATGTTCAAAAACTAAATGCGTCTTCATGATTATATATTTACATTACATATATATAAATATTAACATATATATATATATATATGTATGTATATGCATGAGTAATGTTAATGAAATAAAATAACAAGTAATATTTGATCCTTGTTTCCATAATGCTAAACATGTTGACATACACTGAAATGATAATTGAGATGGATGGCATAACACTCATTTTACTTTAAAGTAAATCAATATTAGGGTTTGTAATCCCAATGGATAATTCTTTCTTTGGCCAATTCAAAATAAATAACATAGAAACTTACATCACCATAGTGGGATACATATCCAAGCCCATTATTCACATGTACACTCTTCCAATCACTATACTAAAGAATTATGTATATCGATAGACACTCTTATAAATAAGTTGTAACACCATGAGTTCCAATAAAATAATTATTTTAATTAATAATTTAATTATAAATTAAATATATAATATTATAATATATTGTAATATAACCAATTGATTTCATTTTACTAAAATTAAATTTTGTTACTTTGATTTATATTACTTTCAAAATTATATTTTTTATACATGTCGACATACTAAATAATATTTCCCTTTAATAAATAAAAATAATTAAAAGGAAATATAATTATTTTAAAATTTGGTTAATTAAATTAAAATTATATATGATAAATATGTTAATTAAATATTTTAATTATACATTTAATTTTAATTTAATATTTTAAAGTAAAATTTGATGTAATATCAAAAATATAAAATATTTTATGTAGAATTAATTTCTTTAAAAAATGAAATATTAATATTTACATATTTTAAGTGGTATAATTTAATAAATATTCGTATTAAAATGTTTTATTATAAAATTATGATGTTATTTAAAATTTAATTAATAAAATAAATATCTTTTTTATAAAATAGGATTAGGTTATAAAATTATTTTCTTTAATAAGAAATTATAATTTTCATTATGGTGTTAAAGTTAAATGATTAACATTTTACATATATTTTGTTAACATCTATGTAATCTATATTAATGAAATTATTTATATAATAATAATTATATAATAATAATAATAATAACTAAATTAAAAAATAGGGAAATTAGTATATGGTGGTACTTAGGGTCTCACGAGTGCCACAGGTGGGGTGTTCATGTTTTGTTGAGTATTGGGTCCATAGGGTTAGATCTTGAGAGAAGAAGTTTGTTTTTTAGAAGCACTCCACTAGGCGCAGATGGCTTCAAGAGGGAGGCCAAGCGGTGGTTCACTGTATGGAATTAAGAAGCGCCAAGGGAGAATAGTCAATTCATGATGGGGACTCATCTTGGGAAGTCTAGCAGTTGTCAATGGAGTTCACTCTCTGGCTAGAGTCGTATGTGTTGGGGTCTGTGGTCGATTATTGTAACACCTAGCAGGTGGTGGATAAAGGTTTGATCGATGGTGGTTGACCACTATTTTAGGTTAGGGTTTTGTTATTTTCTAGATTTATGGTTTGATTTGGATATGGTCTCAATTCTTAATCTTCTCCAACCTACTGAGAGTTAGGGGTTCTTGTCCGAATCTATTGTAATTTTTTAATGTGTCCATTGTTTTTTGGACAACCGAATATGGATGATTATTTGTCTCTTAGTAATATTTTTTTTCTTTTCTACTTTTTTATATGTTTTATTCACTTTATCTTTTGTCCAATTTCTTTATTTTAGACCATTTTTTATCGAATCTCTCCCTATTAGAAACATTCTTTATTATTTTATTCAATTCGATTATGTTAGTTTGTGTTGTCTTTGTTTCCATAGATGTGTATTTTAATGTGAGAGATTAGAAATTTATTTCTGTCAATTTTTTTTTCCAATGGATTGAACCTGTAGGACAAGCTTATGGGTGTGTACCACTAATTATATATATAGTGGAATTTTTTTTATAAAACCAGTTATGTGGGTGTGGAAATATATTTTTTATAGAAAACATTTTCCATGTCCAATACAACATCTTCTTTTGGTTCCAGAAATTCATGTATGTGAGAAATATATATCTATATATTTTGAAATATTATTTTTATAAGGGATTTATTATTTAATAACAAATTAATTTATTTAAGTGTAAAACCATATCAACAAATTATAGTTTTGATTTCAAATTTAGAAATAATTTTTTTATTAATGTTATGTTTTTTCTTTAAGGAATAATAGTTTACTTTAATATATGTTTTATAAAAGTAATGTTTCAACATATAATTTTATCTGTATGTCATTATATATTATATTTCTACTCTAGATGATATATATAAATATATGTGTGTGTATTTGTGACATGAGGTCATATAAGTTCTTCTGAAAATGATTATATTTATGTGTGTCAATGCCATGTTTGAACTGTCACGACCCGTCCTCGGGGTCCATGTCGTGACTACCCCAAGGCCACCTTCCATAAGCCAGGGGCTGGCGACTAGCACCAAAGGCGTAAATCCTAATAAAAGGGAAGGCATTAACTTTATAAAATTAAACAAACACAATAGAGTACGTAAGTGAAGTAAGCTCTAAGTAAATCTGATTACAAAAGTACGTTCTAGAAAGTAAATGGTCCAGTATACAAACCCAACTGAAATACAGTACAACTGAAAAGAAATTACAACAGTAGTATAGTAAGCAGCAACCACCAAGTTTTCCACCGGATATCCCACCTGAAGGGTGGGTACAGATGGTCTCCTCATGCACCACGGGTCCGTCCGTCTGCTCCTTGTACGTCACTCCAAGTGCTCCACCTCCCGGTACCATCCAACTCTCCAAGCCTCTACCATGATCAGCGTTGTCTATCGTCTGCATCCAACACAACGTAGTGCAGGCATTGCCTGTGCAGGGGTGAGTATAACGATACTCATTTGGGACCCCGAGACTTCGAAAGGTCTCCCAGGATCCACAAAGGATAAATCCCAAGGAAAGGTGCAATCTCGAAGCATCAACCCACTCTACTAAGTTATATTCCCATACATATACCTAAGTTATCAATCACAGTTTGGTTCCAGCTTCTGAGCCCATGTACAACCCAGTCCACACAGTAAAGAAGTCAATCACATCGATGATAATGATTGAAAGTCAAGACTCAGCTCACACAGGTATACCTCTTTCATATAGTGATAGAGATGATCAGATGTAGCCACTGATTCATCTAACTGTCGGGCCCACACAGGATACAATACTAGCTAAGCTGTCGGAACCACACAGGATACAAGACGATCTACTCTACCTGACCCACACAGGATACAAGTACAGAGATCAATAATACTGGACCCACACATGATACAAGAACATTAGTTATAGTCGTCGAACCCACATAGGATCCCAGTACGGTAGTCATCGTTGTGGAACCCATGGAGGATTGAAGTACAGTAGTCAATGCAGTCGCAGCCAGCTTTAGGGTTCCCACACACAGCACGCTCGATTCCAGGAGGGTCTGCTCAACGAGCAAGGTGGTCAATACATCAACTATCATGAATACCAGAGTTGATGTATCCAAAAGTTCCAACTCATCAAAAGAAACCCAACATGACAGAAGGTGCATCAATCGAACTCTCAGTCTGAGAGTTATTGGATTTTCCGTTCAAGGGGCCCGGTTGATTTTTAATCTAAAACCAGCCTGACCGTACTCCATCTAGGTCTAAAACTGAAGTAGAGTATGCCAAAATAATCATCTAATCAAAATTATTCTAATGTAGTTGGAAGAACTTCAATCATACGCCCAGTCCTTTTGTTATAAGCGTTTCTGCTCCAAGGGCCCGGATGGTTTCGAGTCCAAACAAACCCATCCATACACAAACTTCGCCAAAAACTTGAGTGTAATATTCCGAAACAAACTTATTGATCCAAGGATTCCTACGCAACTGACGGTGCATCGATCGGAGGTTTGTAGCTCTAGTTACGGGAGAATTATCGAAAACGGTCCGATGTGGGGGATCTGGGTCGGGCCCGACCCGGCCCAACACCCCTGGATCGGCCCGAACCGGGTCGACCCAACTCGGTATGGCGCTTCCCGGCCCGGTACGTGTGACCCACCCTGGCCTGGCCGGGGGGCGGGGGGGTGTGTTGGCTTGACAAGCAGGCCGAGCACCCCCCCCCCCCCCCACCCGGTTCCGCGAACACGACGACTAGATGGCACCGTTGGACTCCCAGGATCCTGCGCGGCCGCAGGATCCGCTGCTCGTAGCCGCAGAAAGTGTCATGGTGTGATCCTGCTGGCAGCGCGCTGGGGCGCCGCCGCCTCTAGGCGACCGGCCGGTGCCAGCCGCCGGTGCTCGCGCTGCTGCGGTCTTCTGTTGGCCACCAGAGTCATTCCGGTGGTCTGTTTTTTCTTCTGTCTACGCATGCGGTCGTCTCGGGATCTAAACCCCAATGCGAAGGACCCAAATCTCTATTGTGGTCCCGTTTCATCATCGCCAAACACCCTGTGCATCAAGAACAAAATAGCAGTGGGGCCGAACTTGTTCGTTAGTCCGTACCCACCGCATTAGTGGTTAAAATCATCACCGAACAGTTAAAGGCCATGTTCGAGAGTGTAAATTACATATATGGAGATTAAAAAAAATCCCCCAAGCTCTAAGTTTTTGTCATACGTTGTCGATCTGTGGAAGACTAGCATCGTGGTAGACAGACATCGTGGAAGAACGGTTTCTTTCCGTCAATGATTGAGGAAGGTTCGTAGTCATAGGCGATATAGGCTCCTTGACGTTGAGGTGAGTCCGAGGTAGATGTGTCGTTGGAAGAAGTTCTTCACATTCGTTGCTAGGGGTGATCTTCATTGAAGAACGGTGTTCTTCATCGATGAAGGATCACCTCTCCTTTAATTCTATAAAGTCTTTTTTCCCAAAAGTGATTTTCCAACCAAAATAAACAAGAGGCTCTCCAATTAATAGATTTTTTATGCAATTCATATTAATTCCAAAGCGGTGCCAAATAATTTAACGCTGATATTAAATTTATAGGATGGCACATTTAATGGGATGAGGGATGTAGGAAGGCTCCACCATAATGAATATATGAAGTTTTCAAAGTAATAAATAAGGGGGTATTAATGGGTAGTTGTGAAGAGTTATGGGGGGTGAAGGTTGGGGCTCGTGAGGTCCCTACCTCACAAAAATTCACACTTGGGAGGAAATAACCAACTCACAAAATAAAATTGTGTACCACGCACTTTTATTTATTTTAAGATTAAACCCCAAAAATTAACTTTCAACCTGAATAAAACGAAACTGTGGTAATGGTCTATTTAAGAAAATACCGGTGTTGTGAGTTCATCGGTGCCCTCAGATTTCAATTCCGAGCACCACCTCATAAGATAAAAAACCCGCTCGTTCGTTCACTGAACGTACCCGAGATAAACTTTAGAAAATTATTCCGGGCACACCGGGCCTCAGAATAAGGTTCTGTTAGAAACTGCGTACTCGTAAAATCCCAAAGAATTTATGAAAAACAAATCCTTGAAATTTACGGGTCTTTACATTAACTCCTGTATAAAATGGATGATTTTATTTATCAATTGTTTTATAAAAAATAAATTTATACTGAAATATATAGTATTATAAATTCCATGTCATATATACATATATAATTATATATATATATATATATATACATGTAAACATTTATATATTTATTTATGGGAATCATTATGTTTTTTATTTAGCATTTGGATTCATGGTGTATATATATAAGAGAAAATGTTAATTGACATGTTATAATTTGTATAACCATATTTCAAAAAAATGCACATGACATGTCATTATTGTATATTAATTTATAGTCTTTACATCTACATATATCCATGTCAATTAGTTAATAATAATATTAGATTCATTTCCTTTATAATAAATACATAGTTTCAATTTAAATTTTAATGTTTAATTCTGAAATTTGTATGTACATGGATTTATTTAGAAGTATTTAGTGTTTCTTTTATAATTATATGTTTGGAAAATAAATAATTATTATTAAGATCAAATATAAAAAATAATATCAATTGAATTACATGAATTAATGTATGAACGCAAGGTCAGTACATGCAAAGGCTTGTGGTATGAGTTTTGGTTGTAACCAAACTCGCAAGGGATATGAAATAAAGGTCATATATTATTGAATGGACATACTTTCGTATGTAAATAATAATTTTAATGAATTGAAATGTTATAAAAATTTAAAACTCCAATGAAAGTATATATATATGTGTATCATGATTAAAATGTTTTCTAAAAACTAGAAACTAGATCATTGTAAATATTGAAGGGAATTGAGGTGTGAACACAACCATCGCTAAGTGGGTAGGCCCAGACAACCATCAATGGTTCAAGTGAACTCAAAATATTTTTTTGTTTTCAAAATAATAAGTATTATTTATAATAACACTGTATAATATTTAAAAAAAATTAATTTAATTATTTACTAAAATGATCTAGTATTTTAAATCCATGATTAATTTCAATTAATATTTTCAACAGGTGTATTTCCAAATGTATTTGAAATATTAGTTTAAAAAGAATATTGTATAAGGATTTATTGATGGTTTTTTAACCCCATAATGATAAATTTAATATAAATCCTTTGTTTTAAAATTATATTCAGAGATCACATTGAATTCCAATGTTAGACATCATCATTTTTCATAGAGAATGCGAAATAGGATTTTTGTTTATTTAATTGTTTCACAACTCTGATAAATATTAAGATTTTATCTAATTCTCCAGAACCTAGGCTAGTAAAATTACCTATTCTATGTAATTCTCATGCTTGGAACATTAAAATTTTAACCAGTGAAACGGTCTAGACAACATCAGAGATTGAATGTTTTTTACTCTAGAAGTTTAGTGGTTCTTGTTTTTCCATAATTCTAAATATGGATATTCTAAAAATTTGTAGTGTCTGATTAACAAATTGCAAGGATGATATTCTCTTGAGGTGTGAAAAATTTAACACAATGAATTTCTATAAAAGAATAATTTTACTTAATAAATGAATTATAATTTAAATAAATAATAATATTCAATATTTTAATAAAACCATTTTATTTTGTTAAACAAAATTAATATTTTTTTACATTGATTTATATTATTTTCAAGATTAAATTTTTATACGTGAAGACATTTTAAAAAATATATTGTTTTAAAAGATAAAAATAATAAATATTTTATTATTATTATAAAAAAATTAATAAAATTATAATATTATATTATAAATATTTTAATTAAAAATTGAAATTATACATGTCATTTTAAAATATTATTTTAAAGTATTAGATTTTTTAATATTTGTAATGCCCCGACCCCAGAAGACCCAAGTCGGTGCATTAGTACGTAACATTAGCATGATTAAAAAAGGTCAAGTATCGATAGACCGATTAGTTTAGTATCCTTGGATGTTCTAAATACATTTATAAGGTTTACATTACATCATAAAATGAAAAAAAATAAAACAACATTGTTTCCATAGACCACACGCATCTCCCCTCAGATAATCCCTATAGGTCAGTCATAAAATACTTCTTTGCATCCTGGGAAAAATAAAACATTGAAAGGGGTGAGATCAAATGTACAATAACGATAACAATATAGCCGAAACATTCATAAATAAGCATAAACATTTTAGTCAATGTATAATACTAAAATAAAAGCCATTTAAACTTTAACTTCATCATAATATGGAAAGGATAAAATCAAATAATTCTATTTTCATACTCACATGGATATTCTACAAGTTGAATAATCACATGCAATATCAATAGCCACTTTCATAAAGATAGAATTCATAATGCCAGACATTCATAACCACATAGTCAAAGCCTTGTTCCAAGAATACAAATAAGAATTTGTCATGGCCTTATTCCAAGACAGTAGTTTGTCTCATGAGACCTACCAATGTATCGAGGCGCTATAGCAGGCTCCACCTGTCACTTACTAAGTCCAATGCATTCCTCATACTAAAAGTCTTAAAAATAACATAAACATTCGTATAAAAACTGGCATACAATTATCAATACTTTATCCATAAACCATGAAAGGTATGAAATATCACATCTATAGTCAAACATATCAAAAAACCTTCAATACAATATGGATGATTTTTATCATAATAAATAAACTTCAAACACATGTAAAATTTTTCAAAGGATGTTGACATAGATGAAATCCAAAATATTTGAGAGAAACATATCATTTTATTTTGAAATCATTTAAGAGTCACATAATTATAAAGAAAATAGTTATTTTGAAAATATTATTATAAGCTTGTAAGGGAAGATTCAATGATGTTATTACGGTGGAAAATAGCTTCACCTGCCGTATAAGTTAAAAAACATTCTTACCTTAATTTTTTCGAAAAGGTCATAATGTACATTGTTTGGAAAACGATGGAAAGATTCCATTCAAAAACATATAAGGTCAAATATGGGAATAAATGACTTTAACCGATTGTTTATTAAATAGTAAAAATGTCTTTAAATACATTTTAAGGAACATGGATGTGTATGGTAAAGAGGTCCTGATTGAGAATTACGTATTAACAACCTCGGATAATGAAAAGATTATATAATTAACCCTTACCTTGTACTTTTCCTTGGTCGAGGGTACTTTAGCCTCCTGTATAATGGTGATATAAGTTTTATTAAATTATACAAGAATCATATACATTAATATGATATCATATATGATTTTTTAACATTGTTTTGTTAATAATATCTTATTGTTGTTGTTGTTTCGGGTGTTAACAAATTTTTTTCCCTTTATATTCACTGTTATGTGAGTCATATTTGTTAAGGATGGAATGTATCATATTAATAATCATAATGATATCAAGTCTTTAAACATTATTTTTAATTATCTAAGGAAAATTAGTCTTGAATGGATATGATGGGGAATGATTCTCATCGTGTTCGTGGAGACGTTAATCTGTACATACACACGAGCGATAATATCATTCTATTGATATTAAAATAATATATAATTAGATGGTATATCATATATAAAGAATAATTATCATGTTATATTTATTATTTACATTAATTACACATCATTATTATACCCATCCAAATAATTATGTATTGAATAAGAATTACACCACCACGTGGAGACGGTAAGCCTTACGTACGCACATATGGTGACATGTCATTCAAAGGATGGATAGAATAATGAATTTGGTTGTACAAAATGTATAATAGCATCACAGTATATAGAAGATACTATATTTATTATTTTATAATGGAAACAATAAAGAAAAATGAATTGGAAGAATAAACAAACTTGAAAGATGTGATAAAATATTTACCTCTTCTTCGGGTTCTTCATTTTTATTAGATCAAAAGGGCTCTTTAGGGTGGATTTATGACTAAAGTAATGACTCTTGGATGAATTTAGGATATTTTAGGGGGTATTTTGGCAGTGGATGGCTGATCCAAATGGATTTGACGATGTGAATTAGAGATAAGGTGGAGTACCCTGTTATTAGAGGGTTGAGGGGAATCTTAGGAATAGATAAAAATATTATTTTATAATAAAATAATATTTGTTTTATAATGTATCAAAAATTTATTATTTAAATTATATGGTTTGGATGGGTCTAAAACCACTCAACTAATAGGTTTTAGATAGGTTTGGGTGACTATATTAAATTTATCTATTATATTTAACTCTTTATAAAATAGTTTGACATTTTCCATGTCTCTTTGTATATTTATATTATATGGTTAATAAACATACTATATACTTATAAGAGAACCCCAAGTGGTTCATTAATGATACATAGGTCATTATATAAGTATTTTTTTAGAACCATAGATTTTTAGGAATAGAATATCAATTAATAATATAATATTTGTTTTTAAAACTCTTTTATGTCAATTTTGACACTATTTGGTATTTTGTTTTTTCTAAATTCATAACAGCAATATTACTTAGAATATATTTCATCTAAACAACACTAATATGTCATACTAACCTATAAAATTAGTTTAATTAATAAAAAGTCTCAAATTATATTTATTTGGATATTTATAGTATCAATTATTTTAATATTTCATTAATTAGGTAATCATTGCATCATCATCGTGTCAATTATAAATTAAATTATTTAAGGTCTAAAAAATATAAATAAAATACCATTTTCTATGAAATATATTTATATTTATAATTAATATTTATGGTCTAATTTATCTTATTTTTAACCATATATTAAAAATGTTCTAGTTATTTCATTTTGATTTTAACTCTTTTAACTCTTCTTTAAATAAAATTATAATAAGTGTCCTAATCTAATCCATGTTGACCAAAGAGGTTCATATTTTATTCATAAAGGTGTTTATGGTAGAATTATAATTATCAAGTAGAATTGGGACATGTTTTGGGGTAATAATAACATCATTTCTACTCTTAAATACCCAATTTACTTTTAACTATGGTAAATAAAAGTTAAAAGTTACAATTAACCAAAAATTATTTTCATCTTATTGAACCATATTTTTCTTACTGATATAAACCGTGTATCTCAATTTTTTACAATTCAACTCACAGAAGCGGTAAAATTATGTTTTATGGGAATTTGCAAATTCTAATTGGAGGTGGGTAAAAGATAGTGAAAAGTTCAATACAATTTTTATATATCTAATATTTTTATAAACTGACTCCAATAAATTACATTGATCTTATATAGGTATTATGAATCTATTTTGACCTAAAATAAATTTATATAAAATAAATAATTATTTAAATAAAAATTTTGTTTTAAAATATAACTCAGTGTATTTCAATATTCATCGAAAATTGAAATTTTTCAGAAAAATCCCAAAAAATCACCCTAATCTAATTTCAATATCCCGAATCAAAAAATTAAGTCGATTTTGAAAGGTAAAATTTATAATATTTCAAAACATGGGTATTACTAATCATAACAACAAATTTGATTGGTTGTGGTGTGTTACAACTCAAAGTCGTGAACAACACACACTACTGTATTATTCAAAGGTAAACGTACTATGGAAGCTTGGGGTGTTAAATTCTCCCCTCCTTCAAAGAACTTCGACCTCTAAATTTCTAGAATATTACTACATAAAAAGACTTAGGTGTTTCATCATCCTAATTTCCTCGGGATCCCACATTTCCTCTTCCATCTTATGGATTCTCCATAGAAATTTTACCAGACGAGTCATCTGGTTTCTCAGCACATGTTCTCTTGTATCAAGAACCTTGAAAGACTCTTCACAATAAGACAGATCGGGTTCCAATTCTATTTCCTCATAGGTGAGTACATGTGTTGGGTCGGGCATGTATTTTCTCAACATTGATATATGGAACACATCGTGAAATTTTGAGAGACTCGACAGCATAGCCAAATGGTAAACTAAAATCCCAATTCGTTCTAGAATTTTGAAAAGTCTGATGTACCTTGGACTCAATTTTCCCTTCTTACCAAAATGTGTAACACCCTTCCAAGGAGATACCTTCATGAAAACATGATCCCCTACCTGAAATACCAAATCCTTCCTTCGGTTATCGTCATAGCTCTTATACATACTTTGAGCTACTTTGATGTGGTTTTGGATTACCTTCACTTTTTCCATCGCTTCCTCCATATCTTCTGGGCCTATGAGTTTTCATTCACCAACATCATCCCAACAGGTTGGTGTACGACATATATTTCCATATAATGCTTCATATGATGCCATATGAATAATTGAGTAGAAGATATTGTTATAGGAAAATTCTTCCATAGGTAAATATTGATCCAGCATACCTTGAAAGTAATGTGAGCCTGATCTCAACATGTCTTCTAAGGTTTGAATAGTATGTTATGATTGTCCATCAGTTTGGGGGTGGTAGGTAGTGCTCAAACAAAGTTCAGTATCCTTGGATTTTTGCACACTATTCTAGAATCTTGATGTAAAATTTGGATCACAATCAGAAACAATCAATAATGGGATTCCATTAAGTCTTAAAACTTCATTAATATAGTCTTTTTAGTTGTTTAAGTGGTAAATCTTCTCTTATTGTAAGAAAATGTGCTGACTTGGTAAAGAAGTTTAATAATGACCCATATTGCATAATTCTTTCTAGGTTTATTTGGTAGTCCCATGACAAAGGAAATCCTAATATTATCCCATTTTCACTCAGGTATGGTAATAGGTTGCTTGACTCCTCCAGGTTGTTGCCTTCCATCTTTTACTTTCCGAAAAACCATACATCTTCACACAAAATCTGAAACCTCCCTTTTCATGTTGTCCCACAAAAAATATTCCTTCAAACCTCTATAAATTTTGGTGCTACATGTGTGTATATAGAAATTGGAACTATGAGAATCATCCAACAATTCTCTTTTTAGATCAGGTATATCCGGAACACAACGTCTCTTCCCAAATTTCAAAATTCCATCTTCACACACAAAATCACCCAATCTCCCATCATTCACCACTTTAATCTTCTTTTGAAACTCTTCATCACTCGTCTAAGAACTCTTTGTCCTTTTCTAGTAAAGATGGTTTGGCAACCATTTGATAAAGTATTGATGTTTCAAATTCCATGTTGATTCCCATATCCATCTTTACTATATTCATGTATATAGGATCTGTTTCAACTCTCATCTTGCTCAAAACTCCATTACCCTTTCTACTCAAAGAATCTTCCAGCTTATTTGTCTTCCCTAGGTGGTAGTGTATAGTGAAATAATAATCCTTGAGTAGTTAAAGCCATCACCTTTTCCCCATGTTGAGGTCTTTTTGTGAGAAAATATATTTCAAAATCTTTTGATCGATATATATCTCACATTTTTCAACATAGAGATAATGTCTATATATCATCAATGTAAAGATTATAGCTGTTAACTCAAGATCATGAGTAGATTTGTTTTTCTCATGAATTTTTAGCTGTAGTGATGTATAGTCAAAAAACCTATCATTCATCAAAAGGACATGACCATTTCCTTTCTTTGAAGAATCACTATAAATAAGAAACCCATCATTCCCTGATGGTACAGTCAATATAGGATAATTTACTAATCTTCTCTTCAATTCTTCAAAACATTCTTCACATTATTTTGTCCAAACAAAGTTCACCCATTTACATGTGACCTTGGTTAATGGGTTTGTCAATCGGGAAAAATTCTGGACGAAAGGTCTATAATAACCTACTAAACCATTAAAACTACATACCTCAGTTATAATCGTTAGTGCTGGCCATTATTGGATTTCCTTGGACTTAGAAGGATCAATGGAGATTCTAAATTTAGAAACGATATGGCCAAGAAAAGAAATCTCATGAATCAAGAATTCACACTTGTTAAATTCCCATATAATTCATGTCTTTTATGAGTCTTCAGTATAATGCACAAGTAGTTTTCATGAACTTTGTAACTTTTGGAGTATACCAATATATCATCAATAAATACCACTACAAAATAATAATGATATTCCTTGAGAAATATATTCATTAGATCCATGAATACAGAGGGTGAATTAGTCAATCCAAAAGGCATTACTGTAAACTCGAAATTCGCGTACCAGGTTTGAAATGATGTCTTTGTAATGTCTTCCTTCTTCACGCACAGCCGATGGTATCCAGATCGAAGATAAATCTTTGAAAATAATTGAGATCCATGCAGTTGGTTAAATAAATCATCAATTCAAGGAAGGGGATAATTTTTTTTATTGTTATAGCATTGATCTATATGTAGTCAATTCACAACCTCATAGATCTATATTTCATCTTAACAAAGAGTACAGGGGCTCCCCTGGATAAACACTAGGGAGAATTAATCCATTTTTACTCAAATCCTCTAGTTATTTATTTAGTTCCACTAATTCAACAGTGGACATTCTATAAGGGGTCTTCGATATTGTCCTTGAACCATGAATTAAATCAATAGAAAACTAAATTTCTCATTCTGGAGGATGTCCAGGTAAATATTCTAGAAAAAAATCAACATATTCTTTCACAATAGGTACATCCTCTATTTGAACATTCATTTCCTCACCCACAATTATTTTGTTTTATTCCTCCTCAATAATTTAATTTAGTTGATCTACTAGGGGTAGATCTAGATAAGAATCAGGTGGTTATGATTTTTCTCTAATGATAAGGTGTTCTTTATCATCATTATCAAAAGTCATAACCTCCACCTTCTTACAATAAATTTTTGCATCATGGTCAGAATGAAAACCCATACCAAGGATTATTTCAAATTCAATCATGCGTATGATGATGAGATTAGTAGATAAAGAACATTTATTTTCTCTAATGGGAACTCATTCACAAAACATTGCTGCGATGATACTTCCCTTAGGAGTTTTGACTGACAAATACAATGTTAAATCAAATTGGAAATATCTAATTTACTTATCAAACTGGGAATATTTGAAACAATGCAATGATCTGGAATCAAATAAATCATTTTCTAAACATTAGGAAACCATTAAATTACCTTCCACAACATCTTTTGAAGATTGAACCTCAGCAGTAGTGATAGCATAAGCTTGGCCTAGATCCATTGACCTTTTCTGAGGTGATTTCCCCTAACTATTAGGACATTCATTTGAATAACACGCATTTCTCTACAATTGTAGCATTCAACATCGACAGCCTCTTTATTTCCTTTGTGATCACGAGCTTGGTGGCCTTTTTCACCACACTTGTAACGGACTCACATTCACTTCAGGCAAGTACCGGGGTGTTTCTTCCCCCAATTACTGCAGAATGGTTATTCAAATTTTCCCTTTGTCCCCTTATTTTCATTTCTAGAGTGTTCAGAAGATCTCTTCTTCTCTTTCTTTTCTTTAAAGTCGTAAGACATAGAGAATTCTGTTTTTGTCTTGATAGCACATGAGACAATATCTTCATACAATGAGTAGGATTGTGAGACTAATTCTCTACGAAGAAATGGTTTTAACCCATAAAATAAACGATCAATCTTACTTCTTTGGTTATGTATATAATCTTTAGCATGTCTCGCTAACCATGTAAAGTTAGCCACATACTTTACAAAATTCTCATCCTCCTTTGGCCTCAGACTCGGAAATTTCCATTCTATATCTGCTCGACGGTCATGAGGAAAGTAATTTTCTATGAAAATCTCTTTAAACTCCCTCTATTCCATATTTGATACTTCATCACCTTCCTTTTTTTTAATAAATGACCACCATTGATCAGCATATCCAGTAAGGCGGTAAACCACCATGACAAATTTTTCCTTTTCACTACATCCCAAGGAAAGAAATATTTTCTCTATAGAATTTATCCACTACTCAGCTACTAATGGATTTTTAATCCCATTGAACATTGGTGGTTTTTGTCTCATGAAGATATATAACATTGATTCTACACTCTATGGATCAGGGTGCTCCATACGGGTAAGGTTATTATTCATAACCTGAGTGAGTTGTCCTACTATGGTGATTAGATGATCAACAATAGTTGTATCACCAGCTCCACTATAATTATCTTGAGCAGTAGGGAAAATCCTACATGGAGTACGTGCATTGATACAGTTTCCATTCCTTCCACTAGGTGCCATTTCTAAACAATGGAATAAACTATTTTAGTTTATGGATCAAATTACAAAAAACCAAACTTGTAAAATACATAACATAAATTGAGAAATTTATTAATATAATCCATGATCATAAAAAAATGTTTTCTCTGAGGAAGTATATACTCATAAAACCTTCATAATGGTTTGTAAAGAAAATGAAAATTATCCAAAGCATATACATTGGGATTGTCATAACCAAGAGTGCAGCAAGGCCCATTGTCATGCACCAGTTCCCTTCGATTCTAGTTCGAATCTGTGTTTTCATGTTTTACCTATAGGTACATCTGTTCCAGAGCTGCCTCTACCTACTCGTATCCTGATAGGGATGTATTTCTTTTCAAACTCCCAAAATCTCTACAAAACAAAAAATATATTAAGATATTCTATACTAATCCTCAATGCCTATCTTAGGGTAATGTGCTTTAATCTGAGTTTATCTAAATCTAGTTTCCATGGTTTGTACTAAACATCCTCTGATACCAACTATAAGGCCCCGAAACTAGATGCCCCGAGTTGGTACATTATTATGTAACATTTTAATGATCACAAAAGATCATGTCTCGAAATACTGATTAGTTTAGTAGGCTTATAAATACTTGATACATTCATAAGGTTTACATTACATAATAAAATTAAAAAAATTACAACAACATTGTTTTCATAGACCACAATCATAAACCCTCAGAATATCCCTGTAGGTCAGTCATAAAATACTTTTTCGCATCCTTGGAAAAATAAAACATAGAAAGGGGAGAGCTCAGATGCTCAGTAAAGATAAAAATATAGCGGAAACATTCACAAATAAGCATAAAAATATAAGGCAATGTATAATACTGAAACAAAATCCTTTTACACATGAAATTCATCATAATATGGAAAAGATAAAATCTAATAATGCCATTTACTTTCTCAATGGATATTCTACTAGTCGAATAATCACATGCAATATTAATAGCCACATTCTTGATGATGGAATACATAATTCCAAACTTTCATAACCACATAGTCAAGGCTTTATTCCAATACTACAAATAAGATTATTTCAAGGCCTTTTTCCAAAACACTAGTTTGTCTCATGAGACCTAATGATGCGTCGAGGATCTATAGTGGGATCCACCCATCACTTACTAAGTCAAATTCATTCCTCATCTGAAATGGTGTAAACATAACATAAACATTCGTATTAAAACATGCATACAAAATGTCAATATAGTATCTATAAACCATTAATGATATGAAATTAAACATAAATAGTCAAACATATCACAAAACGTTCAATACAATATTTATGATTTGTATCATAATAAATCAACTTCAAACAGGAATAAAATTTATCAAAGGATGTTGACATAGATGAAATCAAAAATATTTGAGAGATATATCTCTTTCTATTTTGAAATCATTTAAGATTCACATAATTATAAAGAAAATAGTTATTTTGGAAATATTCTTATAATATTTTAGGGGAAGCATCGACGATGTTATAACGGTGGAAAATATATGCACCCTCTGTATAAATTAAAAACAGAACCATACCTTAAATTTGTCAAAAAAGTCATAAACTACCTTGTTCGGAAAACAACTAAAAAATTTCATTAAAATACATATAAGGTCAAATAAGGGTATAAATTACTTTAACCCATTCTCTAGTCAATATTAAAAAAAATTAAATAAATTTTATGAAACATGGATGTGGATGATAAAGAGGTCCTAGTAGATAATTACATATAAACAACCTCGGATAATGAAGAGATTGTAGAATTAAACCTTACCATGTACTTTTACTTGGTCGAGGGCAGGTTAACATCCTGTATAATGGTGAAATAATTGTTATTAAATTATACAAAATCGTATAAATTAATATGATATCATATATGATCTTATAACATTACATTGTTAATAATATCTTAGTATTATCGTTGTTTCGGGTTTTAACAGATTCATTTTCCTTTATATTTTTTGTTATGGTGACATGTCATTCAAAGGATGGATAGAATAATGAATTTGGTTGTACGAAATTAAGATAACATTACAGTATATAGAAGATACTGGAGTTATTATTTTAGAATGGAAACAATAAAAGAGAATTGGAAGAAGAAAGGAATGTGAAATAGGTGATGAAATATTTACCACTACATCGGGTTCCTCCTTTTGATTTGAATAAAATAGATACATAGGTTGGAATTATGACAAAACTAAGGCCTCTAGGATGAATGAATGACAATTTATAGGGTGTTTGGGTAGAGTTTGGCTGATCCAAATGGATTTGAAGGTGTGAATTAGAGGTAATGATGATTTCCCTTTTATAAGAGGGGTGAGGGGAACCTTAGGAAAATCTAGAAGTATTATTTTATAATAAACTCATTTTAGGTTTTTAATGGCTAAATAATAAATTATTTAAATTATAAGGTGGGTATGGGTCACAAAACACTCAACCAATAGGTTTTAGACAGGTTTGGGTCAATATATTAACTTTATTTTTTAGATTTAACTCTTAGTTAAATAGTTTGACATTTACCATGGCTCTTTTTATTTTTATATTATATGGTTAATAAACATACTATATACTTCCATGCGAACCCCAAGTAGTTATTTAATAATACATATATCTTTATATGAGTCTTTTTTCTGAACCTTGTATTTTTAGGAATATAATATCAATTAATAATATAATATATGTTTTAGAAACTCTTTTATGTCAATTTTGACACTATTTGGTATTTAGTTTTTCCTAAATTCTTAACCGCATTATTACGTATAAAAACAATTAATATAACAAACCCTAATATGTCATATTAACCTATTAAATTATTTTAATTCATAAAAAGTCTCAAAATACATTTATTTAGATATTTATAGGATCAATTATTTTAATATTTCATTAATTATGTAATTAATGCATCATCATTTTGTCATAAATAAATTAAATTATTTAATGTCTAAAAAATATAAATAAAATAACATTATGTATAAAATATTTTTATCTTTATAATTAATATTTATAGTCGAATTTATATTATGTGTAACCCTATATTAAAAAAAATTAGTTACTAAACGTTGATTTTAACTCTTTTAACTCTTCTTTAAATAAAATAATAATAAATGTCTTAATCTAATCCATGTGAACAAAATAGGTTCATATTTTATTCCTAAGGTTTTTCCTGGTCAAATTATACTTATCCAATAGAATTAAGACATTTTTTAGGGTAATAATAATATCATTTTTACTCTTAAATACCATATTTACCTTTAACCGTGTTAAATAAAAGTAAAAAAGTTATGATTCACAAAAAAATATTTTCATCTTATTGAACCACATTTTTCTTACTGATATCAACCTTGTCTCTTGGATTTTATAAATTCAACTCATAGAAGTGTTAAAATTATGTTTTATGTTAATTTTAAAATTCTCCTAGGAGGTGGGTAAAAGACGGTGAAAAGTTCAATAAAGTTTTTATATATCTAAAATTATTATAAGATGACTCCAATGAACTAAATTGAACTTATATAGGTATTATAAATCTATTTTGACATAAAATAAATTTAAATAAAATAAATAATTATTTAAAAAAAATTGGTTTTATATTATAACTCAGTGTTTTTCACTATTCGTCAAAAATTGAATGTTTTCAGAAAAATACCAAAAATACACCCTAAGCTAATTTCAATATTAAAAATCCAAAAATGAAGTCCATTTTGAAAGATAAAATTTATAAAATTTCAATAAGTGGCTATTACTATTCATAAAGTGTAGTTTGATTGGTTGTGGTGTGTTAGAACTCGATGTTGCGTACAACACACGGTATTGTATTATTCAAAGGGAAACATACCATGGAAGCTTGGGGTGTTAAAATATTAATAATGTCCAATATTTTATGTAACGTTATTTTTTTAAGAAATTCACTAATAATATTTAAATTTTTTAAGTGGTATATTTTATTATATATTCAGAGTTAAATCTTTTATTATACACATATGATGTTTTTTGTATATTTATTAATGAAATGTATTTTATTTTTGTAAAATAAGATTTGATTATAAATTTTTTTTATAATAAATTAAAATTATATTTTATGGTTTAAATGTTAATCATATAATATTATACATACCTTATGTCAACCTTTATAATATCATATTAAAGAAATTAATGTTATAATAATAATGATTTAATAATAATAATAATAATAAATGAATAATCAAAATGGGGAAAACTATTTTGTGAGGCATTGAGGGTTTAACGAACGCCATAGGTGGGTCTTTGGGTTGATTGAGTATGGGTGACGTAGGGTTAGATCTCTGGAGAGGATGTCTATTATCCATAGGTTCTACACTAGGTGGATATGGCATTGAGAGGGAGTTCGAGTGGAGGTTCTTCAGATGTAATTGAGTAGTGTTGAGGGTGAAGAGTCATGTCGTGATGGGGTTTCATCCAAGGATGTCAAGCTGTGGTTTTTGGAGGTCAAACTATGTTCGGAGTCGTTGGCATTGGGGTATGTGGTATGTCATCGTCATGTCGAGTGGGTGGGGGATCAAGGATTGATTGAATGAGGTAAACCAATATTTGAGGATAGGGATCTTTATTTGTCCAGATTTGTGGTTTATGCAGATATGGTATTGATTCTTGGTATTCTTCAACCTAGTGTGTGATAGGTGTTTTTGTCTGAATCAGTTGTAGATTTTGGTTGTGCTAATCATTTTTTCGTCAGTCTAATATGGTTGTTTTTTGTCTAATATCAATGTTTTTTTCATTGTTAATTATTTATATGTTGTACTCACTTTTTATTTGGTCTGAAAATGTATTTTTTTTGTCCAATTTTTATCAATTATCTCCCTTGTAGCATCATTTATTATTGTTTCTATCAATTCCATTTGGTGGGTTTGTGTTGTCATTATTTCCACAGATGAATATATTAAAATGAAATATTATACAATTGATATCAATAAATTTGTTTTTCCTATAGATTGATATTACATGAATATCTTGTGTGTGTGTGATTATGAATATATAGTAGAATTTCGTCTATAAAATCATGTTATTTGGTTGTAAAAATTCATTTTTAATGGAAACCCATTTTGGAGTCCGCTGCAGCATGTTTTTTTTTGTTCTAGGAATTCATGTAAGTGATAAATATTTATCTATCTATTTTGAAATATTATTTTTGAATGGGATTTATTTATCATTTAAAATGTCCTTCTTGTAAGGTGAAATCAAATCCGCAAAAATATTGTTTTTGATTTCCGATTTAGAAATGAATTGTATTTATCGATGTCTTGTATTTTTTTAAAGGAAAATTATATATTTTAATATATGATTTATGAAAATTTTGCTTCAACATAAAATATTATCTACACATAAATATATATTATTAAGTCTTTATAGATAATATATATATATGTAACATGAAGTCATATATGTTCTTAAGAAAATGTTTATATTTATGTGTATCAATGCATTGTTTTAACTTTTTTTAAATATGGATATTATTATTTATCATTTTTTTCATTAAACATGAATTTATTCATCAATTTAGAGTATTAAAAATTACATGTAATATATAAATATATGAATATAAGTATATATATATATGAGAAACATTATGTTCTTTTATTTAGAATTTAAATTCATCCTATATATAAAGGATAAAATATTTATTAACATGTTATAATGTTTAGTTCCATGTTGGAAAAAAATGTGCATTACATGTCATCATTTTATATTAAAATTAAGGATTTTGCATCTGCATATATTCATGGCCATGTTTTATGCAGAACATAGACATATTTTGTATTTATAATAAATAGATGGTTCCAATTTTAATTTTACAATTTAATTTTGAAAAGAATAAGTACATGGATTTCAT
Source organism: Viscum album (assembly GCA_963277665.1). NCBI lineage: Eukaryota > Viridiplantae > Streptophyta > Magnoliopsida > Santalales > Viscaceae > Viscum > Viscum album. The sequence goes on along the minus strand of OY728162.1, from coordinate 1,360,744,887 downwards.
TGGATTTTTTTAATGTTTAATTTATAAATATATGTTTGGATCATGATTAATAACTATGATAATCGAATATGTATTAGAATAGAAAATGAATTACATGAATGAATGTATGATTTCTTGAGAAGTACATGAAAAGTCTTATGGAATGTGTTTTGGTTGAAACTAAACTCTTGATATATATGAAATAAAAGTCATATATTTATTCATGTACATAACAATGTATATAAATAAAAATTACTATTCATTGAAATGTTTTCAAGGTTTAGAAGACCAATAAAATTATATATATAAGTATAGCAATCATAAAATGTTTTCAGAAAACCCAGCACTTGATCATTGTTAATATCGAAGTGAAATGGAGAGTGAACCCATCCTTTACTAAGTGGGTAGTTCTGGACATCCTTTAATGGTTTTGAGACCTCAAAATAGTTTTTTATTTTGTGAGGCTTTTTTATTATTTTCAGAAAGTTACTATATCATGTTTAATAAAATTTCGAATGTAATTATTTTCTCAAATTTTTTAGTATTTTTAATATATATGTAATTTCAAATATAATTTTTAGGAAAGTTATTTTTAATGGTATTTAAAAAATTATTTTCAAATGAATATTTAATAATGATTTATAGATGTCTTTTTAACCCATTACTAAAAAATATAACAATTATCCCTTGTTTTAAAATTATTTTCATATGTCTCTTAGAAGTCCAAAGTTGGACGTCTTCATTTTTGCACAGCATAAGTGAAATGCGATTTTTTTTAATTTATTTTGAAACATTGATAAATTGTATCCTTGTATCTAGTTATCTAGAACCTGTACAGGTAAAAGGTCATATTCAATATAAATCTCATACTAGAGTCTTTATATAAGGTACATATAAAGACATCATGCCATGCATGCTATGTGAATCCAATATAATGTCATATAATTAGATCTAATTCCATATGTGGTCACAAAATTATAAAAAAGATATCCCTTCAGGGTATAACCATTAGGTTATGGGTAATAAGAGTACAGTATTCAAACTTTAGTTCCACTTCTTGATATCTCTGATCAGGGAGATCATAAACATCCCCAACACTCAAATAGCATAATAATATATGAATATATTTTATATCGACGGTGAAATTCAATCATAGAGAGAATAATCACCCACATTGTTTGGAGCAGAGTAATCATCCACAAGTATCATCTATAGATATTTCAAGCCAGTGTATCTTAATAATTGGATTCCATTCTCAAAAATAACTAACATAATGTTTTCATTTCCAACATCAATAACTTAGGGACATCATGCCCAAATATTTTAAACATATTAAAAAATATGGAAACCACATAATATGTCTTTTCATCCCAATATAAAAAGGAAATGAACAGAATTCATATAGCATGAAATACATTTGGGCATCCCAATAATGAAAATGAATCACGTCTGGAATATCAGCCACAAACTAGGATTCACATTTATCTATCATAGATGCATTCTCAGAATACATTTGTATTCATAAATAATCTTTGAGGGTGGAATAATTCTTAATATAGTCTATAGTCACATCCTATCATGATAACAATTTCTTAATGGGTTCTAAGGTGAAACTTTCTACAATATCACCACCAATCCCAATGTATAAGGTTATCTTTGTTCAACACCTCTGACGCCAATGTTAAACATAATTCATAAAACAATAGATGAAAAAAAATGTGGGATCATTAATTATTTAGTAAATGTTAGGAATCCTACTAGGGATCCTCTGACGGTATGAAAATAGACGTATCCTATAATGAATCCTCATAATCATGGATTGGAAAAAAGAATCATACAGGGGTCCCCCAAAATCATTATAAGAAATAAATTAATCCAATATTGGTTCCTAAGAGTGGTATATAGGAAAAGGGAAACTACAAGGCTTTCATTAAATCAGTATAAAATAAAATGAAACTCAGTTTGGACCCTTGGTAATTATTCGAACATAGAGGGTTCCTACATAGGATACTGTTGGTCGAAATGTATGTAGATTAATCTTATAGTGGATCCTTAGATACAATAAACTTCACGGAATCCTAGTATGTAAGGGAACATCTCAAAATGGTTATTTATACGAGTGGAAATATATAAATAAGATTCTATAGGAGATGGATCACATCTCATATTAGATTGTTTTTAACACTGTTTGGAGACAACTGAATTTTTCTCCCATAGGATGAACCACTGGATTAGAAATTTCGTGAAGCACATTCTAGGATTCCTCAAATCACATTAAGGGTTTTACCATCCTGATCTATATTTAATGATACTGAAAATTTACAATTTTTGTTTCCAATTATATATCCTTCGTTTAAATATTCAAAAATCCATTAAAGGGTGGAAAGAAGGAAATACATGAAAATTATTCCATCGTACATGTAATGTAACCCCAAATCACCACTTGGGAGTATACATTATCCAGACATGGTGGGTAAATCTCCATGTAAACTATGTGTAGATCATTTACATGAAAGTTACTCTACATGGGGTACCATCTTGTGTACCTCAATTGGGGTGGAAATGTACTTCTCCTAGTCGTGTTCCTCAATACAAAATGAATCCCACAGAGGGCATGTCTATGTAATCTACATGCACATGTGCCTCTTACATGGGCTCTATGATTAGAAAATTTTTAATATGTAAGATCCCCATAACATGGCCTATATAACAAATATATGGCATGTAATGCTAATAATATCATCTTCCCTAAATGATAAGAACAAGAGATTTGTTTCTATGAACAATACGATGTGTGATAGGGCTATCTGAATGGGAAACCCCCTAAAATCACCAAAAACCGCAATCTATCCAGAAGATGTATAGATCAGAAAAATATGGGATATAAATATACCTAAAAATAAATTAAAATGTGAAAATGGTTCATGGGTATTTATTCATGTAAAATATTAAAAACATCATTCCTTTGGATGGAATTCAATGAAAAATAAATAGTTTATATGATCCACAACTACTGCACGATGAGATATATCCTAATGGTCTCTATGAAATATCGTTTATTAATCTATATCCCCATTTCATTCCCTGAAAATCCCATTTAATATATCAATCATGTGAACGATTGGACCAAAATTCATGAATGAAATTCTGGGGGTGGAATAAATGATAAGAATAAAAATAATAGAAGATAATATAAAAGAAAAAGAAAAAGGGAGATGGGTTGGACCCAATACCCAAACAAAGTTCATTCCCCAAAAAATAAAAACCCCCACATCAAAAATACATGGAAGAGACAAAAAATATGAGGCTATATTCAGAATATATGATTGAAAAAAAACTTCAGAAATAAATTAATATTCAATTTATTCAATTAAAAATATATGATATTCTGCTAAAATTTGATGTTTTGAAAATATTCTAAACATCTATCATGGGATAGAAAAACTATTTATGGAAAAAAGGAGTGGTCATAAATATAAATTATAAGAAATTATAGGTGAAAATTAAATTTTTACTACTTATAAGCATTATGAATAAAAAATTTAAAATTCTACTAAAAATCTCTAGACCGAAAAGATACAGGTCCTTAAAATCATTCAATTATTAATTTTATCATCCCAAAAAAGCATTGTTGGAAACAAATAGATATGATTTGAACCCATAAATCTAAAAAAAATCTATTATGACTATCCAATTACAGTTCTCAAAGATTCATCAACTATCTTTTATATGATAGATAGAAAAATGTGACCAATCAATTACTCTATACCATAGGAGTATCATTATCAATTCCTTTAAACAAATCCATAATCTAATTGGACCATGGAAAAAAAATTAAAACTATAAATTGGGGTCTCCATACTTAAACATAGAACTCTATACTTTCATTACCACTCACTACTCCTCGAGAAAATGCTCAACATGTTCTTTCACAAAGCTAGAAATGATAATTGAAAGGTAAAGGGTGTCACTTTAGATATATAAAAATTTCAGAAAACTTATGATGACTTCAAGATAGATAATGATCATATCTATGTGAGAGTATAGTAATATTCCATCCAATGTTTTTTATATATTTGTTTGATACCATCTCATATAAAAACAAGTTATACATTCCATTAACTAGCACGTGAGACCATGTCTTCATACAATGCATGGGTAGTCAAAGCCATGGGTCAAGAGTCTCGTGACAATGAATTCATTAATTATATATGTTCTAAAATGGTAGGATAATTTTCATTCTTTGAATAAAATTTGAGAAACCATTCCAATGACATGTTCTGAAAACATTTTTCCTCTTCTCGCAGATCACTACTCACTAATTTACAACTGAACGGTTTCATGTTAAACCAGTGAGTTCCTTTTTCACCTAAATTAGGATTTTATGAGTCATATAGAACAAGGCTAGGATGACCATCCTACATGGTACATAATTGCACTGAATACATAAGTTCATTTTCACCTACTCTTCAAAATTGGGATATGTACACATGCCATGATTTATTCCATTACTACCCATTACCTAACATCGTTCTAGTCCTGAGAGTCTACCCATTATCTGATGAAATTATCAACCGAAGAAACAATATTCAAGAGGGATAGGTAACCAAAGATTCCCACCCGTAAAAGACAGTCATGATATCAATGAATACTATGATCTTCATAAAATGTTAATTTCATGCAGACGACTATAATGAAAAAACTAAGAAATAACTATGCATGAGCAAAAAATGTGAATTAAACCAATCTCATATCATGAAAAGTCATCCTTAAACCCAAGGAATCCCAAGTTTCATTTCACCATTGAATAGAATAAATCACCGACATACAAGGTTTGATTCAAAACTAAGGGCCTCGTGGAATCCCACATAGCCCTATAATTACTATCTCACAACTAGGTCATAGGGATGACCACCTAGACCCTGATATCAAATTTCTCCATGGGTTGTAATGATAGTACTAATTTATGAGGGTTTAAACAATAAAAATACTCCTACAATGGCCCCAATCATCATTGATCATCCTAATAAATGAATTTTACATATAATTCATTATAAAAATGTAGCAGAGAAATTATACTGAATGGAATAGAAAATCCTTATATATTAATAACCATTATTTTTCGTTCTATGGAAATGTTTTTTATCTCTCAAAATCACTCAATGAGAAATGACTAGATTAATACAAGTGGAGTTTGTTTATGTATAACGATGTTCTATGTTATAGAGTAACACAACATAATATTTTTTACAAACACATTAAATAAAAAATAATATATAAAAAATCCCTAAAATGGTTTCAGTTCATGAGAATCATGTTCTCTGTCAACCTACTATGGCTACTCCACCTCTAATGTATGATGACTAAGTCATCAGTCAATATATAAAATGCTTTATTGTAGATATAAATAGTTCTCCTTTAGATGGGAATATGAATTCTTGTCAGACTAATTGAGTATAATTACCCCAACAACCTATATTAAAAAATCTTATTTGTTTTTTGATAAACATTTAATCAATTGGCCTCTATCGTGTTTAAAATAACACTACAGGGAAAATAACATGTGAATCTTATTTGCTGAATAGAATGCATTAGACACCTCTTGAAATTATTTATAATTTTTCAAAAATACATATCTGACCACTTTCCAATGTCCCACATTCCAGAAATTCATACAAAATGTTATCACCCTAGATACATGATCATCATTGATGTAAAATGTATGATACATCTATAACAACCCTTATTAAGAATAAAAATATCATATACCTTGAAATTAGGACATATCACTAAAGGAGGTGTTCTCAACGCACCAGTACAATATCCATCACATGATATGTAGTATTACTAATACCCCTATATTCCATATCCTAAATTGTATATCAAAATAAAGGTAATATCTTAAATGAAAATTTGAAATGTCATATCCCTTATTTCATTAAACGAGTTCCTTATAAAGATTTTCCATAAGGAATCAAACATGAATTTCTATATGTTAGAGTTTGTATTCTATAAGAAAGTATTAAAGGTTGTTACAATGATGAGATTATACCCTCATATGAAATTATACATCGAAATGATAACCATATATCATCCAACCTAGTAAATAAAAATACTCTAATGTTTTAAATTACTTAAATAGAAAATGTTGCAATAATAATTAAAATGCTATAAAATCTCGATGATACATGTAGTAAAAAACATCACTTGTCACCCATTGGTATATCCCTATATGTAAGAGTACATAAAGGGAAAAAATAAAATTACAAGGATATATTAATATATTTTATCCATACCACATACCTGGTTTGAAGACACTATCAAGATACTCTATCTTGATCCTAATAATTCAACATGAGCATATTCTTCTTATCATAAGATACTAGTTTATAGCCCTATCCATCATGTAATCTATGTCAAACATAAAAACCATAAATAAGGTCTATACACACACTGATTTGAACATACTATGTTGATATATTATATCTATAGAACGCCAAACCAATTTTCCTATAAATATTATCTCATAAGTTCATTCTCATGCAGTATAGTTATCCTTGCCAAGACAGAAGAGAATAATAAAATAAATCATGTAAAACCACAGTTGATCCTTGGTTTTGTGTTGCTGATAAAATATAATTTTATTCCTTAAATATATGTGTGTGTGTGTGTGTGTGGTTCTGTATGTGTATGTGTATATATTTCTCAAAAATAAATATATGTAAATAATTTTTTATATACATGAGTAAGGTGGATGAAATATAATAAATAAAAAATAGTAGATCATTGCATCTATAATCCCAATAATCTATACATAATATAAAATGGAAATTGAGGTGGATGTCATACTAATAAAGTCATGTGTCATGTGATTGATATACGAGTCTGTAATCCCAATTCCAATACCATCTTCATCCAAGGCCGGAAATTTCCTTAACCATGCTAAATCAGAATAGGGGATACATTTACTAATTGTGGGATCACCCTTACTCACCTCAAATCGCTATACTAAAGAATTTCATATACTGATGGACACTCCTATGAATATGGAATGGATTTTTATTTCATTAAATGCTCTCCATGTGAATACCCTATAATGTATGATCCCTAGGTCCTAGCTCATTGGAGGTCATGATATTCCAACATAGATACTCATTATGTTTCATACCATTATAGGATGTATTACTAGATCTCACAAGTGATATGTCATGACCAACCCAAATGGTATCTGATTAGAGAGAGCATAATAATCCCCATCACTCAAGAGATAATAATCATCCTAGGGTAAATGACACATCAATAATAAAGAACATCAATCCCACAACATAATCTAGTAATTGATCAGGGAGATCATAATTATCCCCATAACATAGGATAGAATAATAATCCCTAGGTATCGTCATTAAGGACCCCAATCCCATGTATAATAATCAATGCATTTCTTTCCCAATTATCAAAAAAATAGGTAAACCATTCTGTTATCATAAATTCAGGGATTTCATGCCAATATCATAAACCAATGATAAAAATCAGGACCCCTTTAAATATGAATGGGCATAAAAATTTTAAATGGAATAGATTGAAAGACGAATCATAGAAAATATATCTAGGAAATAAAATAAGAAAAACACATCACATCATTCACACTGGAGATAAACCAGTAAGCATCCTTATATATCATTGTTTAATCATCCACAAACTTTTTAATAAAAAATAAAGAGATTGGGTGGAATAATTTTTCAACCATCCACTACTATCAAAATAATATAGTGTAATATCCTAGATATGGGTTCTAAGCATACACTCACTAAAATCTCGACCTAAACCAGACGTATTATCTTAGGGTTGGTTAGTACCAGGCCACCCACTTCAACCCTACTATCTTATCCCATTATAAGGATAATACTAGGGCTATAATTAAGTGAGGGTAAAATGAGGAATCATTATTGGGATCCTCTAATAATAAGAAAATATATAAATCATAATAAGATATGTTAAATAGTAAATCGGAAAAAGGTTTACAATATGGGACCCTCAACGCTAAAAAAGAATACGAGACATCTCACATGCGATCCTTGGATGTCGTTATATGTAATGAGATCCTACAATGGATTCCCTATGTAATTATATATATTAAAATTCATCTCACAGGGGGTCCTTTGTATCAATAAAGAAGATAAATGAATTTTAAAAGGGATCATATAGTTCGTATCATAAGTTGAGGAATTGTATAAGGGATCTACAGAAGAACTATCCTTTGGGCCTCCTTGGCCAGAAGGGAACATTTAGTAACGGAGATGTCCATATACAAAGCATTGGTCATGGGATATTGCACATGGTCCATTTTGAATCACATTCTCACATTGAGGAGAAAACCGAATTTGATTATTTTACGACTGAAATCATCATTTTTCCAATTCATGACAACCTCCTAGGGGTCCTCAAATCACCAAAAGGCTTTCTCCAACATGATTTACATGGAAAGATACTCAAAATGAACTACTATTGTTAAATGTAAAATAAATATAAATAAGAAATTTTCATTTTTATTATTATTTATGAATTAGAAAATAATTGTATATTAACGAGGATTCTATGTCTGATAGTGTACCTAACATGCAATAATGTGTTTTTCTGAAATCATATGTTGAATGCGAGTTTGATTTATATCGAAAAATAATATATTGTTAATATTATAATTTTATGGGGTAGTTATCACCTTGACAATGCATCTATGAGAATTAATAGAATGAAATATATTATATCTAAAAGAATTTATTAAATTATTTTTCATTCATATAACACATTTTATATGCTTTAAATAAAAATAAATCCAAATTTAATCATAAAAATTCTAATATTAATAAAATGTAGTTTTATTGACTATTAAGGGTGAACACATTTTAAATATATATTGTTACCTATTTTTATGTTTTATATGAAAACTAAAAATAATTTTTAAAATCAGAATATAAAAATTTAATTTGGGTCGGTTTTTGGTATTTTTATGATAACATCCATAGTTACATGAATAGTGAATAATACAAAATATAATTTGAAAGATATTTATCATCAAATTTATTTATAGAGTTAAATAATTTATTTTAACTAGTTTAAAAGTATAATTAAATAATTTTTTTATAATTTAATCTCATTTAGGTCATTGGAATCAATTTCACAATGAAAATATATATTATAACATTGTGAACTTTTCAATGTTATTACTTTAAAAATTGATTTCTCAATCCATCAATAGGATTAAATTTAAATTAATTTCATCCAGGTGTATATTTTGAATTTGGAAAAATATATCCCATATTTGGATTCATTAGGTATAAATTATGTAAATAGTTTCCATTTTATTTTATTTTTTGAAATTATGAGTATTATATTCAGTAATTTTTTATTCAAAAGGTTAAGGGTAAATCAGATAATTATAGGTAAACATAATATTATAGAATTTTATAAAATTACCATAATTGTAGTCTAAATTTCATTGTATGAGTTACTGTTGACCACAAAATTCTATGGGATCATATTATGTCCATGTGTAAGACTTTATCCCTTTTATAGTATTTTGTTAATAGAAAAATCATTTCTCTAACACTTTTGTTTTCAATAAGGTGAAATATTTTAAATATTTTGTTATATAGGAGGTTTATTTGACTATAAATATTATTTTTAAATATATAATGTTTATCATTTTCATTATAATTTACTCCTAAACATTAAGTATAAATAATTAAATTAATTTCCCATATAAAGATGATACTGTAATTGATTCATTAAAGGAAATATAAAATTAATGATATTAAAATTAATAAAATAAATATAAATTGAGTTTATTAATGTCATAAAAGAATTGTTTAGAAGAAATTGACATTTATTTATGTTTTAGAAATAATTTTCAAATTTTTATTTCCTTTATGATAATTTTAAAAAATAAGCTATAAAATGGTATCAAATGTGAAATTATTAATATTTCAAAATAAGTAATATTTTATTAAATGGGATAAAATTTATAAATACAAAATTTTGAAAAAATAAATTTTATAATTAATAAAATTCCATTAATTAATCATTTATTAGTCATTTATCGTTAAAAAATAATTATATTAACCCTCAATGATTTAATTACATTATATAATGGAAAGAATTAAAAAGGTTAAATAAGGGTTAAAAACTATACTGAATAAAAAAGTAATCAAAACATTTATAATATTAATTCGATGAATTTATTTAGATACATAATAATCCAATTTTGTAAATAACACAACTGGTAGTCATTTTATATTTGAAATAAATTTATATTAAATAATACTTTGAAAAATTCCAAGTGTGCCCCTCCCCTCTCCTTTAAAAGGGAATTCATTCTTCACATTTCTAAAACACTCAAAGAAAATTTTGTTTTGACCATGATCTTCCAAAATATAGTGTTAAAATCTATGATTGATTTCATGGGAATATAGTTAGTAAGAAGACCCTCTTTAGTGTTATTATTATGTTAATCAATAGAAATCTCGCAAAGAAGATGTATCGTTTTATATTATGTATTTATATTTTTTATTCTTTCTCTTCAATAAAATATTAATGATCTATTATGATATAATAAAAACATTATCCAAAATATAATAAGGCATAATTCTATAAATATAATGACATAAATCCTTCTTAACTTATATCAAATATGAAAATAATTAATCATTCATGTGTGTGTGTAAAGAATCACCTCCATAAATCGATGCAATTCCATCTTCATTAAAATCTCTCAGTACTGTGTATGATGATATAATTAATTTTTATATAATATATTCATGAAATATTTTACCATTAAAATAAAAATATAAAACCGTTAATTTCAAACATTCCATTCAAAAAAATATAAAGTCATTCATGCATAAATGTGAACTACCACCTCTATGAAGAGATGTGATTAATTTTTAATCACCTCATAAAATTAATAATATATGGGTTAGTATATGTATGTATATTTAAATAATTAATATGATATTAATAATATTACTATCATTCTGGAATGTAAAAAAACACATAATATCTTTTCATAATGATTATTGATAATTGAAAATATTTCTTATGCATATATACGGCTTAACATCTCTCTGATTATAAAATTGTTCAATTTTCATAACCATTCATAAATTCATTGACATAAAATTATAATTGTTATATAAAATTAATTACTATGTAATGAATTTTATTTTTTCTATGATGGAATTATGAACACGTTGATTGTTTACATCATATAAAATTCATTTAGGACTCATTTAATGAATAACAACAAAATGTTGGACCTGAATTTAAATAAATTAGTATTTTTTATAAAAATATTGTAATAAATAAAAAAGGAATGATAAAAATTAAAATTTTTCCCAATAAATTAAAAAATTAACATATGTTTATTTTTCAGGAAGATAAATATTATAGGTGACGAGTCAGACACAAAGTAATTGAAATTTTTTAAAACCCAAAATTAATGTAACTCTTTCAAATATTTTTATAAAATCTAATGAGATTGATGTTTTTACATATATGTCAAAAAATAAAATTATCAATTCAATGTAGAATAATGTATTAATTCTACTGTAAAATGTTTATAACATTATTTTAATATAATATTTTCTCATTTATGAGTGTGCAACATTGTAAATACAAATTGTTAATTCAAAGTGTAATTTATTCCATTACTCTTTCCTTATGTGTTTGTATTATATTATGGATCTCATGAATTATTTATTTTTTCATGTGGATCCTTGATAAACTAAAGGTGGTTGACTTCGTGATAACACTTCAAATAATAGGGTAATGAGACATAATTAATTGATAGGGTTTCTCCTAAGGAATTAATGGAATATTACGCGATTCATATTCCAAATTTAAACCTCATGGTTAATCACAATGTAGTCATGAAAGCTACTGTAAGAGTGATATTTAATTGATGTAATAATTTTTATTTATTATTTATGTTTTCTATTTACTTTTACATGAATTTTATGATTTCATGAGGAAATCTAAATTGATTTTGTTTTATGGGATAAAGGCATATTTTTTAAATGTTTCAACGAGTTTAAATTATTCATGGACTGATAGATTCTTTCTACCTATATATTTGAATGGATGAGATATTTTCATTCATCCCAGTTTTAAAAATATTTTTCACATTGTAAATGTACAGGTAAGATAAATGAGGAAGTCATGTAAAAGGGTATAAATATTTTTCATAACAAATAAATGATATTTAATTTTAAAAATATTAATTTTCTAAAAAAGGGATATTTAGTATAAGTGTCTACATTGTAATATTTGAGTTGTTATGTAATATTTATAGACTAATTCAAAAAAAACCAAAAATGATTTTCAATTTGGATGAAAATACTTTTCCTGATAAATAATCAATATTATGAAATTTCTATGGCTAAGGATTTATAGTTTGTATTAATGGATGTTTTAGTTAAATTTATATGTTATGCTAATATAAATAGAATTTCATTAATTTATTTTTACATTATGGTTAAGTTGAAATGATATATAATTTCAATATTTCTATATTTATTCTTCTAAGATATATCTAAACAAAATTTTTTTCCCCCAAGAAAACAAGGAAGTTGTGGTTGGATGACATCAAGAAGAAAATCATCCCTGAAAATCAGTATCCTCAAATGGCCATAATTAGAACTAAACAGTTTGTCTTTTTGATTGATCAGTGGACATAGGATATAATTGGTGGTTATATACACGCATGGGATCTTCCAGATCACCCATAGAGAAAGGTGTCAGTAGTGGATGACTTTATGAGGTAACATCATCTAGATTTTTGTGGATCGTCTAACACAGTGGTAGATGAATAGTTTATTAAATCACTAGAAATGTTATTCGATGTAATGGGGTATACATATAATCCAAAGGGTAGACATATTGTTTATGATTTTTAAGTTGATGTTGATATGTGGTGGTCAATGTTTAAAAGTATTGGGGTCAAACAATTCCTAATTCATTTTTATTGAGGATGGAAAACAAATTTGTGAATTGAGGAAGGAGGATGATTCAGTAGCTATATAGGAATAAAAATTCACCATACTAACAAGGTATTCTAAATATTTTATCTAAGATAGTCATAATTAAATAGAATATTTTTACATAGGATTAAATATAATATATTAAAGTGAATTATCTTCCCGTGATTTAATATGTTATGAATAACTTATTTGTTGTATAGATAAGGAAAAAGTTGAGTTTTCCAATAACCATGTGGTATATAGAAAATAGCATAAAATGTGGTTTATAGGGAATGATAGGTGGAATAATTCCTCAAATAATCCTAATGGAAACAAAATTATGATAATAATTTGTCAGAATAATGGTAAATAACAAACTAGATAGTGCCATTTGATTTTTGGTATGGGCTTCTAATGTGGTAAAATGGGGAAAATGTCTCATAATTGAAATGAGTAATATCATGTTAGTGGTAATAAAAAATGTGATATATATTTTGTAAAATGATTTAAATGTAGTGAGATGTGTCATGATGAAAATGAGTGTTTGGAGAGGAACCTAAATGATGGTATGCATCCAAGCTATAAATATTGTAGTGTGGTTAGATAATTTTCAACTAAATCATCATATGTCAGTCCATAAAATAAAGTGTTATAATGTAAATGGTTCAATTATTTAGATATTTACAGTTTTTTATTTCATTCTGGGTCTATATATTCGTTAATTTATCATAAATGTTTTAGTTATTTGGAAATTACACCACATGAAATAAATTTATAACTTATGGTAAAGAAATATGGGGAAACATTAAGGAATAAATAAATTATAAGAATGTTTTTCCATTGACTATGGAATGAATTTACCTGCAATAATTTTCTCATCTAGTAGAGTTTGAATATATTTGGGTTTATATTTGTTTTCTATTTACCATGTTATGATAGATTATAGGGCTAAGTAAGATTCTTTTCATATAGTGTTTTGGTTTGTGTACATTTATAATCCCACACCATTGAAAACATATTAGGAAGTCAATAAAATGTTAGAATACGGAAATAAATGTTATATAGATCATAATAATGAAAAAAGTAAATTTTCAAATTAATTATGTGTTGGTGGAAGATGATTATTTGGATAATTTTCCTAGTATGTATTCCGGTATTATACCACATCATGAAGATGAATTTACTGTTGACCTGTTTCTTGATGCTATGATGATTTCGATGTCCCCTTATTATATAGATCAATTGGATCTTTTATAGTAGAAAAATAAATTTAAGTAGTTATTATGAAATAGTTTCATCCAAACTAGAACATTTAAATGGGAACTCATATCTTTATTTTAAAAAAATAATGATGTTTCAATGAGACTTTGCATTGATTATAGAGCCTTGAATAATATTTCAATTAAAAACATGTATCCATTGTGTCATATCGATGATTTGTTTGATAAGATCAAGGGAAAACAATATATTTTGAATGTTGAATTATGGTTTGGGAACCATAATTTTGGTGTATATGAAGAATACATTAATAAGATCATGTTTCCAACAAGATACGGGAATGTGAATTTGTCGTTATGTTGTTTTTGTAAAATCATCCAGCTATTGTATTCATGGATCTTTTGAAGATTGCATTTCATGAGATCATGGATTTTTTTATGGTATTTATTGATGAATGTTTGGTATACTTTAATAGTAAAGAGGATCATTAAAGGTATCTAACGGTTTTATTGCAATCCATAAAAGAAAACAAATTCAATAGGAAACACAAATTTTGTAAATTATTATTTCAAAAACTTCTTTCTTTGGGCACATTATTTTTAATGATGGATGAACTATTGATTTTGATAAAACCAAAGTTTTTGAAAAATATACAATACCCAAAAATATTATATAGTTTCATTTTGTTTCTAGGTTTAGTATGCTATTACCAGTGATTTTTTGAAATTATTGCATGTTTATCAACTCAACAGACTATGTTAACTCAAAAAGTTGTTACAATCATCAAGATAAAAGAATATGGATAATGTTTTGAACAATTTAAATTATTATTGGAGAATGATCTAGTCTGGGAAATTCCTTCCATAAATGATGAATTTTTAAACTACAATGATGCTTCATTGAAAGGACACATTTGTGTACTAAGGAAGAATGATTTGGTAATTTCTTATGCTTCTCATTAGTTGAATCCTCATGAGCTAAATTATGCTACACAAGATTTGGAATTAACAGTTGTTTTTTTAGAATTAAAAATTTGTAGGCATCATTTGTGTGGAGTAAAAAGTGTAATATATACTAATACTAAATTTTTATAGTATATATTCACTCAAATTAAATAGATTATGAGATAGAGTAGATTGATATAACTAATTAAGAAATCTGATTACATGATTCATTACTGTAATGGAAAATGATACAATGTTTTTTATGCATTTAATCAGAAATGTAATGATAAATTATATATGATACATTTGGAATGTCACAATTTGGTAATGATTCGATTAATTTTTTTTTGAAGTTGTTGATGTAGAAAATTCCACTATTTTACTTTATGTATTATCACAATCTTCACTCTCATACATAATTATTAAAGAACATAAGGAAGACTATGAGTTACGAAAGAGGTATATTTGGTCTAAAAGGGTAATTTTCCTGAATTTAACATTGATAAATATTGTGTAATTAGATTTTACCTGAGATTATGAGTGAATTATGATTAATAGATTATGTAAGATGGAAATTTGAAGTTCATAGTTCTCCATTTTTATATTATCCTCATTGTACTAATGTATATTAATAACATCATGATAATAACTAGTATGATGGAATGAAAAGAGATATTTCAGAATTTATCCTGAAATCAGTGAATTTTCAATAGGTTAAATAATAATGATAGTTACCTATGTGGATGCTTTAGCATTTTATAGTGCTAGAGGATAAATGAAAAAATATTTATATATGGACATCAATGTGGGATTATAAAATACCTCTTTAGGTAACAATGGGGACTAGGATATTGTTGATAAATTTAATAAGATATCTCATTTCATTCTTATTCAGGACAATATATATATAGATCAAAATTCAAGGTTGTATCAAAATTGATAATCAGTTTAAATAGATTTCCTATTTAAATTTTATTTGATTGTGATCCTAGGTCCATTTATTGTATTGGTAAAGCCTTCCAGAGATGGTGGGTAATAAATTAAATTACAGTAATAAATTTCATCCTCTAAAAGATGCGCAACAAGATTGAAAAA
The DNA here is from genome assembly GCA_963277665.1 of Viscum album. Taxonomy (NCBI): domain Eukaryota; kingdom Viridiplantae; phylum Streptophyta; class Magnoliopsida; order Santalales; family Viscaceae; genus Viscum; species Viscum album. The sequence goes on along the minus strand of OY728162.1, from coordinate 1,360,728,638 downwards.
TTTTTACCTTAGAGGATATGTTGCGTGTTTCATAAATGTATTATCAACGACGTTGGGAATAATATATTTCTTTAGTAAAATTTTCATATAATAACAGTTTTCATTCCAATATTTATATATAACCATTTGACGCATTATACGGAAAACATTGTCGAACTCTAGATTTTTCGGATGATTTTCGGAGAATTAATTTAATAATACCGAAATTGGTAGAGGAAAAAATAAATAAAGTAAATATGATTCATTGAAGCATGAGGACAAACCCATGTAGGTAGAAACTTTATGCAGATAATTGAAGGAAGGGACATTCTATGGACGTATGATATCATGTATTTTATCAAGTTTCTCTAGGAAAATGTGTGATGTTTTTCAGTAAGATGGGGGAGATTAGTAAATGGTTAATTAGACCATATGAAACCCTCTACAATGTGGGATCAATTTCCTACCGAATAGATTTTCTTATGATTTTATCCCATGTAAAAAAATCTTGATTTAGTGTTAAGAATTTATATGATGGATGCATCTCATGTCTTGATTCCAGAAGTTTTTCATTTGGAAGAGAATATTTTTTATGAGGAACAAAAATTTTAGGTTTTTTATCATATAGAGAAAGTATTATTGAGTGTGTTGATTCATCATGGTAATATTTTTTAAAACCCCATATGGTTGAAGATGGAACATGATAATCTCAAAATTGAACACATAAAAATATATCCAAACTAATTTATTAAATGAATAAAAATGTGAGGACGTAATTTAAAAAATGGGGAAGGCTATAACATCTGATGTAATTAAAGAATAAAAAATTTAATATTTATTAAAATTTATGAATTAAATATTAATTTTAACTTAAATGGGATTCTATGTCTGATAGATTACTTAATATACAACAATGACTTCTTCTGAAATCTTATGTTGTAAGGAATACTTATTTATACTTAAAAAATATATTATTAATATTATTGTTTTAAGAGGTAGTTATCTCCTATACATTTTGTAATCGAAACATAATAGATATAAATTATTACATTTCAAAATATTTATTGAATTTTTATACATTAATTAAATTAATTTAATTGTATTATAATAAGAATAAATCAAAATTTAGGCATAAAATGTTCTATTATTTTGAAAATATAATTTTTACCACTATTTTGATGGAGAAACCACTTTAAATATTAATTTTTAACACACTGATAGTTTTTATAGTACAAATTAAACTTAATATTTGAATTCCAAATTCCAATATTTACATTGGGTTAATTTTTGGTTTTTTTTGGGGAAATTGTATATATTGATGACTAGTAAATAATACAAAATATTAGTTCAAAATTGTTTTTTAATTCTATTTATTAATATATTTAATTTTAAATTTATTTAAATAATAATTAAATCATGTTTTTTGTATTTTTAATCTAATGTAGATTATTGTAATCAATTTCACTTTGATATTTGAAATAAAAACATTGTGAAATTAAAAAAAAATTTACATTAAATACTCATTTTCTCGATACATCAACAAGATTAATTTTTAATTAATCATTGACACTTCTTTGTTTGTAATTTTGAAAAAGATATTCAATATTTGGAATCCTAATGTCCAAATTATGTAAATATATTCCATTTATTCCAGATTTTTATGAATAATGACTTTAGTAATTTTTTATTTACATTAATAAAGATATATAAGATAATTAAGGGTAATAATAATATTATAAAATATTTTAAAATTAAACTAAATCATTCTCAAATTTCATAGATGATTTATTTTAGACCATAATATTCCTTGGGAAGACATAATTTCCACTTGGATCCACCTGTATTTCATGAAACCTTATGTATTATTTTCTTTATAGAATATTAAATTATCTCACACATTAGTTTTTACCAATTTAAATATTCTTATTCAGGTTTAATATATAAGATCACAGAGAATATAAATATTATTTTTAAATCTAAATTTTTCATATTTATCATGAAAATTTATTTTTTTTATTTTTATAAAATAAAAAATTAAATTATAGGCCTATTCAATGATGATGCAGTATTTTTTTTAAAAAAACATTATATCAAATAAATGATATTAATATTACTAGAATATATACAATTGGAGATTATTAATCTTAAAAAAATATAAATATTAGACATGTTAGTAATGTTTCAGAAGTAAATTTTCCAATTATTCCTACTATTACTATATTTTAAAAGGTCAACTAATGGATACTGTAAATATTGACATTGTTGATATTTTAAAATAAATAATATTTTATTAAATGATATAAAATTAAAAAAAAAATTATTTTTAGAAAAATAATAATTATGTTATAAAATTTCATCAATTACAGATTTATCGGTTATTCTTAATTTTATAGGAATTATATTAACCTTTAATGTGTAAATTACATGATATCATAAAAAGAATAAAAAATGTTAAATGGTCACCGATTACTACATTTATTTTCATCTAAATAACTCTACTTGGTGCCACTAGAAATAGAAAATTAATTTATATTAATTTAATAGTTTGAAAGACTCTAAGAGTGCCCCTCCCCTCTCTAATAAATGGTCACCGATTACTATATTTTATAAAAATGTAAAAACATATTTTTATAAGCCAAGATCTACCCAAGTCACATACTATAATCCCTCCTCACATTATAGAGCTCATAGTTTGGAAAAACCCCTCTTTAGTGGTGTTTAGGTGACAATTAATGAAAATTTGTCGATAAAGAGTTAATGATTTAATTAAGTATTCCTATTTTATTTCTTCATCATATTCCATCTCATATTCTTCATCCATGATCATATAACAAATGAAATTTCCTCAATATAATGAGATGATATTTTTTTAAATTCATCACCTAAATCCATCTCCACTTCCATTAAATGGGAAAATAATTAATCATTTGTGCATACATGTGATCTATCACCTCCTTGAGCCTATATTTTCATATTCCATTACTCTATCTCAAGGCTCGATATGGTGGTGGAATTATGTTTTTATGATTTTCATGAAATATTTATCATTATAATTGAATAACATATCAATTAAATTCTTACTTTCCATGAATATAAGAAAGATACTGTTGTTTGATTGTATATATAAACAATCACCTCCATGAAGTGATGTGATTTTTTTAATCACCAAATATCATGAATAATATATATAACAATGATAAAATTTTTAATATTTCATTAACTTTTTATTTGTAACACCCCGAGCTTCCACGATACGCTTCTCATTCAATAATACAATAGCTTGCATTGTACGCAACTTCGAGTTCTAAAACATCGCGACAAATCAAAGTAGCCGTTATGAATAGTAATAACCACTTTTTAAAATTATAGAAATTTTATATTTCAAAATGGACTTCATTTTTGTATTCCTAATATTGAAATTAGCCTATGTTGAATTTTTTGTAATTTTCTGAGAACTTCAAAATTTTTATGAATAGTGAAAAATACTTAAAACAACTTTTTTAATCAAAATAATTCATAGTGATAAATTATACTATTGAGTGGTTTTAGAGTATAATTAGAATATATTTTTACCATTTTATCCAATGGTGGTCATTAGAATTAATTTGACATTGAAATTGGACATAAACAATTGTCAATCTTTTGATATAAATTGTTTCTTAAAAACACGCTATTTTTTGTGACAGCGGGAATTAATTATAAAATTAATTAATGCAACTAATATGTTTGGAATTTTGTAAAATAGACATCATTTTTCAATTCGGAATATCAATTATAGCTTAGGGTGAAATTTTGGCCTTATTCTGAAAAACTTCAATTTTTGATGAATAGTGAAACCACTAAGTGGTTGTTAAATAACTGATTTTTCGTTTAAATGAAATATTACCACTTCTGTGATTTGATTTTCAAAAATCCGACATACATGGTTGTCATAAAGAAGTAAAATGTGGTTCAATGGGATAAAAATAATTTTTTGGTGAATAGTAACTTATTAAGTTCTTAATCGCGATTAGTGGTAATTAGGGTAGTTTAAGGTATAAATAATACTTTAATAATATTAAATGACCTAGACACATGTCCCAACCTCATTGGTTGTGTCATGGCCGACCAAGACAAGCCATGGCCTAACTTGGGGACCCCATGGATCCACTTTTGTTGGGAAATAACATAAATTACTTTTTATTTAATGTTAAAGTGAAAATGACACTAACATAAAGTGTTTTACTAAAACAATTTTTAAGTAGGGTTACACAAGTCCAAATTTTGATTATAAATAGTCATTGGAAAGATAAAAAGATTTCCTATATCATAGTATTTGTTTTATAATTTTTAGACATTAAATAAATTAAAGTATTTATGACATAATAATGATGCAGCGATGACATCATTATTTGACGTTTTAAATAAAATGAGAAGATAATGCAAAATCCAATGCTTACACTTGTCCAAAGCCTATTGGATGAAGATATTTCGAAACCTTATCACCTTATCCTCGAATTATATAAGTGTGGGACCTTTAGAATCCGAAAAGCATTGTGAAATAATGTAACATTTCAATCTTTCCAAAAGTGCCCCTCCTCTCCACTTATAAAAGGCCCCCACCTCTCCCACTTCATTTACACCTTCAAGCCATTGGCTCGGCCAACCCCTGCCCATTTGCTCTCTCCACATCCCTCTCCTCATCCTAGAGGATTCCCTTTGGGCAGAATCCTTTCAAAGGAAGCCTTTAGGCTCAACTCAAAAGGAGTTACACTTTTTAAGGTAATTCATTCTCTCATGTTCTTTTGTTTTATTTTGCTTCTCCAACCCCCTAAACTCTTTTTATTTACTTCTTTTGTAACAACACCAGTATCTTAAATATACTAGGATGTTGTTATAAGATTTATTTGAGCTACACTTCCACACAACTACATCAAATGGTTAAATAACATAAGGTTTCCGTGGATGGCGAAATTCTGCCTCCCGAAACGATGATTGTTCAACACTCATTTAACACCTTCAAAGGTGGCCATTATGATGTCACTATTTTTATATATGATATATAATATGTTTATGTTTTCCTTAAGCTTCTGTTTTTTTTCATTTTGGGCATACCTTTATGGTTTCCATTATGGGTAAAACACGATATCTTCATTTTAGGAAGCGCGGACTACCGCCCCCTGAAAGTGATTTGATTCGTTAATACCATATGTGGGATGTGTGAAGGATAAAGTTAATGATATTATATATGTTATTATACTGGAATTATAATATACTCTCATATCATTATGATTCCATTCCAGAAAATATGAAATAGAAATGGAAGTAGCGTTCATGCGTACGTACGGCTTACCGTCTCCATGAACGGTGCATTTCATTTCTTACCTCTAAATGTTACGTAATATTATAAATGAATGTATATACTGGATATATAAGATATATATGACATCTAAATTATGAATATAATGGATATTTCACCACATTAACAACTTGTAATCATAAGAAGTTTATTGTTGACTCAAGTACCAAAGATCGACAAAACGACCGTTATTAACTTAAATAATTACATAATGTTCATATCATTGTAATAAGTGATATAATAAGGATAATGAAATTAAAAATGGTTCTTAATAAGGTAGATATTAACTCTAGTTTATTATTCAGGAGGTTAAAGAACGGTTGAGTCAAGTCAGACACGAGGTAAGGGAAATTCTTAACCCAATTTTTGTTCTTTGGGTTAATCTCCTACTTTCAAATTCTGTCATGATATTGTTATGTATTATCTTGTATTTGTACTTTCTTTATGTGTACTTATAGTTAATACACATAATAGATCTATTTTATTTATAAATGATCTTGTAAGGGAACTTCTTAACCCAACTTCCATTCTTTGGGTTAATCTCCTACTTTCAAATTATATCATGATATTATTATGTCGTATATTGTATTTATACTTTCTTTATGTGTACATATAGTGAATATACATAATAGATATATTTTATTTAAAAATGATCTTTTTAAGGGACTTCGTCTCAATCTCCATTCATTGAGGCATATTTTGTTTTATACACAAATTTCTTTTGTACAGTGTATAAACCCCTTTGACATTTTACGTTTATTCAAAAGGAATCTTTTTATAAAAAAGCATTTTAATAAACGACAAAAAGGGAATGTTTTTCTTTCCGTACATATGCGGCGACAACGACTACTCCGCCGCCGTGACCATTATTTGAATTTCGGCTTCCTCTATAAGCCATCACTTTTTTTTTGAAAAATAAATACAAAGTTTTAACTTTATTTTATTTTGGTATTGAAAATGGTTTTGAAAGCGTTTTTATTATAACAATGTGTTGTATTGATATCTTGTGATTGAAATGTGGAAATGTTATGTTTCCTTTATGCATGTTTTATGTGATACGATTATGTTATGGTTTATGATATGTTTAAACCTATTCATATGAGGAATGTATTGGACTTAATAAGTGACGGGTGGAGCCCGCTATAGCTCCTCGATGCATCGGTAGGTCTCATGAGACAACTAGACGTGGAATTGGACGAGGCCCTTTCCCATTTTGATTTATGGTTTTGGCCGAGGCCTTAATCATTTTAGATGTCTTGGCCGAGGCCTTGACAAAGTGTTTCAGAATGTCTGGCATTATACATTCCCTCATTATGAAAGTGGTTATTGATATTGCATGTGATTATTCGACCAGTAGAATATCCATGTGAAGAAGTAAATGGCATTATCTCATTTTACTTTTGCCATATTATGTTGATGTTCAAGTTTAAAAGGCTTTTGTTTTAGTTATACATTGCCTTAAATGTTAATGTTTATTTATGAAAGCTTCCGCAATATTGTTATCCTTACTGAGCATCTGAGCTCACCCCTTTCAATGTTTTAATATTTTCCAGGATGTGAAGAAGTATTTTATGAATGACCTGCAGGGATTGTGAGAAGAGGATATGAGTGTGGACTATGGAGACTTTGTTATTGTAGTTTTTCACTTTATGATGTAATGTAACGTTTACGAATGTATCTAGTGTTTCCAAGGCTACTAAACTAATCGGTCTTTCGAGACTTGATCCTTTGTGATCATGCCAATGTTACGAAGTAACGCACCGACTCTGGGTAGCTGGGGTCGGGGCGTTACAGTTGGTATCAGAGGCAGTTTAGTACTAACCTTGGAAGCTAGATTTAGATAAACTCTGATTAGAGCACATAGCCCGAAGATAGACTTTGAGGATTAGTATAAAAGAACATCTTAGAATATTGGTATTGTAGAGATTTTGTGAGTTTTCCAAGCAATACATTCCTGTATGGATACGAGCAGGTAGAGGCGGCTCTGGCACAGATGTACCTAGGGGTAAAACCCGAAAACACCGCTTTGAGCTAGACTCGAACGGGAACTGGTGCACGACAACGGGCCTTGCTGCACTCTTGGTTACGACACTCCCGGGGGATATGCTTTGGATAATTCCCATTTTCTTTACAAACCACTATGAAGGGTTACGAGTATATACTTCCTCAAAGAATACATTTTTATAATTATGGATTATATCCATAATTAGTTCAATTTATGTTAAGTGTTTTACAAGTATGGAATTATGTATTTTGATTCATAAACTAATCTAGTTTATTCCATTGTTTAGAAATGGCGCCTAGTAGAAGGAATGGAAACTGTATCAATGCACGAACTCCGTGTAGGGATTTCCCTCCTGCTCAGGATAATTATGGTGGAGCTAGTGATACAACTGGTGCTGATCAGCTTCTCACCATACTGGGACAACTCACGCAGGTTATGAATAACAACCTTACTCGTATGGAGCACCCTGATCCGCAACGTGGAGGATCAATGTTAGACCGCTTCATGAGGCAACAACCACCAACCTTCAATGGGAGTACAAATCCTATAGTAGCTGAGCAATGGATAAATTCCTTAGAGAAAATATTCCATGCCTTGGGGAGTAGTGAAAGGGAGAAGGTTGTCATGGCAGTTTACCGCCTCACTGGAGATGCCGATCAGTGGTGGTCGCTGATTCAAAACACAAAGGAAGATGACGACGTATCAAGTATGGAATGGAGGGAGTTCAAAGAGCTTTTCTTAGAAAAATACTTTCCTCGTGACCATCGAGCAGATATGGAAAGGCAATTTCTGAGTCTGAGGCAGAAGGAGGATGAGAATGTCGCAAAGTATGAGGCTAACTTTACAAGGTTAGCGAGGCATGCTGCCGATTATATACGTAACCCAAGGAGTAAGATTGATCGTTTCTTTGATGGGTTAAAACCATTTCTCCGTCGAGCTTTAGTATCACAATCCTTCTCATCATACGAAGATATAGTCTCATGTGCTATCAAGACAGAAAAGGAATTCTCTAAGTCTTATGACAACAAAGTAAAGCAAGAGAAGAAGAGAACGGTGGAACAAGAGACAGATAAAGGGAAAAAGGGAAAGAAGGATTTTCCATTATGTGATAATTGTGGGAAGAATCACCCTGGTACTTGCCTAAAAGGAATGGGAGTCTGTTATAAATGTGGAGAAAAAGGTCACCAGGCACGTGATTGCAAGGGAAAGAAAGAGGCTGTCAAAGTTGAATGCTACAATTGTAGAGAAATGGGTCATTACGCAAATGAATGTCCTAAGCGTCAAGGAATCTTACCTTAGAAAAGGCCAAGGGATCAAGGACAATCTTATGCTATTACTACAGTTGAAGCAGAATAACTAATGTATTGATGCTTTCGGACTCATGGATTATATTCTGGTTATTAGAATAATGTGATCTATATAAGGATTGTACTGCAGTACTTGTTGGTTTCAGTAAGGTTTTAATATGATTAAGGTAATCATATTTTTAGTATGTGACAATAAGAGAAACTTTTCTTTGTGTGGGGAATCTGATGTTACAATTGATTTTGGAATTAAGAGACCTTTTAGAGAAAGTTTGGAACAGAGGTATTTTGGATAACTATAAATGTTGGGATGGATTAAGTTGAACTTTGAATAGTATTGTTTAAGGTTAAAACTTTTCTGAAGATTATTTCTGGAATACTATAATACTATATTTTTAGAAAAAGGACAACCTGCAGGGTGGGGAATAACCCGTCGCGTCGGACACAGCTGCAGGAATCGAACCCACAACCATAGTGCGACAAGCCTTTATTTCCTACCACTAGCCTACAGGAAGTCCCTGGTTATTACAAAATCGTTTTACTAATCTAAATGGTATGTGTTAACATTTGGAACCTTATACAATTAGGATAAATAGAATATTTTTGAGTTCCGTTACCATTTGGAGTAAAAGATGGGTTTGTGGCAAAAATTTATTAACGAATGATAGTATACATAACAAGTATGTATATTCCCTTACGTTCTTAGTAAATCTCCTAAATAAATTCCTCAACATTATAAAAGGTAACTTAAAACAAAAATGTTGTCGGTTAACTTTTCCAACTGGGGATTCAATGACCGTTTAACCAATCACAAGTTTGTGATTTTCTTGTGGTTAAACTTTCTCCTAATCCTGTTTTCTGTAACTCTCCATCAGACCTTGATGGTTTGTTTCTCCTCCATATCCATATTTTCATATAATCCTAGAGTGGGCTATATCGGGTGACCTTTGTACTTATCCTGCTTTCTTTTAATGTTATGTATTTATTAACCTTATTTCCGATGTGGGTTTTCCTCAAAGGTATTTTCTCTTTTCAACCTTTTATTTTCCAAGAAAAATTTCAAATTGCGAGGACGCAATTTATTGAAGGAGGGGAGAATGTAACACCCCGAGCTTCCACGATACGCTTCTCATTCAATAATACAATAGCTTGCATTGTACGCAACTTCGAGTTCTAAAACATCGCGACAAATCAAAGTAGCCGTTATGAATAGTAATAACCACTTTTTAAAATTATAGAAATTTTATATTTCAAAATGGACTTCATTTTTGTATTCCTAATATTGAAATTAGCCTATGTTGAATTTTTTGTAATTTTCTGAGAACTTCAAAATTTTTATGAATAGTGAAAAATACTTAAAACAACTTTTTTAATCAAAATAATTCATAGTGATAAATTATACTATTGAGTGGTTTTAGAGTATAATTAGAATATATTTTTACCATTTTATCCAATGGTGGTCATTAGAATTAATTTGACATTGAAATTGGACATAAACAATTGTCAATCTTTTGATATAAATTGTTTCTTAAAAACACGCTATTTTTTGTGACAGCGGGAATTAATTATAAAATTAATTAATGCAACTAATATGTTTGGAATTTTGTAAAATAGACATCATTTTTCAATTCGGAATATCAATTATAGCTTAGGGTGAAATTTTGGCCTTATTCTGAAAAACTTCAATTTTTGATGAATAGTGAAACCACTAAGTGGTTGTTAAATAACTGATTTTTCGTTTAAATGAAATATTACCACTTCTGTGATTTGATTTTCAAAAATCCGACATACATGGTTGTCATAAAGAAGTAAAATGTGGTTCAATGGGATAAAAATAATTTTTTGGTGAATAGTAACTTATTAAGTTCTTAATCGCGATTAGTGGTAATTAGGGTAGTTTAAGGTATAAATAATACTTTAATAATATTAAATGACCTAGACACATGTCCCAACCTCATTGGTTGTGTCATGGCCGACCAAGACAAGCCATGGCCTAACTTGGGGACCCCATGGATCCACTTTTGTTGGGAAATAACATAAATTACTTTTTATTTAATGTTAAAGTGAAAATGACACTAACATAAAGTGTTTTACTAAAACAATTTTTAAGTAGGGTTACACAAGTCCAAATTTTGATTATAAATAGTCATTGGAAAGATAAAAAGATTTCCTATATCATAGTATTTGTTTTATAATTTTTAGACATTAAATAAATTAAAGTATTTATGACATAATAATGATGCAGCGATGACATCATTATTTGACGTTTTAAATAAAATGAGAAGATAATGCAAAATCCAATGCTTACACTTGTCCAAAGCCTATTGGATGAAGATATTTCGAAACCTTATCACCTTATCCTCGAATTATATAAGTGTGGGACCTTTAGAATCCGAAAAGCATTGTGAAATAATGTAACATTTCAATCTTTCCAAAAGTGCCCCTCCTCTCCACTTATAAAAGGCCCCCACCTCTCCCACTTCATTTACACCTTCAAGCCATTGGCTCGGCCAACCCCTGCCCATTTGCTCTCTCCACATCCCTCTCCTCATCCTAGAGGATTCCCTTTGGGCAGAATCCTTTCAAAGGAAGCCTTTAGGCTCAACTCAAAAGGAGTTACACTTTTTAAGGTAATTCATTCTCTCATGTTCTTTTGTTTTATTTTGCTTCTCCAACCCCCTAAACTCTTTTTATTTACTTCTTTTGTAACAACACCAGTATCTTAAATATACTAGGATGTTGTTATAAGATTTATTTGAGCTACACTTCCACACAACTACATCAAATGGTTAAATAACATAAGGTTTCCGTGGATGGCGAAATTCTGCCTCCCGAAACGATGATTGTTCAACACTCATTTAACACCTTCAAAGGTGGCCATTATGATGTCACTATTTTTATATATGATATATAATATGTTTATGTTTTCCTTAAGCTTCTGTTTTTTTTCATTTTGGGCATACCTTTATGGTTTCCATTATGGGTAAAACACGATATCTTCATTTTAGGAAGCGCGGACTACCGCCCCCTGAAAGTGATTTGATTCGTTAATACCATATGTGGGATGTGTGAAGGATAAAGTTAATGATATTATATATGTTATTATACTGGAATTATAATATACTCTCATATCATTATGATTCCATTCCAGAAAATATGAAATAGAAATGGAAGTAGCGTTCATGCGTACGTACGGCTTACCGTCTCCATGAACGGTGCATTTCATTTCTTACCTCTAAATGTTACGTAATATTATAAATGAATGTATATACTGGATATATAAGATATATATGACATCTAAATTATGAATATAATGGATATTTCACCACATTAACAACTTGTAATCATAAGAAGTTTATTGTTGACTCAAGTACCAAAGATCGACAAAACGACCGTTATTAACTTAAATAATTACATAATGTTCATATCATTGTAATAAGTGATATAATAAGGATAATGAAATTAAAAATGGTTCTTAATAAGGTAGATATTAACTCTAGTTTATTATTCAGGAGGTTAAAGAACGGTTGAGTCAAGTCAGACACGAGGTAAGGGAAATTCTTAACCCAATTTCTGTTCTTTGGGTTAATCTCCTACTTTCAAATTCTGTCATGATATTGTTATGTATTATCTTGTATTTGTACTTTCTTTATGTGTACTTATAGTTAATACACATAATAGATCTATTTTATTTATAAATGATCTTGTAAGGGAACTTCTTAACCCAACTTCCATTCTTTGGGTTAATCTCCTACTTTCAAATTATATCATGATATTATTATGTCGTATATTGTATTTATACTTTCTTTATGTGTACATATAGTGAATATACATAATAGATATATTTTATTTAAAAATGATCTTTTTAAGGGACTTCGTCTCAATCTCCATTCATTGAGGCATATTTTGTTTTATACACAAATTTCTTTTGTACAGTGTATAAACCCCTTTGACATTTTACGTTTATTCAAAAGGAATCTTTTTATAAAAAAGCATTTTAATAAACGACAAAAAGGGAATGTTTTTCTTTCCGTACATATGCGGCGACAACGACTACTCCGCCGCCGTGACCATTATTTGAATTTCGGCTTCCTCTATAATCCATCACTTTTTTTTTGAAAAATAAATACAAAGTTTTAACTTTATTTTATTTTGGTATTGAAAATGGTTTTGAAAGCGTTTTTATTATAACAATGTGTTGTATTGATATCTTGTGATTGAAATGTGGAAATGTTATGTTTCCTTTATGCATGTTTTATGTGATACGATTATGTTATGGTTTATGATATGTTTAAACCTATTCATATGAGGAATGTATTGGACTTAATAAGTGACGGGTGGAGCCCGCTATAGCTCCTCGATGCATCGGTAGGTCTCATGAGACAACTAGACGTGGAATTGGCCGAGGCCCTTTCCCATTTTGATTTATGGTTTTGGCCGAGGCCTTAATCATTTTAGATGTCTTGGCCGAGGCCTTGACAAAGTGTTTCAGAATGTCTGGCATTATACATTCCCTCATTATGAAAGTGGTTATTGATATTGCATGTGATTATTCGACCAGTAGAATATCCATGTGAAGAAGTAAATGGCATTATCTCATTTTACTTTTGCCATATTATGTTGATGTTCAAGTTTAAAAGGCTTTTGTTTTAGTTATACATTGCCTTAAATGTTAATGTTTATTTATGAAAGCTTCCGCAATATTGTTATCCTTACTGAGCATCTGAGCTCACCCCTTTCAATGTTTTAATATTTTCCAGGATGTGAAGAAGTATTTTATGAATGACCTGCAGGGATTGTGAGAAGAGGATATGAGTGTGGACTATGGAGACTTTGTTATTGTAGTTTTTCACTTTATGATGTAATGTAACGTTTACGAATGTATCTAGTGTTTCCAAGGCTACTAAACTAATCGGTCTTTCGAGACTTGATCCTTTGTGATCATGCCAATGTTACGAAGTAACGCACCGACTCTGGGTAGCTGGGGTCGGGGCGTTACATTATTAAACTTCTATTCAGGTAAAATAATACACACCATATTTCCATAATGATCCTCGAAAAATGGAAACTACACTCATGTGTTCATACGCCTTATTATCTCCTTGACTATAACGTTGTTCATTTTTCATAACAATACATAAATGGTTTCATTAAAAAGTATAATTGATATATAATATTTATTATTATTCCATGAATATTATTCTTGATATTATGGAATAATCACCACTTTGACTATTGGCATCATATGAAATTCATTTTGGACTCAAGTATCGAATATCAAAAAACAATCAAACATGAAATTAAATAATAAGTTACAGTTATAAAATGATAATATGTAATTTAAAATGAATAATAAACATTAGAAAAATTATAAATAAGTTAATATTTATCAATTTTTTTCTATTTTTAAAGATAAGGATTTTACCAGAATAGTCAGACTCCAGGTAAGGGTCTTTCTATTAACACACACTGTTAAAGATACCCTTTTATTGATTTTGACCAATGACAAAAGGAATTGTTTTTAACATATCACTCATCGACAGAAATTTTAACTTTCATATTCCTTTAATTTTTTATTCTTCCATTATAATATAATAATTTTATTTTAAAGTAAACTATTTTCATTTATGAGCATGAGACTTTGTGAAAATGCATTGTGATTTTAAAGAGGAAATGTTATTTTTCATTAATTATTGTTTATGTGTAATGATTTTGATATGGTTTTTTGTAATTGTTTATGAGTATGTTTAGTTCAGTGTTAAATTGAGGGTTTGTGAGATTGTGATATCTCTCCAATGCATTAGGTAATAAGATAAATTTAATCAGTACTGTTTCTCTTAATCGATTAAGGAAATAGTCTGTTTTTGTAATACCAAATGTAACCATAAAGTTTTCTCCCAATGTAACCATGAAATATACTATAAGGGTTATTTGGAATTGTTTCCACAATATTCCATTATGATTTACTATTTCTATTGCGTATTAAAATAATATTTTTTTCATGAGTTAAGCTAAATATATTCTTTCTAAAGGTGAGAAGTATAAATTTGTGGACATTATAACATGGAATGAGGTATTCATATATTAAATGTTACATTATCACATTTTATGTCCCATACTATGCTTATTTTTCTCATCCCATGTTTTATAAATGACATTCAGAGGGTATATATTCAGTTAATAGAAAAGATTTAGTCAAGATGAATGTTATGAGGATTTTTCATGAATCTTAAATCATTTTTTAATTTAATAAGTTTTGTTTTTTTAAAAAGGGATATGCTTTAGAAGTGTCTACTATGTAATATTTGAGTTTTTATGAAACAATAATGTCATAATTCTGTAAAACACAAAACCTGAATGATCCTCAATGTGAAAAAAGTAATTTTCTATTCCAAAATTCAAGATTATGTAATGTTTAAGTTCAGGGATGTATAAATCAAGTATCTAATTCAAAATCCTTATTAAAATGATTCAAAACCCTCTAAAAGGATAGAAATCAATATTACAAGTTGTGTATATCAATTTATATGGTGTGTACTACCAATCCCCATTTATGCATTTACATTGGCCACACATTGAAGGTAAAAACCTTATTACACATAATGTAACCTAAAAATGTTACCTTATTGTGTTCCATACATGGAACATCCATGAACTTCACTTATTATTGTACCTCTACATAATGTGCAACCCACACGGGGTCTGGCCATATACTCTTCATGATCATGTTCCCATTACACGAGCTACCTTTTTGTGTACTCAACTACAAACATGAGTTCCACTACATAACATGTGTAACCAATACATGAAGTGTACTTATAACAATTTCATATCTACCAAACGGGAAGAACAGATGGTGTGTGACATAGAACAATGAGCTCAATTATCAGGATTTCCAAATGGGAAACACATGAAAACACTATAAATGCATGTTTTCTCCTCAAAACATATTATTCGACCAAAAAAGATTCATAAGTAGTCATAATGATATTAAAATATGAACATGGTAAATATAATTATATTTCATGAAAAACATAATAACAACATACCTTTAGGGGGTTCTATTAGAGCATCATCCATTTCCACAATCCACATCTACAATATGATGATTCATCTCCTCTCGAGCCATGGAAAATTACCTTTCTTCCTATGTATATGTTTATCTATCCCCTATTAATTTTCATATCTCATTCATGTAAATTATAATTCCCAAGTGTTTTGTGGGAATCCAATGGAGGAAAAAATAAAAGAGGGAGTATAAAAGAAGAAAAACGAATGAAAAATGAAAAGGGACCCAAGTCGGCCTTGTTGCCCAACCGAAATTTTTTCCCTACAAAAGAAAAAATCGATATTCACAACAATGTTTGGGAAATTTAAATTCAATAATCTGTTAATAAGCTATGATCTAGTGAACCTTCATGAATAAATTTATATTTACATTTTTAAATATTAATTTTTATTTATACCATGAAAATTCCAACAGTTTTTAATTCTACCACGCACCTATCCAATTGTAAGAAACATATATAAGGACCAAAAAAGTGGTGGTAGAAATTATCTAGGATAACCTTATATTGTAATATCTAAAATTGTAAAAATTTTATGCATCTATAATAAAAGATCAATTTTTTTCTAAAAATTTCTTTCTCTTGGAATTTTTTTCTGACAAATAAATCTAACAATTAAACATACCTTCAATAGAAATTAAACATAAAATATACA
Organism: Viscum album; assembly: GCA_963277665.1. Taxonomy (NCBI): domain Eukaryota; kingdom Viridiplantae; phylum Streptophyta; class Magnoliopsida; order Santalales; family Viscaceae; genus Viscum; species Viscum album. The sequence continues at coordinate 1,360,712,290 of OY728162.1, read as the reverse complement.
TTCCATATACATGAAAATAAAATTTAATAATTAAAAATAAGAAAAATAATAATTTAATGTCCATTAATATAATCATTATTATTAAAATATATATTTCATTGTAAATTGATATAATTATAATAAATAGATAAAATGTTACATCTTTTGTCCATGAATAATTCTAAGTATCCTATATCTCATATAATATTTAATCCCACTAAAAATGGAGTTTTTATTATTTTATGGTGCGCATAACATTTTAATGCCTAGATGGACAAGAAACAATTAAGACTAATGGAACACCCCTTAACAATGAACTCAAAATAATAATGTAAAGACCCTACCCCATCATAAATAATAAATTTATAGATCATAATTCAATTACATTCATGAACATCAAACATGTAGTTACCTTTTCTCTATTTGTGGTTGGCCTAGATTCCTTGGTCGAGAAAAAATATGCAACTCCTTTTAATATAAGTTAACCTCCATGTATGTTTGTTAATCACCTGGTGAAAGAACACAAGAAAAGAAGAATATAATTCAACTTCATTTATATTAATATAGTGCATCCTAGGAAGAATCAATCAACTATGAATTTCCACAGACTCTACTTAAATCAAGTTATCTTCACAAAATACATGCTAAACCCCAAAAGATATGATTCCCCATTTTCAGTCACTGGTATTCAACCTCTCATATACCATGAGTGAAAACAGTCTTAAATATTCATATTTAGCACATATATAGGATCTTTAAACTAAATCCATAATTATTTCTTTCCCTACATTAAATCCCACAATTCAAATTGCCATGGTATATGCATTCTAATTACCTGAGTAGAAAAGCCACATAAAATAAGTACCATGAGATCTTAAAAAAACATAGTTACATGGAAAGTGAAAAAAAATAGATAAATTTTAATGTCTTCTCTCAGATTATTCGGGCCCCCAAAAGATTATATTTAAATAATTAAATAAATATTAATAAAATAATGACTAAATGATTAAATTCATAAATGTGACATCATTATTTTTCACTACAAGAAATATAATATTCAATGAAAACAATTGGAAATATCTAAAAAATTCATGTTAATGTTAATAATATTGGAATCTATTAATTTAAATAAACTATTAAATAAGCTATCAATTGTAATTATCAAAACTAGAATAAATTATGTGGAATGAATCCACTCAATTGATAGTTTTTGAATATTGAACTAGGTAGTTCATAGCCTCCTTTAAAAATTATCAATGAATATTTCCCAATTTCATCATTTTTTATAAGTAATTTTGATCCTATATTAATAGTAATGTCTCCTGGGATACCAAATGATCCATTTGTTTTTAATGATTTTTGGAAATTAGCATTCAATGATTAACATTATAAATTATTTTTTGTTTTTATTGATGATATTATTATGTATTCTAAAAGATATGATGATCATGGTAGTATTTTTCATTTTTATTGATATTATAAGTAAAAATGTGATATATGAGAAAAATATTAAATGTAAAATTTGGATTTAACATGATACATTCATTATTAAAATCTTTTTTAAGAATGAAATGACTATTTATACTTTAAATAAAAATGTATTCAATGAATTCCCAATGCCTTTTATTGAAACTAATATACTACGTATCAGTGATCTAATATGATTGTATTGTTGGATTTATGAAAAATATCACCATTATATAATCGTACAACTTAGTTGACATATTATGGGGATAAATTCAAATGATCTGTAGAATTTGTAGATAACTTTGTCGAATTGAAGTTGATATTTTTAAAATACCTTGTATTGAATACGAAATCTATAAAAAAGAGTTATTGTAATTTATATTAATGCATCAAGGAAGGTTCATGGATGTGTTGTAAATAAATTTAATAAAGTGGTCACTAAATTTTCCAGATATTTGAAACACCATGATGTAAAGTATCCCACTCATGACTTAGAGTTATAAGAATTTATTTTTTCATTAAAATATAAATTCATTATCACTATGAAGAGGCATGTGATAATAGATAGATAATAATAGTTTGAAATATATATTTAATAAAAAATATCATATATGAGGAAAAGGATATGGTTATAAGTTCTAATGGATGACAATAACAATATAAATTTAAATCCCAGGAAATTAAGAAACATTGAAGAAGTATTCTGTAAAAAGTAATCTAGTTTCTTATAAATGGTGAGGGTATATACTAACTTAATTCCCATGGTTTTATTAACAGTGGAATTGGGTATTATATTGGAATTATAAACAATATTCAAATTATTGTTAATTATATAAAATACCATATCAAGGATCATTAATAATTATCATCTTAATGATAATTCCCTATAGTAATATATAGTAACTATAAGAAATGAGTAATTGACCGAGTTAAACATTGGTGAAGATAAATTTTTTTTTGGTAAGAGGATATGTGTTATATTAATACTAGTGGTGAAGAAGTAGAAATTATATGGGGTTAAAAACTTGAACATCTTGATAAATCCTTGATCCACTAAGATGTATGGAGATATCCTAAAGTAGTTCTCATCAATGAACATTATGTTAGAGATATGGAATTATTTATCAATATACTCTATATGAAAACAAGTGATGGATAGTAGACAATATCACAAAGGATATATAAAACCATTAACTATTTTTTCATGTTAATGGGATAATATTGGATGATATTTGATCACAATGATACATAATAAATCCAAAGATATTTTTGTAATATGTTGCATTTTATATCATATTAAAAAATCAGTCTACTTCTATAAAATTTTATAATGATTTTATTATGGTTCATTTTTAAGGATCATAATCATTTTTATATCCCATCACTCTAACATAAGAACGTAACCATATAAATTCTTGTTTGGAATAAGATTATAGAATCTACCATGTCAGTTTGTAGTTAGGGAAATGATGTAACTTGGTTAAGGACATGATAAAGAAACATTCGGGATGGTAAGATCCAATAAGAAGCATATTAATCAGGCTTAATATTGATATAAATGTTATTATGACAAAAAAAATGATGGATATTGAATTCATGTTTCATGAACATCTATTCCAATATATATCATTATTAAAAAATTTGATGAGGATGGAAAATGATATTTATTCCCTTGTTCAATAGTTTCTTTAAATACTCAGGTGTATATGAGTTTTGGCCTATAAATTCATATTCCACCAAAAAAGTATTAGTATTATGAATTCACCCATATATCACATCTAATAATGTATAATCATGAACCTTCCATTGTTCCAAGGGTGGATCATGTTCAGATAGGTGCCAAATTGTCATATAATGTTGATATAATTTATAATATTGATAATATATAGAATATGATAAAATATGGATAAAATTTATGATAATAATTATTCTGAAGAATCACCTTCTAGATAATATGACATAGGAACATGGTGATGAAATTATAATTTATCATACATATTTGATCGTGGAATGACATAAAATATACGGGATATAATTTTTATTAAGGGGATATTAAAATACCCATGAGATTATAGAATTAAATGAAAATATTTTTATTAAAAATTACTTATTAAATATTAAAATAATTTATTTATAAATACAATTATAATTAGGGATGGAAAACAGAAAAATTTAATTTTCTAATGTATAATATAGATGTATCCAAGATCATGTTATCTAATAAACATAATAGATTTAATGATAATAGATCCAAATAAGAACAATAAAATCCATAAAATAAATCTATTTAAATAATAAATAATGAGAAGTGTTATTTATTGGATTGGTTTCATTGAATTTATAGGAATTGAATATTAACATTAAGTGATCATTGGGAACTATGAATGTTGGGAATTATTTCCCCTCAGTGTTGTAATAGTCACTATTTATGACCATTTTTAATGTTTTTGTTGTAGAGTGATAATTACAATGTGTATATATTATAGAAAATTAAGAGATATAAAAAAGTTGAAAGGGATAAACCATCAATTCATCTAGTATAAACATTCCTTATTGATATAATTATAGGATAATGGGATAATCAAAGTATAAATGGGGTTTAATTATGAAAAATCATGATTAGACCATCATAAAATTTTTATGAAGATTATTTATTAGGACTCTTCATTAAACATTGCCTAATATTTAGTTTTATTTAAATAATTCACTCTCTTATATTTTGGAACTATTTATGATTTGTGTTTTTGGTGATTGATGTCATCACCCTTAAATAAAAAAAAATTACATCACAAAGTAGGAAGTCCCTATCCGTTTCAATTATTCCAAAATATAAAACTATTTATATATAACAAGATTGGTTTTAATAAAATATCATCAAATTTTTTTATGACTTCATCCTTGTACCTAGTCATCATTAAATCACTATAGAAATATATTAAAATTTTGTATGGGAAAAATTATTAAAGGTAACATAAAATAAATTAATGAATCAATAATCATCATTGACTAATAATACTTATTATATAAAGCATTTTTTTCATAATAAAAATTAATCAAAATGTATAATTTTACAAAAAACGATTCAACATCACTCCTATAAAAATTTCATAAATTATTTCATATTAAATATTAAAGTTAGAAAAATCAAAATGTATGATTTTAAATAATGAAATAAATATGAAATATTTTTCATGATTCTATACATTCCACCTCAGAATGGTATCTTTAACATAAATTAGACAAAAATATTATTATTTTACCTTTATAAATAATATTTTTTTTATGAAACCCCTTATAAAGCATAGATAAATCATATAGGGAACATGGGTATTAATATCTATATCACCCTTATGATCATGAATACATATGAAATAATATACTAGGGATATTAAAATAATACCTAAGGAGAAAACAAATTTTAAACTCAATCCATTTTCCCAATGCAGTGGAGAGGTATATTAGACTCAAAAAAAATTAATGACATGTATTTTGTTTATAAATATTCATAAGATATATTGGGATAACATTTGATCATAAAAAACCCCATGAACCATAATATTAATATAATATATCAAATAATTCATTTTGAACCATCACAATAATAAAGGTATTCATTGAATCCATAAGAAAAAATTTATAAATATTGAACTATCAATTTTATTTAAAATAATTTTCTAAAATACACATAAATTATAGAGGAGATTTATTCATTGGTTAATTCATGAATTCATTTAAAAGAATCCAAGGATAAAAATAAATATTACACTGGAGGGAAATTTGTTTTATATTGTATATATTAAAATTAAAAATTAATTTTTTTAATTTTCTCATAACATTCAACATAAAAATAATAAAAGGTCGTATTTAGAAATCCTATGAAATAATGAAAAAAAAATCGTTTTATAATTCATTCTTGTAAATATAAAAACATAATGAAATTAATTTAATGAATATTTACCAGTAAAAATATATTTACAAATTTAATCATTAGAATACTTAAAACAAGGTTCTTAATCTAAAGTTTCCCTTGTATCGAACTCATCAAGAATTGTTTCTCATAAAAAACTACAAACTAATGTAAATTATTTAATTTCATAATAACATTTTTAAATCTTCTTATTCATTTTATTTTATTTATTAACATGTAATAATCATTTAAAAAGTAAACTAATTTCACATCATATATTTTTAATGATATTTAGATCTGATGTCTAAAATGACATTGGTCGGCCTACAATTTTTAAATAGTTAATTTTTAATTAAAATTATAAATAATCATGAAAAAATTAACTTTTTCATATATTAATTTTACTATGAAAACCAATAATGAACATGAATATGGAAAAGTAATTATGTTGCAATAATAGAGATAATAAGCCATATGTGCACAAGCAAAATAATTTAATTTTTTATTGAGGAAAAGGTAAAGATAATTAGATGACTATTTACATTCATAAATTATTAATATATTATAAATATAATATTAAATATACAAAAAAAACATATATATATATATATATCATCCATGCAAGGGGGTAATGAAGAGAAATCGCATCGCTTCACAGAGGTGGAAAACCACACAGACTTCTAATCGACATTATCATTTCAAATGAATTGAAAGGTAATAAAAATTTGATATATAATCATTATAAAATTATTTTTATAACATTCATATCATATATATACATTAAACCCATCATTATAACAATTCTTGAGAAAATAGGATGCAAAAAAACTACATCGGTTCCTTAGTTAGTAATCTTTCATATATGTGATAGGTGCATTCATTTATTATTTATTTGAAGTAAATATTGATATTGGTTTTAACATTAATAAAATCAAATATCAGTATATAGAATAATTTTCTGTTATTATCTAATCTTGATAACAGATGAATTGTTTCTATAAAAAGGATGCAAAAATCACATATACATCTCAGAATTATTCATAACAGATGAATTGTTTCAATAAAAAAGGATGAAAAAAATCACATATATATCTTAGTATACATTAACCCCATAATTATAACAGATGAATTGATAACAGATAAATTGATAACAGATGAATTGTTTCAATAAAAAATGATGCAAAAAATCACATATACATCTCAGTATACATTAAACCTGTCATTATAACAATTCTTGAGTAAAGAGGATGCAAAAAAACTACATCGGTTCCTTAGTCGGTAATCTGCATATATGTGATCAGTTCATTAATTTATTCTTTAATTTAAGTTTAGATTTATATAGGTTTTTACATTAATAAAATCACATCTCAGTATATAGAATACGTTTCTGTTATTATATAATCCTGATAATAGATAAATTGTTTCAATAAAAAATTTCATCATTTCTCTCTTAATCCATAACATGTTATCTATAATTTTAATGTTTTGTTTGAATTTTTTAACAAATTTTTTTTATTATCATAATATTTTTTAATTTTGTTTCTACACATGATCAATTTTTTTCAAAATGTCTTACAAATATAATTTTCATTTTCTAAATATGATTCATTTGTTCTTCTTACAGAAAACATGGAAGTAATCATAGTTGAAGTTTCTACATCATAAATGGTATTTCCTACACTCACCAAAACTCAATTATTTAAGGATTCAATTAAAATTTAACAATGATGTTTTGAAATAATTTTTTACATTAATATTTGTAATTTTTTTATTTTAAATAGTTATTTTCAATGTTCAAAAATTATATTCCCTGTGAAATGTTATAATGATCTGTTTATAGTATTTAAATTCATTAATTATAAGATAATTATATATTGTATTTTATAGGGATATGATATAATGGAAAGATACACACTCATTCACTGTATGGTTGGTTGTTATGATGATGAAATTTTTATGAATGTAATTTATTTTCCTTGGGATATACTATAATGTGTTTATGAAATGATCCTGAAACAATATTTTTTTGCATTGATTATGGTACAATGATATGATGATTTGTAATGTTCTTTTAAAAAATAGGTATGTTTTTTCATTTTAGATAATTTAAACCAATAATATAAATCCCTTCTAGGTATTGGGTAATGTTTTATAACTAAAAATATAATTCTACAAAAATAGTGTATGTGTTTGATCTGATATGGGAAACAAGTCAATGATCGTGATATCTTATGAAAAAATATTTTCTGTGCTTGTTAGACTAGATTAATAGGTGGTGATTCCTAATCTGTTATATCATGATGTTATCAATAGTTAACCTTGAAATATTAAATTATTTACATATTTATGATGGTTTAATATATATATATATATATATATATATTAAATGAAATTATGTTTCATGAATGATTTATGTTGATTTATAACTTTATGATTCGTATAGTTTAAAATGGTATGGATTAATACCATGAGTCCTATTTATATACCCTGATATATTGGTTATTAACATCAAATGTTATAATCAATATCTCATACAATTATTCTTATCATAGGATTTCACATGATCACTGGTTTATATCTCCCATGGTTACACTTACTAATAATTTATGATAAATTTATCTTATGTTTCCCTTCTCTAGGTTATGAGGAATTTTTTTATGTATGGTATGTCTATGAAGTGTAATAAATAGGAATATATACTATGCGAATGATGCATATATTTCTTGAAATATGAATATTATTTATCTAATCTCCAATAAAGTTAATGTTTTATGTTCTATATGTGAGTATTCATAACAAGTATTGAAAATTGTTATAAAAATATGTAATATTTATTCATGAAAAATCTGGATTATTATTGTTGGATTCAATGAATGGTATAGTTAATCATTTCGAACTAGTATATAAAAATTATAATGGGAACCCTAGGTATAATTCAATTTATAAAAAAAATATTTGAATAGTAATAAATTATACAATTCATGGAATACAATATTTTACATCCCTCTATAGATAATAAAAATGGATTTGTATCTATCACATTATTACATAGTGGTCATAATTCTAAAATTGGTTCATTGAGATTTCACTCAATCAACACCTAGTGCATGACAGTAGGCTTTACTGCAAACCAATTTGGACCCTCCATGGGGATTTCATCTTGAAATTTAAATAATCTATACAAAATATCATGGTGGATATGAATAGAATAAAATAATGAATAACCTAATTTATTCCAAAATGTGTCATATATTGAAATTAATGTGTCATGATTTAGAGACCCTATGAATAATTTTTCATGATTGTATTGTTTCCACTATGATTTTACATTAACAGACTTTTGATTTTAGTCATATTTATGGATGTAACCCATAAGAACCATGATTATACTAAATTTTATGGAAATAAAAATTAATTTCCCCCTAAGAAATAAAATTTTATGTGGGATGGAATAAAAAAATTCATTTCCATACTAATTTTTTTATCAATAGAGGAATTGTGCTAGACTTCAAACTATGAAAATGTGGGAAACCCAATATGTTTATTCCATTATGAAAAAACATACAATTTATTTGAATTGATTAGTTATCCAATAATTTCCAAGAAATGGATATTTAACATTAAGAACATATTTTTCATCCTCCACTTTTTGTTTCATTATAAAGTAATTTTTTATATATATTCTTGATGGAGAATATGATAGATTGTGGACCCTTATAATGAATACAATAAACTAGGAATAAATTTAATCTATGTAGTCAGATGAGTTAATGATTCTATATTTACATAAAAATAGTCCCAAGATTACTAGAATAAAAATGGAAAAGGAATAACCTTACAAAAAGATAAAGGGTGATGGATGAAAAGTGCACATGACATATGAGTTACAATTATACTTTTACCATTAGATCTTAATGTCTTATTAATCAATTATTTCGTGTCTTAAACCAAGTCACTTAATTGAGTTTTATACAAGAGGCCTATTATATATAAATAATAAATTATTTTTCAAATACCTATGGAAATAGAAATTTTACATTCCCACTATTCACATGGTTTTGATTTGAAAATAAATATCTTACTCATGAAAACACGAATGAATAACTTGGTTTAATGAAATTCATTCCATATAAATAACTGGAAATTTTTTACGAAACATCAATGGAACTAATTTTATAGTGGTCAGTAGAGATTTAAATTTGAAATAGAGGTTCTTTACCAATATGAATGTTGAAAATAAATTAATGGGTCAATTAACACTATAGAATAGAAGAATACACTCACTACATTTCCACACACAATATAATGATTTAAATGAAAAATGTATAGGAATTATTCTAACTAGTGTATGAATCCAAAGGTTATAGATGATGATTTTATTTAGTTCCCTTTTAAGAAAATAAATAAAGGTTAAATCTCTAGTGATCATCATTTATGATGAGGGGTATAGTTATAATGTGGTGAAAGGTACATCTATGATTCTCTCTATAACTAATAAAGTCTTATTTGACTATAGATATACCAATTATTTTATAATAACAAAATTTTATAAAGGTATCAAAATTCCGCACCAATGGTTATATATTGAATTAAAATTATAAACCGTAATTGTAATATTGGTAATATGTCATGTCCATGATTCTTCTTTGGTTGATGTTTTTTGGAATATACTTCCTAAAAATCATGTTATTATCCATCTAGATTAATTTTATGTTCTGTAAAGCATGAATATTATTTATGACAATTAATCCCACATCAATTTCAATGGGATTAAATTAAAATTAAATATTCTAAACAAACAAAATATCTTTTATTAGTTTTTTGGTATGTAATAAATTACAATGGAAATTTCATCAATTGTATATTTCTTAAACACTAGTCTGAATGGTTGTCTAAAATGTAAGGCTAGGGAGAAACTAAACATAATTGAAATTCATTTTGAGTGGGGTTTTTGTTAAATTATTTATAGAATAGTTTCCATGTCTTCCATTTAATCATGAAGTGTATTTCTCAATAGAACTATTACATAGTGCTACACATATGTTAAAGAATACATATGTAATGTCTATGATTAAGTTTCATGAATTAAAGAGGTTACTCTAGGAGAATTATGATATGGAATTTATTCATCCAAAAATAACTCCATAGTGTGTATTTTCAATGTTTTTTAGAAGAAAAAATATATCAATTCATCTATTAAATGATTATTAGTACCAAAGAAAGATAACAATAAATACAACATTTCAATTGTAGTGTATTGGTGAATTGTTAGATTTTTACTAGGAGAATAGTAATTTTTCTTGATTGAACATAACTCAATATATCATGAATTGATGGTAAATTTGGATGATATATCCAAGAGAATATTCCACACAGGGTAAGTATAGTTGGAATGTATATTCATTCAATTTGGTCATTATAATTCCCTTGTAATAATCAGAGAAATAATGAATAGAATGGATATAAATTACCTTTATCAATTTTTGGTATTCTATATTAAATATATTATAATATATTATATGTGTAAGAGCTTGATGATCATCTATGGATTGATCTAAAGACCCTGAACAATGAGAAAATGAATGAAAATTTCAATGTGAGTGATTTTTTTCTAAAGGACATTTCAACTTTGGGACATATATTCTCAAGAGTGGGTATATATATGGATACATTAAAATTGGGGTTCCTCATGCCCAGAAAAACATCTAAGTATGAGATCTATAGTAGTCTTAGTTTGGGTGGATACTATAAAATTTTTAAAAATAATTTCGCATCATTTTTTAATCCACTTACAATATTTACTCATAAGGTATCCATGTTCCATTAGAGAAATAAATCCAATAACAATTTCAATGAATGGAATAGAAAGTTAGTCAGTGAAATTTCAATTATATTAAACTACAATGGATAATTATTGTAATCTAATGTGATTCATCAAAGAAGGGATTTTGATATGTTCTCATGAAGAATGATATGGAGACATATTATCACTCTTGAAAATTTAATTTTCATGAAAACATACCCAGCTCATATTTTGGAGATTGTACGGTAATTTTTATATTAAAAATATAGTATTTAATTTATAGATAAAGTTGTTATATATACTCTAGTCAAAAAATATTTATGTATTTAATCACATTTAATGATTTAAATATGTTCCAAACAGATGGTTTTAACTGATTAAATATTATGACTACTCAACCAGTGTCAACCGTGGGCAGGCAAATGAGGTGGATGATTCTTTTATATTAAGGGGTAATGTTATCATATCTATTAAAGGAATCACAAAATACCAAATGTTTATGGATTTTCATGTAGATGGATGTAAAAATATTAAATGAAGGGTGTAAGATTTTTCATTATCAAATGTATATTAAACCATTTATCCATGATAATATTAATGAGGGGAAGGAGGAAGATGTATAGATTTATAAGAAGGTAATTATTTGTTTTTGATTATAAAATATTATGATGGAATGATAATTTTCAGAAATAATTTCAATGTTCCATCTAAACAAGATTAGAATGATCAACTAAAATAAGATCATACTCTTTAATACACCATTTATCATGTAAGTATAAGAATATATAGATATATGAATGATTATTCCTACATGGATGTAATTAAGATGTATATATAAAGGTATATATCTCAACACTCAGTATGTCAGAACATTAACACTGAGAGAAAAAATCATAACATGATATTATAACCAATAACCATAATAGAATGGAAATTGGAAAATATCACAATGAAATTTGGTCAATTAAACCCACCAAACATATAAAGGGATTAATTATCTAGGGGTTCTAGTTGATCCAATAATGAAATTTCCAAATAACATTTAAATCACAGAATATTAATCCCTATATATTATTTCCATGAAATTAATTAATGATGTGTAAATTTCACATAGTGTAAATCATTTTACTAGATCTATTAGGGATATTAAATTTTCCATGATGTTTAAGATAAGTATTCATCTTTTTCTGAATATAGAGTTATGTTTTAGAACTATGTTACTTCTTTAGATATGTGATTCATCTAAGAAAACTTTTCAAACCCTAGAGTAAATACCAATATCTGGTTTTGTGGATTTTAAATGGGTTAGGTGTCATCCCCTCAATATATTCATTTTTTCACGCTACAAAAGATTTCAATGAAGAATTATTCTTTTCAATATGATTGGTTATATGAAAAGTACTATAGAAACCCATTGCGTAAGGATGGAGTTGGATAAATAAATATGTTATCACCTCATATATATAAATATGTTATAGGTAAATGTAGATCTATTCATAAATATATAAGGGCAACACATTGTAAAAAATATATATACAGAAAATAGTAAACGAGCTCTATAATTTGATGTTAGTTAGAAAATTTTTCTGTCAACATATCAACGGAATAATGTTAGGATATTTTGAAATAAATGAATATTGATCCCAAGAAATATTTTCCACCACATGATTCTTTATCGAGTATATGTGGTAGTTTAACCCTCAATTGTAGCGCCCCGACCCTAGTTACCTAGAGTCGGTGTAGTATTTTAATACATTGACATGATTATAAGGAATCAAGTCCCAAAGGACCGATCAGTTTAGCAGTATTGGAAAATAGATTACATACATGAAATTTACATTACAATTTCAAACATACAACACAGCATATATTGTTCTTTGATAATTCCATTATTCCCTTATCTTAACCCTACATATCAATAATAATACACTTCTTGGAATCCTTGGAAAAAGAATAAAACATAGAAATGGGTGAGCTCAAATGCTCAGTAAGGGTAAGAAATATAGTAGAAGATAACATAAATATTAAGCATGGTGAATAATTGAAACCACATAGCCTTAACAATAATAAATATGAATACTTTTATTGTAGGAATATGAGATGAGTAAATAATGCCATAACAAAATATAAACATGGGTATTCTACTGGTCAAATGACCACATGATCCATTAATATTATTTTCATAATGAGGAAATGTATAATGTCGGACATTCTGAATCATTTTGTCAAGGCCTCGGCCAAGACGTCTAAAAATGATTAAGGCCTTAGCCAAAACCAAATATAAAATTGGTAAAGGGCCTCATCCAATTCAACATCTCGTTGTATAATGAGACATACCAATACATCGAGGAGCAATAGATGGCTCCACCCATCACTTACTAAGTCCAATACATTCCTTATATGAAATGGTTTCAACATATCATAAACATTCGTATTAAAACTAGCATAAGAAATGTGAAAAATTTTACCATAAACCATGAATGGTATAAAAATAACACATCCACAGTCAAACATATCACACAACATTCAATACAATCTGGAAGTTTTTTATCATAATAAATCAATTTCAAATAAACATAAAATCCATCAAAGGATGATGACATAGATGAAATAAAAACACTTTTTAAAGAAAGATCACTTTCTATTTTGAAATCATTTAAGATTCTCATAATTATTAATAAAAAATTTATTTTGAAAATATTCTTATCATCTTGTAAGGGAAGCTTTGATGATGTTATAATGGCAGAAAATGGCCGCACCCACCGTATAAGTTAAAAAACATTCTTACCTAAAATATTTCAAAAGGGTCAAAAAGTACCTTGTTTGGAAGGCGACAGAATGATTCCCTTCAAAACATATAAGGGTATAAATGACTTTAACCCATTGTCTAGTAAATAGAAATTTTTTTTTTGAAAATTATTTTTAAGAAACATTGATGTGGATGATAAAGGGGGTCCCATTAGATACTTACGTAAAAACAACCTCGGATAATAAAGAGATTGTGAAATTAACCCTTACCTCATTGTAATCAATTATGCCATATGAACTATAGTCAATAACAACCAATTGAATTACAGAATATCATGAATATAAATAGAATCATGATAATATATATCAAATGGAAGTACAAAATTCACCACATGCAATAAATATGTAGTGAACAATGGAAATCTCCCGGAATTAAAAGTGAGATAAGAAACCCCTTACCTCGTGTCCGACTTGACCCGTTCATTCTTTAATATCCTGAATAATAAACTAAATTTAATTTATACATTCTTAAAAACATTTTTTCATGTTTATTATTCCATTTATATCAATTATTACAATATTATAAACATTATGTAATCATTTATGTTAATAACATTCGTTTTGTCAATATTTTCCACTTGAGTAAAAAATAAGCACCTTCTAGTTACAAGTTGTTCACATGGTCAAAAGTTCATTATATACAGAATAATATTCATGATTTAGATATCATATATATCATATATATCTAGTATATACATGTATTGTTAATTTTACATATCATTTTGGGGTATGAAATTAAAAGCACCATTCATTGAGATGGTAATCTGTACGTACGCATGAATGCTACTTTCATATCTATTTCCTATTTTAATGGAATTAAAAGATAATGATACATAGTTATATTATATTTAAAGTATTATATAATATATAATAACATTAACTTCATCATTTATACGTCCCACATATGGTATTAACGAGTCATATCACTTTGAGGGGGTGGTAGTCTGCAATTCCTCAAATGAAATTATCGCGTTTACCCATAATGGACACCATAAAGGTATGATATAAAAGAAAAATACAGAAGAATGAAGAAAACATAAACATAATTTATATATACATATATATCATATATTAATATATTTCCATCATAATGGACACCATGGGAGGTGGTGAGAGGCAATTGAACAATAATCGTTTCGTGAGGCGTTTGTTTGCCATTCACAGAAACATTATGTTCTTCAACCATTAGATGGAGGTGTGTGTAAGTGTAGTTAAAATCCTTCACATAACAATATCTTAGTATATTTAGGATAATTGTTTTATTATAAAATAAAGTAAAAAAAGAATTTAGGGGTTGGAGAAGTAAAATAAAAGAAAAAATGTTAAGAGAAACTATTACTTTTAATTTGGGTAACTTCCTTTGGTTTGAACCAAAAGGACTTATTGGAATGCCTTTTTCCTAAGGTAAGGCTTCTTGGAGGAGGCTATTGATGTAGAGAGCTTCATTTGGCAGTGTTTGGACGAGCATAAATGCTTGATAGGTGTGAGGAATTGGTTACAAATGGTCTCTTTTTATAAGGGGGAGGAGGGGCTCTTTAGGAAAGTGTGAAAATATTATTTTATTATATAATGATATTTGATTTATAAAGGCCAAAAAATAATTAGGGTCAAATATAAGGTGACTCATGGTCAAAATAAAATCATCCAATAAGTATGGGACATGTATTGAATATTATTTTAATATCTATAATCTAATTTATCTAAATAATTTAATAATGAGGTAAATACTTCATCATTATTGTGTCATAAGTAATTTAATTTATTCAATGTCTAAAAATTATTAAACAAATACCCTGATCAAGGAAATCATTTTATCTTTCCAATGAATATTATTAGTAAAAAATATTACTTATATAACACCATATATAAATTAATTACTAAAAGATGTTTGTTTATGTGAATTTTGTATTTACTTTAAATTAATTAATCTAAAGTTTTATTTTCATTCATAAGTGGCTTCATGGGGTCCCAAAATAGAACCAAGTATTCCCATGTTTGTCCATTACTCATCCAATAATGTTAGAACATTTTTTAAGGTAATTTTAAATTATTACAATATTCGTTTTACCTTGAATTACACTATTTACCTTTAACCGCGGTAAATTAAAGTCAAAAGTTACTATTCAAAAAAATTATTCTCATCTTATTGAACCACATTTTACTTACTGAGGTTAATTGTGTCTCTAGAAGTTTTAAAATTCAACTCACAGAAGTGGTAAAATTATGTTTTATGCAAATTTGAAAATATTTCTTGGAGGTGGGTAAAAGACGGTAAAAAGTTCAATATAATTTTATATATCTAAACTTATTATAAAATGAATCCAATGAATTATTTTGAACATATATAGTTATTATGTATCTATTTTTACCTAGAATAAATTTAAATAAAATAAATAATTATTTAAATAAATAGTCTGTTTTAACCAATAACTTAGTGTTTTTCACTATTCATCAAAAATTGATATTTCTCAGAAAAATACCAAAAAAATCAGCCTAATCTAAATTTGATATTAAGATTTAAAAAATGATTTCTATTTTACCAAATTAAAAACATATAATATGCATTAATTAATTTAAAAATTAATTCTTGTTGTCAAAACAAATAGCATGTTTTTATGCAATAATAACTATCAAAAGATTGATACTTGTTTATGTCCAATTTCAAAGTGAAATTAATTCCAATAAACAAACATTGTATTAAATTGTAAAAATATATTTTAATTACACTTTAAAACCAATTAAAAATATAATCTATCCATATAAATAAATTAGATTAAAAGGCACTTTTGAATTAAAATACAATATTTTTCACTAATAATTAAAAAATTAACTTTATCGGAAAAATCCATAAAATTTACACAAAGTAAATTTTGATTTCCAAATTCTAAAGAATACATTTATTTAGTAATATTTAATTTATATATAAGTTTTAAATATTGGATTTAAAAGGGTTCTTCATTAAAATGCTGTAAAATTGCTTTTTTGAAAAATACTTCTTTTATCTAAAAAATGAATTTGTTCTTACATTATGTCTAAGAAACCCATAATATGGATTCTAATATTATAAGAATTATATAAAGATTAAAATTAAGTAAATACTATTTATAACAGCTTTTGAACGACTATTTTGGTAAGTCGTGGTGCGCTTGACTCAGTGTTGCATGTAGTGAATGTTATTGAATTAATTTGAAGAAATAGTGTACTATGAAATCTTGGAGTGTTACATTCTTCCCTAAAATAAATTTCATCCTCGCAATTTTAAATTGATCTTCGATAACAAAAGGTTGAAAATAGAAATTACCCTTGTGGAAAAACCCACATCGGAAATTAGGTTAAAAAAATTTAGTCTTAATAAGATTAAAGGGGGAATGAAAAAGTCAACACCTAATTATGATCTTGATTAGGATAACATTGGTGGAAATTAGGGAAAAATAATTTGAGAAAAAACGTAAATATTTATAGGAAGTGATTGAGGTCATCACTCAAAAATAATTGTATAATTGAGGGCCTCAAATCCATCAATCTATGATGATTTAAAATATCATCGGTTCAAAAAAACTTAAGGCATTAGGATAACACATTTTTGGTTTTAAGATCCCTTACCTAAACGTTAAGAAATAATTTCCTCATAGAATAAGAGAAGAAAAATTATATATATATATAATTGACAACTAGAGTTCCATCCTTTATCTAATTTCTAACAAAAACTTGTCTTTCTCTCTAAAAGATAATAGAACATAAAAAAATATTCTATTTATATTATTCATATAGGGTTCCAAAAAAATGATTTTACAATTCATCTATCAGACCCCATTAAATAAGAAACTACATTATACAATACAGGGACTTCACATAGTCCACTCGTAGGAGATAAATCCCAATCACACTATGGTTGTGGGTTCGATTCCCATAGCTTTGTCCGACATGACGGGTTGTCACACGGTTTACATGTTGTCATTTTTATAAAAAATCAAAAAATAACCGTAACAATAGTATCTTAATCCATTCCAACCTTTATAATTATCCAAAATAAATCTATCCAAATTCACAGTCCAAAATTTATAAAGAAGTTAAACATAATGAAGATCCTTTTTTCCATGTAATAACATGTGAACACCTTCATCATGTATTATTTTAAAACTTAGTAACTCCATGAATTACCATTAAACCTTACTGATTATATTAATGCTCCCTTATACTTTATATAATACTAGATATATTCCTTATATCCAAAAATATTGAATATTCTAACAATGATTAAATAAACAAACTATTAATCAGTTCCAAGGAAGTCAAGAATATACAATATAATTTATCCAAATCAACCATCTCTTATTCCAAAATCACTACCTCGGTATCAGAACCATATTATGGTTTATCTTTCTCTCAACCATATATTTTCTAAAAATATAACCTGTAATTGAGTCACTTTCCTTGGTTCCCCACAATATCATGTCCTTAATGAAATAGTATTTCAGTATAATCCTTATATATGCTATAATTCTTATAACATTTACATCATTAATACAATACTTAAATGACATGATACATTAATAAAAACTTAAGAAATCTAATCATTCTTCTTTATCTTCGGTAGAATCATAACTGTATTATTATACAATAGCAGCATTTGGGGTATACTCTGATAATTTGGACATTGATTCGCGTAGTGTCCCAACTCCTTGCAGATGAAGCATTGTAAATTTAAAACTATTTCCATACCCTTGAAATCACATGTTTGGTTTCCATTTTCTCCACACTTATAACAAACTCTCACTCCCTTCAAGCATTTTCCAAGGTGAATTTTTCCAAAGTTATCACATATGAGAAAATCCTTATTTTTTCCTCTTCTTTTTATCCATCTTTCTCTCTTCCATCCTTTTCTTCTCCAGATTCCCTTCAAAGCCAAAGGACTCGGGGAATTATTTACTTATCTAATTAACACATGATACTATTTCTTTATATTTTGAGAATACATGGGAGACTATTTCCCTTCTAAATCTTGTCTTAATATCGTGAAATATATTATCATTCTTACTCTTTGGATCATACATATTGTCAGAGTTCACATTCAGTCTATTGGGTTTCATTTCTATACAATGGCATAAACTAGATTAGTTTATGAATTTAAATACATAATTTCCAAACTTTTAAAACACTTAACATAAATTTCATAGATTATGGATATAAACCAAAATCATAAAAATGTTTTTTTAAGAAGTGTACACTCATAAACTCTTCATAATGATTTGTAAAACAATGATAATTGTCCTAAGAATATCCTCCAGGAGTGTCGTAACCAATAGTGTAGCAATTCCCATTGTCATGCACCAGTTCTCGTTTGAGACTAACTCAAAGCGGTGTTTTCAGTTTTCAACCCTAGGTACATCATTGCCAGAGCCGCCTGTACCTACTCATATCCAGACATGGATGTATTAGCTTGGGAAACTCACAAAATCCCTAAATTACCAAAATTTTTGGAAGTTCTTTTATAATAATCCTCAAAATCTATCTTAGGGTAATGTGCTCTAATCATAGTTTATCTAAATCTAGTTTCCAAGTATATTTCTAAACATCCTATAATACCAACTCTAACGCCCTGACCCCAGTTACCCAGAGTCAGTGCATTATTTTAATACATTGGAATGATTATAAGGAATCAAGTCTTGAAGGACCTATCAGTTTAGTAGTCTTGGAAAATAGAATACATATATGAACTTTACATTACAATTTCAAACATACAACCCAGCATAGATAGTTCTTTGATAACCCCATTATTCCCTTATCTTAACCCTGCATATCTATCACAATAAAGTTCTTGGAATCCCAGGAAAAAAATAAATCATAGAAAGGTGTGAGCTCAAACGCTCAGTAAGGGTAAACAATACAGCGAAAGATAACATAAATATTAAGCGTGGTGAATAATTGAAACCACGTTCCTTTACCAATAATAAACATGAATACTTTTATGGTAGGAATATGAGATGAGTAAATAAATCCATAACAAAACATAATCATGGGTATTCTACTAGTCGAATGACCATATGAACCATCAATATTATTTTTGTAATGAGGTAATGTATAATGCCAGACATTCTGAAACATTTTTTCAAGCCATCAGCAAAGATGTCTAAAAATGATTAAGGCCTCAACCAAAACCATATATCAAATTTGGAAAGGGCCTCAGACAATTACATGTCTATTTGTCTCATGAGACATACCGATGCATCGAGGAGTTATATCAGGCTCCACCCGTCACTTACTAACTACAATACATTCCTCATATGAAATGGTTTAAACATATCATAATCATTCATATTAAAACTAGCATATGAAATTTCAATACTTTAACCATAAACCATGAATGGTATAAAATTAGCACATCCACAACAAAATATATCACAAAACCATCAATATAATATAGATGCTTTGTATCATAATAAATCAACTTCAAATAAACATAAAATCCATCAAAGGATGCTGACATAGATGAAATCAAAAACCTTTTCAAAGAAATATATCTTTCTATTTTGAAATCATTTAGGAGTCACATAATTATAAAGAAAACATTTATTTTGAAAACATTTTATAATCTTGTAAGGGAAGATTTGATGATGTTATAAAGGAGTAAAATGGCCACCCCCACCGTAATAGTTAAAAAAACATTCTTACCTTAAATTTTTAGAAAAGGTCATAAAGTACCTTGTTTGGAAAATGACAGATAAATTCCTTTCAAAACACATAAGGGCATAAATTACTTTAACCCATTGTCTAGTAAATAGTAAAATTATTTTCAAATGTATTTTTAAGAAACATGGATGTGGATGATAAAGGGGTTCCTAGTAGATACTTACGTAAAAACAACCTCAGATAATAAATTGATTGTGAAATTAACCCTTACCTCATTGTAATAAATCAAGTTGTGTGAACAATAGTAAGTAAAAACCAAATTAATCACATAATATCATGATTATAAAGATAATAATGATAATATATATCAAATGGAAGTACAAAATAAACCACATGTAAGAAATATGTGGTGACCAATGGAAATATCACGGAATTAAAAGTGAGATAAGAACCTCCATACCTCGTGTCCGACTTGACCCATTAGTTCTTTAATATCCTAAATAATAAACTAAAGTTAATTTATAATTTCTTAAGATCCTTTTTTAAAGTTTATTATTCCGTTTATATCACTTTTTACCAAGTTATAAACAATATTTAATCATTGATGTTAATAACGTTCGTTTTGTCGATATTTGGCACTTGAGTCAAAAATGAACACCTTATAGTTACAAGTTGTTCACATAGTAAAAAGTTAATTATATCTAGAATTATATTCATGATTTAGATATCATATACATCTATTATATCTATTATATACATTTATTTATAATAATACATATTATCTTGGGGTAAGAAATGAAATGCACCGTTCATAGAGACGGTAAGTCGTACGTACGCGTGAACTCTACTTTCATATCTATTTCTTAATTTAATGGAATTAAAAAATAATGATACATAGGTATATTATAATTCCTATATGATATAATATATAATATAATTAACTCCATCCTTTATATGTCCCACATATGGTATTAACAAGTCATATCACTTTGAGGGGGCGGTAGTCCGCACTTCCTCAAATTAAATTATCATGTTTACCCATAATGGAAACCATTAAGGTATGATATAAAATAAAAATAATGAATCATGAAGAAAACATAAACGTAATATATATATCATATATAAATATAGTTCCATCATAATGGCCACCATGAGAGGTGGTAGGAGGTAATTGAACAATCATCGTTTCACGAGGCGTTAGTTTTCCATTCATAGAAACATTACGTTCATCACCCATTAGATGAAGTTTTGTTTAAGTGTAGTTAAAATACATCTCATAAAAAAATCCTACTATATTGGGGATACTGGTGTTATTATAAAAGAATGGAATAAAAAGAATTTCGGGGTTGTAGAAGTAAAATAAAGAAAAGAAGTCAAGAGAAACTATTACCTTTTATTTGGGTAACTTTCATTTGTTTGAACCAAAAAGACTTATTGAAGTGCCTTGTTCCAATGTTAAGGCTTCTAGGAGGAGGATAGGGATGTAGGGAGATTAATATGTCAGTGTTCGGATGATCCTAAAGGTTTTATAGGTGTGAGGAATTGGTTAGAAGTGCTCTCCTTTTATAAGGGGGGGAGGGGCTCTATAGGAATGTCTAAAAATATTATTTTATTACATAATGATATTAGATTTCTAAAGGTAAACAAATCATTAGGGTCTAATATAATATAACTCATGGTAGAAATAAAATCATCTAATAATTGGACATGTTTTTCATATTATTTTAATATTTATAATCTAATTTATCTATATCATTTATTAATGATGTAAATACTACATCATTATTGTGTCATAAATAATTTAATTTATTCGATGTCTAAAAATTATCAAAAAAATACCTTGATGTATGAAATATTTTTATCTTTCCAATGAATGATTATAGTAAAAAATATTACTTATATAACACCATATAAGAATCGGTTACGAAAAGATTTTTGTTTTTGTCAATTTCATCTTTACTTTAAATTAATTAATATAAAGTGTCATTATCATTCATAAGTGGCTCCATGGGGTCCAAAAATAGACACAAGGATGACCATGGTCATAAATTACTCATATAATAAGGTTAGGACATGTGTTATGTTAATTTTAAATTATTACAATATTATTTGTACCTTGAATTACCCTATTTACCTTTAACCGCATTAAATAAAAGTTAAAAGTTACTATTCACCAAAAATTACTTTCATATTATTGAACAACATTTACTTACTGAGGATAACCTTTTCTCTTGTATTTTTAAAATTCTAATCACAGAAGCAATAAAATTATGTTTTATGAAAATTTGAAAATACTCCTAGGAGGTGGGTAAAAGAGAGTAAAAAGATCAATAAAATGTTATATATCTAAAAATATTATAAAATTACTTGAATGGATTATTTTGAACATATATAGGTATTATGTATGTATTTTTACTTAAAATAAATTTAAATAAAATAAATAATTATTTAAATAAAAACTCGGTTTTAACCAATAACTCAGTGTTTTTCACTTTTAATCAAAAATTGATGTTTCTCAGAAAAATACCCAAAATTCATCCTAATCTGTATTTGATATTAAGAATTCAAAAATTATTTCTATTATAAAAATTAGAAACATATAATTTTTATTAATTAATTTAAAAATTAATTCTCATTTTCAAAACAAATAGTGTGTTTTTATGCAATAATAACTATCAAAAGATCGATACTTATTTATGTCCAATTTCAAAGTGAAATTAATTCCAATAAAAAACATTGTATTAAATGGTAAAAATATATTTTAATTATAGTTAATAACAAATTAAAAATATAATCTATCCATATACATAAATTAGATTAAAAGGCGCTTTTGAATTAAAATACAATATTTTTCCTTATTCATTAAAAAATAAAATTTATTGGAAAAATCCCTAAAATTTACACAAAGTAAATTTTTATATCACCATTCTAAATAATAAATTTATTTAGTAAATTTTATTATATATAATTTTCAAATATTGGATTTAAAAAGGGTTCTTCATTAAAAGGCGGTAAATTTTCATTTTTTTGAAAAATACTTCTTTTGTCTGAAAAAATGAATTTGTTCTTATATTATCTCTAAGAAACTCATAATATGGATTCTAAAATTATAAGGATTATATAAAGTTCAAAATTAAGTTAATACTAGTCATAACCACTTTTGAACAGATAGTTTGGTATGTCATGGTGCGCTTGAACTCAGGGTTGCGTGTAGTGCAAGTTATTGAATTACTTTGAAGAAATAATGTACTATGAAATCCTAGGGTGTTACATCAGTGCTTCCACCAAACCTGTCTCAATTCCAAAATGTGTTCCATATGTCACTCTGGAAAAAGTAAATACCTAACCCTACATAGATACTGAACTCATAGGTAATACCACTAGAGTAGAATACAAATTTTTATAAAAATTATTAGATATTATTTATTTTATTGAGAAATTATGACAAAACAAGATCTCTCCCATAATCAATGTTGTGTGGAGAAACCACACATTTTATAAATCTACAATGGAATTTGATGATATGATGAGAGAAACTCATCCTCTATTGATTGTACTTGAGTTATATAATTTTGTGTAAATTTAGTTTTATTATGTGTAGAATGTTTGACCTCTAGGTTTTATAAAATATTCTTTTCAAATTAATTTTATTTAATTGATAACTTGTATTACATGAAACGCTAAGTTTTAAGAAAACATAATACAGTATAGTGTTATAACCTAGATATTAAATTGGAATTTATTAATATAAATACATAAATTATTAAAATATATGGTGTATAAATTAATAAAATAAATTCATTTTTTATATATTAATTATAACAAGAAATAAAAAAACATTTTAATGTAAAATAAATATTCTTATGAAAAAATATTTTTATGCATTAAAAATATATTTTTCATAATAAATTTAACATTCCTTAATCGGTGATTAATTTTACTGATATATATATTTATATGTCTTTGTGTGTGTGTGTTATAAATTCAATAAAATCACTCATCATTTATATAATATTTATTCTAATCATGGGAGATGAAAACAATGAATTTTCTGCTTAAAATGAATTTATCTAACAATAAGTTTTTTCTTGTTTTCATCACATCATTTAGTAATAAATATTAAATTTTTAGAAAATTTTATTTTAATATTTTGAAATCATTTTTTAATCAATAGTCAAAAATATATTAGAGGTAATTTTTTTATAACTTTTTATTTAATAGTAAAAATACTATAATTATTAAATTTAAATATTAATTTAATGTATTGATAAATATAAATCTTATTTTAAAATAAATTAAATGTAAAATTAGTTCAATTATACTGTTTTTAATGATATTTAGTTTTTTGGAATCAATAACTTGTTGAAATTTTATATAATATCATTTTATAATTACAAAAACATTTTCCCTAGAAAACAAACTTTTAACCCCATTTTTAGTATTTATTTTAATTTATGTTAAACTTATTGTATGGATTGAATTTCTTAAAAAGGATTCCATTTTTTAAGGTTATTTTTTTAGATAGAACTTTTTAAAAATTCTACTTGATGGAAGCATTTTTTCATATACTATCAAATCATTAAATATATTTAGTTTTGGAAGAATTTTTCATGGGAATGAATTTTTTTATTTTTTATTCTTCTGGTAATTTCCCATATGGGATCCCTCCACCCATTTATAAAATGAATTATTCTATCCCCTCTTCTCCACACTTCATGTGCCTCTGTTCTGGAATTCCATTCTAAAAACCCTCTCTTACATCTGTCACCTTGATTTCGATTCTCTTGTATGATCAAGAAACCATACTAGGATGGATTTACATATTGAAAAAAATAGGATATGTGATGAATCGGTATTCTTCATAACCATCTGTTTATTTTTAGTTCTTTATTGACCTATTTTAAATATTATTCATTGATCACATGTATAGTGGAATACTACCTATTGAATAGATGTAAATCATTTTCCATCATTCCTCTTAGATATGGATATATATATATATATATAATACATTTTTTGTATAATTATCTATATGAAATTATAATATATCATCTACCTTCTTACCATCCAACCTGTTATCAATCTATGTCATCGCTCATGCATACATGTGGACAAACACTTCAATGAATTATTTTGATTTATTTTTTAATTTTATTTTGAAATGGATGATAATAAATAATTATTTAATGAATAAATAGATTACTATCGATATTGAAATTATTTTTTAATGGGAAATATTATTTACCATTCATTTATCCCATATTCTAGAAAAATGAAAACTAGTTTTGAGCATTAATACGATCAATTATCTCCATGGATAATGTAATTAAATTTTTTCTATAAAATTTATGGCTAAAACAATATGTATAAAAATTTTATATATGATATTAGTATCATTATATGTTTATATTTATTATGTAAAAATATTAATATTACACTTATCAAAAGTATTGAACTTAAATATACATGTAAAATATAGCATTTAACACTAAGAAAATTGATTTTAATAAAAACTTTCTTCTAAACAGGTGATAAAATGTTTTAACAAAATAATATATTGTATGATATATATGATTACATTAATAGGATAGTCATATAATATACCAATATTTATCATACAAGAGGGGAGAAAAATTTATGATGAATTTCCAGACTTAGGATAAGGTATTTTCGTCTTAATTTTATTTAAATGAAACAAAAGAAATAATAACCATTATGTTATTTTATTTGTCTACATAATTCCCATGATTATAATTTATGTTATATAATATAAAAATTATGGTGTTTTAGATGAATATATATGGTTATTTCCTCCATTGGTCTTATCATTCAAAATTTAGCAATGTAGAATAGATTTAATGTTACAATCTCAATTTTATTGGGATTCTATATGATTATTTTTTATATATGGATAATAAATTTTTTACATTATTATTTATCTCTTTATGTATTCAAGATTTCATATAATTTTTAATAAAAAATAAAATTTATTTCTCTCATTGATTGAAAATTATTTTTCTTACATGTTTTTTTATTGAAAAAATTTTAAAAACACATTTTATTATTATCTAATTATTTTTAGAAAATATGTTTTCTAATGAATAAATTTTTATGAATTTGTTTAAAAGGAAACTTATTTTATTCTTCTAAAGAAAATTATTTTTGAAATTTAAATTAAAATGAGTAATATTTATTTTATCATGTAAAATATGAATTATATTTCCATAAACATTTAATATCCAATAATTTAGTAACTCCTTTAAAACATCACAAGATTATTATAAAATAAAAGTTTCCATTTTATTTTTGGAATAATTTTTTACTTGAAAAAGTAATATTCAATATGGCATGGGTATTTTCCTCAGGAATTTTTGCTGTGATAATTTTGTACTATTTTTATTCACCAACAATAACAATTGTTTATGACACATATATTTTACATTGGGATATGTTCCAATGGTATCTTCCATATAGACTTCATATATATTTTATTATTATGATGATAAATTTTTTATGAATCCTAATTATTTTAATTTATTATACTATGATGGATTGAATTTTTTGTTATGAACTTCATTTTATTTTCTTGGATAATGATATGATTTTGTGAATAATGATTAATGATCCTATGGAACGCATATATATCATCATATGACATGTGGTCCCAAATTAATATACCCCACTAATTCATATGGTAAATCATTATAAATCATAATATAATTATGTGAAACAAGTCGATGTGTCTGATCCATTAATGGAAACATATTGATGTTCATCATTCATAATGGAAAATAATTCAATATTCATTATCAACAATGGGAAACCGGTGTAGATTCCTAAAACATTATGATTCATTTGTTTAGATAATTATCATTGGCATTGAAAATGGTTTCTATATGTATGATAATTACACACATATATGATATGAAAATATGGCTCATGATATATTTATGATGATTTATTAATCATATGATTTATGTCATTTGAAAATATAATTTAATATTCTATTACATATGGTTATTGTACATTACATATTGGTTATAACATCGTAGGTTATATTCATGATCTGATACACTTATGGTTATAGTATTCATTTAAATGATCACTGATTGATGTCACTAATGCTTACCCATACTGATCATCTGAACTCCACATTTAAAATTTATACTTTTAATTTGTTATGATGAAAGGTTTTAGGTACGTTGTGTATATGAATATTAATAAATGGGAATATATTTTTTGGTAGATGATGAAGAGATTTCATGAAACATGAAGATTTTGTATATAGTCTCCAAGACAATAATCCATTACTGTAATCTGGAACTTTATCAAGATATGTATAGACTATTCAACTAAAAATATATAATAGTTTTTTTCTAAATACGTGGTTGTTTTAATTATATCATAATTGTTGAAAAATAATTACTTGAGTGAAAATAATAAATAAGTTAAAAAAGGCCATGTAGTTACTATACTTATTCATTGAACAACATATTTAAATTTATAATTATATCCTTCTTATGTTGGAATCATGATCAAAGTATACTATATAGGATAGTGGGAGGGTTGTAGGTAGTATATTTGGGGAGATATTTTCTTTTATATATTTATCTAAATGTGTGGGAATGAGAGGAGAAGAGGATCTATTTTATAATTGAGGGGATGGTAAGTCATGGAATTATTTATTGAAACGAAATAATATAAATTAATTTCTATAGAAAAATATTATATAAATTATTTATTTATAATATAGGTTTAATAAGATTATAAATATACAAATCTAACAATATTTGGATTAGATTAGGTGATGTTTTCACCCTTATCACTTTTTTTAATCCCAAATTAATCCTTTTGATGAATATCTCATTATCAATGTTTTCTGCACTATTATATATATGAATATAAATATAAAAGTAAAAGTCACAAGTAAATGGTATTTTGTTTATATTATCAACCATGTTCTATTCAATTGGCCGATGAAATGATTTATATGTATTTTATGTCATTTAATAAAATGTCTTTTACTAAAAAATAACTATAATATAATTTTGAGAACTATTCATTTAATTTGAGTATAAATTAATCAAGATAAAAATTGAATCAAAATATATAGTTTTGAAAAATCCATATTATGTTATAAATATAGATAAATGTTTTTTTACAATATAACTCACCCAAAAAATACTACATTCATAATATTTTAAAACATTTACATGGTTTTTAAACTTCTTTAACAATCATCGAGTCAGCGTTGAATAAGAGATTAAGTATATATATTATAATAACTAAAAAATATTAAAATAATAGCATCGTAATTAAATTTTCATAATAATCAATATAATACAAAAAAAATTAAAACTTTTTTAATCCCTATGTGACACAAAATTGAACATTAAATGGCATGACATTGATTAGTTTGTTTTTCTTTACATAAATTAATTTGACAGTAAAAAATAAATTCTAAACCAAAAATGTCATATTTTGTCTTTTAGATGATTAATGTTGACATAAATGTTTATAATAAAATAAAATTTTGGAATGAACGATAATTTTTTACACATTATTTTTTACATTAATATTTTCATTTTACCTTTATTGTGGTAAATAAGAAATTTAAAATGGTTACATTTCATAATTAATGAAAATAAAAGATACATATTTACCAAATTTAAAACATTTGAATCCAATTATTGAATCAATTTTTTGGGATTCATCTTTTATATGTTGAATAAGTATATTTATGAATAAAATAAAAAATAAAAAATTGTTTTTTTAAATAATTATCTTAAAAAATAACATATAAGAAATTCAAGTATAATTATGAATTCTATGAAATTAATTAAATTATTAAAGGATGTATATGAGCCTTATACTTATTAGTGAGGACTCTAAAAGTGCATCAATTTGACCCAAGATCAAATCTGAGTGGAGACATATTTCTCTCTTACTATAGCAGTACTATAGTAGGCACAGTAATTGATACTATATAAGGTAATGTTCGGTAATATAGAAACCAAATTTATTCATCCATCAGGACCATCAAGCCGCCAGTTTGGTCCCTAGGTATCATAAGGACTTCATGCCAAACAATCCATTTGGGCAACCTCAAGGTCGTTCGGTCACCCCAATGCCTTCGGGCCACATGAAAATTTTCATACGCAACCAGTTAGATTGCAAGGGACATGGCTCAAAATGGAGATTCAATGTGGGTAAACTGACTAGAGCATATCTAACTGGGTTTGTATGATTGAGGGGATATTCCATTGACATCAGTACCAGGCATATGCATCTCGACAGAAGATATCTAGCCAACTCTCCTTGCGATGGTGGAGTGTGGATACCCTAAAATTTTCTATGACGGGAAAGATCCAAGTTTTCTTTTCTGGATAATCCCTTTAAGACCTATAGGTCATGTAATTGTAACTTATTCCTTTGGGCCTTATAACGGTTTCCCCTCACCATTGAAATGGATATTATAAATAATAAATAAAAATAGTGAAGGCCTTCGGGCTATTCAGGTGGGAAATTACATTATTAAAGGATAATTATAATATTTTAAGATATAATGGGCCAACTATATTTTTTATTTAATGAAAAGAAATGATAATTTTACAAAAAATGATTACATTCTCTGTTAATTGAAAAAAACTATTATTTTTGAAAATTCAGAAAATAAGACCACAAAATATATTTGATATAATGATTTCAAATATTACGTTCATTTTATGAGATTAAAATTCAAAATTCATTAAAATATTCCTTCAACTCATATAATATAATAAAATGAATTTAATAAAAAATTATTTCCTTTTTAATTTAAAAAGTAGTTAACAATATTTTAACTTATAAAATTCTAAAATATATAATGAATAAAAATTAATAAGGAATAAATTAAATCTCAGTCAACATTCCCTAGGTTTTTATTGTAATAGTGTTTGTTATAATTTCTTATTATGGTGAATATGTACTAGAACAATGTTCTCCAAATCACCCCCTGATGGTATAACCACTACACAACATTCCATTTTCCATTATACTATGGGTAGTGAAATTGTGGGACGAATATGTCATGTTACATAGATTATAGTATTTCCCATTTGATCACTTTTGGAATGTATATATAGATTTGATACACTATTCATTCCATTCAACAGACCTGCTTAATGACCCATGTTATAGGTAGTTAAGATTCATATATTATTAAATGGTGTCAAATAACCCAATAATTGTTTATAATATTTGTTATTTCAGGTTTAAAAAATATTATATTATGAGAGGTCCCCAAAAAATTACGAAGGAGTGTCTGTATAACACATTCATTATAAAATCATGAGCATCTGTGGGATTTTGGGAATACTGTCATGACCATGAATTTATTGACCCTTAATTTTTTATGGGTTTTATGGGATATAAAACAATCCACACATTCCATGATTCATGTATTAATGTAAATTTTAATATTTATTATATTAAAGAATACGTGGATAGTTAATTTCTCATCGTGGTTTTATTTATTATTTTTGTCCTAAATGACAATTTTATTCCCTTTTTATTTTAAAAGGACACCCCCTAGAAGGGATAATTGGGAAAATTTAGATAACTTTTCATGATACAATTACTCAATAGAAACAATTATTACCAAACCTGTTATCTGAACAGTATTATCCTTGAAATGTAGATAATCCCCTTCAAAAACATAGGTTTAGGAATTAGGTTACGACTCAAGAATTGACATGTAATGGTCATATTAATTTATTAGTCACATGCCTACCTGCATCCTATGAATAAACATTCCTCATGTTATAAAGGATTTTTTAAGGAATATTTAAATGTTCACTAATTTTCTAGAGATTTTATATTGTATTATAGAGAAGGGTGTTCCCATTATGCAATATTATCCCATTGAAAAGTGGTGGGAGATGGTGGTTCAAGCTATCAAACGTTAGAAAATTGAGTTGAATGTATTCTTGGTTATATTATCCCACCAATTCTATCCTCATTAAAAGGAAATAAAAAAGACTCATGACTTCATGATCCTTTAGAAAATTGATATAATAGTCCTGAAATATGCTTATAAGTTTAATAAAATTATTTACTTTTATCATGATATTTTTTCAAATGATCATTTAAAAGCATCCCATTTTTAAATGATCATGTGACCTCATATTCAATATCCAATGATTTTGTTTATGGTATCTAATTTTGGTGTGGTTCTAGAATATAAATAAATAGTTCAAATATATAAATATAAAATTTTGTGATAGATTGGGGTACCATACATGTCTTTTAGGGGTGGAGCGGATGATTTAAATTTAATAATTAAGATTGATATGTCTAGGATGGGATTTTGTAGTCGTAACATATCGGTTGTTTAGAAAGGTATGGACTATTAATTTCGGTTATAATTCCTTCAATAGGCCTTAATTATTATACTTAATGGTTAAAAGAGGTAACATAGGGCTTACAGGTTGTTTTGGATCTTGCAACATC
Organism: Viscum album; assembly: GCA_963277665.1. Classification (NCBI taxonomy): domain Eukaryota; kingdom Viridiplantae; phylum Streptophyta; class Magnoliopsida; order Santalales; family Viscaceae; genus Viscum; species Viscum album. The sequence continues at coordinate 1,360,680,206 of OY728162.1, read as the reverse complement.
AAAATGGGAGGAGGAATAATAGGGTGCATGGTTTGGGGAAATTGTTTGTCCCATCCCACACATTTTTCTTAATCTATACAGTTTCATATAGTTGGTGGAGGGTGTTGCAAGGTTTTTCTAAAACTATGGATTCCTATATGCATTCATGTGAAACTATCTGTAGGTTTTGGAATGAATGGTTCTATACTGTTTGCGCATGATTATTCAAATAGTGTTCATAATCCTACAGTTTTCCCCCTTGATATAGAACATTTTACATGGATGGACCACATTTTTGAAAGCCACGCATCAAAACCATGAGGCCCCACATGTGTGGGTGAAATACCCGACTTCCACATAATGATATTTTTTACACATATTTTTTCCATTCATCCCTTCAGGTGGTTTTCTCCTCTTATATTCGTGTGTGAGGCCCTTATTCAGTTTATTTTTTTGGTTTTATCAACCTTCATCATTCAGTGACTGAATCGCTCACATTCTAAGGTTTTTGATCCTTATCAGTAAGCTCCATCTTCATCGGTAATCTTTATAAAGGTATTTCATCTATCCATTGTTTTATTTTGATGTCACGGAGTATTCACAATTTTCACAGAGTTTGTAAAATACTTCAATTTATTCTATGCTAGGCCGAATCAAGCCTCAATAACAAACTAGTGGTGTGTTGATATATGGAGGTATGTGGTATAGTTATTTCCTACTTGATTCATTGCTTTTAATATGATGCTACATTATTCAACTCACTAGGCCCCTCCAATGATTCATCAAAATTGTTTAATAAATTAAATTATGGTGTATCCCTTGTTGTATATAAACACCTTATGGAGAAACCCATCTGTGGGTCGATCACTTGATCATTTTCATCCCCTTTGGATTTTCCTACCTAAGTAGATGATTTCCCATTCCTTGAATGGTTAAATTACGATGTGTGAGTTTCATATTGATTAAATGCATTAAATTATAATTTGAATAATGATAAATTTTTCACCATGAGAATGGACATTGAGTGTTATCCCTCAAACATTATGTTCAAATTATAACTGTTTTTTCTCCACATTGAATTCCAATGGTCATAAATTTAATTAATTATTAATGTTTTTGAATTCATCTTACATAATACATATTTCATTTCTTACCCTTATTCTACACTTGGTCACACTTTTTAGCCTGTGATATTGAAATTTCATTGATGAAATTTTATTATATATTTTACATTCCGTGTTCCATTTCATGTAAATTAGGTTATGTTATTTGGGATTTAATTTTTAATTTTGGTTAGTGAGCATGTTATATTGAGATTTTTCAATGATGTACTGTGATTATATAAATATTATTCAATGGGATACATGATTGGTTACCATGGCACACCATCTATGGGCTGGTAGAGAACTCATGTTCTGATTTAATAATTCCATGGACAGGTTCATCATGCTAGGATGGATCCGCTTCATGTACCAAGATGTATACTAATTCTTTATAGGTATGGTATCTAAGGGTGGTTTACATATACTTATGAGTCTTACTGATTCCCTAGGAGGTCAACTAAGTAGAGTCTTGTGGGAAAGTTTGTTACAAAATTCCCCATGTGTTACATGGTCCCATATGTTATATAGTTGAAATGGAATCAGACTCACCATGCCAAGAGTTGTATATAGAACTCCAATATGGATTTCCTTTGGTAGGCTCAGTAAAATTGGTTATGTTATAAATATTTATAGATATCCTTAAGATTTTGTTTATATTTCCTTGGATGGGATTGGGACTCCAACAATCTATTTAACGCATTGATTTCTTGGGTTGTATGTGTTGTTTCACATGTGTGTTGGAGCATGTTTAAAAGTGGAATGAAAATGAGAACCCATGAAAAATAACATGATTGGGGGTGTGTTATACTTAGTTTTTAAAATTTATGGCTCTTAGTTATCATATTATTTCTTTCACATGTAACTCTTTCCAGACATTCATCTTAGGCCGAAGTAGGTGGTATCAGTTGGGATTTTTTTAAGGATAAAAGACCAAGGATCATTTTATTTATTCATTTCCATTATTAAACTATTATGAATAACCTTTTTAACTTGTAACACTAAATGAATCTACCTAGATACCATGGGTGTCATCCTACTTAGATTGTATTACACACCTAGCATTGGCCACTCTTGGATCACAGGATGATTTACAGACCATAAGTATGGATTATGAGAAGTATGCATCTTCCAAGGCTTAGTTGATTTAGAACCATATGATGGGATATAGAGAAAATTACTAAGCCTATGGTCATGATAATTGTTGGAGAACTTTTTTCCTTACTTTATTTTTTATAGCATTTAGTATATCCCTGAATCCCCAAAACCCCAAACTCAAATTTTTAATAGAATCCGGAAATATCATCTTCCATGTTTTTTAATCTATTATTTTTCTCTAGTTTCATAAATTTTTTATTTCATCAGCTTGGTTGATTAAAAATATCTCCCATTACTGTCTATTATTAATAATTCTTCAACTATTTGTTATCTATAACTAAAGGATATGAATATTCTGACATATGAGGGCATATTATTTCTAAAAACACACCGTAGGCCATCACTGCAAGTCAAAATCCTCAAGCATTTAGGGAGTTCCACATGACACTACTAGAAAATTGGGGTTTGGAGCCCCCTTACCTGTAGTGACTGCCAATGGCGGTCACTAGGTTTTCCCAAAAACAAAGGGGTCCCCCCCCCCTCCCAAACCCTCCTCCTCCCTCCTCGCATCACCACGCGCCCTCCCCCGTCACTGCGCTCCCTCCCTCACTGCCCTCCCCCGTCATCGCGCGCCCTCCCCCATCGTCGCGCGCCCTCCCCCGTCACCGTGCTCCCTCCCTCGCCACCCTCCCTCGTCTCCCTGTCGGCCTTCACCCTCCAACGTCCGCCCTCCAGCCACCCTCCGCCCTGCCCTCCGCCCTACCCTCCATCTCCTCTAGCCTTCCTCCGCCTCTACCCTTTAGCTCTGACTGCCCTGCAGCTTCCCTCCAGCCACCCTCCGGCCTCCCTCTGCCCTCTGGACTCCTACCACCCACCTTCGGCAGCCCTCTGGCTTCCCTCTTGCTTCCCTCCAGCCTCCCTCTGCCCTCTAGCCTCCCGCCACCCGCCTCCAGCCTCCAGCCCCTCTGGACTCCGACCCCTCTGCCTTCCTGCCTCCGCCCTCGGTCCTCTGCCCCCCCCCCCACACACTGAACACCCCCACCCCCTACACCCCGCCTACCCCAATCCCATCCATCTTCATCCCCTCCCTCATTGCACCACCGCCGCCCGTCCCCTCCCTCACCGCCCTCTCCCTTGTCGCACCGCCGCTGCCCGGTCCCCTCCCTCCCCGCACAACCGCTACTCGTCCCCTCGCCACTGCCGCCCATCCACTCTGTCTCCCCCTGTCCTCGGTCCCCTCCCTCATCATCCCACCCTCGCTGCACTATCGCCACCTCACCACCTCCTCTCCTTCGACTCCTCGTCGCCGCCCGCCGCCTGTCCCCTCACTCGCCACACCGCCTCCGGCTCCGGCTCCCCTCTGCTGCCTCTCCTCTCCCTCGCAGCACCAGCTTCGGCCCCCCTCCCTTCCAGGTTTGTAGCGCATTTAGGTATAAAATGGTCTTTCACTTACTTTATTATTTTATAAATGGTTCACAAACAATTATTTATTAATTATTTTAATTATATTTGATATGAAAAAAGAAAATGTAATATGTATTGTGTAAATTTTTGTTATAGAGATCTTATTATGGAAATAGATGGATTGATCTTCCGAATCAAACAACTAGAGAATACTTAAATGGCATTATGCAGTTTATTGACTTCACCAGAGGATTTGAAAGTGCCCATATTAGTTATCCATGTAGAAAATGTGCTAACAGATATCAATTCACACGAGATACTGTGAAGGAGCACCTATTATTAATGGATTTCTGAAAAATTAGAAGATTTGGACTCGTCATGGAGAAGAATATGTTCATTTTCAAAATACAGATGTAGTTCAGATGGATGTTGATGCAAGGATGAATGATCCAATGCATGAAATGCTTACTGAAATGGTACATGGGTTGGATCCTGAAGGCATTGAAATCGAGAATCTTGAGATCAGTGTGATAAATCTTCGCTTTAGAGAAAATCGTGATTCGAGGAGGTTTTATAAAGCACATGATGATGCAAAAACAGAATTATATCCTGGATGTACTTCTTATAATAAATTATTGTTTATCGTGGAGTTTTTTCATTTGAAGACTTCGAATCACTGGTCAGACACATCATTCGACATGCTATTGGTGTTATTGAAAAAGGTTCTTCATGTCGATGCTATGATTCCCGAGTCGTATTACCACGCTCGTAAGTTGACAGAGAACTTAGGTTTTACATATGAGACCATAGATGCATGTGAAAACAATTTTATGTTGTTTAGAATGGAAACTTCCCTTTTGGATATTTGTACAGTTTGTGGTGCTTTCAGGTGGAAAGAGAACAGGGGAAATCAGACTCATCAAAGTCAGATTGCGATACAGGGGAAACCAATTGTCGTAAAACAAATGTGTTACTTTCCCCTTAAACTGAAGTTGAAAATATTTTTTATGTCATATAAAGTTTCTAATTTAATGAGAAGTAATGTATAAAGAGTTCGTGAAAGTGATATGTTAACCCATCAGGCAGACTCTCGTGCATGGAAGGATTTTGATAAGAGTCATCCCGGTATTGCTAAATATGTTCGTAATTTCCAATTGGGATTGGCAGCAGATGGTTTCAATCCATTCAAGTATATGGTTGGTGCAACTCATACCACATGGCCCATGGTGTTGGTTCTGTATAATATTCCTCAGTGGCTTTGTATGAAGAAATAATTTATATTACTTTCCACTCTTATTGATGGACCTGAAAGTCTGGGGGATAAGATTAATGTTTACCTCCAGCCATTGATTGATGAGTTGAATGAATTTTGGGGAGATGGTGTGATGAATTATAACTGTGAAACGAATGAAATGTTCAAACTACAGTCTACTTTATTGTGGACAATCAATGACTTCCTAGCTTATACAAATTTATCAGGCTGGAGTACGAAAGGGGAATTTTCTTTCCCTCGTTGCAATAAAAGTAAAACATTTGTATGGATTAATCATTGAATAAAATTGGCATACATGGGTCACATACATTTTATCCCCCCTCAGCACAGGTTCATAAAGGACATAGTGGAATTGGATGGTTCTAGAGAGTTCATCCTAGTACCAAACATCATGACAGGAGTTGAAATGTTATCGCAGATTGAGGAAGAAAACATCTGCAAGGTATATGAAATTCAGGATTTGGTGGCTCCTCTAGTACGTAATATTCATTCTGCATGTAGGAAGTGTAGTCACAATTGGAAAAATAAAATTATTTTTTATAGTCTTCTATATTGAAAAACTAACATGCTGAGGCATAATTTGGACATGCAGTGCACACGGTACGACTGATTGTGTCGTTTTCAGCAGTTCAGTGCGCGTTAAAAGGGCGCGTTGGAGGGTCAAAACCACCTGAACAACATCAGAATGCCATGAAATCATTAAATAACAACTGTTGTGTGAGTTTTGAAATGTTTGAACAGACGGCACATCAATCGGATGTTTCATTTGACGGTGGTGACCAGAAACGCGTTTTCGGAGTCATAAAACACCAAAACGGCGTGAGACGGTCAAATTCAGAGAAAACATGCTCTGAATGACCTGAAACCACATGAAAACAATATTAATATTATTCGTGATATTTAGGATGAGACGAAACCCCCATTGGACGTGCGGTGTGTGCGGTACGACTGATTGTGTCGTTTTCTGCAGTTTGGCGCGCACTAAAAGGGCACATTGGGGGGTCAAAACCATCCAAACGACCTCAAAATTCCATTAAATAATACAAAAACAGTCGTGGTGTGAATTTTTAAATGGTCAAGTAGACGTCACATCAATCTGAGGTGTCCTTTGACCATGGTGACTGGAAACACGTTTCTGGAGTCATAAAACACCAAAACGGCGTGAGACGGTCGAATTCAGATAAAACGTGCTCTGAATGACCTGAAACCACAAGAAAACAATATTAATGTTATTCGTGATGTGTAGGAGGAGATTCCACTCCCATAAGCCATGTGGTACCTGCGGTACGACCGATTGTGTCGTTTTCAGCAGTTCGGCGCGCGCTAAAAGTGTGCGTTGGGGGTCAAAACCACTCGAAAGAGCTCGGAATACCATGAAATCATTCGACCACAGCCTTTGTGTGAATTGTGAAATTTTCGGTCAGAAGTCACATCAATCGGAGGTGTTGTTTGACAGCGGTGACCGGAAACGCGTTTTCAGAGTCATAAAACACAAAAACGGCGTGAGACGGTCGAATTCAGAGAAAACGTGCTCTGAATGACCTGAAACCACACGAAAACAAAAGTAATATTATTCTTGATGTGTAGAAGGAGATGCCACACCCATCAGACGTGCGGGGCGCACGGTACGACATATTGTTTTGTTTCCAGCAGTTCGGCGCGCGCTAAAAGGGCTTGTTGGGGGGTCAAAACCACCCGAATGACCTCAGAATTCTATTAAATCATACGAAAACAGCCGCTGTGTGAATTGTGAAATTTTCAGGTAGACGGAACCTCAATCGGAAGTGTCGTTTGACCGTGGTGACAGGAAACGCGTTTCTGAAGTCATAAAACACCAAAACAACGTGAGACGGTCAAATTTGGAGAAAACGTGCTCCGAATGACCTGAAACAACACAAAAACAATGTGAATATTATTCATGACATGTAGGAGGAGACTCCACACCCATAGGGCGTGTGTTGCGCGTGGTACGACCGATTGTGTCATTCTCAGCAGCTCGGCGCGCACTAAAAGGGCGCGTTGGGGGGTCAAAACCAGCCAAATGACCCTGGAATGCCATGAAATCATACGACAATAGCTGTGGTGTGAATTTTGAAATGGTCAGGCAGACGGCACATCAATCGGGCGTGTTTCTTGACCGTGGTGACCAAAAATGCATTTCTGGAGTCATAAAACACTAAAACGGCGTGAGACGGGCGAATTCGGAGCAAACGTGCTCCGAATGACCTGAAACCACACAAAAACAATAGTAATATTATTCATGATGTGTAGGGGGGGACCCCATGCCCATAGGACATGTGTCATGTGCGGTAGGACCGATTGTTTCATTTTCAGCACATCATCACGCGCTAAAAGGGAACGTTGGGGGTCAAACCCACCCGAACAACCACAGAATGTCATGAAATAATACGACAACAGCCGTTGTGTTAATTGTGAAATGGTTGAGCAGGCGGCATGTCAATCAGAGGTGTCATTTCACCGCGGTGATCGAAAACGCATTTTCGGTGTCATAAAACACCAAAACGGCGTGAGACTATCGAATTCGGAGTAAACATGCTCTGAATGACCTGAAAACACATGAAAACAATGGGAATATAATTCATGACGTGTAGGAGGAGACGGAACACCCATCAGATGTGCGGTGCGTGCGGTATGAATGATTGTGTCATTTTTAGCAGTTCGACGTGCGCTAAAAGGGCGCGTTGGGGGGTCAAAACCACCCGAATGACTTTGGAATGCCATTAAATCAAATGAAGTTAGCCTTTGTGAAAATTTTGAAATGGTTGGGTAGACGGCACGTCAATTGGAGGTGTCGTTTGACCGCGGTGACCGGAAACGCATTTCCGGAGTCATAAAACACCAAAACGGCGTGAGACGGTCGAATTCAGAGAAAACATGCTCTGAATGACCTAAAACCACGCAAAAACAATAGGAATATTATTAATCACATTTAAGAGGAGACTCAGCACCCATCGGATGTGCGGTGCGTGCGGTACGACCGATTGTGCCGTTTTCAGCAGCTCGACACGCGCTAAAAAGGCACGTTGGGGGATCAAACCCAGTCGAACGACCTTGGAATGCCATGAAATCATACAAAAACAGTCGTGGTGTAATTTTTGAAATGGTCGGGTAGAATTCATGTCAATCAGAGGTGTCGTTTGACCGTGGTGACCAGAAACACGTTTCTGGAGTCATAAAACACTAAAACGGTGTGAGATGGTCGAATTCAGAGCAAACATGCTCCGAATGACCAAAAACCACACAAAAACAATAGGAATATTATTCATGACGTGTAGGAGGAGACGCCATGCCCATCAGACGTGTGGTGCGCGCGGTATGACTGATTGTGTCGTTTTCAGCAGTTCGTCGTGCGCTAAAACAGCGCGTTGGGGGGTCAAAACCACCCGAACGACCACAGAATGTCATGAAATCATACGACAATAGCAGTTGTGTGAATTTTAAAATTTTCGGGTAGGAGGCATGTCAATCGGAGGTGTCGTTTCACCACGGTGACCGGAAACGCGTTTTCGGAGTCAAAAAACACCAAAACGGCGTGATATGGTCGAATTAAGAGGAAACATGTTCCGAATGACCTGAAACGACATGAAATGGGAATATAATTTGTGACGTTTAGGAGGAGACGACACGCCCATCAGACGTGCGGTGCGTGCGGTACGGCCAATTGTGTCATTTTCAGTAGTTCGGCGCATGCTAAAAGGGCGCGTTCGGGGGTCAAAACCACTCGAATGACTTTGGAATTCCATTAAATCATACGAAAATAGCCATTGTTTAAATTGTGAAATGGTCAGGTAGAAGGAACGTCAATCGATGGTGTCCTTTGACCGCGGTGACCGGAAACGCGTTTCTGGAGTCATAAAACACCAAAACCGCGTGAGACGGTAGAATTCGGAGAAAACGTGCTCTGAATGTCCTAAAACCACACGAAAATAATAGGAATTTTATTCATGATGTGTAGAAGGAGACTCCATGCCCATTGAACATGCGGTGCGCGTGGTACGACCGATTGTGTCATTTTCAGCAGTTCGTCGCACGCTAAAAGGGCGCGTTGGGGGGTCAAAACTACCCAAATGACCTCAGAATTCCATGAAATCATACGACAATAGTCGTTGTGTGAATTGTGAAATGGTCGGACATATGGCACATCAATCGGAGGTGTTGTTTGACCGCGGTGACTAGAAAGGCGTTTCTGGACTCAAAAAACACCAAAACGGCGTGAGACGGTCGAATTCAGAGCAAAGGTGCTCCAAATGACCTGAAACCACATGAAAACAATATAATTATTATTCGTGATGTGCAGGAAGAGACCAAACGCCCATCAGACATGTGTTGTGCGCTGTACGACCGATTGTGTTGTTTTCAGCAGTTCGTCGCGAGCTAAAAGGGCGTGTTGGGGGGTCAAAACCACCCGAATGACCTCATAATGCCATGAAATTATACGAAAACAGCTGTTGTGTGAATTGTGAAATGTTCGGGAAGACGGCATGTCAGTAGGAGGTGTCGTTTCACCACGGTGACTGGAAACGCGTTTCCGGAGTCATAAAACTCCAAAATGGCGTGAGATGGTTTAATTCAAAGAAAACATTCTCTGAATGACTTAAAACCACACAAAACCAATAAGAATATTATTCATGATGTGTAGTAGGAGATTCCACATCCATCGGACGCACGGTGCACGCGATATGACCGATTGTGTCATTTTCAGCTGGTCGGCGCGCGTTAAAAGGGCGCGTTGGGGTGGGGGGGTCAGAACCACCCAAACGACCTCGAAATGCCATGAAATCATACGGCCATAGCCTTGGTGTGAATTTTGAAATGTTTGGGCAGACGACACATTAATCGGAGGTGTCGTTTGACCGCGGTGACCGGAAACGCGTTTCCGGAGTCATAAAACACCAAAATGGCGTGAGACGGTCGAATTCGGAGCAAAAGTGCTCCGAATGACCTAAAACCACACGCAAAAAATAGAAATATTATTCATGATTTGTGGGAGGAGATTCAATTCCCATCAGACGTGTGGTGTGCATGGTACGACTGATTGTGTCGTTTTCAGCAGTTCGGCGCGCGCTAAAATGGAGCGTTGGGGGGTCAAAACCACCTGAACGACCACAGAATGACATGGAATCATACGTCAACAGCCGTTGTGTGAATTTTGAAATGTTCGGGCAGACTTTACATCAATCAAAGGTGTCTTTTGACTTCGGTGATTGGAAATGCGTTTCTAGAGTCATAAAACACCAAAACAACGTGAGACGGTCGAATTCGGAGAAAACGTGCTCTGAATGACCTGAAACCACACAAAAACAATGGTAATATTATTCATGATGTGTATGAGGAGACGGTACACCCATCAGATGTGTGGTGCACGCGGTATGACCTGATTGGTTCGTTTTCAGCAGTTCGGCGCACGCTAAAAGGGCACGTTGGGGGGTCAAAACCACCCTAATGACCACAGAATGCCATGAAATCATACAACAATAGTTGTTGTGGGAATTTTTGAAATGGTCGGGAAGACTTCACATCAATCGAAGGTTTTGTTTGATAGCGGTGACCTGAAACGCGTTTCTGGAGTCATAAAACACCAAAACGGCGTGAGACGGTCGAATTTGGAGAAAATGTGCTCTGAATGACCTGAAACCACACAAAAACAATAGAAATATTATTCATGATGTGTAGGAGGATACTCCATGCCCATTGGACGTGCGGTGCGCGCGGTACGACCGATTGTGTCATTTTCAGCTCTTCGGCGCGCGCTAAAAGGGCGCATTGGGGGGTCAAAACCACACGAACGACCTCAGAATGCAAGGAAATCATACGACAATAGGCGTTGTATGAATTGTGAAATGGTCGGGTAGAAGACACGTCAATCGGAGGTGTCGTTTTACTACGGTGATCGGAAACACGTTTCCAGAGTCATAAAACACCAAAACGGCGTGAGATGGTCGAATTCGGAGAAAACGTGCTCCGAATGACCTGAAACGACATGAAAACAATAGGAATATTATTCGTGACATATAGAAAGAGACGACACACCCATCGGACTTGTGTTGAATGTGGTATGACCGATTGTGTAATTTTCAGCAGTTCGTTGCGCGCTAAAAGGGCGCGTTGGGGGGTCAAACCCACCTGAACGACCTCGGAATGCCATGCAATCATACGGCAACAGATTTTTTGTGAATTTTGAAATTTTCAGGCAGACAACATGTCAATTGGAGGTGTCGTTTGACCGCGGTGATCTGAATCATGTTTCCAGAGTCATAAAACACCAAAACGGCGTGAGACGGTCGAATTCGGAGCAAACGTGCTCCGAATGACCTGAAACCACCAAAAACAATAGGAATATTATTCTTGATGTGTAGGAGGAGACGCCACACAAATTGGACGCGCGGTGCATGCGATACGACCGATTGTGTCGTTTTCAACAGGTCAGCGCGCGCTAATGGGGCGCGTTGGGGGGGAAAAACCACCCGAACGACCTCGGAATGCCATTAAATCATACGACAAAAGCCGCTGTGTGAATTTTAAAATGGTCGTCTAGACGGAACTTCAATCGGAGGTTTCGTTTGACCGCGGTGATCGGAAATGTGTTTCCGGAGCCATAAAACACCAAAAGGGTGCGAGACGGTCGAATTCGGAGAAAAAGTGCTCCAAATGATCTGAAACCACACGAAAACAATAGGAATATTATTCGTGATGTGTAGGGTGAGACGGAATGCCCATCGAATGTGCGGTGTGTGCGGTACGACCGATTGTGTCATTTTCAGCACTTCGGTGCTCGCAAAAAGGGCGCGTTGGAGGGTCAAAACCACCCGAACGACCTCGTAATGCCATCAAATCATACAACAACAGCTTTTGTGCGAATTTTGAAATGTTCGGGCAGACGGCACTTCAATCGGAGGTGGCTTTTGACCGCGGTGACCGGAAACGCGTTTCTGGAGTCGTAAAACACCAAAACGGCGTGAGATAGTCGAATTCGGAGAAAATGTGCTCGAAATGACCTGAAACCACATGAAAAAAACAGTAATATTATTCGTGATGTGTAGGAGGATACGACACGCAAATCGGACGTGTGATGCGCACGGTACGACTGATTGTGTCGTTTTCAGCAGTTCGGCGCGCGCTAAAAGGGCGCGTTGGGGGGGGTCAAAACCACCCGAATAACCTCGTAATCCCATGAAAACATGAAACAACAACCGTGATGTAAATTGTAAAATGGTCAGGCATATGAAACGTCAATTGGAGGTGTCGTTTGACCGCAGTGACTGGAAACGCGTTTCCAGAGTCATAAAACACCAAAACGGCGTGAGAGGGTCGAATTCGGAGAAAATGTACTCCGAATGACCTGAACCCCCAAGAAAACAATAGAATTATTATTATTGATGTGTAGGAAGAGACGAAATTCTCATCGGACGTGCGGTGCGCGCGTTACGAATGATTATGTCGTTTTCAGCAGTTCGGCACGCGCTAAAAGGGCGCGTTGGGGGGTCAAAACCACCCGAACGACCACGGAATGCCATGAAATCATAAAACAACATCCGTTGTGTGAATTTCGAAATGGTCGGGTATACATCACTTCAATCAGAGGTGTCGTTTGACCGTGGTGATAGGAAACGCGTTTTCGGAGTCATAAAACACCAAAACGGCGTGAGACGGTCAAATTCAGAGCAAACATTCTTCGAATGACCTAAAACCACCCGAAAACAATAGAAATATTATTCGTGACATGTAGAAGGAGACTCCACGCCCATCCAACGTGTGGTGCATGCGTTACAACACCTCTAATTGAGGTGTCGTTTGACCGCGGTGACCTGAAACGCGTTTCTGGAGTCATAAAACACCAAAACGGCATGAGATGGTCGAATTCGGAGAAAACGTGCTCCGAATGGCCTGAAACCACATGAAAACAATAGTAATATTATTTGGGACATGTAGAACAAGACTACATGCCCATTGGAAGTGCGGTGCACGCGGTACGACCGATTGTGTCGTTTTCAGCAGCTCGGCGTGCACAAAAAGGGCGCGTTGGGGGTTACAACCACTCGAACGACCTTATAATGTCATGAAATAATACGAAAAAAGCCGTGGTGTGATTTTAAAATGGTCGGGTAGATGGAACGTCAATCGGAGGTGTCGTTTGACCCCGGTGATCGGAAGCACGTTTTTGGAGTCATAAAACACTAAAAAGGAGTGAGACGGTCTAATTCAGAACAAACGTCCTCCGAATGACTTGAAACCACACAAAAAAATAGGAATATTATTCTTGATGTGTAGGATGATACACCACACCTATCGGACGTGCGTTGCATTCAGTACGACCGATTATGTCATTTTCAGCAGTTCGGCGCGTGCTAAAAGGGCGCGTTGGGGGGTCAAAACCACCAGAACGACCACGGAATGCCATGAAATCATACGAAAAGAGTTGTTGTGTGAATTTTGAAATGTTCAGGTAGACATCATGTCACCGGAGTTGTCATTTGACCGAGGTGACCGAAAATGCGTTTCTGGAGTCAAAAAACACCAAAACGGCGTGAGACGGTCGAATTCGGAGAAAACGTGCTCCGAATGACCTCACACCACACGAAAATAATGAAAATATTATTTGTGACGTGTAGGAGGAGACGGAACGCCCATCGGACGTATGGTGTGCGTGGTACAACCGATTGATTCATTTTCAGCAGTTCGGCGCGCGTTAAAAGGGCACATTGGGGGGTCAAAACCACAAGAACGACCTCATAATGCCATGAAATCATATGAAAAAGCTATTGTGTGAATTTTAAAATGGTCGGGAAGAAAACATGTCAATCAGAGGTGTCGTTTGACCGTAATGACCGGAAACACGTTTCCGGAGACATAAAACACCAAAACAGCGTGAGACGGTCGAATTTGTAGCATGCGTGCTCCGAATGACCTGAAACCACACGAAAACAATAGGTATATTAATCATGATTTGTAGGAGGAGACGCCATGGCAATCGGACGCGTGGTGCGCACGTTACGACCGATTTCGTCATTTTCAGCAGGTCGGTGCGTGCTAAAAGGGCGCGTTGGGGGGTGAAAACCACCCGAACGACCTCGTAATGCCATGTAATCATACAAAAAAATATGTGGTGTGAATTGTGAAATAGTCGGGCAGACGACATGTCAATCGGAGGTGTCGTTTGACCACGGTGACCTGAAACGCGTTTCCGGAGTCATAAAACACCAAAACGGCATGAGACGGTTGAATTCGTTGCAAAAGTGCTCTGAATTACCTGAAACCACACAAAAACAATAGAAATATTATTTGTGACATGTAGGAGGAGACACAACGCCCATCGTAAGTACGGTGCGCACGGTACGACCGATTGTGTCGTTTTCAGCCGTTCAGCGCGCACTAAAAGGGCGCGTTGGGGGGGTCAAAACCACGCGAAAAACCACAGAATGCCCTGAAATCATACGACAACAACCATTGTATGAATTGTACAATGGTCGGATAGACGGAATGTCAATTGGAGGTGTCATTTGACAGCGGTGACCGGAAACGCGTTTCGGGAGTCACAAAACAACAAAACAGCATGAGACGGACGAATTCAGAGCAAACGTGCTCCAAATGACCTGAAATCATACAAAAAAAATATGAATATTATTCTTGACATGTAGGAGGAGACGTCACGCCCATCGAATGTGCGGTGCTCGCGGTATGACCGAATGTGTCGTTTTCAGCAGGTCGGCGCACGCTAAAAGGGCGGGTTGGGGGGGGGTCAAAACCACCCGAATGATCTTGGAATGCCATAAAATCATACGACAATAGTCTTGGTGGGAATTTTGAAATAGTCGGGTAGAAGAAACATAAATCGGAGGTGTCGTTTGACCGCGGTGACCGGAAACGTGTTTCTGGAGTCATAAACCACCAAAACTGCGTGAGACAGTCGAATTCGGAGTAAAAGTGCTCCGAATGACCTGAAACCACATGAAAACAATAGAAATATTTTTCGTGACATGTAGGAAGAGACGCCACACCCATTGGACGTGCGGTGCATGCGGTACGACCGATTGTGTCATTTTTAGCAGTTCGACGCGCGCTAAAAGGGTGCATTGGGGTGTCAAAACCACCCGAAAGACCACTGAATTCCGTGAAATCTTACGACAATAGCCGTTGTGTCAATTTTGAAATGGTCTGGAAGATGACACGTCAATCGGAGGTGTCGTTTGACCACGGTGACCGGAAACGCTTTTCCAGAGTCATAATACAACAAAACGGCATGAGACGGTCGAATTCGTAGAACACATGCTCTGAATGACCTGGAACCACACAAAAAACAATGGGAATATTATTCGTGATGTGTAGTAGGAGACGGTACACCCATCAGACGTGCGTTGCGCGCCGTAGGACCGACTGTGTCATTTTCAGCAGTTCGGCGCGCACTAAAAGGGCGCGTTGGGGGGGTCAAAACCACCCAAACAACCTCGGAATGGCATGAAATCATACGAAAATAGCTGTTGTGTGAAT
This sequence comes from Viscum album, assembly GCA_963277665.1. Classification (NCBI taxonomy): domain Eukaryota; kingdom Viridiplantae; phylum Streptophyta; class Magnoliopsida; order Santalales; family Viscaceae; genus Viscum; species Viscum album. The sequence continues at coordinate 1,360,664,846 of OY728162.1, read as the reverse complement.
TGTGAAATGGTCAGGGATATGGAACGTCAATCGGAGTTGTCATTTGACCGCGGTGACTGAAACGCGTTTTCGGAGTCATAAAACACCAAAACGGTGTGAGACGGTCGAATTCGGAGAAAACGTGCTCCAAATGAACTGAAACCACATGAAAATAATTGGAATATTATTTGTGACATTTAGGAAGAGACTCCATGCCCATTGGACTTGCGGTGCGCGCGGTACGACCAATTGTGCAGTTTTCAGCAGTTCGGCTCACGCTAAAAGTGCGCATTGGGGGGGGTCAAAACCACCTAAATGACCTCAGAATTCCATGAAATCATACAACAACTGTCGTTGTGTGAATTTTGAAATGGTCAGGTAGAAGACATGTCAATCGGAGGTGTCATTTGATCGCGGTGACCAGAAACACATTTTCGGAGTCAAAAAACACCAAAACGGCGTGAGACGGTCAAATTTGGAGCAAACATGCTCTGTGTGACCTGAAATGACACGAAAACAATAGGAATATTATTCGTGACATGTAGGAAGAGACGACACACCAATCGGACATACGATGCGCATGGTACGACCGATTGTGTCGTTTTCCGCAGTTTACCGCACGCTAAAAGGGCGAATTTGGGGGTCAAAACCACCCGAATGACCTCAGAATTCCATGAAATCATACGACAATAGCCGTTGTGTGAATTTTGAAATGGTCGGGCAGAAGACACGTCAATCAGAGGTGTCGTTTGACCGCGGTGACTAGAAATGCGTTTCTAGAGTCATAAAACACCAAAACAGTGTGAGACGGTCGAATTTAGATAAAACGTGCTCCGAATGACCTGAAACCGCACAAAAAACAATAGGAATGTGATTCGTGATTGTGGGAGGAGATTACATACCCATCGGACGGGCGATTCGCGCGGTACGACCGATTGTGTCATTTTCAGCAGGTCGGCGCGCGCTAGAAGGGCGCGTTGGGTGGTCAAAACCACCCGAACAACCACGGAATGCCATGAAATCACATGAAAACAGCCTTTGTATGAATTTTGAAATGGTCGGGTAGAAGGAACGTCAATCGGAGGTTTCGTTTAACCGCGGTGAATGGAAACACGTTTCTAGAGTCATAAAACACCAAAACGGCGTGAGACGGACGAATTCATAGAAAACGTGCTCCAAATGATCTGAAACCACACGAAAACAATTCTAATATTATTAATGACATGTAGGATGAGACAGCAAGCCCATCAAACATGTGGTGCATGCGGTACGACCGATTGTGTCGTTCTCAGCTGTTCGGCGCGCGCTAAAAGTGCGCATTGGTGGGTCAAAACCACCCGAACGACCTCAGAATTCCATGAAATCATACAACAATAGCTATTGTGTGAATTGTGAAATGGTCGGCCAGACGGCACACCAATCGGAGGTTTCATTTGACCGCGGTGACTGGAAACGTGTTTCCGGAGCCATAAAACACCAAAACGGCTTGAGACAGTCGAATTCGGAGCAAACATGCTCCGAATGACCTGAAACCACACGAAAACAATGGGAATATTATTCATGATGTGTAGGAGGAGACGCAAAACCCATCGTACGTGCGGTGAGCGTGGTACAACTAATTGTGCCGTTTTCAGCAATTCTGCGTGCGCTAAAAAGGCGAGTTGGTTGGTCAAAAACACCTGAACGACCTCGGACTTCCATAAAATCATACAACAACAGCCATGGTGTGAATTTTGAAATGGTCGGGAGAAGTAATGTCAATCGGAGGTGTCATTTGACTGCGGTGATCGGAAATGCGTTTCGAGAGTCATAAAACACCAAAACGGCGTGAGACGGATGAATTCGGAGAAAACGTGCTCTGAATGACCTGAAACCACATGAAAACAATAGGAATATTATTCTTGATGTGTAAAAGGAGACGGAACACCCACCGGATGTGCGGTGCGTGTGGTAAGATCGATTGTGTCGTTCTCAGCAGTTTGGTGCGCGCCAAAACGGCGTGTTGGGGGGTCAAAACCACCCGAACACCCTCGGAATACCATGAAATCATACGACAATAGCCGTTGTGTGAATTTTGAAATGGTTGGGTAGAAGACACGTCAATAGGATGTTTCGTTTGACCGCAGTGATAAGAAAAGCGTTTCCGGAGTCATAAAACACCAAAACGGCGTGAGACGGTTGAATTCAGAGAAAACATACTCCGAATGACCTGAAACCACCTGAAACCAATAGGAATATTTTTCTTGACATGTAGGAGGAGACGCCAAGCCCATCGGACGTGCGGTGCGCACGGTACGACCGATTGTGTCGTTTTCAGCTGTTCGGCATGCTCTAAAAGGGCGGGGGTCAAAACCACCCGGACGACCTCAGAATTCCATTAAATCATACGACAACAGAATTTGTGTAAATTGTGAAATGTTCGGGTAGACGACCCCTCAATCGGAGGTGTCGTGTGACCGCGGTGACCGGAAACGTCTTTTCGAAGTCATAAAACACCAAAACGGCGTGAGACGGTCGAATTCGGAGAAAACGTGCTCCGAATGACCTGAAACCACACAAAAACAATAGGAATATTATTCGTGACATGTAGTAGGAGATGCCACACCCATCGGACGTGCGGTGCGCGCGGTACGACCGATTGTGTCATTTTTAGCAGCTCTACTCGCGCTAAAAGGGCGCGTTGGGTGGTCAAAACCACTCGAACGACCTTGGAATGCCATGAAATCATACGAACACATCCGTGGTGTGAATTTTGAAATTTTTGAGTAGACGGAATGTCAATCAAAGGTGTTGTTTGACCGCGGGGACCGGAAAAACTTTTCGGGAGTCATAAAACACATAAAGGGCATGAGACGGTCGAAATTGTAGCAAACGTGCGCCGAATGAACTGAAACCACACAAAAACAATATTAATATTATTCTTGACATGTAGGTGGAGACTCCATGCCTATCAGACATGCGGTGTGCGTGGTACGACCGATTGTTTCATTTTCAGCAGTTCGGCGCGCGTTAAGAGGGAGCGTTGGGGGGTCAAAACCTTCCGAACGACCACGGAATGACATGAATTCTTAGGAAAACAGCCGTTGTGTGAATTTTGAAATGGTCGGGTGGACGACACATCAATCAGAGGTGTCCTTTGACCGCGGTGACCGAAAACGCATTTCTCGAGTCAAAAAACACCAAAACTGCGTGATTCGGTCGAATTCGGAGCAAACGTGCTCTGAATGACCCGAAACCACATGAAAAAATTGGAATATTATTCGTCACACGTAGGAGGAGATGACACACCCATCGGACATGCAGTGCGCGCGGTAAGACTGATTGAGTAGTTTTCAGCAGTTCGTCGCGCGCTAAAATGGCGCGTTGGGGGGTCAAAACCACTCGAACGACCTCATAATGCCATGAAATCCTAAAACAACATCCTTTTTGTCAATTTTGAAATGGTCGGGCAAACAGCATGTCAATCGGAGGTGTCGTTTGACCGCGGTGACTGGAAACTCGTTTTCGGAGTCATAAAACACCAAAACGGTGTGAGATGGTCGAATTCGGAGAAAACGTGCTCTGAATAACCTAAAACCACACGAAAACAATAGGAATATTATTCGTGATGGGTGGGAGGAGACTTCATTCCTATTGGACATGTGGTGCGTGCGTTACAACCGATTGTGTCGTTTTCAGCAGTTCGGCGCGCGCTAAAAGAGCGCGTTCGGTGGTCAAAATCACCCGAACGACCTTAGAATGGCATGAAATCATACAGAAACAGTCTTTTTGTGAATTGTGAAATGGTCGGGTAGACATCATGTCAATCGGAGGTGTTGTTTGACCGCGGTGACCGGAAACGCGTTTCTGGAGTCAAAAAACACCAAAACGGCGTGAGATGGTCGAATTCGGAGAAAACATGCTGTAAATGACCTAAAACCACACGACAACAATAGGAATATTATTCTTGACGTGTAGGAAGAGACGACATGCCCATTAGACATGCGGTGCGTGTGGTACGATCGATTGTGTCGTTTTCAGCAGTTCATCGCGCGCTAAAATGGCGCGTTGGGGGGTCAAAACCACCCGAACAACCTTAGAATGCCATGAAATCATAGTACAACCATCTTTGTGTGAAATTTTAAATGGTCGGGCAGAGAACACGTCAATCGGAGGTGTCGTTTGACCGCGGTGACTGGAAACGCATTTCCGGAGTTATAAAACACCAAAACGGCGTGAGACGGTCTAATTCGGAGAAAACGTAATCCGAATGACCTAAAACCATACAAAAACAATGATAATATTATTCGTGATGTGTAGGAGGATACGACAAACTCGTCGGACGCGTTGTGTGCACAGTACGACTGATTGTGTTGTTTTCAGCAGGTCAACGCGCGCTAAAAGGGGGCGTTGGGGGGTCAAAACCACCCGAACGACCTCGTAATTCCAAGAAATCATACAAAAAATGTCTTTATGTGAATTTTGAAATGGTCGGGTAGACGACATGTCAATCAGAGGTGTTGTTTGACCGCGGTGACCAAAAACGCATTTCCAGAGTCATAAAACACCAAAACGGCGTGAGACGGTTGAATTCAGAGCAAAAGTGATCCAAATGACCTGAAACCACACGAAAACAATAAAAAATTTATTCGTGATGTGTAGGAAGAGACGCCACGCCCATCGTACGTGCGGTGCGCACGGTACAACCGATTGGGTTGTTTTCAGCAGTTCGGTGCGCGCTAAAAGGGCACATTGGGGGGTCAAAACCACTCGAACGACCCCGGAATGCCCTGAAATCATACGACAACATTCGTTGGGTGAATTTTAAAATGGTCGGGTAGACGGTACATCAATCGGAGGTTTCATTTGACCACGGTGACCGGAAACACGTTTCCGGAGTCATAACACAACAAAACGGCGTGACACAGTCAAATTCGGAGAAAACGTGCTCCGAATGACCTCAAACCAGACAAAAACAATGGGAATACTATTTGTGATGTGTAGGAGGAAACTGTATGCCCATCAGACGTGCGGTGCACGTGGTACGACGGATTGTGTTGTTTTCAGTTGTTCGGCACGCGTTAAAAGGGCACATTGGGGAGTCAAAACAACCCGAGCAACCTCGGAATGCCATGAAATCATACGACAACATCTTTTGTGTGAATTTTGAAATGGTCGTGCAGACTACATGTCAATTGGAAGTGTCGTTTGACCGCAGTGATCAGAAACGCGTTTCCAGAGTCATAAAACACCAAAACAACGTGAGACGGTCGAATTCAGAGAAAACATGCTCCTAATGACCTAAAACCACATGAAAACAATAAGAATATTATTCTTGATGTGTGGGAGAAGACTCCATGCCCATTGGACGTGTGGTGCGTGCGGTACGACCAATTGTTTCGTTTTCTGCAGTTCGGCGCGCGCTAAAAGGGCACGTTGGGGGGTCAAAACCACATGAACAATCTCAAAATGCCATGAAATCATATGAAAACAGTATTTTGTGAATTTGGAAATGGTCGAGAAGAGGACACATCAATAGGAGGTGTCATTTGACCGCGGTGACCGGAAACACGTTTCCAGAGTCATAAAACCCCAAAACGGCATGAGACGGTCGAATTTGGATCAAAATTGCTCCGAATGACCCGAAACCACACAAAAACAATTGGAATATTATTCGTGATGGGTAGGAAGAGACGACACGCCCATCGGATGTGCGGTGTGCGTGGTACGACCAATTGTGTCGTTTTCAGCAATTCGCCGCGCACTAAAAGGACGAGTTGGGGGGTCAAACCCCCTTGAACGACCTCGGAATGCCATGAAATCATACGAAAATAGTCGTGGTGTGAATTTTGAAATGGTCGGGCATACGGCACGTCAATCGGAGGTGTCGTTTGACCGCGGTGACCGGAAACGCGTTTCCGGAGTCATAAAACACCAAAACGGCGTGAGACGGCCGAATTTGGAGAAAACGTGCTCCGAATGACCTGAAACCACACAAAAACAATAGTAATATTATTCTTGATGTTTAGGAGTAGATTCCACACCCATCGCACGAGCAGTGCGTGCGGTACGACCGATTGTGTCGTTTTCAGCAGGTCGGCACGCGCTAAAAGGGCGCGTTGGGGGGGTCAAAACCACACGAACGTCCTTGGAATGCGATGAAATAATACAACAATAGTAGTTGTGTGAATTGTGAAATGGGTGGCCAGACGGAACGTCAATTAGAGGTTTTGTTTGACCGCACTGACCGGAAATGCGTTTCCGGAGTCATAAAACACCAAAACGGCGTGAGACGGTCAAATTCGGAGAAAACGTGCTCCAAATGATCTGGAACCACAAGAAAATAGTAGGAATATTATTCGTGGTGTGTAGGATGAGGCGGAATTCTCATAGAACGTGCGGTGCGCGTGGTACGACCGATTGTGTCATTTTCAGTAGTTCGGCGCGCGCTAAAAGGGCGTGTTGGGGGTCAAATCAACCCGGGCATCTTCGGAATGCCATGAAATCATACGAAAATGGAAGTTTTGTGAATTGTGAAATTTTCAGGCATACGGCGTGTCAATTGGAGGGGTCGTTTGACCGCAGTGACCGGAAATGTGTTTCCAGAGTCGTAAAACACCAAAACGGCGTGAGACGGCCGAATTCGGAGAAAACGTGCTCTGAATGACCTGAAACCACACAAAAACAATAGGAATATTATTCGTGACGTGTAGGAGGAGACGCCAAGACTATCAGACGTGTGTTGCGCACGGTACGAACATTCCTTTTTACATAACAAAATAATTTCACAAAATAAACCAAATAAGAAAAAAAATCCTGAAATGATAGCATTTCTAAAATTGGGGGTTTTAAATTATTATAGCACCCTGATTTGATGTCAGGTTTAATTTTATTATATGTATATAATAACTGAATAAATATGTGTTATTTATGTTTGTTTTGTTTAGTTTTTTTTTCTTGTTGTTGGTTTATTGAAGCAGAAGATTGAAATGGATAGACCTACTCAGATCGTTGAAGCACGTTTATAAATTATTGTATATGAAGATCTTGATTTTAATGTTGTTTGAAATTGTTTTCCATTTTTTATAAATTTTACCATGTTTTATCTCTGATTTTTCACTATGAATTAAAAAACACAATTTGTACATTTCATTAAAAAAATGAAAATCCACAAAAAATACCACAAATTAATCCTAACATGTTTTTATGTTAAGTTTTTAAAAAGATAGGTTTATATTGAAATAAACAATTTATAAATTTGATAGAATTTATATTTAAAATAGGCTTTCCATTAAGTGGTAGTAAAATTACCTTTTTAGAGAAATACAAATTTTAGGCATAAAATTTGATTTATTATTACCATATGCTTAACAAACATATTGGATGAATAAGAAAAATATTTTATTTTATAATATATATATTTATTTCACTAATAACCATAAATAAATGTATTTTATTTATTTTTTATTATAATAAGACACATTTGTAATCTTAAAAATATTTCATTTATATGAACCGTGATTTTTTTTTTAAAATATACCCGGCCTAGCGACCCCCATAGGCAGTCGCTATAGGCAGCCTGGTACACACGTTAGCGACAGCCATTGGCGGTCTCTAATATTGACCCATCAAATAGCAGAGCGATCGCCAGGCGGTTGCTGTTGGACGAAATATGGGCCACCAAAAGCGACCGCCATTGGCGGTCGCTTTTGGCCTATTGCGACGAGGCTAAAGCGACCGCCAATGGCGATCGCTTGGCAGTCTCTAGAGGCCTATAGTGACTGCCAACGACGGTCGCTATAACCCAATTTTTTATTAGTGATACTTCCATGAATTGTTTTGGTGTTTGAATTGTTCTGAAAAACATTATTGATATAAATGAATTCATAGAAAAAGAATAAAAAAGTATGTTCTCTATTCAAGAATTAATAACTAGAATACCTATCACCACTTTTTTGGGGATTCACTATGGCTTTAGTGATGTAAAAATCTCACCCTTGTTGCTTTGGAGATTATTGGTTGCCTCTGAAAACCCTTTCCTTGGGGAACTGGTTCACAATGTTCCCTAGTTCCTTACAGTTGTAGCAATGGACAATTCATAGTGGGTTGACAAAAACATTACATTATCTTTCCACATTGGTGGGTTTCTTTTGTCCACAATTATTGGCCATGTTCCCTTCTCTTCCGCACCTAAAGCATTTCCTTTTTTTCCCTAGTCAATTTCCAAGGTTCTTCTTTCTACACCTTTGACAAGTGGGGTTATATAATTTCATATCACCATTGGATTTATCCATATGACTTTCAGAATTAATGTATACTTTGCACTTCGTTTCTCCATGATATCCTATTGATTCATGGATCTCCATACTGACATTGAGGGTACATCAAAAAATTTCCTCATACCATTCAATGTCATGGATATCCATCAATTTTCATAGGCTATTCTTTAGCCCACAAAATAAGTTTTCAACCATGCATTGGGGGTTAATGGAACAACAGGAGGCATATTGTGGAATTCTTGTGAAATTTTCCTCATAAGACCCAAAAAATTCACCATTCTTTTTCTTTAGTGCAAGGGAATCTCTTTCCATTTTAATACGGAGTGTGCATGGAGAATATTTAGCAAATTTTTTTCCATAATTCCTTACACTACATTGATTCAATCTCATCCTTAGGGTACATATTCTTGATCAATGTCCACCATTGATCATCTTCACCGTCTATATGATAAAAAACCAGAAGAACCTTCTCTTTTTCAGAACATTGAAAGATGGATAAGATATTTTAAATTGAATTGATCCATTGCTCGATGATAAAGGGATTAGATGATCCATTGAATATTGGACAAATTTCTCACATACAACTCTCAACTATGGGTTTCTCTCTCTGGGGGAGGGGGATGATCCTCCACATATATGTTTCTATTCATAAATTGAGTTAACAGATTGAGTATCATGAAAAAAGTGTGTGATTCCCACTCCCATTGGGATGGACATCTCGTTGGGGAAATCTTCACCATGTCCTTCGCATTAGTTTTTACCATGATTCATCCTCTTTCTTTCCATTGTCTATAATAAAAGGAAAATTAGGGATGTGTACCAAAAACAATTTAAATATATAGGGGAATATAATGACATTAAAGGGATAAGTTCTAAATTACATTTATTTCCTTAACTTATGAATTTATACTCTTCAATCTATGTTATTCAAGATCTAATTCCTAACATATAATCATATTGGAATTTTTTGTTCCCATAATAATGGTTTATAATTATATTTTGAATTGACCAAATAATATCCTATGGGAGTGTAAAACCATGTGTGTAGTATGGCCTGTTGATGTGTACCATGTTACCCCGAGTTAGGCTCGGATCAACTTGTCAAAGTTGTTATTCCTATGTACATATGTTCCAAAACCACATCCACTAGTACTATCTCAATGGGGAATTATTTTCTTGATAAAAAACATACCCTATACTTCCCAAAATTTAAGGATGTTTTATTACACTTAGACATATCCCTGTGGGTTCTCGCATGGGTTTTCGAGTTTTAATCTCAAAAATAACTAAACCTATCCTTTGATACCAAATATAATAACCCAGCTCTTTATTTCATATTTAAATATAATTTAATACATATAAATGTACACAATAAAACTTAAAATATTAAGAGGCATAGTGTATTTTGGGTTTAGGAGCACTAAATAACAACTTAAAACATGAAATACAACATCTTTATTGAATTTGTTTTGACATTATCGAAACATTCATTCATACTTAACACTACATGGGATATCCTGAAGATATACATCAAAAATGGGTGAGATATAAAGTCCAGTAAAAAAATCTACATGAAATAAAATAAGGAATATAGTATATGTTAGATGAGGGATATGAATGAGGTATAAAGGAACTTGAATAATAAGGCTTGATATATCATGCTAATCATAACATGGGAATCGTGGAAACAATATAAAACACTGCATCATAAGCATAAGACAAAGCTAAAATGTGAAGACTTCATTGTGGAAATAATTCCCAAAACAGAATCTGGTACAACCATATCCGAACATGATGTATCTTGATACTAAACATTACCCAATAGATTGGAGTGCTATCAGGGTGCACCCTTCCTAATCATTTAAATCTCATGCTTAACTATGACACATTGATCATATAACATGGGTTCATTCAACACCATGACATTATTCAATAACCTAGGAATGTGGAATAAATACATATAAGTCCATAATAAATACTTATATGTGCATAAAGTTGAATACCCTTAATAGATAAAGGGGTATGGTATTAACTACATGATAATTTTGATATGGAAAGTCATGCTGTAATTTTGGCAGCATACCGACGTCATATAGAAATTCATAAAATGGGTTGATGATAGATAAAGTAGTATATCATCATTTAGACATTAAATTTTCAATAAGATGTTCATGGAAGGACATTACACAACATAATAAATTGTAAATAGAAGGCCTAACATAAGAAAGAAACTTGAAGAATGAGGAGAAATCATAAGAACCCTTATACAATTTCAGCATGGTAACGGGTGTACCTAATTATTATTAGGAGGGATAAATGAGAGTTAAAGTGGTTCTAATTATTTATATAACATGTTGATAGTAATTGGGATAGGTAAAAATTTATCCTAACATATGCAATTGGAAATTCAAAAGGCATATCACAAAGGAAGTGCTTGATTAAAAGAGGAGAGAGAGAATCTCTTACTTGGAAGTGTGATTCCAAAGGCTTGAGAGCATGGGGTCACCTTAGGAGGACTCTAGGGAGTAGATGGATGATTTCAGACAAGCATTAAGGAGTTTCATTGAAGATAAATGGGATATTGAGTGGGTTTATATAGGAAAGAAGGGGGATTTCTTTATTATTTTGGTTTTGGACACTACATAACAAAATATTCAAAACTACAAACCAACCACTGTTTATTGACCAAGGTATCAAGAAAAGGGTAGTGAAAAAAATTATATTATATTTCCAAGGGAAGAAGATAATAAAATATTTACCTTTCTTATGTGGTGGTGAGTCACACTTTCAATGAAATGATTTCAAAATATTAAGATATACTATAAGTCTTGGTTGATTCACTAAGGAATTATAAATAAAATAATACTAAAATCAAATTATTTTAAATGTAAAACATATATTTGGAAAATTATTACTTTTATAGTACTTATTACATCACTATTGGTTTATTATTATGTCATAAAACACACCATATATTTATATGGTATTTAATCATTTTCCCAAAAATTCGATCGTCTCGAACAATTATGAAAAATCAACCATTGAATAATTTGGACATCTGGATTTCTAAATAATATTCATCTTATCTCAATATTTTTCAAAATATGTGAATTTTATATTTTAATAATAAAAACGGATATTTATTGAAAATGATTGGTTTTGGACAAGTAAGAGTTCTTTTGGACTCTTATAAAAATTAATTTTGAAATAATAATAATTTTATGATAATTTATATTTGATAAATATTATTTAATAATAATATTCCATTAAATTATTATTTATCTCAAAATTCCATTATTTCTTAAATTCATTAATTGATTTTGAATATTAACAAAAATACAATTTGTGCTTTAAAAATCGATTACAAAGTAGTAATAATATGATGAAACTATATTCATTATTATATAAAAAATAATGTAAAAACTATTATTACTAGGGTCTTGATACATATACCTTTATTACACCAAAATACTCCCTAAGAGTAAGGTGAGTGATGGTGGGTTTTCATGGTGTCGTTCGGTGAACATTTTTTCATCCATGATCTCAATGAGTTTGAACCTCTCCCATAACAAGTTTCAGTAATGCTTAAGTTGTTGGATATTAGCTTTGGATTGGTCTAGGGAAAAGCCCATATATATTATCTCCCTCAAAAGCTCTAATTAATGGGCTTCATAGTGTATGATCGGACTGATTAAGGTCATTACTTCTTTTGTTTGTTTCAAATAGATTTGGTAAAACCCTGTATTTATAATAGTCAGGTGATCACTATTCAATGACTATATTATAAATGGTTGTGATAATTAATGGTAATTTAAATCAATTGAGATATAATAAAAAAAGTAAGTTCATGTTTTTTCTATAACCATAAGAAATTTTATTCAATCAAAAGGGAAATTGTATTCATAACAATCTGGGTCGTTACACTATGGGCCATAGGGCCTTCTATCCACCAATTTCATTCAGGCCATAGGGTCTTCGAGTTAGTATATGTTGGAAGAAGGAAGACTGACATGGACAAGACAAATAGATCAGAGCAATATGAAGTTAGTTCAGGCCGACATTACCAAGTGGGAAGCCTAAAAAAAATTATAGAAGTTATGATTCCTATTATACATCCATCCATCCCCCATTTATTTGATGTTGGATGGAGGGGTTACCTACCATGTGAACATCTACACATGGGACTAGTCCGAGGATATTGATCAACAGACAGGCAATGTAAGAAAGGGACAGATAGGCATTAAAAGGTGTGAGACTCAAAATAGAGATAGGTGTGCTGACACCTATCATATATCCCTAATCCCACACCATGGAAGGAGGGGGTTGTTCCACAATGTGAAACTACATAAGATGCAATAGTTCATTATATGAAGGGTTGATTAAACTTTTAGACTCAGATCAAGGTATGATGATTACTAGAAATATGAGTGGTGTTCTATATGAATGGATACAAGGCATGATGTAAACTGCTCACTCACTACCTTAAAGGGCCATGTATAGACTTTGGGCATCTCAACCTTCAGGTTACTATATTATAGTGTGCCTTGGAGAAACTGTGATTTTAGGTTGTGAAAGTGGTTACCTCTTAACCCTATTAAAAAGATGGATTTTTTCCTTAATAAAAGGAGAAATTTCCCCTTACCCATTAAAAACAAATCCATCTTGGTTTTTATAAGTTCTAATCCATATACAATTTGTATAATGATTATATCAATTGGAATCGTATTCATTACATAAAATACTACATCACACCACATTCTTGCAAGAGTCTAGACTAGGAAACACTATATAGATAGAGCTGGTGGGAAATTTATCTATTATAGTAGATTTTATTTCATTAAACAAGATCGCCTCATGACCATATAAAAAACCATATCACATATTAATTTTTTGAATCACATCCAATCCAAGGAATTAGGTATCTTTATACATGATGTGGGAAACATATGATAATGTAAGAAGTATTACAAGGTCATGGGTGGAATCACATCACTTGTTAGAAACCTCTAAATTGAATTCCTATCATTCATGTATTTTACCAAGTTGATCAGTCATTATGTTAACCATCATTATTATAAATAAAAATCACAATAGAATCTCTAGAAAATCGTTGTCTAAAATTATCTCTAAGTCGTATCCCATCATACCTCATGTGTTATTTATCATGACCTACCATTTATCCAAGACCTTGTGATAAAAATCATTATTTCTTTTCCAATGGTCACATAGTAGACTCGTCTTGACCAACTACATGGTATACTACCCCATGGTAGTTCAATGAAAATCATCATACACGACCACCACTGGTCTTAACTATTCACCTAACTTGACCTCCCTTGGAGGACACCCTTTTTACATCCTTTTCTTGGAATAAAAGTAAATTCATTAAAAATGATATTTGTTATCCCTCTTGGATAACATAAAACCAATTTTATTTCTCACTCATAGAGAAATACAGTTAATGAATCATTTATTCACCACATATGATACCTCATTATGACACTAAGGTCCTTAAAAATGTCAGATACCTCTTATGGTGTCTCCCAATGTACAACCCAATTTTTAATCCATATGAGTCATAGATAAACCAAGCATCCATGTTAATATGTACAAGATCGCTACTATTCCCATAAAAATAAAAACCTAATCTCGTTTGACCATTATACCTTACTTAGATAATTCACGGGTAAAACACACCCCCTTACCCACACATGGATTCCACATAATAAAGGCCATCATAAATATATGTGGTAATATTTGTAAAAAAACTACCACAACGATTGTGTTAACCCCTTTAGATTTCATGCTCAATAATTTTATGATAATAATAGCTAAATGCTTCATCACCGTATAATTTTAAGAGAGATAGAGAACTAAGGGGGGAGGATTATTTGTGAATAAATTAACCTTAGTTGATAAGGGAATCACTCTCAGTTTCCCGGGATTGAAGAGGAAAGGAAGGTAGAAGAATATTGGAGAAAGGATGGTCTCCCTCTTAATTAGTCACTGAAGGCACCCTAACTTTTAAAGGGGTTTAAAATTAAAATCTATAAATGAAAAAACTACCCCCATATAAACTGGGTGTGGACAATGGAAACCAAAATACTAGTGTCATCCACCAGATATTATATAGAAACACTTATTTTTTGGTTACCACCATCAATCTCTTGGTGTGGTTTCCTGTACATATATTCTTCCAATAGATATATAGTGTCTTTTGATCAGGGCTCTATTGGCTTTATCCTCTTTCCACTTTTTCCATGTAATTACTCGGTTCTTGTAATTATACATCAAGAATAATTTAGTCATAATTTCTCCTCAAATGATATGTTTATATATATTAAAGATTTCTTTCAAGAAGATCCTAGTTGTGAATCCAGAAAATCTCAAAAATGATTGGGTTTCACATCCAAATGAGCCTGAATTTTTTCTAACTCCACTAACATACATTGAAATGGCCCACTATAGAGTAATTTAAATTCATAATTTTTATTATAAATTAGGATGTGTCTCATATGGATCATAATTTGGCCATGTGTTTTGCAATAACTTCATTTTTTGGGTTCTTGGTTGTTTTTGGACTTGAGATTAATGCTTGGGTTGTTTTTTTAGGGTTCCCACTTAACCCAAAAAGGTTATTTTCGATAATCCAAAAAGAGACTATAATGAATTTTATTTACTTTATTACTTAATTCACATGATCCAATATGTTGAATAAAAAATAGATTTTCAGATCTTGTAAGTAATTACATCGAATGATTTCATGACCATTAGATGTGTCTATTTTTATAATTTAGGGTTTTACATTAACAATGGTTTTAAAAGTTAATTTATAGACCGTGTAACTGATTTATAATTAGTATATCCATGGTATAATTGACCATGAATGGTACAAAATATTCAAATCCTTATGAAAAAACAAGTCATAAGTTTCATAAGTAATCTTAGTGAAAGATAATTAATATGACCCCCATTAAAATTTTCAACCCTGATAAATTTTATTATTAATGTCCAAACCCAGTTTTTTTTAATCTTCAATTTTCTTGAATTTTAGAATCCTTAGTTTTTCACTTTATCAATAAAAACACTATCTGAGATCATGATTCAAAAAATAATTCATTCAAATAATAAGTTAAGGTATCATTTAGGATACATGAAAACCATAAGCCATGTGGTGAAAATTGCTTCGCTCGTTTTGTTTTGGGAGAACGCGCCTCACGCGCTGCCTCCTTATAGAATTTGCTCGACCGTTACTTCCTCTTCGGCCTATGCTGTGACGCCGCCTGTTGCTCTAGCGGCTTTCGATCCTGGCTCTTATTGGGGGTGCTCCCCTCGCTTCGTGGCCGCCGACCGATCCCATGTCATCCTGCGGTGCCCCCTCTTGTGGCCCTTCCTTCAAAGAAGTTCTCTGTGCTCCGGCCCGTGGATCTTCTTTTCCTTGCTTTCGTGCAGTGGTTCATCCTTCGTCGTCCGTCTCGAGAGAGGGACAACGGCTCTTAGTGGAGGTCCCGGCTGTTGTGTTTGCCGAAGCAGAGGCTCATCTCAAGTGGACGCTGGAGGAACGGTTTGGTTCGGCGTTTCCTCAGTCCTCGGACTTTCATAGATTTGTGGGGTCGTGGGGTCTGATCTCTCCAGTGCGAATCTCGCCTATTCATCGGAATGCCTTCTGCATTATTCATGGCTCGGAAGCAGACTTTGTCCAGGCCTGGTGCTGGGCACCCCGTTCCCTCGGTAAGTGGAAAGGAAACGCCTGGTTCAGCCCAACATTGTGATGGAGGTTGGATCATTTTCGAATGACAGGGTGGAAGTAGGGAGGCTTGCTTTCTATCATGGCGGCCAGCAGATTTTTTTTTCTGGGTTTTAAAAAATTTAAAATATGATAAAAGGGGTTAGGGTTCGGATAATTTTAAAATTGGGTCCAGGATGCGTGAACGCCGTTCACGCATCCTTCGCCGCGGAAGGATGCGTGAACGGCGTTCACGCATCCCGGACCCCGACGGTAATGCGTGAACGGCGTTCACGCGTCCTTTGCTGACCAGCTAAAGGAAGCGTGAACGCCGTTCACGCATCCTTGCGCGGGAAAAGATGCGTGAACGGCGTTCACGCTTCTCTCCGCGGCGAAGGATGCGTGAACGCCGTTCACGCATCCTTCGCGGACGAGCTGAAGGATGCGTGAACGGCGTTCACGCATCCGGCCAAGAAAAATTATAAAAGGAGGGGTCCCCCCCCAATACTCATTGTTCTCCTCTGATTTTCGTTGCGAAGCTCTGCAGAAATTCTTTCTCAACAAATATTTGCTGCTTTTATTGAGGTAAAATTTCTATTTAATAATTTAATTGTTTATTTGTGTTTATTTATTTCATTTGTATGTTTAATTGTATTTATTTATTTCATTTGTATGTTTAATTGTATTTATTTATTTCATTTGTATGTTTAATTGTGTGTATGATTTATTTATTTCATATGTTATGCATGAAATGTTTTGTATGATTTAATTTTTTGATGTTGAATGTTCGTATGATTTAATTTTTTGAATGTCTGTTGTCTAAATATTGAATGTTTTATGTTATGTCTAAAAGTTTTAATGTTTAGAAAAAGTAATTTATGTTGGAGAAATTTATTTTAATGGATGGTTTTGATGTAAATGTAAATTAAATTACTTTTATTTACTAGTAATAATATTTTTAATCAATAAAGTATAAAATATATTTACTTATATTTTGAAAAGTAGAAGAATGCCCAAAAAACATTACAATTTCATAAAATTTAAAATAACAAAAGTGTTTATTATGTAAATCTCAATTAGATCAGTTATAATAAAATTTATTTAATGTTTTTAATAAATATATATATATATATACACATGAAGTTAAATTTTTGTAAAAGAGGTGTAGTATTTAATATAGATTTTATATAATACGGATAATATAATAAATATACCAAAAAACACGGTATGAGTGATGACTGATCTTGAGATGACCGACCATGCATAATTGAAATTGCATGTTTTATTTTGTGTATGTTGTTATTCAATTTGTAATAATTGCATTTTTTCGGTATTGATGACCTGCGAGTCATCTCTCAGTAAGTGTAAGGACCTGCGTGTCCGTTTAAATTAATTTATGTATTTCATACCCCTAGACCCTCTCACATGCATGTGAGTAAATTTGTAATTAAAAGACTGACGCCCCAAAGAGGTGTCGACGAAGAGGCATCCCCGAAGAGGTGTCGACGAAGAGGCATTTGAGAACTCGTTCGAGAGGAGGCGTTGCTATTTGACAGGAGATTGGCGGTTGCTGCAATATTTGATAATAGAGACAGGAGTTTACTCATATAAATTGTGGTTAGTTTATCAGATAATGATAAACTAATCGCAAGTCTCAAGATCAAGTCATGATTATATATTCATAAGTAATCAAACTTTATGAAACATTATATTAAATTTGCTTTTGTGCTAAAATCACAATCACTATACCTTAACAGTGATAAATCAATACATAAAAAAGTCTCAAGATAATCAATTATTCAAAACCAAATTAAATAATTTAAAATTTTAATGTAGTGTATAATATTTTTAAATTTTTTTTAATAGGTAATTATGTCTGCTCAAATATATTGCAACGGTGAGGTAATTTGTACCGAGCAGGGTTTTAGCTACAGTGTGCCACCTGTCAAAGTGGTAAATCTCCATGGTTGTATGACATTGGATGCAGTTCGTAATAAGATTCATAGTCGGTTAAAATTGAGTGCAGGACAAGCAATCACTTCAATTAGATACCGACATCATCAATATCCTGAGCGTATATGGCACAACGACTACCCTATAGTCGATGATGAGGATTGGATGGAGGCTTCTCAGTTATTCAGGCAACAGTGTATTAATGGTTTGATGGAATTATTTATTGTCATTTCTGATATTGATGTGGTGCAATCGATTACTACAGAACCATGCTTTGTGACCTCTATAGAAGTCGGTCCGTCACAAAAGTCTTCTTTATTGCCTCCTTCTCATACGACTCCTGTGGAAGAATGTAATGAGGAAGATCATCAAAATTTGGAAGGAAATGTAGATGACATCCCTTTCTGTGCTGATATAGTGCAAGAAAGTTTATCTGAGGAAGAAGAATCTGGGGAGTCAGCAGGAGATGATGTGGTTAGAAATGAACCTTCTGAGGTTCCTTTGAGAGACAGACATCCACTACATCCACCAGTTAGTGGTAATCAGCCTTCAGTTTTGAGTTCCTTAGTTGGAGGAATGTCTCGTGAACAACCTTTTGATTGGGATGTCATTACACCAGCTTCTGAATTCCCTGGCATTATAGGGAATATGCCTGCATCAAATGATAATGCCATATATGTTGGGCAGGAGTTCGAAAGTAAACAGGTCATGAAAAATGTGATAAAGCAATACCACATTGAGCGACATTTCACATTTGTGGTTTATGAGTCAAAGAAGACCAAATATCTCATTCGTTGTGAAAAATATGGGTCAGAATGTAAATTTCGATTAAGAGCAGTATTTGATAAATGTTATGGATGTTGGAAGATAACCAAATTAGAAGGCCCACACTCTTGTCTGCATCCCAGCTTGGCACAAGATCACTCTTTTCTTGATGCAGAGTTTATATCTACTGTTATTTGTGAGATGATACGACCAAGTCAGGATGTTCCTGTTGCCCTTATTCAGGAAAGAATTCAACAGTTGTATAACTATAAGGTATCATACAACAAAGCGTGGAATGCAAAACAGAAAGCCATTGTAAAAGTGTATGGTGATTGGGATGAGTCTTATGCGTTGTTGCCCCAACTTATGGAATTGTTGTCTCTCAATAATCAGATTGTTTATCAGTTGGACACTGTTGAGTATGTATCCCAAAATCATCTAGTTGATCGGTCAAAGGTGAAGTTCAAGAGGATTTTTTGGGCATTCAGACCGTGCATTGCTGCATTTCCCTTTTGTAAACAATTTATTCAGGTAGATGGCACATTCCTTTATGGAAAGTATACAGGTGTTCTACTCATTGCTGCCACACAGGATGGTAATCGCGCTCCTCTGCCACTTGCTTTTGCTGTTGTTGAAAAAGAAAATTTTGAATGCTGGAGCTGGTTCTTGGCATGTGTACGTGTTCATGTCACGCAGAAACAGGGCGTGTGTCTGATATCTGATCGTCATCGAGCGATTATAGAGGCCGTGAGTAGTGATGGGGTTTCTTGGACTGAGCCAAATGCTTATCACCGTTATTGCATTAGACATATTGCAAGTAATGTGCATAAGCAGTTTAGAGATGAGGCCATAAAGAAGGCGATCCTCAAATTGGGTATGGTTTTCTAAACTTTCTTTTTTTAACAAAATTTACTATCCATTTTAATACATTATTATGTTATGCTTTCAGCATATGAACCCCAACAAGAAAGGTTTGATCGGCGTCTTGAAGAGATCCGAACAGTTAATGAGGAGGTATATGAATATATGGTACAAATTTCAAAGGAAAAATGGTCATTAGCATACGATGGTGGCATGAGATATGGGCATATGACCACTAATATAGTGGAGTGCATAAATGGGGTCCTCAAGGGTGTGCGAAAACTCCCAATCACAGGGTTAGTGCAAGAGACATTTTTTAGATGTGTTCACTACTTTGTTGACCGGTCCCAAAAGGCCGACCAGAGGATGGAAAATGGAATGCTTTTTACTCAGCATTTTCAAACTGATATTGACCGGATACGGAATGAGGCTTCACAATGGAATGTTCTAGCCTTTGACAGGGAAAATAGGAGTTTTCGGGTAAGAAAGTGCTACGACCAGGGTGCATGCACTAATGGTGGAGTGTTTGTCGTGATGTTGGATAATAGGTACTGTGATTTTGGCAGCTTTCAGGCATTGAGATATCCATGTGTACATGTTATTACAGCTTGCGCTTCGGTAAATATATCGTGGGAGCCATATGTTGACCCGGTGTATCACATGAGCACTTTGGTTAACTGTTATAGTGCTGCTTGGATGCCTGTTGGTGACTTCCATTCTATCACATTGCCTGCTGATCAACCGACCATTGTCACTGATATTTCCAGGTTTTCATAAGTCGGTTTTGGTATCATTTATAATTTTTTCAATGTGTGTCATTTTTAAAATTATTGGCTTCATGCTACTAGGTTGCGGCCTCGAGGAAGACCGAAGTCAACTCGCATCAGAAATGAGATGGATTGGCCTCGGCAACGAGGAGGGAGAATACGATGCAGTATCTGCCACGCAGAAGGACATACTCGTAAGAGATGTCCCCAAGTGGCAGGACAGAGTTCCAAATCTCATCATCCATGATCTAGTCTGTGTACCTGCTCTAAGAGGAAGAGGTTGTGGTTGGTGTTGATGATGAAGAAGAAGAATAAGAAATAGAGGATGAGGATGAGAAGAAGTAGAAGACTAAGAGGAAGAGGTTGTGGTTGAATAAACTATTGTGGAAGTTTCTATAGTTACTTAGGAACTTGATCTATTTGGAATAATGTTAATGGTTATCTAATGGATAATGGATAAATTAACAAACGTAATTTCACAAATAAGAAGAAATAATTAATTTTTCACTTTTTCCTCTTAATTTTTAATGTGGAATAATGTTAATGGTTATTTAATGGATAATGGATAAATTAACAAACGTAATTTCACAAATAAGAAGAAATAATTAATTTTTCACTTTTTCCTGTTAATTTTTAATGTGGAATAATGTTGATGGTTATTTAATGGATAATGGATGAATTAACAAACGTAATTTCACAAATAAGAAGAAATAATTAATTCTTCACTTTTTCCTGTTAATTTTTAATGTGGAATAATGTTGATGGTTATTTAATGGATAATTGATAAATTAAGTAACGATGATATCATGTGTGCAGATGGCAGGTTTTCCATTGCTTACATCTCAGGCTACTCATGTATCACGACTGCTTTTAGAGGGACGTCCTGTGGCTCCCTTGAGTGTACGTAGATCTCACCATTTCCATCATATTGCACCACCTCCCGCTATCGTCCCACATCTTCGTCGA
Source organism: Viscum album (assembly GCA_963277665.1). Classification (NCBI taxonomy): domain Eukaryota; kingdom Viridiplantae; phylum Streptophyta; class Magnoliopsida; order Santalales; family Viscaceae; genus Viscum; species Viscum album. The sequence continues at coordinate 1,360,643,571 of OY728162.1, read as the reverse complement.
GCTGGATTTTATGGAGTAGCGATGTGCGACTTCACGTTTCTTGATCATCAGCTCATTGCCGCACTTGTCGAGAGATGGAGACCAGAGTCGCATACTTTCCATTTCAGTGAGGGAGAGATGACTATTACATTGCAGGATGTGGCTATTATGTTGGGCCTCCCTATCGACGGACATGCTTTGACAGGCCGAGTTCCATCAGATTTTCCTGAGCTTGTTCATAGACTTCTGGGCATAGAGGTCCAGGATGATGGCAGGACCATCGTCGGTGGTAGATTGCGGATGCCTTGGTTAGACCAGCACTTCACACATTTACCAGATGATGCTGATGACGTCACAGTGCTGCGCTTTTCACGGGCATATATTTTGAGGCTGATCGGTGGCACGCTTTTTGTTGACCACTCTACTACTTTTGTGCACCTGATGTATCTATCTTTTTTAGAGGATTTGGACCAGGCAGGTCGATATAGTGGGGGGTCTGCCTGCCTAGCATATACATACAGAGCCCTATGCAGCGCATGTCGCATCGATAAGATGCAGATCACATGATGCATGGTTCTTCTACAGATGTGGGTATGGGAGCACATACCTCGTTTAGCTCCACATGCTCGTGCGCCATTACCCGTAGATATTGTAGCAGAGGCTCCACGTGGACGTTGGTATGTTATTAATTCTTTCTAATATCTAACTTACTTGTATAAAATTCTTTTATGAAATGTAAAAAAAATGTTATCTACAGGTGGAGTCAGGCGCATCGACATTCAGATTCTCCCAGACATGATGTTCACGCCTACAGACTTATGCTAGACAGCATTCGACCAGACGATGTAAGTGATTATTATTTATATTGTTAAATCTTTACTCTTTACTGTAAATCTATTCATTTATTAATTGATTATTCATTTTTTCTTTCAGATTACATGGATGCCATATACAGATGCTATCCTTCAGAGTCTGCCCCCATACTGTACAGTGATGCTTGATATCGGCTCCTGCATGGTTCCACTGATTCATTTTCATATAGTTGAGTGGCATCAGACGGATAGGGTTATGAGACAGTTTGGATTCCTTCAGCCAGTTCCTGACCCGCCCAGTCAGTTGGATTCATTGCATTCCCTGAAGATGTCAGGGAAGAGAGATTTTTATTGGAGGAGCTACCATGAGAGATATGTTGCATTATGGGACAGGCGACGGGAGTCCCAGTTGTGAGGGGCAGGGACAGTATGCTTTCATTTGATGGATCAGATGGATTATGGAGGCTGGTATATCAGGTCTCCCGTCAGATTTCTGACACGGCACGGACGGGGCTTCCATGACTTGGTATGCATTCTTTCTTTCACAGTTCAACATATTTTTTATTCAAATTAGTTAACAACAGAATTTGTTTTCGCAGGATGCTCGTATTTGTCATCTACTGCATATGTCTGATCCAGTGGAGAGAGCTGCCTTTGACCCAGCATATTTTCACAGCCTTGTACGACAGATGCTACCGTCGATGGATGAGATTTATCATGGCATTTTCTTTGATCCACCACCTGCTGCGGAGGCCGCGGAGCCTGCTGCGGAGGCCGCGGAGCCTGCTGCGGAGGTCGCGGAGCCTGCTGTTGTTCCACAGGATGAGGCTGCTCAGCTTGCTCAGCCACATGATATTATTCCACTGGAGGAGGGTGTTCAGCATGACCAGTTATATGCTCCTCCAGCTTCTCAGGCACAGCCACAGGTACTTACAGACGCTGACTGGATTGAGTTCGATGTTTTATTGCAGTCATCCGCAGCAGAGCAGCCATCTACTTCCTATATTGGTGAGAGTTCCAGCCAGCTTCCACTATCCTTAGATGCAGGCCAGGGTACAGGCGGTGAGACTGTACATCCACCGTCTGTCACACAGGAGGATGTTGAGGTGGCTGTCGATGAGGATGCGCAGCGTACGCTAGAGCACAGACGTAGACAGACACGGCGTGGACGCATCCAGTATACGCCTGACTGTGGGACAGAGGAGCATCCACACCGGAGGCGTAGATTAGGTTGATATTTGATTTATGATACGTTTTGTATGTGTATTACTGTTATCTAGACTTCTATTATACCTTTAATAAGTGTCTTACTGTTATCAAATTATCTACCAATGTATATATATATATATGTGTGTATAATAAATAATATGATTAGAAATTCCATAATACTCATATAAATTCAATAAGTTCAAGATAAAGGTTAAATAATAATCCAAGGCTATTTATTTTATGAATAACATATTAAAAGACCAAGTAAAATGTATTGAAGAACTTTAGGAGGATTTTGTTGGCCTACAATTAAATATAGGATCAAGAGAAACTCTTGACTCCTAATATGATATTAGGAAATTAGGTCACACAAGTGATGGAAAAAAGGGAAATTATGGTTCATAGGTCCAAAAAATAGTTAAAAAATGTTTAGGGAAGAAAATGATACATCGTAATGCCACAAATGGTATGGTTATTGTTCATAAACAGAAAGCAGTAATGATTGGTGTCAGAACACAAGAGCCTGTTATGTGGATAAAGATTTATTTTGGTATGAATTAGAATCAGAATATTTAGTGATCTTAAGGAATAATAATTGGTGTATTAGTGATGCACATGAATAAACCATTTATCAAATATTATTTTTGTGGAAATATGGGGAATTCTTAGAATGCTCATTCCATAGCCTTGAGGGTCACTATTTTAGGTTTAGAGGATTTAGACACATGGAAAAATATTTCTCATCAATAATGTATTTTTTAAATTCAACCGATTGAAATTTGTTTAGGTTTTTGATCCACTCAATATAAACTCTCAATCATTCCTCAAGTGTAGTTGGATGGATTCCTTTTTAAATAAAGTTAAAAAAATGTGTTAGATAAAATATTCCACCAAATTCCATATTCACTCCAAATACCAATCCTTATTCTTCATGGAAAATATAAATAATATATTTATACTTTTTTCATATATCTCTTCATTCATACTTTAGTGAACATTTTTGAAAACTCCTTTGCACATTTTTTTCTATTTAAGATAATCTTAAATAATTCTCACTTTTAAAACATGGATAATTATCCAAATATGAAATTAAATTACATAACATGAATCCATAAAAATTATCCAAGCACCACCACTTCACATATTGACATATTGATAAAACATACAACCATTTTTTCCAACAATCTCCCCCTTTATCTTCTGTTGTTAATATCCATTCATATCATAAAAGTTAATATGTGGTAACATCAATTATTCTCCCCCTTATTTAAAATAAAATGAAAAGGATAATTGGACAATTTTAAACTCATATTTCTTCTCAAAAAAATCTTCACATATATTTTAAATAAGGGGATGATATGACATAATACTTGGAACAATGACTTTAGTTAATAAACACTATATCCATATGATCCATCTTGTGTAGAAAGAAATAATTAAATAACCAATATAATATAATCTACCTATAACACATACTCATATGTGATACTAAAATTAGATATTCTCAATTATCAGGATGAGTAATTTTAAGATAAGAAATACATGATCCTGCACACACTTCAAAAAACACATTAGAAAGTTCAAGTGAAAGAACAAATCCCCCTTTTCTCATTTTTTCATTAAATAAGTACTCAACCTTAATGAATATAATTAAGAAAAAATGTAAGATAATGTGAATGGAATACCTCAAATCTCTTATAAGATCCTCCTTAAGAGATGAACTCATTCTTCATCATGGGAATTTATGTACTCCATGATGAACAATACTTCTCCTTCAATTCCATTCAAGTAAACTCAGAACACATAAAATAATAAGGAATAAGGAGGAACCTATTGTATTCTATAGAGGAAACATTCAATGTGAGAGTTTTCTCTCATCCTTTATTTCTTCTTATTTCTAAGCCAAGCATGGGATGTGATTTATTTCTTATTACATGCTTCATGGATTATGCACATATTTCCTTCCCATGAATTTCCTCTTTATTTGGAATACATTTTCCCCCTCCTCCACAGCTGGTAAAACCTCATTATTTCTCTTCCAAATTTTTCATCTTCTCTTCCAAGATTCTTATTACGAGGGATTTGATTTTGGTTCTTTAAACACCATTTTTTGATACTCGTTTTTATCTTTAAAAAAATTGAACTTATTTTCTATCTTAATATGACTTCTTTTAGGATACAAAAATTCCTTGTAAGTCATATGAGTAGAGTTTCTCCACATAGATTATTTACCCTTGCATGTTTTCCTCTAAGTGAAATACCTTTCCATATGATCTAGGTTAGAAAAAATGAATCATTTAGGTATTATGTGAGATGCGTGAACGCCGTTCACGCATCCCCGACCCATTTTTAAAAATATTCGAACCCTATACCCTGTTATCAAATTTTAATTTTCTAAAAACCCAAATAAAAAAATTACCCCCTCAAAGGTGACTGTGCCCTGGGCCCCCACACATTCTGAGGTTCCTTTTATAGGGATTACTGGGGGTGGTGAAAAGTGACCTCATTGAGGCCATGAAAGATTTTTTCCGGGGTGGTTGCCTTCCAAGAGTTGCATGTGCCACTGCCTTGGTGCTAATTCGTAAAATTAAGAACCCTTCCTCTGTTGGAAATCACAACCCAAAACCTGCGGTTTTTCAAAGTGGCCCGCTGCTCTTCCCCATGGAGCATTTTCACATGCAGCCTATTCCCCATGCGGCTCATTACTTTCTTATGCATCCGTTCCAAATTCATATGCATGTATTTATTATTGCTTTGTTTTTTGTTTCCCCTTTAATTTCTATGCGCTGTCAATTTATGTGTTTAGTCTTAACCTATAAATTAGAAAATTGTAGTTCGTGGAAATACATGTGAAAAAAAAGCTTGAAATCTCTTTTCGTATTTATTGTCTCTTTTATTCCTTTTGTTTTCCTCTATTTTTCCCGGCTTGTATAGCCAACAAACTGGTATCAGAGGGTACTACCAAAGCATCCTCCAGTTTCCGAAGATGGCCACCGCGATCCAGCCGCAAGTTCCGACGTTGTCTAAAGACAACTATGAGAGGTGGTACATTCAAATGAAGGCATTGTTCGGGTCACAAGAATTATGGGAGATCGTCATTGACGGGTATGTAGTACCCACTGCGGAGGAAGAAGCCGCCTTCACAAATGAAGAAAAGACGACCGTCAAAAATCAAAGGAAAAAAGACAACAATGCGTTGTTCCTTCTCTATCAAGGTTTGGATGAATCGACGTTTGAAAAAATTGCCGAAGCAATATCGAGCAAGCAAGCTTGGGATACACTTGCCACCATTTTCAAAGGAGTTGATCGTGTGAAGCGGGTCCATCTTCAAACATTACGGCAGAGTTCGAAGCGGCGCGAATGAAGGAATGTGAAAGTATCTCGGATTACTTCTCACGCCTAATTCTCATTATTAACAATTTGAAAAGAAATGGTGAAAAAGTGGAGGATATTCGAGTTGTTGAGAAAGCACTTCGATCGCTCAAAACCAAGTTCGAGCATGTGGTTGTGGCAATCAAAGAGTCGAAAGATTTGGAAAAATTATCAATTGAAGAACTGATGGGGTCGTTGCAAGTACATGAGCAGCGAATGCAGAAGAATGCAGGTTCAACAATAAAAGCATGCCTTAGAGTCCAAGTTGACTCTAAAAAATCAAAAGAATGACCAAGCGCAACGAGGCCGTCATCGTGCGAGAGGTATAGGGTGTGGACATCCTCCAAGCCATCAACAAAAGCAACATAACTTTACCAACTTTCGTGGAAGAGGAAATGGTGGAGGCCGATTCACGCATGGCCGTGGAAATACAAAGAACGTCCAGTGCTACAACTATAAGAAATTCATCCATTTTGCATCTGATTGTTGGAACAAGGTGGATCATGATCAACGATCCAATTATGCTGAAGCATCTCATCATGAAGAAGAAGGTACCACACTCCTCCTAGTAAAAGAAAAAGCATGTGAACGCCCCGATGTATGGTATTTGGACACGGGAGCTAGTAACAACATGAGTGGTAATAAAGAGCTGTTTGAGGAACTCACCGAAGAAGTTCGTGGTGATGTGAGTTTTGGCGACTCGTCGAAGGTGCCCGTTCTTGGAAAAGGTAAAATAAAAATCTTTCTGAATAACGGTGACTCGAATTATATTTCCAATGTGTATTACGTACCAAGTATGAAAAATAATATCATCAGTCTCGGCCAACTCCTTGAAAAGGGGTATGTCATTCAAATGGAAAATTTTTCTTTGTCTATAAGAGATTCTCATAGGAGGCTTGTTGCTCAAGTCCAAATGGCGAAGAATCACATGTTTCCGCTGCACATCAAAACGATGGCCGAGGAGTGTCTATTTGGGCTCATGAAGAATGATTCCTGGAGATGGAATTTTCATTTAGGGCATCTTCATTTTAGCGGGCTTAAACTTCTATCCTCATCAAGAATGGTGCGTGGATTGCCGACGATTGAATCAACAAATCATGTGTGTGAGGAATGTACCCTCAGAAAACAACAAAGGAACTCATTTTCAAGCTGAGTGTCTAGAAGAGCAACGGAACCACTTCAGCTGGTTCACACTGATATATGTGGGCCATTGGAAACACCATCACTTGGAGGTAATAGGTATTTTATTACCTTTATTGATGATTTCAGCAGAAAGTTTTGGGTGTATTGCATCACAGAAAAATCATCTGCTTTCACTCTCTTTAAAACATTCAAAGCTCGTGTTGAAACTGAAAGTGGCCAAAGAATAAAAGTACTCAGATCTGATAGAGGTGGAGAATACACCTCAAATTCATTCCAAGATTTCTGCAGGGAATATGGCATAAAAGAACAATACAGTGCAGCTTATACGCCACAAAAGAATGGAATTGCAGAAAGGAAGAACCGCACTATCCTCGACATGAAGAGGACCATGCTGAAGGAGAAAGGTCTACCAAAGAGTTTTTGGGCAGAAGTAGTGGCATGTACTACCTATTTTCTCAATTAGTGTCCAACGAAGAGAGTCAGGAACTTTACACCACAAGAGTCGTTGACAGGCTACAAATAGAGCGTGGCGCACCTAAGAATCTTCAGGTGTGTCGCCTACGCTCATGTTCCAGAAGCGAGAAGAAGGAAACTTGATGATCATGGTGAGAAGTGCATCTTCATCAGCTATAGTGAATCATCTATAGCCTATAAGCTTTACAATCCACTAACCAACAAAGTAGTGGTGAGTAGAGATGTGGTCTTTAGTGAAGAAGAATCATGGAAATGGGATGATGAAGAACCAAACAAGGATGTTGCAGTTGAAACTGAAAATTCTAAAGAAAGACATGATCATCAGGAGCAGATGCCTGCAACACCTTCCTCGGGAACATCAGTTGTACACAGGAGTTTTTTAGTGCATTTCCTCACTCCTCAAAGCACTCCAGCATATCAAAATTTGGCCAGCTAATCCTCGCCTATGGCTCCTATGAAGATGAAAAATCTGAGTGATATTTATGAGCAGACTGAAGAGGTAAATCTGTTTTGCTTGTATGCAGACCATGAGCCTCTGAAGTTTCAAGAAGCTGTAAGGGAAGATTGCTGGAGAGTGGAAATGGAAGAAGAAATTCATGCCATAGAGAGAAATGGCACATGGGAGTTGACAACACTTCCAAAAATCCAGAAGACTATTGGCATGAAATGGGTGTACAAGATCAAGCGAAAGGCTGATGGCGAGATCGACTACTACAAGGCAAGGCTCGTAGCAAAGGGGTATAAGCAGAAGTATGGGATGGACTATGATGAAGTCTTCGCTCCAGTTTCTCACCTTGATACTGTGAGGATGATTATCTCACTTCTTGTCCATCACAGTTGGATGATCTACCAACTGGATGTGAAGTCTACATTCCTGAATGGAATATTAGAAGAAGAGGTCTATGTTGACCACACTGAAGGCTTTATTATGCAATGGGAGGAAGATAAAGTGTATCGTTTGAAGAAAGCTCTTTATGGGTTGAAGTAGGCTCCACACGCATGGAATGCACACATCGACAGCTATCTTCGAGACAACGGCTTCACCCAATGTCCATATGAGCATGCCGTTTACATCAAGCAGAATGATCGTGGCGATATAATTATTACATGCTTGTATGTTGATGATTTGTTGTTTACAGGGAATTATCGACCAATTTTCGATGATTTCAAGGAGGCCATGTTAAAGGAATTCGAGATGACCGATGGGGGTCTCATGTCCTTCTTTCTGGGCATAGAAGTAAAGCAACAACATGGAGGCATCTATATTTCTCAGAAGAGGTATGCTAAGGAGTTGCTTGAAAAATTCAACATGGCCAATTGCAATGTTGTAAACACACCTGTAGCAACGAGCTTGAAACTAACAAAATATGGTGAAGGAAGAAGCGTTGACTCGACTCTGTTCAAGAGTCTGAATGGAATCCTGAGGTACCACACAATCACAAGGCCATATATTGTCTATTGTGTTGGACTTCTAAGCAGGTATATGGAGGCACCTAAAGAGTCACACTAGCTAGCAGAAAAATGAATACTCAGGTATGTCAAAGGATCATTGGATTTTGGTCTCTTTTATCCATACAACGAAGAAGCAGAGCTTTATGGATACTCAGACAGTGATTGGGGAGGTGACCAAGATGAAAGGAAGAGCACTACTGGGTATGTATTTTTTATTAGATCTATTGCTTTCACCTGGAATTCAAGGAAGCAGAGTGTGGTTGCTTTATCCACATGTGAATCAGAATACATAGCAGAATCATCTACTATTTGTGAGAGAATATGGTTGAGAAGATTGTTGAAAAAAATGAAGAATCCACAGGATGGATCCACGATGATATATGTGGATAACAAGTCAGCTATTGAACTAGCCAAAAATCCAGTGCAGCATGGTAGAAGAAGACATATTGATACTCGTTTTCATTTTCTTAGGGATCATGTGAAACAGAAAACAATGAAATTGGAATATTGTCACATTACCGAACATGTGGCATATATTTTCACAAAGGCACTACCGACAAATGCATTCAAAAGGTTGAGAATGATGCTCAGGATGAAGTCGGTTTTGGTTAGAAGGGGAGTGTTGGAAATCACAACCCAAAACCTGTGATTCTTCCAAGCGGCCCACTTCTCTTCCCCATGGAGCGTTTTCCCATGCAGCCTATTCCCCATGCGGCTCATTACTTTCCTATGCATCCGTTCCAACCTCATATGCATGTATTTATTATTGCCTTGTTTTTTGTTTCCCCTTTAATTGCTATGCGCTATCAATTTTTGTGTTTAGTCTTAACCTATAAATTAGACAATTGTAGTTTGTGGAAATACATGTGAAAAAAAGCTTGAAAGCTCTTGTCGTATTTTTTGTCTCTTTTATTCCTTTTTCCCTCTATTTTTCCTGGCTTGTATAGCCAACATCCTCCATCCTCCACTGCTGTCCAATTAGTCTATATAATTTCCAATATAAAGTCCCTACAAGAATTCTTAATTCCAAATTATCGGCTCATCATCCCTGATGGATTTTAATACAGAAGCATGGATTCGTTAAGGGTTGGCCAATTCAAGAAGCGATTGCATTGGCCCAAGAGATGATCCCAGTTATCAACACAAAGTTGCATGACCGAAACATGGCTCTTAAGCTCGATATGAGCAAAGCATATGATTGGGTGGAGTGGGGATTTATCAACAAGGTCCTCTCTGGTATGGGATTCACTCCAGGGGTGGTTGGTCTTTTCATTCGCTCCTTTAGCTCTTCTTGGATGGCTGTTCATTTTATGGGTAAATTTCATGGTTTTTTCAAGGAAAACCGAGGTCTAAGGCTGGGGGACCCTATCTCTTTGTGTCTTTTTATTCTTTCCCAAGATATTCTCACCCGCCTTGTCCATAAAAGTATATCTGATAGAGAGATCCTCCCATATAGTAGGAAGGTAAAAGCCCCCTCAATTTCTAATCTCATGTTTTCCAATGATACTATTATCATATTGAATGCTTCTAAGTGATCAATTTATTAGATTATCCATGTTTTGGAGGATTACTGTCGTTGGATTGGGAAAGCTGTCAATAAAAACATGAGTAACTTATTCATGTCAAGGGAATGTTCTCCCTCTCGGGAAGCCTCTATTTGACACCTTATAGATATGCACAAGGGAAACTATGATGTTTTTGGGGGTTCCTTTATCTTCATGCGGGCTCAGAATTCAAGACATTGATTATATTGTTTGCTGGATCACTCAGATAGTCCACAACTGGAAAAATATATTCTTGTCATTCGAGGGATGGATCGCCTAGGTCAACAGTGTTCTCCTTAGTACTATTGTTCATGCTCTCTCTGGGGTTAATGCTCTTAAAGGAGTTATTTAGAAAATTGAAATGGTTCTTGCTAACTTAATATGTGATGCCCGGGTGGAGGGGAAGCGTGTTTGGGTGTCATGGGGGAAAATGGTGAGGCCCAATCTAGAATGAGGGATCAATGTTTGTTACCAAGATGATATGCTAATAAGATTACTTGCCAAGCTGGCCTAAGAGCTTCACGATTGTTAGACATTATGGGGCAAGACCATGGGAAGCTCTTTAGTGGATGGTGCGTTGATGGAGGGAATACACATGTCTCTTTTTATGTCCATGCCTATTCCCCTCTATTCTGCCATTCATCCCCATGTTCAGTGGATCATTGGTGAAGGGAAATCCCCCTTCTGGTACAACAACTGGGCAGGAGTTATCCTTGGTTTTCCAGGCTGCCTCGATTACAATATATTGTATGAGGAGGCTAGTATATTTCTAGCCTTCATTGAAGTTATTCTGAATAAGGATCAATTGGATAATTTTCATCTCATTTCTATCTCATTGGAACCTGAAAAGTGTATTTTTTCCCCTTCAAGCATTGACATTTTCTCCACTAAGGGGTTTCGTCGTGCCCTACTGCCTCAACCACAAGAGGATCAGCTGAACTTCCTTTATTGGACTAAGGGGATTCCATCGAAGTACTACTTCCTCACTTGGAGGATCAGACATACCGCTGTTTCTAAATATGAGAACCTCAAGAAATGTGGAAACCCACTGGCTTCTGGTTCCTCATGTGGTGTTGTGTTGGGATTCATCACATTTATGATGAGAGAGAAAATTATTAATGGAGAGATTTATCTCAACATTAATTGGGAATTTTCTCCCAGCATTATGGAGATTTAATTCTCAATATTAATGGATGGAATAACAGTTGTTGACCGCATGTGGGTGTCTCCAGATTTGAGATAAGATATGTTTCTTGGATATGACATATCTTTTAGATTTGGCTGCATGTGTATCTACTAGGATGTGATACAAGAGATCTTGTGATATCTTTTTTCCTTGAGATATATTTTCAGATTTCCATTTCAATCTAGATATGCGGCATATGAGATCCTATAAAAGGGGAAGCAACTAGTGGAGAAAAAAGAGAGAGAGATGATCAAGATGTAGTCCACCAAGAACAAGAGGAAAGGGTCTGCTGCGTTTGCGGTAGTCTGTGTCGGTCATCATCCATGACGAACGTGACATCGACAGTGGATCTATGCTGTGAAAGGATACCTTTTAGGGGTGTGAAGCTCTCCTCGCAATCTTCAGCGCAGTGTAGTTCAGATTTTACACAGTGGTTTTAAGTTCTGAAACCTTCGGAACTACTCTGATTTGATCGGCTTTCATCAGCGGTGGTTTTTGATCTGATCCTGGTGCTTTTTCATCTGCACCTTTTTTTCGGGCATCAATCTCCTGCTTTCACGGTCACATCTATTTGGGTTTCTTTTACAGGTTGCGTTCTTTGTTTTAGGCTAGCTTCAGACTGCATCTGATTTCCGACTATGATTCACTATTTTATTCTTGAGTATTACTTTTGGGATCCCTGTCATTTTTGGGGGAGTCTCTACCGTGTACCTATCTATTTTAGTGGATCCTTTTTCTAGACTAGGTCCCGTGGTTTTTCCATTTTTTTGGGTTTTCCACGTTAAAAAATCCTGCGTGCTGATTTATTTATTCTGCTCATATCGCTTCCATATTTCGATGGGTTTCTCACGACATTTTTGGAAAGCAATTTTTGTTCCAGAATCAATATTCTCCCCAACAAGTGGTATCACAGGTGATGGTTCAGGATTGCAATTTGTGGTGAGAATTTTGGATGTTTTCGAGAGGATCGATGACTCGTGCGTGAGGCAGAATATGCTTTGAAAAGCAGGTTGAGAAAGATGTTCCAGATTGTGTAGAGATCACAATTATGGGGGAGCCAGATATTGTTAATTCTGGTATTGGTGGTGCAGATTCATATATGACGAAGACTTCTGTGTCTGGATTTCTTTTGCAGGGGGAGCTGATATTTATTTTTTTATCAGAAGTGAAAATGGACGTCATCATATTTTCTGCAGATGATGATGATTGATGTGATACTGATCTTTTTCTTTCCAATTGGGTTTGTTGGATATTTTCATTCATTAATGTGCTGATGGGGGAGATTTTTGGGATTCATCACATTTATGATGAGAGAGAAAATTATTAATGGAGAGATTTATCTCAACATTAATTGGGGATTTTCTCCCAACATTATGGAGATTTAATTCTCAATATTAATGGATGGAATAACAGTTGTTGACCGCATGTGGGTGTCTCTAGATTTGAGATAAGATATGTTTTTTGGACATGACATATCTTTTAGATTTGGTTGCATGTGTATCTGCTAGGATGTGATACAAGAGATCTTGTGATATCTTTTTTCCTTGAGATATATTTTCAGATTTCCATTTCAATCAAGATATGCGGCATATGAGAGCATATAAAAGGGGAAGCAACTGGTGAAGAAAAAACAGAGAGAGCTGCTCAAGATGTAGTCCAACGAGAACAAGAGGAAAGGGTCTGCTGCATTTGCGGTAGTCCTTTTGGGTCGTCATCCATGACGAACGTGACATCGACGATGGATCTACGTTGTGACGGGATACCTTTTAGGGGCGTGAAGCTCTCCTCGCAATCTTCAGCGCAGTGGAGTTCAGATTTTACCCAGCGGTTTTATGTTCTGCAACCTTCGGAACTATTCTGATTTGATCGGCTTTCATCTGTTGTGGTTTTGGATACGATCCTGGTGCTTTTTCATCTTCACCTTTTGTTAGGGCATCAATCTCCTGCTTTCACGGTCAGATCTATTTGTGTTTCTTTTACAGGCTGCGTTCTTTGTTTTAGGCTGGCTTCAGACTTCATCTGCTTTCCGACTATGATTCACTATTTTATTCTTGAGTATTACTTTTGATATACCTGTCATTTTTGGGGGATTCTCTACCGTGTACTTAACTGTTTTAGTGGATCCATTTTCTGGACTAGGTCCCGTGGTTTTTCCCTTTTTTTGGGTTTTCAACGTTAACAAATCCTACGTGCTGATTTATTTATTCTGCTCATATCGCTTCAATATTTCTATGGGATTCTCACAAAATTTTTGGAAAGCAATTTTCGGTCCAGAATCAAGATTCTCCCCAACATGTTGATCGTAGGAAGGAAAGAATCTGACACGTTTTCTTCAAGGGAGAGTGGCCTCGTGCGGTCTGTCCTGCCTTTGGCGGCTTCACCACTGCTCTTCATCCATCCATTGATCCATCTTTCTTCATTCACTGGTTTCACAGATCAGGTGATAGGGGTGTGGAAATAATGCCTAGATCGATCGTTTCTCATGCTGGGGTATGGTGTGTCTAGAAAGCAAGGAACAAAGACAGATTTGAGGGAATTGGTTCGTATGGGTAATCCATTTTCGCTCATTCTAGTAGCCTGCTGCTCGCCCTGACCAGGCATTTGGATAACATGAGTGAAGCACTTTCTCTCCAGGTTCTACTTCTAGTGGTTCAGACTAGTCCTACTTCTTTTATTCCTCGCAGCCATTGGGTCTGTTGGCATCCTCCTCTCTTGGGTTTGAAATTGAATATAGATGGTTCATGTATCACCGACATTACGAGGGGAGGTGTAGTGGTCTATAAATTTCAGGGTACCTTTTTGTTCGCGTTCATTGTCTTCTGGGGTATAGGTTCATCTCTTCTAGCGGAAGCTCTCCCGTTTCTTTCTGTCCTTTCCCTTTGCCAGCAAGGGGGTATTGGAATCATCAAAGTGGAAACAAATTCTCTAGTTCTTCTCAAATCGCTGTAGGGAAATGGTAATATCCCTTGGTCCATCTCTTCCTCTATCAGTAAGTTTAGCGCTATCATCCCTATCAATGTTTGGTTGAGACACACCTTGAGAGAGGGCAACAAGGTGGATGATCATTTGGTGAAGCTGACATCAAATGGTTGTGGTATGACATGTTTCTACAACCCAAATCAGCTGACACCTGGGGGTAATCTGGTTAGAGGGGATGCCCTTAGTCTTAATTATTTTAGACCCCCCTAGATATTTTCTTTGGTTGTTCTCCATATTTATTTTCTCCTTTTAAATAAAAAATGATGATAATGATGATAATCCATGTGGATCAATGATATATTATGGAACCATTATTGAGGATTAAAAATTGTATATTGTTAATCATTCTATATAGGGAGAATTTATAAATAAAAATAATTTTTTTTGAAAAAATATAATTTAGGTTTTTGGTTATTAGGGTTATTTTATTTTCTCTCAAATGAATGGTTTTGATTCTTTTGTTTTTAGTAACATTAGTGAATGAGTCATTGCATAACTAATTTAAGAGTATCATGTAAATAAGAAAGTTAATCGTTGATCTATAGATTTAATAAACCATTCTTTGGATAATTCATAAATTATCTGTGAAGAATGTATTAAATATATCTATGAAAATCGAGGTGAATCATCCAAGTATAGTTGTTGGTTTTGGAAAATAGTTTTCCCTTAGAATAAGACAAAACTAAAAACGTGATCAATTGTCACCTAATATTAAGCAAGAGGATACACAGTAATCCAGGCCAAATATTCCACTAGCTACCACATAGATATACTCTATTTGAATAGAGTTTTGCATATAATCATGTATCATATACAAACATTTTCAGCCACTTGTTAATGTTTTTTTTGAAATAAAACTAATAGTGATACAAGACATTTGAGACAAACTTTAATTTTTTGTATTTGGATGTGAAGGAACCAATGTTTATCTAGATTTTTAAATTTTTTGATATATTCCATTATTGCATAATTTTCAAAAATGAAATGTGACTATTATTATTTACATTATTAGTGAGTGATATAGTGATGGGTTAAATCAAAGGGATTCCATAAAGTTCCAAAACTACATGAAAGGCTTTGTCTAAGTCCTTCCTCATAAAAAACATCCCTATATTAAAAAAATTACATTTTTTAACGATATTAAGAATTTACAAAAAAAAATTGAATGTGAATATCTATAAGAATATTGGTAATGTGTTAAAGAGTTATTGAGGAAGTTCAAACAACATGTATTACCAATATGGATACAAATTCAAATAGTCTATAGTGGGATTGTTTCTAATATAAAGTACATTACTAAAACATATATTTATGGAAGAATCATAACAATGAAACTTAATTATTTTTTTTGGATTTTAGGAGGAAATGTCCACTAATTATTTCTAATGGTATTAAGAGTGTAGACATAAAAATAGGATGATGTATAATGTTTATCCAAATATGAAATTGGTTTCGTAGTTTCATATAATTTTAAAAATTTATCTGTATTATATATCAATACAATAACAATGATTATTATTATTGAATACCCACATTGTATTATTTTTGGTGATAATAATTCATTAAGATAACATCCTTGGATAAGTGGAAACCCATCTATGAGTGAGGTGAACAATGTTTCACAAACACAACCCCCAAAAAAATTTCTACCATTTCAAAACCAATCATGAAATGATAATAAAAATTGTGGATTGGAGGATATAAATAAAAAGTTTAATAACTGAGGATGCAAGCACCTTTGGGATATAACCACCAGCAATATAAGAATAATAATTTTGTCCATATGAGGGGAATAAAGTTTATCAGAGAAACTATCTATAATAAGATAACTAAACACTCATCCCATCAAACCAAATCATTGAAAACATTAACAAGAACCTAATTCTACATTAGAGAATAGGATGTATAAAATAATTACAACCACTGAAATAAGATTACAAAATAAATAAGATTCTATTCAGATAGTGAAAATGTTGATTTGAAAAATTTACAATCAAATATTTGGAAGGAAATCCTATACACTTATGTTAAATACTAAAAATTAACTAAAATAGGAGGCCAAATAGGTGTCATTGATATGTAAGAAGGTTCTTTTAACATTAAAGAAGGTACTAGAAGAGGAAAATGATGGAAAAATGATATTGATACAATAAATTATTTGAAGGATGGTGAATTAGATAACATTGATATATATTATTGTCTATAATAATGGTATGATGATAACCAATATAATTTAATGAATGGTCTCTTTGATTATGACCCTCATTCTTTTTAGGATAGTTTGAAGAAATATAAAATAGTTCACTAATTTAGAATGTGTTGACATATTTTTCAGAAATTAAATATCAATATAAAATATAAAAAACCCCATACAAAAATTTCAAGATATAATATATTCAAAAATGAGTCACTATTTAAAAAAATAAGCTAGATGAATTGGGTATCATTTACCTGGGTAAGGAATTCTCTATAGTGGTGTATCATAAATTCGAATAAAAACATAATTATTTGGGACATTTTTCTATACCATGAATTATTAAATTGTGTGAATTTCGGAATGGAAATATGTTATATAGGATTTGGAAGAAACGTTACATCATTTTGTGTATTCAAGAAGCTTACATAAGATGAATTGAATCACGCCTAATATTCTCTTTAATTGAAAAATAAATATGTGAAATACTCAAAGTTTGTTTTTTTGGATGTGTTTTGTAATGTTAAGAAATTATTTTTTTTCTAGTGGAATTCATTATATTTGACATGTATTAGGATTAAAATCTACAACATACATTTAAGGGACCATTCCTTATAATAAATATGGTTTTTAAGAACTTCCATACATGAAAATTGTTTTTTAGGTTATGAAATGAATTAGTCACCTATCAATTTTTGAAATCTATGAAATGATAACCTATTGTGTAAATGACCTTTTTTCACTATTAATAAAATGGGGAGCTATATTGGGTGAAAAGGATGAGATTGAACATCATAATAGTGGAATAAAAATTTTCAAATGAAAAAGAGTTGGAAAAACATGTGGAAGATACAACTTTTTTCTTGGGCCTGGGTGACAATTACTAAAACATTATACGAATTATTGATATCTTAGATGGATATAAGAATAATATCTTTTTCGGTTATTAAGACACCATAACATAAACTGTATCCCATCCCATCATGGTTAATGTATTGTTATTTAGTGGATAAGGATACATTAATGGTCATTTTAAACAATTCCCTTAAAATATATTAAGAATATGCATTGTTAAAAGTATTGAAGCACTGAATGGAGGAAATTTGATATAATATTATCAAAATAATATAAATTAGTAAAATAATTTGTGGTCATATTTTTCTATTGGAAAAAGTTTTTAGGCTATCCCAATAATCACAATGAAGGTTAACCCCTCCCAGGGATGTGTTGGTTAAGAAGAAATTAAACAAATTAATATATTCTAGAACAATCTATATGATATTAAATAGTTTATTGATTATAATACAAAAGGACTTTTGAATTAAAGGTAAAATAATAGTGAACAATAAAAAAAATAGTTTATTCCAATAGAGAAACCCATGTTTTTGAAATTTTGTGCTGAATACCAGATGTTGAATGATTATTAAAGGAAATATCAATCTACTCTTTAATTAAAGGACTAAATATTTGAGATATTAAGTATGGTAAAACATTTATTTCTTATAAGATGTATAATAAATTTATAATAAAATATTTATTCCCTAAAATAGCAATAAATGTTTTTATTCCAATGTATCAATGACACATTCTCATATTGGAAGATGACATTTGGTATATACAATCCTCCACTATAATTCAACTATATATAGTTGATGTATTCAATTATATAAAAAACATATTGGAAATAATTATGGACGAACTCTTTTTCATAGAAAATAATTTGACACGTATTTAAGAATCATACAACTAATTTTATAAAGATATAAGTAAATTAATTTTGTATTAAATTATGAGAAGTTTCACTTCATAGTTAAAAGTATTATTATTTTGCGATGTTGACTATACTAATTTAGAATTTTAGTGGACCCATTAAAAAATTGAGATGATGGTTAAACTTCCAATCTCAAATTCAGTTTATGTGATTTTAAAATTTTAAGAATATACACAATTCTATCAAATATTAATTTGTGGAATCTCAAAGATATCTAAAAAATTAATCATAATTTTCATATAATATTTTTTCATGAAATTTTATGAAACTTGCATAAATTATTTTCAACTATAGAAAAGGGGATTGTATAAAGTTATGATCATGGTTCCCATTAATTTGAATGAACTACTAGATCTCCTGTGTGATGTTAGTGACTATGTGATTGGGGAAATACT
This sequence comes from Viscum album, assembly GCA_963277665.1. Taxonomy (NCBI): domain Eukaryota; kingdom Viridiplantae; phylum Streptophyta; class Magnoliopsida; order Santalales; family Viscaceae; genus Viscum; species Viscum album. The sequence continues at coordinate 1,360,625,061 of OY728162.1, read as the reverse complement.
TGTGAAACAAGTGGTTTACAAATTCATTTCCGTTTATTATACGAGTTGAACTTTATACAAATATTATGATGGGTCATCTTAGAGACATAATAATTCTCATCTTCATGAATGACCAAATTTTAAGGATTATAATACAATTACATTTTTAAATAAAAAATATTCTTAACTAATTTCAGAAAAAGAATTTGTACATAGAAGATATGTGGTATAATGAGAAGATACCTTGGTTATTACGAACCATAATTCTATCAATAAAACATCCACCCATTTTTTTATTTTATATATTATGATTCATATAAAATCACTTAGAGAAGAGAATACAATCTTTATAAATGAGGAATGAATTAAATAAGACGTATTTATAGATGTTAAGGAACATATATGTATGAAATAGTAACATTCCCTTAGGAATAACAATATAAACCTTATGAATAGTGAATAGTTTGAATGAATTGTATCATTACCTATGTAAGTATGAATAAAATTTAAACATCTAATATGTGAATGTATGATGTAATTATATCATAGTATATGTAAATGAATATTTTAAATATTATTAATTATGTGTTGGTATTTGTGGAGTCAAATATTTTTATTTCCATTTTTATAATTAATACAATTATTTAACAAAATATAAAATTTTATAAAATGGATCCATAAATAAATATTTATTTGTCTTATGATTTTAGAATAAATTTATGAGGCCTTAGTTCATTTTTCTGAGTATTATAAAATCGTATATAAATTTAAAATCTATATTTTTTGAGTAAATAATAATTTTATATAAAAATAATCATTCACATGTTTAGAATTTTTTTTTCAAAAAATGGTTTTTATTTATGAATTCTACATGTTGAAATATTGTTATAGTGAATTTTTGGAATTTTTATAAAATACATGACTTTTTGGTGAATAGTAAAATTCAATAATTTAAGATAAATGTTAAAAACAAGATTTATTGAGTCATAAGGGATAGATGTTTGATTTAAGAACATAATATCAAAACATCCTTAATTATTTTAATATATTTGTTGATTATTTTCAAACTACTCATAGACTTTCACCAAAATAATAAACAAATGATAAAAATATTCAAAAATCTGCCCTCTCCTCCACTATAAAAAACTACCCTCTCCCCCTCTTATCATAAATAATCTAATCCATGAAGCTTCAAATTGTTTTTCCCAAAACCTATTTTCATGACTATACTTACATCCATGAGCACATGGTCTTTCCAAGAGACCAAAATCTCTTCCCTTAAGAAGGTTTTCAGGGAGGATATTTCAAGATGTAAATCCTCTTTTTTTTCATTTTTTTTCAATTTATTTTCTTTTCTTAGTCTCTCCTCACCTCCAATGTCCAAATAGTCACGATAAATTGAATATAATCAATATAAAATAATTTTATCTTATTAGTGGAATATCCTTCCTCAAACTACAATCTCTCTCTCTCCCTTTTATTTTAAAAATGAAATCATCTTCTAAGATGTGCCGATTTACAACCTTCGTGGACTACGAACCATCGTTATTCAATTTCTATTTCTCTTTTGGTCATGAAACCATTTTTATGGGTGAAAAATATTTTAAAATATTTATTATTTATTATTTAATGTTATAAAACTATTATATATACATAACACAAATTCATACGACAAAAATAGTTCGTAATAATCAAAATATCGCCAAAATAATGTAATATATTATTAATTATGGTCTATATTATAAATAATCCTCATACCATATAAATAAACAAATTATATCACCATTTAATAATTTATATTTTCATTATTATCATATAATTTCTATTCTTGATAATTATTCCAATTCCACATGAACTTCCAAACTCATATATAGGCACACTGATCGTGAAAACTAATGAAACGAATGCTCACGAGCAATAAATTTGTATCTTATAACTCATCAAAAATTCCACAAATGAACTTAATAAAATTATACTACCTCAAATAAATATATATAAGATTATGAATTAATTAATTAATTAATTAATTTGATTATCTAGGATGATAAGGTCAAGTGCATAATTGAGTCATACATAAGGTAAGGGTTTTCTACCTGAACATCTATTTTCGTTCAGGTTAAAAGTTTTCTCTCATTAAACCATTTAAATTCACTATTATTATTATTATGTAATTATATTAAATTATATTTCAATGTTCTATATATGTTTACTAACCAGATTCATTCTTTATTTGATGGGGAGTTTCATGTTTTAAAAGTAATTTTTTCAAATTCTTCACGACAAACAAGACCGATTCAAGGGAACTTCTCTAATTTTTAACTATTTCCTAGGGGACTCTATAATATGTTTTAAGATACCATTATTTTTATAAAATTACTAATTTTATTATTTAAAAACCATGTTGGTTCACTTTTGGTTTTATAAAAATGTTTTTCCAAATGAACTATTATATTCAACGTAAAAGAGTATTTCTATCCAGAATTTTAAAATGATTTTATCAGATTATTTTCATATATTTCAACATTCGTATTGAATATTATGTTTAACTAGGATTAATAATTTATGATTTCATCTCCATTATATTATTTAATGGTTTATAATTTTTTGACTGTTCATTTTCCACCATTATACCATTCTCTATATTACTCCAAACGATTAGTATTTATGTTTACCAGTTCGAAAAAGTTATTTACATTTCATATGTTAGTTTAAATATGAATGTATATGTTGGTTATGTATCAACCCTTTCATACAAGGAATGCATTAAACTTAGTAAGTTATGGGTTGGGACTGCTATATCCCATAGATGCATTAGTAGGTATCATGAGACAAACTAGCCTAGAATTTTACCCATTATGGATGGTGTCCTGGATGAGGCCTTAATGATATGATTATGATGTCCAAAATTATGCATTCCTTTATTATAAAGCTATTAAATGATAGTCCAAATTATTATAAGACTATTATAATATCTATGGTTTTGTTTTTGTGTGTAATTATTCAATTATCTTATATTCATACCATATTATGCTCAAGCTTTTTTTAATAGCATGTGTACTTTTATTTATTCACCATGCCATATAATTTATTCTTTCACTATTTTATATAACCTTTATGAGCATGTAATATCACCACTTTCTTATGTTTTATTTTAAACAAGGATGTGATGATTTATATTTGGAATAATATGCATGGATAATCTAAGATTTATAGGAGTTACTAATGGATCTACTATATTGTATTTCATTTCAAGTTCTAATAATGAACTTATGAATGTATCTTGTCTTCCAAAAATTCTAAACTATTAGGTAATTCAGGATATTAACTTCCTATAATCAAGTTAATTTAATGAAATAAGGCACATAGTTCAGGAAATTAGCGTCATAGTGTTATATTTGGTATCAAAGGATGTTTTCTGGAAACCTTGGGAACAAGATATAGAAAAATTATATTTGGAAACCAAACCCTAATACAGATTTGAGGAAAATAATTAAAGATCCTCTTATAATTTTGGTAAGTTATATATTATGTGTACATTCATAGAAAATACATCTATATATGGACACTAAAAGTTGACATGGTTCTCAAACAGATGTACCAAGGAGTAACAACTCCTACAAGGTGTTCTGGGCCTAACTCCAGGTAACCCTGTACATGACAATGGGGCTTACGAAGCACCTAGTTTGACACTCCTAGTGGGGGGGGGGGGGTTACTTAGGATAATTCACATTTTATGTACAAGAAATTATGATAGATTTAAAAGTTAAATTTTCTACCAAAAAACCATGTTTATTATTATGAGAATATCTATTAATAGGATTTCGATTTATGTTATGTATTTTTCGTATTCAGGTTATGAAATTTTATTCATAACATAATATACTTTATTAAATTCTTTTGAAATGATGCGTTATGGAAGAAAAGAAAAATGTATGAACCATCACATCCCATGTAGGTATTTCTCTCTTAAGGCAGATAATGATGTTGGTAATAGGGTTTTGACTGGTGCTGAGAAACTTATAACTATACTGGGAAAACTCACTCAGGTATTGAACAATAACCATTCACATATTTATCATCATGATCCACAATGTGGATGAGAATTGTTATACTGCTTTATGTTATAGTAGCCTCCATCAGCTAATTGGAATAAAAACCCATTCATATAATAGTATTGGATAATTTACATAGAAAATATATTTATCACCTTGGGGTGTAACTAAAGGTATAAGGTTGTCATGGAAGTTTATTATCTATCGAGAGATTATGATCAATGGTGGTAATTTATTCAAAACAAAAAGGATGAGAACGAGATTTAAAATATTGAATGGAGGGATTTTAAGGAATATTTCATAGAAAAATATTATCCTTGCAAATAGTGATTAGATATGGAATTGAAATTGTTGAGTCTGAAAAAAAAATAGGATAAAAGTGTTTCAAAGTATGAATCCAACTTTATAATATTAGCAAGGTAGGGTGAATACTACATACGAAATCAAAGGAGCAATACTGATAAATTATTTGATGGTTTAAAACCATTATTCTAAAGGAAAATAGTCTCCCAAAATTTATCATCATACAAATATATAGTCTCATGTGATGTCAAGATAGAAAATTAATTGTCTATGTCTTATGACTTTAAAGGAATGAAAGTGAAGAAGAGGGTTGTTTCACACTCTGGAAAAGGAAATAAGGAAAAGGGGAATAAGGAAATAATTTATTTTCAAATATTATGTTAATTGTTGGAAGAAACACCTCAGTACTTTTCTGAATGCTATGGGATTTTATTACATGTGTGGAGGAGAATACCATCGAGTCCTTGATTGAAAGAGAAATAAAGAAGCAAACATTGTTCAATTATATAGTTTCAAAGTGATTTGACAATATGCAAATTATTTTCCTAAGAATCAATCTAAATTTTTTCCATGAAGGCCAATGGAGAAAGGCCATGCTTATATTGTCACAACTGCTGAGGTTCAAGTTCTTAATGATGAGGTGATATGTACTTTAATAATTTCCTCAAACATAGAAAATGATTTATTTGATTCCAGATCTTCGAATTCTATTATATCATTCCACATTTACATGAAAATTAGATATTTCAAATTGGATTTAATAAATGAGTTTTCAGTAAGAATTATTAAGGGATGTACCATTGCAAAAAAAAATGTGTCGATCAGTCCCCCTTACGAAACAGAAACTTTCTTTATTTTCTACCATTATGATCACACATATGATTTACTTTTATATAATCCATGGTATGGATTGGATTTCAAATCATGATGTGAAAAAGAATCATCACACATATTATTGGATTTACATTGATAATGATTTAGAATCCCTCATCTTTATAGAAGAAGGATCATCATATTATTCTTTTCAATATACACCCCTAATAGCTCTAATAAAGGAAATTCTTGGGGAGGATGCGAATTAAATATTTATCGGTGATGAAATAATTATTATAATTTAGGATTTACCTATTGTGTAGGAATATATTGATGTTTTTAGAAATTATTTACCTGGAAATCCCTCAGAATGGGATGTTGAGTTCTTTATTTATTTAATTCATGGTTCAAGACCTATATTAAAGACGCCTTTTAGAATGTACATTATGAAATTATTGGAACATAATGAAAAACATGAGGAGTTTCATGGTAAAGGATTTATTATCCCTAGTGTTACTCCATGGGGAGCCCCTATAATTTTGGTTTAGAATAATGATTAATCTATGAAGTTGTGAATTGAACATATAGAGATCAATTATATTAAGATAAAGAACATGTATCATATTCCAAAAATTGATGATTTAGTTGATCAACTTCACGAAGCCCAATATTTTTCGTATATTGACCTTGGACATGGATATCATCAACTGCATGTGAGTTAATAATGTATTCTAAAGAAATCATTTTGAACTAGGTGTGGGAATTACGAGTTTATAGTAATTCCTTTTGGAATGACTAATGCACACTCTATTTTCATGGATCTAATAAATTGAGTTTTCCAAAAATATTTTGATAACATTTTTGTAGTATTTATTGATGATTTTTTGATATAATCCAAATGATATGAAGACAATGTGAATTACATATGGATTATTATGAAGAATTTTAGAAGAAATGAATTATATGGGATGTTTAAAAAGTGTGAAATGTGGTTCCAATAAGTTTTTTTTCATGGCCATATTACCTCTAAGGATGAATAATAGTTCATAATATGATGATAATGGCTTTTTAGGAATGGTTTAATCCAATAAACATAACCAAGGTACATAGTTTTAAGGTTTTGTTTCAAAATTTTCCCGTTTAGCCAACCCATTAACCAAAATTACTCATAAAGGGGCTATATTCATATGGATAATAGAATGTGAAGAATGATTTGAAGAATTGAAGAGAATATTATTTAATGCTCCGATCCTAACACTGCCAATCGTAAATGGTGGATTTGTGATCTACAGTGATGCATGAAATAACGAACTTGGTTTTGTACTTATGAAGAATGATAGAGTTATTTCCAGTTCATCTAAGTAATTAAAAATTCATGAATATAACTATCAAACTCATGATCTTGTGTTAGTATTTGTAAGATTTTATATGAAGATATGGATACACTATCTCTATGGAAAAATATGATTGATCTATTTGGATCACAAGAGCTTGAAATGTATCTTCTCACAAAAAATAATAAACATGAGGAAATTATGATGGCTCGATTTACACAAGGGTTAGGATTGTTCCATACACTACTACCCAAGAATAGAAAATAAGGAAGTTGGTGCATTGATCAAGAATGATCATGGAGTTCTAAAAAAAATGAGGATTGGTTGGGATTCTATCTTCATGGTTCTTGTAAATATAGATATGTGAATTTTTGTAGAAGGGGAAAAATCAATAATTTTTCAATTGGATTACCACAAACAATTATTGGAAATGATTAATTCTTCTCTTCCTGATGATGAAAGACTTCAAAATAAAATTAAAGCTGTGAATGATAGGAAGTTGGAAGACTTCATGTATAAGGATGGAATTATGATATTTGGAATGAGGATATGTGTTCCCAATAAACCTGGTCTAAAAATTGTTTTATTGGATGATTACTATATCTCAAATTTATCTAGAAAAACTAGTAGCACTAAAATGTAAAGAGACTTGATGTAACACTTCTGGTAGGACAACAAGAAGTGGGAAATTTCTGATTATGTATCATGATATTTAGTGTTTCAACTAGTGAAGGGTGAAAGATAACATCATAGAGTAGTCATGCAACCTATTCCAATTCATACATGGAAATGGGATGATATTAGCATGGATTTTGTTACTATGTTTCCAAAAACATTATGAAATAACGATGCAATATGGGTGATTGTTGATCTACCTACCAAATCTACATATTTCTTTTCTATAAGGGGTGATTTACACCACAGTGTCTTGGAAGAATCTATATAAATGAATTTTTAAGACTTCGTGGAGAATGTATTTCAATTATGTCAGATCCTAACTCACAATTTACATCTAAATCATGGAAAAGTCTCTATAAATCATTGGATACTATGATTTATTTGAAAATGTATTATCATCCTCTAAGTGAAGGGCATTCAGAAAGGATGATCCAAACATTGGAAGACATGTTCACATATTTCTTAAATGATTTTAATGGTATGTAGGATTTGTTTTTACCTTTGATAGAGTTTTCTACAATAATAGTTTATATTCTTATATTCAAATGGATCCAAATGAAGGATTGTATGTAATGAGATATCGTACACCAACATGTTGGGATGAAGTTGGTGAAAGGAAGATTGTGGGCCCAGATCTTGGGCAGGAAACAAGAATGAAGGTAAAGATTATTCAAACCCATATCAAAGAATCTAAAAAAGGAAGAAGATTTATGCCTTTAATCAATGTAAGGATTTGAAATTTAAATTAGTAGATCAAGTTTTCTTAAAATTATATCCATGGAAGGGGGTTATAAGATTTGGGAAGAAAGGGACACTAATGCGCAGGTAATTTGGACCTTTTGAAATTTGGGTGATAACTAGAGATTTGGATTATCATTTAGAAATGACACCTAGACATTCAAAAGAACACAATGTGTTCCCCATCTTGTTGTTAAGGAAGTACATGTTAGACCCAACAAAGGTACTCACTTCTAAATGTAATGAATTGGAACCTGAATTATCATACTGTAAAGAGCCTATCCGAATTATAGACACTAAAGAATAGGGTTTGAGGAATCAAAAAACATTGCTGGTAAATTTACTTTTTAAAAATCATAAAATTGAAGAGGCGACGTGGGATCCTAAGGAACATAGGATGAAGAAATACCCAAATATTTTTATAAGGTGACATTCTGGAATCTTTTGAAGAAAAAATATTTATAGTAGGGGAGAATGTAACATCACAGAATTATATAAACTATATTCCCCCCCCCTTTCTAATTTTATATAGTATGAATCATATTAAATCATATATTGAACAAAATACAATCTTTATAAATGAATAATGAATGAAAAGTAGGTAGTTCAAGAGGTTAAGGAACCTATACCGATGGAATAGTAACTTACCCTTAGGAACAGTAATATGAACCTTATGAATAATAAATTGGATGAATGAATTGTATTATTACAAATGTATGTATAAATAAACATTAAGCATCTTCTATGTCAAATTAATATATAATTATATCATAGTATAAGTAGATAAAAATTTAAAAAATTATTAATTATGTGTTGGTATTTTTGTGAGTCCTAAATATTTAAATACATTTTTATAATTAGCAAAATTATTTATAAGAAAATCCATTTTGAAAAATTGTCCCATAAATCAATATTTTGTTGTTTTATGTTTTTGGGATAATTTATGAGGCATTATTTTATTTTTTGGAGTGTTATAAAATCAGTTTTAAATATAAAATCTATATTTTTTTTGCGTAAATAATGGTTTTATATAACATACACGTCAAAAAATTGTTGTGGTGAATATTTGGAATTTTTCTAAAATACTTTAATTTTTGGTGAATAGTGAAATACGATAATTTACGATAATTGCTAAATACAATATTTATTGATTCTTAGGTGATGTATTGTTGGTTTAAGTCCATAATATCGAACCCTCCTTCGGTATTTTAATATATTTGAGGATAATTCTCAAACTATTCATATTCTTGAGCCAACATAACAAACAAATGAATAAAATATTTAAAAAATAACCACTCTCCTCTACTACAAAAACCATAATCACCCCTATTCTCATCACTCATATAAGCCTTGAGGATTCTCAATGATATACCCAATATACTATTTTTTAGTATCTCCCCATGTCTAGGATCTCTTGGTCTTGCTGAAAGACAAAAACCTCTTCCCTTAAGAAGGTTCTCAAGGAGGATATTTCAAGAGGTAAATCCTCTTCCTTTTTCATTTAATTTCTTTTTAAATTTATTTTCACTTCATTGTATCTCCTTATATCCTCTATCTAAATGATCATTATTGGATCGAGATTACATCAAATATACATAAGAGGGGGGGGGTGAATTGTGTCTTTTCAAAAATCATCGTGAGATCGTGTTCTGTCCTTTATCTTTAATTAGATAAATTAATGCAGCGGAAATATGAAATGAAGGGACACACAATATATAGTGGTTCGGTGAACAGAAGGACCCTTGTCCGCTCCACCAATGGTCTACTCCACAAGCTTGGCAATTTTCACTATCTGGTCCTCTTCTCAATATACCTTTCAACAACTGAGTGCATGCAGTTGACAACTTTATAATGTAAGGAAAAACACAGCCTTCTGGTTTAATCATAGAACCTACATAGCTTACAACGAGAAGCTGGTCACTCAAGATAAAAAGTATTTTTTTATTTGAAAATACTCTCCCAATTGTTCTTCACAATTGAAATAGAATTCAATTAACAGTAAATGGATCCTCATCTTCAGAAAGAATGATCTTAAAGAAAGAGTCGTTCTCAGTCGATCCCATTTCAGTAGATATAAGAATATAAACCGAAAAATTAGCAGTAGCAGATTCACAATTGATCTTCAATGTTGAATAAGTGAATCTTTTGTCATGTATCTTCAACTTTAACAAATAGATCTTTTATCACTCTTTTTAATCGACAGAAATATAGATCATGATTGACTCTGTTTTTTCTTCTCTTCTAAAATAGCATACATCAGATCTCGTATTTTGATAGATGTATCTACTCTTGTGTTCTTGATCACTATTTTCAAAAACTTACTTACACATACCTTAAAAACACAGATGTAACGAATACTAACTCTGCAAAAATAAGATCCACAATCATCACCTTTTTACTCGCGTAATTCAAGCATTTGAATTTACAGAGTAGTCATAACTCTCCTTGTAATTTTCCATGAAAATATCCTTTTTAATTCGATCCTTAAACGGCTCTAAACTCATCAAAGACGCACATTAAAATCATCTTTTAATCCGACTTAAAATCAGCCTGATAACCCACTTGGAGATAATTGAATAATAATATAAAGTTTAAACTTTTCGACGCCAAACGTAATGTTGAGTTGTAGGATCGAAATAATGATGTAGATGCTCAATATACAAGAGGGGGGGGGGTGAATTGTATAGTTTAAAAATTTCCTTTGAAACCTTTAATGTTGATTACGAATAACTATGTTTTCCATAGATAAGGAAAGTTCTAATTTTAACAAAGTTAAACTAAGAAAATTAACAACACCTCTAACACTAATTGAAAAATTGTAATAAGGAATGAAGTAATAAACTTCAAATTCTATGTACTTGCTTAAAACTAGAATGAGATTCCAAAAGTAGGTTCTGAAAATATGAATCCGGAAATTGAAACTTAACTAAAGATTACAATATGAGATTATACCTTAAAGCGTATAGAATCTAAATGAAACAGAGTATAAGTAGGGTAGTATAATAAAGTTACACTTTCCTTACAATACAATATGCAACAGAAACAAACAGGTAGTAAAACTAAAAATAACAAAATATAAGTCTTTTAAAACAAAGATAAGGGTATCCAACAACCTTGGATAAAGGTCCCTTGATTTATACTTTCAAGCATGTCTGTCTTACCCACACTAGGGTATGCCCTCGATACGAAGATCAGAATCTCTATCTTACTATCCCCTCAAGCCCTCAACTTCAAGGTAGTTGGAACCTCTATCTTCCTCATCAAGGAAGCCCTCTAACTTTAAGGTAGTCGACACCTCTGTCTTCCAATCCTCATAAGTCCTCGAATGTAATCACCAAAATTCGGAGCCGCATGAAGCAAAAACTGAACAAGCGGTTCAGTACGCACAAATCATGAAAAGATTTATCTCTCTAGAAATCACCTTAGCAGCATGTGGTCTCTAGATTGATCAAATTCATTGTGTCTTGAGATCTTTTAAATGAGCATCTATTTATATGCTCGGTCATCCTCCTTTCAAACGGTCATATCTTCCTTAAAATTCGGAGGGACCTGTACACGTGTCCCTTAACCAACGGTTACTTTATAACGGAATAGACGACATCTTTTTTATAACAAAACAAGTGTAACAGAAATTACAACATCATTTCAAGATTAGTTAAAAATATTGGAGTGATGAGTCGGAGTGTAAACAAAATGTCAAAGAGTAGACAAATTATAAAAGTGTAAGATAAATGAAATATCAGAGTCTAACCAAAAATAATATTCTGAGTCTAAATAAATTCGGAGTTTATAAATCAAAGATGATCAAATTCTGTTTAATAGGTGAATTCAGAATGAGAATTCGGAATGAGAATTCATCATCAAAATTCGTAATGAGAATTTGTAATCAGGATTCGTCATTAGATTTCGGTGTCGAACTTCATGAGAGTTCGTATCCAGAATTCGGAGTAGAACTTTATTAGAGTTCGTATCCAGAATTCGGAGTGGAACTTCATTACAGTTCTCATCCAGAATTCAGATCCTAAAACAGAATGCTTCATATCAAAGTTTTAAACGATTCTGAGAATATAGGAATGAATCAGATTCTTATACTTAAGAAATATATGGATATAAATAATGAAAATATGATAAGTATAATTATCCTTATAAAAGTAATTTTCCTTATAAAAGTAATTTTCCTTATAAAAGCAATTTTTCTTATAATAGCGATTTTCCTTATAAAAGCAATTTTCCTTAAATATAAGGTGTTTGTGATTTTCAAAACAAGAAGGAATGGAAAAGTAATAAGGAAAACCTTATTGACTCAACAATCTCCCCCGTTTTGGAAAGCACAAACATCCTTATGATAATGAAAGACTAAGAAAAAAACATTTAAGGCTTATCTCCCTTTAGTTATGGATGTTGATGAATACGACTAACTCCCCCTTAGGCTTTGAAAATCTAAGGATCGTATTCTAGATTTCCGAAATGGTATTCAATTAAGAATAAGAATGTATTATTTAATGAAAAACTCCCCCTTATATAAACTCTATTAGAGTTCTTTTTCTTTCTCCCCCTTTGTTAAGGTTCTTTTTCCTTTTCCCCCTTTGTTAGGGTTCTTTTTCATTCTCCCCTTTTGTGATTTTCAAAAAGGATTCGAGGGAATGGAAAATATAACAAAGTACCTGAAAATTTAGTAACAACAACAATAGAGATGAGAATGAAAGATTTTCATTAGGTTTGAAAGATCAAAAACAAGGAAGCTAAGATACAACAAAAGATCAGATTTGTCTATTTTGGATCTTTTTCATTCGACACGAGACCCTTGAGAATAGTCTTTATCTTCTTCAAGTCATTATGGTCTTCTTCTACTTGCTTATCTAACACAACTATTCTTGCACTTGGAGCTTCAAGCTTTTATTCCTGGGCTTCAAGCTTTTCTTCCTGAGCTTTCAAAACTTGTTCTTTCTTTAAAACCTTCTCTTAAATCTCAATCTGATTATCCCTTTCATTCCTCTAGCTTTGAGAAATATAATTCAGCTTTCCATTCAGATCCCTGTCTTCTTGAATCCGGAAATTATTTTCAGCTATCAACTTTTCTTCAAAGGGAGATATAAGATCATTTAGCTTCCTGTCTTCTGTCTCAAATTCATCTTTAACATTATCTTATAAATCATCCAAGAGACTCATCTCTTCTACAGTTTTCCTTGACCAACTAGTCATTTTCTTACTAGACCTTTTTTGGGCTTCATAGCCGACAAAAAAATTTATGAACTGAGCCTCCATCTCAAAACATTTATCCATAACCATGGATACAGAGTCTGTTTTCTGATTCAAAGTATGTTGGAGCATCTGGCATCTTGAATCAATACTTAAAAAGATCGGAATAGAACCAACCAACTTTTTTAAAGACTGAACAACAAAGTCATGTCCCAACGAAGATGAATCCGAATTCAAGACTTTTCTTGGAGAATTTTCTTCTTCAAATTTCTCATCCTTATTCTTAGAAGAATCACCAACTTCCCTTCTCTTTACAGCCACTGAGCTCGGGGTATCGACAACAAGTTGCTTTCCCTTGTCCTTTTTTGGAATGGATTCCTGTTTCGGGCTTTTCTGTTCACTATTAGACACTTGAACAACATTTTCTTCATCATCAATATATTTTTGAGCACCATCCTCTACATTCTCCATTTGAGAAATATCATGTAGAAGATGTTCTTCCTCTACATGATAAGCTTCTTCTTGTTCTCCTTTTTCCTCATCCTTCCCTGGAGTGACTATCTTAGAGGACTCAGCTTCTGAAGTTCGGAATGACAAATGTTCCGAAGGTGTCTCCTTATAATCTTCTACTTGCTTCAATAAATCTCTGGTCTCACCACTACCTTCAGCAACTGCTTCATCCTCTTCCGCTTTCTAAACCTGCTCAACTTCCTTAACATGCTTAGCTTTTACCTTCTCTAGAGTAATATAGTTTCTTCCTGGAGTCTTAGGTAGAGATTCTAAAGAGAAAGATCTTGGGACTGGAATGTTTTCGGAATCCATCTAATTAAACATCAATAATGTCTGAACCACCTCAGCTTCAAACATCTTCTTCTTAAGATTCTTTTGTTTTAATGGTTTTTCTAGTTCAACCGCTGTCTATTCCTTCAAGGCCTTAGCCTTCGTAGGGTCCAAGCCAAACTGAGGCTCCCCTTGCACTCTCTTGTCTTTGAATTCCCTCCACTTAGCAACTACCTCATCAGGGTAATCTTTCTTCTTTTACAGTTTTGGAGGTGCGGAATGAACTTTCTTATATTTAAGATTCTCTGCATCAACTTCAACTTCATTCAACTTTCTATTCTTCACTGGCTTAGAAGATTCAAGTTCAGCAACTTTCGGAACCGCTTCTTCTTGAACTGGAAAATCAAAGAACTCACTAGTATTCTTGTCAAAATCAACGTTCATCCTTTTAAGGGTATCGTCACTCACCAACATAATTTTTCAAACTCTTGGCTTAGACTTGCAAGCCTCCTTGAAAGACTCAAGGCACCGAACTATAAACTTCGAGATTATTGCTGGATACATTACAATCTGAGCTCTTAGATTCCCTTTCTTAACATTCTCAATGGTAATAAGAATGTGTCTCATCAGATTAAACTTCCTTAGATTTATCATAAAATCTAGAATAAATATATCTCTATTCTTCAAACTATCTTTTTCGCCCTTTCTCAGTACGATAAAGCCTTGTACGCATAATTCTAGAATCCGAAAATTTATAGACAGACTAGCAATATTCAGAGCCTTGTCATCTAACAGTCCGAGAGTCTTCAAAGCCTTTTCCTTTTTGAAACATCCCTTTGATTCTGGCAAAACATGAGTGGTGAAGTCGGCTTCTCCTTCATAGGTCATCCCTACCAAGCTGGCTTCCTTGGTATAAGAAATCCTATAAGTCTTGCTATAAGACTTAAACGACAATTTCTCCCTACCGTCTTCCTTAAAGAAGGAAACTGTCTCAGAGAACTCTAAAAGCAACTCCGAATATACTTCATCTTGATTCCCGGGCTTAGACACAACAACATCTTCCCATCCATTAAGATTTGTGTTCTTGGATATAAGAGAATCATAATTGTTGAAGAAATCAAGATGAACCAACCTTTCTCTATATACTAACATCTGAGAAATCTGCTTAGAGGTTGACATGTCTTGAGAAGCTACTTCCACAGACATTCGGATCTGAAGACTTCTGAGAAGTTCGGAGCGGAGATTGCTAAATATCGGAACGGGTTTAAAATAGGGAGTCAGAGCTTCGGGACACTGGAGCATGAAAAACCGACGTGGGACGACTATTTGGGGTCCCCTTTAAATAGGCAATTATATAACGGTTCATCTTCCTCGATTGATCGAATGGTTGTAAAAAAAATTGAGATCAGATCTGACGGTTGAAAACCAATTCTCAAGAAAATTTGAATCCGATCATTTAAGGTTTTTATTAAAATAATGATTTAAGAAAACTATAATCCTAAAACAAAATATAAGAAAATACCAGCTAGTAAAGTATGATTACGAAAACAAGAGTAAGGAAATCATACCTTTCAGATTGGCCTAGGAGGATTATTCGTAATGGGTAACATCTTTCTTCACTACGGGAAAAAAACATAGATCGCAAAACACACTACAAAAAACTCAATGCGAAAAACCCGGTACGAAAAGAATAATAAAAAACCATTATAAGAATTTCAGTATGAGAATGTCATTACGAATGTCTCAATATAGAAGTCTTACTACAAAAGTCTCAGTACGAAAGTCTCGTTACGAAAAACCTAGTTCGAAAATCTCCATTACGGAAGTTCTTCCTCCTAGAATTTCAATCCAGAAAAATTTCAGTTTTGGAAATTACCATTCCGGAAATTTTAGTTTCAGAAAATTTCCATTCCGAAAACTTATATTCCGGAAATTATAACTAAAAAAAACTTTTGAAAAACAAATTACGAAAATTAAAATTTAGTAACACTAACAAACAAATGTACTCCCCCTATGAAAAAGAATTTATTACTCTAAAGAGATTTTTTTCAACAGAAAGTTAATTAAGAATGATTAACTTACGATTATCATTCCTAAATTATGTTTAATGTATTCAAATCTATCAGAAGACAAAGATTTTGTGAAAATATCAGCAAGTTGATCTTGCGTTCCGATAAACTAAAGAATAATATCTCCATTCAGTGTGTGATCCCTAAGAAAGTGATGCCTAATATCTATGTGTTTTTCACGTGAGTGATGTGCATGGTTCTTACTTAGGGAAATAACACTTGTGTTATCACACAAAATTTGAGTTTTAGTAAAACTCAAGCCATAGTCTGTGATTTTGTGTTGCATCCACAACACTTGAGCACAACAACCTCCAGCTGCTACATATTCGGCTTTAGCAGTGGAGAGTGATACAGAATGTTGCTTCTTGTAAGACCAAGAAACTAGTGAATCTCCTAAGAAATGACAAGTTCCTAATGTACTTTATCTATCCCTTCTACATCCACCAAATTCAACATCAGAAAATCTTTATAGAACAAAATCATTTCCAGAAGTATAAAATAATCCTAGAACCATGGTTCCTTTAAGGTAGCAAAAAATTCTTTTTACTGCCTTTAAGTGAGATTCCTTAGGATTGGATTGATTTCTTGAACATAAGCTTACTGAGAATATTATGTCTGGTTGACTAGCTGTTAAGTAATGTAAACTTCCTATCATACCTCTAAAAGATGTTTGATCTACTAGTTTCCCAGCTTCATCAATATCTAGAGAGTTTGATGTACTAATATGAGTACTTATACTTTTAGTATTGTCATAACCATAGTTTTTGAGAAGATCTTTAATATACTTATGTTGAGATATATAGGTTCCTTCTAGTTTTTGGGAAATTTGAAAAACAAGGAAATAAGTTAACTCATCCATCATACTCATTTCAAACTCAGATTTCATTAGACTTGCAAAAGAGTCGGTTAAAGAATGCTGAGTGGAACCAAATATGATGTCATCAACATAAATTTTAACAATCAAAACATTTTTCTTTTCTTTCTTTATAAAAAATGTTGGATCTGCATTTCCCTTAACATAGTTATTTTGAAGCAAAAATCTAGTGAGTCTGTCATACCAGGCTCGTGGGGCTTGTTTAAGACCATACAGATCTTTGGTATGTCTAAAAACATGATCACGATGTTTTGTATCTTCAAATCCAGAAGGTTGTTCAACAAAAACTTCCTCTTGAACATAACCGTTAAGAAAAGAACATTTCACATCCATTTGAAAAAGATTAAAATTAAAGAATGCTTCAAAGGCAAGTAGAATACGGATAGATTCACGTCTAGCTATTGGAGCATAGGTTTTTTCATAGTCTATTCCCTCTTGCTGATTATAGCCTTTAGCAAAAAGTATAGCTTTATTTCTCACTATGACTCCATTTTCATCACATTTGTTCCGGGAGACCCACTTAACTCCAACAACAGAAGTTTCCTTAGGTCTTTCAACCAATATCCAGACTTTGTTCCTTTCAAAATCATTTAGTTCATCTTTCATAGCTTTGATCCAATCATCATCACCTAATGCTTCATCTGTTCTTTTTGGTTCTAATTGGGAAAGAAATGCTAGATGTTCTATTTCATTTCTTAAGGAACTTCTAGTTCTTACAGGTTGATTTACATCACCAATGATACTATCATTGGGATGATTATTAAGAAACATCTGATTAGGGTTTTAAAAAGCCTGTTCATCAACATTGGGTAGAAAATCTTCTGGGGTAAATGTTTCAGAAGTATCTTTTTGAAAATTTTCCTTATCAGAAGGGTCTTCTATCAAAGGATGACAATCAGTTTTTGAAAACACATCCGCGGATGAATATTTGGATGATTTAAATTCAAAAGGATCCGACTCATCAAATTTTACGTGTACTGTTTTTTCAACAGTACAAGTATTTTTATTGAAAACTCTATATGCCATAGAAGTTCTGGAGTAGCCTAAGAAAATTTCATCATCAGATTTTGGTGCAAATTTATGTATATTATCTTTAGTAATAAAAATTAATACTTTTCAACCAAAAAACGTGAAGTAGGAAAGTCTTCGTTTTCTACCATTCCATAACTCATAAGAAGATTTATTAAGAAAAGGTCTAATCAAAACTTGATTTATAGTATAGCAAGCAGTACTTACAGCTTCAGCCCAGAAATGTCTAGCTATAGAAAATTAACTCAACATGGTTCTAGTTGTCTCTTGAAGAATTCTATTTCTTCTTTCAACTACACCATTCCATTGAGGAGTTCTAGGTGCTGAAAAATTATGATTAATACCTTTTCTACTACAAAATGTTTCAAAATCAGAATTTTGAAATTCTCCTCCACGATCACTATGAATAGTTTTAAATGGAAGGTTTTTCTCATTTTTCACTTGATCTCTAAAACTTTTGAAATAAGAAAAAACTTCATACTTATTTGCTAGAAAATAAACCCAAGTAAATCTAGTGTAATCATCAACTAGAACAAACACATAGTATTTGCCTCCAATACTTCCAGTTTGTATTGGACCAAAAAGATCCATGTGCAATAACTGTAATGCATCAGTTGTTGAGACTTCAACGATTGATTTAAAATAAGATTTATGTTGCTTTTCCATATAGAAAAGGATCACAAACTTTAGAAGAATCAAATCTATGCTCCGGTAGATCTTTAACTAGTTTCTTCTTAGAGAGTTTGCATAAGTTTCTAAGATTTTAGTGACATAGTCTTCTATGACATAACCAAGAATGATCTTCCATTGCACTTAGGCAAGGTAAATCTTGGCTCTTGAGGTCTTCTAAATTTAATGTGTAAACATTCTCTTTCCTATTGGCTGAGAGAATAAATTCTTCCTTGGAATTGTGAACTAAGAACTTATCATTCCTAAAATTCACAAGGTATCCTTCATCACATAACTGACTTATGATAATGAGGTTGTTCTTAAGACCCTTAACAAAAATAACATTTGAAATAAAGGTTTTACCAGTAAGAACAATATTACCTATACCAACAATTTCTCCCTTAGCATTATCTCTGAATTTTACCATTCCTCCTTTCGTTTTGATAATCTTTTCAAAATAGATTTTGTTACCAGTCATGTGCCGGGAACATCTACTATCCATGTGTCATGTGTTTCTATTGTTACTCTCTTTATTTTCCTGAAATCAAGAAAAGAATTATACTTTTGGAATCCAAACTTGTTTGGATCCGAGATTTCCAGATAACAAAATTTTAGGTACCCACGTCATCTTAGAGAAATAAGCTTTGTGAAATCCTAGAGATTGGGTTTTGTTTAAGGAACAATTCTTCACCTAGTGACCACCACATTGACACTTGGTACAAAATGGGACACTTTGAGGAACAAAATAATTGTTACTAAAAATTGGTTTTTCATGGGTATAACCAAATCAGGATTTATTTCTTAAAGGTCATATTTGGGAATACATTTTATCAAAATTTTCCATACCATGGGTAAAGTTTGATAAACACTTCGTTAAGGAAAAAATTTTGGACTTGAGTTTTATAACCAAGTTTTTATCCTAAAAATCATTAGTTTTAAAACTAGAGCTAGGCTCGAAGATACTTTTCTTAGAAATTACTTTTTCTAACTCTTTAGAAAGCTTGTTCTTCTCCTAACTTAATTCCTCAAGATTTTTTGAAATACTTTCAAAATCATCATTTTTCCTATCAAGATCTTCAGAAAGATATGATATTTCTTTCGTAAGAATATTATTCCTAGAGTTTTCCTTATCAAGTTTTTTATTGAGTTTGGAATTCTCAATTTCAAGACGTTTAACAAACCTAGAAACTTCTTCATAAGTAGGTAAAGT
Organism: Viscum album; assembly: GCA_963277665.1. Lineage (NCBI taxonomy): Eukaryota > Viridiplantae > Streptophyta > Magnoliopsida > Santalales > Viscaceae > Viscum > Viscum album. The sequence continues at coordinate 1,360,605,334 of OY728162.1, read as the reverse complement.
ATTTTCTTCATCAGAAGAGGATTATTCATCAGAAGAGTTATAATATTCTCTATTATTATTATATAAAGAAACATTGGTCAATGATTCAAAATTTCATACCTTATCCATAAAACAATGATTATTAATAGGTAGTCTGGCTACAAGACCAAGATTCTTCTGTCAGGAAGATTCATAATCAGAAGATTCATTTGAAGAGTCACCACCACTAGCACTCCAGGTATCACTAGATTTCAGAACATTCTTAGCTTTGGTTTTATAATACTTCTTTTTGTTCCTATCTGAATGACTTTATTTCCTTTCTTTATTTTTGAGCAAAGGGAAATCTGGTCTAATATGTCCAGCTCTCTTGCATTCATAACATGTGACTTCTCTATCTTTCCTATATTTCCTTTCCTTTTTCTTATACTTGGATTGGAAACTTCTTTGGCCAGCTATCTTGTTCATCCTTCGAGAAAGATTTGCTAACTCATTTTCAGATACTTCACTCTCACTATATTCGGATTGGAAAATAACTTTCTTAGACTTGGATCTGTTTACCCTCTCAGGAGTTGTAGCTTTCATTTAATTTGATGTTGTTGTGAAAGCAACAGTACCATTTCCATTTTTTTCTTGATATTGTCAGCATCTCTCTTCATTCTTGTTTCATGTTGATGAAGAGTTCCAAATAGCTCATGAAGAGAAATTTGAGTGACCTTCCTATTCTCATCTATAGCTGTTCTTTTGGATTCCCACTCATTGGGCATTATATCAATTATCTTATCCACAAGTTCTTCATCATCTAACCCTTTATCTCCCATAGACTTTAAACTGTTGACTATAGTCATAAATCTATGTTGAACTTTACAAATTGGTTCACTATAAGGAAAATTAAAGCCATGGTATTCAGCTCTAATCATAGCTCTCCTAGTCTCAATCACTCTAGAATTTCCAAAGTGTGTAACCTCTAACTTCTTCCAGATACAATTAGATGCTTCAGAAAAAGAAATTTGGCTATATATATTTCTAGTCATTGAACAATGTAAGGTATTGCGTACCTTATAATTGAGTTGATACTATTGCTTTTCCTAGTTAGTGAAAGTTCTATCTTCCTTATAAGGAATTTTATACTCTCCAGTAAGCATAAAAAAGTTGTCCACTCCAGTATTGATAATAAAAGTCTTCATTCGATCTCTTTAGTACTCATAGTCATTACCATCAAAGATTGGTGGTCTTGTAGGATTTAGATTTTCAATGGAACCAACATTGACTCTTTCATACTTAAAATAACCTTCTGTATGCAAACTTGTTAGTTGAAAAAGTTCGTAATCACACTGTTCGGAATGAAAAATTTTGGAATGACAAAGTTAGGAATGACAAAGAACATTATAAGCAAGTATAAAGAATAAAGGAAAATGAACAAGAAAAACATAAACGTGAGTATAAGTATTTCAGAGACCTCCTCTGATACCAATTATAGGATCGAAATAATGATGTAGATGCTCAATATAGAAGGGGGGGGGGTGAATTGTACACTTTAAAAATATCCTTTGAAACCTTTAAAGTTGATTACGAATAACTATGTTTTCCTTAGATAAGGAAAGTTCTAAGTTTAACAAAGTTAAACTAAGAAAATTCACAATACCTCTAACACCAATTGAAAAATTGGAATAAGGAATGAAGTTATAAACTTCAAGTTCTATGTTCTTTCTTAAAACTAGAAAGAGATTCCGAAAGTAGGTTCTGAAAATATGGATTCGGAAATTGAAACTTAACTAAAGATTACAATATGAGATTCTACCTTAAAGCATATAGAATCTAAATGAAACAGAGTACAATTAGGGAAGTATAAGAAAGTTATACATTCCTTACAATACAATAGGCAACGGAAACAAACATGTAGTAAAACTACAAATAACAAAATATAAGTCTTTTAACCCAAAGAGAAGGGTATCCAACAGCCTTGGATAAATTTACCTTGATTTATACTTTCAAGCAAGTCTGTCTTACCCACACCAGGGTAATCCCTCGATACGAAGATCGGAATCTCTGTCTTACTCTCCCCGCAAGCCCTCAACATCAAGGTAGTTGGAACCTCTATCTTCCTCAGCAAGGAATCCCTCTAACTTTAAGGTAGTCGGCACCTCTGTCTTCCTATCCTCGGAAGTCCTCGAATGTAATGACCAACATTCGGAGTCGCACGAAGCATAAACTGAATGAACGTTTCAGTACGCACAAAGAATGAAAATATTTCTCTCTCTAGAAATCACCTTAGCAGTGTGTGGTCTCTAGATCGATCAACTTCATTGTGTCTTGAGCTCTTTCAAATGAGATCCTATTTATAGGCTCAGTCGGCCTCTTTTCCAATGGTCATATCTTTCTTAAAATTCGGAGGGACCTGTACACGTGTCACTTAACCAACAGTTAGTTTATAACAGAATAGATGACATCGTTTTATAACAAAAAAAGTGTAACAGAAAGTACGACATCGTTTCAAGATTAGTTAAAAAGTTTGGAGTGAAGATTTAGAGTGTAAACAAAATGTCAAAGAGTAGAAAAATTATAAAAGTGTAAGCAAAATGAAATTTCAGAGTCTAACCAAAAATAATATTCTGAGTCTAAATAAATTTCTTAGTGTATAATGCAAAAATGATCATATTCTGTTTAATAGGTGAATTCAGAATGAGAATTCGGAATGAGAATTCGTCATCAGAATTTGTAATGAGAATTCGTAATCAGGATTTGTCATTAGATTTCGGTGTCGAACTTTATGAGAGTTCGTATCTAGAATTAGGAGTAGAACTTTATTAGAGTTCATATCTAGAATTCGGAGTGGAACTTCATTATAGTTCTCATCCAGAATTCAGAGCCTAAAATAGAATACTTCATATCAAAGTTTTAAATGATTCCGAGAATATAGAAATGAATCTGATTCTTATACTTAAGAAATATATGGATATAGATAATGAAAATATGATAAGGATAATTTTCCTTATAAATGTTATTTTCCTTATAAAAGAAATTTTCCATATAAAACCAATTTTCCATATAAAATCGATTTTCTTTATAAAAGCAATTTTACTCAAAGATAAGGTGTTTGTGATTTTCAAAACAAGAAGGAATGGAAAAGTCATAAGGAAAACCTTATTGACTCAACATGAGTTGTACATTATGCATGCTCTGAATGCAACGAAGATCATAAATGTAAGGTTGATGATGTAGCCTTCAAACGTAAGGTTGGAAATGTATGGTTGATCACAAATGTTGGGTTGGCCATCTATAATTTTCTCTTCAACTTTGAAAAGTATGATAAATGATCCATACTTTTATAATCTTCCAAATGAAAGGTACATGATCTATACTTTTCTAAGAAACATAAGGACGTTTATAAAAGTAAGGTTGATTAACCATACTTTTGAGAAACAAACATAACGTTTAACACTTACGTACAGTTCTCCTTCCATACTTTTCTTATATCCCAAACACTGGGTTCTTTCCTAACATAGGGTTCCTTTTCATAATTTTCCGATAACGTATGGTTGATTAACATTACTTTTCTGATAACATGTAAGGTAAACAATGAGTTCCTTTCTTTATGCTACGTTTCCACACGTAGGGTTTGAAAAGTGATTCCAGAACACACTTAAGCAATTCTCGAATATGTAGAGCATGAACAATGTTTCCAAAACATGCTAATGCAAATAATTTAACATTTAAATCTCGTTGTTCAAGAACTAAAATATTTCTTCTAGAAATAAAAAAATAAAAAATAAATACCCAAAATATACTTAAAAAATAAAATCATTAGAAAACAATTAAAGGTATTTGTGAGCATCAAAACCATCATAAAGATATAGAGTATTGTTCACAACAATCTCACTCTTTAAATAAAAACATTATGTATTGTTGAAAACAACACTTTCTCAATAATCTCCCCCATTTTGATGATCAAAAAACCAATAAAAGAATAAATGAAATTAATTTTCAAAATTATTTACATATAGTTTAGAATTTTGATTAAATAATGCAATATTTAATTTTAACAAGATTATTTCAAAAATAAATAAACATTGTGCTATCTATAATCCAAAAAAAAATTTCCCCCCTTTTTTTCAAAAGTGAAAAAAATATTTATCCAAACTTCTCCTTCTCAAAATATTTTAAAGAAAAAATTTGGATTTCTCCTTTAATAAAAAGTGATTTCTTTTTAAAGAAAACAATTATTCAAATTTCTCCCTATAATAACATTAAAAAAATGTAAATGAGTTAAAATAAAATGTTGTGTTTATCCAAATTTATCCCCCTTTTTGTGATATAAAAAACAATGAAAAAATAATGAATATAACACATAATAATGTAGCACTGAACTTAAGTAAATGCTATATGTAAGTGTTTATGAATTAGTGTATCTGGATTACTGGCATATCTAATTAAATGCAGTAAAACAAACCAACACACAAATATATAATGAAACAGATTTTCATTGTAAATATTTAAAAGTATACAGTTGATAAATACAGGAATCATTGTTTGGTCAGGTTTAAGATATGATCTATCTTGTTTGAACTACTTCCTTGATTTCTGATAGCTATTCCCTTAGTATCCTCATCATTCCATCACCATGCAAAACAATAAGATTCCTATTCTCTTGATTCATATGAATGTCTTCAATTAAGTCGACTCTAAAAAACTCATGTAGTCATTCATCCTTCTCCAAAAACAAAGACAACTTATCAGTTAATTTATCAAAGAGAGATCTGATTCCTAGTTCATTTGAGGTCAACTGGTCAACTAAAAACTTGTGATTGTCCAGCAACACTGAAAGAGGAGCACTGTTGAATTGGAAATATTGTAACCTCACATTCATATCATCTAAGATAGTGGTTATTTCCTTAAATCATCTAATCAGATCTGGTGAAGTATCTAAACCACTAGACTCATCAATCCTGACAGATGCCAACTTTGTCTCCATAAATGATTTGAGATCTGAAAAATCTGATTTCATAACCATTTCAGACTTTAATTTTTCAACCTCATTCAGCATATCCTTCTTAAAAATTTCAAATTCTTGCTTGGAAACTATACTATTCTTTAACCTCTGGAATTTTAATTTTTCAGTTTCTAATGCTTTACTCAGAGCATCATTTTCTTACATTACTATCTGCAACTCCCTATATATTTCTTCAACTTCCTCATTTTTAGATTTAGAAGTAATTTTTATTTAGTTTCCTTTTCAGAATGAATGTGATGTACTAACACTAGGGGTAAGGATTCAACATCACCTTTCTCCTTATATTCTCTAACTAGTTGTTCCAATGATTTTTCCTCTGAGTCTTTTTCTAGACTCTTCCACCGAAAAATCCTCTTGAAGAACTTATGTTTGTACATCTAAAGTGTTTTCATCATGTACATCCGCAATAACTTCTTCTATTTGATGCTCTTGAATATTTTCATCTTCATCTAATTGAGGACCGACCACATCTACTCCAGGCATTTCCTCTTTTTAATTTTATCTTCAGGTTCAGGTTCTGTTCTTTAAACTTCAATTCTTTCAGGTTCAACATATGTAATAGCCACATCCTATTCCTGAGTCTCTCCAACATCTTCTACTTGAATTCTAGATTGAATTTAAGTTTCTTCCATTGGTTCTAACCTCTGAAAAATAACTTCCATTGATTGTTTAGTAGTAGCTTTCCCTAAAAACCTGTAACTCAAAAAATCTTGTGAGGTTAAAACATTTGAAATTTTCTCTTCATGGGATGTAGCATCTCTTTTAATTTTTTACTTGAATTCCTTCTTTACTTGCTTCCTCTGGCACAACCTAAACTTCAAAACTTATTCTTCTAGAATCTCAGCTAACTCTGAGTGTATCTTGATTTTTCTTTGAATTTTCAGGCTCATCATGAGCTCTCTCTTCTTCTATATCTTCATCAGCTCTTACTGGCATGATTTTTCCTTTTAATGTACTCCTAAAATAACCAAATTTTTGTAAATTACAAGCATTAAAAAAATTACTATGGTGACAACGAATTCTAGCATCAACCAGTCTCACCATGTCTTTCTTGAACAAGAGTTTTGAGATGAATCTACCAAAAGGGTAGAAATTCATTCTAGCTTCACTTTGACAACAATAACTCAGGTACCTCACCATGTACCCAGGAAAATTTAATTTTACAACACTGAGAAGAAGATACATTATGTACATGTTGGGATACAATATCTTCTCCATCTCTGACATTCTGGGTACTATCCCAGTTTGAACAAATTTCACAAGGATATTCTGATCTGGTTCCAAATCCTTAATGAACATTTTCATTATCTTAGTAGAGCAAAAAAAAGGTACATAATGTCTTCAGATTTATGCACATGAATCTCCTATAATTTTCAAATAAAAATGAAACACTCCCTTATATGGGAAGTTCAGTATTTGACTAATTTCAACTGAAGAGATAGTGAAATCTCTATCCTCTATCTTAGCCGTCATGGTGTCATAATAATCTCCCAAACTAAATTGAAAAGATTTAAAGAAATATAGAATCTCTAATTGATACAAGAATTCTGTATTATCACTACTGAAGGATTGTGTGTGATTTTGAAATGATTGGGCTTGTTTTAACAACATGTATATCTGAAATAGCCATTCTAAATCAATCACCTTTCCATGTAGGATTTTCCTTCCTTCTGAGTGTCGTTTCTTGGCATTTATTGTAGAGGCCCGAAGCCTGACGTACATGGACATTACATTACTTTTGCGGAATACTTAGTACATTACAAAAACACACACACAAGGACCGTAATAGTTTAGTGTCTTTGGAAACTCAGACTATAATCTTCTAATCGTGGTGAAAGATCTTCAACATCTCCCATAAAGATCTTCCTTTTTTTTACCTAAAACCTTTATTTATATCCTGGGGAAAAGAAGACATAAAAGGGTGAGCTCAAATGCTCAGTAAGGGTAAACAAAGGAAATATCAATCACATAATTTTCATAAGAACATAACATTTTTGGAAATCTTAACCTGCAAAAGAGAGCATAATTTCATAACATGGGATAAATCATAGTAGTGAAATGAAATCATAACATAAAACATTACTCATTGTGGCATACACACATAATCATAGATAATCATTTCTTGTTAGTCAAGACTCATTGCCAAGACTATCTTAGTGGACAAAGTCCCTTTCTGAATCGAGTAATCCTTGTTTCAGTCCTGTTTCACTGAACCGGTATAACCTACCATTCCAGCCATGTCTATCTCATGAGATATAATATCTTTACCCAATGCATTGGAGGGAGATATAGGTCCCACCCATCTCTTAATGAATCCTTTCTTATGTGTGCCACAAAATCATAAATCATACATCATTTCATAACCCATGTGATAAAAATGGGATTCTTAAACAACATGACATCATAAAACCATTCATATAAGATAAAGGAATTCATAAACATAATTCCATCACAACATAGTCAAATCAATGTAAAAATATGGATAGAAACAGAACTCTTTATTATCTTAGATGGAAAATAATTTTGATAAAACACTTGAATTGAATTCTTGAGGAAAATATCCTTTCTTCTTCAAAATCAATTTCTTTTCACAAAACATCATGCAACTTTAAAAGAAAGAGATTTTATTGAAAATAGTCATGAAATATTTTAGAGTAAGCTTCATGAAAATAAGGCTTTATAAAACAGTAGAAATCCGTTCGTGCCGTATAAGTTAAAAAAAAACATTCTTCGTACTTTTGTCGGAAAAGTCAAAAAGTACCTCGTACGACAAAAGATTCCTTTCATACATATTACTAAAAACTCACCGAAGGGTAAAAATGGATTTAAACAATTGTAGGTGGATGGAAATAATATTACATTTTGATGAAACATGGATGTGGATGATAAAATACACCCCAGTAAATACTTACGAATAAACAATCTCGGATAAAAATGAGATTGTGATATTTCCCTTACCTTAGGTCCGACTTGCTTTGTAAGTGTCCGAACCTCCTGTATAATGATTTAAATCATGTTATTGACTTATTACAGAATCATATTCATTGTTATGATATCATATATGGTTCACTTATGACATTATATTACCCGTTCTTTTGTAAATTCCATGTTAAAGAAGCGTTTTGGGTAAAATCGTTTCATTTATCGTAGGTGTTTTGACTTGTTGTTCTTGACATCATTATTACTTATATCATGATTTACTTACTTCCAGAATATAAAATATGATTTATATATCATATATATTCAGTATATATATATATATATATAATAGGTAGATAAATAAAATGAAAAACACCGTTCATGGAGACGGTAGTCCGTACGTATGCATGAACGCTGTTTTCCTTTCCTTATTGTCTTGAAATGGAAGTAAGTAGATGACATACATATGTATATATATACATAAATCCAGTAGCTTTATAATGTCATATATTTCATTATTATTTCTTATATATACATTATAATCATTCTTAAATGGTTAACATGGAGAATGAATCTCATCGCGTCGTGGAGACGGTATTCCGTACGTACGCACGAGCGATGATATCATTTCTATAAATATTGAATTGAATTGGAGTGTATTATACGATATATCAGAATCAATATGATGTTTTAATAACTATGTATAGTTATTCTTTACACCATTATACCCATCCATGTAAGGTGGTGGTGGAAAATAGATTACACCACGGCGTGGAGACGGTATTCCGTACGTACGCACGCGCGGTGATTTCTTTTTCCATAGGATGGATAGATGGTGAAATAGGGTTGTTTCATACTTATAATAACATATCAGTATATGAGTGATACTGATGTTATTACTTCATAATGAAACAACCTAAGAAGAAGAAGTGGAAGAAGAAATAAAGATGAAAGAATTGGTAACGGTAATTACCTCTTCTTTGAAGTGCCTCTTTGAGACCTCCTCTTAGGGCACTAGAATTGGTCTTTGAGGAAGACTAGAACCTCTAGGATGTTGCTAGGGAAGTGGAGAAGGGAGTTTGGCAGGGGTTGGCCGAGCTTGAGTGCTCAAATTGGTGTGAGGAGGAGGGGGAGGAGGTGTCCTTTTATAAGGGAGGAGAGGGGCACCTTAGGAATATCTCAAAATATTATTTTATATTAAAGTCAAAATCGGTTTATAATGGTTCCAAAGGGTCTTATTTAGAAGCTAAAGAGGGGATGGGTCGAAATCCTATCAACCAATAGGATTTAGACAAGTTTAGGGTATTATTTTAACCTTATCAATTAGATTTAACTCTAAGTTAAATAATTTAACTTTTACCATGTCTTTTTGTTTTCTTTCACTATATGGTTAATAAACTTACTATAACATGCCAAAAGAACCCCAAATTGTATATTATTAATACATATATCCTTATCTAAGTCATTTGGCCGAACCTTAGATTTTTAGGAATAAAATAACAATTAATAATATAATATTTGATTTAAAAACTATTTTGTGTCAATTTTGACACTATTTGATATATGATTTTTGTGAAAGTCATAACAGAATTAAATGTTCGAACCAAGTTGATTAAATAAACATTAATATATCATAGTAACCTAGAAAATTAGTGGAATTCATAAAAAGTCTTAAATTACATTTATTTTGGTATTTATATTATCAATTATGTGAATATTTCATTAATAAGATAATTACTGCATCATCTTTGTGTCATAAATAAATTAAATTATTTGATGTCTAAAAATTACAAATAAAATACCATCATGTAGGAAATCTTTTTATCTTTCTAATTAATATTTACAATCGAATTTATCTTATGCATAACCCCATATTAAAAATGATTTACTTATTAAACATTGATTTTAACTATTTTAACCCTTCTTTAAATAAATTAATAATAAATGTCCTAATCTAATCCAAGTGGGCCTAAATGGTCATATTTTATTCCTAAGTTTGTTTTTGGTCGAATTACACTTGTCCAATAGAATTAGGACATGTGTTAGGGTAATATTAATATCATATTTACCCTTAGTTACCCTATTTACTATTAACCGTGGTAAAAAAAGTAAAAAGTTACTATTCACCAAAAAATTATTTTCATCTCATTGAACCACATTTTAGTCCTTGATATTAACCGTGTCTCTCGGATTTTCGAAATTCCATTCACAGAAGCGGTAAAATTATGTTTTATACAAAATTCAGTTTTTAACCTACCACTTAGTAGTTTCACTATTCATCAAAAATTGATGTTTTTCAGAATAATGCCAAAATTTCATCCTAAGCTATATTTCATATTCCGAATTCAAAAATGAAGTCTATTTTACCAAATTCATAACATAGAAATTGCATTAATTAAATTTATAATTAAATCCCGCTGTTAACACAAATAGCGTGTTTTTAAGAAACAATATCTATCAAAAGATTGACATTTGATTACGTCTGGTTTAAATGTGAAATTACATCCAATGACCAACATTGTATTAAATTGTAAAAATATATTCTAAATATACTTTATAACCACTCAAATTAATGATTTATCACTATTAATTATTTCGATTAAAAAAGTTGTTTTTAATTATAATTTAGTAATTTTCACTATTCATCAGAATATGAAAGTTATCCGAAAAGTACCAAAATTTCACCTTACGCTAAATTCGATACTCCGAATCCAAAAATGAAGTTCATTTTGAAAAATAAGATTTATAGAATTTTAAAAAGTGGTTATTACTATTCATAACGACTAGTTTTAATAATATTTTAATAGCATATCGTTGTTTAATTAAATTCAGTATTGCGTATTACACACGCTATCGAGGAAGGTCGCGATTGCGTGTAATGCAAGGCAAGTCAAGGATGTGTGTTGTGCAAGCTCCTTTTGGTGTAGCGTACAACACAAGACATTAGTAAAATAAAAAAAAAATATTTTTCATAAAATCTCGGGCTGTTACATTCTACCCCCCTTAAAATGAATTTCGCCCTCGAAATTCGTCGGGGTTATAAATGATTTACTATTTGAAAGTTTCTTTAATAGAAACCCATATCGTAAAAAGGAATACCAAAACCAATCTTTAAAAACAAAAGTATGAAACGTAACGGTTACCCAAATAAACTAATCACTGGGTTTCCACATAGGTGAAAATATGGATATGGAAGAGAAATCTAACCATCATGTTCTGATGGAGAGTGGTAGAGAACATGGCTATGGAAAAGCCAGTAATCACAAATCCATAAATTTGTGACGATCTAAGGTACCATCTGATTCATCAGGTATAAGATCACTAGGACAACATTTAAGATCATTTCCCTAAAGTTGAAAATTTGAATTAGAATAAATACTTACTTTATTTTGATACAATATCACTGTTGTTCGTGCCTTGAACAATTTCTACTTCATCTCTTAAATAAATGAAGTTGAATTTGTTATTCGTGAAGTGTTTGAGCAGATCAGGTGATAGAATGACAGGTCATTCCATCTGTCTCAAACAAAAGGTAAGCAAAAGTTATTAAATATACATAAGTCATTCTATAGTGAGATTAATCATATATAGTTCCTAAAATGGACTTATACTTCATATATCATACTGCTTAATATAATAAAACTAGTTTCTACTAAACAGGGACTTCCTGTAGGTCAGTGGTAGGCGATAAAGGCCAGTTGCACTTCGGTTGTGGGTTCGATTCCTACAGCCTTGTCCGAAGTGATGGGCTGTCGCCCGTCCTGCAGGTTGTCCCTTTTTCTAAAACTACGTTACTATAACATCCCTTCAATAATATCGAAATCTTCTATCCTTAAACAATACTAACTTATGTCCAACATAATCCAGTCTAATCATTAGGCTTATACATAATACTGCAGTCCACTCTCATAATATAGTGACAACGATCACCAGAGATTTAATACTGTCGTTGATCCCCACATATCATAAGATATGTCTTGTTGGTCACATTCCAAACATTCAAAGTCCTTAATCGTGTATTCTCTTGAATACCTTAGTGAAAACATGAGTGCAGTTAAAAGTTAACACTTTCCACATACCAAAATCCTCAAAATTCTATATACTCAAACCATGATATCACTTAGTCCTTATATCAATCATGAGCTCATGAATACTATCAAAAATTTAATTTTCTCCTTATCCCTTCATTATGCACATATCATCTACATTCCAAAATTATCTGGATAACCTTTCATGGATACTGGTAACATTAATCATACACTTTCAAAACACAAGGAAAGACAATAGTGTAACAATCCATAGATGTCTCTTTATTCCAAAATTACACATGATAAACATGTAATCATTCCACTACATTCTCAAACCATTGACCGAGCTTCAAAAATTCTTTCATCTCACATATCATTTGTAGTCTCTTCATCATCATCCACATAAATACTACCCATATGACCATACTGATTCTCTTCATGAGTCTTTCCCTTAGGGCATTTGTTTGCATAATGCCCATACATTCCACATTTAAAACACTTAACCATTTTTGATGTCGTAGCAATACCATTATCCTCATCCATGGTGTTAACCGACCCTTTTCCTTTGCACTTACTTGCTTTGTGTCCTTCTTTTCCACACCCAAAGCATCTTCCAGTTCCCTTGAAACATTCTCCTTGATGCCTCTTCCCACATGATTTACATAGGGGAAATTGAACTTTCTTTCCTCTATGATCATCATGGAACTCCATCTTTCTCTTATTAGTCGAGTCAGGAAACTTACCAAATTTTACTTTATTGATCATGTTGTGAGATTGCTGATTCGGCATAATAATGATGTTTGCACATCCAAATCCCATTTCATTTGGTTGCTCATGAAGAATATCATTCCATTGTCCATCATATCCTCCATTATTGTGAATCATCTTGTTTCCAGCCATTTTCTAAAACCCAAACAGAATAGTGTTAGATGAAAAAATCGTAATAAAGGGGGGGTAACTTAAATATCTATCATCTTTGGTTTAATCTAATATCGTTACCATAGTTCTAGAACTATATCCTATACGTATACTTATCCTTAGGGGCATCCCTAGACATACCTTAGAAATATCTCTAGGGATCTCACTAACGTTTTCGCATCCTAGTTTCCAAAGGTTGACTAAACCTTTCCTCTGATACCAACTGTAGAGGCCCGAAGCCTGACGTACATGGACATTACATTACTTTTGCGGAATACTTAGTACATTACAAAAACACACACACAAGGACCGTAATAGTTTAGTGTCTTTGGAAACTCGGACTATAATCTTCTAATCGTGGTGAAAGATCTTCAACATCTCCCATAAAGATCTTCCTTTTTTTTACCTAAAACCTTTATTTATATCCTGGGGAAAAGAAGACATAAAAGGGTGAGCTCAAATGCTCAGTAAGGGTAAACAAAGGAAATATCAATCACATAATTTTCATAAGAACATAACATTTTTGGAAATCTTAACCTGCAAAAGAGAGCATAATTTCATAACATGGGATAAATCATAGTAGTGAAATGAAATCATAACATAAAACATTACTCATTGTGGCATACACACATAATCATAGATAATCATTTCTTGTTAGTCAAGACTCATTTCCAAGACTATCTTAGTGGACAAAGTCCCTTTCTGAATCGAGTAATCCTCGTTTCAGTCCTGTTTCACTGAACCGGTATAACCTACCATTCCAGCCATGTCTATCTCATGAGATATAATATCTTTACCCAATGCATTGGAGGGAGATATAGGTCCCACCCATCTCTTAATGAATCCTTTCTTATGTGTGCCACAAAATCATAAATCATACATCATTTCATAACCCATGTGATAAAAATGGGATTCTTAAACAACATGACATCATAAAACCATTCATATAAGATAAAGGAATTCATAAACATAATTCCATCACAACATAGTCAAATCAATGTAAAAATATGGATAGAAACAGAACTCTTTATTATCTTAGATGGAAAATAATTTTGATAAAACACTTGAATTGAATTCTTGAGGAAAATATCCTTTCTTCTTCAAAATCAATTTCTTTTCACAAAACATCATGCAACTTTAAAAGAAAGAGATTTTATTGAAAATAGTCATGAAATATTTTAGAGTAAGCTTCATGAAAATAAGGCTTTATAAAACAGTAGAAATCCGTTCGTGCCGTATAAGTTAAAAAAAACATTCTTCTTACTTTTGTCGGAAAAGTCAAAAAGTACCTCGTACGACAAAAGATTCCTTTCATACATATTACTAAAAACTCACCGAAGGGTAAAAATGGATTTAAACAATTGTAGGTGGATGGAAATAATATTACATTTTGATGAAACATGGATGTGGATGATAAAATACACCCCAGTAAATACTTACGAATAAACAATCTCGGATAAAAATGAGATTGTGATATTTCCCTTACCTTAGGTCCGACTTGCTTTGTAAGTGTCCGAACCTCCTGTATAATGATTTAAATCATGTTATTGACTTATTACAGAATCATATTCATTGTTATGATATCATATATGGTTCACTTATGACTTTATATTACCCGTTCTTTTGTAAATTCCATGTTAAAGAAGCGTTTTGGGTAAAATCGTTTCATTTATCGTAGGTGTTTTGACTTGTTGTTCTTGACATCATTATTACTTATATCATGATTTACATACTTCCAGAATATAAAATATGATTTATATATCATATATATTCAGTATATATATATATATATATAATAGGTAGATAAATAAAATGAAAAACACCGTTCATGGAGACGGTAGTCCGTACGTACGCATGAACGCTGTTTTCCTTTCCTTATTGTCTTGAAATGGAAGTAAGTAGATGACATACATATGTATATATATACATAAATCCAGTAGCTTTATAATGTCATATATTTCATTATTATTTCTTATATATACATTATAATCATTCTTAAATGGTTAACATGGAGAATGAATCTCATCGCGTCGTGGAGACGGTATTCCGTACGTACGCACGAGCGATGATATCATTTCTATAAATATTGAATTGAATTGGAGTGTATTATACGATATATCAGAATCAATATGATGTTTTAATAACTATGTATAGTTATTCTTTACACCATTATACCCATCCATGTAAGGTGGTGGTGGAAAATAGATTACACCACGGCGTGGAGACGGTATTCCGTACGTACGCACGCGCGGTGATTTCTTTTTCCGTAGGATGGATAGATGGTGAAATAGAGTTGTTTCATACTTATAATAACATATCAGTATATGAGTGATACTGATGTTATTACTTCATAATGAAACAACCTAAGAAGAAGAAGTGGAAGAAGAAATAAAGATGAAAGAATTGGTAACGGTAATTACCTCTTCTTTGAAGTGCCTCTTTGAGACCTCCTCTTAGGGCACTAGAATTGGTCTTTGAGGAAGAATAGAACCTCTAGGATGTTGCTAGGGAAGTGGAGAAGGGAGTTTGGCAGGGGTTGGCCGAGCTTGAGTGCTCAAATTGGTGTGAGGAGGAGGGGGAGGAGGTGTCCTTTTATAAGGGAGGAGAGGGGCACCTTAGGAATATCTCAAAATATTATTTTATATTAAAGTCAAAATCGGTTTATAATGGTTCCAAAGGGTCTTATTTAGAAGCTAAAGAGGGGATGGGTCGAAATCCTATCAACCAATAGGATTTAGACAAGTTTAGGGTATTATTTTAACCTTATCAATTAGATTTAACTCTAAGTTAAATAATTTAACTTTTACCATGTCTTTTTGTTTTCTTTCACTATATGGTTAATAAACTTACTATAACATGCCAAAAGAACCCCAAATTGTATATTATTAATACATATATCCTTATCTAAGTCATTTGGCCGAACCTTAGATTTTTAGGAATAAAATAACAATTAATAATATAATATTTGATTTAAAAACTATTTTGTGTCAATTTTGACACTATTTGATATATGATTTTTGTGAAAGTCATAACAGAATTAAATGTTCGAACCAAGTTGATTAAATAAACATTAATATATCATAGTAACCTAGAAAATTAGTGGAATTCATAAAAAGTCTTAAATTACATTTATTTTGGTATTTATATTATCAATTATGTGAATATTTCATTAATAAGATAATTACTGCATCATCTTTGTGTCATAAATAAATTAAATTATTTGATGTCTAAAAATTACAAATAAAATACCATCATGTAGGAAATCTTTTTATCTTTCTAATTAATATTTACAATCGAATTTATCTTATGCATAACCCCATATTAAAAATGATTTACTTATTAAACTTTGATTTTAACTATTTTAACCCTTCTTTAAATAAATTAATAATAAATGTCCTAATCTAATCCAAGTCGGCCTAAATGGTCATATTTTATTCCTAAGTTTGTTTTTGGTCGAATTACACTTGTCCAATAGAATTAGGACATGTGTTAGGGTAATATTAATATCATATTTACCCTTAGTTACCCTATTTACTATTAACCGTGGTAAAAAAAGTTAAAAGTTACTATTCACCAAAAAATTATTTTCATCTCATTGAACCACATTTTAGTCCTTGATATTAACCGTGTCTCTCGGATTTTCGAAATTCCATTCACAGAAGCGGTAAAATTATGTTTTATACAAAATTCAGTTTTTAACCTACCACTTAGTAGTTTCACTATTCATCAAAAATTGATGTTTTTCAGAATAATGCCAAAATTTCATCCTAAGCTATATTTCATATTCCGAATTCAAAAATGAAGTCTATTTTACCAAATTCATAACATAGAAATTGCATTAATTAAATTTATAATTAAATCCCGATGTTAACACAAATAGCGTGTTTTTAAGAAACAATATCTATCAAAAGATTGACATTTGATTACGTCTGGTTTAAATGTGAAATTACATCCAATGACCAACATTGTATTAAATTGTAAAAATATATTCTAAATATACTTTATAACCACTCAAATTAATGATTTATCACTATTAATTATTTCGATTAAAAAAGTTGTTTTTAATTATAATTTAGTAATTTTCACTATTCATCAGAATATGAAAGTTATCCGAAAAGTACCAAAATTTCACCTTACGCTAAATTCGATACTCCGAATCCAAAAATGAAGTTCATTTTGAAAAATAAGATTTATAGAATTTTAAAAAGTGGTTATTACTATTCATAACGGCTAGTTTTAATAATATTTTAATAGCATATCGTTGTTTAATTAAATTCAGTATTGCGTATTACACACGCTATCGAGGAAGGTCGCGATTGCGTGTAATGCAAGGCAAGTCAAGGATGTGTGTTGTGCAAGCTCCTTTTGGTGTAGCGTACAACACAAGACATTAGTAAAAAAAAAAATATTTTTCATAAAATCTCGGGCTGTTACATTTATGGTATTGTTCTCATCAGATCTATTAGTCTTTTCCATTTCTCTGAAAATCATTGAAGGTTTGAAGGTTAGGGATTCAGATGTTCGAAAATTGGGGTTGAAAAGCAGTGGTGTGGTTTTGTGGGTTTGAAAGTGTTTTGATGGAAATGAAACTGTTTAGAATTCGAATGGTTATGACAGCCTTGATTCCCGTGTTTTCAATAATCATTACATAGATTTTCAAAAAAAATATAAATTGTTCGCAGTGTATATAAAAATAAATAACAAGTTTAAATAAAAAAACATAATTATATTGAATAAAATTAAAATTTTATTTAAAATTAAATATACCTAGCTACCACTTAATAAAATCAAACCATGCAGTGGGAAGTGGTTTAGTAAAAATATATGCTAATTGAATTTCAGTTACAAATTCCAAAGATATATTCTTTTTCAGAACATGATCTCTTAGAAAATGATGTCTGAAATCAATATGCTTAGTCCTAGAATGATTAATAGGATTTTTGAAATATTTATTGCAATAGTATTATCACATAAAATAGGTGTATTATTAAAATTTAGTCCAAAATCCATACGAGTGTTTTTCATCCACAACACCTGTGAACAAAAAATGCCAACATAAACATATTATGCCTTAGTTGTTGACAGGGCAACTGAATGTTGTTTCATACATGACCATGATACAAAGTATTTCAGTATAAAATGACATCTACCTGAAGTTCTTTTCCTATCTGATCTACAACTCCCAAAGTCTTCATTTGAATATGAAATTAATTTAAAATCATAAGTTTTGAGATAAAGTAGAGATTATAAAATAGTTCCTATTAAATATCAAATTTTTTTTAACAGTAGTTAAATGAGATTCTTCTGGATTTGATTGAAATATGGAACAAAGACATACTGAAAACATTATATCAGGCATGCTACCAGTAAGATATAATAAACTACCAATCAGACCTCTATATAACTTGTTGTCAACTGACTTTCCAGTTTCATCCAAATAAAGTTTTATAATAGTACTCATAGGAGTTGTATATTTCTTGCTGTTTGAAGTCTAAATTTCCTTAGTAAATTAGTAATGTATTTACTTTGATTCAAAATATTACCAAAATATTTTTGATAAATTTTAAGTCCTAAAAAAATTTAATTCTCCCATCACACTCATTTAATATTTTTTTGCATTAGATTTGAAAACTCATGACCAATGGATTTTTTAGTTGATCCCAAAATTACATCATCAACATAAATTTGAACCCATAAAATATTAGAAAATTGGAGTTTTCTTAAATAGTGTTGGATTTTCCATTCTAATAGTAAAATCATTTTTCAAAAGAAAAGAGATTAATCTTTCATACCAAGATCTAGGTACTTGTTTAAGGCCACAAAGAGCTTTAGTATGTTTAAAAACAGAATCTGTTTTTTTTTGAATTTTCCGAACCAGGAGGTTTCTCATCATAAACTTCCTCCATTAAATAACCATTTAAAAAGGCAGACTTAACATTCATCTAAAATAATTTAAAATTCAAATGTGATGCATAGGCTAAAAGAATTCTAATAGTTTCTAACCTAACAATAGGTGCAAAGGTCTCATCATAGTCTATAACTTCTTCCTTATCATATCCCTTTGCTACAAGTATTTATTTATTTCTAGTTATTATTCCTTGTTCATATTGTTTAATCCCGAAGACCCATTTTGTTCCTATCACATGATAATACTTTGGTCTTTTAATTAATTCCCAAACATCATTTCTCTTGAATTGGTTTAAATTTTCTTGAATTGCTATCATCCTGTTTTCATCGTATAAACCTTCTTCTATAGTCTTATGTTTTAGTTGGGATAGAAAGGCAGATAATTCTACAATATTACATATATTTCTTATAGTTTTTATTCCTTTTTCAATCACCTATTATAGTTTCTAAAGAGTGATTCATTAGGGTTCTAGTCTGTGTAGGTAATACACTTATAGGTTCTTCAGAATCATGTTCTTCGGAACATGACTGAATTTGATTTATATCATTTTCTAAATCATTTTCAGGTTTTTTAGTATCATGTTATCATTAGAGTCAGATTCATCCATTTGATCTGTCCTTTTCTCAAAGGGATCAGATTCATAAAATTTCACATGAACTGATTATTCAACAACCTTGAATTCTTATTATATACTCTATAAGCTTTGGAGGCAGCTGAATATCCTAAGAAAATGCCTTAATCAGATTTTGGATCAAACTTAGAAAGACTGTCCTTGCCGTTCAAGGTGTAAACCATGCATCCAAAAACATTAAAGTAATTTACATTAGGTTTTTTGTTATTCCAATGTTCATATGGTGTCTTTTTATAAATTGGTCTAACTAAACCTCTATTCATTATACAACAAGCTTTTCTTATAGATTCTGCCCAAAATAGGTAGGAAGAATGTATTCATTTAGCATAGTCCTAGCCATTTCTGGAATAGTTCTATTTCTTCATTCAACAATTCCTTTCTATTGAGGTTTTCTTGGTGCAGAGAAATTTTGTTTACTACCCATGTTTGAGCAAAAGGAATTAAATTCCAAATTCTCAAATTCTCTACCACGATCAATTATTAATGAAATTATATTATAACCTTTTTCATTTTGAGTAAATTTTAAAAAACATTCAAATAATTTAAAAGATTCATTTTTATATTTCAAAAATAAAATCCGTGTAAATCTAGAATAATCATCAACTAAACCATATACATATAATTTACCATCCAAACTTGCTACCCTTGAAGGTCCAAACAAATCCATAAGGATATGTTCTAGAGGTTTAGTTGTAGCAACTTTGCTAACAGATTTGAAGGATGATTTGTGTTTCTTGCCAAGTTGACATGCATCACAGTATCTATCACTTTCAAATATGAGACTGGGAAAATAAAAAATTAATTGTTTCTTAAATAATTTATGTAAAACATAAACATTACAATGTACACGCCTCCTATGCCAGATCCATGATTCATTCACTTTAGAAGTTAAGAAATTTACTTGTTGTTTTCACAAGGAATTTAAATCCAGGGTGTATACATTATCAGTTCGTGGTGCTCTAAATTTAAACAGTTTATTTTTAAAAACAGTACAACTATTATTAGAAAAATCCACAGTATAACCATCATCATAGAGTTGAGAGATACTTATCAGATTGTGTTTTAATCCCTGTGCATAAATTACTTTGTATTTAGACAGATTTTGGATCTCCAATTGTTCCAATACCAATGATTTTCCCTTTGGCATTGTCACCAAAAGTGACAAGTCCACCATCTTTTTGTGTGAGTGTAGATGAATTCAATGAGTTTCCACACATATAACTTTAGTATCCACTGCCCATATACTATATGTCCTTTCTTCTTCTGTGACCTGCTTCCACATTTTTTTCTGCAATAAAACACATGTTGGATTTCATATTTACTTATTCCTTCTATAATTCTGATTCAGAAATGCTACTGGAGCCTTTAGATACACTCCATGTAGCTTTCATTGCTTTATTGTCCTTATGCTCATAATCATTCCTTTTGAAAAACTTCTTCTTCTTGTATTCCTTTAACTTTGGACAGTCAGTTCTGATGTGCCCCATTTTCTTGCACTCATAACATCTGATTTCCTTGTCATCCTATTTGAAGGATTTTCTAAAGCCCTTATTATTTTTATACAATTTAGTGAATTTTATGGCTAGCTGAGCCAGTTCCACATCAGAATTTGATAAGTCAGAACTTTATGATTTCACTTTACACTTTTCTTCATCTTTTTTCTTTGTGTTGACACTTTAAAGGCAGTATCATATCTCTTGATAAACACTTTATTCTCATTTGTTTCATCTTGCATCTTAGCATAATACATCATTAGTGTTCCAATCAGTTCTCTAATGGTCAAGTCTTTGACAGGTGTCGATTGTCTGATTGCAGTTGAGATGACATTCCGTTTAGTAGGTAGTACTCTCATTACTTTCAAAGCTTGATCAGCTTATTTGATTTGTTCTCCCAAAGCTGTTATATTATTGACAATCTCTGCCAACCTTCGATTAATTTGAGTAAATCTTTCACCTTCAACCATTCTGAATGTATCAAATTTAAGCTTAGCAGTAGCCTATCTCATTTTCATGATATTTTTAGTTATTTCATAAGAAATCACAACAGTTTGACACATCTCATATGCTGTCGGGCATTGAGATACTCTGTTAAATTAATCAGGTCGTAGACCACATATAATTCCATTCATATCATTAGATTTCATATCATATTCTTCTACCATTTCTGCACTCCATATCTCCAGTTTTTCAAGTATTTCATATGTAACGCCCCGACCCTAGCTACCCAGAGTCGGTGCATTACTTCGTAACATTGGCATGATCACAAAAGATCAAGTCTCGAAAGACCGATTAGTTTAGTAGCCTTGGACACACTAGATACATTCATAAATGTTACATTACATCATAAAGTGAAAAACTAATAACAAAGTCTTCATAGTCCACACTCATATCCTCTTCTGACTATCCCTGCAGGTCTTTCCTAAAATACTTCTTCACATCCTGGAAAATATTAAAACATTGAAAGGGGTGAGCTCAGATGCTCAGTAAGGATAAAAATATTGAGGAAGCTTTCATAAATAAACATTAACATTTAAGGCAATGTATAACTAAAACAAAATCCTTTTTAAACTTGAACATCAGCATAATATGGAAAAAATAAAATTAAATAATGCCATTTACTTACTCACATGGATATTCTACTGGTCGAATAATCACATGAAATATCAATAACCACTTTCATAATGATTGAATGCATAATGCCAGACTATCATAAAAACGTAGCCAAGGCCTCGGTCGAAGACAACAAATAATATTTTGTCACGGCCTCGTGCCAAGACACTAGTTTGTCTCATGAGACCTGCCGATGCATCGAGGAGCTATAGCAGGCTCCACCCATCACTTACTATGTCCAATACATTCATCATAGGAATGGGTTTAAACATATCATAAACCATAACATAATCATATCACATAAAACATGCATAAAGCAAACCTAACATTTCCACATTTCAATCACAAGATTTCAATAAAACACATTGATATAATAAAAACACTTTCAAAACCATTTTCAATACCAAAGTAAAATAAAGTTAAAACTTTGTATTTATTTTTCATTAAAAAATGATGGCTTGTAGAGGAAGCCGAAACTCAAATAATGGTCACGGCGGTGGAGAAGTCATTGTCGCCACATATGTACGGAAAGAAAAACATTCCCTTTTTGTCATTTAGTAAAACTCTTCGTATAAAAAAGATTCCTTTTGAATAAACGTAAAAGTAAAAGTGGTTTATACACCGTATAAAAGAAAATTGTGTATAAAACCAAATATGCCTCAATGAAAGGAGATTGAGACGAAGTCCTTAAAAAGATCATTTTTAAAATAAAATAGATCTATTATGTGTTTTCACTATAGGTACACATAAAGAACGTAAAAATACAAAATATGACACAATAATATCATGGCATAATTTGAAAGTAGGAGATTAACCCAAAGAATAGAAATTGGGTTAAGAAATTCCCTTACTTCGTGTCTGACTTGACTCGACCGATCTTTAACCTCCTGAATAATAAACTAGAGTTAATATCTACCATCGTAAGAACCTTTTTATAGTTCATTATTCCTTTTATATCACTTATTACCATGTCATGAACATTATGTAATTATTTAAGTCAATAACGGTCGTTTTGTCGATCTTTGGTACTTGAGTCAACAATAAACTTCTTATAATTACATGTTGTTCTTGTGGTGAAATATCAATTATATCTAGAATTATATTCATTATTTAGATATCATATATATCATATATATCCAGTATATACATTCATTCATAATATTACGTAACATTTAGAGGTAAGAAATGAAATGCACCGTTCATGGAGACGGTAAGCCGTACGTACGCATGAACGCTACTTTCATTTCTATTTCGTATTTAATGGAATGAAATCATAATTATATAAAGGTATAATATAATTCCAGTATAATATAGTGTATAATACCATTTACTCCATCCTTTATACATCCCACATATGGTATTAACGATTCAAATCACTTTTAGGGGGCGGTAGTCCACACTTCCTAAAATGAAAATATCGTGTTTACCCATAATGGAAACCATAAAGGTATGCCATAAATGAAAAATTCAACATCATAAGGAAAACAAAAACATAATATATATCATATATAAAAATAGTGTCATCATAATGGCCACCATTATAGGTGTTATATGAGTGTTGAACAATCATCGTTTCGTGAGGCAAAAATTCGCCATCCATAGAAACAGTATGTTCTTTAACCATTAGATGTAGGTGTGTGTAAGTGTAAACAAAATCCATATCATAACAAAATCCTAGTATATTTTAGATACTTGTGTTGTTACAAAAGAAAGGAATAAAAATATTTTAAGGGGTTGGAGAAGCTAAATAAAACAAAACAACATTAGAGAAGACATTACCTAAAAATTGGGTAACTCTTTTTGATTTGAGACAAAGGCTTCCTTGGGAAGAATTATGACCAAAGTGAGGCTTCTAGGTGTAAGTGAAGGATGTTGGGAGAGTATTTGGGCAGAGGTTGGCCGATCCAAATGGCTTGAAGGTGTGAATAAGGTGGGAGTGGTGGGGGCTTTTTATAAGTGGAGAGGAGGGGAACTCTTGGAAAGTAAGGAAATTTTACATTATTATACAATGCTTATCGGATTATAAAGGTACCACACATATATAATTCGTGGATAAGGTGGTAAGGGTTCGAAATCTACCCATCCAATAGTCTTTGGACAAGTGTAATCCTTGTATTGTACATTATCTTTTCATTTTATTAAAATCGTTAAATAATGAGGTCATCGCTACATCATAATTATGTCATAAATAATTTAATTTATTTAATGTCTAAAAATTATAAAAAAATACTATGATGTAGGTAATCTTTTTATCTTTCCAATGAATATTTATAGTCAAACATATGACTTGTATAACCCCATGTAAAATTTTTTTTAGTAAAACATTTCATGTTTGTGTCATTTTTTACTTTAACATTAAATAAAAGGTATTTATGTCATTTTCCAACTAAAGTGGCTCCATGGGGTCCCCAAGTTGACCCATGGATTTTCTTAGTCGGCAATGGCACATCCAAGGAGGTTAGGACATGTGTTAAGCTCATCTCATATTATGAAAACATTATTTTTACCTTAAACTACACTAATTACCTCTAATCGCGATTAAGAACTTAAAAGTTACTATTCACAAAAATTATTTTAATCTCATTGAACCACATTTTACTTCTTAATGAAAACCATGTTTGTAGGATTTTTGAAAATAAAACCACAGAAGTGGTAATATTTCATTTAAATGAAAAATCAGTTTTTTAACTACCACTTAGTGGTTTCAATATTCATCAAAAATTGAAGTTTTTCAAAACAATGCCAAAATTTCACCCTAAGCTATAATTGATATTCCGAATTCAAAAATGATGTATATTTTATGAAATTACAAACATATAAGTTTCATTAATTAATTTTATAATTAATTCCCACTGTCACAACAAATAGCGTGTTTTTAAGAAACAATATATATCAAAAGATTGACAATTGTTTATGTCCAATTTCTAAGTGAAATTAATTCTAATGAACACCATTGGATAAAATGGTAAAAATATATTCTAATTATTCTATAAAACCACTCAATAGTACAACTTATCACTATAAATTATTTTGATTAAAAAAGTTGTTTTAAGTATTTTTCACTATTCATAAAAATTTGGAAGTTCTCAGAAAATTACAAAAAATTCAACATAGGATAATTTCAATATTATGAATACAAAAATGAAGTCCATTTTGAAATATAAAATTTTTATAAATTTAAAAAGTGGTTATTACTATTAATAATGGCTACTTTTATTAGTTGCGGTGTGTTAGAACTCGAAGTTGCGTACAATGCAAGCTATTACATTATTGAATGAGAAGCGTATCATGGAAGATCGGGGTGTTACATTCTCCCCTCCTTTAATAAATTGCGTCCTCGCAAATTGAAATTTTTCTTTGAAAATAAAAGGTTGAAAAGAGAAAATACCTTTGTGGAAAACCCACATCGGATATAAGATTAATAAAATTTAGCCTTAATAAGAGGGAAATGGAAATAAGAAAGTTACCACCAAATTATGATCTCGATAAGGAGAACATTGGTGGAAATTAGAGACATATAATTGGAGGAAAAACGTAAATATTTGTAGGGAGTGATTGAGGTCATCAATCACAATCAACTGTCAAATTGAGGGCCTCAAAGCCTTCAATCTATGATGATTTAAAATATCATCAGTTCAACAAGACATAAGGTATTAGGATAAAACATTTTTTTTGTTTTAATATCCCTTTACTAAAGTTTAAGAATTAATTTATTCATTGAATAAGAGATAGGTATATATATATTTATGCTTGACAATTAGAGTTTCAACCTTCAACTCATCTTTCACTCAAAAAGATAATAGAACTCAAAAATATTATACTTATCCTAATTGTATAAGGTTCCAAATTTTAACACATACATTTTAGATTAGAAAAACTATTTTGTAATAACCAGGGACTTCACGTAGTCCAGTGGTAGGCGATTAATCCCAATCGCACTATGGTTGTGGGTTCGATTCCCACAGCTTTGTCTGATGCGATGGGTTGTCACTCGGTCTGCGTGTTGTCCTTTTTATAAATATCCAAAAATAACCTTAACAATAGTATCCAATGTAAAATATAATCCATTACAACCTTTATAGTTATCCAAAATACCTCTGTCCAACTCACAGTCCAGATTTTATGAGGAAGGTAAACATAATGAAGCTCCCTTTTTTTTTTCTGCGTAACAACATGTGAACACCTTCATCATGTATTCTTTTAAAACACTGCAACATACTGTATTACCATAAATCCTTATTGATTACATTCATGATCCCTTATTCCTTATAGAAAACTAGATATACTCCTTCTATCCAAAAATGTATACAAATCATTAATCAGTTTCAAGGATGTTAAGAATATCCAACATAATTTATCCAAATCAATCATGTATTATTCCAAAATCACTATCTCGGTATCAGATCCATATTATGGTTTATCTTTCTCTCAACCATATATTTTCCAAAAATTTAACCTACTGTGGAGTCACTTTTCTTGGTTCCACACAATCTCAAGTCCTAGATGAAATAGTACTGCAGTACAATCCTTATATACTCCATAATTATTATAACCAGTACATCATTGATACAACACTCAAATTACAAAATTCTTTAATAACAACATAAGAACTCTAATCATTCCTCATCATATGTGGTAGTATCATAACTTGATTATTATCCAATAACATCATTTGGGGCATACTCTGATGATATGAACATTGGTTTGCGTAGTGTCCCCACTCCTTGCAGATGAAGCATTGTACATTTGAAACCTTTTTTTACCTTTGCAGTCACGCACTTGGTGTCCTTTTTCTCCACACTTATAACAAACTCCCATTCCGTTCATTCAAATTCCAAGGTGTTTCTTCCCACAGTTATCACATATTGGAAAATTCTTCTTTTCCCTCGTCCCTTTATCCATCATTCTCTCTTCCATCCTATTCTTCTCTTTCATCCCTTCAAATCCACAAGACTCAGAGAATTCTCTACTTATCTTATTTACACGTGATACTATTTCTTCATATGTTGATAACACATGGGAGAATATTTCCCTTCTAAATGTTGGATTAATACCATAAAAGATATGATCCTTCTTACTCTTTGGATCATACGTATTGATGGAGTTCGCATTCCTTATACTGGGAGCCATTTCTATACAATGCCATAAACTAGGCTAGTTTATGAATCGAAATACATAATAACAAACTTGAAAACACTTATAATAAATTGAACTATTTATTGATATAATCCATAATCATAAAAAATGTTTTCTTTTAGGAAGTATATACTCATAACCCTTCATAGTGGTTTGTAAACAAAATGTGAAATATCCTAAGCATATCCCCCGGGAGTGTCGTAACCAAGAGTGAAGCAAGGCCCGTTGTCGTGCACCAGTTCCCGTTCGAGTCTAGCTCAAAGCGATGTTTTCAGGTTTTACACCTAGGTACATCTGTGCCAGAGCCGCCTCTACCTGATCGTATCCAGACAGGGATGCATTGCTCGGAAAACTCACAAAATTTCTATAATACCAAAATTCTAGGAAGTTTTTCTATACTAATCCTCAAAGTCTATCTTCGGGTTATGTGCTCTAATCAGAGTTTATCTAAATCTAGCCTCCAAGGTTAGTACTAAACTGCCTCTAATACCAACTGTAACGCCCTGAACCCAGCTACCTAGAGTCGGTGCATTACTTCGTAACATTGGCATGATCACAGAAGATTACGTCTCGAAAGACCGATTAGTATAATAGCCTTGGAAACACTAGATACATTCATAAATGTTACATTACATCATAAAGTGAAAAACTAAAAACAATGTCTTCATAGTCCACACTCATATCCTCTTCTGACTATCCCTGCAGGTCATTCCTAAAATACTTCTTCACATCCTGGAAAATATTAAAACATTGAAAGGGATGAGCTCAGATGCTCAGTAAGGATAACAATATTGCGGAAGCTTTCATAAATAAACATTAACATTTAAGGCAATGTATAACTAAAACAAAAGCCTTTTTAATCTTGAACTTCAGCATAATATGGCAAAAAAAAATTAAATAATGCCCTTTACTTACTCACATGGATATTCTACTGGTCGAATAATCACATGCAATATCAATAACCACTTTCATAATGATGGAATGCATAATGCCAGACTATCATAACCACGTAGCCAAGGCCTCGTGCCAAGACCACAAATAAGATTTTGTCAAGGCCTCGTGCCAAGACACTAGCTTGTCTCATGAGACCTGCCGATGCATCGAGGAGCTATAGCGGGCTCCACCCATCAGTTACTAAGTCCAATGCATTCCTCATATTAATGGGTTTAAACATATCATAAACCATAACATAATCATATCACATAAAACATGCATAAAGGAAACATAAAATTTCAACATTTCAATCACAATATTTCAATACAACACATTGATATAATAAAAACACTTTCAAAACCATTTTCAATACCAACGTAAAAGAAAGTTAAAACATTGCATTTATTTTTCATTAAAAAAATGATGTCTTGTAGAGGAAGCCGAAACTCAAATAATGGTCACGGCGGCAGAGAAGTCATTGTCGCCACATATGTATAGAAAGAAAAACATTCCCTTTTTATCATTTAGTAAAACGCTTTGTATAAAAAAGATTACTTTTGAATAAAAGTAAAGGTCAAAGGGGTTTATACACCGTATAAAAGAAAATTGTGTATAAAACCAAATATGCCTCATGAAAGGAGATTGAGACGAAGTCCTTAAAAAGATCATTTTTAAAATAAAATAGATCTATTATGTGTATTCACTATAGGTACACATAAAGAACGTAAAAATACAAAATAGGATATAATAATATCATGACATAATTTGAAAGTAGGAGATTAACCCAAAGAATAGAAGTTGGGTTAAGAAATTCCCTTACCTCGTGTCCGACTTGACTCGACCGCTCTTTAACCTCCTTAATAATAAACTAGAGTTAATATCTAACTTCTTAAGAACCTTTTTCTAGTTAATTATTCCTTTTATATCACTTATTACCACGTCATGAACATTATGTAATTATTTAAGTTAATAACGGTCGTTTTGTCGATCTTTGGTACTTGAGTCAACAACAAACATCTTATAATTACAAGTTGTTCATGTGGTGAAATATCAATTATATCTAGAATTATATTCATGATTTAGATATCATATATATCATATATATCTATTATATACATTCATTCATAATATTACGTAACATTTAGAGGTAAGAAATGAAATGCACCGTTCATGGAGACGGTAAGCCATACGTACGCATGAACGCTACTTTCATTTCTATTTCGTATTTAATGGAATGAAATCATAATTATATAAAGGTATAATATAATTACAGTATAATATAGTGTATAATACCATTTACTCCATCCTTTATACATCCCACATATGGTATTAACGATTCAAATCACTTTGAGGGGGCGGTAGTCCGCACATCCTAAAATGAAAACATCGCGTTTACCCATAATGGAAACCATAATGTTATGCCATAAATGAAAAATAAAAAATCATAAGGAAAACAAAAACATAATATATATCATATATAAAAATAGTGTAATCATAATGGCCACCATTATAGGTGTTATATGAGTGTTGAACAATCATCATTTCGTGAGGCAAAAAATCGCCATCCACAGAAACAGTATGTTCTTTAACCATTAGATGTAGGTGTGTGTAAGTGTAAACCAAATACTTATCATAACAACATCTTAGTATATTTTAGAAACTTGTGTTGTTACAAAATAAAGGAATAAAAAGAGTTTAAGGGGTTGGAGAAGCTAAATAAAACAAAACAACATTAGAGAAGACATTACCTAAAAATTGGGTAACTCTTTTTGATTTGAGACAAAGGCTTCCTTGGAAAAACGTCTGCCCAAAGTGAGGATTCTAGGAGTAAGTGAGGGATGTTGGGAGAGTATTTGGGTAGATTTTGGCCGAGCCAAATGGCTTGAAGGTGTGAATAAGGTTGGAGTGGTGGGGGCCTTTTATAAGTGGAGAGGAGGGGCACTCTTGGAAAGTAAGGAAATTTTACATTATTATACAATGCTTTTCGGATTCTAAAGGTCCCAAACTTATATAATTCGTTTATAAGGTGATAAGGGTTCGAAATATACCCATCCAATAGTCTTTGGACAAGTGTAAGCCTTGTATTGTACATTATCTTTTCATTTTATTAAAATCGTTAAATAATGAGGTCATCACTGCATCATAATGATGTCATAAATAATTTAATTTATTTAATGTATAAAAATTATAAAAAAATACGATGATGTAGGAAATCTTCTTAGATTTCCAATGACTATTTATAGACAAACATATGACTTGTATAACCCCATGTAAAAATTGTTTTAGTAAAACATTTCATGTTTGTGTCATTTTTTACTTTAACATTAAATAAAAGGTATTTATGTCATTTTCCAACTAAAGTGGCTCCATGGGGTCCCCAAGTTGACCCATGGATTTTATTGGTCGGCCATGGAAAATAAAATGAGGGTAGGACATGGGTCAAGCTCATCTCATATTATTAAAACATTATTTTTACCTTAAACTACACTAATTACCTCTAATCGCGATTAAGAACTTAAAAGTTACTATTCACCAAAAAATTATTTTAATCTCATTGAACCACATTTTACTTTTTAATGACAACCATGTATGTCTGATTTTTGAAAATCAAACCACAGAAGTGGTAATATTTCATTTAACCGAAAAATCAGTTTTTTAACTACCACTTAGTGGTTTCACTATTCATCAAAAATTGAAGTTTTTCAGAACAATGCCAAAATTTCACCCTAAGCTATAATTGATATTCCGAATTCAAAAATGATGTCTATTTTATGAAATTCCAAACATATAAGTTGCATTAATTAATTTTATAATTAATTCCCGCTGTCACAACAAATGGCGTGTTTTTAAGAAATAATATATATCAAAAGATTGATAATTGTTTATGTCCAATTTCAAAGTGAAATTAATTCTAATGAACACCATTGGATAAAATGGTTAAAATATATTCTAATTATACTTTAAAACCACTCAATAGTATAACTTGTCACTATAAATTATTTTGATTAAAAAAGTTGTTTTAAGTATTTTTCACTATTCATAAAAATTTGGATGTTCTCAGAAAATTACAAAAAATTCAACATAGGCTAATTTCAATATTTGGAATACAAAAATGAAGTCCATTTTGAAATATAAAATTTTTATAAATTTAAAAAGTGGTTATTACTATTCATAATGGCTACTTTGATTAGTTGCGGTGTGTTAGAACTCGAAGTTGCGTACAATGCAAGCTATTGCATTATTGAATGAGAAGCGTATCATGGAAGCTTAGGGTGTTACATCATATTGAGTCAGTATCTTAGAATATACTCTATATCCAAGGTTTTTCAGATAGATAATCATTCGTGACATCCAGCATCCATAGTTTTCTACATTAAAGTATGGTGCTCTAACCATAGACATTCCCTCTCTTGAATCAGTCTTCTTGCTCTGCGTATAATTTTTAATCACTTTTAGCTTGTTAGAGCTTTATCAAAATCCCAACCTCTGATACAAACTGTTGGATCAAGATTACATCAAATATACACAAGAGGGGAGTGGATTGTGTTTTTTCAAAAATCTTAATGAGATCATGTTCTATCCATTATCTTTAATCAGATATATTAATGCTGTGGAAATATGAAATGCAAGGACATAGGATATATAGTGGTTCGGGGAATAGAAGACCACTAGTCCACTCCACCAATGCTCTACTCCACGAGCTTGGTGATTTTCACTATCTGGTGCTCATCTCAATAGACCTTTCAACAAATGAGTGTAGGTAGTTGACACCTTTAAAATCTACGGCAAAAGAGAACCTTCTGGTTCAATCACGGAACCTACACAAATTACAATGAGAATATGGTTAGTTAAGATAAAAAGTATTTGTTCTTTGAAAATACTCTCCTAACTGTTCTTCAAAATTGCAACAGATTACAATTGACAGTAAATGTACCGTCATCTTTAGAAAGAATGATCTTCAAGAAAGAGTCATTCTGAGTCGATCCCGTTGGAGTAGATATAGAAATATAAATAACAACTTCAGTAGAAATAGATTCACAATTGATATTCAATGTCGAATAAGTGAATCTTTTGTCATGTATCTTATACTTTAACAAATAGAGATTTTATCACTCTTCGTAATAAACATAAATATAGATCTTGATTGACTCTATTTTTTATTCTCTTCTAAAATATTCTACAAAAGATCTCATTTTTTGATAGATGTATCTAATCTTGTTTTCTTGGTAAATATTTTCAAAAATGTACTTACACATACCTTAAAAACACAGATGTAATGAATACTTCTTCTGCAAAAATTAGATCCACAATCTTTGCCTTTTTTACTCATGTAATTCAAATGTTTGAATTTACAGAGTAGTCATAACTCTCCTTGACTTCTCTATGAAATGCTATTGTTAATTTAATACTTAAACGGCTCAGAACTCATCAAAGACGCGCTTTAAAATCAGCCTGTTAATCCACATGCAGATCATTGAATAATCATATAAACTTTAAACTTTTTGATGCCAAACATAAGATTGAGTTGTACAGTTTGCATCCTATGAACGTAATGTATATCATAAACGTAAGGTTCATGACGTATCGTTCAAACGTAAGGTTGACAACGTATGGTTGATCACAAATGTAGGGTTGGCCATCCATACTTTTCTCTTAAACATTCAAACATATAATAAACGAACCATACTTTTATAAGCTTCCAAATGAAAGGTACATGATCAATAATTTTCTAAGAAATGTAAGGATGTTTAAAAAAGTAAGGTTGATGAACCATACTTTTGAGAAACAAATGTAACTTTTAACACTTATGTATGGTTCTCCTTCCATACTTTTCTCAAAACCCATACGTAGGGTTCTTTACTAACATAGGGTTCCTTTTCATACTTTTCCGATAACGTATGGTTGATTAACTATAATTTCAGATAACTTGTAACGTAAACAGTGGGTTACTTTCTTTATGCTACGTTTCCACACATAGGGTATGAATAATGATTCCATAAAATGCTTAAGCAATTCTCAAATATATAGAACATTAAAAGTGTTTCCAGAACACGCTTATATGAATACTTTAACAATTAAATCACGTTGTTTATGAACATAAATATTTATTCCAAAAATAAAAAAATAAATAATAAATTCCTGAAACATACTTCAAAAAATAAAATCATTAGAAAACAATTAAGGGTATTTGTGAGCATCAAAATCATCATAAAGAGATAGAGTATTGTTCTCAACAATCTCCCTCTTTAAATAAAAACATTATGTATTGCTGAAAACAAAACATGCTCAATAATCATGATAACTATAGTATCATATATATAATGGAATTATATCATATTAATGGAATATCCATCCTCAAACTAAAATATATATATATCTCTCTTTTACATTAAAAATGAAATCATCATCTGAGAGGTGCTGATTAACATCCTTTGTGGATGATGAACCTTCATTCTTCCATTTAACCTTCATGAATGTCCATGAAACCATTTTTATGGTTGAAACAGAATATAAAATATGTATTATCTCTTATATAATTTTCGTAAACTAGTATATATACATAATAATAATAGATATAAAAAATAGTTTGTAATAATTCAAATATCACCAAAATAGTCTTAATGATTATGGATACTGTTCTATCTAATAAATAATCCTCATACGATATAAGAAAATTAATTATATCACAATTAATTATTACTGAGTTTAATTAGTATCATATAAATTTAATTATAGTGAATTATAAAAATTCCACATGGAATTCCATACTCATATATAAGTACACTAATCGTGAAAATGAAGGAAACAAACGCCCCTGAGTGAAACATTTATATCCCATAACTCATCAAAAAACCAAAAATGACCTTAATAAAATTTTAATAAATAAAAAAAATTTAGATATGGTTATGAATCAATTAATTAATGGATTTAATTTTATTATCATGTACTTTAAGGTCAAGTACAAAACTCATTTAGAAATAAGGTATGTGTTTTCTACACGAACCTTAATTTCCTTACATGTTATTCTTTTTCTCCCATTACACCAATTAAATTATTGATTATTATTATGTACTAATATTAAATTCTCCATTAATGTTATATATATTTGTACCAGTCAGAATATTATTTATGTGATGAGGAGATACATGTTTTAAAAGGATATTTCTGAAATTCTTCCAGATAAAAAAGCCTAAATCAAGGGAAATTATTTGAAATATTACATATTTTCAAGGGCACTATATAATCTGTTTTATGAAACCATTATTTTTATAAAAACACTAATTTTATTATTGAAATACTATATTAGTCATCTTCTGGTTTTATACAAATATATATAAAAAAGAACTATTTTTTTCAAAGTAAAAGTGTATTTCTATCAGAAATTACATGATGATTTTATAAGATTATTTTCATATATTATAACATTCTTCTTGATTATTATATTTAATTGGGATTAATCCTTAATTATTTCATCTAACTTATTCTATTTAATGTATTATGATTAGTTTGGATTTTGATGTGATATCTTGGTTCCATTCATCATAGTACTCTGAATTATTAGTGTTTATGTTTACGGATTATTGAAAGTTATTTAAATTTCATATGTTAGTTTCAATATGAATGTATATATTGATTAAATTAGACCCATTTTATATGATTAATTATTGGGCATAGTAAGTGATGGGTGGGGCCCAATATATCCCATGGATGCATCGGGAGGTCTCATGAGACAAACTGGCCTGGGTTTTTTACCAGTATGAATAGTGTCTTGGACAAGGCCTTGATTGTATGATTATGACGTCCAACATAATGAATTACCTCAATATAAAGTTATTAATTGATAGTATGTGTGTTTATTCTACAAGTATAATATCCATGGTTATGTTTGATAATTGAATTATTTAATTATCTCTTATTCTTGAAATATTATGCTCAAGATTATGATTTTTTAAGAACCCAGATCTTCGTTTCAGGTACGCCTTTCCATTTTCTGGATTTTTTTAATAAAAATGGAGTTTCTAGAAATTTTCAAAGTACACTCCATGTAATCTTTTCCCACTCGAAGCCATGTGCTAGCCG
The DNA here is from genome assembly GCA_963277665.1 of Viscum album. Taxonomy (NCBI): domain Eukaryota; kingdom Viridiplantae; phylum Streptophyta; class Magnoliopsida; order Santalales; family Viscaceae; genus Viscum; species Viscum album. The sequence goes on along the minus strand of OY728162.1, from coordinate 1,360,570,185 downwards.
TGTCCGGGCCACGCACACAGTGTGTAGGGGTGCAATGGAGGCCGATTTTGGCGAAGTACGAAAAAACCTAGTACACGCCGTGTACTCTAAAAGTACACACCGTGTACTTTTCTTTTTTATTAAATGGACCAGGGTTGCGCCAGAAACACAAAAAGGACTTCTTCTAGGTTCCATTGGCCTGAGAGCACTGAGGATCCGTGAATCTTCGATGAGCCCCCACCTCTCCATCCATTCTCTGATTCGAGCTCTGTCAATTGTGTTGGAAGTGCAGCAGTGAGTTCTTCCTTCTTCTTGAGCCATGTTTTTAAATTCTTCCTCCTTCTCAAGATATCTAAGGTTGAATGTTTTGTGCATTTTCTCAGATCTACGATGTTATTGGGAGAATCAGTCGTCGTGGTTCAAGTATATTGATCTACTAGGATCGAGGTGGGTGGTTTGTGCCTTTCTGTAGAAAGTTGATGAGTATTTTGTGAAAATTCACCATTAACCTTGAACGAGGTGTTGCGTGTTCCTGTTTTTCCCTTTTTATATTTCCTGCTTTGCTTGATTGATAGAGTAGATTTCTGTAACGCCCCGACCCCAGCTACCCAGAGTCGGTGCATTACTTCGTAACATTGGCATGATCACAAGAAAGATCAAATCTCGAAAGACCGATTGGTTTAGTAGCCTTGGAAACACTAGATATATTCATAAGTTTTACATTACATCATAAAATGAAAAACTACTACAACAACATAATGTCTCCATAATCCACACTACTATCCCCTCATAATATCCCTGCAGGTCATTCATAATTTACTTCTTCACATCCTGGGGAAAAAATAAAACATAGAAAAGGGGTGAGCTCAAATGCCCAGTAAGGATAACAATATAGCGGAAACTTTCATAAATAAGAATAAACATTTAAGGCAATGCATTACTAAAACAAAAGCCTTTTAAAATTGAACTTCAACATGGTATGGCAAAAGTAAAATGAAATAATGCCATTTACTTATTCACATGGATATTCTACTAATCGAATAATCACATGCAAAAATCAATAACCACTTTCATAATGTTGGAATGCATAATGCCAGACTATCATAACCACATAGCCAAGGCCTCGTGCCAAGACTACAAATAAGATTTTGTCAAGGCCTTGTGCCAAGACACTAGTTTGTCTCATGAGACCTACCGATGCATCGAGGAGCTATAGCGGGCTCCACCCGTCACTTATTAAGTCCAATGCATTCCCATATGAAAAGGTTTAAACATAACATAAACATTCGTATTAAAACTAGCATACGAAATGTCAATACTTTCACAATAAACTATGAATGGTATAAAAATAGCACATCCACAGTCAAACATATCACAAAACCTTCAATACAATATAGAAGTTTTGTATCATAATAAATCAACTTCAAATAATCTTAAAATCCATCAAAGGATGTTGACATAGATGAAATCAAAATTCTTTTTAAAGAAATATCTCCTTTTATTTTGAAATCATTTAAGATCCATAAAAAATAAAACATTTTCTTTGAAAATATTCTTATAAGCTTGTAAGGAAAGCTTTGAAGATTTTATAACGGCGTAAAATAACCGCACCCGCCGTATAAGTTAAAAAAACATTCTTACCTCAATTATGTCGAAAAGGTTAAAAAGGACCTTGTTTTGAAAACGACGGAATGATTCCTTTATAAACCTCTTATAAAAAGTCAAACAAGGGTATAAATGACTTTAACCCATATTCTTGTAAATAGTAAAAATGTTTTGAAATACATTTCGATGAAACATGGATGTGGATGATAAAGAGATCCCAGTAGATTATTACGTATAATACAACCTCGGATAATGAAGAGATTGTGAAATAACCCTTACCTTGTACTTTTCCTTGGTTGTGGTAGGTTAACCTCCTGTATAATGGTGAAATAATTGTTATTAAATTATACAAGAATCATATACATTAATATGATGTCATATATGATCTTTTAATATTGATTTGATAATAATATCTTAGTATTATCGTTGTTTCGGGTGTTAACTTACTTGTTTTCTTTCATATGTTTTGTTACGTAAGACTTGTTTGTAAAGGATAGGTTGTATATTATTCATATCCAGAATGATATCAAGTCCTTAAACATCATTTTTAAATCATAAAATGATAATTACGCTTTAATGGTTACGATGGAGAATGAATCTCATCGCGTTCGTGGAGACGGTAGTCCGTACGTACGCACGAGCGACAATATCATTCTTTTGATATTAAAATAATATATAAATGGATGGTATATCATATATACAGAATCATTAACATGTTATATTTATTATTTACATGAGTTACACATCATTATTATACCCATCCAAATAATATTATATTGAATAACAATTACACCACGACGTGGAGACGGTAAGCCGTACGTACGCACGTATGGTGACATGTTATTCAAAGGGTGGATAGAATACTGAATATGATTGTACCATATTTATAATAACATCACAGTATATGTGAGATACTGGAGTTATTATTTCAGAATGGTAAGAACAAAGGAAGAAGAAGTGGAAGAAGAAATGAACTTAGAAAAGGGTGGTGAAATCATTACCTCTTCTTCGGGTTCTTCCTTTTGATTTGATCAAAAGGGCTCCTTAGGTTGGCTTTCTGATCAAACTAAGGCCTCTAGGTTGTATTGAGGGATGTTGGGAGAGTATTTGGGCAGAGTTTGGCCGAACCAAAAGGCTTTGAAGGTGTGAAGAAATGAGAAGGAGGAGTGCCCTTTTATAAGAGGGGTGAGGGGCACCTTTGGAAAAGCTAGAAATATTAATTTATAATAAATTCATATTCGGTTTCTAAAGGCTCCAAAGTTGACTATTCAAATGATGAGGTGGGGATAGGTCGAAAGAAACTCATCCAATAGAATTTAGACAGGTTTGGGTACTTATATTAACCTTATCTTTAAGTATTAACTCTAAGTTAATTAGTTTCACTTTTACAATGTCTCTTTGTATTTTATATATTATGGTTAATAAACTTACTATATACATCCAAGAGACCCCCAAGTGGTCCATTAATGATTAAACTATCATGATATAAGTCTCTTGGCCGAACCTTAGATTTTTAGGAATTTAATATCAATTAATAATATAATATTTGTTTTAAGAATTCTTTTATGTCAATTTTGACACTATTCATTAGTTGATTTTTTTTTGAAACTCATAACAGATTTATTACTTCGAACAAAGTCAATTAAATCAATACTAATATATCATATTATCCTAGAAAATTAGTTTAATTCATTAAAAGTTTCATATTATATTTATTTGGGTATTTATAATATCACTTATTTTAATTGTTCACTATTATAGTAATTACTGCATCATCATTGTGTCATAAATAAAATAAATTATTTAATGTCTAAAAATTATAAGTAAACTATCATTATGTAGGAAATCTTTTTAGCTTTCTAATGAATATTTATAATCGAAAATCCAACATGTATAACCCTATGTAAAAATTGTTCTTCTAAAAGATGTAAGCTTATGCCATTTTTATTTTTATTTTAACTTTATTAATATAAAGTGTCCCTACCACATACAAGTGGCTCCAAGGGGTCCCCAAATTGACCCAAGGATGCCCATGGTCGGGTATGTGTCCACCAATAAGGTTAGGACACGTTTTAGGGTAATTTTGTATTATTATAATATTATTTTTTAACCCTTATTTACCGGATTTACCCTTTAACCATGGTAAATAAAATATTTACCACAGTAACTATTCAAAATGTCTAAAAATAAAAGTTACCTATTTACACAATTTTAACATCCTGATTCCAAATATGGAATCCATTTTCCTAAATTCAAAACACAGAAGTGGCAGAAATTAATTTAAAATTAATTCCCGCTGTTAAAACAAAAAGCGTGTTTTTAAGAGATAATAACTATCAAAAGATTGACACTTGTTTATGTTCGGTTTAATTGTAAAATTATGTCCAATGACCAAAATTATATTAAATGGTAAAAATATATTCTAAATATACTTTAAAACCACTCAAATTCATAATTTATCACTAGTAATTAATTTGATTAAAAAAGTTGTTTTTAATTAAAATTTAGTAATTTTCACTATTCATCAAAATATGAAAGTTATCCGAAATGTACCAAAATTTCACCCTAGGCTAAATTCGATATTCCGAATCCAAAAATGAAGTCCATTTTCAAATATAAAATATATATAATTTCAAAAAGTAGGTATTACTATTCATAACGGCTAGTTTGATTAGTTATGATGTGTTAGAACTCGGTGTTGCGTACAACACACGCTATCACATTATTCGAAGGGAAACGTACCGTAGAAGCTTGGGGTGCTACATTCTCCCCTCCTTCAAATAATTGCGTCCTCGCAATTTCTAGGGTATTACTGCATAAAAAGACTCGGGTGGTTCTTCATCATAAGTTCCTCGGGTTCCCACGTTGCCTCTTCCATCTTATGATTTCTCCACAAAACTTTTACCAGACGCGTCGTCCGGTTTCTCAGTACTTGTTCTCTTGTATCAAGAATCCTGACAGGCTCTTCACAATAAGACAGATCCGGTTCCAGTTCTAATTCCTCATAGGTGAGTACATGCGTTGGGTCAGGCATGTATTTTCTCAACAGAGATACGTGGAACACATCGTGAACTTTGGAGAGACTTGGCGGCATTGCCAATCGGTAAGCTACAGCCCCAATTCGTTCTAGAATTTCGAAAGGTCCGATGTACCTGGGACTCAATTTACCTTTCTTACCAAAACGTATGACTCCCTTCCACGGAGATACCTTCAGGAAAACATGATCACCGACTTGAAATTCCAAATCCTTCCTTCGATTATCGGCATAGCTCTTCTGCCTACTTTGAGCTGCTTTGATGTGATTTTGGATTACTTTCAACTTTTCCACCGTTTCCTCCACCAGTTCTGGGCCTACAAGTTTTCTTTCACCAACGTCATCCCAACAGGTTGGTGTACGACATCTCTTTCCGTATAACGCTTCATATGGTGCCATCTGAATACTCGAATGGAAGCTATTGTTATAGGAAAATTCTACCAGAGGTAAATATTGATCCCACATACCCTGAAAATCAAGTGAGCAAGATCTCAACATGTCTTCTAAGGTTTGAATAGTCCGTTCTGATTGTCTGTCTGTCTGAGGGTGGTAAGCAGTGCTCAAATGAAGTTCAGTATCCAGGGATTTCTGAAAACTTTTCCAAAATCTTGAAGTAAAACGGGGATCACGATCAGAAACAATCGATAGGGGTACTCCATGAAGTCTCACAACTTCATTAATGTATAGTCTTGCTAGACGTTCCAGGGGTAGATCTTCTCTTATAGCAAGAAAATGTGCTGACTTGGTAAGACGATCAACAATAACCCATATTGCATCGTTCCTTCTAGAAGTCTTTGGTAGCCCCATGACAAAGTCCATCGTAATATTGTCCCATTTCCACTCCGGTATGGGAAGAGGTTGCATGACTCCTCCAGGCTGTTGCCTTCCAGCTTTCACTTGTTGACAAACCATACATCTTGATACAAAATCAGCAATCTCCCTCTTCATGTTGTCCCACCAAAAATGTTCCTTCAAATCTCTATACATTTTGGTGCTCCCAGGGTGTATAGAGAAATTGGAACTATGAGCATCATCCAGCAATTCCCTTTTTAGATCAGGTATATTGGGAACACAAAGTCTCTTTCCAAATTTCAAAGTTCCATCTTCATACACAAAGTCTCTCAATCTCCCATCATTCACAGCTTTAATCTTCTTCTGAAATTCTTCATCATCGGTCTGAGAACTCTTAATCCTTTCTAGTAAAGATGGTTTGGCAACCATTTGAAAAAGCATTGATGTTTCACCTTCCCTGGTTATTCCCATGTCCATCTTCACTAGATCCATGAAAATTGGATCCCTTTCAATTCTCATCATGTTCAGAACTCCATGGTCTTTTCTGCTCAAAGCATCTGCTACTTTGTTTGCTTTCCCCGGGTGGTAGTGTATCGTGCAATCATAATCCTTGAGTAATTCAAGCCATCTCCTTTTCCTCATGTTGAGTTCTTTTTGTGAGAAAATATACTTCAAACTCTTGTGATCAGTATAAATCTCACATTTTTCACCATAGAGGTAGTGCCTCCATATCTTCAAAGCAAAGATCACAGCTGCTAACTCAAGATCATGAGTAGGATAGTTTTGTTCATGAATTTTCAACTGTCGTGATGCATAGGCAATAATTCTATCATTCTGCATAAGGACACAGCCAAGTCCTTTCTTTGATGCATCACTATAAATAACGAACCCATCATTCCCCGATGGTAGAGTCAATATAGGAGCATTGACTAATCTTCTCTTCAGTTCTTCGAAAAATTCTTCACACTCTTTTGTCCAAACAAATTTAACCCCTTTACGTGTGAGCTTCGTTAATGGGTTAGCCAATCGGGCAAAATTCTAGACGAAACGTCGATAATAACCTGCCAAACCAATAAAACTACGTACCTCAGTTATATTCGTAGGTGCTGGCCATTCTTGGATTGCCTTGGTCTTAGAAGGATCAACAGAGATTCCATCTTTAGAGACAATATGGCCAAGAAAAGAAATCTCCTGAAGCCAGAATTCACACTTGCTAAACTTTCCATATAATTCATGCCTCCTCAGAGTCTTCAAGATAATGCGCAAGTGATTTTCATGATCTTTGTAGGTTTTGGAGTATACCAAGATATCATCAATAAATACCACCACAAATTCATCGAGATACTCCTTGAAAACTCTATTCATCAGATCCATGAATACAGAGGGTGCATTAGTCAATCCAAACGGCATTACAGTAAACTCGTAATGCCCGTACCTGGTTCGAAATGCTGTCTTCGGAATGTCTTCCTTCTTCACACACAACTGATGGTATCCAGATCGAAGGTCAATCTTTGAAAAGTATTGAGCTCCATGCAGTTGGTCAAATAAATCATCAATACGAGGTAGGGGATACTTGTTCTTTATCGTTATAGCATTGATCTCCCTGTAGTCAATACATAACCTCATAGATCCATCTTTCTTTTTAACAAAAAGAACAGGGGCTCCCCATGGAGAAACACTAGGGCGAATAAATCCCTTATTACTCAATTCCTCTAGTTGTTTCTTTAGTTCGACTAACTCTACAGTGGCCATTCTATAAGGGGTCTTCGATATAGGCCTTGATCCAGGAATCAAATCAATGGAAAACTCAACTTCTCGTTCTGGAGGATGTCCAGGTAAATCTTCCGGAAATACATCTACAAATTCTTTCACAACAGGTACACCCTCTATTTGAACATTCCTTTCCTCACCGATAGTTACTTCATTCTCTTCCTCCCCAATAATTGAATTAAGTTGAGCTATAGGGGGTGGATCTAAATAAGAATTAGGTGGTGACGATTCTGCTCTAAAAATAAGGTGCTCCTTATCATTATCATCAAGAATCGTAACCTCTTTCTTCTTACAATAAATCTTCGCATCATAGTCCGAAAGCCAGTCCATACCGAGGATTATATCAAACTCAATCATAGGTATGACGATGAAATCAGTAGATAAAGAAAATTTATGTGCTCTAATGGGGACTGATTCACAAAACTTTGTTGCAACGATACTTCCCTTAGGAGTTTTAACTGACAACTCCCTTATTAAATCAAATTGGAAATATCTAATTTTCTTAGCAAACTGGGAAGATATGAAACAATGCGATGATCCAGAATCAAATAATGCATTTGCTAAACTTGAGGAAACCATTAAATTACCTGCCACCACGTCTTTCGGAGCTTCTACCTCAGCAGTAGTGATAGCATAAGCCTGGCCTTGATCCCTTGGCCTTTTCTGAGGTAAGTTCTCCTGACGCTTAGGACATGCATTTGCATAATGCCCCATCTCCCTGCAATTGTAGCACTGAACGTTGGTAGCTTCCTTCTTCCCCTTGCAATCATGAGCTTGGTGGCCTTTTTCACCACACTTGTAACAGACTCCCATTCCCTTCAGGCAAGAACCGGGGTGTTTCTTCCCGCACTTACCACAAGATGGATATTCAACCTTTCCCTTCTTCCCCTTATTTCCATTCCCAGATTGATCAGCAGGTCTCTTCTTCTCTTGTTTTGCTTTAAAGTCATAAGACTTAGAGAATTCCTTTTCGGTCTTGATAGCACATGAGACAATGTCTTCGTACGATGAAAAGGATTGTGAGACTAATGCTCGACGGAGAAATGGTTTTAACCCATCAAAGAAACGATCAATCTTACTTCTTGGGTTGCGAATATAATCACCAGCGTACCTCGCTAACCTTGTAAAGTTAGCCTCATACTTTGTGACATTCTCATCCTCCTTTTGTCTCAGACTCAGAAATTGCCTTTCCATATCTTCTCGATGGTCGCGAGGAAAGTATTTTTCTAAAAACAGATCTTTGAACTCCCTCCATTCCATGTTTGATACTTCATCATCTTCCTTCATGTTTTGAATCAATGACCACCATTGATCAGCATCTCCAGTGAGGCGGTAAACTGCCATGGTAACTTTTTCCCTTTCACTACTCCCCAAAGCCTGAAATATTTTCTCTAGGGAAAATATCCATTGCTCAGCTACTAAGGGATTTGTACTCCCATTGAACGTTGGTGGTTGTTGTCTCATGAATCGATCTAACATTGATCCTCCACGCTGCGGATCAGGGTGCTCCATACGGGTAAGGTTATTATTCATAACCTGAGTAAGTTGTCCCAGTACGGTGATTAGCTGATTAGCACCAGTTGCATCACCAGCCCCACTATAATTATCTTGAGCAGGAGGGCAATCCCTACATGGAGTGCGTGCATTGATACGGTTTCCATTTCTTCCACTAGGCGCCATTTCTAAACAATGTCATAAACTAGATCAGTTTATGAATCAAAATACATAATCCCATACTTATAAAACACTAAACATAAATTGAACTATCTATGGATATAATCCATAATCATAAATATGTTTTCTTTGAGGAAGTATATACTCATAAACCCTTCATAATGATTTGTAAAGAAAGTGAGAGTTATCCTAAGCATATCCCCCGGGAGTGTCGTAACCAAGAGTGCAGCAAGGCCCGTTGTCGTGCACCAGTTCCCGTTCGAGTCTAGCTCAAAGCGGTGTTTTCGGGTTTTACCCCTAGGTACATCTGTGCCAGAGCCGCCTCTACCTGCTCGTATCCAGACAGGGATGTATTGCTCGGAAAACTCACAAAGTCTCTACAATACCAAAATTCTAGGAAGTTCTTCTATACTAATCCTCAAAGTTCATCTTAAGTCTACGTGCTATAATCAGAGTTTATCTAAATCTAGCTTCCAAGGTTTGTACTAAACTTCCTATGATACCAACTGTAACGCCCCGACCCCAGCTACCCAGAGTCAGTGCATTACTTCGTAACATTGGCATGATCACAAGAAAGATCAAATCTCGAAAGACCGATTGGTTTAGTAGCCTTGGAAACACTAGATATATTCATAAGTTTTACATTACATCATAAAATGAAAAACTACTACAACAACATAATGTCTCCATAATCCACACTACTATCCCCTCATAATATCCCTGCAGGTCATTCATAATTTACTTCTTCACATCCTGGGGAAAAAATAAAACATAGAAAAGGGGTGAGCTCAAATGCCCAGTAAGGATAACAATATAGCGGAAACTTTCATAAATAAGAATAAACATTTAAGGCAATGCATTACTAAAACAAAAGCCTTTTAAAATTGAACTTCAACATGGTATGGCAAAAGTAAAATGAAATAATGCCATTTACTTATTCACATGGATATTCTACTAATCGAATAATCACATGCAAAAATCAATAACCACTTTCATAATGTTGGAATGCATAATGCCAGACTATCATAACCACATAGCCAAGGCCTCGTGCCAAGACTACAAATAAGATTTTGTCAAGGCCTTGTGCCAAGACACTAGTTTGTCTCATGAGACCTACCGATGCATCGAGGAGCTATAGCGGGCTCCACCCGTCACTTATTAAGTCCAATGCATTCCCATATGAAAAGGTTTAAACATAACATAAACATTCGTATTAAAACTAGCATACGAAATGTCAATACTTTCACAATAAACTATGAATGGTATAAAAATAGCACATCCACAGTCAAACATATCACAAAACCTTCAATACAATATAGAAGTTTTGTATCATAATAAATCAACTTCAAATAATCTTAAAATCCATCAAAGGATGTTGACATAGATGAAATCAAAATTCTTTTTAAAGAAATATCTCCTTTTATTTTGAAATCATTTAAGATCCATAAAAAATAAAACATTTTCTTTGAAAATATTCTTATAAGCTTGTAAGGAAAGCTTTGAAGATTTTATAACGGCGTAAAATAACCGCACCCGCCGTATAAGTTAAAAAAACATTCTTACCTCAATTATGTCGAAAAGGTTAAAAAGGACCTTGTTTTGAAAACGACGGAATGATTCCTTTATAAACCTCTTATAAAAAGTCAAACAAGGGTATAAATGACTTTAACCCATATTCTTGTAAATAGTAAAAATGTTTTGAAATACATTTCGATGAAACATGGATGTGGATGATAAAGAGATCCCAGTAGATTATTACGTATAATACAACCTCGGATAATGAAGAGATTGTGAAATAACCCTTACCTTGTACTTTTCCTTGGTTGTGGTAGGTTAACCTCCTGTATAATGGTGAAATAATTGTTATTAAATTATACAAGAATCATATACATTAATATGATGTCATATATGATCTTTTAATATTGATTTGATAATAATATCTTAGTATTATCGTTGTTTCGGGTGTTAACTTACTTGTTTTCTTTCATATGTTTTGTTACGTAAGACTTGTTTGTAAAGGATAGGTTGTATATTATTCATATCCAGAATGATATCAAGTCCTTAAACATCATTTTTAAATCATAAAATGATAATTACGCTTTAATGGTTACGATGGAGAATGAATCTCATCGCGTTCGTGGAGACGGTAGTCCGTACGTACGCACGAGCGACAATATCATTCTTTTGATATTAAAATAATATATAAATGGATGGTATATCATATATACAGAATCATTAACATGTTATATTTATTATTTACATGAGTTACACATCATTATTATACCCATCCAAATAATATTATATTGAATAACAATTACACCACGACGTGGAGACGGTAAGCCGTACGTACGCACGTATGGTGACATGTTATTCAAAGGGTGGATAGAATACTGAATATGATTGTACCATATTTATAATAACATCACAGTATATGTGAGATACTGGAGTTATTATTTCAGAATGGTAAGAACAAAGGAAGAAGAAGTGGAAGAAGAAATGAACTTAGAAAAGGGTGGTGAAATCATTACCTCTTCTTCGGGTTCTTCCTTTTGATTTGATCAAAAGGGCTCCTTAGGTTGGCTTTCTGATCAAACTAAGGCCTCTAGGTTGTATTGAGGGATGTTGGGAGAGTATTTGGGCAGAGTTTGGCCGAACCAAAAGGCTTTGAAGGTGTGAAGAAATGAGAAGGAGGAGTGCCCTTTTATAAGAGGGGTGAGGGGCACCTTTGGAAAAGCTAGAAATATTAATTTATAATAAATTCATATTCGGTTTCTAAAGGCTCCAAAGTTGACTATTCAAATGATGAGGTGGGGATAGGTCGAAAGAAACTCATCCAATAGAATTTAGACAGGTTTGGGTACTTATATTAACCTTATCTTTAAGTATTAACTCTAAGTTAATTAGTTTCACTTTTACAATGTCTCTTTGTATTTTATATATTATGGTTAATAAACTTACTATATACATCCAAGAGACCCCCAAGTGGTCCATTAATGATTAAACTATCATGATATAAGTCTCTTGGCCGAACCTTAGATTTTTAGGAATTTAATATCAATTAATAATATAATATTTGTTTTAAGAATTCTTTTATGTCAATTTTGACACTATTCATTAGTTGATTTTTTTTTGAAACTCATAACAGATTTATTACTTCGAACAAAGTCAATTAAATCAATACTAATATATCATATTATCCTAGAAAATTAGTTTAATTCATTAAAAGTTTCATATTATATTTATTTGGGTATTTATAATATCACTTATTTTAATGTTTCACTATTATAGTAATTACTGCATCATCATTGTGTCATAAATAAAATAAATTATTTAATGTCTAAAAATTATAAGTAAAATATCATTATGTAGGAAATCTTTTTAGCTTTCTAATGAATATTTATAATCGAAAATCCAACATGTATAACCCTATGTAAAAATTGTTCTTCTAAAAGATGTAAGCTTATGCCATTTTTATTTTTATTTTAACTTTATTAATATAAAGTGTCCCTACCACATACAAGTGGCTCCAAGGGGTCCCCAAATTGACCCAAGGATGCCCATGGTCGGGTATGTGTCCACCAATAAGGTTAGGACACGTTTTAGGGTAATTTTGTATTATTATAATATTATTTTTTAACCCTTATTTACCGGATTTACCCTTTAACCATGGTAAATAAAATATTTACCACAGTAACTATTCAAAATGTCTAAAAATAAAAGTTACCTATTTACACAATTTGAACATCCTGATTCCAAATATGGAATCCATTTTCCTAAATTCAAAACACAGAAGTGGCAGAAATTAATTTAAAATTAATTCCCGCTGTTAAAACAAAAAGCGTGTTTTTAAGAGATAATAACTATCAAAAGATTGACACTTGTTTATGTTCGGTTTAATTGTAAAATTATGTCCAATGACCAAAATTATATTAAATGGTAAAAATATATTCTAAATATACTTTAAAACCACTCAAATTCATAATTTATCACTAGTAATTAATTTGATTAAAAAAGTTGTTTTTAATTAAAATTTAGTAATTTTCACTATTCATCAAAATATGAAAGTTATCCGAAATGTACCAAAATTTCACCCTAGGCTAAATTCGATATTCCGAATCCAAAAATGAAGTCCATTTTCAAATATAAAATATATATAATTTCAAAAAGTAGGTATTACTATTCATAACGGCTAGTTTGATTAGTTATGGTGTGTTAGAACTCGGTGTTGCGTACAACACACGCTATCACATTATTCGAAGGGAAACGTACCGTAGAAGCTTGGGGTGCTACAATTTCTTTCCTGTGATTATGGCATTTTTCACTGTACTCTGGATGTTTACTATTCTTGTTCTATCTGTTTGGTGTTTTCCCAGTTGCCATGCCTAGTTGTAGGATAGTGTAACTATTTCTTTGTTATGATATTGAGCCTTAGATTGATATCCAAGTAGTTCTTGAGGTTTAATTGGGATGATACGTGTGCTGATCATGTTTATTTCCACATAGGACATTGAGAACCTAGTGTAGTAGACCATAGAGAGAATGGACGTAAGGGCTTCTCCAGAGTGTCTTTTAATACGATGCGAGACCACAAGGGGAATTGATGATGAGTTATTTCTCATAGAGTCTGTAGTTCCTTGACATAGACCACATGGGGAATGAGATGTTGAGTGCTTCCCCAGAGAGCCTTTAGCATGATACGAGACTATATGGGGAATTGAAGATGAGTGCTTCCTATGAAAGTCTATTCATAGCTGAACAAGAGGGGTGATAAAGTGTGTGCCTCCTAGAGGGTTTCTAGTACTTGTAGGTTGAACCATAGTGGTTAGGCTGTGAGATCTACCCATAGGGTTACATGTTCTCTTCATGTATCTGGTTATTTACTTGTGCACTTATTATGTTAGAACTGTGGATTGTAGCTATTGTGTGATTTTCTATTTACTGCTTCCTGCACTCTTACTTGCCTTGTATTCACTGACTGTTAGGAACAAATATTTGGGAGATTTCCTACTAGTATTGTATCTCACACCATGTTTGGGACATTTTTTTGGCCCAAGAAGACTATGTTGTTGTAGGTATAGATAAGGGAAAGCTCCCTTATACTTTAGGTACCTGAATTGCTGTAGAGCTGGAGAGCACGGGACCAAGAAATGGCTTGCGATGCTCAGGAGTTTACTTTGTTTTTCTTTTGAACTTTCTTTTTCAGTTATATTTCAGCACGTTATTTTGTTTACTGATTTCCATATACATATGTACCATGTTGCATCATTATTATTTTATACATTGCTTCCTCTGTTCAGTTTAGTTGTTGTATGCTGTTTATTGTTTCCGCTATTGTGTCTGGTTGTTCTTCCACTTTATACTTTATGGAATGAGGGCATAGTTTCCCCACCGACTCACCATGGCTCTTGATGCTAGTTGGCAGCCTCTGCATTTGGGGAAACACGCTTGAGGTCATGTGGAGAACCGGGTACGGGGCACCAATGTAGGGGCTCTAGATTCAGGTCGTGACAAAGTGGTATCAACGGGGTTCTATTCTCATGACTTACTGTTCGAAGACTTCAACCAGGGATAGGAAGGATTCGGTACTTGGTATTAATCTATACTCGGGAGTGGCTAACCCGTGTACTGGGAAAATCCATACTAACTCGTTAATTGCAGTTTGCTGGTTTTGAGATTCTACGGTTGATATGATTTCACCAAGAGTGATTCACATGCTTTGTGTTGTTATTTTCTTAATGATTGCAGTTCTATTTCAGTCACAACCCGATGAGATGAGGGTATGCCATCTCATGCATCATATAGGCACTTTAATAAATCACATTCCATGCATTCTTGCCATGCCATCTAGGGTGAATTAGTGATTGCATGATGTTGTGATAGACTTTGTGTAGATTATGCATGTTGTTGGGATATATGCTTGATATAATCTCTACTACCTTATTAGAGGATTTTTTGTTTCCTACTTTGCTTAAATGAATGCCAAATTTTGATTCTTGAGGTGTTATGGGCCCTCTGGAATCAGAAATTGGTGGATCATGATCCTGTTTTCTCTTATCTATTACTGTAGGAGATGTCAAGCTTTGATTCACGGGGAGTATGTGCCCTCACAAATTGGAAATTGGCACCTCTTTGGCTTGTTTTCTATGTTTTATGGGCTTCTGTACAGTTTCTGAGCTACTTCCTAGAAAAACCCATAATACACAGTGTGCACTTTTTGACTTCACGCCGTGTATTTTTTAGACTGTGTCACTGACCGTGCGAGCAGGGAAACACTGCTGTACAAATAACTTCGGGAACACTCCATGTATGGTAGGTACACGCCATGTAGTTCGGAGCCGTGTACCCAGCCGTTTAACTAACAACACGGGTCGGGGAAGCTCGGGTAGAACACGCCGTGTTGTAAAGGAACACACCGTGTAGTCCTGTCTAGGTACCCAGCTGTGTCACGAACAACACGGGTCAGCGTTACCTTCTCTTCGACATGCCGTGTTGTTTTCAGAACACGCTGTGTAGTCTTGTTCAGGTACCTGTCTGTGTCACGAACAACACGAGATGGTGTCACCTCACCTATACATGTCAGGTTTGTTCGGAACACGCTGTGTACGGTTCATCTATATAGAAGGACGTGTGTTTAACAACATGGGCCAACGAAACCTTTTCTAGTACACACCGTGTTTATTTAGAACACACCGTGTCATCGCGGGTTAAGTCGGACAGTGTGGGTTAGCCATGTAAAGAGACTCGGGCAGGAGAATAGTTTTCAAGTACACGCCGTGTGTTGGGTCAACATGCCATGTAGTTTGAGGTGTTACATGACTTGTAGGGTAGGAGTACACACCCATGTTAGAGGCTTAAGAAGACACACAATGTAGTTTTTATACACGCCGTGTAGTCGTGTTTTGTAAACTTGTGTGTTTTCCTTCCTCTATTCCCTTTTTCTACTCTTGTGTTCTTTGTCCTTGTTTTTCTGATCTAAGGTGTACTTTTGACCTTTCAGAGCTATGCCTCCGAGACATCCTCCGGTTGTACATCTGTCATCAGGCAGTTATCAAACGACAGATATGGCTGATCAGGGACTTCATGCCAATTCTCTAGTCGGGCCAACCTTGGCACCGACAGTCATAACAGTTGCAGGTGCTGATGCGCAGTTTAGGGAAGGTTTTATGAGGATGATTAAGACCTTTCAGGGAGCACTGACTCCTAACCTGACTATGGAAGACCTGACATGTTTTTTTCAGCAGCAGCATCCTCCCACGTTCTTGGGGAAGGAGGGCCTCATGCTGTAGAGTCATGGCTGGAAGCCATGCTGACTATCTTCGAGCATCTAGAGACACCTCCAGAGAGGCTGGTGAAGCTCGCTACCTACATGCTCCGAGACTCCACGAAGAGGTGGTGGGACATGATCTCACAGGCTGTTCATCAGCACATTATGGATTCCGAGGAGTTCCAGCACGTGTTCTACGACTACTTCTTCCCGGAGACCATAAGGGCCGATCGAGCCCAGGAGTTCAAGAGCTTAGAGTAGGGTACTCTTTCTGTCATGGAGTATTCCTCTCGTTTCACCGAGCTTCAGAGTTTCACACCCCTCCAGGATGGGGGTGGGGTGTTCTTAGTAAGGAAGTTTGAGGGCGGTCTAAGGCGGGAGATCCGCTCGGAGGTGAATCTCTTCTAGTTGAATTCCATCACTTCCATCGTCAACTAGGCGCTGATTACAGAGTGAAATCTGAGAGACTACAGAGCTGCGAGCCAGGGTGGTCCTGCTTCCAGAGCTATTTTTCCTCGAGATGACAGCACGAAGCTCCGTAGAGAGTCTACGCGCGGTGATTTGAGGAAGCGAGATGCATCGTCAGGCAGTCTGGTGATATGATACCAGTGTGTCTGGTCTAGGCACATGAGGCTGCAGTACCAGAAAGACCCCATGGAGTGCCGATATTGCAAAAAGATGGGTCACCATCAGCATTTCTACCAGGTTTTCTCACCTACAGCTGGTGAGCGGGGTTCTTCCATGACTTCTTGTTGAGGAGCTGCACCACCAGTTTTTCACCAGTCAGGGAACTGGAGTTCTTCTGGCCGTTCAGGTCGAGGGGGAGGTCGAGGCCGTGGCGGTCAACCACTAGTCCCTCAGCACCAACAAGGTGGATCAGCTTAGAGTGGTCATCCAAGGGCACATGGCCGCGGTGTAGGCCAGTCTTTCTCCATGGAGCATACCTATCAGAAGAAGGATCCCGACCCTTCTACAGTTCGAGGTAAGATTATAGTAGCCTCATTTTAATCTCCAACTCTTTTCAATACTGTTTCCACACATAGAATTATCTCTATTGCTGTCATGGAGAGCCTTGGGCTCTGCATCTTTTCTTTTACCAACTCGTTGACACTAGATATACCTTTGGGGACAAGGACATCTAGTGTATGTTAGTGTAGAGAGTTCCCTCTTGAGGTTGCAGGGTATCATTTCTTATGGGATCTCTATGTCCTAGAAATGATAGGCTATGATGTCATCCTCAGGATGGATAGGTTGGCTCCATTCAAGGCAGTCTTCGACTGTTATCACCACAGAGTGAGTTTCGTTTCACCAGAGGGTGAATCTTTTCTTCATAGAGGCGAATGGGATGTTTAGGCGAGTCGAGCAGGACTCGAGCATCATGGGCTGTGAAGGGTGATAGCCTAGATTGATAGTATTTTTTTGGATGTTCAGGGGACTTCGCAGTTGTAATTTCCTCCAGTGGTGGATCGTTTCAGGGATGTCTTTCTAGAGGAATTTTTGGGTTTGCCTCTGGAGAGTGAGGTAGACATTTCTATTGAGCCAGTTCTAGGAGCAGCACCGGTGTCCATTCCTCCTTATAGGATGGCTACACCTAAGTTGCAAGAGCTCAATAAGTAGTTGGAGGAGTTGCAGGAAAAGGGTTTCATCAAACCCAATACTTATCCATGGGGTTCTCCTGTCCTGTTTGTGATGAAGGCGGACGGTACCCGTCAGATTTTTGTGGATTATTGGAAGATGAACCAGTTGACGGTCAAGAACTGATATACCTTACCGAGGATCAATGACCTCTTTGATCAACTTCGAGGAGCCCAGGTGTTCTCGAAGATCAAAATGAGGCCCGGTTATCATCAGTTGCACGTTAGACCATCAGATATACCTCTGACAGCCTTCAGGATCAGGTATGGTCTATACGAGTTTACAGTCATGTCGTTCGGTCTCAAGAACTCACCTGTAGTTTTCATGGCACTGATGAACCCAATGCTCCATAATTACTTGGAATCCTTCATCATGGTCTTTGTGGACGATATCTTGGTGTAATCTCACACTCGACACAACCATGCCACACATCATGAGATCGTTCCAAGTACACTGATAGAGCATCATATTTATGCTAAACTTTCAAAGTGCCACTTTTGGATGGAACATATTCACTTCTTGGGTCACGTCATCTCAGAGGTAGGAGTATCTGTGGACCCAGAGAAAGTGAGAGCTGTAGTCTCCTGGGAGCAGACGATGAAATTTTTTGAGGTACATAGTTTTCTAGGGCTGGTTGGATACTACAGACGCTACATTAAGGACTTATCGCACCTAGAAGCACCATTGACAGGTCTGACTAAGAAGTCGGTGAAGTTCTTATGGTCAGATTCTTTTGAGTTATCCTTTCAGGAGCTGAAGGGAATGTTGACGTCGGCACCGATACTAGTCTTTCCAGAGCCAAGAAAGAGATATACAGTCTATTTTGATGCTTCAGGTATCGGGCTAGGAGCTGTGCTTATGCAGGGAGATGGAGTCGTTGTGTACAGGTCTCAACAGTTGAGGCCAAATGCGAGGGACTACCCGACGCACAATCTGGAGTTGGAAACTGTTGTTCATGCTTTACGCTGTTGGAGACACTATATTCTGGGATACAACATTGTGGTCTTCACTAACCACAAGATTCTCAAGTATATCTTCACTAAACGTGATTTGAATCTGAGGCAGCACATGTGGGTCGAGTATCTTCAGTCTTTTGATTTCGATCTTGCCTATACGCCGGGAAAGGGCAATGCAGTGGCAGATGCATTGAGAAGGAGAACTCAGATTTAAGCAGTTCAGGAGGCCAACAGTGAGTGGCCAGTAGTTACCCATTCCAAAGTGGTTGTGGAACGATGTTGAAATGGACTTCGTGACCGGGTTTCTGAGATCGACTCGGGGGAACGATGCAGTTTGGGTTGTCGTCAAAAGGCTCACAAAGGTTGCTCACTTCTTGCCGATCAAGGAGACCTTCAGTGTCAATGATCTGGGACAACTTTACATCAGAGAGATTGTACGTCTACATGGAGTTCCACACTCTATTGTTTTAGACAGGGATGTGCGCTTTACTTCACGGTTCCAGTATGGACTTCAGAAGGCCTTGGGTACACAATTACTTTTGAGTATAACATACCATACCCAGACTAATGGCCAGTCTGAGCACACGATCCAGGTTCTTGGGGATATGCTCCAGGATTGCATACTAGACGTTGATGGTTCTTGGGAGAAGCATATCCCTCATGTGGAGTTCACCTACAACAACCATTTTCAGGCGACTATACAGATGGAACCATACGAGTCTTTGTACGGTAGGCCATGTTGATCACCCTTATGCTGGCTGGAGTCATGAGAGGAAGATTTGCTGGGACCTCATCTTGTTCAAGAGACTTCAGAGCATATAGAGTTGATTCAGAATAGGATGAGTATAGCACAGTCTCGATAGAAGTCTTATGCTGATCAGTGGAGACAACCTCTAGAGTTTGAGGTTGGGGATTAGGTTTTCCTACGTGTTTCACCGAGTTTGGGACACAAGAGGATTCAGAGGCATGGTAATATTTCATAGCGGTATGTTAGGCCGTTTGAGGTTTTGGAGAGAGTAGGGCCAGTCGTCTATCAGTTACAGCTACCACAGAGGTACCAATCCATTCACGACGTCCTCCACGTCTCTCAGCTCCGACGTTACTTTTCACACCCGTATCATGTCTTTCAGCCTGGGGAAGTTGAGATCGAAGAGGATGCATTGTTTGTGGAGAATCCCATCCGTATTATTGATCGCAGTACGAAGGTTCTCCGTGGGCTCTCTGTCCCTCTTGTACGGGTGCTATGGTAGCATGGGAAAGTACAGGACGAGTCCTGGGGGAGGGATGCAGATGTACAATCGTAGTGGCCAGAGCTGTTCAGGGTTTTTCTTTTTCGCCTCGCTTGGGAAAATCTAGGACAAATTTCTTTAATGGGGGAATTTTGTAAGAACCCGGATCTTTGTTTTAGGTACACCTTTCCTTTTTCTGGAATTCATGAGATAAATGGAGTTTTTGGAAATTTTCAATGTACACGCCGTGTAATTTTTGAGTACACGTCATGTAATCTTTTCCAGCTAAAATCCGTGTGTTGGCCGAGTTCGGGACACACACATGGTGTCTAGGGGTAACGTGGAGACCAATTTTGGTGGAGTACGGAAAAACCTAGTACACACCATGTACTCTAAAAGTACACTTTGTGTACTTTTCTTTTTTATTAAATGGACCTGGGTCACGCCTGACGCAAAAAAATGTCTTCTTCTAGGTTCCGTTGGTCCGGGAGCACCGAGGATCCGCGAATCTTCTACGAGCCCCTGCCTCTTTGTCCATTCTCCGATTCTAGATCTGTCGATTGCGTTCGAAGCGTAGCGGTGACTTATTCCTTATTCTTGAGCCATGTTTTTCAATTATTCCTCCTCCTCAAGTTATATATGGTTGAATGTTTTTTTATTTTCTCAGATCTAGGACGTTCTAGGGAGAATCAGTTGTCGTGGTTCAATTATATCGATCTCCAAGGATCGAGGTGGGTGGTTTGTAGATTTCTGTAGAAAGTCGATGAGTATTTTGTGCAAATTCCACCAATACCCTTGAATGGGGTATTGCATGTTCTTGTTTTTCCCTTGTTATATTTCCTACTTTTCTTTATTTCTAGAGTAGATGTTTTTCCTGTTATTATGGTAGTTTTCACTGTACTCTGGATGTTTTCTATGCTTGTTCTGCCTGTTTGGCGTTTTTCCACTTTCCATGCCTAGTTGTAGGATAGTGGAACTGTTGCATTGTTATTTCGTTGAGCCTTAGATTGATAGACCAGTAGTTCTTGAGGATTACTTGGGATGATATGTGCACTGAGCATGT
The DNA here is from genome assembly GCA_963277665.1 of Viscum album. Taxonomy (NCBI): domain Eukaryota; kingdom Viridiplantae; phylum Streptophyta; class Magnoliopsida; order Santalales; family Viscaceae; genus Viscum; species Viscum album. Next base: position 1,360,549,184 of record OY728162.1, on the reverse strand, counting down.
TTATTTCCACACAGGACTGTGAGAACCTAGTGTAGTAGGCCTTAGGGAGAATGGATGTAAGGGCTTATCTAGAGTGTCTTTTAATATGATTCGAGACTACATGGGGAATTGACGATGAGTTCTTCCTCAGAGAGCCTATAGTTCCTCGATAAGGGAAATAGGGGGAATGAGACGTTGAGTGCTTCCCCAAAGATCCTTTAGCATGATAAAAGACTATATGGGGGGATTGATGGTGAGTGCTTCCTCAGAAAGTCTATTCTTAGCTGAACCAGAAGGGTGAGACTGTGTGTGCCTCCTAGAGGGTTTCTAGTACTTGTAGGTTAAACCATAGGGGTTAGGCTATGAGAGCTACCCAGAGGGTTACCTGTTTTCTACTTGTTGCTGGTTGTTTACTTATGCACTTATTATGTTAGAACTGTGGATTGTAGCTATTGTGTGCTTTTCTATTTACTGCTTCCTGCACTCTTACTTTCCTTGTATTCATTTACTTTTAGGCACAAATCTTTGGGTGATTTCCTACTGGGATTGTATCTCACACCCTGTTTGGGCCATGCTTTTATGCCCAAGCAAACTATGTTGTTGCAGGTATAGATAAGGGCAAGCACCCTTCTACTTCAGGTACCTGACTTTCTGTGGAGCTGGAGAGCAGGGGACCAAGAAATGGCTTGCGATGCTGAAGATTTTACATTGTTTTACTTTTGCACTTTGTTTTTCAGTTGTATTTCATCACGTTGGTTTGTTTACTGCTTTCCATAGACATATGTACCTTGTTGCATCAATATTATATTATTCATTGCTTCCGCTGTTCAGTTCAGTTGTTGTATGCTGTTTATTGTTTCCGCTATTGTGTCTGGTTGTTCTTCCGCTGTATAATTTACCGAATGAGGGCATGATTTCCCCACTGACTCACCAAGCCCCTCACTGCTAGTTGGCATCCTTTGGCATTTGGGGAAACGTGCTTGAGGTCATTTGGAAAACCGGGTACGGGGAACCAGTGGAGGGGATCCAGATTCGGGTCGTTACAGATTTAATGGCATGTGTACATTTTTTTATTCTCCATGAATTATTATTTATGTTTCCCATATTTTACATAACCTTACACAGCATTTAGTATCCCACCATTATTATGTCATATTTTTCTGTAGGATGTGAAGATTTATATTTCAAATGACATGTAGATATAATCTAGGAGTTATGGGAGTTACTAAGGGATCTGCTATATTTTATTTCATTTCTAGTTGTAATGTTGAACGTATGTATATATCTGGTCATGCAGAACTACTAAACTATTTGGTCCTTTAGGATATAAAATTCTTTTAATCATGATAATATAATGAAAGTAGGAACTAGGTCAAGGGAACTAGGTTTGTGGTGTTACATGGTGGATAGTGGGATGAGTGTCGAAGATTGAGTATCCCACGTGATGTTAATTGATAAAGGTGTACCTTTGAGTTATTCACAATCGATGCATGGTTTATATAATATTTTTATTGACACCAAGAGTTATAAAACTCTTAACATCACTATTTTATTTAATTAAGTGTTTTTTAGATAACTTCCACATTTGAATCATGTTATGAATTATTTTTTGAAACAATTCATTCCTGATAATTAATGGATATTTAATGTTGAATAAATTTAAAACATACTCATTAATGAGTTGGAAGTTAATTAGTGATAAGTGGGATACAATGGAAGAGATATTTATTGTGATGTGGAAAATCACATTGTGAAGGTGGTCTCATTGTTCTATGATTAGTTTCATAAAATAAATATTATACTATTATACTATAATCTGTTAACATCTTAAGAGATTGCACTATGAAAATTTTTCATTAGGCAATCACGATTTTTAGATTGATCCATGATAAAAGGTTGTAATATTTATATGTGGGAATGTTTGAGAGAGATAAAGACCATATAACAGGAATCTAGACACCATGACACAATATAGGTGTTTATTACAAATGGTTCTAAGCCATGAGAATTTCATGTATAAATATTTGATAGGATAGATCCCTCACTCCACCAACCTAGTGGTCACACCCCAATTTTTAAATCCTAGATATGAGGAGAAACAAATACCATACTCTCACACAGAAGGTAACACATTGAATATTATGCTATTTTTATGCATTTTGAGAGTTTTAAATGAGACATGTAATAATATTTTTTGATATGTTGGTCACACCACAATAGAGTGTATCTCAAAATAATTCTTGTTTATTCATTAAATAAGGGGATACTATCCTAAATAAAAGTATGATGAAAAATTTATATAACTATACATACTTTTCATAGAGAATTCAAAGGTGTATTTATCAAGGTTATCTAGAAGATCAAGGGTATACATTTGATACAAAATTTGAAGGCACTGAAGATCTTCGCATGAGATTTAGTTCAAATTCTTGATGCTTGTATAAGAAATTATGTACATGTATTTTTATGCACATCATCATACTATTATAATGGTCATGTTTAATAATAATATAATAATATCGACATTAATATTTTATCAATTTTAAATTGAGTATTAGCCACTCTATAATTGAGATAGTAAACCATTTAAAGGATTCTGTGTCATATTTATTCTTGTTATCCCAATTTAATGTTATTTCATTGTTTTGTTCATTATATCATGTAGTAATCACTAACAAGGTGATTTTTCAAGGGATGATTTTTTTGAAAACCATTTATTCACACCCACTCAGTTGTGGTTTAATCTCTCTTAGACCAAAAAATTTTAATGAGAGAATATTTCAATATTATTATGTATTCTTGATGATTTGAGCTTACTCATTACTATATCATCATTTAGATTGACATGATATAAGGAAATCATGGATACCATCAACCAAAAAGGATTTCCAATATTTAATGGGAAGGTATTATATCTATATAAGGATATTATTGTTCCATATATTATATATCCTAGGTTTTAAAAAATTAATATCATCATGAATAATGTATATATTCTTTATGTTGGGGCCGAAAATGATTTGATTAACTAGAAAAATAATAAAACCAATGGTAGAGCGTGTAATGTGTTACTCCCATCATTATCATCTAATGATTTTACATGAGTGATGGGTATAAAAATTGTGAATGGAATATGGGGGAAACATTAAAATATCCTTGAGGGAGACACATAGGCAAAGGATTAATGACTAAAAACATATCATGATTAATTTGAGATTGTTTGAGTGGGAGAAGATGAATTGATGGGTGAAAGTGTTTTTTGATTGAAATTGTAATATCTATTTGATGTTGTGGAGACTTTATTATGGATTATATAGTGAAGAAACAATTTATGAAGATACACCCAAATAAGTTCAATGCTAATATTTATACCCAAGAGGGTCAAGACATGGATGATTTGACTATTGTTAAGATGATTTTTTTTGACATACTACTTGATGATTAGTAGTCCAAAAATTATGTGAAAATGATGTTTGGAAAAGGATACTATGTCCAAATCCTCAAAATTTATGAAACAACTAGAATATAGAATGTCTCAAGACAAATAAACTGGTGTTGAGGATAATTTTATTCATTTTAATGAGTTTATTTTGGTATTTATATAAACAAAGTAATGAAGAAAATGTAAATTCAAAGATGACATAACATTTACATGTCCAAATTGGGGGAATAATAGAAACATTTTGAGTAGTTTACCTAAGAGTATTAACTTAGGTGATATTTATGACCAATATCAATGATCATCAAAGAGAATAAAGGTGTCAATATGTTGAAGAAGAGGAAAGTCAATTAAATGAAATGGAATGGAAAATTATTTAATTGAAATAAAAGTTCACACAATATATTAGTACCCCTATTGCAATGAGGAAAGTTAGAAGGAGGTTGAATATGACTGATGATGAAGGAATAAATACATTCATAGTTAAATAAAAATAGTCAAACGCTTCGTCTAGTGAGAAATAAGGGAGAAAAAAATATAGGAAAAGTAATTAGAAAATTAAATAAGTGGATTCACCAATAGTTTTCAAATAGCTATTGAAGTTTTAGCAAGACTAAATGAAATTAAATATATTGATAATGAAAAAATATTTCCTAGGAAACAAAATTAATCCATTGAAAAATAAATTTATACTAAAAAATTCATGGAGATTAATTATATGGGGATAGATTTAACATAGAATATAACATATCTCAATTAAAATCTTTCTTGATAGAGAAAAAACGTTTGAGATTAGTAAAAAAACATTGATTAATAAGGATAAGGAATAAAATCTTCTTGAGGATAAATTTTTTGAAGCTAAAAATTCCTTGAAATAATTCTAGTAAGTGGAGAAAAAAATTCTATCTAAAATGTTTTTGATTTCTCTAAATAAGTGGAAAAGGTTTTTGATGATACTAAGAAACTAAAAGTTTGTCCTATGGTACCATTAAACATATTATACACTAAAAAATTCAATCTAAATGATTTAAACAAGAAAAATAAAGGAAATAAGGTGATTTATTTACCAAAAAAGGAGATGAAATCTTTTTTTCTAAAAAAAAGTAGTTTTGAAAATCCCAAAAACATTGATATGTGAAATAATTTTATGTTTAATGATAAGACTCATGATTAATTTAACTTTTTATAGGATTCTTAAAAGTCTAAGTATATTTAAAGGATATTTAATATTTCAAATAAAAAGGATGATCAATGATATTTTTTTGATAAAACCTATTTCTAATCAAGGGTATTTCACATTTCAGGAAGATGGTGATTATATGAAGTATACAAGGACCAATATTATATAATTCAATAGAGTAAAAAAATCTCCAACTTGAATATTGAGAAATAGTTATTGTGGACTCAAACATAAGTTCTCAGAGTCTATCCAAGACAACACCCAAAAGTTATTATAAAATTTTATTATAATTTTTATTATATTGAATGAGAAATAGAATAGGGGACTTTCTATTTTCATTCAAAAGATTATGGACATTATTTTAAAATATAAAACTATTTAGAATGAATTTAAGCTTAATCATTAAAGAGTAAGTACTTGTAACATATTTCATAATGGTAAAATCAAAAATAATATTCCTAAGGATGTAGAAATTATAAAAATGAACCATCTTGATTTGATACAACTAGAATTATATTTTCTGATTATCGTGATGCTGAATAATTGAGATAATCAATTCAATAATTTTATTGATGATTTTACTTGTATTACTTAAATATAATTTACTTCGATTACATAATAATATTTTTATATGTTTAAATCCTCTAATGGGTGGGATAAAAATAAAATGGAATACAGTATGAAAATATTTTATTTTGGCAGTAGATATAAACACAATAATGGAATCTTTGAAAAATATCCTGAAAGGCATGGTATAAGGAATGAATATAGTTGTTTATAAACACCCAAACGAAGTGGAGTAGCTAATCTGAATAATTTGAGATTGGTGACATGGAATGAAATTTGTTTTCAAATTGTGGTTTATAAAAATTATTTTGGAGAAAAGACATAACACTCTATATCTATATTAACAATGAATGGTTGATCCAACCTAACTCAGTAAATAAGCCTTAAAATATGTCTTTTTTGAAAAGATCTAAAAATTAAAATTCTAGAGGTACTCCACCTCTAATGATACATAATGATCAAAGTAATACATTTTGATAAATTTGATAAAATTTAAAATATAAGGATATTTATATGATATATATCTAGTTGAAGTAGTTGCCGATGTTTTCAAAAATGTATGAAGGAAAATGATAATATATATGATTTTACTGTTTTTAAAAATAAAAAATCAATATAATTTTTTTTATTCATGTTGTGTTTGAAGGAGCTCCAGGATATATTTTTGAAAAGAATGGGATAAATAGGAATCTTATATATGAATTTAAAGATTTCCATGATGATTATAAATTTACAATAATTTGGAATGCCCAACGATTGTTGGATCTGATGCTGCAAATAATTTTTTTAATTTTATAAAATCTGGTTTAAGGGTTTCCGGTACCCAATACATGATTTACCACTTCAAATTAACCACATAAAATTCACTCCATCACATCATGATGTGAAAATTCACATTAAAAAATTCAGAAAAAAAACAAACCAGACAATGCCCTCGATCCGCACGTCCTCGAGCCGACAGATGCCTGGAGCCGCGAGCCTTCCATCAGCAGCGAAGGACAGACCCTGCCACCTCGATCCCCGAGCCACCGTCACACTGACCAATCAACATCACACCGACTCGCCCGTGAGCATCCCCGGTGACCGTCGAACCACCGACCATCCATCAACCTGCATCGCCTCCAAAACACCGCCGATGGGAGCCCCTCAGAAACCATCACCGCAACCCACAAAAACAACACCGGCGAGAACCCGTCATCTCCATCAAGAAACCGAAAACATCATCTTCCACTCGACATACAACCAAAAATCCAAATATTCAAATGCAACTGGTGTTCATCACGAATCAAATCAACCATAAAACAAGAACATAACAGTGATTCACAAACATCGTAGACAAAACCACGAACGAAACCAAGCAGAAAACCAAATCTGCCGCCCCAATCGTTGGAGTAGACTCAATAGACCCACAAAGGCACTCAACCACTGCGAGCGAAGGAACTTACCACAGGACAATCGATTTTCCAAGAACCATTACTGGAGTGCTCCAAATATCTATAGAAATGGTAGAAAGGTTACTAAAACGTAGATAATTCAAACAAATTCCAATCATAATTGATTTATATTATAAGTTGAACCAAATAGTGATCAAGAGGAATTTAAAAATAGGGATTGGATAACATATATGGAAGAATAGATAAACTAGATTGATAATAATGAACCTTGGGAATCATTTTTATGTCCCAAACATAAGATTTTTATAAGAGAAATGCGAGTTTTTAGAAAAAATTTAAATAATAAAGTAGAAGATGTATAGAATAAAACCATCTTGTATTATAGGGATACTATAAAATTAATTGTATTGATTACACTAATGAATCATCTCGTGTCTAAAAGTTAGAAAAAACAAATCGTATTTTCCTCATGTTATGTTCCCAAATAAATTTTAAATTCTTCCAAATGGAATTGAAATAAATATTCATGAATAGTTACCTTGAGAAATAGTTATATTTTGAATAAATAAAAGGTTTTATACATCATTATGATGGTTCATGAGTTTATAAGATAAATAAATCACTTTCTAGGATAAAAACCCCAATAATTGTGTTCCAAGAAAGAAAATTTCTTAAATCATATAAAATTGAAGAATGGAATTGTGGATAACAACATCTATGTCAATGTATATGATACAAACTCACTCAATGTGATTGTGTATAATGATGAAAATATTTTTATCAAAAAGAAATAGATGATATGTGAAAAAAAATTCATCCCAAATGATTAAAATAATTAAGATTTTAATAATCAATTAGAAGAAATTTATTGGGATACCCTGTTAAAAAAACATAATGTTTTATCTTTATCTCAAAAGAAAAGTTATATCATTAATTATTGAAGAAGTTAAGAATGAAATAATAAAGAGAGGTATCTACTCACATATCACTAGATACATAATATCACATTAAGAAGTATATAAAAAGATTCATTAAAATTTATTTTAGGAGGCTTATCATCAACCTTCTCTACTTGACAGAGTCTAATTTGGATATCATGTTTTAGGTTATTCTGTGTGCATGATTTCAAATAAATATTATGGAGTATCATCTTATGGAAGTGAAATAGAACATATTTATTCCAATGGTATGTTTCACTATGAATTGAGGTATGAATATGATATATTTTTACATTATTTGTTTATTCTGTTGTGGAGTTTATAGGTGACATCGATGATTGAAAGTTTACTCTTATAGGTGAATTAGTTATTCAATAAGTATGTATTTATTGGAAACCTAAGAAGAAAAATTTAGCCACTCCATGTATAATATAATTTGATAATGTTATAAGATTAGAAAAAACATGATTGATAATAATTAATTCACAACTAGAAGACATGCGGGTGATGGTTTCATACCAATTGGTGATTGTGTAAGATATTCAATGTAAAATTAACCTTCTAATGAATCTGTAACAACATTTGAGGTTAACTAAAAGTGATAAAACTTACCAATCCATCAAGATGAAGGTGATACATTGAGAAAAATCATTGAATTATGTTTTTTAAAAAGAGAAAGTTGTTAATGTATTGACAATTCCTCTAATGAATGTTTCATTCTAGTACTTAATGTTGTTTTTTGGAGTATATTCTCTCCCAAAATATCTATAATTTTTTTTTTAATTTTATATCATTCATCCCACTTCATTTTCTTATCATGGGAGAGGGTAAATTGGATAAATTATTTTAATGATAGGGATAATCTATTTATTTTTATAGGTGATGATCATGAGGAGACGAAAATAAAAAGATTTTTCTATGATGGGATAGGCCTGAATAGTTAGTAGATAAATCTTAGAGTAGTTAACATGTGTTTTTTTCTAAACAAATAAAAATTTTATATTGAAGATAAATGTTTTATTATGTCGATGTGTATTTGATATTGAGAAGACCATATGATGTGAATTAATAATGGAGGATTGGTTAGTTGATATTAATTGAGACATGTTCAATATAGTATTTATCATGAAACTGAGAGTTAGAGAACTCTCAAAAACAACATTCTACCCAATTAAGTGGTGTCTAGATAAAATACACATTAGTATAAATCAATTAATTATTCTCTGAAACAAATAATTTTTGAGTTTTGAAGGTGTTTTCATTAATCATTTGTTGAAGAATTTCTCAGTTATGAGTTACAATCCGTTTGGATCTGAATGGGAAAAAATAATGAATTTTTCTTATGTTGGAATAATTCAGAGTAAAGATTGTCTAATATTTCCATGCGTTGTTGAATAAATGAAATTTTTTACTATTATAAATGAATCACACCATATCCGTAATTGATGTGTCAATAAAAAAATCTGTAAAAATTCATTGGGTTATATTGTTCCATGATAAGTGGTTCAAAATTTTCTATATATAACCATATAGTGGATTTAAAGGGTATCACACTAAAAGATGGATGCCACAATTTAATATAATATTTTATTCCTTAAGTTTAAATACATGGCTAATTTATGTTTAGATAATTAGGAAAGTATATCCCTCACATAGATAACCTATTAATCACACTATAACTAGTTTTATATATATTTAAAGAGATAAAAATACCAGGCTACAACTAATTAGTCAATTTCATGGAGGTGATGTGAATTTTATACGTGTATTGATAATATTTTATATGATTATAATTCTAAAAGGGATGGAATTATTATTTGATACATTTTTTTTCTTTAAATATATCATTAATTCCCTAATGAAAATATGAACAAATTTAAAGATTACAAACAATATTTTCCATAGATAATTCCAAGGAGGATGTGGTTGGGATTGAAGAGAATAAAAATGGTCCATAGTTTATCCATAATCAAGAGGCATATAAGGATGTTTTTATTCATTTTTATTTTATTTTTGTAAACTATTTTTTAGAACTTCTTCCTGAACAAAACCTTTTTGTTCTTGAAAATAATATAAGAAAATGGATTTTGGTGTCACAACTATTGTACACTAAGGATTATCCACCTGATAAAAATATTGAACAGTCAATTTAAAAACTCTAAGGTTGATTTCCTTTTGTATATCTTTTTTCACATCATCACATTGATTTATTTGAGATCTTATACAAAAACTAGTATATGTTTTTTTTTTGAGAGTTTGATTTTTTGAAAAAATTTAATAAACCCCTATCGGCGATGCTTTACTCTCTCATGGTCTATTCATAATGTGTAGAGGAAGAAGTCCATGGATACATGGAATACCAAAATGATAGATCACAACATAATGAAACTAGATGTCTTACTGATAAAACAATTAGGAATGCTGCAATATAAAATAACTGGATACCAATCAAGTGGAACAAATAATGATTTAAATTACACATTAAATAGATAATGAAAAATACAATATATGAATCCCAATAAATCTCTATTAATATACAATCTTAATTTACCAATAAAATATAAATGAATAAGGATAACATGATGAATGTATGATATGAGATCCATGTTGCAATTTTTTAATATAATTGAGAATTATTATACATTTAAAAATTTAATAGAATAATCCCCAAGAAAAATGAATAGGATCATATAATCTATGAAAATAATAAAGAACAAAACAAAGAACTCTTTCTGGTTGTGTGCCCCAATGAAGAAATTGGAAAAATAGTTTATATATTAATGTGAGAGAATTTATAATTAAAAATTTAAGTGAAATGAATATAACTAGTTTAGATCATAATGAACTTCCAATGGTCATATTTTATATACAATGAATTTAATAATGGATCTCTATACCATCTTAAATAAATGACAACAAAAAAACCCCAGTGTAAAAGGCACTTAAACTAAAAAATTCATATTATGAACAACCATAGATGAATGTATGATAACTATAATGATTAAATATGTAATGTTTATAAAATAATTTATGTTAAAGCTTTGATAAATATATTTATTATTAGGAGGATTTGAAAAATATAAAACAAACAAATAATAGATCATTTGAATAGTGATGGAGTGAAATAATAATAGAGTCCCATTAATGATAGATGTGGATAATCTCATATAATTGAAATGTATTTTTATTATGAAACCCCCTTTCATTCAAAACATTTTCAAAAATAAATATTTTATTTCTATTATTTCCTATCATTGTCTTTATCATCTTCATAATATATCTCTATTGGAATCAACTGATTTTCATGGAAATCCCAAGAAGTAGAATGAGAAAATTCATGGATGTGACATGGTAAAAAAAAATAGAAATATGATTAATATATAATACTATGGAATGTAGAAATACATCCTTTATATCTTATTGAAAACAAATTTGTATTTCCTAACCTTAACCAGCGAATATGAAAATCTAAAAGGGTGAGCACATGGAACAATTTTACAATTCCCTAGCCTGAAGAATCGGGTCCAAACCAAAGTTCCAGATGAAATCATATAAGCCTCCTCATACAAAGGGACTATCGACTAGAAACAATGGTCTATGTACATCCATGAGAAAACTACACCATGAGTATCAATCATTTCACAATTAGTAATTTTAAAAAATATCTAATAAATAAAACAATCAAAGTGAACATTAGGAAACTTTCTAGACGGAATACTAGTTCCAAAAGTAGTAAACAAGATCCCAATGTTCCAATGAAAAATAGTGTATATAAAAATAAATAATATAATAATGGTAATGCTCTATATTCTATCCCATTCATCCGCCATCTTTGAGATCCCCTGATCATTTGTCATCCACAGGCCCCTTACCCTTACTCAGATCCCTATATATAAAGTCTCCACAAACATGACAATTTCATGTAGGGTGTGATTAAGAAAACCCATACGAACACCACTAATACATCCTTTAAAAAAATTTATGTGTATATTGGGGGTATTCCATGATAACAAAAAATTCATAAGAAAGTATAACAACAAAAAATTCCCATATCCATGGGTCGCTTACTTGAGTAACATCCAAAAAACCCTTGACCATACCTACATAGACTCTATGAAAAAAGGAATGTCAAGATATTGGGAGTTATAAAGAACTATCTTTGAGGCTTGTAATCATGATTCTTTAAATCATGTGTTTATACTACTCGACATATAATATGAATCCAGTGATCCATATTCTTAGTATCCACTAAGCATCGAAGAATCCACTATGCATAGAGTGATACGATCCTTGGAGTCTAATAGGAATCAATTTTATCTCATGGAATATATGGGGGATCATTATATACCTACCATATGATTAGGTTCATCATTACTACTATCAGAAGTCATGTGAATGATACCTTTAATGGATATACTTTTCACAATGGTCTACCTACTTTCAGCACCTTGAAAACAAAAAAATCCATTGGCATGCATAACATTGTAAACAATTCAATAAACAGAAAAAATACCATCATGAGTAATGGTAGAAACATACATATATGTGAATCAAACATGTAAAACAAGATAAAATAAAATCTTCTAGAATCGCACATCACAACGTTCTCGAGGGATACACACACTCCCACATGAAATCAAAATCAAGAATGGTCATCAAGGTATGTGAAACCAAGTATTATACCAAGGAAAACATATGTATAGAAGAGACCTAAATGGTAAGGAAATTCCAACATCATGGTTTTTGACATCGATGTCGAAGTTCGCTAATGTGTCATCACCCAAGTCTGGCATGTGCCAAAACTGAAACACCTCACACACCAAGGACTCCCAAGTCAATTTACATCAACACGAGTCTTCAATTATGGTTGGAAGAAGAAACATATTGATACTCCTAGAGTGACACAAGAAAAAGGCTCCCTATATGTTTGAAAGGGATCATGGTGCAAGCAGGGCGTTGTGGCACAAATGAGTATAGAAACAACCTCTATATTGTATATTAGAACAACACCACACATAGGTCAATTGGATGATACACCATGACACATAATGATTAAATTTAGAATAGAGATGTGATAAATCATGATTCAAGGAATATAGAAGAGATTATTCCACATAGGAGTGTGATGGACATGAACAAAAAGAGAACCAAGAAGGAAATGTGGTAGAAAACCATACTAAATTTTGAACGGTTGTGGCATATGTTATAAACTATGGTGTTGAGTGATCTTAAATCCCTTCTGAACTTTGTAATTTTTCTAATATGAGGATGGATAATTGGTATTGAAAAGGTCTATATAGCGTGGATACCTTCCATTTAAGAATCATTAATTCTAAAACAAATTCCCCAATTTAATACTATAATATCATATTAAGAAGGCACAACACCTAAAGGTCAATTTTTAGCCTCATCAGATGAAATTTATATAGATAAGACACTAAGGTGTGGTCGAACTCACCTCAAAACCTCATCCACGTAGAATTCTCCATGATAAAGGATATAAAAAAATTGCGAGGAACAACATCACCATGACATAACCACTTATGTATCATTCCCTTTACTTCACAAGACCACTATGGTACATCAAACTCCACTACAGTGTGGTTCCACATGTTTTGGAGAGAAAAGTCAATAAACACACTTTAATGTTTCCAAAATATTATATAATCCCATAATTATTTACCCTAATATGGATAAACTCTATGAAATAATGTGGTATGAGGATGTAATACTTTTCATTAATGACACAAATTTTTTTAGGTATTTTAAAATTTCTCTCTCAAAGGACTTCTAATCCTTATGTAGCATCATTAGGGTCCTACTGGAATGATGTATTTGGCTCAAACTCCACATCCATGCAATTGATGACATGTGTAATATCATGCATGCACCCTCAAAGTTGAGTCACACATAGAATATAGCACATTAACCATTATATAGATGGAAGATATAGATTTTAAACCACTATCACAACATGCTCGATGACCTTATAAGGGTCCAACATTGCTTTAGTCTAGCTTTACATTATTCCTCAGAAGATGGTGGCCTAACTAAGTAGTCAATCTCAAGAAAACATAATTACCTAAAATGAACACCAATGAGATCCTTTTATGGTCGACATAATATCTCTATCTATTCACATATTTGAAAAACCTCTTTAGAATCCGTAGAACTCTCTCAATGGTATCTCGAACCATACCAGTTCCCACTACAACTTCCTTACCATCCTCATGCCAACAGAGTGGTAAAAAACATGCCCTCACGTAAAGACCATCATAATGTACCATCTTATCCACATAATGGTCATTATTTTTATATGTGAACTAATAAAATTGAAGATGATCATCCCATCCACCAATAAAGTATTTGATGCATACTTGAAACATATACTATAGTATATTAATAATATTCTCAGATTTTCCATCAATCCGAGGACTGTACGATGTGCTCAGTCTTAGCTGAGTCCCTATGGACTTATGAATACCAGGCCAAAATCGCAAGGTGAGACATTGGTCTCTTCCATATACAATTCAAAGGGCCACTCCATGAAAGTGTATGATCTCATAGACATATAGCTTCCCTAGATTTCTACAGTATGAGTCTCTCATTTTGTTAAAAATTCAATAATGTTTTTTAATTGATCAAATATATCCTAGAAAACATCCTGAATCCTTAGAGTCCTGGGTAACCTAGTCACAAATTACATCATGATTTATTACCACATCCACAAAGGAACTATAAGTGGATAGAGCAAACCACTAGGATTCTAGTACTTGAACCTTAACAATAGAAAGATAAGGTATTTAGAAGAAAAAAAGTGGTGACCCTCTTTATCCTTGTCTACCAAAACTGTCTCCTAATATCATGGTTCAGATTTGTCACACCATAATGTACAACACATCTTGGGGTGTGGTAGTATCTAATCAGATCAAATAAGATAGATAAAGGGGATACTACTCTCCCATGTATAAGGATCTTGTCATCATCACTTGATGACAAAACTTGTATCCTTTCCCCTCCAACTAACTAATCTGGAATATCAACACACTCTAGGCCAGTGTCTTATCTAGACTTTAATTAGTGTACTAGAGAATATGTTACCACCAATATAGCAATTTTCATCAATCCCTGATCCTCACAATAATCTATACTCTAATCAGTCAAAAAGCTATTCAGGTACCGATGCTCCTTAGAAGTCCCATCACCTTGCTCTAACTCAACAAGTGTCATGTGGATTAGATAATATTTAATGATTTTACATTTTAGTAATGCATATTCCATCTCAAATTCAAATGTAAAAAGATAATCTACCCATAATCTATGCCTCATGTTCATGTCTTAATGTATAAGGATATAATGTAGGCTCTTGTAATTAGTGTAGAATATAAATATCATGCTAAATAGATAATGAATCCAATACTTCAGATAATAAAACATGAAAACCATCACAAAGTCATGAGTGTGTAATTTCATCTCATGGGGTCACAACAGAAATAACCCTTAAAACACCACCTACTCCCTCTACATTAGTAGTGCTCTAAGACCAAAGATTAATGCAATACAGTATAAAACATAGATGAACTATAGCTCAAGAAGTATTAACAATAGAGATATAGTAAAACTCCTCGTATTCATAGGAAACGACACTTCAAAAATATTTGAGGATTGGATATTCACTCTATTATTTGTTAGCGCATTCATAGGTGCTGATAATTGAGAGATGTCAAAGATAAAACATTATTAACATCATATCAAACTGAGAAATATCATGATCTAACAGATTCTTTGAGGATGTGTCCCGGACAACATTTCCACCACTTTCTATAGGTTCAGTGATATACCTACCCCAAACACCACATTCCAAAATAAAGTTATCTCAAAAATCCAAAAGATACACTTGATCGACTTCGAATAATGCCAATATTCAGAAACTGTACTCAGGACTATCTCAATGTGTATAACTAGTTTCACTGGGGTTTGTGATTAGATGAGGATTTCATCATTGTGATGTCAACCTCTCTAAACTATGGTTTGTGGTAGCTCAATTGAAGATTAATCTTGGATATTCATAGGGATCATTGTAATTGATTGAAAAGTTTGTCGATCCTAGGAAAGGGATATCAATTCCTCAACATCACCTGGTTATACTTTCGATAAAAAATAAAAGTTTGAGTACTACCATATTAGTTTTTAGTGAGCAAGATAGGTGAACCCATGGTGATGTACTCATCTTTATAAATCCATTCTGCTCCATGTTCTAGAGTTTTAGCTTAAGGTCCTTCATCTAACCTAGTGCAATTTGTTAAAGGGAATTTAAATGGAATGTGGAGCTAGTTTAAGCACTATCTCAAAAATGAATTCTCTCTCAGACGGAATTCTTATGAAGTCATATTAAAAGACATCTTGATAGTGATCCCCAATTGATGGAAATTTTAAGGAGGTAGATACTAAACATGTTGAAATATATAAGCACACAATCTATGGTCAGATCAGCTTAATAGGATATAAGTCTAGGCTGAATCTACATGATCACAATTCCTATTCACCGGTCCACAAGAATATATATCTATTCAGTGAAGTAAATGACCCCCATATATGATAGCAATCAATGTGTGTATGAAATATTGTTGGAATGTCCATGCAGGAAATCACATCAATGATCATTATCATTAGTATTAGGAAGCCCCACAGATGTCCATAGTTGGTGAAAACTATAAGAAACTCAATGAATAAGTGAATATGATAAAATTTTATTCCTGATGGTGTATCAAGGGAATGTAACTAAAAGGATAACTTGATGGGTAAGTTAAGTACAGTACATAATTAAATAGATATAAAGGAATGAGATTCACAAGTATCAAATATGGTGGTATATAAAGTAGAAATGATCAATCACATTCCTCATATAGTTGATTTCCCCTCATTGATATATGATAATGACAAATTCAATATATAGACACAACCTACCATAGCTTCATGGCTCTATCCCTATCTTGCATTAATCACTTGAGTCATCATCATTTGCGCCTACTGCTGAGTACCCTAGAAGGATACCTTGTTCCCTAACCATGTCTTACTCAACCTTCTTCAGAATCCTTACCTCATATATCCAATAAAAAAATAAGTAAAATTTCCCCTTATTTCCCTATTACTGACGCTATATCTAAGTTGATATATAGAATCAGTGGTAATAAGTGATATTCTCACAACTGAAACTCTATGAATATCCTTCTATGGTAACTAAACTAGTCAATCCATGATCCACTAGCATACCGATACCCTTATGTTTGTTATCATCCTACCTCTACCTACTACTAGAGGTGAAACTCAGAAAAATGTTATGAGGTACAATCACATGAGTAAATAATTATTAAATTAAACCAACTGGTTAATCCTTCTAGAGACCTTTCTCCCTCATCATAGATTTACAAAGAACCCGCATATATGTTTTTATAGATTGATGTTCTTATGATGGCATCTCATCTCTAGTTGAATCCCAATCTCAAACTTATTGTTTTATGTGCCAGATCTACTACCATGATAGGAGCAAGGAAAATAATTTCTATAAAGCATCCTGAGTAATAGGACACTTCCATTTCTCCCTGATGAAGCTCCATTAACTCCTGTGACTAGTATTTATTAATCATGATGGGAAATAACTCTTAAAAGAAGAGATGCTTCAATTTTCCCTATGTGAAAATCTCTCAACATCAAGCCTGGATCATAACATCCCACCAAAATCCAATGGTTACCTACAACATTTAGGTTTCAATATTCACTTTTCAATCCCATGGGGACTCTACTTTGTCAAAGATACTCCAAAAAATATTAATTCATCCATTATCATCGGAAGAGAATATACTTCCATAAAATGATAGAGAATTTTAGTATGGAAATACTCAACAATAATCGACCATAGACCTAGTGACTCCCCTACTGTGGATGGGTTCTAGGAGGAATACTCGTAGATGAATTGGTCCTTCCTATGAAATACTGGAGTTTCTGTGGGAGACTTCTCTAATGTACCCATATTTATAGTAGGCAGTCCAACCAATAATCAATGTAGAAACATCCTTGGTAACACAATAGTTTCATTTTGAGCACTTGGGACAGTTTTGAACAATTCTATGGGATCAAAAAACAGTTTCCCAAGGGGTCTACCCACAACCCATGGTATATCCCTCCAAGAACTAACTAAGGTATCATACCTACTCATTATTCATTTTCATCACATATATATATATTTTTGAAATATAATTGTACGATCTGTTCAACCTACAAATGATTAAAAATATATGTCACAATAACATGGAATATTGCACAACTAAAAAATTATAATATACATAAATTAAAATCATTGAATTAAATTAAATAACTAATATGAAACAAAAAATAGTTATATATATATAATATTAACCTATGTTCCTAGTCAAGAAGCATGAACATACTCAAAATCTCATAAAATAAAAAAATACCATCAATGGTAACTCAGAGGTATACTACACATGTTTAATAGGTACATGGCTACCCCCCTACCCGAGTCCCACAAAACTACCTCATTTTTATCATATCTCATTATAGTATAAATTTAAAAGAATAAACCCCCATATAATACC
The DNA here is from genome assembly GCA_963277665.1 of Viscum album. Taxonomy (NCBI): domain Eukaryota; kingdom Viridiplantae; phylum Streptophyta; class Magnoliopsida; order Santalales; family Viscaceae; genus Viscum; species Viscum album. Next base: position 1,360,531,071 of record OY728162.1, on the reverse strand, counting down.
ATTTTTTTGATACCATGACCCAAACTTTTAGGTCCAGACCGATGTGCCACATGTGGTTATATGGCACACTGGTTCTGACCCAATGAATCAAATTAGGTTGTTATAGGTTTCTAAAAAGTATGGGAGATCATAGATTACTATCCTATAAAAGTATCCCCAATATTAAAATTTAAATTTTACAAAGTCGAAATAGATTCTCCATACCACTAGAGTATTCAAGATCCATATTTAAACACTCTCCACCTCTATGAACTACTATAGTTGATCTCCAAAGATGAAACTGAAGGATTTTGATAAAAAATGTTACTTGAATCATTATATGGATTTATAAAAATAAATCATATAAAATACCACTTCAAACATTTATTTATATAAACCAAAATGAGGGACCCCATTAAGGAATGTTTAATGGAATTTTTTTTTGAAAATCCATGGTTCCTATGTTCTTTCAATGTAGTGATATTATGATAAGCCCTTAAGGGAAACCTTGATCACTCTACTCACACATATAGTCTACCTTGTAAAACGTTCCCCAGTTACCCCTTATATATTAAGTGACCTTGTTGGAATCCTTTCACATAGGTTTATCCCTCAAAAAGATATATTGCCTATCTCTAATCGTTTTTCTATTTGAATAGATGATTGGGTAATTTCAACATTAACATGGACCTTACAATCATGTTTTCTTTTGATGGTTAATATCATGAATATTATAGAAGATCTCCCTTATTACCCCTTCAAAAATAATGGATCCTAATAGACTTATAAATCATGTACTCCATAGATAACAAGGACTCCCAATTTTGTGGAAACTTATGATATATCTAATATACTAGATTGTTTATCTGATTTTTCCCACAACCTCACGCTTCCAATAGGTTAATTCGTCCATATACTTTTGTGCTATCAAATAGGTGAAAAGAAGAAAAGTCAACCATTCTTGTGTAAGTCCCTTATAACTTAACCTTGCTCATTTTTAGAGTAAACCAACAAGGGTCTCTGATGCACAAGACAATAAAAAAATAATTTCTTGATAACTTTGACCATGTGGCTCCATTCATGTGACCTTAAATAATAGGACTCAAGGATACATAATATAAAATTGTACAAGACAAAAAATTGTTGATTTTTACATGAATTTAAAGTAACGATGTGCCTCATTATATGTCACTAAAATAAATTATTCTCATTCCCTTCATAGGTATAAGTTGTAGGCCTATTTCATGGGACCAATCCTAGAACCATAATACCTTCTGCCTCTCTATTAGAGAGGAATATTTAGATTAAATAAATTCATAGAGTTACTTCCAACATGTATTTGAACATTAAATCATATAATAAATCAAATTAACTATGAGAAGACACAATTCTATCACATAGTTTTATTTTTAATATTTTATTTTCGATTAATCAATTTCACTGATGGGTAACCGATATTATTACCCAAAAGGATATCATTAACACAACTTAAATAAATAAGAGAGTAATAGGATATATAATCATCTTATTTTTGGGATGTGTAAACTAAATTTCCTCATGATTCTGAATCATACTACAAATGAAAGACAACCCAATGGGCAATATAAATATTGAACCACTGAAAATATAAAAAGGAAAACATGATTGGAAATTTATTACATATAAAAGATATTTATTAACAATGAATTTTTATGTGTGATACAATATTAATGATAATTTTTATTTTATCAACAAACATTAAATATAATCCTTAGCCAATTTACAATAAGAAATCAGGATCGCCATCTAGACTAGGGGAAAGAACATGGTATCTAGGGTTTTTATAAATAAATGAATACTAAAAAATAATCCTATATTGTTCATACAACTATAAATATCACAACTATAAGGTAATAATATAATTTTTATCCAATAATGACTATAATTCCAAATAGTGAATACCATAGTACAAAAATTCCTTCACCATGAAAAAATTCAAACAATAGAGATGGAATGTGCTAATATAAAGGGTTGATACAATGTATATTTTCGCTACATTTATAATATAGTAGGGGGAAATTGAAACCTCCCACAATATCAGTAATCTAAGGAAAATTTCTTGAGATGGAGGAAATTATCACATTCCTTACTTCATAGTGGTTGAGGAGGATTCCTATAATATATAAAAAAATAACTTGGAGAAACTTATAATGTCTTTTTCAATATATATTCATCACTAATGATGCATAAAAATTATTCCTTTGGAGATTTTCGAGAATGATTTAATAATACAAATCAACCAAAAATCACAAACCTAGAAGAATAACTCAGTAGGTGAAATGAACAACCATAGTCTAATACCATGCTCTTATACTACATCTCCCACAGTATTTGAAACACACAATAAAATCTTAATAATATCATATAGTAATTTATTGCTATCATCAATAATAATACTTAGGAATCATTAAGGTGAATGTTTATAACCACAATAACTGATTCCTCTATAGTAAGGAGGTGTAAAAACCAAGGTCCTCCCCATAGTGAAGTATTATACCACTTGGTAGCTCCTCTATAGAAAAATAATTAAAGAATTATTCCCCATGGAAATATGAAGATCAAATTTAGAGGAACTTTCTATAAAAAGTTCCATGAATATAACAACACCGAAGGTCCTAAATGTTGTATAGTCAAACCCAATAATCGTAAAGGTTCTTTTCATCATACCCATTATGGTGGGCATCTATAGGATGAATAATTCATCCAATAATGAAGTATTCCCATTTATAACAAGCCTGTATGAAACAACTCTATAGGTCCTCAATATATTAATTATCGATAAGGAACTCCTAGTGATAAAACATTAACCAACTTGAATTCCCTAAATATGATAATAATCAAGAAATTTCTTACCATAGAGGTCCTCTGTAAGGTATCTGACACAGAGGTCCTCCCCATTCCAATAATCAAATGTTCAATAATATTTAATGTCATACCATGTATTCCTATTATGAAGTTCCCCACCAAGGTAATTCAAAATGATGAAACCGAGGGGAATTTCCCATTAGAATTAGTTGTGTAGCTCATACTAATGATAAATAATTCATCCAACATAGAAGACATATATATTTTATGATCCATGAAATCAAAAACCCATTTGGTATTCTTTATAGAAAAGTAGAAAATACCCTTGGAGTTCATCCCATTGGTGCCTTACATAAAGGTCCTCCCTGCAATTATAAACCACACAGGCACAAAGGTCATCCCCAAATCGCAAATATAAAAAATTTACCCTCTTATTAGTTGGTAGTTATAAAACTAAATTGAACTACACAAATAATTCAACTTTAAACTAAATATAATTTTTCCCAATCAATATAGGAGTTAAAAAAAATCATCATCATCATATCCACCATAAGATCATGTGAGTTTTGATTTATTTGATGATATCTAAAATGATCCCTTATCAAATGAAAACGAAATTTTAATATGATATTTAAGGTTAGGATAGGTTGATGAAGTATTCATTAATGATTAATAATGATATAACATCATGTAGGATGAGTTATCCAATAATAGAATCCCATTAATTCTTTATACATCACCATATCTTGGTGTTTTATAATTATGATTCTAAAAGAAGAATGTACAATCTACCTTATCCACACCATATAAGAAACCATCAATTACCCATGTTTTAAAAAACTACTTTATGATAGGGTTTGTTGATTATATCAATGTGTTAGATGAAAAAAAACCAATTTTATCCTCATACCCTCAAAGTATCATAGAATTCAAAATATTTAATACAATCAGATCACCTCAAATAGGTCTGTTTGAGTATCCTCATGATGATATGTTAAATAATTGAGGAAAGTCACCTTTATATTCATTTTAGGGGATAGGAAATGTTATTGTCCTTGTGGGTGAACATATGTTGAAATAGCCTTGAAATATTTCCCACAAAAGAGAAAATATATTGAAAAAGTGAAATGTTTTGAACTAATAGGATTAAATCCAATATATAAATTAAACAAAAAACTAGAAAACATATGAATTTGTAAATTTTATGAGGTACAAAAACCAAATGGAATGATAATACTCATTACATGAAAATAATGAAATGGGGTTCTAAATGAAAATCTAAAAACTCTATTAAAATATTTTCTTTTTGGATATAAATAGTTCAAATCAAATAAAATATTTTAATTCAATAATGTAAAAGGATTAGTACCTGGATGTTAAGTATAAAATTTATTATACTATATAACTTCATTGATATGAAGGATGGGTAGATAAAATTATTTTATTATATAATAATTCGATATAAATTGATTTTAATTATATTGATCCCTAATCCACTCTTAGATCACATGATTGATTGAAAGTCCTTTCCCATACATTACTGAGCTATGTGTTTGGAAGAATAGATTCTAATCCCTGAAATATATTCAGTCATTAAGGATTGGAAGAAAATTATTAAAAATATAAATCATAGTGATTTGATAATAAAATCCTAAAAATCAGAATGTTTAATGAATCTACTATAATGTCATCATATACCCAAAAAAATAACATGAATTTTTTCCAAATCATGAAAATAGAACATATTGTTATAGTTTTAATGAAACCAAATTATATTATAGGCATCGTTCTAATAAAACATAGCTCTAGATATTCCTCTACACCATAATAAAATTGATTCCTATATGAAGGGTATGAGAATCCCCTATAGATATAGTTGTGTCCTAGACATGGAAATAATGTTGTGTTGAATTACTATTTTAAATTAATATCAATTTCCTAATGATAAAAATGATATTATTATTTTTTAGAAATATATGTTTATAATTTGTAATGTTAAATATATATATGTACAAGTAAATTTTTTAGTAGATTGTTAAAGTCTTTGGGTGTATAGGAAGCAGATATGAGGTTCAAATCCCATTGGGGCCATTTCTTTATTATCATATTTCCATATTTATCCAACCATGGATATAGGTTGGTCCACATGGGATATCAGAATCAGAAGTTATGGTTTTATTAGCCATATTTTTTTCTTAGAGTAATGGTTTTGAATAATTTTGATAAATGGTAATTCTATAGTTACAATTAAAATAAAGTCCTAACTATTGATTTATTTAGATGGATTTGCTATACAAGGTTCACAAAATCGTGACTAAAATTTATATTCATAGTTTATTACCTATAATCATGGTATGTAACCATGAATATAGATAGAAAATATAGTGGTGTAATAATATAAAATAATGTGGGCAGAATCACTCAAATAATTGATAAAACTTATGGATCATGAATATAATAAACTCTTCCAGTTTTCCATAATTTTCAACATCTGTTCCTAAAATCTACATTATATGTTTATACGAGTTGGAATAACAAAAATACCAATGGTAAAATATGATTCTATCAATCTTGGATACCACATCTAAAAAATCAGACGGTTTAACTCTATCTTTTGGTTAAAGTGGTTCATGTGTCTCGACATATTTCTCGAAATCACATAAATTAGAGTCAAAATCACAAAAAAATGCATTTAAAATTAATTCTTGACAAAAAGAACATAAAAAAATTCAATTTAAAATAAATGAAATATTTTTTTGATTTTGATTTCCAAAATAAAGTATATGGAAGAATTTATTCTGGAAATGAATCTACAAATGTTTGGAGCATTTAATTTTTCCCCACCTCTAAATTAGTAACACATGCCTTATAATGTAGTTTACACAATTAAAATTAATCCCTATTTTCCAAAACAAAGATATGATAGTGGAATTTTTCAATGAAACAATAACATTTTCAATTCCCAAAGTAGATTCACTTCGTATTATTGAGTAATTGATAGGACCCGACATCAATCCACTAGTAAAGTGAAAATGATTATATTCATACAAAATATAAATCTAAAAATAAATATTTAATTTATTGGATATTAATTTCTCTATTAGATCCATAAAATGATACACCACATATGAACCTTATATGGTAACAAGCTAGGGAAGTGAGGGGAGCTGTAGTTATATCTATGATATCCCTAAGGCTACACCATCCAATAGGGCTAAGAGAATTTATAACCTCACCATTGGCCGGGGTATCACCAATAATGAAGAGGGATAACTAAATCAATTATTCACTCCCTTCGAGAAAATTACAATTCACTAGACTAGAGGATATTCTATAAGAAATTTTAAAATTAGCTCATGAATGAGACCCTTCATTCATATCTAATAATGTGGTGATTAGATAAGATCTATGCAAGATTTAATATAAAAATATGTCTCCCACTTCATCATTGTATAGATATTTAAATGATATATCAAATCTTAATGTGGGAACAAAGTTTAGAAAATCCATTAATAACACAATAGAGTTAATGGATTATTCACATGTGTTTAATAGTTACTCTATAGATAATGGATTTCCCTATATCATAGATATAGATAAAGACATGGTCCCAGTCACATGATCCATATCAGTATACATTATCACTATACACCTTGATAATTTCATAGATTGTACTTCAAAAAAATAAAAATAAAAAAGAGGATGTTCGCATGTAGAATATCATTCACATTGTGGTACGGGGATAATGGGTATGTAATTAACCCCAAGGATAATACCATTATATTGAGTGTCATTATAATGTTACATTACTACCTACTCATTGAACCAAATTTATGAAAAAGAATGGGTGTTTCTTTATCTAAAACCCGACCCTAAAAAATATTGATTTTACCAACCATGACAGTGATTAAATGAGAGGTTTCACAAGGTATTAACCACACCTCTCAAAACACCTGAGGATACCAACATGTAACAAGTGCATTATAATACCTTGTGAGGAGACTAATACATTATAATTCCCTTAAAAAATCATAAATAATAATAAAATTATATAGGTACGGCATACGAGTTTACATTATGTAATTTAAATGGAAGTCAAACATTAACAATAAACACATGTATGCTATAAACAAAATGTACAACATTAAGGTAATATAATAAAATAACATAAAAATATTTCCCCAATGATAGACCATAAATATAATATTATAAACTAAAGATAAATGAATTGACACTTGATCAATTTTACAAACATCACCTCAGACCGATCTCCAAATCCCTACTGAGCTCTCTCAGCTATTCAACCAGTTCTTAGGCCATCAACTAAAATATTCATTCCAAACATAGGGGTTTCATGTGAATGAATGTTTCTATAAAGGTGTTGAGTATAAAACTAAAAATGTTACAACCAGTGATTTCCATAAAAAAACTTAATATATATGCATTCATTTACTAATTGAAATGGAAGAGTGAATCACAACCTGAAATTCACCGACAAGACAAATGGAGATTAACCACCCTCCCTGATGGATGAATCATACATGATTCAATTAGTGATGGTTATAGATGTTTTATTGTATAAAATAAATCAATTCAGATTCCCTCTATGAGTAACACATCACATTTTCTAGGAGGTAGTAAATCCTTCCTAAAAACATATCCAAACTCAGGGTGGGGGGATATCTTACCTAGATTTATCAATCGTCCTGAGAGACAAAACGCCTCCACATATCAATCCTCTCATGAAGAATCAAAACCAATCCATTTAACCATAATCTCAGAATGAATCATGACTAACCCATATAATCATAATATCTGGATAAATTACATCCAATTTGTATAACCAACATCTCAAGATTAATCACATCTCTCACATATAAACACTATATCTAGAGGTATCACTTAAAACTGAAATTACAACCCTATAGAGAAGCATCATATATAACCTTTATAACCATCATATTAGGAGGCACAACATGCAACTCATATAACTTCCATCTAACGATGCATCAATTATAATCCATATAACCAAAATATCAGGAGGAGTCATGTCCCACACATATAACCATTATCTCAGGATCAATCACATGAAAATCACAATATTACTCATGTGAAACACATCCAACATCACAACCTATTGTAGAGGAACCACATCCCACTAGAAAAATATCTTTGGGGGTAGTATATATTTCTTCACAATATCTCTCCAGTGAATCACATATGACAACAAAAATCCATCAAGGGTATGTACATCAAACCTAAATTTTTTATCAAGGGTAGCACATCCATATGGAATAATCACTAAAGGTGGAGTACATACTACCTAAAATTATCTTTCAAGGGAAGAAAATACCACTAAAAACAACCTTATAGTGGAATTACGTGTCACCAAAAGGTCATTACATACCTCTTGTCATAATAATGTCCAAACCAATGTGTCAAACATTATTGTAATCACTTGAATGGTAAATGGTTTATCACAAATTATTATAACATAAAAAATATTGAGTAGATAATCACCCAATCCTATACTCTCACATAATGTGACTGTAACCATGGTAAACAAGTCATTATACAATGTATTTGTTCACTTGAACTATATTTCTGTATAGGTGACCCACACCTAGGATGCATGACTCCCAATACACATATACTTTTTAAAAATCCTCCATGTTATGGATATCGATCCCATACAACTCATCCACATCCGATAGGTCCCACCATCATGGAACTCAATAAACTAAAGCCTCATTGAAAAGTATAAACCTCAATTTTACCTCACCAAAATATATGTTTCCTACACCCAAATGGGTATAAGAATTATTCAAATGGGCGACACCTAATATTTGGAAAACGACACCCCACTTGGTTCCATTACTAGATTATCACATCAAATTATAATGGAAATGTTCTCAGTGGTCTCCATGAGTACAATACATCATGATTTTGGGGCGGATAATAGTCTAGTTAGTTCATTACCATGCCTTGAGAAACAATTGAACAACATTTTTTCCTATTTATATGTCATCCATATACCTACACTAAATCCCTTATACCATTCGGCTAATACCATAACATTTCATAGGCGCACCATAATCCCCAAATAGGTGAACATTACATAACTACAATACATCCCTAGGAAATTAGATCCTCAATTAAATGATTATAAAATCTTTATATTCCAACTCTACATAAATTAAGTCTCTCAAATGAGTGACATTTGCATCAATTATTATGTATTATCTATATAACATGTGAGGACTCGCTAAGAGTCTTATAATAACATCCTTGGATTTTATGAAATATCTTATATCAAATTAATATAAATTATTAGATAGCTTGAATTAAAGAAAAATCATAATTTAGATTCAATTATTCACAATAATAAGTTTATCTTCCACTACATGTAACGTCAAGTTTCATTGATAACATATGATACACAGAAGGATGAGTCTTAAATGACATCAATATAATATTAATATAATTATTTATACAGATTGTTATCGCCTATAAATTGAAATGGAAGGATTGAATAATATTAAAGAAGTTATTAAAATCTCGTATATAGATGTTTATAAAATGAATTTATTAGTTCCCAATTAATTGTTGATGGAAAAAATATAAACCAAGTGTTTAAAAACAATATTTATTCCCAAAAAGAATTATATCATAATAAATTATATTAATGAATTTAAATTATTGATATTATGAAAATTTAGATGTTTTATGTTAATTAAAATGTTTTTAAATTCATAAAAAATGTTTTATAGGAATAAAATAAGAACACATCAAATTTTAGCATAAAAAGATATATTTTTCTAAAAGGAACCTTTCCACCTTATAATGGAAGAATTTTTTGAAAAATAAATTTGGAAATTTTATATATTTTATTATAAAAATAAAAACATTCAATGAAATAGAAATTTTAATACTTTCCAAGAATTATTAATCGGTATTTTTCTAAGATGTTTAATTTTTTTTAACGAATATAGAGAAATACTGAATTTTAGTTGAAAACTGGTTTTTTGTCTAAATAATTTTAAAAGTTAAATTATATTTTTAATTTGTATTACATTTAAAATATTTAAATTTTACACATATTAATCCAATTTAGGTTATTTAAATAGTTTTTATATTTAATTTAGATGTATAAAACCTAATAATCATTTGAATATTTTTACTTTAAAAACCCACTTTTGCATCCAATATGTGGGATTAATTTTAAATTAATATTTACCAATTATCTGATTTGAATTTATAAAAATGGATTTTATATTTTTAGTCATAATAATATTTACAGTCTAATAGGTTGAAGTTAATTTTTTCCACCAATGTGATTTGTGAAAATAGTTAAAATTAATTATTGTGATTAAGAGAAAAACAAGTTTACTTAGTGGTTAAACATAGAATATAAGGGGTAAAAAATACCAGAAACATCATTAAATCCCATTGGATGGAATGTTTTGACCATATTAACTATATTATTGATTTCACCTAACATCTAGTAAAAAACTCCAAGTGTGTCCTCTCCCCCACATATAAAAGGCCCCATCCTCTCCTCCTCTATTCACATCATTCCACCCACTTAGGATTGGAAAATACCAATCTAAATAACTAAAAAACATCCCTGTACTCATATTACAGGCCTTATATTCAGAAATAAAGTAATGATAGGAAGGCATTAGTTCAAACCTAATGAGTATACCTGAAGAACAAGTAATGTTCTTATAAAAGTGTTTTTATTTTATTTCCTTTTCCGCCTCCTTCAATTAATCTTAAACCATACATACATAAAAAAATAAGTATCCCAAATATACTAAGATGTTTTAAGTTGGGTTTATTACCTCTACCAACACACACTTCCATCAAATGGGTTATGAAATCCTTATTCATGTTCACGACATACTACTGCCTCGCTAAATGATGTCATTTATTTTTCCATTACCTTCATTAAATGTTAGGAAAAATGATATAAATACTATATATATATTATATTTATAAAATAATTATACTTATGTAGTAAATATATCATATATAAAATTTTTAATTCACATACCACAGTGAATATGATAACATCGCTCATGTGTATGGCAGACTACTGCCTCGCGAAGCGATGTGAAGCATTTTTCACAAATGATTTACATGGAAGGTAATAAGGGAAAATATATTGATTATATATTAAATAAATTATATAATTATTATATTAATGACATAATTATCATTCTTTAAATAAAACTTATCATTTTAATTATTATCACTTCACACACAAAAAAAAGTGATAATGTCGTTCGTTGATGTGTAGACAACCACCTACTCGATGAGATGTGATTCCTTTTACATAAAAAGAATGATACATATAAGTATATATAACATAATATCCGGGTATTAATTAAATAATTATTATTCAAAAATATAAAATTATAATTACATTCTTTCCATAATGATCATTATCAAATAGAAATGTTACTCATGCGTACATACAACCAACCATTTCCATGATCATAAAATTAGTTCATTTTTCATAAACATAATTCATGAATGGGTTTAATAGTGTAATTTATGTATAAATATAGTAATTATTTAATGATTATTGATATATATATGTTTAAATAATGAATTTTTTGACTGCGTTGTTGACTTATCAAAGTCAGTTTTGACACATAAGCTGAATATGGTCAAAACATACAACTCAAACATAATTGATTATATAATTATAGAAAACTTGTTTATAAGTGAAATAAATTTAATAATAAACCTATTAAAATTTATCAAAAATTAAAATATTAACATAGGTTTATTATTAAGGATGTTAAATAACAAGCATGATAAATCAAACTCAAGCTACGGATTTTTCTGGTCTCACTTTTATTTATGTGAGATACATACCATATTCACCAATTATTTTGGTGTTTAGTATATATAATCCATTTTATTGTAGATTATTATTGTTATACATAATATTATGGGGATTTAAATATCCATTTTAGGGTCTCTATTTCTTGGGGTTTATCGTTTCAATGCTATCAAAGCGTTAGGGGATTCTTGTCACAATATACCTTCATTAAGACGCTTGTTACGTGATATGCCAATATTATTTTAATGGTGTATATATACTAATCCATTGACATGATATATCATGAATATAATTATTTACCATGATTTTATAAGATTCATTTAATTTTATCCCTTCATGGGGATTATGATTCAATGATACAAATGTGGTAAGAGTCTTTTTTTATAATCTCATCTTTTATTGGGATTGGGTATGATTAAGTCTCTAATGTCGAATTATTATAATTAGTACTAATTATCATTTCCTATCATTCTTAACTATTTTTGTAATTAATTTTAGAATTATATATAGTTTTTGTTACATTAAATGTTTGAGAAGTTGTTTTTAGGAAAATACGAATTAATTTCACTCTACGGTATGAAATATATGTTCTTTTGAAATATTTTTTTCAAAAAATGATTTCAAAAAGTTTTTTAAATTATATTTTATTCCCATTTCCAAGGTAAATTATTATTTTTTCATTTTTAATTTTTTAAATTATTTTTTAAAAGAAACCTCATTTATATATTTTGAAGTTTTTTTTAAAATTGTTTTTTCCATAATGATTTATGTTTTATAATGTATTTTTCAAAATGAATAGGATATGTTCTTCAAGAATGTTTTTAATGATATTTTAATGGTATTTTCATGCATAAAAATTGTCAAACCTTTTTGTTAATTATCTTTCACCCATGATGTTTTGCATTGATACCATCCTTATTCTTTTCTCTAGGGATTAATATTGTTTTAATGAGATAGTTAAAGAACACATTTATTATCCATGGAATAATAATATTTCAAAGTGATTTTTATAGAAAATATTTATTTTATATGGGATAATCATGTTATTAATGGTATAATAGTTTTCACAAAAATTTTATTTTGAAATTACAGGTTTTTTGTGTGTATGAATTTTTAACGGTACTTGGAAATTGATGGGTGGTTACATTATAAAATAGTGTTGATTGGATATGTGATAAACCATGGATGGGTGGGTCTATGATATAACTCCATTACATTTGGGTATGGAAGTTTACCATATGGTTATACCATTTTATGAGTTATTTCAAGAGTGAAGTGACAATTATATACCATGTTTTACAATTTATATTGGATTATGATGTTTCATTTGACCAAGATTGATATCACAGGGCTCATAATTATTTATTATGGTGACTCTTTAATTTTCCATGTCTATATATTTAATGATATATGAATTTATGGGAATTATTTTTTTATGATTCGTTCATGAACATTGATTATTTTTTCATACCTGTATGTACTGTTATGCTAATTGATGAAATTCAATTGTTACTGCTTATGTTTACCCATACTAATCAATTACGTACACCATTCCTATGTTTCCTTTCCCCATAGGTTATAAAAAATGAGTTTTAATGATTTATGACTATAAAGGGTTTCACATAGATATTTTTGATGTCCTATAGTGTAATAAGATAATTTGGGTTAAGTTGGATAAATGCCCATTTAAAGACATTTAAATTGATTATTTATGTGTTTTATCATAATTCTCAAAAACAAAAAAAACTAAAAGATCCTTGAGGTTGTAAGTAACCCAATTCAAATTTTAGTTTTTTAAGGCTTAAATGAGAAAACATCAGGCACAATTATTATCATTAATGCTCTAAGTATAATATTCTAGATTGTAGAATAAGATTCAAGAGTGAGGGTACCGCCCTATTATAGTTGGTATCAAAGGTCATTTTAGTTAAATTTGTATATTAGGATGTTATGCAATTATCTTAAGAGTTACAGAAACCATCATACTACTATAAGATTATTTATGATCATAAGTTATACATTTTTTTACACCACATTGAGGTTTTAAGAGATACAATCATAAAGTGATTAATGAATGTTTTCAATACGTTCAATTCAGATCAAGTATATGTTAATCATTAATTTAATTTAATGTATTCATTTTATTTTTTAGGAAATACGTTTTATGGTGCTGATAAAAAAATTTATTTTTAGTATCTTGGATGTTGAGGTAATTATACGAACAAATGTTTTATCATATAGATAAATGTTGGATTTAAGAAGTTTATATGTGATCAATGTTATTTCAAAATAGGATATCCATATTATTGGGTTTCAATGGTGAATGGTTTGTGATAACCATTGAGGTTAGCAAACTCATTAAGGTTGAGGTTTTTAGGATATATTTCGTTTGAAATTTGGGTTTTACCATTTATTTTTGGAGATTATTGTGTCATATGAAGGTTTTTCTGTTTTGGGAATTATCTTAACATGTGATAACCATTTTGGTTTTGGTTAATGTCTAAAGACAGGAAGAATACATTTATTATCCCTTTTATTGTTATGTGTTCCTTGAAATTTTATTTTAGTGATTCATGTGTGAATAATTAACATTTAATAATATTTATGTAGATAAAAAGATGAAATTTAGTGTGAAATTATCTAAAGGATTAAAATCTACTTGACAAGTAAGAATATTTCCATGACCTCTTAGTCTTGATGGTTAGATAATTCCTCAACACTATGAGATGGATCTTGAAATTAAATATTTTCCTATTACCATCTTGTCTAATGAAATTAATAACCTTTTCACACAAACATTGTCTAATGGTTTTGTTATTTTTAACATTCTCTAGATATTTAACATTAAAATTTTTTGGTGATCTCTTTCACTCTCTATCATTATTTGAGATTTCTGTTTTTCTTCTATGCACATATATTCACATACCACCTATGGTCTTCTACATGGAAAACTGGTTATGCGCAATACCCTATAACTTTTATGTTCCCCACATTCCATTTTTAAGGAATTTTTTATTAATCTCATTTTTACTATATAGGTTTCAATAACGTAAATTTGAAAATATTAAAACTTTGATAACAGAGAATAATTTTAGTGGTGAAGTTAATTTTAAGGGGGTAGGATGTATCATCCTGAGATTTTAGGAAATATTTTCTTTCAAATTAGTTTAAATTATTTGATATATTACCTTACACGTAATGAAAACATTATCTTGAGTTATATAGAACAAAATTTTTATATTTCATTTCACATAACATTGATTTTCTTCGATAACTTGTCATACACACTTGGTTGAGTGTTACCCGTCAAAAATATACTGTTAATACTATTATTTTATTTGATAGTTATCAGTTAAAAATTATAATTGTAGTAATGATTATTATTAACAAAATTATGATTTTTTTTCACTTTTTTATATAATGAATTAATTGGTTACAAATTTATTAGAAATGTAAAAAAAGAAATTGAATATAATGAATGCGTTTTTATGAAAAACTATTTTTAAGCCCACAAAGGAATTTTATATAAATAAATTATATTAATCACTATTAGTGAATGATGTTATTTAAATTTATATGTTATATATTCATAAAATATATTTAAATTTTTGTAAAAAGTTTTATGGCCAAAAAATATGAAAATATCCAATTTTATGCATAAAAATATGTATTTTTCTAAAAGATAGTTGTGCCACCATATAATGGAAGATTTTTTTTAAAAAAAAATCAACACTTTAATAAATTTTATTATAAATAAATAAATTGTTATTTTAAATATATATGTTAAAATAATCATTGTACGAAATTTTGGTATTTTTCTGAGAAGTTTCATTGTTTAATGAATAGTGAGAAATAATGAATTTTAATTGAGAACCACCTTTTCTCATAAATAATTTAATTTTCTAAATTATATTTTAATATGTTTTAAAGTAAAAATATTTTAATTTTACATATAATAATTAAATTAAAGTCATTTTAATCATTTTTATTTTAAATTTATATATAAAAACATAGTAAACTTTTGTACGTTTTTAATTTAAAATCCCACTTTCTCATCCCGTCTACAGGATTAATTGTAAGTTTATTTTTTTCCACTTATCTTACTGGAAATTGAAAAAATTGATTCCATATTTAGAAAAATAATAATTTATAATTCATAATAAGGTGAAGATATTTTTTATTAGGGTTATTAGTGAAAACAATTATAATTAATTACAACAATTAACCGAAATATGAGTTTACATAGTTGTTAAACATAGAATATATGGTGTTAAAATGACTGAAAACTTTTATAGAGCCCATTTTTTGGAATATATATAGACTCTAACACCTCTATTATTAAATTATTTTTATTATGGAATTCTATTGTTATGTTAAAATGTTGGTTCACCAAAGTTCTTTTTAAAAATGGAAAGTGTTTCCCCTCCCCCACATATAAAGGCCTCCCCCTCCCATCCTCTATTCATAACATTAAAACAAAATTGGGTTAGCCAATTGCTGAAATAATTACACCTTAAATCCCCTAACCGGATCCTATAATCATTATCTTAGACATAATTCCATCGTAGGAAAGAAATAGTGAAAACCTAAGGGGGATACCTGAATAAAATGAAATGTTGTTCTAAAACTGTAGTTAATTTTATTTTATTCACCACCTAATTTAATTATTATTATAACATGATTATATAATATACTCAGTATCCTAAATATACTTATACATTTTTATGTTATGGGTACAACCTACCCACACACACACATCTATCAAATGGGTTAAGAAATCATCATTCATGTGTACAACCGACTACCACCTCACGAACCGATCTAGTTCGTTTTTCCAATAACAGCTTTAATGGATGGAAAAAATGATGGAAATACTATTTATATATGATAAATATAACACAATTATACCTCTAGAGTCATTACATCATATATAACCTTTAATATTCCATACCGTAGGGGAAATGATAACGTCGCTCATGTCAACGGTGGACTACCTTCTCACTAAGCGATGCGATGTTTTTTTAATTAACATGTTACATAGAAGGTAATAAGGATAACTATAATGAATATATATGATATAAATGAAATAATTATGATATTAAATAAATAATTATTTTTTATGTAAATATAATTTATCAATTTACGTACTACCTTTTCACACATTGAAAAAGAGATAACGTCGTTCGTGGACTTGTGGACTACCACCCCTAGAAATGATGTGATTTGTTTTACATAAAAAATAAAATATATAAGTATATATAATTAAATATATTTTTATTTCTGATATAATGATAATTTTTGAAGGTAATGTACTTCTTACCTTATTTCAAAAATGGTCATTGAAAAATTGAAGTGGTACTCATGCATACGTACGACCTACCGTCTCCCGGATCATAAAGTTAGATAATTTTTCATAACCCTATTTCATGGTTGGTTTTATGAGATTAATATATTTATAAATATAATAATTATTTCATTATTAATATTCTAGAAATATTTAAATAATGACCTCACTGACCTTATTCGACCTATTAATGTTAGTTTTTACAAATAAGCTAAATATGGTAAAAACACCCAACTTAAACATAATTGAATAAGTAATTGGAATAAAATTAATAATAAAAATTTGAAAGGTTGTAAATAATTTAATTAATTAACACAGTTTTATTTTTTATTTTGATAAGGAACAATAGTGATAAAAAGACTTAAGGTAAGGTTTCTTCTCGTCTCATTTTTTTCTGCGAGATATATGTCATATTCACAACTTATTATTATTGTGTAGAATATATAGTGATGATGAATTTATTTTATGATTAATATACATAAATTTATGTGTATTTATATTTCTATTTAAGGGTCTCTTTTTTGGGTTTATAGTTTCAATGTTACCAAGGTAGTAATGGATTTCTGTCACAATTTTCCTTTATTGAGAAGTTTATTATGTTATACATATATCTTATTTAATAATGGGTGTATATACATACCATTTGAAAAGATATATCATTAATATCATAATTTTTAATGATATTATAGGTTTAATTTAATTTTATTCATTCATTTGGATTACTATTAGATGTTATAAAAGTTGTAAGATTCATTTATTACAACTTCATCATTTATTGGGATTTTGTATGATTAAGTATCCGATGTTGAGTTTTTATAAGAATCATGAAATGTACTTTCCTTTGGTTATTAATGACACTGACAAGTAATTTTACAATTATTTACACTCTTTTTCACTTAATTTGTTTTGAGAAAGTGTTTTTTAGAGAATATGACTTTATTTCTCACTTCAGTTGGAAATATATGTTTTTTAGAAAAAAAACGTTTTTCTAAGAATGTTTTTCAAAATATTTTAAAAGGATATTTTATTCTCATTTTAATGGAAAATGATTTTCTAATTTTTTTATGTTTTAAAAATTTTGTTAAATATATTTTTTTAAAAAAATCCATTCTTGGTTTCCAGTGTTTTTTTCAATGAAAAGGATTTTTAAAATTTTTTATTTTATAAATGTTTTTTTAAAAGAAAATAATATTTTCCTCAATAATATTTGTAATTATATTTTAGTGGTATTTAAAATTATCAACATTAAAAATCATTTTTACTTTTTATCCTCCAAAGGGGATATTTTTCATTTTTACAATTCTAATTCTTTTATGGATGAATTACGATTGTTTCAAAGATATTATATAGAACCCTATTATTTTCATTGGTTATAGAATATTTCAATGAGATTATTATAGAACCAAATTTTTTAGGTTAATATAATGTTTTGAAAGGGATATTGGTTTTTCTATAATTTTATGATGAAATTAAATATTTTATGTGCTTTGATTTTTTAATGGAAAATGGACATTTGATAGGTGGTTATTATAATAGAACATGATATGTGGTTATGTGATAATCCAAGGAAATATGGGTCTATTATAGTTGTATAATTAATTGTTTATGGAAATCAACTAAATGGTTATTCCATTTGTAAGAGTGATTTGAAGATTTAATTGAAATTTATTCCCAAGTTATGTACATTTTTTCTTTATTCATGTTATTATTTATGATGCTTCATTTGATCAGGACTAATATCACATAGTTCATGATTATTTATTTGAATAACTCTTTCATTTTATATGTTTTCATGTTTAATGATCATGGTATTTATGGGTAAGAGTTCTTTGATGATTCTTTCATGCACTATGATTATGTCATTATACCCTTATGCACTCTTTTTCTCATCAATGACATTAACATTTTAAGGATTATATTTTACCTACAAAGAATTTGAGATCAACCTTAATTTTTTTATTTTTACCCACATTATAAACAATGAGGTTAAATGATTTATGTCTATAAAGTATTTAAAGTGGATGATGTTGCTGATTTATTATGAAATAAGAGAAGCTAAGTTAAGTGGAATAAATGATCATTTAAAATAATGTGATTTTTTTATGTTGGAGTTTTTCCTAATTCCAAAAAACTATAATCCTAAAATGTCATTGAGGTTATAAGTAATCTGATTTTACTTTTCATGTTGTATTGTTTAGATAAAAAGAATTGGTTCACATGTATGGGCATTAAAACTACAAATATTATATTAATGATTTATTTATAGTATGTTCTGGGCTGTTATACTTACCCAACTAATTAACATCTCCCCATATAAGGTATACCTCCAATTATTCCTAGTTAATTCCTTTCACACTGACTTACCCGTGATTACTATTCATAATATATTAGAAAAACAGATAATGAAGTAATATTAGAAATCACATGTTGGAGTTAGTTCCATAGAACCAAATACTTTGTACATTAGATAACCTATGTTTTCATATATAGGAATATTCATATATTTATTATTATATATTTATTGTTACTTTTTATAACATTAATGTGATAATTTCTTATAATTTATTTTACATTTTATATGTGATAGTAGTTCCCACCTATGACGAGATCCTAGAAATGCTATGTTGATATCCATAAATATTGTTTTAAAACCATATAAAATTCTATTTTGAGGCACAAAAAGTACCTACTATTTTTTGTGATTAATATTAAGGGGAGAAGACATCATCTCATTAAGTTCACACTTATTAATCTCTAGTAGAAAAGGTAATAAGAATAAAATCTGAAATATGAATTCGAAATGTTTCTCTGTCATCATATAATTTTATCTATGAGCATGTGTAATGATCAATTTACTATAATATTATTATTAATTAATGCCATGACTCATGGAATTAGATATATTTCCATAAAACATTATGAATTTTTTTTCGTGGAAAAGTTGGGGATATTGGGTGACTTATGAATGATATGTTATTAAAAAATAATTCAATGAAGGATTTGAATCTTCTATATTTATGGAAACTGATATTTTGGAACACTTATTGGAATTAAACAATCAAAACAAATTCTACAACTATATTATATTAACTAGTTCTTTTTAGATTGTTACTGAAAGATGTATCGAATGTATAGGTTAATTAAATGATTTTGCATCCTACTTGATGATATATTACGACAAAAATATTATATTACAGATTTTGTGTTCTTATGTGTTTATCAGTGTAAGGATATTAACTTCTTCATATTATATTCCTTTCTGTCTTGTTAGCCACTGATATTATAGTTTAGGTTAACCCACCTAATTCCACTAAATAAGAATCTTAGAGGGAAATAGACATAGAATTTCCAATGATTTAAATTAAAATCTCTTATAATTTTATTATTGGAATATATATTATTATTTATACCATTTAATAATATTTATTCTAAATTTATTGATCTCAAATGTTTAGTGATAATATTAATACACGAGTTGAGTAGTAATATAAATATTTATTAAAAAAAACCATGAATATTAAAAATATATATTTATTTATCAAATGAATAATATTTATTATTCAAGGATTGGTAAATATAATTGAATTATTGTACCAAATATTGAGTCATGTACAAATGATATTTTAAGCATAATTTAAATAAACATTAAGTTATTTATTTAAAAAATTGATATATATTTTATCCATGAGTTTA
This sequence comes from Viscum album, assembly GCA_963277665.1. Classification (NCBI taxonomy): domain Eukaryota; kingdom Viridiplantae; phylum Streptophyta; class Magnoliopsida; order Santalales; family Viscaceae; genus Viscum; species Viscum album. The sequence continues at coordinate 1,360,510,357 of OY728162.1, read as the reverse complement.
CCAAAAGTGAAATATATAATAAAAATTATATTATTATTTATACATGGGGTTTTATAGATATTAATATAATAATAAAGTGGATATGTGTAATTAATTATTCACTAACCATGCCCTATAATAACCAGGTTATATCATTTTATTGCATTAGAGGTTCTTAGACACAACAGTTCCCCTTTATAGATTCTATAAACCCTAGATAAAAAATTCCCTTAAAATCTTCCAAGGTTGAGAGAAATTATTATAAAATCCTCAATCCCTCTATGAATTAGTGAAAAATAATCAATCATTGAATCACAAAGGATTTAATGGAGATCAAATAGAGTGTTTTAAGAAGTTTGGTGCCACTATGCTAGAACCCGATTACTATCAGTGATGCTTCAAGTTAATGGACCATGTGTGCATTAAATCTAGAGGGATTTTAATTTGGATCCAAATAATTTAATTATAGTATAACAATAATGTAATTTTAATAATCAAGATTTTCATCAAACAAAGAAACCATGAAAATAATTATTCTTATATTAAATTAATTTTAAATTTAATTTGAATGATAATCTCTAGGGTTCTAAAAATATATGTTAATTTCATCATATTTTATTTTTTGGTCATGTTTTTTATCTTAATATATATTATATATTATTAATTTAAACAAAAAATAATTATTTTCTATTCCTTAATAGGATCATTCACTACACCAAAAACCTTCAAGTGGTATCAAAGAGTTGATGTTACAATTTATAATTATTTAATGTTTTGATCATTATAAGCACTTTATATCAGTATTAAATTTCATAAAATTAAATTTTAAAAATCAATATTAAGATGTATTCTTATTATTCATCATACATATTTATATAAACAAAATAGTTTACAAATAAAAATAATCATTTGATGAAACCATCCATAGGTGTTGAGGATTCTATCCAAACAACCCTAGATTACACGAAATGTAGCATAAAGGTACATATCTTGTGTCACTTTTAATTGCACTGGGATGGGTAGTGAATTTATTTTGATGCATCATGAAAAAAAATGAAAATTTATTAAACATTGTATGTTTACTATGTTAGGATGGAAAAAGGTTTCTTGGATTACATGGTGTGTAGTTTCCACACACATTATATAGCCAACATGTTTTGATTGTTGAAAGAATGTGGTCATATATGTTTCATGCATTTATTACATAATACATAGGACCATAATATGTGTAACATGGAAGTTACATCATGAATAGCAGGCTTGTATATGTAATGCACATCATAAATGTTCACAACTAACCAATATTACTAGTCCCTAGCCATGTGCTGCAGATGTAAAATGACAGAAATATACAAGGTGCAATTGGATAGTACACATCGTGTATCCCATACCTATTGACATGGAAATAAATAAAATAAATAATTAATCCATTAAACCATATAAATACATGTATATGTTTCATTAATTGTTAGCACATTTTGTTTGATAATTTTTATTACACATTATGTGATTAAATAATTTTATATTATATTTGAAACTATATGTCATACATAGTCCTTATACACCATATGTGGGTTTTACATTGAAAGCAACAAATTATATGAAATAATAAATGTTTCTGTGTCTCATTTATTTATAATACTTGTCATCATTACCTTCAATTAGTGATCATCCTAGGCCAGAAATGAAGAGAATGGATGACTTCAGAAGCTTGCCTTTAATAATCCATGGGTTGGTGTCTTTCACTGAGGGCATGTAGCACAAAATGGTCTAAATTACAATCAATATAATAAGCTAAGGTTGAAATATAAAATGAGATCTACTGATCAAAAAACAAATCATATTCAATAAACCAAGATCCAATGAAAATAATATCCACAATGCATTTAATGAAATATATGTAATATATAAAATAATGTATACAAATTTTTAGGTATATTCACAAAAAAACCATTCTGGGATAGTACAATCTAGATATATCACCAATGACCTCTCGATCACCCTAAAATAGTTTATATGTACATATTGTGAGTATAACATGTATACTCAGAAGGATCCCCCACAATACATCACATGAAAATGTGATTTGAGCATACTAATGCTTCAGTGAACCAGTAGTAGAACAAAAAATAACATACAATGATAACTAAACATTCCCACCTCCACTAAGGATCACTCACAATTATCAAACATAATGTTTGAATGTAATATTTTGAAAATATTATCAATGATTCCTCACAACCACTTACCCATGGATTTTATGCTCTCACACCCAAAACATGAACATCCCGAGTCATTGATCTGTTCTAAATCATTATCACATCATCACAACATGACATATTACTTTCAACCCATTCCAATCATTCTATTATCATCAGAATTTAATTACATCCATATGTAATAATATAATTTCAGAGTAGTAGGGTATCATGAACAAGAAGTACATCAACCTCAAATCCACCTCCCACCATGCGTGTCCCCCACTAAATAACATAACCACTAATAAACAATAGAAATTATACCATCACCAAGAATCACAATCAAACATGACATATACTACTGCTGAAGGGAGATTAGGGGAGAGTGGATATCCAAACATCCACTATCACCAACCTAGATATTGGGGGAAACACCTCGAATCCAAATCATTTGGGGATTGGTAGGGTTACCCAACTATAGTAGAATTTACATAGAAACTACAAGAATATATAAGGATTTATATTCACACAGACATCCCGACCTAGGGTGTATATAAATATCAATATGAAAACTCATAAGTCCCACAATCACATCACCACTAACCATTATTACAAAGAATTCCATGAACCATATAAAAGAAGACACATCTAACTATAATTTTCTACCATTATTTATTCATCTATACAATTAAAATTGACATCATTTCTCTGTGTCATGTTAAATTTTCTTTTACATCCAATATTAAATTATAATTAATTCATAATCTAACACACACACTATTATAGTTCCATATTTCTATTTTTTAGATTTCAATTCATAAACATATAATCCATCATCAATACTTACCTCTTAAACTCGTATAATTGTTATTATTAATAAATTGTACTCTATACCATAAATCACCACTATACAAGCATCACATCAGTCAACCAACACCTTACTATGTGGATATTTTTAGAAAAACAAGAAACCCACTATATCTAGAAAAATTGAATTCACTACCCCACATCACACCAACTCACACTACCACACATACCATGCCATCCGAGTACCAAAACCATTCCCTTACATTCTCAACCAACCACATAACAATTTAAAAAATATCCCCAACCATGCACACACTACATATTTCAACCACACTTTCAAAGAAACAACCACAATAACTATAACTAAACACACAATATAAGGAATGAAAAATTCATTAATTTAATACTTAATTAAATTACCAACAACTTTTGATTACCATATTAAATTATCATATAATTATGATAGGTTATTTACAATAATTAAAAAATTTAACTATAAATTAGTATATAGATAATGATTCAAAAATGTAAGGGTCTCACATCAATAGTCAAACATGGAAAAATTCTTCAATTAAAATGGAATTCAATTACTATAAGAATTTATGTATCACACAGCACTTCATTCTCATAGATCATCAATTAATTTTATCATCACATTTATTCTTAAATTTTCATTCATTCATTTAATAAATATATAACAATAACAATAACACATGAAATATCACATGAATGTACACAAAACACTTTCAGATAACTTCCCCTTCCTATTTTCGATCTTCCAAATTATTTATCATCCTATTGGAATTCATTATAACCACCCAAGGAACCAAAATAATTATAATATCACAATTAATAAAAATAAATTACAATGTATTGAATCACTTACCTTGATGAAAATATTCAAATAAAAACCCCAAATGAGTGAAATAAATGAGGATCAAGCACTACAAAAATTGAAGGAAAACTATCTGAAACCTAACTATAAACACCCATAATCAATAGTTTCTCAAATTACATCCTCAAAATAGAGAAACCAAACAACATGAACATTTTGAAGAAAATGGAATAATAATAATTATGGAAAGTGGTGAAAGGGGAGTAGAATACCATGAATCAAATTGATTCGAATCATTAAGTGGTTTAAAATCTCCCAATGGATATATGGTGGATGGTGAGAGGGTAAGTGTTCGAATGAGAATTGAAGGGAAAAGGGTGAAATTTGAAACTAGTAAGATTTAACCCTTTATTTATAGAATATGTTTGAATAACCTCCACCACAGTTTAGTGACTACCACTACCCCTATGGTGTCCTTAGGTAAATGGAAATTTGATTCTTATGTATTTGAAAACCCAAATCTGAAGCACATTCAGAATAACATCTAACATATTGGACGGATACCATGCCTTGTACTTTGGAAATGTGTAAGAAAATTAAAAAACCCATCTTGCCACCATTGCCACCATATATCATGTAATGAAAGACCATCACTATTTCACCTAAATATTCCAAAGATAATGGAATAGAGAGACCTAACTCTCTATTTTATACTCCCTCACATGATGAGGATTTCCATGACAACACAAACCACCACATCTAGAACTATGGTCTGGTGATCTCCCCATTTAAAACTAGTGAAAAAATTAAGAAATACAACTTAAACGCTTCCTCAATGGAATATTCTGTCACTATGGTGCACTAAACTCAACACAAAAAAATACATGAAAAATAAGATACAAAATGGATTCCGAAAATGGTTAAATTAGGGTTTTAGTTGTCCCCATTTAACATAGGTGACCATCGCTATCCAAAATTCCCACCAAAAGTACCACTATAGATTTGTTTCTTCCAATTGGGCACCATGTACCAAAAAACATGGCTAAAAACACAAGCCTTATAAAATATTCAACCAAAATATCATTCTCTCTTATATAGATCCAAAAAAACTCAAAATTTACAACACTATTTCCCTTGAAATGTCATGGTTGACCTTAAGTTATTTATAACTCACCAATAGACATTGGAAAACTAATGAACATCCTCATGATGACTTTAATACCAATAGAAAGAAATAATAAGATATAAGTATCTAATCCATTACATATAATACATCTCAAGCTATTCTCATCACCAGGAATACAGATGTATCTAGGAAAGAGGGAATAAGGTGAGTTTTTGAACAACCACTGTATGAGGCATCTCTCAGAAATCACACTATAACCCAAAAGGGCCTCCACTGAAAATTATTAGGTACTGAAAACACATGGTATCAATATCTACTCAACTCTCCAGAGCGGTATCTCTCAAACATATGCAATTCCATTTTTATAACCCAAACATGACTCAAGGAATGACAACCTAAATAGTAATATAACTAAGTAATTTATTTCATTCATTACTTAATAAAGTGAAATTACCTCATAATGAACAAACACTAAGGATGGAACCTCCATAATAGGGCTAATGTTTATGAATAAACTACTCCTCAACTCTAGTGATGAATAGACTGCAAAAGTGGCCACCTCCCAACACCAGGGGTTGCTATGGTCAAATAAGAGAATTCATGGAGCACATTCCACACATAAATAATGAATTTTCATTAAACCAAATAATCCCACTCCAATAGAGAAAACCATAAAACACATTAACCGCATGCGATACCTCTCAAATAGAATCAACTCCATTAATAAGACCCAATAATGATAAAGAATCCACCTAAAAAAACAACCACTAGAAAACATTCCATAATTAAAATGGAAACCATACACAACCCCAAAACTCATGAATCTAGTATAAACACATCCATATAAAATTTCAAATTAAATAAACAATTAAACAATAAAAAATCCAACAAATAATTCATATCACTCAATCTCCTATTTATTATTCATTTTAAATGAATTAAATATTTTAAAATAGAATATCATCACCCAATTTGAGATTTCTTTATAATAATTTTCATTACCATAATTAAATGATCAACATTTTATGTAAGGTTATTTAATCAATCTAACCATAGTAGTCATATAAACACTATAGAAGATAATACTATTCAGAAACAATAATTCTATTATGATTTTAAATAGACGGAATAGAACTTCCATGATTTTAGTTTTATATGGTAGAAACTATATACTATCAAACCTTTTGTATGACTATTTATGGTTCATAAAAGAGTGTTTTAAAATAAAATCATATAAAATATTCAGTTAAATCAATAAATAAATTGTAAATTGAATCCTATTACTGATTTCATTAAAATAATTTAGAATAAATCCTCAAATCTACCAATTAAAAAACATTTATATGGCATTCTTTAAAATAAAAATATATACATGCTTAATCATTATGTATCATCCTTGTAATGCTTAAATTAAGCTTTCATTAAACATCATATTACCAAAGAAACATTCTTTCATGTTAAATTTGAATGAAAATTATTTTACTTATATACATTAAATTGACAATTTCTGTATAAAACAGGTATTTTTTTAATTTATTATAGAGTACCCAAAAAATATCATAATTATTATTTAGATTTATACTTTCATCCCTCAAAAATTAGTATATACCCTACCCTTACACATTCTTATTTATTTAAAGAAATACTCATATAGAATGTAAATCGAAATTAATGTATATAACATTAATTAATTATCATCACAAATCATTACCTAAATTCAAAATGAAAAGTGGGTCAATATTTGTAAAAGCATTAATATTTTTATCGGGTAGACAATAATAATGATTTTTGTATTTAAATTTTATATAAATTATTGACCATAACCTAGATTCATGATAAATAGTTGACACATGCATATATATATTATGAGTGGGAGGTAACACATGTCTTCAAAACCATACAAGAACAGAGATTCATATAATAATGGATCTAAAACAATTAATTTTAGTACAAAAAAATTGTATATATATAAGGAAATTTGAATTTATGAAGGCTATCATATTCATAAATTAGGGGAATTTTAATCATACACTACTATTATATAATCAGTTAAATAGGTTACAAATTTCAATAATAATAACACAATTCACTTAATAGGAAACATTTTATGTAAAACATGGTTCCAATGATTGAAACATGACCAAATATGTTACTCTCTAAGCTTTTATTATACTTTTCCCTTTGAATAATTGAATAGCTTGCATTGTACGTGACTTTGAGATGATAACACACCACGACCAATCAAACTAGCCGTTATGAATAGTTATACCCACTTTTTGAAATTCTATAAATTTTATTTTTCATAATGGACTTCAGTTTTTGGATTTTGAATATCTAAATAATCTTGGGTGAAATGTTGGTATTTTTCTGAAAACTTTCAATTTTTGATGAAGAGTCAAAAACACTTGGTTATAGTTTAAAACCGATTTTTTTTTAAAATAATTATTTAATTTATTTAAATTTATTTTTAGGTAAAAATAGATATATAATACCTATATAAGTTCAATGTAATTCATTTGATTAAGTTTATAATAATTTTAGATATAAAAAATTTTTATCGAACTTTTTACCATCTTTTACCCAACTCATAGGAGCATTTGTAAATTTTCATAAAACAGAATTTTACCACTTCTATGAATTGACTTTTAAAAATACGAGAATCACAGTTGATATTAGTAATTAATTTTTTTTTTCAATAAGATAAAAATAATTTTTGGTGAATAGTAACTTTTGACTTTTATTTACAATAGTTAAAAGTAAATAGGGTAATTAAGGGTAAAAATGATATTATTATTACCCTAAAACATGTCATAATTCAATTGGATAAATTTATTTCGACCAAAAATAAACCTTTGGAATAAAATATGATCCTTTAGGTCCACGTGGATTATATTAGGACATTTATTATTATTAAATTCAAAGAAGAGTTAATCATGTTAAAATCAATGTTTAACAACAAAACCATTTTTAATATAGGGTTATAAATAAGATAAATTGAACTATAAATATTCATTATAAATACAAGAATATTTAATACACAATGGTATTATATTTATAATTTTTAGAAATTAAATAATTTAATTTAATTATGACACAATGATGATGCATAAATTATTTTATTAATTAAATATTAAAATAATTGATATTATAAATACACTAATAAAAGTAACTTGAGAATTTTTATAAATTAAAAAAATTTTCTAGGTTAATATAACATGTTATGGTTGATTTACAGAATATGTTTCAATGTAATAATGCTGTTATGAATTTTGAGAAAACAAAACACCAAATAGTGTCAGAAATGACATAAAAGTGTTTTTAAAACAAATATTATATTGTTAATTGATATAATATTACTAAAAATATAAGTTTCGTCCAAATGAATTATACATGGTTATATATATTAATAATGAACCACTTGGGGTTACCATAGATGTTTATAGTAAGTTTATTAACCATATAACATAAAAATACAATAGGACACGGTAAATGTAAAACTATTTTAGTAAGAGTAAAATCTAAATGATAAGGTTAACATGGTGACCTAAACTTGTCTAAAACCTATTGGATGAGAATATTTCGAGCCATACTCACCTTATCCTAGAAATAAATTATTTTTGAGCCATTAGAAACCGAAAATTATTTTATTAGAAAATAATATTTCAATCTTTTTCTAAGGTGCCCCTCACCCCTCTTATAAATGGGAACTTCCCCTTCCATCAAATTCAACTATAAAAGCCATTTGTCTCGGCCAACCCCTAATCAAATATCTTATTCACTATGCTCCCTTAATTCTATAGGCCTTCCATTAGTCAGAAATCCATCCTATGGAGCACTTTTGATCAAATCCAAACTAAGTACCCTGATGAAGAGGTAAATAGTCTGTCCCCTCTTTCATGTTTTTTCTTCTTCCACTTCTTATATCCATGTTTCTTCCATTATAAAATAATAAATCTTATATATTCTATATAAAGTGATGTTATTATAAATATGATAAATCCATATTCATTATTCTATCAATCCTTTGAATGATATGTCACCATACATGCATATGTAGAGCTTACCATCTCCATGTCGTGGTGTGGTTGTTATTCAATACATTATTATTTAGATGGGTATAATAATGCTGTATAATTGATGTAAATAATAAATATTATGTGATAATTATTCTTTATATTTGTTATACCATCCATTTATATATGATTTTATTATCAAAATAATGATATTGTCACTCATGCCTACATACAGATTATCGTCTCCACGCACATGATGAGATTCATTCCCATTCGTATCAATTCAATACTAATTTTCATTTTATGATTAAAAATAAATTTTAAAGAAATAATTTCATTCTGAATATGGATAAGATACATCCTATCCATAAAAAACATCACTTATGTAACAAAGCATATAAAGGAAAATGAATCAGTTAACACCCGAAACGGCAATAATACTTAAATATTATTAACAATCTATATTAAAAGATCAAATATGATATCATATGAATTCATATGGTTCTTATATAATTTAATAACAATTTTTTCACCATTATACAATAGGATAACATACCCTCAAATAAGGAAAATTACATTTTAACTGTTAATTCTACAATCTCTTTATTATCCACGCATGTTTTTACGTAAGTATCTACTAGGACCTCTTTAACATCCACATCCGTGTTTCCTAAAAACATATTTCAAAACATTTTTAATATTTAACATAAAATTGGTTAATGTCATTTATTCTCTTATATGAACTTATATGTTTTTAAAGGAATCATTCATTCATTTTCCAAAAAAAAGTACTTTACGACCTTTTCGACAAAAATTATGGTAAGAATGTCATTTTTAACTTATACAGTGGGTGTGGTTTTTATCCACCATTATAACATTGTCAAATATTCTCTTACAAGCTTATAAGAATATTTTCAAAATAAATTCTTTATTTTATAATTATGTAACTTTAAATTATTTCAAAAAAAGAAAGAGATAGTTTTCTAAAATAGTTTTGATTTGATCTATGTCAACATCCTTTGATGGATTTTATACTTGTTTGAAGTCGATTCCTTATGATACAAATCATTCATATTGTATTGAATGTTTTGTGATATGTTTGACTGTGGATGTGTTATTTTTATACCATTCATGGATTATGGTTATAGTATTGACATTTCATATGCTATTTTTAATCTGAATGTTTACGTTATATTCCATCATTTTCATATGAAGAATGTATTGGACTTAGTAAGTGATGGGTGGTGCCCACTATAGCTCCTTCATGCATCGATAAGTCTCATGAGACAACGAACTGTGGAATTGGATGAGGCCTTTCCAAATTTGATATATGGTTTTGGGCGAGGCCTTGAAAAAATGTTTTAGAATGTCCGACATTATACATTCCCTCATTATGAAAATAATATTGATTTTTTATGTGGTAAATTGCCTTGTAGAATATGCATTATTATGTTTTACTATGGAATTATTTACTTAGCTCATATTCCTGGCATAAAAGTGTTCATGTTTATTATTGGTAAAGGCATATGTTTTCAATTATTCACCATACTTATTATTTATGTAATCTTCCACTGTATTTCTTACCCTTACTAAGAATTTGAGCTCACCACTTTCTTATGTTTCATTTTCCTTGGATATGAAGAAGTTATTTATGAGTTACTTGCACGAAAAATCTAGGAGGATTGGATGTTTCTAATGGAATAAATTAGTGTTGTATTTCAATTCCTGTAGTAATGTTGAACTTATGTATGATTCGTGTATCCAATAATACTAAACTGGTCAGTCTTTCAGGACATGATTTCCTTGTGATCATGCAAATGTTAAGTAATAAAGCACCGACTCTGGGGAACTGGGGTTAGGGAGTTACAGTTGGTATCAGAGGAAGTTTAGTACAAACCATGGAAAGTAGATTTAGATAAAATCTAATTATAGTACATAAACCTAAGATAGACTTTGAGGATTAGTATAGAAGAGCTTTATAGAATTTTGGTACTGTAGAGATTTAGGAGATTTCCAAGAAATACATCCTTGTCCAGATACAAGCTCATAGAGACGGCTCTAGAATAGATGTACCTAGGGGTAAAACCTGAAAGCACTACTTTGAGCTAGACTTGAACGGGAACTGGTGCATGACAACGGGCCTTGCTGCACTCTGGGTTACGACACTCTCGGGGGATATGCCTAGGATAACTCTCATTTTATTTACAAACCATTATGAAGGGTTTATGAGTATGCAGTCCCTCAATAATTTTTTTTATGATTATGGATTATATTTATAAACTCTTCAATTCATGTTAAGTGTTTTACACGTTTGGAAATATGTATTTCGATTCATAAACTAATCTAGTTTATGCCATTGTTTTGAAATAGAACATATTGAAAGGAATGGAAACCATATCAATTCACGTAATCTATGTACGGATTGAACTCCTACTAAAGATAATTATAGCAGAGCTAGTGATGCAACTAGTGCTGATTAACTTATCACCATACTGGGAAAAATCACACAGGTTATGAATAATAACCTTACCCGTATGGAGCACCCTAAACCACAACGTGGAGGATCAATGTTTGGCCGCTTTATAAGGAAATAGCCACAAACATTCAACTAGAGTACAAATCCATTAGTGGTTGAGAAATGGATAAATTCTTAATAGATAATATTTCATGATTTGGGGAGTAGAAAAAGGGAAAAAGTTGTCATGGCAGTTTAACTCCTCAGTGGAGATGCTGATCAATGGTGGTCATCGATTCAAAACACAAAGGATGATGAAGAAGTGTCCAGTATGGAATAGAGGGAGTTTAAAGAACTTTTCTTAGAAAAATAATCTCCTCAGGACCATCGAGCAGATATGGAAAGAAAATTTCATAGTCTATGGAAAAATTAGGATGATAATGTCACAATGTATGAAGATAAATTTACATGGTTAGAAATGCATGCTGCATATTATATATGTAACCCAAGAAGTAAGACTTGTCGTTTCTTTTATGGGTTATGACCATTTCCCCATCAAGTATTAATATCAAAATCCTTCTCATCATAAGAAGATATTTTCTTACGTGCTATCAAGACAAAAAAAATTCTCTAAGTCTTACGACTTTAAATAAAAGTAAGAGAAGAAGAGATCAGATGACCACCCATGGAAAGGAAATAAGGAAACATGGAAGAATTTAATTTCCATCCTATGATAATTGTGGAAGGAAGTACTCTGGTGCCTGTCAAAAAGGAAAATGGGAATGCTACAAATGTGGACATAAAGGCCATATTTCTGGTGATTGTAAGGGAAGGAAAGATGCTACCAATGTTCAATGCTACAATTGAAGGGAGATGGAACATTATTAAAATGAATGTCCTAATCATCTGGGAAAATTACCTTATAAAAGGACAAGGGATCAAGGCCAAGATTATGTGATCAGTACTGTTGAAGTTGAAGCTCTGAAAGACGTGGGGGCAGGTAATTTAATGGCTTCTTCAACTTTATCCAATGCATTATTGGATTCTGGATCATCACATTACTTCATATATTCCCAATTTTCTAAGAAAATTAGATATTTCCAATTTTATTTAACAAGGGAGTTGTCCTTCAATACTCATAATGGAAGTATCACTGCAACAAAGTATTGTGAATCAGTTCCTATTAGGGAATACAAATGTTCTTTATCTGCTGATCCCATCATCATGCCCATTATTGAATTTGATATAATCCACAGAATGGATTATCTTTAAGACCAAGATTTGAAAATATTTTGTAAGGAGAAAGAGGTTACAATTTTCGATGATGATAAGGAGTACCTTATCTTTAGGGCTGAAACGTCACCACCTCATTCTTATCTAGACTCACCCCCAGTAGATCAAATAAATTCAATTTTTGGGGAGGAAGAGAATAAAATAACTGTGGGTGAAGAAAATAATGTTCAAAAAGAGGATGTACCTATTGTGAAGGAATATGTTGATTGGTTTCCAAATTATTTACTTGGACATCCTCCAGAATGAGAAATTGAGTTTTCCATTGATTTAATTCATAGTTTATGGTCCATATCAATGAACCCTTATAAAATGGCCACTGTGGAATTAGTGGGACAAAAGAAAAAATTAGAGGAATTGAGTAACAAGGGATTTATTTTCCATAGTGTTTCTTCATGGGGAGCCCATGTTCTTTTTATAAGAAGAAATATGGATCTATGAGATTGTGCATTGAATACAGGAATATTAATGCCATAACAAAAAAGAACTAGTATCCCCTACCTCGCATTGATGATTTATTCGTCCAAATTCATGGCGATCAATATTTTTCAAATATTGACCTTAGATCTAAATATCATCAGTTGTGTGTGATGAAGGAAGACATTCCGAAAACATCATTTCGAACCAGGTACGAGAATTAAGAGTTTACAGTAATGCCTATTGGGCTGACTAATGCACCCTCTATTTTTATAGATCAAATAAATTGTGTTTTCAAGGAATATATTGATGACTTTGTAGTGTTATTTATGGATTATATCCTATTATACCCCAAAAACTATGAAGATAATGAAAATCACTTGCGCACCATTCTGAAAACCCTAAGAAGAAATGAATTATATGGGATGTTTAGCAATTTTGAATTCTGGCTTCAATATGTTTCTTTTCTTAGCCAAATTGTCTCTAAGTAAGGAATATCTGTTGATCCTTCAAATATAAGAGAAATCCAAGAATGGCCAGCACCGATGAGTAGAACATAGGTATGCAGATTTATTGGTTTAGCAAGTTATTATAGGCATTTCGTCCAGAATTTCTCCTGATTGGCTAACCCATAAACCAATGTTACACGTAAATGGGTTAAATTTGTTTGGACAAAAGAGTGTGATGAATTTTTTGAGGAACTAAAAATAAAATTAGTCAATGCTACTATATTGACTCTACCTTCAGGTAATGATGGGTTTTTTATTTCTAGTAATTCTTCAAAGAAAGGACTTGGATGTGTCCTTATGCATAATGATAGATTTATTGCCTATGCATCATGATAGCTAAAAATTGATAAACAAAACAATCCCACTCATGATCTTGAGTTTGTAGTTGTAATATTTGATTTGAGGATTTGGAGACACTATCTCTATAGTGAAAAATGTGAGATATATACTGATCAAAAGAGTTTGAATTATATTTTCTCTCAGAAGAAACTCAACATGAGTTAAAATAGATGGCTTGATCTACTCAAGGATTATGATTTCATGATACACTACCACCTAGGGAAGGAAAATTAGGAGGCATATGATTTGAGTATAAAGGATCATGATGTTTTGAACAAGATGAGAGTTTAAAGGGATCCTATTATAATGGATCTAGTGAATATGGATATAGGAATAACCATGGAAGGTGAAACATCAATGATTTTTCAAATAGTTTCCAAACCAACTTCACTAGAAAGGATAAAAAGTTCTCCAACTGATGATGAGGAATTTCAAAAGAAGATTAAATATGTGAATGATGGGAGATTGATCGACTTCGTATATGAAGATGTGATTTTAAAATTTGGGAATAGAAATTCTATTTCCAATATACCTGATCTTAAAATGGAATTTTAAGATGATGATAATAGCTCCAATTTCTCTTTAAAACATTGGAGCACCAAGATGTATAGAGATTTGAAGGACCATTTTTGGCGGGACAACATGAAGAGGGATATTACTGATTTTGTGTCAAGATGTATGGTTTATCTTCAAGTTAAATATTGAAGGCAACAATCCAGAGGAGTCATGGGACCTCTTCCCATACTTGAGTTTAAATAGGATAATATTACAATGGACTTTTTCATGGGACTACCAAAGACTCCTTGAAGGAACGATGAAATATGGGTCATTGTTCATCATCTTACCAAGTTAGCACATTTTCTTGCTATAAGAGAAGATTTACCACTTGAATGTGTAGAAAGACTATATATTAATTAAGTTTTATGACTTCATGGAGTACCCCAATTGATTGTTTCTAATCATGATCTAGGTTTTACGTAATGATTCTAGAAAATACTTACAAATTCCATGGATACTGAACTTTGTTTGAGAATTTCCTGCCACCCTCAAACTAATGGAAAATCTAAATGGACTATTCAAACCTTATAAGACATGTGGAGATCTTTCTCACTTGACATTCAAGGTATGTGGGATCAATATTACCTCTGGTAGATTTTTCATAGAACAATAGCTTCCATTCAAGTATTCAGATGACATCATATGAAGTGTAATATAGAAAGATATGTCACATATCAACCTGTTGGTATGATGATGGTGAAATAAAAATCGTAATTCCAGAACTTGTAGAGAAAACGATGGAGAAGATAAAGGTTATCCATACCCATATCAAAGCATCTCAATGTAGGCTGAAGCTCTATGTCGATAACCGAAGGAAGGATTTGGAATTCCTGGCAGGAGATCCTATTTTCCTGAAGGTATCTCCATGGAAGGGAGGTATAAGATTTGGTAAGAAGGATAAATTAAGTTCTAAGTACATCATAACATTCAAAATTCTAGAACGAATTGGGGCTGTAGCTTATCGTTTTGAAATGCTGCCAAGTCTCTCCAAATTCATGATGAGTTCCACGTATCACTGTTGAAAAAATACATGCCTGACCCAACACATGTGCTCACCTATAAGGAATTAGAAATATAAACTGATCAGTCTTATTGTGAAGAGCCTGTCAAGATTCTTGATACAAGGGAACAAGTGTTGAGAAACCAAATGGCTCATTTGGTAAAAGTTCTATGGAGAAACCATAAAATAGAAGAGGCAATGTGGGAACCCAAGGAACTTATGATGAAGAACCACCCGAATCATTTTATGCAGTAATATTCTATAAATCTTGAGGATGATATTATTTTAAGTACGGTAGAATCTAACACCCCAAACTTCTACGGTACATTTCCCTTTGAATAATGCAATAGCTGCCTTGTATGCAACTTCGAGATTCTAACACACCGCGACCAAAAAAACAAGTCGTTATGAATATTAATACCCACTTTTTGAAATTTTATAAATTTTATTTTTTTAAAATGGAATTCATTTTTGGATTCGGAATATTGAAATTAGCTTACGATAAAATTTTGGTATTTTTCTAAAAACATTCAATTTTTGATAAATAGTGAAAAACACTAGGTTATAGTTTAAAACCATATTTTTATTCAAATAATTTTTTATTTTATTTAAATTTATTTTTAGGTTAAAATATATACCTTATACCTATATAAGTTCAATGTAATTCATTGGAGTCAGGTTTTAGTAATTTTAGATATATAAAAATTTTATAGAACTTTTTACCATTTTTAACGACCTCCTAGAGAATTTTCAAATTTGCATAAAAGATAATTTTACCACTTCTGTGAATTGAAATTCAAAAATTCAAGAGACATGTTTGATATCCGTTAGTAAAATGTGTTTCAATTAGATAAAAATATTTTTTGGTGAATAGTATCTTTTGACTTTTATTTACCATGGTTAAAAGTAAATAGGGTAATTAAGGGTAAAAATTATATTATTATTACCCTACCATATGTCCTAATTCTATGGGATAAGTTTAATTCGACCAAAGAAAACCTTAGGAATAATATATGATCCTTTATGTCCACTTGGATTAGATTTGGACATTTATTATTATTTAATTCTTTGAAGAGTTAAAAGTGTTAAAACCAATGTTAAATAACTAAAACATTTTTAATATGTGGTTACACATAAGATAAATTCGACTATAAATATTCATTAGAAAACTAAAAATATTTCATGCATAATTTTATTTTATTTATAATTTTTAGACATTAAATAATTTAATTTATTTATGACATTATGATAATGTAGTAATTACCTTATTAATGAAAAATTAAAATAATTGATATTATAAATATCCAAATAAATGTAATTTTATACTTTTTATGAATTAAACTAACATTATAGTTTAATATGACATGTTAGGGTTTATTAAAAGATATTTTTTCAAAGTAATAATGCTGTTATAAATTTAGAAGAAACAAAATACCAAATAGTTTCAAAATTGACATAAAAGAGTTTTAAAAACATATATTATATTATTAATTGATATAATATTACTAAAAATTAAATGATCATCCAAATTACTTAGATAAGGTTATATATATGAATAATGAACCACTTTAGGTTCACTTGGATGTTTATAGTATGTTTATTTACCATATAATATAAAATTACCAAGAGACATGGTAAATGTCAAACTATTTAACTAAGAGTTAAATCTAAATAATATGGTTAAAATGGTGGCCTAATCTTATCTAAAACCGATTGGTTTAGAGGATTTCGACCCATCCCAACCTTATCCTAGAAATAAATAATTTTTGAGCCATTAAAAACCGAAAATTATTTTATTATAAAATAATTTTTCAATCTTTTCCCAAGGTGCCCCTCACCCCTCTTATAAAAGAGAACTTCCCCTTATCTTATATTCACACCTTCAAATCCATTTGGATTGGCAAAAAAACGACCCAAATATCATCTAAACTTTCCTTCCTTAATCCTAGAGGCCTTACTTTAGTCAGAAAGCCAACCTAAGGAGCCCTTTTTTTCAAATCAAAAGGAAGAACCCGAAGAAGAGGTAAATATTTCATCACCTCTTTAAAGTTTTTTCTTCTTCCACATCTTCTTTCCCTGTTGTTTCCATTACAAAATAACAAATCAAGTATAATATATATACTTTTATTTTTTAAAAAATATGGCACAATCAGATTCATTATTCTATCCATCCTTTGAATGACGTGTCACCATACGTGCGTACGTACGGCTTACCGTCTCCACGTCGTGGTGTAGTTGTTATTAAATAAATTATTATTTGGTTGGGTATAATAATGATGTATAATAGATGTAAATAATAAATATAACATGATACTAATTCTTTATATGTGATATACCATCCAATTATATTCGATTTTAATATCAAAAGAATGAAATTTTCACTCATGCGTACATACAGATTACTGTCTCCACAAACATGATGCGATTAATTCAATATTATATCCATTCAAGACTAATTTTAATTTGATGATTAAAAAAAATGTCTAAAGACTTAATATCATTATAAATATTAATAAGATACTTTCTAACTATAACAAACATTACTTATGTAAAAACTCATATAAATGAAAATGAATTAGTTAACACCCGAAACGATGATAATACTACAATATTATTAACAATGAATTATTAAAATATCACATATGATATCATATTAATGTATATGG
This sequence comes from Viscum album, assembly GCA_963277665.1. NCBI lineage: Eukaryota > Viridiplantae > Streptophyta > Magnoliopsida > Santalales > Viscaceae > Viscum > Viscum album. The sequence goes on along the minus strand of OY728162.1, from coordinate 1,360,492,165 downwards.
TTCTTGTATAATTTAATAACAATAATTTCACCATTATACATGATGTTAACCTACCCTTGAAGTACAAGGTAACAGTTAATTCTACAATCTCTTCACTATTGGAGTTTGTTTTTCAATAAGTATCTACTGGGACCTCTTCATCATCCACATCCATATTTCTTAAAAACGTATTTCAATTTTTTTTTACGATTTACTATAAAGTGGGTTAATGTCATTTATACCGTTATTTGAATTTATATGTTTTGAAATGAATCTTTCAATTGTTTTCCAGAAAAGGTACTTTATAACCTTTTTGAAAAAATTAAGGCAATAATGACTTTTTTAACTTATATGGAGGGTGTGGTTATTCTCCACCGTTATAATATCTTAAAAGAATCCCTTAAAGTATTATAATAATTTTTTCAAAATAATTGTTTTATTTTATAATTACGTAACTTTAAATTATTTCAAAAAAAGAAATATATATTTCTATCAAATAGTTTTGATTTCATCTTTGTCAACGTCCTTTGATAGATTTTATACTTGTTTGAAGTTGATTCATTATGATATAGATCGTCCATATTGTCTTGAAGGTTTTTTGATATGTTGGACTGTGGATGTGTTATTTTTATACCATTCATGGTATATGGATAAAGTATTGAAATTTCATATGCTAGTCTTAATACAAATGTTTATGTTATATTTCAACCGTTTCATATGAGGAATGTATTGGACTTACTAAGTGATGAGTGGAGCCCGATATAGCTCTCTGATTCATCAGTAGGTCAAATGAGACAACTAGATGTAGAATTGGTCGAGGCCTTTCCCAACTTGATATAAGGTTTTGGCTGAGGCCTTAATCATTTTTAGACGTCTTGGATGATTCCTTGACAAGATGTTTTATAATGTCCAACATTATACATTCCCTCATTATGAACATAATATTTATGGTTCATGTGGTCATTTGACTAGTAGAATACCCATGATTATGTTTTCTTATGGCATTATTTACTTATCTCATATTCCTTGCATAAAGGTTTTCATGTTTATTATTGGTAATGGAATGTGTTTTCAATTATTCACCATGCATAATATTTATGTCATATTTCGCTGTATTTCTTACCCTTACTGAGTGTTTGAGCTCACCCATTTCTTATGTTTCATTTTCCTAGGATATGAAGAAGTTAGTGATGAGTGACTTTCAGGCATAATCTAGGAGGCTTGGATATTTCTAATGGAATAAATTAGTGTTGTATTTCTTTTCAATCTGTAATGTTGAACTTATGTATGAATATTGTTTCTTATAATACTAAACTGATCAGTCTTTCGGGACATGATTTCCTTGTGATCATGCCAAAGTTATGTAATAATGCACTGAATCTAGGTATCTGTGGTCGGGGAATTACATTAAAACAATATCTCATGGTAGTTTCTCCTAGAATATTTTATGTCAAGAACATGTAAGATTATCAAATGATTATAATGCTAATGTCATAATATTTTCACTATGTAACATTTTTTTGTTAATGTTTTATATGGATTTAAATTCAAAATATAGTTTATACATGTTTTCCAATTATTGTTTTGTACCTAATGAAGATGTACTATAATAACCATATAGTAAATTTAAATCTTAACATTGGAACTTATTATTCTTGACATGGAATGATAAGTAGGTCTCATATGTTAGTTTTTCTTCATAACAAATGGTTTATTTAATTAATTAATAATATTCGGAACACCATTTCTCAATTTAAATCATCTATCAATAATTTATTTTTTAATAAAATATTAATTAAGCATGCAATACAAATTTGTTTATGTCATATTTTCCTAATAAAAAGAATTATTAACCGTACGAATGTTTGTTAACTAAATAAGATCATACATATAACATGAATTTGATTTTAATCAATTTGGATTATTATTTTGAAGAATATTTTATAGTATGGAATGTTCAAATATATATGGATTGGTTTAAGAATTTATTAACAGATTAACCTAATGGAATATTTATTTACTAAAAGTCTATAAAAATGTTATCTAGGGGAATTATTATAATTTTTGGATATTATTCTTTTAAATAAATCACATTAAAATATTAAAAATTTAATTCTTAATCAATATTTTTATATTCTAATATTTTTCTAACAAGTTTTAATCAAAATTTCCGAATATAAAAATTAAAATGTAATTTTATTGAGGAAAACTAAGAATCTCAACATTTATAAATTATTACGGAGAATTTATTAACGAGTATGTCTCAATGTTATATGAATTCATTCGAATTTTAAGGACCACATTATATTATTAATATTTAACTAAAATAAACACTCCAAAAATATTCTCAATCAAAACACAAATTCAACTGTGAAAATGATTCAGACACCCAAAAATGGTTTAACTAATTCACCTAAAAGAACATTAATGACATAAATTCATGTTTGAAAATACCTCAAGACAAAGCACCTATTTTTAAAACATAAAATCCATCCATTTAACCCATACAGTTAATACATTTTAAATCAAAAACTATTATAAATCATAGAAAATCACTTAATAAATTACCATTGAATCATTTTTTAAACATGCAACCAAATAATCCTTTTTTTCTATAAAAATATATTTTACCAATTTATAAAATTCACCTTTAAAAATAAATTATTTCTTCATAAAATTTAAATCTTCCAATTATTTAATGAAACCTATTTTCAATAAGCATAACCCCATTTAAACAATTCAAATGAATAACAGCAAATACAACTACATAAACTACTACATAACATGTAGTGAATCCTACAAACAGTAATTGTAAATTTTTTAATTCAACTGAAATATAATTGACAATTAAATTAGACCAATCAATTAAATAATTGACCAATTTATCTTATCACGCATAATAATGTATTAAAATTTCATCAATTACACTACAAAAACATTAACATGATTTAATCATATCATTTTCATTTAATTGATGGGAGCATAACATGTTTTTTTCTATATGAATTCGAATCTATATTTCTTATAAGATAGAAAATCCAAATTATCACATGACATATCTTACATAGAATGAGGTTAGAAAAATATCTATTTATAATCTAAGACACATTTCAGGTTACTATCACACAAGTGGATACTATTAATATACTATGTGAAATATTAAAATAGAAAAGAACAATGTTTATCTAATATTATCAACTGCCTCATTGTCCTAAAAAATAGGTGAAAATTATTAACTATCATGTTTGAAAGTCAACACCATAATATATTCATCAAAACGTATTAGCACATACATCAATGTAAACTAATCTTCTATAAACATGAAAATCCTGGAAACCCATACACCATAACATGCTATTTTCCTCTATTGGAATCTATGGATCATCCAATTTTTTAAATGCATCATAAAAATAACACATGTTGATGGGGGATGTTTTAACCTTCTTCATATGCTTAAATAAGTTACATATATTACAAAAAGAAGATAAATCCATAAGACTAATGGCAATAAATTCATTCACATTCATCCAATTTGGTCCATTTCATTCAAAAAATCACCCCATTTAGACACAAGCACAATCGAGGATAATTCATGTATCATTAATTGGTATCTACACGAATTTCAACATCACTTAACAAAGAATGTTCCGAAATAATATGTTCCTTGTCTCAGATCATAGTGGGGCCCTAAAATCCTATGTCGTAACTAGCATCCCTTGTGTATGTAACATACTAGTTGCAACTGGTACTATTTACTTATTAATCCACGATTTAATCACCAAAGTCTATTATTTAGGATTAATCATATCACTAATCCATCATATTTAATGTTAATCTTTCACCCCACAACTCGTACCCCTATTAGAATAGATGTGAAGAGAAAGAGTGACCCACACACCCACCTTGAATAGAAAATGGGTTGGAGACTAACACATAGGGTATAAAACATATAATAGAAGGAATTACCCTTAATTCACGACATTGTTAAGATGATCTCTAGCAATCAACCTCACACCATATTAAGTAAAAAAATATCATAGGACCAAAAATTCATGATTCTTGAAATGATATACAAGAAGTCTCTAAAATAATGTACAAATGATAACTAGGAAGTAACAACACAAAAACTATTCAATTAGAGTTAATACGATCCATGTATGTCACCAAACCCCAACATATACTAAAAATAGAATATTTATATATATGGAGAGAATAACATGTATACATAGTTGGATCCTCCTTAGGACCACTCATGAAAATGTGATAAGAGCATACATATTCTCCAGTGAACAATTAATAGAACAAACAAACACCTATTAGTTCAACTACCAAGTCCAAACCTCACCAAGGTTCACTCATAATGTATTACCCCTAATGTATGAACATAATATTGTTAAGATATAATCATAGGACCCCTAAAGCCTCTTCCCCCATAATTCTCCACTCTCACTCTACAACATCAAACATCATGATCCACTAATCTGATCCATATTATCATCAAATCATAAGAATCTGAAGATCAAATACAACCCATGCTAATCATTCCATTATCATCAAAATTCTATCAAATACGAATATCACATAATATGTCTAGAGTTATATACTATCATGAACATGAAGGAAATATACCATGTTCCATTATCCTACCATGCACAACCACCATTAAATAACATCACCACCAAATATAACTACCTAATATGCCATGTACTACTGCTAAAGGAAGAGTGCTAGAGTGGGGGTTGAACACCATCCACCCTCACCAATCTAGATGTTAGGAAAAACTATCTGGACCTGAAACATTTTGGTATCAGAAAGGTTAATGAACTGAGGTTATCTAAGTATATAAATCACAAGAAAATACAAGTATAGAAATTCAGACATAGTCCAACCTATGGGGATCAAAAGAAACGCTATAATAACTTATCTCTCCCATCATAACCTCACCACTACCCATCAAAAACCACCACATCCTATACTATAGAACTAGCAATGAACCACATTAAAATATCCACAATCAACCATATTTTTATTATTTTATTCATTCATACAGATAATTGAAAAATCAATTACCTTGGCATTCCATTTTTGTTTTAATTTAACTACACATATTAAATGGTAATCCATTCACCAGCTAATCCCCACCCATTGGTAGTTCCATTTTCCATTTATTACTGTTCAATTTGTAAACATGTACTGCACTATTTATTCAAGACCAATAAAATCATTTCATATTTATTATTTATTAATTCCATCAAATACTATAAATAAACACTAGCTAATCCCCACACCACACAACTAAAACCCTTCAAACCATCATTTTCTTATATTAAAAGCCACCCACTATTTCTATCCACTTCGCATTCACCAACTCACACCACAAAATTTGGAACTATCTTGAATACTGTGAAAACCAGGAACCAACACCATTCCCTTTATTTATTTACCAAAAATATTACCATTTCCAAAATATTCTCAGTCCTGCACACACCACATTTCCCAAACACACTTTTACAACAACAATAATGATAAATTTTTTGTCTTACAAAATTTTCATGATTGCACAACAATAAATTATATTTTATATTCATCAACCAAACCTTTTTATTTAAGGTCTAAAATTATCATTAAATTATGTAATCGGATTTTTGACATTTAAATTCTGTAAATAATTATTGATTTTATGAAAAACAATTCCTAACAACAAGGGGATCACATCAATAGACAAATATTAGTCAATTATTCTATTTAAGTAGAACTATATTATCATAGAATATTATAGTTCAATCCACACATAATTTTCATATACTCTCCATTAATTTTATCATCAATTTCATTCTTATTTATTCATTCCCTCATTTACTATTTATATAGTAATAGAAATAACACATTAAATAACACAATAATATAAACAAACCCATTTTAATCACATACATTTCTTATTTTATATTTTTTTATTTTTTATCTTCTAATGAGAGTTCATACTAATAACACAAAGAATCAAAATCACAATGATCTGAGAATTTAAAAAAAAAGGATAATTTGTTGAATATCTAATATTGATGTCAAACATTGAAGAACCAGCACAAAATAGTAAAAGAAACAAGGATTATCCACCATTGATTTCGAAGGGAAACTCTAATGCACCTAACTAAAACCACCCACCATCATCACATAGTTGAATCTCATCCCCAAAATAGTCAAACCTTACTATAAAAACATAATGTTGAGAATAAAGCAATATGAATGAGTGAAAAAGCGTAATAAAGAGGGAATAGTACCCTGAAACAAAGGGGTTTGAATTTAGTGAACCAAGGTGTTTACACCCTCCAAAGGTATGGTTTTATGACAGTGATAGAGATATGGTTTTAATAGGGTTTAAAGGGAATATATTGAAAATAAAAATAAGGAAGATCTAACCCTCTATTTATAATGGATGTTTGATTATTCTATTTCAAGATATAGTGACTCCCATGATAGCCATTGTGTCCCTTGTTCAATTGATCAAGTCTTACATGTTTGAACCCTAGAGTCTTATGAACATTTCATATCACATATAGAATATTTAAATTGAACCACACCTAGATCTATGGAATGTTGTATGTAGTTTTGAATTCTAATCATACCACCACAACCTCAATCTATATACTAGCACAAAGACCCTCACTGTTTCACCTCCCCATGATGAAGACCATGAAATATTGAGATCTAGCTCACTATTCCCTACTCCCACATGCATTTAACCTCACCTCAATCATGCGCAAAACCATGCCTAACACTAGGCATGGTGTGGTTACCTAAACACATACTCTAGTAATATAGTGCGAATAAATTAATACTTTTAAAATCAAAATTTAAATGAAACAAATTATCCAAATTTTAAATATCCATAATTATAAAATCAATAGTAAATATTTACTAACATACACTCTGAAAATTTTAGGATTTTAGTTTTAGAGGGAGGGAAAAAATATCTCATCAAATAAATCCCATGTATTTTTCAACATATACCAATTTTTTCCATTATTAAATAATTACCTTATTTTAAATTAGATCATTAACATGTCCTATAATATTATCCTAACATGATACTTTTCGAGCCATATAATATGTAATTATTTTATTCATAACTTGGGGAGTTGTAAACATAAGAATGGTGTTCTCAAACAATTAAAATGGGCAATTTTACATTGATAGAAGTCATTGAATAAAAAAGTTAAGAATAATATGGTGAGAATAAATGATAATCAAATAATTTCATATAACTAATCATACGAGATTGAATTTTTTCCATGAATAGAAATATAATAAATCACATGGATAATAATAACTTATTTAATTTTGAAGCAATGAATAGTTTCGAACATAATAAATCTTACCATAAAGTCCTTGTACCGTGTATTCATAAACATACCATCAAGGCATCATTCCAAAACATCATAAATAATTGGTTCAGATTACACCAAATACCCATGTTTATATTTTTTCACGTTACCTATTGATGCATTGAGCAGTTATATAATTACAAGCCCCACCTGCCACTGATTTTTTCCAATCTATTCATCATATAAATGAATTTAATAATAATATAATATTTAACCAACTTGCCTCATTAATTAACAAACATCATTATTGGAATAATAAACGTATGAGTTTCCAATTCTTTACTAAGTCAATGATCAAAAAACATATAAATTTAGAAGTTTTATGGTATTATTAATTCATATCCCAATTCTAACATATTATCTTTAATGTATGTTGATATATATAAACAAAACCTTATAATGAAGAAAACTTTGAACAATATAATGAAAAAATAGATCATGAAATATTTTATTTTCTACCTTGATTTTATTCCCCAAAAATAAAATTACTTCAGAGTATTTTGTAGACAAAACATGGAAAATTACTCTTAACAGGGAAAATTAACATTTGAATAAGAAGCAAAAAATGGAATAAAAACATTAAAAGTGTTTATATAAAACATCTGTAACAATGATGAAAAAATACATAGTTACTAGCCACTTTTAAAATCTATTTTTCGAAGTGATAACATGAAAAAATCCTTTTGTAAATAATATTTTTAATAGAACATGAAGAACAGGGCCTTGAAATTTACATAATGGTTTTCCATTAGATATTTTTATTATTAGACAAAAAAATGTGTACATGAATGGAAAATTCTTATAAATATTTTAGAAACTCTTTTTTAAAAGCAACATTGTAAAAATGGTAATAAAAAATAAATTTAAAAACTATAACAAAAAATAATAACACATGATGGAATACAAATGTGGGTCCCAAAATAATAAATTAAATAGTTATGTAAAGAAATAACTTTTATATGGATAACAAATATCCACTAAAGAGGATGTGGATTATCCTCAACAACATAACATTATTATGATGAATGAAATCCATAAAAGAAGAAGAATTGATGTAATAATCATCTGAGAAGGATTTTTTATAATGAAATTTAAATCCTAAGAATATAAATAATATATAAAATATAATTTAATCATTGAATAAAATTTACCTATATTATAAGAATAATGTTCAAGGAGCATGATCATAACTCAATGAATATAAATCGAATAAGGAAAAAAATTATTGCTTTGAGTAACACTTGGATCAAAAGTGTTTGAATGAGGGATTCATCAAAATTATTGTGAATCCCAAAGAAGAAACATTAATATAACTAACAATAATTTAATAGGGTGGTATGTACACCATATATAAAATGGTTAGGTGAATAAAATGAAATCATGTTTCAATAAATAGGAATTGAGGGGAAACCCCTTATTCATGTCATTATCATTGAAGTATCAATACATCCTAAAGTAGTTCATGAAATGGAATTTTAAATATAATTAAATGAAATTGAAATTAAAATTTTATAAAATCATGTAAATAATAATCCATCATTGAATAATGAGGTTCAATAACAATAATAATTATAACTCAATGAAAAGAAATTGGGATATGAAAAACCTTTATCTTAACACTCAGCTTCTATGAGATAACATTAAAATCACATATAATAAACATTAATGTAGTAATATTTAATTTCATAACCTAATTAACATATTTAACACTTTTTAATATTTTGTTATAATAATTTATTACACATTAATTTGTTAGTCATCTCTTATTTTCAGTATCTCATGCTGTAATTCCTTTATTACACAAAAGATACATAATTACGATGTCGAAACCCATTCGTTGATACTAATTTTATAATTAAAATATTGTGAAATATATTTAAATCATATGTGTGTTGATTTATACATCCCCATGCCCATTTAATGGGAGTTACGAGAATGGTTTGTGATACTAATATCCCTGATGAGACTTATTGGTGTTACTTACTAATATAAATAGATTATTTTATAACGATCATTTGTTTTTTTATACATTAATACTTCAATAAATGATATTTATTAATAAATTATTTCATACATATTCATAAAATATACTTTATAAACATCCATGTAAAGTGGTGATGGAAAATGGAACACATCGCCCATCAAGGAGGTAGTCCGTACAAACACACGACTTCTTTCATTTCCTATAGAATGGAAGGAATGAAGAAATTTATTTATATTTTTTAATCATAATAATGTTATAAATACAATATTAGTTCATTGTATAACATTTTTACCATATTTTTATGTATTTTAAGGAAACAGAGACACGTCACTTCATAGAGGATGTAGTCTGCACATACCCATGGATGGCATTTTCATTTCTCTGTGGAAGGGGATATGGTAGATAATTTTGATTACATAAACATAAAATAATATTAGTATATAATTATTAATTATATCATAATTATATAATAAATAATATCAGTTTGGATTAGAAATATATATAAGTGTAAATATTTTATACATATTATTATATACAATGAGAATTTGAACATTCTCTTGAAGTTATTCTGGGATATGGGGGACATAAGAAACATTCGTGTGTCCAGAAGATTAGTTATGTGGTATAAGATTATATGGATAGTAAAAATGTATATTATTAATGTAAAAATATAATTTTTATAATGGCATTGAAGGGGTGGTGGTTGATCCCTTTTAAAATTAATGGAAATGGAAATTTTAAGTATAACCCCTTAATATAAAAGGGGCACATGTTTCACTTGGAATGTGGAATACAAAGTGGAATATATTTTAAGGGGTATAATAATTAATCAATACACAACAAAATTGATAATTTGGATACATATGAGTAACATTTTTTTTATCTCTTTTACACCAGGTTAAACTCATTTACCATAATTTATCATTACCATAGTGATTACATTTTTAACTAGGGGAACTAAATTTTAGGACTCAAAAATAAAATAAAATTACTACATAATTTGAACATTTGGATTAAAATATAGAAATAATTTTACCAAGTAATATTTATAAGGGTGAAAAAAATTAATTTTAAAGTTAGTTCATATTAGGAGTAAAAATCATTTTTTGAAAAACATTATTTTTAAGAATAAAAATTATACTTAAGATTAAATTATTAATTTTGTTGGTTTTTATGATATTCATTTTATTTTTCTCAACCATGTAAGGGTTTTGTGTATTTCAAATAATTCGAAAATGAAATTCCACCATGTGTATATTTAATTAAAAGGAACACAATAAAAATGATTTAATTAAAATTAATATTACTTATGTGTTAAAATATTTGACATGAGTTTTCTAAATTAAATATAGTACTTTTAAAATAATATATTTTAAACTTAAATAAATTTATGATCATAATCATTTTATATGTTTTGATTTCATATTAAGTCTATGATAGTCTCATAAAAGCTACAGTATATGTACAAACTACTTTTTTGACAACTCACATATAAATTAAAAATTTCAGGATAATTCTAATAGTTTACCCTATGAATTTTTTTTGAATTAAAAAATGAGTTTAATTTATTCAAAATTAAATTTATATTGTTTTAGAATTTATCTTTTCAAAAAAGTAATTAAATATAATGAAATATTATTTTTATAGGAAAATGATTATTCAGAATATTGGTGGTAATTATTCTAATTTCCTTTCAATTATTAATAAGTTCTATTTTAAAATTCATATAAATAATATATGTTATTATTAAATCACCATGATATATTTAGTTTCATGAAATAAAAATTAATTTCACATAAATATATTTTTTAGAATAATAATTTTGAAATCATAAACTGAATATATTGGTTATAAAGCTACACTTGTTAAATTTTACAAATGAATTATTAATAATAATTAGTTATATTTTAATTAATAAAAATATTTCATAATGTAACTAACTCTATTTATACCTCCCATCTTAACAACTATATAATAGTTGTTATATTTGATTCTTATAATTTTCTTTAATCAAATCTATCACAGTTCAATTTTGTTTTTTTAATAAAACAATATATTCAAATTTGTAATTTTTTAAAAGAGAATTTCACATTGAAATATATATTTGTTTCATGTGGTGGTCTTCCTGTTTCTCATAGGTGAAAACATTTGTAAAATGGTGTACAAAATGACCTCCCTAGTCCTTTTACTTGATATATTGCACCCAAAACCCCACAATAAACTCTTAGATTCCCATTCTATTAAAAATTTCCAATAATTGTATACCCAGAGTGTTTTAGGGGTCCCTATATAACATAAATGTCCCTCCAAATAATAAATGATATCCAAATTATCTACCAATAAATTTTTTCTATTAGTGGTGTACTAAGCACAAAAAAACTAGACTTAAATGAATTTTCAGTACCAAATGAAAGTCCAAAATAGAATTCCCTCTCTAATAGATCATGAATAACCTCAATATATCTTTAAAAAAACCCACTAAAATGGTATAGTGGACCTCAATTTGGATGGAACTCACCTCTATCCTTTGGAACCTTTCAAAACATCCTCATAAAACGTCTAAACCCTAGGAAAAGGAAAAGGAATGATCCAAAAATATCTATATCATTACAATATAAATCATTTAATTATATGACCTATCTTTTATGCTATATTAAATTTTAGTTCACAATACACAACAAGGACTATGTAGAATTGTTCTGATAGGAACATGCCACGTCGCCTCCCTGTACACATCATACACTTTGCTAATTTTTTATAATATAAATTGTTTTAATTTGTTTATGATTACCATAGATGTGAATCTTATGTTTATTTTGGATGAATTTTAAGATTAATTAATAAATTAATTAATTAATTTATTCGAGTTTGTTTTATCTTAATTAAGAATGATTTAAATATATTATAGTTTATTAAAAGTGAATATATTTCATGTGTGGATGACCATGATCTTAATTGACATGTGTATGTGTTTGATTTATTGTAATTTAATTGTTGAATTGGTTTTTGAAATTATTATTGTTAAATTAAAATGATGGCATGTGTTTCATTGTATCCTTTTTTTATATAATATTACATTTCCATAATTTAATTTATAAAAACCTCATAATAATATCATTGATTCCATGAAATAATGTGTGAGTAAACAATATATACAGATAGAGCCCCCAGGTGATTGAAAATATATCAAGATAGATATACAGGGAAATAAATGTAGGTGATACACAAGACCACAGTGTAATGTTATAAGTCAAGACAGGACTGGCATATGGTGTTTTCCCCATGCTCAATGTTTTTTTATTTTTCACTCATTAAACAAATTGGTAGATAAATCACAAGATCATGCCATATTTTTTATTGTTACATTTACATGGTTATTTATTGTAGGGGTTGTGTATCCTGATCACATAAATAAATGAACTAAATCAAAATCATTTCTATATAGAATAAAAAAATTATTATACATAAATATTTTATCAACAAATTTTTAATCAATTAATTAAAATCCACTTAATACTTCCAAAGATGAAAATGATAAAATAATAAAAATAATTCGTAATAAGAAAACCCTTTAATAAAATATTAATCCATTTATACCCTCTATAGCTTTCTTAAATATTCAATCAAAGAACTATGTGGTGAATTTGTCCTCTTCAAAACTATTACATTTATGAAGGATTTTTTATGTAGGTTTTGGAATGAATTAACCAAGTTCAAATCAAGAAAGGACCCCTTACAAAACACGATGTATCTTGGAGACATGTGTTGAGGAAAATAGAGTAATGATTTTGAGATTGGGGAGTCCATTCAGTGGATATAAGAGCTTCATAACAATAGTTGGGAATATTTATTACCTAAATACATTTTTGTAATTGATCAATCTTTCTTTTGGAATATGTGAATATAAATATTTGTAATTTCTAGTAGAATTTGAATAGGACATTACGATACAATTTTAATGGTGTGTTCCACTGAATCCTGATAAAATAATAGTAGATGAATAATATAATTTAATTATTTTTTCACATATATTTTTTTATTGATGAAAATTATTCAATACATGTTTTAATTATTAATAGAAAATGGAAATTGAATCCATGAAAAACACTGTGTTCAATACTTGACTTGGGGTATGTTCTCACATGAATGAACTCAAAGTGGAATAGATGTTTATACACTTCATTATTATATTAAATATTTTATTACAAACTATAATATTATATTCCTGATATACATACATATAAATATAGTTATGGAAAAATAGATTCGTATCATATATATATATAGGATGCTTAAAAAAACTATTTTATCATGCTCTCAGCTATGTCTAGTGAATGGATAATGAAATATAAGTACATGGATGCTTGTACTGTGATACCCAATTTCCTACCTCTTGAGAAGGAGAAAAATAGGAGATAGAAAAATGTGATTTTCACAACATTTCATCAATGTAAATTGGAAGAAGTCTATTTAGAAAATAGTGTTTCCATTAAAATACTGGTGTGGATTGATTAGTTATTCATGATGGGATTCTGATTGGATAGAAAATTATACATTAATATCATATTATCAAATATACCACCAATGTTTTATAAGTTTACCAAGAATTTACTGATGATACATAAAGATATATCACATAGAATCATTTTTATATACTTCACCAGACTTATATTGCTTGGTGAAAAATGGGTTCACCACTCATCACTGTGAGAAGAATAATAGACCATGTTAAAAGGACCAACAAAATTAAAAATATAATGGTGTCTTTAAAACATAATACAAAAAAAATTCATGTGGAAATTAATGAATTGGGGCTATTTTATAGTTATATAGAAAGAAATGTTAGTGGAAGAAAAAATGTGATAAATTAGAGAAGAATAAATCAAAATATAATAAGTTAGGTAAATTCAAAAATACATATAGTTATTCATATATAATTATTGGGAATCTATTTTCACAAAAATTTATTTAAAATACATGAAAAAAGTATTTATTGAACTATTATAAGAATTATTGTTCATTCTTAAATGAGCTGAATAAGGGTTTCTCCTAGATCAGTCAAGAGAATAACATAACGCCTATATTTAACAAAAAATGATCAATGATAACCTATTATTTTATATTGATTACTACAAAAATATTTATCGTAGTGTCTATCTCAAATTTAATGAGGCTTTTTTGAGTATTCTAAAAGTATGTTGTTATGGTATTTTATACATAACTAATAGTACAATAATTTTAGAATGAAAAATATAAAACTATTAATAATGATGAATAACATATATATGACATAATTACCTATTGCGGTAAAGATAATTCATTGTCAAAAAATATATATTAGTTGACATGGTTATATCAAGAAAATTGTTTTATTGTCTATTGATCTAAGATACTAGGTTCACAAACAATCTACTTTTCTTCTTTTTACCAAATAAATCATTCAAAATAATGGTTTCCCATAAAAATTTTAGATTATTCTTATAAAATCCACTTGAATTATTATAATAATAATATATATTCAAATTTATATAATAATGAGATTCATTTAAGAAATTTTAGAAACTATTTATGATATAAATCGGTGCACTTGGTAAAATGTAGGGGATTATACATGCTGATTGTTTAGAGAACATATTATACATGTTATCATTTATCACATACACGTGGAGTGAAGGTCATCACAAATTCACATTTCTTTATGTACATAAAATAGTGATAATATAAAAATTATGTTCAATGATTAGTATTATATTTAGTTAAGGACGTCCATAATTTCATCCATGAAATGTTTTTAAAATAGTAATGTCATAATTAACCTTATTCCGAATCGATTGACAAATAGATATCATATTAGTTGTGATATTATGACAATATATTATTCCATAGCTTCATGTTTTTTTGGGAATCAATTTTTATAAAACCAGATATCAATATAAACAAAAAGTTTGTCAATGATATATCCAATAAATGTAAGGATATTCACATCCCAATGATAGAAAGGTAATAGTGGAATCCTGCTATATGTTTATAAGGGAAACACATCTATTTTGATATAGTGGGAGAAGAATTAACAAATATGAGATTAAGGCTCCAGATATAGTTTTTTTTTCGAATAGTAACACTAGAATTCACTAATCATAGTGTGATAATTTTTTCTTGAGATACAAACTATGTAGCAAGTCAAAACCAAATAGGTGAATTATGTTCACCATGGTGGGTGATACAAATATATTATTCTTTTATAATAGTTATTCTTACAAGGAAGAATTTAATATAAACATTCTAATATTGAAAACTATGTATTAATTAAATGAATCCGTGTACAAAATATTAGGTCATCATATTTTGGTATTTTCAAGAATTGATACAAATTGTGAGTATTCAAGAGAAACTAAACATTTATGGTACAACAAAGAACCAATGTGGCATTATAGATAATTAAATATTTCTAAAGATGTCTAGAATTAGTATATTTAAAAATATATATACCAATCATCATGATAAAATAACATAAATTATATATATCCAATCATTTTTCTATGATCATTATATTGGGTTATTGATTTTCAAGGCCACCTCCCTAGGAGGAAACTATACGGAAGATGTCCATATAATGTAATAAAAATAATGACCTATGGAAAATTTATATATCAAATAACTATCAAGGCTTATTGACATCAAAATTACAATAGGATATGAATGTTTCTATGATTCATTAATGGATAAAATCATGTATAGCGATCATATAATATCAATTTATAATAATGTAATGCAGGATATCTACAAGTGTTCAATGTGAGATCTACTTTTTTACAATATAGATATGTTTATAACATATGAAAAAATGTTATATCATAATTTATTATTATGAATAATGAATAAATTCACCTAAAAGTTTCTTAATGCATCATCCCATTTCAAGGAAATAATATCTATAGAGATTGATATAATGGTTTTTTATGTCAATTCATAGTACATATATTTTAAAAGTATTAACTATATAGATGGAACATTTCATGACTATATTATTAATTTCATATGTAATATAATCTACCTAGTATATCATCCATGAGAATAGGAATATATTATTCAGATAAATTTAATTTCATAAGATTAAGTTATAGAGATAAATCTCATATTCCATGATATATAGAAATATTTGATATTGAATATTCAAGAATCATAGTAAGTAAATTTCAAATAGAACCAAAATAACTACAGTGACATGATGTAGGAACAATGTAATAGTATTTATGGAATATATAATAAGATATGTTTCTATTTTTAAGAGAATCAGGAATAAAAGTGATAAGGGAATTTAACTTTGGTCTTTATTTTGATCGATTTGATCTAATATAAAAGTGAGGACAAGGAAATATATAAGACAATAATATTATAGTTACTGGATTCTATACCTAAAACAACCATTTTTCCTATTGCTTCTAGTTAATATTAATAAATAGATTTACCACATCCTGTTCTAATTTTGGGTTATGCCCTTAGTAAGAATATTATAATTTAATAATAAAATTTGACTATGTAATTAGTGAAGATATCATGTATTATATATGGTAAAAAGACATGGATACATGTTAATATAAAAATTGATTGATATTACTAGGGGTGTAATGTCGTAGTAGGCATATTATCAAGAAAGGTGTGTGAAAAAACTAGTACTAGCCATAGAAAGATGAGGTAGGATAGAAATTTATATCCATATATAGTGGAATCATGAATATCATGTGAAAGTTATAAGATTAAAATTTGTAATTAGTTAGATCTTGTGAATGTGAATATCTATTGGATTTAGTACCAAAGAACCAACTAGATTATAAATTATATTTCATATATTCTATTATATTTGAATATTAACATATTTCTAATCACTTATTGAATATTATTTTACAAATATTTAATGTGATAATGTCATAGATTTCATCCCTCATTGAGAAGATCATAACACTTCCCTATTATGATGAAAACAATGAAATTAAATAATGAAAGTCTTAAATATTCTTATATGAAAAAATAAGTTTCTATGATAGGGAACATATTATATTGAATGTCTGAAGTGATTACTCATATGTAGATGAGAATTCATCTCAGGAAGTTCTCACATGGTAATATCTAGGAATGTGGTTATGATAACATGATCTCCAAAAGGAATTCCACATGTTTATTTGTTATTATATATATCTATATATGAATGTGTATAATGATAATAAAAAATTAATATTATTATTAAATCATTTCAGGACTCAGAAACATAGATTTATTCCCCAAAACTGTGATGATATATGTTTATATTGAAGTGGGGTTCATTAGAAGCATCAAAAAATGGTATGTCATTAATGAATAAGCCATCTATTTTTCCCTTGTATCATTATAGATGTTGATATCTCAACCCCTTGATTAGACTGAAATTATAGATCTAAATTTCATGAACATGTTTATTCCAAATAGTCAAAGAAATAAATATGTTAATTCAAAAGTCTTCTTTTGACTTATATATCATATTTTGGAAATCACAAATGTATTGTATCATATGTTTGTAAATTACAATTGTCTTTTATCATGTTTATCGTATCGTACGATGTTGATCGTACCGACCAAATCGTATCGTACTGACTCTGTCAATTATATCGTATTGACTCTGTCAATCGTATCGTACTGACTCTGTCAATCGTATCGTACTGACTCTGCTATTCAGATGATCATTATTTGTTTTGGTACTATGTCAAAAACTCTCTCTGCATATGAATCATACTCATGTTTTTCATTTCTATATATCTCTTGTCCTAACAAAACGATGTCATTGAGTTAGTTACAAACTAATCAAAACGATGTCGTTCTTTCTGTTTCAATATGACCATTGGAGGCAATATGACCGTTGGAACCCAAAGCCTATAAATAGGAGGTCATTTGAAGCTGAGAGAACAACGATGAACGAAGAGAACAGATGAAGAGACTCTGTGAACTACCAAGATTCTAGAGGGAGACACTGTGACTTCTCTCATCAGCCTTGTGCGTCCGATCATCGTATCAAGGGCTTTCAAGTAATTGAAAGACAGAGGTGTCGATTACCTACAAAATTGAGGGCTGCCGGGGATAGGCAGACAGACGTGCCGATCATCGTATCAAGGGCTGCCGGGGATAGGCAGACAGATGTGCCGATCATCGTATCGAGGGCTGCCAGGGATAGGCAGACAGACGTTCCGATCATCGTATCGAGGGCTCACCAAGGTATTGGTGAGACAGACCTTTTATCCTAGGTGAAAGGATAACCCTTCTCTTTGGGTCAAAAGAATTGTAATACCTTTACATTTCCGTTGTTACTTGTATTAGAAAGGGATTTGTATTGTTTCCTTTCTTCTTTACATTTTCATTTGTAATTGTTTCAATTACAATCATTCTATTACTTTTTGTATTGATTGATTCTATACGCTTTAAGGTAGAATCATTCATCCTTGTATTGCTCTGATTATTGTGTTCACGTTGAATACAATTGTTTTACTTTACTTTAGTATTACATTACATCATACCTTTTATATTCAATACAATTGTGGGTGTTTATATTTGTATTAGTTTAAGATCATTTAAACTAATCTCTTTGTTGCAAAAACTCAAAGGTTTTTAAACATACAATTCACCCCCCTCTTGTATTGTTCCATTTAATAGACATATATATCTACTATTCGATCCAACAATTGGTATCAAAGGAGGGTTTCCATTGATTTGTATTACTAGCTTTACTTCTTATTACTATCTTGAATACTTACTACACTAACGTGTGGAGTGGAAAAGTTGTTTTTGTTATATTAGATGGCAGGAATGAATATTGGATCAATAGATAATCTGAATCCTTCTAGACCACCAATCTTTGAGGGTAATGATTATGAGTATTGGAGAGATCGTATGAAGACTTTTGTCATCAATACTGGTGTAGACAATTTTATTATGCTTACTGGGGGTTACAAAATTCCTGACAAAGAAGTTAGCACTTTCACCAACCAAGAGAAGCAAGAATATCAACTAAATTACAAGGTACGCAATACTTTATTATGCTCTATGACCAGGAATATATATAGTCAGATATCTTCATGTGAAGCAGCCAACTGTATTTGGAAGAAATTAGAATTCAGTCATTTTGGTACATCAAAAGTTATAGATACAAGGAGAGCAATGCTTCGAGCAGAGTATCATGGATTTGTTTTTCCTTATGGAGAACCTGTATTTAAAGTGCAACAAAGGTTTATGAAAATTGTCAACAGCTTACAATCTATGGGAGAAAAAGGACTTGATGATGAAGCTCTTGTTGATAAGATTATAGATATTATGCCAAATTAATGGGAGTCGAAAAGGACAGCTATTGATAAAAATAGAAAAGTTTCCCAGATTACTCTTGATGAACTCTTTGGAACTCTTCTACAGCATGAGACAAGAATGAAGAGAGATGCTGATTTTAATAAGAAGAAGAATGGGAATGGAAGTGTATCTTTTGCATGTAAAGCTAAAACACCTGAAAGGCTTACAAAGTCTAAATCCAAGAAAGTTGTTATATCTGATTCAAGTTATTGTAATCTTTCGGATAATGAGTTAGCCAATCTTGCTCGAAGGATGAACAAGATTGTGGGAAAGAAAGATTTTCAATATAGATTCAAAAAGAAAGACAGGAAAGATAGGAAAGATTCAGAGGTAACTTGTCATGAATGCAAGAAAGCAGGACATATAAGGCCTGATTGTCCTTTACTGAAGAGGAAAGATAGAAAAGAGAAACACTCTGAAAGAAACAAGAAAAGGTTTTATAAGACAAAGAAAGGCTTGAAAGCAAATGATACGTGGAGTGCAAGTGGTAGTGATTCCTCAAATGATTCTTCAGAATATGAGACATCAGGACAAAGAAATATTGGACTTCTAGCCAGACTACCAATCGAAGATCATTGTCTCATGGCTAAGGTACATAATGCTGAAGTTGTTACAAATGTCTCTTTAAATGCAAATTATGTTGATAATAGATATTATGAATCTTCAAATGATGAACCCTCATCATCAGAAGATGATACTTTACCTTCTTTTGAAGAGGTCTCTAGATTTGCTAAGTTACTTGAAAATGAAAATTCTAAACTCAAAAAGAGATTTGAAAAAGAAAATTCTAGAATTTCAATTTTGACTAAAGAAGTATCAGATCTTTCTAAAGACCTTGATGTGAAAACTTCTGATTTTGAAAGTATTTTAAAAACCCTTGAGAAAGTTAAATCTGATAAGGATAAACTTTCTAAGGATCTTGAAACTGTAATTTCAAAGAAAAATATTTTTGAATCTAACTCTAGTTCAAATTCAAATGTTTTAGAAAACAAGAATTTGGTTTTAAAACAAAAGTCAGAGATTTTATCTTTGAAAAAGTGTTTGTCAAATTTTACTCATGGAAAAGAAAACTTTGATAGGATGTATTCTCAAATTATACCTTTGAGAAATCATTCTGGTCTTGGTTATACTTATTCCAAACCTGTTTTTAGCAATAACTATTTTGTTCCTCAAAAAACCATTTTCTGTTCTAAGTGTCAATGTGGTGGACATTGGAGAAGAGATTGTTCTCTTAACAAAACTCAATCCTTAGGATTTCATAAAGCTCATTTTGCAAAACAAATGTGAATTCTTAAAATTCTTTTATCTAACCCTTCTGGATCCAAACAAGTTTGGATTCCGAAAATCTAATTGTTTCTTTTTCAGGAAAATGAGAAGTGTATCAATAAGAACATTTGGTACATGGATAGTGGTTGTTCTCGACATATGACTGGAAACAAAGCTTTCTTTGAAAAGGTTATCAAAACAAAATTTGGAAAAGTTACCTTCGGAGATAATGCTCAAGGAAAGATTGTTGGTATAGGTAATATCGTTTTTCTTGGAAAAGTTCTTATTTCAAATGTTTTGTTTGTTAAAGTTCTTAGGCACAATCTCATCAGCATAAGTCAATTATGTGATGAAGGTTACCTTGTGAATTTTAGAAATGATAAGTGTCTAGTTCACAATTCCAAGGATAAATTCATTCTATCTGCCCATAGGCAAGAGAATGTTTACAATATTAACTTAGAAGACCTTAGGAACCAAAAATTACCTTGTTTAAGTGTAATAGAAGACCAATCGTGGCTATGGCATAGGAGACTAGGACACTGTAATTTGAGAAACCTAAGAAAACTCTCAAAGAAAGGACTTGTAAAAGGGCTACCGGACCTTAGATATGATTCTTCAAAAGTCTGTGATCCTTGTCAATTTGGAAAGCAACATAAAACTAGCTTTAAAACAATTAGTTAAGTTTCAACTTCTAATGCATTACAGCTTGTGCATATGGATCTGTTTGGTCCTTCACAATCTGGATGCATTGGAGGCAAATACTATGTATTTGTTTTAGTTGATGACTTTACTAGATTTACATGGGTCTACATTCTCACAAAGAAATCTGAAGCCTTTTCCTATTTCAAAACTTTTAGAGCCCAAGTTAAAAATGAGAAAAACATACCATTTATAACTATTCATAGTGATCATGGTGGTGAATTTCAAAACTCAGATTTTGAAACTTTTTGTAGTAAGAAAGGTATTACTCACAATTTCTCAGCTCCAAGAACTCCTCAGCAAAATGGGGTTGTTGAAAGAAGAAATCGTATTCTTCAGGAAATGACTCGAACCATGTTGAGTGAATACTCGATTACTAAGCACTTTTGGGCTGAAGCTGTTAGTACTCCCTGTTATACTATAAATCGTGTTTTAACTAGACCATTTCTTAATAAAACCCCTTATGAATTATGGACTGGCTGAAAACCTAAAGTTTCATACTTCAAAGTTTTTGGATGAAAAGTATTCATTATGAATACAAAAGACAATCTACACAAATTTGCACCAAAATCTGATGAAGGAATCTTTCTAGGCTATTCTACAACCTCTAAGGCTTATAGAGTTTTCAATAAAAACACATGTACTTTTGAAGAAACAGTACATGTAAAATTCGATGAAACTAACCCTTTTGTTTTCAACCAACCCAATCCTACATCCTCCGATGTGTTTTCCAAAAATGTTTATCAACCTTTATTAGAAGAACATTTTGATAAGGAAAATGTTCAAGAAAGTATTCCTGAAACATTTACCACAGAATATTTTCTACCATATGTTGATGAATAGGTTTTACAAAACCCAAATCAACTATTTCTTAGGAATCATCCCAGTGATAACATCATTGGTGATATAAATCAACCTGTAAGGAACAGAAATTCCTTAAGAAATGAAATAGAACATCTTGCTTTCCTTTCCCAATTTGAACCTAAAAGTCCAAGTGAGGCCTTAGGTGATGATGATTGGATCAAAGCAATGCAGGATGAACTAAATGAATTTGAAAGGAATCAAGTCTGGACATTAGTTGAAAGACTTAAAGAAACAACTGTGATTGGTGTAAAATGGGTTTTCAGAAACAAGTGTGATGAAAATGGAATCATTGTAAGAAATAAAGAAAGACTTGTTGCTAAAGGTTATAATCAACAAGAGGGAATAGACTATGAAGAAACATATGCTCCTGTAGCTAGACTTGAATCTATTCGTATTCTATTAGCCTTCGCAGCATATTTCAATTTCAAACTATTTCAAATGGATGTCAAATGCGCTTTTCAAAATGGTTTTGTTCAAGAAGAAGTTTTTGTCGAACAACCTCCTGGTTTTCAAGACCCAAAACATCCTGATCATGTTTTTAAACTTACCAAGGCTCTATATGGTCTTAAACAAGCCCCTAGAGCATGGTATGATAGACTCACATGATTTCTTTTACAAAACAGTTATACAAAAGGTACAACAGATCCAACTCTTTTTATCAAAATGGAAAACAAAAATGTTTTGGTTGTCCAAATCAATGTTGATGACATCATATTTGGATCAACTCAGAAATCTTTTACCGATTCTTTTGCAAACTTAATGAAATCTGAGTTTGAAATGAGTATGATGGGTGAGTTAACATTCTTTCTAGGTTTTCAAATTTCTCAAAAACCAGAAGGAACTTATATATCACAACATAAGTATATTAAAGACTTACTCAAAAAGTATGGATTTGACAAAACTAAAAGTATTAGCACCCCAATTGGTACCTAAAATACTCTCGATCTTAATGAAACTGGGAAACCAGTAGATCAACCAATTTTTAGAGGTATGATAGGGAGTTTTCTATACTTGACAGCTAGTCGACCCGACTTGATGTTTTCTGTATGCTTATGTGCAAGATATCAATCTAATCCAAAAGAGTCTCACTTAAAAGCCGTAAAGAGAATCTTTCGGTATTTAAAAGACACTATGGATTTAGGCCTTTTCTACTCTTCTGGAAATGATTTTGTTTTAAAAAGCTTTTCATATGATGACTTTGGTGGTTGTAGAATGGATAGAAAAAGTACATCTGGAATATGTCATTTCTTAGGAGACTCTTTGGTTTCTTGGTCCTGCAAGAAACAACACTTAGTAGCACTCTCCACTACTGAAGAAGAATATGTAGTAGCTGGAAGTTGCTGTGCTCAAGTATTGTGGATGCAACACACACTCACTGACTATGGTTTGAGTTTCTCCAAAACTCAAATTATTTGTGATAATACAAGTGCCATAGCTCTTAGTAAAAACCCTGCACATCACTCTCGTGCAAAACACATAGATGTTAGGCATCACTTTCTTAGGGATCACACACAGAAAGGATATATTATTTTACAATTCATCGGAATGCAAGAACAACTTGCTGAAATTTTTACAAAACCTTTACCTTCCGATAGATTTGAATTTATAAAACAGAATCTAGGAATGATTACATTAAAATAATCATTCATATCTACTTACTGTTTTAAATCTCTCCTAATAGTAAGAAACTCCTCGTAGAAAGGGGGAGGACATTTCTATCTATGTTTTTATGTTTATTGTATGATCTTTAACTATTTACTCTCTTAATATGTATATTTCAGTTTTTCTGTTTATTGTATTGAAAATTTCAGTTTTTTGGTTTATCGTATTGACAGTTTTATCGTTTCATTCATTTTTTTTCTGTTTATCGTATTGACAGTTTTATAGTATCATTTACTATCGACCGATGATGGTATTCAAATTCTTTTCTATCGTATCGACCGATGATGTTATTCAAATTCTTTTCCATCGTATCGACCGATGATGGTATTGAATTTCTTTTCCATCGTAACCAATCAATCTTGGTATTGTATCGACCGATGATGGTATTGAATTTCTTTTCCATCGTACCAATCAATCTTGGTATTGTATCGACCGATGATGGTATTGAATTTCTTTTCCATCGTACCAATCAATCTTGGTATTGTATCAACCGATGATAGTATTGAAATTCTTTTCCATTGTATCATTCAATAGTTTTGAATCGACCGATGATAGTATTGAAATTCTTTTTCATCGTATCATTAAATAGTTTTGTATCGACCGATGATGGTATTGAGATTGTTTTCCATCGTACTGTCAGTTCATGGTAACAAGATTATTTTCCATCGTACCATCCGATCATAGTAATAACTTTGTTTTCCATCGGCATCATATTTTTCTCCTTACGATTGTATTTTCTTTTGATTCTTACCAAAACCAACAATCACCTTATGTTCTCCAACAGGTATCTTTTTCATTTTTTTTAATTTTTTTTTCTTTCTTTGTTTTAATCCTAACCATTGATCTGGTTTTCTCTAATCCTGACCGTAGAATATCAATGGTCACCCTTTTTTGACCGTAGAAGATCAACGGTCATCTCTTTATCGCCTATAAATACCCCCTCCCCTCCCCAAACCCACATTTGTTTTTCAGGATTTGAGGCGCAGCTCTGCTCCACTAGCTATATATCATCGTACGATCTTCTCAATCGGCATCACCTTTATGTCTCAATCCTCTGCTAACACTCCGGCTGAAATGTCTTCAAAGACATTTATAGAGAAAGACTTTAATAGAGAAAGGTTAGTATCTCGAGATTTTTTCGATACGTATGATTCTACAATCAGGAGGATCATTTTGTTTCAAGGATGGGAACATCTGTGTGTTGAAAAGCCTGATATTCAAGATCCAGTTCTTTTTGATGAAGTTTGTCAGTTTTACAAAACCGTTTCTTTCGACAAAGATATGACTATAAACTTCGCTGTGTATGATAGAAAATTATCTATGTCTGTGAAACAAGCAGCACATTTTCTAAATGTTTCTGTAGAAGGAGATTCTTTTTGTCCATCTCACAAACTACCAGAGGAAGTTGGTACGTTTAATAGAGAAAATGCTGAAAAGTCATTGTTTCTTATTAATGAGGAAAAGAGGAAAGTGTCTCATCTTTCACCGGACAATCGTTTTGTCACTTTATGGATGCAAGGTTTTCTTATCCCAAAGAAAGGGGATAGAGAAACTCTTAAAGTTTCTGATATATTCATGCTCGACTATCTTGTAAATATGAGAAAAGTAAATCTCATGGGGTATATTTTTGAAACCATCAAGAATGTCAAGACAGGAGGGATTAAGTCCCAGATGATTATGTATCCAGCCATCCTTACGAAGTTCATTTTTGAAAGTATGAAGTTTTGTAACATTCCTTTGAAAGGAAAACCCATGGATTTGAGGCCATCTTGGATTAGTAAGAGTACGATGAAAAAGCTGAATGTTTGTTTTGATTCAAATTCAAAACTTTTTGTCAGATATGTAGAAGCTGAATTGGCTCAGAATCAATCGGCACCTATGCCAGCCAAGGACATTCAATCCACCGGTGTTACTCAAAAATCTGATCCGCAAACCAGTTCGAAGCCGAAGAAGAAGCCAAGGTACAGTAAGGAGGTTGTAGAAAAATGGAGAAAAGATAAGGAACATAGAAAAGAAGGTGATCCGAAGTTTGGTCTTGACCCTGCTGAGGCTTTTGCAGAAAGAATAAGTGTAGAAGAAACCCTTCAGGATGAAAAGAAAAAGAAGGTTCTTTTGAAAAGGAAGGCTCAGGACTTTGATGTCTCTAAAGTCTTGAAAGTAGTTGAAGATGCTAGTGCTCAACTAACTGAAGAATTGCACCAAGAGCCCATCATACAGAGTCTTCCTAAGAAAGAAAAAGGAAAACAAGTGATGGAAGAAATAGAAGAAGAAGAAGAAGGAGACTTTCTTTTAGAATTTCTTCAAAACTCAAAGAAGAGTAGAGAGGAATCGGTTCAAAAGCCGAGTGAAGGTGTTCAACAAATCCTTCATGCCGATCAAGCACAATCTCCGGATAGAATGTCTTTTCAAGAAAGGCAAGGTAATCAATCTTCTCATTCTGATAAAGTTGTTGTCATTAGTGACAAAGTGGAAGAAGAAAGAAAACAGAAAGAAAAAGCAAAATGGAAACAGCCAGTTGTTGACTCAAGAAAATCGTATGAACTACCATCGTATGATGAGGATACTGATTCAGAGCATACAATCTCTCTCAAGAAGGGTGATTACATTTATCATGTTTTGAGAAGGGTGGAGAAAACCATTCCTTATTTCTCGAGGCTGGAAGGGAAGATTGATTTTATTACTGAAAATCAAAGGAAGAAGTTTGGCTCTGTAAAAGAATTGAGGAAGAAAGTTTTGTTAGTAGAAGCCGATTTGAAAGTTCTTTCAGAAAGCTCGGTTGCTCATAAGAAGGCTTGTAATAAGATGACCAAGCGGTCGTACAAAATAGAGAGTTCAATCAATGATCATGAAATAACTATTGAATATATAAGGAGGTTATCAAATGAGCTTGCAATTTCTTTCAACAAGCTTGATAGAGAAACGGTTGACAGGCTGAATCTTTTGTCTTCTCAAAGAGCCGATGTTCCTTCAGTGAAAGACTTGCAATAAAGAATGAATGTTTTCCAATCTGAATTCTCGAAGGTTTCATCTTTCAAAGATGAAATGGTTTTACTGAAGAATCAAAATTTTGTGTTATCCAAAGACAACAAGAATTTGAAAAACAAGATTGATACCCTTGAAGAAGTAATCAGAGTCCAGGAGGAGACCATCAGAAATCAAGATCAGATTTTTGCGGATCAACAAGAGCTTCTCAAAACTCAGGGTGAATCAATTTCTGAAGACAAGAAGGAGATCAAGAAGATGAAAGCTGTTCTTCATGAGCTTATAAAGAAGGAGAAGGAAAGAGAAAACAAATGATTGTTGTATTTGTTTCTTTAGGAACTTGTCTTTGTTTTGTAAAAACTCTTATGATCCTTTTCTTTTATCTTTTGTCTTGTATTGCTTCACTAACTCTTTCAGACAATTCAAGATTACTCCTTTCTTTTTTGTAAATCACTAAGGGGGAGAATGTTTACAAAGGGGGAGAATGTTTACAAAGGGGAGAATGTTTTATAAAGGGGGATAATGTTTTATAAAGGGGGAGAATTCTTTACAATGCTCTTAAGGAAAATCTACGAATACAATCCTTAGGAAAGTCCATACCTAAGGGGGAGTTAGTTGTATTCAATTTCTTATTCAGAAGAGTTTTCAATAACTCAGGGGGAGATAAGTATTTCTTGTTACATTTACTTTGTGTGTTGTGTTTTCCAAAAAGGGGGGAGATTGTTAAGTCAAAAGTCTTCTTTTGACTTCTATATCATATTTTGGAAATCACAAATATATTCTATCATATGTTTGTAAATTACAATTGTCTTTTATCATGTTTATCGTATCGTACGATGTTGATCGTACCGACCAAATCGTATCGTACTGACTCTGTCAATTGTATCGTATTGACTCTGTCAATCATATCGTACTGACTCTGTCAATCGTATCGTACTGAATCTGCTATTCAGATGATCATTATTTGTTTTGGTACTTTGTCAAAAACTCTCTCTGCATATGAATCGTACTCATGTTTTTCATTTCTATATATCTCTTGTCCTAACAAAACGATGTCGTTGAGTTAGTTACAAACTAATAAAAACGATGTCGTGCTTTCTGTTTCAATATGACCGTTGGAGGAAATACGACCGTTGGAACCCAAAGCCTATAAATAGGAGGTCATTTGAAGCTGAGAGAACAACGATGAACGAAGAGAACGAATGAAGAGACTCTGTGAACTACCAAGATTCTAGAGAGAGACACTATGACTTCTCTCATCAGCCTTGTGCGTCCGATCATCGTATCAAGGGCTTTCAAGTAATTGAAAGACAGAGGTACCGATTACCTACAAAATCGAGGACTGCCGGGGATAGGCAGACAGACGTGCCGATCATCGTATCGAGGGCTACCAGGGATAGGCAGACAGACGTGCCGATCATCGTATCGAGGGCTGCCAGGGATAGGCAGACAGACATGCCGATCATCGTATCGAGGGCTCACCAAGGTATTGGTGAGACAGACCTTTTATCCTAGGTGAAAGGATAACCCTTCTCTTTGGGTCAAAAGAATTGTAATAATTTTACATTTCTGCTGTTACTTGTATTAGAAAGGGATTTGTATTGTTTCCTTTCTTCTTTACATTTTCAATTGTAATTGTTTCAATTACAATCATTCTATTACTTTTTGTATTGATTGATTCTATACGCTTTAAGGTAGAATCATTCATCCTTGTATTGCTCTGATTATTGTGTTCACCTTGAATACAATTGTTTTACTTTACATTAGTATTACATTACATGATACATTTTATATTCAATACAATTGTGGGTGTTTATATTTGTATTAGTTTAAGATCATTTAAACTAATCTCTTTGTTGCAAAAACTCAAATGTTTTTAAACATACAATTCAACCCCCTCTTGTATTGTTCCATTTAATAGACATATATATCTACTATTCGATCCAACAAAATATAGAGTATATAGGTAGACGACATGAGTGTGAATCCTTCTAAATGAGATATTCTGAGAAGGTATTATATTACACGGTGAGTATTCATATAATTTTTTGTTAATAACTTATTCGTGTTGGGTTCCTTTATGTTGATTTAGACACTGAAATATTTTTCTAGGAGAACCCACATAACGTCACTAAGGAATAATCCTATGATGTCACACAATTATTGTTTCTAACGATCTCAATTAAATTATTTTTCAATTTTATTATTGAAATATATATTATTCAATAGGCTATGAAATAATATTTATTTGGGATTTACTGATAAAAATGTTCGTTTATAAAATTTATTTGTGATTTTAGCATTAATATAAGTAGTTTTTCAGAATACCATGAATGAAATAAATATTTATTTACTTATTAAAATAATAATATTTATATTTCGAGGTTGATAAATGTGAAGGAAGTGTGGATTGACCTATCAGGTATGGTTGGAACGATATATGAAATATCATTTAAGTAAATATTAATTTATTTTTAAATGATGTGATATATATTTTATCTATGAGTTAAGCTCATGTCAAGTAGATAATAATAACTATAATATTATATATAAAAAGTGTTTGCTAGAGATTAAGAGATTAATAAAGGGCCTATGTGAAATTAATTATTCTCTAACATAGATTTCCAATTATATAATTTCACATGTTTAAAGGGCGTTGCACACAACTCATCCAATCAAGAGATTTTATCAACCCTAGGGAGAAAATTCTCTATAAATCATTCAAGACATTGATAAATTATTCCACCATCCTCCATCCCATTAATAATGATATAATGAGAATCAACCCATCAATATCAAAGGATTGAGTTGTAGTCAAAGGGAACATTGGAAGATGATCAATACAATTATGGTGACATCCTGAGTCCCATTGATGATGCTTTGAGATCAAAGGAGAATGTATGGACCACCTCTATATGGATTCTACATTGAATCCTCATTGTAAAAGACAGTGTAAACCAAATGGTATTCAGATGATTAACATCATTATCAATGAATGAAACCAAGAAAGGGCATTATTCTTCTATTAAAATAATTATAAATTTATCATGAAACTCCCTCTATCTCTCAGGTTCCATAAGTATATATCAATTTTGTTATATTTAATTCATTTTTCATTGTGTTTATTGTCATTTTTTCTGTGAATTATTCCTTTAATGTGAAAAAATATGATTTTTTTGCATGACTCAATAAGAACATTTGTTGCATCTGAAACATTCACTACCTACCCCACACTAGTGTTGACAATTTATGTCCTCACACACCATCCCTATCCGAGATCAAATACATCCATGAAGGCATAAATACCTCAAAATAACACATTAATTAACATTAAAATAAATATATTTATGTAACATAATATAATAAATATTAATTGTACATGGAATAATAAAGGTATAACTCTTCAGATGATGTAAAGATGTTGATACCACATATAATTTTATTTGATCCCCTCAATTGGTAGCCTTGATATCACATCGACTAAAAAAATAATTAACTAATATGGGTTTACCAATTAATTTCATCTTTAATCAATTAAGAGGAAAATTAAATTGGGATGTGGATTACTTCTTTAAAATGATACAAAACTACGGGTTCACCATTTAGAAACCATTTATGGAATCCATCTCTAATCGACGTGATTTCCCCATGACTCAGTGTAATATCAATCAAATAACTAGTTTTAAGCATAAAAAATACTATAAATTTCTAGAATATGACTAAATAATGGGTAAATAAGAAAAAATCAACTTGATTGATGAGGAAAAAAACTTCATATTCCATAGATCAATGGGGGATAAAGAGGAGGAAGAATAGAAGAAAGGCGTGTCTCTCCCTTGCTTCACGTAATTGAAGCCAAGGAACCATAAGGTGGGTTTTAAAATTAAACATGTAAAATACCATTCTACAATAAATTTAAGAAAAAAATCATAGTAGCATCATGTAGATATTCCCTAAACAGCATCCACCATGTGGCTATAACTAGTTAGTCTGCACCCTTAATACCTACACTAGGTACCCCCATGAACCTTGACCAGGTATCTGATGGGCCTATTTAGCCTCTTGTATTCATTTATCTAAATATATAACCCTCAAATCTCCCCAAAGAACTATAATTCCAAATATAACACCTAAAACATCAAATCCAATATTGCAAATTATTGTACAATTGTGATTTGAATATTTGAATTTGAAAGTTCAAAATAGACAAGGTTTAACCAACCTTGGAACCTAACATTTTTTTTCTGATTCCATCAACATATATTGGGGGTAATTATAACCTACATTTCATGGTTGTGTCCTTTTCATGTTTCCATCACCTTTATTATTCAAAATCTAGTGTTTTTATGTTCAAAATTTCTTATAGTTGAGAAATTAGTTATTCTTGATCATTCTTGGAAGAAAAATATAATTCTTTAATGATTTGTGTGGGAAAGAAAATTTCAGTTGATTAATTATTGATTTTTACTTACTTAAGGTTTTTATTCATCTCTTGAAAAATTAATATGAAATTTTTAGTGTGGATTTTATTGGAATAATATTTTTGGAATGGTTTGATGGGTTCTGTTTTTGGATCTAATTTTTCTAATAATTCATTTTTTTATTATAAACGATTTTTTATTGTAACAAATTTTAATTGTTTTGATGAACTATAAAAGATAAATTGAATATTGTTGGATGATTTTTTTTGCATACTGAATTCTTAAAATTATATATCTGTAAATTTTTATAAGTGTGAAATTTACCTCATAGTTTTTTATACGTAAAAAATTTATATTAATATGTAAAATAATTTGGTTAAAATGTAATAAATTATTGGTGACACGTAATATTATAAACTATTACATAAGATTATTTAAATTGAGGAATTTTTGGGAATGGTTGTTATGTGATATTTTTTATTATTACAGAAGATGTTGTTGAGGATACATAATATATTATTTAAGTTATGTAATATTTTCCTGATGATATGTATTATGTTTATATTGTTAAGTATGATGTATTCATTTTTATAATTTAATGAAGTAGATAAATATGTTTATAATTCAAAAGAGATTAAATTGGGGTAGTCATGACCTATGTAATAAGTTTAATTCTCCCCTTATACAATTGGAAAAAAAATTCGCATTGGGTTTGGTTTTGAACAAAAAGATAGACCTAGCCTCCATGAGTTGATATTGTGGTAGGGGATCTATGTTTTTAGAAGTAATTAATTTTTACTAATATAACAATTAACATGTAGATATAAAATGATGAAATCATTATATTCAAAGTGATATCCATCAATGATTCACTTGATTGTGTGTTTTTAGATGTTATCATCCCTCATGTATTGGATTTAAGATCTTATAGTAGTGTTCACTGATTTAAGGGGATTAATATATAAGATATAGTCCATTATATTTAATTTAATGAGGTTTAATGAGTTTATTAGAGTCACATTAATTAATCCATTGAGATGTGAAGAATAAATTCATTAGTTTTTATAGTATTGAAAGATCACCTGTAATGGTAATTAGTTTTGTGAGTGTTCTTTAAGGTTGAAGGAAACTCAGAGTGAAACGAATGTGTTATAAATAGTTTCTATTATATATACTAATAGAAATTTATTTGGTTCTTAATTAAATCATTTAATTTATTTTTAATGTAAAATATGAGGTTTTTTAATTTATGATATTGGTTTAGGTTATTATAAAATATGATTATACATACTCTTTTGATTTGGACTTGTTGACATGATGGGATCCTTTACACTACAAACATGTATACCAATTTTTGGGGTTTAGTTGTTCTAATAGTTTATTCATATCATTTGGAATTGGACACATTCTCTATCTAGGCCTATATTGGTGGCTCAATCCTATACATCTTTAGAATAGTTTCTTGGACATTGATGAAGGCAGATTGTGTAGCCATGGATTTTTGATTTTTTTTTCGTGTTTTGTGACTTTCTCTTTAAGAGGTGATATATGTTTCATGTTATTCTATATATCCACTACATCTATATGACCTCAATTGAAGATTCTATTTTTTTCTATATTCTCTGTGATTCATATATATTAAATTAACTGAATGTGTTCCCACCATGGCTTTTATGCCATCCACACACCGTAGGAATACTCTATGGTTGTGCCTCTATTATGTTTTTATTGTCCTTTGTCACATCATTTTCCCAAAGAATAGTTTTATTCAACATTTCAGAGGAATGTTTTTTATGATAAGAGTTTATACAATGTTTTTCACTTCGATATCCCCTAGTTTCGATGTTCTACTTTTGTGAAGTGCTCACCATTCATGAGATATGTTTAACCATTAATCATAAAAAAATTCTATCCCTGGAAGAACACAAGGAAGTATTGATCATATATTTCATGATATTGGAAACTTGTATAGAGTATCACGAAGCATTCCCATTAATCATTGACAGTCTATCCAGTTGAATGACATATGATGTAAATATAATTTCTAATTTCCATGCTCCCTAATGGGGGGAAGGATCAAGGAACGAATCATCTTTTGAGATCTTTCCAATAAGAAATATATCATATTTTAATATTTTAAAATGATACCTTATTCACTCCTTCAAGTCATAAGGGGAATTTACTCTACTAGAAATGGTCTACACATGGTCCTCTCATCCCGAAGCATGATAAGGCAAAGCTGAATTCTGGAATATGTCGACATGGGTCTTCTGCTACAACAGACTGAAATTTTAGAAGTATTGGAGTCATATTAACATGTATTATGAAATAAGTATATGAACTACAGATATAAATTTTTTATTAGGAATGGAAATTTTAGGTGGGAAAATATATTTAAGGGTTAATATGATATTACAAGTCATTTTCATAAGTTTAGGGTGACCACTAAGTGTTTCAGTTGAATCTGAAAATGTTATTTCCTCATATAATGATTGTAAATTAATGATCCTTGTTTTTTGGTGTTCATTTATTTTAGAATGAAAATAAATTAAATTGTGTATTAGTTTTTAAGGAATTCAATTTAAAAATTATTGTTTTATTTTGTAGCATTACCTCTCTAGAAACAATTCCATGCAGGATGCATTCCTGTCAAGGGGTATGTAAAAATAATTTTTTTGTATATAATTATAGAATAATTATACTTCCATAAGTTGTATCTAAAAGGGTATTACCTAAAAAAATGTTTAACTCTTTTAGTTTTGTGTGACAAAAATTGATTTAAATTGGTTGAGGTTTTCAAATTGATAATTTGAAAATCATTTTTATTAATAAATATAAAACTGATTGATGATATGGGTGATTTAGAAGATCATGGATAGACCTAGTGTTATGATATATTCGTTTCAAATTTTTACCAATTCTTCTTTTACTATATAGTAAGAGAGATATTCCTCTATTTACGAGAAGCATGATTTAGTAAATCATGGATAAACATTGTGTTATGACATCACCGTTTCATATTTTTTCCAATTCATATGTTTTGGATAGTTAAAGAGTGATTAATCTATTCATTCATCTTTATCATTTTGATAAATAGTGATAGAGATGGTATTTGTAATCTATTTCTTAAATCATTCTACCCTCCATCCATTCTTTGTGGAGTGGAAATAGTTCCTCTTGATAAATTAGGGAAAATCATACTTGGGTATTGTCATTCCCTAAACAAAAACTATTCTAGTAACCATTCCCCACATGTGTGGGTGACTATCGAGCACTCACCACCAGAGCCATATTTTTTCCATAGTAAAAATATGAAATATGGTATATGGAGATATGTATCATCATCCACGTTAATTGAAATTTTAAAAAATATAATCCTATCTCAAATGATCTATGAATTCAAAATTGAATTATCAATTTAAACAAGTCGGTAAAATGTGAAAAGTTTTTATTCCATTAAATGAACAAACTCAAACATTTCTTTTTATATTGTCTCCCTATTTCCTAATCACCCATAAAAACTAACCATTATGGATGGATAAGTTTAAATTATTTAAATGATGGGAGACATCAGAAGAATGGATGAAAGTAAAAGTGAAAAAATGAATGTGACAAAGAAGTGAAACAATTGATTTTCTTCATCCAACTATTCTCCTTCTCCCATAAATTCCTTTCGAACCGACCTTTTAAATATATTAATAGGCCTCAATCACTTCCATGGGTTCCACAAATAGGCTAATAAATGTAGAGAAAGTGTCACGGTTCATCCAAGGATCATTAATTGTGGTCCCGACATTATATTATGCAACAACGAATATGTTTGGCCCCGTTAAATCATTTTACTGTTGTAAATTGGTTTTTGAAGTCAGAAAATCATTGTTAATAACCCTATGGATGATTTACAGACTAACGTTATGGTTTTAAGAAACTATGGGATGTGTCATGGTGTGATATCGATGTGTCCCACCATGAAACATGTGTTAATCACCAAGAAATATGTAATTTCTTTTATGGATTGATTTATTACTTTAATTCTTAAATTATTACATCATAATTAAATATTTATATTCTAAAATGGTGTTTGTAGAAGGATTTTTACCTTTTTATCACAGTTCATCACTTTTATGTCTTGGATGTCATTATTTTTTATGAGACATCATGTCCTATCTTCTTCATCATGAATTCATCACATTTATAGTAATTTAATATCATTTGTTATATCATGTCACAAGTTTTAAAAATTCTAAAATACTAGAAATATTAAACATTTAATGTGAAAAAATGTCATTAATTTTAAATTATACATGTAATATATTTCTCTATAAATTCCATTACAATTAAAACATTCTTTTCCTAAATCATCTAATCTAAACATAAATTAAATAGGAACATCATTTTATCAACCATCAGATTCCAATGAAATTAAATAAAATGATTATAAATGGGGGATAAACCATTAAAGTTCCACATAAAAAAATAAATTCCACTCCACACTCCTCAAAGGTACTAATTAACCCATGTATTTTACTCTTTCATAATGAAAAATAGTTGTTATTATCTTTCATTCATTCATATAAAATAATTCTTTACTATCATGCACAATAGGTCATGATTTACGTCACAATGGATTATTTTCTCTCATCACTCATAATATAAAATCATGTAGAGTAAATTATAATCATGAGTACGTGCTTCTTTTATATGGGCTTGTAGATGATATACATTATATAATTTCTATAGAGAAAATTCACATTAAATAATAAAGAATTTGTAATAAATGTTATGATGATTTTAGGATTATGGTCCTTAGGTATTTATGTTCAAAAATTAAGGATAAAAGGGGGTTATATATAAATAATACGTCATGATATAAAATTTAAGGTGCAATAAAAAATATCCTCTTGAAAATGAGAAGTCCCACTCCCAAGAATTCAATGTGAGGTCATGATCAATGT
Source organism: Viscum album (assembly GCA_963277665.1). Classification (NCBI taxonomy): domain Eukaryota; kingdom Viridiplantae; phylum Streptophyta; class Magnoliopsida; order Santalales; family Viscaceae; genus Viscum; species Viscum album. The sequence continues at coordinate 1,360,455,606 of OY728162.1, read as the reverse complement.
TAGTATAATGAATGAATTTCACCTTCTTGAAATTTTTTGTATTTTTTTCTACATTTTTTTAAAATTTATTCTTGTATGAGATCTCAAATCAACTACATAACCCTATATGATAAAACAAATGGTTTGGATATGGTGTTATTTTGAATTTCGAAAATACAACCAATATTTGTCTTAATTTGTTTTTTTCTAGTAATGAAAAAAATATAAGTAAACATATTATAATATGATCATTTTATAATACCCACACTAGAACATTTTTCCATACAACATAATATATCCCTTCTACGAAGACATTCTACACCACCATACTAAAACCATTAAATATCGGGATATATAAAGATAAAAATATAGGAGTGGATATAAATGGATTGTAAAAAGGATCATTCCTAGTGAGGTCATTCATGTTTTCTATGGGATAATCATGGACTAATAACATGGTAGTTCCAATGATATGGGTTTAACAATAAATGTTTCCTCAATCATTTTAATTGTTTTCTTCATAGACATAGGTTCAACAAGATCCAATACAAGTAATAGTTGGTGGGATTCCATCTTATTACTAAATAAATATTCTTAAGATATGAATAGAATGAATTTGGTTTATAAATCCTCAATATAATTGATCAAATGAATTTGGTAAAATCACTCATGCTATTCAATAATAATAAAAAATCAATCCACATAAATTTTAGAAATTAAATGAATGTAAATGTTAGGAAATTTCATTTAACCAAATCAACTACTTCAAAAATTGAGATTCACAAAAATAAAATGCCTACGAATCCCTCTAACAATCAATTTCTCATTTTACTCATTCAATTTAATAATATTAAATATTTGAAACAAGATAAAAATAGATTTCAAGGAATATATTTTTACATTGACCATTTCTGTTATGATAGAATACCTACTATGGGCATTAAATTTTAATTTGATTTCCTAGAAGTGGACATAAACTATGAGAGTAAAATAAGGTGAAGCATTGAAACTCACAATCTACTTTTCCATGAAGCTCTAGTACCATTGTGTAGCCTCTATTTCTATGTGGTGGTTTTATTATTTGTGGTTTGGTCAACCATTTCTTGAATTCATCAAATTATTTTCTTTTCTCTTTATCAACATTTAACAAAACATATTTTAATAGTAATATTGATAGAGGGAGTGAAATATAACTTAAATATTTTGTTGAATATTCTATAAAATTATATATATCTAAAAGTATCCAATATGTTTATGTTCTTCTAGATTTATAAATGAATTTATTAATCAATCCTTTAAATTATATTCCTCAATTATTTTCACTTAATTTCTATGGCATAACAATATTCACTGTTTTATAATGAAATGAAATTTTTCAAAGAAAAAAATAATTTTTTTTTCAATGCATGTTTTCAGAACCTATTATAATTTCCCAAAGAAATGATCAAAATATTCTCCTATTATATTATATTAATAGAGAAAAACTTCTATGAAATCATCAATATCATCCAAGAAAATACTAACCATACATTGTTGAAAGGTACCTTGGGAGTTTCATAGAATGAAAGGTATACTCTTATAGGAGAATATAATAAAGGGGAAGCTGAAGGTAATATTATCCCAGTCTTATTAAGAAATTAGTACCAGAAATTATCTAGGAAATCCATATGAAAAGAAATAGTGAGTTGTACATGCTAGCCATTGTAATATATGAACAATTAATGGGATATGGAAGTGATATTTTCCAGTAATTTTAATATCCTTCCTATAATCTATACAAACCGTCTAACTATTTTTTCACTCACATGGGGATAAGTTAATTATTCTCTTTCTTAATATTGGAAGAACTAGTTTTCTTGGGTAAAACATGAATTGGGATGACTCGTTATGAATCATATACTTTGTAAGTTATTTTATATGCTAATTTTTTTCTATATCATTATAACCAACATCTATAATAATTTGATTAATTCATCTTCAGAGCTATCTAAATTATCAGAAATAACATTCTAAAAAGTTTTTCTGAGTATAGGACGTAGGTTTTATCTCCTTGACATCTCCTAAACTATATACGATGATATAGAAATTTATTTTAAGAAGTCCTGGAAGAGTTTGTTCTTGGGTGTCGGATTGATTATTATCCACGATCACCAGTAGTTTCTCTCCTTCCCTAAACTAAAAATACATTAAATTTCATGGGATTTCTTTTAACAATATACATGGAAGTACTTTAAGGGATGTTATTAAATTGAATTCTCCTACATATAAGGATATAGTATCCTATGTGGGAGAGATCATATTTTGTTACTCATCATTAATTATTGAATAGAAGAAATCATATACCACCTATTATTCTAAGAATTGCTGTTGAATACCTAAATATTCAATTGGTTCCATAACTTATTCCAGGTTAATTTCATAAAGTGAATGATTTGTTGATGGATGCATTATTTCATCAAGAATGTTGAAGTGATCTGTTCTATCTCCGAGATCTATTTAGAGTTTTTTTATGGAAATTGATAGTGGTATTTCCAATAATTTTAATGATATTTCTAGAATAAAGGGTTAGTGTAATGAATTTATATATTCGTCCATATTCAGTACATAAAAGTCGACTGGGAAAAGTATATTTTTGACTTCTATAATTACATCTTCCAAAAATCCAATTCATAATACTATCAATATTTTTTCTTCATGAACGACTACTATGGTAGGTATTAAATCCATAATATGGAAATATTATTATTAATATTGAGGAAATTATTTTATTGAATCACCTAGACCACATAATGAATCAGAAGAATTTAAAGATCCAATTGTTTTGGGATACTGAATTTGTTTTGGAATTAGAGGCATGAAGAGGGATGAAATTGTTCTTCCAAATATTATTCTCTCCTATCCATCAATTCTGAATATTGTTTGTATATATATATGAGATTTTTTTCTAATTTTTGGATTTTTAGATTTCTTACAATAGTGGGATTTTGATTTTATCCTTCTGGAAGGATTCCTAAAATTCTTATTTATTTCTTCCTTCATATCTCTTGAATGTCTAAATTAATTTATATGGTATTTTTTCTTGATTATAATTATTTTATCTTTATTTTTCATAGGTAATTTTTGGTGTTTCATTACCAAACCTTGTTCATGTTGAATCTTTATTTTGGTCCCCTTGTTTTTTATTGAAGGATGGATTGTTCTTTAGAAATTTTCCTAGAATTATCAACCGTACGTTGAAAATTTGGTTAGATCTCTTTTCAAGTACATGTTGTAATCACACTCAATCTTTACTTGGGAATTGAGATATTTTTTTGAATATCATTCTTGGATTCTTGGATTGAAATTACATAAGAGTCTCATCTTGATATATTAGTATATGTACCTTATTATTATGCTTGGAAATATGTAATCCAGGTTAGTTATTTTAATTACATAATGACGGTTGCTCATATGGTTTTTTTGGAAAGGTTCATGTTGGAGGTATGTCTACCTATACAATGACATATAGTGTTGTTAATATTATGGTGGGTTATGATATTGATAATACTATAACATATATGGCTCAGGGTATTAGCTTTATTAGGATGATTTTAGTTGGATTTGATTATTTATATATTGCATTTTTTCAATGTGATGACATGAAATGTTAAATTATAAATTCCATGGATTAAAGGCTTCAACACAACTTTCTATCATTGGAATTTTCGGATAATAGTTTATAAAACGAGTAGGAGTATCACATAAACCAAATACCTAAGAGAATCTTATTACCCACCTTATTTCATCATATCTGTTTAACATACTATCTTGGTGAGGTCTTAATCCCTGTTTCAATTAAATTAAATCAATTATATTTTCATACCTCTTGGATTCCACTCACACATAAACCAATTATCCAAAAATAATTGTCTGTTATACATAATCATCTCAATATGAACATTATCTTCTACCAGTGATTATTTAATAATTTCTCATCAAGATGAGGCATCTGGATAATTTTATTCATTTTTTAGAATTCATCTATAAAATAAAAAAAATAAGTGATACTCTTCTGATTCTTGATGTGTAATTGTTTATTAGAGTTTCTTGATGTATTCCAAATACACATAATGAATATCGCTATTTGATATGTATGATGTAAATATCTATTTTAATTTTCATTCTCATTGATGTAGGGATGAACTTATATGTGAATCATCTTTTTTATATATTCTTAATAACTAATCTCTCTTGGTTATAGATTTTACACCCACTCCTTAGTCGCTCCTTTGTGTGAGAAAGGGAGTCATCTCCACTATAATTTGTCTTCATGTCATCCTCTCGGACTAATTCTCATTAAAACAAAGCCAAATTCTTATGCACAATGATTTGGGATTTCTCCTACAAGACCATGAATGTTTTTAATATAAATCATATTATCATATAATTTAAAATCATTATGTGAAGAGGGTATAATAAGTTGGTTTTGAAGATATGTAAATTGAGTAGAGAAAATATATCAAAAGTTTTTGTTGAGATTTATAGCCATGTTCACTGATTTAGAATGAACATAAAGAGTTTTAGTCAAATATGAATGTTTTATTTCCTCATAGAAATCTTTTAGATTGAAATTTCATAATTTGGTTAGTGTTCATTCAATTTCAGTGTCACCAAAAATAAAGGGAACTATTGATTTTCATTCCATTAAATATTAAATTTTTTGTTTTTTCACTACCTACCCAACAATGGAAACAAGTGGGAAACATACCTATCATGGTGCATTAATTTTTTTGTTACATATATATAGTAAGGATTATCTATCAAATTTGTTTCCTCGGAAAAGGATTGAAAACAAAAAAGGTGTGACTCTTTTAACGCTATTTGAGAAAAATTGATTTAAATTCACTTGGTTTTTGAAACTCAGAATTTAAAAAAATGATTGATTGAGTGATTAAAAATAATTGATGATAATGGGAATCAGATAGATTATGGATAGACTTAGTTCTATGTTATCATCATTTCAAAATTTTACAAATTCTTATTTTTCTAGATGGTTAGAGAGAGATTCCACTATTGATTCTTCTCTCTTCCATGGACAAATGGTTATTTTAAGGGTATCCCTAATATAAATCACAAATCAATGTACCCTAATTCTTGGTATAATAGAATTTCAATTGGTCTTTTTGATAAATTAGGGAACATTCCAATTGTGTATTGTAATTCCTTAATTAAAAACTATCCCAATTACAAATCCTCACACGTGGAAGTGATTTCCGAGCACTATCCAAAAAACAAAAATATATTCCATAGTAAAAAGATGGGAATTTTGTGTAGGGAGATATGGTTCATATACCATTAAAATTAAAATTAATATAATCTAATCTCATTTCAGATCCAATGGGAATTAAAATTGAAATATCATTTGAAACCAGTTGGAAGAAGGATGAATAAGGTATTATTCACTTAAATGAATAAAGTCAATCACAACAGTTGGTAAATCTTCCCTATTTCCTGAAAACTCATAGAAAATATCCCTCTATTGATGGGTAAGTATATTTTATTTTAGAGATGGAATACAATATAATAATGAAATAATGTAAATTAAAAGATAAAAAATAAGCAATGCAATGCAGTGACAGTGTTTCCTCTTCTAGCGCTTCCCCTTTTTCCCATTACGACCATTCAAACCAAACCAACACTTTTATTTATATGCTTCGAAAAAATACTTATTTGTAATAAATGTGAATATAAATGCCTAAAAAAATATCGCTCATCCAATGGTATTCAATTTTATTCCTCGCTTCAACAATGGATTTTTCAGGGACAATCAAATTACGTTTATGTCATGAATGGGTGTTTTAAAATGTAAAATAATTTATGTATTACCCTTGTAACGATTTGTGACACGAAATTAAAGGCTTAAGTAATTGATGTGTGTTGATTTGTGTAACAAACATGTGTAATGTCATGCCACATGTATTCATCATGAAAAAAGATTCTCTTCATTTTATCTTTTAATTACACCATAAATTCATCATTTATTACATCGTAAATAAATACATACGATGTTAAAGGGTTTTTTCCAGCAGTTGTTTGTAACACCACGAGATTTTATGAAAAATATTCTTTTTAATTACATTAATGTCTTGTGTTGTACGCTACACCAAAAGGAGCTTGCACAACACACATCCTTGACTTGCCTTGCATTGCACGCAATCGCAACCTTCCTCGGTAGCGTGTGTAGTACGCAATACTGAGTTTCACGAAAAACGATATGCTATTAAAATATTATTAAAACTAGCCGTTTTGAATAGTAATAACCACTTTTTGAAATTTTGTAAATTTTATTTTTCAAAATGGACTTCATTATTGGATTCGGAGTATCGAATTTAGCCTAAGGTGAAATTTTGATACTTTTCGGATAACTTTCATATTCTGATGAATAGTGAAAATTACTAAATTATAATTAAAAACAACTTTTTTAATAAAAATAATTAATAGTGATAAATTATTAATTTGAATGGTTTTAAAGTATATTTATAATATATTTTTACAATTTAATACAATTTTGGTCATTAGATGTAATTTCACATTTAAACCAGAGATAAACAAGTGTCAATCTTTTGATAGATATTGTTTCTTAAAAACACGCTATTTATTTTAACAGTGGGATTTAATTATAAAATTAATTAATGCAACTTCTATGTTATGAATTTGGTAAAATAGACTTCATTTTTGAATTCAGAATATGAAATATATCTTAGGATGAAATTTTGGCATTATTCTGAAAAACATCAATTTTTGATGAATAGTGAAACTACTAAGTGATAGTTAAAAAAACCGAATTTTTCATAAAACATAATGTTACCGCTTCTGTGAATGGAATCTCAAAAATCCGAGAGACACAGTTGGTGTCAGTAAGTAAAATGTGGTTCAATGAGATGAAAATAATTTTTGGTGAATAGTAACTTTTTACCTTTTTTACCACGGTTAATAGTAAATAGGGTAACTAAGGGTAAATACGATATTACTATTACCCTAACACATGTCCTAATTCTATTGGATAAGTTTAATTCGACCTAAAACAACCTTATGAATATAAAATGACCATTTAGGTCCACTTGGATTAGATTATGACATTTAATATTATTTTATTTAATGAATAGTTAAAATAGTTAAAATCAATGTTTAATAACTAAAACATTTTTAATATGGGGTTATACATAAGATAAATTCGACTATAAATATTCATTAGAAACATAAAAAGCTTTCCTATATAATGATACCTTATTTATAATTTTTAGACTTTAAATAAATTAATTTATTTATGACACAACGATGATGTAGTAATTACCCTTTTAAGGAAATATTAACATAATTGATGTTATAAATGATCAAATTAATGTAATCTGAGACTTTTTATGAATTCCACTAATTTTCTAGGTTACTATGATATATTAGTGTTGATTTAACCAACTTGTTTCGAACATTTAATTCTGTTATGACTTTCACAAAAATCATATATCAAATAGTGTCAAAATTGACACAAAATAGTTTTTAAATCAAATATTATATTATTAATTGTTATTTTATTCCTAAAAATCTAATATTCGGCCCAATGACTTAGATAAGGATAGATATATTAATAATAAACAATTTGGGGTTCGTTTGGCATTTTATAGTAAGTTTATTAACCATATAGTGTAAGAAAACAAAGACACGGTAAAAGTTAAATTATTTAACATAGAGTTAAATCTAATTGATAAGGTTAAAATAATAACCTAAACTTGTCTAAATACTATTGGTTGATAGGATTTCGACCCATCCCCACTTTAGATTCGAAATAAGACCCTTTGGAACCATTATAAACTGATTTTGACTTTAATGTAAAATAATATTTTGAGATATTCCTAAGGTGCCCCTCTCCTCCCTTATAAAAGGGTACCTCCTCCCCCTCCTCCTCACACCAATTTGAGCACTCAAGCTCGGAAAAACCCTGCCAAAATCTCTTCTCCACTTCCCTAGAAACATCCTAGAGGTTCTGGTCTTCCTCAAAGACCAATTTTAGTTCCCTAAGTGAAGGTTTCAAAGAGGCGTTCCAAAGAAGAGGTAATATCCATTACCGATCTTTTCAATTTCTTTCTTCTTCAACTTCTTCTTCTTTAGTTGTTTCATGATAAAGTAATAAAATCAGTATTTCTTATATACTGATATGTTATTATAAATATGAAACAACTCTAATTAACCTTCTATCCATCCTACGGAAAAAGGAAATCACCGCGCGTGCGTACGTACGGAATACCGTCTCCACGCCGTGGTGTAATCTATTTTCCGCCACCACCTTAATTGGATGGGTATAAAGGTGTAATGAGTAACTATATATGATTATTATAAAGTGATATTGATACTGAAATAGTATACATACACATCAACACAATTCCACGACCATGGGAACGATATCATCGCTCGTGCGTACGTACGGAATACCGTCTCCACGACGCGATGAGATTCATTCTCTATGTTAGCCATTTAAGAATGATTATAAAGTATATATAAGAAATAATAATGAAATATATGACATTATAAAGCTACTGGATTTATTTATATATATATATATGTATGTCATCTACTTACTTCCATATCAAGACAATAAGGAAAGGAAAACAGCATTCATGTATACGTACGGACTACCGTCTCCATGAACGGTGTTTTTCATTTTATTTATATATCTATTATAAATATATATATATACTGAATATATATGATATATAAATCATGTTTTATATTCTTTAAGTAAGTAAATCATGATATAAGTAATAATGATGTCAAGAACAACAAGTCAAAACACCTACGATAAATGAACCGATTTTACCCAAAACGCTTCTTTAACATGGAATTTACAAAAGAACGGGTAATATATTGTCATAAGTGAACCATATATGATATCATAACAATGAATATGATTCTTTAATAAGTCAATGACATTATTTAAATCATTATACAGGAGGTTCGGACACATACGAAGCAAATCGGACCTAAGGTAAGGGAAAATATCACAATCTCATTTTTATCCGAGATTGTTCATACTTTGGTATTTACTGGGGTGTATTTTATCATCCACATCCATGTTTCATAAATAATATTATTTCCATCCACCTACAATTGTTTAAATCCATTTTTACCCTTCGGTGAGTTTTTAGTAAAAGAAATAAAAGGAATCTTTTGTCGTTTTTCGTACGAGGTACTTTTTGACTTTTCCGACAAAAGTACGAAGAATGTTTTTTTAACTTATACGACATGAATGGATTTTTAAAACATTATTTCCAAGAAGCTTCCTTTAAAAGTTTTCAAGTTTATTTTTAATCATGTTCTTTTATTTTAAAGTCGTATGACATGTTATGAAAGGAAAAATGTCATTGAAGTAGAAAGGATATTTTCGTCAAGAATGGAGTTCAAGTATTTTATCAAAATTATTTTCCATCTAAGATAATAAAAGGGTTCTGTTTTTATCCCTATTATTACATGGATTTGATTTTGTTGTGATGGAAATATTTTTATGAATTCCTTTATCTTATATGAATTGTTTTATGATGTCATGATGTTTCAAGAATCCCATTTTTGTTACATGTGTTATGCGATGATGTATGATTTATGATTATGTGGCACACATAAGAAAGGATTAATTATAAGATGGGTGGGACCTATATCTCCCTCCAATTCACTGGGTAAAGATTTTATATCTCATGAGATAGACATGGCTGGAATGGTAGGTTATACCGGTTCAGTGAAACAGGACTGAAACGAGGGTTACTCGATTCAGAAAGGGACTTTGTCCACTAAGATAGTCTTGGCAATGAGTCTTGACTAATAAGAAATGATTCTCTATGAATATGTGTGAATGCCACAAAGTTTCATGTTTTAAGTTATGATTATTGTGATTACATTTCACTACCATGATTTATCCCATGTTATGAAATTATGCTCTCTTTTGCAGGTTATGATTTCCAAAATGTTATGTTCATATGAATACGATGTGATTGATATTTCTTTTGTTTACCCTTACTGAGCATTTGAGCTCACCCTATTATGTTTTCTTTTCCCCAGGATATAAAGAAAGGTTTTAGGTAAAAAAGGAAGATCTTTATGGGAGATATTGAAGATCTTTCACCACGATTAGAAGATTACGTTCCGAGTTTCCAAAGACACTAAACTATTAAGATCCTTGTGTGTGTGTTTTTGTTATGTACTAAGTATTCTGCAAATGTAATGTAATGTCCATGTACGTCAAGCTTCGGGTCTCTACAGTTGGTATCAGATGAAAGGTTTAGTCAACCTTTGGAAACTAGGATGCGAAAACGTTAGTGAGATCCCTAGAGATATTTCTAAGGTATGTCTAGGGATGTCCCTAAGGATAAGTATACGTATAGGATATAATCCTAGAACTACGATAACAATCTTATAATTTAACCTAAGATGTTAGATATTAAGGGTACTCCCCCTTTACTATGTTTTTTTCCATAGCATTATTTTGCCTCTCACACTTTCCTGTTTGGGTTTTAGAAAATGGCTGGAAACAAGATGATTCACAATAATGGAGGATATGATGGACAATGGAATGATATTCTTCATGAGCAACCAAATGAAATGGGATTTGGATGTCCAAACATCATTATTATGCCGAATCAGCAATCTCATAATATGATCAATAAAGTAAAATTTGGTAAGTTTCCTGACTCGACTAATAAGAGAAAGATGGAGTTCCATGATGATCATAGAGGAAAGAAAGATCAATTTCCCCTATGTAAATCGTGTGGGAAGAGGCATCAAGGAGAATGTTTCAAGGGAACTGGAAGATGCTTTGGGTTTGGAAAAGAAGGACACAAAGCAAGTAAGTGCAAAGGAAAATGGTCGGTTAACACCATGGATGAGGATAATGGTATTGATACGACATAAAAAATGGTTAAGTGTTTTAAATGTGGAATGTATGGAAATTATGCAAACAAATTCCCTAAGGGAAAGACTCACGAAGAGAATCAGTATGGTCATATGGGTAGTATTTATGTGGATGATGATGAAGAGACTACAAATGATATGTGAGATGAAATAATTTTTGAAGCTCGGTCAATGGTTTAATAATGTAGTGGAATGATTACATGTTTATCATGTGTAATTTTGTATAAGTAATCTCATGCTACAATGGAATAAAGAGACATCTATGGATTGTTACACTGTTGTCTTTCCTTGTGTTTTGAATGTGTATGATTAATGTTACCAGTATCCATGAAAGGTTATTCAGATATTTTTGGAATGTAGATGATATGCGCATAATGAAGGGATAATGATAAAATTAAATGTTTGATAGTATTCATGAGCTCATGATTTATATAAGGACTAAGTGATATCATGGTTTAGGTATATAGAATTTTGGGGATTTTGGTATGTGAAAAGTGTTAACTTTTAACTGCATTCAAGTTTTCACTATGGTTCAATGGGTATTCAAGAGAATACATTATTAAGGACTTTGAATGTTTGGAATGTGACCAACAAAACATATCTTATGATATATGGGGATCAACGATTGTATTAAATCTCTGGTAATCATTTTCACTATGTTATGAGAGTGGACTGCAGTATTATGGATAAGCCTAAAGATTGAAATGGATTATGTTGGACATAAGTGAGTATTATTTAAGGATAGAAGTTTTTTTATTCGATATTATTGATGGGATGTTATAGTAATGTAGTTTTAGAAAAGGGACAACCTGCAGGACGAGCGACAACCCATCGCGTCGGACAAGGATGTGGGAATCGAACCCACAACCGAAGTGTGACCGGCCTTTATCGCCTACCACTGGCCTACATGAAGTCCCTGTTTAGTAGAAACTAGTTTTATTATATTAAGCAGTATGATATATGAAGTATAAGTCCATTTTAGGAACCATATATGATTAATATCACTATAGAATGACTTATGCTAACCTTTTGTTTGAGACAGATGGAATGACCCATCATTCTATCACATGATCTGCTAACACATCACGAATAACAAATTCAACTTCATTTATTTAAGAGATGAAGTGGAAATTGCTCAAGGCACAAACAACATTGAGATTGTACCAAAATAAATTAAGTATTTATTCTAATTCAAATTCTTCAACTTTAGGGAAACGATCTTGAAAACCAAAAATGTTGTCCTACTGCTCTTATATCTAATTAATCAGATGGTACCTTAGATCGTCACAAATTTATGGATTTGTTATTGTTGAATTTTCTATAGCCATGTTCTCTAACAATTTCCATCAGAACATGATGGTTAGATTTTTCTTCCATATCCATATTTTCACCTATGTGGAAACCCAGTGATTAGTTTATTTGGGTAACCGTTATGTTTCATACTTTTGTTTTTAAAGATTGGTTTTGGTATTCCTTTTTAAGATGTGGGTTTCTATTAATGAAACTTTCGAGTAGTAAACCATTTATAACCCCGACGAATTTCGAGGGCGAAATTCATTTTAAGGGGGGTAGAATGTAACACCCCGAGATTTTATGAAAAATATTCTTTTTAATTTCATTAATGTCTTGTGTTGTACGCTACACCAAAAGGAGCTTGAACAACACACATCCTTGACTTTCCTTTCATTGCACGCAATCGCAACCTTCCTCGGTAGTGTGTGTAGTACGCAATATTGAGTTTCACGATACAACGATATGCTATTAAAATATTATTAAAACTAGCCGTTGTGAATAGTAATAACCACTTTTTGAAATTTAGTAAATATTATTTTTCAAAATGGACTTCATTATTGGATTCGGAGTATCGAATTTAGCCTAGGGTGAAATTTTGGTACTTTTCAGATAACTTTCATATTCTGATGAATAGTGAAAATTACTAAATTATAATTAAAAACAACTTTTTTAATCAAAATAATTAATAGTGATAAATTATTAATTTTAATGGTTTTAAAGTATATTTAGAATATATTTTTACAATTTAATACAATTTTGGTCATTGTATGCAATTTCACATTTAAACCAGACATAAACAAGTGTCAATCTTTTGATAGATATTGTTTCTTAAAAACACGCTATTTGTTTTAACAGCGGGATTTAATTATAAAATTAATTAATGCAACTTCTATGTTATGAATTTGGTAAAAGAGACTTCATTTTTGAATTCAGAATGTGAAATATATCTTAGGGTGAAATTTTGGCATTGTTCTGAAAAACATCAATTTTTGATGAATAGTGAAACTACTAAGTGATAGTTAAAAAAACCGAATTTTTCATAAAACATAATTTTACCGCTTCTGTGAATGGATTCTCAAAAATCCGAGAGACACGGTTGGTGTCAGTAAGTAAAATGTGGTTCAATGAGATGAAAATAATTTTTGGTGAATAGTAACTTTTTACCTTTTTTACCACGGTTAATAGTAAATAGGGTAACTAAGGGTAAATATGATATTACTATTACCCTAACACATGTCCTAATTCTATTGGATAAGTGTAATTCGACCAAAAACAACCTTATGAATATAAAATGACCATTTAGGTCCACTTGGATTAGATTATGACATTTAATATTATTTTATTTAATGAATAGTTAAAATAGTTAAAATCAAAGTTTAATAACTAAAACATTTTTAATATGGGGTTATACATAAGATAAATTCGACTATAAATATTCATTAGAAAGATAAAACAATTTCCTACATAATTATTTTTTATTTATAATTTTTAGACTTTAAATAAATTAATTTATTTATGACACAACGATGATGTAGTAATTACCCTTTTAAGGAAATATTAACATAATTGATGTTATAAATGCTCAAATGAATGTAATTTGAGACTTTTTATGAATTACACTAATTTTAAAGGTTACTATGATATATTAGTGTTGATTTAAACAACTTGGTTCGAACATATAATTCTGTTATGACTTTCACAAAAATCATATATCAAATAGTGTCAAAATTGACACAAAATAGTTTTTAAATCAAATATTATATTATTAATTGTTATTTTATTCCTAAAAATCTAAGGTTTGGCCAAATTACTTATATAAGGATATATATATTAATAATAAACAAGTTGGGGTTCGTTTGGAATTTTATAGTAAGTTTATTAACCATATAGTGTAAGAAAACAAAAAGACACGGTAAAAGTTAAATTATTTAACTTAGAGTTAAATCTAATTGATAAGGTTAAAATAATAACCTAAACTTGTCTAAATACTATTGGTTGATAGGGTTTCGACCCATCCCCACTTTAGCTTCGAAATAAGACCCTTTGGAACCATTATAAACTGATTTTTACTTTAATGTAAAATAATATTTTGAGATATTCCTAAGGTGCCCCTCTCCTCCCTTATGAAAGGGTACCTCTTCCCCCTCCTCCTCACACCAATTTGAGCACTAAAGCTCGGAAAAACCCTGCCAAAATCTCTTCTCCACTTCCCTAGAAACATCCTAGAGGTTCTGGTCTTCCTCAAAGACCAATCTTAGTTCCCTAAATGAAGGATTCAAAGAGGCATTCCAAAGAAGAGGTAATATCCATTACCGATCTTTTCAATTTCTTTCTTCTTCAACTTCTTCTTCTTTAGTTGTTTCATGATAAAGTAATAACATCAGTATTTATTATATACTGATATGTTATTATAAATATGAAACAACTCTAATTAACCTTCTATCCATCCTACAGAAAACGGAAATCACCGCGCGTGCGTACGTACGGAAAACCGTCTACACGCCGTGGTGTAATCTATTTTCCGCCACCACCTTAATTGGATGGGTATAAAGGTGTAATGAGTAACTATATATGATTATTATAAAGTGATATTGATACTGAAATAGTATAAATACACTTCAACATAATTCCACGACCATGGGAACGATATCATCGCTCGTGCGTACGTACGGAATACCGTCTCCACGACGCGATGAGATTCATTCTCCATGTTAACCATTTAAGAATGATTATAAAGTATATATAAGAAATAATAATGAAATATATGACATTATAAAGCTACTGGATTTATGTATATATATATATATGTATGTCATCTACTTACTTCCATTTCAAGACAATAAGGAAAGGAAAACAGCGTTCATGCGTACGTACGGACTACCGTCTCCATTAACGGTGTTTTTCATTTTATTTATCTATCTATTATATATATATACTGAATATATATGATATATAAATCATGTTTTATATTCTGGAAGTAAGTAAATCATGATACAAGTAATAATGATGTCAAGAAAAACAAGTCAAAACACCTATGATAAATGAAACGATTTTACCCAAAACGCTTCTTTAACATGGAATTTACAAAAGAACGGGTAATATAATGTCATAAGTGAACCATATATGATATCATAACAATGAATATGATTCTGTAATAAGTCAATGAAATTATTTAAATCATTATACAGGAGGTTCGGACACATACGAAGCAAATCGGACCTAAGGTAAGGGAAAATATCACAATCTCATTTTTATCCGATATTGTTTATACTTTGGTATTTACTGGGGTGTATTTTATCATCCACATCCATGATTCATAAATAATATTATTTCCATCCACATACAATTGATTAAATCCATTTTTACCCTTCGGTGAGTTTTTAGTAAAAGAAATGAAAGGAATCTTTTGTCGTTTTTCGTACCAGGTACTTTTTGACTTTTCCGACAAAAGTACGAAGAATGTTTTTTTTAACTTATACGGAATGAATGGATTTTTAAAACATTATTTCCAAGAATCTTCCTTTACAAGTTTTCAAGTTTATTTTTAATCATATTCTTTTATTTTAAAGTCGTATGACATGTTATGAAAGGAAAAATGTCCTTGAAGTAGAAAGGATATTTTCCTCAAGAATGGAGTTCAAGTATTTTATCAAAATTATTTACCATCTAAGATAATAAAAGGGTTCTGTTTTTATCCCTATTATTACATGGATTTGATTATGTTGTGATGGATATATTTTTATTAATTCCTTTATCTTATATGAATTGTTTTATGATGTCATGATGTTTCAAGAATCCCATTTTTGTTACATGTGTTATGCGATGATGTATGATTTATGATTATGTGGCACACATAAGAAAGGATTCATTATAAGATGAGTGGGACCTATATCTCCCTCCAATGCATTGGGTAAAGATTTTATATCTCATGAGATAGACATGGCTGGAATGGTAGGTTATACCGGTTCAGTGAAACCGGACTGAAATGAGGGTTACTCGATTCAGAAAGGGACTTTGTCCACTAAGATAGTCTTGGCAATGAGTCTTGACTAACAAGAAATTATTTTCTATGAATATGTGTGAATTCCACAAAGTTTCATGTTTTATGTTATCATTATTGTTATTACATTTCACTACCATGATTTATCCCATGTTATGAAATTATGCTCTCTTTTGCAGGTTATGATTTCCAAAATGTTATGTTCTTATGAATACGATGTGATTGATATTTCTTTTGTTTACCCTTACTGAGAATTTGAGCTCACCCTTTTATGTTTTCTTTTCCCCAGGATATAAAGAAAGGTTTTAGGTAAAAAAAGGAATATCTTTATGGGAGATATTGAAGATCTTTCACCACAATTAGAAGATTACGTTCCGAGTTTCCAAAGATACTAAACTATTACGATCCTTGTGTGTGTGTTTTTGTTATGTACTAAGTATTCCGCAAATGTAATGTAATGTCCATGTACGTCAAGCTTCGGGTCACTACATTGTTTCTCTATTTCTTCCAGATTATACACTTTGAATCCTTGTACTTGGTTCTTTGTCTAAGAATAATCATTGGGAATCTTTCACATTAAAAATTCAACACTTCTAATAATGTTTTTTTCATCAGTACCTATATCCTATCACAAATTTTATAAATAGTTAAATTATAGAAATATTAATCAATTATATTGTAAAAATAATGTTTTTATATTATAATATGCATGTAAAATATTTCTCTGTCAATTCCCCCCACATAGAGATAATGTTTCATATATCATGTAATCTCAACATTAATTAAATAGAATTTTTTTTATTAATATTCATATTCCAATGAAATTACAGAAAATGATTATAAATGGGGGATCAACTATTCAAGATTCTAAACAAACATCAATTCAATGCCACACTCAATAGAGGGACAAATTAACCAACGTATTTTACTCTTTCCCATTAAAAAATTATGAATCCTTTCCTTTCATTAGTTCATATATCAGAATTCATTATTATAAAACATTCCATGTCCTGATTTACCTCATACCAATTTTTTTTCTCTGGTCCCTAATGATATAAATTAAAGTAGATTTATTCTCTTATCATGACTATATACTCGTTTTCCATAGGTTTATAGAAGACCTACATTTTCAACTATGAAAAGAAAAAATTTAAATTAAATGGTTATGGGTTTTCAATAAAGGTTTTATTGATTATGATTTTTCTGGTTGGTTTGAATTGATGTTAAAGAATTAAGGAAAGAATAGGAGGGTTATCTCTAAATCATATTTTAAGATATCTAAAGTGATGTGAAATGGAAAATATCCTTTCTGAAATAAAGATAACCTCTCCACAAAACACAAAATAATGTGATAATCGATGTATGTATAATAGAATAATTTCAACATATAGATTTATTCTCTATATATATTTTTATGTTTTTTAATTTTTTTAGAGAGTTATTATTATAAATATATAGCATCCAACACTTAACCATATATGATAATATCATTGGGTTTTTAATAGTGCTTCATTGTTTTTCGAAAACATAATCCATCATTTGATATATATTTTTTATTTTGACATGGATGGGAAAAAAGAGTATAATGAATATAACATGAACCTTTCCCAATTCCCAAGTTAAAACCCCCACATTATTTTAAAACAACATAATTTATCCCTTCTACCAATGTCTCCCTCAAGAAAACACTTAAACATTATAATATTATGAAATATAACAAAAATCATTTTAGAATGAATATAAATTTCCTGTAATTTGGATAATTTCTAGTATGGACATTAATTGATTCTATGGGATAAACATGGATTTAGATAATAGTGGGTCCAAGTATAATGGGTTAGTAATAAAAAATTCACCAAACATTTTAAATGTGTGTTTTCATAGTCAAAGAATAGACAAGATCTAATAAATGTTAGAACATGTGGCATATTGTAAGATCAATGGAGAAATATGCTCATGATGTAAATAAAAAGTATTTAGTCTACAAATCCTATTAGGTATGGAACATATAAACATGGTACAATCACTTATAACATTCAGTAATAATAAAAATCAATTCAAATAAATTTTAGAAATTTAATGACTGGAAATGGTAGGGGTATTTCATTTACCTGAATAAAATAATTTCATTAAATTGTTATTCATAAAAATTAAAATCTTAATATTTCTTCTAATTAGTAAATTCCACATTTTACTAATTAAATATCAATAAATTAAAATTTGTAAAAAATGACATCATGGTATTTCTATGAAAATTAGATCTCATAGACGAATCATGTTAGAAAGAAAGCTAACTATGGGAATGAAATTTTGTTTTTAAAAGATCTAAAGCCGATTTATTCTATAGGGGTAAAATAAAATTAATAATTGAAACTCAAATTTTGTATTTAAAAGATGAAACAATCTTGTTATATATCCTCATTTTCTACATAGTTCTATTTTCTAGTTTATACAATGTTTATTTTTCACTACATAAATTCCATTGAGAGAGTTCAAAATACCTTCTTGATGCTTTTCTTCTATATGGACACTTTTTGTTTCCTAGATAAATTTTTATAAACCATAATGTTTTGAATAAAAAACTAGTGAAAATACATTCTTTTTCAATTATTCTATAATTGGAATCAAGTCTATAACGCCCCAAATGTAGTTACCTAGAGTCAGTGCATTATTACATATCATTGGCATTATTACAAGAGATAAATTCCTGAATGAACGATTTTTCTAGTAGCCTTGGAATTAATAGATACATACATATGTTTTACATTACATAATGAAATACATAAAACCAGCATTGTGTCCCCATTGAAAACACTTATAACCCATAGCATATTTCTACAGGTTAATCATGATATACTTTTTTATGTCATGGAAAAAATAAAACATAGAAAGGGGTGATCTTAGATGCTAAGTAAGGTTATCAATATTGCAGAAACATTCATAAATAAGCATAAACATTTATGGCAATGTATAAGATTAAAACACAAGCCATTTAAACATAAAATTCATCACTATATGTCAAATATAAATCAAAAAAATCCATTTACTTATTCCCACAGATATTCTAGTAGTCTAATAATCACATGTAATATCAAAATACAATATCATAATGATGTAATGTGCAATTCCAGACATCATAACCACATAGTAATGGCCTCATGCCAAGAATACAAATAAGATTTTTTCAAGGCCTTGTGCCCAGGCACTAGTTTGTCTAATGAGACGACCCAACACATCTAGGATCTATATCAGGCTCCACCCGTCACATAATAAGTCCAATTAATTCCTCATATTTAAAGGTTATAACACAATCTAAACATTTGTATTAAAACTAGCATACAAAATATAAATATTTTAACCACAAACCATTAATGGTATAAAAATAAAACATATACAATCAAACATGACTCATTCAAAAAAATATGGAAGATTGAATTATAATAAATTATCCTCAATGGAGAATAATAAAGTATAATGACATCGATGAAAACAATCATTAAAATTATTTGAGAGAAATATACCCCTTCTTGTTGAAAACATTTAAAAGTATCACTATTTATCAAGAAGCAGTTTTAAATAGATATTTGAATAAAAGTGTCCCATACCATTTTGAATCTTTTAAAATGAATTTTAATGTTTAAAAATTAATTTCCATATAAATAAATACTTAAACCCAATTTTAAAACATATACATTAATGAAAAAGAATTAGAATAATGAATCTTTAAAACATTTAAAATGATATAATTGTCAGTGTTTATATCCAACTGAGAGACACTTGAATAGAAATAATTTAGGTAATAAAAACATTATAATATCATTAGAATAGAGGGAATAATGATATACTATGCCAAAGTACAATATATACACCATATAAAACTGAATTTGCGCATAACAACAAAGAATTCTCAATGGAATGTAAATTGAGATAAAATCCCTTATAAATATTGCAACCTTAGGTTAAAGATAAATCAACGACAAAATTATGTCAGAAAAATATAAATAAACATAATAGGATTGGATATTAGGTGTAAACAAATATGAGTAAATTCACACATATTCTTTTAAAAACAACACCAATGATGTTTAACTAAATGAATAGAAATTGTGTAAAAATTACTCTTATCAAGTTCATATCGCTGACTTGAGAATTTATCAATTGAGTGATTATGTGTATCAAAAGTATATCCCCAAAAATGGGAGTGAAAATTACTAAATAAGTAAATAAATAGTTATTTCACACATAATCATGGTGTAAAATAGTTAATGAATTTTCTGTAGAAGCCAATGAGTTGAAATTGAAATTTGAAATTCCCTTACCAATTTGGTAACTTACGAAACATACACGCCATGAAAGAAGGATCATGAAATGATGATGTAAATACCAATAAATTAAAGTATATTACACAAATAAGACAATCATGGGCATTAAATACACCTCACAAAAGGTAATAGTAGAAAATATATCTAGAATCTCAAGGGAATCAAAAGTGATATGAAAACCCGATACCACGTTGTAATCAACTGAGCCGTAAACTAAAAGTTAATAACCACCCTTTGAATCACAGAATATGATGAATATATATATAATCATGATAATATATATCAAAATGAAGTAAAAAATACACCACACTTAATAAATAAGTGGTGAAAAATAGAAAAATCATGAAATTAAATGTGAGATAATAAACCCCCTACCTCATGTCCATCATGAAAAGTATGTTCCATGTTCTTCCTTTAAATCGGGTTACTCCATTTGTTATGAACCAAAAGGATTTCTTGAAGTGACTTATGCCTAAGAAAAAGCTTCTAAGTAGAATATAGGGATGTTGGGAGGTTAATTGGTTAGTGGTAGGATGAGACAAGGGGTTTGATAGGTGTGAGTAATGTGTTAGAGGTGGTGGCTTTGTATAAGGGGAGGAGGGGCACTTTAAGAATGTCTTAAAATATTTTTTTTATAATTATCATTAGTTTCTAAAGGTCCAAAAAAATTAAATTTAAATAAAATATTTCTCTTGTTCGATATAAAATCCTCTAATAAGAATTGAATAGGTTTTGGATATTGTTTCAATCTTTATAATCATATTTATTTAAATCATTCATTAATGAGGTTAACACTACATAATTATTATGTCATAAAATTTTTTATTTATCTTACGTCTAAAAATTATAAAAAAATACCATGTAGGAAATATTTTTAGATTTCAAATGAATATTTATATTCCAATAGATAACTTATATAACCACATGTAAGAATTTATTTACTAAAAGATATATGTTTATGTCATTTTTGTCATTATTTTAAACTAACTAATATAAAGTGGAATTATCACTATTAAGTGGGACCATGGGGTCCCAAAATCGACCCAAGGATGACCATGGTCGTAAATGAATCAACCAATTGGATTAGGACATATGTTAGTGTAATTTAATATTATTATAATATTATTTTTACCTTGAATTACACTATTTATCTTTAACCATGGTAAATAAAAGTCAAAAGTTACATTTCACCAAAAATTATTTTCATCTTATTGAATCTCATTTTATATAATAATAAAATCCATGTATATAGGTGTTTCAAAATTCAATTCATCGAAGTGCTAAAATTTCATTTAAATGAAAAAGTTGGTTTTTAGCCAATACTTAGTGTTTTCACTATTCATCCAAAATTGTAGTTTTGTAGAAAAATACAAACAAATCAGCCTAAGATATATTTTAAATTAAAATTCAAAAATTATTTCTATATTAACAAATTCAAGACCTATATGTTTCATAAATTAATTTAAAATCAATTCATGTTGTCAAAACAATAAGCATGTTTTTAAGAAATAATAACTATCATAAGATTGACACTTGTTTATGTCAAATATCAAAGGGAAATCACTTCCAATGACCAAAATTGGAATAAATGGTAAAAATATAATCTAATTACACTTTAAAACCTATTAAAAAGATAACTTAATCAAATAAACAAATTATATTAAAAGTCAGTTTTGAATTAAATTACAGTATTTTCACTATTTATTATAAAATGAATTTTATCAGAAAAATACAAAAAATTCACCCAAAGTAAAATTTGATGTCACAATTCTAAATAAGAATATTATTTTGTCAAATAGAACATATAAAAGTAACCAAAACTAGACTTAAAAATGGTACACCATCAAATGGCAGTCAATCGACCTTTTGAAGAATATTATAGTATTTATGATTTAAATTAGATTAATTCACATTTTAGCCATCTATACACAAAAGGTCAGATCCAATCACGCATGGAAAACCAAATTTATTAATAAAAAGAAAAGTGCTGAGACAACAGAGATGAGGAGAGAGGGAGGATAAAAATCATAGTAATCATATTCATCACACCCATACCTGGTCATGTGATCAGCATCAGCTGATTCCCATTCTGATTGAGTCTCATATTGTTTGAGCAGCTTCTTATAAACCGTAGTTTTTTCCATTTGATCCATAGATAACTTCTCAATATCCTTCTTCGCAGATGACCTAGTGGTCACAGTCCTCGAAACTGCAGAGTAGTCATTCCGTGGTTTCCTTATAACTAGGGCAGTCCTGACACCCTCACTGTCAGAGACAGTTATAATTTCTCCTCGAACAATTCCACTATATGAAACTATACTCATGTCCATGTCTCTTTCCTTGAACTCATCCTGAGTGTCTCCCACTTGCAGAGGATCGGTTCCCCAACTCCAGGAGTGGAGACCTTCACCCTTCCTTTGTCGCATCAGAGATGTTCCCCCGTTTAGCAGATGAAGAATTTTCTGTTTGGACATGCTGTTTTGTAAGAACATTCACCATTAAGGCAGGAGCGGGACTTAGAATATTAACAGTAGCATGATCATGAGCATTAGGAGGATCATAATATCAAGGTGGGGAAGCATCAATTGTCACCTCCTTGCCATCCCTAGGATTGGGCAGACCATGAGGGTCTGACTTCGTAGAAAGATCACTGTCCCTGGTGGCAAGCTCTGGCGGGGGTAAATCCATCAAATTCACCTTACGTTGAAAAATATTGGATGGGTGACCTAGCATCCCAAACACCTTACATGTAATTTCTTTGTGGCACAACTCCAAAGAATGGCCCACAACCATCCATTTAATGCAAAAAAGAGGGTTGTTTTCATATTCAACATCAATAAGAATTTGATCAGAGGGAATAGAAAGAGTAACCGTGTCAATGAGAGTGGATCTAAGATCGAATTCCACCAGAATTCAGGAAAAATTCCAATTCCTAACATCTTTCGTCTCCTTATCAAGACTGATGGGTGTTCTAATCATCATTCCAATATCATGCAAGATTTCTGGATGCCAAAGAAGACAAACATTTTAGCCCTCTATATTTTATTGGATAAATGTAAAAACATTAAAGAAACATGTTTAATCATAATATGGATAGTTATGTTCATTCCCGCCAATACAATGACTATGAGTTAACTACCACTTAAAAAAATAATAATATTATATTATTTTTCGGTATAACTAAAATTTGGGTGCAACATAAGATTTCAAATAAACCCGTTGTTGCGTATCAGGTATGCCATCGAACATTGCATCCCCTTTAAATTAAAATTAAAATTTAATTCACAAATATTAATAAATATGTAAATGTATAATTCATTATTTACATGGGATGGTACATCATTCCCCCTTTTAGAAATTTCGTCCTCACAATTTAAATTTGGTCTTGCAAACATCATTAAATGTTCCACATCAGAAAAAATATACAATAAAAATATCACTTTAAAAGAATCAAAGTGATGTAAAAATGACACCTGTTATAATCCACACTAGGATTCCTTGAAAACATGGATATTGAGGAGAAACTAAGATTCATGTTCTAACGGGGAGTAATAAAAAACATGATTATGAGAAAGTTAACCACTAGAAAATCACAAATGTGTGATAAGTTAAATGGTCTTTCTTTTCCCCGTAGGAATAGAAAACAGAAAACATTTTTTTATGTTCATTTTCATAAATATGGAGAATTTGTTATGATATTGACTAAGGACATAAGGAAATATACTTACTATTCAAGTGGAGTTTCATCCTTTAATAAGTTTCTACCAAAAACTCATCTTTTCTCCAAATGATGAGTATTCAAGATGAAATTTCACATATGAAGTGCTAGAATCAACTTCAAGAGAATCACATAATCCACAAAATATGAACTATATATTTTTCCTGTATGTAGACATTAACCAAAACCAAAATGTTTAGTACAAGATTAAATAATCTCAAAAAAGAATAATCCTTTTAAAAAGATAAATATTACTCCTAATCTCCAAAATTTTACAAACAAGGCGCAAAGTTCAACAAAGACCATTTAATAAACAGTTGTCTATAAAATTCATAAAAAAAACCAAACTAACATTGAAACCGAAAAATGATATGTATTTAATAACGTAGTCCTCCATAGTTAATCTTAACATTTATCTCCAAATACAATTGACTACTCTTGCTGTCTAATACTAAAGTGTAATTAACCAAATCACATATTACATATGATATGTTAATCACTTCCATTAATAAACCAAATAACCATAAAACATAGATTCCTCCAAAATAAAATTTCGAGCATTATTCCACAAATTAAATCCTATAGTATTCTATTTTAATTAGGCATATAGTGTTTCCTGAAAAGAGAGGACGTCTTCCAAAATAAGATGTGTCACTTAATCACCAAATAATTTTCCAACACTAAGTATATCCATTTGATGAAACTTTAGATCCCAAATAAACATATTATTGTTTAATAAAATCATTTAACTAAAACGAATTAGTCAAACTAACTAGGGACTTCTCATAGTATAGTGGTAGGTGATAAATCCCAGCCGCACTTAGTTTGTGGGTTCGATTCCGACAATGTTGGCCGATGCAACGGGTTGTCACATTATCTTCATGTTGTCATTTTTCAAAAAATATGTTTTATAAAATTCCCAAAATGAGATAAATTCATCAAGATAACCATTAAATAATTTAACCACAATTATTATCTCATACCTCACATTTTCATCCCAAAAATTAATAAACTATAATTTCTCCAAAGCCAAGGATCATATAAACCCAAATGGTTATTTATAAATATATCCAAAAAAGAAAATATAATTCTTCCTCTAGTAGAATTTTCATATAACAAACAGTTGGGTTACAAATACAATAGAAAAGTCATCCAAAGTAATCCCATAAACAATGAACACAAATAATTTTAAACATTTCTCCATCCATTTATTTCCACATAGGATATTCCTTGACCAAGAGGTTATCATATAAAATAAGGAATTGACTTGGGTAATGCCCAGGTCCCCTACATTTATAGAAAATGACCATAAATGTATTATTGGGATCATTTTTATTTTCTCCCATTGTACTCTTCATTTTTCCTCACCAATTCTTTACTTTATGTCCTTCTTTCCCAAACATAATTCATTTCTTTGTTTCATTAAGACACTTTCATGGGTGTTTCCTTCCACATTTCCTGCATGATGGAAATTGAGATTTCCTTTCTCAATTGTCTCCACTGCTGGAGCTCTTATCAATCACCACCTTTCTCTTCATTTTTGAGTCTTAGAGTTTGTTAATATATATTTTCTTGATCATATTTTTGGAAATTTTATTCGGCATGAACATGATATCTTTTACGCCTCTCAAAATTCCATTTTGTTGCTCATTTCCACCACCGTTCCCACCTTTTACATCATGTTCAATGTTATTATGAATTCCTTAGAATGGAACCATTGACTAAAACCCTAAAGCATTGTGTGGGTAACAATAGTCATAAAATCATTTAGATAATATCAGGAAACCTTATTTTCAATTTAAAACACCTTAGGATTAACCGAGGATATTTATTCTCATCTTATATTAAAATCCATCAAATTAGTTTGTAAAAGAAATGTGAATTGTCAAATGCATATCCCCAGGGAGTGTCGTAATAAAGAGTACAGCAAGGCCTATTGTCGTGCATCAGTTGCAATTCGAGTCATGCTCAAAGAGTTGTTTTTGGGTTTTACCCCTAAGTATATCTATGCCAGAGTCACCTCTACCTACTTGTATCCAGACAGGGATATATTTCTTGGAAGACCCACATAATGTTAATATTACTATAAATTTTGGATAATATTCTATACTAATCCAAAAATCCTATCTTATGGTAATGTTCTCTAATCAGAGTTTTTCTAAATCTAGTTTCCATGGTTTGAACTAAACTTCCTCTGATACCAAATGTAACACCCTGACCCTAGTTACCCAAAGTTGGTGCATTATTACATATCATTTTCATTATTATAAGAGATCATTTCCAAAAATAGAGATTAGATTAGTTTCCTTGGATGTACTAGATACTTACATAAGTTTTACATTACATCCTCAAATAAAGAAAAACAACATTGTGTCCCCTTTGAACACACTCATATCCCGTAGAATATTCCTGCAGGTTAATCATGATATAAGTATTCACATCCTGGAGAAAATAAAACATAGAAATGGGCCAGTTCAGATGCTCAGTAAGGATATCATTATAGTGGAAAATTTCATAAATAAGTATAAACATTTAAGGCAATGTATAAGATTAAAACACAATCCTTTTAAACATAAACTTCAGCACAATATGGAAAATATAAATCAAATAATGCCATTTACTTGTTCACATGGATATTCTACTAGTTGAATAATAACATTTAATATCAATAACTAATTTCATGATGACGGAATGCATAATGTTGGACATCATAACCACATAGTCAAGGCATCATTACAAGACTACAAATAAGATTTTGTCAAAGACTTATGCCAAGACACTTGTTTGTCTCATGAGTCCTACTAATGCATCGGGGAGATATATCGGGATCCACCCATCACATAGTAAGTAAAAATTCGTTCCTCATTTGAAAAGGTTGATACATAATCTATACATTCGTATTAAAACTAGCATACTAAATGTCAATATTTTAACCACAAACCATTAATGGTATAAAAAAGCACATCTATAGTCAAACATAAATCATTCAATACAATATGGAAGATTTTATTATAATAAAATAACCTCAATCTAGAATAATGAAGGATATTGACATAGTTAAAAATAATCATTAAAACTATTTGAGATAAATACCCCCTTTTTCTTAAAGACATTTAAAAGTCTCACCATTTAACAAGAAGCCGTATAACATAGATTTTTGAATAAAAGTGTCCCATAATACATTGAAACATTTAAATGGAATTTTAATTTTTAAACATTAATGTCCATATAAATAAATCCTTAAAACCATTTTTAAAACATGGACATTAATGAAAATGATTTAGAAGAATAAATCTTTGAAGCATTTAAAATGAAATTTTAGTTAGAGTTCCTAACCAAATGAGAGACAATTGAATACAAATAATTTATGTAATTATAACATTATAATATAATGAGAAAAATGGATTCATGATATACTTTGTCAAAGTACAATATATACACCATATAAAAGTGAATTGGTTCATAACAACAAAGAAGTCTCAATAGAATGCAAATTGAGATATAGATCCCTTATAAAGACCGTATCTTTAGTTTATGGATAAATCAACAAAATAATTTTGTGTCGCTAGTAAAAATACACCCAATATGATTGGATATTGAGTGTAAATCAGTCATTTTACATTCATACATATTCTTGTAAAAAAACCAATAAAATGGATTTTTAAATCAATGAATAGAAAATTAGTTAAAATTACTCTTATCAAGTTCATATCAATGACTTGAGAATTTATCAATGGAGTGATTATGTTTATCAAAAGTATATCCATTTAATGGGGGGTGGAAATTACTACATAACTAAATAAAGAGTGATTTTACACATAATCATGGAGTAAAATAATCAATTATGTTTTTGTAAAACCCAATGAGTGGAAATTGAAATTTGAAATTCCCTTACCGATTTGGTGACTTACGAAACATACACCCCATGAAATAATGGTCATACTATGATGATGTAAATGCCCATAAATTAAATTAAATTATAAATAGAATACAATCATGGGAAGTACATACAATGCAAAAAATGAAATAGAGGAAAATAAAGTATGAATACCACAATAATAAAAAGTGATATGAAAACCCTTACCACGTTGTAATCAATACAGCTGTAATACCAAAAGTTAATAACCGCCAAACAAATCAGAAAAAACCATGAATATAAATAGAATCATGATGATAAATATCAAATGGAAGTACACAATACATCACATGAAATAAATAAGTGGTGAAAAATGGAAATCTCATGAAATTAAATATGAGATAATAAACCCCTTACCTCATGTCAGACTTGACTCGTATGTTCTGTGTTCTTCCTTTAAATTGGGTAACTCACTATGGTATGAACCAAAAAGATTTCTTGAAGTTCCTTATAACTACGTTAAGGCTTATAGGTGGTAGATAGGGATTTATAGTGGTTAATTGGGCCATGGTTGGATGAGGAAAGGGGCATGAGTAGTGTGAGTAATGGGTTAGAGGTGATGGATTTTTATAAGGGGGAGGAGGGACTCTTTAAGAATGTTTTAAAATATTATTTTATTATATAATGATCTTTAGTTTCTAAAGGTCCAAAACACATTAAATTTTATGATAAGATTACTCTTGTTCAAAATAAAATCTTCCAATAAGTATTGGACAAGTTTTGGATATTGTTTTAATCTTTATAATCTTATTTATTTAAGTAATTCCTTAATGAGGTAAAAACAACATCATTATTGTGTCATAAATAATTTTATTTATAGTATTCTAAAAAATTATAAAATAATTTCAAGTTATAGGAAATATTTATATATTTGTAATGAATATTTATATTAGAATATATAACTTATATAACCCCATGTAAGAATTGATTTACTAAAATATATATGTTTATGTCATTTTTTAATTACATTAAATTAATTAATATAAAATGTCGTTATCACTATTTAGTGGCTCCATGAGGTCCCAAAATAGACCCAAGGATTCCTATGGTCATAAATTCATCAACCATTACGATTAGGACACATGTTAGTGTAATTTAATATTATTATAACATTATTTTTCCTTGAATTACCCTATTTACCTATAACCGTGGTAAATAAAAGTCAAAAGTTACTATTAACCAAAAATTATTTTCATCTTATTGAACAAAATTTTACTTTCTAATAACATCCATTTTTGTCAGAAATTTTAAATTCAACTCACAGAAGCAGTAAAATTTCATTTAAATGAAAAAGTCAAGTTTTTAGCTACTACTCAATGTTTTCATTATTCCTCAAAAATGGATGTTTTTTAGAATAATACCAAAAATTCAGATTAATATATATTTTATATTCTGAAATAAAAATTATTTCAATTTTAAAAAAATCAATACCTAGAAGTTTCATTAATTAATTTATAATCAAATCTTGTTGTTAATATAATAAGCATGTTTTTAAGAAATAATTAATATCAAAAGATTTAAACTTGTTTAGGTCCAATTTCAAAGTGAAATTACTTCAATTGACCAACATTAGATTTAATGGTAAAAATATAATCTAATTACACTTTAAAACCAATTAAAATGTTAATCTATCTATATAAATTTTTTTGATTAAAATGATGTTTTGAATTAAAATATTGTATTTTTCACTATTCATTAAAAAATGATTTTTATCAGAAAAATACCAAATATTTACCCAAAGTAAATTTTGATGTCCCAATTTTAAAGAAGAATTTTATTTTGTCAAATAAAACATATAAATGATACCAAAATTATATTTCAAAATTTTTCTCAATCAAAAGTTGGTAAATCGACCTTTTAAAGTATATTAGAGTATTCATGCTTAAGATTAGATTCATTCATATTTTAAGCATTTAAAATTTATTGGATAAACGTAAAAACATTTTATATACATGTTTAATCATAATATGTTTAGTTATATTCATTACCATTGATATAATAGCTATGTGTTAAATACCATTTAAAATAATAATAATAATATAATATTTTTGGTATAACTCGAAGGTGTGTGCAATACAAGATTTCATAGAAAACCGTTGTTGCGTATCGGGTATGCCATCAAACCTAGAATACCATTTAATGTAAAATTAACATTTAATTCACAAATATTAATAAATATGTAAATTTATTATTCTTTATTTACTTGGGATGTTTCATCCTTCCCCCCCTTTTAGAAATTTATTCCTTACAATTTTAAAATTGGGCTTGGAAACTTCATTAAAAGTCCCACATCAGAAAAAGATTCAATAAAACTATAACTTTAAATGAAATAAAGTGAAGTACAAAGGTCACCTAAGATAACCCTCACTAGGATTCCGTGAAAACATCGATTTGGAGGAGAAACTAAGTGTTAGGCTTTGATGAAGAGTAATAGAAAATATTAGAAAGAGAATGTTAACAACCAGAAAATCACAAACTTGTGATAAGTTTAACTCTCTTTGGTTTCCCCATAAAAAAAGTAAACAAATAAACAATTTTTTTGTTTATAGTTTTTTTTCATAAAGTTGGAGAAATTTTTTATGATATTTAGAAAGTAAATAAGGAAATATACTTACTTTTCAATTATAGTTTCATCGGTTAATAAATCTGTACGTAAAACTCATATTTTCTCCAAATAATGAGTATTTAAGATGAATTTTCACATATGAAGTGATAGAATCAACTTCTTGAGAGTCACTGTAATGGCCTGGACCTCCCTGGTCCATTACTTTGTGAAAATGTGGTGTTGGAGGTGTTCCGAGAGGACAAGGTGACTTATCCCCCAGCTGCTGCCTACCGGTAGCTCGGTCTACAGGTAGCTGCTGATTACCGGTAGCTCGGTCTACCGGTAGCTGCTGATTACCAGTAGCTCGGTCTACTGGTAGGTGCTGATTACCAGTAGCTCGGTCTACCGGTAGCTGCTGCCTACCGGTAGCTCGGTCTACCGGTAGCTGCTGATTACCGGTAGCTCGGTCTACCGGTAGCTACTGATTACCGGTAGCTCGGTCTACCGGTAGCTGCTGATTACCGCTAGCTCGGTCTACCGGTAGCTGCTGATTACCGGTAGCTCGGTCTACCAGTAGCCGCATCCTACCGGTAGCTGGGTTTACCAGTAGCCACGACATACTGATAGCTCGATATACTGGTAGCCGCAGTCCAGCAGTAGCTCGGCTAACACTTTGCCAAATTTCTAGTTCTGTGAACAGTGTTTCTATCGGTGAGGTTCTATCAGTGGACTTCTATCGGTGAGGTTCAGTGAACAATGTTTCTATCGGTGAGGTCCTATCGGTGGACTTCTATCGGTGAGGTTCAGTGAACCGTGTTTCTATCGGTGAGGTCCTATCGGTGAACTTCTATCAGTGAGGATCTATCAGTAGACTTGTGTTTCTATCGGTAAGGCTCTATCGGTGAGCTTTTCTTTCCTTTGCCAATTTTTTTAGTTCTGTGAATAGTGTTTCCAGACTTCATAAGAGCTACCGATTCCATACTTTGCCAATTTTCACGAATGAACAGTGTTTCCAGACTTCATAAGAGCTACCGATTCCATACTTTTCCAAATTTCACGAATGAACAGTGTTTCCAGACTTCATAAGAGCTACCGATTCCATACTTTGCCAATTTTCACGAATGAACAGTGTTTCCAGACTTCATAAGAGCTACCGATTCCATACTTTGCCAAATTTCACGAATGAACAGTGTTTCCAGACTCCATAAGAGCTACCGATTCCATACTTTGCCAAATTTCACGAATGAATAGTGTTTCCAGACTCCATAAGAGCTACCGATTCCATACTTTTCCAAATTTTGAGTATGTGAACAGTGTTTCCAGATTCACAAATTTGACGTTTTCTTTGACATAAAATACTTTTAAAACATTATTTTAAGGACTTTAAGGCCGATTCAAAGGCCATAAATCCTATATTAATTATTCCTAAGGCCGGGATGTTTTTACTTGGTCAAACCGCGTGGGTTAATGCGATCCGTTTTTAATGGAGAATAAACCGGATCTTAAACTGTCACCTCTCTAATTTTTTTTAAAAGGAACGAGATATCATTCTTCGTTGTTCTTCCACCTGGTTCTCATCTACGAGACGCTAGAACCTTGCAATCATTCTCATAGGAGTTTCACAATCAAACGTTACTCAGATCAATTCCGCTCTGTTGATGCAACCAAGTTGTGTCGATCGTTCTTCGATATAAGGTATGTTTTATCATCGTTCCTTCGGGGATCACCTTCTCTTGTTCTTCCTTCCATATTAGCATGTAATCTCCATGGTTCTAATGGGTTTTCTTGGGGTTGGTTGGTACTGTCGTACCGTGGCATCCTCTGGTGGATGCAGCTGTTGTGAGGAGAAGAGGACTGTGACCCGTTGTGTGGATAAAGGACGTCAAGAACTCTTCGAGGTAGGGGATTCATGGCTCCTCTAATTGTATATGTGCAATCATAGAATTATCATGATTTATCTCTTTGGATCACAATGAAATTGACCTAATTAAATACTTGAACCGGATTAAAAGAATTGGTTGATCGCATGCTGTTGCTTTATACCATGATAACAGTTTGCCTCATGTTTTCCTAGATATAGTGATATCTATGTTTTCTTTGATTTGTTGTTCGTTCATGAAAGAAATTGATAATGAACGTAAAGCCGGAATTAATTGTTAATTAATTGGCTAATGATAAAGAGGCATGTAAATTAATCTGGTTATTGCCGTTATTGTAGTTGTTCTAATTTGAGTATAATCAAATTAGGGAAGTAAGCATGGTTATTTAAATTGTGATAGCTTACTGATTAGGTATCCATGATTGGAACCTATGAATAACAAGTCTGTTAATTCAATATGGATTAGAGAACAGATTATGTGGGAATTTCTAAAAGGGTTCTGAGATACCCTCTTGTTTGTTAAAGGGACGAGATCCCACTTTGTGATGTTTGTTTTCCTGCTTCTTGTGCTGTGATGTGAGCCTGGATGGCTGTTGTGACATGTGGAGGCATGGAGACTTGTGGTTGTGGCAGCGGATGACGCCTAGTGTGGCGAGATACATCGGTTTATGCATATGGGTGTCGGGGAGGACACCAAGGGTGATGGTATGAGATGAATGTGATGGTTTGATGTTGGTGGTTTGGTTTGGTTGCTTATCTGCTTTACTTTTCCGCACTGCTCAAGGCAGCTGGTCTTGCTTACCCTCTCTTCGAAGGAGGCGAAGACACGCGGGGTATGCCACATGCTTTCCGTGTTTAGCCTCTCGATGGAGGATGGGTCTATGCTCTTTCTATAAGCGGCAAAGACTCGACGGGTAGTATATCTACTCACCGTGTTGAGCCTCCGTTGTGTTTAGAAGCATAGGATGTTTTTCTAGAATGCCTGGGAATGTGGAAAAGTAATTCTGTAATGAATGTTTGATTAAATGGTGAAAATCCACGGGGATGGAGATGCTGGAATTTAAAGGTGATGTGAATCTTAAAAAGGAGCAGTTGTTTTTGAAAGTGATGCCATTTCAGTTTAATGTGGAATTCTTCATTCTTAATTAATGTTTAAAGAATTATTAATGTACAGTGGAACTGATAAATGAGAATGGAGTAATCTAATAAAGCTCTTCGTTGTTTGTGTGCTTATAGGATACCTAGTCTTAGAAGTAGCAGCCTGGAGTCTGAGAGACGTTAGCTGCAGTTGTATCTAAGACTAGGTAATGCCCATAGTGTGGATGTGAGTTACTTATATGTTTTGTACTTTTTGTGTTTCTATACGCTACTCCACCATGTCGGTAAGGGCAACTGACACCCCGGGGATTCTGAGCCCTGGGGGGGTGTTTTCCCCAACATTCTGATGGGAGGTTGAATGGATGACTACCCCCTTTGGCCCCACTCTCTTCTCTTGGTAGATCCTTGTGCTGGTAGGCACAGTGGTTAGTTTTACCCATATATGTGTGTAGAGGGCTGTAATGGCTTGTGGTTATTTCACACACATATACTCTGGATATAGTATCCTATGGAATACTATAGGCGTAACGTGTATAGGCTGTGATGGCTTGAGGATCCTTACTCGGCGTATGGGCTGTGATGGCTTGAAGAATAATACTCGACGTATGATACACGTTATACGAGCTATGGTGGATCCTGGAAACTACCTGGTTACTTTGGTTGTGAGGACGGTGTGGTGCTTAGCCTAGGTGTCTGCGGGCAATCCTTTGTGGTGCACGAGGTGCAGATTGTGGAGCTTAGCCCAGGTGTCTGCGGGCAAGCCTTGGAGAGAGATGCACAAGACGTATGTCGTTGGGTCAAAGCGGAAAACCAGTGGGGAAGTAGTAGCGGGGTACCCTTGATATTCTTTACTATATTCTATTTTCTTATATGCGTTACTTGGTGAGAGTAGCCATGGTGAGGTTGGGAACTTAGTATACCTGTTTAGGTAATGAGTTAGTTTCACTTGTTGTTCACTGGGCTTTAGCATGCTTTCTTTACTTTTGCACGAGAGGCTTGGGGAGGATCCTACTGAGTATACTGTTATACTCACCCTATGTACATATAAACTGTTTTTCAGGTCACTTAGAGAAGGTTATAGATCAAGCTGGTTACTACTAGCTTGCGGTTGGAGGAGGAGCTGTTCGGGCTTGTGGTCGGTGTCGTTTTACTTTCTTTTGGGAACTTTTAGTTTTCCCTTTCAGTTGTAGTACTTTTGCATGACATTTCATATATGTACTTGGGTTTCTTTTATATTTCAGTTCTGAGTTGGAGTTGATTGGAGTCTATTCTATCTCTCTCTTCTGAATGTGTTCTCTTAGAGGGTAATGCCTCCCATTTGTATGTTTATTATACCCTCGGTGCTAGTCGCCAACCCGGGGCCTACTAGAGGCGGGACTCGGGGGTCATTATCTCCCTTCTCAAATTGCCGGCCCAGGAGGGGTACACTTTGTGGGGAGGGGGTCGTGACAGTCACATAATCCACAAAAGATGAAATATATATTTCTATTGTCTATAGATATTAACCAAAACCAAAATTGTTATTATAAGATCAGATAATCCCAAAAAGGATAATCTTTTATGAAAAGAAATATTAATCCAAATCTCCAAAATTCGACAAACAAGAGGCAAAGTTCAACCATGGCCATTCAATAAACAACATCCCATAAAATTATTCAATGTAAACTAAACTAAGATTGAAAACCAAAACGTAGAAGGATTTAATTACATAGTCTTCCACAATAAATCTTAACATTTATCTCCAAATAACATTGACTACTCTTAATGTATCATACTGTAGATTAATTAACCCAATCACATATTCTCTATGATAGGTTAATCACATACATTAATAACCCAAATAGACATAAAACAAACATTATTCCAAAAATAAATCAACCATTATTCCAAAAATGTAATCATGTAGAATTATATTTTCCTTAGGAATATAGTGTATCCTAAAAATAGAGAACATCATCCAAAAAAATATTTATCACTTAATAACCAAATAATTTTCCTACACAAAGGATTTCCATTTGATAAAACATAAGATCCGAAATCAAATTACTATAGATTAATAAAATCATTTAACTAAAAAGAATTAATCACAATAACCAGGGACTTCACGTAGTCCAGTGGAAGGCGATAAATCCCAGTCACACTTTGGTTGTGGGTTCTATTCCCATGACTTTTTCTGACGTGACTGGTTGTCACATGGTCTGCATGTTGTCCTTTTTCAGAAAATATATTTTATAACATTCCAAAATGAGGTAAATTCTTCAAAATAACCATAACATAATTTAACCACATTTTTTATCTTATACCTCTAATTTTCATTCAATAATTAATAACCTGTAATTTTCCAAAAATCAAGGATCATATAATCCCAAATGGTTATTTATAATTATATTAATAAAAGAAAAGATAGTTCTTCCTCGAATAACATTTTCACATAACAAAATATAGGGTTACACATATAAGAGAAAAGTATTCCAAAGTAATCCCATCAACAAATATCACTAATACTTTTAAACATTTCTCCATCAATTTATATCCACATAGTTCTTCCTTGAAAAATAGGTTATCCTATAGAATAGTTCATTCACTCGGGTAATGCCCAGGTCCCCTACATTTACGAAAAATGACTATAAATTGATTATTGGGATCATTATTATTTTATTCCATAGTACACTTCAATTTTCCTCGGAAATGCATTACATTATGTCTTTCTTTCCCACACATAAATCATTTCTTTGTTCCATTGAGATATTTACTTGGGTCTCTCCTTCCAAATTTCTTGCATGATGGAAATTGAGATTTCTTTTCTCCATGGTCTCCACTGTTAGAGCTCTTATCATTCACCACCTTTAACTTCTTTTTTGAGTCTTGGAGTTGGTTAATATATATGTTGTTGATCATATTTTTGGAATGATGATTCGACATGAACAAAATATATTTTACTTCTATCAACATTCCATTTTGTTTCTCATTTCCACCACTGTGGCCACATTGTACATCATGTTCGATGTTACTATGACTTCCTCGGTATCTATCCATTGACTAAAACAAGAAAGAATTGTGTGAGTAACACTAGTCATAAAACCATTTAGAGAATATAATGACACCATATTTTCAATCTAAAACACCTCAATATTAACCAAGGTTATTTATTCTCATCTTATATTAAAATCATTCAAATTAGTTTGTAATGAAAATGTGAATTATCTTAATAATATACCCAAGAGTGTCGTAACCAAGAGTGACACAAGGCCCATTATCGTGCACCAGTTCCCATTTGAGTCTAGATCAAAGTGGTGTTTTCGGGTTTTACCCCTAGGTATATCTATGCCAGAGTCGACTCTACCTGCTCGTATTTAGATAGGGATGTATTGCTTTGAAAACCCACTTATTATTTACATTACCAGAAATTTTTGATGTTCTTCTATATTAATCCCCAAAGTTTATCTTTGGTTAATATTCTCAAATCAGAGTTTTCTAATTCTAGCTTCCAAGGTTTTTAGTAAACTTCTTATGATAAAAAATTTAATTCCCCGACCCTAGTCATCCTGAGTCCGTTCGTTATTACATATCATTGGCATGATCAGAAGAGATCATGTCCGGAAAGACTGATTCGTTTAGTATCATTTAAAGTACTAGATATATATATATATGTTTCACATTACATCATGAAAAAAAGAAAAAAACATTGTCCCCCCTTGGAACACACTCATATACCATAGCCTATTCCTACAGGTTAATCATGACACTTCTTCAAATACTTGGAAAAATAAAACATTGAAAGGGGTGAGCCCAGTTGCTCAGTAAGGATTTAAATATAGTGGAAACATTAATAAATAAGCATAATCATTTAAGGAAATTCATAAGACTAAAACATAAGCCTTTTAAACAAAAATTTCAGAAAAATATGGAAAATATAAATCAAATAATGCTATTTACTTATTCACATGGATATTATACTAGTCAAATAATCACATGTAATATCAATTGCTAAAATCATGATGATGGATTGCATAATGCCAGATATTATAACAACATAGTCAAGGCCTTGTGCGAGGACTACAAATAAGATTTTTTCAAGGGCTTGTTCCAAGACCCTAGTTTGTCCCATGAGTCCTACCAAATCATCGAGAAGCTATATCGGGCTCCACCCATTACTCACTATGTATAATTCATTCCTCACATTAAAAGGTTGAAACATAATATAAACATTCATATTAAAAATAGCATACAAAATGTCAATATTTATACTCCAAACCTTGAATGGTATAAAAATATCACATCCATAGTCAAACATAACTCATTCAATACTATATGGAAGATTTTATTATAATAAATCAAACTAAACAGAGAATAATTAAGGACATTGACATAGATTAAAATAATCATCAAAAATATTTGAGAGAAATATCACCCATTTTCATAAAAACAATTAAAAGTCTCACTATTTATCAAGAAGCCGTTTAAAATAGATTTCTGAATCAAAGTGTTCCATACCACATTGAAACCATTAAATGTAATTTTATTTTTGAAACATTAATGTTGATATAAATAAATCCTTAAAACAAATTTTAAAACATGGAAATCAATGAGAAATATTTAGAAGAATAAATATTTAAAAGATTTCAAATGATATTTTTTGTTAGAGTTCCTAACCAATTGAGAGACGCTTGAATACAAATAATATAGGTAATAAAAACATTATAATATCAACAGAATAAAGGGATTAATGATATACTATGTCAATGTACAATATATAGACCATATAAAATGAATTTTCACATAACAACAAACAAGTCTCAATGGAATGTAAATTGAGATGAAATCCCCTATAAATACAGTATCCTTAGGTTAATGATAAATCAACAACATAATTAAGTGTGAAAATATAAATACACTCAATATTATAATATAATTAGTGTAAATAAATCAAAGTACATTCACACATATTCTTATAAAAACAACACCAATGACTGGGATGTTTAACTCAATGAATAGAAATCGAGTTAAAATTACTCTTATCATGTTCATATCGATGACCTGCAAATTTATAAATGGGGTGATTATATGTATCAAAAGTATATCTACACAAGGGAGGCTGTAAATTACTACATAAGTAAATTAATAGAAATTTCACACATAATCTTGGAGTAAAATAACCAATGAAGATTCTGTAAAACCCAATGAGTGGAAATTGTAATTTGAAATTCCCTTACCGATTTGTTAACATACGTAACATTCACCCAATGAAAGAACGATAATAAAATGATGATGTAAATACCCATAAGTTAAAGTATATTACCAAAATAATAAAACCATGGGCCGTACATGCACCACAAAAAAGGTAATAGTGGAAAATATTGCATGAATCTCATGGGAATAAAAAGTGAGATTGAAACCCCTTACCACGTTGTAATCAATCAATTCGTAAGAGAAAATGTCAGTAACCACAAAATTAATCATATAATACCATGAATAGAAATATAATCATGATAATATATATCAAATGGTAGTACAAAATACACCACATGCAATAAATAAGTGGGGAATAATTGAAATCTCCCGAAATTAAAAGTTAGAT
The DNA here is from genome assembly GCA_963277665.1 of Viscum album. Lineage (NCBI taxonomy): Eukaryota > Viridiplantae > Streptophyta > Magnoliopsida > Santalales > Viscaceae > Viscum > Viscum album. Next base: position 1,360,416,346 of record OY728162.1, on the reverse strand, counting down.
AATAAACCCCTTACGTCGTGTCTGACTTGACTTGTTCGTTCCATGTTATTCTTTTAAATTAGGTAAAACCCTTTAGTTTAAACTAAAAATATTTCATGAAGTGCCTTCTACCTAAGGTAAGTCTTTGTGGTGGAATATTGGAATGTAGAGAGGTTAATTGGGCAGAGGTTGGGGGAGCCAAGGGGCTTTAGAGGTGTGAGTAATGGGTTAGAGGTGATGGATTTTACAGGGGGGAGGAGGGGCACTTTAGGAATGTTTGAAAATGATATTTTATTATATAATGATCTTTGGTTTCGAATGTTCTGAAAGACCTTAAATTCATAGATAATATGAATCTTGTTCGAAATAAAATCATCCAATAAGAATTGGACAGGTTTTGGATATTTTTATAAATAATTTATTTATTTTATGTATAAAGAGTATAAAGAATTACCATGATGTAGGAAATATTTATAGATTTAAAATGAATATTTATAGATTAACAGATAACATATATAACCCCATGTATGAATTTATTTACTTAAAGATATATGTTTTTGTCATTTTTGTCATTAGTTTAAATTAATTAATATAAAGTGTCATTATCACTCTTATGTATCCCCATGAAGTCCCAAAATAGACCCAAAGATTACCATGGTTGTAAATGTACCAACAAAATTATTGGGAAACATGTTAGGGTAATTTAGTATTCTTATAAAATTATTTTTACATTGAATTACCCTATTTACATTTAATCGCGTTAAATAAAAGTCAGAAGATACTATTCACCAAAACTTATATCATCTTATTGAACAAAATTTTACTTAATAATAACAACCATGTATGTTGGATTTTAGAAATTAAATTCGTAGAAGAATTAAAATTTCATTTAAATGTAAAAGTCGGTTTTTTAGCTACTACTCAGTGTTTTCACTATTTATAAAAAATTGATGTTTTTCAGAAAAATACCAAAAATTCAGCATAAGCTGTATTAGATATTTCAAATTAATAAATGATTTCTATTTTAAAAAATTCAAAACATAAGAGTTGCATTAAATAATTTAAAATCTATTCCCATTGTCAAAATAATAAGTGTGTTTTTAAGAAATAATAACTACCAAATGATTGACACTAGTTTTAGTCCAATTTCAAAGTGAAATTACTTCCAACGAGCAAAATTGGATTAAATGGTAAAAATATAATCTAATTAATCTTTTAAAAAATAAAATGTTAATTTTATAATATAAACAAATTTTATTAAAATGCAGGTTTGAATTAAAATAAATAATTTTTCACTATTCATTTAAAACGTATTTTATCAAAAATTTACAAAAAATTTAACCAAAGTAAATTTTAATGTCCCGATTCTAAATAATAATTTTATTTTGTCAAATAGAACATATGAAAGTTACCAAAACTATATTTAAAAATGGTTCTCCATTAAAAGGTGGAAAATCAACCTTTTATAGAATATTAGAGTATTTATGCTTAAAATTTAATTCATTTACATTTTAAGCCTCTAACATTTATTGGATACAATGTAAAAACATTTAAGAAACTTGTTTAAAAATAATATTGTTAGTTATGTTCATTTCCACCAATACAATGATGATGTGTTAACTACCATTTATAATAATAATAATATTATATTATTTTTTTGTATAACTAAATGTTGTGTACAATATAAGATCTCAAAGAAACCCATTGTTTCATATTAGGTATTCTATCAATCATAGAATCCCTTTTAAAGTAAAATTAATATTTATTTCAAAAATATTCATAAATATATAAATTTATTATTCCTTCTTAACTTGGGATGTTACAATGTCTAGTTTTTCTAAGGAAAAAATGCAGGTTTCCACTCGAAAGAAATTTCGTTTAATGTCATTTTTTCAAGTAAAAATGTGATTTTTTTAAAATAACATCTAGTATAAAACAATTCCTACCCCAAAATTTATATAGGTAGTATCCTCAATTAATTTAAATTTATTAGTCTTGTTAGTATACTAATAATAGAAATACTGTTTTTAATAAAATGTTATAGAAATGTATAACCTCATAGATATTTATTTGTAATTGTGGTGAAGGTGTATAATTTCCTCATTTGGAAAATGAGGTATGATTACATTGTACTGCTTTGTACAATTCCTAAATATTCTAAATGGGTATCCTCCTCCATCCAATGTAATATTCATAGCACAAAATGGGTATAAATGGATAATAATAAAAATGCATTCACATCTAGAATGAAATTTACGTGGAATTAGATTGAGTTTGAAGCTGTATAACAAAACTTGTTCTCTAGGGTTTAAGGATCTTGGTTGAATTATATTGTCATGGTTTATCATATTTCAAAATTTTTAAATCATTTAATTTTAAAATTACTCAATCCTTATTTACTATAGATCATGTATTTATAATATCCTATATTTACCTACACTATCAAGGGAAAGATTCATCTGTCTCATTTCCTAGTATGATTTGTGTTCTAATTATCAAGCGAGGTAGTGTATCTTCCCATAAATCAATAATCAGGGGATAATTGTTATGGGTGTGTTATATGTGATACTATAATCTCATATGGTATCTTCAAACATTTCACTTCAGTCCTTTTTGATGGGTTTGATCATCTTCACCAAAATTCTTAGATTTATCTATTGGAAAATGTTTCTTGGATATTTTTTTGCATAAGGTATGTTAATGATGTATTATAGATAACCAATAAATAATTCTTTAATAACTCCATTTTATGGTTGTATAAGTGTTTCTATTGATCGATAATGATGCATCATGGTACACCAAACCTTCTGAATATGTTACTCTTAGAAAAATATTACATTAGTATCACCATTCCTAGTTTCATTTTATTCATTCCATTTTGGTACATAATAAAAAACTATAAGAATTTAATAATAACCAAAGGAAATTTATAATGGTCCCATTATGTCTATTCCCTACACTTTACAAATCTTCATAGAACTTAGTTGGAGTTTTGGGCCCTTTCTTGTCTTTTTAAGATATTTCAAGAAATTGGGATTTTTGAAACTTCTTACAAAGTTCATATACATATTTAAATAATGTGGTCAATTAAATTCTAGATTTTAAGGCTTTAATGGATATAATCTGGGATCCAAAATGGCCTACAGAATATAATGTATGATGAAATTCAATAATGATTCAATTTGAAAATGGTGTAAACATATTCTAATTACTTAATCAGTTCATTTTTTCCAAAGAAATTGGTGTTCACAAATAAAAAATTGAGCGTCTAATTTATGTTTTTGTTTATGATGAGATTTGTTATGAGATGTATCAGACAAGTCACCAAATAATTGAGAATATAGGGGTACCATGGTACTTTAATATCAAATATATAGATTTTTTCTCCTAGTAGATCACAATTGAGTGAGTTTTGGTTTTGAATTTCTTCTTCAGCAGTGTTGGGAAGTAGACTCAAATGATCGTCCACCTAATTTATTTCCCACATTTTTCTTTAATTTCAATATTTAACTCTTGTACAAGAGTAATACATATAACTATCCTTGTTTAGTAACTGATTTAATTATTAATTACCTAAGTGTTGGATGATCTATAAGAAAAACAACTTTAGTTCATGGAATATAAGATCTCTATTTATCTAGTGCAAAAAAACTATATTGATATCATTCTTGGGGGTTTTGTAATTTATTTTTGTGAAATCCAATTTATATGAGCCATAGTCTATTGATTGAGTTTTACTGTCATTTTTATGTAAGAGGTAATATCCCACATATTTGTTAGATTCATCATAGCTTAATTCAAAAGGATACTCCCAATATGGGTGATAAATTATTTGTGGTTTGATCAACTATTGCTCCAATATAACAAACACTTTACTATACACTTCATCAACATTAAATTAAACTTATTTTAATATTAATATTCCGAGAGAGGGATAAATCTTACTGAAATATTTGATGAATCTTCTATAAAATACTACATGACCTAAAAATGATATAACATGTTTACTAAAAGTTATATATTGAAATGAAATGTTTATTTTTTGAAAACTAGATTTTTCTCAAGGAAAATTTTATATTCCATTTTCATATTCTATAATTAATGATCAAAAGAATATCTAAAAATAAAAAAATCACCCTGAAATACCTTTATGTATTCTTCAATATGATCAAAGAAAAAACTTAACTTGCAACATTGAATGGTTCCTGGTTTGTTACATAGCCCGAAAGGTATCCTCTTAAAGGAAGAGGTCATAAAGTTGTATGTGAAGGTCATATTCTCTTATTCTTCTATAAAAATTGGTTACTAAATATATCTTGAAATAAAATCTAAAAATCAATGGGATGTTTTAATTTCTAACATTTCTAAAATTTGATTGATGAATGGGATAAATTTTTTTTTTATTTTTTGTAAATTTATTTAGTTTCTTGTAATATATACACATACTCCAAATTTCCTACACTAACATAGGGATACATCCATCTTACTCATTCTCAACAATGGTCAGGCATGTATTCTGTAGGCCAACAGGAATGTGGCTAGTACATTGCGAATACTAGAGTCTGTAAATGATCCTGACTATTAATAATTTCTATATCAATTTCTTAATAGCCTCCATGATAGTTGGGTTAAGTCTTCTCTAGGGCAGTCTAACTTCTCAGAATCCAACCTCTAAAAAGATATTATGAGATCTAACATTGCGTTTGATCCCTAAGATATCCCCAAAACCCTATATTATGGCTTTAAATTTCTTTTGAGAGGCTTAGTCAATGTTTTTTCTTAGTTAATAGATAGATTATTGGAAATGATCATCTATAGGTTCTCTCTTTCCATAAGGAAATCATAATATACATTACATGGTAGTGGGTTTCAATCCAAACATAGGGGTTATTTGAGGGAAGATATTCAATTTAGTTCTCCTACTTTAATGGATTGAATTATTATATTGGAGAGTGCATATTTTCTAGTTGATCACTGATTTAGGCATCTGAGAAATAAAATGGAATATTATATTCGAACTAGAAAAAAGAATGTTCATATTTAGGGGTATTGGTACATTAAAATGAAAATTCATCTCATAATGTTAAGAATTCATGAAGAATACCTAAATACTGAACATGATCCATACCTTATTAAAGAGATATTTCATAAACTGAGGACTGCAAAACAGAAGTTAATTATATCAAGAATGGTGAAGTAATCTTTTCAGTCTCTGAGATCCATTAAGATTGTTCATTCATGGACAATGATAATGGGTTTTCCCTATCTAGGAATAATAATCCTAGAATAGAGTCTTAGTGTGAGAACTCATGTGTTTTTTATGTTGAGTATGAAAAAGTCACCTGGGAAAATTATATCTTCGACTTTTATAACTATCACTTCCAAAATTATAGCTGTGAATACTATCAATCTTTTGACAGGCTCCATGTAAAATCTAGAGGGTTTTAAATCTCCAATTTTAAACATTTATATACATAAAAAGGAATTTATTTTATTGAAACACCTTATTCACATAAATAATCTGAAAATTTTAAAAATACAATGGTTTATGTTATAGAGAATATCCATGGATCATCATATTTTTTTGGAATTGAAGGTGTATTGAGGGAAAATATTCTTCTTCCCATGATAATTCAATCATTTCTATTGATTCTCCATCTTTTTTATGCATATATCATTTAGAATTGTTTTATTTTTTGGGATTTTATGGATTTCATCTAATATTGGAATATTGATTTTTATCTTATTTATGGTTTCTTTAATTTCTTATTGAATTCACTCTTATTCAACGTTCTTATCCTCAATTACTCTATAAGGGTATAGTGTTTGAATATCCTTAGTTTAACTTTGCTATTTTTGAATGGGATATTTTGGTATTTCCTTCTTAAAACTATTTCTTTTTTCTAATTTATTCTAGTCTTATTAAATTGGATGAATGGGTTGAGCTTCAAAATTCTTATATAATCATTATTATTTATTTTTTACGTGTCTTGAGAAATTTTCTTTTCAAATTGTAATCAAACTCATTCTTGTTTTGGGAATTGAGATTTATTGTTCTATTATTTTACATAAAATATTGGATATAAAGGCTATAAAATATCTAGCTTGGTCTATTGAATTATCTCATTTATTATTTAGATTTTCAATCCCTATTATTTTTGAGTTTTTCTAATTACTTGGTGATGGCTATTCCTACGGTTTTTTTTGGGAATGTGGTATTTTGTGGTCTTTATACCGATTCTATAACTTATAGGGTTCCTAAAATTATGGTGGGTATTTATATTTCAACAACTATAATAGGGTTGAATTAGGGTACTAGTTTGAGAATAATAATATCATATAGATTTATTAATTTGAGTATCTTAGTTAGGGATGGGGTTAACGTGGTGATTTTTTTTAGAATTTCCTTGATAGATTTTTTGGGGTGAATCCTTTTCTCTTTTGAATTTCTAAAATCTACCATGAAAAAATTAGTTTCTGAAGCACAAAAACTAAATACTAAAGATAAAGAATATTTCCATTTTTTTGTATCACAATTATTTGATGTACCAACCTGGTGTGGTCATCAACCGTTATATTAATTAATGTTCATTTATAAAATGTTCATACTTTATGGATTCCCCTCATCTATGTACCTCTTATCCCAAATTTTCCTGATTTTTTAACAATCATCCCAATCATAGTTATAAACTTTTCAAGTGATTTTTCAATTTGAATTCCTATAGATGAGGTTTCAAGAAAATTTTGCTTATTGTCATGAAATCCTTTAAACAGGAACACCAAGAAGTGGTGATCCATTATTTCATAATTTAGACAACTTGGATAGAGTTTATTGAAGATTTCTAAGTACTCACAGAGAGTCTCCTCAGTTGATTAAAATATGTTTTAAATGTAATTTATAATTGTAGTTCTACCAGTTTTTGGGAAGAACATCTCCCTGTATCAATTTGTATGATTTACCCAATAATTTATCTCTATAGGTTTCAGGTTTTAAAACCATTACTTACCTTCTCATTTGAGTGAGAAGTGGTAATTCCTCCACTAGAATTAGCATTTAGGTGCTCATCATAGCCTGAATCTTGAGCATATATAGCCAAATTCTTGAATATTCCTATTTTGGTATTCTCCAGAAATCCAACAATATTTTGGAAGTATAGGAATAATATTAATGTGTAATTCAAAATCATTCAACGTTGTATGCATAGTTTTTTGGATTTGAGGATTTTTAAATTTGGGAGTGTAGATATCTCTAAGGGATTAGTTGGGATTAAAATTCCATTGGTCTGATATATAGTGAACACTATGAGTGTTACTCGAATCTAAAAGTTAAATTTCATGAAAATTTTATTTCAAAATATTCTTCTTTAATTTGGTTAGTTTTATTTTTTTCCGGGATAAATGAAATTGAATGGTTTTTTTATTTTTGGGGGATTCAATATTATTTTTTCTGTTTTTGGTGAAACTGCCTCTCCAAAAACATTCTAGGATTGACATGCACCTATCAAATGGTGTTGAAATGATTTATTTCTCTCCCATGTATTGTATAGTTAGTGAGACTAAGGTTGTCTCCAATAGATTATTAAACACAAAACTGGTGTGAGACATTTATAGTTTATTGAGAAAAATTTATTTAAATTGGTTGGGATTTAGAAATTAAAATTTTGAATATAGTATTTATTTAAAAAATAAAAATGATTGATGAAAAGGGTGATTGGGTAGATCTTGTTTAGAACTAGTTCTATTCAATACAAATTTCATTATTTAAAAATTCATTTCCTGCTAGCTAGTAAGAGAGCGATTCCTCTATTGATTCATCTCTCTTCTATGGAAAGATGGTAATGGTGTGGTTGTGCCTAATCATTGTCTTATATTGGTGATAATTAATAGAGATGGAGAGGGGTAGGAAGTGAGAGTTGAATTGAAATTTCATCACTCAGGTGGGATTACGCCAAGATTCTATGTCAATTCCTCAATTCCTTTGCTCAGTCTTTCTAGATGGAGGTGAAATTGGTGGTGGGGATCATTAGATGGTTGAGGTTGGAACCTTTGGATCTTGGTAAAAAAGTACTGGAAACAATGGGGGTTGAGAAGAGTCACTCCACAGATCTGTTATGGCTGGGTTGATTAGATCTTTACAAACCTCTGTTTTGGAATCTTATGGAAGAGTAAAGGTTGATCTATAGTGTTGGTGACAGAGATGAAAAAAATGAGTCAATCTACAGTTTTGGAGTCTGAATAATATGAGATTCACATATATTAGGTGAACTGTCCTTAGTCTGAGATATTTTTCATATCTCAGGTGATAGATATACCTCAACCAGTGATGACATCCATGGATTTTTAAAATGATTCTCTTTGCCAATATGTGTCAGTTGGGATGATTGGAACCCCACAGATCGCTATGATGGCATCCAGGAGAATGGCGATGGTAGTTCAACGGTGGTAATGGAAGAGATAAATAATATGTGTTGATAAAGGTTTTCGGAGATTGAATCATGTGGGTTTTATAGATCATAGGTGAAAAAATACTCAATCAGAGATGGTTTTCATATTTGAGGTGATAAATAGTCCTCGAACTGTAATGGAATCCTTGTTGGATGGTGTTAATTCTTATGCAGAGTAGATGGTAATGGTCGAAAACATGTTTCAGTATTCTATAGTGGTGGTGGTTATGTTTTATCAATTTAAATCTATATCGACGGGGAAATTTGACTCAATAGTTAAGGAAGTGGGGGTTCAGATACATAGTTCTTCCACTAAGGTAATGAAATATGTTGGTTTTTCAAAAATCTACATAACTCCAACAGAGTGAATATTATATCTCTGAAAGATGTTGGTCTATAATTAATTGTGAATAAAGGTAAAAAATATCACATGATTTCAAATTTGTATGTTATCATAGACAAGTTCAAGATTTGAGATCATTTCATTATTTCCAGGCATGTTCTCCCTGCTGGAGGAAGGCCATAAAAAACTATGGGTCGTGATGAGAAGATGAATTATTTATGGGGGTTTTTCTAATTGTAAATGCATACAAATGGGGAGAGGATTCATTTACATAATTTTTCCATTAGATTAATTGAAGTTCAGTGCACGGGGGATGGATAAATTACTTTAAATTCGGTTATGGGTTTCTTTAAAGAATTTTATTTTTATCAATTTTCTCTAAAAAAGACATGGGCTCGAGTATGGATAAAAATAAATGGACTAAAAAAGATCCTATAAGATCCTAATATTATATTGGATATCAATATTACTAGGGGAGTCTTAATATAAATTGATATAAAAACTATGATTTCCAAAATTTTTCATTTTTCTAGGGCCCTGGAGGAGGTTAACATGAGCTCATTATGGGTCATATTTTCAAATTATTGGTCATGATAATGATATATACGATTAAAATTTGGTTTCTCCTTTTTTGTTAAAAGGTATTTTTAAAACCGTCGTTTCGAGGAAACTAAAAAGGAAGTATGAAAATGATAAAAGGCATTTTGAGTAACCAGACTATAGGAGCAGTGGTAATGGAAATCCTATAGATGTTTCCTATGCTGGTTGTTCCTATTCTAATTCAATTCAAAGGGAAATATATGGGGACTATATTATTGTTTATTTGAATCAGTATGAATCTTTATCTAATCATTTTCAATAGGTTGATAAATTGAATTTCATTTTCAAGTAATGCACCAGATTGGATTGGAAGCACAATGGGGAGGTACAGAAATCTACATATATGGTTATTGGCATTATGACATATTACTCTGTCTCAAAAACTAAACATAAATGTTATATTGTGTAGACACTATATGCAAACTATGTACATGGTCCATACATTTATATTTATTGATAGACTAATAATTCGTAGATAATGGGTTATCTTCAAGAGAGTTATAATTTCTTTAGTCATTTAGGAGTGTTTTCTTTAAGGGGATATGTCTCTGAATATTGATGCGATAAGGTTTATTGGATGATCTTATTCTACACCACTCATATCTAATCCATGAGTACTGTTGATACTATTTTTCTTAAAGATGATGTACAAAATGGAAATAGAAATATGGCTAAAAGGTATGGTTTGGATCTGATTCGTATAAAAAGATATTTGTGGATGGATCACTGCAATTTTCCGAGGACTATGTCTAGTAGATTATCTTATAAAAAATCAATGATTCCACTCATACATATAAGGAAAGGTCCAAGGAGAGGATACTTGGGATTCTCAATCAAATAAAACCACTCTATGAGTAGGAGAGTGTTGATGATGTTGATGATTCAAATTATGATTATGTAAATTATTCTATTTTTTATCCACAGTTTGATTATATGGATGAGGGCATGTCTTTTTAATGATATTGTGCATTTTTTTGCTTACATGTTCTCTTTTTCTTCCAATTTAATAAATTTTCATGAGCTTTCTCTTTTCCTTTAAAAATTTTCATATTTCTTGAATTAGTCTAACATCCTTTTTTGGGAGGAAATTAAATAGGTTGCCTTGATAAATTAAAGAAATTCCAAATCAGGTATAGTTGTTTTCTAATTAACTACAGTACCAGTCACAATTCCTAACATGTGCGGGTGATTGCTGAGAACTCACCACTCAACCGTAATATATTCTAAATTAAAAATATAGGAATTGAATGGTGGTAAAGATGGATCATAGACCAAGGAAAATGAAATTTAAAAAATATAACCCTAATATAGATACATTGAGAATTAAGAATTCAATTATCAACTGGAACTAGTTTACATAAGTTATAAAATGTTTTTATTCCATTAAATGAAGAAACTCAAAAAAATTACTTGGTAATGACTTCCCATTTCCAAACTACTTGTATAAAATTCCACTCTATATATGTTCATGTTTTGTTGATTTGGGAGAGGGGAGACACCAAAATAATGACAAAATATAGAGGAAAATAGAACAATACCGAAAAGCAGAACAGTGGTAGGGTTTCCTTATCCATTGTTCCCCAATCACCCATTGAACCCTTTAAAAACACCCCTAGGCCTCTATATATTGGATTAAATCCTATCGTCACATTACATAAATGGTCCAATAGAATCATCAAAAGTATAATGGGTCATTTGATGGTATTAAATTGTGGTCCAAGCATTAAATTCATAAAAAATAGTTGTTTCTTGTCCCGTATAATCACATTTATGTTTTTAATAGATGAATTATATTTTAAAATCAATGAGAAAGACCTTATTAATGATTTATGGCCTGAAATTATTCCTGTAAGAAATTGAGTGATGTTTCACGGTGTAACACATTTGTTTCATTTTTTGAGGATTTGTTCATCACATATAATTATTTTCATCCATTTTAGCGTGTCTTACACCCCTAATTCATCAAGTATTATATTGGAATAAATATTTACAATGAAAAATGGTGTATCTAGCATGTTTTTCTCTATTTTATCCCAATTATTCACTATGAATACTTGGACGTAGTCATATAACTATGAGACACCATGGTCCATCATCTTATATCATGAATTCAACAATTTCAATCTCATTTTTGATCATTTCATATATGTTACCACAATTTTTTTACATAGGTAAATAAATAAAATATCATACATTAATGTGTAAAAACAATGTAATTTATATTAAAATATACATGTAATATATTGATCTATCAAAAATCAAGGGAGAAAAGAAAGAAGATGACATCCTAGAACTTATGGTGAAGATGACATGTCTTTATCAACTAGAGGAATATCATATGAAGGAGGACAGTAAAAATAATGCACACCACTTCTTTCTCTTCCTAAATACACCTCACATAACTCTTCTTAAAAGCTTATAGGTTTCATTACTTTTCATTTTTTTAGTTCATCACTTCTTGTTTCAACTTATAGAAATTTTTTGAAATGACATGTAGTGGTTCAAATCACATAAGACCTTCATATTGGAGATTTCCATCATACAAACTTGTTTTAGTAATTAAAAACATATCATACAGTTGGATAAATGACGCATTAAATATTTTATGTATATATTTCTTGATTTTCATTATTTTTTTAAATAAATTATCACATTTTTCTGTCGTTTTCAATTGTGGTTCCAATGAAGTGAAATTTATGGTATTAATAAATTTGTTCATAGGAAATCATTTCCACGATGTATCTATACATAAAATTTATAATATATTCATTATAGTAACATACACTGAGGTATTTCTATGTTCATCAAGTCTAGAAACTGGTGAGTGGTTCATGGCCGTGGGAAATTAAAATCAGGTATCAAATAATGTCATGTATTTTTATACTATTGGGCGATGGTATACATGATACTATGATTGAGTAATTACATGGTAAAGATCTTTTTATTAGAAGTATCTAACCCATCTAGAACATAAAATCAAATTTTCTTTGGGTGAGGGTGTTTTAATGAGTTTTTTTATTATGGTTATGTTATTACACCTTGAGTGACAAACATTGTGATTTAATGATTCGTGAGGTTATGATTTTTTGGATATCATATCTCATGTTATAAAATTAATTATCATACATATCTCATAAATTATCCCAATCATGTAGTGATTCACATGACATTCATCGTGATAAATACACAAGATTTATATTCCGTCAGTATGTAGAATATGGTTTATACCTTTCTATAGTTTATATTGGTCATATGACTTTTATATGCTTATGATTTGTACGTTCTTTTGGAAAGAGGGGGGGGGGGGGGGTCAGACACTTAATGTTTCAATGGCTTGTTAAATGGTGTTGTACCATATAATACTATGCTTTAATTATACATTACCAATTACCTAGATTATTATTTGATATATGGGTAGATATAAATGGATATTTGAGGAATGGTTTTTGTTTAAATAATGTGTGAGTATGAAACCTATGAGGCATTTCACCTCAATGATTGTGGATGTAATCATAGTAAAATAATCCCTAAAAATAAGTATTTTTATGAGTAAATTTGAGGGCCATGAATAATGGGAAATGAAAATACTAAAATATGAAATCCTAGGTGATACATCATAAAATTATTTATATGTTAAAAAGAAAATGGGAATCATTATATAATCATGAAGTGTAAATATTTTGAGTTTTGAACTATAACTTCATGTGTTGGGTGGTGGCCATAGGATAACCTATTTTATGAATAATTATATGATCGTGACCCTTGTATGGGTCGTTGGGTTGTTGAGAGTAGTTATTTCCAGATCTGAGTATGGTTAATAAAGAAAGAGTGAGAGCCTAGGTTGTGTGTCCTTAGCGATTTATGTCATATTAGATATTGTAATGGATTATTATGTGACCCATGAAGTCCATTAATTATATTATTATGGGAATCATGTGTCGGCATGTTAGTTTTTGGGTTACCACAAGATAGGGACAAGGTAGTTTTCGTGTTCTTAAAGCATTGTAAGTTGTAGTAATTTATTTGGAAAGAATAAATTATGTTACTTTATGTGAATAATACATTAGTGAATCATCATTGGATCATTAAGATAACCATGAGAGGGTTTTAATCATCTTAATGAGGTTAGTATGTGGGCGGTTCTGTTGAGGGTGTGACAAAGGTGTGTAAGATGCATTAGTTTATGAGTTAATAACTTTTTTTCTAGTTCCCTTGTGTTTAAATTGTCTTTATGAGTGATAGATAATTTTGATACCAATCCATGTCATCACATAGTATTATTTTCAGTTATATAAAGGATTGGTGAGCATGGGTATATTTCGTCATTGGGATGAAAATGTTAAAAATGATCGAAGGTGTGAAAAAGTCTCATGGATTCTTTATTCTCTATATTCTAGAGTAATAGGTGTGCTAAAGAGTTAGTAATAAATATGTGATTGAGGTAAAAATGGGATGATAAACTTACCATATCAGTTCATATGTTCCCTAAAGCACTACAAAAGAATGGGTTTGAGCTATTGGACTTATATTTATTCCAAAAGACATATAATTGTGAGGATGAACCTGGTATGTGTGATATATTATGGGAGAGTTTCTGAAATATGGTAATGAAATGTGTGTGAGGTGTGGTTACCACATTAATTATTATGCCTAAAATAAATGGTTTACTACCATAGGTACCATGGGTTAGGGTCTATATGTGGGCATAATAAGGCATGAAACCCACATGTCATGATCAAAATTGGATGTTCAGGAGAATACACCCATTTGTTTCTTTTGAATTGAGGTGTTGGGGGGGGGGGGTATTCCTAGTTTTCCTCCAAGTTTAATAAACCATGGTTGATTTTGTGGTTCTATTCCCATATGTAATATTATATCATATGTTCTAGGTACGTGTTATGGGCCGTTGTGGGATTCGATTTAGGGTCTCTCTAGAAGTGAGGTTACTAGAGGGAAATTTTTGGGAATTTGTGAGCACGATAGACTAAAGCGAGAGATCAGAGTTGTAAACCAAATAAGTGATTATAAGGGAACTCATATGGTGGGGGAATCATATAAATGATGGGTCATTGGACCTGATACAGGTAGAGTAATGAAAGTGGCTAGTTGGTTGGTAGATTTTTATTTTAGGCACTTAAAAGCCTTGATCAAGTGAATTTAGTTGTGAAGATTCGGATGATTTAATGAGGACTTCGTATAAGTTTGTAGGGAAGTGAATTTGAGCTCATGGTGTTGTTGGTGTTAGGTTTTCATGGGTTGAAAATTGAACATGGTAGGAAACTATAATTCTGATTGAGACTACAATGTGATTTTCTAGATCATAATGACTTTCTATAAATTGAAACATCATGATTGTGTTGTTTGATAGTGTGTTAGTGGTTATAGATATATTTCTAGGAATGAGTATGCATGGGGTGGTCTAGCTATTATTTGTTTCTCAAAAGAGTACATAGTGGGGTGTTAACAATTTATGAATTCTCATATCTGATCTAACATGCATAGTATATGTTTCTGGAGCACATTCCAGGTGAACTCACCATATTTGGTTCTTATACAAGCATCATTGGTTATTCGAAATCATTAAAACGTGATAATGAGATTTTTTGTAGTCTTAAACATTTATATTTCATAAATGTATACATTCATTGTGTTGAAAACTGGTCCCAATATGTTATCGAATCATCTAAATAGCATTCGGTGGATGATTCTGAGGGTGTAAACATCAATACTTGAGATTAATTATTATAGGAATATCCTATGGTTGGGAGAACCACAAACATAGAATCTTATTAGTTAATCACATCATCTCATCATAGGGTGGATTCATTTCATGGGTATCTATTCGATCATGATCTATTCGAAATTCAAGAATATATCATATCAGTAAAATGTGAGGTCCATGTGGTGGTGAAAAAGTTCTAACAACATAGAAGGTGGTAGTTTAGAAACCAACCTGTTTCTAGGGTGTCAGGTAGTTTTTCTATTGATGTATTACATGAGTAATAGGAGTGGAACATGGGGACATCACAAGATTTATGGTTATGTTCATCAATAATGAGTGTTCTTCGCAATTAGTAAACATCAAAATCATTGTGTTGAGGAGCCTAGAGTGCATGGAGTCTTGTTGACTAATAATGGATGTCTGTGTTTTTGTGACTAGTCTTAACCACAACGATCTAAGGGAGATAGTCTAAATTCATGAACATAAACACTCAACAAACAATATTACTTCAGTCTCAAGGGATAGGAAATTGGTCCATCTATGATAATTCATGTGATTATGGTTTGAAATAACTTCTTATTTCACCTTAGCGGTGTGATGTTGGTGAATTGTTATGTTTTGGAGATGATGACTGGTGTGGGGCATCAATGATGAACTATTTTGGGTGCATTCTACATGACCAAGACTTGTCAGTTAATTTATTTCATTTCAAGGTATGATTATCATTATATATAAGAGTTTTAACTCACGGATGATATATTATATGGTGATCATATTGTAAAACCCGATGTTCATATAAGTGTTAGTGTTTTAGAAAATTACAATGCAGAAACTTTTGGGTGGGTTATTCTATGAACATGGGTTTAGAATAGCGTGTTAATGGTTTAGAGACCCCAAGGGAAATTTTAGATAACTAAATTCTGGATATATGGAATTCAAGATAATCAGGATGCAGTAGAGGAAATGTAATGGCCATAGCACAACTGGCCACCCGATGGTAAGGGAAGAATCCATGCTTTCTATCTCTGCTCATCATGTGGTCAATGTCTCATGTGAGGAAAGATGGATGGCCATCCACTAGTGATTTGAGACTATCCTCTAGATTTTGGAATCCTAGAGCCTTTTAAAATAAGGTGAATCTCTATAATTCTACAGTGGATGCCCCTTTAAACCCTCATTCTGGTTTTTGGTCCTCCAAGCGCCTATTAGTAGATTCATATGTGTTACCAACTTTATCTAAGGGTATTGAAGGTTCCCCATGCATTCATGGTTGATTCAGGTTTCATTAACTATGATCACGAGCTAAATTTATTGCCATGAATCCATATTCTCATTATCAGAATTTAATCCCCTAATAATTTATTAATCAATCCTTTTGGATAATACACAGTATTTTTCAGGTGTTTGTTTGGCACTTTGATTTTTTCAATTTCAGGATGTACTGATTTCCCAGGAAAAATGTATGGATTCCTCTTGTATTATACAATCCCAATCAACAACATGTGTTCCTAACATTTTTCGAGGAGTGTGGGAAGTGTATTCACACTGGCTTTTTTGTGAATTAAACTAGTTTAAATTAAATTTCTAAATAGGGGTTTGGCCATTTAATTTCCCCTTGAACATTACATGGAATATAGTAATTTTTTGGCATTATTTTGTGAACCTTGATATCAACTTGACCATCATTTTTTATAAATATATGGTTGTTCTTGTTCTTTAAACATTATTTAAATCAAAATATTATAAATGATCATAGATAGACTCCAAAAATAATGGAATTTCTTAAATAAATAGTTTTCTATGACAAATGGTTAAATGTAAAATGATTCTTTGAACTGGTGGAATTGAAATGGAATTTCCTGAGAATCAATAATTATGGGTATATTTAACATTTTTTGGGACGTAGTGAAATGGTAATCTTGAATGAAGATTAACAATTCCAAATATTTTTTTATTATTGATGATGTAAAATTGTAAGAACTATCATATAATTTGAAATGGAGAATTGTTATATGGTAGGGTTCTATATAACTCTTTAAAAAAATTAATGTTGACTTATTATGAGTGGTCGGTAATTTAAGCAAATTAGCTTAATCATGAGAGATATACAGATAAATTATAAAGTGGATTTGGAACTTATATAAGACGTGACATTGACCATGTTATAATTATATTATTTGAAATAAAAATGAATGTATGTAGGGACATTTCAACAATGTTTTCAGTGTAGGTATCATGTGCAACGAATATATGGGAAGGGTGGTAACCAACTTTTCTTTTGACATTATTGATGATCAATCTGAGATATGCGATGGTAAACATTATGATATATGGAAAGGATCAATGAGATTAGACAATATTAATCACACCAGAATCAAATTAAAGGAGATCAAAACAAATTGTTTATAAATAATTTAATTAGATATTGAATTATATCTATAAAATCATTTCTTCATTGATGTTTCTGGTGACAAATTTATAGTAAACCATCATTATGTTGTAGAAACCAAGTGTAGATTTCCACTAGTGGTGATCCACGCGTATTCCATGAATATCTATATGTCACTAAAGGTGTCTCTGGATGCTAGCATATATGATCCTGTGCTTGCATCACCCAACATTGAACTCATCTAGAATAGCTTCCAAAGAGTTCTCCTTGATTTTATAGAGGATAATTTCACACCATTTTTTGGAGTGTTCATGGAAAAGCGAGATCTCTAGGATTTGGAGGATTATATAAGAATCATTGAATATAACTGAATTCTCTTATTAGAAAAAATGATATAATTAAGTATTTATAATACAAGGTTAAAAATAACATTATTACCAAATTTCCTTGAAATATTTAATTTATCCTATCAATACCCCATGTCAAATAATAATAATATTATTAAATCTTGACATGCACTTAAGTTGAGAGTTATAATTAAATTTTATTTAATTAAATAACATTGAATATAATTATTTCTCACTAGACTATTAAAATCAGTTTGCCATTCTTCTACAATATTTATTGGGACTCGAATGATGTATATTTATTTATTTAGTAAATGTAATTTCATTTTTCAAAAATAAATAAATAAATATTATATTCACTAAATATAGAATAAAAATTTATTAAATATTTCACTAAAAATATATTCCCACGAATAACCGGTAAATGAATAAATGTGAAAAATAATACCTCAATAATTATTAAATCATGTGTGGGAAATATATTAATTCAACCAATTAAAAAATAAAAATAAAAATATTATATTTAACAGAGATCCTGGATACACTTCGGGTCTGGCCCTCTATGCCTCCTCATCAATGGCATTAGGCAAAGCATCCTAAATTCCAAGGTCAGTTTCTAACAACATGAAAATGCACCCACATAGAAAGAAGTAAATTTAATAATGGAATGTCTCCTCAAATGAATTATTACCATGTAATATAATCCCTTTATCATAATATCTCAAATCGTGTAGGTTACGTGATAGTGCCATCAACATATATGCTTGATATCTCTTTCATCAACTTTCTAAAAATAGAACATTCCTATAGAACACCATGTCCATGGGTTTATTTTGGCTATATCATTTCGATCAAAGGGCCTGATATATTAGCATCCATTAATTAATATAAGGGATAAATCATTTCTCCCATTATTCAATAAAGAAATATTACCCCTGACACACCCAATGTATCCTACCTCTCAATCAATATTATTCATCATAGTTTTCATCAATAATTCAATATACGTGACTCCTAATACTCACTAATATAAATCTTAATGTTATAAACCAATAAAAATGTTTTTATATATTAACATCTAAGGGCACATATAACTGTGGATTTTTTACTATTGGGTCTCATTCTCATAATATCTTATTGAATATTACCAACGTTGTACACAATGAGAAGGTGCCTCAATGTCATATGATTCTCCATCCATGATAGCATGTACCATTTGTGTCCCTAAAATTGTATCATACCACTATATAACATATATTCAAGAACAATTTTATAGCACTTTTAGGTTCTCATCATAGCGGGGAACTGTTATGACCTTTTAGTTTGATAGCTACTATTATGATATTATCAGATACTATGTCACGTAGAAGAACAATATTCATTTGATAAGTAGTTTAATATTATTCAAAAAATGGATTAATGTTAATCATAATGTTTATAAAATTTTGATTCTACGTAAAAAACTATAATAGGACCACACTTGAATTGGATACAACATCTTATAACCTTTAGTCTGCTAGTTCCCACATGATACTAATTATTCTACGGGGATATGTCTTTTGTCAAGGGTTCTACCAAACTATCTTCATTGGGTACACTAATCACTACAAATACTCAACATTGATATAAAAATCCCTCAATAGGAGATACTTATTGAGTATGTTCTTTGTTCATTGGTGCAACAAAAGCTCATTTTAAAGAACAACCACAATAGTATTATCACAATACAATGTGATTAGATATTTACTGCTAGGTACCACTTCATGATACTAGACAAAGATCCAAATCCAAACCAGTTCTTAGGCACCATCATAAGCTATTGTATTCTCAGACACCACTATATATTTAGTGACAACTGGAAACTTTGAACTCTTCTAGTTCATAGTTTCTCCGTTGAGACAGAAAACATATCCTGATTCTTACTTCTAATCATCATGATGTTTCTGAAAACAAGCATCATTATTACCCAGGATGAAAAGCTCCTCATATCATCAATACACCAAGAACATATATGTAGTTATTCTCAGATACATAATGATATCATTTACAGTAGGCCAATATTGTTCCCATGTATATTCATGAAATCCTCCCACCATGTTCAGTGCATATGCTATATCAAGTCTAGTACATAAAATGGATTACATGGATGATCCTATCACTAAAGCGTATGTTATCTTACTCATTGTCTCATTCTCTTATTTTGTATATGGACACATTATTGTAGAAATATGTATAACATGTGACACCAGAACCTATATTCTCTTGGATCGTTCCATACAAAATCTCTTTACTATCTGGTCAATATATGCACTTTGACATAGTCCTAGAATCCTCCTAAATCTATCACAGATGATCATGATCCCTAGAATATAGGTTGGTTCATCCAATTATTTCATAGAGAAGTACTTGTTCAAGCATTCCTTAACAAAATATATCACTGTTATGAAATTTCCAATAAGTAATATGTCATCAATATATACTACTAGGATAATGACTGCATTCCCCTTAAACATTTTTTAAAAAAATGACTCTCATTTGTTCTTGATGAATGCAAAATATTTTATGGATTCATATAATCGAATTTTCCATGAACTAGGTGATTTATTCAATCCATAAATGGATATCTATAACTTTAAAATCAATTTGGAATTATCTAGAGCCACAAAAAACATCTATATATGTCATATATACATCTTCCCATAGGTTCCCATGAAGGATGTTGTTTTGAAATCCATCTACTAAATCTCATAATCACGGTATGTTGAAATAGAATGAAAAATTTTAGTATATTTAAACATGGAAACTGGAAAAATGATTCATCTTATTCAATTACATCATTATGATTAAAATCATTAGAATCTAGAATTTCATTATAGGTACTAAATTTGACTTCCATGTATAGTTTCCTGTTGAATAACCATTTACATCCAGCATGCTTTACATCAACTGGTGCATTGACCCGAACCCAAACTTGGTTATAAAACATGGGATCCATCTCAAAATTCAATTATTTTATCCATCTTGAAACTTCTGAGCTCTATATGGACTATTTTAGGAGAGAGGTTCATCATTGTAAAAAAAATAATGATTAACCATTCTCAGTGACCAGATAACCACATCTCTCTGGTTCTCTTACCTCTCTTGAGTACCTACATAGTAATTCTACTTCAGGAACAACTATATCTGTGGGGACATGTGGAAGCTCTTACTATACTAACTCTTGTGTATCTTGAGCAACAACTTTATCGATGTCAATCTATATCCCACTATCCTTTTTGAAGATTATATCCCTCTAATTATTGACATATTGTCTAGTGACAATTAAATTATTGTCTATGGGGTAAGAGAAAGTATCCCATTGTTTACTTGGGATATCATATAAAGAAACAGATCATTATAGATGGTTCTAGTTTGTATCTTGAGAAACCCATTACAAATGCATCCCATCCCCATACATGTGAAATTGAAAAAATGGGTCTCTTTCCACTCCATAACTCAATGGGAAGTCTATTTTATTCTACTGTTGGTACTTAGTTTTCTGTGTATTCCACAGTTTGTAATGCATATCCCAGCAAGGAAAATGGATGATCTCAAGGACTCATCATTGACCTTGCTATGTCTAAAAAGGCATGGTTCCTCCTTTCACTAACAACATTCTACCATGGTATATAATGTGGAGTGAGTTGAGATAGAATCCCAAACTCTTATAGAATTTCGTCGAACTCTTGGTTAATATATTTACCACCTCGACCCAATCGATGTTTCATTATCTTATTACCAATCCGATTCTATAAATCATTCTTGAATTCCATGAATTTATCATAGGACTCAGACATATACCACATTAATTCGACAAAGAAATATCTACTAAATTCATCAATAAATGTTATGATGTATGAATATCCACCTATAGTTTCAATTATAAATGGTCCACACACACTAGTGTGCACCAATCTTAGAAGCTCTATAACCCTTTCCCCCTATCCACCGAATGGCGGTTTTTCCAATAATATTTACAAAAAAGAATGACAAATATCAAGTGGTTTTAGCTCATAAGGTTCAAAACATCTATCTTGACCAAGATTTATCAATCGCATCTTGTTTATAGGACTATGGGGTTGATGCCACAATTGGGTGTTATATTATTCATGTGAACCTGATCCATTATGGATTTCCAAAACATGGTTTTCTTAATTTAATACAGAAACACTATTATTTAAATGTGGCATATCATATCAAATGTTTTCACCTATAAAATAACCTTTATTTCCCAATTTTAAAATAAACAAAATTGAATCTAGGAATGATGCATAAATTATGTTTTTGGTGACTATAGGTACATAATAACTATATTTAATAAGAAAAATCATTCCCATTGGAAATGAAAGGTGGTAGTCACCAATGGATAGGGAAACCAACCTCTCTCCATTGATAGCTCTCAGATCCACCTTTACACTAATTTATTTTCATAATCTACTCAGTTCCTACATTTGGATACATATGTGAGCACCATAAGCTACATATAATACCCTATGTGTATAAATGGAAAGACTACACTTGATAACGAACACACCATTATATTACCCTTACTCCTTGCAACTGTTCCACATATAGTGGCCTAAATTTTTACATGAAAAACATACCACCCCTTTTTCCTTACCCTGCCTCTAGATCTTCTTCCTCTAGGCATGATGGTGTCTAAGAGCATTAGAATATTTATAGGTCTATTTCATATTTTACTTGTTCAACCCCTTCTTATTCACCATTAGGACTGTAGGTTTGTCATGTCGCATGTCCTTATCCACTTGGAGAATCAAGGCTATAATTTCTGAAAGACTCTCCTCAGTATTTCTCATATTTTAATTAAAAATATAGTTTTTGGAGGTCTTTGGAAGTTATGAATGTATGCAATCTATATGAAACTCATCTGGGAATTTAATCCATGAGATGTCTACACTTTCAATATAGCTGATAAGATGGAATACATGGGGCATATCTTGCAGAGACTCTTCATGATTCGTTCTAAAAAAATCTATTAAGGTATCATTTCTCTCCTCTCTCTCCCTCTCTTGATAGAGATCTAGATGGTGAAATGTCATGCTATAGGAATCAATATACTCATATCTCTTTGAAATCTCATTGGAAATGGATTGTAGCATTTGTCACTATATATCAATAGAATCATTCATATCTTTCTCATGGAGATATAGGTCTTCATTACTTTCCTCATTTCCAAGAACTACTGGTAAATGTTCTTCCAGCATATTAAATTCCCTTTCATGGTGAAGATTGACCCATATGCGTCTTTTCCACTCCTAGAAATTAGTATCAATGAGAAGGTTTTCCTTCTAATGTATTGATCACAATGATATGTTTGATTTCATTTTATTGTTGTTTCTACCAACTAAGATGAGAATAATTTTAGTACTTTATATAATAAAATTTAAACAAATAAATAAATATTATATTTATTAGTCCCCCACTATTTTATTGAAACATATTATCCCCCACCATTGGCTTCAAAATATCTCGTTTCTTGGATGTCCTAGAGATAAGGATCCATTTTTTTCTTCTCATTACACAAAAATTTGTTGTTCAAGCAACTATAACAGTTTTAGGTAGGAATTCCAAAAGACAACTATATTAACTCACATTTCCTTGATCCATTGAGTGGAATCCCCAATTCGGAAATCATTAATTTGAATTTCCTCAACCTTTTCCTCTTATTTAACCAAAGGCCAACTTTGGTAGTCAACCATTGATTTTAACTACATCAATTCAACACAAAACCTCAAGTTAGAATTTAGAAATAATTTAATGAACCCCATCTTTGGATAGTCAACCACTTTGAACTATGTTTTGAATCTAACTAATGTAATTGCAGGCTACACTGACTTAATAGTTTGTTGAGGGATTTTATATTTTATGAGTAAATTTACAATTATTATATTTATCAAATGTGTGTTAATATAAATTGTGTTATTCATAATTGATTAACCATGGTTTAGACAATATTAATGCATAAGATGGTTTATTTTAGTTCTATATAGAATGATTATTAATTCATTAATTTTTTGATAGTGACAAGACATCAATAATGAAAAAAAGCTTCTGACTAAAATAAAATAAATGGCATGATCATGATCATATAAAAATGGTTAGTTTATCTAGTGTTTGATAATCTTACCATTGACATAGTGGAGAATCACATTGAACAAACTCAGGTTCGTGTTTACAACATTCAACATTTCCACCTTTGTGTCTCCTTGGATTGGTTTCACCTCGGCTCCTAACATGAACCGCCTCCACTATCTTGGGAGATCCAACAATTACATATGAATTTTACTCACATGTAGATTAGGTGGAAAATGGTATTACATATATGAAACAATGATCACACTTGACCAACATAATAATGTACAGAGAAGGCATATAATCCAACATTTTAATTTAAAAATAAATTAAATAAAACCAATCACATAAAAATGGTCTAGTGTAGCTAATGATCAACCAAATATAGGAAATGAATTATGCACTCAATAAAAATAGAAATCAATTCTTCATAATTATTTTTAAATATAAATTTTTCTCGAATCAAATAACTTTTACCATTAAGAATTCAATTATTTTATCTAAATTATTACCCGAATTTCCTGGATATTCTCATAATTTTTAATTTTAAAAAAATTAAATAATTTTTTTAAATTAACTATGTTCATATATGTACCTAAGAGGAAAACCAATGAATAACCATCTAAATCTACCAAAAATGTATTATACTTATATATTATTTTACTCTTATGAAATATAGAATACACAACATATCACATTTTTTTCTCAACATGTACTTCACATATGACTATATAAATTTCATGATTTTTTAATGTTGTGTTTTTCTTCAATGCATATAAAGTAAAAACCTGTAATTTGAATCATATATGATATATAGATTTGAAAATTATGAAAATATTAATTTGATATATAAATTTTTATGTATAATAAAACCTATCACATGTAATTTCCTATTGTTATAACCACAGACATGTAAATGTCTCAACATTTGCATAGTAAAATAAATAAATTTTTAAATCAATGTAATTTGGAAAAAGTAAATGGCATGTAGATCCGATCTACAAAGTGTGTACACCCTTCACTGTCTATCCGAGGTACATGCCTAGGGACTCGACGTGTGAAGCATACCTTAGAAATTTTTAATTACACTACATTTACAATGGGACACATGCCTTGTTGACTCCATGTTACACATTCACCAGTTAGGTAGGTCAAGTATGGAATACACAACCCATATATAAACAAAGGGATTACACTCCATGTTTAATGAGCCATATGGCGTGTAGTATGGCCGATATTGTTCCATTTAATTATAGTTAACATTTGGTGCAATTATTATGGAAGTCAATGAATAATCTCAAGTTGATTTCTGAATTAATATTTATGCATTTAACATGACTACACGATGTTTCACTCTAATTAAACAGTGTGTAGTCTGGTGTTTTTTGACTATGAACCATAGTACCTCCAGATGACTTCCTTGATTTTATATTAATCATAAAATTAATCATTTAGAATAGATATGTGAAAAAAAGGAGGAAGAAAATGTTCCCACAATTCAGATTTAATGGAATATTCATCATTACTGGAAAACTAAATTATAAATGTGTAAATCACAAAAAAAGTAAATAATTATAAAAAATTATTTACCCACCATGATACCAATTTTAGGTTCTGGGTGTTGCGGAAGCACAGGAAGGGTGGTGCCTAACTTTGAATTTTTTTTCAATATTTGTGACTAATCTGAGATCTATGATGGTAAATGTGATGATCTAAGGAATTGATCAAGAAGATCAGAGAGGGGTAATCACTATGGAACCAAATGAGAATAGATTATATCATATTGTTACAAAAAATTTAATTATATGTATAATTACCTTCAAATGAACTATATCTTCGTTGATCTATCTAATGAAATATCTATAGTTCACTATCATTGAGTTTCAGAAACTGATCATAGATTTCCTCTAATGGTGAACCACATGTATTCCATGAATCTCTAGACGTTTCCAAATGAGTCTTCAGCTTATAGCATGGATGATCCTTGCACTTTCATCATGTACCTTTGATCCCCTCGAGAGACTCTTCCAAAATTTAATCCTTGAACCTGTGGAGTTGCATTGCTCACCGTTCTTGAGAGTGTTCTTGGAGAAGAGAGCTCTCAAGGATTTATTGGATTATCCAAGAATCATTGTTCCCAAGTAAATTAGTTTAGGATAAAAAATACATATTATGGTATTTATATTAGTAGCATTAAAATAAAATAATGGCACAACAACCCATAATTATTTATTTAATACTACTAATAACCCATTTAAAATAATAATAGTTATTTTATTATTTATTGACATGTTTATAACATGATAATTATAATTAAATATTATTTAATTAAATAATATTCAATATTATAATTTCTCACCAGGCCATTAAACCCGGTCTGCTATACCTCCATTATATTTATCCAGCCTTGAATAATGTCTATTTATTTATTAAATAATTATCTTTACATTATTTACTAATAAAATAAAAAATAGTATATGCACTAAATAGAAAAAAAATATATTAAATAATCTTCTTGTAATATATTATCTCAAAGAAGAAGAGTAAGAATAAATGTGATCAAGTATAAATGAGTAATTATTAAATTATGTGAATGAATAATATCTATTCAAAATATTAAATAATAATAATATATTATTTATCTGAGATCCTGGATACACTTAGGGTGTGACACTATATGCCTCTTTCTTAGTGGAATTAGGTGATGTAGCATAAAGACCAAGGTTAACATCCATAAAAATTACAAGACACTAATTAAGATTGAAGTTAATTCTACATTGACTTGTCACATTATATATATTCTTATCATTTAATATATTTCCTTTATCACAATATCTTTAATCGAGTAGGTTCCAATCTATTGCCATCAACTGATATGCTTGATATAATTTTTAACATTTTTTTAGAAATAGAACATGCCAATAGAACACAAAGGCCATGGATTTATTTAGGCTATATCATTTCAATAAAAGGGACAATGATATTAACTTCTGTTAATGAACATAATGGGTAAATCCTTTATCGTATATTTTATTACTGTAATATTACTCATGACACAACCAACATTTCTTACATCACAGTGAACATATGTTGTCATGATTTTCATCAATACGTCAAAGTACAAGACTCATTATAATCATTAATAATATTTGTAATGTATAAGGACCAATACACACGTCCGTAGATAGGAACATCCAATAACACCTTAAATGTGGATTTTTTACTATCGAGTCTTGTTTTTAAAATATCCAATGGGATACTACCAAAGGTGTGCACAATAAGAATGTGACTCAAAGTCCTATGAGTACCCACCCCTAATATCCTATAGCATTTGTGCTTCTCAATGGATATCATCCAAATACAAAACATTTATTAAAGAATCGTGGAATAGAAATTCTGTGTTCTCATCATACTCAGGAACTGTTATGATCTTTTAGTACAACAGCTACTCTTAGGATATTATCACATACTATGTCAAAAAGTTGAAAAATCTTGACGTGATAATTAGTTTATTAATATTAAAAACAATGAATACATGTTTATTATAAAGTATATAGAAGTTTTTTCTAGGGAACCAACTACAACAGTAAGTCGTTGTCAAATGTTTTTATTGTAATTGATAAAACTCATGTGAATATAGACCCTATATAGACACTGAAACATATGGCTTAACCTAGGGTAAACATGGAAAATAGTTGAATGTACGTGTTATGGTTAAACCCAAGATGAAAAAACTCCCTGGTGGACACTAAGTCCCCAGAGATTGGTATATTACCCAGGGTGCTATTTAGGACCCGGGGGAGGAATACAACCACTATTCGGGAGATGGTCGGAACAGTCTCTATGCTATGATGAAGGACACCCTAACACTGGATGAAGAAAGTGTGTACCATTTTGGGGTGAAGCCATCCCCCATGTTTACAATTTTATATATTATATTTGTTGAAATGTTGTAACTATTAAATTTGTAATTTATTAGCTTGAGAACTATTTCATGGGAATATATTATAGACATGTACTCTTAGGAACATCATTGGTGGTGGCCTAATATGTTGTACTCATACCATGCTCATGTCACTATTGTGTACGTTAAAGGATACTAATTGTTCTAGGTAAATGTTTTGGACTTGGTATAATCCCAATACATGTCATTTGTCTAGTATAATAGAATTATAGTTGGTTGATGGGATCGGGAAAATATTTTTGGCCATTTAGGTTGAGTTTAGATGTAATTTTATTTATTATACCTCATGTATGTACCCAATCGTCCATAGATTATTAATATTTCTATATAAAATATTCCACTAGTTATGTCTTGTCAGTCCTCATTTATTAATTTATTTTTTATCCATTTATTGACACATACTATTGTTTTGATGAGATACTAGTTAGTTGTTTATGTTTTTACCATTTTTTTAAACTATTAATATATGGTATAGTCTCTAAATATTTTACATTTAGAACCTCATAACTTGTTAACAACCTCTAGAATATGGTGAGGTTCACCAGACAACTTTTATCATTTTGTTGGTCCAAGAACCATTGTGTTGTTTGTGGTGTATTGAAGTTACAAATAGTGTTCTTTCTAACACGATAATTGTATATGAATGAAAAAAAATCACGGAATAGAAATATTAAATATTCATACACCCTGAGAACCCATTGTTGTCCCATGTTCTAAATTTTTTTTTGTAAGGGACTTTTATACCTATGAAGAAATTATTTTATGTGCTCTTTATTTGTCAGAGAAAAGAAAGCGTGCAGGGGGGATTTGATTTTTTTATTTTGATAATTTTAACCTAAACATGTTAATATGTATGTGATAAATAGGAATTATTGGAGATAAATAAAAAATAAGGAATTATATGTGAAATAGATTAAATAAATGTGTTATCATAATGGGAATAAAAAGAAAATACAAGAAAAAAATATATAAATGAGTTTAGAAATAATTCAAAAAGTGGTCCATATGTCTCATACCATTAAGATCCTAATAGGTTTTTGTTTAAACAATTTCATTTTAATGGTTGTGGAAATTAAACCAATCTCCCATTATTTTTAGTTGTTGTGGAAAGAAACCCATTTACCAGTGAAGTACCATTGGGTTTTGGTACTTATACTAAGAAACCTAGTAAAATAGATATCCATTTCATGGTTAGGGTTAGAGACCAAAATACCCTTACGTTCAATGTTGTAAGAACCAATCATCCTCAAATGAAATGGTAGTGAGGAATAGAGGAAGAAATATGAATTTTATTCCATAGAAAAATACTTTTTAAGTAAACTCTCTACCACATAATATGAATACAGAAATAAAAGAGTGTGGGGAAGAGATAAAAATATTAGAGAGATAAAGAATAAGATAAAACTGATACAAATTGGATCTAAAATGAATCTTAATGATTATAATAGAGCAAAAAGGACCTGAGGAGGTTTTTTATATAATTCCATGGCCATAGAATCATTCTATGGGTTTTGGAAGCTGAAGAAGATAATACAAAACGAATTAAGCCATGTAGGGCCCTCTATCAATGACTAGTTTTTTCTGCCTCGATGAAACCAAAGAGCCAGTGTAGTTGAATATCCATCTAGTGATAACTAAATGGGAAGCCACAAAAACCAACTTTAAGAGTATTATAAAATTTACCATACTCTCCAATGGATCCCACTATTTAGTTTGGTTCCTTAATGAAAATTAGTTCAAATAAAAATAATAAAATTCACCAAATTAAAATGTTAGAAATTTAATTGTGTGTGTGATTATTAAAATCACTAAGAGAGTGATATTAACTACATTATTACACTTCTTGATGAAAATAAACACTTAATTAATTAAGAATATTCAACTAGGTGTAATTTAGTTTCATGAATAAAAATAAAAATAATTGCATTATTTCAAAATTAAATTCATCCGATATTTAAAACACATTTTAAATGTTTAAAAGTGAAAACATTTTGTTTAAAAATAAATTTTATTATATTTAATAAGATACTATCTATACATTTTCCATAAAAAGAATATAAAAATACCTTTTATTAAATTAACAATATCTTATCCCCATTTGTGATATTCAAAAATCCATAGGAGCTTAAAACTATTTGAGTTCAAAAATAATATTTAATCATCTTTCATAAAAACAATATCATTGAAACAATATATACTATCATTAACATACCATTAAAATCATCTTGATCAGCTCCTATTTTTGGATTATCAATTATATCATGGAAAAGGGTTAGAGAAACAAGGGAAATTCATTCATGATTGAAGATTCATATAAGGTAAACACTTATTTTAATTCAATTGAGACAACTATTAATTTTATTTTTAGAGAGGAAATGTTATTAATTACTTAAAAATACCAAACTATGATTTCCATATAAGTTGATTTTGAAGAAAAATTCAAAACATAAATGATTTCATCAATTAAATATAGGCCTTTGAAATCCAAAAAATATTCAAACCATTTTTTATTTTTTCTAAAAGATAAATATTTATAATTTTAAATGCTTCAGTCAATTTTTAAAAATGTCTTTTTCTTTTAACATTTCAAATTTAAATATGGTGGATCCACGCCAAATTATTTATTCTTTTAAAAGTATAATGGGATACCAAAATCATGTAAATAAAGACTTAAATAAAAAAATCGGAAACACAACTAATAGAGTGATAGGAATCAGTCAATCAATTAAATATTTAAATAAAGGAAATTATAATTACACAACTAAAATAAAGTTAATAATTCAATAAATCTAAATGTAAAAAATAAAAATAATCTATTATTATTTCCAAATTTATATGACTGAATCACATGTCTTTCATTACTAACCTTACCTTAATAAGATCAAAATTATCCACCAAAAGAGGTTTTGTGAAGATATCATCTAATTTATGATTACTAGAAACCGAATAAAAAATGATATGAAATATTTGAAAATAGTATCTTTGAAAATTCTAACTATGGATTATGTGTTTTTTTGTGAGGGATATTAATTTGATTTTTAAAAATTATAGTCACACATGTGTTTTGATGCTTTATAAGAACATGGTGATAATTTATGCCTTAATATAGGATAGTCTGATTCATCCAAATGATTTTGGATAAACCTCAAACCATGAAAACATATTACACTACAACCTTAGAAATAGAAAATTTATTCTTATTCTTACCACACCACAAGATTTTTTTTATAATTAGTTTTTATATCCCACATGTACATTTCCAAGCTTGTTGGAAACCACCAAATCTGTATCATAAAAACTAGTATTTTCAAAAAATATATTAATTTAGATAAAAAAATCCATTTTATTTGGTTCCATTCAAATACATAATTTTTTTTAGAGATATGTTAAATGGGATTCATTTTGATATGCAAGAAAACAGACAAAAAGGATATACACTAAACATGATTTCCAACCACATCAAATTAATATAAAGAAGAATACCAATCACACTACTATGAATATTATTATCCACAATATTACTAGTTCTATCCAGAAAAATCTTATAATAAGTAATCATTACGGTACTAATATCCTCAACTTGATTCATTAAAAAACACATTAAAATATAATTAGTGTATTTTCGTTTTCTAAGAAAACATTCATCCTAATTTGAAAAAATGAGAAAACCAAGGAAACATGTGTGTCCACTAGGAAAACTCAATTCAAATTCATTACTCAATAAATGTAAATGTTCATTATAAAGAGATCCATTTTATGAACAAAAAAGTAACATCACCAACATATATTTGGGAAATGAAAGGATCTTTTGAAATATGTTATTAAAAATAATGTTGAATCAACCATTCCCATTTCAAAACCATTTTAAAAAAATAGTTAATCTCTCATACCATACTACAGGGGATCGGTTCAAAAAATAAATTTCGTTGGTAAAATTGAAAATATAACCCAAAAATTTAGAATCCTCAAAACAAGGTGGTTTTTTCACAAATATATATATTTGAAATAAAACCCTATATAAATGACCTTGTAACATACATTTGAAAATTATTAAAATTTATGTGAGATGTGAATTCTTAAAAAAATATATATATTATATCATAGTGTCCATGTAAAAGGTATCACCATAATCAATTTGTTAATCTTGCTTATAGCCTTTAGCTACAATTTGGTATTTGTGATTGGTGATATTACAATGCTCATCCAAGTTTTTTTATAAATAACTATTTGGTTATAATAAAGGGATGATCATAAAGTCATTCCACAAGAGTCTAAACTATATTTTGGGAAAATTAATTTAATTACTCTTTCTTATATAGAACCCAATTTTCATCATTAATTAACTATAAAATATTTAGGGGATCTAGGTGTTAAAAATTTCTATTTTATATTGAATTTAATATAGACCTCCTAGTATGAGTACTGGACCGGGAATCATTGAAAATATTTTTAAGTTGATGGTCTTTTCATTAAACCCACTCCGTAGGTAAATGTATATTATAATTTTAACATTCATTTAATTTGAAGGTTGAAGATAATTTAATGAAAACTTATTTTGTTGGATTAGGATGAGAATAGTGGTGGGTGCTTAATTTATATTGAAAAATTATAAAAAATTATAGGGAAAATTAAAAAAAATGATATTTAAATGATAAATAAATTAATGTAATGATATTATAAAAAGAAAAATGATAACTTTTATTCATACAAAAACTTAATAAAAAGTTAACAATTCATGTATGTATAGTGTAAAACAAATGAATCATATTTATGAAATTATACATATAGTGATTGGATGATGCAATGTATAATAGGGATGTGAAAAAAAAATGATAATGATGTTATCAAATTTTTATGTGTGAGCTATAATGTCTCCACCCCTCCGTTTGAGAGGTTTTAATTATACATTTGATTTCAATAAAGATCATGAAACTGACTTCTTCCTTTAAATTTTAACAGATATATAAATTAAAAATAGCCTCCATTGATTTTTGATGGAAATAGAACTAAAAAAACATCCCTTTATTTTTTATGGAGATAAAAATAATCAAAATGTAAAATGTAGAATGATAAGGGAATATTTTATTAGAAAAAAATCCCTTAAAATATAGATCACAAATTATTCTATAAGAATTGAACAAGATTATACAGATAAAAAAAATATTAGAGCCTATTAGATCGATAAATTTATAATTGGATCTCTGGGTGTAACAGTTTAATATTTCTAGATATTCATAATTTAATTGATCAAGTATATTATCATAATTTCATTGTTTTTATCCAAGAAAAAAATAACAACTATTTATATACCAAAAATGCGATGGTAACCTTGTAGAATTATTCAAGGAAATTGAAGCTTAAGAAGGCTATAAATATGGATTTTTTACCACATTAAATACATCATCAAACTAGCTATCTCAGTGCCAATGAAAACCCAGTTTCCACCACCAGTTTTCCTATTGACCACGTAGTGTCCCTTCGACATTGTATTCTTTCACCAGAGGGATGGTGGACTCTTAGAAGATACTGAATCCTTTTTCCACAGAAGTTGGATATCTATTTCCATAAGTCTAGCTGGTAAGTTCTACCTATTGCATCCATCTTAAAAAAATATCCCCAGAACATAATTCCATGGCCTTTTATGGACCATCCAACTAACTTTACAAACTTCACCAAGTATATTAATACATTAACATACCTTCAAGGATTCTGCAAAAGCATAAATTTATTTATAAAATAATATTTATTGTTTATTAAATTAAAACTTGAATCACATAAATGAATCTATTAGAAACATAAGGGACACATTTTTGTCATGAAAATACCATGACAGAGAGAGAAATAGAGTTAAAATAATATTATTCTTTCTATTGATCACAAACACATAACATAAAAATATATATTAAGTATAATTGAATATTAAATAATATAATTAAATAAATTAATGTAATTAGAGATAATGTCATTTAATATTCCAAAGAGAGAAATAAAAATATATTCATCATGCTTAAGTGATAAACTAGAGGCTATTCAACAACTTCACCCTTTTAAAAAACACATATCCCATTTGATTAACAAAAATAACATCTCCCAATTGGAAATTTTTTCTAACACTTCATCCCCTATGATTCAATGACACATCTCAATTTTTTATTACCAAAAAGAAAATCAGGGAAAATAATATTTTAAAAACAATAAGGTATCAACACATGAGTTAAATTAATAGATACATGAAATAAAAACTCCCCTTGATTATTATCATAAAATTAAAAAATAACATCTGAAAATAATCATAGAAAATTATATTAAATCATGATATAAAAATAAGTAAAGTGTTGAATATAGATTATATATATAATAATGAAGGTGAAAATACTCATCTTATCAAATTATAAGAATATTCATGTAATATTAGACATGTACAAAACAATTAAAATGTTTAACAATGAAACATCACGGATTTTAAAAATTCGAAATGAATTTAAAAAGGAGAATAAAAAGAAAATTAAAAAAAACAAGTTTGAAAAATATAGAAAAAAGAAAACTAATTTAGAAATGAATTTCAAGAGAAAATAATAATAAAATTAGAAAACAATATTATCCCTTTTAAAAATAGGAAATAATATTTGAGATATATATATATATATTAATATAAATGATGTTAAAGGTGTAATTAAAAATTAAAGGGAAAAAGAAAAATATTTCATTGAGGATCATGCCAAAAATTTATTAGATAAATAAAAATAAAACCCCACCTCAATTAGATCATTTAACAGAGAAATAATGATGTATATATTTGATCAACCATTTCAAAAGTTTAAAAGACCATATTTATTGAGAATCCACCTTATGAAATGTCAATTAAGCTCAGCAGTGTATTCTAGAATCATATTAAAATGTGTTTTTTGGTAATAATATTTTGGGTCTGGAATGTATACCACTAAATAATTTGGGTTTTAAAACTAATTTAGGTCCACAAATATTGTTATGGATTTTGGGACCTAAACATGTTTGATCTGATATTTTTGAATAATATCATATTAAAGATAGATTATTTTAGTTTTATATATCTTTCATTTTGGTAATCACACTGACTTATATGATGAAAATATTTTCAGACATATTTGAAAATTTTATTTTGTGAAATTCCATTAACAAATTTTATATTAAGATCTCCCACTATTTGAAAAACTAAAATCTTGATTATTTTTTTAAAAAATTGAGAACCAAGGATCATGTATTGATTATATTCACGTGGGATGTATTTCGAAAGAGAGATTTTGAGATCATTGATTCCATAATTAAAAGATTCAACTTATAATTAGTTCATTAATTTAAAAACCAAATCAATTTTTTGAAAGAAGATCTTTTTCCAATAAAATTTGTTGTTTTTATTGGGGTTTTTATTATTTTTATGATCATTATATTTTCAAAAGAGTTATTTATAAAAACATCAATTTTTATTTTGTCTATAAGAAGATATAGATTAAAAGGTTGAATGATAAAAATATGAGAAATGAGATAAAGAGTTAGAAATATGAAAATAAAAATTATCACCTATGTCAATGTGATACCCATGGATTTTATAACATTTATAAATTTATTCATATGATGAAAGAGTATACAATCTAGCACTCCAAGTTGAAATTTTTAATAATTATTCCCTTTCATATTTTCATTATACTTCTATTGGTAAATGGGGAATTCCAATATGATATAAGCCTTTTTATTTCATTTATAAAATATAAAATTTGGTAAATCAATTTGATATTTATTTTTGGAATGATGGACTTATTTTTTATTTTTTAATTATATATTTATCCTCTTATTCAACTATTGAATCTTATATTAATTATTGGTATAATTTTAATTATAATTGATGGATTTGAATATAATTAATTATTGTTTATTTAGTTTCATTTTCTTTGATTGAATCTTTTTTTGGTGGTGCATCATAATTATTTTGTAAATTATGAGATATCAGATAAGCTCTTGGCAACCCATTTTCTTAATCCACTTTTCTTATTATATGGAAACAACTTTGGGTTCCAAAATTCATTTAATGACCAAAAATATATTTTTCACTAAATGTTTTATATTCAAATCACCACCAAGATACATTTAAAAATTGAAAATTTCAATAATACTTGTAAATATACAGTAAAAGATTTATTTTTATATATATAAAATCTTTAAAATAATTCTGATACACATCTAATATAGTATCATTAACCCAGATTATGCCTTCATGTGAAACTTTGTAAAATTTCATTAATTAATGGATGTTTCTTCAAGAACATATTTCATTAGGATACTTATGATCACGCCCAAAAAAAAAAATATTCACAGTTTTTCTATTAAGATCAAATATTTTATGATCATCAGGAGTTCACTTAACTTTATGTTCTTGAAAAGGAATATAATCATGCACAACCATTTTAAAAATAGGTCAATTCTATGCACCAATAATGGTTGATATGAAATTTTACAAATTATTTTACTTTGTGCCATCAATGAATGGAGCATGATTATAAGTTGTAGATTACATAATAAAAGAATATAGATTGAAATTGATTATGATTATAATAAAATTAAAAAATTATTTTTGAAAACAAAAATACCCTTTTACACTTTTCACTTCCACTATACGAGTGGTGCTCCTACAGTAGCTAATTGGTAGACTCGTGGAGCTTGAGGAAGATTTTGTCCATGCTACCAGCTAGTTAGTGGCACTACATAAAGTAGTCTATTTTGGTTTTTACATCCTTCTTAAAATTTTTTATCACCACTTCCTTCAATGTACATCTATATATCTTCCAAATTCCATCCATGACTTCACCATGTACATTGAAACATCAACCAGACCTTCAAGGAATCTTTAAGGAATTAACTATATTTTTCAAAGATTCTTTAAATTATTTTAAATTGAAACTAAAATAATATAAATAATACAATTAGAAATACATTATAATGTTTTTAGTCACGAAAATACCCTAAGAGAGAGAGATACAGGTAAAACAATTAACTATGCATACCAAAACATCAACAATTTGAGGTTGGGTTTTGGAGAAATTATCATAACATTTCATGTGATTTTAATCTTTAATGGATTTGGTTTTTTAATTGAAAACAAAGTAAGATACACTTGAGTTATAATACCCAATAAATATCTATTCACAAGATTTAGGTTCAATTTTTTCTAGATTATATTTGTTTAAAAATAAAACATTTGTAACAAAACAACATAAAATATCCAACATTATGTAATTCACCTTTATAAATATCAAAGGGATATTTTTTAGAAGGAGTCTTATTTGTACATAGTTTGAGGTATAACATGAAACATTGACCAATTTGGGCCAATAATATTTTGGGAGAATGAATTCAATATAGGGAGTTATAAAAATTTATTTCAATGTTTGATTCAATATTTCAACAATCCAATTTTTAAGGTGTTTTAGAAGATGAAAAATAATGGTCATAATCCTATGAATCACAAGAATAACAAAAATCATTATTTTTTTAACTCTCCCAACTAATTACTCTAAAGAGAAATAATCTTAGACAGTTTTTCATTTTCTAACATCTTATTATATTTAAATTAATAAAATTTATGTTCCAATAAATAATCCCAATTAAACCATGTAAAATCCAAAAAAATAACAATGAAGGAATATTTAAATTCAATGGTATTCAATGGTGTTTATGAAAAAATATCTAGGTGTACACATTCAAGGGACCAAGTAGTCAACACATACTTTATAGATATTAAACATTACTAATGTTTTTTACCATGTTAGTATGATTCAAACAAAATGTCATTTTAAAATTTCAATTTTGTAAATATTGTACTAGATGTTTCTATATAAGTTAGAAAGGTGATTTTTTCTTTAACAATCATGATTCCATTTCCATTTTAATGAATCATAATCATATACATTAAATAATTTAACATTTTATTCTTAAAGGGATTTAAAATAAAATCCATAAATAATAGGGAAATAATCAGAAGAAAATAAAAGCCTTCTATGGGAATCAAAAACATTAAAAAAACATCTTCAGGTGATTTTTTAAAAACACTATCACATAATTGACTAATTATTAGAAACCTATTATTCAAACATTTAATTTAAGAAATATATTTAATAATAGAGGAGTTTAAAATATAATGGTACATATAGTAATGATATTATTCCATGGTTTATCACCTAAAGTAACATGCCCACCTTAAGATCCTCAAGGTGGTTGAACTCAGTATAGTCACCACACATTTTTTTGAGCACCCATTATCCATGTACCATGTAACTTTTCCATAATTTCCCTTGATAAATTTTCAATATAAACAAAATTGAAGACTAATGATTTTGTTACAAAAAATTTGGGTCAAAATATTTTACCCAAAATAGTTTTTCACCAATAATATATTTGAAAAATAATTTCAAAAATAATAATTTGAAGATAGATAAATGTATTTGTTCCTTTAATAATCATTTTTTTTCGAAATTTACTTTATTAAGCATGTTCATTGTTTTTCTTCAATACTTTCTACACATATATTGATATATAACATAAAAAAACATTTTTGGAAATTTATAAGGGATATTGATTGATTTGAGTTACCATGAATATATTGAGTTTTCCCATTCCCTTGGGAAACTAAAACAAAATTTAAATTATTTTCACCTTTAGAGAACTTGGAAAGATATATATTAATCTTCTTAATTCTATTTTCCAATTTTTCAACGTTTAATTGGACCTTTAAACAATCCTTTTTAACATTTAACTATATTTAATTTATATTACTAACATTTATCTTCCTCCAATTGAAAAGTTAATCTTCATTCTTATTTTTAATCATTTTTTAGAAAGAAAATATTTTTATTTTCAATTTCCCCCTTCTATTTCTCATTTTATTTGATAATTTGATTCTTTTCAAGAACAACATGAATGAATTTGTTATCTTATAAATTAATAAATTAAATGGATTGGGGAAAAAGAATAATTATAATAATTTACCTCTCGATTTACTATGAAGTCATCCATGAGATGCTTGGGGATTATATCACTCAATTCTGATGAAGAGAGTGAATCACTAATTTCACTCCATTTTCACACCTTGAAAACAGCCATAAAATCATTCTTCTCATTTCTCTACTTTTTAACAATATGAAAATCTAGTTTTATGTTTATTTTTTTATACACTCATAGAATATTACTTACAGTCCACTTGGCTGTTTCTCCTTTCTTTAAGGGTGGTATGAATTTTTATTTTTAAGAAAATTGATCATATTTATACCAAGATGATGCATAAAATCTTTACGTAGGTAATATTCATAATTTTTATTAGTAAAGGAAATTAATTTCTTCTACATGACCTGTTATGATTCCTTCTCAACATTCCATTTCATTGTAATCTAACAGGTCATAAAATATATAATGAGTTATTCAACTAATGTATTTTTATTTCCTTTTTCTTATTGTATTGTGAGAAATTTATGTTTTAAAGATCTAGGAAAGACCCACATGTTATTTTTCACAAGTACCTATTTCGTAATCTCATTATACATGTACATTATCCCATTAAAAATATAATTTAAATTAGTAATAATTTATGTTATAAAATAATTAGGATGTATAATGAACCATTAAAATTTGTGTTGGTACATATCAAGCCTATAATCCATTATTGTATTAGTATATTTATGTGTAAATTCTAATAATTTCAAAACAATTTACTGGGATTTCACCGGAAAATGATATTAAATTAATTATAATATAACCCACACTGTATAGAATTCATGGTTTTTCCATCAATATCAAAATTTTCCATATCATCTGTATTCCATTTATCATTCGACTCATTGGGGGTGGATTATACATAAAGTAAATTTTTTCAAACTAGATATGCTATTATAATAAGAAAATATGACATTCTAGTTATCAAATAATCATATTCTGATCCATCAAATTTTGAATCTAGACACATTGATGGTTCTTCAGGCATCCTATAAGAAATTGAAGAAGATTCCATCAATAAATGATAACTCCATGAAATATGGCAAGGTCTTGAAATAAACCACCCTCTAATAAAAATTTTGTTTAATTTTAATGATGAAAAGAGATGGGGGTATTTCTATCTAAAATATCACTAGAAATTAAAACTAAACATAACGAAAGAAAATTCATGAATGATAATTATGTGAGACAAGTGCATGATACTAAATTGTAAGAAAAATTAATTAATTAAATGGGTTATAATTTTTGAAATAAAAATAAAATAAAATGAATAAATTTATAATGGTGTTTGAAAATAATCAATAAAGGGATCCCAATGTATCCTCCCTTCATGAGCATTGAGAGGTATTGGTTTAAAACCTTGATTTCTAATGCTTATAATAATAAATACAATATCCCATTATTTTTATAGGATGTATAAAGGAATATTTTAGAACCACTAAACCCATTTTTTTGAGGTTGTAACAAGATACCAAATTACCCAACTAGAATTTTAGTGGTTATAGATAGAAACCCAAATCTACTAACTCATAATGTACTAAAAACCTATACAAATCACACTAAATTTTAAATAGAACCCAAGGATAGAAAAAATAAGAGAATTTCATATCATAATCCATCTTAAGAGAACACTCTACCGAAAAAAAGTATTCAAATATAAAATATTTAGAGTAAGGATAAAAAATGTCATAGAGCATAAGAATCAAAGAGAAGTGTCATGATTTTTCCCTAGAATGAATATTCAAGGCAAGCATAGGCTTACAAGAACCACAAGGGGTATATTTATAGCCTCTCATACCCTTATTGTTTTCGACTCTTTCATCAGGGAACACACATCTGTCACGTTCAGAGGATGTCGGCGCTGTTCTGTTGCCCTGCATTCACACATTCCAAAGGCAGGAGTTATCCACTCCCAGTTCAGGGACATTTTCTCCTTGATCGAAACAGGTTGATGGGATATTGGTTCATCCTTCCGTGGATTCCTCCTCGAAATTCGTCACCTAGTCCAGGTCTCCCTTATAGATTAAGACGTAGTTCATGAAAATCATCTCTGTTCCATGTTTTTATGGATGCCGGTTAATTACACTACTTCTGTCAGGACATTCCAAGGTGTCCGATCAAGGCAGTAACCTTCAGTTGGGGGAGTAGTCACATTGTGGAATCACTGGCGTGTCTGGATCCTGGGGAATTGGCGTGTCTGTCTTTTTTCCCTTATTATAGGGCTTATTGAAGGCGCGGAAGCCCAAGGCATCCCACATCGAACGCGGGAAAAAATATGCCACAAGCATGTATCTGAGGTTTTCCCCAGCTTCCCATGTTTAAAAAAGGGTATGTTACAAGTTTAACGTCCAAAAGAGATGGATCAGACTAATCAGAACACTAGCTAGAGTGGATCAGATTGATGAACCCCCTTGAGGGAACACCGATATTGGGGTCATCACATGGGCAGATTCTTGAATGCTATGGAGGGGAATGGGGTGGCCTAATCTCACCAGGATGTGGCGGCCTGATTAAGAATCAGGAAGGATATGGTATTGGTATTGATCCTCGAAGATACTTCCTACGTATCCCAGTATTATGGAATCAAAGTCCGCATAGTTCTGGTAAAAAGGGGGGCTTGGCACACTGGCATAGAGGCTGTCAGGGCCAATTATTGTTGTGATTGATCCACATGGAGGCTTCCTATATACCATGCCATTACATGGATCAAAGTCCATGTAGTTCGGGAATGGATATGTGGGGTTTTCACTCATGGCTGCACGGGTGTTTGTGAGCCGACGTGAAGGAGGTTGGAACGACCGGGTGGTGGGCTTGATCCTCGTGGAGGCTTCCTACGTACAATGCCTTGACATGGATCAAAATCCTCATAGTTTGGGAGGTGGTAGTGTCACAGAACTGAAGTGAATAAGGACCTTTGTCCATGTGGATGATGGGCTTGAACCTTATGGAGGCTTCCTATGTACCTCTCCTTAGCAATGATCAAAGTCCTCATAGTTCAAGAGGTGGAAGTGTCAGAGAACCGACATTAATAAGGACCTTGGTCCAGGTAGATGATGGGCTTGATCCTCAGGGAGGCTTCCTACGTACCACACCTTTTCAAGGATCAAAGTCCCCATAGTTTGAGTTGAAAAGGGGTTGTTGAACTGACATGAAGGGGTTTCGGAAAAACTGGATTGTGGGATTGAACCTCGTGGAGGCTTCCTACGTACCATGCATTGACATTGATCCAAGTCCTTGTAGTTCGGGTGTACATTTTAACATCATGCAGGATGAGGATGGTGCTAGTGAACTGAAGTGAATGAGGACCTTGGTCCAGGTGGATGATGGGCATGAACCTAGGGGAGGCTTCCTACGTACCTCACCTTAGCAAGGATCAAAGCCCCCATAGTTCGGCTAGGGGCGTGTCGGCGAACAGATGTGAAGATGGAACGGGGGTCCAGTAGGTGTTGGCCTTGAACCTCGTGTGGATTCCTACATACCATGCCTTGACATGGATTAAATATCCCTTAGTTCAGGTGGGTCACAACGGATTACCACTGGATTGGAATGCAGTTTAACATCATGTGTGACAGGGATGGTGTCATGGTCGATGCTTACTCTAAGCCCACGTGATTCGTTCTTGGGGTGAGAAACAAGAGGCACCAAAGTCCTGATGACCACATCGCGAAAGGTGTGTCCGTGGGAAGGGA
Source organism: Viscum album (assembly GCA_963277665.1). Classification (NCBI taxonomy): domain Eukaryota; kingdom Viridiplantae; phylum Streptophyta; class Magnoliopsida; order Santalales; family Viscaceae; genus Viscum; species Viscum album. The sequence goes on along the minus strand of OY728162.1, from coordinate 1,360,373,721 downwards.
AGATGAGTGGAGATTATGCTCTGAGATGGCCCATGGTGCTGGGACTTACTCCAGGTTGGAGGCCCGTGGGCGACAAAGCACATAGGGAGAGGGAATTGGGACCGAAGAAAGAAGGAGCCACATTCCATATCACTCCCTCCACTAGCCTTGGCACCGAGGAAGTGAGGAGGGGCAGGGGTGCTGACTCCTACAAGAAAATCTAGGGGGCTTACACCAAGGTGGATGCCCTTCCCCCGCGGACAAAAGCCACTCCAAGAAAGAGGATATCATCCCCTATGGAGACCAGGGGATGTGGAGAATGTCCAAGGTGGGGGAACCCCATGTGAGAGGCACTGGGCGATGTCACTGTTTAATGTCGTGTGTTGAGGATGAGGGTGCTTGGCAGTTTAACATCCTATGAGGTGGGTTTACTCCACACCCCTATGACATACATAACTGGTAACCTCTTCTCTTTATGGGAGAGAAGGTACTGGCAATTCCGTGGTGGGGGGGTGTCGCGGAGTAAACCATCAAGGGGTCCACATTAGTGTGGCTATGCGAAGAAGCAATAGACGTTAGTGTGCCTATGTGAAGAAGAATTATGCAATGAAACTCAACGGGCGGTATCGTCCAGGGGAATTTGAAATCACATCGTGAAAACCTGTAGGGTCCCACGGGAAAAGAATTTTCCAAGCTGAGGGGTCCATATGCAGGGGTCTTGTAGAGCTCGGTTTCTCTGTGTGGTGGAGGGAACTTGCAAAGGGGTGGGCTTCGAAAAGTGGGGTGCCTTAGTTTTATCATGAGGTGGAGGTGAAATTGGGAGGTTCTTCACGAAGTGGAAAGGAATTCGCAGAGCACTTCCTCATTGAGCACAAACGCCTCATGAAGCAATGTTTCATGAATCAATGTGCTTCGAGAAGTACAGTGACCCTGGCTTGGCATGTGGATCAAGTGTACATGAGGGGTGTTTCGCGAATAATAAACACTCTGCGATGACCCGGTTCCCCTAGGGGATCCCCTTCCTTTGCAAAGGCCCTTAGGCTTCTTGAAAGGCATCCCTCTCAGAAGAGGGGATTAAAAAGAGGCAAGTGGGAGGCACTTCATAGTGACAAAGTAACTCGTGTTGCTCATGATTCGCAAAGCAAAGTGTGCATCATGATTTGGGATCTAGGAAGTTGAATGGTCAGATTGTCCATTTGTTGGGCTCAGGGGGAGCCCGTTATTTATAGGCAATAGGTGCCGTGAAGCAAAGCTTACACGGTGCAAAGAGGTCATTGGTTTCTTTGCGGTGGGTCACGAACATCAAATGCATTCGCAGAGGGGTCTGCCTCCTTGATTCGCAGTGGGCTCGCGAACATCAAATGCGTACACGATGGGATCATCCACCTTGATTCAAGGAGGCCTCGCGAACATCTTATGCTTTCTTAGGGCATCCCGCCTACTTTTCTTCACGGCGGGTCGCGTTGCTTCGGGGACTCCATGAGGTGGCTTTGTGAGGCAGTTCGCGACACCTCTTCTCTTCTTTTACTTCCAACATTTTGGCACCAACAAATTCCCCCCTAAGACTTGGAGTCACGGAGAAATCAAGTGTTGAAGTCTGAGGGCCAATAACCAAAATCTTTGGCCTTTCGTAGAGATGGGTTTCAAAGAAGGCTCACGCGGAGGACAACCGACACGCAGGACAAGCGCACCGCAAAGCTCGACATGATCCGGACGCGCCGTGATGCTCTGAAGGCCGCCTCCTACAAATAGAGGAGGATGACCTCTATTTTTTCCTGTCCTATCTCTGCGAATTTTTCCATTTGTGCACTCAGTTCACGAAGCTCCACGTACTCCGCGACTGCTCTCTGCGAAACAGGATTCACGGTGAACCGTGAGTCTTTGACTCTGTGACAGTGCCGCGCAAGCGTGCGATTACATGCTGAGGCCAGGCTCCACGATTCGGCTTTGTGAATGAGATCCATGACATGCTTCACAACATGATCTGATAATTGTTTGAGTCTTAAACCCAAGTGGACCATCATGATGCTACCCTGGGGGTTCTTACAAATGCCGCCCGGAGGGATGAGATGTCAAATTGTCTGGGTTTAGGAGAGTTGGTCCATTTCCACTCGGACCATAATTCATTAATAGAGCTGATATCGGAGATCCAGAAGAACTATCGATTGTGCAGGAGGCTGCCCTTGTATGGATTTGGGAGGAGGGATTATGTCTTCATTCTCGTGGCATGTAGGGACGAACTAGCTTGCTGGTTCAGGAGCACGTCGTGCCAGCGCCAATGGTTCAGTGCGGCTGATGGTCATGCGCAGGAGAACTTCACACCCATCATTACTGACTGCCTATACAACCACCCAAACAAAATTTATGATTAGTAATTGTAGTTGGAGGCATATCCTCCTCTATACCATACAATACTGAAGGCAACCTTGAGTGATTCGAAGAAGGGGTGGTCCAAGGAGTGGGACCTGGGCCAGGTCGGAAACCTCACAGAAAATTGGGAATGTTCCTACTGGGTGAGCACCTCGTTTGAGGAGTTTGGAGCCGAGCTGAGAAGATTGGGTTTGTATGAGGTGGCATGGGCCTCCCAATTCCACATATATCAACAAAAACAGCTGATGCCAGAGCTGTTGAGGATATGGTTGTCTAGGACCAACACATTTCACATGCACCATGGGGAGGTCAGCATCAGTCTGTGGGATGTCCATCAGATTTCAGGGGTCCCGATGTTGTGGGATATGTACGGTTAGTTCCTCCCCATCATGAGTGCGTGGGAGGATCCAGAGCAGATGCCACAGATAGTGATGACACTGATGAGGATAGTCCCTATGGAATACAAAAACTTAGTGAGAGAATTCCACATTAGTTTGTGGTTCAAGCAATTCCTGAACTTCCAGGTGGACCGAGAGTTTTCCATGAGGCCCCAAACTTTCCCGAAGGGGGCTCAATGGGGCAAGGAGCACTCAAATTGGCGGCTCTTGGAGGACAGCTAGTGGAAGAACTGGGGTGTTAGTGTCAATACTAAATAGCATCCAATAGTCTGGCTAGCGTCATTTATCAAGGACCTTATCTGTGGTTGGATAATACCAGTGAGGGAAACCAACACGGGGGTGAGGCCTAGAACATTTATCATGGCATCCATGCTGGCCACAGGAGGGTGGGTCAATTTGGGAATTCTGAGGCTCGCTAGATTTTACAAGATGCTATGGCATGTTACTGAGTGAAAAAAGAATAAGAGGATATGTAGGACCTTCCATTTTCTTTATGGGTGGATTGCGGCACACATCAGGGGGATTTATGACCAACTAAACCCCATCACGCCTCTAGGGTCAAACTTCTGCCCATCCATCCTAAATGCTGCTGGGAGCTTTCCAGCCAAATTAACCATACCATTGGTACTAAACCGGGAGTGGAAGGTGGGAAAGTTTAATTTTCACCCATTTGCATTGCCGATGGGGGTACTCAACGACAACGGTTGGGGGACGGAAGAGCATCGGGCCTATATCCTGGACCTTAGAGGTGGAGTCTTGTTGGAAAGGGTGGACCGCGAGCCTCTTTTCAAGCCTTACACCCCACACCATTTTGTAAGGAAATTCCAGTGCTTGCAGCGACTAACTCCATGGGTCTACTAGGAGGTGCGCCATGAGGATCACCCTTGTGTGATGAGGAAATTGTGGATCATGTTCACACAGGAAGATGAGAAAATTAGGAATGCATTTCATCTACCTACTACCGCCTTCGGACTGGGGAAGGAGTACGCCATAAGCTAGGAAGCAGATTATACGGGGGAAATGATGAAGAAGCCAACTGTTTGAGTTGGTGATTGTGGGCCTTATCTATCTGGAGGTTGGGGTCGGAAGGCGGCAAGGGCCTCTCACAGTGGCGGGGCTACCGTGGCTGTAAGACCGGCACCAGCTAAGGGTGAGGCAGCGGCTGCAGATCCAACATTGGCAGTGGATCTGGTGGTCCCAGGAGAGCAGAGCCATCTATAGGGGTGACCACCGAGGAGATTCCATAGGATATCTACTCTGGCCCCGAGAAAATGGTTGTGCCATATTGACATGATAGAGAATCCTGATTTCCTAGAGGACTGGGAAATTTGGGATGTCAACCAGCAATTCCTCAGCCCGCCAGAGATGTGCTAACACCAACACCCTCTCGGGATGGATTTACCGGGTATAGGCCCTGTCTGTGCCAGTTTTGCAATATCCCCGATAGAGGTGGAGCGATATATGGCTGATCTAGAGTACTTCATTCATTCTAGGGGTTCCCCACATCTATTGATAGACCAGGTGAGGGTACTACTAGATCAGACTGTTCCCCCATAGCTGTTGGCCGATGAGCTAAGAGAGCACTTACCACTACTGGATGAATTCGAAGAATCCTCTTGGGGGGACGAGGCTAGTGGAGGAATCCCATTGGAGGAAGGCAATGTCGGCGATCATGACGCAGGTCTCGATGATTATGCAGAGGCTCTCGAGGTAAAATTCCATGTTTCATTCCTCAGGGTCTGCTCTCATGTCATTGTGGACTTCTTACCAACATTTGAACTGTTCATGAAGACCTTGTGCAAAGACCTTGTTCTCTCCCTTAGGTGGGTGCTGATGTAGGACCCTCAGACCCCGCACCTGGGGCCGCGACCTGTTTTGTGTTTGGAAGGGCTAGGACAACCGAGGTGGCTCCTCCAGAATCTTCGGACCATCTGACAATATATGGAGGGCCATGCTTCGTGGTCCTATCTACATCTACTCAAGAGAGGCACCAGGAGTTTGATCTCTATATGTACTCTCTACCGAGCTCATTACTACCACAAATTTATCATATAAACTGACGTCCATGGCCTTATATCTTACGTATAGTTCTTTGATGATCATTGGCCGATGTGGCGAGGTTGGTCGGGATTTCTGGTGGCAACCGTCCCAGGGGAATGCTGGTAATCATGGAGATAGTTACCCAGCCCAATCCAGATATAATGCTCCCTATCACTAGCAGGACCACCAGTGGTGTCATGCCTGAGGTTATTGAGGTGTGGTCCGATGATGAGGATTGATTGGTCAACCCATTTCCCGACACGCCTGATCCAATGCAGATGATGTGCTTGATCCAACACCAGATGATGCACCTGATCCAACAACAGACACTGATCCCGCTGATGATTTCCTGACGGAGTATCCCGCATATGAGCCGGCCAATCGCACAGACTAGGATGAGACGACCTCTGACGAAGAGTACCTCAACATAGTCCATCGCCGATCATAGAAGCTGATCATGCGCTTTATCCAAAAGACCCCCATGCATTATGGAAGAATGAGATGGACAGACTTCGCTCGAAGTTGCATGAGATGTGTGCTAGGGAAGTGGATGACCAGCTCCCTCACCTACTCATCTGAGATATTATGGTGGAGAAGATCCGGGAGTATGATTGCGTCCTCAGCGTGGGATGGCAGCAGAGGAAGGTGGTAAACATCAAGAGTCTTCGGGAGGCTGAAAATGAGATCCAAGGGCTACATGTCTGGGAAGATGAGCACTCAACCTCTTATAATGCACAATCAGAGCTGATAATGCGATAGAAGGCCCATCTAGAAGAGTCAGAAGAGCTTATGAGGCATGCTTTGGAAGAAATGGTCGTCATTCAGGCTGACGTAGAGTGGGACCTAAATTAGGCTGATGAATTGCACCCCATCACAGCTGAGGAGGAGCGGGAGTTGAGACGGTGACAACAACTCCTAGATGCCACAAGTCAGGGGGTGGTAGAACTGCAAATCTCTTTTGACGGGGTCAACCCGTCCATGGGAGAGATAGACCCCCCGAGTGCTGTAAGGATAAAAAACTCTCAAACAAACTTTCATGTCTTAATTTATTTGATTCCATAGCGTCCTTGAGTTTTGTAATCGAGGTTATCTTTTTACGCATCTATTATATTCATGAAATGTCTACTGGTCAGTCCTTAAGTTCACACGGGTCAAGCCCAATGTGAGAAACAAGCGGTGATAACCATGCTATTCCATCTGAACATAATGCATCGACCAAGTGTTGTGAATCCATGGTTTAGGTAACCAATTCAGATCTTCCATAAAGACATGGGAGAGGCCCAATCGGAGGATTAGGACCTCATAACAATTGAGGATCCATTCATCCGGTGTGCTCTAGTGCACAAGCGGGATAACGCAAGGGGCAATGGGATTAGTCCGAACATAGGGTAGTGGATGGTGTGAATCACTATACCCAAAATCCGGAAGACTATAGGGGTAGTGTGACAATAAAGGATAAATATTGACCATCTTCGAAGCATAGTATCCTTGTTGCGTTAGACTAAAATGAGGATGACTTGTAAGGGACGAGAGCTGACTATGTTTGAAACATGGGACCTGACTCGAAGTGTCATCCATTTGTATTCCAGAACATTGGACCAGGATATCAGGTGAGCCCTAGGCCGAGAATCGGTACTATTAGGGGGTTCCTACAGACGTGAATGAGGATGAGGGTCCAAATAAAGGGCATGAAAATCATGGAATATAGACTGACAGGTTGTTCGAATGGATTCCAACGCTATTGAAATCACAACATTGTGGTGGAAACACATTAAGTGGAAGTATCAGTCTGATCATGGATCATTAATTATATCAAATAGGGACTCTCTGTTGAGGGATCTGTCACTTCCCAATGTTATCTTGGGGCATTCTGAACTTGTTCACTGTAGAGTTACTATTGTACGGTTCCCCACAAGGGGTTAGGCCAGGGGTCCAGAAATGAGGAAGAACATGATTTATGATTCCTAGGGATACACCATGGGTGAAATACCATGGTCTATCTATGTATACCATAAATATGGGAATCAAGACATACGTAGTTCTAGAAGAACAGTTTAACATCTTGCGGGATGATGAGAAGCTTGGCTGTGACGGTGCACATCCTACCAAAACTAGCCCATGTGAGTCATGCTTGATGTGGGAAACAAGAAGTAATGGGTGACATTCTTGACACATGAATGAATATGTTAGAGATAAGGGACTCTCGGTTAATACCATCATAATGATGCTAACACGTCTATGTAGCACACCTAGACGGGTGAAGATATAAAGCCGAGTATGTCGGAATTCCACCTAAACACGAGGGAGTGGAAATGTGTGAATCCCGATGCATGAAATTTGGATCACAATGATAGCGTCATGACGATGGAGGATAAATATTGACAGTGGAGGAAACACAGTATCCAGATTGTGTTAGCCTGGAATGGGTACATACAAATGAGGGTCGACCGCTGACCATGTTCGAAACACAGCACCTGTAGCAAATGTCGTCCAAGATCCTTAAGGATGTTGGTCCGAAACGATAGGATATCCCTTAGGACCAGCATCCATGGATTCCCCTTAATCCTAGAATCACTGTCATCTGAGGGTCATTTTGGATGTGGAAGAGGATGAGGATCCAAATAGCAATGCCATGAAGCTTGGACATGGAACGAGAGGAATGTATCCATGAAAATTCCACACTTTGGGATCTTTGTCAAAACACATCTAAATATGACAATGTTACGTATTATATATAGGGAGTAGAGTCCCTTACCATAGGGAGATCTTAGTTTAGGGTCGTATAATTCAGACCATGGATGGGAGGAAACACAGAAGACTCATGGCGAGTAATTACAAAAACCCGACGTGAATAGGAACCGGGGGTCCCGACCACCACGTGTTCCTTGGGTGAGGTTTTAGGTCAAGGGACCGAAAATAGGAGTTGAGCTGGGCCTGAGGTAAAGTGAAAAGGCATTCCTATATACCCCATGATAATGGGGATCAAGCTGCACGTAGTTCATGAGATTGGTCATGGTGAGGTACCAGTGCTGGGGATAAAAGTGGTTTTCAGGCATGACCTAGGCACCAAAAGAAGAGGTATTTGATAAATCTTGTTATTCCATTAAGGTGAGTGGTTTTTTTTGTGAAGCGACAAGCCTAGGGGTGTAGGCCCTAGCATCATCACAATAGTCAAGATGTAGTAAGCATTGAAAAATGGTATGGTAAATGACCGATACCCAACATGATGTCCTCTATGATGAGGTCATCAAAATGCATTGTCGTTTTTAGTTGTGCAGGCAGGACGATAATGTCATAGTTTAGGGTCATATGATAGGACCAAGCATGCATTTTAATGTCCTACAGTGCAAACATAGCAGAGACGATACTAGGTGTGGAATGTGTACTATGCAATAAAACATAATCGACATGAATGGGGACATGATCCCACATCACACCGTACATAATTCTGAGAGGGGAACCTCAGGCCAAGGGGCCCAAATAGGGGTGAGAGTGAAAGTGGTTGGAGAAACTAGCTCCCATCTAGGCTGGACTAGAAAACGAGACGTCCGGGTGGTCTTACATATCCCATAAGGATGGGAATCAAGCCACATGTAGTTATAGAGGTTTCCTTTTAATGTTGTTCCAGACAACATACAATTTACTGTCATGCGGTACAGGAAACAGAAGGGAAAATTTCTAGAACGAGGTGCATGTAGTGTAGCTATTGCAAACCCGACGTGAATGAGGAGGTACTCCCATACCTCTCCATGCGGTCCCATAGTCAAGGTCCAGAAGGCGGGATAGAAAAGACAAATTAGCAGAACTTAGGCTGGACCCAAAGATAGTAGGTCTGGGTGTTCCATACATATCCCATGAGGATGGGAATCAAGTTGTACATAGTTCTAGGGAGTTCATATTTTATGGTCTTAGAGCTCGGACCATGGAGGTATGAAAACCTTCCATGTAAGCGCAGACCTCGACCCGATCCCTAAGCCCACATGAGAAAAAATCAGTGTGGAAAACAAGGGATGAAGATCTTTTTTGCAATACCTGGAGTGCCCATCAAAGGGAAATCGTTGCAGAGCCCTAAATGACTCTCTTACCATGAACTTGTTCTCCTAATGTGCTGATGCGCACTAAAGAATAGTTTCATGAGTGTTGGAGGTTTACTAGGACATGATGTGGTGGAGAAGTATGTGAATCGTGTAACTGACAATTTGGGATTATTTAAGTTGGCGTGACGATTGAGGATAACTGTTGACCATGGTGGAAACACAGTATCCCTATAATGTCACCTGAAATGGGAATAAAAACTGAGCATCAACCACTAAATATATTTTAAACAATGGACTTGTATTAGTTTATTGTTCGAAACATTCATGTAAGTTGGACCATGATGGTATGAGGTCCCTTGGGCCATGCATCCATGCCTTCCGGGGGCCCCTCTGGATGTGAAAGTTGATGGAATCCCTAAGGAAGGGGAACACGAAGCCTGGGAAATGGGTGGATGCATGTCCGAGTAGAACCCATCATTCTAGGTACTAAACCATAGTACCCTTTAGACACATTGGTTAATCGCCGAAGAGGGTCGATGAGTGGTTCTCAACTTGAGAGTAACCGATTTGAAGGTATGAGTAAAGAGTTAGGAGATAGAGAACTCTGAGGATGTGGTAAATGGCATTGTCATCACAAACCCGATGTGAGTGAAGACATAGTCCCAAACCACGCCATATACTCTTCTACCTAGGAAAAGGGTATGCCAAGGGGGCCAGATAACAGGGAGATCTCTAAGAGATGGGGCAGAACCCTGAGTCTAGACATTCAGGCCGTCCTACGTATCCAATAAGGATGGGAATCAAGCCATACATAGTTTCTGAAGGTATTTAAATAGGGGTAGGAGACCCCAATAAAGGAGGTGTACGATGTGGTGAGTAACCTAACATTAATGAGGACATGATCATATATCACACCGTACAACCCACGAGAATTTGGGCCAGGGGCTCGAAACGGGGCCACGGGCCCGATGAAAGACTCTGGAGTTTGGGATGTCCTAACAGGCGAACTGCCTGGGTGGTCCTACGTATCCCATAATGATGGGAATCAAGCCACATTTAGTTCTCGAAGACACCCGGGGGTAAGATACCCTATAAAGGGGGGGGGGTGTATGAAATAGAGAATCTACTGACGTGAATGAGGAAATAATCACACACCACACCGTAAAATACCATAAGAGAACCTAGGACGGGGGCCGGGGAAGGCCAAGGGGCCTGAGTCTGTGCCTCGGTCAGGAAGGCCGGACCAGCTCGCAGTTTAATGTATTATAGGGAGGACGGGGGATAGGGGCCCTTGAAATCCAAGGGGCCTGAGGCTGGGCCTCTATCAAGAAGGTCTAACTAGCTCGCAGTTTAATTTCTTGCTGTGAGTACGGGGGCTGGGGGCCCGAGAAGGCCAAGGGGCCTGAGGCTGGGCCTCGGTCCGGAAGGCCTGACCAGCTTGCAGTTTAACGTCTTGCATTGAGGATGGGGGGCAAGGGGCCTGGGAAGGCCAAGGGGACTTAGGATGGCCGTTGGTCAGGAAGGCCTGACTAGCTCGCAGTTTAACGTCTTGTAGTGAGGACGGGGGCCAGGGGCCCGAGAAAGCTAAGGGGCATGAGGCTGGGCCTCGGCCAGGAAGGCCTGACCCACTCGCAGTTTAACATCTTTCAGTGAGGACGGGGGATAGGGGCCCGAGAAGGACAAGGGTCCTAAGGCTGGGCCTCAGTTAGGAAGGCTTGAAAAGCTTGCGGTTTAATGTCTTTTAGGGACGATAAGGGCTAGGGGCTTGAGAAAGCCAAGGGTCCTGAGGCCGGGCCTCAGACAGGAAGGCCTGACCAGCTTGCAATTTAACATCTTGCAGTGAGGATGGGGGCCAGGGAAGGTCTCATCCAATGATGTGTACGACACGGTGAGCAACCTCATGTAAATGAGGACATAATCCCACACCACACCATTCAATCCTAGAAGAGAGAACCTAGAAGGGATGGAAGGTCATACGCCCTCTTGTACGGGTACTGCCTCATCACAGCTCCTAAGCCCACGTGAGCGGTTCTCAGTGTGGGAAACAATGAGCCAGTCTTGGATATCTCTGTCCAACGGGGCCAGATAACTAGCATCGCCTGAAGGGAGTCAGTCGCTAAGATACAATGGGGCAGAATGAACCACTACACTCGATGTTTGGGATATCTTGGGGTGGTCCTAAAGATCCATGACGACTGTTGACCATGTTTGAAACATAGTGTCCCTATAGTGACCAGAAATGGGAGAATCAAACGAGAATTTACAACTGAAAATATTTACAACGCGGGACTCATATCAATTGTTTGCTCCACACCCTTGAGGGTGTTGGCCCGAAGTGGTAAGTGAGGCCTTAGGCCAAGCGTACACACCATTTAGGGGCCCTTACATACGGGGAAGGTGATGCAATTCTAGTCATGGAGTGGGTGAAGCATAGTTGTACCCATCTATGAAAGAGGCGAACGTCTCCAGGAAGCTGGACGTACGACCGAATCGAGGCTATATCGATGTGAATTGGGGAAAAAGTATGCACCCCGCCATATGTCTCAACCCAATGGAATGATTATGGTGTTTAGGCTTGGCCAACATAAGAAATGTCTGAGTATTCCAATGTATCCCTTGCAGATGGGAATCAATCCATACATAGTTCTTGAAGGCCATGTTGTTTAACGTCATGCGGTGAAGACGTGGGATGATAGAATAATGGGGGTGGGAACATGGTGTGACCATTATAATCCTCATATGAGTGGGGCTACATAATCCTACTCCATGTCATGTAAGGATCCTTTGATGAAGCTATACCCATGGGGAATAGTCAAAGAGAAGGTCTCGAGGCTAGGCTCAAGACGAGGTGTATGTGCGTTCCTACGTATCCCAGGTGGATGGGAATCAAGCCACACATAGTTCTCAAAATGCAGTTTAACGTCATGTAGGAAGATGTGCAGTTTAATTTCATGCAGGACTGGATAGTTTAAGGTCATGCTGGACCAGCATGCAACTTAGGGTCGTGTACGACCATGAGTCTCAGGAAAAGTATTTCTTGGGGAACTTCGCATTGGTGGGAGGACTTATGTGCTCACCATCAATGGTCACGAAGGTGTATCCTCCATTGGAGTAATCCTAGTGAATGATGTAAGGTCCTTCTCATTTGGGCTCCAACGTGGGTGGATTCCTACCTGGTATCATTGGCGTCCTGAGGGCCAGTACCAGGTCACCATGTAAGGAGTGGAGGTGAACTTTCTTGTTGATGGATTTGGAGATCTTGTTCGGGTGCCTCTCCAGATTATTCAGGGCACGAAGCCTATTCTCTTCAAGTGCTTACAATTCATCCAGATGGATTCCAGATACCTTATCTGACACCTTCTGATCATAGACTATTGTGCACAATGAGGGATGCTGAATATCAATGTGTAGGATAGCTACAGTTCCGTACACCAAGGAATATGGGGTAACCTGGGTATAATTACAAGTCGTTGTCCGATAAGCCCGGAGGGTGTTGGGGAGCTTGTCCAGCCAACTCCTCGGGTTTTGACCAACCATTTTCTACAAAATATTAGAGAGAGTCTTGTTGAATGCCTCAATCTATCCATTTTCCTATGCATGATTGTGGGAGGTGGTGTTAGAAAAGATATTGTACTTAGCATACAATTTCATCAACTCAGCTTCTCGGAAGTTTGTGCCGTTATCGGTGAGCACGACGTGAGGGACTCAAAATCGGTAGATGATGTTGGAGATCCCAAAATAAACAACGGATTGAGCCTTGACTTCCTTGAGTTGAACTGCCTCTTCCCACTTGGAGAAGAAATCCGAAGTGGTCAGGATGAATCGGCACAGGCGAGCTATCGTCGGTGGATATGGTCGCACGACATCGAGTCCCCACACCTCAAAGGGCCAAGAGTACATGGTAATGTGAAGGGGGTCTAGTTGCTGATGTACGGATTTGGCATGAACTTGACATGCATGAAACTTTTTAGCAAACTTGATTCAGTCATGGACCATGGAGGGCCAAAAATACCCCAATCTCCGGATCTGGTGAGACAGTTTTGGCCCAGCCTGGTGGGCACCAAAAGAACCGACATGAACCTCATGCATGACCTGTGGAATCTAGAATCCTTGAATGTAATGGAATATAATTCCATCAAACATGTGCTTTTAGAGGATCCGCTCAAGACTGGGACCCTCTTGGAGGGTAAATTGTAATGCGCGGTGTCAGATTTTCTCACGCTCGGCCCGATCGACTGGGAGGTAACCATTTTGGAGGTACTCGACAAAAGGGGCCCTCTAGTCGGGAATCACTTAAAACACTGCATCTTGGGGACCTGGGGGTCCTGACATGGAGGCACTCGTGGTCAGGTGACCTACCTGTGGTCTGTCGCCATTATCTGGAGAGACAAGAGCAACCACCCTCCGTTGTTCCATGTGGATAATTAGGCCATCCTGACCGGGCTCTACAAGTGACACAGCCAGGCCTGCCATGGTGTCAACTTGACAATTCTGAGATTGGGGGAGATGAGCCAGTTCTGGCCAACAAGAGAACTGGGCCATTAGCTGGAGAGTGCACTCCAAAAATGGTATGAGTTATGGCTTCCATACAACATAGTCATCGTTAAGCTTCTTAATGACTAGCTAGGAGTCCCCTATCACATGAAATTGGGGCATGTTGATCTCGAGGGATAGCTCGAGGCCAGTAATGATGGCCTGATACTTTTCCTCATTATTGGTGAATCCTTCTGAAAGCACGAACGAGTATGAAACAATGGTCTATGCTGGGGTAATGAAGACAATACCCAGGCCCACCCTATTGAGCATGGGATCATTTATCCTTCGGCCGGTGGGGATTCGGGAAACACCATCAAAATGAATCTTCCAACACTGCATGGCTTGATCCACCATGAGGATTGCCTCATCGGGGTTATTGAGGTCCCAGGACTGGTTGGAAGGAGCCGGATGGGCAGTGGGGAAGTCTTCCAATGCATGTCCCTTATTGGCCTTCTGGGAGAAAAACCTAATGTCAAACTACTGGAGAATCACTTCCCACATAGTTTGAAGGCCTGTAAACATGGGGCAGTTTAGGAAGTACTTCAGTATATCTACCCTTCATACCAGCTGTACCTCATGGTGCTGTAGGTAATTTCACAGTTACTGTACTACGAATACCAGTGCGAGGTAGCTCTATTTGATGGGAGAGTATCTGTTCTCCGTATCAAGGAGCATGTGGATAAGGTAGTAGAGACTATTATCCATCCCCCCATTATTCTTCTGGGAGAGAAGGGTGCTGAGAGATTGTTCCAGGGTAGTCACATAAATGACTAGCGGCTTTCCGATGACGGGTGGCATCAAGATCGGAGGCTATGGCAGATACTTCTTGAGTTTCTTGAACACGGTGTAGCACTCTTCATCCCATTCATAGGCGGTTAACTTCTTCATGAGTTGACAAAAAGGATTACACTTGCTGGCCAGGTTCGCGATGAATCAGCGTATGTAGGATAAGTGGCCATGAAATCCTCAAAGCTCACGAATATTGCTCGGGGGGGGGGGGGACATCTGGATGATGGCCTTGATCTTATGTAGGTCGATATAGATGCCCCAATATCTGACAACGAAGCTGAGAAACATGTCGGAGGTGACCCCGAAAGAAACTTTAAGATGGTTTATCTTCAGGTGGCGGGAACGGAGGAAACCAGACACTTTCTCAATGCCCTTGATATGGTCCAGGCACTGGAAAGATTTGACCACCAGAGAGTCCACATAGAATTACACAAATGTTTTGATAATTGGCATGAATATGAGGTGCATGGATTGCTAATAGGTGGCACGTACATTTTTCAGGCCAAAGGGCATAACCTGGTAACAGAAAGTACCATGGGGGCCCTGAAAGCCGTGGACTCCTCTTCTTTGGGGGACATCCAGATTTGGTTGTACCTAGAATACCCATCCATGATGGAGAGGGCTTGGAACCCAACAGTAACATCAATCAATAATTCTGTCACTAGAAGGGGAACATCATCCATCAGATAGTGGCGGTTGAGATCGTGAAAGTCGATACAGACTCTGATCTTCCCTTTCTTCTTCTTGACTGGCACAATGTTGGCCAGCCACATGGGGTACTAGACCTCCTTGAAAAAGATGGATCTAATGAGCTTGTCAACCTCGGCCTCAACCTTGACATGGTTAGAAGGGTGCATCTGTCTGGGATACTGCTTGAACCCATGATGGTTTGTCAGGAGACCAAGGAAGTGGACGAATACCTGGGGATCTAGTCCTGACATCTCGTCGTAACTCCAGGAGAACACATCATATTGTTTCTTAAGGAAGTTCACGTACCGCTATGGCTCCTCGAGGGACATGGCGGCACTGATCAATGTTGGTCTTGTATCTTCCTCGCTACTAAGGTTCACCTATATCAGTTCATCGACCATGGTAGAGATGCCTTCATCAATGGCAGTGGGAGGATCCTCTAGATCATCTTCTCCACTTATGGAGGGATCATCCATGGGAGAAGTTTCTTCTGAGCCACCAGACCCCGATGGGAGGCTAGTGCCAGCTTGAGCGGTAGTGGCCAGCATATCGTGAGATTCACGTGCTGCTAAGACCATGACGATGAAGGTAGTTGATCTGATCCCATCTAGTCTTTGGTCAATGGGGAAAAGTTTGATAACTTCAAATTAGTAGTGGCGCGTCACGTTGATCCGGTTAATTCCATCCTGGTGAAACAGACACGTATGACATACCAACATTGCCATGAGACAGGCGTCCTGATACTGTATGGGGGTAGGAGGTTCTGGGATCATCTGAGCCTGGTTTGTGTAGGATTATGAGGTGATTTTCTGATTTCCCTTGGACTTGGGATTATGTCTTCCTCTTGTACCTAAAACGACAAAGCTTTTCCCCATGTCGGGGGGCATGGCCTCCAACTGATGGATTCGGAAGATGTAGGTGTCATCCATACCTACCCAGGGATCACTTGTGACTGTGGCGGGCTAAATCTCACTTTCCAGAGTCTGCTTATCCGTGCTCTTGTAATAGTCAGCGTCTAGATAGCGGGCATCACAAGAGGCAAAAGGAGATGCATCTCCTTGGAGCATGCCTACTCGACCATTGAGGGATTATTTGAGGCATTGGTGATACGATTAATGGACAAATTCATATATGTGGAGCCATATCCTGCCCATCAATGCGTTGTACGCGATGTCATGGGAAATAACCATGAATTTAGTACTGGAAACTAGGCCACCGATATGGGTCTTCAAATGGATCTTGCAGACCGGGGTCTACTCGGTCTAGTCATATCTTTGTATTCTTTGATAGGAGGGAGTTAAATCATCCTCAGACAACCCCATCTTCCGCAGTTTCCAAGTCGGGATTAGGTAAATCCTAGAGCCCATGTCAAAAAGACAACGGTTAACTTCCATGCTATTAAACTGGACGATGATGTACCATGGACGAATTTTCCACAGTATGGTAGGGTCTTTGTCTTCCCCAGAGAACGAGATAACTGCCTGGAATTCAGAGTTCTCAATTGTCTTAGCGTGGAAGGCTTCTGCAGCAGCATCCTCCGTCTCAAATTAGAGGGGGCTCCTTAGAGCTTCGACGAGCGCCTCACACATGTATGACGACAGACGAAGATCCTCAAGGATAGAAATCATCGCTGGGATGCCAACAAGGCTCTTGAGGAAATCATACTTCCACGCTAAGCATGATATTCTTCTTACAAGAGTCCTCTCTACGATTGGAGGCATGGCGGGCCCTGCCGGCTAGACCGGAGAATGGATAGAGCTAGTTATGTCCCATTGCTCACTAGTCGAGGCCTAAATAGTAGCTGTCTGATGAAAACCAGACAACTATGATTGGCCTGTAGTAGGGAGAGACTGGTCACGGTACAAACGAGGTAGATCTGATTGATCCAGTAGCTCAAACGACGGTGGAGTTAGACCTGAGGACACTAGATGAAGAGGTTGTGCGTGCTGAGCTCTATGTTGGGCCTGCTATATGGTCTCTGTGGCATGCACAGATTGGCTGAAAGTGCCAGCTGATGTGCCTTTATGACCCATATGGTCACGACTCCACCAACGTTGGTGTCGGCTGGGGACGTTGGCGAGGGTCACCTGACATTCCCCCTCATATAGGGATTTACCAACTCCACGGTATTAACCGAAGCGTACCCCTAACTTTCATTTAATGAATCATCTAGCACTAGGAGGATTCTAGGAGGGATCCCCATTTCGGGGGGCATGAAGTCACCAAGAGTGAGAGATGACGACAACATTGGTGGAGCACGTTGCTTCTTCTTGTGCCGCTGATTCATGCTCTTCTGGGAAGAGGTCGGCTGAGATGTTGACGCAGAGGTGCTGGCCATAGCTCTTGAAGGCTCCAGCTGATTCAGGCGTACCTGAATAATACCATGTGTGTGAGAGACTATTTTACGGGCCATCCAGTCATTGTACTTCAGGGATTCGCGGCTGGGAACCTTCTTCCACTCACCGTCGTCATCGCTACCGCTTTTTGACCTCACAAAGACACCGACCACTTGTTCCGGGCCCGAGCCCTACCAGACTATGTTGTTATCAACCTGGTCTTGGATCCAGTTTTTAATCTCATATAAATTGTTGAGGGTGTGCCGCAGGATTCAATGATAGGGGTTGTAGTTGGGGTGATCGGTGAGATTCGCCTCTGCCGGCCTTCGGCACTCAGGTAAGTGTACAATCCCCTACTCCAGGGCACTATGGAAGTAACCGGGGAACTGATTCTCACTGAATGAGTAAGTCTGGTGTCTTCTTTCTAGACAGGGGGATCTAGATTCCTAGACCCGACGAGGGTCTGGAGGAGCCTGCCGAGGAGGCGGAGCCTGATTATCTCGCCTAGGCGGCGGTGGCTCGTTGTGCGGGGGAACCTGCCGATTCTGAGGCAGTCACTCCTAGGCAGGAGGCTGCACCTGTGGTGGCAGGCCATTGTGAGGTTGCAGAGCTGGTGCTAGTGGTAGCAATTATATCTACCTGGGGGCTTCTATTTGGGCCACCACGGTGTGTATGGCTCTGGCAGCCCTCCTTGCTGGGATCACAGGGGGCAGCAGACGTGTCTGTCTAGCCTATTGTAGAGATTCCTCGATGTGATGGGCCTTATCTGAGAAGTCTCAGAACCCTCGAGGGTATTTCTAAGTTATCATAGAAGTAAACAGTTCTGTTTTGACATTCCCTATGCATATCTTCAATAATTGCTTCTTAGTTAGTGGAATGTCGGGGGAGTATGTGAGCCCCTTCCACTGGGCGATAAAGTGCTTGAATCTCTCATCAGGCCTTTGTTTTCACTTGAAGAGGTCTGCGACGCTGGTCTTCTATGTGGTGGAGCCGAACAGGTATAGGAATTTCAGGTGAAGATCCTCCCAGCCAGTCACCAATCCAATGGGGTGTTGGTTGTACCATAAAAATTCAGGGACTTCTAATGTCTGCACAAATCATCGAAGCTTAGCAGCTTCCTGCTATTCCGGAGTCTCCAACATGGTGCGACACTATGAGGAAAAGTGGGCCAGGTGCTGTGGCGGGTCCCTTGTCACCTTAATGGGCGAGAAACTTAGATTCCCAAAATCTGAGGGTGCAGCCATATCATCTACTCTTGCTGGATATGTCTTTCCTTCTTGTGGGACTACCACCTATCGTGTTTCCAATGCCTCGAGGCAGGCGATGAGTACCGCGATTGGATCATTCGGGTGGGGGTCCCTTTCTTGATGTGGATCCCGAACCACGAGTGCTTTTCCAGGCCCTTCGACATAGTATATGGGTTCAACAGCTCGTGGAGCGACTAGTGGAGCGGCCTACATGACATCTGGGGGGAACCGGGTCAGATTCCTCGGATTTCTGTACCGTTAGGGAGGGTCTCGTGAGATGTATCGCTCCCTTTTTCTATGAGTTCCGGCTTCAACATTGTCCACGGGAGTGGTATGATCAGGGTTTCCCGTAGGCATCACTCTAGGGGGGAGTTGTTCCTACCCCTGCTAGCCCAGCCTAGGATAACCATAGTCGGGTCGTCACTCTATAGTGCATTCATCCAGGAGTTCGTCGATGAACCTCTTTTTCTCACCAAGTTCCTGGCACAACGCGGCCTTCTCGGAGTCCCCGAATATCTTCTTCACTACGGCGGACAAGTCAGAGTGCTTGAAACCCCCGATGGGATCTTTACCCTTACCGAAATTCCAGCTGAGTACCAATGTCGCAGTGGGCACAGGGAGACCTAGGAGTTTCCTCTACTGACAAGTAATCCATCCTGATAGGTCCAACAGTGGTGGCACACCCTCAGTGGGTAAGTCTCCAATAAGAAATTCCATCTTGTCCTCCTTGTCCATGACGTCAACCATGTGGACTGTGACCCTTCCTGGGGGTATGTCCACAATATCACAAATCATGTCGGGCTGCAGATGAATAGGGATGAAGAGGAGGGTAGCGTAGTTCCTCCATCCATGGACTTGCATGTGGGGGGGGGGGGTAGCCTCCCTAATGATTTTGCAGAGTACCTTGAAACCTTAAATGCATCTTTGTTGGAGGGACCTCTGGCGACCTGGTGACTCATGGATCTAGGCCATGGGGAGTGTGGCCAAATAGACTAGACGAAATTACTCACTGATTTCCTCAAATTGCACTTGTCTCCCGGGGTACACCACCCGAATATAACGAAGACAGAAGTGTGTCACCCATAGGGTTCGACAGAACCACTTGACTTCCTCTGGGGTGAGGAATTATAGCGCAAAAAAGTTCGATGCTGCCACCAGCCAGAACTTCTCCAGGAAGTGATTTTTCACAAGAATGTCCAATAAGCTCCTGGTCTCAGATTCAGGGTCTGGCCACGTGTTGGCCCACTCGTCAATCGGAGGTAGATGGGGTTCCGGTAGTGGTACTAAGGCAGACTGCTGAGATAGTAGAATGGGTGGTAGAGAATAAGGCGAACGAGCCAACTGGCCGCCGAATTCCTGGCCATCCTCCGAGGAGTGTGGTGACTTTTCCACAATGTCATGATACGGCGGGCTGACAACCACAATTTCTCGTGCAGGGATTTCAGTTGCCGGAATTGGTCACACCGTTGCTCAGCTGCCATTAGCCCCCAAAATAGCTCTCCATGATCTCTGGTCGAGGAAGAGGGTGCTTCTAAAGATGATGGTGGAAACTACACGGTCGGAACCCGTGGGATTCCCAAAATTTATTCCTCGTCGATGTACCTGCTAAGAGAGGCATGAATCCGGTGGACTTCACACTTAGGAAAGATGAGACTGATACACCTTTTTCCTGCCCCGGTCCTTGACATAGAGGACCGAAGGGAGGGTTCCACCACTGATTCATACTCTACATCAGAATTTGTGAAACAGATCGGTTTGATCTTAGTATGAAGCCTTTCAGTGTTCTTCTTACGGTAGCGACGAACTGCCTTCCTACCCCGGAATGGCTCTTTAGGGAAGGGAAAATTCCTATCATGAGGAGGTCCTTCAGCCGTAGTAGTATTGGGGTAGGGAGTACTACCACCTGAGTGGGTTGGGGTGCGAGGAGAACTAGGGTAGATGTCAAAGGGGACATGAGGAGTACCTCCGTGTTGGGTGCCGGTGCAGGTAGGATCTCCACTGGAACTGACGGGTGAACAGGCAGGACCTCCATGCCTGGTTCCCTTGGTGACGTTAGTGTGAGGCAGGTCCCCGTACTGATCGGACTGAACATGGGCAGGACCTCCATGTTGGGTGTTGGTGAAGAGAATTTGATCTCCACCCTTCTGGTTACTAGTACGAGTAGGACCTCCAGCAGCTGCTACGAGGATGTGAGGAAGGTCCTCAAATCGGAGAGTGATTGGATGTGCAATGTATGCACCATGGCGGTTCGTGGTAGGAGGGATGGCTCCATACCCAGTGTAATGATCATGGGAGAGGATCCCATATGGGGCGTTGCTACCATAGGGAAGGCCCTAATTCGGGTCAAAGGTGGCACGAGGCATACCTCCGAGCCAGGCCTAGGAGCGGGAAATGACCATGTCTTCCATGGTATTTTCATGTGGAGGGCCCCCGTACTGGGTGGCATTTCTGCGGGTTAGTCCGTAGTGGCCACTGCCTGTACCTATGACCAAAAGACTCGACCCAGCCTGCCCGTGGCGTGGTTGGTGCCTCGATCCAGGTTGGGCATATAGCTACCCCTGCTTGAAGTATGCATGGGGTTGATGATGCATGTCAGTAGTGGGTCAGGCCTTAGTAGATGATGACGTTGATGCTCCTTGATGGGCGTTTTCCTTGGCCTGTGCCCAACGTTGGCATCGGGCCCGCCGGGCCAGTACTGGGGGTGCCTGTAGGTAGTCTACCTGCTCTTCAGCTTGAGGAACCAGGTGGCGGTGCTGATGCGGCCTAGTGGGGGCCCTCGCTGGGATCCCATGGGACAGAACTTTGGCCGGGCTGTCCCGGATATCCCCTACATCATCGGCATAGGGAATGGAGTCATCGAGGCGTTCCAAGGATAGGCCCCCAAAATGATTAATGGTTAGAGTGGGTAGAAATGGCTCCCTGCATGTCCCTCAAGGGTGGCATTGACGGCGATGCGCATATGCCTCTACATCCAGGTGGACCCTATCCCTCGCGGGGATGACCCCCTCCTCCTCGTACCTACGTACAAGGTCATTTATTACCCTTGACTGGATAATTTTTGATGGGGAGAGGTGGCATGGGTTCCTAATAGTCACAGCAGTCAAGGCCATCGTAGAAGAGGCAGAACCGTGCGGGGTAGCTGCGTTGATATTACCCTCGGCCCTACGTAAGTGGGTAGAAGGTGATTGGGTTCTGGATGCCGCAACTGGGTTCCTTAAAGAAGGGAGGTCATCTCATTAGTACTGACAGAAAAATAAAACAACCACTTGTTCCCTAGCTCCATTCCATATTCCATGACCGGTAAGAGGGATCCATGCTGACAACGTCACAGGAGGAGATGCCCAACATTTTGACTAGCCCAACATCTGGTGAGTTTCACGCCAGGCCCACTATATTCTTGGTGGGGACTGGCGCTGGATATCTGGATCCGGTGACACGTCACTCTACTGATGTCTCGAGCACTACTAATCTCTACATTAAGGATAAGACCTTCATGTCGGGTTCACCATTTCTGTTAACGATGCTTTCGATGGGGTTCATGCGTCTGTCACCTTCGGGGGACGTTGGCGCTATTCTGTTTCACTGCATTCCCGTTTTTCAATGGCGGGCGACATTTGCTCCCGGTTTGGGGACATTTTCTCCTTGATTGAAACGGGATGATGGGTTGTCGATTCTACCTTCCATGGATTCCTCCTTGAAATTCTTCACCTAGTCCAATTCTCCCTTATAGATTAATACATAGTTCGCGAAACACTTCCCAGTGCCATGTTTTCATGGATGCTGTTTAATTACACTGCTTCTGTCAAGAATTTCCAATGGTTTTGGTCAGTGCAACAACTTTCAGTTAGAGGAGTTGTCACGTTGAGGCATCACTGGCATGTCTGGACACTGTGGAATTGGTGTGTATGTCTTTTGTCTCTTATTATAGGGATTCTCGAAGTTGTAGAAGCCCATGGCATACCTCACTGAACGCGGGGAATCCTATGCCATAGGCATGTATATGAGGCTTTCCTCAGCTTCCCATGTTTAACACACGGTATGCCACAAGTTTTATATCCAGCGAAGACAGATCAGACTAATCACAACACTAGCTAGAGTGGATCAGATTAAAGAACCCCCTTTAGGGAGCATTAATATTGGGGCCAGCATGTGGGTGGATTCCGGAATGTTGTGGAGGAGAATGGGGTTTCATGATCTCACCGGGATGTGGCGGCCCGGGTAAGAATCAGGATGGACGATGGTTTAGGTCTTGATCCTCAAAGAGACTTCCTACGTATCCCCGTAGCAGGGAATCAAAGTTAGTGTATTTTTGGTTAAATGGAGGGCTTGGCACACCGACACGGAGGCGGTCAAGGCCAATGATTGTTGGGATTGAACCTCATGGAGCCTTCCTATATTCCATGACTTGACATGGATCAAAGTCCATGTAGTTCAGGAATAGATGTGTGGGGTTTATATTCAAGGCTGCCCGAGTGTTGGTGAGACAACGTGAACATGGTTGGATCCACCGGATGGTGGGCTTGAACGTCGTAGAGGCTTTCTATGTACTGTACCATGAGAGAGATCAATTTCCTTCTAGTTCAGAAGGTGGCAGTGTCGGAGAACCGACGTGAATAAGGACCTTGGTCCAGGTGAATTATGGGCTTGAACCTCAGGGAGGCTTTCTACGTACCGCGCCATAGCAAGGATCAAAGTCCTCATAGTTTGGTAGGTGGCAGTGTTAGAGAACCGACGTGAATAAGGACCTTGGTCTAGGTGGATGATGGGATTGAACCTTAGAGAGGATTCCTACATACCTCGCCTTAGAAGGGATCAATGTCCCAGTAGTTCAGTTTGAAAAGGGGTTGTTGAACCGACATGAAGGGGTGTTGGAAAAACTGGATGGTGGGCTTGAACCTCGTGGAGGCTTCCTATGTACCATGCCTTGACATGGATCAATGTACCCATAGTTTGGGTGTACAGTTTATTGTCATGCGGGATAGGGATGGTTCTGGTGATCCGACGTGAATGAGGACCTTGGTCTAGGTGAATGATTGGCTTGAACCTCAGAGAGGATTCCTACGTACCTCGCCTTAGCAAGGATCAAAGCACCCGTAGTTCGGGTGGGGGCGTGTTGGCAAACTGACGTGAAGATGGACCGGGGGTATGATATGTGTTGGGATTTAACCTCGTGAGGCATCCCACATACCATGCCTTGACATGGATCAATGTCCCCATAGGTCAGGTGGGTCACAACGGCTTACCGCTTGATTGTAATGTAGTTTAACATCATGGATATTCTTGAAACAATTATCTTTAGGGCTTAAAATTTTCCAAATTTGGAAATAAAATCCGTTTCGTATTTAATTCTTGTTAGAATATCATTATTAGATATCATATGGGATCTTTATCCACTAAAATGTATTCATACACCTGAATAATTTGTTGATTTAAATGAATTTCCAAAACCACAACCTTCTCAGGTCTTTCTTATCTATGTTTATGAATTAATAATATCTATAGATTGATAGTATTGATCTTCCTAAGAGTAAGATGGACCAAAATCATCTTTCATATCTTAAAATTTGTTTTTCATTTTTATCTCACATGATGATTCATTGAGTTGGTTCATGAGACCAATTCGTTTCTATATCGAAAAATTCCTTAGTATGGTTGATGTACAATATCTAGCCATTTTTCTAAATCCTACACATCAATAACATTTATCGTAAATATATATCCTAGATTATTGTGATCTATTTGGAAACCTCTTTTGTTCATGTTCCCTTCAATATCTCTGGTCTGTGGAACACACATTTTGTGAGTCTCCCATCATTCCATTGCAAAAACACCTGACGTAGGATGAATTCCTATGTGTCACTTCTAAACAACCTATTTTTCCTTGGGTTGTCAAAATATTATTATTCCGTCTCATACCAAAATCAACAATCAATCAATGTGTGAGGGATTGTTATTAAAATTCAACCATTAATGCCTTATATATTCGATAAATCCTCACAATATCTTTATTATTTGGATTTGATTGTTTTATTTCTAGATCTCTATGACCCACATCCATATTTTAGATTACTTGAACGATCATATTTCCCAATCTCATATCAAGAATCACAATTTTTTCTTAAACCCTAACAATATTTCACTCGCTGAAAAATTACACTTCAATTTCCATGATAAGTTTGATTTCATCTTTTTATGTATTATTCAAACCATCGATCACCCTATTCTATTATTGAAAATTTACCTTGTACTCATTAATAAGCTCCATGTTCCCTGTTAATGAATAATTATAATTTTTAATTTCATCCATTAGTTCAAAATTATTCTCTTCATATTACTACATATAGAGTTTGGCATCATGAACCACTTTGTTTTCACTCATTTTTTGTCTCTCCAAACATCTATCTCCTCAAGAGTGGATTCTAATTTAGAATGCATATAAACATTTCCATCAAATTCTTCTTCATTATTTTTAACTTCATCTATTTTTGGGGGATGCTTACTACTACTCCATTTCATTTTCTCTATGATATTTGCGGTTACCTATCAATTCATCCTCATATAATTATAAAATACCATTTTCTTGTGAATGGATATTATTTTGTTAAAAAATTATCTTAAAATTTTTCATTCCATTCACATTGGCTAAATAATTCTTTATAGGAATTTCAACTTATTCCTCATCATCATCATGAAAATCTTGGGTGACCTTGATGCAAGATTTCAAACATTTACACTTGAAAATCATGCATATTGGATTTTCCCTTGGAAATTTCCTTGTCCTCTATGAATATTTAAAGGAATGAAATGAAATCACCACATCTATATATTCTTATTCATGTCTATATTAAATGTTTATATTATTCAAGTCCTGGAAGTCCACCTCTTTAGAAATCCCTTTTCCATAGTTTCAATGTCCTCATTGCTCATGTCATATGCGACAAGCATACTATTCAAGCAATCTAATGTTATCTCCTCTAGATCTTTATATTAAAACATAGAAACATTTGGTTTGAACTATGGTAGATGTTTTATCAAGATGAACTTAATAATGTTAAAATCTTCGATAAAGTCTCTGATACCTTGACATTCCCCCACAAAAGCTTTCACACTGTCAAATAATGCATCAATAACTAATTAAAGTGCATTTTATGATCCTGATACTTGTTCCATAGTACCACTATACGTTCATATCTAAATATTTAGTTACCCTCATAAATATTTATAAATGTTTCCATATAGGATTTTATGTTTTAAATTAACATCATATGTATTTCATTGTATTGGGCTCCCACTTAAGAATTTATTCATTTGGAATATGAATCCAATTACCTTTGTTCATCTTCAGATAAATAACCACTATCAATACTGGCCAAAATTCCAGGGATTGCTGAAGTAAAGACATTTATTCCAAAATTTTGGATGTAGTGATTCATCTGTTTCTTCAAAAAATAAAAATTATTCTCATCCAAGATAAAAATCCATTTTTATTGACAACCACCATTAAAAAACTTGAGAGAGAAACAATGATACTAACCATTATATCTTATACCAATTGTTAGTCAAACTTTGTCAAATACCCTAAGGGGTTGATTCAGGGTATAAAATATTAAAACAAATTCCCCTTTCAATATATTTTTCTTTTAAAATAAAAACATTATCTCACTTTCTTGTATAAATTATTAAACAGAAATTAAATCTTGTGTGAGATGCAAATATTTTACTTTCTTTACCCTCATTAGGATATATTCGAGGGGAAAAAAACTACAATGTGCTGATTTATAAAATCCACTCTGTATCGCTACCAAATTAAAGGTTTGTTATAAACCACTTATATTCCCACGATCGCTACCATTATATAGTTTGGATCATAATCACTATCCCTCATATTTCACATGCAATCAAAATTTGAAAGCTCACTACTCTCTAAACAGAAGTGTTCTCACCGCTCCTTCTGAAGAATCCTCTTGGATCTCATGAATCTGTTTTTTTACACTTCATTTAGTGTATAATTAATTTAAACATTCAACCACATGATAAATACCCATTAGCATAGAATTATCTGGAAACTAATATCTTCTGGGGAACATGTGGATGTCTTTCATGCAACTTTAACACTTTGCGTGAAACATTTTTGATTAGGTTCATAACTCCCAACTTCTACACACTATCATAGAACAATATATTGCATGTGAAATTTATACCCTGGGTGGAACTCTCTTTACACTCTAATCCCTTTTCACACAACTCTTAAGCGATTCATAGACATTGATTCTCTCTAAGGGTTGGGTTACTAAAATTATGGGGGTCGCCATTAATTTATATAACTAGACAACCCTTCATGCATGATCATTAAGTGTCCTCTTGTTCACACATAATATTTCCCCAAGTGCATAAGATCTTTATTTCATGTCAAATTTTGTTCGTAACTCTTTTTCATTCCTAATATCCATCTCAATTTAGTAGTCACCTACAAATCTTCCTCTATCATGCATACTCATCATTCAGAAATATTCAAAATCATTCATGCACTTCATTCTATAGACATACATTGATGTGATGATCTTGAGTATCATATTTCATGCAATTTTGAAAACCATCTTCAACGATGAACACAACATTTTATGTTTATGAAAAATACTCCCTTTTCCAAAAAAAAAACATCTTTTCATCCTCCTGATTTGCGACCCCAAACATTTGGAAAACACTGGGAAACAACACCACCTTGTATATGTTTCATTTTGTACCACCATAATAGAATCTATTACTTTTTCTTGAATAAATATAAATATAAATTATCCAAAATAACTCTAGAACTCAAAAATAGACCTCGGAAACCTTATTTTTCAACAAACACAATTAACCCAAAAACACTACAATGTTACCTTGAGGGATATTTTCCAAATAATTTTATTGTGTATGATTCTATTACGGGATTTCAATATACCTTGAATATGTTATAATAACCATATGTTAATTTTATATTAACTTATATCCTTTGATTCTTATCACTTATTCTTAATCTCACTATGTTTCTAAGAATTACAATTCTTATTTTTCCATCCCATGGGTTATAGAGAATAATATTATGCACGATATTTCAGGTTAGTTATCTTGTGAGGATAATATTTAACTGATATGATCATGAATGGTTTAGGAATATGTTTTTATGTATCTAATATCCAATTTCATTAATCCTATATTTCATAGGTTGTGATTTATTATGATATATAATTAATAGTCATGAAAAATTATGTAATATGTAGGTATTCTATGGTTGGGTAGTATATCATTCCACCTAACAAACTAAAAGAAAAATACATGAAAATGAAAAATAATAAAGGGAAAGATAAATTTGAGTAATATATTAATTGAATACCAACTTGTTTGGAAAAAATTACCCAACACATTCCCTCAAAGGGTAATATATATGAATAATGAACCTACACGACTCATGTAACATGTATTCTATAGTAAGCATAATGTAAAGATTCATTTTATACAATCATTGGTTCAAATACCATAATATTTTAAAACATGATAAATTATTAATTCAAAACTATTGGGTAATTTTAATCATATATATTAACATAGTATTGTAGTGTTGTAGTAATAAACTAAATATCTCAAAAACCCCAATATATGAGTAGTAATTTTTCCCATGACCCATGGTAAGTATTGGGAAACAAAATTTTTTTATACCCTTGGTGTGAGAATACATATGATACCTTTCATATTGTTTATAACCTTGTGATTGAGGAATATTTATCCCACAAATTGTGTGTTATATCATCCTAAACACTCTATTACACAGACTTTTGTGATAGTGTAAGACCACTTAGTTTGTGTTTGTAAGATACTTTTTCCTACATATTTTCTCTTACATTATATGAATTGTGTTATGTATGTACTTATCATTTATGGTGTGCCTTTATTGTCCAATGTAGGGGATATGTGATATTTTTTAAAATAGATGTTAAAATCGAATTTTAGAATGCATGAAGATGAGTTAAATATTTTTATAAATGTTGAAGAACTATACATGAGAAAAAATATTGTAATGATGAACTTAATTAATGAGAAAAGTCTCATCTTCATATTGATGAAGGATTTTTAGGAATCATTGATGAATAAAATAAAGAACATATAATTGAGGATTTTTTAGGAATTTATTTATGTGAGAAGGAAAAGCCTTTTGAAAATTATGAGTGAGGTTTTTTAGAACATAATGTTGAGTAAAAAATGGAAAATATATGGAAATTAGAACTAAAAATTACTCTTAAGGGTTCTCTACTATGAAAAATAGTGAGGAAGCGGATATACCTTGATTCCATTATTTCTTTAATAAGTATATAGTGTATCTTAGTCTAGATCTACCAAAAAGTAATATTTTGCTTCCAATAAAATAAATAAGTGAAAATGAAACCATTACCGACACATTAAATACTCATTTTTGGGAGATTTTTTCACACCAACCATCATTATTTATACTAATATAAAAAATACATGATTTGAGGTTTTTATTTGTTCTAAGAGAGTACAAAACAGTTATTCATTGGACAACATATATCACCCGTAGGAATAGTCCATTATTTAATATACTTGGATCCCAATGAATCCTTTGAAAAAATATAGAGTTAAGGGAGATATGAGACTTAATATTAACATAAAATATGTTGTTAGGGATAAAGTTATAAAGTTGTTATATTCATGAATCATAAATCTAATCATAGAAAAACCATGGGTTAGTCAAATTTATGGTCTAACTAAATATTGGTGTTACTATTTGTAGCATGATAAAAAGGATATGATTTAAATTGTAAAACTAAAAAATGGATAGTTTTTAAGAATTTCAATTATTTGAATAGGGTGAATTATTTTCCCATTCTATTATTAGAACTAATTTTTGAGTAGTTTTCTAGCAATGTTTTCTTTTGGATTCATTATTTCAATTCTAGTTACAACTAGATTTCAACAGCCTTCGGGGATTATTAAAAACCATGTTCACATGTTCCTTTTGAGTAAATTCATACCAGTAAATCCTATTTGGATTATGTGGTTCTCTTAGTTCATTTCCAAGAAGTATGATGTAAATATTTTCATATATGATTGGTAGGAAAGTTGATGTATCCATGGAAGATGATTACACAATATGGAATAATTTTTAAAGTTGTTTAGAGAATTTGACATAGATTTTTCAATGGTTTAAAGGAAAAACATTTCTTCGATTAAGAAAATTGTCAATTCTGCATAACTATGGAATTTTGTTTGATTAAACATTATATATAAATGTAATTATTATGAAAACAATTCAAATAGAGGTAATTAATTTTATATCTTCTGTTAAAAATGTAATTGGAATTTACAGTTTCTTAGGGAATTATTGTGTTTAGAAAATATTTGTAAAAATATTTTAAAATATCACTAATCACATGAATTTTCTATAATGAACTAATGTTTTATAAATAAAATTCATTTTTGATAAACTTGTCATGATATCACAAAATAATGTACTACTAAGTGCTATGTGACCTTAATGCACAATTTTTTCAATTTTGTGATTTGAATTTCTAAAACCTGACATACACGGTTGTGACTAGTATGTTATTTGGAGTCTGATAAGGAATTTTTTTGGTAAATAGTAACATACCCTTATTAATATTAACTTACCCTTATGAATAGTGATATACACTAATGAATAGTAACCTTATATATGATAATATATAAATAATATTGATGTAGAAATTATGATATACCTATAATTTAGAATAATTAAATGAATGTATTAAAAGTGGTTTTTAATAATAAATTATGCTTATAATTAAATATTAAATCTATCATATTTATAAAATTATTTTTGAAAAATTAATTTCATATTCGGATTCTACACGTTGAAATATGGTTTGGGGGAATTTTTGGGATTTTTCTGTAATACGTTAATTTTTGGTGAATAGTAAAATACATTATTTTACTGTATAAATAAATTATAATTGAAATCAACTATTCCTGACAACACAAGTGATTTAAGAACCCAAATATCGTACTAACATGCATTTATGACTATTCTTGGTCTTGGAATCATCACTATTGTTTTCCCTGATGGAAATTAATAAACTAATGATTAAAAATGTATGAAAACCCTTATCTCCTCCATTATAAACCCCCTCACACCATTTACTCTTCACTCTTCTCATGCCATGTTCCATGCCCATATTCTGCAAGACATATCTCACAATGATCCTCCACCCTGTTCAAATGCCCCTAGTCTCTTCAAAATACCAAAACCACTCTCATTAAGAGGTTCTCAAAAGAGATAAACTGAAGAGGCAAATTCCTCTTTCCAACTACTTCATTTCTTTTATGTTTTTTTATTTCTTATTTCCTCACCTCCCTTCACCCCACATGGTATGATAACTCCAGTAACATAAATGTACTCTAATTTTTTTATTAAAATGGTATATTTAATTATCATCTCTTTTCCCCACCTGTTATTTGAAAGGAATGAAAAAATCGTTTGAGATGTGTTAATTTTCCACATTAAAGGACAATGATTTATCAATTTCTATTATCATATTTAATTCAGAACATGAAACCATTTGGGTAATGGTGGAACAAGATTATTATATATGTAATATATACTTTTTAGGGTTTTGTAACCCTATTTTAGAAATGGTATTTTGTTTTTAAGAATAACATGTTCATTATAATCAAATCCACCGTTTACCCAAAACGGATATCACTAAGGATTTATATAATAAATCATCTATAATACAAATAACTGAATGGGTTTTTAAAATCATGAAATCTTATGGTTTTTCACTAATGAAATAGGAATTCAATTCTATACCACCATTCTCATCTAACAGGATTATTCGTTCACAATTAAACAAGTAATGAAAGATAAAGGGACAAACAGACACGAACAATAAAATTGAACATCTTAAGCCATCAAATTGGACAAGAATGAGAATAAACATTTTATAATAAATTGATTAGATATAGAATATATTCAGGAATAATTAATTAAAAAACTTAATTTGTTAATTCATATCCTTAATAACATGTGGAGAACACCAACGAACTTAAGGTAAGGGATCTTCTCCATTTATCTCTTAATCAAGATTGCCCTATATGCTATGCCATTTTATGTGTAACCCCAAATTATGGGGTATGTTTTATCACCTCCCCCATGATACCCTCATGTTTTATATGTGATTAAAAACCCCTTATCTATCTCATAAATCTCTCTTAAGTACACTCAACACCCTGTTGATAAACAGTAACGAATTATACACAAACCTTCTTTGTTCATTTGGGTTGCCTTATCCTTATTTATATCAAAATGGATTTATCTCATATATTTATGTGAATATTTTAAATTATATTTAGTTATAAAAAAATCATTTATGTAGACCCTTTAATCACTCTCTTTCTGGGATATATATGTTTTTAAAAGATTCACTCCATAGAACTTTCCAGTTAGCAAAACTGTTTTAATAGAACATCCCAAAATTTTTCCTGGTTTCATGTAAACTATATCTTCTTTTTTAAGACACAAATAACTTTATAAAATTTTTCTTTTTTATTATGAAAACCTTCTTGGTTAAATTATGGTTTTATAATGAATACTGAACTCCTTTCTATTTTAAAACCTCTACAGTATTTTCCTTAAAACCGCACAAAAATGTTTTTATGCTAATATTTCTCAAATATATTTTGTATATGATGTTACTTCTGTGGTACATAACATGCCATGTTATATTTCTATTTTACCCTATTAATGACCATGTATGTTCTAATCCATTCCATTCATGGACACTTTTATTATACGCCCATCGGTTATGCTTTATGCCTTCATTATGGTACACAGTTCATTCAATGTGTACCCTTATGTTTAGGTATGGTTGATTATGTATGAATATTTATGTGGTAAGAATATTCTATAAAATATTGAGTTGTGTTCCCCCAGATAGTTCTCCAATTCATTGGGCAATGTTATGTCTCAAGATATGTGATGTGAAATTAGTTTGGCTGTTGGCCTTGAATTGCATTACAACGGGAAATGTGAATGGAAATTTTCCATGACCCATACTAGAATGGGAAATGGGATTGGTAATTATAAATAACCAATACTACAATGAGAAACATGATAAGAGGTTACCCTGAACCCATAATACAATGGGAAATGATATTTTCGGTTATCCGTGACTTGTACTAAAGACATTTTTTATGATTCTACTTAATTTATATGATTCCATGTTTATATGATCCCATGTTTATATGTTCCATGATTCTTATATCATTATGTAATTCCTCATAGATCTTGTGTGTAAGATTCATCCTTATGTTCATTCCCTTACTGGGATTTTTATCTCATCCCATTGTTCAGGTGTTCCCCATGGTAACCTATGCAGATGTAAGGGCTCAAAGAAAGATAACATCTTTTATAGAGATAAAATAAAGAAGTTTTTAGCCCCATGTTTTATGTTCAATGTACCTGGTCATCTAATAGACTATAATTATTCATCCTTGGATTTTAATCTAAAGTATAATTATGATTAATATCATGTAATGTTATATGAAAATGGCTAGGGTCGTTATAGTTGGTATTAGAGGATGGTGTTGAAATTTTTGGAGATTAGGAGTAGAGAACCATAGTGAGAACCTTATGAATGTGGCTAAATATATGAAAACACACCCAAATTATGGTAAGTATATATTAAGTGTTTTATCAAGGAAATACATCCTTATATGGATACAAACAGGTATAGGCGACACTGTAACTGATGTACCTATGAGTGAAAACTCCGACATGGAGTTTTGGGCTTGACTTGGGGTATCCGTGTACACGACAATGGGCCTTACTGCACTCTTGGTATTGAAAATCTCAAAGTAAATTCTTTGGTAAATTCATAATATTATTAAAATCCATATTTAAGGGAACAAAAATGATCCCATAATATTAATCTTTAGGATATAGGTCATGAATAACTTTGATTGAGGCCTTAAAAAATATAAGATTATTAGATAAGTGTAATTTGTAAGTTATCCAATTAATATTATTGGTTTCCCCTTTATATCGTACTAATCCAAGAATTTTATTTTATTCTATCCAATAGATAATCATAGGATGAATCCGGTTAACAACTGATGTGAAGGGAATTGTGATGACTACCAAAACGAGATCCCTGATCAGATGGGGGATCAAGAAAAACATATCATGATTATGCCAAACCAACAGTCAAAAATCATTTTTAACAATAGGTACTTGGATGAATACACAATTTAGTTAAGGAAGAAGATGAACAAATACCATTAAGGTTTATTTGATAAATGTGAAAAGGGAATAAGTTCCAATTTCCTTTGTGCAATAATTATGTAAAGAGGCACTGAGGGGAATGTCACAAAGGTACTGAAAGATTTTTTAAGTGTGAAAAAATTGGGCTAAAACTTTCGAATTATCATGAAAAGATCAATAATGTGATGAATGGAATCAAATTTCTATATAATTAATCATACATAGTTCTATGTCATAAATGTGGAGAAGTTAGACATTATCCCACATGACGCTTTATCGCAAGGGCGAAGAAGCATGATGATAATCAACAATCTCCATGATCAAGGGAGAACTGAAGGTCCTATGCTATGGTGGATAATGAAGAATAAATTACATGCAACAACTACTTCAATGTAGTGTATGTCATAATATATTTTAATTCCTACTCTATTAGTACATCTTACATTATTTCTAAGAACTTTGATTCCCCACCTGAAATGATATTACATCATAAGGGAAGATTTCTATGAATATTGTATCGAATGTTGATGTTTACGGGAATTTAGTTCATTAAAATATTATATGTCTCCCTTTGGTTTAATATGAGGAAAAATGAAAATGTGATAGCATATGCCTGAAGGAATATGAAAATCCTTGAGAAAAACAATCCCACCTATCATATGGAGTTGGCGGCTATGATCATTGAGTTGAAAATCATGCGGCATTATCTATATGCAGAGAAGTGTGAGATATATACTGGAAATAGAGTCTTGAATATATATTCACTCAAAAATATCTTAATATTCTCTAGAAAATGTGGATATATCTCATCATGGATTATGACTGGTCAATTCACTACCATCCGGGTAAGGCAAACAAGGTGGTAGATTATCTTTGTAGAAATGAACCTGCATCTTTATCAATGATGGGAATTGAAAAGGATGTTATTTCATAAATTTGATTAGGATGTACATGGGAATCATTAAGGTATGAAAACCATTAATCCATTCTCAATGTATTTCTCAACCATCACTCATGAAGAAAATAAAGGATTCTCCAAGAAAAGATGTTGAAATTCTAAAAAGGGTGGAAGCTATCAGAAATGGGAAAACCTCTGATTTCAAAATTGATGTGGAATAAGTAGTAAGATTTGGGTAAAAATTACGTGTAATATCTGATCCAGAGATGAAGAAGTAGCTTCTAGAGAAAAAACATAGCTCAACCATCTATATCCACCCAGGTAGCACAAAAATCTATCGAGATCTTCGAGAAAACATTTGGTGGGACAATATAAAAAGCGATATTGATGAATATAAATCAATGTTCAAATTATTTCAACAATTTAAGTATGAGAGGAAAAAGTATAAGGGGATGATGCAACCACTACCAATACAAACATGGTGTGGGAGAACATTAGAATGGAATTTTTCACTAGACATCCAAGGACATCAAGAGGAAATAATGTTATATGGGTCATTGTAGGTCATGTTACAATGACAGATCACTTTATCACAATTTGAGAGGACATGTCATTGGATAAAATTTCATGAATTTAAATCAATGAATTAGTAAGGATACATGGATTACAACTATATATTGTATCTGACTATGGTCAAAGATTCACCTCGATGGTCTGGAAAAGTCTCCAACATGCTCTAGAACTGAACTAAACCTTAGTACATCCTATCATCATCAAACTGATGGCCAATCTGAGCAGACTATTCAGAAACTGTAATTTATGTTGAGATAATATTCTATGGACTTCAATGGAGGATTGGACCATAATCTTCCACTGGTAGAATTCTCCTACAACAACAGTTTCAACTTGAGCATCTTAATGGCACCATATGAAACACTTTATGAGAAATGGTGTAGAACAATGTCATGTTGGGATGATGTCCGTGAGCATAAGATTCAAGGTCATTAAATGGTATATTAAATGACGGAGACGGTGAAAACCATTCAACATCATATCAAGGCATCAGAAATTTGATAGAAGAGTTATGCAGATAACCATCGATGAGACCTTGATTTCATAGTTGGAGACATAGTATTTCTATGCATATCTCCGTGTAGGAAGGTCATGAGGTTTGGAAAGAAAGGGATGTTAAGTCATAGGTACATCTGCCCCTTCAAGATTCTTGATATTGTTGGGGTTGTGTCCTATCGACTAGCACTTCCACCAACCATGGCCAAAGTACATGATGTATTCCATGTATCCTACTTAGGGAAGTACATACTAGACCCTTCACTTGTAGACACTTCAGTTATGGTATAGTTGGATGTTGATATTTCCATTGAGGAGCATGTAGTGAAGATCATAGATCATAGATATAATGTGATACATAACAACACTACACACCATGTCAATGTAGTATGGTGGAACCATAAATTAGAAGATGCATCATGGGAACTAGAGGAGGCAATGGTGGAAAAGTACCTTCACTTGTTTGCAGCTTAGAATGTAAAAAACAATTTCGAGGGCGAAATTTCATATGGCAGGAAGATTGTAATGACCAAATGTTTTAAAAATAGAATGTTTCTTCTTAAAAACTTGTCATGAAATCAAAATATAATTAACAAATAAGTGCTATGTGACCCTTAAGTAGAATTATGTCACTTTTATGATTTGAATTTTGAAAATCCGACATACACAGTTGTGACCAGTAGGTTATTTGTAGTCCGATAAAAAACATAATTTTTGATGAATAGTAACCATCCCTTAGGAATAGTAACATAACCATATGAATAGAGATATATCCTAATTAATAGTATCCTTTACTATGATAATTAATAACTAATATTCATGTTGAAAGTACGATATGCCTATTTTGTAGAATGAGTAAATGAATATTTTAAAACTTGTTTTTAATAATAAATAATGATTTTAATTGAATATTAAATTAATCATATTTGTAAAATTATTTATGAAAAATGGATTTCATTTTTGGATTCTATATGTCCATAAATGGTCAGGGTGATTTTTTGAGATTTTTATGAAATACTTAAATTTTTGGTGAATAGTTAAATACATTAATTTACCGTATAAATAAATTATAATTTAAGTACACTATTCTTGACATCACAAGTGATTATCACATGAAAATATATAACTGGCATGAATTTATTACTATTATTGGTCTTGGAATCACCATGATTTATTTTCATGAGGGATATTAATAAACAAATGATTTAAAATTATGAAAACCCTCATCTCCTCAACTATTAAACCCCCCGCACTCCCTCTTCTCTTCACTCCTTTCAAGCCTTGATCCCTATCAATATTATTCCAAAATATCTCCCCAATATCCTCCTCCACGTCCAAAGTCCCCTATTCACTTCAAAATACCAAAACATCTCTCATTTAGAAGTTCTCAAATAGATAAACTCAAGAGGTAAATTCCACTTTACAACTCTTTTATTTCTTTCAAGTTCTTTTGTTTTATTATTTATTTCCTCATATCATGTATCCATTAATGGTATGATAAAACTTTTCAAATACATGTACTGGAATTATTATTTTTCTAATGGGATATTACATTATCATCTCTATTTTCACCACGATTTATTTGAAAGGAATGAAAATGGCGTTTGAGATGAGTTAATTTGGCACAATCAATGACAACAATTTATCAATTTA
This sequence comes from Viscum album, assembly GCA_963277665.1. Classification (NCBI taxonomy): domain Eukaryota; kingdom Viridiplantae; phylum Streptophyta; class Magnoliopsida; order Santalales; family Viscaceae; genus Viscum; species Viscum album. The sequence continues at coordinate 1,360,336,385 of OY728162.1, read as the reverse complement.
TATTATCATATTTAATTCTTGACATGAAACCATTTCGTTATGGTTGAAATAGATTATTATATAAGTAATATATAAATGTTAAGCTGGTGTAATCCTTTTGTACATATGGTATTATGTTATAAAGTAAAACATGTTGATTGTAATCAAACCCACCGTTTAACCAAAACGATTATCACTAAGGTTTTATATAATAATTACACTCTACTCCCAATTACTGAATGTATTTCTACAACCATTTAATCATCTATTTTATCACTAATAACCTTTGAATTCCATTATGTACAACCATTATCATCTTAAAAGATTATTTGTTCAAATATAAACTGATAATTAAAGTATAGGAAACAAACAGACTGGAACAATTAAATTGAACATCATAACAAATTAAAAGGAAAAGAATTAACATAAAAAGTTAATAATAAATCGATTACATATAGATTATGTTCATTAAATATTAATTAAAAAAGCTATTTTTTTTATTCAGGTCATTAATAACAAGTGGAGAACACCACCTGACTTAAGGTAAGGGATCCCATCCATTTCCCTATTAATCAAGATTGTCCACTATGATATGACTTTTTAGGTGTAATTACAAATGATGGGGTATTTTTTCTAACCTCCCCCATATTGACCTCATGTTATATAAGTTATGAGAAACACCTTATCACTCACATCAAGTTCTCTAAGGTAAACCTGACACTAAACCGATAAACTGTAACTATTTCTACCCGAACAATCATTGTTCAAACGGGTTTTCTTATATTTATTTATATAAAAATGGAGTTATATAAGATTTTTATGAACATATTATAAATGTTTTTTATTTTTAATAAATTCATTTATGAAAACCCTTTCATCACTCTATTTCAGGGATGTACATTGTTTTTAAATGATCCCTCCTTTGATCATTCCGATAAGCAAACCTATTTTAAGGGAACTTTCCAAACTTTTACCCAATTTCAAGTTCCCTCTATCCTTTGTTTTCAGACACCATTTCGTTATAATGTAATTATTTTTATTATTAAAATCTTCTTGGTAAAATTATGTTTTTATATAAAATATTGAACTCTTATATATTTTTATAGCTCTGTAGTATTTTCCTTAACCCCCCCAAATGATTTAATGCTATTTCTTTTTCAAATACATTCCTTATATGTTTTCACTTATATTTGACATAAAATTGCCTGTTATATTTCTATTTTACCCAATGAATGTCCATGCATTTCTAATCCATTTCTTTCAGGCACACATTCATGATACACCCATTGGTTATGCTTTATGTCTTGATTGTGGTACCTATTTATTTCCATGGATTACCATATGTTTATGTATGAATGCTTATGTATGATTATTTATATGGATTAAATATTCATGAAAATGATGATATGGGCGTGCCTAGATAGAACTCCAATGCATTAGGTAATGTTAAGTCTCACGAGATGCAATGTGAAATGGGATTGATGGTTATCCTTGACCCGTATTACAATGGGAAACATGATTTGTGGTTAGCCTTGACCCATACTACAATGGGAAATGGGATTGGAGGTTATCCTTGACCTATACTACAATGTGAAAAGGGATTGGAAGTTAGCCTTGAATCGTACTACAATGGGAAATGAGATTGGCTGTTGGCCGTGAGTTGTAATAATGATGTGTTTTAAGATTCTAAAAGATTTATTTCATTCCATGTTTATATGATCCCATGTTTATATTCTTTGATTTCATATGTTCCATGATTTTGATAACATTCTATCATTCCACCTAGCTTATGTGTGTAAGAGTTATTCTTTTTTCATTCCCTTATTTGGGTTTTTAGCTTATCCCATTATCTATGTGTTCCCCAAGGTTCCCTATACCTATATAATGACTCAAAGGTAGATTAGAGATTTTATGGAGATTAAATACAGAAGTGTTTTTAGATCCATGTTTTATATTCTATGTACCAAGTAATCTATGACACTAGACCTAAAATTCCTTGGCTTGTACTATGATGTATAATTGTGCATAAAATATTGTAATGTTATATGTAAAAGGCTACGGTCTCTACATTTACTTCTAGTAAAAGAAAATCCCATCTAATTTGATGGGAACATGTTTGAATATATCAATATTCATAAGGAAAAATTGAATTCTTAACCCATTATCAATGCTCATAATTGGATGAAACCATTTAAAATCATGCATAATACATGTGAAATTCTAGTATGGGTAGTTTTAGGATAGATTAAATAGATTATCATTCATTTTGTGAATTATGATTGTTTGTTGTTAGATGAAGCTCAAAAGAACATCAACACAACTTATAAGAAATTATAAGCTATTATTTTTTCTTTATCAATGTTTTTGTATAACATAATTTGTTTGAAGTTGATAGTTTTCACTAAACAAGAATCCCTAAAACAATTATCTAAAAAATTAGGCCAATACAAAAATCATTAACATGAAACAATTTTTCTATAATTTTTAATTAGAAATAAAATATGAATATGGAGTAGAAAATATAGTTTTATAATCTTATTTGGGAGTCTAACAATTAGAATTGTGACCTATGAGATATAAATTCATTATTTCGAAATGAAATACTACACACTATTTCTTCAAAATTGTTTTCATTATTTTCTTGTTTTGATAATTTTCATTCGTTATGGATAATTCAATCTAGTTTCACTCAAAATAAGTGGGAAACATTTATCTCGAATCTGAATTACTAGTTTTGGGATGATCCTCTTTTATTTTGAAGTTTTGAAGATGGTATTATGATTATATTTATTACTAAGGAAGAGATACTTCCGATTGCTGAGATTTTTAACTTTTAAAAATAATTTGGAAGCTATATGGGTAGAGGAAAACCCAAAAGGTGTTATAATTTGTGGTTGTTGGAATAACATTCATAAAAGAATAGACGACGTTTTTGAGTGTATGTGACAAGTTACAAAGAGTATTTAATTTTTGTAGGAGGTTATATTTTTCTTAAAAATGAATTTTAGCTGTATAAATGTTTTACGTTTAGGGGTTGGATTTCATGGTAATATTCCAATTTTTTATAGAATACTTATGTTCTTGTGGCTAATGATTATATGTTAAAATGGACTACAATAGTGGATTTTCTAAATCATCATGTTGAAAGTATTTTGAAATTTAGTATGAATAATTTCTTTTAATGATTTGGAGTGCATAGTTACTTTATCATTGATAATATAACTCACATTACGAAAATTAAATTCAATTATTTTATGTAAAATATTGGATAAGATTAAAATAATGGGACCAATATACCATCAATCAAGTGGAAGATATGAAATATCAAACCAATAATTCATGATGAATTTAGAATATTCTTTTGGGAGTTCTTGGAGATTTTGGTCATTAAAACGAGATAATTAATTGTGGGATTATACAACATCCATTAAGACACCCATTTTGATGTATCATTATAAAATTATCTATAAAAAATAATTACATTTTCATATGGAAATACGCCATACATATTATTGGGATTTATAGCCACTAAAATTGGTTTTTAAGGCTATTTTTGTAAGGTGGTTGTCTGATTTGATGGATTTAGATGATATTTGGAAAGAATAATATAAAAATGAAAGTATTTACCTACTGAAATGAAACAAATTCCCATGATTCAATTATCCTAAAAAGAGTAACAATTTTGAGTATAAAGTAATAATATTCAACTTTAGCCATAATATTTTTCAAATAAATATCATGTATAAATGGTATATTCATTTTTACATCATTAGTGTATTGGTTAATGGATTTACTAAACTGGAAACATAATAGAATGATTCGTTTTTTAACAGACAGTGAATAAAACATTACATTGAGGGGGTAGCTGATTTTCTTTGCAGATTTGTTTTTTTCTATAACACTGAATTTTATATAAGTTTATCTCAGATGTTTATCCTAAGGCTTCATGGGTGTAACCCTATCTTTTTTATTGTTCTTTTGTTTCTGTTGGGAAAAATGAGTAAAATTACCAATAAGTTAGTCATTCTGTAATTCTTATTTATAAAAGGTTTTTTTAGAAAAAGTTCCCTTTTACAATAACTATTATAATACGTCATAATATTATGTGTTTTGGACTATTTGGGAAAAATATTATTATCATACAAGGAGTTTTTGAATGAATATAACCTAGTGAACCTTCCTATTGATAGAAAAAATTCAAATTTATGGTTCCCCAAATAAATTTTTTTAATTGTTTGAATTAATTTTGATAAGAGATTAAAAAAGATAGTACTGAATTTCTCCTTTATAATTCACTTATTAGATCCTTTAGACCATCAAAATATGTTTTTTTCTAGGCTACAATAAGCTACTGATGATCTATTAACATCACATTTGTTAAAAAATTCATTCCATCGTTATATTTTGTTTTTATATTAGTATCATAAATTAAATTATTAATCTACAATTTTTTATAGAATCTAGAATGAAATGGCTATGATGAATTCCAAAATTTTATAAGAGGGGATTTATTCTGGTGAACTTAAATAAATAATTATTATACAATATGGGGGTTTTTTATTTATCTTTCATGATTTGTTTATACTTTCATTTCCTAAACATGTTCTACATTTCTTCAATAATTAAAAATGGTGGATAGTTTCATTAGAAATGTGGTTTACATGATTAAATGATGAAACCATTAATACTAGTCACTAATTATTTTATTATTCATTATCTGCCTTAAAAATTCAATTGCATTCTAGTTTTGAAAAAATCTATAAAACTTTTTGAACACAAACTTTTATCATTCACTCATATATTGAAATTCATTTTGGGATACTATCAAATTATAAGTTTTAGTTGGAAGAAAATATTCTTTACAAATTTTTTCTGAGATTGCTTTGTTTTTATCAGAGAATAAGATGTTGTTAAACCATATTGCGACCCTTTGAATATATTATGAATAATGAATTTCTAAATATATTTAAAATTAAACTATTCTAAATGTTCCTCCCACCTCATATTTTAAAATTGAGAATAATTTTAGGTCTCATACGTTGGTGATGGATTTTAATATGTACTAAATTGTGTTTGATAGAGTTCTCATCAAATTTTATTAAGAATTTTTTAAATTTAATTTTTATATAGTAATAGTTTTGAAATTTAGTGGGTTTATTTTTTTATTTTTTAATATTTTTTTACTACATTTGTTGGAAAATAAATTTTATTTCCCAATTTATTCAATTTAAAAATATAGTTTATATTTATGTCTAGAAAATAGTTTCTTGGTTAAATTTTCAGTGCACAATTTCTTTTTTCTATTGTTTTTTATTCCTTAAATGGAAATAAATTGATAGATTCGGCATTCAAGTGGTTGAAAATATGAACCCACAATCCTTTTTTTGACATATGTGTGTATCATTTTTATGGATGAGCTATTTTTAGTTATCATAAGCCACTATTAATTTCATTTACTCACACATCCATCATGTTGTGTTTTTCATTTTACTAAGTTGGTAAGTTATGGGTTATATATTTAGTTTTGTGTGTGTTCACGTTGGATAATAAGTGAAATATTAAAGATAAATTTCATGAAAAATGATGTTGGTTCAAATAATTTTAATAATTTGAAACATTATAATTTTTTAAAATATAGATTCTATTTTTTTCATTAATTTTTCATTTTTAGAGAGAAAAAACATTATTTTTTCAACACTGATTTCATTAGGGAAATCAAAATTTTAAAATGATTGAATTTTAGACATTTTTTTTTATGAATATCCAATTTTATGGATACATTGAATTTATTTATTTCAGAAATGAAATGGACTATAAGGGAAATTGAAGTATTAATATTTTATATATGTTTTTCAAATCATTTTTATTCAAAAGATATCTTTTTTTATGATGAAAATGTGGTTTAATTGGAATTTTTTTGATTTATGATCTCTCTAGGATGAAAATAAAGATTATTAAATATATATTTTTTAAAATTAATATTTTTTTTGTTATAATGAAAATTTTTCTATACATAAAATTATTATATAGCTCTTGAATAAATAATGTTAATGTTATTGGTGTGGTTTTTTTTGAATAGTATTGTTGCAGATATTTCAATGAGCGTGGGTTTTAAATTAATTTTTCCATTTTTTCACGTTTTTAAAAAGATATAATTTTGAAACATTTTATAAGACTATTTAATGAATTATGAATTTCCATGTTGAATTAGGATAGAAGGGTTTTTATAGAATATTCATAATATTAAATATAAATAAATTTTCATATGTGTTGAAATTTCCAATAAAGATGTATGAATATAACAAATATATGGCGATATGTGACAACATCATATTGATATATAATAAAATCATAGTAATAAGTAATAACCTGGACTATTAGGTAAGATAATTTACTTTGAGTAATTTTTTGTATGGATTGAAACATAATATTTTCAATTTTCATATGAAAGGTTACTTAGAACACATAATATATTTTAAAGGTTATGAAATATTTTGTTGGTGATATGTAATGTTTTTCTATTGTTACATATTATATGATAATTTTTTGGAATTTTTGATGTATATAATGATTTTTGGATTATGTGAAAGATTTAATTTGGAGAAGAATGAAATGTATATTTTATTGAAGTCTCCTAACATAAGATTGAACAAAAATATTTTTAGTAAGATTGAACATAATTAATAATTTTGCTTGGTCCACCATGATTATAAATTAAGGAAAGGGTTTTATCGTTCTTAATGAATGTGGTAGATATTATTTCACCCATTGAAGAGGAGTGGTAAAATTAAAAATTAAATATCTTTGAATGTAGATACATGAACTATTTATTGAGAATATATTATGGGATGTTTTCATAACTCATATTTTGGATTGAATATCTAATAGTAAATATTGTTAGTATGAGGGGACTGATCTCTGAGGTGTTTGTTAACACTAATTGAAGGAGAATTGAATAGTCATAAAACATCTCATTTTATAAACTATATAGATATGAATAACTTGTTTACATGATTTTTATTTTATTACATATTCGTTATTTGGTATAATCTGTGTTTTTATGGGTGTTGGAGGTCGAATCTAAATAGAAGTGAACCAAAAGTTGTTGAACATTTTCCAGTCAAGTTACTGATGAGTCAAAAGTGAATAATTTATTAAACAAGTATTTTGATACACTATATTAAATTTTAAATGAATTTTTGATAATCAATAAATCATAGTTTCTAATGTTTGATGATGAGTATATGTATCTAAATACATTGTGAAATTTCAATGTTGTTAGATCTCGTGTATAGATAAAATTAACTCATTGAGACTTCAGTTGATAAACCAAATTCATTTTTAAGGAACCTCTAGTCTTAGTTGTGAGATTGAATATTTATTTAAAGTTATGAATCCTCATGGAGTTCAAATTTATCATGTGAAACTGAAATCTCATGATCCAGATTGTGAAGAATTTATTGGATAATGAAATAGATTCGAATAATTTATATGTTGATTTATGAGAGATTAATTTGTTGTGGATGCATGTTTGAATACCAAGGTAGTGTGGTTTGGTGACCCTATTAGAATGGATGAATTTTATTATCTTATTTCATTTTTAAATGTGGCATTTAAATAAAAAAAGTATTAGTCAATAATGAAAATACTTTAAAAATTAATGTAATTGTTGAATGAGTGGAATTAAATGGTAATTTTTTAGTATCATATAATTTCAAAAATAAAAAGGTGAGAGAATATAATTTTATTAACTTAGTTACAAAATCATAAAGTTGGTGGATTTTGAGATAATGACTTATGATGTTTAAAATAAGTGCACCTTCTGGACTCTGAGGGAAATTCTATAAAACCTCTAACACACACTTCTAGATGTAAGGAGAGACATACATGGAGTGATAATTCTAGGGAGAAGATGGGTCTATAAAGTGAGAGATATCAATTAGATAGAGAATATTCCTCACCAATTAAACTCTATACTTTACTATTTCTCTTTTTTATATTGGAATAAAATATTTTTATAATAAATATAAAACGTGGGACGATTTTAAATGGAATGATATTTTTGTGATCATATTTCATTTAACTTTTTCTTTTATTGTATTTAAAAATTTTATCACTAATATTATTCTATTCTATTTTGATAGAAATATCTATATATATATATATATTTTTATTTTTCAAGAATCAATGATGAATTTTTTGGATCATCATAAAAACTATTATAGAAACATTCTATATAAAACTATTTGATAAAAATGTTTCATATTATTGATGAGTATCATTCAAAAATGGAATAAACATTAGATTTTGATGGAAATAATTTTATTTTCTTCTCAATGAAAAATTGTATATTTTAATCTAAAAATAAAATAACATAATCAACTCTTAAATTTCTTATAGAAATAGTTTTAAGAATCATTATTGTGATTATTAATCCAATTAAATAATCATTGTTCACGAAATGTTAAAATAAATTTATTTATAACATAATCATAATTCCCTCTAACATCATTAATAATTTTTTTAATAATTATTAACTACTTTTGTGCTCTGTTCACTCAAAACGGCATCAGTTTTCATTCATATACACCACTAATTTATACTTTATAATACATACCATAACTATTTATATATTATTCAATTAACTATTAAACAAAATCACTTTATAAAAAGGTTTTTTTCTTTTGGAATCTCACTAAATTTCTTTCATTATAGAGATAACTCATCACAACCTTACTTATTAGAGTATAATGTATGTAAGATTATTATTTTTAACATCTAATAATTTTGTGTTCATTTAACTCCCCACCATTACTCTTCTAAACCCTTAGAAGTCACATAATGTATCTCATACCATAACACCAGTCTCTGAAATTAGATCCAATCTTCAATTTTTTATATTCTAATAGTGATGATCATGTTTATATTAAAACATTACATGAAAAATTACTAAATATCTGATTTGAAACATTCTCAATATCATCACATGAACTAATTTTCCCAAAATTACCTATATTATTCATTATAGTAGGACTTTTACTTGATTGAGAATTATACATGAAAACTAATACCTCACTACAATGATAGCCTTTGAATGACTTGATGACACATTAACTATAGTGATGAATTTTTTCTAAAAACACCATGATGATTTCTTACACTCAACAATAATTTTGAATTACCAATTATTATTCAGAATACATATATTATTTATGTTTCTAGTCCAGAACTTCCTATTTACCACTAAAAAGTATACCCAAAAAATCCTAAGAAACCTATTGATCAAATCCACTACCACATTCCCAATAATTAACCATACCATAATGATTAAGTCTATTTTACATTTAATCAAACCTTTCATTATTAACATGAATAAAATAGACATGACCCCTCAACCATTAATGTTTATTAATGTCCACTGTCCAATTATAGAATTCACATTCCTAACTTACTCACGCAAACAAACTCCAAAATAGTGTTCTCATCGACCATAAATATATGACAAGATTTATTTATTCAAATCGACAATCTGAAAACTCAACCCGAAATCGTTTATATTTTCTAGATACATAACTCTCGACGATGACCACAATTACAATGAAACATGTGTTTAAACTAATAATCCATTGTTTTTTCCCTGAAATCTGTTTCTTATATTCCAAAATAATGAACATGATCTTTCTCAAAATACAATATTAGTGAAATATCGATAGTCATAAGCCTCAATTTCAATATCATTCTAGAATAACCCCATGAACATTTTTCTAGTTTCTACACTGTGATAACACTTCCTAATACAATTTTGATATCCCATCATTAATCTATTTTCATAACACATATCCATGATGGATTCTATCGAAGAGCCATGAATTTTATAATTACCACACAACTCTTGCATTCCAAATTTTTTCAAACCACAAATAGACCATTAATCGGTGAACTATTTATTGTACTTCTATCCACACCCTCAAAAATTCATAGAGAATCACTTATTATCTCCCACAGATAACAGTACATAAGAATTGAAAATTCCCTTATCCAATTACATTCTACACAATAATGTTTTTACACACCATTACATGGGTCATCTCATAAATAATCACATATTAAGAACAACCATCATACAAGACCATTTTATCACATGATCCAGCTCTGGGAACATGGGGTACTATGTTGTGCTATATTGTATTATATCATACAAGAATATCCCAAGGCCCCACACTCCATAAATGGGTCAATGGAATGAGGATTACTTAATTCCACGTATCAAACATACAATTAAAGTTCACATTTATCCATTATGAATGAAATAATGTCATTATGAATTCTCCCACCCCTCCACACCATTAAAGTCACATGAATGAAATATCTAAATCTAACTCTCTTGATGATTTTCTAAATATTACAACTCATATTCTATCATGTGATATCAAAGGATGATCACACATAAACAATTCAAAAAATTACTACCTAAGGATTAAAATATATCATATTATTAAACCCACTATGTTGATAGTGTCAAACATTGTTTATTTTCCACATTAAAAGATGGTATATAATGAAAAATTTTCATAGTGGTGTATCAAAAATGTGTTAACTATCAAATCCCATTAACAATTAGGTGTTCCCTCTACTACTACCCTTCCATACCACTAAACTGATGATACCAACTGTGATGCCCCATTTATCCCATGATCGCTTACCTAATCAGTAGACCAAAAATCATGAGCAGGGAATTAACATCTAAAAAAGATGAACCAACCAGGTACCAAATATAAACTTATCCAAGGCATCCCTCATTCATAGTTCAAAACATCATCAAACATAAAAAATTTGTTTTTTATAATATTAATCATCTTCCCATTATAATTATCTATAAGTAATATTTATTTCTTTCGAAGCCTATGTCTCTCGACTGTACTTATGACATCAATACCCATCCAAGAATACGATGGGAAGTTACCTCACCGCATGCCAGATATCTGAATCACCATTATCAAAATCCAAAACTCATCACCATAGACTCTCAATCCTAATATATAGAATGTATCCAATATATTTCAAAATGAAAAATTATTCTCCATTTTATTGAGTTTATAGTATTGTTACAACAACTAATTTATCACATCATTCCAAATATCTTGTCAAAATCAGGTATATTACGTAACATACCAGACAACTAAGACTAGGATATGTATAAAATACAGATAGATTCATACAACCATTCATTGTATAGATAAAAATAAATTGTAACCATGGTTAAACTATGTAAAATACCACATATGAATTATACAGGAAAATTATTCATAACTTTTGATTAACACTTTAAAAAACTAAACCATTTCTCACATCCTGGTTAGTCACATAAAATAATGTGAATTTCTTGTTAATATTATAAATCTATATTATATATTAACACATGACTCTTGAAACCCTATTATAAGATCATACCCATAGATAAAAAATAAAAAATACATCACTATGAAAATCAGATCCACTAAAATAAAAAACAAAAAACATGTAACCCAGCAACTTGGAAACATAGAGTTCAGCAAGTTAGGATACTAGACAAGAATTAAAAAAATTAATCTCAATATATAACCATTCCTTGCTACAAATATGGTATCCTAAAATATTACAATAAAAAAGACAAATACATGATACTACTTTGCAACATCCCAGTCTGAAACACCTTAATAGTGATAGAACAAGAGGATTTATAAGACATCTGGGGTGCCTCATATGCATGAGGCTTCTAAATACAAGGGAGGGTCTGATAATACAACTTGGATACAATATAGCAAATATTATCATAAGAATAAAAAATAATAACCAAATCATCCATGAGAAATATAAAATCATAGTTAATAATATAGAATTACATTAAAAGAAAAACAATAACAATAACATATCCATTTTATAAAAAAACATAACTCATGTTGATCATATAGTCATACTAAAATTAAAAGAACAACCCAATGAAATCACATAAAAAAATGAGATATTATATAAATAATTACACAAAGATTCAATCAATATCATTAACATAACATCAAAAACTGTCTCTAAAACACCACTGATCTATACCATCTCATACAACTATTCTGAGGAAGTTTCTCAAATATTCATTTCAATCCTAGGGTATACACAAGAAACAAAGAAAATTTGTAGTTTCATTGTATCAAACTTAGTAGTCCGCAACCAATGCTTTCTCTAATAAAACCCAATATATTTTTTCATATATGTACTAAATGAAATGAAATATAAAAAATTTAAATTCCCATATTATACCAAGGGTTACTTACTTTCCACCTTAATGGTTCACTCGTGAATACTTCAATTTGTTTCAATTATTTATAATCTATGGAACTATCATTATTGAGGCTAGTTGACACTTATAGTAACTCATCACATCTAAAAGCGTGGAATGATATCATACACATAAATATATATAAAATTAGTTTTTAATACATCCATCCAATCCTCACCAATCATCCCTAGAGGCATCTCATCCAACCTATATCAATAACCAATCGGAATGTATTGTGTCTAACCTATATAAACAATCTCATATGAGTCTTTACATCCAAACCATATGACCACCTTATCATAAGGAATCTTGTATAACCCGAATGAGAAACATATGATGATGCATCATGTTCGACCAATATTACCATTGTCTTAGGAGGAGTCACATCCAAACTACATCAAAACAATCATTGGGAGAAATTATGTACAATCTATATTACTATAATATTAGGATCCATCACATCAAACTCTTATAACTGTCATCTTGGGGGTATCATATCTAACCCAGTATAACCAACATGTCAAGATTCATAACATCCAATATGTGTAACCATCATCTTAAGAGCCATCTTATCCATTCTAAAATATTTATGGGGGGAACATCAAAACAAGAAAACTTTTAGAGTGAAAAGGCATCCAATAAGAAATATATATTAGGTGTAAATTCAACATGCCTAAAAACATCTCCCTTGGGTGTCACCTCCCACTAGGAACATCCCTTAGGTGTTAATACTTTACACTAGACAACATCTCCCTAGGGTTGCGTATCCCACTCAAGATATCCCTATTTGGTAGTGTATCACACCAAATAATACATCCCTATTGAAATACATCCCACTAGGAATATATCTTAATGGGAAATACACCCCACTAATAAAACTCTCCCATCGGAAGTATGTACCACTAGAATTACACATTAGGGGGTACAACATGCCTGTTGAAAATATCATTACCCACTACAAAATTATTGAATTTCCGAACCAAAGAGTAACACATAAACATAATCACTCTAAGGATAAACATTGTATCACTAATGACCATAACATGATCATGGGTTAGAATATGATCAGTTGATCCCATAAAAAAACTAGGCATTATCATTCCAATGGTTAAAAGTTCATCATCTTTCGAATCGGTTTATCTAAACCAATCCACTCACTAGATAACAATTCCAATTATGTAAGACACATATTAAACATATACTCAGCTTATCCCTTCCATGATATGGATGGATATCCCATTCAACTCATCCACATCTATCAGGTCACAACATCATGATAATCATCATAGCTAAGTCTCATAAAAATGGATATCTCTTTACTTATCATATCAAACAAATACATTTCTTACAGTAAAAATTACAGAAGGGTTCCTCACATGAATAATCTACATGTCTTTGGTCAAATAGACCTATCTTGGTCAGATTCCTTATGAATCTCATTACTTTAATGTTAAACATGGCCATCATCGAGCATTAGTTCACCATATCATGTCTAATGATTCATTCAAGATCAATATTGTCCATAACCATCCATAAAGAAATAATGTAATCAAATTTCATTATGATTTTTAACATTATGACAGGTGCACTAAATCCTAAATTATATTTTGGAATTCTCAAAGTGTTTCATAGGTTTACACCTAATCCCAAAACATTGTGAGTGTAATATATCAACAATACCTCTATAGGTTGTTAGAGACCATGTTCAATGTTGGAGAACCACCTCGAATATTATATATACATAACATAAATTTGTTACTTGTGTTACATAGATATAAATGACTATTTAGTATCCAAAAAACATGCAGAGACAATTTAACCATCCAACCATTCTCATTATACTTCCTCCAATAAGGGTTAAATCTCATAGTTCCAAATTTTGGTCACATACTCTTTATTATACATGATTAATATATAAAATGTAAGAAAAAATATTTGTGTGGTAAAATTAGGCACCAACTATTGAAAACTAGTGTTAATATGTTAAGAAAAGTGATTCATTCTTTACCCAAACATGACCTTATCCCTAATACACTAACTCTAAAAAATGTCCCCATGAATTAATCATAAGATAATAATTATTATATAAACTAAATTAATCCATTTTAAATCAATTTTTAATAATTAAGGGATAACTCATCAAATAGTAATAATGATGTTGGCCCTTCATCTAATGGGGCGCGATCCACTCTCATGGAATCCCTAATACCATTACCATAAAAAATCATCATGAAACATGGGTTATAAAATTAATTTTATAAAAAAATGAAAAATAAAATAAAATATTGTGTTTATTATCGATAGAAAAGGGTATAAAAACCAATCCATTCATCCTCCAAAATAACCTCTTGAAACCAAGTACTGAATCCATTTGTAGTCTTTGTAATTCCACTATATTCTAATAGAATCACTATTAATTACCTAGTCATTACAATAAAAATATACTAAAATAGAGAGAGGTAGAATAGAAAAAATATGAAGAGGTTGAAGAAGAGGACCATATTCTATAGATTTGAGGGGATGAAGAATTTGAAAAAGAGGATAAAGTGGAATCACCCCTTTTGTAAAGATCATAACCTTCCTTGATTGTTAAACTATTTAAATATACCTAGTTAATAACTTATTAGGTTTATTTTAGGTCGATAAAAATTTATTGGATAAAATTGGAATTTGGAGGATGATGGAGTGAATCGGTGGAATAACACATAGGGCAAGGAACCAATAGGTACCCAATGTCTTGCATGTCAGTAAAATGGTTCTTTTTAAAAATAACAAGTACCTAGTATATTGTAGAAGCTACCCAGTACTCGTCTAGGAATAATTCTCTTAATAAAGGGAATTTTGGTAATATTCATCCTTGTTTTTAACCCTAATTGTTGGGGCTTTTTATTCTCCTCATATTTTTTTTCTAATTTCATCATTTCTCAAGATCCACCTCTCATATTTTCCGCTCTATGTGAATCAACCATTATACATTGTTCCAAGGGTCTTCGATTGGTCATGAATCCTCATATTCAATCAGGTAAGGTTATGGAACATCCCTTATCATTTTTTCTCTTATTTGTATACTTAGAAGCGGATATAATATCTTGAATCCCAGATTTAGGTTTTGAGATATATATCAAATGCCTTTTATTTGTTATTGTATTGATATTTTGGGTACTTGTCATTAGGGAACAAAAGGTAACACCATGTTATTGAATCATATTTAGGTTTCCCACTTTCCTATCATGATCCATAAAGGAAAAATTATAATTGGAATATGTTTAATGAAATTTAATTTTAATGAATCCTCTTTGGAAAATAATCAATTATTAATTAATATTTTTAAAAAATATTTTTTTTTTCTAGTTTTCATAAAATTCATATGTTTTAAAAGAATTATTTCAGTGTTTTTTATTTCTACCATCTTATTAATGAATTATTATATTGGTATAAAAATTGGAATGTTTGGATGCTACAAATAATTATCTAAAGAGGGATATTATTATTTTTTATATGCTTTATATGTTGTTACTATCACTATTAATTAATGTATCATTTTCCGGTGTTGTTAATTGGATTTATACTTTTTGATTTGTAGTTAGTATGTGTATTATAAAGGTAATTCAGGATAGATATATTTATCTATTATATGAAACTAGATTTTGAGAAAGGTGTTGGGATGGGCTTATAACACAATGAATTTGTTTACCCTTTTCCCCCAATCAAAGAGATGATATTAATCCATGAATTTTCATACACATTCACTTATCCCTAGGATATGCATGCACCTTGACGTTGTATATGTTTCTAACTAGATGGGATGGGCTGTATAATCATTAGTCCACCTACTAGATATTGATACGAAGTTATGAACGAAGTTGGTGTGTAATGTATCAAACTGTTGGGCAAAAATCCCTCAAGGTATCATTGAAGCCTTTTTGAGGTGATTGTGTTTGTTGACAAAGTGGACATCTGAGTTGTGATTGTTGACAAAGAGGATTTAATGGTGGAATGTCGAGTTCAAGAGCTGAGTTCAATGATCCATGTTTGTTTCAAGAACGTCGATAAATGGAATGGATGATCTGGAGGCGGTACAAAAGAACAGATACAAGGTGGCGCCATTTTGCAGTGTTTGCCAAATTTTTGGGCCTGAAAATCGGCAAATGAAGAAAAGTGTTTTTGGCAAAGGGACTTGCGCGCCGCGAACATGGTGTACAGGAAACTTGCGCGCCATATGTTTTTCAAGATCAGAAGATCAAAATATGGCTAAGGAAATAGGTTCGCGCAAGTTTGGGAGTTGGTCGCGCAAGTGTCTAAAAGGAGAGAAGACTTGCGCGCCGAGACTGGGTCGCGCAGGTGACTTGCGCGCCGTCGCGCAGGGTGGTCAGATTGCCTATAAATACTGGACCACCCCTCCTCATTTACCACCGGAGTTCAAAACGAGAGCTCCCATCGCGCAGGTGTGGTGGTCGCGCAAGTGGTGTGTGTGGTCGCGCAGGTGGGACTTGCGCGCCAGTGGTTGAAGTTGTGCGCCGGTGTTAGAAGTTGCGCGCCGGTTTGCAGTTGCGCGCCAATAGTGGTTTGGGAGTAAAGGGAAGAGAGTCGCGCAAGTTTGGATTTGAGGAAGCTTGTGTCGCGCAAGTGTCTAAGGAGGACTTGCGCGCCCGTTGTGACTTGTGCGCCGATACTTGCGCGCCGAGGTTGACTTGCGCGCAAAGTATGGTTTATTCCAGCAGTGTTTTTCGGGCTGCGTGGAAGCTGGATGTTTGCCCGATACCGTCGGTGCAAAGAGATATTCATCTGCGGGTGAAATTTGTACTTCAATAGAGCATCTACACACAGAGGAAGATGCATTCATTCATGCAAATGTAGAGACCTACAGGTCTATAAACTGTGAGTGGATTCCTTCCAAGAGCAGTGAGCTTAGGAAGAGGAAGAAGGTGATCCTCTCCACCGGCAGTGAGCCAGAGAGAGAGAAACAGGGAGTGACCCTTGGGAACGCAGTGAGCTGACCCTAAACTTTGTATAGGCAGTGAGCCTGGGCATAGAAGTGATCTAGCCCGAACATTGTAATCCACAGCTAGTGAAGTCTAGTGGAATTTGGTACGAACCGGCAACTTGTCGGCGTATGCTCCTTGGACGTAGCCCTTAGCGGTGAACCAAGTAAAAATCTCTGTGTCTGCCTGTTAATTTTCCTGCATTGCATTTAAGGAATCGTCATCAGATAAAGGAGCATGTAAGTGATCATAACATACACACAAGTGAAAACAAAGTGACCCTTGTAACAAAGAGGTCAAGATCCAGCGGGGCAGAAATAACTTTGAAAAAGAATATCCATACCCTGATTCACCCCCCCTCTCAGGGTATATAGGCCCTTATTGGCCCTAACAATTGGTATCATAGGGACTGGTTGCTTTTATCAGATTTTTTTTTGCTTTAACTTGGTGTATCGATCTGTGTAGTTGAAGATATTGTTTGCGCTTATCTCGGTCTACCATGGGAAAAAGAAAATCTACAAAGAAGAATCAGAAGTCAGGTGGTATCCCTCAGTGTGGAAGTGTTTTTGGAAAAAGTGTGATTCAACTAAAAGAATCAAACAGCTTACTGAAGGAATCATGTAGTGAACAGAAAAATGATTTGGATAAATCATACCACAAAAATACTTACTCAGTCAATGATGCTGATGGAATGAGTGAAGAACCTGACTTTCCAAGTGACGTTGGAACCACTGACGGTGAAGAAGAAGAAATTGAAGGAATAAATGATATGCGAGCTGAGTTGGAGGCTTCTCTTGAAGAGATAGATGTTTGGAGGGCCAAAACCAAGAAAGCTAACAAAATTGTTCGTGATGCCAAACTCTATATGCAGCAGCAAGAAGAAGAGAAGTCTGAGCTGATGGAATAAATTGAGAAACTTAAGTTATCAACATCAGAGAACTCAGAATCAGTTAGTAAGTATAAGCTGAAGGTTGAAGAACAGAAAAGAGAGATTGATGGCCTGAACAAAAAGGTGGAATTTGTCCATGAGGCTAAAGAATTGGATCATAAATCCACTGAGGAAATTAAATATAAAGGCATTCGGATCCATGATCTGGAAACTGAGATCAACAAGCTAAGAGGCTTAAATCAAAGGCTTATTGATATAGTTACTGACCTAACAGAGAAGAATGATTCTCAAGGTGAGCAACTACAAAAGCTGTCTAAAATGAAAGGAAAACAAAAGGCTGGTGATTATGAAGAGAATCAAGAGTCCGATGAAGTTAGGAATCTGAAAGCCAAGAGTGATGATTTGGCTACACAACTATCTGAACTAGTTCAGAAGCATCAAAGACTACAACAAGAGAATGCATGTTGCTCTGATTCTATTGCTCAAGAAAAATTGAAGGTAAAGGAGCAAAATGACATGGTTGATGAGTTGAAGCATGAACTGGAAGATGAGATGAGTAGAGGGAAGCTTCTCAAGGAAGAAAATGATGTCAAACTTGAATCAAGGGATATGAAGATTCAAAAGTTGGAAGAGGAGCTAAAATCAGTGAAGAAGGAAATGGAGAAAGGCAATGCTGAAGGAAAGCCTAGAATGAAGGATGCCTTGCACCTATTATTTGATTATCCTTCAGCAGGTGATGATAAAATGAAGTCCAAATATGCTGCATCAGAGGAGAAGCATGAAAGGATTGTATCTTCCCAAAGGTCATCCTTTTTGGGAAAATATGGAATTGGATATGATAATCCCACTCCTATGGCTGATAGGAAAAATTTAGTGAAAAATTCCAAAGGTAAGAAAAATCCTGTAGGTGCTGGAGATAGGCCTATGAGGGTAGTTTCAAGGAGTGATAATATGTGCTATTTCTGCGGAGTTCATGGCCACACATCAAGCTTCTGTACAGAGGCTCTGGAGTACATCTCAGGCTGTGAAAATAGAAACTTCAATAAATCTGAGAACATGAAGAGGTATAATGACAAATCAGAGAGAAGAGTCTCTCAGAGGAAAGCATATGTTAGATGCTATTACTGCGGAAGAATGGGACACATAATGAGTACGTGTCAGGAAGCTCAAGAGCCCAATATCAAAAGAAGAACTCAAGGTGCATCAACATCTCAGCAGAGAGATGATGAAATGAGGTATGCCTTTGAGGGAAAATGTTTTATATGTTCTCACTATGGGCACATGGCGAGACATTGCAGTAAGAAGAAAGCAGGAAAGGGAAATGAACAAGAAAAAGGATCTCCACCACAGGAAGTGTACAAGAAAGAAGCCTGTACTGGGAGACAAAGTGCTAAGGAGAAGAATAGGCTTAGAGCCTCGGGGAAGTCACATGGAGCTGATCGAAAGGTGTATCAGTCACCTCCTCTATCGTACTCACAACAGCTCTCAATGAGAGAATGTGAACAAACCTGTAAGATTAAGGGAAGATCTAATCCAGTTGTGATAAAGAAGAATGAACGTTCAGTGGAGGACCCACCACCAATGCAAAAAAGGGTGGCGACTCATAAATCTGATAAAAGGCAGATTAGAAAAGAACACATTGAAAAATCCACATGTCATGTTTCTCAGCGAGAAGTGAAGGAAAGAGGAAGACCCCTAAGATGGGAGAAGAAGAAATGGAAGATTCCAAATAGAGAGGTTCCTACTCAGAGAAATAATCAAGGAAAATGGAATTTGGGTAGAACCTCAAAGAAGGAAATGTGTACTAGCGGGTTTATACCCCAAGCGGTGAGAAAGGCCGAGCCTACCAAATCTACATATCAGAAAAAGTCTCAGAATGTAGGCAATGAATGCCTAGTCATATGGCCAGGACAGTTGAAGTTGGTCAGGCAGTTGGAGGAAGCAAGAAAGGAGTGTGATGCCCTCCAAGAAAGAATCAAAGGGTTGACCCATCAGGATCAACCACAATCCTCATCTTGAGGAGTCCGGAATAAACCCCTCTCCCTATGTATATAAGTGCTATAAACTGATGATCCGTGTGTTTCAGGTTTTAGGGAGATACAATCCAAGGGGAAGTGGCATCTAAGGATGCGAAGTGGAGAAGTGATATGCTCTAGAGTTTCAATTGATTCAAATCAGGAACTAGAGTTGAAGAAGAAAGGGAGCAACAGAGCACAATAGGAAGTGATTGTGTTATTAACTTTATCTCTTGTTTCCTACACCGAGTTTCAACTCAGTAGGCTTAGAGATTTTGTTAATGGCTCAAATCTAAGTGGAACATGAGAACAAATGATACAAGAGGAAAAGACGTGTTATGGGTCTAAACTATTGGGCCTAACAACTGGAAGAGTTGCATAAAACAGGGGGAGCATTCTATGTCCTAATCAGATGCATGATCTCAATATGATATGAAGGATGAATGTTTATTCTCATGAAGAATGATTGGTGTAAAAGCAGCAACACACGGGTTTTCATGATTATCTATTTTGTTCTAACAATGTGGTATCAACTGACTACTTTCAGGATACCAAGATGCTACAAGAGAAAATCTAAGGTGTGTCAACAAAATCCTGAAGGAAGATGTTCAATGAAATGGAATCATTGAACAATGACACAGTTAAAAGTTCTCTGTTAAAAATGAGTCAGTGAGCAATTTCCTGATGAATGTGTTGAGGAAGAAAGCAACACAGGGGTATAAGAAGTGGATGATGCTGATTCAGAAGAAGACACTGATGATTAACATGAAAGTTTCAAGTGTGTTTCTACAAGGATTCCAAAGAGATGAGCTGAAATTAATAGGCAGAATATCATTGGTGATCAAACAGCTCCAGTTCAGACTCAAAGAATGAAATCATCACAACAAGCATCGTTTTAGTCTCAAGTGGAGCCGAAATGTTTTTCTGATGCAGCTGAAGATGAAAACTGGGTTCAGGCCATGATCTAAGAGCTTGATCAGATTGAGAAGAACCAGACATGGGAGATTGTTTCGAGGCCAGCAGACAGGAATGTCATCGGGACTAAATGGGTCTATCACAACAAGATGAATGAAGATGGAACAGTGATTCGGAACAAATCACGACTAGTGTGCAAGGGATACTCCCAGATAGAGGGAATAGATGTTGATGAGACATTTGCACCGGTTGCAAGGCTGGAGACAATCAGATTATTTTTGGCCATAGCAGTGCAAAGAAAGTTCAAAGTGTTCCAGATGGATGTCAAATCCGCATTCTTGAATGGGATTCTGGAAGAAGAGGTGTATATTGTGCAGCCATATGGTTTTCTCATTTATGAGGATGAGAACAAAGTTTGCAGGCTGAAGAAGGCGTTGTATGGGCTAAAACAAGCACCAAGGGCATGGTACTCAAGGCTTGATCAGTACTTGAAGAAGCTTGGTTTCCAGCGTGGAGGAGTTGACTACAACCTCTATTTCAGCAATGATAGTAATCAAAGGATGATGGTGCTAGTGTATGTTGATGACATAATTTTTGGCGGATCAGATGAATCTCAGTGCAGACAGTTTTCCGAATTCATGAAAAATGAGTTTGAAATGTCAATGATTGGAGAGTTAACGTTTTTTCTTGGACTACAGGTGACACAAGGAAGGAATGGAACTTTCATTTCTCAATCCAAATATGCCAAGGAGGTTTTAAGAAGGTTTGGAATGGATAATTCCAAGGAAATAAAGACTCCGGTTGCTACCCGGATGAAATTATCAAAAGATGAGGATGGCAAGGCAGTTAATATCACAGAATACAGGCAAATCATTGGAAGTCTGTTGTACTTAACTGCAACAAGGCCTGATATTGTTTTCGCCACATGCCAAGCAGCGAGATATCAGAGTAATACCAAGGAGAGTCACATGCTTGCAGTGAAAAGAATACTTCGGTATATTAAGGGCACAGTGGACTTCGGGCTGACATATAACGACAAGTCTCAGACAGAATTATTGGGATATACTGATGCAGACTGGTCCGATTCAGTAGATGATAGGAAATCAACATCTGGAGGTGCATTTTATCTTGGCGGACTATGTATTGCTTGGTTGAGCAAGAAACAGGATTGCATTTCATTAAGCACCACATAAGCTGAGTATATTGCAGCCACTCAAGCATGCACACAGTTATTGTGGATGAAGCAGCAGCTTGAAGATATGGGAGTTGAAGTGAAGTCTCCGATCGGAATCCATTGTGATAACTCAAGTGCTATAAATCTTAGCAAAAATCCTGTCCATCATTCCAGGAAAAAGCACATTGAGATCAAGTATCATTTCATCAAGGAGAAGGTTGAGCAGGGCATCGTGAAGTTGGAGTATGTGCCTACAGAACTACAGTTTGCAGACATTCTGACAAAGGCCTTACCCAATGAAGCTTTTGAGAGGCATCAACTAGCTCTGGGAGTTCAGTCGATTCCCCGCACTTGAAATAGTGTGGATGCGGGACACCCCCCTCTCCCCGAGGTATGATGTGTTTTTCCCTCATATGCTGATATGTGTTCTCTACTATGTTACAGACTACAAAGGACTGTTCTTTGGGTTTGTTGACAAAGGGGGAGAAAATAAGTGATTGTTCACGGGGGAGACAATGTGGAGATTTGATAAATCATGAATGATATGGGGAGAAGCTGATAGGTGGAGCAGCCAGATAGGGGGAGTTGAAGCTAGTTGAATGTGCTTAGCTAGAGCTTAGCTTGGACAACACAGGAAATATGGCTAAAGAGGTGTTGAAGCTATGAGCAGAAAGGGGGAGCGTATTAAATATGACGATGCTAGAAGTGATCGCTCAAAGAAAAGATATCACGACAGCTGAGGATCGTGATAAAAGCAGAAGAGTGGTGTTGGACAGTGGTATGAATAATTCCAAACCAAACATTGGTCTTCCAACAAGCCCATCAACAATTGGTATTAGTTTGGTGTCAACAGTGGATGTCAGAGACAAAGTGAATCATTGATGAACTTTTCATTTACTCTTGTTTCTCACGCCGAGCATTGCTCATGTGTGCTTAGAGTATGTGTTGAGTAAATCCTTGGTCGCTATCAGAATCGAAATGAGGCGAATGGAGGCTGAAGAATCAATGACGTATCTTTGTTTGGAAGAGTTGTCAACAAACCCAAAGGGGGAGATTGTTGGGCAAAAATTCCTCAAGGTATCATTGAAGCCTTTTTGAGGTGATTGTGTTTGTTGACAAAGTGGACATCTGAGTTGTGATTGTTGACAAAGAGGATTTCATGGTGGAATGTCGAGTTCAAGAGCTGAGTTCAACGATCCATGTTTGTTTCAAGAATGTCGATAAATGGAATGGATGATCTGGAGGCGGTACAAAATAACAGATACAAGGTGGCGCCGTTTTGCAGTGTTTGCCAAATTTTTGGGCCTGAAAATCGGCAAATGAAGAAAAGTGTTTTTGGCAAAGGGACTTGCGCGCCGCGAACATGGTGTACAGGAAACTTGCGCGCCATATGTTTTTCAAGATCAGAAGATCAAAATATGGCTAAGGAAATAGGTTCGCGCAAGTTTGGGAGTTGGTCGAGCAAGTGTCTAAAAGGAGAGAAGACTTGCGCGCCGAGACTGGGTCGCGCAGGTGACTTGCGCGCCGTCGCACAGGGTGGTCAGATTGCCTATAAATACTGGACCACCCCTCCTCATTTACCACCGGAGTTCAAAACGAGAGCTCCTGTCGCGCAGGTGTGGTGGTCGCGCAAGTGGTGTGTGTGGTCGCGCAGGTGGGACTTGCGCGCCAGTGGTTGAAGTTGTGTGCCGGTGTTAGAAGTTGCGCGCCGGTTTGCAGTTGCGCGCCAATAGTGGTTTGGGAGTAAAGGGAAGAGATTCACACAAGTTTGGATTTGAGGATGCTTGTGTCGCGCAAGTGTCTGAGGAGGACTTGCGCGCCCGTTGTGACTTGCGCGCCGATACTTGCGCGCCGAGGTTGACTTGCGCGCAAAGTAAGGTTTATCCCAGCAGTGTTTTTCGGGCTGCGTGGAAGCTGGATGTTTGCCCGATACCGTCGGTGCCAAGAGATATTCATCTGCGGGTGAAAGTTGTACTTCAATAGAGCATCTACACATAGAGGAATATGCATTCATTCATGCAAATGTAGAGACCTACAGGTCTATAAACTGTGAGTGGATTCCTTCCAAGAGCAGTGAGCTTAGGAAGAGGAAGAAGGTGATCCTCTCCACCAGCAGTGAGCCAGAGAGAGAGAAACAAGTAGTGACCCTTGGGAACACAGTGAGCTGACACTAAAATTTGTATAGGCAGTGAGCCTGGGCATAGAAGTGATCTAGCCCGAACATTGTAATCCACAGCTAGTGAAGTCTAGTGGAATTTGGTACGAACCGGCAACTTGTCGGCGTATGCTCCTTGGACGTAGCCCTTAGCGGTGAACCAAGTAAAAATCTCTGTGTCTGCCTGTTAATTTTCCTGCATTGCATTTAAGGAATCGTCATCAGATAAAGGAGCAAGTAAGTGATCATAACATACACACAAGTGAAAACAAAGTGACCCTTGTAACAAAGAGGTCAAGATACAGCGGGGCAGAAAGAACTTTGAAAAAGAATATCCATACCCTGATTCACCCCCCCTCTCAGGGTATATAGGGCCTTATTGGCCCTAACACAAACCCTCTCGATATATCGAGTTACAAAATTTTTATATAAATTATATTATTAAATTATTTCAAGCGTTTGTTTGTACGTAATTTGATTTTATTCTATCAATGTATTGATTTTCCATGAACTCGTGTTTCTGATTGTTACATAGGGGTGCGGTAGTGACCACATTCTATGTTGTTATACTTATGCACTACAAGCACCCCTAACTGTCTTGTGTTGACATTATTGAACACAATGCAGGTAAAGGGGAAGAAATAGACCAACCGATGTAGTACCACAAGAAATATGGATCTTGGGTGAAACCTATTTAACTTTTTTTGAAAGGATGTAGAGTCGATATATAGGGGTTGACATGAAAAATCATCATGCAGAAATTTCACATGGGAGTTACCTTCATTGACCATTAAAACATGGTTTGAATTTTCATTTTCTATGTATAAATTTTCTGATTACATATTTATTATTAGTGATATTTTTTAATGTTATCTACATACATTGTGTTTTTATGAATATTCTTGCAGATTCCCCCACTTTTATTGTTAGTGTGACCTGAGATAAATGTTCCATTTAGGGATCCCAATGTAGTTTGTCCTGGATGACATTGAGCCCAAGGTTAATGATGATATTTTGGGGTGATATAACCTTTGTAAAATTATTTTTCCAAGGATGGAACTCATATCCCATAATTAATTGTTAATCCTTGGTGTTTATGTATTACTCTAGTGATTAGGAGGTGTGATTGAGTTATTGTGATGACAAGAACAGATTCCATTAGAGTAATCTATTTATAGTCTTTAAAAATGGTATGAGAGCCCAATCTTGGGTATATTCAATTTGGGATTGAAAATATCCAAGAGTAAGGAATTTACTAGTCATGATGTAACACATAAATGTACCAGCTGATCATAATTATGGTGGAATCCTGAGTTAATAGAGGTTTTCCAAGAATTCATTTTTCATTTCACTTTCTTTAGGTTATCCATGGTTACCAAGTGTCATGTGTCATATTTGGTGTTAAGTATGTAGTGGTATAACTAAATCACATATTTGAAGCTAAACAATGCTTAATTATGATATATTTTGGATTAATTGAATTATTGTATGAACTAAATCATTAATGATAAATAAATTCGGTTTTCCTATTTATTAATTCGTAATGATTATGTCAATATGAATAAACATCATTATTTTTTATAGGAATATAATTTTATATAAAAAATATTTGGAATTTAAATTTTATTACATATTATGTTTAAGTCTTGTTTAATATTTCATTGAATTATGTTAAAGAATGTTTGACTAGATTAAAATTATGCTAAAATTGATTACATATTAAATTTTTTTTTATAATTAAATAATTAAATAGATAGAGAAAGCATGGATAGAACTAGAATCATAATTTTTTTTAAACATTTGACTTCAAACTAAGATGATGAAATTGATTAAGATATTTAATTTATTATATATTATTCCTCTTAAATGTTAATTTATGTTGTTTAGGAAGGGGTGGATGATCATATTCCACTCACTTGAACTATAGTCGATGATCATGTCTTATTGGATGCTTTAAATTTATTTATACAAAATTCTAAATGGGTTTTTAGAAGTTACTAATGAATTATTATGTGAGTTAATCCGTACATCATCATCATCCTTTAGTTTCTAGAATACAAAAAATTTACAGGAAGCTTCGAAGTTGATTTTTCTTCCACAAAAAATTTTATTTCATAGAAACCCCAAAACAACACTGGGAAAGGCTATCCACCTTCATGATAGAAGGTGAAATCCATTTATTGTTGAATTTTACAGTCAAGGTTTATAAATAATAAATAAGAAGTTGTATTTTTTTAAATGGAAACTTTGAAATGTTTACTTGATACCTTACTTTTAGTGATGTAAAATAAGTTCATGATTATCCAATAGGGTTCAATGAATATTATAGAGTATACTTCATAGTTTGTAGATAACCTCCACTTTTTACTATATCTATGAATAGATGAAGAGTCAAAGGTGAGGAACAATGAGATGGGATTGAAAGAGACATTATAGAATAAGGTAATGATTTGCAACCAACCTACATTTTATAAAGTATTCATGGAAGCTATATTCAATATGATATGATCAAAAGGAGGGATGAGATAAAATAGATTTGTACTAGGATATGATTTTATTGATTTTTATTTATGTATCTGAATGAGATAGTGGGAAACGAAGAGTTGGTGTTCCTGTCATTTGATATATGGGTTGTAGGGTACCTTAATCGCTCATATTTGAAAGGCCATGAGTTTGGTGAAACTAATTGGGGGATTTAATGGAAAATCATGCAAGAATATACAATTAATTAAAGAAATTTTATTTTTGTAGAGAGTTTTACTATCCCTAAATTAAATACCAATTTATGTTATCTAAAATAAAAATAAATCAACCTCTATGGATTTAGGGATCCAATAACCAACTATATACCTAGAAAAAAATGTGTAGATAACAATAATCATGGGGACCAAGTTGAGGAGGCCAGTAAGGTTCCCTGGTTTAGTTAGTTATTGTATAGACTTCCATGAAAGGATTCTCTTTTTATATCTAGAAAAAAGGTTCTGGTGGGATATAAAATATGGATTATTCAACTATTAAAAATGATTTAGTACTATATACTATCAGAGATGTTATTCTTATATTCTATACTCTATCTTCTACATTGTTTTATAATAGTGTTTCACATTCCTTTATTACCGAAAAATGAGTTTTTTTTCTTGATCAAAAAGTATTGGTATCATATGTATATATGATTATTCTTATACACCTTGGTTATAGAATTTATCAAGTGAGAAAATGTTAATCATTTTCTTTGGTCGTGGCCTCATATTAGAATATGATGGATTTTATAGTTCTCAATAAGAGCCCCTTTGATGTTTTCTTTGTGATGAACTGGATAAAAATGTTCTAAAGATACATGTATTATTATAAGATAAGGGTATAGTTTTTATATTTATTGGGTTCTCAAAATAATCTATGAGGTGAGTGGATGTTTCAAACCAGACGAGTAGGACATGATCTAGGAGAGGTGGGATTGTCAACTATAGAAACAAATGACCTTATCATTATACTTATGTAAGTTAATTTTTATCAGACTATACCTCCAGTAATGAATTTTTATTATGAAGTGTTCCCAAAATATATTTTTATGATTTCCAATTAATTAAATGGTGGAGTTCACCACTGATCTTTTAAATGGTATTACACTTATATAAACTCTTGATATCTTTTGGATATATAAAATTGTAAATATTTATGTTTTAAGTATAGGTATTAGAGGATAAAGTATTTATTTGGAAAGAAAGATAAATATGGGTGCTCCAGTTCTTTTTACCCAAAATGTTAATGTTTTTCTATATTAATCAAGGAACCAAAGAGTAGAACTAGCTAATAGTAACAAACAGTTATCCTTTTTCTATACTAGATGATTGTTTTATTAGTTAAAAAAGTTGCAGTGGTGTTCTGAAATTTAAAAACGTTCATGCTATCATGACATTTGGATTTGGCCATAACATATTAACAATATTTATATTCAAACAATGTATGGGAATTATGAATACAAAGTTATTATTTTTGGATTAAATATGCTCCATCTATATTAATAACGTTAATGAAAAGGATATTTCAGTCTTTCTTTGACCCTTTCATCATTTTTGTTGCGGATGATATCCAAGTACACTCTATGTCATGAGATTATTATGATTGATATCCATGTATTATGATGCAAAATTGTTAAAAACCTATGTTTTATTACATAATATTAAAATTCTTATATTCAATATTGGATTTTATAAATTCATTGGTCATATGATTTTAGAAGATGATATTTTAGTAGAACATAAAAGTGAGGAATCCATCATGTCTTGGAAAGTCCTGTCTAATGTTTTTGATATTAAAATTATTCTCATATGGTATGAATAGTTTAAATAATATTTTTCAGAGTTTAATATGTAGTTATCATTGGCTTATGTTCTCACCCAACCCATAATGGTCGGTGATTTGATGTGTATTGTGATGTATCATTATTCAGATTTATGTATATTATTTTCATAGATGATCAGATAGGGGAATAAAATTCAAGATATATTTATTAATTGGAAAACAATAATACTACCCATGATATAGAGAAGGGAATAGTGGTTCAAGTATTAAATTATTGGAGGACTTTCTTATTTTATGAGCAGTTCATAGTGTTTATTGATCATTAAAATTAAAATAATTCTTTTAACAAATGAATTTGACTCACAGGAATCATTGTTGTTTTTTATATCATTAGACCATTGATTTCAATATTCAATATTCTCTTTGTAATGTAAATTTAGTTGAATATGTCTGAAATATGAATATTTATTCTCAAAAGGTTATAGAGATAAATGAATAATGATGATTAATGATTCATATGGATGAAATCCACTTGAATTTAATTGATTATATTATTGGTGTAAGTTTATACCACATTGATCTCGTGTAATCTATTATAGAATAGATCATGGAATCTTCAATTTTAGATCATTATTATAAAATTATTAAAAATAATCTTAAAGCTGGAGAGATCCTTGATGGATGGTTACAATATTCCAAATACTTTTTATAGTCTATGGAATAGTCATAGTTATTTAATGTGTGAATTAATGAGTACCATTATTCATGGTGGGTTACATTCTATGGGTTCCCACACACGTGTCCTGAAATTTTTCATTAATTGTGTTTGTCTTTCATTGAGTAAGATATTATTGGATTTTTTTAAATAATTCACCCGTTGATAGGTAATATCAGAGAACCAAACGCCTATTGGAACACTTCAAAAACTCTATCTTCCCTTATAGAAGTGAGATAAAATTATGATGGACATATTGACTAGTTTATGGGAATTATCTATGGGTACTGATGAAAATTTGGGTGATTGGAGAATTTTTGAATAATACACCATACTTTTTAACTGTCATGTTTTTAATTGATGATATCTAGAACTTATTTGTGAGTTAGGTCATAAACAATTATGGTGTATCAGATAGTATCATTTATTCCATGGATAAAAGGTTTTTTATTTGGTTTCTAAATATGTAATATATAAGAAATTGGGGATTATGTTAAAATTTATATCAATAGTCACCTTCATACTGATGATTTTAATGAAAAACTATTCTAATAAAATAATATATGTTTTTGGATCAAGTTCTTGTTTTAGACGGACAAGGGGATAGCCCCATTATTCTGGTGGAATATAACAACAATAAATGCCCTGAATTGTCCTTGTAGATGGATCCATGTAGAGAATTATATAAAAGAATATTACCCCAAATGGGTTAAATACCTTGAGAATGGCGGAGGGAATTAATCTTGGTAAAGTTGATTAAAATATATGTCCACTCTGGACAATGTTTCTTCTTTAAAAAATATTCCATTCTAATTTTCCATCCCATTGAATCGAATATTTGATCATAGGACACAACATTGATTATTGGTTCACCATCAGTGGGATTCATCTGAGCAACATACAATATTTTTATGTTCCGAGTAATATCATACTCGTCCTCTACAACGTGAGTTAAGATGGAGGTACTACTCATCGATATGCGACATCCCCATGGCGCCAACAGTTGGTAATAACTTTTTGGGATTGATGAATGGTTGGGTATGATTTTTTCCTTTAAAAAAATAAACTCAAAACCCAAAATTCCAACACTAAAAACTACATGATGCGTTCCAAAAGTTCTTCATAATTCATCAACTCCAAAAGACCAATAACACCCAATCAAAATAATCCAAAATAAGAGTAATATGTGGAAGACTAAAAACAACCCAATAGAAAAATAACAATACTCTATAGCTCCACACCATGCTCCATCCTCCATGAACTACTATACCACCCAAGAATCATGACGAACCACTAAATAAATGAGATGATTTACTTTTACCTATGTATCGGAGTAAAACATCTACAGAAGAACCAATGTGAAAAAGTTGGTTTTCCCCAAATTAATTCCATACACACACCACATGGATAAAAATATTAGCACAACTATATAAATGAAATTATATAAATCCATTAAAAAAATAAAAAATTCACTACAATCCAATCACATACATACCTAATGTAATTCAACAAAACCATCACAATTCGAAGGAAATCGAATAAACATGGTGTTCCCCATTCCATGTTATCATAACAAAATCAATTCTGTGTGTCTTCAGGACTACCACAACATTCCAATGAAATTCCACATGAGCTCACTGTAACCATTGAGGGTTGAACATCACATCCATCCCTATCCCCGTTCTCTATTAATAACCTTATTCTTTTTATTCATGGATATAATTATAACCAAAATTATTAACATTGTATATATATGGTGTTTTATTGGGATTGATTGGTGAAATCATAATATTTTGTATTTTTTACTCAATAAATAAATTTATTGATAAAACATATAGTTTTTGAATTAAATTAGTCATTAAATATATTATAAATGAATTAGACATGTAATTGTATGGGGGACCTCGTTTTATATATTCCCTTGACGAATCTACAAATATCATGGGGTTAATCAGTTGTCCAAACATATTAAAAGGGTTTTTTATGTACATACCAATCGACTAAACTGTCATGTCAAAAACCATTAATGGTATATATATAATGTTGTATGAGATCAGGATGTATGATAATAAAAATTTACTTCTTTGAGAATTTAATTCTTATTTTCTATGATATATCTATATTTATTTTATCCATGGATGAATTTTGTGCTCAAATTTTAGATTAGTTGACATTCATTTTCTATTCTTTAACATTCCATATTGACTATGCCTTATTTACTCTTTATTTATTCCATTAAACATAAATCATTCTCATCATATAAGCTCACCTGTTTTTTGTATTTCATTATAAATAATATTTAGAAGTATATTATAAATAATATCAATGATGCAAGAGTGTTGTTTTACTATATATATTTTATATGTCTTATTTAATATGGTAATAATGTGTGTTTCTGGTTCACAAAAACTACAATATTAATCGACCATCGGAGATGTGATCCCTTGTATATTATGACAATGTAAAAAAAGAAGAAAATTGCTATGGGTTACAAGAACTAGTGTATATATATCTAGTATCACTAAATTGTTTTAAAAAAGGTTCTGTAAGAGATTTCTATTTTATATTATTTTTCACTTCAAATAAATATAATTTCTTTGATATCTTATGATACAAAAAAAACCATGACTAAATGAACTGTCATATAGTTTACCATAATAACCTAACCACTAAATTGGAAGAGTGAATAATAATAGCAACATTTTTAAATTTAGGTCTAATGATTTTATACAATTAGTATATATTTATGAATAAGTACTCATTTTTTAATGTCTTTATATTCATCAAAAAACATTTACCCTCAAAAACGGATTTTACAATTTTTTTGAATATATAAAATAATTATTTTAGGAAAATTTAAGAAAAATAATTTGATAAAATTAAATTAAATTTTTAAATAATCATTTCATGAATATTATATAGTGAAATTTTATTAATTTTTGGAAACAGTTGATTTTTCAAGGAAGAGTGAAAAAATTATTTTTATTAAAAATTGTATTTTCATTTAATGAATTTCAAAAGTTCCATTTTTTTTATAAAATGTTTAAAATAATAATTATATAATTTATATTATTAATAATCCAATTAATACCATTAGAATCAATTTTATGATTTTTTTTGTGAATAAAAACCTTTTATACATAGGAAGTAATTTTTTTCTAGAAAATCGCTTTTTGTCGCCTTTTTAGGGGTTATAATTATATTAAATCTAGAAACTTCTATATATTGAATTATATTAAATAAAATATCAATTTATAACCACAATTGTTAATATATTTTAATATTTTTTGCTTATTTTTTTTTCATTTTGAAGAGTAATTATGGAAAACATTTGTCACCTCAGTAAGGATAAAATAGGTAAAACTAGATTACAACTATGGGGTAAAACAATAAAACCCCTTTGGTACCTGATTTTAACCTATTGAATGATTTTTTTAAAAAAATAAATTTTTTAAATTTCTAAAATAATATATTTTAGGAAATTATTGTTTAATTTTTGAACACAATCAAGGCTTTTTCGAAAGAAAAGTTATATTTTAATTAAATTAAAATCCATTTTAAAGTCATTGAAATGAATGGAATGGTTGGAAGATTCCATTATGTTTTTAATTAGTACAAATTTCAACAAAATGTATTTTTTACAATTTAACCTAAAAAATAATAGAAACCAACTAATTACATTATTTTAATGAGAAATTATTTTGGCTCTAAATTAATGTATTTTTTAAAAAAATGTTTTCAGTCTTTTTCCATTTGTATAAAAAATTAATTTCTTACACCAATTGAAATTAAATATAAAGAAACTGAATTAAAATTTTGATTCCTAATGTAACATTTTAGTTATAAGGCCCCTAGTTTTTTCATATAACAAGTTAAATTATTAATTATTTGGTTAAAAAAAGGTTTGAAGTGGTTTGACTAAATATTATGCCTTTAAATGTATTCAATTTTTTCACAAATATGATTGGTTGATTAAATTTATAACCTATAAAGTTTTTTATTCTAATTTTTTGGATATTTTTTAAATTTTTATTTTATTATGATAATTATATTATTTTAATAAAAGAATAAATACAAAATGTCACTCTCTTGACATTAATATCTTCAAATTTTTTACATAAGGATAAAATTTGTGTGCGTTCAGTTATAATATATATATATATTAATTTTATCAAAGTAATTTATTATTAATTTTTAGGGATAAGATAATTACCTTAAATTCTTACACAATGTCGAGAAAATATTTATTCAATTAATAGAAAACAATGAAAAAACAATACTAAAAAATATAAATAGTTCTAGA
The DNA here is from genome assembly GCA_963277665.1 of Viscum album. Lineage (NCBI taxonomy): Eukaryota > Viridiplantae > Streptophyta > Magnoliopsida > Santalales > Viscaceae > Viscum > Viscum album. The sequence goes on along the minus strand of OY728162.1, from coordinate 1,360,302,646 downwards.
ATATAGGTTAATTATAATGTAATATATTTTTTTTGGAAATATATTTAATATTATGGATATTTTAAACATTTATATTATAGTCCCATTACTATCCTCGTGACTTTATGGTCAATGTAAATGAATACTTCCAAAAGTGACATTAATGATATTTTGAAATAAAAAATATTTTTTAAGTGATTTAAAATTCAAAAAAATCAAACAATGTTCCTTGTGAATGTGATATAGTTTAATATATCAATAATACCCAAATTATGGGTCATATATCTTTTTATTGTAAATAATTTTACCCTTATGTGGTAGAAAACATTGATATTGGAGTAATTGTTCAAAATATTAATGGGGTTAAAATTAAGATATAAGTGTTAAAAACTCACATAAAATAGTATAAATTTTATTTAATTATAGGATTTTGACAACGAATCATCTAATATACTACACATGTTTATTTTATGTCACTTAATTATAATAAATAATTTATATTTATTTAATAATTTGTGTAATTTCAACTGTTCCCCACCCCTCACCTATAAAATAGAACCTCTTCTCCTCTCTTGAATACAACTTTGGAACTGTATATATGATAAATTAAATTCCATAATACCATATTATCTTCTTTCACCACAACATATATCTTTCTTTTCATTCTAAAAAAACTAACCCTTCAGGTATTAAGGTGTAATCCAAAAGCGTTTTTTCATTGAGGTGGTATAACTTTTAAAAAAGCATTAAAATATTTATTTATTCCACTAAATCCTAAAACTACATTGCTTCTATTATAAAATAATTAAATAAATAATTTGAATATACTTGATTTTTATTATGATTGTGTAGAAACCATTATCTACATTTTCCACATCCCAGGGAAATAAAAAAACCTCGCTCATGCATATATATGGTTCACCGTCTTCATGAAGTGGTGTAATTCATTTTTCATCATTAATTTACTTGTAATGTTATAATTATGGTTTAAATACACACACACACACAAATATATTTTTTATGAAATTTTTATAAATCTAGAACATTTTGTTATTAAATATCTTTCTTTCGTTTCACCCATCAAGAAACAGAAACAATATTCTTTTGTATGTACAACCTTGCATCTCTAGGAATTGTGTTATTCCTTTTTATATCAGTACATTTTATGGATGAATATATATATATATATATTTATATCAATACCTTTTTTAATAATCTGGATGTGATGTACCAATGACCAAAGTGCAAGGACTCGAACTGCAGAACTAAAACTTCCCTGAAAATTGAAATACTTAACACATGGAAGCAATGATTTTAAAAATTATTTATTAATAATTGGGCATCTAAATGGTAAAATAGGATAATATAAAATATTATAATTATTAAAGATATTTTGTAATATAAATATAAAAAAATTAAATTTATTTTTAATGAGTATAAAATCAAGTATGTAGAAAGTCCGACCAAAGGTAAGGGTTTCTCATCACACATTTATTTATGAGACATATATCATATTCAACACATGCTTAATTTTGGTGGGCGTAAATGACCATAATTTTATATTTTATATGATGAATATATTTATATAAATGTTATTTAATGTTTCATTTTCTGATATTTATTTCTCTGGAGTTATGAAATTTTTATCAATGTCCTAAGGGTTTATTTCACAATATCATTGTTTAGTATTGTTTATGATTAAGTCTTAGTTATGGGGGATTATTTGATATATCTATATTAAAATATATATATTTTCTTCTTTACCTATTATTTTTGGAAATTAATATTTTTTCTTCCATTTTTTCCCGTTATGCACTCAAGGGACCTAAAGAATATATTTTTAGGAAAATACATTTTATGTATTTCACTGATTGAAAATTCATTTACTTCAATATAATTGTTTTATAAAAATTTTTTTATATTTTTTTCAATATTCTCTTATTATTTTTTATATTAATATATATCCATGGTTTTATATTTATAAAATGATTGAAAAGGAATCATGTAATCATTTTTTGAATATCAAACTTTTAACTTTTATAGAAAATGTCAAAGGAACCTATATTTAACATTAAATATAATAACAGAATATAACACCATCAGAAACACTCAATGATTTTATGATACCTCTATAAATTTCGATGGTAATTTTGAATTAAAATATTTTTCTTATTAGTTTGGGTTCTTTTCAAAAGTGATTTGCAAAGTGAATATTTTATTTTATTAAATAATTTTTAATTATATTTTTATGGTATTTTTATTCATCAATGAACAACAAATATTATTTTAATTATGATACACTGGGGGTATGCTATAATGATGCCATTATAATTCAACATCTGGATGATTTAATATTAATTTCATAGGGGAATGTATAGATATTCTGTATTCTTATTCTTCCTATAAAAAAATCTTTTTTATATTAAAGAATATTTATATAGTGGAATTGTAATGTAATTTAATGAACTCTTTGGGATTTTTATGTGATGTCTGAGGCCAAAAATTTCATATTCCATCATTGCATTAGTAGGTCTTATTAGACAAATTTGGTTGGGTATTTCGCCAAGGCCATATCCATTTATATTATATTTCCTTTCATCAGACCTTGATAATAATTTTTAGATGTATATAATTATACATTACTTAATTATGAAATAATATATTGACTTTCATGTGTTTATTTTAATATTAATGATATTCATAGATAAGTTTTAAAATCATGTGGTTATTTGTATGAAATTATGTGATAATTATTTATTCATATCGAATTACTCTTTATGATCATGTTATTGATTAAATGAAATTTATTTTTAGTTATTTAACTTTCCATATTTATTATGACTTATTTAATCAATATATCATCTATTGTACATAAGCCATACTGAGAATTTAAACTCATCCTTATTTTATTTATTTTCCCTAAGATGTTAGTTAGTGTTCTTTGATTTATATGAATGGGTGTGCTAGAAATAATAATTAACTTCTCAAAGAAAATAATTTATTATATTTTTGTTTCCAACTGTTTATGAGATTTAGGAATGTATCTAGTTTAACAAGACTACTAATGTATTCAGTCCTTTGGGATTATATTAATTACATATAGTTCCAAAGTAATAAAGTAACTATCTACCCTAGGAAACAATATGTGGAATCATTATAGTAGGAATAAAAGGAATATTTTCATAATACTTGGAAAATTGATTTAGGAAAACTTATATTTTGATATATAATGACATGACATTCTTCGAGGATAATTATAATTACAGTTTAATATCTTGGTGTTTTGGTGAGTTAGAAATTATGTGGTTTTCATACTAACACATCCTTTTCTAAATACTAAATGAAGATGTGGTTTTATAACTAATACAACATTGGTAAATAACCCCAAAAATAATTTTTGATTATATTTTATCCATAAATCTATTGTGCAATGAGTATTACCTTACCACACCTGTGTTTTGACACTCATGGGTGATCTTCATTGGTTAATTCAAATTTTCTTTCTAAACAATTATGATGTATGAGAGAATAGAAACTAGGGAAACCTATTATATTCTATAGTGATATGGGATAAAAATAAATAATATTAGGTTGATATGTATATGGTTAATCATAATATTGATGGTATAGCTAAAACTTGTGAGGTTTCATGTGATGAGAGCATAACACAATTTAGGATATTTTGAGAGTCATTTATGGGATTACACACTTTGTGTTTAGTATATGTTGTAGTGATAATATTACTAGAGGAATAATAATTTTATATTTTTTAGGAATAAGAATAAATCCATTGATAACATTTAGGGTAAATATAATCATTAATGATGTGGTACTAATAGTCAAGTATGATTATTTGATTTTGTGGATAACATAAGTTGTATAGGAAACATTAATGGTTAAAAAGTGATTTGATAAATAATTTTATTTTTTGAAGATGTTCATTATATTATTGGGAATGTTTTTGAAATTATATTTATATATATTTAAAAAATGTAAAAAATGTAGGATAATGACAACTCATCAGATCCAGTAGGGCTGTGGAACTTGTATCCAAAATCGAAGCACGATAAGGTTTCACTGGCTATCACTATATCATATTATGTCCTGATTAGTATGTAATTTTCTCACATAATGATATAATGTATAAATATTAATTACATATAAGGATTCATATTATAGTATCAAACATTTAAAAATTTTTGGGATGTTGAGGTCATTAATGATATTACTGGAGATGTTTTATTATGTTTAGGTATATTCATCCTTTAGGTTTAATGTAATTGTTTATTTAGGAATAATTATACTATATTTTTTGATATATATGCTTATGGGTACAAGATATAAACTGATATTAAAATATTCTTTAATTTTTATGTTATTAATGTTAATTGGGATATAAGGTTATTTATTTTTAAAACAATTAAAGTATACCTATTGTATATATTATTGAATTTTATAAATTATTGCATTATTTATTTATTTAAATTTTTATAAATTTTTGGTATTATATTACATTGTTATAACCTCTTTTTATTTTGGTAAAGACCATAAAAACATCTTTTTTATTTATATAATGTGATATTTTAAAAGATTATTTTTGTACTTCAAGCATGAAAAAATAATCATCAATACACATCATTTAGAGAAAAAATGTGATTTTATTGGAAATTAATTCAATGATGAAATTATACATTTCAATAAAGTATATTTATTTTTTTAGTAGTCTATATAGAAATATAATTCCTCAACTCTAAGAAAATGATCGGAAAATAAACATTTTACCCTATTTTATTCAATTCTAATGTATCTATGGTCTTTTTTAAACCTCACTAATTTAACGTTGTGTGGATGTTATCATTACCAGGACCATGTTTCTTATCACCCTTAATGAGTCCTTGTATGTCAGTATTGTCCTCCATGTTTAAATTTTAAATTCCCACCAATGTTCTCCTTATCTGTTTAACTGATTCTGCTTTATTTTGTATAACCATTATACTTCTCAATTCCCAAATTAGAATGATGTTTTATTATCTCTTTGTATGATGTGGGTTTTCAGCAAAGAAATTTTAGAACATTAATCCTTTTATAACCACTATAAAATCATGATGTAGAATTAAATTTAAGCAGTGTAGAGTGTAACAACCTAAGATTTTAAAATATATTTCTCTTCATAAAATTTAATTTCTTTTATAACATGCGATACATGTAGCCCTGAGTCTAAATGAACTGAAATAAGGTACAATATAATAATCTATCAATTAAATTGGTGGATTTAATATGAAGAAAATATTTTGAAAAATATTTATAATGTTTCAATATTAATCCAATATATAGATAAAAATGAACTCAATTTTTAGTAATGTATTTATATTTTTCAAAAATAGATTGTTTCCTCAAAAATGGATTTTAATCATTTATTTGACTAAATTATATAATATAATATATATATATATTTAAATTTCTAAAAAATTCAATTTAAAAATGAAATATTGTTTTTTAAATAATAAAATCATTATTTTCATAGAGTGACCTTTTAATAATTTTCTAAAAATATTGATTTTTTAATTAATAGTGAAAAATTATGAATTTAATCTAAAATTTTCTTTTCATTTATAAAATTTAAAAAGTTATATATGGTATCAAAATGGGTTAAATGAAAAAAATAGTTCATTTATATAAATACTAATCCATTTAAAATAATTGGAATCAATTATTTTAATTAGTTTTTTATAAAAACGTTTTACAATAAAGATAATTTTTTAAAAAACCTGATTTTAATTGCATTTTGTGGGATTAATATGAAATTAAATTAAACCACTTCTATGAACTGAATTTGATATAATATATTAAATATTATTAATAAAAAATTAATTTAATTTATTAGTTTCAACTTAATTTTATGTATTTATAAATAGTAACTATGGTAAATATTTGTCCCCTTAGTAAGGTTAAAAGATGTAATTTTGGGTTAAAAATGTTAGTCAAAACATTAAAATCTATTTAACACATTCCTTTATCATTTGGGATGAGTTTATTTGGAAACAATATATGTTTAATGAGTTAAATTATTTATTTTAAAACCTTTTTTTTATTTTTCAATCTATTCATAAATATCATGATAGAAGAAGTTATATATTATTCAAATTGAAAACGATTTTTGATTATTTTCAATTAATAGAATGGTTTGAAGATGAAATTCACTTTTAAATTGATTTAAAAGTCAATAAAAATTAATTATTTTTTATGAAACAAAAAAATAGAAAAAAACATATTAATTTATTTCAATGTGAAATACTTTTTTCTCTTAAATCTGGTATTTGTCAAAAAAAAGTTTCATCTATTTTGTATTATTATACTAAATGCAATTTATTCTAAATTTAGAAATTAATTATGATAAAATTTCTTCCATAATTTTAATATTTATTTTTAAATTTGGTTATAATTATCATTTTGTTTTTTATCAGACAATTTACTTATCATCGTAAAAATTAAAATTTTCACGAATTTGGTTAAAATGAGTATAAAGTTGTTTAACTAGAAGATAAGGATTATAAAGTTTTAAAACATTCCCAAAAGTGATTTTCTGAGTTTATTGGATCCATATTACAAATTGTAAATTAATTTCATATTCCTTAGCACCATTTTTCATCATTTGTTTCCTTTATATTATTTTAAGAAAAGAATAAATACAAAATGTTACCCACATGACATTAATAACTCTAAATTTTTTACATATAGATAAATATTGTATATGTTCAGTTATAATTTTTTATTTGATAGAAAATATATATTTTTTATATTTTTAAGTATTTTTAATTTTTAATAGTGAGTAATTAACATAAATGATTACAAAATTCAGAAAAAGTATTTATTCAATTAACCATTAAAATCAAATAAATGATTTTAAAATATATCAAAACTAATAGAATTTCGGTGATTTATGTTGTTAGGTGATTTTTGTAGATTAATATAAAATATTATGTAGTTTTGAAATGTTTCTATTCTAATTCATCAATTATCTATTTGACTATAAAGTGAAAGAAAAATAATAGTTCCAAAAGTGATATTAATGATATTTTATAATAAAAAATATTTTTGAAAATGACATAAAATTCATAGAATTCTTATATTAAAGAATGTGAATGATATTATGTTTAAAATATATTCCATCACAATTTATGGGTCACTTGTTCTTTTATATATTCATTATTGACCATTAAATAGTATAAAAATTTGATATTGTGGTAATTGTAAATAGGAATAACGAGGGTTTAAAATAAGAAATAAGGGTTAAATAATCACATAATTTTTTATAAATTTTATTGGATTAGAGGATTTAAAATTATCACCATAATATATTCTAAATATTTAAATTTTTATCCACATTATTATAAAAATTAATTTATATTAATTTAATACTTTAATTAATTCCAATAGTCCCCCTCCCCTAAATCATAAAAGAGAACCATTATCCTATCTTAGACACACAATTGTATCCCTTTACATAAAAAATACATGAAACAATTGCTTATTTTACTTCTTGAACATATTTTAAATATTATTTTATTTACAAAAGAAAATATTTTTAAGGAATAAGGTGAAAGCCAAAAATGGTATCTAAACGAAGAGGTATAACTCTTAACTGTGAGTTTTTTTATTTATTTTTTCAACACATATAAATAGATGGTATCCATTATATATCTTTGAGTTAATAAAATAAAATATATTTAATAATTATCAAGATTATGTAAAAACTATTATTCACCTTATTTTTAACATATTGAAAGCGAAAACATCACTCGTCCATATGTATAAGTTACAATATCCACATAGTAATGGATTTAATTTATCTTCACCACATTAATTGGATGGTTATAATGATGAAATTAAAAAATTTACATATTACTTATTATATTATTATAATTTTTTAAAGATTAAATTTTATGTATGATTCTATCATTTCATCCATCAAAAAAGGAAACAGTGTTCCTACGTACATACGACCAAACATCTCCATGAACGGTGTTATACATTTTCCTATATCCACGTTATATTGATGAATATATGCATATTTTTATATATAATTAATATATATGAAATAAATATTACTTATAAAAAATTTTGTATAATGACACCATGATCATATTACAAGGACAAGGACTAAAGAAATGAAACATCCCAAAAAACAAAAGAGTTGCCACTTGAAAACGATGTTTTTAAAACAGAAATATTAATAAATGGGTTTTAAAGTGTTATAATTGGATAATGTATCATATTATTATAATTTTAATGATTTTTAATAAATTATAGTATATTTAAATTTATTATACATCAGGAGAAAATAATATATAAAGTAATTCAGACCCAAGTTGTGAGTTTCTCGTGTCACTTTTATTTCTTTGATACATATGTTATATTCACCACTTATTTAATTTTTTTGTTGAATATTATTACCCATTTAAATTTTATACCATTAATATCTTTGTATTTATTCTATATAACATTTCATTTGATTTTTTTTTCTTTCAATGAGATTATGATTCAAAATTTACCAAATGGGTTTGGTTTGTTTTCACAATCTCATTATTATTCCATATTTTTAATGTTCAAGTATCCTTTGGGGGAATTATTTAATATATATATATTTAACATAATATATTTTATTATTATCTAATTATTTATAGAAAATACCCATTTCTATTTCATAATACTTTCTTTTATGTTCTCAATAGACCAAATAATATTTTTAAGGATAACTAAATTTTGTTCACTCTTTGGTAAAAAATAAATTTTCATTTAAAATTTATGATTATAAAAAATTCAAATATTTAAATTTTCCTATGATTTTTTTGATTCGTTTTCCCATTATTCAATTTTTGAAAAATTATTTAATAGGAACCTTTTTATTATTTTTTGAATGAGGTATTTTTATCTTTTATCAAAAATATGAAACAAATTATTATTTTAACATACGCTTAAAGTGAAGAATTTCCCATTATCATTGTCATTCAATGCATTGAATATTCCATGACATATTTCAATGGTTTTTTAAAACAAAATATTTATTCTAATATCATGGAATATTATAGTTTTCCAAAGTGATTTTTAAAGTGAAATGGTATTTTCTTCAAAATTGTTTTTAATGATATTTTTATGGTATTTATTTTCATCAATGAAAAGAACCATTAATTTTAAATATTCAATAAATATGATATATTTTAAATGATACTATCCTTATACGTTCTCTAGATAGTTTGTGATTATTTTTACTAGTTAAAGTATTGATATTAAATATCATAGTTCTTTATATATAGGTGGTTTTTGAATATTAAGTCAGGTAGATTATGTTGTATTTTTTATTCATATGATGAATTAATTAAAATTATTAAGGGATGGTTGGGAACAAGAATTTCTTAAACCATCAATGCACTAGTAGTTCACATGAGACAAATCCTGTTGTGTGTCTGGCCAAGTCCTTGCCCATTGATGATATATGTCTCGGCATGGGGAAGCAATGTAATGTTTTAGATATCTTTGATTATGAATTAATTTAAAATGAAATTATTTATTTACGTCGATATAATTATTCGATTACTTATGATATCCATGGTTATGTTTCATCCTCATATTGTTATTTATATCGAATTACTTGATCATTATCTATTCATACGTTTTTATTCTTCATAATAACGTTATTTACTAAATGAGATTAGTTTTATTTATTTAACATTGATAATTTATTATTCTTATTCACAAATGACAAATTCCATTATTTGTAACCATTAATTTGTGTTTGAGATGACCCTTATTTAATTTCTATTCCCCAGGCTTCCAAGAAGTCTACTATGAATGATATAAAATGATTCTGGAAAGAATAATAATTTTATAAAACAAAACACTTTGTTGTATTTTATGTTTTCCAATTGTTATGAGATTCTAGTATGATTCTAGTTTACCAAGAATATAATACAATTCTAGCTTTTGGGATGTATCACTTTTATATAGAGCCAATATTATAATGTAACCAGTAACTATATGATACTAGAGTTGGGATCTTTACACCATGGGAAATAGAGTTCTAATGAACATAAATAAAATTTGTATTTTGATATCACCTTATAGTATTGGAGAACTTTTACCGTTAGAGATACTTTTATTGTATAGATTAAATTAATTATAATTATGATCTAAATTAGTGTGTTCTATTATCCAGTGTTGGAACCTAAAAGAAGAAATAGAATCCACACTCATAGTCAATGTAGGGATTCCCTTGGTGTGAAAGATAATATAGATAGTGTTGGAATTATAATGATCATTGAAATATTATGGCAGTTAAACTAGATTATGATAAATAATATTACATGCATAGAGTATCCTGTTGTTCTACAATGTGATTCATATATGTTGGATCACTTCATAATTCCGATTATTCATGATTTTAATAGAACTACTAATCCATTTTTATCCGAATAATATATTAAGTATCTAGAAAAGGTATTATTAGCATTGAGAAATAATGAACACGGAAAGGTTTTTATATGAAATTTTTTATTGAGTGTAGATGCTGATCAACGATGTTTATTGATATAGAACAATAAAGACATTGAATACATAGAAATCATAGAATGAAGAACTATTAAAGTGATATTCATTGAGAAAAATTTCCTTTAAGAACATCAAGATGAAAGAGAAAGGAAGTTCTGCACCACAAATAAAAATAGAGTAGAATGATCGGTAGAGTATAAGCCTAACATTAAAAGAGTATCCAAGTATGATTTGGACTATATATGAAATACAGAATAAAATATTTTCCAATTTTTTAATGGTCTTAAGACGAGTGTCTTAAGGGTAGTTTCTAACGCATTTTAATCATACGATTATATAAAATCAAGTTCTATTAATGCAAGCAAAGAATTTTATAGATCATATGAAATCAATATAAATCTTGTGAATAAGTGGATGATTGAGAACCAAGAAAAATATAATTAATCAAATAAGAAGATGGGAATGAATATATATTCTTTATGTAAAAAGTGTGGAAAGAAACATAAAATAAAATTATTTAATGGAATGGGAGTTTATAACAAGTGTGAATATAAGGGTCATCTAGATAATGAATGTACGAAAAAAAAATTGATATACAATTCATTAAATTTTAATATATAAGTCATTAATCAAACAAATTTCACATGAATCCAGTGAATATTCCATATAATAATCTAATTGGAGAATTATAAGCATATGTAATAACTAGTGCTAAATTGCATGTTCAATGATATGTGGTTAAAGGTATACATATCACTCACACTATAAGTGAAAATGTTTTATTTTATTTTATTCTCACCCACACTTTCATATATGATGTGTTTCATAAGGGTATTTGATCACAAACACAATGATTAGATGTTGAGATGGTAGTAAAAACAACTAATGGTAGGATTATAAAATCTTAGGTCTATATATCATCCCAAATAGAGATTAATGGGAATCCTGTTTATGTAAATATATTTATTCTTCTTCATATTGAATTTAATTAAAGTCACACATGAATTATCCCTCTCAATGAAGATCCCATATCAATAATAAAGGATCAGAAGTTATATTTGATATTCAGAATCAAGCTATGACAGACTATTAGATCAAGGATTAAATTGAACATTAAATTAATATTACTTTTGTCATATGGGATTTATTACCTATTAGGGAGGGATATTTATATCAGATGTTTTGGGAGAAACTCAAAATTGAATATATTCCCATTGTACCAGATTTTGTTGATGTTTTTATAGAAGGGACTCCTAGTTTTCCCAGAAATATTGAAGTTGTGTTTTCTATATAACTCATACATGGTTCTACACATCATTCAATGAATCCAAATAAAATAAACCCAATTAGGTAATATAAAATATAGAAACACCTCGAGGATAATCTAGATATGGTATTCATTAGACCTAGTTCTTCACCATTTGGGGTACCTATTATTTTTATTAAGAATAAATATGGGTCAATGAAAAATTTCATTGATAATGTTAAGCTTGAAAAATAAATATTAAGAATAAGTATCATCTACCCCATATCAATGATCTATTAGATCAGTTACAGGGAGATCAATATTATTCAAAGATAGAACCACTATCTAGATATCATTAGATATGGATTAAAAATTATAATATAACAAAGTAATCCTTCAATATAATATATGGTCATTATGAATTTATAGTAATGTCATATAGACTTAACAATTCACCTTTTATCTTCATGGATTTAATGAAAATAGTATTTAGATATTACCTCATATAGTTTTGTTTAGTTTTTATTGATGATATTTATATATATTTTATGAGTAAGGTAAAGAATAAATAAATTTTTTGAATGTCATTAAACAGACATAGGAAGGATAAGATATATGAAAAATATACAATTTGATAATTTTGGAAGAAAAAATCTATCAATCAAGGATCTTATATGTTTATTTGAGAAAATATTAGTGGACCATTAAAAGAAGGATGTTATTGAGAAATAACTTAAACAAACTATATTTAACAATATCCATATTTTTCATGGGTTGGATTAATACTATTGATTCTTTGTGGGATATTTATCACAATTATCTAAACCATTAACCAATATTGACTTATAAGGGCCTTATGTTATGTAGATTGATGAATATGGTGATATTATTAATCAACTGAATCGAAGGTTAATCATCATGCATGTGATTACACTTCCATGTGATTGTGATACATAGTTATTCATAAAATAATGTATTAGTGTGATTCATAATAAAAAATTATATGGCGATAGCACATCCCTCTGATAAATTGTAAATTGATGTGGAAAACTAACTAAATCATGATTTTGATCCATCAGTTGTATGTTTTCATTGAATAATTAGAGGAAGTATCAATATCATGATAAGTGTGATATATATACTAATAATAAAATGATGGAGTACATATTTATATATAAAGAGTAAAACATTCAGTAGAAAATATGGTTAGAGATAATAAATATTATGAATATTCAACACATTACCACCATGAGAAGATGTACCCGGTGGTTGATGCTCCCAGTCAAAATGACCACACATGTTTTTTCATGAAGAAGATTTAAAGAGGTCAATTCTTTTTGGGTTTGAGACGTTAGATATTTAAATATTGTGGATAGGACACAAATATTATCATTGTAATATTAAATTTAATCCATAAACCAATGATAGGATTAATGTTTTTAATGAATTTGTGGAATTACATAATATGGAAAAAAAGATCTTGAGATTGACCATAATCATGCTGGAATGATAATGATAAAAAACTAAGTATGAGACACATTAATACCATAATTAAATAAGGATATATTGGATGAAAATAATAGTTCATAATTCTATATTAATCCTTGAAGTTTGAATGTTCATAGAGATATGGAAGAGTGTTTTTTGTGGTATAAAATGAAAAGTAGTATTAGAGAATATGTATCCTAATTCTTGGTGTGTTGGAATGCTAAGTATAAGAGATAGAATTATGGGAAAATGTTACCCTGGAATTCATCATCTTAATTCCTAAAACATCTAATGTTCAAAACTCTGTTTTGTTTTCAGTTTATAGCCTTCTGAAATCAGTAAATTTTATTTCTATTAGAGAATATTTATCTCTTTATCAGATTTATTGGTTATACATTAATGATATTGAGATATTTTATATAGTACCAATATCAATTTTATCTGGTAGGTATTCAAAGTGTAACTAAATTTCAAGGTGAATCCTTCAATAGAAAATGGATATATAGTTGTGTTTCAGTACTTCTTAACATCTTTAGATATATGGTCTTTCCAAGACGACCAATAAAACTATATAATAAATATAGAGATATTTATCTATGTATTTTATAGGGATTGGGATGAACATCTTCCTTTGGTAGAATTTAATTATATAAATACCTTTATGATGAATCCAAATGATTCTATCCATATAAAGAAGTGAAGACCTCCAATTTGTTTAGATGAAGTTTGAGAAATAAACTTATTAGTAAATTTCATGCCAAGGAAAATTTATAGAACATTATATCCATTCAACATTTCATAATGGTGATTCCAATTCAATAAAAAATCTATTTATATAATCCTTAGTGTGATATTGAATTAAATGTTGGTGACAAGGTATCCATACATTATCTCCCTTGAAAAAGGCGATGATATTTTAAAGAAAGGGAAAGCTAATTCCCATATAAAACAATCCCTTTGAAATTTTCAATAATATATCGATGGTGGCTTATCACTTGGATCTACCACCGAATCACTCTTATGTTAATAGTGTATTCCCTTTATATATACTGAGATATTAAAATCATGATCGTTGGAATGTTTTAAACTCAGAGTTTATACCCCTTGAGAAAGATATGTCTTATCAAGAATAACGAATAGAGACTGTAGACCATTGAGGGAAATATCTATAAAAAAATCACTGACCATGTAATTATTTTGGGGGGAAATCATGATATTAAGGAAGTTAAGTGGGAAACTAAGGACGTGACTAAGCATAACTATCCACAGTTTTTTATATTTTTGTGATGTAATTTTGATGGTAAAATTTTATAAGGGGGTTATAATGTTACACCATGATATTTTGTAATGTATTTCATTAAATAAATCTACTTTCGATGATATATTTCTTTACATGGAACTCTGAGACTAAAAATACCATAAAAAAATATTGAAATACCTTTTCTAAACCATTTTAGCTATGGTTATGAATATGATTAACTACATTATTAAAAATATGTGAACTATTTCCTTTTAATTGATTAACTCATATTAAATAAGTATTTAATTTTGAGTAAATCCATTTTGTGGTTCAATAAAATATTTTCTTCACAAATGATATCTATTGATTTTTGATCATGGATATTATAAATAATTTATTCAACATTAGGAAATTTAATTTTAACAAAATTTATTATTTTTTAATTCATCATATAAATATTAGATTTAATTGATTTTTTTATAAAAATATTTATTTTTGGATACTGTGATAAATACTGATTTTTGTAAAAATAATTTTTATTTTCAGTATATAATATAATTTAAAAGTAAAAATATATTTTTTGTTGGGAATTAAATTTATATTATATAAATTTAATATATAATAAACTAATTAATTTCATTAGGATCATAATTTTTCTTTATTTTTATATAAGTCATTTTTTATGTTTAAAAAAAATTTTGAAAATTTATTTAAAGTGAAAAATATTAATCCATTTTAATTAATTTAAATAACCCAAAATGAGGAAGAGATTAAATTAAATTTAATGATTAAATATATATATTGAATTTAAATTCATAAAATACTAATTACAAGGCATATAATTAATGTGAGAACAAATTTTTCTTAAAAAGTAAATTTTCTTGAAAAAATGTTCTCATCATTTTTTGTGGAATTAATTTTAAAATAAATTATATAATTTCTATCTATTTAAAAAAATAAAATGGATTCCATGTTTATAATAATAATATTTAAAATAATTTAATAGGTCCACCTTAATTTTTGGACCTTATAAATAGTGACCATTGTAAAGCTTTATTACAATGGAAAAGTTTGAAAAGTTTGGTTAAAACTATGGAATAAAAATTAAAATATAATTAAAATATACATTTTTAATATTTTGTGAGTATTTTTTTAAATAAGTATATTATTAATTAAAAAATTAATTTATTTTCAAACAATATTTTGATTTTGGTAATCTATGATTTAGTGTTGTGAAATAAATGTTTATTTTATTTAAATTAAAAACTATTTATAAGTCTTTTCAATTAAATTAATGGTTGAATGATATCACTGTGGTTTTTATTGATTAAAATGTATAAACCCATTTAATTATTTTTTATTTAACCATGATATTTAAACCAATTTAACACTTTATTATAGGGTGAAATAAATTTTACTCTTAAAACAGATATTTTACTAAAAACTATTTTCATATGCTCTACGTTCTTGTATTAAAATTAATTTTTCCCACATTAAGAAGTTAAATTTGATAAATGGATTACAAATTATTAATCATAATTTCCAAAAATAAGTGATAAGGCCTCTTTTATTTTGGTCACATAATTATTTTTATCATGGTAAAAAAAATTATCATGCATAAGGATTAAATCGGATTAAGGTAGTTTTAACTAGAAGAGAAGGATTATAATCTATAAAAATATACGAAAATTATATTTTTTTATTTTAATTAAAACCTATGCAAAATTATATTTTAATTTGGGACCCTTGGTTCAAATTTACATGGTAATTTTATACATATATATATATATTATTTAATATGCTAGGTAATTCCATGTGACTGATTTCTCTCCCCTATAAAAGGATGTAACCTATCTTCTTCTCTATATACATTATGATCCATATATAATAGGAAATAAATATAATAATAACTTTATATGTTTCTTCCCCACGTTCTAGAGCCTATAGTTTTTCAAAAATACTATTCCATAATGGATTAAGAATTAACCAAAATAGGTTTCTCAACAGAGATGTGAAATTCTTAACCGGATACATAAAATTATATTTATTCTTATAATTCCTATAAATATATTTTGAAAATCCTAAAATAATAACTATAGTATCATAAATAAACTAATATTTGATTCTGATTATAATACAACCATTTCCTATAACCATTATATCATATATAAAGCGAAAACATCAATCATGTGGACGTCCGACTTATAGTCTCCATGTGGGAGTATAATTAATTTTTTATAAAAACATTATTTATATGGTTATAAATATAAAAATAATGGATATATAAGATATATATGAAATTATTATTCTTATTTAATTATAAATTTATATATACCTTCTTTCCTTCCAATCTATTGGAAAATGATAACGTCACAAATGCATATGTCTGGACTACCACTACCATGAAGGGATGGCAATCATTTTTCATTTCATCATTACATGAATTCTAATAATGATAGATTGTATTAAAATATTTTGTATATATGTTGTGTAATAATAACTCATAAATGGTAAATTATTGTTTAACATTATTTATTTTAATCCGTCAAAAAGTAAAAACAGTATTCATTCGTACATACAACCTACTATATACATGAACATTGTAATTAATTTTCCAATATATATATATATATGGATGAATTATTATAAATAAAGAAACATTGAATTAATATTATATATATAACATGAATATAATTCTATAGTTAATGGATCTATGAGAAATATGTAATGACAAAAACTACCCAACCAAAAGTTACAAGAAAAATGATACAATTAACACTCTGAAACAATTATTTCAAAAAATATTTTATAATATATGGGTGATAAAATATTATAAGTGGAAAATATATGACAGTATATTTATATATATATTTATTGAATTGAATTCTAATAAATCTAGATTTTCTATACATGAGGTCAAAATAACTAACGAGTATAGTTGAACATGAGGTATAAGATTAAGTTTACATTTTTACTCCATTGAGACATATTTGGTATAACGCATATATTTACATTGATGTGGTGTATATAATTTTAAATTTATATATTTATATTTAATATATATTAAATCAAGATGATTAATTTTTTATAGAAGCTTTACTATTTTTGGGAGTAATAATTTAAAAGTTACCCAATATGTAATAATTGATTATGAAATCTCACTTTATAGAATAACATATATTTTTAATTGAATATATCTTATAATATAACCATAATAAACTCTATCATATACTATATAATTATTATTTATTGAGTTTCCACATTTTACCCTAAATGTTTCCCTCTTTTTCCCTTGGACCAAATAAAAAATGTTTTTAAACAAAAATCGATCTCATTTTATAAGGTATATTTTTCATTCATGTCAATATTATTCCAAAATTGATTAAAAAATTAATTATTATATAATCGAATAAATTAGTAAGGAAATTATATTTTATACTTGAAATTTTAAAAATTCATGAAAGGAACCATTCTAATGCTTTATTAAATTATCATTTTTGATTTTCTTTACATAAGTCAAAAGGAATATTTATTTTTAATATATATGGAAATAAATGATTTTCCTACAACCAAAACCTTTTTATTCTTGTTATCTTTTTTTATATGTTTTCAACGAGTTTATAAATAAATGTATTTAATTAATTCTTATTTTAATATATTTCATTCATTTTCTTAATTTCTCAAAAGGAATTGTATTTATTAAATTTTATATCTTATTAATATTATGGTTTTCAACATTATCTTAAAACATTCACTTTTTAATGATAAATTTTCCTTGGAAATTACATTTCTCTTAAATATCCATATTATTTACATTTATTGATTTCTTTATTACCTATACCATATATTATTTATTCATATGGTATTTTACTACGATTGACTTGGGAAATATTAATATTTAATATTCTTTATTCAATATATAATTTTTTTATTAAGACATACTATTTTTTAATTAAATTGATCCTTATATATAAATAATTCATTGGACATACAGTGATATATGAAACCCAGTTATAGATATCCATGTGACGCATTGAAAGGTATCATGAGATAAACTGGTTGGTCAAAATTATTAATTACGTTTTTGGTGTATATCTAAAAATATATTAAAATTTACTGGAATAATTAACTAATGGTAAATATATCATGATGTATGAGATCCAGAATTCTATCGTTAGAAATTTCATTCATAGATATTTTAGTTATTATTATCCATGATATCACTGTATTGATATTATTCATGGATTCATTTCGTTCTCATGTTATTGATTAAATGGAACATGTATTGATATTCTCTATGTGAGATGTGTTGACCTTATTGAACACAATATTTGTAAACGGGAACCATTAGACCACCCGATGTAGTACCAAATGAAATATGGATCTTGGGTGAAACCTATTTAACTTTTTTTTTGGGGAAGTATAGTCGATACACAGGGTTTGACATGAAAAATCATCATGGTGAATTTTCACATGGTAGTTACATTCATTGACTAATAGGCCATTGTTGGAATTTTAATTGTGTCTGTATAAATTTTTTGACTACTTATTTATGATTAGTGATCTTTTTTAATTTTATCTACATAGATTTTGTTTTTATGAATATTCAGGAAGATTCCCCCACTTTCATTGTCATTGTGACTTGAGATAATGGTTCCATTTATCGATCCCTATGTCATTTTTCCTAGATGACATTGAGCCCAAGGTTAATTATGATATTTTGGGGTGATATACACTTTGTTAAATTAGTTTTCCAAGGATGGAACCCATATCCCAGAATTAATTCATAATCCTTGGTGTTTATGTATCACTCTACGGAGTTGGAGGTGTGATTGAGTTATTGTGATGACCAGAACTGATTCCATTCGTGTAATCTTTTATAGTCATTAAAAATGGTATGAGATCCCAATATAGGGGATATTAAATTTGGGATTGAAAATATATAAGAGTTAGGACACTAGTGGTCAGGATGTAACCCATAAATATACCATCTGGTCATAATTATGGTGGAAGCCTGAGTTAATAGGTGTGGTCCAAGAACTCCTTTTTCATTTCACTTTGGTTAGGTTATCCAATGTTACAACGTGTCATGTTTCATAGTTGCTGTTAATTATGTAGTAGGAGAACTACATAACATCATTGATTCTAACCTATGCTTAATAATGATATATTTTGGATTAATTGAATGATTTTATGGACTAAATCATTGATGATTAATAAAATCGGGTTTTCTATCTATTTATTCTTAATGATTATATTAATATGAATAAAAATTTTATTTTTTATAGGAAAATAATTTTTTATAAAAATTTTGGAATTTAAATATAATTCCATTTTATGATTAAGTATTATTTAGTATTTTATTGAATTATGTTAAAGAATGTTTGACCAGATTAAGATTCTATTAAAAATGATTACATATTAAATGTTTTTTTATAATTATATAATGAAATGGATAGAGAAAGCATGGATAGAACTAGACTCATAAAAATATTTATAATCATTTGATTCCAATCCAATATGATGAAATTGATTAAGATATTTATTTTATTATATATTATGCCTCTTAAAATGTTAATTTATGTTGTTTAGGTAGGGGTGGATGATCATATTCCACTAGCATGACCTATAGTAGATCCTCAAGTTTTATTGGGTATTTTTCAATTTATTTATGTAACATTCAAAATGGTTTTTTAAAAGTTAATAATTTATTATTATGTGAGTAAATCCTTACATCATCATCATCCTTTAGTATTCAGAATGCAACAAATTTACAAGAAGCATTTGAGTAGATTTTTTTTCAACAAAATATTTGATTTTATAAAAACCCCTATATAACACTATAAAAGGCTATCCACCTTCATGAAGGAATGTGATATCCATTAAAGGTGGAATTTTACACTAAAGGTGTGAAAATAATAAAAAATAAGTGGGAATTAGTTTAAAAAAATTATAATTGAGAATTTTTTAATTGATACCTTACTTCTAGTGAAGTAAAATAAGTTCATTAATATCACATAGGGTTGAATGACTATTATGGAGTATTCTCTATAGTTTGTAGATATCCACCACTTTTCACTATATCTATGAATAGATGAAGACTCAATGGTGAGAAACAAATAGATTGGATTTAAAGAGACATTATATAACAAGGTAATGACTTTCAAACCACCTACACTTTCTAATGTATTCATGAAAGCTATATTAAATATGATATGATCAAAAGGAGGGATGAGAAAATATATATTAGTACTAATATATGATTTTATTGATTTTTATTTATGTATTTGAAAGAGATAGTGGGAAAGGGGGGGGGTGGTGTTCTTGCCATTTGAGATATGGGTTGTAGGGTACCTTAATTTCTCATATTTGTAAGGTCAAGAGTCTGGTGAAACTAATTGGGTAGTTTATAGAAATTAAAGTAAGAATATACCATTAATTAAAGAAATTTCATTTTTGTAGATAGTTTTAGTATCCCTAAATTCTATATCAATTTAATTTATCTAATATTAAAATGAAACAACCCCTACTGATATAGGGATCCATGAACCAATTATCTACTCAGAAAAATAGGGGCAGATAACAAACATATTGGGGACCAAGTTGATGAGGCCACTAAGGTAGCCTAGTTTAGTTAGTTATTGTATATTATCTTATTCTATGCAAGGATTCTATATTTATCATTAGAAGAAAGGTTCTGGTTGGATATAAATTATGGATTATTAAACTATTAAAAATGATTTAGTACCATAAACTATTAGAGATGTTATTCTCGTATCCTCTACTCTAGCTTCTATGTTGTTGGATAATAGTGCTTCACATTCCTTTATTAATGAAAAGAGGATTTTCAATCATGATCTAAAAGTATAAGTATCATACGTATATAGGAATATTCACATGCTACTTGGTTTTTGAATTGATCCAGTGAGAAAATGTTCATCATTTTCTTTGGATGTGGCCTCATATGGGAATATTTTTGATTTTATAGTTCTCAATAAGATCCCCATTGATGTTATCTTTGTGATGGACTGGATAACAATGTTCTATGATTATATTTATTATTATAATATAAGGGTATATTTTTCATATATATTGGGTGATCAAAATAATCTATGAGTTGAGTGGATGTTTATAACCAGATGAGTATGACGTGATCTAGGAGAGATGGGATTGTCAACTATAGAAATAAATAACCTTATCATTATACATATGTAATTTAATTTATATTAGAATATTCTTCTAGTAATGAAATATTATTATGATGTGTTCCCAAAATATTTTTTACGATTTCCAATTAAAGAAGTGGTGGAGTTCATTGTTGTTGTCTTTAATGGTATTTTACGTATATAAATTTTTGATATCTTTTGGATCAATAAAATAAAAAAAATTATGTTTTAAGTATAAGAGTTAGAGGATAATGTATTTATTTGGATAGAAACAAAAATATTTGGTTTTCTAGTACTTTTTACCAAGAATGTTAAATTTTTTATATAGTAATCAATGGACTGAAAAGTTGAACCATCTAATAGAAAAAATAGGTATCCTTGTTCTATAATCGATGGATGTTTTATTACTTAAAAACATTGTGGTAGTTTTCTGAAATTTAAAAATGTTCATGATATCATAAAATTTGGTTTATTCCATAAGATATTAAAAATTGTTCTATTCAAAACATTTATTAGAATTATGAATATTGAGTTATTCTTTTTGGATTAAATATTCTCCATATATATTAATAACGTTAATGAAAAGGATATTTCAGTATTTCATTGAACATTTCATCGTTGTCGTTGAGGATGATATCCAAGTATACTCTATTTCATGAGATTATTATGATTAATATCTACATAATATGATGGATAATAGTTAAGAAAATATGTTTTATTATATAATATGTAAATTCTTATTTTCTATTGGATTGGATAAATTCCTTGGTCATATTATTTTAAAAGATGATATTTTAGTAGAACCTAAAAATGAGGAATCCATCATGTCATTGAAAGTCCCCTCTAATGTATTTGAGATTAAAATTATTCTCATATGGACTGAATAGTTTAAATAATCTTTTTAGGTGTTTAATATGTAATTATCATTGGCTTATGTTCTCACCCCACCCCATAATGGTCATTGATTTGAGGTGTATTGTGATGTATCATTATTTAGACTTATGTATATTATTTTCTAATATGATCAGATAGTGGAATATAATTCAAGATATATGGATTCTTAAGGAAAAAAGTATACTACCCATGATATAAAGAAGGAAAAGTGGTTCATGTATTAAATTATTTGAGGAATTTCTTATTTTTGAGGAGTTTCTTATCATTGAGGAGTTCATAGTGTTTATTGATCATTAAAATTAAAATAAATTTTCTAAAAAATGAAAATGACTCTCAGAACCATCAATTTTTTTATATCATTAAACCATTGATTTGAATATTCAGTATTACCTTGGTAAATGAATGTTAGTTCATGATGTCTTCAATATGAATATTTATTCTCAAAAGGTTATAGAGTTAAATGAATAATGTTGATTAATGATTTATATGAATGAAATCCACTTGAATTTAGTCGAGTATATTAGTGGTGTAAGATTATACCACATTAATATCATGTAATATATTATAGAACAGATCATGTACTCTTAAATATTAGATCATTATTATAAAATTATTTGAAATAATCATGATGTTGGAGAGATCCTTGATGGATGGTTACATGATTCCCAATACTTTTTATAGTCCATGGAATACTCATAGTTCCTTAATGTCTGAACTAATGAGTACAATTATTCGAGGTGGATTGGACACTATGGTTTCTCACACATGTGTCATCTTATTTTTTTATAAATTTTGTTTGTCTTGAATGGATTAAGATATTATTGGATTTGTTTTTAAATAAGTCCCAAGATGGTAGGTAATCTCAGAGCACCAAATGCCTATAGGTACACTTTAAATAATCTCTCTTCCCATATAGAAGTGGGATAAAATCAAGATGGATATCTTGACTAGTTTAATCAGATTATCTTTGGGTAATGATGAAAACTTGGGAGATTGGGGAATTATTGTATTAGACACCACACTCTTTACCTCTCATGTTTTTAATTTATGATATCCAGATATTATTTGTGAGTTAGATCATATAAAATCATTGTGTATCATATAGTATCATATATATAGTGGATAAAAGGTTTTTGATTTTGTGTCTCAATATGTATTTTGTAAGAAATTGGGGGTTAATATAAAATTTATATCAATATTAACCTTCAAACTGATGAATAGTCTGAAAATCTATTTAAATAGAAGAATATATGTTTTTGGATTGTGTTTTTGTTTTAGGTGGACATTGGGAAAACACCTTTATTCTGGTGGAATTTAACAACGATAAATACAATGAATTGTCAATACAAATGGATCCTTGTAGGGAATTATATAATATAATATTATCCCAAATGGGTTAAATACATTGAGAATAGAGGAGGGGGTTAATCATGGAAAGATTTATAAAAACATATGTCTATTCTGGATAGAGTTTCATCATTTAACAATATTCCCTACTAATTTTCCATCCCATAGAATAGAATATTTTAGCATAGGACACAACATTTATTCTTGGTTGACCATATGTGGGATTCATCTAAGGAACATAAAATATTTTGATGTACCAGGTCATATCATACCCTTCCTCCTTGGCTTGAGTTGAGGTGTAGGAACTACTAGTCCATATGTGACATCCAGATGGCGCCAGCAGTTGGCAATAAAATTTGAGGGATTTATGAATGGTGGGGGTATGATTTTCCCTTTAAAAAGGAAACTCAAAACCCATAATTCCAATAATAAAGAAACTACATGATTGAATCCAAATGTTCTTTATAAATCATCAACACTAAAGGAAAAATAACACCCCACCAAAATAATCCAAAATAATTGTAATATGTAGAAGACTAATAAAAATACAATGGAGAATTTACAAAACTCCATTGCTCCACACCATTCTCTATCCTCCAAGAACTACTATACCACCCAAGAATCAAGAAGAACCTCTAACTAAATGATATGATTTACTTCTACCTATGTCTCAGAGTAAAACATCTACAAAATAACCAAAGTGACAATGTAGGGTTTTCCCAAATTAATTCCCTACAGACACCACACGGATAAAACTATTAGCACAATTATATAAATGAATTTATATAAATCCATAAAGAAATTAATAAATCACAATAGTCCAATCACATACATACCCAATGTAATTCACCAAAACTATCACAATTCCAAGGAAATCGAATAAACATGGTGTTCCCCATTCCATGTTAGCATAAAACAATCAATTATGCATGTCTTCACGACTACCACAACATTCCACACGAATTTCACATGAGCTCAGTGTTACTATTGATGGTTAAAAAACACGTCTATCCATGTCCACTTTTTCTATTAAATAACCACATTCTTTTTATTAATTGATCTGATTATAACGAAAATTGATTACAATTTCTACATATGATGTATTACTGGGATTGATTGGGGAAATCATAATATTATGTATTTTTTACTCAATAATAAAATTTGTTGATAAAAGATATCTTTTTTGAATTAAATTGGTCATTAAATATATGAGGATTGAATTGTACATAAAATTATATGGGGGACCTTATTATATATAGTCCATTGAAAAATCTATAAATATCATGAGTCTAATCAGTTGTCCATACTTATTAAATGGATTTTTTATGTACATACCAATCGACTAAACCGTCTTGAAAAAATCCATTAATGGTATATATATAATTATGTCTGAGATCGAGACGTGTAACATTAAACATTTACTTCATTGAGATTTTAATTCTTATATTCCATTAGATTTTTGTATTTATTTTATCCATCGATGAATTTTGTGATCAATGTTTTGATTAGATGACATTAATTTTCTATTCTTTAACATTATATATTGATTATGCCTTATTTAATCATTTTTTATTCAATTTAACATAATGATTTCTCATTATATAGGCTCACACTTTATTTTTTTCATTATAAACGATATTAAGAAGTATATTATAAATAATATCAATGATGCAAGAGATTTTCTTATTATATATTGTTTATATAGATCATTTAATATGATATTAATGTATCTTTCAGGTTCACAAATCCACAAAATATATCGACCTTTGGAGATGTGATCCCTTTCATATTATGACAATGTAAAAAAAGATGAAAATGGCTATGGGTTACACGAACTAGGGTATATATAGCTAGTATCATTAATTTTTTTTTCAAAGGTTATGTAACCCCTTTCTATATTATTTTATATTCTCTTAAAATAAATATAATTTCTTCGATAGCTTTTGATACACATTACACCATTAATAAATGAACTGTAATAAAGTATACCATCATAACCTATCCATTTAATTAGAATAGGCAATAAGAATAATTTTTTTTTAAAATTAAGTCTAAATATTTTATATAATTAAAATTTATTCATGAATAAGTACCAAATTTTTTAAAGTTTTGATATGCTGCAAAAATACATTTTCCCCCAAAAATGGATTTTACTATTTATTTGAATAAACAAATTAAGTATTTTATGAAAATTTATGAAAACTAATTTGAAAAAATTTAATTAAATTTTTAAATAATCGATTCATATTTATTATACAATGAATTTTTGTAAATATATGAAATGTTTGATTTTTCAATTAATAGTGAACTAAAATGTTCTAATTAAAAATTGCCTTTTCATTTAATGAATTCACAATGTTCCATTTTGTTTCTCAAATGTTTAAAAGAATAATTATTAAATTTATATTAGTAATAATCCAATTAATATCATTTGGATCTATTTTATGAATTTTTTTGGTATAAAAACCAGTTATACTTAAGAAGGCATATTTGTTTCTTGAAAATCTCTTTTTGTCACCTTATTTAGGTTTAATGTTAAATTAAATCTAGAAACTTCTATATAATGAATTATATTAAATTAATTTCATATTTATAACCACTATTGTTAATATAATTTAATATTTTATGCAAATTTTTTGTCATTTTGAAATGTAATCATGGCAAACATTTGTCAGCTCAGTAAGGATAAAATAGGTAAAACACGATTACAACTATGGGGTACCAAATTAAAAACCCTTTAGCACTTGATTTTACTCCATTTAATGAGTTTTTTTAAAAACTATTTTTTAATTGGTAAAATAATATATTTTAGAAAATTATTAATTAATTTTTGAACCCAATCAAGAATTCTATGAACGAGAAGTTAATTTTTTTTAAATTAAAATCCATTTTCAAGTCATTTAAATTAATGGAATGGTTGGAAGATTCCATTAATTTTTTAATTTGTAAAAAATTCAATAAAATGTATTTTTTATTATTAAACCTATAAAATAATAGAAAGCAATAGATTAAATTATTTTAATGAGAAATAATTTTTACTAAAAAATAAAGTATTTTTCTAAAAAATGTTTTCACTCATTTTACATTTGTATAATAAAAATAATTTATTACACCTATTGAAATTTAATAAAAAGAAACTGAATTAAAATTTTGATTCCTAATGTAAAATTTTAGTTATAAGGCCCCAAATTTTATTAATATAGAAAGTTATATTATTATTAGATTATTTAAAATAGTATTAAATTTGTGTAACTAAAAGTTAAGCCTTTAAATGTATTCATTTTTTTCACAATTGCAATTGGTTGAGTAAATTTAGAACCTATAAATTTTTTTATTTTAAATTTTTTTTTTTATTTTTTATATTTTTATTTTATTATGACCATTATATTATTTTAAGAAAAACATCTATACAAAATGTCACTCTGTTGACATTAATATCTTTAAATGTTTTTACATAAGGATAAAATTAGTTTATGGTATGTTATAAACACACACATATATATATATATATGTATATATATATATTACTTTTATCATTTTAATTTATAATTAATTTTTAGGGATATGATTATTACCTTAAATTCTTACACAACCTCGCGAAAATATTTATTTAATTAATAGAAAAAAAAGAAAACAAATAATACTAAAAAATAAAAAGATTACTAGAATATAGGTTAATTATCATGCTATATAATTTTTTTGGAAATATATATAATATTATGGATATCTTAAACATTTATACTATAGTCTCGTTCCTATCGTCGTGATATTATGGTCAATGTAAATGAATAGTTCCAAAAGTGACATTAATGATATTTTGTAATAAAACATATTTTTTAAGTGATTTAAAATTGATAAAAATTATACAATCTTCCATGTGAATGTGATATAGTTTAATATATCAATAATACAGAAATTATGGGTCATATATCTTTTTATCGTAAATTTGTTTACACTTATGTGGAAGAAAACATTGATACTGCAGTAATTGTTAAAATAATTAATGGGGTTAAAACTGTGATATAAGTGTTAAAAATCACATAAAATAGTATAAATTTTATTTTATTGTTGGATTTTTACAAATAATCATCTTATATACTAAATATGTTTATTTTATTTAACTTTATTATAATAATTAATTTATATTGATTTGATAATTTGTGTAATTTCATGACTTCCCCTCCCCTCACATATAAAAAGAAACCTCTTCTCCACTATTGCACACACCTTTGGAACCGTATATATGACAAAATAAATTCCATAATACCCTATTAGCATCCTACACCACATCATATATCAATCATTTCATTCCCAAAAAATAACCCTTCAGGTCTTAAGGTGTAATCCAAAAGAGTATTCTCATTGATGTGGTATATATTTTAAAAAAGAATTCAAATTTTTATTTATTCCTCTAATGTAAAGATCCAGAAATTTCAAGGAATTTTTTTTAAATAATTTTGAATTTTACGAGTCGGTGGATTCTGATGACATTTTATTTCGAGGCCCGGTGTGCCCAGAATCAATTTTCGATGTTTAGCTCGGGTACGTTCAGTGAACGGATGAGTGGGTTTTTATATCTTTTGAACTGGTGCTCAGAATTAAAATCTGAGGGCACCGACGAACTCGCAATGTCGGTAATTGCTAAACGTGATCCTTACTGTTGTTGCATTCTCAATGGAAGAGATTATTTTTATTAGGGGTTTATTTAAGAAGTAAATAAAAAATTGTTGGAACAATTTTTATTTCTTAAGGAGGTTCCTCCCTCCCAATGGTATTTAATGGTGGGGACCACAACCACTTAACTACCCAAGTGTGGTTGTTAGAGAGGTGGGGCCCACACAAGCCCCACCATTTAATTTCCTCTAATCTCATTAACAACCCCTATTTATTTTGTCAAACCACACTATTTAATTGCCAAAACGTTTAAATCAAATGGGAACATTCCCTCTCCCTTCCCTATTTAATTGTCACCATGTTTTTCTAACTGTGATGATTTAATTTCTGGTAGTTTGTTTGTGTGGGTAATTACATAATAGGAGGAGCCTATAATTTAATTTTGGGGAGAGTTTCTTTGAGTGTGTAATAAAATAATATGTAGAGGCTATTATTTTATTAAGGGGGAGAGCTTTTGTTGTGCGATGAAGAACGCCGGCCTCCGACAAAGAACAACGAAGAACACCGATTCCTTGAAGAACAACGACGTGGCACCAAACTTCTTCTCCGTGATAAGAGAGGAGACGCCGCTTCTTCCTCAGAGCACTCTGACGATGCCTAAGAACCCTTTCCCCGCGATGAATTCTACCGCAATGCTATCTACCATGACACCGATGATCGCCTTCAATTGTTGAGGTAGAGGTTTAATTTTAGTATGTTTATATTCCCATGATTCTACCCTCCAAAAACAAATTAATCCGGATCAATTCTATATCAAGTTGATCAGCGAATGTTTTTATTTGCGGGTTCGGAATATTTGATTGTGGGGAAATTGTAGGGAAATGTTGGTTTATTATATCTATTATGAGAATTATACCCTTGTGCTTGGTGATTAAATGGTTGAGTGACGTTTTTCACCTCTAACGCGGTGGGTGCGGGTTAAGGAACAAGCCCGAACCCACCACTACTTTGTTCTTGATGCGAGAAATACTTGGCGACGATGAAGCGGGACCGAAATGGTGATTGGAGGTTTTCACAGTGATGTACGGTTCCCGAGGAGACCATAAGCGCATACTGGAGAAAAATCGGACCACCAGAATTACTCAGGTGGCCCGCGGAAGTCCCCGGTGGTGCGGCAGTGCCGGCGGCACCCAGGAACACAACCGGCAGAAGACCACCACGGCTGAAGCCGAATCGGCGAGGGATAGATCCCACAGCCGCGTGAGATCCAAGAGGAAACCATGGCGCCAACCTAGCGTCGCATCCGTAGAACAAAGGGAGGGCCGTGTCCCCCCCTGCTCAGCTCACTGGCCGAGTCCGCGTGCTCCCTGGCCAGGCCGGGCCAGGTCACGACGGCCGGGCCACGCTTTCCTGGGCCAGACCCGGACCCGGGTCTGGTCGACCCAATGCGGGCCGACCCGGGGGGGGGGGGGGGGGGGGTTGGGCCGAGCCTAGGCCCCCACTTCAGACCGTTTTCGGTCTTTTGGAAATAACATGAGCTACAGACCTCTGATTGATGCAAAGTAAGTTACGTGGGAATCCTTGGATCGAGAATGTCTTTTTGGTATATTACACTCGAGGTTTGGAAATTTTTGGGTACATCCGGGTTAGTTCGAACCCGAAACAAACTAGGCCCTTAGAGCGGAAACACTTATATCTTAAGGGCCGGACCATTGTTCGACATGACTTCAATTACATTGGTATCCTTTTGATGAGACGGTCCTTTTAGATTACTCCACTTGAGGGTTGGAAGTAGTTGGAGTACGGTTGGGTTGGTTTTAGCTTAAAAACCAACCGGGCCCCTGAGACGGAAACACCAATAACTCTCAGACCGGGCGTTCGATTGACGCACCGTCTGTCGCATTGGGTTTCTTTTGTCGAGGTGGAGCATAGGGATACATCAAATCTGGAATTCATGAATGTTGATGTATCAACTCTTTTTCTTGGGGAGAGGACGCTCCCTGAATCGAGCATAATGTGTGCAGGAACCCTAGAGCTGGCTGTGACTGCGACGATGATGACTGTACTTGGATCCTCCATGGGTTCTCTAGAGAGGACAACTATACATGGATCCTGTGTGGGTTTGGCAGCGATGACAACTATACATGGGTCCTCCGTGGGTTCGGCAGCGAGGAAGACTATACGTGGATCCTCTGTGGGTTCAGTAGCGAGGACGCCTGTACTGGGATCCTCCGTGGGTTCGGCAGCGAGGACGACTGTACTCAGATCTTTCGTGGGTTCAGCAGTGATGACGAATATACTGGGATCCTCCGTGGGTCTGTCAGTGATGAATACTGTTCTTGTATCCTACGTGGGCCTGACATAATGACCTCTGTACTTGTATCCTGAGTGGGTCTGGCATAGTAGCTGGTATTGTATCCAATGTGGGTCCGACTGCTTAGCTAGTCTTGTATCCTATGTGGTTCCGAAAACGTAGATGAATCAGTGACTACATCTGATCATCCCTATCACTCTAAAAAATTTGTATACCTGTGTGATCTGAGTCTCGACTTCAATATTTATCAATGATGTGTTTAAATTGATTTCCTATGTGGACTGGGTTGTTCTTCCCTGTGTGGACTAAGTTGTGCTTTCCTGTGTGGACTGGGTTGTGATTAGGCTCGAGAGTGGGAGCCATTTGTAACCAATGACTTAGGTATATGTATCGGAATACACCTATGTAGAGTCAATTGATACTTCATGATTGTATATTTCCTTTGTGGTTTATCCTTCGTGGATTCTGAGAGACCTTCGAGGGTCTCGGGTTCCCTACAGAGTATCTTATACTCACCTCTTCATGGGCTATGCCCACACTATGTTGCGTTGGATGCATATGAAAGACATCACTGATCAAGGTGGAGTCTTGTGGAGCTAGACGGTACCCGGAGGTGGACCACTTGGCAGGACATACACGTAGTGGACGGCCGGATCCAAGGAGCTAAGGAGACTATCTGTACCCACCTGTCAGTTGGTATTTCTGGAGGACGACTCGGTGTTGCAGTTTTACTTTCTGTTGTTGTACATTATTTTAAGTTGTGCTGTACTTTCAGTTGGGTTTGTATACTGGACCATTTACTTTTTATCACTTACCCTGTAACCAGTTTTACTTAGTGCTTACTTCACTTGCATACTCTGTTGTTTATTTTACTTCATAAAGGCAATGCATTCCCTTCTCTTGGGATATACGCCTTTGGTGCTAGTCGCCAGCCCCAGGCATATGGAAGGTGGGCTTAGGGTAGTCAAGGCACGGGTCCCGAGGACGGGTCGTGACAAATTTTTATCAGAGGAGTCAGTTCTACCATAGAACGTAGGACTGTGATCTTTCCTTTTTGTGAAGTAATAGTGTTAAGAGTATTGAGTGTGGTTTTCAGCCCAGGGAGTCCAGTGTTGGTACAGTGTCCAACATATCCATACACTAGGACCCTGACCCCTGATTTACAACTCAGTGCATGAAAACACTGATTACGTGTGTGTTTCCATTCAAAAGTTTTATTTGTGATTACTTTGTGTCATCTCACCAGGTATACTATTTGACTGTGGCACACATGTTTCTTTTCAGGATGGCCCTACGAAGGTAGCCAACCACGGTTCCTAGTTACACGCAGAATTGAAGCCCACCGAGCGATGTGGCTTCGGTGCAGGTCCCCACTATAGCGTAGGCACCAGTAGAACCACTACCCTCTGGGCCACTGATACCAGCAGCCCTAGTAACGGAGAGTGCACGCTGCATGAGTGCGTTGCACGAGTTTCAGTGGCAGAGGCCGCCTAGGTTCCGCGGAGAGACAGATCCCCAAGCAGCCAAGGATTGGATGGAGGTTATCGTCAAAGTCTTCATATTGGTAGGGACACCAGCGAACCATATGGTCATCCTTACCGTGAGTCTCTTACATGAATCAGCAGGGAGATGGTGGAGCTTGATACTCCAGGAGCACGATGAGGCATATCTACTTTGGATGGACTTTGAGAGCCTCTTCTGCTCGGAGTTCATTCTATCCACCCTCTGTGTGGTGCGCATCTAGGAGTTACTATAGCTGCGATATGGTAGAATGACAGTATCCCAGTACTCAACGAGATTTACCAACCACTCGTGCTACTCCATGGACATGGTACGAGACCCATTATTTTGGGCCCAAACCATTGACCAGGGACTGAGGCATGAGATCCGAGAGTCGATGATCTGGCTCAACATCTCGACGCAAGCAGGGGTGTTGGAGAGATCCCTTCTAGTGGAGAGTTTTCTTGCTGAGCAGTCACCAGTGGAGAGACCCTTCGTAGGATGACACGTAGCGGAGTCTTCTGTAGCCGACAGTAGACAGTTGACGCAAAGGTCTAAGCGGACCAGGCTATCATATGAGCAACCATGGGATACGGGTTCAGATGTGTGGGGCACACGTCATAGAACCATCCATACGATGAGCAGACAGTGCTATGCATGCGGCAGGCAGGGTCACATGGCTCGAGATTGCCCGACCCACCTTGCAGATAAGAAGTAGACGGTAGAGGGACCTCCCAGGCAGACATTCGACCATGGTGGTCTGCCAGGAGCAGGCGGACATGGTAGAGGGGCTGGCCAAGAAGTATTTGGTTGATGAGGTTTCGAGGCCCTACTACCGCCACCACCACTAGGAGGACCAACCCGACCGCAGGGAACGACTGGACATGGGAGAGCTCAACTTCAGGCAGCTGAGGCCTACAACTATAGTACTGCAAGAGCAGATGGGTTGGAGCGGGACTAGCTCTAGGCATGGAGACTTTTTTTCATGTTTATCCTATATTTTTTAATGTTGTTGTTTGTGGATGCTTTGTGTATTTGTAGTTTGATCTACAGTAATAATGGACACTTCTTCTGGTTACGTTTGCTTCCCTGTCATTTTTATGTGGTTGATACTGAGAGTTTACGTTTAAAACCATTGACTTGACCCTTACTTTTGAGATTCCAACAGGAGGAGACCCAGTAACCACACACTGATGCCGACAGTGTGACTCAACCCTTGGAGGCGAGAGTAATAGTTGGATCTCTTAGTAGTAGTTTCGAGGGCTTACAACGTCGTCTGTGGTATGAAATTGTACCATTCATGTCAGGATTGACTGTATTAGGAAAAGAATGTATTTAATCTAAGGGTTGAGACCAGATTTCTATTTTCGGTAGAGGAGAAATCTCAGCAGATCTTTGGTAGAACGTATACAAAGTAGGGTGGAGATGAGCTCTTACAATTGGCTAGTCTCACCCATTGTTCGTTGAGAGAACGGTTTACAATTCTCTCCAACAAAATAGTCTCAGGTGTATCTTCTCTTAGAAGGACATGAACCTGATACAACGGTGATGGCTTGAATTCCTCTAGGACTATGACTTTGAGATAGTTTATATTTCTAGGGAGGGGATCATTGTAGAAGATTCTCCTAGTAAGAGATCAGGCATTCATCTGTTAAGAGTAGCGAGACTTCAGTAGGCCGCGTTGCAGATATCATTTTTGGGTAATTAAGGAATCATCATGTGTAGAACCAGAGATGGTTCAGGCTATGATGCAGAAGGTGCAGATCATCCAGGAGCTGATGAAGACTGTGCAGAGCACAAAGATGTCCAATGCTGATAGGAGGCGGAGACCACTGGAGTTCGAGGTTGGAGTCCACGTTTTCTTCTGGGTGTCACCGCAATGTGGATTGAACAGATTTGGCCGGGGTGGCAAGTTATCTCCGTGCTTCATCGGACCATTCCAAGTCCTCAGCAGGATAGGCGAGGTGGCTTACCGCCTGGCCCTTCCACCTCAGTTGCACCAGGTGCATGACGTCTTCCTCGTATCTCAGCTGAGGAGATACATGCACGACCCGATGCATATCATCGACCACGGGGAGCTGGACATCGATGACGTGGCAACTTTTTCGGAGGTCCTGGTGGAGATCGAGGATCGACAGGAGTGGGTCCTACGTAGGCGGTCGATTCTTCTTGTGCGCATTCATTTGCAACACGGGAACCTCTAGGAGAGCACATGCAAGTGAGAGGCTCATATGCATGCTCAATACCCTCATTCATTACCCTAGTTTATGTTGTATCATTATTGGGACGTAAATCCATGAGGTGGGAGTAATGTAAAGACATGGAAATTTCATGGAATTTTTTTTAAATACTTTAGAATTTTACGAGTCTGTGGATTCTGACGGCATTTGATTCCGAGGACCGGTGTGCCCGAAATCAATTTCCAAGGTTTAGCTCATGTACGTTCAGGCAACATACGAGCGGATTTTTCCATCTTTTGAACGGGTGCTCAGAATGAAAATATGAGGGCACTGATGAACTCGCAACACCGGTAATTGCTTAACATGATCCTTACCATAGTTGCATTCGCAATGGAGGAGAAGATTTTTATTGGGGGTTTGTTTAAGAAGTAAATAAAAAATTATCGAAACATTTTTTATTTCATAAGGAGGTTATTCCCTCCCATGGGTAGTTAAGGGTGGGGCCCACAACCACCTAACTACCCAAGTGTAGATGTCAGAGAGGTGGGGCCCACATGAGGACCACCATTTAATTTCCTCTAATCTCATTAACAAACCCTCTTTATTTTGGAAAACCCCCTATTTTAATTGCCAACGTGTTTAAATTAAATGGGGACCTTCCCTCTCCCTTACCTATTTAATTTTCAACAACTTTTATTAACTGTAATGATATAATTTCAGGTATTTTATTTGCGTGTATAATTAAATAATAGGAGGAGCCTATTATTTTATTAAGGAGAGAGCTTTCGTTGTGCGACGAAGAACGCCAGCCTCCGACGAAGAATGACGAAGAACACCGGTTCCTCGAAGAACAACGACGTGCCACCAAACCTCTTCTCTGCGACAAGAGAGGAGAAGCCGCTTCCTCCTCGGCTCACCCCGACGATGCATACGAACCCTTTCTCCATGACTCCATCTACCGTGATGCCGATGATCGTCATAAATTGTTGAGGTAGGGGTTTAATTTTAGTATGATTATATTCCCAGGATTATTCCCTCCTAAAACAAAGAATGCGGAACAACTCAATATCAAGTTGACCAAGAATGTTTTTATTTGTGGGTTCAGAATATTTTTTTGGGGGAGAATAATAGGGTAAAATCGGTATATTCTTTCTTTTATGAGAATTATACCCTCATTCTTGGTGATTAAATTGTTGGGCGACGTTTTGCACCTCTAACGCGGTGGGTGTGGGTTAACGAACAAGCCCGAACCCACCGCTATTTTCTTACTGATGCACCGAATACTTGGTGATGATGAAGTGTGACCGAAATGGTGATGGGATATCTTCGCAGTGATGTACGGGTCCCGAGGCGACCACAGGAACAGACATGAGCAAAATCGGACCACCGGAATGACTCTAGTGGCTTACAGAAGTCCCCGGCGGCCGAAGGGGGGGCGCCCCGGCGCGCTTCCAGCAGAATCCTGCCACGGATGAAGTTGCGGAGGCAAGGGATGGATCCCACGGCTGCATGTGATCAATTCGAAAACTACAGCGCCAACCTGACGTCGCGTCTGCGGAACAAGGGGGGGGGGGGGGTGGGTGGGTGTCCCCCTACCCCGCTCGGCTCGCTGGCCGAGTCATTGTGCCCCCCGGACGGCCCAGGACGGGTCACTCGGAATGGTCCGCGCTGGCTAGGCTAGGCCGGACATGGACCCGGGTCAGGTCGACCTGGTGTGGGCCGACACGGGGGTGGGGGGGGGGGGGGGTGGGGGGTGGGGGGGTTGGGTAGGGTCGGACCGGGCCGAAACCCCCACTTCAGACGGTTTTGGTCTTTTTCCCATAACTTGAGCTACAAACCTCCGATCGATGCACTGTCAGTTGCGTGAGAATCCTTGGATCGATATGGTAGTTTTTATATATAACAATCAAAAATTAAGCAATGTTTGGGTATGTAAGGGTTGGATCGAACCCGAAACCAACCAGGCTCTTGGAGCGGAAACACTTATATCTTAAGGACCAGACATCCGTTCGACGTGACGTCAATTGAATTGGGATTTTTTTTTGAGAAGTTCCTTTTGGATTACTCCACTTGAGGTTTGGATGCAGTTGGAGTACGATTGGGTTTGTTTTATCTTAAAAACCAATCGGGTCCCTAGGGCGGAAAAGCCAATAACTCTCATATCAGGCATCCGATTGACACACCATCTGTTTCGTTGGGTTTCTATTGTTGAGACTGAACTTTTTGATACGTCGACTCTAGAATTCATGACAGTTGACATATTGACTCTTTTTCTCGAGGAGCGGACCCTCCCGGAATCAAGCATGCTCTGTGCGGGAACCCTGGAGCTGGCTGCGATTGCGACGATGACGACTGTACTTGGATCCTCCATGGGTTCTGTAGCGAGGACGACTGTACATGGATCCTCCGTGGGTTCGGCAGTGAGGACAACTATACGTCGATCCTCAGTGGGTTCGGCAACAAGGACGACTGTACGTGGATCCTCCGTGGGTTTGGCAGTGAGGACGACTGTACTCGGATCCTCTGTGGGTTCAGTAGTGATGACGACTATACTGGGATCCTCTGTGGGTCGGACATCGATGACTAATGATCTTGGATACTACGTGGGTCCGACAGTATGACCTTTGTACATGTATCCTGAGTGGGTCCGGCAGAGTAGCTGGTCTTACATCTTATGTGGGCCAGACAGCATAGCTGGTCTTGTATCCTATGCGGGTCTGACAACTTATATGAATCAGTGACTACATCTAATCATCCATATCACTCTACAAAAGTAGTATACCTGTGTGAGTTGAGTCTTGACATCAATCTTTATCAACGATGTGTTTTACTTTCTTTCCTGTGTGGAATGGGTTGTGCTTCCCTTTGTGGACTGAGTTGTGCTTTCCTGTGTGGACTGGGCTGTGATTGGGCTCGAGAGTTGGAGCCATTTGTAACTGATGACAATGGTATATTTATTGGCATACACCTATGTAGAGTGGAATGATACTTCGTGATTGTATCTTTCCTTTTTGGTTTATCTTTCATGGATTTTGAGAGACCATTGGGGGTCTCGGGGTCCCTATAGAGTATCGTATACTCACCCTTACACGGGCTATGCCTTTACTATGTTGTGTTGTTTGCAGACTACAGACATCACTGATCGATGTGGAGGCTTGTGGAGATGGGTGGACCACTTGGCGGGGCGTACACGGAGTGGAAGACCGAACCCGAGGAGCTGAGGAGACTATCTGTACCCACCCTTTAGGTGATATTTCTGGAGGATGACTTGGTGTTGATGTTTTACTTTCTGCTGTTGTACTTTCCTTTCAGTTGTACTGTACTTTCAGTTGGGTTTGTATACTGGCCCATTTAGTTTTTAGCACTTACCCTGTACCTAGTTTAACTTAGTGCTTACTTGACTTGCATACTCTGCTGTGTATGGTACTTCATGATGTAAATTCCATCCCTTCTCTTGGGATTTATGCCTTTGGTGCTAGTTTCCAGCCCCTGGCCTATGGAAGGCGAGCTTGGGGTAGTCACGGAACAGGCCCCAAGGAGGGGTCGTGACATCTAAATCCTCAAAATCCATTGATTCAATTATAAATTAATTAACTAAATAATTTTAATATACTTAATTTTTATTATGATTTTGTACAAACCATTATCTACCTTTTCCATATCCCATGGAAATAAAAAATCATTACTCATGCATATATACGGCTCGCCGTCTCCATGAAGAGGTGTAATTAATTTTTCATCATTAATTTACATGGAATGTTATATCGATGGTTTTAATATATACATATATACATATTATTTATAATATTTTTATAAATCTATAAAATTTAGTTATTAAATATCTTTCTTTCATTTCACCTGTCGAAAAATTGAAACGGTGTTCCTGTGTTTGTACAACCTACCATCTCTATTAATGGTGTTATTAATTGTTATATCTAGAACTTTTATGGATGAATATATATATATATATATATATTAATATAAACAATATATATTATATTAATACCTTTTTTAACATTTTGGATGTGATGTAATAATGATCAAAGTCCAAGTACTTGAAATGCAGAAATAAAAATTCAATGAAAATTGAAATATTTAACACATGGAAACAATGATTTTATAAATTATTTATTAATAATTGGGAATATAAATTTTATAATGGGATAATATAAAATATTATAAGTATTAAAGAAATTTTGGAATATAATTATAAAAAATGTAAGTTTATTTTAAATGATTTTAAAAGTATGTATGTAGAATATCCTACCAAAGGTAAGGGTTTCTCATCACAAATTTATTTATGTGACAAATATCATATTCTCTTGATGCTTAATTTTTGTGTGGTAGAAGGACAAAAATTTAATATTTTATTTAATGAATCAATTTATATAAATTTTATTTAATTTATCATTATTTGAAATTTATTTCTTTGGAATTATGAAAATTTTTATCAATGATGTAACAGTTTATTTCACAATATCATCACTGTTTGGTATTATTTATGTTTATGTCTCAGTTAGGGGGGATTATTTCATATATCTGTCTTAAAATAAATATATTTTCTTCTTTACTTATTATTTTTGGAAATTAATGTTTTTTGTTTCTATTTTTCTCCCTTTTTAACTCATGAGACCTAAAAAATATATTTTTAGGAGATTATATTTTATTTATTTTTCGGTTCGAAAATTCCATTCCTTCAATATAGTTGTTTTATGAAAATGTTGTAATTTTTTTTTTCAATATTCCTTTATTATTTTTTATATTAATATATATCCATGATTTTATTTTTATAAATGGTTTTAAAAGGAATCTTGTAATCATTTTTTGAATGATGTACAGTATACATTTCTATAAAATGTGAAAGGAACATATTTTTAACATTAAATATAATAACATAATATAAAACCACAAAAAACTCAATTAATTTATGATAAATTTATAAATTGTGATGGTAATTTTGAATAAAAATAATTTCCTAAATATTTTGGATTTTTTTCAAAAGTGATTTTTAAAGTGAAAAGTTTATTTTATTAAATAATTTTTAATAATATTTTAATCTTATTTTTATTCATCAAGGAATGAAATAAATTATTTTAATTAATATACACTAGGTGTATGCTATAATGATGCCATAATTATTTATATTATGGATGATTTATTATTAGTTTCATTGGGGAATGTATAAACATTCCTTTTTCTTGATCATCCTAAAAAACTTATTTTTGATTATTAAAGAATGTTTATAATGTGGTACTTATAATTAATTTAATGAATTCTATGAGATTTTTATGTGATGTCTGGGGATTAATATTTCATATTCCATCTTTACATTAACAGGTTCCATCAGACAAATTAGGTT
The DNA here is from genome assembly GCA_963277665.1 of Viscum album. Classification (NCBI taxonomy): domain Eukaryota; kingdom Viridiplantae; phylum Streptophyta; class Magnoliopsida; order Santalales; family Viscaceae; genus Viscum; species Viscum album. The sequence goes on along the minus strand of OY728162.1, from coordinate 1,360,262,774 downwards.
GTGTATTTCACCAATGCCATATCTATTGGTTTTATATTTCTTTTCATGAGACCTTGATAATAAGGATTAGATGTTTAGATTTATAAATTACATAATTATGAAATAATATATTGACTTATACATGTTTATTTGAATATTAATGATATCCATAGATATGTTTGAAAATCATGTGGTTATTTATATGAAATTATTTGATAATCATTTATTCATATCAAATTACTCTTTATGATCTTGTTATTGATGAAAGGACATTTATTTTTCATTATCTAACTTTCCATAATTATTGTGACTTATTTATTTAATATATAATCTATTATACATTACCCATACTGAGCATTTGAACTCAGCTTTATTTTATTTCCATTCCCTAAGATGTTAGTAAGTGTACTATGATTTATATGAATCTATTTGCCAGAAATAATAATGAAGTTCTAAAAGAAAATTATTTATTATATTTATGTTTCAAAATGTTTGTGAGAATAAAGAATGTATCTAGTTTAAAAATTCTACTAAACTATTCAGTCCTTTGGGATTATATTACTTGCATATAATTCCAAAGTAATAAAGTAACTATCTAGTCTAGGAAACAATAGTTGAGGTCATTATAGTAGGAATCAAAGGATGATTTGTAGGATCCTTGGAAAATTCATTTAAGAAATAATATATTATGATACATAATCACATGACATAATTCTTGGAAAATTATAATTATAGGTTAATATCCTAGTGTTTTGATGAGTTAGAAATAATCTGGTTTTCATACCTACACGTCCTTTTCTAAATACTAAATGAAGACGCGGTTTTAGAAAAAAAATACATCTCGCTGAAATAAACCCAAAAAGAGTTTGTTGATTATATTTGATCCATAAATATTTTGTATATTGAGTATTCCCTTACCACACACGTGTTTTGATACTCATGGGTGATATTCATTGGTTAATTCAAATTTTCTTTCAGGACCATTATGATGAATGAGAGAACAGATACATGGAAAACTTATTATATTCCATAGTGATATGGGATAAAAATAAAGTATATTAGGTTGATATGTATATGGTTGATCATAATTTTGAAGGCATAACTACAACTTGTGAGGTTTCATTTGATGGGAGCTTAACCCGATTTAAGATATTTTGAGAGACATTTATGGGATAAAAAACTTTTTTTATTATATGTTATAGTGATTATATTACTAGATGAATAATCATTTTATATTTTCTAAGAATAAGATTAATGTTATTAATAACATTTAGGGTAAATATGATCATTAATGTTAAGGAACTAATAGTCAATTAAGATTATTTGATTTTGTGGAAGACATAAGTTGTATAAGAAACATTAATGGTTGAAAAGTGATTTGATAAATAATGTTGTTTTTTTGAGGATGTTTATAATATAATTGGGAGTGTTATTTAAGTTATATTAATATAGTTTTAGAAAATGTAAATTATATATGATGGTGACAACTCATCACATCTGGCGAGGTTGTGGGGATTGAATCCACAAATAATGCGCGATAATGTTGCACAGCCTATCACTGGCCCATGTTATGTCCTGATTAGTATGTAATTTTATTACATAATTATATAAGGGATAATGATTAATTTCATTTAAGGATTCACATTATAATATCATTTTTTAACATTTTTGGGATTTTTAGGTCATTAATGATAATAATGGAGATGTTTTATTATGTTTAGGTATATAAAACCTTTAAATTTAATATAAATGTTTATTTAGGAATAATTATACTATATTTTTTGAGATGTAAGGTTAAGGGTATGAGATATCAACTGAGATTAAAATTTTCTTTAATTTTGATGTTTTAAGGTTAATTGGGATATAAGGTTATTTATTTATAAATCTATTAAAGTATACCTGTTGGTTTTATTATTGAATTTTATATAATATTGAATTATTTATTCATTTAAATGTTTATAAATTTTTGGTACTATATTAAATTGTTATACCCTCTTTTTATTTTAGTAAAGACCAAAAAAACATATAATTTCATTATATTATGTGATCTTTTAGAAGTTTTTTAGTACTTCAAGCATGAAAAAATAATCATCAATACACATCTTTTAGAGAATAATGTTATTGTAGTGGAAATTAATTCAATGATGAAATTATAATTTTCAATAAAGTATATTTATTTTTTGTAGTAGTCTATATAGAAATGTAATTCCTCAACTCCAAGAAAATGATAGGAAATTAAAAAATTTACCTTATTATATTCAATTATAATGTATCAATGGTCTTTTTTAAACCTCCCTAATTTAGGGTTGTGTGGTTGTTATCATTCCCATGAACATTGTTTCTATCACCCTCTATTAGTCCATGGATGTCAGCATTCTCCTCCATGTTTATATTTTAAATTCCCACCAGTGTTCTCCTTATCTGTTTAATTGATTATGTTTTATTTTTTTTAACCATTATGATTCCAAATTCCCAAATTAGAATGATGTTTTATTATCCCTTTGTACGTTGTGGATTTTCAAAAAAATAATTTTCAAAAATTAATCCTTTTATAACCACTATAATACAATGAGATAAAATTTAATTTAAGAAATGTAGAGTGTAACACCCTAAGATTTTAAAAAAATATTTCACTTCATAAAATTTAATTTCTTCTATAACATGCAATACATGCAACCCCGTGTCTAAATGGACTGAAATATGGTATACTATTATAATCTTTCAATTAAATTGGTGGATTTTATATGAATAATAACATTTTGAAAATTATATATAATGTTCTTATATTAATCCAATATATAGATAAACATGAACACATTTCTTAGTAATGTATATATATTTTTCAAAAATAGATTTTTTCCTCAAAAATACATTTTAATCATTTATGTGACTAATTAATATAATATATATATATTTAAAATATTATAAAATTCAATTGAAAAATGAAATAATGTTTTTTAAATAATAATATCATTATTATCAAAGAGTGAACTTTTTATAATTTTATGAAAATATAGATTATTCAATTAATAGTGAAAAATTCTGATTTTAATTGGAGATTGTCATTTCATTAAAAAATTTAAAAAGTTATATTTGGTTTCAAAATGGGTTAAAAGAAAAAATATAGTTCATTTATATAAATAATAATTCATCTAAAATAACTGAAATCAATTTTTGTATTTAGTTTTTTATAAAAACAGTTTACAATAAAGATGATTTTTTTGGAAAACAGATTTTAATTGAATTTTGTGGGATTGATATTAAATTAAATTAAACCACTTCTATGAATTAAATTTTACAAAATTTATTAAATATTATTAATAATTAAAATTAATATAATTTATTAGGTTCAACTTTTATTTTTGTCTTTATAAATTGTAACTGTGGGAAATATTTGTCCCCTTAGTAACGTTAAAATATGTAAAGATGGGTTAAAAATGTTAGGAAAAACATTAAAATCTATTTAACACATTCCTTTATCATTTGGGATGAGTTTATTTGGAAAACATATATATTAAATGAGTTAAAATATTTATTTTAAAACATTTTTTTAAAAGTTTTTAAACCATTAATAAATTTCATGAAAGAAGAAGATATATTTTATTCAAATTGAAAACAATTTTTGATTATTTTAAATTAATAGTATGGCTTTAAGATGAAATTAAATTTGGAATTGGTTTAAAAGTCTATAAAAATTAATTATTTTTTTATGAAACGAAAAATAATAGAAATAGACTTATTAATTTATTTCAATGTGAAATGATTTTTTCTCTCTAATCTCGTATTTTTGCAAAATACCAAGTTTCATCTATTTTGTATTATTATATTAAAAGCAATTTATTCTAATTTTGGAAATAAATTATTATAAAATTTCTTCCACAGTTTTAATTTAAAATTTAAAATTTGGTTATAATTATCCTTTTTTTGTTAGACAATTTTGTTATCATGGTAATAATTTAAATTTTCACGGATTTCGTTAAAATGAGTCTAAAGTTGTTTTACTAGAAGATAAGGATTAAAATATTTTCAAACATTCCCAAAAGTTACTGGATGAGTTTATAGGATCCATATTACATATTTTATATTAATTTCATATTCCATGGCACAATTTTTCATCTATTGTTACCTTTACATTATTTTTAGAAAACAATAAATATAAAATTTTAACCTCATGACAATAAAACTATAAATTTATTACATATAGATAAATATTGTATATGTTCAGTTATAATTGTTTATTTGATAGAAAAAATAATTTTTTATCCTTTTAGGTATTTTAAATTTTTATTTTGTAAATAAATACCTTAAATGATTATGGAATTCAGACAAAGTATTTATTCAATTAACCAATATAATTAAATAACTGCCTTTACAAAATATCTTAACTAATATAATTTCGGTGATTAATGTTGTTACATGTTTTTGTAGATAAATATAAAATATTATGTAGTTTTGAAATATTTTTATTCTAATTCCACAATTATCTATAAGACAATAATGTGAAAGAAAATAAATATTTCCAAAAGTAATATTAATTATATTTTATAATAAACAATATTTTTCAAAATGACATAAAATTAAAAAAAAATTACATTAAGAAAATTGAATGATATTAAGTTTAAAATATAATCCATGGAAATTTATGGGTATGTTTTTCTCTTATGGAAACATTATTGACCGTTAAATAGTATAAAAATTTGATACTGTGGTCATTGTAAAAAAGAATAACATCTGTTTAAAATAATAAATAAGGGTTAAATAATCACATGTTTTTTAATAAATTTTATTTTATGATTGGATTTAGAATTATCCCCATAATATATTCTAAATATTTTAATTTTGATCCACTTTAACATAAATATTATTTTATATTAATTTAATACTTTAATTAATTATAATAGTGCCCCTCCCCTAAATTATAAAAGAGAACCATTATCCTCTATTAGATAAACAAATGTATCCCTTTACATAAAAAATGGCTTGAAAAAATAACTTATTTTACTTCTTCAACATATCTTAAATATTATTTTATTTACAAAATATTTTTTTTTAATTCTTTATGTGAAAGCCAAAAATGGTTTCTAAATGAAGAGGTATAACTCATAACTGTGCATTTTTTATTTTATTTATTTTCATAACACATATAAATAGAGGGTATCCGTTATAAATCTATGAGTTATTAATATTAAAAGTATTTAATTGTCATCAATATTTTGTAAAAATTATTATTCACATTCTTCTCAACATATTGAATGTGAAAACATCGCTCGTTCATACGTACAACTTATAATCGCTACATAGTAATGCAGTTCATTTATCTACACCACATTAATTGGACGGTTAAAATGATGAATTTAAAAAATATATATATTACTTATTATATTATTATAATTTTTTAAAGTTGATTTTTTATTTATGATTCTATCATTTCATCCATCCAAAAAAGGAAACAATGTTCCGGCATACGTACAACCAACCATCTCCATGAACTGTGTTATACATTTTCCTATCTCCACATTAGATGGAATAATATATGAATATTTTTATATATAATTATATATATAAAATAAATATTAACTTTAAAAAAAATTATACAATGACACCATGATCAATGTACAAGGATGGGGAATAGAGAACTAAAATATCCCAAAAAAACAATAATGTTTCCACTTATTAATGATGATTTTAACACAAAAAATATTAATAAATGGGTTTTAAAGTGCTATAAAAGGATAATGTATTATATTATTAGAATTTTAATGATTTTTTATAAAATATAGTAGATTTAAATTAATTATACATTAGGATTAAATAATTTATAAATCAATTCAGACCCAAGTAGCAAGTTTCTTGTGTCACTTTTATTTCATTGAAACATATTTTATATTCACCGCTTATTTAATTTTTTGGAGTAATTTTTACCCATTGATATTTTATACAATTAATATCTTTATATTTATGATATTTAACATTTCATTTGAATCTGTTTCTATAATTGGGATTATGATTCAAATTTTTCCAAATGGGTTTGGTTTGTTTTCACTATCTCATTAATAATCAAGATTTTTTATGTTTGGGTTTTCTTTTGGGGAATTATTTAATATTTATATATTTAACACAATATATGTTATTATTATCTAATTATTTACAGAAATTACCAATTTCTATTTCATATTCCTTTGTTTATGTTCTCAATAGTCCAAATTATATTTTTACGGATAAATGACATTAGTTCTCTCTGTAATCAGAAATCATTTTTCTTTTAAAATATATGACTATTAAAAATTCAATTATTAAATTTATCCTATGATTTTATGATTATTTTTTTCCATTATTTAATTTCTAAACTATTATTTAATAGGAACCTTCTTATTATTTTTTGAATGAGGTATTTTTATCTTTTAACAAAAATATGAAACCAATCATTATTTTAACATACACCGAAAGAGAATAATTTACTACTCTCATCGTCATTCAATGCATTGAATATTCCATAAACTATTTGTATGGTTTTTTAAAACAAAATATTTATTCTAATATTTTGGATGATTTTAGTTTTCAAAAGTGATTTTCAAAGAGAAAATGGTATTTTCTTCTAATTTGTTTTTATTGATATTTTTTATCAAGTTTCTTTTCATCAATGAAAAGAACCCTTCATTTTAAATATTCAATAACAGTGATATATTGTAATAATACTATCTGTATTCTTTCTCTGGATAGATTGTGTTTATTTTTACTAGGGAAAGTATTGATATTAAACATCCTAGTTCTTTATATATAGATTGTTTCGTAAAATTAAGTCATGTAGATTATGTTGTATTTTTTATTCATAAGATGAATTATGTAGACTTATTATGTGATGGTTGGGGACAAGAATTTCATCAACCATCAATGCACCGGTAGTTCACACGAGAAAAATACTATTGTGTATTTGGCCAATTCCTTTCCCATGTATGTTAGATGGCTCGACATGGGGAAGTGATGTAAAGTTTTATATGTTTTTAATAATGAATTAATTTAAAATGAAATTATTTATTGATGTCCATATGATTATTTGATTAGTTATGATATCCATGGTTAATTTTCAACCACATATTGTTATTTATATAAAATTACATGATCATTATTTATTCTAACCTTTTTATACTTCATAATAATGTTATTGATTAATGAGATTGGTTTTAGTTATTTAACATTGATTATTTATTATTCTTCTTTACTCAATATAGATTCCATTATACATAACCCTTACTTTGTGTTTGAGATCAACCTTACTTAATTTCCTTTCCCCAGGCTTCCAAGAAGTCCACAATGAATGAGATAAAATGATTCTGAAAGGAATAATAATTTTATAAAATAAAACACATTGTGGTATCTTACGTTTTCCAATTATTATAAATTAATGTTTGATTCTAGATTACCAAGAATACTAAACTATTCTATCTTTTAGGATGGATCACTTTTATATAGAGTCAATATTATAAAGTAACTATTAACTCTATGCTACTAGATTTGGGTTCATTACACCATGGGTAATAGATTTCTAATGATTATAAATAAAATTTAAATTTTGATATCACCTTATAGTATTTTATAACTTTTACCATTAGAGATATTTTATAGTACGAATTAAAATTCATTATAATAAGGCGCTAACTTAGTGAGTTCCATTATCTAGTGTTGGCACCTAAAGGAAGAAATAGAATCCACACTAATAGTCAACGTAGGGATTCACCTAATTAGAAAGATAATATAGAAAATGTTTGAATTAAAATGATCATGGAAATATTAAGGTAGTTAAATTAGATTATGATGAAGAAATTACATGTACGGAGTATCCTGTTGTTCCACAATGTGATTCATATACGTTGGATCACGTCTTAATTTAGAATATTCAAGATTTTAATATAACTACTAATCCATTTTTAGCTAAATAAATTATTAAGTATCCAAAAAAGGTATTATTAGCATTGGGATATAATGAACAAGGAATGTTTATTATAGGAATTTATTTTTTTGAGTGTTGATTTTGATCAATGATGGTCATTGTTCTAGAACACTAAAGACATTGAATACATAGATATCAAAGAATAAAGAACTATTAAAGTGATATAATTGAGAAACCTGTCCTTTATGAACATCAAGATGAAATAGAATGGAAGGACTTCACCACAAATAGAAAGGAAGAAGAATTAGTGGCATAGTATAAGCCTAACATTAAAAGAGTACGAAAGTATAATTTGGAATATATATGAAATATGGAATGAAATATTTACCATTTGTTATGGTCTTAAGTCGAGTGTCCGAAGGGTAGTTTCTAAAGATTTTTCATCATATGAATATATAATATCATGTTCTATTAATACAAAAAAAATAATTTTATAGATCTTATGAAATCAATGGAAATCATGTAAATAAGTGGATGATTGAGCCCCAAGAATAATAGAATGAATCAGAGAAGAAGATGGGAATAAATACATTTTTATCATTTAAAAAGTGTGGGAAGAAACAGACTAGAAAATTATTTAATGGAATGTGAGTTTATAACAATAGTGAATATAAGGTTCATCTGGATAATGAATATATGAAAAAAACAATTGATATCCAGTGCTTCAACTTTTAATATATAGGACATTGTTCAAACAAATTGCACAAGAATCATATCAATTTTCCATATAATAATCTAAGGGGAGAATTCTAAGCATATTGAATAACTAGAGAATTTTTTTGAGTTCAATGATATGTGGAGAAAGGTATACATATCCCCCACTCTATAAGTAAAAATGTTTTATTTTATTTTATTCCAACACACTCTTTCATATTATATGTGTTTTATAAGGGTATATAATCACAAACACAATGATTAGATGTTGAGATAGTAGTTAGAACATCTAATTGTAGGATTATAACATCTCAAGTATATATATCCTCCCTAATAGTGATTTATGAGATTCTTGTTTATGTAAATATATTCATTCTTCCTCTAGTTGAATTTGATAAATGTCTTACATGGAATATCTCCCTCAATGAAGATCCCATATCAATAATCAAGGATCAGAAGTTATATTCAATATTGAGAATCAAGCTATGACAGTCTATTAGTTCAATGATAAAATTGAACACTAAATTAAAATTACTTTTATCATATTGGATTTGTTACCTATTAATGAGGGATATTTATATCAGACAGTTAGGGAGAAACTCAACATTGAATATATGACCATTATACGGGAGTTTTTTGATGTTTTTCTAGAAGGGATTCCATGAATTCCCCGAAATATTGAAGTTTTTTTTTCATATAACACATACATGGTTCTACACATCTTTAAATGAATCCAAATAAAATAAACCCAATTGACTTATAGGAAATACAGAAACACCTCCATGATAATCTAGATAAGGTATTAATTTGACGAAGTTATTCACCATAGGGTGTACCTATCCTTTTTCATAAGAATAAATATGGGTCAACTAAACCTTTCATTTCTTATGGTAAGATAAAAAATAAATATTAAGAATAATTATCATCTACCACATATCAATGATCTATTTGATCATTTACACGGATATTAGTATTTTTCAATGATAGATCCTTAATCTAGATATCATTATCTATGGATTAAAAATTATAATATACCAAAGTCATACTTTCATATAATGTATGTTCATTATGAATTTATAGTAATGTCATATGGACTTAACAATTCACCTTTTATCTTCATGGATTTAATGATAATAGTATTGAGATATTACCTAGAATAGTTTTTGGAAGTTTTTATTGATGATAATCTTATATATTTTATGAATAACGTAAAGAATAAATAACTTTTTCAAATTTCATTAAAGACACTAAGGAATGATATGATATATGAAAAATATACCGTTTGATAATTTTGGAACAAAAAAGTATCAATAATGGGTCATATAAGTATATTGAAGAAAATATGAATTGACCCTTAATTGAAGGATGTTATTGAGCAATGACCTCAAAAAACTGTAATAATAGATATCCATATTTATCTTGGTTTGGATGGATACTATTGAAGGATTGCGGGATATTTATCACAATTATCTAATCCAGTAACCAATTTAACTTATAAATACTTTATGTTCTTGTGGATTGAGGAATGTGGTGAGATTTTTAATGAACTAAATCGAAGGTTAATCATCATGAATGGAATTACACATCCATGTTGTGAAAATGTGATTGTGATATATAGTGATTCATGAAATAATGGATTAGTATGATTTATATTGAAAATTATATGGTGATAGCACATCCCTATCATCAATTGTAAATTCATGCGGAAAACTAACTGAATCACGATTTTGACCATCAATGGTATGTTTTAATTGAATAATTTTAGGAATTATCAATATCATGAAAGGTGTGATATATATACTAATCATAAAATCATGCAGTACATATTTATATATAAAGAGTAAATTATTTAATAGAATATATGGTTTGAGTTAATAAAAAATTAGGAATATTCAACACATTACCACCATGAGAAGATGAAAACGGTGGTTGATGCTCTATGTCAAAAGAACCACACTAGTTTTTTCGTGATGAAGATTTAAAGAGTTCAATTTTTTTTGGGTTTAGAGAGGTTATATATTGAAATATTGAGGGTAAGAAACAAATATTATATTTCTCATATTAAATTTAATACATCAATACCTGATAGTATTAACATGTTTAAAGAATATGTGGAATTATAGAATATGGATAACAATGATCTTGAGTTTCACCATAATCTTGCTGGAATGATAATGTTTAAAAAAATAGTATGAGACAGATTAATACCATAATTAAATAAGGATATATTTGATGAAAATAATCGTTCATAATTGTATATTAGTCCTTGAAGTATTAATGTGTATAATGATATGAAAGAGTGTTTTATGGTATAAAATGAATAGGCGAGTTATGAAATATTTATAATGATTCACAGTGTTTTGGAATGTTGACCATGTGAGATAGAATTATAGGAAAACATTACCATGGAATTAATCTTCCGATTTCCCAAAAAACTAAGGTTTAAAAATCCATTTAGTTTGCAGTCTATTGCCTTATGAAATCATCACATTGTATCTATATTAGAGAATATTTATCTCTTTATAATCTTGATTGGTTATACATTAATGATATTGTGATATTTCATAGAGTACCAATATCAATTGTATCTGGTTGTGATTCAAGGTTTACCTAAATGTTATGGTGAATCCTTCAATAGAACATGGATATATAGTTGAGTTTCAGTACTTCTTACCATCCTTAGAAAGATGGAATTTCTGAGAGGACCAATCAAAATATATAATAAATATATAGATATTTATCTATGTATTTCATAGGGATTAGGATGAACATATTCCTTTCATATAATTTTATTATAGTAATACCTTTCAGATGAATCCAATTGATTCCATCAACATAAGGAAGTGAAGTCCTCCAATTTGTTTGGATGAAGTTGGAGAAATAAACTTATTAGTAAATTTCTTACGATGGAAATATTATGGAACATTATATCAATTCAACATTCCATACGGGTGAATCCAATTCAATAAAAAAGCTATGCGGATTATCATTAGTGCGATATTGAATTAAGTGTTGGTTACAAGGTATTCATACATTTATCTCTTTGGAAGAGGGCTATGATTTTTTAATTAAAGGGAAAGCTAATTCCCATATATACCAATCCCTTTGAAATTTTAAATAATATCTAGATGGTGGCTTATCACTTGGACCTACCACTAAATCAAACTTTTGTTAATGGTGTATTCCTTGTATATATACTGAGAAATAAAATCATGATCGTTAGAATGTTTTAAACTTAGAGTTTATACCACTGGATAAAGATATGTATTATCAAGAATAACCAATAGAGACTCTATGCCATTGAGGGAAACATCTACAATAAATACCACTGATCATGTCACTATTTTGGGGGAAATCATAATATTAAGGAAGTTATGGGGGAAACTAAGGATGTGATCAAGAAGAACTATCCTCAGTTTTTTTTATTTTGGTAATGTAATTTTGAGAGTAAAATTCATATAAGGGGTTTAGAATTTAACAACAGGATATTTTGTGATGTATTTCATTAAATAAATCTTCTTTCTATGTTATATTTCTTTACATGGAACTTTGATATTTAACAAAACATAAAAAACAATTGAAATATCATTTCATAGCCATTATAGTAGTTTTTATGAATATGATTAAACACATAATGAAAAATAGGTAAAATCATTCATTTAATTGATTAGGTCATAGTAAATAAGTATTTAATTTTCAGTAAATCTATTTTATGGTTCAATAATATGTTTTCTTAACAAATTATTTCTATTGAAGGTTGATTATGGAGATTATATTTAATTTCTTCAATATTAAGAAATTGAAATTGAATTTTATTAATTTTTTAATTCACCATTCAATATTATCTTTAATTCAGTTTTTTTACTAAAAATATTTATTCCAGGTTACTATGAAAAATATTGATTTTTGTAAAAATAAATTTTTATTTCCACTAAATAATTTAATTTAAAATTAAAATTATATTTTTTTATTTGTAATTAAATTGATATAATATAAATTTAAAATATAATTAACTAATTAATTTCATTAGGATCATAATTTTTCTTTATTTTGATATATGTCATTTTTTATGTTTAAGAATACATTTTTCTGAAAATTGTTTTAATGTGCATAATATTATTCCATTTTAATTAATTTAAATAACCCAAAATGAGTAAGATAATAAAGTAAATTTAAGTATTATATATATATATATAAATATTTTAATTTAAATTCATATTAGAATTATTACAAGGCATATAATTAATGTATGATCATCATTTTCTTGAAAAGTAAATTTTCATGAAAAACTGTTTTCATCACTTTTTGTGGATTTAATTTTAAAATAAATTATAAAAATTATTTCAATTTAAAAATATTAAATGGATTACGTATATGTAATAATAATATTTAAAATAATTTAATAGGTCCAACATAATTTTTGGACCTTATGAATAGTGACCATGGTAAATCTTTTTACTATTGTAAAAGTTGGAAAACATGGATAAAACTATGGGGTAAAAAATTAAATTATAATTAAAAAATACATTTATAATATTTTATGAGTATTTTTTTCACATATATTACTTAATAATTAATAAATTAACAATTTTAAAACAATAATTTTATTTTTGGAATCCATGATTGATTTTTGTTAAATATACGTTTATTTTATTGAAATTTAAAACTCTTTTTTGAGTCTTTTCAATCAATTGAATGGTTGAATGATATCACTATGGTTTTTATTGATTAAAAAATATTAAAAAATATATTGAATTTTTAATTAACATTTATATTTATACCAATTTAATAATTTAATTTAGGGTGAAATTATGTTTACTCTTAAATCAGATATTTTACTGAAAACTGTTTTCATATGTTCTACGCTCTTGTATTAAAATTAATTTATCCCACCATAAGAAGTTAAATTTGATAAATGGATTATAAATTATTAATCAAAATTTATAAAAAAAATTTATAAGTACTCTTTTATTGTTCGTCAAATAATTATGTTTTCAAGGTAAAAAATTAAAATTATCATGCATAAGGATTAAATTGGATTAAGGTAGTTTAACTAGAAAACAAGGGTTATAATAATTAAAAACATACAAAAATTCTATTTTTTAAATTATATTTAAACCCAATGGAAAATAATATTTTAATTTGGGGAGCCTAGGTTCAATTTTACTTGGTATTTATATACATATATATATTATTTAATATTCTAGGTAATTCCACGTGACTCATTTCTCTCCCCAATAAATGTATGCAACCTCTACTCTCATCAATATACATTATGATCCTTATATAATTGGAAATCACTACAATAATAACTTTATATGTTTCTTCCTTATGTTATAGAGCCTATAGTTTTTCAAAAATAATATTCTTTATTGGATTATGAAGTAAGGAAAAAGAGGTTTCTCAACCGAGAGGTGAAATTCTTAACCAGATATTTAATGTTTTATTTATTTAAATAATTATTATAAATATCTTTTGAAAATCACAAAATAATAACTATAGGATCATGAATAAACTAATATTTTATTCTGATTATAGTATAACCATTTTATATAACATTTATTTCATATATAAAACGAAAACATCGCTTGTGTGTATGTATGACTTACAGTCTCCATGTGGGAGTATAATTAATTTTCCATAAAAACATAAATTAGATTTTTATAAATATGAAATTAATGAATATATATGATATATATGAAATTATTATTATTATGTAATTATAAATTCAGATATATCTTTTTTCCATAAAATTTATTGGAAAACGATAATGTTGTTAATGCATATGTGCAGACTACCACCGCCATGTAGGGATGCCAATCATTTTTCATTTATTCACTAAAATAATTCTAACAAGGATATATTGTCTTAATATATTTTATATATTAGGTGTAATAATTATTATTAAATGGTAAATTAATGTTTATCTTTCATTATTTTAATCCTTTAAAAAGTAAAAATAGTATTCATTCGTACGTACAACCTACAATATACATAAACATTGTAATTCATTTTTCTATATATATATATTGACAAATTATTATAAATAAATAAACATTGAATGAATATAATATATATAACAGGAATATAATTCTATAGTTAATGGATCTATGAGAAATATGCAATGACCAAAACTACCGAAACAAAAGTTACAAGAAAAACGATACAGTTAACACTCTAAAACAATGATTTTAAAAAATAATTTTTAATATATGGGTGATGAAATATTATAAGTGGAACCAATATGAGATTATAATTATATATAAAGTTATGTAATTCAATTATAATAAATCTGGATTTACTATACAGGAGGTTAAAATATTTTACGAGGCTAGTTGAACTTGAGGTATTGGATTCCGTCAAAAATTTTACTCCATTGAGATATATTTGGTATTACGCACCTATTTAATTTGATGTGGTGTATATAATGTAAAATTTATATATTTATAATTAATATATATTACATCAAGATGATTACTTCTTTATAGGCATTTACTATTTTTGGGAGTTATAATTTAAAAGTTACCCAACAGGTAAAAATTGATTTTACAATCACATTTAATAGGATAACACATATTTTTCATTGAATATATCTTATTATATAACCTTAATAAACTCCATCATATAATATCAAATTAATATTTTATGAGTTTCCATATTTTACAACAAATTTTTCTCTATTTTTCACTTGGGACAAATAAAAAATGGTTTTAAACAAAAACCGATCTCATTTTATGAGGTTTATTTTTCTTTCATGTCAATATTATTTCAAATTTTTTTATAAAATTAATTATTATATAATCAAATAATTTATGAAGGAAATTATATTTTATACTTGATATTTTAATGAGTATTAAAAGAGACCATTCTAATGCTTTCTTAAAGGGACATTTTCTATTTTCTTAATAAAAGTCAAAAGGAATATTTATTTTTAATGTATATGGAAATAAATGATTTTCCTACCACCAAAACCTTTTTGTTCTAGTTATATTATTCTATATATTTCTAATGATTTTATAAATAAATGTATTTATTTAATTCTTATTTCAATATATTTCATTCATTTTCATCATTTTTCCAATGGAAATGTATTTATTATATTTTATATCTTATTAATATTATGGTTGTTAACATTATCTTAAAATATTCACTTTTATTGTGATAAATTTTACATGGAAATTAAATTTCTCTTATATATCCATATTATGTATATTTACTGATTTCTTTATTACCTAAACCATATATTATTTATTCATATGGTCTTTTACTATGATTGACTGGGGAAATATTAATATTTAATATTCATTATTCAATATAGATATTTATTATTAAGCCACACTATTTTGAATTAAATTGATCTTTATATATATAATGAATTCATTGGACATGTAGTGATATGTGAAACCCATTTATAGATATCCATGTGAAGCATTGAAAGGTCTCATGAGGTAATCTAGTTGGTCAAAATTATTTTTTATGTTTTTTGTGTATAATTAAAAATATATTATAATTTCATGGAATAATTAACTAATGGTAAATATATCACGATATATGAGATCAAGTATTCTAGCATTAGGAATTTCTTTGTAATGACCCAAAGTTTTCAATGTAAAATTACCTTATTATATTTATGTCCTAAAAACACAAAATAATGAAATACTAAGTGATAAGTGACCTTTAAACATAATTTTGTCACCCCTATGATTGGAATTTTGAAAATACAACACACACGGTTGTGTTCAAGATAGTTTTTTGAGTCTAATGAAACAAAAATAATTTTTGGCGAATAGTAACCTACCCTTATGAATAGTAACCTACCTTTATGAATAGTAATATGACCCTTATGAATAGTAAAGAAGAGTAACATTACCTATGAATAATAAAATAAAATTTAGACATCATAGAAAGTGGTAATTTGACCTTAGTAAACGTTTTTGGTATTTTATAAGTCATAAATAATTAATTATAATTAAGTAATTAATTTAAATGAATATTTATTCCCTTGAAGTGTATTCATAAGGTATTGAATCAATGTGTAATAGTTTTTGGATAATTTTATAAGACCCTACATAATTTTTGAAAGAACTGTAAAATCAGTTTTAATCTTAAGAACAGTTTTTTTAGTAAATTCTAATTTTATTTAAATATAAAATTAATACTATTTAGAAAATTAATTTTGAAAAATGGACTTCATTTTTGGATTCTACACGTCGAGAAATGGTTGGGGTAAATTTTTGGGATTTTTCTGAGATACTTAAATTTTTGATGAATAGTGGAATCTGATAATTCAAAATAAATGCTAATTAATGTATTAATTGAGTCACTGATGATGTTCTGCTGATGTTAGCCCACTTGGTTCGGGATTACATTATAAAATTACTATTATTGGTCGTTCCAGACTCACTATTCCTTTTATTTGGTGAAATTAATAAACTAATCAATTTTATATTAAGAAAACCCCTCTCCCCACCAGTATAAAGCCACCCTTCACTCCCTCTTTTCCTCACACCTGTCAAGCTCCAAGCCTCACCTAAAATCTGCCGAAACACCTTCCCTATCCTCTCCCCCACTTCCAAGATCTTCTGGTCTCATCAAAAGACCAATCCTAGCTTCCTTAAAGAGGATCTCAATAGGATAATTTTAAAGGTAATTTCTCTCCCTCTTCTCCTTTAATTTCCTTTCAAGTTCAAGTTCCTTTCTTGCTCTCTCCCCACCTATCTTCATCCAAATTGTTCTGTAAATCTAGTATTATATATATACTATAATATTATGATTCTAATGTTATATTATATCACCCCACACCCTTTCCCTCTTCCTTTTATTTTATTAAAGAAAACGTTGTTCATGTGGTGATAATTTATCACCTTCAAAAACAACATGATCTTTTCTTCCATTTCTACCTTCAATCTGGTCATGAAACCATTTTTATGGTTGAACCAGAATATTTTATATGTACTATGTTCTATTTTATGTTCTGGAAATAACATATGGCCATATTACTAAGTTAAATGTTAAAACAAGATCGTTGTGATCCAAAACCACCCAAATTAACCCAAATAACCATCATTAAATTTTTATCCAGTGATTCGTCCACCTGGATCTAATATAATTCACTACAAAATTGTTAAAGCTACTTTAATATCATTAATAGCATGTAGTATCAGTTCTGGATGTTTACCCATGATCTACCAAAACATCAATTTAATAATACAAGTGGACCGCTCAAGAAAACTATAAAAACGAACATCCCCAAACCATGTTTTTAAACTCTATAAGTCATCCATGGGAACATAATATGAAATAATGAAACCATAATGAACCCTATTAATGTATAAAAGGTTCTTGAATTTCTAATTAATGAATATAATGTCATTATGTAGGACATTAAAGAGAAGGAGGCATTCGAGTACAAGGTAAGGGGAAATCTCGAACCCAATTTTCTTCCTTCTGGTTCTCCCTCTTTCACTACATTTTTGATATGGTTACTCCTCAAAGATCATTTGTTCATCATTTCCTTTACTTTAATGTGATATACATTTTTGAACTGGTTTTTATGTCCATTAAAATGTTTTCCAAAAGAACTCTTCTTTCAAGATCTCACCTTTTGCCTCTTATTCAAGGTTGATGGTTCTTATATCAAGTATGTTGTTCCCCCTTTATTTTGGGAACCCAATGCTTATGAATGTGATATTATGAGATGAAACCCATTCATTTCCAGGGGTTATTTATGTACATTATTGATACGTGTTCTATGTGTCAATCATGATAATGATAATGTTATGATGTGACGGGTGCGCCCGGAATTATATAGCGCAACAAGAATGTTTAAATGTGATGAGTGCGCCCGGAATTATATAGCGCTCCAATGCATTTGGTAAAGTGATGAATCTCATGAGTAAATGTGAAATGATGTGTGAACATGATGCTATCTTTTTTCAAAAGCATGTATGGTAGTTAACCACTAAGATATGATGTTTTATTTTTATGCATTGCCACATTTCAAGTTTATTGTTTATCCTCCTCTCATGTTCATGATCTTTGCCTATGTCGTGATTATGCTCACCCCATGATGTATTGTTCTTATCGAACCTCTAAATGGGCTTCTATCTCACCCCTTTTGATGTATCTCCTCAGGTGTCAACATGTACTAAGGAGAGGACAAGTGCTACTAATAAGGTAGCGAAGAGGAAATTAAATAAATGTTTATGGTTGATGTTGTATTTGTTATGTACGGTCCTAGTATGCCCAAGACACTAAAACTCTGGATCCTCCATGTGTAATACTATTATGTTGTTTATCTTTGGAATGATGTAATAGTAATGTAAGAAAAGTTCAGGTCACTATAGTTGGTGTCAGAGGAAAGGTTTAGTTAATTTGGAAATTAGGATTAGTGAACCCTAAAGAAAACCTCTACCATTTGACTAGGTACAATTATACGCACAAGGATATTTACCTAGGTATCCCATATGTTATGTTTTTGGTATAATTGTTTAAATGAATAAGTTATTCATGACTTGTTTACTTATGTTTTGTTCTAACCTTTTCTATTTTAGAAAATGGTGGGAACCAGGAGAAATCAGGCCAACAACTCTTGTGAGGGCCAATGCAATGATTGCCCGAACGACATCCCCAATTATTTTAGAGGTGGAGTTCAAAACTTCATGGCGATGATTTCCCAAATATCTAGGGTTATGAATAATAACCATAATAATGGGGAACGTCCTCCTTCACCAAAGAGGGAGCAACTAGCTATAGAATTTTTATGCGGCAATGACCACCGACGTTTTGTGGATCTTCCGACCCACTAGTTGTGGAACAGTGGGTCAACTCCATAGAGAAGATCTTATCTGTTCTTCACTGTTCAGAGACAGAGAAGGTGACTCCAGATGTTTATCATCTTGATGGAGAATCTGATCAATGGTGGGCTTTGATTAAGAACACCAAGCCAAGGGATGAAATTGAAGAGATAGAATGGGAAGACTTTAAGATAATGTTTCCTAATAAGTAATTCCCAAGAACTCTTCTCACGAAGATGGAGAGAGAATTCATAGAGCTCAAGAAAAAAGAATGAGAATCTGTCAAAACCTATGAAGCAAATTTCACAAGTCTTGTAAGGTATGATTTGGGTGTTGTTATCAACAATGATAGCAAGATTGATAGATTCATTAGTGGATTACAACCACATCTTCGAAAGGCTCATGCAATTCGAGAATTTGGGAGTTATGTAGATGTTGTTCGTTGTGCTCTAAAAGTGGAGATGGAGTTTGGAGAATGGTCCCATGGCTATGGTGATAAGAAATGAAAGATGGAGTTTCAAGCTGGTTGATCTAGTGACAAAGGTGGGAAGAAAATTCGACCCACATGCCAAAAATGTGGGAAGTTGCACCATGGGAACTGCCTCAAAGGTACGGAAAAATGCATTATGTGTGGGAAGGAAGGACACCAAGCTCACGAGTGTTGAAAATACATGAAAGGGAAGGATAATGTAGCCGATTAAAGGAGAGAACCACTCTCGGTTCAATGCTAAAACTGTAGGGAGCTAGGGCACTATTCAAACTAGTGCACTAAACCTCGAGCTATTGAGGGTAATCAGTGCCAAAAACCACTAAATCCAAAGGAACAATGGAAGGCTTATGCCATCAGTACTACGGAGGTGGAACATGATACTGAAGTCGTACAAGGTACACTTACTATTCACTCAAGAATGGCAAAAGTCTTATTTGATTTTGGTTCTACGCATTTTTGTATATCTTGCATGTTTGCTATAACTATATAATCGAAGCCCCAAAACCTTGAAGTAGTGATATATGTAAAAACACCAAGTGGTGCAATCATTGCAACCCAAGTGTTTGATTCTTCTCCTATTGATGTATGCGGAAAGATTCTTCCCTTAAAATCTTGTAATACTTTCGTTGGTGGAATTCGACGCTATAATGGGAATGGATTGGCTCTCGTTATATAGAGCACTATCAACTGTTGGGAAAAGGAAATATATTTTCATATTCTGAACCATCCCATGCTCCTCTACAAATTCAAGGAAGATCATGAATATCCTTTGAAAAATCCTTCAATGGTGTGCATGTTGATTCCCTATGAAGAAGCATACCTCGCCCAAATGGTTGAGTCAAAGGAAAGTTCCATCCTTGAGGAAATGCCCATCATAAGGGAATACAGCGATGTATTTCCCAAAGAGTTACCCGGAATTCCCATGGATCGTGAGGTAGAGTTCTCAATTGAACTCATACCCAGAGATACTCCTATCTCGAAGTGCCCCTATAGGATGGCTCCTATCAAACTGGAGGAGTTAAAGAAGAAGCTACAAGAGCATCTGGAAAGAGGGTTCATACGCCATAGTGCATCACCTTGGGGTGCACCGGTGCTCTTTGTAAAGAAGAAGGATGGAACCATGCAGCGGTGTATCGATTATCGGGAACTCAACAAGATCACCATAAAGAACAAGTATCCTCTCCCAAGGATTGATGACTTGTTCAACCAGTTAAGAGGAGGTCAATACTTCTCAAAGGTGGATCTTCGTTCTGGATATCATCAAGTAAAGGTGAAGAAGGAAGATATTAAGAAGACTGCCTTCCGTACAAGGTATGGGCACTATGAGTTTTTGGTGATGCCCTTCGGACTTACTAATACCCCTATAATATTCATGGATTTGATGAATAGAGTCTTTATACATTACCTCAAAAAATTTGTGGTAGTGTTTATCGATGATATTCTCATCTACTCCAAGAGCAAGGAGGAATATGAAGAACAGATAAGACTTTTGTTGGCGACATTGAGAAAAGAGAAGTTGTATGCCATGTTCAGCAAGTGTGACTTTTGGATGAATCAAGTCATGTTCTTGGGACATGTGATCAGAAGCGAGGGAGTTTCCGTGGACCCTTCGAAGACAAAGGCAATTGAGGAATGGCCCAGGCCCTCTAGTGTCACAAAAATCCGTAGTTTTCTTGGTTTAGCTAGGTAATATCGACGTTTTGTGAGAAACTTATCATGATTGTCAAGACCACTAACTAAGTTGACAAGGAAAGGGGTAAAGTATTAATTGACGGAAGAATGTGAAGGAAGATTCAAGGAGCTAATGAGAAGGATGATCACTGCACCTGTACTCACACTACCGAAAAGTGGAGTAAGTTTTGTGATATACATCGATGCTTGAAAGAAATGCTTGGGTTGTGTACTCATGCAAAATGATAATGTGATAGCCTACGCCTCACGACAGTTGAAGATCCATGAGCAAAACTACACAACGCCTGATCTAGAGCTGGAAGCAGTGATTTTTGCCTTGAAAATCTGGCAGCACTACCTTTATGGTGAGAAGTGTGACATATACACCGACCACAAGATCCTAAAGTATACATTCACACAAAAGGAGCTCAACATGCATCAAAGGAGATAGTTAGAGCTAATCAAGGATTGTGATTCCTCTATTCACTATCATCCTGGAAAGGCGAACAAGGTAGCTGATGCTCTAAGTAGAAAATAACCTGCTACTCTATCCATGTTGAGGATTGAGAAAGACCCTATCTTCTTGGAAATGAAAAGGATGGATTTGGGAATCACACGGGCATGAGATACATCGTAAATTGCCCAAATGATTGCGCAACCATCCATCCAACAGAAGATTAAGGAAGCACAAAGGGATGATATGGAGATACAAAAGAGGGTGAATGCAGTAAAGGAGGGGAAGCTGCAAGAGTTCCATATAGACGATGATGGTGTGATTCGTTTTGGAACGCGGCTTTGTGTGCCTTCATCACCCGGGATAAAGATGGAGCTATTGGATAATGCACATAGCTCAACATTCTCTATCCATACTGGAAGTACCAAGATGTATCGTGATCTCTGAGAACAGTTTTTGTGGGATAACATGAAGAAGAAGATTGTAGAATACATATCAAGGTGCTTGGTATGTCAGCAAGTTAAAGCTGAGCGACAAAAGTCCAAAGGTATGATGATGCCATTGCCTATACCCCTGTGGAAATGGGAAAATGTTACTATGGACTTTGTCACGGGTCTCCCGAAGACGTCAAAGGGAAATAATGCGATATGGGTTGTGGTTGATCAAATCACCAAGACTGCCCATTTTATCGCAATTTGGGAAGACCTATCACTTGAACAACTTGCAAAGATATATGTGAAGGAAGTGGTGATACTGCACGGTGTTCCACTCTTGATTGTCTCTAACTGTGATCCAAGGTTCACATCTAAATTCTAGAGGATCCTTCAACATTATTTGAGTACTGAATGAAATTTCAGCACGACCTATCACCCACAAACTGATGGCCAGTCTGAAAGGACTATGCAGACACTTGAGGATATGCTAAGAGCCTGCTCTCATGAATTCAAAGGTGGTTGGGATCAGCATCTCCCATTGGTTGAATTCTCATACAACAATAGCTTCCACTCGAGTATTCAGATGGCTCCGTATGAAGCTCTTTATGGGAAGCGATGTAGAACTCCAACCTGTTGGGATGAAGTTGGAGAACGAAAGCTACTTGGTCCCGATCTTGCTCAAGAGATGACAGAGATGGTTTAAGTCATCCAGAAACACATCAAAGCTGCTCAAAGTCGTCAAAAGAGCTATGCTGACAACTGTCGAAGGGACATGGAGGTCAACGTTGGAGATAAAGTCTTCCTTCGAATATCTCCATGGAAGAGAGTAATGAGATTCGGGAAGAAAGGGAAGCTAATCCCAAGGTACATTGGCCCCTTTGAGATCATTGATCGTATAGGATCCGTGGCCTATCATCTGGAACTTCCACTGAATATGGATCATGTTCATGATGTGTTTCACGTATCACTACTGAGGAAGTACATACCAGACGCCTCACATGTACTAAACTCAGAGGTGGTACAGATGGAGGATGATCTCTCCTATGAGGAGCAGCCGGTAAAAATTTTGTACCGAAGTGATAAGGTTCTACGCAACAAGACAAACCGCCTTGTCAAAGTGTTGTGGAGGAACCATAAGTTTGAGAAAGCAACTTGGGAACCAGAAGAGGCAATGAAGGAGAAGTACCCACACCTGTTTGTGTAAAGAAAAATTTCGGGGGCAAAATTTCTTAAGGGGGGAAGAATGTAACGACCCAATGTTTTCAATGGAAAATTACCTTCATATATTTATGTCCTAAAAACACAAAATAATGAACTACTAAGTGATAAGTGACCTTTAAACATATTTTTGTCACCCCTATGTTCAGAATTTTGAAAATCCAACACACACGGTTGTGTTCAAGATATTTTTTGGAGTCTAATGAAACAAAAATAATTTTTGGTGAATAGTAACCTACCCTTATGAATAGTAATATGACCCTTATGAATAGTAAATAAGAGTAACATTACCTATGAATAATAAACTAAATTTAGACATCATAGAAAGTGGTAATTTGGCCTTTGTAAACATTTTTGGTATTTTATAAGTCATAAATAATTAATTATAATTAATTAATTAATTTAAAAGAATATTTATTCCCTTGAAATGTATTCATAAATTATTGAATCAATGTATAATAGTTTTTGGATAATTTTATAAGACCCTACGTAATTTTTGAAAGAACTATAAAATCAGTTTTAATCTTAAAAACTGTTTTTTTAAGTAAATTATGATTGTATTTAAATATTAATTTAATAATATTTATAAAATTATTTTAGAAAAATGGACTTCATTTTTTGGATTCTACACATCGAAAAATGGTTGGGGTAAATTTTTGGGATTTTTCTGAGATACTTGAATTTTTTATGAATAGTGGAATCCAATAATTCCCAATAAATGCTAATTAATATATTAACTGGGTCACTGATGATGTTCTGCTGATGTAAGCCCACTTGGTTCGGGATTAAAATATAAAATTACTATTATTGGTCACTCAAGACTCAATATTACTTGTCTTTGGTGAAATTAATAAACTAATCAATTTTATATTAATGAAACCCCTCTCCCCTCCACTATAAAAGCCACCCTTCACTCCCTCTTTTCCTCACACCTCTCAAGCTCCAAGACTCCTCTAAACTCGGCCCAAAAACCTTCCCTAGCCTCTCCCCCACGTCCAGGAGCTGCTGGTCTCATCAAAAGACCATGCCTATCTTCTTTAAAGTGGATCTCAAGAGGAGAATTTTAAAGGTAATTTCTCTACCTCTTCTCCTTTAATTTCCTTTCAAGTTCAAGTTTCTTTCTCGATCTCTCCCTATCTATCTTCATCCAAATTGTTCTGTAAATCCAGTATTATATATATACTGTAATATTATGATTCTAATGTTATATTATATCACCCCACACCCTTTCCCTCTTCCTTTTATTTTATTAAAGAGAACGTTGTTCATGTGGTGATAATTTATCACCTTCAAAAACAACATGCTCTCTTCTTCCATTTCTACCTTCAATCTGGTCATGAAACCATTTTTATGGTTGAACCAGAATATTTTATATGTATTATTTTCTATTTTATGTTCTAGAAATAACCTATGGCCATATTAAAAAGTTAAATGTTAAAACCAGATTGTTGTGTTCCAAAACCGCCCAAATTTACCCAAATAACCATCATTAAATTTTTATCTAATGATTCATCCACTTGGATCTAATATAATTCACTATAAAGTTATTAAAGCTACTGTAATATCATTAATAACATGTAGTATCAGTTTTGGATGTTTACCCATGATCTACCCAAACATCAATTTAATAATACAAGTGGACCGCAAAAGAAGACCATAAAAACGAACATCCCTGAACAGTGTTTTTAAACTCTATAAGTCATCCAAAGGAACATAATATGAAATAATGAAACCAGAATGAACCCTATTAATTTATAAAAGGTTCTGGAATTTCTAATTAATTAATATAATGTCATTATATAGGACATTGAAGAGAAGGAGGCATTCGAGTACAAGGTAAGGGGAAATCTCGAACCCAATTTTCTTCCTTCGGGTTCTCCCTCTTTCACTCAATTTTTGAAATGGTTACTCCTAAAAGATCATTTGTTCATCATTTCCTTTACTTTTCTGGGATATACATGTTTTTCACTGGTTTTTATGTCCATCAAACTATTTTCCAAAAGAACTCTTCTTTCAAGATCTCACCTTTTACCCCTCATTCAAGGTTGATGGTTCTTATATCAAGTATGTTGTTTCCCCTTTCTTTTGGGAACCCAAAGCTAATGAATGTGTTATTATGAGATGAAACCCATTCCTTTCCATGGTTTATTTATGTACATGTTTGATATGTGTTCTATGTGCAAATCATGATAATGATAATGTTATGATGTGACGGGTGCACCTGGAATTATATAGCACAACATGAATGTTTAAATGTGACAGGTGCGCCCAGAATTATATAGCGCTCCAATGCATTGGGTAAAGTGATGAATCTCATGAGTAAATGTGAAATGATGTGTGAACATGATTCTAGCTTTGTTCACAAGCATGTGTGGTAGTTAACCAATAAGACATGATGTTTCATTTTTATGCATTTCAACATTTCAAGTTTATTGTTTATGCTCCTCTCATGTTCATGATCTTTGCCTATGTCATGATTATGCTCACCCCATGATTTATTGTTCTTATCTATCATCTTAATGGGCTTCTATATCCCCCCTTTTTATGTATATCCTTAGGTGGCTACATGTACTAAGGAGAGGACAAGTGCTACTAAGAAGCTAGCGAA
This sequence comes from Viscum album, assembly GCA_963277665.1. Lineage (NCBI taxonomy): Eukaryota > Viridiplantae > Streptophyta > Magnoliopsida > Santalales > Viscaceae > Viscum > Viscum album. Next base: position 1,360,236,522 of record OY728162.1, on the reverse strand, counting down.
GAAGAAATTAAATAAATTTTTATGGTTGATGTTGTATTTGTTATGTATGGTCCTAGTTTTCCCGAGACACTAAACCTCTGGATCCTCCATGTGTAATACTATTATGTTGTTTATCTTTGAAATGATGTAATAATAATGAAAGAAAAGGCCGGGTCGCTATATTCTTTCTTAGAGATTTTACTTATTTTTATCCATGATATCACATCAGTGATATTATCCATGGGTTCATTTCATTCTCATGTTATTGATTAAATGGAACATGTTTTCTATTACTTATATATAGATATTTATTATGAATTATTTATTATGGTAGCTTCCATTTCATATACACCATACTGAGTATATGAGCCTACCCTTTATTTTTTTCTTTTCCTAGGATACAAATATTGAAATTCTAAATAATATCATGGTGGAGATAAATATTTTGTGCAATGTATTTAATATTTAGAATGTAATATAGGAATCATGTATATATATGTTTGTTCATTTCTACTAAAATGATTTATCCTTAGTGTTGTGATTTCTTTTATCTTAATCCAATTTATTAGTGTAGACACCAGATCTCGGTTACTATAGCAGAGGCTTCTACATAAATTTCCTCCTTTAATTGGGTGACAATATATTTTATTATAAATCCTAATCATAATGTAGGGCAATCATGTTGGTTTACTTGTGTTAATGTTTATTATCCATATATTATTTAATATATGAACTCAGGTTTATGAAAGGTTAATTGGGGTGGGGTGGTGATTACATATTGAGTTATCAAACACACACTCTACATGTGCCCCTATGAGAAAAGTACCAATCTCATTACACATTATTTAGGTAATGAGAAATCATATGATTACATGGTATAATTTCTTAAAGACTCTCATGATTATGTGATTCATTTGGTACTATGTAATGTTCATGTGGAGTTATTACATAGGTGTTTTTTGGGATTTTTCTCATGGGGAGTTTTTATATGTGTGTTTTCCTCTTAGACCCTCATTACACATTTTCATTGGTTATTGTCTTTATATAAAATTTTTTATAACTTTTTATCAATTGGTAATATTTGTATTTGTTATGGAAATAAATATTATCAATATGTGTATTCATTATATTCAACTTATTTTATTATCAATGTATCTTGAGAATAAAGTTATTTTGGTGTATCCTAATATACTTGTGGCTTAGATTTATGTTATCCTAATGGGTCAAGTTGATTTTTTGATATCCCATTTATTTCTATTAGTTTTATAATCGGAAACCATCTCCCAAGACTATTTTACTTAACCATTTGGATTCACCTAAACCATTGGAAATTTGGAAGTATGACTGAAGAATTGAAATGATTTCTACCTTTTCCATTTACATAATCAAGTCAATTTCATTACACCACTATTTTGACCAACTATGGGCCTGAATCCCCAATAAGCGTTTTAAAATTAAAAAACTAAAATAGAATGTCAAAATATTGTTAAGAATGAATATTGGATGTAACAGGTACTTATTCTACATGCACTAGTCATCTTATTATCTAATAGGTATCGGGTTCATGCCTTCCATTGGCACTAGGTATAGGGTTTTCACTGTTGGAATATTTATAAGATATGTAGTGAACTAAAACCAGATACATTGTGGCCTTATATAGCCTCTAAAATGTATTTGATTGATAGTTGAACCCAAAAAACTCACTTTGTGCCTCCTACACATATGTTACCACCTCATACACATGAACTACAAATTTTTAAATTATTAGCCAACCATGAACTCCCAAACTAAATTTGAATTTTTTTCAATCTGTCCATGTTCCACCCTCTTCAAATCCTATTATTTTTTGGGTTCCCTATAATCATATTATGCTGGGTTATAATATCCCCCCACTCAAGGGTAATGAATTAAACATTATCAAAGAACATATTGAAAATTTTAAAGTAAATATACTAAATCTTTAGTTATGTATTGTTGAATTACCATATGGAAATATACCAATTGATTTTGATTTTCCAGGAAAAGAATATATAAATCAATTAGTTAATTCCCCCAGAAAAGGGTATCTTATTTAATCAATAAAATCATAGATCACATACTCTACCAGCTAAAGACATCACGATACTATCGTGATTGTTACACCTTCTATTAATTACATGGATTTTCCTCTTTTGGGACAATTTCAAACCCATGATAATGTAGGATTACCAATACAATGTTAAAAAAATAATACAAGGATGATTAAAACATAATAAATATTATTTGATTAATATATAATTTATTTTACCACAACATGGTTACTGGATATTGAATTTCAGTGCGCCATAATAAAGAGAGATAAGAAACTATACTCTAGAAATGTATATTTTACTCATACTCCACCCGAATTATACAACCCGAGTATCTCAATATTTAGTGGAATAAATGTAAAAACCAAACATGTTTCCCATTTTTATTCCCAAAGTGGCCTAATGTTGTGAACATGGAAAATTATTTAATTAATTTATATATTTTATGAACACCATATAATAAATTTCAATAATCTATTACAATAATTTAGTACTCATGTCCATATCAAGTTAGGATCATTATGAAAAAGTTAATTACAAATTCAAATCCAATTGAAGGAAAACAGTCATCCATGATATCATAAATTTCAAAAAGATTAAAAATAATATAGTATTAGATTTCATTTCTATAAAATCTTTATAACGTATCCCACACATATTAAACATTAATAATATAAATTACATTAAAGTTAATTATAGAAAATATTTGATGATAAGTAAATAAATCTCATTCTTCCAAAGTACCCTACTATATTCTAGGAGCTTCTTAGAAAAACTCATCTCATGGAAAATTCTATTAACTAATGAAAAAACCTTTCATAAAATTCCATGATTCATTGTAAGAAAATATTAAAATTTAGAAATATCTATTTTCACTATGAAGACTTGAAAAATTGAGATCCTTTTCCCTAATCCAATACAATTTTGCAAAGTGTGCCTCCTAATAAATAACATAATGAAAAATTCCCTTTTTTAAGAGGTTGTGGGGAATGACCTATTTATAGAACAAAAAAAGAAAATACTCCTTTGAATATAGGGAAGAAGAGTATTCCCCTTACAAGCATAGGAAAAGATCATAAAACAAACAATACCCAAAAGAAAAATGGACACAATGGTCCAAAATGATTAAAACATCAAGAACAATTACAAAATGAATCACATCGCCCCACAGAAAGTCAATGAAAAATTTAATTATATTCGTCAAATTATGCTTCCCCTACCGAAATGTTGAACTATGCTATAAACTTTGGGGATGTCAAAAGTGAATCAGAGGTACAAAACACATTGGAGTAGTTGAGAAGCATATCATGAAGGCCAAACAAAACAGAGTATCCAAGAAGCACATAATGGATCCAGAACACTCTCGAGAATCTGAGAAGCACATCAAGATGGAAAAAAGCACTTGAGCATCAATAAAGTAAATCACACATCCAGAACACAGTGGTGGTGGTTGAATAAGTGCATCACAGAGGCCAAATGCTTGAGAGAAGCAAATAAGTGTATCATATAGTACATCACAACATGACCGAGCAGTCCTACCACCCACATGAATGTGGAAAGTTGATAGGAAGATAGGTGTCAACACACCTATTTCTCAAAAGCACTTCCCATTAGGAAGTTCTTGTGAAGAGATCAATATACTGTTAACATGATGAAACACATTACCATAAAAAACACCTAGCAATTTTAAAATCTAGGAAATCATCCGTCCAAAATGATGACAGATGGATGATGATGTATGTTTGCACACCCATCCCTATTTCGATAATGCAAAACCAGTGATACCTACTAGATGTTGTACCTCATCCAAATGAAACGAGACCAGATCCAAAATTCATCAACTCATCAACAAACATTCAAAACAATGGAATGAACTGAAATTTCTAGAAGAGTACCAATGAAGAATGATACATCAATACATGAATAATATATAATCTTCCCATCCTAGAACTATCAATCAATATAAATCAGAACAAAATAACACCTTAGAGTACTAATTTCTAAAAGTAACATTACTCTATAAACGATTCCAGTCACTCCAACACATCAATCTATATATAAAAACCATCAATCCCACTACAATACATCTAGCATGACCGTTGACCATCACTCAAAATGTGACCGACACTTAACCTCTAAACAAATTCATTCAAAGAACTCAGGAGAGAGACCATAGATCAGCTAATCATCATCAGATTTTCTTCACAGAGTACCATGAATCATGGAACCTAGAAAAACACCGATCCAAAATAGGAAAATATATATCTAAACTGATATCCATGGAATGTATGAAAAAATGAAGGATTCAACATGAAATGAAAGACCAAAAAAGTGGAACTAAAAAAATGACTAAATGAATTATCATATAATGATTTGTGAATGAATCATCCTTATAATAAGAAAAAATAATTGAATATGTGAATCCACCATGAATCCTCAATCAAAAAAATATTTAAGAGGATATCAACATCGCCAGTTTGGGACATAGAGAACCCTAGGAGAATAATACACTCCACTTGTAGAGTACATATCCCTTTTTCATTGAATATCCAATAATATAATATAATTTATGAGAATGGTGTAGAGGTTTCATAACCTTGGGAGAATAAATAACATGGTGTATTCTATGTGGAATATTCATTTCTAGAACACTTTAATTTTCTTTGAAATATAGTTTGATATCACTCTTAAATAATAGTAACATTAAAGAGGTTGGACTATGTGATCACCCCAATTATTGACCCTTCCTCCAATTATTGGGTCATAAAATACAAGAATAATTTGACTTTATCAACATCATTTAATGAATTTTGGATGGGTATAATGTTTTTTTGGTATCCCTAAATTAGAATTAACATAGGTTCTAGAGAATACACAGAAACCATGGTATTTATGGTAACAATGACTCTCAATGAGTAAATAAAATATGTTCCCATCATAAAAATCATATTTAAATATTTTCATAGATATACATAGAGATGTTTGAGATAAATTATTATTTAATAGTTCAATATATAATCATTTCATATTTTTTATAGAAATAAATAAGAAACTAATAGAATTAATCAATTATATAGTGAAGTGGTGGAGGCAAATGTTGATAAATATTTTATTCCCAATTCCTCAAGGATGTCCAATATGAAAATATGGATCCATATAATTATACCCATTATGAAGAAAAATAATTAAATTAAAGCCTTCATTGACTTAGGGGATATGTAATTTAGTAATCAAAGAAAATTTTATTGATCCATTGTTCAACTCTTAAGCCTTATAATTCTTGGATGAGTATTTTGATTATAAAAAAATTCAAATAGATCTTGAATTCTATGAATTAATTCCATTTAGGTAACCCCATGGGTTAATAAGTACAAGGTTATTCTTTTTTTCCTCGAAAAAATCAATTCTGATTATTACAAGGAGATACACAATATATTCAAACCAATAATTTATTAGTCTATTGAATATTATTTTTATAATTTTATAATCCAATCAAAACAACAACAATATAAATTTACTATTTTTAAAGTGGTTTATCTCAACTCTGATCATTCAAACTGAAAATTAACCCACTAAAGTATACAATTGAAGAATCATTCAGATAATAAATTGCAACTATGAATTAATATCATGATATTGATGTTATTATTAAGAAATCCAAGGAAACATAGGAAATGAATCCTCCTTAAAATATTTTAGTGAAAATAAGAGTCTATGTGAGGATTTCCTACATCAAGATTTTTTTTTTCAAAACATCATATAAATGTGTATACCATTCAAAAAGGTGATGATGAATGTGGACGTTTACCAATGAGGTTAATATTAAAAAAACCATTTCACAACCTTATGAAATATCTATCACAGCCACCAGTTAGGATTATTCATGTGGAATGAAATCCTATTATCCACTATAAAGTTACAATTAAAAGGCCAATCGATGACTTTCTTACCAAAAATATTGATATAGGTAAATAAAAAACCATTACTTTCATATCTAGATAAATTGGGAACTTGATAGAAGAAAAAACATATCGATAAGAATAATTACATTCAAATATATGTAGTATATAAATTTTTGTGTCATCTGTAACATTATAAGTGTCACTTGATCCTTTAAATTGATCCATTAAAGTATACACATCATGGTCCTATATTGAATTGATTATTAGAGAGGTGTTATGTTATGATCTAGTGGTTTGTAATAAATTTGATTTACCATAAAGTGACACATGGGTATGCTTGAGAATATTTTTAGGAAGAAAACTATTGACTATGATAATTACAATTAGATATGGAACTACCTGATGATGATGTTTTATTCATCTAGGACGTTTCTTTATAAATTTAATCGTATTAATTTCTAGTGAAGATATAATGTATAAAATAACTTGTTCATTTCAAACTGAATAAAACTTGTAATTATGAATCTAAAATTTCTAGTGAATTTGTTGTTTTTTCCAATTCTTTTGTGTAAATGATAATATTTTTATATTTTTTTCACATAGGATAATGCATTATATTAATCATTGGGAGATTAGGGCCTATATCCAAGATTTATTCTAGTCTCACATTAGTGGTTTCAATCCTCTAATAATTTCATTACTATGATGATATATTTTCCTAAGATTTAGTTTTCATGTCCAAAATGGAATCATCTAATGATTTTTATATTTTAAAAAACTCTCATAATCTCATGAGATATTAATGTATAATGGGAATTATTTAGAATTTATCCAATAGATTCTCTTTGAGGATTCTAAAACATTCTTTATATAGAATATTAATATCAATATGATTGGTGAGTCCATTCTATCCAGAATAAAAATATCTAACTCTATCATAATCTCAAACCTAATAGGTGAATTTTATTATATTCTTATTTTCAATAAATTGGTAGATGGATTGTTAGATGAATTTGTATCAAAGTTTATTCAAACTAGAAATTGATCTAGTGATAAAGATGTCGTACGGAAAAAATGTTGGACACTAGTAGGTTTTTAAAAAACTTAAGAGTATGTATTCCTACTAATGTTTAATGGTCCCAATAATTATTCAATAATGATACAAGAACATGGTGACATAACAACTAGAATATTTGTCAAAATAATTTTCATATATTTCTTAATACAAAACACTCTATATTATGTGAATTGAGATATATTATAAAAATATTATTATTTAAATGTGACCATTATAACATAGTTAATGCATAAAAGAGAATTAATATGTATATCCACATTATAAAATATATTCTTAATGGTCCAAATCAAATAAAAATGTATTGATTAATTATTAGTAAATAATAATTTTTTTAGTGATTTCTTTTAATGATATAAAATGCATTTTCTTCAAAAGTGGTTTCTTATTTAATTTTGTACATGGAAATTAAAATATATTTCTACCCCTTTAAGAAATTTGATTTTATAAAATTAAAATATTTTTTGAAATTATCATAATTTTTTTCACTAGATAAAATTCATTGATTTTTCTAGAAATATTCATTTATCACTGAATAGTGAAAATACAGATTTTCCAAATACTATCGTTTCCTTTCATTAAATAAAAAAATAAAAAAATTCCATTCAATGTTTGATTTGGTCATAAAGTTAAATATGATCATCTTTATTTAGAATAATTTGATTAATGTCATTATTATCAGTATTTTACATGATTTTGATATGAGTCATTTTTATTCCTAAGAAACATTTTTCAAAAAAAATTATCACATTTTGTAGGTATACTTTTCAATAAATTTATAATACTTATAATAATTAAATTTGATAAAATGATTCTATATCTGGAATTAAGAGATTTCAATTTTTTAAATATATCCTTTTTTCATTATGAATTTTAATGGTGGTAAATATTCGTCGCCTTAGTATGTATATTATGGGTAAAACCATGTTAAAATTTTAGATAAGGATTCAAAATTTCACTAAATGATTAATTTATATTATATTATGGATTTATTTTTTCAATTTTCCTAAATTTATCAATAAATACAACCACTTTATTCCATATTTATTTGATATTGACCGCCATATTACTTTAAGAAATGAATAGAAATAAAATGTCACAATCTTGAATTTAATAACTCTAATATTTTTTGATTAGTATAAAAAGATTTTTTATTTGGTTTTAAAAGTTTATTTTGAATATGAATTATATTTTTATAATTGTTATTTTTTTTCAATTTTTAGTTATTGAAAAATTACATTAAATTCTTACTCAATACCGACACAATATTTATTTAAATAATAGAAAAATATAATAGATGATTTTAAAAATATTAAATGTAATTATATATGGATAAATAATTATGTTATAAAAATTTAATATATTATTATATCATATTGGTAATGTTTTAAAATATTTTATTATAATTACATATTTTTTTGGACCAATTAATGTATAATTAAATTAATAGTGTTAAAAATGAAAATAATGATATTTTATGAATATAAAATTCTATTAAATTATATAAAAAACATAAAAAATATTGAATTAGGTCATAGGGTATAACAAATAGTGAAAACATTCACCCATTTTCCACTCATGATCCAATTTTTACCTTATAAGTAACATTATAACCCTTAAAGATGGATAAGTTCATTAATTTGGATAATATTAAAATTGGTTTACCGAGGGAATGAATATAATCATATTGATTAAAATTCCACTAAAACCGATATAAACATCATATGATATGGGGTTTTTATCCATGGATTATTATTTTTATAATCTAAGGGCGTTTGGAATCATCTTTTTTGATAATGCATTATTGACATTTTAATTATTTTAGTAACTCCATGTGTGTAATTTCCTTCATATTTAAAAGGAAAAAACTTTCTATCAATTATTAAAACCTTTTTGATCCATATATATCAACCAAAACATGAACATTTATCTTATCAATTTCCATATCCAAAATTTAAATTTTTTTTGTCTTCTTAAAATGACATTCCAATGGTCCTTAAGAAGGAATCGAATGAAATTCTATTGAAGAAGAGGTAACCATCTTCATTGACACATTCAAATTTCATTCTTATTCGAAGAAATATTTATTTGGTGCACCAATAATAAAATAATAAATCCATAATGATAAATATAATTAGTTGTTATTTTTGTAGAAAAATACTTTCCATCTATTTTTATCCCATGAAAAGTGAATACATTGCTTTTGTGTACATAGAACATACAGTCTCAACATAGCGATGTAATTCATTTTTTTAACAACATTAATTAGATATTTATAAACATGGAAATTATGAATATATATGACATATATGAAATAATTATTCTTTTGAAATTATAATATCATATCTACATTGTTACCTTACAATTCATTAGAGAACAATAATGTCACTGGTGTGTATGAGTGGACAACCACCTCAACGAAGTGATATGATCCATAAGTAATTAAATCATTAAATTGATGGTAATAGTGATATATTCAAATAATATATAGCATATTTATGTTATTTAAAATATCTAATAAATTTTAATTAATATTTATCTATATTTCATTTCATCCATCGAAAAGTTAAATCTGTGCTTAAGAATACGTATGGCCTACCGTATCCTAGAATGATGTGAGTAATAGATATATATATATATATAATGGGTCAATATATATATATATAATGAATATTTATGATGATTTACATTTTGAAGATGATGTAACCATAGAAAATGTATAAGGACAAGTATTACGAAACATAAATTATGAAGAAAAATGAAGTAGTTAACACACTAAACACTGAGAATAATAAAAAATTATTTACAAACATATAGTTAGATTTTAAAAATGGATCATATATGATATTATAAATTTGTTTATGAATATTTTATATAAGTATAATAAATCTTAATTTATTGTACCTGAGGTTAAAATCACTTACAAGGCAAGTCGAACATGAGGTAAGGGGTTTACTATTAGAATTTTAATTCATTAAGTTATTATTATCATTTATTGAGTATTATTCAACAAAATTATTTTTCACAATATGTATTATTTTATTACATTTTATATCCACTAGTTTGTTTTGGATTTAATATGTTTTGTCCTAATCACTTCATTGATTAATTTTCACCTCAACATCCTTATCATTGTATGAGATTTTGTCTAAATATCGACACAATTGAGAAATATTTGGTATTAAAAACCTATTTAAATTTATGTATTGTATATACTAAATATTTTTTGTATGTAAAAAAAATATTAATTAAATATTATTAATTATTAAATTCAGTTTATTCAATAAATAGGTTACAATTTTAAATATTCCAAAGAGCTATGAATTTATTATACTATCACATTTTTTGGATTTTTTCTTATTTTCACAAATATAATATTATAATATATCCTTAATTATCAATATTTATTTCATATCATTTGGGAATTTAATGGTTTCCAATTTTTTCCACCTTTTCGACATTTATTACTTAAATCACAAAATGAAATATTTAAAATAAAAGCTGATCTTAATTTTCATTTTGATCGATTATATTTTTCTTCTATTACATATTATTGAAAATTGTTTTCCAAAACTGTATTTTATTACTCAAATGATATAATATTGAAATTTTAAGATATCAATGAAGTTTGAAAATATTTTTGTTTAATATTTATATAGTTTTCCAAATGGTTAATTTTTTTACTTTGTTTAAAAAAAATCGAAATGAATGTTTTCTTTTCAACCTAAAAAGTGTTAATCAACTTTCCCTCCATCATAATTGTCTTACTTACGTTAAATTTTCTATAATTTTTCAATAGTTTAATAAATAAAACTAGCTAATGAAATATTATTTTAATATCTTTATTCAATTTTCATTATCTCCAAAAAAGGCATGATTTAACAAAATACCTACAGTATTTATGAATTGATGGCCATATCCTATATCATGATTAATTTTTTAGTCATTAAATATCTCTTGAAATATTTAATTTCATGTGATACTTTTTTCATTCGTTAATAAATTTATCTAAAATATATATTATTTTGTGTCATGGATATGATTATTTCCAAAAATATATAACATTTATACATACGCTATTTTACCATGAGATTTATTTGATTGATGGGAGTAATATTGATATTATGAATTCTTTACACAGTATTGATTTTTTCTATAATAATAATTGTTTAGGAATAATAATTTATCATTCAATATTGGATTAATTCCTTAAAACTTCAATTAATTATAGGGTTCAAAATTATGTATGACCTCATTTCAACAACAGAACTCATGAGAAAAACTAATTTTCAAGGCTTATTAAATGGATTTTTGGTTTATATGAATGTGTTTTTTAAAATATCAATGAATAATTCTTTTTGGGTATAGATATCATGTTTTTTAGATCATGATGTTGATAATTTTACATTTCCTTCATTAAGATATACATTATCATTATCCTTGAGACGATTGCATTTATTGTTTTCCTTGGATATGTTACACGCTCATTTTGTTGACTAAATGGAATTTTTTTTTAATTATTTATCATTCCATGCTGATTATTAATAATTTATTTATGACAGTTTCAAATTTATGTAACACTAACTAAGAATATGATATCACCCTTAATTTTTTTCCTTGCCCCATGATATTAATAAGGAATATAGGGATTCATTCAAGGATGATTAATATTTATTTTACTATGTTTAAAATTTTATTTTCAATGTGTTATGGGAATCTTGTATGTATCTTTTTTTCCAAGGCCACTAAACTAATCATTCATCTTGGATGAGATCTGTTGTATGTTGTAAAATATAAATTGGTAACCACTAGATTTTGGCTACTCAGGTCAGGGTTTTTGTAGTTAGTATTAGAAAAAGTACCGTATAAACCCTATGAAATAGATTTAAGAAAACATAGATTAGAGAACAAATCCATATGATTGAATTTTAGAATAATTTTACGTATAGTATATCATCCTAAAATTTTGGTAAGGTTGTGATTGTGTGGTGTCACAATAAGTACATCCCTTTCAGGATACTACAAGTCGATTTGGTTTTGGAACAAAATCATTTAGGGGTAATAACCAATAAAGGTGATTCTCAAGTATATCATGGCTATAATTCTTCGGCATGATGACTGTGCCCTGAATGTGCACCTAGTTTGACACTCCCAAGGATTATTCTCAGGCTATTTCACATTTTATATGTAATCAAATATTATTTACTCGAATATATGAAAACCAATAATAATCTATGTTAGACCTATGGTATATTATATTGAAAATATTCTATCATGATTAAAATTTCCTTTAAATGATTTTCCTGATTATATACTTTCGTACTATAATTATTGTATCTCATAATAATATTTATGGTTTTAGTCAATGTCTTGATTTGGGAGGAATCATTTTAACAATAAATGTGATAGAAAATGAAAAAATTACGAGGAACAAAATTAGATGATTATTATAGTGAATGATACTGTGATTATTCTCAACCAGTTATCATGATATATGATTATCAACCTATACCTTAACTAAATCCTAAACTCACAAAAGAAGAGAATAAAAGTGTTTTATTTGATCTTAGGTGGTGGAGACCACTGAGGAAGGAATATCAATTTAATTTATGTCATAAATTTTAAAAGAAACACTCTATATAATGTCTTAATGTAATTATAAAAACTTTTATGTGTGGAAAATTAGTGAATGGATCAAAAACCTTTATTTAAAAAATTAATAGATTGATGTAGGTTTATAAATTTCAACCCATGATTAAATTTATAGTAAAAGGTATTATATTTAGAGAATATGGGGATTCTCTAAGATAATGTCTTAATCTAATGGTTTACTCATAGACCAAGGAAGGATATATTCTATGACAATCATTGATGTGTACGTATTGAAGTGGTTATTTATTGGGATTTGAGAATTTTTTCCTATATGTATTATATCAATGATATTATGGATGTAATAATTACGAGACATCTAAATATTTCCCCTTGAAATATTTTATTTAAGGATTTTAAATCATATGATATAAGGTACCAATAACCAAGAAAATCTATTTAGTAGTAATTTGATAATTTTTATATATGAAAAAGTGATTTTGATATTTATTAAGTAAATGTAATTGTATCAGTGGCCATGGAATTTTTCTATGATTTGATGAAAAAATTATTTTGGACACTATTGATAATTTTTAATGCATTTTCAAATTTAGAGATTTATTTTTTATTTTTTGGGAATAATGATTGTGTTAGATATTGTATGAATTTATGTTTTTATGTGAGGATAACATAAGAGTTACGAATACCATCATGGGTTAATAATATTAATGATTATAATAAATTCAATATCATAGATACAACTTTTGTGGTTTTAATTGATATGATTTTGAGGTGACTTGAATATTTTAATGTGTTTAATCTATTATGGTTTAAATAACCCTTAGTTTTAGTATGTGATTTGATATTAAGTAAATAATGTTTTAATTAATAAAGCGGTATAAATATAATTTATGATGTAAAATTTATTCATAGATAATGTGATAATTTTATAGATATTTATGGTCAGAAAAATGATTACTTTTCATGGCAGTATCATAATTTTAGTCATGATATTTTATTCTTAATTTCACTACATTATATCTTTATATTTTGATTTATCCTAGAAAAAATGATACTTTTTAGTATTCTTCATTGGGTTGAGGTATATGTTACCATTTTATTTAACTTTGGTTTTAACATGAAATATTATTTGGAAAGAAAGAAATTAATTTTTTGGGGATTTATTCTAAAACGTATAAGATCACCTTTGAGGTTAAAATATTAATTAACTGAGTTTATTTAGGTTAATTGGGGTGTTGATTTATATATTTTTGGAATAATCTATTTTGAACCATTTGTGTTATTGTCTACTTTTTGAATTAATATTTCTTCAAATAGTGGTTTTTACATTTGGGTTATTATCTTAACTTGCATTAAACATTTTAGTTTGGGTAACTTTTTAAGTGCAATAAAAATATCTTATTATTCATTTATGGATCGTATTATTTGTTAATATTAGTGTTTCAGGCATGATAAGTCCATTTTGAATATTCATTTCTTAGAGTATGAAATCATTTATAACTAATTAAAAGCTATCCAAATAATGAAATTATTCTTATGAAATTTTATGAAATAAAGTAAATATATTTTATCATTTTCACTATCCTGACAGTAAAAGAAACAAATAACATTTTTAAAATGATTATGAATTAAAAATTATGTCCATTTACATTCATTTATGATCAATTTATGATGTTTTCACCCCTCATGAATTTATGTTTTTTGGTAATTAAAATATCGTAACAATTTACTATGTCACTCTTAATCAGTCCATTTACATTATATTTATCTTCCATGATAATGTAATAGAGTTGGTGTCATATATACAATTTTTTACTTTGATTACATGAATTTTTAATTATATATTTTTCATTTTTCTGCATGACTATGATGTCATTATGTCCTAGAGTATTTTTTTCCTTCAAAAGGTCATAGATGTAAATAGCTATGATGAGAACATTGATGTTCTATGGATGTATTCTTAAATACAGTTCTGTGGATGGATGAAATACTGTAATGTGACACATAGTATACACACCTTCAGGTGTAATTACTCATAAGAAAATGAGACATCTTCTTATGAAGATCGTACTTGGTAATCTTCATGATGCGAAATTATGATAACATACCCATCAGTAATAATTATTCATATTTTGGTGTCATCGGGTATTCCACTTTGCAAGTATATCTAATGGTCATTAGTTTTTATTATTATCATTAATCTATGACATGACTCAGACACTTTAATTTATTGACAAAAAACAGTCACACCATATGTTGGTGGGAAGTGGGGAATGTTGGGTGTGTCACTAATTCCATGTTATTAACGGATAAGTTGAGGAACGTTTTTTTCCTTCCATTTATTGATGTTGATATCTTATTCCTTTGATTGAAATAGAACTGTCACCCTATATTCCATTGCTATCATGTAATGATGAGTTTAATAAAAGTAGTCAAATAATGATGCATCAATCATATTGGTTAATTAAACTATCATGAAACTTATATGATGTGATATTTTGACAAAGGGATTATGTTACACAATGAGCGTTCATATGTGGATGTTGTTGTTCGGACATTAAGTTATTTTCAATGGGTACCATGACCCATTTCTATATAGTAATCATGGACTTCATGAAAGCATGCTTAATTCCAATGAGAATGAATCTTAGAGGGTCACACACTATGTGTTCTTGGTGGTCTCGGTCATATTATATTTGAATTTAATTAACAGAATAAATATTATTCTCAAGACCGATGAATAATTTTATTCATGTTAAAATGATCTCATAAATTAAAAAACATTTATCCACCAGATTGTGAATAAAATATATTTTTATATTAATGAACATTTAATAAATATTTTTTTTCTAGGTTGTAAATAAAAATATTTATTTACGGGAAAAAATATTTTATTTAAGAGTTCAATAAATGAAAGAGGAGTTGATACGGACCATGACCATGTCTGTTGATAAATTAATTATTTTCAAGTCAATAAATAATGTTTATCCAGTTGGTCTAAGAAATAATAAAAATGTTGTTATCATTTTGAGGCATGGTATTTTATTTTTTTTCTATTTGCATAAGTTGGAACATCAAAAATAATGTTTTTCTTATTATTATTATATTTCATGAGTTTTCACTAATATTTATAACTGTATTAAATTGATTTTTCATAAATAAATATTGTAACTAAAAACCCTTGTTAATTAATAGGCATGTAATTTATTGTGCCAAATCCAGGGAAATAGAGAACTGTTGAGCCAGAAAATTTCTCTCTCGCCTCCTCTCATCCCTCCATCTCAAGAACGAGTGAAGATCATCAACAATGAAGAATGAGCGATCAAGAACGATCTATACAAGAAAATCTATTTTCTGCACTAGTACCATGACAATGAGTGGAATTGTTCATAGAAAGTTGGATCACATTAGGATAACTACTTGTGGGGATCTACTTTGAATGCTCATGACCACAACAAAGACAATCAGGAAGAGTCATTCCAGACAATCAAAGATCATCAACGAAGAAGGTTCCAAAGTCCCAAGTATTTAATTTCTTTTGAAATTAATTAAATGATTATAAACATGATATGAAAGATCATCATTTTCTGATCCAGTTCTTTACTTCTCTTTATTTAAATTGTTGATTTGAATATGTTGATTCTGAAATTCATCATCGTATTGATCCAAGATTGGTTATTGCTTATGAGAAAAGAAATATTGGGCCCTCCCTTCCTCCATTATCCCATCCCATTCGGATACGACATGTGTTATTAGAGCGGGATCATCATGATTTATTATTATTTAAATAATTATTTTATGACTTATGATTTAATAATTTATTTTCTTTATATATGTTTAATAATTCTTGTAAACTGAATTTTAGTTCAGTTCTTCCTCTTTTTTTCTCACAGATCTAATAGAAAAAAATAATTTTTTTATTAATATTAAATCGAGGATCTCATTAGTAGGCACTGATGATTCTGACGAGGTAACACGATAGTACATCTCATGTATTTGGAGTTACTCACCGTGTAATCTACTATAAACAACATGTAATCTTGATTATACACCATGTATTTTTGTTTAGTGCATCGGGAGTAATTGGGAAATTACTAAAGCTGTGTGATTTAATTAAATGTGGTGTAATTAATACATACTATGAATGTTGACTATTATATATTAGCTCATGTTCTGTCAGATTATATTAAATATGTACTACTAGACATGACATGTAATCACTTCGGGTCGAGGGCCAAATCATGTGTCCCAGACATGGTTAATATGATATGTAACTGTATAACCCAGATAAAACTTGGCGTGTGCCCCATTGGACATTCCATGTAATCAATGATTTCCGAAGTATGTGTAACACAATGAGTCTCTATTCATGTACTTCAGAATAGATGGTTAAGTCAGTATACACTATATATTTTAAAGTACACTCCGTTTACATTGCCAAATCAGAAAAAATTAAATGTTTAATGTTTCTGTATTGTTTAGAATCACATATCATGGAGATTTGAACGGATTTTCACCATGTCACCTCTATGGTTATGGATGATAATCTCAAGGAAATTCCAAAAATGATTAAGATACAATGTTTGAATAATTAAAATAATAAATAAATAATTTATGAACAATTAATAATAATAATAATTTTTAAATAATTGAATGCTAGTTTTTTTAAATAAGTAATTGGTTGCACGTATGTGCAAGATATTGGTTAGAGAAGACCTTTGTATATGATTGGTTTTATTTTAATCTTTTTTATATTAAATGTTGGTCATTCATACTATATCTCTTCATTATTAAGTAGGACTCATGTGCCCATAGTATATTTTATGTAAACCCCCTTTTTACCCCTCAACTATGTGTTAGTTAAAAACCATATGTAATTGATGGACCTAAAAAACATGTGGAGGAAGTTCATATAAGGATCCAAGGAGAGACCAATCCAAAGAGATTCAAAGGTGGATATGTTGAAAGTTGTAGAGAAGAACCATTAATGGTTCAAGGTGTTTCTATCCTATGTTAGTGTTTTGTTTATCAATCGCTAGATAAAATAAAAATTAGAATAGCTCATGATTATGTGATTTAACATATTTTATTTAAGCCAGTTTCATGGTTTATCATTATTGATATATTCTCCTGGCTACATTATTAATGAATCTACAAGAATGAAATATGGAAGTTAAATAAACCAGGCCTAGGAATAAATATTATGATGACATGATTGATCCCTTAATTAAGTTACATTAAATATTAACAAAAAATTATATAGATATAATAAGGCTATTTATGTATTAGAGATAAAAATCCATCCATTTAATATTAAGTCAGAGTAAGCCTTCTGTTACATGATTATCGGAAAGAATTAATAAAAATATGTTTTTGACCAACCCATGTTGGGACACATACTTTTATACAGGAAGATATTATGAAATTTTTTATATTAAATAACCATTTTACATCATGAGGAGCATCCCTTGAGAGACACGGTGTAAATTTGGAGGGAAGTGTTGAGAAAATTTGGATTAGGATTTCTGGACTAGGGAGTCCACTCAACAGATCAATGATCTTAATGCCTACAGTTGGCAAAGACCTGTCTACCTCAATACTTACATATTTACTGACAGACCCTTTTTGGGGTTAAGAGATGTGGAATATGGTTCCCTTCCACAAGAATGTCATAGAACCTAGAAATTCAGAGTTCAATGATGAAGTCTATTGGGAATTGGTAAAATAGTGGGAGTCATAATAAAATTATTTTATTGTTTATCACAAAATGTAAACATAAATTACTAATTATCTTCTCTTTTAATTGTATAATAAAAATGACAATCTTGTCAAGCTCACTATCCCTATGATTAATACCAAATAATCACAAAATTATCTCTGGTAGTATGTTTGGGGAATGTTTTAGATTCCTTCAGGTCATTCTATGCCATGAACAGAAATCTTACGTGATGGATTACTCATTACCAGATCTACCATACCAAGAGGCAAGTGATGAATTGTTTTTGGTCTATGAAAAACATGTGAATGATGTGGTCAACATTCAATGTTGGATGTTTTCATCAATGTCTAGGAAACTGACAATGTCTCATGAAAACATGGATGCCTATATCATGCTTGAGAACCTCTATGGTATTTACCCGAACAAAGAACGACATAAACAGTTTGAGATCTCAAAGGGCTCTCATTCTCAGTAACCTGTGATTGGGTGCCCCAAATGGGTCTCTCTTATTGAATGTCATTGGATACATTGAGAACCCATACGTTTTAGGTTTTAAACACCACAAAGAACTCTGTACAGATATCTTTCTTGCATCACTTCCTTAGAGCTTAACCTTTTACGTTGTGAATATAAATACAAACAACATTATCAAAATCGCTACCAGATTTTCTTATCCTCCTTCACCTAGTGTTAAAATACATGAAGAGTAAAAAACCATTTGTTTTTATGGTAAATAAGAGAAAATAGAGTGGAAATATCTTTAAGAAAATATATTATTCACACACTTCCAAGAAGAGGAATATCAAAGGGGAGGCAAGGGAATATGTTATTGTTAGTTTTTCATGTGTAAAGTGGGGCCGCATGAAGAAAAAATGCACACATCCTAAGAATTAAGGGGAAGATTCAAGTGTATCTATTATCAAGTGAAATTTATCTATTTATAAAAATAGGGTATTATATTCAGCTTGTGGTGGTCATATATGTATCCAAATACAAGAAGAAAATAGATTCAAGTAAATTGAAAGCGGGGAGGTAGATATATGAGAAGCCAAGGGAGCTAGAATTGATGTTGTAGATTTTAGGGTCTACCACCCCATATTGCCAACTGAGATGATCATGGTGTTTAAGGGTTGTTATAATGTGCCATCGATAACCAAGAACGTTATTTTGTTGTTTAGAGTAGATACATATGGATTTATTTTCTTGTTCAAAAAATGAATGTTTCTTCTTTTATAATGATATTATATGTTTTGGCAAGACACATTTTTTAAGGACTTTACGTGATGTATTACAGAAACCATTTAATAGAAATTGGAGACAAAAATACTTCACATGGCTCATATCACCCCCAACATTAGCATCACATGTTAGGTCAAGTAAATTAAAAACGCTTAACAGAACTACATCAAGATGGATATTTATATTCATTCAAACTAAAACCACTCTGTGTATGTCACACATTTTTACAAGGAAAAATGACCAAAGCCCCATTTAGTGAGAAACATGAATGTGCCAATGATCTTCATGAATTGGATTACATTGATGTATGTGAAACATTTCTAGTTGAAACAAGGGGTAGTTACTCATAATTTATAACATTTACTGATGATTTTAGTTGATATGGATAAATATAATTAATAATTTATGAGTTAGATTCCATTGATATGTGTACGTAACACATGATCAATGTCGAGAATAATCTAGGTATGGGGATTAAGAAACTCTGCTCACTCCTCCTTACATGCCTTAGTGGAATAGTGTAAGAAAAAAGAGGAATTAAACCATTTTGTACATGGTGAGAACAATGATGAGTCCTACAAGTCCTCCATTATCCTTTTTGAGATATGTGATACAAACAGCAACACACATACTCTACCATGTACCAACAAAATCGATAAATCGTATTCCATATTAGTTTTAGAGTGGAATAAAAACCATGTTATTGAATTTTCATGTGTGAGGAAGTGAAGCATTTGTTAAAGCCTATTCAGGTATGAAACATCCACGCTGTGGCATAAAGTGAAATTTTTTAGATACCCCAAGGAAACAAGTGGATATTACCTTTACAACCCCTCCGACAAGATGGTTATAGTGGTATGAAATTCCATGTTCCTTGAGAGGGAGAACATCCCCAAAAGAGATAGTCTGAGCGAGATAGACATTGATGATGTTGATGATCAAGAAAAAAAATAGATGGTATAAGAGAAGATTCCCTATAGATCAGTGAATGAAGAATATGTTCATGAAACACAATAACTTTGTAGGAGAACAAGAGAGGTTAGAGAACTATAATGGAATGATTTTCTAGTCACTAAGGTTGTGTATAACACCCAGAGACATTATAATATTTTCCTTTCTAAATTAATTAAAATTTTTTTGCTTTATTTTTTATGAAGCACCATGCTAAGATTATGATACACACAATAATGAGTTGGCTTACGTTACACAAAAGTCAGAGTTTTATAGAACATCAGTATATTAAAAAAATATTATAATTTAATATTATATATAACATATAGGTTATGAATAGTATTAACCATATTCTAAATTTTATATATTCCATATAATTTCAACATTCACCTTATGTGTTTCTTAGACATAATATAAGACCCAAATCATATTTGGGATAATATAGGAATTTTTTAAAAAATGTAGTTTTGATGCATTTTGATGGAATGCCCATTTTGAATCCAATATTTGAAAATTTTAGATATTCAATTTGACAAAATAAATTTCATCTTTTTGAGATAGAAATCATAATTTAGTTTGGTTGATTTTTTTCTTTTTTTAGATATCTTTGGTATTTTGACGAACATGAGGTTAACACACCCTCAACTAACAGAAAGTACTAAGTAAGGGTTAATTTCATAATATCATTATTATCTGAGATTAATTATGCATATGAATTTCCACGAAATATTTATCCATCATGTCCATTTTTCTTAAAAATGATTTCAAAAGGAATCATTTCATGGGTTTATGTAACGTTCTCTTTAATTAAAATAACATTATAAATTTTTTAATGATTTATTCTTCTATATATCATTCTCTAATGTCCATGTTATTAAAAGATTTTTACGAATTTATATGGACATGGATGTTTTAATGTGTTTATTCCTTTCAAAGGTTTGAAAGGGGTATGGAAAACATTGATTAAAAAATATCTTTCAAATGTCCTCATTTATAAACTACGCGGCTTTTAATGTTTCAATGTAAAAAAACATATTTCTCACAAAGAGTTTTATGAAATTTATAAGATTATTTGGATATATGTTAACATCCATTAATAGATTTTTATTCTTAATTATGATTTGTTTATTACGATACAATATTTCATATTGTATTGAAGGGTTTCTAATATGTTTTCTTGTGGATGTGCTATTTTAATACCATTCATGGTAAATGGTTAAAGTAACAACGTTTCGTATTTTAGATTCAAAATTATTATTTATTTAATGTTTTACCCTTCTCATATGAAGAATGTGTTGGACTTCGTAAATGATGAGTGTGGCCTGCTATAGCCCCTCGATATATTATTTGGTCTCATGAAACAAACTATATATTGAATTAGCCAAGGCCTTGACCATTTATTTTCAGATATAGATTTGGCGAGTCCTTAGCAATTTATTTTTTCAAGTCTTGGTCGTGGCCTTGATCGGATGTTTCATATGTCCAAAATTATGCATGCCCTCATTATGAAATCTGTTATCAATATTACATGTGATTATTTGAATAGTAGAATATTCATGTGAATGTTAAAATAGAACTACATGATTTATTATTGCCATATTATTTTCATGTTTATGTTTAAAAGTCTTTGGTTTCAGTTTTATTCCATCCTTAATGTTTATAATATTTTACGACATCTTCCGCTATATTGTTTAACCTTACTAAGATTCCGAGCTCATCCATTTTATATGTTTTATTTTCCTAGGATTACAAGAAATGATTTATGATTGTTATTCATGGTTAATATTGAAAAATAATAGAATTATCAAGTAAGGGAATATGTTGCATATTATGATTTAAATTTCAATTAATGGTTCAGATAAGAAACATATTTACCAAAATGCTAAATTGATCAATTTAATGTGACTTTATTCCTTGTAATCGTACCAATTTATTTAAATAATCCAATGCCTCTTGGATTATGGGGTTGGGGAATTGCATGGTGACTAATTATTAGTTGATAATAACGATCCTCTAACCAAAAATGAAAAAGTTAGTGGAAAATATGTTGTAGTTTGCAAGAATACTTGAATTCTGAAATTGATTCCATGTACCAATACCAAGTATGGATTTTGGTAGATCATCTAATAAATGTAAATAATGTGCGTTGCAAATGGGTATTCAAGAATAATCTAGAAATGTAAGGAAATGTTAGTAATTTTGTGGCATGACGTGCTATAAAAGGGTTTAAACAACATCATGGTATTGACTACAGTGAAACCTTTTCAGTAGTTGCAATGCCGAAATCCATCTGAATTCTACTGGACATTACCACATTCCATGATTATTATATTTGGAAAGTGGATTTCAATGTATCCTTATTCAATAGAGACCTTCCAGAATATATCTCTGTGACACAACCTGAAATGGTTTTTGACTCAAAAGGACTCCAATTAGATATTAAATTTGAAAAAAAATCTATTTATAGATTAAATAATTTATCCATGTCATGGAAGTTTCTTTTTGGCCAATACATAATGGAATTTGGTTATATAAATAACATGTGTAAGACTTGTGTCTAAAAATGGTTTATTTGGAGGGTATTCATATCCCTAAAAGTAAATGATGATAAAATATTACTTTTGAAATAATATAAAAATATTATATTCTGTTAAGGAATGGTTGAATATATTTATTTTCAAGAAGGACTTGGGTGAGGGAGAATATATTCTTGGGATCAAGATCCATGATGACATATCAATAAGATTTCTAGTCCTATGTCAATGTAAATACACTGAAAATATACATGATAGATACAATGTTAAACTATCCAAGAGGTGATTATTTCCTGTGTCCTATATCATTCATCTTTCCCATAAAATTAGTCCTTCGAGGAATGAGGAATGAAAGAGAATATAAATAATTCTAAATGAATTTTTTATTGGTTCGGTAATGTATGATATGTTATGTATTATGTTACATGTCACCTATGTATTGAGTGTGGTAGAAAGAGATCAAGATGATCTCGGTGACCGGTAGTGGATGAAATTCAAGAATATCCTTATGTATATGTGGTGCACTAAGGATATGTTCAAGGTTTATGGAGGAGATAATAAACAATTCATAAGAGACTAAAATATGTTAGTTTCTAAACAAATCAGGATGACAAGAATTAACAAACAGGATACATCATTACTATGAACATAGGTTTTGTGAGATGGAAGAGTACAATGAAATTTGCGGTCGTATATTCTATAGTAGAGTCTAAGTATATCACAACTTCTGAGGAAGCTAAATAAGATGCATGGATATGAAGCTCTATCCTGAAGCTTGATGTGATTCCTAGTAGTATAGATCCCATAACACTTGATTATAATAATACTATAATGGTGGATCTCGCAAAATATCCAAGCTCACATTAGTGGATGAAACACATACTTCAGATGTACCATATCTTGTGGTATTTTTTTCAGAGTAGTGAAGTTGTAGTAAGAAGCATTTCCATGGATGATAATGTGGTGAACCCCTTAAATAAAGCCTTAACTATTGGGAAATATGATCATCATTTGAGTTCGAGTGGAATTATTGTTGTAGGTAGTTTTCTCTATTCCATGTGGGAGTTTGTTAGAGTTGGTGTTCTAGATGAAATAAATTTTACTTTGATTACATGAATATTTAGTTATATATTATTCATTATTCTTCATGAATATGATGTAATTATGTCCAATAGTATTTTTTCATTGATAATGTCATAATAGTTCCCTTCTATGAAAAGAACCTTGAAGTTATATGATATTATTATTAAATATTGTTCTGTGTTTTTATGACATACTATGATGGAACACATAGTATACAAACTATTAGGTGGGAGTACTCTTATGAATATGGGACTTATTTTCATGATGTTTACACTTGGTATTCTCCAAGATGATAGATTATGAGAAAATAATCACTAGTATGAATTTAACATGTTTTGGTTTTATTGGATTTTCCTATATACAATTGTGTGTATTGATCCTTAGACATTAATATTATTATTAATATGTATCATGAATCGCGTGCTTTCATTTGCTGACAATAACCATCATTCCATATGGTGGCAAGATGTTGGGTACATTGGGTTTGTCACGAATGAAATATTATTAATGGATAATTTGAAGAGGGATTTGTCTCTTTCCTTGATGTAAGTTGATATCTCATCCATTTGATTGAAATAGAATCGTCGCTCTAAATTACACTATAATGTTGTAACAACGAGTTTATTTCAGGTAGTCAAAGAATGGTTAATCATGAATATAGGTTGATGAAAAAATCATTGAATCTCCTTGATGAGATATTGTGACAAAAAGATTATATTATACACTGATCATTCATATCTGGATGTCATCATTTCAACTTTAAGTTATTTCTCTTGGGTTCCTTCAGTCAGTTCTAGAAAATAATCTTGAAATTTAAGATAGACTATCAAATAGAAGTGAGAAATAATCCTAGAGGGTCACACAATAAGTATTTATGTTGGTCTATATTAAATTCTATTGAATTTTAATTAATGGAATACATATTATTCTTATACTATGGAATAATTTTATTCAAGTTAGAATGATCTCATAAATTAAATTAATATTTATTCATCGGATTATGAATAAAATATATTTATTTATTTTATTGAAAATTTTATAAATCAGTATATACTTTTTTGTAACTAAAGTTATTTATTTTAGAGAATAAAATATTTTATTTTGGTGGTCAAAAAAGTGAAGAGGTGTTCTAACAGACCAAGACCGTGTCCGTTGATTATTTAGTTATTTACAAGTTTGTAAATAATGTTTATCCAGTTGGATCAAGAAATTTTAATAATATTGATTTTGTTATGAGGAATGGGATTACCTTTATGGTCCCATTTTTCTCATGTTGGAACACCAAAAATAATGGGGTAGTTTTTATTATTATGTGGCATGGGTTTTCTCTAATAGTTTTAATTGAATTGAATAGTAGTTTCACAATCAAATATTATAACTGAAACGCCATTTTGATTAATTGGATGGTATTTCATTTGTTCCAAACCTCATTAAATGTGGATTTGATGAGCTAAAATTTTTCTCTCTCTTTACCTCCTCTCTCTCTCTCTCTCTCAAAAATTAGAGATGTTCTTGAAGACCGAAGAACAACCATTCAAGATGATTGAGGCAAGACACTTGATTCACCGCACTAGCACTCAGAGAACGAGTGGCATTATTTGGAGTAAATTGGAGAATGTGTGGATCACTGATAGAGTGATTCTACATTGGATTATCACAAGAGTAATGAATAAAATCCATAAAGGCCTTTACAGATGAACAACGATGTCAATGAAGAATGTACTAAGGACCCAAGTATTTAATTTCATTAGAAATTAATAAATTAATTTTATATATTATTTGCAAGGTCCTATTTCCTGAATCTTACTCTTTTCATCTCTATGTATAAATCATTCATTTTAATCCATGTATTTGTAATTCATCATTGTATTGATCCCAGATTGTTCACCGATTACAGAAAAAGAAATATTATCCCTCACAATCACTACGCTTCTGTTGCGTCCAGATCCGACAGTTTTCACCCCTCACTAATTTATGGTTTTTTGGTTATTAAATTTATCATAAAAATTATCTGTGTCGCATTTAATCAATCTATTAACATTATATTTATCTAGTATTATAATATTTTAACATCCAACAATTGTTCTCCTTATCAGGGAATCCAAATATGTGACAATCTTTGTAACCTTTATGTTTTCCACATTCCATTGTCAAAAGAAGCATTATTATCCCATGTTATGATATGGGTTTTTAAATGAAGGTGGAATTTAGAGAAAAAATATATAATTTTTAGTGAAAACATTATTTATGGAGGTATTATATAACACCCCAAACATTTAGAATAACAATCATGATAGTTTTTTTAACATGACACACTGATCATTAGGTAAATTGAGATATATTTAAAAATTATTATTATTTAAATGTTATTATTTAAATAATACCATTGAAACATAGTATAAGAATAGGAGAGGTTTAATATGAGTAATTTATTGATTAATTTTTAGTAAATATTCATTCTTTTGTGAGGCTATATTATCCTTCAAAAATTTAATTTTCCTCCAAAGGGAATATTTATGGAATTTCCTGTGTAGTAATTGTAATTAATTTATAAGAATTTTAGAATTTTTATTTTATAAAATAAAAATAATTTTATGAAAAATTAATATCAAAATTAAATGATAGGGAATGCATGTAATTTTTCGAAAATGGTTTATTTTTTAGTAAAAAGTTGAAAATGCCGATTTTTGAAAAACTATAATTTCCTTTCATTAAATCACATAATTTAAAAGTCCCACTACATGTTTTATTTGGACATAAAGTTATATATGATCTATTTGATTTACAATAATAAAATTCATTTAATAAGGATAATCACTTTTCATGGATTTGATATATGTCATTTTTTATCGTTAAAATGAATTTTTCTAGAAAAGTGTTTTTCAGAACATTTTTTAGGATTCCATTTAACATAATTTATTTAATTTATATGTATTTAATTTTATCAAATTGAATACATATATTAAATTTTTAGGCTCACATTTGGTTAATTTGAGTATTTTATTTTTTTCATTATGAATCTTAATAGTGGTTAATATATATCACATCGGTAAGGGTAAAATAGGTAAAACATTGTTTAAACATTGGAATTGGGATTCAAATTTTCATACCAAATGAATTTAACCTATTGGATGAATATAGTTTGGCCATTTACATAAAATTATCAAGAATAAGTCCACATAGTACAATTTGTTTTATATTTACCTTTATAATACTTTAAAAAAAGAATAAAATCAAAATGTCACACTCCTGACTTTAATAAGTCAAATAATTTTCAATAAGGGATGAACGAAGATATGTTTATGTTTAAATGTTAATTTTAGATAAAAATTAACTATTTTTAATTATTTTAATTATTTTCTAATTTTATTCACTGAATAATTACCTTAAATTCTCATGAAACACAGATATGGTATTTATTAAATTAATAGAAAAATAAAATTTATGAATTTTGAAATGATAAAATTAATATAGTTTGGATAAATTATTATGTTCGACGAATTTTATTAATGAATATATCATATTATTTATGTCAGAAAAGAATATATTCTAGTTACACCTATGTATTTTTGTCTTTAATTTCAGATTAAATAAAAAGTGTCAATAATGACATTGATGATATTTTATGAAAACTATATTTTTAAAAATTATATAAAATTATAAAAAATCATGAATGTTGATAAGGGGATAGTATATGTTATAAAATTTAATCATTTGTACATTAGTGACCCAATTTTATCATTATTTGTAAAATTTCAATCCTTTAAAATCAATAATGTTTTTATCATGTTTACGATTAATATTGGTTAACCGATGAGTTAAAAAATAATATTACAACAACATAAAAACCTATATAAAATTAATTGGATCTAGATATTCCGACCTTATACTCTTTTTCATTGAGTTTAAGTTCATTTGGAATCATTTTTCTTAATAATTTTAGTAATTCACATTATTCTTTTTATAACACCAGGTTTGTCTTTTCCCTTACCATTAAATGGAAACCCCTTTATCTAGATTATTATCTTCTCATTGAGCCATATATCTCGACCAAAACCTTCCCTTTCCTCTTATAAATATCCCTAGAGCTAATAATAGTTTCTATAATTCCTAAAATATCATTTCAAGGACACTTAATATATGATCCTGACTATTCTATAGATGACTCGTGCTGATATTCAAGTACACTTTTTTCCTTATTTTGAGTATATCTGGTTTTTATTTTAAATCAGGGAGTATTTTGGGAGAAATATGAAAATTTTTTATGGGTATTGGGTAGTGAGCGATTGGTGCATGGTTTACCCAAACCATTAGCCCTACCCCAAAAAACCATGAAATGAAAAATAACAGGGGTTCTAGTGGTTTCCACATGGTTTTTCAAACCATGAACCTCTTACTATTAACTATGTAACCCCTATGTGAAGTTAATGGTATGGGTGAACTATTTGGAAAACTATGCACCACAGTCTAGGAAACCTTTTGAATAGTTTCTATTCCCCAAAAAAATTATTTTAAATTTCTCATACCCCTACATTCACCCTCATTCACCCTTTCTCGACCTAAGATGACCTCTTTTGTTTTTTGAAGTCTCGTTGAGGATTCCAAGGCACCATGAAAAAACAAATTGATCAATTAAAGATTATATTGAATAATCCACACCATTCCTAGTAAGTAATCTCTTGTCATGTGGTTTCCTCACTCTCCCACCACTCTTTCTGAATGAAGATGTTATTTTTACTACCTGTTGAAGATGTTTTTGATGTGGATTATAATATATCCAACTGCGTTTGATCTTGGATATATTTTTTAGTTCTATATCTCATTCTTCTTGTTCAGTTGAACATTCAAATTAAATTTTTGGATCCCTAATTATTTTAATTCTTACCAACAATCTTGTGGTAGGTGGTCTAAATTTCAATTTCACATAGTCATGATGATAATTACATATATGTAATTGTGAAATTGAAATTTCCTTTATGGGAAATTTCATTATATTTGAATTGATGAATGAATTAATTAATTAATTAATGGAATTTATGGAACCTTGTGAAAATTGAAATAGTTTTTCATGTTATGATGGAAATGGGAGACAATGGGATTATGACAATAACTGACTGATTTTTGTGATAATGATGTTGTTGATTAAGGGAAATTATGGGAAGCATGAATTATCATCAATGTGCTAAGTGTATAATATGATTAAATTCGGTTATATGGTTTAATGGTGATTTATTCCTATTATCCCATGTGATCAAAGTAATGCACCGTGATTAAATTTATAATTGAAATGGGATTGTTTGACGAGAATTTTTTTAGAGAATGGTTATTGATTCTTAACCAAGATATAAATGATCTTTTGATATATGAAAAATTTTGATTTCATGATATATGTGATATACATGTGTTGTACATGGATTAATGCTTCAAAATCCCATATTAGATTGTTTGATATATGTGTGTGAGACATGGAAAGATTCTTCAAAATCCTATATGTGATTGAATGGTATATGTGTGTGTGAAATTTACTGATTCTTCAAAATCCCATATGTGATTGACTAATATCTATTTATTGGACATGGGCTGATGCTTCAAATACCCATGGTGTGCATAAAATGGAATTCTAGACACAAATTGTTGGTATTGTACTTTGGATATAAGTATAGGTGATATCACAATGGAATGAATTGAAGTAATAAAATCTATTATTGTAATTAGATGTGAAATCCTTTGGAGACGATTCAAATTAAGGCATGGGAGGAAGATGGTTTTGGTGATTTATGGTTCACCATGAACCCAGGGTAATTTATTTGGTTAATTACAGAATATTGAAATTTATAAACTATTTAATTTTTCGAAATTTGATATTTATAAAACATCATACACTAGTATAGACTGGATAGTATTTTTGATGTCATTGGATGTGTATTACTGAGTTATAGTCACATGATACATGGGATTCTTGATCTGTACCTTAATACAAATCATGTTTGTAGGACAAGATATGTGAAATAGATATATGATATATGGCTATGTTGGGATGGAGCATGGACGAGGGAACCAGACATAGTTTTGGGACACTTTAGGGTGTTTTTGTGTATTTATTATCTTTTTATATATAGAAAAATAATAGATATATAAAATGAAATATGTACTATTTTTTTTTGTTATTGTATTCCTTCTTTGATCAATATGTGATAATGGTATTATTTTGGTTATTTTTATTATCAGGGTGTTATTGTTTATTAATTGAATCTGTTTTGATTATTTGACAAAGTGGTTACAGTCTCCCGTTGTTATACATTGTAGCCCAATTTCTAGTCGGTAGCCTCTATAATACGAGGAGGCAACCATGAGGTCATGCGATCAACCAGCATGGGGCACCAGCATGTGGCAGTCAGATCGAGTTTTCACAAGGAGGTACTAGAGCAGTTTTCTATAATTTGTTTTGTCTTACTATTGGCAGAGGTATACTTGATATTGGGGTGTGTTTGGCCTTGTTTTATATATTATTCATGTAATTAAATGAACCAAATGTGGGGATAAAATCCATGTACCCATTATAAGATTGTTGTTAGTGATGGGTGTTGTTACAGTTATGTGTTATTTCACCTCGATTGAAGCACTAGTTATGTGATGTCATTATTGAATTTGATATTTTTTCTAAGATTTGATTCATGTCATTGTATGAATAGATATTTGGGTATACATGCATCACTCCAGTCACTCATTTTTTATTGTGACATGCATAATTTTAGGCACCCACAGAATAGTAGGTTGGGATGAGTCTTCTAAATTTTTTTTATTGTGTATATTTTTAATGAAAATAGTTCCCAATGAGAAATTGAAAATTTTAAAATGATGTTACATTTGATAATAAGAAATGTATGAATGGGTTTCTAATGAGAAAACTGAACTCTCAATATATTTTACCCAATATGATCAATGACCCAAGTGATGGATGGTTGAGAGTATTGGTAGCACTATTGTTTTAAACATGTGGTGGGATAAGGGAAGAATTTTTATTTCATTATATGAATCCCATAAATATTATAATTTTGTGTTATGTGTCATAAGATTTTTTTTCTATAAATGTAGAGTTATTCATGCAGAACGAATCCTGATGATAGGATGACAATAGAAAATGGCTTGAAATGTGACTCCAACAGTGGAACCTGAGGCCCCTATAGTGCCATATGAAGGAGCTGGTGAGAACTTTTATCTATTTATATATTTTATGGAATGACAACAATGGTGGGTTGTGGAGAGTAAGCAGGACTGGGCCAGGGTGTTTCAGTTGCAACACCCTATTTCATTCAATGAAGAGGGTTTACATATTCCTGCTGAGTTCTATATTGAATCTATCCAAGTAATCATGGACCACTTAAATACTATTTCTAAGAAGATAGTCAAACTAGATTCTTACATGTTACATGGTAAAACAATGAATTTGTAGGATATACAGACTTGAGATGGATAGCTAGATAATATAGATCATAATGACATTCAGAAGATGTTCTTGAGGAAATTTTATAATGATATGCTCAGGTATGAGAGTGAAGAAGAGTTGTTGAGGCTTGAACAAGTGAGAATATCTGGAATAAACAATGATTGATGATTTTATGATTTGTAGTGCTTCATTCTAGTGTTTCCATGGGATTATGGTACCATGGTAAAAAATTTCATGGATGGGATTAAATGGTAGATTATGTCCCATGTTAGCATCTTTTAGCTTAAATTGGTTTTTGATGTGATGATGCGTGCTCTCATATACAAGATGAACCATGAAGAGTCTTCCAGTGGAGGAAATTTCATTTCAGATGGACTACCTGGAGGTATATATTACGATAGTATGTAAAATGACTATTATAATGTTAACTAGAGTATTCGAAAGAAGATTCCCCAAGGAGAAGTATCAATTATTAATGATCTAACCTGAGTGATCTTTAACCATTGAGGTAGGTCAGATAACTTTCCTAGACATTGTCCCTAACCACTAGTAGAGATCCAAACATCGAGATGTATAAGAAACTATATTAGTTGTACAAGTACCCCCAAATATTGGTAGTGATATGAAAAACATATATAATCAGAGTGTTAGAAGGGGGTCTTATTTAACATATATATTTGGAAGCAAGAGTTATACTGGATGTGGCTGTTGAGGTATTTCATGTCATACATCTTGGAAATAGAACATACATATGCAGAGTGGGGTAGCTCCAGGACCTTCGACATTTGAAAAAATAATAGGGGAGTATATTTGTATATAGATTAGCCTACACATGTGGATAGTGAGGAGATACCATTGATAGTTATAGGTAATATTATTATAGATTCTACACTTGTTAGTTCCGTTTTCGATATGCATGCCTATAATTAGATAATATCTACCCAAAATATGAATGGGTTGAGCCTGATGATAGTGTTTGAGAGTGGGGTTATGATGATTGATACACTATTAGTAGTACAGTCGAGAGACATCTGTTTGTGAAAGGGTTATTCAATTGAGGTTAGGTAATATCATTTTTTGTTGTATTTTTTATGATGTTGATATTTTGGGCTTCTACAATATTTTGTCTAAGGAGGGGTTTGTAGCGTTCTAAGACCGCATAGATTTTTACTCTAGTATAGAGACCTTTATGTCTCATGAGGGTGAAAATTATGTTTATTGTGGAGAGTAGGATATCAAGGTGGGCCGTATAGGGTTATTTTATTAGCAACTAGCCGAGATCACCGCCCAGGATGTGAGTCTTTTTATAGATGATGGATGTGTGAATAATGATTTATTTCCAACTATAATGGACACATTCCGGGAAATATTTCCTGAGTACTTATCATGGATGAAACCTGAGAGTGATGTGTAATTTATTATTGAACTCATGCCTAAGGTAGAGTCAGTTTCCATTCTACCTTATAGAATTTCACCAAAATAGCTTCCAGATATTATGATTAACTAGATGAATTGATGGATAATGGATTTAACTATATGATTATATCGCCTTGGGGATATGTAGTCTTATTTTCTAAGAACAAAGATATAACCATAGACTTATATTTCAATTATTAGAAGTTTATCCAAATGATAGTGAAGAACCAGTATCCTCTTCCTTCTATCGGTGATTTCATCGACTAGTTGATATGATATTGGGTTTTTTTCTAGGATTTAATTGAGATTTTGGAGTCATCAACTGAGGGTTATTCCTTTTTATATACCATAGACAACATTCAGATGTAGCCATTGAGTATATAAGTTTATTTTTATTCTTTTAGGGATAAAGAATGCTTTGGAAATGTTTATGTCCATGATGTACCAAATCATCCACCTAAACCTGGATCAGTTTGTTGTTATTTTGGACGACATCTTGGTGTACACCAAGACTCATGATGATCATGAACAACATATTGAAATCCTCTAGAGTACACTGAGTGGTCATCATCTATAATCCAAGATATATTTGTGTTTTTTCTTGATTTACATTGAACATCTATTTGGTCACATCATCTTAGAAGAAGGTGTGTTAAATGACCCATAGAAAGTTTAGGTAGTGGGTTCATGGGAGAATCCCTATAATGTTTTCTATATCTATTGCATTTTGGGATTAGTGGGATAATATAAGGGGGTTTATCCAAGAAATTTTACACATGGAAGAACCTATTTAAGGCTTAACCAAAAAGGGGGTTATGAATGAATGGTCTAGGGTCTGTGAAAAGTCATTATAAAAGTTGAAGAAGAATATAACTTCTGCACCAATATATTTCTCCTACCTAAGCCAAGTGAGGTTATACAGTGTGTCTTGATGCATCTGGGATACGTCTGGGACTAGTGTTTATATAAAGAGAACAATTTTTTGCATATGAGTTAAAAGGTTTGAGGCCAGAAGATCAAAACTGCCCTATGCATGCCCTTGAGTTAGCTTGATTAATTTATGATTGGACGTAATGGAGGCATTATCATGTGAGAAAAAATGTATATTTTGTATAATAACAATAATATCATGAAATATATCATCTCACAGTACGACATCAGTCTCTAGAACTAGTGGTGGGATGATTATATGAATCCATTTCACTTTTAGCTAGAATATACATCAGAAAAAAATAACAGTGTTGATAACAATTTTTTGTGAAAATCATAGAGATACAAGGTTCTAGGGTCTAGTAATTTGTGGAAGATGATATATTTACTGACATAGATCTGTGTTTTGGTTTTAGAGATTCAGGAGTAGAATAACCTCAAATCAGTATCATTGGATTTCACACTTTTGATCCGAATATGGGAAATGTAGTATAAAGAAACAGATTGTATGGAATTGAGGGAAAGCCTTGAATTTAGGATGTCACTATATGATTGGACCATAGACGATGATGAGATAATATCTATTAGGAATCATCTTAGTGTACCTACAATTATGAAAGCATAGATGATGTGTTAATTTCATGCATCTATTTGGGAGGTGAAACCAATTTTGACCAAAATGTACCATAAACTAGGTTGATAGTTTTGTTGACTGGCTATGAAAAGTGATATTTCAAGGTTCGTATCATGATGTTACAGGTGTTAGCTAGTGAAGGCTCAAGACCAATGACCAAGTGGTTTACTAGAGACATTTTCCATTTTTAATAGAAGTGGGATGACATTACCATGGACTTTATGACGGTTCTACTAAGGACACCATGTACGAATTATTTTATTAAGTGATGGTAATTGTGTGACGAAAGTAGAACAATTATCACTAACATTGGAGATGATATCAGTGGATCAATTGGGATTATTTTACATTGGAAAGAAATTCTATATGTATGGGGTTCTAATGAGAATGGTTTTAGACATTGGATCATTTTTTACATCACTCTTCAAGAAAGTATTACAAAATTCATTACGGTGAAGGTATACTTGAGTATGTATTTCCATCCACAGATAGATTGGAAGTCAGAATGAACTATACAGGTTTTTTAGGATATTCTATGTGGATGTATCCTATAATTTAGTGGGTCTTGGGAGAAGTTCCTAGAACATTCTGAGTTCACCTTTGAAAATAGTTATCAGATGAGAATTCAGAAGGCACTATATGAGTCTCTTTATGGTAGGCCACGCATATCACCTCTATGCTGGATAAAGGTAGGTGTGTCAGATCTGTTGTGACCGAGTTTTATTCAAGAGATGTCGGAGCAGGTTTATATGATTTGAAAAAATATGGATATGGCTAAGAGTAGTCCTAAGTCATATGATGATAGACATCAAAAACCCCTTGATCTTATGGTGGGTGATAATATGTTCATTTTGTTTAATCTGAGATATAGTCTATATAGGATTCAGAGACAGGGGACGTTGGCACCCATGATTTACATACCATTTGAGGTTGTGAAGTGAATCCTTCCAGTTTCACACCGATTGAATATTTCATAGTGTAATAGTGTTATGCATGAGGTTTTTCATGGGTCACAAATTCAGTGTTATCACCCCATCCCATATCATGTGATTGATATTGATGAAGTTGATCATGAGGCCAATGCATCCTACGAGGAGTTTATGATATTTGTGATGGATCACAATGATAATGTATTATGGTGAAAGATCTTACCGATTAATGATGAATTATGGAATCATGGGGATGTTTGGTAGGATACATGGGATAGAGTATTGAATATGAGTTCTATATGGCCTTATATTTTTACCTTAGAATCATAGTGATTCTTGCGAGTACAGTACAAGGAAGTGGCATTATAATGGGGAGAGATTGTAAGATCGTGAAATTTTAAAAGATTACTAAGACTTCTTTTCATGTATGCTTTGTCTTTTTTTTATTCTATATTTTTTGGTTTTTACATTGGGGATGTTTTTTGTGAAACTGGATATTTTTTTAGGGGTTTTTGGGAAGTGCACAGTTACCGCACTGTCTTCGCAACCCATGCGCCATCCCCCATAAAACCATGAAATTCCAAATCTTTGGGGAAAAATTATTTTCAAAGGGGTTTTAAAACCATTCACCATCTTAGTAGAAACTATGCGAACCCTATATGAGGCACATGGTTTGGGTGCACAGTTTTGAAAAACACACACCCCTTCCCTAAAAACCATGTGCAATATTTTTAATCATGTCAGAAATTGTTACTAAATTTTAAAACACTCAATATTTCTTCATTATTTACCCCCCTCTTGACCATAGTGGTCCTATATCATTTAATGAGGTCCCAAAGTAGATTCATGGGCTCTATGAACTCTAATATTGACAAATCAATGATCTGATTGAAGAATCCCCCCTCTCCTAGTAACAAATTTCTTCCTATGTGATTTCCTCTCTCCATATCTATCTTCTATTATTATAGAAGAAGTGGAATGTCTTATTACCCATTGAAGATGGTTTAGATCTGGATTATGATATATCTAACTGTACTTGACCTTGGATATCGAGTTTGGTTCTAGATATCTTTCTACATTGTTTAATTGAATGTTATTCTTTAATTTTAACGTTTCTAGTTTGAAGAAACCTCACCAATGATAATAATTTACGTAGTCTAAATGTCAATTTCTAAAATCCTCAATGATAATTTATTTTTTTAATTGTTTAATTTGAATTTCCATAATTAGAAATTGCATTCTAATTGAATTAATTATTTTTTTAATTAATTAATGAAATTGATGAAACCTTGTCATAATGGAATTGGACAATCATTAGAAAATTTAATTGAGGAACAAAGAGATTAAGATATTTTATAAATAATTATTTTGATTTATAAGTTGATGATTAATGGGAACTATGGGAATGTTGAATTATCCTCAAAAGAGTAATGGTTTAATATGGTTAAAATTTGTTAAATGGTTGAATGGTAAATTGTACATATTATTTAATGCGATGAATGTGAAGAACAACGATTCAATTGATAATTGAAATTGGACACATTGATGATAATTTTCTAAGAATAAGGTTAATGAGGCTTATCCATTTTCTAAATGAAATTGGGATATAAGTGAAATTTTAATATAGGTTAAATTGTGATATTTTGATAAATGCTTTATATATGCGAGGGACACAAAATGAGCGTAAAAAATACCATATTTGATTTACTGATAAATGATTGTGGGAAATTGACTGAAGCTTTAAAATTATATATGTTATTGACTTATATCTAGGTTATGGGATGTGGACTGATTCTTTAAATAACCATGGGGTATTAGACAAGGTGTTCCAGACCCAAAATGTTTGTAATAGAAAATGGTTCCAAGTATCCATGATATGAAAATGGAAATAATTAAATTAATTGACCCCATTTTTCTAATGATAGGTGAAATCCCCTAGGGATAGTTCCGAGTTCGGTATGGGCTGGATAAAGTATTGGTGATTTGGGTGTCATTGTGAACCCCTAATATTTTTTTGGTAAATTAAAAAATAATGAAATGTTATAACTATTTATGTTGTTTTACATTATTCTTTATATATCTTTAGACACTTTCAAAGATTGAATATAATTTTATAAACTGTTGGAGGTGTTCGAAGGAGTTATACTCACACACTTATTAGAATGCATGATTGGTACTAGAATAGACTTTAGGTTTTAAGGATAGGATAAGGGAAATATTACTATGTTATATGTGTATGAGTTGGTTTCCTTGAACCAACTGACTGTACTTTAATTGCATGGATATTTAATGTATTTATATATTAATCATCTTATTACATAGTGTTCATTTTTTTTCATGAATATGATTTAATAATTTCCTATAGTATTTGTTGCATTGATAAGGTAATGGAAGTTCCATACTATGATGAAGAACCTTGAAATGATATACTAATATTATTAAAAATACTTCAATAGTTGGATGAAATACTATAAAGGGACACATATCTTGTATACTATCAAGTGAGAGTACTTGTAATCAGATGAGTCATCTTCCCTTGAAGTTATTACATGGTAATATCCAAGATAGGAGATTATGAGAACATACATGCGAGTAGGAATTCAACATGTTATGGTGTTATCTGATATTTCTATCTACGAACGTGTGTTATGATCCTCATACTTTGATTGAAATAAAACAATTGCATGAAACACTTTGGCCATGGTTTAATGATGAGTTTAAATCAAGTAGTGAATGAATGACATATCAAGCATAAAGGATGATTAAACTATCATGAAACCTACATGATGATATATTGGGACAAAACTATTATATTACACAACAATCATTCGTTTGTGAATGTTGTTGTTGTGACATTACGTTCTTTCTCTTTGGTTTGTTGACCCATTTCTAGATAGTAATTTTGGTCTTTAGGAATGCCCACCAAATTAAAAAGAGAAAGAATCTTAGAGGGTCACACAGTAAATATTTTTGTGGTTTTGGTTAAA
This sequence comes from Viscum album, assembly GCA_963277665.1. Lineage (NCBI taxonomy): Eukaryota > Viridiplantae > Streptophyta > Magnoliopsida > Santalales > Viscaceae > Viscum > Viscum album. The sequence continues at coordinate 1,360,198,018 of OY728162.1, read as the reverse complement.
TTATATTTGAATTTAATTAACGAAATAAATATTGTTATCAATGCCCATGGAAAAATTTTATTCCAGTTAAGATGATCAAATAAATTAAATAAAATATACTTATTTTAATTATCATTTAATAAATATTTATTTATATGTTTTTATATAAAATAATTATTTAAGAGAATAAATTATTTTGTTATTGATTTGGGTATTCAATAAATGTATGTAGAGATCGAGTAGACCAAGCCCATTCTAGTAGTAACATAATTATTTTCAAGATGGTAAATAATTATTAGTTAGAACAAGTTAAAATAATAAAGACTATACTAATATTTTGTGATACGAAATTTTATTCATAATTATGTTTCACATAATGCTTATAATTAATGTCGGGTACCATACCAACCATGCTTCTATTGTTCCTGGAACCATAAATTTGTATAAGAGTGGTTACATCATAGATTATAATTATTTAAATATTTTGTGTAGGATTTATGCATTTAATTATTTAGTTGTTTTAATTCATGTTAATCATTTAGAAAATATGAATCTCGATATCTGTTCTTCCTCTTTCATTTCTCGTTCAACTTATAGAAACATTATTTTCGTTTAATTTTGATTAAAATAAAAATGGGGATCTCCTTCGGAGATACCAAAGGATCCTGAACATACAACACAAGAACACATGATGTGTATTCAGCAGTACACACCATTTGGTCATGTTTCAATGCACTGGTTCTGCTCTTCCAAACAATTATGTTTCATTGGAGTTTTTCTATGTCTTAATGACTCTGTGTGTTGACTAGGAATAGGTGGAACGCGGATTCTAGATTACACATCGTGTGTCCCAATGGAGACGATGTATAGTCACTTCGGGTTAAGGGTTGACCGTGTACCCCATACATGGCTTGACCGACTAGAGAACATGTAATGTGGAAGTACACGACATGTGGCCTACCAGACATATCGTTTAATCCAAATATTTTCAAAGTACACTCACATATTATTTCCCCAGACATGTATAACGAATGGATGATGAAAAATAGTACACACCGTGTAGTTGGAAATACACATCATGTACTCATCCAAATTATGTAGATTTATTAAAATTTATTATTATATTATAAAAACCCTTGACACGTGTACCATCATGTAGGAATGAAGATGAGGCACAACACATGATAAGTGTTATATATATATGTGTTTAATTTAACATCTTCGTAATGTTAATTTGTACTCATTGGGTAGTCATGAAAAGGAATTCACTAGGTTTCCTCCATGGTACAAGTTACATAAAAAGATTATTTTAAATGAATTTATTTGTTTCAAATTATGATGGATGATAATGTCAAGGAAATTCAGAAAATTGTCTAAGATAAAAGGATTGATTAATTAATGTTGATAATTAATAGATTCGAGTTTGATTTATGTTTAACAAGAACAGTTAAAAAATTGAATGCAAGTTTTATTTATGAGTAAATATCATTGCATGTATGGCCGATCATTATCTAGACCACAACCTTTGTATGTGGATAGTTTATTTTAATTAATTAATTTAAATTAAATTTTTTGGTCAATGTGCCTTCTCATTATTAATATGTATGGCCTATGTGCGAAATTTTTCTTTTTAGTAAAATCCCATTATACCCCTCACATGAATTTGAGTTAAAAAAGGAATATGTAATTGATGGAACTCCCAAGCTGGTGGAGGTATTTGAAGCTGGATCCATGATGAATCCAATCCCAGTAGATACCAAGGTGGACAGGTGGAAAGCTGTAAACACGAACCCAAAATGTTCAAGATGTTTCTCCCATTGGTCAGGGTTTGTATATGAAGCAGTCGATAAACTAAATAATAGAAAAGATCATGATCATGACATTTATTATATTTCTGTCAGTTTCATGGTTTATCATTAGGGATATTTTTTCAATATCACATTATTAATAAATTAAAAAATCATTCATGATATAAATAAAATAAACTAGACTTGAGAATAAATATTATCCATACATTGTTAATCACATAATTAAGTTCCAATTAATATTATCAATAATGTGATAAATATAATAATAAATTCACACATAAGATATAAAAATATGAAATTAAAATATTAAGTCAGACAAACCTTACATTATTTGATTAAGGGAAAAACTCAATAAAACTATGTTTTTGACCAACCATGTTGGGACCCTTATATTTTACATGAAGCCTTTATGAAAGGTTTCAAGTTGAATTAACCATATCACATCAACAAGAGTAGCCATTTCTAGACCTAGTGTAATATTAGTGTAAAGAGTTGAGGAAATCCAAAAGTCCTTATTTTAGGATTGGGGAGTCCAAAAAACTGATCAAGGAGCTGTAAGACCTTAGTTGGAAAAGACATACCTACCAAAATAAATTCTAAATTCTGGACCCACTCGTTTTGGGGTTATGCGAAGGGGAATACAGATCCTTGTCACAAGAATTTATTGGAAACTGGACATTTCGAGTTCAATGGTGAGGGAATTTGGGACGTGATAAAATAGCTGATACTTGATAAAAATTTATTATATCTCATAAACTGTAATAAATAAAGTACTAATGATATGATATTTTAATTTTATAATAAAAATGAGAAGCTCGTTAACCACACTATCCCTATGATCAATTATGGATAATGATAACATCCTCCATGGCAGAAACTTCTTAGAATGGTTTAGACGCCTTTGGGTTATTGCACTCCATGAATGGAAGTCTTACATACTTGAGTCAGCATTACATGTTCTTCCCTCTAAAGAGGCGAGTGATGATAATTTAATGGTTTATGAGAAACATTTGAACTATGCGGTCATCATTAAATTTTTGATTCTATCATCAATGTCTATTGAGATCATGAAGTCTCATAAAAACATGGATGCTTATAGAATGCTCGAGCAAAACTATGGTATTTACCTATAGAGAGATAGAAAGGAAATGTTTGAGATCTCGATGGCACTCTTTCAGATTATGCATCGAGAAGGAGTCCCAGGTTGGTGTCATGTATTCAATCTCATTGGCTACATTGAGCACCTAGTGGTTCTAGGATTTAAAATCCCCAAATAACTGGACACCGATCTCATTGTTGCATCATTCCCTCCGTGATTCTCTAACATTGTTTTCAATTTCAATATAAAAAAAATTTAGAAGTCTCGATCTGATCTTCTTTACCTCATTCACTAACTACACAAATATATGAAGCGTGAAAATATTTCTGCACTTATGGTGAATAAGTTGAATGGGAAGGAGAAGATATTTATGCCCAAATCTTCTTGGCGTCCTTCCAAGAAAAGGAATATCAAAGGAGAGGCAAGGGAAAAATAGGAGGTTTGTTTCACATGTAGAAAGAAGCGCAACTGGAAGAACTACAGCCATCCTAAGAAGAAAGGGGAAGCTTCATGTGTAGTTGTTATCTAATGAAATCTATATGTTTCTACACATTTGGTATTTGATTCACCTTGTGATTCTCACCTCTGTATCCAAATATAGGAACCAAGTATATTCAGGATGATTGACAGAGGGGAGGTGGGTCTATGAAAAAACATTGGATCCAGACTTGAGTTGTAGTGGTCATGGAATACCGCCTCATGTTGCCAACAAAGATGATCTTCATATTAAAGGGTTCTTATTATGTGATGTAAGTTACTAAAAATATTATTTCTATATCCATATTAGATACATATGTATTTTTTTTTATTATTAGAAATTAATGTTGCTTCATTTACAAAGATCACATTTTTTTGTTAGGGCCCATTTATACAATGGCCTTTATTTGTTCGATTACATAAACTAGGTAATGGAAAATGATAACAAATATACTTCACATGACTCATACCACACCCAACTTTGGCATCACTAGATTTGTAATGTAAACTAGAAACACATGAAAACATTACATCAAGATGTATATGTAGATCATTTTAAACTAAAACTACTTGGTGATTGTCATGCATGTTTAAAAAAAAATGGCCAAATCCTTAATTAGTGGGAAATGTTAAATGGCTAATGTACATCTTGAATTGGTTCATACTGATGTGTATGGACCATTTCCAATTGAATCAAGGGGAGAGTTTTCATACTTCATTACTTTTACTGATGATTTTAGTAGATATGTATATATCTAATTAATGAAGTATAAGTCAAATTCTTTTGATATGTTCAAAGAATACAATAATGAAGTTGAGAACGTGCTTGGTAAGAAGATTAATAATCTCTACTCGGACCAAGGTGAAAAATATCTTCATCAAGACTTCATTGATTACTTACGGGAGTTTGGGATCCTATCCAAACTAACTCCTCCATACACGCCCATGTAGAATGGTAAGAGTGAAAGGAGGAACCACACAAAGAAAAAAATGGTTAGATCAATGATGAGTCATGCGAGTCACTCATTATCCTTTTGGGGATATGTGTTAAAAATAGTAGCGCACATACTAAACCATGTACCAGCTAAATCAAGAAATTGTATTCCAAACACATTATGGAGTGTAAAGAGAGAAATATTATCGAATTTACATGTGTGGTGAAGAGAAGTGTTTTTTAAGGCCTCTTCATGTAAAACAATTGCACCTTGGGGCACAAAGTGTACCTTTATTAGATACCCCAAGGAAAAAATTAGATTTTATCTATAAAAACCGTCAAAAAAATTGATATAGTGGAAAGACACAACATTATATTTTAGAGGGAGCACATATGCAAAAGAGATAGTGGGAGTGAGATAGAATTTGATGAATTGAGGATCAAGGTACACAAGAGTTGGTACATGAACAGATTGCACAATTCCCCGTGGATGATAGAACTGTTCCTGAGACACAAGAGTGGCATAGGATTACACAAGAGGTTAGAGAACTAGAATGGTACGTTTTTCCAGTTACTAAGGATGTTGAGTCATTATTAGTTAATAATAATGATCTTATAATATGCAAGGAAGAATTATGCGGTACATATGTTGCCAAGTGGAGAGAAGCCATGAATTCTAAAATAGATTCATTGTACCAAAACCAATTTTAGATTTTGTTAGATCCCCCAATTGAGGTAAATCCTTTTGGTTGCAAATGGGTATTGAAGAATAAAATATACATGGAAGTAATATTCAACACCTATAAGGAATGAATGGTTGAAAAATGGTTCAATCAGTGTGAAGGAATTGACAAAAACAAAAACATTGCACTAGTTAAAATGCTAAAATCCATCAGAATTCGATTGGGCCTTACTACTTACAATGACTATGAGATTTGAGAAATTGATTTCAAAACAACCTTCATTAATTGTAACCTTTTGGAAAATGTCAACAAGACACAACTTGAAGGGTTTATGACTCTAAAGGATACCAATATGGTATGCAAGTTGAAGAAATCCTTTAACAGATAAAATAAACCATCCAGGTCATAGAACGTTTGTTTTGATGAAGCCATTACGAAATTTGGTTTTATCAAGAACAAATGTGAGACCGTTGTCTACAAACTGTTTAGTGGTAGTGCAGTTGTTTTCCCTATAAAATATATTGATGACATATTGCTTATTGGAAATGAGATACCCACCATACAATCAATTAAGGATTGGTTGAATCAATGCTTCACCAAGAAATACTTGGGTGAGGAATCATATATTCATCGGACCATGATCCATTGTGATAGATCTAAGATATTTTTGGGCCTATGTCAAGTTACATACAATGATAAGATACTGAAGAGATTCAGTATGGAATAATGCAGTAGAGGATTGATGCCAGCATCACATGGCATTCATCTTTCCAATAAAATGTGTCCTAAGACACATTAGGAAATAATGATAATGGAAAGGACTCCATACATATCATTGATTGGGTCAGTAATGTATGCCATGCTATGTACTAGGCTAGATGTCGCCTACACATTGAGTGCAGTAGGAAGATATCATGCTAACCCAGGTGTCCTCCATTGGATGGAAGTCAAGACTATCCTATAGTATCTGAGGCGTATTAAGTATTTGTTCCTAGTTTATGGAGGAGATGAGGAAGTATCCATTAGAGGATATGTTTATTCTTGTTCCCAAACTGATCAAGATGTGATAACGTCAGAAACATGAAATATCTTCACTTTTAACGGAGGTGTAGTCATCTAGAAGAGCTCAATTTAGAGTGTGGTATGAGATTCCACAGAAGATTCCGAGTATAGCACAGTTTCTAAGGTATCTAGAGAAGTAGTTTATATGCAACACTTCGCTAATGAGATGGATGTGATACCTAGCAGTAAAGATTCCATCATACCATAATGTGATAATACTAAAGTGGTGGCTCTCACAAAAGATCCAAGGTCACATCAGTGGATGGAGCACATAGTTAAAAATTAACATCTCTTGAGGGATTTATCTCAAAGAGGTGAAGTTGTAGTTAGCCAAATTTCCATGGAATACAACGTAGAGGACACCCTGACCAAATCCTTGACTCTGTAAAAACATGATCACCATGATAGATCTAGTGAACTGAAATTTGTAGGAAGTTGGCTCTAGTCCATGTGGGAGTTTGTAAGAGTTGGTATCCTAGAACCGTCTAGTTTTTCTTTGATTTCATGGATAATTAAAGTATTTAAATATTAAACATCTTATTACAAATCGTTCATTTTTCTGCATGACTTTGATGTAATAATGTTTTAGTGTATTTGTTGCATTGATATGGTCATGGTTGTTCCCCATTATGATGAGAAACATGAAATGATAAAACAATATTCTTAAATATAGTTCTACTATTTGATGAAATTCTATAAATGGACACATCACATGGAGACTGTTAGTTGTGAATACACCTAAGAAGATGAGACTTCCTCTCATGAAGTTTTCACTTGGTAATAGACAATATTGAGTGATTATGAGAACAGACCCACCAGTCGGAATTCCTCTTGTTCTTGTGTCACCGGATATTTCAATCTCTGAGTGTGTGTAATGATCCTTAGACTTTATGATTATCTTTAATATGTGTCACGACTCATGAAATTTGATTTACTGATGAAAACTGTCACATAGATAGTTAGTGGGAGGTAGGGTACGTTGGGTGCATCACAAGTGACATGATATTAATGAATAAGTCATGGAAGGATTTGTCCTTTCCATTTATGGATGTTGATATCTCGGACATTTTATTGAAATTGAACTTTCCTATGAAATTCCATGGACTTGGTGTAATGATGAGTTTATTTCTGGTAGTAAATTAATGATGTATCATGCATAATTATTGATGAAACTATCATGAAACCTGCATTGAGATGAAGAGATTATATTACACAGTGAGGGTTCATATGTGGATTTCATTGTTATGACTTTATGTTCTTTTTCTTGGGTGACTTGACCAATTTCTAGAATTTAATATTGGAATTTAGGCAAGCCCGCCTAATGAAAACAAAAAAATCATAGAGGCTCACACAAAAAGTGTTTTTGGTGGTCTTGTTTAATTCTATTTGAATTTAATTAATGAAATAAATATTATTTCCAAAACCATGGAATAATTTTATTCAAGTTAATATGATCTCATAAATGAAATTAAGTATATTTATTAATTTTATGGATCATTTAAAAAATATTTATTTTTTAGTTTTTAAATAAAATATTAATTTGAGTGTATAAACTACTTAATTATTTATTTTGGTGTTCAATAAATGTAATTGGAGTTTGAGCGGAGAAAGAACAGTTCATCAGTAAAATAATTATTTGCAAGACAGTAAAAAAATACTAGTTCACTGAAGTTAAAATAAAAATGTTGATTCTATTATTTTGACATGTGGAATTTTGTTCATAATTATGTTTTGCACAAGTTGGTGCATCACAAATAATAACGCATTATTATTATTATGATCATGGTTTTTCTCTAAGATAAAGACAATATTTAATTGTTGTTATTTGATTATATATTGTAACTGATGTTCGAGGTATATAAATATACACGTATGTCTATTATACCATAGTGAAAACACTACAAGCTATGTGAATTGAGAATTGTTAAGCTAAACAGCTTCTCTCTCGAATCATCTTTCGGCCCCTCCCAAGAACAACAAATGTTCCTCAAGGTTGAAGAATATGAATGACATTCACAGGACACACGCTTTTCCACGCTAGCACTCGGAGAATGTGTGGTGTCGATCAGGGTCCATCATTGCACATGCGGATCACTGCTAGAGGGATTCTAGTGTGTATCCTCACAAGCGCAACGAGATAATCCAGAAGGGTCATTACGAACAATCAACATCATCAATGAATAAAATAATGAAGATCCATGAATCATTTTATTTATGAAAATAATTAAATTAATTATATACATGATGTGCCAGAACCAATCTAATGGTTTCGGGCCACTTCCATCATTATCTAAATATTTGATTCAATTCTGTGGAGACTAGCGTTCATCTTTGTATTGATCCTGGAATAATCATTGATCATGGTAAAAATCTATGTCGGGTATCGTCGCACCCAGGCTTCCACTGTGCCCAAAACCATCAATTGGGATCAGACGGGTTACATCATAGTTTATAATTATTTATATATTTCTTTTTTGATTGATGCATTTAATAATTTAGTTGTTTCAATTCAAGTAAATAGTTTTGTAAATCTGAATCTATAGATCTATTCCTCCACTTTTGGTTCTCATTCATCTTACATAAAAGATCTTTTCTTTTTAATTTTGATTAAAATGAATTAAAGGATATCATCCTAATGTGCTAATGGTTTTTGGACGTACTACTCAAGAATAAAGGACGTGTATTCAGCAGTACATGTCGTGTAGCCAAGGTTCAATTCACTGAGAGTGGATCTCCAAACCAAGCTGTGCCATTGGGGTTTGTATTATTCTTAATTACTTTGTGTGTTGACCAGGAATAGGCGGAAAGAAGTTTTTGGATTACACACAATGCGGCCCACTGGACATAATGTATAGTCCCTTCAGGTTATAGTTAGACCGTGTACCCCATACACAGCCTGCTCTACTGGATCCCATGTAATGAGAAACTATACAGTGTGTGGCCTATAGGACACGCTGTGTACTCTGATTATTTCTTATTTACACTAATAATTCATTTCCTCGGGCATGCACTTCAGATGGACTGGGAAAAATAGTACACACCATTTATTTGGAACAATACACCTTGTAATCTTCTAAGTTTTGCAGATTTATTAATTTTTTTATTGTCTTATACAAAAATTTGAGACGTGTACCATCGTGTAGGCGTAAAGCTGTGGCACAAAACATGATAGGTTCTTTATATATATATGTGTTTAATTTAACATCACTCTAATGTTCATTTCTACTCATTGGGTAGTTTTTAACAAGAATTCACTGGTTTTCCTCCATGGTAAAAGTTATATAAACAAATAATTTTCAATGAATTTATTTGTTTAAAATTACGATGGATGAGAATATCAAGAAAATTAAGAAAAGGCTTTAAGATAAAAGGCTTTATTAACTAAATATTATAAATAATTGATTCGAGCGTGATATAACTTAATCAATAACGATTAAATAATTAAATGATAATTTTATTTATGTGTAAATATCGTTGCATGTATGGATGATCAGGAGATATATAAAAACCTCTCTTTGTGGATGGTTTCTATTAATTTAATTATTTAAATTAAATTTTTTGTCATGCGAGCCTTCTCATCATTAATATGTTGGTCCTTCATGCCCAAGGTTTATTTTATTTAAAACCCCCTTTTCCCCTCACCTTCATGTGAGATAAAAAAAGGAATATGTAATCTATAGAACTCCGAAGATGGTTGTGGTGGTCCAAGATCGAGTTGAGATGAATCCAATCCTAGGAGATATAGATCCGGACATGTGGAAAGCTATAAACATGAACCCAAAAGGTTCAAGATGTTTCTCTCCATGGTCTGGGTGAGTTTATCAACCGCTTGATAAACAAACACTTATAAAAGCTCATGATGATTCCATTTATTTTATTTATGTTAGTTGTATGGTTTATAATTAATGATTTGTTGTGGCGGTAACATAATTAATTAATAAAACAAGCTTGCATGATGGAACTAAAATAATCTATACTTATATGTAAATATTATCCAGACATGGATAATAACTTAAGTATTCTAAACATAATATTAACAAGTATTTTATAATGATAATAAGTTATTAAAGCATAAGAGAGAAAAATCCCCAAATAAAATATAAGGATAGTCCATGGCTTCCATTACATGATTAAGGGCAAACTCAATAAAACTATGTGTTTGACCCACCCATGTTGGGACACTTACATCAATATAGGATTACTTTATTAAAGATTTTAGGTTGACTTAACAATATCACATCAAGAGGAGTATCCCTTTCTAGAATTGGGGTAATATTAGATACAAGAGTTGATGAAATTCAAAACTCATGATTTTATGATTTGGGAGTCAATTCAAAAGATCAAGGAGCTGCAAGCCCAGATTTGGAGAAGAACTTCCTACCTAAATACATTCTAATAGATTGACCAACCCTCATCGGGGTTATATAAAGGGTAATATTGATCCTTTCCACTAGAATTTCATGGAATGTGGACATTCCATGTTCAATGCTGATGGCCATTGGGACATGGTAAAATAGTGGGAGACTTAATAAAAATTTATTATTTCTCATTAAATGTAATAAAGAAAGTAATAATGATATGTTCTTTTAATAGTAGAATAAAAATGACAAGATCATCAACCACACTATCCCTACGATCAATTCTGGATAAAGACAACTTCCTCACCGGCTGTATCACCATGGAATGGTTTAGACGCCCTCCAGTTATCCTACACCATGAACAGAATACTAACATGATGGAGTCAGCATAACCTGATCCGCTTGGCAAAGAGGTGATTTATGAAAATTTCTTGGTCTATGAGAAACTGATGAATGACACAATGGACAATCAACGTTTGATTATATCATCAATATCTAGTTCGATCATGAAGTCTCATAAAAACGTGGATTATTAAAGCATGCTCTAGCACCACCAATTCCTATACTAGGAGAGAGGAAGACATGAAGTTTTTGAGATCTCTAGGGGACTATTTTTTAGTATGTTTGGGAAGCTTTCCCAATTGGGCCTCACATATTCAAGCTCATTGGCTACATTGAGCACCTGGAGGTTCTAGAGTTTAGACTCCCTGATGAACTAGGCATCGATCTCATTCTCGCATCACTCCCTCAGAGAATCTATAACATTGTTGTCGATTTCAATATGAACAACATTGAGATGTCTTTACCAGATCTTCTAATCCTTATTCTCCTAGTGGAAAAAGAAATGAGGCACAAAAATCATTCTGTCCTTATAGTGAATAAGAGGAAATGAAAGGAAAAGAGCTTAATTACCCAAGCTTCTTCATGACCATCCATGAAAGGGAAGATCAAATGGGAGGAAAAGGAACATGAGGCAGTTTGTTTCGCATGACGCAAGTGGGGTCAATGGAAGAATAACTACACCCAGCCAAATAAGTGAGGGAAAGATTTAGCGGTGTTTGATTTCAAAGGAAATCAATATATTTAAACAAATTGGGTAATATATATAACCTATGGTGTTCACATAATTATCCATATAGAGGAACCAATAGATTCAAGAAGATTGACCAATGGGAGGTAGATCTATGAGCAGCCAACAGAACTAGACTTGCTATTGTAGCTGTCGAAGAAAACCACCTCATGTTGCCAATTGGGATTATCTTGGTGTTAAAGGGTTTTTACTATGTCGCATCTGTTACTAAAAAAATTATTTCTGTGTCCATATTAGATACATATGGATTTTTTTTCATTTTTTGAAATGATTGTTTCTTCTTTGACAAAGATTTCATTTTTTTGATATGGAATATTTATATAACAGTTTTTATGTGTTAGATTACAAAAACCAAGTAATGGAAATTTATAACAAAGATACTTCACATGACTCATACCACATCCAATATTGGCATCACTGGCTAGGTTATGTAAACAAGAAATTCTTTACAAAGTAACATCAAGATTGTTATTTAGAATCTTTCAAACTAAAACCACTTGGTGTGTGCCATGCATGTTTACATTAAAAAACTAACCAAATCCATATTTAGTGGGAAAGGTGAAAGGGATAAATAAATTAATGAACTTTTTCATAATGATGACTGTGGACCATTTCCAGTTGATGCAAGGGGAGGGTACTCATACATCATATCTTTTATTGATGATTTTAGTATATATGGATATATATAATTTATGAGGTAAAAGTCAGATTCTTTTTATAGTTTCAAAGAATACAAGAATGATGTTGAGGACTATCTTGGTAAGAATATTAAAAATATACACTCATACCAAGGTGGAGAATATCTTAATCAAGACATCATTGATTAGTTACAAGATTTTAGGGTCCTATCCCAACTCAGTCCTCGATACACACCCCAGTGGAATGTTTTTAGCAAAAGGAGGAACCAAACTCTGTTGGACATGGTGAGGTCAATGACGAGTAATGAATGTCACCAACTATCCTTTTGGGGATATGTGTTACAAACATGGAAAACATACTAAACCAAGAAACAACTAAATCTATAAAATGTATTCCTACAAGTTCTAGAGTTGTAAGAAATCCATATTATCGAATTTACATGTGTGGGGAAGTGATGCATTTGTTAAGGCCTCTTCAAGTAACAAACTTTCACCATGAGGCAGAAACTGTACATTTATAGGATACCCCAAGTAAACAAGCAGATATTACCAATAAAACCACTATGAAAAAATGATTATAGTGGAAAGAAACACCATATTCCTTGAGACGGAGTAGATATCCAAAAAAGATAGTGGGAGAGAGATAGACTTGGATGATGTTGAGGCTCAAAGTACACAAGAGTTTGTACAAGAACAGATTGACCAAATCCTAGTGGAAGAAAGAACTATTCAAGAGACACAAGAGTTGCATAGAGGTACAAGAGAGGTTATAGAACCGAAACAATATAGTTTTCATGTTACTGAGGATGGTGACTCATTATTAGTAGATAATAACGATCCTCTAACCTTCAAGGAAGCGGTTAGGGGAACAGATGTTTCTATGTGGAAAGAAGCCATGAATTCTAAAATGGATTACATGTACAAAAACCATGTTTTTATTTTGGTAGATACTCCAAATAATGTAAATATTGCTGGTTTAAAATGGGTAATAAAGAAGAAACTGGACATGGAAGGACATATCAACACCTATAAGGAACGAATGGTTTGCAAAAAGATTCAAATAGCGTCAAGGCATTGACCGTGACCAAACCTTCTCACCAATTGCAAGGATGAAATCCATCATAATTATATTGGAAATTTCTTCTTTCCATGACTATGATATTTGGAAAATTGATTTCAAAACATCTTTCATTAATGAGAACCTTCAAAAAAATTTCTAAATGAAAGAACCTGAAGGGTTTATGATTCCAAAAGATGAAAATATTGTATGCAGTTTTTCGGAATACATTTATGGATTAATGAATGCAGCTAGGTCATGGAACATTCATTTTGATGAATCCATAATGAAAATTGGTTTTTTCAAGAATGAATGTGAGCCTGATGTATACAAGTAGTTTAGTGGGAATGTATTCGTTTTCTTAATATTATATGTTGATGAAATATTACTTATAAGATGAGGTACTAGTCTTACAAACTATTAAGGAATGGTTGAATGAATACATATATATAAAGGACCTGGGTGAGGTAGCATATATTCTTGGGATCCAGATCAGTCATGATAGATCCAAGATATTATTGGCCCTACTTCAAAGTACATACATTGATAAGATACTTTATAGATTCATTATTGAAAAATTCAAGAGGGGATGGCTGCCAGCATTCCATGGAATTAATACTTCAAAAAATGTGTCATCAAACACTTGAGGAATGAATGATAATGTAAAGGACACCATATGCATCAGCTATTGGGTCAGTCATGTATGACATGATATGTAATAGGCTGGATGTCACCTATGCATTGTGTGTTGTAGGCAGATGTCATGCTGACCTTAGTGACCGCCATTGGATGGATATCAAGAATATCATAAAATATCTTAGTCCTACTAAGGATATGTTCTTCGTTTATGGAGGATATGATGTACTAGTCATCAAAGGATATGCAGATTCTGGTTTCCCTACAGATCAAGGTGACCAAAACTCACAAAGAGGAAACATCTTCACTTCAAATGGAGGTGCAGTGAGTTGGAAGGGCTCAAAGCAATGCGTAGTCATAACTTCTAATGAAGATTTCATGTATATCCAAACATTTGAGGTTGTTGATGAAGCATTTTGGATGCAAAGCATCGTTCAGTAGCATGATGTGATACCTATCCATAATGATCCCATCACACTATAATGTGATAATACTGTAGCGATGGATCTCACAAAAGAGTCATTGTCACATCAGTAGAAGAAGTACATAATTTGGAAGTATCACCTATTCAGGGATTTTTCTGATAGATCTGAAGTTTACTTGAGCAATATTTCCATTGACGATAGTGTGGAGGACCCCTTAAGTAAAACCTTGACTCTGCAGAAACATGATCACCATGTGAGGTCTAGTAGACTGATAGTCATAGGCAGTTTTCTCTAGTCCATGTGGGAGTTTGTAAGAGTTGGTTTCCTAGAACCAACTTTTTGTACTTTGATTAAATGTATATTTAATGAATTTAAATATTAAAAATCATATAAATATTGTTCATTGTCATGCATGACTATGATGTAATAATGTCCTAGAGCATTTGTTGCATTGATAAGGTCATGGTTTTTCCCTGCTATGATGAGAACCTTTAAATGCTATAAGAATAATCTTATATATAGTTCTATGGTTGGATGGAATGCTATGAAGGGACACATAGCTTGAAGAACATTAAGTGTGATTACTCATAAGCAGATGAGACTTCCTCTCATGACATTCTCACTTGGTAATCTTCAAGATAGAATATTATGAGAACAGACTCGCTAATAGGAATTCTTCATGTTTTAGTGTCATTAGATATTTCTATCTGCAAGGATCTATAATGAACCTTAGACTTTAAGATTACCACTAAAATGTTTCATGACTCACTCACCTTGATTTACTGACATAAATTTTCACATAGACAGTTGGCAGGAAGTAGGGTGCCTTGGGTGTGTCACGACAAACATGATATTAATGGATAAGTCGAGGAAGATTTTTTCCCTTTCATTCGAGGAAGTTGATATCTTGGTCCTTTGATTGAAATAGAACTGTTGCCTAATGTAACACACCAAGCATCCACTATACACTTCTCTTTGAATAATAAAAACACTTGTGTTGTATGCAACTTCGAGTTCTATCACACCACGACCAATCAAACTAGACATTATGAATAATTATTTCTATATTTTACAATTTAAAAAATTTTATTTTTCAAAATGGACATCATTTTTTGATTTAGAATTTCAAAATTATCTTAGGGTGATGTTTTAGTATTTTTCATAAAAAATTCACTTTTTGATGAATTATGAAAACCACTATATTATTGTTTAAAACCTATATTTTATTTAAATATTTTTTTTATTTAATATAATTTTTTTAGTTTAAAAAAGATATATAATACCTATATAAGATTAAATTAATTAATTGGATTCATTTTATAATAAAAGTAGATGCATAAAATCATGTTGAATTTTTTAACGCATTTTACCCACCTTCTAGGCATGTTAGAAAATTTGAATAAAATGAAATTTTAACGCTTGGGTGAATTGAATTTATAAATACAAGAGACATGTATAACATCTGTAAGAAAAATTTGCTTCAATAAGTTGATAATAATTTTTGGAGAATAGTAACTTTGACATTTATTTACCACGATTAAAAGTGAATATGGTAATTAAAGGTAAACAATTGATATTATAATTACCCTAAATAGTGTCATAATTCTAGGGGATAAGTTTATTTCGTCTATAATATACCTTAGGGGTAAAATATGATCCTTTTGGTCCACTTATATTAGATTAGGACCTTTATTATTTTTCTATTTAAAGAAGAGTTAAAAGTGTTAAATTCAAAGTTGAATAACTAATCCATTTTTTATATAGGTTTATACATAAGATAATCTTGACTATAAATATTTAATAGAAATCTAAAAATATTTCCTCAATAATTTTATTTTATTTATAATTTTTTGATATTAAATAATTAAATTTATTTATGACACAATGATGATGCAATAATTACCTTATTAATGAATGATTAAAATAATTGATATTTTAAATATCCAAATAAATTAAAATTGAGACATATGATGAATTCCACTGATTATCTAATATAATATATCATTTTATGGTAGATTAAATAAATTTCTTCCCATGTGATAAATTTGTTATGAATTTCACGAAAATAAAATACCAAATAGTGTCAAAATTGTCCTAAATGAGTTTTTAAAAATACTATATTATAAATAAAAATAATATTCTGAAATATCTAAGGTTCATCCAAAGGACTTAGATAAGTATTAGTATTTCCATAATAAATTATATGGGATTCTCTTGAATTTTTTATAGTAAGTTTATTAACCATTTATTATAATAATATAAGAATACATGGTAGAAGTTAAGCTAATAAACTACGAGTTAAATCTAAATGATAAGGTTAATATGGTGACCTAAAACAATATAAAACATATTGGTTGAGAGTTTTTCAACCTATACTCACCTTATCCTATAAATAAATCATTTTTGATCCATTACACACTGAATATGATTATATAATAAAATACAATATCAAGATTTTCAAAAAAGTGACCCTCACCTCTCATATAAAACTGTACATCCCCTTGTCTAAAAATCACATCTCCAAAGACATTTGGATATGACAAACCCTACACCAATATCCTCAAATATACCATCACATTGACCTAAAGTTTTTACTTATATCATAAATCCAACTTAAGGAGCCCTTTCGATCAACTAAAAAGGAAACACACTAAGAAGAGGTAATAATTTCACCATCGCTTTCAAAGTTCTTTTCTACTTCCACTTCTACATTATTTGTTGTTTCCATAGAAAAATAATAACTCTAGTTCCATATAAATACTATGATGTTATTATAAATATGGTACAACCATATTCATTATTCAATCCATCCCGTGATTGACATGTCACCATACGTGTGTATGTACAGCATACCGTCTCCACATCGTGGTGTAGTTTGTTATTAAAACATTTCATTATTTTGATGGTTATAATAATGAGTGTATCTGATGTAAATAATAAATATAACATGTTAAGGATTCTTTATATATTATATACCTCCCAATTATATACAATTTCTCCATCAATTTCAATATGAAAAATATTGAGGAGTCTCTATCTGATCTTCTTTACATCAATCACCACTGGAAAAAGTTATAAAGCGTAAAATGCCTTCTGCCCGTATGGTGAATAAGTGGAAAGGGAAGCAGAAGAGATTTAAGCCCAAAGCTTCATCATGAACTTCCCCGAAAAGGAATATCAAAAGATAGTAATGGGAACAATATGTGTATTGTTTAACATGTTGAAAGAAGGGAAACTAGAAGAAGAACTGCACCAGGCCTACGAAGAAAGGGGAATCTTCAAGTGCATTTGTTATCGAATGCAATCTATCTGTTTCTACAAATTTGGCATTTGATATAACTCTTGGTTCTCACATATGTATCCAAATACATGAACCAGGTATATTCAAGAATAATGGCAGAGGGGAGGTAGAACTACAAGCATCTAATAGAGCCAGAATTGCTGTTGTAGTTGTCGGGGACTACCACTTCACGTTGCCAACTCGGATGATCATGTTGTTAAAGGGTTGTTATTATGTGATATATGTTACTAAAAAAAATATTTATATATCCACATTAGATATAGATGGATTTGTTTTAATTTTTTGAAGTTAATGTTGCTTCATTTAAAGAGATAGAATTTGTTTGGGTAGGGATCATTTATATGATTCCCTTTATGTGTTAGATTACACAAACTAGTTAATGGAAAATGATAAAAAATATACTTCACATGACTCACACCACAAAAAAATTTGGTATCATAGGATAGGTCCTAAAAACAAGAAAATCTTGACATACTTTCATCAAGTTGGATATTTAGATTCTTTTGAACTAAAACAACTTGGTGATTGTCATGCATGTTTACAAAGAAAAATGACCACAACCCCATTTAGTGGGAAACATGAAAGGGCTAAAGAACATCGTGAATTTTTCATACAGATTTGTGTGGACCATTTCTAGTTGAAGAAAGGGGATAGTATTCATACTTTATTACTTTTAATGATGATTTTAGTAGATATGGATATATCTACTTGTGTGGGGAAGCGATGTGTTTGTTAAGGCCTCTTCAGGTAACAAACTTTCACCCTGAGGCACAAAGTGTACCTTCATAGGATACCCAAAGTAAACAAGGATATATTACCTATAAAACCCCTAAGAATTTTTTTATAGAGGATATAAACGCCATATTCCTTGAGAGGGAGTACATCTCCAAAAGAGATAGTGGGAGCGATATAGACATAGTTGAAGATGAGGCTCAAGGTACACTAGAGTTGGTACAAGAATAGATTGTGAAAAGCCCTGTGGAAGAAATAACTATTCAAGAGACACAATAAAAGAGATGTTATAGAAATGAAATGGTATAGTTTTCTGGTTACTGGGGATGGTGACTCATTATCAGTTAATAATAATGATCCTTTAACCTACAAGGAAGCTGTAAGTGGAAAAAATGATTCCATGTGGAAAGAATCCCTGAATTATAAAATGGATTACAGGTATCCAATCCATTTTTCTATTTTGGTAGACCATCTAGATTATGTGAATCCTGTTTGTTTTAAATTGGCATTAAAAACGAAACTGGACATGGAAGGACAAGTCAAAACCTATAAGGCATGAATGGTTTCAAAAGGATTCAAACTGCGTC
Organism: Viscum album; assembly: GCA_963277665.1. Lineage (NCBI taxonomy): Eukaryota > Viridiplantae > Streptophyta > Magnoliopsida > Santalales > Viscaceae > Viscum > Viscum album. Next base: position 1,360,179,152 of record OY728162.1, on the reverse strand, counting down.
AATGCATTGACTATGATGAAACCTTCTCACTAGTTGCAATGATTAAATCCATATAATTTAATTGGCCATTGCCACATTCCATGACTATGAAAATTGGAAAATTGATGTCAAAACTGTCTTCCATAACGAGAACATTCATAAAAATGTCTACATGACACAACCTGAAGGGCTAATGGATCCAAAAGTTGCCAATATTTTATATAATTTTTAGAAATGCATTTATGGATTAATGAAATCATCCAGGTCATGGAACATTAATTTTGATGAAGCAATTATGAAAATAGATTTTTTCAAGAATGAATGTGAGCCTGGTTTCTACTAACTGTTTAGTGAGAGTGCAATCATTTTCCTAATAGTATATGTTAATGACATATTACTTATTAGAAATGAAATAACAGTCAAAGAATATATTAAGGAATTGTTGAATGAATGCTTATCCATGATTGACTCGGGTGAGGCAACATATATTATTTGGATCCAGATTCATCGTGATAGATCCAAGTGATTATTGGACATACTTCAAAGTACATATATTGATAATAAACTGAATATATTTAGTATGGAACAGATTAAGAGGGTATTGCTTCCATCATCACATGGAATTAATCCTTTCAAAAAATGTGTCCTCAAACACATGATGAAAGAATGATGACAGAAAGGACACCATTTGCATCAGTTATTGGGTCAGTCATGTATGACATGCTATGTAATAGGATGGATGTCGCTTATGAATTCAGGGTGGTAGGAAGATATCAAGCAAACCATAGTGAATGCCATTGGATGGTAGTCAAGACTATCCTAAAGTATCTTATGCCTACTATGGATATGTTCCTGGTTTATGAAGGATATGAGGTACTAGTCATCAAAGGATATGCAGATTCTGGTTTCTAGATTGATCAAGAAGACTAGAAGTCGCAAACAAGAAACATCTTCACTTCGAATGGAGGTGCAATGAGTTGGAAGTGCTCAAAGTAGAGTGTGTTCATATATTCTACAGAAGATTCTGAGTATATCATAGATTTTTATATAGCTAATGAAGCAGTTTAGATGAAAATCATCGTTCTGTAGCTTGATACGATACATAGTAGTAAAGACCCCATCACACTATAATGTGATAATACTACAATGATGGCTCTCTCAAAAGATTCATGGTCACATCAGCGAACGAATCACATACATTGAAAGTGTCACATATTTACAGAATTTTTTTTGCATAGAGGTGAAATTGTAGTGGGAAATATTTCCATGGAAGACAATGTGGCAGACCCCTTGACTAAATCTGTGACTCTGCCGAAACATGATCACCATGTGAGGTCTAGCGGACGGAAAGTCATAGGATGTTTTCTCTAGTCCATGTGGGTGTTTGTAAGAGTTAGTTTCCTTGAACCAACTATATGTACATTGATTACATGGATATTTTATTAATTTAAATATTAATTATCATATTAAATGTTGTTCATTGTCATGTATGTCTTTGATGTAATAATGTCTTTGAGTATTTGTTGTATTGATAAGGTCATGGTTGTTCCCCACTATGATAAGAAAGTTGAAATTCTATAAGAATTTTTTTTAATATATTTCTATGGTTGGATGAAATACTATGATTGGCCACATAAAATGCACACTGTTAGGTTTTACAACTCATAAGAAAATGATACTTCTCTCTCATGACGTTCTCACATGGTAATCTTCAAGATAAAAGATTATGAGAACTGACACGCCAGTAGGAATTCTGTATGTTTTGGTGTCATTGGATATTTATATTTTTGATCATCTATAATGAACCATAGACATTAATATTATCATTAATACTTGTCATGACTCACTCACTTTTCTTTACTGACAAAAATTGTCACATAGATAGTTGGAAGGGATTAGTGTGTATTGGGTGCATCACGAGTGACATGATATTAATGGATAAGTCGAGGAATAATTTGTCCCTTCCATTTGTGGAAGATAATATCTTGGTCTATTTATTGATATAGAATAGTTGTGTAATTTAACACACCAAGAATCCATGATACACTTCTTTTTGAATAATACTATAGCTTTCATTGTATGCAACTTTGAGTTCTGTCACACCACGACCAATCAAAATAGCCATTATGAATAGTAATCTCCTAGATTTTGAAATTTAATAAATTCTATTTTTCAAAATAGAATTCATTTTTGGATTTATAATATCCAAATTAGATGAGGGTGAATTTTTGGTATTTTTCTGAAAGCATTCACTTTTTGATGAATTCTTAAAACCACTATGTTATAGTATAAAAGTTAATTTTTATTTAATTGTTTTAGGTCAAAATAGATACATAATACCTATATAATATAAATTTAATTCATTGGAGTCATTTTATAATAAAATTATATGCATAGAATTATGTGTAATTTTTTAACGTCTTTTACACACCTTCTAGGCATGTTAGTGAATTTGCATAAAATATAGTTTTACCACTTTTGTGTATTGAATTTAAAAATCAAAGATACATGGTAAACATAATTATTTAAAATGTGGTTCAATAAGTTTATCATAATTTTTTGTGACTAGAAACTTTTGACTTTTATTAACCACGAATAAAAGTATATAGGCTAATTAAAGGTAAAAAATGATATTATAATTACCCTAAAATATGTCCTAATTTTGTGGGATATGATTATTTTTTCCAAAATATAACTTAGTAGTAAAATATTACCCTTTTGGACCACTTGGATTAGATGAGGAAATTTATAATTTTTTTATTTAAAGAAGGGTTAAAAGTGTTAAATTCTAAGTTGAATAACTAAAACACTTTTAATATAGGGTTACACATAAGATAAAATAGAATATAAATGTTCATTAGAAATCTAAAATTATTTATTCCATAATGATATTTTATTTATAATTTTTATACATTAAACGATTAAATTTTTTTATGACCCTATGATGATGCAGTAATTACCTTCTTAATGAACAATTAAAATAATTGATATTATAAATATTAAAATAACTTTAAATTGAGACTTATGTTCAATTAAACTAATTATTTAGGATAATATGTCATTTTACAGTAGACTAAATAATTTTTTTAAGTGATAATGATTTTATAACATTTTTGAAAAAAATACCAAATAGTGTCAAAATTGACATAAATGAGTATTTAAAATAATATTTTCTAAATTAATATAATATTTTTAAATATCTAAAGTTAATCCAAAGGACATAGATAAGGATATATATTTAAATAATGTACCACATGGGGTTCTCTTGGCTTTTTATAGTATGTTAATTAACCATTTATTATAATAATACATGAATACATGGTAACTGTTAAACTATTGAACCAAGAGTTAAATCTAAAAGATAATGATTATACAATGAGATAAGCTTTTATAAAACCTATTGGTTGAGATTTTTTCAACCAATCCTCACCTTATCCATTAGATAAATCATTTTGGAGCCATTACACACCGAATATGATTGTATAACAAAATACTATTTCCAGGTTTTCCAAAAGTGACCCTCACCTCTCTTATAAAAGGGTACTTCTCCTTGTCTAAAAATCACACCTCCAAAGCCATTTGGATATTCATAAGCATACTCAAATATCCTCCAATAAACATCACTTCTACGTAAAGTCCTTACTTTGATTATAAATCCATCCTAAGGAGCGCTTTTGATCAACTAAAAAGGAAACACGTGAAGAAGAGGTAATAATTTCACCACCTCTTTCGAAGTTCTTTTCATCTTCCAATTCCACTTTCATTGTTGTTTACATAGAAGAATAATAACTTCAGTTCCTTATAAATTCTATGATGTTATTATAAATATGGAACAACCATATTCGTTATTCTATCTATCCCATGATTGACAAGTCACTATACGTGCATACATACGGCTTACCGACTCCACGTCATGGTGTAGTTTGTTATTCAAACACTTATTTATTTGGATGGGTATAATAATGCGTATAACTAATGAAAATAATAAATTTAACATGTTATTGATTATTTATATATTATATACCTCCAACTTACATATGATTTCTCCATCAGTAGAAGGATATTGTCGCATGTGCGTACGTACAGATTACCGTCTCAACGAACGCGATAAGATTCATACCCCATCATAACCATTAATGAATAATTTTCATTTTATGATTAAAAATAATTTTTAATAAAATAATATCATTCTGGATATTAATAAAATACATCCAATTCATAACAAACATGTCTTACGTAACCAAGCATATAATGAAAAATGAGTCAGTTAACACCCGAAACAATGATACTATGGAAATGTTATTAACAAATTAATATTTGAAGATAATATATGATATCATATTTATGTATGTGGATATTTTATAATTTAATAAAAATTATTTAACTATTATACTGGAGGTTATCATACCCTCGATCAATGAAAAGTACAAGGTAAGGTTTAATTCTACAATCTCATCATTATCTGAGTTTGTTTATACGTGAATATCTTCTGGGATCTCTTTATCAACCACATACGTGTTTCAATAAAATGTATTTCAAATTTTTTTACTATTTTCTAGACCACGTGTTAAATAAATTTATACCTTTTTTTGAATTTCTATCAAATTTTTATAAATGAATCTTTCAATCATTTTCCAAACAAGGCCCTTTACGAAATTTATGACACAATAAGGGAAAGAATGTTTTATAACTTATATGGTGAGTGAGGCTATTTTCTCCTATTATGACTTATTCTAAGATTCCCATACAAGCTTTTAAGAATATCGTTATAAATAATTTTATTTTTTATAATTATGTTACATTTAAATATTTTCAAAATAGAAAAAAAAAATTCACTTCAAATAGATTTGATTTCATCTATGTCAACATCTTTTGATGGATTTTATACTATTTTGAAGTTTATTTATCACGATACAATCTTCCATATTATTTTTAATATTTTGTGATATTTTTGACTGTGGATGTATTATTTTTATACCATTCATGGTTTATGGTTAATGTATTAACATTTGTTTCTTGTTTTACTACAAATGTTTATGGTATGTATCATCAATTTCAAATGAGGAATGCATTGAACTTATTAAGTGATGGGTGGAGCCCGCTATAGATCATCAATACATCAGTAGGTCTAATTTGACAAACTAGTGGCTTGGATCGTGGCCTTGAAAAAAATCATATTTTTAGTCTTGGCAAGAGTCATTGACTATTTGGATATGATATATGACATTATGCATTATATCATTATGAAAATGGATATTGATATTAAATGTTATTCTTCGAATAGTAGAATATCCATGTGAATAAGTATATGGAATTATTTGATTTATCAGGTCCATATTTTGCTGAGGTTTAATTTTAAAAGGTTAGTCTTTTATTCATATGCATTGCCTTAAATTTTTATGATTAATTATGAATGATTCTGCTATATAGTTATCCTTAATGAGTATTTAATCTCACCCTTTTTTATGTTTTAATTTTCCCTAGATGCGAAGATGTATATTATTACTGACCTACTGGGATAGTATAAGTGAGATTAATGGATTAAAAGGAGACACAATGTTGTTGTTTTTAATTTAATAATTTAATGTAAAACTGTTGTTTGTATCTAGTACTTCAGAGACTACTAAACTGATCGGTCTTTAGGGATTTGAACCCTTCGGATCATACAAATGTTATTTAATAATGAACCTTCTCTGGGTAACTATGGTGGGGACATTATAGTTGGTATCTAAGTATGTTTATTATGATCCTAGGAAACTAGATTTTGAAAAAAAATATAATTCTAGAACATTACCCTAAGATTGAATTTGAGGATCAGTATAGAATAAATTCCTATAATATTTTTAATGTAGATATTTTGTGAGTTTTCCTTGAAATGAATCCCTTTCTAGATAGGGGAAGATAGAGGCAACTCTGCCCAAATTTACCTTAGAGTGAAAAATTTTACAAAGAGTTTCATGCTTGACTCGGGTTATCCTAGTACATGACAAAGGGCCTAGCTGCACTCTTGATTATCACACTCCTGAGGGATATGCTTAGGATAGTTCACATTTTATTTACAAACCATTATGAAGGATTTATGAGTATATACCTACTTAAATAAAACATAATTATGATTATGGATTATGTCCATAAATTTTTCATTTTATGTTAAGTGTTTTAAAATTTTGGAAATATGTATTGTGATTCATACACTAATAAAGTGTATGCCATTGTATAGAAATTGTGCATGGTGGAAGGAATAAAAAAAATACCAATGCACATAATAAATGTAGAGATTTTCCTCCTACTCAAGATAATTATAGTGGAGCTGGTGATGCAACTGGTGTTGATCAACTTGTCACCATACTGGGACAACTCACCCAGGTAATGAATAATAACCTTATCCGTTTGGATCACCCAGATCCACAATTTAGATGATCAATGTTATATCGCTTAATGAGGAAACAACCATCAACATTAATTGAGACTACAAATCCATTTGTATCTGAGGAATGGATGATTTCCATAGACAAAATATTTCATTCTTTGGGGAGTAGTTAAAGGAAAAACGTTTTCATGGTAGTTTATCACCTAACAAGATATGAAAATCAATGGTGTGCATTAATTCAAAACACAAAAAATGATGAAGAAGTATCAAATTTTGATTGGAAGGAGTTTAAATAGTTTTTCTTAGAAAACTACATTCCTCATAACCATCGAGTGGATATAGAAAGACAATTTTTTAGCTGAGGTAAAAGGAGGTTGAGAATATCGTAATGTATGAGGATATCTTTACAAGGTTAGTATGTAATGCAGTATATTATATACATATCCCAAGGTGTTTGATTTAACATTTATTTGATGGGTTAAAACCATTTCAATGTCATGCATTAGTCTCACAATTCTTTTCATCGTACGTAGATATTGTCTCATGTGCTATGGAGATAGAAAAGGAATTTTCTATGTCTTCATACTTTAGAACAAAAGCAAGAGAAGAAGATATCAGTTGAACTCTCTGGAAATTTAAATAATGTGAAGAAAGGAAAAGTTGAATTTCCAACTTGTGGTAAATATGGGATGAAACACTCTAGTACTTAAATGAATCGGATGAGAATCTGTTACATGTGTGGTGAAAAAGGAAACCAAGATCGTGATTGTAAGGGAAAGTAAGAGGCCGCCAATGTTGAATTCTACAATTTTAGATAAATGAGACATTATTCAAATTAATATCATAAAATCCAAGGAAACATACGTCAGAAAAGTCCAAGGGAGTAAGGAAATTCATAGATGATAACTACTATGGAGGATGAAGCTCCAAAAGACATGGTGGTTGGTAATTTAATGGTTTCCTCATGTTTAGGTAACACATTATTTTATTCTAGATAATCGCATTGTTTCTTATCTTCCCTGTTTTCTAAGAAAATTATATATTTCAAATTTGATTAAACAAAGAATTTATCAGTCAAAACTCCAAAGAGAAGTATCATTTCAATAGTACTTTGTGAATCAGTTCCCATTATGGCATATAAATGTTCTTTATCTACTGATATCATCGTCATAATCATGATTGACTTTGATATAATCATTGTTATGGATTGGATTTCAGACCATGATGCAAAAAATTTTTATAAGAAGATGGAGTTGTTGAGAAAGTGTTGTTTTCAACAATACATAATGTTTTTATTTAAAGGGGGAGATTGTTGAGAAAATACTCTATCTCTTTATGATGATTTTGATGCTCATAAATACCCTTAATTATTTTCTAATGATTTTACTATATGTATATTTCAGGATTTATATATTTTATATATTCTTATTTTTGGTAGAGTATTCAAGTTGATTTGTACAGCGTGGAACAAGTGTTAAAGAGTTCGGGAATTTTATGATCTATGTTATGTTTAGAGGATTCATATTGTAAACTCAACCTTACGTTTGGCATAAGAGAGTTTAATGTCGATATTATTATTCAATGATCTGCAAGCGAATTATTAGGCTGATTTATATCCGGATTAAGAGTTGATTTTAAACCGCATATTTGAAAAGTTCAGAGCCATTTAAGGATCAAATTAAAAGGATATTTTCATGTAGAATTAAAAGGAGATTTAAGACTATTATTTATTTTCAAATTTTTGAATTACGTGAGTAAAAAAGGCGAAGATTGTGGATTTGATTTTTGCAGAAGAAGTATTCATTATATCATTGTTTTTTTAGGTGTGAGTATATAAGAACTGCATATAGTGATCATGAACACAAGAGCAGATACATTAATCAAAATACGAGATCTTCTGTATGACATTTAGAAGAGAAAAAACTGAGTTAATCACGATCTAAATTTCTGTTGATTATGAAGAGTGATAAAATCTCTGTTTGTAAAAGAAGAAGATACATGACAGAAGATTCACTTATTTGACATTGAAGATAAATTCTAAATCTACTACTACTGAAGTTGCAATTTATTTATCTATATCTACTGCAATGGGATCGACTTATAGTGGCTCGTATTTGAAGATTATTATTTCTAAATGCGAAGATCCATTTAATGTAAATTTATTTCTGTTGAAATTATGAAGAACAATCAGTAGAGTATTTTCAAAGAACAAATACTTTTTATCTTGAGTGACCAACTTCTCATTCTAAGGTATGTAGTTTCTGTGATTGAACCATAAGGTTGTGTTTTGCATTAGATGTTAAAGGTGTGAACTTCCTACACTCCATTTTTAATGGTCTGTAAAGATGAAAGATGAGGACCATGTAGTGAAAATCGCCAAGCACATGGAATAGAGTATTGGTGGAGTGTACATGGGGCCTTTTGTGTCCTAAACCACTATATATCATGTGTCACTGCATTTCATATTTCTGCTACATTAATCTATTGGCTTAAAGATAATGGATAGAACACAATCTCGTGATGAATTTTTAAAAGACACAATTCAACCCCTTCTTTTTTATATTTGATATAATATTGATACAACAATTGGTATCAGAGGTTGGGTTTTTGATAAATCTCTTTCAAGATAAAATTTATTAAGGATTATACGCAAAGAAAGAGGACTAATACAACAGAGGGAATGTCTATGGTCAGAGCACCGTACTTCAATGGAGAAAACTATGGATGCTGGAAGTCACAAATGATTATCAATATGAAAAACCATGGATAAAGAGTATATTATATGATACTAACTCCCTATGAAATAACTAAAAAACATGAGAGACATCGAGTGCAACTGTTGAAGCAGAATATGATATGAACTCACAGGAATTGAATGAAATTATATGTGGTATATGAACTGATAAATTTAACAGAGTATCTCAATCACTGAGAGTATATGAGAAGTGGAAAACAATTGATGTTTCTTATAAAGGAACTAAAAATATCAGGGATATGAGATATGCTACTACTAGGCTTAAATTTGATACATTCAGAATGGTTGAAGGTGAATGAATTACTCAAATGAATGGAATGTTGATAGATATTGTCAATAATATAAAATATTTGGGAGACCCAATCAAACAAATTGATCAAACTTTAAAATTACTGAGAGTACTGCCTACAATATGGAATAGAATCTCTATCGCAATCATACAATCGGCCGCTGTCAAAGACGTAACCATGGTAGAACGGATTGGAACACTATTGAGGTATAAATCTGAGATTCTAGATGAAGAAAATGGGAATAAAGTGTTTATCAAGAGAGATTGCAATACCTTGAAAGTGTCATCATTGATAAAAAATAAAAATATGAAGACAAGTGTAAATTTGAAATAAAAAAGTTCTGATTTATCAAATACTAATGTTCAACTGGATCAGCTAGCCAGAAAATTCACTAAATTCTATAGAAAAAAGAAGTGCTTCAGAAAATCATTCAAAAAGGATGACAAAGAAGTCAAATGTTTTGTGTGTATGAAAATGGGGCCCATCATAAATGACAGTCCTAAGATAAAATAAGACAAGAAAAAGAAATTCTTCAATAGACACGATTATGTGCTTAAGGGAAAGAAAGGAATGAGAGCTATATGGAGTGTATATGAAGACTCAAGTAGCACTTCTGAATCAAAATCAAGGAAGGAAGAAGTAAATTTTAAAGCCAACATGTGTTTTATGGAAGAGACAGATGTGGTAAAATCCTACTACTTTTCTGACTCTAGTTCTGAATCTAGTTACTCTAATGAGAAACATGAAGCCTATTGCAATATGTTTGAAGAAAAATATGATTCTCTATATAAGAATAATATATCTTTAACGAACATTCATATGGCTATTTATGATGAAAGAGATAAAATGCTTAAACAATATAAGGAGTTAATTGAAATGTTTATCTCAATTAACACTAACAATACAGATTATGTATCAATGATAATAACAGTAAAAACTAAAGTGGAAACTTATAAAAATGCATCCCTTCTTTTTACTAAAGGAAAAATACTTTAAATTAAATTCATGGGAAAATTTTCATTAAAAATGAATGATTTGGAACTGGTAGTAAAGGTGAAAACCCTAAGCTCTACAAGAATTATTTTATTCAAAGTATTAAAAGATTAAATTTTAATTACTATTAAACAAGGGGACATATTTCTAAATTTTGATTCTTAAGACAACCCAAAATAAGTGGTATTAAGAATTATTTTCTAAAAAATAAATTTTTTGACTGTTTTGAAATTAGAAAATAAATGTATGTCTGTATTCCCAGATATTTTCTTGCTGACACCCCTGGAGCCAACAAAATATTGGTACCAAAGAAAATTGTGTAAATGCCTTTGTAGGGATCAGGTCACATTTGAAAAAATAAAATATGGTATATAGTTCATGGATTCTCAAGGAATATGAGTGGAAGATCATAAAAAATCACTGCTTCGACACAAAAAGATGGTGGACTCGTTAAATCTGGTGAAAATTCCAAAGGGTAGATCTTTCGCATTAGAACAGTTAGAGATCTTGAAGCTATCTCAATCAAAAAAGTAATTTATGTACAAGGATTGAAAAGATATCTGATGTGTATATCTCAAATAAATGATGATGGTTAAATTTTTGATTTTTCTAATAACTTTTGAACTGTTTTTAAAATTAAACTGCTTAAATTTAGAGCACCTAGAACTGACAATGTGAATACCATTGATTTAAATTCTTTGTGCAAACAACAAGTAAACTTCTTAACTACTAAGATAAATGAATCCTGGTTCTGGAATAGAATAATTGGACATTGGAATATATATTCATTACATAAATTAACAAATAAACATTTAGTTTTTGATTTTTCTAGTCTCACGTATGAAAGTGATAGATTATGTGATTCTTGTCAACTTCGCATGCAACACAATTCATCCTTCAAATCTATTAACAGAATTGCAACATCTAATCCTATAGAACATATCCATATGGATAGTTTTGGACCTTTATGGGTATAAATCTTGGTTGGTAAATTATATTTATATGTTTTTGTTGATGACTACTCAGATTTTCATGGATTTTCTTTTTAAAATTAAAAAATGAAGATTTTACTTAATTTGAATGTTTTGGTAAATCTGTTCAAAATGAAAAGATTTTTAATATAATTTCATTAATAAGTGATCATGATGGAGAATTTGAGAATCAAGAATTTAATTCATTTTTCTCAAAATTGGGTATTACACATACTTTTTCTGCACCAAGAACACCTCAACAGAATGGAATTTTTGAAAGAAGAAATTAGACTATTTAAGAAACGGCTAAGACTGTACTAAATGAATACTGTCATCCTACCTATTTTGGGTAGAAGCTTTAAGCAGAACCTTCTATATAATTAATAGAGTTGTAATTAGACCAATTATGAAAAATACACTATATGAACATTGAAATAACATAAAACCTAAAGTAAATTACTTTAATTTCTTTGGATGCAAGGTTTACACCTTGAACACCAAGGACAGTCTTGGCAAGTTCGATCCAAAATCTGATGAAGGAATTTCTTAGGATATTCAACAACCTCAAAATCATATATAGTATAAAATAAGAATTCAAAGATTGTTAAAGAATCATTTCATGTGAAATTTGATGAATATGATCCCTTTCAGAAATGGATAGATCAAATGGATGAATCTGACTTTAATGATAACATGAAACTTGAGAACATGAAAAACGATTTTGAAAAAAATATAAATGAAATTCAATCCAGTTCAGAAGAACATGATACTGAAGAACCTATAATTTTACTATCTAGACAGTCTATAACCCTATAGAATCACCCTATAGACTATAATAGATGACTTAGACACCCGAATAAAAAGTAGAATAAATATTGTAAATCTTGTAGAATTATGTGCCTTTCTATCCCAACTAGAACCTAATACTATATAAGAAGCTTTAGATGATGAAAGCTAGATGATATCAATTTAGGTATAATTAAACCAGTTTAATAGAAATGATATTTGGGAATTAGTTGAAAGACCACAGAATTATCCAGTGATAGGACCAAAATGGGTCTTTACAAATAAACATGATGAACAAGGAATAATAACTAGAAATAAATATTGTCGTGTAAAAAAATATATAATCAGGAAAAATGTATAGACTATGATGATACCTTTTCACCTGTAGATAAGTTAGAAGCTATTATAATCCTTTTAGCCTATGCATCACATATAAATTTTAAATCATTTCAGATGGATGTTAATTCTACCTTTTTAAATAGTTATTTAATGGAGGAAGATTATGTTTAGAAACCTCCTGGTTTTTTTAATTCACAAAAACCAAATTCTATTTTTAAACATACTAAAGCTCCTTATGGCCTTAAATAATCACCTAGAGCTTGGTAAGAAAGATTAAGCTCTTGAATTTTGAAAAATGGTATCACTATTGGAAAGGGATATCCAACACTTTTTAAGAAAACTGTAAATTTTAATATTTTATTGGTTCAAATTTATATTGATGATGTAATTTTTGGATCAACTAATAAAACAATTTGTCATCAGTTTTCAAAGATAATGCAAAAGTAATATGAAATGAGCATGATGGGAGAATTAAATTTATTTTTAGAACATCAAATTTATGAAAATGATTTTGGAAATGTTTTAAATCAACGAAAATACATTACTTATTTACTAATGAAATTTGCACTTGAAAACATCAAGAAATATACAACTCCTATGTGTACTAATAAAAAACATGATTTGGATGAAACTGGAAAATCATTTGACAATAAGTAATATAGAGTTATGATTGGTAGTTTATTATATCTTACAGCTAGAAGGCCAGATATAATTTATTTAGTATGTCATTGTGCAAGATTTCAATAAATTCCTAAGTAATCCCATTTAACATCTGTTAAAAGAATTTTTGGTTATTTAAAAAGTACTATTTTTCAATCTATAATTTATCCCAAAACTTTTAATTTAAATTTAATTTCATATTCAGATGCCAAATATTGGAGTTGTAGATTATATTGGAAAAGAACTTTAGGTAGTTGTCACATTTTAGGAAAATCCTTAGTGTCATGGTCAAATAAGAAACACCACTCAGTTACCCTGTCAATAGCCGAGGAAAAATATATATCTTCTAGCAGTTGCTATTCACAAGTGTTGTGGATGAAAAGCACTCTTATAGACTTTGGACTAAATTTTAATAATATAACTATTTTATGTGATAAAACTAGTGCAATTAATATTTCTAAAAATACTATTAATCATTCAAGAACTAAACATATTTATATTAGACATCAATTTTTAAGATATCATGTTATAAAAAAGGATTTATTTTTTAAATTTGTTAATATAGAAATAAAATTAGTAGATATGTTTACTAAACCACTTCCCACTGCAAGGTTTGAATTTATTAAGGGGGGTTAGGTTTATTTAATTTTAAATAAAATATTAATTTTATTCATTAAATTTTGTTTTTTATTGAAATTTAAATTTGTTATTTATTTTTTCATAAAGAATATTTTTTATTCATATTTATTTTTATATACGTTGTGGAAAATTTTTATATGTTTTTAAAATCTATGTAATTATTATTGATAACACAAGAATCAAGGATGTGAGAACCTTTTTAATTCCAAACCGTTTAATTTCCACCAAAAACCTTTCGAACCTATGAAACTACACCAATGCTTGTCAACCCTAATCTTCAAACCTCTAAAATCCTAACCTTCATTCTGTTAGAGATTTAGGCAGAAATTAAAAAGACTAAGAGAGATGATGAGGCAAATATAAGAAATTTCATGAAACATCACTCAGTGGGAATGAAAATCTTATAAGGAAAGGTGATTGATTTAGATTGTTTATTTCAGACGAACTTGTTGTTAAAACAAGACCTATCATTTCATAATCTCGAACATACCTTCAATAGTGAGAATATAGATTTATTGTATGATGTAGAGCTTCGATAATTCTTTAAATCTGTTAAATTTAGTTTGGGAGATGATTATTACACAATGATGGCTAAGATAGAGGATAATTATTTTTCAATCTCTTTGTTTGAAATTATTTAGATATTGAACTTCCCTCAGGGGGGAGTGTCTAATTTGGATTTGAAAAGTATAGGAGATTCTATGCATAAATATGAGGATATTCTGTCCTTTCTATTTGGCTCTACTAATATAAGGAAAATTTTAGTTAAAGATTTGGAACCGAATCAGAATATCCTGGTGATATTTATACAAACAGGGATAACACCTAGAATGTCATAGATAGAGAAGATACTATATTCCTACATGTACATAATGTATCTTCTGCTCAGTGATATAAAAATAATTCCAAGGTACATGGTGTGGTACCTAAGTTACTCTTGTCAAAGTGAATCTAGAATGAATTTCTACCCTTTTGGTAGATTCATGTCAAAACTATTGTTCAAGAAACACAAAGTGAGATTGGTTAATGATAGAACTCATTGTCACCACAGTAATGTTTTTGATGCTGGTGAATTAATAAATAATTCTTAGTTCTGGAGTATATTAAATGTAAACGTACTTCCAGTGGGAGCTGATGAAGATGTATAAGAAGAGAGAGCTCAGGCTCAGCCTAAAAAGTCAAAAGAAAATCATGCTACACCCAGAGTTAACTCTGTTTCAAGAAGAATAATTATTGAAGTTGAGAATGTTCCAGGGAATGAAAATCAATATGGAATTCAATTAAAATGAAAAAGGGATGCTACTGCTCATGAAGAGAAAGTTTCAAATGTTTTAACCACACAAGATTTTTTGAGTTATAGATTTATAAGAGAAGATATTGTTGAAAAATCAATGGAGGTTTTTATTAAGAGGTCACAAGTAGTGGAATAACCTTATATTCAATCTGGAATTCAAGTAGAAGCTGAAGGAGAGACTCAGTAATAGGATGTGGTTTTTACAGAAGTTTAACCTGAAATAATAGAATTTCAAAGAATAAAACTAGAACCAGAAGTTAAAATTGAAAAAGATACTGTGCCCAGAGTAGATGTGGCCAGTCCTCAATTAAATGATGATGAAATTATTCAAGATAACCAAAAAGAATAAGTGATTTCTGATGTACAGGATGAAAACCCTTCATATGTACAAACAGATATTCTATAAGAGGAATTTTCTATGGAAGAGTCTAGAAAAGAATTCGAGGAAAAATCTGTGGATAATCTAGTTAGAGAAGATAAGGAGAAAGATGATGATGAATTATTACCCCTAGTGTTAGTACATCATTTTAATGATGAAAAGATGAATCAATCACAAAGTACCACTGAATCAAAAAATTAGGAAGTTGAAGAAATATACTGGGGGTTGTCGAGAGTGGAGCAATAGAATTCTTCTTTGAGTGGAGCATTGGAAAAAAATTAAAAATCCAGAGGCTAAAGAATAGTACATTTTCAAAGAAATAAGTTGAAATTTTTATGAAGGATATGGTGAATGAGGTTGCGAACTTAAAGTCTAAAATTGATATGTAGTCTAATTTGTCAGATCTGAAATCATTTATGGAGACATAGTTGGCATCTTTCAGGATCGATGAGGCCAGTGGTTCAGGTACTACACCTCATTTGATTAGAAGATTTAATGCAATAACCATTGTCTTAGTTGATATGAATGAAATGTTGCATGAATTTCAATGAAATAGTGGTCCTCTTTCAGTGCTGCTGTACAATCAAAAGTTTTTAGTTGAACAATTGACCTCAAATGAACCAGGAATCAGATCTGTCTTAGATAAGTTAAGAGAGAAGTTGTTTTTGTTTTTGGAGAAGGAAGAAGGACTACATGAGTTTTTCAGAGTCAAGTTAATTGATGACATTCATATGACTCAGTATAATAGTGATCATATTGTTATGCTTGGTTATGGGACGATGAGAAGACTAAGTGAGAACCTATCAGAAATCAAGGAAGTTGTTCAAATAAGATAGACCCTATCTAAACCCTGACCAACCCTTGATTCATGTATTTAACAATTTTGTATTATTAAATATTTTCAATGAACATCAGTTTCATTATATATTTTTGTGTTTGTTTTTTTACTTTCTTTTATAAGATATTCCAATAATCCAGATTCAGTAATTGATAAACAGTTAGATATAGAATTTACTTAAATTCTATGCTACATTAATATGTGTTATATTCCATATTTTTTTATTCTTTTTGATATGACAAAAACCGGGAGAAATTTGGATAAAAACAACATTTTTAACTCATTTACTTTTTTTAATTGTTATTTCAGGGAGAAATTTGCTGAAATGTTTTCCTAAAAAACACTTTTTATTGAAGGAGAAATACAATTGTTTTCATTAACATATTTTAAGGGGGAGAAATTTATTTTTTAGATTATAGATGACACAATATTAATTTATTTTTGAAATTATATTGTTAAAATTAAATATTTCTTTATCTAATCAAAATTAAATATTATATTTAATTAATTTTGAAAATTAATTTCATTAATTATTTTATGGGTTTTTTTATCATAAAAAAGGGGGAGATTGTTGAGCAACTGTTGTTTTCAACAATACATAATTTTTTTATTTAAAAGGGGAGATTGTTGATAACAATACTCTATCTATTTATGATTATTTTGATGCTAACAAATACCCTTAATTATTTTCTAATTATTTTAATTTAAGTATATTTTAGGATTTATATATTTTATATATTCTAATTTTTGGAAGAGTATTCAAGATGTTTTTACAGCATGGAACAAGTGTTAAAGAGTTCGAGAATTTTATTCAAAGTATCCTGGAAACACTTTTCATACCCTATGTGTGGAAACATAGAGTAAAGAATAGAACCCCCTACTACATTACAAATTATCAGAAAATTATGGTTAATCAACCATACGTTTTTTGAAAAATATAAAAAATAACCCTATGTTAGGAAAGAACTCTACATTTGGCATATTAGAAATGTATGGAAGGGGAACCGTACACAAGTGTTAAATGTTACATTGGTTTCTCCAATGTACGGTTCATTAACCTCACTTTTGTGAAAAAACCTTAAGTTTCGTAGAAAAGTATTGATCTTGTACCTTTTGTTTGGAAGCTTATAAAAGTATGGATCATTTATCATATGTTTGAAAGTTGAAGAGAAAATTATGGATGGCCAACTCTACATTTGTGATCAACCATACATTGGAAACCTTACATTTGAAGGATACATAATTAACCTTACATTTATGAACTACCTTATGTTTAGAGGATGCAAACTGTACAACTCAACCTTATGTTTGGTGATGGAGAGGTTAAAGATGATATTATTATTCAATGATCCTCAAGAGAATTATCTGGCAGATTTTTAGTCGGATTAATAGCTGATTTTAAAGCACGCCTTTGACGAGTTCAGAGCCGTTTATGGGTCAAATTAAAAGGCGATTTTCATAGAGAATTACATGAAGTGTTACAGCCACTTTGTAAATTAACATTTTTGAATTACACAATTAAAAAGGTGAAGACTATTGATCTGATTTGTAAAGATAAATTATTCATTATATCTGTGTTTTTTTAGGTGTGGGTAATTACAAACTACATATAGTTATCAAGAACAAAATATTGGATACTTGTACCAAAATACAAGATCTACTATACGACATTTGGAAGAGAAATAACAGGTTCAATCATGATCTACATTTTTGTTGATTATGAAGAGAGATAAAATATCTGTTTGTTAAAGTAGAAGATATATGACAAAAGATTTAGTTATTCGACATTGATGATCAATTGTGAATCGGCAGCTGTTGAAGTTGAGATTTATATTTCAATATCTACAACAATATGATCGACTCAGAAAAACTCTTATTTTATGTTTATTATTTATGAAGAAGACGATCCTTTTACATTCATTTGCATTCTATTACAATTATGATGAAAAATCGGGAGAGTATTGTTAAAGAACACATATTTTTTATCTTGAGTGACCAGCATCTTGTTCTTAGCGGTGTAGGTTCTGTGATTGAACCACAAGGTTGTTTTTTGCGTTAGATTGTAAATGTGTCAACTTCCTGCACTCAGTTGTTAAATGGTCAGTTGAGATGAGGACCAGATAGTGAAAATCTCCATGCTCGTGGAGTAGAGCGTTGGTGGAGTGGACTAGGGGCCTTATGTTCCTCAAACCAATATATATCGTGTGTCCCTGCATTTCATATTTATGCTGCATTAATCTATCTAATTAATGATAAAGGATAGAACATGATCTCATGAATCTTTTTCAAAAAACAAAATTCACCCCCTCTTGTGTATATTTGATATAATCTCGATCCAACAGGAGGTTACAATTCTCAAAGATGATAAGGAGTAACTTATCTTTAGATAAGAAATCTCACCACCTGATTCTTATCTTGATCCACCCCCAATAGCTCTACTAAATTAAATTATTCGGGAGGAATAAAATGAAATTACAATAGATGAGGAGAAGAATGTAAGAATATAGTATCTACATATTGTACAGGAAAATGTTTATATGTTTCTAGAGGATTTACCTTAACAACCTCCAAAATGAGAAATTGAGTTTTCCATTGATTTAATTATAGGATTATGGCCCATATCAATGACCCCATATATAATGGCCACTGTGGAATTAGTGTAAGTAAAGAAAAAACTACAGGAATTGATTAAAAAATTATTTATTCACCCTAGTGTTTCTCCATGGGGATCCCCTGTTCTTTTTGTTATGAAGAAAGATGGATATATCAGGTTTTTCATTGACTACAAGGAGATCAATGCTATATTAATAAATTCCAAGTATCCCCTATCCTGCATTGATGATTTATTTGTCCAACATCATGAAGCACAATATTTTTCAAAGATTGGAACTCGATCTGGATATCATCAGCTGTCACGAACCGAATCTGGTCACCGCCAAAACCGGCACCAAACCCAGCCCATGACATGACCCGAAGGGCGTTCCCTATCCCCACGGGCTGGCACAAGTGCCCGGGTATCATTAGTTTAGGTTTGGGAACGATTTACCCGAGTATGAAAGCATAAAACATTAAAAACAATCCATAATATAAATCTGAAATTTTTGAGCCAAACAAGACTTAAGTAAAAAAAAAACCAGAACTGAGTACATTGGTTTAAAGACAATACAAGTGGTACAAATAAAAATAATTATAGAATTAAGACAGCCCCAAGGACTCCACACGACTAGGGGTCATCGCCCCCAAGCTATCTCCACAACTCCGCACCAAGAATGGGAACTAACACCGTGAACCGCCATCACCCTTAGCCCTTCCTTTACCTGAATCAAACATAACCAAGTCTACTTACACCCAAGGGGTGTAAGTAGGGTGTGAGCCAAAGCCCAGTAGGATACCACCCAATGATTCCAAAGAGTAAGAAATACAATGTGAAAAAGCAAGCAGTTTTCAAACGCAAGGAAAAGTAGTGTTCAAATTTCAAGAAATGAAACCTCTAATTGAAAATAGTTTTCACTCCAAAATTTTTGGAATACTAACACATTAAAATAGAAATGTTATATACTATAATTTACTTCCAAACACACCCTAAGACATGGGTAGATACTACAAATCCAATGAGCAACAACATTGGGAACACCCCTAGGCACTAGGTTGTCTTGGGCCCTATGTACCTCGTACCTCGGTGTAGAGTAACCATAGCAAAATCCTTTCTCGTGCACGAGCCACTAGTAGGGAACACACCCATAACCTAGTGGTCCCCAATAATCATCCACATAGTTTAGTTAGAGTTGTCGTTATCCAAATGCTAAGTGAAACAGGGACAAAACCCATCCGGTCCACTAGCCGTACTAGTACAAATCCGCCCCACCTAGGTACCCGGGCTTCCCCTTTTGTGCTCAATCAATTTCAGGATGCAACATAAATAAATTTTCATATAAAACACCATTACTGGTCAATCACAGCCAATACAGTAGCTATCACATTTTATACCACTTAAAACACGCAACAATTCACTTAGATTTTTCATAAAACAATTCCTCAAAATCTCGTAGTGTTTCGGACACAAAACACCTTATACACCTCACTTGCATACTATGTGCACATATTTAAGTTTCCAAAACATAAAGGAGATCCCACTAAATTTCAGTGAAAACACAAAATCATTTTTAGGGCAACCCCATATGGTTAAAGAAATGACATCATTGCAAAGTCTCCATTTTTTACACAACACAACTCTTAGAATTTCATGTGGTTCACAAGAACCATTAAAACCAGATTTTTTTCAGCAACAAACACAAGGGACAATCATTAAAAACAGTATTTTTATCCCTATTATACTTCAATAAAATCAACTAGTTACTTATAGGGTAGCCCCAATTAAACTAATAATACATTTCTATGAAAAACCCTCAATTTCACATGAAATTGGCCTTTAGGATTCATTTTAAATACAAACACCACTAAAACTATATTTTTCAGAAATAATAAAATTTAATAAGCATGAAAATACCATAAAAACAGTAGCCAATTCACAAAGATTTCATACACAATGGAATCACCTACCAAAACCAAGGAAACCCTTGAATCCTTTGTGCGAAAACTCAAACGCACCACCGCCGCACCTCAAGAAATCTAAACCAGACCTAAAACCAGAATTTCAGACCATAAAACACAATATAAAACCTTAAATTTTAAACCCTACTTCCTGGACATTAGGAACCACAATTATAATGGAAGAAACCCTAACTAAATTGGATGTAACCCTTAACAAATTGAAAGAAGAAAGGAGGAGAACAACTTACTTAAAATATCTTGTAGAAATCGCCCCCCAAAATACCAGTAGCTGATTTCAAAAATACTCAAACCTTCAAGGGAGGTTCGAACAAGAATAGGTAGATCATTTAGGAATTTTAATGGGGGAAAAAGAGTAAGAATCGAAGGAGTTATGAAGGAAACAAATTACCTTTACAAATCTGCCCGAAATTTGAGTTCTCCAGATATTTCGACCTAAACCGCGATGCAAAAGAGATGAAAAGAGGGTAGGAGGATATGGGACGCGAGGCTGGGTTCAAGGGGCGTGTTTGGGGCTTGGAATCACCGAAAAATCCTTAAAAAAGAATAAGTTATTAGTAAATCAAATTTTATTTTTAAAACTGGAATTGGGCTTTCGGGCAGGCCCAATCCCTTAAATAAAAACCCATATACACCTTAGTTATGGATTTCCAAAGACTCCAAATTTTAATTGTGATGTTAATATATCAGGGGAGGACATTTAGGAGTTGGAATGAGTGAAAAATATTAAAAAATGAATAAGTTATAAAAGAAACAAATTTTATTTTTAAATCTGGAATTGGGCTCACGGTTTGGCCCAATTCATGAAAACTCACATATTCTCCATAAAAACTTTGGAAACCCCCCAAAACAAAGCATTAATGGAATGTAAAATAAAAATACATTTAAAATAAGATATGTATGTGACAATTCTCCCCACCATGAAAACTTTCCGCCCCGGAAAGTCACAGTAAGGCCAAAGCAACAACCAAACTCAACTGAGAAACCAAGAGGTACTCTCTTGCCAGGTTTCTCCCCCAAAGGCCATAACACCTCCAGTGATCAATGAAGGAAGGAATACTCTCACAAACATGACTTACACCACTTTCCTGAATGAATAAAGCACATTCAAGCTTTATCCCAAATGAAAACTCCTCTAACACAATCTGAACAACACTCAATCAATTTACCCAAATAAACGACAACATCGAACATGGTTACACTTTACCTACTATAACTAAACCATTGGTCACTCTCCAATATCAATTTTTACCAAAGAAAGATGTATGTAGTTAGATATCTCCAAATGATAATACCTACTTCCCATACAAATCCAAGGAAAAATATGAGTTACTTGTATGAAGAGACACAAATGGGCTCCCCACCGTAAGAGACAACTTAATTTTTTTTTTCCCGAGACAGAATCAAGACACTAATAGGGGGGAGGCCCAAACAGACTCCCTAGTACAAGGGGTATACATAAATTAGAAATTTACAAAATAATATACATGATACCCACAGTGGGTCTTCCCACCACAAGAACCAACCATCTTAACTGGCTGGCATGGGCCGACACAGAAAGACCCGTTTTTTTTATGATTTGGGAAGGGTGCAGGGTCAGTCCACACGGTTTGGGAAACCGTGCACTAACTATGCTGATAATTCTTTCCACGTGGATTCCTAGAACACTGTCACTACTAATCGTGCACAAAATGTGTGCTCAAACTTTCTAGCCAAATTTCCAACCATTCTCCAATGACTCAATGGAAACCAACGGGGGAGGGAAAGACATTAGGCGATGACATGGGTACAAGGAGCTCTACCTATTTCCACCGAACGAGAACAACAGAAGGAAGATGATGAAACCATAGGTTTAAACTGTTCCTATCTTTCATACTGAGGATAGGACTTTGTAAAAGTGTTTAAACGACACTGGTGTTTCCCCTGACTACGCGCCAGCTTCTCTCCGGGACCTATGGCTGGAGCTCAAAATATTGAAGCATCTTCGGCCACGCAGTTAGGCTGTTGAAACCCCTATGTGGAACTTCTTCTTTCGGTTCCACAAACAACTACACCTCATACCCCGATGGGTTCATCAAGACTTAACACACTTCATAACCCACTTTAACAAAACCAGACATTTAATTGAAACAAGGGATCAGAAGATGCACACACATCGCACCTTGTTTCGTTGGGTGAGAAACAATAGAAGGGAAAGACACGTATAAACACCTTCCTCTAAGATAGAGGATTTGATGTTTTTCCCAAGGGAGACACAATCCCAACATAACATAGAACCTTAAAGGATTGTGTGACCTTCACCTTTATGGTCAAAAGAGCACACAACATCACAATGCGTCACCGAACATGACCCTGACGATTGATAGAAACAATACATGGAACGAGACCATATTCAAAGTCCCTAAACAACAAATAAGTCCAGAAAGTGGACACAACATCCTATCATGACCGAAATCTCAAAATTGGTTGTTTAATAATAACTCTTTCTTCAAAGAAACTATAAAGAACCCAGATTCCCTCTTAGACACCATCAAGACACTCATCTGTACTAACAACGAAACAACACTCCCACCTTTGGTGAATTAGGAAACTTAAGAAACTAAGGTCTCTTTCAACCTTCCCCAAGCACTATCCCACTACAAGAGGATCCACAAATCAGCGAAATAAAAGGGTGTAGACTCAATAAAAGAAATGTTCAATAAAATATTATTTATATTGATCAACTGGAGGATTTTCCAATGGCGAAACAAAATGGGTTGCACTTCAGTTGTGCATTAACCCTTAATGGGGGCGTACCTTATCCAATGAGAGAACCCAAGGACCCAACCAAGCTGGTCTATTGGTCAAAACATGCCACAAACCAGATCCAAACACATGAAGGGAACCACCGTAAAGGCATCCCAAAAAAAATTCAAAAGAGACCACTAACCATCCCTGCAACACAGCTTACCAACCAAACACAAACCCAAAACACAGTTCAAACAGAAGGGGTTCTAGAACTCAAAACATCCCACAACACCAACATTTTCAAAAACCCATAATACAAACCATAACAAACTATTCATCAAGACAACATGTTTTTCTTTAAAACCAATTTTTTTTTTAAAACAAACGGTTTAGCAGTAAGCGTATCCACCAATGGTACCCCATGGGCCTCACACATGCATGTTTTTTTTGTGCCACATCGGGCACCCACCTCATATCCATCCCAGCACTCATCCAGTCGTGCCATCAACCATCCATCATCCCATATAACCTCACGCATGTGGTCACTCATGGAAATACCAACGGGTAAAACAAAACTTCCTTCTACTTTTCAAAAACAAAATGCTCAACCAACCCAACCTTTTTCTTAAAACTGCTAACAATGAGAACGAAATCCCAATTCACATCTTACAAAACATTTCATAAGGACACAACCATTTAGAAAAGAACTAACTTTTAGGTTATTCACGTCAATTTCGAAACATATCATCCCATTAAAACACACTCTAATTGTTTAGAAAACTCTATTGGAAACACTTTTCAAAACCAAATTCAATATAGTTCCTGCTTTCAAAGAGGTGTAAGCACACCATTTTACATTTCAAAACAATTCTGAAAATTCAGTTCCGCCATTTCATAAACCAAACCATTCCCTCTTTATTTGAAAATCATTTTATAAAAACTTTACGCTTCTTAAAACCAAGTCACCTTAAAACCAAAGTGCTAAGATTTTAAAACTAAAGCACAAAACAATGCAAGAGGAAACTAGTTTCGGTGGGTGACTTGGACATATGGTTGGCAGCCATATTCCAATCACTTCGCCGTCACAGAGAGTATTCTAGGGAAATATCCATGGCTCCACATGGCTTGCCAGGCCCTGCGAGCTCACTGAGATTATTCTCCCAACTCTCTTTTCATTTCCCATAGTCATCATTAAACCAAGAAAACCAAAGCACTCAGATAAATCCATACTTACCATGGTGAC
This sequence comes from Viscum album, assembly GCA_963277665.1. Classification (NCBI taxonomy): domain Eukaryota; kingdom Viridiplantae; phylum Streptophyta; class Magnoliopsida; order Santalales; family Viscaceae; genus Viscum; species Viscum album. The sequence goes on along the minus strand of OY728162.1, from coordinate 1,360,154,320 downwards.
TTGAATCCCTTCATGAGGTGTGCTGGCCAGGCACACTACCCATGACTGAAATTTCAAGTCCCAAAAATCCTAGCTCTAGACTATGCTGACTCTTCCCCAAATAACATGACCCAAGGAGCGAACCTCCTTTGATACCATTTTGTCACGAACCGAATCTGGTCACCGCCAAAACCGGCACCAAACCCAGCCCATGACATGACCCGAAGGGCGTTCCCTATCCCCACGGGCTGGCACAAGTGCCCGGGTATCATTAGTTTAGGTTTGGGAACGATTTACCCGAGTATGAAAGCATAAAACATTAAAAACAATCCATAATATAAATCTGAAATTTTTGAGCCAAACAAGACTTAAGTAAAAAAAAAACCAGAACTGAGTACATTGGTTTAAAGACAATACAAGTGGTACAAATAAAAATAATTATAGAATTAAGACAGCCCTAAGGACTCCACACGACTAGGGGTCATCGCCCCCAAGCTATCTCCACAACTCCGCACCAAGAATGGGAACTAACACCGTGAACCGCCATCACCCTTAGCCCTTCCTTTACCTGAATCAAACATAACCAAGTCTACTTACACCCAAGGGGTGTAAGTAGGGTGTGAGCCAAAGCCCAGTAGGATACCACCCAATGATTCCAAAGAGTAAGAAATACAATGTGAAAAAGCAAGCAGTTTTCAAACGCAAGGAAAAGTAGTGTTCAAATTTCAAGAAATGAAACCTCTAATTGAAAATAGTTTTCACTCCAAAATTTTTGGAATACTAACACATTAAAATAGAAATGTTATATACTATAATTTACTTCCAAACACACCCTAAGACATGGGTAGATACTACAAATCCAATGAGCAACAACATTGGGAACACCCCTAGGCACTAGGTTGTCTTGGGCCCTATGTACCTCGTACCTCGGTGTAGAGTAACCATAGCAAAATCCTTTCTCGTGCACGAGCCACTAGTAGGGAACACACCCATAACCTAGTGGTCCCCAATAATCATCCACATAGTTTAGTTAGAGTTGTCGTTATCCAAATCCTAAGTGAAACAGGGACAAAACCCATCCGGTCCACTAGCCGTACTAGTACAAATCCGCCCCACCTAGGTACCCGGGCTTCCCCTTTTGTGCTCAATCAATTTCAGGATGCAACATAAATAAATTTTCATATAAAACACCATTACTGGTCAATCACAGCCAATACAGTAGCTATCACATTTTATACCACTTAAAACACGCAACAAAACACTTAGATTTTTCATAAAACAATTCCTCAAAATCTCGTAGTGTTTCGGACACAAAACACCTTATACACCTCACTTGCATACTATGTGCACATATTTAAGTTTCCAAAACATAAAGGAGATCCCACTAAATTTCAGTGAAAACACAAAATCATTTTTAGGGCAACCCCATATGGTTAAAGAAATGACATCATTGCAAAGTCTCCATTTTTTACACAACACAACTCTTAGAATTTCATGTGGTTCACAAGAACCATTAAAACCAGATTTTTTTCAGCAACAAACACAAGGGACAATCATTAAAAACAGTATTTTTATCCCTATTATACTTCAATAAAATCAACTAGTTACTTATAGGGTAGCCCCAATTAAACTAATAATACATTTCTATGAAAAACCCTCAATTTCACATGAAATTGGCCTTTAGGATTCATTTTAAATACAAACACCACTAAAACTATATTTTTCAGAAATAATAAAATTTAATAAGCATGAAAATACCATAAAAACAGTAGCCAATTCACAAAGATTTCATACACAATGGAATCACCTACCAAAACCAAGGAAACCCTTGAATCCTTTGTGCGAAAACTCAAACGCACCACCGCCGCACCTCAAGAAATCTAAACCAGACCTAAAACCAGAATTTCAGACCATAAAACACAATATAAAACCTTAAATTTTAAACCCTACTTCCTGGACATTAGGAACCACAATTATAATGGAAGAAACCCTAACTAAATTGGATGTAACCCTTAACAAATTGAAAGAAGAAAGGAGGAGAACAACTTACTTAAAATATCTTGTAGAAATCGCCCCCCAAAATACCAGTAGCTGATTTCAAAAATACTCAAACCTTCAAGGGAGGTTCGAACAAGAATAGGTAGATCATTTAGGAATTTGAATGGGGGAAAAAGAGTAAGAATCGAAGGAGTTATGGAGGAAACAAATTACCTTTACAAATCTGCCCGAAATTTGAGTTCTCCAGATATTTCGACCTAAACCGCGATGCAAAAGAGATGAAAAGAGGGTAGGAGGATATGGGACGCGAGGCTGGGTTCAAGGGGCGTGTTTGGGGCTTGGAATCACCGAAAAAGCCTTAAAAACGAATAAGTTATTAGTAAATCAAATTTTATTTTTAAAACTGGAATTGGGCTTTCGGGCAGGCCCAATCCCTTAAATAAAAACCCATATACACCTTAGTTATGGATTTCCAAAGACTCCAAATTTTAATTGTGATGTTAATATATCAGGGGAGGACATTTAGGAGTTGGAATGAGTGAAAAATATTAAAAAATGAATAAGTTATAAAAGAAACAAATTTTATTTTTAAATCTGGAATTGGGCTCACGGTTTGGCCCAATTCATGAAAACTCACATATTCTCCATAAAAACTTTGGAAACCCCCCAAAACAAAGCATTAATGGAATGTAAAATAAAAATACATTTAAAATAAGATATGTATGTGACATCATCTATGTGTGAATAATGAAGACTTTATGAAGACAACATTTCATTCTAGGTATGGAAATTATGAGTTTACAGTAATGCCATTTGGACTGACTAATGCACCCTTTATTTTCATGGATCTAATTAATGTAGTTTTCAAGGAATATATTGATGAATTTGTAGTGGTATTTATAGATGATATCTTGGTATACTCAAAAATATATAAAGATCATGAAAATAACTAGTGCACTATTCTAAAAACAATCCGATGAAATGAATTATTTGGGAATTTTAGAAAGTGTGAATTCTGGATTTAGGAAATTTATTTCCATGGACATATTATATCTATGGATGGAATATTTTTTGATCCTTTAATGACAAGAGCAATTATAAAATGTCCTGCACCGACGAGTATAAATGAGGTACACAGTTTTATTGGTTTATCAGGTTATTATCAGTGTTTCGTCTAGAATTTGACCGTTTGGAAAACTCATTAACCAAGCTCACACATAAAGGAGTAAAATTTGTTTTCAAAAAAGAGTTTGAAGAATTATTTTAATAATTGATGGGAAGATTAGTAAATTCTCTTATCTTGACTATACCATCAGGGAACGATGGGTTTGTTATTTATAGAGACACATCAATGAAAGGACATTGTAGTGTCCTTATGCAGAGTGATAGAGTTATTGCATATGCTTCACAATAGCTAAAAATTATTTAACAAAACTATCCTACTCATGATCTAGAGTTAGCGGTAGTAATCATTTCTTCGAAGATTTGGAGACACTATCTCTATGGGAAAAATGTGATATATATATACCAATCACAAGAGTTTGAACTATATTTTCTCACAGAAATAACACAACATGAGGAAAAGACGATGGATTAAACTACTCAATGAGTATGATTGCACTATACACTAAAACCGGGGGAAGGAAAATAAGGTGGAAGATTATTTGAGTAGGAATGGTCTTGGAGTTTTGGACAAGGTGAGAGTTTAAAGAGATCCTATGTTCATGGATCAAGTAAAGATGGATATGGGAATAATACTAGAAGGTGAAACATAAATACTTTTTCAAATGGTTTCAAAACCATCTTTACCATAAAGGTTAAAAAGTTCTCAGATTGATGGACTGGAGTTTCAAAAAAAAATTATTGTTGTGAACAACGGGATATTGATAGACATCATATATGAAAATAGAATTTGGAAAATTGGGAAGATACTTTGATTTGCTGATATACCTGATCTAAAAAAATAATAGTTGGATGATGATCAAAGCTCCAATTTCTCCATGCGCACAAGTAGCATTATGATGTATACAGTTTTAAAGGATCATTCGTAGTGGGACAACACGAAAAGGGAGATTGTTGGCTATGTTTCAAGATATATTGTTTTTCAACATATTAAGGCTTAAAGACAACATCTTAGTGGAGTCATGCTACCTATTCCCATACCTGAGTGGAAATGGAATGATATTACGGTTGAATTTTTCTTGTGGCTACCAAAAAATCATGGAAGGAATGATGAAATATGGTTCATTGTTGATCGTCTTACCAAGTCAGCACATTTCCTTGCTATTAGAGAAGTTTTACAACTTGAACATCAAGAAAACTATATATTAATGAAGTTGTAAGACTTAATGGATTACCTCTATCCATTGTTTTTGATCATGATCCCCATTTAACATCATGATTCTAGAAACGTCTTCAGAAGGACTTGGATACTAAACTTAATTTGAGCACTGCCTACCACACTCACACTGATGGACAATCAGAACAGACTATTCAAACCATAAAATAGAGGTTATGATCTTGATAACATGACTTTCATGGTATGTGGGATAAATATTTACCTATGTTATAACTTTACTATACCTATATATTCCATTCAAGTATTCAGGTGGCACCATATGAAGCGTTATTTTGAAAGAGATGTTGCAAACCATCTTGTTGGGATGATATTAGTGAATGAAAACTCGTAGGCCCATAACTTGTTGAAGAAATAATGGAAAAAGTGAAGGTTATACAAACCCACATCAATGAAGATTAAAGTTGGAAAAAGAGCTATGTCGATAACAGAATGATGTATTTGGAATTTCATGTAGGATATCATGTTTTCATGAAGGTATCTCCATGGAAGTTTGTTATACGATTCAATAATAAGGGAAAATTATGACCAAGGTACATTGAACCTTTGAAAATTCTAGAAAACATTGGAGTTGTAGCTTATCATTAGGCAATATAGCCATGTCTCTTCAAAGTTCAAGATATGTTCCACGCATCACTATTATGAAAATACATGTCTGGCCCAACACATGTACTCATATATGAAGAAATCGAACTATAACCTAGTCTGACTTATTGTGAAGATCCTGTCATGATTCTTGAAACCATAGAACAAGTGATGAGAAACCAGATGAGTCATCTGGTGAATGTTCTATGGAGAAACCTTAAGATGGATGAGGCAATGTGGGGAGCTGAGGAACTTATAATGAAGAACCACCTGAATCTGTTTATGCTATAATATCCAAGAAATTTCGAGGATTAATTTATTTGATGTGGGGAATAATTTAACCCCCCCAAGATTCCACAATACACTTCTCTTTGAATAATAGAATAGCTTTTGTTGTATGCAACTTCGAGTTCTAGCACAAGACGACCAATAAAACTAGCCATTATGAATAATAAAACCCATTTTTAAAATTTTATAAATTTTATTATTCAAAATGGACTTCATTTTTTGATTCAGAAAATTAAAATTACCTTAGGGTGAATTTGGGGTATGTTTATGAAAGCATTCAATTTTTGATGAATAGTGAAAAACACTACATTATTGTTTAAAACCTACTTTTTATTTAACTAATTATTTTTTTTTGGAATTTTATTTAAGTTTTAAAAAAATAATATCTCAATAATTTTAATGTTATTCAATGGTGTCATTTTTTAATAAAATTGGATGTATAGTTTTTCTTAAAATCATTAACGTCTTTTACAAACCATCATAAAATGTTTTCAAATTTGAATAAAACATAATATTACAAATTTTGTGAATTGAATTTTAAAAATATAAGACACACCTTTAACATCAGTTTGTAAAATTTGGATCTATTAGATGAAAATAATATTTCATTAATAGTAACTTTTGACTTTTATTTAACACGGATAAAAGTTAATTTGGTAATTAAAGGTAAAAATGATATTATAATCACCCTAACACATGTCGTAAATATATTGGATAAGTTTATTTTATAAAAAATAAACATTATGAATAAAATATGATCCTTTTGGTCCACTTGGAATAGATTAGTACATCAATTATTATTTTATTTAAGGAATTGTTAAAAGTGTTAAATTCAAAGCTTAATAACTAAACCATTTTATTATAGGGGTATACATAATATGAATTCCACTGTAAATATTCTGTAGAAAGATAAAACAGTTTTCTACATAATTTTATTTTATTTATAATTTTTATATATTAAATAAATAAATTAATTTACGACACAATGATATTGTAGTAATCACTTTATTAATGAATGATTTAAATAACTGATATTATAAATAATCAATTAAATGTAAATTGAGAAATATGATGAAGTCCACTAATTTTAGAGGTTAATATGACAAGTTAGGGTTGATTAAATAATTTTTTTGTAGTGATAATGTTTTTATGACTTTCAAATAAATAAAATACCAAATATTGTTATAATTGACATAAATGATTTTTTTAAAACAAATACTATATTAGTAATTGATATAATATTCCTAAAAATATGAGGTTCAGAACAATGACATAGATATGGTAATATATATCAATAATGAACAACTGTGGGGGGGGTATTTTGGATTATTATAGTATGTTTATTAACCATTTATTATAATAATACAAGAATACATGGTAAATGTTTAACTATTTATATAAGAGTTAAATCTAAAAGATAAGGATAATATGGTGACATAAACATATCAAAAAACTCTTGGTTGAGAGGTTTTCGACGCATCCCAAAAGTTTCCTCAAAATAAATCATTTCGGTTCCATTATAAACCGAATATTATTGTATAATATTATAATATTTCATTCTTTTCCAAAAGCGACCCTCACATATCTTATAAAATGGTACATCCCCTTCTCAAAAAATCACAAGTCCAGAGCCCTTTGTCTTAGCCAACACCAGCTCAAATATCCTCCCAAAAACCCTCATTTTGATGTAGAAGCATTACTTTGATCAAAAATCCAACCTAAGGAGACCTTTTGATCGTCTCCAAAGGAAATACAATAAGAAGATGTCATAATCTCACCACCTCTTTCAAATTTCATGTCTTCTTCCACATCATCTTTTTGGTTGTTTCCAATCCAAAATAATATCTCGAGTACCTTATAAATACTGTGATGTTATTATAAATATTGTACAATAATATTCATTATTATATCTATCCTATGAATGACAAGTCACCATATGTTCGTATGTATGGCTTACCTCTCTACGTCGTGGTGTAGTTAGTTATTAAAATACATAATTATTTGGATGGGTATAATAATGAAGATAACTGAGGTTAATAATATATTAAAAATTTAAAGGAAACATTATATATTATATACAATACAATTACATAAAATTTCAACCTCAATAGAATGATATTGTCGCTTGTGCGTATATACAGATTACCATCTCCCCGAACACGACAAGATTCATACCCAATCATATCGAATCTAGAATAATTTTCATATTTTAAATAAAAATAACTTTTAAGAACAGAATATCATTGAGAATATGACTCCAATAAATCCTATCCATAATAAACCTGTCTTACGTAACCATGCATATAAAGGAAAACAAATCAATAAACACCCGAAACAATGATACTAATAAAATATTATTAACAATGAAAAATTAAAAGATCATATATAATATCATTTTTATGTATTTGGTTCATGTATAATTCAACAAAAATGAATTAACAATTATACTGGATGTTAACATACCCTCGATCAAGGAAAAGTACTAGGTAAGGGTTAATTCTATAATCTCCTCATTATCCGAGGGTGTTTATAAATGAGTATCTACTGAGACATCTTTATCTTCCACATCCGTGTTTCATAAAAAAGTATTTCAAAACATTTTTAATTTTTTATAGACTATGTGTTAAGTTCATTTATACTCTTGTTTTACTTTTTATAAAATAGTTATAAATGATTCTTTCAATCATTTGGGAAACAAGGTCCTTTAAGACCTTTTCGACAAAATTATGGAAGGAATGTTTTTTAACTTATATGACGAGTGTGGCTATTTTCCACCATTTTGAAATCTTCCAATCTTCTCTTAATATATTATAAAAATATTTTCAAAATAAATTTTTTATTTTTTAATGACGTTACTTTTAAATTATTTAAAAAAATCATGATATATTTCGCTCAAATAGTTTTTATTTCATCAATTTCAACATATTTTTATAGATTTTACAATTGATTGAAGTTGATATATTATGATACAGTCTTCTATATTGTTTTGATGGTTTTGTGATATTTACAACTTCGGATGTGTTATTTTTATATCATTCATGGGTCATGGATAAAGTATTAACATATAATATGCTAGTTTTAATACAAATGTTTATGTTATGTTTTATCTTTTTTATATAAGAAATTCATTGGACTTAGTATGTGATGGTTGAAGCCCACTATTGCTCCTCGATGCATCGGTATGTCACATGAGACAAACTAGTGTCTTAGAGCAATGACATGATAGAATCTTATTTGTAGTCTTGGAACTAGGCCTTGACTATGAGGTTGTGATGTCTGACATTATGCATTCCATCATTATGAAATTGGATATTGATGTTACATGTGATTATTCGACTAGTAGAATATCCAGTTGAATAAGTAAATAGATTTATTTGATTTATCTTTTCCAAATAATGTTGAGTTTTTTTATTAAAAGGCTTGTGTTTTAGTTTTGTACATTTCTTTAAATGATTATACATATTTATTAAAGTTTTGGCTATATTGTTATCCTTACCGAGCAACTAAGATCACCCCTCTCTATGTTTTAATTTTCCGGGGCTGTGAAGAAGTATAATATGACTGGACTGTAGGGATAGTCTAAGGGATATGATTATGTTAAAAGGATATGAAATGTTTTTTCTTTTCATTTCATAGTTTAATGTAAATTATAGGTCTTTATCTTGTACTTCCAAGGCTACTAAAGTAATAGGTCTTTCGGAATTTGATCCCTTGTGATTATACCAAGGTTATGTAATAATTCACCGACTCTGGGTAACAAGGGTCAGGGTGTTACACATGAAATTACATGGACATGGTGTAATGATGAGTGTATTTCATGTAGTCAAATAACGACATTTCCTGCATAAAGGTTAATGACACTATAATTAAGCCTTCTTGACGATATATTGAGACAAAGGGATTATATTACACAGTGAGTGTTCGTATGTGGAATTTGTTGTTGCGAATTTACATTCTTTCTCATGGGTTTCTTGACCCATTGCTAGATAGTAATTTTGAACATTAGGAAAGTCTGCCTTATTCCAATGAGAAAGAATTCTAGTGATCACACACTATGTGTTTTTGGTGGTCTCGGTTAAATTCTATTTGAATATAATTAATGAAATAAATATTATTCTCAAGACCATGGATTAATTTTATTCCAGTTAATATGATCACATAAATTAATTAAAATTTATTTATTAATTTTATTGAACATTTAATAAATATTTATTTACTAGTTTGTAAATAAAATAGTTGTTTAATAGAATAAATTTTTTATTTATTTATTCGAGTGGTCAAAAAATGTATCTGGAGTTCGAATGGACCAATATGGATATGATAGTATAATATTTATTTTCAAGATGGTAAATAATTATTAGTTGGAACAAGTTAAAATAAAAATGTCGCTCCTATTATTTTGTGATGTAGAATTTTATTCATAATTATATTTTGTGCAAGTTGGTGCACCCTAAATAATGACGTGGTATTATTTTTTTGAGAATGTGTTTAATCGAAGTTAATGAATTTATTTGATTGATGTTTTGCAATTAAATATCGTAACATAACTTCCATGGATATAAATAGAAAAGTAAATCTATTTTGACATAGTGAACACAACACATGATTGGTGAGTTGGTAATTGTTTATTTAAACAGTTTCTATCTAAAATCCTCTTCCTTCCCCTCTCAAGAACAAGAGATGCCTTCAAGGCTGAAGAACAAGCGATCAAGAACGACAATCACAAGACACTCGCTTCGCCTTGCAAGCACCCAAAGAATGAGTGGTGTCAATCGAAGGCCATCAATGCACGTGTGGATCACCACTATAGGGATTCTAGTTTAGATCTTTACAAGTGCAATGAGATAATATGGAAGGTTCATTCATAACGATCAACAACTTCAGTGAAGAGAATACAAAAGATCCAGATATTCTTTTCATTAGGAAATCAATGAAATTAATTATATACATGACGTTCAAGATCCATTCTAAAGGTTTTGGGAATCTTCATTCTTTATCTAATCCTTTGATTATATTTCGTGGAGGCTGGAATTCATAATCATATAGATCCTAGAATAATCATTGATCATGGTAAAAATTAATGTTGGGTACCGTCCCATCCATGCTTCTCCTGCACCCCAAACCTTCAATATGGATGAGTTAGGATGTATCATGGATGAGGAAACTGAACATGGTGTCATGACCCACTCAGGAGTGTCGTTATTTCATTATTTTCGTTTTTAATCTAGACACTAGATGCATTTACGGAATGAAATATCTACTATTTTGGTTTGTTTATTTTATTCATTTGTTGTCCCTCATATGATGCTGGTAGTGTTTTGGTTATCTTTATTATCATTTGGGTATTGTTTATTTTTTTCTTTTGTTGTGATACTTTGATTATGAGGGAATTATGTACCCATGTAATACAAATTACTACCATTGATAGTCAGAAAACTCTGGAATATGGGTACATGATATTCAGTTCATGTGACCAATTGTATCAGGGCATTGATATGTGTCACCTGGGTTGGGACGTCACACTTAAGAAGGAATCTAAAGGAACTCCACTAAATAGTGGTAATTTTCCATACTAACTCATTAAAATTTCTACGTTATTACACATCCAATAAATATAATTTAACCATCCAAAAATAATAAATCTAGTATAGTTTTTATAAAGATATTTTATTCTGATTTTTACAGAAGAACTTTCCTTCTTTTTTCAATCCTATGAAAAGTTAAAACATCGCTCGGGCATACGAACATCTTACAGTCTCCATTTACCAATGTAACTCATTTTTCAAATCAAATTTACTTAAATGGTTAAAAATATGGATCTAATGAATATATATGATATTTATGAGGTAGTTATTCTTGTTAAATTATAATATCATTTCAACCTTATTACCATTCATCCTATTGGAAAACAATAATGTCACTTATATGTGTTTGTGCGGACTACATCCTCGACAAAGTGATTTGATTCCTTTTTTAATACTTTCAGGACATGAATGCCAATAATGGTATATTTAGTGAATATATAAGATATATATAATATTAAACTTATATTGTAATGTTGTATTATTATTTACTATTCTTTCCTCCCATCTATTGAAAAGTGAATTTAGCAATCACGCGTAAGTATGATCTACCATCTACATGAATGGTATAATATATATATATATAATGGTTGAATATAAATATATATTCAATTAATATACATGAATCTTAATGTTATGGAGATTATATAACCAAAATAAATGTACTCAGACCAGAATTAAAAAACCAAAAATCTAATGAAAATTATATTACTTGACATCCAAAATAATGATAAAAATGAAAACTAAAAATCTATGTGATAATTTGTTATAAATATATCATATATGATTATATAAATATAAATATTTATTTTTTAATTATGTATAATAAATCTACAATTATTATACAAGAGGCTAAAATAACTTACAAGGAAATTTAGAGTAGAGATAATGGGTTTATTAACTTCATTTCCATTAAATGAGATATTATTATACATCATTAACTATGTTGATCTACCATTATGTGTGAAAAGAAAATTACATTTATTATTTTTTATTCATTAATTTTTTTGAATTATTTTTTTACTAAATCCCTTCATTGATTAATGATTAATTAAACATTATGATCATTGTAAGGGATTTCATCTCAATTCCTACCTCATTAAGACACATTTTTGTATTATGATCCATTTAATTTAATGTGTGTATATGATACCCTTTTGATTTTTTAAAATGAATGTAAATTTATTCATAATTATTAACGAATCAATTCAATTTTATTCTTTCAAGGGGTTATAACTTTAATGTTAATAAATATATAATAATTAATTTTATAATATCATTTTTTGATTTAGTCTTATTTAAAGTGATAAAATATAATAATCTATCATTGATAATTTCCATCCATTAAGTTATAATATGGAAATTTATGGAGTTTCCATGTTGTTTTATAAAATTTTTCTCTTTGGAACTTGAATCCAGAAAATTAATATGTGTAAATCCATAATATTATTTCTCTTTTTATATGGTATATGTTTCATCCATGTCCATATTTTTAAAAATTATTTTACTTAATTCCTTTTTAATACCTAAAAGATTTATTATGAATATTTAAAGTTTACCTTAATTTTTTAAAATGATATAAAGGAATGTTTCTAATATATTTTTTTAAAAGATCCTTTTCGACATTCATTATAAACATACAAAATGTACTTTTTCATTTTAAAGTATTTGGTGTTAATAAAAGTTTCACAAACAAAACATATTTTAATATATTTAGTTTCTCCTCCATGTATTAATTGGGTTAATAAGGTTAGCTATTTAATGAATTATTATTAAATATTTCACTTCCATTAATCTTATAATTCCAAATGATAGGATTTTATTATAAAACCAATATTTATGATGATTTAATGGTCATTTTTCATCTATTGATTAAATTTATAGTCAATAACACACTTTTACATCATTAATTTTCTATTGATAATTTTTCTTTGGAAATTAAAATTTTCATAATTATCCATATTCTTTTTATAATTGAAATTACTATTTCTTAATAAATATAAAAGTTATAAAACTGGGTTTTTACCATGAAATATATTTTAATTCTAGGGAAATATTTATATTCTATATTATTTACTCAATACAGTTATTTTTTGGTAAGGTATAATTTTTATATATTTAATTAATATTTAAATATGTAAGGAATGCATTGGAAATGCAGTGATTGGTGGGGCCTAGAATTACATATCCCCTCCATGCATCAACGAGTTAAATGCGAGAACCGATATGTTAGCCTTATTAAAGGGGTTTTCTCTTGTATAGATACCAGTCAATTAAATTGTCTTCAAATATGGAAATGATGGTATTGATATCATGATGTTTTAGATGATGAATTCAATAAGTATTCATTTAATTCATTGATGATTCATTTATTATTATCCATGAAATTATTGGATAGATTTTATCCATGATTTCATTGTGTGATCTTGTTTTTAATTAATTGGACAATGTTTTTATTTAATTACCATTCCATATTTTTTATTAATTATTTAATAATGATAGATTCCATTATACATAACCCTTATTGATCAACCAAACCCACCCTTTATTTTTTTTATTCCCAAGGATATGAAGAAGGTGTCATCAAACTAGTTCAGTGATGCAAAATATTTACATTAATAATGAATTAAATCATTTTCCAATATAACATGGGAACCATGTGTCTATATAGTTTACTAAGAAAACTAAGTTATTCAGTCCTTTGGGATGCGATTATTTTTATATAGTTTTAATTTAATAATGAAACCATCTCCCATGGCTACTTGTATTAATGTTTAAATATGTGATGTTTTATTTAGGTCTCTCACGACATTGAATTTTGAGGATTTTGGATCCAAAAAGTTGTGTGGGGGAGGAATAATATCCAACCAATCAAAATATAGTTTTTTATGGATGTACTGGTGAATCTATTATTTTAATATTTTCCAACATAGTGGTAATTGATTTTAATTCTTACACATATGATGTCACCCGTTATGTTATAACATAAGAGTGGAAATTTTCTCGAGCAAATATTAAATGAATTTCTTGATCCTATGGATGGTTACCCCAAAATTGAGGAAGATCCATATTTTCCAAAGGATTCATATTTAATAAAATAGGCTATATAGACCCCTAGTCAAACTAACAAAGAGATTACTTTTTATTGGTCTATGTGGAAACTTCCTATCAACGGACATCAATAACCTGAGTTATGATAGATTCATCCTATAAATCTCACTTGGTCGGTATACCTTAATTGAGAGAAACAACATTAATTTGTTTAGAATTTTAAATATTAGCTTCATACTATTAGTATAGTTCTTTTTCTGAGGAATTATTATCTTTTTCCGTTGGTGGGTGGGATATAGATGTAGCTGCCTATTTTATTTCTTTCCAGGGAACATTATCCATAAGACCTTTTTATTGGGGTGTTAGGAGGGCCTCTAAAATAATGAGTTTTATTTTATTGTTAAATATATAATCCTTCTTCAAGTAATTTCTTATAAATGGTTTTCCAAAATAATGAGTCCCCCATTACAATTTCTCATCATTACCATATTCTTAGGAATTAATGGGATTGTTATTGAAATCATTATCATGTAAAACTTAACAACATAGACTAAGTCTTAATATGTTTCATAAAAGAAAAATGTATAATCTAAATGGTATGAACCATCAGAGGATAAGGTATACTCATTTATTACTTTAACTGTATTAGATGTTTGAATATTTTTTTATATCAGATAATGTTTTAATAACTCATTTCAATGATCCCAATATAATGAAATAACAGTTTTTATGAAGGGGGAATCAAATAGAATCTCCCCTTAAATAAATTTAATGTTATACTAGTGATTGAATTTATTAAAAAAATATCAATATGTAAATTATATGATTGTCTTTGATGTTACCTCTATGATTTAGAATATACCTCTTCTTCTGAAAAGCATATATTTTTATAGTTTTAGAAGGATTTATGTGTTAATAGAAGATCATGAGATGGTTTGGAAATTTTTTTGGAGTTGTAGCTAAAATTTCAAATACTCAAAAGGAGTCATGTCATGGATTCTAAGATCCTAAACATGAAACGAACAGAGAGGGAGGCTGGTAGTGTGTAGAAAATGGGTTTCTCGGAAATGGTTCCTAGGATGATGAGAGGCCCTTTAAATTATTTAGGTCTCTCAATGTCCTAAGTGTTTTGTTTTGACGGTATCTAGATAGATATAGTCTCTTTTCTAGTTATATATTGTTTTTAGACCCATGGGTTGTGATGTGAGGGTATCATGCTAGAATAGTTTTATTTTTCTTTTATTATAACACAAACTGACCCTTAAGAACTACTAAAAATTGGCCCTTTATCAGTGCTAAAAATCGATATTGACAGCACTATAAAAGCATTGTAAATGATGGCGAAGATAGGGGGTCACCTTTATCAGCGCTAAAAAAAGAGCTGATAAAGGCAGCCCATTATTAGTGCTTTTTTTAGCACTGATAAAGGGGACCCCTATCTATGCCGACATTAATAGCGCTTTTTTAGCACTGATAAAGGGGTTCTTTTATCAGCCCTATCTTGAGCACTGATAAAGGGAATTATTATCAGCGCTCAAGATAGCGCTGATAAAGGGACCTATTATCAACGCTCAAGATAGCACTGATAAAGGTATCCTTTATCTGCGCCCAATATAGTGCATATAAAGGCTCCTTCAGCTGCACCTGCATAACCAGCACTTGCACAAACCAGCACCTACACCTGTACAAAACAGCACCTTCACACCTGTAAAAAACAGCACCCGCACAAAATATTTTCACAGAAAATCCTATATACATTTACTTAACATCATGAATACAAAAACACACACTACTATATACATTTCAAACAATGTTTTACAAGGTTACAATTATAATTATCAAAAAACAGTTATAAAAATAAAAGTTTCATCCTTTAATATCCATGATTATCTCTCAAAACTTTTCGTCCATTGTATTTTTTGCCGAACAATGAATATGAAATCAAGAAAAAATTCACCTATATAAGAAAAAAAATATTATGTTAGTAATATAATAATGAAATAAATTAAAACATTATTATTAAAGAATACATTAATATGGAAATGTGAAACTAAAATATGGAAATGATAAACTCAAATGATTTCATTATGATAACGATGAAAGGGAATAATGTAAAATCATTATGTCTTTGGATGAATTATCTCATTTAATAAATACTGATTCTTTATCTACTGAAAATAATTATCAGCCACACCGTGCGTGGGATTGAGGTGCACTCGATTTGTACACCTCAAAAATGACTCATGGATTGTTGTCCTAAAGTATCAAAACAATCAGAATGAGTTTTCTTGGTTTTCCGTATGTCAGTAGTGTTGTTTTCTAATGTTAATGTCAATTTCAAACAAATATCAGACACTTTTAGCCATACTGATCACACCGTTCATTGGATTGAGGTTTGGTCGATTCGTACACCTCACAAATGACTAATGGATCGTTGTCCTAATTTTTAAAAACAATCCGAAAATGTTTTCTCGGTATTCATTATGTTAGTAGTGCCAGTTCCTAAATTTAATGTCAATTTAAAACTGATATCAAACACTTTTAGCCATACCAGTCACATTGTGCATCAGATTGAGGTGATGTCCATTCATACACGTCAAAAATGACTCATAGATCGTTTTCCTAAAGTATCAAAACAATACGAACACGTTTGCCCATTTTTCTGTATGTCTCTCGTGTTGTTTTCTATAGTTAATGTCAATTTTAAACTGATATCAGACACTTTTAGCCATACAAATCACACTGTCCGCTAGATTGAGGTGAGGTTGATTCGTACATGTCACAAATGAATCATGTATCATTGTACTAAAGTATCAAAACAATCCGAATAAATTTTATTAGTTTTCAATGTGTCATTTGAGTTGTTTTCTGAAGTTAATGTCAATTTCAAACTGGTATTAGACACGTTTATACATACCGGTCACACCCTACATCCGATTAAGGTGTCGTTGATTCGTACACCTCAAAAATGACTCATGGATCATTTTCCTAAAGTACCAAAACAATCCAAACGTTTTTTATTGGTATTCGTTATGTCAATAGAGTTTTTTTATAAAGTTAATGTCAATTCCAAACTGATATCAGACACTTTTATCCATACCGATAACACCGTGCATCGTATTGAGGTGCGGTCGATTCGTACATGTCAAAAATAACTCATGGATCGTTTTCCTAATGTATCAAATCAATCTGAAAACATTTGATCAGTTTTCTGTATGTTACTTGTGTTGTTTTCTAACGTTAATGTCATTTTGAAACTGGTATCATACACTTTTATCCATAATGGTCACATTGTGCGTCAGATTGAGATGCGGTCAACTTGTACACCTCAAAAATGACTCAAGAATCATTGTACAAAAGTATCAAAACAAATTCCTCTACAATGTACTGGAGGATCCTACCCCAAAACATGTGAATGTACTTGAAATATATCTATATATGGGGGACTGTGCCCTATAATTTGTATATCTCCAAGTTTTACGTAAAACCTATACATGGAGGACTCTTCGCCGAGAAATGGGGGAGTACCGTACTCCATATTTTCTCCAATCATCTCACTTTTCACTTGTCAACTCTCAAGCAGAGTGAAGATAATTAAAATATCCATGCCACATCATGTTCAATTTCTAATGAATGAGGGAATTATAATATTGTGATCTACATGAGAAGATATTTATAATGGCCAACTCATACATGAAATATTATCATCTTAGTGAAAAATAAATAATAATAATGAAATTAACATTGCACACAATTTTTTCAATGGATACACAATGTGTATGGTTTTTAGTACAGGTTGGTTGTATACTACCATTTCTAAACTCATGTGAAATCCTTATACATGGTGTGTCCAGTTGGGTGAACATCGTCTATGGATAAGATACCTGATTTAATAAGACATATATCAAAATAATTCCAAGTTAGTCTTATAAAGACTGCATGATGCCTTTGAAAATACATGAAATATAGAACAATGTGAGTTAAAGGCGTGTACTTTAGATATAAAATGACTTACTTCACCGGCTATGCATCATATTTTTGTGGAATTCACGGTGTGTAGTCCTTACATGACCACTAGGGGTGTATAATCTATACACATCAAGTTTCTATGGTATCTATACATGGTGTGAGTGAAGTAAAACACATATCATATGGTTATACCATTATTTCATGGCATGTAAATGGTTTCATGCTGAACTATATGTCTTGGAGATACATTGTGTGTGACCTACGTTCACATGACATGTAACATTTAAAATTAAACTTATTCCAAGTTTGAGTTAGAAGATGAGTCATGTGGTGTAAATTTTAGAGATCACTGTTTTCTCGCATTAAAATCTATATAAAATCCATGTATGGTGAAGCATGTTCAATTTAACAAGACTACATACCATGTATTTTAAAAATATATAGAATCTGAAAAACATCATCTTCGCACAATAAAGTGTCTCATAGAGTCCTCCAGAAGTGGATTTTTTAGATTCTGTATAATTGCACTAGTAACAAAGTAGAGGCTCCATTGAAATGGGTAAAGTTTGGATTTATATTCAATGGTGGAAGAACTAAAACATGGAAAATAAAAGTCATATCAATCATGAAAACAACCGAAGAACCATACAAAAACACAATCGTGCTCACAATCGCAACACCATACAAACTATACAATCACAATTTTAGATTTTAAAAAGAATCCCTTATTCAATTTTGTTTGTTAATTCAGGGGTTTTCACCGAAGTTTTATCATCCTGGGGCGTTCATTCATAAGTAATGTATATGTAAATTACCAATTTTTATATTCAAAAGTTCAACAAGAACTAACCAACATGCAATTCATTTATTGCGCAGACAAGGAACACCAATGGCCACGATTTTCAGCAGGGCGTTTAGCCCATACATTTCACATTATGACCATAAATATCAAACAGTATTAACATGCGAACAAGATGAATCCAATGTGTAAAAGGAGAAAACTCACCGCGATGGTGTCGTTAAGCACATGACACAGGTGCGTTCGTGGCAGAGGAGCAACACACAACAGAGGAGATTTCCAACAGGAAAGAAAACATAAAATAGGGGAAATTCAGGAGAATAAAATAATCTAAAACAGAGTACACCATTTACCACATCCCACAAACCCAAAGAAAAAAATATAAACGATATCAACCCACACCATGGTTAAACACACCTTAAGATAACCTGAAATTATAGAACCCACCTTCGATTGAACGAGTTCAAAAATCTTTTTAAAATATAAAAGATGAACATAAAATGGGTAAGCCGTGACCAACAGGTCCACCTAACTAGGTATAATCCCTATGTTTATTCTTGATAGCATATCCAAAATGAGTAATCCCTGATCAATCCTCTGGTATCACACCTTTCACGACACCTACATCCTAGTCGCATGACTTTAAACTTCATGGTACAATCTTTTCAACACAACACGTGGTTTCTAGTGAGTTGGATCATATCCCTATTCAAACTCAATGAGCCTACATGTACATGTTGACAAAAATTAGGTGGAACGAACATATTTCCTATGGGACACCCCTAGTACTCTTTTCCTTGACATCACACCATGCCAAAACACACCACACGATCACCAGTTACCCATCATTATTCCAAAACCAATGAAATATACGCATTTATCATTACCATAAACCCATCCATCTAGATAAAATAGCGATGGTCACATTAAAACCATGTTATAAATCAATAATGTTAGGAATCCAAATGATCATGTCCATCAACCCAGTCATAACACCAAAACTCAAGAATAGAGTGTGATTCCCTTATTCAAATCCAAGGCATGACCATTACTTTGCTATCAACTTGATAACACCTAATATGCATCAATACATCATGTCAATGAATCTAACTAAGATTTATGTTTCTAAGGAATTCATAGCAACAAGATACCCCCACTCATTAGTCTCCCCCAACCACCAAAACTCATTAACTTGCTACCATCCTGAGTCACATGCAAATGACCACTGGGATCTCACAAAAACCCATTACATCAATTATTACACAATCCATATCCCATGGGTGCCACTCTTATCCCCACCTAAAAACACACATAATCTACTGAACCAAACCTACCACTTACTATTGGTCCTCACACACCAGCTATCTAAAACAACCTAAAATACAAGGGTCTCACTACCTGGGCTCTCACTCTTGTCCCAACTACCCATACATAGGTTAAAATCACTTATAAAAAACTATAATTCATCATAATCAATCAAGGACCATCATATCTCATTTATATTAACCAAAGAGAAGGAAATATACTATTACACTGACTAGTGGAGGTGGAGGCAACGACAAAAGAGGCTGAGGCAGTGGCAGAGGAGGCAGCGACGGTCGCGGCGGCGGAGGCAACTGTGGGTGCGGCAGCAGAGACAATGTCGGTGGTGGCGGAGGAGCAAACCCAATGGCACAGAGGCAGCAGTGGAGGAGAAAACCCCAATGGCGGTGGTGGAGGAGGAGGAAGAGGAGGAGGAGGAGGAGGAGGAAGACGACGACATGACGCAGATAAGGAGGATATGTCGCGGCGGAAGAGGGTCATGGTTCAACTTCCGCGAAAGATTTACCGCATGCGAGAGTGAAGGGCCTGTTAGGGTTAATAAATAGAAACCCCTGGACCCTTTATCAGTGCTCGTTAAAAGCGCTGATAAAGGTATGTTTTATCAGCGCTAAAATAAAAGTGCTGATAAAACATATATTTATCATCTCTTTTTCTGCACAGATAAATATATGTTTTATCAGTGATTTTATTTTAGCACTGATAAATATTATAATTTTATATAAATTAAGAATAAAAACTTTTATCAGCGCTAAAAAATGCGCTGATAAAGGGTATAACTTTATCAGCCCTTATTATAGCACTGATAAAGGTTGCGTTTATCATTCCTTTTAACTAGTGATGATAAAGGCATACCCCTTTATTAGTGCATTCTATTTAGTGCTGATAAAGGGCAGTGATTCCCTTTCCCTATTTTGGGGAAGTGAGGGACAGATCATGCCCCATTCAGTTTGTAGATTTTGATATAAATAATGACAAGAAATAATTTGATAAATTGAAAATAAAGAGGGGCTATATCCATTTTGGGTTGGACATACAATTGGAACCCTGTTCTTCTCATTCATCATTTCCTTTGAGAGATATCTATAATTTCATATAAAATTATAGTTTCATTCATCGTAGGGGTAGGTTTGAGTGATTCTAATATTTTTTTTATGTTTTAGTTTTTTAGATTTCTCACTATTACCCAAATTTTGGACGACGGTGCCATAAAATTGGGGGTATATAGATTTTGATAGATCTTTTAATTGAATTCTAGTAGGAAAGTGTTTATCGTTATTCATGGACATAAAAACTCTATCTAGGTGGTTTTTAGCTTATTCATGAAGTATATTGATGTTATATGATGTGTGGAATGTGAGCACGTGTGGGGTTGTTTAGTTGATATTGATTTTGATCTCCTTATATATGGTGTCTATTATCATGATACATTATAGGGTTATATAATTTGTTAAATGGTACAATTATTCTTATTATGGTATAGATTTTGTGTTATATTGATCTTTTTAAACTGTTCCATGATGATGCTTATTATGGATATTGATTTTGGATTGTGGAGGGATAGATGGTTATCTGGGAACAAGTTATGTGTGTCCCACTTGATTGTTGATGTTAGTGATCATACAAAGTGGGGTGATGTGGTTTATAGGTGGAGGTGTTGTTCACCAATGTTGTGTCTTAGTTTTCTGGTGTATCTACCCACCATTGACTTTTGATGGGGATGTTGGAGTCAGGTGTACCTAGGATATGGCCCGTGTGGTGGTATTAACCACTCATTAGGGGTGGAGGTCTCTATAGATTATGCATCATGGGGGTGGTGTTGACTAGTAGTATATAGGTGGTTATTAATATAGAAGGATACACTTGGTGTTAGTTGAAACAAGATAATGTAGGCTTGAGGATCTCCATTTTTTGGGTCAGATGTGAATGAATTATAGATGTATCTGTATCTTAATTTCTTAGGTTCATCGGGCTATTTAACAAATAGTTGGAAAATTAATATGGAATTCCTTGAGAAATTTTATAGGGTTTATGGAAATTAATTCAAGGTGTTAGGATGAGTTGTAATAATAGTCGGTTATGTTGAAATGTTCTTTTTTGTAGCATGAATTGGGTAGGAAGGTTGATGGATCGTCTAGCTTGAAATATTGTGGATGCATTATTCAAATCATTCACTAGGAAAGTTTAGTAAATGATAAAATGAATTTAATGATTTTAATGGGAATGGGATTTATGTTGTGTCATTGATTGTTATTATTATATTTTTCACATGGATTGGTATATATGTGTATGGAAACTAGGAAGAATGTTGGTGGAGGAATACTGAGCTCTTACTCTAACCATGCATGACCTATCTAGAAAGCCTGAAATCCTTATGGTTTTGAGTATAGTTAAGTGTAATAGATTTATTTCTAGAGAAAAGTGGAACAGATATTTATATCGTGCAAATAAAAATTTAGGATTTTACAGATTGTCGGGGTGGTTTAACATTCTGTGATGGGGGTTATTTTTTATTGTTGTGTACATATAGATATATTATTTGGTCAATGGATATCTTGTTAACTCATATATGACTGGAATGATATGTAGATATTTTTTAGCTTATAGTATTTATATATTTAGATCATTATTGTTGTTGGTTTTAGATTCTTTCTCCATGTTTCTTTTATTGTATTGTTGTTGGTATTATTATTATTGTTGTTGTTATTATTATTATTATTATTATAAGAGGAAACAATATTCCCACTATCACCCCGTATACCCCCACTGATAGTCAGTAGCCTTTGTCACATGGGTAGGCATACCTAATGTAAATAAGTGACCACCGGTGTTGGAACTATGATGTGGTACGGGGTGGAGATTTGTTACAATGGGTTATCAAAGTTGTGATGTTACATGAGTTACTAATGAAGGGTGGTAAAATTACTATTTAACTGAGTGATACGAATTATGGGATATAAAAATGTTCATTTATTTTTGATATTGTTGTATAATATTTTTCTATGATTGTGTTGGATCCAATAAATGCATTAGAGAAAACAAAAAAATGTCTTTCTCTATACCTAGCTAACACTTGTATTAGATAATGTCCATGCTACCAATGAAAATGTGTTTTTTTATCTTATTTCAATGGTTATAGTTTAATTGGTTGGTTTTTATTATTTTTTAATGTTCTTGATTTATTTTTTCATACTCTATGTGCCAAGAAATAGGATAGGGAGAATGCATGCCTCTTGTTAGGCATATATATATCATCTAATATATGGGTGAAATTTTGATTTTTGATGGGAACCAAAAATAAAAAGAAAGTCTCAAAATGTTTGGTGTTTCCAAATTGTATAAAAATGTTTTTTACAGAGTCTATTAGTGGCTATATATTGGGGTATCCTACAAAAGATTTTTGGTTCTAGAAAAAAGGCATTGTTGGGATCTTCAATGTGTCGGATATTACATATAAATTTTTTTTCCTATATACCTTCTTCATGAAAATTATTCAAATAAATCCTAGCAATGTGATTCCTAGTGTTATTTGTAAGTGAATCCTATATGGGTATGATGTATGAGGTTCATGACCTTGTTATGGGCATGCAAGTTCCACAAGGATAGATAATACATTGCATGGTTGTGGTAGGGAACTGTGAGGACTAGCGATACATGAAAATTATTATAGCTTTCCCTATTTGTGATATTTGGACTGATATACCATTTTCTATTATGTTATTTGGTCTCACTAATATTCCCCTGTGATAGACTTGTTTAGAGCATCCGATGGGTGGCGATGTAGTGCATATGGGGTATTCATGAGATCCGGCTCCTATTTTTGGTTGTGATAATGGTCCAAATATAGAGGATATAAGTATATAGAACAAGGATAAACATACATGGATGTTACATCTTTTTTTATGAATATTCAGTACATTACAAAAGTACAAGCAAGAGAACCATAATATTTTAGTGTCTTTGGAAACATGGATACTAAAACCTTTTATCCGGGTGAAAGATCTTCAACATCTCCTGTAAAAATATCCACCTTTATTACTTCTACCTAAAACATTACATCATAACCTGGGGAAAGGAAACATTAAAAGTGGGGATCTCAAATGATTGGAATGGCTAAAAATGGGTGAAATGTAAGCTTAAACATTAGTATAAGGGAATGAGATCATGATCCTATAAATATAATATCTTACCATGCATATCAAAGATCATAACATATATCATGGCAGAAGGATTGATAGTTCATATGAGATGAAACATATGTAATAAAAATCAGAATATATCAAAGCATAAGTTAAAAAAAGACATGGAATTTTGGAAAGCACATAAGCATATAAATGATTTCCATAGTAGCAAAGGAATTTCTACCAAGACCATCATAGTGGAAAAAGTGCTCTAATAAACTAGGTGAACCATGTTCTATCCATGTATTAATGAAATGATTGAACCCTCATTCTAGCACTGTATTACTGAACCGATTAAACCCTTACTCTATCCCAGCATTATAGAACTGAGTAAACCCTCGTTCCAGCCATGTATTAGTAAACTGAGTAAACCCACATTCTAGACATATATTACTGAACTGAGTAAACCCTCATTCTATACATGTATTACTGAACTATGTAAACCTTAATTCCATCCCTATGTTACTGATATAATTAAACCCTCATTCTATAACAGTATTAATGAATCTATTGTACCCTCATTCTAGATATGTATTACTTATCTGATATGACCATCATTCCAGCCATGTATTAATGAACCGAGTAAACCCTCTTTCCAATCTTGTATTACATAATTGAGTAAACCATTGTTCCAACACTATATTACATAACTGATTAATCCCTCATTCTAGGAATGTCTATCTCAAGAGATGTAAATCATTACCCCATTAATCGGAGGGAGATACAGGTCTCATCCATCACATAATAAAATCATACATAGATTTGGTATAAGATTATAAATAAACATATCATAACTCGTGAAATGAAATTTGTATTGTAAACATGTAAACATATCATAACATGTGGAAAGATACAGGTTTCATAATAATCTCAGCATAAACATAACCCATGAAAATAAGTAGTTTTGAAAATAATATTACCTATAAATGGGAAACAAGTTTCATACACTTATAACCCACGAAGGATAAATCTGTTTCATAAAGACCATGTTTTTATAAAAAACCATTCATAGAAATGATATGATTGTATCCTTTAGAAAATTTTCTGTAAAGGTATTAGTAACATCAATGGATGTCATTTTAGATGATAAAATAATTTTGAAATATCTTTCAAAAATATTTCTTAAGGAAAATTTACTCTCTATTTTGAAAAATTATTTTTATTTCATAAAACCATTTCAAAATAATTTCTATTAAAAATATATTTTTTAACATATAATGAAGACTTGAAATAATTTGGAAAACCTTTTTCCTAGAACGAATATATAATAAACTTCAAATCATTTTTGAAAACAATTTCATAAAAAACACTTTGAAAACCATTAAAGAAATATTTAAACTGATTTGAAAATAATCTAAAAACCATTAATGAAATTTTAAAAACACATTGAAAACCATTCAATTTAAAAAACTTGTAAAACCATTAATGAAATCTTGAAAATGTTTTAAAAAATATTTCATTGAATATACATTGATAACTATTAATGAAATCTTGAAAAAATATTGAATACCATTTTATAAGAAAACTTATAAAATAATATTGAATATAGTCTGAATATATTTCAACATGAAAATGGATTTTAAATAATCATTTTCATAAATTTTAACCTTTTAAAAATTCAAAGGTAAATTTGATGAAATGATGGTGGGTAAATCCATACATGTCGTATGAGGTCAAAAAACATTCATTTTTCACGGTAAAAATGTTAAAAATATTCCTTATTCACAAAGCGATGACAATATTACATTGAAGATATTTATAAAAGAAAAGGGATAAAAATTAATTGTAGATATTATTTGGGAAAGGTATAATATTTTTTTAATCACTTTTTAGAAAACATAGATGTTCCAACTGAAGAGAGGGTAAAGTTGAGCTTACATAGAACACTTTCATAACAATAAAATTTTCCAAAGATTGGAAATCTGGTACCAAGACATTATTATATCATTGAAAATTAGTGTATAATTAAATTGTTGGATGTTCTTGAGAGATGTAACATAAGAATTCATCAAAGGAAGCACAAACATAAATAATTTCAAAAGGGCGATGTGATTGTTTCAGTAAAAAAATTATAACTTGGAAACTTCAGTTTATACATTCCATGTAATTAAAAGAAGATACATGAAGAATATAATATCATGAAAATATTGATATTTACGATATGTAATGTAAAATGGATTTATTTGAACCTCCAAAAATAGGTTAGGTGCATTAGAACACATGAGTTTCCAAGATAGAAAATTTAGACAAAACATTTTACTGATTTGCTAACTTTGGAAACATAAAACCAAATTAATTAGGATCATAAAATGTACATTTGAACAACCAGAAAAATAATAATATGTCACATAGGATATTACCATGTTCAGTACATACACCACACAAAAGGTAGTAGTGGAAAACATAATATGTATCTCATTGAAATTAAATGTGTGTCAAAATTCCCCAAACCTTTGGTCTTGACTCACTCATTACTCAGAAAAGATTCTTATATAATTATTATATGTTTAGTATAAATATTTTACATAAGAATATAGTTATACATAATAAAATATATGGAATTTTTATTATATTATATTACCCTTTTTCTAAAGATCTTGTGTTATATTTTTACTTTAGGTAATATTTGCTTTGTTCTTCGCATGTGTCTTAATTAGTTATATCTTTGGTGCTTATACTTATATAATGATGAAAGGATATATATAATGATATAAATACCATTTATATACATTATATTTATATTATAATAATTTATAAGATAAATAATTATGAAATAGAAGAAACTATTTAGGGATATGATAAGACGTATGTACTCATTAATGTTGTTTTTCATTTTTATTTTTGTATTAAAAGAATGTATGTTAATGAAATATATATATATATATATATATTAAATTATCATTAATATATAATATATAACATATATGTTCATTAAACTCGTCCTTAATACATTCTATGTGGTGTGTGAATGAATCACATCTCTTTGAAGGGGCGGTAGTTCATTGTACACATAAACAGTATGTTCCACATCCATTAGATGGAGGTGTGTGTAAATGTGGGGCATAAAATTTCATAAAAACACCCTAGTATATTTATTACATTGGTTTTTTCACAAAATAAGGTAAAAAAGATTGTGTAGGGGGTGAATGAGGAAAATAAAGTAAAATAACATGAAACAAATGTTACATCTTAATCGGGTTACTCATTTTGGTTTATGCCAAAAGGATGACTTAAGAAGTTTTCTTCCCAAAGATAAGCATCAAAATGGAATGGTGTAATTTTGGGAGGATACATGGTATTATATTGGAATAATGATAATTTTTTTTGGGTGTGAGTAATGGTTAGAGATGGTGGCCTTTTATGGGGAAGGAAAAGGAATCACATGGAATGTTTAGAAACAATGTTGGTGTGCACATTTTATTACCTAAAAATAATATTAAAAAACCAAAACGATTCTATCATTTAAGGTTTATTGACGAAATATGTATACCCAATGGGTGTCAAACAATATTCTAGGACAATTGGTAACTTAATATTTAGTTTTTGTCCTTAATTAATCATAATTTGGCCTTGACTATTGTGATTAATATTGAACACTTTTACTGATCTTTTTGTTAAAAGAATTAAAATGCTCTCATTTTAAAATAAATATTATACGAAATTAAATTTTTTATGTTTTATTTTTGAAATTAAATTTAATGTGGTGGAAAATTTAATATTAGTTTTAATCCTACCGATGAGTAAAAATTATAGTGTTTTAATGTACGAAAAACTTCCAACGATTATTATGATTTTATATTCAGTATCAAAGAGGAATTAATTAAAATGATTTTAATTGTATTATTATATGTAATATTAATATAATTTGACATCAAAATGTATTTATAATATCATTTAATATTAATAATTTATTAGTCAAAAGGAATTCAAAACGAAAAAATGTTATTTTTTCATATTCATCAAAAAATAATGTTTCCTAGAGATATATCAATGGTTCAGCCAAAGATAATTTAGAAAATCAGAAATAAAAAATGAATTTTATGTTATCCAACATAGTTTCTAAATTATTCAGAAATTTATTTCATTATAAGATGTTGTTCATTCAAGAAAATGTTATTTTTAACAAAAAAAGGACTTCAAAAAAATCAAATCTGTTATTATCATTACATACTATTTATATAAAATAATTATAATTTTTTTTTGATATTTAGTTATTAAAATTCATATAATTAAACATAACAGAGATTTTTTAATTATCTTTTTTAAAAAATTAAAAAAATAAAAATAGATATTTTGTATAATCTTAGTGTTGCATTCATCGTACACCATGTACGTGTTTCTTGTAGTGTCAGATAAGTTGGTATTTCATGTGAAATAATTTTTTGAATTTGTGTTTTGAAATTTTAATATATATAGAACAATTTCAAGCGGCATTTGAAATTAAAAATATTGAAATGATAAATTAATTCAAAAAAATTAATTCTAAAAATCTCATGTGGTTACATTCTGCACCCCCCCCCAAATGAATTTCACCCTGGAAATTTTTTTGGGTTTTCAAAGGTTTAATAATTGAAATTTTCAATCAGAGAAACCCAAATCATGGAAATGTATACTAAAAATTAATTTAAAATAGAGATTTTTAACCAAAATAGTTACCCAAAATAACATATAGCTGGGATTACACATAGGAGATCATAGGTTTGGAGTGGGGATTGAGCTTAGAGGAAAAGAATTAATATTTACAGGGAGTGATTGAGGTCATCAATCACAAAAAATTGAATGATTAAAGGAATGATCAGGGCTTCACATTCACAAATATATGATGATTTAAATGGCCATCATCTCAATGAAAATTAATGTATAATGAGAATAATTATTTTATCACACTCAAAATTATGAGTGATTCATGATGATTTTTTATAAAAAGAATCATCCTTGCGATATGGTTTGAAAAATTTCTAATACATAAATTAAATCATGGAATTAATGTCAATAAATCAACATTAATGAATAAATAAATAAAATATACTTTTTATTGAACTTAAAGGACACAACGAATAGAACGTATACCTATTTCTATAAAAAACAACATGAATGAATAAATAAAAAGTAACAGTGATAGTTCATTATTAAATTTTTTTATTAAAAATAAATATAAATTAACCAGGACATCATGTAGGCCAGTGGTAGGCATGAAGACTTTATTGTCCTTTAGTCAAGGGTTCTAGACCTGCAACCTTTATTAACATGATTGGTTGTCACCCAACATACCTGATGTCCTTTTTTTAAACTGCCCAAATATAATATAAAAAATGATCAACCTTGAAATAAGTTTAATCACTAATTATCCATTTAACTAATTTTTTCAACACAAACCCATTACAAAAATAATTCTTCTAATATTAACATACACTCTTCATTAATGATTAATTTTATAACCCTTCTCAATGTGAAAATACAAAACATTGGAAATAGAGTCACGAAATCATATTTACATTGATTTCATTGTTTATCAAAAAGTTTCTATTTGATGTCACATTCCAAAAATGTGAGTACCTTAATCATATATTCCCTTGGAACATGGTAATAAACTTAATCACAATAAATACATTTGGAAAATATGCTCTTTACTTCATTCATATGTCGATTGGATCTTATATTTAATCCAAAATGTTGTAAACTTCATAGTTGGTAGAAAAAACCACCAATAAAATAGCCTTTACATAGTTTTATGGTAGTCAATACTTTCCTATTTACTTATTGAACCCCACCTATAATTATTCATGAAACATTATCTTATCCAAAAGAATATATTAAGGGTTACTTTTCCTTATTAAAAATATAATATTTTCATTAAATCACTTCACCATTCCATATAAAACATTCAAAATAAACATCTATATACTAAGGAAAAAACATAAGTATTACAATCCTTGTATATTTAATCATTAAAAAATTTTGAATCAAAATACTTAAATATTTTGATTACATCATCCATGTTCCATTAACAATGCTAAATCATCCTATTACACAGTACCTTTTTCCCTTCACATGTCATCTGTTGTCTCTTTGTCATCCTCAATGTAACCATTACCCACACCTCCTTACTGATTCGGTTCATGAAATTTACTCTTCATACATTGTGTTAAAATCATGACTATTAATTGTTCACCCACTTAACATTCGATGATCACATAGTTAGGCCATGTTCCCATCAATTTGATGAACCGAAATCTTCATTTTTTTCTCTTAGTGACCCTCAATTTTCCATTCTTTCACAGAATCATAACTCCATAGAGTTTCTCAATGAAATTATCTTAAGTGATTTTTTCAACATTAATTAATCAAAGAGAAAATAATATTATTTCTTCCATGGTCTACATTACCCGAACTATCCATAAAATCCTTATTTCTCTTCATTGGGGAGTCAAAGAGTTCGATATGGTAAACCTTGTTAAACATGTCCCGTTAAAAGTGATTAGGCAAGATGACAACATCTTTCACCCTAATTATAATCCCACATGAATGATCCTCAAATAATCACTAATAACATTCAACATTAATCTAGTTCCTTCCAGTTCCTAACATTGAATAAAACCATAATCATAGTGTGAGCATTAATACTCATAGTAGAAAACCACTTAGTCCTAAAAGTAATTACATATAGGATATCTAAATAAGGAAAAAATCCATAATATATGAAACATTGGGTTAACTCAAGTCTATTTATATCCATGTTATATCATTATAATTCATTATGGTTTATTATGAGTTAGTGAAATCCCAATGCATATCCCCCTGGACAATCAATCCAGATGTGCAACAAGGCTGACTGTCGTGTACCAGATTAACCCGTGTAAAGCCCGAAACATCTTGCATCTTTTGTTACCCCTAGGTACATATGTTCTAGATCCACATCCACTTGTAGTATCAAGACATGGATTTATTTTATTAAACCAGTCACCTTATCCATTTACAAAATTCTAGGACATTCTATTAAATGTTTACTCATACTTATACTTATCTTTAGAGACATACCATGAACTATCCTTATAAATAATCCTAGGGATATCTCTAAGGTTTTCTCATCCCAAATTTCAAAGGATGACAAAACCTTTATTTTGATACCAACAGTAGGGACCCATGCTTTCCATACATGGATATTACTTAATTTTAGATGAATATTAAGTATATTACAAAAATAAATACCATAGGACAGTAATAGTTTAGTGTCTTTGAAAACAAGGAAACAAACTCTTCCATCCAGGTGAATGTTTTTAAATATCTCCCATATAGATATCCCCCTTAAGTAAATCATCATAAATTATTTATTCATCACATAGAGAAAGGAAACATGAAAAGGGGTGTGCTTAAATGCTCGGTAAGGGTAAAAAATGAAGATATTTAATCACAAACATGAGTATAATGGTATGAGAATGTGATCATATAAATATAAGTTCATACCTTGCATATCAAAGATCATAACCTAGATCATGGAATATGGATTGAAATTTCATATGAAATAAAGAGCATGACACATGTCATCATAAGATACGAATAAAACATGGAAATGTGGAACACACATAAACATATAAAATAATTTCCATAGTATCCATGACATCACTTCCTAGACCATCTTAGAGGAAAAAGTCAATTTTTGAACCAGGTGAACCCCCATTACTACCATGTATTATTGAACTAAGCGAACCCTCATTCTATTATTGTATTACTAAACTTTTTATTCTCTCATTCCAACCCTATATTAATTAATAGAGAAATCCCTCATTCAATCCCCATATTATTGAACTGAGTAAACACTCATTCTAGACCTATACTAATGACCTGATTAAACCCTCATTCCATGATTGTATTACTGAACCAAGTAAACCATCATTCCAGCCATATATTGTTGAAACGAGTAAGCCCTCGTTCCATCCCTGTTTTACTAAACTATATAATACCTCATTCCTGCCACTATTACTAAAACGAGTATTCCAGCCCTATATTACTGAACTGAGTAAACCAATATACCAGCCATATATTACTAAACTGAGTAAATGCTCATTCTAGCCATGCATTACTGAATAGAGTAAACCCTCATTCTATCCTGGTCTATTACATTATATATAAATCAATACCCTATGCATTGGATAGAGATATGGGTCCCACCCAACATATAATGTAGTCATACATACATTTTCTGTAAGATAATAAATTAATATATCATAACCCATGAACTAAAAGGGGTATTATTGTAACATCCCAAGTAAGTAATGAATATTAGATATTCTTATCTACATTTATTTATGAATTAGATAGTATTTTAGAGGCTTAAAATGATAATAAATCCAATCTTAATCATGAAATACTCCAATATTCACTAAAGGTCCACTTATCACCTTCTGATGGAGAGCTGTCATTAAATATAGTTTTGTTCACTCTTATACATTCTATTGGACCAAATATAATTCTTCTTTAGAATCAGGAAATCAATATTTACTTTGTGTAAATTTTTGTAATTTTTCCGATAAAGTTCTTTTTTTAATGAATATTGAAAAATGTTGTATTTTAATTCAAACCCTCTTTTTAATCTAATTTTTTTATATGATTAGATTTTATTTTTAATTGGTTTTAAAGTGAAATTAGAATATATTTTTATCATTTAATATAATAGTGGTCATTGGAATTAGTTTCACTTTTAAATTGGATTTAAACTAGTGTCAATTTTTTGATATATATTGTTTTATAAAAACATGCCATTTGTTCTGACAATGGAAATTAATTATTAAATAAATTATTGTAACTTATATGTTTTTAATTTTGTTAAATAGACATCATTTTTTAATTCATAATATCAAATATAGTTTAGGGTGAAGTCTTGGTATTTTTCTAAAAAACCTCAATTTTTGATGAATACTGAAACCACTAAGTGGTACTAAAAAAACTGATTTTTCGTTTAAATGAAAATTTTCTACCTCTGTGTTTTGAATTTCAAAAATCCAAAACACATGGTTGTCATTAGTAAGTAAAATGTGGTTCAATGGGATTAAAATAATTTTTCGGTGAATAGTAACTTTTAAGTTTTTAATCGCGATTAGAGGTAATTAGTGTAGTTTAAAGTAAAAATGATATTATAATAAAATGAAAATAACTTGACACTTGTCCAAACCCTATTGGATGAGTCATGACAGACCAAGAAAACCCATAGGTCGATTTTTGGGACCCCATGGAGCCACTTGGGTATGATAATGTCATTAATGTCTTTTATTTAAAGTAAAAGTAAAAAATTACACAAACATATATTGTTTTACTAAACCAATTCTTAGATGGGGTAATATAAGTCATATTTTTGACTATAAATAGTCATTAGAAAGATAAAAATATTTACTACATCATGATATTTTTTTATAGTTTTTAGACATTGAATAAATTAAATTATGTATGACACCATGATTATGTAGCGTTTACCTCATTATTTAACGAATTAAATAAAATGAAAAGATAATGTAAAATATAATCCCAAAAATTGTAAAAAACCTATTGGATGGGAGGATTTCAAACCCTTATCACCTTATCCTCTAAATGTATAATTATGGGACCTTTCTAATCTGAAAATAATTTTATAATAAAGTATATTTTCTTAACTTTCCAAAAGTGCCCCTCCTCTCCTGTTATAAAATTCCCCCACCTCTACCTCCTTACCCACACCTCTCAGGCTTATGGTATGGCCAAGAGCTGCTCATTTTATCTCTCCACATCCCTCCCTTCATCCTTGATGCCTTAACCTGGGAAGAAATCACTTCGAGGAAGCCTTTTGGTTCAAACCAAATAGAGTTACCTGATTTTAAGGTAATGTCTTAACTTGTGTTCTTTTGTTTTATTTTGCTTCTCCAACCCTATAAACTAGTTTTATTCCATTATTTTGTAACAAACCAGTATCTTCAACATAATAGGATGTTTTTATGAGATGTATTCGAGCTACACTTACACAAACCTCCGTATATTGGTTAAAGAGCATACTGTTTCTGTGGTTGGCGAATTTCTGCCTCACGAAACGATGATTGTTTAATATTCTTTTAACACCTTTAATGGTGGCCATTAATATGTAACTCTATTTATATATGATATATATTATTTTCATGTATTCCTTATGCTTCTGTATTTTTCATTTGTGGAATACCTTTATGGTTTCCATTATGGGTAAACACAATAATTTCATTTTAGGAAGTGCGGACTACTGCCCCCTCAAAGTGGTTTGATTCGTTAATACCATATGTGGTATGTATAAAGGATAGATTTAATGATATTATATATGATATTATACTGGAATTATAATATACATTTATATCATTATTATTTCACTCCATTAAGTAAGAAATATAAATGAAAGTAGGATTCATGCATACGTACGGCTTACCGTCTCCATGAACGGTACATTTCATTTCTTATCAATAAATTTTATGTAATATTATAAATGCATGTATATAGTGTATATATATGATATATATGATATCTACATCATGAATAGAATTCTGGATATAATGGATGTTTTACCCCATGAACAACTTGTAATTATAAAGAGTTAATTTTTGACTCAAGTACCAATGATCGACAAAACGACCATTATTAACATAAATTATTACATAGTGTTCATAACATGGTAATCAGTGATATAAAATAAATAATGAACTTGGAAAAAAGGTTCTTAAGAAAGTATAAATTAACTCAAGTTTATTATTCTGGAGATTAAAGAGCAATCGAGTCAAGCCGGTCCTGAGGTATGGGACTTTGTCTCAATCTCCTTTCATTGAGGAATATGTTGTTTTATAAACAAATTTATTTTATGCGGTGTATAAACCCCTTTGACATTTACGTTTATTCAAAATGAAGGTTTTTTATACGAAACATTTTACTAAATGACAAAAGGAATGTTTTTTTGTCGTACGTAAGCGGCGATAATGAATTCTCTGTCGTCGTGACCATTATATGAGTTTCGGCTTCCTCTACAAGCCAAATTTTTTTTAAATGAAAATTAAATACCATGTTTTACATTTATTTTATTTTTGTCTTGAAAATGGTTTTCATAATGTTTTTATATCAATGTGTTTTATTGATATCTTGTGATTAAAATGTGGAAATGTTATGTTTCCTTTATGCATGTTTTATGTGATATGATTATGTTATGGTTCTTGGTCATTGTTATGAAGACGGGTGGTTTCGTGATAAACTAAGGGCGGGTGAGCACGATATATCTCTCTAATGCATTGGGTAAAGCGAAGGAGTTAAACGTTAAGGTTTCTCCGAAGAGATTTAGGGAATATACTGTGATGGGTATTCCAAACGTAACCAAGAGTGTTACTCCCTACGTTAGAAAGTTATGAATGCCTCAAGTTACCTTTATGTCTTATGATTTCTATGATTTATTCATGATTTGATGAGATATGTTAAAATTCATATGTTTTATGAGTAAATTATGATTTCATACATGGACTAATGTTTTCTTTTCATACCTTTATATCCCTTTCTGATCTTTTTATGATCATCCCATGTTTTTGAAATGTTTTTCATAGGTCAAGGGAAAGGTACATTATGTGATGATAGTGTCAAGGATGTGTCAAGAAAGAATCCAGGTTTTATTTTAAATATGTTTCCGTTGATGGAAAAAATGAGTACTACGTTTTATGTATCAACTTTGTTTAAATATGGAATGTAATGCATGTTTTATGATCTAATTCTCTAAAACTGTAAACCTGAAAATATCCTCAACGTGTATTCTTGAAGGAACTCAATATTATGTAATGTTTAAGGCTGAGGCCTTATAGTTTGTATCAAAGGTCGGTTTAGATATCCTTAGGAGTTAGAATTCTATTAAATGATTATCCAAAAATATTTTTTTATGGTCAAATTTAAATGATATAGCATTTGAAGATTACCATGTTGCATCGTCTAGGACATGTTTGTTCAGAATGGGTTTCTGCAGAGGAAACATGGAAGTAGTGATAGGAAGGCGTACAGAAGGAAATGACCTTCCGAATCAGCATCTTGAGATGGTCAGAATTGGAACTGAATAGTTTGTTGCAATAATGGTGTTGTTGACTAAAGAGATAAATAGTGGTGGTATCCATGCACGAGATCAGCTAGATCAACCACAGAGGAACATGTCAGTGGTGGAACATTTCATGAGGCAACATCCCCTATCATTCAGAGGATCATATGACCATGTTCTAGCTGAAGGGTGGATTAATGCACTGGAGATGATTTTCGATGTCATGGGGTGTTCAGACAATCAAAAGGTTAGTCTTGTTATTTACTGTTTGGAGGGTGAAGCAGATCAGTGTTGGTCGATGGTTAAAAATATTAGGGACGCTATTGAGATTGATGCTCTCGACTGGGATGAATTCAAAGGATTGTTTCTTGAGAAGTATTTTCCTAAGTATGTTCGACTTAGGATGGAAAACAATTCTTGGAATTGAGGCAAGAGGAAGACTCAGTGGCTGCTTATGAACAAAAGGTTCACTCGATTGGCAAGCTATGCTCAAAATTTTATCTGAGACCTTGATAGTAAAATCAATCATTTTTACTCAGGATTAAAGCCAAAATATCTAAGGGATTTAGCTTCTCGCGAGTTCAAGAGTTATGAAAAGCTTTTTTGATGTGATGAGAAGGTGGAAGTGGATTTTTTTGATGATAAAGTGTTCTATAACAACCAACAGAAGAAGTGACCAAGGTGGCAGGGGAAAGGGAAGAATTCTTCAAAAAAGCTTGATGGTAAGAAAAATAAGTTTCCAGTTTTTGATGAATGGGGTAAAAGCCATGCTGGGGAATGTCTTCTGAATTCTGGAAAGTGCTACTGATGAGGTAAGATGGTACATCAGGCTCCTGATTGCACTAGAAAATATCAAGGTAATGGTAAGACCAAATTTGATTTACAGTTATTGAAATGTTTTAAGTGTAATGAGATGGGTCATTATGAAAATGAGTGTACGAAAAAGAGATCGAGTGATGGGAAGCAGTCCGACTACAAGAAGAAAGGGGTGGTGAAATCTATTGAAACTACTTCAGCAGATGTTGGGCCATCAAATGAAGCGGTATCAGGTACTTTGTTAGTATTTTCAGATTGTGGTAGTGGGTTTTTTGATTCGGGGTCTACACATTCTTTCATCTTTGAAAATATTTCTAGTAAAATGAGAATACCATCTCAAGAAATGACTCCTTAACTTGTTGTAAAAACACCTGGGGGAAATGTTGAGGCAAAAATAATTTATAAGAATCTTCCTATCCTTATCCGTGGAAAGAACCTACTTGAAAATATTATTGTTTTACCTCTAGTAGAGTTTGATGTTATCCTGGGTATGGATTGGCTCTCTATTTACCATGCTAAAATTGACTGCAGAGCTAAAAAAGTTTCTTTTCATAAATACTTTCTGTTTTTGTACAATAATGAACCCTTACTGTTGATAACATATCAAGAGGCCAAGAAACTTATAAAAGATATAAATGAATGTTACCTTTCACATATCATTCAAAACAAGGGAACTGTTCAGATTAATGATGTTCCAGTGGTAAATGAGTATCCTGATGTTTTTCCGGATGAGTTTCCTGGAATAATACCAGACCAGGAAGTTGAATTTTCTGTTGACTCAGTTCCTGATGCTAATCCCATTTCAAAACCCCCTTATCGAATGGCTCAAACTGAACTTTTAGAGTTGAAGGAGCAATTTCAAGATTTATTAGAGAAAGGTTTCATTTTACCTAGCACAAAACCATGGGGTGCTCCTGTTTTATTTGTTAAAAAGAGATATGGTTCTATGAGACTTTACATTTGTTATAGATTATTGAATAACATCATTTTTAAGAACAAATATCCTTTTCCTCAAATCGATGGTCTGTTTGATCAACTCCAGGGAGCTCAGTATTTTTCAAAGATTGACATGAGATCGGGGTACCATCAGTTGAAGGTAAAGGAAGCATATATTCTGAATACCGCATTTCAAACAAGATATGGCCATTATGAATTTTTATTAATGCCTTTTGGGCTAACCAATTCACCTGCTGTATTCATCGACCTTATGAATAGAATTTTCCATGAGTTCGTGGATAAGTTTTTGGTTTTTTTCATTAATGATATTTTGGTGTTTTTTGAAAGTAAAGAGGAGCATGAAAGACATTTTAGGGTAATTTTGCAAACCTTAAAAGAAAATAAATTATATGGGAAATTCATCAAGTGTGAGTTTTGGTGGAAAAAAATTTCTTTCATTGGGATATTGTTTCTAATGATTGGATAACCATCGATCCGACAAAAACAAAGGTTGTTGAAGAATGTCCAAGACCCAAAAATGTAACCAAGATCCGTCGTTTTCTTGGTTTGTAAGGTGACTACCGAAGGTTTGTTGAAAATTTTTCATGGTTATCTAGTCCAATGACTAAGCTAACTCGGAAGGGTGTTATGTTTATCTGGACAAAAGAATGTGATGATTGTTTTCAGGAGTTGAAAAGAAGATTGATGAATGCTCCAGTTTTGGCACTACCTTCCAAGAATGGTGAGTTTATTATCTACAGTGATGCTTCAATGAAAGGAATTGGTTGCGTCGTAATGAAAAATGATTAGGCAATTGCTTATGCTTCACAACAGTTGAAAACTAATGAGGTAAATTAACCTACACATGATTTGGAATTAGCTGCTGTTGTTTTCGCTTTAAAAATTTGGTGGAATAATTTATATGGATTAAAGTGTGAAATATATACTGATCACAAAAGTTTAAGGTATATATTCACTCAGAAAGAATTTAACATGAGACAGATGAGATTACTAGAATTATTCAAGGATTGTGATTGTACAATTCATTACCATCATGGAAAAGAAAATATAGTGGCTGATTCTTTGAGACGAAAACGTAATGCTTCATTAACAATGTTGCATTTGGAATGTGATCCTTTGGTTGACGATTTGATGAACTTTGTCATGGAAGTTGTTGGTACAGGAAGTTATTCTGTTTTGTTTTAGGTATTAGTGAGATCATCTCTATCAGATAGAATTAATCAAGCATAGAAGCAAGACAGCGAGTTGCAGAAAAAGTTAGAGCTAGTTTAGAAGGGTATGTTTCCTGAATTAAACATTGATAATGATTGTGTTTTTAGATTTGAGAAGAGTTTGTGTGTTCCTTGGGATTCACAGTTGAAGAGAGAGTTGTTATGTGAAGCTCATAGTTCTCTGTTTTCAGTTAATCCAGGAAGTACTATGATGTATAGAGATCTTCAGGAGTATTACTAGTGGGACAGAATGAAAAGGGATATTGATGATTTTACTGTGAAGTGTTTGACTTGTCAATAGGTTAAAGAAGAGCGGCAGTTACCGAAAGGGATGCTTCAGCTTTTACCAATGCCATAGTGGAAATGGGAAAATATATCCATGGACTTTGTTGTGGGATTACCGAAGACACCTCGAGGTAATAATGCAATATGGGTTATTGTTGATCGCTTGACTAAATCCGCTCATTTCATTCCTATTCGAGATACTTTCTCTCTAGATCAACTTTCTCGATTTTATCTTAAGGAGATAGTCAGGTTGTATGGAGTTCCCCTATCCGTTGTATCTGATCGTGATCCCAGGTTTACTTCTAACTTTTGGAAGGGCCTTCAGAAGTCATTGGGTACTGAATTACAACTTTTCATCCTCAGTTAGATGAGCAGTCAGAACGAACAATTTAGAATTTGGAGGATATTCTACGTGCTTGTTCGATGGATTAATAGGGAAGCTGGGACAATCATCTTTTAATGGTTTAGTTTTCTTATAATAACACTTTTCATTCTAGTATACAGATGGATCCGTTTGAAGCATTATATGGTAAACAGTGTCGAACTCCATCATTTTGGGATGAAGTGGGTGAAAGGAAGCTGATGGGACCAAAATTGGTAGAAGAGATGGCAGAAAAAGATCAGTTGATTCAGAAACACAAGAGAACGGATCAGAGTAGGCAGAAGAGTTATGCGGACAACAGGAGGAAGGATCTCTCTTTTGAGGTAGTTGATCATGTTTTTCTCAAAGTATCACCATGGAAAAGTGTGATGCGATTTGGTAAGAAAGGAAATATGAGTCCAAGGTTCATTGGACAATATGAAATTCTTGAGAGAGTTGGATCAGTTCCATACCGAGTGGCTTTACCTCTATGTTTATCTCAGGTACATAATGTTTTCCATGTTTCAATGTTGAGGAAGTATATGCCAGATCCATCTCATGTTTTGAGTCCAAAGGTAGTTCAGTTGGAAGAGAATATATATTATGAAGAACAACCGGTTCATATTCTAGATCATAGGTAGAAAGTGTTGCGGAATAAGGTGATTCACAAAGTAAAGGTTTTGTGGAAGAACCTCATCAGTGAAGAGGCAACATGGGAATCTGAAAATTCAATGAGGGATAAATACCCCCACTTATTCGATAAGTAAATAATTTGCGGGGAAACAATTTTCTAAAGGGGGGAAGGATGTAACATCCCAATTAAGTAATGAATAATAGATATTCTTATCTATGTCTATTTATGAATTAGATAGTGTTTTAGAGGCTTAATATGAGAATAAATCAAATCTTAAGCATGGAATACTCCAATATTCACTAAAGGTCCACTTATCGCCTTTTGATGGAGAACTGTCATGAAATATAGTTTTGGTCACTCTTATACATTCTATTGGACCAAATAAAATTCTTCTTTAGAATCGGGACATCAAAATTTACTTTGTGTAAATTTTTGGTATTTTTCCGATAAAGTTCTTTTTTTAATGAATAGTGAAAAAATGTTGTATTTCAATTCAAAACCTCTTTTTAGTCTAATTTTTTTATATGATTAGATTATATTTTGAATTGTTTTTAAAGTAAAATTAGAATATATTTTTACCATTTAATCCAATAGTGGTTGTTGGAATTAATTTCACTTTGAAATTGGACTTAAACTAGTGTCAATATTTTGATATATATTGTTTCATAAAAACACGCTATTTATTCTGACAGCAGGAATTAATTATTAAATTAATTATTGTAACTTATGTGTTTTTAATTTTGTTAAATTGACATCATTTTTGAATTTGGAATATCAAATATATATTAGGGTGATGTTTTGGTATTTTTTTGAAAAACCTCAATTTTTGATGAATACTGAAACCACTAAGTTGTATTTAAAAAACAGATTTTTCGTTTAAATGAAATTTTACCACCACTGTGTTTTGAATTTCAAAAATCCAAAAAACATGGTTTTCATTAGGATGTATAATTTGGTTCAATGGGATTAAAATTATTTTTTGGTAAATAGTAACTTTTAAGTTTTTAATCGCGATTAGAGGTAATTAGTATAATTTAAGGTAAAAATGATATTATAATTAGATGAAAATAACTTGACACTTTTCCTAACCCTATTGGATGATTCATGTCCGACCCATAAAACCCATGGGTCGATTTGTGGGACACCATGGAGCCACTTGGGTCAGATAATGTCATTAATGCCTTTTATTTAAAGTAAAAGTAAAAAATGACACAAACATGAATTGTTTTACTAAAAAAAATTGACATGGGGTTATAGAAGTCATATTTTTGACTATAAATAGTAATTATAACTATAAATAAATTTAATACATCATGATATATTTTTATTTATTTTTTTGACATTAAAAAAATTATATTATTTATGACACCATGATGGTGCAACGATTACCTCATTATTTAACGATTTAAATAAAATGAAAAGATAATGTATAATATAAGACCTACCATTGTCCAAAACATATTGGATGGGTGGATTTAGAACCCTTATCACCTTATCCTAGAAATATATAATTTTGGGACATTTCTTATCTGAATTGTTTTTATAATAATGTATCTTTTCTTAACCATCCAAGAGTGCCCCTCCTCTCCTCTTATAAAAGGCCACCACCAATACCTCTTTACCCAAACCTCCCAAGACTTTGGTTTAGCCACGCTCTTCTAATTTTATCTCTCCCCATCCCTCCATTAATCCTTGAATCCTTAAATTGGGCAGAAAGCTCTTCAAGGAAACCTTTTGGTTCAAACCAAGAAGAGTTACGCGATTTTAAGGTAATGTCTTCACTTGTGTTCTTTTGTTTTATTTTGCTCCTCCAACACTCTAAAAACATTTTATTCCTTTCTTTTGTAACAAAAACAGTATATTCAATATAGTAGGATGTTTTTATGAGAAGTATTAGATCTACACTTACACACACCTCCGTTTAATGGTTAAAGAACATACTGTTTCTGTGTTCGGCGAATTTCTGTCTCACGAAATGATGATTGTTCAATATTATTTTAACACATTTAATGGTGGCCATTAAGATGTCATTATATTTATATATGATATATATTATGTTTATTTTTTTACTTATGCTTCTATATTTTTCATTTGTGTCATACCTTTATGGTTTCCATTATGGGTAAACATGATAATTTCATTTTAGGAAGTGCGGACTACCGCCCCCTCAAAGTGATGTGATTAATTAATACCATATGTGGTACATATAAATGATATCTTTAATGATATTATATATGATATTATACTGTAATTAAAATATACCTTTATATCATTATTATTTCACTCTATTAAGTATGAAATAGAAATGAAAGTAGCGTTCATGCGTACGTATGACTTACCATCTCCATGAATGGTGCATTTCATTTCATACCTATAAATGTTATGTAATATTATAAAAACATGTATATACAGGATATATATTATATATATGATATCTACATCATGAATATAATTCTGTATGTATTGGATATTTTACTCCATGAACAACTTGTAAATATAAAGAGTTTATTTTTTACTCAAGTACCAATGATTGACAAAACGATAATTATTAACATAAATAATTACATAGTGTTGATAACATGGTAATAAGTGATATCAAAGGAATAATGAACTTCAAAAAAAGGTTCTTAAGCAAGTAAAAATTAACTCAAGTTTATTATTCAGGAGATTAAAGAGTGATCGAGTCAATTCAGACTCGAGGTATGGGACATCGTCTCAATCTCCTTTCACAGAGGCATATTTTGTTTTATACACAACATTATTTTATGCGGTGTATAAACCCCGTTTATATTTACTTTTATTCAAAAGGAATATTTTATATACAAAGATTTTTACTAAATGACAAAAGTAATGTTTTTTGTCATACGTATGCGGCGACAACAACTTCTCCGCCGTTGTGACCATTATTTGAGTTTCGGCCTCCTCTACAAGCCATAACATTTTTTGAATGAAAAATAAATACCATGTTTTACTTTTCTTTTATTTTGGTACTGAAAATGGTTTTTATAATGTTTTTATATCAATGTGTTGTATTGATATCTTGTGATTGAAAAGTGGAAATGTTATGTATCCTTTATACATGTTTTATGTGATACAATTATGTTATGGTTCTTGGGAATTGTTATGATGACGGGTGGTTCAGTGATAAACTAAGTGCGGGTGAGCCCGTTATAGCTCTCCAATGCACTTGGTAATGTGAAAGAGTTAAACGTTATGGTTTATCCGAAGAGAATTCGGGAATATACTGTGATGGGTATTCCAAACGTAACCAAGAGTGTTACTCCCTACGTATGATTGTTATGAATGACTCAAGTTACCTTCATGACTTATGATTTCTTTGATTTATTCATGATTTGATGAGGTATGTTAAAATGCTTATGTTTTATGAGTAAAGTATGAATTCATACATGGACTAATGTTCTCGTTTCGTACTTTTATATCCCTTACTGTGCTTGTTATACTCCTCCCATGTTTTTGAAATGTGTTTCCTAGGTCAAGGGAAAGGTACATGATCTGATGATAGTGTCAAGGAAGAGTCAAGGATGAATCAATGTTTTATTTTAAATATGTTTCTATTGATGGAAAAAATGAGTACTATCTTTTATGTAACCACTTTGTTTATATGTGGAATATAATGCATGTTTTATGATCTAATTCTCTAAAACTCTAAACCTGAAAAGATCCTCAACATGTATTCATGAAATAACTCAAGATTAAGTAATATTTAAGGCCAGGGCCTTATAGTTGGTATCAAAGGTCGGTTTAGATAACATTAGGAGTTAGAAATATACTAAATTATTTTCCAAAAATATTTTTTTATGGTCAAATTTAAATGATATAGCATTTGAAGATTACCTTGTTGCTTCATCTAAGACATGTTTTTTCAGAATGGTTTTCCGCAGAGGAAAAAGGGAAGCAGTGCAAGGAAGACATACAAAAGGTAATGACCTTCCGAATTAGCATCCTGTGATGGGAGGAATTGGAATTGAACAGTTTGTTGCAGTAATGGCATAGTTGACTCAAGGGATAAATGGTGGTAGTATCCATGCACGAGATCATCTAAATCAACCACAGAGGTACATGTCAGTGGTGGAACATTTCATGAGGAAACATACCCCGTTATTCAGAGGATCATCTGACCATGTGCAAGCTGAAAGGTGGATTAAAGCACTGGAGAATATTTTCGATGTCATGGGGTGTTCAGAAAATAAAAAGGTTAGTCATGCTATTTATCATTTGGAGGGTTAAGTAGA
This sequence comes from Viscum album, assembly GCA_963277665.1. Classification (NCBI taxonomy): domain Eukaryota; kingdom Viridiplantae; phylum Streptophyta; class Magnoliopsida; order Santalales; family Viscaceae; genus Viscum; species Viscum album. Next base: position 1,360,109,649 of record OY728162.1, on the reverse strand, counting down.
TCAGTGTTGGTCGATAGTTAAAAATATTTGAGACGCTGATGAGATTGATGCTCTCGACTGGATGAATTCAAAGGTATGATTCTTGAGAAGTATTTTCCTAAGGCTATTCGACATATGATATAAAAAAATTCTTGGAATTGAGGCAAGAGGAAGACTCAGTGGCTTCTTGTGAATTAAGGTTCAATCGATGGGAAAAGTATGCTCCAAATTTTTTCCGAGACCTGGATAGTGAAATATATCATTTTAACTCAGAATTAAAGACAATATATCTAAGGGCATTAGCTTATCGCGAGTTCAAGGGTTAAGAAAATATTGTTCGATGTGCTGAGAAGGTGGAAATGGAGTTTTCTGATGATCAAGTGTTCTATAACAACCAACAGAAGAAGAGACCGAGGTGGTAGGAGAAGGGGAAGAATTCTTCAAAAAAATCTGATGGTAAGAAACCTAAGTTTCCAGTTTGTGATAAATTTGGTAAAAGGCATGCTGGGGAATGTCTTCTAAATTCCGGAAAGTGCTACCGATGTGGTAAGATGGGACATCATGCTCGTGATTTCAGTAGAAAAGATCAAGGTGATGGTAAGACCAAATTTTATTTACAGTTAGTGAAGAGTTTTAAGTGCAATGAGATGGGTCATTATGCAAACGAGTGTATGACAAAGAGCTCAAGGGATGGGAAGCAGTCAGACTACAAGCCGAAAGGGGTGGTGGAATCCTTTGAAACAACTTCCGTAGATGTTGGTCCATCAAATGAAGTGGTATCATGTACTTTTTTTATTTTTTCAGATTATGCCAGTGTGTTGTTTGATTCGGGGTCTACACATTCGTTCATCTCAGAAAACTTTTCTAGGAAAATTGGAATACCATCTCAAGAAATGACTCCTGAACATGTGGTAAAAACAACTGGGGGAAATGTTGAGGCAAAATGTATTTATAAAATCTTCTTATCCTTATCCATGGAATGAACCTACATGAAAATCTTATTGTTTTACCTCTAGTAGAGTTTGATGTTGTCCTGGGTATGGATTGGCTCTCTATTTACCATGCTAAGATTGACTGTAGAGATAAATAATATTTTTTTTCAGAAATAATTTCATTTTGTGTACAAGAATGAACCCTTACTGTTGATAACATATCAAGAGGCCGAGAATCTTGTAAAAGATAGAAATTAATATACCTTTCACATATCATTGAAAACAAGGGAACTATTCAGATTAATGATGTGCCAGTGGTAAATGAGTATCCTGATGTTTTTCCTGATGAGTTGCCTAGAATAATACCAGATCGGGAAGTTGAATTTAATGTTGAATTAGTTCTTGATGCTAAGACCATTTCAAAACCCCCTTATCGAATGGATCAAACTAAACTTTTAGAGTTGAAGGAGCAATTGCAAGATTTATTAGATAAAGTTTTCATTTGACCTAGCACATCACCATGGGGTGCTCCTATTTTATTTGTTAAAAAGAAAGATGGTTCTATGAGACTTTTCATTGATTATAGAGCCTTGAATAACATCTTTGTTAAGAACAAAGATCATTTGCCTCATATTGATGATTTGTTTGATCAGCTCCAGGGAGCTCAGTATTTTTCAAAGATTGACCTGAGATCGGGGTACCATCAGATGAAGTTAAAGGAAGTAGATATTCCAAAGACCACATCTGGAACCAGATATGGCCATTATAAATTTGTGGTAATGCCTTTTGTGCTAACCAATGCACCTATTGTATTCATGGACCTTATGAATATAATTTTCAATGAGTTCTTGGATAAGTTTGTGGTTGTTTTCATTGATGATATTTTGGCATTTTCTATAAGTAAAGAGGATCATGAAAGACATTTAAGTATTATTTTTAAAACCTTAAAAGAAAAGAAATTATATGCGAAATTCAAGTAGTGTGAGTTTTGGTTACAAAAAATTTCTTTCCTTGGTCATACTGTTTCTAAAGACGGGATAACTGTTGATCCTGCAAAAACAAAGGTTTATGAAGAATGGCCAAGACGGAAAAATGTAACCGAGATCTGTAGTTTTCTTGGTTTGGCAGATTACTACCGAAGGATTGTTGAAACGTTTTCACGGTTATCTATTCCAATGACTAAGCTAACTCGGAAGTGTGTTATGTTTAACTGGACAAAATAATGAGATGACTGTTTTCAGGGGTTGAAAAGAGGATTGGTGAATGCTCCATTTTTGGCACTACCTTCCAGGAATGGTTAGTTTGTTATCTACAGTCATGCTTCATTGAAAGGACTTGGTTGCATCCTAATACATAATGATTAGGTAATTGCTTATGCTTCACGAAAGTTGAAAACTCATTAGATAAATTAACCTACACATGATTTGGAATTAGCTGCTGTTGTTTTCGCTTTAAAAATTTGGAGGCATCATTTGTATGGAGTAAAGTGTGAAATATATACCGATCACAAAATTATAAAGTATATATTCACTCTGAATGAATTGAACATGATACAGAGGAGATGGATAGAATTATTCAAGGATTATGATTGAACTATTCATTACCATCCTGGAAAAGAAAATAAAGTGGTTGATGCTTTGAGTCAAAAAAGTAATGCTTCATTAACAATGTTGTGTTTGGAACGTGATCCTTTGGTTTAAGATTTGATGAACTTTGGCATGGAAGTTGTTGGTGCAAGAAGTTATTCTATTTTTTTCAGGTATGAGTGAAATCATCTCTATCAGACAGAATTAAGAAATCACAGAAGTAAGAAAGCGAGTTGCAGAAAAATATAGAACTGGTTCAGAAGGGTAAGTTGCCTAAATTCAACATTGATAATGATTGTGTTTTGTGATTTGGGAAGAGATTGTGTGTGCCTTGTGATTCAAAGTTGAAGAGAGAGTTGTTATGTGAAGCTCATATTTCTCCTTTTTCATTTCATCCCGGCAGTACTAAGATGTATAGAGATCTTCGGGAGTATTACTGTTGGGACGAAATGAAAAAGGATATTTTGGATTTCAATGTGAAGTGTTTGACTTGTCAACAGGTTAAAGCTGAGCGACAGTTACCGAAAGGGATGCTTCAGCCTTTACCAGTGCCAGAGTGGAAATGAGAAAGTATATCAATGGAATTTGTTGTAGGATTAACAATGACACCTCGAGGTAATAATGAAATCTGTGTTATTGTTGATCGCTTGACTAAATATACTCATTTCCTTCCTATTCGAGATACTTTCTCTCTAGATCAACTTTCTCAATTGTAACTTAAAGATATAGTCATGTTGCAAGGAGTTCCCCTATCCATTGTATTTGATTGTGATCCCAGGATTACTTCTAACTTTTGGAAGGGCCTTCAGAAGTCGTTGGGTACTGAATTAAATTTTAGTACAACTTTTCATCCTAAATTAAATGGGCAGTCAGAAAGATCAATTCAGACTTTAGAGGATATACTACGTGCTTGTTCGATGGATTATCAGTGTAGTTGGGACCAATATGTTTCTTTGGTTTAGTTTTCTTATAGTAACCGTTTTCATTCTAGTATACAGATGGCTCCGTTTGAAGCATTATATGGTAAACAGTGTCGAACTCCAAATTTTTGGGATGAAGTGGGTGAAAGGAAGCTGATGGGACTAGAATTGGTTGAAGAGATGGTAGAAAAAGTTCAGTTGATTTAGAAACACATGAGAGCGACACAGAGTAGGTAGAAGAGTTATCCGTACAACAGGAGGAATGATCTCTCTTTTGAGGTAGGTGATCATGTTTTTCTCAAAGTATCACCATGGAAAAGTGTGATGCGATTTGGTAAGAAAGGAAAGCTTAGTACAAGGGTCATTGGATCATATGAAATTCTTGAGAGAGTTGGATCAGTTTTATACCGAGTGGCTTTACCTCCGAGTTTATCTCAGGTACATAATGTTGTACCTGTTTCAGTGTTGAGTAAGTATATTCGAGATCCATCTCATGTTTTGAGTCCAGAGGTTGTTCAGTTGGAAGAGAATCTATATTATGAGGAACAACCGGTTTGGATTCTTGATCACAGGGAGTAAGTGTTGCGAAATATGGTGATTCACCATGTAAATGTTTTCTGGAAGAACCACATGAGTGAAGAGGCAACATGGGAATCTGAAAATGCAATGAGGGATAAATACCCCCACTTATTTGATAAGTAAATAAATTACGGGGACACAATTTTCTAAAGGGGGGAAGGATGTAACATTCCATATAAGTAATGAATATTATATATTCTTATCAATGTCTATTTATGAATTAGATAGTGTTTTAGATGCTTAACATGAGACTAAATCCAATCTTAAGCATGGAATACTCCAATATTCACTAAAGGTCCACTTATCTCTTTTTGATGGAGAAACTTCATTAAATATAGTTTCGGTCACTCTTATACATTATACTGGACCAAATAAAATTCTTCATTATAATCGGGACATCAAAATTTACTTTGTTTAAATTTTTGGTATTTTTCTGATAAAGTTCTTTTTTTAATGAATAGTGAAAAATGTTGTATTTTAATTCAAAACCACTTTTTATTCTAATTTGTTTATATGATAATATTATATTTTAAATTGGTTTTAAATTGAAATTATAATATATTTTTACCATTTAATCCAATAGTGGTCATTGCAATTAATTTCACACTGAAATTGGACTTAAACTAGTGTCAATCATTTGATATATATTGATTCATAAAAACACGGTATTTGTTCTGATAGCGAGAATTAATTATTAAATTAATTATTGTAACTTATATGTTTTGAATTTTGTTAAATAGACATCATTTTTTAATTTGGAATATCAAATATAGCTTAGGGTGATGTTTTGGTATTTTTTTGAAAAACCTCAAATTTTGATGAAAACTGAAACCACTAAATGGTACTTAAAAAACTGATTTTTCATTTAAATGAAATTTTAACACCTCTATGTTTTGAATTTATAAAATCCAACAAACATGGTTGTCATTAGGAAGTAAAATTTGGTTAAATGGGATTAAAATAATTTTTTTGTGAATAGTAACTTTTAAGTTTTTAATCGCGATTAGAGGTAATTAGTGTAGTTTAATGTAAAAATGATATTATAATAAAATGAAAATAGCTTTACACTTGTCCTAACATTATTGGATGAGTCATTTACAACCAATAAAACCCATGGGTCGATTTTTGGGACCCAATGGAGCCAGTTGGGTAAGATAATGTCATTAATGCCTTTTATTTAAAGTAAATGTAAAAAAATGACACAAACATGTATTGTTTTACTAAAAGAATTTTCACATGGGGTTATAAAAGTCAGATTTTTGACTATAAATAGTCATTATAAAGATAAAAATATTTAATAAATCATTATATTTGTTTTATAATTTTTAGACATTAATTAAATTAAATTATTTATGACACCATGATGATGCAACGATTACCTCATTATTTAACGATTTAAATAAAATGAAAGGATAATGTAAAATATAAGACCTACACTTGTCAAAAACCTATTGGATGGGTGTATTTCGAACCCTTATCACCTTATCCTAGAAATTTATAATTCTGGGACATTTATTATCCGAAAAGAATTTTAGAATAATGTATCACTTCTTAACAATCCAAGAGTGCCCCTCCTCTCCTCTTATAAAAGGCCCCCAACTATACCTCCTTACCCAAACATCCCAAGCATTTGGTTCATCCATTCTCCGCTCATTTTATCTCCCCAAAACCCTCCCTTCAACCTTGAAGCCTCAACTTTGGCAGAAAGATATTCAAAGAACCCTTTTGGTTCAAACCAAGAAGAGTTACCCGATTTTAAGGTAATGTCTTCACGTGTGTTCTTATGTTTTATTTTTCTTCTCCAACCCTCTAAAATCATTTTATTCCTTTCCTTTTTAACAACACCAGTATATTCAATATACTAGGATTTTTTTTATGAGATGGTTTAGAGCTACACTTACACACACCTCCGTCTAATGGTTAAATAACATACTGTTTCTGTGGTTGGCGAATTTTTGTCTCACGAAACGATGATTGTTAAATCTTATTTTAACACCTTTAATGGTGGCCATTAAGAATTCACTCTATTTATATATGATATATATTTTGTTTATGTTTTACTTATACTTATCTATTTTTAATTTGTGGCATACCTTTATGGTTTCCATTATGGGTAAACACGATAATTTCATTTTAGGAAGTGCGGACTATCGCCCCCTCAAAGTGATTTGATTCGTTAATATCATATGTGATACATATAATGGATAGATTTAATGATATTATATATCATATTATACTGGAATTTTAATATACCTTTATATCATTATGATTTCACTCCATTAAGTAAGAAATAGAAATGAAAGTAGCGTTCATGCGTACGTACGGCTTACCGTCTCCATGAACGGTGCATTTCATTTCTTACCTATAAATGCTATGTAATATTATAAATGCATGTATATTCAGGATATATATTATATATATGATATCTACATCCTGAATATAATTCTGGCCATAATGTATATTTTACTCCATGAACAACTTGTAATTATAAAAAGTTTATTTTTTACTCAAGTACCAATGATCGACAAAATGACCATTATTAACATAAATAATTACATAGTGTTCATAACATGGAAATAAGTGATATAAATGGAATAATTAACATGTAAAAAAGGTTCTTAATTAAGTAGAAATTTAATCAAGTTTATTATTCATGAGATTGAAGTGCGATCGAGTCAAGTCAGACCCGAGGTATGGGACTTTGTCTCAATCTCTATTCATTGAGGCATATTTTGTTTTATACACAAAATTTTATGTGGTGTATAAACCCATTTGACATTTTACATTTATTCAAAAGGAATCTTTTTTATATGAATCATTTTACTAAATGACAAAAGGAATGTTTTTTTCATACGTATGCAGACACAATGACTTCTCCGCCTCCGTGACCATTATTTGAGTTTTGGATACCTCTAAAAGACATAACTTTTTTTGAATGAAAAATAAATACCATGTTTTAATTTTCTTTTTTTTGTATTGGAAATGGTTTTCATAATGTTTTTATATCAATGTGTTGTATTGATATCTTGTGATTGAAAAGTGGAAATGTTCTGTTTCCTTTATGCATGTTTTATGTGATACGATTTTGTTATGGATCATGGGCATTGTTATGAATACGGGTTGTTCCATGATAAAATAAGGGCAGGTGAGCACAATCTAGCTCTCCAATGAATTGGGTAATGCTAAGGAGTTAAACGTTAAGGTTTCTCCGAAGAGATTTAGGGAATATACTGTGATGGGTTTTCCAAACGTAACCAAGAGGGATACTCCCTACGTATGATTGTTATGAATGCCTCAAGTAACCTTTATGTGTTCGGATTTCTATGATTTATTCATGATTTGATGAGGTATGTTAAAATGGTTATGTTTTATGAGTAAAGTATGATTTCATACATGGACTAATGTTCTCTTTTCGTACTTTTATATCCCTTACTGAGCTTTTAATGCTCATCCCATGTTTTTTGAAATGTTTTTCACAGGTAAAGGGAAAGGTACATGATGTGATGATAGTGTCAAGGAAGTGTCAAGAAAGAATCCATGTTTTATTTTAAATATGTTTCTGTTGATGGAAAAAATGAGTACTATCTTTTATCTAACCACTTTGTTTAAATGTGGAATGTAATGCATGTTTTATGATCTAATTCTCTAAAACTGTAAACCTGAAAAGATCCTCAATGTGTATTCTTGAAGTAACTCGAGATTAAGTAATTTTTAAGGTCGGGGCCTTATAGTTGGAATTAAACATCGGTTTAGATAACTTTAGGAGATAGAATTATAGTAAATGAATATCCAAAAATATTTTTTTATGGTCAAATTTAAATGATATATCATTTTAAGATTACCATGTTGCTTCATCTAAGACATGTTTGTTCAGAATGGTTTTCCGCAGAGGAAATAGGGAAGCAGTTCTAGGAAGGCGTAAAAAAGGAAATGACCATCCGAATCAGCATCATGAGATGGTCGAAATTGGAACTGAATAATTTGTTGTAGTAATGGTGTAGTTGACTCAAGCGATAAATGGTGGTGGTATCAATGCACGAGATCATCCAGATCAACCACAGAGGAACATGTCAGTGGTGGAACATTTCATGAGGCAACATCCCCCATCATTCAGTGGATCATCTAACCATGTGCTAGTTGAAGGGTGGATTAAAGAACTGGAGAATATTTTCAATTTCATGTGGTGTTCATAAAATCAAAAGGTTAGTCTTGCTATTTACCGTTTGGAGGGTGAAGTAGATCAGTGGTGGTCGATGGTTAAAAATATTATGAACGATGATGATATTGACGCTCTCGACTGGGATGAATTCAAAGGTATGTTTCATGAGAGGTATATTCCTAAGGCTGTTCGACATAGGATGTAAAAAGAATTCTTGGAATTGAGGCAAGAGGAAGACTCAGTGGCTTCGTGTAAAGTAAGGTTCACTCAATTGGCACGGTATGCTCTAAATTTTTTCTGAGACCTTGATAGTAAAATCATTCATTTTTTATGATTATTAAATCCAAAATATCAAAGGGAATTAGCTTCTCGTGAGTTCAAGAGTTATAAAAATCTTGTTCGATGTGTTGAGAAGGTGGAAATGGAGTTTTATGATGATCAAGTGTTCTATAACAACCAACAGAATAAGGGACCTAGGTGGTAGGAGAAAGGGAAGAATTCTTCAAAAAAGTCTGATGGTAAGAAAACTAAGTTACCAGTTTGTGATAAATGTGGTAAAAGACATGCTAGGGAATATCTTCTGAATTACGGAAAGTGCTACCAATGTAGTATAATGGGACATTAGGCTCGTGATTGAACTAGAAAAGATCAAAGTGATGGTATGAAAAAATTTTATTTACAGTTAGTGAAGTGGTTTATGAGCAATGAGATGGGTCATTATGCAAAACGAGTGTACGAAAAAGAGCTCGAGTGATGGGAAGCAGTCAGACTACAAGAAGAACGGGATGGTGAAATCCTTTGCAACAACTTCAGTAGATGTTGGCCCATAAAATTAAGTGGTATTAGGTACTTTGTTTTTTCAGATTATGCCAGTGTGTTGTTTGATTCGGGGTCTATACATTCATTCATCTTGGAAAACGTTTCTAGTAAAATGGGAATACCATCTCAAGAAATAACTCCTGAACTTGTGGTAAAAACACCAGGGGGAAATTAGGATGCAAAAAGTATTTATAATAATCTTACTATCCTTATCCATGGAATGAACCTACTAGAAAATCTTATTGTTTTACCTCTAGTAGAGTTTGATGTTATCCTGGGTAAGGATTGGCTCTCTATTTACCATGCTAATATTGACTGTAGAGATAAAGAAGTTTTTTTTCAGAGAGAATTTCAGTTTGTGCAGAAGAATTAACCTTTACTGTTGATAACATATCAAAAGGACAAGAAAATTGTAAAAAATGTAAATTAATATTACATTTCACATATCGTTGAAAACAAGGGAACTGTTTTGATTAATGATGTGCAATTAGTAAATGAGTATCCTGATGTTTTTCCTGATTAGTTACCTGGAATAATACAAGATCAGGAAGTTGAATTTAATGTTGACTTAGTTCATGATGCTAAGACCATTTCAAAACCCCCTTATCGAATGGCTCAAACTGGACTTTTAGAGTTGAAGGAGCAATTGCAAGATTTATTAGAGAATGTTTTCATTTGACCTAGCACATCACCATGGGGTGGTCCTGTTTTATTTGTTAAAAAGAAATATGGTTCTATGAGACTTTTCATTGATTAATGAGCCTTGAATAACATCATTGTTAAGAACAAATATCTTTTTCCTCATATCGATGATTTGTTTGATCAGCTCCAGGGAGCTCAGTATTTTTCAATGATTGACCTGAGATTGGGGTACCATCAGTTGAAGTTAAAGGAAACAGATATTCCGAAGACCACATTTCAAACAAGATATGGCCATTATGAATTTGTAGTAATGCCTTTTGTGCTAACCAAAGCACCTGTTTTATTCATGGACGTTATGAATAGAATTTTTAATGAGTTCAAGGATAAGTTTTTTGTTGTTTTCATGGATGATATTTTGGTGTTTTCTATATGTAAAGAGGAGCATGAAAGACATTTAAGGGTTATTTTTCAAACCTTAAAAGAAAAGAAATTATATGGGAAATTCAGAAAGTGTGAGTTTTGGTTGCAACAAATTTCTTTCCTTGGTCATATTGTTTTTAAAGATGGGTTAACTGTTGATCCTGCAAAAACAAAGGTTGTTGAAGGATGGCCAGGACCCACAAATGTAACCGAGATTCATAGTTTTCTTGGTGTGGCAGGTTACTACCGAAGGTTTGTTGAAAAGTTTTCACTGCTATCTAGTCCAATGACTATGCTAACTCGGAAGGGTGTTAAGTTTAGCTGAAAAAAAATGTGATGATTGTTTTCAGGAGTTGAAAAGAAGATTGGTGAATGCTCCAGTTTTGGCACTACCTTCCAGGAATGGTGAGTTTGTTATCTATAGTGATGCTTCATTGAAAAGACTTGGTTGCGTCCTAATACAGAATGATCAGGTAATTAGTTATGCTTCACGACAGTTGAAAACCCATGATGTAAATACCCTACACATGATTTGGAATTAGATGCTGTTGTTTTCACTAAAAAAATTTGGAGGCATCATTTGTATGGAGTAAAGTGTGAAATATATACCGATCAAAAAAGTTTAAATTATATATTCATTCAGAAATAATTGAACATGAGATAGAGGATATCGATATAATTAATCAAGGATTATGATTGAACAATTCATTACTATCCCAGAAAAGTAAATAAAGTGGCTGATGCTTTGCGTCTAAAAAGTAATGCTTCATTAACAATGTTGCGTTTGGAACGTGATCATTTGGTTAATTATTTGATGAAACTGTTTTGTTTCAGGTATCAATGAGACCATCCTTATCAGACAGAATTAAGAAACCACGTAAGTAAGATAGCAATTTGTAGAAAAATGTAGAGCTCGTTCAGAAGGGTAAGTTGCCTAAATTCAACATTGATAATGATTGTGTTTTTAGATTTGGGAAGAGATTGTGTGTGCCTTGTGATTCACAGTTGAAGAGAGAGTTGTTATTTGAAGATCATAGTTATCTGTTTTCAGTTCATTCAGGTAGTACTAAGATGTATAGAGATCTTCAGGATTATTATTGGTGGGACGTAATGAAAAGGGATATTGTATATTTTTCTGTGAAGTGTATGACTTGTCAACCGGTTAAAGCAGAGTGGCAGTTACCAAAAGGGATTTTTCAGACTTTACCAGTGCCAGAGTGGAAATGGGAAAATATATCCATGGACTTTGTTGTGGGATTACCGAAGACACCTCGAGGTAATAATGCAATCTGGGTTATTATTGATCGCTTGACTAAATCTGCTCATTTCCTCTCTATTCGAGATACTTTATCTCTAGATCAATGTTCTCGATTGTATCTTAAAGAGATAGTCATGTTTCATGGAGTTCCCCTAATAATTGTATCTGATCGTGATCCCAGGTTTACTTCTAAATTTTAGAAGGGCCTTCAGAAGTCGTTGGATACTGAATTAAATTTTAGTACAGCTTTTCATCCTCAATTAGATGGGCAGTCAGAAAGAACAACTCAGACTTTGGAGGATATGCTACGTGCTTGTTTGGTGGATTATCAGGGAATTTGGGACCAATATAATTCTTTGGTTTAGTTTTCTTACAATAAAAATTATCATTCTAGTATACAGATGGCTCTGTTTGAAGCATTATATGGTAAACAGTGTCGAAACCCAGCTTTTTGGGATGAAGTGGGTGAAAGGAAGCTGATGGGACCGGAATTGGTAGAAGAGATGGCAGAAAAAGTCCAGTTGATTCAGAAACACATGATAACGGCTCAGAGTAGGCAGAAGAGTTATGCGTACGACAGGAGGAAAGATCTCTCTTTTGAGGTAGGAGATCATGTTTTTCTCAAAGTATCACCATGGAAAAGTGTGATGCAATTTGGTAAGAAAGGAAAGATGATTCCAAGGTTCATTGGACCATATAAAATTCTTGAGAGAGTTGGATCAGTTGCATACCAAGTGTCTTTACCTCCGAGATTTTCTCACGGACATAATTTTTTCCAGGTTTCAATGTTGAGGAAGTATATGCCAGATCCATCTCTGGTTTTGAGTCCAGATGTAGTTCAGTTGGAAGAGAATCTATCTTATGAGGAACAACCGGTTCAGATTCATAATCACAGGGAGAAAGTGTTGCGGAATAAGTTGATTCACCATGTAATGGTTTTCTGGAAGAACTACATGAGTGAAGAGGCAACATGGGAATCTGAAAATGCAATGAGGGATAAATACCCCCACTTATTTGATTAGTAAATAAATTGGGGGGACTAAATTTTCTAAAGGGGGGAAGGATGTAACATACCAAGTAAGTAGTGAATAATATATATTCTTATCTATGTCTATTTATAAATTAGATTGTGTTTTAGAGGCTTAAAATGAGACTAAATCCAATCTTAAGCATTGAATACTCTAATATTCACTAAAGGTCCACTTATCACCTTTTAATGGAGAACCATCATTAATTATAGTTTTGGTCACTCTTATAAATTCTATTGGACCAAATAAAATTCTTTTTTAGAATCAGGACATCAAAATTTACTTTGTGTATGTTTTTGGTATTTTTCCGATAATTTTTTTTAATGAATAGTGAAAAATGTTGTATTTTAATTCAAAACCACATTTTAGTCTAATTTGTTTATATAATTAGGTTATATTTTAATTTGGTTTTAAAGTGAAATTAGATTATATTTATACCATTTAATCTAATAGTGGTCGTTGGAATTAATTTCACTTTGAAATTGGACTTAAACTAGTGTCAATATTTTGATATATATTGTTTCATAAAAACACGCTATTTGTTTTGACTACGGGAATTAATTATTAAATTAATTATTGTAACATATATGATTTGAATTTTGATAAATAGACATCATTTTGGAATTCGTAATATCAAATATAGCATAGGGTGATGTTTTGGTATTTTTCTGAAAGACCTCAATTTTTGATGAATACTGAAACCACTAAGTGGTACTTAAAAAACTGATTTTTCATTTAAATGAAATTTTACCACCTCTATGTTTTGAATTTAAATAATCCAACAAAAATGGATGTCATTAGGAACTAAAATGTGGTTCAATGGTATTATTTTTTTTGGTGAATAGTAACTTTTAAGTTTTTAATCGTGATTAGAGGTAATTAGTGTAGTTTAATGTAAAAATGATATTATAATAAAATGAAAAAAATGTGAAACTTGTCCTAAACCTATTGGATGATTCATGAACGACCAAGACAACCCATGGGTCGATTTTTGTGACCCCATAGATCCACTAGGTTAAGATAATTTCATTAATGCCATTTATTTAAAGTAAAAGTAAAAAATGACACAATCATGTATTGTTTTACTAAAAAATTTTTTACATGGGGTTATACAAGTCAGATTTTTTACTATAAATAGGCATTATAAATATAAAAATATTTACTACATCATGATAGTTGTTTTATAATTTTTATACATTAAATAAATTAAATTATTTATGACACCATGATGATGCAACGATTACCTCATTATTAAACGATTTAAATAAAATGAAAAGATAATGTAAATTATAAGACCTAAACTGGTCAAAAACCCATTTGATGGGTGGATTTCGAACCCTTATCATCTTATCCTTGAAATGTATAATTTAGGGACATTTTTTATCAGAAAATAATTTTATAATAAAGTATCTTTTCTTAAATTTCCAAGAGTGGCCCTCCTCTCCTCTTATAAAAGGCCCCCACCTCTACCTCCTTACCCACACCTCTCATGCCTTTGGTTCGGCCAAGATCTGATCATTTTATCTCTCCAAATCCCTAACTTCATCCTTGAAGCCTTAACATGGGCCGAAATCTCTTCAAGGAACCCTTTTGGTTAAAACCAAGTAGAGTTTCTCGATTGTAAGGTAATGCCTTCACTTGTGTTCTTTTGTTTTATTTTTATTCTCCAACCCTATAAAGACTTTTTATTCCTCTCTTTTGTAACAACACCAGTATCTTCAATATAATAGATTTTTTATGAGAATTATTAGATCTAAACTTACACACACCTTAGTCTAATGTTTAAAGAACATACTGTTTCTGTGGTTGGTGAATTTATGCCTCACGAAACGATGATTGTTCAATCTTCTTTTAACACCTTTAATGGTGTCCATTAAGATGTCACTCTATTTATATATGATATATATTATGTTTATGTTTTCCTTATGTTTCTGTATTTTTCATTTGTTTCATACCTTTATGGTTTCCATTATGGGTAAACACGATAATTTCATTTTAGGAATTGTGGACTACCGCCCCCTCATAGTGATTTGATTCGTTAATACCATATGTGGTATGTATAAAGGATATATTTAATGATATTATATATGATATTATACTAGAATTATAATATACCTTTATATCATTATGATTTCACTACATTAAGTAAGAAATAGAAATGAAAGTAGCGTTAATGCGTACTTACGACTTACCGTCTCCATGAACGGTGCATTTCATTTATTAACTCTAAATGTTACGTAATATTATAAATTCATGTATATACTGGATATATATGATATATATGATATCTAAATCATGAATATAATTCTGGATATAATGGATATTTTACCCCATGAACAACTTGTAACTATAAAGAGTTTATTTTTGACTCAAGTACCAATGATCGACAAAATGACCATTATTGACATAAATAATTACATAGTGTTCATAACATGGTAATAAGTGATATAAAAGGAATAATGAACTTGAAAAAAATGTTCTTAAGGAAGTAGAAATTAACTCATGTTTATTATTCAGGAGATTAAACAATGATCAAGTCATGTCAAACCCGAGGTATGGGACTTCGTCTCAATCTCCTTTCATTGAGGTATATTTTGTTTAATACACAACATTCTTTTATGCGGTGTATAAACCCCCTTTACATTTACGTTTATTCAAAAATAATTTTTTTTATATGAAGCGTTTTACTAAAAGACAAAAGAAATGTTTTTTTGTTGTACGTATGCGGTGACAACGACTTCTCTGCCGCATTGGCCTTTATTTGAGTTTCGGCTTCCTCTACAAGCCATATCTTTTTTGAAATGAAAAATAAATTCCATTTTTTACATTCCTTTTATTTTGGTATTTAAAATGGTTTTCATAATGTTTTTATATCAATGGGTTATATTGGTATCTTGTGATTGAAAAGTGGAAATGTTAGGTTTTCTTTATGCATGTTTTATGTGATATGATTATATTATAGTTCTTGGGCATTGTTATGAAGACGGGTGGTTCCGTGATAAAATAAGGGTCGGTGAGCCCGATATAGCCCTCCAATGCATTGGGTAATGCGAAGGAATTAAATGTTAAGGTTTCTCTGATGAGATTTAGGGAATAAACCATAATGGGTATTCCAAACGTAACCAAGAGGGTTACTCCCTACGTAAGAAAGTTTTGAATGCCTGAAGTTACCTTTATGTCTTATGATTTCTATGATTTATTCATGATTTGACGAGGTATGTTAAAATTCTAATGTTTTACGAGGAATGTATGATTTCATACATTGACTAATGTTCTCTTTTCATGCTTTTATATCCCTTACTGAGCATTTTATGCTCATCCCATGTTATTGAAATGTTTTTCACAGGTCAAGGGAAAGGTACATGACGTGATGATAGTGTCAAGGAAGTGTCAAAAAAGAATACAAGATTTATTTTAAATATGTTTCCGTTGGTGGGAATTATTAGTAATATCTTTTACGTAACCACTTTGTTTAAATGTAGAATGTAATGCTTGTTTTATGATCTAATTCTATAAAACTCTAAACCTAAAAATATCTCCAATGTGTATTCTTGAAGTTACTCAAGATTAAGTAATGTTTAAGGTCAGGGCCTTAGAATTATAAACAAGTAAATATATCCTAACATGTGTAAAGAGATAAGTTTCATAATCATTTCAATAGAAATAAAACCTTTGAAAAGAAGCAGGTTTCAAAAGAATATAAACCATGAAAGAGAAACGAGTTTCAAACATGTATATCCCATGAAGGAGAAGTGGGGTTCATAAAGACATTGATAGTAAGCATAACCCATTCAACAAATGTACCATAAAGTAACCTTTAGCTCATTTATAATAAATGATTTAGTAAAATCAATGGATGTCATCTTAAATGGTAAGTAATTTTGAAATATATTTCAAAAGCTTTTCCGGGGGAAAATATCATTTCCTGTTTTAAAAATGATTTTTAATTCATAAAACCATTTAAAAAATTTTATTATAAAAAATATATTTGAAAACATATAAATAAGACATGAAATACTTTGGAAAACTTTGTTCCTTTAATACATGTAAAATAAGCTTCAAAACACTTTAAAAACAATTTTCATTGAAAACAATTTGAAACCCATTAAAGAAATCTTGAAAATGATATGAAAATATTTTCATTGGAAATAATTTGGAACACTTTAAAGAAAGATTGAATATTAAATGAGAATAATTTCATTTAAAATATATTGAAACCATTTAATGAAATCTTGAAAAGGTTTTGAAAATCATTTCTTTAAAAATAATATGATATACTTTAAAAAATTTCTGAAAATGTTTTGAAAGCAATTTTAAATGAAAACTTATAAATGAAACATGAAAAAATTTTGTAAATAATTTTCCTTGAAGTTAGGTTTTATGATACAATTTATTAATGATTATCCTTTAAAAATGAAAAGGAATATTTTATTACATGACGACAGGAAAATCCATATATTTTGTACGAGGTCAAAATAATTTTTTTTTTGGAAAATAAAAATGTATGAAAGAAACCTTATTTATGAAGATACAAGAAGATTCCTTTGAAGATATATATAAAAAAATGCTAAAAATTTATTTTAGATATTATATGGAAATGGTATAATATTCTTATAATCTCTTATTAAAAAACATTAATTTCCTACATAAGAGAAGGAAAAGCTGAGCTTATATAAAATACTTTCTTAACTATATTATGTACCAAAGAGTATAAATATGGAACCAATAATTGATAATATCATGAATAATCAGTTTATAATGAATTTAATTGATTTATTGAGAGATGGAACATAAGAATTCATTAAAGGATTCATAAAAGTAACAAATCTCAAAATGTGATGAGATTGTCTCAACAAACACTTATAACATGGTAACTTGGGATCACACTCTCCATGTGAGAAAAGGAATTTGTGTGAATCATATAATATCATGAAAATATTTAAATTCCTGATATGTAATTTAAAATGGATGTATATTCACCTCAATAAAGAGTTTAGGTGCATAACCAAACATGAGTCTCATAGAAGGATAATTCAAACCAAACATTTTTACGAATTTGGTAACATTTGAAACATAAAACCAAAGAATGTATGATTGTAAAATGAACATGTGAATACAAATAAATAAAATTATATGATAGAACGGATACAGCCATGTTCATTACTTATACCAAACAAAATTAAAGAGTGGCTAACATAACAAGTACCTCAAGGAAATTAAAAGATAGATGAAATTACCCATACCTTTCGTCTTACCTTTCCCCATACTCGTATATGTTTCATACATAATAAATATAAGTTTATTATAAATATTCTACAGAATAATATAATTTAAAATAATAAAATGTATTGTTTTATCATGACCTTATATTAACCACATTTTAATGAGCCTATGATAAGTTTGCACTTTGGGTAATATTTTTTGAGTTCTTCAAATGTGTCTTAATTTGACATATCATTGTTCCTAATAATTATATAATTATTTAGGAATGTACATGATGATATAAATATTATTTATATACATTATATTTATATTATTATAACTTATATCATAGATAATTATTAAATGGAATAAACCATTCCTGGAGATGGTAAGTCGTACATACGCATGAACGTTGTTTTATGTTTTTATTATCATATTGAAAGGAAGTAAGAAAATGTAATATATATATATAATTATTATATTAACATTAATATATCATATATTTCATATAACTGCATTACGAACATCCTTAACACATTTTCTATGGTGTGTGAATGCATCACATTGCTATGTTGGGGTGGTAGTTCACACCTCCTCAAACGATATTATCATATTAACACCAAATGGAAGATAAAGTGATACGTGTTGTTAAAGTAATGTAGAAGAATTAATAAATAATAAATATATTTTATTAAATATATAAATATAGTTTCTATAATTATTTCCACCATGATTTTTTGTAAAGGAGAAATGAACAATCGTCGTTTCGTGAGGAAGTAGTTCGTTGTACATAGAAATAGTATGTTCAAAAACTATTAGATGTATGTGTGAATAATTTTAGGTCCAAACCATTGAATAAAAATATCCTAGTATTTGTAAAATACTATTTTTGTCACATAATAAGGTAATAAATGTATTGTATTCTGTAAAGGTGGTAAATAAAATAACAGATCTAGAAATAAGACATTACCTCTTTATTGGGTAACTCCTTATAGTTTCGGCCAAAAGGCTTCCTTAAGACGTTTTCATCACAATGGGAGGCTTCAAGGTCAGAGGGAGAATAGTTGTGAGGCTACATGGGAAGATATTAGAAGATCATAAAATTTTATAGGGGTGTTAGTAATGGGTATAGGGGGTATCATTTTATAGGGAATGAAATGGACTCACATGGAGGTTTTAGAAACGAATTAGGTGTGTACATGTTCATACCAATCAAAAGTCATACCAAACCAAAACAAAAAATTAATGTAAGTTTAATGGACAAACTATAGATATAATTTTTTTTGGACAAGTTCATATGTCATTTGGGACCTTAAATTTATGGTCCAGTCCCTAATTAAGCTTAATTTGGCCTTAACTGCTATTATTAATTTTAATCACATTGACTAATCATTTTGGTCAAATCATTTACATGGTATCATTAAACTCTGTATATTAAGCTGAATATAGTGGTATTTATTTGATTTTTTAAATTCACATCGTAGAACCAGAAAACTATAGATTAGTGCTAATCATACAAATGAGACCAAATAACAGGGGTTTAAGGTATAAAAAAGTTCAAAAATTTGTTACGTTTTTTTAAAAGTGGAATTGATTGTAAATAATTTAATAGTATTATTAGATTTAATATTCAATTAATTTTGCTGTAAAATATAATTATAATATCATTTAACAATAATAATTAAATAGAAAAAAGTTGTTTTTAACTGAAAAGTATTATTTTTCAATATTCATCAGAAAATAAAATTTCACAGAAAAATCACAAAAAATCATCCTAGGATAATTTAGACATTAGGAAATAAAAAATTATTATTTTTATATAAAATAAAATTTCTAAATGTGTCTAAAATTATTTTAATTATTAGAACATTTTTATTCCAGAAAATGATGATTCTGAACGTAAGATGGACATTACAAAAAATCATATATTTTATTATCAATATGTTTTATTTATAAAAAAATTATAAAAATTATTTTAAAATTAGTATTAAATATTAATATTACTGTGTTTAATCAATATTTTATATTTATCTTATTTAAATAATTAAAAATATTAAAAGATATATTTTGTAGAAACTTAGTGTTAATTGCATCGTAAGCCATGTCGGTTTTTCTTGTAGAACAAGCCAATTTGGAATTATGTGGGAAATGAGTTTTTGAAATGGGTTTTAATATATATATATATATGTATATATATATGTATTAAATAACAATGTCATGTGTCATATGAAACGAAAAATATTTAAATTTTAAATTAATTTGAAAAAAACAATTCTCAAAATCATGGTGTGTAACA
The DNA here is from genome assembly GCA_963277665.1 of Viscum album. Classification (NCBI taxonomy): domain Eukaryota; kingdom Viridiplantae; phylum Streptophyta; class Magnoliopsida; order Santalales; family Viscaceae; genus Viscum; species Viscum album. Next base: position 1,360,089,829 of record OY728162.1, on the reverse strand, counting down.
TTCTACACCCCATAAAATGAATTTCACCCTCAAATGTTTTCTGGGTTATAAAAGGTTTACTAATTGAATATGTAACTCATATAAACCCTCATTATAAAAATGTATACAAAAATTTCACATAAAAATTTAAATATGGAACACTAACTATTACCCAAAATAACATATAATTGTATTTCCACGTAAGAGATCCTAGGTTGGGTGTGATGATTGGACATAGTGCAAAAACGTAAATATTTATATGATTCAATTGAGTTAATAAATAGCCAAAATTTTTATTATAAATGGAAATTCTAGGGCCTCAAAGTCATAAATCTATGATGATTTAAAATTCTATCAACTCAATGAATACTAAGTTATTATGACATCAATTTTTACAACAATCTAAATGTTGAGTGAATCTTGATAAATTTATATAAATAAAATTTAATCCTTCTATATTTCAAATAAAAAATTTAAATACATCTATGACTTAATTTAATTAATTTCTAGTAATTTACATTGAATAATATAGAAGTAAAATACACTTTTAGTGGGTATTAAGGACCAAAAAGAATAAAACGTCTTAATATTTTTCTCGAAAAATAAAATGCATTAGTCTGTAAAAATTATTACTAATAGTTAAAAAAATATTTATTAAAAATAAATATACATTAACTATGAAATTTTGTAGGATAGTGGTAGGTATGATAAACTTATAGTCATTCAGTCACGATTTCAAGACCTAAAGCCTTGCCAATCGTTTTTGGTTGTCACACGACATACATGATGTCCTTTTTTTAAAACCAAACAATTATTATATATAAGATGGACATCATTTTAAAAAGGTTATTTGTGGATTGTCCTTTTAACCATGGGTTACAATAAAAACTCAGTACACAAGGAGATTCTTCAAATAATAACTTAATATTTTCAAGAATGGTTAACCTTACAACCCTTCTCAAAGGTGAAAATAATAAAAATTAAAAAGATTGTAACAAAATCTGCATACCATTAATTCCGTTTTATATCACAATGCATCTCTTCTTTGTCATAATCAAAACATGTGAATACCCTCATCATATAATATAACGAATCATGGTAGTATCTTGAATTAAAAAAAAAATCGTTTTTTGTAAAATGTGCATTCTTGTTAATTCCAAAGTGCAATTAAATTATTCATTAATCCAAAAATGTTTGTAAACATCATTAGTTGTAAAAGAAATCACCTATAAAATAGTCAATACTTAGATTCAATGTAATCAATACTTTCTAATTTACATATTCATACCCAACATATCTTTATCTATAAAAAATTATCTTATCATAAAGAACATATTATGTATTACCTTTCCTTATTAAAAATATAATATTGTCATTAAATCACTTCACTATCTATAGGGAACATTCAACATTAACTAGTAGATGCTGAACGAAAAACATAAGTAGAAAAATCCATGTATATTTCATCATTCAAAACTTTTTAATCTAAAAACCTAAATATATCGATTACATTATCCTTATATCACTAATAATGCTACCTCATCCTATCATACAATATATTTTTTTATTCACATTTCATCCGTAGTCTCTTCATCATCTACAATCTAACCATTACCTCACAAACCATTTATTTATCTTTATTATCTTTCCTCTAGGAATCTTTTTACATAATGGCCATTTATTCCTCACATAAAACACATATCCTTCGATGATGACTTATGGAGTACAATGTTTCCATCCATTTCATTAACTGGACACTTCATTTGTTCATTTTAATAAAATTCATTGTGTCCTCATTTTCCATATTCAAAACACTTACTTATTCCACTAAGTCATTCACATGGTAGATTTTTTAAACATTCCTGACACAAAAAAACTGAGTATTCTTTCCTCCATGGTCTATATTACCCAAACTCTCAGTAAACAACTTCTTACTCTTCATTGATGAGTCCGAGAGCTGGTTAATGTAAATATTGTTAAACATGTTCTGTGAAAAATGATGAGGCATGATCACTACATCTTTCAGTCCAATGAATATCCCATAAGGACTCTCATTAGAAAATCTTCCACCACATTCAACATTAATCTAGTTGTTTCTTGTTCCTACAATTGAAGAAAATATTAAGCATAGTGTTTGCATTACAAAGCAAAGTAGAAAACCACATAGTCATGAAAAAAATTACTTATAGGATGTATAAATCATTACACCTTCCATAATATATAACACCTTGGTTTTATCCTGGGTTAATCATTGAAAACATATATCAAAATCCTTCATGACGGTTCATGAAGTGTTTTTGAATTCCCAAAGAATACCCCCTAGAGTGTCAATACAGATGAGTAGCAAGGACCATTGTCATGTACCAAATTATCCAGAGTCAAGCCCAGAACATCTTGTCAGAGTTGTTACCCCGGGTCACATCTGTGCCAGATCCACATCCACTTATAGTATCCAGATAGAGATTTATTTTTTTAAACCACTCACTCCATCCCTTACCAATATTTTAGTTCATTTTCCTAAATTTTAACTCATCATCTATTAACATATTCATAGAAATAATCATTTGTATCTCACTATGGATTTATCATCATAATTTTCAAATGTTGAAAAAACCTTTATGTTGATACCAACTACAGCATCCCATGATTTACTAACATGGATATTTCATCTTTTTAGATAAATATTCAACATAATACCAAAATATATTCCAGATGACCCTAATAGTTTTGTGTTTTTGAAAACATGGAAAAACATATTCTATGATGGTGAATGATCTTAAAAATCTCCCATAATGATATCCACCATTTGTACTTCTACCTAAAACCCATATTCATAACATGTAGAAAGGAAACATGAAAAGGGGTGAGGTCAAATGCTCATTAATGGAAAAAAATGGAGATGTGAAAGCATAAGAATTGAGTATAAGGGAATGAGAACATGATCAGGTAAAATATATCTTTCCTGACATATCAAAGATCATAACATTGATCATCACAAAAAGATTGGAAATTTATAAGACTTGAACCATATGAAAAAAGAGCATAAGCAATGAATTTATAAGATAAGAATACAACATGGAATTGTGGAATATAAATAAGCCTATAATATGATTTCCATAGTATTTAAGGCATCACTTCCATGACCATATTGATTGAAAAATTCATTTTATACGCTATGTGAACCCTCGTTCCAGCCATGTATTACTGAACTGAGTGAAACCTAATCCTAGCCCTTTATTAATGAACTGATTAAACCCTCTGTCCAACCCTATATTACTGAACTGAGTAAACCCTCATTTTATCCATGTATTACCGAACCAAGTAAACCCTCTTTACAGACCTCCATTACTAAACAATGTAAACCCTCATTACGACCTTATATTACTGAATCATGTTAACCCTCATTCCAAACCATTATTACTTAACCAAGTAAACCCTCCTTCCATCCCAATGATACTAAATAGTGTATACCCTCATTCCAACCATATATTAAGGAATATATTAAACCCCCATTCCATCCTTGTATTACTGGACCTATTAAACCCTCATTCTAGCACAATATTAATAAACGGAGTAAACCCTTATTCCAGAACACTATAACTATACAAACTAAACCCTCATTTTAGCCTGGTATTACTGAACCGATTAAACCATCAATCTCGACCTATAGTATTGAACCATGTAAACCCTCCTTATATCCCTATCAATCTCATGAGATATAAATCCATACCCATTGTATTTGAGGGATATATAGCTCCCAACCGTGACATAATAAAATCACACACACACACACATAAATATATATATATATGCCACAAGATCATAGATAAACATATCATAACCCATGAAATGAAATGGGTATCATAAACATGTAAACATTTTATAACCTCAAGAGAGTGATATGTTTCATAATAATTTCATCCCTAACATAACCCATGAAAAGAAGCATGTTTCAAAAGTATATAACCCACAAAAGAGAAACATTTTTCATACACAAATAAATGTTAAAGGGGAAATGTGTTTCATAATGACCATGATATTAACAATAAACCATTCATACAAATGATATGAATGTAACCATTATATAATTTCTAATAAAGTCATGACTAACTTCAAGGGATGTCATCATAGATGTTATATAATTTAAAAATATCTTGGAAAAACTGTTCTTGAGGAAAATATCCTTTCTAATTTGAAAAATAATTTTTAAATCATAAATCCAATTAAAAATAATTTTCATTGAAAATTATTTGAAAATATATAAATAAGTCATGAAATCATTTTAAATACTTTATCATTTATAACATATAATATATACTTCAAAAAAATTTAAGAAGAATTTTCTTTGAAAACACATTGAAAACCATTAATGAAAACATGAAAACAATTTAAAAATCATTTCTATGAAAATATATTTAAAAATGGCAATGAAAACATGAAAAATATTTAATAATAATTTTCTATAATTACATTTAAAGCCTTTAAATAATTCTTAATAATGTTTAAAAAACATTTCATTGGACGTACATTATTAACCATTAATGAAATCTTAAAGTAATTTTGAAAATAATTTTACATTCAATCATATAAAAGATGCTTGAAAACATTTTGAAAATATTTTAAAATGAAAAATAAATAAAAAAAATTCTTAAAGATTATCCTTTTAAAAATGCAAAGGCATATTTGAAGAAAAGATGGAAGGTAGAACTGTACTTTTTGTACGAGGTCAAAATAATATTCCTTTTGAATGATAAAAAGTTTAGAAAAATTCCTTGTTCAAAAAGAGAAGATAAGTTTCCTTTGAAGATATTTTTAAAATAAAAAAGTTTAAATATATATTGTAGATATTATAGGTAAATTGTATAATATTCTTTCAAACTCTCTTTAGAAAACATATATTACCGACTGAAGAGAGGGTAAAGTCAGGCTTACTTAAAACACTTTATTAACAATATTATATATCAAAGAGTGGAAAAATTGGTACAATACATGATTAAATCATGAAAAAATATTTTATAATGAAATTAATGCATGTTCCTTGGAGACTGAACATATGAATTCATTAAAGGAAGCATAAACGTAAAAAATCTCCAAAAACAATGAGATTGTGTCCATATACAACTATAAAATTTTAACTTGTTATCAAACACTCCATGTAAGCAGAAAAATTTAAGTGAAGCATATAATATCATTAAGATATTTATTTTCAAGATAAAGAATGTTAAATTGAGGAATATTCACCTCGAAAAAGAGTTTAGGTTCTTAACAAAACACGAGTCTCAAAGAAGGCAATTTGAGAGAAAACATTTTTTATGATTAGGTAACTATTGAAACATATATCCCAAGAAAGAAGGATTATAAAATGGACATAGGAATACACATAAATTTATGCACATGAAACATAGGATAAAAACATGGGTAGTAAATACATTACATAAAAGGAGAGAGTGGAAAACATAACATGTATCTTAGAGAAATTAAAAGTAAAATGAAATTCCCCTTACCTTTTGTCTTGACTCTCTCCATACTCATACAATCATACAGTATAATAAATATTAGATTATTATAAATATTTTAAAAATTCATATCCGTATACATAAACCATATATGTTTTCATTTTCACCATATATTGACCATTTGTTAACGATCCTATGTTAAACTTTCAGTTCGGGTAAAATTTGCTTTGTACTTCGCATGTGCCTTAATTTGTTATATCATTTGACCTTATACATATATCATGATTCATGAATTTATCAAATGATATCAATATAATGTATATATATTATATTTATATTATATTAATTTATAACATAGATCTGTATAAAATGGAATACACTATTCATGGAGATGGTAAGCTGTATATACACATGAATGTAGTTTTCCGTTTTTATTATCATATTAAAAGAATGAATGTAAATTACATATATATATAAATGTATATATAAATATAATGATTAAATTATAATTAATATATCATATATGTAATATATGTTCACTAAACAAATCCTAAATTAAATCGCTGTGGTGTGTGAAAGAATCACATCGCTTTGAGGGGTGGTCGTCCACACATCTACAAATGAGTTGATCGTTTTAACCCCAAATGGAAAGTAAGAAGATATGTGCAGTAAAAGGAATAAAAATAATTAATGAAATAATAAATATAATATATAATATATATAAATGGAGTTTCCAACAAGATGGCGACCATGATTTGTGGTAAAGGATAAATGAACATTCATCATATCGTGAGGTAGTAGTATGTCGTACAAAGAAACAATATGTTTAACAAAATATTGATGGAAGGGTTTGTAAGTGTTGGTCAGTAATATTTCATAACAAAATCCTCTTATATTTATTATAGTGTAATTATAAAAAATTTGGTAATAAGGACAGTGGATGAGGTGAATGTGGAAAATAAATTAAATGAGCTTCAAAGAAAACGTTGCCACTTAAATTGGTAACTCCTTTTGGTTTATGTCAAAAGGATTAATTGAGATGTTTTGTACCCAAAGGATGTATTCATGGTAAAAGAGAGGATTTTTTTATGCTAATTCGGAAGATCATGAACGAACATAAAAGGTTTGGAGGTGTGAGGAATCGGTTGAGGTGGTGGCCTTTCATAGTGATGGAAAAGGACTAACATTGAATTTTTAGATATAAATTATGTGTTCACATGTTCTTAGCTAAAAAAGACTTAAAAAGTTAAAAAAATCTAAAATATGTTTTATTTCTGAAAAATGTATATAAAATAAGTTTTAGAAAATTTTATAGGTCATTTGGTCCCTTAAAATTACGGTTTAATTACTAATTAAGCATAATTTTGCCTTAACTACTATGATTAATTTTAATCACTATTACCAATCATTTTGGTGAAAAACATAATATTTTACCATTACAGTATAAATATTATAATTAATAGAATGTATTATTTATGATATTTTATATTCACTTCACATAATTGGTAAAATTAATATTAGTGATAATCTGATAGATGGGACGAAATAACGGGGTATTAAAGTAGGAAAAAGTTCAAACTTCTGTTATGAGTTTTTATTAAGTATCAATGTGGGATGTATTAAAATTAATTTAAATGAGTTATAATATCTAATATTCAAATAATATGAAATTATAAATTATTTATAATATCATTTACCATTAATAAATAATAATATTAAAAGGTAGTTGTTAGGTATAAAGTGTTATTTTTCCCTATTCATCAAAAAATGAAGTTTCTCAGGAAAATACACAAAATTTACCCTAGGATAATTTTGAAATACTAACACCAAAAATTAATTTTAATTTATCCATTTAAATTTATATATATGAATAATATTAATTTCATTATTATAAAATTTCATTCCATAAAATGATGTTTTATTCATAAAGATGACCTTACAATAAATCATTTTATTTATTATCAATATGAGTTATTTATATAAAACAATTATAAAAAATATTTAAATACTAGTTATTACTATTATATTTTCTATTTTTACCCTCTAGGTTATAATTATCATACTTAAATAATTAAAATAATAAAAAGAGATATTTTGTATAAACTCAGTGTTGCATGCATCATTCACCAGGTGGGTGTAGCTTATAGCACAATACATGTTGGTATTGCATGTGAAATAAATGTTTGAACTAGTGTTTGAATATATATAAATATATATATACATATACAAATATTTCTAGTGCCATGTGAAAAGAAAACTATTGAAATTTTTATTAAATTAAAAAAAATAATTCTCAAAATATCAGGGTGCCTTACTAAGGATGGTCATACAGAAAAAATGGTATAGGAACTAGGGTAGTGGGAAGATGAGTCGATCAGGGAGATCTTAGTACCTAATATTCAATGTATTTTTCGGGGATATCCAGGATTTGAGCCATTTGCGGAGTACTTAAAGTGAGCATTCTGATTGAATGATCCTACATTATTCAAAGGATATTGTGTACTATATGTGGAATAGTAATTGGTAGGTTCTATAAAGATTATATTTGATAGAGGTGAGATGATACTATGGTAAGGATTAAGCTTTTCCATCAATAATCATAGAGGACTATTAATACACTCATTATTCAAATTGGTACAAGAAGTAATACATGAGGTATAACATTGAAGGATATTGAGGGTATTTCATTAAAGAACTTATTTCCTGATATTCTATGGGATGATTGAGACCATTAATTCATGAATTTATAAATGATACCAAGGTTATGGATTTTATATAGAACTTCAAATATATGTTTTTATTTTATTTGATGATGTAAAAAGAGAAATTGTCCTTATACGATGTTTTAATGATGTTTTCAGATATGCTATATGTGTAAAGATAAAATTATTATTGTTAAACTCATTCTTAGTGGTAGTGAATCATGCATTGATAAATGAGAAAAAATTTAAAAAAATGGTATTATATTGAGATATATAGTTATGTTGGGTGAGGTAGGTGTCGAAGATCTCTATAGCTAGAAGTCAGGCCTCAAGGTGACTTATAAGAGTAGTCGTGGTTGATGTGGGATGATGAATCCATAGAATGTAATATCAATGATTTTTTTATAATATTGGTAGGTGGGACATGTTTCATATCAGTGTGATAATATGCTAATGGAGTGTTAAAAAAGTGGCTAGATGAGGCATCTAGAGAGGTTTTCTCAGAAGAACATATAGAAAAGTGCAAGTCATAGATGAATGAAAATTCAAGAAACATATGTAGGACCAAGAATAGTATACAGAGTTTTTATCAGAGGGAAAAATACATATGTATGACATTAAACTAAGAATGATACCCATTGGAGTGGAAAATTACAAGAAGAAAGCTAAAATATGTGGAGAGGTTATTATTCAAGAAGACGAGATTTAATCAGCTATATGAAGTTGAGTAGATGTGTTTAGTGTTGTAAAGAGACTTGATGAAATTCATAGTTACCCCTTGATCATGTAAAAATAGTTTCTCATTTTCTGTGAAAAAATCTAGGGCATGAGGTGCGTCTATAAAAAGTAACTAAAAATGGTTCATGTTAACTATTGAGCATCAAATATGATATAGGGTCAATGAATGATATGTTGGAATTGAGGATACTATAGGAACCAGGTATACAAAAAATGTATCGGAGAAGGTCATAACTGATCCTAAAAAATTTATTATGAATAATTAAACATGGGTCAAACAAAAATGGGTTTATTACATAATCTAGAATATATAGCACCTCACATATTCGCCTCCAGTAGCATGGAAGAGTAGTCCAGGACCATAAAAGACCACATAATAACCATATCCAATATTTCCTTCTTGGACCAAGCATGTACCACGAGATTTACCTCCGAATAAGCCTGTGAGACAATAAAATTTAAATGAGTTACCTGATTGAGATAATCAACCCATTTAGGAAGCAATCACCAAGGAACATTATGCATTCTTTTTTCGAAGTCATGGACCTCATATTGAGATACTGATTCAGTCCTTAAAAAGTTCTATTTATGAAAGGCATCATACCTAAATACATTAATTATCTCCCACAACTAAGCTTCAAAAGCCACACCAATACCAGTAAAATGATAAATACATCCTTTCACAAAGCCACAGAAGGTACAAAAACACCACCACACCGTGATTGTCTCTGTGCACCAGAAGTAGCTCCATCAACATTAACATTGAGCCACAGACTGATCAGGGGTGTCCAATGAATATATTTGAGCATCTGAGGCTTCCTTGACTTCCCAGAAACACCCATTTATCGAAAAATATACAAGTAAGAAACATTGTAGTGCATCACTCCTGATTAATCCTTCAAAGTAGTATACACCTCTTCATGGATTTACATCCTTCCACACCATGTATGTATATACCTACTATAAAAAATTTAAGCATTTCGAGCAACCCATATAGTAGAAATCACAGCCTTATCAGACACAAGTAGGATATTGCGGACCTCGTTTCTACATTCAACACTGGGAAGCCCTGCCAGCAGATCAAGAAGTAATAGATGTTGATTCATATCCAGCCCGAACATGATCCCAATATAATCCCACTACCCTAGAGCATAGACAAAATACATACAAAAGTGTTGTACATTTTCCTCTAATCACATGAATATGTAATAGACTGATGTAAGATGAAATTCAAATTGGTTGAGCTGCTCCAGAGTTGGAAGACAATTTTTCTAGATATGCCAGATTAAAGATGATCGAGAGCTCCGATTGAACAACGACCTATATAGTAGCAACCAGGTAGGTTAACGACAGAAGCCCACACAAAACATATGATAATATTACCTACTACTAAAGTGACCATTTTGTTTTGCTTCCATATCAACATATCATAGTCCATGAATTTATATGATTTAATTTTCAACTCCACCTGAGAGGGGACTATGCAATCAAAAAGATTTAGGTGAGCTAAAAGATCAGCAATGTAAAATTTCCTCCATCAGAAGAAATATCCAAGCTATCCTAAAGAGGTCGCTCAAGCCATGTCGTGCTCTAACAGTTTAGAAGAGTGTCTCTACAAACTAGCCACTTTGTATCTTTCATGATCCACATGAAAGAATATTTGAGAGATTCCCAGACCGACGATGCAAGATAGTATTTGTAGCCATTATGTACCATGACGTTAAACCAGTTAGTTATGAAATCACCTAAATTATCATTGGAAATCAAACCCCATGTAAACTTCTCAAAGAGACCATCATTAAAAATACTGGGGGTAGCTAACTCAAATACCAATAAGTTCAACTAGATTGATAAATTCCTTCCAGTCAAAAGTGATGAGCTTGTGCTCATGGATTTACCCCATCCAATTAAAGTTTTATACCATATTTTCAGCTCTTTGAAGATACCCCTAGTCCATCTATAAATAGAAAAGGAATAAACGAAGTAAGATGGTATCACAGAATTAACATGACACACCCTTCCATCCACATACATCACCTTCCCATTCCAACTAGCAAGTTGATTACTGATACTAGAATATATTCCCTCCAAATATTTTCTTTTCACCATTCCACAAAATATAATAACACCAATCTACTGAAAGGGAAAATAACACTTTTTCACCCTAAGGTGTATAATTAACTTATTTTCTTTCCCAGTCAGTACTCCATTTCCTAAAGGAATGAAATACTTTTCCCAACTTATTCCTTAACCAGCCACCTCTTTATAATGCTTAAAGAGTACATTGATGTAATAAATAGTTCTCTTTGAGGTCTTACCACGAAATATAATGTTTTCAGCATATAAAAAATGAGATGGAACATGATCATTCTTACCAGCCCTAAATTTCTTCGAAATACCCATGTGTGCATGTTCATTGATACTTCTACTAAGGTAATCTTTAGAAATAGAAAATAGATGTCCAGAGAGCATATATCTTTGTCGTTCTCCACCATTACAATGGACAAATCCTCTCAGTGTACCGTTAATGAGAATGGATAGACTTCATGAACAAATCATGGTACTAGTCATCTTGATGAACACATTTTAAAAGCCATATCTTTTAATAACATCCAAAATAAAGCTTCAATTGAGTGTGTCAAAGGCCTTTGATAAGTCAATTGTTAGTGAAAAATATCCTTCTTTTGTCCTTCTTCTCATGAGATTGACAATTTTCGAGGGATTAATGAGACAATCATTAACATTAAATCCATGAACAAAACCAAATTTATTTTCAGCAATCATATCACCGAAAATCTGACCCATTATATTCCTGAGAATCTTACTAACCAGCATAGGAATATTATTCCCCAGTTCCACTGGCCTGAAATCGTTTATATCAAGAGCATTTCCATTTTTGGGTATTAAGGAAATGAATCAAGAAATTAACCCATACGGTAGTCATGATTGAGTGAAAATTTCCAGTATGGAAATGGTAAGATCATCCTACAGAACATCCCAACAATACACAAAATATTTATTATAAATTCCATCTATACAAGGAGCACTCTCTGCATTCATGGATTTAAGGGATTATATAAATTCCTCTTTGAGAGGAGGGGTGAAGAGAGATTGATTATCATTCTCCTTAATTCAATACGAGATGTTCTAAACCATTTTATGTGTATTTACCTTCCCATCATCATAATACAATCCTTAAATGTACTCCACAATAGCCAATGAAATCTCATTTTGATAAGTATAAAGTTGATCATTAATGCTGATCACTTTAACCCTTACTCATGATCTTTTATCCCTTGGTAATATATTAAAAAAATAGGGAATTATTATCTCCATATTTTAGCCACCTCACATTTAGTTGATTTCTCACCAACCTCACCTTAATCATTAATATGTCATCATCATATTGTTGGCCATAACTTCCCCTCGGGATGGGGTGTCTTGGTGAGGATTTCCTCTCTAAACACAATAATTCTCCTCCTTAGAAGCCTTAATGTTGCAATAAAATTTCAAAAATGATTTTCTACTCCATTCATTAAGAAGTTCCTTGAGATATTTCAATTTCTCCACCAGCCTCTGAAGTGGGATTCCATTCGGTTCAATTTTACAATCTTGTAGCACCATTTCCATGCATCCATTATGCATAATCCATGCATTATTAAACCTAAATGGAATAGGGACTGAGCATGTCAAATGTGTATTTATGTCCCCTCAATTAGGATGTGATCAAAGTGATATTTATGGAGTGTGAAACCACAGATCCCATGAAAAACATCTTGATCATCCTTATGAACAATGAATATAACTAGTTTCCTTGATTTACTCACATTCTAGGTGTATCTACACCATGTAAAATAAGATACATCAACTGGAACTTTAACAAGATTGAACTGGTCAATGCATTTGGAGAAATCAGATGTAGTAATCATGTTAAAATAACCACCATTTTTATCGCCAGTCATTAACAACGTGTAAAAATCACCAATGGATAACCATTCTTGGTCCATACTCCCATAAATCTCTTTGAATTACACCCATAATTCCCTTATCATATTGTAAATGTTGGATGCATACAAAAAATAGGATTAAAAATCATAATCATCAATGCTGCAAGAGAGAATAATGCTCTGAGACTTTCCCAAGAAAGAGTTGATACGAATAGATTCATACCGAAACACCCAGAAATGGTTTATCTCTTCTTCATGCAGGTCAGGTTCCACAAACGTGTACCTCATGGAATCCCATTTGAATGCTTTCCAATAGTCAAGAAGTAGTTTTGGTATAGGAATACCAACAAGCATAGGCATATGGGCTGTGATGAAATGTATAAGGTCTTTGGCCGTCTGAGAGTTTCCCAGCCCATGACCATTCCAGAAGAAGACATTCATTGAATATGGGACATTGCACTTGTCTGGGGCCACCCTTTTATGCCATTTCAATCTATCCTTTCCCCTTATACCCTCAAACCTAATTTCATAGCCCTTGCAGATTAGTATCAATTCCATGACCCTTTCTAGTAGGCATGTAATCACTTCTAGTGTCCTAATTCGCAGTGTTATCAGCTCCGCAAGTGTCACCAATCTGAGAATGGATCGCCTAGTCTAAACGAAAAACACCTGTATGAGAAGGAATAACTCGCTCATGTGACCCAACCATAGGAGAACCTGCTACAATCCTATGAGTTATATCAACTGGATCAGGCGGCTGAGATTCTTCAATATCATAGGACCATAAAATTGCATTCAATGGGATAAAATTATTTTGATCATTAATGTAAGAATGGTCACTAGGGGCTTATGACTTCCTTGAAGTAGCTTTGGAGGGTTGTGTTCCAACCCCCCCCCCCCCCCCAAGTCACTTTCAACAGAAACCAAAACATGTCCATCAACACCTCCATCATCTTGTAGAGGTAACAAAATTGACCCGACCTCAACTGACAGAGGTGTATCCTATACCACCGAAGCATCCCGTGGGGAGAAAACCAGGTTGATTGGATCATTCAGTGTTGTAGTCTCCATGGGGATAGTAATAGAAGGCTTATCAAGATACTAAATAGACACATCTTCTAATGAAGGCCCGACCCCACTATTAGAAGCCACTGCACCTGGATCTTGCGTGGGATCAGACACCATTAGTGCTTTCCTGTCCAGAGGCATATAATTCCATGTAAAAACAGACCCCCTTTGATAAATTATATAACTATATAATCGGTTCCATATCTTATGAAAAGTTTTGAATACTATCTCCCTCTATCTAAGAGCCATTTAATTTCTGGTCCTTGGCCCTCCTCCGCCTACATGTAGCAGCACCATGACCTTTCATTTTTCAGACAATGCATTCTTTATTCCTTTGCATTCAACCAGTAAGTAACCAAAGAACATAAAAATCAAATATAATTTATTATTCTATTCATATACAATATCCAACGTCATACTGGCATCTCGTGTTGTGAGAACTAACTCCTCCACAATAGTGCTTGACATTTCCACTTCCACCAATACCGGAGCATAATGCCGTATACCCGAGTTGATTGTCTACAGATCCAGCTAAATGGGATTTCCAAAAACTTAAGTGGTATCCCATAAGATCCTTAGAGGCCAATATAACCAATTTAGACTATATATTTGGACCCATATATTTGTTTTCTTGTTCCAGACATTCAGGGGATCGAAATAACGGTCACACTTCTGAAGGTTCAAGAACCCAGGCTTCAGTGAAATGGGGCCCTTTCTCAAAGTCCAACTCTTGAACACATCTGAAGAATAGATAAAATGGTAATACCCCCTTCCCATCATTTTCATTCTAAAATAATAAAATTTACACCCCTATGACATATTTTTAGTAAGATCAATGAAAGTTTTGAGATTATCACCTTTGGGAGTCAACACGTAGGGAATGATTGTATAGTGACATAGGCTAGCACTTTCTTCAACCACTTCATGATTTCCCAACACAAGGGAAACATTCAACATCTTTAACAACTGAATGGGTGGAGGTACATCAAAGGGGAATTCTGGTCCATAATTTTCCTTCACTATATCTTAAAAATTTCCACCCCATGTCAACATCTCTGGTAGGGGAAGATCCTAAAACACCTTAAGAGATCTTCACGAATGATAACATTTCCCGATGAACAATACATTCAGAAATTGATCCCGATCAATCAAAATCATTTTAAAATACCCCCAAAGCACTTAACATAGGATCTCATGGATCCCCTAGTTTGGGATTTTCACCCACCTCCCCCTGCGTTTCCATCTTCTCGTTGTAGCAATGAATCAGTTAGAATCTTTGAAGATAATGTGAATCGAATATGTCGATTTATGACTATAATTGGGTGTGATATGAGATATATGATGGAATCAGTTATGATGTAAGATGTTTTTGAGTTTCTAGAGTAATTTGAGTGTTTACAACCATCAGGTATGATTTATTTATTAAATTGGCATTTATTGTGGTGTTGGAATGACAGTGCATGATACATATGATGTGGGTGTTCTATGGGTATGTTCAGTGTTGTGATGTCTTAATATTGTGTATTTAGGAAATAATTAGACTTGTAAGGTTAATCCTATTGTGTATTATTCATATAGATGGACTCAACATATTCAGTCATTAGCTAAGGTATACATGGATATTTGGGAATAGAATTATGTGTTTAGAATCATCTCATTGTTATGGAATGTTGATAGGGGGATTCATGGGTTGGATGAGAGTTTGGTTAATGTTTGACAAAGATGCCATTGGGATGAGAAATCATATAATGGAGTGGTTATAATACCATTAGATCTTGTTAAGGTATAAACCTCATATATTTGATTTTGAACCCCATTTATTTTTATAGTTTGAGAAGTTCTAAAGATTTAATGATGGCTAGAGAATGTTTTTGGAATATATTAAGGGGTGAAGTTTAAATTTTAGTTTTATGTTGGTTGTCATAGAATAGTGTATAATATCCATTACATGATTCTTAGAGAGAGAGAGGCTCGTGATGCTTAGAAAAAGGGGCACACCAGGATGGTTCCTAGGTGGAGGAGATGCCCTTATCCTTGGTTATGGGATTTCATAGACAACGGGTTTTTCTATGGTTGTTTCGAGAAAAAGGAGTGTCCCTTTCTAACACCCTAATAATTTATAATATATTTATCTTCAATAAATGTTATTTATTTTATATCATTTTTTAAATGAAACAATAATTTTAAACCTTCTACAATATACTGTTAAAATATTAATATTAAATATGATTATTATCTACTATACATGGGATTAGATGGTATGAATATTAAAAAATAAATTGTGATCAATTATTTTTACACATTTATAAAATTAATTCATTGGATATGGATATGTTATAAATGAAAATAGAATCAATTGAAATTAAAAAGATATAATTTTCTAAAAAACTATTTTAATGAACAGAATGGGATTTTATTATATTCAATTAAAATATTCTCTACATATGTATGAGTTTAATTGAAATTTTTGGTAATTTATTAAATAAAATTTTGTTAACATTAAACTAATAGTATTTAAATTCAATCTAATTGAGTTAAACATAGTTTTATGCATAATAATACAATTGTTTCAAAATAAACACTTTTTAATGCATTTAGTGTGCTTATATTAAAATAAATATTCACTAATTATAAAACCTTAATACTATAAAATGGATTCCATATTTTTAATCCACATTATTAATATAATATAATATGTTTCACATAATTTGGGGTCATAATTAATAGTAAAAAAATAAAAATGTGTTACCATGGTTATGGATATAGCAAGTTTATAATGGGGGTTAACGAAAGAAATATTGTTTAAAATATAATAACAAATTTCCATAAATTTTATTGGATGAAGAAATTTTGAATTTAGACTTCCTGAATTATAGTAATTTTAATTTTTTATCAACATGAAATAATTGATAAATTAATATATTTTAATTATTTTAAAATTTCCAACTTTTACCTCTCCCTATATAATAAAATTATACATTAAAATATCTCTTCATCACACTTCATGGGACTTTTAGCTCAACAAAACCCTTCCCTAATCCATTTATAATTTCCCTATATATTTCTTTCATTTCACAGTTTCATCAAAACACCATACATTCATGGCTCACGATTTAATATAAACATGCTTTTTCATGAAAGAGTAAATTTGAACACATAAAAAGAACATTTAAAGTCAAGGTAATGTATTAATGTTTCAATATAGTTTTAATTGGGATTATTTATTCTCTAACATTCATTGAGAGAAATTATAGTTATTTTTTCATTTAAAACCATATATTTTATTCTAATCTTGTTATTTCTATATTTCTTATTTATTAGTACAATTTCACCCTCACTGGTACTTAAAACTATGAAGAAAATGTTTTTAAACAATGGCTAACCTCATTTCCACTTTAGTTGACAAAAGTTTTATTCCTTATTTGTACTCTTTAGAAAAAAAATTTAATGTTTATTTCTAATATTTGAAATTTTTTAATATGGTCATTTTCACTACCTTTGATATTATTAACAAAGGTTTTAATATGAATGTTTTGAAACAAACAATTTTATAAAAAAGTCATTTTATGGCTTTTATCAATATATAAAAGGGATGTTTTATTTTAGAATATATAAAAAGAGTGTAATTTTAATCTATCGTGACTATATGTTTTTAAATGTTACCTTAAATGTTTTCATGGTAAGTTTCAAAGAAAACAATTTCTCAATATTATATTATTTTTATGAAAAAATGTTATCCAAATAAAAGGATATTTTTATCATAATTACAATGAAATTTTAAAATGTCCTTTTAAATTTATTTTCATCAATTATAACATCCTTTAGTGTTTTTTTAATATACATTATGGATATTATCTTATTCTACCGTCCAATTTATATGTTAGGATGGGCATTCATTATGATTATTTTACTATGGATATATTAAACCTAATACTTTTTCACAGGTTATGCTATGATGAAATGATAAAATGTTTATTATATCATTTCCTTTCTTTGGGTTATGAAATGATAATATGATGAATGTTTAATGATACTGTATAAAAACTATGTATAGTTTTAATTATCCAATAGGAAATGTATAAGATATATAGCTTTCCAATAGATTGGGTAATGACTGAAATCTAATGATCTAATAAGTAATGGAATGGGAAGTGAACCCAATTGAGTAAAATAATTTTTCCACATTTATAGACTTGGGTATGAACCATTAATAAGGAAATGACAAAATGTGTTGTCAATCCAACCCTCTACGATTTCCATGGTTGTTGTCCACAACTAAAGACATTATTTTTTATGGTTTTGATTATTCCATAAACTTATTCATATTATGATGACATGATCTCATGGATCACGATTAATTATTAATGAATTTTCACACTTATGAGTTATGTAATTTTTTATAAAAATAATTCTTCCCTGATTTATTATTAAATATATTTTACTCAATGGGTATTATTATTATATGTTAGGATCATGTTCCCATAATTATTATTCTTATTTTATACTCAGTTATAATCATTGATTGATATCTCTTATGTTTACACTTGATGGGAATTTTTTATTACCAATTCTTATATTTCCTTTCTCAATTTTATTTCAAATATTTTATGTTGGTTATGTATAAGAAGATTACTATGTGAGATGATATATATATATGAGATGTTTAAGATATTTCATGAAACAAGATGATCTATGTATTTCATTTTGGGGGAATGTTTTTATGATATTTATTATGTATTAAACTAAACTGATGTAATATTTGTGTATAAAATTCTTGGATAACCTTAGTTGGTATAATAGTATTGTTTAGATAGTTTTTGGAGATTATGGTTTGATAACATTGATGAAAACCCTGAGGATAACTCTAAATATTGGATAACATCATAATGTTTTGTCAAGTAGTGATTATGTGGTCTTCCTAGAAATAAAATCTATGCCTAGATATTGGAAAGTGGATGTGGTTATAGAATATGTGAACCTATTGGTAACAAAAAAAAAGTAGGAATGATTAGGTGTAAAATTTAACTTAACTAGTGCACAATTATTTTTCCTAATATTGCACAGCATGATAGTCACTTTCATGGGATATGCTTGGGTTAATTAAAATTTTATTTATGAACAACAATGAAAATTCTAATAGATTTTGGTCTTGAATGACCGAGGTTAATCCTAAGGTGTCATAAATTGAAAAGAAGGATTAATGATTTTGAAATCATGTGAAATTTATTTCATGATTACAAGATTTATCACTATTATATTTGATACTCATTCTAACAATTATGATTTTAGAAATCAAATGAAGATATAACGATGATGTTGTGGTGGTAAAAGGATATCTCAAATAACGAAGTATCTTATTTGTTCATAGACACATTAATTTCCATATATCATGATATGTATCTAGAAATAATAATTTATATAATCAATGATTAAATGTTGAACAAGAAATAGAATATCCTAATGGTACTATGATCACATATCATATTTATACCTCCTATTTGATTAGTGTTTGTGGGAATATAATTCTTAAATATATTGGGATTCTTCATCTAGTTGAATTTAATTTGATTTTGGGTATACAATGGATCTCTCTATATAGATACCATATCAATTATTATGGAAGGTAACTCGTATTTCATATTCTAAATCAATGAATGATCATATTTCAGTGCAATGATAAATATGGATTTTTAATGGAAATTATTTCAATTGTATAGGTATTTCTACCTATTCTTGGGGAATATTTATCGAAAATTGTTTTATAAAAAATCAAAATTTGGGGTATGCCTATTTTTTGAGATTATACTTATGTATTTTATAAATACCTTCCTCTTCTTCTCTCAAATCGTGAAGTTGAGTTTACAATAGAAATCATACCATTGTGCTACACCAATTTCAAAGACTCTATATAGAATATACCTAATAGAGTTTAATGTTTTACATAAGAAACTCCATAAAAATATTGATAAGGGATTGAAATTCCTTTATTCATCACCAGGTAATGAACCTATTATTTTTTTAAGAATAAATATGGGCCAATGATAATTTTCATTGATCATGAATTTCACAATAAGATAAAATCCATGAATAAGTTTCCTCTATCCTATATTGATGACTTGATTGATAAACTGAGAACAGTTCAATAAATTTACAATATTGATCTTCATTATGGATTTCATCAATTAAAAATCAAGAATGATGATATATCCAAAAGGGGGTTGGTCAGGGAACCTATACTTGTTACTATATGACCTCATTACTATGTGGAATTAAAAGGGATCCATGATAATTTGACAGATGAGTGTGAGGAAATTTTCAATGAGAAGAAATGTGTGGGGGTTTGGGAACCTATACATACACAACCATATAGTTGTGAAGGGTTTTTAATCATTAGGTATGTATCAAATATGGTATTGGGATTCTTCATAATGAAAAGTGATATTTTAATGGATCAGAAATCTCACCCATTGAAAATTTAGGAGAAATTTTTTCTAAATTGTGATTTAGAGATAAGAGTAGTGAGTTTTTTTAATATATAAATGAATTATCATTATGGTGAATAATGTAATATATATAATGTTCATAACATCTTGATGTATATATTCAGGCTTAAAAAGTTGAATATGAACCCAATTAGTTGGATTTGATTAAATATTATGACCACCCAATACACTATCACCCTGTGAATGTGAAAAATGTTGCATATGATCAATATTGAAAATACCATGAAAATTAAACAATGATGAGATCTAAAAGAGGTCAAATATTTAATTATTTACAAAAAATTTATCTTGAAATCCTGATGAAAAGATACATATCAAATCATTCACGTGGGAATGTTAAACCACCAATCCATGTGATGAAAAAAGTGGAACATAAGGAGGATGTTGAACTATAAAATAATATGTGAAATGGCCTTGAGATAAATAATTATTTAGATGGAATGATAAGTGTTAGGAATTGAGTATGTGTATTGTAAAAACATTACTATTATAAGGTTCTATTGGATTATGCATATTTTCCAACAATTTCTATTTGTGATGTAAGTATGAATATGTTCCAAGATCTGAAAGATAATTATTTTTTGGGTGACTTGAATTGGGATATTTCATTGTACGTATCTAGATATCTAGTATGTTATAATTTTATGGATGATATATAGAAATATAATGGGATTATAGAAAAAATACACATACGAGAATGTAAATGAGAAAACATTACAAAGAATTTTGTTATTATACACCACAAAACATTTAAAGGGATTGATTTTATTTTTATTGTAGTATATAGCCATATAAAAAAAGTAAATTTTATTAATATTAGATAATATTTATCTCTTGATGAAATTTATATGGATATAAATTAAGGGACATTTTATTGTACCTGATTGGGATCTGAATTTTAACTTATATTTCTCGAAAAGTCTTCACCAAGATATAAAAATTTAGTTGGGGTTCAGTACATTATATCATCCTCAGATATATGGTAAGTATAAGAGTGTTTTTCAAAACAGAGAATATATGTTGAAAAACATTTATATGTATTTTAGCTGTTTTTGGGTTCAAAACCATTCTACAGTGGAATTTCCATTCAACAATATCATTCACTTGAGTATTCAAATAGATCCTTATTAATCCATGTATGGAAATAAGTATATAACATCAACCTAGAGGATTAAAGTTATAAATAAAAAGCTACCAGCCCATGATTTAGCCAAAGAAATGGAATTGAGGGTTATAGATACTCAAGAGGACATCATGCATGCTTAGAGTCCACAAATAATTTGTCCTATCAATGGTCAGTGAGATCTAGAGATCAATGTTAGTGAAAAGGTGTTCCTTGGAATTTATACACTTAGTAAGATTATTTGATTTAAAAAAAAATAAAAAAACCCTTTTAAATATTTTTACCTTTTAAATAATTGATAGTATCAGGATAGTATCTTATCTCTTTGAATCTTCACCCAATATCTCTTAGGTTCTTGATGTGTTCCACGTATCTCTATAAAGATGTACATACCTGATATTTAAGAAGTATTGATCTCAAAGGTTGAATAATGAAATAAACATCTATCTCGAAGAAGAAGAACTAGTGTTGACTATGTATTGAAGTGACGACCCTTAATAGAAAAATATAATTCATATGTTCAATGTTTCCTATAAAAACAACAAATGTTATGAAGACATGTCAGAATATGTTGATATAATTATGTAGAAGTGTCCTCGATTTTTTGAATTAGTGAGATAAAATTTTGGTGGAAAATTATTATAAGGGTTAGAATTTAATGACCCATGATTTTGTGATATATTTCTATTTAATATTGTTTTATTTATTTTATGCATTCCTTTACATTCAACATAATTTTTAAAAAAACCATGATATACTATTAAAATATTATTATTTAATGTTAAAGTTAATGTCTCACCGGGTGATTTATGGTTATGAAATTTAATAAATAAATTATAAAAATTAATTTTTATATGTTTATAAAAATAATTCATTCGTTATCAGTTTTTTATAAATGAAAATAATTTCATTCTAAGGTAAAAAGAGACATTTTTATAAAAATCTATTATTATGCTAAAAATGTTTTTGTATCATAATAAAATAAATTAAACTTCATTTAAGAATTATTTTAAGGATATTATTTGATTATTTATTCAATGCAATATTTAATCATAAATTTTATAGTCTTTTTCTTGGAAAGGAATGAATGTAAGCTAAGGTTTATGAGAAAAATGAATTTTCTAGAAATCAGTTTGTATTATGTTTTGAAATCTTATATAAAAATTCATTACCACAAATTATATAAATTTTATTCTATAAATTTTATTCCATATATTGAATTATAAAAATTAATAAAATTTCGAAATTTCAACATAATGATTGGTCATAATGAATATTATATCATTAAAAAAATTTAATGTGGTTAAGGTTAAAATATGTTTATTGGGGATTAACCTAACAGATAAGGATTAAAATTTAACAAAACAATTATTTATTTTGATCTTATTATCGTCTTTTAGCCTTATCAATACTATCATTGAGGATTTTGTATTTTGGGGCCATATTACTTAAGTAATATAGTATTATATTTTAATCTTTTGAAGAATATCAAGTGTGTCCTCCCCCTCCCTTATAAAAGGATACCACCCATCATCTCATAATCTCACTTATTGGGAATTATATATTGGCCATGAATTACTCTAATACCTCCATAACATCCATCACTCTATCCAAAAGGTATTGGTATGATCATATTACCATTTTTCTAAGCCTTTTTGTGTACTCCAAAGGAGCCTTCTCAATGAAGAGGACAATTGAATTCACATAAAGAAAATACAAACATGAAGTAAGGGATTTGTCGTTCAATAGCAGTTTAATGAGGAATATTTCATATTAACATTTCATTAATCGAACTTTTATCCATTATTTACTTTAACTAAAATCTATTTTTTTCCTATAGTATTTTTTTATCTATTTTCCACTCCTTGAAAAATAATATTGTTGTGAAAATGATTTTAATGAAAACATATCATATATCCTCTTTTATCGATAATCATTTTCTTACATTTCTGTACTCTTAAACATAATGGTATTAAAATTATTACCTATAATTTTAATGTTTTAAAAACATAATTTTCATTACCCTTTGAAAATGTATGTAATTTTTTAAAAATTATTCCTTTTAAAATTATTTTTTTCAATGTAATGTTTTTTTACAATGGTGTTAACGAAATATTTTCATTTAACACATATTATTGAGAATGAATTTTTATACCTTCATGAAAATTATTTTTTTAGATTAAATTACATGATTCCATATTTATTTTTGAATAAAATAATATTCACAATATTCTATGAATTGTTATTTAAAATATTATCCAAAGAAAATGATATTTTCCTCATGTTTTCAATTAAACATTCAAATTATATTTTAAAGAAATTTTCATCTATGAAATCATTTCTAGTGATTTTATATTCTTCCCTGGGGACATGATCTTACGATACCATCCAATTTCAATCTATTGATGGATTTTGAGGATGAAGAATTAAAGATGATTTAATGAAACTCTTTTTATTCCATGGGTAATGCTATGATGAAATGAAGAATATTTAATGAAGCCAATTTGATTTCCATGGGTAATGACATAATTATATAATGGATGTTTTATGATCTTATGGTACACATATGTATGGATTTTATTATTTTATGTCTGGGTTGGAAATTACATATTCTTCTTATTCATTGGGTAAACATAGATATCTCAGGATATTATAAGGAAAATAAAGGGAAGTGAACCCAATTTA
The DNA here is from genome assembly GCA_963277665.1 of Viscum album. NCBI lineage: Eukaryota > Viridiplantae > Streptophyta > Magnoliopsida > Santalales > Viscaceae > Viscum > Viscum album. The sequence goes on along the minus strand of OY728162.1, from coordinate 1,360,065,628 downwards.
AAAAAGGGACTCAATTCACTATGATAGTCTTGGGAGTGAATCTTCATTATAGAAATGATAGAATGTGGGTGAACCCAATCAATTATGATAGCCTTGGTAGGGAGCCTTGACTAATAAAATGATTTTATATGCTTATTTATATGTTAAAAACTTATATATTATGATTACGATATGATCTAATGGATAATTATTGACAATTAATGACTCCACAGACTTATGAATTATGTATTCTGTTATGGAAAATAATTATCTGGTGATTTTTTGTTTTTGATCAATAACTAATTAGATATCATGTTTTTTATGTTTTGTTCATGTTCTAACTCCATTTATTCGGAGCTCATTCTCATTTATGATCATGGATAGGTATAACTTTGGTTTACCCTTATTAGAAATATGAGATCACACTTTCTTATGTTTCATTTACATAGGTTATTGAAAACGTTTTTAAGTATGGTATGTCTATAAAGTGTACTATAAGATAATATATTGGAGATATTTAATGATATATAGTGGTATATGAATTTATATTCCATATACCCTTAATATATATGGTTTGGTGGCATGTTCTGTTATGTGATTTATCAAATATTCATATAAAATTATCATTATATAAATATATTTGTGTTTGAAATTATCGGGTGTCCTCACCCTTAGCTTGAGCTAGGTCATTATGCAACTTAAGGGTTACACCATGAAAATATATGGATAGAGTAGAGGCCTTTGTAATGATATTTTTCAATCTACGAACCTTGAAGTCATTCGATAACTCATTCACTAGGAATCTATTTAACACATTTATTAGATGAAATAAATTGTTAAATATAAAATTAAGCTGGGGATTCCAACTATTTCATATAAATCTAATAGTAGAATCCTTATTCATATAATTATTTATATCATTTGATATATCTCCCACATTTTATTTTGGAAGCTTAAATTATTTCTCGTTGGGGAATCTAGTTGAGATGCCAATTGTACATAAGTTTTTTTTTCATATTTATCCCTATTTCCCATATTTTTGTGGATGGTTCCCTAACATATTTGTCTAATCTTTATTTTTAAAGATCATATGATTAGATTTGAATCAGTCAAAGATTATTGTAATGTATAGTTCAAAGAACTCCATGCTGGTGGTGTATAGAATATTATTTATGTATATGTTTCTAATGTTATGTGTTGTATGTGGGAGTGTGTGGGCTGGTTTGACTTAGACATGTTATGATCTATGTAGAGTGCTTGTTATTACTTTGAGATATAAAATGGTAATATCTTCTGTGAGATAGTGTGGTTGGGCCTATTATGATATGGATTATGTGATATATTCATTTATGATTGATTTGGTGAGATGACATATATTGTGGGTATGGATTTTGTGATGTGACCATCGAGATAGTTCCATATAAATGTATTGGGAAAGGCCAATTTGGATGTGAGTGATATTGATAAATAGAAGTGGGGTGATGTTGTTTTTAGGTGGTGAAAATGTTTTAAGATGTTGTATCCATGTTTTTAGTGATTCTACTCACTCTATGTGGATGAAAGGTGTATTAGAGTATTGTTCACAAGGGATAGTATCCATGATGTTGTCTTCACCATTCATTATTGGTTGAGGCCCACGTAGATGAAGAGACATAGGGGATGCTATTAAACATCAGTGTGAAGGAGTTTATCAGCATATAAGGACATAATTAGTGGTTGTTGAGTCCACCAATTGCGTGTTTGAGGATGAAAATTTTATTTTTGGGCTATTCGGTCAAAATTAAAAACGATTGAGTATCACTGTGCATTGGGTTTGTTAGGTTTTTGAGTTTGATGTTGAGTAATGAATGTAAAATTATATAGGATATGCGATATGGTTTTTAAATTTCTTTCAGGGAAAATGGATGACTATATATGATATTGGAATATATTATAATTTGATTCATTGTAGTATGCCTTTGGTTTGAAGGCCGATAACTCATGTGGTTTAATAAATCATTGGTGTATCATTTCAGTCAATAATTAGCCAATGAAGGTAAAGGCCCACTTGTGTTTAATGATTGTAAGTGAACCAAGTTGTATGATATGTGTCTCATTTCAATTATTTTAATTTTTTCATGTACTAGTATATGAATGGATATAAGATAGAGACACTTTTTTTGGTGGCCTACTAAGTTAATATGTACACCTTTCATGTCCCTTTTGAGATGTGTGTATACATTGAATTTTTATGTAGATATGGGAAAATGTTCAATGTTTGACACTTAGTGGAAGAGACATACAAATTATGAATGAATTTTTGTGGGATTTTTTAGATGATTTAGGTGGTTCTTCAGGGTCAGTTCAGGGATTATATATTTTATTTTATACATGTACATACAAAATCATCCTATTGGTATTCTTGTTTACTCATCTATGACTATCATAACATGGGGATATTATTTTGATTCACCATGTGTATATTTGGATATTTTTAGCTACTTAAATAATTTTTATTTGGATATAATTATTTTTAATATCAACAAATTTTGCACATGAGCCTTATCCCGGTTGGTAAGGACTCCGCAAGTGCATCCAAGCGACCCAGGGTCAAATCCAGGTGGAGGCATAATTTCAAGGGTACTATAGCAGCACAGTAGCGGGAACTGTAGCAGGAACTGTTTGGCACTTTAGCAGGTGGGAATATGCCCTCGTTTGGCCCTTTGGGCCACCGATTTATTCCATTGGTCCATTAAGGCCTTCGGGCCACCTAGGCCTTCAGGTCAGTAAGGCCTTCAGACCACCTCAAGGACTTCAGTCCACCTCAAAGTGCAGATGTAAACAAGAAAATCTACAAAAAAACAATTTATACAAGGATGATGAGAAAATAAGCTTTCACCACAGTAGATGCTAAATGGATTACACAAATTAGATGGTATGATACCTGCCATCTTGAAAGTCCTGTGTATGAACGGGAATGCCTAGTCGAACAACAATGTGAAGGTGGACAGATGATTTCATGATGATGACACTATGGAGGAGCAGTTCCAAGTAGTTAGTCTAGGTTGTATGTAATGTTTGAAATCTTATGGGCAATGAATTCCTCTATGTCCTACGAGCCTTTTAATAATTATGTCAACAGGCCTTATAAGGGTTCCACCTCACCCCTTTAAAGGTGGATTATCAAAAATCAATAAAAATGATGGCCTTCGTGCAATTGGATGGAAAACATATCAACAGATGTTATCATATCCCCACTATCACCCCAGAAGCCCCCATTTCTAGTTGTAAGTCATTTTTGTATAGGGTAGTCCTAATAAGTTCACATAGCAACCACTAGTCCATGAAATATAGAGTAGTCCATTGTGGTAGGGAATTTCACATTCCAATTTGAGAATATTTATTAATACATATTAATAGATATATATATATGAAGAAATATGGACAGTAATATTTTCATTAACAAACTTATTTCACATAATGTACAAACAATCAACTTTTATAAATGGTTCCTCATGATTTTATGATTATAAGGATATCATTTTTCTCTATTGAGTGTAGTGTAATCATTTTAATTTTTTAATTCACATCCATTCTTAGATGATATGTTAATAAAATTGATGGTGATCACTACCTTAGATCATCCATTAGATTGGATTAGACACGGACAATAACGTTTGACTACATAGTCCAGCCGATATTGGTTCTCAAGTACCTATGTATAATAGGGAATCGTTGTTATAATTGTTACATGTGTAGGATATATGTGATAATAATATTTCATTTGATGAGGTGTGCCGACATGGTAGGCAATAAGGGTAAGGCCTTCATGGATAATGACTACATTATTATCAGTATGGGGAGGGCCTCTACTTCAATTGGATGTATCATTATTTGGAGGGACTTCATGTTATATAACATAAAAGTAACCTATGTGGATGCATTATTTATTATTATAGAAGGATAACCCTAATGAGAATATCGAGGAGGACTGTAAGGTTTTTTAAATTGTTGAAATCTAGTACACAAATGAACATAATGTGAGCCACCATGGACAGGACCTCTATGGTTATAATTCTTTGTATTATTATCATGGGTAAGATCTTCACTTTATAGTTTTTCTATTATAGGGAGTAAATTCGTGAAAACCAACACGAGTAATACCAATATAGTAATTTCATAATGTATTATTTTCAATGGGAAGGAAGTAGATATCAGTTGAATGTTGTTTTATAGGGAGTTCCACCACAACATCTATGATTGGGAGGACCTTGATTGCATGTGGGTCATAATTTTCCATTATTGAACATTATATTTTTTCTAATATAAAATATACCATAAGGATTCAAGTGAGGACCACCATAGTAATTTTATAATATTCAAACATGGGTAGGGTCTTTGTTTTTAGAATAATGTTGATAGTTTCAATGTGGAGGACATACATGGTCAGTATTTATATTTATGTGATGAGAAACATAGATATGGGGAATATAGGTTTGACATATATATTATAAAAAATTGTCTCTATGAATAGGGACTCTATAGTCTTCTTATTTTCCCTTATAATTGATGGGTTTTATAATGCAGTCTCCATTGATATCCTCGATGAAATTTGTTTCTACTTATGATTGGGACATCAAATTTACCCAAGGATACCATTGAGATACCCTGATTGATATCAGGGACATTACAGATGGCTACTCCATGGACCTACACATATACTTTAGAACATTATTTCCCTATAAAAATCTTAATCTGGGTCCCCTTGTCTGAATGGTCCCAATAAAAACCTTTTCTACGACTTATAAATCTACTAGGGTCGTACAGAGATTACAATGAATATGGTTTAAATACCCAGTCATGGCTAATCATGACCGACTTATTTGGACATTGAAAATTTTCTTCTAAATTAACCTAATATATGTTTGATGGTTTTTGTCTCACTATAGGGAGTGGATTATAAAGAGTTTTAAGTTTGCGATGGAGGATGCCATACCATGTTTACCTAACATTAGGTTAATTAATTAAATTTATTTATCTCCTATATATTTTTTCAAGTTCTCTCTCAAGTAAGGATGGTTCCATTATGGATGTACTCCCATACTATTTCATTCACCACATGGGGAAGAAGGCAATGGGGAAGATCGTGTTCATTGAGTCTTTGAAGCTAGGTAATTTTTAGAATAATTAGTATATATCCTTCTTGGTTTGTAGTTTATTGAAATTTGAGTCTTTTAATTATTTTCCATGACCTATATGCAAAGAATAATACCTCATGGAACCTTTATTAAAGAATCCATTTAAATCTTATGCTAAAAATATAATTAAAAACCAAATTGAGAGTAATATAAAATGATAATTCATGGTAAATTAATCATTTTCATAGGTAAAGAATTTCATAATATGTTTAAAAATATTATATCAATTCATCACATCATATTTCCATCAACTTTTATTTTTCAAAGCTTATATAAAAAAATTGAAATGATTGGAAGATGAATCATCCTATAAAGAATATCATTATCTAGAACAATACTATCTTATATAGTTAACATTATGCATGAAATCCATACCCCTTACCCTTATTATGAAAGAGGATTATTGATATCATACATCCATGAGAACACAATTTGGGAGGCTTTTCATCAACCTTTTTCCAAAATACTATATTTTAAAGTTGTATAGCTAATATCTTAAGAATTTATCACCACAAAGGGGGATAAAAGGTGTTTTCTAGTTATGATTGGGCTCATGATAGGGTCTTACTATTTACCCTTATGATGTGAATCATAAAAAACATAGTTTAGATTTATATAAAAAATAATGCCCCACGTTTTAAGGACATGTTATAAGGACTGTCTCATTTCATTTTATGGTAATTCATCTTTGAACAATGGTTTTTTCTTTTCTGTGCATACATATAATGTAACACCCTAAACCCAGTTAGGTATATTTGTTGCATTAGTACATTACATTGGCATAATCACAATTGATCATGTCTCGAAATACTGATTAGTTTATTATCCTTGGAGGTACCAGATAACTATATATGTTTTACAATACATCATGAAATAAAAAGAACAACATTGTGTCTCCTTAGTACACACTCATATCCCATAGTATAACCTGGAGGTTAATCATTATATACTTCCTCAAATCCTTTGAAAAATAAAACAGAAGAAAGAGATGAGCTCAGATGCTCTGTAAGGATTACAATATAGAGAAAATAATTATAAGAAAACATAAACATTTAAGGCAATGTATAAGACTAAAACACAAGCCTTTTAAACGTAAACATCTGAATAATATTGAAAATATAAATAATATAATTCTATTTTCTTGTTCACATAGATACTATAATAGTCTAACAATCACATGTAATATCAGTAGATTATTACATAATGCTAAAATTCATAATGTCGGACATCATAACCACATAGTCAATGCCTCATGCCAAGACTACAAAAAAGATTTTGTTAAGGCCTTATTCCAAGACACTAGTTTGTCTCATGAGACCAACTGATGCATCGATGAGCTATAATCATCTCCTCCTGTCACTTACTATGTTCAATAAATTCCCCATATGAAAAGGATGAATCATAACCCAAACATCCGTATTATAACTATAGAAAGAAATGTCAATATTTTAAAAACAAACCATGAATGGAATAAAATAGAGCATCCACAGTCAAATGTAACTCATTAAATACAATATGGAAGATTGTATTATAGTAAATCAATCTCAATCATGAATAATGAAGGATATTTAAAAAGTTATAAATAAGAAGCAAAGCTATTTGAGAGAAATAATCCTTTTTATTGAAAACATTTAAAAGTATCACTATTTTTCTAGAAGCTATTAAAAATATATTTTTGAATCCTTGTGTCTAAAACAACAATGAAAATTTTAAAAGAAATTAAAATTTTAAAACATTCATGTCCATATAAATAAATAATTAACACCATTTTTAAAACATGGCCATTAATGAGAATGATTTATAAGAATAAATGATTAATACATTCAAAATGATGTCTTAGTTTAAGATCCTAACCAAATGAGATATGCTTGAATAAAAATAACTGAGGTGATAAAACATTATAATAACATTAGAATAAAGGTATTCATGATATACTATGTAAAAATTATAATTTGTAAAACATATAAAACTAAATTGGTGCCTAACAACAATGAAGTCTCAATGGAATGTAAATTGAGATGAAATCCCTTATAAAGACTGTATCCTTAGGTAAAGGATAAATCAATGAATTAATTTTGTGTGAAAAATATAAATACCCACAATATTAATGGATAAACAATCTAAATCAATTAGATTACATTCACACATATTCTTGTAAAAACAACACCAATGACAAGGATTTTTAACTAAATGAATTGAAATAGAGTAAAGATTACTCTAATCTAGTTCATATAGATGTCTTGAGAATTTATCAATGGAGTTATTATGGATATCAAAAGTATATCAACACAATTTTGAGTGTAAATTACAACAAAAATAAATAAATAGTAATTTCACAAATAATCATGGAGTAAAAAAAATCAATGATGTTTGCGTAAAACCCAATGACTGGAAATCAAAATTAGAAATCCCCTTACTGACTTCGTAACTTAAGAAAAATAGAACCCCTGAAAGAATGATCATTCAATGAAGATTCAAATACCTAAAAATTAATATATATTACCCAAATAATACAGTCATGGGATGTACACACACCACAAATAAATAGTGGTCATATAGCCCGAATCTCACGGGAATAAGAAGTGAGATGAACGCCCCTTATCTTGTGCATTTACTTAGTAGAGGGTTAGTTAACATCCAGTATAATGGTGAAATAATTGTTATTAAATTATACAAGAACCACAAACATAAATAGTAAATATTATACAATCTTCTAATATTTCTTTGTTAATGATAATTTAGTGGTATCATTGTTTTGGGTGGTAACTAATTTGTTTTCCATTATAGGTTTTGTTAGATAAGGCATATTTGTTATGAATAGGATGTATTCGATTCATATAAAGAATTATATTTAGTTCTTAAACATTATTTTTAATCATAAAATGAAAATTATTCTTGAATGGATATGATGCGGAACAAATTCTCATCACGTCGTGGAGACGGAAAGCCGTACGTACGTACAAGCGACAATAACATTCTATTAGTGGTGAAATCACTTGTAAATGGATGGTATATTATATATATATAATAATTATAATGTTATATTTATTATTTTAATATGTTATACTCATTATTATACCTATAAAAATAATGATGTGTTGAATAACAAACTACACCATGACGTGGAGACGGTAAGTCGTACGCACTCCCGTATGATGGCATTGTCATTTAAAGGATTGATAGAATAATGATTATGGTTGTACCATATTTATAATAACAACATAGTATGTAAAATTTACTGGAGTTATTATTTTGGTGGGGAAACAACAAATAATGAGGAAGTGGAAGAAGAAGAAAAGAATGTTGAAAGGGGTGATGAAATTATTACATCTTCTACGGGTGCTTCCTTTTGATTCGAACAAAAGGGCTCTATAGGTTGGCTTTCTGATCAATTTATGGACTCTGTGATTAAGTAAGGGTAGTTTGGAGGATATTTGAGAATGGTTTGGCCAAGCCAAAGAGCTTTGGTGGTGTGATTTTGATAAAGGGGACGTACCCTTTTATAAGAGAGGTGAGGATCACTTTAGGAAATGCCTGAAATATTATTTTATTATAAAATAAATTTCAATTTATAATGGATAAAAATGGATTTATTTATAGTATAATATTTTTATGGGTCTAAATCCTCTCATAAAATAGTTTTTAGACAATTTTATATTATCATATTAACCTTATATTTTTGATTTATCTCTTAATTAAATAGTCTAGCTTTTATTGTTTTTTCTTTTATTACTGTAATAAGTGGTTAATAAATATAATATAAAGAACCATAAAAACCAAGAGTGGTTCATTATTGATATATATAACATTATATAAGTCTTTTTTTCCAATTCTTAGATTTTTTTTTCGAATAATAGATCATTTTAAAACATAGTACTTGTGTTTAAAATCTCATTTATGACAATTTTGAGACTATTTGGTATTTGGTTTTTGTGAAAGTCATATAACATTATCACCATTAAATAAAAAATTAATCAACCCTAACATGTCATATTAACCAATAAAAGCATTGGAATGCATCAAACATCTCAATTTAAATTTATTTTGATATTTATAGTATCTATTATTTTTATCATTTAGTAATAATGTAATTACCCCATCATCATTGTGTCACAAATATATTTTATTATTTGATGTCTAAAAATTATAAAAAAAATTCCATTATGTGGGAAATCATTTTATCTTTCTAATTAATATTTATTGTCTAATTTATCTTATTTATAACCCTATATTTAAAATGTTTTAGTTTTTAAACATTTAATTTAACACTTTTAAATTTTCTTTACATAAAATAAGAATAAAATTCATAATCTAATCCATGTGGATCACAAGGATCATTCTTTATTCGTAAGGTTTATTTTTAATGAAACAAACTTATCTAATAGAATGATGAAATTTTTTAGGATAATTATAATATCATTTTACCATTAATTACCCAATTTAATTTGTACCAAGGTAAATAAAATAAAAAACATACTATTCACCAAAATTTATTTTTATCCTATTGAACCAAATTTTACTTAGTAATTTAAACTATGTCTCTCGGATTTTTGAAATTAAATTCACAGAAGCGGTAAAATTATATTTTATTAAAATTTGTAAATTTTCCTTGAAGGTGAGTAAAATATGGCATTGAGATCAATAAAATTTTATATATCTATATTATTATAAAATGACTTTAATAAATTACATTGAAATAATTTATTGATTAGTATATATTTTGAATTTATCATAAATTTATATTAAAAATAATTATTGAAATAAATCTTTGTCTTTAAACAATAATAGAGTGTTTTTCACTATTTATAAAAAATTGTATGTTTTTTGAAAAATAAAAAAAATTCTCCCAAAGATAATATTGATATTTCAAATTAAAAATGATTCCCATTTTACAAATTCAAATCATATAAGTTGAATTAATCAATTTAAAAAACATTCTCGTTGTCGAAACCTAAATGCGAAATTTGTAGAAGTAAAAACTATCAAAAGATTGATTTGTGTATATGTCCAATTTAAATTTAAAATTACTTCCAATGAACTTCACTGGATTAAACAGCAATGATATTATCTAATAATATTACAAGACCACTAAAATTAATAGTTTAACACTATAAATTATTTTTATTTAAAACATTTTTTTCAATTAAAATATAATATTTTTCACTATTCATAAAAATATGAACATTATTAGAAAAGCATCGAAAATTTATCCAGACTAAAATTTTATGCCTCGATTCAAAATTAGAAGTATATTTTTTAAAATTGAATATATAAAAGTGTCAAATATTGGATTTAAAAAGGGTTCTCTATTAAAAGGTGCTAAAATTGCATTTTTTTTAAATATACTTCTTTTATCTAAAAATTTATTTTTTTCTTATATTATGTTTATGAAAAAAACAATATGGATGTTAAAATTATATATAGTATATAAAATTCCAAATGAAGTTAATACTATTAATAACTGTTTTTTGAACAACTTGTTTTGTATGTTGTGGTGCACTCGAACTCGGTGTTGTGTGTAGCGCAAGCTATTGAATTATATTAAAGAAAATACCTCACTATAAAATCTTGGGGTGTAACATTATTTACCACTTTTTGAAATTCCATCTTTGAAATTTTAAAATTGGGATTGTGAACTTTATCTAATGTTCCATATCAGAAAAATATTCAATAAAACAATCACTTGAACAAAAGAAAATGAAATACAAAGGTCACCCGAGTTAAACTAGACTGTGATTAAATATAAGAAAACATACATATGGAAGATAAACTAAGTATCATTTTCTAATAGTGAGTGATAGGAAATAAGATCAGGAGAATGTTAGCAATAAGAAAACCATAAACTGGTGATGGGTTAAACTGTCATTAGTTTCCCTATTGGAAAAGAAAACGAACATTGTTATTTTGTTTTATGTTCTATTTCATAATTTCAGGGAATTTATTTATGAGATTCACTAATAACATTATGATATATGCATAATTTTTATGTAGAGTTTATCCTTTAATAAATTTCTACCACTGGCTCATCTTTTCTCCTAATGATGAGTGTTCAAGATGATTTGGTCACACCAGATGTGCAAGAATCAACTTCTAGAGAATAACATAATCCACATAGCATTAACTAAGTATTTCCCTTGTCTTCATAGAGTAACCAAAAACAAATGGTTATTACTATTTCACATGATCCTAAAAATGGATAATCCTTTATAGAAATAACGTTTAATCTCAATTTCCAAGATTTAGAAAACAATTCAAAAAGATTAATAAATACCATTCAATAAAACATTATCCTTAAAATGCTTCGATTTATCCAAACATAAACTGAAACACAAAAATCAGAAAAATTTAATCATGTCATATTTACCAGTAAATCTTATCAATTATATCCAAATAACATCAACTACTCTTAAAGTTTTATATGGAAGTGTAATTAACCAAGTCATTTATTATCTATTACAGGTTAATCATTTCCATTAATAATGTGAATCTCAATAAAAAACATAGATTCTTCAAAAACACAAACATTACTCCTTGAATGAAATCCCATAGTATTATATTTTCCTTATTCATATAGTTTTCCCAATAGAGCGAATGTCTTCCAAAATAACATTTATAACTTAATTAACAAATAATTTTACTATACTATGGATATCCATTTGAGAAAACAGAGGTTCCCAATAAACTTATTATTGATAAATAAAAGAATTTAACAAAAAATTATTAGTCACACTAACCATGGACATCACGTAGTCTACTGGTAGGCAATAAATCCGAGCCACACATTGGTTGTCGGTTCGATTCCCACATATTTGTTCGACATGACGGGTTGTCACACGGTCTGCGTGTTGTTGCATCTCAAAAACTATATTTTATAACATTCCCAAAAATGAGATAAATTCCTCAAAATAACTATATCATTATTTAACCACAAATGTTATCTCATACCTCACATTTTAATCCCAACAATTAATAACCTATAATTGACAAAAATCCAAGTATCATATAAAAACTAAATGTTTCTTTATAACTACATTCACAAAATAAATGATTAGATTCTCCCTAAAATATCATTTTTCACACAACAAACAACAAAGTTACACATAAAAGAGAAAATTATTCCAACAATATCCCATAAACAAAAAGCATTAATACTTTTAAACATTTCACCATCCTTTTATTTCAAAATGTGTTCATCCTTGACCTAGTGGTTATCCAATAGAATGGGTCATTGACTCAGCTAATGCCCAGGTCCCCTACATTTATGACAAATGACTGTAAATAGATTCTTAGGATCATTTTTATTTTCATCCATATACTCATCCTTTTTCTTTTTCAATTCATAACATTATTTCCATCTTTCCCACACATAATGCATTTCTATGTTTCATTGATACACTTTCTTTGGTGTCTCCTTCCACATTTCACGAATGATGGAAATTGAGATTTCTTTTTTCCATTGTCTCCACTACTAAACCTCTTATCATCCTCCGCATTTTTCTTCTTTGTTGATTTTCGGTGTTGGTTAATGTATATATTGTTGATCATATTTTTGGAAACCTTCTTTGGGATGAACATGGTATATTTTACTCTTATCAAAATTCTATTTAGTTTCTCATTTCCACCATTTCCACCACCTTGTACATCATGTTCAACGATACTATGAAATCCTTGGAATCCATACTTCTACTAAAACCAGAAGGCATTGTTTGAGTCACAACAGTCATGAAATCATTTAGAGAATATCATGACACCATATATTCAATATAAAACACCTTAAGATTTACCGATGATATTTATTCTCATCTTATATTAAAATCGTTCAAATAAGTATGTAAAGAAAATTTGAATTATCCTAAGAATATCTCATGGGAGATTCACAACCAAGAGTGCGTCAAGGCACATTTTCATGCACCAGTTCCAATTCCAGTATAGCTCAAAGAAGTGTTCTTAGGTTATACCCCTAGGTAAATCTATACTAGATCAACCAAAAACTACTCGTATCCAGGTAGGGATGTGTTTCTTGTAAAACCCAAATAATATTTACATTAGAAATTTTTTTGGATGTTGTTTGGAAATAATCTTCAAAGTCTATCTTAGGGTAGAGTTTTCTAATCATCATTTTTTTCAAAATCATCCTTCCAAGGCTTTTACTAAGCTTCATCTAATACCAACAATAATACCCTGACCCTAGTTACCCAGAGTCAGTGCACTATTAAATAACATTAGAATGATCATAAGAGATCTGGTCTAGGAAGACTGATTAGTTTAGTAACCTTGGAATTACTAGATACATACTTAAGTTTTAAATTACAGCATGGAATAAAAAGAACAACATTGTGTCTCCTTATAACACACTCATATCCCGTAGCCTATCCTTCATGTCAATAATAATATACTTCTCCACATATTGGAAGAAATAAAACTTATGAAAGGGGTGAGCATAGATGCTCAACAAGGATAACAATATAACAGAAACAAACAAAAGAAAACATAAACATTTAAGTCAATGTATAAGACTACAACACAAGACTTTTTAAATGAAACTTCAGCATAATATGGAAAATATAAATAAAATAATTCCACTAACTTATTCACATAGATATTATACTTGTTGTTTAATAACATTTAATATGAATAACTAATTTCATAATGATGGATTGAATAATTCTAGATTTCATAACCACATAGTCCAGGCCTAATGCCAAGACAATAAATAAGATTTTGTCAAGGCCTTGTGCCAAAACACTAGTTTGTCTCGTAAGACCTACCGATGAATCAAGGTTCTATAGTGGGATACACCTATGACTTACTATGTCTAATTCATTCCTTAGATGAAAACGTCGAAACATAATCTAAACATTCATATTAAAACGGGTATACGAAATGTGAGTATTTTTACCCCAAACATTGAATAGTATAAAAATATCACATCCAAAATCAAACAAAACTAATTCAACACAATATTGAAGATTTTATTATTATAAATCAACCCGAGTCACGAATAATGAAGGATAATGAGAGAGATGAAAATAATAACTAAAACTATTTGAGAGAAATATACCTTTTTTCTTGAAAACATTTCAAAGCCTCACTATTTATCAAGAAGTTGTTAAAAATAGATTTTTTAATCAATTTATCCCATACCACATTGAATAATTTTACATAAATTTTAACATTAAATCATTCATGTCCATATCAATAAATCTTTAACAACATTTTTAAAACATGGTCATTAATGAGATAGATTTAAAAGAATAAATCAAAAATAATTTAAAATTATATTTTATTTAGAGTTCCTAACAATATGAGAGATACTTGAATAAAAATAATTGAGGTAATAAAAACATTATAATATCATCTGAATAAAGGGATTCATGATATACTATGTCAATGTATAGTTTTTACACCATATAATAGTTAATTTGTGCATAACAACCAAAAAGTCAAAAGGAAATGTATATTAAGATGAAATCCCTTATAGTGATCATATCCTTAGGTTAAGCATAAATTAGTGACATAATTTTGTGTGAAATATATAAATACATTCAACATGATTGGATATTTAGTGTAAATCCATCATTGGACATTCTCACATAATCACATAAAAACAACACCAATGAAATGGATGTTTAACACAATGAATGTAAATTCAGTAAATATTACCCTTATCAAGTTAATATAGATTACTTTTGAATTTATCAATGGAATTATTATGTGTATCACAAGTATATCCAATCTAAGGGGAGTGTAAATTACTAAAAAATAAATAAACAGTGATTTCACACACAATCTTGTAGTAAAATAATCAATTATGTTTGCGTAATACCGAATGAGTGGAAATCGAAATTAAAAATTCCCCTACCGATTTGGTAACATACGAAACATACACCCTAGGAAAGAAGGATCATACAATGAATATTTAAATACCCATAAATTTAGTTATATTATAAAAATAGTACAATCATGGGTAGTACATACACCACACAAAAAGAAAGAGTGGAAATATGGAATGAATCTCAGGGGAATAAGAATTGAGATGAAACCCCCTTACATTGTACTTTTACTTAGTAAAGGATAGTATAAAAACTTTTATTATTGTTAAATCATTGTTATTAAATTATAAAATAACCACATACATAAATATGATATCATATATTCTCTTCTAATTTTTATTTGTTAATGATATTTCAGTTGTATCATTGTTTTGGGTGTTAAGTAATTGATTTTCCTTTATATGTTTTGTACATAGGTCATGTTTTTTATTAATAGTATATATTTGATTCATATACATAATGGTATTATGTTCTTAAAATTAATAATTAATCATCAAATGAATATTATTCCGGAATGGATATGATAGGGAATGAAATCTCATCAAGTCATGGAGACAGTAAGCCGTACGCACGCACAAGTGACAATATCATTCTATTAGTGGTGAGATCATATGTAATTGGATGGTAAATTATATATACAAAACCATTAACTTGTTATATTTAATATTTATATCAGTTATACTCATTATTATACCCATCTAAATAGTTAATTGTTGAATAACAAACTAAACCACGACATGGAGATGGAAAGCCGTACATGCACACGTATGCTGACTTCATCATTCATAGGATGGATAGAAAAATAAATAGGGTTTTATAATATTTATAATAACATCACAGAATATTAAATGTACTGGATTTATTATTTTGGTATATAAACAACAATGAAAGTGGATGTGGAAGAGGAAAATAACTTTGAAAGAGGTGATGAAATTATTACCTCTTCTTTGGGTGCTTCCTTTTGATTTGAATAGAAGGCCTCCATAGGTTCGATTTTTGAAAACATTACAGAAACTAGGTTTTATTGAGGGTAGTTGGGAGGATATTAGAGAATGTTTTGGCCCATCCAAATGGATTTGGAGGTGTGATTTTCAGAGAAGGGGAAGTACCCATTTATAGAAGAGGTGAGGGTCACTTTAGGAAAAGTTTGAAATATTATTTTATTTTAAAATATTTTTTGTTTGTTAATGGATAAAAATGGATTTATTTCTAAGATAAGGTGGGGATGGGTCTAAATCCACTCATACAATAGGTTTTAGACAAGTTTAGTTTTTCGTATTAACCTTGTATTTTAGATTTAACTCTTTGTTAAATAGTTTATCTTTTACCGCTTCTCCATGTATTATTATAATAAACGGTTCACAAACTTACTATAAAAAGCCATGAGAACCCAAAGTGGTTAATTATTTATATATATGACCTTATAGAAGCCTTTTTTTCAATACTTATATTTTTAGGAATAATATATCATTTAATAATTTAGTATTTTCTTAAAAAACTCATTTCTGACAATTTTGACACAATTTTGCCTTTTTTGTGAATGCCAAAATAAAATTTTCACTAAGAACAAAAATAATTTAATCAACAAAAACATGTCATAATAACCTATAAAATTATTTTAATGCATCAAATGTCTCAATTTAAATTTATTTTTATTTTTTTAATATCAATTATTTTAATCATTCATTAATAATGTAATTACTACATCATCATTGTGTCATAAATAAATTTAACTATATAATGTATAAAAAATATAAATAAAATTAACTTATGTAGGAAATCATTTTGTCTTTCTAATGAATATTTATAGTTGAATTTAACTAATGTATTACACTATATTAAAACCAGTTTAGTTTTTCATCATTGAATTTAACACTTTTAACTCTTCTTTAAATAAAATAATAATAAATGTCACAATCTAATCCAAGTGGATAAATAGAGACATATTTTATTATTATGGTTGATTTTGGTCGAAAAACACTTATCCAATAGAATTAGGAAATGTTTTAGGGTAATTATAATATCATTTTTACCTTTAATTACCAAATTTACTTTTAACTGCGGTAAATAAAATTCAAAAGTTAACATTCACCAAAAAAATATTTTTATCCTACTGAACCAAATTTTTCTAATTGATTTCAACCGTTTCTCTCATAGTTTTGAAATTCAATTCACAAAAGTGGTAAAATAATTTTTATGCAAATTTTCAAATGTTCTTAAAATGTGAGTAAAATACGGTAAAAAGATCAATAAAATTTTATACATATAATCATTTCATAAAATTACATAAATGAATTACATTAGAATAATTATGGTATTGTGTTTCTCTTTTTTCTTTAAAATAAATTTAAATTAAATATATTTATTTTAATGAAAATTCAGCTTTAAAAAATAACATGGTGTTCTCACTATTCATAAAAAATTGAATATTTTTAGAAAAATACTAAAAATTCACCCAAATCTAATTTTGATGTTCTAAATTTAAAAATTATGTCTATTTTTCCGAATTAAAAACATATAAGTTATAATAAATAATTTTCAAAAATATTCTCGTAGTCAAAAATAGAAAGAAGGTTTTTGAGAAGTAAAAACTATTGAAAGATTGATATGTTTTTATGTACAATTTAAATGTAAAATTATTTTCAATGATCAACATTAGAATAAATGATAAAAATATAACCTAATTATACTTCAAAACCATTTAAATGTACAATTTAACACTAGAAATTATTTTGAGTAATTTTTTTTAATTAAAATTTAATATTTTTCACTAATCATCAAAATATGAATGTTATCAGAAAAGCATCAAAAATTTGTCCAAACTATATTTTTATATCCATATTCAAAATAATATGTTTATTTGGTCAAATTTAATATATAATAGAGTCCAAATATTGGATTTAAAAAGGGTTCACAATTAAAAGGAAAAAAAATTATTTTTTTTGAAAAATACATCTTTTATATAAAAAATTAATTTGTTATTATATTATGTTTAAGAAATACATAATATGGATGTCAAAATAATAAGGAGTACATAAAATTTGAAATGCAGTTTATAAATTTCATAACCGTTTTTATGGCTAGTTCGGTAAGTCGTTGTGTGCTTGAACTCAGTGTTGTGTGTAGTGCAAGCTATTGAATTACATTATTGAAAATATATTACTATGAAATATCTGGGTGTTACATTATTCCCCATTTTGGAAGTTACATCCTCGTAATTTTAAAAATTGTCTTGGGATCTTTATTGAATGTCCCACATCAGAAAAAGAGTCAATAAAACTATCACTTTAATGAAAGAAAGAAAAGTACAAAGGTCACTCGAGATAACCCACACTAGGATTCCATGTAGTAAAACATGGATATAGAATATAAAATAAGTTTCATGTTATAATGGAGTGTGATAGAAAACATGATCCAGAGAAAGTAAAAAACATGAAAGCCACAAACATGGGATGGGTAAAACGGTCATTAGTTTTCCAGTACGAAAAGTAAACAAAGAACTTTTTTTAATGTTACATTTAATAAAGTTTTATAATTTATTTATGAGATTAAATAAGAACATAAAGATATATACTTACTTTTTATGTGGTGTTTCATCTTTTAAAAAATTTCTACCAGTAACTCATCTTTTCTTCTAACGAATAGTATTCAACATGACTTGGCCATACTTGGAGCACTAGAATATTCTTGTAGATGATCACATAATCCAAAAAGAATGAACTATATAATTCCCTTTTCTTTAGAGTGTAACCACAACTAAATGGTTATATATGATACGATGATCCGCAAAATTGATAATCCTTAATAGAAATAAATACTAATCTTACATTCCATGATTGAACAAACAATACCAAATGTTCAATAAAGACCATTCAATGAACAATTGTCCTTAAAATATTTTAATATAATCCAAACTATGATTGAATCCCAAAACTCAAAAAATTATAATCACATCATCTTTCATAGTATATCTTTACATTTATCTCCAAATAACATAAACTACTCTTAAACTCTCATTCAGAAGTGTAATTAACTAAATCACATATTGTCTAATAATGGTAAATCATTACAATTAATAAAATGAATCTCTATAAAAATAGATTATTACAAAATAAAAAAACTACCAACAATCGACAAATGAAATACCATAGTATTATATCTTCCATATTCAAATTGTTTTCCCAACAGACCGAACATCTTGCAAAATAACATTTACCACTTAATCACCAAATCATTTTCCTGTACTAATGATATATATTTGATAGAAAATAAGGTCGAAAATCTAATTATTATTGATCAATAAAATAAATTATGTAATAAAAAATTTCACACAAACCAGAGACTTCACGTAGTCTAGTGGTAGGGGACAAATCCCAGGGACATATTGGTTGTGGGTTTGATTCCAGAAGCTTGTCCGACGTGACGGGTTGTCAGACGGTTTTTGGTTTCTCCTTCCTCAAAAACTATATATTATAAAATTCCCAAAATGAGATAAATTCCCCAAAATTACCATAACATAATTTAACGACAAATATTATCTCATACCTCAAACTTTCATCCCAAAAATTATTAACCTCTAATTGCCTCAAAATCAAGGATCTTATAAACCCAAACGGTTATTTGTAACTATATTGACAAATGAAAAGATAATTCATTTTCAAATAGAATTATCACATAAAAAACTACATAGTTACAGATAAAAAATAAAATTCTTCAAAAATAATACCATCAATATAGAGAATTAATAATTTTAAGAACTTATCTATCCATTTATATCTACATAGGTTCTTCCATGACGTGCTGGTTACCCTATAGAATAGGTCATTGACCTGGGTAATGCTAAGGTCCACTACATGTATGATAAATTACTATAAATTGATTCTCAGGATCATTTTTATTTTCTTCCATATTACTCTTCATTTTTTCATGGAAATTCATTACTTTATTTCCTTATATCCCACACAAATAACATTCTGTTGTTTTATTGAGACACTTTCTTGAGTGTCTCCTTCCACATTTTTGGCATGATGGAAATTGTGCTTTCATTTCTCATTGGTCTCCACTAATGGATCTCTTATCATTCTCAGCCTTTTTATTCATTATTGAGTTAGGGAGTTGGTTAACGTCTATATTATTGATTATATTTTTGGAAACCTGCTTTGGCATGGAAACAATATCTTTTATGCCTATCAACATTCCATTTAGTATCTAATTTCCACTAGCATTTCCACCTTTTACATAATGTTCAATGTAACAATTATTTCCATGGAATCCATCCACTAACTAAAACCAGAAATTATAGTTTGAGTAAAAAAAATCATAAAATCATTTATAAAATATAATGAAACATTAATTTCAATCTAAAACACCTTAGGATAAACCAAGGTTATTTATTCTCATATTATATACACCACATCATTTAGTAATGAAAATGTTAATTATCCTAGGCATATCCCTTCGGAGTGTCATAAAGAAGAGTGCATCTAGGCACGTTGTCATGCAATTGTTTCAGTTCATGTCTATCTCAATGCGGTGTTTTTTTAGCCATAACTATATCTATTCAAGAGCTGCCTCTACCTTCTCATATCCAGATAGGGATGTATTTCTTGGAATACCCAAATAATATTTACATTACCGAATTTTTTTGATGTTATTCTATACTAAACCCCTATGTATATCATATCGTAGTGTTTTCTAAAAAGAGTCTTTTCTTAATCAAGATTTCAAGGTTTGTACTAAAATTCCACTAATACCAACTGCAACACCCTGACCCTAGTTAACCAGAGTCGGTGGATTATTACATAGCATTGGCATGATCACAATAGATCATGTCTCAAAAGACCAATTAGATTAGTAGCCTTGGAAGTACAAGATACATACATAAGTTTTACATTACATCATGAAATAAAATGAACAACATTTTGTCTCCTCAGAACACACCCATATCCGGTAGCCTATCTCGTAGGTCAATCATAATATACATAATCACATCCTGGAAGAAACACAAGAAAGGGGTGAGCTCAGATGCTCATTAATGTTACAATATAGAAGAAACTATAATAATAAAACATAAACATTTAAGGAAATTTATAAGAATAAAACATAATAAATCTAAACATAATATTTATCATAACATGTCAAAGATAAATAAAATAATTCCATTTACATATTAAAATAGATTTTCAAATAGTAAATGAATCATATGTAATATCAATACCAAATTTCATAATGATGGAATGCATAATGCTGGACATCATAACCACATAGTCAATGCCTCGTGCCAAGACTACAAATCAGATTTAATCAAGGCCTTATACCAAGACAAAAGTTTGTCTCATTTGACCAAACGATGCATCGGGTATCTATATCAAGCTCTAACCATCACTTACTAAGTATAATCAATTCGTCATATGAAAAGGATGAAACATAATCTAATCATTTGTATTAAAAATAGCATACGAAATGTCAATATTTTAACAACAAAACATGAATGGTAAAAAAAATATCCCATCTATAGTCAAACATAACTCCTTCAATACAATATATATGATTTTATTATAATAAATCAACTTTAATCAAGAATAATGAACTATATTTACATAGATGAAAATAAATATTAAAAATATTTGAGAAAATATCCCATTTTTCTTAAAAACATTAAAATGTCTCTCTATTAATCAAAAAGATATTAGAAATACATTTTTGAATCAATGTTTCCCATACCACTTTGATACATTTAATAGAAATTTTAATTTTAAAAAATTCATGTCCATATAAATAAATCCTTAACACTATTTTAAAAGTTGTACTTTAATGAGATATATTTATACGAATAAATTTTTAAAACATTTAAAAAGTTATTTTATTTAGATATCCAACCCAAATGAGAGATGCTTGAATAAAATTAATTGATGTAAAAAACATTATAATATCATGAGAATAAATGGAATCATGATATACTATGGAAATGTATTGTATGTACCCCATATGAAAGTTAATTGGTGCATAACAACAATGAAATCACAATGGAATGTAAATTGAGATGAAATTACTAATAAAGACTGTATTCATTAGGTTAAGGATAAATCAATGAAATTAATTTTTTTGAAAAATATAAACAAACTAAATATTATTGGATATTCAGTTTAAATCAATCAGAGGACATTCACTCATATTCTTATAAAAACAACACCAATGACAGATGTTTAACTAAATGAATGTAAATTGACAAAATATTACTCTTATAAAGTTCAAATCGATGTCTTGTGAATTTATCAATGGAGTGATTATTTGAATCAATCATATATCCACACAAAGGGGTGTGGAAAGTACTATATTAGAAAATTAATAGTGATTTCACACATTATCTTGGAGTAAAATAATCAATGAAGTTTGCATAAATCCCAATGAGTGGAAATCCAAATTAGAAATTCCCTTATTGATTTGGTAAATACTAAAACATAAAACCCATTAAAGTATGATAATACAATTATGATTTAAATAAAAATAAATTAATGTATATTTCACAATAAAAAAATAATATCATGGGATGTACATTGACCACACAAAAATAAATGGTTGCAGTATAGCATGAATCTCACGGGAATAATAGGTGAGATGAGAACCCCTTAACTTGTACTTTTCATTATTTGATGGTAGGTTAACATCCTCTATAATAGTTAAATAATTGTTTTTAAAATATAAAAGATCCAAATAAATAAATATAATATCATATATAATCTTCAAAATATTTCTTTGATAATGATATTTCAGTGGTACCAATGTTTTGCGTGTTAACTAATTCATTTTAATTTCTATGTTTCGTTATATAAGACATGTATTTTATGAATACGATGTATTTGATTCATATCCAGAATGATATTAAGTTCTTAAAAATTGTTTTTAATCATAAAATAAAAATTATTCTTGAATGGATACGATGGGGAATAGAATCTCATCACATCGTGGAGAAGGTAAGCCATATGTACACATGATCAACCATATCATTCTATTAGTGGTGAAATAGTAAGTCATTGGATGGAATATTATAAATAAAGAATCATTTACATGTTATATTTATTATTTACATCAGTAATACTCATTATTATACCCATCCATATAATAAAGTGTTGAATAACCAATTACACCACGACGTGTAGACGGTAATCCATACGTACGCACATATGGTGACTTTTTTAATCATAGGATGGATAAAATAATTAATATGGTTTTACCATTATCATAATAACATCAAATTATGTATAAGCTACTGGAGTTATTATTTTGGTATGGAAAGAAAATTGAAAGGGGAAGTGGAAGAAGAAAATAAATTTGAAAGAGGTGATGATATTATTTCCTCTTTTTCAGGTGTTTCCATTTGATTTGAACAAAAGGGAAACATAGATTGGAATTATGAACAATTTATGTAATCTATATTAAATTTAGGGTGGTTTTCTGGATATTTGAGGGGGGTTTGATTTCAAAATGGCTCTGGAAGAGTGATTTTTAGTGAAGGGGAAGTACCCATTTATAAGAAAGATGTGAGTCACTTTAGGAAAATCATGAAATATTATTTTATTATAAACTAATTATTAGTTTATAATAGCTCAAAATGAATTTATATCCATTTTAATGTTGGTATGGGTCAAAATAATCCAAATACAATAGGTTTTAGACATGTTTAAGTTACAATATTAACCTTATCATTTAGATTTAACTCTTAGTTAAATAGTTGAACATTTATAGTGTGATCTTATATTATTATAGTAAATGGTTAATTAAGTTACTATAAAACTCCAACAGAACCTCATGTAGTTTATTATTGATATACCTATAATTATATAAGTCCTTTGGCAGAGCCTTATATTTTTAGAAATATTATATCATTTAATTATATAATATGTGGTTTAGAAACCCTTTTGTGTCAATTTTGACACTATTTGGTAATTTGTTATTGTGAAAGTCATACCAAATGTTTATCTTTGAAACAAAGTTTTTTAATCAACCCTAACATGTCATATTAACCTATTAAAATAGTGGAATTCATCAAAATCCTCAATTTAAATTTATGTGGAGATTTATAATATCAATTAATTTAATTTTTCCTTAATAATATAATTATTCCATCATCATTGTTTCATTAATAAATTTAATTATTTAATGTATAAAAATTATAAATAAAATACGATTATATAGGAAAACATTTTTGTATATAAGGAATATTTATAGTATAATTTTAATTACGTATAACCCTATATTTATAATGGTTTAGTTTTTAAACATTGAATTTATCACTTTTAACTATTCTTTAAATAAAATAATACTAAATGTCATAATATAATACTTGTAAATAAAAAGGATCACATTTTATTCCTAATGTTGATTTTGGGCAAAATAAACATATCCAATAGAATTAGTTCACGTGTTAGGGGTAATTATAATATCATTTTTACAATTAATTACCATATTTACTTTTTATCGTGTTAAAGAAAATTCAAAAATTACAATTCACTAAAAAATATTTTCATTATATTGAACAACATTTTACTTACTGATGTCAACCCAGTCTCTTGGATTTTTGATGTTCAATTCATAGAAGTAGTAAAATTATGTTTTATGCAAATTTATAAATGTACCTAGAAGATGATTAAAAGAATATCAAAAGTTCAATAAACTTTTATATGTCTACTCATATTATAAAATGAAATCAATGAATTAAATTGGACTATTATAGTTATTATGTATCTATTTTGACTATAAAATAAATTTAAATTAAAATAACAAAATAAAATTTCATGAGTATACAATAACGACGTGTTTTTCACCATTCATAAAAAAATTGAATTTTTTTAGAAAAAACCAAAAGTTTCCCAAGTTATTTTTTATACAAAAAATTGAAAAATTGATGAATATTTTACCAAATTCAAAACATATAAGTTGTGTTAATTAATTTAAAAAAAACTCCCATTGTCAATACTAGAATGCAGGTTTTTGATAAGTAAAAACTATCAAAAGATTGAATATGTTTATGTCCAATTTAAATGTAAACAAACTTCCAATGACCAATATTGGATTAAATGATAATAATATAATATATTTATAATTCAAAACCCTTAAAATTTATAATTTATCACAATAAAATTGTTTTATTAAAAATAATTTTCAATTAAAATTTTTTATTTTTCATTATTCATTTAAATATTAATGTTATTAGAATAGCACAAAATATTTATCTAAAATAAATTTATATGTGTCACTTCTAAATATCAATTTTTATTTTATCTAATTGAATATATAAAAGTGTGAAATATTAGATTCAAAAAAGGTTTTCCATTTAAAGGAAATAAAATTACATTTTCTGAAAAATACTTCTTTTATCTAAAAAATTGAATTTGTTCTTTTATTATGTTTAATGAACACAAAATATGGATTTTAGAATTATATAGAGTATATAAAATTTAAAATTTAGTTAATATTATCCATAAACTATTTTTTTGAACATTTAGTTTGGTAATTCATGTTGCGCTCTAACTCGGGGTTACGTGTAGTGCAAGCAATTGAATTACATTAAAGAAAATAACTTTCTATGAAATCTTTGGGCATTACATATAATAATAAATATTTTTTATTTAAAGGTCAAAATCAAAGAACATTGTATTTTTTTTATATGGTCATACGATTAAGAATGAATCTTAGTTTTTTAATACACTATATAATGATTCACTAGGTGAAATTACAAATAAATTGATTTTATGAGTCTCATTCCTGAGAGAACCATTATTGTTTTACATGAAATTTGAGTTTGGTGAATATAACATGGATTTACACATGGTTAAAGTAAAATATATGTCTCTTACTGTCTATTGGAAACTAGAATGAGAAATCATTATTGGACCCCTGGTAAACGGATAAAAATAGAATAACAGTTTTCCATTCACATGTTTGGAATCCAATTTATATTCTCAAACCATTAATTACACAAAAAATTAGGAAGACCAATTCTTTATTGGACATGATATTGGTTCATAATAGCCATAATGGGAACGTTGATCATGGAGGGATGATATTATTCCTCTAATGGGGCCGGAACATCATTATCAAGGGAGATATGATTAACTACCCTATAAATACCTACTGATATGGAGTAAAATCATGGGAATAATATTTATATGAATAAAAACTCCATTTATTAAATAAATACATGATTTTATTGTCCACAAAAATGTACACAGTATATTGGACATCGATATCATGTAGCCAATGAATAGTCATAAGTATGTTAGGATTTTGGAGGGGTAGACATTGAAAAATGGTTTACAATATGGTCTTATAAACTAGGAGGGTATAGTTTTTTAGTTAAGAATAGCTTAGTTATTAGAGGAAGTGACTCACATAGATGATCCATTTATATATTGTGAGTAGGTATTTTGAATAAATAATCCTGGGAATAATTCTTGGTCACCCATGAAGGATGGGAACACCTCCTAATGGTATGATCCTAGGTTTGCAGTTCACCATGGTATTCCCTATAAATATAAGAATGGATCTAATTAGATGAATCCTAAGGACTGAAGGGTTTCACCCTTCATTCATGGAGGCTCTCTTCAAGATGGTTCATTTCCTTGGTTGTTTTGTTGATGTTGTTTTTTGGGGAGATGTTGTATTTAAAAACCGCGAAATCACTGAAATAACATTAGTTTACATCCATTATCTATGTTTTTGACACACAATTCCCCCAAAATATCATTTTGGGAAGCATAAGGATGTAAATCTGCATTTAAATTATTATTATTTCTTTCTAAAGGAACACTTTTTAGTCATTTCTTAAAAAAATGGTGACTAGGGTCCTTGTATAGGAAAATTGGTACTAGATTCTAAAACCTTCATGTTAAAAATTCAAAACTTCTATTGTTACAATGGGTGAAATATGTGACACAAAACCTATAAAAAGGGTTTCACAAGGATTTTACATGGTGTAAGAATTTAGATTGTTGAGGGTGTGTTTGAATGACTGATTGATGATGGTGTGGGAATTATGATACATATGGAATGGAACCAAAGAAGTATTTATTATTTATTAACATGAAAAATCCAATTGATGAATCATGGATTGTTCATTCAAAAATCTTGAGCACCGATAAAGATATTTTAGGTTATCCTCCTTTCATCACTATTTCCATCATCTATAATGAACAAGTCATCATAATAATAAGTGATTTTTATCTACAAAATAAATCTAGGTGAATTTGTTGAAGGAATTGGTAATATATATATATATATATATGATTAGAAAAAGTAAGAAATCTGATAATAGATGGAATAATAATGGACATGAAATCAAATACATGAATTAGTTTGATCATAGATCTACGAATTGGTAAGACCATAATATAAAAGAACTTTCTATCATACTAATGGAATTAAAATTAATAGTTTAAAAATATAATTGATGATGTTGATTCCATGTAAAGATTTAATCAACTTCAATAGAAAAACTAAATTTATTAGTAGAACATAAAATATTTATAATGAAAACTGAATAAATGATATGATATCTTGGTAATGACTTAGTTGTCACCTACAATATTTTACAACATATTAATTAAATGAAAGACCAGGGTATAATAACAATATAATGATCAAATGAAGTTTATTAAAATCCATAAGACTAAATCAAACTCTTTTATTAGGATATTCACTTCTTTAAGAATTTTTAGAATTGGGTAATGACCATGGCATGGTAACATTGATTGCTGGGTAGGGATGTATGATGAAAATAATATTTTTTGATCAATATTAAATTGAATTTGTCGCAATTTACATTTTGAAATTTTAATAAGGTATCTCAGTGTGATCTTGAATAATTAAAATCATATCTGTTATCAAGGTAAATCCACATCAATTACATCAATCAGGTTAAAGAACAACCATACATGACACCTGGACATAAAAAAAGATAAAATGGAAATTTGTTAGATATTAATCCATGTCCAACTCAAATTGATATACTTTTGAATGTTCATAATTATAATCTATAAGAATATAAAACAAGATCACATTTGAAAATTGGTAGAGATAGATATGAAAGATAGATCAATTAGTGATAAATATAGATAATAACAAATAATATAAGAGACTAATAATCATGAAACCTCTCTTTTTCCTTAATATATAGAAAACAAAATGTATTTACTTATGTTATTTTGTATCATTCTCTCTACGTATGTCATTCCTAATTTTTATCAGGTTATTTAATTATTTCAAAATTGTATAAGGACCCCTACTATATTTAATATTTCATTATCCAACATATAAAAAACATTATTCTAGGGATATATACATGAAATATACTAATATTTCGATAAATTTTTATTAATGATTGTAATTATAATTATCTTTCAATCCTTAATTAAAAAACATTATAGATAAAGCCATACATTTTTATTAGAAAATTTTCACTATGCCTACTCAATATTGTTTAGATCTGGATAAAATATCTTCATACCACGCTGTTTCAAAAGTGGTCAAGCTATCAAGAATTAGAATTTGTAACTAAGATAAAATAGGTTATGTAAGGTTTAATTATTGTAAGAATACTAAAATTTTGTTTTCCTACCCATATGGATATTAAACATTAGTTTTCTGATCATTTTATATTTGGAATATAACATAATTTATAATAAATTTAAAACCATTACTTCATCCTTAAAATGTGTGGAGTCTACATGTTGTGAACCTAAATATTCATTATTCACTTCAATAAAATTATAATAACATATTATATTAAGTGGTAACATGGTTATATTATTTTTTTCATCCCTTTAGAACTCAAAAAATATATTAAATTTAAAATATATCATTTTTATCCAATTCATTTGTGAACATAATAAGTAATTTATATATCATAATGTGGAATATGGATGGATATTCTATATCCAAAATAATTCAATGGGTGGGGTACTTTAACTTGGAGTGGTGTAATTTATATTTCATTATGGGTCTTGGATTTCATCATTTTCGGATTCTAAAAATTTTCCTGGTGCAATTGTTTAAATGAAATAAATTAATCAATATGTATCATTATGAGGGGGATCCACCATTAAAAAATTAATAGGGAAAAATATAAATTTTTGGAAGGGATCCTATACTGTTAAAATAACATGATAATGTATTTGTGGGTTGTAAAAAACATATAGTTGTTAATGATTCTCTACAAAGGTATGATTTTTAATTATGACCACACTATTTATTAATCATTTTGAATAACTATTTTAATCTTGATATTGTATTGATCATTAATAATATATGATTTTATAATTTTAATTTATTTTGTGAATTTTTTATTTCAAATGTATTTTTAAGGAGTGGTACTAAACTTCAAATAATGAGAAGGATGTGTTCGTCTAACCACCACCCCCTTTCGATTCCCCAACCCATGCAATATATTGCTGCAACGTAACTATTCTGAAACAAGATGATGATGGATTATAAAAATACATTCATTTTAATAACTGCATTTTCCCTCCCCCTCTCCACCTTCTCTAATTTGAATTAAATGTTGTGAGAGTTGTCATTATCCATCTCTCAGTGGTCATTGGTCGGTTGAAGATTAGTGGACTCATAGTGACTCGATGTTTAATTTTGTAATAAGTGAGGATAGATCAACAATGATGTTTTTAATTATGCAGTGTTTGACCATACATGATTATATGGTGAAATAAACTCCTTTGATGGAATAGAAAAGGTAATTGAGTGAAGGTTTGGAATGTTTGATGATGTTTAGTAGTGGCATGTTTGATGGATGTGGGCATTAGAGCGGAATGTCTACTGATATTGATGGTGTAGAAAACTATTGTGGTGGTTTTGTAAAATGTAATTGATTATGATTTATTTATTTTAAATATAATATCACATGGTGTGTAATAAGGGAATCATATTTCTTGTCTCATTTTATCTAATAGTCAGGGTTTCAGAGTTAGTGATATATATCATACAACATGTATTCCATAAGAACAGTCCATGTTAGTCTACAGGGTATGTGAAATGTCTTTTATAGTAGTAAATTCCAGGTTATCCCCTAAACCTCACTTCCATTTATTATAAGAGGGCACACCATCTTGGCGTATGCCCACATGACTTATATTTTATTGAATCCCACACTCTGATAACTATCATATTCCATGGTTTTTTTGTTGATATGATATATTATTAATGAATGTGTGACATAACTGGGAGAATACCATACCAACCCATTTAACCTCAAGTATTGTACACTCCGTTCCTAGTGGATATATATGAATTTTACTATCCCCTCTCTTTTTCCTACACATTTTCACTCTAGTTTCACAATTAAATAAAACATAGTCTATTATTATAATTTCCCATATAGATTAAAATGATGGAATCCTCTTTATTATTATATTCCTTTTAAAATGATTTCAGTAAGTTTATTAAATCTGTTCCATAGAGATGCCAATATGGTTTGGATAAGTAATTCAAAGCATACATGGTGTTTAGGTACTCCCCTTGTGATAATATTGATTTTGGGAACAATACACCAAATGATTAATTGAATTTATGTACTCCCCCATGTGGTGAGGCATGGACCTCATTTAATGTATTTCAAGTACACCTTCATGTTAGATGGTTAGGTCCTCCATTACAATCATCTGGTTCTTGTGTTTCCATATATATTTCCTAATTCCAATGAATAAAAATAAATATGGTGGATGAGTTTCTAGTATTCCCATAGTGATATCATTGTTGCATGATGCAACCCCTTATATAACAGATCCAGTCCATCATGTTCATATTTTTTTGTAATGGTATCCTCATCAGTGTTAGTCATCAACAGTACATGGATTATAGTGATCATGGATCTCACCGACTATGTTTTTATGATGTATATGGCGAGTTTTTGAAAGTGAAACACATCATGGTTTTATTTCTAAGAGGGGATATGTGTTTTTTTGATTGAAATTTGAATTTCCTGGAATTGGTCTATTGTGTTTGGATTAGTTTGAATTATAGAATTGTTTAGTAGGATGAATTTAAATGAGTTCTCCAAATTTTTAATGTTTTCACTTTACCTAAAAGTGGGTTATTAGATTACAAAAATGTGTCTTTGGATGGAATTGTACTCCATCTTTGGTTTTGGGTATTAATAAAATCGTTATAAATTTCCCTTGATGAGGTGTGGTCCCCCACTATAATTATATAGGTGTAAAATAATTTATAAATATTGGTTGTTTGAATGATTTAGGACATTTTATTATTAGGTATTTGTGGTTTCCTTTGAGATATGATATATAGTTCATGTTTTTCAAAATTGGTATTCCCTAAGTTGTTGGTTGTCATAATATTTAAATAATGTTTAGGCATGATTTTTTCCTCTCTCTTTCATTTCTGAGAAAACTATTTGATTTTATCGTCAATTTTGTTTCCAAGGATTCCTACAATGAATTTTTATACTGAACCATGCATTAGAATTCTGGTCTATACATATTTTCTAAATGTTGATGAAACATAATTTACAGATGACCTTATTAGATGTTGAGGTAGTGGAGTTGATAAATAGTGCCAGTCAATGGTGTTTGATGGTGAAAGTGGTTTTAGATTTTTATATTAGGATTCATTACAATGAGGATGTATATTTTTCTCATGGGTTTATTAAATGTATGAATAGTAAGAAATTTTATTTTATTTTATTGAAATAATTTTAATTTATCATATATATATGGATATAAGAATTTATCTCATGTGTGTTATTTTTCAGATTAGGTTATATTAATTATTCATTGTTTTTTTGGGATTTTATTAATGGTTCTTAGTTATTTTTTATATTATAGATACATATTTGTTACTTTTTATCATTAGGATAAATCCACCCATGTGTGATATTACCTCATGAGGCTAATCACTAGTAGTTGGATTATTATAGGTGGGATTTGTGTGACACACCTAACCTATAACATTACCAATATAATCCCCAGTACTCTAGATCATGTTCATGTGGTATTAGATAAAGACAATCATATGAATAAAGATTAATGATTGTTGAAATGTTGGGATTGGTATGAAAAATTTACTAAATTTGTTTAATAGAGATTGGTGTACAGTTTTTTGATAATTAAAATCAATATAGGTGTGACAAATGATATATCCT
This sequence comes from Viscum album, assembly GCA_963277665.1. NCBI lineage: Eukaryota > Viridiplantae > Streptophyta > Magnoliopsida > Santalales > Viscaceae > Viscum > Viscum album. Next base: position 1,360,033,475 of record OY728162.1, on the reverse strand, counting down.
TTCTCTATGACTATGATAATATGTTAACCGATTAATAACTCGTAGAAATCATTTTTTATAAAAACAAGGTGTTATATGAATCATGTTGAATTTTAGTTGTGGTTTAATATATATACACCATAAGTTATATCCATATATTTCTAGATCCAATTTAGAGGTTGGTTTGTGGAATTACTATTCCAGAGTTGTAGACTTTACACACTGATTAGTTGGGTGGTGATGGGATAATATAAAGAATAAAATGGGATGTTACTCTTCCATATGAGTAGAAGTCAAATAATCTATCTATTTTTTAAAATGTATAACATGAAACAACAGAACATATGAGATTTACTACTACATAAGATAATATTATCCAAAGGATAAATGTTCTACATGAGTTTTAGTCAAAGCGACCTATTTGGTTGTTAAGAAAGGATGATCCTTATTATTTAAATTATGTACAATATTTGGTCCCTTGGATATTCTATATAGTTCAAAAACATGCCAATTGATAATTATTCTTACATTGATCCACCTTCATGGTGTATTGGGCCATTGATGTGATTTGGATAAATAGATATATGACATAGATACCTTATCATGTTAGAGTTTGAGTGAAATTTTAGTGATGTTTATTGTCTATTTATGCTAAATAAAATGTTAGTATAGTGGTTTCTGGATATTTATTAAGGTAGAGTTACTACAAATGAATAGGAATCAATGTTCGTAGGAAACAATATGTACTCCCATGAAATGGTTTGTGATTAATTATTACAAGATCATTTTTTTGCGGTATATAGTTTAGGACTCAAGATACGGTTCCACCTCTATACATCCCCACATTTTCCAAGATCTTGGGGAGATATTTTGTAATTTAATGATTCCTAGAATAAGTATAGACATGTACTTTAGTATGTCTAGGTTTCCCTAGGGAAGATATGTTGGTAGTAACGGCTAGTCCATTATGCTTTTCTTGATCCTATCACAAGATAAAACTAAATTGGATATAATAGTATAAGAGATCAATGATATAGTGATCTAGTTGATCGTCCAACAAGAAGGGAACGATCACTTGTTATTATTGTAGTGGTAGATATAATATGGATTGAAATTGATCAACTATATGAAATGATAGGGGAATCCATGGAGTTTCTTTTAATTGGCCTCTACCTAAATATTATTTATGGTGTTAGGGGTCTTCCCATGATGGACATTGGTGTCCCTATTTTGGTACGTTTGAATGATGGATATAGTGAATAAAAAAGTGGAGCTGGATGTGGATGATTCTTCGGTCCAGCTCCACCACCACCACCATCTCTAGGTGGTCAACATTGGGTAGAAGGTGCTAGATCTCATTGACATTAAATAAATCACTCTATAGAAGGTTATGATTAAGTATCATTAGTAGGTATATGAGGTGAGAAATATTTCATTTTTTTAATATCACATGTAAATTTGTACCCAAGTATAATTCGTTTTATTTATTATAGTGTCATTATTATGATAGACAAGAAAAAATGGGTCCTTTAGGATAATCCCCTTAAAATATGTTCAAAATAAAGGTGATCCACCTCTCACCCACTGATTCCATCTATGGAATCTGGATTTTGAAAGAGGGAAATGTTCATGCAATCTCAACATGGTGTAGATGATACTCTATGATTTTATCCTTGGTTGAGACTGTTTCAAAAGCTCATATTTTTGTAATTTTTTATCTTCAAATTGTGATCACTAGCGAAGAATACGTATTCATTTCCTTTTATATTAGTGATATAATCCCTCAATATAGGTGACTAAGGACAACATTCAAGAAGAATAAACTGATTTTCCAATAGCTAATAATCTTGGTTTCTTGTACTAAGGTTGTTTTGGAGGATTATATTATACATATAATAGAGGATTATATGGATATTTTTCAAACATTCCATATTTCCACCTTCGAAATTGAGAGATAAATTTATGCTTTCACTTTCATTTTATGACCACACTTATATCTTCAACAGTTAATAGATGGCCTAGGATGTGTATTGAAAACCTAAAGGGAAAACTAATTACCTTTTATAGAAATTTTTAATTAATCGTTTTGTTCCACCAAGGGAATCCTCCATTCCTTTTCCCTATGATGTTTTATGGTAATGTGTTTCTTTGTATTAACTATCACTATTTAAACTAAGTGATAGTTAAGAATACATACCCTCTTCTGAGGATCAATGATCTCTTCAACCAGCTACAGTGACTGATGTGGTCCATAAAGATAAACCTCAATAACTACATGATTATTACAATATTATACCAAATAATTGTGGTAATCATTCATGATATCCCCAAATTAACTATGTAAGTGGTATTCGAATTCTCACCCTTTTTTTAATTATCAAATTCACTCTTCAAAGTGTTTATAAATTTTATTCATGTGATATTCAATTAATATTAATGAAATATTGTTACAGTTTTTAAAATACCATAAAGGATCCTATAATAAGTCATAATGGTCAAATTAAAGACTTATATTAATGCTAAAATAACCACATAAGGCCATTAATTGTAGAGAAAATCCACTTTATAATGTTATAGGACAAAAATGCTAGTTTTATTCCTTTTTTGAACATATTAGAGTCTACAAGTGAAATGGCGGGCCACAATATGAAAATATTGGTGACAACCCTCATGTTCTTGATAATTTTGAAAGAAGAAATTGAAAAAAACATTCATCAGTCCATAGTGTAGGGTGTCATCTTGTGATAATTTGAGGCTGCATTAAATTTTGTTTAATGCTATTTAAATTTGGATTTCCACATCTTCATCTCTCTTAATTAATTATAAAATATTTTTAATGATTTATAGTAAATAAACATATATCACTTGAATGATTTTCTAACAAAAATATAATTTTCTCATCCATTAACCAATCCCAATGTCCAATCATCACCAATTCACTCTCAATGTACTCTCATTTTCTAAATGATATCTTATCAATTATAGGCTGTGTTCTTATTTTAATATCTTCTCCCTCCCAATGTTTTCTCATTTTATCCTATTTTATCTTCATATTATTTTGATAGAATTGAGACTATACTAACATGTGATTTGTTCTAATAAATACCTCTCCCTTACACTTTCTTAAATTGTCAGTGATGGACACCTTTAATGATAGAAACTATTTTATACTTTCTATAACCAATAAAATGAATGTTACGATTATATTTAAGGTTTTTACATATAACTATTTAAATTAAAGTTCAAATTGTAATTATTTTTTATTTCTACAACCTAATAAAGTAAGTTATTTTTGATATATTGTATACCCTTACTGAAAACTGACTAATACATTAAATCCGCATGTGATTGAGTTTGTAGATGAATGGGATAATTTAAAGCTATTATCGAACATCCTTACCAAATTTTCTGAATTATTTACTTTACACATTTCTTTTTTATCACTTTCATTATTTCATGTAATCAATTGTTTAATCCATCAACATGATCATTGGATTATTTTAAAAATCACTCTTTCTTATATTATTCTCTTTATATAATCCTAAATATTTATATCAATCCACTTTTAACTTTTATTTTTTATCAATTTGTATTGTTTTAATTATTTTAAACCTGTCAAATTGTGGTTTTTAATTGCTGAGAATAATTTATGTTTTCATGGATGATCTCCAATTTTGTGTAAAGGTTTACTTATATTGTGTAGTAGAGTGGCTGACCTAGGACATCTCATAAAGAGTCCGTAATTAAAGCATTATACTAAATTCATTTTAAAAATAATATTAAAATTAAATAAACACATTAAATAAAGTTATTTATGTTTATAATCATTTATTAATCATTAAAATGTAAGTTGAAATATTTTTTTTTATTTTTTAAATTAGATTAAAAAAACAGAATGCGAAGATGAATTTTAGAAAATATTTTTTAAAAAGGAATAATAAATGTAAATGTACCCATTCACATAATAATTAATCACAATCAAAAAAATTATAATCCACTTAATTATGATATCATAACTTTGTAATACCCAAACCGTATTTGATTTTACCACATTCACAATGATGTAATTAATTGAACCCTATGATAGATTCAGAACATGCAATCGTAACACCCTGCCTTGATTTTAATTCCAAGTCTAGATTATGTATAGTAGATAATTAGTGATCTTCATAATTTTACATGTGAGGAATAATTGAGTTTTGGAAAAAAAATTAACATTTAAAATTAATCCTCTTTATTTTTCACTGATTAAGATCACACTCTCACAATTCACACATTGCTCGACCTCATGTGTTTTTGTTAATTGTTCAATTGACTGCGTAGTTTATTTAAATTTAAAACTCAATTATATTATCATATTTTTTTTAATTTAATTAGCTCATTGATTCAATAAAATTTCAAAGAAGTTTTGAATTAGGTCAATTACTACGAAATATTACTCTTCCATGGGTGATGTGGTCATCATAAAATCATCTGTCATGAGCAATGTTTTTGAAATGGGATAAAACAATAATATTTATACCCTTTATTTTGAGCCTATAGGGTATGATAATAGAAAAATAAAATAGATAAAAATATATTAATTGAATGTGAAACAAAGGACATTGCAATGAAAACAAAAATATTACAACATAACGAATGAGAAGAAGGCTTCAATTAATGAATCCTTATTTGAAGAGATCTCCAAATGATTATAGGGAGTTTTAGAACAAAAAAGCTGATAAAATTGATCATTTTGAACTCTGAAATATATGCACTCCACTCCTTGGCCGAACACCCAAATGAGGTTCCGAATGTACCATTTTTATATCCAAAATGGGATGTGGATTTTGGAACCCATGTTTGTATATACCACTTGTATCTTGTTTTTGGACTAATAAATAGCAGTATCATGCCTTGAAAAATGCGAGGAGTTTTTGGTATATCTCTTAACTATCTCCATGTAAAATTTGGATGCCATTGGACATCTGTAAGATGAGATACAATCAAAATATCTTACCTCTCTTTTATCTTTTTGGCAGATTCATTTCTCCTGAGAGCTCAGTTCGGTTGGGCCAAATGATATATGAATTGGAATTGGATATCTTTAGGGGAGTTTTGACCCACTATGTTTTGGATCTGGTCAAAAATATTTTCCCAATTGGATTCTCATATTTCTCAGAATGTGAATGAATGAGGAAAATTGTTCATGGGCATCCAGCCTGTTTTACCCATTTTCCTTCAATGTCGTTCTAGAACCTCCAAATTCCATCCTCCTATATAAAAGATGTCTAAAAAATTAAAATATCATATTTAACCGTGTTTAAAGTAATCTAGTTGGGCGAAATGTGAAACTAAACATGATATAAAATGTGTAATTTACATTTCAAAAGTTATTTGACATAGTGGTGTAATGGTGTAAATGAATAGTAAATAATGGTTTGATAACACCCCCGCAACTAAATATTTTTAATCATGAAAAAAATGTATATAATGTAATCTAGAAATTTTTTGACAAGATATGCATGTTCATATTTCCCAATATATAGTGGAAATATAGAAAACATAATATTCTCATCAAGAAATCAATATCAATAAATTTTAAATTCCCTTCCTCATAAAAAGTATCATGAAAAAATCCTATGATATTAATGATAGTAATTATTAAGAAATAAGTTATGACTCTACTGTGCCATTAATTCCACATGTGTGTGTATGAAAATATTTCAAAATTATATCTATACCCTTTATTTAGTATATTTAGGGAATGTGAAACATTTTTTCTTACCTAGTTTAATTCAACCGAAAAAATCTGCATTCCTTTGCTATTAAATTTTTTGACCCACTCACCTAAGAATTCTCGATATTCAAACCATAATCTCCTGACCTATATATACATAGATGCTGTAAATTTCATCACTCCCCAATTTATTAGGACAATATATATATATATATATATTATTTTGAACCTTTTTGAAGTCTTACAGCTTTCTAATATCATTTACACATGAATAGGTCAATTTGGAATAATAATTAAAAAATTGGAAGTGAAATGAATGTATATATCAACCATTCATATAAGGTGATTTTTTTACATAATTTTCTTATACCTTCAATTGAGTAGGAAAAATTTCACATGTCTTGGCTTTGTGAAAATTTGTGCAGATAAATCATGGACATAATTTACCATGGAAAAATATTACAATGAATGGTGGCAATATCTAAATGGATTTATAATGACACAACAATTTATATCATTTATGACTTCAATTTTTATTAAAATGAACCCTTAACAATGAAATATTTCTCAATATTATCATACTACCAATGAATTTTGAAGACATAAATTTTCCATTTGTTCCCCATATAAATGATCACTTTATTATAATGTTTTTTAAATTTAACAGATAACATAATAGAAAACATTCTTAAAAAAATGAAAATCCTAAATTTCTACCCCAAAATATCCCCCCCCCCACACACCTAAATAATTACATTCCCCAAAATGTGAACCAATGATATGTTATATGAACATGAAAGGAATAATTTTTAATAGTAAAAATATTATAAAAGTGAAAGGGTTAGGTGCATCCAGATATTCGCAAGTGCGGATGAGGTTTTGTAGTGTGAAGAAATCAAATGCATGTGTGGTAAAAACCCCATGTACAACTTCAACCACTACCCATTTTATATGATTATCTTTCTTTTATCCACATGAGTGACCTCCAATACAGCATAAGAAAAATTATTATTTACCAAAAAATTAACCAACTATCTTGAAAAAAACAAACCATACATTAGCATCAGTTACAAATTATAGATAAGGACATTCTGCCCTACATGGAACTCATGTTTCTAGATTAACCTACCGTGAGACTCTTTTTAACTTTACCTATAGATCATTTAGTTATCATATTATGACAATATAGTCTCTTTATTATCTGGAATTTCTAAATTCCATTGAATACAATTTTTTTATGAAATCCATGTTTCATTTCATTATTGCCCAACATGCCCGATGCTCAAACTCCATGGGATGATGATATAGTTTCCCAAAAAACAACTCAAAAGGGGGAAACCTTATGTTGACATAGTAATGGGTTATAGAGTGAGGTGTAAACCTTATGTTGACATTATCATGGTTCTCTAGTGAAGGAGGGGTATAACCGATGATTTTCAATAGTGGTGTGGTCGATCGATGTGGACGATATCACTAGATGACATAAATTATCAGTAGTGGATATAAATTCAATGATAATGATGAAAATTTAAGGTGTATAGGGCTTTTAAATTTTGAATTCAAGATCACATAGCATGTAATCTACAAGGCACACATTGTTTCTCTTTTGATTTGAAGACTAGGGGTTTCAAGATGTAGTTAAATATCACATTACATGTATACCATAATAACACACCATGTTACTTCAGAGTGTACATGATTTGAATTTTACAATAGTACACATATAGTTTTCCCCCATAGACTCACACATTGTCCATTTTAAGAGTATATTCTTTGTCTGTCTAAGAACAGTCAATGAATTGATTTATGAACAAATAGACCATTCAATTCGTGAGTAACATATCCAATGTATGATAAAAGGATGAAATATATTAGATGTCTTACCATGACCGGGTGATAACCATACACCCCCATTTTATACTATATGTTATAAAGAACATGTTATGTCGAGGTACATTTCCACTAATATACTTTCTCTAGTACATTCTTTTTTTTCTAACCAATGTTTTAGAATCGAGAAATGAAATATTTTTCTGAAAGAATTTTATTGTACATATTACAATAGTGCAAGGATTTTTATAATTTAAGGCCATTCATGATGTGTTTTTATGTAGTCTGTATATATTATCTCTATGAAAAGGATAACAAGGTTCAGGTCAAGAATTTATAGCAGAAATGTTTTTTAGTTACAACCTGGATGAAATCCTTATATCAAAGGAATATTTCTCTATAAAATTGATGGAGTTAAAGTACTCCCTCCAATTATAGGGTGTAGTTCCCCATTACATACATAGGGTATATATAATTCCATTGAAAAATCTTTATTATTGGGTTTCGTCCCTCGAGTGATAGATTTTGTTCACGTACTCCCTATTCGACAACTATATGTCACAGAATTTTCCCACATATGAAACATGGAGGACAAATACTCACCCAATATGCTTATGTGGGGTCCTATATCTAGGGAACATGCCACTACCTCAATTTAAATAAATTGTTCTTGCTGTGTTTTTTTCCCAAACTATAATTGTAGTGGTGGATTTAAAGGTATGCATACTGGTATATTGAATGTTTTGGTACATTTAATGTCTATGTAATTTAAATTTACTTTATTGTATAAATTAAATATATGGCTATCGACTAATTTTTTCTATATGTAATTGTTTTTAATAGTTCTTAATGTGTATTTGAATATTTATTTTTCCTATTTCTGGGGGTTTTTATCTAGTTTATTATTCTTAACTTATACATTTTTAGGGAAACCTAGTAGATATTTTTATATTCACCCCTTCACATGACATCATTTCAAAGTGTGTTTTTTTGTTATAGATGACTCACAATATGGTGGTTTCCTTAGTGGATATGGAAATAGTGAAGATGAGATTTAGCATCACCCTATAATGTTTGACTCTTACATGTTATGTTAGAGAACATTCTAGGATAATGTAAAAAGAGTGGGTGATTTACCTTGTCATGGGTCTGGAAGACTTTGGGATACTAGGAACATTATTAATCTCCTATTATTTATTTTTAAATAATTTATTTATGGTTATGAATATTGGTGTCGGTCACATGGATTTTTTTCTTCATAATGGATTTTATATTTGTACTATCATTAGTTCTTTAATTTTTATTGGTGGTATTTTGATTTTTTATTGGTGATGAATATCATGTTTTCTGTTCTCATTGCGATAATTCATCCCATATGTGTGTTCATTTTTGTTTCGAGTCACTACCCCTATCCTATTAGATGTTTTCTTGAGGATTCATTCTTGGTAAAACCACCATCCCGATAAATCCATAGTAGGTCAGTTTAGGTTAGTATGAAAAAATTATTCACTCAACATACATTATATTTCTTGTTAATTTTTTAATATTTATTGATTTATTATATTTTGGATTTTATTTATCTCTCAAATTTTATATAATTTTATGGAACAAATTCAATTATCTAGAAATTTATTTTTATAAAACAATATTCTGTTACAGATTCTGGAGTTTCATAAATCCAATTTTTGTGCTTCCCAGACATTCTATTTTTCATTTTTACTTTATAATTATTCTATAATTTCATGATTTAATAAAGAATGTTTTAAATAAAAGGATTTAATTTAGAATTTCAATTTAATACCCCACTTAAAACTGTATATTTGGAATAATAACTCAAGTTAACTACACCACCACTGATAATATATATCAGTGTTGGTTTTTTATTTTCATTGGTTTATTCCATATGTGGTTTTATTTAATATTTTTTATTTATAAAATGTCTGACATAAATTTATGTTGTAAAAAATGATGAAATTATAATGTTAATTAAATTGTTATTATTTCTCCCAGAGTTTAACATTGAAATCCATGATAAGAATGAAACTAAAAAATTAGTGGTGGGTCATATATTAAATGAATGAATTACCTTTCCTTGATAAAGACGTGGAAAAAAATCCATTACAATCACATTCTTTTAAAATAATATCTTATAGAGGTTATGGTATACATAATTTTCCAAATTAAAGGAAATAAAATTAATACATCTTAATCTATCATTCCAAAAACAAATATTTTTCTAAAATATGTGAAACAATAAATCTTGTAAAATCCCAATTGATTATCCTATGGTGATGTTATAATAAGGAATTGAATTTTTTGATTTTTATGTCTAATGTATAATATAATTTTTTTCATTCATCTCAATGTAGAGAAAATAACACAATGGAAGACACCATTTATAATGTGTTCTAATTCCTGATTTATTATATATAATGTATATATATTCTCAAGGATTTTTATTAATATGTGATATTTTCAAAAGCTTTAGGAATATTTTTGAATTTTTAGAATTTATAGAATGTCCATTTTTTAATGTTAATCTCAATGATGTTCAGAGTATTGATTAAAAAGTTCCATTACCAAAATTATTTGATATTTATTATAGAATATTTTTCTTAAACTATATACCCAAATGGGTTAAAACCATAACCAGAATACAAAACATTTAAAAAATTATTTTTATCATATTTATAGAGTGACATTTCCAACCATTACAATGTATTTAGGGTTCTCATCAGTGATAAGAGAACATATTTTTACAATTCATTATTTAATAATTTCCATCTGAATTAAAGTATGTTATATAACATTGGAACACCTTACCACCACTAATAAAATGGATGATTTTAATATTATAATTAGGCATTAAAGTATATTAAAATGAAAATGGATATAGATTTAAGAAATCATAGGAGAATAATCTTTATCCACCTCATGGGATTTCCACACTGCTAACGAAACTCTGCACGTTATGTCATCTTACTAGTGAATTTTTGGAAAACTATACAACATTGTGGTTTAAATGAAATATAAATCATATTAACTCGTTAAATTTCATAAAATTTATTTTAATATTAACAAAATGGATATGTGATTCGAAATTATGGAACATTTTGACTTCAAAATAAAATATTATGATAATACATGTTTTACAAGGATAGTAACAAGGATCATTATGACTATATAATCAATAAAAATAAGGTTCATATTAGTGACAATGTATTGATATAAAATTCATTGTTTGAATTATTTCCTTATGGTAGTTTAGGTTGAGTACTATAATACCCAATATATGGATTGAAAAATGATTGGTGAATGATATTACGATATGGTTGTTGATGTTTATGATGATGTAATTCCGGGAATCTATGGGATTGTTGTAATGAATTATCTTAGGGAATGTGTGAAAATATAGAAATTTTAAGGATATTTATTAAATAATTTTTTATTTAAAAATTTAAATGAATAGTTAAACTAGAATTTATAATGTAATTTGTATGAATTATTAAATTATAATTGATGAATGGTTTATGTAAGTGAATTTATAATTAATAAATTACTAAAAGAATTTTTTTATACAGTATATCAATTTTTGGGTTCTTATGTGAGATAAAGATTCCTAGGACATAGTTGTGTTAGTCAAGTGTCATGTAGGATGACAACTGTAGTTCATGTATAAGATTAGGTATTTCTCTCTTGTTCTCTTGTTTTTAATATATATATATATATATATATATTATTTTTTATTTTTTGATTTCATACACTCAACCACATGAGTTTGTAAAGAATATAATGCCCAAATTTTTTGGGTTCGTGGTTATTTCCCCAACATCCAAGTCATTGATGGAATGGATGGATAACTTCTCCCTCTTCTGTTGTCACCGTTAGACAGTTGTATAATGTGTAAACAATTCTTGAGCTATGATGGATTTGGTTGTATTTTATGTTTCAAAATATTCTATGACAAATCTTGGTTCTTCTATACATTTATCTTTAGGAAATGGTTTCTTGAGGTTGTAGGAATTACATATATCTATATATAGTGACTATAGACTCTTATACAGGTACGTATTTAGTTTGTAGTGGATTATGGTATAGTGTATGATACAAGCGATGTAGTGGAATCTTTATTTCTAAACTGACCTAGATATAAAGTGATGTATGTGCATAGTGTGCAAGATAAAATGATGATTTAGTCACCAATGGGGATATATGTCTTATGTATGGTATTGTAACACATGAAATTTGGAATTCTGGTGTGAGAGTGAAAAACAAATAGAGAATGGTATATGAGTAACCTTTCATATATATTTTATTTTTATATTTAAATACCTACATCTACATGTCACATGGTTGTAAATCCTTATTGAGGTTGGGATAGAGTTAACCTCATTAGGTAATGAGGTGGTTTCATTTTTTTATTCATTGGGGTTTGGTATACTTTTTTCTCATTTTCAAGATAGGGTTTATGTTGATCCTACTCTGTATTTATGTATGCTTTCCTCATGTATATATATATATACTATTTTTACATTTGTTGGAGTCATTCATTGATCGATCATGGGGTTACTAGATCACTGAGTTTTTTTGGTAGTTGTTGGAGAATTGTTGTCACTACCTAGGATCATTTTGGTATTTCAAATTGTTTCTAATTGTATGAAATTACATTTATGAATTCAGATTGTTTATTTATTTCTATTTTTATTTTATTTCTAGATTTAATTTATATCGTATCCAAAAATTTATATATTGATGGTAATTCCTCCCTTTTATATAAAATTTTTACCCTCAATGTTAGTCTCTAAAATATGCCATATCAGAAGGGGGATTCACGGGTCACACCATTCTATTCAGTAATGACCATAATGGGGAATAAGTGGATGAGTACATGATAAAGTGGTAATAGATATGATGGGTGAGAGATAGGATAGACTACGTGGATATGCATCAATTTGGATTACATTAGTTGTTTTGGACATAATATTAACTGGACATACAGAGTGACGTAATTGATAAATATTAGCTACTAAATTAGAATTTAAGGCCCCCTGTGATTCGATAAAATGACCATAAGTTTATTAAATGTACTATGTTAAGGGTTTCCACTTGTTTGGCTAATACCTATGTAAGTATCATGCATCCATATTTCTATTTACATTTGTTTGAATAGAATATACAATGGGAAATAGGAGGAATCTTAAATAATCAATCGGAAATATACCTTATAGAAAATTAATGGGTTCATAAAAATTTAATATTTTACTATAGTCTTGTTGAAAATGAAAATGATTCCTAGAATGGGACACTCTAAAAGTATTGGTTCATGGGCCTATAGAAGCTTGAGGTCTTCATTTTAGATGTATAGACTATGTATTGTATGAGAGTGGTATCAATTTCCTTCAGTTTAATATTTTCATAGAGGGTACACTGAGATTTATTACTGGTTACTGTACTTGATTGTGTATCTAGAGAGTTGGAGTATCAATTTTTGGGCATCTGTTATTGTTATTTGAATTGGTTTTAAAAAAATTAATAGTTTTATAAGTTTTGATAAATTACTCTCCATCAATATTTATTAAAATCTCTTATTAATTTTTGAAGTGTGTTATTTAACACTATTAAATTGGTAAGTGTTTTAATTAAAAAAAGATTCTTTTAATTTAGAAGATTTATTATGTTTATGAAAATTTAAAGAGTTTACAATTCATTGGTGTTTTAATGAATGAATAAAATTTTGATTATATTTCTGAAAAATGTGTTTTAATTATTTTTTTAATGTTATATGTAAAACGTTATAATGATACTAATTTTTTTGACTAAACATTAATTTATTAAATTAAAAAAAATATTTCATTCATCCAATGTACATTGGATAGACCATAAAACACATAAAATATTCATTAAGGTAAACTATTTGGGATGTAAAAATATTGGAATTCCAAAAAAGAAGGTTGGGAGTAAGAGTTTATAGTACACACCTGTAGCAGGTGGGGACCTTTTATAAGGCCTCATGGTGTGCGCGCCATCTATAAAAAAGGGTGGGATAACTCGGTTGTCGTTCTGTGGCCAATGTTCGTGTGCATTGTGTTTTTAACATGAAATTATGTTTAGTAGAAAATGAAAGTTATACTACTCATCCACCTTATGTTCATTTATATTTGGGATCTAAGTTAAAAAAATTCATATTCAATTTCCATCATCCAATCAATTCTTTTTAAATCATACTACTAGATTCTTTTTCATATTCTGCACATATATTTTTTCTAACCCCATCCATTCTTATTTTAACCCTATGGGATTAATTATTAATCATCTTCTCAACTATCCCTCTATATAAAAATATTCATTTTCCACCAATGTTAATCTTAAATTCAATAACTTTCAAGTTCAAAACGTTGAGCAACTTGTTCATTTTTTTTCAGAATTATGATTCTATGTCACTTGATCTCAATTATTCTTTTTTACATGTTCAATATTTTTTTTAAATAAAAATTTTTCATCTTCTTATTCCCAGTAACATCTTGTATCTTTTTGTTCGAGGACATACTCAATTATTTTTTCATTGAATAACCATTTAAAATGCCAATGGTGGCTGATTCGACTAACCATTTCAAAATTTTACCATTGGGTCCTAATTCACCATTAGATACCAATAGTGGGTCATGATCCACCAATGTATAAAAATGATGGTTCATTGACCTACCTCTAGGTTTTCAATGGTGAGTGAATTTACTCACTGTTGACATTAATGGTGAGACATTTTACCCATGATTAGAAATATTCGGTGAGTTATTTCTTCAGTGGAATGTTCTTCTAGTTGGTTGTTCATAACCTTGGTAGGTGCTTTTTAAATATTCAATACGATCATTTCTATATTCCTATATTTTACTGCTATATATACTCATTCTATTTTTTTTTTGTCAGTTTTTTTATTTGTTTTTACCAACATCTTCTTAGATTGATTTTATGTTCAGGTAAGAACTTATTTGTTTTCTGAAATAGCTTCATAGTAGAATTATTTTGTTCTTCGATTCTACGTAGTTAACTTTATATATGTTTTTTTCATCATAAGACTATTTTATATATTTTATCACCCAATTCTTTCTATTTTTATTTTTTATCAGCTGGGTCTTTCTTATGATTTTTATGACCACAGAGCTCTTTATTTTAGATTAATAAATGATTTATTATAGATTATTACACACAATACAACTCATAAGATAAATAATTATACTGTATTTTGGAATTAAGTTAATTACATAAAAACTTAAAATAAAAATGAATCCCCTTTTTTGAAATCATCCTTAATATGTTTGTACATTAAACTCCGTGGGATAACTAGGGGACATACATAAGAAATGGGTGAGTTATAAATCCCATCGGGGGAATAAACACAGAATTACATGAAGACATTAACTCATGTTTGAAAATAGGTATACAAATTGGGAATAAAATGTGTGAGAATCATAAATATTAATTATGAGGCATGATATAACATGATAATCATAAAAGGTAAAAAGGGAAATTTGGAAAAAAACACAAAACAATACATCATTAATATAGGTCAATGATAAAATCCAAGACATAATCATGTAAAATGTCCCGTATTAGATTAGGTTAACTCAATAATACCATTAATAAAATCTCACGAGACATTAACATTACCCAATTCATTGTAGTTCTATATAATTCTGAGTCTACTTGTCACATTCATTTCATTATCATTCTTAGGGGTGCAACAATGATTATAGAACATGGAATAATTCTTCAAAAAATTTAATTCCCCAATCATGGAGTTTGGAATAAATTAATATATATCCCAAATCAAATAAGTATATGTACGTAATGGTGAACACTGTTGAAGGGAATTGGGTATGGTTATTAACTACAAATATTTCTAGCATAGAATCCCATAGTGAAATTTCGGCAGTATAACTGGGGAATATAAATTTTCAAAGAGGGAATAAATATATTGAAAGGGATCTATGATCATTTAGAAATAATAGGGTATGTATGGTTCATTTGGAAATACACACCCTAAAATTTGGAATTTAAAATAAATGGTCCTAAAATGACGAAGATTCGTGAATGAAGGGGATAAAGATAGGATTCATTAACATGAGAGTGTGGCAAAAAATGTTGGGGATGAGATTTTTGAGAGATTTGGGGAACCTTGAGTGGAATCTAGAGAAGGGATTGAAGAGTACAGATGTTCTAAAATTATGTTTAGTGATTTTATAAGGGATCTTTGGTGGGGGGTTTGGTGGGTTTATATATCAGAAGTGACGGAAGTTCTTTATTATTTCCCAAATGTAGCTTTTATACTCTCTATAATAAAATAACAAGAAAAATAAAACATTCCAAGGTTGTATACCACAGTTTCTACCAAAGAGGTTTAAATTTAATTATTTTATAAGGAATAGGGCCGAAATTATTAAAATATTACATGTGTTGATGTCGAGGTGAGCCTTAATCTTAAAGAGAGCATTTTAAAATGGAAAAATATATTATAGGTATTGGAGGATTTATAATTGCTTTATAATAATAATAAAATAAACTTAAAATAACATTATTTTAATTTTAAAACATATATTTGGTTATGGATACCATTTATAATATTTATTATATCACTTTTGGGTCATTATGATTTCATAATACACACTGTATATTTAAATAGTTTTAGTTTTTTACTCAATAGAATGAATATCTTGGAAAATTAGGAAAAATTCACAATCGGATAATTATGAAGTAATTAAAACAAAAATAATATTTAATTTATAAACAAATAATTTTCTAAATATTTTTATTATCATGTTTAAAATAATAATCAACATTTATTGAGAAGTGATGAGTTTTTTAGCAATAATTGTTTCTTAACACTTATAAAAATTATATTTGACTTCATAAAAATTATATGATAACTTATATTTGATAAATATTATTTAATAATAATATGTTATTAATATATTTATTTCATATCCCTTTAATACACCAGCCGGCTCCTTATGGTTAAGGTGTGCGACTATGAGATTTTTGTGGGGTGGTTCAGGTTATATGGTTTGTGCCAGAATATCAATGAGCATGAACTTATCCTATAAACAGTTTTTCTCATGCTTATGTTATTGGAACTTAGCTTGGCCTTGGATAAGTTTAATGTGAAGTGATGTTATATCCCTTATAAGCTATAATAAATGAGATTTATCGGGTACAATCATACTTTTTGAGGCCATCACTTCCTTTTTCTATGTATGTAGGATTTGTTAAAACACGATATTTATACTAATCATATGATCACTAGTCAATGTCTATATTATCAGTGGATATAATGCTTAAAACTCTTATAAATTTGATAGGATATAATAAAACAAATGAATTTTATGTATTTTCCATAACCATAATACTAAATGATAAATAAAATTAAATCATAAGGGAAAATCTATTTATAAAACACCGGGTTGTTACAATAATCGAACCATTAGAAATTTCACTCTAAAAATTTTCATTTTCCACACTTAAATATATTAGGGTAGTTCTGTTTCATCACTTATTCCTGTTACCATATTGTTTATTCAACCCTGTCATTTCTCCACAACACTTGAACAAGGTGCATTGTCTTATTCAATATAACTTTAGCTCTATGATCTACAGTCTTCACTAGATGCTCTACATAGGGACTTTCATTATGAAACAGTACCATATCAATATTGAGAACATGTGAGATGTTTATTATGTAATTCCTCAAGAGGGTTACATGAAATAAATCATGTACATGATATAGATTAGGTAGAGTTGCTAGTCAATAGGCCCCCATTCAGATATGATCAAGGTTATCAGTGGGGTTAATGTATCTTTGACTATGATTTCCCTTATTCGAAAATTTCATGACTTTATTCTTGGAAGATTTGTATTGGAATACCATGTTTCCAACATCAAACTCTAACTCTCTTATACAATTGTAAACATATATATTTTTTCAACTCCGAGAAGCCTTGATGTGTTGTTAAATAGTGTTGAACAATTCCACTATATTCTTGACCATTTCATGACCTAGTAGTTTTTGTTCCCCATATTATCCCCAAAAGAAGGTGTTATTCACCTCTTCCCATATAGGGCTTCATTTGGTTTCATTTCATTGATTGATTTTAAAATTATATTGTATGAGAAATTGAATAGAGGAATATATTGATCACATCCTTCCATTAAAGTCATTTTACTATTCTCTCAACATTTCCTAGAGTGTCTAGATAGTCTTCTCATATTGACCATTGGTTTGGTGGTGATATATCATGATGAAGTTCAACTCAGTGTTTAGATAGTGTTTCATACACTTTTAGAACATGGATGTAAATTTTGGGTCTTGATCTGATATAATCGATTTCTTGGATTAATGGAATCCTTCCATTTTTTAATATTTATCCTTATTTTTTAATCGAGTGAGAATTTATATTGAATTGCAATGAAGTGTTCTATCTTGGTAAGATGGTCCACCATAACCTAGATAGCATTATTTACTCTTAATTTATTCAGGGAAACAATGAAAAATTTCTTGGTGATGTTTAATATTTTTCATTTAGGTATGAGTAATTGTTTAATAACCCCCTTGTATTTTTTCTTTTGGGCCATCACTTACTAATATACAAGATATCATGTTGTATATTATATGATCTCCTTCTTCATATTGTACAACCAATTATGATATCAAGGATCTTGAAGCATATCTTTGATATCTAGATGCATGGAGAAGGTCGAGTTCTAAAAATCATTCAATAACACCTTCTTCAACATAGGATTTTATAAATTATAAAGTCTTATCCCAATTATTAAAACCCTATCTTAATTAACAATGAACACCATGCATTTCCAGTTTCTTATATTTTCCACTTTATTATGCATTACCTCGTCGTATTTTTTGGTATAATTTATCTTTTCTAGAAGGGACAATTAAAAAATCATCTATTAATGGATTACTAATGTTATTTATTCTATAGTTCAAATTTCCAACCATTTTATGTCTAATAGGATTGTATCCTTCTCAATTATCATAAATGTTAATATTGATGGATCCATTTTACATTGATAATATTCCATAATGATTTATTTCTTATTATATTAATGGATTGAAAATTTATAGTCATTTATAAACACTGACCATCTTCATTGTGATATATTCATAAATTTCAATGTCAATATATACTTTAGTATATAAGGATCCATATATATTATACACATCTCCATAATGATTTAATGTCTCCATATGTTCAACAAGAATATCACTAATATAAAATATAGATCATTCATTGGGTAGTTATTTTATGGAACATTCAATTACATAAAATCATAGGCTAGCACTTTTTCATTCGTCATTAGCACACAACCCAATCCCTTCATCATAGAATTATTGAATACAATAAATATGTTATAAACATGTTGGTAGTGAGAGTAAAACCATAGGGATAAGCTTATTTTTCATCTCCTTTCTGACCTATTAACAATCATCATTTCATGAAAACTAAAATTCTTTCTGAGTTAGCTTGTAAAGAGGGTTTAAAGTCATGTTAAATATCTCACAAATCGATGACAATACCTAGATAATCTAGAAAAACTACAGATATCTTTCACATATATTTGACTCAGCAGTCCTCCAACTGATTTTGTCTTCTAAGGGTCCACATACTTCCCATTTCATGTGATTATGTGGCCAAATAGTGAGAATTCATTCAAAATATTACTCGAAACTTGTTTTACATGGCATAAAGAATCTCTAATCATATGGTCTTTAGAATAGTCCTCAGATTCTCCTCAGGTTCCTTTTTTCTTTTAGATTATATTATAATATCATATACAAAGACTACCAAATGAATTTCGTGGTAATATTCAAAGACCCTATTAGTGATGTCTATAATGAGTTATGGAAAATTAGTGCTTTCGAATGGCATTACTATGAAATCATATTTCACATTCCTCGTATGAAAATAATTCATGGGGATATCCTCTTTTTCAACCTATATTAGAAATATCATTACCAAATATTGAACATGAAGAGGTATCATTCTCCCTATATCCATCTAAACTATTCATCAATCCATGTAATATGATACTTATTATTTATCATAATCTTGTTGTGATCACCATAATAAATTCAGAGGTGTATTGAACCATTAGTCTTATTAATAATTAGGACTAGTTCACCCCATGGTGATGCACTTATGTGTATTAACCATTCATCCATATTTCCTTGTAGTTGTTTCTACAACTCCTCATGCTCCACAACATCCATTCTATATGGATTCTTTGATAACAGTAACACCATAGCTATAAGATCGATTGAAAATTCAACCTATCATCTAGGAGGAAGACGAAGAATTCTTTGGGAAACACATTAGAATATTCCATATGAATGGGAATGTCATTAAGGATGATCCTCTCCTTATACTCAATAAATTGGCCTAAATCATCTTTCCTGTTGGGAAATAATTTCAATGATTTTGATGCTGGTTCTAAAAAATATTCAGTCAGACCAATAAATTTGTATAAAAATATAGGACAATTCATGATATAGAATGTGATTTCCTACTTGTGGAATTTTATGCTAGCTCTATATAGGGAAAGCCAATCCAAACATATAATTACATAAAATTCCACCAAATGGAGTATCACAATATTCAATAGGATGTTCATCCCCAAAAAATATAATGTCAATGAGTTATATACATGGGATGAATTAATTTCACTATTTTATTTATTCACTAACAACACTAAATCCATGATTTGTTGTGGTGTCTGAATAGTTCTACTAATCTTTTGTGATAAAAAGGAATGTGTAGAACGAAAATCAAATAGACTTTTTTCTATTAATGAATTAATAATCATCATACCTATCAAAACATAATTTCTAGGATCCATCATAGGGGTTGTGAGGGTAAAACATATCCCTTAATACATTGGAAGTTGTTGGTTGTCCGAGATAAACCTTAGCATAGTGAATTGGTTTGAAAATTTTTGTAGGTCCTAGTAGTTTATATAATGATCAATGTGTTGATGTTTGACTAGACCATTCCCCTCCTCTATCACATTAGTGGGTTTCTCCCATCGATAATCTCTTGTTTAGAGTCCATATTTCCCTCACCTAAATCATTTTTTCAATCCCCTTAGGAAATTTATGATGTTCTTTTTTCCAAATAGTTGACATGTGGGGTGTTGAATGTTTTTAGCACCATTACATTTCTCTATAATACTACCAGAATTAAACTAAACTTTCTTCTTCTCCTCCCCATGACACCCTTGAGATTCCCTGATCACCATTTTGACTTTGATGTGACATCAAAAAATTTCATCCCAGCAATCACATTTTATCATCGCGAAGTCTTTTTATAGACTATTTTTTATCCCACCGAAGAAGAGATAAACCTTATTTTCTAAGGTAAAAACAAATCTAGAGACATATCATGCAAGTAGGTATATGGTCTCTTTATACACCCCAATAGATTTATCCTATTTGTTCCTAAGGGAATGAAATTCCTTTTCCAAATTAAGTTAGAGAGTTCAAGGAATATATTTATCAGAAAAAATATTCAGAATCACTTCCACCCCATCACTTTGACATGCTCCTATGAATTCTTATTCTTGAGAAATGTCCACCACTAATCTGATTCTCCATCAATATGGTAAAAACTTAGTGAAACCTTCTCTTAATTCTTACATTGAATAATGGACAAGATCTTCTCAATGGATTTGATTCATTGTTTCACGATGAAGGGATCACATGATTCATTAAAAGTTAGAGGTCTTTTTTGAAAAAATGTCTCAATTATCTTGTTCATTATTATGGAGATTTGGTGCCTCTTCTTGACAAATTTTTCTATTCTGATGTCAATATAACTTAGATATAATCTTTATAAAGATCATGATTCCTCATCACATCAAGATAGGTATCTCATTGGGGTTGTCCTTACAATTTACGTTGCATTGGTTGTTTTCCTGATTCCTTATATTCTTTGTCAATGGCTAGAATAAATAATAAATTAGGGATAAATTATTTTAAACTAGTAAGAACATTAATAGGAATGTAATTACTTTAAAGGTATAAAATATAAATTAAATTTATTTCATTAACATATGAATTTCTTGGATTCAATCTATGTTATTCGTGATCTATATCCTAACATATACTCTTATGGAACTATTTTTTGTTCCCTCAAAAATGATTTATAATGAGATTATGAGTTTTCTGAAGTGTATCCCCTTGGAGTGCCAGACTTTTTATGCTGCAAATCTCATTTTCATGCATGAGTTCTTGATTATGTCTAGACCAACGTGGTGTTTTTTTGGTTTTACCCTTATATGTACTTGGGTCATTTCCACATCCACTTATAGTAAGTAAACAAGGATATATTTTCCTTATAAACCAATTATTATATAATTTACCAAAATATATGGATGATTAATTATACTTGTTTTTATACCTAAGGATTTCACTAGAGTTTTTGAATCCTAAACCCAAAAATAACCGATCTTTTTTATTGATACAAGTTTTGACAACACTTTTCATTATTTCAAATTAATAAATGATTTATTTCATAATATTAGATATAATACAACCAAAAAGAAAAATAATAAAAGTGTATTTGTGAATTTGGTATAGTACATAACATCTTAAAATTGGAAATACAACATCTTTTTGGAAAACATCCTTAACATTCTGGTACATAACCCTGAATTGGATAACTTGGGGAAAATCATAAGAAAGGGGTGAGCTATAAATCCCAGTAAGGTAATAAACATATAAAAAATAAAATAGTAATACATGATAGAAAATGGGAATATAAATGGTTAATAAAAGGAGTAAGAATCACAAACTTGAAAAATGGGATATGAAATAATATGTTAATCACAAAGGCTACATGGGAAATTTGAAAACAAATTCAAACAATGCATCATAAACATAGGTCAAAGAAGATTTCCAAAATAACAAGATGTGAAAATTATTTTTGTGGATTAGGTTCACTACCTAATCCAATTCCTGACATATCATGAGCCTAAAACATTAACCTACACATTGGAGCGCTATACAATTTCAGGCATACCCGTAACTTTAATTTCATTCTCTTGCTTATGTGTTCCACAAAGATCATACAACATTGAATAATTTTTCATCACTTATTTTTCCATGAAAAAATCATGAGGAGAATATACATTTAATTTCACAATAAAATAATTATATGTCCGTCAATTTTAACACCATTTAATGAAATTGGGTGTGAGTGATTTCTAAACTTGTTTTATCATGGAATACCGTAGGGAAATTTCTATAGCGTAACAGGGGAACATAATTGTTCATGGGAGAACATAATAATAATTAAAGGGGTATAAATACAATTAAAAATAATAATGTTAGTATAGTGAATTTGGAAAAAAAACACCCCAACATTTGGAAATAAATATAAAAGAGAATAATATGAATAATATTCATGAATATATGGGTGAAAGAGAGGATCCCTTACCTTGAGATTGTGACACTAAATGAATGGTTTTACCTTATAGGGAGCTTTGGGGAATGTTGTAAGTACACTATAGAGTGGGGGGGATTATAGAAGTGATCCATGGATTTTGAGTGAAGATAAATGGGATCTTGTGTGAGTTTATATAGGAAAAGTGAGGGGAGTTCTTTATTATTTCCCAAACAATGTTTTGGGACTCTCTATAATAAAATATATAAAAAAACAGACCATCAAATGGTTTTTTGTCATGGTTTCTGCCAAAGTGGTGTGTATTTCATTATTTTATAACTCCATGTTCTATATGTATTAAAATATTACTCTTTTATATGTGGTGGGGAGTCATACTCTTAACGAAAAAACATAAAACTATAATATAAATTATAGGTTTTACAGGATTCAGAAATGATTTATAAAATTGATAAAATCTACTGAAAATAACATTATATTAGATGTAATACATATATTTGATTATGGATATCATTTATATTATTTATTATATTGCTCGTGGGTCATTATAATTTCACAATACACATCGTATACTGATTCAATATTTAATATTTACTCAAAAATTCAACTATCTCAGAAAATTATGAAAAATTATCCAATAGATACTTGTTTAGTTATGATTTAAAAAATATTATTCATTTACTAAAAATAAATTTCAAAAAATTTGTACTTTCAATTTTAGACTAATAATGGACATTTATTGAGAAATGATTTTTTTATCAATAATTGTTTTTGAACCTTAAAAACAATTAAATTTTACTTCATAAAAAATATAATATTTGATATTTGATAAAAATTATTTAATAATAATATTTTATAAAAAAATTATTTATTATTAAAAAATTAAATAATTCAACAAAAATTAATTCTTTAATTTAATTTGAGTATTTAACAAAAATTCAATTTTTGATTTATTATATCAATATCAAAATAGTTTATAAGGTAATGATTAGAAGTAAATATAATCATTATTCTATTAAAAATAGAATTTACATATTCATATTATTAATTTATTGATATATATCCCTTTAATAAACCAAAAAACACCATGAGGGTATTGTGCACAATTGTGTGATTTTTATGGGGTGGTTCAGTGCACATGGTTTTGGTCTTAATCTTGATGAGTTTGAAATTCTCCTATAAATGGATTTTATCATGATTAAGTTGTTGGATCACATCTTGGGCTTGGTCAAGGGAAAATCTCAGTGTTCTTATATCCCTTAAATGATATGATAAATGGGATTTATAGGGTACGATCCTACTAGTTGAGGCCATCCCCTCTTTTTTCTCTATCAATTGGATTTTTTAAAACCCTATATTTATACAAGTCATGTGACCACTATTATTATTTTTAAAAAATTGGAATGGTATGTCATGATCTATTTATCCTCAATTGTAACCCGTTAGTTAGTCTTGACTCTCCATTCTATCTTCCAATGGTATCTCAATGACCCACCATTAGTGGAAATTTTATTTTTCAAATTTTATTTTTCATCTGATTTTATTAAAACTAATTCCTTTGATAAATTAATTTTATTGTATGTTGTAATAAATATTTATATTATAATGAATTTAATTGTAAAATTATTTCATACACATTTTTACAATAATGTTAAAATCCATATGTTGTTATGTTCAACTTCATATTTTATTGCATGTTCTATTCATATTTTTTTTACAATTACTATATACTTGTAAATTGATTAAAATATTTTTAGTTAATATATTAAATTTATTTTTTAACTAATCAATAAATATAATTATTAATTGTAATTTATTGTTTTTCATTGAGGATTTAATAAAAACATGTAATAGAAATTTTATTAAACTAAATCTAACTAATAATGTCATGTAGATATTGTTAATGTACTCACAATTCTAGGATATTCGTTTTAATGACCCGTGAGATATATTTTAGGAAAAAAAAATACTTGTGAAGATCATTGATTTAGATGAACGATCATACACCTTCAAAATTATAATACATTCTGAATTTTTAAAAATTGTATGTCACTTATCCTTTCATGTTGTGAACATCAAAGGACTCCATCTTCGATATTATTCCATATAAGTGACCAAAGATCATAATGATTAAACTTCTTCTACATTATGATTATCCTTTCCCCCTGTATTTGTTTGATTTAATAAATATTTATTTTTTCAATTTTAATTTTTCATATGTGGTTTCTGCTTTCCCAAATAAGGATCGGGTTTTCAAATTACTGGTTATACTTCCACCCAAATTGATATTTGGGTTGTTTCTCCAGACCAAGAGTTATGATACATACTAGGTTGAGACTCCCATAAAAATATTGGATTATTCCACTAGGATAATTAAAATAATGTGTCTCTAATAAGGTTCTCACTCCTTTAAAGGTGAGTTTATTAGTGGGAATCGATCTCCACAAAAGTAGAAAATATTGAAGAGTGGACTAGGATCTTAGTGATCTAAACTACTATACATACTTCTGTTAATTAATTTTTATTTCCGTCTGATCTAAACTCAATAAAATTTCACTCCGTACAATTTACTATTTTATAAAATCTTTTTGTAAAATTTATTATTCACCCCTCCCCCTCTAGTCATATATTCCATCAATATCTATCCCAAAACCATGACTATTTTACTATTATAATGGAGAAGTTTTGATAATATGTTCAAGATGAGTTTTTTTCTTTGACCATGAAGGAGGCTTGCATGCAAGAGATTTTTACTCTCCACCAAGGATGTTCAAGTGTGAGGGAATTCATTTTCTAGTGTAAAAACAGTCCCCAATATTTTTCAAGACATATACTTGATATAGAGGGTATATAGAGGTATTTAAAGGTGTATTCACTACTGAATATCTAGTGTTGGGCCACCCCATTTATGTTTCCATTATATAATTAAATTTTTGAGAAGGAATAGATTATTGACTGGTTACTATTCATAACTGGATTATTGGGGTGGGGTTGGTCTCTATGACTCCATGATAACAGTAGTTGTGTCTTGAGTTTATTAGATTTCTATTACCCAAATTTTTTGATAGCATGGACCCAATTTTATTCATATGAATATCATTTCATTGAGTCTTAAAATTTATGAAACCCTTCTAGATGATCAAACATGGTTCTATTTTACTATGAATGTATTTTCTAACAGAACAATGTATTCCCAACCATAATCTATAATAATTGTGGGTCTGGAATACATCTTAAGGCTCACCAATTGATAAAAAATCCACTTTTATAGTAATTGTTATAGGATGATATAGTTTATTATCAATGAAGAGGGGATATGGTATGTCAACGAAAGAACAATAATGCTCCTTGTTCTAAAGTAGTGTGAGTAGAACATGTCCATGAAAGTGATTTCCATAAATATAGAGAGATTGAGGAGTATGTCATGGTTAGATGCATAAATTATAGTTTCCAATGATAAGAGATCCATACATCACGTGAGGATTTATCTATATATTTACTACACTAGGGTATGATTTGTTTTAGACACTTGATAAACACAGTCATTCATTACACCTTTATTAGTCTATGCATTGGGACTTGAGATACTCAGAATTTTAATGTAGCACCGTGATATTTCTATATATAATTCTCCATTAATCAAAATTATTTTATAGAGTGTGTGACACATGCTACATAAAGTTTAAATAAACCATGATAGACTATAAAAATATTATAATTTAAATGTGAACATTATAACATACTTTTTGGATGGGTAGGAATGAATAAGAGTAACTATAATGTGAAATATAAGTTGAAATGTTTCCTAAAAAAATTAATTTATTAATTCCTATGAACCAATTAAGAATAATTATTGATAATAATGAAATCGTATAAGTTTATGAAACAATGAATTTTTTATATAGTTAATTTTATAATAACAATATTTTTTATAATTTATATTTTCAATTAAAATATAAATGTATAAATTAATAAATTAACATTGATAAATAGAATATAATTATTTATTTTATCATATAAATGTTATATTACAGATTATTTGTCAGATCTTCAAAATAAAATTCTTTTAATAATGAAGAACAATAATTTTAAAAAACAATTACTTTAATTATATTATTTTGATATAACAATGACCTGAATGTTTATGAAATATTGTTTTATATCAAATATATAATTAATAAGTAATATAATTCATTTTATAATATACATTTTTACTGAGAAATAATTTTTTTACCTTTTATAAAACTAATAAATTTTGTATTTAAATGGAAACTATTTTCTGTAATTTTTTTAATTATTTAATTTCAAGTTAAAATTTAGTAGTGGTATGATTATAAAGTCAAATATGTCTCTTTTTATTAAAAATATTACCATTAATTTAATAAAAATCAAATTTTTTTAAGATTTTGGTATAAAATCATTTTTTCTTTATACTTGCATTTTCATTAAAAGGATGTTTTTTTATTTTTTGTACTTATAATAAAAGTAATTTTTACTAAATATAGATTATAAATCATAGAAAATGGAATCCATATTTATAATCAAATTTACTATTTTTTTATAAATTAAATATTATTTTTGGTTGCATAAATACAAATATTGGTAAATTTTATCACCGTATTAATGTATGGGATGGATAATGAAATGCTCAAAATATGAGATAAGGTTTCAAAATCAACATAATACATTAATTAATTTCAATTTAAAAATTTATTTTCAGCAACCATTCCATATCTTTGGATGAATGGAAATTTGGTTCCATTTTCCATTGATAATAACAATTATATTATTTCATGTAAATAGTATGTTGAAAATGTCATTCTATTTTCTAAGAAAATTTCAAATACATTATCATAAGAATAAAATAAAGATAAAATTTGTTCTAGTTTATCATTATTTTAATTAATAAATTTTATTTATGATAGTAATTTACTTTTATTTTGGTTATTGGAAAATTACCTTGAATGCCTAAGCAACATCAATATGGTACTTGTACCCATGGTGTTAAATTTAAGTAAATTTTGTATATATTTTAGATGAATTATGGTATTATCAAGATTTAATGGTTAATAAAATTTATATATTATGATTAATTTTTATATATTTTAATTCATGTTTTTTCTCCATTCATTTAAAAACAAAATATTTGAATAGACATAGAAATGACGTTAATTGAAATTTTAGGATTACTAATTTTTTATAAATGCATATAAAATTATAAATAACCCTCATATAATGAATAAGATCATGAATTTATATCCTATTAAAAAATATTTTATTATGTACCGAATGGATTTTTTAAAATTCCATTCAAGACCCTTAAAGACATAATTCAAATATTCATATAGTTTTAACTGTAAGTCGGGATTTAATCTAAACATTAAAAATATGAATAATTTATTAGTTTTATATAACAATTATTCGCATGTAACTCTCCATACTTCTGATACCATATTCACAATTCCATGATTTGATCATAAACATCCCCCCAAACACCACAAATCAAATCGAAATTAGAATACCCAAAGAAGATGAAATTAGAATTAATAAATCTATTTAAAATTTATTTCTTCATGTAACTCCTTAAAATTATATAAAAATATTAAAATAATGAATTCATTGTCTTTAATATACATTATATTCTTTTTATGGTAAAATAATTATCTACCTCCTTTCCATTTAATGTAAAATGAAAAGAATTCTCATTCGTATGTACATGAAACTATCTACATAAAGCGATGCATTTTATTTTCCATCACCACATCACATGGATGCATATAAATATATATTTTTTAGTTTAATATTATATTTATATTATAATTATGATTTTTAAATTATAATATATTATCTACATTCTTACCCTCATATCTGTTGGAAAACAATAATGTTTCGCGTGCATACATGTGGATCACCACCTCCATGAAGTGATGTGATCCATTTATAATTTATAATGTTGGTGATAAGGATAAATTTAAAAATTATATATTATAATTATGATATATTTGTGGTCCTATATAGAAATAACATTTTTAAACATTTTTCATTCTTTTTATTTGAAAAAATGAAACATCCCTCGTGTGTTTTAATGGAATACCGTCTACAAAATAATTGTAATTAATTTTTGATGAACACCATATATATATATGGTTTTAAAATAATATTGATGAATACTGATTATAATTAAATCATTTTTAATATTATATAGATTATATATCTACTCTCTTTTTACCATGTTAATCACACCACTGTTATTTTAAAGGATAAAGACACAATAACCTCAAAACATATAATGTAAACTTAAACAATTTAGTAAAAATATGATATATTATAATTATTTAATTAAAAAAGAAAATAATAAACATGGTTGTGTCTCCTGAGAATGTAAATTATAAATATATAAGATTATTATTCAGGGTTTATAGAATGTATGAAACGTGACTCGATGGAAGGGATTTTTCTATAAAACATTGTTTTTAATGATTGAAAATATTTCTCTTAAATATCCTTGTTATTTTATACCATGAAAAAATTAAAATGATTTAAATTTGTTATAAAACAAAAAACACATTATTATATATTTGTTTTAATTGAAGCATTGTTTTTAAAAAAAATTATTCTACTAACTAGTAAAATACTAACATTACGTATTAATAATTAAATAAAAAAAATATATGTTATTAAATAATATTTATTAAATATAATATTATTGATTAGATATATTATTAATGCATTGGAATTATTTAATTGATGGGTTGGGCTCGGTTATAGATGTCCCCATGATGTATCAGTTGGCCTCATGAGCTAAAAAAATTGGTATCGCTTTGTGTTTGCCAACTGAAACATGGTTAATGTCTAGGCTAAGATAACATGATGGAATATAAAATGTAATCATTGCAAGGGATTAACAATATGAAATATGACTTGGTTTATAGGCCTTTATAGAATGCATTATGTCTTGATTAAGGGCCCATAATATTAATATTATGATTTTCATTCATATATATTCAATCATTATGAAAGTAGTAATTGTAATATATATTATTATATAAATTATCATATGATATATTTATTTTCATGTTATTGACGATATTTTATTTAAATAATTATATTTCATTAGGTAATAAATTAAGCATATGATTTAATGTAATTTTAATGATCTTCAGTATTGAAATATTTGTTTTCAAGGAAACAATTTCTTTTTTTTAAAGAATCCCTCATGAAATTTCGGGTTATATTTGTTATTTATTTTGAAATATTTTAGGAAAAAATGTGCAAAAATATTATTTCAAGATTAAGTATAGGATCCCTTTAAACTCAATGTTTTTTATATAAAAATTGTCTAATGTATAGTAATTTAATAATTTTAAAATTTTTAATATGATTCATCTCTTTTTATATAACTTGCTGATATTTTTCCCAATAACATGTTTTAAAATATTTTTCATAGGGATTTTGGATATGTATGGACTATAATAGGGTAAATGGTGAGACATCTAGATTTAAAAAAATCATTCCTGAGTAAAAAAGAAGTGTAAACCTAAGAACCTATTTTTATTGAAAAAAAGTACATTGTGTAATAATGTTCCCTATATAATTGTATTTTCTTCCAAAATTGTATAAATCTATAAAATTTAATAGTCTCAGGGATTTATGTAACTCAATATGTTTCATTTACATTATAATTATAGATGTTAAAATATGGATAACTTCATTTGGATTCAAAGAAAATGTTTAGATAACATTAGATGTTAGGATGTTCATTAATGAGAAAACCTCATGGGCTAATATGATTGATTGAGATGATATGCTATAAGTTTTTTATAATCATAATGGCAGTTATTTTATGGATAATAATCGTTACATTTGACTAAAATAAAATATTTAAATAGATGATTCCACAGATAAGGATATTTTACGATTTATCCACATCAATAGATTATTTATTATGAATTTATTTTATGTACTCACCTAAACCAATTTTTTTGTTAATTTTATGGAAATAGTGGGAAATAAGTTAGTAATGGGTGTGATGGCATTTTTTTGATGTTTTCAAAATGAGAAAACATATGATATAGTCGATGGAGTAAAAACTCATGTGGTTATTGATGTGAATGATTTGTGTTTACCTATTGAGGTATCTTATAGATTATTAAAACTCGTTTTTACGGGATAGAAATTTTTTTAGGGATAAAATTATTTAATTCGGTTTTCATAGTGTTTTCAAGTTTTTTTAGTCAAATCCAAAAATTGGGAGTGGTATGGAAATAGATAGAGATATGTATGACATGATCTTTTTAAAGACACATCTTGTTCCATTTCCCATGCATTGATCAGCCAGCCTGAAAACACACCCATGAATATGGAAACGATGAACCCACCATTTACGTTCCATTCACACACATTGTATGATCTTACATAAAAAGATAGTGGTTGATATAGAATATTCACTCC
The DNA here is from genome assembly GCA_963277665.1 of Viscum album. Lineage (NCBI taxonomy): Eukaryota > Viridiplantae > Streptophyta > Magnoliopsida > Santalales > Viscaceae > Viscum > Viscum album. The sequence goes on along the minus strand of OY728162.1, from coordinate 1,360,002,032 downwards.
ATTGCTGTCAACAACACATGTCGTGTACCCTTACCAAACAACTTTCAATTCCTTGTTTTAAATGGCCGGCGTAGAGAGTCACCTAATAGTAGAAAAAAGAGTACAAAGATAAATGAACTCAGTACATGGAATATACTTATTGTTACAATTCATTTAATCTCTTTTTCTATAAATAGATAGATGGGTCTTAGAGATCCTGACTGGACATCAGGGGGGAGTGTTGTCGCTATTCTGATCGATCTCCCTCGAATAAAAATTTGGGTTTTATTATTTTATTTTACATTTTAATATATTCTAATTACCCTTTTCAACCTTTCTCTTCTCATATCCGTGGTAGGGTTTGAGTTTCTGCTCAACCCGCACAACATTTCAATTGTCATAAGAGGCTAATTTTCTTGTGGTGGAGTTTTAATAATATTTGGGTGATGGGTAATTTATATTCTAAAGTGTTTTATATTATCATAATTTTACATTATAAATTTTTTATTGAGAAATTTCCCAATTACACCAATTCTGTCATATTGGACTAGGAATGATACTATTGGGGAAACTAGTGGTGTTACAATGGGTAAGTCCATGACAATTGGGTGAGACCATTTCCATTTTTTTGGGTTGATGATCTTGTTATGGATTTGAAAATTTAATCCCTACACCAAGGGAAATGTTTTTAAATACAAAATACCTTTTAGGGATCCAAGAAAAAGATTTTTAAATGAATACTCACGGTGAGAGTATTTTATAAACAATTGGAATTCTAATGAATGAGATTTAGATATAATTTAATAAAATTGCGACCCTGCATAACTTATTTCTAATAGTGTTGTCCCTTCTTCTTTTATATTGAATTTTCACAAAACATTACATGTATTCATCATTTCCCTTTGTTTATTGTGTTTGTATTATCTTCTATGACTCTCCAACTTATAGTGATAAATGATCCTCTTCATTGCCTATAAGATCAGCTCTGACTAACACTAGAAACCTAATTAGTTGGATTAGAAGGGTGAAACATTCTGTTTGTTGTGTCTCGTGATGGGTGTGTTCAAATTATTGTATGGTTTCCACGCAGACAGAACGAATTAGCATTTGTTTAAGTTGAGGTCAGTTTACCAAGAATTTTGTCTCTTTAATTTCTTATTATTTTTTCTGGAAACACAACTACACACTCATATGAATTTTTATTTTAATGTAAATTGTAAAAATTCACCAAGAGAGGGTGTTTACCAAGATGATGGAGTGATTTTTTACTCGTATCCAAAGGAGTATTGTATGTACATGTATGATGGGTTATAATATGAGGAATAACCATATACATTATTCACCCCATCCATTTATTATTATTTTTTACAGAACCATATTTTTGTAATAATAAATGACATATACCCTGGATGGAAGCCCTTAGCATGCTCCAGTTAGACGAAACATAAATGTTGGGATGACTTCGCACCATGGTAGAGTGTCTTTAAAAGTTAATATCTAATTTGGATACATTATATGCATATGATGTAGGGGTTTATAATTATATTTCAACTGAGAAATCATGTTATGATGTGTCTCCCACATATGATGCATCTAAAATATATGAAAATTGATTTGAGAACTCAATAATTTAATATAAAAAATGATTCATATCATGTTTTAACTAAATTTGATCAAATCAATATTTCTGAATCCTCAGTTGATTAATTAACTTCTTCATAGGATTCATGTGGTTAATTTCATATTTTTAGTATAACCATGTAGGAACCTCAGAAGGAGGAGGATGCACATGGTCATACCAAGCCACAAGTTCACTGATGGAATCTACTTTCTAGAGAGCAAGGATCATACCAGCCGCCATCGAGACTTCCTGAAGGTTATAGAGAATATTTAAAAGAGAAAGGTGTTGGACATATTTAGTGGTTCACACATCATAATCCATATTACCCTTCTGAAAATAGGTATTTATCATAACATAGGTTGAGCTAATGAACACAAAAAACATGATCTTTCTAGGAGGTAACATAACCACTCTTCTCTCTCTTTATCTTTTGTTCTCAATAACTATACAGTTTGAACTTCTCCTCCACACTACATCTACTACATTTTATTTCATAATTTTTTAGAATGTGAATAAAATGTGGTTACACTCCATGTTTACATTAATACATGTAATTTACATATTTTTTATGAATTATAAAAAAAATTAATATAAATAAACATTAATTATGTACATAAATTGCAATGAATCATGTTCCAATGGCACGGTCCTGAAAGTGTATCCCATATTTCACACGTTCAAATCAATCGTCACCCTCAATTTCTATAGGATTCAATCTTTTTTGTCTTTTTTTAATTAAACAGTGTGTGATATGTTTTAAAAATTAGTTTAACCCGGTTCAAAATGAAAGGAAGAAAATGGTGGGGAAGAATTGGATGTCATGGTCTTAGCCCAGGCTCCAAAGGAGCTACGTTCGTGTCCTTATAATTGGTTCAAATCCATCATTTTTTAATAAAATAAAACCATACATCATGATTTTTGTTATACACAATGCATCTTGTGTTATGTTTTCATAATAATTTAATGGATATTAAAAAATAAGAAATCACTCAAGGGTGATGTTGGAGGATTGTTATTGTCGTAACCAAGGGTTCAAAATAACTGAGTCCATACTTGACTAATCTACATACATCATCCAAATATTTAATAATTAAAACCAAATGTTTTGAATTGATTATTTAACCATATAGTACAAAAACTCTAAAATAAGTTAAAAAAAATATAATAAAATGAATGTTGCTACAACCATTACTCCATTGGTTGATGGAATGTATTCGGATTGGCTCAGTTGTTGGATCGAATCTCTACCAAAGAACTATAACAAAGGGTTTAGCTATATTTTTAAAATTTTAGAAAACATTGAAAGTGTGTCACTGATACACAACTTTTATAGGTTTATTTTTATGTGTAAATATATATTTCTATTTATTAATAAATAAAAAATGATTAATATTTTATTAATAATAAACGTGTATTAAATAGTATGTTATCTTTAAAAACCCCTCTATAGAAAGTGTAATTAATTCCACATGTCTGTGTTCCAACTATATATGTCTTGAAAACCTATCTGGACACTACTTGTGTTGTGTCCCCCCCATTTGTCTTCCTTCATACCCCACTCACACCCCTCCATTAAATAAATCGTTTTGTTTTGATTTATAATTTTGTTTCGTCTCCATTTTACACATTGGTAAAGGTCAGTACTTCTGCACCCAGTATCGTAGTGATGTACATGAATTTTTGGTGGTTTGCGAATCAGGTGAGGCATCTGGCAGAAACCTACAGTACATGGGTAAAAAGAAGAACACACAAAACATAAAATCCATACCCATCCAAATGTTTTTTTCAGCTCAACATTTGAAAGTACACAATGTGTCTGTGTTTGGAAGATAACATTTACTTGTGCCTCCATAAAGCCAAAAAATAATCCATATCCCAAAACCACACATTAAATATCTTGTGTGACAAAACATGGTCTGGGTGTGTGTGTTTTCATTTGATTTTTTGGCACACACTATTTAATATCTTCTCTTCCCCTCCTCACAGATGTCATGATAGGTTATACACATGACAAGATCCCCTATGTACACCCACACGACATGTAACCCTTTCAAAAGACATTTATTTATATTTTCTCGGAAACTGTTGAGTCAATAAGGTTTTCCTTATGACTTTTCCATTCCTTCTTGTTTTGAAAATCACAAACACCTTGTAGTTATGAAAATATAAATTTTACCTCCATAAGGAAAATTTACTTCTTTAGGGAAATTTACCCTAACCTGGATTTTCTTATAAATAGCAATATTTTCTTAAGTACAATAACCAGATTCATACTCAAAATCCCAGAAGTCGTATAATGTCAAGATTTGGAGCATTCTGTTTTTAGGATCTGAATTATGGATGTAATCTGTAATGAAGTTCCAATCCAAATTCTGGACTCTGAACTCTTACAAAGTTCGACTCCGAACATTCATGTGTTAGACTCTGAACTCTTATGAAGTTCGACTCCAAACATTCATGAGTTTGACTCCGAACTCTTATGATGTTCGACTCCGAAATTTCACTAGTTTGACTCCAAACTCTTTTGAAGTTCGACTATGAATATTCATGAGTTTGACTCTGAACTCTGATGATGTTCGACTCTGAACATTCATGATTTTGACTCCAAACTTTCATGAGTTCGACTCTGAACTCCTATGACGGTCGACTCCGAACATTCATGATTTCGACTCTGAACTCTTATGATGTTCGACTCAGAAATTTCATGAGTTTGAATCTGAACTCTTATGAATTTCGAATCCGAAATTTCATGAGTTTGAATCCGAACATCTATGAATTTCAACTTCAAACCTCTGCAAGTTTAGATTCTGAACTCTGGTAAAACCATACTCTGAATTCCTATAAAACCTAATACAAAAATTTCTTAACATAGACTCCGAATTTAATTTTGATTACTCTCCATACTTTTAATTTTCTTACACTCCTAAATTTTGTATGGATTTTTCTTACATATTCATCATTTCAGAAAGATGCCGTGTATTCAGTTATAAATGATTTATTATTAAAAAATATCGTCCATTCTGTTTCTAATTAACCGTAGGTTGAGTTACACGTGTATAGGTCCCTCCGAATTTCATGGAAAATATGACCGTTGGAGGTGGGAGCCGACCGTTGGAAATTTTCCTATAAATAAGAGATCATTTGAAAGATTTAAATAACAAGATGATCGATCTAGAGACCGGAAACTGTTATGGTGATTTCTACAGGGAGAATATTTTCAAGCCTTGTGTTTACTAAACTGCTCGTTCAGATTGCTTCGTGTGACTCCAAATGTTGGTGATTACATTCATGGACTTCTAGGGATAAAAAGACAGAGGTGCCAACTACCTTCAAGTTAGAGGGCTTCCTTGCTGAGGAAGACAGAGGTTCCCACTACCTTGAAGATGAGGGCTTGCTGGGATATCAAGACATAGATTCCGATCTTCGTATCAAGGACTTACCCTGGTGTGGGTAAGATAGATGTGCTTGAATGTATAAATCAAAGGACCTTTATCCAAGGTTGTTTGATACCCTTCTCTTTGGGTTAAAAGACTTTTATCATGTTACCTGTAGTTTTACTAATTATTTTTCCTCTGAACTTTTTGTATTGTAAGGAAAGTATAACCTTATTAAATTTCATTACACATGTACTCTAGTTAGTTTAGATTCTATATGATTTATGGTAGAATATCTTTTTGTAAACTTTGGTTCCAATTCTCCAGTTGGCGATTAGAGGTGTTGTGAATTTTCTTAGTTTAAATTTGTTAAACATTGAAATTTCCTTGTCGAATGAAATTTTTATAGTGTACAATCCACCCCCTCTTGTATATTGAGGATCTAAATCATTATTTAAATCCTACAATTGGTATCAGAAGAGGTCTCTGAAATACTTATACTAACATATAAGTTTTTCTTCCTCACTTTTTCATTGTTCTTCATCCTTTCTTAGAATGTTTTTATTCATTCCGAATTATCATTCCGAACATGGTCATTCTGAATTATCATTCCGAATAGTCATTCCAAACTTTGTGGTTATAAACTTTTTCTTCTAACAAATTTGGTTGCCATAGTTATAAGAATGGCAGGAATCAATGTTGGTTCTATTGATAATCTAAATCCTACAAGACCACCAATCTTTCATAGTAATGACTATGAGTACTTAAGATATCGAATGAAGTCTTTTTTTATCAATACTGGAGTGGATAATTTTTTTATGCTTATTGGTGATTATAAAATTCATGATAAGGAAGATAGAACATTCACTAACCAGGAAAAGCAAGAGTATCAACTCAATTATAATGTACGCAATACTTTACTATATTCAATGACTAGAAATATATATATCCAAATTTCTTCTTGTGAAGCAACTGATTGTATATGGAAGAAGTTATATGTTACACACTTTGGAACATCTAAAGTGATTCAAACTAGGAGGGCTATGCTTAGAGTAGGATACCATGGATTCAATTTTCCATACGGAGAACCAATCTGTAATGTTCAACAGAGATTTATGACTATAGTCAACAGCTTACAGTCTATGGGAGAAAAATAATTAGATGACGAAGCCCTTGTGGATAAGATAATTGATATTATGCCCAATGAGTGGGAATCAAAAGACTAGCTGTCGATGAGAACAGGAAGGTCACTCAAATTTCTCTTGATGAACTATTTGGAACTCTTCTCAAACATGAAACAAGAATGAAGAGAGATGCTGACAACATCAAAAGGAAGAATGGAAATGGTACTGTTGATTTTACCACAACATCAAATCATATGAAAGCTAAGACTCCTGAGAGAGTAACAATATCCAAGTCTAAGAATGTGGTTATTCAATCAGAATCTAGTGAAAGTGATGTCTTAGAAAATGAGTTAGCAAATCTTGCACGAAGAATGAACAAGATAGCTGGCCAGATAAATTTACAATCCAAGTATAAGAAAAATGAAAGGAAAGATAGGAAATATGGAGAAGTTATTTGTTATGAATGCAAGAGTGCTGGACATGTTAGACCAGATTTCCCATTTCTCAAAAATAAAGAAATAAATGAAAGGCATTATGAAAGGAATAGAAATAAGTATTACAAAACCAAAGCTAAAAAAAGTTCTGAAAGCAAATGACACCTGGAGTGCCAATGGTGGTGACTCTTCAGATGAATCTTCTGATTATAAATCTTCAGGACATAAGAATCTTGGTCTTATAGCCAGATTACCCATTAACAATCATTTATTTATGGCTAAGGTATGAAATGCTGAATCATTGACCAATATATCTTTATATTATAATGATAGTAAGTATTATAACTCTTCATATGATGAATCATCTTCTGCTGAAGAAAATACTTCACCTACCTATGAAGAAGTTTCTAGGTTTTCTGAACATCTTGAGATTGAGTATTCTAAACTCAATAAAAAACATGATAAGGCAAAATCTAGAAATTTTATTCTTAAAAAAGAAATATCATATCTTTTTAAAGATCTTGATAGGAAAATTGCTGATTTTATAAGTATTTAAAAAATTCTTCAAAACGTATGTTCTGAGAAGAACAAACTTTCTAAAGTGTTAGAACAAGTAATTTCTAAGAAAAGTGTTTTCGAGCCTAGCTCTAGTTCTAAATATAATGATTTTGGAGATAAAAACTTGGTTATTAAACTCATGTCCAAAATTTTTTCCTTAAATAAGTGTTTATCAAACTTTACCCATGGTAAAGAAAATTTTGATAAAATGTATTCACAAATACGAACTTTAAGAATCAAATCCGGATGTAGTTATACCAATAAAAAACCAACTTTTAGAGACAAATACTTGGTTCCAAAAAGTTCCCCATTTTGTACCAAGTGTCAATGTGGTGGTCACTGGGCAAAATATTTTTCTTTAAATAAAACCCAATCTATAGGTTTTCATAAAGCCTATTTTTCTATGAAAGAGTGGGTTACTAAAATTTTGTTGTCCGGAAATCTCGGATCCAAACAAGTTTAGATTCTGAAAGTCTAATTCTATTCTTGTATTAAAAAAGATAGAGGACGTACCAACAAAAATACGTGGTACATGGATTGTGGATGTTCCCAACACATGACTGGTAACAAAATATATTTTGAAAAGATTATCAAAACGAAAGGAGGAAAGGTAACTTTCAGAGATAATGCTCAGGGAGAAATTGTTGGTATAGGTAATATTGTTTTTCATGGTAAAACATTGATTTCAAATGTTTAATTTGTTAAGGGTCTTAAGAACAACCTAATTAGCATAATTTAGTTATGTGATGACGGATACCTTGTGAATTTTAGGAATGATATGTTCTTAGTACACAATTCCAAGGAAGAATTTATTATCTCAGCCAATAGGAAAGAGAATGTTTATACTTTGAACCTAGAAGACCTCAGGAGCCAAGACCTACCTTGCCTAAGTGAAATGGAAGATCATTCCTAGTTATGGCATAGAAGACTAGGTCACTTTAACCATAGAAACTTATGTAAACTTTCTTAGAAGAAACTAGTTAAGGATATACTGGAGTTTAGATTTGATTATTCTATAGTTTGTGATCCTTCTCAATATAGAAAGAAACATAAATCTAGTTTTAAATAAATCGATGAAGTCTCAACGACTGATACATTACAGTTAGTGTACATGGATCTTTTTTGTCCAACACAAACTGGAAGTATTGGAGGAATATAATTTGTGTTTGTTCTATTTTATGATTACACCAGATTTACATGGGTATGTTTTCTTGTAAAGAAGTATGAAAATTTTTCTTATTTAAAATGTTTTAGAGCACAAGTTAAAAATGAGAAAAATATTCCACTGAAATCTATTCATAGTGATCATGGGGGAGAATTTCAAAATTCTGATTTTGAAACTTTTTGTAGTAGAAAAGGTATTACTCATAATTTTTCAGCACCTAGAACTCCTCAACAAAATGGTGTAGTTGAAAGAAGAAATAGAATTATTCAAGAGATAACTAGAACCATGTTGAGTGAATATTATATATCTAGAAATTTCTAGGATGAAGCTGTAAGTACTTCTTGTTATACTATAAATCGAGTTTTGATTAGACCTTTTCTTAAAAAAACTCCTTCTGAGTTATGGAATGGTAGAAAACCAAGACTTTCCTACTTCAAGGTTTTTGGTTGCAATGTATTCATTCTGAATACTAAAGATAATTTACATAAATTCGCACCAAAATCTAATGAAGGAATTTTCTTAGGCTACTCCACAACTTCTAAGGCATATAGAGTTTTCAATAATAATACTTATACTGTTTAAGAAACAGTGCATGTAAAATTTGATGAGTCTGATCCTTTTTTTTAAAACATCCCAACCTACATCCTCGGATGTGCTTTCAAAAACCAATTCTCAACCTTTGATGGAAGATCCTTCTGATAAGGAAAATGTTCAAGAAGATTCTTTTGAAACATTTACCCCATAAGACTTTCTACCCTATGTTGATGAACAGGTCTTACAAAACCCAAATCAGGTGTTTCTTAAGAATCATCTCAGTGATAGTATCATTGGTGATGTAAATCAACCAGTAAGGACTAGAAGTTCCTTAAGAAATGAGGTAGAACATCTAGCCTTTCTTTTCCAATTAGAACCAAAAAGCACAGATAAGCTTTAGGTGATGATGGGTGGATCAAAGCCATGCAAGATGAACTAAATTAATTTGAGAGGAATAAAGTCTGGAACTTGGTTGAAATACCTAAGGAAAATTCTTTCATTATAGTAAAATGGGTCTTCAAAAACAACTGTGATGAAAATGGAGTCATAGTAAGAAATAAATCTAGACTAGTTGTTAAAGGCTATAACCAGCAAGAGGGATTAGACTATGAAGAAACCTATTCTCCAGTAGCTAGACTTGAATCTATTCATATTAGACGTTTCGTTGTGAATTCATCAATTTTAAACTTTTTCAAATGGATGTGAAATGTTCTTTTCTTAATGGTTATGTTCAAGAGGAAGTTTTTATTGAACAACCTCCTGGTTTTGAAGATAAAAAACATCCTGATCATGTTTTTAGACATACCAAAGCATTTAATGGTCATAAACAAGCCCCACGAGCCTAGTATGATATGTTCACAGGATTTTGGCTTCAAAATAACTATGTTAAGGGAAATGAAGATCAAACCCTTTTATAAAGAAAGATAAGAAAAATGTTTTTATTGTTAAAATTTATGTTGATGAAGTCATATTTGATTCAACTTAGCAATATTTAACTGATTCATTTGTTAGTCTAATGAAATCTGAGGTTGAAATGAGTATGATGGGTGAGTTAACTTTTTTTCTTGGTTTTCAAATTTCTCAAAGACCAGACGGAACCTACATATCTCAACATAAGTATATTAATGATTTTCTCAAAAATTATGGTTATGACAACACTAAGAGTATAAGTACTCCCATCGGTACCTCAAACTCCTTAGATCTTGATGAAGCTGGGAAACCAGTAGATCAAACATATTTTAGAGGTATGATAGGAAGCCTACTTTACTTAACAGCTATTCGACTAAAATTAATGTTTTCAGTATTCTTATGTGCAAGATATCAAACGAATCCTGTGGAATGTCACTTAAAGGCAGTAAAAATAATTTTTCGCTACATAAAGGGAACCATCGATCTAGGATTATTTTATACATCTGGAAATGATTTTATTCTAAAAATCTTTTAGAATGCTGACTCTGGTGGATATAGAATTGATAGAATGAGACCATATGGAACTTGTTATTTATTAGGAGATTCATTAGTTTCTTGGTCCTATAAGAAGCAACATTCTTTAGCACTTTCCACTACTGAATCTAAATATGTAGCAGCTAGAAGTTGTTGTGCTCAAGTGTTGTAGATGCAACACACACTCACAGATTATGGCCTGAGTTTTACTAAGACTAAAATTTTGCGTGATAATACAAGTTCAATTTCCCTATGTAAGAACCCTTCACATCACTATCATTCAAAACACATAGATATTAGGCATCACTTTCTTAGGGGTCACACACTGAAAGGAGATATCATTCTTCAGTTTATCGGAAAACAAGATCAAATTATTGATATTTTCACAAAATCAGTACCCTCCGATAAATTTGAATACATCAAACAAAATTTAGGAATGATAATCATAAGGTAATCATTCTTCATTAACTTCTTGTTGAACAATTCTCTTAACAGTAATAAACTTCTTTTCATAGGGGGAGTACATTTCAAACTTAGTGTATCTAAAATTTACATAATCTGTTTTTCAAACTTAGTGTAACACAAATTTTCGTAATCTGTTTTTCAATCATAGTGTAACTAAAATTTTCGTAGTTAGTTTGTCAAACATTTCGGAACTGAATTTTTCGGAATGAAAATTTCAAAAACTAAAATTTCCAGAATGGAAATTTCCAGAACAGAAATTTTCAGGATTGAAATTCTGGGAATGAAAAATTCCGGAATGGAGATTTTTTGTTCTGGATCTTTCGTAAAGATATTTTTCGTATTGGAACTTTCGTAATGATATTTTTCGTACTGGAAATTTCTTAACGAGATTTTCGTACATGAATTTTCGTAACGATATTTTCGTACTGGAACTTTCATAATGAGTTTGTTTTTAAATTCATTTCCTCAAGAATAATGTTACCAATTATGAACAGTAATTCTAGCCAATCTGAAAGCTATGATTTCCTTACTTATAGGTTTGTAATCATATTTTTCTTGCGGGTATTTTCTTGAGTTTTTAAAAGTTCGGATTCTAGTTTTCCTGAAATCCAGATGTTTTCCATAAAACCTCAAAAGATCAGAGTCATGTTTTTCTTGCGCGAGTGTTTTCAACCGTCAGATCAGATCAAAACTTTTACAACTGTTATATGGATTGTAGAGGACCAAAGGTCACATCCATCGCCTATATAAAAGGGACCATAGGACTCGTCCCACATTGTTTTTTCAAAGATTTCGCATCTCGAAGCCCTGGTGCTCTTCTTAAGACCGGTTTCAATCTTTGCAAAGTCGTTCTGAATACTTCAGGTTTCTCTGTTCTGAATTTCTATTAAAGTAACATCTCAAGATATGTCAACTTAAAATCCAATCTCAAAGTGGTTAATCTTCCTGGAAAGGTTAGTGCATCCAGATTTCTATAAGTTTGATTCTCTTATTTCAAAGAATATTACACTGAATGGATGTGAATATGTTTGCGTAGAAAATTTAGATAAAAAGGATCCAGTTTATACTGATTTGATGATCGAGTTATATGAGTCTGTTTCCTTCCATATGGGAGATGGCAGAGAGTGGTTTTCATTCAAGTCTTATGGGAAGACTTATAAGATATCTTATACAAAGGCCACGTTCTTGGTTGGTTTATCCTACAAAGCAGAAGCTGAGTTCTTCTCACAGAAACATTTGGATGAGCTAGGAAGTTTCAACAAGGAGAAGGAACTGAAATATCTTGGTCTTAAGGATGCTTCAACCAATAAGATTTCTCATCTAACTCCGAACAATATAATTCTTCAGCTTTGGGTGCATGGCTTTATATTTCCAAGAAGTGGTGACAAGGATAATTTGAAGAAATGTGATATCTATGTTTTAGATTTCTTGGTAAATCTAAGAAGGATAAATTTGATGAGACATGTCTTGATTACGATCAAGAACATCAAAGAAGGAAATTTGAGAGCTCGGATAATCATGTTCCCTACCTTACTATCTAAGCTGATAGTTTGGTGCTTAGATTCTTTTAAGGTTTCATGAAAATCAATAGTACAAAACTGTAAGCATATGTTAGTAAGTGATGATACATTGAAGAGGATGAAGATGGGGTTTTTCTAGTGAATCCGGAGAATTCTACTCTTTTTCTGTGGAATAAGTTGAGGCACTTCAGAAAGGTACACACAATATGGAACAATCCATAAAGAAAAGGAAGAAGGGAAAGCTTAAGGAAGTTGCTGCTGATGAAGAAAATCCTAAATCTATGGAAACTCAGTCTAATCCCCCCAAGCCGAGGAAACAAATAGCTTGTCCTGATGAAGTAGTTGTGAAGTGGAGGGAATATAAGCAGAAGAGGAAAGAAGGGGATCCACAATTCAGATTGGACCATGCAAAGGCTAAGGCCTTAAAAGAATGAGCTGTATAAGAGTTAGAGAAGCAGGCGAAAGAGAAGAAAATGAAAAATAAAGTGTCTGAAGCTGAAGTGGTGCAATCATTGCTGAGAGCTATAGAGTTAGCTTCTGAGTTGATTCAGGTTCTGAAATCTTTCCTTACAGAATCTTCTTTTCCAGAAACTACAGCTAAGAATTATGTCACTCCAGAAAATTTGAGGGTAAAGAAATAGTTGAAGCAGCTAAAAAAGAAGCTGAGGAAGAAGTAGAGGAAGAGGTTGAAGAAGGAGAAGAAGAAGAAAAAGAGGGAAGTGAAGATTTAGATGCCCTGATCATGAAAGTAGAGGTTTTTAAAGAAAAGACAGAATCCGCTAAGTAAGATAATCAAGGATAGGAAGGTGTGGAAGGTAGTAAGAATGGTGCTAAGAAACGACAAGAAGAAGAAAATGTTTTATATGATGATGTGGAATACTATGAGAGGAATTTTCTTGAGGAAGGACAAGAAAAACAGAAACCAGATGTAGACAAGATTATTCATGTTTCTAAATCCGAGGAAGTATCTCTTAATAAGGAACCATTTCCGAAGTCTGATAAAGGAAAGAAAGCTCTCATGGATACTCTAACTAAAGAAGTCGTCAGGAAGAAGGAAGTTGGTGGTTCTTCTAAGAGAAAACTGCTTCAAATTGAAGAAGAGCAGTCTCAAAGAGATTTATCTGATTCAGAATCATCATCTCATGGGCATGATTTTGTGGTTCAATCTCAAAAGAAGTTGGTGGACACCATTCTGATTTTTCCAACTATAGATTCCAATGCCAGATGCTGCAACAAAGTATGAATCAGAAATCAGATTCCTTATCCATGGTCATGGATAAGTTTTTGAATATTGAAGCTGAATAGAAAAAAATTTCTTGTCAATTATGATGTCCATATAATGTTTTGCAGTAAGGTACCAAAGTGGTCTAAAAGAGTTGATGAAGACTTAGTGCAGTTTGAAAATTTTCAGGGGGAAGTTCTAAATGCATTTGACACAGAGGATAAAAAGATTAAAAATATTCAAGCTGAGCTGATTGATGAGTAGAGTTCATGGAGTAAACAAGTGAATGACCTAAGTGACAAGGGTAATTATCTGGTTCAAAATATTTTAAGCGATAGACATCTCTGGATCGAGCATGAGAAAAGACTCATTCAGCAAGATGAATTGTTAAAGTTGCATAAAGAAGTTATCGAGGCTCTGGCTGAGGCATTGAAAGCTCAACAAGAAAAGAAAAAATCCTTGGAGAGGAAAGTTCAGGAAGACAAAAGTGACCTAAAGGAGCTCAAAACATTGTTAATGAAGAATATTCCAAATGAAAATGAAGACAAATAAACCCACTCCGATCTTTTGTTGTAATTGTCTTCTTTGTAAAATTTTCCCAACTCTAACGAAATATTATTTGGTTGGATGTATCTTGTTATATATTAATGATTCAAGTACCATATTTTATTTTCCATTCCCTTCAATTATTTTTGAAAATCACAAAGGGGGAGAAGGAAAACGAACTACTCCTAAAGAGGAGAAAGAAAAATTTCTAAGTAAAATATCCTTAAAGAAAGGGGGAGTTTCTCACTATTAAGATTTTCATTCCTACAATTATGAAAACTCTACTCAAAAAATTCAGAATACAATCCTTAGTGTTTCAATTCCTAAGGGGGAGTTAGTTGTATTCACTTTCATCCATGAACAAAGGGAGATATGTTTTAATTTCAAAGTCTAATTAATTTTTTTTCAAAGTCCATATATTCTTTTTCATAAGGATTTTTGTGCTTTCCAAAAGGGAGAGATTATTGATTCAATAATGTTTTCCTTATGGATTTTCCATTCCTTCTTGCATTGAAAATCACAAACACCTTATACTTAAGAAAATATAAATTTTACCTCCATAAGTAAAATTTACTTCTTTATGGAAATTTACCCTAACATGGATTTCCTTATACATAGCAATATTTTTCTTAAGTATAAAAACCGGATTCATACTCAAAATCCCAGAAGTCATATAATGTCAAGATTTGGAGCATTCTATTTTTAGGATCCGAATTCTGGATGTAAACTGTAATGAAGTTCCAATCCGAATTCTGGACTACGAAATCTTATGATGTTCGACTCTGAACTTTCATGAGTTTGACTCCGATCTCTTATAAAGTTCGACTATGAACATTCATGAGTTTGACTCCGAACTGTGATGAAGTTTGACTCTGAACATTCATGAGTTCGACTCCGACCATTCATGGGTTCGACTCCAAACTCTGATGAAGTTTGACTCCAAACATTCATGAGTTCAACTCAGAACTCTGACAAAGTTCGACTCCGAACATTCATGATTTCGACTTGGAACTCTTATGATGTTTGGCTCCGAACATTCATGAGTTCAACTACGAACCCTTATGATGTTCACCTCTGAACATTCATGAGTTCGACTCCAAGATCTTATGAAGTTCGAATCCGAACATTCATGAGTTTGACTCCGAACATCTATGAAGTTCATCTTTGAACATCTGCAAGTTTAGATTCTGAAAACTGGTAAAACCAGACTCCGAATTTCTATAAAACCGAATCCGAACATTTCATAAGATAGACTCCGAATTTAATTTTGATTAGACTTTGAACTTTTAATTTGCTTACACTCCAAATTTTTTTATGGATTTTGCTTACATATGATTCATTTCAAAATGATGTCGTGAATTCAGTTATACATGATTTATTATTAAATGATATCGTCCATTGTGCTTCTAATTAACTGTTGGTTGAGTTACACATGTATAGGTCCCTCCTAATTTCATGGAAAATATGACCGTTGGATGAGGGAACCGACCATTTGAAAATTTCCTATAAAAAGGAGCTCATTTGAAAGAGCTCAATAACAAGTTGATCGATCTAGAGACCACACGTTGTTAAGGTGATTTCTAGAGAGAGAAGATTTTCATGGCTTGTGTGTACTGAACTGCTCATTCAGATTGCTTCGTGCGACTACGAATGTTGGTGATTACATTCAAGGACATCTGGGGATAGGATGAAAGAGGTGTCGAATACCTTGATGTTTGAGGTACTCCTTTCTGAGGAAGACAGAGGTTCGAACTACCTTGATGTTGAGGTCTTGCGGAGATAGCAAGACAGAGATTCTGATCTTTGTATCGGGGACTTACCATGGTGTGGGTAAGACAGATTTTCTTGAAAGTATAAATCAAGGGACCTTTATCCAAAGTTGTTGGAAACCCTTATATTTGGGTTAAAAGATTTATATATTTTTACTTTTAGTTTTACTACCTGTTTTTTGGCTCTACTTTTTGTAATGTAAGGAAAGTATAACCTTCTTATATTTCCTTACACATTTACTCTGATTAGTTTAGATTCTATACGCTTTAAGGTAGAATATTATTTTGTAAACTTTGTTTCCAATTCTCTAGTTGGCGATTAGAGGTGTTGTGAATTTTCTTAGTTTAACTTTGTTAAACATAGATTTTTCCTTGTCAAAGGAAATTTTTATAGTTTACAATTCACCCGCCCCCCTCTTGTATATTGAGCATCTACGTATTTATATTGATCCTACAGAAACATTCTCACTCAACATGTATATCTAGAGAACATATATTTTCAACTTATTCATACTACATGTCATGTACGTTGGCTCAACATGCTTTGTAAATTTCCTTATATGATTTATCACGTTTTGTTATATTTTTTTTTCTATTTTTGTCTATTATTTACATATAAAATTATTGTAGAAGGATACCACATTAGCAAGAAGCAGCCCTTTCCAACTGCCGATAGGCCGTTAACTGTGATACATTGATTCTGACTTCAGATATCGGTAGGGCCTGTCACAGTAGCCATGCGGACTCACTAGCTACCATCTTTAGCAATGTTCTCTCATATTCCACTAATATCCATGTCCTAGACAATATCCTCTAGTACGTTGGACACCAAAACCCCTTCTACATCTTCCAAGGTATCCCATGAAGTGTATTAGACTGCTAATGTGATCCCATTGGGAGATATTGCACCACCTTCCATAGCATGTAGGAATTCAGAGCAATCTATGGTAGCCACTGAACCACCTGTAACCACGACAGTCTGGCCATCTATATCAGTAGATGATTCTTCAATACAACCACCATCGATAGTATCCAAATACATGTTTCACCCATGTATAACATTTGATGAGAGGAATACTATGGTAAAATGAATGTGGTTGTTTTCATGACAAATCTCCAGATCAGTTGTCGGTTCTATAACATCACTATAACAATGTGGTTAGTCATCTGGGAGGAGATCTTGGAGCTCCTTGGGACCATGTATCTCATTGATACACTACAAGTAAACACTCCTACATTCATTAATTCATTGTTTTAGTTTTATTATACATTTATGTTCAATGGGCCAATATTTCGAGAGACACCTGACGACACCGCTACTCGTGTAAGATTATAGCAATGTGAATTACACTTTTCCCTCTCTATTGATGTGTTTATATGAAGATGAGGTTTCCAGCTCATAAACCGACACCACATGATCTTGCATATTTCACATACCTCAACCAATTTGATCTCACCTCTTTGTGGCTGCATCTTTCTAGGCCTGATGTCTAATATACTTTCACCTCGAAGAAGTGAAACCACATCATTTACCCTACAATATTCTTTATCAACTATTGATTTAATTCAATTATCATTCCTTTCCCTGAGAAAATGGGTGTCATGTATGGATATGGTATGGATCTCCTTACCTAGATCATCTAACATAATTATCCAAACCACCCCTACTTCACCACCTCATATTTTCACACCATGTTTACTGGCTTCCAGGGAAACCGTAAGAGGTGATTCTATGTCACCCATTTTTCATAACCTCTAGGAACGATTGATCCATATTTAACTCATAATATATTAGGATCCCCAAATGGATGGACTTCATCAGGATTATTCTCATGAGTATGTTCGATATTTGGTGGGCACCAGTTTGCATGTGTTAGATGCCCCTTTCCACATTGTGGTGGGAGATGACCCACCTGACCTTTATAATGATGCTCCTCCAATTCCACCCCATCCACTAGAAAAAATTCCTTCTCAAACCCTACCACTTCTTCCTCCATTCCATCATCTTCGTATATTCCATCTTCTAAAGGACCATCCACACCCCACCTCCACCCACACCTTCAACAATTATCCTTGTTTCTCTCCACCTTGCAACTATAGACCACCGCTAGGACATCATAGAGCAATGATATGAAATCATAGATCATTGAATCAACCATAATAAGGCAGTTTTGGGCCTTCTTCTTCCACATAAGAGCCTTATTGTTTCCCCATAACTGACTCTTTGATATAATCCTTCTCCCTCAGTAATGCAGGCCCCATTTACAGCTCTTTCTAGACTTTTAGTGCTCATATCTACTGCTAGAGTGAACACCAATTCTACTATTGTAGCCAATGAGATATCTAATGATCCCAATCCTAGGAGAATGAACCCATTTCATTCAACTTCCACTACAACTAATTCATCCCTTTTGCAGACCAATGTAGTAGATAATGCCACTACTGAGGCTACACCATTTCTATTTATGACACATAGTTATTTTATTATTTATATCAATATTGTGTTATTATTATTATATTATTTTTTGAATTCATGCATAATAACTTTCCATTTCATTGATAGTCTTATGTAATTTGTAATATCATGGGTGTCTTGTTTTTACTTCATTCCACCTTTTCAGGCTTGCCACAAGGGGGGTATTATTTTAGTTTTTAATTAAATTTTTTTTATTTGGATTACATATTCACAGGATCTTCCTTTCCCTATCCATGTTATATTTCTCAATATTATCTTATCATCCTTAGTGATTCACTTAGAGTTCCATGTTACATATTATGTGTGGGGGAGTCATTTGACTACATTAGTCCTTGATCCTAAACAAATATAAGAGACATCGTAAATATATGAAATATTATCAAATGTGAATCTTTTTTAGTTAATTATTAATATAAATAATAAATACATTGATAGAAGATTAAAAAGTTAAATGAATATTTTAATTATAAATAATATTGAAATGATTTATAATATATTTTAATTTTTTATATAAATTCTTGTCCATTTTCATTTATTAGACTGATCAATTAAAAAAGTGAGGTCCTGATTTTCCTATTATTATCCTCATTCTTGAAAGGTATTCTGATCCCTTTTTCAATTTATTTATTATACCCACTTTCTTGAGATATTTATGGGATATGCATGAATAATTGAAAATATGATTTTTTTATCTTCAAAACATGAATATTTGGAATCTATTTATAATGACTAAGGAATTTGTTTGATATTTTCAGACCCATTGACATTGATAAACACCCAATATTTTACATCTATGAAAACTGGTAGAAACCATGATCTTCCTTGATAATAATACACATTAATTATCAATTTATCCTTACTCCCTAGATTCATTATTAATATTTTATGATTATTCAGTTGAAATTTAAATAATGAGTTCGATAATTCATTGTATATTCTAGTGAGAAACCATGAAATCATCTGTGGGGGAGACTTTATATTCTTATTTGGTCAATGTGGATCCAAAACAATTATTAATTTTATTACTAAGAGGTTCCTAAAAAATGATGATGAAAAATTCAAAAGATGACAAAATTTATTCATTAGACATTATGATGGTTTACGAACCCGTGTTGTTAAGGGAGAACCACAATGAGGTTGAACATGGGGAGATATTTATATGGATGAATTTTCATTAAGATTTTTTTTAATATCGTTTTTATTATTTATGAATTTTTCCTCCCATTCAAGCTACTAAGAGTATTTTTCACAGCATTACCTACCTACCATTTTCCTCAGAAACCAATATTACTTATTAAAATAGATCAGGATTCTTATGATTGGATTTCTATGTGGATAATTAGAATTGATTCAAGCATATGGATAGAGGAAATATACATGATATTGATGATAAGTCAAATAAAATGATATTGGGTATTGAGTGTGACATTCTACTAGAATGGTAAATCGTTATTTAGCATGCATATATATGAAATGTTCAATAATGAAAGTAATATTGGATTAAATTATTTAAATAAATTTCATATGATGCATGATTGAAAAATATTTGAAATAAAAATATGTATTGTAGCTTTTAAAATCCCATTGTATGACAATAATATTTATAAGTATAATTAGTTTAATGCTTCCCTTTTTAGATTATGGATTCTATTAATTAGATGATAACGTTTTTCATTAGGGATATAATATTACTATGGGTGGGGGAGTTTGATGTGCCCATTTTTGATTACATATTTCTGAATTGTATATAATAAAAAAACATTTTTTCATTGGATATAAATTCTTCTGGGGTTCAAATTCTTTAATTCTATTTTGGGGTAATTTTTTGGTGTATCCAATCGAAGTTACAAATTGGTAGTGAAAACTTCCAAAATTTAGATATAAACCACATGTAATTTATAAAAACAACTCAATTACTATTTCCCATTCATGGATCAACCATCACCAGTACACATAAAGGTAATAATGAAAGATCAACACACCATGTATTATTAATTAACATGATGTGCATGATCTTCCCAATGTGGTTAGTGGATGATAGAGATTTTAAATGTTGTTTATATCGTCTACACACATCATGTACCATTACCAACCTACCATTTATTCCTAGGATTTAATATGTGGTGTAGTTGATCACATACTGCTGGAGAAATCAAGGCTAATGACAGTTTACCCAAGCACAGGGCATGTACATTTGGGTACATGCTATGTAATCTATTTTTCTATAAATATAGAGGTAGTACTTTGAGATACATGTTGTACATATAATGTGGAGCTGATTCCCCTCAGCCGATCAATCACCATGAAATCCAAATTTGAGATTTCTTCTTCTATTTTTCTTTCCGTTTTAGTGCAATTCTCATATCCCCATTTTTCCTCTCATATCCAATGTAGGTTTTGAGTTTTTAATCGACCCGTATATCGTGACCATGGTTATAAGAGGCTAGGTTTCTTATGTTGGGTTTGTAATTAGGTTATGGGTGATGCGTAATTGAAATTAGTAATTGTTTTTTATTATCAAGATTTCAACTTATACTTTTTTTAATGAAACAAATCTCTATTACACCTGTTGATTATCATCATACAATGAATGACACATCTAGGAAAACAAAAAGAGATATAATTGGTAAATTCAGGTCAATGGAGTGAGCCATTTTTCACTATTTGTTTTACCGGTTAGTGAATTTTATATATTATTAAAACATGTTCTTACAAAATGTAAATTCTGTTATTGATAAATTGTATTAATTCAGTGCTCATAGTGATTTTAATGTGCTTCTAATAAAATTAAAAATGCAAGAGTGATGAGAAAAAAAATTGAAATATAACCAATGTATACTTTATAAACACACATAATGTACCATTTCCTATGTAGAGATCACCTAGCCTATATACCCACCCATGATGTTGAGAATCATAAAAAACCCATGTAATCTCTTATAGAAGTGGCTAGTGGCTCATATAGCTTCTAAACACCATTTATATCAGTACCACACACCATGTAACCTTACAAATTCACTCTTGACAACTTTAATTAGATGGGAGGCATAAAGGATCACCAACATGTAGGGAAAAAAATTCCAAAGATAGTTGACCCGAGTACACAACATCTACATTAGGGTAAAAGCTATGTAATCTCTTTTTCTATTAATATAGAGGCATCCCTCTAAGATCTAGGATGGGAATATAAGGTGGAGGTACTTCTCCTCCGCCAATTGATCTCCCTCGAATCCAATTTTGATTATTCATCTTATGTTTTCCAATGTGTTTGAGAGTAATTCCAATTTCCCCCATCTCATCTCATATCAAAAGAATGGGTTGAGTTTCTTCTCAACCCAAAAATTATTGTCATGGTTATAAGTGGATAGGTTTCTTTATTTGGTGTGGAAATTAGATTATGAGTGATGTGTAATTGAAATTCAAATGTGTTATATTATCATGATGTGGCATTATAATTCATTAACTGAAAAATTTCTTCATTATGCTAGTTGGGCCGTATAAGACAAAGAATAACAGAACTGGGGAATCTAAAGGAGTTAAACTAGGTAAATCCATGAAATTAGGTTGATCTCATTGAATATGTTTTAGGTTTTATGATATTTATGTCGAGATGAACATTCATCCATCATTCCAAGGGATTCGGTTTTAAATAGGCCAATTATTATTATTGGACTATGAAATGGTGTTTTATTTGAATTCACATGGTAAAAGTATTTCATAACTAATTTTAATACTAATGAATGACTTTTTCAAAATACTCTTGTAAAATTGCAGCTTGAAACTATTGACTTTTGAATATTCTATCCCTTTTTCTACTTCAATTGAATTTTTTCTAATTACTTCACATATTAATCATTTTTAATTCATACATTTTTTCTGGATTATTGTAATATACATTCGAACATGTGATGATAATTTATTATCCTCATTCCATGTTGGATCAAACATTACATTCACTTGCTACCTAGATAGATGGATTAGAATGTAAAATCATTAAATTTTTCACACATTGATATTTACATGGTCAGTTATGCACAAAAATCTATCAGGACATATGATTTACAAAATAGGCGAGTTACTAATTCACCAAGTAATTTAAATATATAGTTTCATAGACACTTAGGTTGTAAAGATAATGAAGTTTAAATTATTAGACATTCAATATATCATGAATATGGGATATAAATAAATATAAATTTCTCAAAGGAAAAGGTTTCTATTTCATATGTGGTAAAGGAGGGAATGTAGAAATAAACTACGGAGGGAAACAATTATTTTGGATTATGTGATGAAGGGAAATAAATACATCCTATGTTGTCACAAACAAGATAATTCTTTAAATTTTATAATTTTTGGGATCATGTAAATAAATATTTATGGAATAAATACTTTGAAGGGGCTCAACAATAACATATGAATAAAGGGATATCATTGATGTATTATATTACAACAAATATAATGAAACTGCATAAAATATATAGATGCTATGAAGTATTTTTACTATTTTTCTTAGGTTTATCATTGTAAACTAGATTATATTAAGACTTATGAATCATAAGACATGATTTATTTAATTGATTATAAGGGTGAAGTATTAATGAATTAGATTATATATAATGATAGAATATTTATAAGGATATTTTAATAATTGATGTGTTTCTAAATTGAATATCAAAAATTTATAAGTTTAATTTGATATAGGATTGATAATATTTAAGAATAAGCATAAATTTAAAAGTAATGGTATCCTTTTTAGGCCTTTTTTATTGTATTATAATGCTATTAAGGATATTTTGAGGATATTTTCATTGGGTTTAATACATTATTAAGGTATATAAAACCCTTTGTATTATCATATATTCACTTTTAATGATTATTTGCATTGAATTTTATTATTGGTTCCTAAGCTTTAATCTAATGATATCTTTTACGGTTAATGTGATTTTTAATGTTGATAAAATTATTGTTAATTGGGATAATAAGTTACTATGATTCTGGGAACATTATTGGATTATCAAGGATGTATATTGTTTTGGATAATATATTGTTTTATATAAAAATGATTGATATGAACTGATAAATAATTATTATGTAAACTATAGGGAGTATATATTATTTTGATGAAATTTTATGAAATGGTTATTTATGTAAAATTTGGAAAATATTATTATATTTTAAAGAAAATATGATCAATAATTATATATTTTTATTTTGTGAATTTTGGAGTGAATACTTTGGATGGTAGATAAAAGTTACATTGATCATGGAATAATATGATATTAAATAAATATAACCTTGTAGATTCAATTTGGTATAGCATTTTTGGACGTTTTTTATGGTCAGTTATTTTTGAAATGATTTATTTTGAACTTTGATTGTCATTGTAGAGGCTTTGAAGATTATTTTGGTATTCATCCCTTAAATGTTTGATCTTCTATTATTTTAAAATTTAAATTTATAGCTTCGGGATGATAAATTAATCATGATTATTTATATTTTTGAATATGAGATGATGTAGAGGTGGAAAATGATAAAAAAAATCGAAATCAAGAAATTAAATATTTTTAATGAAAGAAAATCAAGTATTTAATGTTTAAAATTCTCTATATTGATAAAATAAATCCTCAATTCAAAAAATAGATCGATAAATCTACAATGTCTTTTATGGAAAATATCTCCAAATTTTTATTGTATGATTTTGTATAAACATTCACAAGTACGACTCCTCTAAGGGTACACACATTGCCTATAAACTTTTTATAAATAATTTATTTCCATGTAGTAATTAAAAATTCATTATCTTGATAAAATCAACATGTATGATTATACCTATATAATTATACATTCATTTTGATGATAACATATTCAAATTGAAAGCTTTAGTTCTATTTAATATTGGGTGAATAAAAGACCCTAATGTTTTAATATGTAATTATCTTTCCAATAATACTTTGTTTGATTTCACATACCACGTTCTATACTGATATTAAAAAAACTAAGATATACTATATAAATAATTTTATTTAAATATGATCAATAAAACTTTGTTTTTGACTTTATGGGTATGAATTAGAGTAACCACATTATTAAATATATATCAAAATGTTTCCCAAATAAATATATTTATTAATTCCTCTTAAATATATAAAATATTTTAAATGATAACAATTAAATCATATTAGCTTATGAATAGTTAATTTTTAAAAGAGTAAATTTTCTAAAAAATATTTTTGCTTCGTATATTGTATTTTAATTTAAAATATAAATGTATAAATTTTAGAAATTTAATTTGATGATTATTTAATTTATTTATTTCATAATATAAATATTAAGAGAATGATAATTTTATTTATTTTCCTAAAATATTTGACTGTAGGATGAATAGTGAAAAACCATTATTTTACAACTAATGTCACTTTTATGAAATTATCATGATATATAAATGAATTAAAATTTTATAAAAGCATTTTTCCTAGTCAAATTTATATTTATTATGTAATATATTTCTTTTTTAATTAAATTCATGTGAACTTTTATACATATGTTAGAAATTTTTAAAAACAAACTATTGTTTTTTTTCAAATAAAATATATTTTTTGTTCTTTTATTTAAATTAAGAGATTTCAATGAAACATTAATTTTCAGGTTTTATTTAAATTAAAATAAGTATCATTTTATTTAACGTATTAAAATTAATTCCATGGGAATCATTACATGATTTAATATAAAATTATATTTGTGTTTCAAACATACATTTTTTTAAAAATATGTTTTCAATAGTTTTGTGAACATATATTAAAAAAAGTTTCTATTTTTTAAAAAATTTTCCTATATAATAGATTATATATTTATAATCATCATCTTCATGTTTTTTTTCTAATGTTAATTTAATTTTTGGTCATAAGTTATATTAACCATGGTAAAACATTATCACCATTGTAATGGGTAAATGGTTTAAATAGTGTTTAAAATAATGAATATTAACTCAATATAAATCCAAAATTTTATTATATTTAATTTTATGAGTTTATTTTCTCCAAATTCATTCTATATTCAATCTAATTACAATTTGGTTACATTTTTTATTCATAGACATATTTATATTATATTTTGTTAAGAGAAAAATAAAAATCCACATTCATTATTAAATATATCTAGTCTGTTTTCAAAAGGATAAAAATAAGTTATAAATTTCAATAAATGGTTATTTTTAATATGAAAAAAATATATATTTAATACATTAATATATTTTAAATTTTTGGTGGTGGTATTATGACGTTGACCGCTGATGCAACGCTAATGCAATGCATGTATAGGAAGTAGGAAAATCAAGTAAATTATTATAACAAAAATTCAAAGTAATATTTTGGGATAAGTATGGTGTTACATGAATATAAATTTTAATTATAAATTAATATTTTTGATCAGTTTTTTTATATTAAAATTCAATTTTTATCTTATTTCCATTAATGAATATTTATCTGAATAATCACAAAAAAGAGATTAAATTATCTTTATTATGTAGTTTTTTGAAAATAATTATAAAATTAAATAAAATATATTGGCCCATTTAGATGAATTATTTTATAGAATTTTATTCATGATTTCTTTATTTTCCACTTGAAATTTGTATAATTAAATTAAATTCCTATTATTACTTGATATTTCTGAAAATGCCAATAATTTTTACTAAAAATATTAAACATTAAATAATGTTTTTAATGGAATTTATGAGTTTCATATTCTCTAAAAATTATTCCCAAATCCCTTTAAAAACATCATATACCATGTTCTAAATTCTCTAGTCTGACCATACACCTCTCCACCAAAGTAATTTGGTTCATTCGAAAGGGGTATTCCCGAAGAAGTAATTTTCTTTACTGAAAAATTTAAAGTTTATTTATTGTCTCAAATCCTCCAAATATATTATGATCAAATTAGTATAAATAATTTAAGATATTTACTATACTTATTTTTTTATCTTAATGGAAAAATCTTTATCTATATCCATTAAATATAACTGATTTTGAAAACACCACTTAGGCATACGTACACAATACATTCTTGATGAAACGACATATTTTAATTTTCATTAACACCTAACACAAATGGTAATAAAGACTGATTTTTGTAATATATATTTATTATAATATAATTATGATTTATTGAAGATAAAATACTATCTACCTCATTACCCTCTCATCGTTTGGAAAATGATAACATCACTCATGCGTACGTATAGACTACCACCTTTATAAAGTGACATGATTCATTTCCTCTTTATGTGTAGGTTCATAAGGATAAATTTAATAAGTATATATTTTAATAGGGATATATTTATTATTTTTAAAATATATGTTACTTCTTAAATTCATTATTTCCATTCATTTGAGTAATGTGAAACCACATGTGCATACATATGGACTACCGTCTCCAAAGAGTGATGTAATTTATTTTTCATTAACATATAACATGGATGGTTTTAAGGATTCCTAAATGTATAAAAATTATATCAATAAAATTTTTATGATGCTAAATATTAGGTAACCATGACCCCTTTGTAAAAATTAAATTGCCAAAAGATATTTTAAGGGTCAAGGGCCGAACAACCACAAAACGTCTAATAAGAACTTTTCTTTTTTAAAAACTCAATAACACATTTAATTTATTGAACTAAAAGGAATGAAAAAACAAGGAAATGGTTCTTATTAAAATAAATTATTAATATATATTTACATTTTATTGGTTATAGATTGTACAAAATGATTTGGGACTCAAGGTAAGATATATTTCATTAAAATATTATTTAAAATATCTTATACTATTTTTCTTCTAGGCCCATGATATTTTATACATTGGATATATTTAGAGTCATATAAATGTAGACTAGAACATATACTAAATATTATATATTTTTTTAATAAAAGGAATCATGTTATGAAAATTATTCCTTCAAGTTAGTTAATAATGACATTCTGTATACAAGACTGAGTACGAATATTTATTGAATGATAAGAATTATTTGTTATGTATTATATTATTGATTCAATATATAAGTAATTTATTAGAAATATGTATCTAATATAAGGGTATAGATTATAGATATCCAAAAGATTCAATGGTAGTTTTCATGAGATAAAACAAGAATGGGAATCACATAGTGCATGTTATCCAATATAATTATAATTTGGTGTTTGAAAGGCCTTGATAAAAAATAATTTGTATTTTTTTAGAGTCTGTGATGATGTTAAATATTTCCAGGTTTAAATTCCCCAATGATATGTAGTATGTCTTGGGTGAGGTTTACTAATGGTATGATTAAGATTTCTAGCATTATGATTTCCATCATTGTAAAATAAATTATTAGTATACAACTAATTATTTCTATTATACTAGGTTATATTTCAGGTCAATCTTATTGATGTATTTTAGTGGAAATAGTTTGACTTTATAAAGTAATAAATCGAGCTTATATTTTAAAGAAAAGTTTATCATCTTCTATGGGGAAATTCTTTATCATGAGAACGTTTTCATGTATTTCAAATAATCCTACATGAATTTTAACTTTACCTTTCTATGTTCTTAGAAATAATTTTTGAAAAATATTAGTAAAAAGTTGACATCTTGAGTATGTTAGTGATTATTTTCAACTCATTGTTTATTATAAAGAATATTAAACTTTATTATGGGTATTCATTAATATTAAATTTATTAATAAGATTCTATTATTTTAATATCCTTAACATATCTTTTCATTTATTTTCTAGTATTTTGGAAAACAAATCATAGGGATTAAATATTTGTAGGGATTATATAAATTGTAATAGGTAAACGTATTGATTGAATGAAATGTGTGTTTAAAGAAACAAAAGTGTAAATATAAAAACCATTTTTACTGAAAAATGTACAATATATAACAATCTACCTTATGTAACTATTTATGTTGTCCTAATTTGGTAAAAATTTAAAACTAAATGTTGTTTGAGATGTAAGTGACATTATATTATTTTATTCAACTTATAACTATATATGTTAAAATTTTGGTGACATCATTTTGTATATAATACAATATACAATGAATTTTTTTTATAACCTGATATGGGTGTACAAGATTGGGGTTTTATATTCCATTCCCTTTGAAATGAGTCTTTTTATTAGAGGTTGAGAAATATTATATGATGTTTACATAGATTTTGAAAGGGTTTATGGGAACACAACTCTTCGGATAATTTCCAATGTATTTAGATGCAACCATATAATGCCATATTCATCTTTTATTTGTTATGATCAGGGTAGGATATTGTTTATTATTTCATATATCACATCCTATGATATGATGATGATGGATCATTGGGCAATATATTTGTGATAGAGGCCCTTATATAGGTTGGAGGTGTATTGAGTTTATAGTGTGCCTTGATAGTTGACCTAATGTTGAGGTTAGTGGAGGATTAGCTAGTGGAGTTTCCATGGTTGTTTAATAATTTAATGATTCCTTACTAAAAGAAATCATCATGTTAACCACATAATGGGAGATTGAGTTTACAACAACGTTACAATCAAGTGTCACTCTGAAATTGTTATCTCCATATAAGATAGTTCCTACTAAGTTACGAGAGTTCTAGATTTAGATTGATGATATTCTATAGTGAGGTTTTATTCATCCAAGTGTGTCACCTAAGCGATATAATGTTTTGTTTTTGTTGAAAGTGAATGGACGTATAGGTTTTTACATAATTTTTCCTCACTAGAACTGGGTGATTGTGCATAAGAATTATATTCTTCCGTGGATTTATGGTTTATTCAGTAAGATGAAGAGAGGTAGTTGGTTCCTAACGATTCATTTAAATTCATGATATCATAAACTATGGGTGTATTATGATTTAGTGAAGGAATAATAAGGTATCATTATGGTCAGTATGATTTTTTTTATTCATTTGACGTTATAATTTGTGAAACCATGTTAATGGGACTAATTAATTTTGAGTTTTGTGAGTTTTTGGTTTGATTATTTTTGTTTTTTGTATAAATCCTTATTTTTTTTATGTTATTGTGGCATGAGGAAAGTAGATGATATATTATGGAGTTATTTATAATAATAAGAACTTTATAAATCGTTTGATGTTTAATTTTTGGTCAAGTGATGTCTATTTCAATGGATATGTTATATCTCATTATGGGGTGAATGTAGATCCTTTTATGATTGAGGTGGTTCTTTCAAATGTATCCCCTTATAATTTTGCAGATGTATAGAGTTTCCTTCAGCTTTTAGGCCGTTATAGGAGGTACATACCAAAACTCTTTCAGATTGGGACTATATTTTTTGATTTTACTAGAAATGATCTGGATTTTTCACTATGTTACCTGTTATAGGATACTTTTGATAATTTTTATGATAATTTTTTTAGAACTCCAACTCTTTGTTTTGTGAAGGAGGGATTTGTGTTGGTGTTCTATTGAGATTCTTGTGTCTTGGATAGGTTTCATGTTTATATAATAAAGAGTTGTAATCTCTAATCAACCTTTATATTTTTATCCCTAAGAATGTAACTAGGGTTCCTCTGATCAAGATTTGGTGGATGTTGTGTTTTCTATGATGTGGTCTCATTACCTCATCTAGGTACACTTCAAGGGCATCACAGATGATAAGATTATTAGGTATATCTTCTCCTAATATGGTTTTAATTTTTTTAGTGATGATGGGTCGAGTTATTATTGGAATACAACTTAGAGAATTCAAATAAACTACTAAATGGAATTTTTGGATGACGCACTAAGTAGTATGTTGTGTGGTGATGATTTTCATTACCCTATATATTTTTTAAGATGGATGGAAGTGTTTGAAACACTTCAACTTATATTAGATAATTTTTCTATAGAGGATGAGTCTATTATATGAAAGTGTTGTTTT
This sequence comes from Viscum album, assembly GCA_963277665.1. Classification (NCBI taxonomy): domain Eukaryota; kingdom Viridiplantae; phylum Streptophyta; class Magnoliopsida; order Santalales; family Viscaceae; genus Viscum; species Viscum album. Next base: position 1,359,971,891 of record OY728162.1, on the reverse strand, counting down.
CTTTGGTACAGTTGGTAGAGGAGTAAAAGTTGAGTTATTTCAAGGAATGGGTTTATTAAGATCAATTTTTTTGTTCTGATTCCCCTAAAGGATGGTCTGAGGATGATCAAAATTATTGTTTTCCAAGGGAGGACCTATATTATCTCAATAATGCTTGATGTGTTATCCCCATGAGTCCCAAATCACTTATTCGTTATAATATCCTAGAATATAAAATAATATAAATTACTTTAAAATCTTCTATTTTTTATCTAGTATAAAGATATATATTATAGGATTTTTGTCTCATTGTTTTGTTTGTTAGAGGGTGAAGTATGATCATCATAATCTAGTTTGGTTTCTTTAGCCTCTTGATGTTCCCGATTGGAAGTGGTGTGATATTTGGTAAGAAAATTTCACAATATTTACTCAAGATTAAGGTCTTTATAATTATATATGGGGGATAATTGACAACTTTATAAAGACAGACCACTTCTGAGTGATTATGGATTTGAGAAGATATGTTGTTTTTTGGAAAGAGTTTGGAGCTGTAAGGGATTCTTTATGGGGTCCTAAAGATGATTGTCTCTGATTATGGTCCTCATTATAACACTCAAGTGTAAAGGGGTACATAACATGATTTGTTCCCTCAATTATAACTTGACACCACATTTTATCCTTATGAGGATGAATAGATAGAGTGGAGGCTCAAAATAAAGGAAGAAATTTTGTTATCATTCATTCTAAATTTCATATGTTTTTAGTTGTGATACATACCTTTGGAAGAGTTTTCTTATAACAATAGTTATCACTCCCCTATTTTTATGTCCGTATTAAAATAGTGAATAGATGACCATTAAAATAAACGTTTGATTAGACTATGGCTAGGGAGTATTTTATTAATTTATAGTAATTCGATTATATCATTATGGAGAATGTGATGGTGATTCACTAGTAGACTTTGGATGTTTGGGATCATTAGAAGTCCAATAATGATCATAGGAGGAGGCCTATATGGTTTGAAATTAGAGATCATATATTATTTATGGTTTATCCTCATCATGGATAGAATATATTTGGTCATGGGATTAATCATTCTCCCAAATTGTTTTTACTTTTTGAGGTGTTGGTGGATGTTATAGGTGTTATGTATCAGTTATCAACTCCCTCGTAAATGATCTAGATTAACAATTTATTCCATGTCTAGTATCTTGTCTTGTATCATTAGGATAACTCACATGTCATCAAATGGGGTGATTATGATATTGAGGATGGAGTTTCTATTCAAGAGTAGCCTTTTAAGATCACAGACCAATATGATATGATGTTGATTGGACATGCTATCACTTTAGTTTATGTCTTTTAGTGGCACAATGGCTTATAAGAGTGCACATGTGAGTGGGAATAGTTAATGTTCACACATTATCAGAAGTTGTTTTATGTTTATATTTTTGAGACCATATGTATCACCTTTTTGATTTATGAGATAGTTGGTAATGTTTCTTGTCTATATTCATTGTCCTTTAATATGTTTTTTGTGTTCTTATTACAGTGATATACTTGAGAGTTATCTCATGCGGTGGTTATTTGAGATCATTTTCTTTCCTTTCCTAATTTTTTTTTTAAATTTTCAAAGTAGATATTTATTTAAGAGGCATTTGATATAAATGTCTTGGTTTTCTTGAGCTTCTTTATTTTGGGTAAATAGGGGAGTACTTTGTGGTTTTACCCAAAAATTCATATGGTATCCCATTCTTATGTGTTGCGCCTTGGGTTTCCTTATAGACTTTTTTCTACATAAAGATGGTCCCTCTGGTATATGATCCTACGATAGTAGATCTGGTGACCCTAATAATCAGATGGTGGTGAATGTGAAGAATTTAGATTGTGGATGTTGTTGTTTGGAGATGGATTAATTTTGTGTTGAAATGAAAGAGACGGGTTTCATGGTTGGGTTATTTTGGGGACCCCAATGGAATAACACCTAATATTCAATATTGATCATCTAAGATTAGGTTTCCTCATCTGTGTTGATTTAGTGGTAGACAAAATGTGGGGTCTTAGATATCAACATATCCTTATATAGGGATTACTGAAATTTATGTATATAAAATGGGGATTTCACCATGGATTTCAAAATGGAGTTAGATCAGAAAACCATTAAGTGTAGCATCCCTTATTTTGATGTAGTTATGGTGAAAACCCTATCTATTTGTGGTGTTTTCAAGGGGGTTGTGTTGTAATGATATTAAAATTAATCCAATGTAAGATTTGGACCTCTTTTAAATTTTTTTTAATTTCATCAAATTTCATTCAAACCATAGGTAACCAGAGGACCACATTAAGATACTTTTGAGCCTCAATGTTGATAATTTATTTTTGGCCTTTAGAGATTATGTATTGGTGATTTCATGTGAGTTTATTATTCTTTTATTGATTATTATCTATCTCATTTCCTTTTATAATGAATTGGAGAATATTTTCTTCTACTTTCAATCAAAATTTTAAGGATGTTTTTGAAAGGGGTGGTATCCTTTGGAATTGAGTGTTCTTCACGAGAGAGGTGATTGGAGGCTCTCTCTTTCCCTTCTATTATTTCTATGAGAACATATAAATTTTCATATTGATGTAAATTATTCTTGACTTCTCCATATTTTATATGAATGATTGGGATTTTAATGCTTTAAATTATTTTGGTATGGTTTATTTAACCTAATTAAGATAATAATCTAGAAAATAAGGGACAATAACATTATAATGGGCTGAAATGGGTACATGTGGTTTATACTATGTTATATGCCACTATATATTTAATAGATATTATGAAAGTGGACAATGTAATTCTTTTTATCCCTTTCCCTAGATTATATAATTTAATTGGTTACACAACATAATGATAGAATGTTAATGTGAATAATTAACGTGTCTTGTGGAATTAATTATCGTTCCCCTAACACTATTAGAGTATTAATGTGTTTTGAGAGTCATGTCAATGATTTATATTTTGATAGTCATCATTTTTAGGTTCCTTGTAAATGAAATGAATGTATAATGAATATATTAATTAAATATGTTAATTAAAATGGTTGTTTTGATGGAATTTATTTATTTTTGGATATGTTTTTTCTATGAATTGTTTTCAAAGGATTGTGTTCTTGATGAGATGGACCTAGTTTATCATTCAATTGTTTATGATGAAATTTTGCCTTTGGATTCTGTAAACAATTCTATGTTTTTTTTGGATGTAGTATGGTTTGGATGTTAAGTGAGGGATGAATGAATCAAGAAGAGATTTTGGATGGAATGTTGTCTATTCGTTAAAATGTGGTTGGTGTTTGGATGATTAGATTTGTTGAGATTTGGGATTTCTTGTTGTGGGGTGATTGTGTTTGGGTAAAATATTTTGTTGGTTGGTACATATTGTTGGATGTTATTTATCATTTTCTTTCTCCCTAGTATTAATGACTGGTTTCATTGGAATATTTTTGGGGGTGATTTACTACAACCTATTGTAGTGGGCACATCAAATGTAAGTATATCTTTCCTAATGGATGTTCATGTTCAGTCATGTATAAATTCAACATGGGATGTTAAATAATTAATTTATTAACACATGGGATGAGTTTTTTGTTGATATTTTTAAATTTAAGGAAACATGGTGATGATTGGAATGATTTCTCTAAGCTAATGAGAAGAAATCTAATAAATTTAATGATGTTTATAAGATAATCTTATCTTGATAAATTAATTTTAATAGATAAATCATAATTTATGAAGAGTTGAATATAATTGATTAATCTAAAATTGATGAATGGGTTATATAGGTGAAATTATAATTGTTATAGTAATAAATGAGCAAGTTTGTATTAAAAAATGTTACATGCGTTATTATATGAAATCTAGTTTCTAAATCATTAGTAATGATAGTCAGGTTTCTTGTGTGCTGATAACTATAATTGAAGTCCATGGCTATGGGGTCTCCCATAAGGGTTGTGTTATATATATATATATACTTTATGTTATCTGATTCTATATGATCTATGATCTGAGTCATGCGGGTATCTAATAGCCAAATATTTTGGGGTCCATGTGTTATTCCTAACACATAGGTTAGTTAGGGAATAGATGGAAAAAAATCCCTCCTCCACACATTACAATTCATAGAAGAATAATGTGAAGAAATATACTCATAGGTGATGGATTATGGTAAAGGTTACAATATTATAAGGGGTTTGATAGATTTCTATTTAGCTATTCATGTATGTATGGGTTGTAGTGCATTAAGTTTATGAAATAAACATGTATCTAGATTTATTGATTATAGTCTCATACAAGTGTATATATTTGGTCGATTTTGAATTAATGTATATTGTATGATGCATAGGATTGAGTGCCTTTTGCAATTATACATTTTTGTGGGTGTGATGTTATATGGTTGCACAAGGTGTAGGATGATATGATGATAAAGTTAAATAGGGGAAGATGGCCTGTGGAAGGGATTATAGAATTGTAATTTTGGTGTTGGGGTAGGATGGGAACAAACCATTTGGTATATGGATTAGGGGTACCTTTAATATATATATATATATATATATATATATTCATTTTTAATTAGGTTTCCTAATTCTATGTGTGACTTAGTGATAATAAATATTGGGGATGAAATATAGTTTACCTAACTATGTAATTAGTTGGTTTTATTTGTTTATTCATTAGGGTTTTGTGTAATTATTTAATATTTTCTATGGTGGTTGTATGAAAGATTTTATTGATTATATATTTATTTTAATCACACACATATATATAATATATTTTTTAGGTCAATGGGATTTTATCCATGGTCGATCTGGGCATTAGTAATTTGTGGAGTTGTCCAAGATAAATTGGAACCTTTTATCCTAATATTTAGAATGATTTATAAATATAAATTTATTCCTATTGTTTGAAATTATATTCTTATATTTTTATTTGTTATTTATTTATTTTTTATAGTTTATTGGTGGATCTCATCTTATATCATCGATTTAAATTTTTATATTGAGGTTGATGACACCAATAGTTTTTCATTTTATACACTCTATGTTAGTCTCCATTATTTTTCTCATTTAAGGAGGACTTTGGGGGTCACCCCCTCTCTTTAATATTGGCCGATGTGGGGTACTAGTATAGGGGTTTCATGACACCCAATCCATATTTCTCTTTTTTTGTTTTAAAACTCCTTTGTCTTTTTCTTTACATTTATTTATTCTCCTTTTCTTTTAATTTTCATTCAATTTTTCTACTCATACACTAATTTTTCCCCAAAATTTAAATGAAATCCAAATTTTAATTTTTTTTTACTCTAGCTAAAAAAATTCAAACAATGTCGTTAATATTTAAATTCTTGTGATTTTATTATCTTAATGTGTTATTGTATATATTTTTGTTTTGTGTGCTAGTTATTAACATGAAGGAGCCTTATCAAACACATTATATACCAAAAACAACCCATGAAATCATATTACATTAACTTAAAATATTAGTCACCTCCCTAAGATATCGACCTCTCAAATCACCTGCTATGCTCTTCATCCTTGGCATTGAGAGATCATGTTATATGATCCCTTATAAATGCTAATGTTTCCACCCTAAATTCTATGGCATCAATGATTTTTCACATCGAAGTATGAATAATGATATTACAGAATTATTTAATCATAATTTCTTCACCTAATCAATTGAAATTTTCTATCCTATATACAAAGAACATTTCTTGTAGGTTGGATCAAATATAAATTAAAGATATATTATAACATTTATAATAAGGGTAATATGATTTAAGGGGAGGCTGATGAGAAGTTTTTCATTTTTTCAACAATACTAAATTATTATCTCTGAGTTCATCTACCTTTATTTCATATATTTGTTAACCTAAAACTAATCTACAAAATTCAAAAAAGAATATTCAAATAGTATGGGGCTCATAAAAAAAATTTGGTAGAATTTCTCATCTCATTTGTCTCATCATCCATCATTCAATTAAATTTGTTTACTTGTCTCCATAATAATAAATTGGTTATCACTAAAAATTAATATTTCTTATATATGTTATGGTCATGAAGAATCCCATAAAACATTATAATTTTTTTTATATTACCTCCATAATATGTTTTCCAAATCAAAAGGTGGTTTGTAAGGTATCCCTTTTATCACTCTATTTTGTAAAATCGTTACCTATATATTGTCTCAATTATATTAACTATTATCTATTTTTTTACCTCGTATTAATATAATTGTCATATGTAAAATGTTATATTCAAATTTAATAAGTACTAATTTAAATTAATATAGGATAATGCGTTTGAGGAGAAGAATCAAAACATTGATAAAGATGACCTCTAGTTGAGGGAAACGAACAACACACTATAAGCACATATTGATACCACTCACTCACGTACCAATTAAACACCATACAGAACTGACCTACTAACCCATCTTAATCCATAATTTCCACTACATTCATATAATTAACAATAAAATTACACCTCTATGACTAATATAACCTCTTCAAGGATTAATAAATATACTTTGATTAGCATGTAAATCAGTCGATCATGCAAATTGAACATCAAAACCTTTACATTTTTTAAACAGTATAAGCTATATTTATTCCCCTAGATATAAAATCCATGTCATCCCAACATCTATCATAGAAATTCATCTAGATTACAAGATGTTGAGGGGGAGTAAAAAATTATTACCTTTGGTGAAGGTGATGAAACCTCAGATACATATGGATTAAGTGGTGGTGTGGGTGATTAACAATCGTGAGATGACACATTTGGAGATGTATATAGTGACCACTTAGGAATAAGATTACCCATTGCAAATGGATTATGGGATATATTTCGTTATTACATTTTAATGAATTTATTTTATTTTTTAATATTATCTATTATTGGATTAAATTTCTCTTTCACTTACATGTGGTGCAACTAACAGTTTATTTATCTTGACATAATAATCCATGATTAATTCATATGATTTTGTATGATTGTGTATATGTATTTTCCATCACAACTATAATATTATTACACAAATTAGATTATTTTGTATTTCTTATTATTAAGTATTCATATTCATCTTTGGGAAGCTTGTAAAATTATTCTGGAATACATTATTCATCAATTAATGCTCTCTCCCACCTTATTTTAACCTACTCTATTTTCATTCATAGAGGGTGAACCATTTTATTAAAATGTCTATTTTATCAAAAAATGATCTATTTCATCCCTTATCATTATATCTATCTCCTTTAATTATTCCCAAATGTTGTAAAATATCAAGATCATGCATGATATTATATCTGGAGCAGGGACATTAGTTTATCATAGGTGATTTAATTGCCAATATATTTATCCCGATTGAATTAGTTTTATGAGAATTATCCAAATTTCCATTATAGTATAATGTATTTATTTCAGGCATGAGATACAAATTTTTTTCCAAATATATAATATATCTATATTGATGAATTTTTTCTTTTTTGTGGAAAATCTAAGTAAATCTTGAGGTTTGTAGTTTTAGTTTATCATTTTAAAAACTAAAATTTTCACAATAATATTTCTGGGGGAAATTATAATACTTTAACCATTTGATTAAGAACATTTTCTTATATGGTATTTGGGATAATGCTTATAAACTATTGGATTCACATTGGAATTTTACATGTAGTATTAATTACATTACCTTGTAAAATTACTTTAATTAAGAGAGATGATTCATTCTTAGGAAATTTAATCAATTTTGATAAAAATAATGTTTTCTCATAAAATTAAAAAATATATATTCCAATACATAAACTTAATTGAAAAAATACACTTTTTTTCTTTTGGAAAATATCTTGATTGTACGCCCTATTAAATTGATCCACATAAAATGTGGGAATACTAGTCGGACAATTTTATTTCTTAAATGGTGTGAGGAATTGAATAATGATAAATATATTTGGGTTTCAATTCATAAGAGAAACTCATTTCGTAAATGAAAAGATTTTAATGATGAAAAATAAAATTTACAATACTACTGATAAATTTGATTATTCATTATTTTCCAAGGAGAATCCGGGATAGAATACGTTAGTACTTTATAAAATATTCACTAAATATCATTTTTCATATAATTAATGAACTTCGGTATCATGAAACAATTCGTATTTTTTCTCCATGGTTGTTCTCTTAGTTTTTTTCTTTAGTAATTTGAATTGACTAAGTGTTGGGGATATTGATATAGGTTTTTCAATAAAAACATTTATGTGAATTTATTTTAAAAAATGGTCAGATTCTGTCACTTAACATGTTATATTATTGCGAATAACTTATAATAGGATAAAATAACCCTAATATGAAGGTTTTACATACATTAGTATGATAGTGGTGATTTATGACATGAATGAATGGATTTGGGCTCAATTTTAAGGATTCACAATTAGTTGGGTTTCCGAAGAATCCATGAAAAGAATTAGAAAACTATTTATATGATAACATGGAATAAAGAAAATCACACATGGTCAGACACATGGTCTCCCAGACATTCGATCTACAACATGTGTATCATATTTGATTTCGTATAGTAAATTTCATTGATAGAGGCATGGTCTATTTATCATTCCCAGACAACTATTATATATGCAATGAAACCCCCCATTAACCCGCCAGCCACTTAGTTATTTTATTATTAAATACCTTAATCATAATGGGAATTAGAGATTAGTAAAGAAAGTTAATTTTGCTGTTTTTATAAGGATAAATCATCTACTAATATAATTTCAGATGAAATTGAAGATCCATTAGAGATTTGAATTGGTTCTTCATGATTTTTCTATTTTTAAACTTCCACTCTATTATTCTCTTGAACTACTATATCTAAATAATGCATTGTAATCTCTAGTGTGTAGATATTTCTTACATTTTTATTGGGATATTGAATTATACTAGAGGATCTTCTAGTAAATTTAACTCCATTAAATACATGTGTTCTTTGTTATTGTATTTAATAATTTCATTGTGTCATTAATTTTCAATACACAAGATAGATTGTTTTAAATCAAAAATAGAGTATTTTAGGATCTTTAAAGTAATTAAAATGAATAATTCCATGGATGTTTGAAAAGATTATTGTCACAATTTTGGGGTTACATTTCATAATATTTTAAGTTAAGTAAGAGTATAAAATATTATTTTGTTATTATCGTAATCATAAATTCTCAGAACAAGAAGGGTACAATATATTTGATATCCTATGTAAAATAATTCAAATTTTTTATAATTTCTAATCAAAAAAATAATTACAATGACTCGTATTTAAATTTTCATCTGTGATGTATCTTCTCATAAATTGTACAAAACCAAAAAAATTTAACCTTCATTTTTTGACTTTTAAAATCATGGGTTTGGAATTGGATCATTTTAAACTATAATCGATAATGTGGTATAATGAATTAGGAATTAAAATACAATGTTATGTGATCATGATTTCAATTACTCATGAACCCCTTTAAAAAACTCCAATACTTATATTATTCAAAGTAAGATAATTACGTTTATTATATAATTTTAGAAACAAAAAATACAAGATTTTGTGTAGAGGAACACCAGGTATCTTTAGTTAATTTTTTAAAATTAATAATAAATGATATATAAATTTTTTGGGTGGTAAATTTTGAATTTTTTAAAGTTTTTTATATTGAAAATTTATTTCAATGTTACAAACATCTATCAAATGATGATAATTTATAAAAATATAATATATTATATTTTAATATTGAATTTTCTCTTGTATGAATGAATTGAACTTAGAAAAATATTTGTGTTGTTGTAATGATGGAATGGGTTATTCCATATTTTAAATCGATTAAAAACAAGTAATATAGTAAAACCACTAAAAATTGACATGGATTATCATGAAATTCATGAAAAACCATCCATGACTAATGTTTAAACTTCTTGGATAAATATAAAATTAGTTCAACATGTGTTCTAATAATATTAGTAGAAAATGTATTTTTAATAATATATAGTGTTTAAAATAATGTATTGAATAGAAAAAATAATGTATGTAATCTCCAATCATTATAAATGATCTATTAGTGGTTATGGAAGAATGTTTTAATTTATTTGGTTATAGATGTGATTTTAACCTATGATTATTGATATATGGATTTTTCTATGACTATAAAAGTGGTTTTCAATTTCATATTATGTTTTAGAAAGGGATATTTTCTTTGGGGTTTGATTTATATGGGAATGAGGGTCTTAAAGTGGACTTTATAGTCATAAGTGTTGGGGTCAAGCACCATTATTAAAAAAATAAAAAGAAAATAGAAACATCTTTTAAACTGGGTATGATAAAAAAACTGATTAAATAATTAAAAAACACAATCGTGTATATTATAAAAATAAAATAATCACCAGGAATATCAATCTCTTGTATAATAATTAGGGAATTAAAAATGTCAGATATCATAATCATTCTATCAAGGCCTCATGCTGAGACCATACATAAATAGGTAAAAACCCAAACTAGTATGTCTCATGATACCTATAGATAAAGCAAGGTTCTATACTAGACACCATCCATCACAAAATAAGTCTAATTCATTCTTTATATGAATGAGGATAAACATGAACAATATATAATTTCATATTTAAAATAACATATGAAATGTAAATTGCTTTCCCCAATCATTAATCATAAACACTAACCATTTGTAGTAATATAGTCAATGTTATTGAGATAACATATCCATAGTCAAACTAACTAGAAACCATTCAATAAAATATGGAATATGATATCAAAAAATTTGAATCCTAATTGAACATAATAATCAACTAGTGTGTTGAAATATATGAAAATACACATATAAAATTATCGAGTAATTCAAAAGATAAACAATACTTTATATTAAAAACTATATCTATTTAAGAAAAATTAGTGTATTGAAATAGAAGTTAATTAAGTTATATTTTCCATAATTAAATGAATAATTTTATAAAGATAATGGAATTTAAAAATACCTTATATGGGTCCCTTGAAAATATGTAAGATTTCGAAAAATTCCTTTGAATAGGGATTGTATTTCAGGAAGAATTGTTTGGATAGTTGATTTTAAAACATGTAACTACGCGTAAATGAAACTAAATTTTGGTTTGTACACATATTTAAATCATTCAAATATAATTTATAAGGATTAAATAAGAATAAATAATAATTTCACTGAGTTACGTAGGGAATAAAAGTAACCCGAATGAAAATAGATTTTTGGGTAGAAAAACCCCTACCGTATGTCCAAACTTTTTTTAACTTGACCATAAATTCCAATACAATAATCTTAATCCAAATAATTAATTAATTCCAAGCCATATATACATTTATTTAATTTATTATAGTTTTATAAATATAATTTATGGTCTTTTTTATTTGATATATGAATGAATTCATTAATTCTAGAGTGTTTGCTTTTGTCATTTTCATAATCGATTCACTTGTTTATACTTATGGAGGTCATGTGGAATGTATATAATTCTCTAAAATTGATTTAATATGATACTAATGAACATATAGAATATTAAATAGTTATATAATTCATTTTCATATATGGTATGATGATGATTTATTATGTAAAACATTATTGACAATCATTTACATTATTTTGGTGGTATTTTGAATATTGTGAAAATGTTTTGTGGTATGTATTAATATTATGTAAATATATTATTTAATAAATATTTAATAGGTTATTATACATCTATTATATTTATTATATTCCATAAAAAATTTCATGACCAGAACTAAAGGAGAAATTAAGGAAAGATGGCCCGTCGTCCATGAAGGATTTAAATCGGTACCTCCTGAATGGTGATTTAGTTTTTAAACTAAAAGTGAGTATGTATATTGATGAACGATCTTAAATTAACATCATATAATTTCGGTATATATATGATAATGGATTTACAATTATCATTTTGATAGAGTTGGTGAGGAGTTAATAATAAAATAAGCAACAGAAAATAAATTGAGAGGAAAAAGGAAGAAGATGTTAACACATGATTATACCACTTTGAGAACCTCCTTTAGGGAATAGGTTCTGATATTTTGGAAAAAATATGATTCATGGATGTGGTTAGGGTTTAGGAAATATATTTGGGTCAATATTTTAGGATATTCCAGTCATAGAGGGGTGAAAATAAGAGGGAGTGAGGGGTGGTTTTTTATTGTGGAGAGGAGTGGTTTTTGAAGATCTTATTAAATATTTTATTATTTTGGAAAAAGAATATTAATATTATCAATTATTTTGAGTCAAAATAGTAATAAATTCATGTTATTTAAATCTAATGGGTATTTAAATCTTTCATGACTCACTAATTATGCAGAAATTCATTTATTTAGAATATTTGGTAAATTATTGAATTTCAATATTGACCTAAAATTAAATTATTTTAGAAAAATCCCAAAATACCACTCTAACTATTTTTTTGAGGAATTAAAATATTTACTCGTTTTCATCATAATTATTTTCTTTATTTTTGAATTTTATTTTTTCAATAAAATCAGCATTTAATCGAAAAAATATAGCTTTAAAAACTAAAACTAAATTTATGACACCCTAAAAAATCTACTACGGTCATAAAAAATTATCCTAAAATTGGTGGACAATAAATTTATTTAGGGAAAAATTTATTATTATTTTATTTAAATCAAATTATAAATTTAAAATTTTAATTAAATAATTATTACACAAAAAAATACCAGGATCTAATTATTAATTTCTAAAATACTCTATTTCATTTATAAGGTGTCTAAATTTATTTTATGCATTCTTGTTTGAGGTTACTATTCATAAGGATTATATCACTATTTATAAGGGAACATAACCATTCATAATGGTCAATTAGTATTCACCAAAAATGTTACTTGATCTTATCAAACACTAAATATATTACTAAATGAAATTAGGTATATCAGTTTTTCAAAATTCAAATCACATAGGTGGAAAAATCTTGTTTAGTGGTTGGGTTATAAGAAAGTGGGGTTTGGTAAAGACTCATTTTTTCATGAATTCAATATTAAATTGATTTATAAGTCCATAGGGTGTTACATTCTCTCCCATTACAAAATATTAATCCTTAAAATTTCATAATGTTACCTTTTAATATGATTTGGGCTTTTCGTCATCATTTGCTCCTCAAGCTCCCATGTCGCATATTCAATTTTATGATTTTTCAATCTACATTTTCAAGTTGCATCATCTGATTCCTCCATAACTGTTCTTTAGTGTCTAGAACCAGCATATGCACTTCACATTTAGATAATTCATGTACCAATTATATACTATTAGATGAGAGTACATGTTATGGGTGTGGAATGTACGTTATCAAAAATGAAACACAGAACACATTGTGTACCTTAGAATGTCTTTGAGGCATAGCTTAATGACAATCCATAGTTCCAATTCTCTATAGAATTTCAAAAGGTCCAATAAATCTAGGGCTCTGTTTCCTTTTCTTACCATAACATATAACTATAACGACCCATACTTTACATACATTGTTAATACTTCAAAATTGAAGAACACTTATTACAACATATGACAAAACCACAAAGGACCGTATAGGTATAGTGTCTTTAGAAACTGGGAAACATAAACAACTGGTTCATAAATCTTCTACACTGTCTCCCATTTATTTCATCATATCTAGGGTCCCTTTTAGCATATTCTACTTAATATCCATCTTCCTGACCCGGGGAAAAGAAAACATAAAAGGGTGAGCTCAAATGCTCAGCAAGGCAAATAAAGGAAATAAAAATCATATCATATCTTTTTGAAAATCATAACCTGCAAAAGAGATCATAATATCTTAACATGGAATAAATAATAGAAGTGAAAATGAGATCCCCATAATCATAACATAAAACTTGAAACTTTGTGGCATGCACAAATAATCATGGAAAATCATTTCTTGTTAGTCATGACTCATTGCCAAGACTATCTTAGTGGACAAAGTCCCTTTCTGAACCGAGTTCACTGCTCGTTTCAGTCATGTATCACTGAACCGAAATAACCTTCCGTTCCAGCCATGTCTATCTCATGAGATATAAAATCTTTACCCAATGCATTGGAGGGAGATATAGGTCCCACCCATCTTATAATGAATCCTTTCTTATGTGTGCCACGTAATCATAAATCATTCATCATCGCATAACCCATGTAATAAAAATGGGATTCTTAAACAACATGACATCATAAAACAATTCATATAAGATAAAGTAATTCATAAAAATATTTCCATCACAACATGATCAAATCAATGTTATAATAGGGATAAAAACATAACCCTTTATTATCTTAGATGGAAAATAATTTTGATAAAACACTTGAACTCCATTCTTGAGGAAAATATCCTTTCTTCTTCAAAAAACATTTTCCTTTCATAACATGTCATACTACTTTAAAATAAAAGAAGTTGATTAAAAATAAACTTTAAAAATTGTAAAGGAAGCTTCTTTGAAATAATGTTTTAAAAATCCATTCAAGCCGTATAAGTTAAAAAAAACATTCTTCGTACTTTTGTCGGAAAAGTCAAAAAGTACCTCGTATGAAAAAAACGAAAAAAGATTCCTTTCATATCCTTTACTAAAAACTCAACAAAGGGTAAAATTGTATTTAAACAATTTTAGGTGGATTGAAATAATATTACATATTGAGGAAACATGGATGTGGATGATAAAATATACCCTAGTAAATACTAATGTATAAACAATCTCAGATAAATATGAGATTGTGATATTTCCCTTACCTTAGGTCCGATTTGCTTTGTACGTGTCCGAAGCTCCTGTATAATGGTGTAAATAATGTTATTGACTTATTCTAGAATCATACATATTGATATGATATCATATATGGTCATATTCTTAGCTTCTTGTTAGTAATATTTCATTGTTACCTGTTACTCGGGTCTTTATTGCCTTTTGTTCTTATGCGTGTTTTGCCGAATACATTCTTATTCTTATTTTAAGGTTATAGATTCCTTATATCCAGAATGGTATTAGTGTAACATATATCATATTTATTCATTAAATTCATTTATATAATTACTATGTAATGATGATCATGTAGAACGAGTCGCATCACATCGTGGAGACGGTATTCCGTACGTATGCACGAGTGATGATATCGTTCCTATGATCGTGGAACTATATTGGAGTATATATATATTATTTCAGTAACAATATTACTTTATAATAATCATAAATAGTTACTCATTACACCATTATACCCATCCTTGTATAGTGATGGTGGAAAAATAGATTACACCACGGCGTGGAGACGGTATTCCGTACGTACGCACGCGCGGTGATTTCATTTTTCCGTAGGATGGATAGAAGGTGAATTAGGGTTGTTTCATATTTATAATAACATATCAGTATGTAAGTAATACTTATGTTATTACTTTATCATGAAACAACTAAAGGATAAGAAGTTGAAGAAGAAAGAAATTGAAAAGATCGGTAATGGATATTACCTCTTCTTTGGAACGCTTCTTTGAATCCTCCACTTAGGGAACTAAGATTGGTCTTTGAAGAAGACCAGGACCTCTAGGATTATTCTAGGGAATTGGAGAGGAGAAAATGGAAGGGGTTGGCCGAGCTTGAGTGCTGAAATTGGTGTGAGGAGGAGGGGGAGGAGGTGCCCTTTTATAAGGGAGGAGAGGGGCACCTTAGGCATATCTCAAAATATTATTTTATATTAAAGACAAAATCGGTTTATAATGGTTCCAAAGGGGATTATTTCTAAGCTAAAGTGGAGAAGGGTCTAAATCCTATCAACTAATAGGATTTAGACAACTTTAGGGTATTATTTTAACATTATCAATTAGATTTATCTCTAAGTTAAATAATTTAACTTTTACCATGTCTTTTTGTTTTCTTTCACTATATGGTTAATAAACTTACTATAACATGCCAAAAGAACCCCAAATTGTTTATTATTAATATATATATCTTTATCTAAGTCATTTGGCCGAACCGTAGATTTTTAGGAATAAAATAACAATTAATAATATAATATTTGATTTAAAAACTATTTTGTGTCAATTTTGACACTATTTGATATATGATTTTTGTGAAAGTCATAACAGAATTATATGTTCGAACCATGTTGATTAAATCAACACTAATATATCATAGTAACCTATAAAATTAGTGGAATTCATAAAAAGTCTTAAATTACATTTATTTTGGTATTTATATTATCAATTATGTCAATATTTCATTAATAATATAATTACTGCATCATCTTTGTGTCATAAATAAATTATATTATTTGATGTCTAAAAATTACACATAAAAAAACATCATTTAGGAAATCGTTTTATCTTTATAATGAATATTTACAATCGAATTTATCTTATGTATAACCCCATATTAAAAATGATTTACTTATTAAACTTTGATTTTAACTATTTTAACCCTTCTTTAAATAAATTAATAATAAATGTCCTAATCTAATCCAAGTGGGCCTAAATGGTCATATTTTATTCATAAGGTTGTTTATGGTCGAATTACACTTGTCCAATAGAATTAGGACATGTGTTAGGGTAATATTAATATCATATTTACCCTTAGTTACCCAATTTACTATTAACCGCGGTAAAAATAGTAAAAAGTTACTATTCACCAAAAAATTATTTTTATCTCAATGAACCACATTTTACTTACTGATATCAACCGTGTCTATCAGATTTTTGAAATTCCATTCACAGAAGCGGTAAAATTAAGTTTTATGCAAAATTCAGTTTTTAACCTACCACTTAGTGGTTTCACTATTCATCAAAAATTGAAAGTTTTCAGAAAAATACCAAAATTTCACCCTAGGCTAATTTCGATATTCTGAGTCCAAAAATGAAGTCCATTTTGAAAAATAAAATTTATAAAATTTCAAAAAGTGGTTATTACTATTCATAACGGCTAGTTTTAATAGCATATTGTTGTTTAGTGAAACTCGGTATTGCGTACGACGCAAGCTATCGAGGAAGGTCGCGATTGCGTGTAAAGCAAGCCAAGAAAGTGTTGTGTAGAAAAAGATATCTTTGATGATTTATATAACATAAAAGTCTTGGGTGTTACATTCTACCCCCCTTAAAAAGAATTTCGCCCTCGAAATTCGTCACTTTGTAACAAACAGATGAGGATACTTTTCCCTCATCATATCCTCAAGCTCCCATGTAGCTTCTTCAAGTTGGTGGTTCCTCCATAAATCTTTCACCAATCGGGTGGTCTTGTTTCGTAGGACTTTTTTGCTATGATCCAGAATCTCTATCGGCTGTTCTTCATAAGAAAGATCTTGCTCCAACGGTACAACTTCTGAGCTGAGTACATTTGAAGGATCTGGTATGTAATTTCTCAGGAGAGATACATGGAACACATCGTGAACTTGAGAGAGATTCGGTGGAAGCGCCAATCGGTAAGCTACCTTCCCAACACGATCCAGTATTTCGAAAGGACCGATATATCTAGGGCTCAACTTCCCCTTCTTTCCAAATCTCATAACCCTCTTCCAGGGAGATATTCGTAAGAACACTTTATCACCCACTTCAAACTCTAGGTCTTTTCTTCGATTGTCGGTATAACTTTTCTGTCGACTCTGAGCTGCGCTTATGTGTTGTTAAATAGATCTGACCTTTTCTGCCATTTCATCAACGAGATCAGATCCTAATAGCTTTCTTTCCCCAACTTCATCCCAGCAAGATGGAGTCCTGCATTTCTTTCCATAGAGAGCTTCATAAGGAGCCATCTGAATACTGGTGTGAAAGCTATTATTATAAGAAAATTCCACCAAAGGAAGGTGTTGATCCCAACCTCCTTTGAAACTAATAGAGCAAGCTCTCAACATATCTTCTAGGGTTTGAATTGTTCTCTCAGACTGACCGTCTGTCTGGGGATGATAAGCAGTGCTGAAACTCAACTCTGTATCCAGAGTATGCTGAAGACTTCGCCAGAACTTTGAGGTAAATCTCGGATCCCGATCAGATATAATAGAAAGTGGTACTCCATGCAATCTTACCACTTCCTTTACATATATCCTGGCAAGCTGATCTAGAGAGAAATCCTCTCTAATAGGAATGAAGTGTGCAGACTTTGTAAGACGATCAACTATGACCCAGATAGCATTATTGCCTTTGGATGTTTTAGGAAGTCCTGTGACAAAGTCCATAGTGATGTTTACCCATTTCCATTCGGGTATGGGTAATGGTTGTAACATCCCCTTAGACTTCTGTCTCTCAGCTTTAACTTGTTGACAAACCAAGCATCGAGAGACATATTCAGCAACATCTCTTTTCATGCCATCCCACCAGAAGTACTCTTTCAGGTCTCTATACATCTTCGTGCTTCCAGGATGAATAGAGAATGAAGAACTATGAGCCTCATCCATCAGCTCCTTCTTTAATTCGGGGATGGAAGGAACACAAACCCGATTCCTGAACTTTATTATCCCATCACAATCAAGGTTGAATTCAGGAACATTTCTCACCTTCTTTTGTAACGCGACATCTTCTTTCTGTGCCTCTTTAATCTTCACATGTATAGATGGTTGAACATTCATTTGAGAAAGATAAGATTTTTCCCCTTCCATTATAATTCCATGATCCATCCTTTGTAAATCCATAAATATTGGATCCTTTGTGATCCTCATCATGGATAAACTAGCATGGTCTTGTCGACTTAATGCATCTGCCACCTTGTTTGCTTTCCCAGGGTGGTAATGGATTGAGAAGTCATAATCCTTAATCAGCTCCAACCATCTTCTTTGACGCATATTCAGCTCCTTTTGTGTGAATGTATACTTTAAACTTTTATGATCAGTATAAATATCACACCTTTCACCATAAAGGTAATGCCTCCAAATCTTTAATGCAAAGATTAATGCATCCAACTCCAAATAATGTGTTGGGTAATTTTTCTCAAGGATTTTCAACTGTCGTGAGGCATAAGATATTACCATATCATTTTGCATAAGAACACACCCCAATCCCTTCTTGGATGCATCACTGTAGATCACAAACCTTTCTTCACTAAAAGGCAGTGTGAGCACAAGTGCACTGGATAACATTCTTTTCAACTCCTTGAAATTCTCTTCACATTCCTCTGTCCAGACAAACTTAACTCCTTTCCGAGTCAACTTGGTGAGTGGATTAGATAATCGTGAAAAATCTTTTACAAAACGTCGATAATATCCAGCCAAACCAAGAAAACTTCGAATCTCAGTTACTTTTGTTGGTCTCAACCATCTTTCGATAACCTCTGTTTTTGCTGGATCCACAGATATCCCCTCTTTTGAGATTATGTGACCCAAAAATGCAACTTTTTGAAGCCAAAATTCACACTTGGTAAATTTGGTATAAAGCTTCTCCTTTCTCAGGGTTTTCAATATAATTCTCAAGTGATCTTCATGCTCTTCCTTGCTCTTTGAATAGACAAGAATATCGTCTATAAAGACTACCACAAATTGTTCAAGATAGTCTCTAAAGACTCTATTCATTAGATCCATGAAGATAGAAGGGTCATTAGTAAGACCAAATGGCATCACTAAAAATTCATAGTGTCCATACCTTGTACGGAATGCCGACATTGGTATATCCTCCCTTTTCACCCTTAATTGATGATGCCCTGAACGAAGATCAATCTTGGAAAAGTATTGAGCTCCGCGTAGTTGGTCAAATAAGTTATCAATGCGTGGGAGAGGATATTTGTTCTTGATAGTGATCTTGTTAAGTTCTCTATAATCAATGCAGAGTCTCATTGATCCATCTTTCTTCTTAACAAATAGAACAGGTGCTCCCCATGGTGATGCACTTGGGCGTATGAATCCCTTATCAAGATTCTCTTGGAGTTGCTTCTTCAATTCCTGCAACTCAATTGGGGCCATTCTATAAGGTGTCTTTGAAATAGGCAAAGCACCCTGTACGAGTTCTATTGAAAACTCAAATTCATGATTTGGTGGAAGACCCGGTAATTCCTCCGGAAAGACATCATCAAACTCTCGTACAATGGGCATATTCTTAATCGTGAGTTTATCACCAACCATTTGAGATAAATAACCTTTATTTAGTGGAATCAATACCCATAAGATGGAAGAAATTTCCACTAGAAGGTTATGTTCATCCTTGCATTGGTATACGATCGTAGATTGATCTGGAATATGAAATGTGACTTCCCTTATTTGGCAATTGATATGAGCTCCATGTAGAGAAAGCCAATCCATGCCAAGAATCACATCAAATTCTCCTAAAGGAAGGATCACAAGATTTGCAGGAAGCACTTTCCCACAAACTTCGATCGGAGAAGAATTATAAACTTTTGATGCGACTGTTGTGCCATTAGGTGTTGTCACAGCTAACTCAACATCTAATTGTTGAGGTAATACAGTGATACCCTTAGAAAATTCTTTAGAAATAAAATAGTGGGTGGATCCAGAATCAAATAAAACATTTTCTACATTAGAGTGGATGGTAAGTGTACCTTTCACCACTTCGTTATCGTACTCCACATCGCTGATAGAAATTGCATGTGACTTTCCTTTGTCTTTAGCGTTAATATTTTTTTGACGTCGACCATCATCATCAACCCTTGGATTTGGGCATTGATTTGCATAATGCCCCATCTCCTTGCACTTGAAACATTGAAGTGTAGTAGGTTCATTCTGTGTATCCCTTCCTTTGTTTGCGTCATTAGACATCTTCTTCCCATTATCACGGCATTCAAATGCCCGATGACCTTCTTTTCCACATTTAAAACATTTACTTGTCCCTTTAAGACAACTCCCTCCATGTTTCTTTCCACACTTTGAGCATAAGGGAAAGTTCATCTTCTTTTCAGTGTGCTCTTTAGAGTTTCCTTTGAATTCCATCTTCCTCTTCTTATCAAACCCATGCGACTGATGGGTTACTCCAATCTCCATCTCGACTTTGAGAGCACATCGAACGATTTCCTCGTAGCTATTGAAGTCCCTTATGGCTAACGCCCTTCGAAGACTTGGTTTTAATCCACTAAAGAATCGATCGATCTTACTCTCAGGTTGGATACTAATAACAGAAGTGTACCTTGCAAGTCTTGTAAAATTTTCTTCATAGGTACTAACAGATTCATCATCCCTTTGCTTCAGTTCAAGGAACTCTTTCTCCATCTTTGTTCGGAGAATACGAGGGAAGTACTTATTGAAAAATAAGTTCATGAACTCGTCCCATTCCATAGACTCAATTTCATCACTTTGCCTCGTATTATTAATAAGATTCCACCATTGATCAGCATCTCCTTCCAAACGATACACTGCTAGGATGACTTTATCATGTTCAGAACATTGAAGAACTGAAAATATCTTTTCAGTAGTACTAATCCATTGTTCAGCAACTAATGGATCAGTAGACCCACTGAAAGAAGGTGGACGCTGCCTCATGAAGGATTCAACAGAATTTTGCTCCTTACTTTGCTCGTTTGGAAGTCCTGCATGATTCATAGCTTGAGAAAGTTGTGTGAGAATGGCTACAAGATTTTGCATTCTAGCTCCCATATCGTTTGGTTGCTCAGGGGGACAATCATTGCATTGCCCATCGCATTCCAAATTAACACTGTTCCTTCGGGTTCCAGCCATTGACTAAAACCAAGAAGAATAGTGTGAGCAACACTAATTATAATAGGAAAACCACATAATTCAAGAATAAAATTTTCATGCTTAAGGTCTTATCCTAGGTTATTCAAGGACATTTCTAAAACACTAATATTGTGATCTATGCTTAGACTTATCCTTAGGGTTCTTACTAAGGCTTTCACATCATAGTTTTCAATGGTTGACTATACCTTTCCTCTGATACCAACTATAACGACCCATACTTTACATACATTGTTAATACTTCAAAATTGAAGCACACTTATTACAACATATGACAAAACCACAAAGGACCGTATAGGTATAGTGTCTTTAGAAACTGGGAATCATAAACAACTGGTTCATAAATCTTCTACAATGTCTCCCATTTATTTCATCATATCTAGGGTCCCTTTTAGCATATTCTACTTAATATCCATCTTCCTGACCTGGGGAAAAGAAAACATAAATGGGTGAGCTCAAATGCTCAGTAAGGAAAATAAAGGAAATAAAAATCATATCATATCTTTTTGAAAATCATAACCTGCAAAAGATATTATAATATCTTAACATGGAATAAATCATAGAAGTGAAAATGAGATCCCCATAATCATAACATAAAACTTGAAACTTTGTGGCATGCACACAAAATCATGGAAAATCATTTCTTGTTAGTCATGACTCATTGCCAAGACTATCTTAGTGGACAAAGTCCCTTTCTGAACCGAGTTCACTCCTCGTTTCAGTCCTATATCACTGAACCGAAATAACCTTCCGTTCCAGCCATGTCTATCTCATGAGATATAAAATCCTTACCCAATGCATTGGAGGGAGATATAGGTCCCACCCATCTTATAATGAATCCTTTCTTATATGTGCCACATAATCATAAATCATTCATCATCGCATAACCCATGTAATAAAAATGGGATTCTAAAACAAATGACATCATAAAACAATTCATATAAGAAAAAGTAATTCATAAAAATATTTCCATCACAACATGATCAAATCAATGTTATAATAGGGATAAAAACAGAACCCTTTATTATCTTAGATGGAAAATAATTTTGATAAAACACTTGAACTCCATTCTTGAGGAAAATATCCTTTCTTCTTCAAAAAACATTTTTCCTTTCATAACATGTCATACGACTTTAAAATAAAAGAAGTTGATTAAAAATAAACATTAAAACTTGTAAAGGAAGCTTATTTGAAATAATGTTTTAAAAATCCATTCAAGCCGTATAAGTTAAAAAAACATTCTTCGTACTTTTGTCGGAAAAGTCAAAAAGTACCTCGTATGAAAAAAATGAAAAAAGATTCCTTTCATATCCTTTTCTAAAAACTCACCAAAGGGTAAAATTGTATTTAAACAATTGTAGGTGGATGGAAATAATATTACATATTGAGGAAACAAGGATGTGGATGATAAAATACACCCCAGTAAATACTAATGTATAAACAATCTCGGATAAAAATGAGATTGTGATATTTCCCTTACCTTAGGTACGATTTGCTTTGTACGTGTCCGAAGCTCCTGTATAATGGTTTAAATAATGTTATTGACTTATTCTAGAATCATACATATTGATATGATATCATATATGGTCATATTCTTAGCTTCTTGTTAGTAATATTTCATTGTTACCTGTTACTCGGGTCTTTATTGCCTTTTGTTCTTATGCGTGTTTTGCCGAATACATTCTTATTCTTCTTTTAAGGTTATAGATTCCTTATATCCAGAATGGTATTAGTGTAACATATATCATATTTATTCATTCAATTCATTTATATAATTACTATGTAATGATTATCATGTAGAACGAGTCGCACCTCATCATGGAGACGGTATTCCGTACGTACGCACAAGTGATGATATCGTTCCTATGATCGTGGAACTGTATTGGAGTATATATATATTATATCAGTAACAATATTACTTTATAATAATCATAAATAGTTACTCATTACACCATTATACCCATCCTTGTAAAGTGATGGTGGAAAAATAGATTACACCACGGCGTGGAGACGGTATTCCGTACATACGCACGCGCGGTGATTTCATTTTTCCATAGGATGGATAGAAGGTGAATTAGGGTTGTTTCATATTTATAATAACATATCAGTATGTAAGTAATACTGATGTTATTACTTTATCATGAAACAACTAAAGGAGAAGAAGTTGAAGAAGAAAGAAATTGAAAAGATCGGTAATGGATATTACCTCTTCTTTGGAACGCTTCTTTGAATCCTCCACTTAGGGAACTAAGATTGGTCTTTGAAGAAGCCCAGGACCTCTAGGATTATTCTAGGGAAGTAGAGTGGAGAAAAAGGCAGGTGTTGGCCGAGCTTGAGTGCTCAAATTGGTGTGAGGAGGAGGGGGAGGAGGTTCCCTTTTATAAGGGAGGAGAGGGGCACCTTAGGAATATCTCAAAATATTATTTTATATTAAAGTAAAAATCGGTTTATAATGGTTCCAAAGGGTCTTATTTAGAAGCTAAAGTTGGGAAGGGTCGAAATAAAATTAAACAATAGGATTTAGACAAGTTTAGGGTATTATTTTAACCTTATCAATTAGATTTAACTCTAAGTTAAATAATTTAACTTTTACCATGTCTTTTTGTTTTCTTTCACTATATGGTTAATACACTTACTATAACATGCCAAACGAACCCCAAATTGTTTATTATTAATATATATATCCTTATCTAAGTCCTTTGGCCGAACCTCAGATTTTTAGGAATAAAATTACAATTAATAATATAATATTTGATTTAAAAACTATTTTGGGTCAATTTTGACACTATTTGATATATGATTTTTGTGAAAGTCATAACAGAATTATATGTTCGAACCAAGTTGATTAAATCAACAATAATATATCATAGTATCCTAGAAAATTTGTGGAATTCATTAAAAGTCTTAAATTACATTTATTTTGGTATTTATATTATCAATTATGTCAATATTTCATTAATAAGATAATTACTGCATCATCTTTGTGTCATAAATAAATTATATTATTTGATGTCTAAAAATTCCAAATAAAATACCATCATGTAGGAAATCTTTTTATCTTTCTAATGAATATTTACAATCGAATTTATCTTATGTATATCCCCATATTAAAAATGATTTACTTATTAAACTTTGATTTTAACTATTTTAACCCTTCTTTAAATAAATTAATAATAAATGTCCTAATCTAATACAAGTGGGCCTAAATGGTCATATTTTATTCATAAGGTTTTTTTTGGTCGAATTAAACTTTTCCAATAGAATTAGGACATGTGTTAGGGTAATATTAATATCATATTTACCCTTAGTTACCCAATTTACTATAAACCGCGGTAAAAATAGTAAAAAGTTACTATTCACCAAAAAATTATTTTTATCTCATTGAACCACATTTTACTTACTGATATCAACCGTGTCTGTCGGATTTTTGAAATTACATTCACAGAAGTGGTAAAATTAAGTTTTATGCAAAATTCAGTTTTTAACCTACCACTTAGTGGTTTCACTATACATCAAAAATTGAATGTTTTCAGAAAAATACCAAAATTTCACCCTAGGCTAATTTTGATATTCTGAGTCCAAAAATGAAGTCCATTTTGAAAAATAAAATTTATAAAATTTCAAAAAGTGGTTATTACTATTCATAACGGCTAGTTTTAATAGCATATTGTTGTTTAGGGAAACTCGGTATTGCGTACGACGCAAGCTATCGAGGAAGGTCGCGATTGCGTGTAAAGCATGCCAAGCAAGTGTTGTGTAGAAAACTATTCCTTTGATGATTTATATAACATAAAAGTCTCGGGTGTTACATTCTACCCCCCTTAAAATGAATTTCTCCCTCGAAATTCGTCACTTTGTAACAAATAGATGAGGATACTTTTCCCTCATCATATCCTCAAGCTCCCATGTAGCTTCTTCAAGTTGGTGGTTCCTCCATAAAACATTCACCAATCGAGTGGTCTTGTTTCGTAGGACTTTTTCGCTACGATCCAGAATCTCTATCGGCTGTTCTTCATAAGAAAGATCTTGCTCCAGCGGTACAACTTCTGAGCTGAGTACATGTGAAGGATCTGGTATGTACTTTCTCAGGAGAGATACATGGAACACATCGTGAACTTGAGAGAGATTCGGTGGAAGCGCCAATCGGTAAGCTACCTTCCCAACACGATCCAGTATTTCGAAAGGACCGATATATCTAGGGCTCAACTTCCCCTTCTTTCCAAATCTCATAACCCCCTTCCAGGGAGATATTCGTAAGAACACTTTATCACCCACTTCAAACTCTAGGTCTTTTCTTCGGTTGTCGGCATAACTTTTCTGTCGACTCTGAGCTGCGCTTATGTGTTGTTGAATAGATCTGACCTTTTCTGCCATTTCATCAACGAGATCAGGTCCTAATAGCTTTCTTTCCCCAACTTCATCCCAGCAAGTTGGAGTCCTGCATTTCTTTCCATAGAAAGCTTCATAAGGAGCCATCTGAATACTGGAGTGAAAGCTATTATTATAAGAAAATTCCAACAAAGGTAGGTGTTGATCCCAACCTCCTTTGAAATCAATAGAGCAAGCTCTCAACATATCTTCTAGGGTTTGAATTGTTCTCTTAGACTGACCGTCTGTCTGGGGATGATAAGCAGTGCTGAAACTCAACTCTGTATCCAGAGTATGCTGAAGACTTCGCCAGAACTTCGAGGTAAATCTCGGATCCCGATCAGATATAATAGAAAGTGGTACTCCATGCAATCTTACCACTTCATTTACATATATCCTGGAAAGTGGGTCTAGAGAGAAATCCTCTCTAATAGGAATGAAGTGTGCAGACTTTGTAAGACGATCAACTATGACTCAGATAGCATTATTGCCTTTGGATGTTTTAGGAAGTCCTGTGACAAAGTCCATAGTGATGTTTTCCCATTTCCATTCGGGTATGGGTAATGGTTGTAACATCCCCTTAGACTTCTGTCTCTCAGCTTTAACTTGTTGACAAACCAAGCATCGAGAGACATATTCAGCAACATCTCTTTTCATGCCATCCCACCAGAAGTACTCTTTCAGGTCCCTATACATCTTCGTGCTTCCAGGATGAATAGAGAATGAAGAACTATGAGCCTCATCCAGCAGCTCCTTCTTTAATTTGGGGATGGGAGGAACACAAACCCGATTCCTGAACTTTATTATCCCATCACAATCAAGGTTGAATTCAGGAACATTTCTCACCTTCTTTTGTAACTCGACATCTTTTTTCTGTGCCTCTTTAATCTTCACATGTATAGATGGTTGAACATTCATTTGAGAAAGATAAGATTTTTCCCCTTCCATTATAATTCCAAGATCCATCCTTTGTAAATCCATAAATATTGGATCCTTTGTGATCCTCATCATGGATAAACTAGCATGGTCTTGTCGACTTAATGCATCTGCCACCTTGTTTGCTTTCCCAGGGTGGTAATGGATTGAGCAGTCATAATCCTTAATCAGCTCCAACCATTTTCTTTGACGCATATTCAACTCCTTTTGTGTGAAAATATACTTTAAACTTTTATGATCAGTATAAATATCACACCTTTCACCATAAAGGTAATGCCTCCAAATCTTTAATGCAAAGATTACCGCAGCCAACTCCAAATCATGTGTTGGGTAATTTTGCTCAAGGATTTTCAACTGTCGTGAGGCATAAGCTATTACCATATCATTTTGCATAAGAACACACCCCAATCCCTTCTTGGATGCATCACTGTAGATCACAATCTTTTCTCCACTACAAGGCAGTGTGAGCACAGGTGCACTGGATAACCTTCTTTTCAACTCCATGAAATTCACTTCACATTCCTCTGTCCAGACAAACTTAACTCCTTTCCGAGTCAACTTGGTGAGTGGATTAGATAATCCTGAAAAATCTTTTACAAAACGTCGATAATATCCAGCCAAACCAAGAAAACTTCGAGTCTCAGTTATTGTTGTTGGTCTCGACCATCTTTCGATAACCTCTGTTTTTGCTGGATCCACAGATATCCCCTCTTTTGAGATTATGTGACCTAAAATGCAACTTTTTGAAGCCAAAATCCACACTTGGTAAATTTGGCATAAAGATTCTCCTTTCTCAGGGTTTTCAATATAATTCTCAAGTGATCTTCATGCTCTTCCTTGCTCTTTGAATAGACAAGAATATCGTCTATAAAGACTACCACAAATTGATCAAGATAGTCTCTAAAGACTCTTTTCATTATATCCATGAAGATAGCAGGGGCATTAGTAAGACCAAATGGCATCACTATAAATTCATAGTGTCCATACCTTGTACGGAAATCCGTCTTTGGTATATCCTCACTTTTGACCCTTAATCGATGATTCCCTGAATGAAGATCAATCTTGGAAAAGTATTGAGCTCCGCGTAGTTGGTCAAATAAGTCATCAATGCGTGGGAGAGGATATTTGTTCTTTATAGTGATCTTGTTAAGTTCTCGATAATCAATGCAGATTCTCATTGATCCATCTTTCTTCTTAACAAATAGAACAGGTTCTCCCCACGGTGATGCACTAGGTCTTATGAATCCCTTATCAAGATTCTCTTGGAGTTGCTTCTTCAATTCCTGCAACTCAATTGGGGCCATTCTATAAGGTGTCTTTGAAATAGGCAAAGCACCCGGTACGAGTTCTATTGAATACTCAACTTCACGATTTGGTGGAAGACCCGGTAATTCCTCCGGAAAGACATCATCAAACTCCCGTACAATGGGCATATTATTAATCGCGAGTTTCTCACCAACCGTTTGAGATAAATAACCTTCATTTAGTGGAATCAATACCCATAAGATGGAAGAAATTTCCACTGGAAGGTTATGTTCATCCTTGCATTGGTATACGATCTTAGATTGATCTGGAATATGAAATGTGACTTCCGTTCTTTGGAAATTGATATGAGCTCCATGTAGAGAAAGCCAATCCATGCCAAGAATCACATAAAATTCCACTAAAGGAAGGATCACAAGATTTGCAGGAAGCACTTTCCCACAAACTTCGATCGGAGAAGAATTATAAACTTTTGATGCTACTGTTGTGCCATTAGGTGTTGTCACAGCTAACTTAACATCTAATTGTTGAGGTAATACGGTGATACCCTTAGAAAATTCTTTAGAAATAAAAGAGTGGGTGGATCCAGAACCAAATAAAACATTTTCTACTTTAGAGTGGATGGTAAGTGTACCTTTCACCACTTTGTTATCGTACTCCACATCGCTGATAGAAATTGCATGTGACTTTCCTTTGTCTTTAGCCTTAAGATTTTGTTGACGTCGACCATCATCATCAACCCTTGGATTTGGGCATTGATTTGCATAATTCCCCATCTCCTTACACTTGAATCATTGAAGTGTAGTAGGTTCATTATGTGTATCCCTTCTTTTTTTGCATCATTAGACATCTTCTTCCCATTATCACAGCATTCAAATGCCCGATGACCTTCTTTTCCACATTTAAAACATTTACTTGTCCCTTTAAGACAACTCCCTCCATGTTTCTTTCCACACTTTGAGCATAAGGGAAAGTTCATCTTCTTTTCAGTGTGCTCTTTAGAGTTTCCTTTGAATTCCATCTTCCTCTTCTTATCAAACCCATGCGACTGATGGGTTACTCCAATCTCCATCTCGACTTTGAGAGCACATCGAACGATTTCCTCGTAGCTATTGAAGTCCCTTATGGCTAACGCCCTTCGAAGACTTGGTTTTAATCCACTAAAGAATCGATCGATCTTACTCTCAGGTTTGATAATAATACCAGAAGCGTACCTTGCAAGTCTTGTAAAATTTGCTTCATAGGTACTAACAGATTCATCATCCCTTTGCTTCAGTTCAAGGAACTCTTTCTCCATCTTTGTTCGGAGAATAAGAGGGAAGTACTTATTGAAAAATAATTCTTTAACTCATCCCATTCCATAGACTCAATTTCATCCCTTTGCCTCGTATTCTTAATAAGATTCCACCATTGATCAGCATCTCCTTCCAAACGATACACTGCTAGGATGACTTTATCATGTTCAGAACATTGAAGAACTGAAAATATCTTTTCATTAGTACTAATCCATTGTTCAGCAACTAATGGATCAGTAGACCCACTGAAAGAAGGTGGACGCTGCCTCATGAAGGATTCAACAGAATGTTGCTCCTTCCTTTGCTCGTTTGGAAGTCCTGCATGATTCATAGCTTGAGAAAGTTGTGTGAGCATGGCTACAAGATTTTGCATTCCAGCTCCCATATCGTTTGGTTTCTCAGCGGGACAATCATTGCATTGCCCATGGCATTCCGCATTAACACGGTTCCTTCGGGTTCCAGCCATTGACTAAAACCAAGAAGAATAGTGTGAGCAACACTAATTATAATAGGAAAACCACATAATTCAAGAATAAAATTTTCATGCTTAAGGTCTTATCCTAGGTTATTCAAGGACATTTCTAAAACACTAAGATTGTGTTCTATGATTAGACTTATCCTTAGGGTTCTTACTAAGGCTTTCACATCCTAGTTTCCAAAGGTTGACTATACCTTTCCTCTGATACCAACTATAAAGACCCATACTCTACATACATTGTTAATACTTCAAAATTGAAGCACACTTATTACAACATATGACAAAACCACAAAGGACCGTATAGGTATAGTGTCTTTAGAAACTGGGAAACATAAAAAACTGGTTCATAAATCTTCTACAGTGTCTCCCATTTATTTCATCATATCTAGGGTCCCTTTTAGCATATTCTACTTAATATCCATCTTCCTGACCTGGGGAAAAGAAAACATAAAAGGGTGAGCTCAAATGCTCAGCAAGGCAAATAAAGGAAATAAAAATCATATCATATCTTTTTGAAAATCATAACCTGCAAAATAGATCATAATATCTTAACATGGAATAAATCATAGAAGTGAAAATGAGACCCCCATAATCATAACATAAAACTTGAAACTTTGTGGCATGCACACATCATCATGGAAAATCATTTCTTGTTAGTCATGACTCATTTCCAAGACTATCTTAGTGGACAAAGCCCCTTTCTGAACCGAGTTCACTCCTCGTTTCAGTCCTGTATCACTGAACCGAAATAACCTTCCGTTCCAGCCATGTCTATCTCATGAGATATAAAATCTTTACCCAATGCATTGGAGGGAGATATAGGTCCCACCCATCTTATAATGAATCTTTTCTTATGTGTGCCACATAATCATAAATCATTCATCATCGCATAACCCATGTAATAAAAATGGGATTCTTAAACAACATGACATCATAAAACAATTCATATAAGATAAAGGAATTCATAAAAATATTTCCATCACAACATGATCAAATCAATGTTATAATAGGGATGAAAACAGAACCCTTTATTATCTTAGATGGAAAATAATTTTGATAAAACACTTGAACTCCATTCTTGAGGAAAATATCCTTTCTTCTTCAAAAAACATTTTTCCTTTCATAACATGTCATACGGCATTAAAATAAAATAAGTTGATTAAAAATAAACTTTAAAACTTGTAAAGGAAGCTTCTTTGAAATAATGTTTTAAAAATCCATTCAAGCCGTATAAGTTAAAAAAACATTCTTCGTACTTTTGTCGGAAAAGTCAAAAAGTACCTCGTATGAAAAAAATGAAAAAAGATTCCTTTCATATCCTTTACTAAAAACTCACCAAAGGGTAAAATTGTATTTAAACAATTTTAGGTGGATGGAAATAATATTACATATTGAGGAAACATGGATGTGGATGATAAAATACACCCCAGTAATTACTAATGTATAAACAATCTCGGATAAAAATGAGATTGTGATATTTCCCTTACCTTAGGTCCGATTTGCTTTGTACGTGTCCGAAGCTCCTGTATAATGGTTTAAATAATGTTATTGACTTATTCCAGAATCATACATATTGATATGATATCATATATGGTCATATTCTTAGCTTCTTGTTAGTAATATTTCATTGTTACCTGTTACTCAGGTCTTTATTGCCTTTTGTTCTTATGCGTGTTTTGCCGAATACATTCTTATTCTTCTTTTAAGGTTATAGATTCCTTATATCCAGAATGGTATTAGTGTAACATATATCATATTTATTCATTCAATTCATTTATATAATTACTATTTAATGATGATCATGTAGAACGAGTCGCATCACATCGTGGAGACGGTATTCCTTACGTACGCACGAGTGATGATATCGTTCCTATGATCGTGGAACTGTATTGGAGTATATATATATTATTTCAGTAACAATATTACATTATAATAATCATAAATTGTTACTCATTACACCATTATACCCATCCTTGTAAAGTGATGGTGGAAAAATAGATTACACCACGGCGTGGAGACGGTATTCCGTATGTACGCACGCGCGGTGATTTCATTTTTCCGTAGGATGGATAGAAGGTGAATTAGGGTTGTTTCATATTTATAATAACATATCAGTATGTAAGTAATACTGATGTTATTACTTTATCATGAAACAACTAAAGGAGAAGAAGTTGAAGAAGAAAGAAATTGAAAAGATCGGTAATGGATATTACCTCTTCTTTGGAACGCTTCGTTGAATCCTCCACTTAGGGAACTAAGATTGGTCTTTGAAGAAGACCAGGACCTATAGGATTATTCTAGGGAAGTGGAGAGGAGAAAATGGCAGGGGTTGGCCGATCTTGAGTGCTCAAATTGGTGTGAGGAGGAGGGGGAGGAGGTACCCTTTTATAAGGGAGGAGAGGGGCACCTTAGGAATATCTCAAAATATTATTTTATATTAAAGTCAAAGTCGGTTTATAATGGTTCCAAAGGGTCTTATTTCGAAGCTAAAGTGGGGAAGGGTCGAAATCCTATCAACCAATAGGATTTAGACAAGTTTAGGGTATTATTTTAACCTTATCAATTAGATTTAACTCTAAGTTAAATAATTTAACTTTTACCATGTCTTTTTGTTTTCTTTCACTATATGGTTAATACACTTACTATAACATGCCAAACGAACCCCAAATTGTTTATTATTAATATATATATCCTTATCTAAGTCATTTGGCCGAACCTTAGATTTTTAGGAATAAAATAACAATTAATAATATAATATTTGATTTAAAAACTATTTTGTGTCAATTTTGACACTATTTGATATATGATTTTTGTGAAAGTCATAACAGAATTATATGTTCGAACCAAGTTGGTTAAATCAACACTAATATATCATAGTAACCTATAAAATTAGTGTAATTCAAAAAAAGTCTTAAATTACATTTATTTTGGTATTTATATTATCAATTATGTCAATATTTCATTAATAAGATAATTACTGCATCATCTTTGTGTCATAAATAAATTATAATATTTGATGTCTAAAAATTACAAATAAAATACAATCATGTAGGAAATCTTATTAGCTTTCTAATGAATATTCACAATCGAATTTATCTTATGTATAACCCCATATTAAAAATTATTTACTTATTAAACTTTGATTTTAACTATTTTAACCCCTCTTTAAATAGATTAATAATAAATGTCCTAATCTAATCCAAGTGGGCCTAAATGGTCATATTTTATTCCTAAGGTTGTTTTTGGTCGAATTACACTTGTCCAATAGAATTAGGACATGTGTTAGGGTAATATTAATATCATATTTACCCTTAGTTACCCAATTTACTATTAACCGCGGTAAAAATAGTAAAAAGTTACTATTCACCAAAAAATTATTTTTATCTCATTGAACCACATTTTACTTACTGATATCAACCGTGTCTGTCGAATTTTTGAAATTCCATTCACAGAAGCGGTAAAATTAAGTTTTATGCAAAATTCAGTTTTTAACCTACCACTTAGTGGTTTCACTATTCATCAAAAATTGAAAGTTTTTAGAAAAATACCAAAATTTCACCCTAGGGTAATTTCGATATTCTGAGTCCAAAAATGAAGTCCATTTTGAAAAATAAAATTTATAAAATTTCAAAAAGTGTTTATTACTATTCATAGCGGCTAGTTTTAATAGCATATTGTTGTTTAGTGATACTCGGTATTGCGTACGACGCAAGCTATCGAGGAAGGTCGCGATTGCGTGTAAAGCAAGCCAAGCAAGTGTTGTGTAGAAAAAGATTCCTTTGATGATTTATATACCATAAAAGTCTCTAGTGTTACAATAACACCCTTTCGTGGGGATAATTTCATGAAAACAATATCTCTTACTTGAAATTCTAAATCCTTCAATTGATTATCATCATAGCTCTTTTAGCTATTTTGAGATGATTTGATATAACTTTGAATAGTCGTTACTATTTTTGTTGTTTCTTCCAAAAGCTTCGGTGCCACAAATTTTTTTCAATGACTTCATTCCAAATGGATAGTGTATGACATCTCCTTCCAAAAAATGATTCATATGGTTCCATTTTAATTCTAGAATGAAAACTGTTTTTATAGAAGAATCCACCAATGAAAAATATTAATCCCACATACATTGATAATTATGTGAGCATAATCTCAACATGATTTATAAAGTTTGGATCAACTTTTCTGATTTACCATATGTTTTTGGGTGACATGAAGCACTCAAATGAATATCAATATCGAAATAATTATGATGAATTTCCTAGAATTTCGATCTAAATCAAGGATCAGGATCAGATACATTTGAAAGAGTTTCCCAATAATGTCTTACAACATCATTGATATAGATTCGTTAAATATTTTCCTATGAAAACTCATCCCTTATAGTGAGAAAATGTGAATATTTTATAATTCGTTCAATAATTAACCATATTGCATCATTATTTCATCGG
Source organism: Viscum album (assembly GCA_963277665.1). Classification (NCBI taxonomy): domain Eukaryota; kingdom Viridiplantae; phylum Streptophyta; class Magnoliopsida; order Santalales; family Viscaceae; genus Viscum; species Viscum album. The sequence goes on along the minus strand of OY728162.1, from coordinate 1,359,937,415 downwards.
ATTTTGGGTAGTCCAATGATAAAATATATGGCGAAATCATCCCATTTTCATGTATAAATAGGTATGGGTTTCATGAATCCTCTAGGATTTTTTCATTTGGAATTCAGTTATATAAATAATAATCATACTGATACATAATCTTCAATGTATCTCTTCATGTTTTGCATAAGAAACGTTACTTCAAATATCGATACATCTTAGTGACACCATGGTGTATAGAGAACTTTGAACATTAGGAATCGTCTAATAAATGGCTTTTTATCTTTGGTATAGCGGGACCACCAAGATTGTTCCCAAATTTCTGATTTCCATCACATATACAAAGTATTAAAACTTCCCCCATTCACAAAATTAATTTTCTTTTAAAGATAATCCTTATAAGGATGAGAAATTTTAATTATTTCCAATAAATATGGTTGGGAAACCAATTGAAAAAACTAACTATGTTTTAACTTATTTGATAATTCCCTTTTCCATCCTTTCTAGATCTATTAGTACATGATCCCTTTCAATCCTCATTTTTTTAAAACTCCATGATCATTCATTATCAATGAATCAGTTACATTATTTCACTTTCCTGGGTGGTATTGTATGGAAAAATCATAATCCTTGAGTAGTTTGATTCATTACATTTTCCTCATATTTTTTCTTTCAATGAGAAGAAATATTTTGGTCTTTAATGATCTGAATATATCTCATATATTTCTCCATTGAGATTATACCTCCATATATTCAGATAAAATATTATATCTACTAACTCTAGATCATGAGTTTGATAGTTTTGTTCATGATCTTTTAAATACCTTAATCATAGGAAATAACTCTTTAATTTTATATACAGTCAGAGAAATGTCCTTTCATTGATACATCATTATAGATTATAAACCCATTATTCCCTGATGGTAGAGTTAGGATCCGGGAATTTACTATTCTCCACCATAATTCTTCAACACATTCCTAACATTATTTTTTTCCTAGTTAAATTAATCCTTTTATGAGTTATATTTGTTAACATGATGATTAATTGGGTGAATTTCTAAATGAAATATTGATAATAACCAGGTAAACTAATTAGACTACATACATTGGTTATGTTCATTGGTGTAGGTCATTCTTTAATAGCCTTTGACCTAACATGATCAAAATATATTCCATCGTTAGAGATAAAATTCCATGAAACGAAACTGATTGAATCGAAAATTCACACTTGCAAAACCTACCATATAATTAATTATTCTAAGAGTCATCAAAATAATGCACCTGTGACCCTCATAGTCTTTATTTATTTTTGGATTATACTATCATATCATCAATAAACATCACAAAAATTTCATCAAGATATTCCTTGATAACATTATTCAATAGATCCATGAAAAATGATGGTGTATTATTCACTCTAAAAGGCATTAATGTAAATTCATAATTCCTAGAAAGGGTTCAAAATGTTGTCTTTGGAATATCTTCCTACCTCACAAGTGACTGACGATGCCCAGATCAATGGTAAATCTTAGAAAAATATTTGGTTCTATGAAGTTGACCGAATAAATCATCAAGAAGATGTAGGGGACAATTTCTATTTATTATGATAGCATTTATCTCCCTATCTTTAGTGTAAAACCTCATTGATCTATATTTTATCTTGAAAAATATAACTAAGGATCCCCATGAAAAATACTAGGGAAAAGAAATCCTTATCACAAAATTCTTATAGTTGTTTCTTCGGTTCTACAAATTACACTATGGAAATTCAATAAGGAGTCATTGATATAGGCCTTGAACCTGGAATTAAATCAATAGCATACTCAATCTTCTGCCCTAGAGGATGTCTATGTATATACTATGGAAATTCATCAATGAATCTATTCATAATTAGAATATCCTTTTTTGAATATTTATTTCCTCACCCATAAGTATTGTTTTCACTTCTTCCCCATGAATTGAATCCAGTAGAGCTACTAATGGTGGATCTAGATGGGAATAAGATGGTGATTTTTCTTCCCTAATGAAAAGGATTTATAAATCATTCTCAAAAATTGTAACTTCCATCTTCTTGAAATATATTTTCATATCATAATATGAAAGAAAATACATATCGAGGATTATATAAAATAAAATCAAGGGCATGATTATAATATCATTAGATAAAGAATGTTCAAATTCCATAATGGTTACTTCGTGTCACATCCTTGTTGCAATAATACTTACCTTAAGTGTTTTTAATGATAAATATATTATTAAATCAAATTGTAAATATCAAATATTCTTGGAAAATGGGACGATATAAAAAATGTGATGATCTTGAATCAAATAAATCAATTGGAATATTTGAGGAAAAGTTTAATCTATCTTCCACAACATCCTTAAGAACATCAACCTCATTAGTTGTGAAAACATAAAATTGGCATTCCTCCCATGACCTTCTTTGGGTAATTCTTTCTTGACGACTAGTAAAATAATTTGAATAATGTCCCTTATCCTGGAAATTGTAGCATCAAACATCGGTAGCTTATTTTTTTCCCTTACAATCACAGCAGTGGTGACCTTTTTCTCTATACTACTAACAAACACCCATACGCATCAGGAAAGTACAATGGTGTTTCTTTCCCACTATTATCACATGGTCCATAGTCAACTCCTCAATTCATCCCCATTTCATTATTTACATTCCAGAGTTAAGAAAACCCCCCCTTCTTCTCTGGCTTCGCTTTTTCAGTCATAAGACTTAGAGAATTTCTTTTCCATCTTAAAAGCACATGGGACTATATCTTCGTATCAAGAGAAACGTTAGTAGACAAGATCCCATTAGAGAAATGGTTTTAAAACCTAAAATAATCGATCAATAATGATACTTGGATTTTGTATATATTATGTGACATGCCTTTTTATCCATGTGGAGTTATCATCTTACTTTTCGACATTCAAGTACTCTTTTTGCCTCAGATTCAGAAACGGCCTTTCCCTATCTGCTTGCTGTTCACGGGGGATTTATTTTTCTATGATGATTTTGGTAAAATCCATCCATTACATTTCATCTATTTTTTACACCTCATTTTTTTTTTGAATTAAATACCAACCGCATCTCCAGATAGACGATAAACTATCATGAAAAATGTCTCTCTTTTATTACATCCTTAAGTGAGAAATATATTATCTAAAGAACATTTCCATTTCTCCCCTATGAATGGGTTTGTATTATTATTCAATGATGGAGGTTGTTTTTCTATTAAGGGTTCTAACATAGCTCCTCCACATTTTGGATGTAGATGTACTATATGGGTATGTTTATTGTTCGTAACCTATGTCAACTATCCTAGTATAGTTATAATTTTCAAAGCACCAGTCATTGCACCAGAGCCGACATCATTATCTTACATTAGAGGGAAATCCATATATGGGATACACATGTTAATAAGGCTTCTATTCATTCAAAAATGATCCATTTCTAAATAATCTCATACTCTAAATTAGGTTATGAATCATAATGTATAATCTCAATATGGATAAATACATTGCATAAATCGAAATCATATCCCTATAAAATATCATAATAGTGGTTTATTTTATGAAAATCATACATTTAATACAATATTAATAGTTTTTTAAGACAATTTGAATTATTTTAAGCATACACCTCAGGCGTGTCAAACTTGGTGCATAGTAAGGCTCTTTATCATATATTGTGATACCCATAGTAAAGCCAAAAACTCATTGATGGAGTTTTTACTCCTTGGTATATCTATGTCAGAACCACGTCCACTAATAGTGTCTAGAAAAGGATGTTTTTTCTAGAAATATCCACATAATCTATTCATTACCAAAATCTTCATATATTACGGTATGTTTACCCTCAATTACTATCTTAGGCTATTGTTCACTAATTTACATTTTCTCAATCTAGTTTGCAATTTTTATACTAAAATTCCTCTGATACCAACTGTAAGAACTCCTCCCTAGTTTCCCAGAGTTAGTTCCTTATATTAGTAAATTCTAATATAATCATGTAAGTCGTTTTCCCGAAGGAATTAATAGTTATGTACCTATGGAAAACAAGATAAATACATAAGTTCAACACTACAACTTTAATGAAAACACAACATATCAACATATTTTGTATCACACATAATCTCTTATATTATTAATGAAAGTCATTCATAATATAATTATTTATAACCTATTGAAAATAAATCATGTAAAATGGGTGAGGTCAGATGCCCAGAAATGTAATATAATATAGTGGAATATATTATTAACATTCACTCTAGGCAAGATGAATAACTAAAATTGCATGCCTTTAAAATTATACAAGAATATAATACGGAAAGAATTAAAAGTGATTAAATAATTCCACATAACATAACAATGGATATTCTAAAATTAAAATAATCACATGGACTATAAATCTCTAGTTTCATAAAGAGGGAATGCATAATGTCAAACATAATAATCATTCTTTCAAGGCCTCGTTCCAAGACCATCTATAAATGAGTAAAACCCCAAACTAGTTTGTCTCATGATACCTAATGATACAGTGATGATCTATAGTGGTCCCACCCATGGCATATTAATTCCAACTCATTCCTCATATGAATGGGGATAAGTATAAACAGTGTATACAATCATATTGAATCTGACATATTATATGTAAATAGATTTCCCGAATCATTAAACATAGACCCTAATTATTTGATGTAATATGGTCAATAGTATTAAGATAGAACATCCATAGTCAAACTAATCATAAAATGTTAAATAATATATAGTATATTATATCCTGAATTATGAATCCCAATTGAACATAAGAATCATCAAGATTGTTGAAATAGATGAGAATTTTGATATAAAATCAACATGTAATTATAGAGATAAATAAACTTTTACATAGAAAAGAGTAGTTATTTTGGAATTCTTCTTATAGAAACAGAAGTGAATGAAGGTATATTTTTTAAAAAAAATGATTAATTCTAGAAAAATAATGGTTGCTAAAAATAGATTATAGTGCCCTAGAAAATAGGTAAGAATTTGATAAATTCACTTGAATCGGGCTTGTATTTCAGGAATATTTGTTTTTGAAGATCATTTTAAAACATGTAACTCCCTATAAAAGAAAATAGATTATGGTTGGTACACACCTATTGAAAATTAAAATAATATTTATATGAAGTACATAAGAATATATAATAAATTCATTGAGTTATATCAGGAATAAGAGTAACATGAATGAAAATGGATGTTCTGGTAGAAAACCCTTATATTATGATCGAACATATTATGCACATCACACTAACATCCTTAATAATATAATTATACCCATTACTACATTAATTAATAACATTATCTAATTTTTTTAATTTATTATAGTATTATTAATTTCATTTATTTCCTTATTTATAGGTTATACGATGGTATCCCATTGTTCCCGAGTGTTCTTTTCCTTGATTTTCATGATCGATTCAGTAGTATTTAAATAAGGGATTTTATGTGGAATGGATATAATTCTACATAATTTTATATAATGGATATTAATGAAAATAAATTAGCTTAAATGTTCAAATAAATTATTTTTTATATGGTATGAGGATAAGTTATTAGGTGAAACATTAATGACTATCATTTAGATTATTGTGGTGGTATTTAGAATATTGCAAAATAGTTTTGTTTTATAAATTAATATTATGTTCGTATACTATTTACTGATGGTCAAATAGATTATAATACAAATATTATAGTATTTTAAAAAAATTTAATGGTTTCATGACATGAACATAAGGATAAATTGAATAACGAAGGTTCGTTGTCCTTGAAAATTCTAAATCAGTACCTCCCAAATGAGGATTTCATTTTTAAAATAAAAGAGAGAGACAGAGTAAGGATATTGAAGGTGGATCATTCATTAACATGATATAATTCCACTAGATAGATGATATTGTAGTTACAATTAGCATTTAGATATAGGGTGTTAGGATATAATAATAAATGAATGAACTTAAAAGAAATTGAGAGGAGAAAGGAATAGGATTTTACCTCCGGAGTAAACTGCCTTGCGAACCTTTTTATGGTAAAGGGTTTTGGTTTTTTAACCAGACCAAGAGCTCTTAGACGTAGGGAGTGACTAGGAAAGAGTATGTTTTCAGAACATTATGAATATTCAAGTCTTATAGAAGATAATATATGAGGGATGGTGGGGTGGTTTTTATAGTGGATGAGAGTAGTGATTTTTGAATAATGTATTCATTATTTTATTATTTTTTCTCAATTCTATATATAGAATTTATAATTTTAACTAAACAATTTCATAAGAATATTTGATTTCTAACCAATGTCCATTTACTTTATCCATGACTCAAGAATGATGAATAAATCAATATATTTACAATATTTCATAAATTATCAAATTACACAATTCACTGATTATTCAATTATTTTAGAAAAATAAAAAAAATCCACCCTAACCATTTTTCACATTGAAAAATTAAAATATGTAATATATCATATAAAAATAATTTTCCAAATTTTTCAAATTGAATTTTCAAATTAAATCATCATTTACTCGAAAAAATACAGTTTTTAAGACTAAAACATATTTTATAATACCCTAAAAAATTAACAAATGTCCTATAAAATTGTCATCAAATTATAGTGTAACAAAATAATTAATTAGTAATACCTTAATAAAAATTCTTTTTTTTTAACATTAATTTATTAATTTAAAAAATTAATTTAATATTTATACTCAAAAAAATAACAACCCTTAATTATTAATTTCTAAAATACTCAATTCCATTTATAAGGTATCATTATTGTATTTATAATTTCATGGGAAAGGTTAGTATTCATAAATATAATTTTAATATTCATTAGTATATATTAATATTCATAAGAGTCAAGTTACTATTCAGAAGAAATGTATGTTGGTTCTATTAGACTCAAAATGGCTTGCTGAACGCAACCATGTTTGTCAGTTATTTAAAATTTAAATCACAAAAGTGGAAAATTTTTGTTTACCGAATATGATATAATAATGTGGTGTTTTATAGAGACTTATTGTTTCATTAATTCAATATTAACTATATTTATAAATCCTTGGGGAGTTATACACTAGCTGAATTAATTGTGTGCATCATCCAAAGATTGGGTTGAACTCTCAGTACTTGAAATATGATCTATACAAATGGTTTTGGGAAAATCGTTGGTATAGTTCACTAATTTTGAACTATAACAACGGTTTTTCCCAAACCATTGGTATAGGTCCCCCCCTTTACCAATGGGTTTTTCAAAACCTTTGGTATTTGTCCTAAAATCAAAGATCCTATACCAACGGTTCACAAAACTATTGGTATAGATCTATACCAACAGTTTTGAGAGTCGTTGGTATATATACATGTATTTTTAATGGAATCTTCTTATAAAGGACATTAAATAAATAAAAATATTAAATACTTATGATAATAAATATATATATTTATGATATTATATTCACAAAAGTATGTTAGGTTAGTGGTTAGGTCGTTCAGTCACAAACAGGAGGTGCTGGGATCAAAACCAATAGAATGATTGTTTTTTGAATTATATATAACAACGGTTTTTTGGAACCTTCAGTAATTATTTTTATATTATATATACAAACGGTTTTGAAAACCGTTGTTATAGGTCTATACTAACGTTTTTTCCAAAACCATTTGGAATAGACCTATCCCCACGGCTTACTTGGAAACCGTTCTCCAAACCATTTGTATAGGCTATACCTACAGTTCCATGGCCTATACCAATGATTCCAAACCATAGGTATTGATCTTATTTCCAATAGTGTATTATCATCCAAATAGTCAAAATGGACTTCATTTCACGATAAAAAGTTTATTGGTGTAAACCTTTTCAAATGAGTGTCAGTGTCCCTCATTATTGAATTCTTGGTGGGTTGATTATTTTTAGAATAATAAAATATTTTCCTTTTTTACATGCATTTTATAAAGAGGGGTTTACATAAAAATAATTTGAAAATGGAGTCATTGATTTGGTAAATGGTTATTAAAATGAAATTCCAAAAGAAGAATGAGTTTTCTTAAGTATTGTTTGATATTATTTATCCAAGTTCCTTGGGGATGTAACATGGTTGGTTATTACATATCTAAATTAATTTAGGAGAATATTTTTCATAGTTTTTAAATAAATTTGAAAAAATACTGGTTCAAATGCTTTTAGATTGTTTGAGCTTGTGTAGGTGATTCCCTATTTTTGAATTATTATGTTAATTTTCTAATTCTATATTTTGGATTCCTAGTGTATATTTTGTTTCATGATACATTTTATTTTGTTTAATTATATTTATTTCAGTATCAATGCACTGGTAGGGGTGTGATGTGGTAGTGGGATATAAATTGGGCTTAGGGACCCCTGTGATGGCCCTTAGGGAAAGGATGGCAACACTGAAAGGTTTTGAATGTTATATGTTTATCACCAAGGTGTTTTTTTATAGTTATAATATAGTTATAAATGGATTATGAGATGCATGGGATAAGATCTTGAGGGAGTGTTTCCTTTCTGATGAGTTGGATAGTTGTGTGATGGGATTGGGCAATGTGATTGGATGGGAATGAGGAATTCGTGTATGGTGACATGATATGATGTGTCCTAAAGGATCCATGTGGGAGACCTAGTATCACGTTTTATTTAGAAACTATTAGTAAGAGTTATGTTTAGTGATGAATTTAGGTGTCACTTTAGAACAACAATCATTTTTTTTGATAATGATATGGTTGTAGTTGTTATGAAAATATAAGAAACCTAGGAACTATATACATAAATATTTAATTCTTTTAGGTAAATATTTAATTAATTTTATAATAATACATGATTGAGGATTGTTAAGGTTTATTATCATTGGAGAATATATTAAAAATAAACTTATTTCATAATATATCTTCAACATACCCCAGAATGTTCTTCTCTTACTATTCCATTACCAATTTCATAATTAATACCTTTTTTATAACATGGGGAAGAAGGAAAAATAATAATGGGTGATCATTGATTCCATGTATGTTTAACCATAATATAAATTAATAAATGATAATTTGTGAGCATAAGAGAAGAAAAATAGTATGAGAACAAGATCATACATTAGTAAAATCATACACAATCTAAAAAATATTTTTAATCAAGGAATAATGGATTTTCATAACAAAATTTATAGTCTATAAGTGTGTGTAATCATCAATAATCAATTATGATCAATGAGAACATATCATAACTATAATATATATAACTTTTTGGCATACATGTATGTATATAGAACCACATACTTTGTCATGGTTCCCCTCCAAAACTATCGCAATGGATTGGATTTTTCATAATTTTAATAGTCCAGGATAACTCCAAAGACTATCATTGTGGAAATATTCTGTTACAAAAATGTTATCACTTCACCTTCTACTCCTTATTATCACATGACATATCTACCTTTAACCAATTAATTATTAGGTTATATAATTCAATTCCCACCGATCACATAATTAAAACCACATATATGTGTTCCCAAAGATCATAAAACATTATTTCTATAAAAGTTCATTTAAAAACATAATCTAACCCATGAAAAAAATGGTTTACATAAACTTTTCATCATTTCCTCAGAGCATAACACATGGAAAATTAATGAGTCACTTAAAAGTTTCATCATATCATAACTAAATTGTGGGAAAGAAATAGGTTTCATTGAATCATCATTTAATTGATATCATCATAATCCAAACAAAGAAGAAAAGGATCATATCAATAGTAAATAATAATATTCTTTAAACTATCTTAACATAGATGAAAAAATACAATTAAATTAACATTAAAATAATTCTTTGAAAACATAATAATAATATCCTTTTTTATTAAATTTTAAAATAAACATTTATATTATTTTGAGTAAAAAATCTTTTAAAAGAAACCTTTAAAATTTTATTGGAATAATTAATGAATGTTACAATAGGGGTGATAGGAAAATACATCCATTCCATATACATTAAATGTGAACATTTGTTTCATACTTTTTCAAAATTTTAAAAATTATTTATCTTGAAAATACATCATAAAAACATTTATTTATAAACCTTTTTAAATAAAATTTAATTTAAAGATAATAATAATTTTAAAACATTTCATGTATAGTTAAAAAATTCCATAGAATTATTATGATTATCATGGATGTGGATGAAACATTTTTATTAGAAAATATGAAATAAGTTAAACTTTTCATTAAAAACATTTTCTTGATCATATTATATAAAATATATGAAAATTGTAATATACATGGAAATTCCTAGAATAACCAAATTAAAAGATAATAGATGTTTTTTTTCAGATAATATATATATAATTTATAATAACATATATATATATATATATATATAATAGACAATCCTAAAATAAAATGTGATTTACACATAGACCCTTACCTCAAGCCCAAAATTTCTTTATACACATTCAAATATATTATATATTTAATATATATTTATTATAAATATTTTATAAATTCATATTAATACCCGAATTACTATTTAAAATTCCAAAATAATTTCTCATTACCCTTTTATTAGCAATTTCATAATAAAAATGATCATTCAGGTGAAAGTTAGATTATTCTCTATACATGTTTCGGTTTCATGGTTCCAATACATGAACCTTAGTCATTGATCGTCATATAAAAAATAATAATATTGAAATTTTTATTATATTTATTTATTATATACACATTTATAATCACCCATATAAAGAAGTGATAAAAAATAATTTTCTTTAGTTTGGGGATACAATAGGCCATACGTAGGCATAAATGAGGTTTCCACTTGTCAATATATGGATTGATTGAAAGATAAATAATATTATAATAAATATTATATACATTGATTAATTAAATATTTATTACCATACATGTAACGTATAATTTAAAAATAAATGCCATCGCTTCATAACGGTGATAGTATACACAAAAGCAAAAGTAACATTATGATTTTATAATTAATGGAATGGTAAAAACGTAGAAAAAAATATTATATAAAAAATTAATAATTATTTCATAACTATCATATATAATGATTAAGGAAATCATAATAACCAACTATAAATGGTGGTGATGAAAAATGTAAAACATTACTTCATGTTGTAGTAGTCTGTATATAATCATGAACGATGATTTTGTTTCCAATTTGACAGATAAGTAGATGAATAAAGTGTTAAAAATCAAAAGAGTTTCATTTTATTATATTTAAAATAAGTAGTTTATTATATAATAATGCTTATAAATTAATATGAGCAGGTATAAGATTAAATAAAATTAAATCAATTGGTTTAGATCTATACCTATTATTTAGACATCCTTTTATGGTTTATAACTAATACTACTATAAGAACAGCCTATATCAGCGCTCAAAACGGGCTCTAACAGCACCAAAAAGGCGCTCTAAAGCTCAGTGCTAATATAGGGGGGTCCCTTTTATCCTAACTCTGAAAAGTGATGATAAATTACCCTTTTATCAGCGCTAAAAAAAGCACTGATAAAAGACCCCTTTATCAGCTCTTTTTTTGGCACTAATAAAAGGGACCTTTGTAAGCGCTTTTAAAAAGAGCATATAAAAGAAAAAAAATTAAAAAAAGATTCTAAAAGAATCAAAAAAATGCGCGGGGAGATATTTTAACAGCACTAGACCCCCATATCAGCACTAGGAGGACTTCTGCGCGCTTCCCTTATCACACATCCTCACACACCCACACCCCTTTGCATCCACCTGAACTCGAACCCACAACCTCCCCCTTTCGCGGATGCACCTTTACCACTAAACTATTTCTTTATTTTCTCTAATTAATGGTATATATAAATATATAATTAGTTATATATATATAGGTATATTTATTCATATATTGATATAGATTTACATTAATATAAATATATTTATTCATATATTAGTATATATATTCAGTCGTATATTAATATATATTTATATTCATTTATTTATATATATTTTTTTAGTTATAGTTTTTTATCCATATATTTCATTGTATATTAATATATTCTTATAATATTAGTTTCAAATACATTTATGAAATATGATTTTTATGTGTGTTTATAATAAAAGAAATAAATACATACATACATATATATAACACACTGACAAAGGCACATATATATTTACGAATAAATACATATATATGTGTATTCAAAAAGCCATCAAAAGTTAAAACGATCATAACATATATCCTAGATTACTATTTCAACTCCATAACCATTAAAATCAAAAAAAATGAAACAATATTCATTAAGATATGTGGAACAGGGCTAGCGGACATCCAGATCAGATGTTATACCTATTTGAATGTGAACAAATCGGTGAATCCCAACTAAAAACCCAATTTTGGAGGACTTTTGGACCTTTTTTGGCCTCAAGATATATGACTGAGGCTTCAAATCAATCACTAGCATGTAGAGCTCGTCGTAGGCTTCGATTTTATATGGTGTAGTGCTCAAAAGGACACTCGGATCAAAAGTTATGGTCATTTGAAATTTGAGATAAATTTTCAACTTATTTTAGATCTTTTATTAATTGTTTTTATTTTTTGTGTCTTCCGATTGTAATTAAATTATTTTTAATCATTAATAATTATAATATTATTAATTAAAAATATTTTTAAATATTTTGAAGCCATTTTCATGAAATTTCTTATATATTAAATTTAATTGAATATTTATACGTATCTAAATCATATTTAAAAAATATATATTATATCTATATCAATATAAATATACTTATATAACATTAATTTATTTTTCAGGATTTTTTAAAGATAAAATTTATATCTGGTAGGAAAAAAGCATTGATAAATCCCCCCTTTATCAGGGCTTTTTTTAACACTGATTAAGGGGTAGAGCTTCCCTTTCCTATTTCTATAGTAGTGAAAATCCTTGTTAAGATGGTTTTATGTTGAATCAATGACCTCAAGGAAGTGGGTAGATATTATATAAATTTATTTGGATATTTAATGGATTATCTTGGAGGATATTTTCTTTTGGTTAAGAAAATATTGGTGGTGTTTTATTATAATGGAGGAAGATGTCGGAATTGGAATCTTCGAAAATATAAAAAAAAATTTAATGTGTTATTCAAGATAAATGGCTCCAAAATGAATCGTGTTCAAAAAAAAGAATATATATGATCCAAATATGACCATAAAATAGTATTTATAGATGTTTTTAGGTATTACTAACCCTTGTTAGTTTAGTTTTAACCCATATAACCTATTTTATCTCTTTATATGGTAACTGATTTTTTCCCATATTTATTATTCCAAGTGAAAAAAATTATGTTTAAATTTTTAAAAAATTGATTTTTATTATTCAAAATATATTTTATTAGTTATGAATGATTAATTTTATATATGTGGTATAATTAAATTTTAATATAATTATGTGAAATGCAATAAAACCATTTTCAGCTAAATGTTTTTTAGGCATAAAATTGAGTTTATCTGAAATGGATAGGTGATAAATATCACATTAAACACTAATAAGTTAATAATATATCATGGTTCCATTAGTATTGGTGTAGTTTGTAATAAAATATTCGAAAAAAATTAATATATTAATCATTAATATATTATAAAATCAGTGGGTGTCACATTCTTTCCCATTATATTATTTTCCCATTTATTTTCCATTACATTGATATAGACAACAATGGATACAATTATCTCATCACATCATCAGGATCTGATATAGATTCCTCAAATTTATGGTTTCACCGAAAAATAATGACCTGCTGATCGAACATGATCCAAAAAACATTCTATCTAGGATTTAATATTTATATTGACTGTTTTTATAGGAATAATCAAACTGTAGATATTTAACATATATGTTAAGTGAATTTGAAGGGATGCATATGTACTTCCTCAACAGTTACATATGTAATACATCATGAAATTATGAGTGTTTTAGGGTAAGTACCTAGTGATAAGAAACTAACCTATTTACATCATATATATCAAATGGATTGATATATATAGGGATCAAGTTTACTTTCCCCTTAATTATCATAACCTTTTTCCCAAATGGAATTTTTAGGGAAACCTTTTCACCCAAATTAAATAACAATTCTCATCCCTGATTATATATATTACTATTCTATCAACTCTAAGCTAAATTTATGTAGTATTGAGTAGAAAATATTTTCTCATCCATTTCCTTAGAAGTCACAAGATATTTCATTCTCCAACAAAATACTAGAATTTATTAGATCTACACATATTTCCCAAAAGGTATTTATAAGGATTCAATTGTATGATTGAGTGAAATCAATTTTTGTAGGAAAACTCAACCAAATAAAGGTTTTGATCCCAAATACATATTAAATACATAAATCATACTCTCAATATATATTATAGTTTTCTAATGTTCATATCATACATTCCATGAATATAAGGTATATATATAGTGTTAATGTTCAAAGCCATATTAAAATATTGTTGAAGACTTATAAAAAACATTTTGAAATTCCTTAAATCTCAATCACATATAAAATCATGTTGCAAAAAATGAAGCATTACTACTACCATAATGTTTATATTAGAAAGTAGATAAAAAAGATAAATACTCTCTAATGGAAAAAATGAGTTAATTTAATAAGGTCGTTGATAATAGCCAAAATAGAATTGTTTCCTTTATATTTTGTGGGGAGTTTGATGCTGAAATACATTGTAATGTATCTACATTTACATTATAGAATAGGTAATGGTTATATAATCCCCTTATGTTTATGTCTTCCAACATTAAATTTCCGAAAAACCAAGAATCATATTTAATACTCTACAATATATACATTTTAATTTATCCCCGCAAAAATTCTCTTAAAAATCCTTATATATATTTGTACTTCCTGGATAAAAATAGAATTATGATTCCTGAGATTCATTAAATATCCTATTCTTGAGATTTGTAATTTAGGATACACATTGTTAATTATTGAACCATATCATTCTATCATACTTATTTTTGAACTAAGGAACACTTCTCACATTCCTATGTATTTACACGTCCTTCACATGCACCTCTTTAATACTCACATGGATTGATGCTTGATCATTCCACTAAGAAAGCTATGTTTTTTATATTATACTTCTGATTTCATGGTATATCATCAATAAATCAGTAAATTTTGTATCTCTTTCAATCCTCGCCACAGAAAAACTACCATGGTCATTCTAACTCAGAGAATCAGCTGCATTCTTCCCCTACTTTGGGTGGTAGTGCATTGAAAAATCATAATCTATAACAAATTAAAACCATCTCATTTAGGGAATATTCATATATTTCCCTATGTATATATACATCAATATTTTATGATCATTAAATATATCAAATATTTTACCATAAAATAATTCATTCATATTTTCAATTAAAAATATTTTACATCCATTTCTAAATCATGAGTCAAGTAATTTTTATAAGGAATTTTAAAATTATTTTTGGAATGAGTTATAACCATATCATTATACATGATGGTGCATCATATTTCCATATTTTATAAATCATTATAGAAAAAAAACAGTTATCCATTATAGGGTATTTTGAGTTGAACTGTGATGACCAACATACTTTTTAGCTACTTGATATTTTTTGTACCTTCATCTATCTAAAGGAACAAGGCTCCCTCCAATGACTACTTGTTCATGGATTATAATGCCATGAGAAATAATTCCACAAGAACAAGTTATTTATGAAAACCAAAAAAAACTTAAGTGATGGATTACTGTGTTGGGTCTAATTTATTTCTCAATAAAATCTTCCTTTCAAGGATCCAATGATATACCATATCTTACGATTATATAACTTATGAATGAAACATTCTAATACCAAAATTTATACTTTCGAAATTTCATATAAAAATTATCATTCACTAATATCTTAAATTAAATATTAAAATAATATTTATGATCTTACTTACTTTTATAATATATTATAAAATCATCTAAAAATTCTACCACCAACTGATAATGGAAATATCTCAAGACATTATTCTCCAATACATTATGATATAATTGGAATTAGTATGTCTGAATGGAGTCAATATAAATTCAAAATGACCCTTCCTTTTTGGAAAGGTTATATAGTGTATAACCTCCCTCACGGGACACTATTAATTTCATCCATAATGAAGCTCAAATGTGGAAAATTATAAATGTACACATAGTTTACTAGGAAAGTCGTAAGTATAGGGTAGAGGATACTTGTTCCTAATAGTGATCATTTTACGTTATCAATAATAAATATAAAAATGCATTGATCCATCATTATTCTAAATAGAAATAATAGGTGCTTCCAACGGTTATGCACTTGGGTTTATAAATCTCTTATAAATATTCTCATTTAATTGCTTCTTCAATTTCTATATCAAAATAATGGATATTCTATATGAAGTCTTTGAGAAATATGTAACACTCGTTATGATTTATATTGAGCACTCAATATCATGATTCAGGTGAAGACATGGAAAATAATTATGAAACACAACATCAAAATCCTCAAATATAGTCATATCATTGATGTTTATTTTCTCCCCAACCATTTATGATAAATATCAATTGTGAATATTTAGTAAGACCCTTAAAATGGAAGTAAATTACATTGGATTTCAAAATTAGACCTCACATGAGAATATGACCATAGGTTAAATTAGAATATCAATCATGGATTCCAATACATAGTAGTTGATATGGAATCTATAAATAAATATTTAATCTATGGAAGAAATCTTATCAAATTAACATAGATGGAGAACGATAAAATTTTCAAGAATCAAATTACCAAAAAATTATATCTGAGATGGTCTATATACATAATATGAAAACATCATACCATTAAAATTTTAAATTTATAATTAAAAATCAAATTATCGAGTTGTAGACATGATGCCCAAAGAAAATTATTCAAATAAAAAATTGTGGGTATATTTAAAATCAAATAATACATTTTTCAGGATTAGAGTGGGTGGTAAGTGTACCTTTCACCATTTCATTACCATGAACCACTTCAGCATTTTTTATCGCATGATATTTTTATTTCCAAATTGGGTTAAGAGGTTGTTGAAACTATTTTTCATCATTAATCATTTGATTCCAACACAGATTAGAAAAATGCCTCTAATCCTAGAAATTGTATAATTAGAGTGTGGGTGGCACATAGAGTTGGTAGTTTTCACCATTCCAGTCATTGACTGAACTCTTAACATCACATTACAAATATTTTATTGAATAAAATACTTTTTAAATTTAAAACATTTACTAGATCAAATAAGTAAATTCCAGTCATTATACCTTCAAATTTTAAACAAGTATAACAATTAATTTTATTTCCACCAAGGATTTTAAAAATATAATTTTCTCAAATTTCCATTTTTATTTTTTTTCCACAAAACCGAGAGAATAATGAGAGTCCCCATTTTCCATTTCCATCATGGGAGATAATTAAATGATTTCATCATACCCATAAAATAATATTATATCTAATTCCTTTTGGAGACTTGATCTCAAGGCAATAAACAATCATTCAATTTCTGAGTATCAATGATAAAACTAGAAGCATAAATTATAAATATTGTGAAATATGTGTCATAGGTACTTATGGATTCAACAACCATGTGTATAATTCCCAAAATTACTATTCTATTTCAATGAGAATAATTTCAGGAAAATATTTATTAAAAATATATTATCGAACCCTACCCATGTCATGGAAAAAAATTTACCCTCATTCATTACATTATTGATAATATTGCACCAATGATCATCATAACCAAATATGAATAATCAAAGGATGTATTAAATTTCAATATGAAATACTCAATAATTATTTTATCCTTTCATTATCCATTTGGAACAGCATCATGATTCAGGTTTCTTTTCATTGCTTAATAGGGTTTGGTGTGAATAACTGTGTTATTTAACATCATATATAACATTTAATTTATTTTATCATTATTAATATTATTGAATTTCATATCAAATTCAATGTTAAAACAATTCGTCTTAGATACAACCATTAAAGAAAACTAAAAATCAATGTGTGAGAAATAATAATTAGAGTGGTTAATCATGAGATAATGAAAATTAATGCATATGATCTCTAAACCATGACACATTCTTTTAAATCTATAACACCTGAGGTTGTACCAATTTCATTCATTGTCATCATCATTTCAAATGCTTCATAATGGATAAAACATAAAATGGGAATTAACCCATGTACCCATGAGTCTTTATCCATGTGTGCAGGATTTGGACACTCATCATGGACCCGTGACGAATGAGATAACACTAATTCAACACATTTCTAAGTTTTTACCCATAATTTCATTTATTCCATAGCTATATATTCATTCAATTATCTATATATGGATGTGACTTTTCAAAAAACCTATAATCCTTACTTTATTAAATATTCAATATGTAAACATATACATTGAATTATCCCTATAGTTTTTAAAAATATTCTCTAATCCAAAACACTAAAAATTTATTAATCATGACCATATACAAACTGAGGTAAACCAAGAATAACATATATAAATATGACATCATTTTATATGATTATTGAGAACATTTCCTAACAATGAATGCATGATGACCATGAAGTTTTAGTTTCTTTAGAGACAAGATACAAATTCTACTTATTTCATAAAATATCTTCAACATCTCCCACAATGTTAATCTCTCAATGTTACCTTTTTATAAATTAGATACATAATTACTTCCTTTATAACCTATTGAATAATGAAATATTTGAAAGGGTGAATTCAGTTTCTCGGTGAGGGTAAACATTGGAGATATAGATCAATGATCATAACTCATCCCAATATAAGCATAAGGTTATGAGAATGTGATCATAACTTATGAATATCATAACCAATTATTAAAATATCATTAACCATTGTATGAGGATATTTCATAACAAATTTCATAACTCTATGTCTAGAGAGTCATTAATAATAAATCATGATTCATGAGAACATATCATCTGTCTAAGACATATGTTTATGGAATACACATAAGTATATAGAAACTCTATCTTATTAAAGGATCATGAAAAATATATCATATTATACTTGCTTCAATCCACATTACATTATTTAATTAGTCAAGGTGAACTCTCAAGATTAACTAAATGGATTAATATCTTAATGAACAGGTTTTACTTCCCATTCATGTCCATATTATCTCATGAGATGTTCAACTTTACCCAATGCATTAAAGGGGTATATATTTCTAGTCCGCCCCATCAAATAATGAAAATCCTGCATATGTAAACCAAATCATCTTAAAAAATTATTCATAGAAACATATCATAACATATGTAAATGAAATAAGATTCATAAACATTTCAACATTGTATAAACTATGAAAATAAATGGGCTTGATAAATGTTTCATCATAACATTGCAAACATGTGGGTAAGAAATGAGTTTTATATAATCATCCTCAAATCATAATCATCATATACCATATAGATAAAGAATGTGAATTTTATCATAATTCTATATCCCCAAATAAGAATAATAATCCTTAAAGGACATTAATAATGTTGAAAAAATACCATGAAAAGATCATTCAAATATATCTTTTAAAATATGAGAAAAATATCCTTTATTCTTTATAAACATTTAACTAAAAACTTTTTGAATATCTTGAAAATTATTTTCGTCAAAAATATACAAAATAAATATAATGTAAGATTAAAGTTATTGAATAGTCATGAAGGTGGAAAAATATGGTTATACCACATACATTAAAAAATAATATTTTTTCACTCTTTTTCAAAAGTCAAAATGATTTGTTTGGAAAACATTTATTTAAAAACATTTATTTTAAACCATTATAAATAAAGAAAAAAGTAATGATAATTAACTTTTTAAAAATATTCAACAACAAATTAAATATTCATAAGATTATTATAAAGAGTGTGGATATGGAATAAATTGTTCGATTACTAGAGTGTAAACTAAGAAGTGTTTTCTTTGAAAACTTTTACATGATAATATAATGAAAAAAATATAGAAAAGTGGTATAATATCATAAAAATTCCATGGATATTCATAAGAGAAGAATATATATGTGGTGTTAAGGATAATATGAATATGATTTCCCTCAACATTTATTTTTCATAGAAAATCCTGAAATGAAATGATATTGTAACATGAACTCTTACATAAAGTCTTATCTTGTTTCATATGCATTAAAATACCATATATAATGTTAGAGTTGGTGTTCTAGAACAAAATTTTGTTTCTTTTGTATTACATGTATATTGTAATAATTGAATTTTATTTAAACTTAATATTATTTTTTAGCATGAATTTAATATAATAATGGCCTATATTATCAGTCACATGGAAAAGGGAATTGCAGTTATCATCCTTGATGATAACCTATATATGCAATTATGATATTCTTAAACCTAGATCTCGGTTAATATAACATTGTATGATTGGTCTTACGATATGATGCATTTAAAGTGAATGTAATCATAAAAATATGTGATTTCATATATTGAATTTTTTTCTTGGTAATATCTAAGATGAGAAATTATAAGAATAAACCCCATAATTTAGAAATTTCCCATGTTCATTTATCTTCATAAACTCATTTTCTAGAGTGTGTTAATGGAATTTAATGATCAAGATTATTATTAAAATATTTCATGGCTCACACACTTATATTTATTGATAAAAACATGATTTCATATCTATGTGAGTAGTAGGGTATGTTTGGTGCATCATGAAAGACTTTTTATTAATGAATAAATAGATGAATGATTTATCCGTTTAATATTTATGGAAGTTTATATCTCAAACTATTTATTAAACTATAATTGTTATATTAAATTTTTACGGTCCTAGTGTAATCAATTTTTTATTTCAGATAGTCATAGATGGATATATCAAGTACATAGGTTGAGGACATGTGTGTGAAACCTAATTGATGATATATCATGATAAAAATAATATATTATGTAGTGAGTTCTAGTATGTGGTTTTTATCATTGTGGCATTAAATTATTTCTCTTGGTTTTCATAAACTATTGCTAGATAATAATTTTTTACTTTATGAAAACACATATTATTCCATTGAGAAGGAATCCATAGGGGTAACAAACTATTTTTTTCTATTGATATCAATTAAATTAAATGTTAATATAATTAATGGTGAAAATTTTATTCTATAGACCAAAAAGTAATTTTATTCATTATTAATGATCTTATAAATTAAATAAATGTTTATTATCAAGGTAATTGTTATGTTATGTGGGTATATATTATTTATTAATTTACTGAATATATATATATATCTAATTTATTCAATTAATCATTTAACTCTGAGGAGGACTAGAGGACTAAGATTGTGTCTAATGATAATTAGTAATACGTAAGATGTAAAATTTTATTTATCATTGGACCAATTAGAGAACTACTTGGACTAAAAATAAAATTATTATTTTCATACATAACTTGTGTTCATACATGGGTTTAACATTTTATTAAGTGAACACAGGAAATTAATTAAATTAAAAAACCCTAACATAATGTATATAAATAGTCCACTAATATATTCTGAGAGAGTTTAATCGATAATCGTTGTGTTCAATTGATTTCTCTGAATAATCCTCCAACTCCACCTCACATATTCACATGAATAATAAGATCATGAGATTTTATTCAATACTAAAGAAACATTAATATATCAAGAAAAACAACACAAGACGATCAATCCTCTGCACTAGCACCTGATGATTCATCCTTGTCATTTAAAGATCATAGGAGCATGTGTGGATCACCACTATTGTGATTATACACTAGAATCATAAGAAAACAATAATAGAATACCAAAAAGAGTTTTAGATGATAAACATCATTATCAAGAAATGATCTTTTCATTCAGGTATTCATTTTTTTCTGATCTATTTAAACTACATATAAATTTAACAAGAAATATCCTCCTCTTGGTTCTAGACTAAGTCATTGCTAATATTTTTTTTGAAATATTTCATTTTTCATGATGATAATTTATTATACAATAAGCGAATTATCTATCTAATCTAACATTTTCGTTTTAGGATCAGTCCCAAAAAGTGCTTCCATAGCACCTAGAACCTTTATGACCTATTAATGTGGTCAAATTCAATGTATAATTATTTATTTTAAAAGTTATTATTGAGTATTTTAAATTTAAATTTCATTTTATGTTTTAAGACATTCTTGATCAATCATCAAAATTTATTCTTACTCTTGATTTATCACCTACGTAAACTGGGTTGATTAATTATTAATTAATATTACATTCGATGAACCCATTAAGAGATTCCAAAAATTCTGGCTATATAATAAAAGACAAAATGGTATGAAATTGTTTGTTACACACCATGTATCATTGTTCATTGTATGAGGATACCCATCAAGATGCCATGTAATTTTTCAACTAGTATAAAATGTAGGAAATAAATACTTTTTGTGTTGACCATCCACGATGACATGTGACTTTTCCAAAGTACACACAATGTAGGTTAACTATAGTATATGTTGTATATGTGTTTTCAAGGTGGGAAACATAGGGTAAAACAATTTTATGTAATTAATAACCTATTTGAATTTAACCTATGACACATAAGGGCTGGAATCATGACACTAGAAGTACACATAGTGTATTGTTTCTACAAATTTTTTAATTTATAAATGATTGAAAGACGTAAATATCACATCCCAAGGCATTTATTACATATATCTTGTGAATCGATGTATATTTCATGTCGTTGTCTTGGAAAAATAATGTACATAACCTATTTATGAGGAAAGATTGAATAAAATTAATTAATTTAGTAAACCTCTTCAATATGAGTTCCACGTGGAATTATTTTGATATTACATGATCATTAGGTTTTATATTATATTAAATTATTTATTAATTTCTTGTAATATTTGAATCTAAGAATCATGTGATGTTATAGTATAATAAATACTCAACACAATAAATTTTACATGATACATAATTTTCCTGTGTTATATAGGCATTAAATTGATAGTATACACCTTGAACATATGACACATTCCTTATAAACAATATTTTCCATGAGTGAATTATTTATAATTTAAACCATACTAAAGAATTAATACTAGTACTCTCTGAGTTTCTTCCATGTTTGTTTTTTTATAATATTTTATTGAGTTTTTAATAAAAATAAATTTTTCCTTATTTAAAATCACAGTAGATGACAATTTATGGATGACTATATGTAATTAGAAAAAATGAATTAATTTATTAATAAGATGATTAATTGAGTTAAAATGATGATGATTTATCTTAAAAAATGTAAAATTTGAAATAAATTCTTTGTTGTATTTCTAAAGAATATTCATTGAATATGTAAGATTGTTCATGAGCATTACTAAAACTATTTATGTGTTAGTTTAATTTAAATAAATTTAAATTCATTGTTTTTAATTAATAATTAATAAATTAAATATAAAGGTCAGTAATTCATCCTTCCCCTGTTTACAATGTATGACTTCTATGGTAATGTTTTATTATTTAATTCCCCATAAAAAATACATTAATCCCTCTCACCTGCATGTGAGTCATATAACATATGTAAGAAAAAGGGAATCTAAATGTGTGTGGAGGTGGTTCAATATAGAACTGAGGTGAGACCAACCCATAAAATAAATATGTGGATAAGGAGAATACATCATGTCATGTTAAGACCGACACAATTAGTTTTACCCTGTGTTATAGGATTATTTATTGTCCAGTCAATAAATTAACCATTAGAAAATGCCATGAATTTTTTATTTAACTTCCTTCTTTTCATTTGTCTTATTTGTGATTTTTTTTATGGATGTAAGACCATGATAACCTTAAAAATGATCTAATGTGAAAAATTGAATAAAAAATAAATGGGTTAAGTGTAAATGTTTTAAAGGGTCAAGATGAATCCATAAATTGAAATACACTTTATATTAAAAACACATTTAATAGCTAAAATATAAAAATTTACACATAATTAATAAGATCCATCAACATAATATTAAGACATGATTATCCTTCCCTTACATGATTAATAATGAAAATAATAGAACTAAGTGTTTCACCATCCCTCGTTGGGAATCATATGTTTATTATGGGATTTATTGGGAACATTTTGGTTTTACTTGACCACTATACATAAATATGAGTATCCATTTCTAAACATGGTGTAACATTGATGCATGTATTGAGGAAATCCTATTTTGTATTTCATGATTGGGTAATATAATCTATAGATCAATGAGATACAATCCCATAGTTTTAAAACAAATTCCTACCTAAAATATCATTGAGATATTTGAAGATAACTTTAATTTAGTTATGATATGGGGAATATGGAACCTTTACACTGTAATTACGAAGCAACTAGAAATTTTGAGTCAAATGGATTGAAATATTGGGATAAGATGAACTTGTTGGAGACTTAAAAAAATTAAATTAATTTTATCTCGAATGAATTTTAATCATGTGAATCACTAAGAATATTTTCTTTTATAAATAATATAATAATGGAATGTTCACTAACAACATTATCCCTACCATCATATATGGATATAAACCAACTCATTACTATTAATAACTTCTAGGAATTTTTTAGGTCCCTATCGGTATTATTAAATAATGAATTGAAATATTACATTATAGAAGCCTCACTGCCAGATCTACCAACTATGGAGGTTAGTGATGAGGAGCTTTCTATCTAAGATGAACAACTGAGATAAATGGTAACCATTCGGTGTTTAATTCTTTCATCAATGTATAATAACCTCATGAATCCCCGTGAATACATGTATTGTAATAGAATTCTACAACATCTTCGTGGTCAATATATGGAGAGAGAGATACATGAATGTTTTGAGTTATCTATAATATTATTTTTTTGAAAACATAAATAATGAACATTTTTGGATCCAATGTAGTCAAACTCATTGGCTATTTGAGCCACTAAAGATTCTAGTATTTAAATAATCTTACTAAATGCACTCGAATATCATTCATTCATCGATACCTTTTTTATTCTCTATATTTTTTTGTAAATTTCAATAAATCAACATTGAGAGGACTCTACCAGATATTCCTACACTACATTTTTTGGTTGATAAGGACACACTGTTGGAAAATCCTAATGTCTTTATTGTAAATAAAAGGAAAGGTCATGAAAAGAGCTCAATTTCTAGATATTCTTCATAATTACTGTCACGACCCCCTCCCCACAAAGTGTACCCCTCCTGGGCCGGCAATGTGAGAAGGGAGATAATGACCCCCGAGTCCCGCCTCCAGTAGGCCCCGGGTTGGCGACTAGCACCGAGGGTATAATACACACACAGATGGGAGGCATTACCCTCTAAGAGAACACATGGAGAAGAGAGAGATAGAATAGACTCCAACCAACTCCAACTCATAACTGAAATATAAAAGAAACCCAAGTACATATATGAAATGTCTTGCAAAAGTAATATAACTAAAAGGGAAAACTAAAGTACCCAAAAGAAAGTAAAACGGTAGTGACCACAAGCATGAATGACTCTTCCTCCAACCGCAAGCTAGTAGTAACCAGCTTGATCTCCAACCTACTCCAAGTGACCTGAAAAACAGTTTATATGTACATAGGGTGAGTATAACAGTATACTCAGTAGGATCCTCCTCAAGCCTCTCGTGCAAAAGTAAAGAAAGCATGCTAAAGCCCAGTGAACAACAAGTGAAACTAACTCGTTACCTAAACAGGTATACTAAGTTCCCAACCTCACCATGGCTACACTCACCAAGTAACTCATACAAGAATATAGAATATAATAAAGAATATCAAGGGTACCCCTCTAATACTTCCCCAGTGGTTTGCCGCTTTTCCCCAACGACATACGTCCTGTGCATCTCTCTCCATAGGCTTGCCCGCAGACACCTGGGCTAAGCACCACACCATCCTCACAACCAAAGTAACCAGGTAGTTTCCAGGAGCCACCATAGCTCGTATAACGTGTATCATACGTCGAGTATTATACCTCGAGCCATCACATCCCATATGCCGAGTAAGGATCCTCAAGCCATCATAGCCTATACATGTTACACCTATAGTAGTCCATAGGATACTATATCCATAATATATGTGTGTAAAATAACCACAATCCATTACAACCCTCTACACACATATATGGGTAAAACTATCCACTGTGCCTACCAGCACAAAGATCTACCAAGAGAAGAGAGCGGGGCCAAATGGGTTAGTCATCCATTCAACCTCCCATCAGAATGTTGGGGAAAACACCCCCCAGGGCTCAGAATCCCAGGGGTGTCAGTTGCCCTTACCGACAGGGTGGAGTAGCGTATAGAAACACAAAAAGTACAGAATATATAAAACTCACAACCATAATATGGGCATTACCTAGTCATAGGCACAACTGCAGCTAACGTCTCTCAGACTCCATGCTGCTACTTCTAAGACTAGGTATCCTATAAGCACACAACCATTTGAAGAGCTTTATTAGATTACTCCATTCTCATTTAATCAGTCCCACTGTACGTTAATTAATTTTTTAAACATTAATTAACCATGAGCAATTTACCACATTAAACTAAATTGGCATCACATTCAAAAACTGCTCCTTTTTAGGATTCACATCACTATTAAATTCCAGTTTCTCCATCCCCGTGGATTATCACAATTTAAAAAAAAACTTTCATTAAGGAATTACCTTCCCATATTCCCAGGCATTCTAGAAAACCATCATATGCTATTAAACACAAAGGGCTCAACACGGTGAGTAGATATACTACCCGTCGAGTCTTTGCCGCCTATAGCAAGAGCATAGACCCATCCTTCATCGAGAGGCTAAACACGGAAAGCACGTGGCATACCCCAAGTGTCTTCGCCTCCTTCGGAAAGAGGGTAAGCAAAACCAGCTGCATTGAGCAGTGGGGAAAAGAAAAGCAGATAAACAACGAAACCAAACCACCAACATCAAACCATCACATTCATCTCATACCATCATCCCTGGTGTCCTCCCCGACACCCACATGCATAAACCGATACATCTTGCCACACTAGGCGTCATCCGATGCCACAACCACAAGTCTCCATACCTCCACATATCACAACAGCCATCCAGGCTCACATCAAATCACAAGCAGCAGGAAAACAAAGATCAAAAAATGGGCTCTTGGCCCTTTAACAAGGCATTCAGCCTTCATACAAAATGAGCACTCATAGCTCCAAACCACAAGGCATTCAGCCTTATAAGCAAGCGGGTAACTCAGAACCCTTTTGAAATTATCGAAATAATAGTTCTTTAATCCATCTAGAATTAAGAGATTCATTAACATGCCTCTTTATCATTATCCAATTATTTAACAAATAATTTTGTCTTTACGTTCTTTATCAATTTCCATCATGAACGAGCAACTAAATAAAGAAAAACATAGATATCACTCTATCTAGGAAAACATGAGGCAAACCATTATCATGGTACAAAGCAACAACATGCGATCAACCAATTATTATAATCCAGTTCAAGTATTTAATTAGGTCAATTTCATTGAGATCCAAAGGGTTAAATCATACTAATTCTACAGTTGCACATAAACAATTAGAGAAGCCATGAATCCCCTACCTCGAAGAGTTATTGACGTCCTTTATTCACACAACGGGTCACAGTCCTCTTCTCCTCACAAAAGCTGCATCCACCGGAGGATGCCATGGTACGACAGTACCAACCAACCCCAAGGAAACCCATTAGATCCATGGAGATTACATGCTAATATGGAAGGAAGAAAAAGGGAAGGTGATCCCCGAAGGAACGATGATAAAACATACCTTATATGGAAGAACGATCGACACAACTTGGTTGCATCAAACAGAGGAGAACTGATCTGAGTAACATTTGATTGTGAAACACCTACGAGAATGATTGGAAGGTTTTAGCGTCTCGTAGATGAGAACCAGGAGGAAGAACAACGAAGAATGAAATCTTGTTCCCTTTAAAAAATAAATTAGAGAGGCGACGGTTTAAGATCCGATTTATTCTCCATTAAAAACGGATCACATTAACCCATGCAGTTTGACCAAGAAAAAACATCCCGGCCTTAGGAATAATTAATATAGGATTTATGGCCTTTGAATCGGCCTTAAAGTCCTTAAAATAAGGTTTTAAAGGTATTTTACATCAAAGAAAATGTCAAATTTACGAAGCTGGAAACACTGTTCACATACTCAAAATTTGGCAAAGTATGGAATCGGTAGCTCTCATGAAGTCTGGAAACACTGTTCATTCGTGAAATTTGGAAAAGTATGAAATCGGTAGCTCTCATGAAGTCTGGAAACACTGTACAAGTCTACCGATAGAAGTCCACCGATAGAACCTCACCGATAGAAACACTGTTCAAGTCTACCGATAGAAGTCCACCGATAGAACCTCACCGATAGAAAACACTGTTCAAGTCTACCGATAGAAGTCCACCGATAGAACCTCACCGATAGAAACATTGTTCAAGTCTACCGATAGAAGTCCACCGATAGAACCTCACCGATAGAAACACTGTTCACTAAACCTCACCGATAGAAACACTGTTCACTGAACCTCACCGATAGAAGTCCACCGATAGAACCTCACCGATAGAAACATTGTTCACTGAACCTCACCGATAGAAACACTGTTCACTGAACCTCACCGATAGAAACACTTTTTACAGAACTAGAAATTTGGCAAAGTGTTAGCCGAGCTACTGCTGGACTGTGGCTACCAGTATACCGAGCTATCAGTACGCCGTGGCTACCGGTAAACCCAGCTACCGGTAGGATGCGGCTACCGGTAGACCGAGCTACCAGTAAGTAGCAGGTACCGGTAGACCGAGCTACCGGTAATCAGGAGCTACCGGTAGACCGAGCTACCGGAAATCAGCTGCTATAGGTAGACCGAGCTACCGGTAATCAGCAGCTACCGGAAGACTGAGCTACCGGTAATCAGCAGCTACCGGTAGACCGAGCTACCGGTAATCAGCAGCTACCGGTAGACCGATCTACCGGTAGGCAGCAGCTGGGGGATAAGTCACCTTGACCTCCCGGAACACCTCCAACACCACATTTTCACAATGTAATGGACCAGGGAGGTCCGAGCCATTACATTAGATACCTCTCAAAACATTCTCGTCCTCGAGAATTAAAAACCAACCCAGAAGAAAAGAGGGGTCCGAACAACCACCCCATAAGATACCTCTCAGGGGAAAACCACCATGAGTTGTTCAAATGCTGGAACAAAACTACGACATCCGAGAGTATGGAAACAAATAATACATAACCAAACAATTCAAAAATAACATCACATCAAAGGTACATAAATAAAACATGAAAGGTCTAACCATAAAGGAAACGTTATTACATGGAAAGAGTTAAACATTAAACAACTCTGGGTACTGAGCACGTATCTGTGACTCACGCTCCCAGGTACTCTCCTCCATGCCACCGTGTCGCCACAAGACACGAACTAAGGGGATAGAACACCCATGCAACACCTTCTCCTTGCGGTCTTGGATATCCACAGGTCGCTCCTCGAAGGTTGTATCATCGTCAATATCGATCTCTCCCCAATCGATAACATGAGATTCATCATGAAGATAACGACGGAGCTGTGATACATGGAAAACATCATGTATCCGACTCATCTGAGGGGGAAGTGCTACTCGATACGCCACAGCTCCAACGTGAGCTAACACCTCGAAAGGCCCAAAAAACTGGGGAGAAAGCTTACTTCTATGACCAAACCATCGCTTCCCACGGTGGGGAGTCACCTTCAAAAACACATGATCCCCAAAATTAAACTCTAATGGTCTCCTTCTTTGATCAGCAAATGATTTCTGACGATCCTGTGCTTTCTTCATCCTCTCACGAATCACCTGAACCATCTCTGTTGTATTCTGCACTAGTTCTGGTCCGAGAATTGCTGACTCTCTGACCCCCGTCCAGCACAACGGAGAACGGCATGGTCGGCCATACAAGGCTTCAAACGGCGCGATACCGATGGTAGAGTGAAAACTATTATTTTTAGCGAATTCTACCAAGGGTAAGTGATTCACCCATGAACCTCCAAAATCAAGAACACAGGAGCGCAACATGTCTTCAAGAGTCTGGATGGTTCGCTCTGTCTGACCATCCGTTTGAGGATGAAAAGCAGTGCTAAGGCATAATTGAGAACCAAAAGCATGCTGGAGACCTCTCCACACCCTGGAGTTAAAACGAGGATCTCGATCAGAAATGATTGTCTTAGGAAATCCGTGAAGCCTCACCACCTCCTCCAGATAATGCCTCGACAAAACTTCCACTGAGCTCGACTCCTTGATCGCTATGAAGTGGGATGATTTTGTTAAACGATCCACTACCACCCATATAGCATCATGTCCTCCCGGAGCTCGAGGTAAACCTGTAACAAAATCCATTGAGATGTCCTCCCACTTCCACTGAGGAATCTCTAAGTGCTGGAGGAGACCACCAGGAACACGGTGTTCGGCCTTCACCTTCTGGCAGACTAAACATCGAGACACACATTCTTCAACTGTACGCTTCAGCCCATGCCACCAAAACTGACTCCTCAAGGATCGTTACATCTTCGTCACACAAGGATGTACCGCCAAGGGTGAACTATGGAACTCTTGGAGAACCGTCTCGCGCATCGCCAAGGGAACAAAAAGCCTGCCATGATACAACACTCGATGTTGTTCATCTTACGACCAACCATCAGGGGCCTCTCCACAAACAACTCTGTCTCTCCAGACTTCCACCTCTAGATCAACCAACTGAGACTCTTCCACCTTCGGCATCAGAGATGACTGCACCGTCATCTGTAAAAGACAACCTCTACCCCCAACTTCTCCAATATTAAGATGCAAAGCTGCTAGCTCTTCCATCACTCTCCAGGAATCACCAGATTCACGCACAACATCATTACGTGACTTTCGGCTTAGTGCATTAGCTACAACGTTACCTTTTCTAGGTCTATACGATATTTCAAAGTCGTATTCCTGCAAGAACTCCACCCACCGACGCTGCCTCAAGTTCAAGTCACATTGGGAGAAAACATACCTCAAACTCTTATGATCGGTGAAAACCACAAAGTGCTCACCAATGAGGTAATGTCTCCACAACTTCATAGAAAACACCACGACTGCCAAATCAAGATCATGGGTGGCGTAGTTGCATTCATGTGTACGTAACCGCCGAGACCCATAAGAAACAACTGACCTCTGCTGCATGAGAACACAGCCTAGCCCCAGATGTAAAGCATCACAGAAAACATCAAACTGGACTCCCTCCACTGGAAGACAAAGGACGGGATCACTTACCAACTTCTCCTTTAGATACTCGAATGCTCTCTGACACTGATCAGTCTATATGAACTCTTGATCCTTCCTGGTCAAAGCTGTCATAGGAGTCGCAACTTGGGATAAATTAGCTACAAACCTCCTATAATAGCCTGCGAGACCAAGGAAACTTCGCACCTCTGACACGGTCTTGGGGGCTGGCCAAGACACCACTACTTCTATCTTCGAAGGATCCATAGCTACTCCCTGTTGGGACACAACATGTCCCAAGAAACGAACTTCTCGAGCCCAGAACTCACACTTGGACAACTTCCCAAACAACAGATGTTGGCGAAGAACTCCCAAAACGGCTCGTAGATGCTCTGCATGCTCTTCTTCAGATGTGGAGTACACAAGGATGTCATCGATGAAAACCACAACAAACATGTCCAGGAATTCATGGAACACAGCATTCATCAACCCCATGAAAACAACTGGAGCATTCGTCACGCCGAATGGCATTACAACAAACTCATAATGCCCATGACGACAGCGGAAAGTAGTCATCGGGATATCCTCATCCTTTACACGCATCTGATGATATCCTGACCGCAAGTCTATCTTTGAGAACCAACTTGCACCCTTCAGTTGATCGAATAGGTCATCAATCCGTGGGAGAGGATAGAGGTTCATTATTGTCACATTATTTAACCGACGATAATCGACGCACAACCGCAAACTGCCATCAACCTTTTTCACAAACAAAACTGGTGCACCCCACAGTGACACACATGGCCGAACAAAACCACACTACAACAGACCGTCGAGCTGAATACGTAGCTCTCGTAACTCATAAGGGGCCATCCTATACGGAGACATAGAGATAAGAAGATGCTCCTGGCTGTAGCTCGATCCGAAACTCGATCTCTCATCGAGGGGGTAAGGATACAACCTCTTCTGGAAAGACGTCAGGGTACTCCTCTACGACCCTAGGAAACGCCAACTGTTGAACCTCTGAAGAACTCAGCGTCATCCCAGCCATCATGGATGATAAGGATGGAACTCGTCTATGACTCATCCGAGGATCTCTCTCACCAACAAACACCACTTTGTCTACATCTTCATCAATGAAAATGAACTTCTTCCTAAAGCAATCCATAACAGCCTGCACCGAATACAACCAATCCATGCCAAGTATGACATCATATGGTTGTATTCTCAAACATAGGAAATCTCCCCAAGAGCGGTGTTTCCCCAACACTAGCTCACAGTCTCTACATACTTCAAACAAGTAAGCTCGACCTCCAACTAGCGTAGTCAACGCCAAGGTCACTGGAAGCCTCTCTACCTCAAGTCCCAACGCATGGACAAGGGTAGGTGATATGAAGGAGTGTGTTGCTCCTGAATCAAACAAGGCATACACCAAGGTAGAAAACATGCAAGGGTACCTCGAACGACATCTGGCTCGCCTGGGGCTGGTAACGCTAGAGCATGAAGCTGACCACGACCTCCTCCACGACCTCTCTGACACTGATGACGACCACCACCACGTCTGCGCTTTGCTCTCTGAGGACGGGGAGTGTCATGGGTTTGTCCTCTGCCTGCTCCATCTACCCATTGGTGATCTAAAACTGGTGAAACCTTCTGCTGCTGCCTCGGCTGGAACTTCCTCAACGGAGGAACCTGGAGTGTAGTGCCCGGTGCACGATGACTGATCTGAAAAGTCGGGCACTCCCGCTGCTGATGACCACGACCACCACAACAAAAACAAGAGCCTGATCCCTTGGCATAGGTCTGATATTTTCTTCCTCTGGATAAACGAGATGGGAAGGGCTGGGACCTACCCCCAGGTGAAAGGAAACTCTTCTGTCCTAAAAACCGGGAACCCCGGACCACAACTCTGCTTCGTGATGAATCATGATGATTCCCCTCTCGTGACGATCCAGTCCTGGCCAAAGTCCTCTCAAAAACCTTTTCCCTCGCCAGCACCTCAAGATATGTATTCAACAAAAATGGGGTGACCTGGCGCTGGATCTCTGGACGCAAAGCTTCCTCGAAATGCCTCGCCCTGGCCTCATCATCTGGTAACAAGTCTAAAGCATATCGTAGAAGGTTCCTGAAACGGATTCCAAACTCTCGAACACTGGAGCTCCCCTGTCGAAGGGTAAGAAGCTCCTGTCAACTGGATGCCTTCGCAGTCGAAGAAAGAAACTCGACTCTAAACCTGTTTTGAAACTCCTCCCATGAGATTGTTGACTCCTCACGATCACCGAGGAACAAGAACCCCCACTGCCTCGCTGCTCCACACATCATCGTCACAACCAAGGACACCCAGTGTTCCTTCCGAGCACGAATCGAACTGAAACCTATCTCAATCTCCTCAGACCAGTCTTCTGTGACTGCATCTGAAACGGATGCCTCGTACTTTTGTAGACTCTGGCGCTGAAACTCTCGAAGTGTCTTCCTCCAAGTGTCATCGTCGTCAACCTCTACTCAGTGGCGATCTGCTGGAACAGCCCGATGGGCATATTCTGTGCAAACCTGACGAGGATGTCGACCTGGAGCCATACCTGCAAAATAACAACTGTTAGAGCTCCTAAGCCTGGGATATGGAAGACTCAACATTAATTAATTAATTGTTTTGTTTTATTTATTTTAGGTTACATATCCCAAGGTCTACCCATTCAAACACAAGCGCAAAGAATAATGATGCATGATCCTTTCCAGGGTCTCTACCCTGCAACTGGTGTCACTTTGTTTAGTAGCCATCATAAGCTTAAAGGTCCGTGCAACAGATCATAGGGGGCCCTAAACTCCTATGTCTTTGCCGGTCTCTAGTGTTTACCCCTCTTTCTAAACATGAATAACACCGTTGCCCTACCATCCCATGCATCCACACCTGTGCCTAACTCCAAACTCCATCCTATCCCTCAACCAGACCACTGGTACCACTCTGTCACGACCCCCTCCCCACAAAGTGTACCCCTCCTGGGCCGGCAATGTGAGAAGGGAGATAATGACCCCCGAGTCCCGCCTCCAGTAGGCCCCGAGTTGGCGACTAGCACCGAGGGTATAATACACACACAAATGGGATGCATTACCCTCTAAGAGAACACATGGAGAAGAGAGAGATAGAATAGACTCCAACCAACTCCAACTCATAACTGAAATATAAAAGAAAACCAAGTACATATATGAAATGTCATGAAAATGTACTACAACATAAAGGGAAAACTAAAAGTACCCAAAAGAAAGTAAAACTGTAGTGACCACAAGCCCGAACGGCTCCTCCTCCAACTGCAAGCTCATAGTAACCAGCTTGATCTCCAACCTACTCCAAGTGACCTGAAAAACAGTTTATATGTACATAGGGTGAGTATAACAGTATACTCAGTAGGATCCTCCTCAAGCCTCTTGTGCAAAAGTAAAGAAAGCATGCTAAAGCCCAGTGAACAAAAAGTGAAACTAACCTGTTACCTAAACAGGTATACTATGTTCCCAACCTCACCATGGCTACTCTCACCAAGTAACGCATACAAGAATATACAATATAGTAAAGAATATAAAGGGTACCCCGCTACTACTTCCCCACTGGTTTTCCGCTTTTCCCCAACGACATACGTCCTGTGCATCTTTCTCCAAAGGTTTTCCCGCAGACACCTGGGCTAAGCACCACACCATCCTCACAACCAAAGTAACCAGGTAGTTTCTGGGAGCCACCATAGCTCGTATAACGTGTATCATATGTCGAGTATTATACCTCGAGCCATCACAGCCCATACGCCGAGTAAGGATCCTCAAGCCATCACAACCTATACACGTTACACCTATAGTAGTCCATAGGATACCATATCCAGAATATATGTGTGTGAAATAACCACAAGCCATTACATCCCTCTACACACATATATGGGTAAAACTAACCACTATGCCTACCAGCACAAAGATCTACCAAGAGAAGAGAGCGGGGCCAAAGGGGGTAGTCAGCCATTCAACCTCCCATCAGAATGTTAAACACCCCCCTATGGTTCAGAATCCCAGGGGTGTCAGTTGCCCTTACCGATAGGGTCGATAGCGTATAGAAACTCAAAAAGTACAGAATATATATAACTCACAACCACACTATTGGAATTACCTAGTCATAGGCACAACTGCAGCTAACATCTCTCAGACTCCAGGCTGCTACTTCTAAGACTAGGTATCCTATAAGCACACAACCATTTGAAGAGCTCTATTAGATTACTCCATTCTCATTTTATCAGTCCCACTGTACGTTAATTAATTCTTTAAACATTAATTAACCATGAGCAATTTACCACATTAAACTAAATTGGCATCACATTCAAAAACTGCTCCTTTTTAGGATTCACATCACTATTAAATTCCAGTTTCTCCATCCCCGTGGATTATCACCATTTAATCAAACATTCATTAAGGAATTACCTTCCCCATATTCCCAGGCATTCTAGAAAAGCATCATATGCTATTAAACAAAAAGGGATCAACACGGTGAGTAGATATACCACCCGTCGAGTCTTTGCCGCCTATAGAAAGGGCATAGACCCATCCTCCATCGAGAGGCTAAACACGGAAAGCACGTGGCATACCCCATGTGTATTCGCCTCCTTCGGAAAGAGGGTAAGAAAAACCAGCTGCCTTGAGCAGTGGGGAAAAGTAAAGAAGATAAACAACCAAACCAAACCACCACCATCAAACCATCACATTCATCTCATACCATCATCCCTGGTGTCGTCCCTGACACCCACATGCATAAACTGATACATCTTGCCAAACTAGGCGTCATCCCCTGCCACAACCACAAGTCTCCATACCTCCACATATCACAACAGCCATCCAGGCTCACATCAAATCACAAGCAGCAGGAAAACAAAGATCACAAAATGGGCTCTTGGCCCTTTAACAAGGGATTCAGCCTTCATACAAAATGAGCACTCAGAGCTCCAAACCACAAGGCATTCAGCCTTACAAGCAAGCGGGTAACTCAGAACCCTTTTGAAATTATCGAACTAATAGTTCTTTAATCCATCTAGAATTAACAGATTCATTAACATGCCTCTTTATCTTTAGCCAATTATTTAACAAATAATTCCGTATTTACGTTCTTTATTAATTTCCATCATGAACGAGCAACTAATTAAAGAAAAACATAGATATCACTCTATCTAGGAAAACATGATTCAAACTGTTATCACGGTACAAAGCAACAACATGCGATCAACCAATTCTTTTAATCCAGTTCAAGTATTTAATTAGGTCAATTTCATTGTGATCCAAAGGGTTAAATCATGCTAATTCTACAGTTGCACATAAACAATTAGAGAAGCCATGAATCCCCTACCTCGAAGAGTTCTTGACGTCCTTTATCCATACAATGGGTCACAGTCCCCTTCTCCTCACGACAGCTGCATCCACCGGAGGATGCCACGGTACGACAGTACCAACCAACCCCAAGGAAACCCATTAGAACCATGGAGATTACATGCTAATATGGAAGGAAGAAAAAGGGAAGGTGATCCCCGAAGGAACGATGATAAAACATACCTTATATGGAAGAACGATCGACACAACATGGTTGCATCAAACAGAGCGGAACTGATCCGAGTAACGTTTGATTGTGAAACTCCTACGGGAATGATTGTAAGGTTCTAGCGTCTCGTAGATGAGAACCAGGAGGAAGAAAAATGAAGAATGATATCTCGTTCCCTTTAAAAAATAAATTATAGAGGCGACGGTTTAAGATCTGATTTATTCTCCATTAAAAACAGATCGCATTAACCCATGCGGTTTGACCAAGTAAAAACATCCCGGCCTTAGGAATAATTAATATAGGATTCATGGCCTTTGAATCGGCCTTAAAGTCCTTAAAATAAGGTTTTAAAAGTATTTTACGTCAAAGAAAACATCAAATTTACGAAGCTGGAAACACTGTTCACATACTCAAAATTTGGCAAAGTATGGAATCGATAGCTCTCATGATGTCTGGAAACACTGTTCATTCGGGAAATTTGGAAAAGTATGGAATCAGTAGCTCTCATGAAGTCTGGAAACACTATACAAGTCTACCAATAGAAGTCCACTGATAGAACCTCACCGAATGAAACACTGTTCATGTCTACTGATAGAAGTCCACTGATAGAACCCCACCGATAGAAAACATTGTTCACGTCTACCGATAGAAGTCCACCGATAGAACCTCATCGATAGAAACACTGTTCAAGTCAACCGATAGAAGTCCACTGATAGAAACTCACTGATAGAAACATTGTTCACTAAACCTCACCGATAGAAACAATGTTCACTGAAACTCATTGATAGAAGTCCACCGATAGAACCTCACCGATAGAAACACTGTTCACTGAAACTCACCGATAGAAACACTGTTCACTGAACCTCACCGATAGAAACATTATTCATAGAACTAGAAAATTGGCAAAGTGTTAGTCGAGCTACTGCTGGACTGCGGCTACCAGTATACTGAGCTATCAGTACGCTGTGGCTACCGGTAAACCCAGCTACCGGTAGGATGCGGCTACCGGTAGACCGAGCTACCGGTAAGCAGCTGCTACGGGTAGACCGAGCTACCGGTAATCAGCAGCTACCGGTAGACCGAGCTACCGGTAATCAGCAGCTACCGGTAGACCGAGCTACCGGTAATCAGCAGCTACCGGTAGACAGAGCTACCGGTAGGCAGCAGCTGGGGGATAAGTCACCTTGACCTCCCGGAACACCTCCAACACCACATTTTCACAAAGTAATGGACCAGGGAGGTCCAGGGCATTACAATTACCTTATAATAAGTGAAATACTAATGGAAATTCATGTTAATTGGATGTTATATATTTCACATATGATAAAAATGTCCACAAGAATAAAACAATCTCCCTAGAAGAAAAGAAAGGGAAATATTTAGGTGTGTTTATTATTTATTTAAATTTACTTATATCTACAAAATATTTATTTGGAACATAATTTGGTGCATATATATGTATTAAATTATTGGAAACATGTAGATTTTATAATAGTTCATTAGTTTTGGAAGGTATAAAAGTATCACGCTGAACCAAACTTATTTTCATGGTTATTGGGTACTACCACCTCATGTTGCTGACAAGAATGATCGTAGTTTTAAAATAATGTTATTAAGTTACATCAGTCACTAAGAATATTATATATGTATCAATACATGATATATATGGATTTGTTTTCATGATTTTGAATAATGTTTTGTTTATTTTAAACATAAACTATATGTTATGGTATTTGATATATAAATAATGGTATTTACATGTTTGATTATGTGAACCTAATATTGAAAATAGATAATGAAACTATTTTACAAGACACATACCACAACAATAATTGAATCAACTTTGAGGTCATTTAAATAAAAATCATTTGAAAAAATTACAACAAGATAGCTATTTTAAATCATTGGAAGTAAAATAACATGGAATATGTCATTCATGTTTTCAAAGAAAAATAATAAAATCCCTATTTAGCAGAAAAGTTGAATGGGTATAATATATTCTAAAATTAATAAATAATGATGCATGTGGGTCGTTTATATTTGAAGCAATATGTTAGGGATCAAACATCATGACTTCTACTAATGATATTAGTTTATATTAATATGTTTACATGATTACGTGTAAGTCATATTATATTACTGTGTTCAAAGAATACATCAATGAAGTTGAGAACCAGATTAGTAGGAAGATTAAAAAATCATTAGTAAGATCATGGTGACAAATATCTTAATCAAGTCTTAATTGATTATGTAAAAGAGTATGATATTATATCTCAACTCAATCCTCTATATAAAACTCAAAGGAATGATGTATGTGAAAGGATAAACCTTGCCTTTTTATCCTTGGTGAGATCAAATATGAGTAATATGAGTCTTATATTATCCTTTTTTGGGATTAGTATTATAGATACTAGCATATATAATTAACCAAGTTCCCACTAAAGTGAACAATGTAATTCCAAATGAAATTTGGTGTGGAATAAAATACATGTTAATGTATTTACATGTGTGACGTTGTAAGGAATTTGATAATTATTATTCAAGTAACAAACCTTCTCCTTGAGGCACAAAGTGTACCATTATTGGATACCCTAAAGAGATATTTCCTATATGAACCCTTATCAAAAATAGAAAGTGTGGAAATACATGAGAAATTAATTTAGAGGGGGTACATATATAAAAGTTATTGTTGGAGTGAGATAGAATTTGATAAATTCTAAGCTAAAGGTATTCAGAAATTCAAAGAATATTATATTAAAAATAATCCCATAAAAGAAGAAAATATGAAGTCACAAGTACTGAAAAAAGTACAAGAGATGTTAGTTAACTTGAAAGATATTGTTCTCTAGTAAATATGGATTATGATTTGTCATTAGTTTATAATAATTATCTTATATCCTTTAAGGAAGTAGTATATATTATATATGATTCTTTGTGGTATGAAACTATGAATTCTGAAATAGATTACAGGTATCAAAATCATGTCTATATTTTGGTTGACCCTCCTATGGATATAAATCTCTTTGGTTAAAAATGGGTATTCTATAAGAAACATGAAATTGTTAGGAATTTTAGTTTATATAATGAAAAATATATTCAAAAATGGTTTAGGAAATGTTACGGAAGAGACAACAAGTAAAACTTTTCACCAATTTCAATGATAATGTCCATAAAAATTCTACTTTTTTTATCGGATAAACATGAATATGGGACATGGAAAATGGATTTCGAAGAACTATACTTTATTAAAACATTTGGAAAGATTTTGATATGACATAACCCAAAGTTTTTGCGACTTGAAAGGATTTTAACAATGTATTAAATTTTAAAAGACACGTTTATATATTAAAGTAAGCAACCTGGCCATTGAACTTTCATTTTTACGAAGCAATAATGAAATTTTCAAGCAAATGGAATGAATGAGATCCATGTGTTTATAAATTGCTTGATTGTAGGGTTGTCATTGTGGTGAAACGTTAGGTCAATGATATAATACTTATTAGATGTGAAATACTACTTTTATTTCCTATTAAAACCTAGTTAAATACATGATTTTCCAAAAAAACATAGGTGAAGAAGAATATATTGCCGGTATAAAGATCCATCATGATAAATCTATTAGACTACTTTTTCTAACCCTAATTACACATATTTACAATATAATGAATATATTATATAATGTACAACAAAATAGAGGATTGTTTCTAGTGCACATGGCCTTCATATTTCCATGAAATGCATCATCATAAACATAGGGAAAGATAAAGGATTAAAATGAATCCATATTCATTGGAGATTGGTTCAATCATGTAGGTAATGATAGTGACTAGGC
Source organism: Viscum album (assembly GCA_963277665.1). Taxonomy (NCBI): domain Eukaryota; kingdom Viridiplantae; phylum Streptophyta; class Magnoliopsida; order Santalales; family Viscaceae; genus Viscum; species Viscum album. The sequence goes on along the minus strand of OY728162.1, from coordinate 1,359,896,646 downwards.
TTGATGTCACCTATACCTTGAGTATAGTAGGAATGCAAATACCCGTAAAATTCAATGAAATTTTTTTCATAATTTCCTTGAGATTTTAAGTGTACGTAGTTTCTGATGGCACATGATTTTGAGGCCCGGTGTGCCTGGAATAAATTTCCGAAGTTTAGCTCGGGTACATTCAGGTAATGAACGAGCGGGTTTTCCTAACTTTTGAGCCATTTCTCAAAATCGAAATCTGACGGCACCAATGAAACCTCAGTGCCGATAATTGCTTAATAAGACCGTTTCTAGAGTTGCGTCTGTTTGAGAAGAGTTGTTCAAAAAATAGATTATGTTTAATGTGAAATAAAAATTTGTGTTACAATTTTTATTTCACATCCATGTGGTTTAACCCCACGTGTGGGAGTTGAGTGGGACCCACTAGGACCTAAATCCTCTTGATAGGATATTAGTGAGGTGGGGCCCACATGATCCCCACCCCTTCAAATTCCCTTAACTCCTCTTCCACATTAATGATGCCAATTTATTCCTCCATTAATTTTTACAATGCAAGATTAATTAATTATGTGATTTCAACTTTTTAAATTTTTAAAGTGTTGGAAAAAGTAATAAAATAAGGCAAAAGACTTATTTTATTTTTGGTTGTTTCTTTTTGTGGAGACAGGGGAAAGAATACTCAAAGTCTTGAAGATCTTCATCTTTTACATTGAAGAACGTGAAGAACGTCGGTGCCAACCTCAACTCACTTCTTCTCGATGCTTGACGAAGCGATGTCGTCATTCCGCAGCAACGTCTACGGAACAGTGGGGCTTTCTCTTACTTCGTCAAGAAATCAACCTTCGTGAATCGAGGTAGGGGTTGTTTTCACGGTCATGATTATTTCAATGATCATTGTTAATATTGGCCACCTATTATCAATATAACGGGAGGATTAGGACCGCACAAACATGGTCGAACCTCCTCCCCTTTTTATTGATCGATTTTTCATAGTGGCTTGAAATGGAGGTAGAACCATTGCACCAGGAGAGGTCGAGAGGGCCGCGGCTGGGGCGGGCGGCGGCGGAGGAGTGCGGCGCCTTTGCGCCGCCCCGGTGAAGCCGAAATAGGTCGCAGCTGGGCCCGGGCCGCGGCGGAGGGGCGCAACGCCATTGTGCCATGCCGGACAAAAGAAAGATGCTGCCTCCAGCCGTAGCGGCTTAGCAAGGGGGTGGCCGGACTTCCGGCCGCTGATGCTCTAGGGTGGCGGGACTGTTAGGTCCCGTGGAAGACAGAAGCGGTTGGCCAACGTCAGGCAGTTTCTGAGAATCCGGGTGGCGAAGCCCCCTTTTTAATTAGGGTGGACCCCACCATTAATGGGGGGCTGCCGTTTCGAATCGGGGGGGGGGGGGGCAGCGCCTCCCCCCTTCCGCGTCAGCTCAGCGCTCGAGCGCCCGCTCTGGGACAAACTGGTCCCACCGGGCTGGACCGCCCCTGCCTAGCCGGACCGCCCTCGCTGGGCCGGGCCGCCCGCGCTGGGCCGGACCCCCGTGCCTGACCGTACCCCCGCGCCTTTCCGGGCCACACCTGCTGGGCCGAGATGTGCCAGTCGGGTCGGGTCGTGCCCAACAGAGCCAGACCCAGACCCTAGTCGGGTCGCCCCGGTTCGGGCTGACCTAGTGGGTATTGGGCCAGGTCTGACAGGGCCCAAACCCCCTGTTTCCTAACAGATCCATTCAAAACACCCATAATATTGGTTACAGACCTCCGATTGTCGCACTGTCAGTTAAGTTAGGATCCATGGAACGGGACGGCCGTTTCGGTATATTACAATCAAGGTTTAGGAGAACTTTTTCTATGTCTGGGTTGGTTCAGACACGAAGTCAACAGGTCCCTCGGAGCAGAAACACTTATAACTTGAGCTTCGGACATTTGGTTGATGTTTGGTCGACTTTGATGGATTCCTCTTAGAGATACAGTTCTTTTGGCATACTCTACTCAAGGTTTGGATGCAGCTAGAGTACGGTCGGGTTGGTTCTGGCTTAAAAACCAACCGGGCCCCTGGGACGAAAAAACCAATAACTCTCAGACTGTGCGTCTGATTGACGCGTCGTCTATCGCGTTCAGTTCCTTTTGATGATACAAAACTTTAGAGATACATCAACTATGGACTTCATGGTAGTTGATGTATCAACCCCTTGTCTCTTGATGCGGACCCTCCTGGAATCGAGTGTGTTGTGTGCGGCAACCCTAGAGCTAGCTACGACGAAGATGACTTCTATACTAGGATCCTCTGTGGGTTTTACTATGACGACTACCATACTAGGATCCTCCGTGGGTTCGACGAGGATGACTACCATACTGGGAACCTCCTTGGCTTCGACGAGGACGACTACCATACATGGATCCTCCATGGGTTCGACGAGGATGACTATCGTACTGGGATCCTCCGTGGGTTCGACGAGGACGACTTCTGTACTGGGATACTCTGTGGGTTTGACTACTATGTTGGGATCCTCTGTGGGTTCGATGAAGATGACTACTATACTTGGATCCCCTGTGGGTTTTATGAAGATGACTACTATACATGGATCCTCCATGGGTTCGGCAGCGACGACTACTATACATGGATCCATGATATGATTGAATTTATTTACTGTTTGGATTGGATTGTGTTATCCTTTGTGGATTGGGATGTGCTTTCCTCTGTGGATTGGGTTGTGTTATCCTTTGTGGACTGGGTTGTTCTTTCTTGTATGGACTAGGTTGTGCTTGGGCTCGAGAGTTGGAGCCGGTCTGGGTTTGATGACTTAGGTATATGTATGGGAATATACCTAACGAGGTTTAATTGTTATCTCGTGTTTATATTTTTCCTTTTTGGTTTATCCTTCGTGGTTTCTGGGAGACCTACTGAGGTCTCAGGGTCCCTACTTAGTATCTTATACTCACCCTTGCACGGGCTATGCCCGTACAATGTGTTGTTGGATATAGATGATAGACAACACTGATCGTAGTGGAGGCTCATGGAGTTGGACGGTACCGGGAGGTGGACCACTAGGTGATACGTACATGGAGTAGATAGCCGGACCCGAGGAGCTGAGGTGACTATCTGTACACACCCTTCTGGTTGGATTTCCAATGGACGACTTAGTGTTGCTGCTTTACTTTTATGCTTTTTTACTTCTTTTTCAGTTGTTCTTTAATTTCAGTTGGGTTTGTATTATGGCCCATTTACATTGCAGCACTTACTTTTGTTCTCAGTTTACTTATTGTTTACTTCATCTTGTGTACTCTGTTGTGTGTTTTTTTACATATATAAAGGCAATGCCTTACATTCAACATGTTTTATGCCTTTTCTTCTATTCGCCAGCACCTGGCCTATGGAAGGCAGGCTTGGGGTAATCATGGCACGGGCCCCGAGGATGGGTCATGACAAATAGGTATTACAGGAGTTCGGTTCTACCACAGAACTCAAGACTCTAACATTTCTTCTATGTCAAGGAATAATGTTAAGGGTATTGAGTGTGGTTATCAGTCAAGGGAGTCCAGTGTTGGTGCGGCAGCTGACGTATCCATACACCAGGACCCTGACTTCTTATTTCCGACTCAGTTCACAAAAACATTGATTGAATGTGTGTTTCAATGTTTTCATTGTGATTACTTGTGTTGGCTCATCAGGTATATTGTATTGACTATGGTGCACCTGTCTCTTTTGAGTATGGCCCCACGAAAAGCTAGGGGTCCGAGCTTTGTGCGAGACGACAGTCCACCAAGCAGCGAGGGATTGGTGCAGGGCCCACTTACAGCAGAGGCACCGGCGGTACCTCTACCCGCCAAGCCACCGATGCCACCAGCCCCAATAGCTGATACTGCACATCGCCTTAGTGCACTACACGAGTTTTAGTGCTAGATACCACCCATGTCCCATGCAGAGTTGGACCCTCAGGCAGTCGAGGATTGGCTGGAGGTTATTGTTCGCGTTTTTAGTTTAGTGGGGACACCATCAAACCTCATATTGATCCTTTCAGCGAGTCTCCTGCATACGGAAGAAGGTTGATGGTGGAGCCTGGTGGTCCAGGTGCACGATGAGGCATCACTTCTTTGGATGGACTTCGAGAGCCTCTTCTGCCCGAAGATTGTTCCAGCCACCCTCTAGGAGATGCGCATTCAGGAGATACTACAGCTACGACAGGGCAGCATGACGGTAGCCCAGTACTCGGTGAGGTTTACTGATCTCTCGCGCTACTCCACAGACATGGTGCGGGACCCATTCTTCCGGACCCGAACCTTTGAGCATTGACTAAGGCATGACATCAGGGCTTCGATGATCTCCCTCAACAACCCGATGCAGGCGGGGGTGCTGGAGAGAACTCTTCTAGTGGAGAGTTTTCTCGCTGAGTACTCACCAGCGGTGAGACCCTCTGTAGGACGACCCGTAGCAAAGTTTTCTACAGCTGGAAGTAGACAGTTGACACATAGGTCCAAGTGGGCGAGGACATCATATGAGCAATCTCGGGATGTATATTCGATTGTACGGGGCACACAAAGGATAGCCAGCCACACGAGGAGCAGGCAATTCTATGCATGCGGCGGGCATGGTCACATTGCTCGAGCCTGCCCAACCCGCCCGGCAGATGAGCAGCAGGTGGTAGAGGGAACTCCGAGGAAGAGGTTCAACCATGGCAGTTTGCAGGGAGTAGGCGGACGAGGCAGAGGAGCTGTCCGAGCAGCGGATGGTGGGCGATTCTTTGAGGCCCTACCACCACCACCACCAGGAAGACCTCCCCGACCGCAAGGAATGGATGGACATGGGAGAGCTCAGGTACAGGAAGCTGAGGCCTACGACCATGGAGCTTTGGGAGCAGATAGACAGGAGTGGGACTATCTCCAGTCATGAAGACTTTTGTTCATGATGCTTCTATCTTTGTTGATGTTTTTTGTGTGGAATATTTGTGTCTTTGTACCTTGAGCTGCAGTAATAAAAGACACAAATTCTTGTGACATTTTCTTCCCTATCCTTTCTATTTAATTGATAATGAGAGGTTCTGGTTAAAACCGTTGACTTGACCCTCACTTCCGTGATTCCTACTGGAGGAGACCTGGTGACCACACACTATTGCCGATAGTGTGACTCAACCCTTGGTGTTGATAGTAATGGTTGGATCTCTTGGTAGTAGATTAGAGGCCTTAAGACGTCGTCCATGGCATGAAATTGTACCGTCCATGTCAGGATTTACTATATTAGGCACAAAACATGGTTCATCCAGAGGTTGAGACCAGATTTCGCTTTTCGGAAGAGGAATAATCTCAGCAGCTCTAGTAGATCGTAGACGAATAAGGGTGGAGATGAGTAATTACAAACGGCTAGTCTCACCCGTTGTTTGTTGAGAGAACGGTTTACGATTCTCACCAAATCATTATTCTTAGGTGTATCCTCTCACAGAAGGACATGAACCTGAGATAGTGGAAATGGCCTGAGTTCCTCCAGGAATATGAGTTTGAAATAGACTATACTCCAAGAAAGGGGAACGTAGTAGCTGATGCTCTCAGCAGGAGGTTGGGCATCCAGCTACTTGGAGTGGCGACGGAGTAGCTAGCCACTTTTCAGATATCCTTTTTCGATAGTGTTGAAGATAGTACGTGTAGAATCGAAGAAAGTGTAGATCATCCAAGAGAAGATGAAGACTGCACAGAGAAATCTATGCCCTATGCGATTAGGGGACGGAGACCACTGGAGTTTGAGGGTGGAGACCGCATCTTTTTACGGGTCTCACCCCGTCGGGGTCAAATGCATTTTGGCCGAGGCAGCAAGCTATCTCTGCGCTTCATCTAACCATTCCATGTTCTCAGCAGGATAGGCGAGGTGGCTTATCACCTAGCTCTTCCACCTCAGTTGCACCGGGTGCACAATTTCTTTCAGGAATCTCAGCTGAGGAGGTACATGCATGATCTGATGCATATCATCGACCTTAGGGAGCTGGACATCGATGACGGGGCTAAATTTGCAGAGGTCCCGATGGATATCGAGAATCGACAGGAGCTAATCCTACATGGATGGTCGATTCCTCTAGTGCGCATCAGGTGGTAGCACGGGAACCTCCTAGAGAGCACTTGGGAGCAGGAGGCTCAGATTTGTGCTCAGTACCCTCATTTGTTTCCCTAGTTTGTGATGTAACTTTATGAGGACTTAAAGCCCTGAGGTGGGAGTAATGTAAAGAGCCGTAAATTTCAAAGAATTTTTTTTCTTAATTTCCTTGGGATTTTATGAGGACACAGTTTCTGACAGCACCTGATTCCAAGGCCCTTTGTGCATGGAATCAATTTCCAAAGTTTATCTCGGGTATGTTTAGTTAACGAATGAGCGGGTTTTTCTAACTTTTGATTTGGTTCTCAGAACTGATATCTGAGGGCACCAATGAATCCACAATGCTGGTAATTGCTTAAGAATACCTTTTTTGGAGTTTCAGTTGCTCAAGATAATTTGTTAAAAAAATGGTTGAAGTTTAAAGTGAAAAAAAAAATTTGTGTTGCAATTTATTTCACATCCAAGTGGTTTTACCCCATGTGTGGGAGCTGAGTGGGACCCACTTGATCCTAAATCCACTTGATAGGATATTACTGAGGTGGGAACCACACGAGCCCCACCCCTTCAAATTACCTTAACTCCTCTTCAACATTAATGATGCCAACTTATTCCTCCATTAATTTTTACAACGCAAGATTAATTAATTGAGTTATTTCAAATTTTGAAATCTTAAAAGGGTTGGAAAAAGTAATAAAATAAAGAAAAAGACTTATTTTATTTTTGGTTGTTTCGTTGTGTGGAGACATGGGAGAGAATAACCAATCTCTTGAAGATGTTCATCTTTTACGTTGAAGAACACGAAGAACGATGGTTCCAACCTCGACTTCCATCTTCTCGACGCTTGGTGAAGCGACACAATCATTTCGCAACAACGTCTACGAAACATTGGGGCTTTCTATTACTTTTTCAAGCGATCAACCTTTCTGAATCATGGTAGGGGTTGGTTTCACGTTCATGATTATTTTGATGATAATTGTTAATATTGGCCACTTGAAATCAATATAAAGGGAGAAGGTCGGACCACACGAACACGGCCAAAACTCCTCCCCCTTTGATTGATTTTTCTTCGTGGCTTGAAACGGAGGAGGAACCGTCGCACCGTGTGAGGTCGAGACGACGACGGCCGGAGTGGGCCGCGACGGAGGATCGTGGCGCCGTCGCGCAGCACCGGTGAAGCCGAAAGAGACCGGGGCCAGAACAGGGCCCCGACGGAGGGGCGCGGCGCCATCGCACCACGCCAGACAAAAGAAAGTCACTTCCTCAGGCCACTGTGTTTCAGCAAGGGGGTGGCTGGACTTCTGTCCGCCGACGCTCCAGGGGGCGGGACCGGCAGGTCCCGTAGCAGCCACAAACATGATGTCGTTTCCAGGAATCCGGTGGGTGAAGCCCCCAGTTTAATTATGGAGGACCCCACCATTAATGGGGGCCGCCATTTCAAATCAAGGGGGGAAGCGCCTCCCCCCTTCCGTGTCCGCTCAGTGCACAGGCGCCCGCACCGGCCCGAACCAGTCGCACCGGGCCAGACGGCCTGCGCTGTGATGGGCCACCCGCGCTAGGTCGAAACCCCATACCAAGACGGGCCTGACCAGACTGGACCCAGACCCGGGTCGGGTCGACCTGGTTCGGGTCGACCCGGTTCGGGCCCCCCCAGGGGTTTTGGGCCCGGTTGGACCGGGCACAAACCCCCTGTTTCCGGAAAGATCTGTTCAAACGGCCATAACAAGGGATACAGACCTCCGATCAATGCACTATCAGTTGAATTGTAATCCTTGGAACGAGTCGGTCGTTTTGGTATATTACACTCAAGGTTTCTGAGAACTTTGGGTATATCCGGGTTGGTTCTGACACAAAGTCAACCAGGCCCTCGGAGCAGAAACGCTTATAACATGAGCTCCGGACATCTGATTGATGTGCCGTTGACTTTGATGGATTCCTATTAGGAAGAATGATCTTTTGGATTAATACACTCGAGGTTTGGATGCAACTGGAGTATGATTGGGTTGGTTTTGTCTGAAAAACCAACCGGGCCCCTAAGACGAAAAAGCCAATAACTCTCAGACCGGGTGTCCGATTGACAAGCTGTTTGTCTCGTTGAGTTCCTTTTGACGAGACATAACATTGTGATACATCAACTCTGAACTTTGTGAATGTTGATATATCAACCCCCTGGCTTGTGGAGCGGACCATCCTGCAATCGATTGTACTTTGTGCGGGAACCCTAGAGCTGGCTGCGACGAAGATGACTTCCGTACTAGGATCCTCCGTGGGTTCGACGAGGAGGACTACCGTACTGGGATCCTCCGTGGGTTCGACGAAGACGGCTACCGTATAGGGATCCTCCATTTGTTCGATGAGGATGAATACTGTTCTTGGATCCTCCGTGGGTTCTACGAGGATGACTACTGTACTGGGATCCTCAGTGGGTTCGACGAGGATGACTACCGTACTGGGATCCTCTGTGGGTTCGACGAGTACGACTACAGTACTGGGATCCTCTGTGGGTTCGACTACTGTGCTGGGATCCTCCGTGGGTTCAACGACGATGACTACTATACTTGGAACCTCCGTTGGTTGGATGACGATTACTACTATACTTGGATACTCCATGGGTTCGGCAGCGACGACTACTATACTTGGATCCTACGTGGGTTCGGAAGAGGAGATGATTCAAAGGCTACATCTAATAATATCCACCCCTCTTCGTAAATGGATACCTCTGTGAGCTGAGTCTTGACATACAATTATTATCCATGAAATGATTGACTAGAGTTCCTATGTAGATTGGATTGTTTTATCCTTTGTGGATTGAGATGTGCTTTCCTGTGTGGATTGGGTTGTGTTATACTTTGTGGAATGGGTTGTGTTTTCTTGTGTGGACTGGGTTGTGCTTGGGATCGAGAGTTGGAGTCGTTCTGGGTTTGATGACTTAGTTATATGTATTGGCATATACCTAATGAGGGTTAATTTTTATCTCTTGTTTATATTTATCCTTTTTGGTTTAACCTTCGTGTATTCTGGGAGACCTACAGGGGTCTCGAGGAACCTACTAAGTATTGTATACTCACCCCTGCACAGGCTATACCCACACAATGATGTGTTGGATGCAGACGACAGACAGCGCTGATCATTTTGCAGGCTCCTGGAGCTGGATGGTACCGGGAGGTGGACCACTGGGTGATATGTACATGGAGCAGACAGCCGGTCCCGAGGAGCTGAGGTGACTATCTGTACCCACCCTTCAGGTGGGATTTCCAGTGGACGGATTAGTGTTGGTGCTTTACTTTTCTGTTCCTGTACTTCCTTTTCATTTTTACTATAATTTAAGTTGGGTTTGTATTCTGGCCCATTTACATTAAAACACATACTATTGTTATTAGTTTATTTAGTGTTTACTTCAGATTGCGTACTCTGTTATGTGTTTGTTTACTTATATAAACGCAGTGCCTTCCCTTCATCAGGTTTTACGACTTTGTTGCTAGTCTCCAGCCCCTGGCCTATGGGAGACGGGCTTGGGGTAGTCACGGCACGGGCCCCAAGGATGGGTCGTGATAAGGAATATATTATTATGGCCCATGTGAAAGCCATTGGATGGAAATCAAAACGACCTTCAAGTATCCGAGACAATATAACGAAGTATTTATGGTATATGGATAATACAAGGAACTATTCATCAACGAATATTCATATACTAGTTTCCAAACATATATAAATACATTCTAAAATCATAGTTGGGATACATATTTACTCTTAATAGTATTTTTTTTGATATGGGAGAGATCAATGTAATCTATGGGAATAGATTCTATATATGATTCTGATTATATTATAGCTTCTCATAATGCTAAATAAGTAGTTTGGATAATCAAATTCTTCTATGTTTTTGATTTGGTTCATTGAAATAGACAACTTATCACCCTCTAATGTGATAATAATTCTATGGTGGCCCTTGAAAAAGATTTAAAGAATCATCAGTATATGATGTACATACTCTAGAAGTATCATCTTTTATGCAGGTTTTCATATAATGGTAATGTTATAATTAGCAGAGACTCCATGGATGAAAATGTGGCAGATCCCTTAATTAAAACCTTATTGAATTGAAACATGATCTTCATCTAAGGCATAAAAATATTTAAATTCATTGGATGTTGGCATTATTCCAATTTGGAGTCTTTTGGAGTTGGTGCTCTAATTCAAACTATTTACACAATTAAATATATATATATATATATATTCAAATAAGTAAATTTTAATTAACAATTTTATTATTTATTATTCATTTGTTTCAATGAATTTAATGTAATATTGTCATAGGGTATTTATATCCTTAAATATGGAATACTTGTTCCCAACATGAATGGGAAAATTGACAAGCATGAAGAAATTCTTAGTTACAGTTCTATGGCCAGATAAAATTTTATGATGGGGTATATATATGTAAGACCCCAATATTTTTTGAAATATTTTTTCATATAAACTAAATATTTTAAATATTTTTCATTGCACACAACTCTAGTTTTATCATATGTTAAAAGCAACATCGATTTTATCTTTTATTACATACAATTTAGATTTTATCTTGCATTACATGTACTTTCTAGTTTTACATGATATGAAAAAATAAATCTTTTTAAAAAAACTATTTTTATGTCCAATACGATATTTTACCTCAATAATTTAAATTAATAAATTTTAGTTAATTTTTTTAATTAAATTTACAGGTTATATATATAATCAATTGTTTATAATTCATATTACCTATTTTCTAGACAATAGATGTGAAAAAATCTAATTGTAATCATTAAATTGAACTCTTCTAAAGAATAAATTTTATTTTATTTTGCACACATATATAAAAAATATTTTCTTAAATTTTAAAAAATTATATTCAAAAAATGAAATGAAATTTTAAAATAATAATTTCAAATTTATCATATGGTTATGTTATGATAATTTTTTATGTAGATAATTTTTTTTATTCAATAGTAAAAATAATAGTTTTTTTAGAATATTCCTAACTTTTAAAAAATTTAAAATCATTAAAAAAATGTTAAAATTGTGTTAAAGGTAAAATTATTTAAATAATATATATTTTAATAAAATTATGTTTATGGGATCAATTTCAAATTGAATTTTATATAAAAACCTTTTATACTTTGGAAATATTCTGTATGTAAAATAGATTTCTTATCCTAAAAAAGAGATTAATTATAAACTAATTTTTTTCACTTATATTAATTGAATTGGAAAAATAGATTAAATAATTAGAATCAGTTTAATTTATATTATACTATAATCACCACTAAATTTTCTTAACATAATGAATAGTGAAAACAGATGAGAAAAACATAATTACCACATTTAATGTAAAAGTAGGTTTACCGACTGGTAAACTAAGAAGATACGAGTTAAAATTACAATAACACTTATCAAACAAATATTTTCTCAAAATTATTTATTATAATCCATCCCAATTTATAACATATTTCCTTTTTAATGATTTTTTCTTCTGAATGACTTTATTATTTTTTATTCTTTTATGAAATTTACATGTTGCTTCCACGTAGGTTCTTTTCCCCACTTATAATATGACACCACTAAAATTAACTTATTTATAAATAACCATCCATCTAGTTAATCCGACCTCATCCAAAAAGTACCTCCACAAAATAATTATCTTTTCTGTTCCTTCAAACAATCCAACACTAGGGTGGCTAATAAGATCTCTAATAGAGGTTCTTCTAAGAGATGGTAATTATATGCACTATTCTCCATTTCTTGATTCTTCTTTTCCTAAATTAAATTAATTATTAAGACATTAAATATAATTAAACCTGTATATAATATTTATTTATATATTATAACATAAACCTAATAATCAATATCTATCTCAAATTCCATCAAATATAAAAATGAAATTGTCGATCTTGTGTACGGATGACTACCACCCCTCAAACCAATGTTATTCATTTTCCATCACCACCTCTCATGAATCTATAAAAATATGTATTATATTATTCTACATTATATTTTTGATATTATTATAACTTTTTAATTATTATATCATATATACCTTATTACATTCCATTCCATGATAATATTATAATGTTTCTCATGGTCATGACATACTACAACATCGCAAAGCGGTGAGATTCGTTCAAACCTTTCATGGAAAGTAATAAGGATGTGTTTAATGAAAATATATGATATATATTTATATATATAATTTAAATTATTATTTAATTTAATATATTATTCTACTTTTTTTCTTTTAACTCATCAAGACAATGGAAACAACATTCATGCGTACGTATGGTCTACTGTCTCCATGAACAATGATTTTCAGCTTATATCTCTAACATTTATGGATCACTATCAATACATATATAATGAATATATATGATATTTATATCATTCTTGAAATTCCATATATTATTTAATAATTATCAAATTAATAGGATTAAAAATAAAAAATCAATAGATACATGAAAAAAACAATCATTTCCCAAAACATGACTATAACATGGAACAGTTAATAAATGGGTTATAAAATGTAATTTTAAAATTACATATGAAATGATATATATATATATGGTTATTTAATATACTTATAATAAACATATATTTATTATGCATGAGGATTTAATGTTTACAAAGGATTTTGAGACTTTATTAATTGGATTTTTGTCTCACTTTAATTTTATGTGAGACACAAGCCATATTCACAAGGTGTTTCTTTTTTTATGTTGTATATAATGTCCTTAAATTTATTTAATTATTATTATCCTTAATATTATTTTTAATTAAATATCAAATTTAGTATATCTCTTTCATGGGGGTTACAGTTTAAAAATTAGCAAAGCGGTGTTGGATTTTAATATATATATTTTTAAGACATATGTTTTTTTATTCAACTATATTAATTTAAGAGGACAATATATAACCACATTGAAATTTTATATCATTAATATTCTTCTATTAGTTTTATATTAAATTTCATTTAATATTATTCTTTCATGGGTCTTATGATTCAATGATACCAAAGGGGTAATGGTTTTATGAATAAATATCCTCGTTTTTCAGGATTGTTTATGTATATTATTATGATGATTAAATATTATAATCAATCTCTCAATAAACACATGAACTTTTAAATCCCTTATTTATTTCATGACAAAAAAAATTTTTCCCTTATTTTTTGATCGTATATATACACAAGATTTTAATGAAACATTTATAAGAAAAATTTCCTTTTTTTCTCTCTTGGGTTGGAAACATATTTTTCAACCAACCTCATGCTTTATAAAAACGTTAAAAAATAATAAAAAGTATTTATTAAATATATTTTTCACTTTTTTACCTTTTTACAAAAAAAATGTAAGTAATGTTCAGTTCATTTTTAAAAAAAATCCCATTTTACTTTTACCACAAATGTGAAAGGACACCATTCATTCATGTTTATTCCTTGAATGATATTTTCTACCATCTTGAAAAAATCACTATTTTAAATACTAATTTATAATTTTGTATGTTTATTCTCAAAGAAATATATTTCCAAAATTTATTATGAATTTTTAGTTATAAATTGTTTTTTTCAAAATGGAATGGATTTTTTCCTCAGGAAATTTTTTTAAATATTTTTGAAGATTCCTTTATAAGTATCCAATGTTACAATTAAAGAATTTTTTTTTGAAAATGTTGTATGATTTAAAAAGAATTTTTAAATGTTGAAATGATATATTTATAAAAAAAGTGTTGAAATCAATAATTCAAAATCATTTTCCATCTAAGATAGAATACTTTGATATTACTTATAATTTACTGGGGATAATATTAAATGATGTCAACCATATTATTTCTCAATATTGTTATGGTTTATCTTGATGAAATGTTTATGAGACCCATTAATTTTCTATAAATTTAAATATGGTGAATTAATTAAATGTATATGAAACCCAAACTATTTACATTGGTTATGATGTGAGGATACGATTAATGTTTTATCATTTTTTGGCACACAAAAGTATAGTTTTCATTATGAGATAGGTGGTTCCTATATCTCCCTCCAATGCATTATATAATTATTAATATTATATGAGATCAAAGGGTATATGGGAGGTTATCTCATTAACAAAATAGGGTACGTAGGAAGTAATCTCATACTCAAAAGATGGTACACTAGAGGTTATCCAATGCCTGATGTTGGTACATGGATGGATATCCCAAACCTACCATGTTATGAATGTTTTAGTGGGTATAATTGATATAATATTTTCTATGATTATGTATATGCCTCAAACAGAAGCCTTATGCTAATTTTATCCACTCATGGCTCATGTTATTTGATTCCATTATGATTCATGTGTTATGAACTTCCATGATTTATATCGTGACTAATGTTTATGATCTAGGATATGTAGGGTATGGTTTCATATATTATTATCAAGTAATCATACTCATATGATCATGTTATATTGATATATCACTTGATTACCCTTATGATCATCCGGGGTCACCACTTCTTATGTTTCGTTTCCCTAGAATATAAAGAAAGGTATAAGGTATGATCTCTATTACAAATGTCTAAGTTATTATAAACATTGTGGGAGATGATGTATCAAACTTATAGACCAATTGTATACGCACCCATGTTTCCAATGGAAATATACCATTATGATCTGTATGCATGTTTTTTATATAATGTAATTAATATATATCTCAAAATATGCAATATCAATTTATTAGAAGCATATGTTTTCATAACTGGATTCAGATGATGGGTTTAGTTGACCTTTATAATCTCGTATGAGAAAACAATGTTGAGGTTTCTACGGATATTTATAAAGATAATTCTGGGGATATATCGATGGTTAAGTATAAGGATGAGTCAATTTATTGGGAACTATCATTGAATTTTAGTAAAGGATGGTGAGTGGTTTCCATGAAATTACATCCCTACCTTGATTCTATAATTGGATGTGGATCTAGCACAGAGGTACCTAGGGGTAATAATTCTAAAATGGGTACACTGATCAAGAATTTATTGTCCCCTAGTTTATGAAAAGGGGCCTTGAATCCCACCTCTTTTGACACTCCTGGGATATATTCTTTGAATATTCACAATCTCCTTACGAACCATCACAAATATTTAAATAATGACCATAGATGACCTAGGTTACACCTAAGGTTTTCTAGATTGAAAATAAGGTTCCATGATTTAAAACATCATATAAGTGATTTTTCATGATTATATGGGTTCCCATTATGAATATTATTACTCACACTATGTGTTTAGGTTGTAGTAAATAGTTTAAATTAGAAGGAACTGGATTAATGGTCAACAAGACAGATAATGTTTTGATGAGAATCAAAATGGGATAAAAGTTAGTAATTAAAGTGTAAAAATGAATATTTTAGTTAATTTAATGGATAATAATAATGGTATCCCTATGATATAATATTTGTATAAATGATTCAAAATATTTACGTATGATAATTATGAAAATAGATGTCCTAATGGAAAATATAATTAAAAAATCATAATGGTTGTACCGATAATTTTTATTTTGCTGGTGATGAAGAGGTAACAAATAAAATATGAAATGATAAAACTTTTATGGAATAATTTGATAAATCATGGTTAATGATGTATTGATAATGATAAATGATTAATTTGTTTATGTATTGGAATTCATATAATTATGTTTTAATAAGTGGAATTTTGGTTATTAGAATCAAAACAAATCAATGAATTTGGCAACAATATTTTTTCATTTATGGGTTTGAATAATATATTAAATGGTATTAATGACCTAGAAAAGTGATTTAATGTTAAGGTGATATTTTTATTAAGTGAAACTCACCCTTAATATGTAATTAAAATTGATTAAATGGTGTTTAGTTTAGATATATAAATTATTGATATTGAAAAATTAAATTGGATATTATTGATTTCCTTTGAACTTATTATTGATTTGATGAAAATGTGATTTATGTTCTCATTGATATAGATTACAATATTTTTAGATTTATTAAATATATTAAATATATGGTGAAATTATATTAAGAATAGGTAAAGAATTAATATTTTAAAATAAATTATATCTTCATTAGGATTTTAAGGTTATTAATGATATTAACATATAAAAAGTTAATATATAATCAATGTATTCGAATATTTGTTATGTGGCATTAAGATAAACTGAATATTGTTTAGGGGATTAATGTTATCTTCATTTAGTAATTTTAGTAACCTTATATATAACTTGAAAATTTTGGAAGGGATGCATGATTAACCATTCATGGAATGGTTTGAGTTTATCATTGGATGAGGTTTTAGTGATTAATGTATTACATCAAAACATGAATATTTGTACATATTAGATGACAAGTGCCAAAAAAATTATTATGTTAAATAAAAATAACGGAAGTTATTTATCATTATATTATGTATCATGAGATCTGTTTGCGCTTCAAGAAAAAAATACATCTTCATTTCTTAAAGTAAGAGATGATGTGGGAACTAATCAGGTAAAAACTAATGGATGAGATTATTCATATGAAATGAGATTAAATCAAGGAATTATATCTTCTCATGAAAATTAATCACTTTTATGAAAAGGATCATTAAATAAAATGATATGCATTTAAATTTATTTCTAATGACTGAACATATTTTTCTCCAATCAAAATTTATTTCTTATATCTCACTAAAAATCTTTTGGCCATGTTCACTATCACTCTCCATTAATATTTGGTTGCTATTTTTACGTTTTAGGTCTATGTTTCACATCCAATATATATTATCCTATTTGGAAACCAACTATGTATTATTCTAGATGATCGTTACACAGCTCTTTCTCCCTTTTCAATAAGATTTTTTATCAACAGATTTTATAATGTCTGTTTCCTAGAAATGGATTTTAAAAGGTTTAATCCGTGTTTTCTGAACACAACAACTAATTGTGAGGATGAAATTTATTTGGGGGCGGAAAATATAACTCCCTATGATTTTAAGACTTTTTTTCAACAAAATTTAATTATTTAAATATTTTCTATTACAAAAAAAGTGTTTATTATGTTACATGAAACACTGTGTTTTTCTTGAGTTACAAACGAGACTGAGTTTAACATTTGTTACATGAAATATTGAGCTTAACTGAAATGTGACACACTATTACAATATTCTTGTAAATAGTCGGAAATCCCATGGATTTTTATTAATAATAGATGGAAATTTCTGAGTCTGCGAATTTTGACAGCACATTATTCAGAGGCATGGCGTGCCCGAAATCAATTTCTGATGTTCTGAACGGGTGCATTCAATAAATGTAAGAGTGTAATTTTTTAACTTTTTAACCGGAGCTCGTAATTGAAATTTGAGGGCACCATTGAACTCGCATCACCGTTATTCGTTTAAGGAGACTTTACCTCAACAGAAGTTAGTCAATAATAAAAGTTAGTTTTTGGGTTTTCATAAAAATAATAATAAAATAAAGTAGGCTACATTTTATTTTATTTGAGCCGCCATGTGGGTGACTGGTAGTTGAAAACCTCCTCTTGGATGTTGGAGGTGGGACAACCGCATCGTAACCTCATATGAGTGGTTATGGTGGTGGGGCCCACCCAAACATAACCTCCCACAATAGGTTACGA
Source organism: Viscum album (assembly GCA_963277665.1). Classification (NCBI taxonomy): domain Eukaryota; kingdom Viridiplantae; phylum Streptophyta; class Magnoliopsida; order Santalales; family Viscaceae; genus Viscum; species Viscum album. The sequence goes on along the minus strand of OY728162.1, from coordinate 1,359,878,939 downwards.
TATAGGGACCACCAGAACATAACCTCCCACAATTGGTTATGTTGTAGGGCCCACACGAGGGCATAACCCCCATATTTATGGAAGAAAGTAAAACCTCTCAACTCTCCCTCATTAATGAGGGAGAGCCTCATAAACATTCTTTGATTCAATTTTGCCAATATCCCTTAACTAATTCGTGCCAACTGTCGTGAATTAATTAGGGAGAGACAACTAATTTAATTCTTCTTTTTGAATTTCTGTGCCAATGAAATATTAGATAACTCAATCTAATATTATTTCACTTGGAATTTTGGTTGAAAGTTGGAGAAGAGGAGAGCTTGGGAGGATTAGAATTCTCCCAATGAAGAATGAAGAACGAAGAACGCGTACATCCAATGAAGAACGATGACGACGATCCTTCTTCGACTTCTTCCCTAGAAACCTACTGACGTAGAGAATATTCCACAACTGACACAGCTAAGGTTTAGAAGTTTGAAACAGACGCGATGAACGATGAATCTCTTTGTCTACTTTCCATGACTCCGTAAATGAACGATGAACGAAAAACAAAGGTAGGGAGTTTACTTTGAGTAATATTAAATTTCTTTTTCTCTTCTTAATTTGAAAGGAATCAATGTGAAGTACTGAAAATAATTGATGTTCATCATACTCCATTGATTAACCAATTTCTATCACCCCAAAACACAGAGGGTGTGGGCCAAACTAACATGGCTCAACTCCCTCCGCCGATTTCTTTGTGATTTTTCCTCAGTATGGCGATGGGGCGATGGAACGATGGAGGCGGAAACAACAATGGCTATAATACCCATAGCCTCTACGAACCACACCACCCCCGCGATACTCTGGTGCTCTGGGATGAACTGTGGCCCTCCCACCGAGTCACCCTGGTCGCACCATCCGCCGGCAACCCGGATGAGCTACCCCGGCCCGCACTGCCGAACTCCAGTGGGGTATACTCAATGAGTCAGTAACATTTGTGTTTACCTAATGATTGTGATGGATTACATGATTACATAGGTTTATATGTGGGAATATACCTATGTGTGGTTATATGTTTTTTTCATACTTTGTGGTTTATCCTTGTAGGATTTGTGAGACCTTGAGGGTCTCGAGGTCCCTATTGAGTATCATTATAGTCAACCATGCACGGGCTTTCCCCACATCTCTTTGTGTTGGTTACAGAGGATGGACAAAGCTGACCGAGGCTGAGTGGACAGGACTGGAAAGTACTCGGAGGTGGACCACATGGCATGGTGGTACAATGAGGAGACAGAAGGATGCGGAGTGTTGTGGAGGATTTTTGTACCTACCCTTCGGGTAGGACTTCCCAGTGGATGATCTAGCAGCTGATTACCTTCCTTTAGTTGCACTTGCTTTCTGTTTCCTTGTACTTTATAGTTCGGCTTGTATTTCCAGACCCTTTTACTTTTCAGCAGTCTTTTGTACAGAGTTTTACTTAGTGTTTTGCTTCCATCTTGTACTATGTTTGTGTGTGCTTACTGTTTATAAAGGCAATGCCTTCCTAGCTTAGATATTTACACCATTGGTGCTAGTCTCTAGCCCATGGCCTTTGGAAGGAGGTCTTGGGGTAGTCACGGCACAGGTCCCGTGGACGGGTCGTCACAAATTGGTATCAGAGATACCGGTTCTACCATAGAACATAGGGCTCTGATCATTTTTTTTGTGAAGAAATTTTTTTAAGGGTACTGAGTGTGGTTTTCAGTTCAGAGATTCCAGTGTTGGTGTGGAGGCCGGCATATCCATACACCAGGACCCTGAATTATGATTTATGACAAAGTGCATGAAAACAATGATTGTGTGTGTGTTTTTAAAAGGTTTCTTTAAGTCAACTCAATCAGGTCTGCTCTCCAGGTATAGTATTTTGACCGTGTTGGTTCTGTTTCATTCAGAATTCCTCCCAACAGACGACCAACCACAGCCCCAAGAGTAGTGTCCACATATAGCCATCCGAGTGACGAGCCCTAGGTGAGGGGCCCTCTTCCAGTAGAGGCACCGGTTTTACCACTTCCTGTTGGGCCACTGATGCCTCCAGCCCCAGCAGCAGACGATGCACACTACATGAGCGTGCTGCATGAGTTCCAGCACCAGAGGCCTCCCAGGTTCTTGGCAGAGACCGACCCACAGGTAGCTGAGGATTTGATGGAGGTTGTGGTGAGAGTCATCAGACTGGTAGGGACACCATCCGAATTCATGGTAATCCTTGTCGTGAGTCTCTTTCAGGAAGCAAAAACTAGATTATGGAGCCTGATTCTCCAGGTGCATGACAAGAAGACAATACTCTAGGAAGACTTTGAGATCCTATTTTGGTAGGAGTTTGTCCTAGCCACTCTTCACATAATTCATATACATGAGCTACTTCATATGTAGCATGGCATCATGACTGTAGCTCAACACTTAGTGAGGTTCATAGACCACTCTCACTCCTCCAATGATATGGTACGAGACCCATTCTTCAGGTCACGGATCGTCATGCAGGGACTTAGGCAAGAGATTTGGGCTTCGATGATCTCCCTCAACATCCCAACACATGCAATGGTATTGGAGTGAGCCCTCTTTGTGGATAGTTTCCTTGCTGAGAAATATCTAGCAGCGAGACCCACAACAAGTCGACATGGAGTGGAGTCTTCTACAAATGGCAGTAAACAAATGTCACAGAGGTCCATGAAGACCATAACTACAAAGGGATGATCGCACGAGTCCAGATCGGTTTTGCGGGGAACCCTGAGTGGAGACAGAGCTAGAAATTTCATGTGCGGGCAGTGTTACTCATGCGGCTGGGAGGGTCACATGGCTCATGAATGTCTCACCCACCATTTGGATGATCAACAGACGGTCAAATGACCGCCTAGGCAGAGACTGAGATTCAATTGAGGCTGTCTTCTGGGAGCAGGTAGACATGGCAGAGGATGTGGTCGTGCAGCTAGCGGTGGGCGACGTTAAAAGGTGTTACCGCCACCACCACCAGGAGGTCCACCCCAACCGCAGGGAGCAGGTGGATGGGGGAGAGCAAATCTCTAGGTAGTTGATGCTTATGATAACATTGCTCTGGAGACAATTTGAGGTACTATCTATGTCTTTTCCACCTTATCTTCAGTTCTTATGGACACAGGTGCTATTCACTCTTTCATTTCCACTTCCCTCTTTTGGAGCTCGGAGATTCAGACGGAGTCTTTGGATCGATCCTTATGGCTAGAGACTCCGATGGGAGCCGAGTCGATGATTATGCATGGGTGCCAACTATGGGAGATTACTTTAGGAGGCGAGACCATTAGATGGGATCTCCTCGAAGCACCGTCGAGGCCTTACGACGTTATCTTGTGTATGGACCGGCTATCTACATTCCATGATAAGATTGACTATATTAGGGGAAAAGTGTGGAGTGTCTGCATGGATGTGGCCAGGTTCACCTTCCCCAGTGAGAATGTAGCCTTTGAAGCACATGGAGAACTTACACAGAGGATGGTGCAGCCAATCACTCATCAGTTGGCATGCCGTACCCTCAGAGCAGTTGATGTGAAGAGTCTGTGCTATCCGGTTGTGGTGGACCAGTACACGTATGTTCTCCCTGGAGATGTTCTAGGATTACCTCCTCACATAGAGGTGGACTTCTACATTGACCTATACCCTGGGACGGCACTGATATCTACACCAGCGTATCTGATGGCTCCCACAGAGCTTCACGAGCTGCGGGTATAGCTAGGGGACTTACATGAGATAGGATTCATCCAGCCCAGTGTTTCTCCCTCGATAGCCCCAATTCTGTTTGCCAAGAAGGCAGATGGAATCTTGAGGCTTTTTGTCGACAATCATCACCTGAACCAGGTGACTGTGAAGAACATGTACACACTACCAATGATTGACGACCTATTTGATCAGTTGAAGAGAGTATGGTTGTTCTCGAAGATAGACCTCAGTTTAGGCTATCACCTACTCAGTGTCCAAGAAGAGGATGTCCATAAGACGACCTTCAAGTGTCAATAAGGCCATTACGAGTTCTTGGTTAGGCCTTTCGGCAATATCAATGCTCTAGAAGTGTTCATGGGACTCATAAACAGGATAGTTTAGACATACCTCAATCGATTTGTCATAGTCTTCATCGACGACATGCTAATCTAATCGACTACTGAGGAGGAGCATGCCTGCAATTTACAGCTAATACTGGAAACACTCTACGAGAAGCAGCTTTATGGTAATCTCTTGAAGTTCTAATTCTGGATCCGAGAAGTTTAATTTTTGCGTCATGTCATCTCAGGGGCCGGAGATGCAGTGGACCCATAAAATATTGAAGCTATACTTTCTTGGGAGCCACCCAGGAGTGTGGCAGAGGTATAGAGTTGCCTGGGTTTGGCTGTTCACTATTGTAGGTTTGTCCCATACTTCTACAATGATGTATCCCCATTATCAGCCTTGTTGAAGAATCGACAACCCTTCGAGTGGTTAGAGAGATGCCAGCAAGGATTTTAGGAGCTGAGGTAGAGTTCGAATAGTGCCCCCATCTTGACGATTCTAGATAAAGTTGTAGGGTATGTAGTCTTCTACGATGCATCAGGGACCAGACTTGGGTGTGTCCTGATGTAGGAGCAGGCAGTGATAATGTATGGTTCTCAGCAGCTGATGCAATACGAGAAGAACTATTCTACCCATGACCTAGGGTTAGCAGTAGTGGTCTTTGCCTTGAATATTCAGAAACACTATCTGATAGGATAAAATTTTACCATGTACATTGACCACAAGATTCTTACGTATATCTTCTCTCCAATGGACCTTAACATGAGACAGCGATGTTGGCTGGAGTTCTCCCTGGCCTATGACTTTGAGATAGACAATACTATTGTATAGGGTAATGTTGTTGCAGATGCACTCACCAGGATAATTGGTATACAGCTACTAGGTGAAGCAACGGAGCAACTGGCCGCTTTTATCATATCCTTTGTAGATAGAGATGGAGAAGCTTTCCATCAGTTCCTTATAGTCACTCCCCCCTTCTTCAATGAGTCAGAGAGGCACACCATGGGGATGCTGACTGCGAGACACGACGTGCTCAAATATCCACAGGGTTGGAACCTGATGGATTTTTTGAAGGTAGGGAGCACATATTTCTATTTAGAATACAAACTATGGTGCCATTGTCACTTCTAGAAAATTTTTTGAGGGAGTTCCACACATCACCTTTAGCGGTACATCCAGGAGTGGCGAAGATGTACCAGGACCTCCGGCAACAACACTGATGGCCGGGAATGACGAAGTTAGTTTCAAAGTTTCTCTCTCAGTGTCTCACTTGTCAGTAAGTGAAGCCAGATCCACAGGTACCATAAGGCTTGGTACAACCATTAGAGGTCCCAGAGTGGAAGTGATATGGAATATCCATTAACTTCAATATGGGTCATCGACAAACATCCAGGGGTCACGACTCGATTCGGGTTATTGTTGACCGACTCAAAAATTCGTCCCACATCTTATCGATCAGAGAGAAGGGGTTAGTTGAGAGCTTGGGAAGCCCCTATGTGCATGAGATTGTGAGGCTACATGGTGTACCTTCTTCTATTTTCTCTGATTGTGACAAACGTTTTATTTCCTAGCTATGGTAGGGGTTGGAGGAGGATTTCGGGATGCATCTTCGTATGAGAACTGCCTTCCACCCTCAGACAGGTGGTCATATTTAGTGGACCATTCAGACCCTCGAGGACATTCTGCGTGCTTGTTTCCTCAACATCAGTCGTAGCTGGGAGGATCACTTACTTTTGGTGGATTTTTCCTACAACAACATCTATCACTCCATCATCGGGATGACACCTTTCGAGGCATTATGTAGGTGACCTTGTAGATCACCCTTGTGCTAGAATAACCCTGGGGATTCAGCACTTGTGGGACTAGAGATGGTATGAGCTGCCATGGAGAATGTGCAGATCATCCAGGAGAAAATGAAGACTACACATAGTAGGCAGAAGTCATATGATGAGAAGAGATGGGGACCTCCGGAGTTCGAGGATGGAGACCACATCTTTCTACGGGTCTCACCTCGACATGGTCTACGGAGATTTGGTTGCGGCAACAAGTTATCTTTGAGATTCATCGGACCTTTACAGGTCCTCTGTAGAGTTGACGATATGGATTACCACTTAGCTCTTCCAGCTCAGTTACACCGGGGGCATGACGTCTTCCACGTATCTCAGCTGAGGAGATACGTGCATGACCCTTCTCACATCATCGACTATGGAGAGCTTCATGTCGACGATTGGGAGACATTCACGGAGGTTCCAGGGAGGATTAAGGATCGATAGGAGTGGGTCCTGTGTGGATGGTCGATACATCTGGTTCACGTACACTAGCAACACATGAACCTCTAGGAGAGCATATAGGAGTAGGAGGCTCAGATTCATGCTCAGTACCCCCACTTGTTCCCATAGGTCGATTTGTAGCTTAAGGGAATGTAAATTCATGAGGTGGTGAGAATTTTATGACCCATAAATCCTGTGAATATTTTTTTTAATAATACATGGGAATTTTCCAAGTTCCTGAATTTTGACGATGCATGACTCGGAGGCCCGGTGTGCCCGGAATGATTTTTTGCAATTTTGTACATGTATGTTTAGTAAATGTATGAGCGGGATTCTATAACTTTTGGACCGGTGCTCTAAATTGAAATATGAGGGCATCGTTTAACTCGTAGTGCCAATATTTTCTTAAAGATACTTTCACCTCGATGGCATTTGGTCGAGAATAAATGTTATTTTTTGGGTTTTCATAAAAATGATCATATAATAAATTGAGATACACTTTATTTTATTTGAGCTGCAATGTGGGTGACTGGTAATTGAAAACCTCCTATAGGAAGTTGGAGGTTGGACATCCACACCTTAACCTCCCATGAAAGGTTATGGTGGGGGGACCACCCGAACATAACCTCCCGCGAGAGGTTACGGTGTGCGGACCACCCGAACATAACCTCCCGCGAGAGGTTACGTCATTAGGGCAACACAAGGTCTTACCCCCTATTGATGGAAGAGATATAAACCTCTCAACTCTCCCTCATTAATGAGAGAGAGCCTCATGACCATCATTTAATTAAATTGTTCCATTCTCCACTAATTAATTGGTGTCAAATCTCGTGAATTAATTAGGGGGAGCCAATTAATATAATTTTTTTTGAATTTCTCTGCCAACGAAATATTAGATAACTCAATCTAATATTATTTCACATGGAATTTTGGGTGGATGTTGGGAATGTGGAGAGATTGGGAGGATTAGAATTCTCCCAACGAAGAATGAAGAACGAAGAACATGTTCTTCCAAAGAAGAACGCCGACGATGATCCTTCTTCGACTTCTTCCACCGACACCTACCAATGTGGAGTGTCTTCCACAGCCATTGCAGATCGGGTTTTGGAAGAGTGCGACAGATGCAATGAATGACAGTTCTCTTCATCTGTTGTCCGATACTTCATTAACGAATTAAGAACGACAAAAAAGGTAGGGCTTTACTTTGAAAAATATTCCTTTTCTTTTTGTCATCTTAATTTGAAAAAAATCTATGTGAAGTATTGAAAATAATTGATTTTCATCATACTCCATTGATGAACCAATTGCTATCACCCCAAAAAACGGAGGGTGTGGGACAAACTAACCTTTCTCGACTCCCTATCCTGATCTCTTTGTGATGTTTCCACGACATGGCAATGAGGTGATGGAACGACGAAGGTGGCAATGACAAAGGTCGTGTTACCCACAACCTCCGCGAACCGCACCACCCCCGCGACACTCCGGTTCTCAAGGCTGAACCGCGGCCCTCCGGATGAGCCGCCTTGGCCCGCTCCATATACTGGATAACTGGCTAAGCTACTCCAGCCCACACCACCACTAGCTTCCCTGGCCAAACCCAGGCCTCCCACTCGTCCCGTCCACCTGGTCGCAACTGAACCAGCCACCCAGCTACTTTCATTGCCGCTCACGAACAGTCGCTCGACCACCCTACTGACCTCCGTGCACACCTCTATAAACCAACAGCCCTATCGTCTTCCATGCATGCCATCCCGAACCAGCCGCCATGCCGGTCTCTACGCGCGCCACTCAGAACTGGCCCCCTGCCGGCCTCCGCACGCGCCCCGTGTGTCTTTGGCGAACCGGATCCCATATTGACTCCCTGCCGAGACTGCGTCCCAGGCCCCTTGTGGTGCCCTGGCCGAATCGGCTAGGCCCCGACCTCTATGTCGCGCCACGTCGGGACTCACCCTCATGACGCTCCGAGCCGAACCAACCCTGAGCCTAGGTCGACCCGCCCTCGCAGCCCGTAGGGCTAGGCCCAGTAGGCCGGGCCGAACCTAACAGGCTGGGCCACTCAATGGATTGGGCTAGACCCAGTAGGTATGACCAGGCCAAACCAGACCGGGTCGGCCCAAGCATGGTTGGGCTGAGTTGATCTGACCAGGTCTGACCTGACTCAGGCACACTACTAACCCTTTACGTTCTATGGGCAAATCTTGGGCACCAAACGACCATTTAACGAACCGTCAGCGATGTTGGTTTTCTAAGAGCATGAAGTTCCCTTTGAGTATACCCCACTGGAGTTATAGATAATGTTGAGATATGGTCAGGTTAGATCGTACATGAATCCAACCGGGCCCTTGGGACTAAAAACCATATAACTCACATACCGGTCATTCAATTGATGCGTCATTTGGGGCATTGAGACCCCTATGACATGGTAGACGTTTGAGATACTTCTACATGGTTCTTCGTGATAATTGGAGTATTGAACTATATCTCATGGAGTGGGCCCTCCTGGATTAGAGCGAGCGGTGTACAGAGACCTAGTAGATGGCTGAGGCCTGATGGCTGCTGACTGATTCAACTCAAAATGATTCGACTAGCCTAGTGGGAAGGCCAAGTTGTGGCAGAAGTCCAATGACGGATGATCACCTGGTTGTGTTGGAAAACCTGTGGTACTTGATTGGAGGAGTACCTCTGCAGGATATTAGGGGGATTGCCTGGTTGTGGTGGAATACCCACAGTGGGGAGCACTTTGGTGACACAACAGAGCCAAGGTACTTGACAGGAGGAGTACCTCAGCAGTCAAGGTTAGTGGGAAGCACCTTGCTGTCGCGACAGTCCCACTATACTTGACAATGGAGGAGTTCTCCAGCATTCGTGGTTCACATATAGTGAATAAAAATCCTTGTTGAGCCGAGTTAGTAACTTTTGTGTTTAACTCATGATTGAGATAGATTACAAGATAACTTAGGTATATGTATTTTCATATACCAAAGTGTAGTTATATGTTGATTTCATAATTTTTTTATCCTAATTGGATTTCTGAGACCTTGAGGGTCTCAGTATCCCTACTGAGTATCGTTATACTCTACCCTACACGGGATTTACCCGCACCACGTTGTATTGGTTGTAGATGACAGACAACGCTGACAAAAGCTGAGTGGATAAGACTAGATGGTACTCGGAGGTGGACCACACGATGTGATGGTACAATGATGACACGGACGAATGTGGAGTGATGTAGAGGCTTTCTGTACCATCCCTTTAGGAAGGACATCCCGGTGGATAATCTTGCATATGATTACCTTAAATTAATTGTACATGCTTTCTTTTTCCTTGTACTTTACAGTTGGGATTGTATTTCCAGCCAGTTATACTTTTTACTACTCTTTTGTACAAAGTTTTACATAAATTTTTTCTTCCAGATTGTACTCTGTTTGTGTGTGCTAATAGTTTATAAAGGAAATGCCTTACCAACATAGAGATTTACGCCTTTGATTCTAGTCACCAGCCCCTGGCCTATGGAAGGCGGGTGTGGGGCAGTCACGACATGAGTCTCGAGGACGGGTCATGACAATTGTTATTTAATATAATATTTATAAAAATGATTTTAAAATGGAATGTATGAATATGACCAACTTAATTATGAAAATATTTGTTTTAAAATTTATAAAAAATGAATTCTTTCTAAATCAATTAATTAAAATTGGAAGTAAATACCTTTTTAAAATAAAATAAATATTTATCTAGAGAACAATTTTTATCCACACAAACATTTTTTACCTAAATAAATTTTAAAAAATAACTTCTTTTTAATTAATATAATTAAATTTTTATATTATATATTAAATAAATTATTTATCCTTCATAATATGTGTTGTCCATAAAAGAGATATGAATAAATCTAATTACACACATTAAAATAATATTTTTATAAAAAAGAGTTTTATTGTATTCTGCACACATATATTAAAATTATTTTTCTCTAATTTTATATTTCTCTAAAATATAATTAATTTTTGAAATAATCATGTAAAAATTACCTTTGGAATATTTTTTTTATAATTTTACTAGACGTTGAATTTTTTAAAATCTTTGAAAAATAATTGTATTTATTAAGAGCTGTCATTATTTTAAATGAACTTGACAAACATGAAAAATTGTTTAAAGATGATTTAAGAGAAGCAATTGGGTCGATTATATATCTATTAATACAATTTTTTTCATTTTAATACATTTTATATTGAATTTTTATGTAATTTTTATTTAAATGTTTTGAATATTTTCTATTTGAAAATTTTCATTCTCATAGTGACTGTGGGATTAATTTTCAATTTAATTTTGTAAATTATGTGAAATTCATTTGTAACAATGTATTCCATATTTGGAATAAATATAATTTATATTATAATATAAGGTCAGATTAATATTTTACCATAAGTATCATTGGAAATAGTGAAACATTAATTATCATAGTTAATGTAAAATTGGGTTTACCGAGGAATTAATTTAAAAAATAAGGGTAAAAATTACTATAACACTTTTAAAAAATATTTCATGAAAATATATCATTCTAATACTTATTAATTTCTAATATATGTTCATTTGGAATTATTTTTCATGGTAATGACTTGGTAATTTCGAATTCATTATGGAAATTTTTAAGTAGTTTCCAAGTGGGTTCCTTTGCCCCACTAATAAGAGGCCACCACAACCCATCATCTATTAAAACATATAAAGTAATATATTAAATAAAAAACCATCAAAAATCCAAACCAAACATCATTATCCACGTTCTAGATATTTTTATACACCCAAAATACCAACATTTTGGTCCGCACTAAGATAGCCAAATGATGTTCTTCTACGCAAAGGTAATTGTTTTCACTAAGTTCTTTCGTTTAATTTATTACTTCACCAATTTTAATTATTTATGAAAACATTAAATATAATAAATCTAGTATATAATATATAGTTATATTTTATTATGTAAATTTAATCATCTATATCCATCTCCACTTCCATCAAATGGAAAAAAAACTATCAATCATTTTTACAGCAGACTATCACCTCACAAACAGATGTTATTCATTTTCTTTAACTATCTATCATGGATTGATATAATAATTTATTAATTATTTATAATATATATATATATTATAATATTATTATTAGGAAAATATTATATCACATATATCTTCTCACTTTCCATTCTGTGGAAATAAGATAGCATCGCTTGTGTGTACGACAGACAACCTCTTTGTGAAGTGGTATGATCCATTAACACATTATATGGAATGTAATAGGGTTATATTTAGTGAAAAGTTTTTATATATATGAAATTTAAATAATTTTTATTTGAAATATATTATTTTTATGTCATTATTTCAATCAAGCAAGACAATTGAAATACCATTCATGTGTTCGTATAACCTACCGCCTCCACAAATAGTGTATTTCATTTTCTATCACTAGATTTTGGGGACCAAAAAAGATTCATATATAATTAATATATATTATTTTTATATCATCTATTAATTCAGGATATTATGCAACCACAATCAAAGTAAGAGGACCAAAAAAAAATTAAAATATACAAAGAAGAAAACATAACACAAATCGCCTGAAATGTTACCTTACCATGGAATTATTAATTAATGAGTAATAAAAGGACTTAAGAAATAATATGTGGTATGATATATATTATTATGATACTATAATATATTTATAATAAAATAATGTTTAATATACTAGAGGGTTTATCATGTACGATGGAAGTCGACACTTAAGGTAAGCGATATGAGGCTCACTTTTATATTCTATGAGACAAAGGACAGGTTCACCACGTGTTTCTTTTATGTGGTGTATACACTGAATAGGATCATACTTTATGATTAATATACTTATAATTATTCTTATCTATGTATTAATTTTAGGATCTATCTTTCATGATGTTTAAGGTACAACGACTTCCAAAGCAGCAAGGGATTGTTGTCTCAATTTTCTATCTTTGATACATATGTTATGTTATAAAAATGTATTCTTTTATGATGTGTAGATACTAAACATTTGAAATGTTATATCATGAATATACATCATTTAATTATATATTATATTTCATTTAAGGTTATTTATTAATGTTTCTTATGATTCAATATTACTTAATTCAAAATGGTTTTATGATACAATCTCTTCATTTTTTATGATTTTTATGTTTATCCTTATGATATTAAAATATTATGATCCATATCTCAAGATACTATATAAGATTTATATGTTATTGTTATTTTAAGTGAATTAATGTTTTAACTTGATTTTTCTCTCTTTATATACTCATGAGTTTAAAGTTGTGTTTTTTAGAAAAAAATTGTCTTCATTTACCTCTTCGGTCAAAAACACATATTTCTTCCAAAATCATGGTTTCTAAAAATGTTATAAATGATGTATTTAAATCCTTCATATGACATTTAAGTTAATTGTTACCTATTATTGAACTTTTACAAAGAAAATCAATATAATCTTCATTACTTTTTTCAAACAATTACGATTTGGGATTTAGTAAAAATATAAATGGACTATTTGTTTTAAACTGTAATAATGAATGGTATTTTCCACCATCATGAACAAATAATTGTTTTAAATTTATATTAATATGTTTCAAGGTTTAATTTCAAATAAAATAATTTCAATTTTTTTTTGAATTTTAATTTTTAAAAAGTGACTTTCAAAATGGAAAGAATATTTTCCTCAAGTAATTTTTTTAAATAATTATAATGATTAATTTGTAATTTTCCATGGTTGTTTTTAAAGAAAAGAATTTTGAAAAAACGTTATGTCATACAATGTGTTATTTAATGTGGAAGGTCTATAGTTATAATGAAATTATCATTATGATCTTTGAATATCATTTTCCATCTAGGATGTTGCCCTTTGATGTTACTTATGATTTATAGGGGATAATATTGAAATATGATTTCCTTATTCTTTCCCAAAAGGGATAAGGTTTCTATTTATGAAATTCTTATTAAACCCAATTATTTTTATTGGTTCATGGTATGGTGAATTAATAAAAAGTTAATGAAACTCATTTTCATTACACGGGTTATAATTTAATGATATGATTATTGTTTAATGAAAATGTGCAACACATAAGAATTGTTATATTTATGAGATGGTTGGGACTTATATTTCCCGTCAATTAATTGGGTAATGATTAATGTTTTATGAAATCAAAGGGTACACGGGTGGTTATCCAAAGCTAGATATATGGTAAATGGGAGGTCATCCAATTTTCTAAAGAGCGTTAATGTGTGATTATTCCAACCCCTAGAATTAGGTACACAAGTGGTTAGCCCAAACGTAACATGTTTTGAATGTTTTGGCTGGTAACCTTGACATAATATTTTTTATGACTATGTATATTCCAAAAATAAATTTATTATTAAAATATTATCCTCTAATGTATCTCATTCATTGATTATTTTATGATTCATGTCTTATGAACTAACAACATTTATTACATGATTCAAATTTATAATATATTATATATAGGGTATGATTTTCATATGTTATTATCCTGTTATAAAAACAATATGCTCAGTTTATATTAATATCTCCCTTATTTTCCCTTACAAATAATTTGAGCTCACAATTTCATATGTTTCCTTTCTCTAGGATATGAAGAAATTTATTATATATGATATAACTATGAAGGGTGATAGTTATGATGAACATAGTGGGAGATGATGTAGCTCACATATAGACCGGTTGTTTGTGTCTCTACGCTTCCAAAGGCACTACACCTTTATGTTCCTAAGGCATGTTTTTATATAATGTAATTAATATTAATCTAAAAAGATGTGATTTCTATATATTAGAATCCTAGGTTTTTATATTAGAGTTGGTTGACTATCATGTGTGAGTACTCATAAAGACATGAGACATCATCTCTTAACTTTCTCACATGGTAATCTTCATGAAGATAGACTATAAGAATGAAGCTAACAATTAGAATTTTTAATGTTTATTTCTAATTGGATATCCTTGTCTGTGAGTGTGTGAAATTGTCTATATACAATAAGTCTAATATTAATGTATTTCCTGACTCACAGAATTAGATTTTATAACCAAAACTGGGATGCCATATGTTTAAAGAATGTTGGTTTGGTTGGGTATATCATGAATGACATATTATTAATAAATAATTCAACGAAAGATTTTTACCTTACATATTTGTATATGCTAATATCTCATACCTTCGATGAAAATAGAATAATCAAATTAAATTCCATGGCGATGGAATAATGATAGATATATTTATGAAATTAATAGAAATATATATCGGGCATATTTGTTGATGACATGAGTGTGAGAACTATTTTACGAGATATCTAGAAAATCTGATTATACTACACTTAAAAGAGTTTATATATAGTTTTCAACATTCCAATGTTATGTTGTTTCTCATGGCTGCCTTGACTTGTTACTAGATAGTAACCTTGGACATTAAGAAATCCCGCATAATATAATGAGAAATAAGACAAAAATGTTACACACTAAGTGTTTATGTAATTCCAAATTAAATTATATTTGAATTTATTTATCAGAATAAAAATTATTCCCTAGAATGGGGAAATATTTACTCAGGAATAATGATCCCATAAATTAAATAAATATTTATTCTCATTATAATTATTAATTTATCTGTATATATCATATTTATTTATTTTTCTATTGGATAAATAAATATTTAGATTATTATTTTTTCAACATATGTTAAAGTATAATAGAAGACAAAGATTTTTTCAAGTTATAAATATTAATTTTCATGAGGGTGAAATAATATTTCTCTTTTTCCCCAGTTAGCGCACTCTATGGAAGAAAAAATATAATTATTTTAATACAAGAAATAAGGCCAAAACCTCGGTTTAAAATTTTATTAGTGGAAGATGAGAAATTTATTAAATTACAAACCAAAACCCTAGGTATATAAATTTTTCAATAATATATTCATATAGAGGTTAATTGATAATTTTTTCTGAATTTATTACACTCATGAATCATCCTCTTCTTCCGCACATCCTCGGAAGAATGAGAAGATCGAGATAATTATTTCAAGACTAAAGAAAATTAATACTATCAAGACTAATAATTTATGATCAATCAACCAAACTATAATTTTAAAATTAATTTGAGTCATTAAATATCATAGTATCATGTTTGGATTGATTCTATAGGGATACAATTCTTAGATCAAACAAGAAAAATGTTGGGTTAACTAAAAGGGTTTGAGATTATCAACGTCTACATCAATGAAAGATCCCTTTTCTGAGGTATTATTTCATCCAATGTATTTTAATTTATTAAAATTCTAATGTGAAAATTCACATTATTGGTTTTTAAGAATTACATTTCCAATAGTATTTAGATTTTTTTTCATGACATTCACATCTTGTACATTATGTGAATGGTCCATCAAATCCTACACTTTCTCATTGAGATCAACCCTCAAAAGTTCTTCCACTGCACTCGAAACCTTCATATACAAAATAAATATTAATGATAAATATATTTCAGAACCATATAAAAATATAACATATTATGAAAAATTGATTTAGAATTTTCAATTATTATTTAATTAATAGAATATTAAAAAATTGAATATTTAGTTAAGAACTAGTATGTTTTCCATGCATGTTTTTGTTTGATGGTTTTGTTACTCTCACCTTATTAATGGTTTAATTATCTTAAATGTTATAATAATTATATAATTATCGTATTTATTCTTCTTTTAATAAGTTATATTCATTTATATAAGTAAGAGATGGAAAATGTTTTACATAACTTATAGAGATGGTAGTACGTACGTATGCACAAGTCATATATCCACTTTTGGATGGATTGAACAAAAAAAGGTAAAAAATAATTCACATTAAAAAATAATTATATTGACATAAATATAAAATATATTCATTAAATATATATTCATTACCATCCATGTAAATTCAAAATGAAAAATGATTCACATCACATCGTGCAGGTGGTAGTCAACATGTACGCATAGGGGGATATCATTTACTAACAGGTAGAATGTGATGAAGTTAGATAAAATATTATAATTTTAGAATCATAATTATTTATTAAATATAATATTTAAATATATATATTAAATACATCATAATAAATTAACTTGAATAGTGGTTACCCAAAACAAAATGCATCGGTTCATAATGAGGTAGTCTGCATATACGCATGAATGATGCTTTAGTTTCTCATTTGAAAGAAAGAAAAAGAATTAATGTTGATACATCAACAAAATAACATCTCAGTATTGGGTAGACACATATTTTATTATATAATCATGTTTATAATATAAATCATGTAGGTTTAAAGAGAAATAATATAAAAATACTCGGCTCAGAGTTATACAACTTCTTCTGAAAAAATCTTTAGGTTTATACCTATAGAATTATTATGATAGTATTTAAATCTTTCCATACACTATAGGATATAAAATTGGTGGTTAATAAATTATAATTTTGTCCTTTAAAATGTAAATCTATCTTGCACTATGAATAATATAGGAGATGTGGTGTCCCATTATAAGTGAGGTAGAGGACACACTTGAAATCTTTCAAATGATTAAAATCTATTAATGAATTACTCAAGATAAATAAATCCACAATCAGTCATAGTTGAAAAATATATATTATATGGTAGAAATATAACAATAAAATATTATTTGAGATGTTTATTTTCTATTTTAACCCTTATCGTTGTAGTTTTAACTCTTTTAACATGTTTTAACACTTACCATTATAACTATCTTTTTTTTACCAATGTTAATATTCATAATGACCAAAGATTATTTTAAACATATGAAAAAATAATAATGATGATAATTATAAGTTATGGATATATTTTAAAAGTTTTCATTTCTTTTATAGGATGAAATTTATTTTCAAATATGTGCATAAAACTCTATAACATGTTTTTAGAAAAATAAAATTTTAAGCATAAACCCAAGTTTACCTTCATTCTGTTCCATGTAAAAATTATTAAAAACTTTTTAAAATATTTTAATGAATATATTATATAATAATAATAATTAAAATTATCCAAAAAATGATATTAATTTTATTTATTTAAATAAAAACACATAATTCATATTGATCATTTTATACTTCACATCTATTTTTTTCATTCAAATTATTTTATTTTAGTTTCTATCCAATTGAAATATAATGAATTAATTTTATACATATGTATAAAATAATCTAATATAAATTACTAATCCATATTTATAACCTATAATATAATTTCATATCAATAAATATAACATGAAATAATAATTATTCAATTATATATTGATTTTCATTTAAAAGAGATGTATCATGTAAACAAAGACATCATACACATTACATTTATTAAATAGGAATATATCATAAACCCTCATCGAGTCACATTATATTCCATTATAACAATTTCTCCATCAAAATTATTTTATTCTTATACCAACAATTTAGGATATTGTTATCTCATTACATATGTGGGTTCTTGTGTAGTTTCATCAAATTTATGGTTTCATCATAATATATTGACCAAGTGAGTGGTATTGTTTCATATATCTATCTCTATATGTAAAATGAATTAGAAATATTATTATTTATAAGAAATATCAAGATCATGTAGTTTAACCCCTTCAAGTCGTACATGTGAAGGGGTATGTGTGTACTTCCTTGGATATAACACATTTTGATCTTCATTGTGGTTTTTTGGAAGTTTTAAGTAATAATATATCATCAATATTTGATGAAGAATATCAAAATAAAAATTATATGTAGGCCCTAGATTTGTAATATTTCTAAATATCATAGCGTTTTTCAATATATAAATTCATAGCAATATCTTCTCATCAACATTGAATACTAGATATCACTGATGATTGTTAGTATAACACTTATTTGACTATAAGATGCCTTGATATGATACATTTTGGAAGCATGGCTGGTATTTTCTAGAAATGGAGTGTGGTTCGTGTTTGTTGTCAATACTCACATGGATGATCAGAATGTTTTCATGGAAATAAATCTTATAGTTCAAGAGGGAAATAGTGTAGATGATGGAATCATTTCCTAGTAATTTCCTAATTTTTGGGGTCTAAAAGTTTAAAGATGGGATGAATCAAAAAGTATATTTCCTTGAAGGCCTTATGAAAATATTAAAAATTCATGAGCATTTAAATGACTGGGATTCACGAGGAGTGGTTCATGATGGCATGAAGTTTTTGGTGGAAAGCTCTATGATTGCGATGATAATAACGAAAGGTTATGTTGTTTTCGATGATTATAAGAATTAGAGTATTTCCAATGGTGATGTTGTTCTCCATGATTATCAGGATTGGAGAATCTCAAGTTTCTATGGTTTGACAGAATGATTCGTGATAACATAAATTCTCAATGGAGCCTCACGACTGAAGGAAAATTGTTAAGATATGTTTTAATGATCCAAAAAATCCAGTAGGAGGAGGTAGGGAATCGTGAATGGACATGCCTATAAATATAGTGCTAAAATCACAACATTATTATGAGTTTTTAATGTAAATCTGGAATATCATTGAATTAGTGAAGCTAAGGTGCCTCTATGAATAAGGATTTCAATGGGATCTTGAGCATCTAAAAAATTCTATAAGTCTTGACTGATTAAAACACTTTTTATTAAATGGTGATTTACCATGATAGGGTATTCCAACTTGACACTTTGAGATTCAAGAAATTCATTTCAACAAGAAGGAAGATTTTCTTAGTGATGGAGTGAGCTTAAAGAAGGACATTCATGTAAGGAAGCTTTGAAAAACTAGTTTTTAATGAACAATGATTTTACAGTGCAACATCTCGGGTCTATGGTGTAAGAGGAGACTCGTGCGAGACAAACACAAATACATTAATGCCAATATATTAAAGCAAGTATCACGTGGATAAACATAGTTAGACTTTTATCAAAGTAGTTAGCTAGGGGGAGTCAATGGAAGTGTTTCACGGGATATAATATGTAATCCGAAAAAACATGTAAAGGGTGTATACTTTTCAAAGTATATCTATGTCAAAACTTTCTTATTCAATATGTAGTGATGATTTTTGGATTTTATACGACCGAAACACTAATAAGATATTCTACTTCATAAATCCCATAGTAGTGAAATAATAAAAATTAATGTGTTGTATTTCTGGATATGAATGTTTAAATTACACACATTACCAATATGATCAGTTTAAAAATTACCTACAAATGTTAAAATAATATACATCACTTTTGAAAAACAGGTTTGACACCCTGATTCACTCCTCCCCTATAAGAGTATTCCAGAGTCCATCAATACATAATTACTCTAGATTTCTCTACTATTACCTTTACTTGATGAGGTCCTAAATTTTTCGAATTCTCCAACTCCATCCTGGAATGATTGAGTTCTATCTTTATTTATATTGAGATCTTAAGAATTTATCATTTGAATGCTTGGGTGAAAGATATTTTTGTAAAAAATAATCTACCTGCGAAAAGATTTTAATTTTACAAATTTTAGAATCGGTAGAACATTATATCAGCATATATTATAGGGTTTGAATGGTCCTCTTAGACTATTCATATTTCTGATGATGAGATATATCACTAAATTTAACTCTATTTTCAAATATTATTAAAGGCCTCACCAAAAGATTAATGTAAACCTTATATCCCAATAGAATAAAATAGAATCTGGTGCTCCATGTAATATTAACACATCCATAATGTATATATTAGAAATATAATCAAGATAAAATATTCTCTGAAGGAAATGAAATGTTTTTATTTCATAAGGTGATTAAATAAAACCCAAATACCATTCTTCCCTTTTGATGTTTTGGTTTGTCAGAAAATAAATTCCATGGTAATGTTTTCCCATTTAAATTCCTATATGGTTAATGGTTGAAACATCCCCTTAGAATTATATATATTATTCTTAACATGATGACATACCATTCATAAAGATATCAACTATACAATATCCATTTCCATGTTATCCCAACCGAAATAAATATCGCATCCCAATGTATATTCGTACTTCCAATATGAATAGATAATGATAGGAAATGATCATCGTTAAATAGATTATTATTTAAATCTTTTATTGATTGGAAACATAAACTAGTATTGAACCCCATTAGTCAATTATAGTTATGTTTGAATTGGGGATCATTTATCACCCTATTTCGTAGTTTCACATCTTCCTTTAATGCTTCTTTAATCCTCACACGGATAGATGGTTGAAAATTAATCTTATAAATATATGATCTATCGACATTCTTCATGATTTAAGGGTCTATATTTTTCAAATACATAAATACTAGATCTCTTTCAATCCTAATCAAGGAAAAAATAATGGTCCTTCTAACTTAGTTCATCATCCACCTTGTCTCCTTCCCATGATGGTAGTGTATTGGGTAGTAATAAATATTAATCTGTTCTAAAGATCTCTTTTGATATGTGTTAATCTATTTCTATGTGAATATGTAATTCAATAATTTATAATAAGTATATTTATCACATATTTTATCATAAAAGATAATTTCACTATATTTTCAAGGATAAAAATAGTATATCCAATTAAAAATAATGAGTCAAGTAATTTTTATCATTAATTTTCATTTGGAATGATAATTAATATATCACTGTATCATTCTACATGATGATTCCTCACACTACCTTATTTTATGAATCCAAATAGGTCATCAAACCTTATCCATTATAAGGTAAGATATGAATAGTTTCACCAGAAAAGCATATTTTTAGCTCATTGAAATTTTCCACATATTCATCTATCCAAAAGAACATGGGAACCTTCTCAAAGAACTCGTATATTTTATTACATATTTCGGATAAATATATCGAAAAGATATGATATTATCCAATCGTACTAATAAATATACATATATCTGTTGTCGTGGTTAGTCAGTTTCATTTCTACAAAACAATCATATTTGGAGGATCTACCAATATACCCTCACTTGAGATTATATGACAACAAAAAGTAAACAATCTATATCCAGAATTCAAAATTTATTAATTTTGACAGAAGTTTATATATTATAGGGTATTCAACACAATCATCAACTTATCTTCATGCTTTTACCCACTATTGGAATATATAAGAATATTATCCATAAATAATAACAAACATTGATCAATGTAATCGATAATGAATCTTTTATTTCAATCGTTAATGATATTAGGGGGAATTTAATTTCTAAAAAATTTCTCAATAAAATCATAATGATCGTTCATTTTATATAAAGTTGTATTGAGTATATTCTCCTTTTTAACCCTCAATTGATGATATAAAAAATGAATCCAATCATCGAAGATTATTGATCATTGTGAAGTTGAAAAAAAAATTCATTAATATGGGTTTGCATATATATGTTCTTAATAGTGATCATGAAATGTTCTCAATAATAAATGATGTTACTTGTTGAACCATATTCATTCTTAACAAAAAGAATAGGTTCACCCCACAATGATGAACTAGGTAATATGCATCACTTATCAAGATTATAATTGGGTTTCTTATTTGATGACAACAACTAAATTAGGGTTATTATATATAAATACTTTGAAATAGGTGTAGCACTAGGTATGAGTTCTATATAAAAATCAATTTCATGATTTAGGGTAAGACTATGAAATTATTGAATAAATACATTAGATTAATATAAAATAATAGACCTATCATTGATGTTGAGTTTCTTTCAAACCATTTTAGATAAACATACCTCATGAATAGGTACAAATACCCATATAAAGGAATATAAAATCTATTAAAATTTAATATAAATCCTCACATGAAAATATAATCATAGGATGATTCATAATATGAAACATGACTTACCTTACTCGGAAATTGATACATCCTCTATATAGTGAGATCCAAAATATTAACAAAATCACATCAAATTAATCTACCAGGATAATCACAAGATTAGTATGGCCTCCATTCCCAAAATATTTTATTAGTGAGGAGATATAGAATTGATATGTGATAATCATACTGTTAATTGTTTTTACTTCCAAATAAACATCTAATAATTAATGTGGTAACATGATACCTTTAGAAATTACTTCAAATATAATCAAGTAAGTAGATCCATATCAAATAAAATATTTATAGTTATAAAGAATATAGTATGTTTGTGATTCACTACATCGTTCTTATACCCCAATTTTGTAGTTTTGATCACATGAGAGTTAGCTTGGTCTCTAGGACTAAGAGTGTTATGACATGAATATAATCATTAACCCTTTGATTCGAGAACTGATTGGAATAATTTTCATTATCCATACAATTATATAATTGGAGTGTTGATGGAACATTCCCTTGAACTTCTTCATCATTTCATTCACGGAATAACTTCTCGCCATTATTTATGCTTCCTTCCATACTTTTGACTTGAAAGATGAGTAATTTCATTTTCTACATGGGGTTTATTGTGATAATTCCCATATTTATATTTTTTCACATAATAATGAGAACACATAGGGTCCTTAATTACAATTTCTATATGGAAATAACATCAAACGATTTCTTAATAGATTTAAATGTATCATATATCAAATTACTTTCAGAAACACAGTCTCAAGACAAAAAATATATTTGACCATCTGTTCTTTTTTAATGAATGATAAAACTAGAATCATACCAAATAGGTCTTTTGATATTTTCATCATAGGAACTAATGGATTCCTCTTCCTCCTATCGTAGTGTTAGGAATTATCATTCCATTTTATAGTAAATATTTTGTTGTAAATAATTTCTTAAAGATACCTTCTAAATATTTTCTCATGTCATGATGTTAATTCCACAACATGCCTAGTATTGTTGATAAGAGTCCACCATTGATAAAAGTCACCTTCTAAATGATACATTACCAAACTAACATTCTCATTGTCAATGAAATAGAGAGTATATAATATATTCTCTATATAATTTATTAATTACTTATTAATAAGGGGATAAATGGAACCACTGAAAGAAGGTGTAAATTGACCCATAAATGAATCAATAATGATTTGTTCCTTCTTTTGGTCATTTGGTTGTTCATTATGATTCATTTTACCATTAATAATTTTTTATATATTGTTGATAATGGTCACAAGGCTTCTCATCCGAGATCCAATTTCATTTTGTTTCTCATAAAGAAGGTTCTTTCATTGCCCATCACTTTCTTTGTTAATGTGATTTCTCCGAGATAAAGCTAATGAATTAGACAAAAAATCATAGTGTGGGGATCAATAATCCGGGTGAATAATCTTGTAACAATGAAAATCATCTATACGATGTCTAAAAAAGGACACATTATTTTAAATCTATGACACCTTAGGTTTAACCTTGGTCATTCATCTTCACAATATATTTATATCCTTCATATTTTTTTATAATGAAAATGTGAATTAACCCATGTATATCATTTAGTATTGCATATCTAGGTGTGCAGTCTTAGGTCTACTCAACATGCATTAGTGATGACTGAGTTACTACATAATCCAATCCTTTCAGAGTAGTTACAACATGGTGTGTATGTTTGGCATCCACATCCTCTTCCCAGTATCCAATAAGGAATGAAATTCATAGGAAATTCCTATAATATTAAATTAACCTAATCCTCAATATTTTATCCTATACAAAGACTTTTCCCTAGGTTTTTAAACATAGTTATTTAATTATAATCTCCAAAAATAATTATGCCATTCTTTGATATCAACTAAGGTGACTATACCCCAATACCTATAACCCATATCTGGTTCCTACTTTTTTACATACAAATATGTTATAAGAAATCTCATCCTAAAGGGTCTGATATTTTAGTCGTCTTGGTAAACTAGATAAATACACGTTTTCTATATTTCATTTGAAACAAATTACCACATTTTTTTTTGGAATATCATTATTCCCTCTAGAAAATCCTTAAATATAAAACACTATAAACATTAAGGATTCCAGAAAAAGAAAAACAGATACTGGTGAGCTGCTGTCCTTAGTAAAGATTAAGTACAATGAAACCTATCATGAAGAAATTAGCATAATTAACATGGAATGGTAAATTACTAAAAACACTAGATAATTAATAAATTAAATTAAAATAACATGTTTCTAGAGATAATATAATTGTGAAATTATCATGGATAATAATAATTGAACTATTAGTGATAGAAATGTTTAATTATTGGAAATCATGTCTCAGGAACATGATACCTCTAACATCAAGATAAATCCTCAAGACAATTAATAACTAATGGGTTGAAACCTATATAACCTAGTATCGCCAACATATTCATCTCATGAGCCATGTCAATCCACTGAGGGGATATCTATAGATATGCTCTACCCATGTCAACAGGTCCAAAGCCTTCCTCTTATATTGACTAATTGATTTAGTTCATGAATAGTGTTCATTATCATAAAATATCCATATTGAGTAAAGAGTACATATTTACCAATACACCCTCAGATAAACATATAACTTTAAATGTAGAAAATAATATGTAAAAATGATACATGGTTTAATAATTAAACATATCCATGATAAATAATATGAATATTTAGGATAAATTTAATATCTATCGATCACATGAATGTGAATATTTGAAGGTAAAATTATTGAATATATAAATAAATCTAGAAAGTGAATTCCAATACTTTCTTTAGTAAAAATGATCATTAACCATCCATAGAATGAATAAAGATATTATCCATCAAATGTATACTAATAGGCGTAAGAATAAATAGTTTTTCATTTATTATTAGGAAGATCATCAGAAAATATTTAACAAAAATATTGAAGAGGATATCCATTTCATTTTGAAAACATATATTTAAAACTAACATCTCATAGAACATTTGAAATTAAATTATATTTTAAAATAATATTTCATAATTATAAATTAAACATTAAAACATTTAGTGTTCATGATGACAGGAAATATCATTCTAGTCATACAAAATAAAAAAATGAATTCTTTTTTTAGTAAAACCTAAATAGGAATTATTTTTAAACAATGTGAGTATTCATTTTAAATTTTTCGTAAAAAGTCATAATGGGTTAAAACCTATTTAAGAAAAAATTTAATAAAAGTGTTAAAAACCATTTTAAAATCATTTTTCGAAAACAATTGGTTGGTAGAAAATGGTTTTTCAACCGAAGAACAGATTGAATTTATATTTTATTAAAAACATTTTCCCAATTATATTATGTACCAATGAGTAAAAAATTGATTTATTACATTAAAAGCTTCATGAATAACAATATGAGAATAAAATTTATGGTTTTATTAAAATATTTTCATTTAATTTTATTTATAGGAAATTCATGTATAAATAATCTCGATTGCAATGAGATTGTGAAATAACCCATCGTAATGATCATAACATTGATGATTGAATTAACCAATGAATCTATATGTGTATCAAATGTAAATACATATAAAAATGATAAAATAAGACATAAGATAACAAAATTTCATTTCACAAATATTCATTTAATTTCAAAGATAACAAATATTTAATACAACCCAATGAAAATAAATTGAGAAATGAAATTATTTACCACTTGGTAACTTCTAAATAAACTAAACTTATATTAAATAATTCAAATTGAATCTTATAGTTACGTTATTTCTTAATTAATAAGGATATTACAAGTTAAATGGGTATTATATACTGTAACGACCCAATGATTTATCAATGCAATTCCCTTCTTTTAATTATTTCATATAGTATAATAACATAAAATCACATTAGGAAAAACACAATGCAGTATCATGCATTAATTAAATATTTTATTCTATGTGACCTTCAAACATAGTTTTTCCCCTTCTGTTATTTGAATTTTGAAAATCTGACATACACGGTTTTGATCAGTAAAATGTTTAGAGTCTGGTAGAAAAAATATAATTTTTAGTGAATTAGAAAATACACATGGGAATAGTAAGGTTAACCTTATGAATAGTAAATTTTACATGTTAATATTAACCTTACCAATTATAATACAAATTAAATTTATCAATCCTATAAGCGACTGTATGATATAATTATATTATAGTGTTGGTATTTTTGTATGTCATGAATATTTAATTTTCATTTTAATAATTTGAAATAAAATTTAATTTCATAAAATTTATCCATAAACTATATTTTGTTTCTAATGATTTTAAGATAAATTCAGGAGTCATTAATTATTTTTTTAATGAGTTTGAATAGTAGTTTCAATTTTAAATTTTTTATTTATTAAGGAAATTTTAATTATACTTAAAAATTAAATTGCTCATATTTATAAAATTATTTTCATTAAATGGAGTAAAATTTTGAATTATAGAAATAAAAAAATTATTAGGGTGAATTTTGGACATTCATCAAAAAATACTTAAATTTTTTGTGAATAGTGATATTCGCTAATTTATAACATGTGTCAAATAAATGAGTTTATGAATCATGCTTGAGTCATAGATAAAATAAATGGACATTGGTTCAAACTCACATTCCCTTATTAAATTATTTATTCATGAAATCATCAGTATTTCTTGTCTTGCACAAGTATAATAAATTATAGAATATAATATTGAGAAAACACCTCTCCCCACCACAATAAATACCACCCTTCACAACTTTAATTCCCCTGACATATCATGCCTTGTTCCAACACCAAATTCTGATCCAAAATCATACCAAGATCCCCCCCCCCACGTCTAGCATCCCTTGGTCTCATAAAATACCTAATCCTCTCTCCTAAAGAGGATCTCAAGGAAGATATATTCCCGAGGAATTTCCCCTCTCTCTCTTTTTCAATTTCCTTACAGATTTAATTTCATTTATATTTTGATACTCATATTACTTTATTAAAATATCATGATAACTCCAGTGTTATTAATATACATGTATTATAGAATGTTTATTAAATATTATTCATTATATGCATCCCTCCCTTTTTATTTTATAAAAATGAAATCACCCCATGTGATGTGTTAAATTTCCAACATCAGGGGAAATACACTTAAATTTTCATTCAACGACTTCAAGGATGTAAAGAAAAACATTAAATGGTTAAAAATATTTCAATATACATTTTTTATCCCTTATTATGTAGGGGAAACAACTTTTATACATAATACTAAATGATAAAACATAACATCTTCATTGTGATCCAAAAACTGCCAAACTTAACCTTAAAAGATAATCATAAAATTTAATCTAATGGTTTATCATCATGGTATATAATAAGATACATAATATGATCATTTAAACTTTTTTATGATAATAAATAACATTTCATATAAATTCTTCATATTTTTCCATGTTCTACATGAACTTCCATTCATGTGTACAAGTGGACTGTTCATGAAAACTACGAAAAAGAACACTCCCACACAATAATTTTAATCATTTTTACTCATCTGATGGCACATAAAATAAATTAATGAATCCATATTTAACCATATTTATTTATTACAAGTTATAAAATTTTTAATTATTGAATTTAATGTCATTATATAAGAATTATTGGGAATAAAGCATTATGATATAGGTTATGGGGAGTTCGCGAACCCAACATTATTTATGTGGGGTTTCCCTCTTTCAATCCATTTTCAGTATGTTTATTCTTTTAAAATTATTTATTCATCATTATATTATGTGTTCTTTTATATACATGTTTTCCACTGCTGTTTATGTTATACATAATGTTTTCCAAAATAACTCTCCTTTTAGAAATAGTACTTTTACTTCTCACTGAAGGTTTGTGGTTATTTTATCATGTTTGTTATTTCCTCCATCATTTGGGAACCCAATTTTTATGAATGTTTGATTTATGAAATTAAAACCATTCCTTTCCATGTGTTGTTTTATTTTCATGTTTAATGTCACATCCATGTGGCTTCTATGGTAATTTAAATTTTATGATGTGGCAAGTGGGCTTTGAATTAGAGAGCGCAATGAAAATGTTATAATGTGATGGGTGTGCCAAGAATTATCTAGTACTCACATAAATTGGGTGATATTAAGAACCTTATGAATAAAGTGAAATATGATTAAACATGATTCTATATGTTTTTCACAACTATGTGTGTTAGTTTACCACTGAGATATGATGTTCCATTTTATGCATTGCCACTTTTCAAGACATTTATTAATTTTTCTTATCATTTTATGAACTTGTTTCTATGTTATGATGATAATGATTATGATCACTCCATTTTTTATTATCTTGTGTTCTTATCCTCATACTAGGATTTTAGCTCACCTGTTTTTATGTAAATCCTCAAGTGATTACGTGTACCAAGGAGATCTCAAAGGCTAGTGAGAATCTATAGAACAAGTAATTAAATAAATGTTCTAGGTTGTATAATTTTTTGTATGGTCCTAGTTTTAAAAGACACTAATTATTTGGATCCTCATTGTGTAATTGTTTTTTGTTTTTTTTCATAAAAATGATGTAGAAGTAATTTATGAAATGTAAGGTCAATATAGTTGGTATTAGAGGCACAGTTTAGTAAATTTTGGAATTAGGATTAGAGAACCTTGGTGAAAAACCTAGTTTGAGACTATGTATATAGAACCACAAACTTAAATTTACTATTCATAGGGATAACATAAAATATTAATTTAGTTTTAATTTCTAAAAGTAATAAATTAATTATTCATGGTTTATTGACTTGTGTTTTCTGTTAAACTTTTTTATTTTAGAAAATGGTGGGAATCTGGAGAAACCCGGACAATAACCCCTGTGAGGGAAAATGCATAAATTTCCCAAACAACATACTCAATGATTTGGGAGGTGTAGTTAAAAACATCATGGTGATTCATACCCACGTGTCTCAGGTTATAAAAAACCTAGATAATGTGGAACACCCTCCATCTCCTAAGAGGGAGCAACTGGTTTTCAGGTGTTTTATGCAGCAATGACAACCGACGATTAGTGGATCTTCAAATCCAATTGGTGTTGAATAGTGGGTCAAATAAATGGAGAAGATATTTTATGTGATATAATTTCTATGATAGATATTCTCACTGAAGATTATTATCTTCTCAATGGAGTGGCTTACCAATTGTGTGACTTGATTAAGAACACCAATTGATGACACAAAATTGAAGAGATGGAGTGGGAAGAATTTGAGGTAATTTTTCATAACTAGTATTCACCATGATCATTTCATAGGAATAGGGAGAGAGAATATATATATCTAATGAAAAATGATGGATAATCTGTCACGGACTATGATGTGAATTTCACAAGGCTATCAAGGTACTCTTTGAGATTTTTTTATCAACAATGATATAAAAATTGGTAAATTCTTCGAGGGATTAAAACCAATCATTCCAAAAGCTCATAAAATTTGAAACATTAAAAGTTATGAAGAATTAATTAAATATGATCTAAAAGTGGAGATGGAGTTTCGGTAATGGTTCCATATGAATGGTGATAATAAATGAAAGATGAAGTCTAATTCCATAGTATCTAATGTGAAAGGTGGAAGGAGAACTCAACCACCCACCTATCTGAAATGTGGGATGAATCGTCATGGAAACTGCCTAAATGGGATGGGGAAATGATTCATGTTTGGGAGAGAAGTCCAACAAGATCAAGAGTGTCAAAAATACATGAGAAGGCTAGAGAATGTGGTAGAGGAAAAGAGATCACCACCCATGGTCTAATGTTACAACCGTATAGAGCACGAGAACTATACAAGCCAGTGCACTAAACCTCGAGTCCTCGAGGGTAATCGATGTCATCAGCTTCCAAAATCAAAGGAACAAGGGAATAATTATTCCATAACTACTATGGGAGTGTATTAGGAATATTATTTCATACAAGGTACACATCCAATTCACTTGATAATGGAAAAAGTCTTATTTGATTCCGGTTCTACACATTCTTTTATATCTCTCAATTTTCCTAAAACTATTGAATCAAAGCCTATAAGCCTCAAAGTAGATATATATATATATAATACAAGTGGTGAAATTCTTTCATACCAAGTATTGGACTCTTCTCTTATTAGATTATATGTCATGATTATTCTAATGATTCTCATAATACATCCATTTTTGGAATTAGACATTATAATTGGAATGATCAGAATATCATTATATGGAGCACATATAAACAATCTGAAAAAGAAATAACTTTTCATATTCTAAATAATCTCCTTCTACATTAATAATGAAAGGAAGATCATGATTCCCTTTTGAAAATTAATTCAATTGGGGGGGGGGGGTGTTGATTCCCTCTGAAGAATAATTCCTCACTCAAATGGTTAAGTCAATGAATATTATCTAACTAGGGGAAATTCATATTGTGAGGGAATATAGTCATGTACTTCTTGATGAGTTACCTAGAACTCCCCTAGATCGCGAGGTAGAGTTTTCAATAGAACACATATCCGGATTGGTTGACTTATTGGAAAATTTATATAGATCAACTTTATATATCCCTCCTGGTAGCACCTAGATTTACTGTGATCTCTTAGAACACTTTTGGTGAGCTAACATGATGAATGAGATTTATGAATATCTCTCAAAGTATTTGATATGTTATCAAGTTGAATCCGAGTGAATGAATTCCAAAGGGAAGATTTAATGCATGAAAATACCCATAATGGAAATGGGAAAATGTCAATATAGACTTTTAATGGGTCTCCTGAAGATATCCAAATGAAATATTGTGATATGGGTTGTGGTGGACCTAATCACCAAGGCTGCTCTCATTAACTCTATTTTGAAATATCTATCATTTCAGAAAAATGTAAAGATATATGTGAATGTAGTAGTGGAACTACATGGGGTAACACTCATTATTATATCTGATTGTGATCTCAGGCTCACATATAAATTCAAGAGGATTCTTCAACATTCCTTGAGTAATGAATTGAATTTCAGCAGGGCCTTTTAGTCGCAAACTGATTCCCAATCTAAAAGGACTGTTTAGATTCTCAAATAAATATTCATATTCTATTCACTAGTATTCAAAGGTTGATGGGATCATCATATCCAATTGGTTGAGTTCTCAAACAACAATAGCTTCCACTAGGGTATTCATATGGATCCATATAAGGCTCCATAAGGAAAGCAATGCCGAAGTCCAAATTTTTTAGATGAAGTTGCCAAAAGAAAGCTAATTGGACGTGATATTGTGAAATAAATAATAGAGAATATTCAACTCGTCTTGAAAAAAGACAAAGCTACTCAAAGTTAGAAAATACCTATTATGACAACCATCTAAGGGATTTGGCGTATTAAGTTAGAGATAAATTCATTATTCAAATATTACGATGGAAGATAGTCATTTGGTTTGGAAAGAAAGTGAAGTTATGCCCAAGGTACATTGGCCCCTTTGTGATCCTTAAATACATAAGAGTTGTGGCCCATCATCTATCACTTCCACCGAATATGAATCAAGTTCATAATGTGTTTCATGTATCACTTCAAAGTAAGTACATTCTAAATTCCTCACATGTACTCAAATCATATGTGGTATAGTTGGAAGATGATATTCCTTATGAGGGTAATATAGTAATGATTCTAGACTAGTGTGGAAAGGTTATATGAAAAAATACAACCCACCATTTTTGTTCTTGTGTAGGAACCACAAGTATGAAGAAGAAATTTGGGAATAAGATGATGTCATGAAGGAGAAGTACCATCACCAGTTTAGGTAAGCAAAAATGTCGAGGTAGAAATTTCAAAAGGGGGGATGAATGTAAGGACCTTATTTTTATGTATGCAATTCTCTTATTATAATTATCTCATATAGGTAATCACATAAAATCACATATAAAAATCAATTCCACATCATTATTAAATGAACTACTATATTCGATGTTACCATGAAGAATATGTTTTCCACTACTGTGATTTTCATTTTGAAAATCAGAAATACACAGTTTTGATCCGTAATATATTTGAATTATAAAAGGAAAAAGTTTATTTTTTGTGATTAGTAACACAACCTTATGAATAGTAATGTTTCCCTTAAAAATTGTAATACGACCTTTATGATAACTAAACTATGCAATTGAATAGGATCCTTACCAATGGAAGTATAAATAAAATTTATCCATCCTTTAAGTGACAATATGATATAATTATATTGTTGTGTTGGTATTTATGTATGTCATGAATATTTAATTATTAATGTTATATTTTTAAAGAAAATTCATTTTCATAAAATTTATTCATAAATTATTATTTTTATGTCTTTTGATTAAACGATAAATTTAGGACCCCTTATTTAATTTAAAAAGAGTATGAAAAATATATTTTATTTTAAAACATTTACAGTTCAAGTAAATTATATTCTTAATTAAAAACTAAATTACTCCTATTTAGAAAAATATTTTCATAAAATAGAGTTGAATTTTTAATTATACATGTATAACCATTGTTATGGGGAATTTTTTATTTTTTTTTTTCTGAAAATACATTATTTTTCCATGAATAATGGAATTCAATAATTTACAATGTAAGTTAAATAAATTAATTTATGCATCATGCCTGAAAAATAGTTTATGTAAATTTCCATTGGTTCAAACTAAAATTTACCCATTATAGTATTTAGTCTTTTAATCATCACTATTTCTTGGCTTGTGGAGAAATAATAAATTAATGAATATAATATTGGGAACACCCATCAAACCTCCACTATAAATATCACTCTTCACAACCTCATTTCCTCACTCCTCTCTACCTAATGCCTACTCAAAATTCTAATAAAATATATTCCCAGGATATTCCCCCACGTCCATCAGCCCTGGGTCTCATAAAAAGGACACTATTTATCTTTTAAATAGGCTATCAAAGATGATATATTAAAGAGGTAATTGCCCTCTCTGTTTTTCTAAATTTTCTTTCAAATTTTATTTATTTTCTATTCGTATCCTTAAATTATCAAATAAAAATTTTATTATAACTCTATTATGTTTGGTATACCTATATTCTATCATGTTAGTGTAATGTTATTCATTATACTCATCCCTCTTTCTCTCTCTCTTTGTTTAAAAAAATCCAATCATTACCAGTGATGTGTTAATTTACCTACATTGTGGGCGATGCACTTCCATTTTCATTAAACATATTCAAGTATATAAATAAAAATATTAATTGGTTGGAAAAATAATTTAATACTTATTTTCTAACCCTTTTTATGTTATTGAAACAAATTTACTTAATACTAAATAATAAAAGAAAACGCATTCATTCTGATCCAAAAACTGCCCAAATTAACCTAAAATGATAATCAATAAATTTTATTTAATGATTCATTATAATGATATATAACCAACATCATTATAATATAATTTAAACTCTTTTTATATAATTAATAAAAATTAATGGAAATTAAATATATTTATTTATGTTCTATATAACCTTCCATTCATGTGTACAAGTGAACTGTTCATGACAAACTAAGAAAAAGAACAGTCCAAAACCGTGAATTTAAACTCTATAACTCATTAAATGTCCCATAAAAGAACATAATGAACCCATAATGTATAATATTCTTGTATAAACGGTTCTATAATTGTTAATTAATCGATATAATGTCATTATACCTGTCATTAAAGTTAATAATGTGTACAAATACAAGGTAAGGGGAACTCTCGAACCCAACATTATTTCTTTGGTTTTTCCCTCTTTCACTCCATTTTCCATATGAGTATTCCCTAAAAATTATTTCTTCATAATTATATTACATTTTCTAGTATATAAACGTTTTCCACCAGAGTTTATGTCAAAAAAAGGTTTTCCAAAAGAACACCTCTTTGAATAAAACATCTTTCACTTCTCACTATAGGTTGATGGCTCTTGTATCAAGTATGTAATTTCCTATTTCATTTTAGAAACAATAGTTAATTGATGTATTATTTATGAATTGAAATACATTAAATTACGTGGTATATTTTGATTTTATCATTGATATATGTTCCATGTGGCATGAATAATAATGTATTTGTTAAGATGTGAGGGGTCTGCCATGAATTATATAGCGCTCCCATGCATTGGGTTTTATAAATAACCTCATCTGTCACGTGAATTATGCGTGAAAATGGTTCTTGATTTATTTAAAACTATGTGTGGTAGTTTACCACAAATATATTACGTTTAATTTTTATGTTTTTTTAATTTTCGTGACTTTTTTTAATTCTTCCATCATGTTTATGATCCTATAAATATGTTGTTATGATAATGATTATGCACACCACATGTTGTATTGTCTCATGTTCTTATCCTCTTATATGGATTTCAGATCAACCATTTTTTATATATATTTTAGGTGATTTTGTTTAATAATGAGAACTAAATTCCCAATATGAATATAGATTACAAGGAATTAAATAAATGTTTATAATGAACATTTTATGTATGGTCTTAGTTTTGTGATGACACTAACCCTTTGGATTCTCATAGTGTAATGTTGTTATGTTTTTATCGTTCAAATAATGTAAAATAAATATATGAAAATCATGTTATCAATATATGAACCATATATAGAAGAATGGTGCATAACATAAAAATGTGCCTCAATTAATGGGAATTGAGATATATTCTCATACCTCACGCTTCGATTTTGTTCAATGTGGTTCAAAATCGTGTATATTAGTTTAAAAGATGTTATTAACTTTTACCATCACCATATTAATATTTATAATATCACATATGATTATTTTATAACATATTATGACTTATTCGTTAATTATCGTTCAATTTTTTAATTTTTTCATGTGTTAATTTCTTTGTATTCTTATGTGTGTTTTGTCATGAATGTTCTTGTTCTTTCTCATATTATATTATAAAATCATATAAAAATAATAATCATGAAATTATTATCATATTTTTATATAAATTAATATTTTAATACAAATAATGATATATGGTCTTGATAAATTAATAATGTTACCATCAAGGAGATAAAAGGTTGTACGTACACATGGGTAATGTTACCATTATTCAACGATCATTATGGAAATAAGGTAATTGGAATTTTATCCTTAGAAATTGATAATGATATAATAAATACCATATTGTTTCCATAATTTTTAATATATTTACATATATATGTCATCATTCTGTTTTTGTTATGAAAATATATTTACATGGCATTATGAATGTGGTTGTCCATACTTACCTAAATCGACACTATCATCATTCAGTGAGTGAAAAGGTATGAAATAAAATTATATTTCATCTTTTAATAATAATTATTATGTAATTAATGTCATAATTATATCATTTATATCACATATATTCAATAATGGTATCCTTATTACCTTCCATGTAACACGTTAGTGAAAAAATAATCACATCGCCATGAGAGGTGGTAGCTCACTATACATAAGAGTGATGTTATTGAATCCCCTATTGAATGGAAAATAAAAAATTAATTTATGATTAAATTAAAATAAATTTATAATATTGTAATAAATATAATAAATATACATTATATCAACATAATACTCAACCATGAGATGTGGTAATGGAAAAAAGGAATTACATTTATTCTTGTGCTGGTAGTCCGTCATACACACAAATAATGATTTTGTAACCCATTTGATGGAATTGGGGGTTGTTATAAGTAACAAAATATGAATAAAAACACCTAATTATATTTAAAATACTTATTTTATTATATATTCATGGTAAAATAAGACATTAATGAGGTGGAGGAAGAAATAAAATAGTAATGGTCATTTAGGAACATTACCTCTTATTTGGGTAACCACCATAGGTTTTCATGAAACATTCTTACTAGGATATCTTTATTAGAAGAAAACTGTATTATAGTAAGGTATTAGTGAATTTGGGAAGTTATTTTTGTTATGAATGTTAGAAAAAAAAATGTTTTTAAGATGTGGATAGGAGAGGATAGAGTGGAGGCCTGTTAAAAGAGAGGTGTGTGGCACACTAGTAAATTTTGGTAACAAAAAATGAGTTCCCGTGTATTTCACATTCCAAAAGAGTCAAACGTGAAGTATTATAGATAATTTTACATAATACAGTCTAAATATGGCCATGTAATAAATTTTATATATTTTTTAGGACATTTAACCCTTATCATTTTATTTTAACTCCCGATAAATGCATTCTTAACTTAACAGTGGAAAACATTTTTTATAGTTTTCACATCATTTTAGTGATATTATAAGTTCAACTTATTAGATAATATAAATTATACTGATTCCAAATATGCAAAAAAAAATTACAATATTACATTTATAGATGTGGAAAAACATAATTAAATATTTATCTTGAAAATGTGATGAAAAAGAAGGTTTTTATAGAAGAAACTTTCAAAAGATAAAAAAATTTATATCCAACGTCAATATGAAAATGATTTGAATTTATAAAAATTGATTAATATATATATATATTAACTATATTTAAATTAAAACTAAATTAAAATTCTATTTAACGATGTAAATTATTTTAAAAAAAATCAGTTTTCAATTGAAATACAGCCTTTTCACTATGCATTAACAAATAAAAAATTCTATAAAAATACAAAAAAGTCACAGTAATATAATTTTAATTTTATAATTTAAAAAACAATAATCATAATATTATGAGAATAAATTTCTAAATTTAAAAAATTATTTTAAATTATATGTGCAAAGTGTGACTAAACCAACCCATAGAACGAATATTGTTTTTAAAAAATATTTATCTTTCTATTTAATAATTTAGAATAAATAGATAACCATTATTTTAATTATTTAGATAGTAATATTCTTACTTAACTATTAAACAACATGGTTATAATCAGTATGGTTAAGTAATAATAATTTAACAGGGTATACTGTTTCATTCATACCTGGTGGTGTGTGCATTGTAAGCTATCAAAGAGATTGAATTTTATAAAAAATAAGTTTATCATTTAGTATTGGGTTTTTATATTCCATTATATTATTGGTGTTTCATGTCTCATGTACTATCAAATATTATGGTTTTTATGTTAAATTCTTTAGATGTTACATTATACCTATCTTAAATAAGTTTTTTCAATTCAATGTAAACATTATCTTGGTAATCATGGGTTTGATATTTAGAAATTCATATGATGATAACCCTAATCATAAAAAGGTTAATAAAATATCCTCTTAATAAGATAGGAATGTATGTACAACGGTCATATGGAATAAATCGTAACTTTTATTTTATGTATGATAGGGTTTTTTTGCAAGTTAAGATATGTACATGGAATAATTTCTTGAATAATTATAGAGAATAATATAGGTTACTGATCCTAAGAATGCGAATGATGAATGAAAAGTTATGTACCTCTAAAACATAAATCTATAATGATTTAAAATATAATCGGTTCAACATAAATAAAGGTATTATGATAATAGTTTGTTTCAATAACCATTTCCTAATGTTTAAGAATTTTTTTACTATTTATGAATACAAGGAAATATCCTTGATAGAATTTTATTTCATAATAATAATTACATCTTTTGGTTATTCTTCAATAAAATAAAAATTCAAATCATACTCTATGAAATTAATATCTAGAAATGAAATCATATGCCTGAACCACTAAAATTTATTTTTATGATATCATTAGATCCATAAAAGATTGAAATCATTTTCCATCTATATATAACTATTTTCCAAAACCAATATGTTTTCCAAAAGTTATCCAATATAATACATTAATCTATATACCTCAATCGTAACACAATTAGTTCATTTTTAATATTTATTTGAAAAATCATTTAACTATTAACATATTAACAAGGATATCAAGTAGCCTAGTGGCGGGTGTCAAACCCTTATCATCCTTTAGTGTCAGGGGTACAAACCATATGCCCTTGCCAGATGTGAGTTGTAGTGGCCTATTATGTTGTTTTTCTATTTTATAAAACCATATTAATAAAATTTCTACAACATTACCCAATGAATAATAACCCATGATTACTAAAATTTAAAAGACACTAAAAACCATAAAAGTTACCAACATGTTTTAATTTATGTTTATAAAATTTAAATAAATTAATTCTCAAATAACTATTCCACTAAAACATATACCTACAATATATTTCTCCAAAAATATCCTTAATTGTGGTATAATACAGTCACATAAATCTAAATAAGGTTTGTTTAATACTTTTAAATTACGATCAACCTTATAATTAGAATCTCATGCTGGTATCTATAACTCTTGAGATAATGAATACATATATGCTTCTAAATATTAACACAATCCTTGAAGATTTTATAATTCTTATCACTAAAATACCAGTGGTAAGAAATAATTCTACAATTTAATTCTTGAACCCTAATAAATTAATGCTTCACCCATTTTATTTCCATATAGTTTTATACTTGGTCAAGTGTTTAAGCTTAACAGTATTTCTTTGACTATTATAATGAACAAGTTACCCACATTTAATAAAATTAACTATAAATGGATCCCAAGAAATTTATTTTTTCCTTTCATCATACTCTTCATTTTTTCCTAGAAATTCATTGCTTTATGCTCGCATTTTTTAAATATAAAACATTTTACCAATAATTGGAGAGAA
Source organism: Viscum album (assembly GCA_963277665.1). Lineage (NCBI taxonomy): Eukaryota > Viridiplantae > Streptophyta > Magnoliopsida > Santalales > Viscaceae > Viscum > Viscum album. The sequence continues at coordinate 1,359,840,048 of OY728162.1, read as the reverse complement.
TTTCTTTTCAAATTAATACAACTTACGTTTAACCGATGTCATTTATTTTCACCATCTATTCAAATCATTAATAATTAATCGTAAATAAAATGTGGATTATCCAAAACATATCTCATGGGAGTGTCAAACCTGGTGCATAGTAAGTCCATTTATAATGCTTTATGTGATGATTGGTTCAAGACCAATTCACCCTTCTTAGAGTTATTACCCCATGATACATATTTTCCAGTACCACATCCACTTATATTATATAGATTGAAATGTAATTTCTGGTAAAACCTTATAATATTTTCCTTATAACAAGTTTACGAGGTTCTTCTATACTTATCCAAAATACTAACAAACGCTTATATTATGTAGTCTATATTTTCCAAAAATTTATTCCCCATGCTTTCTACATAACTTCCTCTGATACTAAATATAGAAACCCTGACTCCAATAACTTGAAGCTGGTGTAGGTTTTTTACATTGGCATAATATACAATGAATTTTATCCTAATGGACTGAATAGTTTAGTAGTTTTCATAAAAATGATAAATACATGATTTCGATATTACATTTGAAAACTGAAATTACAACATATTTTTTCAAGAATAACATTATTCCTTAAAGAATATACATTCATATCAAACATAAAACACTTCATGTAACATCATTTTACCCACTATTAGGTATTTTCATTCTCTATTGTTATTTTAATCTTTAATTGAGAGTGTCTTAAGACTCTTTAGGATGTTGAAAATTTTCTATGTAAAATGAACTAATGTTCATGTATATTTTTTTGATTTAATGGAGTCTGAGTATAAATCTGTTAATGGGTTTTTGGAGTTCCTTCCAGGTTTGATGGATTCCAAATTTGTTTTGGGTTTTCATGCAGGAATATTATATTTTCACAGTCTATAGAAGAAAATTACGTAGTGTAATAAGAGTACCTGATTTGTATGTTCTACATAGAATATTCAATGATCTTATTGAAGAACATCAACGTAGTATATGTCATATAAATGATAAATATTGTGTATTATCAGAAGATATTTTTTTTAATAATAATGAAATAGGTTTTCAGTTTATGCAATCCCTATGAATTACACATTGTGTAAATGGATTAGACACCATTTAATTATTTTGAAAATGGATTTTGGGTTTCTTATCAATTGATATATTGATTGATTCTTCCACATATCTTTCCACTCTCATCCTAGGGTTATTATCTGGGGATTTTGGGAGCCACTATTTGATCTAGATTGATCCCCGTTACAGGTGGATTCCATCTCTATGGGTAAGTGTCCACTTCTAAATCTTCATTTATTTCATCATGGTCGAATTGGTTCATTTTAATATTGAATACATTGACATGTGGTGATGTTTATTATTATTTATCTATAGATTTGTTGTGTAATCTCATTCATAGTGTCCATTCCTTGTGGGTTGTGGGGCATTGGGTATTCATTCTTGAGATATGTATCATTTTCTCTTATATTATGATCATTTTGTTTAATTTAATCAATTTTTAGATGTGAGGATATGTTTGAGGCCCTCTATTGTGGTTTTGTGTTCTTCCTTGCTGGTGGATTCCAATGCGGGTGTGTGCGACATGAGTTTGGATGTATGCAGGTTTATTTCTAGCCTATTTTCGCGAACTACATTACTCTTTTTTTGATAAAAGATTTTATTTATTGAAATGGAATGATATGATTGATTTCATTTCTTTGTGTAGAAATTGGTTTATATAATAGATGGGATTCCCTAAGTTTTGTTCAATAATAAGGGCTTGTTAAATAATTATGTGATGGTTTTGTAAATTTATTTTCAATGCACATTTTGAAGAAAATGGATTTATGATATGGTTTGTAAAATATAGAATATAATAAGCCTTAGGTACTTAGGTCGAAGGTGTGGTTATAGGTCTCATACACTGTCGGTGGGTTTTCTCATGGGGCTTTCCTATACTCCCTAGGAAAGTTCTTCTAGGGACTTGTCAGACCTATTGGAGGATTCAATTTCTATTGTGTTCTTATTCCCTCTATAAATAATGCATATTTCTCGTTTATTGATTTGTATGAGTGTGTGTATGTTGGATATGAGTGTCATATTTGTCCTAACTGAGTGTCATCCCCAACATGATGTTACATGTGCTTCTTATTTTTGGTTTGTGCAATTATGTTGTACTCTCCTGGATTTGATATCATATTTAATCCATGATTTTTTGGACATGATATATATATTATGATATATGATTAAAAAATGATTTGAAATGGATTTACAAAATTTATTTGGAAAATTTGAAAAGGGGAAATTATATTATTTTTCCTTGATATTGATAAAAAAATAGTTAAACTATTTTCATGTAATGTTTTCATTAATGTTTATAATGTTTTTATAATTATTCATAGACGTGGTATGGAACACCTGGGTGAGACCATACTGGGTATGTAAGATCACACCCTGCATCCCCATTTGATGGTGTGTAAGTCCAGTTTTGCCTTTCGATTTAGGGAAATTAAAGGCACCATGGTCATGCGGTGAGTTTTTCTATCAGCTGGATTTTAGGTATCGGGTGGTGAGATGATAGTTGGTTTCCCACATTATCACATAGATATTTGGGTGTAAATTTTTTTTCATTCCATTGTAGGCAGAGTCGTCACTTAGAGAATGTTTTCTACATTTTTATTTGCATATATTCCATTGTTCCTTATCAATTTGTAATATATTTTTATCTCTTATTGTTTTACTCTTTTATGGGTATATATGCCATGTTGTTTCTTCAGTTTGGTGGAAATAATTCCCTATGTTTGTTTTTTGATGTTTGGGTACTATTTTATAGCCTATTGGGATTCCGAACGTGGTTCAAGTATGTGGTGGATTTCATAAGGTAATAGTTTGAGAGGGTATTTAGATTTATTTGTTAAAAATGGGTATCAACAGTGGTCTTTCCTCAAGATTCCTGGTCTTGGTATATTCGGTAGACTATGGATAGGATTTTCAAGACATGATATGTATGTTTTAGTCAGTTCTAGTCCATCTAATTCAATGATGAAACTTATATTACCATGGGGTTTTCTTGATCTTAATATCAGTTTTACGTATGGGTTTTCTAGTTTAAACAAATATTGTTCTACTGTTAAATCATTTTTTTTCTGTTTCGATGTGTTGTAGTATGCCTCTAGGACATGTTCTGTGAGTTCCTCAGGACAATTTAGCTGATTATACAGTAGTTAATTCTCCAATGTATCATAAACATACTAAAAATATCACGTGGGATATTTTTATTGTGTATAAGAATGTATTTCATGATCACAATATAGTTTTAGAGGTACAATGAGGTGTTTTAGGAGAATGAGATTGATCACGGCTGTTCTTACGTGATACGGAATGGTCCTTTATAGTTAAAAATGAACCTCATGAGTTTGAGGACCTGATTTACAAGAGTGATCAAAACATGACTTCTTGGATACACCTCAGAGATTCATGGTGATGTGCACAAAATTTATATTTGAGGGTCTTACAATGAATTGGTGGAATTCCATAGTATAGGAAGATATGTAGATGGGCTTGGACTACATGTATTTGAATACTCTCTTCATCCAACAATTTTTTTCAAATTCACTGATGATGGTAATGTCTCTGGATATACTCTCCTTGAAGTAGGGATAGAGTTCAACGTCAGAGTGCACCATTCAGTTTACTGAGCTGGTTCATTTTTCAGTAGAGGTTGTAAATAATGACCAGATAAAATATTATAAGTACGTACATGTTTTGTGACCATATATCATATTGAATGTTTTTATGTTGATTCATTCTACATATACATAGACAGTAGATAGGTCTATGATATAATAAATGAATATAATGAAATTGTTGGATATTCGTTCCCATGTCTTCCACCTAGTGGAAATATCTATGGCATTCTAGAGAAAAAGATGAAATGGAAGGATCATCAAAAGAGTTGTGGGGCTGTTTCTTTCTAGTATACAGGATCACCACCTCTATTTGTAGCTAGTGGTATTCCTCTAAATTACTATTACTATGGAAATTACAAACACCCATGATGATCTTTTACATCACCTATAAATGAGTTTAATAGGTTTATACATTATGGTCATCTATATATTTTCTTTTAGACTTGGTCTACAGCTTGATATGGACATTAATCATCAGCTCCAAAGGCTACAGTGTTGTAGTAAGATACATCAAATAAAATAGGGATCTATATAATGTCCTCAAGAGTGAATATAATTCACAAAGTATATGAGTTTTTGGTAGTGGTAGATGTGTAACCAATGATAGTGATAGGTACAGAATTTTTTTAATCATCATTAGTATTTCTTTATTTGATATTTTTCCATCACATTTATTTCTAGCCATTTTTTAAATATAAGTATTCATCAAGCGGAGATTATATCGATTGTTATAGACATAGTGACACCACATTTGAAGAGGAAAGAGTAGAGGATTCTATGTCCTCATATGTGCTGTCGATAGCTAAAGTAGATTTTGACTGGGATTTTCTTCTTCTCGATCTAGATCTTTTTCAGGTCATCATTATGATGGATTGGTTTATTTCTCATCATGTTAATGTTCATTTTTATCATCATCATGTCACGTTTTATGCAGCTTATGGATTCTCATTGGTTCTTCAGGGAATGTGGGATCTTAGGAATGGTCATTTGGGACCTTCCTTCCCAACGATTAGTAGTTCATTGTCTATTATAATAATTATTCCTAGCAATATATCTTTTTTCATTGATCATATAACTTTTTTTAGGTATTTTACTAATGGTTTGGCATATGATTCATCTAGGATTCAACTAGTGATGGAGGTAGAGTTTTTGATTGACCCAGTGCCAAGGATGTAGCCGATTTTGATACCTTCCTATCATATGGAACTAGCAGAGCTGAAAGATATCAAGATTCATTTGGATGATTTGATGGTGAATTGTATTTTTGGACTAAGTGTTTCTCCATTGGGGTCCCAAATTCTTTTTATCATGTAGATAGATGTTTCACTCCAAATTTTCCTAGATTATCAGATGTAGAACCGAGTAATGATTATGAATGTGAATCCTTTACCTCCATTGGATGATTTGATTAAATAGTTAAAGTTGGAATGTGGTTTTCAAAGATTGATCTTTGGCCAGATTATCCACAACTAATAGCTTGGCAGTGTGATATATCTATGTTGACTTTTAGGAGACGGTATGTACATTATAAATATCTTGGGGTTCCATTGGTTTGATTGATGTTCTTCTAGTTTTCATTTATTTAATGAATCATATATTCCATTAGTAACTTGAAACAATTTTGGAAGTTTTCATATATGATATTTTGTTTAATTCAAAATATGAGCATGAGCACAAAAAGTATCTGAGTTTGTCTTTTAAAATTAGAGGGATTCTCCATTTCTATGTAATTCCTTTGAAATGAAACTTATGTATTCAACAAGTGATATTCATAGGGCACGTGATGTCTGAGCATGGATTATCAATTAATACAAAGTATGTAAAATCTATTTTTCCGAAGAAGAACCATAGAATGTCAATTAAATTCAGATCATCCTTGGTATAATAGGATACTATCAATTATTATTTATGTATTTCTCAAAGATGGAATCATCTATGAATTCTCTTATAAGATGGGGTGAAATTATTTTGTGATGAAAAGTAAAAGTCTTCTTTTAATAAGTTGAAAAGATATATAGCATTGGTCGATGTTCTGTTCCGGACTAATCATGGTAAGCGGTACATAGTTTTCTGTGATTCTTCTGGAACTAGTAGGGTTGTGTAGTCATTCAGGATGATCATGGGGTAGCTTACAGATCTCTTCATCTATGACCACATTATAATAATTATTCCACTCATGATTTAGAGATTTACACAGTAATGCATGAACTAAAGAGTTAGTAACATTATCTTTTTGGGTAATGGTTGACATTCTTTTATGGCCTTAAGAGTTTAAACTCTAACATTTATTAGAAAGACTAGAATATCATATAGAGATCATTTATTGAATAGTTTCAGATATTTGATTTTGATATTTCCTACACCTTGGGGAGGGGGAATTTCATTGTTGATACTCTTAGTAGAAAAATTCCAAATCAAGCTCTTCTAGAATCGATAAAAGAGGAGAACCTAATGGAGATTTTTTCTTAATTTCATTTAGATTATTAGGATAATATTTCTTGTATGGTTCTAAACTATGTTAAATTATAATCATCTCACATTTAGTATAATCATCATATTCAGTAATAGGATGATGATTTCTCTGGAATTTAGAAACCCAATATGGTGATGGGACTATTTATGGTTGGTCTCTCTCTTCATATCATATAACCATTTATGGGGATTGATTTTAATCCCATTATTTGTGAGGAGCTCAGATTTGATTGTTTTTAAGTGTTTTTTATGGGTCATTCAACCAAGATTTATGAAGATGTATTATTATATGAGTCATTGTTCTAGGGGTTGGGTATGTAGTGTGTCTTTTTTTATTATGTGTCCCCCTGTTACACCTTCCAATAGATAATGGAAGTGCATTTTATACCCTCTAGTTTGGTCCGTCATCTTCCATTATGGGTTTGGACATGGGATGAGATGTATATGGATTTTTTTAGATTAAAATGGACACCAAGATGGAGGAATTTTATCTAGGTAGTTATTTATAGGTTGAATAACTCATCTCATTTCATTCCAATCAAGGATAAAACTAAATTTAATGATTTGGGTAAACTTTATGTGGAGGAAATTGTGAGGCTACATGAGGTTATATCTATAGTTATTTTTTATAGGGATCCTATTGCTACATAGAGGTTATAGAGGATTCATTTAGAGTTTATGGGGACTCTTATCAAAATGATTATAGTTTATTATCCACATATATATGGTTAGATAGAGTGTTTTGTTCATATTTTGGAGGATATGCTACATGACTTTGACATTGATTTTAGTGGATCTTGGGATAACCATCTAGTAATGTTTTAGTTTTTTTATAATAACAGTTATCATTCATTTATCTGAATGGCACCATTAAAGTCTTTGTATGGTCACTCATGCAGTTCATCTTTTTTTTGGGAGGAGGTGGGAAAATCGTCTTTAGTGGAACCAAGTTTGGTTTATGAGATGTCTTTCAGGATTTAGGATATTGGTCAGTGTCTGGTTATAGTGTAGATTTGATATAAATATATCATGGTTCAATGATGTTACCATATGAATTGTTTCATATGTGTAATAGTTTTCTTAATTGTTTCTCTTTATTTGAGACACTGCCACCATGAAACAAATAGAGAAATTCAACACTATAATATGTTGGATGATTTGAGATCACTAAGAATCATGGGAAAGTTTCTTATCATTAAGCGTTAAATATTCATTTTGCATTCATTAATTTTGTTTTACACATGTAACATCTTAAAGGATACATCATGATCTAACTCATATTCTAAATTAGAAATATATTTATTTAGTGCCTCATATTTATATCGTTTAAAATCCATTTGAGACTTTTTACTCTCATGTGAAAGTATATCATGGGAATTCAGTTCTTTTGTTTAGATTATTATAGTGGCATGGATCATATTCTCATGATACCTAGGAGTTTGAGTCTTTGATGATGGAGTAATGCCCATGCCTCATTACTAGAAATAATTATTCCACATGACTTCTCTAGGATGGAAAGTCTTATGATGTGGAGTTTGTAAAATCTTGTTACTATCATTTAGGTATTTTACCTATATTTTCTTATTTTTCTCTATAATTTTTTTCAACATAGGACTCTCGAGGATCGAAAACATTTTACAAGAAAAATAAAGTAAATCTCAAGGATAAATGTTTATGAATTAAGAGAGTCGATGTAAAAATGTACTAATGGTTTTTCAAGGTTCATCCAGAGTTCATTGGACACCTGAGGTGTTTTGGGTTTTTTGGAAGAATATAGTGTTTTTGTATTATTTAGGAGAAATAAATGGAAATAAATTGAGTACACGATGTGTATGTTCTATAGTGAAGATTCTATGAACATGGTACAAAGAATAAAGGGAGTACAATCTGTGTAATAGATTCATGTTTTGTAATGTTAAAAGACAGGTTTTTAATAAAAAGTGATGGGTTTCTCAGAATATTTGATCCTTATGGAATACATGAAGGGTAAAGAGATTACATGCAATGTAATTGTAGTGAAAAATGATTTTCGGGTCCTTTTTAGCTGATACAATGATTCTTTATTCTATATCATTATCCCCTCTTAACCTAGCCTAACACATGTACTAATTCTATTGGATAAGTGTATTTCGACCAAAAACAACTTTATGAATAAAATATGATCCTTTAAATCCCCTTGGATTAGATTAGTACATTTATTGTTATTTTATTTAAAGAAGAGTTAAAAGTGTTAAATTCAAAGTTTATTAACTAAACCATTATTAATATAGGGATATACATAAGATAATTTAGACTATAAATATAATTTTGAAAGATAAAAATAAATTACACATAATTTTATTTTATTTTAATATTTTTTATATTAAATAATTATATTTATTAATGACACAATGAGGATGCATAATTTACAGTGTTAATGAACTATTAAAATAGTTTATATTATAAATATTCAAAAATAGAATTTATTGGTTTCGATGCCATCCATGAATTTTAATGGTTAATATTACCTTTAATGGTTGATTATATAAATTATTTTTCAAGTTATAAGGTAGTTATGACTTTCACAAAACAAAATACCAAATAGTTTCAAAATTGACATAATTTTTTTTTAAAAAGAAATATTATATTATTGGTTTATATAATACTCCTAAAATTTAAGGTTCAGAAAATGGGAAAACAAAATATTATATATGTCATTAATGAACCACTTGAGGTTCTCTAGCATGTTTATAGTATGTTTATTAACCCTATCCTGTAATAATACAAGAAGACAAGATAAAAGTTAAACAATTTGACTAAGAGTTAAATTAAAAATATATGGTTAAAATGTTAACCTAAACTTGTATAAAACCTATTGGTTGTGAGGTTTTTGACCCATCCCCACTATAGATTCTAAATAAATCATTTTGGATCCATTATAAATCTTTAATTATTTTATTATAAAATATAATATCAAGATTTTCCTAAAGTGACCCTCACATCTCTTATAAAAGGGTACTTTCCTACTCTTAATTTAACACCTCCAAAGCCATTTCGCACAGAAAAACCCCACACAAATATCATTACAAGTTCCCTTAATTAAACCTAGAGGCCATACTTTGATCAGAAAACTATCCTAAGGAGACCTTTTGATCACCTTCAAAGGAAACACCTGAAGAGGAGGTTAGAATTTTACCACACTCTTTCAAATTCTATTCATATTCCACTTATAATTTCATTTTCTTCCATAAAAAAATAATAAATCAAGTACCTTCTACCTAAATTTATGTTATTATAAATATGGTACAACAATATTTGTTATTCTATTCATCCAATGAATGACAAAGTCACCATACTTGTGTATGTACGGCTTACCATCTCCATGTCGTCGTGTAGTTTGTTATTTAAACACCTAATTATTTGGATAGCTATAATAATTGGTATAACTGGTGAAAATAAAGAAGTATAACATGTTAATGAGTCTGTATAGATGATATACCATCCAATTACATATGATTTAACCATCAATATAATGAAATTTTCCCTCGTGTGTGCGTACGACTTACCATCTCCATGAACGCGATGAGAATCATTCCCCATCGTAATCATTCTAGAATAATATTCATTTTATGAATAAAACTAATTTTTAAGAACTTAATATCATTTTGGATATGATTAAAATACATCCTTTACATAACAAACATGACTTACAAAACAAAACATATTAAGGAGAATAAATCATTTAACAACCAAAACAAAGATACTACTAAAATATCATTAACAAAGAAATATTAAAATATCATATATGATATAATATTTATGTATTTAGTTCTTGTATAATTTAATAAAAAAATTTATCTGTTATAATGGAGGTTAACCTACCTATACTATGGAAAAGTACAAGGTATGTGGTTTTCATCTCACTTCTTATTCCTATGAAATTCATGCTATCCTGCCACTATTGCGTTTTTTGTGGTGTATATACTTCCCATGATTATATTATTTGAGTAATGTAGATTAATTTATGGGTATTTAAAAATTAATTTTATGATACTTCTTTTCTGGGGTGTATTTTTTGTAGGTTTCCAAATTGGTAAGGTAATTTTAAATTTCATTTTCCATTAATTGGGCTTTACGCATACTTCATTGATTATTTTACCTCAAGATTATGTGTGGAATATATATTTATTATTTATGTAGTAATATCCACTCCCATTTCTATGGATATACCTTTGATACACATAATCCATCCATTTATAAATTCATATTTAATTGATATGAATCTTTTAGGGGTATTCTTTACCAAATTTCCATTCATGGTGTTAAACATCCAAGTCATTGGTTTGGTTTCTATAAGAATACTTGTGAATTTAATATGATTGATTTTCACTGAATATCAAATTATAATGAGTGTATTTATATTTTTCACACATTATAATTTAATTTATTTTTCCTTAACATAAGGATATAGTCTTTATTAGGTATTTCGTCTTAATTTACATTCCTTTGAGACCTATTTGTCATTTATCACCAATTCACATTTATATGGTGTATATACTGTCCTTTGACCTATTATATCATGAATCCATTTATTAACATGATATTATAATGTTTTTATTAATGATATTACTCAATTACTTTTATTTAATCTCTCTTATTTGGTTTGGAACTCTTTAGCTAAAATATTGTTTTAAATGTTTTAAATATTTGTTTTTATAAATCATTCCCATTAATGTCCATGTTTCAAAAATGGTTTATGTATTTATTTATATTGACATAAATGTTTTGAAATTAAAATTCCTTTTAAAAGTTTCAATGTGGTATAGGAAACTTTGATTCAAAAATCACTTTTAAATGACTTCTTTGATAAATAGTGTGATATTAAAATGTTTTCAAGAAAAAGGAGATATTTCCATCAAATTGTTTTAATGACTATTTTCATATATTCCAATATCCTTCAATGTAGTTTTTTTACTTATTGAGGTTGATTTATCATAATACAGTCATTTATATTGTATTGAATGAGTAATGTTTGACTGTGGGTGTGTTATTTTTATTACATTCATGGTTTTTTGTTATAATATTAACATTTCTTGTTCTTGTTTTAATACGAATCTTTAGATTAAGTTTCACCCTTTCATATGTCGAATGAATTGGACTTAGTATGTAACGAGTGGAGCCCACAAAAGCACTTCCATGCATCGGTAGGTCTCATGAGACAAACTAGTGTATTGGTACAAAGCCTTGACCAATTCTTATTTGTAGTCTGGGCACATGGCCTTGATTATGTGGTTATAAATGTTACACCCCAAGATTTCACATTACATTATCTCATTAAAGTAATTCAATTTCTTGCGCTACATGCAACACTGAGTTCGAGCACACCATAAATTACTAAACCAACCGTTCAAAAAGCAGTTATGAAAATTATTAACTCCTTTATAAATTTTGTAGACACCAAATAATTTTAAAATCCATATTCTGTGTTTCTTAGACATAATATAAGAACTAATTCAATTTTTCAGATAAAGGATGTATTTTTCAGAAAATACAATTTTACTGCCTTTAAATTGCATACCCTTTTTAAATCCATTATTTTACACTTTTATATATTCAATTTGACAAAATAAACTTCTTCTTTAGAATCAAGAGATAGAAATTTTGTTTTGATAAATTGTTGGTATTTCTCTGATAACTTTCATATTTTGGTGAATAGTGAAAAATACTAAATTATAATTTAAAACAACATTTTTTTATCTAAATAATTTATACTGTTAAATTATGAATTTTAAAGGTTATGATGTATAATTATATTATATTTTTTTCATTTAATAAAATTTAGGTCATTATAAGTAATTTCACATTTAAATTTGACATAATGAAATGTCAATATGTTGATAGTTTTCACTTTTTAAAAACCCACTTTTTCGTTTTGATAATAGGATTTAATTTTAAATTAATAAATTAATCTTATATGTTTTGAATTTGGTAAAATATTCTTCATTTTTTAATTCTGAATATTAAAATTCACTTTGGGTGAATTGTTGGTATTTTTCTGAAAATGTTTATTTTTTGATGAATAATGAAAAACACTCCCTTATTGTTTAAACTGACTTTTTATTTAAGTAATTAGTTATATTATTTTAATTTATTTTTTGTCAAAATAGATATATAATACCTTTATAATTTCAATGTAATTAATTGGAGTCATTTTATAATATTTTTAGATATATAAATGTTTTTTGAACTTTCTACCATCATTTACCCAACTCGTAGGAGCATTTGTAAATTTGCGTAAAACTTAATTTTACCACTTCTGTGAGTTGAATTTAAAAAATATGAGAGACATGGTTAACCACATTAAGTAAAATTTGGTTCAATAAGATTAAAATGATTTTTGGTGAATAGTAACGTTTCACTTTTATTGACCATGATTAAAAGTAAATAGGGTAATTAAGGGTAAAAATGATATTATAATTAACCTAAAAATGTACTAAATTTATTTGATAAGTATAATTAGACCAAAAAAACCTTAGGAATAAAATATGTTCCTTTAGATCAACCTGGATTAGATTAGGAGATTTGTTATTATTTAATTTAAAGAAGAGTTACAAGTGTTAAAATTCAAGTTTTCATAACTAAATTTTTTTTAATATATGGTTATACATATGTTAAATTAGACTATAAATATTTATTATAAATATAAAAATATTAAATACATAATTTGATTTTATATATAATTTTTAGACTATAAATAAGTAAATTTATTTATGACACAATGATGATGCAGTAATTACCTTATTAATAAAAAGATTAAAATAATTGATATTATAAATACCTAAATAAAAGTAATTTGAGACATTTGATGGATTACTCTAATTATATAGGTAACTATGAAATTTTAGGGTTGATTAAATCAATTTTTTTGAATTAATCATGTTGTTATGATTTTAACAAAAAAACAAATACCAAATTATGTCAAAATTGACAAATAATAGGTTTTAAAACAACTACTATATAATTGGTTGATATGATATTCATAAATATCGATGGTTCAGCCAAAGGGGTTAAATAGTTTTATATATGTAATTAATGAACCACTTTAGGTTCTCTTGGATGTTTAGAGTAATTTTATTAACATTATAGTGTAATAATACAAGAAGACATGGTAAAAGTTAAACTATTTTACTAAGAGTTAAATCTAAATGATAATGTTAAAATGGTGAACTAACCTTGTATAAAACCTATTGGTTGATAGTTTTTAGACCCATACCCTCCTAATCCTTTAAATAATTTATTATTGATCCATTAGAAACCGAAAATGATTTTATTATAAAATAATATTTCAAACATTTCCTAATGAGACCCTCACCTCTCTTATAAAAGTGAACTTCCCCTTCTCTTACTCTCACTACTCCAAAGACATTTGGCTCGGCCAACCCTTGCCAAAATATCCACCCAAAATTCCTCCCTTTATTTTAGATGCATTCTATTGGTCATAATGTGAATTTAAGCAGCCGTTTTCATCAAATCAAAAGTAAGAACACGAAAAATAGGTAAATATTTCATCACATCATTAAAGTTATTTTCTTCTTCCACATACTATTTCATTATTATTTCCATTCTAAAATAATAAATCAAGTATCTCATATATACTGTGATGTTATTATAGAAATTTTATAACCATATTCATTATTCTATCCACCATAAAAATGAAATAGTCACCATACATGTGTACATAAGGAATACCATCTCCACATCATGGTGTAGTTTTTTATTCAAACACTTCATTATATAAATGGTTTAATAATGAGTATAACTAATGAATATAATATATATAAAATGTTAATTATTCTGTATATATGATATACCATCCAATTACAGACAATTTCGTCATCAATATGATGATATTGTCACACATGCGTACGTACGGATTACCGTCTCCATGACGTAATGAGGTTCATTTCCACGTTTACCATTCAATGATGGTAATAAAATATATACCAATAATAAGTATGTAATATATGAAATAATAATTATACTATATATATGTGTGTGTTTACTTACATATATCTTATTCATTTAGTTTCGTTCTATATGATATGAAAACAGAAAGTGTGTTTCTGCGTATGTACGGACTACCGTCTCCATAAAATGTGTTTTCCATTTCATATATATGTCTATTATACATATTTATATTATATATATATATGATATATAAATCATGTTTTATATTTTTTATGCATTAAAATCATTATCTAAGTGATACAATCAAGGGTAACATGTTAAAACACGTATTATAAAGAGAGTGATTATTACCAGACATGTTAATTTAAAATGGAAATTATTATTAAATAGGTATCATTAAGTCATATATGAATAATTTATTATATCATAAATATTAATATGGTTCTTGAATAATTTAATAACATACTATGGTCTTCATACAGGAGGTTAAACGTACCCTCGACAAAAGGAAAGTGAATGGAAAGGGTTAATTTCCCAATCTCTTTATTATCTGAGATTGTTTTTACGTAAGTATCTACTAGATCATATTTATTTTCCAGGTCCATGTTTTATAAAAGAGTTTTCGTAGGGATTATTTTGAAGGGAATTTTTTATTAAAAAATCATTTTAAATTACTTAAATATTTATTCTACGATATCATTCTCATTAATGTCCATGTATTTAGAATTGTTTTTAAAGATTTAGTTATATTCACATGAATGTTTTTAAAATGTTAAATACATTAAAATGATTTAACTTGGTATGGGACACTTTGATTCAAAAATTCTTTAAAATTTATTCCTTTCTAAATTGTGTGACATTTATATGTTTTCGTAAGAAAGGGATATTTTTCTCAAAGATTTTTACAAATCATTTTCATCTATGTCAATATAAATTGATGGATTTTAAACTTGTTTGATGTTGATTTATTATGATACAAATATTCCATTCTTTATTAATGGTTTTGTGATATGTTTGACCATGGATGTGTTATTTTTAAACCATTCATGGTTTATGGATAAATTATTTTCATTTTGTATGCTAATTTTAATATGAATTTTGATGTTATGTTTAAACCTTTTAATATGAGGAATGCATTGGAATTAATAATTGACATGTGGAGCCTGCTATAGCTCTTCAATGCATCGGTTGGTCTTTGAGATAAACAGATGTCTTTTCCCAATGCCTTCACCAAATATTATTTGTAGTCTTGGAATAAGGCTGTGACTATGTGTTTTTGATGTCTGGGATTATGCATTCCATCATTATGAAAGTTTCTATTTATATTGCACATGGTTATTCAACAAGTACAAAATCCATGTGAATAAGTAAATGGAATTATTTTATGTTATATTTTCCATATTTTTCTGATGTATAAGTTTAAAAGGGTTTTGTTTTTGTCTTATACATTTCATTAAATGATTCAGCTGATTTATAAAAGATTCTGCTATATTTATATCTTTACTGAACATCTTGGGTCACCCCTTTCTATGTTTCAATTTTTTCAGGATTCAACAATGTGTATTATTATTGATATGCTGGGATAAGCTAGTTGATTAATGGTGTTCTCAAAGGATAATTGTTGTGGTGTTTTATTTTATAATGTATAATGTTACGTTCATGTATGTAATCTATTTTCCAAGACTGCTAAACTTATAGGTCTTTCGGGACATGATTTCTTGTAATCATGAAAATGTATTAAAATAATGCACAGACTCTGGGTAACTAGGGTTGGGATCAGAGGAAGTATAGAAATAACCTTGGAAACTATATTTAGATAAACTCTAATTAGACCTCATTACCCTATGATAGACATTGATGATTATTATAGAATAACTTTCTTGAATTTTGGTAATGTAGAAATTTTGTGTGTTGTACAAGAAAATACATCTTTGTTTGGATATGAGCTGGTAGAGGCGGCTCTGGCGCTGATTTACCTTGGGGTAAACCCCAAAAACCCCACATTGAATAAGACTCGAATGATAACTGGTGCACAATAACAGTCCTTTCTGCACTCTTGGTTATGATACTCCCAGGGGATATTCATTGGATAATTATCATTTTCATTAAAAATCATTATGAATAATTTATGAGTTTCTACCTCCTCAAATAATTTTTTTTAATGATTATGGATTATATCCATAAACTATTCAATTTAACTTAGGTATTTTAAAATTTTGTAATTATTCATTGCAATTCATAATCGAACCTAGTGTATGCCATTCTATAGAAATGGTGCCCAGTAGAAGGAATGTGAACTCCATCAATACATATTATCCAAAGAGTATGAAGGATCATATATTTCACGTTATTAAGCTGTCATTTAAAAGGGAAATAATCTCCCTTGTATTCTCAACATATTTATAAATAGTATCATGTGTTAATAAGATAAGTAAATAATTATCCGAGTCATATGGATTTTAAGTGAAGCAAGAGATGAAAAGGATGGAAGAGAGAAATATGGATAAAGGGAAGAGAGAAAAGTAGGATTTTCCAAAATGTGATAACTATTGAAATACTCACCTTGGTTAATTATTTAATGGGATGAGAGTTTTTTATATGTGTAGATAAAAATGACACCAAGTATGTGATTGCAAGGGTAAGAAAAAAGTTTCAAATGTATAATGCTTCATTTGTAAGGAGTTGGAACACTATGCGAATAAATGTCCAAATCATCAGAGTATACCCTAAATGATTCTATTGGATAACAATAAAGTTATGACACTACATAAGATAAAGTGGAATGATTAGATTTCTTATGTTGTTATTAATGTATTGTGTCATTTTATTATTGTATTAATGATGTACATGTTATTATAATTATAGACTATATAAGGACTGTATTGCCGTACTATTTCATTAAGGACATGAATTGTGTGGAACCATGAAAAGAGACTCAATAGCTAGTTAAATTTTTGTAAAATATATGGTTAAGATAAAGATAAGCCATAATAAGTTTTTGATATCGAGGTTGTGATTTTGAAATAATATAAGATTGATTTGGATAATTTATATTGGATATCCTTTACTACCTTTAAACTGATTAATGATTTGTATTTTCTATCACTGTAGGTTTTTTAAAAAAAATTGGATAGAAGGAGTATATCCAGTTTTCTATAAATAATAAGGGAGCATGAATGCAATCAATATGGTTTTACATTAATTAAGGATGTTTCAATGTTTTAAAAAAATACATGATGAATGTGTTCACATGTTATTACATGGAGAAAAGGATCTTCATTGTGTTTAACTTCCTTATAAATTTTTTACAATGGGTATGTATAGAAGTATTTTAGATTAGTCTAGTTTGACATTATTTATGTATTTCCATAAAAAGGACAACCCAGGGGTCAGGCGGAAACCTACCGCGTCCGACAAAGCTGAGAGACCAGAACCCACAACCAAAGAGCGACAATGGTGCATCACCTACCACTGTCCTACGTGATGTTCTGGATTGTATAATTTAGTTTGTTTAATGGTATAACTAATAAATTATAAATTCATTTTGTTTTAAACCCTATACGATTAAGATACATATAATATTAATGAGTTCTATTATCTTTTAGATTGAATGATGAGTTTGTTGTAGGAATTAGTCGAAGGACGAAGCTCTACTTTTCAATTATATATATATATATATAATTAATATTATTCTATGAATAAATTAATTCTTAAACATTAGGGATGGGATCTTGAAACCAAAAATGTGTTATCCTAATACCTTATGTTTTGTTGATCCGATGATATTTTGAATCATCATAGATTGATGGCTTTGAGGCTCTCAATTGTACGATTGTTTGTGATGGATGACATAAGTCACTACATATAAATATATATGTTTTTCATCCAATTAGGTGTATTTAATTTCCACCAATGTTCTCTTATTCGAAACCAAATGTTGGTGGTGTCTTTTTCATATCCCATTCCTTATTATTAAGAATAAATTTTATTAACCCTATTTTCGATGTGGGTTTTCCATAGAGGTATTTTCTATTTTGAGCTACTTATTTTTGAAGAATAATTTCAAACTACGAGGAAGTAATTTATTGAAGGATAGTAGAATGTAACACCCCAATATTTCATAGTACATTCTCTCAGTGATGTAATTCAATAGCTTACACTACACGCAACACCGAGTTCGATCGCACCACATCTTACAAAACTAATCATTCAAAAAGTGTTAAAGAATAGTATTATCTGCATTTTGAATTGAATATACTGGTCATTATTTTAACATCCATATTATGTGTTTCTTTGATATAATATAAGAAGAAATTCAGTTTTTCTGATAAAGGGACTATTTTTTAGAAAATGGAATTTTACCGCCTTTTAATGGAAGAACCTTTTTAAAACCAATAATTGACAATTTTATATAATAAATTTGTAAAATTAACTTCTTCATTATAATTGGGACATAAAAATATAGTTTTGATAAATTTTTGTTATTTTTTTGAAAACATTCCTATTTTGGTAAATAGTGAAAAATACAAAATTTTATTTAAAAACAACTTTTTAACGTATATAATATATATTGTAAAATTATAAATTTGAAATCTTTTGTGTTGAAATTATATTATATCTTATTCATTTAATAAAATTTATGTCATTATAAGTAATTTGAAATTTAAATTTGATATAAACACATGTCAATATTTTGATAGTTTTCACTTTTTAAAAGCCCTCTTTTTGGTTTTGACAAGAAGAATTAATTTTAAATTAATAAATTAATATTATATGTTTAGAATTTTGATAAATAGTATTAATTTTAGAATTCAGAATATCAAAATTATCTTTCGGTGAATTTTTGGTATTTTTCTGAAAACATTAAATTTTTATGAATAGTGAAAAACACACCGTTATTGTTTAAAACTGACATTGTATTCATGTAATTAGTTATTTTATATTAATTTATTTTATGTCAAAGTAGATAAATAATACCTTTATATGTTCAATGAAATTCATTGGAGTCATTTTATAATAAGTCTAGATATATAAAATTTTATATAACTTTTTACCGTCTTTTACCCACCTCCCCGGAGCATTTATAAATTTGCATAAAACATAATTTTACCGCTTCTCTGAGTAGAATTTTAAAAACCTAAGAGACAAGGATATCCTAAGTAAGTAAAATGTGGTTCAATACGATGAAAGTAATTTTTGGTGAATAGTAACATTTGACTTTTATATAACACAGTTAAAAGTAAATTGGGTATTTAAGTGTACAATTGGTATTATAATTACCCTAAAACATGTAATAATTCTATTCGATAAGTGTAATTCGACCAAATACAACCTTAGGAAGAAAATATGATTCTTTAGGTCCACTTGGATTAGATTAGGACATTTATTATTATTTAAATTAAAGAAGAGTTAATGGTGTTAAAATTCAATTTTTCATAACTAAAACATTTTTAATATAGGGTTATACATAAGGTAAATTATATTATAAATATTCATTAGAAATACCAAAAGATTTCCTACATAAGATATTTTATTTATAATTTTCTGGAATATATAATTAAGTTTATTTATGACACAATGATGATGCAGTAATAACCTTATTAATAAAAGATTTCAATAATTGATATTATAAATACCCAAATAAATGTAATTTGAGACATTTGATGAATTACACTAATTATATAGGTTAATATGACTTGTAATGTTTTATTCAATAAATATTTTTACATAATCATTCTGTTAGGATTTTAACCAAAAAACAAATACCAATTAATGTAAAAATTGACATAAAATAGTTTTTAAAACAAATGCTATATTATTGGTTGATATAAGATTAATAAAAATCTAAGGTTCGGAAAAAGGACTTAAATAATATTATATATGTCATTAATTAACCACTTGGGGTTCTCTTGGAATTTTAGTGTATGTTTATTAACCATAAAGTGTAAGAATATAAGAAGACACAATAAAAGATAAACCATTTAACAAAGAGTAAAATATACAATATATGGTTAAAATGGTGACCTAAACTATATTAAAACGTATTGGTTGAGTGGGTTTTGGCACATCCCCACATTATCCAATAAATAATTCATTTTTGAACAATTAGACACTGAAAATTATTTTATTATAAAATAATATTTCAAACTTTTCTTAAATTGACTCTCACCTCTCTTATAAAAGGGAACTTCTCCTTCTCTTAATTTCACACATCCCAAGCCATTTCACTCGGCCAAACCCTACATATATATACTCCCAAAATTCCTCCCTTCATTCGAGAAGCATTATGTAGGTTGCAAATCCAATTTAAGGAGCCCTTTTTGTCAAATCAAAAGGAAGAACCCGAGAAAGAGGTAAATATTTCATCACATTTTTCATGATCTTTTCTTCATCCACAACCTCTATCTTTTTTGTTTCCATTATAAAATAATAACTACAATATCTTGTGTATAATTTTATGTTATTATAGAAATGTTACAACCATATTCAATCTTCTATCCATCCTATAAATGACAAAGTCACCATACGTTCGTACGTACGTATTACCGTCTCCTCGTCGTGGTGTATATTGTTATTCAAACAATTCATTATTTGGATGGGTATAACAATGGGTATAACTGATGTAAATAATAAATATAACATGTTAATTATTCTGTATATATGATATAAAATCCAATTACATATGATTTCTCCATCAATATAATGATATTGTCGCACATGCATATGAACGAATTACAGTCTCCACAACGTGATGAGATCCATTTCCACGTTCACCATTCATCGATGAATATAAAATATATATCATTAATATGTATGTAATATATGACATAATAATTCTAATAGATATATATATATATATATATACTTACATATATCTTATTCACTTAGTTCCATTCAATACGATATGAAAACGGAAACATCGTTTATGCGTACGTACGGACTATCGTCTCCATAAACGGTGTTTTCCATTTCATATATATGTCTATTATACATATTTATATTCTTAATATATTTGATATATAAATCATATTTTATATTATGGTTGTATTTAAATCACAATCTATGTGATATAATCAAGAGTAACAAGTTAAAACACGTACGATTAAGAAAGTGATTATTACCTAAAATATTTATTTAACTTGGAAATTATTATTATATAGGTAGAATAAATTAATAAATGAATCATTTATGATATCATAAATATTAATATTGTTCTGGTATAATTTATTTACATACCACGGTCTTCATACAGAAGGTAAAAGGTACCCTGGACTAAAGGAGAGTGTAAGGTAAGAGTTAATTTCATAATCACTTTATTATCCATGGTTGTTTTTTCATAAGTATCTACTGAGACATATTTATTATTGATGTTCATGTTTCATGAAAGTGTTTTCAAAGGAATTTTTTAAGCGGTTTTTTTACTAATACATATTTTTAAATGTTTTAAATATTTATTCTTCTAAATAATTTTCATTTATGTCCATGTTTTCTAAATAGTTTTTAATGATATATTTATATGGAAATGAAATTTTATAAAATGTTAATTCTATTAAAAAGTTTCAATGTGTTATAGGACAATTTTATTCAAAAATGTATTTAAATGTCTTCCATTCTAAATTGTGTGACTTTTAAATGTTTTCATGAAAAAGGGATATTTCTCTCAAAGAGTTTTACAATTCAATTTCATCTATGCCAACATACTTTGATGGATTTTAAACTTTTTTGAAGTTGATTTATTATGATATAAATATTCCTTACTATGTTAAAGGATTTTTGATATGTTTGACTATGGATGTTGTATTTTTATACCATTCACGGATAGTGGATAAATTATTGACATTTTGTATGCTTGTTTTAAAACAAATGTTTATGTTATGTTAAATCCTTATCATATGAGGAATTCATTGGACTTAGTAAGTGCCGGGTGGAGCCTGCAATAGCTCCTCGATGAATCGGTAGGTCTCAAGAGACAAACTAGTGTCTTGACACAAGGCATTGACAGAATCTTATTTTTAGTCTTGGCACAAGGCCTTGACTATGGGGTTATAACATCAAGCATTATGCATTCCATCATTATAAAAGTGTCTATTGATATTGCATTTGACTATTCGACTAGTATAATATCCATGTGAACAATTAAGTGGAATTATTTTTTTGTATATTTTCAATATTTTTCTAAAGTTTAAGTAAAAAAGGTTTTTGTTTCAGTATTATACATTAACTTAAATGTTTATGCTTATTTATTAATGATTCCGCTATATTGTAATCCTTACTGAGCATCTAAGCTCAACCCTTTATTTGTTTTAATTTTAATAGTATTCTAGGAATTGTATTATGATTGATAAGTAGGGTTAATCTAGGTGATTAATGGTGTTCTCATAGGATCATTTATGTTGTGTTTTATTCTCAAATGTATAATGTAACGTTCATGTATGTAATATATTTTCCAAGACTGATAAACTTATTGGTCTTTCGAGACATCATTCCTTGTAATCATGCTAATGTATTAAAATAATGCACCAACTCTGGGTAACTGGGGTAGGGGCGTTACAATGAAGTCTGGCATTATGCATTCAATCCATATGAAATTGGCTATTGAAATTACTTCTGATGATTAAACTAGTAGAATATCCATGCGAATAAGTAAATTGAATTATTTGTTTTATCTTTGCTATATTCTGCTAATGTTTTAGTTTAAAGGGCTTGTGTTCTTGTATTTGACAATGCCAGATATGTTTATTCTTATTTATTACAGTTTCCTCTATAATGTTATCCTTACTAAGAATTTGAGCTCACCCCTTTCTAATGGTTTATTTTTTCCCAGGATACGATAAGTATATTATGATTAACATGCAGGAATATGCTAAGGTATATAAGAGTGTTATAAGGGGACACAATGTTGTTTTTCAAATTTCATTATGTAATATAAAACTAATGTATGGATCTAGTACTTCCAAGGCTACTAAACAGTTCGGTCTTTCGTGACATGATTCCTTGTATCAATACAATGTTATGTAATAAGGCACCAATTCTGGGTAACTGGGGTCGGGGCATTATAGTTGGTAACAGAGGAAGTTTTGTACTAACCATGGAAGCAAGATTCTGGAAAAAAATCTGATTAGGACACATTACCCTAAGAAAGAAATTCAGGATTAGCATAGAAGAACATCAAAAAAATTGGTAATGTAAATATTATATGGGTTTTCAAAATAATACATCCATGTCTGGATTTGAGAAGGTAGAGGCAGCTCTGGAACAGATTTACTACGGAGTAAAAACACTAACAAGGAGTTCCATTCTTGACTTGGGGTAACCTGGAACACGATAACGGGCCTTGCTCCACTCATGGTTACGACACTCCCTGGGGATATGCTTAGGATAATTAAAATTTTCAATACAAACCTATTTGAGGGATTTTAATATAAAATGAAAATAAATAACCTTGGTTAATCCTAATGTATTTTAGATTGAAAATAAGGTTTTATTATATTCTCTAAACTATTTTATGACTCACACAATGCTTTTTTGTGTTAGTCAATGGCTTAATTCCAAAGAAGTGATAGTAACTGTAACACCCCTATGCCTCTAGGATAGAGATTGTGCATTACATGTGATATTTTCATGGTTAGATGGAATTAATATCCCGAAGGAATGATTATTTTAGAAGTATTTAAGAAACTAGATACATAGATGTAAATCAAATTAAATTTGAAAAGTTTCTGAAATACAATAAAAAACAACATCCACAAGAACTCAATAAATGATCTCCTCTTTGTCACCTTTTGAAAGTAAAAAATGAAAGGGGTGATCTCAAATGTTCATTAAGGGTTACAAATAGTGGAAGAATGAGTACAAAAATAAGTTAATCACAATCAATCAGATATAATAAATATGTCATGGGGAATAAATGAAAAACTAATTCAATTATTAAACTAAGAATAAAACTGCATCCATAGATTTTTTCATAGTGAAAACCTTAGGGATAATATTAATAATAACTTAAAATGAATAAAGTGAATGATTATTAATTGGACCTCATGTATCTGGAAAGTGAAACCATAATACCGTAAAAGCAGTTTAGTTTTATGGGTAGATAACCGTTTGATTTTTGGAAACAAACACAAAGGGTTTGTTGCCATGATGACTTGTCTCAAGAGAGATTCTGATGCATCAAGGGGTTCTACCAGGCCCCACCTGCCTCTTCATTTCCAAACCATTCTTTATACTTTGATTCAAAAAAAGAGTTATATGCCTTTTCAATATCTGTATAGAGTAGATTATACAAATTCATCAATATTTTCATAAATAAAATAACTTTCCAAATAAACATCGTATGTAAATTTGTATATGGTTTAGAAAAAAACAAATCCATGATATGAGATTATGGATATTTATTATAAATAAAAGATCAAATGAAATTTGATCTCAAATGGGTAGTAGGTATACCACATATGGATTATTAGTTGAACAATACAAAGATAGTCACAACAAAATAGTAGTGGAGACAAAGTCTCTTACCAAAATGTAATCGGTTGAATCATATGAACCGAACATAATAACACTCAAATGAATCATTGAATAACATGAAAATAATGAAAATCATGTTATTATATGTCATTTTTATGTACACTTATAACACATACAATAAATTAGTGGTGAACAATGAAAATCTCAATGAAATAAAAGTGAGATGAAAAAACACATACAAATATTTTGGCATGGTAATGTGTGTTATTTTGAGGGATTAATGAGAGGTAAAGGGGTATTCCATTATTTATATGTCCCAAGGAAAGTGTGGGGGTGGTGTGAAACCATACCCCATAATTAGGAATTAAAAATAAAAGGGATCAACATTGGGAATATTCTTCAACAAAAGTGATAGAGAGGATCCCTTACCAAGATTGAATCATTAGAGTGAAAATAAATCAATGAAATATTTATGTGTGAAAAAAAAATACAAAACAATATAAGTGGATATACATTATAAAACAATAATAGGTCATTCACACATATTATTGGAAGAATTTAACCAATGAAATAGATGTTTAACTCAAATAATGAAAATTGAGTTCAGCAATCTCTTACCTTATGCTTGAATGTGTTCTTGACATGTTATTTAAGACCGGATTAAAAACATTAGGCTTATTAATTCATAATTCTAGAGCCCCTTATTTATATAAATGATTTATTATTACCCTTTTTATTACATTCATGGCCTTTATTATTAGTTATAAGGTTCAATTTCTTTGTTCGAACTCATTTGTTTACATGGATTTAAATGATCAGTTCACTTATGTTCATGTTCAGATAAATATATTACATGGATGTGGTTGTACAGAAATGAAGTTATATTCTATTTTTAAACATCCATAATATTACATGGTTTTAATCTTAATTTTCTCACTTAGAGTGAAGTCGAATTTATATATATATAACATTAGTGTCAACCGTTTTGGAAAAACGATGGGTTTGATTGCAATGAACATGTTTTTCATTATAAATAAATACCATTTGTACAAAATAATTACAAAAATAAAAATATGATATATTGCATATATAATAATATGTTTCAACTATAACATAAATGGTTTCATGACCATAATTAAAGATCAATATAGAAATTGATAAATCATTGTCCTTGAATGTGATAAATTAGCACATCTCAAACGGTGCTTTCATTTATTTCAAATAATTTGTGGGGTGAATGAGAGAAGGTAATGAAATATACCATTATCATGAAAACATTCATGTACATGTATGTAACTTTATTTATCATACTATTATGGAGAGGAAAGAAACTAAGAGAAAAGAACTTAAAAGAATTTAAGGAATTGGAAAGTGGAATTTACCTCTTGAGACTTCCTCCTTTGAGAACCTATTAGGATGATTGGTTTTGGTTTTTTGAAGAGGCAAAGAGCTTTTGGACGTGGGGGAGGATCTTGGGGAGAGACTTGGGAAGAATATTGGAAATGAACAAGGCTTGAGTGGTGTGATAGGAAGAGGGGGTGAGAGGTTCATTGTATAGTTGAGGGGAGATGATTTTCCTTAATATTAAAATCATTAATTTATTATTTCCTCTCAAGACAACCAATAGTGAGTATTCAATGACCAAGAACAGTAGTATATGCATCTGACTTCGATCCAATTTGGGTAAAATTAGTAGATCATCATCAATGACTCATGTAATCCGTTATTTAGCATTTATTGTGAATTATCAGATTTTACTATTCATAAATTTTTTTACTATTTCCGAAAAATCCCAAAAATTCACTATAAACATTATTCGACGTGTAGAATCAAAAAATTATGTCCATTTTTCAATTAAAAAATTTCTAAATATGATAAATTAAAATTTTAATTAAAATAATTATTTATTCGAAATATATAAACACTTAAAATATTCATCTTCATTTGTAAGATGCCTAAATTCATTTATACATTCAAGGGAATGGATACCATTCATAAGAGTAATATTAATATTCATTAGGGTAAGTTACTATTCATAATTTTAGGTTACTATTTATAAGGGTAGGTTACTATTCATTGAAAATTAAATTTATTCAATCAGACTCTAATTATTATCTTGATCACAACTGTGTAGGTTAGATTTTTAAAATTCAAATCACAGAGCTGTCATATTTATGTTTTATGCCTAGGTTATTGCTATCTTCTATATGTAACCATGTTTTGATCCATATAGGATCAGTAATTCTAGAAATATAGGCTATAACTAAAATGTATTTAAGAGAATCATACCGAAAATTTTTTTGGATGCTATATTATTCCCTCCTTCAGAAATTTTTTCCTCGAAATTTTATGCTTGAAACTCACTAAAAATATGTGGGTGGTTATTTTTTAGGAAATCCTATGGTTACCTTGTTTCTTCTTCCATATTCTAGTTCCTCCACCGATTTCTCAATACTTTCTCCCTTGTGTCAAGAATCCCAAAAGGATTTTCACAGTAAAACAAATCAGGGTCTAGTTCAATTTCATCATAGGTGAGTACATGCGTTTGGTCTGGAATGTATTTCTTTAACAATGAAACGTATAACACATCATAAACATTGGAGAGATTTGGAGGCATTTCTAAATGATAATCTAGTGCTCCGATTCGTTCAAGAATTTCAAATGGTCTGATATACCAGGGGCCTAGTTTCCCTTTCTTACCGATCTATAAGACACCCTTCCATGGAGATACTTTCTGAAATACATGATCTCCCACTTGGAATTCCATGACCTTTCTCCGGTTGTTAGGATAAATCGTATTCCTACTTGGTCTATTTTAATAAGGGCTTGTATCTTCTTCACCTTTGTTGTTGTCTCTTCAATAGGTTCTTGGCCTATAAGTCTCCTCTAACCAGCTTCGTCCCAACAAGTTGCAGTTTGACATCTCTTTCAATACAATGATTTATATGGAGCAATTTGAATACTAGAATGGAAAATATTTTTGTTGGGAAATTCCACCAAAGGAATTTATTGATCCCACGTACCTTGGAAGTCAAGAGAGCATGTCCTCAACATATCTTATAGGGTTTTAATGGTCCTTTCAGACTATCCGTACGTTTTTGGGTGATAAGCATTACTCATACGAAGCTTAGTATTCAAAGGCTTCTGGAGACTTTACCAAAATTTTGATGTAAACCGAGGATCTTGATCAAACACAATAGATATAGGTGCCCCATGAAATCATAAACATCATTAATATAAATTCTTTCCCAGTGCTCTAACAGACACTCCTCTCTTATAGGAAGAAAATGTGCTGATTTTGTGAGACGATCAACAATAACCTATATTGCATCATTCTATATAGGTGTCCTTGGTAGTACGGTGACAAAATCTATCACAATGTTATCCCACATCCATATAGTAATAAGTAGAGGTTTTATCACTCCATTTGGATGTTGTCTCTCTTCCTTCACTTATTAACAAACTAGACAACTTGACAAGTCGACAAAAATTTCCCACTTCATATTATCCAACCAGAAATTTTGCTCCAGATCTCTATACAACATGGTGCTACCTGGGTGTATAGAGAAATTAGAGCTATGAGCATCATCTAATAGTTCCTTTTTTAGCTCAGGTACAGATGTAATGCATAACTTATTCCCAAATTTCTGATCTCCTTCACCGTATAAGAACTCAACCATTCTCCCATCCTTGACAACATTAATTTTCTTGTGCAGGTTTTCATAATGAGATTGAGTGATTTTTATCTTCTTTAATAAATAGGTTTAGCAATAATTTTAAAGAGGAATGATGTTTCCATTTCCTTAAAAATTCCCAAATTCATCTTTAGAAGATCCAAGAATATAGGATCATTCTCAATCCTCATTTGAGTCATAAGTCCATGATCTTTCATGATTCATGCATCTGCAACATTATTCACCTTTTTCGGGTGGTTGTGTATTGAACAATAGTAATCTTCGAGTAACTCAAGACATCCCTTCTGCCTCATTTTGAGTTCTTTTTGTGTGAAAATTTCTTTAAAACTCTTATGGTCTATATAAATCTCACATCTCTATCCATATAGATAATGCCTTCAAATTTTCAGAGCAAAGATTACGGCCGCTAACTCAAGATCATGATTTGGATAATTTTTCTCAGAAGTCTTCAACTGTATTGATGCATAATAAATAACTTTATCATTTTTCATAAGGAAACAACCCAGTCTATTCTTTGATGAAACATTGTATATTACAAATCCACCACCTCAAGATGGAAGAGTAAAAAATGGAGCATTTACCAATATTATTTTCAATTCATAAAAGAATTCTTTAGATTATTTTGTCCACAAAATCATAACTACATTATGTTTGAGCCTTCTTATCAGGTTATCCAATCGGGAAAATTTCTGAACAAGACGTCGATAGTAACCTTCTAAGCCAATAAAACGTTATGCCTTATTTATGTTTGTTGGTGTGTGCCAATCTTGGATTGCCTTTGTCGTCACATGATCAATTATAATTCCATCCTTAGAAGCAATATGGTCTATAAAAGAACATGATTAAAGCTAAGATTCAAATTTTCTAAATATCCCATATAATTTATTTCTTATAAGAGTATTCAGAATGACCGGCAAGTGATTCTCATGGTCTTTCCTTGATTTTTGAGTATATGAGGATATCATTGATGAATACCACAACAATGTTATCAACATATTCCTTGAATACTCTATTCATAAAATCCATGAAAATAGAGGGTGCATTAGTTAGTCCAAAATGCATTATTGTAAACTCGTAATGCCCTTACCTGGTCCGAAAATGTTGTCTTATGAATATCATACTTCCTTACACACAACTGATGATATCCAGATCGAAGGTCAATCTTCAAAAAGTATTGAGCTCTATGAAGTTGATCAAATAAATCATCAATCTGGGGTAGATTATATTTATTATTTATTATAATAGCATTGATTTCCCTATAATCAATTAAAAACCTCACGGATCCATATTTCTTCTTGACAAAGAGGACAGGGGCTCCCAATGAAGAAACACTAGGTCGAATAAATCCTTTTTCACACAAATCCTCTTGATGTTTATTTATTTATACTAATTCCATAGTAGGCACTCTATAGGGAGACTTTGATATAGGTCTTTCATTAAGAAAAAAAACAATAGAGATCTCAACTTTCCTCTCGGAATGATATCCAGGTAAACCCTCTGAAAATACATCAATGTATTATTGCACTATGTGCACATCTTCAATTTGATGATTTATTTCCTTGCCCATAGATATTACATTATCTTACTCTCCAAGTATTGTATTCAGTTGAACTACAGGGGGTGGTTCTAGATAAGAATCAGGTGGGGAAGTTTCTTCTCTAAATAAAGGGGATTCTACACCATTTTCAAAAATTGTAACTTCCTTCTTCTTATAATAAATCTTTGCATCATAATTTGACAGCCAATCTATTCCGAGAATTATATCAAATTCATTCTGTGGTATAATGATAAGGTTTTCAACAAAAGAATTTTTTTTTCTGGTGGGGGACTATTCGACATGCCTTTTTTGAAATGATACATCCCCTAAGAGTGTTGACTAATAACTCCTTTATTAAATCAAATTGGATATATCAAATTTTCTTGGAAAACTGGGATGATATAAATGAATGTGATGATCCCGAATGAAATAAAGTGTTGGCTATGTTTGAGGAAAAAATTAATGTACCTGCCACCACATCATTAGAAACTTCATCCTATGCGGTTGTAATTGCATACGCTCTCCCTTGTTCTCTTAGATTTTTCTGGGCCATGTTTCCTTGGATCATTGGAAACTCATTTTCGCAATGTCCCATCTCTCTGCAATAGTATAATTGAATATCATTCAATTGTTTCTTCCCCTTGCACTCATCAGATCGATAACCCTTTTCTCCGCAGTTATAGCAGACCCCCATGCCTTCCATGAATTTCCCGAGATTATTCTTTCCACAGTTCACATGTAATTGGAATAGATTTGTTTCCTTGATCTTCTTCGGTTCTTATACATTTCCTTCTTTATCAGAGTATTGCTTGATGTCTTGGATTCCATTAAAAATATCTAATCTAGAAAATTTTGTCTCTGTTTTGATGGCAGTTGATAAAATTTCATCATATGATGAAAATGATTGAGAAGCCAATTCCCTTCGAAGACTTGGCTGAAGACCTTAAAAGAAATGATCAATCTTGTCTTCCGAGTCACGTAAGTAATCTACGACATACAAGGCCAACCTTGTGAAATTATCCTCATACTCTGCAACTCTTTCTTCATCCTTTTGTTTCATGCTAAGGAATTTTCCCTTCATTTTAGTTCATTTCTCATGAGGGAAATATTTTTAAATAATATTTCATTAAAAGTCCTCCATTACATATCTTCTATTTCTTCTTCCTCCATGGTATTCGGAATCAAAGACCACCATTGATCAACATCTCCCATGAGACAATATACTGCCAAAACCACCTTTTCATTTTCATCGTATCTTAATTCCATAAATATATTTTCAAGGGACTTGATCCATTACTCAACAACTAATGGGTTAGTAGTCCCACTAAAATATGGGGGATTCTACCGCAAGAAATGATCCAACACAGGTGTGGAATAGTTATTCGTTACAACCTGAGTAAGTTGTCCCAATATGGTCATGATCCAATCTTCTACAACATTGAATATATTGAGTTGATCAGTAGGGATATCACTACCTTGCCCATGAGTATTGATTCCACTTCTTCCATTAGACACCATTTCCAAATAATGGGATACAGTAGATTTGTATATGGATCTCAAATAGAAAATCCCTCTACAATGATTGAAATTCTCTACATAGATAATATTATAAACATGATTTATCTGAGGATAAATTTACATTAAACTCCTTCATAATGGCTTTTAATAAAAATGTGAATTATCCTAAGCATATCCCCCCCTATCGTTTCTTAACAAAGAGTGCTACAAGGCCTGTTTTCGTGCACCAATTCCTATTCAAGTCTATCTCAAAGTGGTGTTTTCGGGTTTTACCCCTAGATACATCTGTGTCATAGCTGCCTCTACCTACACGTATCTAGACAGGGACGTATTTATTAAAATATACACATAATATATTTCATACCAAAATACCAAGACATTCTTGTATGTTTAACCTCAAATACTATCGTAGGGCATTGTTCCTTACTATACATTTCCTACTCTAGTTTCCAAATTTTCTATTAAACTTCCATTGATACCAACTATAACTCCCCGACCACTCTAGGATAGAGCCGGTGCATTACATGTGATAATTTAATGGTTAAAAGGAATTAAAATCCCAAAGGAATGATCAGTTTAGTAGTCTGGAAGAAACTACATACATAGATGTAACTCAAATTACATTTTAAAGGATTACAAAATACAATAAAAACAGTATCCACAAGAACTCAATAAGAGATCTCCTCTTTGTCAAATTTTTAAAGTAAATAAATTAAAGAGGTGATCTCAAATTCTCAATAAGGGTTACAAATAGTGGAATAAAGAGTACAATAATAAGTGAATCACAATCAATATAACATAATTAATATGGCATAGAAAATATTTTATTAACTAATGTCATTAATAAACTGAGAATGAAACTATATCCAAATATTTTGTCATAGTGAAAACCTCATAGATAATAATAAAAACTGGTAATGAATAAAGATAATTATTAATAATTGGATGTCATGTATCTGGCGCATGAAACCATAATACCGTAAAAATGGTTTAGTTTTATGGGTAGATTTCCGTCTAATTTTTGGAAACAAACTCGAAGGGTTTTTCGCCAAACTGATTTGTCTCATGAGACCAACCGATTCATCGAGGGGCTGTAGCAGGCCCCTCCTTTCTCTAAATGTCCAAATAATTTTTTATACATTGATTAAATACAATATAAATATGGATTTTCAATATCCGTATAGAGTAGAGTATACAGATGCATCAATATTTCCATAAATAAAATAACATTCCAAATAAACACCGTATGTAAAATGGTTTACAGTTTTCATAACAAAATATCCATGATATGAGATTATGGATATTTAAAATAAATATAATTTCAAATGAAATTTGATCTCAAATGGGAATTAGGTACACCACATAAGTATTATTACGTTAACAATACAAAGTTAGTCACAACAAAATAGTAGTGGAGACAAAGTCTCTTACCACAATGTATTCGGTCGAATCAGATGACCAGAACATAATAACCCTCAAATGAATCATTGAATAACATAAATATAAAGATAATTTTGTTATTATATATCAAATTTAAGTACAATTATACCACGTACAAGAAATATGTGGTGAATAATGAAAATCTCACAAAAAATGAAAGTGAGATGTGAAACCACTTACAAACATTTTGGCATGGTAACGAGTGTTATTGTGAGGGATTAATGAGAGGTAAAGGGGTATTACATTATTTATATGTCACAAGGGAATTATGGAGGAGGTGAAAAAGAATACCCCTTATTTCGGAATTTATTCTAAAAGGGATCAACATAAGGAAGATTCTTGATCAAAAGTGAGAGAGAGGATCCCTTACAAATATTGTGTCAGTAGAGTGACGATAAATCAATGAAATATTTATGTGTGACAAATAAAAATCCAAAAAAATATAATTTGATATATTGTATAAAAAATAATATGTCATTCACACATATTCTTGGAGAAATGTAACCCCTGAAATAGATGTTTAACTCAGAGAATAAAAATTGAGTTATACAATCCCATACCTTATTCTTGAAGGTGTTCAAGACTAGTTATTTAAGGCTAGAATAAAAAAATTAGGCTTATTAAGTCATAATCCCATAACCCCTTCAGTATGTAAATGATTTATTATAACCCTTTTTAGTTCATTCAAGGCCTTTTTGACTAGGTATAAGGTTCAATTGTTTTGTTCGGGCTCCTTTGTTTACTTGGTTTTAAATGATCGGTTCACTTATATTCAAGTTAGGATAAATATATATGATGGATGTGGTTGTCCATAAATAAATTTGTATTCGATTTTTGAACATTTAGAAGATTGCATGGTTTTAAATTTAATTTTCTTAGTTAGAGTGAAGTCAAATTATTATATATATAACCTTAGTGACAACCATTTTGGCTAAATGGTGGGATTGATTACAATGAACATGTTTTGTTTTATAACATAATACCATTTGTACAATAGGATTACAGAACAAGAAATAGGATATATTAAATATATAATAATCTGGTTCAACCAAAACACAAAGGTTTTCATGACCATAATTAAATATCATAATAGAAATTGATTAACTTTTTTCCATAAATGTTTTAAATTAGCACATCTCAAATGGTGCTTTCATTTCATTCAAATAAATGTTTGGGGAAATGAAAGAACATAATGAAATATACCATTATCATGAAAGTC
This sequence comes from Viscum album, assembly GCA_963277665.1. Lineage (NCBI taxonomy): Eukaryota > Viridiplantae > Streptophyta > Magnoliopsida > Santalales > Viscaceae > Viscum > Viscum album. Next base: position 1,359,806,073 of record OY728162.1, on the reverse strand, counting down.
ATCCAGTACATGTAATTTACTTTTTTATCAAACTATTACGGTGATGAAAGTAACAAAGAGATAATAACTTAAAAGAAATGAAGGAATTGGAAAGAGGAATTTACCTCTTGAGATTTCCTCCTTTGAGAACCTCTTAAGGGGAGAGGTTTTTGTATTTTGAAGAATCTAGGAGATTTTAGACATGAGGGAGGATCTTGGGAAGATACTTGGGAAGAATGTTGGAAAGGAACAAGGCTTTAGTGGTGTGAGAGGAAGTGGGGGTGAGAGTTTCTTTATATAGTGGAGGGGAGGGGAGTTTCTTAATATTATAATCATTAATTTATTATTTTCTCTCAAGACAACCAATATTGAGTATTATATTACTATGAAAAGTAATATATGCTTGTGAATTCGAACCAATTGTGCTTACATCAAAAGAACATCATCAATGACTCAATTAATTCATTATTTAGCATTTATTGTGAATGATCATATTTTACTATTCATCAAAAATTTAATTATTTCAGAAAAATCCCAAAAATTCACCCTAACCATTTTTCGACGTGTAGAATCAAAAAATGAAGTCCGTTTTTCAAAAATAATTTTATAAATATGATTAATTAAATATTTAATTGAAATAAATATTTAATAAAAAAATATAAACACTTAAAATTTCTATCTTTATTTTTAAGGTTCCTAAATTCATTTACACATTCAAGGGCAAGGATACCATTTATAAGAGTCATATTACTATTCATAAGGGCATGTTACGATTCATAATGGTAGGTTACTATTCATATGGTGAGGATACTATTCACCGAAAATTATGTTTATTCTATCAGACTCTAATTATCATCTTGATCACAACCATGCATGTTAGATTTATAAAATTCAAATCACAGAGCCGAAAAAATTATGTTTTATTGCCAGGTTATGGCTGTCTCTTATAAGAAACCATGTTTTGTTCCATAGAGGATTAGTTATTCTTAAAATATAGGCAATAACTAAAATTTGTTTAATAGAAACATAATAAAAAATGTTTGGGATGCTACAAAAACATTGAACATTATGTACGGGGTAGGACGGGTGGTGGAAACGAGCAACAAAACGGATTGTTTACAGGTGTAAATGATATATTGTTAATTATGAATTAGTTTTCCAAAAATATGATAAGCAACATATATATTAACTAACTCTCATACTAGACAACGAAGATAAAGGAGCTGAATGATATGAACTCCAGCAGTGGAGACCACAGAGAAAAGAAAGCTCAAATTACATCATGCATGAAATGTGAATGGAGACACATAAGAATGTGTCTCAAGGGAACAATGAAATTATTTATGTGTTTTAATGAATAACATAATGTAATTAACTGTAGGGGGAAATTAATAGTACTATGGAAGAAAATAAAAATGATCTCGATAATCCATTTACTATAAATTGCCATACATTTAGGGGACCTAGGCATTAGATGAGTTAATTCCCTATTCTATAGGATAAGATCATGGTAAATTAAGATAATATGTGGAAATAAATCGATGGTGAAATTTTTAAATGTATTAGTGCTCAATGTTGATGAGATTACTTTTGAAAAGTTTTATATTGTAAGTGTAACCCTGCATTTTGTTATGTGAAAATGCTATTTTAGTAAGAATTATCTATTCTATTGATGATATCGTTATAAATAACAATTTGAGTTTATATTATCTTTGAATTTGAGGCAATTACAAGTTATTAAATTTTGGGATGAAAAAGCGAGGAATGAGATAACATTTGTGGTGAAATTACGTTATGGTTATTTTGAGGAATTTATCACATTTTGGGAATGATATAATATATATATTTTTTTTAAAAATGGATGACACGTAGACCGTGAGACCACCCATCGCATCAGAAAAAGGTCCAGGAATCGAACCCACAACTAGAGTGCAAATTGGGACTTATCGCCTACCACTAGACTACATGATGTCCATGGTTTGTGTGACTAATTCTTTTTATTTAAATGAATTTATTGATCAAAAAATAAGTTGATTTGGGATCTTATGTCTTATCAAAGAGATATAATTTCTATAAGAAAATGATTTGGTGATTAAGTGATAAATGTCATTTTGGAAGACGTTCGCTCTGTTGGGAACAATATATGCCCAAGGAAAATAGAATACCATGGGATTTTATTTGAGGAGTAATGGTGGTTTTTTATCTATGTTTTTATTGCAGATTTATATTGATTTGGGTTATTTATGGAAATTATTAACCTTTCATAGAGATTATGTGAATACATTATTTAATTTTATGTATGTGGCCTTAAGAGTAGTCGATGTTATTTGAAGATACAATTTCACTTGGAAGAATACATAATAAGATTCTTCTATGTTTTGGATTTCAATATTATTTTGGATTATATTGAAGGATTTTATGTTAAATTGATTAATAAATGGTTTTATTGAACTTTGTGTATTGTTGGATTAGTATTTGAAATTAATATTAGTATTTATTTCTCTAAAGGATTATCCATTTTTGGGATCATCTGAACTTGTACTAACCATTTTGGTTTTTGGTTAATCCGTAAAGACAATTTAAATAAATAGTTTATCCTTTGTGGATTATGTGATTCTCGAAATGTTTATTCGAGCTCTTCAGGTGTGACCAAGTCATGTTGAATACTCGTCAATTGAAAAAAATATGAGTTGGTGGTAAAAATTTATTAAAGGATGAAAAACATCATAAAAATTAAGTATATCAATTTCTGTTCTTGGTAAATGGCATAAAAAAATTCTCAACATTATAAAATGGAACTTAAAAGAAAAAACATTTCCATTTAATTTTCTTACTGGTAAACTAATGATCGTTTATCCATTCACAAGTTTGTGGTTTTATTATGGTTATCTATCTCCAGATCATGTTTTCTATCACTCTCCCTTAGAACTTTCCACTTACTTTATCATTCATATACATGTTTTCCAACATGGAATCCTAGTATGGGTTACTCAGGTGAGAACTGTACTTCACATTCTTTCTTTTAAAGTGATAGTTTTATTGACCCATTCTCTGATGTGGGACTTTCAGTGTAGTTCCCAATCACAATTTTAAAATTTTGACGGCACAATTTCCAAAGGTGGAGAAGAATATAACACCCAATGATTTCATAGTATGTTATTTTCTTTAAAGTATTTCAATAACTTGCACTACATGCTACACTGAGTTTGAGCTCACCACAACTAAAAAAACTAGCTGTTAAAAAAGTAGCTATAAATAGTATTAACTGGATTTTGAATTTTATATACTCCATATGATTTTAGATTCCATAGTATGTGTTTCTTAGACATAATAGAAGACCATATTCATTTATTCAGAAAAAAAAAATAATTTTTTCAAGAAAAAAGAAATATTATTTGTTAAAAAAGCAATTATACCAATTTTTAATTGAAAACCCTTTCTAAAACAAATATTGGACACTTTAATGTATTCAATTTAATGAAATTAAATTCATCATTAGAATCAGGACATAAAAATTTATTTTGGATAAATATTTTTATCTTTTCTGATAACCTTCATATTTTGATGAATACTGAAAATTCTAAATTTTAATTGAAAGAAACATTTTAAATAAAAATAATTTATAGGTTTAAATTATTAATTTTAATGGCTTGGAATTATAATTAGATTATATTTTTATCATTCAATTGAATTGATCTCATTATAAGTAATTTCAAATTTAAATTTGACATAAACACATGTCAATATTTTGATAGTTTTTACATTTTAAAAACATGTTTTCGGTTTTGAAAGTAGAAATTAATATTAATTTAATTAATAAAACATCTATGTTTTAAATTTGGTAAAATATAATTCATTATTTAACTCGAAATATCAAAATATTCTTAGGGTATATTTTTGGTATTATTTCGTAAACATTCAATTTTTGTTGAATAGTGAAAAACACTACGTTATAGTTTAAAACCAACATTTTATTAAATTAATTATTTAATTTATTTTAATTTATTTTAAATAAAAAAATTTATATAATTTTAATATAAGTTTAATATAATTCATTGGATTCATTTTATAACAAAATTAGATGTATAATATTTTATCAAACTTTTTACCGTCTTTTACCAGCCTTGTGGGAGCATTTACAAATTTGCATAAAACATTATTTTACCACTTCTAGGAATTGAGTTTCCAAAAACTGAGAGACATGGTTAATATCAGTATGTAAACTGTGTTCAATAAGATTAAAAAAATTTATTTTGAATAGTAACTTTTGACTTTTATTTACCACGGTTAAAAGTAAATAGGGTTATTAAGGAGAAATATGATATTATAATTACCTTAACAAATGTTTTAATTATATTTGACAAGTTAAATTCGACAAAAAAACATTAGGATTAATATATGATCCTTTATATCCACTTTAATTATATTATGAAATTTATTGTTATTTTATTTAATGAATAGTTAAAAGTGTAAAATTCAATGTTTAATAACAAGACCATTTATAATATAGGGTTATACATAAGATAAATTTGACGATAAATATTACTTAGAAAGATAAAATTATTTCCAACATAATGGTGGTTTATTTATAATTTTTAGAGATTAAATAATTAAATTTATCTATGACACAATGCTGATGTAGTAATTACCTTCTAAATCAAATACATAAATAGTTAATATTATAAATATTAAAATAAATAGAATTTAAACGTTTTGATTCCATAAAAAAATTTATAATTTAATTTTACTTGTTAGGGTTGATTATATAGTTTTTTAGGTGATAAGGTTGTTAGGTCTTTAACAAAAACCGAATATCAAATACTGTCAAGATTGGCAGAAATTAGTTTTTAAAACAAATACAATATTATGGGTTGATATAATATTCCTAAAAATATAAGGTTCTCTCAAAGGAATTAAATAATATTATATATTTCATTAATGAACCAATTCAGATTCTCTCGGATGTTTAAAGTAATTTTATTAACCCTATAGTGTATGAATACAAGAAGGCACGCTAAAAGTTAAACTATTTAACTATGAGTTAAATATAAAAGATATGGTTAAAATGGAATCATAAACATGAATTTAACATATTGGTTGAGATTTGATGGAACTATCCCCACCATATCTTAGAAATAAATTATTTTTGACCCATTAGATATTGAAAATGATTTTATGGTAAAATATTATTTCATGATTTTCCTAAAGTGGCCCTGACCTCTCTTATAAAAGAGTACTTCCCCTTTTATTAATTTCACAACTCGAAAGCCATTTGGCTTAGCCAAACCATTCCTGAATGACTTCCAAACTTCTATTACTTCTACCTATAAGAATTAATTTGATCATAAATTCAACCTATGGAGCCCTTTTGATCATCTCAAAAGTAAAAACCCGAAGAAGAGGTAATAATTTCACCACACTCTTACAAGTTCCTTTCTTCTTACAATTCTTCTTTATTTTTTATTTCCTTAAAAAATAATAAATTCAGTACCATACACATAATTTGATGTTATTATAAAAAGGGTATAAACATATTCCTTATTCTATCCATCCTATAAATGAAAAAGTCACCATACGGGCATACGTACGGCTTACCATCTCCACGTCGTGGTGTAGTTTCTTATACAAACACATCATTATTTGGATGGGTATAATAACGAGTAAAACTATTGAAAATAATAAATATAACATGTTATTGATTCTGTATATATGAATACCATCCAATTACATATGATTTCAACGTCAATTTAATGATATAGTGGCTTATGCGTATGTACGACTTACCATCTCCATGAACGCGATGAGATTTATCCAAATCGTAACCATTCAAGAATAATTTTCATTTTATGATTAGAAATAATGTTTAATAAATTAATATAATTTGGAATATGAGTAAAATACATCCTATACATAAAAAACATGACTTATGGAACAAATAAAATAAAGGAAAACAAATCAGTTAACAACCTTAACATTGATACTACTGAAATAGCATTAACAACGCCTTATTAGAAGATCATATATGATATTATATTTACGTTTTTGGTTCTTGTATAATTTAATAACAGTTATTTAACCATTATACAGGATTTTAACCAAACTATACTAAGGAAAAGTACAAGGAAAGGGGTTTTTGTCTCACTTCCTATTCCCGTTAGATTTAAGCTATATTGCCACAATTTCCTTTTCTGTGGTGTAAATACTGCCCATGATTGTATTATTTCTGTAATATATTTTAATTTTTGGTATTTACATATTCATTGTATGATACTTATTTCATGGGTTGTATGTTACGTAATTTACTAAATTGGTATTGGAGTTTCAAATTTCAATTTCCACTCATTGGAATTTACGCATACATCATTGATTATTTTACGCCAAGTTTATGTGTGGAATCACAATTTATTATTTATGTAGTAATCAACACATCCCTTTCAGTGGTTATACCTTTGATACACATAATCTCTCTACTGATAAATTCACATTCCATTGATATGAACATTTAAGGGTAATCTTAACTAAATTTTTATTCATTGAGTTAAACATCCAAGTCATTGGTTTTGTTTTTACAAGAATATCTGGGAAGGTAATCTGATTTATTTACACTGAATATCCAATTATATTGAGTGTAAATATATTTTCCACGCATAATTATTTTATTTATTTATCCTTAATATAAGGATGCGGTATTTATATGTTTTTTCGTCTCAATTTACATTCCTTTGAGTTTTCTTTGTAGTTATGCACCAATTCTTTTTTATATGGTGTATATACTGTCCTCTGATATATTATATCATGAATCCATTTATTCTCATGATATTATAATGTTTGTATAAATAATATTCTTTAATTACTTGTATTCAAGTGTCTCTTATTTGGATAGGAACTCTTTAACTAAAATATAGTTTTAAATGTTTTAAATATTTATTGATCTAAATATTTCTCATTAATGTACATGTTTTAGAAAAAAATTTAATTATTTATTTATATGGATATAAATGATTTGATATTAAAATTTCTTTTAAAAGATTAAATGTGGTATGAGACACATTGATTTAAAAATCTTTTTTAAACGACTTCTTTGATAAATAGTGCAACATTGAAATTTTTTCATGAAAAATGGGTTATTTCTCTCAAATATTTTTAATCACTATTTTAATATATGTAAATATCCTTCAGTGTATTTTATTCTTGATTGATGTTGATTTATCATAATAAAATCTTCTTTATTGTTTTTAATAAGTTATGTTTGACTGTGGATGTGGTATTTTTATGCCATTCATGGTTTGTGGTTAAAATATTGACATTTCGTATGCTAGTTTTAATACAAATGATTAGATTATGTTTCACCATTTCATGTGAGGAATGCATTGGACTTTTTATGTGATAGGTGGATCCTGCTATAGATCCTAGATGCATCGTTAGGTATAATAAGACAAACTAGTGTCATGGCGCAAGGCCTTGACAAAATCATATTTGTAGTCTGGGAATAAGACATTGACTATGTGGTTATAAAGTCAGGTATTATAAATTCCATCACAATGAAATTGGGTTTTGATATTACATGTGACTATTTAACTAGGATAATATTCATGCGAAAAATTAAAAGAAATTATTTGATTTATCTCTGTCATATTATGCTAGAGTTTAATTTTAAAAGGCTTGTGTTCTATTATTATTCAATGCCTTAAATGTTTATTTGTCAGTTATCATTTTTTCACCTATATTGTTATCCTTATTGAGCATATAATCTCACCCCTTTATTATGTTTCATTTTTTTCTAGGATGCGAAAAGTATATTAGAATTAACCTGTAGGAATAGGCTAAGGGATATAAGAGTGTTCGAAGGGGACACAATGTTGTTTTTTTATTTTATGATGTAATGTAAAACTATTGTATGTATCTAGTACATCCTAGGAAACTAAACTGATTGGCCTTTTGGGATATGATTCCTTGGATCATTCCAATGTTATGTGATAATGCACTGATTCTAGGTAAATGGGGTCAGGGCATTATAGTTGGTATGAGAGGAAGTTTAGTACAAACCCAAGAATCTATATTTAGAAACAAAACTCTCATTAAGAAACACTACCATAAGATGGACATTGAAAATTAGTATAGAAGAACATCCAAAAATTTGGTAATGTAAATATTATGTGGGTTTTCCAAGAAATACATCCTTGTCTGGATACGAATAGGTAGAGGTGGCTCTGGAATAGATGTACCTAGGAGTGGAAACACCAACAAGGTGTTTCTAGAATGACCTGGGGTATCCTGGTACAAGAAAATGGGCCTTTCTACACTCTGGGTTATGCCACTCCCAGATAATATGATTAAGATAATTCACATTTTCTTTAAAAACAAATTTGAAGGATTTTAATATAAGATGAGAATAAATAACCATGGTTAATTATAAGGTGTTTTAGATTTAAAAAAAGGAGTTATGATTTTCTATAAACAATTTTATGACTCACACTATGCTTTCTTATGTTAGTCAATGGATAAATTCCAAGGAAGTGATATTAACATTGAACATGATGTACAAGGTGGGAATGGTTGTGGAAATGAATAAGAAAATTGAATGATGATTGGTGAAAAATATTTCATGTTCATTCCAAATCAATTTTTCAAAAATATTATCAAAAACATATTTTTTCACAAACTCTCGAACTCCACAATGATGAGAAAGTTAGTGAATGATAATAGCTCCAGTAGTAGAGATCAAGAAGAAAAGAAATATCAATTTCTATCATGTAGGAAATGATGAAGGAGACACTGAGGAACCTGTCTAAACCGAACAAATAATTGCTTTATATGTGGGTAAGAATGAAATAAAGTAAAGAATAGTCGAGGAAAAATGAAGAGTACTATAGAAGAAAATAAAAATGATCCCAAGAATCCATGTATTGTAATTTGCTGTAAATTTAGAGGACCTGGGAATTACATGAGTGAATGCCCTATTCTATATGATAACCTCTATGTCATGGACTAACCTACATGGAAATAAATTAATGGTGAAATGTTTAAATGTATTAATACTCTTTTTTATGGGATTACATTGGAAGACTTTTCTCTTGTATGTTTAACCCTATAGTATGTTATGTGAAAATGCTATTTTTGGAAGAATTACGTAATCTATTGTTGGTATAGTTATAAATATCCATTTGTGTTTATATGATCCTTGTATTTTAGGGAATAAAATGTTATCAAATTTTTGGATGAAAATGTAAGGTATGAGATAACTTTTGTGGTGAAATTATGTTATGGTTATTTTGAAAAATTTACCTCATTTTGGGAATGTTAAAAAAATATTTTATGAAAATGGACAACATATAGATCATGTGAAAACCCATCATGTCGGACAAAGAAGTAGGAATCAAACCCACAACCAATGTGCAATTGGGATTTATCTCCTTCCACTGGACTACGTGAAGTCCATGGATAGTGTGACTAATTCGTTTTAGTTTAAAGATTTTATTTATCAACAATAAGATGATTTGGAATGTTATGCCTTATTATATTTTTAGCTTTATTATATGAAAATGATTTGGTGATTAAGTGATAAATGTTATTTTGGAAGATTTTTTCTTTGTTGGGAACTCTATATTTACATGTAAAATAGAATACTATTGTATTTCATTTGAAGAGTAATGGTGGATTTCATCTATGTTTTTATTGTGGATTTATAGATATTTGGATTGTTTATGGAAATGATTAACCTGTGATAAAGAATATGTGATCAGATTAATTACTTTTATGTATGTGACATTAATATTAGTCGATGTTATTTGGAGATACAATTTAATATTGAAGACTGCATAGTCAAATTCTACTAGGTTTTGTATTTAAATATTAGTTTGGATTATATTAATGGATTTTAGGGAAAAAATTTGTTGAATGTTATTTATTGAACATTGTTTATTGTTGTTTTAATTTAAGAAATTACAATTAGTATTTCATTCTCTAAAGTACTATACTTTTAGGGGATCATTTTATCTTGTACTAATCATTTGATTTTGGTTAATCTCTAAAGACAAGGTAAAAATATATAAGATCCTTTTTGTATTATTTGATTCTCTAAAAGTTTATTCTAGCTCTTCAGGTGTGAAAAAGTTATCTTGAATAATCATCATTTGGAAAAAATATGATTTAGTGGTAGAAATATATTAAAGGATAAAACTCTACATAAAAGTAAGTATATCTATTTATATTCATAGTAAATCCCAAAATATATTCCTCAACATTATGAAATGGAACATAAAAAAATGTTGTTCGTTTACTTTTGCTTCTTGTAAACTAATGGATATTTATCCCATCATATGTTTTTAGTTTTCTTATTGATAAATTTCTCCTGATCTTGTTTTTCTATCACTCTCAATCAGAACATTCCACATACTTTATCTTTTATATCCAGTTTTTCCTTTAGGGAATCCTAGTATGGGTTATCTTAGGTGACCTTCGTACTTCACTTTCGTTATTTTAAATTGATAGTTTTATTGAATCTTTTTTCTATGTAAGACTTTCATTGAAGTTCCCATTCCAAAATTTAAAATTTTGTGGTTGAAATTTTTAAAATGGGTGAATAATGTGACAACCCAAGATTTCATAGTATATTATTTTCTTTAATGTAATTCAATAGATTGCACTACACGGACCACTGAGTTTGAGCGCACCACGACTTATAAAACTAGCCGTTCAAAAAAGAAGTTATGAATATTATTAAATAAATTTTGAATTGTATTTACTCCATATAATTTTAGAATACCTATTTCCTGTTTTGTAGATATAATACATGAACAAATTATTATTTTCATATAAAATAAGTATTTTTCAAAAAATTATATTTGACCACCTTTTAGTGGAATACCTTTTTTAAAACAAATATTTTACACTTTTATATATTCAATTTAATGAAATTAAATTCATATATAGAATAGGAACATAAAAATCACTTTTGGATAAATTGTTTGTTCTTTTATGATAACATTCATATTTTGATGAATACTGCAAAATACTAAATTGTAATTAAAAACAACTTTTTTTAATCAAAATACGTTATATGGTTAAATTATAAATTTTAATGGTTTGGAAGTATAATTATATTATATTTTTATCATTTAATATAATATAGATCATTTTAAGTAATTTCACATTTAAATTTGACATAAACACGTGTCCATCGTTTGATAGTTTTAACTTTTTAAAAAACCACTTTTCCGTTTTGACAACAAGAATTACTTTTAAATTAATTAATTCCACTTCTATGTTTAGAATTTGGTAAAATAGAATTAATTTCTTAATTCAGAATGTCAAAATTAGCATAGGGTAGATTTTTGGTATTTTTCTGTAAATATTCAATTTTAATGAATAGTGAAAAGCACTCGGTTATAGTTTAAAACTGACTTTTTATTTAATAAATTATTTATTTAATTTAAATTTAATTTAATTAAAAATAGATATATAATACCTATATAAGTTCAATTTAATACATTGAAGCTATTTTATAATAAAATTTGATGTTTAAAATTTTATTTTAATTTTTACCTCCTTTTACCTAACTTCTAGAAGCATTTAAAAATTCACATATAAAATAGTTTTACTACTTCTATGAATTGAAATTCAAAAAAAAAGAAAAGACTTAGTTAATATCAGTAAGTAAAATTTGGTTCAATAAAATCAAAATAATTTTGGGTGAATAGTAACTTTTGACTTTTATTTACCATGGTTAAAAGTAAATAGCCTACTTAATGGTGAAAATGATATTGTAATTAAACTAACACATGTAATAAATATATTGTGTAAGTGTAATTCAACCAAAATAAACCTTGGGAATAAAATATGATCCTTTAGGTCCACTTTTATTAGATTAGGACATTTATAATTATTTTATTTATTGAAGCGTTAAAATTGTTATATTCAAAGTTTATTAACTAAAACTTTTTTAATATAGGGTCATACATAAGATAAATTAAACTATAAAAATTATTCAGAATGATAAAATTATTTCCTACATAATAGTAGTTTAATTATTAATTTTAGAGAATAAATAATTATATAAATTTATGACACAATGATGATGTACTAATTACATTGTTAATTAAATATTAAACTATTTTATATTATAAATATTTAAATAAATTGAATTTAAACGTTTCGATGCCATCCATGAATTTTATAAGTTAATATGACATGTTATGGTTGATTAGATAATTTTTTAAGTGATAAAGTTATTTTTACTTTCACAAAAACAAAATATCAAATAGATTCAAAATTGAGATAAATTAGTTTCAAAAAAAATACTATACTATTGGTTGATATAATATTCGTAAAAATATAATGATCATAAAAATAGTGAAAATATTATTATATATGTTATTAATGAACTAATTGAGGTTCTCTTGAATGTTTAGAGTAATTTTATTTACCATATAGTGTAAAAATACAAGAATACATAGTAAAAGTTAATTTAATTAACTAAGAGTTAAATCTAAAAGATATGGTTAAAATGGTACCCTAAACTTGTCTAAAAACCATTGGTTTGGAGTTTTGCGACCTATACCCACCATATATTTGAAATAAATCATTTTGGAGCCATTAGAAGCTAAAATGAATTTATTATAAAATAATATTTCATGCTTTTCCTAAAATGACCCTCACCTCTCTTATAAAAGGGTACTTCCCATTCTCTTAATTTAAAACCTCCAAAGGCATTTTGTCCTTACAAACACTTCCCGAATATCTTCCAAACTTCCCTTACATCATCTTAGATGCATTACATTGACCAGAAAGCAATCCTACAGATCTCTTTTGATTAACTCAAAACAAAACACTCGAAGAATAGATAATTTCACCACCCTCTTTCATTTTGTTAACTTCATCCACATCCTCATACTTTTTTGTTTCCATAACATATTATAAATTATCATAAATTTTACATAATATGCTGACATTATAAATATTTGACAACCATATTCTTTATTTTAGCCATCCAATAAATGACTAAGTCACCATACCTGCGTACGTAAGACATGTCGTCCCCACGTTGTGGTGTAGGTTGTTATTCAAACACATCAGTATTTGGATGGGTATAATAATGAGTATAACTAAGGTAAATAATAAATATAACATTTTAATGTTTATTTATATATGATATATCATCCAATTACGTACTATTTTACAATCAATACAATTATATTGTCGCTCGTGCCTATGTACGACTTATCATCTCCACGAACGCGATTAGAATCATTCCCCATCGTAATCATTCATGACTAATATTCATTTTATGATTAAAAATATAGTTTAAGAACTTAATATCATTCAGTATATGAGTCAAATAAAGCCTATACATAACAAACATGACTTACGTAACAAAACATATAAAGGAAACTGAATCAGTTAACAACCAAAACATGATACTACTAAAATATCATTACCAAAGCAATTTTAGAAGATCATATATGATATCATATTTATTTATTTGGTTCTAGTAGAATTATAAACAACAATTACACCATTATACAGGAGGTTAACCTACCTATTATAAAGAGAAGTACAAGTTAAGGGGTTTTCATCTCACATCTTATTCCCGTGAGATTCATGCTATATTTCCACTATTTCCTTTTGTGTGGTATATGAACTTCCCATGAAAGTATTCTTTGTGTTATATACTTTAATTTATGGGTATTTACATCTTCATTATATGATACTTCATTATTGGGTTTCATGATTTTTATGTTACCAAATTGGTTAGGGAATTTCAAATTTCAATTTCCACTCATTACGCTTTACGCATACTTCACTGATTAGTTCACTTCATGTTTATGTGTGAAATAGCTATTTATTATTTATGTAGTAATCTCCATTCCCCTTTATGTGGATATAACTTTGATACACATAATCAATCCATTGATATATTCACATTCAATTGATATGAACATTTTAAGGGTAATCTTAACTAAATATTCATTCATTAAGTTAAACATCAATGGAATTGGTTTTGCTTTTACAAGAATATGTGTGAATGTAATCGGATTAATTTACACTGAATATCCAGTTATATTGAGTGTATTTATATTTTTCACAAATAAATATTTAATTGATTAATCATTAATCTAAGGATAATTTCTTTATAAGGTATTTTGTCTCCATTTACATTCCTTTGAGACCTCTTTCTCATTTTGCACCAATTCACATTCATATGTTATATATCATGTCCTTTGACATATTATATCAAGAATAACATTATTCTCATGATATTATAATGTTTTTATTAATGATATTACACAATTACATGTATTCAATCATCTCTTATTTGGTATGTAACTCTTTCACTAAGGTATTGTTTTAAATGTTTTAAATATTTATTCCTTTAAATCATTATCATTAATGTTCATGTTTTAAAAATGGTTTTCAATATTTACTTATATGGAAATAAATGTTTTGATATTAAAATTCCTTTTAAAAGTTTCAATGTGGTATTGGACACTTTGATTCAAAAATCACTTTTAAATGTCTTCTTTGATAAATACTGCATCATTTAATTGTTTTAAAGAAAAAGGGGATATTTCTCTCATATATTTTTAATGAATATTTTCATCTATTTCAATATCATTAGGTGTATTTTATACTTTATTCAGGTTTAATTATCATGATACAATCATCCATATTGTATTTAATGAGTAATGATTGACTGTGGATGTGCTATTTTTATTCCATTCATGGATTGTGGTAATTTTTTTGACATTTCATATTTTAGTTTTAATACGGATGTTTAGATTATGTTTCACCCTTTCATTTGAGGAATTAAAAGGACTTAGTAAGTGATGGGTGGAGCCCACTATATCTCATCAATGCATCGGTAGGTCTCATAAGACAAACTAATGCCTTGACACAAGGCCTTGAAAAAATCTTATTTGTAGTCTTGGAACAAGGCATTGAATTTGTGGTTATGAAGTCTGGAATTATTCATTCACTCATTAGAAAATTGGAAATTGATCTTACCTGCGATTATTCGACTAGTATAATATTCATGCGAATAAGTAAATGGAATTATTTGATTCATCTTTTCCATATTATGATGATGTTTACATTTAAAATTCTTGTGTTTTAGTCATTTACATTGCCTTAATTTTTTTTCTTATTTATTACAGTTTCCACTGTATTGTTATACTTATTAATCATCAGAGCTCACCCATTTATTATGTTTCGTTTTTTCCCAGGATGTGATCAAGTATATTAAGATTAACCTATAGGAATAGGTTACGAGATATAAGAGTGTTACATGGGGAGACAATGCAGTTTATTTATTTCATGATGTAATTTAATACCTTTGTATGTATTTAGTACTTCCAAGTCTACTAAACTGGTTGGCCTTTCAGGACATGATTCTTTATATCATGCTAATGTTATGTAATAATGCACCGATTCTGGGTAACTATGGTCGGGGCGTTAGAATATTCATATCTTCCATTTATTCTCTCTGTTAAATATATATATATATATACTCTATCTAGTTGGTTTATGCTGGGTGAATGTGTTCCATCTAATTGATTTTTGAATCCTCATTTCTAGTCACAAGCCTATGGGGATCAGGAACACCCTTCATGTATGTGGTGGATTTGGTTGGGTACCAATTGGAGTGGGTATTTGGTATGGTCCATTACACATCATGGATTCCTAAGAAAGGAAACATAATAAGGGTGAGATCAAATGATCAGTAAGGGTTATGAAAAGTAAAATCTATCACGAATCAATAAGAATAATCCACACACAAGGGTAAATAACAAAAAATAAATTCCATGTAATTAATAAATTCCGAATTAAATGAATCGAGAGGTAATATCATTGTGAAATTCTCTTGGAAAATAATAACTAAATTCTTAACGATGGAAATTCTTTATTATTTGATTTCATGTCTCATGTATATGATACTTATATTTTCATGATATATCCTCAATATAGTTTTAAAATGATGGGTATAAACCCATTTAAATAATGTTGGTTAACTAATTTATCTCATGAGATGTGTTGATGCAATGACAGGCAACTTATAACTAGGCCTCTCTCATGTATTCATTTCAAAAGCACTCTGCCTATATCAACTAATCTATTTAATTCTTCATCAATGTTCCTTATCATCCAATATAATTAATGTGTAAAGAATACAAATTTTTCAATATTTACTTAGATACAAAATCATTCAATGTAGAGAACTATATGAAAAAATGAGATAATTTTTGATAAATAAACATATCCATGATAAATAATAAGGATATTTAGCGGAAATATTAAGTAAAATGATATTAGAAAAATAAATGTTTCAATGAAAAGTTGATTACTATAAAAAAGAATCCTGAACTTCTATGTGAATACTTTACTATGTATAAATTTCCATTAATATACAAATAATTAATAAGGATATTATCGATATAATAAATACCCTATGGAGTAATAATAAATTTGACTTGTTTTTTATGAATAAAAATACCATTATAAGATTTTAAAAAATAGTAATTAAGAAAATATCTTATGCATTTGGAAAATGAATTTTTAAAACTAAAATACCATTAAAAATTTTGAAATACATTTAATTGCATATAATATTTGAAAAATATAAATTAATCATTAAATCATTGAGTGGTCTGGATGGCTGGAAAATATGTTCAAGATATATATATTAAAGAAAATATTCCCTTCACTTTTCAGCAAAATCACAATGTTTAATGTTTTGAAAATGAATTAAATTTTCCTTTGAATTTTCCTTAAAAATTAAAATGGGAATAAATCATATGATAAGTTATTTTTTAAATGGTCAAAAACATTTTTTAATTAATTTTTATGAAATAGGTTTTTGTTAGAAAATGTATTTTTGACCGACGAATGAAATGATGTTTGATTTAAAAAAACAATTCTTAATTATTTTAGGTACCAAATAGTGTGAAAGGGTCATATTACTTGAAAATTTTAATGAATAAATAAATGATAATTAAATTAAATGGTATATTAAATAATGATCAAAAAATTTTGTTCAATGAAAATTCAAATATAAATAATCCTGATTAAAATGAGATTGTGAAATAAACCCTTGAAAATATCATAAAGTGGAAATGAAAATTAACTATTGAATTGATTATGAGTTTAAAATTTAAATTGACAAAAATATTGGAAATTAAAAATAATATAATAACAAGTCATTTCACACCTATTCATTTAATTTCCATGATGATGATGTGATATAATCTAGGGAAAAGAAATTGAGTTATGAAACTCTTAACCACTTAGTAACTTTTAAATAAAATTCTTGGGGATGAAATAATAAAAATTGAAACTTAAAATTCCACGAATTATTAATTATTGGTGATATTACATGTTAAATAGATACTATATAAACAATATAAAATAAATTTGTGTAGAACATACAAATGATCCTTAATGAAATGAAATTGAGAAAATATCTTTTACATCAGGCTTCCTTTTAGATGAATGTGATTTACCCAAAATTATAGTTATTTTAACCATTTTTATTAAGTTATAAAAGAACTATATTTATATTTATAATGACATATTTAATCATTTTATAAAATCTAATAATCCGTTCATTAATTACCATTCATTATTTTCATTGTTTCAGGTGTCAATTGCCTTGTTTTTTCATGCGTGTTTTGTTATGAACGATTTAGTTCTTGTGCATATTATATACTTCCATATTTTCTTAATAATATTAATGAAATAATTATCATATTTATATATGAATTATACTTTAAATTACCATCATGTAATATGTTTTTGAGAAATGAAGTTTTTTATGGTCAAAGAGATGGTAGGTAGTACGTGCGCATGGGTAACGTTTCCATTTTTCAACGATCACTATGGAAAATATATAGGTAATATTTTATATTTTAATAATTATCATATTATCATAAATACTATATTATCTCCATAAATATACTTATATATATCATCTGTGTGTTCTAGTGATAAAAATAGATTCACATCGATTCGTGAAGGTGGTTGTCCAGACATACGTAAATCAACATTTTAACTTTAAGTGAATGAAAATGATACAAAAAAAGTTATATTATCTATACAAAAGGATAATTATTCCATGAGTATCATAATTATTTCATTTATATCAAATATATTTATTAATAGTTTCCTTATTACCTCTAATATAAAGAGTAAGTAAAAAATGAATGACTTGGCTTCATTAGGTAGTAGTCCTCTGTACACACGAGTGACGTTATTGTATCTCATTTAAGAATGGAAAGTAAATATATACCTATATATATGTGTGACATAATGACTTTAGAGGTAAAATTATGTTATAAATAACCAATATATACTTTATATCCATCATCATACCCAACTGTTATTTGGGGAAATGGGAAAAAAATGACATCAGTTTTCGAGATGGTAGTCCACCGTACACATGAATAATGATTTCTCAACCCATTTGATGGAAGTAGGGATGGTTTTTTTAATTAACCTAATATATAAAATATATAAGTATATGGATTTCAATTACGTTATTATATCATCATGGTTTTATAATAATTGATGTTAGAGGAGTGCAAAACAAAATAAAATTGCTCATTGAAGAATGTCACCTCTTTTTTGGGTAAACATGTTCGGTTGGCACCAAAATCCTTCCTAGTTTGGATTTATTATCAAATTAATGATTATTGTATGATATGATGAAATTTATTTTTTGTGATTTGGGGAGTTATTTTCCAAACGAAAAGGGTTTTATGATGTGATGGTGAGAAGATAGGGGTCACTGTTTAAAAGTGAGGTGAGTGGAACACAAGTAGTTTTTGAATAGAAAAATATGCACCCATGTTTTTCACATACTACAGGGGTATATAATGGAAAATTAACAATACATATATATTATAAGGACAAAATAATTCCATCCAAGATTTGTTATATAAGTTTTTATATCTTTTTATCCCATGTTATTTAGTGCCCACCCCCCCCCCCCCCGATAAATTCTTTTTTTTTCATAATCATGGAAAATAATTTAACTATTTTCACAATTAATTTTTCCCAAAAGAAATTTGTTGACCTTATTAGATAATATAAATTATTCTGACTCCATATATACAAACCATTTTTAAATTTTCCATTCAGATAAGTGGAATATTTTTATTTAAAATTAATCTCACATACGCGATGACAAATAGAGTTTGAAACTCAAAATATTCGAAATTAATAAAGGTTTTCATACCCAAATTCACTATAAAAATAATTAAAATGACATAAACTGAGTTAATGGGTATATAATTAAACTTATTTAACATTAAAATCAATTTAAAATATATTTTAACCTTGTAAATTACATAAAATTAAGTGCAGAATTCAATTAAAAATATGTATTTTCCACAATTCATAAAAAAAATAAACATTTCAAAAAAACCATAAATTATCCCTAATATAATTTTGATATAATAATTTAAAAAATTAATTTATGTTTTTAAAATAAAATTTTATAAAATTTTTAAAAATATATTTTAAATTAACATAGTAAAAAAAGACTAATATGTAATTTAGAATGGATATAATTTTCCAAATAACACTTCTTTTCCATTTAAATGATTTAAAATGAATAGATAACCATGATTTAAATAAATAGTAGATATTGATCATAACATCCAATTTATTAGCTAGGATATAATTGAAATGTTTAAATAATAATATTTTAATTGAGTATCATGTTTTGTTAAAACTTAGTGTTGTGTGAATTGGAATATATTAAGGATATAAAATTTATTTGAAAATAAATATATTATCAAGTATCAGGATGATATATTCCATTATTCACATGGATTTGTTTTTCATACATGATATTGATATATAATTTTAATATTTTAAAATCACATAGAGTTACATAAGATAACCCGAGCATAACATATATAAATATTACATCATTTTAGATGAATAATCAATACATTATATAATATTACAGGCCCAAGGATAATGGTTGTTTATTTTATTTAGAGGGTAGATATACAACAAACTTATTTCAGAAATTATCTTCAGAACATATCACAATTTTCTTCTCCTATAGTAACTTTCCTATAAATTTAATAATTAATAACATTCTACAAAACATTATGAAGAAAGAAGTAATTGAAAGGGTGAGCTCATATTTTATTTATGGGTAAACAATAAAGATATCACACATTGATCATAAGTGAGAATAATATAAATATAATCGTAATAGAAAATGATCATAATTTACAAAAATCATACCCATTCAGTGAAATATCATTAATAATGGCATCCAGAGGTATCATAATAAAATAAATAACTCCTTAGTGTGTGAGAATAATCATCAATCACTCATGATGTGTTATAATATATTATAGACATAAGACATATGTTTGTTTCATACACATAATCATGGATAATTTTTTATTTGTACAAGGATAACTACAATGAAAATCATTATTTATAGGTCTCACCCTCCATTTCATCATTTCCTTGGTCAAGGTCCACTCCAAAGATTATACTATTAAAAAAATCCCCCTATTTAATTAGGTTCACTCTCCATTATAGTTTTTATTATCAGAGGTGATATCCCTCATAACCAAATGCATTGTACAACCAATAATTTTTGGCCCACACATCAAATAAAAAAACCTAAAAAATGTGTTAAAAAATATCATAAAACATTCATCATATCATCAAATAATAACCTCAAGAAATGAATTTGGTTTTATAATAATTTAATTGTTTCATAAAAGCATATCATATTGAAAAGAAATAGTTTTCAAAAATATTTCATGAGAACTTAATTAACCTGTAGGAATAAAATGAGATTTATAGAATCATCCATAAATCCTCATCATCATAATACATACAAATAAATTAAGTGGATTTCATCATAAAACTATATCTAACATGATCTATAATAATACATAAAATATGTTATTATAGATTAAAAATTACATTTAAAATAATATTAAAACCATTTCATGAAAACAAGTGAAAAATATCCCTCCATTTTGATTACATTTCATCTAAAAATATCTAGAATTATAACAATTTTATTTTCGATGAAAATATATAGGGAAAGTTGTAATAGATAATTTAAATAAAAGAATGGTATTGATGGTGGAAAAATAAGGTCAAACCGTATATAATAAAAGAGAACATATTTTTCACACTTTTGTAACAAATAAAAGCGAGTTGTTTCAAAAATACTTCATTAAATATATTTATTTCTTAAAAACTAATTGAAGTTAAATGTACTGGAAATAAAATTATGAAGCAAAATTCAATTTCAGGTAAATTAATCAATAAATTCCTGTTGAATAGAATGAATATGGTTCAATATGTTCGACAACCAAAGAGGAAATAAGGTCAACTTTTCATTAAAAGAATTTACTTGATCATTTTACAACCAAAAAAATTAAAATGGGAAAAATAATTAATAATTTTTGTAGTAACCATATGGGAATAAAATATAATATTTCTAATTTATAGGATCCATATAATTTCCATCATTTAATATTTAGAATTTATAATACCAAAAACTAATAATATTATAATCTTATCCATTACCTCAAGTACCTTATTTCATTGAAACTGTTCAAATATACTAAATAATAAATATATATTTATTATATATATATATATATTATAGAACCATATTCATTCATAAATAATTATGAACCATTCCTTTGTGATTTCTAATTATCCTTTTTTATCTTTTTCTTTGTTAAAATGAAGATTGAGGTAAAAGATCCTCCCTTTTTTCATGCATGTTTTGGTTCAATTATTCCAGTACATGAACATTGGTCATGGTTTCATCATATAATAAATTTTAATCACGAAATAAATTTCAAATTTATTCATAATAAAGACATTTATAATTATTAATTTATATTAGTGATGAAAAATGAATTGCATCACTTCCTGGAGATGGTAGTTTATACGTATGCCCAAGCAGTGTTTACACATTTCAATAGATTGAATAAAAGGAAGGTAAATAAAATTTAACATTTAGATAATAATTATAATATCATATATATCATATATATTAATTATATCTATCCATATTACTAGTCATGTAATTCAAAAATGGAAAACGAATTACATTTTTTTTGGAGGTCAGCACCTACTCATATGCATAAGCAGAATTATCATTTTTTGATGGATGGAAAGCAAAAAAGGGAGATGAGAAATTATAATTGTAGATTCATAATTATTTCCTATTTATCATATATATATATAACCATTTAATCCATCATAATATTCAATTACAAATGGTGATGATGAAAAGTAAAATGCATATCTTCGTGAGGTGGTAGTCTGTATGTACCCATGAACTATGATTTTACTTTCCATATTCATAGTGATTGAAATGGATAAAGGATTCATAATTAAAATACAAAATCTTAGTATATGGTACATAATTTTTTTATTATATCATCATGTTTAGCATATAATTTTATAAGGTATAAGAAGAAATAAAATGAAAATACCCAGTTAAGAGCCATACCTCTTATTTGGACAGCCTCCTTAATATTATACCTAAAAAATTATTAGGATAGTATTATGATCCAAATAAGAAATATATTAAATGTGTAGGTTTGTAATGAAGTTATATAGGTATGTATATTCAAATATAAGATGATCATGAAGTGTAAGAAGATGAATAGTTTTTGTGTCTTTTTGTAAAGGAGGGAGATGAAAAACATGGAATTTTTAAAAGGATTAAATATATATAAATATATTAATCTAGAACAAAAGATCCAAAATGAATCATAATTAAACATTATATGATATTATTTTAAAATATGACTATATAATAGGGTTTATACATGTTCTTATTCTATTATAATAACTATAATTTTTTATCTAACCCTTTAAACCTGTTTTAGGTCTTACCATGTAAACTAATTATTCACCAACGTTACTATTAATAATTAAAAAAATTAAGTTGACCATATTATATAATATTAATTACTATCATTATAAATATTATTATAATATTAATATAATAAATTTATATAAGCGGAAAAATTCATTTTAAAATAAGTGTGAAAAACACAAAAAAAATTGTTATTAGAAAAACACATTTTAAGCGTAAAATTGAGTTTACCTTTATTAAATTCTAGGTAAAAACTATAAGATAAGTATTAAATTATATTATTATATATTATATATATATATATTAATTAAATATATTTATATTTAAATAAATAGTTCAAAATAATATATATTTTAGGAAAAAATCCACCCTTTTCCATCAAATGTTCCATTTTAATTTATAACCACTTGAAAACTAATGAATTCATTTTATACATATATAAAAAAAATGTTTTAATTATTTAGTAATTCTTATTAATCATTTAAAATAAAATGTATTGGGGATAACGATAACATTAAATAAAAATAATTCTATAATATATCACATATTGTTTAAACTCGGTGTTGCATATAATGGAAGATATAGATCAATTTGAATTTATTAAAGAGAAATATATCATAAGTTATTGGGGAGTTATAAAATTCTAAACATTTATGATTCTTTCAAGATTATGTTATATTTTTATGGATGGATGGATAACTTGAGATGTGTTTGTGTAATTTATTAATAGTTATAGGATGGAGTGCCCTAGGTGCAATATTTACTCGGTTCAAGGAATTGAGGGTTACGAAAGTGTTCAATTTTATATATTTATATATACATATATAATAAAACATTGTTTCTTGGGTGAGATACCCAAGGTTAACGTGGTACCTAGGTATGGGGATCCATGACTCCCAAATATATGAATCCTATTTCTTATATATGTGATGTAATTATATCTGTATGTTTAAATGGATAAATCATGGGTCATATGGCATGGTGGGAATGGGTATTTGTGTAATACGACACTGATACCTATTTCTTGTTGGGAGTGAAACCCTTGATTGTCTGATATATTATGGTTCTAGGAAAGAGGATTCTTTAGATTGTTTCATTATGTTCTTGTGATGGGTATATTTTTTCCCACGTGAATTCTTATACTCTTGGGATGGGTATATATTCCCCGACTAGATTATAAAATTCTAGGGATGAGTATATTTCCCCTATGAGGATTCTTGTGTTCTGGGATTAGAAATATTTCCCTTTAATGGTTACCACTGCACAATAACACTTTGATGATGTTCATAGTAGGTTCAATCTTCAACTATTGGTTCTAGTGAAGAGCATGGACCCTCGGAGTGGTTAGTGTGAGTTGCATAGAGATACTCTAACACTTACCAAACTAGGAAAGGCCATGTATTGATGTGTTAATACCTGATGATTTGATGTTTCTTCAAGTTATTCCTTCAAGTTATGTTTCTAGGGTGGGTATGTTGCCCGAGCCTGAATGCACTATATATATATATGAATTACATGCACATCAATTTAATCACAACAAAACACAATATAGATGAGGCATTAGGGATTATTTACTTGGTCATTGAACATACCCCCTAGTCATGTGTATGATATTTCTTTCAATGAATGTGGAAAAACATCATGCTTTCTCTAAGGAAAAAAGTGATTCATGTACATGGATACACAATATAGGACTGAGAGGTTTTAGTGGATGTGGAATTGGTAGGTCAGATAAGTGAGTTATGCCAATGTCCAAATTATATTTTATTATAATTTATTCTAAATCATGTATTTACCTATATTCCATTAAATTATATGAATTTTGTTATTCCATTTTTAACTTTTATGAGTCTATTTTGTATTTATTCATCATATATATAGTTTTACTAATTCAAATTCTAGAAGGTTGTGGTCATGTGGGATCTATATTTTATATTATTGGATTTGTGGATGTTTTTTATACAGGCAGGTCATGAATTTTTTTCATTATATTCAATCATGATCCTTGTGCATTATGTTAGAGGGAATAGTCTCCAACTGATTACTCCATTCCCCGTCCACTGTTTGTCAACAAATAACATATGGGGTGGCATGATTAAGGTCATATAGCTACCCCCACCCTTGTTCATTTTATTTGATCTATTCTAGGTAATTAAAAAATTGTATTCTAGAAAATTTTATGATTTGAATGTTTTTGATATACATAGAGATAGGTTATCAGGACTTAGGAGGTAAACCAATAATATTCTTGTCCAACATAACAATTGTTGAAACAATTTGTTTCGAAGGTATGTCCAGTGTTAGTACTTGGAAATATTGGATTCAAATGATCTATTTTGGATTGAGAATCCTAATTATCAATATATGAGACTCAGGGTGACTCATAGGGCTTGGATGGGAACTAGTGATTTGTTCATGAATCAGAATAAAAAAAATTTGAGTTCAGGATATATGGTCTAATGGGTGGTATTGTATGAAATTTTCACTCATTGAATATATTATTAACTGTAGGATGATAGAATATAATAGATGATTTATTTGATTTCTTATAATCGGAAAGATCAATATTGATTCGAAGGGATTTTTGTTTTTATTTGATTGTCAAGTTTGTAGATAATATTGCAACGGTTAATTTTTGATTGGTTTATGTGGTGTGTAGACAGAAATCGGTATTTTTTAATCCGGTTTAGTAGATTTTATATTGTTTATTAGGGGATTATTTTATTTTTTATCTGTTAGGTGGATAAACCATCGATATTTTGAGAAAGTCACATATGGAGGGATCATGTGACGGTTGTTTGGATTTTGTACTCGGATATATGTTTTGTTGATTTTATAATTTATACCACTTTTGGTTCATTATTGGTAGGTGATTCCTATAGTGGGTGACCAAAAATAGTTGGAATTATAAACTGTTAGTAGAGTCATATGGTGGGGAGTAACATTGGACGCTGGATGTGTCATATATTGTAACATTATTGTTATGGGATTGATAGGTTTAGTTGAGCAGAATCTAGGAATTTGGGATCAGGATTTTTTGATTGGATCATAGGTATAAATGAGGTGATCAAGTTTAGTATTTTTTTATCATGAATGAGAAGATATGAGTAGTATATATCAGTTTTTTTGATAAACCAGTGTGATTATAAGGATACTCTAATGGAGGAGTGAATCCATCATTCATAGAATTGTAAACCTCGTGTCGTGTCAGAGGTGTAGTGGAACTGGTTAGTGGATAGTGGAAATGGAAGTGTAATTTTGGTGAGTGTATGGACTATAGTTGAAATTTAGTTATAGTGTTGGATGTATTTTATGTGTTGGATACAATATTAGGATATAGGTAGTGTGACACTAGAGTTGGTCGAGTGGGTTGTGATTTTGTGATTATGGGTAGAGAATTATAGTAACATGGATGATCTAATGATTCATCCATGTAAATTCACTTGCAATAAATATTAAACTCTATTATGGATATTCATATGGCTCAATGAATCATTTAGGAGTTAAGGAAAATTGATTATCTTTGGATAAGTGGTGATGCATCAACAGATGAGGTTGCTAATTTTTATGGAATATTCAACCTAAATAGGTACAATTGATGATCTTTTAGAAATGGATACGGTGAGGTGGAAACCACATTGGCAACACCATTATTTACAGGGTCGGGTTGGTAAATCATTACACCAATCCATTGGCGGAAACTAAAGTGTCCAAGTGTAGTGGTTAGAGTTTTAAAGAAAATGTGAATATTCCTTTAGGAGGTGTAACACAACTGATTTGTAGTAAATTGATAGCGTAGTTAGTTTGGATATGATGGAAGATGCACTAACTTGGTTTCTCTATGAGAAGAAGTGTTATAGTGAGTATATTATAAAACACCACTGCTCACATGGAAATAAATTATAGAGAAGATTTGAATTTTTTATTTTAGATCAGGGGATGTAATGAAAATAGATATTTATTTGTGAATGATAATGCTTTTATGTGGCTATGTTTTGAAGGAATGTCAGGAGTAGATCACACCCCATTGGTCACAGTTTTCCTGGTTGGATGATTCTCGTTGAGATTTTAGGAATTATTCATAATTGATAAATTTTTTAAATTAATTATAAATTATTATAAATTAATTGAATAATTAATTATTAATTATTTGTAATTAATTATTGTATATCGCGACTTGAGATTGGTTTCCATGAGAAAACAAAATTCATGGATGTTTCTAGTTTGGGATATAGAGGCATACATTTTAATCAAATGACAACATTTTATATTGATGGCATAATTTTATTTCAGTCTAATTATTAATTGCATATTTTCTATTCACTAGATCTCGTTATTATTACATGTTTCATGATTCATGGATTGTTTAGTTCTTCTATATATTGGTATGAATTCACATCAACCTAATTATTATCTTGAACTACCTAACATTATAAATGGATTTATTTTATAGACTTGGTTAAATGCATGTTGGTATCCCTAATTATGGATTTCATAGGGGTTTTATCTGTTTTCAAAGAACAAGTTATTTTACATTTTTACATAATTTTTAATAAGGGGGTTTGAATCAAATAGAATTTTAAAGGAAAATCTATGATTTGGTAAATAGGATTTGAAATGGTATTTCCAAATGAGAATAGGTTTTCTAAATACTTTTTTGTGCATTTTTTCGAGGGCCTTGTGTGAATAGTATAAAAGGTGACGACATTTCAAAATCACATTTAAAGATGAATTCGAATTGTTTTTAGAGGTAATCCAGATGTTATTCATTACAATGTTTTGATAATGATGTGTTAGTAATGACCTAACATTTAATGATGGTATGGATCCTATTTTTTTTAGTTCATTTCTTTGGATTTGAACTAATATTAATGACTAGTAAGGATATGGAGGAAATGACGGGGTCGGGACTTGTTCGAAGCCTAGAGCCATTTATTTGAAGAAAACGGATGGGCGTCATGGTTAGAAAAAATTGTGCTTACCATGTTGTAATGTTTGAGTAATCTGTGTGAGGTAATCTCATGAACTATCTGTGGAAATATTGTTTTATGAAATTTTTTGTCCTAGGATACATTCTTGTGTGATTTATATTGACATTTTAATAGAGGTGAAGTGATTTTTAGGGGAAAAATTTGTCTAATCGTGATTTATAACCTTGTGAGGGGGGTCTTGAGGAAGCATTTGGCATATGATTGGAGCAATGGTTGGCCAACCATGCGAATGAACTGTAAAACCCCTTTATTATCGGTGAAATGATCACTTTTCTCCTAAGATATTCAAATTTTTATAGCCCTCATTAATTTTAGTTTCTTCGTAAGTGGCCACTATTTTTCTCTCATTGGATCACACCCATGGAGTCCTCATAGGCTTTGACATAATTCCTATGTATGATGTCTCATTCGAGTGTTGTTTGTCTCATTGGATTTCCATATGTGATTTATTCATTCATAGTCACCATTATCAAATTATCTTCTCATCAATGGAGTAATTTTGTTGCAGGATATTATGTTCTATTTTTAGCGTATTCATTCATTCAAACATTTTCTTCTAATATAGAGAAAATTAGAGGCCCAAATTTGAATTTAGTTCTTATAATGGTTTAAGGTAGGTGGTCTATGTAATTTCTCTCATGTTTGGTTGTTTATACGCCATTACAATTGTACCAAACACCATATTTTCCTGGTGATGCTACCAAAATTAATACACCAGTTATTTAAAAATTTTATTCATATTTAAAACATTTTTGGAACCATTATATAAGGTTGGAGGTTATTTACTTAAACCTATATCTCTAATAGGGTGGTTCCTACTCTTTTATCATAAATATTCCACCCTTGGTGTGGTTTGAGTTTAACTTCCATTATTGGGAAATAAATACTGTAATAAGGTGAATTGTTAAAGTTTGTAAGAAGCTTAGATGACATTGTCATTTGTATAAGAAAGGTATGAAATGGATTATACCATGAAATTTATATGATTATGAAGTTATTAATGAAATGATAAATGAAATGGTGTATGAAATAATGATTAAACTGTTTATGATGATAATGGGGACTATGTGGTACATCATTGATGACAGAAATGGATGTCAGGGACATTTATACTCTATAGATATAATGACTTATTAGGGTCACATGGACATTTTAAATACTTGTATATAAGGGATTATTGGTATGACTTATACATTTCTACTATATGGATAATATGACTTGTTATTAGACCTTAGGAATTAATACTTCATGGTTTTGATGAATTATTAGGATGTCCTGAACTTTTGTTTTCCTCGACTCTAATGAATTTTAAGTATTCTGTGGACTTCAATACTCCATGGAACTAAAAAATTATTAGGATATCCTATAAATTTATACCCAATATATATGAAAACTTATTTGGATGTCTTGGACTTTTCTAATCCTTAGATCCTGAACTATGTATGGTTGATAATTGATTACAAGGAATTGGTTGTTGAGTATTCTTACTATTCAATATAGATATTCCATATGATTCTTTTTCTTGATAAAAGTATGCCGATATAAACTGGACAGTATCACCTTTACTTTTATTTCCTTACTACTATTATATCTGAACACTAATTATGTTTATATGCATAGAATGGACTTTCTGTAGACAATATTGGTGGTGGCCTAATGAGTGATATCTCAAACCTTTTTTGGGCCACTGTAGGGTACCCGGACAGACATCAAGGATATATGTAAGGATAGAGGAATGCATCCATATGGTGATTGTAACACCCTGAGATATTATGATAAATATTCTTTTTAATTTCTTTGATATCTTGTGTTGTACGCAACACCATGATTAGCGTGCACTATACGCAACACCATATTATATTATAGTAAATACAAACACAATTATTGGCTTGTGTTTCACGGAAGAGCGTCCTTCCTCAATAGAAAGTGTTGTGCGCAATACCGAGTTTCAATAAACAATGATATATTGTTATAATATTATTATAAACTAGCTGTTATAAGTAGTATTAACCACATTTTGAATTTTACTACATTATCATTCATCTTACACATATTCCTGAACATGGTATGGGAACAAAATAAATTTTTTGGGTAAATGAAGTATTTATAAAAAAATGCAGTTTTCTCACCTTTTGATGGTGCATCCACTATAAATATAGTTCCTTAAATAGTTATAAGTTCAATTTGTTAAAAAACATATCGATTGCAAAAAGGACATAAGAATTTACTTTTGAAATTTTTTTTATATTTTTCTGATAGCTTTTATATTTTGATGAATAATAAAATATTCTAAATATTATTTAAAAACAAATTTTTTAATCATTATAATTTATATTTTTAAATTATAATATTTAATTTTTTTATGTTATAAATACAATATATTTTTACAATTTAATATAATCCATGTAATTATCATTAAATTTACATTGAATTCATAGGTAAAATAATTTCAATCTTGTGCAGTGTTTTAACTAATAAAACCCATTTTCTCAACAAGAGGAATAATTTTATATTATATACCTCTAATTCAATGTATTGAATTTAGAAAACTTTATTCCATATTTGGAATCCTTGGGGTCAAATTAGGTTAATTGGATACGTTTTATTTTTGGTCATTATGAATAGTAACTCTTGTAAATTTTATTTACCACACTTATATGTAAATTATGTAATTAAGGGTTAAAATAATATTATAAAATTACTCTAACATTTGACTTAATATAATTTTATGATCATATTTCGTCCTAAAACATACTTGGGTCGAAATGGAATCTATTAGAACCCACTTGTACGTGTTTAAGACCTTTAATTTATTTTACTTAAAGGAAAGTGAAATATGTCTCACTAAAACATTAACAAAAAAGTATTTTAAATAAATGTTTTTATAGAATATAAATATGATTATAAATATTAATTTGAAATATAAATGTTTTTTCTTTATCATGGTGATTTATTTGTAATTTTTAATTAATATATAATTACCCTAATAGCTTACAGATTAATGATGCCGAAATTATTTATTAAGTAAAATATCTATAATATAGCTTTTATTAAAATACTAATACCAATAAAAAGGCCCGTACACTTGACCAAGACTTATTGGTAGATTAATATACACTATAAGCATACAATTGTAGACGTTCGGACCATTTGGAGTATTATAAAACAGATTGTGACATTTATATTATTTTATTTTTAATGATGTCAAAGTTGTCATCTTTATAATTTAATAAACGTATCATTTTAAAAGTTAGGTGTTTTAGAAGATAAATTCGACTAAAAGTATTATTATGAAATATATTAGTTTTATCTTATTCATATTATTTTAATTTTAATTTTTATGCAACAAATCAGTATGTTAAATAATCATTCAAAAAATTTGTATTATTTATTTTATTAAGAGAAATATCAAATAAATGGTTTTAAAAATATTAAAATAAATATTATATGAGCTAATTAATGTTCTAAAAATAATTTCTGGATTCATAAGACATGTTAGGAATATATAAAATATATTTTTTTCTAATATATACTCTTTGTGGGTTTTATTTATATTCAAATAATTTAATAGTGTCCAAATTGACAATATTGATATTTTATAAAAATAACATATTATTAAATTGTTTAAAAATCACAAAAAAATATAAAAATTGTAAATTGAATTTTATATTGTCTAATATGTCATAAAGTATCAAATTATGGACAATTCACAACCCATAAGTAAGTATACATAGCAATTTACAATTTAGAATATTACTACAACAATTAAAATTAAAAAGATTAAATAAGGATAAATAAAATTGGTAAGTTTTAAAACAATTTCCCGACATGACTAAATTTTATTTGATGATGCGATTACAATACCATATCATCTCATATTTTAATTTGAGTCATTTTTGGGGTTTTTATGTGGGGCTTGAGTTTATTATAAATTGGTATTTTTGAGGTTTCCAAAAGTACCTCTCTCCTCTCTTTTAAAAAGGAACCTCCTCCCTCTATTCTTCACCCTATTTTATGCCTTAAAGCTCGTAAAACACCTGCCAATTAATTTTCTAAACCCATATTGTTATATTATAGAGGTTCTGGTATTCTAAAAAGACCAACTCTAGTGCCCTAAGTTGAAGTTTAAAAGAGGCACGTCAAGGAAGAGGTAATCTCTTCTACTGGTTCTTTCAAGTTCCATTCTTCTTCTACATCCTCTTATTTAGTTGTTTCATTATAAATTAATAAATTCAGTATCACTAATATACTGATATGTTATTATAAATATTAAATAACCCTATTTCACCTTCTATCCATCCTATGAAAAACGAAATCACCGTGCGTGCCAAGGTACGACTTACCGTCTCCACACCGTGGTGTAATTTATTTCTCCACCACCACCATATTTGGATGGGTATAATGGTGGAAATAAAAACAATATATGATTATTATAACATCATACTAATTATAATATATTATATCATCCACTCCAATTCCATTCAATAATTATGGGAATGATATCATCGATCGTGCGTACATACAGATTAACATCCTCACGATGCGATGCGATTCATTCTCAATGTTAACCATTCATGAATGATTATAAAGTATATATAATATGTAATTATGAGATAAATGACATATTAATTCTATTATATATATATATATATTTCATTTACTTCCATTCAATTTAAAAAGGAAATGAAAACAACATTCTTGCATGCGTACGACCAACCGTCTCCATGAACGGTGTATTTCATTCCATTTGTCCATCTATTATATATAGTAATATTCATAATATATATTATATAAAAATCAAGAGTTACATTCTAGAAATATTTAATGCTGATCTATGTAATCATATGAATAATTACAATTAAAAACAAGTAGGATAAATGATATGATTTTACCCAAAACGCTGCTTTAACATGGAATTGACAATTGAACGGGTAATATAAAGTTTTAAGTGAATCATGTAAGATATCATAACTATTATTATGGTTCTGTTATAAGTTAATAATATTTTTAAACCCACTATATAGGAGTCTCAGACACATATGGTAGAAATTGGACATAAGGTAAGGGATAATTATCCCAATCTCGTTCTTATCTGAGATTGTTTATTCGTAAGTATTTACTGGGGTTATGTTTATCATCCATATCCATGTTTTGTCGAAATGTTTTCATAAAATGATTAATAATCTTCCATGTATGTTTAAAGTCATTTTAATCATTTTTTGACTTTTACCACATGGTATAGAAGGAATCTTTCTTTTTTTTACCATACAAGGTACTTTTTGACTTTTCCGTCATAAGTACGAGAAGAATGTTTTTTACTTATACAACATGAAATAATTTTTAAGATTTCATAACGCCATATTTTCATGAAGATTAAAATACAATATTTCATGAGTATTTTCACCAAAATTCTTTTATTTTAAAATTTCATGGCATTTTGAGGAATGAAAATGATTTGAAAGAATAAAGGACATTTTCCTCAAGAATTTATTTCAAGTGTTTTATCAAAACTACTTTCCATATAAGATGACATTATTTAAAATTGTTATGTTTCAAGAATATTTTCCCAATTATTTATATTTTTTTATTATGTTTATGATTTAATGATATAAATTTGTTTTATATGGATTATTTCATGGTGGGACGAGGTTTATGAAACCCATTTTATTCATTGGGTTATAATGAATGATTTATATTTATTTTGTGGAACACAAAATAATGTTCACATTATGATATGGGTGGGACCTATATATCACTCAAATAAATTTGGTAAATATATATATCTCATGAGATAGACATTGCTGGAATGGTACGTAATTCTATTTCTATAATATAGGGCTAGAACGGAAAGTAAACCCGGTTCAGTAATGGACTTTGTCCACTATGATAGTCTTCGCATCAATGGCTTAGCTACTATGGAAATCATATCCTGTGATTAATGGTTTAAAAAAATTCCATGTTTTATTCCAATGTTATTTTATCATGATTATTCATTCTTTAAGATCTATGCCTTACGTACTTCCAAGATTTATTTCACGGCTCTGGATTTTGATGTTTAAACTTTATATTCATGTTTTAAGTTCAAATGTTTATGTTTTGTTTTATTTTCTCCATGATTACCATTAATCAGAATTTGATGTAATGCCCTGACCCCAGTTACCCAGAGTCTGTGCATTATTACATAACATTGGCATGATCACAAGAAATATCAAGTCTCGAAAGACTGATTAGTTTAGTAGCCTTGGAATTACTAGATACATTAATAAAGTTTACATTACATCATAATATTAAAACTACAACAATATAGTCTTCATAGTCCACACACTTATCCCCTCATACGATCCTTACAGGTCATTTATATATTACTTCTTCACATCCTGGGAAAAATAAAACATAGAAAATGGGTGAGCTCAAATGCCCAGTAAGGATAACAATTTAGCAGAAATTTTCATAAATAGGAATAAACATTTAAGGCAATGTATAACTAAAACAAAATATTTTTAAACATGAAATTCAAAATATTATGGTAAAAATAAAATGAAATAATTCCATTTACTTATTCACATTGATATTATACTAAACGAATAATCACATGCAATATCAATAACCACTTTCATAATGATGGAATGCATAATGCCAGATTATCATAACCACATAGCCAAGGCCTCGTGCCAAGACTACAAATAATATCTTGTCAAGGACTTATGCCAAGACACTAGTTTTTATCATTAGACCGACTGATGAATCGAGGAGCTATAGCGGGATCCACCTGTCACATATTATGCCCAATGCATTCCTATATGAAATGGTTTAAACATAACATAAACATTCGTAATAAAACTAGAATACGAAATGTAAATACATCATCCATAAACCATTAATGGTATAAAAATAACACACCCACAGTCAAATATATCTCAAAACCTTCAATACAATGTTAAAGTTTTGTATCATAATAATTCAACTTCAAATAACCATAAAATCCATCGAAAGATGTTGACATAGATGAAATCAAAACTCTTTTTAGAGATGTATCTATTTCTATTTTGAAATCATTTAAGAGTTATATAATTATAAAATAAAACATTTTCTTTTAAAATATTATTATGATAATGTAAGGTAAGCTTCAAAGATTTTAGAACGGAAAAAAATAGCCGCACCCGCCGTATAAGTTAAAAAACATTCTTGCCTTAATTCTGTCAAAAAGGTTAAAAATCACCTTGTTTGGAAAACGACGGAAATATTCCTTTATAAACCTATTATAAAAATTAATACAAGGGTATAAATGACTTTAACCCATATTCTAGTAAATAGTAAAAATGTTTTGTAATACATTGTTAAGAATCATGGATGTGGTTGATAAAGAAGTCCCATTAGATTATTACGTATAAACAACCTCGGATAATGAAAAGATTGAGAAATAAACCCTTACCGTGTAATTTTTCTTTGGTTGGGGTAGGTTAACCTCCTGTATAATGGTGAAATAATTGTTATTAAATTGTAATATAATCATAAACATTAATATGATATCATATATGATCTTTTAACATTGATTTGTTAATAATATCTTAGTATTATCGTTGTTTTGGGTGTTAACTTACTCGTTTTCTTTTATATGTTTTGTTACGTAAGCCATGTTTTTAATGGATAGGTTGTATCATAATCATATACAGAATGATATAAAGTCCTTAGATACTATTATTAATCATCAAATGAGAATTATACTTGAATGGATACGATGGATAATGAATCACATCGCGTTCGTGGAGACTATAGTCCGTACGTACGCACGAGCGACAATATCATTCCTTTTATATTAAAATAATGTATAATTGGATGTTATATAATATATAAAAAATAATTATCATGTTATATTCATTATTTAAATGAATTACACATCTTTATTATACCTATCCAAATAATAATTTATTGAATAACAATTACACAACGACCTGAAGACAGTAAGATGTACGTACGCACGTATGGTGACATGTTATTCAAAGGGTGGATACAATACTGAATATGGTTGTACCATATTTATAATAACATCACAATATATTTAATATACTGTATTTATTATTTTAGAATGGTAATACGAAATAAATAAGAAGTGGAAGAAGAAAGGAACTTGAAAAAGGGTGCTGAAGACATTACCTCTTCTTGGGGTTATTCCTTTTGATTTGATCAAAAGGGCTCCTTAAGTTTGCTTTCTGACTAAAGGAAGGCCTATAGAATTAAGTGAGGGATGTTTATAGAGTATTTCGGAAGATTTTGTCCAATCCAAATGGATTTGAAGGTGTGAATTAATGAGAAGGGGGAGTGCCCTTTTATAAGAGGGGTGAGGGGCACCTTTGGAAAAGCTAGAAATATTATTTTATTATACATTCATATTCGGTTTATAATGGCTCAAAAGTGGATTATTTAAAGGTTAAGGTGGGTATGGGTCGAAAATAACTCAACCAATAAGATTTAGATAGGTTTGGGTTACTATATTAACCTTATCTTTTAGTATTAACACTTAGTTAATTAGTTTCACTTTTAAAATGTCTCTTTGTATTTTTATATTATATGGTTAATAAACTTACTATATACATTATAGAGACTTCCATGTGGTCCATTAATGAAACACCTATCATGATATAAGTCTTTTGGCCGAGCCTTAGATTTTTAGGAATTTAATATCAATTAATAATATAATATTTCTTTTAAAAACACTTTTATGTCAATTTTTACACTATTCAATAATTTATTTTTGTAAAACATATAACAGAATAATTACTTAGAAAAACGTTAATTAAATCAATACTAACATGTCATATTATCCTATAAATTTATTGGTATTTATAAAAAGTCTCATATTACATTTATTTGAGTATCTATAATATCAATTATTCTAATTTTTCATTAATTAGGTTATTAATGCATCACCATTGTGTCATAACTAAATAAAATTATATAATGTCTAAAAATTATAACTAAAATACCATTATGTAAGAAATATTTTTATCTTTCTAATGAATATTTATAGTCTAAAATCAAACATATATGACCCTAGGTACAAATTGTTTTTCTTAAAGATATATGCTTATGTCATTTTTGTATTTATTTTAACTTAATGAAAATAAAGTGTCCCTATCACCTACAAGTGGCTCCATGGGGTCCCAAAATAGACCCAAAGATGCCAATGGTCATACATGTATCCACCAATAAGGTTAGGACACGTTTTAGGGTAATTTATTATTATAATAATATTAATTTGTTAACCCTTATTTACCAGATTTTCTCTATAACCATGGTAAATAAAATATTTACCGAACTAATTATTCAAAATGTCTAAAAATAAAAGTTACCTATTTACACAAATTGGACATCCAGATTCCAAATATGGAATCCGTTTTTCCTAATTCAAAATACAGAAGTGGCAGAAATTAATTTAAAATTAATTCCTATTGTCAAAACAAAAAGCGTGTTTTTAAGATATAATAACTATCAAAAGATTGATAATTGTTTATGTCCGGTTTAATTATAAAATTATTTCCAATGACCAACATTTTATTAAATGGTAAAAATCTATTAAAAATATACTTTAAAACCACTCAAATTCATAATTTATCACTATTAATTATTTTGATTAAAAATTTTGTTTTAAATTAAAATTTAGTAATTTTCACTATTCATCAAAATATTAAAGTTATCCGAAAAGTACCAAAATTTCACTTAGGCTAAAGTCGATGCTACAAATCCAAAAATGAAGTCCATTTTGAGAGATAAAATTTATAAAATTTTAAAAAGTAGGTATTACTATTCATAACATATAGTTTGATTTGTTTTGGTGTGTGTTAGAGCTCGATGTTGCGTACAACACACGTTATTGCATTATTCAAAGAGAAGCGTACCGTAGAAGTTTGGGGTGTTACATTCTCCCGTACTTCAGATAAATTCGTCCTAAAATTTCTAGAATACTACCGCATGAAATGACTCGGATGGTTCTTCATCATAAGTTTCTCGGGATCCCACGTTGCCTCTTCCATCTTATGGTTTCTCCACAAGACTTTTAGCAGTCGATTAGCCCGGTTTCTCAGTACTTGTTCTCTCATATCAAGAATCCTGACGGGCTCTTCACAATAAGACATATCGGGTTCTAGTTCTAATTATTTATAGGTGAGTACATGCATTAGGTCAGGCATGTATTTCCTCAATAGTGATATGTGGAACACATCGTGAACTTTGGAGAGATTTGGCGGCATTACCAAATGGTAAGCTACAACCCCAATTAGTTCTTGAATTTCAAAATGTCTGATGTACCTGGGACTCAATTTACCTTTATTACCAAAACTTATGACACCCTTCCATAGAGATACCTTCAAGAAAACATGATCACTGACTTGAAACCCCAAATCCTTCCTTCGATTATCAGCATAGCTCTTCTGCCTACTTTGAGCTGCTTTGATGTGGTTTTGGATTACCTTAACCTTTTCCATCATTTCCTCCACCAGTTTTGGGCCTACAAGTTTTCTTTCACCAACCTCATCCCAACAAGTTGGTGTGCTACGTCTCTTTCCATATAATGCTTCATATGGTGCCATCGGAATACTCGAATGGAAGCTATTGTTATCGGAAAATTATACCAGAGGTAAATATTGATCCCACATACCCTGAAAGTCAAGTGATCAGGATCTCAACATGTCTTCTAAGGTTTGAATAGTTCATTCTGATTGTCCATATGTTTGAGGGTGGTAGGTAGTGCTCAAATGATGTTCAGTATCCAAGGCTTTCTGAATACTTTTCTAGAATCTTGAAATAAATAGGTATCATAATCAGTAACAATTGATAGGGGTACTCCATGAAGTCTCACAAATTCATCAATATATAGTCATTCTAGACATTCCAGTAGTAGATCATCTCTTATAGAATGAAAATTTGCCGAATTGGTAAGACGATAAATAATAACCCATATTTCATCGTTCCTTCTAGGAGTCTTTGGTAGTCCCATGAAAAATTCCATCGTGATATTATCCCATTTCCACTCGGGTATGGGAAGAGGTTGTAATAATCCACCAGGTTGTTGCCTTCTAGCTTTCACTTATTGAAAAACCATACATCTTGACACAAAATCAGAAATCTCCCTCATCATGTTATCCCACCAAAAATGTTCCTTCAAATATCTATACATTTTGGTGCTCCCAGGGTGTATAGAGAAATTGGAACTATGAGCATCATCCAGCAATTCCCTTTTTAGATCAGGTATATCGGGAACACAATGTCTCTTCTTGAATTTCAAAATTCCTTCTTCATATACAAAGTCTCCCAATCTCCCATTATTCACAGCTTTAATCTTCTTTCGAAATTCTTCATCATCGATCTGAGAACTCTTAATATTTTCTAGTAAAGATGGTTTGTTAACCATTTGAAAAAGCATTGATGTTTCACCTTCCCAGGTTATTCCCATGCCCATCTTCACTAGATCTATGAAAATTGGATAACTTTCAATTCTCATATTGTTCAAAACTCCATGATCTTTTCTGCTCAAAGCATCTTCCACCTTGTTTGCTTTCCCCGGGTGGTAGTGTATTATACAATCATAATACTTGAGTAATTCAACCATCTCTTTTGCCTCATGTTTAGTTTTTTTTATGAGAAAATATACATCAAACTATTGTGATCAGTATAAATCTCACATTTTTCACCATATAGGTAGTGCCTCCATATCTTGAAAGAAACGATCACAGCTTCTAACTCGAGATAATGAGTAGGATAGTTTTGTTCATGAATTTTCAACTATCGTGATGCATAAGAAATAACCCTATCATTCTGCATAAGGACACAACCAAGTCCTTTCTTCGATGAATCACTATAAATAACGAACCCATCATTCCGTGATGGTAGAGTCAATATAAGAGCATTGAATAATCTACTCTTCAGTTCATAGAAACATTCTTCACACACTTTTGTCCAAACAAATTTAACCCCTTTACGTGTGAGCTTTGTTATTGGGTTAGCCAACCGGGAAAAATTCTGGACGAAATATCGATAATAACCTGCTAAACCAATAAAACTATGTACCTCAGTTATACTCATCGGTGCAGGCCATTCTTGGATTTACATGGTCTTAGAAGGATCAACAGAGATTCCATCTTTAGAGACAATATGGCCATGAAAAGAAATCTCTTGAAACTAGAATTCACACTTGCTAAACTTCCCATATAATTCATGTATTCTCAGAGTCTTTAATATAATGCGCAAGTGATTTTCATGATCTTCGTAGATTTTGGAGTATACCAAGATATCAGCAATAAATACCACTACAAATTAATCAAGATATTCCTAGAAAACACAGTTCATTAGACCCATAAAAACGGAGGGCGAGTTAGTCATTCCAGAAGGCATTACTGTAAACTCGTAATGCAAGTACCTAGTTCAAAATGATGTCTTCGTAATGTCTTCCTTCTTCACACAAAACTGATGTTATTCAGATTGAAGGTCAAACTTTGATAAGTATTGAGCTCCATGCAGTTGTTCAAATAAATCATCAATGCGAGGTAGGGGATACTTGTTCGTTATTGTTATTGAATTGATCTCTCGGTAGTCTATACATAACCTCATAGATCCATCATTCTTTTTAACAAAAAGAATAGGGGCTCCCCATGGAGAAATAGTAGGGAGAATAAATCCATATTTACTCAATTACTCTAGTTGTTTCTTTAGTTAAACTAATTATATAGTGGCCATTTTATAAGGGGTTTTCAATATAGGCATTGATCCAGGAATTAAATCAATGGAATACTCAAATTCCTGTTCTGGAGGATGTCCAGGTAAATCTTCCGGAAACACATCTACATATTCTTTCAAAATAGGTACATCCTCTATTTGAGCATTCTATTCCTCACCCATAGTCTTTTCATTCTCCTCCTCCATAATAATAGAATTTAGTTGAGCTACTGGGGGTGGATCTAGATAAGAATTAGGTGGTGACGATTCTGCTCTAAAGATAAGGTATTCCTTATCATCATCATAAAAAATCGTAACCTCCTTTTTCTTACAATAAATCTTCACATCATGGTCTGAAATCCATTACATACTGAGGATTATATCAAACTCAATCATAGGTATGACGATGAGATCAACAGATAAAGAACATTTATGTGTTCTAATGGGGATGGATTCACAAAACATTATTGCAATTATGCTTCCCTTAGGTGTTTTAACTAAAAACTCCCTTGTTAAATCAAATTGGAAATATCTAATTTTCTTAGAAAACTAGGAAGATATGAAACAATGTGATGATCCAGAATCAAATAATGTCCCATCTCCTTGCAATTGTATCAGTAGACATTGATAGCTTCCTTCTTCCCCTTTCAATCACGAGCTTGGTGTCCTTTTTCACCACACTTGTAACAGACTCTCGTTCCATTTAAGAAAGCACCAGGTTGTTTCTTCCCACATTTACTGCAGGATGTATATTTAACTTTTCCCTTATTCAATTTACTTCCATTCCTAGATTGATCTGCAGATATCTTCTCCTCTTTCTTTTCTTTAATGTCATATGACTTAGAGAATTCTTTTTCGGTCTTGATAGAACATGAGACAATGTCTTCATATGATCATAAGGATTGTGAGACTAATGCTCGGTGGAGAAATGGTTTTAACCCATTAAAGAAATGCTCAATCTTACTCCTTGGGTTACGTATATAATCTCCAGCATACCTTGCTAACCATGTAAAGATAGACTCATACTTTGACACATTCTCATCCTCCTTTTGTCTCAGACTCAGAAATTGTCTTTCCATATCTGCTCGATAGTCACGAGGATGTTATTTTTCTAAAAAAAGATCTTTGAACTCCCTCTATTCCATATTTGATACTTCATGATCGTCCTTCGTGTTTCGAATCAATGACCACCATTGATCAGCATCTCCAGAGAGGCGTTAAACTGCCATGATAACGTTTTCCCTTTCACTACTCCCCAAAGCCTGAAATATTTTCTCTATGGAATTTATCAATTTCTCAACTTCTAAGGGATCTGTACTCCCATTGAACGTTGGTGTTTGTTGCCTCATGAAGCGATCTAGCATTGATCCTCCACGCTGCGGATCCGGGTGCTCTATACGAGTAAGGTTATTATTCATAACCTGTGTGATTTTTCCCAGTATGGTGATAGGTTGATCAACACCAGTTGTATCACCAGATCCACTCTAACTATCTTGAACAAGAGGGAAATCCCTACGTGAAGTGCATGCATTGATACGGTTTCCATTTCATCCACTAGGCACCATTTCTAAACAATGGCATAAACTAGATCAGTTTATGAATCAAAATACATAATTCCATAATTATCAAACACTTAAAATAAATTGAACTATTTATGGATATAATCCTTAATCATAAAAATGTTTTCCTTGAGGAAGTAAATACTCATAAACCCTTTATAATGATTTGTAATGAAAATGAGAGTTATCCTAAGCATATCCCCTGGGAGTGTGGTAACCAAGAGTGCCGCAAGGCCCGTTGTCGTGCACCAGTTCCGCTTCGAGTCTAGCTCAAAGTGGTGTTTTCAGGATTTACCCCTAGGTACATCGATTCCAGAGCTGCCTCTACCTGCTCGTATCTCGACATGGATGTACTGCTCAGAAAACTCACCAAATCTCTACAATACCAAAATTCTAGGAAGTTCTTCTATACTAATCATCAAAGTCCATCTTAAATCTATGTTCTCTAATCAGATTTTATCTAAATCTAGCATCCAAGGTTTGTAATAAACCTACTCTGATACCAACTGTAATTCCCTGACCCCAGTTCTCCAGAGTCGGTGCATTATTACATAACATTAGAATGATCACAAGAAAGGTCATGTCCCGAAGGAACGATTAGTTTAGTAGCCTTGGAATAACTAGATACATTAATAAAGTTTACATTAAATCATAAAATGAAATCTACAACAATATAGTCTCCATGGTCCACAATCTTATCCCCTCATACTATCCCTGCAGGTCATTCATAAATCACTTCTTCACATCCTGGGAAAAATAAAACATAGAAAAGGGGTGTGCTCAAATGCCTAGTAAGCATAACAATATAGCAGAAACTTTTATAAATAAGAATAAACATTTAAGGCAATGTATAACTAAAACAAAATCTTTTTAAACATGAACATCAACATAGTATGGAAAAATTAAAATGAAATAATTTCATTTACTTATTCACATGGATATTCTACTAAACAAATAATCACATGCAATATCAATAACCACTTTCATAATGATGGAATGCATAATGCCATACTATCATAACCACATGGCCAAGGCCTCGTGACAAGACTAGAAATAAGATTTTTTCAAAGCCTTGTGCAAGACACTAGTTTGTCTCATGAGACCTACCGATGCATCAAGGAGCTATAGCGGGCTCCACCCGTCACAAATTATGTCCAATGCATTCCTATAT
The DNA here is from genome assembly GCA_963277665.1 of Viscum album. Lineage (NCBI taxonomy): Eukaryota > Viridiplantae > Streptophyta > Magnoliopsida > Santalales > Viscaceae > Viscum > Viscum album. The sequence continues at coordinate 1,359,762,786 of OY728162.1, read as the reverse complement.
GAAAAGGTTTAAACATAACATAAACATTCTTAATAAAACTAGCATACAAAATGTAAATACTTCATCCATAAACCATGAATGGTATAAAAATAACACATCCATAGTAAAACATATCAAAAAACCTTCAATACAATATAACGGGTTTTTATCATAATAAATCAACATCAAATAAGCTTCAAATCTTATTTATAAAATAAAACATTTTCTTTGAAACTATTCTTATAATACTGTAAGTGAATCTTCGAAGATTTTATAACGGCAGAAAATAGCCGCACCCTCCGTATAGGTTAAAAAAACATTCTTACCTTAATTCTGTCGAAAAGGTTAAAAAGCACATTGTTTGGAAAACGATGGAAAGATTATTTTATAAACCTCTTATAAAAATTCAAACAAGGGTATAAATTACTTTAAACCATATTCTAGTAAATAGTAATTTTTTTTGAAATACATTTTTAAGAAACATGGATGTGGATGATAAAGATGTCCCAATAGATAATTACATATAAACAACCTCAGATAATGAAGAGATTGCGAAATAAACCCTTACCTTATACTTTTTCTTTGGGTGGGGTAGGTTAACCTCGTTTATAATGGTGAAATAATTGTTATTAAATTATAAAAGAATCATATACATTAATATGATATCATATATGATCTTTTAACATTGATTTGTTAATAATATCTTAGTATTATCGTAGTTTCGGGTGTTAACTTACTCATTTTCTTTTATATGATTTGTTACATAATCCATGTTTTTAATGGATAGGATGTTTCTTAATCATGTCCAGAATGATATAAAGTCTTTAGATACTATTATTAATCATAAAATGAGAATTATACTTGAATGGATACGATGGATAATGAATCTCATCGCATTCGTGGAGACGGTAGTCCGTACGTACGCACGGGTGACAATATCATTCTTTTTATATTAAAATAATATATATTTGGATGTTATATCATATATACAGAATCATTATCATGTTATTATTATTATTTACAGGAATTAAACATCATTATTATACCCATCGAAATAATAATTTTTTTAATAACAATTACACCACGACGTGGAGACGGTAAGTTGTACGTACACACGTATGGTGACATGTTATTCAAAGGGTGGATAGAATACTGAATATGGTTGTACCATATTTATAATAACATAAAAATATATATAAGATACTGGAGTTATTATTTTATAATGGTAATAACAAATAAAGAATAAGTGGAAGAAGAATGGAACTTGAAAAAGGGTGGTGAAAAATTACCTCTTCTTCGGGTTCTTCCTTTTGATTTGATCAAAAGGGCTCCATAGGTTGTCATTATGACTAAAGGAAGGACTCTAGGATGATCTTAGGGACGTTTAGAGAGTATATGGTCATAATTTGGTCGAGCCAAATGGATTTGAAGGTGTTAATTAATGAGAAGGGTGAGTGCCCTTTTATAAGATGGGTGAGGGGCACCTTTGGAAATGCTAGAAATATTATTTTATAATAAATTCATATTCGGATTCTAATGGATCCAATGTGTATTAGATAATGGTTAAGGTGGGTATGGGTATAAAACCACTCAACCAATAGGATTTAGATAGGTTTGGGTTACTATATTAACCTTATCTTTAAGTATTAACTCTCAGTTAATTAGTTTGACTTTTACAATGCCTCATTGTATTTTTATATTATATGGTTAATAAACATACTATATACATTCAAGTGACTCCCAAGTGGTCCAATAATGATACACCTATCATGATATTAGCCTCTTGGCCGAACCTTAGATTTTTGAGAATTTAATATCAATTAATAATATAATATTTGTTTTAAAAACCATTTTATGTCAATTTCGACACTATTCAATAATTGATTTATGTAAAACTCATATACGAATTATTACATCAAAAAAAGTTACTTAAATCAATCCTAACATTTCATGTTATCATATAAAATTATTGGTATTTATAAAAAGTCTCAAATTACATTTATTTGAGTATTTATAATATCAAATATTTTATTTTTTCATTTATTATGTAATTACTACATCACCATTGTGTCATAAATAAATTAAATTATACAATGTATAAAAATTATAAATAAAATACCATTATGTAGGAAATATGTTCATATATATAATGAATATTCAAAGTCTAAAATCCAACATAAAAAACCCTATATAAAAATTGTTTTGCAAAAAGATATATGCTTATGTCATTTTTGTATTTATTTTAACTTAATTAAAATAAAGTGTCCCTATCACCTACAAGTGGCTCAATCGGGTCCCAAAATCATCCCAGAGATGACCATGGTCGGACATGTATCCACCAATAAGGTTAGGACCCATTTTAGGGTAATTTCGTGTTATTATATTATTATTGTTTTAACCCTTATTTACCAGATTTACCCTTTAACCATGGTAAATAAAATATTTACCGAAATAATTATTCAAAATGTCTAAAAATAAAAGTTACCTATTTACACAATTTGGAAATCCTGATTCCAAATATGGAATCCATTTTTCAAAATTCAAAACATAGAAGTGGCATAAATTAATTTAAAATTAATTCCTGCTATCAAAACAAAAAGCGTGTTTTTAATATATAATAACTATCAAAATAGTGATACATTTTTATGTTTGGTTTAATTGTGAAAATATATCCAATGACCAACATTGTATTAAATGGTAAAAATATATTACAAATAAACTTTAAAACCACTCAAATTCATAATTTATCACTATTAATTATTTTGATTAAAAAAGTTGTTTTAAATTAAAATTTAGTCATTTTCACTATTCATAAAAATATTAAAGTTATCTAAAATGTACCAAAATATCACCATAGGCTAAATTCGATACTCTGAATCCAAAAATGAAGTTCATTTTAAGAGATTAATTAATAAAATTTTAAAAAGTAGGTATTACTATTCATAACGACAAGTTTGATTGGTTGTGGTGTGTGTTAGAGCTCGATGTTGCGTACGGCACACGCTATTTCATTATTCAAATAGAAGCATATCATAGAAGCTTGGGGTGTTACATTTGAGCTCACCCTTTTTATGTTTTATTTTCCCCAGGATATAAAGGAAGGTTTTTAGGTAGAAAAAAATGGAAGGTGTTTTTGGGAGATGTTCAATATCATTCACCATGATTAGAAGATTATGTTCCAAGTTTCAAAATACACTAAACTAATATGGTCATTTGGAGTTTTTTCTGTTATGTAATAAGTATTCCAAAAAATTAATGTAATGTCCATGTATGTCAGGATTTTGGTCTCTACATTTTCTATCAGAGCGAATGTTTAGTTAACCTTTGAAAACTAGGATTCAAAAACTTTTCTCAGATCCCATGGGATATTTTTAAGGTTTATCTAGGGATGTATCTAAGGTTAAGCATAAGTATTGGTTGTAGTCCTATAATTACTGTAAATATTTGAGAATTAAGCCTAAGATGTTAGATATTGAAGGTACTCCGCCTTTATTATGTTTTTTTCCTAGCATGATTTTTTCCTCTCGTGCTATTATTTTCTGGGTTTTAGAAAATGTTTGGAAATAATAAGATTCATGTTAATGGAAATATAATGGAAAATGGAATTAAATTCTTCATGAGAAACCAAATGATATGAGATTTGTAAGGCGGAACATCGTTATTATTCCTAATCAGCAATCACATCACATTATGAATAATCCAGTCTTTGTTATGTTTCCTGACTCAGCTAATAAGAGAATGATTGAGTTTCATGATGATCATAGTGGAAAGAAAGTTCAATTTCCATCATGTAAATCATGTGGGAAGAGGCATCAATGATAATGTCTCAAAGGAAATGGAAGATGATTTGGGAGTAGAAAAAAAGGACACAGAGCCTATAATTGTAATGTAAAAGTTTCAGTTAACACAATAGACATGGATAATGATATTTCTAAGACAACAAAAATGGTTAAATTTTTTAAATGTGGAATATACAGGAATTATGGAAACCCATGCCTTATGGGAAAGTCTCATGGAGATAATTAGCAAGTTCATATGGGTAGAATTTATATTGATGATGATGAAGAGAATAAAAATTATATATGAGACGAAATAAGTGTTGAGGAATGAAATGATGAAGCTCGGTCAATGGTTTAAGAAGGTAGTAGAATGATTGCATGTTCATCAAGAATATTTTATGGTACTATGGAATAATGTAAAATATAAGGATTGTTAGACTATTGTTTTTCCTTGAGTATTTGAAAGTATACGTTGAATGGTACCAATAACAATGAAAAGTGCTTGAAATAGTTTTGGAATGTAGATGATATGCACATAATGAAAGGATAAGGAGAAAATAATATGTTTGATAGTAATAAAGAGGAAATGAATGATATAAGGAAAAAGGGACATCATGGATTGAGTATATAGATCTTTTGGGATTTTGGTATGTGGAAAGAGTAAACTTTTGACAGCATTCATGTTTTCACTAACATTCTAAGGTAATTCATGTTTCAAAAGAATACATGATTAATGTATTCACATGTTTGGAATGTGACCAACAAGATATATCTTATGATATATGGGGGATAAATGATGGTATTCACAAATGTGGTAGGTAACCTCTATAGTGATATTTTTCATTATACTATGAGATTGGACAGAAATATTTTGTATAAGCCTACAAATTAGAATGGATTATGTAAGAAATAATATAGTAATGCTTAAGGATAAATTTTTTTGATATTATTTCTGATATTTTATTATATTATAGTTTTATAAAAAGGAATACCCGTAGGAAGGGTAACAACCCGCCGCATCGGACAAGGATGCGGGAATCAAACCCACAACTGAAGATAGACATGCCTTTATTGCCTACCACTGGCCTACAAAAATCCCCTGGTTTTTATAAATTTGTCTCATTTTATTAAGTGGTATGATAAATAAAGTATAAGTCCCTTTTTTGATCCTTATACAATTAATATCACCATATGTAGACCTATGGATATTTCACAACTTTTGCTAACTTATTGTTTCTAATAGAGGAATTACCCATCATTCTATCCCATGATCTGATAACACTTCCCGAATGACAAATTCAACTTCATTTATTTAATATATGAAGTTAAAATGTTTCATGGAATGACCTATAGTGACATTGTACCAAAATCAAGTAAGTATTTCTTCTAATTCAAATTCTTCATCTTTTGGGAAATGATCTTGAAAACCAAATATGTTATCATAGTGTCCTCATATCCAATGAATTAGATGGTACCTTAGATCATCACAAATTTATGGATTTTTGATTTTAGGGGTTTTTATAACCATGTTCTCTACCACTCTTCATCAAAACATGACAGTTAGATTTCTCTTCCATATGCATATTTTCACCTTTATTCTCCTATATGGAAAACCTAGTGACGAGTTACATTTGGTATCTGATATCTAATGTTCCTTTTTAAAAAGAAGTTTTAGTATTACATTTTATGATCTGGTTTTCTATGATGGAAACTATCCAGTAGTAAATGATTTATAACCCTGATGAATTTCAATGGGCGAAATTCATTTTAAGGGAGGTAGAATGTGACACCATGAGATTTTATGAGAAATATTCTTTTTAATTTCTTTGATGTCTTGTGTTGTACGAAAAAACAAGATTATATTTCACTATATTCAACATTATACAATCTTTTAGTATATGCAAACACTATTGTTGGCTTTTGTTGCACGCAAGAGCGGCCTTCCTCAATAGCTTGTGTTGTACGCAATACCGAGATTCACTAAAAACGATATATTTTTATAATATTATTTTTCTCTAGCTGTTATGAATATTATTAACCCAATTTTGATTTTTATAACATTATCATTCGTTTTACACATATTCTAGAACATGGTATTAGAACAAAATAATTGTTTTGGGTAAAATAAGTATTTTTTACAAAACTGCAGTTTTACCACATTTTGATAGCGCACCCACCTTAAATCTAATTTTTGCCATATTTATAAGTTAAATTTGTAAACATAAACTTATTCATTTCAATAATTATATAAAAACTTACTTTGGATAAATTTTAAATATTTTTCAGATAACGTTCATATTTTGATGAATAGTAATAATATGCTAACTTTTAATTAAAAAAATCTTTGATCATCAAGATAATTTAAATTGTTAAATTCTAATATTTAATGGGTTTTAAGGTATAAATAGAATATAATTTTACCAATTAAAATAATTTATGTCAATATCATTAATTTTACATTGAATTCACAGCTAAAATCATTTCAACCTTTTTCAATGTTTTAACTTTTGAAACCCGTTTTCTCAACAGCAAGATTAATTTTAAATTAAATACTAACACTTCTGTCTATTATATTTGGAAAAATGTATCCCATATTTGCAATCATTGGATCCAAATTATGTTAATAGGATAATTTCTATTTTTGGGCATTATGAATAGTAACTGTGGTAAAATTATTTTACCACAGTTAAAGGTAAATCAAGTAATTAAGAGTTAAAATAATATTATAAAATTTCCCTAACACTTGTCTTAATTTAATTGGATGATTATATTTCATTCTAAAAGATACTTTTGTTGAAATGGAATCTATTAAAACCTAAATGTATGTGATTAAGACATTTAATTTATTTTATATAAGGGAAGGTGAAATATGTCTCACGCCATCTTTAATAATTAATGTATTTTTAATATAAGTTTATTCATAATATATATTTGATTATAAATAATAATTTGAAAGATAATTTTTTTTTGTTATCATGGTAATTTATTTGTAATTTTTATGAAATATATAATTACCTTAATTTCTTATTCATTAATGGTGCAGAAATTATTTATTTAGTGAAAAATCAATAATATAGATTTAATTAAAATAATAATTCAAATCAAGAGGCCCAAACACTTGGTCAGGACTTATTTTCCGAGTAAATCTACACCTTAATCATGTATGTGTAGACTTCTGGACCATTTGGAGCCTTAAAAAATAGATTATGGCATTTATATTATTTATTTTAAATGATGTCAAAGATGTCACCTTCATAATTTATTAAACATATCATTTTAAAAGTTAGGTGACTTAAAAGATAAATTCTGATGAAATTATTATTATGAAAGCTATAAGATATAGCTTCATCATAGTGTTTCATTTTTATTTATTATGAAACAAATAATTATATTAAACAATCACACAAAAATGTTGTAGTAATTATATTATTAAAATAAATATCTAATAAATGCTTTTAAAAATATTAAAATAAAAATTATATAAACTAATTAATGTGATCCACATATTTTATAGATGTATATGACATTTTAGGAATCTATTTAATATTTTTGTTCGAATATATCCTCTGTGTGGATTTTATTTAAATTCAAATAAATGAATAGTATCCAAATGGACACAATTGATATTTTATGAAAATAACATATGAATAAATTGTTTAAAAAACAAAAAAATATTTAAATATTATTAATTAAAATATATATAGTCTAATATATCATAATGTATACATTTATGGACAATTCAAAACATATAAGAAAGTATTTATAAAAATTTAGAATTTAGAATATTATTACCACACATAAAATTAAATAGATTAAATAAGGATTAATCAAATTGATAAGGATTAAAATAATTTCCCAACATGTTTAACTTTTATTTGATTATGAGATTAAAACCCTATATCATCTCATATTCTATTTTGAGTCATTTTTGAGGTCTTAATGTCTATTTTGAGTTTATTATAAATTAATATTTTTTAGGTTTCTAAATGTGCCTCTCTCATCTCGTATATAAGGGCACCTCCTCCGTCTACTCTTAACTCCATTTTTATCATTAAATATCAGATAACCCCTGGCAATTATTCTTCTCAACATCTCTAGTTTTATTATATAGGTTCTTGTCCTCTCAAAATTCCAAATCTAGTTCCCTAAGAAGAAGTTTAAAATAGACACGTCAAGGAAGAGATGATCTCTTCTACCGATTCATTCATGTTTCTTTCTTCTTCTACGTCCTCTTAAATAGTTTTTTAATTATAAATTAATAACATATATATCTATAATATATTTTTATTTAATTATAAAAATGAAACAACCCTATTTCACAGTCTATCCATCAGACGAAAAATGAAATCACCACGTGTGCATACTTACGGATTACCGTCTACACGCCGTTGTGTAATCTGTTTTTCCACCACCACCATACATGGATTGGTATAATGGTGGAAATAATAAGGATATACGATTATTATAACATCATACTAATTCAAAGATATTATATTATCCACTCCAGTTCCATTTAATAATTATGGGAATGATATCATCTCTCGTGCGTACGTACGTATTACCGTCTCCACAATGCGATGTGATTCATTCTCCATGTTAACCATTTAAGAATGGTTATATAGTATATATATTAAGTAATTATGAAATATATGACAAAATAATGATACTGGATTTATGTGTATATATATATATATGTCATTTAATTGCATTCAATATAATAAGGAAACGAATACAACGTTAATACGTACGTACGACCTACCGTCTCCATAAACAGTATATTTCATTCCATTTATCGATCTATTATATATATTTATATCATAAATATATATTATATATAAATAATATTTTAAATTCTAGAAATATATAATCATGATCTATGTAATCATATGAATAATTACAAGTCAAAGCACTAAAGAACACCAAAATCATTTTACCCAAAACGCTGCTTTAACATGGAATTAACAAATGAACGGGTAATGCAAAGTCTTAAGTGAATCATATATGATATCATAACAATTATTATTGTTCAATTATAGGTAAATAATATGTTTAACCCCACTATACATAATTCTCAGACACATACAGAAGAAATTGAACATAAGGTAAGGGATAATTATTCTAATCTCTTTCTAATCTGGGATTGTTTATTCGTATTCATTTATTGGGTTTATGTTTATAATATATATCCATGTTTTCTAAAAATGGTTTCATATTCCATGTATGTTTAAAATAATTTTTACCCTATTTTGTTTTTTACCACATGATATGGAAGGAATCCTTCTTTCATTTACCATACGGGGTAATTTTTTACTTTTCTAGCAAAAGTACGAGAAGAATGTTTTTTTAAATTATTCCACTTGAATGGATTTTTACTGTTCCATAATGCCTTCTTTTTATGAAGTTTCTTGTACAATATTTCATGATTATTTTCAATGAAATTCTTTTCTTTTAAAATTTCACGACATTTTGAGAAAAGTAAATGATTTGAAAGAAGAAATTATATTTTCCTCAAGAATTCATTTCAATTTTTTATCAAAATTACATTCAGTCTAAGATAAAATTATGTTATATGGTAATGTTTCATGTATAATGTCCCTATTATTTACATGTTTTTATTTTTTTATGAAGAAATGATATCCATTGGTTTTATATGAATTATTTCATGATGGGATGATGATTATGAAACTCATTTTATTCATTGGGTTATAATGAATGATTTATATTTATTTTGTGGCACATAAAATAATGATTTTATTATGATATGGGTGGGACCTATATCTCCCTTAAATTCATTGGGTAATTATTTATATCTCATGAGATAGACATGGCTGGAACGACTAGTAAATCTGGTTCTGTAATACAGGGTTGGAGCGACAAGTAAACATGTTTCAGTAAAGCACTTAGTCCAATATGATTGTATTGGAATCAATGTCTTGGCCATTATAGAAATCATATCATGTGCTTAATGGTTGGAAACAATTCCATGTTTTATTTAAATGATATTTTACAATGAATATTGTTTCTTTATGATCAATTCCTTACGTACTACCAACATTTATTTCACGGCTCATGATTTTGATGTTTAAACTTTATGTTCATGTTTTTATGTTCAAATGTATATGGTTTGATTTATTTTCTCCATGATTACACTTAATGAGCATTTTAGCTCACCCTTTTTTTGTTTTCTTTTCCTCTAGATATAATGTAAGTTGTTTAGTTAGAAAAAAATGGGATCATATTTTTGGAAATTTTAAAGATCTTTCACCATGATTAGAATATTATGTTCTGAGTTTCCAAAGACACTAAACTAATACAGTCATTGGGTATTTGTTTTTTTATGTATTATTTATTCCTAAAAATTAATGTAACTTCCATGTACGTCAAGATATGGGTCTCTTCAGTTGGTATCAGAGCGAAGTATCAATAAACCTTTGAAAACTAGGATGCAAAAAATTTAGTGAGATCCAGTGAGATATTTCTATGGTATGTCTTGGGATGTCTGTAAGGCTATGTATATTTATAGGTTTTAGTCATAGAATTACAGTAACGATATTATAAATAAACCTAAGATGTTAGATTTTTAAGTTTATCCCCCTTTATTATTTTATTTTCCTAGCTTGATTTTTCTTCCCACAATATTCTTTTTTGGGTTTTAGAAAATGGCTGGAAATGTGAAAATTCATGTTGATGGAGAATATGATGGATAATTGAATGATATTATTCAAGAGAAACCAAATGAAATGGGATTTGGAAGGTGAAACATTGTTATTATTCCTAATCAACATTCTCATAACATGATCAATAATCTGATCATGGTAAGTTTCCAAACTCAGCTAATAAGAGAAAGTTGGAGTATAATGATGATCATAGAGGAAAGAAAGTTCAATTTCCCTCATGTTAATCATGTGGAAGAGGCATCCAAGAGAATGTTTCAATTGAACAAGAAGATTCTTTGGGTGTCGAAACGAAGGACACAAAGCCAGTAATTGCAAAGGAAATGGTGTGTTAACACAATGGACAAGGACAATAGTATTGCTTAGAAATCAAAAACAGATAAATGTTTTAAATGTGGAATGTATGAGAATTATGAAAACAAATTCCCTAAGGAAAAATATCATGAAGATAATCAGCATGGTCGTATGGGTAGCATTTATGTTGATGATGATGAAGAGACTACAAATGATATAAGAGATGAAAGAAGTGTTGGGGAATTAAATGATGAAGCTTGGTCAATGGTTTAAGAAGGTTGTAGAATGATTGCATGTTTATCATGAATAATGTATGGTACTATGGAATAATGAAAAATATAAGGATTGTTACAATATTGTTTTTCCTTGAGTATTAGAAAGTATATGTTGAATGGTACTGATAACCATTAAAAGGTATTGAAATGATTTTGGAAAGCAGATAATTTGATCCTAATAAAGAGATCAATATAAAATAATATGTTTTATATTAATAATGAGCTCATGACTGGTATAAGGACAAAGTGACATAATGGTTTGATTATATAGAAATTTTGGGATTTTGGTATGTGGAAAAGTTAACTTTTGACAACATTTATGTTTTCACTAATGTTATATGGTAATTGATGTTTCAAGAGAATACATGATTAAGGTATTAAAATGATTGGAGTGTTACCAACAAGATATATCTTATGATATATGGTGGATAAATGATGGTATTCACATTCTTGGCAGATGGCCTTTCTAGTAATACTTTTCATTATACTAGGAGATTGGACATAAGTATTTTGGATAAATCTAATGATTGGAATGGATTATGTTAGACATCAGATAGTATTTTTTATAACATGAACTTTTTGATATTATTTCTAAACTGTTATAATAGTATAGTTTTAGAAAAAAGGACAACCCGTAGGATATGTAACAACCTGTCACGTCGGAAAAGGCCGCAAGAATCGAACCCACAACCGAAGAGCGAAATGCATTTATCACCAACCACTAGCCTACAGGAAGTCCCTGGTTTGTATAAATTAATTTAAATTTATTATGTGGTATGCTATATGAATTATAAGACCATTTTTCTAGAAATATACGACTAATATCACCATATATGGACTTATGTATATTTAATAACTTTTTTTAACCTTTTGTTTTGAGACAGATGGAATGACCCATCATTATATCACTTGATCTGATAAAACTTCACGAATGAAAAATTCAACTTCATTCATTACGGTATGAACTGGAAATTGTTCGTGGAATGAACAATGGTGAGATTTTACGAAAATCAAGTATGTATTTATTAAAATTAAAATTCATCAACTTTAGGGAAATGATCTTGAAAATAAAAAAATATTGTCCTATTTCCTCATATCCGATTAATCAGATGGTACCTTAGATCATCACAAATATATGGCTTTGTCATTGTGGGCATTTTCATAGCCATGTTCTCTACCACTCTTCATTAGAACATGATGGTTAGATTTCTCTTCTATATACATATTTTCACCTATATTCTCTTATGTGGTAACCGAGTGATGAGTTACAACGGGTATCTGTTATCATTCTAACATTCCATTTTAAAATAATGTATCAGTATTCCTTTTTTTGACATGGGTTTCTATGAAGGAAAATTTCAAGTTGTAAATGATTTATAACCCTGAAACATTCGAGGTAAAAATCATTTTATGGGGTGTAGAATATAACACCCTGATATTTTAAAGAAATATTATTTTTAATTACATTGATGTCTTGTGTTGTACACAACACCAAAATTATCTTGCGCTATACACATCACCTTATTGTCCTGTTTTATATTCAAACACTATTCCTGTCCTGTGTTGCACACAAGAGCGACCTTCCTAAATAGCGTGTGTTGTACGCAATACCGATTTTCACTAAACAATGATTTATTGGTATAATATTATTATGAACTAGATGTTATGAATATTATTAACCAAATTTTTAATTTTATAAATGATCATTAATATTACTCATATTCTAAACATGGTATGGGAATAAAATAAATTTTTCAGGTAAAATAAGTATTTTTGAAAAAATGATGTTTTTCCACCTTTTGATGGTGCACCTACTTTAAATATAGTTTTTGACACAGTTATAAGTTCAATATGACAAAATAAACTTATTCATTGCAATAAGGATATAAAAATTTACTTTGGATAAATAATTAATATTTTTATGATAACTTTCATATTTTGATGAATTGTATAAATACACTAAATTTTAATTAAAAACAACTTTTTACATCAAGATAATTTATAATTTTAAATTATAGTATTGGATGGTTTTATGTAATAAATAGAATATATTTTTACCATTTAATATAATGTATGTAATTATCATTAATTTTACATTGAATTCATATGTAAAATCATTTCAATCTTTTGTAATGTTTTTACTTTTAAAACATTTTTCTCAACAATGTGATAAATTTTAAATTAAATACCGCCACTTCTTTGTATTGAACATGTAAAAATGGAATCCATATTTGGAACTAGTGGGTCCAAATTATTCTAATAGGCGACTTTTTATTTTTGGGGATTACGAATATTAACTATGGTAAATTTTATTTACCACAACTAAAGGTAAATCAGGTTATTAAGGGTTAACATAATATTATAAAATTTCCATAACACTTGTCTTAATATAATTGGATTACTATATTTCGTCCAAAAACATACTTGGGTAGAAATGTAATCTATTAGAACCCACTAGTATGTGTTTAAGACCATTAATTTATTTTATTTAAAGGAATGTGAAATATGTCTCACTCAAACATTAATAATTAAAGTATTTTTAATAAAAGGTTTTACATAAAAGAAATTCGATTATAAATACCCATTTGAAACATAATTGTTTTTCTTTATCATGGTAATTTATTTTTAAATTTTATGAAATATATTATTACCTTCGTAGCTTATACATTAATGATGAAAAAAGTATTTATTTAGCAAAAAATCAATAATATTGTTTTTATTAAAATAATTATACCCATACAAAGGCCCAACAACTTGACCAAAACATGTTGGTAAATTTTATCTACACTAGAAGCATGCATTTTGTTTCTTGGGGACCATTTTGAGCCTTATAAAACAGATCATGACATTTATATTGTTTTATTTTAAATGATTTCACAGTTTTCACCATCATAATTTAATAAACATATCATTTTAAAGAGTAGGTTTTATAGAAGCTAAATTTGACTCAAAGTATTATTATGTAATATATTAGATTTATCTTCATCATATTATTTTAGTTTTAATTTTTATGAAACAAATCAGTATATTTAATAATCGTACAAAAATGTTGTAGTAATTATTTTATTAAGAGAAATATCGAATAAATGGTTTTAAAAATATTAAAATAACTATTATACGAACTAATTAATGTGCTCCAAAAATTTTGTAGATTTATATGACATTTTAGGAATCTTTTAAATATTATTCATCAAATATATCCTCTGTTTGGAGTTTATTTAAATTCAAATGAATGAATAGTGTCAAATTTAAACTATTGATATTTTATAAAAATAACACATTATTAAATTGTTTAAAACTCACAAAAATATTTAAAAATTAAAAAATGAAATTTATATGGCCTAAAAGTTCATAAATTATCCAATTAATAACAATTGATAACAAATAAGTAAGTATTTATAACAATTTGAAATTCAAAATATCATTACCACAAATAAAAATAAATAGATTAAATATAGATAAGTCATATTGATAATTTTTAAAATAATTTCTCATAATGTATAAATTGTATTGGATGATGCTATTACAGCCATATCTCATCTCATATTCTAATTTGAGATATTTTTTAGGTTTTTAATATGTGTTTGTGTTTATTATAAATTAATATTTTTGAGGTCTCCAAAAGTGCCCCTATCTTTTCTTATAAATGGGAACCTCCTCTTTCTATTATTCACTCAATTTTAAGCCATCAAGCTCAGACAACCCCTAACAATTCCACTTCTTAACCTCTATATTAATATTATAGAGGTTTTAGTCTTCTCAAAATACTATCTCTAGTGACCTACGAGAAATTTTAAAAGGGTCACGTCATGGGAGAGGTAATCTCTTCTACCGATTCATTCAAGATTCTTTCTTCTTCTACTTACTCTTCTTTAGTTGTTTCATTAAAAGTGAAAAATTCAGTATCCCTAATATAAAAATATGTTATTTTAAAAATTAAACAACCCTATTTCTCCTTCTATCTGTCGTATGAAAAATGAAGTCATCGCGCGTGCGTACGTATGGCTTACCGTCTCCACGTCGTGGTGTAATCAGTTTTTTCCACCACCACCATACTTGGAAAGATATAATGGTGGATATAATAACTATATATTATTATTATAAGATCATACTAATTCTGTGATATTATATCATCGACTCCAATTCCATTCCATAATTATGGGAACGATATCATCACTCGTGCGTACATATAGATTACCATCTCCACAATGCGATGAGATTCATTATCCATGTTAACCATTAAAGAATGATTATAAAGTATATATAATATTAAATCATGAAATATATGACATAATAATGCTACTGAATTTATGTATATATATATATTTCATTTACTTCCACTCAATTTAATAAGGAAACGAATACATCGTTCATGCATACGTAGGGACTAACGTCTCCAAGAAAGGTGTATTTAATTTCATTTGTCGATATATTATATATGTTTATATGCTGAATATATATTCTATATAAATCATGTTTTACATTTTAGAAATATTGAAACATGATTTAATTAATCACATGAATAATTACAAGTTAAAAATTGTACAATATTTGTACTAAGTTTACCCAAAATGTTACTTTTAACATTCAATTGAAAAATGAACGGGTAATATGAAGTCATAAGTGAATCTTCAATGATATCATAACTATTATTATCATTCTATTATAAGTTAATAATATGTTTAAAATCACTATATAAGAGTCTCAGACTCATATGGAATAAATTGGACATAATATAAGGGATAATTATTTCAATCTCATTCTTATCCGGGATTGCTTATTCGTTAGTATTTACTGGGGTTATGTTTATCATCCACATCCATGTTTTCTAAAAAAAAATTCATAAAATATTTAATATTCTTCCATTTATGATTAAAGTCATTTATACCCTTTTTTTAATTATACCACATGGTATGGAAGGAATCTTTCTTATGTTTACCATACGAGGTACTTTTTGACTTTTCTGAAAAAAGTACGAGAAGAATTTTTTTCTAAGTTATAAAACATGAAAGGATTTATACGATTTCATAACACCTTATTTTCATGAAGTTTTCTGTCCAAGATTTCAAGATTTTTTTCAAAGAAAATATTTTCTTTTAAAATTGCATAGCATTTTGAGAAAAGAAAATGATTTAAAAGAAGAAGGTATATTATCCTCAAGAATTCATTTCAAGTGTTTTATCGAAACTATTTTCCATATAAGATGAAATTCATTAATATGGTTATGTTTCAAGTATAATGTCTCTATTAATTACATTTTTTTATTTTGTTTATAATGAAATGATATCCATTTGTTTTATATGGATTATGTCATGCTAGGACGATGTTTATGATACTGATTTTCTTCATTGGGTTATAATGAATGATTTAAATTTATTTTTTGGCACACGAAAGAATTATTACATTATGAGATGGGTGGGACCTATATCTCCCTCCAATACATTATGTAAAGGTTTATATCTCATGAGATAGACATGGTTGGAATGACAAGTAAATCTGGTTCAGTAATATTGGGTTGTAATGGAATGTAATCACAGTTTAGTAATGGACTTTGTCCCCTATGATGGTCTTGGCAGCAATGTCATTGATACTATGTAAATCATATCATGTACTTAGTGGCTTTCCACAATTCAATGTTTTATTCCAATGCAATTTTATCAGGATTAATGTTCCTTTTAGATCTATTACTTACGTACTTCCAAGATTTATTTCATAGCTTGCGATTTTGATGTTTTAACTTTATGTTCATGATTTTAAGTTCAAATGAATATGGTTTGTTTTATTTTCTCCATGCTTAACCTTTGACAATTTGAGCTCACCCTTTTTATGTTTTCTTTTACCCAAGATATAAAGGAATGTTTTTAGGTAGAAACAATGGAAGATATTTATAGGATATGCTGAATATATTTCACCATGATTAAAATGTTGTGTTCTGAGTTTCCAAAGACACTAAAATAATTCAACCATTAGGCGTTTGTTTTTGTTATGTATTAAGTATTCCACAAAATTAATGTAATGTCTATGTACGCCATGCTTTGGGTCTCTACAATGATACTTGATTGATTGTTACATTTGATTATGGGAGAACATGACCGTTTTATGCCACGTGATTCTATCTAGAGATAGTTTTTTTACTTTCTAATTTTGATGCATGTGTTGAACTAGATTCATGCTTCCATGTATTTCTTATCTTTTTTATAGCACCATGACCTACTCATCATTCTATGTATGTTTTTCAGTTTGAATTTGGTTATTATTACTATAGTTTGGATGATTTAACTTTTTTTTGGATTATATTTTTTCCTATTTATATTCATTTTTGATACCACTATGTCACTATAATTATGATCGTATACTCTTCCCACTGTACCATGACAGAGCCTCACTGATATTCAGAAGCCTCTAGTACATCATAAGGCCCTCTTGGGCCATGTGAACCATCATCATGAGAATTCTATTAGTGGATTATGGTTCAAGACATTCCAAAGTGGTATTAGAGGAGTTTCTTTTCTTTTTTTTCTTATCCTTTGGGAATATTAGACAGGTGATTAAGAATATTTTAGACATTTTTTTGAGTTTTTCTTAGGAGTATCTAACCCATGTACATGATAAATCCAAATTACCTTATATGGGACATGTTGTTTTGGTTTGTGTCTATTACATATGATTTCAATTCATCATTGGGTGATGAACATGAGGTTTTATGTTCTTTATAATTACATATTTTTACTCTTTCTCTATTATAGTAAATAAATATTGTATCATTCATCATCATATGAACATCAAGGTTTATACTTCATGGATTATGGCATGCCACATTTACTTACTACAATCATTATATGGATCATATATGGGCCCTGATAAATTAAAATCGGTGATCCATATTGTTCACCCTTTTAAAGTGAATATATATATAAATTAAAATGAATTTAAAAGAAATATAATTCAAAAATGAATAAATTACCATTAAATAGGGTTCCTATTATAATTAAAATGCAGCTTTCTTCTATAAATAGCAATTTACCCACTATCTATCATGACCTTGGACTTATAGTAGAGAACATGATCCTAAACTGACCTTAGTAGTGGTCAGTGCACAGTGCCTCTTATTTATCTTATTATTCTTACATAACTTTGACCGAGCATTAAGAGTAGGTAGTGGGGTGTGAGTTGTGTTTAGGAAGTATTTTGTGTGTCTTTATTGTATATTTATTATCCACCCAGTATAATATATTTTATGTGGAATTTTCTTGGAATTTTTTGAGATATTCCAACATTAAGGACATCATTTGTTTACAAGGAGGGTGGTGATGACTATGTTCTATTTTTGGTGGGTTGTGGGCCACCCACAAAACAACCCTTTTCCACATATATTACTACCAATTATACTGAATATGGTTATTGATGCCCAATTTTGATATGGGTTCCTATGGATTATACAGACCATTCAAAGATCCCAATAGCATGGTCCAAATATGGAAGATTCAACATCTGAGTTTCAGCGTTATCATCTTCCCATTTTTCCTGGGGATAGTGGACCACATTATATAGAGCCATGTCTAGAGGAAATGATTTGAATGTTTGAGAATCATGAGACACCCCCTAAGATGTGACTGAATATATACAATAATATATTTCGAGGTTCAAAAAATGATATGATGGGATGATATTACTCAAACAGGTCATCATTGAGATTTGGATTAGAGGGATTTTCATACTTCTTTATAAGATAGTTTTTATCCTGCGATGTTGAAGGAAGATCGATCAATAGAGATTACGCACTTGGAGCCTGTATCATTATCAGTCAAGGACTATTCATCACATTTAAATGATATCCTGTGTTTTTATCCTATTTAGTTTGGTGATGAGTTATCAAGTACTGATAACTTTTTGGGTGGTCTTAGTTATGAAATCTGATTGTAGGTGAATATCCTTCGGCATACCAACAATAATTAAATTGTAAATCAGGAACTTCCTCCACCCAGTGGAATGGGTTTAAGTGGTTAGAAGATACCTTATGGTACATCTTGTGAGGAAAATGTAATCAATAGAATGAGTGATGGTATTTATATTTTTTTGTATCCAATGTAGGAGGTAGAGAATCATGAGGAACCAGTGTGGTAAGAACTCAGTTGAGTACCATTCTTACGACAGAATGGGCCATGAAATGTGTTTCTTGGAGGGTTTGTATAAGGCCCTGGGTAAATAAGTGATTCTTAGTATGGATTATCACATTAAATCTGATATTTATAAAGTTTATAATATTCATGTGTTGGAGGGCATGCTCCCTAAAATTTTCTTTGGAATTGGTGGTTATTGGGAAAAATATAAACCCCTAAGCCAATTATCTTACGAATACATCTCTTAGGATAACATATACATCATCCCTTATGAGGCCTTATATGGAAGGTCATGCCGATCAGATCTAATCTAGTTGGAGAAATAGGAGGAATCACTACTTGATGGACATCTCATTTAGGAGGGAATAGAATATGAACAACTAATTAAAAAGTTCATGATGACCAGTTATTATAAGAAGAAGTCACATCCAAATAGATATCACCGACCTCTGGATTTTGATTTAGGGATTCATGTTTTTATTGAAATATTCTCTTTGACGGGGGAATTGATAGATTTTGAAACATGTATGTTTTAATTTTATTACTTCATTCCCTTTGAGATTATGGGGGAATTTAGGCTGGTCGCTTATTGGTTTCAATCACTTCAGAGGTATTGAGTCACGCATGATGTCTCCCACATGTGTAATCTTCATCTATATCATTCTGATCCATTGAATATTCTTTAACCTGATGAGATCAAGTTGGAATTATATGTGTCTTTTAAGAAATATCTTATCCATATATTTTTATCATTTCATAAAGTTTATCCATGGAATGTTTGTGACTATTTTGTAGCTTCAGTGGAAGAGTAGCCAAGTACAGGATGATACCATGGAGTGAGAAGTTGACGTAAAAGCTTAGTGGTCGATGATTTTCTTAGATTATTCCATAAAACACCAAAAATTCCAACTTGAAGGTGAATTTCATTAAGGATATGAGGTTTTTATGATATGAATTATTATTATGGTATGTATAATTGTTTATATTTTAAATATTTTTTTAACCTAATATGAAAGTTTTGTATGGCTGTGGAGGAAGTGAGGTTTTCTAAGGCTTTTTTAGATCCTAGATCTCCATTTTTTAGAGAGAATGGTTGGATCACATGGTTAGTCAAAACTATGAGGATGATACCTCACTATTTGAGTAAACTGTGCGGGGTGGTCTAATGAACTACCTATGCTCATATGGTTTGATGAAACAATGTTATCAATTCTACACACCCATGGGATTGCTAAAATCATTATAATAGTGGGGAAATGTGTGGTCGGAACACATTTTGTTTAACCAAGAACTATGACTAAGAGAGGGGGTCTTGAGGTATTATTGGGTGCACGGTTAGAACATGGTTTGGCTAACCATGTATCCAAACCATACACCCTATTTCATTTTTGTAAAATTACAATTTTACAATTAAGGTTTTTATATCTTTAAAACCCTATTTCATTTTCTTTTTCTCAAGAAGTGGCCAACATTTTTCTTTCATTGGAACTCACTCATGGAATACACATATGATTTTAGATAATTCGACCATATATGGTATGATGTGAGTTTCATTCATCTCATGAGATAGCCACATGTGAGCTCTCCATTCCTTATGCACTTTTCTCCATTTTTCTTCTTATTGATATAGTTAATTTGGTGTAGGATCTTACACCCTATTTTAAATTATTCTTATATTCCTCGATTTTCTTCTAATAAAAACAAAATTAGAGTGTAAAACTACAATAACATTCATCAAACTACATAAGGTAGGTAGTTAATGAATTTCCCATAATGTCTAGTCCTTTAAACCCAATTTTCATTGATTTTTGTGTTGTACATTATAATTGTTGCTTTCCAAATTTATATATCCTAGAGTTAAAAGTTAGATTCAAGTTTTAGAGATATTTATGAATTTTTATATATGGTTCAAGATTTTTACCAAAACCTAAAAAACCCATGGGGTGGGTTCTATCCTTTAATCATATATATTCCACCCCTGGAGTGGTTTGAGATTTCATTCCAGCATTGGGAATTGAATATTGTAATAAAGTGAATTGTTAATGGTTTTAAGCACCTTAGATAACCATGTAATTTTGAAATGAATGGAATAAAATAGACTAACCCAATAGATTTTATATTATTATGATGTTAAAAATTATATTATTAATGAAATTGTTTATAAAAAGATGATTGAATTTGTTATGGTTTCAATGGAGGGTTCATGGTATGACACTGATGATCCACATGGATTCCATGGACAATACTACTATCTATATTCAAGGAATTATTAGGATTCCTTTCTAATTTATAATCTATCCATCTGATAACATAATATGATTCCTTCTATATTTCTACTCCTTATATTTGATGACATATTAGGACACCTTGGACATTTCTACTACTTGGATCAGATGGATTGTTATATTTCATGGATATTTATAGTCCATGAATCCGATGACTTATTAAAATGCGTTATAACTTTATACTCCATGGATCCAACAACTTATGGTAAATCAATAGAAATTTATATTCCTTGGATCAATTAATTTATTATGATGCCTTGTGTTTTTTACTGATTAGATCTTGACCACTGTTGGATTGATAATTTATTACATGGAATAGACCATTGAGGATGATTACCATGATTTATACTTATCCATTATGATTTTTTTCTAGATCAAAGTTAGTATAGATAGACTAGACTGTATCACTTCTAGTTTTATTTACTAACTACTATTATACCTACAGACTACTTCAGACTTTATAAAGAGATTATATTTTATATAGACATTGTTGGTGGTGACCTACTGAGTGTTATATAACGCCCTTTTTGGGACACCTTTGGGTACCTGGAAATACATCATGGATTCATGTTGGGATAGGGGAAAGTTTCTACATATTTATACTTAGGTAATTGTTTCATCAGAGTATGGGAGAATATGATTGGGCTATTGTTTTTTATGCTATCTGGAGATAGATTCTTTTTGTTCTTTTAGTACTTTTTGATACATAACATGTAATTGATTCGTATTTCCATTAATTTTCTATCTCAAGTACTTATCTATAACATTATCATCATTCATTATATTATGACTCCTTTTGCATTGATTATTTTTACTATGCTTCAGATGATTTATCGTCTATTTTTTATTTCTATTATGATTCCAATTTTTATTGATTTATGATTCCACTGTGTTACTCTAATTATGATGGTATAGTCTCCCCCACTATACCATTAGAGTCCCTTGCTAGTCATTATAAGCCCCTGGTGTATGGGGAGGCATGCTTTAGGTTTTGTAACCCTCTAGATTGGGGCACTCTTAAGTGTCTTCTGGGTTAGGATGTTACAAAGTGGTATCATATGAGTTTATTTTTTTATCATTTGATAATATTAGACAATAGATTATGAATGTGGTGGAATTTTGCGAGTCATATATAAGAGTAGATTACCCATGTATTGGGAAAAAGAAAATTACTTGGGATGGGACATGATGCTATCGCTTATGCCTATTATAGTTGATTTGGTTTCACCATTGGGTGATGTACATGATCTTTTATGTTCTTTATTATTATCGATTTTTACCCTTTTCCTTGTAGGGAGTGTAAATATTACATCATGCATCATCAAAGGCATTTTAGTATTTACATATAATTCATTTTTTAATTCCAGGAATACATACTATATGAATTTCTCATAGCATATTTTAGTGTCTTTATTGCTATGTCTATGAAATTTGGGTAACATTTCATGTAGGGAAATTATAAATATTTGGTTCTGATTAATTTGATTCTACACATCAATATATAAGGTGTATGGTCCTTTAAAAATTTATTATGGTGGTCTATATAGATAAACAATTTTAAAATATTTTTTAAATAAACAAAAATCAATATAAGTCAAATTTAATTATAAAATTTAATGGTAACCATTAAATAATTAAATCTATTAAAATTTAATGTATATTTTCCTCTATAAATTTCAATCAACACTCTATCTAATCGTACCATCAACATATAGCAATGAACATGATCCAATCCCAAACATAGTGGTGGGTAGCATGTAGTGTCTCTTTCTTATCATAAGATCTTATAAATCACTTAGACCTTTCATTAAGACCATGAATATTGGAGTAACATTTGTTTTGGAAGTCTTACACCAATACTTCTTTTATATTTGTGATCTTTTCAGTACTAAAAATTTCCAGAGGCATGTTCTTATTATTTTTAGAGTTAAAACCCCACGATAGCCTCTAGTTGTAAGAATGGAGGGTGGAGACAACTATGATCTAGGGGTGGTGGGCCTTGGACACTCTTTGAACCTCCCATAGTGGCACTTTTAGCACCGAATGTTGTACTTGATATATGTGTTGATGCACAGTTTTGAGATGGGTCCTACACTTTATACAGACCATTAAATGAGCCACATGAATTTCCCCAACCATGGAATACTTGAAGTGTGTGTTTTATCAGTAGCATCTAACCCCATTTTTGGAGGATGGTAGATGACATTTTGTAGAGTCATGGCTAGAAGTAATGATTTTGGTTTTTAGTCATTTTACGACTCCTCCTAAGAGGATATTAAATATCTCTATGTATATGTTATGTGATTCCTCTAAGATGTGGTGTGATGTTATTAAGTAGAATAACAATCATCATGATATGGATTTGAGGTATTTTTTGAAATCCATCTATAACTATTTCTATCCCACAATGTTGGGGGTTGATAGTGAAAGATAGTTTATGAACATGGAGTAGGGAACATTATTAGTTGTGGACTATTCGGAACATTTTATAGTGATCTAATGTATCACATCTATTTTTCTGGGGATGAGTTATATAAATATTGATGATTTGAGGATAGACATAGATAAAACATCTGATCATGGGTGAATTATTTTCATCTTTACACCATCAATTAAATAATAAGTCAAGCACAACTTACAAAACATAATATGAGAGAAGATATGGGCTCAGTGAAGGGAATTTTAGCTTCTTAACCAAGTGGAAAAATTCTAGATGCTACGAGGATACATTTTGAGACATCATGTGATGGAAATACTAGCCAAAACATAAGTGATGCTTGTTATATTTTCATTCATATGTTTGTTAGGTAGGGAAACATGAAGATCTGGTGTGATAATAAACTAGTTTATTGCTGATATTGCGGCAGGATGGGAAATATAATGTTTTTCATGAAGGGGTTGCATAAGGTATTGGATACACAAGTTCTTCCAATCTGGGCATATCACCCTCAGACTGATGGTCAAACATAACAAGAAATTCTAGTGTTGGAGGACTTGTCACATGCATGTGTCCCTGACTTTGGGGGTTCTTGGGAAAAAATATACCCCTAGTTGATTTCTCTTACTATAAATTCTTTTAGGCTATCATCTAGATGGATATTTATGAGGCCTTATATGGTAGGACATGACAATCACCACAGTTCTGTTAGGAGGTAGGGGAGGTAGCATAGTTTGGGAAACCTTTCATTGGGAAGACTATAGATCAGGGGAAACTAATCAAAGGACATGACAACTGATTAGTGTAAGTAACATCCATATTCCAATAACAATAAATGACCTCTAGATTTTTAGGCAGAGATTTATGTTTTCTAGAATGTTTTTATTAGAATGAAGAATACCCAGATTTAGAAAGAAGTGAATTTATCACATAGTTACATAAGGACCTTCTATATTATAGAGATATTCGAGTTGGTATCCTATCGGTTGTAGTTACCTCAGAGGAACCAATCCATCCATGATGTCTTACACAAATCCTGGCTCAAGTAATATAATTATAATACATCAAATATTATTCAGCTTCAGTGGGTGGAGTTGGAATAATATGTGTCCTTTGATTAGAATAATATATGTATTGTTGATCAGAGAATGAAGGATATCTGAGGAATAATAGTGAATTCAGTGTGGGTGATATGGTGGAAAAAATAATTATAGGATGATAACTAGGAGCAAGATGTTGATGTAAAAGCTTAGTGGCTGGAACATTTCTCATATGATTCCTTACTACCTTTAGAAGGTCATCCCCAAGATGAGTTTCTTTATGGAGAGGAGGTTGTACCAACAAAACTTCTTATAAAGGTACATATCAATTTTTTCACTTCAATTACTTGGTTTTGACAAAAAATGAATGTCTAGTAAGGTTATATGGGAAATGGTGGTGTTAATTAATTGTTTTGAGCCTAGATACCCACATTTTGAAAAAATTAGGTGGGCCACACTATTAGTAGAAACTATGTGGGTGGTCCAGTGCACCATCCAGGGCCACATAGTTTGATGAAACCATGTAACCTAGGCTATATGCTCATACAATTTGTATATAATGATTAACTAAGGTAAAATGCATGATCATCTCCCAGTTTTCTAAACCATGAATTATGACCATGTGAGGGGGGGTTTGAGATAGTGTTGGGAGAACTGTTGGTTCACATTTTGATTAGTCATGCATAAAAACATTGTGACCCCATTCTGTTAGGTAAAATGGCCATTTGATTCTTAAGGAATTTATATTCTTAAGCCCCCCTTTCCTTTTATTTTTCTTCCAAATCATCTACCCTTTCTCTATCTTTGGTGATCACTTAAAAATAATATAAGGATTTCAGATAATTCATATATCTTATGTTTTAATCAATTGGTGTTCATCTCATTGGTTAGACACCAATGAGTTATTTGTTCCTTATGCACTGTTCTAAGTTTCTCTTCTAGTCAAAGGAGTTATTTTGTTGGAGGCACTTATGCTCTTTTTTAATGGTGTTCAAATGTTCTCCTATTTTCATTTAATATGAACCAAACAAGAGTATGATACTATATGAGTATTTCTCTATTGTATTAAGGTAGATGTTTTATGCTTTTTACTTTTAAACCCCTTAGATCCAATGTCTTATTAGGATTCCTTATACATTTATACTCCTTGGATCTGATGACTTATTAATTTTACTTTGACTTTTTGGATCTGATGTCTTATTATGATGCCTTGGATATTTAAACTCCATGGAACTAATAACATATTAGGATTAAAATTTCCTTTATACTCCTTGGATTCTAAGTTGTCATGGATTGAAAATTGATTACATGGGATAACACATTGAGGATGTTTACCATGATTTATAGTTATCCCTTATTCATTTTTTTCATGATCACAATGAGCCATGAATTACTAGATAGTGTCACATATACCATTATTATGTTAATAATATTATATGGGTAGTCTAATTTTGTTAATAAGAATGTACTAGAATATCTATAGACACCATTGGTGGTGGCCTACTGAGTGTTATCTCACATCCAGTTTCGGGCCGTCTTTGGGTACCCAATTAGGCTTCATGGATGTAGTTATGGATAAGGTAAAGCTCCCTATAGGTGATACCTTATTTATTGTTTCATAGATTTAGGGTTTAATTGGACCAGTCTATGGCTCATGATGTTATCTGGAGAAAGTTATTTTTTGGTATTTTTTTAATTTGGATGCATGTATTGTATAGGATGCATGTTTCCATGTATTTCCTATCATATGTATAACTCCATGACATTCTCATCATTCTAAATATGATGTAGTGTTTATATTTTATTATTATTATTTCTTTTTTATGGATTAGTTGTAATTTAATTATGGTTTATATTATTCGTTTTCTTTGAATTAATTAATAATTCTGTTGTGTTATTTTTATTATGATTTTATAATCACCAAACTATAAATTCACACACAATCTCTACTAGTTTGTTTAATTTGGTATATAGGGAGGTGGAATTGTGGTCTTGTGACCCACCCCCTCAAGGAACCATTTAGTGGATTTTAGTTTAGGACATTAAAAAGTGTAATTAGAGGAATTTAATTTATTTTATCTTGTTATTATGCCATATTAGTTAGGAAATTAGGAATGTGGAAGTGTTTTCTAATGAGTTGTCCCTAAGAGTAGCTCACCCACATATTGGGAAAATTGAAATTACATAGGATGGGATATGATTTTTTGGATTGTGATTTTAATTGTTGATTTTATGTCACTATTGGGTGACACACTTGAGGTTTGATGTTCCATACGATTACATATTTTTACCCTTATCATAATATGTAAAGGATATTTTTCATCATGTATCATCATAGGATCTTCAAGAATTATATTCCATTAATTATTCCATTCAATAATTACATACTGTGTGAATTCCCGATAGCATGTATTGGTGTCTTCATTTCTATGTCCGTGAAATGTTTTCAAAATTTCATATAGGAAATTGATAAATAGTTTTTAGTGATTAAATGGATTCCAAACATCAATTTATAAGAAGTATGGTTCCTTATATATTTAATTTGGGGATATATTAGTTCAACTATTTATATATAATTTTTATTTAAGTAAAAATTAATTTAATGTAAATTAATTTCTAAAATGAAATTCTTAATATTAAAGAGGGATTCCTATTAAAATTTAAAGGGTGTTTTATTTTATCAATTTCAATTTACACTCTATATATAGAGACCTTGTAATTATAGTATATAACTGGATCCTTATAAAACCTTAGTAATGGGACATAGTTTGTGTCTGTTGCTTATTTTATTATCTATACATCACTCAGACCTAACTATAGATCCATGAATAATGGTGTGACTTTTGTTTTGGAATTGTTATTGTTTTTCATTCTTGTATAATATTGATCGTATCATTAACAAATCTTATATTAGGCTAGTTCTCAATATTATAATATATATTCCCCAAAAGGCCTCATTTGTTACACAAGAAGGGTTAGAAATATTATTCTGCAGATGTGGTGGGCCTTGGACACCCCATAGAACCTCATGTAGTGCCACTTGTTGCACTGCCTCTTTTACCTATTATTGGTGTTGAGGCCTAGTTTGAATATGGGGTCCTACCCATTAAACATACCATTCATGGAGCCCTTCATACATCCCCAACAATGGAAGAGTTTATAGGTATGTATCAACAGTATAATCTTCCCATATATTCATAGGATGGTAAACCACATGCTACACTATCATGGTAATATGACATGCTATCGATTCTTGAGATCCTTCATATTCAACCTGAGTGGAGTGTTTATCTATCCACATATATGTTACAAGATTCCTCTAATAGAATGTAGAATTCTATAACTCTTATGTATTGGCAGCTGGATAAGGATTGAAGGGATTTTTATATGGCCTTCTATGATTATTTGTTTTCAAGTATGTTGAGTACTGACAGAGCTGAAGATTCTATAAGCTTAATGGATGGAACGTCATATTTCATGGACTATTTCCCATTTTTTGGAGATCTATTGTTTCACGTATATTTTGTTAGTTGGTGAGTTATCCAATGAAACACGATTTGATGATGGTATTATATATGACATATTATTTCGTGTAAATGTTTTTCTGATTTCCACCATGTAATAAATTGTAAATTAGTCACTAATTAAAAGACATAACATAGGGGAAGTTGGGGGCGCAGAGCAGGGTGGTTTATCTTATCAACCCATTAAATCTATATGACGTGTCAAGAAGAGACATTTTGATACATCTATTATGGAGGAATATCATCCAGAGCATGACTAAAGGTGATTCAATTTTCCGTCACCAATGTGGGAAGTAGGGGAACATGAGGAGTTAGTGTGATAAGATCCTATATGAGTTCCGAGATTTTGAGGTGATGGTCCATCTAAATAAGTTTTGGTTGATGATGTATATAGCACTGGGTACGTAGGTGCTTCAGATCTTGGCCTATCACTCTCAGACCAATAGTCATACACAATGTTTGATTCTGGTGTTAGATGAAATTCTCCAAGCATGTGTCCTTAAAATTGGTGGATTGAGGAAAAAACATATACCCATAGTTTATTTTTCATACAATAACAGATCTTAGACTACCATCCAGATGTGTCATTATTAGTCCTTATATGGTAGGCCAATCCAATCACCTATTTTCTTGTTAGATTCTGGGGCATCACTTCTTAGGCTACATCTCATTTAGGATACTACATAGTAGGTATAGTAATCAGAAAGTGCATGATTAACACTCAGTCTGGGAATCAGTCATATGCCTACCTCTGTCAATGACCTCTAGATTTCAAGGTGGGGAGTTCGGTTTTCATGCAATTTTCACATTAACTGCAGAATAGGAAGATTTGGAAACATGGGAAGCATCACCTCATTACATTGGGCCCTTCAAGATTCTTGAGAGATTTGGTCTAGTATCCTATCCATTGTATTTACCTTGGTAGTTCTAATTCATGCACATTGTCTTCCATATATATTTATTCCACCAATATCATTCTTATCTAAAACATATTCCTCAGCATGATGTGGTTGAGTTTTAAGTAGATTCATCCTTTGAGAATTGTCTTATCCATATTGTTAATAAAATAATGAATCCACTTTGAGGTAGGTCAGTGCCTTTAGTAAGGGTTTTATGGCAGCACGACCGAGTACATGATAATACAAAAGAGTGAGAACCTTAAATATGAGCTCAGTGGTCAGATATTTTCTTAGATGATTCCTTTCTATCCTTATAAGGCCAAATCATGGATTATTTTTATTAAATTGGATAATATGTAGTGAAATACCTTTTTATGAGGGTATATATAATTTTTTACCCAAATTAATTCCACAGTATTGACCTAAAATAAATTCCTAGTAAGGCTATGGTGGAAATGAGGGTGTTTGGGGCCTCTTTAAAGCCTGAATCCCCACTTTATAGATAAAATAGTTGGGACACATGGTTTTTAGGAACTGTTTCTATTTGTCCAGTGCATTATCCAAGGCCACATGGTTTAATTAAATTGTGCGACCAAGGCTACATCCCTGTGCGATTTATGAAAACATTTTAATTGAGGGGAAACACATCATCTGTGGAAGATTTGTATAACTATGTGAGGGGTGTCTTGTGGTATTGTTGGGAACATATTTGAAGCATGGCTAGGCCATTTTTTAGGATAAACGATTCTTTCCTTTTCTTTAGGGTAAAATGACAATTTGTTTTGCAAGGGATTTAAATGATTAAACCCCTTTGTCATTTTATTTGTTTCCAAAATCGCCAACTCTTTTTCTCTTGTTGTAGCTCACCCTTGTAATCCTCTTAGTATTTCAGATAATTCCTACATCTATTGTATTATTTGAGTGTTTTTCATCTCATTTATTAGAAATTGTTGAGTTCTTTGTTCCAAACTCACCTTTCATTTTTTATCTTATACCTGACAGAGTTATTTTGGTGCAGGATATCAAGTCCAATTTTCATAGTATTTGTTTGTTCTTATTATTTATTCTGATATGGATCGAATACTTGGTTGATACTGAATGAGTGGTCCTATATGGTATGAATGTTTGAGTTCATTTACCTTTCCACAAATTATATTCATTTATACCATGTTTTCAATGTTCTGCTTGCCGAACATTCTGATTGATGCGACCTAAATTAATAAGAAATTTATTCAAAAGATAAATTCATGTTTAAGACATTTTGGGTAACGTTTATATAAGGTTGAAGGTTTTTGAACTGAAAATGAACCGCCCATTGATTGGTTTCTCTCCATTGATTGTAAATATGAAACACATGGGTTGGGTTGAGCTTGCATTCCATTATTGGGAATTGAATATAGTAATTAAGGGTTTTGTTAATGTTTTTAAGAACCTTAGATCACTATGTAATTTATATATAAATGGAATGAAATGGATAATCCCATGGAATTTATATGATTATAAATATATTAATGAAATGATTAATGAATATTTTTTAAATAATTATTGAATTGGTTATGAAGATAATGGGGGGTTCACGATATAGAACTGATGACCAACTTGGATGCCATGGACATTTATACTCTATTTATCATGCTTATTAGGATGACCTGAACATTTCTAAACATTGGATCTTATGACTTAATAGGATTCAATGGGAATATTTACTCCTTAGATCCAAAAACATATTAGGATACCTTGGACATTTCAACTCCTTGGATCTGACGATTTATTCAAATTCCTTGTAAATTTTTAATCCTTGGATATGATTACTTATTTGAATTCCTTTGAAAATAATACTCACTAGATTCAAAGAATTACTAGGATTCCTTGTACATTTCTACTCTTGGGATCTAATGGATTATTATTATTCCTTGAACATTTCAACTATGTAGATCCTACCCTATGTAGGATTGATACTTGATTACATGACGTAGTCTATTGATGATTATTACCATGATTTACAGTTATTCCTTATGATTTTTTTCTTGATCATATTTATCATTGATAAGCTATATTTTTTCACTTCAAAATTTATTGATTTTCCCTAATTATATATGACCACTACTTCTTTTAATATTCACAGACTGGACATTCTATAAAAACCGTAGGTGGTGGCCTACTGAGTGTTATATCATAACATATTTGGGATGCTATTGGGTACCATGAGAGACATCAAGGACGTGGGTATGGATAGGTTAAATTTATTTCTCGGTGATCCTTCACAGATTGTTGCATAAGATTAAGAGAACATATGACTGGAATATGGCTCATGATGATATCTGAAGATCTTTTTATTGGTATTTATTTTACTTTTGATATATATATATATATACATACATATTATTCGATTATTTTTCCATGAATTTTATATATTATATATAGACACATGACATGATCATAATTATGTATGTGGTGATACCTTTGGCTTTGATTATTATAACTAATGTGTGGATGATTTATCATTTATTGTTGGTTTATATAATTATTTTTCATTGTATCAAAATATGACACCATTTCATTACTATGATTATGACAGTATCACATCCCCACCATACAATCATAGACCCTCACTGCTAGTCAGTATCTTCTTGAATACAAGGAGGTATTCTTAAGGCCTTGTAACCCACCATCATGGGGAACCCAATATGGGATTCAGGTTAGAATGTTATCATGTGTATGTACATTGGCTGATGATGTCAGTTTTGGTATCAAATCCTAGGTTGTGGAATGATGTGATATCTTGGTAGAAATGGGTTTGGAGGGATTTAGTGGATTCCCTTATGGGCAGGATGAGAAGACCTAAATGTTTGTAATTTTGTATGTGTGCAACTGTGATAGTTTGGAGAGTGATCCAATAAGGCTATATGGATGATGAGATGTATTTCCATAGGTTCTATGGTACTATTTCTCTAGTGATTAGGGGTTTAGTTGTGTGAATGGCTTGGGCATTGATAAGGAATGTGAGTGAGGAACCCATATATGGTGTTTGAGCTATAGGGTGACCATAGGAACCCAGTGGATTCCCTAATATCAAGTTAAAAAAATAGGGTTAGTGATGGTTATGAGTGGTGATGTTCTTAGGTGTCACCATAGAATCCAAATAATTTTTGTGAGAATGAAACGGTTTTACTAGTGAGGATAAGTCATGTACCTGACATGACAACCATGATTGTGTGAGATGGTTTTAGGTAAATGGATAACATCGATCGTTTGTGTGTAATGTGTTCAAGGATACTTTGTTAATTCACTAGGTTCATGTATTTTGAGGATATAGGAAGAGATATTAAACAGTCTATTTACATTTATATATATATATAATGAAACTGAGGTTCCATGGAGGGGTACCCTGGGTGCATGTGTCACCAAACTCCAATGTGTAATGGATCCTATGTACATGTTCTTTATTTCTTGTTTATATATATATATATATATATATATTCTTGTTTTAAGGAACATTGGTATTGTCAATAAGTAAAGTATACAAGATTCTCTGTGTACGGAGGCCATGATTGTTCTTCTGGATAGGGTATGTGACCCACAAGGTGGATGATATATGATGGTTATGAGTTAGAGGATTACCAAAGTGGTTTCATTATATTTTATGGATGGGTATATTTATCCTAGTTTACATCCTATAATCAAGCATGGGTATATTTCTCTGGGGGGGAATATTCAATCTATGTATGGTTATATTTCTCCCGAGTGGCTTCTTATGTTTTAGGTATTGGTATATTTCCCCTTACTGGTAACCTATGTATAGATACACTCTTGAAGAGGTTGTAAAAGGTTGGTGTTTAGCTATTGGTTATGGGGAAAGACATTGTACCATAGGTGGTTGGTGTGTCATTCTCAAATACACTTTTTATTAAAAATGATTGTATGGTTAATGGTTTAGGTAGTCTCGTTAACACCTGATAACCTGATTTGTATGTTATATCATCATGTTAGGTTTCTTCAATGGGCATGCTACACAATAAATTTTTTATATATAAATTATTTCATGCACATCCACACGATCATGACATCATTACATATGGTTGATGAATTGGGGATTTCCTTCTGGGTCATTGGACTCACATCATCCCGTATACAACCTATGTGTTTCGATGTACATTGGTAAGGCTTCATGTTTTCTCTAAGGGAATTGGAACTGCATGGAGATATACTAAAATTAGATTTCTAAAAAAAATTAAGGATGTGGGTTCAAGTGGTTGTGTTATGTTATTAGGTTAAAAGTCCATTTTATCATCCATTTTATGTTATTGTTCAACAAGTAATAGCTTGTGTTCCATTTACATTCATGATACGTGTTATACTATATTTATCTTTAGATACATTTTTATGTTTTGAAACATCATATATATTGTTTTATTTCCTCATATTTTGGACTATGGGGGACCATTTAGCCCTCTATTTTATGTCTATATATTTTCGGGATGTCCATTATATGGATTGGTCATACAGAATTTTTTATATATATGGGCATGAGGCTTGGGATTTATTTTGTAGGGAATTGTATCCCCATGAATATTCTATTTCCTTAATACCATTATGAATCATCTATAATATAAGGGGGAATTCATATGGATATATAGACACCCCATGTCTGAGTGTGGTTTATCGATCCTTCCAAGGGTGTTACAATTATATATGTTGTATTATCTATATTTAAATTCTTTCTATTTTTTTATCTTAATATATCTATAAAATAATGATTTAATGATTTATGATTAATGGATATATAGATATTTATTTCGTTTTAACAATATTATTTTTAAGGATTTTTATATTGATCTAACTGTTGTGATTTTGGTTTGCGGAGTAATGAATTTTATAGAAATGATGCACATCAGTATGTGTCTTGAAACCTTTTATGAGATTGGATAATTTTATGTTATTTTTTAAAATTAATATGTTACACATTTTATTAAAATTCATGAGTTTTGTATTAAATTCATATTTTTACGTAATGTCATAATTTAGTGTAAAATAGTAATTTTTTTTAAATTTCCATTTGAAAGAATCATTGTGGGATAACATCCTTTTGGTGTTATATTCTAAAATTGAGAATCAAAAATGAAAAATTACAAGGACAATTATTTTGTTTTTTAAAATATATGTTTTAAAATTACTGTTTTTTATATTTTTCTATTGTAAAATGGGACATCTTTTGGTTAAATATATATAATTGAAATATCATAGGAATTTGTTGGCTTAAAATTAGATTTAAGTGACTATTTGGATTATTCCCATAGTGTGAGTAAATTTTCAAAATATATTAACTTGAGACACTATTTTTAATCCTATATGATATAAATTTTTTATTTAGATACATAGAGAGTGTGCATTAAGGTGATAAACATTTTTAGATAACCAGGGTCGAAAGGTGACACTCACTTTAGTGTGAGATTTTTATATGTGAACCATGAATAAATGAATGTTAAAAAATAATTATTATTTATCTAATAATTATTATGAATAAATTCCTGACATGTTTTATCTTAGGGAATGGAGAGTTTCTATATAAATTTCAAACATCTCGTATTTTATATCAGAATTTGTGAAAAATAGGATTCATTGTAAGGTTTGTGAAAACATAGAGTGTTATTTGAATGTGGGAATAATGTGTGGCTTTTATAAATGATTTTTTTAAAAATAAAATATTCTTTTCTAATTGTTTAACCTCAACAGATTGGATTTTTTTATTTTAAAAAATTATGAAATTTTTATATAAATGATTGTGCTTGGTATTGATGTCTTTGATTTGGGATGTATTTTATATAAATAAAATATTTTTATTAAATTAGTTTTTGATTTATCATTATTGATTGAATTTTAATATTGATATGGATCATACATTGGACTGTATTAGTGGAAAGGATGAAATTATTTTATGAGTATTATTTTAAAAAAAGTATTCCTTTTGGTGGATATGTTTATATTATAGGTCAACATTATGGTCAGGTAAATATTTTAGTTATCATCAGAAGGGTGGTGTAAGTCTATATTGTCGATATGACATAAGAGTTGGTGTCATACAGATAGAGGGCATTATTTTATCATTTCATGTGTCTCTTTTTTTTAAATGTTTTAATAGATAAAAAAAGATTATTTTAACTTTGAGGATTCTTCTAAAATGGTTTTTATTTAATGATATTTTACCTTCACACACATCATTCAGTCTAGGTTTTTAAGACTAATCATTCAGAGAATAGTTTGTTTTATCTCAGATTTATTTTTTGTATCCTCTTGCAATCGAGGAATACACATTAGGAAATACAACTTCCAAACTCGAGTCATAATATTCAGGATGGAGGATTGGGTTGTTATAATAAAATTCTAAAAAATATTTTGATTATTTAGAAACATGTATGAAAGAATGATATATAAATATTTTATTCATAATGGTTTAAATGATATATATATATATTATTTATCTATCTAGAAACCACTAAAACTATCAAATCCATTCAATCAACATTGTATTTTATAGAACTATAGAATAATAATATTTGATTAATTTTTTACGTGTACGATCGAATAGTATATGAATCCAATGTGAAGTACAGTTGATATGATTGAATGAATGTCATTATTCAAAAATGATATTGGAAATATGTTTGGTGTTTAAATCCTAGGAAATGATTATACATACTCAGGAAATTTTAGGTTCATTATAATTTATTGATTTATGATAAATAGTAATAAACACCACATTCCTCAATGGTAAAATGATCTTTGAAATGTAAAATTAATATTTCAATAGAAAATTATATTTTAAACATATGTCAACAATATATGTTCAAAAATTAAAATGTGTTATGAATTTTATTTTTTATTTATTTTCTTATTGTAAAATATTAACAGTAAATTCATTTATATTTGACATTACAACATCTCATCTGTATACGAAGACTGTTTTATTTAAATTTAGTTATTACTATATTATAATATTTCTTATATAATATTTGAAATATCCATAATATATATATTAATTTATTCTGTTAATTTATGGTTGAAGTACAATTTTTTTTTATTTTTTTTTTAGTGAAAATAATTTAAATTACTAAATATATAAAAAAATCCATTAGTGAAAAAAAAATTATTCCACTTAATGGGTGTAGCAGTCAGAAAAAATCATCGTTTTTAAATCTCATGAAAATCACTAATGGGATATGGAGACTAATCTTGGTCATTTTTTATGACTCATTTTCTTGTATTTACATTTATTAAGAATAAACAATTAATTCAGTTTAGAATCACACAACATAAAAAAATTAAAAATTAAATGTAAAAAACATGTTCACAAACATAACATGTAGAAAATGGTTTTTTCCACAACATATTATAGTACAAAATATAACCTATATAATTAATAAAAAAACAAGAATATTTATAATTATATAAAACATTTTTTCTATGTCAATTATAATTAGCTGTGTATTTTAGGAATCATTATTTAAATGAAATAAAACATAATTTAATTATTTTTGTGATATTAAATCTTATATTTCTTCGAGATTTTTTAAAAATTAAGGGAAAATTATTTAAATGCTTTTTTAATATGTACGTAATATGTTTCTATGATTTTTTTATAAACAAAAAAATATTATTTTATTTATCTGTGTCTCTTTTTTAACTATAATATATTGTTATTTTATATGTTGTGTGTATTAATACAAAATATATTTTCACTTTATTTTTGAATTATTGTTTTATGATATTGGAATATTATTTAATTAAAGAAACATGATCCTAGTGTGTAATATGAATACATATTTTTCTATGTTTTACGTGTTAATATATTATGTGTTATTTAACTTAATATACTTATATTCATGTTTTTTGTTTTTATTTATTTTTATAATATAAAAAACATTTCTATATTTGTTTTATTTTTATAATAATTATATAATATTGGTTACTAACATAAATTTTTTTGATAATAAGGAAACCTTTATGTTGTTTTATCAGCCAAAGAACATTAAAGATCTTACTATATCAATTTGCCTCAAAATTATTTAAGGAGTTGTGATTGAAAATATATTTATATAGGAAAGTTTCATGGTTATAATTTTTTTTACTATGTTTTTTAATAAATATTTTCATGTGTTATAAAATTTAAAATATTTTGAACAAACATGAAAATGTTAAATGTATAACACATAACATGATGTGTAAATTACATCTAATGGGTTTTATGTTATGAAAAAAATAATATAATTAATCATTTAAATTACTTTTATAAAACATGAGTATTTTTTAGTTTGAAATATATTACAATATTTATGGTATATAGTTTTTATAATTTTAAAATATTTACTTAATTTTCTTTTTGATATGTAGATATAATATTCTGTAAGATGTAATGCACGACCCCAGTTACCCAGAGTTGGTGCATTATTACATAACATTGGCATGATCACAAAGATCATGTCTTGAAAGATCATTTAGTTTAGTGGCCTTGTATATACTAAAAACATTAATAATGTATACATTACATCATAAAATGAAAAACTAAAACAGTATACGTTCCATAGACC
Source organism: Viscum album (assembly GCA_963277665.1). Classification (NCBI taxonomy): domain Eukaryota; kingdom Viridiplantae; phylum Streptophyta; class Magnoliopsida; order Santalales; family Viscaceae; genus Viscum; species Viscum album. Next base: position 1,359,724,895 of record OY728162.1, on the reverse strand, counting down.
ACACTTATATCCCTTAGACTATCCTAGTAGGTCATTTATAAAATACTTCTTCGCATCCGGGGAAAAATAAAACGTAGAATGTGGTGAGATCAGATTCTCCGAAACGAAAACAATATATTGGAAACATTCAAAAATAAGCATAAAAATTAATGGAAATGTATCAGACTAAAATAAAAGCCTTTTAAACTTGAACTTCAGCATAATATGGAAAAGATAAAATCAAATAATACCATTTAATTATTCACATGGGTATTCAACTAGTTGAATAATCACATGCAATATCAATAGCCCCATTAATAATGATGGAATGCATAATGTGAGACTATCATAACCGCATAGTCAATGCCTTGTTACAATACTACAAATAATAATTTCTCATGGAATTATGACAAGACACTAGTTCGTCTTATGATACCTACAGATGCTTTGAGGAGCTATAGCGGACTCCACCTGTCGCTTACAAAGTCCAATCCATTCATCATATGAAAAGGTTTAATCATAACAAAAACATTCATATTAAAACAGGCATACAAAATGTCAATACAATATCCATAAACAATGAATGGTATGAAATAACACATCCACAGTCAAACATATCACAAAACCTTCAATACAATATGGATGTTCTATATCATTAAAAATCAACTTCAACAATCTAAAAATCCATCAAAGGATGTTGATATAGATGAAATCAAAAACCTTTTTTGAGAAATATCTATTTATATTTTGAAATCATTTAAAAGTCACGTAATTATAAAATCAAACATTTATATTTGAAAATATTATTATAAACTTGTAAGGGAATCTTCAATGATGTAATAACGGTGGAAAATAGCCACGTCTACTGTATAAGTTAAAAAAGACATTCTGACCTTAATTTTGTTGAAAAGGTTACAAAGTACCTTGTTTGTAAAACAAACAGAAAGATTCCATTCAAACAATTTATAAAATTTATAACAATGGTATAAATGACTTTAACCCATATTCATGTAAATAGTAAAAATGATTCATAATATATTTTATGAAACATGGATGTTGATGATAAAGAGTTCTGAGTAGATTAGTACGTATAAACAACCTCATATAATGATGATATTGTAGAATTAACCCTTACCATGTACTTTTATTTGGTCGAGGGTAGGTTAACCTACTTTAAAATCATGAAATAATTATTATAAAATTATACAAGAATCATATACATTAATATGATATCATATATGATCTTATAACATTACTTTGTTACTAATATCATAGTATTATCGTTGTTTCGGGTGTTAACGGTTTCATTTTCCTTGCAATTCTTTATTATGTAAGTAATGTTTGTTATGGATAGGAAGTATCTTATTAATATTTATAATGATATCAAGTATCTAAAAAGTACTTTTAATCATCTAATTAAAATTAGTCCGGAATGGATATGATGGGGAATGAATATCATAGCGTTCGTGGAGGTCGTAATCCGTTCATATGCACGAGCGACAATATCATTATTCTGATATTAAAATAATATATAATTGGATGGTATATCATATATACAGAATAATTTTCATGTTATATTTATTATTGAAATCAATTATACATCATTATTATCTCCTTCCAAATAATAATGTATTGAATAAAAATTACACCATGACGTAGAGACGGTAAGGTGTACATTCGCACATATAGTGACAATTCATTCAAAGGATGGATAGAATAATGAATTTGGTTGTAAAATATTTTTTATAACATCACAGTATATAGATGTCAATGTAGTTATTATTTTATAATGGAATCAATAAAGAAAAAGGAAGTGGAAGAAAAAGGAACTTGAAAGAGGTGATGAAATATTTACCTTTTCTTCACGTTCTTCTTTTTGATATGATCAAAAGGGCTCTATAGGTTTGCTTTATGACTAAAAAATGGCCTCTAGAATGAAGGTAGGATAGTTCATAGGGTATTTAGGAAGAGTTTGGCCGAGCCAAATGGCTTTGATGGTGTGAATTAGAGAGAAGGGGGAGTGCACTTTTATTGGAGGGGTGAGGGGCACCTTAGGAAAAGCTAGAAATCTTATTTTATAGTAAAATAATTTTTTGTTTCTAATGTCTCTAAAATAGATTATTTTAAGGATAAGGTGGGTATGGTCAGAAAACCACTGACAAAATAGGTTTTAGATTGTCTTGGGTCACTAAATTAACTTTATATTTTTTATTTTACTCTTAGTTAAATAGATTGACATTTTCCATGTGTCTTTTTATTTTTATATTATATAAACATATTATATACTCCCAAGTGAACCCAAGTGGTTAATTAATGATAAACCTATCATTATATAAGTCTTTTGGATGAACCATAGATTTTTTGGAATATAATATCAATTAATAATATAATATTTTTTTAAAAAACTCTTTTATGTCAATTTTGACACTCTTTGGAATTTTTTTTATAAATTCATAACAACATTATTACTTCTAAAACAATATATCACCAACCCTAATATTTCATATTAACCTAGAAAATTAGTGTAGTTTAGTAAAGTTATCAAATTACATTTATTTGGATATTTATAATATCAATCATTTTAATATTTTATTAATTAGGTAACTACTACGTCATCATTATTTCATTAATAAACTAAATTATTTAATGTCTAAAAAATATAAATAAAATACCATTATGTAGGAAATAGTTTTATATTTATAATAAATATTTATAGTTGAATATATCTTATGTATAACCCTATTTTAGAAATGTTTTAGTTATTAAATGTTGATTTTAACTCTTTTAACACTTCTTTAAATAAAATAATAATAAGTGTCCTAATGAATTCCAAGAGGACCAAAGAGTTTCATATTTTATTCCTAAGGTTTTTTGGTCAAATTATAATTATCCTATATAATTAGTACATGTGTTAGGGTATTAATAATATCATTTTACCTTTAATTAACCAATTTACTTTTAATCGTGGTAAATAAAAGAAAAAAGTTACAATTCACCAAAAATTATTTTCATCTTACTAGACCAAATTTTACTTACTAATGTCAACAATGTCTCTCAGAGTTTCTAAATTCTACTCCTAGAAGTGGAAATATTATATTTTATGTGAATGTGCAAATTTTCCTAGGAGATGGGTAAAAGATGGTGATAAGCTCAATAAAATTTTTATAAATCTAAAATTATTATAAACTGACTCAAATGAATTACATTGAACATATATTTGTATTATGTATATATTTTTACCTAAAATAAATTTATATAATATAAATAATTATTTAAATAAAAATTCAATTTTAAACTATAACTCAGTGTTTTTCATTATTCATAAATAATTGAATGTTTTCAGAAAAATAACAAAAAATCACCCTAAGATAATTTCTTTATTCCGAATAAAAAAAAGTCATTTTTGAAATATAAAATTTCATAATGTGGGTATTAATATTCATAACGGCTAGAATTATTGGTTGTGGTGTGTTAGAACTCGAAATTGCGTACAACACACGCTATTGTATTATTCAAAGAGAAGTTTACTGTAGAAGATTGGGGTGTTACATTATCCCCTCCTTCAAATAATTTCATCCTCAAAATTTCTATAATATTACACCATAAAAAGACCTGGTTGGTTATTCACCATTAGTTCCGTGGGTACCCACATTGCCTCTTCCATATTTTGGTTTCTTCATAGAACTTTTATCGGACAAGTCGTCCGGTTTCAAAGCACTTGTTAACTTGTATCAAGAACTTTGAAAGGATCTTTGCAATAAGACATATCATGTTACAGTTATAATTTATCATAGGTGAGTACATGTGTTGGGTCGGGCATGTATTTTCTCAACAGTGATACGTGGAACACATCGTGGACTTTGGAGAGACTTAGTGGCATTGCCAATCAGTACTCTATAGCCCAAATTCGTTCTAGAATTTCGAAAGGTCTGATGTACTTGGGACTCGATTTTTTACTTCTTACCGAAACGTATAACACCCTTACATGGAGATACCTTCATGGAAACCTGAGCTCCTACCTAAAATTCCAAATCCTTCCTTCGGTTATCGACATAGCTCTTATGCCTAATTTGAGCTCCTTTAATGTGGTTTGGGATTACATTCACCTTTTCAATCGTTTCCTCTACTAGTTATGGGCTTATGAGTTTTCTTTCACTAACATCATCCCAACAGGTTGGTGTGCGACATCTCTTTCCATAAAATTCATTATATGGTGCCATTTTAATACATGAATGCAAGCTATTATTATATGAATATTATACCAAAGGTAAATATTTATCTCACATACCTTGAAAGTCAAGTGAGAATTATCTCAACATGTCTTCAAAGGTTTGAATAGTCCATTCTGATTGTCCATCAGTTTGGGGGTGTTTGGCAGTGCTCAAATGAAGTTCAGTATCAATGGATTTCTGAAGACTTTTCTAGAATCTTGATGTAAAATGTGGATCATGATCATAAAAAATCGATAATGGTACTCCATAAAGTCTTACAAATTCATTAATATATAGTATTTCTAAACATTCAAGTGGTATATCTTCCCTTATAGTAAGCAAATGTCCTGACTTTGTGAGACGATCAATAATGACCAATATTGCATCGTTCCTTATAGGAGTCTTTGGTTGTCCCATGAAAAAGTCCATCATAATATTATCTCATTTCCAATCAGGTATAGGAAGAGGTTTCATGAATCCTCCAGGCAGTTGCCTTCCAACATTCACTTATTGAAAAAACATACATCTTGAGACAAAATCAGAAATCTCCCTCTTCATGTTGTCCCACCAAAAATGTTTCTTGAAATCTGTATACATTTTTTGTGCTCCCTAGGTGTATAGAGAAATTGGAGCAATGAGAATCTTCCAACAATTCTCTTTTTAGATCAGGTATATTGGGGACACAAAGTCTCTTCCCAAATTTTAAAATTCCATCTTCATAAAAAAGTCACTCAATCCCCAAACATTCACACCTTTAATCTTCTTTTGAAACTCTTCATCACTGGTGTGAGAACTCTTTATCCATTATAGTAAAGATGGTTTGGAAAACATTCAAAAACGTATTGATGTTTCACCTTCCATGGTGATTGCCATATCCATCTTTACTAGATCCATGAATATAGGTTCCTTTTCAACTCACATCTTGTTCAAAACTCCATGATCCTTTCTAATCAAAGCATCTTCCACCTTATTTTTCTTCCCCCAGTGGTAGTGTAATGTGAAATCATAATTCTTGAGTTGTTCAAGCCATCAACATTGCCTCATGTTGAGTTCTTTCTGAGAGAAAATATACTTCAAACTCTTGTGATAAGTAAAAATCTCACATTTTTTTACCATAGAGATAGTGTCTCCAAATATTCAATACAATGATTACAGCTGCTAGCTCAAGATCATTAGTAGGATACTTTTGCTCATGAATTTTTAGCTGTAGTGATTCATAGGAAATAACTCTTTTATTCTACCTTAGGACACATCCAATCCCTTTCTTCGAGTCATCACTTTAAATAACAAACCCATCATTCCCCGAAGGTAGTGTCAAGATAAGAGCATTGACTAATATTCTCTTTAGCTCTTCAAAACTTATTCACACTCTTTTGTCAAAACAATTTTAACACCTTTTCGTGCGAGCTTTGTTAATGGGTTAGCCAACTGGGAAATATTCTATATGAAATGTCGATAATAACCTTCTAAACCAAAAATACTGCGTACCTCAGTTATACTCATCAGTGCCTTCCATTCATGGATTGCCTTGGTCGTAGAACGATGAACATCGATTCCATCCTTGGAGACAATATGTCCAAGAAATGAAATCTTCTAAAGCTAGAATTCAAACTTGTTAAAAATCCCATATAATTCATTTATTCTAAGATTCTTTAGGATAATGCGCAAGTGATTTTCATGATCTTCATAGCTTCTGGAGTGTACCTAGATATCATCAATAAATACCACTACCAAATAATCAAGACATTCCTTGAAAACACTATTCATTATATCCATGAAGACATAGGGTTCATTAGTCAATCCAAAAGGCATTACTATAAACTCATAATGCCCATACCTAGTGCGAAATGTTGTCTTCAGAATGTCTTCCTTCTTCACGCACAACTGATGGTATCCAGATCGAAGGAAAATCTTTTAAAACTATTTAGCTCCATGCCTTTGGTCAAATAAATCATCTATCCGAGGTAGGGGATACTTGTCCTTTATTTTAATAGAAATGATATCCCAGTAGTCAATGCACAACCTCATATATCCATATTTCTTCTTAACGAAAAGGAAAGGGGCTCCCCATGTAGAAACACAAGGGCGAATAAATCCCTTATTACTCAATTCCTCTAGTTGTTTAATTTGTTCCAACAATTCCATAGTTGCCACTCTATAAGGGGTCATCGATATGGGCGTTGAATAAGAAATTAAATTAATGGAAAACTCAATTTCTCATTCTAGATGATTTCCAGGAAAATCTTCTGGAAACACATTAGAATATTATTTCACAATTTGTACATCAACTATTTGAACATTCCATTCCTCACCCACAGTTATTTCATTTTCTCCCCACCTCCAATAATTGAATTTAGTTTATCTAATGGGGGTGGATCTTGGTAAGAATAAGGTGGTGCTGATTCTTCTCTAAAGATAAGGTGCTCTTTATCATAATCATAAAAAATGTAACCTCCTTCTTCATACAATAAATCCTCACATCTTGATCTGAAATCCAATACATACTAAGGATTACATCAAATTCAATCATGGTTATGATGATGAGATCAGCAGATAAAGAAAATTTATATACTCTAATGGGAACTGAATCATAAAACATTGTTTTGATGATAATTCCTTTAGGATTATTGACAAAAAAATCCCATGTTAAATCAAATTGGAAATATCTAATTTCCATAGGAATCTCGGATGATATTAATAAATGCAATGATCCAGAATCAAATAAAGCATTGGCTAAACATGACGAAACAATTAAATTACCTGCCACCACATATTTCAGAACTTCTACCTCAGTAGTAGTGATAGCATAAGCATGGCCTTGATCACTTTTCCTTTGCTGAGGTATTTTTCCCTGATTATTAGGATATTCATTCGCATAATTCCCCCTTTCTCTATAATTGTATCATTCAACATCGACATCCTCTTTCTTCCCCATGCAATCACGAGCTGTGTGGCCTTTTTCACCACACTTGTAACAAACTCCCATTCCCTTGAGTCAAGTAACAGGGTGTTTCTTCTCACATTTACTACAGTATGGGTATTAAACTTTTCCATAATTCCCCTTATTTCCATTTCCCATGTGTTTAGCAGATCTATTCATCTCTTTCTTTGATTTAAAGTCATAAGACATAGAGAATTCTTTTTCTGTCTTGATTGCACGTGAGACAATATCCTCATATGACGAGAAAGATTGTGAGACTAATGATTGATGAAGAAATGGTTTTAACACATAAAATAAATGATCAATCATATTTCTTGGGTTACGTATATAATATTTATAATTCCTTTCTATCCTTGTAAAGTTAACTTCATACTTGGAAACATTCTCATCCTTCTTTTTCCTCAGACTCATAAATTCTCTTTCCATATCTGCTCGATGGTCCCAAGGAAAGTATTATTCTAAGAAAATATCTTGAAACTATCTACAATCCATATTTTATACTTCATCGTCTTCTTTTGTATTTTGAATCATTGACCAACTTTGATCGGCATCTCTAGTGAGGCAGTAAACTACCATGACAACTTTTTCCCTTTCACCTCTCCCCAAGGCATGTAATATTTTCTTTAATTAATTTATCCATTGCTATGTGAATAATGGATTTTTACCCTCATTTAATGTTGGTGTTTGTTTCCACATTAAGATATATAACATTGATCCTCCACGCTATGGATCAGGGTGCTCTATACGTGTATGGTTATTATTCATAACCTGAGTGAGTTGTCCTAGTCTGGTGAATAGCTGATCAGCAACTATTGTATCACCAGCTCCACAATAATTATCCTGAGTAGGAGGGAAATCCCTACAAGGAGTGTGTGAACTGATGTGGTTTTCATTCCTTCCACTAGGAGACATTTCTAAACAATGGCATAAACAATATTCGTTTACGAATCGAAATAGATAATTCCAAACATCTAAAACACATAAAATAAATTGAACAGTTTTTGGATATAATCCAAAATCATAAAAATGATTTCATTGAGGTTTTATATTCTCATAAATCCTTCATAATTGTTTATAATGAAAATGAGAATTATCCTATGCATATCCTCCAGGAGTGTCTTAACCAAGACTGCATCAAGGCCCGTTGTCATGCACCAGTTTCCATACGTGTCTAACTCAAAGTGGTTTTTTCGGGTTTTACCCCAAGGTACATCTGTTCCAGATCCAGTTGTATCTTCTTGTATCTATATATGGATGTATTGTTTGGAAAACTAACAGAATCTCTACAATACCAAAATTCTAGGAAGTTCTTCTATACTAATCCTCAATGTCTATCTTAGGGATATGTGATATAATCAGTGTTGATCTAAATCTAGATTATAATGTTCGTACTAAACATCCTCTGATACCAATTGTAATGCCCTGAACACAATTACCTAGAGTCAGTTCATTATTACATAACATTGGCATGATCACAAAAGATCGTGTCTCGAAAGACCATTTAGTTTAGTAGACTTGGAATTATTAGATACATTCAAAAGGTTTACATTACATCATAAAATAAAAAACTACAACAACATTGTATCAATAGACCACACTCATATCCCTTTAGACTATCCATATAGGTCAGTTATAAAATAATTCTTCGCATCCTGGGAAAAATACAACATAGAAAGGGGTGGGTCAGATGCTCAGTAAGGATAACAATATAGTAGAAAGTATCATAAATAACCAAAAACCTTTAAGGAAATGTATACGACTAAAACAAAATCCTTTTAAACATGAATTTCATAATAATATGGAAAAGATAAAATCAAGTAATTCCATTTACTTATTCACAAGGATATTCTACTATTCGAATAATCACATGAAATATCAATAGCTACTTTCATAATGATAGAATGCATAATTCAGGACTATCAAAACCACATAGTCAAGGCCTTATGACAAGACTACAAATAATATTTTGTCAAGGCCTTGTTCCAAGAGACTATTTTGTCTAATGAGACCTACAGATGCATCGAGGAGCTATAGTGGCCTCCACCTGTCACTTACTATGTCCAATGCATTCCTCATTTGAAAAGGTTTCAAAATAATAGAAACATTCGTTTTAAAACTGGAATAAAAAACGTCGATATATTATCTATAAATAATGAATGGTATGAAATAACACATCCACGGTCAAATAGATCACAAAAACTTTAATACAATATGTATGTTTTGTATCATAATAAATAAACTTCAAAAAAACTAAAAATAAATCAAAGGATTTTGACATAGATGAAATCAAAACCCTTTTTATAGAAATATCACTTTATATTTTGAAATCCTTTAAATGTCATGTAATTATAAAATAAATCATTTATATTTGAAAATATTCTTATAATATTTTAAGGGATTATTCGATGATGTTATAATGGCGGAAAATAGATGCACCCGCCACATAAGTTTAAAAAGTCATTCTTAATGTAATTTTGTCGAAAAGGATAAAAAGTACATTGTTTGGAAAATGATGTAAAGATTCCTTTCAACTAATTTTATAAAAAGAAAAACAAGGTTATATATTACATTAACCTATATTCTAGTAAATAGTAAAAAAAATTTGAAATACTTTTTATGAAACATGGATGTGGATGATAAAGAGGTCCTAGTAGATAAGTACATATAAACAACCTTAGATAATGATGAGATTATATAATTAACCCGTACCTTGTAAATTTCTTTGGTTGATGGTAGGTTAACCTCCTTTATATTGGTGAAATAATTTTTATTAAATTATACAAGAATCATATACATTAATATGATATAATATATGATCTTTTATCATTACTTTGTTAATAATATCTTAGTATTATCGTCGTTTTGGGTGTTAATGGATTTAATTTCAATTATATGATTTGTTTTGTAAGTAATTACTTTTATCGATAGGATGTATCCCTTTAATCTTCAGAATGATATCTATTCTCTAAAAATTATTTTTAATCATGTAATTAAAATTAGTCTTGAATGGATACGATGGGGAATGAATCTAATCGCATTAGTGGAGATGGTAATCCGTACGTATGCACGAGCGACAATATCATTATTTTGATGTTAAAATATTATACAATTGGATGGTATATCATATATACAAAATTATTTTCATTTTATATTTATTATTGAAATCAATTACAGATCATTATTATACCCATCCAAATAATAATGTATTGAATAATAATTAACCCACAACGTGGAGACGGCAAGTCGTACATACGCACCTATGGTGACATGTCATTCAAATGATGGAAATAATAATGAATTTGGTTGTACCATATTTATATTAAAATCACAGTATATAGAATATACAGCTGTTAATATTTTAGAATGGAAACAACAAAGATAAAGGAAGTGGAAGAATAAAGGAACTTTAATTAGGTGATTAAATATTTACCTCTTCTTCGGGTTCTTTCTTTTGATTTGATCAAAAGGGATCCATAGGTTGGCTTTTTGACTAAATTAAAGACTCTATAATGAAATTAGTATTTTTGAGAGGGTATTTGGGCAGAGGTTGGCCTATCCAAATGGCTTTGAAAGGGTTAATTAGAGAGAAGGGGGAGTGCCCTTTTATAAGAGGGGTGATGGGAATCTTAGGAAAAGCTAGAAATATTATTTTATAATAAATTAATTTCGGTTTTTAATGTCTCTAAAATATATTATTTAATTGATATAGTGGGTATGGGTCGGAAACCACTCACACAATAGGTTTTATACAGGTTTGGGTCACTAAATTAAATTTATCTTTTAGATTTAACTCTTACTTAAATAGTTTGACATTTACCATGCCTCTTTGTATTTTTATATTATATAAACATACTATATAATCCCAAGTGAACCCCAAGTAGTTTATTAATGATAAACCTATCATTCTATAAGTCCATTGGCAAAATATTAGATTTTTAGAAATATAATATCAATTAATAATATAATATTAGGTTTAAAAACTGTTTTATGTCAATTTTGACACTTTTTGGTATTTTGTTTTCCCTAAATTCAGAACATCATTATTAATTAGAAAAAAATTCATATAACAAACCATATTATGTAATAGTAATTTATAAAATTATTGGAGTTCATAAAAAGTCTCATATAACATTTATTTGGATATTTATAATATCCATTTTTTTAATATTTCATTAATTAGGTAATTACCGCATCAACATTGTGTCATTAATAAAATAAAATATTGAATGTATAAAAAATATAAATAAAATTAACTATCTAGGAAATATTTTTAGATTTATAATTAATATTTATAGACTAATTTATCTTATTTACAACCGTATATTAAAAATGTTTTAGTTATTAAATTTTGATTTTAACTCTTTTAACCATTCTTTAAATAAAATAATAATAAGTTTCTTAATCTTATATAAGTGGACCAAAGAGGTTTATCTTTTATTAATAAGGATTTTTTTGTTGAATTATACTTATCAAATAGAATTAGGTTATGTGTTATGGTAATAATAATTTCCTTTTTCCTTTAATTACCCTATTTCCTTTTAAACGTGGTAAATAAAAGTAAAAAAGTTACTATTCACCAAAATTATTTTCATCTTATTAAACCATATTTTAATTTCTGATATCAACTGTGTCTCTCATATTTTCAAAATTATACTCACAATAGTGTTAAAATTATGTTTTATGTGAATTTGCAAATTCTCCAAGGAGGTGGGTAAAAGACGGTAAAAAGTTCAATAAATTTTTCATATATCTAAAATTATTATAAACTGCCTCCACTGAATTACATTGAACATATATTGGTATTATGTATATATTTTGACAAAAAATAATTAATAATAAGATAAATAATTATTTAAATAAAAATTCATTTTTAAACTATGACTCAGTGTTTTCCACTATTCATCAAAAAATGAATGTTTTCAGAAAAATTCCAAATATTCACCCTAAGCTAATTATGATATTTCGAATAAAAAAATGAAGTTCATTTTGAATGTTAAAATTTATAATATTTCATAAATTGGGTATTACTATTCATAACGGCTATTTTTATTGGTTGGGGTGTTTTAGAACCTTAAGTTGCATACAACACACACTATTGTATTATTCAAAAATAAGCATACCGTTGAAGCATGGGGAGTTACATAAAATTTATATTGGTATTTATGTTTTATTTTAATATATTATGAGGATTATTATATTTTGGGTTATATGTATTTGTACAGTCTATATTTTATTATTTTCTCATTTTTAAATTATTTTTTATATTATTAAGTTGTATACTAAGCACAAAACATGTTCTTTTGGTATGTCTATATACATGTTATGTCTCTAGAAATAATGTGTCTATGTTGTGACACGTTATGTGTTATTTATCTTAATATATATCATCATGCCTCCTATTTTTAATTTATTTATATATTTATTATTATATGTGTTAATTATTTTAAAAATTTGGGCTATATTTTATAATATATATATATATTGAATTATGAAATAAAGGTTTTTATTATACATTCCAAATGGTCATGGGCTTGTGAACTTTTGGGAAGGCTCATGATCTGGTCTAAGATTAATTTTTCTACTCATTTTAAAAATGTGTTGAAATAAATATCTTAAAAGGGGCCCATATCTACATTGTCAAGGCCTTATACTCAAGGGTTTTCCAATGTGCATCTAGCGTATTTGGAATTTTTTTATGTTTTTTGATTTGGCTATAAAAATTCATTATTTTACCACACCATCCCTAGGATATCCCTCTAATATTCACAATACCCCTTCACAAACACCCTACCCATTCTCCCAACACCCAAATCCCTTCCACTTTCTAACCCCCAATACAGTCCCCCACACCCATCAATTACATCAACCTCTTGTTCACACTTTGTTTCCCATATTCCCTACCAAAAACCCTAGAAACCCCTATCCATATCCATGAACCAACCCCCAATAGATTATGATTCACGTTAAATATTGATGCTTTATCACATTACCCATCCCCTTCCTTGAACCCATCCCCTTCTATTAGCACCCCGTATCCCCTTCCCATTTCCATTTACCCAACATCACAAGACCACATGAATCACGAGTTGGTGTAGTTTCACAATGGATGTATACAAAGAGCAGTTTAATGGGGGAATCATCAATAGAGTTTATGTTTCATGATATATTTTTTAGAGTAAGAAGGATGTGAAATATTATTCTTAATCACTTTTTTATTTATTCTGTGGTGATGGGTGTAACATCCCATATTTTGTTGGGTCATTATTTTTTGGATAATGTTTTAATTTTGATATGGTGTAGGTTTCATTCAATGAATTGGGATTCAGATATAAAAATAAATAATTAGAAAGTAGTGGGATGATGTTTTTGGGCTTCTAATAAGGCTCTGATAATAGGGTGAGAGGATTAGAAATATCATGGTTACCCTTAGATAATATTCTAGTGGAAGAAACCAGACAACACCGTATACCAGTGGTCTTATGGTGCAGCAGGTGTATGCGAGGGAATAATATTATCGAATCCCTAGTGCATACATCGTAGAGGGGGTTGTGTATGAATCATCATGGGAAGCTATGACTTAATGGATGATGATGCACAATAGGGTCTCCTTGAGATGGGAACCTTGAAATGCAAACATAAATACAACACTATTGTGTGGGGATCCATGCAGTTGGGCACTCTGCCCAGGTTGGCTACACCATAACCCAAAGGCCGCATCGTAGCGTTGCCTTTACTAGGTCGAGTAACCCAAAACAATGCCTATGGGGATACACTTTAGATGCTAAATGGAGGGATTTGGGGTCATCCATTCCTTTTATGGTCGAACTGTTCCATTTCCAATGATGCCACACCATAGTGTGAACTGTAATTAGGGCCTATGTTTTATCCCCAAAGGGTGGAAAGGAAGGGGGTAGACCTTAAAGAATACCTAAGGGTGGATACATAGTGTATTCATTTGATATTCTAAAATTGTACCCCTAGATCCACTACTTATATGGTTTCCATGGAAGAGGGTCCCGACCTAGTATTTTAGTTGGGGGATGATTGGTAATTTCCCATTTGGTCACCTATTGTTATAGGATTCATGGGAGACATGGGAAGGTAAATTCATCCAACTCCATCCATTTTTATCCTTCCATTAATATCCTATTTAATGGGATCAATTCCATGAAATATTCAGGATATTTCTCTTGTATATATCCTCTCATTTTCTTTGATTTTGGTTGTCCTTCATTATCCCATGATTTGAATGATTTTATACAAGGATTATTGATGATTTCCACCAAATAATGGTGAATTTTTCGGATTGATGAGGCTTTTTTTGTGAATTGTCTATCAGATAACCCAAGAAGATGGTCACAAGTTTTTTTTTCATCGTTCCTTTAAAGTTACATTTTCCAATGAGTTTATTTGGATTTTTTTTCAAAATTGTAGGAAATTTTGGATTTACTAATCATCCGTTCTTAGGTATTTTTCATCGGAGAATGTCTAGATTATTACATTGGACCATCTAGGTGAGGTCAAATAAGGGATTTGGGTGATGGTGACCCTCTATATGTTTTTAGCTGGTTATAACTTTTGGGTTTAAATTCAATAAATTATTATATTTTTTTATAATTAATTATTTATTTCATATGGAATGAGATAGGGACTCATGTAGCAATATGAACTTTAAAAATAAATATTATGGACTTGGATGCGGCCTGATAGAGCATAAAGATTATGGTAACTCTATTTTAGTGTTAATCGGTCCCTTTAAAACAAATATATATGATTATTAAAAAATTATTTACTACATGCATTTTCATTGGACCAGGGATACAAAAATGGGTTGACAACACCCTTATGTTAGTGATTATTTTCCTTTTGGAATTTTAGGCTCATGATATGTGATCCTTTAAATTTTAGGAGATTTGGATAACCCGTCCACTATGTATTTAATGGGATAGTGTACAAGGTGAGTTTATGAGAGAACTTAAGTTTGTCCTAAGGTGTGATCTGTGATGTGGGTATCCGATTATGGGTTCCATATGGATGATAGATCTAGAATGATGTGTTTAGGCCTAGAGAGATGCGTGAGATAATCATACATCTCGTTCTTTGTGAGTGAAACCCTCTAAAAGTTGATTATGGTTTGGAAATAATTATGAGTGAGATTTATCAAATAAGGAAATATGAGGATTGACTAGGAATTTTTTCTTATAGTTTATGGTTTGATAGATCCCCCTTAGATGATGTGTCGCATGACCCATATGTGGAGCATGGTAATTTTTCATGTTTTGGATTTTGGAGTGTATGGGGCTTAGTGAAAGAAAGCCTATGATGGACCATTGGTAGTGGGATAATGTGTGATGAATGTTTTAGGAGGTTATAATTGATCTTGAGGTCTATGTTAGAGGAGCCTATTGGTTATATTTTCACTAAGTGGTTATAGCCTTAATATGATACCAAAGATCATGTGATCATGTGTGATGGGTTAAGGGAATGGTTTGTTATTTTTCAAATGTTCAGGTTTGTATTCTTATAATACATGACTAACCTAGTAGTGGGGAAGATACCGAGGCATAGCCCCACCATGAGTTGATAAATCACAAGTTGAAATTTATGGTTGAGTTTATGTTCTCATATACATGATATGTACATTTCCATGAGCGGATTCAATCATGTTAATGGACCTTTCATTGAGTTGTTTTGACTTTTGGAAATAGAACACTAGAATGATAGGTTCGGTTCATTAGATGATGTGAATCATTGATGATCGAACCTACCTTGATTTATGAGGTAGTGTGTTGGAATTATAATGTAGAAAATTAACATTTCCATTCGGGTAATTGGTTTAGGACTTAAACATTTCCAGCCTTGAGACATTAAGTATATGAAGGTTATGAGGTTTGATTATGTGTGGCTATAATGAGATTATATCTTAATCTAAAGAACTTATGTATATCCATTATGGTTTACCATATAATGGATCTATGCTTATATGCATTTGGTGAAAACATAATGTAGATTCTTCCATGGTACCAATTTTTGTATGACTAGGTATGAGGGCATCATTGTTAAAATGAAATGACCTGGTGGGTATGGATTCATGAGGGTTTGGTTAGAACATGATATCCAATACACTTTTGTGACATGTTTATTTCTACGTGAATAAAAATATATGATGGTGTATACAAGGGGATGTTGAAGTGACCGTACTAACATTTATTATCACACACTGCACTAGAACTATGGTGCTCATGAAAACCTTATGTCTGCATTCAGGTGGTGCCTATGATTTTAAATTGATCAATATGAAGAATCTTGATGTAAATTTAGAGATTATGATTTTAGTGTGTCCTGAGGGTTGTGGAAGATCATTTGTATATTTTATTTATTCTATATATTTTTATATGGGATCAGTCCCGTGAGTGACCATTTTATGTGTGACTGTGTGACTTCTACATGGAAAATTTGTTATATAATTTTGTTTATTTTTTATGTATAAAATTATATATATTGTTTTCTTGGTTTATTAAGTTTTTTTATGACTCTGATTAGGGGGAATATTCTCCCCACTATATGGATTAGGCCCTCACCACTAGTCGGAAACCTTTGGAATATGAGAGAGTGAACTTAAGTGCATCTAAGCCTCAAAATCAGACAAACATTCTAGTTTGAGTTTTTATGAGGTATTGTAAAAGTATTTCATTTTTCATAATATTGTTGGAAATGGTTGATATGTTTATTATGAATGTGTTGTAGCTTGTGATGAACCACTGACTAGTACATAATAATCTCTTTCGGGTGCGATGTTCTAGTTACCAGTGTATGCGGATGTTGTTCATTATTCTTTATATTGTGGTTTAGATAATTAATCAATATGGAACATTTATTTCATGTTTTTATATGGTTTAGGATCTTGTACTAATGTAAAGATGTATATTTACATACATCATATTTGTCACATAGGACTCACATGAAATATGCATGAATGTGTGATTTATTTCATTGATTATAGGTTCTATAGTTAAAAGTATCATCATGAACTAATATGGGGTTTTCTTATTTAAATTATTTATGGTAATATACTAATCTAAACTGTCATATTTTCTCCTGATGAATTTCTGGTGGATCCTTGTTCTGGATGTTCTATGCTTATGGATATGTAGTCTCTTCATGAAAGGGATGTAATGAGTCCCTTAACGGGTTGATATGGGGATTGAATGTTTGAGGGATGTTCAGAGGAAGGACAAGGGATTCCTTGGGGATGTGGGGACACTTTTATAATGTTTCAATAACATCAAATATGGTGTTTTTTCATACAAATTCTTATTGTATATTTACATAACTAAAATAGGTGATTTAGGAAAGGCATATGATGTGTCTTAGGATAGAATGTGAATGGATTTGAGTATATATTTTATCGATGATGGGTGAGAGGTTGAGACTAATTTGGTACCATACTCTATATATTATTCATGCCCCTTCAATGTATTTGTGGGAGAATATTTGGATGCTCATTTTTTGGGAAGGGCACACATGTGGTGGATGAATATTCAGTAATCAATGGAATTTGAAAAATTAATTAGGTATATTGTAATGTAATCACTAATATGACTCTATCCGGGTGATATTGACCTATGAGAGTATAATGGTTATGGGGTTAGTCTTATGATCCTTGGTTTGATAGGGCGCAACTCATGGGATAATGAGTCAGGTAGTGTGATCAGGTTTTGTGGGAGTGTAAACCCTTTAGGTTTGTGTGAGACTAAGTAGGATCTTAGTGAGAACATGTGATAATAATTTTAGTTGATCACTCTAAAAATAAAGAATATTATCATTTGAAGTGACTTTTCTAGGAAAACTCTTGGTGTAAGGGAAGGTGTGTGTTGGGTATGTTAGGGTCCTGATTCTGTTATAGATCAGTGAAATGGGTCATGTTATAGCCTATATATAATTTTTAAGTTCTGGATGAAATCATGCGGTGTTATACTTGAATTATATTTTTAAGATGATAGTGGGAATAGTAGCACTGTGTTTTTATCCTCGTTAGGGGGTGAAAAGAATTTAAGAGTGTGTAATTGAGACCCATTGGGTTAGTTTCTGAGGTGTAGAGTACTAAATCTATATGTTGTGTATCACACCATTATCCATTAGAACAAGTGATCCACATTATGAGAGGCTTATTGAATATCAATTGTTCCCTTCATGGTTGGGTTGGGATGAGAGATGATGTATGTTTTTCATTGTATGTCATGTATGAGAAATAAATCCATGTCTAGTAATTATGTTGAATTTTGCATGAAGTGTGGGCTATCGATATAGATGGTTTTTTGGTATGGTGATAATAACAGTGCTCTTATGGTGGGCATAATCAAATCTCTCTTGAAGAAATCACCATTATATTAACTGGGTCATGGGTTTTGTGAGATCGGTCAGTGGATAGTATAGATGATATCTATATATCAGTGAGTAGGGAAGATTATATTTAGTATAATTCATTGGTAAATATCATAATTAGAGTTAAATTGAGTTTTTTGTCAAAGCTAGTGCATTTGGATTTGGCACCGGGTGAAGATAATGTGATATTAGTGTGAGTCAGATCAACGGTATTTTAGTAGAGTGGGAGGTCGGTGAACCAAATATTAAATTACTCTGGTAGTTGTGTTCGTACATTGGTGTAGGGGTGTATATAATCTTAGAATTCCACCAGAATAAATGGTATTGTGATCATATAACAGGATGAGATAGCATATTGGCGGTTGTGGTCGATCATTTTTGGGTGAGGTAGGTCATATGAAGTTTTACCGTTGTTCTTATCCCTAATAAAATGCAATGATATTAAAATTTCATTGAAAATATCATTGGAAAACTAGAAAAGCATTCGGGTAGGAGATTCTTGTGGTGGGGAACATCATGGCTTCTAATCATCTATTTTGATTGGAACCTCATAGTGGCGAGTACTGAAATATTTTGGATGAACTGCTTAATTACACCATGGTTTATCATGATAGTTGGGTTAATTTATCCCCATAACTGTATTGGTGATAGTGGGGAGTGTGATCTTTAACATTTTTGTTTCGTTATCTTTGCTTCAAAGTGTTTTGTGAAGAAATAATGTTTGGAATTCAAATAGAGACTATAATGAGATTCATTTATTTGAATACTAGGTTAGGTTAGGACTAGTGGTTGGAGGACAATAACAGTTTTTGAGAGAAGATAATCATTACGATGATGAATTGGTAATGCCCCATATATTTTCTAGTTGTTATGTTCTGGGGGAAGTTTAAATTTCAATCTAGACTAGAGTTCCTTCAATAAATTTGGATTCAATTCCAAAATATGAGAATTAGAACAATTTGATATTTTTTAGGCATGTAATTAAGCCCACAAGGTGGTTCAAGTAATCAAGTGAGTAAAGAATATGGGTTGGATTAACCCTTTTCAAAAATTTCAACTACAGGTCGTAGAGCACGTAGTAACTTAGGGGGAATATAGTGAAGTGGGTTTCTTTAGAGGAAGGAATATTACATAGATGCATGGGCTATTTCATGGAGGATCTTCACATGTGTCTATATATAAGTTAGTATGGGCGGCATTGATGAAAGGTATATACTAATCAATAAGTGTTTCTCTTAGGTGGGAACCCTATGACATAGCCTTAAAGAACATGTTATAGTGCAGAGAACCATGGGGTTGGTGCCCTACCCAATGTTGTTTCTCTTCTACCAAGGGGCAACACTATAGTGCAACCTTTACCAATTTTAGAAAAACTATGGTGTATGATTATGGAATACACATAATATAAGATGGAAAGGTATACAGGGCCAGTCATGCCTCTTAGGAGTCAAGTATTTTGAAACTGAGGAAACCACAACATAGAGTGGCCTAAAAAGAAGGCCTTTGTTTCAACCCTGGAGTATTGTGTTATAAGGTGTTTACCTGTGGTGGATACCATTTTTGGGATATGGAAAGGAGCCCTACTCCCCATCATAGACATTCCATTTATGCTGAAACCCATGGGGTTGTGTAGCAAGAGGGTCTCTTTCTAGTTTTTTTATCTAGGGATAGATTAGTAATTAACTATACAACCCCATTTTGTTTTAGGGTGAACAAGTGATGTGGGGAGGTCTATTCAAACAGCTCCTCTAACTTTATTCCTTCCATCAATACTACATGGAAGGGGAATTAATATTTTTTTCTTTGATGGTAGTTTCATAATTTTTTCATCTGAAATCTAATATCATCATTTTTATTCAGTAACCACTAATTTTGGAGATTTTAGCATGGATTAGTTGATTATTACTTTGATATCATGTTGAAAATCATTATGAACGATAGTTTTTTCATGATTAGTAGCTAGAGGAGGACACAGGATGATGGTTACATGAAATTTCTTATCATTATTTTCAAATTATGATTTACAGGGAATTTGTTTCAGTTTTTTTAATATATTGGATGAAATTAATGATTGACTAAGTGTTAAGTCATTAGTATTTTTCTCATTATGTGGTCAAGGATATTCTAGATACCTTTTGGGTGAGGTCAAAACAAATATTATTTTGACAATTATGCGTAGAGAGGTTTTGGATGATTATTCATCGTTAGATTAAATTAAATAATTGAATTTAATCAAATATTTATTTCATATGTTTTGAAATGTTTTTCGGTGGTGGTATGAACTTTTTTGAGGTATAGTAAAGGATTATAAAAGTCTTAATGGATCTTACTAAGGATAATAAAACCATTTTGGTGGTAGGTGGTCCCTTTAATACAAATCCCTAGGCTTATTATGCATGATTACTTGCATGCATGCACATTTCAATCGATAGGGTTGATGGAAAAAGACCAGGAGTACCTAATAGTAAGAGATGTGATGGATTTTTCAACACCCTATTACTTGAAAGTAACACTATGTTCGATAAAATATATGAACTACAACCCCAAGCCTAAACAAATAATGAAATATTATTATTCTAATAATAATATCATAATCTAGGCATTAAATTAGCATATATGAATAGTTTTAACTAATTTATAACATATATATAAAAATAATACTCAATATAAATTTACTCGAAATTTTTTTTAAATAATCACTCAAATTTTTAGTAAGGTAATTTTATTATTCAAAATTCTGTATTCTCCAAAATGGTTTTAATTTATTTTTGTGAGAAAATATTATTTTATTTTTTTGAAAATTTGAGAAATTTTATTTTATTAAATGATATTTTTAAAATTATCATATAATAATTTTCTTATGGTGAAATTTTTATTTTTATAAACGTATTATTTTTCAATAATTAGTGGAACATGACGCTTTTTATTAAAAACTATTTTTAAATGCATAATGTCTATCCATTTTTAATCATTAAAATTATATTTAATATTGAATGATTTAAATTTATTTAATATATAATATATGTATTTTTTAAAATTTACGTCAATATAATACATATCACTAGTCATATAGTTAAGGTAAAATCATCATATGCTGGAAAAATGCTATCCCTAAAAACCCAATTTTTTTAAAAATTTGCAGGAATAAATTTTAAATTAAATTCTAAAAATTTATGATTTAAAATTAGTAAAATATAATATATATTATTAAATATAGTAATTAATATTATTTAATATAGTAAACATTATTTTATAAAAAAATGAATAGTAAAAAAATTAAATATCGGTCATCACAGTTCAGGTTAAAATCGGGTTATGGGAGGTTAACCTAAAAAGATAAGAGTTGTGATATCTTAAAAACTTATCTAATATATATTGGTTTTCCTTATTTTGACTTTACCACATCTAATTTTATGAAATTACTGATTTCTAATTCATGTGGGCATGACAATGACCTTTATAATATTTCACGTAATGAAAATAATAAAATGTCAGTCTCTTACATTAGAAAATCTATTATGTGTTTAAATGGAGATTTTAAGGAGGTATGTTTTTTGATAAATAATCTATTTAAGTATAAAAAAATTTATAAAGGTTATTTTTTATAATTTTTAGTGATGAAAAAATACTTTAAATTCTTACGTAAAGATGATGTAGTTATTATTTAATTAAAAGGTAAATAAGATAAGTGATTTCAAAAAAAATATTTAAATTAATATATTTTGAATAAATTAATATGTTACTCGAATATTAAGGATAAATATAACATTTTAGGTAATTTTTAATGTTATATATTCAAATTCCATCTTTGTATTCATGTTTTTAAATCCAATTTTATTAATAGTGTAAAAAATTCACAATAATGATATTTTCTAACAAATTTATTTTTTATTAAACTACTCAAAAATATTAAATTCATACAATTGAGTGGAAAATTGTTGATTATATCAACCACAGTCCATTTATTTTTCTTTTTTCCATTTATTGTAATATTAATTTCACCAAAAGAGTAAAAACATTTTTACTAGTGTAATTTTAAATTGGGTTAAGTAGGGTTAAGAAAAAATGATAAGGGTGAAAACACCACCAAGACTTTTCCAATTTTAATTTTATTATAGGAACTATACTAAAAATAATCATTTCTTAGATTCCTATACATTCGGGTTCATTTCAATATGATAATTATTTTATATTAATGTAATATATTACGAAATTCCTGGAGTGCTCTTACCCTCCCTTATAAAAGGGATCCTCTTCTCATCTCCTATCCAAACATCTGAACCATTAGTTTTTTCAAATCCTTTTCTAAATAATTTCCTTAATTCCTTACCAATTTCCTGTAGGACATTTTTTGATCATAAAACAAACATGGGGAATATTTTTGTGAAAACATAAAGAGATTTTCTGAAGAGGGGTATTGTTCATAAAAGATAGATTTTTTTTTAATTTCTTATTCAACCAACAAAAAAATATTTGTAAAAAATGATAAAATATTAAAATAAGCATAAATAATATATTAATAGTTTTATGCTAATTTAATAACACAAATCCATCATCTCTTTCATCAAATGGGAAACAAAACCATAATTTGGGTGTGGGGTGGATTACCACCTCATAGACTGCTGTAATTCATTTTCCATCATCACCTTTTTCTTCTATTTATGATGGTTGCTTTAATAAATATATATGATCATAATGTACTATTTAAAATTTTATAAAGTTCATATATCATAAACCTTTTTACCTTTCCATTCAATGAAAAATTCTAACGTCATTTATGTGCACATGTGGACTACCACCCCCACAGGGTGATGTGAATAATTTTTTATCACTGCATAACATGAATAATATATTTATGTGTAAATAAATAATATTGTATTTATTATATAATAATAATTATATAAACATAAAATAATACATATCTTTTTTCCATCATGACCATTGGGAAATGGAAGTGTTACTCATGCATATGTACGGCTTAATGCCTCCATGATTGTACTATAGTTTCTTTTCCATAATCATATTTTATGGTTTGTTTTAAAAGTATTATTTATATATAAAAAATTAATAAGTGATTATTATTATTCTATATATTAAGGAATGTTAATCTCTTTGACTATAGTCAACTTACTAACGTGATTTTGGACATGCCAGTAGGCTATCGTCAAAACGTCCTACATGAACCTAAATAGTTAAGTAATGGAATACAACATGATAATAAAAAAATAAAAAAAATAATATTAACCATGAAATGGTTCTTAATAAATTATATAACTAATATTATTTTATTATTCAGAATCATGAATCACGTACCTGAAAAATCAGACTCAAGGTGAGGGATCTCTCTAAACAACTATTTTTCTCTCATTTTGGATTTTTCTCTTTTTAACTCATTTTATTTCTCATTAATGTTATGAAAGGTATCAAAATTATGTATATATGTCTCTCACATATATAACTATGTTATTTTACCTTCCATTATGGGGTAATACATGGATTCTGTTCATTTCCCATATGCCTTGTTTTTAAAATTTCCTATGATTATGACATGAAGAAAGATTGTGAAACCCATTTTATTTCCAAAGATATTTATTATCTTTATGTCATATGACTAATTGACTTGTTATGGAACACCTAATAATGAACATTTTATTATGTGTCCACCTCGATATCGATCCAATGCCTTGTGAAAATCGTTTGTCCCATTAGATGTTATGTATGCGATTAAAGAGAAATCCAGATCCATTATGGGGCTTTGTCCACCATGTGATATTGTCTAATAAATTAGCCTTGAAAAATTTTTGTATCATTTTATGAGTTTCTAACACATTTTCTATGATGTTATAACTTTATTATTCTATTTTCTTCATGTTGTTTTTCAATGTGATTAATCATGATCCTTCTCATTTATATTATCATGTTACACTTCTAACTCACACATTACGCTCCCTTATCGAATTTATTATTCTAATAGTGTTTTTAGCTCACCTCTATTGATTATGTATACCCAGGTTATCTCATGTATTTTTTTGACCTCAATGGGATTAAAGAGCTCAATATATGGATTACAAATTATTATTTATTTTCATGTTTATATATTATGTACATACTCTTTCAAATATAGTATAAAATTTTTATCCTTATTTTTGTTGATGGATATTTTTATAAGAAACTAGAAATAATATGTAACAATGGATTTTTTTTCACTATATAATTAGGCATTCTATCCCCCAGAATAGTCCTACATATAACTTTAGGTTATTTTGATCTTACAATGACTATTTCACTAAGGGGATACGGTACCAGATGAGTTAACTAGAGTCCATTGGTATGTCCCAGTGTGTGATGATGTGATCCACCAAGGGAATATTATATAAGGTTGTTCAGGCATTCATAATTAGATTTGTCTTAGTGGGAAAGATTACATGGTTATACATATCACTCACTATGAGCGACTCCCTCTCGGGGGTGGATTATAGATTGTCAAGAATTGTGAGCGATGTGTGATATGGAGGGTTTTTCATTCAGTGATGTGTTTATAGATATACTTTAGGAGATGTGGGATAGGACCCATGGGAGGATGGTGTGAATTTTTCAGATAATGGAATTAGGTTTTCAATGGTCTTGGAGAAGGATATCATGGGAAGATCCCTATGTTGTGGGATAATGAGTGATGAGGGTTTAGAGGAGATTAGACATGGCCTTTTGTTTTGTGTTAACAGATACTAAGGGTAGTGGTGTAATCTTGTTCTGAGGACCTTGAACTGATTCTAATGATTTGTTGAGATTGTGTGATGGTTTTTTTATTTATTGAAAATGGGTGCTCGGTTATGTTCTAGTGATAGTTGATGGATCAAGTTAGGGAGAGGATCCTAAAGCCTATCCTTAGAATGAGTATAGATGGTTTTGGTTTGACTATCATGGACTATACTGAATCCTTATATGGATGATATGTACCATTCCTCAAGGGGATTTTTTTAATGATGGAAATTTCTTTTATTGGGATCGGGTCATCATAGTGGTCCCCTTGAGTGATAGGGTTGGGACAATGGATTTCGAAAGAAACAAATGATCTACCCTACATTGAGTGATGTGGTAGTGGGTTTGGGTTTCTATTTATGACCATAATATGTCTATTCTGGTAATGGTTTGAGGATATAAATGATCTCTAACATGAGTATTCGATTGAAAAATGAGTATAGGGATTGCCGATGAGAGGTAATAATGGAATTATAACATGGGAAACTCTAGGTTGGTCCAGCATCATGTGTTATGAAATGATTTTACTATCATTATATGTGTGTGGGGGCTACATGGGGTGTATTTGTTCATAGTGTTAATGTTGGTAATATTGGGTGTCATAGTGGATTGGATAGCACATGATAACTAGATGCGCCTAGTGTTTTGGTGTCCTCATTAGCACATAATATTCTTTAAACATATGTAAAATTTTTATTTTCTTGTGCATAAACATGTTTGATGGGGTATTATCAAGAAATTTTTTGAGACCCTACTGATAGGTATTTCCCACATCCTACATAGGGAATCTAGTGTGTATGTACAATTTGTTTTCTTTGGTCGAGTAAAGGATTTTTAGTAGATCAGTATGGAGCATCATGATAGATATTCAGAGACATGGTGTGTGGTGTGTCATGAGGATGACAGTATGGAATGTTGGGTATTTTGTTATATTTTTTTATTTTAATATTTTCTTTTAAAAGTGGTTGATCATTTGACGTATGATTGTTTTAATTCTAAATGTAACATTCCAAATCAAATTTATTTTTTCATTTATGTGTACCCTAATTATTTCGGATGTTTTGGTTACTTATATTGTTGTATGAAACTAATTAAATTTTATATTCTTCTCATTATATGGATCTAGAATTCCCCATAAGTTGGAAACCTATAGAATATGGGGAGTACAACATCGGTCCATGTACCCATCTATCAAAGATGGGAATTGTAGGATAAGGAATTACAATGGGCCTCCAACATCAATAATGGAATCTGATCACGTGAACCATTGTCTTCTAGACGAGGAATGTTGGATGCTTCATTATTTTATGGGCTTCTTGAATAATTAAAATGGATTGAGTTCAAATATAAATGGAATTACCACAGGCCTACACACACAATACTAAAAATACAACATGATT
Source organism: Viscum album (assembly GCA_963277665.1). Taxonomy (NCBI): domain Eukaryota; kingdom Viridiplantae; phylum Streptophyta; class Magnoliopsida; order Santalales; family Viscaceae; genus Viscum; species Viscum album. The sequence goes on along the minus strand of OY728162.1, from coordinate 1,359,698,220 downwards.
ATTAAATTTGTAATGTATGTGAAATGGGTCAAAAAATAAATGGAAAAAAGATGGTTTTTATATATAATCATTCACCATTTAGGATTCACCCACCAAAATTGCATGCCTAGTTTTTATTTTATCTCAAATATAGTCTTTTGTTTATGTTTATTTATGTTTTGTTCATTTTCTTTTATATTATTCAATTTTTAATTATTTTTATTTCATATATATATAATTTCATTCTCTAATCATTATAACTATGATTTTCAATAACATACTTAATTTTTTTGAATTATATAATATATTTAAATGGATATTTAAATTTTATTATGTATAATAGAAAAAAAAATAGGAATAACTAGAAATGGGGATTATTTTATTATAAATTTTATTTTGTTAATTTTTGAAATTTAATTGGAAATATTTCAGCTGTTAGGTGTCTTAGATTTTAATTCAATATAAATGATTGTTTTTAAACACAATGTACCATCCATATTTAAATTAATGAATATTAAATGTCACAATTAATTCTTATTGAACTTTAATTTATTTATTATTTATTTAATGTAACACCCCAAGATTTCATAGTGTGTTATTTCTTCAAAATAATTCAATAACTTGCACTACACGCAACACCGAGTTCAATCACACCATGACTTACAAAAAAAAATCCATTCAAAAGAGGTTATGAATACTATTATCTAAATTTTAAACTTTATATAATCCTTATAATTTTAGAATCCATATTATGAGTTTCTTAGATATAATTCAAGAACAAATTCATTTTCAGTATTGCACTTTTATCAACTTTTAATAGTGAACCCTTTTTAAATAAAATATTTTAAACTTTTTGACTAAATGGGGACATCAAAAATCTAAAATGAAACATCCCAAGCTTCCACGATACGCTCTCTTTGAATAATACAGTAGCGTGTGTTGTACGCAACCTTGAGTTTTAACACACACCACAACCAATCAAACTAGCCGTTATGAATAGTAATACATACTTTTTGAAATTATATATATTTTATATTTTAAAATGGACTTCATTTATGGATTCGGAATATCGAATTTAGCCTAAGGTGAAATTTTGGTACTTTTCGGATAACTTTCATATTTTGATGAATAGTGAAATTACTAAATTTTAATTAAAAACAACTTTTTTAATCAAAATAATTAATAGTGATAAATTATGAATTTTAGTGGTTTTAAAGTATATTTAGAATATATTTTTACCATTCAATATAATGTTGTTCATTGGACATAAGTTTACAATTAAACCGAACATAAACAAGTGTCAATCTTTTGATAGTTATTATCTCTTAAAAACACGCTTTTTGTTTTGACAGCGGGAATTAATTTTCAATTAATTTCTGCCACTTCTGTGTTTTGAATTTAGGAAAATGGATTCCATATTTGGAATCAGGATGTTAAAATTGTGTAAATAGGTAACTTTTATTTTTAGACATTTTTAATAATTACTGCGGTAAATATTTTATTTACCATGGTTATGGGTAAATCCGGTCAATAAGGGTTAACAAATAATATTATAATAATACTAAATTACCCTAAAACGTGTCTTAAACCTATTGGTTGATACATGGTCAACCATGGGCATCTTTGGGTCGATTTTGGGACCCCATGGATCAACTTGTAAGTGATAATGACACTTTATTTTAATTAAGTTAAAATGAATACAAAAATGACACAAGCATATATCTTTTAAAAAAACAATTTTTACATAGAGTTATATATGTTGGATTTTCGATTATAAATATTCATTAGAAAGATAAAAATATTTCCTAAATAATGATATTTTATTTTTAGACATTAAATAATTTATTTTATTTATGACACAATGATGATGTAGTAATTACTATAATAGTGAAAAATTAAAATAATTGATATTATAAATACCCAAATAAATATAATATGAAACTTTTAATGAATTAAACTAATTTTCTAGGATAATATGATATATTAGGATTAATTTAATTGAATTTTTTCGAAGTAATAAATCTGTTACGAGTTTCACAGAAATCAACTATTGAATAGTGTCAAAATTGACATAAAAGAGTTCTTAAAACAAATATTATATTATTAATTGATATTAAATTCCTAAAAATCTAAGGTTCGTCCAAGAGACATATATAATGATAGGTTCATCATTAATGGACCACTTGGGGGTCGCTTGGATGTATATAGTAAGTTTATTAACCATATTTTATAAAAATACAAAGAGACATTGTAAAAGTGAAACTAATTAACTTAGAGTTAATACTTAAAGATAAGGTTAATATAAGTACCCAAACCTGTCTAAATTCTATTGGTTGAGTTGTTTTCTACCCATCCCCACCTTAACCTTTGAATAGTCAACTTTTGAGCCATTGGAAACCGAATATTAATTTATTATAAACTAATATCTCTAGAATTTCCAAAAGTTCCCCTCACCCCTGTTATAAAAGGGCACTCCTCCTTCTCATTTATTCACCCCTTCAAAGCCTTTTGGTTCGGCCAACCTCTGCCCAAATACTCTCCCAACATCCCTCACTATAACCTAGAGGCCTTAGTTTGATCAGAAAGCCAACCTAAGGATCCCTTTTGATCAAATCAAAAGGAAGAACCCGAAAAAGAGGTAATGATTTCACCACCCTTTTCTAAGTTCATTTCTTCTTCCACTTCTTCTTTCTTTATTCTTACTATTCTAAAATAATAACTCCAGTATCTCACATATACTTTTATGTTATTATAAATATGGTACAACCATTTTCAGTATTCTACCCACCCTTTGAATAACATGTCACCGTACGTGCGTACGTACAGCTTACCGTCTCCACGTCGTGGTGTAATTGTTATTCAATATAATATTATTTGGATGGGTATAATAATGAAGTGTAACTCATGTAAATAATAAATATAACATGTTAAGTATTCTGTATATATGATATACCATCCATTTATATATTATTTTAATATCAAAAGAATGATATTGTCGCTCGTGCGTACGTACGGACTACCGTCTCCACGAACGCGATGAGATTCATTCTCCATCGTATCCATTCAAGTATAATTATCATTTGATGATTTAAAAATTATTTTTAAGGACTTGATATCATCCTGGATATGAATAAGATACAACAAACATGGCTTATGTAACAAAACAGATAAAAGAAAATGAGTAAGTTAACACCCGAAACGACGATAATTCTAAGATATTATTAACAAATCAATGTTAAAAGATCATATATGATATCATATTAATGTATATGATTATTGTATAATTTAATAACAATTATTTCACCATTATACAGGAGGTTAACCTACCCCAACCAAGGAAAAGTACAAGGTATGGGTTATTTCACAATCTCTTCATTATCTGAGGTTGTTTATAAGTAATAATCTACTGGGACCTCTTTATCATCCACATCCATGTTTCTTAAAAATGTATTTCAAACCATTTTTACTATTTACTAGAATATGAGTTATAGTCATTTATACGATTTTTTAATTTTAAAAGTGGTTTATAAAGGAATCTTTCCATCGTTTTCAAAACAAGGTCCTTTTTAACCTTTTCGACAGAATTAAGGTAAGAATGTTTTTTTTAACTTATACGGTGAGTGCGGTTATTTTCCGCCGTATAAAATCTTCAATGCTTTCCTTACAAGATTATAAGAATATTTTCAAAGAAAATGTTTTATTTTATATGGATCTTAAATGATTTCAAAATAAAAGGAGATATTTTTTAAAAAAGATTTTTGATTTCATCTATGTCGACATCCTTTGATGGATTTTAAGATTATTTGAAGATGATTTATTATGATACAAAACTTCTGTATTGTATTGAAGGTTTTGTGATATGTTTGACTATGGATGTGCTATTTTTATACCATTCGTAGTTTATGGTGAATTTATTGACATTTCGTATGCTAGTTTTAATACGAATGTTTATTTTATGTTTAAACCTATTCATATGAGGAATGAATTGGACTTAATAAGTGACGGGTGGAGCCCGCTATAGCTCCTCGATGCATCGGTAGGTCTCATGAGACAAACTAGTGTCTTGGCACAAGTCCTTGACAAAATCTTATTTGTAGTCTTGGCACGAGGCCTTGACTTTGTGGTTATGATAGTCTGGCATTATGCATTCCAACATTATGAAAGTGGTTATTGATTTTTCCATGTGATTATTTGATTAGTAGAACATCCATGTGAATATGTAAATGGCATTATTTCATTTTATTTATGCCATACCATGTTGAAAGTTCATGTTTGAAAGACTTTTGTTTTAGTTATACATTGCCTTAAATATTTATTCTTATTTATGAAAGTTTCCGCTATATTGTTATCCTTACTGGGCATTTGAGCTCACCCCTTTTCTATGTTTTATTTTTCCCAGTAAGTGAAGAAGTAAATTATGAATGACCTGCAGGGATATTATGTGGGGATATGAGTGTGGATTATGGAGAAATTATGTTGTTGTAGTATTTTTTCATTTTATGATGTAATGTAAGACTTATGAATATATCTAGTGTTTCCAAGGCTACTAAACCAATCGATCTTTCGAGATTTCATCTTTCTTGTGATCATGACAATGTTATGTAATAATGCACCGACTCTGGGTAACTAGGGTCGGGGAGTTACAGTTGGTATCAGAGGAAGTTTAGTACAAACCTTTGAAGCTAGATTTAGATAAACTCTGATTAGAGCACGTAGACCTAAGATGAACTTTGAGGATTAGTATAGAAGAACTTTCTAGAATTTTGGTATTGTAGAGATTTTGTGAGTATTCCGAGCAATACATCCCTGTCTGGATACTAGCAGGTAGAGGCGGCTCTGGCACAGATGTACCTAGGGGTAAAACCTGAAAACACCGCTTTGAGCTAGACTCGAACGGGAACTGGTGCACGACAACGGGCCTTGCTTCACTCTTGGATACGACACTCCCGGGGGATATGCTTAGGATAATTATCATTTTCATTACAAACCATTATGAAGGTTTTATGAGTATATACATCCTCAAAGGATACATTTTTATGATTATGGATTATATCCATAAATAGTTCAATTTATGTTAAGTGTTTTATAAGTATGGGATTATGTATTTTGATTCATAAACTGATCTAGTGTATGCCATTGTTTATAAATGGCGCCCAGTGGAAGGAATGAGAACTCCAGAAATGCACATGATCCAAAGAGAAGGAAGGATCATATCTTTCATGGTCTTAAGCTAGAATTTATATGAGAAATATTCTCCCGTGTATTATCATCATATGAAGAAATAATATCACGTGTTGATAAGATAAGTAAAGAGTTTACTGAGTCCTATGGCTTTGAAGGGAAGCAAGAGAAGAAATGGATGGAAGAGAGAAATATGGATAAAGGGAAGCGCGAAAAGAAGAATTTTCCCATATGTGGTAACTGTGGAAAGAAACACCCTGGAACTTGCCTGAAAGGAATGGGAGTTTGTTATAAGTGTGGAGGAAAAGGGCACAAAGTACGTGACTGCAAGGGTAAGAAAATGGTTTCAAATGTACAATGCTTCATTTTCAAGGTGTTTGGACACTACGCGAACCTATGTCCCAGTCATCAGACTATGCCGCAAATGATGCTATTGGATAATAATCAAGTTATGATACTACCACAGATGAAGAGGAATTATTAGAGTTCTTATGTTGATTATGTCAATTGAGTGTTGTATCAACAATGTACTTGTTATAATAATTATGGAGTATATAAGGATTGTACTGCAATACTATTTCATTAAGGACATGAGATTGTGTTGAACAATGAAAAGTGACTAAATAGCAGGATAAATTTTTTGAAAATATATGGCTGAGAGAATGATAAACCATAATATAGTTCTGATACCGATGTAGTGATATTCGAATAATACATGATTATTTTGGAAAAATTATATTGGATATTCTTGACTACCTTGGAACTGATTAATGATTTGTATATTCCATCATTGTTGGGGTTTAAAACATTTTTGGATTGATGAAGTATATCCATCATTCTATATGGAATAAGGGAGAATGGATGTAATCAATAAGGAATATGGTAATTCAGGATGTTTCAGTGTATTAAAAGAATACATGATTAAGGTATTAATATGCTATTACGGGGTAAAAAGGATCTACATTATGTTTACCTTCCATATAAATGTTGGACTGTGAGTTTGGACATAAGTATTTTGGATTGTTCTAGTTTGGATTATTTTGGATTTCCATAAAAGGACAACCCGGAGGTCGGGCGGCAACCCGTCGCGTTCGGCAAGGCTGCGAGACTTGAACCCGCAACCGAAGGGCGACAAGGGTGTATCACCTACCACTGGCCCACGAGATTTCCTGGATTAAATAATGTAGTTTTTTTTAAAATATCTGGTAGATGAATTATAAATTCATTTATTTTGGAACCCTATACGAATAGTATAAATAGAAAAAAAATTACATTCTATTATCTTTTAGAGTGAAAGATGAGTTTGTGGTAGAAATTTATTAATGGATAAAACTCTAATTATAAAGTAAGTATATCTCCTTATGATCTTAGCCAATCTCATAAATAAACTCCCCAACATTAATAAAAGAAACATAGAACAAAAATGTTGTCCTAGATGGTACCTTAAATCACCACAAATTTATGGCTTTGGGATTTTTGGCCTTTTCATAGCCATGTTCTCTACCAGTCTCCATCAGATAATTGATGGTTAGATTTCTCTTCCATATCCATATTTTCTTACATGGAACCCTAGTATGTGTTATTTTCGGTAATCTTCATACATTCCACTCTTTATTTTAAATAGAGGCCTCATTAATTCATTTTTCGATGTGGGATTTCAACTAAGATATTTTGAAACGTCAAAAATGTGTTATCCTAATACCCTAGGTTTTGTTGAACCGATGGTATTTCAAATCATCATAGATTTATGAGTTTAAGGACCTAAATTTTATACTTGTTTGTGATTGATGACCTCAATCAATACCTATAAATATTTACATTTTTTCCTCCAGTTATATGTCTCTAATTGCCACCAATGTTCTCCTAATCGAGATCATAAATTGGTGGTGACCCTTTCATTTCTCTTTTCCTCATATTAAGAATAAATTATAGTAACCCAATTTCCGATGTGGGTTTTACCACAAAGATATTTTTTATTTTCAACCTTTTATTTTCGAAGAACAATTTCAAATTGCGAGGATGCAATTTATTGAAGGAGGGGAGAATGTAATACCCCAAGATTTCATAGTGTGTTATTTCTTCAAAATAATTCAATAACTTGCACTACACGCAACACCGAGTTCAATCACACCATGACTTACAAAAAAAAAGCCATTCAAAAGAGGTTATGAATAGTATTATCTAAATTTTGAACTTTATATAATCCTTATAATTTTAGAATCCATATTATGAGTTTCTTAGATATAATGCAAGAACAAATTCATTTTCAGTATTGCAATTTTATCAACTTTTAATAGTGAAACCTTTTTAAATACAATATTTTAAACTTTTTTACTAAATGTGGACATCAAAATTCTAAAATGAAACATCCCAAGCTTCCACGGTACGCTCTCTTTGAATAATACAGTAGCGTGTGTTGTGCGCAACCTTGAGTTTTAACACACACCAAAACCATTCAAACTAGCCGTTATGAATAGTAATACATACTTTTCGAAATTATATATATTTTATATTTTAAAATGGACTTCATTTCTGGATTCGGAATGTCGAATTTAGCCTAAGGTGAAATTTTGGAACTTTTCGGATAACTTTCAATTTTTGATGAATAGTGAAAATTACTAAATTTTAATTAAAAACAACTTTTTAATCATAATAATTAACCATGATAAAATTATGAATTTGAGTGGTTTTAAAGTATATTTAGAATATATTTTTACCATTTAATATAATGTTGGTCATTGGACATAAGTTTACAATTAAACCGAACATAATCAAGTGTCAATCTTTTGATAGTTATTATCTCTTAAAAACACGCTTTTTGTTTTGACAACGGGAATTAATTTTAAATTAATTTATGCCACTTCTGTGTTTTGAATTTAGGAAAATGGATTCCACATTTGGAATCAGGATGTTCAAATTGTGTAAATAGGTAACTTTTATTTTTAGACATTTTGAATAATTACTGCGGTAAATATTTTATTTACCATGGTTAAGGGTAAATCCTGTAAATAAGGGTTAAAAAATAATATTATTATAATACTAAATTACCCTAAAACGTGTCTTAACACTATTGGTTGATACATGGTCGACCATGGTCATATTTGGGTCGATTTTGGGACCCCATGGATCCACTTGTAAGTGATAATGACACTTTATTTTAATTAAGTTAAAATGAATACAAAAATGACACAAGCATATATCTTTTCGAAAAACAATTTTGACATAGAGTTATATATGTTGGATTTTCGATTATAAATATTCATTAGAAAGATAAAAAGATTTCCTAAATAATTATATTTTATTTTTAGACATTAAATAATTTATTTTATTTATGACCCAATGATGATGCAGTAATTACTATAATAGTGAAAAATTAAAATAATTGATATTATAAATACCCAAATAAATATAATATGAAACTTATAATGAATTAAACTAATTTTCTAGGATAATATGATATATTAGGATTGATTTAATAGACTTTTTTCTAAGTAATAAATCTGTTATGAGTTTCACAAAAATCAACTGTTGAATAGTGTCAAAATTGACATAAAAGAGTTCTTAAAACAAATATTATATTATTAATTGATATTAAATTCCTAAAAATCTAAGGATCGGCCAAGAGACTTATATCATGATAGGTTCATCATTAATGGACCACTTGGGGGTCTCTTGGATGTATATAGTATGTTTATTAACCATATTATGTAAAAATACAAAGAGACATTGTAAAAGTGAAACTAATTAACTTAGAGTTAATACTTAAGGATAAGGTTAATATAAGTACCCAAAACTGTCAAAATTCTATTGGTTGAGTTGTTTTCGACCCATCCCCACCTTAACCTTTGAATTGTCAACTTTGGAGCCATTGGAAACCGAATATTAATTTATTATAAACTAATATCTCTAGCTTTTCCAAAGGTTTCCCTCACCCCTCTTATAAAAGGGCACTCCTCCTTCTCATTTCTTCACACCTTCAAATCCTTTTGGTTCGGCCAAACTCTGCCCATATACTCTCCCAACATCCCTCACTACATCCTAGAGGCATTATTTTGATCAGAAAGCCAACCTATGGAGCCCTTTTGATCAAATCAAAAGGAAGAACCCGAAGAAGAGGTTATGATTTCACCACACTTTTCTAAGTTCATTTACTCTTCCACTTCTTCTTTCTTTGTTCTTACCATTCTAAAATAATTACTCCAGTATCTCACATATACCTTTATGTTATTATAAATATGGTACATTCATTTTCAGTATTCTATCCACCCTTTTAATAACATGTCACCATACGTGTGTACGTACGGCTTACCGTCTCCACGTCGTGGTGTAATTGTTATTCAATATAATATTATTTGGATGGGTATAATAATGATGTGTAACTCATTTAAATAATAAATATATCATGTTAAGGATTCTGTATATAGGATATACTATCCATTTATATATTATTTTAATATCAAAAGAATGATATTGTCGCTCGTGTGAACGTACGGACTACCGTCTCCACGAACGCGATGAGATTCATTCTCCATCGTATCCATTCAAGTATAATTATCATTTGATGATTTAAAAATTATGTTTAAAGACTTGATATCATCCTGGATATGAATAATATACAACAAACATGGCTTATGTAACAAAACAGATAAAAGAAAATGAGTAAGTTAACACCCGAAACGACGATAATTCTAAGATATTATTAACAAATCAATGTTAAAAGATCATATATGATATCATATTAATGTATATGATTATTGTATAATTTAATAACAATTATTTCACCATTATACAGGTGGTTAACCTACCCCAACCAAGGAAAAGTACAAGGTAAGGGTTATTTCACAATCTCTTCATTATCCGAGGTTATTTATAAGTAATAATCTACTGGGACCTCTTTATCATCCACATCCATGATTCTTAAAAATGTATTTCAAAACCTTTTTACTATTTACTAGAATATGAGTTAAAGTCATTTATACCCTTTTGGACTTTTATAAGTGGTTTATAAAGGAATCTTTCCATCGTTTTCAAAACAAGGTCCTTTTTAACCTTTTCGACAGAATTAAGGTAAAAATGTTTTTTTTAACTTATACGGCGAGTGCGGTTATTTTCCGCCGTATAAAATCTTGAAAGCTTTCCTTACAAGCTTATAAGAATATTTTCAAAGAAAATGTTTTATTTTATATGTATCTTAAAAGATTTCAAAATTAAAGGAGATATTTCTTTAAAAAGAATTTTGATTTCATCTATGTCAACATCCTTTGATGGATTTTAAGATTATTTGAAGTTGATTTATTATGATACAAAACTTCTATATTGTATTGAAGGTTTTGTGATATGTTTGACTGTGGATGTGCTATTTTTATACCATTCATAGTTTATGGTGAATGTATTGACATTTCGTATGCTAGTTTTAATACGAATGTTTATTTTATGTTTAAACCTATTTATATGAGGAATGCATTGGACTTAATAAGTGACGGGTGGAGCCCGCTATAGCTCCTCGATGCATCGGTAGGTCTCATGAGACAAACTAGTGTCTTGGCACAAGGCCTTTACAAAATATTATTTGTAGTCTTGGCACGAGTCCTTGACTATGTGGTTATGATAGTCTGGCATTATGCATTCCAACATTATGAAAGTGGTTATTGATTTTTGCATGTGATTATTCGATTAGTAGAATATCCATGTGAATAAGTAAATGGCATTATTTCATTTTATTTATGCCATACCATGTTGAAAGTTCATGTTTGAAAGGATTTTGTTTTAGTTATACATTGCCTTAAATGTTTATTCTTATTTATGAAAGTTTCCGCTATATTGTTATCCTTACTGGGCATTTGAGCTCACCCCTTTTCTATGTTTTATTTTTACCAGGAAGTGAAGAAGTAAATTATGAATGACCAGCAGGGATATTATGTGGGGATATGAGTGTGGATTATGGAGACATTATGTTGTTGTAGTAGATTTTCATTTTATGATGTAATGTAAGACTTATGAATATATCTAGTGTTTCCATGGCTACTAAACCAATCGATCTTTCGTGATTTGATCTTTCTTGTGATCATGCCAATGTTATGTAATAATGCACCGACTCTAGGTAACTAGGGTCAGGGCGTTACATTTAATATTGGTTTTTAGGTAAATTTATAGACTATATTTTAGTTAATTGCTATTAGATTTAATCATTAATTTGTCCCAACTATGTTATTAAACATGACATATGGTTATATTATGAAATAATTAAATTTAGTAAATTATGATATTTTATGTAAATAAACCAATATATGTTTTACCCTATTATGGTAATGATGGAAAATAATAAAAATTTTCCTCTGGGGTTAACTTATAAAGGATTTAGTCACTGAATCATTTGCATCATTCAATTCATATGAATTCCATCTTCAAAAATAAATTTCAATCCTAAAAAATCTATGTTCTCTGTATATATTTTAAAGAAAAACTATATAGAATCATGAATCAATATAACATGGCTAATCCTTGTTTGATTTTGAATTTAGTAATAAATTCTTTGGGTTTGAAAATGGATATTCATGAGGGTTGTTATAATATCACCAGACTTAACTCAAGTACTTTTAGGGCCTCTTAATCATAGTTCTTAACAATTTAAAACAACCTAAAATAATTTAAACAAATTATAATAATATATTTTTTAGTGTACCTACACCCTCCAACAATGGTATTTGATTTCACTGAAGATCATGAAACACATTCATCATGTTATAAGGGGTTCTACATTAAATTTTTCCAGAAATGTTCTTCAAGAGGAATCCAAATTTACTTTCCAGATATGATGAAAGGATCTAAAATGTGTTCCAATACTCACAAAAACTAATTCAAATCAAACTAATATCATAGTATCATGTAAAAAATTATAACAAATACATGGGATCATTGATTTTAATAAAAATAAGGTTTATTATTTTTCAAGATAAATTATTCTGGAAGAAATAGGTGATGAAGTCATAATGTGTGAACATAGTTTAATTCCCAAAAGGTTTTGATAGTAACAAATTTTTTTGAGCATTTTTCTTTGTGGAAATACCCATCCCAGATTCAACAAGACTGTAGGGAGTAGAATACACCAATTTTGGGGAAGTCCCTCTACAGTGATAATGTAATATTTTTATTGGGTTTAGTATTTCCACATTAATAAAAATATATTGGGAAACCCACTTATTTATAGCTATGTACTTATATCCTTCCCAAAAAATATTTTATGAGTAAAATTAATAACACCTATAAGAACAAACACCAATTCTAGGATCATATTGGTCAAATATTTTTATAAATTATTTTTATTATAACACATAACTCATTGAGTATTAATATTTAGGTAATATTTTATAACTCAATATCTAATACCCCCAAACAATACTAACCCCATGATTTATGGTACTATACGATTTAATACCAACAATCAAACTTATAAATTATTATTACCCATTTAACACTTTATTTAGGATCTACTTAACAAAATAGATGTGTTAGTGTTAAAAATTAATTAATTCAATGTGTAGAATTCCAATTAATTTATTATTTTCATGTAAAAAAACTCTTTATAAATATTTTATAAACACATCTGTAATGATTTTACACAATATTTTATAAACAATTATTATGGAACCATCTTTTATAAATTTTATTATATAATAATTTCATAAACTAATTTTTTAATACATTATATTTTATTTGAATCTATAATATTAATATAGATATATTTTCTTTCAAAATATATATAAATAATAGTTAATGTATTATGTCTCAATTTATTATATAAAAATAAATTTCTAATACCTTCTGTTTCCTTTACACAATTTGGTAAAAAATAAATTTCAACTCCAAGGTAAAATGTTTAATTCACATTTTTTTCATGCTTATTATAGAAATGGTGCAACATAGAATAGTAAATAACATTCAATTTTTGTATTTATTCTATCCAAATATAGAAATCAAAATCACATAGATGTATCCTTCTAATGAGGCTAGATAATAATTATAGTATAAAATTATATCCTTGGTCCTTTTTGAGTATAAAAATATTCATATTTTTATACATTTCTAATTATCCAAAATATGATTAATATTATATCAAATAATCTTACATACTGAAAAATTAATATCATGTCTTACTGAATTAATTATATATATTAAAAAATCAAAATTACTAGTATATTATAATTTATATGGATTTACCTATATTCATAATTATTTTAAAACTAGAATCAAATGGTGTATTTTCATTATTGAAAACCACAATATTAAATGTATTTAAAAGTTTTCAACATAATTAGTGTTAATTAAAGGGTACAACCCAGTTAATTTTCTATATTTAGTACCCAAAATAGTATTAATTGTTCTATGATCCTTAATTTTAAATTTAGCGGACAAATAGTTTTTTTTATAATTAACACCAATCATGTTTGTTCTAACAATTAAAATATCATCTATATAGAGACACATAATAACTCAATTTTCATTTGTAAAAATTGAATAATTACACTTATCCACAATATTATGACTAAATCCAATTAATAAAAAATAACTATTATTTTCAGGGTAGTTTTTTTTACATTATTTCATATGGTAAAAATTATTCAAATAATTTATATAGTTTATTTTCATTAAAATTTAAAACAAACCCTTATAGATGCTTAATATATATTCCTTCCTTAAATATCTATTAACAATGTATTTTTATCATCTATTTGATGGAAAAATAAATAATTAATAGAATATTTTTTAGAAAATATTCTTAATAATGTAATTTCATTAATATAGTCATAAATATCAAAATAATCAGTTCCTTCTGGTTTTATTCAAATATTTTGGTAAATAATATTACTTTATGAGAATCAATGTAAAAATTTGAATAATATTTACTTCTAAATATGTATACATCCCAACCATTACCTGACACATTAGATAAGATCATAATGAAAATTACCATAAGTGTATCCCCATGATATGAATGGTAAGAAATAAATTATTAGGTATAATATAATCATTGGGGGTCGATTTATCCTTAATCTGCTTAACCAGTTATAGAAGAACTCCAAGGACAATGCATGAATATAATGTGTGGGAAATCTTGAAAGAAACTCTAATAATAAAATAAAATAAAGGCACAACATCAAAATACAGTCACATCTCCATAAAATACTATATCAACAATGGACATAAAAAGGGAAAATATACTACCAAAGGGAGAACTACATAACCTAAAACAACATCATCATATGTAAAAATATTTATATGTTGTGTCTTATTAAATAAACACATTTTTTGGTCTCCTAAATACATACAATAAACAATAATAATGGACAAAAATGTTAGGTCACATGTTATATAAAATTGAAGATAATAATAAAAATAGTGAATAAGATAAATATAACTAGTATAAAAAATTTACAGTATAACTCACACACCCACACCATGAACTCACACACCCTTAAAATGAACCAACCCATCCCCTAAAGGAACCACGTCACCAATTGAATGCATCAACCATCCAATGGGTCCTCTAAAAATTCCAAACTCATGGGAAGAAACATATTCCTATAACCCAAGTCTTAAATATGTGGAACATTACAAGTTCCAAAAAAAACAAAACAAGTGTCAATGTTCAGAAAAATAGGGACCCATAGTAATGAATAAAAAATAGACACCTAAACAATCCAAATTCATGTTTACAAACACCAAAATTCGTTATTTTTAATTCCAAATCACCACTTATTAATTTTATTGAACTTTTATAAAGATTCAATCATGTACATTACATTCAAAAACTAAAAAACATCAAGTTAATAATATTAAGTGGATTTAAAAACGAATAAACACAAATAAAAATAATAATTTAACATTAAAAAATAATTTTCATCATGTTATTTATTAATATATATTGAGGAAAATCATCATATCCTAAATAAGGTCCTATAGATGAAATCACACTATGACCTCATAAATTTTCTCTCTTTCATCGCTCCTATAGTGGTTCACAAAAAACTCTATCAAATCATACCATAAAAAACATATTGAGGCATGAAAACTCCAATATATGAATTCTAACAAATTGAAATGAGAAGATATTAGTGTTTAAGGATATATGTTTTACATTCCTTTATCACCTATGATAAACATTCCAATATTCAATGTGAGGGTGTTTTGGAATGATGATGATAAACATAATAACCAATGGAACAACTGAAGTTGGAAATATCTAGAAAATATATATGAAATGAGAGACTTTGGGGGAGGCACTTGATAAAATATAGTTTTCAATAATTTTTTATTTTATTCATGGTTAGACTATATGTTTTGGGGAACCACATACAAATTTGTTAGGGTTACTCAATATAACCCATGTTACATGGTTTCACTACATGGTTTGGAAAACTACGTGCCAACCCTGTAAATCAAAGTAACTTAAAATTCCCCAGTTTAAAATTATTCTCATACAATATTCCAAAACAATGCACCAACCATTAATTTTATCATAAACCCCAATAACTATTTCACAGATACCTAGTAATTGTGCATGGTTTCCTATTACCATGTTCTCTTAAATGACTCATCAAAACCACTAAATATCCTCCAATGATTCCAAAAAACAACTCTGACCTACTCATATAATAAAAAGACATAAAAAATCATTTACATAGAAAAAACCATGGGTGTTAAATTCTCCATTCCATTGTGATTCTCATCCATAGAAAGTTGTAGGTTGACGATGTCTAGAAAAACACTAGTTATTGTTCCTACAAAAGCCTCTCACATTCCAATGTATGTTCATGTGCATAGAAATTTTATTATAAGACATATAATAAAGGGATGTTTTTTCCTCATAATATATTGTATTTCCTATAGAGAATTTCAATTAGGGTGTGGATAAATTTAGCATCCCGCTCAAGAGTAACATGATCCCAACTAGTCACATAATGGAGTTAGGTTGATATTTATTTTGTTGAGATATCTAGAATAAATTGTCAATTCTGGTAAATATCATGGTTATAAATATTAAATAATAATTCTCTTAAATATTTTTTATAATATAAAATATGATGTCATATTAAGTGAATGTTTCACTATCTTAACCAGATAACAGTTCCTCATACTTGGAGAAACTGATAAGAAAACATGATATCCCACATTAAAATATATAGGTGGATGGTGGAAATTCGTATAAGATTTCTGATGGATATGGGAATTTTACATTCACTTATAGATTAATTATAATTAATTACTAGTCTTATAAAAAATACATGGTCTAATTATTGATTTTTCCTTTTACACTACACAACAATGTGGATATAGAAATGGAAATTTGTAATAGGCATAAAAAAAAGAGACATATAACATTTCTTGATAACTATTATTATATGAATACTCTACTAAAAGAAAATGGTCTTATCATGAACCAAAAAAATTATATCACACATTATTTAAAAAAAATTTAATTGTCTTGGTTTTACATTGTAACTCCACATCCATTTTAGGATGGTATTTCATGTTCATGGTTAACTAGGTTTCAAAATATAATTACAAGGACTACCAAAAACATGATGTAACTCTAGGATATTGGAAAAAGTCAATAGAAATTGGTACCCCATGTAGATTTGTCACTTATTAAATAAATAAAATTTTCCTAATTTTTACTGAATTAGTCTAGTGGATTGTAATTATGTGTTCATACATGATGAGTAAGTCAACAATTACCAAGATATCATTTTTCTTATGATGAGTTCTAGACATGTCATTGAAAAAATCAATGATAATGTCTTCCAATTTTCATAGGATTATGGGTAATTTTTTTAACATTCAAATTGTTCATTGGTGTTTAGTTTTCACCTATATATATATGATACATTTTATAACTTATTCTATTGATTTTCACTTCATTCATGAACACCAAAAGTGGTGCTTCATTTCTGTTTAAATTTTCTCAGTACTTGGATGGAAACCCCACAATGAGTGATGATAATCATGAATGATATTTTACTAAGGAAGCTTTATGCCTCCACATGAACCCTATAGATAATGACCGTCTTCCTTTACACTTTACATCAGTCAATAATGGTTGATTACAATTTCTCCTCATCAATAAAACTATGTATCAATTATACAAATATTTTTCCAATATAATAGAATATATATTCATAAAATATTTCATGAATAATATTTTTATATTAGTTATGGATACAATCCTATGATTACCAAAAGATAAAATAATTTAAACACATTAATATTCAATGAAGACTTATAGATCTATCATTAAGATGATTTTTGAAATATCATAGTATTTTAATTCTTCCCAAAAACACTCATTCATTCAATAAATTTATATATAAAGTCATTCACTATGGAATGGATACTTTTTTTCTTGCATGAAACTCATCTCAGCATCCCAACGTCTACCTTCGCTAGTCCCAATTTTATCATGGTTGGGATTATGATCAAGTGATTAGTCATGATGTTTGATAAATTATGAAAATATTTTTAACATCATCTCATTTAAATATTTATTTAGAAACAAATTATGGAATATTATTGTTTTAAATATTATAAATCATTAAATTATTATAAATCTATAATTCCATGCACATAGTGGCCAGATGATGCATAGAAAGCTTCAGATCACGCATATTTAAATGTGAATAGTCTCATACCTAGATTGTAAAATTATGAATTTTAACCAGAGTTACTAATTATTGATATACAATATCCAAATAACACATATTAAAATTCAAAGTCTCACATATACAATGATATTTAAATCATATGATTCCCACTTTGGAACATAAAAAGGTATGTAATAACATACACATAGGTCATCAATAACACATATGAAGATAAATGCATTTTTATTTTCTCACTTCTGCAAATCATTTAAAAACACTTCTAAAACAATTTCTGATCATATTTCACACATCTCAAGAAAATCAAAATATCTCCAAACATCATCCAATGGTATTATTTTAGTGGATGTTTTTAACACTCTCTTCAATGGATTTATTTTCAAGCATATAATCTAACTCAACTATTACAATTATGTTCCACAGTAGATGACATCATTCAAAATTCACCAATTGGTGTTGAAAAAACATCCATAGTATCATCAATTGTCTTTAATCGTGAATAACATCACATATAATCCTCAAACATAAACTAGTATTGTCAAAAAAATGTAACATCATCACCAAAAGGGATCAATAATCCAACCATTTGGATATACTTAAAATACTCATCATTTCTCATTTATCACATATGAATTGATAATATGACCAAATAGAATATAATATAGTGTAAAAATCATATTTTTTCAATTAAAAGATTCATTAAATAATCATATATATTTCCATGTGATATAGGTCAGTTTATAAAAAAGTGTTATTATATCACAACTCAAATATATCTATAAGACAAATAATCTCAAATATATCATATACACATGTATACATCTAAATAAATATATGAAAATATTTAGATTACTTCATTCACAACATAACATAGACATTAAAAATATGTCAAAACATGAATCTAAAGATTCCCCATCAATATATCACATATCATCAAGAGTTTATACATGAAATAATAGAATACTGAACTCAAAATATTTAGACCTCATTATGATGGATTCTACCACACTCTTACTTGTAGCTTCATATTTTAAAATTGTTCAATTTTAAGGATATTTTAATGAATATCTGATAACTATTCACTATAAATAAAAAAATTCAAATTTAAGGATACCATATTATATTTTCTCTTTTAATAAATAATAAATGATATTATAGTGTTACACTTGATATAATTGAAATAAAATTAGAATCGTTTGCTGTACTTTGATTATCACATCCTCAAACTAAAAGATACTTGATACCCACAATTTTTATATATGAAATTTTAATTTTAAATAAAAAATTTAGTTATTTTGTAATTGATAATTCAAAAGTTATTCACTTTATTATTATTTTCTATAAAAATATTATCTTGGAATAAATTTTTTAATAAAAAGGATTTATTCATCTTTCATGATTTTTTACAATGTATTTTTATTTTAATTATATAAATTGGCCTTTAATACTTGGCCTAAGGATTAAAGAGAACAAATATGAATGAACTCAATCTATCTAAGAGTAAAGTGATCATTGGAAGAGCGGTATGTGAATAGAGGCCATGCATAGGGAGTGATAAAGCCCATTAATCATGTGTATGTGGGTATGGTCCCATCACTATGAGTGCATTTTATAAGGGTGATCGTAGATATAACGGTCATTTTTAATACATGGAGGAACATCAAGTATAATATATATAAGTCATCCTCAAAATGAATCTTTGATATAAGATATAAGATAAGCATGGAACTATTATAACTTAATTTGGATGACACCATTTGAGGTCAATAACATGCTTCTATTCTCACACGCATTTCCCCACCATCATCAATACCTGATATCATTAGATATCCACTATTATCACCATATTCTACCATTATATGCATGGTAAGAGCCTTATTTATACATTGAAGGTCCCTATTGATGATGGGAAGCACCATGGATGACATTTACAAGCTTGTATGCTCCCTTATATGCATTTTGAATAAGATAAAGACTTATATGAAGGGATGTCTAAAAAAGAGAGATTTATACAATAGAAGATGATGTCACGATGAATATGGTGGTCCCAATATCAAAATATACTCATAAATGGGGAGTAAGTCATGGTTCATGGCATGGATAAAAGAAAACATGCACATAACTTTCCTTATTAATTTGTGATCTCCCATGGTAAATTGGATAATGTCGATGATGAAATAGTTATCAAAACACCATTATCATGGCATGTCAATTCTCATGGATGAGGTTTTACTATGTATATGAGAGATTATAAATGATGAACAATATATCATATAGACATATATCAAGGATGAAATGATTAGTTATAGTGAACAAAACCCTACCAATGGACTTCATGCATAGTGGAAAGAAGAAAAATGGACACTGATGCATGATTGTGTAGATATATACACATCTGGGTGTTCATATATGTAAATATCTAGAAAAACTGAAGTGGAAAATTATCATACCTAAATTCTGAATATTTTAGGGGTAGATTCACATGCAACATTATGTTATTGGAAATAAGAGGGAAATTGAATATTGCCTGCATAATTTGAATGGAGATTATTTAAGAGATATGGTCGATCGATTTCTCACCACCTATCTCATGTATACATTATTATATATTTTATGGGTGATTTTTGGATGATATTAAACATAATATCTATGATTAATTGTTCTATTTAGAAAAAGATATATCATTGATTGATTTTACTAGAATGGATAATAATATTTTGAAAAGGAGATATGTGAAGACAGCTTGAGGGAATTGTCTATAAATATGGGGGACATGCTACTATAAATAGAGATAATATAAAATATGAGGAGGATACTGATTTATTTATTTTCTACTATATTTTTTTTAGTTTTTCATTTTCAAGTAATTATAGAATAAGATGTTTATTAATGTGTTCTTCATTAATCTCTCTCTCTCTCTCTCTCTTTCTAGCTCTATTTTTCTTCTCCATCTTGATCTCTTATAATCATGACGACGAGTAACTGACCTAAGGAACATAATCGCTATGAAATATAGTGTTGATCCTATGTATTTAATTTATATCTACATTAGGATAATCCATGGATGATTTTAGGTGTGTTTAATCTTCTTTGTGGTTATCTAAGGGTTATCTTTATCATCTATAAACACACTCCCTTGATTGAGGGGTGGATGTGTAGTGTACTTAGTGATTATTGAGTGAAATATACATTCCAAATAGGGGTAGAAGGTGGTTTTCACACATAATATAGAGTTTTTTCATTACGTATATAGAAAAAAAGATAACAAAGGTTCATAATGGATGAATCTCTTGGGAGGATTTCCTTTCTTCATAACTTAAATTCATTCTATTTTCATCTACATCTACATGTTTACTTTTTAGATTTTTCTTCACTTTTTCAAACATATATTTCTCCTCTGTTTTAAAAGAATAATAATATATATAATATAGTAATTAGGAGTACTTTGTGATTGGTAAAAAAGACACCCTTGTGTGAAAACACTTGTCAGCCACTATGCTACAGTAGGAAAGTAATTTTATCTTTTTAATGGCCCAATGATAGGTATGAAAATACTCTATTTCAGAACACAAATCAAGATTTTTTTTAATCTACATCATATGTGTAGCTTCTTAGGATAAATCCACATACTTAGAATTAGTTGAATTCATATTAACTTGTGATTTATTATTTATATGCAATAGAAATTAACTTCTTCCAATAATAAATACTCCAACATATATGGAAATTTTAACATTGAAAACGCTTGGTCAATCAACATTAGTAAACCCTCATAGATTCAAATAAACATGCTTCATGTACATCAGGATATAATTGAAATTATTCAATATGTATATCCAGAACCTCTTAAAAGCTAATAGATGTGATTCTATAGGATTGGATTGGAACCTGGGGAAAAGAGTGACAATATACACAATATCATATTTATTGGTTTTCTAATATATATTACATAAAATCATGCATCTGAACTACTACTCATTTGTTTGTATTCCTATACACTTCTTTGCCTTTTTTCCACCTAAATTAGTGTGGAAACACCTACGAATTTATATATTTAAAACTTCCTCATGATCTCAATAGCATGCATTTATTATGAAAAAATATGTATTCGACTACATGGGTAAATTGAAAACCCATGAAAATTTTATTTCTTCAATAATTAATATCTCAAATCATTCATTCATATTAATTAAGAACTATTCACACAATAATTCTTTGTTGCATGAAAAAAAGTCATCAATATACACTATAAATAATGGTTTTGTGGTTGTGGCCTTCATTATATATAATTTATTATCCACATTTCATTTCTTAAACATCACACTCCTTAGATATTTATTTATTTAGAAATATTACACTCTTAGAGTATGTTTTACACCATAAGGTTCCTTATAAAACATATATAATTTTGTACCATCAAATTCATGAATAAATTACATTGGTTCTTCTATGTACACTTTTTCATCAATTTTACCATATAAAAAAGTTGATATAGCATTTATCTGAATGATTTAAAAACATATAGAAGATTAAATCGATAATAATATACCAATGGCCTCAACTCTATTAACTGGATATGTGATTTCACCAAATTAAAACTCATTAATTTGTGAAAAGACTTTGTAGAACATTTTTTCCATGCTTCTATCTATGTCTCCATTTTTATAAAAATTATTTTTGATCAGCCATTTTTAACCAATGACATTTTTCTACTTAGTATATAGAAAAATTAGAAATTTTTTATAAATTTTTTTCTTTTCTATATCTTTCTTCATAGATTATACCGATTTTATATATTAAAATGCTTCCTTAACTACTTCAGGTTTAACCTTTATAGTAGAATGGTATAACGAGTTTCAATGATCATCCTTATATAATTTACACTCTGATTTCAATAACCAATGATATTTTCATCATAATTTGTTTTCTAGACAATGATATTTTTCTATAAGATTTTGTTTATCATATTTATCAGTAGAGAAAATAGAATCTACATCTTTAGCTTGAATATGTGTATTCTCAACTTTTTTTTCAATATGTTCAGAACTCATAGCATTATCCTAATTATATTGAATGATAGAATTTATTATTACTTCTTCATTTTCAATAAATACTATATTACCACATTCAGTAATCCTTTTACATTTAATATTATATAACCATTAAGAAATTCCATTTGATGTAAATCCTTAGAAAATTATACATTAAAACATTTCATTAGTATTTCCTCTACTTATTTCTTTTTCTTGATTAGTCATGGACTTCAAAATAACCTAAAATATTTTTCATTTGGATTCATTTAAAACTACATCATAGAATGGATCAAGTAAGAATTTGGCCTCAAGAGGCACTTATTTGAGATGTTTCCAGTAGTTTTGATGTCTTATAGACAGTAATTTTTTTTTCAGGGTCTACCAATGTAATTCTAGATATATAAACTAGAATCATATTCTTACTTTTAGTTTCTCCATATTATAGAAGTATATGGAAATTGAATTCATATATTACTCCATGTTTTTTATAGTATTCAATGTTTCAATCTATCCATGGAATGTGATTTTTGTAACATGAACATGATGCATTTCATTCATGTGCATTAGTCACTAAAAATGGTAATGTGTCATTCTCCACTTGTTCATTTCATTGGAATAGGTCTCTAAACATCATAGTGGTTCGGTAAAAGTAGTTATTTTGTTTGAATCTCCCCTCACCAATGTCTTTTGTTCTCCATTTTACCCTTTTATAGGTTTTAAATGTAGTTCTAGTATCCTAGGTAAAAATGGTTGTATTCCTCATAGATTCTTATTTGATCAGATTCATTATATTATTTTGGATGAGGTAACCAAGTATTCTATTATATATATTATTTTTTTCTTATAAACATAACTATAAGCATGCACCCTCTTCCCTAATTTGAAACCAATTTCGGGGGGTTCACAATTCCCTTATTATAAAAGCCCCATTTTTTGTATTTGAATATACATCCATTTTTATTGAAGATCATATCCATTCCATCATCAAAAATATGTGATACACTCAAAAAAATTATTCTTTAGATCATCAAAAAATAAAACAATTCATAAGTATATTTTATTCCAACCAAATTATGTTCTTCTAATTATTTTTACTTTTACAGTTTCTTCATTAAAAATGTCGCATCACCTCCTTGGTACTTAACAATATTCAATTGTTTGATCATATAACCAGTTATAAGATATGTATAACCATAATCTATGACCAAATGATTCGTATTATATCTTTTTAAATGAATAATCAACAACATTATGTTTTATCTTTTTCTGACTATTATTTTGTTCATTTCCAAACTTATGAAAAATACTCAAATGTGATAAAATAATAGAAACACGCACATCTAAAGTGTGTCCTTATTAATAAAGCCCTCTATATAACTTATCCATCAAATCATAACATTTCCTAATTTTATTTCCATTCTAAGAAAATGAGGTTTCGGATAAGTTCCCATTGGTGGTTTTTTTCCCCCATGATTATTGATCTCCTCTCTATCTACGTAGATACATATTATACCAATATTTTTAGGTGATGTTTCAATATGTACAGCAACACTAGAACAACCCATATAATACTCTATTTAAAAAATATGATACTTTATGGGGTTATATATTTATCCATTTTTATTCCCTAAGTGAGTCTATCTCACAAATAATATTTATGGGATTACTCCTATTACATTTTTTACTAATATAAACTATTTTTTTGTAATTTTAATCTTTTCATATTTCAGAATATTTTGTATTTTCTAAAGAATGTTATGATATTACAATTTGAATATATCATTTTATTCTCCAGTAGATGAAGAATTATTCTATAGTAGAAATATTATAGTTTCACCCTTCTAATATATCAGATCTTATTTAAAATTACTACTTTTTGACATAGAAAATTAACATTTTTATTTAGAATCTTTATTTTTATTGAATTTAATTTTTTCAAAAAGTTTCTATTTCTCATCAATCCACTTTATCATTTTATCAACTTTCTTATACCCAAGGATAATTGTATAGGTCATGTATATATTTATACTTACATTTTTATCTAGGTTTTGTATTCACTCATTCTTCCAATTAATTTTATACACATTTTTATTTCCATTATCATAGTATATTGTTAAGTAATTTATAATTCCTATGCAATATACCAATTTTTTACTACGACTCGTCTTCTATTGGGTTAACTTTTTCTTCATCATGTTCCATTAATAGACATTGATATATACCTCTATGAAATTTATCATCACCATCACCCCTTTCCTCAATGTCATTCACTCCTTCGATAATTGAAATGATGTTTATTATAAATAGACTATGACTAAACTTTTGATAGATCTCCCCTATTAGTACCCATCCTAGTAACTTCTTCCACATAAGTTTCACATCAATATTTTGGGAAAATTAGAAAATAAATAGAAAACCATTCCCCAATTAAGACATTTTAAAGGTATTTGACCTCTATACAAACCACTTCCTCCTGTTGTGAAATATCTAGGAATGAAATATTTAGTTCTAGGACAATATTATTTGTCTTCTACATTATCTGAGTAGTCCTATTATGCTTCTATCATTATTACTTGGAAGGATTTAAAATTAATTAGTTTTCCAACATTGATTTTCATTATAATGTTAGTCCAATACTAAATTCATTGTTAATGGGAATTCTATGGATTTCATCAATGATTAATTAATTAAGATCCTAATGTTTTAGAGTTAAAATACTGGAATCAAATTTATCGAATATGATTATGATAAATGTTGTTACTATAGTAGAGTCATCGAGTGTTTCTCCAATCCAAATAATTATGAAAAAAATTTGATTTACCAAATCAAATATATCATCAAAAGTTTAATCATCCTACATTTTAAGGTCTTAAAACTATAATCACATGAGAGGAAGATTTTTAATTTCTAAAATTGTTCACTTCCTTCATTAATTCTACGAATCTTATTCAAAATAATATTAGTAGATTTATATCCCATATCCATTGATAAATCCTTTTCTAATAATAAATATAAAAAATTGTTCATGGAAGTTAAATCAATTTAAATGTTCTTTTTTTAATTCAAGAAACATGTTGACAGTTAATTACTCATAGTGAATCTATATTGTTTTATGTCAAGAACATAGAGCACCAGAGAAATAATGCAATATATTGTTCTGTCTTTCTATGAATGAAAACATTTTCCATAAAATATTGGGAAATTTTTCTGTTCATAGTATTTTTTCGATCCATGTAAAATCTTTGAGAGAAATATATGATATTAGGATTTTTCTCTGATATAAATTAATGGATCACACAATGGTTGACACACACTAATAGTGGGGAAGAATCAATGTTATTTTTTCAAAACCATATTCCACACTTATGATTATTCCCCAAATATTTCTCAAGATACTAACTAGTATTAAAATAAATGGACACAACAAATTTTAAAATTATTTTTCCTCCTTTTAGGATTACTACATCAATGGAGTGTCATGAATACTATCCCACATCCAAATCACCCTTCATATTATCAAAATAATCTTTACAAATTATAGGACCTTGAACTTAGTTAAATTGTTAGAATCAACCAATATCAATATCACATAAATATAACAAAACTTGTCTCCTTCAAGAATGAAAATAAATAAAACATCAAACCCCCACATGAACTCCATATATGATTATTTTTTCCTTAACTCATTAAAATAGTATTCTATAGATTCTCTAATTTTTCTCTCTTCGATACAATAATGTATCAGTTTTATTACACTTTTCATCCGAAAGAATATATATTCCTATAAAATTTCATGAATAATATTTCCATTCAAGTTATGGAAAACCTCATCAGATTATAGTAGACTCAACTTATATAAACTCATACAAATTTCATGAATACTCGTACTTATTTTTTTCATGTGATATTTTAATTATTATGATATTTTTCTTCCCAGTAAATCTATATTTTAAAAACCCATAAATATTAAATCCATGTGTGTATGAACTCTTTAACTATGATGTCTCTCCTCTTCCTATGGCATGGAACTCATCTCAACATCCAAAATTCTCCCTCATCTTGTCCATCTTTAAACATGGATTGTTTCATGATCATGCGATTGATCATCATATTTGATCCATGAAGAATATTTAATTTACATTGTCTAATTGAATTTTTTCATCAGAGAAACTTATATAATATCAACGATTTATAGATAAAAATAATTAAATTTTATCTATTTCTATAATAACACATACCCAGTGTCCTGAAGTCACTTTTGTATCTTAAATGACATATAAACAATAACAGAGAACACATAGGTTGTCCCACCATGACATTGGATACTCAATTATTTTATCCTTTTATAAGTATATGGTATTTTTATTAAGGATTGTGTTTTAGTCCTAGAATATGTTTTTGGTTTTTGAAGTTTTTTTTGTTATTTTCATGTGAGGTAGAGTTATATCACGATTTTTAATAACTATGCAACACATTTGTGCAACTTCTATTGGTTGGATAGATCCGACCACATGACCAGTGCACAACTATGTTGTAAGTTCTAGGGAACCATGGAACTTTTCTTATTTGGAAAGAGAGGACTGTATGGTTACCACATGGTTTGGTAAACTGTGTGGCCAAACCATGTAGTCGTTCTTGGTCATTAAAAATCATATTTTACTCCATCCCTCTCTCCACTTTTAGTCTATTTTATAGATCCTCCTCCCCCCTCTGACCTCGTCACACCATGGTGTCTTCCCATACCCCTCTCCCTTACTCTCCATCCTCCGTGTAAGGTCTTTAATGTTCTATGGTTTGGGTTCCATGTTTTTTGTCTATTTTATCCACTCCCTTTTTCTTACATGGATTTTAGGGTTTTCCATTGGGGGGTTTATTCTTGGTCAAACCCCAGGTTTTGGGTTGGATAGTTACTGGGGGATTTTTTATATCTAGGGTTTGAGGATAGTCTGTACGAATTGGTTCTTCCTCTTCTCAGAGCATTATCCCATCTACATGTGTTTGAGGTAGAGCTTTTGAACTTTTCCCGTTCTGTAAATATACATCGTTAATTATGTGTTTCAATTGAATTTTAAATATCATTCAATTCTCCAATATAATTGTGGATTGAATTTAATGAGGATTTTTTTATGTCATGATTGACTAAAAATGGTTATCATGGTAATTTATGTGCAATTCATAGGGTTTCAGTTCCTAGGGTGTAATATTTAAATGCTATTGTTCTTCAAATGTTAAGTTGGGGGGACTTATGAAATGTTTAGCTTTCATTTTTTTACGATGATATGGGTTGTTGTGAATTTAGTTTGGTGTGTAGATTTTGATTTTGATATAGTACGGTATTTGTATAAAAATATCTTTGAAGGGATTTTTTATAAGGCCCCAAACTTAAACCCTACATAATCTTGAGTTTTTTCAAGATTACACATTGAGGATCTTTTCGGGTTTAGAGTTTTAGAGAATTTGATCATAAAACATGAATTACATTCCACATATAAACATAGTGGTTACATAAAGATAGCATTCTTCTTTCCCATCAATGGAAACATATTTAAAATAAAACATGGATTCTTTCTTGGCACTTCCTTGACACTATCATCATATCATGTACTTTTCCCTTGACCTGTGAAAACATTTCAAAAAAACATGGGATGAGCATAAAAAGCTCAGTAAGGGATATAAAAATATGGAAAGGAAACATGGGTACATATATACATAAGAATGAAATATTACTTTACCCATATAACATAATCACTTTAACATACCTCATCAAATCATGAATAAATCATAGAAATCATAAGACATAAAGGTAACTTGAGGAATTCTTAACATTCTTACGTAGGGAGTAACCCTCTTGGTTATGTTTGGAATACCCATCATAGTATATTCCCTAAATCTCTTCGGAGAAACCTTAATGTTTCACTCCATCGCGTTACCCAATGCATTGGAGAGCTATATCGGGCTCACTCACCCTTAGTCTATCACAAAACCACCCGTCTTCATAATAATTCCCAAGAATCTCAACATAATCGTATCGCATAAAACATGCATAATGGAAACATAACATTTCCACCTTTCAATCACAAGATATAAAAACAACACATTGATATAAAAACATTATGAAAACAATTTTCAATACCAAAATAAAAGAAAAGTAAAACATGGTATTTATTTTTCTTTTAAAAAAGATATGGCTTGTAGAGGAAGCTGAAACTCAAATAATGGTCACGGCGGTGGAGAAGACATTGTCGCCGAATACGTACGGAAAAAACATTCCCTTTTGTCTTTTAGTAAACGCTTCGTATAAAAAATAATACTTTTGATTAAATGTAAAAGTCAAAGGGGTTTATAAACCATATAAAAGAAGGTTGTGTATAAAACAAAATATGTCTCAATGAAAGGAGATTGTGACGAAGTCCCATACCTCGGGTCCAACTTGACTCAGTCGTTCTTTATTCTCCTGAATAATAAACTTGAGTTAATTTATACTTTTTTATGAACCTTTTTCAAGTTCATTATTCCTTTTATATCACATATTTCCATTTCATGAATAGTATGTAATTATTTAAGTTAATAACGATCATTTTAACGATCATTGGTACTTGAGTAAAAAATAATCCCTTTATAATTACAAGTTGTTCATATATCCATTATATCCAGAATGGTATTCATGATGTAGATATCATATATGTCATATATATCCAGTACATGAATGCATTTATAATATTACATAATCATTTAGAGGTAAGAAATGAAATGCACCGTTCATTGAGACGGTAAGCCGTACGTATACATGAACGCTACTTTCGTTTCTATTTCGTATTTTTTAGAATGGAATCATAATGATATAAAGGTATATTATAATTCCAGTATAATATCATATATAATATCATAGTTCCATCCTTTATACATCCAAAATATGGTATTTAACGAATCAATTCACTTTGAGGGGGCGGTAGTCCGCACTTCCTTAAATGAAGATATCGCATTTACCCATAATGGAAACAATAAAGGTATGCCCAAAATGAAAAATAGAGAAGCTTAAGGAAAAAATAAACATATTATATATCATATATAAATATAGTTACATCTTAATGGTCACCTTTTAAGGTGTTAAAAGAATGTTGAACAATCATCGTTTCGGGAGGCATAAATTTACCATCCACGGAAATAGTATGTTCTTTAACCATTATATGTTGGTGTGTGTAAGTGTAGCTCAAATCCTTCTTAAAACAAAATCCTATTATATTGAAGAAACTCTAGTTATTAAGAAAGAAATGAATAAAATGATTTTAGGGGGTTGTAGAAGAAAAATAAAACAAAAGGACTCAAGTGAAGACATTACCTTAAAATCGGGTAACTCCCTTTGGATTGAGCTCAAAGGCTTCATTGGGAAGACTTCTGCCCAAAGTGAGGCTTCAAGGAGTAAGAGAGGGATGTGTAGAGACAAAATGGGGAGGGTGTTGCTGAGCCAAAGGCTTTTGGAGTGTGGGTATGGAGGTAGAGGTGGGGGCCTTTTATAAGGGGAGAGGAGGGGCACTCTTGGAAAGTAAAGAAAGGTCACATTATATTAAAATGTAATTCGGAATTAAGAGGTCCCACATTGATATAATTCTAGGATAAGGTGTAAGGGTTATAAGGATACCCACCCAATAGGTTTTTGACTTGTTCAGGTCTTAGAGTTTACATTATCTTTCCATTCTATTTAAATCGTCAAATAATGAGGTCATCGCTGCATCATTATGATGTCATATATCATTTAATTTATTTAAAGTCTAAAAATTATAAAAAAAATACTATGATGTAGTAAATCATTTTTTCTTTCCAATGACTATTTATAATCAAATATCTGACATGTATAACCCCATGTAAACATTGTTTTAGTTAAACATCTCTTGTTTGTGTCATTTTTACTTTAACATTAAATAAAATGTTATTTATGTCATTTCGCAACCAAAATGGCTCCATGGGGTCCCCAAGTTGACCCAGGGATTTTCTGGGTCGGCCATGACACATCCAATGATGATAGGACATGTTTCATGCTCATCTCATATTATTAAAACATTATTTTTACCTTAAACTACACTAATTACCACTAATCACGATTAAGAACTTAAAAGTTACTATTCACCAAAAATTTATTTTAATCTCACTGAACCAAATTTTACTTCATAATGACAACCATGTATGTCGGATTTTTGGAATTCAAAACACAGAAGTGGTAAAATTTCATTTAAATGAAAAATCTGTTTTTATAAGTACCTCTTAGTGGTTTCACTATTCATCAAAAATTGATGTTTTCCAGAAAAATACAAAAAATTCACCCTAAGCTATAATTGATATTCCGAATTCAAAAATTAAGTCTATTTTACAAAATTAAAAACATATAAGTCAAATTAATTAATTTAATAATTAATTTCCGTTGTCGTGACAAATAGTGTGTTTTTATGAAACAATAAGTATCAAAAGATTGACACCAGTTTAAGTCCAATTTCAAAGTGAAATTGATTCCAATGACCACCATTGGATTTAATGATAAAAATATATTCTTATTTAACATAAAAACCAATTCAAAAGGTAATATAATCATATAAATAAATTAGATTAAAAGCAGTTTTGATGTAAAATGCAGTATTTTTCACTATTATTTAAAAAGTGAACATTGTCTGAAAAATACCAAAAATTCACACAAATTAAATTTTTATGTCCCAATCATAAATAATAAGTTTATTTTAAAAAACATAGCTTATAAAATTGTCAAAAGATATATTTTAAAATGGTTTTCCATCAAAAGGCAGTAAAACAATCTTTTAAGAATATTAGTGTATTACATGCATAAGATTGTATTTATTTTCATTTTAAGCCTCTAAAATAGTATCTTAATCATTAATAGACATAGATAAAAATATCTATTATTCATTACTTACGTGGGATGATACATCCTTCCCCCTTTAGAAAATTACATCCCTGCAATTTATTTACTTATCGAATAAATGGGGGTACTTATCCTTCATTGCATTTTCAGATTCCCATGTTGCCTCTTCCATCATGTGGGTTTTCCACAAAACCTTTACCTGATTTATCACCTTATTTAGTAACACTTGCTCCATGTTTTCAAGAATCTGGACCGGTTGTTCCTCATAAGATAGGTTCTCTTCCAACTGAACTACCTCTGGACTCAAAACATGAGATGGATCTGGCATATACTTTCTCAACATCGAAACTTGAAAAACATTGTGTACCTAAGATAAACTCAGAGGTAAAGCCAACTAGTATGCAACTGATCCAACTCTCTCTAGAATTTCATATGTTCCAATGAACCTTTGACTCAACTTTCCTTTGTTACCAAATCACATCACACTTTTCCATGGTGATACTTTGAGAAAAACTTGATCACCTACCTCAAAAGAGAGATCCTTCCTCCTATTGTACGCATAACGCTTCTGCTTACACTGAGCTGTTCTCATGTGTTTCTGTATCAGCTGAACTTTTTCTGCCAACTCTTCTACCAATTCTGGTTCCATCAACTTCCTTTCACCCACTTCATCCCAGACAGCTGTAGTTCTAAACCGCTTCCCATATAACGCCTCAAATGGTGCCATCTGTATACTGGAATGAAGACTTTTATTATATAAAAATTCAACCAAAAAAAGATGTTGGTCCCAACTTCCCTGATAATCCATCTAACAAGCTCGTAGCATATCCTCCAAGGTCTGAATTGTTCATTCTAACTGCCCATATGATTGAGGTTGAAAATCTGTACTAAAATTTAATTCAGTACCCAACGACTTTTGAAGGCCTCTCCAAAATTTAAAAGTGAACCTGGGATCACGATCAGATACAATGGAGAGAAGAACTCCATGTATCCTGACTATCTCTTTAAGATACAGACGGGAAAGTTTATCTAGGGAAAAAGTATCTCGTATAGAAAGGAAATGAGCAGATTTAGTCAATCGATCAACAATAAACTAGATTGCATTATTACCTCGAGATGTCATCGGTAATCCCACAACAGAGTCCATGGATTTATTCTCCCATTTCTACTCTGGCACTGGTAAAGGCTGAAGCATCCCTTTCGGAAACTGTTGCTATGCATTAACCTGCTGACAAGTCAAACACTTCACAGTAAAATCATCAATATCTCTTTTCATTCCATCCCACCAGTAATACTCTCACAGATCTCTGTACATCTTAGTATTGCCAGGATGAACTGAAAATGGAGAACTATGAGCTTCACATAACAACTCTCTCTTCAACTGTGAATCACAAGGCACACACAATCTCTTCCCAAATCTCAAAACGCAATCGTTATCAATGTTGAATTCAGGCTACTTACCTTTCTGAACCAGCTCTACCTTTTTCTGCAACTCACTGTCTTGCTTCTGTGCTTGCTTGATTCTATCTGAGAGAGAATATTTCACTAATACGTGAAACAAAAGAGAAGAACATCTTGCACCAAAAACTTCTATGCCAATGTTAATCAAATTATTAACCAAAGGATCACGTTCCAAACACAACATTGCTAATGAAGCATTACTTTTTCAACTCAAATCATCAGCCACTTTATTTTCTTTTCCCTGATGGTAATGAATTGTACAATCATAATCCTTGATTAATTCTATCCATCTCCTCTGTCTCATGTTTAACTCTTTTTGAGTGAATATATACTTTAAACTTTTTTGATCAGTTTATATTTCACACTTTACTCAATACAAATGATGTCTCCAAATTTCTAAAGCGAAAACAACAACATCTATTTCCAAATCATGTGTAGGGTAATTTACCTCATGAGTTTTCAACAATCGTGAATCATAAGCAATTACCAGATCATTCTTCATTAGGATGCAACCCAGTCCTTTCAACGAAGCATCACTGTAAATAACAAACTCCCCATTCTTGGAAGGTAGTACCAAAACTGGATCATTCACCAATCTTCTTTTCAATTCCTGAAAACAATCATCACATTCTTTTTTCCAGATAAACTTAACACCCTTCCGAGTTAGCTTAGTCAATGGACTAGATAACTATGAAAAATTTCTAACAAACCTTTGGTAATATCTTGCCAAACCATGGAAGCTACGAATCTCTGTTACATTTGTGGGTCTTGGATAGTCTTCAACAACTTTTGTTTTTGCAAGATCAACAGTTATCCCATCTTTAGAAACAATGTGACCAAGGAAAGAAATTTGATGTAACCAAAACTCACAGTTGTTGAATTTCCCATACAATCCCTTTTCTTTTAAGGTTTGCAAAATAACCCTTAAATTTCTTTCATGCTCTTCTTTACTTTTAGAAAACACCAAAATATCATCAATAAAAACCACCAAAAACTTATCCAAGTACTCATGGAAAATTCTATTCATTATGTCCATGAATACAGCAGGTGCATTGGTTAGCCCAAAAGGCATTACTACAAATTCATAATGGCCATATCATGTATGGAACACAGTCTTTGTAACATCTACTTCCATTACCTTCAGCTGATGTTACCCCGATCTCAAGTCAATCTTTAAAAAATACTAAGCTCCCTGGAGCTGATCAAACAAATCATCGATATGAGGAAAAGGATATTTGTTATTAATAGTGATGTTATTCAAGGCTCTATAATCAATGAAAATTCTCATTGAACCATCATTATTGTTAACAAATAAAACAGGAGCACCCCATGGTGATGTTCTAGGTCAAATGAAACCTTTCTCTAATAAATCTCGCAATTTCTCCTTCAACTCTAAAAGTTCAATTTGATCCATTCGATAAGGGGGTTTTGAAATTGGCTTAGCATCAGGAACTAAGTCAACAGTAAACTCAACTTCGCGATTTGGTACTATTCCAGGCAAGTCATCAGGAAAAACATCAAGATACTCATTTACCACTAGCACATCATTAATCTGAATAGTTCCTTTATTTTCAACGATGTGTGCAAGGTAACATTAATTTCCATCTTTTACAAGTTTCTTGGCCTCTTGATAATTTATCAACAGTAAGGGTTCATTCTTGTACACAAACTGATAGTCTTTCTGAAAAGAAACTTCTTTATCTATATAGTCAATCTTAGCATGGTAAATAGAGAGCCAATCCATACGCAGGATAACATCAAACACTACTAGAGGTAGAAAAATACGGTTTTCTAGTAGGTTCTTTCCACAAATAAGGATAGGAAGAATCTTATAAATTATTTTTGCCTCAACATTTCCCCCAGGTGTTTTTACCAAAAGTTCAGGAGTCATTTCTTGAGATGGTATTCCCATTTTACTAGAAAAGTATTCAGAGATGAAAGAATGTGTAGACCCCGAATCAAACAACACCCTGGCATAATCTCAAAAAACAAACAAAGTACCTGATACAACTTCATTTGATGGCCCGACATCTGCTGAAGTAGTTGCAAAGGATTTCACCACCCCTTTCTGCTTGTAGTCTAACTGCTTCCCATCACTCAAGCTCTTTGTCGGACACTCGTTTGCATAGTGACCCATCTCATTGCACTTATAACAATTCACTAACTATAAATAAAATTTGGTCTTACCTTCACCATGATCCTTTTCAGTGCAATCACGAGCCTTATGTCCCATCTTACCACATCCGTAGCACTTTCCAGAATTCAGAAGAAATTACCCAGCATGCCTTTTTCTACATTTTTCACAAACTGGAAACTTATTTTTCTTACCATCAGACTTTTTTGAAGAATTATTACCTTTCTCCTACCACCTCAGTCTCTTCTTCTGTTGGTTTTTATAGAACACTTGATCGTCGGCAAACTCCATTTCCACCTTCTCAGCACATCGAAGAAGCTTTTCATAACTTTTAAACTCACGAGAAGCTAATGCCCTTATATATTTTTTCTTTAATCCTGAGTAAAAACGATTGATTTTACTATCAAGGTCTCGAATAAAATTTGGAGCATACCTTGCTAATCGAGTGAACCTTTCTTCATTGGTAGACACTGAGTCTTCCTCTTTCCTCAATTCCATGAATTGCTTTTCCATCCTAAGTCGAACAGCCTTAGGAAAATAATTCTCAAGAAACATACCTTTGAATTCATCCCAGTCAAGGGCATGAATCTCATCGGCGTCCCTGATATTTTTCACCATAGACCACCACTGATTTGCCTCACCCTCTAAACAGTAAATAGCAAGACTAACCTTTTGATTGTCTGAACACCCCATGATATCGAAAATCTTCTCCAGTGCTTTCATCCACCCTTCAGCTAGCACAGGGTTAGATGATCCTCTGAATGATGGGGGATTTTGCCTCATGAAATGTTCCACCACTGACATGTTCCTATACGATTGATCTGGCTGATCTCGTGCATGGATACCACCACCATTTATCGCTTGAGTCAACTGCGCCATTACTTCAAGAAACTGTTCAGATCCAATTCTGACCATCTCAGGATACTGATTCGGAATGTTATTTCCTTCGGTATGCCTTCCTAGCACTGCATCACTGTTTCCTCTGCAGAACACCATTCTGAACAAAAATGTCTTAGATGAAGCAACATGGTAATATTCAAATACTATATCATTTCAATTTTACCATAAAAAAATATTTTTGGTTAATCATTTAATAGAATTCTAACTCCTAAATTTATCTAAACAGACCACTGATACCAACTATAAGGCCCCAGCATTAACCCTTACTTAATCTTTAGTTATTAAAAGATTACACATTGAGGATCTTTTCGGGTTTAGAGTTTTAGAGAATTAGATCATAAAACTTGAATTACATTCCACATATAAAAAAAGTGGTTACATAAAGATAGTATTCTTCTATCCCATCAATGGAAACATATTTAAAATAAAACATGGATTCTTTCTTGACACTTACTTAACAATATCATCATATCATGTACCTTTCCCTTGAAATGTGAAAACATTTCAAAAAAACGTGTGATGAGCATAAAAAGCTCAGTAAGGGATATAAAAATATGGAAAGGAAACATGGGTACATATATACATAAAAATGAAATAATACTTTACCCATAAAACATAAGCACTTTAACATACCTCATCAAATCATGAATAAATCATAGAAACCATAAGCCAGAAAGGTAACTTGAGGCATTCATAACATTCTTACGTTGGGAGTAACCCTCTTGGTTACGTTTAGAATACCCATCATAGTATATTCCCTAAATATATAAGGAGAAACCTTAACATTTCACTCCTTCGCATTACCCAATGCATTGGAGAGCTATATCGGGCTCACCCTCCCTTATTCTACCACGGAACCAACTGTCTTCATAATAATGCACAAGAAACTCAACATAATCGTATCACATAAAACATACATAAAGGAAACATAACATTTCCACCTTTCAATCACAAGATATCAATACAAAACATTGATATAAAAACATTATGAAAACAATTTTCAATACCAAAATAAAATAAAAGTAAACATTTTATTTATTTTTCTTTTTTAAAAAAAGTTCTGGCTTATAGAGGAATCCGAAACTCAAATAATGGTCACGGCGGCGGAGAAGTCATTGTCGCCGCATACGTATGACAAAAACATTCCCTTTTTTCGTTTAGTAAACGCATCGTATAAAAAAGATTCCTTTTGGATAAACATAAAATTCAAAGTGGTTTATACACCATATAAAAGAAGGTTGTGTATAAAACAAAACATGCCTCAATGAAAATAGATTGAGACGAAGTCCCATACCTCGGGTCCGACTTGACTCGGTCGTTCTTTAATCTCCTGAATAATAAACTTGAGTTAATTTCTACTTGTTTAAGAACCTTTTTCAAGTTCATTATTCCTTTTATATCACTTATTTCCATGTCATGATCACTATGTAATTATTTAAGTTAATAACGGTCGTTTTAACGGTCATTGGTACTTGAGTCAAAAATAATCCCTTTATAATTACAAGTTGTTCATGTATCCATTATATCCAGAATGGTATTCATGATGTAGATATCATATATGTCATATAAATCCAGTACATTCATGAATTTATAATATTACATAATCATTTAGAGGTATGAAATGAAATGCACCGTTCATGGAGATGGTAAGCCGTACGTACGCATGAACGCTACTTTCATTTCTATTTCGTATTTTATATAATGGAATAATAATGACATAAAGTTATATTATAATTACAGTATAATATAATATATAATATCTTAGTTACACCCTTTATACATCCCACATATGGTATTTGACGAATAAAATCACTTTGAGGGGGCGGTGGTCCACACTTCCTTAAATGAAGATATCGTGTTTACCCATAATGGAAACCAAAAAGGTATGCCCAAAATGAAAAATACAGAAGATTAAGGAAAAAATGAACATATTATTTATCATATATATATATAGTGACATCTTAATGGCCACCTTTTAAGGTGTTAAAATAATGTTGAACAATCATCGTTTCGGGAGGCATAAATTCACCATCCACGGAAACAGTATGTCCTTTAACCATTAGATGTAGGTGTGTTTAAGTGTAGCTCGAATCCTTATTATAAAAACATCCTATTATATTGAAGATACTTGATTTGTTACAAAAGAAATGAATAAAAAGAGTTTAGGGGGTTGGAGAAGAAAAATAAAACAAAAGGACTCAAGTGAAGACATTACCTTAAAATCGGGTAACTCCCTTTGGTTTGAGCTCAAAGGCTTTCTTGGGAAGACTTCTGCACAAATTGAGGCTTCAAGGAGTATGATAGGGATGTGTACAGACAAAATGGGTAGGGGTTGGCAGAGCCAATGTCTTTGGGAGTGTGGGTAAGGAGGTAGAGGTGGGGGCCTTTTATTAGAGGAGAGGAGGGGCACTCTTGGAAAGTAAATAAATGTCACTTTATTTTAAAATGGAATTCGGA
This sequence comes from Viscum album, assembly GCA_963277665.1. NCBI lineage: Eukaryota > Viridiplantae > Streptophyta > Magnoliopsida > Santalales > Viscaceae > Viscum > Viscum album. The sequence goes on along the minus strand of OY728162.1, from coordinate 1,359,659,550 downwards.
TTTAAAAGGTCCCACATTGATATAATGAGAGGATAAGGTGATAAGGGTTCGAAATAGACCCACCCAATATGTTTTGGACATGTTTAGGGCTTATATTTTACATTATCTTTCCATTTTATTTAAATCGTCAAATAATGAGGTCATCGCTGTATCATTATTATGTCATAAATAATTTAATTTATTTAAAGTCTAAAAATTATAAAAAAAATACTATGATGTAGGAAATCGTTTTAGATTTCCAATGAATATTTATAATCAAAAATCCGACTTCTATAACCCTATGTAAAAATTTTTTTAGTAAAACATCTCATATTTGTGTCATTTTTACTTTAACATTAAATAAAAAGTTATTTATGTCATTTACAAACCAAAGTGGCTCCATGGGGTCCCCAAGTTGACCCATGGATTGTCTTCGTTGGCCATGACACATCCAATTAGGGTAGGACATGTTTCAAGCTCATCTCATATTATTAAAACATTATTTTTACCTTATACTACACTAATTACCACAAATCGCGATTAAGAACTTAAAAGTTACTATTCACCAAAAAATTATTTTAATCTCATTGAACCACATTTTACATCTTAATGAAAACCATGTATGTCAGAATTTTGAAATTAAAAACACAGAAGTGGTAAAATTTCATTTAAACAAAAAATCAGTTTTTATAAGTACCACTTAGTGGTTTCACTATTCATCAAAAATTGAAGTTTTCCAGAAAAATACCAAAAAATCACCCTAAGCTATATTGGATTTTCCGAATTCAAAAATGAAGTCTATTTTAAAAAATTAAAAATATATAAGTCACATTAATAAATTTAATAATTAATTCCCACTGTCGTGACAAATAGCGTGTTTTTATGAAACAATATGTAGCAAAAGATTGACACCAGTTTAAGTCCAATTTCAAAGTGAAATTGATTCCAACGACCACCATTGGATTAAATGGTAAAAATATATTCTAATTTTTCTTCAAAACCAATTCAAAAGATAATCTAATCATGTAAATAAATTAGATTAAAAAGCAGTTTTGATGTAAAATGCAGTATTTTTCAGTATTCATTAAAAAAATGAACATTGTCTGAAAAATACCAAAAATTCACACAAATTAAATTTTGATGTCCCAATCATAAATAATCAGTTTATTTTGACAAACATATCTTATAAAAGTTTCAAAAGATATATTTAAAAAGGGGTTTCCATCAAAAGGCAGTAAACAATCTTTTAAGAATATTAGTGTATTTCATGCATAAGATTGTATTTATTTTCATTTTAAGCCTCTAAAACACTATATTAATAATTAATAGACATATATAAAAATATCTATTATTCATTACATACTTGGTATGTTATATTTTTGGTTTCATTGAGATCACTTGTCTTCTTCATGTAAAGTGGTAGGTTGGATATTGTTTCAATGAAAATGGTGTATTTTTTTTGAAATGGGTATTGAGCGTCCATTTGGTTTTTTATGTGAAATTACATTTTGGCACATCCATGGGAGCACCAGGTGCACACATGTATGCATATTCAAGTGAAAATGGGGTTTTAAATTCATGTTTTCTTAAAACCATGTTTTCCTAAATGGATAAAATTTTATAAATTTTATTGGGTCATTTTTATTGTGTATAAAGATGGATTTAAATGTGTTACTCCTGGTTTTTCCATTTTGGAATTGAAGAGTGTTTTGGTGTGTTTTTTAATAGGGTATAAGCATGTTTGGTAGTTGTGAAGTGTTTGGGTGTTTGTTTGAAATTAAGGGCTCGTTTGGGATTGTAAATATAAAAGTACTGCTTGTGTGATGTTTTGGTAATGCATTCAGTTTTATCGAGATAAAGGAAGGTTTGTCACTTCAAACTATAAGGTGATATTTGTGTTAACAATTAGAAAGGATTGTGTTTTGGAAAATGTGTGTGTGCCCATTTTGGAACCTCAAGTGTTTTGTGAAAATATTTAAATGTTTATTGGTATAGCAACCCAGTTGGCACCTTTTATGATGTGAAATGTATATGTGAGTATATGGGTCGCTATTATAAGAGGGATTTCCATTCGTGGGCTATCATATATTGGTTTCTAGGATTGGGGTAGGCAAGTGCAGTGGTGCCTTGTAAGAGGAGTCACACATGTAATAGCCTCCTACTTACACAATATTATTATTACCACCATGGGTTTTTGGGAATCATTTTGATTATTAAGTGAGGGTTTATTTCTAGACATGATTAGAAGTGTTATTAACCTCTTGGATTTGTATATATTCTTGGAAGGATGTTCCACTACTGATTTCAGTTTAGGGAATTTAGTTGGTTATAGACATAGGGGCTTCACTATATGTCGGCAAGTGGTTCCGAACAGAGTACATCATAGGGTATTCTAGGGAGTTTTATGATCAGCCATATTTTTTAATTGAATACCATATTTACATTTTTCTATACATTTTCCTATATTGCACTGTTATCTATTCATTTTAGCACAACCCTTAGTTTTCCTTGTTATGGATTCATAAAGTAAAGTAGAAATTGAATTTGGAAATGATGTGTGGTATATGTCGGATATTAAAATGGGAATCAATTTAATTTTATAAAAAATAAAAACCCTTTTTTATAAATTTATTTAAAAATTATGTTGGTGGACTATTTTGGTGAATGAGAACACTTGGATTTACTAGTCTGTCATTGATATTCATACTATGCATTTCAGTGATCATGTCTACTTTATCAATTCAGTTGTATTGTACCTCTCTTATTCAGGTCCCTATTTCAACTTATCAGTGCTAGAGAGGGTTTGTTCTTATTATTGAAGGTGACCACAAGTCATATGGATACCAAATGTAAGCGATTTAGTTCTTATTGTTTTATTATTTAGTTTTTTTAGTTTTATATTTTATCTGAATCATTTGTTTGTTACTTTATGTTAAGTTGTTTGTTTTATTGTGTTCCAGATCAATCAATTTATTTCTCTAGTCTTTGACTTTATATTTTGATCTTAAATCATTCCCACTTGTATGTTTTGATTTGTTTAAATAGTTTCTATCTCTTGGGGAGCTAGAACTCCTTTTGGCCCATGTCATGCACTGAGTCTGGTGTCGGGTTTGAAGACATCCCAGGCTAGTTCATGAAATAATGGTATTAGAGGAGGTTCTTTTTTTTGGGTTTTGGTAGATGGATATTAGGAATATTGGGGCTCAATAGGTAGGTTATGGATAGGTGATTGATCAACGACAGTAATGAAGAATCCCTTGTTACCATGGGTTGTCTGGGTTTTCAGTTGTTTTGTTTGTTTTTGATTGAGGAATGAAAATAGAGATGATTAGGTATCACGTTGTGATTTCACATTGAGTAGTGACCAATGAAAATTACATGTTACAAATTCAATGTACTCTTATTTTTTATGTCTTAATTGGGGGTGTCCCACTATCATGTCTTTAGGATAGGAATATTCACTAGTTCTTAATTCTGGGATTGTTTTTTGTAAGTTTTGCATCATATTTTTTTCAATTGGTTGAAATGTGATTCTGGAAAATGAAGGTGGATTCGAAAATGAAAATGATTTCTTTCAAATAATTTTATGTTTGAAATTTTTATCTATAATAGTTTTAAATTAGTATGGTGAGTTATGAAATTGGAATTTCATTAGATTGAAAAGATGGTATATGTTTGGATATGATGATGAAGAAAGGATGTGACCCTTATTATTCCTTATATAGGATTACATGTTTATAGGTATGTAGAAAATTTTCATGGGGTACTTGTCAGTGGAATATGTGTATAGGAGTGAATGCATGCACATGTGATGATTCATAGGATTCAAGGTGTAAATTTTTTTGAAATAGAAAGGGTTTGAAAAATTGGTTTTTCCTTGATGGGTGGATTTGTATTTGAAAAAAGTGGATTTTTATTTCAAAAATTACATTTGGATAAGGATGTTTTGGAATTAAAATGAACTATTGTGATTTAAGAGTAAATTATTTCGGTGTTTTTTGTATTTCTTTGGCATTTAGATCGGTTGTCTCAGCTTTTGGGGGCTTCCATTGTATTTTTGTATTGACGTTGGTTTTGGTTTATGATCATCATGTTGTTCGGAGTATGCCCAATGAATGGTCCCTAATGTCTCCAATGGTTCATGTCCCATTTTTTTCTATATGGGTGTCACATGTTCATTTAGGTGATAGGAGACCATTAGAGGCAGTGAAGTGGTTTGAAGGATGCAGAGTGTGTCTTTGGTGTCGTGGGAACTCCCGAGGTCATTGAGGTATGTTCCCTCTTCAGTTTGTGTGAGGGTGTAGTTTAGGAAAAGTGGAGGTTGGATGTCTCATTGTCGTTGTAATTTTCGGTGATGTTAAAGGTGGTCGGATTTTGTGAGGTTTCTCCGTCTGGAAGATAGAACAGGCCATAGGAACCAATCTACAAAAAGTATAAAAAATTGGTTATGGACTATTTTTTCATACAACATTCTGATGTGCTATCAGTATGGTCAGTTGAGGTATTCCATGTAATCTTTTCACATCCCACAAAAGTCTTTCTCTCTTCACGGTCGTTCGCGTCACTAAGAGAAGACTTATAGGAATTGTTTCTTAAAAAAGGGGTTTAAATCAAGGAATTATAGTGCCTAACTATGAGACATAAGATGCTTCAGCCATAGAATCCCCATCCAAAGGTCTTGGGGTGAATGTCACACATAGTTAATAGTTTTTAAGGTTGTGTGAAACAATAGTCTATTTTTTTTAAATATTCAATGCCTACGTGTTCTATTTTCATCACAAATTTATTTTCATCCTTATTTTGGTGGTCTGATGAGAACAATATAAAACAATCCAAGAGGCATTATATGCACTAATGGTGGATTATAAATCATTTATATTCCTTGAAAGGGGTTAGGCCCATGAATGAAAGGACCCATTCTTGTTTTGTGTAAATTATCAGTAGGGTTCCTTAGGGAGATGTTTGTGTTGTGGAGTTGATGGTTGGTATTTTTGGAACCTTTTATTAATTTAGGCTCCTTTCTGTGATTTTTCTTCCCATGTTGAGAGGTCAGAATTTGTAAATACCTCTCAATCCTAATAGTGTTTTATTCACCCATGTGCGGTGGGATTCAGTTCTTATTAGATGTTTCCTTGATCTCGGAGCCCCATTATACTAGGATACTTCTTATCATGTTCTAGGTTTGATTCCTTGTTATGGGATATCATTTTCTTGATCTAATGGACTTGAATTATCTCAGTTTGAGAATTCCATATTTTTTGGTTGCAGTAAGGTTGTTTTTTGGTTAGTGAAAAATGTTGAGAAAGTTGGGGTGGGAGTTCCTGCATTGGCCTCCCCCCAGGGTGGGTGTGTTTGGATTTAGAATTTTTGAAGATTGTTGATTTCATTTTGTGGGGTAAACCCTATCATGTTATCCTTTTATTTTTTGCTCCATTTTCTTCTTGAATCGGTCATGTGTGATCTAGGTAGAGTAGCGTCCTCCTGAGATTCATGGTCTTCCTTAGTTTGGTGTGGGCATGGACTCAAATTTTGGTTAACTATTATCTTATTGACTTTTGTGGAAGAATGTGTTTGGGTTGGGGAAAAGTTTCACACACCTACCATGGATACTCAATTATTTATTCTTTTATTAGTCATTGGTCTTTTGATTGAGGCTTAGGTTTGAGTATCTGTCAATGTTTTTGGTTTTTTATAGTTTTCAGTTGTTTTTTCTGGTGGATTACGGTTACCACATGTTAGGAAAAACATTATGGTAGGGGTAGCTTAGATAGAACTGACCACATTGCCAATATAATGCCATGTGGTATGTTTTAGGTAAATTTTCACCTTTTATTATTTTGGTAGAGAGTTCCACACCATTACCTCAAAATTTGGAATACTGTGTGGACAAACTGTGATGTTGTTCTAGTTAATTAAAAATCATATTTTTTCCCCTCCCTCTCTCCTTTTTTAGACCATTTTCCTGCTCTCCTCCCTCGTACAACCTAGTCACACCAGGGAGTCCTCCACCACCCCTATCCCTTGCTCTCCATCCTCCATTTTAGGTAATTGATGTTTCCAATGTTAGGGTCCTATAATTGTTGTCCATTTTCTCACATATTTCTCTTTCTCCATTGAATTTTAGGGTTTTCTATTGGGGGATATCTTCAGGGCCAACCCATATGGTTAGGGTTGGTAATTTTTTGGGTGATTCATTGTGGCTAGGGTGTGTGAATCATCTGTAGGGATCGATTCTTCCTATCCTCATAGTTTTATCCCATCCACACATTATTAAGGTAGGTGTTTCTGACCATTTCCATTCTAGAAATCTCCATGACCACTTATTTATTTTCAATTAATTTGTAAATTTCACTCACATGTCAAATATACCTATGGATTGATGTGAATTCTGATTTAGTGTTGTTAGATTTTATTAAAAATAATTTCTCAAGGATATTTATGTGCAATACTTAGTTTTTCGGAATCTAGGGTGTTATTTTTAAATTCAATATTTCATCTTAAGTGAAATGGGAGTTTCCGGAAATGAATAGCTTTCATTGTGTTTCTATGGTATGGTTAGTTTTGAATTTAGTCTGGTGTATTGATTTTAATGATGATATAGCATGGTAATTGTATAAAAATATATTAGAAGGGGTTATTTTGGTTTTAATGAGACTATTTATGTTCATTAAATAGTGTGGACAGTTGGATATGGTTTCAAAGAAAATAGTGGATTTTGTGGAAATTGTTTTTGAGTGTCCTCTTAATTTTTTAGTGTGACATTGGATGTTTTCACATCCATGGGTGCACTATTTGCAGGCATGAATGTGTCTTCAATTGAAGATGGTTTTTTTAAATTGGTGTTTTCTTAAAACATTAGTTTCCTAAATGGGTGATATTATATAAACGTTTTTGGTTCATTTTTATGGTATCTAAACATGGATTAAAATTTGTTCATCAATTATTGGCCCGTTTTCCTTGAAGCATGTTTCAGTGTGTTCTTAAAAGCGGTAAAGGCCCATCAGATAGTTAGGAAGTGTTTCGGTGTGTGTTTGGAACTTAAGGTCATGTTTGGAATTGTAAATATATAATTGGTGTTTGAGTGATTCATTAGTAGTTATTTTATTTAGGTCGATATAAAATCATGTTTCGTACTTCTAACTCGAAAATGATGTTTGTGTCATCATTTTTAATGGATTGTGTTTTGGAAAATGTGTGTGTACCCGTTAGGAATCCTCAATTGTTTTCTGAAATGATTTGAACGTTTATTGTTATAGAGGCCCAATTGGAACCTTGTATTATGTAAAATGTATATGTGATTAAATGGGTCACCTTTATAGGATGGATTTCCCGTCATGGTTTATTATATATTGGTGTCTATTTTTGGGTGTAGGCATGTGCATGGGAAGCATGTAAGATGAGTCATTTGAGCATCAACCTCCAACTCACATAGTATTATTATTACCACCATGGGTTCCCCACAAACTTTTAAAGGACCAAGACATGGTTTCAATATATCCTTCTTTAGATGGGTTAGTACACTCTTATAGTTGTAGAAAATTTAAGCGGGATGTGACACTAGTGAGTCTATGTCTGGGAATCTAATTGGTTATGGACTTCGGGGCTTTGCCATACGTTGGTAGGTTGTTCCAAAATGTTTACATATAGGGGTATTCTAGGGATGTTTAGGATCTCCCATGGTTATTTTGCCAATTTCTTATTTAATTTTATATATACATGTTCCCATCTTGAACGGTTATCTATTTCTCTCACCACAACCCTGTCTTTTTCTTGTTATGGACTCTTATTGTAAAGTGGATATTGAATTTAGAAATAATGTTTGGAATATGTTGTATTTTAAAATAGATGTGGTTTTTAGTTGTAAAATAATAAACCCTTAATTTTGAAAATGTATTTCAAACATATGTTAATGGACAGTTTTAGGGAAAAGAAACACTAGGATACAGTGGATTAATTTTGGCATTCCTGCTAAGAATTTAGGTGATCATACATACTTTATCATTATATTTGTATGTTATGTCTCTGATTTAGGTCACTTGTTTAGCTGCTCGCTGATGGGGTAGGTTTGGTCATGTATTTGGAGGTGACCAAGATGTCACATGGAAACCAAGTGGCAACAATTTAAATTTTCCATGTTTTATTTTTCAGTTTGTTTAGTTGTATGTTGTAACTAAATAAGTTGTGTACTTATTTGTGTTGAATTGTTAGATTTTTTTGAATTCCATATTGTTATATTTTTTTATCAGGTACTGATATTAATATTTTGGTCTTAAATCGTTCCCACTTGTATGTTTGGATGCCCGAAACTAGCTTTCATCTCATGGGGATTGGGAATATACTTCGGGCCACGTCATAGACTTGGTCGGGTATTGGGTCAGATGAAATATCATGCTGGTTATTGACATATGTCGATGTAGAAAGAATCATATGTAGATCATCCTTCTCTAAATTTTCGATATATTTTGGAATGAATTATAAACATTATCCAAATAACACATACCAAATTCCCCAATCACATATATAGAGTGGTGAGTCACTCATATTATGGATACAATAATACATATGTAGGTGTGATATGGAATTTACAAAGGTACTCAATCACAAAAACACAAACAATTACTTTTCTATTTTCCAAATACTATATGGTAATTCCAAATCATTCTAAGAAAACTAAATTCCACTTAAACTCATTGAATGCTCTTCTAAAAATCAATAAACATAATCCAAAGGTATTGTTTAATTAGACCATCTCATCTCTATCATTAATAGATATCTTATCAAGTAATAAATCCAATTCCATTGTTATAATCAAGTTCTTCACTAGATAGAAAACTTCACATTCCATCAAGTCGTAAAGAAACAAAAACCCATGGTATAAACATCTATATTTAATCATGAATGAAAACATAAATAATCACCACACATAAATTTAAACTTCCATGATATTCAAGATCATCACCAAAAGGGTTCATCCATTTTCCTAAAAAGTAAGTCTATCAGGGAAAAACTATTGAGTTTTTTGACTTTTATAACCATATAAAGAGTAAGAGTGATTCAAAAGAAAAATATTATTTCATTATTATTATTAGAATCCAAATTATGTTTCGAAATCACTCTTATTTGTTTCTTTTTTATCTGACTACATTAACCACATGGTTATATGAAATTGGATTTATGGTATCTACTATTGAGTTTTATTTACCAAGAATGTAAACCAAGTAAAAGATTAAAACTTTAAGGTAATCTATCCAAAATTATTTTCTAATGTATAATCCTATTTATGAGTGGTTTTGATTCCAGATTTTGTGATCGGTGATCTTAATAAACATCCCACCAAATAGGTAGTTGGGATGTATTTTCAACACATAGAACACTGTTGATAATTCAAGAAAATGTATAGGAGAGTTATTTTTTATTCTAATGATTTTAAAGATATATAATCTATGATATATCCTCATATAATAATAAAACATCCCAATATAGATCTACAAACATCATATTAAATATTATCCTTCACCTAGTTCTATAAAGATAAAGATAGGTCCCAATGTAAGTCGGTCATTAATCCACTGCAATGGTTTCTGAAAATCATTAATCTAATTGAATGGAATGCCATTTTTTGTAACACTATCACAAGAGAATATAAATGAGAGAAATATTAGAAAAAAACTAAATATAACATCTTACTAAAGTATGAAATCTCCATAAATTGATTAAATTAATAGGAAACTCTCAAAAAAGGAAGAACTCCATATTTTCAGAGTCTTTCATTTTCATTTTTTAAGAAATTATATGCATAAGGAACATGAATTCCTATTAACAGAAGATATATAAAGAAATTTTTTCATAGATGTTGTGGTATCATAATGCGAAAAAAAACAATTTCAATGTTTCTATAATGATTATACCTAGTGGGAGTTTATACCAAGACAGTGCTAATAAATACAATATAAAAAGAGACATGGTACCTCTGAATAAAGTGGTTAAAAAATTCTATGAAGATTTTTTTTGTGTTTTTTTATGACTAAAGGGATTGAACAAGTATTAATAATTTCCATAAGGACTTATAAAATATATCATCGAAATATCCTCCATCTCAACTCAGATTAGTCGGTATCCCAATCATAGCCCAAATTTTGAGAACCCCTTGGATGCCATTAATTTATTTAATAAATCATTGATTATAGGATGATTATATTTATTTTTTATTATAAAATGATTTAGATTATGATTGTGATCACAAATTAAAAGAGTACCAACTACCTTATTTATGAATAAAACTAGAATATATAAGGAGATGTAATTGGTTTAAAAAAACATGGCTTTCAAACTCTTCCAAATAGGCATTTAATTCATATAATTCAATTGGTTACATTATATATTAAATAAGATTAATATGACTCACTCCTAGTGTTCAGTAAAAATAAATTACCTCTTCCCTTTCTGGTGGTAGTCTAGAGAAATTTTTCAGAAAGGCATCATGGTATCACTCTACTGTATAATGAATACCTATACTTTTGATTACATAAATATCCAACTAGGTTATTATTTCCAACTTATAATATATAGTTATAACTATATTTAATTTGGTACTTCCTCATTATACCTTCACATCATATTTTTCTTTGAAATGATGAATATTTTTATTATGCGATGTTAAAGTGAATTTTTGAGCATACTTGTAAATATGTGATTTGAATTCTACCTACAGGACTATCCCCAAAAATAGATCAATGATATTCTTCTTTAAAGGAAGTAAAATATCATAAAAAAACCAGATGTAAATAATAGTAATTGAACGTGTTGAAATCTTAAATACCATGATCTTTCATTTCGCAAGAGGTTTCTTGATTCCCATGACATGAGTTATCATTTATATATTTAATCCCATTATATTTATCATGCAAGAAACAATGAATCAGTGGTATATTACAATGTATAAAAATAAATCTGTTAAATTTAAATCCAAAAGAATGTTATATTTTATTGTTGATGGATATGGTTCTACATTTTCTCATGGCCTTCTTGAATATAACAAATTTCAGCCAGCCCTTCTAGAATGATTCCTACACACATATTTAGATAGCTCTTTCTAAGATTCCATGTTGTTCCTGGAATCACCATGACCGGATCAAATATGAGGATGGTAACTACTCTGTAGATATTGTTATAATAAAAACTGATGATTTTGAGTTGGTGTAAAAACATCACCTTTATTTAATTTCATATAATAGTTGAAAAATCATTTAAAATATCCCATTGAAATATAGTTGTAGCACTGTTGAGGTGGTATCATACACTCCTATTTTAGTGCACCAAATATCCATGTAGGAAGCAACCATGATATTAATTTTGAAATCAATGAAAAGAAACTAACCCGATTGATTAGTTATCTAATTCTCTAATAAATTGGGAATGATTTTCCTTTCATGACTTATTTCTTATAATGAGGATTCCATATGTGCCATAATGGATGACAGTTTTCTTAGAATCATGATTCCCCAAATTTCCATTTTCACTACCACAAACTTATTCATTATCTTAGTATAACTCTGTATTAAAACCATCACAATATTTGATTGAAATTTAATTCATAAACCCTACTCAAACTTATGTTATTTAAAAGATTCACTAGCCTCCACTTAATGTAAAATGACAGTGAGGTATGTAAACCGATATCTATATTTCATAAATAAGAGATCACTTTACAAATATTCAATGAAATTTATATTTCAAGATACTGAAAGGGTATATAGGTATAACAGTTTGTAAATAATAACCTCAAATCCCTCCCATGTCAGTCCTTAATCGGCCATTACATGGATGGATAGATCCCACCATTGTGATTCTAGTCCTTTGATCAGGTACACTAATAACTTTAATTTAGCCTCATCTAATGCTAAAAGTAAATCAATGATCATATATATATATATTGATACCATGCCTTTTAATCTTCATTTCCTAAATATCTATGAAATATTGGTGGGTTATTCTTTTGAAATTAGAATGAATGGTCTGTGTAACATGGTTCCTCAGCCTGATTTTCCCTTTTGGCTACCAGACAAGATTCCACTATGCTTCATAAAATATTGTTATTTATTTTTGGTTTGGTAGGACCAAATTTTTTAACATATTACAATAATAAAGGATATAAAAATGAAAAATTGTGGTTTTAGATAGGGAACTATATTAATCTCCACAGAATGACCACAATCTCCAGAGACTATGATTTCAAGGATTCCTATTACAGAAGAAAGAGGTGTTCCCCATACAAAAATCTTCTTGAATAACATATGAATCTTCTCCATGTTTAATATGTTTTGGGTGAGAATATAAATATAGAATGAAACCCTACATTAACTTCTATACAATATACTTAAACAATAATCTTTTGCTCCAAATTTATATAAAAAATATAGAATCCTAAAAATAAGTGATCAAGATAAATTTCCCCATTATAAACCAATCACACCACAAAACACACACCCAAAACCTAAAATAATACACCCATGAAATTCCCCAAACCCTACAATTAGGGAGTGGTGTCACAAACCTATTTCATTAATCATTCAACGGGTACCTAGAATTGTCTAAACTCTTGAGAAAAAACATGCCCACACCGAACCAAGTCCTCACATGTGTGTGAAATCCATTTTTAAACTTAAATTGAACCAATATTGAATTCGAAAGAAATAATACCCCACCAATATACATTGTGAACACACACTAAACCAATCCATGAACAATTTTACAAACACCAAAACTCATTCTTTTTAAAACCAAATCATTACGTATGCATTTTACTAATTATTTTTTGGGTGTCTCCCACAACCATTATTTCAAAAAAAAACAAATATATGAACTGAAAATTATTTACCAAGGAACCAACACCAATAAATTAACTAATTTGTCTATATAACCCAGAATCCTTCAAATCATTTGTAGAAGTTGAGTTTGGAAAATCCACATACCTCAAACAAGGTCATTGAGATAAAATCACACAATCCTCTTGTAATCCACACTAATAAAAACCCCACATAATGTTTCATAATAAATAACCCATAAAAATACCATATATAATATTTCTAGTATTGATAGCCCCAATTTTTCATAGTTTCCAAAAGGGTTTATTCGTGGAACCAGAAACACCTAATGATTCATATAACTAGATGAGGTTATTGGAGTATATTCCTATCATCAGAGTTTCATTCCAATGAAACTAGGGAACTTAAATATGTTGATAGGATGAGAGTTCTTCATCATCAAACCGCTTTTGGGGGGATTTTTTACTAATCATGGACTCTCATATAGATTTATGATAAGATGTTGAATCATTCCCATATCTAAATATATGACTACATGCCCTAAAAAATCCAATGGTTTTTTTCCATTGAATTGAACATTTTTATACCTCAATGGTATTATGTTTATTTGATAATATATATATATTAGTGGTTATCCATACTTTTAACCATTATTACTTAACAAATATAGTTTAAGGGTTTAAATGTATGAAATATATGTAATTTTGTATTCTAGAATTTATTCTCATCCATGAATGTGGTATGTGTTTATTGTATCAAGATTGATCCCATAAAAGAGCTTCATATATATCCTTCTGAATGAAGTTTGGATCTTCATTATTAAATTGACAAAGTTTGAGGTCATATGATAGGACCATAACTTGTAGTTTAACATCATACGACAGGGGTGTCTAGAGAAAAGGTTTCTTGAAATGGTTGGTGTAAAACGTATACCATAGCATCCATTTTTGGGTGATCTAAAAATGAATGTTTACCAATGAGTAAAAATTTATATCACAAGGATTAATTCCTCACAAAGATGATCCGTACTAGTAATATGGAAGAATAAGGATAACATAGAAGGAATATATACCTCTAGGTGGGAATATTATTTTATCAGGAATATGTCCTGATAAAAGATGGTCCATGGGGAATATGAACCTGATGGAAGAGCCATCCAAAATCATAGAAATACCTCCATGGGAGGGAAATAAACAAATGAACTCAAAATGGATATGGACTAGTGATAATTTCACATAAGGGTTAGTTATGATGGGTTTAAACATTGATGAGGAATCTTACGTATCTTATTGAGTTGAGGGTCAATGGATATATAGTTCAAATGACACAGTTTATGTATTTATGGTACTAATATACCATGAAGATTATTTTCATGTTGAAATGATGTATGTTGTGGTATTTCCTTATAAGATATGGCTGATCAACCCATGGAGAGGAATCATATATATCATATGAATGAAGGAATCATATTTTTGGTAGTTCAGGAATTTGATCAAGAATATATCCCATTGAAATCATATCCAAGGCTCTCAGCTATGGATAATGACCTTTGAGGTATTTTTTATCAGGGTAATGGTACCATCAACAATGATCTCTAATACCACATGATTCATGCTCGATGTGAGAAGAAAGAGATACTATAAGAATAGAAACATTATATGAGAGTGTAGGACAAAATTTGAATTTGGCTTACACACTTGGGTAACCCAAAAATGCATTATTATGAATATTGTTCGTTGATGATAATGAATATATAATTGAGGTTTAGACCTATGGAGGATTATAATATTGGTGGTGTTTTTAAATTCTTCGTACACACTCAGGATACCCTGAGATGCGAATGATTTTGAGTCTCTTGGTGGATATGACTATATAGTAGATGAGTTATGAGATTTTATAGGGGACATTAAAAAATAAATTCATTATATATAGGGTTTTTATATTATGATGTTTAGGCCTTAGAAAGGGTTCATGTATATCATGGTTATTATAGGAATCAGAGTCCTCATAGTTCAAATTAAAGGTTTTAATGAAAAAGAATGTGATAAAACAGTGTTCTTAATGTGAATTATAAATATACGGATTCTCAAGGATGCTTCCTTTGAAGTATGACCCTTTGAAGGAAAGGGAGATATAGTAAGGGATTAGAACTAAGGAGTATTCCCAAAATGGAGAATTTTTATTATGCTAATATACTGATCACTGTAAGTCCCTAATCCCATGTTATTTATCC
The DNA here is from genome assembly GCA_963277665.1 of Viscum album. Lineage (NCBI taxonomy): Eukaryota > Viridiplantae > Streptophyta > Magnoliopsida > Santalales > Viscaceae > Viscum > Viscum album. The sequence continues at coordinate 1,359,644,514 of OY728162.1, read as the reverse complement.
TTAGAGTAGGATACAATAGATATTAGTATATAAAACACATTCCATTTGGGTGTGCGGATTATACATAAAGTTTTCCCTAAGGGAATATAAGTATAATACCCATGAAGGTTATGGATCTATGATTAAATTCATGGTATCTTATGAAATATATATGGTACATCATGGTCATTATGAGGAATATTCCCTTATTGAATGAACAATTATCTAATATGAGTACTCAGGCCTTAAGAAGGTGTCTTATGTGTCCTTTTCATTACATGAATTAGAGTCCTTTTAGTTCATCTATTTACCTTTAATGGGAAAATATGAGGAAACTTAACTAAATCCAAAAGAATTATTTCCCCATGACTTAGGTAATGTTGGAGGATATTTCAGGAGTATATCCTATGGTAGAGTAAATTCATATGAGAGCATGAGTTCCACCCTTGAAAGATAATTGGTCACATGATTGTCAGGGTGTAATGAACTTCACATGAAGAAGGTGATGTCATGTACTCTATTTGATGGTTGTGGTGTCATGGAAGTGTGAAATGATATTTTATTCATGTGATCACAAACCTAATATAGGGTTTGAAGATCGCATGGTGCAGCCAAATAACCAAGAGGCTATCTCATTATCATATGAACATCTCATGATTTCATAACCAAGAAGTCATCATGTGATTGTGTGACTAGGGGGTCATTACGTGACCAGATCATGCACAAATATCTATCATTCTTATTCAATTTTTCGTAAGCTACACATCTATATTTATTAAATTTGAGACTTCAAGATCATGTAATTCCTCCACTCCAGAATATACCTTAATATACTCCAATTGATTTTTATATGTGTGTATCGATTTGTTTTGATTTTACAGGGGGTTTTATAGGCATCACCCCTATATATATTCCACTTTTCATAGTAGACATGCCACATATCCAAGATTATGTTAATGGAAGGATTATCTTTATAAAGTGTAGGATTCTAATTTGTCACACATGAATAAGTTTAAATTCACTAATGACATATCCCATAACATCTCATGAAGAACAATTACTACACAAAGGTCCACCATGGGAAGCCTCATCTAGGTTTTGTTTCAGGATCTACTTTTCATTGAACCTTTGAATGACTCTTATGGGATTCCCATAGGTGATAGTGACTTCATGAATCCCCCTTTATGGTTAGCCTTTATTATCTAATTCATGTCATCAATTCTTCGTTGAGTTGATCTCCTGGATCCATGGTTGTCACTTAAAACACTATGACCTATGATAGACCCATTATGGACATCTTATCGCACCTATGGGATTTTGAATTTATTTACCACCTGTCCCTAAGACATTGCATAAGAAAAAATGTTTAACAAAATCCTTAGTGAACCCTATCATGGATAGCCTCATCAGTTTTCTTCAATGTGTCATGTAAATCGGTGTGGGATTACATAATCATGTGTCCCTTTATGGGTTATGTGATCACATAATGCATGTGAATGACCTTGAAGTGGTCATTCTATTTTTCGTTTTCCATTACAAAAAAATAGAACATATATTTTGGGAATTTTCCCAACACAAATTTTTCCAATGTCCCTTTGGTGGAATTCAACAATTCCCCCAACCCCTCAGAAAATATTTCTAGAAGAAAGGGAAAGGACTTGGTTCTGAGGAAGTAATTGGATTCCTAATTCCCTAGAAATTTCTCTTCTTTTCATTTTTGGAGACTCCTATAATTCTAAGTGACCCTTCATATTCAATGAAAACATATTAAAAATATTATGGGAAGGGTTAGTCCATTTTACACTCAATCCAGTCTTCTAAAGAAATAATGATTTTCAGCTCCTACATGATCACTTCATAAGATCCCTTCACATTACAACATCACATTATTAGATAATGTGATTAGATTAAGTAATCCCACTGTGTGAACACAAGAAAATTAAATAAATTCCAAATGTGAGAAAAAAATGAATCATCTATTCAATGAAAAGTTAATATATTGTATTTGTATTATAAAATTATCCCATCAATCCATTTATGGGAATATAATGTGTGTATAGGTCACTTAACCCTTAAATATGTGTGGGATCACATGACCCATATTTACTCTCATGATCACATGGCCCCACTAAAAATATGTGATCGCATGACTCAACTCAAGACACACAATGCCACTCTGATTCTAAAAATATATGTTCTACAAGATATGTCAAGGATGTTGCGATTGTTTCAAGGTGATTCAAGGTTAAAATGATCCCAAGATATATCTATGTGACCAAATTTATGATGCTTAATGACCCCTATGAAACCCGATTAGTGTAAAGGTCAAAAGCTATGTGAATGTTGAGGAAGTAACCTTTGAGTATTGTATATCTAATTTGTAGAATTCACCATGTTGTTTGTAGGTTGATGTGATAACCACAACATAGAGTAAGTTTATTCATTGAATTCCCATTCCATCATAAAAGTCACAATCTTTCATGAAGGTCACTATCTTAATCCAAACTAATTCCCTCACATATGTTGAGACTATAAATACCTCCCCACATAAAATATTTATGATTACATGACCATTGGTACTCCAAAAAACGCTCTAAATTCTTTAAACTCCAACCTTTCGGAGTAAATGTGCATACAAATTTTGACATGTATCCATATCTCGAAAAATAACCCTCATAGGTTCTTGAGAAACTTGAACCATGGTAGAGATTTAATACATAAAGGTAAATGGACTTCAAATTATAATACAGAACTTTTTGGCTCCTAGGGTTTCATGAGATAACTATCATTCACGAAGCCAACACAATATAAATCAAGGATTTACTCTAAGAGAGGGCCACGAAATTTTGTGAAGTCTACCCCTATCAAAATCCCTTTCCTTCATGAATCCTTTAACATTAATGAAGACCTAAACCATTGATGTAAAAACCTGATATTATATGATAAGTATTATTTTTAATTGATGTCATGTTTTTTATGCTACAACAAGATTATCTTGTGTTATACGCAACACCGTATTAGCTTGCAGTATATGCAATACTATTCTTAGATTGTGTTACACACAATTTCAAGTTCATTTTATAATAATTTTCTACGCAAAATTGAGTGTATATATATATATATTCAATGTATAAATTAAATATGGTTGGATTCTATTATATGAAACAACGATGGATTCTTGGACAACATGCAACCCTGACTTGGCTTGCATTACACGCAATCATGTCTTTCCTCAATAGTGTGTGTTGTACGCAATATCAGGTTTCACTAAACAATGATATATGGTTATAATATTATTTTAATATAGCCTTTATGAATATTAATAACTAAATTTTGAATTTTATGACATTATTATTTCATCTTACACATTTTCTAGAACATGGTATGTGAACAAAATAATTGTTTCGGGTAAAATAAGTATTTTTCAAAAAAAAATGCAGTTTTGCCACCTTTTGATGGGGCACCCACATTAAATCTAGTTTTTGACATTTTTATAAGTTCAATTTGACAAAATAAAATTCTTCTTTGTAATCATGATATAAAAATTTACTTTGAATAAATTTTTGATATTTTTCTGATAACTTTCATATTTTGATGAATAGTAAAAATACACAAATATTTAATTAAAAACCACTTTTTCATGGAGATAACTTATATAGATAAATAATAATATTTAATGGTTTTAATGTATAAATATAATATATTTTTACCATTTATTATAATATATTCCATTAGACTTAATTTCACATTGAATTATAGGTAAAAACATTTCAATCTTTGGCAATGTTTTAACTTCTAAAAACCATTTTCTTACCAACGGGATTAATTTTAAATTAATTAATGCAACTTATCTGTTATTAATACTGAAAAATGGATACCATATTTGGAATCATAGGGTCCAAATTATTTTAATTGGATACTTTTTTATTTGGGCACTATGAATAGTAACTACGGTAAATTTTATTTACCATAATTAAAGGTAAATCGGGTAATTAAGGGTAAATATAAGACTAAACAATTACCCTAACACCTGCCAAAATAATATTGGATGAATAAACGTAGACCCATATCACTTATGGTTAGGATTAGATTCATTTAATGGACTTTTTTCCATGAAAATAATTTAATTATTATTAAAACCAATGAATGTGACAACATGTCACTTTCTTAAAGCTTATAAGTATAATAATTTTACATTAGTGATAAACTAAATGAAACTAGAAAATGAATATTTTCCAGAAATATAATAAAATTATCTAAATCATATGAATTTATTCACAATTTTTATAGATTAAAAAATTATCATTAAAGGTGACATAATAGTGATGTTGAAATATTTTATTAAGAGAAATATCAAATAAATGGTATTAAAAATATTAAAATAAATATTATATTAACTATGTAATGTTCTACACTACTTTTCTAGATAAATATGACATGTTATGAATCTATTAATTCTTTTATTTCGAACATATCTTCTGTATATTATTTATTTAAATTCAAATAAATGAATAGTGTCAAAATTGACAGTATTGTTATTTTATAAAAATAACGTATTATAAAATTGTTTAAAAATCACAACAAAAATTTAAAAATTATACATTTAAATTTATTTGGTCTAAAATTTCATAAAGTGTAAAATTATGGAAAATTCACTACACATATGTAATTATTTATAATAATTTAAAATTTACAATATTATTTCCACAAATAAAATTAAATTGATAAATAAGGATAAATCAAGTTGATAATGTTTAAAATAAATTCCTAACATGTATAAATTTAATGTTTTGATGCTATTACCACCATAACTCATCTAATATTATTATATGAGTCATTTTGGAAGTTTTTAGGTGGGGTTGGGATTTAATATAAACTATTATTTCTTATATTTCCCAAGGTGCCCCTCTCATTCCTTATAAAAGGGAACCTCCTCCCTCTCCTAATCACACCAATTTGTGCCTTCTGGATTGGCCAAACCCTGCCCATATCACTTCCCCACTTCCTTAGAAACCTACTAGAGGTACTGGTCTTCTCAAAAGACCAACCCTTGTGCCCTAAGAGAATGTCTAAAGGAGGCACTTCGAGAAAGAGGTAATACCTTCTACCGTTTTCTTCACATTCCATTCTTCTTCTACTCCCTCATATTTAGTTGTTTCATTATGAAGTAATAACATCAGTATCCCTAATATACTGATATGTCATTATAAATATGAAAAAAAATCATATTTCACCTTCTATTCATCCTACGGAAAACAAAATCATCATGCATGTGTACGTTCGGAATACCGTCTCCACGCTGTGGTGTAATCTGTTATTCCACCAACACCGTACATGGATGGGTATAATGGTGTAAATAATAACTATATATGGTTATTATACCATCATACAGATTCAGATATATTATACCATCCACTCCAATTCTATTCAATAATTATGGGAATGATATCATCGCTCGTGCGTACGTACGGACTACCGTCTCCACGACGTGATGAGATTCATTCTCTATGTTAACCATAATGAATGATCAAAAAGTTTATATAATGAATAATAATGAAATATATGAAATAATAATGATACTTAATTTATGTATATATATATGTGTGTGTGTGTGTATGTCATCTATTTAGTTTTATTTAATTCAATAAGGAAACAAAAACAGCATTTTTGCGTATGTACGGCCTACCATCTCCATGAACGATGTATTTCATTCATTTTATCGATCTATAATATATATTTATATGATGAATATATATTATATATAAATCAGGTTTTACATTCTGAAATTATGTAAATCATGATATAAGTAATAATATCAAGAACGACAAGTCAAAAGACATACGATAAATGAAATGATTTTACCCAAAACGCTGGTTTAACATGGAATTTCCAAAAGAACGGTTAATATAAAGTCATAAGTGAAACATATATGATATCATAACAATGAATATGATTATGTAATAAGTCAATGACATTATTTAAATCATTATACAAGAGGTTTGGATCCATATAAAGCATATCAGACCTAAGGTAAGGGATAATTATTCCAATCTCATTCTTATCCAAGATTGTTTACTCGTAAGTATTTACTGGGGGTTATGTTTATTATCCATGTCCATATGCTCTCAAAATGTTTTCATAAAATTTTTACTTTCCTTCCATGTATGTTTAAGACATTTTTACCCTTTTCATACTTTTACCACATCGTATGGAAGAAATCTTTCGTTTTTTTACCATACGAGGTACTTTTTGAATTTTCTAAAAAAAGTACGAGGACATTGTTTTTTTTAAATTATACGGCATGAATGGATTTTTACGGTGTTATAAAGTATTATTTTCATGAAGAATCCTCCAAAATATTTCATAGCTATTTTCAACAAAATCCTTTCCTTTTAAAATTTAATGACATTTTGTGAAAAGAAAATTATTTTGAAAAAGAAAGGATATTTTCCCAAAGAATTAATTTCAAATGTTTTATCAAAACCATTTTCCATCTAAGATGACATTATTTCATATGTGTATGTTTCAAGTATAATGTCTTTATGAAACCCATTTTATTCGTTGGGTTATTATGAATGATGTATGTTTATTTTGTGGCACAAGTAATAATGATTTCATTATGATATGGGTGGGACCTATATCTCCCTCCAATGCATTGGGTAAGGATTTATTTCTCAGGATATATACATGGCTGGAACGGAAAGTTAAACTGGTTCAGTAATACAAGACAGGAATGAGGAGTGAACTCGATTCAAAAAGAACCTTTGTCCACTAAGATGGTCTTGGCAGCAATGCCTTGGCTACTATAGAAATAATATCATGTGCCTAATGGTTTCCAAAATTACATTTTTTATTCCCATTCTATTTTATCATGATTAATTTTTCTGTATGGTCTGTGCCTTATGTACTGCCATGTTTTATGTCATTGCTCAAGATTTTGATGTTTAAACATTATGTTCATGTTTTTAAGTTCAAATGTATATGATTTTTTTTATTTTATCCATGCCTACCATTACTGAGCATTTGAGCTCACCCTTTATATGTTTTCTTTTCCTCGGGACATAAATAACGGTTTTAGGTAAGAAAAAAAGGGGAAGATCTTTATGGGAGATAATGAAGACCTTTCACCACCATTAGAAGATTACGTTCTGAGTTTCAAAAGACACTAAACTATTAAGGTCCTTGTGTGTCTATTTTTGTTTTGTATTAAGTATTTCGAAAAGTAATGTAATGTCCATGTAAGTCAAGCTTTGGTTCTTTACAGTTAGTATCAGAGGAAAGGTTTAGTTAAACTTTGGAAACTAGGATGCGAAAACTTTAGTCAGATCCCGAGAGGTATTTCTAAGGTATGTCTATGGATGTCCCTAATGTTATGTATAAGTGTAGGTTATTGTCCTAGAATTGCGCTAATGATCTTATAATTAAACCTATTATGTTAGATATTGAATTTACTCCCCCTTTATTATGTTGTTTTCCCAAGAATGGTGTTTTCCTCTCACACTATTATTTTTGGGTTTCAGATGATGGCTGAAACCCGAAGGAACCGTGTTGATCAATGTAATGGACAATGCAATGATTTTCCACCTGACCAAACTTATATCATGGGAGATGGAGTTCACAATATTATTTCTATACTTACTCAAGCTATGAATCATTCTGGACTTCAAAATAAGCAGAGAAAGGAGCAACATTCTGTTGAATCATTCATGAGGCAACGTCCACATTCATTCTACGCATCTTGTGATCCCTTAGTGGCTGAACAATGGATCAGTTCTATGGAAAAGATATTTTCAGATCAACAATGTTCTGATCACGATAATGTCATCTTAGAAGTATATCGTTTCGATGGTGATGCTGATCAATGATGGAATCTTATCGAGAATATGAGGCAAAGAGATGAAATTGAGGTCATGGAATGGGACGAGTTCATGAACTTGTTTTTCAGTAATTAATTCCCTCGTATTCTTCGAACAAAAATGGAAAAGGTGTTTCTTGAGCTTAAGAAGAAGGATGATGAATCTATTGGTATATACGAAGCGAATTTTACAAGACTTGCAAGGTATGCATCTGGATTTATCATCCAAAATGAAAGTAAAGTTGATCGATTTTTTTAGTGGCTTAAAACCAAGTCATCGAAGGGAATTTTCTATAAGAGACTTCAGTAGCAAGGAAGAAATTGTGCGTTGTGCTATCAAAGTAGAACTGGAAGTTTGTGTAACATATCCATCTCATGGTTTTGACAAGAAACAAAAGATGGAGTTCAAGGAGAAGTCTCAGAAAAATGGTGAAAAGAAGAAGAATGTTTCTTTATGCTCAAAGTGTGGAAAGAAGCATAGTGTAGATTTCCTAAAAGGTACAAGAAAATGTTTTAAGTGTGGAAAGAAGGTCATCGAGCAGTGGATTGTCTAAGTAATGGGAAAAAGGTTGCTAATGATGTGAATAGAGAAAAGACTACACAGAACTCTCCACCAAAACTTCAATTCTTCAAGTGCAAGGAAATGGTGCATTATAGTAATAAATGCCATAATCCACGGGTTAATGATGATCAACGTGAGAAGCCTCTTAAGGAAAAGGATAGAGGTAACTCTCATGCGATAACTATTTGTGATTTTGAGTATGAAAATGATGTAGTGTAATGATAAAGTGTTTATGTAATGATATTTCAAATTAGTATCATGGAATATCATTTATGGTATTGTGTAATTTTAGAATACTTATGTATTGGTTTTCAATAATTATATTGTACTGGTAACCATGAAAAAGTGATTGAAATATTTTTGGAAAGCACCTAATATGCGCATAAAGAAGTGCTAAGGAGATAATGAAATGTTTTATAGTATTAATGAGCTTATGAATTATATAAGAACAAAGTGATATCCTAGTTTGAGAATATAGAATTTTTGGATTTTGGTATGTCTAAAGATATAACTTTTGACATCATTCATGTTTTCAATAAGGTTTAATGGGTATTCATTTTTTTCAGGAGAATACATGATTAAGGTATTCACATGATCGCAATGTTACCAACAAGATATATGCGGGATAAATGATGGTACTCACATACTTTTTATATGACCTTTTTAGTAATCGTTCTCTTTATACTATGAGTTTGGAAAGAAGTATTTTGGATAATCCTAGATATTTGAATGGATTATGTTGAACATAATTTTGTATTTTTTCAGGCTAGAAATTTTTTTTTATATTATTTCTACAATGTTATAATAGTGTAGTTTTACAAAAAGGACAACCTGCAGGATGGGCGACAACCCATTGCGTCAGAAAACACTGTGGGAAATCGAACCCACAAATAAAGTCTAACCGAACTTTATCGCCTACCATTGGCCTGCCGGAAGTCCCTAGTTAGTCAAAATTAGTTTTAATTTATTAAGAGGTATGATAAATAAAGAATAAGTAAATTTTTGGAACCATGCACGATTAATCTTGCCATATGATGGACTTATAACTTTTTCAAAACTTTTGTTTGAAACATATGGAATGACCCATTATTCTATCACATGATCTGTTAACACTTAACGAATAACAAATTCAACTTCATTTCTTTAAGAGATGAAGTGTAAATTCATTAAAGCACGAAAAAAAGAGATATAGTACCAAAATAAAGCATGTGTTTCTTCTAATTCAAAATTTTCAACTTTAGGGAAATGATATTGAAAACCAAAAATGTTTTCCTAGTACTGTTATATCTGATGAATCAGATGGTACCTTAGATCATCACAAATTTATGGCTTTGTGATTGATGGATTTTTCATAGTCATTTTCTCTACCACTCTCTATCAGAACATGATGGATAGATTTTTGTTCGATATCCATATTTTCACCTAAATTCTCCTATATGGAAACCCAGTGATGAGTAACTTTGGGTAATCATTACTTATCATACTTTAGTTTTTAAAATTATGTTTTATTATTCGTTCTTACGATGTGAGTTTCTATGAATAGTAAACGATTTATAGCCCCGATGAATTTCGAGGGTGAAATTCTGTTTAAGGCGGGTAGAATATAACAACCTGATATTTTATGATAAATATTCTTTTTAATTGATGTCTTGTGTATTATTCTACAACAATATTATCTTGTGCTATACGCAACACCGTAATAGCTTGCAGTATACGAAACACTATTCTTGGATTGTGTTACACACAATTTCAAGTTCGCTTTATAATAGTCATTCTACGCAACATTGAGTGTATATATATATATATTCAATGTATAAATAAAATATGGCTGGATTATGTTATACAAAACAATGAAGTATTCTTTCACAACAAGCAACTCTGACTTGTCTTTCATTACATACAATCGCGACTTTCCTCGATAGTGTGTGTTGTATGCAATATCAAGATTCACTAAACAATGATATATGGTTATAATATTATTATGAACTAGCCTTTATTAATAGTATTAACTAAATTTTGAATGTTATAACATTATTATTTCATCTTGCACATTTTTAGAACATGGTATGTGAACAAAATAAACTTTTCGGGTAAAATAAGTATTTTCAAAAAAATGATGTTTTTCCGCGTTTTGATGGAGCACCCACATTAAATCTATTTTTTGACATGTTTATAAGTTCAATTTCACAAAATAAAATTCTTCTTTGGAATCAGGATATAAAAATTTACTTTGGATAAATTTTTGGTATTTTTCTGATAACTTTTATATTTTGATGAATAGTAAAAATACGCTAATTTTTAATTAAAAACAACTTTTTTCAATGAGATAATTTATATGGTTAATTTATAATATTTAATGGTTTTAAATTATAAATATAATATATTTTTACCATTTAATATAATATATGTCATTATAATTTATTTCACATTGAATTAATAGGTAAAAACCTTTCAATCTTTGGCAATGTTTTAACTTCTAAAACCCGTTTTCTTAACAACAAGATTAATTTTAAATTAATTACTGAAGCTTATGTGTTTTTAATATTGAAAAATGGATTCCATATTTGGAATAAGTAGGTAAAAATTATTTTAATAGGCTACTTTTTATTTTTGGGCATTATGAATAATAACTACGGTAAATTTTATTTGCCATAGTTAATGGTAAATCAGGTAATTATGGATAAATATAAGTTTATAAAATTACCCTAACACCTTCCAAAATCCTATTGGATGACTTAAAGTCTACCCATATCACCTAAGGGTAGGATTAGATTCATTTAATGGACTTTTTCCATGAAAATAATTTAATTATTATTAAAACCAAAGAAAGTGACAATATGTCACTTTCTTAAAGCTTATAAGTATAATAATTTTACATTAGTGATAAACTTAATAAAAATTCGAACATGAATAGTCTCAATATATCTAATAAAATTATCTACATCATATGAATTTATTTAGAATTTTTATGGATTAAATAAGTATCATTAATGGTGACATAATAGTGATGTTGAAATTATTTTATTAAGAGAAACATCAAATAAATGGTATTAAAAATATTAAAATAAATATTATTTGAACTATTTAATGCTCTCCACTAACTTTATATATAAATATGACATGTTATGAATATATTAAATCTTTTAGTTCAAACATATCTTCTGTATATTGTTTATTTAAATTCAAATAAATGAATAGTGTCAAAATTGACACTATTGTTATTTTATAAAAATAACATATTAGAAATTTTTTTAAAAATTACAAAATTATTTAAAAATTATAAATTTATATTTATATGTTCTAAAATGTCATAAAGTGTCAAATTATGGAAAATTTACAACATATATGTAATTATTTATAATAAGTTAAAATTTAGAATATTATTACCACAAATAAAATTAAATTGATAAATAAGGATAAATAGAGTTGATAATGTTTAAAATAAATTCCTAACATGTATAAATTTTATTGTTTTATGAGATTACAACCATATCTCATCTAATATTAGGATATCAGTCATTTTGGAAATTTTTAAGTGGGGTTGGGATTTAATATAAACTAATATTTCTTATATTTCCAAAGGTGCCCCTCTCCTCCCTCATAAAAGGGAACCTCCTCCCTCTCCTCCTCACACCAATTTGAGCCTTCGGGCTCAGCCAAACCATGCCCATTTCACATCCCCCCTTACAGATAATCCTACTAGAGGTATTAGGCTTCTCAAAAGACCAAATCTTGTTCCCTAAGAGAAAGTTTAAATAAGGCACTTCGAGAAAGATGTAATACCTTCTACCATTTTCTTCAAGTTCCATTCTACTTGTACTCCCTCTTCTTTAGTTGTATAATTATGAAGTAATAAAATAAGTATCCCTCATATACTTATATGTTATTATAAATATGAAACAACCGAATTTCACCTTCAATCCAACCTACGGAAAACAAAATCACCGCTCGTGCGTACGTACGGAATACTATCTCCACACCGTGGTGTGATCTGTTTTTCCACCAACACCATACATGGATGGGTATAATGGTGTAAATAATAAAAATATATGGTTATTATAAAATCATAATTATTATTATATATTATACCATCCACTCTAATTCTATTCAGTAATTATGGTAATGATATCATCGCTCGTGCGTACGTACGGACTACCGTCTCCACGACGAGATGAGATTCATTCTCCATGTTAACCATACATGAATGATCATAAAGCTTATATAATTAATAATAATGAAATATATGAAATAATAATTGTACTTGATTTATGTATATATATATGTATGTCATCTATTTATTTTCATTCAATTCAATAAGGAAACGAAAACATCGTTCATGCGTACGTACGACCTACCATCTCCATGAACGGTGTATTTCATTCCTTTTATCGATCTACAATATATATGTATATGATGAATATATATTATATATAAATAATTTTTTACATTCTATAATTATTTAAATCAGGATATAAGTAATAATATCATGAACGACAAGTTAAAACACATACGATAAATCAAATGATTTTACCCAAAACACTGCTTTAACATGGAATTTACAAAATAACGGGTAATATAAAGTCATAAGTGAAACACATATGATATAATAACAATGAATATGATTATTTAATAAGTCAATGACATTATTTAAATCATTATACAAGAGGTTCGGATCCATACGAAGCTTATCAGACCTAAGGTAAGGGATAATTATTCAAATCTCATTCTTATCCATGATTGTTTACTCGAAAGTATTTATTGGGGGTTATGTTTATTATCCATGTCCATATTCTCTCGAAATGTTTTCATAAAATGTTTAATTTACTTACATGTATTTTTAAGACATTTTTACCTGTTTATTACTTTTACCATATCGTATGGAAGGAATCATTCTTTTGTTTACCATACGAGGTACTTTTTGACTTTTCCGAAAAAAGTATGAGGAGATTGTTATAGTTAACTTATATGGTGTGAACGGATTTTTACGGTTTTATAAAGCCTCATTTTAATGAATCTTCCTCCAAAATATTTCATGACTATTTTCAACAGAAAATTTTTCTTTTAAAATTGCATGACATTTTGTGAAAACAAAATTATTTTGAAGAAGAAAGGATATTTTCCTCAAGAATTCATTTCAAGTGTTTTATCAAAACCATTTTCCATCTAAGATGAAATTATTTCATATGTGTATGTTTCAAATATAATTTCTCTATGATTTACATGGTTTAACTTTTCTTATTATGAAATGATATCCATTTCTTTTATATAGATTATGTGATGATGGGATTATGTTTATAAAACCCATTTTATTCGTTGGGTTATTATGAATGATGTATGTTTATTTTGTGGAAAAAGTAAGAATGATTTAATTATTAGATGGGTGGGACCTATATCTCCCTCCAATGCATTGGGTAAATATTTATATCTCATGAGATAGACATGGCTGGAATGGCAAGTTAAACTGGTTCAGTAAAACAGGACTAGAACAAGGAGTGAACTCGATTCAAAAAGGGACTTTGTCCCCTAAGATGGTATTGACAGCAATGCCTTGGCTACTATGGAAATCATATCATGTGCTTAATGGTTTCCACAATTAAATGTTTTATTCCCATGCTATTTTATGATGATTAATGTTTCTTTATGATCTATGCCTTATGTACTACCATGTTTTATGTCACTGCTCAATATTTTGATGTTTAAACATTATGTTCATGTTTTTAAATTTAAATATATATGATTTGTTTTATTTTATCCATGAATACCCTTACTGAGCATTTGATCTCACCCTTTATATGTTTTATTTTCCCCATGATATAAAGAAAGGTTTTAGGTAAGAAAAAAAAGGGGAAGATCTTTATGGGAGATGTTGAAGATCTTTCACCACGATTAGAAGATTACGTTTCGAGTTTCCAAAGACACTAAACTATTACGGTCCTTGTGTGTCTGTTTTGGTTATTTATTAAGTATTCCACAAAATTAATGTAATGTGCATGTACGTCAAGCTTTGGGTCTCTACATTTGCAAACCCCCAACCATTACAATGTCATTCACCCAACTTTTTCATAGTGTCTCTTTTCATCCAATACATTTTCATGAATGTTGAGGTCCCAATGTCCCTATACACATCCAAAACTGGACAATTCAGACCACAAATTCCCTTATGATTGGTATCATCAACCCTTCTGTCCTCCCCCTTTTTCCTAATGCATGGTGTAAACCCTACCTTTTATATTTACACTAATAATTTCCTCCTGAATTACTATTTCTCCTAATAATAGGAACCCAAACACCAAGACTCCAGATTTCGACTCCTCTACCACGGTATTTAAACCATTCATCACCCAATGGTGCATGACCAGAAGATATGAAATCCCAAATGGTTGCATCATCAATGGAAACTACCCACATTTGGTGGTTTGGATAACTTATAATGGATCTTCTTGTCTCGCCTATAATGGTCTCCCGAGGTGTAGGTCCTTCAAAAATCCATGTTTCATGATGTAAAAATACATAGACCAATTTCCATGTCATGTGATCTTATACAACGTGACAACATCATTATCCCATGATGATATACTATAGTTATACACTATGAGATGAATATAGGATTCCCCATGTATAATCATCATGGGATTAAACCTCCATCACCTTCATGGGATGAACCTCCTCATTTGGTCCGCTTCTATGTGTAATACCAACTCCATACCTCTTTGATGCCCCATCTATGATAGGAGTGTCATTATCCTATGACGTTAAACTGCATGGACCAGTGCCATCACAATACCATAAGTTGTGGCATTGAACTACATGGGTTATGATCCATTACTCTTAAATTGTGTATGTAAGTCACCTCTATGAGGTTCAATCATAATATCTCAAAAAAAGGATATTTACCAGAGGATCTATCATGACACCCCAACAGTCCCACCAAATCTGCATGTCTTCCCATTGAAAAATGGTAACCCTGTAGTGTGAACATATTCCCCACTGAAAGACACTAAAATCCACCAACCTCTCTGTAGTTTAAAATCACCCCCCCATACGAACACACACAAATCCAAATACCAATCAATTGTATAAATATATTCCCCATGGGAATACAGAAAAACCAAGCTACTCATCCATAGTGTAAACATCTTCTCCAAAGAAACACACTAACATTCTCATATGTGTCCCCAAATTATGTTAAATATATTACCAAATTGTTTCTAGAAGATGTTAAACCAGTTTCCACCATAAATATCTACCTTATACAATAATACTATGATACTTACGGTAAAAATCCCATGATTCCTTATGCCCCTAGCATCAACTACCACATGGTCGACATAGGATACCTTGGGTTCATTGCCTAAGATGTCACAAGCAAGAGATGCCTCAAACCACAATAGAGGAATACTTTATTTATTCTCAACACATCCAATTCTTATAAATGATCAAATATTCCTTATGTTACGATCTAATATGACTGTAGTTTTCTTCCATATCGAGACAACTAAAATGTTGTTAACCAATGACAACCCAATAATGAGTTTCATGAACATAAATTACATATTTGAGGTAGATGCAGACTTTTAAAAGATATCTAAAGTGGAATAAATTGAAGGAGTAATCAACATACCATCATCCTATATCAATCATGGAGCCAATAATACCAACCATAGTGATGAAGGATACACACCTTTGGAATGCAAGAATGTAGGGAAATAAAACATGTGTCATCACCATGACACGATTACCTATAGGAATGTTTCAGAAACCAATTTGAACCACTGATTCAATATTTATTCTAATGTACACTTCTCATGATTTGTTCATGTTATATTCAATATTATATAATTATTCTAATTTATCCATCTATAGGGCTATGGTTACTGGGAACCACATTATAAACCCATGGTATATTTGTTTTCTGACAATGAGATTCTAAATTGTCTTATTTTATTGGATCTTAAAGATTATCCTCTATCACATAGACCACCTCTATATATATATATTAATTCTTGAAGATAATTTCATTCATTCACACAACTACAATCCTCTATCTTACTAGATTACATCCTCCTATTGCTATATTCAAATGATCATCTTTGAGAATACCCAACTGGCCCATGTGTCATTTCTAGGATTATGCTATACATTGAAAAAATCCCATTTGATTCTATATTATCTTGTTCTCACTCAACATCCCATCACCTAGAGTTACTCAAGAATGATTTCATTTTTATAGGATAATCCAAAGGATTCCTAGAGTTTGAAGTGGGACCTGTCTCGTGGTGGTAATTTTCTAATAAATGGGTGTGGCCATTCTAGGTTTATCAAAGCTCTAAATACTCATTGGATTATAGTAATTTCATTAGTATATATTAGGAAACATGGATCTTACGGAATATAATTTACCATTGTTTGGATAATCTTTGAGAATTTAATAGTTTATGATGCCTTGGTACCATATATATTAACCTAACCAGAAGTGAGGTTGGGCTCACCATATGGACATCCACCAGAATAAAATAATACATGATATTAGGGATTTTTGGATAAATTATTCTAAACTATGACCATTTGGGATGACCATGAACATACACCAAACTTATCTTAGGATATTCTCATAATAATGAGGAATTTGAAGACTGATATGGGCATACACTCAATCAATTCCACCAAAGACTATTTAATAAATTTTCATTATTTATGTGGGTATTGAAAACAATGCTAATAACTCATTATTTTACTTATTAATAGGTCTTAGATAGTGAGGGACCATACAAGTCCATTCATGAGGTTCAGTAGTACACCTCATGGGGATACATTGTGGAAATAGGTGTGTCCACCTGTCATTGGGATGAAGGTTTTTTGGAAATGTTTCTGAATTGATGGATCAACCCGTATTGGGATACATATTTGGGTGTCTGTGTCAACACATTATTGATTCTTGGTTGAATGTAATAAATTATAACTCTCAACATAGATGATCCAACCATCTCCTATCATTAACAATCCCTTAGACACATCTAATAGGAAAATTCCCCAAACAGGATATTGAGCCTCTCCAAATTTTATTTAGCTGGATAGGTGGGAACTACCAGGGTTACAAGTATCAAAACAACATTAAGATTATAAATTACCCATTTCAACCTAAGATGATAAATATATCATGGGTTATGGTAATGTTACTAGACATTGATGAGGTTGTTGATATGTTGAGAAGCCACCATAGTTTTAATCTTATTCTATTCCCAAACCATCTAGGATGATTATAGAAAATGGTTGTGGTTATAAGATAATTTGTGTAAAATATAACTTTGTGATGGTGTTTTTTATCTCTCTTGGATGAACTAGTCAGTTGAAAACCAGATTCACCTTAGATGTTTTCATTCAAATTTTATTGTAATCATAGGGTTTCTTCTATTCATTTTTTTCATGAAATGAGAATGGCATCCAAGGCTAATTCATCAATATTTTATAATGATTAAATGTGAGGATACTAGTTCAATGATTACCTTACCACCTCCTACTTCTCAAACTTATATGTATAAAAAATATTCCCTATCCTTTAGGGAATTATACTCACCTGTTATATAAATCCTACTAGTTTCGAGAATAAATAAACTATATGCCTCTTTGAACCCCTTCCTTATTGATATGATTGAACTAATTCAGGACCCAATAATCCATTCAATAAAGTGTTCCCATCATGGAAAAAATTAATCTAATGAAAAGATAGAGTTTTTAAAGGCATTTGGCCTCACTATACAAAGAGTTAATGATTCCATAATCCAACGATGGTTAAAGTGTATTATTAGTAGATGGAGAGTAACCCAAGACACTTCATTTTCATCATTTTTGGCCTAACAATTCCTTACATAAGAATTATTTAAACCTGAGTATATCTTATTCATCATTCCTAGTGCATTTTTTCCTCTGAAATGGTATCTATACGTAGGGTAAAATGATGATAACCTTGGAAAAGTATTAATCCTTTAATAACAGAAACCCATTTAGAGTAAATCTGAATGCAAGGAAAATTCTTCAACCAACGTTTACCCCAACCTAGTGTAAGAAGAATAAATTATCAGTGATTATATAAAATCATGTATTGAATAATCATTACTTAGAAACAACTACATACTCATCTTATGGAACTTCAAAACATTGATGATAAAATTTTCTACTCAAATCTATGAGGGATGCCTCTGAATTTTTGTAGAAAAAAAAACATAAATCCACCTAGTTGTGTGATCAGATGAAAAACATAGATTCATAGATATAGGAACACTAAGTGCTTTTATCTAACATGAATTATTTTATTTGAAAGGAAACATCATTAACATATACCATTAAAACTAAGGTTCATAAGTTATCCTCTTCGATCGCGGTGCATCATCTGCTGGAGATGGTAGAGGAAACAAAATGATCAAGGATTCACAATCCAATAAAAGCCTCTTTCTATACTCTAATCGATCTGGATGACTTATAAGAGTGGATTTTACTATGACCTTACTATATTTCTTTCATGGAATCATGAGTGAGACTCCAGAATGTTGAGATGCCTCATTTATTAGTTTGAATTGTTAATAAATAATAATTTCAAGTCTCATATTTTGTTTAATTCCTCTTATTATTTTACAATATGTATGTCATATTAAAAACTTAATATCATATATTTCATTAAACACATCAAGATTGTTTTCATACTAGGCAATGAACCAAAATATAAAATCAAAATCTTGAGTCATAATGAATTCCTCCTATGAATGACTCATTAATGAACATCAATATAAAAAACATTATTGATGTGTCATATCTAGAATTTTGGAATCATCTAGTTTAAATGGGTGACTTTGGTGATTATTTTATAGAGAGAGTGTGTGCTCTAAATTTTTCTTAGGCCATGCTGTAAGCGAGAATATATCAGCTGCTACTAGGGCTATGTTGTGGTACCCAAAAGAATTATGCCTATTTTATTATTACTCAACCTTTTCCTATGTTTTTTATGAGGAAATCCTAGTAGGAATATACATGATTTTTTCTTTGGCATACCATTGTGGGATTTTGACCCATCATGTTTTATGACTCATTTTTTAGTGCCTCATTTTTCCTAGATCCCTCAAGGCATGTTCCTAGTGAGTAGAGAGTAAACTTTCTTCCAATGTTTTCTTTGTTATTTTTATACAAAATTGTGTGTTTTTTCCTCTTTCAACTTTTATTTTAAGGTCATGAAAGTCATACCAATATAAAAAATGTTTATTTTTGAATAGATTTGACCTATGAATGTTAAATGTTTTGGCCATATTGATCGGACCATCGATTATTTTTGTTTAAGATCATATAGCTCAAGAGTCCTATTATACTAGTTTAGATCAAATATATCCCAACCCTTATGGTTCTTTATTTTAGTGTTATATAGTTTTTACATTCTAGTGTGATAGTTTAGGTTCATATATACCGAATATTCGACTTCTATAGTTTAGGGTAATATATCTTGGAATTTTGTTTACTGTAGTTTAGGGTTATATGGTTCATACCTTATATTGTTGTGTCTTATGGTCATAGAGATATGAACATATTTTTATATGAAAAAACCGCTTCTTGAATGATGGACTCATAGAAAGAGTGAACTATGTCTCAAAGATCTTGAATCAGGGACGATGAAATGGGGAAAACATGTTTTGGATGCTCACAAATTGGTTTGATGTAATGAACTCTTTTTCAATGTTTCATAGGATCCTAAGTATCATATGTCCATTATAAAGAAAAGTATTCCTCTATTTGAAGAGTCAAGTGACATTATGTTGATAAAAATCATACATTTTCTAGAAAAGGGGTCCATTGAAGCAAAAAAACTCGTTTTCATGTGTTAGAGATGATTTTCAATGATTTAGAAACATATGACATGGATTAGGTTATGGAGGATGAAAACACATGATGAGTTCTAGAACCCTACATCGTTTTCCAGGTTATAAATGGTCAATATTCATGAATGGTTCTATATTTGTACATTCATTCTCAAGTTATGAAAGATGATGTTTTATTGAAGGTTCAGTCACAATAAATCCTTTCATGGGTTACTGAGGAATAATATTAGTTCTGGATCCACGTATCCTCATCTCAAAGATGGGTTAGGTAGATGTTGAAACAATATTGAAGAGGTCAAACCCAAATTGATATTTTGATTATGGGTTGTGTTAATTACATCTAATGTAATTTGAACCATGTATTTTGTGATGGAACAAACATGTCTAGGATGATCACAAAACACACAGGCGTGTAAAGATCCACTATGATGTTTTTAGGTCTCATATGTAATAAGGGTACCTTTTACAAGGAAAATATGCCTCTAGTTTATGATTCAAGGGTCCTTATTCAGATCCAACCACTGCCAGGTCAAGGAGAGGGGTCCCTTGAATATGGACACACACCATTCCATGGGCTACAGAATATTAGAGAAGATTAAATAACACGAATAATGAAGTATAATATAGTTAAAAGACTATCCAATCAGTGTTTTCAAACCCTAGGGTAATTTCCTGGACTACCATGCAAACATGACCTTTGGTTTATGTTCTTATACCATGTCATGGGGTTTAGGGTCTTGCGATGAGTACCATGAAAAGGTTCAAGAATGAATTAACAGATCCATTCTTTGAGAATGAGTATGGTATATGATGGTATTAAACTAAGGATGTAAAATTTACGTGAAATAGTAATATTATGAGTTCTATAAATCAAAATCAAGTTATTTTTTATTTTATGAGAAATAGAGACATGTGGGAGTAGATCGACCATTAGTAATGGAAAAAACCATAATGACACATAGTCAAGAAAATAGATCTTGGGTTTAATGGGGTCCCTTTCTCCACAACCAAAACATCCCCTAGGACACAAGATATGTAGAATTGTGTTATTAACTAGTTGATACAAGAGGGTTACATATAGATTATTCAATCCTAATTACCAGTTTTCTGTAACTAAAAACCCAAGAAGAATGACTCAAGTTTACGAGATTTCACGATAAGTGTATCAACTCAAGGAATTGATGGATATTGAATCACATATCAAAGAAATGATGTGGGTTCATGGAGAATTTAATATTAAATAAAGGTTCAAACACACTAAATGTTAAATTTGTATTGAAATAATTTTTTGGTTTAATGGATATGGAAAATGATATCCCTAAATACTTTTCTGATCATAATTTTCCAGTGAGTATGGCTCAAATTTTTCAAGGGTTTTATGAAATTCCTTATAAAATTTTTAATTATTTTTATTTATTATCAATCTTTTTAATATGTTCAAGATATTAATATATTATGTAGAGAGGAATTTATTTCTTCTCAGACCTCCCTTGGTGACTTTTCAATCCGATATGTTTGGAGTCTCTTTCACCAGAAGTTTAAGTTGTCATATTTTTTACCATCAAGGGATAGATTTTAAGTTCATATAGATATAAATAGAGATTACAAAGTTTAAGGGCATGATGAAAAGACACATAAAGGGATGTGTTACACAATATCCCAGTTAGGCTTCTAATTTAAAGAATACTACAATTCCATCATTAATTGGGGATAATGGTGACGTAAATCTTGGATCACAGTTCTTAGATCATTAGTAGTGGCATGGGGAAACACGAAATGGATGATTGTAAATATATCTAAGGTTATTGACTCTATTTACATATTTTTAGGTCTTATAGGGATTAGGTTTCTCTTTTATATATCAAAAATACCACTGGATTATAGGTCAAGGGCCCGTATGTATGATCTAATATAGTCTAACAAGCATGGTCTGGAAGAGGATACACCACTCCTTTTCAATGGTTTTGGAAGTCTTAGGGAAACCTATGAAACTCATGACAATAAGTGTGATTTATAGATTAAGATTCTCTAAAATATTATTGATGCACCATGAACCCAAGTTAACCTTAGTTAGGATGGTGTGGTCCTTTGATAAAGAGTGATAATAGATTATGGTATGTGTGGTTTAAAATTATGATGTTAGGAGTCTTATTTAAAGATGTTTAATTTAGTGGGAACAGGGATCAATTATCAAGAAATTAAATATCATTCACCATGAACATATACTATTTAGTTTAATTTCATATAACTAGGGAGAATGTTTTATACATTAACATCATGTGACTAGGACATTATGTGCCAGTGTGATAATTGTGTAATGTATCTTTTGATAAACATTTAATTGAACAAATGAATTCAAATATAGGGTATGTTTTCATCCATACATATATATTAAAATTAAATATTCATATTATGGGGGAACTTTTCATAGATATTACTCATACACAAGAAAACCATAGGTAAATCTGACTCATATGTAAGTAACGTGATTCAGTTTAGCTCAATAATTCAAAATAAGTTTATGGTGTTGCAAGGTAGACCATTTATGCCTCTCATATTTAGTAATGATTTTTCCTATGGATTAACCAAAAAAACCACTATGATAACATAATTCATGAACATTATTAAAAACAAGTGATGAGTGTGGAATAACCCATATTTATTTTGGCTATGGGTGCATGACTATGATGTTAAGATGTCTTGGTGCAGTGAATGGATGAGGCATGTTTTGAATGATGGATGACTTGATCGATATCCAAGAGGATTTAGTTGTATGATAGTTTTTTATAGTTATACTTCCCTTATATTTTATTATTTATCCCATGTGGGAAGGATTTTATCCATAGAAAACCCTTTCAATGAAATTCATTTTCATATATCTAGCTTATATGTGGAGGGAATTTTTTTTTTGAAACAACAACTAGGAATAGTATATAGATTCTTGTTGTCACTACATATCCTATGAAAATATGAATTAGGTCACTGGGATTTCTTTCATGTCATCCCACATAGGTTGAACTCAGATGTGGGGAAGGGAATTTTTTTCTAACAAGACAGTGTATTTGTGATTTTCCAGTACATATATATGGATCATTTGTAGGAAAAAATAAATAAGTCCAAACATAGTGAAAGTCTATTGGGGATGGAAAGTATCACTATAATGGTTTCAAACACTTAGATAGAAGTTGGAATTATTTGATCGTATATGTATATTTTTATTTTATTAAAGGCAAATTTGGTTAGAAGAATTGAATTGTGCATCATCACATAGATCTAGAACGTGTGTTGGGGAGAAAAAAAAGGGTACCTCTATTTCAAGGACTACAGATGGTCTCACGATGGAGAATATTGGTGTCCCTAAAAATCCTATATGGAAAAGAACCATGAAAAACATATTTCATGGGTAATGTTTTTCCAGCACCAATATTAATATTACGTAGGAGAATGTGGCATACCACTCCTTAAAAGATAAGTTATCCACATTCATATAGGTGCATGTTCCCTAATTTTGGTCAATATCATAGAGGAAAATGGAACTCATATTGGAAGAGGATGTTATTGAAGTTGGAATCTTCACATACTTCAAACAAACAAGGGAGATATCCCTTTATAGATATCATGAACTAAGGATTTATTTAATGGGGGTTGTCCTATAGTTGGGACTGAGATAACAATCCTAGGCGTCACTACGTATCATAATAGGTCAAGAATAAGGCCACACCATATTCTTCTATAATATTTTCTATACAAATATCAAGATAATATGTTGGATAAAATGATAAAAGTGGAGAATTATCTCAAACATTTTGGTTGTTCTTTGGATGGGAGATCCTTCAATTTCATTGTATCGTATATATATAGTCTTCGAGATACATGTAATTCTTAAAAAAAATCGATCAAAGACTTGTATTATATACATGAAGAGGGAATGATTTTCATTATTTTAGGGATTGGGATGTGAGATCTAAGCATCACTACATATCTGATACAGATATTAATCAAGATACATGTTGTTCGTATGAAGATAATTAACTACATATATTTGGTTCATATATTGGGAAAGGAACATTTTTTAACATTGAGGTTAGTCCCATGATGTGGGATCCAGGTGTCACTAGCTATCTAGTATAAATAGGAATCAAGACACATGTAGTTCTTATTGGGTTACCTTTAAAAAATGAACTCATGTGTAGAGGAAAGTGAATTTTATTCCAGACACAAGTTTCGAGATGAGAGAGCCTATGTTGAAATCACATGTTCATATCTGAATCATACATTGGAAGGATAATGTTTGTATTTTTTTAGGATGATGGTTAGATCCATAATAGAATAGTTTTACATCACTATGTATCCATAAAAATGGGAATCAAGAATACATGTAGTTATTTTAAAGGATTAATCCATTCTTTGAGATAGCTTTTATGGAAGGAATTTCATGCATTAATTCTTTAAGGCATAGGAAAACCTTGCATTGAAGTCCTATACATAAATCTATCTATCCAGTAGTGAAGAAATAGTTTTTGATGAGTGGGAAATTCTTTTTAGTTTAAAATCATGTAGGGTAGATTTTAAACTTATATTTTAACATCACACGATAGGGGCCTCATATTAGTTTCATATGGGTGCAACATGCATACGAAGTGTAAGAACCTAGTTATTGTGATGGGAAAGTAAATTCTCAACATTGATAATTTAAGTGTTAATCAATGAGATAGGATGATGGAATTTTTTATTTTGGGTTTGAAAAGGTGGCAACTTATCCATTTAGAATTTATGGATGGCCAAGAGTAACGTATATATGCATCTGTAAATATCCCAGAAGAATTGGAATCAAACCATACTAAAGTAATTGACATAATTTCATCCTTTTGATGATTAGGATTAATAATATGTCATTTATTTAGTGAAGGAATGTGCATCGTGGCCTAGGTTACGGATTTTGGAATCATTATGTATCCAATGTTGATGGTAATCAATATTCCATATAGCCCAGATGTAAGGGCCCCGCATAGATTATTCTTGTGTATAGGGGTGTTTTTATAATTTTTTGATTGTAACTTGAAATTAATAGTCCTATAGGGGAATTCAATATATATTTAACTCTTTCATAGAGGAGGGGAAATTTTTTGTCCTATCCTAATATGGGGATGGAGAATTCAACCTTATTGTGTGTTTATAGATAGTGTACACATACCACATGTCCATTTATGGATTTGGCTCACATGTGGGTAATGGATCCTATAAAGAGGCCCAGTCTTCGAAATTTTATGTATTTCATGATAGACCTAATTTCATACAATTTATCTCTTTATGGAAATAAAAATCAATGGATAATTTTTATGGTCACAAATTTTTGAACAAGAGTTTTTTTTCCCGAGGATTGTTGGATTTCACAAGGGATTGATGACCCAAAATGAAAGGGTGCACGAATATGATGTTATAGTATTACATTGATAATGGGTATGAAGAATATATGTATAACATTGAGGGTATTAAAATATAATTTAATTTCTTTTAATGGGTTGGTAAATCATAACCCAAGAATATTTGAGTTAATGGGAAGTGGAGACCGGTGAGTGTAGGTCAACCATAATGAATGGAAAAAAACTATTGTAGTTCACATTTATTAAAATTTATCACTAGTTTAAGGGGTCCTTTATTCTAGGACTAAAATATATCCTAGGACAGATGCTTTAAGGAATTGTGTTATTCTCTAAAGAATCCAAACTGGGACCCTTCAAATTAGTCAATCCCTTCTACCAAAACAATATTGGGGAGCTAATAGAATTTGTCAAGGTTCATGAAATTCCTAAAGAATATGTACTTACTGAATCTATTGGTACTAAAAAAGATATCAAAGGCATTAATTTGGTTCATGCATAATTGATAATTCAAGAATTTATTTAGACCCATAAATCTAATTCCAATCTATACTGAACCCATTTCGGGGGAGAAGGGATGGTGTATGAAATTCATGAGTACGCAATCATCAGAGGAGGTGATCTTCTAAATTTGAATTCATCATGTCCTGTAGTTTGATTTCATGTGACAAGTAATTAATTCCCTCTCATTGAAATAAGTGTTTATCAACAGAGCTAATCAATGATACTTTCTAGATTTTCTAAGATCACGTGATTTATTTTCAAAATGAGAAACAAGAGATGACCGAGAATTAAATTGAATTGCATGAGTGGGTATGATAGGGAACATGTGGTGGAGTTTTTCATTTCAATGTGATTAAGAATCCCCAGAAGGATTTAGATCTCATGGAGTGACATATTTTTAAATAATGAAGATTCCTGGTTGGGCTTTAAATAAAATATCAAAACATCATTAAATTCTTCAAGTATATGTGAATCAAGACACACGTATTTCTTACATATTGTCCATATGTAGATCTATATCTTATATAGGGATAGGGAAATTAATTTTATTCATAGATTTCACTCATGTATAATGAATTTTCAATGAAGATGTATCCTATATCGAGATCGAAGGAATCCTGATGTGAATGAGGTCTCAGTTCTAGTAATAATTGTTATATTTTTTTTTCTGGTGTCAAGTTATTAAAGAGAAATAAATTTGGGATAGTAAACCTATAAATAAGATTCCTCTTATATGGATCTAGATGTTACATAAAAGGGGAGGTAGGTCCCAAAAGGTAACCACATATCATTAAATTTAAATTCATACAACTAATACATAGTTGATCATCTATTTATAGTAATGCAACAGGGACCTTGGATACTATGTAGTTTAAATTCATTCTTCCAAGACTTAGGTGCATGGAGGAAATTATGAAAATAATTTATTGATAAACCTTTCATTAGTATAGGTATTATAAATTCCTCATCCATTTTAGATAAGTATTGTTATCTTTTAAAATAGAGCTTTTATATATCATAAGTTCCCTACGACTTATGTTCAAACCTTGAGGGTTTATTTCTTGTTATTATCAAGGCTCAAAGAATAAACACCATTTCACCTTGTAACAATGAGTTATGGTGGACCTTCTTGTTGAAGGTGTGGAATTTGGTGCCCTAGAACCAACTTTTTATACTTCAGGATAACATTTATTTATTGTATTGAATAATAATAAACACTTTAGAACATCAGGATTATTCTTTTATATAACATATCATGTAATTATATCCTAAGAGTAGCTATCACACTGAATCTTCATAGCAGTTCCCCACTATGATGAGAGCCCAAAAGTTCATTGATCGTATTATTAAATGTATATGGTCTATATTCTAATGAAATCAATTGAGGGACACATGTGATACATGCTCTCATAAGTGGAGAATTATAGGTCTTTGGGGAACCTTCTCATAGTGTACACCCTTGGTAATATACAATATAGCATATTATGAGAATGGGACATTAGAGTAGGAACTCCATATTTATATGTGGATTTGGATCTTCTTATCTATGGGCATATTTATTTATCCATAGACTATAATTTTATTATTAATTATTGTTACAAGTTGAGTAATTTGATGAATTAATTAAAACTGAGATCGCATATATTTTCAGTGAGGTATGATACATAGGGTGCATCACGAGTAATATGTTATTAAAATATAATGATAGAAAGTAATTTTCCCTTTATTTTCATTAGTAGAAGCTGATATCTCAAGACATTTGATGGAAATGATATATCCTAAATTAATTCATATCCATGGTGTTCTATTGGAATGTTTCACTTTTATAATTTCAAAGAAAGAGACATCAAGCATATAGGTTGATGTCACCAACATGAAACCATCTTGATTGGAGATATCATGATAAAGGGATTATATTTAATATTGTAAACCTATAAGTGGTATAATCTCATAGAGTAATTAACTTATTTTCATATGGCTATCTTGGAATATCGCTAGACTCTAACCTTGGACATTAGGAAACATAGCCTAATGCCTCGAAAAAAGTGACCTAGAGGGTCAGAAACTAAGTGTATCCAAAATATTATTTAAAAAATACATTATTATTTATTATTTAATAATTTGAATAAATATTATTCATGTATTTTATTTAATAATTATTCATGTTTTCTTGATCACTTATACTCAATCGCTGGTTATTCGAGAGAATATTATGTGAGTAGAATATTTAATAAATATTTATCTATTTTATATTGAATATAATATATATTTATTTATTGGTGAATAATGTATTGATATTTATTTATTGAATAAATATTCATTATTCATGTCCTGAAAAATATTATGGAGGAATTGTGTACTGTGTTTAATGGTCTGGTGAGAAATTATATATACTAAAAATTATTTAAATAAATAAAATTTTATATTAATTCACGATTTTAGCACATAAAAATAAAAATAATAATAATTATTATAATAGAAATAGGGTTTTGTGATGATTAAATAAATAATAATCTGATCTATTAAAATTATTTATTTACAACCCCATCTATAAATAAAACCAATTATATTATATTTACATTAGAGGAAATTAATTTTTTTATTATGCACAATGAAATCTAGAGTATCCTATCAAAGAATGATAGATCTCCCTTCTATGAGAACTCTCTCAATAATAGAGACAAATATTTCTCCACCCTCTCCTTTCAATTAAAGTTATATCAATGAAAATCCTTTGGAATTGATGCTCGATGTGATCTAAATAGTATAACATAAGAGTTATGATGAATCATTCTAGCTCTTGAAGATTCCTATATGGACGTTATGAGATTTGTGGAACATATACAGATAACCAAAAGTGGGAATCTAATCTTGATTCCAATAATTCAATGATAGTATAACATAGATCCATTTTCAGATATATAAATGAAGATTGAATTTCTCATTATGTAATTATTTAAATTCGTAAATTAATTATAATTAATATGTGATTAGCTTACTCTTTGGGTTCAACTTTTTTTCTATATTCAATATTATTTTATTCAATTCCATTTGATCATAGAGTTTATCACTGTGAAAATCTATTATTAATCATTGATTGTGAGAAAAAGAAATATTGTGTATGACCCATAAAACATTATTTCCATGAATAGAACCTTCATGTATTTAATGGAATGAACCTTATATCAAATTAATTTATGAAAATTATGTTTTTTCAATTTCTGAGGAAAGTTCATAGGAGTTTTTAGGTGTTTTGTTAGAAAAGTATGAGTTTTCATGATAGATGGACAATTATGGTGATATATCCTTTCTAGCGGTGGATTTTTCTGGAAGAAGGTCATTTATAATAGTTGATAATTCCTGTGGTATGTCATTATAGTAGTAAGAAATTTATGATAGCAGTCTATTTGGTGGTAAATCATTCACGTATATGTTCATTATGTTGGAAGGTAATTTTTTGATGGCAGGTCATTCTATAGTAGGTTATTTGTGAAAGCAGGGAATTCAGGAGGTCTGTAATTCTAGAAATAGGTATTTATAGAGGTAGTATATTTATAATGGTTCTTCATTCTAGCGGTTGGTCATTAAGTTTGCAGGTCATTTCAAGTGGTAGTTTGGTGAACAATGTTTCCTGTTTTTCCAAAATTTACTGATTTTCCATTTTGACATCTTTTATGATAAAAACAATTGGTTTAATGTCTTATTTATTAATTTTTTAAGACATTTCAAAGGATATTAATCATATATTAAATTTATAAAATGTTTGAATACCTTTTAAATTATTAAAACACCTGATTTTTAGGAGATCTTCTATCAAATTCCAACATAAATAGAATCAAATCTCATATGATTAAGATCAAATCTTTTTACAGAATTAAACATTAATTCATTAATTTGGAATTACTTTTTCTTGATATAGGTTGTTCCAAATCCTTATTACCTTGGAGTCATGGATCCCTAATACAGTAGTTATTTTGAGATCCCTCGAATATGTTCTTGCATGTATGTACATCCCCTATTTTGGTGCATCACGTTTTGGAAAAGCTTCTTCTTCCATGTTGGAATTCCTTTATTTCTCTTTATGTGTATCATGTGGAATTGTATTATTAATCTTATATATTGTGAATATTGTTACACCCCAACCCCAAAATCCCATATCAAGTGTATTATTTTAAAACATCAGCATGATTTCAATGAATCAAGTCTCAATTTATTGATCAGTTTAGCAGTCTTGGAAAATAGATTATATACACGAAATTTATATTAAATTTTCTAACATAAAACATATCATATACAATCCATTAATAGTTCTATTATTCCCCTAGCTTAACCCTTCATATGAGTCCGAATATACATCTTGAAATCCTAGGAAAATAAATCATCAGAAAGGTGTGATCTTAGATTCTTAACAATGATAAACAGTATAGGAGAAGTTACCATAAATAAGTATAAAATTTAAGGCGAGGTATAAAAATGAATCAGAAAACCTTTAAACATAAACATCAGCATAATTTTGAAAGAATAAATCAAATAATTCAATTTAAAATTTTACATATATATTCTAGTAGTCAAATAATCATATATAATATAAATAAATAAACTCATAAAGAGGGAAGACATAAAGTCAAACATATGAAACTTACCATCAAGGCCACATCCAATAGTTCTAAAAAAATGGTTATAACCTCATCCAAATTCATATATGAAACCAATTGGCATATACACAAAAAAGTCTATATCTAGTTGGTCTCATGTGTCCTACTGATGCATCGAGGGGCTATAGTGGTCCCCTCTCTACATTAACTAATTCCAATTAATTCCTTTTATGAAAAGAGTTAAACACAACATAAACATTCATATTAAAACAGGCATACGAAATTCCAATAATTTAATCATTAAACTTGAAAGGTTTAAAAATATCACATCCACATTCAAACATATCACAACTCATTAAATATAATATGGATGATTTTATTATAATAAATCAACCTCAATCAGTAATTAAATTCAAAAAAGGACGTTGACATAGTTGAAAATAATCACTAAAACTCTTTCAGAGGAATACCCCATTTTCATTAAATCAGTTAAAAGTTGAACCATTTATAATGTAAGTTAAATTTAATTTCTGAATCAACGTGTCCCATACCATTTTGATGCTTTTTAAATTAATTAGGATTTTAAAATAATCATGTCCATATAAAAAAATAATTAAAATAATTTTGAAAACCTAAAAATTAATAAAATAGATTTAGAAAAATAAATAATTAAAACATTTAAAATGATGATCTAGT
This sequence comes from Viscum album, assembly GCA_963277665.1. Taxonomy (NCBI): domain Eukaryota; kingdom Viridiplantae; phylum Streptophyta; class Magnoliopsida; order Santalales; family Viscaceae; genus Viscum; species Viscum album. The sequence goes on along the minus strand of OY728162.1, from coordinate 1,359,613,084 downwards.
TAAAAATTCCCTTATATAAAAACATAAAATATTCATTTTGAATACATTTTGATAAAACAAGGACATGGTTGATAAATATGTCGCAGTGAATATATACACATAAAGAATCGCAGTTAATAATGAGATTGATTAATTAACCATTTCCTTAGGTCCGATACACTATGTGCGTAACTGAAACTCATGTATAATGTTTTAAACACATATTACCATATGTTAGAATTATAATAATATTTATGATATCATATATGAATCATTAATGACTTTATATTATGCATTTATAAACAATTACATGTTAATTAATCATTTTCAGTAATAATCGATTTGTGTATTGTACGTGCGTTGACTTGTTATTATTGATCATATTACTTAGATAATGATTTAATTAATTCAAGAATATATAATATTATTTATATAACATATATAATTAAAATATAAATATATATATTAAATATATATATATATTTAATGGAATTCCCCATTCATGGAGATGGTAGGTTGTACGTACGAATGAACATTGTTTCTTTTTTTTATCATATTGAATCGAAGTAAGTGAATGAAAAATATGTACATATATATATATTATTTTATTAGACTTATTATTTAATATATTTTATTATTATTCATAATATTTAGTTTTTTATAATCATTCTTGGATGGTGGACTTAGAAGATGTGTCTCATCGTGTCGTGGAGATAGTAAGTCGTACGTACACAGGATCGACGTTGTCATTTCCATAATTGTAAAATGTTATTGAATTGGATGGTATATGAATTGTAAAAAATAATATTATGTTATATTTTTTATTTATTTAATTTATATTCATCATTACACAAATCTAAGAATAGTATAGAAGGAAAATAGTTTACACAATGAGGCGGAGATGGGAAGTCATACAAACGCACACATGGAGATATTGTTTTTTATAAGACTGGTAAAAGGAAAAATATGGTTGTACCATAATCAAAACAATATCTCATAATATATTATATTCTTGATTTATTATATTAGTATGGAAATGTTTTAGGAAGAAGGAGTATAAAAATTTAAAAAACATTCATAGAAGGGATAAAATGATTACTTCTTCTTCTCATATCTCCTTTTGATTTTCACAAAAATGTATCCTTATATTGGTTTTATGCCAAAATGGTGGAATATAGGATGAATTGAAGGATTTTTTTAAATTTTTTGTTAGGGTATGTATGTTTCAATGTGAATTGGAGGTGAGAATTTAATAGAATGACAAGTTCCCTTTAATAAAAGAGGTCAGGGGAACTTAGGAAACACATTAAATATTAATTTATTATAAATTGATTTTGGGTTTCTAATAGATCCAATGAGATTTAATTCAAAAATAATATGAGTATGGGTATAAATCATTTCATCCAATGTTTTTTGGAGAAATTTAGTCCATGAAATTAACCATAGCTTTTGGGATTAACCCTTAGTTTAATAGTTTAACTCTTACCGTGTCTTCTTGTATTTTAATAATATAGTGTGAATATATTTACTATATAATTCCAAGAAACCTCAAGTAGATCATTAATGAAATTTTTAACATTATATAGGTCATCTTCTTGAATATTATATTTTTTTTATTTTTATATCATTACTAAAAAACTATTTTTTTTAAAAACTCAAATATTTCAATTTTACAACTATTTAGTAATTGATTTTTGTTAAAGTCATAAAAACATTATTCACTCAAACCAAATGCATTAAAGAAATTATAAAATTTCATATATTTCAATAAAATTTTTCTAAAGAAAAAAACATTCCAATTAAATTTATTATAATATTTATATAATCAATTATTTTATTCCTTCATTGATAAGGAAAATATTGCATCATTATTGTGCCATAAATAAATTTAATTATTTAATTACTAAAATTTAAAACATAAAATAACATGATGTATAAATCTTCTTATATTTATATTTAATATTTATATTTTAATATATCACATATATAACTCGAATAAAAATTGTTTTAGTAATAGTATACATGTCTATGTTATATTTCCCATTACTTTAATTTAATTATTATAACATGTCATTTTCACACCCAAGTGGCTCCTATGCGGTCATAAAACTAACTTACGGATGATTATGGTCAGTAATATATAATCCAATATGATTATGACACATGTAAGTGTAGTTTTTATATTATTATAATATTATATTATACCCTTACTTGCCTAATTTACCCATTAACCACGGTAAAAAAATTGATACAAAAGTTACTATTCATAAGTTCCAAAAATGAAAAATACCTATTTAAAAATTTACAGATTTATTATTCCAAATATGGAATCTATATTTTATAATTCGAAACATATAATTTTCAAAAATGATTTGAAAATTAATTCCCATTGTCAAAACTAGAAAGCTGGTTTTTAAGAAATATAAATTTTCAAAAGAATAGCATGTGTTTGTGTCCAATTTCAATGGGAAATAACTAAAAATCATAATAATGTTATTTAATGATTAAAACATAATCCAGTTAAACTTATAAATCAATTAAAAATATAAAATAATTATATAATTAATTTAGAATTTAATACATTTTTGAATTAAAATACTATATTTTTCACTATTCAATAAAATATAAAAGTTCTCAGAAAACTCCAAAAAATTATCCTAACAAAGCTATTATTTCCTTATTCTAGAGAAGAATTTTATTTTATGAAATTTACTATATAAAATTATCAAACACTATATTTAAAAAGGGTTATTTATTAAAAGGCGGAAAAACTGCATTTTATGAAAAATATTTCTTTTATCTGAAAAAGTGATTTTTCCATATATTATGATTAAAAAGAACATAAGATAAAAGATACAATTGTATGGGATATATATATATATATTTTAAATTTCAGTTAATATTATTCCTAATAACTTTTTAAGCAGGTAGTTTTATATGTCAGGGTGCACTTCAACTCGGTGACGCGTATAGCGCAAGCTATTCAATTATTAAGAAGAAACATATTGTGGAAGCTTTGGGTGATACATTATCTCCTACTTCAATAAATTTTATCCTCCCAACTTAAAAATAAAATTTAAAACTAGGGGTTTGACATTTCAAAATATCTTAGTTGTAATCTCCCATCGAAAAATGTATTAATGTGACCCCTATTTTAAAACAATGAATGGTATGTATGATGGTTACTAGAAATTACACATGAAAGGGTTCCGGGTAAGAAAGCAAGGACATGAATGACAAATATAATGATAAATATCTTATGTATAGTGATAGAAATAATTATTTGGAAATTTAACACTCTATAATCCATGAATATATGACAATTTAAGGGAATATCTGATTCATCGGATAAGAAGGTACTAATATTACATTTTTGGTTTTCAAGATCGTTTCCCAAAATATGATGAACATGATAAATAATACTTACATTATTTATATAAAATCTTAACATTGGTCATTCCATGAACAATATCCACTTCATCTCTTATTCAAGGAAGAATATTTTGAATTTTCATTCCTAAAGTGTAGAAAGATCATGAAATTCATAAATAGTATGAAATGTCATTCCATCTATCTCAATAAAAAGAGTTATCATAGGTTATCACATATTCATAAGTCCACATATAGTTAAAAAATACATTATTCTAAAAAACTTTACTACAGTACAACTTATACAATCCATAAATCTATAACCTTAAAATCCTTCCAAAAATTGAAAATTTAGTACTTTAGAAAGAGGTAAACCAAATCAAATTAGAATTTATCTCCCATAACTCATATGGTGTTTCTTGTTTGTCACATTCCAAACATGTAAAAACCTTCAACTTTTATTCTCATGAGTCATGATATCAACATGGAATATCGGATATCCTTATTGAATGCATGTTTGATTCCTTGTTCCAAAAGATGTTGTATTATTCCTTAAGTCCCAAAATGATTTATACATCATTCATGACAGTATAAACCTCTTGCCGACAAGTCCAAAATTAGTTCTCAAAACACTAGTATCATCAAATTTACTTATTGAAAACCATAATATCATCATCCAAACATCGTTATATAAACTTAAGGAATTTTAGAGCCCATGATTAAATCCACAAAAATTGGTTCATTTGTTCATTAGTAGAGGATACGACCGTCTAGACACCAACCAAGTTGTTTCCTGTCCTGATTAGATCTGGATTCTGGTACACCATAAGGTCGACTCCCTGAGGATAGTTTATGTGGATAGTTAGATTATCTCTTGTAGGTTTATGTTGGAGGGAAGGAATTTTTTCTGTTCTATTGGGTATGCTCACAACTATTTTGTTGACATAAGACTCTTATGAACTAAAATTAAGAATTTTAAGATGATGATCTATATGTTATGGATTATTACATTTGATTTCAATGCCATTATTCATGTAGATGAAAAAATTGGGCCAGTTACAAATGTCACATCAATAAAAGATTTTTTAGAATTCATTGAGAAAACTGATCTGGTGGAAATGATGCTCATCGGTTCCATGTTCACATGGTACAGGAGGAATACCAATGGAACAAGAGTGGGCCAAATTGAATGGGAATTTGTGAATCAGAAAATGATGGGAAATTTTAAATCACTCTCATGTGTGAATATTTCTAAAATAAATTCATAACATCATCCCCTTCTGATAAGCTTGTGTGGGAAGGAAAGGGGGATGATAATTCCTTTCAGATTCAAAATGTGTGGGTCTCTCTCAAGCGTATCCCACTGGTTGTTAAAGTGATTTAGAGCCTATATTTCTATAGTGATGGCCCAATGTTATAAATCTCCAAGCATTGAATGATCTAGTTTAATCCCAGGGAATGGAGAAAAGAGAAATTCAGCTCGTTTGATGCTGACATTGAGGGGATTGAATGCTACCTTCATGACATTCAGGTAGAGACTACTAGATTAGATTTCATGGGAGAAATGTTCTGGGGGGATGAAGTGTCTCTCAAGCTTAATAAACTCCTAATATTTAGGATAAAATTAACAGAGACTTTCAAAGTTATATGTATTAATGAAGGGCATTGAAACACAAAAATTTTCAATGCTCTACAAAGGGTCCAGAAAACGAATAGGCATCTATTAATACATAGAGATGGTGATAAAATCCTAGAATGTAGACCGGATCATGCTGATCACATTGTTTCTTTCTATCAGAGCCTTTTCAATATATCATCTAGGATAGATCGGGTGTGGGACACCATTATTCCTAATTTAATTACATAGAAAGACAACAAAAAACTCACATTTCATCCAATGGATACTGAGATAATTGATGCATTGTTTGGCCTAAAAAGATACAGATCTCCTAGGATAGATGATTTCACAAATTTATTCATTCAAAGTCACTGGGATATCATGAAAAATGAGGTTTTCATGCCTGTCAAGAAAGTTTTTATGGATGGACACATCCCTCTAGGATTCAGTGCAAAGTTAATTGTACTCATTCCAAAGGTGGAGAATGATAGATAAATTGGTAAATTTAGGCCAGTTTCCTTGGTAAATTCCATGCAAAAAATTATCACAAAGATTTTGGCTAATAGGATTGTTTAGGTCGTTGAGAACGTTATATCCTAGGATCTGTTTGGCTTTATCAATGGAAGAAATATTCCGGACTGCATCCACAAAGCATTGGAATACTTTAATCTCATCAGGAAGAAAACTAGGGGAGGAAATGTGGACATTAAACTGGACATATGAAAAGAATTTTATTTTATGTATTGGGGTTTAATTAAATAAATCCTTAAAATATTTGCCTTTGGTGTGGTGTTTTTTCAATATATTTTGACATTGATGGAGTCTGGTCATATCTCAATCCTAGTTAATGGGTCACTAGAGGGATACGTTTCATGATCAAGGAGTGTGATACAGGGGTATCCCCTCTCTACAATTATATTCGCTTTGGCTGAGGATTATTTGAGTAGAATCCTAACTAACATGGTTGGAAATGGGAATCTTGCCACTGTCAATGTGTCCATAGGTATACATGCACCTTCTCCCTTGTTCTTTGAGGATGACATTATTTTATTTATACAGGGGGATAGGAAAAACATTAATAACTTGAACAAGATCCTTCTTCACAATGAGAATGTATTAGGGAAATAAATCATTTGAAGAAAATATTTTATCTACTTTGGCATGAAATTTCCAATTGCAAGAAAGTCTCATCTCAACATCAATCTGGGTCTGAGATAAGGTTCTCTCCAATTCAATTACCTTTGGGACCTATAGTTTTGGGGAAAACCTAAGGCATCACACTTCTCAACACCCTTATCCCAAATCACTAAAACTCTCAACTCTTGGAATGGAACATCTCTTTCAATGGCAGGACGTGTGTTCCTTGTCATGCACATTGTTATTTCACAGATTTTTTACCCTCTCATGGTGTACTTGTTTCTGGCATTAGTGATTAACAAAGGCAACTCATTTTTGAAGAACATTGCCTTGATTGGAAGTTTGATGGAAAAGAATCTTCTTACAATGAAATGGATTAAATGATGTATGCCTGCCCAGCTTGGAGGTCTGGGCATTAAAAATCATACTTTGTTTAATAAAGCGTTGAAGTAACAATTCATCTGCTATCTCATCCACAATAACTTTGACTCTCTATAATTCCTAAAGAACTGAATTATTACAAGGATCACTACCAAAAAATGGGGAAATATAGAATCTTCTATTTGGTTGGGACTGCATTATGTATTTCATACTGTCATGAGCATTGCTCACTGGGTGGTTACTACTAACTCCTCCCATAATTTTTAGACCACCAACAAGACTATCATGCCTCTAGATGATTGGTTAACAATTGCAGATCCCTATGTTGATAGTAAAATTACTATCAAAGAGAATCTAGAGCATTTGAACGGCCTCATGGATATCATTATCTGCATTGTGGATGGTAATGGTTTTATCGAGCATGAGGACCTACTGTTATGGAGAGAATCCTCCTCTGGTCTTCTAGAATCAAAAAACATTTACCAACTATTCATACAGTGGGGATACAACTAGATTTTCCCCTTGAATCGAATCTGGCTTCTATGATCACAGTTTACTCTAATTGGAGACTTTTTCATTACAAGATACTAGTGGATGGATACCTTCAAAGGATCCATATACCTCTATGCTCAATATGTGTGTTATTCTATCCACACCATGAAGATGTGAACCATCTATTCTTTTCTTGTAACACTGCTACCTCCCTCTATAAAGTTACTCTTTACCTCTTTGAGCTTAAATTTCCTCATACTTGGTCCATTCTAGATTTGTTGGATCTGCTGTCTAGAACTCAGCACCCAATGAAAATTAATGATCTGTTACGCACTTCCTATGTTGAAGTAATACATATTATTTGGAAAGGCTAAAAAAGTTCCATTCACTAACAGACTAAATATCATACGGGTAATGATTTTGTTATTTTCATTATGGAAATACAATATATGGAATCCCAAACCAATGAATATTGTAGCAACTTGGTGAAAGATTTCAGTATCTTTTGGAGAATGAATGTTGCATCAATATTTCCAAGGCCAAGAGGCATAATAGAATTATTCTGGTCGGCATAATTCATTGGATGGTTGAAATGAAACATGAACAGTGCTTCTAGGGGAAATCTTAGACCATCGGTCTTTGGGATTATCTTTGTGTACCCCCAGGGGGAAGTGGTGGAATGTAGTTATGGCTCATTTGGTTATGCCACATCAATCGAAGCTAAAATGATGGTTGTTATTAAGGCAGTAGATTATGTTCACCAGAGAGTTTTGAGCAATATATAGTTAGAATGTGACTCAGTGGTGGTTGTTCAGACCATAAGAGTAGGTAAAAAATACCTCTAATGGAAACTAATAGGTAATTAGATCAATTTCCTTGAAAAGATGTCCTCCTGGAATCATTTTGTCACGCACACCTTTCGGGAAGCGAACTACATTGCAGATTCACTTTCCAATAATGGTGTCTTGGAAGTGAATTGCACAACTGTCAACAATGATCCTGATGAAATGGTACCTATTATTGAATGAGACAAATGTAAAATACCATCTTTCTGCATTGTATAAATCTTTTATTTTTTGTTCAATATAAGATCTTCTACGCTCACATTTATCAAAAATAATATGTTATCCAAATATAATGTTACCCTTAAATAATTTTTTTCCATAATAACTATTCCATATATTCATGAAAATCATTATCGAAAAATATAAAATAAATACTCTTTATATAACTAAAAAATTATAATTCATAGATCCAAATACACAAATACCTCAGTCCTTAAAATTTAATGGTTGGAATGGAATAAGTACTACCTTGGTTTTGAGGTATATTCTTATGATTGGGAATTGATTTGGGTAATTCTCTTGATTTACATAGTTGAGATATTGACCTACAAAACAGTGGGTCACCCTAGGACCATTTTTCCTATAGTGATAGCATTATCCCCTCCATTTGTGGTAGTCTTCAATGTTATTCTTCCATTCTTCTTGACATGTAAGAAACCAAATCTTCAGTCTTCTATTATTGTAAAAATTTGTACATTTATAAAAATTCATATTCTTCTATTGAAATGTGTTAGTTAATCCATCAATGATTTAATTGTTAATAATATATCTTTATAACTGATTCAGCATGATCATAATATCGTTCTCTCCAGTCATTATCCAATTTTGTTGCTCGAAATCACCAGATTGTACATCAAACTCATTGTTAATCCAATTCCTTTTAGTTTTCTATATTAACAAATACCTGAATGTACAGGGTGATAAACACATATCATTGATGAATCCACACAATAAATGGATGTTACATTAAATCTATAATATCTTAGGTTTAATCCATGGTTATTAATGATCATTACAAATATTCTAGTAAGTTATTCTATACTTATCCTCAAATTCTATCATAAGTTTATGATTCCTATTATAGGTTTTCGGAATCTATTTCCAAGTTTGTTTCTAAGCTCCCTTTGATACCAACCGTAACGTCCCAACCCCAAAAGCCCAGAGCGGCTACATTTTTTTTAATAAAATGGTATAATTAAAATAAATTATGTCCCAATGGACTGATCTATTTAGTAATCCTAGAAAATAGATTACATACATGAACATTACGTTACAATTTCTAACCCAAAACACAACATAGACAATCCATTGATAAAACCAATGTTCACTTAGAGAAACACTGTATAACAATCATAAAAACCCTTTAACAATCGTAGGAAAAAAAATAAGAAATGGGGGAGTTTAGATGCTCAGTATGGATAAACAATATTGAGGTAGCTATCATAAATAGGCATAATGTTTTAAGGAAAGGTATATCATTGAAACAAAAGCCTTATAAACATTATATTTTTCATAATAAGGCAATAATAAATCAAATAATTCCATTTAAAATTTCACATATATACACTACTAGTAAAATAATCACATGCATTATCAATAACTAATAATATAATGAGGGATTTCAAAATATTCGAAATCTGAAACATACCTTCAATGCCTTGGCCAATACATTTAAAAATAAATCATTATGGCCTCAAAAAAATAAATATATGAAAATAAATGGGCAACGCCTGAGCCAATTATATATCTAGTTTGTCACATTAGTCCTACTTATGCATCGAGAGGCTATAGTGGGCCAAACCAATCACTTACTAAGTCCAATGCATTCCTCGTATGAAAAATATGGAACAAAACATGAACATTTGTACTAAAAAAATAATATGAAATTCCAATACATTATCCATAAACCATGAATGTTATAAAATTAGCACATTTACCATCAAAAAATAATAACTCATTGAATATAATTTGAAGATTTTAATATAATAAATCATCCTCAATCCAGAATAATATCCAATATAGGATGTTGAGATAGGTGAAAATAATTAGTCAAAAACTTTGAGAGAAATATCTATTCTTTCATGAAATCGTTAATAATATTCACAATTTATAAAGGAATTCATTTAAAATTGAATTTACAATAAATGTGTCCCATATAAATTTGATGCTTCCTAAAGTAATTGACATTGTAATACAATCATGTCCATATAAATAAATACATAAAATCATTTTGAAAACATTGAAATTAGTGAAATATATTTACAAAAATAAATAATTAAAATAATTAAAATGATGATATAGTTAAATATTCCCATCAATTAAACCCTAAAATATTCCTTTTGAATATATTTTTCTAAAACATGGGGATGTATGATGATTATGTCTCAGTAAATACTTACAAATTCACAATCTCAGATAATAATGAGATTAAGGAATTAACCCTTACCATAGGTCTGATACTCTATATTCATGTATGAAACTCCTGTATAATTTCATTAAACATATTATTAACTTATATAATAATAATAATATTTATTATTACATATATGATTCTTTTATGTCCTTATATTACACGTTTTCTAATATTTCCACGTTAATTCTACATTTTGGGTAATAATTGCTTTCTTTATCATACTTACTTTGACTTTTTATTCTTTATCATATTACTTATATAATTATTTAATTACATAACAAATGTATAATATGATTTATATATCATATATATTCATAATATAAATATATATAATAGATATATATATGAAATGGAAGACACTGTTCATGAAGACGGTAGGCCGTACATATGCATGAATGTTGTTTTTGTTTTCTTATATATATATATTTTTATAATCAGTCGTGGTTGGTGGGAATGGAAGATTAGTTACATCGCGTCATGGATACAATAAGTTGTGTGTACGCACAAGGGACAATATCATTTCCTAAAGAGTTAAATGCTATGAAATTTAAATTAATATGAATTTTAATGAAATAATATAATGTTATATTAATTATTTATGTCATTTATATTCATAATTATACCTTTCGAAAGAATTTAAAGCTGAAATACTGATTTCACCACGAAGTGGCGACGATAAGTTGTACATACACATGCATGGTGTTATTGTTTTTCTATGTATAAGTAAAAAGTGGAATATGGATGTCCCATAAAAATAACATCATCTCATCATATATTATATTCTGGAGTTGTTATTTTAGTATGGTAACAAATTATAAGGATGAAGAAGAAGAAGAAAAGAATATTGAATTAATGGAAAACGATTACCTCTTCATCTGGTGTGTAAGAACCCGGTTCTTACTTTTGAGGTATGAGTTTCTTCATTTCTATTTTCCTTAATTGTTTTGGAGAAAATAAGAAAAATGGGGGAAAATCATAAATTTTGGGACTACACGCTGTGTACATTGGCTATGTGGGATAAGGACACAGGGTGTGTAGCCATGTCGGCACCGAAGGGTTTAAACATCGACTAGACGACAAGTAGTAGTCCTTTAGACGCCCTGTAGTCAGTTGGCATGCGAAAACGTAAGGCGGTTGAAGCAGCCGCCAGCTGGGCGATAGTACACACCATGTAGTTGGAAATACACGTCGGGTACTCATGTCGAAAGATGAATAGTTTGGCGGTGCCGGCAGAGGAACTGTTAAATGAGGGAAGTACACGCCGTGTAGTAAAAAGTACACGCGGTGTACTTTTTTTTTCTCGTAAAATGGGAAGTAGCCATCCCTGTTCATAGGATTGACATAGAATAGGATAGGATCTCGGGAGAGGATGGCCGAATGTTCGCGTATACCATTCAGGGTCGTATAAGGTTGGTTTATTGGTGTTTATATTACAACTGTTGTGTGTTTTTGTGTAACGTTGTTCCATGAACCCATGTTGGGGTGTCAGGTGGCTGAGGCCATGGCTATTTTAAATACCTAGAATTGAATAGATAATTCATCTTAATAATAAACTACTATTTGGGATCGTTGCTGGGATCCTGGACCACCCTGAGGGTGCGTTCCTCTGTTTAGCTGTTTGCCGTGGATCCCGAGGGATTGCCTTTAAAGTAATGATTGCAGAATTTCCTTGAGAGGAATTACTTATGTTCTACTTGTTTACATGTTGGGAATGGCCCAGTTACCTATTTAGCCTGATGGCAGAGTTGTGATTAGCCTGTGGTCACTATACTATTAAGCATGTGGGAAACATCTTCCGTGCCTGTGAGAAATAGGCTTTGTGCATGAGGGAGAAAATACATACGCATAAGTGCACAATCTGTTATGCATGTGGGCAATTACCTGCGGGTTGCGTTCCTGATTACCTGAGGGTAAGGTTTGAGTGTCTGTGGACACTAAATATTTACATAGAAATTTATTGTGGTGTTTCATTCATATTAAATGGATAAATTGAATATTAAAATGGCAATATAACTGTTAAGTTAGTTACTTTTGAGTACTATTTAGTTTATTTCATTCACTATTTCACACTATTGTTGCATTTTTACACCCAGTTTGGAACGAGCCTTTGGAGAGTGCCTACTGAGATATAAATTCTCACACCCTATATGGGTCACACTTTTCGGCCCAAACAGATTATGTTTATGCATTTGTTTATAGGGGAAAAAGTCCATATACAAGTACATGATTGTTGCTGGGGTGTAGGAGAGAATGGGACCAAGCATTTGATCATGACGTCGCGGGCTGTACTGTTTTTCTTTTCTGTACTTTTACTTCAGTTGTATTTTATTGATAGTGTAACATGTTCGGGATGTTTTCATAGAATTGAGGCATGTTGCATTGTTATTTATATACTGGTTGGTTATATCTACTGCAGTTGTTTATTTTAGTTATGTATGGTTATATTATTCCACTATTGTTGTATGTTTTATTCTTCCTGTTGCGCTACACATTGAAAAATGAGGGCATAGTTTCCCTACTATTAGACCTGGGCCCTTGCTGCATGTCGGTAGCCTCTGGCCTTTGGGGAGATGCTCTTGAGTTCACGTGGCGAACCGGGTTCGGGGCACCCGTTGAGTGGCACCCAGAACCAGGACATTACAAAGTGGTCTCAGAGGAGTTCTTTTCTTTCATGTACTATTTGGAGCCTTAGTCAGGGATAGGACAAGAACAGTAGTTGTTAATAAGTTTTTCCCGGGCGTAGCTAACCTGTGTACTAGGAAAATCCAGTCTACTTTGTATTTTTTTCAATTCTTTTGATTTTGGAAATTTTACAGTTGATTTGATTTCACCATTGGTTGACGCACTTGTGATTGTGTTGTTTATATTTTATCCATGGGTTCTCATTAGTTGCAACCTGATGAGATGCGGGTATTCCATCTCATGTATCATTTAGGCACATTATACGAATCACATGTCATGCATAGTTTCCATGCCATGTAGGTGCATTAGAAAGGGAATATTGTTGTGATAGTTGTTGTACTTGAAAATCATGTTGTTGTGATAGCTGCAGATAAATACCTGCTATGTGATAGAGTATTGTTGTATAAGCTTGTTAAAAGAATGGACACCAAAATTTGGTTTTTGGGGAGTATGGGGTCTCATTGACTGGAATTTGGAGGATCATTAGCTTTTTATTTTGTGAAAACACAGATAAGATGTCAAACATTGATTCGTGGAGAGTATGGGCTCTCATGTGTCGGTATTTGACACTTAGGTGTTGTTTTATTATTTTATGGGTTTCGAGGATGTTTTTGAGGTAAAATGTCCGGAAAACCCAGTATACACGCCCTGTAGTTCTTTAAAACATGTCATGTATGGTCTTCTGTTCGGGGAGAAAAATAATCTTTTTGAGTATATGCCGTGTACCGGGAGTACACGCCGTGTAGTCTCTTCCTGTGTCACAAACCGTGTCAGTGGCAACATGGGGAAAGGAATATCTAGAGGTGAACATGTCGTGTACCTGATGTACACGCCATGTAGTGTTTACCTGGAGTCCGCTCGTGTAACTAACAACAAAGAAGGAGGAGACCATAGGACATACATGTCGTGTCCACTATGGAACACGCCGTGTAGTTGGACCTGGGATCCAGCCGTGTAACTAACAACACGGGTCGGTGTAATCCTTTAGATTACACGCCGTTTTTATATAGAACACGCTGTGTAGAGTGAGTCGTGTGTTCAGCCATGTAACTAACTATACTGGTCGGCGGAGCTCATCTACTACATGTTGTGTACCTGTGGGACACACCATGTAGTCTTGTCCGAGGACAGACCGTGTGGTTTTATCCGTTTGGTTGGGGAAATAGAGTGGTGTACATGCCGTGTGCAGGTGAAACACACCGTGTAGTGTTAAGCCAAGTACTCAGCTATGTCACAAATGAAACGAGAAGTTAGAAAATTACACCATACACACCATGTAGATTATATACATGCCGTGTAGTTTTGTTCAACGGCAGCCGTGTGGATTAACCATGTATAAGAACCCAAGAAAAGGAAAAGAATTCAGGTACAAGCCATGTAGTCATTATACACACCATTTAGTCTTGTTTTTCAAATCATTAAATGCCTTATTCCTCTTGTTCCCTTTGTGGTTACTTCGCTTTCAATCATTATAATCTTAAATGTAAGGCATGTTTTGGTCCTTGTAGTGTCATGCTGCCTAGACGTTCATGTGTTGTTCTCTAGGAGAGCGGCAATGAATATACTCTAGAGATGGTGGGCCATGGGCTACTAGTGGACCCTCCAGCAGAGCCAGCTGTGGTGCCAGCTGTTATACTGGACACAGGCACAGATGCGCAGTTCCGTGAAGGCTTCATGCGGTTCATGCAGACCATTTAGGGAGCACCGCCGGCTGCCACATCTATGGATGAGCTGACAGGTACCTTCCAGCAGCAGCATCCGCCTAGTTTTTCAGGTGATGGTGGACCACAGGCTGCAGAGTCTTGGCTGGGGTCGATGCAGACTATTTTCAAGAATCTTTAGATGACTCCAGGGCGGAGGGTCATGCTCGCGATGTATATGCTGCGAGATTCTACCAAGAGGTGGTGGGATGTTACCACTACGTTTGAGCATCACAAAGACATGGAGTGTGAATATTTTTAGACAGCCTTCTATGAATTCTTCTTCCCAGAGATGCTGAGGGAAGATAGATCTATAGATTTCATGAATCTATAGCAGGGTGCTATGTTGGTGATGAACTTTTCTGCTCACTTTACCGAGCTTCTGCGTTTTTCACCCGTTCTGGTGGGTGATGAGACGTTGAGGGCTAGACGCTTTGAGGATGGTCTCTGATATGAAATCTGAGAGCTGGTGAATGTTTTTAAGTTTCATTTAGTACATGATATTGTGAACCAGGCGCTGATTACAGAGAGGAACCTACGGGAAGCTCGTGGTGTGGGGAAGGGCGGTTCAACACCAGTTTCTAGTACTATTCCTACTGATAAGAGTAAGAGACAGATGGACTTTTCTCAGGGTGGAAGTACCAGTTATAATAATGCTTTAGGTGTCCACGTGATGTGCTACCAGTGTGGTAAAGAGGGGAACAAGATACCATAGTGTCTACGAGACCTAGTGGAGTGTCGATCTTGCGGCAAGATGGTTCATCTACAGCGCTTTTCCATTGTGTTTCCACCAGTGGCTAGGGAGACGGGTTCTGTACAGACTCTTCATGCAGGAGCAAGACCAGTGGCTTCTTACCTATTAGGGAACTGGAATATGTCTGGGTGTGCAGGCAAAGATGGTGGTCATGGACATGGTATCAAGACACCAGGATCTCAGAGGCAGCAGGGCGGGACAGCTCAGGGTAGCCAGACAGTGTTGTAGGGCCATGGCACTGGGCAGACATATGCAGTGTAACATACCTAGCAGAAGTAGGATCCCTGACCTTCTACAGTCAGAGGTACTATTCTAGTACCTTCTTTTTTTTCTTCATTACTTTTTCATACAGGTTCTATATATAGTTTCATATCTATACCCATTTTGGAGAGCCTCAGGCTCTGTGTTTCTTCTTCTTCTGTTGTTATGACCCTAGACACTCTGTTGGGAACTAGAGCGGCTGGTGTGCATCAGTGCAAGGAGTTCACCCTTGAGGTTGGTGGGTGTCACTTTCTTTGGGACCACTATGTCTTAGTGATGACATATTATGATTTCATTATTGGGATGGACTGGTTGGTTCCCTTTCGAGCCTTTGTAGATTTCCATCATCGAATGGTGAGTTTAACGTCACCGGAGGGAAGATAATCTCTATACAAGGGTTAATGGGATGTTCCGGTGAGTTGAGCTGGTCTAGAGCATTGTGGGTGAGGTGGAGTCACAGCCTATATTGCTAGATTATACCTGGATTATCAGAGGACATGTAAGACATATTTCCCTCCAGTGCTTGATCGTTTCAGGGATTTCACCCCGGAAGACTTTTCAGGTCTACCTCTGAGTGTGAGGTGGAATTATCCATTGATCTTGTGACATGGGTAGCACCGGTGTCCATTCCTCTTTATAGGATTGATACACAAGAGTTGTAGGAGATCGAGAGACAGTTAGAGGATTTACAGGCAAAGGGTTTTATCTGACCCAATACATCTCCATGGGGTTCTCCTGTCCTTTAGTGAGGAAGGTGGATGGTACCCTCAGACTCTGTGTGGATTATCAGAAGCTGAACCAGTTTACAGTCAAGAACCGATAACCCTTGCCAAGGATTGATCATCTTTTTTATCATCTTCATGGATCACGAGGGTTTTCAAATATTTAATTGAGGTCAGGATATCATCATCTGCACGTGAGACCATCAGACATACCGCTTACATCGTTTCGGAGAAGATATGGTCTGTACGAGTACTTGGTTATGCCGTTCGGACTCACGAACACGCCAGCAGTTTTCATGGATCTAAAGAATCATGTGTTCCATCCTTATCTGGATTCTTTTGTGGTAGTATTCGTGGACGACATCTTGGTGTACTCTAACACTCGACACGACCATGCCACCCATCTTGAGATCGTATTGAATACACTGAGAGAGCATTATCTATATGCTAATCTCTCATAGTGCCACTTTTGGTAGACCAAATTCACTTCCGGGGTCATATCATCTTATAGGTTGGAGTTGTGGTGGACCTAGAGAAGGTTAGAGTAGTAGTATCTTGGGGACATCCTAAGAATGTGTTTGAGATACAAAGATTCTTAGGGATGGATGGTTACAATAGATGCTTCATACAAGACTTCTCCTACTTAGTAGTGTCGTTGATGGGTTTCAATAAGAAGGGTGTGATGTTAATTTGGTCGGAATCTTGTGATACAGCCTTTCAGTACCTAAAGGGAAGGCTGATAACAGCATAAGTCCTGATGCTCCCAGAGCATGGGAAGAGCAATACAATTTACTGTGATGCATCAGGTATTGGCCTGGGAGCAGTGTTAATGCAGGGTGATCGAGTTTTTGCATATGGGTCTCGGATGTTGAGGACACATGAGAGGAATTACACGACACATGATCTCAAGTTGGATGCAGTTGTGCATGTATTGCGCTGTTGGAGACATTATCTATTGGGAGAATGTTTTGTGGTTTTCACCGACCACAAAAGTCTCAAGTATATCTTTACTCAGCGTGACTTGAATCTAAGGCAACGAAGGTGGGTCGAATACCTACAATCCTTTGATTTTGGGCTTGGAAACACACCTAGTAAAGGTAATGTAGTAGTTGATGCACTGAGCAGGAGGACTCAGATACAGGCAGTGCAAGAGGCCAGTGGTGAGTGGCAGCTCATGTCTTTGTTTTTTGAGATGTATTTGGAGGTGCATGACAGTCAGGGGAAAACTTATCTTCCATATTTAGTTGTGACTTCTACCCTCCTGGATAGATTGAGGATGAGGCAACTATCTAATTCTGATGTCCTAGTTCAACAGGAGTCGGTGGCAAGTGGGGACCCTCCTCCTGGTTGGATGGTAGGAACTGGTGAAATTTTGCATTTCCATGGATGAGTGTGGGTTCCAGGGGATATACGCTAGGAGCTGATGCGAGAGTTTCATGCTTCTGCTTGGGAAGTTCATCCCGAGGTTACAAAAATTTACCGAGACATGAGACGTCAGTACTGGTGGCCGGGTATGAAGAGAGATATAGCTGCTTTTGTTACTAGATGTTCCACCTGTCAGCAGGTGAAGGCGGAGCATCAGAGGCATGCCGGATTGTTACAGCAGTTACCCATCCCGGAGTGGAAATGGGATGATGTCGCGATAGATTTCGTGACTGGATAGCTGAGGTCACCTAGAGGCAATGATGATGTTTGGGTTGTTGTGGACAGACTCACGAAGGTAGCACACTTTTTTCCGATCAAGGAGTCCTATGGAGTTGACGAGATCGGGAAGTTGTATATTCGAGAGGTCGTATGTCTTCAAGGGGTCCCTTGTTCTATTGTTTCAGATAGGGATGCCCTCTTTATGTCTTGTTTTTTGTGGAGTTTTCAGAGGGCACTGGGTACACAGGTGCTTCTGAGCACGACTTACCACCCTCAGATAGATGGCCAGTGAGAGCGTACGATACAGGTGTTTGAGGACATATTGCGTGTATGCATCCTAGAATTTGGGGGCTCATGGGTGAATCACATACCCCTAGTCAATTTCTCCTATAACATTAGTTTTCAGGAAACTATAGAGATGACACCATACGAGGTATTATATGGTAGTCCATGCCGATCGCCCTTGTGCTGGTTACAGGCAGGTGAGGCGGCTTTACTGGGACCACGTCTCTTGCAGGATAATTCTGAGAAGGTCCAGTTGATTCAGAAGTGGATGGCTACCGGACAGTCTCATCAGAAGTCTTATACAGATTGTCATAGACAACCTTTGATGTTCGTGGTCGGAGATCAGGTTTTCTTGTGTGTTTCGCCGAGGTTGGGACACAGGCTGATCAAGAGACAGGGTAAACATTCACCGAGGTATATGGTGCTATTTGAGATTATGGAGAGAGTCAGGTCAATTGCCTATCGGTTTCAGTTACCACAGAGGTACCGGGCCATGCACAACTTCTTCTATGTATCTCAGTTGTGCCACTATCATTCAGAAACATCTCACATATTTCAGCTATATGATTTTGATCTTGGGATTGATGTGTCCTTTGAGGAGCATACAATTCGTATCATTGAAATTAGATCCAAGGTTCTCTGAGGCCGGTCAGTTCCTCTTGTACGGGTGCTATGGTAGCATGGCAGAGTGCAGGACGGAACCAGGGAGCGCGAGACCGATGTACGTGCTCAGTGGCCAGAGATGTTCTGAGCATTATCTTCACCACCCTTGGAAGGGAAATTCAAGGAATAATATCTTTAAGGGGGGAAGTTTCTAAGAACCCGATTCTTACTTTTAAGGTATGGGTTTCTGCTTTTCACTTTTCCTTAAGTGTTTTTGAGAAAATAAATAAAATGGGGAAAATTTCTAAATTATGGGACTACACGCCATGTACTTTGTCCATGTGGGATGAGTACACATGGTGTGTAGCCATGTCAGCGATGAAGGGTGTAAAAACTGACTACATGCCATGCAATGGTCCTTTACACGTCATGTAGTCAGTGGTCATGTGAAATAGTAAGGTGGTGGAAGCAGCCGCTAGTTGGGCGAAAGTACACGCTGAGTAGTTGGAAATACTTGACGTGTACTCATGTCGATGGACGAACAGTTTGGCGGTGCTGCCGGAGAAACAATTAAACGAGGGAAGTACACGCCGTGTACTTTGTTATTTTTGCTTAAAATGGGCAGTAGCAAACCCTGTTCACAGGATTGGCATAGAACCGGACGGGAGCTCGAGAGAGGACTGCCGAACCTTCATGGATCAACAGATCGAGCGTCAGGAATCCGTTTCAGCATCCATCGATCACGTTGGAACCGCACAGGTAAGAGCTTCATTCTCCTTGTGTGTTTCTTTCCAATTATTCTTATAAAGGAAGTTATTTATGTTTGAAAGAGGTTTTCTTTCACCTCAAATATTCATTGTTCTTGGACGATTCGTGGATCTTCATTCGTGTATACCATTCAGGGGCATATAAGGTAGGTGACTTGGTGTTTAAATTCCAACTGTTGTGCGTTTTTGTGTACTGTTGTGCCACGAACCCATGATGGGGTGTCGTGTGGCTGAGGCCATGTATATTTTATATACCTATAATTTAATAGATAATTAATTGTAATAATAAACTTCTGTTTGGGATCGTTGCCTGGATTCAAGACCACCTCGGGGGTGAATTCCTCTATTTAGCCATTTGGAAAGGATACCCAAGGGTATTCCTTTAAAGTAATGATTACAGAATTTCCTTGAGAGGAATTGCTTGTGTACTACTTTTTTACATGTTGGGCATGGCCCAGTTACTAGTTTAGCATCAGGGAAGTGTTGTGATTAGCCTTTGGACACTGTACTATTTATCATGTGGGCAACTTCTTCCATGCCTGTAGGAATAGACTATGTGCCTAAGGGAAACACTACGTACGCCTGAGGGAAAAATCTATTATGTCTGTGGGCAATTACCTGCAGGTTGCATTCCTGATTACCTGAGGGTAAGGGTTGAGTGTCTGTGGACCCTGGCTATTTACATAGAAATTCACGGTGGAGTTTTATTTAAAGTAAATGAATAAATGGAAAATTAAAATGGCAATATAAATTTAAACTTATGTACTTTTGAGTACTGATTAGTTTATTGCATTCACTAATGCACACTATTGTTGCATTTTTACAGCGAGTTGGGAATGGGCCTTTGGTGGGTGCCTACTGAGATATATTTCTCACACCCTGTTTGGGTCATGCTTTTAATCACAAATAGATTAGGTTTTGGCAGGTGTTGATAGGGTAAAAAGTCCCTATATAGGTACTTGATTGTTGTTGGGGTGTAGGAGAGCATTGGACCGATCATTTTCTCGCAATGCCGCCGGCTATTCTGTTTTTCTTTTCTATACATGTACATTAGTTGTATTTTATTGACAGTGTTACATGTTCTGGATTTTTTCATAGAATTGAGTCATGTTGCATCGTTATTTATATGTCGGTTGGTTATATCTACTGCAGTTTTTTATTTCAGTTATGTATGGTTATTTTCCTCCTCTATTGTTGTATGTTTTATTCTTTCTACTGCTATACACTTTGAAAAATGAGGGCATAGATTCCCCAGTATTGGACCTGGTCCCTCGCTACTTGTAGGAAGCCTCTGGCATTTGGGGAGATGCGCTTGAGGTCACGTGGCGAACCGGGTTCGGGGCACCCGTTGAGTGGCACCCGGAACTGGGATGTTAGTTCTTCTTAAGTTGGTTTATTTCCAAAGGGGTGGAAACTATGAAGAATTTGGTGATGTTGGGATAAGTTTTGGGTAGGTTTTCAAAGAGCCAATGGGTTTTGGAGGTGTGAATTAAATAGAAGTATAAGTGCGCTTTTATATAACAGATGAGGGGCACATTAGGAAAGGAATGAAATATTATTTTATTAGGAATTCATTTTCGGTTTATAATATCTAAAAGTGACTAAGTAAGAGTATAATAGTTGTACGGGTCTATGTACTCATAGAAAAAGTTTTTAGGCAAGTTTAGATCATGAAATTAATCATATATTTTGGTATTAACCCTTAGTTAAACAGTTTAGCTCTTACCGCGTCTTCTTGTATATATATAATATAGGGTTAAAGTAGTTACTATATAATTACAATATAACATCAGGTTGAAATTTAATGAAATTTTAATCATTATCTAAGTCATTTGTATGATTTTTATATTTTTTTTATTTTTATATCATTTAATAATTTAGTATTTGTTTCAAAAACTCATTTATGTCAATTTTGACACTATTTGGTAATTATTATTTTTAATGTTATAACAACTTGTCTCCTTCAAATAAATTATGAAATCAATTATAACCTGTCATAGTCATCTAGAAAACTTATTTATGGAATAAAAACCTTCAAATAAAAATTTATTTAGTATTTATAATTTCATTTATTTTATTTTTCGGTTAATAAAGAAAAAACTACATCATTATTGTGTCATAATTAAATTTAATTATTTAATGTCTAAAATTTAAAAATATAATATCATGATGAATGAAAACATTTTGTATTTAAAATTACTATTTATAGTTGACAATATAACTTATATAACTCGAATTGAAATTGTTCTAGTAATAATATACTTGTTTTTGTAGTATTTTTCTTTACATTAAATTATGTATAATAACATGACACTTTCACCCCCATGTAGATCCATGAGGTCCTAAAATATACCTAACGATTCTCAATGTGGGACATATATCATACAATTGGATAATTAAATGTGTTATGGTAGTTTTATATTATTATAATATTATTTGTAACCATTATTTACTTTATTAAACCTCAACCATGGTAAATAAAAATAATAACATATGTTTCTATTCATAATGACCAAAAATAAATGGTACCTATTTAAAAAACATGGGAATTCTAATTCAAAATATGGAATCCATTTTTTCAAATTCAAAAGATATAATTGGCATAAATCAGTTTAAAATTAATTCTTGTTGTCAAAACTAGAAGGTTGGTTTTTACGACATTGAAACAATAAAAAGATTGACATGTGTTTATGTCCAATTTGAAGGTGAAATTTCATCCAATGACCAAAATTGGATTAAATTATAAAAACATAATACAATTATACTTTAAAATTAAATAAAAATATAATCTAGCAATATAAATTATTTAGATGAAAAAACATTTTTGAATGAATATGTAGTTTTTTTCACTATTCCATGAATTAAGAATGTTATCAAAAAAACACCAAAATTTGATCCAAAATAAATTTTTTCCCTCTTCTAAAAAATAATTTCATTTTTTCCATATAAATATATATAATATTGTTAAATATTGTATTTAAAATGGTTCTTCATTAAAATGTGGTAAAATGCATTTTTTTTAAAAAAGTACTTCTTTTTTCTGAAAAATTGAATTTGTCCTTATATTATGTATAAGAAACACATATTATGAATGTTAAAATTTTATGGGATATATATAAAATTCAAATTTTATTTGATACTATTCCTAACGACTTTTTAGATTTCTAGTTTGATAAGTTATAATTCGCTAGAACTCGGTGTTGTGTGTAGCGCAAGTTATATTATTATTAAATAAAGCGTACCTTAGAATCATGTGTTAATAAAAATTTGATTAAAAAGAGATTAAGATATTCAAATGAACTGGTTAAAATTAAATAAAAATGTTAAAGGGAATGTGAAGAATGGTCATATAACTTGTTTTTTATTATTTTGATATTGTAAATTGTATGGGCTAAAAGCCCAATGAAAATTGTGGTTATTTGGGGTTCTTGATTCCACTATTATGAAGTCAATTCTGGGATGCATGTATTTTTATTTTTTAAAACACTCAAAATATAATTGTATAATCACATTCAATATGGTATTGAATTTCATGCACCAGGATCGTACAACTTGTGTGATAACGCCCTTAAATATCAATGTGAAATTAAATAAAAGCCCCTATGGCTAATCTAGAAAATGTTGGGGTATGTATAGTATTATACTGGTGGATAGGGTTGGGTATTTTAATTTTCCAATTATTATTTGATGCATCAGAGGTGTATTTGTTGTTATGGGTGTGGGGGAAGTTGATGTGTTATCTAGCATGGCTAAAAAATGGATGTGGCTATAAAATGGTGTGGATGTGGAAGTTGGGTTGTGGTATGTTTCTTGTGTTTTGTGTCTAGTTATTCTATTTTTACCCAAGTTATAATGGAATTAAAATCATGATAATTATTTTAAATGGTTATGTTTAATGAGTGAATTGATTAAGGGACATGTAGTTTAAACAGTTAATGTTTATATAAAAACTAATGGGATAGAAATATGAAACAAGGTGTATACCTAAATGAAATGGGATGATTAAAGTTATCAAATAAATAAATCAAAATTTATGTTAAAGTGGAATTTATTGATAAACATATACTCTATAATATTTCATAAAGAATGAAATATGAATAATGGATTGTGTTTTATTTATGTTATTCTAGGCATTAATAGATGGACGTGATTTTTATTGATTCTATGCGATGGTTAGTGATTGATGTGAAACTGTATGATGGGATTTGGTACTATGACTCTATATATATTTATATAACCTATAAATACTTCTTATTTTTATATGAACCCCACCCTCATTAGGAACTATATGTTGACACTCACAATGTCACATGTGGGTGTTTTTTGCAACATCCTAGGAGAGGATTGATTGATGGATACCCACTCTTCCCTGCTCTCACTTCTAGGTGTTGCTGATAAGCATGGGTATGGGTGGATTTAAGTTCAAAGTGTCACTATCTATATCTGATGTGATGGTTATGTGATAGCCCAAGTGTGTTCGGGAGAGAGGTGGAGATATGGATCAGGGTGGCGGTTGATCTTGATAGTAGGAGGGAATGAGGTTTTTTTCCTTAACATTCATGATAACTTGCTACATGTTTTATGATATGTAACGCGATGTGTTGTCTCATGTGTCTGTGGGTGGGATATGATGTTATTAGGAATAGGTGGGATCAGTAGGACGTCATGAATTTAGTGTGAGAGAACAGAAAATCAGTGGAAAAGTGGATTCCAGTACCGTTCATAGATATGATTCATTTTATATTATTATACATGGATTAATTACTTATTGAGTGACCCTTGTTGTGGTTGGGGTTTTGGAAAGTAGACATTTTTAGGTATATTTTGGTTCTGCTATTTTTTCCATGGGTACATTACTGCTCTTTTTATATGTGCAAGAGAGACTTTTGTTTTCCTAGTACGTACACTTATGTTCTCAACATACATATATAAACAATTTTTTGGTTTAAATGAGTTATTGATAGAATATGTTGGACTTTACTAGATTATACCTTTGGTATTTGTTGTGTCACTACCTTAGATTTTATTTGGTGGTTCTTTTTGGATATATATATATATATATATATTACATATAAATGAATTTTTGGAAGATTTTGGGGTTTATTTAGTTTATGTTATGGAGTTTGTTGGGATAATTCCTTTTATCCTCTATCTATGTTTCCTTATATAGGGAAATTCCTTCCATATTGTGATATATTTATACCCTCGGTGAATGTTTCCAACTCGGGGCTACTGGAGGTGGGACAAAAAGTTCATTTTCTCCCTTTCATCATTGTCAACATAGGAGGGGTAGCTTTATAGGGAGGGGGTCATGACAGATTGGTGTCAGAGCTGATGGTTTAGAGATAAGATGGAGTTCATAGTTAGTCACAATGAGGACTACAAGGGTTGGTATGGAAACTGTACTAGTTGACCTTTGTACATGACATATGCTTGGGAGAACAGCTATGGAACTAGATTTTAATCCCCTATGATCTAGTGCAATGACATTGAGCCTACTAGACAACTAATATAGGAGGAACCACTTGCATGGTAGATACCTAGGAGAGGTACATGCGTAATGACTGATTTATCTAGTTATTGAATGAAGTAGTTTTAAGAAGTCAATGAATTTTATTAAACAAATGATGAACTTTAATCTGATTTTATATAAATTATTGAAAACTATGGTTTCTAATGAACATATATTGTTTAATTAATTAAACACATAACATGAAATAGAATTTTAAAATAAAGGTTAACTAGCCCAAATAGTTCATTAAAAAGATTGTTGAAACATGAATGTGTTGTTTCCATTCTTATAAAAATATGATTCCTTATTAATTGATGTTTGTGACTTTTTTAAAATATATAAATTTCAATATTTAGTTCCTATTGTTTGATACTATTGGAGATGAATGATTAATATTTTTTCAAAACTAGATAATTTTGAAAACCATTATGAAGCAAGTTACCATAAGTATATTTCATACTAGTATAATAAAATGAATTATTTTCAGACCATTCATAGAAGTTTTCAGGTTCCCATGTGATTAAATATTTCATGAATTGATTCCATTATTAATATTTCATTGTCATGTGTTATGGAATTATTAAAAAACATTTTTTTGGTATATAAATTCCAAAATTTCAAAAAATGGCCATCTAAATTTTTTATAATTCCATAGAATTTCGCAACCTTGAAATGAATTACTTTCCACTTTTTTGAGCATGACAATAGTTCTGCAATATTGATATAATCATTTGTTGTAATCATGGGTTAGGATGAGAATTCTTGTAAAATTTGTTTCCATGTTTTTTTGAAAATGATTAACATGACTTGTGGAAACCTGTTGACAATTGAGATAATTTGAGTGGTTAATCTTATTCAACTATAACTGATAATAATAATAATTTGTTTTAAATAACCATACCTCAAATTTTATGCCATGGGTATTTTTTTATGGTAATCATACCAAATGTTGAAAACATTTGTGTGGTAACTAAGGAAATTCTATTATGTGGGGCTCATGCATATATCATGTTTATTATGTTGTATTAAAATATCTATGTACAAACATGGAATCCTTATTTTAGTATGTAAAAATGTTTTCGTGTGCCATGAAATGATTAAATAATTATTATTTTGATCTGGATAAAGCATGAAACGTAGAAATACAACATGTGCAGTTTTAATTTTAGTTGTTAGAGAAAATGACTTATATTGATGATTATAATATCATGGTGTCTATGTAATTTAGAAATTTAATTGAAAACATGATCCTATCATATAAAAAATATCAAATTAATTTGGATATTTATTTCCTTGATAACAAGATGAACTTATAATTTTTTATTTATGAATATTAAACATAATGCATGAGAATATTCATATGCAGTTTGGTCTTTAACATGGCCACATTTTAGGTCTCTTTAAATGAAAGCCATGATATTTTATAAAAAACTACTTGGTAGTGATGATTATTGTTTGTGGTTAAATTATTATTGTTTTGTTAAAGTGTTCATATCCATTGTTAAAAATAAAAATTCTTAGAATCCTTTATTGTGAAATGATTATTGTGAATTATGAGACCGTTGATCAGACTACTAGATTAAACTGACCATGAATTAAAAGGATAATCACTTTTATGTGGTAAATAAACTAGTATACCATGGAAAAAAATTAATTTTGTGAGAATATCCATGTTAAACAATGATGTGAAGTAATTTAAGCACCTGGATAATTATAGTATCCAGAATTCTTTATTTCAACATGTGGCTATTATTATTGTGTTTCCTTATGAGATTTGTGATTAAACACTTCAAGAATATGATGGGTGGATCTTTATCCCAAATCGAGACACATTATAATTTGATACAAACAAATATATGTGTGTGATTCATATCCACCCTAATTGGATAATATTCTTACATGGGTGTGGGAATTCTTTGATTTGTGTGCATGGGGCCTTGATGTGTGGTGATAGTGGTGATTTTTTTTGGGATTAGTATGGAGGAAGCTATAGATAGTGGGGTGGATTTTTATGATGATAAAATTGGTGTGGTGATATTGTTTTATGAAATGTTTGGTGAATGTTTTCGTTGGTTGGTATATTTGAATAGTGGTTGTATTATACGGTGGTGGTGATGTGCGGTGGATGGGATGTGTAGTTTTAGTGGTGAGATGACTTGTGTTGTGTTATGGTGAGATTATTTTTATGGAATCTCTCATCTCCCATAAAATGGTTAATCACTTAATGTTGGTAATATAATTAAATGTTTATTTTTTAAATCATGAAGTTAATGAAGAAGGAAATGTCTCCAATGAATAAATCTTTTATAAAGGAAGTGACGATAATGTTTGACTAAAACCTTATTGGTTGGGTTTGAAGTGTTTGATCTTATATTGATGGAATTTTTTATGACCTCAAACATATACAGAGTGTGAAATTCTTTCTTATATAAAGTCATGTTATATTACAAACTATTTTAAAACTATATGGTTCAATCATTCCCACCGATTTATTTTTCAAAACATATGTTTTTTGTTTATATATCTTCTCTTTTTTCAAATTATGGACTCCAAAAAATGATTTTAAATGATAGGAATGGGTAAAAAAACAAACAAAAACATTTAATTTTTTTGGAACTAAAAAAAATTGAATTATGAAATAAAACATTTTTTTAAGGGCTTTGAAAATATTGTTTGGAAAAAATAACATAATATTAAAAGGGATTCGATGAAGTGTTTTTCTTTAAAAAAATATCTTTAAATAAAAGGTGATATTAAATTTAATTTACATTATTTAAACTGTGAATGATGAATTGAGTTGAAAAGAAGGGTTTGTGTATAAATGGTTGATATGTTTTTATTGGTGTGTTTTTTATTACCATATTTGTGACCTTATTCTTGTTTGACATGTATATCCCCCAATAGTTGTTGTTAAATAATTTTTTATATTTACACTTATTTTCACCAGTGGTTGTTGTGTTCCAAATTTATAA
The DNA here is from genome assembly GCA_963277665.1 of Viscum album. NCBI lineage: Eukaryota > Viridiplantae > Streptophyta > Magnoliopsida > Santalales > Viscaceae > Viscum > Viscum album. The sequence continues at coordinate 1,359,584,948 of OY728162.1, read as the reverse complement.
AAAACAAGGGAGGTATGTCATGGGTTGGTTGTTCGGAACACCATTCTATAAAAAGTCTTTTTTTATTGTATTCTCAGTGGTCTGTGTGATGTGGATGTATGGTATCCTAGAGAATATTTATTTGGAGTATGAGACGTATATGCATTCCCTATACAACAAGTTCATTTTGAGTTTTTCTATTCTTAATTTTTCATTGGGACGTGGTATTTTGACATTAGTGTTTTATGATATATGTTGTTATCCCCTTGATGTGACGTGTTGTGTGTGATGTGTGATAAAGTACCAACATGTGAAAAAGGAAAGACCTGAATCATAATCAAGATGCATTATACTACAATACAATTAAACTTGTGTGGGCAAGTGAGTGCCACCCAGAGTGGATAGTATCATGACATAGAGAGTAGAATTCCCAAATTCCTATATTGAAGGAATTATTCTTTTTCACAAATTATGGGATATCGGGTTAGTAGGTTTGTTTGCTGGAATTATATTATATGTAATGAGATCCTTGAGTGGTATCTCTATAGATTTTTTAGACCCTTTCTCTACTTCTGTCCAAGTTGGTTTTGATCTATCGAGGGAGAAAATAGTTTGAAAGGTATCATGATGTAATGGCGTGGTCCTTCCTTCATATTAAATTGTTTAAAATATTGTTGTTGATATGTACAAGTAAAAACCAGATGTTTTTTATCATTCTCTTAGGAAAAGGGGTGTTTTAAGATCAGACAGAAAATTCTAGAGGTGGGTGACATCTTATGGTGGGTCATTCTAGTAGTAGTTCATTCAAGAGATATTTTATTTCTAATGGAAGATCATTATGGTTGTAGATCATTCTGGCATTTGGTCGTTGCTGATGGAGGGTCATTTTGGTAGTCGATCATTTAGGCGATTGGTTGTTCTACATATAGGTCATTTATAAAGGACATGTCATTTTGGAGGTAGGTTATTTCTGATAGGGGGTAATTCTTATGGTAGGTCATTCTGGAAGTAGTTCATTAAGGTGGATGTTCATTTCTAATGGTGGGTCGTTCCGAAGATATGTCATTCTGTAGGTAGGTCATTTCTCATAGTAGGTTTCTGAACAGTGTTTCCAGTTTTTCCAAAATTTATATATTTACTAATTTGATGTATTTTATGATGGGAATTGTTTTAATTTTATAATTAATGTTTCTTAAATCTATTTCAAATGATATTAATCGCATGTTAATTTTCTGAAAATATTGGGGGCCTTTAAAATTTTTAAAAAGAATGGTTTTTTTGATATCCTCCTTTAAAGGAATATATAATCATTATCTAGTCACATGAGTTTTAGATATAATCAATCAAAATATAATAACATTACTTCATTCATTCAGTCATATTTGATCTTGAGGTGGGTGTTCCAAATCCTCCTTCCCTTCGAGTCATGGATCCCTATTTTTTCAGTTAGTTCAGGCTTACTCAAAGAGGTTTCCGCTTGTACGTGCAACCCTTGTTTTAGAACTGTATGTTTGGGAAAATCAACTTCTCCCAATTATGAATTCCTTTTTTATCATTATGTGTATCATGCAGAATGATCTTATTATTATTATATATCTTTCATATTGTTGCATTTGGAATAATTAAGATAAATGAAATTGTTTAAATAAAATCAAAAGGTGAATGGGACTGTGATGTATGATCTTACATATTTGATGTTAATTTTTTTTATAATGTCAATTTTTTAGGATAAATGACCAAAGAAAATTGTGTTCATTGGGGGTCTTTACATTTTCTTTTGTGATGGGAATTGTGGGATTCATTTGGGGTGATTATTGAAAACATGTAATCTACACTTGTATAATCACATATAGTTAGGTAATGACTTGTAATCCCCAATATCTTATGTCTTGTGTGATAAAACTATTAAATAATGTGGTATTGAATTAAATATCTTATGCCTAATCAATAATATTATGTGGTATTTTTTGTACTATGCTTGTGGATGTGGTTGTGTGTAGTGGTTTGGGTGTTATTATGTGATTCATGGGAGGTGGATTTATTTTTACTTGTGCAGGGATGTGGATGTGATATGTAGTGGGAATGTGATGGTGGTTATGGTGATGTTTTTTTAGTGGGGCTGCAAAAGTAGATATGGCTATAAAATGATTTGGATGTGGAAGTTGGGATGTTGTGATTTTTCTTGTGTTCGATTCCTGGTTCTAATTTAGTTACAAAAGTACTCATGGAATTAAATTCAGGATAAAAGTTTTCTTATGGGTACATTTAACAAGTGAATTGATGAAGGGATATGCAGTTAAAATGGTTGATGTTTTTATACAAACAAATGGGATTGAAATAGGAAACAATGTGTATTTCTAAATTAAATGGGATGCTAATGAATGTAAAATAAAAAAATCAAAGGGGATGTTAACGTTCAATTTCTTATTTAAAAGATACTCTAAAAAATGTCTTAATAAATTAGTTATGAATTATGGATTGTGTTTTGATTATGTTATTAATCCATTTAGATGTTACATTAATTATTATGGACTCTTTAAGATGCTAGTGATTTTTTGTGGAAGCATAGGATGGTCTTGTGTTTTGGGACTCTATATATATACCCTATATATTATTGTAATTTCTATAGGCACCCCACCCTTGTCGAGAACAATGTGCTGACCCATGTATAGTCACCTAGTTGGTGTATTTTTCAATATCCTAGTGGGAGGATGTATGGATGGCTACACACACTTCCCTGATCCCTCTTCTAGTTGATGGTGATATTCATGGGTTTTGAAGGAAAAAAGTCAAAAGTTCAACTATATACATGTGATCGGATGAGTATGTGATGGAATATAAGTGTTCAGTAGGAGGTCATGAAGTTGATGTCCTTTACGTTCATCATACAATATGAAACTGGTTATGAGATGTGATGTAATGTGTTTCCCTTGATGTTTTCAAGTGGGATGTGATGTGATGTTATTCTGGAGATATGGGAGCAAAAAGAGGTATGATGTTGGCATGAGAGAGAATAAAATATGTTATAATGTGGTGTGGGGTACCACATATCAATATGCGTCTTATTTATTATTATACATGGAAGTGTTATATGGTGAGGGAGCCTTGGTTAGGTTGGGGTTTTTGTTAGTATACCAATATAGGTTCTTTTTGGTTCAATTATTTTCCTCATGGGTGCATTAGTATGAACTTTTCACATGATCACAAGTGATTTTTTTACATACATGGTATACTGTTATGCACCACCTACTTGTACAAACTATTTTTCGGTTTCTAGTTAAACATTGTAGACCGTGCTAAAAATTACTAGCTCAGACATTTGGGAGTTTTTGTTGTTCCACTTCCTTATCATTTATTTTGGGGTTCCTTTTGGAGCTTTTATCTATATATATTTTACCTTTAAATTCATTGTTAAATGATTTTTCGTTTATTTATGTTATGTTATGGAGCTGTTTTTGGTTGATTTATTCTATCTCATAGTTTTTTTCTAATAAAGTGTAATGCCTCCCATATTATGAGATTTTTATACCCTCAATTATAGTGGCCAACTTAAGGCCTGCTGGAGGTAGGACTCGGGGGGACATTATATCCCTTACATAATTTCTATCCTAGGATGGGTACCATTTGAGAGAGGGGTCATGAAAAAGTGGTATCAGAGCGGGTCAGGTAATTATTTATAATTATTTAATGATCATTGATTGATTTGCGCAATTATAATTTGTTTTCAAATCAACTTTAATATTTCGTAAATATGGATTATGAGATCTTTTTTGTTCCTCTTAATTTTGAGAAAATATAATCAAAATTATAAATTTTATAAATGAAATAAATTTGATGATCTCAAATGGAGATGTCAAGGAGTATGGACGAATAACACAAGAGTGCAGGCCATGTAACATGAATCTACAAATAGTGTATTAGTGTTTAATACCCCAATAACGAAATCATAATTAATTCAAGGTGTATGAATTTATTACATGTGGTTAAATTAATTATACACCATTTGTTGATCTGGCCAAACTGAAAAACACTCATCCGGAGTACACACAATGTAACTTTCATACATGGTGTATAACTTATTAGTCACAGAAGGGTCATATATCTTCTTACATGGCCTATATGACTGGTGGTCATGTATCTTGGAGACCACACACTGTGTATCCCACATATGCATCATTTATTCCAATATTTTCATTGTAATAGTAACACACAGATTCCTTAGGTGTGTTCCATTGATAAATGGTGAGAAAACTAAACAGGTTGTGTAGCTCCAATGTAATGACGTGTACTTTTACCAAATTAAATTGAATTAAAATTAAGTTATTATACTGTGAAAACATTATCAAGATGTCCTTGATTGTTTTCATTAAGTTGATAGTACATTCCATGTTATTGGTTATATATATATATCTAAAAAATCATGTATTGTTTATATCTACATATCATGTATAATTCATATTATAGTTGCTACTCTATGTGCATTGAATTATAACATGCGACGTAAATAGAATGTAAACAAGGTGATTATTAAATTTATTGTAAACAACATGAAATTACATGACTAAGTCACATATTCCACATATTGGAAGAGTAAATAATATTCGAGTATAATACATGCTAGGTAGTCTGTATGGGTACTCAACATGTTTCTTCTAATGTACATTTTTATTTTTACATAGATAATTTTAAATAAATTTATTTAATTTATAAAATATTACAGATGAGAATCTTAACGAAATTCAAATTAGAATTAAGAAACAATAATAGAATAATTATACAATATAATAATATTATTTTTGTGTGCTTTATCCTAAATAATAAAAATAATAATTGAATGAAAATTTTATTAAATGTCTAATTATTTGCATACATGTGGATGATAATGAGTGTACACAAGACGTTTGAATGTGATTGGTTTCATTTAATTCATTACTAAATTAATGTGTTGGCTTGTGTATGATCTCTCTTCAAATTATAAATGGGAATTTGGTCCCATATTTTCATTTACATAAACCCCTAACCAATCATTTGGTTATCCTCAAAAGATTGGGAGTAAATGATTATGTAATGGATGGACGCCCAAATCCAGTGGAGGTGGTTCATGTTTGGGTTCAAGGACAAATAAATACAAGAGTGATACATAGGGGGACAAGTGTAAATCCTAAAAAAAATTATAAATGGTTGAAGGTGTTTCACCGCTAATTCAATTGTTAGTTTATCATCTTCTAGATAATCTTACCATTAGAAAAATCTTGTGATCATATGAAATTATTGTTTTATTTCTTTCAAGTAACATGATTATTTCATTACGAATATTTTTTCATGATATCATGAATTAATGAATTGATAATCATGTAAGATAAAACTAAAATAAATTGTATTATGTGTAAATATTATATAATACATTATTAGTAACTCAATTAAATTCAATTAAATTTAACAAACATGAAATAAAGATAATAATCCGAACTTCACACTTAAAGGATAATATCTCTCAATTATATATATTATGTTTCAATAGCCTTCCACTACATCATTTATAATCAAAACATTGTTCATAGTATTTGACCATCCAAATTTTGGGTGCTTTCAATTATTACGGAATTCTTGCATTAGGGTTTGGATGACATATCTTAGTTTACATCAAGGTTTTACTTCCAAAGTAGGACATGGTGTAATTGAGAAGCAATGGTTGAGGAAATCCAATTCCATGATTTTTGGGATTGAGGTGTCCAGTCAATATATCAATGAACAATAAGTTAATTCAGTTATCATTTTAAATTTCTACCTAAAACCCATCAAATTTCTTGTCCATTTATTTTTTTTATTAGAAGGGGAATATTGAATCATTCCACTTAAATGTCCAAGCAACTATATATTTTAATTCCAATGTTGAGGGTTTTCGGTTTTCGATAAAATAGTGATATATTAATAAATATAATATTTATTTATTTATCTACATTTTATTAGATAATTTACTAAAACTATGATCATATTAAAATAGGAATATAAAAAAATTAAATAAAACATATCACTGCGATCCTCACATGAGAAGGATATCTTTCCCTCAGGCACAAATTTCCAAGATTGGAAAATTTGCTTACATGTTATCATGAACCATAAAAGGAAATTATATGTGATAAAAGAACTTATTCCTCATGCACCAGATAATGTGTATAGTGAGGAAGAGTTATATCTCAATGATATACATTTGAATGATACTATATATGGTCAATATTTCATTCTATCATCCAATACCACATATATTTGGAATCTACATGTGGACATGGATTCATATATCAGGATGTCTCACATTTGGGTAGCTAAAGCTGTGTTTTTATCGAGTGAAATCATTAAATATCTACACCTTGGGCCTCAGTTACAGCTTTTGTATCTCACATAGGTATCAAAATACAGGAACCATGTATATTCAAAAATATTGATAGAGGGTGTGTGGATTTGTGAGATTCCAATGGTGAGAGGTTGGATGTTATAGGAATTGGTGAGTACCACCTTTCATTGCGAACATGAATAATATTGGTCTAACATGATTTTTATTATGTACCAATTTTTTCAACGAAAATATTTTTTTATGTCATGCCTATATTAATATTGTATTGTTTTCATGTTTGGAAATTAAAGGCCGTTCATTTATAAATAAAACATAAGTTATAGCATGGAGTATTTAAATAATGGTATTTATATATTAAATTATAGAAACCAGGAATTGGAAATAGATAATGAATAATATTCACATGAATCATATAACACCATGGTATGGATTAGTCTAGTAAATGAGAAGAATATGAAAAATCCTCTTCAAGATGTTCTCATAGAATCTTATGACCAAGAACCAATTGAAATATGTCATGATTGGTTATAAAGAAAATGATCAAACATCCATTTGGGGGAAAGGGTGAACAGACCATAGAAATTTTAGGATTAGTTCACAATGATGTGTGTGGGGTTTTTCTAGTAGTCTCTAGATTTGGGTATTCTTATATCATTACATTTACTGATTACTTGAGTAGAAATGGCTTAGTCTACTTGAGAATGTATATGTCTGAGTCCATTGAGGAATTCAAAGAATTTAGTGATGATGTAGATAATAAACATGGAATAAAGATAAAAAAGCATCAATTGGATCGAGGTGGTTAATATATTAACCAATATATTATAAAAATTTTATTGGATTTTGGGATTCTATCTCCAATCACTCCATATTACACAACAAAGTGGAATGGTAATAGTGACATGAGGAATTGTACCTTGTTTGATATGGAAAAGTCAAATATGAGTCATGAATCTCTTCGATTATCCTTTGGGGGATATGAATTAAAAATTGTGGCATGTAGATTATTCGGTGTAAAAACTATAGTGAAAAACATAATTCAATTTTTGTTATGAAGTGTAAAGAAACTCATTTGGTTGTGTACGTATGTATGGGGTTGTGAGGCATTTTTTACGGCCTTTTATGGGAAAACACAAGCCCCTAAGGGAATAAAGTGTATTTTTATGGGGTATCCTATGTAAATAAAAGGATACTACCTGTAAAACCCCTCAAACAAGAAAGTGATAGTCGCCATACAATCCAACTTTTTGGGAGGGAGAATATCCTAAAAAATGATATTTGGATCATGGTTGACTTTGATGAAGTCTATTATTAAGATACACAAGAGTTTGTGTAGGAATAAATTCCAAAGGTCACTATGGAAGAAGAAGTTCCTAAAACAAAAGTATTGTGTACGATCCCTATAGAGGTAAGAGAACAAGATAAATATAGTTTTCTAGTCATCGAAAATGGTGAATCATTATCCATTGAAAATGATGAACATCACTCTTATAAAGATGCATTAGAGAGATCAGAAGCTATAAGATGGGTAAAAAATTAATGAATTATGAAATGGATTCCATGTATCAGAACCAATTTAGGGTTCAGGCAAATGTGCTAGGTGAAGTAATGCATTTATAGTGAAAATGGGTATTTAAAAGTAAAATGTACAAGGAAGGTAATGTAAATACCTACATATAAATGCTAATGGGAAAAGAATCTAAATAGTGTCATGGAATTGACTATAATGGAACCTTTTCCCTAGTTGTAATCAATAATACGAAACATGCTCTAAACAGCTCTAGAATCAGCCTTTACCAGCACTAGAGAAGAATTGATAACCTTAGAGTCATTAAAACTCCATCACTTTTATCAGTGCCAAAAAAGCGCTGCTAAAGAGTATATTTATCTGCACAAATAAATGTGATGACAAAAGACGCAATTTATTGGTTGTTTTAGTCAGTGCTGATTAATAGTACCATTATTAGTACATTAAAAAGAGATGATAAATGGCATCTTTTATCAGCACATTTATTTTTAGTAATAAATGTTTGATTTATCATCATTTTTATATACATTGATATGAGAATGAATCTAGTATATTCTTAATGAACTATTATAGATAGACTATATCATCACTAGTAGAAGTACCGATAAATGATTCCTTTATCTTCTATTTTAATATCACTGAAAAATTAATGATTTATCCATGCATTTAGTAGCATTGATAAAGGGGAAAACTATATTGTGATGTTGCACCTCACTCCATCACAAAAAATAGGTGCATTGTGCTGCAATAAACAAAATATGTCAGTATAAATAGCAACAAAATTCATCAAAATAATATAAAAATATTTAATCTAAATGAAATAAAATTTCTAACCCAAATACAAGAAAAATAAAAATCTATTATAGAGTATTTCATTTGTTTTTTTATAAAAGTTAATGTCAGTTATGAAAAAAAGATGCACTTAGAGTCATATCGGTCAGACCGTGCGTCAAATTTTGGTGTTCCTGAATGCTACATGTCCCAAATTATTCAGGGGTAATTTTTAATTAGATATCAATATAAAAGAAAAGTGTTTTCTAAATTTTGAGTATGTCAGTTTTTTTATGAAAATTAATGTCAATTATGAATAAAAGGGTGCAATAGAAATCATTCCAATATCACTGTGGATCATATTGAGGTGAGTATTATCCCTAATCATAAAAAATGACATTTGGTTAATTTTCCTAAAGTACCAAAACATTCAGATTGCTTTTTATCTTTTTTGTGTAAGTCAGTTAATTGTTTAACTAAAATTAATGTTTAATTTGAATAAAAAAGACGCACTTGAAGTCATGCCAGTTACAATGTGAATCATATTGAGGTGTGAATAAATGATACATTTCTCAAATGAATCATTAATCATTTTGATAAATTATAAAAACAATAAGAATGTTTTTTTTTTGGATTTTAGTATGTCAACTGTTTTTTGAATAAACCTTAAATTAATATTTGAATTAAAAAGATGTAGTTGGAGACATACCTATCAGAATTTCTGTTGGATATAGGTGTGTCTAAAACTTACATGTCACAAATGACGTATGGATAATTTTCCTAATGTTCCAAAAAAATCCAAATGTGTTTTAAAACATTTTAGTATGTCAGTTTCTTTTACTAAAATTAATATCAATTTTGAATAAAAATGCACACTTGGAGTCACACTATGTGTGAAATTGAGGCACGAATGAATCATGCACATCCCAAATGACTAAAAGATCATGTTCATAACATATCAATGCAATAAGAATTTTTTTTCATAGTTTTGACTATGTCAATTTTTTTGTTATTAAAATTATGTTCAATTTTGAATAATAAGATGCACTTTGAGTCATACTATACACAACATCTGTTAGATTGAGGTGTGGTTGACACCTACACATCATAAATGACATATGTATCTTTTTTTCTAAAGTACCAAATCAAACCGAATGCATATTATTACTTTTGAGAATTTCGATTGTTTTTTTCTAAATTTAATGTCACTTTTGAATAAAACATATGCACTTGGAGTCAAACCAGTCACACCATGAGTCAGATTGAGGTGTTTTTGATACCTACGCATCATAAATGATGTATGGATGATTTTACTAAATAAAAAAACAATGCTAATGTGTTTTCTCAGTTTTTAGTATGCCATGTCTGTTTTTTTACTAAAATTTCCTTCGATACGGGAAAGTCTCAAAATACTTATTATCTTAATTGATAAGTATTGTGTGAACTTTTAAAAAAATCAAACATAATCACGGAATTATAATTATTCAACTTCATTGAAAATAAATTATCATTTTCAAGTCACTAAATATTTGTCCTCCTCTACCTATGTCTCAAACTCAGTCTTTTCCTCTGCCTCCTCCTCCATGTCATTCTCTGACGCAGACTCTCCCCCTACCTTTTTCTCCACCTCTCCCTTTTCTATCCCCTTCGCCTCAGCATATTCCAAACAATTTTATTATTGATAGGTCATAACTTCTAAACAAGTTGTTTTCCAAAATTAATATTCTTTTTGATAAAGAGATCAAAAATAATATATAATAATTCTCATATTAATTCCTCAAAAACCAGATATCATTTCAAGGTCATAACTCAAACTAGATCACAAACAAAGCATGTATTCACCTAAATTTGTTTTAGTATACATTCTAAAAAAATGTATGATTCCCACTCATCTCTAAAAAAATTAATTTATTATATTTATTTACTCTTTATTTGTAAATTGTGATAGTACTAAGAAAATATAATAAAACACATAATTATGAAATATATTCAATAAAATTGTAAATACCATCATAATTACCTATTGGGGGATTTTTCTCTTTTCATGCTATATGATTTATCTCATAAATTTGTAAACATAATACCCACAATCGATCACATTATCTTGTTTTGGTCACTATATAAGTGTTGACCAAAATAAGTAAATTCTTTTGAAATGTTTTGATAGTTAAATATTTCTATATATACCTTAATTTGTTTGTATATGTAGTAGAACATTGGCTTTAGATTTTCGAACAACGACAACATTTCATGATTTAGCATGTACATAGAAATCATATTGTCATAAAAATATCTCATTAAAACAAATAATGAACATATAATTAGATGTTTATCAATAAAATGTTGATTGTATTGTATTACATATTCACAATGAAAATAATTTTTGGTCAGAGGGTTGGAAATATATTAATTGAATCCAAAAACAAATCATGGGGTGTCTACATTGACTACTCTCGGCATCTAGTTCTTCCAAAAAAACTAAAACAATTAAGTAATGAAAAAAATAAAATTCTATTTTATGTGATTAGATTATAGAGTTGTACCCTTTCATTGTAGGCATAAAAAAGAGTATGTCATCTGATTCTTCTTTATTAAACACTTCGAGTGTCTCATATTTTTTTATCTCTATTTCTTTCTTTTGAAAAGTTATTTTATCGAAGAAATGAAACTATGTTTATTGATTCCAAATAATTATTCACATGATCATCCCATTATATAGTTTTAATATAAACACCTATACAAAATATTAATAGTTATTAAATTTAGTAATAATATTCAGGTCACTATTTAGGCATATGTATTATGAAATGTACTTTATCTTTGTACTCCAAATTGACATGCCCATCCATTCATGCTTGAGAATCTCATTTAGAGACTTGAGACCAATTCAATATGTAATGTAAAATCCAAATATTTAATCTTCATAATGAATTTGAGGCACAGAATTATCTTTAAATGTGAACTCTGTATAAAGATTTAATGTTAATAAATGTTTCTCTGAAACTGGTGGAGAGAAGGTATTATCAGATGTTCATTTTGTTTGCTTTGTCGATTCACTAGATTTCTTGATTCTAACATTCATTTCTTCACCTCTTTATCCATCTAAAATATCATACCTCACATCAGACCATTTATCATCAACTATTACATGTTTTTCATAAGAATAATTATGTTAAAGACATACCTCATGTATTTGTATATGATTATACAGCCATTCTATGAAAGCTCCAATATTATAATTTCCTGTTATAATATTTTTATCCTAATGTGCTACAGGAAACTTGGATCCTCTCATAATATACCTATATACATACTCTCATGTGATATTTTTTGAGCTATTTATTGTTTATCTAGTCTCCTAGGATATTTTTCAGTACACCACTCGCAATATAGCGGTACATGGGTGTTGAAAGAAAAAAATCACATATAATTACACCATATATAATTTTAGTAACATAATGTTTTCACAAGTTGTTTAATTAAAATTTAAGAGAATGAGTAATGAAAAAAATGATTACCATGGGTATGGTTTGGGGTGAATAACTAGCTTCGAAGCTATTGGGATCATCTGGATCATGTGAGGAACTTTTCTCCACCACCAGTTCACTTTGATATTTACTTATACATCAGTCTGCCAAACCAAACTACAAATTAATATCTTGTAGTGAGTTTATTTACGTCTACAATATTCGAATCATATTATATGTATCATAAAGTTTGTTTTATCGTTTGAAATATGTTTGAGGAGTGTCTCCAAAACATAAGCCTATAACATGACTATATTGTTCAGGCTGCTTCAATGCATCTAAAAGTTCTTTTTATTTTTGTATAATTATGGCCGATTCTTATGAATAAAACATATAAAAAAATATGAATATATTTATTTTATGTAATATTATCATAAATCATAATGAATTGAATTTATTTCATAATTACTAATTCTTCCCATACTACTTTTTTGTTTTCATCAACTAATATACCATCCCAATTTACCCAAGACTCTTTCCATAGCACATAATGTTGGATGGAAGTGGCTTCAGATTTTTATTCATAAATCTACATATAAAAAAAGTAACATATGTTGTTTAATATCCCATTATTAAATTTTTATTCTTGATGTAAAATATATAGCAATTTCATCTCTAATGAATCATACCATATTCTTCCTTTTTGATAGGGTTATGATTGTTTTGATGCCCGTTCTTTATTTTTAGAACTGTTGTTGTTTCATAAATTAATTTTTTTTTAAAAAAAATTGGATTAAAAATATAATTAAAAATAATATATTATCAGTCCGTATATGGAAATGGCCTTAAAACATTTCATAATATTGAATTAAATGAATAATTTTAATTGATGATTATTTCAGGTTTAGAGTTTTAGAGAATTAGGACATAACTATTACATCTCAAAAGATTACAAGGTAGACACTTCTATACAATTTCCGTTTTTTCATAAAATAAAAACACTTGAAAAAAATAGTCATGTCTAGTTCAATGTTTTAGATAGCATGACTTTTCCTTGATACCATCCTTGACCCAATTCATCTTTATGTCATGTGAAAACATTTCAAAACATGGGATGAGAAAAAAAAGCTCAGTAAGGGTTATAAAATGAAGAATGAAAAAAATTTGTTCATAAATAAATACAAAACATGAAATATTTTACTTACCTTATGAAATCATATGATTTATGAAATACACATAGAAATAATAAATCATAAATCTAACTTGTGGCATCCATATTATACTTACATTTTAGATATAACAGCTACATAGGGAGTTACTTTGGAATACCCATCACAGTATATTCCCTCAATCTCTTAGGAGAAACATTCACGTTTACTGCTGTCACGTTACCCAATGAATTGGAGAGCTATCTCGAGATCACCCGCCCTAGGTTTATCACGCAACCACCTGTATACATAAATAATTTTCAAGAACCGTTGCATGATAATAACACATAACACAAGCATAAAGAAAAGATAAAATTTCAAAATTGCAATAAAATAAATATAATTTCAAGATATTGAAATTATAAATCCATTATAAAAATCATTTTCAATACCAAAATACTTAAAAAGAGTATATGGTATTTATTTTTTTTATTTTAAAATCCTTCTGGCTTGTTGAGGAAGCCAAAGACAAAATAATACTCGCGGCGGCCAAAAGGTCATTGTCACTGCTTACGTTAAAAAAATTCCTTTTTTAGTTTAGTATAAAGCATATTATAAAAATATTACCTTTGAATGAAATGAAAAGTCAAATGTGTTTACACATCGTATAAAATAATATTGTGTATTAAAACAAAATATGCCTCAATGAAAGGAGATTGAGACGAAGTCCCTTACCTCGTGTCTAACTTGACTCGATCGTTCTATAATTTCCAGAATAATAAACTAATGTTAATTTCTACTTTCTTAAGAACCATTTTAAAGTTAATTATTCTTTCTATATCACGTATTACCATGTTATGAACATTATGTATTCATTTATGTGAATAATGGTCATTTTGTCGATATTTGGTACTTGAGTAAAAAATGAACACCTTATATTTACAAGTTGTCCATGTGGTCAATATTCCATTATATCTAGAATAGTATTCATGATTTTGATATCATATATATCACATATATCCAGTATATACATGTATTTATAATAGTACATCACATTTTGAGGTAATAAATGAAATGCACTGTTCATGGAGACGGTATGTCGTATGTACGCATGAACGCTACTTTCATTTCTATTTATTATTTTAAGGGAATTTAAACATAATGACACATAGGTATATTATAATTACAGAATAATATCATATATAATATCATTACCTCAATCTTTTATTCATCCCACATAAGGAATTAACGAATCACATCACTTTGAGGGGGCGGTAGTCCGCACTTCCTCAAATGAGATTATCGTATTTACCCACTATGGAAACCATAAAGGTGTGATATAATTGGGTAGTACAGAAGCATAAAAAATCATAAACATAATATATATCTTATATAAATACATTTCCATCATAATTTCCACCATGAGAGGCGGTAAGCTGTAATTGAACAATCATCATTTCGTGAGGCATTAGTTTTCCATCCACAGAAACATTATGTTCTTCACTCATTAAGTGGAGGTCTATGTAAGTGTAGTTTGAATACATTTCATAAAAACATACTAGTATATTTAGGATACTGTTTTGTTACAAAATAAAGGAATAAAAATATTTTAGGTGATGGAGAAGTAAAATAAAAGGAAACAATTTAGGAGAAAATGTTACCTTTAATTTGGGTAACTCCCTTTGGTTATATCGAATGGATTTCTTAAAGTCCTTTATGACTAAGGTAAAACATCTAGGGGGAGGATAGGGATGTAGAGAGCTTACTTTGGTAGAGTTTGGATGAGCTCAAAAGTCTTGAGAGGTGTGAGGAATTGGATAGAAGTGGTCTCCTTTTATAAGGGAGAAGAGGGGCTCTTTAGGAATGTGTGAAAACATTGTTTTATTATAAACATATATTCGGTTTCAAAAGGACCAAAAAAATTCTAGTAGAAGATAAGATGAATAATATTCTAAATAAAATCATCCAATCATAATTGGACATGTTTTGAATAATATTTTAATCATTATAATCTTATTTATTTAAATCATTTATTAATGATGTAAACACTGCATCATTATTGGGTCATGAATAATCTAATTTATTCAATGTATAAAAATTATAAAAAATACTACAATGTAGTAAATATTTTTATATTTAAAATTAATATTTATATTGTAAAATATGACTTATATAACACCATATAAAAATTAATTACTAAAATATGTTTGTTGATGTCAATTTTGTATTTACTTTAAATTAATTAATCTAAAGTGTCTTTATCATTCATAAGTGGCTCCATGGGGTCCGAAAATCGACCCATGGATGACCATGTTCAGCCACTACTCATCCAATAAGGATATGACATGTGTTATGATAATATAAAATTATTATAACATACCATTAACCTTGAATTACCATATTTACCTTTAACCGCGGTAAATAAAAGTCAAAAGTTACTATTCTCAAAAATTATTTTCATCCTATTGAACTGAATTTTACAAAATAATAACAACCATGTATGTCATATTTTTTAAATTCAATTCACATAAGTGGTCAAATTTAATTTAGATAAAAAAAGTCAAATTTTTTAACTACCACTAAGTGGTTTTACTATTCATCCAAAATTGAAATTTTTTAGAAAAATACCAAAAATTCAGCCAAATCTATATTTGATATTCTGAATTCAAAAATGATGTGTAATTTTCCAAATTAAAAACATTGAAGTTTTATTTATTAATAATAAAATTTATTCTCATTATCAAAACAAATAGCGTGTTTTTAAGAAACAATAACTATCAAAAGATTGATACTTGTTTATGTCCAATATCAATGTGAAATTAATTCCAATTACCAACATTGGATTAAATGGTAAAAATATATTTTAATTTCACTTTAAAACCAATTAAAATAATAATCTAAAAATATAAATAAATTAGATTAAAAGGCACTTTTCAATTAATATACAATATTTTCCACTATTCATTAAAATATGAACATTATCGGAAAAATTCCAAAACATTACACAAAGTTAATTTTGATTTCCCCATTTTAAAGAAGGATTTTATTTGGTCATATAGAATTTATTAATGTGACCAAAACTATATTTAAAAAAAATTCCATTAAAAGGCGATAAATCTACCTTTAAATGTAAATTATGCTTAAAATTAGATTCATTCACATTTTAAGCCTCTATCTTTTATTGGATAAATGTAAATAGATTTAAAAAACATTTATAATCGTATTATAGTTAGTTTCTTTCATTCCCGCCAAAACAATGACAATGAGTTAACTACCATTTAGAATAATATTATTCTATTATTAGAGTGCAACTTAAGATTCCAAAGAAACCCGTTGTTCTGTATCAGGTACGCTATCGAACATGGAAACCATTTAATGTAAAATTAATATTTAATTCACAAATATTAATAAATATGAAATATTTCTTATTCTTTATTTACCTGGGATGTTACATCCTTCCCCCCATTTGGTAATTGAATCCTCGTAACTTTTTATTCACTTATCAAAATAAGTGGGGGTATTTATCCCTCATAGCATTTTCATATTCCCAATTTGTCTCTTTAACCGTATGGTTTTCCCACAAAACCATTACATAGTGAATTACCTTATTCCATGACACTTCCTCTCTATAGTCAAGAATATGGACTGGTTGTTCTTCATAAGAGGGATTCTCTTCCAACTAAACTACCTCTAGGCTCAATACATGAGATAGATCTAGCATATACATTCTGAACATCAAAACATGAAAAACATTGTGTACCTAGGATAAAATTGAAGTTAAAGCCCCTATATATGGAACTGATCTATCTTTTTCTAGAATTTCATAAGGTCTAATGAACCTCGGACTCAACATCCCCTTCTTACTAAAACACATCACACTTTTCCATGGAGAAACATTGAGGAAGACATGATCACCTACCGAAAAAGGAAGATCCTTCCTCTGGTTATCTGCATAACTTTATTGTCTGCTTTGAGCTGTTCTCATTTTCTTCTGAATCAACTAAACTTTCTCTACCATCTCTTCTGCCAATTCATGTCCTATTATCTTCCTTTCACCTAATTCATCCCAAAAATTAGGAGTTCGACAACGCTTTCCATATAATACCTCAAATGGAGCCATCTTTATACTGGAATAAATGATGTTATTATAAGAAAATTCAACCCAAGAAAGATGATGGTCCAAAATTCCCTGGTTATCCATTGAGAAAGAACATAACATATCTTTTAAGGTCTGAATTGTTCGTTCTGACTGCCCATATGATTGAGGATGAAAAGCCATACTAAAATATAATTCAGTACATAATGACTTCTGAAGGCCTTTACAAAAGTTAGAAGTAAACCTGGGATCACGAACAGATACAATTGAGAGGGGACTCCTTGCAACCTGACTATCTATTTAACAAAAAACTAAGAAAGTTAATATAGAGACAAACTATCTCAAATATGAAGGAAATGATAATATTTAGTCAATCGATTAACTATAACCCAGATTACATTATTACCTCGAGATATCATCGGTAACCCCACAGCGAAGTCCATGGATATATTTTCCCATTTCCACTCTGGCACCGGTAGAGGATGAAGCATCCCTTTTTGTAAATTACTCTCTTCTTTAACCTGGTGGAAAGTCAAACAACTCACTTTAAAATCAACAATATCTCTTTTCATTCCATCACACAAGTAATACTCACAATGATCTATGTACATCTTAGTACTTCTAAGATAAACTAAAAACGGGGAACTATGAGCTTCACATAACAACTCTTTCTTCAACTATGAATCCCAAGGTACACATAATCTCTTTCCAAATATCAAAACACAATCATTATCAACGTTAAAATCAGACAACTTACCCTTCTGAACCAACACTACCTTTTTTTTCAACTCACTGTCTTCTTTCAACGCTGGAATTATTCTGTCTGATAGAGATGAACTCACTAACACCTAAAACAAAACAGAAGAATTCCATGTACCAACAACTTCTATGCCAAATTTCATCAAATAAAAAACCAAATGATCTCATTCCAAATGTAACAAGGCTAATGAAGAATTACATTTTCAACTCAAAGCATCATCCACTTTATTTTCTTTTCCTAGATGGTAATGGATCGTGCAATAATAATCATTGATTAATTCCACCCATCTCCTCTGTCTCATGTTCAATTCTTTCTGAGTGAATATATACTTCAATCTGTTGTGATCAATATATATTTTACACTTCACTCCATAAAAATGATGCCTCCAAATTTTTAATGAAAAAACAACAACAGCTAATTCCAAATCATGTGTAGGGCAATTTAACTAATGTGGTTTCAACAGACGCGAAGCATAAGCAATTACCTGATGATTTTTCATTAGGACACAACCCAATCCTTTCAACAAAGCATCATTGTAGATAACAAACTCACCATTTTTGGAATGTAGTGCCAAAACTGAATCATTCACCAATCTCCTTTTAAATTCCTTAAAAAATCATCACATTATTTTGTCCAGATGAACTTAAAACCATTTCGTGTTAACAAAGTCATCGAACTAGATAACTGTGAAATATTTTCAACAAACCACTGGTAATAACCTGTCAAACCATGAAAAATATGGATCTCTGTTATATTTGTGGGTCTTGGCCATTCGTCAACAACTTTGGTTTTATCAGGGTCAACAATTATGCCATTTTATTAAATAATGTGACTGCGAGAAAAAACATTTTGCAACCAAAACTCACAGTTGCTGAATTTTCCATACTGTTTCTTTTATTTTAAGGTTTACAAGACAAGCATTAAATGAATATAATTTTCCTAATTACTTTTGGAATAAACCAAAATATCATCAATGACACAACCACCATTTATAACCTAATCCAACTGATCCATCATTGCAGTAAACTGGTCAATTCTGATTTAGACCATCTCTAGTTGCTGATTCGGAAGGTCATTTTCCTCTTTATGCCTTCCCAGAAAAGCTGCTATGTTTCCTTTACGAAAAGGAATTCTTAATGTAGACACATATTAGATGAAGCAACATGGTAGTCTGTAAATAGAATATTATTTCAATATTAACAAAAATTACATTATGGATATTAATTTAATAATACCCTAACTCCTAAAGTTATCCAAACTGACCTCTGATACCAAACTATAAGGACCCTGCCTTAAAACATTAAATAATATTGAATTAACTGAGTAATTCACATTGAGGATCTTTTCAGGTTCAGAGTTATAGAGAATTAGTACATAACTATTACATCTCAAAATATTACAAGGAAGAAACTTCTACAAGGTTTTCATTTTTTCATAATATAAAAACTCTTGAAAAAAAGAGTCATGTCTAGTTCCATGTTTTAGAAAACATGACTTTTACTTGATCCCATCCTTGACCCTATTCATCTTTAAGTCCTGTGAAAACATTTCAAAACTTGGGATGAGCATAAAAATCTCATTAAGTGTTATAAAAAAAATAATGAAAACATTTGTTCATAAATACATACAAAACATGAAATATTTTACTTACCTCAGAAAATCCTATGATTTATGAAAGACACGTAGAAATCATAAATCATAAAGGTAACTTCTGGAATCCATATCATACTTACATTGTATATATCATAGCTACATAGGGAGTTACTTTAGAATACACATCACAGAATATTCCCTAAATATCTTAGGAGAAACATTCACATTTACCTCTGTCACATTACCCAATGCATTGGAGAGAAATCTCAGGCTCAGCCACCCTAGGATTATCACATAACCACCCGTATACGTAACTAATGCCCAAGAACTATAACATGATCATAACACAAAACATTTGCATAAAGGAAAGATAACATTTCCACATTGCAATAAAATAAATATCATTTCAATGTATTGAAATAATTAATCCATTATGAAAATCATTTTCAATACCAAAATACATAAAGAGAGTATATGGTATTTATTTTTTTCCTTTTAAAAAATTTCCAACTTGTTAAGGAAGCCAAAGATCAAATAATACTCATGGCGGCAGAAAGGTCGTTGTCACCACGTACGTTAAAAAACAATTTTTTTCATTTAGTAAAACTCTTTGTATAAAAAGATTACCTTTGAATGAAATGATAATTAAAAGGTGTTTACACAGCGTATAAATGAAATCGTGTATTAAAACAAAATATTCCTCAATGAATGGAGACTGAGAGGAAGCCCCTTACATCGTGTCTGACTTGACTCGATCAGTCTGTAATCTCCATAATAAAAAACTAAAGTTAATTTCTACTTTCATTAGAACCTTTTTCAAGTTCATTATTTCATTTATATCACTTATTACCATGTTATTAAAATTATGTAATCATTTAAGTTAAGAAAGGTCATTTTGTCGACATTTGGTACATGAGTCAAAAATGTACAACTTATATTTACAAGTTGTCAATGTGGTCAATATTCCATTATATCAATAATGTTATTAATTATTTAGATATCAAATATATCATATATATCTAGTATATACCTGTATTTATGATAGTACCTGACATTTAGGGGTAAGAAATTAAGTGCACCGTTCATGGAGATGGTAAGCCGTACGTACGCATGAACCCTACATTAATTTCTATTTTTTATTTTAATTTAATTAAACCATAATGATAGATAGGTATATTATAATTCTATTATAATATCATATATAATATCATTAACTCCGTATTTATACATCCCACATAAGTCATTAATGAATCACATCACTTTGAGGCGGCGGTAGTCCGAACTTCCTCAAATGAGATTATCGTATTTACCAACTATGGAAACCATAAAGGAGTGATATAATTGGGAATTACATAAGCATAAAAAAACATAAACATAATATATATCATATTTAAATACATTTCAATCCTAATGGCCACCATGAGAGGCGGTAAGATATAATTGAACAATCATCGTTTTGTGAGGCGTTAGTTTTCCATCAACAGAAACATTATGTTCTTCACCCAATAGATGGAGGTGTGTGTAAGTGTAGTTTGAATCCATCCCATAAAAACACAAATTATATTTAGGATACTGGGGTTGTTACAAGAAAATAAATAAAAATATTTTATGGGTTGGAGAAGTTAAATAAAAGGAAACAATTTTAGAGAAATTGTTACCTTTAATTTGGGTAACTCCCTTTGGTTTTATCCAAAGGATTTCTTGAAGTTCTTTATCCCTAACGTAAGGCTTCTAGGGGGAGTATAGGGACGTAGGGAGATTAATTTGGCAGAGTTTGGATGAGACAAAAGGCTTGAGATGTGTGAGTAATTGGATATAAGTGGTCTGATTTTATAAAGAAAAGGAGGGGATCTTTAGGAAAGTGCAAAAAAAATTATTATAAATATATATTAGGTTTAAAAAAGTCAACAAATCATTATAGTAGAATAAAATATGACTCATATTCTAATTTAATCATCCAATCAGAATTGGACATGTTTCGGATAATATTTTAATCATTATAATCTAATTTATTTAAATCATTTATTAATGAGGTAAATACTGCATCATTATTGTGTCATGAATAATTTACATTATTTGATGCCTAAAAATTATAACAAAACTACTATCATGTAGGAAATATATTTATCTTTCCAATTAATTTTTATAGTCGAAAATATGACTTATATAACACCATATAAAAATAAATTACTAATATATTTTTGTTAATGTCAATTTTGTCCTTACATTAAGTTAATTAATCTTAATTGTCATTTTCTTTCATAAGTGGATCCATGGTGTCCCGAAATCTACCCAAGGATGCCCATGTTCGGCCACTACTCATAACATAATTAAATGACAAGTGTTAAGGTAATTTTGAATTATTATAATATTCTTTTAACCCTGAATTACCATATTTACCTTTACCGCAGTAAATAAAAGTCAAAAGTTAGTATTCACAAAATATTATTTTCATCTTATTGAACCAAATTTTACTAAATAAAAACAACCATGTAGGTAGGATTTTCAAAATTCAATTCCCAGAACTGATAAAATGTCATTTAGATGAAATAATCTATTTTTTTAACTACCACTAAGTTGTTTCACTATTAATCCTTAATTTATGTTTTTCAGAAAAATACCAATAATTTAGCCTAAGCTATATTTGATATAACGAATTCAAAAATAATGTCTATTTTTTCCAAATTAAAAGCATAGAAGTGGAATTAAATAATTTTAAAATTAATTCCCATTATCAAAACAAATAGTGTGTTTTTAAGAAACAATAACTATCACAAGATTGATACTTGTTTATGTCCAATTTAAAAGTGAAATTAATTCCAAAGACCAACATTGGATTAAATGGTAAAAATTTATTTTAATTTTACTTTCAAACCAATTAATAAGATAATCTAACCATATAAATAAATTAGATTGAAAGGCACTTCTAAATTAAAATACAATATTATCAACTATTCATTAAAAAAATGAACTTTATCAAAAAAATTCAAAATATTTACACAATGTTAATTTTGATTTCACCATTATAAATACAGATTGTTTTTTCATATATAATATATTAAAGTGACCAAAACTACATTTAAAAAGGGTTTTCCATTAAAAGGTGATAAATCATCCTTTTAATGTAAATTTTGCTTAAAAATAGATTTATTCGCATTTTAAGCCTCTAACACTTATTGGATAAATGAAAATACATTTAACAAAAATTTATAATAATATTATAGTTAGTTGTGTTCATTACCTCCAATACAATGACAAGGAGTCAACTACGAGTTAAAATAATAATATTATATTATTAGTGTGCAGTGTAAGATTCCAAAGAAACCTGTTGTTGTGTATTGGGTATGTTATCGATCATAGAAACCCTTTAAAGTAAAATTAATAATTATTCAAAAATATTAATAAATATAAAATATGTCTTATTCTTCATTTACCTGTGATGTTACATTCATAATTCACGTAAAATGATTTCTCATTATGATGATCTCTGAAAGTAGTGCATGGTTCCATTTTTATAATTTCTGCATAACAATGTAGTGGGTGGGGATTTATTTTACCCTCATCATCTATATAATTTAACTCCATTAGAAGAGTTTGGAAGCCCTTCTGGGCTTTTCATATGTCCATTAGAACAAATTTTGAATGTAAATATTTTAAAATAAATGATTTCTATTTAGAATAACGAAAACTAAATAAATGTTTAATTTAATACCTTTTCAATAAAATAGATAATGTATATTGTAACATGGTTTTTATATATTTCAAAAGGATTTCCTCCTATACCGGTTGGATTCAGAGGCAAGTGTTAATATCAATTTCTACATTCATAATTTGTGTTACCCCAAGATAACTAATTAATGTTTACATTTGAGGTCAATAGGTTGGATATGTTGATTCCATCCAACCTCAAATTTTATAACCTAACTTATTGACTTGATAATATCATTTGAAACTACGATGTTATGTAGTTTTTGTTTCTTTTTCATTTTTACCATCCAAAAAATATTGATCCCTTAATAATTCCTATGTTTCATCCCCAACAGTTTGTTCATGCTCAGGATTGGAAATATCATCATGTTCAAAAGACATTATCTGCATTATTAGTCAAACATTTAATTTTTCTTCAATAACAACAATGCAATAATTTCCATAAATAAAATTCAACAATTTCCTCTGTCTAGAATGAAAATTTGAACATATATATAATATATCCATACTACAGTATAACTAACATTCACTAACATTATTTAATCCATCCACTAATTCTTGATTTCCTTCAGTCTCTTGATGATGGAAGGAAGGCTTGTTTGAAACAGGTAGTCCAATACATCATCAAGATATGGAAGACAATCAAACGTCTAAGGATTAAAGTGTCACAGGAACCAACACTAATAGAATGACTAAAAAAGTCTCCTCCATTTTTATATAATATCCATATTCTATGGATGAACAAATAAATCCTATATATCATAATATATGATATTGAAATAAATCAAAAAGAAATTTATTTATTTGAAAAACTAATAGATTAATACATTTTGTCCTTGATGGAAAATTCTCTCATACCACTTATGTGTTTTAGGGTATCATCTTATGATGATTAGGGGGATAAAAACCTAAAAAGGGAAGATTTATCTCAATGATAAATTTGAATGGAAACAATGAAAATGATATACATGGAATACATTTAACATATTTTCTATGGAATCTATTATTATGATTAAATAGAATATGTTTTATTTATAACACTAAAGTGGAAAATAAAATATTTTATCTTTTGAGAAGATTAATGTATCCCTTAATCACAGAAATACTATTAAGGACCCTCAATCAATGAATGAGTGTTAACGCATTAACGTGGTGATAAACAGTTGTCAATAAAGAGAAGTGGTTTGGATATAGAATGCAACAAAGTGTTAATTACAATATGGGGATATTTTCTATATTTTTTTGGATTTGGGACATGGATAACAAATTATCATGACTTATAAGACATAATGATCCAATCCATCAAAAGTATATTTTAATCAATTTTTTTCTCTATACAGTTATTCACCATGTTAGATGGATTTTAAAATTAATTTTTATCCTATAAATTAGTTATCTCTCTATTTTGATCAATTAATATACTAATAAATCACATCTCATAGTTTTCTTGATGAACTATTCAACCACAGAAAAGACACATACTTTTCAGAAATACACTTTTAACATGTTGTTGTGTGTTTCTAAGTCCATTTACCTAATTATTTATCAACCCTATATAATTTTGAAATTTTTTATAAAAAACATTTGATCATATTATTCTCACTGAAGAAATACCCCATCAATATTTATAACCCATGGTTATACGTTAATAAAATTTTTTAATTAATTAAAAATACTCTCACAACATGGATCACTTAAATAATTTTTCGAACATTCCTAATTATTTAAATATTTTATTGAATCGAATAAAAAATTATTCACAAATATAATAAATCTAAATAACCCATTTCATGGTTTAACAGTTTACATGAATAACTAGAATCCGCAAACCAAGTTTAAGTGATTTTTACACTTACCTTTTTCCCTATATGTTCATCAGCCAAAAATAAGGGACACATCATGGTATCCCCTAATCCTTAAAAATCATCATAATTAATCCTTTATAATATATAATACAGTATATACGTTGAATTAAATATGACAAAATACTTAGATTTTGGTACCCTATATTATTCAAATCAACAGAAAACTGATAGGATATGAGAGGTCTCTTTTGTAATGTCGAGAGGAGAGTAAACCGAATATTTGTGTCTCTATGGAAAAATGTTTTTGATAATCAAATACATATAAAAGGGAAAAACAATGAAATAGTACCACACTTATTGTATTTTATTATTGAAAAAAAGAGATGTGTGGTTCACCATGTTTAATAAAAGCACAAATAATGAAAAAATAGGAACCCCAAACATAAAACAATGATAGTGGAAGAGTATAAAACAAAATATATTAGATACTTTCTGTGATTAATATGAGGGAACATAGACGAGTCATGTCAGAAGCAAAGGAGATCTTCGAGAGCTTGAAAATCGCGAGTGGATGAGTCTGGGATAGGGTTATTTTAAATAGATCAGGGACACATTCAAAAGTGATTTTAACAAACTATTGACAAATATCCATTTTATCAGTAGTACTTTTATAATTGTTGATAGATATTTATTTTAATAGTGCTTTTTTAGCACTGATAAATCTTGATCTTTAATAGTACTATAGTTTTATCGCTGATAAATATATATTTTAACCATGCATAATTTTTATTGATAATGATTGATCTTTACCAGCACTACAAAAGTACTGGTAAAATTTTATAATTATAATTATTTAAATATAATTAGAAATCTTTTTCTAATTATTGAAATAAATTTATTATAATTTTATACTTATTAAAATAAATATAATTATTTATTTATAAATATATAAATACTTATTTAAAAAAATATTTATTTATAATAATTATTAATATAGTAAATAGACATTTCCCCAACAAGGGTGGCCCAGTGGTTGGGTTGTTTGCTCAGTTCCTCATAGTCAGGGGTTTGATTACTGCTTGTTTTATTTTGACATTTTCATTTCACGAATGTTGATTTAATCCCCTCATCTGTTATGGGTGGCGTGGGATGGGTGGTTTTATGCTTTATTATCCACATATAGAAGGGCGAGCTTGAGGCTCTTTAACTAGTCAACTGGGGGTGGTTTACTCAATTGCAAGCTTATGGTCTGTAATGGAAGGTGTTGTGGTTTCCATTAAAAAATATTAAATATGAATTTATTATTTATTTATAAATATTCATTTACAATTATATTTTTAAGATTATTAATGGAAATATAATCTGAAATATACGCAATTGAAAAATGATTGATGTTGAATAAATTACAATTAGTAAACTTTGAAAATATTGAATAAATGGAAGAATTTTCTTATTTAAATATAAGTTATTAAAAAAAATTCGATACATATATATATATATATATATATATATATATTTAAGTGGAAGAATAAAATTGAATATACTAAAATATAATAAATAAATATATATATATATAATAAAAAATGAACAAATTAAAAAAAATTAAAAAATAAACAACATTAAAAATGAATACTGTAATTGTAGTTTTAAAATACATAAATAAAATTAAACGATTAAAAAAATAATATATATTAAATATGTCACGTTATAATTTAATTCTAAAATATATTAAAATTTGGATAAATTACATAAATATTCGGTGTATGTGTTTCAATATATTGCATAGATATATTTGTGTGTTTATTTTTGTAATAAAATGTATTATCATATATAAGTATGTATGTATGAATGTATGTATGTTTGTATAAATGTATGTAAATATGTATGCATGTGAATGTGAGTTTGTGTCAGTATTTATAAATTTATGTATGTATGTATGTGAAATAAATGAAATAAACGACGTTTAATATAGGTTAAATGGAAAAATCAAACAACCTTAAAAATTTTTAGGACATTTATATGTTTGTAATTAACATTTTATATATATTAAACATATTCATTATATAAATCTATATTTAATATATTCTATTTATTAATATTTATAAAATAAATATATATTTTTAAATTCTTCATTTTTGTAAATAATAATTTAATTAATAATTTTTTTGATATTTTTATTAATTTATTATTTTTATTTTTATTTCTTTAATTTTAAATTTTATTTTGGGCATTTATCAGTTATATAAAATTACTAATGAAGGGAAACTTTTATCAGTGCTAAAAATGCACTGTTAGAGGAAACCATCTGTCAACGATATAAATTTTGTGCTATTACAGGTTTCCTTTTTCAGTGCTAAAATAAAGTGATGATGAAGATTAACTATTATCAACACAAAAAAAACAAGTGCTAATAAATGGTGGATTTTATCATCTATTATTTTGATGTAGATATAGAATAACTTTATTAGTGAATTTTTTGACCGCTTATAAGTGTCGATGCTATTATATGAAGGTTTTATAGTAGTGCACATTTAAATCCTTCAAAATTATACATTCTGAAACCACTTACCATGACTATGACATTAGGTTGAGAGATGTGAAAATAGTTTTCCATAATGGGAAACATTGGGAATATTTCTATTGACACAAACAAAAGGGTTTATAACTATTTGTGATGCCAAAATTATTTTTTAGTTTCATAGATCCATTAATTGATTGAAGCAAGCATCCATATCTTGGAACATTGAATTTAATGAAGCTATAATATAATTTGGTTACAGTATGGATGATTATGATCCACGTGTTTACAATATTTTTAGTGGTAATGTGGAAATTAACCTAATATTATATTTTGATTTCATATTACTTATTTTAAATGACATACAATTCATAATGTATTTGATGGACATGTTGAACAAGTACTTCTCCCTGAAGGACATAGATGAAGCCACCTATATTCTTGAGATCACGAAAATTCATGATATTTTGAAGAGGATGGTGTGACTAAAAAAAGTACATATATTGACCAAATATTAAATATATTTAGTATGGATCAATCCAAGAAGAGATTGGTTTTAGATTCCCATGGTATATATCTTTCTATGAAAATGTTTCCTCGTACATACTAGTAGAAAGAGAGAATGGTTATCCACTATACGCTTCAATGATGGGATCAATCATTTATTCCTTGTTATGAACTAGACATGATGTTTCCTATGCATAGACCATTTTTGTATGATATAAGTAGATATAGGAGGATATTATTGGTCGGTTGTTAAGGATATCCTCAAGTATCTGAGAACTACTAAGGATATGTTCCTATTGTATGGAGGAGATGAGAATCTATTCATTAGGGGTTAAACTGATGATAGTTTTCAAACATATCATATTGATCTGACATCGTGGTTGGGATATGTTTTATGTCTCAACGGTGGAGCTAAGAGCTGAAAGAGATCAAATTAGCCAATTGTCACTGATTCAAAAATAGTTTCTTAGAATATAGTGGATTCTTATTTTCCAAGTAATCCATTTGGATTCGAAAAATTGTCTAGGATCTTGATTTGGTGCCTATAATTAAATACCCTATCACATATTATTGTAATAATATTATAGTGGAGGCTCTTGCAAAAGATCCACGGTCACACCAACAAGCAATGAACGTTCTCTGGAAGTATCACCTCTTGCAGGATTTTTCTCAGTGGGGTGAAGTGTCAGTAAGAATAGTTATCAAATAACAAAATTTGGTCATCACCTTGACAAAAGGCATGTATTCAAAGAAGAATGAGTATCTTATGAGATCTAGTGGACTGAAGGTTGTTTGTAATTTGCTCTAGTGCAACTGGGAGTCTATAAGAGTTAGTGCCCTATAACTAAAAATTTTATAATTTAGGATAGAATATATTCATTGATTTTAGAATTAGTAAACTCCATATCACATCCAAATAGTTATTCTATGTATCAGAGACAGTTATAATGTCCTAATAGTAGTTGTTATACTAAAAGTTCATCGTAGTTCCACATTATGATGAGAACGTAGAAGTGTCGTGATAGTAATCTTAAATATAAATAAGTTATATAGATATATGAATTAATTTTAGGGAGTTACATTTTTTAGGTTATCATGGATACAGACTCATACAAATTTGATTCACCTTCTTATGGTTTACACCCTTGGTAATATATTGTGTAGGATATTATGAGAATGAGACCCTCCAATAGAAAATGCACATTTATATGTGTCATTGGATGATCCTATCTACTGATGTTTTCATTGATCCTTATACATTAAGATTTTTATTAATGAGTGCTACAAGTCATGTAATTTTATGTATTTATGAAAATTGTGATGACCCTTTTATAAAATAGGTCTTTAACAGTGCTATAAATTGACTTTATGAACACATGAAAAGTGCTAATTACATGAGAGAGGTTAAAATCCAATGTCTTTTATCAGAACATAAAAGTGATGATAAATGTGTCCTTTATGAATACTTTTAAAAGTAATGATAAAGGGATCATTTATCAGCACTGATAGAAGCATTACTAAATAGACAATTATCAATGATTTTAGAAGTGCTGATAAAAGTGTCCTTTATCAGCACTTTTAAAATCACAGATAAATGATTCTTTTATCATCGATTTTAAAGGCAGAGATGAATCATTCCTTTAATAGTTCTTTTAAATTAATTGATAAATTTTTCTTTGATCTGCACTTATTAAAGCGCTGATAAAGGGCCATACATTAGTGTATTGTAATAGCACATTACCGCACCACTACAATGTGTTGTAACCTAACACTGCAACACTAAAAGCACAAGAAAAACACCAAATATCAACAATAACATATCCCAATAATTAATTTAAATGAAAAGATATTTATGAGCAAAATAGGAGAAAAAATGTATATTATAGACATTTCAGACATTGGTTTATACAATTACATAAATAAAAATTATTACATACATTCAAAAACATCAATGATACTTTATCTTTTAATCATAACCTCACTCATGATATTACCAAACAAAAAAACCTCATATCAAGAAAAATAACATACCTATAAAAGAAAATTATTCTTAAGTTATTAATAATATAATTAAATAAATTAAGAGACAGTGTTGATTTTACTAAAATTTAAAACAATATTAAATTGAAAGACCCACATGGAGTCATACTAGTAACATTATGCATTATAGTGTGGTGAGGCTAATTCCAAAATATTTCAAATGACATTTGAATCAATTTCTTCAACTATAAAAATAATCTTAATGCGTTTTCATGGTATTTAGTGAGTGAGTATTCATTTTTACACAAATGTATTCTTAACCTCATTCACTATTGACTCATTTTGATCACATCGTGTATCAGTTTGATGTGAAACTGATTCCTACATGTCTCTAATAATTTATGAATCATGTTACTAAATTATAAGGAAAGTTTGAGTTCATTTGATTAGTTTTCTGTGAGTGATGAATTTTGAACTAAAATGTTGATTTTAAACAGATAACAGAAAAAATGAATCATACTCGAAAAATCATCTATCATATTGAGGTGAATCTAATTCCTAAATGTAAAAAATTACATATAGATCATTTTATTAAATTATTTCAACAATATAAATGTTCCTACTTGTTTTTGAGTAGGTCAATCATCCATTTTAATAAAACTGATTTCAATTTTAAATAAAAAGATGCACTTTTAGTCATACTAGTCACACCATGGGTTGGAATGAGTTTCAACTTATTCATACACATCTAAAATAACTTATGTATCATTTTAGTAATGTATGAAATCAATATGAATTTTTTTTAACGATTTTGAGTACATCAGTGGTTTTTTTCTTACTAAAATGTCATTTTAAACTAGAAACAAGAACATTGAATCATTCCAATCACATTCTGTGTCAGTTTGACGTGATATTGATTTCATTTAAAAAACATTATAAATCATTTTCCTAAATTATCATCAAAATATGGCTTTGTTTTATCATTTTTCAGTGGATCATGCTTTTTGAACTAAAATTTCAATTTTAAACTGACAAAAGACACGTTGAGTCATCCCGTTCACACTGCACTTCAGATGAAGTTGAGGTTGGTTCATACACATCATAAATTACATATGGAGTTTTTTCTTAATGTATCAAAAAAATATGAATTTGTTTGTTTGTTCTTTAGTAGGTCAGTTTGTTTTTTTACAAAATAGATGTCAATTATAAATAATGATCCACATGGATTTATACTGATCACACTGTGCATTAGATTGAGGTTTTTCTAATTCCTACACCTTCCAATGACTAATAGATTTTCTCATAATTTATCAAAACTATCTAAATGCTTTTCCTTATTTTGATTACATCACGTTTATTTTTTAATATAATGTAATTTTAAACT
This sequence comes from Viscum album, assembly GCA_963277665.1. Taxonomy (NCBI): domain Eukaryota; kingdom Viridiplantae; phylum Streptophyta; class Magnoliopsida; order Santalales; family Viscaceae; genus Viscum; species Viscum album. The sequence continues at coordinate 1,359,553,352 of OY728162.1, read as the reverse complement.
TCAAATGTGTAATTTGATTTATATGGATATCATCATGTATCAATTTAATGTGATACTGATTCAACCACATCATATATAATTTATGAAACGATTACCTAAATTATCATGAAAATATAAATGCATTTTCTAATTTTTTAGTGAGTGACACTTTTTGATCTAAAATGCCATCTTTAAACTAATAACAAACACATTTAGTCTTATTAGACACATCATGTATTAGATTGTGGTGTTGTTGATTCCTACATGTCAAAAATTACTTATGTATCGATGTATTAAAGTATAAAGAAAATTGAATATTTTTTCACTGGTTTGAGTATGGAAACTATCTTTCTTACCCAAATTAATGTTAATTTTACATAGAATAAAATAATTTGAGTCATACAGGTCACATCATGTGTCGGGTTGAAGTGTGGCTGGTTCCTACATATCCCAAAGTCTCAATTAAATCCTGAATTTTAATGTTACGATGATTTACATTTAATTTATTTATCGAACTTCTAAAACTAATTGGGAAGTTTAAAATAAACCACATGAACTCATATACAAGAAACCACATGTATAAGAAATAAAAATTATGAGTAATACTGAAAAGAAATAAATTAAATATAAATATGAAATAATACAGTAATTATATAGACAATGATTTTACTAAAAAAATACCAATATTACCTCTCTATCTGAGAAGTTGAGGAAACATGATGGGTTTGGTAAATTTCAACACTATAGGAGTGAAAGGGTTTGATGGAGAATATGAATATGGATGTTTTGGTGAAAAAATGCATTAGAAATGGACACATACTCCCAAATCGAACAATAAAAATACACCAATATAACAAAAATATTATTATGTGAGTAATACTAAAACAATAAATTAATCAAAAACATGAAACAATATATTAAATTTATGAACAATTAATCTACTATGAAAACATCAAAATTGACTCTATCATTGAGTAGAGGAGGCATCATTTCTCTTTCTACAAATTAGGTGGAGAGAACATGAAGGGAAGTGATAAATGAAACACTATGGGGATGAAAAGGTTTTGAGGTAGAATAATTTGATGGATATTTTGTTGTAGAAAGGCATAAAGGATGGATAGAGACCCCCAACTTAAACAAGTGGAATTGATTTTAATGAGAAATTAATTCTATTGAAAAAGGTTTTACTGTGAAAAAATCAAAATTATCTCTATCATTGAGAGAAGAAAACTTCATTACTCTTCTCTCAAAGGCATGACACATAAACAAAAATCATCTAAAACAAACAAAAATTAAATGGAATAATGTTAATTAAATCAGGGATCCATTATATAAAATTTTCTAAAATAGATAAAATTTATTGTAAAATTACTATTACATCTTTCAAAAGGGTTTCCATCATTATAGATTGACCTTATGAGGTATTGGTAACATCATCATGTGTAGAAGATATTGTCTACATGAGTAGTCAATCATGTAATTTATTTTATGTTAATGAAATAGAGAATATAATATATTATGAGAGAAATCATAATATACTAAAAGACACTATTACCTTCTCATTGAACTCTCTTTATTGTTTTAAAAAGATTCAAGAATTTGGTTCCTCTATTGAGAATCCAAACACCCTCTTTGGGGTCCCCTATAACATACAAGACATTGTATGCTTGGGGACCAGCATGAACTGATTGTGATGTCCTATGGAATGGGTCATCCAAGATTGAATTTCCATCTGGCTGAAAATTTTTTTGGGTACCAGCAGGAAAATTGAGAAATTCTGGTATGTTGGATTAGATAAATTAAATAGTTGAACTAGTTGTGATTACATTTTGAATGGATCATTTTCCCCTTCCATAATGAAATTTACCTTCACAAATCCCATTCCATCAACTTTCACTCCATTGATATTGTCAACCAATTTTCAATGATAAAGAGACACTTGAAATACTGTATAATCTAATACACTTAATTATTTGATAATGACAAAATTTGTCATATTTTGATAAATTGGATTCTATTCTTTTATCTACATATTTACATCGATTAACCCCCAATCATAACACCATAGTTTTTCATCATACTAAATTCATCATGTTGTTTTCTATAGAACATTTAACCATTGATTACGAAACCAAAGTAAGATATAACATTTTCATTCAGTCCTCTGGCTATCCATTGGTGTCGTTCAGAAAATTGAATTCCGATATTCAATTAACTCATAACAAATTGGATCTCTGAGTCATCCTATGAATTGATTATTTTCTGTATTCAATATCTATCCTTCAGCACAGGATGGATTCCAATCACTATGAATTTCTTTGTGGGATTCATTAAATGGATCAACATATTCACAATTATGCAATATTTAATGATTTTCTTTCTCCAGCTCTTTTAATGTTATTGTAACCACATCTCTTCTGGAAATCCCTTCACCCATATTGAATTTATTGGGATGAGACATTGGGAGACCGATGGTTTCAAATTATGATAGGTAATTGGTATATAATTCAATTTATTCTTCAACAACTTATCATTAGGTAGTAAAACATTTTAAATGACTTTGATTCTTAACATGCACTATAAAATCATTATGTAATGTTTAATGGGTAAAATTCATCTGTAATGGACAGAACCACATATTTTAACTTCTATGATCAAATTACCCATCATGTAAAACATTATATCAAATAATGATGGTTTTAAGAACATATCTAAATCACATAATATTATTTAAATATACTTATTCATTATGTGAATCTTTGTCATCTTTACAACATTAATACATATGGATCTGAAAAAGAATCATATTATGGTTAATTTAAGTCATACATTTTGAGGTATAATTCCATTGAAATAAACATGAATTAAATATTCCATCAAAACATGAAAGATGTGTGATTTTAGTCCTTATAACATCAAATTAATTTTTGACACCACATTATTTATATTATATGAAAACCCTTGTGGAAATTTGACACTAGTAAAGAGAATGAAATATTGTTATTTTTTCTTTTTGAGTAGAGAGTAAGATACTATAGGTAGAAAATTATTCATTTTTTCTTTCACTGGTGCCAACACATCCCTTATCCCCATTTTAATCATGTCCAACCAAGCCTTGATTCCATATTTTGTTTTTCTAGGAACACCTAGTAACATGCCAATAACATAATCAAATGATTTTTTTTCAATATTCATGACATAAATAAAATATCTGATAGACAAACAATTCCAATACTATAATTTAAAGAAATTTGATATCTTCTTTCAACTTTATTTTTTATAGTTTTTCGAAAATGGTTTCTTAAAAATACTGTCAATATTTATTACTTTTTTTGTACAATTGATCATCTGTTACTAGATAAGGTGGTGTAACTTTTTCGATATTCCCATAAAATACAATCATCTAAGATCAGTATTTACGTCATCGAGGTAAAAATATCTGATCTCTAAAAAACAGTGTTTCAATAATGTTTCGACCGAACTGAGTGTGTTTGTTTTTCACATATGGGACACCCCAAAATTCCTTTAATACTATTTCATGATAAATTTTGATAAGTAGGGAATTTATTTATCATTCTTTACAACATGGCCCTTAATGTGAATTATTTACTTATATGAGTATCATACATTGTAACCCATGTATCCCACATCAATTTTGGATCTTCAATCAATGGAGAGAAATAGACATAAATATCATTGTTGGGTTTCGATTGTGTAGATATATGAAGAGACAACATAATGTATTTTCACTTCATGCATAACCATGGAATACAGTTTTAATTTTCCAACATGAATGGCCATGTACTATGAGTAATACTATGTACCCCAAAAGGATTTAATACATATGTAGATAATGCAATATGAAACTTTATCGTCTCATTTAAAAATTATGAAAACTCATGATAAATTTTCTTCCACTATGTATAATATGATGGACGATGTTGGTTTCAATATTTAATTCTTGTATATTCTTTCGATGTTAATTGTCTTCTGGTTTCTTGACACCCATATAGTATTTTAAACCATGGAATGATAGGAAAGTACCATACAAATTTCCAAGGACTTTATTCATTTTTCATGTAACAATCTGCACCACTCATAGGGCATTTTATGTGTGATTCATGGTCCTTGAGAAAAAATGTAATAATTTGGCCAAGGATGTATTTTTTTAGAGATCATACCCATTGAATGTAACATTAATTTAGTATCATATGTTCAGGATGGAAATTAATTTTCCTTTGGTTGCATATCTTTTAAATGACCAAGTAATTCTATAAAGTTTGTGTCACACCATCTACTACCAGATTTCAAATTATATAACTTCAGTACAACTGAAAATAATATGTATTTTGTAAAACCAGTATACAATGGTTTCATTAAATTACTATTTAACTCCCAAAAAAACATTGGAAAAACCTAAAGGTCATGTACAATTTCCATTTTCATTTATTCCATGTGATCTCCATTATCTCTTACAAAGGTATTCAAATCAAATGATTCCTAAATCGTAGTATCATCCCAATCAATTTCTACATTATGTTTTCCCCATGTTTAGTCCCACATTAATAGATTTGATCTATTCTATGACAAATAAAATGTTCTTTAACTCTTAAGAATAATTTTTGTTGAATAACAACAATGTAAACATGGACATAAGATTTTAGAAGGGTCTTCTGCAAGCTCTCTTCAACACATGATGAATTCAATAACTCCATCTTCATATTCATTTGTCCAATGATAAGAATACATCCATTTTTGGTTCATATTCATACAATCGGGTTCATAAAAGATTAATTTTATACAATATAAAAATATATACACATAAGATATTCATCATTAAAATAATAAGTCATTAAATATATATAAAAATGGTAAATTAGTGTTATTAATTATTATTAATAACATGTATTTGTTAAATGTTTCATAATTAATTAATAACTATTTATAGATAATTTATGTATATAGTTATTATTATTAAATTCTATTTCATAATGTACATTTTGAAAAAAATTATAATCATATTATTAATTATATTATTCTGCTTAAATTTATAATAAGAGAAATAATATTTTTCCTCACATTGTATTTAATGATATACATTATATCATAATCCATGATATTGTTTAAAACTATATCATTCCATATAATTGGTGTTCCCTAAAAGGAAATAGATAATACATATAATCTATCATATTTTTGGATATCTTCATAGAAAAAGAAAATTTTCACATTCTGTAGTACTCATATTCTCCTATATTGAATGATATAATAAAAATTATTTTAATCACTATTTTGAGACATGAAAGATACTATATTGTATCACATAAAACATTATAATTAACCATTTAGATTGATATGATATACCAAAACCCAATGAAACTAAATTGTTTCTTCTATTAATATTTATTATATCATATTAAATGGTTATATATTTCTTTAAATTATCTTAATTAATAATTAATTCAACTAAAAAAATTATGCCATTTTTTACAACTAGGGTTACATATTAAATAATTTCATTTTTTTGAATAGAATTTCAAGAATCATTTAATGCATTGAAATTCTATTATATATATGATAATTTTCCTTGGATTGAATAAAAGTTATATTGGAGGTGGAAGAATAAATGAATCCATAACCCCTGATATACATGTTTTGAAAAAAAATCCCATGATGAATATAAAATTGAAGAACATGTGTACCCTACAGATGTGATGGTCACAACACATAATTTCTCTCAAATTATTTTATGAATATCAATATTAAGTAACTAAAAGATTTTTATATGGTGTTTCTATAAGGAAATATCATTTCCCTAATTGCATTAAAAAAAATTACTAATAGATTTTTAGATGTTTGATTAGGCATATAAATTTTTTTTGGCATTTCGGAAAAAAATAAACAATCATCTAGAGAATTAAAAATTATTTTTATATTTTAAAAAATATATATCTTAATTATCCAATATCATGGATAAGTTTTACTATATGGATATCTGATTCCCATTAAAGGGACTAGTGTCATAAATCCATTCATGATTTTATTATTTCGTGGTGCCTTAGTTTTACTTGTAATATCATACATCTTATTTGTAAATATGATGTTGTTTGGAAACCATCATTTATATTTTGAATTATTTTCAACTTGGATGGGGAATCTATGTGTAACCACAGGACCATAGGATGAGGTGCTCATTTAATATGTAACAACAAACGACAACAAAAATTGAATCAAAACAACAATTTAAAAAGACCAAAATATCGGTAGTCAATCAAAAAACAGATCATAAATAAATCATTCTATTCATAATCTAAAATCAAAATATTATACAAGAAATAGAACATAATTAAAGACATCATAAAATACAAAATAAAAAACGAAATGAAAAATACACAAAGAAAATCTAATGGCCTGCCTCACTAGGTTGATGACAATCTAAGACCCACTTCAGAAACCCTAACTGAAACCAAACACAAGATGTCAGACGAGACTTTCGAGCAACTGGAGGCAGACGAGTGTATTAGAGCTTTGATTCACAAAGGAGGAGCACTAGAAGTCAGTGGTTTCCACAGAATGCTTCTGATATCACAAGTTACAAATGGTTAGGTTTTTTATAAATTAATTAAGAACCTTTTATCGACACTTCAAAATAATCCCTAATAATTAGTCCTTTTATCAGTGTTAAAAAATAATTTCCATATTTATCAGCCCTAATGTTATGGCACTGATAACTATTCATTTTATAAGTGCTTTGTTTATTATTGATAAATCATCATCTTAATCAAAGTGAAAAAGCTTTGATAGATATTCTTTTATCAGTACAAAATACTTAACAAGTGATAAAGGATTTATTATTATAATTATAAATGACAGATTTATATATATATTCTTCATTAATATATAAAAATATAAATATAGTAAATATATTCCTTTATAAATATATTTATTATAATTTTATAATTTTTTATTTGTAATTATAGAAATAGGTTTAAAAAATAATATTTATATCATTATATATATATATAATTATATATATATTTTTAATTAATGAAAATATATTCATAATCTATGTAAATTTTTTATTAATTTAAAAATGATATATATATAAATGTAATTATTTTTTTATAATTTTATAATCACATTTAAAAAATATTTTATTTATTTTAAATTATAAATATATAATTACATAATTATATTAAATGTTATGTTATAAATATATTTATTTATACGTATTGCTTTTGAAAATCTATTTTTGTCGTTATTAATGAATATATAATATAATGGAAATTCATATATGTTAAAAATGAGTTAGATTGAATAAATTAAAAATATGTGCACATTAACAATATTGATAAATTGGATAAGTTTTGTGTGTGTCCATTGTATATAAAATGCATTAATTACATATATGTGAAATCAATATAACACACATTTGAACTATGTTAAATTGAAAAATGAAACAACATTCCATTATATTTCCATTACACTTTGATATTTGTTAGTATTTTTAATTTATATTGATTTTTATATATAACCCATTATTCAATAAATATAAGACTATTTAATGCAAAGCACATACATTTTTTTATAATATAAATCATATTTCTATACATATATATAAATATAATTTATTAACATTAATTATCATAATTATCTAATTAATAAAATGTTTGACATTTAATAATGTATAATCAACTTATTCATTATCATCAATAATTATTTTATTAACAAGATTTTTACTATTTTTTTAATAAAACCATTTTTTATTTTTATTTTTTTATTTTTTTATTTAATTATATTTATTTTGAAATTTATCCATGTTAAAATAGGATTCAAAAAATAAATATTTTTCGACACTAAACATAAAGTACTAATAACGGGCACCCATTATTAGTGCTAAAAAAGTGCTAATAATGAATACCCTTTATCAACACTAAAAATAAAGTTTTGATAATGTTTTCCTTTATCTGCACAAAAAAATCATTGATTCAAGGAAAATTTTAACATCCCATTCTTTTTCACAAATAAATATTTCATTTATTTTCACTTTTTCTATGGATAATATATTCAGGCGTTGTTAATGGTCAATTGTTTTGTAGTGTGACCTATGTTTTTAGTGAGGTCAGATACATTGGGTGTGTGACGAGTAATATTTCATTAATGAATTATCAATAAAGGATTTTTTTCCTTCTGTTTTTAATGAAAGATAATATCTCAGGTCCTTTGATGGAAATGATATAGCCTAAATAAATTCATGCACATGGTGTTATATAGGCAAGTTTTATTTTCAGAAAGTCATATAAAGAGACATCAAACACATAGTTTAATGGAACCAACATGAAACCTACTTTTGATAATGGGATATTATTACACATTAGAAATTTGTATGAGTTATTATGTTATTTGGGCATTTACCACTTTTTTATGGGTTTCTTCTCATGTTGCAAGATTCTAACCTTTGACTTTTGGATACTTAGACCAATTCCATTGAGAAAGATGCCTAGATGGTAACACACTAACTCCATCCATAATCTTACTTAAATAATACATTATTATTTATTATTCAAAAAGTTGAATAAATATTATTCATATCTGTGGTTTAATAATTATTCATTTTTTCATGATTGCATATATTCTATAACCATTTATTAGAGAAAATATTATGTACATTGAATATTTAAAAAATATTCATTTTAATTTAGTAAATATAAGATTTATTTATTTGTTATAGAATAATTTAATGATATTTATTTATTTATTTAATATTCATTATTCAAGCTTCGATGAATATTATGGAAGAATGGAATAATGTGTTTAAAGTTCTAGTTGACAAATACTATATATTGAATATTATTTGAAAAAATAATATCTAATTTTAATATTCAAGTTTAGAGGAAGTCAAGAAATAATTATATTATTTTTATTATTATAGACATGGGATTACATGGGGTATACATAAATAATAAATATATCTTTTGAAATTATTTATTTCTAACCCAAGATGTATATAAACCTAATTATATTATTTTTTTCATTATAGAAAATTCATTTTGGTGTTGTGCATAATGAAAACCAGAGAATTATCTCATAGCTATAGTGATCTCCCATCTCCAAGAACACTCTTATAAATGACGAGAAAAATTCCTCCTCATTCCACTCTAGATTATTGAGAGATCAAAAAAAATCATTTGAAAGTGATTCTTAGGGTGATCAAAGGAAAATGACACAAGTGATGGCATAAGTCATGTTAGCACCCGAAAATATCTATGGCGATGTTTATATATTTGCAGAATATGTGTGGATCATTGCTATAGATAATCTAGTATTTATTATTATAATGAAATGATTTTATGCCACAGATCCATTATAATATCCATCATCAAAGAAATAATTTATCATAAGGTAAATATTTAATTTATTAATTTAATTATCAAAAATATGTGAAAATCTTGTTCTTTGGTTACAGTATTTTATCTATTGGCTATATTATATTATTCAATTCTATTGATAAATAAATTTATCATCATGTAAATATCTGATTAATCATTGATCATTAGAAAAAGAGATGTTGGGAATAAACGACATGATGCTTATGCTACACCCAAAACCATCAGATGTTTCGCATAATCTGATTTTGATGGACTTATTGATTGGAAAACATAGGCAACCTCTTCACCTCAAGTCATTCCAACTCATTAAGTCACTTATGTGATTCTTCATCTTCTACAATTTGACCATAGATAGTCACCTAGAGTGAGGGTAACTAGACCTTAATGGGTATCATTTCTTTTGTTCGATAGACAATAAAATATGGGGTCTCTTTTGAGGTAATGCAAGTAGTGTTTTGATAGGCCCACAAGGCATGTAATAATTTATCTGGATAATATTTCTTACCTTTTTTCCACCATTTTATAGAGTGTATTTGAAAGAGACTTATTGAAGCCTCAATATTCAAATTTTCTACTATTTTATAATGAGATAAAAGGATGGATTATATATTTTACTCTTGATATATAATCTTCAGTTTAGAAGAATCAAAAATAGTACCATTATCCATCAATATTATATGACGAACAGAAAATCTCGTGATGATATTAGACTTCATGAATATGATGATGATATGCATCCAGACTGCCTTTAGAGGTATTGACTCATCCCACATGGAGAGGAAGATGTTAGTAGTATGTGTGTACACAAACTACTTAACTAGAGTTGGGGGATATTGCCCTTGTATTACATTCTCTTTCTGGAAATGCCCATCAATACCTTCTAGTGAGCAATAATTCTAGGGGTTTGTGGATGATGATTGCATGTATAACCCCCTATTTATTTACAATGCAATTTAATGAAATGTGTTCAATATTTAGTTTATGTAAAAAATAACTTTGTTTTGAATGAGATAGTTATTACCTAGCCATTAAATATAATTTTTCAACATCTATGAATTGAATTTTGAAAAATGGACATACGCGGTTGCGATCAGTAAGATATTTAGATTCTAATAAGATCAACATAATATTTTATGAATAGTAACTTACCCTTATGAAAAGTGATATTACCCTTGTAAATGGTAATATGACCACATGATTATTAACCTCACCAATGAATTTATAAATAAAAAGGAATCTTATTTGTGACAATATGATCATAGTATAAGTAAATAATCTACTAATAAACTGTTGGTATTTTTGTAAGTCATACTAATTTAATTACACTTTCATGAATAATTTTATAATTTAAACGAAAATGTATTTTAATAAAATGATATTATCAAATTAATATCTTATTGTATTATGGTGATAAGATAATTTTATGAGGCCTTGATTAATTTTCCAGGGTATTATAAATTCAGTTATAGTTATAAAATTATTATATTCCATATAAATTATAATTTTAACTAAAAATGACATTTATCATATTTATAAAATTATATTGATAAAATGGAGTGAATTTTTTAATTCTATAATTTGAAAAGTAGTTCGGTTGAATTTTTGGTATTTTTCTGAAATACTTGAATTTTTGTGAATAGTAAAATACCATGACGTATGAAATATGCTAAATACATGATTTTTAAAGTCATGGATGATGTTATGCTAACGTAAGAACCCTTTTTTGAACTAAAATTCTCTCTTTACTATTTTTAGTCACAAGAAACAACACTATTGTTGTCTTGACGAAAATAATTATATAATGATTAAATTAATGGAAAACCCCCTCTCCTCCACTATAAATACCAACCTTCTAATCCTCTTCCTCTCACACCTATCACGCATTGATAATTGACTAAATTCGACCCAATACTTTTAACAAGGATCTTCCCCATTTCCACAAACTTCTGGTCTCACAAAAAGGCCAAAACAAAAGGCCTTAAGGAGAGTCTCAATGAGAAGATATTAAGAGGTAAAAATCAACATTCATTTTCTTGTAAATTATTTTCAATTATTTTTATTGTATTATAATCTCTTCACCTACCCTTATCCTAGAGGAATCGAAACTCCAGTATGATATATATAATGGAATTTTTTCATGATTATGGAAACATCCTTCATAAATACCCTTCTCCTTTCAGTTATTTTTTTAAAATAAAAACATTATTCGGGGTCTGTTGATTTTCCAACACCATGGATGATGTGTTTTCAATTTCAATTACTTCTATCATGGATGGTCATAAAACCATTTAAGTGGATGAAAAAAATTATAAACTATATTATATAACCTATTTTCAATTATATAATTAATTTATATTCATAATATTGAATTATATAATGAAATTATTTCGTGAAGATAAAAAAAACCCAAATGATTTAAACAAACATAATTAATGTTTTATCATATTAGTCATCCCCAAATATGTGAATAAAACGTTATATGGTATCAATTTATATTTTTGATACATTTAAATACCATTTCATTCCACTTTTGGTGTTTCTCTTCCATTTTAAACAAATATCTATTTCAAGCCGACCATAGAAACCATGTGAAGGATGCAAACGAATCAATGTAAATAACAATATATTATTAATTAATAGTTTGAATGATGTTATAAAATGATCATATGAGGTGTTAAAAATATTATTATTCTTATATAACGTATAAATAAAAATATTTTAACCATTATATAATAGGTTTAGACCTATTTTATATAATATGAAATGGAGGTAAGGAAAATTTAAACCAAAATTCCATTCATTGGGTTAACCTTCTACCTCATTGATAATGTTGAAATAAGATTGTTTATGTAATGTATTTTGTTTATATTATGTTTTATTATGGTTATTAAATGTTTATACACATTTTCCTAACATTCTATTAATTCCTATATCAATTATATGATATTTTTAAGGGAAATTCCTTTTAAAATCCATATAAATGTATCTTAAAAAAAACTCAAAAATATTGTTTTTTATATGGAATGAGAGGTGACTATGGATTTAGTGATCCTTTATTACAATAATTTTCAATAATATGTTTTCATTATAATTTTCTAATAATATGAATTAATTATTATGTGAAAAATATATATTTTAAAAATTGATTTTTATGGGAAAAGGGTATTTTGATATTGGAATGTCTTTTGATAATTGGTTTGGATGTGTTATCAGGTAGTTTATTCATTAATCCTTCCTTGTATATTTTTTATGTTTTTTTATCCCACTATTTCTCAAGATATTATTGGTTGATCCTCATTAGAATTCAAGATATATTTTTTTGAGCCCATTATAACTCAAGATATGATGAGTGAGCCCCATTATAGATTGTTAATTCATTGGATACTCTAAATATGGTAGATGACCAAATGGTTATTCCATGTGTTAGTTTGAATGTAATAGTGATATGGTAAATACTTTTCATGGAAACATAATGACTTTTATATGCATTATAATGAGTTTCAATGAAAAGGGTTTTATTGGTTTTTACGTTATCTTTTGACAAATTTTTTTTTATATCCCATACTTAGATTTTTATGTTCATCCCATGTTATTAACTATTTTACATAGGTTATAAGGATGTGTATGGGAAATAGGGAATTCATGTTAATGGTTATGAAGGTTTTTCAAGGATATCATGATTTATTCAAAAAGATTTATATTTTGGATGAAATTGATACGGTTTTAGTGGTATCCACACGATATAAATATGGAATGTTACGTTTCTATTATGTCATAACTGTATTAATCCATAATCTTTAAAAGATCCTAAATGTTACATAAAGTATGTTATTTACTAAACTCAATATTACAAACTGTTTTAATGCTGGGCCCATACAGTTGTTATCAAAGGATAGTTTAGATAACATTACATATTAAGATGATGTTAATAGAATACAATAAATGAATTTAAATTTATTCTTGATTTGAAATGATATAGATTTTAAATATTACCGTGTTGGTTAATCAATGATATTTATATTCAAAATGGTTTTTTTGCAGAAGAAATAGGGAGGCTGATGTAGAAAGGTAGTGATGAAACAATACCCTTCTGATTATGTATCCCAAAATGGTGGGAATCAAAACCGAGAAGTTTCTAATAGTAATGGTTCAGTTAAATCACATGATAAATAGTAGTGGTATCCATGCTCGATAAGAAACTTATCTTCCTTGAATAAACATGTATTTTGTGTGGAATTGTATGAGGCAACCGACACAATCATACAATGTAACCATAGATCCAGTGATAGCTAAAGGATATATTAGTGCTGTAGAAGACATATTTGATATCATGGGATGTTTATATCATAAATATTTAATAATATTCATTTATTTTTTAAGGGGTATCCAATAAATGATGGTATTTAGTTAATAATGCGAGAGAAATAAATGATCTTGAATGTCTAGAATGGAATGATTTTAGGATCCTTTTTCAGGAAAAATATTTTCTTAGAATTGTTCGACATAGAATAGAGAAACAACTCATAGAATTAAAGAAGAAATATAATGCTTTTGTGGGATCATATAAGACAATTTTATATGAATGGATAGGTAGGTAACTTGTTTTACTCATGGAATTGATAGTAAAATTAATATATTTTAATTTGGTTAGAAACAATTTTTACAAAATTATTTATCTTCATGAGAGGTTAAAATATATGATAAACATTCTTGTTGTTTTACGAAAGATGATATGGGGTTTTATAACACATATTTTCCTCCAAATGAAAAGTATAACATGTGGTTAGGTTTTCCAGAATTGGTTAATAATTCATCAATGAATTATTGAGGTAAGAAAATCAATTTCCCTTCTTCTGAAATGTATGGTAAAAAGAATCCGGGGGAATGTATTTTAAATTCAGTGAAATGATATTGATGTGGAATGTTTAGGCACATGTATTGTGAGTGTAATGAAAATTAAATTAAAATAAATGATAATCCTATGCTGGGATGATTTAATTTTAAGGATTTGCGTTATTTTTCTAATGTGTGTTTGAAGCAAGTCACTCTGGTAGGGAATCAGCACGATTGGAAGTTAAAGGATGTGGGAAAATACATTGCAAATATTTCTGCAGATTTTGAGTTATAAAATGATGTTTTATCATTTGAATTTCATTTCATTATATATTTTTCCAATGTGTTGTTTTATTTGGGGTCTATACATTCCTTCATTTCTATGAAATATTCTTCCAAATTAGAAATTCCACCTCATGAAATGAACCCTGAACTTACTGTAAAAAAACGTGGAAGAAATATGAAGTCAAAACGAAATCATAATAATATACATATATTTTTATGTGGAAGTATTTTAACTACATTCCTTTTTCTATTTACTATTTTAGAGTTTGATGTAATTCTAGGTATGGACTGGATTTTTTATCATTCTATGACATCTTGTAGAGAAAATGAAGTTTTCTTCCCGAAATTGTTTTACTGTGTGTAATAGAATGAACCCATACCATTGATAACATATCATTAAGATATAAAAAATATAATATATGTAAATGAATTTTATCTTGCACACTTAGTTGAAAACAAGAGAACCGATCAGATTAATGATGTGATAGTGGTAAATGAGTAACTTGAAAAATTTATAATGAATTTCTTGGTGGTATTCTTGATTAACAGGTTTAGTTTAGTATTAACATAATTTATAATTTTAAGAAAATTTATATACCCCTTTATTGAATGGATCAAATGGAAAATTTATATTTAAAGAACAATCTTCAAGAATTATTTGATAAAGGCTTGATCTAACCCAATACTTCACTATGGGGTGCTCATGGCTTGTTTGTTAAAAATAAATTTGATTCAATGATAATTTTCATAGATTATAGATCATTGAATAACATAATTATTAAGAAAATGTATTCATTACCTCATATTAATTATTTCTTTCATCCGTTCCAGGAGAACGGTATTTTATAAGGTTATCATGAGGTTGGGGTACTATCAATTGAGAGTAAAAGAAGAATAAATCATAATGACTATTTTTTGTACTAGAATAGGGAATTATGAGTTTGTAGTTAGTAAATTTGGGTTAAATATTTTACCAATACTATTCATTGATATTATGAATAAAATATATCAAGAGTTGTTGGATATTTCTGTAGTTGTCTTCATTGATGGCATTATGGTTTATTAAAATAATGATGTGGAGATTGAAATATATCTATGGGATGTTTTTAAACCTTAATAATAAATAAACTGTATAGAAAATTCAAAAAGTGTAATTTTTTGTGGAGGAAAATTTCTTTCCATCGTCTCATTGTTTCTAAAGATGGCATAACTAATGATCCTTCTAAAAAATTTGTTAAATAATGGACAAGACCCACAAATATAACTGAGATTTGTATATTTCTTGGTTTGGTGGACTATTACGAAATGATTGTTGAAAACATTACAAGGTTATCTATATTATTTAGTATTTTATCTCAAAAAATAGTTAAATACATCTACGAAGAAATAATTTGATGAATTGTTTTATGAATTTGTAAAAGTATTAGTGAATTCTCATGTTCTGACCCTACATTCCATAAATAGTGAATTTTTCAGATCTAGTGATTTCTCATTGAAGGGACTTGGTTGTGTTCTGATTCCTAATTATAAATTAATATCTTGTGCTTCATGATATTTGAAACCTCATGAGTTAAATTACTATACATGTGATTTGGAATTAGTTGTTGTTATTTTTGCGTTAAAAATTTTCAGGCATCATTTCTATAGAGTAAAATGTAAAATATATGTTGTCAATAAATGTTTGACGTATATATTTATGTAATAATAAGTTAACATGAGACAAAGAATATGGATGGAACTAATCTAGGATTATGATTTCACGATTCATTACCATCATGGAAATGGAAATGGAGTGGACGATTACATGAGTCATAAAATTAAAATTTTGTTATCCTTTATACATTTAGAATGTGACCCTTTGGTTAATGATTTTATGAATTTTATATTGGAAGTTTTTGGTTTAGTAAATTACTATTTTTTTCAAGTTTCAATGAAGTCAACTCTGTCAGACAGAATAAATCATGCTTATAAGGAATATCACGAGTTGCAAAAAAAAGGCCAAATTGGTTAAAAGGGGAAAGTTTCCAGAGATTAATATTGATAAAAGATTGTGTTTTGAGGTTTGAAATGATATTATGTGTTCTTAATGATTCTATTCTGAAGACATAATTGTTTTTTGAAGCTCATAGTTCCACATTTTCAGTTCATCTTGGTAGTACAATGATGATTATAGACCTTCAAGAGTATTACATGTAGGGTGGAATGAAAAGATATATTGTGGATTTTACCATGCAATGATTAACATGTCAACAGGTTAAAGAAGTGTGTAAGTTACCAAAGGGTATTCTTCATCCTTTTCTAGTTCTATAGTGGAAATGGGAAAATATATCCAGGGACTTTATTTTGGGACTATCAAAGACTTCATGAGGTAACAATTCAATCTAGGTTATTATTGATCGACTTACTAAATATTCTAATATCCTTCCTATTTTAGATAATATGTATTTGGATCATCTCTATCAATTTTACCTCAAAGAGATTGTTTAGTTACATGATGTTCCTCTCCCCATTGTATCATATCATGATCCCATGTTCACTTCTATCTTTTGAAAGGCCTTAAAATGTTGTTGGTAACATAATTAAATTTCATAACATATTTTCATCCTCAATCATATGGGCCATCAAAATGAAAAATTTGGACTTTAGAGGATATTATACAAGTTTGTTTGATGGATTATCAAGGATTTTACGATCATCATATTTCTTAAGTTGAATTTTATTATAATTACAGTTTTCCTTCAAGTATACAGATGGTTCATTTTGATGAATTATAGGTGAAGTGGTTCTAAACTACATCTTTTTTGGACGAAAATGGGACAAGGAAGTTGATGGTACTAAAATAAGAAGAGGAAGAGGCTAAGAAGTTGAATATGATCCAACAACAAATTAGTAAAACTCAATGTAGGTAGAAAGGTTATGAATTTAAAAGGAGGAAATATTTTTCTTTCGATATTGGAATGTCACCATGTAATAGTTATTTTCTTTTTAGTGAGAAAGGAACGATTTTTTCATAATTCATTGGACCTTATGAAATCATGGAGAAGAAGTAAAATTTCCTTAAATAGTAGATTTACCTCTATGTTTATCTGAGGTACACATTTTTTTTTCATGTTTCTATGTTATAAAAGTTTGTTCCAGATTCATCTAATGTTTTGATCCCAAAAGTAGTTCTGTTGGAAGAGAATCATTCTTATGGAGAGAAACCTATTTATATTCTTGATCATTGAGAGAATTTATTTAATAATAATTTAATATGATATGTTGTGGTTTTTTGGTGAAGCCACGTGGTTGAAAAAGCAACATGGGAATCTGAAAAAAAACCATTACCTACCAACCCTCAATTATTTAATAAGTAAATAAGAAAATTAGAATTATGTAATTTCCAGAAGTTGGGGAGAATATAACACCTTAATGGTTTACAAATAAATTTAATTAAATTCTTTCAATGCTATGTATTTTTGATACAACTCTTTTTTAAAGGAGAAAGTAATAACATATTTAGTAAACAAAATTTTTCCGCTTCTATCATTTGAATTTTGAAAATCAGACATACACGGATGGGATCAGTAAGATATTTAGAGTATTATAAGATCACCTTAATTTTTTGTGAATACTAACATACCCATAGGAATATTAATATTACCCTTATGAATATTAATAAGACCAAATGAATTGTAACCTCACCTGTGAATCTATAAATAAAAAGACATCATATAACTGAAAATATTATCATAATATTAGTAAATAAATTATTAATTAAGTGTTTGTATTTTTGAAAGTCATACATATTATATTAAAGATTTAGGATTAATTATTTAATTTACATAAAATTTAAATTAAAAAAATATATTCAAAAATTAATATTTTCTTCTAATGTTAAAAAAATTTCAGAGACATTAATTTATTATTAGGGTGTTATAAAATCATTTGTAGTTGTAAAATTATTCTTTTTTTGAATAAATTATGATTTCTTATAAAAATTAAATTCCTTATATTCAGAAAATTATGTTGATAAAATTGAGTTAATTTTCGAATTCTAAATTTAAAAAAATAGTTGGGGTGAAGTTTTTCAATTTCATTGAAATACTTGAATTTTTAGTGAATTTTGAAATACTATAATGTTTTAAATAAGTAAAATATATGATTTATTGTGTTATGGATAATTTTATGCTTAGGTAATCACCCTTAATTCAGAATAATATGATCTCTTTACAATTTTTATTCACATGAAAAATCAATATTGATTTCCATGAGAAAACTATTAAAATAATGATTAAAATAATTAAAAAACCACACACTCCTCAATTATAAATATCGCCCCTCAACCTTTCTTCCGATCACACATCTCAAGATTTAATAATTGTATAAATTCTTCCTAATAATCTTCAAATTCTCTTTTCCTCATCCAAGAACTTATGGTCACACCCAATTTTCTAAATCAAGGGCTTTAGTGAGGATTTCAAGTAGAAGAGATCAATTGGTAAAAACTGTCCTTCGTTTTCTTTAAATTATTTTCAATTATTTTTATTTTTTATACTCTATTCACAGCCCCTTATCCAAGAGGCATGGGTACTATAGTATCATATATATAATGCAATTTCATC
This sequence comes from Viscum album, assembly GCA_963277665.1. Classification (NCBI taxonomy): domain Eukaryota; kingdom Viridiplantae; phylum Streptophyta; class Magnoliopsida; order Santalales; family Viscaceae; genus Viscum; species Viscum album. Next base: position 1,359,534,262 of record OY728162.1, on the reverse strand, counting down.
ATTTTTTTTGGAAAAAATCTTCAACAACCCCCTCTCTTCTCCCTTTTGTTCTAAAAATAAAAACATCATATGTCATGTCTCAATTTACTGACATTATAGATGATGTGTTTTCAGTTTCCATTTCTTTATTCATCGATGGTTATAAAACAATTTAAATTGAAGAAACATATTTAATGGGTATTATATATCCTCTTTTATGTTTTGTAAATAACATATATGCATAATATTTAATTATATAAATAAAATTTTTTGATGATCAAAGAACCGCCAAAATAATTTAAAGAAATGTCATTAATGATTTATCTAATTAATAATTAAAATATCTAAAAACAAAAAGTTATATTGTATAAATTAATATTATGGAAACATTTATATATGATTTCCTTCCACTTATGTCGTTCCACTTCCTTTAGAAACGAAAATTCATTTCGAATCGATCATGGAAACCAATTGAAGAACTCACCTGAAACAATGTCAATAACAAAATATTATTAATAAATGGGTGGAATGATGTTATAAAATGATTCTATAAAGTGTTAGAAAAATAATTATTATTATTTAAATAATTAATTACACTATTTTAACAATTATATGGGAAGATTAAAAATATTTTAATTAAGATGAACTCGAGTAAAGTGAATTCTTAACCAAAATTCCATTCTTTGGGTTAACCTTATAATTCATAGATTATGTGGTACTAAGATTATTTGTGTAATTATTTTTGTTTATATGATGTTTTATCATATTTATTTATTGTCTTTGCACATATTCCTTTAATTATTTTAATTATTATATCAGTTATATGATATTTTTAAGGGGCATTCCTTTTAAAATCCATTTAAATGTCTCTTTTAAAAAACTCAAAATCATTGTTTATATATATATATAATGTGTGGTTTCTCTGAATTTAATGATTATTTATTACTATAATGTTTCATTCATATGTTTTCATTGATATTTTTGGATAATATAATTTCATTATAATGTGCATGTTTTTTATATTTAAAAAAAATTACGAAAAATGGTATTTTGTATGTGAATGTGTGTTTCTCATGGGTTTCAATGAGTTATAAAGTGTTTCATTCCGGAAATGATCATTAGAATTTGTTTATGACTGGTCTATTCCATTTTATCTCATGATATGAATGGTTTATCACCATTAGTTCTTCAGATATGTTGGTTTGAGACCATTATAGCTCAGGATTTCATGGGTGAGCCCCATTATAGCTCTCCAAGGCATTGGGTACTCCGAAGATGGGAGTAGACCAAATTGAAATTCCCTATGAAATGGTTAATGTATGAGTAATATGGTAAATATGTGACAAGGAAATATCATGATTTTTATATACATTCTAATGATTTTTTATGAAATGGGTTTTATTTTTTTGTATGGTATCATTTGAATAACGATTTCAATTTTTATGTCCCTTGAAAAGATTTTGGTTATCATACCTTGTTTTTAATGATTTTCATAGGTTGTGAAGATGTTTAATGGAAATATAGATTTCATTTTAATTTTTATGAAGATTTTTCAAATAAATGATGTTTATTTAAAAAAATTATTTTTGAAGAAATTGATACTATTTTAGTGGTATCCTATATATATAAATGTCGAATGTTATGTATTTATTATTTCATATTTCTCTAAAACACTAAACCTGAAAAGAACAAAAAAGTGAAAGGACTTAATTTCATTACTAAAATCTGGATTATGTTATGTTTTAACGTTGGGACCTTATGGAATGTATTTGGAAATAATGAAATTTCTTGGTGAACTATATGAAATCATGAATCATCAATAGACAATAACAATCAGGACTCTTAATATGGATGTAGATCTAGGATTCAAAATGATGAGCTCTATAAGTTCCTTCATGGACTTCCAGTATTATGGATAGTGTCTCTCATTTGGTGATACATATAAGGAGGACTATATTAAAGACTCATTTATTGATAAATCTTTATTCATTTTCCCCATCCAAGAGGGTAAAGGTTGCTTCCCGACATTGGATCTATTCATTTATGGATTGATATGATTGAAAGGTCCCATTTAAGATTTAATACATTATGGGGTTCATCAATATAATAACAGTTGTTCGATCATCACATCCTTTTGTGGCGTTGGTCTAATTTATTTTGTGCACGTCACAAATGGAGACAAGGGAGACTACCCTTTAGTGTATGATATGAAATATTGTATCATCATGGTTATGATCATCATAAACATACCATGAAGGATTCAGTAAATACACCATACATAAACAGGTAAGACACCATTTAATTCCCAAACTATATTGTCTCATGAGACATACTTATGCATTGAGAGGCTATATAGTGTCTTCCTCGTCACATACTATATAAAATTAATTACATATATGAAAATGGTGAAATATAAACAACATAAGAATTCATATTGAAAAACTAGCATATACAATGTGAATACATTAACCAAAAAAGATAAATGGTCACAAAATAGTGCATCCATAGTCCAGCTGATCATAAACCCTTCAATAAAATATTGTAGTCGGTAACATAAGAGATCAAAATCTATAAACCATAAAAACCAAAATAGTAGGTTGAAATAGATGAAAATAGTCTAATAAAATCATTAAAACTTCTTGGGAGAAATACCGATTTTTACTTTGAAATCAGTTATTTTAAAATTCCCGCATTTATAAAACAAAACATTTGCATTGAAAAGGATCTTGTAAACTTGTAAAGGAATCCATGAAACATTAATGAGTCAATATATTGGTAAATTATATCCTATAATATAAGATAAAAATAAACATTCATTATGTATTTCTATCTAAAAGGTCATCATGTACCTCATTTAGAAACCGAGAAAACATATTCCTTTCGAACTATTTTATAAACAATCAAATGTGGGGGAAAAGACATTAAAAAATTGTAGTCTAGTTGTAAAATTATTTTGGAAATAAATTAAAAGAAACATAGAAATGGATGAATAATTTTCACCAATATATACTTATGTATAAATAATCTTGAATAATAATGAAATTTTTAAATAACCATTACCTTGTACATTCTTTTAGTTTTATTTTATTTAATCTTATATATAACAGTTTTAAACATGTTAATCATTTATACCCAAACCATATCTCTATTTATGTTATTTTTTATGATCTTATTGTATTATCTTATCACCCATTTGATAATAATATTTGATTATTAGACTTATTTTTTGTGTTAACTACTATATTTTCCTGTACATGTTTAGTTATGTAAGTATTGTTCCTTATGCATAGGATATATATAAATATATAAATATCATTCATATAAATTATTATATTATGTTCATAGACATTATATTTCCTCATTATATTATTTTTTATAATCATTCTTTAATGGTTAACGTGGAAAATTAATCTCATCATGTCATGGATATAGTAGGCCATACATACGCACGAGTGACGATGTCATTCCATTAATGGTGAAAGAGTAAGTAATTTAATGGTACGTTATATTTAAATAATAAATATCATGTATTATTTAATATTTAAATCCATTATGTTTTTCATTATTCCCATCCATGTAAATTAGTGATGGAAAACAAATTATACCATGATGTGGAGATGGTAAATCATACATATGAACACACAGAGCTTTTTTCATAAGATGAATAAAAGGAGTGATATTGTTGTACCATAAAAAAAATAAAAACTCCAAATATAGATGATATTGTATTTATTACTTTATATGGTAAATAACATGTGAATAGGATTTAGGCGATTAAACGAACATGGATGAGTTATAAAAAATGATTACCTCTTCTTCAGTGGAATTCTATTAGATCTCTTATTAGGGAAAGTAGGGTTGGTCTTTTGAGATGACCATCACTTCTAGTATGTGTATATGAGAATTTATAAGATAAATAGGTAGATTTAGGTCTATATAGGAGGTTCATAGTGATTAAATGAGATGAGGGAGGCAGTGCCATTTATAATTGCGGTGAGGGGTTATTTTGGAATTTCAACAAATATTAATGTACATTAAATTCAATGTCAATTCCAACACTACCAAAATGTAATTTAGTAGATGATAATTTGAGATAAGGTGGTAATTTCATAAACTAATTAATTTTAGACATGATTTGTTATTCTTTTAACCTTAGCATTTTTAATCACCACTAGATTACCTATTTTACTTTTAACTAAGGTAACAAATTATTAAATATTAATAAAAAATAATTTTTAATTATTAAATTTAAATAATTATATAAATGAATAATTTATAATACTTTAGACCATATAATAATTAATTTTTATTTTAAAATACGATTTAGTATTTTAAAATAATTTAATGAATCATTATTTTGATAAAATATCTTTATTGCCAATTTTGACACTACTAATTATTTATATTTTTAAAAATACCATAACAAAATGTTCTCTTCGAAAAAACACTATTAAACTATCCCAAATAGGTAAAATGCGTCCATAAATTCTTCTGTGAAATTAATTATATCAAATTTTATTTGTTGTGATATATTTAATATTATTTATTTGATATTTCCATTAATTAAATAATTACTGCATAATCATTGTATAATCCTTTTAGGTAATTATTTATTATCTAAAAATTATAGGTAAATCAAAAAAATAAACATATTTATCTTTCAAATAAATATTTATATTATAATTTATCTTTTTTATATCACTATATTAAAAATTGTAATGTTTTTAAAATATTAGTATGATATCATTAACTATTGCCTAAATAAAATTTAGTAAACTTCTTATTATCACCCACGTGGCATATAAAGGGTTATAATTTAAGAACAAGTATCATTTTCATCTAAAATATAATTAAATTAAATTATTACAGGTTTCAAAATAATTTTAAAGTCTTTAAAATATTATTTTTACTCATTATAACATGATTTACCATTAACCTTGCTAATTAAAATATAACTCAATTTTCTATTCATATACCAAAACAGAAAACAAAATATTATTATCATAATTTGGAGAAACTAATTCCAAATATAGAAACTATTTTTTAAAATTAAAAACATAGATTTCTCTGTAATTAATTTAAAACTAATCCTATTGAGGGGGTGAGAAAATGGGATATTAAAGTTTAAATATGAAAAAGATTGAAACGTTTTTATATCTAAATTTAATATAAAATTAATTTCACTAAACTCAACTGGATTAAATGATAAAAAATAATCTATTTATACTTTTAAATCATTCAATTATATAGTTTAACACTACAAATCATTTCGATGAATAAATTAGTTTTCAATTAAAATTTTGTATTTTTACCATTCATCACCACATGAACCTTATCAGCGAAATACCAAAAATTTAACCAAATAAATTATGATATAAAATTTCAAAAAATAATTTTATTTTTTAAAATATAATATATTTCTCTTTCAAAAAGTATATTTAAAATAGTTTCTCCATTAAAAGTATGTAAAATTATCTTTATAAAAATAAATATTTTAATGCATAAAATTGTGTTCGTTATTATATTATTATCATAAAATAAATTATAGGAATATAAAAAATATTACATTGAATATATATAACATATAAAATTCAGTAATATTTTTAACTAATTTTAATTAATTTAATTTAATAATAAAATACTCTGTTTTGAGCATAAAAATAAAAATATTTCTTTTATATTCAATTGGTTTATATTTTAATTTATAATTAATTAGTAACCAATGAATTTTTGTTAAATTTATATATATTCAATGATTAATTAATACTATTCATAACTATAAATTTTATTTCTATGTAATATTTTATTCTATTAAATAAGATTAATTTATTAATATGTCTTTGTTTGGTAAAACTCAGTCTTGCGTATAATGAAAGCTATCGAGGAAGGTTGGTATTTCTCATAACATAGGATAACACAATGTTACATTTATTAAAAGATATATAATATATTATATTTTTTTTAAAATGAATATATTTTAAACTCTTGGGGTATTACAGTCATGATCATAAGAAACCTCTTCGTCCGGGAAATCAGTGTTTAATGGTTTGTTTTCAGGTATATGATATTCTAAAATGAAATTAGGAATCACTTGCCTCTTGATATTATTATGTGACATGAATCAAATATTGTATTATTGCAAGATGACCGGCCATCTATCCAACATCCTAGTTATCATAGGTCTAAAAAGAATATTTTTTAATTGGTCGATACAAGAGACCAAGTTTACTTCATGGTGTTGTATGTAGTGTATCATATTTTTCACAATACATATGAGTGCACGGAAGTTCGTCGTGATATTATAATATTGGGATTTTGTATCTAAAATTGTTTAATTTTGATAGTAGGGACTATTTTCATTTCCCAAATTGTTGTTTTGTGCTAGATTCCATCATATAGATTGCTCCATGGATGCAAAATATAGGATGAGTGGCTTCCATTTTACTCGTTTCATTAACACTAGTGTATGAAAAATTTATTTCTTGAAGTTATAAATGGATTCTTGGAAATATATATCCCATTTATAGGGGACCCCCTTATTTGTTGACGTATAGAAATTGAGATAGTTGATGGGTATATTGGATATGAAATTCATAATATAAGAAAGGCTCCTTTTATGCCCTCTCATCTCCTTAAGGTATGGAAGAGGTGGAATCATAAGGATTGTAGTAGTTCTCTCGAATAAACATAAATGAAACAGGGATATAAAAAAAATCAAACAAATTTCCATGATTTCATGCCAAAGGCACATTTTAGAGGATTCATAATAAAACTATGTTTCATTAAATTACCTTTGATCATTTAACGATTGACGAGGTGATACCTACATTGCTGATACATAACTACCATGTCATCAACATAGAATTCTATGATTTATCTTAGGAAGGGATTGAATATGTGATGAATAGAATGATGATAATTGGATCCAACATTATTCAAGAAATAAGGAATGAAATGGTATCATAATATCCCACATGGTACTTTGGAGCTTGTGGATTACTCATATTCAAGGTCCATTTTGATCTGATAGGTAATTTCTTGAGGTCACTGTTAATTTTCATTTATGTAAAAGAAAACAATTCTAACTCTGATGGAGTGTCGATCTGGATTTATTTTGACGAGCCTATTTCTTCTGTCATAACCATTATCATGCTGACACGTGCTAGTAAAATTCCTGGTTTGTGGTGGTCTTCCAGAGCTGGATCTTTTACCTTGATCAAGTTTATAAGAATCATGTAATCATTTACGAGAAATATCAAGAGGATTATAAGATCAGTTCCCAAGCTGTTTGGATTTTATAAACCCGCATTAACATATTGGGATGAACAAGATTCAAAGGGGGAATTTTCCAATACATCATACCTATTTTTCCATTGAAAGATACTTTAAAAATTGATGGAATGATGATGGTACATCCATGTTGATATGAATCCAATGTCTCCCATGTAAAACACTATATATCATGTCTTTCTAGATAACAATAAACTCGGTATTAGACCCTATATCCATGAATTAGGCTTTGTGCTTGATATTTTCAATGGGCCTTTTTTCTCTTTTCATACCATTAAATGGTCTGTTTTCATTGAGAAAAATCACCCTTGTTGTATCTCAAAAATCATGGTGTTAAAATCTGGGTGAGACTTATCTAAGAACAATTTTTAGCAAATTTTAGTTATGTTTCAACATTGTCAAGATCTCTCAAAATTTTCAAGGTCATATGTGTCTCTAAATATCTTATTTCAGATATAGTTCCATAAAGGAAGCAGATGGTGGAGAGGAGTTTTTTTGAAGTAATTTGAGCCTCAAAAATCTCATCCACAAAGAATTCTGTCCCAAAATCACATGGAATTTAGAGGCCTTATACATGCACTACACAGATATCATTTGAGATGTGGGGAGCATCTATGATTAAGAGCATGTTCGGGATAGATTTCATTTGTTTTAATGTGTTATAGTTTTTTAATACGAGAGTGTGCTTCCCAAAGTGGGGTTTCTCTTTGGTATGTTTATTAGGAGAAGTGGTGCTACGGATCTAGTTCTCAAGCATATGTTGAAGGAATATTTATTATAGATTGAGTGGGTTGATCTGGTCTGCCCTCTTTTTTTGGCCAATCGGACAGTTTCACACCGTCTAGATGAGTTTCCAAAACAATTAAACATGGGTGACTCTTGGAAGAATATATGGTGCCTCAATTTTGTCATTGGTCTCACTGAAGTTCATGACCATGTGTCTTGACTACATATATATATGTGGTGGTGATGTGGCCATGATATAGGGCTCAACCATAATTGTCCCTTTCTCTATTTCCTCAGCTTTTGTGGTCATTATCATTGACTCCCTGGATAGGTGTGTGGAAATTTGGTTAACACATATATCAATCACTTTATGAGGGGAATACTATGTGAATAATATTAATAGAGATGAACAATAGTTCTTCTTTCGATGAGGGTTTTGTTTGTTAGGGTGGTTCCCATTTTCAATATGATGTGGGAAATATATCTTTAAGAGTTAATGTTAGTTTGGGAGTTAGATGAGTCTCTTATTATTTAGTACTACTCTACATTTACCGATTATGTCATCCTTTAGAGGGTGATTCGGATGACATTCCCTTAGATGGTAATAGAGTTGATGGAGCCTCAATTGGTTGATAATTTTATGTTTAAATAATGACATGATCTTATACAATTATCAACCATGTCATCCATTTTTTGTAATGTTTTTACAGTTGGCCTAAAAATAATGTTATCAGCCTCATTATTCCAATTCGATGGTGGATAAACGGGATACCTATGTGGTGGATTTTTTAATAATCACATGTCTAGAATCGACCATGCTCTAGAGGATGTCCTTGAAGATAAATCATTCTTGTATTGTTTAAATCTCCCTCTTGTGAAAAAAAAAGATATAGTCATGATTACCATAGAGGCTTGCACCATCACGTTTCTTGGGCTTGGGTAGTTTTAAGATATTATATTCTATGAAAATAAGGAAATAACTAGGAATAAATTCATTTTGGAAGGAATATACTTTTTCATCCATTCCATGAATCGTACGAGACCATGGTCTCTCATTGACTCTAGATAGGGGTGGTTTTGCTACTGTTGTCGCTCGGTAGGAGTCATATAGAGAGGTGGATCTTTCCTAGGTGATTTATCAAGAACTAGAACTATTTCAAGCATGTAAGAAGTAGTTTTAACACCACAAAACATCTTCCCTTATATCAAATGCGTGGTTTGGAATTTTTCATTTGTCCACTGAATGACATCCTCATTAATCTAGGTTGTGTTTTCTAACACCTATAACCCACCACAATATTTAAATGGGATAATAAGGGTCTACAAATCACCCTGGTGGTTTTCAATACATTTCTCTAGTAAATTCTTCTATATGAGTATAATGCTAATTGAATATGTCAATCACTTACATATGGTAATAAAATCATTGACACTTACATTTTCACATTGTCTGTAATTTTTGAAGTTGATTATATGAATTCTCTTTATTATAAATCTTAATTATAGAGGAATTTAAAATTATGGTCCTCCCATATAGATAGGGACACTACTATGAGACTAATATACCAGAAATAATTTTTCCCCACTAGAGTATACATAACTCACCTAAACATTGTTACATCCTTCTAAAGTATCGAGCCCATCATGGATCCACATCAACATACAAAATATGAAATAGATTTTTTTAGATATCATATGTCAAAAAACAGTGTGGAAATATGTTTCCAAAAATTTGGAATTGGCATAGTATCAACTACCCATTCAAGATAAATATTCCTTTCATGTTTCACAAGATAATGTTTCCCTACCATAACATATATTTGGGTAGTAAGAGACTATACGATGTTGAGGAGTTCTAGGGTTACTTCCATTTAAACTACCTAATTTGTACAGGATGTTGTCAAATATTTATGTGATCACTCAACATTCATAAACTATATATTATCATTCCATTTTAAGGAAATGTGATTGTCCTGATATGAGGGAGGTTTCCACTACAATGGAGGAAAATCATAGTCTTCCTCAATTCTCATATTTAGATAAATAAGATGTCTAAATCTAGATCTAGTATTATTTTTAGATTTAATCTAATCAATTATTTGAACTCCCTCTTGATAGGTTGAATTAGAGGAATTCAATTCGTCTTGGGGTGATACATTGTGGTAATACTTCCCTTGAATAATTCCTCATTGAGTTATCTAATATTGTATATCTTAACATCATACTATGCCAGTCCCACTTCCATAGAGTGGATTTTGACAGTTCTTACTGGTGATTGGGATGTATTCACATATTTCTAATTATCCCGGGTAGAATATAATTATGGTTTGGAATATCATCATTCATCAGATTCATTTTATTTTTACTCCACTAAATACAGGTGTGTGAAACCATTGTTTGTGCATTGCTGAAACCTGCCTCTGGGAGTATTGTTTCAATATTATGTCCCTTGTAATCCCAATATTAATCTATATCACCCAATATATTGATGGTGATGATGTTCGTTGAGGAAAATCAGGTGGTAGGAATCATCTATACGTTTATTAAGTAAGAGGATAGTTTTTCATGGATTACTTTCTCTTCTAGAGTTACTTAATGGTCTCCACTATACCCCTTTCAATCAATGGGATGTTTTTTTCTTAAAAACCTTATGCGATATTATTTTATTTTTGGATTCTTTAATTGTTTTGATCGTAGAATAATGTCCTCAAGAGATCTTATGACTTTGTTTATTGAGCGATCCCCAAATGACAGGGGTGTGTAATGCAATGGTAGAAACGTTTAAGATTCCAGTTTTTTGTGGATACTACACAATCCATGGAAGGCCGATACCCTTGGGGGATATGGTAATAATGCCACCAAACCCATAGGTTGGGGTAGATTTAGGGGTTTCATCATTACCTTCTATTCTTGTTAAGGATTTAATAACTCAAATGAGGGGTTTTGTTATAAAAACTCCCACTACCATATGAGATGGGGTTGGTTTAGAGCCATTGCTAATTTCATCTAGACCCACCTAATATTTTATGACCATGTGGTGAATATGATGATACAAATAACACAATATATATCTTCTTGGGTTTCTCTTGGATGGATTCCAATGCATCTTCCATGGTTATTTTCTTTATTTAGCATACTTAAACTTTTTCATGGGTCAGCCATAATGCCTATAAGGATGGGAGATTATTTCCATAGGGAACAATTGAGTGGGTTGATATATTAGGTTTCTCATTATTTGAGATATATTATCAGGTTAAGGGTCATGGATCAAGAGACTCTCGGTGACCCTCTCCCTATAATCATATTTTTTGTGTATTCTAAGTGGGAGACTTTATCTGGATTTTCCTAATGGCTCCAACGTTATATGCTCCTCTGATCATTCCCATGTCTATGATATTGTAGGATTCATTTCCCCTAAGACTATTCTATCTTAGATATGTCATGAATTGTAATTATCTAATCACTTCATCCTTGAATGTGTATTTTTACAAGGCTTTAATTACTGTTTACCCAAGGGATGCAAGGCTCCTGAGGAAATTATGTCACAGTCTCATACCATTCTTTTTTGACCTATTATCTCAGGTTAATGAGAAAGAGGTTAGATACATCTATAAAAAGAGAGTGTTCAAGGACTAAAGGTTATAGTCATACCCATAATAATAGTGGTGTTTATTCTTTATACACTGAAAACATTCCCATAAGTTTTTATTTATGTATGGTATGAAATATTCCATTAATTCATATGGGGCATCATAACTAGATGATGTGATGGGATAAAACGTAATTGTATAGTTGTTACTAGGGAAATATTTCTATATTTCACTCAAAAATTATTTCTTATTGGATTCACATTCCACTACATAGTTAGAACACAAATGAAGTTTTTAAAAATAATGACTCATGGCCCATAGAAGGATGGAGACCACCACTCTTGGTCACCTGCTAACTGAGGTGGGTGGTACTAACTATTAATGGAGAAATATATATGGTTTGTCTAATTGTTTTAAGAACCATCTTATATGAAGGTTTCCTGATAGAGGAGGATGTCTTTTTCTGGTTGAGATTTTTTTGGGAGGTTTTGCATAATGTATTCTAGGGGTAAGATTCCTATAATACATTTCTATGTTACCACAGGGATAACCATCATCATAGCTATGTAATTATACATTAGATGGAGACTTATAGGATTAATGAGACTCATTATATTTGTGTTGTATACCCACGTGGATGATTTCATTGATGGGGAAATTATATGAGCCATATTTTTTTTGTCATCGTGTAAATATGTCAACCTTCTTTTTGGGGTTGAGCATGAGTATGTGCGAGCTGCATTGAAATCCCCGAAGTATGTCGATGACTATATGTTACCATGGTAATATTCTCCTATTGATGAAAATATATTGGAGTACACTTATGGAATTTAGTATTTTGGTGTGGATATGAACCAACTTTTGGGTGGCTTCATGAGTATGGTGATCAACCCTGTTTGAAGAAGTAATATGATCCTGATTTATACATGCATTCACCAACAAAATGTATTGATAGACCTCCAGAATGGGAGGAAGAATATATTCCTACTTCTTTATATCCTATGAAGGATGTCAGTGTATTCATTCTACTTATTATATGAATATTGATCCAATAATTTAATTTGTTTCTTTATTGATATTTATACTCACAAACACACTCATATGTTTTACTACTGATGATTCTTTAATATAATTTCAAGACTATATTTATTGAAATATAAATTTATTTACTTTGATATTGTAGATGTAATTTAATTTTAGTTTTTATAAGTATTCTAGACATTTATATGGAATATGGAATCACTACTCTAAAGCCTATATTTGAGGAGAATGTTAGGTTTTAGAACATAAATTTCAATAAGGAACACTAATTTTGGTTCCTATATTTAAGATAAATGTTTGTATTGGGAATCAAACTTGTGTCATGAACCATACGTTCAAATATCTAACATATGGTTGTTTAACCAAAAGATATTTAATAAATGGTTTGTTTGAAAATACAATTTTGAAGATTCTATATGCAAAGAAATCCCTATGTTTGAAGAAATCATCTATAAAATTTCAAATTAAGATATTTCCCAAAATTTTAGTAATGGTTTTAGTGGAATAAATATCTTTTTAAAATATATTCAAATAATGATTCAACAAATTGTAAACAACAGACTAAAAATCCCTATTAAAAAGGAGGTTATGATTTTTAGAATTCATTTAAATCAAAATTTCTAATGGTTTGGAGGTTTTGAACATCATGATATAACTAACGATATTTATGGATCAATTTGAATGCTATAAAACCTATGTTAATATTTAATAACAATGGATTTTAACTTCAATGTTGATGAGATATTTAAACGAGCTACATATATAGAGAATATGTATTGAAACTCGAATAATCAAATCTGCTAGAGTGATTCTATTTTTTTACTGATGTTCTAAAATCTAAATTAAATTATCCTTTTGTCAAAAATTATAAAAATATTATTATATTTATACTATTAGTTCTTTATATTGATAAATATATTTAGTTACTCATTGAATCATTTAGGATTACACTTTAGTGACATAAATCTTATGATCTACTGTTATGTTTTTATTCTTTTAGTGTGAATGAAACCCCATGATTTTACATTGTGTACCTTATTAAATAAGTTTAATTTATAAAATAACTTATGTTTCACATGACCATGATATTAAATACACCGTGATATACTATTAAATATTAACAAGACCACTGTAACAGTAATGTGACCGTTAGGAAAAAAATTTGGCTAGTAGATTAGTAAATTATCCTATGAAAGTATAAATAAAATTATGATATCTAATAAACTAAAATATGATATATTTATATCAACGAATAAGTAAATAATATTTTAAAAATTATTAATTATGTTTTGGTACTTTTGTGAAATGTTATTTTTTATTTTCAATTTTATAACTAATATATTTAAATGAAAATTTATTTTCATAAAATATTCATAAATAAATGTTTTTTACATTATAATTATAAGATAATTTTACGAGACCATAATTAATTTTTTAATGTGTTGTAAAATAAGTTATAATATTAAAGTCTTTATTTTTTGCATAAATGGTTATTTTAATTAGAAAATAAATTTATCCTATTTATAAGATTATTTTCGTAAAAATGGTGATGTTTTTTCAATATACATTTTGTAAAAAAAATTTGATGAATTTTTGTGATTTTTCTGTAGTATTTCAATTTTTTGTGAATTATAAAATATAGTAATTTAGAGAATTTAACATTATAAGTAAATTAATAAATAATTAAATCATGGATGTTGTACGAATGAGGTAAGAACTCATTATATCTTAGTCGCATGCTCTATTTACGTTATTTAATCCTGGGAATCTACAGTATTGATATTCTAGGGCCAAAATAATAAACCAATGAATAATATAATAGAAAAACAACCCTCTACTCTCACTATGAAAACCACCAATCACCACCCCTTCTCCTCACACCTTATACTCATTAAATTCTATCTAAATTCTACCCAATTACATTCCCAAGACTCTTCCCCAATTCCAATATCATATTTTCTTACCAAAATACCAAATCTATGATTCTTAAGGAGGTTCCCAAGGAGTGATTATTATGGAGGTAAAATCCTCCTACTTTACCTTTTTATTTATTTTCATTTTATATCCTATTACCACATACCCTATCCAATGTGGAATAGTTACTCAAGTATCATTTATATAATTGAATTTTATTATATTAATAGAATATCAATCATAAAATATCTTCTCCAATCCTTTTATTCTAAAAATGAAAACATCGTCCGGGACATGTCAATTTACCTACTTCTGTGATGATGACTTTTTAATATCCATTATCACCATCATAGCTGGTTATATAACCACTTTTCTAATTAAATCAAATTTTAATATACATATTATAAATTTTATCATGTTATGGTACATACATATATACAAAATATTAAATAAAATGATACACGTTCGTGATGGTTGTAAAAACCGCTGAAAATTAACCCAAAATTTATCATTAATGTTTTATCTAATGAATCATCATAATACCATGTCACGAAATTATATATGAGAACATTTAAACTTCTATAATTTTATTACTAATAAATTATTTTACTTTTGTAAATTTTCTTCCATTTTAAAGTAAAATCCATAATTATACACAAGGGAACTGACCATAAAACTATTAAACAGACTCTCTCAAAACACTGAAATTAAACACTATAACTCATTAGAATTTTTATTAGTGAACTTAATAAATTTAAAATAAATTAATTAAATTATTGAAATGTTTTTGAAATAAGTAATTAATGAATCTAATTTGATTTTCTAGGATATTAAATACAAGCTAAGAACGCTTTCGCATATAAGGTAAGTTATTTATTAACAAAATTTACATTACTTGGGTTAAACTAATATTTCATTATTTATGTTATTACAAGAATATTTGTGAAATTACATTATATTTTTTATAAATTTTTTCCAATTATATTTTTTTATTTACATGTGTCACACATAATTATTTCATTGATTTATTCTCACTCCATTGATACGATCTTTATAAGGGGGTTTTCATCTCACACTTATTTCTTTGAGATGTGCGCGATTCACCACGTATTTATTTTGTGTGGTTCTTGTATACTACCTTTTGATATATTATTTCATAAATATGTTTATTTTTTCAATATTTAATTTTTATTTTTTGATTACTAATTTTATGCCGCATATGATTCGACTGATCAAAAGTGGTGTGTGACTTCATCTCAATTTCAATTTCATTAAGTGTAGCATGTTATTGTCCACATAATCATGTTTATTTATTGTATCTACTACACATTTGAGTTCAATTTTCATTAAAAATTATATTTCCTTAAATATCCATATTACTTGTATCATGGATATGATTATTGTCTAAGTCATATACAATTTTTACATATTGTGTTTACTTTGAATGTTGTTTTAACTGGGGAAATAATGATTACATTGTATTCTCTACTAAATATGAATATTTTGATAAGAAATAATGTTCATGAATGAACTATATGTATTAATAAATATTTTTACAAATAGATAATGGTGAGGAAAAGTATTATATATCCACTCAATGCATCAACAGTTCTCATTAGAAAAAATAGTTGGCGACAAACCCTTTTTGTTTTTTCAAAGAAGAATAAGATAGGATTATACCCACATAAAAAAATTGTCTTGTGAAAGGTATTGATGGTAGTGGTTCATGTGTCAGTTATATAACCTCAAATAATTAAAATTATTCTTTATTCTGTATTCAGTTATTACTATCTATGGAATTTTCACTAAGAGAAAACCCATGGTTGCATTTTCATAATTATTTTTGATTAAATGGAATATGTTTTTCAACTATTTATATTGTCATATTTATTATGAAATATTGATTATACTTCACTTATTATAGATTCATGATTTTATTCTATTAAAACCTTATTGGGAATTTGATATCAACCATTTATTTTTTCCCTTTCCTGGGTTAGCAAGATGAAATCATTGTATAAGTTTTAAGGAAGTAATTTCTTTTCCTTTGTTATGTTTTATGTTTAATTAAAAAACTAATAAATCATCCATGTATGTATATTTTTCATCAAGAATAATAAACCATATGATCCTTGGTGACATAATTTCTTGTATCTATGACAGTGTAATAAATTAACAACCAATAATTAGATATTGAGGTTAGGGTTGTTACAGTTTGTATCAGAGAATTTTTTTTATAAACCATTTTAATGAGATATTAAATAAACATGAGAACTATAGTAAATCATTATAGTAATATTTTGGCCTAATACTCATGATTATCATGAGATAACATAGTGTGTTCCATTATTTAGTGATGATGGATAAATGAAGAAAGTGAATTAATACTGTTGTAAAATGTAGGGAGTTCCCCACTGAGAAAGTCAACATAGTTGGTGTTGGAGATGAGGAGATCATGAAAACATTAGGAGACCATACTCTGGTTATGACAGGCAAGCATAATAGAACTATTTTGGATTGTTTTTTATGGTATAATCCCCCATCTCTTAATGGGACTAATAATGCTATAGTAGTTGAGAAAGTTATCAAGTCCCTTGAAAATATATTTATAGCATTGGGATATGATAATTGGGAAACGATTGTTCAAGAAGTATATTGTCTCAACGGAGATGAAGATCAATGGTGGTCATTGATCAAAAATACTGAGGATTAATATGAATTAAAATACATGGAATGTAAAGCTTTTAAGGAAACATTATTTGATAAATATTTCCCCCATCAGTAATGAACTAAAATGAAGATAAAACTCTTTATCTTAAATAAAAAGGAAGAAGATAATGTTTCATTGTTGAAGGATACCATTACATGTCAATCTAGTCATTTTATAGATTACATACATTATTCGAAAAAAAAGATTGATCATTTCATTGAAGTTCCTAATCCACATATCTAAAGGGAACCATCATCTCAAACATTTTCATTATGTGATCAAATAATATTAAGTACCATCAAAATGGGTATGTAGTTTTCTATATCATATACCCGGAAGGTGTAGGACTAGGACGAATGCCCAGCCCCGTAGAAAATTTTTAATAAAAAAGATAGTACAAACGCAGGGAGAAAAAGAAATAAAACAGCAAACCTCAAAGCCTCACAGCCTCATGAACTAGAGAACATCAAACACATCATCACCGCCACCTTCTGAGAACTCATCTGGGTCTGCCGACTCCCATTCAGATTGTGAAGCATATTGACTTAGCATTTGTATTTATTGCTCCCTCAGTCGTAGTTTCACTGGGGACATGGACTCCTTGCTCTGTCGTCCCTTCTTTTGTTCCGATTCTTTCAGCTTTCCATTTTTGGCAGATGACCTGGTTTCAATGGTCCTTGGTGTGTTGGAGTAGTCTTTCCTGTGTTTCCTCTTTGGTGGAGTAGTGGAAGCTCCATTACTCTCAGCCCTTTTCCCCACTTTTCTGAGAATATCACTATATGACTCTTTCAGCACACTCTGTGCTCTGCCTCCTTGATTCTCCTTCTCCTCACCTTCCCCTAAAGAGCCCTCATGCACCAGAGGGGTTGTAACCTAAAAAGATTCCCTATTACCATCTCTGGGTGTCAAACATGGATACTGGTCCTCATTATTCTCCCTCTTGCAACTTCCCTCTAAGCAGTCCTGCTTGTTCAAAGATGTTACCCTGCCATTCTTCCGCTCTGCAATATCAGTATTGCTCAAAACATCCTATGAAATTTTCCCAACATCATCTTCAGCCGGCTCCTCCTGTATTAGAAAATCAGGACCCCCATCAGCCAGCTCACAGCAGTTCTCATCTAGCTCCCCCTCTATCAGTGTAGCAGGATCCCCATCAGCCTCCTCCAAACCCCCATTCCCACTACGGACAAACGTTTCAGCACCATCTGCAGCCATAACCTGTTGTGAGTGTGCTGCTCCTTGATCAGTGGAGTCCAGATCAACCAAATCTAAAAATCTGTTGCCCAGAGATACACCGTTGACTTGCTTCATCAAATTTTCACCTTCTCCCTTGTCTAGCATCTTGTTTCCACATTCAGAAATTGGAATTTGTTTTTCCCTGTCGGATTCAATACCAACATTGCACTTTATATCCTGCTTCAGTCTTTTAAAAACATCTCCAACCGATGGGTTCACCAACCCACTAGGTATCCTCTTCTGAAAAGATACCTCAGCACACGGGGCTCCAGTGTGTGCATATTCAGCGGCTGTAATAACAGCAGCTCCCAGTAGTCCATCTGTCTCTGGCACCATCTCTCGGTCAGGAGAAACAAAAGATGATGATGCGCCAACCTCGCCACGACGTGTGCTGCGACGACATAGCATATCCGAATGACCAAGGCAGCGACAAATCCCACAGAAGGGCGTCCATTAATCAAAGAGGACAAACTGATGCCATCTAAGCTCACCCTCCACCTCAACGCAGACAGACTCAATCGGCTCTATCGAAACATCTACTTCCACACAAATTTCTATATCATATATGTTGAAGGGGATATCAATAGAATATGGAGTCTTCTAAAAACAATGAAAAATGTGAAGCATCTAAGAATAATAGGGTAATGAAGAGATTCTCATTATTACAAGATTTTTTAAAATAATCATCCAAGGAAATTCCTGAAAGGATTGGTTTGTTTCCTTATACAAAATGATAATGTTATTTCATATGCATCAAGGCAGTTGATGATTCGTTAAAAAAATAATGCATCACTTGACCTTGAGTTAGCAACCAGAAGCATTTCTAAGATAATATGGATACACTATCTGTATGGTGAAATATGTAACATATATACCGACAAAAGATTCTGAAATACTTATTTACGTAGAAAGAACTCAACATGAGGTAAAGAAAATGGCTCATATAACATTGTGATTATGATTTCTAAATACACTACCACCTAATAAATGATAATATGTTAGTAGAGAAATTTATCAAAGAATATTATGGAATTCTAACCCAATTGAGAATTGAGGAAGATACCATATTCATGTATTTGCTACATATAGATAAGGTAATTCTAAAGGAATGGGAGACATCACTCCTTTTCAAATGATTTTGAAACCATATGTATTGGAAAAAATAAAAATATCGTAATCAGATGATGAGAATTCTAAAAAGAATAATTAAATCCATTAATGAAGGAATATTGGTATATTTCATGTATGATGAAGGAATTAAGAAATATATAAAGAGGTTATGTGTTACATCAACACCTAACCTAAAAATAGAACTATTATATGATTCTCATAGCTCGATTTTATTTATAAACTCTTGTAGTTAAATGATGTATATAGATCTGAAGGAATATTTTTTGTGAGGTAATTTGATGTGGGAAATTGCTGATTATCAGTCAAGATGTCGATTTTTTAAATAAGTGGAGGATAAGAGATAACATTGTAGGGTAGTCATGCAACCTTTACTGATTAGTATGTGGAATTGATATTACATAACTATGGACTTCATCACTGGATTTCAAAATACAACCAGAAAGACTGATATAATATGAGATATTGTTGATCACTTTTGAAAATTGGAACATTTTCTTTCTATAAGGGATGATTTACCACATGATCGCCAAGAAAGTATCTATATTAATGAGGTTTTAAGACATAATGGTGCACCTATATCTATTTTTTATGGAGATCAACATTTTACATCGATATTCTGGAAGAATTATCTAAATGATTTGGATATTATGCTTCTTTTGAGTACTTCTTATCACCATCTAACATATGGATAATTAAAAAGGATCTTTATATATTTGATGACATGTTCCAATCATGCTAATATGAATTTCACGATATTTGGTATCAGTATTTACCTTTGGTGGAGTTTTCCTACAATAATTTTTTCCTTTTCAGTATTCAAATGGGATAATATAAATCATTATATGGTTAGAGATGTCATTCTCAAACTTTATGGGATGAATTTTATGAGAGGAAACTTTTAGGCCTAAAACTTATTTAAGAGACAGTGATAAAGGTAAATACTATTTATTATCTAATTAAAGAAGCTCAAAGTATGCAAAAGAGTTATGCAGACCACTAGAGTAATTATTTGGAATTTTATGTGGGAGAACATGTCTTTTTGAATGTATATCCATTGAATGTGGTCATATTGTTTGATAAGAAAGAGAAATAAATCCCTAGGTGGAACAAACCATCTGAAATTCTAAAAATAATTAGATATTTGGATTACCATTTAGTAATTCTCCAAGTATCTCAAAAGATCATGATGTGTTCCAGATATCAATTACTTGAAAAACCAAACACATGTACTCACCTATTATGAAATAGAACTGGAACTCAATTATTCTTACTGTGAAGGGTCTATCGAGATTCTTGACACTAGAGAGAAAGTACTAAGAAATCAAACAACTTGGCTGGTAAAAGTTCCTTGAGGAAACTATAAAAATTTTGGAGCAACCTTGGAACAAGAGGATGTTATGATGAATAACCACCCTCTTCGGTTTAGAATGAAATATTCATGAATTTTCGTTGGGGTTAATATACACCATAATATTTTACAGTATATATATTCTTAAATAAATAAAATTTATTCTATATTTTATGTTTCATGAAACACATATCTAAAACAAACAGTGATGTACTATTAAATATTAACCAAGCAATTGGAATAGTAATGTGATCGTTAGTAATAGTAATATATCCATTATAAGAATAACATCACCTATAAATGGAAAAATAAAATTTAGTTTTCTCATTAATAAAAAAATTTATGTATTTACATCAAAGGAATAAGTAAATAAATGTTATAAAAATGACAAATTTAGTGATGGTATTTTTATTAAATGTAAATATTAATTTACAATTTTATAATTAATATAATTATTTAAAAGAATATTAATTTTCATAAAATATAAACATAATTTAACATTTTGTTTTATTATAAATATTATAAAATTTAATGAGACCATAATTAATTTATCAATGTGTCGTAATATCTATTATAATATTAAAAACAATATTTTTTGAATAAATGATTACATTAATTAGAAAATAAATTTATCATATTTAGATTATTATATTAATATAGGGGAATATATTTTTGAAATCTACATGTTGAAAAATAGTTAGGGTGAATTTTTTGGAGATTTCTAAAATAGTTGAATTTTTTGTGAATAATGTAATAAGGTAATTCATAGTATTTTACATTATACATAAATAAATGAATTACTGATTGATGGATTATATATTTATAATATAATAACTAATTATTTAGAACTCACATGATCTATTTACTATATTTAGTCAAGGGAATCAACCCTATTGATAGTATTGAGCCAATATAATAAATAAATAAATAAAATAACAAAAAACAACCATCTCATCTCCCTATAAATACCACCCCTCACAACCCATTCTCCTCAAACCTTATATTCCCTAAATATTATCTAAATTCTACCCAATTTTCATCCCAATACACTTCCCTATATCCAATATCTAGTATTTTTACTAAAATATGAAATCCATCTATCATATGGTGGTTCCCAAGGAGAAGATATTCAAGATGTAAAATCATCCTTCTTTATCTTTTAATTTATTCTCTTTTCTTATCCTATCCTCACATCACCTATCCAAAGTGGCATCATATATCATGTATCATATATACATATATTAATTACTTTTATTTTTTTAATTTAATACACATCATCAAATTTCTTCTCTACTCATTTTATTCAAAAATTTAAAACATCATTTGTGACATGTCGATTCACCGCCTTCCATGATGATGATTTTTTATTTTACATTACCACCATAAATTCTTGTCATAAAACTTTTACTATGTTTAAATAAGTTATTAATATAAAAATTATAATTTTTATCATTTTCTGGAACAAACATATAAACATATTATTAAATAAAATGGTACAATTTCATGATTGTTGTAAATACCGCCAAAAATAAACCAAACATTTATCATTAATGATTTATCTAATGATTCATCCTCATACCATATAACCAAATTATATATGAGACCATTTCAACTTATATAATTTAATTAATAAAAAATTATTTCACTTATGGAGTTTTCCTTCCATTTAAAAAGAACTCCCACAATTATACACAAGGGAACTGACCATAAAAACCTAAAACAAACGCTCTGGGAACAACAAAACCTAAAATGATAACTCCTCAAAATGGACCCAAATGAACGTAATAAAAATATGATAAATCATATATATATTATTAATAGTTTCTGAATAAATATATTAATTTATATTATTTTTTTATTCAAGACATTAATTACAAGTGCATAGTACTTTTGTACATAAGGTAATGGATTTCTTAACTCAATTTCCTTTAATTTGGTTAAACGTCTTTATCATAGGTCATGTTATGAAAATAAAATATGTAAAATTACCTATTATTATTTTTATAATATCATTATAATTTTTTTTGTGGATTTTCATTTGTCAAACATAATTATTTCATTTATTTGTTCCCACTCCAATGATACAATCTATGTAATGAGTTTCTCTTCTCCCTTTTATTTATGTGAGATATGTCTTATTCAGAACTTATTTTTTATGTGTGTTTTTTTATATTATCCTTTGATATATCATTTAATTAATATATTTATCTTCATGGTATTTAATTTTTCATTGGATGATTAATAATTTTTTAGGGCCCATGATTCGACTGATCAAAAGTTTTAGGGGACTTTACCTCAATTTTCATTTTGTTGAGACTTACATGGTATTATGAACCTAATAATTTCTATGTGGTGTGTCTAGAAACCCATTGAGATCATTTTTTAATTGAAATTATATTTCTATTAAATATCCATATTTATTTTACCATGGGTATGATTATTTTCTAATCCACATACCATTTGTTACATATTTTAATGTAAAAAATTGAATACAATGAGAAAAAGGGATAATCAAAGTTAAGGGGTCTTAATTTATGGAGATGAAGTAAATCCCATAAGATGGTGGTGGTTTAATCTATGAGAATAAAACATAATCTCTAAAAAATATTGACCTTAAAATTATGATTTCCTTTTGAAATATTATTATCTATATCCTTGTTACCCTCACTCAATGTATATAGGATCTCAATTAATGAATATAGTATAATCTAAAAACTCATATTAGGATAAAAATGTTCTAATGGCTCATGCCAATGACGAAATGAGAGTTTATAAGTATATATTAATTAGATTAAATATATAAAAGTCCTTTCTTATTGGACCAATAAATAGAAAATACAATATGAATGGCCTGAGGATCCATATTAATTAATGTTACTTCTCTATAATGAGACGAGAAGGAAATGGTGACTGAACAACCTACATCACAAATGAGGCCACCTCCACACATGACCCCATGAACACATAACCAATCAGTGTTAAACGTGACGCTATGCCTATGGAACTTCTAGCAAACCCACACTCCACTACCCCCTTCACCTAATAATACCATCAAAAATTTACTGGGAAAACAATAAAGAAACTAGTTGTATTAGGGAAAAAAAGTTTCAGTAGATAATGGAAATGGATCTAATATAGTTGTCCAGATTTCATGTAGTCAGTGTATTCCATGATATCCTAGTGTCGAACGATGTTCCATGTATTCCATATGACTAAACACCCATCCATGAATAGTATGTTTCACCTAATTTCATTTATTACACCACTTAGATGATATCTAAAATAGATTAACATTTTATTAATCTAGTGAATCGTGATAATATTCAATTCTTCCATGAGATTTCTGTATGTACTGATCCCAATAGCCTTCCAAAAATAGATATAAAATAGATTCAGATATGGGATTGTTGCAGCATAAACATTTGGATACTTATTGAACACCTTTTTTCTTAAGATCAACATTAGTGTGAAGGATATTATTACAGAAATTCTAGACTATAATATTTAGTTTGATGGGTATATATTTTTTCCAAAGTTTCATTCCTAGGGGGCTGGTAGGCTGACATTCTTGAATATGGTTATAGAAGGCCAAACATGGGAAATATTCTGAAGAAGATAGAGTGATGGTATGATAATCTAGAGTTTCTTCTAGCTGAATACTATTAAATAGAGAAATCTTATTCTAAAAAAGAATATATTCCAATAAAAGAGGAAAGTATCTATCCTTATTGAAGCTGAAGTTTGGAATATGATATCTAAGTAAATAAAGGGAAAATGCAAGTTGTTTGTTTGAAAATTGAGGAATATCTCAACAATTATTCTTTTATAGAGTTTTATGGAGAAGATTAGTGGTTGTTTATTACCCTTACGATAATACAAATTATTTTTTACATCTTATATATTTTTTCACATCAAAATATGTTTGTTGAAAAGAATACTAAATTATATCACAAAGGGTAATTAATTTTATATATCCAAGTGTTTTCAAAAGGACACAATTCACCCCCCAGTGAATTCATATTTTCTAACAACTAATTCATATCCAAGGATTTCACATGAAAGAATTTTTTTCAGTTCGTACAACACTAAATTTAAAATCTCTATAAAGAAAAGTTATTTATGGATGTTCTTAATGAAGTAATATCAATAACCAGATAACCATACGTCAATGGGTAGAACTATGGTTTTTGGAATGATCAAATTATCATCTATTTGAAAACCCAAAGATTCAACATTTATATAAATATTTTTAGAACATATGAAATTCCCATTAAACTAGAAAAGTTGTATATTGAAAAGGAAGTAGAATATGATGTATGATCAAAATCTAGGACTTTTATCATAGGTCTACTTGGGCCAAATTTCTTTAATCATGTATCTCACTGTGAATATTATTATGAAATGTGGATGACAATATTTGTTTCTTATGAAGGGACTGACAATGTCAAGCTACTTAGATAAAACACTGTAAAGTATAAATTTGATACCTTAAAATATATGATGGATAATGTATTATAAAAATGAATGTAATATTGAATAAAATAGTCAATGGTGTTTCTACCATGGTAACTCTAATTTTAGAACCATTTGGACTATTAATGTTCTTAGGGTTTTACACACTAAATATAATTGAATTTATACTTCTATTAGCCAATCCACTCCAGTTAAAATATTTATAATGAAATTATTTATCAATATTTTAATAATTTGTGATGATGAAATGAATTTAGAAGCATAAGATCACAATATGATAAAGGGGTACAAAATTACTATTATATTTATTGTCAATAAAGGATAAAAGAAAAATAAATATGTTATTATATCAATAAATTATTTTAGTAATTCTAATTATGATGAATTATAGGAAAATAAATCCATAAGATTAAATAAGCTCTATAAAAGGAAAATAATCGTAATAAAGTATTATAATGATTCTATAAATAATTACCATGAATTGAAAAAGGTTTTGTGCTATGAATGCACAGAAATGGGGCTTACCAGACCTGGCATCATTCATGAAAAAGAGGAGAAAAAAAAGTATAAAAGAATGAAAATAAGTACCAAATGAAATATAATTATGTGAATAAATTTAAAAATAATATTAAATATATATAGATTATTTCTTATGACTCAAATATATCATCAAATTATGATTTAGAAACGGATAAATCAAATATAAAATTCAATATGTTATTTATGGGAAAAGTAGATGGGATACAATCATAGTCCACATAAGTTATAAATTTAATGAATGTTGTTCAGTACATGAGGAAAAATTCAAATCCCATTTAAAGAAGCATAAATCCTTGATATTTGTCACACTATAAAACACCTTGATTTGAATAAAAAATTAAGTAAATATACTTGAAACTGCACTATGCATGAAATTATGATTTGATATTATAAAGATGATGTAGAATAATTTAATAATGTTAGTCAAATATTTACTATTGTATAAGAAAATATAAATCAGATCATTTGAATGAATGTTTTCAAATGAATAAAAACATGACATTGGTGGTAATGGTGAAAACCATAGATATATAAACGTTTTTGTTCCTAGTTCAATGAAACACAACTTCTCTAGTGTTACTTTTTTTATATGTAATAGAAATACTGTATTCTAATTACTATTGAATTAAGAATAATTTGATTTGTGGTTTAATGATGGCTCCTATTTCTAGAAATTTATATGATGTTAGTTCCTTAAATTCTGAAAAAATTAGATAGATCTGGTAGCACAGGTATTTACAAGTTGGCACTAGAGGACCTAAGAGAATTTGGGTACCAAAACAATTTTTTATTTGATATTTTTTTTGTTAAATATAAATAGGTAAAAATGTGAAATGTGTTAAATGTATTGTCTCTTCTCAGGACATGTTAGTGACGAGTTTTCAAATTTCCATGAACTGTTAGAAGTAGATGGATGCTTAGTTACCTTTTGAGATAATTATAAAGGAAATATCAAAGGATTTGGATCTATGGGAGAATAAAAAAATAGTCCTCATTGAAAAATTTCTCTACATTCAAGGTGTGAATCATTATCTGATAATAATAATTCAAATATCTGATGATGGATTCATAGTTTATTTTGCTAACTAAGAATTATCTATTTTCAAAGACAAACTGCCCAAGTTTAGAGCACATAGAACTGAAAATGTTTTTACTTTGTACATTAATTAATTGTGTAAATATAAATTGAATTGTTTAACTACTATAATAAATGTATTTTGTAAATTTCATAAGATGCTTGGACAATGTAATATATTTCCTTATCTATGTTATCTTTGAAAATTTTAATTTTAGATATGTTGGTGAGAATATAATTTTTAATGCATTCCAAATAGGCAAGGTGCATATGTTATCTTTAAAATATATTTACAATGTTTCTAAAACCAAACCTTTAGAGTATATACAAATGGATTTGTTTCGACCTTCTATAGTGTCATGTTTAGCTTGAAGATTCATTGTTTTTGTTTTTTTTTGATGATTTTTCATGATTTTACTTGGTTTATCTTCTAAAATATTATAAGTGAAGATTTTCCTATTTTTTAGATTATGTAAAATTTTTCAAAATGATAATGATTTGAAAAAAAACTATTAATAAGTTATCATGGATGAGAGATTAAGAATAAATAATTTAATTCTTTTTGCTCAAAATTTGGTATTAAACATACTATATCTACTCCAAGAACACCTTAATATAATGTAATTATATCAAGAATAAGTTTTATTATTAAATAAATGGGAATAATACTATTTAATGGATACACTATTCCATCATATTTTTTAAAGAACCTATAAATACAACATTTCAAATAATGAATAGATTATTAGTCCGGCGTTTTCACAAAATAACCCTATGAGTTATGGAACACCATAAAACCTGAAGTTGGATACTTCAATGTTTTTTGATGCAAGGTGTGTATCTTGAAATCCAAGTAAACCCTTTGTAAGATTGATTTAAATTATGATTAAGGAATATTTCTTAAATAATCTACTACTTCGAAATCTATTATAGTATTTAATTAAAATCCAAGGATAAATGAATAATATGTTCATTAAAAGTTTGAAGAAACTGATCGATTTTAATCCAATAAGATTCAAATACATAAAGTCACTTATTTTTTGAATAACATGAGACATAATAATTATGATGATTTATTTGAAAATAAATTATAATATGAATATATTCAATACAGTTCATAAAAACATTAAAATGAAGAACCTAAAAGTGACATACATAGACGACCTAGAACCGTAAAGGACCATCCACTATATACTATTATAGGATACTTATATGATGAAGTCATGACTATAAATAATTTAGGAAACCTAGCTGAGTTATCAACCTTTCTATCAGAATTTGAACCTCAATGTTTATAAGAGTCCTTAGAATATGAATGTTAGATATAGTCACACATGAATAACTAAACATATTTAAGAGAATAAAATTTTTGGAATTTGTTTATAGAACCTATAACCATATAGTAATAGGAACGAAATGGGTTGTTAGGAACAAGAAGGATAATAAGAGAATAATCACTAAGAATATGTAATGGCTAATTGCTATGGGTTACTACTAGGAGGAAGGAATATATTATTAGGGAAAAATTTATCTGGTTTCTAGAATACAAATAATTGGAATCTTTTTATCCAATAAATATCATTTTAATTTTAAATTATACCATACCGATATAAAATATTTTTTTAAAATTTTATATTCAGTGGTGTAGGTTTTTTTAGAAACAAACAGGTATTGAAAACCCTCATATACCAATTTATATTATTATACTTACAAAATTTCATTATGGAATATAAAAATCACTAATGAATTCTTGTGAATGATTGTGTTCTATTATTTTGAAAAATGGTTTTTTAGTGGGGTAGAATTATCCTACCCTATTTAACAAAAACTATTCATCTACTATTTCTTTAGTATATATATATATATATTATTCTTTTTCAAATAGTCAAAATCGTTGTAATGGTTTTTTAAAACATATGAGAAATCAATTTAAATTGAGTATGATGGGAGAAAATAATTTCATTCTTGGTTTTTGAATTTAAAATAAAAAAATTGGAAATTTTTTGAAGAAATTAAATTTTATTATTGATTTATTGAAAATTTTTGGACATTAAAACAGTAATTCTTATATAACTCCCATGTATAAAAATGTAAAACATTTACTAGATGAAACTTGAAAACTAGTGGATAATAATTTATATAGAGGTATAATTAGTAGTCCATTATACATACTACTTGTACAACAAAATTTATGTTTTTTATCTATCTTTGTGTATGATTTTAGTAAAACCCATTGAAATATCATCTTACTTCTTTTAAAATAATTTGTAGATATTTAAAATGAACCATTTTGAAATGTTTTATTTACCCAAAAACTTTAGATTCTAATTAAATTTCATGTATAAAAGATACTTTTAGAGGGTGTAAATTATATAGAAAATTTACCTCTGGTACTTTTAATTTATTAGGAAAGTCCCCAGTTTTATGGACTGGTACGAAACAATAATATATTACATTATTAATAAATAAGGAAGAATATATATCTCTTGGAATTTATTATGAACAAGTGTTTTGGATGAAACACGGATTTTGAACATTAGAGTAGAATTTAATCATATTCATATATTCTAGGATAATACTAATACAATTAATATATCCAAAAAAGTTATGAGTCATACTAAGAATAAGAATATTGATCTTAACAATAATTTTAAAATATATTGTTTCCATAAAGAAGATATATATTTAAAATTCATAACTAATGAGTATCAACTTGCACATATTTTCACAGAACCATTTTACACAATTAGTTTTGATTCTATTAAGGGGGATTAATATTTACTAAATTTTAAATAATATTTATACTTATCTTATTTAAAAAATGTAGTCCGTAAATTTTTTTATTTAAGAATATTTCTTTAAATATTTATTTATGATTCTTATTAATTTATTTATATTTGAGATTTTACATTTTCATTTTTGTAATTTAATTTTTGTTATTTAATTTTCATTTTTAAAAAACAAAATTGATTATAATTCATTTTTTGAATAACAAACTGAAAAGTCACATGGAAACTGTCCATGTTAAACCCGTATATATCTTTCATTCAAACCTTTTTCCTTTTGATCTCATAAGCTTTCAATTTCAATCAAACCCAATTCTTCAAACAATAAAACTTTTGATTCTCCCAATAGCAATAACCCAGAGAACCAATAAAGCTATTTTGATTGACTTAAAGAGGTAGAGAACTTCTAGTTTATAATGATCCTTTTTAAGTTAAAACATATATTTTAACAAATTATTCCAGATGAACATATTCTTAATGAAATCAATGGTATATCAAGAACTTTATTTTATATACAATAGATAAAATAAAGAGTATATCCTTGAAGTATAAGTGAAATACTTTAATGAAAATTCGCAATTCATTTTCATAGATACAGAGGATGTATTTTCATCACATGTAAATGATAAATAATTTTACCTTTTTATGGTTGATATTCTTTTAACATAAAATTCCCCCAAAAACGTGAGTTTCACATTATTTTAAGGTCAATTGGGGAAAATATTTATAATTCATTGAACATAATTTCTTTTCTATTTGATACATCAAAAATCATAAAGTTTTTGATAAATAATTTTTAGTTGGATAAAATTTTTTTAGTTATTTTCAATCAAACTGCGTTATTACCAAGAATATCCAAGCAGGATTAAATCCTTTTTCTTGATATGTGTGTGATTTTTTTGAGTGACTTATTGTTACATTTTTTAGATTTATATTGAGGTACATGCATATGTTTTTCAAATTGATGCATGGATTTCCTTATATTATAATGGAAGACTAGTTTCTCATTTTCTTTGTATGAAAATAATGACTAATGACATCTAGAATGGCGTCATATGTTATCAAAACAATATTCTATCAGCAAGAACACATAAAATAGTTATATTTTCTTGGAGCAGGACCAATTGAAATTTAATGCCTATTAAATCCAAGGATGAAAAATAATCTCTATATTGTGATCAAAGGGAGAAAAAGATTTTGGAATCAATTGATTATGTGGGAGAAGGTTTTGAAGAAAAAATTGAATACCTTATTGAAGGAGGAGATGGCGGAGCTCAAGTGGCTGAAAATATAAAAGTGAGTCTGTTGGGGAAACCAACATTCCTATCAATACAGGGAGGAGGTAGATAGTGGATGAGATTATCCTTGATAAAATAGGGGGAGTAATTCAATTCCCCGAATCTTTTAATGAGCCTTCTAAAATAGATAGTGGTACATAAATTTTTCAATGACCAATAAAAATAAAATAGAATGTGCATGATCATCATGTTGGATTATTTATAGTTTAAGAAATCATTTAACCTATTCTATATTAGTTTAATATGTATATAATGAAATGATTGAGAATAAATAGAATGTGATAATCTATCTTCTTTTTAATAATTAACTGGGGGTTAATTTTCAGATAATAAAAAATGTTCTAGAAAATGTTCATTCATCTAGTTCTCATCAAACTAAAGAAAATCACGATGAAATAACTCATTCTGGTGAGTATGCTTCTAATACTAATATTATTATAATAATTGAACTAGGTGTAGATTATTAAGTTTCACATATTAAAATGTCCTTGGAGATTGTAGTTCCTCAACCCGGTTTTCCACCCGAAGAGTGCTCAAGGTCGGTTGTCCACTAGACCATAGGTGTGCCTCCTCATACAAAAAAGGATAATAATTTACAGTAAGGTTCTAAATAGATGATTGTATGGATACTATACCCTCTTATGTTGATAGTAATAATGTTCTATATATTAATATAGTAACAAGGAAAATAACTCATTGGATGCAACTAAATTATACATAAGATAAGAACAAACAAAGAAGTTGTAGAATAATAATAGACCAAAAGAATACCTTTTGTAGACCACACACATTATACAATTTCATACAAAAAAGGTAATAAAGGTCTCCCATGGTTGACCATGTGAATAAATACATATAAGTCATGGTGAAATTTAAATAGGATACTCCATCTAATGTATTAACAACCATAGTCCCTTTCCATACATCCCATGAAAAAGGTATTACTCGATCACTAAGGTCCAACTCCCAATCCTGACCCCCTTCTGGATTTTAGAGACATAAACTCTACACGTAACCTGAGGGGCCAGTTTAAGGTGTTAGATTATTCTTCACAGGTCACCACCAACATTTTCATGTCCAACATATAAAATTATGAAGGTATATGATAAATATAAATGAAAGTTATCACAAGAACAAATAATAAATAAGTGGCTTCCCTTCTGCTCAGCAGCCACAAGGAAGTGGTCACTTAGTTTTTCCATCTTCGGTATAAGTCTAAGTACATACCCCCCAAAATATATATGGAATAAAACACGTCTCATCATATATATATTCATATTTTGGAGGATCGATGACTAAACACCCAAGGCATCCCCTGATGAATAGTAGTCTGGGTGAACCATCGAGTTCCACCCATAATCATGACATTGGTATCGTGTGTCATCAATCATGTAACCCAGTGTCCAAATAGAACAGTCTATAAATTCTTACTCCAAATGACCACAATACATAAAATCACCATCGGCTTGAAGCCTAAAATTATATGTAATAATGAAATCGATCCTCCAAAATATAGTGAACGTCATGTCAAAAACTGATTTCCTCATGCATGGTGGTATCTATCATCCGAATATCCTATCCCGATGGCCCGAAGTATAATGAGAATTATCAGCCACCAACTGATGGTCTCAATGACATAAATATATGCTTCATCACTATCCATGTGGATTTCTGTGATGGGAACCCCCAGCATATTTGATGGTCAACACCATCCCCTAAGTAGCATAAACTATGTGGGCCTCCACCCACAATGAGTGGTGAACACTACCTCGAATGAGTCTTATCTATGTGGGAATGACTCCAACAGCATGTCATCCAGCAACGGTGAGTGGAAATCACAAAAACAATATAGGCCACTTCATCTAATACCTCTTTACCCAATGTACATATATCTAAATCTCAATGGTCAATACCATCAAATATCTCGAGAGCCATTCCCTCATCTTCAAAACCTCATCGCCTTAATCTGAAGACCATGTCACCTCAACCCAGTGCCCAGAATAACCTAATGAGATATGTCACCTCAATCAAGGTGATCAACATAACATCAATACTTAGGCCATTCTTGTCATGTTCTTACAAACCCAAACAATCAATATATCAATTTAATTAATTCAATTTACAAACCTGGACAAACCTTACCATGTTTCTACATGATCTTTACCTAGATTATCCTATGTAGTATAGTGGGATCATGCATATCCAATAATCAATTTATTAATTTAAAAGTAATAATTTAATTACTTGGTGTCTCTTTTGGACTACCCACATGGATTATATAGAAGACACCCCAAAAAAATCCACAAAACAAGACGAAAGTTAGGAACCTCCTAGCTTGTACTTTTTGGTGCTCGCTTATCTGATGTCAGCCTATAACACAATCTCAAATGAGAGAATGTTTTGTTTTAGAGGAATAATGTAAAAATAGGAAAAATAACCATAAAACTTTTAGAATGTTTTATGGAGAGGTAAATAGTTAATACAAGCGATCGAATTGATGTTATTACAGATGCACTTTTAACACGATTAGTGGAGCTCGGATCAGAGCTCAAATGAAGAAGTTGTCTCAAATCGTAATTGAGGAGGAAATGGATAGCTCCACCTATATTGTGTTTGTGGGTGAAGAAGAGAGGATTAATAGGGATAAATTGAGGGAGTTGCATTTTTGAAATTTGTCCCAAAAAAATGATCCATAATGTTCAGCTAATTGTGTGACATCCATGTAGTTCCCACTATATAAGCGCCACACTCCCATGGGATAGTTTCATGGCTTTCCAAACCATGTGTGGACCATTAAAATCACATATTTTAAAAATAGAAGAGGTGTCACACATCCATGAACCCCCACATGTATGGTTTTCCAAATATTGTCTAGTTTTTAAGGTGGGCCACACGATTTCTCCTAGGAAGCCTCAAAATTTGTCTAAACCACGAGCCTTCATCTATGCATTCATAATAGAGAGTTTTCGGGTCAAATGCACAAAAAACTCAGCCGAAATCTCAAGGAACATATACAAGATTAAACCCTATATAAAAACAAGGACATGGGACAAAAAACTCCTAAAATTCGGTTTTGAATATCAGAAGAAGAGTTCATCTGACCATCAAAGACAGAACTCAAACCGGTTGAGGATTTTTGACCTGTTCACAACCTTGTGATGTTACAATCACCACTACATAACATAGATTATTCGTGAGATATCAATATTTACCCAGAGATGGTACCAAATATACACATCTTATCTGAATCGTCCTGATAAACCCTAGTCATTATATCATAGGTCAACTCCATCAATGTTCTCCCCACATTAGGAGTTACTTACTTAGTCACTTCCCAACCCAAAACAAAACATCTCGATGGACTACTGACCATCCCATGACTCAAAATTCCTCCAGAGACATATCATCCTCCCTAAACCTAATCAGTTATTCAAATCATTCATCTTTTATGGATGACACCATTGAATATCTCATATCATCATATTCCCATGTATGATCATTCCATACAAGACCCTAATAACAATCCACATATAATCAGATTCCCATAGACCCTACATCTCAACAAAATATCAAAATAATTTTACAGCATGTATACTTATTTTTGTCATCACAATTCAAGATTTTTATGCACCTCATATAGAACATTCATCACCACAATGCCCAGAAGCATATTCACCTCATATATAAATCAACATCCCATCAATACCCATAATAAGTCTGGTTGCTAAAGTAAATTATCCATATATATATATATAATGTGTCATTATCAATTTCATCCTACTCACTAGTTTCTGGTTATTCAAAAATTCATATATGTTCACCTCGTGAACCAAAACTACACAAATATAAAACAAAAGAAGGCCTAGTCACATCCACAATGTATCTCTAATTTTCATCTGCTCCCCAGCCCACTCTACACCAACTAACATACATACATGATCCTAGACATGAACTCAAATACCTAAAGCATGGCATCCCTATAGAGATGCACCCTCTATTTACTGTTGACCCAACTACAGGGTCCCACTCTCTCATCCATGACATCCACATGAACATGAATCCTAGAGAATTTATCCTGGTATCTCTCTCGATCCTACCTCACATCCCTATGTCTGACTCAGTCATAGGCTCTTAGGTGTCTTAGAAGGCATCCTGTAGAATCTATCTATATGGATAATCTAGAAACATGCTTATCACTCCTTCAAAACCTAGTCACACTATTTCGGAACATTACCTATCTATCCACACTGGAATCATTCTAAAAATGGCCCACTCCTCTATGGTCTCCCAGAATCTCTAGTCTAAATGACCTGTAGAGACTCCTCATGAACCCACTTTCTGGTACACAAAGCATCATTGTTCATCTCACCTAGCTAATATATGAAAAACCTATTAATTTCACATATACTATGAGGGCCTACTTGACCACCTCAATGAAATATGCCAACATGAATATATTAACATTCACCTTGATGGCATGTTACAAGATATCCTCAAAACGCCTCACCTTGGTGAGATCATCTCCCACCATAGCATGTTCAAAATGGTACATGTCTGTGATGTTATCTGCGTAGTCAATGAAATAACTATCCAACGACTATGGATTCACAATATCACATGCTTTATCTACCATCAGATCCTCTATAATGAAGTTCATCAAGAACATAGCCTCAAAAACCATCCAAGATAGTCCCTCATGTCTTCCGACCTGAACTTGTACATCCTACCTGAGCTTTTCTTGTCCCCAAAGCATGTACATCATCAACTTCAATGTCAACCCTAGGGTCGTCTCAAGATAATTCAAGATAATTGGTAACAACTAAATCTAGTTCTATTCCTCCTTCAATCTACCCTCACCATGAAACAATGGTGATTTTGATACTAGAACTCTCATCTCAAGTATTCCATAGATGTCCTAACTCTCTAAGATCCCCTGTTAATTCCATGTATGACACAAGCTAGGATTTCCCTAAGATTATTATACATCCATGGACCAAGTAATGTAATTTTTTGCTATCCATTCTATATTGCATCATGTACCTATAACTCGTGATCATTCCAACCCTCAGGGGCCTCATCATGTGCACAATTATGTGGTACCATATCACCGCCCTCTAAATGCTTTACTTGAAGCCATCCTGGTGGAATATCACTGAATACCAACCTCGATGGGCATAAAACCATATATATATATATATATATATTGTAGATAAATATAGTTTTAATAGGTAGCACATCTCAACAAACATACACTCCCCTACCACCCCATTTCACATGACATCCGGCCTTTAGGCCCCTTACCCACCCATATCAAGGGCATGAATAAAATATAATCCAGCCACATGGAATCTGGCCTACCCACATCTAATTTATGCCTCATGTATCATTTATCAATCTGGGGTAGCTGATTATAATTCCACCATAGAGCCTACACAAAAAACACAATTTAGAATCTTTTTTGACACATTAAACAACCCACCCCTATCTTCATCCCTAACTACCCTTATCTGGGTTAGGTCTATATATCACATGAATATATAATCACATACATATCTAAATGAAACACAATACCCGAGCTATCAAAATAGAGTGTCACCAATAGAGGCTATGCATGAAAACACTATTTAGCTTCTTTGTTGTCACTATAAGCAGCCATACCCCTATTAGCGAATTTTGGGTTCCTAATAATGGTCACTAGTAAAACAAATCATATGATTCTCAGTTCATATCATGATGCATAATGAACCTCCCATTCCATAACGAAACTATGGTAAAAATTTACATAATATATAACCATCACTTCCAAGTGTACCACTTGAGGTTGAAACCAAATCATCCATAAAATCATAAAGTAGAATAAAAATTTTCTACCCCTAGAAACTTGGTATTCCCCCCATGCATGGGCTTATAGGAACCTAAACTCAATCTCAATAACCATTTCTAACTATATCTTAGTCTCTAGCATACCATAGCCAAATTGTATAACCAAAAATAAACGAAAACACCTTAAATGCCATTTTTAGCGCCCCGACCAAGTTTTCCACTGAAACAATGCTCTAGGACAGTTGGCCACTGGGCCTTAGGTGCAATTACCCATAAATCAAAGGCTTTAGAATAGTAGTAAGGGTATGAATATATGATAGTGGGTATACAATACCCTATGGTGGTTATAGTAATAATGGTTCATATAGAAATATAGAAATAACAGTTATAAATAGGTTTGAGAAACTGAATTAAACATTGCCGAAGCATAAACAAATAATAATAATAATAATAATAATAGTAATAATAATAATAATAATAATAATAATAATAATAAAATCCCAAAGTCATACCATTCGTAGAAAACACATATAATAACATGTCATCTAAAACAAGCAACCAAGGTCTCGTGTGGTTGACCATGTCAATACATACATATAAGGAATAGTGAAATTTAAAAAAACACTAGATAATGCATGAACCACCATGGCCCCTTTCCTTCCATCCCATGCAAAAGACAAATCCCAATCACTATGTTCCACCTATTAATCCAAATCCCTTACCTGATCTTATAGACATAAAGCCTACATGCATCTAATGGGGCATCTGTATGGTGTGAGAATAATATAGGCCACCACCAATGTGTTCCTTTAACACATCCATAATTATGAAGGTGTATAATAAATATAAATAAAAGGAATAAATGCACATTAAATAAATAAGTCGCATCCCTTATGCTCATCAGCCACAAGGATCTGATCACCTACTTCAGACATTACTGGTATAAGTTTGTGTAAATGCCCCCAAATATATATAAGGTATACATCCTATATATTCATATATATATATATATATATATTCATAGGGGTAGGGATCCATGTCATAACGCCCAAGGAATCCCCGAATGAATACTAACCTAGGTGAAACCTCGGGTTCCGGCTATAATGATGTCATCCGAACATCGTGCCGTAAATCATGTTACCAGGCATCTGAACGACATGCCCAATCATGTCCTTGGTCCCTCCGACATTAAATCATAAATTCAACGTCAAATCTAGACATTCCAAGGTACATCGATATCTATCCTACACAATATTTTCACTTTCATCTAAATGGATGACATCCCAATGAACGGTGGTAACCATCATCCCAATATCCTGGCCCAATGGCCCCAAGTATAATGGTGATATTTATCCCTAAACTAATGGTCTCAACACTATCAACTGATGGTCCATCACCATCCACATGTCTTTCTACAATGATCACCCCCAAATTATATGATGGTTAACCCCATCCCCTAAGATGCATAATCAATGGGGTCCTCCGCCCACAATGAGTGGACCACACCATCTTGACTAAGTATAGTCTATGTGTACCTGACTCTAATGGTGTGTCGGCCAATAATAGTGAGTAGAAATCACTAAACAATCTATTTCACATCAATTAGAACCTCATTCCCCTTTGACCATGTTAGTAAGTCCCGATTCTCAACACCATCCAATGTCCCAAGATTTATGCTATTAACCTGATGACCACATCACCTCAATGGGAAAACAATGTCACCTCAACATAGTAATCATCATCACCTCATGTATCTCAGGCCAAGACCAACCTGAAAAGCTTAGTAGCCTAATTAAAGGTGGTCAATATAACTGCAATCCTCGATCCATGATTCTCACATTCCAACATAACGTTAAAATTAATATAATAATTTAATTAATTCAAATTAGACCCTCAGCCTAACCTACCTTGGTTGGTCCAAGCCTCATACCCATCTTAACCACTATAGTATAATTTGAGCATTCCCATATTCCTATCCAATCATCAATTCATTAATTTAAAATAAATTCTTTATATACTAGGGGTATCCCTCGGACTACCCACATGGAATATATAGAATGTACCCCCCCCCCCCCAAAATATCTGCAAAATCAAGGGAAAATCTACGCACCACCGACCATATATTTATAGAAGCTCGATTATTTGATATCAGCTTCAAACATGAGACAAAATGAGTTAAATATGGGTTTTACAATAGCAATTTAAAATTAGGGAGAAAGGGATCCTATGGATTTAGAATTCTATATGGAGAGATAATAAAAAAAGAGAAGATATCAAATTAATGTTATTACCGATTAACATCCATCCAAACCAATGGATCTCTGATTAGAGATCAGATGATGATGTTTGCTCAAATCCTTAGGAAGGAGGAAATGGGGAGCTCTAACTTTGTTGTACATGCGGGTGACAAAAAAAGAGGATGAAAAAAGAAAAATAGGTGGAGTTTTTTTTGTAATTTATCCAATGTAAATGGGATGCACGACATGGCTAACTATGTGATGATCATACAGTGTCCACTATCCTAGCACCATACACAAATGTGCTAGGCGCATGGTTTTCCAAGCTATGTGCAGAGCCTGTGAATCACCTATGTTTAAATCTTTAGAGGTTCCACACAACCATGCTACCCCACCTGCATGGTTTTCTAAACATTGTATAGTTCCTAAGGTGGGTTACATGATTTCTTCTAAGAAGACGTACAGTTTTTCCAAATCATGCACCGTTGTCTACACATTTGAAAAATGGATTTTATGGGGTCAGACACACCCAAAACTCATCCAAAAATCTGAGGCACGTTCTAGGGAATTAAACCCCATATAAAAACAATTCCTTGCATAAAAAAACTCAAATCATTCGGTTTTAAAGATCAAAATAACATTTGGTTCGAACACCAAACTCAGAATTCAAATAGGTTGAAATTTTTCAACCCACTAAAAAACCTA
This sequence comes from Viscum album, assembly GCA_963277665.1. Lineage (NCBI taxonomy): Eukaryota > Viridiplantae > Streptophyta > Magnoliopsida > Santalales > Viscaceae > Viscum > Viscum album. Next base: position 1,359,494,360 of record OY728162.1, on the reverse strand, counting down.
GGTTGTAACAAAGATGATGGTTGAAAAAGTATCTAAAGGAATAGAATTTTTGGGTCATCATATTGGTGAATAATTTAATTATTAAGCACTTCAATTTGTTGTAGTTCGAGGTCCTTCTATTGGGATATATCAATGATCTTCAACTATTGATGATGATATAAATTTTAAGGATTATTCCCATAATGTTTACTTCGGTATGATTGAAAGACATAGTGATATAAAAGAATAATTTTTAAGATTATAAGAAGTCTTATAGGTTTCTCACAAGTCTTTCAGAGATAAGGGGAATTCATTCTTTTCATGAATAGATTTTAAATCTATTCACAATCATCATAAAATATTAAAAAAAATTCTATAACACCGAGAGATTTTGATGCCTTTAAGAGGAAAATAGATAATAATGTTGGGAATATCATAAATGAGAAATTTTCCAAATATTATTTTGGTTATTTGATAAAAATCGATCCATTTTAAAATTAAAAAGCTAGTTCATGCTAAGTAAGTGCTTCTATTTCAAGTGGATTAACTTCTCCCACTATAGTGAGACACATAGAGTATCTTATGGAATTTTTTCAGTCATAAATGATATAATTAATAGAATATAGTGTGATAGTATTCCACTACACCCAAAGATGGAAAATCAGTCAGTGATAATTGTGAAGTTAACTTTTCTTGAACTATGAGTTTTGGATATGGTCAACCAGCTGAGTAATAACATGAAGAGTTATATTATTTTAGTTGAATCTATTCAGACTGTTCTAAAATTGAATCTGGTAGATGTTCTCAAGATGTTCCAAGATTCAAAGATGTTGATGAAGGAATGGAAAGGTCCTATTTACTGGTATTTTCAGTTATTAATTCAAGAATTAAAATTAGTGCATCAAACATTCATAGAATACTTAACCACTGAATCCTCATCTTCATAAAATCAAAAACATAAAACCTCTTCTCATCTAACCTCGTAGACTGTTGAAACCATGAGCCAATTTTATTTGTAATTTTAAATGACTAATGAAATGAATTTATCTATTTTTAAAATTATTTTTTTATTATTTTCATATTCTATTTACTATTAACAATATTTTTATGTCTAAATACTATTCATTTCATTTGATACTATTATTAATGGATACAAACAAAATTCAATACCTATTTTGTGTAATATTGAATGTGTTTTAATATATTTTTCTAATTTCATTTTAATATCAGAAAAATGGGGAGGGAGTTGGACAAACACAACATTTCAAATTTCTTACTATCCTTAGTTTTGTTTATAATCATAATCCATATCTTATATATAATTTATATATATTTCATTATTATTTAAAACCTATACCTTTTTGTTTACATTTATATGGGTTTTATTCTCATTTAAAAGGGTGAAATTATTAGGCATATGAATATTGATCCAACAATTTAATTTGTTATCCCATTATTTTTTATGATCAAAAACACCATCATATATTTTAATAATTATGTTTCATTAAGTAAATATCAAGATTATAAATTTTTAAATATTTATTTTATTTTATCTGAAAATATAGAAGTAATTCAGTTGATGTTTTTCAATGTATTATGAGCATTTCTATGAAGTTTGGAATCAATGACCTGAACCAAATATTTCCAGAGAATGTTTGGTTTGGGAACATGAATGTCAATAAAGAATGATACTATTGTATATTATGTTTAAGTTAAACATTTGTATTGGGAACAAAATTTGTGTGGAGAACCCTACATTTATCTATGTAACATATTGTTGGTGAACCCAAATTTTAAAATAATTGGTACATTTTGAACCATGAATTTTAAGATATTATTCATATAGTAATCCCTATGTTTGAAGCAATTGTATGTGGAATTTGATTTTATGATTTTTCCCATGATATTAGTAATGGTTTCACTAAGATAAATATCTCTTTAAAAGTTGTTCAAGGAAATATAAATATTTTTCAAATAATATATTAAAACATTCCTATTTCTAAGTGATTTTACGATTTTCAGTAGCAATTTAAAGTGAAATAACAAATGAGCTAACAATTTTGAATATTTTTATTAATCTTGAGATATTTTCGAATCATTTTCAAAATGATCAAACCTATAACACCCCAAGTATTTAAAAATATATTTAACATATAATGCATGAAACACTATGTCTCTATGAAACAAACAAATTTTTATTTATTGGAGATAGTTATAACCTATACATTAAACATAATCTTTTCATATTTGTGTTTTCAATTTCAAAAAATATTGATACATGGTTCCGATCAATATGATATTGAGATCATAATATGATCAAATAACATTTTTGGTGAATAAAAACATCAACCATATGAATAGTAATGTATCCTTATGAATATTATTGTACTCTTATGAATAGTAACCTCACCCATTTAAGTAAAATAAAATTTAGGCACCATATAAATGAGAGTGAATATTTTAAATATTGATAATTATGTGTTGGTATTTTTTGTGAGTAATTAATATTTAATTAATATTTTAAATATATATTGATTTAAAATAAAAATAATTTTCATAAAATATATTCCTAAATAAGTTTTTTGTTTTTCTAGTATTTTAGGATAATTTAATAGGACTTTAGTTAATTTTTGAAAGTATTATAAAATCAGTTTTACTCTTTAAAACTGTTTGTAATAGTAATTGATAACTTTATTTAAAAATTAAAAATTAAATATTTCGAAATTAATTTTTTTAAAATAAATTCCATATTTTTTATCTATATGTTAAAAAATGGGTTGGGTCAATTTTTGTGATTTTTCTTAAACTAATTAAATTTTTGTGAATAGTAAAATACGATAATTTAAGATAAATGCTAAATACATGATTTATTGAGTCATATGTGATATATAAATGATACAATCAAGCATGATTTGAACTCACGTACTCAAGTTAATATTTTTGGTCAGAATAAGCATCGCTATTTCTTTTCATGATAAAAATTATAAAATAAGGAAAAAGAAATTCAAAAATCACTCCTCTCATCCACTATAAAAAACACCCCACACCCCCTCTTCTATTCACTCCCCAATGACATGAATCATTTAAATGTTATTCACAAATCATCTTATCTCATATAAACCCACGTCCAGGTTCTCTTGGTCATTCAAATATAGAAAAACCCATTCCCTTTAGGAGGTTCTCAAGGAGGATATTTAAAGAGGTATACCCTCTTCCTTTTTCATTAAATTCATTTTTAATTTATTTTTATTTCTAGTCATATCTTCATCGCCTTTATCCAAGTGATCATGATAACTATATTATAATCTATATACTATATTTTTATCATTTTAAGAGAATATCCTTCCTCAAACTATTATCTCTCTATCATTTATTTTTTTAAATGAAATCATCATCTAGGGGGTGTAGATTTACAATCTTCATGGATGACAAACCTTCATTCTTCTATTTCTCCTTCTAGTCTGGTCATGAAAAAATTATTATGGTTGAACCATTTTATAAAATATTTCTTATTTCTTATATAATGTTCAGTAACATGTATATATACACAATACAAATTCATATGATAAAACTATTTTGAGATGATCGAAATACCTTCTAAATAATCTAAATGATTATCAACAATGTTTTATCTAATAATTCATATTCATACCATATAACGATATGGTCATATGTTTTTTCATTAGTATTATATAAACTAAATTCTTTAGAATTATATCCATTCCACATGAACTTCCATACTAATATACAGGTATACCGATCCTGAAAACCAAGGAAACGAAAGCTCTCGAGTAATTTATTTGTATCTTATAACACATCAAAAAATCCATAAATGAAAATAATAAAATTATAATAAATAAAACTAATCTATAAAATATAATGAATTTATTATCCACGACATTTAGGTCAATTGAAAAATTCACTCAGACATAAGGAAATGGGTTTCTCATCTTACATTTATTTTCATGAGACTTCCATTATTCAACACTTATTTCTAGTTTGTTTTGTATGTATATTTCCATTTGATATATAATATCATGAATCTATTTCTATTCATTGTATTTAATGATTAATTTTATAATTATTAATTTTTTATCATCCAATTCGATTGATTACAAAGTGGAAATGGGTTTCTCGTCTCACATCCATTTTTTGAGACATTCCTTATTCATCACTAGTTCTTGTGTATGGTGTATGCATACAAACAATTTATGTACCATATCAGGAATCACATTATTTTCATGGTATTAAATGTGTCATTTGAGGATTCTTAATTTTGGGGAATATGGTTCGATTGAATAAAATGTCGTAAGGGATTATACCCAAACCCTCATTTTTCCTTTCGGTTACTTTTTATCTATATTTACTCAAATGTAACGCACTTTTATTTTTATTTTTTAATTTATTCTAAATTACTTTTGAACATTCCAAAATCATTTATCTAGGTTATATAAACCTTATTTTATGGGTAAATCATGTTTTAAAATGATTCCCTTCTCAGTTATTCTCGATAAACAAGCCTGACTAAAGGGAACTTCTTGGATTCTTATCCATTTTCAAGTCCACTATATAATCTGTTTTAATCCATCATTATAATTTTGAAATCAAAAATTTTATAATTATAGAATATCTGTATTCATTTATATTTTTATTAAAACAAACATTCATTTTCACTTTATAATCTCTTTAGTATTGTCCTTAAACCTCATTAAAATGTTTTATTTATAATGTTTCTTAAAACACTTTTTATATTATTTAATTTCATGAGGACATAATTTATTATTAAAATATAATTTCAGTTTTCTTTCCTTTTTGTTTTTTGGGATATAAATTTTCACAATCTCAATTTATGAAAAATACAAATTATTTTCCAAAAAACACTTCTTTCCAAAGTAAAAAAGGCTTTTTTTCATATCACTTTTACTTTTGTGAGATTAATGACGTCATCACCACTTATTATTTCTCTATGATATAATTAATTATGTTATATATATAATTTCCAGAGACTTATTGTTCTCATTATATTCTAAGGGATCATGATTTGAATATTTCAATGTGGTGTGGGACAATTTGGAATGATTAAAGTTTATTTCTTCAAGAAATATTCAATGGTTTCATTTAAAAGTATCTTCATCTTTATCATCATCCTTTGTTGAATATTGTACTTACATGAGGTGTAACTCTTTTTATATCATCTACCATATGTGGTTTCAAGGTTTATTATTAGTTTTACTATGAATATCGTAATTGGATACCCTTCGTGGGGTATATTTAATGTATTCACATTTCATATTCGTATTCTATAATTAAAAAAATTATGATGTGTATGTATCACACTTTTCAAATGAGGATTCTACTGGACTAAGTGTGTGATAGGTAGGGCCTTTTATAAACCCCCGATGCATCAGTAGGTCTCATGAGACAAACTAGTTTTATTTTTACCTGTTTATGTATGATCTTGGCCTGAGGCCTTTACGGTATGGTTATGATGTCCCAAATTATGCATTCCCTCATTTTTAAACATGTAAATGATAGTACATGTGATTATTCAAATTGTATAATATATATGGTTATATTTTTAAGGAATATTTTATTTATTTTTTATTATTTCCATATTCTTCTCATGTATATTTTTAAAGTCATGTGTTTTTACATATTCACCATGCCTAGGGTTTTTGTTTTTGATAACAACCACTGTATTAATTAACCATATGAAGATTCAGATATCACCTCATTCTTATTTTTATATTCCCTATTTTATGGAGATGAAAACATTGAATGACCTTTCAAGGATGTAGATTATTTCATTTTATTTTGTATCATGTGTTATTATCTTTCCCCAATGTACTGTGGGTATCATAAATGTAATCTGGTTTTCAAATAATTTTAAACTGGTCGGTCCATAAGGATTTGATTCATTGTAATCATGCTGATATAAAAAAATAATTCACCAACTACGAGCATTTGGGGTCTGGTCGTTAAAATTTTTATCAAACGATGATTAGTAGCAACTGTGGAAACTAAATTTAGAACACAATTATTATATAACTTAACCCTGAGATAGAATTTGATGATATTTATATAAGAAAATCCTCGATTGTTGGTAAGGTTTAGATTATGTGAGTCTTCTAAGAAATACACCCCTTTCAAGATTCTACATGTGGAAGTGGTTCTATCATAGATGTACCTAGGGGTAACAACTCTGACATGGTGTTCCAAGCCTAACACAGGGTAACCTAGTACACAATAATGAACATTAATTCAAAACTTGTTTTAAACTCCCAGGTTATATGCTTAGGATAATTCGTATATTCTTTATAACCATTACTATGTATTTGAATATATATATAAAATTAATAACCTGGGTTAAACCTAAGGTGTTTTAAGTTTAAAGTAAGATGTCATGATAATATATAAAGGATTTTATGTTTTGTCCCACTATATCTATTGTACTCACATTTTGATTTCTGGTTTTAGTCAATGGATAGAATCTAAATGAGTTTTGTTAAAGTTGAACATGAAGGAAAAATTGTTGGTGAGGAGAAACCAATTTGGATATTGATAGGAGTGAATGATATCATGTTCATTCCTAATTATTTTTCTAGAAATATTATTAACAACATACACTATAACCAAAACCCGACCCCACAAATTAAGAGAATAATTGATTTTCTAAGATATCTATTAGTGGAGACCGTGGAGTAAAGAAATATCGATTTCCATCATTCAAGAAAAGTGTAAGGAGAAACATAGGATAGTTTCTCAATGGAACGTAGAAACTCATTATGTGTTGGAATGAAGGACATAAGGAAAGAAAATTACTTAGGAAAAATAAAGAGTATAATGGAAGTAAATAAAACTAATCATAAGAATCTATTTGTAGTTATTTTCCATAAATGTAAGTGACTTGTGCATTACACAAGTCAAAACACTATTTTATAGGATAACCCCTAGATTAATGAATTCCTTATGTGGAAATAAATGTGCGATGTATATATATATTGAGTTTGTATGGAATCTTTTAGTTAAAAGAATTCTTACTGATTGAATTTACTTCAAGGAAATCCGTCATATTTGTTTTGTAAGATATATTGTATTAGAAAAAAGAAAACATGCATGTCGGGTGAAAATACAACCACTATACTATGTGAAGTCCAGGTTATCATAATTGTTTTAGTTAAAACATCTAATGGATAAATGTTATTTTGACTTTAGATAAATTTTCATAACTTGGGATTAGAAAATGACATCTTGGTTAAGAGAATAATGTTATTTTGAAAGATTTTTAGAATTTTGGGAATTTGATAAGACTTTGGTATATATAATATTTTGATGAATAAATGTTAAATTTTATTTTAGAGTCAAATATGATTTTATTTTGGGCATATGGTGATCCAGGTTATTTATGTAAATGAAAAAATATCATGGAGATTATGTGATTGGGGAAATTAATTTTCCTACAAAGTATGAAGAGTTATTTATGTCATATTAAACACTATATGAACAAATACGTCTGATTTTTGGAGTTGTGGTTTAGAATATATTTTTCTAATTATGATAGTAATTTTCAATACTTTCTTTGTTGAACATTGAGGTTTACATTAAAATTTCAGGGAATAATGTTTTTTTTCATCAAATAACGGTTTATTATTTTTTGGGAATTATCATGTCTTATCAAAAAAAAATTCGATTTGGATAATGTATAATGAAAATATAAATAGATAATTAATATTTTAGGTTATCTGTGATCCGTAGATTTTTATTTGAATTCCTCAGGTGTAAAAATTTCATTTTGGACATTCATTTCTAGGTATATGGAATGAAGTGAAAAAAAACCACCATATGATGATATAATTCTGATGACCTAAAAAGTAATCAAGTATGTTTAATTTCTCAAGTTCTTATCTGGATATAAAAGGAATACCTCAACTCTAGGAATATGATTCTGAAACAAAAATGTTACCCATTAATTTTACTTACTATGAGATTATTTGTCTTTTAAAATATCAAAAGATTTATGATTTTGTGATGATTAACATTCAAATTACCATTCCCTCTATCTATCTCCATAAAAACATGATGGTCATATAATTCTTTAATATACATATTTTCACATTGAATTAATTTTATCCTATTAGATTGCATACTTTTGTGGTAACATTTTCATTTGTGTTTCCCTCTTATTAATAGTATGTTTTATTAACCCTGTTTCTATTGTGGGTTTCCCAAAGTGTAATTTTCATGAATCAACCATTAACATTTGAAGTTTTGTGAGGATGCATTTTTTTAAGGATGTGAGAATTTAATAACTGAAGGATTTATAAATAATTTTAATATAGAATGCCTGAAACATGTAGTTTCTACGAAACATGAACTTTTTTATTTATAGGAGTTAGTTATAAACTAGTTGTTGAACATAATATTTCTACTTCTGTGTTCTGAATTACAAAAAATAGATATAAATGGTTGCGATCAGTAATATATTTAGTGTTTAATAGGATAAACAAACTTTTTATCTGAATAGAATCTCGACCCTTATGAATAGTAATGTACCCTTATGAATTGTAATATACACTTATGAATAGTAACATCCCCCATGTAAGTATAAATAAAATTTAGGCACTTTATAAATCACAGTTGATATTATAAAAATTAATAATTATGTGTTGGTATTTTTTGTGAGTAATAAATATTTAATTAGAATTTTATGTTTATAAATTTTTATAAACTGAATTTAATTTTCATAAAATTTATTCTTAAATATGATTTTGTTCTCATATGTTTTTAGAATAATTTAATAAGACCATAGTTAAATTTTTAGGGTATTATAAAATTAGTTTTAGTTCAAAAAACATTATTTTTAATTAAATGATGATTCTTTTTAAAAATATAAATTTTACATATTTGGAAAATTATTATGATAAAATGGAGTCCAGGTTTTAATTATACACATCGAAAAATATTTTGGGTGATATTTTTGGATTTTTCAAAATTACTTGATTTTTTGGTGAATAGTAAAATACAATAATATATGATAAATGCTAAATACGATATTTATTGAGTCATAGGTGATTTATGGTGATGAAAGAATACATAGTTTGAACTCACATGCTCTTATTATTATTTTTTATCAAAATAACCATCAAATTTTTTTTCTTGAGAAAAATGTTAAAATAATGAATAAGGTATTCAAAAACAGTCCTCTCCTCCTCTATAAAAAGCAACTTCACTCCCTCTTCTCCTCACTCCTCTAATCGTTGAAGCTTGCAAAATTTCAGATAAAAAATTTTCCCCAGTCTATCCCCACTTTTAGGTGCTCTTGATGTTTCAAAGAGACCAAAACCCCAATCCTTATGGAGATTCGCAAGGAGGATATTTCAAGAGGTAAACCCTCTTACTTTTTTAAATTTCATTTCAATTTATTTTCATTTATTATCATATCCTCACCTCCTCTATCCTAATGATCATGATAAATATAGTATCATATATATACTATAATTATATCGTGTTAAAAGAATATACTTCCTCAAACTACTATCCCTCCCTCCCATTTATTTTTTTAAATGAAATCATCATCTATGATGTTCCGATTTACAACCTTCGTGGACGACGAAACATTGTTCTTCAATTTATCCTTCAAGTTTGGTCATGAACCCATTTTTAATGTTTAAATTTATTTTAATATATGTATTATGTATTATTTAATGTTTTCTATCTATTATATATACATAATACTAATTCATACGAAAAACTAGTTTTATATGATCTAAATATCGTCCTGATAATCGGAACGATTATCTCTAGTGTTTTATATAATAAATCATATTAATTCAATATAAAAAATTAATTATATAAAAATTTAATCTGATTTATTTTCTATATTATCAAATAAACTCAATTTTGGGGAATTTTAACCTTTCCTCAATAACATTCATACTTATATACAAGTATACCAATCGTGAAAACCAAGGAAATAAACTCTCCAAGATGGTGAATTTTTATCTTATAAATAATAAAAAATGGCACACATGTACATAATAATATTATAATAATTCAAATACATATATAAATGGTTATTAATTAATTTATTTATTGATTTAAATTGATTATATGGGACACTTAGTTCATGTTTTGAACTCACTCGGACATAAGGTATAGGCTTTCTCATCTCACTTTCATTTTTGTGAGATTTACATTATTCACCAGTTATTTCATGTATGAGGTGTATGTTTAATGTCATTTTATATATAATATCATTAATCTATTTATCTTCATGTTATTCAATGATTCATTTGATAATTATTAATTTTTCTTCTTACGATTCGATTGATTGTAAAGTGGTAAGTGGTTTCTTATCTCACTTCCATTTTTGTGAGACATTCCTTATTTACCATTATTTCTTATGTTTGGTATATGCATAATTCCAATTGATGTATCATTTCATGAATATATTTATTTCTATGTTATTAAATTTATCATTTTATAATTATTAATTTTTTGGGCATATAATTCGATTGATTACTAAGTGGTAAGGGATTCTAACGGAACCCCCATTTTTTCCTTCGGGTAAAATTTTATCTACCTTTAATCAAATGTAATGCTTATTTAGTATTTTATATTTCTTATAAATTATTTTTTTAGGTTATAAAATCATATATCGAGATTATATCATCATTTTTTGATGGGTTTATACATTTTTTCATGTCCCAATACTTCTCGATGGACAAGCTTCATTAATGGAAGATTCATGAATTCTTACCCATTTTCTAGTTCAATATATAATATGATTTAATCCATCATTATATTAATAAAATCACACATTTTATCATTAAAAACAAGCTTGGATCATTTATGGGTTTATTAAAACAAACATTATCTTCTGCATTAAAATCTCATTAATGTTTTTCTAAAACTGTACAAAAATGTTTTATTTGTAATGATTCCAAAAAACTCATTTTACCAGATTTAATTTCAGTGGGACATAATTTTATTCAAAACTATAATTTAAAAATCCTTCCATTTTATTTTATAGGATATACATTTTTACAATCTCATTTTATGGCAAATTCAAATGATTTTCCTCAAGGAATCTTCTTTCCAAAGTAAGATGGATTTTTTCTCATCTCACTATTACTTCTACTAGATATATGTCTCGACCACTAGTTATTACTTGTCTATGGTGTATCTAATTACCTTTTACATATCATATAAATAGAATTTTTATTACCATGATATTAAAATTGACTATTATTTGAATGTTTCAAAGTGTTATGGTACACATTGGAATGATTAAAGATAATTTCTTCAAAAAAATATCAGCGTTGTAATATAAAAGTATATTCATTTATGCAAACAACCTTTACTGAATCTTGTACATCATTGAGGTGTATCAATTATGATATCTTCTACGATATTTTTTATAGGGTATATATTTTTTTTATTGTGGATGTTCTAATTTTATACCATTCATGGGTTAAAGTTAATGTGTTCACATTTGTATGCTAGTTTTTCAATACGATATTTTTTGTCTATGTATCACCATATTTGTATGAGGATTTTATTGGAATTAGTAAGTGATTTTGGGGCCCATTATATCCCCTTGATTCATAATTAGTTATATGGAGATAAACTAGTTTAGGTTTTTATGTGTTTATGTGTGGTCTTGGCATGAGGGCTCGACGGTATGGTCATGATGTCCTGTATTATGAATTACCTCATTATGAAACTAGTAATTTATATTCCATGGGATTATTCTACTAGTATAATATCCATGGTTATGTTTTAGTATAGAAATATTTATTTATCATGTATTCCTTCCATATTAAGAAGATTTATAATTTTAAAGTCATTTGTTATTAGTTGTTCACCATGATTAGTGTTTAAGTTTATGATAGCATCCACTATAATATATACCCATACTGATCATCAGAGCTCACCCTTTTCAAATTTTTATTACCCACATGTTATGTAGAAGAAACATTTGAATATTGTTTCAAGTATTCAAATTATTTCATTTTATTTTTTATCATGTTTTATTCACTTTTCCCTATTTATTGTGGGTATCATGAATGTAATCTAGTTTTCCATGATGGCTAAACTGATCAGTCCTTCAATATTTGATTCTCATTATCATGATAATGTAATAAAATAATGCACTGACTCCGGACATTTGGGGTCAGGTCATTAAAAAGCATGTATTATTATTTATTATTAATGGATCGTAACTTAAATGTTGATAAAAGATTCATAGAAGCTATATATACAAAGAACGTTAATAGAAACTCAAATAATCGAATCTATTAGAATGGATCTTTGTGTTTACATGTGTTCTAAAAGATTAATATATTTTCTATTTTTTTATACATTCTGAAAAGTTTATTATTGTATTTTCTGCTATTACTATTTGTTTTTATCTATCTATAGTCACCCATTGAATCTTATAGTACTACACATTAAATACATACATGTTATGATCTACTGTTGTGTGATCATTTTTTTGTTGTAAAAGGTAATTATTTTGTTTTTTACTTACTTTAAGATCTTATGTAATAGTGATCACAGAAATGTTATAATTACATGATGATTATATTAAATGATGAAGACAATTCATCATTTGTCAATGGTTTTTAACACTATGTACTGATTTTGTTTCAACAACCGAAATCTCATCTCCATATTATGAAGTGACGACTGATCATACTCAATCATAGTGGAGTGTCATATTATTTTACTAAGCTATGAATATTGATATTCTCTATAAAATAATTTCATTGGTTGTAAGGTATCATCTTCCAAAACATAGTTGAAGAGGTAATCGATAAGTGGATCAAATTAGTGAAAAAGACTAAACACATGGAGAGTGCATTGGAGATGTGGAATATGAAAGATTCATACACTGAACTGCAATAAAAAATTTTGAATTCATATTCCTTATTTTTTCAGCAACACAATCTATTTTATGAAAAGAAAAATTCATTACATCACAAATGGATATTGATTTTAACCTATAAAATTTTATTCAAATGAACATAATCCACCCACCACTCTTGTATTCATATATTTTGACCAATACATTTCTTGGTGAGAGATGGAATATGTATTTGGCACCTATAAGCAGTTGGAATATACTAAGTATCTTTTTTCATAGGGATTTGAGCATGCTCTAAGGTGATTTCCAGAATATTTCAATGAACATCCACTGTAGTGGGTGATTTTCTCAATCTAGATTTGCCTTTGGAATATGTCAATGGCCTTATTTTATAGGAATGAGTATATGTCCTGAGGTGATTTTCAAACCAAGTTGATGAACCCCAATCAGAATGGGGAAATAGAATTATTCCAATGCCTCATCCATTAGTATAATACATTGATATTCCAACCATATGGGATTAATAATATTTTATTTCTATAGAGTGTCTTTATGGCCATTTTGGACATGATGATATACAACTCCGGAATTCATGACAATAATTTTCTCATGTCCCTATATCATAGTCAAAATATGTTAGTGAAGCTCCACCTTCATTTCTTGAAAATATTTACACATATGATGTGTATGCGCAGGAATATAGTCATGCACATTATCATTTATCAGGACACATCAGCATATTTCTTCGACAAAGAATGGGATATACACCCACCCCTGTCATCCATTGTCCACAGGAATATTTCGATGGGATTCCTATGTGGGGGAAGGAATATGAACTCACTCCCTATTTTCTACCAAAATATTTTGTTATACATGGATTATTTTTGCGAGGATATTATTTTTTAGGGTGGGTGTCAACATAGTTTTTTGGTGGACATGATAAATTTGAATTTTCATATAGACATGCTCACTACTTTCCACAAAAATATGTCAGCATGTTGCATTGATAAAGGTGGGAATCTGGTCCTTCTCCATGGGTTTCATTTCATGTTTTTCCCTATGATATCTCCTTAGCACCCATATTTGTTTGTCTAGGGAGACATACCACTGGTGGTCACCCTCAGAAGGAATCTAAGCCATGGTTATCACATGACAACAGTGATGTTTGAAAATATCACTCCTAGGTGGATATTGAACCATAATAGATCAATGGTTGACTATTTGATCGACCATCCAATGGTAATAAAATACTGGTTTTCATGATCCTATGATAGGATCAAGAAGATGTTGATTGTAGTGACAGGTATAATAGACTTCATTACGAGTTTCCTCATTCAATATGGGAATGTGAACTTCAGCACCTGAAGACCCTTATGTGTGGCTTCATGGGTTCGTATTTTACTACATCAATGGTACACCCTAACCATCGCATTTTCCAATTGATGTTGAAGTCATTGGGTAGGTGAAGTTTTTCTATAGATCGATGTGCCAGTTACTGCATCTAATGTACAAGAATTCTTTCTTGATGATGTCATTAACCTGGGTAAAGGTTGAATTTTTGAGATAGGTATCTATTATCCCAAAGACAACATTAAATGATGCAACCAATCATTGCATCATTGAAATAAATAGGCATTCCTAAATAGTTATGTTGGGGCAACAAGGTTGTTTATTCTTATTATTGATACAATCTTTTTGGTTTATATATGAAGTGAAACTATATAAAATATCCCATGGTGTGGTCGACCTATTTATTTTGTTATCATAATTTTTAGGTTGGTATCACCATTTTTTGATTCAGATGGTTTCCAACTAGGTATTTTCAGGGAAATGAAAACACCCAAAGGTTTCCACATTCGTATCAAGTGGTAAGGCTTATTTCCCAATTTAGGTGGCCATTGGGGTTTATTACTAATGAAACTCATGAAATCACATTGGACAAGAGGATAATGGATCGAGCTCATCACACCCGATGGAGGGTAATTTTTGCATACTCTAGGACTCTCATATAGAATTATGAATTCTCATGAATATTTCTTATATATCGATATAAGATTGGATACCCAATTGAAACCTTTGGTTGTTGACCACTAATGTGAACATCTATATATCTCATGGGTATTCAACTAACATGATAAAATGTATGTATCTTATGCTATCTAACATTTTACCCACTATTACTTAACAATACATGATCGAGGGTTACTAAGTTTTGATTCCATACAGTTGAGTGCTCTAGGATATTTTCTATCTAGTAAGGTGGTAACTGATTGCTCTATTGGAATAAAACCCACAAAATAGCTTCCTATGTATCCTTGTGAAAGGAATTTGGATCCACATAGTTCTAATGGAATAATTTTAAATCATATTATAAGACCATACCATGTATTTTGATATAATTTGGCATGGATATCAATGATAATGGTGCTTATCAATGGTTGTTGTGGGACCTATAACTGCGAATCCATTTTTGGATAATCCCAAATATAATATAGAACATCGAGGATAAATCGATTTCACAAGGAGTATGGAATCACAATGATGATACCTACTGGGAATATGGTCAAATTAGGATAACCTAGAAATAATATAGAAATTTAGGTGGGAGTATGATTTTTTCCAGAATATGTCATGATAAAAGATGGCCCATGTGGAATTTTTCCCTAACATTGAAGGCATCTAAACATTTAGAAATATGGCCATGTGAGGGAAGGACACAAAATGATCTCACAAGATATTTGACCTTGTGATATTGACGATGAAGGGTTGATGATGTTGGGATTTAATCTGTTGGATGCATCATATGTATCGTGTACAGTCTAGAATGAATTCCCACATAGATATAGAGAAAAAATTTATGGTTATATGACAATAAAATATCATAAAATTTAATATCATGAGTCCAAGAAATCTGTGGGGGTATTTTCATTAAACATATGGTTTCTTGAGCCCTTGAGAGGATTCATGCATATCATGTGAAGTCAATAATTAGTGTCCTCACAATTTGGGAGTTTCATAGAGAATATCCCCAATGAAATCATAGTTACAACTGACACCAATAGATGTGGCCCATTTTATAGGAAATTGTATCATATTATTGGTTCCATCATTGTCGTTCTCTAAGACCATGTGATTCATACTCAATGTGAAAACAGGAGATAGAGGAATATTATAAAAATTTCATGAGATCATAGGATTGAATTTGTATGAGGATTACACATTAACGTTGAATTGAAATGCTTCATTAGGATTATGGACTTCTGAGTAGAATGAATATATACTCAAGGCCTACAACTATGCGGGATTCGCATATTGGGGTTATTTTGTATGGGTATTACAAACTAGGGATTTCATATGAGGAGTATTATTACAAGTCTCGTGGAGGATATATCTCTGTTTGAAGAATAGTTATGAACTTAAACAAGGGATATCAAAATGTAAAAGATTCATATATGGGGGTATTATTGTATAGTTCATACCATTGAAAGTAATCAAATGTATTGCGTTATCATAGTTTGTGTCAGGGGTATCATTGTTATAGATTGTGGGATAATAGAGGTTTAGGTAGGACTTATGCATGTAAGGCTACCCTAAGATACTCCATCAGGAGTATGGACCTTTGGATGAAAAGAATATATAGTTGTGTCTTACACCTAATGAGTAGACTCATAATTTGGAATTTTTGTTATGATAATGGCGTGATCATTTCAAGTCTCTAATCCCATGAAATCATGATTTGTTTGAGAAACATTATATAGTAGTATATCAGACGCTTTGAATATGGGTGTGATGACTACACACTGAGGCTACCCTAAGGGAAGATGATTACTATCCCCATGAAGGATATGGGTCTATAAAGAAAGTTATAAACTTTTATGGATGTTATATCGGATATCATGGTCTTTATAGGGAATATGACCTTATAGAAAGAATAATTATTGAATATGGGGGTTGTTGCCTTCTGAATTATCCCTGTGTATCTTATTTGTAAGAATAATCGATTTCCTCATACTTTATATGTTTCTTTTAACCACTGGTGGGAAAATAGGAGGAAATTGGACTAAACCCATACGGGCTATTTCCCATTGAGATAAGAAATGAAAAATGGATATTTAAGGAGTAAAACCTTATGGAATATGGTCTTAGGAGACTATGAGTGGAACCCTTTAGAGCTGGTAAATTGCTTGAGTTTCATTTGGTCAAAATCATCACATTAATAAGGTGAGGTCATGTGCTCCATATGAAGTTTCTGGTGTAACACCATGATATTTTTTATGAAATATTTTCATTAAGTAATTTTTATCCATCAGTTTCTGCCTTTTCATGCCATCATTGATTTAAAATAACTGCAGGATTCCCTTAATATAAAATTACTATTATAGCCGAGCCATTAGGTTAGCGGGAAAACATAAAACTAGCTTATGAAAAAAATTATGAATTCATTGGCTATAAATTATTCATGAAAAAATATATTTCAATTAGATATTTTTGTTTTTGAGTGAATTACATTTAGTAATGAAATTATGTGTTTTATATATCAAATAATATGTTTTTGATATTCATCCAATAGATATTTTCGTCATAGTGTATGAATAAAATTATATTTTATGTATAAGAGACTATATTTTTAAAAAATGTAATTTTACACCTTTGAATGATGAACCCATTATTAATAAAGATTTGGGAACATTAAAAATGTGTATATGATATCATAAACAATTTATTTTTTAGAGGGATATAGTAATTTACTTTGGATAAATTTATGATATTTTTTTGATAACTTTCATGTTTTTATGAATAGTAAAAATTCACCAAATTTTGATTAAAACAACTTTTTTCAACAAGATAATTTATATGGTAAAATTATAATATTGAATGGGTTGACAGCATTAATAGAATATATTTTTACCATTTAATATAATTTATTTTATTATCATTAATTTTACATTGATTTATTTGGTAAAAAGCTTTAAATCTTTTTCAATGTTTTAACATTTTGAAAACCCATTTTCTCTTTTCAAAATTGGGAATAATTTTAAATTAATTACTAAAACTTATTTTTTTTTATTTGGAAAAATATATTACATATTTTGAAACTTAAGGTCGAATGTTTTTGAATATTTAACTTTCATTTGTGGACATTATGAATAGAAACTTATGAAACTATTTTATTTAACAAGGTTAATGGGTAAATCTGGTAAAAAAGGTAAAAAATAAAACGTTAATAATATAAAACAACTCTAAAAGGTATCTTAATCATATTGGATGAAATATATCAGACCATGGGCGTCCTTGGGTTGATTTTGGGACATCATGGATTCACATGGATGTGAAGAAGACATTTTATAAGAATTAATTTAATGTAAAGATAATTATATCCTAAACAAATATCTTTTACTAAATTGAATTTAATATAGGATTTTGTAACTGATATCCATTTCTATAAATTTTCATTTGAAATATAATAAAATTTCCTACATAATTCAATTTATTTTATAATTTTTAGACATTATATAAATAAATTTATTTATGACACAATTATGATGTAGTGATTACCTTGTTAATAAAAGATTCAAATAAATAAAATTATAAATATTAAAACAAATGTAATTTGGATATTTTGTTCCACCGATATTCTGGATGATATTGAAATATTATATTTTATTTAGTTCCTTAGTTTCATTGGAATCATTTTGTTATAGTTTTTTCAATAAAAATCAATTATGAATAGTGTCTAAAATTGAAACATTTCATCAATTAAAATATAAAACTTTTTATTAAAAGATATTAAATTCCAAAAAATATATGATTCTTAAAAATCATTAGTATATGTCCAAATTTTTCAAAAATAACTTTTATTGGGTCTTCTATCATTATATGGTAATTACAATAACCCACAATATGTAAATAACATGATATCACTATAATATTAAAAAGTGTAAAATAAAGATTAAACGAAAAAGATACGAATATATAAATATTCAAAACGTGTCTAAAAATAATTGGATGATGGATATTCGATCAAAAGTAATTTTATATATGAAATAAATTTGTATTGGACCATTTTTAGTTGAAATGGATCTTATAATAAATTATTATTTTGAGAGTTTCCTAAAGTGCCCCTCTCCTCCCTTATAAATGGGAACCTCCTCCCTCTCCTATTCACTAAATTTTGAGCCTTCAAGCTCATCTAACACCTACCCATTTCGTTTCACCAATTTCCTATTTACATTCTAGAGGTTATGGTCTTCTCAAAAGTCCAACTTTATTTCCCTAAGAGACACTTTAACGGAGGAATATCGAGGATGAGGTAATCTCTTCGACCGATTATTTCAAATTTATTTCCTCTTCAATGTCCTCTTATTTAGGTGTTTCATTATAAAGATATAACATCAATATCAATAATGAAATAAAATGTTTTTATAAATATTAAACAACCCTATTTTACTTTCTATCCATCCTATGTAAATGAAAATCACCACACGTGCGTACGTATGTCTTACCATCTCCACTTCGTGGTGTAATCTATTTTTCACCACCACCTTACATGGAAAGGTATAACGGTGAAAATAATACCTATATATGATTATTATAACCTAATACTAATAATGAGATATTATACACTATCCACATTAATTCAATTCAATAATTATGATAACAATATCGTCGCTCGTGTGTATGTAGGGATTTCCATCTCCACGGTGCTATGTGATTATTTCTATATAATAATCATTAAACCATAATTATATAAATTAATTTAATAGATAAATATGATATATATTTTACTAATACCATTTAATAAATTATATGACAATAACCTAAAAATAAATTTAAGAACATATAAAAATAACATACATAAGAACATGAAGCAGTTATTACCCAAATAACGAGTAACAAATATATTTTACTAACAAATGGATGAGAATATGATCATAAATGATATTATAAAAATGATTATGATTCTGGAATAAATATGTAACATTATTTAAATCATTATACTTAATATTCAGTTACATACATTGCATATCATACCTAATTTAAGTGATAACATTTCCAATCTTGTTTTTATTTGAGATTGTTTGTTCTTAAGTATTTGTTGGGGTTATATTTTTCATCCATGCCCATGTTATCTAAAATATATTCTTATAAAATGTGTACAATAATTCTATGTTTATTTAAATTCATTTTCACCCATTTTGACTTTAACTATATAGTTTTTAAGGAATCGTTGGTTTTTTTACCAAACGATGTATTTTTTGACTTATGCGGAAAAAGTACGAGGAGAATGTTTTTTAACTCATACGGAATGAACAGATTTCTAGGTTTCATAAAGAATTATTTTCATGATTCTTCCTTTAAAATTTTTTATATTTATTTTCAATTAACCTCTTCTAATTTAAAATAGAAATACATTTTGAGGAAAAAAAGTTTTTGATGAAGAAAAGATATTTTCCTCAAGATCTATGTTCAAATATTTTATCGAAATTATTTTACATATAATATGACATAGGGTTATGTTTCTATCCGTATTATTACATTTATTTGATCAGGTTATTATGGAATTATCATTATGATTTCCATTTATCTTATATGGATAATGTGATGATTTCATCATGTTTAAGAATCCCATTTTATTACTTGGGTTATGCTATGATGTATGATTTATGTTTTTGTGGGACACATAATAACGGTTTCATTATAAGAGGGGTGGGACATATATCTCCCTCCAATGAATTGGATAATGATTTATATCTCATCAGGAAGACATGCCTGGAATGGCATGTTAATCCGGTTCAGTGACACATAGATATAATTAGGAGAGAACTCGTTTCAGAAATAGACATTATCTACTATGATGGTCTTGGAAAAGATACTTGACTAATATAAAATGATTTTCTATTATTATGTGTGTATACAAAAAAATTTCATTTATTATATTATGACTATTGTGATTACATTTCACTTATATGATTTATCACATTAAATGATATTATGATATTTTATATGTAGGATTAGATTTTCAAAAGTTATGTTCTAATGAATATGATAGGATTGATATTCCCTTTTTTACCCTTACTGGGCATTTGAGCTCACCCTTTAAATGTTTCTTTTCCTCAGGTCATTATGAAGGGTAATAATTATGATATTCCCAAAGTAATATATATATTATAAAATAAATGGGAGATAATGTAGATGTTTTATAAACCAGTAGCTTATGTTTCCCAGTTTCTAAAGCCACTATACCTATAAGACCATTTCATTGTTTTTTATATGTTGTAAAAAATATTCTTCGATTATGAATTAATATCATTGTTTATAATTATCGAGTCTCTATAGTAGGTATCAACGAAAAGTTATAGGTAGCCTTTGGAATCTAGGATGTGAAATTATTAGTATGAATCCTAAGGATATGTCTAAGAATAAGATACAATCCTAGTGTATTAGAAATGACTATGAATAACCTAGGATAATCCCAAAAGTGTTATAAATTGAAATTTCAATCCTGATTATGTGTTTTTTCTTTTTATGATTCGTATTTCTCATACTATGCTTCTTGGTTTTAGTCAATTGTTGGAACCCGAAGGAACTGTGTTAATGTTTAATTTGATGGAAAATGCAATGATTTTATCCCTAATAAGACAAATTTCATTGGATAGGGAATGAAAAATCTTGTATCCATGCTCACACAAATTTCTCAAGCTATGAATCATGCAGGACATCCAAACAAAAAAAGGAGGGAGAAACATTCTATGGAACACTTAAGGAGGCAGTATCTACCTTCATTTCGTAGGTATTCTGATCCATTAGTGGTTGGACAATGGATGAGTACCACTGTAAAGATATTTTTAGTTCCTCAATGTCTTGAACATTAATAATTATTCATAGAAATATATCGTTTAGAAGGTGAAGCTGATCAATAGTGGAATCTTATTAGGAATATGAGGAAAAGAGATGAAATGGAGTCCATGGAAAGGAATGAGTTCAAGAACATATTTTACAATAAGTTCTTTCCTCATGTTCTTCGAATGAAGATTGCGGGGGAGTTCTCAGAACATAAGAAAAAGGATGATCAATCTATTGGTACCTATAAAGAAAATTTTACAAGACTTGCAATGCACGCTTCATGAATTATTTTCCAACCTAAGAGTAAGATTTTTCGATTTATTATTGGGTTAAAACCATGACTCTGAAAGGAATTATCCATAAGGGACTTCAATAGCTATGAAGAAATTGTTCGATGTGCTCTCAAGGTTTATATATAGATTGGAGAAACCCATCAGTCATATGGTTTGATAAGAAATGAAAATTTTAATTCAAAGCAAATCTAAAGACCACTCTAAAAAGAAGATGTGTTTTACCTTATGCTAAATCTATTGAATGATACACTAAGGGAATTGTCAAAAACGGAGAAGCAAATGTTTTATGTGTGGAAAATAAGGTCATCAGGCAATTGAATACTGATTTGATGGGAAAAAATTCTATTTATGAGAACAAAGAAAAGGCTCCACAAAATGAACCTCCTAAAGTTCAAACATACAATTTCAAGGAAATGGGGTATTATTCCAATCAGTGCACTAATCCAATGGTTATTGATGATGATCGATGTCAAAAAACTCTTAAGGCAGCAGACAAAGTAATAGCACATGAAATTACTATCGGCAACATGGAGTTCGATAGTGAAGTGGTGAAAGGTACACATAAAATCCACTCTAAAGTGGAAAATGTTTCATTTGATTCTGGATCCACCCATTCTATTATTTATAAATAATTTTATAAGGGTATCTCAATATTACCTCAAAAATTAGATATTGATTTAGATGTGACAACTACTAATTGTACAACAGTCACATCAAATGTTTATAATTCTTCTCCAATTTAAGTGTGTGGGAAAGTACTTACTACATATATTGTGATAATTCATATAGTGGAATTTTATATAATTCATAACATGTATTAGATTTATTTATATGGATCTAATATCAATTTCAAATGAAGGGATGTCAAATTTCTTATCTCAGATCAATCTATGATAATTTATCAATGTCGGGATGAATAAAACCTTCCAGTAGTAATTTATTCTTTCTTATGGGTCCGGATTCCAATAAATGATGGTTATTTATCTCAAATGGTTGGGGAGAAACAGATGATTAGGAATACACCCATTGTATTGGAGTTTGATGATGTCTTTCCAGAGAAATTTACAGGTCTTTCACCAAACATAAAGTTTAGTTTTCAATAGAACCCATACAGGGTGCTATACCTTTTTCAAAGATACCTTACTGAATGGAACCAATTGAGATGTAGCAAATGAAGAAGAAAACCCAGGAGAATTTTGATAAGGGATTCATACACCCTTTTTTGTCACCTTATGGAGTACATATTCTATTTGTTATGAAGAAGGATGGATCAATGATACTTTTCCATGATTATCGAGAACCTAAAAAGATCACTATCAAGAACAAATATCCTCTCCTGTGCATTGATGACCTATTTTACCAACTACGTGGAGCGTGATACTTTTACAAGATTGATCCTCATTTAGGGTCTCATCAATTAGGTGTTAAAATGGAGGACAGAACAAAGATGGCATTCCATACACGTTATGGACACTATGAATTTATAGTGATGAATTTTATTATTATTAATACCTCTGTGGTCTTCATGGATCTAATGAATAGAGACTTTAGAGATTATCTTCATCAGGTTTTTGTAGTCTTTATTGATGTTATTCTTCTCTATTATAATAGAAATGAATAACATGATGATCACTTGAGAATTGTACTAAAGACCCTGAGAAAGGAAAAAATTCATGCCAAATTTATGAAATGTGAAATTTGGTATAAAAAAGTTTCATTTTGGGGTCACATAATCTCAATAGAGGGGTTATTGTGGATCTAGAAAAACTAGATATTATTGATAGCTGGTCGAGACCAGTAACAGTAATTGAGATCCATAGTTTTCTTGTTTTGAATGAATATTACTGACATTTTGTGAATTATTTTTTACGATTATCTAATCCACTCACCATGTTGAATAAAAAAGGATTTAATTTCATTTGGACAGAGGAATGTGAAGGGAATTTCAAAGAGATAAAAATAATGTTTTCTAGTGCATTTATGCTCACATTGCCTTGTAGTGGAGAATGGTTTGTGATCTACATTGATGAACCCAAAAAGTTGATGGGGGGGTTGTTCTAATGTAAAATTATATGGTGATAGATTATACCTCACAGTAGTTGAAAATCCAAGATCAAAATTACCCCACTCATGATTTGGAGTATGATACAGTAATCATTGCATTTAAAATATGGATGCATTTCCATTATGGTGAACGATGTGATATTTAGACTAATCATAATATTTTGAAGTATATTTTCACACAAAAAAGTATATGAATATGCACCAAAGAAGATGGTTGGAGATAATTAAATATTATGATTGCTCGATACATTACCACACTGGGAAAGAGAACAAGGTGTAAGATGCTTTGAGTCGAAAAGACAAGGCTTTCTTATCCATGATGAGGATCACAAAATATCCAATATTTATGTATTTTCAAAGGATGGATATTGAAATTATAATGGAAGGTTATAAATATTATCATTTTCAAATGAATTTCCAACTATCTATACAATTGACTATTAAAGGGGTACATAAAGAAGATGTAGAGTTACAAATCAAGGGGAGAAACATTCCTGAATTAATCAATGATTATGATGAAATAATAAGGTATAGGAACTGGGTTTGTGTTCATCCCACCCCAAAATTAAAGAATGATCTATTGGATTAGGCTCATAGTTCTTCATCCTCTATTCACCATGGAAGAAAAAATATTTATATAGACCTGAAATAGAACATTTGGTGGGATGGGGTAAAGAAAGATGTTGCCGAATATGTCTCTAGATGCTTGGTTTGATATCATTTTAAGGCTAAGATTTAGAAGTATAAGAGGATGTTACAACCATTAACCCACTAGAATGGAAATTGGAAAACATCACTATGGACATTTTCATCGGACATCCCAAAACATCCAAATGGAATAATTCTATCTAGGTTATAGTTTATTGTCTTATGATGTAGGCACACATCATTTATATTAGAGTGGATTTATCTCTTGATAACATTTCCAGGATATATGTAAAGAAAGTGGTAAGATTTCATGGAGAACTATTTTCTATTATATCTCGTAAGGATTGAAGGTTTACCTAAATGTTCTGGAAAAGTGTTCAGCAGGCTCTAGATATAGAGTTTTGTTTCAGAAATTCTTATCATCCTCAGGTAGATGGTCAGTCTCAGAGGACAATTCAAACTATGGAAGACTTGTTGAAAGCTTGCTCTGTAGATTTCAATGGTGGTTGGGATCAAAACCTACCATTTGTGGAATTGTTTTACAATAATCGCTTTCACTCTAGTTTTCAGATGGATAGTTATGAATTCCTCTATAGAAGGACGTTCAGAAATCTAACTTGTTGGGATGAAGTTAGTGAAAGAAGACTATTAAGACCTGGTCTTGCTGATAAAATGGCATAAAAGTTCAGATATATTCAACAACACATAAGAGAATCTAAGAATCGATAAAATATTTATGATGACAACCGATGAAAATACATAGAGTTGTAAGTGGGTGAGATGGTGTTCTTACGAATATCTCCCTAGAAGAGAGTAATGAGACTTGGAATGAGGGGAAATATGAGCCTTAGGTATATCAGTCCTTTGTATGTGTTGGATCGTGTTGGAATGGTAGCTTACTGATTGAAGATTCCACCGAATCTCTTTCAAGTTCATGATGTTTTCTGTGTATCTATCCTGATAAAGTTCATACCTCATCCTCCACATGTACTAATCTCAGAATTCATACCGCTGGAGAAAGATAATTCTTATGAAGAACAACCGATAGTGCTTCTGGATCGTAGCAAAAAAGTACTACGAAAAATGACCACTCGTATGGTTAAATATTTATGGATGACCGACCGATTATATGAATATAAATGGGAAATTTAGGATGTGATGAGGTGAGGTATCCACACCTATTTATTTCCATGTCATTAATTTTGAAGCTGAAATTCAGTTTAAGGGTGGTAGAATGTAACAACTGGATATTTTTTATAAAATAATTTCTTTTAAAAAAATTATCCTTCTGTAGATTTCTTTTCATGAAATTGTGATTTTAAACGAACGGTGTGATGGCGTAAATATAAAATAATTTATATATCCTTTCCATTAGGTTAGAGGGAATAATTATAACTATCTTATGGAAATGCATTATGAATTCATTGGCTATAAATTATTTATGAAAAATATAAATCAATTAGATATTTTTATTTCTTGAGAGAATTACATTTGGTAATGAAATTAATATGTTATATGTGTTATAGTCTTAATAAAATATTTTCTATATTCATTCAATGTATATTTTAGTCAAAGGGTATGTATAAAACTCTATTTTATGTATGAGAACCTATATTTTTTTAAACGGTTAATTTGACACCTTTGAATGGTGAAGCAATTTTAAATTAATATTTTGGCAAATTAATAATTTAAATATGACAATATAAATAGGTTATATTGTATACGGATATACAAACATACTTTGGATAAATCTCTCATATTTTTTCTGATAACTTTAATGTTTTTTTGAATAGTAAAAATATGCTAAATATTATTTAAAAACAAATTTTTTCATCAAGATAATTTATATGGTACAATTATAATATTGAATTGTTTGAAAGTATAAATAGAATATATTTTTACCATTTAATATATATATATATATATAATTATCATTAATTTTACATTGAATTCGTAGGTAAATACATTTCAATATTTTCCAATGTTTTATGTTTTTAAAAACTCATTTTCTCTTTTCAACAACGGGAATAATTTTATATTAATTTTTGCAACTTCGGTATTTTGATTTCAGGAAACTGGATTACATATTTGAATCAGAAGTTCTAAATTATGGGAATAGTTACTGTGAAAACTAGGCCCCTCTAAAAGCACAAACACCCTGCCTTAACAAGGTCATCGGGTCCTAGCCCGCCAGGTACAACCAGTAGGCCCACAGACACGTGGTCCCCACCCTGGGGCCCACCCACGTGCCTGAACAGGTCATTTGACTAATGACAGTCCCCACAGGCTAACACATGTCCTTTCCAATGTTCTTTGTAACCACTCGCACACATCCTGAGACACTTTTAAGAATGTCACACATCCTGATCATTACTTCAGGCCAAACATGCTTTTATATGGAATTTTAATAAGACAGGCCTCTCAAAAGATAGGTGCATATTTTTGACATGAGTCATATCATTTAGCCATTTAACCCTTTATCATCTGGGGGTGTTACATTCTCCCCCCTTTAGAGAACAACGTTCTCGTTGATGGCCATACATCTCTACCAAGGCACTGCATCACACTTTAGGTTGGGTTACACCTTTGATAACAAATGCGACAACTAGATCCTAGTAACAGCACAGACACCCCGCCTTAACATGGTTGTCGGGTCCTGGCCTGCCAGGTACCACCAGTTTCCCCACAGACACGTAGTCCCCACCCTGGTGCCCACCCAAGTGCATGAACGGGTCATCTAACTAATGATTTTCCCCACATTCCAACACATTTCCTTTCCATTGTTCTTTGTCCCCACTCACAAACATCTTGAGAAACATCCTAGAAGGTCACCCACCATGATCACTACTCCATGCCAAGCACACTTAACTACAGAGTTCTAATCAGACAGGCCCCTGAAAAGGAAGGTGAACATTGTTGACAAGAGTCATATCATTTATCAATTGATGCCTTTATCATTTCGGGGTGTTACAGTTACCTTTAATTTTTGGTCATTACAAGTATTAATGTTAGTAATAATTTTATTTTACACTGTTAAAGGGAAAATCTAGTAAATAAGGGTAAAAAATAATAATTTTATAATATAAAACTAACCTAAAACATGTCCAAATCCTATTGGATGAAATATTTATGACCACAGGCATTATTTGGTCAATTTTTCGGACCCCATGGATTTACAAGGATGTGAAAATGACATTTTATAAGAATTAATATAATTTAAATATAATTATAACCTAAACATATATCTTTTACAAAATCTATTTTAATATTGGGTTATATAACTTATCTACATAACTATAAATAGCCATTAGAAATATAAAATCATTTCCTAAATAATGATAATTTATTTATAATTTTTAGAAATTATATATATTCATTTATTTATTTATGACACAATTATGATGTAGTGATTAACTCATTAATAAAATATTCAAATTAATTAATTTATAAATATTAAAAGAAATGTAATTTGGTTTTTTTAATACAATAATTTTCTGGATGATATTGAAATATTAGCTTTGATTTAATTCCTTAATTTCAATGGAATCAGGTTGTTATATTTTTTTTAAATGTCAATTATGAAGATTGCCTAAAATTTTAACAATTAATTACATAAAATATTAAATTGTTTGTTAAATTCTATTAATTTCCTAAAAATCTTATATTTGAAAAAATGGTTAATATACGTCCCAATAGGTCATAAATAACTTTTTTTGGAGTCGTTTGACATGATATGATAATTACACTCAGCCACAAGTTGTAAATAACATTATATCATGGTATGATTAAAATGGGTAAAAGAATGGTTAAACCCAAAATATATGGATAAAAAATATTCAAAACACCACTAAAAATTATTGGATGATGGCTATCTGAACCAAAATAATACTAACTTTGAATAAATATGTTTTGGACCATTTTTAGTTGAAATTTAACTTATAACAAATTAATATTTTCAGAGATTCATAAAGTGCTCTTCCCTTCCGTTATTAAAGGGAACCTCTTCTCTATACTCTTCACTCCATTTTGAGCCTTCAAGAACATCCAAAACATGTCCATTTCATTTCTCCACTAACCTAGTTTCATTCAAGTGGTGCTATTCTACTCAAAGGAACATCTCTAGTTCCCTGTGCTGAAATTTAAAGGATGCATGTTGTGGAAGAGGTAATCTCTTCTACTGATTCTTTCAAATTTAGATCTTCTTCTACATCCGCTTATTTAGTTTTTTAATTATAAATTAGTAACATAAGGAACAATATTACACTTATATGCTATTATCAATAACAAACAACCCTATTTCACCTATTATCCATCCATGAATAAACGAAATCACCACGTGTGCGTACGTACGACTTACTGTCTCCAGTCGGTGGGGTAATATGATTTTCACAACCACCTTACATGGATGGGTATAACGGTAGAAATAATTACAATATATTGTTATAACATGACACTATTTATGAGATTATATACACCATCCACTTTAATACCATTCAATATTTATTTGAACAATATCATCGCTCGTGCGTACGTACAGATTACCTTCTCCATGAGGTGATGTGATTCATTGTACATAATCTTAATCAATCCATAATTATATATATAAATTTAATGAATAAATAAGATATATATTACACTAATAAAATTATTTAAATGATATAATAATATCCTTAAAATTGGAATAATAACCAATCCATCAAAACATATATAAGAACAAACGGCAGTTATTACCCGAGTAACGTGTAATAATGAAATGATACTAACTAACAGATGAGAATATGATCATAAATTTTATAATAAAAATTATTATCATTCTATAATAAATCATTAACAGTATTTAAAAAATTATAAAGGAGTTTCATATACATACGAATCATATCATACCTAAAGTAAGGGATAACTTTTCCAATATCATTTTCCTCAGAGATTGTTTATTCGTAAGTAATCATAGGGATTATATTTATCATCCATGTAAATTAATTCAAAAAAATATTTATATAAAATATAAAATATTATCCTATGTATTTTTAAATTCTTTTTTACCCATTTTGTCTTTTACTATATGTTTTGGAAGGAATCTTCCTTTTTTTACCATATATATTACTTATTGACTTATACATAAAAAGTATGAGGATAATTCTTTCATAACTTATATGGAATGAACAAATTTTTACAAATTCATAAAGAATTATTTCCATGAAGATTCTTTTACATGTTTTCATGTTTATATTCAATGAGATTATTTTCTTTTAAAATTACACGACATTTTGAGTAATGAAATGTTTTTGAAGAAGAAATGATATTTTCCTCAAGACCTATGTTCATGTGTCTTATCAAAATTATTTTCCATTTAACATGAAATTGTGTTATGATTAAATTTCTATTATTAATTTGAATTTATTACTTTATGATGGAATTATTTATATGATGTCCATTTATCTTACATGGATTATGTGATGATGGAATGATGTTTAAGAATCAATTTTTTTTACATAGGTTAAGCTATGATGTATGAATTCTGTTTTTGTGGCACACATAATAATTGTTTCATTATGATAGGGTTGGGACCTATATTTACGTCCAGTGCATTGGTTAAATATTTATATCTCATTATATAGACATAACTGGGACAAAAAGATAATCTGGTTCTGTGATACAAGGCAGGAACGAGGAGAGAACTCGGTTAAGTAATGGACTTCGTCCACTATGATGGTCAAGGAAAATAGGCTTGATTAATATTAAATGATTTTCTTTGCTTATGTGTGTATGAAAAAAAATTTCATGTCTTCTGTTATGAGTAATGGGATTAAATTTCACTTCTAATATTTATCCCATGATATGATATTATGATCATTTATATTCCGGGTAAGATTTTTAAATGTTATGTTCTTATGAATATGATAAGATTAATATTTCGTTTTTTTAAACTTACAGTGAATTTGATCTCACCCTTTAAATGTTTCTTTTCCCGGGGTCATGAAAAAGGGTATTAAGTATAATATGCCCAATGTATTGTAGGAATATGATTAAATAAATGGGAGTCAATTTAGATGTCTTATGAACCAGTTGTTTAGGATTTCTAGTTTCTAAAGTCACTATAAATATAATATCCTGTCATGGATTTGTTTAATGATGTCATAAATATAAATAAATTATGATGTAATATCAATGTATATAATTATCGGGTCGCTATATCTGGATTCATGCAAGCATACATGGACATGAGGTCCATGTGATTGTGTAACTGATACGTGGTTGTATGATCACAGGACTTGGTCACATGACCAAGAGTCCATCTCATGATCACATAAATATCATGAAATCACATGAATGAGAAGGAATCATGTGATCCCATAACCAGTGGTAATCATATGATCAACTCAATCACAAATATCTTTCAATATTCTACAATTTTTTATAAGTTACTCGCCATATTTTATTAAATGAGATTTCTTAAGATCACATGATTTTTACGCTCTAGAAAATTAATTCCTATTATTCTCTTCCCACTCTCTATGTGTGTATATATGTATTATTATGGGGGTTATTAGAATCACCCCACCCCAATATATATGTCTATTCATGTGACATATAATACAAGTACTTTTTCATATGTAGGCAGAAGGACTATCTTCATATGTCGGTAGTGACTTGTGCATTACGTTTGACTAAGTCATGTGTCAATTATATAGTCTACCAGTAGATCATATGAATGAAAGAGACCATAATAAGGGTATATCGTATAAATAAATTGTCTAGATTTGGTTGCATGAACTTATTATCATGGAGACGTTACATAAATTTAGGGGGTGTCGCATAAAGAACAATGATTGCATGAAGGCCATATCATAGAAGAACATTATTAGCCAATTCAAATGGTAATTTTATCAATGGTTAGATTTAATGAATCTACATGAATCTCATAAGAAAAAATGACAACTTGAAGTCCCGTTCATGGATAGCTTTTCTCTCTTGAGGCATTTTTCATTCAGTCACTGCATGTTTGTAAGAGAACCCATGTGCAGGCCTGGATCATGCAAACATGTGTAAAACTGGTCTCAGACAACCTCTTTTCTTTTCATAATGCACCATATAAATTAATGGGTGGTTATGAGATCATATGTCCTTTTAAGGGTCATTCAATTAGGTAACTCAATTATATGTCCCTCATGTAGTCATGTTCTTTCCCATTTTATGTTTCACCAAAATGACACCTGTTTTTGGGTATTTTCCTAACTACAATTTCTTCAATGTTCATTTAGTTGGTATAAAAAACCCCCAAAAAATGGTTTATACAAAATTTAAATGAGGATAGGTGATAAAATAAGGACATAAATAAGTGATTCCTTTGATCCATAGGCTAATCAATCCATGATTCAAAGAGAGGAAGCATTTAAATGAAATGGATCATCAAAATTAGCCATGGAATCCCTCAAGTTCAAGATTGTAAAAAAATGTAAATAATGATCTCTTTAGGTGGGAATTGGGTAAATATATATATATTTTAAAACAAATTATCATTGTGCCTGATTTGGATGCATGGTTTGGGAAACTGTGCATCATCTTGGTTGGTGTTACTATATATAACCCTTACTGCAAGGTTTAAATGAATGGTTTGGAAAACAATTTGTTAATAATGGGCATCACAATGCACAATAATTCACTAGTTTCACACAATTATCACTTGGTTTACCTAAACTATGTTTTAACCATGAGTCTTTCCAAAAACCCCATTTTCCATTACCTGGTTACTTGATGATAGCAGTTGATTTCCCCTAAACATGTGTAAACATTGGACCCTTCAATGATAATCAAAAACCTCTAATATCCTTTAAAAATATCCCCAAACAAACCCTAACATCTATATAGATTTGTGGGTAATATAAAATGTTTAAATTACTCGGACCAAGTATGTTTCAATACCTATCTATATCTGATTAGTTTTTCACCTTTTGGTAAATTCAGAAAGTCCCAAGTATTATTCTCTATATAGAATCCATTGCATCATTGATTTCTTATTTCTAGAAATATAAATATATGAAAAACATATATTCCTTATACGATTTAGGTTCATCATTTACAATGAGTATCATATGATATTAAATTATATGTTGGTTATTTTAATATCACTCAAAAAGGAAAACTACTGAATCATGAGAAATAAAATCTGATATACATGTTTTTCTTTACATGGTCCCGCATTCTTTTTAGGTTCAAATCAAGAATCTTCATTATTATCTATAATTTTATTTGAACAAGATGATGTATTATAGATAGGGATTTGAGGAAAAAATTCCTCCATAATATCCTTATAAAATTTAATTTAAAAAAGCATTGTATCCCTTGATTTAAAAAAAACCATAACCTTAAATTTCTATAACTCCATAATCCTTATTATTCTCTTCATAACCAATAATAAGGCTTCAATTTTTTAATCTGTAGTTTTAGACAACTTAGGATTAGGAACACTATAATAATTTCGACACCGTGAATCTTTTATATATGAATGATTATGTTTTTTACCTTCTTATATTTCTTGTGGTTGAAGTTTTTTTTTATTCATTTTGTTTTATTTACTACATAACATGTATATAATTTATCTTCATCCCATAAATTTGATGGTAACAATGATTCATTAAGCATTGAATTTATAATTTCTACCAATGTATGAACTTTACATTCATCCAAACCATTATAGTAATGTGTATAAGAAGAATAATATTGATTAATTGCTCTAATTTTGTCACAAAAACAATTAAAATCAGTTATAAGTTATTCCCACATTTATCTTAACATAATACATTAATATTCGTTTTAAACTAATCTGTAATTTTGATTTTATATTTCTTAAACATAAAAAATATCCATCATTTATTATAAGAATATAAACATAAAAAATAAAATGTAATAAACAAAAATGTAATAAAATTACTTTTTCCACAACGAGTGAATAAACAATTCTATTCAATAATAATAGAATAATCAAATTTTAATATATCATAATTTCATTCATCATTATTATATGATTATTTTAATGATTTTAAATTATAAACATGATTTACATTTATTTAATTCATCTCCAAAATTAATTATATTGAATATTATCATATATTTAGTTGAATTAAAATTAACATTTTCTGAATAATCATGCCCAAAATAAGAGTAATCAACTAAATAAAAAAGACTCAACCGTGTAATTGATTAATATAAATACATGGCATCACTTGATTACCCCGTCAACAAAAACATTCCTCCCATTGACAAGATAACAATATTGGACTCAAATGAAACAAAAAAATACTTTTTACAAAGAAGATAAATAGGGGATATGTTATTTAAAATAACAGGTGTATATAATAGATGTAGATTATTCATCTTCTTTCCAGAATTAAAATCTAGTTCCACACATCCATGACCTATGAAATTGATGAATGAAATGTTTCCACGGTGTAATTCCATCATGATAATACCTTCATCAAATTTCTGGAACATCGAAAAATCCATACACAAATGATTCACAGCTCCATAATAAATCCACCGCCCCATATTCGTCATAGTTAAATTAACATTGCATGTCCTCATAATCATATTTTATTTTGTGAACATATTTTTTATAATCATGTTCACAATTATTCATTGACAACAATCCATCGAAAAATGTTCAATTTTTTCATAAAAAAATCATTCTATATTCTTCCAGGGAGGATTTTATTTCTTATCGAATTTTGGAATGTTCATATGATCATTTTGGAAATATTTTTTTGGAATGTTTCCCTCAATGATATTCACCTTGGAATTATATTATGAATTTATTCGAAAATCTCTTAACATGGATTCTTATTTGATGGTAATAATATATTATAATTTATCTATGTAAATTCAGGACTCTTTTTAATGAGTAGTATTCCAAATTATTTCCACATAGGTGGAAACATAGAACTAATTATACCCACTTGAAATGTCTCTGATGTTGTAATTTTAAGGAAAGGATGTTTATTTCTAATGAATTAAAGCTAATGAATTTTCTCCAACACCATTTTGTTACCAACCATATATAATTTAGATATTTTTACATGTTAAATTTATGTCTACCTTCAAATTAGTGTTTGTACATGAAGAATTTTTCTTTTTGATGAACCTAGAAGAACTGTTGAGGTCTTTCTTCTATATACCAAAGCATAGGGTTGTCTAAATCCTTTCGATATCAAATGAGCAGTTCAAAAAACAGTGAAGTGATCAGGATGCCCAGATAGATTTAAATATCTCTTGTTTTCTTATTTATTCCCTCTTATTAAATGTACTATCAAATAATTCATTTGAATATATCTTGTTTTATTTTGTTCATATTTTTTGATTAACATTATCTTGTACATGCTTCTTCAATTGAGCTGAAAAAAATGAGTGTGTGTTCATAAGTGGTGTTATTTTCATGCATATAGGACCCAAAGAAATTGAATCAAGTTAAATGATATGTTCAATATGTAAAACCTTCTTACTTTTTCATTCAAATTTTTTTCATGAATCAAATTTGGTTTCTAATTAATTTTCACATTCCAATATCATCCTAAATCACCACATCCCTATTTGTTTCTAATTTTAATAATAATATCCATTAATATTATTTTAATTATAATACCTAATGAATACACATGTATATACATTGTACTTTTATATTCCTTAGGGATCTATTATTACCTCTTTCCCCAACAAACTAGTATTAAAACCATCAGATGAACATGGCGTCAAGTCTGATTCCAATTGAAAAAATTGATGGTGATAATGACATCAAATTACGGTGAATTAAAATGAGATACCTTTTTTTAGTACGAGTTAATTTATTCCCTCTATATCCCAAATAAACTTATTTTTACACATTCGTCTGATGGGAATACCTCCACTATATATCATGATATATCGTCCAACATTTTTATAAGACCCACAGTTCTCTACGTCGTTCATTAGGTGACAAAGTTCTTAATGGATTTTATTTTGAAACCAAAATTATATATATATGGATTATTTTAGAGAACTTTAACATGATATCTTTAATTTGTAGTATATTTTATAATAAAAATCACATATTTACATTTAGAATTGAATATGGTGTTTCAACTAAATAGAACATGGATGAATTTAATAAAATCATTCTTGATTTATCCCATATAAATATGATTGTTGATGATGATGATCAAGAAATGATTCTTTTAAATTTATTAGATAATTCCTACAGAATATTAATAGTGAAAATAATGAATGGTCATGACTCTCTCACCCTAGATGAGGTAAAAATTTTCCTTCTTTATGAGGGATTATGATCAAAACCTATAATTTATGGTTAGTCTAAGAGTATTTTCATAAGTGGTAGCCCCAAATATTAAGGTAAAAGGAAATACTATAGTAAAGATAAAATAATGAATAATAAACCACCCAAATTTCGTAATAAGTATATGTATAGAAAGATAATTTACATCTATTGTGTTAAGCACGGTCATAATAAAACAGAATGTGAAAAACTAAAAAACATTCTGAGACTAAATAACCTACTTAGTTTTCCATTTTAGTGAATTTTGGTTATGAAACAACTATTTTTTTTAATGTTTCTTGGAAGTCTCTCACTGATGCGTCGGTCTAGGACTCATCATGCTCTTTTCATTTGTGTCCCTATAGGGAGTCATTCCATGATTTGGTATAAAGTGTATTGGGAGAAATTTTTTAAGATATAATAGGAGGTTCCAATTCATGGTAAGAAGTCCTATGTCATTAGAACTAGACCGAAACTCTATCATTAAATTGTTATATGTTAGGTTGGTTTATCACCTCAATAGAAACATGATATCCTTAGGAATTTTGGACCAAAATGGATTCAATTTTAAGTCTGTATCATGTTTCCTAAAAGTCTCCAAAGGCTTTATAACTATCATTAAGGGTTCACGTGTCATTTGGTTATATCTATTAAATGGGAATACACATTATAGACCGTTGGGTAGTCTATATGTGTGAAATACTATTAATACTTTGTTATGGAATAAGATATTCAGTTATTTAATCTCCAAGGGTCTTGAGAAACTTAAGAAATAAAGGTTCTTAATGAACATTACACTATATAACCTTCCTTTTTATGAAGATTGTGAAATGGGTAATGTTAAGAGAGTTAGTTACAATAGGTCTACCTCTAATGCGAGTTATTACTTATAATATATTCTGTATGATCATCCAGGACTACCTCCTATGTTAGAGGATCATATTTTTTCAACATTTATTAATGAATTCTCTTGAAATGTTTGGATCTACATACTAAAAATCAAATATAATTTTTTTAAACCTTAAAAAACGAGAAAATATTTGTTGAAAAGGAGGTGGGAGATAAAATTAAGAAAATGATAACTAATAATAGTTTAGAATAATATTCTAATAACATTATTATGTTCTTCCAATTTTCTTTCATTGTAATTCATTAGACTATTAGGTAACTCCCCCCCCCCAATGGATTTGTTGAACACATGAACAAAACTATTCTTGAGATATTTGGAAGCATTATGTCAAGATTTTTTTACCTCAAATAATTATGGTTAGAGGATTCCACAATAAAAGAGGGCCTTATAAAAAGGTGACCATTCTCTTCTAATTAATTTAAATCCTACGAGGAACTCTATAATGACAAAACACCTTATAATTACCTAAGAGTCTTTTTCTACACTTCATATGTCTATGTCAAGACTGTAAAGCTTGATCCTTGATCTCTTTAGTGTATTTGTTTTGGTACCCTAGTGGTGTTAAATGTTTTAAACTATTGTTTAAATGTCATGGACATTATAAATGTGAAATTAGTGGAGATGTGATATTTTTTGAATCATTTTATCCAAATTCAAAAACTTCCACTCAAGGAATTGATGATGCAACCATTGATGAAGTTGTAGATATTGAACCATTAACCAAATTTGAGGTTTTTTTCATCCTCCTACACCTAATCCTCAACATGAGACCGGAAATGAATCTAGAACTAATTTTGATTTAGATTATGATAATGAACATCCTGATAATAATTTTGGCTTCCATTTGACCCATGATAGAGCTAAAAGTGTTTGTAGACCCCATGTTCATTTTAATCAATGTGATATGGATTATTATCTCTTTCATGTTTCAAAATATCTTTGTAGATTATGATCCTCAATATTATAAGCGATAATTTAATGATACTTATTCTAGGAATTGTATCTCTTCTATGGATGAAGATTATCAGTCCATAAATGTTTGTCGCACTAGGTAAATATCATAGATAAACCTACTAGTGATAAAGTGATGGGTTGTAAGTGTATTTATAAATGAATGTATGATAATACATTTTAAGGAAACTGAAATCCAAAATCTAGATTAGTCATCAAGGGATTCCTCTAAAAAGAGGGAATAGACTATTCGGAGATCTTCTTACCATTTGTAAGGCATTCATTTATAAGTCTATTGCTATATTTTGTTACCTATTATGAATTTCACATTAAGAAGTTACTTTTTAAAATTACATTCCTTCATGGTGACATTAAAGAGAATTTTATATGAAACTTATTGATGGTTATTCTAATAATTTTAAAACTATCAAAAAAATTTCCTTCAGAATAAATAATTGTATGTTTTAAAACAACCTCTTGGTTGAGGTATTTGTAATTTTATTCTTTTATGACTAATAACCATTTTAAAATGAGCCAATATGATGATTGTTTTTATTTCAAGACTATTAAAAATGATATGATTTTAATTTAGTATATAAATATGGAAGATTGGTTATATGTGATAACAAGAAGATCATTATTACTATTAAGTCTGAATTAGAAGATATTTTTTAAGGATGGATTTTAAGGAATCAAAACAAGTCATTGGTGTATAAATTGTTAGGGATAGACCCAATAAACAATTGTATCTATTTCGATCATGTTTATGAAATAAATATTCTTAAAATATACATGTTTAAATATCTTAAACATGTAAATGACCCTTTTTCACACAATTTTAGTCTTTTTTTGACATGAGAACCCATTGTTTTTGCTGATGTAGTGTACATTTCTAAAATAACCTATACCAATAATGTTTGTAGTTTTCTGTTCACCATGATATTAACTACACCTGATATTTCAATTATACTCTGCAGTCCTAGCATATTTATGGATAACCTAGGGAATCCATATTAGAATTCCCTAAAGTCGATTCTTTGATACTTATCACATACATCAACATTGTCATTTTGTTATGGAAAACATGTTGACAATGTATAATTAAACACTTGATATGTAGTTGTTGAGTATTCAAGTAATATTGATACCATAAATTCAATAACCATGTATGAGTGAAGTACTTTTGGAGGCCCCATATCCTGAAAATGTAACATGAAATTTGTGGTTGGTTTTTCAACCACATAAAAAAAATACATTACATTGACTGAAGATGTTATGGAAGCCTTATGGCTCAAGGGTTGGGATTTTGAACATAAGATTTGTAATTATGTTATTATAGTCTAATGTGGTAGCTAATATTCTTTAAATTTATCCAAAAAATATTATTTTCTGGTAAATCCAATCTCATAGACATTAGATTACACATTATTAGAGACATTATCGAATCTGGAACTATATGTGTCTATAAGGTACACATTTATAATAAGTTAGCATACAGCTTAAATAAAGTATTTGTATTATAAAAATTCAAATAATGATTAGATAGGATGAATTTGGTTCCCATTAAATAAATATAAGTTCCTGAACATCACTGATTTCAAATACAAATGGCGGATATTTTGTGAACTTTAGGTGTTTTCAATTTAAAATTACCTATTTGATGTCCAATTATTTGTTAGTTTAATATTCATTCATGAAAACTTTTATTTAACATTCATTTTATATTATTATGCTCAATATTGTTTAATGAATTTCATAATAATGTTTCTAGGCCTTAAGCCACTATTTTGGGAAGATTTATTCAATCTGCCTATTACTTCCTTTGGAATGTGCTTGCCGTATCATAGATCTAAAAAGGGTGGATTCCTAGTAGTCGATTGCATTTAGTAAATTGTTTATTTGTATCATCCATCTATTCAATGATGTCAATTCTTTTCAATTCGGTGTGCCTTTGTGTATCTCTTGGTTTGTCGGCAGTTTTGTGGTAATGTATTTTTTAGTGGGATTGATGACCCCATGTTGCCTCATTCCTTTGGTGATGTGTCTCATTTTTCAATGATCTCTCCTGGTTTTTCTCTTCTATATCTTCTAGATAAACCCTAATCATTGTCCGAGATTCTCTGGTGATTAATCGCATGTTCTATGCATGTAGTCTCTGGTTTTTTGTTCATATTACAACATTCATGGAGGAGTTTGTGATGAAGATCATTTCTCTTGAAGAAGTGTGTCTTTATTATGATCCTATAAGAATCAGTGAGAACATGCTTCTACAAACTGAAAAACATTCTAAATTAGACGATAAATTAAGGTGTCCTGGAAGTGAACAAGACCCCTGAATAGATTTAATTTTTTTTTGTATGATCTTATCTCTTATTCTACATACTATCAAAGAAGTTACACAATTGCAGATTCTATATTTTGCAAAGGTGCATTAGCAATGGACTATCATCATAAAAAGTCATTTGTGGTTTGAGTTCATCCTTAATTCACTATCGCAAAAACAACATCATAATATTTTTTAATATCTATGGGTCATCACAACTGAAAAATAATTATGATGGATGAATTCAACATTACAAATAATGACTGAAATTATTTAAAATGACCAATTGCAATGGACCGTCATAATGGATATTATTTACAATGAAAGATCAGTCCATCACAAATATTGATATTTTCAAAAAAAAACAACAACAATAAAAAAATTTAAGAATTTATAGATAATTAAAAAATAATTTAAAAAATTTATATATTTAATAAAAAATAAAAAATTAATATAATTATATAATTAAAAAATTAAAAAAATTTAAAAAAATGAAAATAATTAAAAAACTAAAAAAATTAAACAAATCACAAATGAAAAATAATTAAAAAATATAAATAAACAGCCATAAAAGTAATGCATCATTTGAAACATAACATGTTTTCCATCCCAAATTACAAAAACAGTAACAAAACTTCATAAATCATCAATTGTGTTCATGTGGGGGAGGACCACTCAAAGGGTTTGGGAAGGAAACTTTATACCAACACCACACGTATTCCCTCACTTATACTACATCATTCACTCATATGTATGACGCATCTGCTCATGCTCCACCTCCTTCTCTCACAAAATCTATTTTATCATCTCATCCTAAGCTCACTACCTCTCTTCATATTGCATTGTAGATGACGGCATCGGAGATGACTCTCCCTGAGCTCCATTTGACATCACCGATGACTTCGCAGAAGTTCCATAATTACACATAGATGTTGTTTGGGTACCAATACCAATCACTCGACCATTCTCAACACCCTGAAGGTTTGGTTGTATCTAGTCCCCTCATGAAAAACTAAATCACTAGTGGAATCTTCTTCACTCTTGTCTTGACTCTCTCGAGAATGAGAATTCATAGCCTTGTGAATTTCCTTTGAATATAAATAGAAATTAAAATAAGAATAAAAGTAGTATTAGTGAGATTTTTAAAAAAATTACTAACCAAAATATGGAGCTGTCCCTTTCCAAAAAATTCTCCAGAATTGGGACTAGTATACATCTTCTTATAAACTTAAAAATCTATAATTGATGGGTCAGTAGTGGCCAATATAACATAACAAAGATTTTATAGTGAAAGTGTATATATATTACAAAATAATATCGCATACTATATTTCATTGATTCATGAAAAATGCATGACTTCAAACCCTATATAATACCTCATGCCTCCACCGGGTCAAATTTTCAGATAATGAACTCCTCTTAAAATTATCTCTTAGCTAGTAAGAGTAACATCCATATCATATTAGAGTTATGATATATTCAAGTCGATGGGAGATGCAAGAATGGTTGGAAATAATATTATAATCTTTATTCATAGGTCTTTTTATGTGGTTTTATAATCACAGATGAATACACTCACATATACAAATATAACATGCCTCTCGAATAGGATCTCTCATGCTATCAGTAATCAGGGACTATAAATTCTAAATACAATAAAATAAAATAAAATATAATAATTTAGAAAAATTAAAAGGTATATATTATTTAAAACCCAATATCTAGTGGTAAAACATCTGTTAATGAACGGTGATGGGAATCTGGTCCGATGAAACCAATGGACCAGAACAATAAATCATTATAATTGCACCAGCCTTCCCAACATCTAAATGTGAAAAAATGCAAATAAAAATATAACTACAATATTATATGAAAAAAAATACCAAATCATAATATAAATTAAAAATATCAAATAATTAAACATTCCTCCTTAGACGATAACCAAAATCAAGATATGAACATCTCTCTCAAATAGGGGTTTGAATCATCAATCAAGAAAGATCGTGAAACCTCTTAATAGGTGAAACAACCAATGGTTGAGATGAATCAGGCTCATCAGTATGAATTCTGGAATATGTGAGAGAAGGACATAGATTATAAAGAGCACCTACAACCATCTGAAACAAATAAAATTACTTATAATACATTTTTAATTAAAATAAAAAATATATAAAACTAATAAATACAATTATATAATAATCTTACCTCTATGAAATTGTTATTCCATATATCAAATATAAAAATCTATTAAATAATATAATATCATAATTTTCTATAAATAAATATCATAAAAAATAATTTAACCTATAAATATTTTTTAATATTGATATCAAATAAAAATAACAATAAATAAATTTCAGGATATAATATTATAACTAACCAATAATTATTAATATGGATATCAAATATAAAAACTAATAATTTCCAGCATCATTGAAGGAACAAAATATATCATCAGTTCCATTCATCTAAAATAAAAACTCATACCTATAAATTATTTTTAGTAAAAATATAAAATTTTAAAAATTAATAAATACCTTGATATAATACATCAATTGTCATCTTCGTCATCATTTTCATTGATGATAATGTTTTCATCCTCATCCTCATCATTTTCAACTTCCATACAACTTTGAGTTTCATCACCCTTTATTAGGTTATGAAATTTATCTCTATCATAAGCACTTAATAAGGGTTTTTTATCATATATATATATATATATATATATATATATCTTGTATTGTGATGCATGTATTTGGGGTTGTTTCATTAAAAATGTCAATACGTCGCACTTCAATGGAAGCATTTTCATTTTCAAAAAACTGATTTTCATCTCATCTCATTTTTATTACACTCCAAAAGTCATTAAAATATCTTGAAAGAACATAATTATTATTATAATTAACATTATATGTTTTTCCTGCCATTATAAATGGTTAGTTTTATGCAAGAAGATTTTAATATTTAATTTCAACAACTCCATGTCGTGGAGGAACTCATAATGCACAATCAGTATCAAACCAATGATATTTAACCATTATTACATAATTTTTTATTAGGTAATGTAACTCGATTATTACATCTAGGATACCATAAAATTAATCTTCTCTATATTTATGATAATATCCTTTCAAAAAAATCCCATTGTTCATTTATTTATTTGAGTATCCATATATGTGTGTATAGAGTCAAAATCCATTAACGACATACCCATTATAAAATTTTACAAATTTTAATGGAGGGTTTTTTAGTACACACAACCGAAAAACAATTTTATTTTAATTTCAGGTTTCCTGTAAACAATAAAAATTATTAATATTAGATATCATTACAAAATTGATTTACTATTCCATTAAAAGCAGCATATCTTACTGGTCTTTAAAACCAATATTTCAAATTCTGTTAATGATGGTCTTCAAGGGTATCAGATGAAAATTTTATATTTTTTTGATATGGTCATAATATTGAATAAACAAATTAATGCAAATAATGGTATCTATTATACAATTTTAACAACATATCAAAAAAGTAGTGGTTACTGCACAAATCAAGTAATTTTTTCACA
Source organism: Viscum album (assembly GCA_963277665.1). Lineage (NCBI taxonomy): Eukaryota > Viridiplantae > Streptophyta > Magnoliopsida > Santalales > Viscaceae > Viscum > Viscum album. Next base: position 1,359,450,613 of record OY728162.1, on the reverse strand, counting down.
ATTCAGTAGAATATATATATGATCAATGTTCAGTTATTCATCTGAAATCCATCCTTCAAGATGACCACAAAATCCAAGCTCATGATGCCAAATGATGGTATGTGAATCATCAACATTTGTCTTGTTGAGACTCATCCATTAATGTTTTGAAGGATATTTTTATTCAAAATATTTATAACATAAATTTGAAATTTATTCCTACAAGTATGCTTCTCCAATTGGACCTTCGACCAAAACATTGTTACATACATTCTCCTTTAACTTTTTCATACATTTCATAAATGGGTGGATCCATCGTAATTGTATCAGCCCTCCAAATTGATCTTTATATGGAAAATTAAATATTAAATGTTCCATTAAGCCAATAAATCCTAGAGGGAATATTTTATTCAATTTACATAAAATTAAAACAACCGCGTTTTACAAAATACTAAATAAAACATAATACAATGTTTCCACATAGATATCTCAGAATAAATATGATATTTCAGTCAACACATCCTAGATTAATAAATTCAAAAGTCCTCTATGACCAACATGAAGTAATCATTCTATAATGAAATGGAAGTCAGGACTTTTTAAGCTGATAATATGCACATTTCTAACATAGTGAGACAAATTAGAATCATAACCATATAGTAAGCTCAAATCCCTAATCCATTGTTAGAGTAATAAATTACATTCTTTTGAAAGCATGTATGCTACTTTTGGATTCATTAAATTGTGTGATCGTTCATCTTAAAATAATTCAGGTTTAAGATATCTATAAATTTGGGCATAATATAAAAATGAATTTAAATTATCATTGATCATTCTAGATGTTTCCCACATATTATTAAATATATTATCAAAAAATTATGATCAATATGAATTACATCTAACATGTTACAAAATAACCAATCAGAAAAATATGGAAGGTCCCAAAAAATACCCCACATTATCCTACTATGACCTCTCCCAAAACAATTTATTATTTGATAATTTATTATTCGTCCAAAAGTAACATGAGGTAATGTAGAGATTATAAATTTTACTTCAATACATGAGCGCACTATTGGAGGTCTGTCTCTTACAATTCTACCCTTTGTAACATTATTTGAGTTCTTTATAAAAGGGTTATCAATAGGAATAAATCTCCATTTATAGTCAAAATAACTATTTTATCTCCCATTACTCACCATAACATGTTTTTCTCAACCATGGAATATATACATGATTTTAGACCATTTATACTCAATCGAGATAACATACCATATGCCAGAAAGTCACTAATTTTCCACATTAATGCAGCCTTCAGTATTAATTTTGGATCTGCAAATACATTAAATGTAGCCACACTGTTGTTCCATAATGAAAATAAATCATCAATTAGGGTCTTCAAATAAACCTAAATATTATTCATTGGATTACCTGGAATTAATAGCGCCATATGTATATATATATATGGGTCCTTCATTAACATCCATGGAGGTAAGTTGTTTGATGTAATGAAAATGGGCCGATAATAATATTGACTGTTGTATGCACCACATGGAAAAAACCTATATAGAAAGACCCAACCATATGTTATATGGTTCCAAAGAAAAAAAAGAATGCATCTAATCAAATTTTTTCATGAATCACCATCACATGGTTGATTTATGTTTTTACTAATAGAAAACAATTGATTTATGACATTTCACCAATATAGAATTATTGCGAGAGATAAATAAATGTTGTAAACAAGGTTTTATTAGAACATACATCAACCCTTTCATATGAAATCGTTAATTTCCTTATTTTGAAGAATTGTAACTTGATTCCGCACATATCGTATGATTAACTAATGATTTATAATCACCATTATATAAGATACAATCATTTGAATATGAGGGTATCTTATGATAACCATGACCTAAATCATGGACCATCATATTACATTCATAGACACTTATAGGTATTGTATTTCCATCAGGAAACAATGATTTAACCAAAGATAAAATCTGACCATGCATTCTTTTTGACATTCCAAAAACTTATTTAATATCCATAAATTTTGTAATATATTTAATTTTTTTCATCTATCATCCCATATATAATGCATCCTCAGTAGGTTTAAAAACATTATAAAATAGAGAAATTTATGATTCAAGATTTAGAATATCAATTTGATTTGTTTTCTAAATAGATAGGTCATCTTTCTCATCTACTAAATTCTAACAAGATGGATCCAAAACAAAAAAAATGTATTGTTTACTAAAATATTTTCACCATGTTGTTACCAAAAAATATAATCATTCTGAAAACCAAGAGGAAGTTGATAAAATATAACATTGTCAGATGTTTTGAACATCCTAAGATCACATTTCATAAATGGAAATATAATTTTAACTTCACAAACAATATCTAAATTCAATAATGGAAATAATATAAATGACTCAACACCCTCAAAGATTATATGGTTTATACTAGATCTGTTGGTTTTTTTATGATTTATCCACACGAAATCGCATAATAGAAACTGGTGTGTAATTCCTGAATCGATACCTAACTAAAAAACAATAGAGATAAGAATAATTATTAGTCATTATGACTAATCGAAAATTATTATTATATTTTAACACCTTAGAATATTCTATGGAATATGATCAGAGTGCGATGCTGGGTTATCAATAGATTTAAGATCCCAACAAGGCTCAATACAAATAGATTAAAAATATTAAATATATTATATCACACATAGACTATTTTACAAAAATAATGGAATATCTCCAAAATGGTATCTCATATAGGAAATCGGATATCACTGTTATGTATGAGATGTAGGGTTAACCCTTGATGTGACATAAACGTTGTGTGTGTTGGGTGTTGGTTAAATTTCACGTGAGGGAAATTCATTTATTTATTTTTATAAATTTTTATAATAAATTTATGTTTCTCTCACAATTTAGATCATATAAAAAATCAGAGTCCATCATTATTTATGGAATACCACATTTATATTAGATGTGACATAACATTTGTGTACATCATGGGTTTGGTTACATCACACATGATGTTAATTAATTTAATATTTATATTATATTTTTTGTTACAAAAAAAATAATTATCTTCATAATGGTGTATCATATTAAAAATCTTTGAGCATCGGTAGGTTTGGGATGTTGGGTTTAGCCAAGGCGCGACATAACATTTGTGTGCATCAGGTGGTTGGTAAAATGGCACGTGAGGGTATCCTTTTAAATATTTTATTAAAATTATATATTTAAATATATATTAAAACATTTATACAAATTATTAATACTAAATACATTAATTAACATACCATTTATATGAATTATGGTGAATTTATAATTGTTTTTTTGCAAGGTATGAAAAGAATTTTTGTATTTATTACAAAAATTATTAATTTTTACATGGTGATAAAAATAATTATAAAGTAATAATGATTATTTATTGTTTATAACTAAATTCATAATAAATATTAATAATTTTTAATAATTAAACATATTTCATATATTTTCTTCTATAACTTATTATAAATTATTGTAATTTATTCAAATTTTTTAATTATTATTTATATTTTATAATTAAAATGAATATTTAAAATTTATTATTAACATTGACTATATAATTATTAATTGTTAACTATTATAAATTATTTTATGAAAATTAATAAAAATATTATTACATTTTTTATAATTACTATATTTATATATTTACATCTTAATTAATATAAACACATCAAATATATTCTGTCTCCTTTAAAAAAAATATAAATATCAAATATATATAAACATACATCCACACACACACATATAATAAACCTGGAATATTTTTTTAAAACGTTTGTATATACACATTCAGATGATAATATATATATGTGTGTGTTTGTGTTAAAAAACATACAAATATATATATATATATATTAAAACCCTAATAGTTTTTTTTAAACTTATATATATATATATATATAGATTTTCATATACATACATATATATTAAAAAATCTTACATCAATTTTATATGATTATATATATTAAAAATCATAAATTTTTTTTGAAAGTATATATATGTATATTCACAATGTAATATATATACACATATATATAAATATATATATATCTATCAAGTTTTCTTAATTAATATAAATAAATCCAATAATATACATGAATTATACTAAAATATATTCTATAGTGCAAGATAAATATTACTACATCATGAGAATAAAATATGAAATATGAATAAAAAATTAAATGCCTAAACCCACCAATAAATTAAATGATTGGTAAAATGATTTATTTAAATTCGTTATATATTAAAATTAATATTTTAATTAATGATTTTATTTTTTATAATATCAATTAATTGAGGAAATTTAATGGATAGATGCGATTAAAATCATTTTGTGTTAAAAAAGGAAAATCATCCAAATAATTGTATTCTTCAATATATTATGTATTTTTATCAAATTTAATTAAATGATAAAAATTAACAGATTATTCAAAATGTATTTTTCTATAAAAAATAAAAAATTAACTCTATTTTAATTAATAATTGAAATGAAATAGGACTAAGAAAACATAATGCTAAAAATCAATTTTATTTTGTAAAAATAGTTTTTCATTATATAACATGATTTAAATAAAATATAAAATTTATAAATTATATATTTTTAATTTTATAAAATGGATATAACTTTACTAATTGGAATATTGATAATATATGTGCATTAATCCAAACTAAAAATTAGTATATTTGAATTAAAAATTATTCAATGAGAAAAATACCTAAAAATTAATTGAAATAACTCATGCAAAATAGATTAATATAAAAATAGGAAGTAATGAGTTTAAAGAAAACATAAATACCAAATATACCATCAAAATTTGATATATTTTTAAAACTAGAATTTTTTCAATCTAAATCCTGTCAATAAAATGAAAAAAATGAAAAAACAATGATAGTGAAGGAAAGGGGAACCCGAAGCAAGATGATTTGAACCCGAATTTACAAAAACATGATTGGAATAGACTTTTTTCAAGGGGGACTCTAACCCATGCATCATCACCTATTCAGGAGAAGAAGAAACCACATTTTTCATCACTTATTTAGGGAGAAGAGAATACATTGGGGGTAGATAAAGAAGGGAAACCATAGTTTTTCATTAAAAATTAATTACAATGGGTTAATTATGAGAGAATTGACCCCATCGTAAAAAAAATCAAGAAAAGTATTTGTGATGGACCATAATTTCCATTTCAAATAATTAATTCATTCCAACTATTATCGACCGAATTATACACTTGTCACTATTAGTCGTTGCTACAGGTTCTCACATTGGGCAGTGGGTTTTCCGACAAATAGTATTTGCAACATAAAATTTATTCCACCGCAAAGGAAGAAATTTTGCAATTGGTTAAATGTTCTGTTGTAAATTATTCCATTATATGGACTATTGATGAATGGATAATTGAATATTGCAATTAACCCATTGCAAATATCCAATTTTTTAGTACTGTTGTTTGAAGCTATGTTCTTATATTTTGTTCATATTTTCTAGTTTGTTTAATATTGTACATTCTTCTTCTATTGAGTTGAATAACATGTGTGCATGTGCGAGTGATGTTCTTGTTGTTCATGTAGACCCCAAAGGTACCAAAATAACCTTAAATCTCTTGTTCAATATTTACTAATTTATTACTTTTTCTTTCGAAACTATTTCATGAATCAAATATGGTCTCTGAGTAAATTATAGGTTCCAATCACATAATAAATCGCTACTTCCCTATTCTGTTTCTAATTGACACTACCACATATCGGTGTAAGGGATGCGCCTGATTTTTTTAGTGCTAAATAGATAGTATTGCTAAAAGCATCACCTTCATCACCCCTATTCATATCACTAAAAATGTTTTTAATAAATAATATCATTTATGTATAAATATATATAATTATGACATTTATATTCAAAAATAGTGGTTATTTATATAAATTAATTAAAAACCCCATGTTTATAAGTAATATAATTATGATATATTAGTATATATTTTTTAATAATTCAATTATAAATATATTGTGTAAAAAAATATAATTATGATTATAAATATATTTATATATTTATATATTTATATATTTAAATAATTATAAAATTATAAAATAAAATTTTGATAATAAGTTTTTTTATTATATTTTTAATTGTCGATTTATATAAATATATTTTAAATTATATATTTAAAATTATATAAAAATAATTTAAAAATAAATTCATTTATAATTATGAATAAATAAATAAATAAATATTTATATAAATATAAATATCTAATGATTTTGATCAATATATATATATATCATGAGATAATAATGATATTCATGAACATGTTTATCGTTATTTATGTTCATATATTTATGTATGAGTAAAATTGATGTTATATTATCACAATTTTATTTGTGGACATGATTGTGGGATGTGATGTTCCAAATGTTAAGATTACCTATATTATGATTAGACATGTGTATGTTGTGTATTCGTGACTCAGGAATGTTCATTTCTACATTGACAACCATTTTATTCAAGCTTTCCATATATGCGATGGGACATTTTTTTATGCTCTATACTTTATCAGATATGATTCATTCATGTTATACAAATGAACTTATTAGGATCTCATAAATACCTATAAAATTACAATAAATATATTTATTATACTTATAATTATAATTTCTTAACTATATATAAATACATTTTAAATATAAAGAATTTTTTTGGGAAATCCCCATAATTAAGAGAGAAAATGAAGGAAATCCATTTAAATGGGTAAGGAAAAACCCATTACAAGCATGTATACCCAGAGGCACATAGCCTCAAAAATAAATGGCCTGAGATCCCATACGGACTACAACCATTACCAAATCAAAGTTAAGTACATAACCAAACCCCAAATCCATGAACAATGTAAAATACTAGTCAAGCCTGAGCATTACCACAACACAGTAGAGTCCTCAACGACATCCCTTCACAAATCTCATACTTTTAATCCATCTAAGGATGTCACAAATCCATCTAGAAAAGATCTGAAATGGAACCACTAGATCTGCATTGGGGTTTTAAGAAGTTTTCTCCCCAATGAAGCCATCAACATTTGCCAAGAAGCCTATGGCCCTCGTTCGACAACCCACACCACCATGAACAGACCAACCTTGTCCTGAATATCATCTGTCGACACACCATCATCGCCCAACACCCACACAATGAAGCATCATCACTGCCTGCTCTTATGCCTAAATCCTCCGCCACAACCTTATCAATGTTCGAGATTTGAGAGCCTGCTCGAAGCTGCTTTTCTCTGTCAAAGCACCCACCCCATTCGAAGCTGAAATGAACCATCCTCTGGACACAATCGCACTCTCGTACAAAAAAATATGATCCAGATCTGAAACCGCTATATGGAGAACATCCACTGCCAAATCCAGAACTTCTCATGATAAAATGTGCCTCCTCCAAATGCCAGTTGAACCCTCTCGCCGTCCATCCTTTCCAACAAACTACATCGGGCCGGTCCGACACCAGAATCACACGGTACACACATATTATGTTGGAAATGCTCCCAATTCCCCCTCCCCCAAGTGCGCAAGGGTATGTCATCCATAATTGTGGTAGCACAGTTGTGGCTGGTAGTGACGTACGACGGACAACTATAGTGTCCTCCTGATACAGTGACTCTTTGTGGCAGCCTTATTGGAAATGTGTGGATAGGGTAGTAGATTCACCGGATCCATCATCTTTCTGTAGTGGCCTTTTAGATTTAGAATCTCCAGATCCAGTGTCTGTAGGGACCAATCCCAATTTGGGAGTGATTGGTGGAGTTTTTTGGTCGGCAACAGGTTTTCATCAAGCGGAAACCAACCATAGTGGACGGGTAGCCTTCATGGACCACCAGCAGCCGGCAGGGAGGACTTCTCAAGGGTAGATGAGCTACCCTCCAACAACCAGTGGAGAGTGATGGACTTGGTTCCTCTATAAAACGGGATGAAAATCCCATTGTTTGTGTGGGAGAATTCTGTTGTGTATGTGTGGTGTGTGCTGTAATTTTGATGTTCCTCCGATGAGACCAGAGAGATAATGTAGAGAGGTCCTGTTTCTCCCATGGATGTAGGCAACTTGCCAAACCATGTTAAATCTTTCATTGATTTGTTTTGCTTCCGGTTTTGTGTGTTTAAGGTACCACGCACCTCCGTTGCGTCCCAACAAGTGGTATAAGAGGCGAGGGGGAGCGAATGGAGGAGAACTGGCAAGGCGACGTCAAATTTTCCAGTGGCCGGAAAATTGAAAGTAGTCAGAATATTTTTCTGAGGCCATATCCGAGAAGAGGGCGGCGAGACGATTCCGACGGCATAAGCGGCATTGAAAATGGAGCTAAAACGAAGGAGATATGGCCTGTCAAAGTTCGGTCAAACCCGCGGGTGAACAGTAACCCCGTGACGGAGAAGACGGTATTGTTCACGCCGCCGGCAACAATTCCGGCAGTATTCCGGCGGGAATTCCGACGCACCACGTCAGTGACACGTCAACGCCACATCAGCGAGTGATCTGGACCGTTGAACGTGTTTTAACAATATCTCGTTCAATTGGTGTCCGATTTCGGCGATCCAGGAGTCAATTCCTACTATTTCGACTATTCCGGACACATCCGTAAGGTTTCTTTTTAAAAAGGCACACTCTTTCCGGTAGTGATTAAAGGGTGTGACATCGACGGTGGTGATCACGTTTTGCGACAACGACGATGACGGGTGGCAGAGAACTTCCAAGATTTGACATCAAAAAGTTCGATGGTCGAATCAATTTCGGCTTGTGGAAAAGCACAATGAAGGATCTTTTGGTGCAGCAGGGCATGATCAGACCATTGATCGGAGAAAAGCATGAGACAACCAGTGCCGATGATTGGGAAGAGCTCGAGATACGGGTCATCAGCACAATTCGTCTATGTCTGGCGAATGAGGTAAAGTATTCGGTGCTGGACAAGACATCACCGAAGGAGATCTGGAAAAAGTTGGAGTAGCGATATATGGCGAAGTCGTTGACCAACAAGTTGTTCCTGAAGAAGCAATTGTACCAGTTGCGCATGGACGAGGGAGATAATTTTTTTGGATAATACCAATGAATTCAACAGGATCTTGACAAAGTTATTGGGGATCAATGTGAAGGTTGGAAAGGAAGATAAAGATCTATTTCTTTTGTCATCATTACCAATCTCATTTGATGGTCTTGTGACAGCACTACTCGTGGGGAAGGAGACATTGAAGCTGGACGATGTGATGGCGTCGCTTGAAGATTCAGAAACATTTCGAAGACCCACGACGCATTCAGGTGATCAAATCATGGTGATGCAAGATGATCAGCGTGGGAGGAGCCAACATCCACAGTCAGGAGGTAATGAATGGCGGCCAAAATCCAGGGGATGTGATCTGAGTGAAATCACATGTTTCTGGTGCGAGAAGAAGGGTCATTATAAAAGAGATTGTGGAGAACGCAAAAGGTACGTTGCTGGGAAGAAAAATGTTGAAGAGGAGGATGCGAACATCACAGGTTTATCTGCAGATGATGAAATCTGCGTGACAATGGGAAGCATGCACTCAGATGAGATAGTTGAATTGGGAGAAGTGCAGTGTCATTACTGCAAAAGATACAGGCACATGAAGCGGGAATGTCGATTTCTAAAGAGGAAGAACGAGCGGGCTCAAAATCCAAAGGATGATGGATGGGTTCTGGATTCAGGGAGCTCGGCACACATATTTACGATGAGAGGTACATTTGATACTTTTTAGCAGGTGCGAGACTCGGTGAGACTATGTGATGGGTCAACATACAAGGTTCGAGGAGTCGGGATAGTGAAATTGAAGACACCCGATGGAGCAGTTCGTAAACTGGCAGATGTGAAATTTGTTCTGAGGATGAGGCAGAAATTGATATCATTGAGTAGCCTCGACGCGAGAGGGTTCATGATTTCCATAGCAAGTTGAGTGTTGGAAGTCTCACGTGGGGATGGAGAAATATTTACTGGGAAAGAGTCTCAAGGGTTGTATCATTTGATGGACACCGCAGTCAGCCCGAGATTGAGTGAAGATGGTGGAAGTGCCACGTCATCTGGAGTGAATAAGTGTGTTCGATTTGGTGATGAAGTTTTCGACACCTGTAAGGAAACTGTAGGTCAAGCTTCTACCCCAAATTGGCTGTGAGGGGGAGATTTGTAGGGACCACTCCCAATTTTGGAGTGATTGGTGGTGTTTTTTGGTTGGCAGCAGGTTTTCTTCAAGCGGCAACCAACCACAGTGGACGAGCAGCCTTCATGGACCACCAGCAGCCTGTAGGGAGGACTTCTCAAGGGTATATGAGCTACCATCTAACAGCCGGAGGAGAGGGATGGACTTGGTTCCTCTATAAAACTGGATGAAAATACTATTGTTTGTACGGGAGAATTCTGGTGTGTACGTGTGGTGTGTGCTGTAATTTTGATGTTCCTCCGATGAGACCAGAGAGATAATATAGATAGGTCACGTTTCTCCCGTGGACGTAGGCAACTCGCCGAACCACGTTAAATCTTGCTTTGATCCGTTTTTCATCCAGTTTTGTGTGTTTAAGGTACCACGCACCTCCGATGCGCCCCAACAGTGTCTCCACTCTACAGCAGCCTTTGAACGATGGTCTAGATCTAACAGCAACACTAACCCATGCTAGTTGTCTAGATCTTGTGATGTGTTCCCAGTGGAGTACATTGATGGAGGAAAATATCCGTTGTAGTGATATTTGGTATATTTACTTCAATGGTGTCAATTGTTTTCATATACCAAGGCTTATTTTACTCCTATAAGAACCAGTATGTGGTTTCTATTATCTCTGGTTAGGAGGCTTCTCTTGTGGATGTCTCACTTGCTATGAACATCCCCGTTAAACCAGTATTGACCCCTAGATATGGAGCATCTTGTGTTGTGATCATCTCTGCTCATGTTGCAGTCAATTTCTTCAAAAGGGAATGATTCGATTGTTATAGGAGGTCTGGATCATGCTTGGAGGCTCTAGATCTTCTGAACATGGTAGTTGTGCAATCTTCTATTTGTGGTTTTTTAGGAAATTGATTATGAGTGAGTTGAGTGTGCCTTCTTCCATTGATTCACGAAGGTTAAAACCGAATGATTCATCAAAGTTGGTGAATGATGAATTATCTCATTCTTTCTTAATTTTCAATGGCTCCGCCACTCAAGGTTTACGTTGAAAGTGTTGCACCACTTATATCAACGAAAATCTGAATGTTGTGTCGGAGTAATTAGAAATTGTTTGTGGGTTTTATAATATGTTGTTCCCTTTTGAGGAACTAAAGATGAGATCATGTGGTATGGGATTGATTTCACTCCAACTGGGTGTTATTCACTTCTGTTAATGGGACCATAATTTTTACTTGTTTGATGTTGGAAGCTAATGTGTCCAATTATGGGTCATGGCCATACCTTTAACTAGATTTTCGTGAATCCCAAAGTTTTTTATGGCATTGCCTATGTAATTGTAATTCCTATAAGGATTGAAAAAGAGACTGAATAGGCTAGGTATGGTCATTTTTCTAGCTTCATGATGGAAGTTGACCTATGCACTACTCATGTTGATAGAGTTTATCTTTCATCAGATTAGGATGAATTCAGTTTGTGCATTGAGTATTTGAATATACCTCATTTATATGTGGTTTTCTAAAGGAATGTTCATGAGGAATGAATCTATAGAATAATAATGTTTTGTTCATATTGTTCTGGTAAAGGACATGAGGAATGATCATGCTTTAAATTGAATAATGTGGGTAAATCGGCTAGACTGGATGAAGTAGGTTGGTATGTATACTCCCCCTAATTGATGGTTTAGGAAACCATGGAGATATTATGTGGTTATCATAATGATTTTAATGCTGGTGGACATCCATACATTTAGCCTAGTGTGAATGTAGGTGATAAACATGTTTTGAAAGTTTTGGAATCCTCTATTGGGATTCATGGCAAGAACAGTAATGAGAAATTTTGGGATAAAATCATTAAATTTGTGGAAAATGTCAAAAAAACATGGTGTTATAATCAAAGGATGGGACACGGTAGTGGAGCATGTGAATGAAGAAGAAATTAAAAGGGTGGCAGATAAATCGTTCATGGATGATAAGAAGATTGCCTCAATTCACTAAAAAAGAAAGAAAACGTTGGATGTTGCTTCTCATGTAAATCCTCAAAAGAAAGTTCTCATGGATGCTAATGGATTTCAAATGGTTCCTTCTCATAAAAAATCTATTTTTATTCCCCATAAATAGGGAAATGTTTCTCATATATATTACAAATCATTGGAGGATAACCTGGTTGGTGAGCAAGGAGCTTGTCTTCCCAAATCATGGAGATGAGGAACACATCCCAAAGGTCATGGTTAAGGGGGTGTGTGTGATGAGTATTTCCAACGCTTTCGTTTGGGTGCACACGTCCGTCTCTGGAGGACGTCAGTGCCGCTTTTTTTTTTGCCCCGCATTCCTGCTTTCCAAATGAGGGTGACATTCGTTCCTTATCCAACGACGTTTTCTCCTTGATCGAAACAGGATGGTGGGATATCAGTTCCTCCTTCTGTGGATTCCTCCTCAAAACTCATTACCTAGTCCAGGTCTCCCTAATAGATTTAATAAGTTGTTCGTGAAACTTTTCACAATGTCATGTTTCCATGGATGCCGGTTAATTAAACTGCTTCTGTCAGGACATTCCAAAGGGTCCGGTCAGGGTAGAAACCATCACTTGGGGGAGTAGTCGCGTCGAGGCATCATTAACGTGTCTGAACGTTGGGGAATTGGTGTGTCTTTCTTTTGTACTTTATTATAGGGCTTCTTGATGGTGCGGAAGCCCAAGTAATCCCATATCGAGCATGGATAATTATATCCCACAAGCATGTATTTGAGGTTTTTTTCAGCTTCCCATGTTAACAGAGGGTATGACGCAAGTTTAACGTCCAGCAGAGACTGATCGGTCTGATCATAACACTAACTGGAGTGGATCATATTGAGGAAACCCCCTTTAGGGAACACCGATATCGGAGCCATCCCATGGGTGGCATCCCATATGCTGTGCAGGGGAATGGGGTTGCATGATCTCAACGGGACGTGGCAGCCCAGATAAGAATCCGGATGGATGATGGAAAGCTACATGGACTGAAGGGGAATGATATGGAGCCATCGTGGATATGATGGTGGTGATGAGATTGAGTCTCGAAGAGACTTCCTACATATCCTTGTTGTAGGGAATCCAAGTCTGTGTAGTTCAGAATGGATGTGTGGGGCTTACACTCTATGCCGCCCAAGGTGGTGGGAGAACCGACGTGAATGAGGTCGAAACGACCAGGTGGTGGGCTTGAACCTTGTAAGGATTCCTACATACCATGCCTTGACATAGATCAAAGACCACGTAGTTCAGATTGGACTCTGGAGAATCGAAGTGAAGAGGGACCATGGTCCAATGGGTGGTGGGCTTGAACCTCATGAGACTTCCTACGTACCATGCCTTGGCATGGATCAAAGTCCATGTAGTTTGGGTAAAAGGGTTGTTGAACTAACATGAAGGGGTGTAGGAACAACTGGATGGCAGGGTCACAATGGCTTACCACTGGATTGGGATACAATTTAACGTCATGTGGGACAGGGGCGTGTCAGAGAACCGATGTGATGACAGACCTTGGCCCAGGTGGATGGTGGGCTTGAATCTCAGGAAGGCTTCCTACGTACCATGCCTTGACATGGATCAAAGACCACGTAGTTCCAATGGGGATGCCGGTGAACCGACGTGAAGGTGGACCGGGGGTCCGACGGGTGGTGGGCTTGAACCCCATGAGGCTTCCTACATACCATGCCTTGTTATGGATCAATGACCACGTAGTTCAGGTGAAAAGGGGGTCTTGGCACAATGACACGAAGATGGTCGGGGCCAATGATTGTTGGGCTTGAACCTCAAGGAGGCTTCCTACATACCATGCCTTAACACGGATCAATGTCCACATAGTTCAGAATGGTGTGTATCAGAGGACCGGCGTGAATATGGACCTTGGTCCAAGGGATGATGGGCTTAAACATCATGGAAGCTTCCTACGTACCATCCCATGACATAGATCAATGTCCTCATAGTTCGGGAAGGGCTTCGTTGGAGAACCGACGTGAAGGTGAACCCGGGGGTCCACTGGTGGTGGGCTTGAACGTAATGGAGGCTTCCTACATACCAAGCCTTAACATTGATCAAAGACCTCGTAGTTTAAGTGTGCAGTTTAACGTCATGCGGGACGAGGGGCATACAATTTAACGTCATGCTGGATGGGGGCATACAGTTTAACGTTATGCTGGACGTGGGCGTATAGTTTAAAGTCATGTTGGACGGTGGCATACAGTTTAACGTCATACTAGATGGGGGAATAGATCTTAACTTCATGTTGTACGAGGGAATACATTTTAACATCATGCTGACGAGGGCGTATAGTTTAACGTCATGCTGGATGGGGTTGTACAGTTTAACGTCATGTTGGACAGGGGCCTACAGTTTAATGTCATGATGGACGAGGGCATATAGTTTAACGTCATGCTGGATGGGGGCATACAGTTTAACGTAATGCTGGATGCGGGAATACAGTTCAACGTCATGCTGAACGTGGGAATTTCCATGGACGATGCTTACTCTAAGCCCACGTGAGTCGTGCTCAGTGTGAGAAAGAAGAGGTAGCAGAGACCTGACGACCACATCGCGAAGGGTGCGTCCGTGAGAAGCGATCAGGGGCTTACGCGTTAGGCAGCCCATGGTGCTGGGACTTATTCCAGGATGGAGGCCTGAAGTGTGAGAATGATCAGAAAAATAGGGATTTGGGACCGAAGAAATGAGGTTCTTCATTCCCTATAACGCCCTCTGCTGGCCCTGGCGGTGAGGATGTAGGGAGGTTCATGGGTACTACCTTCCACAAGAGGGGCTAGGGAGCTTACACCAAGGTGGTTTCCCTTACCGGTGGACAAAATCCACTCCCAAAAGGAGGATATCATCCCCTGTGGGGACCAGGGGGCGTAATGAATGTCCGATCTAGGGGGACCCTGTGTGCGACGCACGAGGTCGGGTAACAGTTTAACATCATGTGTTGAGGATGAGGTGCTTGGCAGTTTAACGTCCTGCAGCTCAGATGAGGTGGGTCTACTCTTCACCCCTAGGGATTACATGACCGATACCCTCTTCCTTTTAGGGAAGGGAAGGCGTCGGCAAGGCCGTGAATAAGTGGTATCGTAGAGCGAACCATCAAGGGGTCCGCTTTAGCGTGGATATGCAAAGAAGAAATAGCGGTTAGCGTGCCTATGAAAATAAGAATTAGGCGTAGAAAAACTATTGGTGGTCTCATCTAGGGTACTTTAAAATCGCATTGTTATAACCTGGAGGGTCGCACCGGAAGATGAATTTCCAAGCAGAGGGGTCCAAAGGCAGGGGCCATGCAGTTCTCGGTTGCTTTGTGTATTCGAGGGCACTTGTGAAGGGGGTGATTCGCGATGTGGGGTGCCTTGACCTTATCATGGGGCAGAGGTGCGAGTGGGAGGTGCTTTGCGAAGTGGAAGGGTGTTCGCAGAGCACTACCTCACAAAGCATAGGTGCCTCGCAAAGTAAGGTACTGTGAAGCAGTGTGCTTCACGAATTATAGTGACGTTTCCATGGAATGTGGATCACGTGTACATGGTGGGTGTTTCGTGAAGCATAAACTCTCTACAACTTCCCGGGTCCCCTTCCTTTTTGAATTCCCTTAGGCTTCGCGAAGGGCATCTCTCTCAGAAGAGGGTCTCAAAACGAGACAAGGCGGAGGCCTATCATGAAGAAAAAAATACCACACGGAGATCATGATTCTTGGAGCGAAGAGTGCTTCGCGATATGGGAGTTGATAAGCTGAAAGGATGGATTTTCCATCCGGAGAGCTCAGGGGGAGATCGGTATTTATCGGCAAGAGGCGCCACGAAGCAGATCTCACGCGGCTCGAAGGGGGCTTGGAATGCTTCGCAGTGGGTCACGAACGTCAATCGAGTTCGCAGATAGGCACCGCCTCCTCTGCATTGCGGCAGGTTCGCTAATGTCACGGGCGTTTGTGGAGAGGTACCGACTCCTGTGATTCGTGGAAGGTTAACGAATGTCAGGGGCGTTCGCAGATTTTATCGCCTTCTCGGCTTCGCGGAGGGTTCGCGAATATCAGGGGCGTTCGTGGAGAGGTACCTCCTCCAGCGCTTCGCGGAGGGTTCGCGAACGTCAGGGGCGTTTGTGGACTTTACCGCCTTCTCTGCTTCGCAATGGGTTCGCGAACATCAGGGCTTTTGCTGAGCATTACCACCTTCGGTGCTTCGCGACGGCCGCGTTGCTTGGGGGGCTCCGCATCAGGGCTTCGCAAGGCAGGGAGCAAGGCCTCTTTTTCTACTTTCATTTCATCAAATATTTCGGCGCCAACATTGAGCCTTCATCACGGGGGCGGTCCACAAGGCATTCTATCTAGAATCAATTCTCACCGGAGCAGCAAAGGCCCATGGATATGTATACCACACTCCATAATAAAAATCACTCTCAATCTGAGAGGAAGTCGAATGAGGAAGGTACACCCTTTGGTTATAGTCATGGTGATGACATTGATGCTTTTGATATGTAACTTTTCCATTTGGGCGATGGTTTCTTCCATTTCTTTACCTCATCTCTTTCATGATTTCTTGTTATTTCTCATTATATTTTAATAACTAGTTAGGATCCTAGGATTTTGGATGGACGTACGTCATATATATTATGAAATAATTATAAAATAATTATAAATATATTTATTATATATAAGTATAAAATTACAAATTTAATAAATATACTTATTATAATCTTATAATTATTGAATTATAATTAATATATTTATTTAAAAATATAATTATAAAAATATATATATTTATTTAAATAATTATAATATTATAATACTATACTTATTTTATTTATAATAATATAATTATATAAATCAATAAATGTATCAAAAATTTATAAATATGTAAATATATTTATAAACATATTTATTATATATATAATTCTAAATATATATATATATATATTTATAATTATAAACAAATAAATAAATATTTATTATATATATATAATATTATAAATAAATAAAATAATATAAATAAATTATTAATATTAGATATTTATCAGTGCTTTCAATTATAGCACTGATAAAACTAGTCTTTATTGGTGATTTTTTGAGAGCACTGATCAATATCTTCCCAATGTAATAAAAATAACCCTAACAAAGTCTCCCTATCTAGAACCTACAAGATTTTGTGGAACTCTACCTATGACATCATCGATCACTACATCCGTTGTCGTCAAACCCTAAATCTTTCACCCCCGAACACTACCATTGTTGCTACTATTAATGTCGGTCACTTCCTCTACTACCACTGAAGCCTATTGTTGTTGTCTAACCCTTTAAAAATATAACGTATGTATTTTCAAAGATTTCTTGTGTTCTCTACGGACTTATTCTATATGTTAGGTTGTCTTAATGCAATTGAATGATCTATACATTGGTGACCAAGGTGAGATCAAGTGGTGTGTAGTGGGGGTTGAATGTTCAGGGTGTGATAATGTGGGGTAATATATTTTAGAGCATAGGGTGATGGGTTAGGTAGTGGAACGATGATGTTTTTAAAATTGTTGAACATTTCACTAATCTCTATGTCCAAGATCAAATATACTGTGGGGATTCCACCAATTTTTAAGAAATCATTTTGAATTCACCTGATAGTGATGTCAAATGGGTTCGAAAGTATTCTTACAACTATTGGTGTTTCCCCAAACATGTGTTCATTTCCACTCGGCACCATAGAGAATCTCCTCTAATACACCATGACACTCTTGATGGAAATGTTGCATCCTTACACTACTCAATTCCACAGATGGTTATATCCCCCCTACACAACTCTCTCTTGGGGATAAGATGAATGGATTACAATCATGTAAAAGTTGATAGACCCTAGATTAGAGATATCTATAATTGGGCCAAATTTTGGAATAAATTCATCTCCAATAATAGATAAAATTCTCCGAATCATAAAATTATAAAATAGTGTTTCATCATCCTCCCCCTTACATTTATTTATTTTCATTATTTTTTGTTTTTCGATATTATCATTTTTATTCTTCGTTAATGAAAATTATTCTATGAGGAAGGAGTACGTAAATAGTGAATTTGTTGGGGGAATGAATAGAATTATAAAACTGACTTGGGTTGTTCCTCAAGTCAAACATCAATTGTATTCATGAAACAACTAGAAGATCCATTGAAGTATATGTTTTTTTGAGACGGTTCATAGACATAAAATACTTATTTTTCAAACACTTTTAGGTTCATATGAGACTCATATAATAGATATAAGTATAATCAAATATTTTGTGTTAATAGTACTTGGGAATTTATTTACTATTTATCAAAGGAGTTGTATTAAGGATAATAATTAATTATAGATTTGGGATTTCTCCATGGTCTAATAATTATGGTGGGTGGCTCCTTCTATATGCTAATTGGTGAGAAATTATAATGTCTTAGATGTTGAATTTTAGAAAAAATATGTTTAATGTTATTCATTATTTTATTACTAGTTAAATTACAATTTTTTTTCTTATTCAAATTCTTTCATGTTTTAATTTCATTATAAAATTTGAAATTGTTAAGAATAATTCTCATCTAGTCTAATGACTCATTTTCCTCCATTTATATTTTAGTTCCTCTAAAAAATTCCCACATCTTATATTTTAAAATGATAAAGATGTATCAGCTTTTGTAATAATAATATTTCACTTCATTTCCTTTCAAATGATTGTTTTATAACAATTTCATCAATGTAGAGGCTTCTACAAAATAGCCTAAAAACATGAAAAAATTCATTTCAAATTCAACAATTCTATATATTCTAATACAGATTTCAAAACATTAATTTTGTACTCTTTAAAATAACCCTTATTTATGATTATTATATAATAATGTTTAAAAAAGTCTTCTCATTATGATCTCAAATATTATTTTGAATGTTTCCCGTAACATTGTTTTTTATGACAATGTCCAAAATGTGTTATAAAAACTTTTTTTTATTTAAATTTATTTTTTCCCTCTATATATAATGGATATATCTCCAAATGTGTTTTCATTCATGAGTGATCCATATAAATTATATTGTAATATAGTTCTTCTAGGAAATTGTGATTTTGATATCAAACAATTTCATTCTTGATGTCATTGGAAAATGTTTTGTATCCCATTTATATGTAAGTTGTTTTTATTATGTGATATATAATTAATTTCATACGACCCATGTACTTATTTTTTATCATTATATGATGATTAGGACCTATATTTCCCCCTAATTTATTTATTAAAGTATAATATCTAATGATATTACTTTGGAAGATAAGTTGTGAATCTCGATCTATAATGGTCAATGAGTTTTTATACATGATAGACTACAGAAAAGGAGTGGTGATGATTGGACCAATATAGGAAATGAGTTATGGTGGTCAATAAACTATGAGTAATAGGTCGTGGTTATTTATTCACTATGTTATGATGGAATTCCTAGATTAACTCGACATATGAAATTATTTTCTATGATTATATATGTGTCAAAGTTTATATTAAACATTTAAATATTATTCTACATGTGTGTAATGTTATCGGGATTATAATTATTATTTATTACACATGATTCACACATTGGGTTTTAGTAAAGGATATATTTAGGAGGAACTAATAAAACAATGTGTGTGATTGATAATTTGGTGATTGTCTTAATTTTAAACAAAATATAGAGATAGATAAAGTGAAAAATATTATTATAATACTTACACAACATTCTCGATAATTGAATAATAATATAAACCATTTCAAACTCCCAAACATTCTAAGTGTGAAACAACTCACCATTGATTTGTTCATGCGACAATACCCTCTAACCGGTTGATTTCAACTTATAAAATAGTTTCAAAGATATGGATAATCATTTATAATTTGGAAGGTATAGTAGATTGATGATGTGTCATTTATTATATTTATAAATTTCCTTCAATAAATTTTTTTTGATCACGTGGGATGATAAGAATTTTTTCATTCATTCAATTACTTTTAAGAAATTCATGAGATCCATCTTCAATTGAACATCATTTGTGAATTTATTTTTTCAAATATTAATATTACCATATAAAATAGGATGGATATGAATAGATAATTAATGGATTTCAATAATATAAAAAAATTTCTATAACCAGGGTATTTCGTTGAAAATAATGGAGTTTGTTTGTGTTTGTTGTCAATCTGCACACAAATGACTAGGGAGTTTTCAAGGAATGCAGTAATACGACAGGGGATGAAAGCAGTATTGAATGTGGCATAGTTTCCCTGTGTTGTCCAAATTTTTGGGCCTAAAAAATCAGGGGTTTGGAAATGGGGAACAGTGAAGGCATGTGGTACATGGTGCAAGCATGTGGTACATGGTGCAGGCATGCAGTATGTAGTGTAGGTAGCGGGAATGGTAAGTGGATTGGTGCACGTAACCGTAAATAGTTTGCAGCAACGGTACTCTATGAATGAATTTAGTACGCCGAATGATGAAGGTAGAAACAAAAAATGGTTCAAAGAGATGGTATGAGGTGAAGGCATGTGATACGTGGATGATGAAGTTTGGAAGGATTGATGTAGTTCGCGAAACATGAGCGGTATGTGGTGGATACAAACTGTATACAAATGGAGTGAATATTGTCCCCCATTGAAAATTTGGGCAAAACCGATTAGTACTTTTTGTGAAGTTTTGTGCCTATTTATGGTATAGTAATATCCTTTGTTAAGGTAGGATATTGGATATTATAATTTCGAGAAGAAATCCTGAGAATTCCTAAGTGTTTTGTGAAGGAAAATATTGTACGTAGAGAGAATCATCCGCGTATGGAAAACAGTCCACTGAAGAGTGTGTGGTTTGCGCTAGATTCACTTGCAGTACGTGGAGGAACAAGGCAGTACACAGAGCTGGATGGTACACAAGAGTGCGGAGAAGTATGCAGAGTAGGGCGGAATATAGAGTAGTGCAGTTCTTGGTGGATTTGGACGGTAAACGATGGAGCTTGATGGTATTCAAAAATAGCAGTGGTACATAGAAACTGCAGTAGTACACAGAACACCCAAGGAAGCTGGAATATTGGCCAAATCAGTTTGTAAAATTAATTTCCATAAATTATCAGTATAAGGGAAAATAAATTAAATATATGGGTGATTACAAAACTTCAACAGGGAATCCATTTATTGTTTAGGATTCATTTTTTAATGATAAACAATTCAAGTGACCTTCATGTTGATAAGTTGAGTGATGATTATTCCAATGCTATGAGCCAGGCAGAGTCAGGAGAAGTGATTCGAGGGACACAATGTGATATCCCTAAAAACCTATAAAAGTAGTGTTCATGCAAACGAGGGACTGTTCTATACTCTTGTAATCCAAATCTTGTAAAGATTAGTGGTTCTGGTAAGACCGACACACTGTCGGTGTATGCTGCTTATATGTATCGCATAGTGGTGAACCAGGTAAAATTGGTGTGTCGTTGTTTTGCATGTGCTTGTTGATTTCAAACACATTCTCTTCAAACTGGTTTAATAGGTTGCTACTAATGTGAGAACACGATCCATTAGTCTAAAAGAAGAAATTGGAATCCTGATTCACCCCTTCCCTCTTAGGGTGTTACGGGGTCCTTCATGTAGTATCAAAGCATAAAGGATGCTAAACTTGAATTAGCATTTTGCTTTCATTGGGTTTCTAGTCAATGTTATGGGATTTCTCCACTTAGATGGAATTAATTTTCAAATATTAAAAAATAAATTGAGATATAACCTAAGATCTCATGGAATGGAAATCTTATTTGATACTGGACTAGGAATACAAGTCATTGATTCTACAGGACTATCGATGACAGATACTGACATGAAATTATTTGATTCTGATTTTAAACCACTAAATTCTCTCACTACAACCCTTTTTGATCTTATTTATATAATGGTAATGAGTTCCATTTCTTCCATGTCGATGTGGGATAAATTGGAAAATATTTATGAAGGATATAACAATGTGAAGGAGGAAAGACATCATGTTCTACACAATTTGTTTGATAATATGACAATGCACCTTGATGAGAATGCAATCTCCTTTAATCTTATTACTGATGTTGTCGAAGAAATATACATTCTAGGAGAAGAAATATAAGAAATTTCCAGACTGAAAAAAATCCTGAGAAGAATTCCATTTCTTTATAATGCAAAGGTGTCATCTCATAAGGAATGATATCTCTCCAAACCATATGTGGATGGTCTTGTGATCAATCTATCAGCTTGTGAAATAAGAATCAAACTAGAATAAGATATGACTCATGTGATCCCAAAAATGGTATTCAAAGTCATGAAAAAACTAAATGATTCCACATATACCAGTGATGTAGATGATGAGAAAAATGAATCTCTTAATATAATTTTACGAATCTCAAGATGGGAATAGGGAAATTTGAAGGAAAGATACCTCTGGGTTGTTTTCGTTGTGGAAGAGTTGGGAACGTTGCCTCTCTGTGCTCAAGAATGTTTTATGATGATGAATGAATAGTTGAAAAAATGGGGAAGCCTTAGAAAAGATTCTTAAAAATGGGAAACATAAAATTTTTAATGAAATTATAGAAGATGAGTTTTTCTTGTGAATAGGAAGATGAGGATAATGAATTTTCTACGGAAGAGGAACTAGAATTTAAGACTGGAAACCAAGACTCCATGATGGCTACCATTGAAAAGATAGACCCATTGGTAGATAAAGCTATAGATCATTAGTTGAATACTAATTTCATTCCCAAGTTGCAATATAAATATGCTTTTGGTGTGATTTAGATTAAATATAAGAGGTGTAATAAGTGGAATGAAATGGTGGAGGAATCATCATAATATATTGATCAGTTGGAAGAAGGAATTGAACGAATGGAAGAAGTGGTAAAAGTTAAACCATCATTTATAGAATTCATTGATGATGTTGTGTAACTAAATCTCAGAATTGAATAAAAAGAAAAGGTTTTCAATGACCATAACTCGATACTGGAGGAGAATTCCATGACCATTGAAGGACTCGAAGAAGAATTTGTTACTCTAAGAAGTAAACTCATAAGTGAATAAATTTAAAGTGAAGCAAATAAGAAAATAAAATTTTGAAGGTTATCAGATGATGAGCTTCCAGAGAGAGAAAAACATGTATTTGATGGTGTAGAAAAGGACTTAAATGATCAGAGACCCACATTCATGGGAAGTAATGGAATTGGTTGTCATGCCGAAATGTCATATGCTATAAATAAATTGGACCATAATATATGAAAGATAAAATTTCATCATGTTTAAACACCACCAGATGTTCTGAAAAATAAATCCATAAATAAAACTAAAAGGATAATTAATAAATATATTAGAGTCGACTGAAATGATAGGTAGTCAAACTATTTTCCTGAGTAAGAATGCATGAGGAGTAATAAAATTTATATGACATTTGTTGTCATGAAGTGTCAATTTTGTGGATATCTATGTCATACCATGTCATACTGCGAAGAGTCAAGGAGCTATATGAATGGGGAAGAGTTGGGAGTTCAACAAAGGAGAACATATTCATATCCTACTTCTTAGACAATAAATAATTTCTCTGGATTTTGTTTTCACTTTTCTATTTTTTGGCCATAAAGAT
Organism: Viscum album; assembly: GCA_963277665.1. Lineage (NCBI taxonomy): Eukaryota > Viridiplantae > Streptophyta > Magnoliopsida > Santalales > Viscaceae > Viscum > Viscum album. The sequence continues at coordinate 1,359,426,810 of OY728162.1, read as the reverse complement.
ATGTATTGCAGGAAAAGGTAGGATAAGAGAAAGGCTTTCAATACATAGTAATGGGTCAATACACATCAACCAGATGGTGTTTGTATTTCAATATATTTTTATCCTTTAGAAGAATAAATTTAATATGAAGAACCCGTGTACATGGAATAGAGCATTGAAATACCATCATCGTCCTACACTCAATCCGATATCTCATGGATTGAAAAGAGGAAAATGGAAAAGTCTATTTTTTCAAAAGTATCCCTCAATGATACAAAGATCAAAAGAACATGGATTCTTGAATGTGGAAGGTCATCCCATATGACGGGTAATGTACACCTATTAACGAATTTCATGACAATGGTCGATGGAACCGTGAGGTTCGGTAACTATGTTACTTTGAAGATAAAAGGATGCGTAAGTATTGTTCTATCTAATGGAGAGATGAAAAAAATAAAGTTTTTTATGTGGACTATATGAAATAGATCTTATTAGTGCAATTCAACTCAGTGAATCATGTCTTATTGTGACATTCAATCAGAATGGTTGTAATGTAAGAGGTATTCCCAGGAATTCGCTCATGAAATACTGTATAATAGATGATAATTTATATCAAGTTGACAGCAAAGGGAACATTTGATAATTAATAGTTGAATATAAAAACAAATTATGGAATTGAAGATTGGGTAACATCAATTAGAAAGACATGGAAAAGCTATTTAATATGAATATAGTCATTGATATCCATCATATATAGAGTGAATGAGAAAATAACTGTGATTCGTGCATGTGAGGGAAACTGGCATGCAGTTCTTAATGACCAATATTGAAAATATAATCCAAACACTTGACCGCATCCATATAGATGTATGTGGCCTAATAAATGTTGTTGTAACAAATTGAAAAAATTAATTTTACCTTTTCATTGATGATTTTAGTAGAATGGCATGTGTTATCATTATACACAAGAAATGGCAAGTATATGATTGCAATAAAACCTATATTTGAATCGCCGGGAGTGATACTGGATGAAAGATAAAAGTCCTACTATCTAACAACATAGGGGAATACACATTCATTTAATTTGAAAATTACAAAGAGAATCATGGTATACAACATGAGGTGCCATATGTGAGAACTCCATAGAAAAATGGAGTTTTTGAGCACATTAATCGACAATTTGACAACATGGCTAGAACTTTTTTGATTGAGAGTTGTATTCCATGACATTACTGGAAAGAGAAAGTACAAGAAGTAGTGTATATTCACAATATAATAGGGTTATATATGGGTGATAAAAATTCACCCAATGAATTCTGTCATGGAAGGAATCCCTCTTTGAAATTTTATAGTGTTTTCTGAAGAAAATGTTTTATACAAAACAAAGAAGGGAATCAAGGGAAGTATGGAGACAATGTTGATGATGTAATATCTCTTAGATACTCAATGAACAACACAACCAAAAAGTTCTTGAAGAAGAACATTGGAAGAATTGTGGAATGAAGATATGTAATGATCATTGAAAATAAAAACACTAAGGCTTAATGAAATCTTATGCTAATGAGGTAGAAGATAAGGATGGTTGTGAACAAGGAACAAATGTTAATACAGACGTAGAGGAAGGTGTGAAAAACTCTCAGGTGTCTCATAATGATGTTGACTCTGATGAAGAATCAGAAGAGGAGGACATAGCTGGAGATAATTTTGAAGAACTGCAAAGTAAAAAATCGATGATAAGAGATTGATTAGTCTAACATTATCATGGATCGGAATGCACCTACATAGACAAAGAGAATAACGAATAATGCACATTATTCATTTCTATTAGTTGTGCAACGATTATCATTTGAAGAGGCTACAAAGGACGTTTCATGGCTAAAATAAATGAATGAATTGTTAGATAATATTGACAAAAATCATACATATGAACTTTTCAAAAGACATAAAGGTCACAATGTAATTGGTATAATGTGAATTTTCAAGAAAAAATTTAATGAGCATGGAATTGTGAACAAAAATAAGGCTTGATTGGTCTTTATAGTATATTCACAAATCAAATGAATTGATGTTGAATATACATTTTCTCCCATAGTGATACTGGAGTCAATTAGGCTATTTTTTTCCATGGAAATCCAAAGTTGTTTTAAAGTGTGTCAAATTGATGTCAAGACAACATTATTAAAAATATTTTTAGAGTAACAAGTCAACATTGAATAACCTGTAGGTTTTTTATTGGAAATGATGAACTGAATGTTTTCAAATAAAAGAAAGTTCTCTATACCATGAAATAGGCACCACGAGTGTGATTCTCTTGGTTGGAATCATATCTGAGAAAGTGTGAGTTAATAAAAGGAGTGGATCACAATATTTATGTGAATAACTCTAAACATGATTACTTCATGGTATTGGTATACATTGATGTTATTATTTTTGGAAGAATATGATATAGATCAGTGGATTATTTTCCAATCACATGAAATCAGAGTTTTAAAAATCTACGATTAGTGAAATCACATACTTTTTAGGGTTTTAGGTACTTCAGAAGAACAAATACAGTTTCATTTATCAAAAAAAATAAGCGAGATAGTTACCGAATAAATTCAATATGCATGATTCCAAACCAACGTTGACTCTGATTTCAGTTGAATAAAATCTCAGAATCATGAGGAAGGGATTTATTTGGATCCCACAATGTACAAAAGAATCATTGGAGCCTACTATACCAGACAACTAAACCTCCAGATATTATATTTGAAACATTTATTATGGCCCAATTTCAGAGTTATTCGAAAGAAGTACATAAGGCGGTAATGAAATGAATCATGAGATACAATCAAGAAACAAATAATTATGGAATTTACATTTCTGCATGAAGAGTTAGTGAACTATCAACATTTTTTGATGCAGACTGGGCTGGATATTTAGTGGAATAAAAGTCTACTAGTGGTGGAGCATTCTATATAGGGAATAATTGTGTGGGCCTCTTAAGTAAGAAACATTAAAGTACATCACCTAGTACTGCTGAATCTCAATACATATCGTCTACCAATGTGTGCACTCTGATACATTGGATGAAGAAACAGCTAATTGACAAAGGTGATGAGGTGAAACAGCCAATGGTGATTTACTGTGACAACTAGAGCACAATTTAAATTACAAAAAATCCAATTTAGCATTCTCATACAAAACATATTGAGATTAGATATTACTTCATCAATGAAAATATTGAACAAGGGGTGATAAAAATGGACCATGAGGGAAATGATGAGAAAGTGGCTGACATTATGACTAATCCAATTTCAGCGGCTGTGTTTGAGATGCATTAGTTGGACCTTAGTGTTCAGTCGCCTCGTAGTGCATAATGAGGTTACAAGATTCCCCTATCCATAGTTGTTTTAACTATTTCTAATCTATTTTTTTGAAATTATGCAGGTTTATGAGGGAGATACAATCCAAGGGGAGTATTTTTTTTAAATCTACAAGCCAATATTTAATTCATTGGGTTTATTTCCAGTGGGGGAGAATCGATAAATTCAATGGAGAGTGATTTCGATACATGAAAGATGGATAATAGAAAAATACAGACCTATAACTATTAGTCAAGAAAAAAAGAAAACAATGAGAACTCCATTCTTGTCCTCTCCCTTGTCTTCTACAACAAGCACTACTCACGTAGGCTTAGAGTGGTGTCTATTTTGTTTCATTAATGTTCAGGTTTTGATCATGGTTGGCGCATTAGTGAATTTATCTAGAGATTTATAACAATGCCAAAGGGGGAGATTGTTAGATGCAAGGCTATTCGATGATAACAATGGAGTTTGGTTTGTGTTTTTTTCATTCTTCACACAGATGACTAGGGAGTTTGCAATGAATGGGGTCATATGATTGGGGCTGAAAGTAGAATTGATGTTGGCAATGTTTCTTAGTGTTTTACAATTTTTTGGACCTCAAAAATTGAGTGTTTGGAAATGGTATGTGGTTAAGGCACATGGTATGCAGTGAAGGCATGTGGTACGCAGTGCAGGAACGTGGTACATGGTTCAAGAATGTGTTATGTAGTGTAGGAAGCCGGAACGGTACATGGAGTGGTGCGCGGAACCAAAAATAGTACACAACAACATTACATGGTGAAGGAATTCGTTTTGTGGAATGTCGAAGGTTGAAACGAAAAATGGTTCGCAGTGATGGTACGTGGAGAAGGCATGCAGTACCTAGAAGATGAAGGTTGGAATGATTGCTTTGGTTCATGAAATAGTAGTGGTATGTGGGGGTGGCTAACAAAAGGTAGATGGAGTGAAGATTGTACCACATTGAAAATATGGGTTAAATGGATTAGTGATTTTTTTGCGGAGTTTTGTGCCTATTTAATGAATATTAATCCCTTTTTTTGAGATGCTATGTCTGAGTATGATATAATCTATAAAACCAATTGTAAGATAAAATTAAGAATGAGATACTCAGATATAAGAGGGGGTAAATTGTACCTTTTAAAAATTCTTTTGGATCTTTTAATGATGGTTATCTTTAACAGTGTTAAACAAGATAATTCAAAAGACCTCTATAAGTACTAAACATTTGCTAGATTCCGGAAAAGTGATTCCGAAAATTAAACATAGGAATAGATTACAAGGATGACGATTCTACCATAAAGCGTATAGAATCGAACTAAATTAGAGTACAAGAGTAAGGAAGTATAAGAATGTATTCTTTCCTTAACAATTAAAAATGTAGTGGAATAACTTGTAACAAAAACAAGTAACAAGATTAAGTCTTTTAAACCAAAGAGACTGGTATCCAACAACCTTGGATAAAGGTCCATTGATTTATACTTTCAAGAAAGTCAATCTTACCCACACCAAGGTAAGCCCTCGATACGATGATTGGAGTGTGTTTTGATATCCCTGCAAGCCCTCAACCATCAGGTAGTCGGAACCTCTGTCTTCCTCGGTAAAGAAGTCCTCAACTTCAAGGTGTTTGAACCTCTGTATTCCAATCCCCAGAAGACCATGATTGTACACAGCAACAATCCGAGCCGCACGAAGAAAATATTCACAAGGAAAGGTTTGAACAAGCTGTTCAAACATTATGCACGAAGCTTGAGAGATGATAAGAGCCTCTCTCTCTATAAATCACATCAAAATCATGTAAGAACATTTGTCAAATTAATGTATCAAAAGTATTTAACACTTTCAAATGATATCATATTTATATGTGAAGCTCCAATGGTCGGATCCCTCCTCCAACGGTCATTTTCTTCCTCGAATTTTGGAGGGACCTGTACACGTGTCACTCAAACAACGGTTATTCAATAACTGAAAGCACGACATAATTTTATAAAAAAAGTGTAAGTATAACAAAACTGATATTCAGAATGGATTAAAAATGTTCGAAATGGAAAAAAGTTAATGTTCGGAATGTAAGTAAAAATGAATTCGGAGTCTGTAGTACTATGAATATTCAGATTTTGTTTTGTAGAAATTCAGAACCTGAATTCTGTAGAAATCCGGAGTCTGAATTTCAAGGAAATTCAAAGCCTCATTTCACTAGAATACAGAACCATGACATACAATGTAAAGGAGTCAATGTTCATGAGAATATGAAGTTATAACTCATCAGAGTTCAGATTCTCAATACAGAGAAATCAAAACCAGAACATAGATAAGTTCGTAACTAGAATTCAGAGTCGAACATTACATAAGTTCGTAATCAGAATTTAGAGTCGAACTTTTCATAAGTTCGCAATCAGAATTCAGAGTCGAACTTCAGGAGAGTTTGTATCCATAATTTGGAGTTGAACATCATGAGAGTTTGTATCCATAATTCGAAGTTGAACTTCATGAGAGTTCATATCCATAATTCTTAGTTGAACTTCATGAGTGTTCGTATCCAGAATTCGGAGTCGAACATTATGAGAGTTCATATCTTGAATTCGGAGTTGAACATTATGAGAGTTCGTATCCAGAATTTAGAGTCTTAAATAGAATGAATCATATCTAAGTATTATATGATTCTGAGGTTTTGGACTAAAATCCGAATTTTATACATAGATAAATTTATCATATGAAAAATGAAATCAAGGAAAGGGTAAATTTCCTTGGGAATGAAAATTTTCCTTATAGAAGTAAAACAGGGGTAAAATAAGATTTTCCTTAAAATAAGGTGTTTCTGATTTTCAAAACAATTGGAATAGTAAATTCATAACGATAACTCAATCACTTAAAAATATCCCCCTTTATATGAAGGAATGGAATAGTCATAAGGAAAACATTCTTGACTCAACAATCTCCCCCTTTTGGGAAAGCACAAACATCCTTACGAAAAAGAATGTATGGACTTAGAATAAATTTCCAGATGTTGAAATTAAAACTTATCTCTCTTTGTTTATGGACAATAGTGAATATGAATAACTCCCCCTTAGGCTTTGAAACTCTAAGGATTGTATTCTAGATTTACAGAATGATAAATTATATTATAATGTATAAATATTTGTAATAAGAACTCCCCCTTACATAAGGATAGTTCTTATTTACTTAGAAATATTTATTCTCCAGTTTAGATTTTTCATCTCTTCTATAGAATTGTTTTTCCTTCTCCCCATTTGTGATTTTCCAAAATATTTGAGGGAATGGAAAAGAAATAAAGTACCTAAAACATTAGTAAAGACAATGAAATAACATAAGAAAAGATAAATCCATTAATATTGAAAGTATTAGTAAAAGGTAAAAATACAAAAAAAGAGAGAGATGAGTGGTCTATTTGGTTTCTTTTTTCCTCGGCAATTAGCATCTTGAAAATCATATTCAACTTCTTCAACTCTTGATGATATTCCTCATCTTGCGTTTCTAATGCCTTAATCATGTCTTCCTAAGCTTTCAGGACATATTCCTGAGCCTTCATGGACTCTTCCTGAGACTTCAACAATTCATCTTGCATTACAAGCTTTTCTTGCATGTCGCTCAGAAATCCTTCTCTGTTTTTAGGCTTTGAACAATATAGCTCAACTTACCATTTTCGATCATTTACATCCTGAATCCAAGAACATTGTTCTAGACATAGCATTTCCTGAAAACTGTTTAAAATATTCTTCATTTTGGTATCCTCGGAATAATAATATTTTTTTCACATCATTCTGAAACTGATCAAGCTCTCTTGGACCTTCACCAATACCCTTCGACCATCTGGTAATCTTCTTGTAGGAATTTCTACGGTCTTCATAATTGATTAATTTTTTTTTAAATATACCTCAACCTTGACACATTTGTCCATCATCATAGATGTGGATTTTGATTTCTGATTTATGGAGTGTTGAAGCATCTGGAATCTAGACTCAATTGTTGGAAAAATAGGATTAGTATCTACCAATTACTTCCTGGACTGGACAACAAAATCATGTCCCAATGCAGACAACTCTGAATCAAACAATTTAGATTAAGATGGTTCTTCCTCCAACTCTACCAACTTCTTATTTGAGGATCCTCCAGCTTCTTTCTTCCTCAGAATGTCTTTCATTGGGGTGTCAACACGACCTTTCTTACCCATATCAATTTATGGTTTGGCTTCCTCATCAAGAGATTCCTCCTCACTTCCGGATTATTGTACAATCTTGTCTTCATCAGGTATTTCTTTCTGAGCTCCAACTTCAATATCCTTGGGAAGAATGAAGTCATGATTATGACTCTCTTCTGACAATTTGTTCACATCTTATTCTTCTTCTTTCTCATCAATTGTATGTGTAACAAGTCTATAAGATCCTTCTTGAGAAGTCTGGAGTGAGAATTTATGAGATGGGTTTCCCTTATCTTGATATTCTTCGACTTGCTTAATTACATCTTTATAACTACCACTCATCTCATCTTGCTGAATTTCCTCCACAACTATTTGAACTTTCTCCATCACTTCTTTCTCAACTTCTCTCTATTTAAGATTTTACGAAGTCTTATTACCTGGAGTCTCATGAAATTATTCCACCAGAAATGATTTCGGAAATGGAATATTCTCGGAATCAATTTCATCATCCCTCAGAATGGATTGAAAAATTTCGGCCTCAGTCATTTTCTTCTTCAGCTTCTTATCTTAAGCCTGCTTCTCTAACTCATCATCAGCATTTTCTTTCAAGGCCTTAGCCTTAGCAGGATCCAAACTAAACTACTGGTCCCCTTCTTTTCTAGACATCTTTACCTCCCCCACCTTGCCACCACCTCATCTAGGTAATCCTTTTGCTTCATTGGTTTATGAGGTGCAGACTGGACTTTTATTAGATTTGGGGGTTTTATCATCAACTTCCACTTCCTTCGGCTTTCTCTTCTTTCTATCCTTCTTTGATGGCCCGACTCTCTCAATATTTTCTGGAATGGGTTCTACCTCCTCCTCTGGCAGATCTAATAAAAAAACAACTTTCATCCTCTTAATGGTGTCATCACTTATCAACATAACCTTACAATTTCTCGGATTTGAGCCGCATGGGATCTTGAAAGACTCAAGACACTGAATAACCAGCTTAGAAAGAAATGATGGATACATAATTATTTGAGCTCTAAGATTTCAAATCTTGATATTCTCTAGAGTGATGTGGATGTGTCTCATGATATTCTCTTTCCTTAGATTTACAATGAAATATAGGATATACATATCACTCTTCATTAGTGTATCCTTATCTCTCTTCCATGGAACAATGAATCCTTACACCCAGAGCTGCTGAATATGATTATTTTTTGAATGATGAGTGATCTTATTTTTAGTGGAAATATCAGAGAGTCTGAGTGTTTTCATAGCCTCCACTTTGACAATGCATCGCTGAACATCTGGCAACTTTTGAGAGAAAAACTCAGCCTCTCCCTCGTAGGGTATTCCAACCAATCTGGCCACCTTGTTATAGGATAAAGCACATGTATTCCCATAGCATTTTAATGAGAACCTCTCCCGTCCATCTTCATTGAAGAAACTCACTAACTCATAGAACTCTAAGATAAAATACGGATAAACATCATCTTGAGCTCGAGTCATAGATATGGAAACACTCTCTCATCCGTTGAGCTTGATGTTCTGGGAGATGAATGAGTCGTACTTGTTAAATAAATTTGGATGCGCCATCATCTCCCTATAGATTTTCCATTTAGCAATCAGCATAACTGAGAAATTTCCTTAGAAGGCACTTCTGCAAACATTCGGAATCTAGAACTTCTGAGGAATTTGGAACGATATTTTGTAAAGGGTCAGAGATTAAGCATACTCAATCTTGATAAACAATGTGGGACAACCATCGGGGGACCCTTTATATAGGTGATGGAAGTGACCTTTCATCTTCCAAATCCAATCTAATGGTTGATAATTCTTCAGATCTGATCGGATGGTTGAAATAATTTCCGCAAGGAAAAAATTTGTTGAATCCAATATTTTGATGTTTTGAGAGAAAACATATGGATTTATGAAAAAATTCAATCTGAGACATTTTAAAAACAAAATAAAATATGGACAATGAAATAATGATTAAAAAAACATAAGAACGAAATTATACCTCTTGGATTAATAGAAAAGATACTTGTAATTGGTGATATTCTTCTTGAACAAACAAATTTGACTACGAAAAACAAACTTATTATGAGAAAACCACTACGAAAATTTTCAGTATGAAAAAGTTCATTAAGAAAATTTCAGAATGAAAAATTCTCATTACGGAAACTTCACTTCCAAAATTTTCATTACAAAAATTCAAGGTCTGAAGGATTTCATTATGAAAACTTCAATTCTGAAAATTTCATTACAAAAATTCAAGGTTCGAAGTATTTCATTACAAAAACATCAGTTCTGAAAATTTTCATTACGAAATTTTCCATTACGAAAATTTACATTATGAAAATTTTCATTCAAAACAATCTTCGAAAATTATAAAAAACATCTTGACGAAAAATTTGAAAATCTAAATTAAGAAAAATATGAAGACATCTTTACGAAAAATATGAAAACATCAATAAAAAAAATATGAAAATATTTAATAACAGATGTAGTCTCCCTTTGAAAAGGAGTTTATTACTATGTGGAGAATGGTTCTACAAGAATTTAATCACGGAAGATTATATTATGGTTATCATTTCTAACTTCTATTTAATGTATTCAAATATATCGGAGGGTAATGATTTTGCGAAAATGTCAGCAAGTTGATCTTGTATTCTGATGTAATGAAGAATGATATCTCCTTTTAGTGTGTGATCCTTATGATAGTGATGTCTAATATCTATATGCTTTGCACGAGAGTGATGTGAAGGGTTTTTACTAAGGGAAATGGAACTTGTGTTATCACAAAAAATTTGAGTCTAAGTAAAACTCAATCCATAGACTGTGAGTGTGTGTTGAATCCACAATACTTGAGCACAACAACTTCCAGCTGCTACATATTCTGCTTTAGATGTGGAGAGTGCTACTGATTGTTGCTTCTTGAAAAACCAAGAAACTAATGAATCTCTTAAGAAATGAAAAGTTCATGTTGTACTCTTTCTATCCATTATACACCCACCAAATTTTGCATATGAGAATCTCTTTAAAACAAAATCATTTCTTGAAATATAAAAGAGTCCTAAATCCATGGTTCCCTTTAAGAAGGGAAAACATCTTTTCACTACCTATAAATGGTATTCCATAGTATTGGATTGATATCTTGCACATAAGCACACTGATAACACTATGTCTGGTCGACTAGCGGTCATGTAATGTAAACTTTCTATCATAACTCTAAAAGATGTTTGATCTATGGGTTTCCCAGTATCATCAAGATCAACTGTGTTTGAGGTACCAATAGGAGTACATATACTCTTAGTGTTGCCATACCCATATTTTTTAGAATATCATTAATATAATTATGTTGGGATATGTAGATTACTTCTGGTTTTTGAAGAAAAAATCTTGTAAGTCTATCATACCAAGCTCGAGGGGATTTTTAAAGGACATACAAAGCTTTGGGAAGTCTAAAAACATGATCTAGATGTTTTGTATCTCCAAAGCCAAGAGATTGTTCAAAAAAAAACTTCCTCTTGAACATAACCATTAAACAAATCACATTTCACATCCATTTGAAAAATTTTGAAATTGAAGAATGCTACAAAGGCAAGTAAAATACGAATATATTATTGTCTAGCTAGTGGAACATAGGTTTTTCATAGTCGATTCCTTCTTTTTGATTATATCCTTTAGCAACCAATTTAGATTTATTACTAACTACGACTCCATTTTCATCACACTTATTTATGAATACCCATTTTACTCCAATAACATATGTTCCCTTTGGTATTTCAACCAAGGTCCAGACTTTATTCCTTTCGAATTAATTTAGTTCATCGTGCATGGATTTAATCCAATCATCATCACCTAATGATTCGTCAGTTATTTTTGGTTCTAATTGGGAAAGGAATTCTAGGTGTTCTACTTCATTTCTTAAGAAACTTCAAGTCCTTACAGGTTGATTTACATCACCAATGATACTATCACTAGGATGATTCTTGAGAAACGACTGATTAGGGTTTTGTAAGACCTGTTCATCAACATAGGGTAGGAAATATTCTAGGGAAATGTTTCAGAAGTATCATCTTGAACATTTTCCATATCAGCAGGATTGTCTATTAAAGGTTGATAATAAGTTTTTGAAAACACATTTGAATAAGTAGGTTGGAGTTGTTTAAAAACAAAGGGATCAGTTTCATCATATTTTACATGTAATGTCTCTTCAATAGTTCAAGTGTTTTTGTTGGAAACTCTATAAGCCGTAGAAGTTGTGGAGTAGCCTAAGAAAATTCCTTCATCATATTTTGGTGCTAATTTGTGTAAGATATAATTAGTATTTTGAATGAATACCTTGCATCCAAAAACCTTAATATAGGAATGTCAAGGTTTTCTACCATTCCATAACTCATAAAAAGTTTTTTTAAGAAAAGTTCATACAAAAACTCGATTTATAGTTTAACAAGCAGTACTTATAGATTCATCCCAAAAATGATTAGCTTAAGAATACTCACTCAACATGGTTCTAGTTATCTCGTGATGAATTATTTTTTTATTTCAAAAACAACATTTTGTTGAGGTGTTCTAGGTGTTGAGAATTTGTGAGTAATACGTTTTCAACTACAAAATGTTTCGAAATCAGAATTTTGAAATTCTTCTCCATGATCACTATGAATAGTTATCAATCGAAGTTTTTTCTCATTTTTAACTTGGGATCTAAAAATTTTAAAATAAGAAAATGCTTCAGTCTTCTTTTCTAGAAAATAGACCCATGTGAATCAAGTGTATTCATAAACCAAGACAAATACATAATATTTTCCCCCAATGATTCCAGTTTGTGTAGGACCAAAAAGATCCATATGCACAAGTTGTAATGCATTAGTGGTTTTGACGTCACCAATGGAAATAAAAATATATTTATGTTGCATTCCATATTGAGAAGGTTCATAGACTTTTGAAGAATCAAATCTATTTTCCGGTAGATCCTTAACTAATATTTTCTTAGAAAGTTTGCATAGGTTCTTAATGTTATAGTGTCATAACCTACTATTCCAGAACCAAGAATGATCTTCCATTGCACTAAGGCAAGGTAGGTATTGGCTCATAAGGTCTTCTATGTTTAGTGTGTAACCATTCCCTTGCCTATGGGCAGAAGGAATAAACTCTTCCTTGGAATTGTGTACTATGCACTTATCATTTCTGAAATTCACAAGGTAGCCTTCATCACATAATTGACTTATGCTAATGAGGTTGTTCTTAAGACCCTTAACATATAAAAAATTTTAAATTAATGTTTTTCCAAGAAAAAAAATGTTACCTATACCAATAATTTCTCCCTAACAATTATCTCTAAAAGTTACCTTTCCTCCATTCATTTTGATAATCTTTTCAAAATAGTCTTTGTTACCAGTCATATGCTGGGAACAACCACTATCCATGTACCATGTATTACTTTTGGTACTTTCCCTATTTTTTGGAAAAAAAATGAAAATTTAGGTTTTCTGAATCTAGACATGCTTGGATGTTGAAATCTCACAAAGTTATATTTTGGGCACCCACATCTCCTTAAAAAAATAATCTTTATGAAAACCTAAAGATTTGATTGTGTTTAAGGAACAATTCTTTTCCTAGTGACCACCACATTGACACATTGTGCAGAATGGGGTACTTTGAGGAACACAGTTATTGTTACTAAAAATCAGTTTATAACTTGTATAACCAATACCAGAAGTATTCCTTCGAGGTAAAATTTGTGAATACATTTTATCAAAATTTTCCATACCTATGGTAATGTTTGACAAACTCTTCTTCAAGGAAAAAATTTCAGATATGAGTTTGATAAAAAGGTTCTTATCTGAAAAAACGTTTGTTTTTGAAATAGAGCTAGCCTCGAAAACTTTTTTTCTTAGAAATTATGTTTCCTAGATCATTAGAAATATTACTCTTCTCAGAATTTACTTCATAAAGACGTTTTGAAATACATTCAAAATCAGCATTTTTCTTATCATGATCATTATAAAGATCTAATATTTCCTTAGCAAAAATAGTATTCCTAGAATTTTCCTTATCATGCTTTTTCATGTGATTTTAATTCTCATTCTCAAGGAGTTTAGCAAAACTAGATAATTTTTCATAGGAAGGTAAATTATTATCTTTATCAGAAGAGGATTCTTAATCTGAAGAGTTATAATATTTACGATAATTAGAATTTTAAGAAACATTGGTCATTGATTAAACATTGTGCAACTTATCCATCAAGAAATGATTATCAATAGGTAGCTTGGATATAAGACCAAGATTATTTTATCTAGAAGATTAATAATCCAAATATTCATTTGAAGTGTCTCAACCACTCGCACTCCAAGTGTCATTGGATTTCAACACTTTTTTAGCTTTACACTTGTAATACCTCTTTTTGTTTTTCATAGGATGTCTTTACTTTATTTATTTTCTATTGAGCATAGGGAAGTCAGGTCTTATGTGTCCAACTCTCTTACATTCATATCATGTATCTTCTTAATCTTTCTTGTCTTTCCTTTCCATATTTTTATATATGGATATAATGTTTCTCTGTCTAGTTATCTTGTTCATCCTTCGAGCAAGATTTTCTAATTCATTTTCAGAAGATTCACTGCCAATGGATTCAAAATTGATAACAACTTTCTTATATGTAGATCTGTTCACTCTCTCAGGAGTCTTTGCTTTCATATGATTGGAAGTAGTGGTAAACGCTACACTGCCATTTCCATTCTTCGTCTTTACTATATAATCATCTCTCTTCATTCTACTATCATGTGGAAGAAGAGTTCCAAATAGCTCATCAAGGGTAATATGAGTAACCTTTCTATTTTCATCAATAGCAGTCCTTTAAGATTCCCAATCATTCTGAATGATGTCGATGATCTTGTCAACAAGAGCTTCTTCATCAAAACCTTTCTCACCCATTGATTGTAAACTGTACACTATAGTCATGAATCTAGGTTTCACTTTAAATATGGGTTCATCATAAGGAAAACTAAAACCATGATATTCAGATCTAAGCATGGATCTTCTTATCTCAATTACTTTGGAAGTTCCAAAGTGAGTAACATCAATTTTATTCTATATATAATTTGTTGCTTCACAAGAGGAAATTTTTCTATATGTATTTCTAGTCATTGAGCAATATAAAGTATTGTGTACCTTATAGTTCTATTAATATTCATGTTTTTCATGATTTCTAAAGGCACTTACTTCTTTATCAGGGATCTTGTATCCACCAGTAAGCATCACAAAATTTTCAACCCCAAAGTGGGTAATTAAAGTCTTCATACGATCTCTCCAATATTTGTAATCATTACGATAAAAAATTGGTGGTCTGGTTCGATTGAGATTGTCTATGGAATCAACAATGATTCCTTCCGTCTTTAAGAAAAAGATATTTCCACAAAAACTTGTTAGTAGAAAAAGTTTGGACACAAGGAAAATATTATAATAAAGAAAATATAGAACTAGAGTTTCTCTATGAAAAAGTATGAATACGAACTACGAGTCCAAAAATAGATTCTGAAAAAATAAATCCTATGAAAACTATGAATCCAGAAAATTCAATTGTGAAAAATGCTATTCCGAAAAGTTCTATTTTGAGAAATAACTTCTGAAACTAATCATGAGATTAATTTAGATTGTACCAAATGTTATGATACCAATTATTGAATTGGTGTAGGGATTGAGGTTTCCAACCATTGATACCAATTTTTGAGATGGTATGTCTGAGTATGATATACTATATAATAAAAAATGTAGGCTCGAATTTAGAATGAGATTCTTAGATATAAGAGGGGGGGTTAATTGTACATTTTAAAAATTCACTTGGATGTTTTAAATATGGTTATGTTTAACAGGGTTAAAAAAGATAATTCACAAGACGTCAATAAGTACTAAACACGTGTTAGATTCTGGAAAAGTGATTCCGAAAATGAAAATTAGCAATAGTTTACAATGATGAAGATTCTACCATAAATAATATATAATCTAACTAAATCAGAGCACAAGAGTTAGAATGTACAAGAAAGTATACATTCCTTAACAATAAAAAATGCAGTATGAAAACTTGTAACAAAAACAAGTGACAAGAGTAAGTCTTTTAACCCAAGGAGAAGGGTATCCAACAACCTTGGATAAAGTTCCCTTGATTTATACATTCAAGAATGTTTGTCTTACCCACACCAGGGTATGCCCTCTATATGAATATCGGAGTCTGTCTAGCTATCCCCGCAAGCCCTAAACTATCAGGTAGTCAGCACCTCTGTCTTCCTCAGCAAGGAAGTCCTAAACATCACGGTTTTGGAACCTCTGCCTTCCTATCCCTGGAATCCCTCGATTATACACCACAATAATCAGAGTGGCACAAAGAAAATCTGCACAAGGAAAATTTTGAACAAGATATTCATACATTATGCATGAATCTTGAGAGTTGATAAGAGACTCTCTCTCTAGAAGTCACTTCAACAGAATGTAAGAATAGTTGTCAAAGTAATGACTAAAAAGTCTTGAACACTTTTAAATGATCTCTTATTTATAGGTGAAGATCCAACAGCCGGCTCCCTCCTCCAACGATCATATTCTTCCTTGAATTTCTGAGGGACCTGTACACATGTCACTCAAAAAAAAATTAGTCAATAACTGAAATCACGACACCTTTTTGTAATAAAAACAAGTGTAATCATAACTAAATTTATATTGATAATGGAGGGAAATAATATTTTATAATGGAAAAAAGTTAAAGTCGGAATGGATGTAAAAAAGGATTCAGAGTCTATAGTACTAAGAATATTCAGATTCTATTTTGTAGGAATTTGGAAACTGAATTCTGTTGAAATCTGGAGTCTGAATTTCAAGGAAATATAGAGTTTGGTTTCACTAGAATTCGGAATGAGAACTTACAATGTTCGAAGTCAAAGTTCATGAGAATTCAGAGTCATAACTCATTAGAGTTCGGAGTCTGAATTCAAAGAACTCGGAGTCCAAACATAGATAAGTTCGTACTAGAATTCGGAGTCGAACATTACATAAGTTCATAATCAGAATTCGGAGTCAAACATTGCATAAGTTTGTAATCTGAATTCAGAGTCGAACTTCATGAGAGTTTGTATCGAAAATTCATAGTTGAACTTCATGAGAGTTCGTATCCATAATTCGGATTTGAACTTCTTGAGAGTTCGTATCCATAATTTGGAGTATAACTTCGTGAGAGTTCGTATCCTGAAATTGGATTTGAACTTTATGAGAGTTTGTATCCGGAATTCGGTGTTGAACTTTATGAGAGTTCGTATCCGGAATTTGGAGTCATTAACAGAATAACACATATCTAATTATTATATGATTCTGAGGTTTTGGACAACAATCTGAATTTTCTACATAGATAAATTTATGATATGAACAACGAAATCGTGGAAAGGGTAAATTTAATTTAGAAAGTAAATTTTCCGTATATAAGTAATACAGGGGTAAAATAATATTTTCCTTAAAATATGTTGTTTTCTGATTTTCAAAACAAGAGGAATAGTAAAGTCATAAGGAGAACTTAATGACCTAACAATCTCCCCCTTTATATTAAGGAATGTAAAAGTCATAAGGAAAACCTTATTGACTCAACTTTGTTAAGGGAGGATATTAGATATTATAATTTAGGGAAGAAACATGGAAATGTCCAAAGCGGTTCACAAAGGTTGAGACGATATGCGAAGAGACTCATCCGCGTAAGGAAAATAGTCCACAGAAGAGTTTGTGGTTCACACTGGAAGCTCTTGTAGTATGTGGTGAGGCTAGGAAGTACCTACGGCAGGATGGTATGTTGGGGTTTCATGTAGTTTGTAGATTAGGGAGGAACACGCAGCTGTGTATTTTTTGGAGGATCTGGAAAGTACGTGGAGGAGCTGGATGGTATACAAAAACAACAATGGTACCATGAAATATCAGCAGTATGTGGAACTCTTAAAGAATATAGAAAATTGGCCAAATCAATTTGTGAAATTAATTTCTATAACATATCTATACTAGGGAAAATAAATTATATATATGGGTGATTATGGGAATTCGGCAGAGCATCCATTAACAGTTGAGGATGTATGATTTAATGATAAAAAATTGAAGTGTCCTACATATCGATAAACTATGTATTTATTCTTCTAGTGTAGTGAGCAAGGGGGAGCCAGTGGACGTGATTTGAGGGACATAGTGTGATATCCCTGAAACCAAGTAAAGGAAGTGCACATGTCACAATGTAACTTTGCAAAAATATTGTAATCCGTAACTTTTAATGATTAGTGGTTTTGGTACTATCGACACACTATCGTTGTATACTCCCTAGACAAAGCCCTTAGTGGTGAACAATGTAAAATTGTGGGGTCATTTCTTTTCTTGTGATTGTTGATTTTCTGGAAATTCTCTTCAGACAGGATTAACAGGATCCTACCATTGTGGTAACAGGATCCATCAGTCTAAAAGAAAAATTTGACTCCCTGATTCACCCCTCCCCTCTCAGGGTGTTCTGGGGTCCTTCAAAAATAGCATTAAGATGGGGTGAAAGAGTTCATCAACTTTCCAAAAGATCATGTATATGACCCATATAAAATCATTTTTCGGTGCTTATGTTATTATTATTCATGACTAATTAGTCCAAATCATATAGAAGAAAAATTTATTTGTCACGGAATTGATCAAAGTTATAAATGTTAGAATAAACATGGGGAAAATGTGAATGTTGCTAGTGAATGGGATAACACCACATTTATGGATCATATGATATGATTACAAGTATATATAGTGAATAATACCATATTGAGGATGTGATTACAGGTTTGAATGATAATGAAGATCATATTGAAAAAATTATAATGACAGTTTATGTTGATCATTGTGATTGTAAAAAATTATTTGAGAATAAAAAAAGGTTCTGCAAAGACGTCATTGTATGCTGGTTTCACTAAATATTCAACATTGTCAACCATAATAAGGTTGTATAATTTAAAATCTAGCAATTAATGGAGTATTTAATGACCCAAATATTTTGAATAACAATTGTTTCTTGAAAATTCATGTTATATTATATTACAGAATAAAATGATATCCCTTTATTAATGAAGTGATTATAAATGAAATGTTACCATTGAGTATTGAATGTTATATGACCCCTAGTCAATTATGAATTTTGATCAATATGACCATTATAATCTATACTCATAACATTATTATTATAGTTTATAAATATAAATGATAATGGTTAATAAATTAAGAAAGAAGAGTTGATGGCCACATCTAGTAGAATCGAGTTGTACGAAGCCCATCTATCGGAGCTTGGGAATGAGGTAGAATGTCTTGGATTAAATCTATACCAATCCAAAGATATGATTCAACACAATAAACTTGAACAAAATCACCAATGGGATATGTTCATGTTAGTTGATATTACCACTGGGGTTATGTTATCTGAGCCGCACCAAGAGTTCATCACCGTCGAACACCTTAACCTTAGGTTTTATGTGTGTGGTTATGGGTTTATTAGTCAAGGCATTGGTCACATAATTTGTAAACACATTATTTAAAAAAATTATCCCGTAATTTTTATTTTGGGAATATTAATTCATAAAAATTTAGATGGAATTTGATAAATATATTTTTTCGAAAAAATTTATATTTTTCAAAAAGATATAAATTCTTTTATTAAACTATCTTTTTATTAATAAAGTTTATTAAAATGAAATATAGTTATAAAATTACTAATTTTTAATTACAAATGATTATATAATTTTATTTTTTTCTTGTTTCAAAACATTCACAATGATTTTTTACTATGTTTTTTTGTTTGTTATTATTCTTAATAATTATGTATTTTTATAGTTAGAAGATAATTTTATAATAATTATTGAATTATTATAAAAAATTAAAATTCATCTTTGAATTTAGAATTTCAATATTAGTGTATAGTAAATTTATGATAATTTTATAAAATACATTAGTTATTCATGAATAGTAAAAATGCAGTCTGAGTTTTTTTGATAAGTTTATTGACATCATATCTATGTCATAATGATGTGGAGATTAATTGAAAATGATGGGAAAATATTATGTGTTTAATTAACTCAGTAGGTTTCCCATGTTTCCAATACCATGGGAAAACACCAAGGTAAATTCCATGGTTTTGAATAAAACACAAATGAGGTATTCTTGGAAATTAAAAAAAACACCTTCACATTTACTATAAAGACACAACCACTACATCATTTCCAATTATTACAAAATCACCCCCCCTAAAAAATATAATAGTATTACCTCCCAAGGAGTCATTCTAGGGAGTCCTTAAGCTCCTAATGTATCGATCTTAGATTTTTAGAAGTTACTCTTCATGGTAAATGAATTCTCAACTTCTCTTTTCCATTCAAGTTATCCATTATGTGGAATGTGTAATGCACCGAGTCTGCTCTCCTAGACTCAGTGCTTGAAAAATGCTATGTAATGTTTATTATAAAATCAAATAAACAATTACACAACAATTTAAGGAAATTAGGAGCTTTTACCGATCAAGGTTTTGGGAGATTAGACATAACCTAACATTTATCTGAGTTGAAATAATAAAATAAAACAACAATCCACAATGCTTCAGTGCGCACTATCTCCAAAAGTGATGACATCTATAAATAAACTTCTAAGATACCTGTGAAAATCATTTTTTAAACAAAGGGTGAGAATTTAATTTTCCAATAAGGGGTTTTAAACCCGTTGATTTACTTTTTAAAAAAACTATATTTTCAAAACAACATTTGGTTAAATAAAATAGAAACATTTTTTGAGAACTAAAATGAAAAACTGTTATAATACTATGATATTTATCGTTTAATCAAATATCTTTGTTTGAAGATAGTCGTAGTTTTAAATCACTTTAAAACAAATCCAGTGTTTTTCCTTTGAAAATATTATGCTAACTTCATGAAAACAAAACATTATTTTGAGTTAACTTAATTCGTTGAAGGTTTTCTTTGGCCTACCCACTTAGCGAAGACTGGGTTCACTCCCCAATAACCTTTGATTTTACAACGAACACGCGCTGGGCTTTTTCAAAAATGTTTAATTTTTTCTTTAGATATATATATATATACTAGTATTGTCACTGGAGTTTTTTAACATTTAAATATGTTAATTCATTAAAATACACATCTATACTAATATATATATATATTCCATTTTATCATTAGCATGCTTGGGTATATCGCAAACATTTATAGTCTAGACCTTACATATAATTATTATTTCTTTCACAAATAACCTTTGATACTCATATAATAAATTCAATTTTATTAACTTAACCATATTAATTAATAACATTCTATACATAAAATTATTTAAAATAAATCATTAAAAAAAATTTATGATCTCGATGTTTTTATTAATTTCAGGACAAATCCTTAAAAAAATTAAATTAAAAAATGAACTTATTATAAATGTAACGAGTTTTGATGTATGAATAACACATGGTCATTTATACATGCAATTGAAATGCCCATAGTATTGATAAAAATTAATGACATGTTATGTGCATTTTTTATGAAGTTTGTCGATAAGTTGATGATAAAATTATAGACATGATATTAATAAATTCATCCATAAATATATACACAACCATTTGAAAACTCCATTTATGCGCACATATATATATATATATTCTTAACTTGTATAATAAATTTGCATATAAAATCATAAAATAAATATTATTTGTTTCTAAAAATAAATAAAAATAAACTCTTAGCATGAGAAAGGTAAAATAAAATTTTAATAAATGTAATCCTTTAACCACTTCTAATTTATGACCAAATTACACATATGTAGTATTTTTCAATTAAACTCTATTGGAAGAGGAATTTTAATACAATTGAAATTCGAACCAAGTGGAAATATTTGAAATATAATTTTCTAAAATCTCTTACAAAAATAATATTTCAAAATAAGTATCTAAATATTTCTCCCATACAAGAACAATAATATGTAATTGAATAAAATGAATTTGAAGATACGTAATCTTTTACAGAAACAATATTAATAAATATCCATCAAGAATTAAAAAAAACATACCAAACTTATACCAAAGTAATTTTAGTATAAATCACCTTACTAAAATTTTTCAATGTTTTGAAAAACCTGTTGATTTTCTTTGGAAGGAACCCATAAGTAAACATAGAAGAAGAAAAATAATTTGACAAAATTAAAATTAAAATCCCTTACTTGTTATTTTCATAAGAAGACTTATTTTTCTTCCTATTAAACTGCATAAAATGATACTACCGCCTTTTTCGAACATTCTCACCGAACGAAAAAAAGAATAAACCAAACAGCATCACTACCTTATGCCTCAATAGACAATGCAGTGTGGAGGCCAACTGATACACTAATAAATAGTACCCAAATCACTGTACAATTATACATATTTTATTTCAACTTGCATTGATATATATATATATATATATATATATATATATTACAGAGCTATACAACACCAAAGTAAGATCTTAAAATATTGGGGTAGAAAATTCAATGAATTAATCCTATTTCAAATTTCTAACAGTTACAAGAGAAAGACTCCAAACTTAATTGGTGCATAAAATAAATAGATTCGAACAAAAAATAAATGAAGATAGTGAATGAAATATTTCAAAAAATGAATCAAAATGAATATGATGACATCTGAAGAAGGACACATCAAATAAGAGGACAAACAGAGAAATTAATTCACTGATATGAGATAATATTTTATTATAAAATAATCATACTTGCATATATAAGAAATCAGATGTAGGGGAATGTCCATATCAGAGAAGAAAAATAGAACACAAACGAAAATTATATATTTAATACACCAAAATAGTAATCCGTAAACATGATCTAGAAATACATAAACCAAACCTACTTTTAGATTCAAAATATTAGAGGTAATTTCCTCTTGAAATATGCTTTAGACCACATAACCAAAAATCAAAACCCTAACCACGATACAGATCTCTTACCCAGTGCCGGAAATAGTAAACCCCAATTGTGGTAGAACTCCAACAATCGATCATTGTCAGAAACCATCGCTAACAAATATCCTTTAAGATAGACTCTTGTATGTGCCCTGACCGCCGCTCAAACTCAACGACGATGAACCCTCACTGTCTTCTTGTATCCTAGATATGCTCGTACTCTCGACCGTGCATACTATACTCAATCCTGACAAAATGGAAGATGTGACCCTCATGAAAACAGAACCCTCAAAACTGATTCACGATTGTTATTTTTATTATTATTTCATTTTAGTTTTATTGTTTTATTCATATATATATATATATCTCTCTGTGTGTGTGTGTGTATAATCTATTTTATTTTCAAATTAACATATATATATAATGATAATACATTTTACATAATAATAATACTTTTTATCAAAAACTAAAATGTGATCTTTATAATTTTCATATTATATTTTGTGGGAATGAAATAATTATTTATTAAATTAATTTCATTATATATATAATCCTTATATTAATATCTTAATAATATATGTAATGGTAGTATAAATATCCAAAATATATGTATTTTAATATTTAAAACATTATTTTTTACTCTTAGAATAATTTATTAAATATTTTTAAACTTTTTTTATTGCATAATAATAGTCAAGTCAATATTGTTTCTATATGTGTACATTTATTTATTTTATATCAATAACTATCATACTCCTTTTCTCAATTTTAATTTAAAACATATAATGGATAGTTTTTATAACAGTCAGATAAAAAACTCTATAAATATCAATGTTTATGGGTCATTCAAACACACAAAGAAAAATAATATTGTGACGCTTATGACATTGCACTCGAATATGGTTTTATATGGTCCACTTATTCTAAGTTTTGTTGCTATTGTTCTTACTATAAATTTTGGGCTTCTATCATATCCAATATATGAGAACTGCATGATCAACATCATTATGTTTCTCGATGGTCTTCCAATTGTTTTATTATCGATGGCAGTGGGTTTAATGGGTTAGTTCTTATGTGTCAAGGATGTATCATTGTATTTGTATAAATAAAGTACTTAATAAATATATCTTTATGTTCGGAAATTTATGTATTTTATTGAATCTTTGAATCATTAACAAAACATTAGACTTATTTTAAAACCTAGGGTGTTACATTCTCCCCCAATTAATTGAATTGCATCCTCGCAATTCATTTACACATATCGCTCCTAATTCCCATCTATTCTAAGTCTGACATGATGTCCCCAAGGTCTATACAGTAGTATTCCATGGTTTTTATATCTTCCTATCCGATTAAAGTTCAAAGTGGCTTTGAAATCATCAACTTCCTTTTCCGAAACACAAAATGTGCAAGATGGGTTGTACGGATGTAGGCACCAGAAGACAGTCCTCAAGGAATGATAATAAAAATATTATCTTAGAAGTCCTTCTGGAATTTGATTTCTATAATAAAATCTCATTGCACTGTCTTCAAAAGTTTCAAAGTCATCGTACATTTCTTCTATGAATAAAAATCTTAAATGTTTAAACAAATAAGTTGTGCGAAGATTCCCTTCTTCAGCTACTCTATAAAAATTAGAGATTGATTCTGACCGTTCAAACATGCTAATGCACATAAAAAGTTCTTCGTAATATGCCCCTTGGCATCTAAAGAAGCTCCATTGAATCTATCAGTTGTCTTCGAAGAAAAAACTAGAAACGCGAAGAAAACTAATTATATGAGGCATGCCTGATATATTGGAAATTCATTTACAAGAAATCAGCATGGCTTTGTGGGGCTCAGATTCTTCATTGAATGATTTTTCCATGATCATAGCATGTAATTAATCTGGATGGCCTAAGAGACTTGTTTGAGTTCTCCTTACTTCCATATGAAAATTACAAAGATGAATATTGACTGAGAAAGGACATTCAATTTATCGAAGGGTTCTAAATTTCCAGAGTTATATAGATCGTGCCTCTGATAACAATTGTAACACCTTGAGCCCACTCTTCTTGACTCGATTCTTGAAAATTGCTGTGTAATTTTTTTTATAAAGGCAAATAAACAACTACACAACACTTGAATTAAATGAGGACCTTATAACGGTATAGGTTCTGTAAAATTAGACATAACCTTACATTTATCAGAGTTGAAATAATAAAATAAAACAACTGTTTACTACACTTCCGTGTGCGCTACCTCCCAAAGCGATGACATCAGTAAATAAAATTCTAAGATAGCTGTGAAAATAATTTTTTAAAAAAAGGGTGAGCATTGAATTTCCCAACAAGGGGTTTTTAAACTGTTGATTTAATTTTTAAGAAAATTCTCTTTTCAAAATATCTTTTGGTTAAATAACAAAGAAACTGTTTTTTTAGAACTCAAATGAAAATACTGTTAAAATTATATCATATTTATTCTTTAATAAAATATCTTTTTTTGAAGATAATCGTTCTTTGAAATCACATTAAAACTAATCCAGTGATTTTCCTTTGAAAGTATGAAGAAAACCTCATGAAAAAAAACATTATTTTGAGGCAACTTAATTATTTGAAGGATGTCTTGGGCCTACCCACTTAGTGAAGGATGTGTTCACTCCCAAATGACCTCTTATTTTACAATTAACAAGCGTCGAGCTTTTTCGAAAATGTTTAATGTTTTATTTAGATATATATATAAATATATATATTATTATTGGTCACTAATTTTTATTTACATATAAATATGTCAATTCATTAAAATACACATCCATATATATATATATACATATAATTTCCATTTTATCATTTTCATGATTGGTTACTTCCCAAACATTTATCAGTTAGACCAAACATATAATTATTATTTCTTTCAGAAATAACTTTTGATAGTCATATAATACATTATATTTTCTTTACTTAACTATACTAATTAATAAATATCTATACATAAAAAAATTTATAGGAAAACATTTTTAAAACAAATCTATGATATCAATGTCTTTATTAATTTTGGGACAATGAGTAAAAAAAAGAAAATTAAAACATTAACTTATTATAAATGTAACGAGTTCCAATGTATGCAAAACACATGGCCATGAATACATATAATTGCAATGCCCATATTGTTGATAAAACGTGATGACATGTTATGTGTATTTCTTTAGAAATTTGTTGAAATGTTGACGATAAAATTATAAACATGATATTAATCAATTCATCCATAAATATATATACACCCGTTGGAAAACTCCATTTATGCTTATATATATATATATATATATATTCTTAGATTGTATAATAAATATTCATATAAAAATCATAAACAATATAATTTGTATTTAAAAATAAATAAAAATAAACCCTTAGCATGAGAAAGGTAAAATATAATTTAAATAAATGAAATACTTTACCCAATCATAATTTATGGGAAAAATACACATATGTAGTATTTTTCAATTGAACTCACTTGGAAGAAGAATTTTAACACAATTGAAATTCTAAGCAAGTAGAAATATTTGAAATAAAGTTTTCTAAAATGACTTACAAAAATAAGATTCCAAAATAAGTATCTAAATATTTGTCCCTTAAAAGATAAATAATATGGAATTTCATAAAAAGTATTTGAAGATATGTAATACCTTACAAAAATAAAATTACAAAATTTCCATCAAGAATAAATAAACAACACACCAAACTTATACTAAAGTAAATTTAGTATGAATCACCTTACTAAAATTTATCAATGTTTTGAAAAACATGTTGATTTTGTTTGGAAGAAACCCATATGTAAAAATTGAAGAAGAAAAATAATTTGATAAAATAAAAATTAATATCCCATACTTGTTATTTGTAGACGAAAACTTATTTTTATTCTTGTTACACTACATCAAATGCTACTGCTGCTTTTCCCGCACATTCTCACCGAATGAAAAAAAGAATAAACCTAACAGCATCACGACCTTATGCCTCAATAGAACATGCAGTGTGGAGGATATCTAAAACACTAATATATAGTACCCAAATCACCATACAATTATACTTATTTTATTTCAACATGCATTGACATATATATATATATATATTTTATAGAGTTGTACATCAGAAAAGTAAGATATTAAAATATTGGGGTAGAAAATTTTGAATTAATCCCATTTCAAACTTCCAACAGTTACAAGAAAAAGTCTCCAAACTGAATTGGTGAGTTAAATAAACAGATTCAAACAAAAATTAAATGGAGACAGTGAATGAAATATTAAAAAATGAATGAAAATGACTATGATGACATCTGAAGAAGGAAACATCAAACAAGAGGACAAACAGAGAAATTAATTCACTCATATGAGATAAGATTTGGTTATAAAATAACCATGCTTGAGGATATAAGAAATCAGAAGTAAGATAATGTTCATATTAGAGAAGAAAAATTGAACACAAATGACAATTATGTATTTAATACACAGAAAAAGAAATCTGTAAATGAGATCTGGAAATACTTAAGCAAAACCTACATGTAGATTCATAAAAAGCGGAGGTCATTTACTCTTGAAATCTGCTTCAGACCCCATACACGAAAATAAAAACCCCAACCGTGATACATATCTCTTACCTAGTCCTGAAATCATAATCCCCAAATGTTGTAGAACTCCAAAAATCGATCTTGGTCTGAAACCACCGCTAACAAGAATCCTTCACGCTAGACTCTCGGATGTGCCTTGACCACCACTCAAACTGAATGAAGACAATCCCTCACCATCTTCAATGCTCCCGGTCATGCTTTTACTCCCGACCGTGCGATCAACACTTGACCCCTAGGAAAAAGAAGATGCGACCCTCAAGAAAACAAAACCCTCAATTCAAATTCTCTATTCTTCTTCTTCTTCTTATTATTTGCTTTAGTTTTGTTGTTTTATCAATATATATATATATATGTATATAATCTGTTTTATTTTCTAATTAACATATATATATATATATATAAAGATAATACATTTTACATAATAATAATACATTTTATCAATAACTAAAATGTAATTTTCATAATTTTCATATTATATTTTGTGGGTAGGAAATCATTATTTATTAAATTAATTTTGTTATATATATAATCCTCATATTAATATCTTAATAAGATATGTAATGGTAGTATAAATATCCATAATATATGTATTTTAATATTTAAAAGATTATTTTTTACTCTTAGAATAATTTATGAAATATTTCTAAACTTTATTTATAGAATAATAATATTCAAATCAATATTGTTTCTATATGTGTACACTTATTTATATAATATCAATGACTATCATACTCCTTTTCTCAATTATAATTTAAAACTTATAATAGATAGTTTTTATAATGGTCGGATAAAAAAATCTATAAATATCAATGTTTAAGGTTCGTTCAAACATACAGAGAAAAATAAAGTGTTTACTACTTATATCTGTGTGTTAGGAAATTTATCCATTTTATTGCATCTTGGAATCATTAACAAAACATAAATATTATTTTTAAACCTAGGGTGTTAGATTCTCCACCACTTAATTGAATTTAACCCTCTCAATTCTTTTACACTTATCGCTCCTAATTCCCATCTATTTTGAGTCTCAAATGAAGTCCCCAAGGTCTATACATTTGTGTTCCACAGTTTCCAAATCTTCCTGTGAGATTAATGTTCAAAGTTTCGTTGAAATTCACCACTTCTTTTTCCCAAATGCAACTTGTACAAGAGGGGTTGTACGGATGTAGGTATCGAAACAGAGTCATCACTGAATGAGAATCAAAATAGTATCTGAGATGATCCTCTTGAATTTGATTTCTATAAGAATGTATCACTGCACAATCTTCAAAAGTTTCAAAGTCATCGTAAATTATTCTATTGAAGAAAATGTTTAAAAGTTGACACATATAAGCTACGTGAAGATTCCCTTCTTCAGCTGCTCTATAAAAATTTGAGATTGATTCTGGCTGCTCAAACATGGTAAATCACCTAAAAAGCCCTTCATAATATGCCCCTTGGCGTCTATAGAAGGGACATTGAATCTGTCTGATGTCTTTAGAGAGAAAACCTGAACTGCAATGAAAACGAAGTTTATTAGGCATGCCAGATATATTGTAAAGTCGCTTACTGGAAAGACACATGGCTTTGTAGGTATCAGATTCTCCTTAGCATGATTTTTCCAGGATCATTGCAAGTAATTCATCTGGAAGGCCTAATAGACTTGTTTGAGTTCTCCTTCCTTCCATCTGAAAATTACAAAGATGAATGTTGACTGAGAAAGGACACTCAATTTATCGAAGGGTTCTAAATTTCCAGTGTTATCTAGACCATGCCTCTGATACCAATTGTAATGCCCCAATCCCACTCTTCTGGACTCAGTGCTTGAAATATGTTGTGTATTTTTTTATAAAATAGAATAAATAATTACACAACACTTTATGAAATTAGGACCTTTTACAGGTGTAGATTCTGGAAGGGTAGACATAAACTTACATTTATCAGAGTTGAAAGAATAAAATAAAATAACAGTCCACTATGCTTCTGTGTGAGCTATCTATAAAAGAGATGACATCTGTAAATAAACTTATAAGATACCTGTGAAAATAACTTTTAAATCAAATGGTGCGCATTTAATTGCCTAATAAGGGGTTTTAGAACCATCGATTTAATTTTTAAGAAAACAATCTTTTCAAAAAAACTTTTTGTTAAATAACATAGATGCTTTTTTTGAGAACTCAAATGAAAATACTATTAAAATAATATCATATTTATGCTTTAATAAAATATCTTTGTTTGGAAGATTGTTATACTTTAGAATCCCTTTAAAACGAATCCAGTGATTTTCCTTTGAAAATATTATGCAAACATCATGAAAAACACATCATTTTGAGGAAACTTAATTCGTTAAAGGATGTCTTGGGCAAACACACTTAGCGAAGGATGGGTTCACTTCACAACGACCTTCTATTTTACAATGAACAAGTGCCCATATTTTTCAAAAATGTTAGATTTTTTCATTAGATATATATATATATATATATATATATACTAGTATTGGACACTTGAGTTTTTTTTGAAATTTAAATATATCAATGCATTAAAATAAACAACCACAATTATATATATATATATATATATATATATATATATTTAATTTCAAATTTTTCATTTGTATGCTTGGTAACATCCCTATCTTTTATCTGCTTGACCTTACATATAATTATTATTTCTTTCCTAAATAACCTTTGATACTCATATAATAAATTCAATTTTCTTAACATATGAATATTAATTAATAAATTTCTATAAATAAAAACATTTAATGGAAAACATTTAAATATAATACTATAATATCCATGTATTTATTAATTATGGGACAAAGCCTAAATAAGTGAAATTAAAACATGAACATATTATAAATTTAATGATTATTGATGTATGAATAACACATGGCCATGTATACGTGCAATTGCAACGCCCATAGTGTTGATAAAACTTGGTGACATGTTATGTGTATTTTTTTAGAAATTTGTCGAGAAATTGATAATAAATTTATAAACATGATATTAATCAATAAATCCATAAATATATATATAACCATTTGAAAACACCATTTATGTATATATATATTCGTAACTTGTATAAAAAATATGCATATAAAAATCATAAAACAAATATACTTTTTAAAAAAAATAAATAAAAATAAACACACATCATGAGAAAGGTAAAAAATAAGATAAATAAATGAAATCTTTACCCACTTATAATTTATTAGAAAATTACACATATGTAGTATTTTTCAATTAAACTCACTTGGAAAAAGAATTTTAATATAATTATAAATTCTAACCAAGTTGAAATATTTGAAATAAAATTTTCTAAAATTACTTGCAAAAATAAGATTTCAAAAGAAGTATCTATATATTTCTCCCTTACAGGAAAAATAATATGGAATTTCCTAAAAAGTATTTTAAGATACGTAATTCCTTACAAAAACAAAATTAAACAATTTCAATAAAGAATAAATAAAAAACATAACAAAATTTTAACAAATAATTTTAGTATGAATCACCATACTAAAATTTATCAATGTTTTGAAAAACATGTTGATTTTGTTTTAAATTAACCCATAAGTAAACATTGAAGAAGAAAACTAATTTGATAAAATTAAAATTAAAATCCCTTACTTTTTATTTTCATAAGAACACTTATTTTTATTCCAATTACGCTACATCAAATTCTACTATCGCCTTTGCCACACTTTCTCACCAAAATAAAATAAAGAATAAACCAAACAGCATCACTGCCTCATGCCTAGATAGAAAATGTACTATGGAGGCGAACTGATTCACAAACATGTAGTTGCCAATTTACTTTACAATTATACTTATTTTATTTCAACTTTTATTGGCACATATATGTATATATATATTATAGATTTGTACAAAACCAAAGTATGATCTTAAATTATTGGGGTAGAAAATTCAATGAATTAATCACGTTTCGAACTTCCAACAATTATAATAAAAGACTCCAAACTGAATTGGTGCATAAAATAAATATATTCGAACAAAAATTAAATGTGTATAGTGAAATAAATATTATAAAAAATGAATGAAAATGGCTATGATGAAATTAGAAGAATGAAACATCAAACAAGAGGACAAACAGAGAAATTAATTCACTGATATGAGATAAGATTTGATTATAAAATAATCATACTAGCGGATATAAGAAATCAGAAGTAGGATAATGTTCATATCAGAGAAGAAAAATTTAACCCAAATGATAATTATTTATTTAATACACAACAAAAAAAATCCAAAAACAAGATCTGGAAATACTTAAACAAAACCTACTTGTAGATTCAGAAAACACTACGACAAAAAAGGCATTTAGCGGCAGTTTTTTTTTCGTTTCGCGGCGGTTTAAACCGCCGCTAAATCGTGCGTCGGGAAATTATTCGCAGCGGTTTTCATAACCGTCGCAGAACGTTTCGCGGCGGTTTTTTATCGGCGGTTTTTTTATTTTTTTATTTTTTTTTGTTATTTTTTTTAATTTTTTTAATTTTTTTAATTTTATATATTTATATTTATATATATATATATATATATTTATTTCATATTTATTTTATTTATTTATTTATTTTTTTATTTTTCGTATTTATTTATTTTATTTATTTTATTTCATATTTAATTTATTTCGTATTTATTTTCCTTATTTATTTTATTTATTTATTTTATTTATTTATTTTATTTATTTATTTTATTTAATTTATTTATTTCATTTTGTATTTATTTATTTTATTTATTTATTTTATTTATTTATTTTCGTATTTATTATTTATTTATTTTATTTCGTATTTTTTTTATTTAACTAATAAATTATAAATTATAAATTATAAATAATACATAAAAAATAAAAAATTAGAAATGAGAAATAATAAATAATAAATAATAAATAAATATAAATAATAAATAATAAATAAATATAAATATAAATAATAAATAAACATAAATAATAAATATATATAAATAAAATATAAATATAAATAATAAATAATAAATAATAAATAAATAATAAATAATAAATGATAAATAATAAATAACGATAAATAATAAATAATAAATAATAAATAATAAATAATAAATAATAAATAATAAATAATAAATAATAAATAATAAATAAATATAAATAATAAATAGTAAATAATAAATAATAAATAATAAATAAAAAATAAAAAATAAAGATAAATAATAAATAATAAATAATAAATAATAAATAATAAATAATAAATAATAAATAAAGATAAATAATAAATAATAAATAATAAATAATAAATAATAAATAATAAATAATAAATAATAAATTGTAAATAATAAATAATCAATAATCAATAATCAATAATCAATAATCAATAATAAATAATCATTAATCATTAATCATTAATCATTAATCAATAATCAATAATCAATAATGAATAATGAATAAGAAATAATAAATAATAAATAATAAATAATAAATAATAAATAAATATGAATATTTAATAATAAATAAATATAAATAATAAATAATAAATAAATATAAATAATAAATAATAAATAAAGATAAATAATAAATAATAAATAATAAATAATAAATAATAAATAATAAATAATAAATAACAAATAATAAATGATAAATAATAAATAGTAAATAATAAATAATATATAATAAATAAATATAAATAATAAATAAATAATAAATAAATATAAATAATAAATAATATATAATAAATAATACATAATAAATAATAAATAATAAATAATAAATAATAAATAATAAATAATAAATTATAAATTATAAATAATAAATGATAAATAATAAATAATAAATAACAAATTAGAAATAAAAAATAAAAAATAATAAATAATAAATAAATATAAATAATAAATAATAAAGGCATTTAGCGGCAGTTTTTTTTCGTTTCGCGGCGGTCTAAACCGCCGCTAAATCGTGCGTCGGGAAATTATTCGCAGCAGTTTTCAAAACCGTCGCAGAACGTTTCGCGGCGGTTTTTTAGCGGCGGTTTTTTTATTTTTTTATTTTTTTTTGTTATTTTTGTTATTTTTTTTAATTTTTTTAATTTTATATATTTATATTTATATATATATTTATTTATTTATTTATTTCATATTTATTTTATTTATTTATTTATTTTTTTATTTTTCGTATTTATTTATTTTATTTATTTTATTTCATATTTAATTTATTTCGTATTTATTTTCCTTATTTATTTTATTTATTTATTTATTTTATTTATTTTATTTATTTATTTTATTTAATTTATTTATTTCATTTTGTATTTATTTTATTTATTTATTTATTTTATTTATTTATTTTATTTATTTATTTTCGTATTTATTATTTATTTATTTTATTTCGTATTTTCTTTATTTAACTAATAAATTATAAATTATAAATTATAAATAATACATAAAAAATAAAAAATTAGAAATGAGAAATAATAAATAATAAATAATAAATAAATATAAATAATAAATAATAAATAAATTTAAATATAAATAATAAATAAACATAAATAATAAATATATATAAATAATATATAAATATAAATAATAAATAATAAATAATAAATAAATAATAAATAAATAATAAATAATAAATGATAAATAATAAATAACGATAAATAATAAATAATAAATAATAAATAATAAATGATAAATAATAAATAATAAATAATAAATAATAAATAATAAATAAATATAAATAATAAATAGTAAATAATAAGTAATAAATAATAAATAATAAATAATAAATAAAAAATAAAGATAAATAGTAAATAATAAATAATAAATAATAAATAATAAATAATAAATAATAAATAAAGATAAATAATAAATAATAAATAATAAATAATAAATAATAAATAATAAATAATAAATAATAAATAATAAATTGTAAATAATAAATAATCAATAATCAATAATCAATAATCAATAATCAATAATAAATAATCATTAATCATTAATCATTAATCATTAATCAATAATCAATAATCAATAATGAATAATGAATAATAAATAATAAATAATAAATAATAAATAATAAATAATAAATAAATATAAATATTTAATAATAAATAAATATAAATAATAAATAATAAATAAATATAAATAATAAATAATAAATAAAGATAAATAATAAATAATAAATAATAAATAATAAATAATAAATAATAAATAATAAATAACAAATAATAAATGATAAATAATAAATAGTAAATAGTAAATAATAAATAATAAATAAATATAAATAATAAATAAATAATAAATAAATATAAATAATAAATAATACATAATAAATAATAAATAATAAATAATAAATAATAAATAATAAATGATAAATAATAAATAATAAATTATAAATAATAAATGATAAATAATAAATAATAAATAACAAATTAGAAATAATAAATAATAAATATATATAAATAATAATTAATAAATAAATATAAATAATAAATAAATATAAATAATATATAAATATAAATAATAATTTAGAAATTATAAATAAATAATAAATAAATAATAAATATATATAATAAATAATAAATCAATATAAATAATAAATCAATATAAATAATAAATAATAAATAATAAATAATAAATAATAAATAATAAATAATAAATAATAAATAAATAATAAATATAAATAATAAATAAAAAATAAAAAATAAAAAATAATATATAATATATAATAAATAATATATAAATATAAATAATAAATAATAAATAATAAATAATAAATAATAAATAATAAATAATAAATAATAAATTATAAATAATAAATAATAAATAATAAATAAAGCTAAATAATAAATAATAAATAATAAATAATAAATAATAAATAATAAATAATAAATAGTAGATAGTAGATAATAAATAATAAATAATAAATAATAAATAATAAATAATAAATAAATATAAATAATAAATAATAAATAAATATAAATAATAAATAATAAATAAATATAAATAATAAATAATAAATAAAGATAAATAATAAATAATAAATAATAAATAATAAATAATAAATAATAAATAATAAATAACAAATAATAATTGATAAATAATAAATAATAGATAATAAATAATAAATATTAAATAAATATAAATAATAAATAATAAATAAATATAAATAATAAATAATAAATAAATATAAATAATAAATAATAAATAATAAATAATAAATAATAAATAAATATAAATATAAATAATTTATAATTTATAATAAATAATAAATAATAAATAATAAATAATATTTAATATTTAATATTTAATAAATAAATATAAATAACAAATAATAAATAAATATAAATAATAAATAATAAATAAAATACCTTACTTTTTATTTTCATAAGAACACTTATTTTTATTCCAATTACGCTACATCAAATTCTACTATCGCCTTTGCCACACTTTCTCACCAAAATAAAATAAAGAATAAACCAAACAGCATCACTGCCTCATGCCTAGATAGAAAATGTACTATGGAGGCGAACTGATTCACAAACATGTAGTTGCCAATTTACTTTACAATTATACTTATTTTATTTCAACTTTTATTGGCACATATATGTATATATATATTATAGATTTGTACAAAACCAAAGTATGATCTTAAATTATTGGGGTAGAAAATTCAATGAATTAATCACGTTTCGAACTTCCAACAATTATAATAAAAGACTCCAAACTGAATTGGTGCATAAAATAAATATATTCGAACAAAAATTAAATGTGTATAGTGAAATAAATATTATAAAAAATGAATGAAAATGGCTATGATGAAATTAGAAGAATGAAACATCAAACAAGAGGACAAACAGAGAAATTAATTCACTGATATGAGATAAGATTTGATTATAAAATAATCATACTAGCGGATATAAGAAATCAGAAGTAGGATAATGTTCATATCAGAGAAGAAAAATTTAACCCAAATGATAATTATTTATTTAATACACAACAAAAAAATCCAAAAACAAGATCTGGAAATACTTAAACAAAACCTACTTGTAGATTCAGAAAACACTACGACAAAAAAGGCATTTAGCGGCAGTTTTTTTTCGTTTCGCGGCGGTTTAAACCCCCGCTAAATCGTGCGTCGGGAAATTATTCGCAGCGGTTTTCATAACCGTCGCAGAACGTTTCGCGGCGGTTTTTTATCGGCGGTTTTTTTATTTTTTTATTTTTTTTTTGTTATTTTTTTTAATTTTTTTAATTTTTTTAATTTTATATATTTATATATATATATATATATATATATATTTATTTCATATTTATTTTATTTATTTTTTTATTTTTTTATTTTTCGTATTTATTTATTTTATTTATTTTATTTCATATTTAATTTATTTCGTATTTATTTTCCTTATTTATTTTATTTATTTATTTTATTTATTTATTTTATTTATTTATTTTATTTAATTTATTTATTTCATTTTGTATTTATTTATTTTATTTATTTATTTTATTTATTTATTTTCGTATTTATTATTTATTTATTTTATTTCGTATTTTTTTTATTTAACTAATAAATTATAAATTATAAATTATAAATAATACATAAAAAATAAAAAATTAGAAATGAGAAATAATAAATAATAAATAATAAATAAATATAAATAATAAATAATAAATAAATATAAATATAAATAATAAATAAACATAAATAATAAATATATATAAATAAAATATAAATAAAAATAATAAATAATAAATAATAAATAAATAATAAATAATAAATGATAAATAATAAATAACGATAAATAATAAATAATAAATAATAAATAATAAATAATAAATAATAAATAATAAATAATAAATAATAAATAATAAATAAATATAAATAATAAATAGTAAATAATAAATAATAAATAAAAAATAAAAAATAAAAAATAAAAAATAAAGATAAATAATAAATAATAAATAATAAATAATAAATAATAAATAATAAATAATAAATAAAGATAAATAATAAATAATAAATAATAAATAATAAATAATAAATAATAAATAATAAATAATAAATTGTAAATAATAAATAATCAATAATCAATAATCAATAATCAATAATCAATAATAAATAATCATTAATCATTAATCATTAATCATTAATCAATAATCAATAATCAATAATGAATAATGAATAAGAAATAATAAATAATAAATAATAAATAATAAATAATAAATAAATATGAATATTTAATAATAAATAAATATAAATAATAAATAATAAATAAATATAAATAATAAATAATAAATAAAGATAAATAATAAATAATAAATAATAAATAATAAATAATAAATAATAAATAATAAATAACAAATAATAAATGATAAATAATAAATAGTAAATAATAAATAATATATAATAAATAAATATAAATAATAAATAAATAATAAATAAATATAAATAATAAATAATATATAATAAATAATACATAATAAATAATAAATAATAAATAATAAATAATAAATAATAAATAATAAATAATAAATTATAAATAATAAATGATAAATAATAAATAATAAATAACAAATTAGAAATAAAAAATAAAAAATAATAAATAATAAATAAATATAAATAATAAATAATAAAGGCATTTAGCGGCAGTTTTTTTTCGTTTCGCGGCGGTCTAAACCGCCGCTAAATCGTGCGTCGGGAAATTATTCGCAGCAGTTTTCAAAACCGTCGCAGAACGTTTCGCGGCGGTTTTTTAGCGGCGGTTTTTTTATTTTTTTATTTTTTTTTGTTATTTTTGTTATTTTTTTTAATTTTTTTAATTTTATATATTTATATTTATATATATATATATTTATTTATTTATTTCATATTTATTTTATTTATTTATTTATTTTTTTATTTTTCGTATTTATTTATTTTATTTATTTTATTTCATATTTAATTTATTTCGTATTTATTTTCCTTATTTATTTTATTTATTTATTTTATTTATTTATTTTATTTATTTATTTTATTTAATTTATTTATTTCATTTTGTATTTATTTTATTTATTTATTTATTTTATTTATTTATTTTATTTATTTATTTTCGTATTTATTATTTATTTATTTTATTTCGTATTTTCTTTATTTAACTAATAAATTATAAATTATAAATTATAAATAATACATAAAAAATAAAAAATTAGAAATGAGAAATAATAAATAATAAATAATAAATAAATATAAATAATAAATAATAAATAAATATAAATATAAATAATAAATAAACATAAATAATAAATATATATAAATAATATATAAATATAAATAATAAATAATAAATAATAAATAAATAATAAATAAATAATAAATAATAAATGATAAATAATAAATAACGATAAATAATAAATAATAAATAATAAATAATAAATGATAAATAATAAATAATAAATAATAAATAATAAATAATAAATAAATATAAATAATAAATAGTAAATAATAAATAATAAATAATAAATAATAAATAATAAATAAAAAATAAAGATAAATAGTAAATAATAAATAATAAATAATAAATAATAAATAATAAATAATAAATAAAGATAAATAATAAATAATAAATAATAAATAATAAATAATAAATAATAAATAATAAATAATAAATAATAAATTGTAAATAATAAATAATCAATAATCAATAATCAATAATCAATAATCAATAATAAATAATCATTAATCATTAATCATTAATCATTAATCAATAATCAATAATCAATAATGAATAATGAATAATAAATAATAAATAATAAATAATAAATAATAAATAATAAATAAATATAAATATTTAATAATAAATAAATATAAATAATAAATAATAAATAAATATAAATAATAAATAATAAATAAAGATAAATAATAAATAATAAATAATAAATAATAAATAATAAATAATAAATAATAAATAACAAATAATAAATGATAAATAATAAATAGTAAATAATAAATAATAAATAATAAATAAATATAAATAATAAATAAATAATAAATAAATATAAATAATAAATAATATATAATAAATAATACATAATAAATAATAAATAATAAATAATAAATAATAAATAATAAATGATAAATAATAAATAATAAATTATAAATAATAAATGATAAATAATAAATAATAAATAACAAATTAGAAATAATAAATAATAAATATATATAAATAATAATTAATAAATAAATATAAATAATAAATAAATATAAATAATATATAAATATAAATAATAATTTAGAAATTATAAATAAATAATAAATAAATAATAAATATATATAATAAATAATAAATCAATATAAATAATAAATCAATATAAATAATAAATAATAAATAATAAATAATAAATAATAAATAATAAATAATAAATAATAAATAAATAATAAATATAAATAATAAATAAAAAATAAAAAATAATATATAATATATAATATATAATAAATAATATATAAATATAAATAATAAATAATAAATAATAAATAATAAATAATAAATAATAAATTATAAATTATAAATAATAAATAATAAATAATAAATAAAGGTAAATAATAAATAATAAATAATAAATAATAAATAATAAATAATAAATAGTAGATAGTAGATAATAAATAATAAATAATAAATAATAAATAATAAATAATAAATAATAAATAAATATAAATAATAAATAATAAATAAATATAAATAATAAATAATAAATAAATATAAATAATAAATAATAAATAAAGATAAATAATAAATAATAAATAATAAATAATAAATAATAAATAATAAATAATAAATAACAAATAATAATTGATAAATAATAAATAATAGATAATAAATAATAAATATTAAATAAATATAAATAATAAATAATAAATAAATATAAATAATAAATAATAAATAAATATAAATAATAAATAATAAATAATAAATAATAAATAATAAATAAATATAAATATAAATAATTTATAATTTATAATAAATAATAAATAATAAATAATAAATAATATTTAATATTTAATATTTAATAAATAAATATAAATAACAAATAATAAATAAATATAAATAATAAATAATAAATAAATATAAATAATAAATAAATATAAATAATAAATAAATATGAATATAAATAATAATAATAAATAATAAATGATAAGTAATAAATAATAAATAATAAATAATAAATAATAAATAAATATAAATAACAAATAATAAATAAATATAAATAATAAATAATAAATAAATATAAATAATAAATAATAAATAAATATAAATAACAAATAATAAATAATAAATAAATATAAATAATAAATAATAAATAATAAATAAATATAAATGATAAATAAATTTAAATAATAAATAATAAATAATAAATAATAAATAATAAATAATAAATAAATATAAATATAAATAATAAATAATAAATACGAAATAAGAAATATGAAATAATAAATAATAACTAATAAATAAATATAAATAATAAATAATAAATAATAAATAATAAATAATAAATAATAAATAAAAATAAATAATTAATAAATATAAAGAATAAATAATAAATAATAAATATCCAATTACAAATAATATAGAATAAATAAATTAAAGTATATTATAAATAATATATAATAAATAATAAAGGAAACACATGAAAAAGTATGAAAAGACGTGATAAGGGATGAAAAATCATGAAAATGCATGAAAAAAGATGGAGAAGCATATGAAGAATGATCCATTAGAAAGAATGAGAACGCATGAAAACTCGTGACAACTCTGGAAAACTCCTTAATAATTCAACATAATCATCATAATAACCCACAAAAAACCATTGATAAAGATAACAAGCCATGGAAACCCAAATAAACAGTAATAAATGGAGCTACCGTTAAAACCCGTCAAAACAGTTATAAAGAGACAAAAACATTGGACTCACATTAACGAAGATAACTTAAGATCCGAGAGTCTGTTTTAGATCCACGACCTGTCAAATCAAAAATCCTGAAATGATCTTCAACCTGAAAGGTGAAAGAGTCTGAATGGACAGGCGGATCGAAAGTTACGACCATTGAAAAAAAAGCTGACGGGGAACGGGTGCTAGAAACGAGGCATTGAAAAACATAACAAACCAGATACCCACAAAAAAGGCCATATCATATGATCTAGGAGCGCAGGTGGGCGCCGCGACCAGTCAAACTGAAGCTCATAGAATGAGCTATGATATGGCAGGTGGAGGAGGCCGAACTGACATGCGGATCGAAAGTTAGGTCCGTTTGATGACAAGTTCGACGGGACACCGGTGACGAAAATGGGGTTTTGGAGGTCTTCGGAGGGGTTTTTGGGGTCGCAAAACACGATATAAGCTAGCTTTTGTTTATCTGGTGCGTAGCTCTCTTCGCTGCCTTCGATTTGATATGTGGTGGAGCCCAAACGGACACCCGGAGCAAATGTTATGGCCGTTTGAAGTTGAAGAACTTTTTTCAACTTTCATATAACTCTAATATCTTCCGCACCTTATACCGTCTCATGGTTTTGATTATATGTGCCTCTAGATCTCTTCATGAGCTTCGATTTGACTAGTCGTGGTGCTTCAACGGACGCCCGGATCAAAAGTTATGGTCATTTTATTGATTTCGGGGTTTCTCGTGTTTTCTTATTTTTTCATATCATTTCGCGGCGGTTTTACCGAAACCGCCGCTATTTCGCGGCGGTTTTTAAAAAAACCTCCGCTAATCATCGAATAAAATTAAAAAAAATAAAAAATAAATAAATACATATATATATATTTTGTTGTTTAGCGGCGGTTTTTTCACGGCGGTTTTAAAAACCGCCGCGGAATGCTGGCCCGAAACGCATTTCACGGTGGTTTGTAAAACCGCCGCGAAAAAACTGCTGCTAAACGGCGGTTTTCTCGTAGTGAAAATTGGAGGTCATTTCCACCTGAAATCTACTTCGTACCACATAATGGAAAATCAAAACCTTAACTATGATACAGATATCTTACCTAGTGCCTCAAATCGTAAACACCAAATGCAGTATAACTCCAACAATCGATCTTGGTCTGAAACCATCGCTAACAGGAATCCTTCGTTCTAGAATCTCGGATGTGCCTTGACCACCTCTCAAACTCAAAAAAGACGAACCCTCAGTGTCGTCTTGTCCCCTGTTCATTCTCGTACTACCGACCACGTGATCTACACTCGACCCCAAGGAAAAGGAAGATGCAACACTTGTGAAAACAGAACCCTGAAAACTGATTCATGATTCTTCTTCTTATTATTTTTTTATTCGTTTTAATTTTATTATTTTATCCATATATATATATATATATTTTATTTTCAGATTAACATATATATATATATAACAAAAATACATTTTACATTATAATAATACATTATATCAATAACTAGAATCTAATTTTTATAATTTTCATATTATATTTTGTCATCATGAAATCTTAATTTATTAAATTAATTTTGTTTTATATATAATCCTCATATTAATATCATAAT
This sequence comes from Viscum album, assembly GCA_963277665.1. Lineage (NCBI taxonomy): Eukaryota > Viridiplantae > Streptophyta > Magnoliopsida > Santalales > Viscaceae > Viscum > Viscum album. Next base: position 1,359,384,280 of record OY728162.1, on the reverse strand, counting down.
AAGATATGTAATGGTAGTATAAATATCCATAATATATGTATTTTAATATTAAAAACATTATTTTTACTCTTATAATACATTATTAAATATTTTTAGACTTTGTTTATTGCATAATAATAATCATATCATTATTGTTTCTATATGGGTACATTTATTTATTTTATATCAATGACTATCAAACTCCTTTTCTCAATTTTAATTTAAAACTTATAATGGATTGTTTTTATAATAGTTGGATAAAAAACTCTATAAATATCAATGTTTAAGAGTCGTTCAAACACACAGAGAAAAATAATATCATGACGCTTATGCCACTGCACTCAGAGATGGTTTTATATGTTCCCCATATTCTTAGTTTCATTTATATTGTTCTTGCTATAACTTTTGTGGTTCTATCAGATCGAAATTATAGGAACTACATGATCGACATCGTTGTGTTTCTCAGTGGTATTCCAATTCTTTTATTATCGATGGCAGTGGGTTTATTGGGTTTGTTCTTATGTGTCATGGATTTATCATTGTATTTTTATAAATAAATTGCTTACTACTTATATCCTTGCGTTCAAAAATTTATGCATTTTATTGCATAATGGAGTCATTAACAAAACATAATACTTATTTTTTAACCTGGGGTGTTACATTCTCCCCCACATAATTGAATTGCACCCTCACAATTCATTTACACTTATCGCTCATGATCCCCATCTATCCTGACTCTCACATGATGTCCCCAAGGTCTATACAGTTGTCTTCCATGGTCTCCATAACTTCCTATGAGATTAATGTTCAATTTTTCTGGGTAATCCTCCACTCCGTTTTCCCAAACGCAAACTGTGAAAGAGGGGTTGTATAGATGTATGCACCAGAACACATTCCTCTAGGAATTATAATCAAAATAGTATTTGAGAAGTTCATCTTTAATTTGATTTCTATAAGAAAGTCTCATTTCAGTATATTCAAAAGATTCAAATTCATCGTAAATTCTTCCTGTGAGGGAAAATATTAAAAGTTGACACACATATACTGGGCGAAGATTCTCTTCTTCATCTACTCAATAAAAAGTTTAGATTGATTTCAGCTGCTCAAACATGGTAAAGCACCTAAAACTTCCTTCGTAATATGCCTCTTAGCATCTATAGATGCGATGTTGATTCTGTATGATGTCTTCGAAGACAAAACTAGAACCATGATGAAAATGAAGTATATCAGCATGGCCTAATATATAGTAAATTCGCTTACAGGAATGCTACCAGGCTTTGTAGGTCTCAGATTCTTCTTTGAAAGATTATTCCTTGATCATAGCAAGTAATTCATCTAGATTGCCTAAAAACTGGTTTTATTTCTCCTTTATTCCATATGATTATTGTAAAGAAGAATATTGACTGAGTAAGGACACTCAATTTATCAAAGGGTTCTAAATTTCCAGAGTTATCTAGGTCGTGCCTCCGATACGAATTGTAACGCCCCGAGCCTGCTCTTTTGGACTCGGTGCTTGAAAAATGTTGTGTACTTTTTTTTTCTAAAAGAGAATAAAAAATTACACAATACATTAATGAAATAAAGACCTTTTACAGGTCCAGGTTCTAGAAGATTAAACATATCCTTATATTTATCAGATATGATATAATAAAATAAAACAACTCTCCACTATGATTTCGTGCGTGCTATCTCCCAAAGCGATGACATTGTTAATAAATTTATAAGATACCTGTGAAAATCAATTTTAAAACAAAGGGTGAGCATTTAATTTCCTAATAATAGGTTTTATAACCGTGGATATACTTTTTAAGAAAATGATCTTTTCAAAATAACTTTTCGTTAAATAAAAAAGAAACTATTTTTTTGAGAACTCAAATGAAAATACTATAAAATTTATACATTAATAAAATATCATTTTTTTGAAGATAGTCATACTTTGAAATCACTTAAAAACGAATCCAGTGACATTCCTTTGAAAATATTAAGCAAACTTCATGAAAACAAAACATTATTTTGAATCAACTTAATTCGTTGAAGGATGTCTAGGGCCTACCCACTTACCGAAGGATTGGTTCACTCCCCAATGACCTTCAATTTTACAATGAACAAGCTCCATGATTTTTCGAAAACATTTAATGTTTGCTTTAGATATATATATATATATAAAAGTATTGGTCACTAGATATTTTTTAAATATAAATATGTCAATGCATTAAAATACAGATCCATACATATACATATTTTTATATATATATGTTCCATTTTATCATTTTAAAGCTTGGTTACTTCACAATCTTTTATCTGCTAGAACATACATATAATTATTATTTTTTCAAGAATAACCTTTGATAATAATATAATAAAATAATTTTTCTTAACTTAACCTTATTAATTAATAAATTTCTATAAATAAAATATTTAAAGGAAAAAATATAAAAAATATTATGTGATATCCTTGTCTTTATTAATTTTGGAACAAATCCTAAAAAAATTATATTAAAACATGAACTTAGTTGAAATGTAATTAATTTCGATGTATGCGTAACACATGTCCATGTATATGTGCAATTGCAACGCCCATTGGGTTGATAAAACGTGATAACATTTTATATACATTTTTTTAGACATTTGTCGATAAGTTGTCGATAAAATAATAAACATGATATTAATCAATTCTTCCATAACTATATATACGCCTATTTGAAAACACCATTTATTCATATATATATATTCATAACTTCTGTAAACAATATGCATATAAAAATATTAAAACAAATACAATTTTTTTAAAAAATAAATATAAATAAACCCTTAACATGAGAAAGGTAAAATAAAATTTAAATAAATGAAATCATTTACCCACTTATAATTTATGATAAAATTACACATATGAAGTATTTTTCAATTAAACTCACTTGGAATAAGAATTTTAATAAAATTTAAATTATAACCAAGTTGAAATATTTGAAATAAAATTTTCTAAAATGACTTACAAAAATAAGATTTCAAAATAAGTATCAAAATATTTCTCCCTTACAAGAACAATAATATGTAATTGCATAAAAAGTATTTGAAGATACTTAATCCCTTACAAAAACAAAATTAAACAATTTACATCATGATTAAATAAAAAATATACCAAACTTATACCAATGTAATTTTAGAATGAATCACCTTACTAAAATTTATCAATGTTTTGAAAAACATGTTGATTTTGTTTGGAAGAAACCCATAAGTAAACATTGAAGAAGAAAAATAATTTGATAAAATAAAAATTTAAATCCATTTTTATTTGTAGATGAAGACTTATTTTTCATCCTATTACACTACATCAAATTCTACAACTTCCTTTGCCGCACTTTCTCACAAAAATAAAAAAAATAAACTAAACAACATCACTGACTTATGCCTCAATAGAGAATGTAGTGTTTAGGCCAACCGATACACTAATATATAGTACCCAACTCACTGTACAATTAGAAATATTTTATGTCAACTTGCATTAACATATATATATATATATATATATATTACAGAGTCGTACAACACCAAAGTAAGATCTTAAAATATTGTGGTAGAAAATTCAATGAACTAATCTCGTTTCAAACATCCAAGAGTTACAAGAAAAATACTCCAAACTGAATTGGAGCATAAAATAAACAGATTAGAACAAAACTTAACTGGAAACAGTGAATGATATATTAAAAAATGAATGAAAATGACTCTGATAACATCTGTGTAAGGAAACATCAAACAAGATGAAATACAGAGAAATTAATTCCTTGATATGAGATATGATTTTATTATAAAATAGTCATACTTGTAGATATAAGAAATCAGAAGTAGGAGAATGTCCATATCAGAGAATAAAAATTGAAAACCAACAAAAATTATGTATTTAATTCAACAAAAAATAAATCCTTAAACGTGATCTGGAAATACTTAAACAAAACCTACTTGTAGATTCAGAAAAATCAGTGGTCATTTCCTCCTGAAATCTGCTTCAGACCACATAACCGAAAATAAAAACCCTAACTGTGATACAGATCTATTACCTAGTGCCTAAAATCGTAAACCCCAAATGTGTAGAACTCGATCAATCAATCTTGGTCTGAAACCATTGATAATAGGAATCCTTCAAGCGAGACTCTTGGATGTACCTTGAATGCTACTCAAACTCAATGAAGATTAACCCTCACCATTGTCTTGGCTCCCAGTCATGCTCGTACTCCCAACCGCGCGATCTACCCATGACCCCATGGAAATGTAAGACGTGGCCCTTGTGAAAACAGAACCCTCAAAACCGATTCAGGATTCTTATTATTATTATTATTTATTCATTTTAGTTTTATTGTTTTATCCAAATATATGTATATATATATATATATCTATATATATGTATATAATCTGTTTTATTTTAAAATTAGCATACATATATAACGGCAATATATTTTACATAATAATAATATATTTTATCAACAACTAAAATGAATTTTTTATAATTTTCATATTATATTTTATGGGATTGAAATAATTATTTATTAAATTAATTTTGTAATCTATTTAATCCCCATATTAATATATTAATAAGATATGTAATGGTAGAATAAATATCCAAAATATATGTATTTTAATATTAAAAACATTATTTTTTACTCTTAGAAAAATTTATAAAATAATTTTAAACATTTTTTATTACATAATAATATTAAAATAAATATTTTTTCTATATGTGTATATTTATTTATTTTATATCTACGACTATGATAATCCTTTCCTAAATTTCAAATTAAAACTTAAAATGGATAGTTTTTTTTAACGGTTAGATAAAAAACTCTATAAATATCAATGTTTAATGGTAATTCAAACACACAAAGAAACATAATATCGTGATGCTTACACCACTGAACTCGGAGATGGTTTTATATGTTCCTCTTATTCTTAGTTCTTTTGATATTGTCCTTACATTAGGATTTGTGCTTCTATCAGATCCAAACGATGAGAACTATTCGACCAACATCATTGTGTTTATCGGTGGTCTTCCAATTGTTTTATTATCGATGAAAGTGGTTTTAATGGGTTAGTTATTATGTGTCAATGATGTATTATTGTCTTCGTATAAATAAAGTTCTTACTACTTATATCATTGTGTTTAGAAATTTGTGTATTTTATTGTATCTTGGAATCATTGACAAAACATAAAACTTATTTTTATACCTGGGGTGTCACATTCTCCCCCACTTAATTGAATTACGCCATCACAATTCATTTACACTTATCATTCCTAATTCCCATCTATTCTAAGTCTCACATGATGTCCCCAAGGTCTATCCAATTGTATTCCACAGTTTCCATATCTTTCTATGAGATTAAAGTTCAAACTGTCTTTGAAATCCTCCACTTCCTTTTCCCAAACACAACTTATCAAAGAGGGGTTGTACGAATGTTGGAATCAGAAGACAATCCTCAAGGAATGATAATCAAAATAATATCTGAGATGTTCGTCTTGATAATGATTTCTATAATAAAGTCTCATTGCACCGTCTTCAAAAGATTTAAAGTCATCGTAAATTCTTCTTGTGAACCAAAATCTTAAATGTTGACACATATAAGTTGCGTGAAGGTTCCCTTTTTAGCTACACTATAAAAAGTTGAGATTTTATCTGGCTGCTCAAACATGGTAAAACACCTAAAAAGACCTTCTTAGTATGCCTCCTGGCATCTATAGAAGCGATGTTGAATATGATAGAAGTCTTAGAAGACAAAACTAGAACCCGATGAAAACAAAGTATATCAGGAATTCTTGATATATTGTAAAGTCGGTTACAAGAAATCCACATGGCTTCGTAGGGATCTGATTCTTCTTTGCATGATTTTCCCATGATCATAACAAGTAATTAATCTGGAAGGCCTAAGAGACTTGTTTGAATTCTGCTTCTTTCAACCTGAAAATTACAAAGAAGAATGTTGACTGAGAAAGGAGACTCAATTTATCAAAGGGATTTAAATTTATAGAGTTATTTAGACGGTTCCTCTGATACCAATTGTAAAGCCCCGAGCCCTCTCTTCTAGACTCAGTTCTTGAAAAAGATTGTGTAATTTTTTTTATAAAAGCGAATAAAAAATTACACAATACATTAATGAAATGAGGACATTTTACTAGTCTAGGTTCTCGAAGATTAGTCATAACCATACATATATTAGAGTTGAAATAATAAAATAAAACAATTGTCCACTACACTTCCGTGCGTGCTATCTGCACAAGCAATGACTTCTGTAAAGAAACTTCTAAGATACCTGTGAATATCATTTTTTTTAAATGTGAGAATTTAATTGCCCAATAAGGGGTTTTAAACCCGTTGACATTCTTTTTAAGAAAAATATCTTTTCAATGTAACTTTTGGTTAGATAACATAGATACAATTTTTTAAAAAAACACTAATGAAAATTTGGTTAAAACACTGTCATATTTATGATTATATAAAATATCTTTGTTTTTAAGATAGTTGTACTTTGAACTCACTTTAAAACTAATCCAGTATTTTTCATTTGAAAATTTTAACCGATCTTCTTGAAAAAAAACATTATTTTGAGGCAACTTAATTCATTGAAGGATGTCATGGTCCTACCTACTTAGCGAATGATGGGTTCACTCCCCAATGACCTTCTATTTTACAAAGACCAAGCGCTAGGAGTTTTCAAAAACATTTAATTTTTTCATATATATATATACACTAGTATTGGAAACTAACTGTTTTTACATTTAAATATGTCAATGCATTAAAATAAACATCCATACTTATATATATATTTATAATTTCCATTTTATAATTTGCAATCTTGGTTACTTCCCAAACTTTTATCATCTAGACTTTACATATAATTATTATTTCTTTCACGAATAACCTTTGATACTCATATAATAAATTCAATTTTCATAACTTATCCATATTAATTAATATGTTTTTATACATAAAGAAATTTAAAGGAAAACATTTCGAAAAATTTCCTATGATATCCATGTCATTATTAATTTTGGGACAAAGCCTAAAAAAATTAAATTAAAACATGAACTTATTATAAATGTAAGGAGTGTCGATGTATGCATAACACATGGCCATGTATACGTGCAATTTCAATGCACATAGTGTTGATAAAACGTTATGACATGTTATGTGCATTTTTATAGAAATTTGTCGATAAGTTGATGATAAAATTATAAACATGATATTAATCAATTCATCCATAAATATATAAACAACCATTTGATAATTCCATTTATACATATATATATATTATTATCTTGTATAATAAATATGTATTTAAAAATCTTAATACTAATATAATTTAAAAAAATAAAAATAAAAATAAACCCATTGCATGAGAAAGGTAAAATATAACTTAAATAAATGAAATCCTTTAACCACTTATAATTTATGATAAAATTACACATATATATTATTTTTCAATTAAACTCACTTGGAAGAAGAATTTTAATATAATTGAAATTATAACCAAGTAGAAATATTTAACACCCCATGATTTCATAGTGCGTTATTTCTTCAAAATAATACAATAATTTGCACTACACGCAATACCGAGTTCAAGCGCACCACATCTTACCAAACTAGCCGTTCAAAAGCAGTTATGAATAGTATTAATGGAATTTTAAACATTATATAATCCTTATAATATTAGATTCCATATTATGAGTTTCTTAGACATAATGTAAGAACAAATTCATTTCTTTCAAATAAAAGAAGTATTTTTTCAAAAAATGTACTTTTACCGACTTTTAATGGTGAACGCTTTTTAAATCCAATATTTCAAACTTTTGTCTATTAAATTTTACAAAATAAACTTCTTCTTTTGAATCTGGGCATAAAAATATAGTTTATATAAATTTTTTATGTTTTTCTGATAACTTTCATATTCATGTGAATAGTGAAAATTAGTTATTTTTAATTATAAAAACTTTTTTATTCGAAATAATTAATAGTGATAAATTATACATTTATGTTATTTTAAAGTACAATTACATTAAAAATTTACCATTTAATCTAATGTTGGTCATTGGACATAATTTCGCATTTAAAATCGACATAAGAAAGTGTCTGTCTTTTGATAGTTATTATTTATTAAAATCGTTTTATTTTTGTTTTGAAAATGGGAATTAATTAATAAATGAAACTTCCATGTTTTGAATTTGGTAAAATAGACATAATTTTTAAATTTGGAATATATAAATTAGATTTGGGTGAATTTTTGGTATTTTTAGTACGTTCAATTTTTAATGAATATTGAAAAACATTAAGTTATAGTTTAAAACCGAATTTTTTATTAAATAAATATTTATTTTATTTATTTTAGGTAGAAATAGACACATAATGCCTATATAAGTTCAATGAATTTCATTGGAGTCAATTATAATAATTTTAGATATATAAAAATATTATAGAACTTTTCACCGTCTTTTACCCACCTTCTAAGAGAATTTACAAATTCACATAAAACATAATTTTACCATTTCTGTGAGTGGAATTTCAAAAATCCAAGAAACACGGTTGATATCAGTAAGTAAAATGTGGTTCAATAAGATGAAAATATTTTTTGTGAATAGTATCTTTTTACTTTTATTTACCCTGGTTAAAATTAAATTGGGTAATTAAGGATAAAAATGATATTATTATTACCCTAACACATGTTATAATTATATTGGATAAGTATAGATCAACAAAAAACAGCCTTAGGAATAAAATATGAACTTCTTTGGTCCACATGGATTAGATTAGGAAATTTATTATTATTTAATTCAAAGAAGAGTTAAAAGAGTTAGAATCAAAGATTAATTTCTAAAACATTTTTAATATATGGTTATACATAAGATAAATTCGATTATAAATATTCATTAGAAAAATATAATAATTTCCTACATAATGGTATTTTATTTATAATTTTTAGACGTTACGCATTTTAATTTATTTATGACACAATAGTGATGCAGTAATTACCTTATTAATGAAATATTAAAATAATATATATTATAAATATCCAAATAAATGTAATTGGAGACTTTTTACGAATTCCAATAATTTTATAGGCTAATATTACATATTAAAATTGATTATATGAATTCTTTTCGAAATAATAATGATGTTATGAATTTATCAAAAACAAAATACCCAATATTGTCAACATTTAAATAAAAGCATTTTTAAAACAAATATTATATTATAAATTGATATTCTATTCCTAAAAATCTATGGCTCAGGGAGAAGAATTATATAATGATATGTGTATTGTTAATGGACCACTTGGGGTTCTTTTTGAAGTTTATAGTATGTTTATTAGCCCTATAATATAAAAATACAAAGAGACATGTTAAATGCGAAACTTATTAACTAAGAGTTAAAAATAGAAGATAAGGTTTATAAGGTGACCCAATCCAGTCTAAAACCTATTGGTTGATTTATTTTAGACCCATACCCACCTTAGCCTCGAAATAAATCAGTTTTGAGCCTTTATTAACAGAATATTAATTTATTATAAAATAATATTTCTAGCTTTTCCTAAGGTGCCCCTTACCCATCTTATAAAAGGGAACTCGCCCTTTCCACTTATTCAGACCTTCAAAGCCATTTGTATCAACCATACCCAGCCAAAATAACCTCATAACTTCCCTTAATTCACCATAGGGGCCTTATTTGGATCATAAATCCATCTTAAGGAGCCCTTTTGATCAAATCAAAAGGAAGAACCCTAAGAAGAGGCACTGTTTTCACCACCCCCTTTCAAGTTCCATTCTTTTTCAACTTCTTCTTTCTTTGTTATTTCCATTCTAACATAATAAATCTAGTATCATCTATATACTTTGATGTTATTATAAATGTGGTACAAACATATTCAGTATTCTATCCATCCATTGAATGACAAGTCACCATACGTGCGTACATACGGCTTACCGTCTCCACGTCGTAGTGTAATCATTATTCAAAACATTATTATTTGTATGGGTATGATAATGATGTGTAATTGATGTAAATAATAAATATAACATAATAATTATTATGTATATAGGATATACTATCCAATTATATTTTATTTTAATATAAAAAAAATGATATTGTCGCTCGTGCGTACGTACGAACTACCGTCTCCACGAATGTGATGAGATTCATTCTCCGTCGTATCAATTAAAGTCTAATTATCATTTGATGACTAAAAATAATTTTTAAGGACTTTATATAATTCTGTTTATGAAAAAGATTAAACCTATCAATAAAAAACATGACTTATTATCAAAACATATAAAAGAAAACGAGTAGGTTAGCACCCAAAACGACAATAATACTAAGATATTATTAACAAAGAAATATTAAAGGATCATATATGATATCATATTAATGTATATGGTTCTTGTATAATTTAATAACAATTATTACACCGTTATATAAGAGGTTAACCTCCCCTAGACCAAGGGAAAAAAAGGTAAGTGTTTCTTTCACAATCACTTCATTATCCGAGGTTTTTTATACGTAATTATCTAATGGGACATCTTTATTATCAACAACCGTGTTTCTTAAAAATTTATTTCAAAAAATTCTTAATATTTTAAAGAATATGGGTTAAAGCCATTTATACCATTTTTTTCTTTTTATAAGATTTTTATAAAGGAATATTTCCGTCATTTTCCAAAAAGGTCATTTTTAACATTTTCTACAAAATTAAGGTAAGAATGTCTTTTAAACTTATAAGGAGGGTGTGGTTATTTTCCGCCATTATAACATCATCAAAGCTTACCTTACAAGATTATAAGAATATTTTCCAAGTAAATGTTTTATTTTATAATTATGTGACTTTTAAATGACTTCAAAAAAGGGATATTTATCTCAAATAGTTTTGATTTCATCTATGTCAACATCCATTGATGGATTTTAAGATTATTTGAATTTGATTTATTATGATACAAAAATTCCATATTGTATTGAAGGTTTTGTGATATGTTTTAATGTGGATGTATTATTTTTGTAACATTCATGTTTATAGAGAAAGTATTGACATTTCATATTCTAGTTTTAATACGAATGTTTATGTTATGTTTAAACCTGTTCATATGAGGAATGCATTGGACTTAATAAGTGATGGGTGAAGCCCGCTATAGATCCTCGATGCATCGGTAGGTCTCATGAGACAATATAGTGTCTTGGCACAAGGCCTTGACAAAATATTATTTTTATTCTTGGCACAAGGCCTTGACTATGTGGTTTTGATAGTCTGGAAATATGCATTCCATCATTATGAAAGTGGTTATTGATATTGCTTGTGATTATTCAACTTGTTGAATATCCATGTGACTTAGTAAAAGGAATTATTTCATTTTATTTCTTCCATATTATGCTAAAGTTAAAGTTTATAAGTCTTTTGTTTTAGTTATACATTTCCTTAAATTTTTATGCTTATTTATGAAAGTTTCTGCTATATTGTTATCCTTACTAGGCATCTGAGTTCACACCATTCTATGTTTCATTTTTCTCAGGGTGTGAAGATATATGTTATGAATGAACTGCAGGTATAGTTTGAGGGGATATGAGTGTGGTCTATGGAGACAAGTTGTTTTTGTACTTTTTCACTTTATGTTGTAATGTAAACTTTATGAATATATCTAGTGATTCAAGGTTACTAAACTAATTGGACTTTCAAGACATGATCTTTTGTGATCATGCTAATGTTATGTAATAATGCATAGACTCTGGGTAACTAGGGTCGGGGCGTTACAGTTGGTATCAGAGGAAGTTTAGTACAAACCTTGGAAGCTAGATTTAGACAAACTCCAATTAGAGAACATATACCTAAGATGGACATTGAGGATTAGTATAGAAGAACTTCATAGAATTTTGGTATTGTACAGATTTTTGAGTTTTCTGAGCAATACATCCCTGTCTGGATATGAGAAGGTGGAGGCAGATCTAGCATAAATGTACCTAGGGGTAAAACCCGAAAACACCACTTTGAGCTCAACTCGAACGGGAACTAGTTCACGAGAACTGGCTATACTGCACTATTGGTTACGACACACCCGGGGGATATGCATAGGATAATTATCATTTTCATTAGAAACAATTATGAAGGGTTTATGAGTATATAATTCCTCAAAGAAAACATTTTTTATGATTATGGATTATATCTATAAAATGTTCAATCTACATTAGGTATTTTTCAAGTTTGGAATTATTCATTGCAATTCATAAACTGACCTTGTGCATGCCATTGTATAGAAATGGTGCCCAGTAGAAGGAATGTGAACTCTAGCAATACGTATGATCTGAAGATTAAGACGGATCATATCATTCAAGGTATTAAGACAACATTTAGAACGGAAATAGTCTCCTATATATTCTCAACATATGACGATATAGTATCATGTGTTAATAAGATAAGTGAAGAATTCTCTGTGTCTTATGGCTTTGAAGGGAAGCAAGAGAAGAAAAGGATGGAAGAGAGAATGATGGATAAAGGGAAGAGGGAAAAGAAGAGTTTTCCCATATGTGATAACTGTGGGAAGACACACCCAGGAACTTGCCAGAAGAGAATGAGAGTTTGTTATAAGTGTGTAGAAAAAGGAAACCAAGTATATGACTGAAAGGGTAAGAAGAAGGATTGAAATGTACAATGCTTCATCTGCAAGAAGTGGGGACACTACACAAACCAATTTTCAAATAATCAGAGTATTTCCCAAATGATGCTTTTGGATAATAATCAAGTTATGATACTACCACAGATGAGGAGGAATGATTAGAGTTCTTATTTTTTTATTAATGAATTGTGTCATTTGATTATTATATCAATGATGTACTCGTTATAATAATTATGGAGTATATAAGGATTGTACTGCAGTACTATTTCATTAAGGACTTGAGATTGTGTGGAACCATGAATAGTGACTCAATAGCAAGTTAATATTTAGGAAAATATATGGTTGATAGAAAGATAAACCATAATATGGTTCTTATACCGAGATAGTGATTTTGTAATAATACATGATTGATTTGGATAAATTTTATTAGATATTATTGAATACCTTAAAACTGATTAATGATTTGTATATTCCATCATTCTTGTGTTAAAAACATTTTTGTATAGAAGGAGTATATCCAATATTCTACAAGGAACAAGGTATCATGAATGTAATCTATATGGTTTTATGGAAATTCAAGATGTTGTAGTGTTTTAAAAGAATATATGATGAAGGTGTTCAAATGTTATTACGAGAAAAAACGGATCTTAATTGTGTTTACCTTCCTTATAAATTTTGGACAGTGAGTTTGGACAGTGGTCTTTTGGATAATTCTAGTTTTGGATTATTTTTGGATTTCCATAAAAAGACAAACCGGAGGTCGGGTGGCAACCTGTCATGTCCGACAAGGCAGCGAGACTTGAACCCGCAACCAAATACTGACAAGGGTGTATCACCTACCACAAGCCCACGTGATGTATTGGATTGAATAATGTAGTTTTTTTAAAGGTCCTGATAGGTGATTTATAAATTCCTTATTTTTGGAACCCTGTACGATTAGGATAAATAGAATATATATATATATATATATTTGAAATCTTTTAGAGTGAAAGATGAGTTTGTGATAGGAACTAGTTGAAGGATGAAAAACAACTTGCCAAGTCTATATATATATATATATATAAAATTTTTCCCTCTTATTATATGGGTAAATTAATTCTTAAACATTAGGGAGGTGATCTTAAAACCAAAAATGTGTTATCCCAATACCTTATGTTTTGTTTAACTGATGGTATTTCAAATCATCATAGATTGATGACTTTATGGACTGCAATTTTACACTTGTTTGTGATTGATGACCTCAATCACTACCTATAAATATTTATGTTTTCCCTCCAATTATATGCCTTTAATTTCCACCAATGTTCTCTTAATCGAGATCATAATTTGTTGGTGACCCTTTCATTTCTCTTTTCCACTTATTAAGACTCAATTTTATTTACCCAATTTCCGATGTGGGTTTTTCCACAATGATATATTCTATTTTCAACCATTAGTTTTGAAGAACAATTTCAAATTTCAATGATTCAATTTATTTAAGGAGGGAAGAATGTAACACCCCATGATTTCATAGTGTGTTATTTCTTCAAAATAATTCAATAACTTGCACAACACGCAACAACGAGTTCAAGCGCACCACAACATACCAAACTATCTGTTCAAAAGTGGTTATGAAAAGTATTAACTGAATTTTTAACTTTATATAATCCTTATAATTTTAGAATCCATATTATGAGTTTCTTAGAAATAATTTAAGAACAAATTCATTTTTTTCAGATAAAAGAAGTATTTTTCAAAAAATGCACTTTTAGCGAAATTTAATGGTGAACCATTTTTAAATCCTATATTATAAGCTTTTATATATTCAATTTGAAAAAATAAACTTTTTATTTAGAATCAGGACATAATAATTTAGTTTCAATAAATTTTTGGTGTTTTTATGACAACTTTCATATTTCAGTGTATAGTGAAAATTACTAAATTTTAATTAAAAACAACTTTTTTAATCGAAATAATTAATAGTGATAAATTATGCATTTGAGTGATTTTAAAGTTTAATTATATTATATATTTACCATTTAATCCAATTTTGGTCATTGGACATAATTTCACATTTAAACAGGACATAAACAAGTGTAAATCTTTTGATAGTTATTATTTCTTAAAAACACATTTTTTGTTTTGACAACAGGAATTAATTAATAAATGAAACTTTTATGTTTTTAATTTCATAAAATATACATCATTTATATATTATGAATATCTAAATTATCTTAGGGTGAATTTTTGGTATTTTTCTGAAAACATTCAATATTTAATGAATAGTGAAAAACACTGAGTTATAGTTTAAACCCGAATGTTTTATTATATAATTATTTATTTTATTTCTTTTAGGTCAAAATAGACACATAATGGCTATATAAGTTTAATATAATTCATTGGAGTCAATTTATAATAAATTTAGATATATAAAAATTTTATATAACTTTTCACCGTCTTTTACCCACCATCTAAGAGAATTTTCAAATTCACATTAAACTTAATTTTACCAATTCTGTGAGTGGAATTTAAAAATTCCAATAGACATGAGTGATATCAGTATGTAAAATATGGTTCAATAAGATGATAATATTTTTTTTGTCAATAGTAACTTTTTACTTTTATTTACCACGATTAAAAGCAAATAGGGTAATTAAGGGTAAAATTGATATTATTACTTCCCAAACACATGTCCTAATTCTATTGGATAAGTATTGTTAGATAAAATAAAACCTTAGGAATAAAATATGAACCTATTTGGTCAACTTGGATTAGATTAGGACATTTATTATTATTTAATTCTAAGAAGAGTTAAAAGAGTAAAAATAAATGGTTAATTACTAAAAAAAATTTAATATAGGGATATATATAACATAAATTCGATTATAAATATTAATTAGAAATCTAAAAATATTTCCTATATAATGGTATTTTATTTCTAATTTTTAGACATTAAATATGTTAATTTATTTATGACACAATGGTGATGCGGTAAATACCTAATTAATGAAATATTAAAATAATTGATATTATAAATATACAAATGAATGTAATTTGAGAATTTTTATGAATTCCACAAATTCTTTAGGTTACTATGATATATTAGGATTGATTATATGAATTTTTTTCAATGTAATAATGCTGTTATGAATTTATGGGGCGACTGAAGCGAGGGCGACCGCAGCGAGGGCGACCGCAGCGAGGGCGATGCTCCGCTAACCCTACGGCGATGGAAACCGCCCTGACCCCTTCCCCCATCAGGGGGGAGGGGTCTTCTCCCCCAACTCATGCTTCAAGAGATGCAGAACCAAGAGTTAGGGATTGCTTTGGATCCTCTCCAGATGCAGGTTTTTCCTACCTGAAATTGAAGTTGCTCCGAAGGTACCTGGTTGCGTTTCAGGTCAACCTATTATCCCGGTTTTAGTGAAGGAATTATATGAATCTTCATCGTTACTCTCCTCGGCACTGATCGTGAGGTTTACGAGGCGGCGACCTCTTGTTTAGCACTTCGAAAAAGCAGTCTATATAGATTGGGGTTTGAAGAATCGTGCTCCTGTAAGTATACTGGGTCTGCATCATTTCCTCATTTTGTTTTCCAATGAAGAAGATTTGGGTAGGGCTTGGTCGAGAAAGAGAAAACCCTTCTATGGCCTGACTTTTCACTTACTTCGATGGTCTTTTGAGGCGCACATGAACCGTGACTCTCCTTTCATGGAAATATGGATTCAATTGCCTAGACTTCCTCTGCCATTTCAAAATATTGGGTTGCTGAGGTCAATCGGCAACTCGATAGGGCGCTTTATATGCAGTGATCAAAGAACAACTTCTCTGTCTCATCCAGTCTCGACGAGAATTTGTGTGGAAATAGATCTCTCATGATTTCCGCCGGAGCTTGTCTGGATTGTAGTTAAAGAAGATTATAGGTATGCTCAATCGATAGTCTACGAATCTTGGAATCCATTCTGTTCATTGTGTCACAGGCAAGGTCATGATGAACATGGTTGTCGAAGGAGGTCTCGGGGTGGCCGAGGCTCAGATATTCAGCTGTGCCAGCGGATGTTACCTCGAGAGGAGGTGTGGTCACCATTAGTACTTAACAAGATAGCGATTCGCCTGCAGGCCTGCCTCAAGATTGTCAAGCTCCCTCAAAATCAGTTGGGGACAATGATCTACTGGTTCGGTAGTTTCCTTCAGAGGAGGTAGATGATCCTTTGTCAAATACTGATCTGGAAGATAAGAGATATAATTCTGTCAAGATACGTACAGACATAGGAGTACAGGTGGAAGTGAATGAGGTTAGGAGGAAGGAGAACATGTCCGGAACTGTGGTGGCTACCCCTCCAGAGGATTCTGAAACGGCCAAATGGGACAATGGTGTATCGAATGGCCTAAGCCTTGATGCTGCAATAAATAGACATGACCGGGACAAGGATGGGGAATTTAATCTCCAGTATATGGAAAAGGGACTTGAGCACCAACAAGACTATGGTGAGCCTGTGATTGTAGTCCAGAATACTTCAACCAGTATGAATGAGGTTAGGGTGGATGATGCTATACCATTTTCCCCAAACCGATTTGTTGTACTGCAAAGTTCAGATGGAAGGGTGGCCCAGGAGGGGGAAGATGAACAATCCCCTTGCCATCAACAGAATGGAGGCGATATACCAAACTGTAGTTATTCCCATGGAATGATTGTTGGACATCTGGGTAGTGGTGAGGCGGACCCGGAGGGGGTCAACATGGTTGCATTGGATCAGGTGACTGAGGGGTTCCAACTCAGAAGAAGAGTGTGAGTTGTAAAAAGAGGAAGGGGAAAAAAGATTACTCCTTGCTTCTACATCCTTTGTAGATCCGCTCTGGGGAGAAACTACTGGTGTCACTGCCCAACGCGGTGAAATAGGATCACCAGGCGTTAACGAAGGGAAACGTTAATGAAATGGGATGTTATACTATGAAGTTAATGACTAGAAAGGAACCCATCCTTTGTTTTGAGGAGGATATGGTCAAGGAATTTCTATATGTTGACATTCTACAGTAAGAGGCGGATATAATGGGAAGATATGTAAGAGTGGAGGACCACCAAGAACCAGCAAAGTGGATTGAAAAGCAAGATCTGATCTTAATGAGAGGCTTCAATGACAAGAAAATCAGCAAAGAAGATTATATCCGCACTTGGGACAAAATGGAGAACCATTTGGAAGACGTTATTAGAGAAGATCTTGAGGCTAAGGTATGGCTAATGAATTGGAATCTCTAAAGGGAAGAAAGCAATAATAGTTTAAGGCTGTGTTTTGGAAACATTTCCTTTTCTTATGAGGCTTTACCCCCAGTCTGATTAGGGAAGTACGGTCTGGACTTCCTCATTGGACTAGAGCAATCTACCATTTCCTTTGCAGGTCATTTGGGATATGGCTGATTTTGAGGGATGTAAACATTGGGAGGGACCATTCTTTCATGGGATCGCCGAGTGTCTAGCTCAGGGATGGTGGTGGTTGTTGTTTCATGTATGTGGTAGTTCTTGCTCTTTCCAGTTTTTGTTTGGGTTTGTTAGGATGTCTTGTTGGACATTTTGGTTACTCACTTTCTCCACAAAAGTGATTCCTTAATAAAAAAATAATTGTCAGTCAGTCATCTGTTATGAATTTATCAAATACAAAATACCCAATAATGTCAAAATTGACATAAAAGAGTTTTTTTTTAAAATATAATATTATTTTTTGATATTATATTCCTAAAAATCTAAAGTTCGGTCAATGAACATATATAATGATAGGTGTATCATTAATGGACCACTTGGGGGTCTCATAGATGTTTATAGTAAGTTTATTAATCATATAATATAAAAATATAAAGAGACATGGTAAATGTCAAACTAATTAATTAAGTGTTAAAACTAAAAGAAAAGGTTAATAAAGTGACCCACAACCATATAAAACCTATTGGTTGAGTTGTTTTTTACACATACCCACCGTATACTAGAAATAAATAAGTTTTTAGCCATTAGAAACTGAATATGAATTTATTATAAAATAATATTTCTAGCTTTTCCTAAGGTGCCCCTCACCCCTCTTATAAAAGGGAACTCACATTTCCTTCTAATTTAAGCCTTCAAAGCTATTTGGCTCAGCCAACCCATGAAAAATATCCTCTTAACTTCCCTCAATTCATCCTAGAGGCCTTATTTTGATCATAAATCCATCTTAAGGATCCATTTTGATCAAATCAAAAGGAAGAACCTGAAGAAGAGGTAATGTTTTCACCACCCTCTTTCAAGTACCTTTCTCCTTCATCTTATTCATTCTTTGTTATTTACATTAAAAAATAATAACTCCATTATATTCTATATAATGTGATGTTATTATAAATATGGTACAACCATATTTAGTATTCTATCCATCCTGTGAATGACATGTCACCATACGTGGGCACGTACAGCTTACTGTCTCCACATTGTGGTGTAATCGTTATTCAAAACATTATTATTCAGATGGGTATGATAATGATGTTTAATGTAAATAATAAATATAAAATGATATTTATTCTGTATATATGATATACCATCCAATTATATTTTATTTTAATATACAAATAATGATATTGTAGCTCAATTGTATGTACGGACTACCGTGTCCACGAACGTGATGAAATTCGTTCCCCATCGTATGCATTCAAGTCTAATTATCATTTGATGATTAAAAATAATTTTTAAAGACTTGATATCATTTTTTTTATGAATAAGATAAAACCTATACATATCAAACATGACTTATGTAACAAAACATATAAATTAAAACGAGTAAGTTAACACCCGAAACGACGATAATACAATGATATTATTAACAAATGAATATTAAAGGATCATGTACGATATCATATTAATGTATATGATTTTTGTATAATTTAATAACAATTATTTCAACATTATACAGGAGGTTAACCTACCCTCAACCAAGGAAAAGTACAAGGTAAGGGTTCATTTCACAATCTCTTCATTATCCGAGGTTTTTTATATGTAATTATCTAGTGGGACCTCTTTATCATCGCATCCATGTTTCATAAAAATGTATTTCAAAACATTCTTACTATTTTATAGAATATGGGTTAAAGTCATTTATACACTTGTTTGACTTTTTATAATATTTTTATAAAGTAATCATTACATTGTTTTCCAAACAAGGTCCTTTTTAACCTTTTCGACAAAATTAAGGTAAGAAGGAGTTTTTAACTTATACGGCGGGTGTGGCTATTTTACACCATTATAAAATCATCGAAGCTTCCCTTACCAGCTTATAATAATATTTTCAAAGTAAATGCTTTATTTTATAATTATGTGACTTTTAAATGATTTCAAAAAATGAGATATTTCTCTCAAATAGTTTTAATTTCCTCTATCTCAACATCCTTTGATGGATTTTATGTTTATTTGAAGTTGTTTTATTATGATACAAAACTTATATATCGTATTGAAGGTTTTGTGATATGTTTGAAAGTGGATGGGTTATTTTTATACAATCCATTGTTTATAGATAAAGTATTGACATTTCATACGCTATTTTTAATACGAATGTTTACGTCATGTTTAATCCGGTTCATATGAGGAATGCATTGGACATAATAAGTGACGAGTAGAGACCGCTATACCTCCTCGATGCATCGGTAGGTCTCATGAGACAAACTAGTGTCTTGGCACAAGTCCTTGACAAAATCATATTTGTAGTATTGGCACAAGGCCTTGACTATGTGGTTATGATATTCTGGCATTATGCATTCCATAATTATAAAAGTGGTTATTGATGTTGTATATGATTATTCAACTAGTGGAATATCCATGTGAATAATTAAAGGGAATTATTTCATTTTATTTCTTCCATATTATGCTAAAGTTCATGTTTAAAAGTCCTTTTTTATTTATAGATTGCCTTTAATGTTTATGTTAATTTATGAAATATTCTGCTATATTGTTATCCTTACTGCGAATCTGAGCTCACCGCTTTCTATGTTTTATTTTTACCTAGATGTAAAGAAGTATTTTATGAATGACCTGTAGGGATAGTATGAGGGGATATGAGTGTGGCCTATGGAGACAAGTTGTTGTAGTTTTTCACTTTATGTTCTAATGTAAACTCTATGAATGTATCTACTGATTCCAAGGCTACTAAACTAATCAGTCTTTCGAGACTTCATATTTTATGATCATGCCAATTTTATGTAATAACGCACCGAATCTGGGTAACTGTGGTTGGGTAATTAAAAAATAATTGAAATTAAATTTTCTAAAATTCCTTACAAAAATAAGATTTAAAAATAAGTATCTAAATATTTCTCCCTTTCAAGAAAAATAATATGGAATTACATGAAAAGTATTTGAAGATACATAATCCCATAAAAAACAAAATTAAACAATTTCCATCAAGAATAAATAAAAAACATACCAAACTTATACCAAAGTAATTTTAGTATGAATCACCTTACTAAAATTTAACAATGTTTTGAAAAACATGTTGATTTCGTTTGTAAGAAACCCATAAGTAATCATTAAAGAAGAAAAATAATTTGACAAAATTAAAATTAAAATCCCTTAATCGTTATTTGCATAAGAAGACTTATTTTTATTCCTATTACACTACATCAAATTCTACTACCACCTTTGCTGCACATTCTCACCAAAAGAAAAAAAAGAATAAACCAAACAGCATCAATGCTTTATGCATCGATAGACAATGTAGTGTTGAGGCCAACTGATACACTAATATATAGTACCCAACTCACTATACAATTATACATATTTTATTTCAACTTGTATTGACACACACACACACACACATATATATATATATATATTACAGATTCGTAAAACACCAATGTAATATCTGAAAATATTGTGGTATAAAATTCAAAGAATTAATCCCATTTCAAACTTCCAACAGTTACAAGAAAAAGACTCCAAACTGAATTGGTGCATAAAGTAAATAGGTTCAAAAAAAATTAAATTGAGATAGTGAATGAAATATGAAAAAATATGAATGAAAATGACTATGATGACATCCGAAGAAGGAATAATCAAACTAGATGACAAAAAGAGATATTAATTCACTGATATGAGATAAAATTTGATTATAAAATAATCGTACTTGCAGATATAAGAAATCATAAGTAGGATAATATCTATATCATAGAAGAAACATTGAACACACATGACAATTATATATTTAATAAACCAAAAAATAAATCCTTAAACGAGATCTAGAAATAATAAACCAAAACCAACTTGTAGATTCAGAAATATTAGCGGTCATTTCCTCCTAAAATCTACATTGGACCACATAATCGAAAATCAAAACCTTAACTGTGATACAGATCTCTTACCCAGTGCCTGAAATTGTACACCCCAAATGTGGTAGAAATCCAACAATCGATCTTGGTCTGAAACCATCGTTAATTGGAATCCTTCAATCTAGAATCTCAGATATTCCTTGACCGCTTCTCAAACTCAACAAAGAGGAACCATCACTTTCATCTTGGCTTCCAGTCATTCTCATACTCCTGACCACGCGATCTACACTCGACCCCGAGGAAAAGTAAGATGTGACCCTCGTGAAAACAGAACCCTCAAAACGGATTCATGATTCTTCTTCTTATTATTATTTTATTTTATTTAGTTTAATTGTTTTATCCATATATATATATTTATGTATTTAATATATTTTATTTTCAAATTAACATATATATAATGATAATAAATTTTACATAACAAAAATACATTTTATCAACAACTAAAATGTAATTTTTATAATTTCCATATTATATTTTGTGGGTATGAAATAATTATTTAATAAATTAATTTTGTTATATATATAATCCTGATATTAATATCTTTATAAGATATGTAATGGTAGTATAAATATCCAAAATATATGTATTTTAATATTTAAAACATTATTTTTTACTCTTAGAATATTTTAGTAAATATTTTAAAATGTTGTTTATTTTATAATAAAACTCAAATAAATATTGTTTCTATATGTGTAAATTTATTTATTTTATTTCAACGACTATCATACTTATTTTCTCAATTTTAATTTAAAATTTCTAATGGATAGTTTTTATAACGGTCAGATAAAAAACTCTATAAATATCAGCGTTTAACCGTCGTTCAAACTCATAGAGAAAAATAATATCGTGACTCTTACGCTACTGCATTTGGAGATGGTTTTATATGTTTCTCTTATTCTTAGATTCTTTTTTGTTGTTATTTATATAACTTTTGTGCTTCTATCCGTTCCAAAATATGAGAACTACTCGATCGACATCGTTGTGTTTCTCTGTGGTCATCCAATTGTTTTATTATCGATGTAAGTGGGTTTAATGGGATAGTTCTTATGTGTAAAGGATGTATCATTGTCTTCGTATAATTAAAGTTCTTACTACTTATATCTTTTCATTCATGAATTTATGTATTTTATTGAATCTTGGAATCATTGACAAAACATAAAACTTATTTTTAAACCCGGGGTGTTACAGAATGTCGTTTAAATTTTTATACCATATTATTATTTCCATTTTATTCTATCCCTATAATTTATTCTGAGTCTTTTATAAATGGGAGACCCTTCCCCCCTTTTTAATGTTTTATAAAACTCTGTTTCATACACGTTATGCTATAAACTTTTTGTCTCAAAATCACCTTCTTTTTCTCATGAAATTTTTTTATTTTCATTAATTGAATACTCAAAACTATTTCATTTCTTGGGATAATTATTAATACATAAAAATGATTTATTTATTTTATAATTGACAAACATGAAACCCTAATTACCTTTCGGTGGGTCATAAATGATATAATGATCATGCTTTTAAGAACTTTTTAAAACTCTGTGATTTGGATATGAAACCCATTTATTTTATTCTCTACGGGATATTTATTAAATGGATGATTATGATATATGTGGATCACATGAAAATAAATACACATTAAGGGTGTTCCTTAATATATCTATAACACATTGGTTAACGAAATTAATATCTATAGATGATAAGTTTTACGGTACCTTGCTGAATGACCATGGTAATTTTTATGAAACCTTGTGGTGGACCTTAGTGATATGTTTATGAATGTTTTAATTAAATTAATTAGACATATTTTCAATTTATAATTCATGTTCTTATTGTTATTATATTCCACATTCTCATGCCTTTTAGGAAATTCCACATGTTCTTATTGATATCTCTCAAGTTCACATGTAAATTGTTACCATTGTTTTCCCTTATTGAGCCTTCTGCTCACCCTTTCCTTTGATATATGTCCCTAGTTTATGAATTGGAATAATTTTACATAGGATACACAAATGAATAATCCTTTCATGTTTATTATAATAATGTTTTTATTTTTTTCATGTTTTCAAGAATTATTTATCTTACTTCTATGACATTACACTATAAAGATACTCTATTTGTAAAATGTAAAGATAAGATATATAATAAAAATGTGTGATTTCAGAGAGTTACTCCAGTTTTATTGAGATAAATTCTCTCTAAAATTATAAGCTCCTAGAAGATAACTAGTTCCCTATCCAAATATATTATAAAAAATGAATGCTACATCAATTTTAATGATCTCTGAAAGAATAAAAGTCTTCCCAAATGATTGTAGACTATTTCACAAGGACTAAAAATCACCTAAAGCATTCCCAAAGTGGGTTTATTCTCGAAACAAGAATGATAAATTGGGTCCTATAAAATATATATGGTGCATTCCAATCATTCAAAGGGTTAGCTGCCTATATGGAAATGAGGAGACAACACGAAAATTTACATGGCATGTAGATAAAAGAAATTATTATGGGAAACTTTGTCACACTACAAACACTCATTAGTAGAAAATAACTGATCATGATGATCATATATTTGGAAATGAGCTGAAAAAAATTCATCTTCTGTTATATATCGATGGAATGAATCCTTTTTCTTTTCAAAGAAACACTCACAATACATGGATGGTTATGTTGGTAAATTATAAATTGTCCTTGTGGTTATTCATGAAAGAGAAATACATTATGTTATCTATTTTTATATGAGGACCAAAACAACTGAGTAGTAATATTGATTTTTATTTGGCTCTATTGATCAGGGATTTGAAATTATTGTGGGAATCAAGATTCACGTAGTATGATTCTTATAGAAATAAGTATTTAACATTGAGAGACATGATTTATGGGATGATAAATTACATTACTCTTTTTGGATATTTTTAAGGATATAGCATTAAAAGAACTCAAGGGGGTCACATTTGAGAACAAGGTATACAATCAACTAGGTTTAAACATTAATGAAAGAATATGATTCTTGGACATCACAAATTTATTCACAGATGACATTAGTACTAATATTGGATGACATGTTTAGAGGAATATTTAGAAAAATGTACTACATTGGTTCTATTAATAGGTGATCAACTGTTTGAGAATGTAAAATATGTGGACCCAGCTTTTGGTAAACATTTTTCCAGAAACCATAATAATACCAGCTCAAAGTCATATCATTTTTTAAATTACCCTACTATAATTTTATGTATATTATATATTTTCTTCATATTATTCATGTTGAAAAAAAATTATGTGACAGTGTAATTGTAATTTTATAAAATTACCCCCAAAAAACAGATAATGGAGTTAAGGTTAGGTTGGACATGGTTGAAATGGGAATATGAGAAGGGTTGGTGCCAATGAAGGGAGAAAAAAACCATTCTTCCCCCAGCTACATACACTCTTTCTAGGGAGAATAGATATCGGTTTCTCAACATCTTGAATGATGAAAAGGTTCCATTAGTGTATTCATAGAATATGAAGAATATCCCATCATTGATTAATTTAAAATTTAAAGGGTTTGAAATCACATGAATAAGATGTTTTGATGAATGATCTATTCCTTATATCTTTACATTTCATTTTTCCCATTAATTTTTGTCATACATTAACCAAAATATTTTTTTCAAAACTATATAGAGAAAATTTATATACCTAGTGAAATTTACAACTATGTAAAAAGAAATTTTCATCATATTATGTAAATTGGAAATGTTCTTCCATTCATAATTCTTTGATATGATGGTTCACTTGATGGTTCACATGGTGAGAGAGATTTCACATTGGGGTCTAGTAAATTATGGTTAGATGTAACACACTGAATGGTATATGAAGATTATGAAATGGTGTGTCAAAAATTAAAGTCATATCGAGGGTTGTATTATGGATCAATATATTGTTTAGGACATCATTGAATTATGTACCAACTACCCATATAGTGTGGAAAACTTTGGTCTATAAAAATATAATCACAATCATTGGCTTGTGGGTGAGGAAATTGCTAGAATAGATGTTGTCACAATAGATATTACAGATCAGTAGTTGGTCAAACATTACATTTTTCATAATAGTTTAAATTTTTCCCAATATGTTGAAACCCATAATGAAATTTTTAGGCATTTTAATCCATAAAGGGTTGAAATAGGGTTTAAAATAAACATAATCAATAGTTTATCGGTTTCTATTGAGACCATGTTTTTATGGAATAAAATACAAATCCAGATTCAACATCAGAACAACTTTGATGGATAGTGAGAGGACTAACTGTGTTTGTATTATCTTACTATAGTTATTTAATTAATGTTAATATGTTCTATAAAAATGAATATCATGAATGTAGTACCCTGAAAAATAGTGTAGCTACACTTGTGGTATAAGTGATGCAAGTTTCTGGTACTAAAAACAGATATCCAATTAATGTTAATATATCATACTTTGGAATCATCAAATTAATATAGGGGTTGGATTATACAACATTCCAAGTGCATATTTTTAAGTTAAAGTAGGTAGATAATTATAGTTTTATTGAAATAGCTTAATTGGTATTTGTGATAATGGTTTTCAATAAAAAATGGTACAAATATGAACCATTTATATTGAATCATAAGCAGTACAAGTATCTTATGTTCTATATCCCACAAACTGAAAGTGGTCAATTGTGTTTTTATCAAACAAAACCAATGAATGTTCGGAAAAATATTCTACTAATGTTGACCATTTTATTAGTAAATTTCAATCATTTCACATTGGTCGGAATGTATATGGGGTTTTTATTGTTATAGGTGACCATAATAAATCCATTTGGATACTCGGTAGCGGGAAACAATCCCTTCATCCTTTTAAAAAAATATTTCAATATTCATGTTATATTTTTTTAATATACATCGAGTTTAATCATGTTGTTATGTACTCAATATTTCATTTATATAATATAAATTAAATGTTAAAACACTTCTGTAGATATTGAATTTTACACATGATAATGTTCCAAATCCAAAGGACCAATGGATTTCTCAACCTCTTGTTTCCCTATTTTCATAGAAACAATGATCTTTTGCAATAATGATGCTACCAATGAATTAGAACAATATATTAATGATTGCGAATCCAAGGAAATGGTAGGTGATGTAAAATCGATGGTGCAGAAAAAAATAGAAGCATCGTAGCATAACTGTGTTAGTAAAACTTGTTATGTTGAAAAGAAAATGCCTCAAATTCAAGGTCAGATGGAATGTGTGCAACCATCCTGTTAACCCCAACAAGTCCATGTTCAATAGTTACATTGGGTTCATCACACAGCAACATGTGCCGATTGAGGTAGATTTGTAGCACCATGTTTTGCTCACAATTAAAGAACTGATTTGGGAAGTTATTAAATCAACATTATGATATCATTTATTTATTTTATAAAAAAATAATAGAATATTGAATTAATATACATCATCACATCTAGAGTTCATTTATATTAGATGAATCATAAAATAAATATGTATTAATTCTTTCGGGATGGATTCATAGATAGTTTTTAAAACTTTTAATGAGAACTCCTCTTAAAGATGATGAAGGGAAAATAAACATGCACCAACTTCTTATGTATTCACACCTAATAATAAATGAATTGTGGGATTAATATAATATATATCGATAAGATATTTATTTTCAGGTACATTATGAATTGTAAAAAATTATTTGAAAATATGTGTATTAGTCACTTTGATTGAGAATTTTTTGTTTCCAAAATTGAAACTAAGTGATGAAAATAAGGAAAAGGTAGAAAAACCAATGTACCACAACCGTAATGCATGGATGAGGTATGCTTCAATTGAAAAAAATTGTTACATATTTTAAATCAACCTTAATAATTTTATATGACCCAAAACAACAACATAATTATGTTCCTCAATTTATATGAAGATTGATGAATCCAAATCCAAAGTAGTATTAATCATACACTAAGTGGTATGGATGATGGAATGTGTAAATAAATATGGGATACTAATAGATGAAAAAAAGGAATTGTGGGAATCTAGTTTATGTATGACATAATAAAAATTTGTTTTACTTTAAATATCATTTTCATAACAATGATTACTTATTTTCCTATTTTTTTATCGGACATAGAACTAGGAATCATCAACACCTATACTGGATGAAAAACTACAATTTGTTTCCTTGAAGTGGAAAGAATAGTTTGGTACTTTTAGAGCTTCATGTTATGGGGTGACACACTGAACATATTTTGAGTAAAAAAGGATAATGATAATGGCATGGAAGTGACGAAAGTAATATTTTTCTCCCTTGAAGAAAAAATTAAATGGGAGAGTAAATTGCTTTAAACTGTGATTAGGGGAAGCAAAGAGAAGAAACTAATCAAGAACAATAATTTCATGAAGATCCCCACCACCAGCTTTGAGGCGAGTCATTCCCCTCAATGAGATATCTTACTTGAGGTTATCAATATTCTAATAGTTGTTTCAGAGAAATATGAAACATAAAGACACTAATACATTTTACTGTACTGATACAATATAGGGTGAAAATAATTGTAATTTATATCAATCAACACCGACCCAATGCCTTGTTGCCAGGGGAAATTTTTTCAACATCCAAACGACAATCTACACAACAGACAACTTCCAATAGGTCATGTGAGAGTGTGGATTACCAAAGATCGTGAGATGTGTGTAGAGTTATATGTTCCACTTGATGATGCATATATTCATATGTTCGACCAAGCTGTTGGAATATTCGTTGCGTGGTGTTCATGTCGACAATGAGGTATATGTGTACAATTTATTTTTAATTCTATGCCATTAAAAATTAATGAAAAAAGGCCGGAACTGATGAATGTTTTTATATACAGACATAGGGAAGGTGTGAAATGAAATTTTTACTCAAAACCATCTAAATGATCATCCATCAAAATAAAAATATTGTCAGAAAGAACTTATATCCCACCCACTAAATATCCTCATTTACTAAAATTAAAGGTTCATGTAGTTATAAGTTACAAAATGGTAGTAATCACAAAGTTTATTTGAAAGACAAATGTACATATAGGAATCTATAGGCTAAATATGTCTTGATAATGTATATAAAATCCTAATTTATGAATGGATAAGAGGCTTAGTTGTAAATGTATACATGAGGTGTGTTTTCATTATTTTGTTTCCAGTATTTGATATATTATGTTAATTTTGACTAAATAAATATCACATTTTTTCATGAATTTGTATGAATACCAATTGAAGGGATTACCCCATCAATATAAATTTGGAATTTTTAGTCCATACGTCACTTCTACAGAACAAACAAAAATATATTCAAAAACAATTAATGAGATAGTTACAAAAATGGATAAATCATTTGAAAGAATGTTTACAAAAGACAGAATATTCTTAATAAAAATGATACTGGGATACAAATATACAATTTAATCATATCTAATATATATTCATTTCATTCATTAATTTTTCCCTTTTGTGGTTTTAGGCAACATTGGATGCCCATTACGGTCAATATGGATAATATGAGGATTTTGTTCCATGATTAATTTCATGGATACCAAAAATATTGACCACACATGATGACGTTTGTCAATTTTTAATACACTACATCCAATGTTTTTTACTAAAATTCATGTTATATATTTTATATTATGTTTTAATGAGAATTTTGTAATGATAGGGTGGTGTTTAAATATCATGAAATTCATGGAATAAGGACAGCCCATGCACACAAGGATCTTGACATGTTCTATAAGAGGTCAAGTATCCAGGTATATATCATAAGATTTCACTATACAATCACATATCAAAAAAAATTAATTATTTTTATTAATGTTTCTATAGTGTCTAAAAAATCGAAAAAATTGTGATTATTATGATTGTAAATTTATGAGAGAGATCATATTCTATCAAAAACTAGAATCCCTAAATAGGTATTTTTGAATATAATTACTATATTATTTAAAATAGTTATTAATAATTAGTTTATTTATAATTTTTTAGTACTACTAAGTCTATATAAATACTCAGATTTACTAGATGATATAAATTTTCTTAGAAATGAATGGGCAGCATACCTGATGCCAGAATGTACCCAAATAGAATGAAGAAGTGACTTCTATAAAAGTAATGGATTGTTTCATATTTATGTTCAATTTATTTCTTTTTAGTATTACTCCCATAATAATTTTTTTTCATATACATGTTTATTCCTTTGTTGGAGTTGTGGTGGTTTGTTTGAATATGATAATGCTTATGAGAGATTGGACTTCAAGGATGTAACTAAGAGTTCAATGAGATGGTAGGAGTGTCTTGTAATATACTATTTTTTTCTCATAATATTATTTGTTCTCTACTATATTAACATAATAAAAAATAAATATTTGACTACTCATGTAGACAGTTTTTTCTACCCATGGTGATTTTACCAATCCCATGGAGGAACAAACTCTAACGAATGAAAACCTTGGGGAAGATGTAAAGGTAATGTCATGATATATTTTCTCAATTTTTCCAAACAAATATATATATAAATAATGAAACATTGATTTATTTTTCATTATTCCTTATATAGTTCATTTATTTAGAATATATTTTTCCATATATCATGCCTTTCTTCACCCAAACATCCATATACATATTTTCCATCAAAACCATTACACACATACAATGTTGGAATATAGGAATTTCCTTCAAGTTCTCTCCACTACCTTTTATGGAGGAGAAACAATGTCGTCTCTTCTCAACCGTAAAGGTAATATTTATGTTTTCACAATAAAATTATTGTCCATAGAATTAATGTATTGTTTTTATATTTATGTTTAATTTATTTATTTTTAGTATTACCTCCGTAATAATTATTTTGAAATACTTGTGGATTATTTTGATCGCGTTAGGGTGTTTTATTCAAAGCTTCTCATGATCATTTGAGACGTAAACTAAGATAATTATAAAAAGGGAATGGATCATGATTTTTTACAACCATCGTGAAAATGTGAGTTCCTACAACTTATTTAATTAATATTTTCATCATTTTAGCTACTAATTTTATGTTAATTTCTTTATCATTTTTATATAATAATTATTTATTTATTTTCAATGATCTATGAAAAACTCATATTTTCCTTTAATCATTATGAAAAAATCTACAAAATAGATAAAACATTACTTTCTACTAGTGTTACCATGCTTTCCATTGGATTTATTTATCTAACTAAAACACTATAGATTGAGTCGACACTCATAGCTGAAAAATGTTTTTTAGAAAAAAAAATCAACTCAATATGAAGCGTTGGATCTTTGAAAAATAAATCCAGTATAAATCATGAAAAAATTAGCGGTTGATATTTTTTTGAGACTTTATGATGTGTAGGAATCAGTCACACCTCAATCCGACCCATGATGTGACCGATTTGATTCCATGATCTTCTTTTTATTTAATAATGACATTAATTTTAGTAAGAAATACTACTAACATACTCAAAAATAAGAAAAATACCTTAGGATTATTTTTATACTTTAGTTAAATGAATCACATGTCATTTGGGATGTCTAGAAATTAGTCACACCTCAATCTGATACACGATGCGTCCATTCTAACATAATGTATATATCATCACTTTAAAATTAGAAATTAAATTAAAAAACATAAACTAAATAAAAACCAAAAACACAAACATAGATTGACCTGTTAATTTATTAAAATGATTAATAAGTCATTATTGACATGTAGGAATCTGTCTCATGACAAATCGACACATGATGTGACTGATATGACTCAACGTGCATGTTTCTAGTTTAAAATGACATTTTAGTAAAACAGTTAAGTAACATACTCCAAACAGAGAAAAAACACTCATATTATTTTGATTTCTTAGGTAAATTATCATTAGGTCATTTGGATGTGTAGAAATCAGCCACACCTCAATCTGATACACGGTGTGACCGATATGACTCTAAGTACCTCTTTTTATTTAATGATGACATTAATTTTAGTAGAAAGACCATTTTCTTACTCAAAATCGAGAAAACACATCCATATTGTTTTGATACATTATGAAAATGATACATAATTCATTTATGACATGTAGTAATCTACCAAACCTCCATCTGATACAAGATGTGCCCAATATGACTCTGAGTGTCTGGTATCAGTTTAAAATTGAAATATTAGTTTAAAAAGTGTCACTCAATAAAAATAAAGAAAAAATGGTTGTATTGTATAGATAATTTATGAAAAAAAATTCATTTGTATTTGTTGGCATGTACAAATTAGTCTCACATCATCCCGACAAATTGTGTGACTAGTATGACTCAAAATGTGTGTTTCTAGTTTAAAAATTCAATTTCGTAAAAAAGAGAGGTGACATACTGAAATCCATGAAAACACTTTCAGATTATTTTGATAATTTGGGAAGATTATCCATAATTCATTTAGTATGTGTATGAATCATCCTTGTTATGTCCCATGATTTGAACCAGATGCAAAGGTGCATGAAATTAATTTTTCCTTTCGTTGCTGGGTAGGTCGGTTATATAATCGATTTTAGAAACTTTTTATTTCTGATAGTTGAGACTATGATGTCTCTTTCAAATAAATTTAATTAAATTAATTAGATTAAAATTAAAATAAAGAAAAATTAAATGAGTGTTAAAAGCCTTATTAAAACTTTAGAATATTTCTGAACTATTTTCAAAGTTTGACGATGAGTTATCACATTATTATGAGACCTGTAGTCTCTTGACGTTGATAGAATAAAAATATTAAATTTATTTTCTTCATATAAGTGTGTTAATTTTAAAAAAAAATTGAAATAACTCTTAAACGGTGTATCGTATGACAAATATAAGACCAATGTTAGTTCTGAAACGTCGGTTTTAACCTAGGATGTGTATAACTATGATGAAAATTTGGTGTTTGGAATCCCCAGATGTGATAATACCCTCTTCTTTTATATTTAATTTATTATTATTTTTTTATATTATAAATAAATAATTTCTTAGAAATGGTATGTCAAATGAGAAATTTGTGACAACATGTTGTTCCAGGACATGGGGTTTACCCTAAGCAAGATATAACTTTTACGAGCATCAGAAGTATTGTAAGATCACACCCAAAGATAATTTATTTGGGTTATAAATTTTATGTTGGACAGTTTAAAATAATAATAATAATTTTATTTTTAATGTTATTATCTGTGTTGAAGATAAAAAATTAAAAGTTATTTCCATAATTATTAAATTGTGTCACAGTGTAAATAATTACTGGACAATGTATGTATTGTGATGATAATAACTGTTGCAATTTAATAAAAATTCCCAATCAATATTAATATTATGACCGTTCTCTTTTTTTAATGGTTGTTGTTTTTAAATTAGTAATGGTGTCAAGTTATATTAAATACTAATAATTTTAATTATTATAATGTCTCAAAATAAAAAATGGTATGGATTGTTATGTTTTCATGTCCAAATATTTAAAAGAAATCAGGGGACGTGCATGCAAATTCTGTTGCATATCTCGGGCTTCTATTTAAATTATTTGAATAATTGCTTTGGTCATTTGTAAAATATAATGCCACACCCTAGGGTAGAGTTCAAGTTAAAAATAATTAAATGGATTAAAGTAATATTAATGATATTATAATAGATAAAAAAGGAAGGAAAATAAATAATAAAATTAAAACCAGGAAGGATAAGAATAGAAAAATAATTAAAAATGGATCTAACCATTTTTAATGGTTTTATTTTTATTTTCCTTCATCTCCCTTTTTTAAATTTTTTATTTTTTTCATTTTTTGTTATTCTTTTTTTTCTTCCGTTTCTTTTTTAGTTATTTCTTTTTTCCCTTTCCTCCTCTCCTCCACCTCTCATGTGTGTGGGGCACCCCCCACCCTTGGAGGTGCACACCGCCTCATTCCCACTTCAAAAGGCCACTGCGACTCTATTTCTCATCTGTTTTATTCACTGTAAGTTGCGTAGTAAATATCTCAGTATGGATGACATCACACACAATGAATAATATGATCTCTTTCTCAATCTGTTGTGGGATCTTCCGATGAATGATTTTTACCTGAAATGGGATTTTTTCTAAAATTTTATATTTTCTTCTATTTTAGGTCAAATAAAAGCCTACCCAAGATCATAGAATCATCTATGACCATATGGTAGGATTTTTACTCACATTACCTCCATTTATTTGTTATTTATATAAAACGCACGGTTGTTCCGTTCGTCCGTGCATACAAACATTGTTCAATTTCATCTAATCATTTAAATTTAATTTTTTCTATTAATCATTGCATCCTTATTTATCATAAATTAAATTGTTTAAATTGTTGAAACACAGTCAGAAACCCATTGGATTTGCAGACATGGTCGGTATAAATTCCGATTGGCTGAGCATTTAATTTATTTTATCGTATGTGTGGGCTAGCCCAGTTTAGCTGTGTTCAAATTAAATAATAATTTTAGAATAATTATGATCCTTGAATTTTTGTATTTTTGGCATTTGTTTGTTCCTATTTAATTATTTATTGAATAGCGCATTTACCTATTGGTGCTGATACATTATCTTTCCTCGTTATGTTTTTACACACAAATATTAAATTAATTTCTTGTGTTGCACGAGTGTATCTGCATAGATTTCAAAAGGAAATTACAAATTCATATTATGAAATATCAGCTGCTATTAAATTTTAATTAAATTATGGGTATGGGAGAATATGGGTTCTGTAATGAGGGCCACACATGGACTCAATGTTCCTGGCTAATTTTCACTACACACCGAGGGGCGGTGTCTCAGGCTTTTCCAGACCGATATATCATCAGTATTTCAAAATACTTATGAGTTATACAGGTTTCAAAAAGGGATTATCGAGGACGGATCCATTGTCAATGTCGATACTCCAAACCTCAGATGACACTCAACCCCTTTTTACAAGATCAGTATGAGCTCATGGTAAAGCTATGCCCCGAGTGATGCTTGGACATTCAAGATATTTCCATGGATGGGAAAGGAGGTATTTGGTAGTTTGAATGAGTTACTAAAGCGATACCATAGGGACAATCTCATACTTAAAATCTCAACTTAAACATATTAATAATGATGCATTGAAGGTTTATGTTAATGCCGCTTGAGTCCAAGGAGAGTTTTGAACTTTTATGGTACTTTGAAGCACATATGGTTGACACATAATTTAGACCCCATGTTAAAGAACAAGATTGTGGGTATCCATTTCCTTTTATTTACCATGAATTTACAAGCATATATATACATTCATATGTTCATCCTTCTTATTACAAGTACTTCTTTCAGACTCCTGCATTGGCCGAATTAGGTGATTAGGGACCGGTGACGTTGGGAACCCGGGCCCAGTTATTTGATTATTTTGTGCTTAATTGATTGTTTTCATTTATTATATATTGACACAACACATTTAATTACTACACAAAATGGAAATATTTATACATCATCGGTGCCAGAATACTAGGAATTTATCTCACACCCTACTTGGGTTTCGTTCGCACTCAATTAGAATATAAACATTAATGTATTGACAAGGGGAATCATGATACTTCTGATGCTTGATTGTTTCTTGCTGCTTAGGATGTAGACTAGGGAAGAGGAAAAAGCCATTCTCATGTTACAATTATTGAGCTTTGTGTCTTTCCTTTTTAGATGATAGAATTCTTCGGTCTCTGTTTTCCAAGAATTCAGTTTAGATAGATATCATATCATGATTTCTATTTGTATCTAGTTTTGTTTAGCAGCTTCTGCACTTATTAAATATTAGGTTGAGATTTTTTATTTTCTTCTGTTATAGTTTTATTATTTATATTATTTTGATATTTTTTATAAATTATTGTTTTATCTACTCTGTATTACCTATTATCAATAAGGGCAAAGTCTCCCCCACAGACATGTTTAAAAGGTCCAAGTTTCTATTCAGCAGCCTCTAGGATTCGGGGAGATGCGCTTGAGGTCATGTGACCCACCAGTATAACCATCACCTTAGAGGTGATCCAGGTCGGGACATTACAATCCTTACCTCAATCCAATGCATAGTGTGATTGGTATGACTCCAATTGTGTCTTTTTTATATAATAATGAAATTGATTTTAGTAAAACAAAAATACAACTCACATGATCAAAACCATGTAAACACATTTTAATTATTTTGATACTTTTGAAAAATTATCCATAAGTTATTTTTGATGTTTTTGAATTTTCTAGATCTCAATATGATACACTATGTGCCCTCTATGACTCTAAGTGTTAATTATTAGTTTAAATTTGAAATTTCAGTTTAATAAATATCACTCACTAAAAATTAAAGAAACACAATGTAATTGTCATGATAATTTAGGAAAACATTTCATAAGTAATTTTTGACATGTTGGTTTCAGTCTCACTTCAAAGATACACATGATGTGATTAGTATGACTCAATGTGTGTGTTTCTTGTTTCAAATTACATTTTAGAAAAAAACCCAATTGATATACTCAAAACTATGAAAGAGAATTTGTACTGTTTTTATACTTTATGCAAAAAAATCTATAAGTCATTTCTGATTTATAAGAATCAACCTCACCAAAATCTGACACACAGTGTGACTGGTATAATTTAAAGTGTGTCTATTTATTTAAAATTGACATTAATTTTAGTAAAAAAATAAAAGTGACATACTAAAAACCAACCAAACACATTTATATTGTTTTGATACATTATGATAATGATATATAAGTAATTTATAATATGTAGTAATAAACCCCACCTCAATCTGATGCATGGTGTGATCTTAATAATAATAAGTGTTTAATTTTTTTTAAATTGAAATTATTTTTAGTTAAAATAACAAGTGGTGTAATGAAAACTGATAAAAGACATTCATATTGTTTTGATACTTTTGGAAAACTATTTATATGTGATTTTTGACATTTATAAATCAACTTCACCTCAATATGATGCACGATGTGACCGGTATAACACAATGTGTCTCTTTTTAATTAATATTTTCATTAATTTTAGTAAAAACAACAAGTGACATACTAAAAACAAAGAAAAATGTTTGAATTATTTTTAAAATTTATGAAAATGATATATTTGTTTTTAGTGATGGGTTGGAATCAACTAAACCTCAATATGACACATGGTTTGACCAATATGACTCCAAGTATATCTTTTTAATTAAAATTGACATTATTTCTAGTAAAAAGAACAAGTTACATACTATAAACAAAGGAAACACTCTAGAATTTGTTTTATACATTAGGAAAATTATTCAAGAGTCATTTTTGACATGTAGGAATCAACCACGCCCCAATCCGACATATGGTGTAACCGATATGACTCAAAGTGTATCTTATTTGTTTAAAATTGGCATTTTATTTCAAAACATGTGTTACTCAAAAAAAATCATGTAAATAGGCTCTGATTGTCTCGATAGTCTAGAACAATGATTGATATGTTATTTTTGATTTGAAGGAAGAAGTATCACATCAAAATGACACATGATGTAACTGGTATGACTGAAAGTGCATGTTTTCAGTTTGAAATGACATTTTTGTAAATAACACAAGTAACATTCTCAAAAAAAAAAAAGAATTCGTATTTTTTCTAACCTTTATAAAAATGATCAATAAGTAATTGTTTATGAGTAGGAATCCACCACATCTCAATCTGATGCACAGTGTGACCTATAGAACTCCAAGAGTGTCATTATTTAAAAAGAAAATTAATTTTAGTAAAAAAACAGAGAAAATGCATTCTGATTGTTTTGAAACATTATAAAAATGATCCATAACTCATTCATGATGTGTAGGAACCATGACCCTCAATATGATGTATAGTGTACCCAGTATAACTCCAAGTGTGTCTTTTTATAAAAAAATCACATTTTATTAATGTATTCATTCATATTAATGTTTAATTTATATATTTTTAGAATTACTAGCATAAAATTTAATTTCACATATATGTGGATTATTTTTCTCAAGTTGTGGTGATTTGTTCAGAAACTCATTCCATGGGAGGAAATTTTTGAGATGGGATCACAAATTCCAACGATGATGAAACGTTAATGTTTTTAAATGCCTGTGGATAGTAATTGTAAACTTAATAATGAAAAACATTGTTTGGAATGTATATAGAAGTGTTTTTTAGTATTCATAATATAAATATTATTTAAACTAAAATATATATTTTTCAACCAGGTTACATGTATGTGATGTAGTGTACTATTTGTAACGCCCCAATATTTCATAGTATGTTATCTCTTCAAAGTAATTCAATAACGTGGGCTAAATGCAAAACTGAGTTTAAACACACCATGACATTCCAAACAAGCCGTTCAAAAGAGGTTATGAATAGAATTAACATAATTTTGAATTTGATATATTCCATATAATATTAACATCCATATTTTTTGTTTCTTAGACAGAATAGAATAACAAATTCAATATTTTAGATAAAGGATGTATTTTTCAAAAAATCGAAATTTTCTGCCTTTTAATGGAGAACCCTTTATAAAATCAATATTTGACACTTATATATTCAATTTCATGAAATTAAATTCTTTTCTAGAAGTGGTACATACAAATTCAGTTTGGAAAATATTTTGGTACTTTTCTGATAACTTTCATATTTTGATAAATAGTTAAAAATATAAAAATTTAATTGAAAAAAAATTAATCGAATTACTTTATAGTGTAAAATTGTGAATGTGATTGGTTTGGAAGTATAATTATGTTATATTTTTATCATTTAATATAATATAGGCCATTATTACTAATTTCACAATTAAATTTTACATAAACACACATCAATATTTTGATAGTTTTTACTTTCTAAAAACCCAATTTTTTGTTTTGACATCAGGAATTAATTTTATATTAATAAATGCACCTTATATGTTTCTAATTTGGTATAATAGAATTAATTTCAGAATTCGGATTATCAAAATTAGCTTAGGGTGTTTTTTTGGTATTTTTCTGAAAAAATTCAATTTTTGATGAATAGTGAAAACACTGCGTTACTGTTTAAAATAGACTTTTTATTTATATAATTATTTATTATATTTTAATTTATTTTAGGTCCAAATATATACATATTATATATATACGTTAAATTTAATTCATTGGAGTCATTTTATTATAATTTTAGATATAAAATTTTATTGAACTTTTTATCTTCTTTTACCCCGCCTTCCAGGAGCATTTGCAAATTTGTGTAAAACTAATTTTTAGAACTTATATGAGTTGAATTTAAAAAATCCAGAATAAAAGGTTGAAATAATTAAGTAATATTTGTTTCAATAATATGGAAATATATTTTGATGAATATTAACATTTGACTTTTATTTACCACGATTACAAGTAAATAGGGTAATTAAAGGTAAAAATGATATTATAATTACCCTAATACATGTTATAATTTTATTGGATAAATAAAATTAGAAATAAACATCCTTAGGGATAAAATATTATCTTTTTTATCCACTTGTATTTCATTAGGACATTTATTATTATTTTATTTAAAGAAGAGTTAAAAGTGTTAAATTCAATGTTTAATAACTAAACCATTTTTAATATAGAGTTATACATAATATAAATAATACTATAAATATTAATTAGAAATTTAAAATTATTTCCTACATCATGGTAATTTATGTAAAATTTTTACATAGTAAATTTTTGAATTTATTTGTTACACAATGATGATGCAGTAATTACCTTATTAATAAAAGAATGAGATAAATGGTATTATAAATATGAAAATAAATATTATTTCATAGTTTTTCTGACATACACGAATTTTATATGGTAATATGACATGTTAGGGTTGATTAAATGTATCGTGTTCTAGGTAATCAAGTTGTGATGAATTTCACAAAAACAAAATAAAAATTAGTGTCAAAATTGGCATAAATGAGTTTTTTAAACAAATATTATATTATTAAATTTTATAATATTCCTAAAAATCTAAGGATTGGCTAAAGGGTATAACAAATATTATATAAGTAATTAATGAACCACTTGAGGTTATTTAAAAATATTAGATTATTTTTATTAACCATATAGTGTAAGAATAATAGAAGACATGGTAAAAGTTATTCTATTAACTAAAAGTTAAATCTAAATGATAAGGTCAATATGATAACCTTAACTCCTATAAAACCAATTAGTTGAGAGGTTTTATACTAATACAAACCATATCCTCTAAATAAATCAATTTTTATCCATTATATACCATGAATTATTTTATAATAAAATAATATTTCATGTTTTTTCTAAGGTTCCCCTCACCCATCTTATAAAATGGAATTTCCGCTTCTCTTTATTTCACACCTCCAAAGCCATTAGGATCTTCCCAAACCTACCAAAATATCCTCCCAAATACTCTCAATTATACCTAGAGTACTTTGATCATAAATCTAATATAATGATCCCTTTGGATCAACTCAAAATGAATCACCCGAAGAAGATGTAATAATTTCACCTCCCTCTTCCAAGTTCTTTCCTTGTTCCACTTCCTCATTATTGGTTTTTTTCTATAACAAAATAATATATTCAGTACCTATTAAACACCATTATGTTATTATAAATATCTTACAACAATATTCATTATTCTATCTATCCTTTTAATGACAAAGTCATCATACATTCATACGTGCGGCTTACCGTCTCCACGTCGTGTTTTAGTTTGTTATTCAAAAACGTCATTATTTAGATGGGTATAATAATGCGTATAATAGATTTAAATAATAAATATATAATGTCAATTATTATGTATATATGATATACAATACAATTACATTTGAATTTTCCATTAATATAATGATATTGTCGCTCGTGCGTACGTACAGATTACTATCTCCACGAACGTGATGAGATTCATTCCCCATCGTAATAATTCAAAAATAATTTTTATTTTCTGATTAAAAATAATGTTCAATAACTTAATATAATTCTTATAGGTATTAAATACATCCTATCCACACAAAAAGGCTTACATAACCAATCAAATATAATAAAATGAAACAGTTAACACCTGAAACTATGATACTAGTGAAATATTATTAACAATAAAATATTAGAGGATCATATATGATATAATATTTATTAATATTTTTCTTGTATAATTTAATTACAATGAGTTAACTATTATACATGATCTTAACGTACCATTGACAATGGAAAAGTAGAAGGAAAGGGTTAATTTTACAATATCTTTACTTATCTGAGGTTTTTAATATGTATCTACTAGGACCTCTTTATTATCCACATCCGTGTTTTCTTAAAAATTTATTTCAAACCATTTTTACTATTTAGTAGACTTTAGGTTAAATTCATTTATACCATTATTTCTACATATATGTTTTGAATGTAATATTTTCATCGTTTTCCAAAAAAAATTCTTTATGAGCTTTTCGACCAAATTAAGGTAAGAATGTCTTTTTTAACGTATACAGTGGGTGTAGATATTTTTCGCCGTTATAACATCATCGAAGCATCCCTTAAAATCTTATAAAGATATTTTAAAAATAAATATTTTCTTTTATAATAATGTGACTTTAAAATGATTTCAAAAAAAAGAAACGTAAATTTCTCTCAAATAGTTTTAATTTCGTCTATGTCAACATCCTTTGATGGATTTGACACTTGTTTGAAATTGATTCATTATGATAAAAATATTCCATATTTTATTGAAGGTTCAGAGATATGATTGATTATGGATGTGTTATTTTTATACAATTCATGTTTATGGATAAATTATTGACATTTCATATGATTGTTTTAATAATAATTTTTATGTTATGTTTAAACCTTTTCATATGATGAATGAATTGGACTTAGTAAGTGACAGATTGAGCCCGCTATAGCTCCTCGATATATCAGTATGCCTCAAGAGACAAACTAGTATCTTGGCATAAGGACCTGACAAAATCTTATTTGTAGTCTTGGAACGAGGCCTTGACTATGTGGTTATGATTTTGTGAATTATGCATTCCATCATAATGAAATTGGATATTGATATTACATGTGATTATTTGACATGAAGAATATCGATGAGAATAAGTAAATGGAACTATTTGATTTATCTTTGCGATATTATTATGAATTATAAGTTTAAAAGGCTTGGGTTTTAGTCTTATACATTTACTTAAATGTTTAAGTTTATTTATGAATGTTTCTCCTATATTGTTACCTTACTGAGCATCTGAGCTCACCCCTTTCAATGTTTTATATTTCCTAGGATGTGAAATAATATATTATGACATGCCTATAGGGATAGTCTAAGGGAAATGAATGTGGTCAATGGAGACAATGTTGATGTTGTGTAGACTCCAAAAAACACTCAAGTGCTAAATAATGTTTTGAAATTACAAAGCGAAGTCATATTCAGGTCTGGGGACCTAGTCCGGGGGGGGGGGGAGTCATGCGAAAAAAATTTCTATGTTCTCAAAAGACATATGCCCCGCAAGGAATGTTCAACGATTCGCAAGAGTTCTGCGGCATGGGCGGGAAATATTTCTTTCCCCCACCCCGCGCAATGAAAATTTCATGCAGCCGCCTACAGCGTGCAATTATTTTGCATCGACCTATTTTCTACACCCCTAAATGCCTATAAATAGAAGGAGGTCCCTTAATCTTCAGGGATGAAGAATCTAAACAGTCTCTCGTGCGGGAAATTCTCCTTCCACACGCGCACAGATGGCCTTACGATATGGTTATTATCGCGCCAAGTCACCTCGTGATCTGCCTTCGCGCAAGATCCCAATGGTTTAAGATTGAATTCCATTCCCTTTGGGGTCCTCCCCTTGCACGCAATCCCTTCCACAGGAGTGCATGACGACCAATTGCACACAATCCCCTTCAATTGTGCACACCCCTATCATTGCACGCATCCTCTCCCAATTGCATGCAATTCGTAATCCCTACGTGCAATCATTACTATTTCCATGAAAAACCTATGCTCCATTTATGTGCAATCCTCACTAATTTAGCGCCATCATGGTGCTTTTCACACAGGGCTACTTGTTTGGCGCGCAAGCCTCAATGGTTTCTCTCAACTCTCCTGTACCCCTCAACTTCGTGCTACTATACTCCCTCTTCACTCGTGCCCCTTTGGCGTATCTTTGCGTGAGTGTCCGATTCTATTCTTATGGATTCCATTCGCAGGTGCCTCTCACGCCCTGGGCATCCACATCATACACTGTTTTCCCATACGACATTATTGGTTCGTATGAAGTAACTTCAAAGTCCATGGATGATTCCTCCTATTGCGTTGCTTCACCTTATGCTTCTTCCCATAGGCACGCTAATGGATATTGGTTCATCGCATAGCCATGCTAACATAGACCCCTCGATGGTTCTCTCCATGACACCCCCTCGGCATGGCGTTGCTGATGCCTTACCTTCTACAAGGAGAAGAGGGTTCCGGTTATGTAAGCCACAGGAG
Organism: Viscum album; assembly: GCA_963277665.1. Classification (NCBI taxonomy): domain Eukaryota; kingdom Viridiplantae; phylum Streptophyta; class Magnoliopsida; order Santalales; family Viscaceae; genus Viscum; species Viscum album. The sequence continues at coordinate 1,359,340,858 of OY728162.1, read as the reverse complement.
AGTAGAGCACACACACCACATCCGAGTAGTAGGACGTTAAACTAACAACCACCATCGTCTTCAAAACATGACATTAAAATGTGACCTCTCCCCGTGCTTCGCACGCTAGGTCCCCTGCCTTGGAAATTCTCTACACCCAGTCGTCTCCAAGGGGATGGGATCACCCCTCACATTGGATGATATCTTCTTTATTGGAGTGGGGTTTGTCCATGGTAAATGGAAGCCACCTTGGGGTAATCTCCTAGATTTCCATGCAAGAGGAAGCATCCCTAATCATCCTTTTATCATCAGTCCCCAAGGCCAGCGAAGGGCATGTTGGGAAAAGGTGATTCTCTTTTCTTCGGTATCAAATCCCTCTCCCGCTGCGCTATGTCACCCCCGAGCCTCCATCTTGGAGTAATCCTCAACTTCTCAGGCTTCTAACCATGCATAAGCCCCTATTTCCTCTTTGAGCGACGTGATTGTCTGGCATCTTCTATCTCTTCTTTCTTACACCGATCTTGACTCATGTGAGCCTATTTCAAGCACCAACCATGACCCAACACCTTAGGACACTTCAGAGTGTATTCCCAAACCCATCCCGAACAACGAAGACTCTGATCCGTGTCAAGGCATGGTACATAAGAAGCCTCCACGAGGTTCAAGCCCACCACCCGGTCATTCCGACCATCCTCACGTCGGTTCAACAACATCTTGGGCTGCCTCAGTGTGTAAGCCCCAACCCATCCTGAACCATAGGGACTTTGATCCATGTTAATCCATGGTACGTAAGAAGCCTCTAGAAGGTTCAAGACCACCACCCGGTCATTCTGACCATCCTCACGTCGGTTCACCATCACTTGGGCCGCCTCAAAGTGTAATCCCCAACCCATCACAAACTACAAGGACTTTGCTCTGTGTCAAGGCATGGTACATATGAAGCCTCCACGAGGTTCATGCCCACCACCCGGTCATTCTGACTATCCTCACGTCGGATCACCAACACCTTGGGCCGCCTCAGAGTGTAAGCCCCAACCCATGCTGAACTACGTGGATTTTAATCCATGTCAAGTCATGGTACGTAGGAAGCCTCCATGAGGTTCAAGCCCACCACCCAGTCATTCCGACCATCCTCAGGTTGGTTCACCAACACCTTCGGCTGCCTTAGAGTGTAATCTGAAACCCATCCCGAACTATGTTGACTTTGATCCAGGTCAAGGCATGACCGGTAGAAATCCTCCACGTGGATCTGGCCCAGCACATAGTCGTTCCGACCATCCTCACTTCAGTTCATCAACACCTTGGGCCACCTCAGAGTGGAATCCCTAACCCATACCGAACTACGAGGATTTTGATCCATGTCAAGGCATGGTACATAAGACGCCTCCATGAAGTTCAATTCCACCTCCTGGTCGTTCCAACCATCCTCACATCAGTTCACCAACACATTGATCCACCTCAGAGTGTAAGCCACGACCTATCCCGAACTACGGGGACATTGATCCAAGTCAAGGCATGGTGCGTAGGAAGCCTCCATGAGGTTCAAGCCCACCATCTGGTCATTCAGACTACCTTCATGTCATGTTATACTGCATCCTGAATGACGATAAAATGTATCCACCATTCCAAACTATGAGGACATTAATTACATACCACATGAATACGTAGGAAGCCTCCGTGATGTTTGAGCCCATCACTCCTCTATTATCTTGATCTCCCCCTCAAGCTCATGTGTGTCGGGAATCTCATGCCCCAATCTATAGGTTCCACTTTTTCAGGGTCTCATCTATGCGTCCATTCTCATGGGTCGCCTCCTTAGGTGTCCCATCGTCTCATCGAACTACGTAAAAATTGATTCCCTGCGAAGGGGATACGTAGGAAGTCTCTCTGAGGCTCAATCCCAAAACCATCGTCACCCCATGATGGTTCCATCCCATTTACAAAACCATCCATAACCCATCCTGATCTTCACCCGAGACACCACATCCTAGTGGAATCATGCCACCCCATTCCCTGTTCCATTTAACAAAATTTGGGAATCCACTCACATGTTGGCCCTAATATCGGCGATCCCTATAGGGGATCCCTCCATCTGATGCAATCTAATCTGTGTTCTGATCAGTCCAACTCATCTCCACTAGATGTTAAACAAGTGGCATACCCTGTGTTAAACATGGGAAGCTAATGAAAACCTCAGATACATACCAATGGAATATGATTCACCACATTTGATGTGGGATGCCACGGGATTCCGCACCCTTGAGAATCCCTATCATAAGGGACAGAAGACAGACACGTCAATCCCCCAATGTGAATACACGCCAGTGATGCCCACCATTCCTACTCCCCTAACCAAAGGATTCTGCCCTGACGAGACCCCTTATAATTTCCTGACATGAACAGTGTAACTAACTAGTGTCCATGAAGATAAGGCGCCAGAAGAGTTTCACGAAATATGTCTTAAATATATGAGGGATACCCATACTAGGTGACAAGCTCATAGTAGGAATACATGTAAGTAAGAATCGACATCCCATAATCCTGTTTTGATCAAATAGCAGACGTCCTTGAATAAGGAGCAGATGTCACCCGCCTTTGGAAAGCGGGAATGTGGGGTAACTACTGCGCGTACTCTACGTGACGGATGCGCGCACCATGGAGAAAGCGTCAGAAACAGAAATAGTGAACTCGATGTGAAAGTATTCTCCTCAATATGGATATTGTTATCATTTTAGAATTAATGGATTAGAATGTCACCAGACCCCGTCATCCGGCACTAGGTCCCCCAAGAAAATAGCAGACCTGATATGAATCTTTCCAGAAGACGGGACAGTTAGGACATTGTGAATTCTGTTCTGCGACGTTGTAAACGTGGATCCCTTTTACCAGCCATGGAAGACAGATTGGCACTGGGGCACCAGTTGTTGATTTATATTCCTATCAGTATTATTGATTTCATCTCCATGCTTTTAGGAACCAAGTTGTCGCATCTGGAACTCAATCACCACCTGCCCACCGGCGCAGGGGTCGGGTCAATACCAGCGAGGCCACCACGCGTGTTATTTCCTCTACCATGACGGCTTCTACCACCACAACTTTTGGGCGCTCACACCCCCTCTCCCCTTCAAAAATTGTATAGTGAAGGGTGATTAATGACCTTGTATGTAGGTACGTGGAGGAAATGATCATACCCACCAAGGATATTGCCCTCCAAGATCTAGAGGATGCCGCATCTCGCCATCAACTCCAACTCCAAGGGATGTCCAGGTATCCGCTTCCCCCCACCCTAACATTCAATCGTTTTAGGATATTGTCCCTGGAATTCCATAATAACTCCCTGCCCTATGCCGAAAAGGTAGGGGATTAGGTTGGCCAGATCGGAGTCCCGCCCCAAGGGCTCCCAGCGAGTGCACCCACCAGGTTGTGTCAGGGCTGTTGTTCAGTTCTCCAAGCTATGGAGCAGGTAAGCCACACGCTTCCACCAACGGTTCCAGTCCATCTAACCCAGTTCCAGCATCGGGTGCAAATAGAAGAGTTCGCCATCCATGGGGTGTCAAGATCAGTGACTAATACGACCCAACCCACCAATGACTTATATCCCCAACTCCCTGCATATTTTGAGCTGGAGTAGTTATACACCCTTCCTGGATCAAGGCCCCAACCGCCCCACGGGCAGGTTTGGTCGACTCTCTCGGTCACCTTCATAGGTGATGGCCACTACGGACCAATCCGCAGCAATGTCGTCTAGTACAGAGGCCCACTCCGTACCGCCACTACGGCAGGTGCAGGCCCTCCCTGTTTCAAACCTCGTCTTGGAGGTCTTCCCGATGACACCATCAACCCAAGTGAGGGTCTCCCCCATGACATTAAAACTCCGTATGGGGGTCTCTCCCATTCTCATGACACTGTGTACTGGGGCAGTCCCCCTACTGAAGACCGAAGGTATGGATGCATTGCATGTCCAGTCACTTTCCAGCAAAGAGGTCCTCCCCATGTCCCCATGCTAGTCAGTGAAGGTCCTCCTCACCCCAATGATCGGGGGCGGTGTAGGCCAACCGCACTTCACCATCTCCTAACACGGAGGTCCTACCCATGTCCCTTTCAACATCTGCCCCGGTGGTCCTCGAACCACGGCCCACCCTGGCGAGACGTCTATCCATCCCATGACCAGTATGGCTGAAGGAACTCCTCATGCCAGAAGTGGGCCCTGCCCTAAAGAGCCTCCCAGGGGCAGTAGAGGAGGTGGTCACCACCGCAAGAGGAATTCTGGGGATGGATGGATAGGGATCAGAACAGTCCTCTTCTCGGACTCTGAGGAAGAGTATGACTCAGTGATGGAGCCCTCTCCTAAGTCCTCTGCGTCATGGGATGGGGCAGGAATGAGGCACATCAGCCTCATACTCCCAGAAAGTGAGGTTCGTAGGATCCCTGTATCCCTCCGAAGGTATAATTAGGCGGACGAGTACTTGGAATTTCCCCAAGGACCGACAACCCAGTCGCCACCGTGGTCTCCAGAAGCACCCCTATCTCAGCTAGAGATTACGGAAAGTTATTTTGGGGGTCAATGGCGGAAGAGCCGTGGTATAGCTCACCTTCAAAAAATGATGATGCTTATTTAGGTGCTTTGTTCACCGGTCCATCCTATCGTGATATAGCTTCTAGGTCACTACAATCCTCATAGGACAACCCAAGATTTGGAAGCCAGTTAGCCCGTTCGCTGTATTCTTCGCCGACTAGCCCTCCATCGCAGCATTCTGCCTCAGTATCGCTATCACATCCCCAGTCACCCATAGTCGACGAGTGGGGAAAACAAGGCCCAGACCCTAAATCTGAGTCAAGGAGATTCTAGACTTTCCTCGCAGCAGAACACTTCCCTGAGATGTTTTTGCCGCTCGTAGGAACAAAATATTATGTGCCGGAATCTCTCACCCCGGAGGAGTTTGAATATTTCCACCAAACCCTCTGGGAGACTCACTTCTGTCTTCACCACCAGTGAGTGACTTATCCAAGGAGCCAATTGCACCTTGAAGACATTGTTGAACAATGCTGTCTAGTTGACCTAACCAAACTCCCCATGGTACAGCACCCCAAATCACCAGGTCACTGCAGGGCCCTCCAATAGTAATGCATTCAGTGATTCCAAATACTCCGCAAGGTTATTAAATAAGCTACCCCCCACACGCATGATCGTGGCTAGGGGAAGTGCACTACCCTCCTCTTTTGTGCTATTCGATGGTAGCCCGACTCGCTTTGCTACATTAAGGACATGTCTTTGAGAAGGGTTGCAGTTAACATGACCGATCCATCGGGAGGGGAAAATGAGCTTGAACTTCTCGATGGGAACGAACACCCTGAAGACGTGCCAACAATACAGGACCAATTGGGGAGGATTAATCATCAGTAGAGGAACCTCCTAGGTCTCCCTATACTCACTGAGTCATTGTTACTAAGTCATAATGTCAGTACGGGAAAAGATAATGTCGGAGCTATCAAGCACTCTGAACCATCCGCCTCAGTGCAGAAGATGGAGGAGGACCCCGAGAAAGCCATATTGTGTCAGCATCTTTCTGAGTAGAAAATGTAGGTCGAAAAACTCTTGGCTAAACGCATTGCAAATCGAAAACCCGATTACGGTGATCCTAGGATGGGGCAATGTGGGAATGAGCATCTTCCTCTTGAAGAGCTGCCCCCAGGGAACCCTGATCATGCCGCACTCGCTGATAAGGCAGAAGCCAGAGCCCACAGAAAGAGGGTGAGGTATGTCTATCCAAACCCTCTTGAATGGCGCGATAATCAATGAAACCCTGCTCGGGCTCCCCCGTCCACCCCAAGGGTCACTCCACCAGCCGCTCCGCAAGTCGTTGAGTTAGTCTACAACATTGAAGAACCCGAAAACATGCTTGTGGTTAGGGATCCCCGTCAAGACAGGGAACCCCATCCAGATGATCTAATGGCGGCAGTCATCGCCCACCTAGAGGAATTAGAAACGCAATAGGTGGCCATCCCACCAAATAGAAAGACATACCTGGCATGGATGGATGATATTCCAACACCCCTAGGATTCGAAAACCCCACATTCTCCCCCTATAAAAGGATGGGGGGACGCTGCAGCACCGGGCCCACTCCAACTCAAGGTGTGGGAATATGTTAGGGACCCCAGTGCAACAGGAGGCTGCCATGCTCTGCTGTTTTGTTAAAACACTAGAGGGGCTGACATTCGTTTGGTATAACCAGCTCACCGTCGGATCCGTGACCTTCCAGGAGGACCTCCGTAGATAGTTCTTTTACTTGTTCAGCTCTACCACCTGGAAAACGAGCATCAAAGAACTATGAAAGTTCAAACAAAGTCTTTATGAGCGATTCATGAACTTTATCACCCGGGGGAAGGGGCTCACATACTCCCTTGACATTCCACAGACTCAGGAGATATTACTGATGATGTGTGTAGGGAACGTCAAGATGGAAGTAGTTATCTCCCTGATCACTCAGAACTATCCCAGGTGGTTATAAAACATCTCAGATAAGGCCCAGCGCCTCGAAGAATCCCTGTAACAGGCCAGCCAGGCACGTCCGCTACCCCCTATAATCCTAGCAAGGAGGGCTGGCAGAGTTGGGCCTGCCGCGATGGCCTTGATAGAGTCCCCTAGGTAGTTATAACATCTACCAGTGGAGCCAGCTCCATAGTCCTGCAGAGGTCCACCACCATGGGTGCAGCTTCTAACCTAGTAGCGATGACCTCTAAATCGGAAAGCTCCTCCGTGTAACGCACCACCACTGCCTAGGTGGGACAACCAGGGTCTGCCTCCATGGTAGGCTCCTCAGACCCCACATTAGGGCCAGGCTCATAGATCCCCCTTCTTAGACAGAATAAATCGGACCTACTCGTTCGACGAGGCTCAAGTCCCATGTTACTTCCGAAGCACCTTAGAGTCGGGAATTGTATAACTGCCAGATTGAAGAAAGCCATAAAAGGCGAATCTCACTGATCAACCCCAACTACATCCCTTATCATCATATCCTGGGGAAGACCCTCAGGAAATGCTATGTGTTCATGGACTGGCTCCAAAACCAGATTGACAATAACATAGTCAGGTTGGTTCCAGCCCTAGCACAAGTGGCATGTGTCTTTGTAAGGCCAGACAGTAGTAGCGACGATGAAGGGGAGAGGCAGCAGGTTTCTGACCATAGGTCCCAGAAGTATAATAACTTGATGGATTGCAAGATGGTAACCCGCGCCCATGGCATTATCCGTGAATTTCTGAATCAGCCGGAGCATTCAGAAGTTGCGGCCACCACTTCTGTATCATCAATTCATTCAACCTATTCCCAGAATAGAAAGCATAGATGGCGCATGAAAAAGCAACGCGCCCCCCAAATTCCATCATTTTCCCATAATCTTGGCGACTTCATGCCCCCTGAGATGGGGATCCCTCCCAGATTCTGCCTAATAGTGGATAAATTTTCATGTGATAGTCAAGGGTACGCTTAGTTTAATACCTTGGAAATGTAAACCCCTATATGACTTTCGACGAGGGGAATCACTAGGCAAACCTCCCCAACATCCCCAGTTGACACCAACGTAGGTGGAGCCGTGACCATATGGTTCATCGGGGAATGTCAGTTGGATCCTCTAGCCAGTCTGTGCATGCCACTGAGACCCCGCCGCAGGCCCAGCGCAGAACCCAGCACGCTCAACCTCCTCATATGGTGTCAACATGCCCACCTCCACCACCATTCATGATATTATCAGTTAATGATTACCCAAATTACATAAATGGTTGTTAATAATTATATCACGTAACTAAAATGATATTTTTATATTGAAAACATGCACTTTGAGTTATATCAGATACATCGTGTAACATATTAACGCATGGTCGATTCCTACCTGTCATAAATGAAATATGGATCATTTACCTAATGTTGGAAAACAATTTGTTTTTTTACCTGATATTTATAGTGGCACACAAGTTTTGATCTAAAATTATACTTTTATAATTAAAACACACACTTGGAGTTATACAAGACACATAATGTGTTAGATTGATGTTTAATAAATTCCTACAAGATCCAAATGAATTAATGGATCATATTTCTAAATTATCAAGACAATCCATGTTTTTTTACATTGAGTTAGCTATGTGGCATGTGTTTTATAGTAAAATGGCATTTTTAATGTGAAAAGATTCACATTGAGTCATACTGCTCACAATGTCTACTAGAGTGTTGTGAGGTCAATTCATACACATCAAAAATAAATTATGAATACTTTTCCTAAATTATTATGATAATCCTAGATATCTTACTCAATTTGGGCTTTGTGATGAATGTTTTACAGTGATGTGACATTTAATGTGAAAACATGCACTTAGAGTCATATCAGCAACTTCTTGTGTTGAATTAATGTAAAGTCTATTCATCCATGAAACAAATGAATTATTGATCATTTTACTAAATTTTCAAGTCAATCCAAGTTCATTTATTCAAATTTGTCTATGTGACGCACGTTTTACACTAAAATGACACTTTTTTATTGAAAACGTGTTCTTGAAAACATACCGGTCACATCGTTTGTTGGATTAATATCTGGTTGATTCATACAAATTAAAAATGAATTATGGATAATTTTTCTAATGTTTGAAAACAATCCATCTTTATTTTCATAGTCTTGGTTATGTGAAACCCGATTTAAACTAAAATTATTCATTTATATTGAAAATGCATATTTTGAGTCATACCATCCACATTGTGTGCCGGATTAATGTGTGGTCAAATCCTACATGTAAAAAAGGAAATATAGAATATTTTCCTAATGTTTCAAGAAAACATGAAATACATTACTCAGTTTTAGCTATTTGGCATGTGTTTTAGAGAAAAATGATACTTTTAATGTGAAAAAATGTACTTTGAATCGTATTGGCCATACAGTGTGTCAGATTGATGTGAAATCAATTCCTACACATCCCACATGAATTATGGATCGTTTTCCTAATGTTTGAATACAATCTGACCTCATATTCTTGAATTAGACAATGTTATACATGTTTTAAAACAAATAGATATTTTTATATTGAAAACATGGACTTGGAGTCACACCGACCACATCGTGTGTCAGAATGGTATGGGGTTAATTACTACTGATCCCAAATGAATTATGAATTGGTTTCCTAATGTTGGAAAACAATTTGTGCTCTTTTTCTTGGTCTTGATAATGTGACCTGCATTTGAAACTAAAATTACACTTTTATATTGAAAATTCACACTTGATATCATACCAGCAACATAGTTTGTTGGATTGATATAAAACTGATTACAACATTCCAAAAATGAATTATGGATAGCATTTATAAATTATAAATGAAGATCATTATTTTTTACTCATTTTAGGCTATGTGATGTGTGTTTTACACTAAAATGATACTTTTATAATGAAAAAACATATTTGGAGTCATACTAGCGAATTTGTGTTTCAAATTAATATGTGGTCGATTATAAAACATCATAAATGAATTATGGATCATTTTCTAAAAGTTTGAAAAAATTCAATTTGATTTTCTCAGTTTGGTATACGTAATGCGCGTTTTACAAAAAAAGACACTTTTATATTAAAACAAGAACATTGAGTTATACCAACCACATTGTGTGTCAAATTGACGTGTGATCCATTTCTATACATCAAAAAAATGTACCATTTTTATGATGTTTGAAAACTATCTGAGCTCATTTTCGAGATTTTGTCTATGTTATGTGTGGTTTAAAGTAAAATGACACTCTTATATTGAAAACAATGAACTTTGAGTCATACCATCCACATAATGTGCCAAATTGTCCTGAAATTAATTCTAACACAACACAAATGAATTATGGACAAGTTTCTTAATGTTTAAAATCAACCTAACATCATTTTCTCAGTTCTAACAATGTGACACATGTTTTAAACTAAAATGAATCTTTTATAGAGTAAACATACACATGGAGTAATATCGACCACCTCATGTATTGGATTACTGTGTGGTCAATTCCTATAGGACACAAAAAAAGTTAGGATCATAGCCCTAATGTTTCAAGACATTCCCATCTCATTTACTCAATTCTGGAAATGTGACAAACGTTTTACACTAAAGTGAAACTTGATTACACACCAACCCTTATAAAAAACATTCGACTTCACCCATAAAAATGTAATTACTCTCCTATCAGGATTCTTTTATCCCTAGAAATATCACATGATCATTTAATCATGCCCTGGGGATCGTAACCAACCCTTAGTGAAATTCAATGTTTGGAATCCCATTTCAAGTAACCCTTTAGTAACTTAAGAAATGTCCAAGTTACCCAAATATAACTTAAGAAACAATCATGTTATCTTTTAGTAACATAATCAAATTTGATATACCACTTAGTAACATAAAAAACATAAAGTTACCCTTTAGTAGAATAAGTAAATTTTGAGTTACCCTTTAACAAAATAAGAAATATTCATGTTCCCTTCTACAACATAAGAAAATTATGAGTTTCCATACAATAACATAATTTTTTTTCATTTACCCAACTTTAAATAAAGAAAATTTTGATTTTCCCTTCAATAACATAAGAAATCTTCTAGTTTCCCTTAATTTACTTAATAAATATTCATGTTACCCTTCATTATGGTCACATCGTGTGTCAGATTGACGCTCAGACAATTCATACACATAACATATAAATTATGGATTTTTTCTTCAATATTCAAGATAGTATAAACTCGTTTACTAGGTTTTGGATATGTGACATGTGTTTTAAATTAAGAAGATTCTATTAATGTTAAAATTCATATTTTGAGTCATATCGGCCACATCATATGTCTAACTGATGTGAAATCAATTACTACACATCACACATGAATTATGGATCATTTTAGAAAAGTTTGAAAATAATATGAGGACGTTTTCTTAGTCTTGATAACTAGATTCACATTTTATACTAAAATGACACTTTTATTTTGAAATCATGCACATTGAGTCGTACCGACCACAAAGTATATTAGAATGATGTGAGTTCAATTCCTACATGCCACAAATGAATTATAGATAAGTGATATAAAATTTGAAAATAATCTAGTCTCATTTACTCGCTTTTGGTAGTGTGATGCCCATTTTACATTGAAATGAAACATTTATATCCAAAAACCATATTTGGAGTCATACTGTCCACACCATGTGTTATATTAATAGGTTGAAGATTCATATATAACCCAAATAAATTATTGGCTGTTTTCCTAAGGTATCTAGACAATCCAAGATCATTTACATAGTTTTGGATATGTAACATACATTTTAGATTAAAATGACACTTCTAATGTGAAAACACACTCATAGAGTCTTATCTTCCACATCGTGTGTTGGATTTATTATTGATCGATTCCAATATGCAAAAAATTAATTATGAATCATTTTACTAAAATTTCAATACAATCCATGTTTTTTTACATTGTTTTCGCTATGTGACGTGATTTTTACACTTAAATGACACTGTAAACAGGCAATTTGAGTCATATTGGTCGAATTGTGTGTTAGATTTAAGTGTGGTTTATTCCTACACATCAAAAATGAATTATATATTATTTTACTAAGGTCTTAAAAACATCAAATACAATTTCCTCAATTTTGGCTATGTGACACAAGTTTTAAACTAAAATTGCATTAATATATTGTAAACATTCTCTATAAGTCATACTGGCCACATCATGTGTTACATTAGTGTGTTGTCAATTCCTACACAAAATAAATAGATTATGGATCATTTTACTAAGTTTTGAAAACAATATGATTTTATATTTCATGGTTCTGATAATGTGACATGTGTTTTAAGCAAAAAATGTCACTTTTAATGTGAAAACACACACTTTGAGTTATACATGATGCATCATGTGTAGAATTGATGTGATATTAATTATCACACTTTTAAATTGAATTATATGTTATTTTCTTAAATTTAAAGACAATCTGATCTATATTTCTCATTTTTGTCTACATGACGCAATTTTTAAACTAAAATGATGCTTAAAATGTGAAAACCTGAACTATGAGTTATACCATCCACATTAAGTATCACATTGAGTGTAAGAAATTACTATATTAAAAAATTTAATTATGGATCATTTTGAAAATATTTGAAAATAATATGATCTTTCCTACTCGGTTTGGACAACATTACACGTGTTTAAAAGTAAAATGAAACTTTTGTATTGAAAAATTAATTTTGATTCATAAATAACATCATGTCATATTCAACTTTGAACCCTGGATCAATATTCCTTCATAGTTAATTCTTTATTTTTACTCTGATAATTGGATTAGGATATGGGTGAGGAATATCTATTTATATTTACAATATCATTCATTTTCATGTATTTTGTTGAATCAAACATGAAGGTAAAGGAATCGATCTTGCTTCTTTATCAGGGAAGTGGAAGTGATTATAATTGATCCCATACTATTATTTATAAACTCATTCAAATATAGAAAGACACAAAATAGAAATTATGAGGCTAGAATAAAGAAGGTACCATATCTAGAAGTTGGTTATATGTCTTCATTTTTTTGGGTAGAAGGATCTTTGACCCATTTCCCTCTCACCATTATTTCAACTGAATCCTTGATGTCTAATATCTCATGAGCATGGGATCCTCCAGAATATTTAATATCACTTACATAATCCATATAGTGTAACTTTCCATGAAACATCTCCTTGAAAGGTTTCTCAAATATTTCTTACATTTTAGGTTCATCAAAAATGTGTTTTTCACTTTCAACTAACTCATCCTAACACCTAAAGAAATTATATATATAAACAATTGAATTTTATAGGGAAAATATTAACAACGAATTACGATACTAATATTTCACTTATAAAATGAATATCTATTGTTATAGAATATACTAGAACACATACATAAAAGGTAATCAACTGAAATTGAGGTTGGTAAAAATTCTAATATCATGGCCTCTTTCCACTCAACTTTAGACAAATTTACTTTTCTTTTGAGTATGTAAACTATCGGAAATACTAAATTTATTATGAAAATATAAAAATATTGATGATTAATAGATTTTTTAAAATAAATTGTAATTATCTTAAAAATTACTTTTTTAGGGATGCTAGTTTGTCGATGGTAATTAATATCCATCATAAATGTTCAAACTAAACATCCACAATCACTGAAATTATTTTTTTGGACCCTCTAGAAACATTAACCAAAATAATTAAATTGTTTTGAAATATGTTTTTATAGATAAATATTAATATATAAACAGTAATTTTTTTACATTTGAAGAAATTGACATGCTTTTAGTGTTCAGTCATTGACCTCATACCGTGATTTAGCAAATATTTATAGATCCCCCAATCAAAAACAAATTCTTTTTAAAACGAACACTAAAATGTATAATATTAATTTTATAAGTAAAATATTGATTTTATTTCATTATAAATTTACAATATACCTAATGTGTGGTTTATGTTTTGGAAATCCATGCTTTGGATCCAAAGAATAAACATCCAAGGCATCAAAATTTATTTTTATTAGCATCCAGTGGTTCATAATAAATAGATGGAAAATAATTAATGAAAATACGAATAATATATTGTATTTTACTAGATTGTAGAGTTTTACCCTTGTATTTTAGAAATAAAGAATATTATATCATTTATTATTTTCATTTCAAATTCCATTCTTTGTCAACTTTTTTTAGCAAATTCTTTTAATTCCAATGAAAAAATTTCAATAGAAATGATTGACGGATTAAGGAGCCAAATATTTATTCTCACGGATTCCATATATATAGTAGCAATATATAACCTTGTATAAAATATAAAAATTTACTAATTTTAAGTAACATAGTAGATAATTTTTTGGAAAAAACAATAAAGAAAATGTACCGCATGTATCTATTCACAATTGAGACTCCAAACCATTCAATCTTGAAAATCTCATTTATACTCTTGAGAAAAACTACATCTGTAATGGACACTCTATATATTTCTTGTTTATATTAAATGTACGAAATATTTTTTATCCTTGAAGTTTTTATCCATGAGAAATTGTAATGTTAATATATGTGTTAGTGGAACTACTGGGGTGAAGGTACTCTTTGATGGTTTTTCTAATTTCGTGGTTGATTCAATAGAACTTCTTGATTCATACATATTTCTCCTATTAATTTTATTTATATATAATACCATGAGTCATTTTAGACCTTTTATCATAAGCAGTTAATGGGTTTACATTTGAAATACAATTAAAGACATACCCCATGTATCTTTATAAGATGGAATGTATATTCTATGAAAGTCACAGTAGCATTATTGACTATGGAAACATCCTTATCATCAAATGAAATATGAAACTCAGTGCCCGGCTCAAGAGTTAATTCAATCCATACTCACACATGATATTTAGTGAATTTTTTTTATTTTTTAGCATGTCTCTTGGGATATATTACACCATACCCCTCAAAACAAGGTGTTGTATGGGTATTGATAAATATATATCACAAATAGATTCACCCTACATAAATTTACTAATATAAAGTTATTGGATGTTATTTGATTCATGATTATATGAAGGATTATAAAAAATTGATAACTTCAGGTTAGTTAGGTGATTGAGGGAAATAGATAACCTCAAATCTCTTAGGGTCATGTGGCTCTTCATTTACTTAACATTATTATACTATTGGTTCTCTTGGACCAATTCACATATACTGGTACTCCATAAAAAAGAGAAAATAATATTTTTAATGAATCAATCACTACCTATAGTCCTTTCATCAACCCATATGTATCTCCTTGTGACTTTGACTTCTCAAAATATGTCAGAGGTTACACTTCCAAACCCACACATCTAACATAACCATATTGTTTTGGCCTCTTCAATGCCACTGAAAGAATTTTTTCTTCAGGTATAATTGATGTCATTTTGTAGGAAACAAATGTATAAAAAATATATGAACATCAATATATATCTTTATATAATACTTTAATAAAACATAAAAAAATTCTATTATGACATACTCACACATGACTCCTATACTAATTGTGTATTTTCATCCACTAGTTTTCATTCTTTATTTACATGGGCCTCCATCCATAGCACATAACATGCAATGAAAGTGAATTCAGATTCTAATTCATTAATATTCATATAAAAAAGGAACCATTTTTGTTTCATATAACATTAATATATTACAGTAGATTTAAAATACATGTTATTTCCTTTTCAAGTGAAGTGTACCCCATATTTGATTTATAAGAAGGGATCATTGAATTTGATGCATGTTTCTTATTTTCATCACTCCTTTTTTATTTAATAAATTAAAATTTTTGAATCACTATGGTTAAAATAAATAATTTAAAATAAAATTATATCAACAAAAATGAACATGAAAGAATACATCATTGAAGAAACTAGAAAAATATTCCCATGTTTCCTATCTTATAATGCATGAATACATAGTTGCTGGTTGGGGGTTAACTTTTCCCTCAAAATCCCTAAGGGAAATCATTGTAATAAGTGTCTAGAAGCCTCTATGAGATTTTCCAGCAACCATTAAGAAAAATTAATAATATAAATCATCTAAAATAAATAAACTCTGAATGGGATAATGATAATTAAATAAACATTTCATTATATATTTTTTACCAAATAGAAAAAGAATATCATAACATTACCCTAATATCATCCCAAATGGATGTCTTAAATAAATGAAAAATATTATTCCATGTATCTATTTTAATTCGTACATGAGTTCTCATTGGGGCCCCAATGCAACTCATGAACATTAAAATTTTGGGGTCAATAGGATTGTCGTGTTGATTCCATCCAACCTCAAATTTTATAGCTTTTTTATTTCCTTTATATTTTTATTTAACATGGTGATGCTACATTATTCATGTTATTTTCATAAACATGTTGTTGATCCCCTAATAATTCCACATTTTTAGAATTAATCTTGTTTTCCTCCTCGTGATTGGTGACATTAGCTTGTGAGGATGTAATTATCTCCAGGAGTAGTCAAAAATTTAATTTAAATTGTGTAAATTCAGTAGATGCCAAATAATATTTTGAGGAAAAGAATAATATATTAAAAAACATTAACCTACCCATTGAATTATTTTTTTTATAGATTTTAGAGATTTTGATCCTCTATCAGGTATCTAAATCCACATCTTTGGTTTCCATATAATGTACACAAAATTACCTATATAGGGACCACCATAAAATGATTTTGATATCACAATGAAGGGGTCATCCTCTATATATTTTCATATAAAAATATATTTGTTTAAGCCACCAACATAACAATTGAATAATTCTTGTTTTATAGATTTAAGACATAAAATACTTGTGATTATATAGTGAATGGTTCATCATTGTGCCCTTAATTATTGAAATTCACCTTCAAAAAAGACAATTCACTAACTTTCAAGACAATTAGGTTGCTAAACCATTTTTAATGGAATATTGTCACATATAATGTTTTATAATCCAACTCGTAAAACTTTTTGATGATTCTGAAATATGACATATTCACATAAATTGGATTTCTATCCATGGAACTAGATAAGTGCTTCAATTCCAACACAATCATAACTCCAGTTGTTCTCATCATATGACGTTCATCTTGTTCCTTCTTATAGAATGTATAACCATTAATTACAAATCATGTCTAAGATATAAAATTTATATTTGGTCTCTTGGAAATACATCGAAGCCATTTAACAATTAAATTTGGATTTTTAGATACCTCTTTATTAAATATGATCTCAATACCATCATATAAACTATTGATTATGGGTATTTGGTATCCATCCTTTGTTCCTTGATGAATTCCAATGTCCAAGAATTACTTTGTGGGATTCAATGTATGGATAATCCTTTGCAATATTATATAAAATGTAAAGAAATCCTTCTCATAATTTATAATGGTAATTTTAACAGCATCTCTTATAGAAATATATTCACAAAAAAGGGATCATCCCTGATGGTATTCTAGAAGAATAATTCTATTTTCATTAGTTAGGAAATCAATTAAAAATTTAACATCTTCTTGAAAGAACAACCTCAATGCAGTTAAACATTCTAGTTGAATTTAGTTATTGATGTACCTTTTTAAAATTTTCATATAACATTCAATGGTGTACATACATCTATAATATATGTGGCTACATATTTTATTATCTTTAATCAAGTGAAACATAAGGCGATCCATTATATCAAGGACTGATGGTAGACATAATATATCCAATTCACATAATATGACTATATTTTCCTTATTCATGATTGGAATCTTCATCAAATCTATAACATTACTGCAAATGGGTTTGAAAACGATTCCACGTTTGGTTAATTTATGTCGTATATATTTAGGAAGAATTTAATATAAAGATACATTCATTAATTATTACATCAAATTATGAAAATAATTTTATTTTTGAACTTTTAACATTAAATTATTTAGTGACATGAAATTCATGATATTTTATGAATATACCTCTGGAAGTTTGACTACATTAAGGATGATTCAAAATTAAAAAATTTATTGTTAGGATAGAGTTTAATCTTGTGTAGGATGAAATGTTCATATATAACTAGTACCAAATATTCCCTTTTCCACTTTTCATTCATTTCCAACCTAGCCTTAATTCCATGTTTATTCGTACATTTTCTAATGTGATAATAACACTATGAATAATATTTTTTTCTTCATGAATGAAATCATGAAAATTTATAATATAAAAAAATACAGTATGAAAATTCAAAAAAATAATGAAAACTTTTTCCAAACATATTTCATAAGGTATTTCTAAAAGGTTTTACTGAAATTAGTTTCAATATCAATTACTTTCTTGAATAGTATATCACCCGTTAGTAGAGACGGTGATGTAGCTTATTCTAAATTTCCATCAAATGATGTTTCCGGGGATTGATATTTATTTCACCAAAGTAAAAATTTCCAATGACTAAAAAAAATTCTACAAGGAATTTTTCAATAAAAAATACTGTGTATGTTATTAAAAAATGGGACACCCCAACTTTATGTTAATGCTATAGCCTAAAAAATTACCATAAGTTGTGAATTCATTTATCATATTCTACAACATGGATCTCAATGTGAGATGTTCGCTTCTATGGGCATCATATAATGTACCACCTATATCCCACTTGAATTTGATATCTTTACTGAAAGTATCAAAATATACATCAATATCATTGTCATGTTTTTTTATTAATTTATAAGAATAGATATCATAATGTACTTGTGCTTCATGGATAACTATGGTAGAAAGTTATAATATTCCAATATAATGAGACACTAACTATGAATCCTACATTTTTAATCAAAAGGATTTACTCTATATATAGATTACACAAGATTATGTTTTTTAGGAATGCTTATAAATTTAGGATGCTCATAATGAATTTTCATCTATTGAGGTGATTCAACTTGGTGATGTTGTCTCCCATCTATAGTTCATTTATTTGCCTGACATGTCAATTTTATACTTATTTCCAAACATAAATATAGTCATCTAAATCTTATAATGATATGAATGTACCACAAAATTAACAATGTACTTGATTCATCTTTCTTGTATTGATTCACACCACACATAGATAATTTTATGAGTGATTCATGGTTCTTACGAAACAATATATAATCATTTGGAAAGACATGTATTTTTTAGTGATCATACACATTTAACATAGAATTCACCTTAGGGTCATATGGTTTATATTGAATCTCATTTTATTCAGGTAGAATATCATTCATGAGAGAAAATATTTCTTTAAAACTGGTGTTTCTCCATCTGCTACCGACTTACAAATTAAATAACTTCAATAAAGATGACAGTGTTGTATATTTTTTCTCAACAAGCATGCAATATCTTCTTAGATTCTTATTTAAATTCTCAAATAAATTTATAAAATTAATAATTACCCCATAAATATCCATCTTCATTCATTCCATATGATCTATATAATCATTTACAATGGTATTTGTTGACCTCACCTATTTTGATAATCCCAATTATGCTTTCAAATGTTTGATAATACGAAATAAATGTTTATCTGTATATTAATTCATTCAATATATGAAATTATATTATCAATTTGATAATGGTATCAAAATAACCTCTTAAATATGTTCATCAATGTTTATCTATGTTTATATGAACTTTGAAAATAATTCTAACCCAATCGGATATGTTTTGCATATACTAGATAAGTGTAAAGTCACTAATATTCTTGTAGATACTAATATAGATCTATCGGTACATAGTCTACCGATAGTCATAGTCACCGATAAGCATAGGTCACTGGTACGCAGAGCTACCGGTATGTATAAGTCCACCGATAAGCACATGTCCCTGATAGATCAAGTCCACTGATACTGACAGCTACCGATAGAAGCAGAGATACCAATAGAACAAGTCTACTGGTATACACTTAATCACTGGTAAAAAATGAAGCTATCAATATGCACAAATAAATTGATAAAAATTATACCGATAAGTGTAGTTACCGATATATAAATTCACTGATAAAAGTGAGCTATTGATAGACTAGAGCTACCGATAGAATGGGTCACCAGTACATAGAGCTACTGATACACTAAGAAACTACTACAAGTACAAGGATAAATAGCTACCGATAGGAGCTCACTGTTATACAAATTCCACCATTACAAGTCTACCGACCGAGAGCTACTGATGAAATAAAACCAGTCACTGATACTCAAACTCTACTTTTTTCATTATTATTAAAATAATGCTAACGGTCAAATTTGATTATTTTAATGAAATTAATGTTATTTAATGATAATTTTTGGCATGTTAGGGAACCGTACCTCGTACCTGTAAAAAGGTAATCATTCCCATAGCTAGATCTAAAAGCTATAAAAAGGAAGGAAAAAGACCAGTCATAAAACACAAGAAAAAGTGCATAAAAACATGTGGGAAACAAGGATTGAAGAGTGATGAAAAGTGGTGCATATATCGAAAAGAAAAGCTAAATACATACTGGAAGAACACTGTACATTCACAAAGTCATTCATACAAGAAGAATAACACAAGCTGAAGTAAAGACAAGGAGTGAAGAACTAAAATGAGCTATTCATACACTCAAACTGAACCTGAAGAAAACGACCCTCTATTTTTCAGACAAAAACCAGAGGACTCAGAAGCACTTCTGATTAATCAAAGGAGTCCAGAGTTGCATTTCAAATCACTAGAGCATTATAAACTCATATCTAATCTCTCTGTGATTCTTTTATTTACATTTCTAGAAGTGTGTGTACACTACATATTTAATATACACACACTGACTCATTTGCGGAACTGGAAGATTTTATCCTCACTAATTCCTTTCCTATTATTTTATTTCCCACTGTGGATAGTGGTACAGTTCATGTAGGACATGGACAGCCTGTTTGCTTTTGTTTTGTTTTCCCATGAAGAACTGTGGTATAGGTCTTAGTACCTGAGGTATTCATTTCAATATTGTTTACCACAATCCAGGGTGTGGATCAAATTTATATAAATTGTTTGAGAGAAATAACTCTTGGCATGAGACTGAACCTCTTGGTTATATCTGTTATGCATCTTATGTTTAATGTATATTATATATATTTTATTTTGCACTGCTAATTACATTAAAATATAAATTGATTTAAGGTTACTTTGATAGTTAAATATAGAAACTATTTTTAACTATTGTAAATTAGTAGGTTAGTTTCAAAAGCTAATTTAATCTTTTGTGTAACACCCCAAGCTTGATGAACATGAACAATACTATATTTTGGTGCTCCACCCTATTATCCCTTGTTTTTAGATGTTTTAATTACAGTGCAATTAAATGAATTCAAATCAAGTTCTTGGTAAACAAAAGGAATAGAGAAGGTCTTGTATTCATTAAAATATTACATTATAACTGATAAATCCTTACAATGAAATGAGTGATCACAAAAAACTTAAAATACCCCCAAATAACCCTATTATGATTACTGGGAGACCGCTCAAAGCAACAAGAACCCCAATTAGATGATAGGGTTCCTTAGCATCCTCCATAACAAACATAAAAATGGTCAGGGCCACAATGGCCACACTGATCATCAAAGGTATGACGTGTACCATCTTCTTATCCTTCAATCACCTTGAGTGTAAGACACCCTGATACTAGGTTTTATATGGAATCAATATGACCGTTACCTTGAGTAACCGTTCGAAAATCCCAACTGCTATAATTATAGCCGTTATCCAGATAAAGATTAATTCAAGAACAACTAATGTACTTGTCGATGTGTTAAAATTTATTAAATATATTTAGTACTAATTGATAAGTGATGTATTCTATATATGTAATTTATATATATATAGTTTTGGTTTTTATCATCATTAAATTTCATTAGTTTAACTTGTTATAATATTATTAATAAAACTAATACTATTATAAATTTACAATTTTATTATATGACATTATATAGTGGAATACATTATGCAAATGAATGAAAAAAAGAGAAATATGTGGGTTTCGTATGCTTTCAAAAAATTATATATATATATATATATACATATATATTTCGATAAATTATAATTATTGTTGTCTTTTTAAAAAATTATTAATAATATATATTTAATCATTTATAAAATTAGTTTATGGTTTGATTTATAATTTAGTATTAAATAAAAAATACTACATATTTAGGTTTTTATCAAAACAAATAAATCTAATAAAATTTTTGTTTTATTTTTGACATTATACATATATAGAAATAAACTTATTAATAATAAAAACATTTTCTTTTGGTTCAAAATAATCTGATCTTTATCTAATAAATCAAAATTATAGTATGATTTATGAAACAATGAATATGTATTTTATTATAAATGTATATACTTATATATAATAGTTTTCATTTTATTTAATATACAAAATATATATGTTTATTTATAAGTTTAAATTAATATATTTTTTATCTTGTCATAAATGTTAAACAATACTTTTATAAAGTATTGATTATATAAAACCAACCTTTGACCTTGTATTAATGGTATAATAATGGTAATAAAATAATAATAATATTAACAATATTAAAATGCATTAGTTTTAAAACAAATCAGAGGGGAATCCTGTGGGGGAGGGGTAGCGCCGACCTGGGGAAAGAAAAAAAAGAAAACGAAAAAAAGGAATATATTATTAAATTAAAATATGAAAACCCTCATGTGGGGGTTTGAGATCCATATTTTTAGGAGGGTTGTTCACGCATGAAGCGTGGATTCATGCAGGTCTGGCGTCGTGATCTCGAGCAGGTTCATGAGGCACTCAGGTCGGAGTCACACCGCAAGATAGGTGTCACGCTCTAGGTTCAGGTCACGGGAGTCTGGCTTCCCGGGTTCGAACGCCGCGGTTGGGTGGTTGTAGGTGATGTCGTCACAGCTATGGGTTGAGCAGGTCTGGAAGGTCGTTCCAAGCCCGGTGGAGGTGGTTTCGTGCGTGAGGCATGCGACCCGGAGCCGAGCGGTCGTTTTCCCACGTGTTCCTTCATCTTCTTCTCCCCACCGCACACCAAAAACCTATTCTCCCATTTTCTTCACCGGGGTTAACAGTCGACCCATCCTCATTCTTGTTTTTCCACGAAGTTGGCATCAGTCATTCATTTCATAGCCTCAGATCCCATCCTTCGTACATTAAAAATAATTATAATAACAATTTATTAAAACCACCAGGGCATTTGAAGAACCCCTGGTTCTTGACACTCCTTCAGCAATCCTCCACAAGTCCTTCGGATAATTTCCAACATCTCATGAGCGTTCTTCCTCCTCTATTTAACGTAAGGGGTCTTTTCTTTTCTTTTTTGTTATTATATAAAACCGATTATACAGTTTTGTATATTAACAGATATATATATATATATATATATATATATATTTATGTGCATTTAAAATCCAAACTATTTCATGATTTCAAATATCGACGTTTTCATTCAAGAGTTTATAATGTTTTAAGGGTTGTTTTCCTTTCTATTCTCTTCTCTTCCTATGAAAACCCGTATATATATATAATTATGGTTACGGGATATGTATGTAATTATATACACGTATGTTTTCAGATTTTATCAAGATCATCAAGGGAATTAGTTTCCTTTAGGTGCTAATTTATGTAACCCCTTATACACATATGTATATATATGCTGTAGATACGATTTTATATATATATATATACACGCACTTTTGTGAAAGAAGATATCATGTTGTGTTGATATTTTACAAAACCTTTTTATATCAACATGCGTATATGGGTTTCATATATAAATATATATATATATATATATACAAAATGTGTAAATGGGTGTTTAAGTATTTATGTATATATTTCCATTTACAAATTTTATTTCTAAAGTTTACAAATATTTCACTATTGTATGTTGTGAATTATATATGTATAAAAGATATTTTGAATCCACTTTTGACATGCATGTCCTTTATGTAAACTTTGTATATTTATATATTACTATGTACTTGTATATATATATATCTATGTATTTCAATACAAATAATTTATGATTTTTGAGAGATGAATGCCTATCATTAAATAATAATTTTGATGAGAATCAGGTTTTGGGATTAAGTTTAATTATGTTATAGTATTAAAAAATAGTTTTTATACAATTAAGTACATACGGTTACATGGATTATAAACCCTATATGGTTTTGGGTTTTCAATAAAATAAATAATCAATGGTTGGAAGATTTCAGATTTTAAGGAATTAAATGGACATTGATTAATTTATGAAAACCCCGATATAAACATTGTGTATATATGATTATGTTTAAATGTATTTATAATTTCCAAAACCTATTTACAAGTATAATTATTAATACTTACTTGATGTTTTGACACGTGTAAGTTTTTAATGTTTTCCAAGCCTATATGTGTTTTAGAATATACCAATGAACTTGCTTAATTAGGGATGTTATGCTAGCATGTACCCTCGATCTAATTTTTATTTTAAAAAAGAATGTGCTTTGGACTGTTTAAAAGTATAGGACTAAGAATTTATGGGTTTATGTCTTTAGTAACCATTAATTATTTAATGATAATCCTGCTACAATGACTATAAGTGGTTAATATAGTTATGGTTAAATTGCAAGTTTCAAAATCATGATTATCGTAATAATTAATGTCATGTATTTTCTTTAGGTGTATCATTTTAATCTATGCATGTCATGGCCTAATCTGATGCATCCATTGTATATATTCCTTTTCACATTTATTTAAATAATGGAGAAACCACCAGCACTTTATCAGCATATTTGAAAGATATTGCATATGACCCCTCATATGTTTTTCCTTATGAATTAATTGGAGTGTCCATCACTGATATATAACAAATTGTATTATGCATGTACCTCTTTTCATCAAGAAAGTATTTCCTCCACAGTTTCCATATATTAGCTCATGTGTTATACCTAGAATGATGTTCACCAGTTTATTAATTAATAAATCTAATAACTCGTTACTTGGAGTCGTATGGGACAGCCCAAATAAAATCACTTTAAAGTTTAGTATACAAAGCGGTATGTGATGCCTTAGATTCCTAGCCCCTAAGACTTATGAGAAACATATTGGGATTCCGTGTTGTGGTATGGTTAAAATAAATCCCTCCAGGTTTGGGACTGGTTAAAGCAAGCCCTCAAGGTTGGGGACTCGTTAAAGTAAGCCCTCCAGGTTAGGTAGTGGTAAACATAAGCCCTCCGGGTTGGAGACCAGTAAAAGTAAGCTCCACGATGCATCAAAAGATCTCACGAGATAGTTTATGTGGGTATATATCCTTAATTCATGGAATGAGGCCCTTGACACATAGATATGAGTCTATAATTTCATGTTTCCTCACTATGTTTTAATATATGTGACCAACCATGGGATATTCCGGCATGTAGGATATCCCTGGTTCAGAGCCTTATTATATGCACAGAATGAATAAATGGAATGATATAATATGTCGCAGTAGATTTGGACTTGATCTAATTATCAATAGATTTATGTTATTACATATGAAATGGTATGGATATGGCCAACTTGATATGTGAACTAGTTATTTTCAATGATAAAACACTTTAGCTTATGCCTTGTGCACTCAAAAACGCCTTGCTAGTACTAATCATTACCCTGCTTATTGTTAATGGTCATGTTCTATACAAACATTTATTTCTCCCAAATTAGAACTTTGTACTCTGATAATGATTAGAAGTTATGTTATTAGTTTTGTTCAATGAAACATATTTAGTTTTCCAAAGTATAAGTTTTATTTTCAAGTGTAATATTTATTTTTGGTAAAGAAATATTATTTTCAAGTTGTTTTTAAAACCCCTTACTGGGCATACTTTTCTCACCCTACGTTTTTGTTTTAAAAATTTTTAGGTGTGAGTTTTTACTAAAGAAGTTTTTCAGAAGCAGCTGGTTTCCCAGAACCTGAACCTCACGAGCTTCTGTATTAAGGGGACATGATGTATTATTTGGGAATATTTGTAATGAAATTTTGGTACATCGTGTCTCATAAGGCACCCGGAGATCGGGGGGCCTTATGGCTGGTATCAGAGGATAGGTTCAGATAAATAGGGAAAACCAGATATTTTAAATATATGACTCTGCACCACTAAGTGATTATATTGTAAATTGCAGATGGCTGGTCAAACAAACATCTCGTCTCTACCTGATGAGTTGGTAGAGGATATTTTTTATCAGAACATGCACGGTGGATTATCCATCTTTCCTCCACCTGAGAGGATCTTGTCAACGCCTATTTGACTTTTCGAATAGTCTTGATATCCTTCATTCATGTCGGGGGAATAATCATATTTTTCATCTCATCGCCACTTCTCAACTCCCCTGCTATAGGCGAAGGGGTAGATACTACGAAGGCCTTTTTCAGTGTTTTACTCCGGCACAAAACTTTTCTACCAGAGCGTGCTTCCTTATAGCTCCCCAAGATGGCCAGATCAGTGCATCCTATATGTTCCAAATCTTCAACCTTATTATATTGAATCGCATCATCCCGCTTGAATATCTCAAGCATGATGTTACCTGGTGAGTCATCAGGGAATTTTCCCATGCGGGAATTTCTGAGCTTTTCACCGCATGAGCCTCCCTATGGAAGTCGGTGTGTAGAACACATGAGCATGAGTTCAAGGCTTATTTCTCAAGGTGTATCTGGGCTAGTGAGACGGAGGAACTATATACAAACATGGGTATTCCATTAACCGAGCCAAATCATCTGTTTTGGTAATGTTCTTCGACTGGGGGTTTTTCTTTTTATGAGTCGAATTACGAGGACACAATTCCGTTAAGGGGGGAATAATGTAACGCCCCAAGTTTGATGAAATTGAATAATACTATATTTTGGTGCTCCAACCTTTTTTCCCTTGCTGTAAGACGTTTTAATTATAGTGCAAGTAAATGAATTCAAATAAATTTCTTGGTAAACAAAAGGAATAAAGAAGGTCTTGTATTCATTTAAATATTACATTATAACAGATAAAGCCTTACAATGAAATGAGCGATCAAAACTATCCTAAAATACCCACCAAAAACCCTATTATGAATACTGGGAGACCGCTCAAAATAACAAGAACCCCAAGTAGATTATAGGGGTCCTTAGAATCCTCTATAACAATCATAAAAATGGCCAGTGCCACTGCATCCGCCCGGAGCATCAAAGGTATGACGTGTACCATCTTCTTCTCCTTCAATGACCTTGACTGTAAGACACCTCGAAACTAGGTTTTATATGGCATCAATATGATTGTTACCTTGAGTAACCATTGGAAAAACCCAACGGCTACAATTATATCTATTATCCAGATTAATATTAATTCGAGAAAAATTAAGGTACTTGTAGACGTGTTAAAATTTATTAAATATATTTAGTAATTATTGATAAGTGATGTATTTTTTATATATAATTGTTATATATATATAGTTTTTATTTTTATCATCTTAAAATTTGATTAATTTAATTTGTTAAAAAATTATTAAAAAAACTAATACTATTATAAATTTATAATATTATTATATGATATTATTTAGAGTAATACATTACGCAAACAAATGAAAAAAAGAAATACGTGGGTTTCGTACACTTTCAAAAAATGATATATATATATACATAAATTATAAATATTGTTAGCTTTTTATAAAATCGTTAATAACATGTATTTAACCATTTATAAAATTAGTTTATGGTTTTCTTTATAATTTAGTATTATGTAAAAATTATAATACATATTTATGTTTTTATCAAAACAAATAAATCTAATAAATTTTTTGATTTAATTTTGACATTCTACGTATACTGAAATAAACTTATTAATAATAAACACATTTGGTTTTGGTTCAAATTAATCCAAATGTTATGTAATAAATAAAAATTATATTATGATTTACGAAATTTTAAATATATATTTTATTATAAATGAATATACTTATATGTAATAGGTTTCATTTTTTTCAATATACAAAATATATATGTTTATTTATATGTTTAAAATAAGATTTTTTTAATATTGTCATAAATGTTAAACCCTTTATTTATAAAGTATTTATTAAATAAAACCAACCTTTGACCTCGTATTAATGGTATAATAATGGTAATAATATAATAATAATATTAACAATATTAAAATACATTAGTTTTAAAACAAATTAGAGGGGAATCTCGTGGGGGAGGGGTAGCACTGTCCTGGGGAAAGAAAAAAATTGAAAAAAAAAGAATATATTATAAATTTTAAATAAACAAAACCCCATGAAAGTGTTTGAGATCTGGATTTTTAGGAGGGGTGTTCACGCATGAAGTGCAGCTTTGTGAAGGTCCGATGCCGGGATCTCGAGCAGGTTCGTGAGGTGCTCAGGTCGGAGTCACACCGCAGGAGAGGCATCACGCTCCAGGTTCAGGACGCGAGAGTCCGACTTCTCGGGTTCGAACGCTGCGGTTTGGTGGCTGGAGGTGATGTCACCGTGGCTACGGGTCGAGCAGGTGCGCTTGGTTGCACCAAACCCTGTGGAGGTGGTGTCGTGTGTGAGGAATGTGAGCTTGAGCCAAGCAGTTGTTTTCCCAGGTGTTCCTTCATCTTCTTCTCCCCGCCGCACACCAATAACCTATTCTCCCATTTTCTTTGCCTAGGACAACAGTGGACCCATCCTCGTTCTTGTTTTTCCATGAAGTTGGCACCGGATTTTCATTGTATAGCCTCAGATCCCATCCTTCCTACATTAAACATCATTGTAATAATAGTTTATTTAAACCACCGGGGCAATTGAAGAACCCCTGGTTATTGACACTCCTTTGGCAATCCTCCTCAAGTCCTTCAGATATTTTCAAGCATCTCCCGATCCTTATTCCTCCTCTGATTAAAGTTCGGGGTCTTTTCTTTTTTTTGTTATTATACAAAACCGATTATACAATTTTGTATATAAACAGATATATATATATACATATATATTTATGTGCATTTTAAATCCAAACTATTTCATGATTTCAAATATCAATTTTTTCATTCAAGAGTTTATAATATTGTAAGTGTTGTTTTCCTTGCTATTCTCTTCTTTTTCTATGCAAACCCATATATATATATGTATATAAGTATGGATATGGGATATGTATGTAATTATATACACGTATGTTTTCAAATTTTATCAAGATCTTCAGGGGATTTACTTTCCTTTAGGTTCTCATTTATGTAACCCCGTATACAAATATGTATATATATGATGTAGATATTATTTTATGTATATATATATACACAAACACCCACTTTTGTGAATGAAGATATCATGTAGTGTTGATATTTTACAAATCCTATTTATAGAAACATGCTCATATAGTTTTCATATATAAATAAATATATATATATATATATACAATATGTGTAAATGGGTGTTTAAGTATTTATTTATATATTTCCATTTCCAAATTTTATTTCTAAAGTTTCCAAATATTTCACTATTCTATGTTGTGAATTATATATGTATAAAAGTTATTTTGAATCCACTTTTGACATGAAGGTCCTTCATGTAATCATTGAATATTTATATATAACTACGTACTTGTTTGTATATATATATATATATTTCAATACAAATAATTTATGATTTTTGAGAGATGATTGCCTATATTTAAATAATAATTTAAATGCGAATAAGGTTTTGGGTTTAAGTTTAATTATGTTTTAGTATTAACCCATAGTTTTTATACAATTCATTATATACGGTTACATAAATAATAAACCCTATATGATATTGGGTTTTCAATAAAATAAATAATCAATGGTTGGAAGATTTTAGATTTTAAGGAATGTAATGGACATTGATTAATTTATGAAAACCCCTATATACACTTTGTGTATAAATGACTATGTTTAAATGTATTTATAATTTCCAAAACCTATTTACAAGTATAATTATTAGGACATAGTTGATGTTTTGACATGTGTAAGGTTTTAATGTTTTCCAAGCCTATATGTGTTTTAGAATATACCAATGAACTTGTTTAATTAGAGAAGTTATGCTAACATGTACCCTAGATTTAATTTATATTTTAAAAAAGAATGTGCTTCATATTGTTTAAAGGAATAGGAATAAGAATTTATGGGTATATGACTTCAGTAACCATTCATTATTTAATGATAATCCCACTGCTATGATTATTAGTGGTTAATCTAGTTATGGTTAAATTGAAAGCTTCAAAATCATGTTTATCACAACAATTAATGTCAAGTATTTTCTTTAGGTGTGTCATTTTATTCTATGCATGTCACGACCTAATCTAATGCATCCATTTTATATAGTCCTTTTCACATGTATTTAAATAATGGCCAAACCACCAGAACTTAATTAGCATATTTGAAAGATAACTCATATGACCCCTTGAAATTTTTTCCTTGTGAATTAATTGGTGTGTGCATCACTGATATATATAACACATTGTATTATGAATGTACCTCTTGTCATCAAGAAAGTATTTCCTCCGTATTTTCCATATATTAGCTTGTGTGTTATACCTAGAATGAGGTTCACCAATTAATTAATTAATTAATCTAATAACCCGTTATTTGGAGTGGTATGGGGCACCCAAAATAAAATCACTTTAAAGTTAAGTATCTAAAGCGGTATGTGATGCTTTGGATACCTAGCCCATAGGAATTATGAGAAATGTATTGGACTGTTGGGTTGTGGTCTGGTTAAAAGATTTCTCTCCAGGTTGGGGACTGGTTAAAGTAAGCCCTCCAAGTTGGGGACTGGTTAAAGTAAGCCCTCCAGGTTGGGGGCTGGTTAAAGTAAGCCCTCCAGGTTGGGGCCTGGTTAAAGTAATTTATCCAGGTTGGGGACTGGTTAAAGTAAGCCCTACAGGTTGGGGACTGGTTAAATTATTCCCTCCAAGTTATGGACTGGTAAAAATAAGCCCTCTGGGTTGGAGACCTGTAAACGTAAGCTCCATGATGCATCAAAAGATCTCATGAGACAGTTTATGTGGGTATCTACACTTAGGTCATGGAACGAGGCCCTTGACACATAGACATGAGTCCTGAATTGTTCATTTCCTCACTATGTTTTAACATAAGTGACCAACCATGGGATATTCTGGCTAGTAGGATATCCCTGGTTCAGAGCCTTATTGTATGCACATAATGAATAAATGGATGACATAATATGTCGCAGTAGATTTGGACTTGATCCAATTATCATCATCTTTATGTTATTACATATGAAAAGATATGGATATGGACAAATTGATATGTGAACCAGTTATGTTCAATGATACAACACTTTAGCTTATTTCTTCTGCACTCAGAACCACCTTGCTAGTAGTAATCTTTACCCTACTTATTGTTAATGGTCATGTTCTATACAAACATTTATTTCTCCCAAATTGGAACTACGTACTCTGGTCATGATTAGACATTATGTTATTAGTTTCCTTCAATGAAAGATATTTAACATTCCAATTTATGGGTTTTATTTTCAAGTGAAATATTTCCATTCGGTAAATAAATATTATTTTTGTGTTTTTTTAAAACCCCTTACTGGGTATACTTTGCTCACCCTAGGTTTTTGTTTTAAAATTTTTCAGGTGTGAGTTTTTACCAAAGATCTTTTTCAGAAGTAGCTGGTTTCCCTGAACCTGAACCTCACGAGCCTCTGTATTAATGGGACATTATGTATTATTTGTGAATGTTTGTAATGAAATATTGGTACATCATGTCTCAAAAGGAACCCGAGGATCGAGGGGACTTACATTATGATTAAATTAACTAAGGCCTAATCACTCTTTTGAGAACCCAATCGATCCTTTACAATTTTAAAAATTCACTACAGTTTAACTTAGTTTTTAAATTGGGGGGTTTTTGTAGAAATATTTTAATATAAATTTCAATTGGAACTCAATTCACCCCCTCTTGAGTATCTACTCCAACCAACATTCGGTATTAGATTTTGTTTATTATTAATGGTTTTTGAAACTCTCTTTTTTTCAACATTGATTTTAGTTGTATCTTAAAGATCTTAAATTTCAATTAGTTATAAATTTTTTCTCTTTAAATATATTTTTTAAAATCTAGTTATGGATATTAAACTAGATGGTGCTGATACCCACATGCCACCTTTCATGAATGGTACAAATTATGCCTAGGGAAAGTTAAAATGAAAATTCATTTACAGAGTATAGGATTTGATATCTGGACTGCTATAGAGACACAATATAAGATTCCAAAAACTAAAAGAACTACTTGGGATGAATATACTAAAACAACTTACAGTAATAATTTTAAATCTTTGAATGCCATGTACTGTGCTTTATGCGATGAAGAATTTAATCACATCTCTTCTTGAAAAATTGTTTATAAAATATGGGATACATTGGGTGTTTCTCATGAGGGAACAACCAATGTAATGGAAATGAGATTGAATACCTATACTATTATGTATGATAATTTTGAAATGAAGCCCGATAAACCTATTTTTGACATGTATCGTAGGTTCAATGAGATTGTCAACACTATAAGCTCACTTGGAAAAGATGTTCCTACAAAAGAACAGATCATGAGAATACTATGATTTCTGCCAAATAGATGGAGAGGCACATCTGTTTCAAATAGATAATCCTATGATATTAGTGATTTACCTATCAAAGAATTAATTGGTAAGCTTATGGTGTATGAAGATGAACTGAGGGTAAACAAGGAAGAATATGATGAACCAAAGAGGATGTCCATAACTTTTAAGTTTTCTAGCTCAAAGAGAAAGAATAAGGATAAATTCCACATACCAACTAAATGCTCAAGTAGTGATGAGAGTGCATCTGATAGTGATGTGGAGATGGCTCAAACAGCCTAGATATTTAAGAAGTTCTAAAAAGGAAGAAATTATTTAGAAAATCAAATTATAAAGGAATGTATGACAATAAAGGACATTTGAAAAGGGACTGGAAAAATATTGATAAAAGAGATGACATTGTCTGTTATGAGTGATAAAGGAAAGGACATGTAAAATCCAACTTTCCAAAGATAAAATTTAATAAGAAACATGACTACAAGTAAAACAAGTACAAGAAAGCTATGAAAGCAACTTGGAGTGTTCAGAAGACACTTCAATTGATTCAGATTCTACTAAGGATGAAGACTCTCAGAAGGATAACATGTGTTTTATGATAAACATATCAGAGGTAACACTAGATACTCCAGAGTTAAATTCATATTATTTTGAAGTTGATTCTGATTGTGAATCTGAAAATATGTCTTGGGAAGAGTAATTTGAATATTTTAATATTTTAGACGAGACCTTTAATGAGATTAAGGACAAGTATAATACATTAAAGAAAAAACATGCTCAACCAACTCCAGTAAATCTTCCCTTGATGTAGAAAAGGAAATAAATGCCCAATTGCTAATGGAAAATACTGAACTTAAACTGTCTAATGAGAAATTAAGGAAGGACTTGGAAAAATTCACAAAAAGATATAATACTCTAACTAAAATTCTAGTAAAACTAGTGGCACATAAATATACCACTAGAATAGGCTATCAGCCTAGAAAAAGATAGATTACTAAAACTAGATTTATTCCAAAATCTGGACAGAATACTGCTAGTTATTGTTCTGAAAATTCATACGCTTCAACTCGATATTGACATTGATATAGACAAAATAAAGTTTATCTTTCAAAATCTATTGATTCAATAGATTATTTGAGACCCATAAGACAAATATGGGTACCTAAGGCCTTTCTTCCTTACCTATCTAGACCCAAGAAAATCTAGGTACCAAATTCATTTCCTTTGTAAATTTATTTTTTAGGAAACTTGCTTGAAGAGTTCTCAGAATAAGATATGGTACTTGGACAGTGGATGTTCAAGGAATATGTCTGGAGATTACTCATGCTTCAAGAGTTTAATAAAAGTTGATGGAGGCCATGTCACCTTTTGTGATAACTATAATGGAAAGATCATCATCCTTGGCCAGATTGTAGACAGTAATTCAGTTTTAATTTCTAAAGTATTGTTTTTTGATGGACATAAATATAATCTGTTAAGTATTTCACAATTGTGCGATGATGGTTTCAATGTTAAATTTGAAAATGAATCTTTTAATGTTTTTATTTCCGATTTTTTTTTATTATTTTATGCTTTAATAAATGAAAATTTTTATGCTATTGATTTGAATTATTTGTCTAAACAAAACATTACTTGCTTAAATGCTTTTCATAAAGAGTCTTGGATGTGACACATAAGATTAGGACACTGCAGCATTCATTCCCTTAGAAATCTGACTAGGAAGAACTTAGTTAGAGACCTTCCTAAGCTTAAATTCCCAACTAAAAAAATTTGTAATCCCTATCAAAATAGAAACCAACATAAAGTTTCTTTTAAATCAGAGTAAGAATTTTCAACTTCTCAACCGCTCGAGTTGGTTCACATGGATTTGTTTGGACCTTCTAGAGATTCTAGTTTAAATGGGAAGCAATGTGTCTATGTCTTAGTAGAAGGTTTTTCTATATATACTTTTGTATACTTCTTATATCACAAAAGTGAAGCTTGTTCCTATTTTGTAAAATACCCCATGTCTGGAGAAAATCATAGTGGACTTAAGATTAATACCCTTAGAAGTGATCATGGTCGTGAGTTTGAAAATCATGAGTTTGAATATTACTACTCACACAATGGCTATAGTCACAACTTTTATACCCCTAGGACACCTTAGAAAAATGTTGTTGTAGAAAGAAGAAATAGAACTCGTCAAGAGATTGCAAGAACTATGCTTAATGAGTATGATCTGCCTGTCTACTTTTAGACTGAAGCTTTAAACACATCTTGTTATATTATCAATAGAGTCTTTGTCAAACCTGTTCTTAGAAAGACCCCTTATGAGCTATGGAACAGTAGGGAACCTATGTTTAGTTACGTTAAATTTTTTGGTTGAAAAGTTTTTATTCTCAATACTAAGGATAATCTTGACAAGTTTTCTTCTAAAAGTGATGAAGGATTTTTTTTTGTTATTATTGAACTAGAAAATCCTATAGAGTCTTTAACAAAATAACCAAATGTGTGGAAGAATCTATTCACATCAAGTTTGATGAAACTGATCCACATGAACCTAAGTCTTCCCTTGAAAATCATGAAGAATATTTGTCTGTTCTGGACCTTAATGATAAAATCAATGAACCTGTTGTAAAGACATCCAGTTCTATAAATTTTCTAGAACCTGATTCTATTGAACCTGAACCTAGATAAGAGACTGAAATTTCTAGTCCTACCTTTAATATATCAAATAGGATTCTAAAGAATCATCCTTTAGATGCTGTTGTTGCTAATCTTGATAGAGGGACAAAGATTAGAGCTTCTCTAAGAAACCAGGTTGAACATCAACCCTTTCTTTTATAGCTAGACCCTAAAAATGTCAATGATGCAATTAATGATGAATTCTGGGTAATGACTATGCATGAAGAATTAAATCAATTTTATGGAAAAAAAGTATGGGAATTAGTTGAAAGACAAGAAAACATTGACCATATGCACTAAATAGGTTTTTCGAAACCAAGTTGATGAATCAGGAAATGTAGTTAGAAACAAAGTTATGCTAGGTGCATAAGGATATAGTTAAGAGGAAGGAATAGAATATGAGGAACCCTTTTCCCATTTAGCTAGATTAGTAGCTATTAGGATTCTACTTTCATATGATGCTCATCTGAATTTCAAGTTATATTAAATGGATGTTAAATGTGATTTTCTAAATGGTTTTATAATTGTAGATGTTTTTGTTGAATAACCACCTGGATTTACTAATCCTCATTTTCCAAATAATGTTTTTAAACTATCTAAAGCTATATATGATTTGAAATAGGCTCCAAGATCTTTGTATGATAGACTTAATAATTTTCTTATTTCAAAAGGTTTTACTAAAGGGATTTTTGATCCAACTATTTTTATTAAAAGGATTTCTAAAGATTTTTTAATAGTACAAATCTATGTTGATGATTTTATTTTTGGATATACTAATCATTATTTATGTACTAATTTTTCAAAGAGTATGCAAAATGAATTTGAAATGAGTTTAATGGGAGAACTCAAATATTTTCATGGATTTCACGTTTTTCAAAAGGAAAATGGTGTTATTTTAAATCAAAGTAAATATACAATGGATCTTTTAAAATTTTTTGGTTTGGACAGTATTAATGAAAGTGATACACTAATGAGTATTTTTTTATGTTGGATGCTGATGAAACTAGGAAACCAGTGGATCAAACAAATTACATAGGTATGATTGGAAGATTTATTTTCCTTACTTCTTGTCGAACAGACATCATGTTTAGTGTGTGTATGTGTGCAAGGTTTCAAGATAATCCAAAAGAATGTCATTTTCTTTCTGTTAAAATACATTTTAAATATCTTAAACATACTAAAAATTTGGATTTGTTTTATCCAAAAGGACGATCTTTTGATTTAATAAGTTTTTCAGATGCTGTCATTGTTGGTTTCAAGTTGGATAGAAAAAACACATCTGGAACATGTCATTTATTGGGAAAATCCTTAGTATCTTGGTGTAGTAAGAAGCATAATTCTGTAGATTTTTCTACTGCTGAAGCTGAGTATATAGCTGCTGGTAGTTGTTGTGCATAAATTCTAGGGATGAAACACACTATTTTGGACTGTGTATATCATTTTAGACATGTATCTATTAACTGTGACAACACTAGTGAAATTATCATTTCAAATAACCCTGTATCTCACTCTAGTACCAAACACATTGTTGTAAGGCACCACTTTTTAAGAGATCATTACCAAAAATGAGATATTACTCTTAATTTATAGGAACTGAACATCAATTAGCTGACATTTTTACCAAACCTTTATGTTGGGTTAGGTTAAGTTACATTAGACATGGGTTAGGAATGATATAACATAGTTAAATACCTCACTGGTATGAAACCTCACTCATATACATCACTGGAATGAATCCACACGGTTAAACCTCACTGGTGTGAATACTCACTGTTTTACCTCACTCATATGGATCATCACTATTATACCTCAATGCTATGGAACCTCACTGATATACCTCACTGGTATGAAACCTCAGTAATATACCTTACTGGTATGGAACGTCACTGATATTCCTCACTGGTTTGAATCCTCACTGTTATACCTCACTTGTCATGACCCGTCCTCGGGGCCTGTGCCGTGACTACCCCAAGCCCGCCTTCCATAGGCCAGGGGCTAGCGACTAGCTCCAAGGTGTAATTACCGGTAAAAAAGGAAGGCACTTCCTTTGTAAAGTAAACAACATACACCACAAAGCAAGAAAGAAGAAGTAAACACTAAGTAAAAGCTGTGTACAACAGTAAGTGCAGAAAAGTTAGTGGGCCAAAAAACAAACCCAAACTGAAAGTAAAGTAAAACTAGAAAAGGAAAACAACAACTGAAAGTAAAGCCGTAGCCTCGAGCCATCCACGGGAACTCTAACTTGAATGGTGGGTACAGATATCCTCCACAGCTCCTCAGGTCCAGCCGTCCACTCCGAGTTCGCCCCGCCCAGTGGTCCACATCCGGGTATCATCCTGCTCCGCAAGCCTCAACCACGATCAGCGTTGTCCGTCTTCTACAACCAACACAATGTAGTGCATGCATAACCCATGAAGTGGTGAGTATAAGATACTCAGTAGGGACCCCAAGACCCTCGAAGGTCTCCCGTAATCCACAAAGGATAATCCACAAAGGAAAGATACAATCACGAAGTAACATCTAACACTACTTAGGTACATACCGATACATATACCTAAGTCATCAATTCCAGTTTTCTTCAATGTCCGAGCCCAAGTACAAACCAGTCCACACAGGAATCCACAACCCAATACACACAGAAAAGCACAATGTAAAACACATAGGAAAGCAAGTCAAGATTCAGCTCACACAGGTATACTTCTTCGTATGACGATAGAGATGATCAGATGTAGCCACTGATTCATTTTAGCCATCAGACCCACAAAGGATCGATAGGTACTAACCCCCACAATGACCCAAAAAGGATCTGACCAACACAGGATCGATAGGTAACTAACCCCCGCAATGACCCACAAAGGATCTGACCCACACAGGATCGATAGGTAACTAACCCCCGCAATGAACCACACAGGATCGGACCCACACAGGATCTGTAGGCACTGGCCCACACAAGGCCGCTGAGCGCTGAACGACATAGGATCTTACCCACACAGGATCGGTAGCACTGATCCACGTAGGATCGTTGAGTGCTGTAGTCGTCACCGTCGAATCCACGGAGGATTTCTGCACAGTCGTCATCGTCGTCGCAGTTGCCACCAGCTCTAGGGTTCCCGCACACAGCAAGCTCGTTTCGGAGGGTCCGCTCCACGATACGAAGGGATGATACATCAACTGACACGTAGTCCAGACATGATGTATCCAGAAGTTCCGTATCGTCAACAGGAACTCAACGCGATAGACGGCGCGTCGATCGGACGCCCGGTCTGAAAGTTATTGGTTTTTTTGTCTCAGGGGCCCGGTTGGTTTTTCTGTCAAAACCAACCCAACCATACTCCATCTACGTCCAAACTTCGAGCAGAGTAAGCCAAAATATCCGTCCCACTTAGGGGAATCCAACAAATTCAATGACACGTTAATCAAATGTCCGTAACGTAAGTTATAAGTGTTTCCGCTCCAAGGGCCCGGTTGGTTTCATGTACGAACCAACCCGGTCGAACACAAAGTTCACCGAAACCTTGAGTTCAATATACCGAAATGACCACCTCGATCCAAGGATCTCTACGCAACTGATGGTGCATCGATCGGATTTCCGCATCTCATGTTATGGGTAACGGAACGAAAGAGGTTCGATATTAAGGGGTTCGGGCCCGGTCCGACCCGGCCCGATACCCTCAGCGTCGGCCCGAACCGGGTCCAGGTCCGGCCCGCTTGGGTGTAGCGCAGCGTGGCCTGGGCGTGGCCCAGCGCGCTGGCGA
This sequence comes from Viscum album, assembly GCA_963277665.1. Lineage (NCBI taxonomy): Eukaryota > Viridiplantae > Streptophyta > Magnoliopsida > Santalales > Viscaceae > Viscum > Viscum album. The sequence continues at coordinate 1,359,302,314 of OY728162.1, read as the reverse complement.
GGTGGCTCGGCCGAACGGACACGCCATTCGGGATGGGGGGGGGGGGCGCTGCCCCCTGCTCGTTGTAACCGCGACCCCTTAATGGGGCCGCTTACATCCAACCAACCGGGGTTTCAAACCCCCGGTTCTTCCACGGTCCGGATGTCCCGCTCTGGCCGGCCGAATTCTGCCGCCACAGGACCTGCTAGGCCGGTCCCCCTGCACCGATGCCGGCAGCCCAGAACTGGCCGCTGGTTCCCCTCCTCCATCGTGGCCTGGAACCGGCCACAGCCCTGCTCCGGCCGTAGTGCTTTCGTAGTTCTCTGGTGTGGCATGAAGGCACTGATTCTTTGTTTCGTTTTCAACGGCACGGCATGACGACGTTGTGCTTCTTCCCCTTCTTTAATATTTTTCGCGCGGTGCTTCGGCACCACGTTGACTTGCTCGTTCCGCAATCAAAATCAAACCTGCAATGGGGGAGGAGGGTCAGCTGTGTTCGTGCAGTCCGACCTCATCCCGTTATTGCGATATCAGGCGGCTTCAAATAAAGGTAGAAAGAGACGAAAGTATTCACGAACTAACAAATAAAATAAATCCCTACCTCAATGTTGTCGTCAAACGAGATTTCGTCACGGAATTAACCGTCGCGGAAGAAGAGGATCGTCATGGAAGAAAGCATCACAGAAGGAACGTCGTTGGCATTATGTGATCTCTGAGGGAGGTGTCTCTCGCCATCGTCCGCCGTTGGATGTCGGCGTTCTTCATTGGCGGCGATGCATTCTTCGCGTTCTTCATCGAAGAACGAAGAATCCTCAAGACCTCTCTTTTTCTCCCAATGTCTTAACACAACAAAAACCCAACAATAATAAAATAAGTCCATCCCTTATTTTATTATCATATCACAAGAATTTGAAATTCAAAAGAAATGAAACAAACAATTAATTCAATTAATTAATTTTAACAATTTAACAGCCCAAATTAATGAGACGTTTCTTAACCTGAATAAATGTACGATTTGACTTCATTAAAAGGGGGTGCTGGTGCATTACTTAGAAGAAAAGAAACAGTGGGGCTCATCCGGGCCCCACCTCACAAATATCCTACCAAGTGGGTAGGATATTGTGGGTTCCACCTTATCCTCATAACTTAGGTAAAGCCTCTTCAAGTAAAATAAATCAATTGCCGCACCACTTTTATTTTATTTCTTAACTTAACCTCAAAAATTAAAAACCACTCCCGAGCAAACGCAACTCTAGAAAAAGTGTTTCTAAGCAATTATCGTTGCTGCAATTCCATCGATGCCCTCGGAATGTGATTCTGAGCACCAGTTCAAAATATAGAAAAACCCGCTCGTTTATTCACTGAATGTACCAGAGCTAAACTTCGGAAAAATATTCCAGGCACACCGGGCCTAAGAATCAGGTGCCGCTAGAAACTGCATTCTTGTAAAATCTCAAAGAAAATTAAGAAAAATATTTCCTTGAATTTTTAGGGTCTTACATAACTGGTATGAATCATCACTGTTATACCTCACTGGTATGGAACCTCACTGATATACCTCACTGGTATGGAACCACAGTGATATACCTCACTGGTATGGAAGATCATTGATATACCTCACCGATATGGAACACACCGTTAATGTAACTCACTAATAGATAAACCTCACTGTTAGGAATTCTCGCTGATATACCCTATGCGCTGTTTTAAATTTTTGTCTACCTCCAGAATCTGCATCGTTTGTACTTTACTTTTTATATTTTAATTATATATTTTATGATTCCTAAATGATAAAATTAAGTGTTAGTTACTTCTCAATCCAACGAAATCTCGCTCTCTTTACCTTAAATCCATATCTCCTGAACCTCACGAAAACCCTATGTTCCTCGAATCAGAGATGGAAAAAACCCAAACTCCCTTCTGTTAGAGATGACACTGATGAGACAAATGTGAGGAAGCAGAAGATAGAGCCTGATGTAAGTATCTATGTTAGTATAACAAAGTCGAGAAGGAGTCCAGTGAATCCACAATTAAAAAATAGAGATATTGTAATCGAAAAGAACTATGTGCGGAATGGATGATGTTTAGTAATTCGTTACTTTTAGATGTGATGGCAAATCAAAATTGGATATAATGCTTTTCGAATAACAATGGCCTCTACTATCCGACGCTAGTGAAGCGGTTATATGATTTAGTGAGTTTTAAGAAATCTGATGATGATCATAGAATGGTTTCGTGGGTAAATGGCATGGAAATAGTTTTTTCATCTGTTGAGTGGACTGAGTACATAAGAGTACCACATGAAGGAGTTCTGGATATTCATCGAAGACAGTACCACCTACAAGTGAGATATTTGATTTTGATACTTCCTTAGAGGATCTCACTGGTAGTGGAAAGAAGAGAAAGGTAGTAGGTGCTGAAATAGATGGAGAAAACATACTGTTGTTCAAGTTTTTGAAAAATGTTCTAAGTCCAAGAAGAGGGGACTTATCAAATTTGAGATATCAAGATATCTATCTGTTACATCTCTTGAGACATGGTGTGAAAGTGAACCTACGCAGGCTGCTAATGATCCAAATAAAGGATATGACCAGACCAAAATCATAGACCAATTCCTTATTCATTGCTATGTTGATCTCAGTAATGATCAAGGTAAAAGGAGTCGTTGAGTCTCAGGATAAGATAGTGGTGGTAAGGAACAATTGAGACATGTGGAAGACGTCATGCATGGATCAGTACCACTACTGTAACTGAAACCGATATCCAACCAGCCCGACTCTCTCTAGAATCTCAAATGGCCCCACATACCTCAGTGAAATCTTACCCGGTCTCCTGATCCGCTTGTGTACCAGCCTCGGAGAAACACGCAAGAAAACCTGATCCCAAACCACGAACTCCAAAGGACTTTTGTGGCGATCAGCACAAGACTTCTGATGAGACTGCGCGGTAGCCATCCGCTTCCGAATCAACTCGACCTGCTCAGATTTCTCCTGCACGAGCTGTGGCCCTGGTAAAGCTACCTCACCTACCTCTAACTAGCACAAAGGTGATCAGCATAGCTGACCATATAAAGCCTCGTATGGTGCCATCTAAATAGTATCCTGAAAACTATTGTTATAGGAAAACTATACTAACGGTATATGTTTCTCCCAAGAACCCCCAAAGACTAGGATGCATTCCCACAACATATCCTCTAGCACCTGTATCGTATGCTCCGACTGGCCATCTGTCTGAGGGTTGTATGATGTGCTCAGAAGCACCTGAGTACCCAGTTCCCTCGGAAAACTCTGCCATAAACGAGACGTAATGCGGGCGTCCCTATCATAAACGATAGAACGAGGGACACCATAAAGACGTGCGATCTCTTGGATATATAGACCTCTGATATCGTCGACACCGAAGGTCTCCTTTATCGGAATAAAGTGAGCTACCTTCGTGACTCTATCCACAAAAACCCACATGACGTCATTGCCCCGAGGTGGCCTCGACAATCCCGTCACGAAATCCATCACGACATCATCCCATTTCCACTCTGGAGTGGGTAACTGTTGTAACAGCCCAGCTGGTCATTGGTGCTCTGCCTTCACCTTCTGACAGGTGGAACTCCTCGTAACAAAACCAACTACCTCTCTTCATACCCGGCCACCAGAACTGACGTCTCAAGTCACGGTACATCTTGGTAACCCCAGGATGAACTTCCCAAACTGAAGAATGAAACTCCCGCATCAGCTCCTCGCGTATATCCCCTGGAACCCATACCTGTCCCTGGAAAAGTAAAACCTCATCATCGCTTACCATCCAACGAGGAGAAGGGTCCCCACGTGCCACTGACTCCCATAGAACTAGGCCTTCTGAATCCGATAGTTGTCTCATCCTCACTCTGTCTAGGAGGGTAGATGTAACAGATAAAGAGGAACAATAAGTCTGCCCCTGACTATTGTGAACCTCCAGATGCATCTCAGAGAACAAAGCCATGAGCAGCCACTCACTACTGGCCTCCTGCACTGCCTGTATCTGAGTCTTTCTGCTCAGTGCATCAGCTATTGAATTACCTTTACCATGTGTATATGCAAGATCAAAATCGAAGGACTGTAGGTACTAGACCCACCTTCACTGCCTCAGATTCAGGTCAATCTGAGTAAAGATATACCTGAGGATTTTTGGTTGGTGAAAACCACAAAATTCTCTCCCAACAGATAATGTCTCCAACAGCACAACACATGCACAACTGAAACCAACTCGAGATCATGTGTCGGGGAATTCCTCTCGTGTGACATCAACTACCGAGACCCATACGCAACAACTCAGTCACCCTGCATCAAAACGGCTCCCAGCCCAATCCCAGATGCATCATAGTAAACTGTATAGCTCTTACCCTACTCTAGGAGTATTAGGATCGGTTCTGATTTCAGACTTCCCTTTAGGTCCTGAAAAGCTGTCTCACAAGATTCTGACCAAACGAACTTCACACCCTTCTTAGTCAGACCCTTCAACAGCGCTTCTATGTAGGAGAAGTCCTGTATGAAGCGTCTTTAGTAACCATCTAGCCATAAGAAACTCTGTATCTCAAACAAATTCTTATGATGCTCCCAGGAAACTACTACTCTCACCTTCTCTAGGTCTACTGCAACTCCTGCCTTTGAGATGATATGACCAAGGAAGTGAATCTGGGCCATCCAAAAGTGTCACTTCGAGATCTTAGCATATAGCTGATGCTCTCTCAGTGTACTCAATACGATCTCAAGATGGGTGGCATGGTTGCTTCGAGTGTGAGACTACACTAAGATGTCGTCCATGAATACTTCCACAAAAGAATCAACATATGGATGGAACACACGATTCATCAGATCCATGAAAACTGATGGCGCATTCGTGAGTCTAAACGGAATAACCAATTACTCGTACATACCATATCTGATCCGAAAAGCTGTAAGTGGTATATCTGATGGTCTAATGCGTAGCTGATGATATCCGGATCTCAAGTCAATCTTCGAGAACACTCGTGCTCTACAAAGCTGACCAAACAGATCATCTATCCTCAGAAAGGGATATCGGTTCTTAACCGTCAACTGGTTCAGCATCCGATAATCCACTCAAAGTCTGAGGGTACCATCCGCCTTTTACGAAAAAAGAACCATAGAATCCCAAGGAGAAGTACTGGGTCGGATAAAGCCCTTTGCCTGTAACTCCTCTAACTGCCTCTTGAGCTCCTGCAGCTTAGGTGTAGCCATCCTATAAGGAGGAATGGACACCGGTGTTGCGCCTGGCATGAGCTCAATAGAGAAATCCACCTCACGCATCATAGGTAGACCTGAAAAGTCGTCCGAGAAGAGTTCCCTGAAATGATCAACAATTGGAGGGAAATCTTTTAGAAAAGTCCCCTGATCATCCAGATACAAACTCGCAATCTGGGTTGTGACTCCACCTTGCCCCTGATGCTCTGGTCTTGCTCGACTTGCCTGAACATCCCACTCGCCCTTGTATAGAAACTCTCCTCCCTCTAGTGACGTGAAATGCACCCTGCGACGATAGCAGTCTACAAAAGCTCAATGGGGAACCAACCAGTCTATCCTGAGAATGACATCATAACTCATCATCTCCAAGACATAGAGGTCCCAAGTGAAGTGACACCCTCCAACCTCAAGGGGTCACTCCTAGAACTGACATACACTGACATTCCTAGTCCCTAACAGAGTATCTAGCTTCATGATATTAGAAGAAGAAGAAGAATAACAGAGGCCAAGGCTCTCCACAACGGGTAAATATATGAAACTATGTGTAGCAGTAGTATCAAAAATCACTGAAGATAATACAGAAGCTACTAAAATAGTACCTCTGACTGTAGAAGGTCCGGGATCTTGATCTTGGTGGGTCTGTTGCACTGCATATTTCGGCCATGTTCCGCGGCCCTATGACACAGCCTGGCTACCCTGAGTTTTCCCGCCCTACTGCCTCTGCGATCCTGGTGTATAGATACTACATCCACAATCACCATCTCGGCCTACACGCCCTGACGTATTCTAGTTCCTCGACTGGTAAGAATCCACTGGTCCTGCTCCCGCACATGGAGTCTACACAGAACCACTCTCACTAGCCACTGGTAGAAATTCCCTACAATAGAATTGTAGATGACCCATCTTGCCGCAAACTCGGCACTCCACTGGGTCTCATGGACACTGCACCCTGTTGTGCCCCTCTCTTCCACACTGGTAGCACCTGATCGGGCCACCTGAAGAAGCTGCCTGGATGGTACTGCCACCCTGAGAGATTCCCATCTGTCTCTTCCTCTTTCCAGTAGAAAGAGTACCAGTAACTGGTGCTGAACCACCATGTCCCACACCAATAGATTCCTGCAGGTTCCTCTAAAAAATCAGCTCCTAGTTTACAATAGCTTGTGCGGAAGGCAACCTGAAAAAAATTCACCTGCGCTCAGATGTCATACCGAAGACCATCCTCAAAATTTCTGGCTCCCAACGTCTCATCACCCACCACCACAGGTGCAAAACGCTGAAGCTCCATAAAACGAGTAGAATAGTCCATCACCGACATAGCGCCCTGCTGCAGATTCATGAACTCGCGAGCTCTATCTGCACTCAGCGTCTCTGGGAAAAAGAATTCATAGAAGACTGCCTGGAAATCTTCTGACGCCATATCTATGTGATGATCTGACAGGGTGGTAACATCCTACCACGTCTTGGAGGAATCACGCAGCATGTAAGTCGCAAGCTTGACCCTCCACCCTGGAGGCGTCTCCAAGTGCTCGAAAATAGTCTGCCTCGATCCTAGCCAAGACTCTGCAACCTGCTGTCTGCCATCTCCTGAAAATGTAGGCGGATGATGATGATGAAAGATATGTGTCAGCTCGGACATAGTTGTGGCAACCTGTGGTGCTCCCTGAAAGGTCTGCATGAACCGCATAAATCCTTCACGGAACTGCGCCTCCGTGCTTGTGTCTGGTATAACAGCTGGCGTCGCATCTGGCTCTACTGGTCGATCAACTGGTTGCCCATGGCCCACCATATTTGGAGTATAATAATCACCGCTCTCCTGGCGAACAACTCATGTTCGTCTTGGTGTCATGACACTACAAGGTCAAAAGCACGCCTCAGATTCAAGATTATTAAGACTGAAACGAAGGAACCAAAAAAGAACAAGGGGAAGAAGGAATTTAAAAATTTTCAAAACAAGACTACACGGAATGTACATGACTTCTCTTCCCCTTCCCGGTTCCTTACACACGGCTAAGCCACACGACTTCCATCAAACAAAACTACACGACGTGTATAATATCTACAGGGTGTGTACGGTGTTATTTTCCAACTTTCCGTGCTATTTGTGACACGACCGACTACTTTTCTTGACACTACAAGAAGTGTTACACCCGCACACGGTGTGTACACCCCCCGTTTCCCAGCCACATGGATAACTCCACAGGGTCTGTCCTCAGACAAAACTACACGGCATGTCCCACAGGTACATAGAATGTTCAGGGAGAGGTGACACCGACCCGTGTTGTTAGTTACACGACCAAGTCCCCAGGTCACACTACACGGCGTGTCTATAATTTACATGGTGTGTTCTGTAAAGGAGTTCACCGACCTGTGTTGTTAGTTACATGGCTGGACTCCGGGTCAACACTACACGGCGTGTACAAAACTACACGGTGTGTTTTACCCAAGCCTTTACCCACCCCGTGTCGCCGCCCACACGGTTTGTGACACGGGAAGAGACTACACGGTGTGTACTCAGGGTACATAACGTGTACTCAAAAAGATTATTTTCCTCCCGAATAGAAGAGCATACACGGCGTGTATAAAAATACTACACGGCGTGTATAACGGGTTTCTGAATAGTATGCCTCCGAAACGTCCTCAGAACCCAGAAAAACAACACCTAAGTGTCAAATTCCGACCCGTGGGGGCCCATACTGCCCACGAATTAATGTTTGACATCTTATATGTGTTATAACAAATAAACAGTCAGTGATCCACAAAATTATGGCCAATGGGGTCCCATACTCCCCAAAAACTAAAATTTAGTATCCATTCAATAACCAGGCTCACATAAAATTACCCTATCAAATAGTAGGTTTTTTATCAGGAAGCTATCACAACAACATGCTTTTCTAGCACAAAAATTATCACAACAACATGAGAATTTCTAATGCACCTACGTGGCATGGAAACTATGCATGGCATGTGATATCTAGCATGTGCCTATATGATGCATGAGACCAAATACCATCATCTCATCAGGTTGCAACTAAATAGAACCCAAAAATAAAATAAAAAAATCACAATCCAAGTGCGTCTCCCAATGGTGAAAATATATCAACTGTAAAATTTGAAAAACCAAAGAATTTCAAAATACAAGGTGGACTGGATTTTCCCTGTACACGGGTTAGCTACGCCCGGGCACAACTTATTACCAACTATCGTTCGTCCTATCCCTGACTATGGCTCCAAATAGTAAGTCAAAGGAAAGAACCCCCTCTGATACCACTTTGTAATGTACCAGTCCCAGGTGCCACACAACGGGTGCCCTGAAGTCGGTTCGCCACAAGACCTCAAGCTCATTTCCCCAATCGCCAGAGGCAGCCGACTAGCAGCCAGGGCTCAAGTCTGATAGTGGGGAAATTATGCCATCCTTTTTCAAAGTGTAGTGCAGCGGAATTTAAATATGACATACAACAAACATCGAAAGTAGTAAACCATACACAACTGAAATAAACAACTAAAGTGGATATAACCAACCAGTATATAAGTAACGATGCAACATTCCTCAATTCTAAAAAAACAGCCAGAACATGTTACACGATCAGTACAATACAACTGAAGTACAAGTCTAGAAAGAAATGTAGAATAGTCTGTGACATCGCAAGCCAATGATCGCTCCCATGCCCTCCTACACCCCGGCAACAATCATGTACCTGTATAAGGACCCTTTCCCTTATCTACACCTGCAGAAATGCAATCGGTTTGGACCATAAAGCGTGGCCCAAATAAGGTGTGAGAAATATATCCCAATAGGCACCCACCAAAGGCATGTGCCCAACTGCGTGTAAGCATACAACAACAGTGTGCAATAGTTAAATGAAATAAAGAAAGCAGTACTAAAACGTAACTAACTTAAAAATTAAATTTCCAATTTATTATTCATTTAATTTATTAAAATTCTATTCTCAACAACACCAATCCCACAGGCCAACCAGAACTGTGCCCTCAGGTTAAAATAGAAAACCACGCCCTCGGGCTTGCCCTCAGGCCATACAGAATCAAACCCGCAGGTATTTCCCTCAGGCGTAACATAAATTTCCCTCAGGCGTAGAAAGTGTTTCCCTCATGAACAGAAGTCAAGCCCTCAGGCACAAAAGTTTGCCCTCAGGTGAAATAGAACATCTCCCTCAGGATAAAATATTCACGCCCTCAGGCTAATCACATCAACGCCCTCAGGCTAAATAGGTAACCGGGCTATGCCCAACATGTCAAGCAGTAAACAAGAAATTCCTCTCAAGGAAATTATACGATTACTACTTTAAAGGCATACCCACGGGTATCCTGGCCAAATTGCTAAATAGTGAAACACACCCCTGGGGTGGTTCCTGATCCAAGCAACGATCCCAACAAACATTTTATTATCACAATTTAATCGCCTATACAATTATAGGAATTAAAAATAGCAATGAAATCTTCTAGATGACACCCTAACATGGGTTCGTGGCACAAAAACTCACGACAATGCACGAAAGTTGGAAAATAAACACAAATCCACATACCTTATGTGCCAACAAACATTATACCTGAACGTCGACTCCAGAAACGCCCAAGAACGGCGTAGATCTGACGAAGAACAATACCCATTAAAACTTAAATAACTTCCCCTTAGGAAATAATTGGTATGAACGGTAACATTAGAAGAGAGGGCTTACCCGTGCGGTTCCAACGAGATCATCCGAGGACGAATTGGATTCCAGACGAACACACGACATATCTTCAAAGGTTCAATCGTCCTCCTTGGCTCCAAAACGGCTCAAACGCCTCCTCTTCCAAATGAGGAGGCAACTGCCTGTTTTAAGCCGAAAAAACAAAGTACACGACATGTACTTCTTAGTACACAGCGTGTACTTCTTTCATTTAACTGTTCATTTGGCGGCACCGCCACACTGCTCAACCGTCGACATGAGTACACGACATGTACTCTAAAGTACACGATGTGTACTGTCGCCCAGTTGTCGGCTGCCCCACCGCCTTACTGTTTAGGCATGCCGAATGACTACATGGCGTGTAAGGTAACACTACACGATGTGTAGGAAGTTTCTACACCCTTCTTCACCGACATGGATACACGTCCCGTGTACTCATCCCCACACAGCCAGAAGTACACGACTTGTGGAAACATGACACAACGTGTAGTTCCAAAATTCAAGATTTTCCCCCATTTTCTATATTTTCTCAAAACACATATGGAAAAAGAAAAAGAAAATTCCCATACCTCAAAAATAAGAACCATGTTCATACAATGATACTTCTACAGTAGATGGAGGAGATCCTGACGTGCCTCATAGCCTAACTTCAGAATTTGTGTCACAAGAAAAGGAAGTTCAGTAGAAATCAGATCAGGAAGTAAGTGCTAGAGAGAATTAAGAAGAAGTTAATGAATAAGAAGCACTTGTTGATGAGAAGGAAAATCATGCCCCAGAGATTTAATAAGTAGAAGAATCTGAATCTGGAGCATTTTATTCTTTTTTCCCAAGTACGAGTCCATTGATTGGAATCTCAGTTGTGCCTGTTGAGATTGATTTTGCGGAAAAACAAGAACATGTACCTATTCCTGAGGAACCTCATGCTGTTAGATAAATGGATATAGTTGTTCAAGATTTTGATGAGGAAGACCATGTTTCTGAAGATTTTATTTCTATACAAGAGAATGCACTAGTTGAGGGGGAGCATCCAACCCTATTTGGCAGTGTTTCAGTTGCTGTTGAGATTGAAGATTGGATAGTGGGCCCATGGTTTGTAGTTTGTAGATTATATTATCCAGATTTTGATAATGCGACATCCCTTAAGATACCAAAAGTTAAGTATGATATTTAGTGTGAGATATTACCTAAATATGTTTTCAAAACACATGATCTAGATAAGCTCTAGTATGATCTCAAAACCAGTTTTTTGGAAAAAGTAAGGAGAATGAAAACTTTACTAGTTTCATCTATTCAATAGATTATGAATGAATCAATAGCCATTATAGTATCTGAAAGTGTACCTATTGTTGTGCCTGCTTATATGATCACCAGGGATGACTTAGCATATTTGAAGGATGAGATGAAATAATTGTTGAGTGATTCTATTTCCGAGTTAAAGAATCACATTGTTGAAGAGATGAGCAATTTGGAAAAGTATTTTGAACTATCTCTTGTTTCTAATGTATCATCTTTTGTGGTAGAGATAGTGGATTAAATCACAGCATGCCAGAATCAGATGTCTATCCTTGTAGAGGATGATGAATTTCTAAAGAATTCATTTGTCTCTCTAGAATCTTATATGAGTTCTAGAACTCAAGCAGACAATGATTTGGCCTTTGTGAAAAGTGTTGGGAGCCAAATGGTTTCGGTTTTTTAGGGACTTAAAAAGTTAGTAGAGAATCATGTTAGCACCCATGATTCTACTGTGAAAAATCTTATCAATGGGAAAACTAAGAGTTTCAAGGAAACTATGTCTTTTTTCTTTTTGTTATATTTCATCGATACCATCAATAGAGTTGGACCAAATTTGAGCCTTGATGAAGGAGGATCTCAGTTCCGCTTCAACCGGTAGCTCTGTGGACTCATCTTCCATGACCCAAGTGGTTTCTACCACTAAGGATATAATGAATATTGTTCAAGATTATATAAGAGAAGCTTATAATTCTCAGAATGAAGTGAAAGACAAGATATATTTTTATTTCCTAAGAGTATACACCAAGCATCATCTCAATAATCATTTCAAACTTCTGTTAGAAAACATGAAGTTACCTCCTGTCAATCAAGCCTTCATAGAACAAGTCTGAAAGCTCCGAGAATTGACCCATGCACTAGAAAAATTCATGGAAAACATGGGTAATTTAATTTCTGCATTGGAAAGAGGAGGATCAATCATTATGGATTTCATAAATCTTTTATTACCCTTCTTGTATGTTGATGCTCGACCAGTGATTATTCCTCCATCCTTACCTGCATCTCCCTGTACTACTTTTCCTACTTATATGACACCTGCTCAAGCAATACGTAGCCTTACTCCTACAATCACTCAGAGAGCCACTCAGTAGAGGCCAAGAATAGTTTCTGTAGTTCAGCCTCCTTTGATCATTTCTGGTGTTCCTAAGCCTTCACCTACATCCACCACACCTGAATCATCTTCTGCTCCTAAAGGGAAATCTCATGCTAAGGATGTGTGGAACGCCCTGACCCCAGTTACCCAGAGTCGGTGCATTAATAAATAACATTGGCATGATCACAAGAAAGATCAAATCTCAAAAGACCGATTGGTTTAGTAGCCTTGGAAATACTAGATACATTCATAAAGTTTTACATTATATCAAAAAAACATCTTTTCTTCATATCCCCTCAAACTATCCCTGTAGGTCATTTGTCAATTACTTCTTCATAATCCTGGGAAAAATAAAACATTGAAAGGGGTGAGCTCAGATGCTTAGTAAGGATAACATTATAGCAGAAGCTTTCATTGATAAGAATAAACGCTTAAGGCATTTTATAACTAAAATGAAAGCCTTTTAAACTTGAACTTCAACATAAAATGGCAATGATAAAATAAAAAAATGCCATTTACTTACATGGATATTCTACTAGTCGAATGATGACATGAAATATCAATAACCACTTTCATAATGATGGAAGGCATAATGCCAGACTGTCATAACCACATAGCCAAGGCCTCGTGCCAAGACTACAAATAAGATTTTTTCAAGGCCTTGTGCCAGGACACTAGTTTGTCTCATGAGACCTACCGATGCATAGAGGAGCTATAGAGGGATCCACCCGTCACTTATTAAGTCCAATTCATTCCTCATATGAACATGTTTAAACATAAAATAAACATTCGTATTTAAAGTAGCATACGAAATGTCAATAATTTAACCACAAACCATGAATGGTATAAAAATAGCACATCCACAGTCAAACATAACTCATTCAATAAAATATGGAAGATTTTATTGTACCTAAATCGATAATAATGAATGATATTGACATAGATGAACATAACCATCACAACTATTTGAGATAAATATCCCCCTTTTCTTGAAAACATTTAAAAGTCACACTATTTGTCAAGAAGCCATTTAAAAATAGATTTTTGAATCACAGTGTCCCATACCACTTTGAAACTTTTAAAAATGGTTTTAATTTTAAAACATTAATGTCCACATAAATAAATCCTTTAAACCATTTTTAAAACATGGACATTAATGAGAAAGATATAGAAGAATAAGTCTTTAAAACATTTAAAAATGGTATTTTAGTTAGAGTTTCTAACCAAAAGAGAGACACTTGAATACAAATAATTGAGGTAATCAAAACATTTTAATATCATGAGAATAAAGAGATTCATGATATAATATGTCAAAGTACATTATATACACCACATAAAAGTGATTTGGTGTATAACAACAATGAAGTTTAAATGGAATGTAAATTGAGATGAAATATCTCATAAAGGTCGTATCCTTAGGTTAAGGATAAATAAACGACATAATTATGTGTGACAAATATAAATACACTAAATATGATTGGATATTCAGTGTAAAACAATCAAGGGACATTCACACATATTCTAGTAAAAACAACACCAATGAATTGGATGTTTATCTCAACAAATTGAGATTGATTAAAAATTACTCTTATCAAGTTCATACCGATGACTTGAGAATTTATCAATGGAGTGATTATGTGTATAAAAAGTATATCCACAGAAAGGGGAGTGGAAATTATGACATAATCAAATGAATAGTGATCTCACACATAATCTTGGAGTAAAATAATCAATGAAGTATGCGTAAAGCCGGATGAGTGGAAATTGAAATTTCAAATTCCCTTATGGATTTGGTAACATAAAAAACATACACCCATGAAAGAAGGATCATACAATGATGATGTAAATATAAATGAATTAAATTATATTACACAATGAATACAAACATGGGCAGTACACACACTACATGTAATAAATAAGTGGTGAACAATGGAATTCTCACGGAATTAAAAGTGAGATAAGAAACCCCTTACCTTGTACTTTTCCTTGGTTGGGGGAAGGTTAACCTCCTGTATAATGTTGAAATAACTATTATTATATTATTCGTGAATCGTATACATTAATATGATATCATATATGATCTTTTATCATTTCATTGTTAATAATATCTTAGAATTATCGTCGTCTCGGGTGTTAACTTACTCATTTTATTTTATAGGTTTTGTTACGTAAGCCATTATTTTCATGGATTGGTTGTATCTTATTCATATCCAGAATGATATAAAGTTCTTAAACAATATTTTTAAATCATAAAAGGATAATAATACTTGAATGGATATGATGGAGAATGAATCTCATCGCGTTCGTGGAGACGGTAGTCCGTATGTACGCACGACCGAAAATATCATTCTTTTGATATTAAAATAAGATAAAATTGGATGGTATATCATATATACAGAATCATTATCATGTTATATTTATTATCTAAATGAGTTACACATCATTATTATACCCTACCAAATAATAATATATTGAATAACAATTACACAACGACGTGGAGACGGTAAGCCGTACGTACGCACGTATGGTGACATGTTATTCAAAGGGTGGATAGAATACAGAATATGGTTGTACCATATTTATAATAACATCACAGTATATATTAGATACTGGAGTTATTATATTAAAATGGTAATAACAATGAAAAAAGAAGTGGAAGAAGAAAGGAACTTGAAAAGGGGTGGTGAAAACATTTCCTCTTCTTCGGGTTCTTCCTTTTGATTTGATCAAAAGGGCTCCATAGGTTGGCTTTAGGATCAAACTAAGGCCTCTAGGTTGTAGTGAGGGAATTTTAGAGAGTATTTGGGAAGGTTTTGGCCGATCAAAAAGGCTTTGAAGGTGTGAAGAAATGATAACGAGGAGTGCCCTTTTATAAAAGGGGTGAGGGGCACCTTTGGAAAAGAGAGAAATATTAATTTATAATAAATTCATATTCAGTTTCTAATGGCTCCAAAGTTGATTATTCAAAGGGTAAGGTGGGGATAAGTCGAAAAAAATTCATCCAATAGAATTTTGACAGGTTTGGGTTACTATATTAACCTTGTCTTTTAGTTTTAACTCTTAGTTAATTAGTTTGACATTTACCATGTCACTTTGTATTTTTATATTATATAATTAATAAACAAACTATATACATCCAAGAGACCCCCAAGATTTCCATTAATGATATAAATATCATGATATAAGTCTCTTTCCCGATCCTTAGATTTTTAGGAATTTAATATCAATTATTAATTTATTGTTTGTTTTAAAAACTCTTTTATGTCAATTTTGACACTATTCAATAGTTGATTTTTGTGAAACTCATAACAAAATTATTATTTCAAAAAAAGTCCATTAAATCAATCCTAATATGTCATATTATCCTATAAAATTAGTTTAATTCATTAAAAGTCTTAAATTATATTTATTTGAGTATTTATAATATCAACTATTTTAATTTTTCACTATTATGGTAATTACTGCATCATCATTGTGTCATAGATATATTAAATTATTTAATGTCTACAAATTTTAAATAAACTATAATTTTTTATGAAATCTTATTATATTTCTAATGAATATTTACAATGGAATTTATCATATGTATAACCCTATATTAAAAATGTTTTAGTAAATAAACATTGATTTTAACTCTTTTTACTCTTCTTTGAATTAAATAATAATAAATGTCCTAATCTAATCCAAGTGGACCTAAATGATAATATTTTATTCCTAATTTTGTTTTTGGTCGATATAAACTTGTCCAATAGAATTAGGACATGTGTTAGGGTAATATTAATATCATTTTTACCCTTAATTACCCTATTTACTTTTAACCGTGGTAAATAAAAGTAAAAAGTTATTATTCACCAAAAATTAATTTCATCCCATTGAACCACATTTTACTTCTTGATATTAACCATGTCTCTCGGATTTTCGAAATTCCATTCAAAGAAGCAGTAAGATTATGTTTTATGAAAAATTTAGTTTTTTTAACTACCACTTAGTAGTTTCACTATTCATCTAAAATTGACGTTTTTCAGAACAATGCAAAAATTTCACCCTAAGCAATAATTGCTATTACGAATTCAAAAATGATGTCTATTTTAAAAAATTCAAAACATATAAGTTCATTATTTAATTTCATAATTAATTCCTACTGTCACAACAAATAGCGTGTTTTTAAGAAACAATATATATCTAAAGATTGACAATTGGTTAGGTCCAATTTCAAATTGAAATTAATTCTAATGAACACTATTCGATAAAATGGTAAATATATATTCTAATTATACTTTAAAACCACTCAATAATATAATTTATCACTATAAATTATTTTGATTAAAAAAGTTGTTTTTAATTAAAATTTAGTAATTTTCACTATTCATCAAAATATAAGTGTTATCCGAAAAGTTCTGACGTTTCACCCTAGGATAAATTCGATATTAAGAATCCAAAAATGAAGTCCATTTTGAGAGATAGAATTTATAAAATCTTAAATGGTATGTATTACTATTCATAACGGCTAGTTTGATTGGTTGTGGTGTGTTAGAATCTCGACGTTGCGTACAATGCACGCCATTGCATTATTCGAAGGGAAATGTACCGTGGAAGCTTGGGGTGTTACATTCTCCCCTAATTAAATAAATTGCATCCTCGTAATTTTTAAAATTGTGCTTGGGAATATAATGGAAAATCCCACATCGGAAAAAGAGTCAATAAAACTATCACTTTAAAAGAAAGAAAGAGAGGTATATAGGTCAACCAAGATAACCCATACTCGGATTCCATGTAGGAAAACATGGATATGGATGATAAACTAAGTTTCATGTTCTGATGGAGAGGGATAGAAATCATGATCAGGAGAACGTTAACAATAAGAAAACCACAAACTTGTGTTGGGACAAACGACCATTAGTCTCCTAGTAGGAAAGTAAACGGACAACATTTTTTTGTTTTAAGTTACATTACATAAGGATGAGGAATTTATTTAATATATTGAACAATAATAGAAAGATATATATACATACATTTTATGTAGAGTTTCATTTTTTAATAAATTTCCACCACTAACTCATTTTTTTAAATGATGAGTATTCAAGAAGACTTGGTCACAATGGAAGAGCTAGAATAAACTTCTATAGAACCACATGATCCATACAGGATGAACTATATATTTACATTGTATTTAGAGATTAATTAAAACCAAAATGGTTAGTACAAGATCTAATGATCCCCCAAAAGGATATTCCTTGATATAAATAAACACTAATCTTAATTTCCAAAATTAAACAAACAATACCCCAAAGTTAAATAAATACCATTCAATAATCAATTGTCCTTAATATACTTTAATATAATCAAAACTAATATTGAAAACCAAAACTTATTAAGAATGTAGTCTTCCACATTAAATTGTATCTCCAAATTACATTAATTACTCTTAAAGTCACATACTTAAACATAATTAACCTAATCATTTCCATAAATAACCGAAATCCTTATAAATCCACAATAAGAACATAGATAAAAATCCACCATTACTCCTCAAATGAAATCCCATACTACTCTATTTTCCTTTGGCATATAGTGATATCAACAATGCGAACAACATCCAAAATAAAATTTATCACTTAATCACCAAATCATTTTCCTATACGAAGGGTATTCATTTGATAAGACATAAGATCCCAAATAAACTTATTATTGATCAAAAAAATCATTTAACTAAAAATAATTAGTCACACTATCCATGGACTTCACGTAGTCCAGTGGTAGGCGATACATCCCAATCGCACTTCTGGTTGTGGGTTTGATTCCCACAGCTTTGTCCGATGCGACGGGTTGTCATGCGGTCTACATGTTGTCCTTTTCAAAAACTATGTTTTATAATATTACCAAAATGAGATAAATTCTTCAAAATAACCATAACATAATTTAACCACAAATCTTATCTCATACCTTGCATTTTCATCCCAAATTATAATAACTTATAATTCTCTCAAACCCCAATGATCATATAAAACCAAATGTATATTTATACTATATCCACAAGAGAAAAGATAATTCTTCAATAAATATCATTCTCACATGGAAAATGTTAGGGTTACAAATACAAGAGAAAATTATTCCAAAGTAAACTGTTCAACAAGGATCACAAATAATTTTTAAACATTTATCCAACCATTTATTTCTACATAGCTCCTTCTCTGACCAAGAAAATATCTTATAGAATAGGACATTCACTCGGGTAATGGCCAGGTCCCCTAAATTTACGACAAATGACTGTAAATGGAATCTTGTGACCATTTTTATCTTCTTCTATAGTACTCTTCATTTTTCTTCGGCAATTCTTCACTTTATGTCCTTCCTTCCCGCACGTAAGTCATTTCTTTGTCCCATTGAGACACTTTCCTGGGTGTCTCCTTCCACATTTCCTGCTTGATGGAAATTGAGGATTTCTTTCTCCATGGTCTCCACTACTGTAGCTCATATCATTCATCACTTTTCTCTTCTTTGTTGAGTCTGGTAATTGGTTAATATATATATTTTTGATCATATTTTTGGAAAACTTATTTGGCATAAAGAAGATATCTTTTATGCCTATCAACATTCCTTTTTGTTGCTAATTTCCACCACCGTTCCCACCTTGTAAATCATTCTCAATGTCACTATGACTTCCTTGGAATCCAGCCATTGACTAAAACCAGAAAGCATTGTGTGAGTAATATTAGTCATATAATCATTTAGAGATTAAAATGTCACCATATTCTCAATTTGAAACACATTAGGATTTTCAATGGTCATTTGCTCTCATATTATATATATAATACTTTAAATCAGTTTGTAAAGAAAATGTAAATTATCCTAAGCATATCCCCCGGGAGTGTCTAACCAAGAGTGCATCAAGGCCTGTTGTCGTGCATCAGTTCCCATTCGAGTCTAGCTCAAAGCGGTGATTTCGGGTTTTACCCCTAGGTACATATTTGCCAGAACTGCCTCTACATGCTCGTATCCAGACAGGGATGTATTGCTCGGAAAACTCACAAAATCTCTACAATACCAAAATTCTAGGGTGTTCTTCTATACTAATCCTCAATGTTCATCTTAGGTCTGCGTTCTCTAATCAGAGTTTATCTAAATCTAGCTTAAAAGGTTTGTACTAAATTTCCTCTGATACCAACTGGAAAGCCCCGACACCAGTTACCCAGAGTCGGTGCATTATTACATAACATTGTCATGATCACAAGAAAGATCAAATCTCGAAAGACCGATTGGTTTAGTATCCTTGGAAATACTAGATACATTCATAAAGTGTTACATTATATAAAAAAACATCTTTTCTTCATATCCCCTCATATTATCCCTGCAGGTCATTCGTAAATTACTTCTTCATAATCCTGGGAAAAATAAAACATTGAAAGGGGTGAGCTCAGATGCTCAGTAAGGATAACATTATAGCAGAAGCTTTCATAGATATGCATAAACACTTAAGGCAGTTTATAACTAAAACGAAAGCCTTTTAAACTTGAACTTCAGCATAAATGGAAAAGATAAAATAAAATAATGCCATTTACTTACTCACATGGATATTCTATTAGTCGAATGATCACATGCAATATCAATAACCACTTTCATAATGATGGAAATCATAATTCCAGACTATAATAACTACATAGCAAAGGCCTCGTGCCAAGACTACAAATAAGATTTTGTCAAGGCCTTTTTCCAAGACACTAGTTTGTCTCATGAGACCTTCCGATGCATCGAGGAGCTATAGCGGGCTCCACCCATCACTTATTAAGTCCAATGCATTCCTCATATGAACATGTTTAAACATAACATAAACATTCATATTTAAACTATCACATGAAATGTCAATACTTTAACCACAAACAATGAATGGTAAAAAAATAGCACATCCACAGTAAAACATAACTCATTCAATACAATATGGAAGATTTTATTGTAACTCAATCGATAATAGTGAATGATATTGACATAGATGAAAATAACCATCAAAACTATTTGAGATAAATATCCCCCTTTTCTTGAAAACATTTAAAAGTCACACTATTTGTCAAGAAGCCATTTAAAAATAGATTTTTGAATCAAAGTGTCCCATACCACCTTGAAACTTTTAAAAGGAGTTTTAATTTTAAAACTTTAATTTCCATATAAATAAATCCTTAAAACCATTTTTAAAACATGGACATTAATGAGAAATATTTAGAAGAATAAGTCTTTAAAACATTTAAAAATGGTATTTTAGTTAGAGTTTCTAACCAAAAGAGAGACTCTTGAATACAAATAATTGAGGTAATCAAAGATCTGTAATATCATGAGAATAAATGGATTCATGATATACTATGTCAAAGTACATTATATACACCATATAAAAGTGATTTGGTGTATAACAACAATGATGTTTCAATTGAATGTAAATTGAGATGAAATCTCTCATAAAGGTCGTATCCTTAGGTTAAGGATAAATAAAAGACATAATTATGTGTGACAAATATAAATACACTAAATATTATTGGATATTCAGTGTAAAACAATCAAGGGACATTCACACATATTCTAGTAAAAACAACACCAATGAATTGGATGTTTATCTCAACAAATTGAGATTGAGTAAAAATTACTCTTATCAAGTTCATACCGATGACTTGAGAATTTATCAATGGAGTGATTGTGTGTATCAAAAGTATATCCACAGAAAGTGGAGTGGAAATTATGACATAATCAAATGAATAGTGATTCCACACATAATCTGGGAGTAAAATAATCAATGATGTATGCGTAAAGCCAAATGAGTGGAAATTGAAATTTCAAATTCCCTTATCGATTTGGTAACATACAAAACATACACCCATGAAAGAAGGATCATACAATTATTATGTAAATATACATTAATTAAAGTATATTACACAATGAATACAAAGATGGGCAGTATACACACCACATGTAATAAATAAGTGTTGAATAGTGGAATTCTCACAGAATTATAAGTGAGATAAGAAACCCCTTACCTTTTAATTTTCCTTGGTTTGGGGTAGGTTAACCTCCCTTATAATGTTTAAATAAATTTTATTAAATTATTAATGAAAAATATACATTAATATGATATCATATATGATCTTTTAACATTTCTTTGTTAATAATATCATAGAATTGTCGTCGTTTCGGATGTTAACTTACTCGTTTTATTTTATTTGTTTTGTTATGTAAGCCATGTTTTTCATGGATAGGTTGTATGTTATTAATATCCAGAATGATATAATGTTCTTAAAAATTATTTTTAAATCATCAAATGAAAATTATACTTGAATGCATATGACGGAGAATGAATCTCATCGCGTTCGTGGAGACGGTAGTCCGTACGTATGCACTAGCGACAACATCATTCTTTTGATATTAAAATAATATATAACAGGATGTTATATCATATATAAAGAATCATTATAATGTTATATTTATTATTTAAATGAGTTACACATCATTATTATACCCACCCAAATAATAATATATTGAATAACAATTACACCACGACGTGGAGACGGTAAGTCGTACGTACGCACGTATGGTGACATGTTATTCATAGGGTGGATAAAATACTGAATATGGTTGTACCATATTTATAATAACATCACAGTATATATAAGATACTGGAGTTATTATTATAGAATGGTAATAACAAAGAAAGAATAAGTGGAAGAAGAAAGGAACTTGAAAAGGGGTGGTGAAAACATTACCTCTTCTTCGGGTTCTTCCTTTTGATTTGATCAAAAAGGCTCCTTAGGATGGCTTTATGATCCATATAAGTCCTCTAGGTTGTAGTGAGGGAAGTTTAGAGAGTATTTTGGCAGAGGTTGGCTGAACCGAAAGGCTTTGAAGGAGTGAGGAAATGGGAAGGAGGAGTGTCCTTTTATAAGAGGGGTGAGGGGCACCTTTGGAAAAGCTAGAAATATTGATTTATAATAAATTCATATTCGGTTTATAATGGCTCCAAAGTTTATTATTCAAAGTTTAAGGTGGGGATAGGTCGAAAAGAATTCATTAAATATTATTTAGACAGGTTTGGGTTACTATATTAACCTTATCATTTGGATTTAACTCTTAGTTAATTAGTTTGACATTTACCATGTCACTTTGTATTTTTATATTATATAATTAATAAACATACTATATATATCCAAGCGACCCCCAAGTGGTCCATTAATGATATACCTATCATGATATAAGTCTCTTGGCCGAACCTTAGATTTTTATGAATTTAATATCAATTAATAATATAATATTTGTTTTAAAATCTCTTTTATGTAAATTTTTATACTATTCAATAGTTGATTATTGTGAAACTCATAAAAGAATTATTATTTCAAAAAAATTCACTTAAATCAATCATAATATGTCATATTATCCTATAAAATTCGTGTAATTCATTAAAAGTCATAAATTATAATTATTTAGGTATTTATAATATCAATTATTTTAATTTTTCACTATTATGGTAATTACTACATCATCATTTTGTCATAAATATATTAAATTATTTAATGTCTAAAAATTATAAATAAAATATAATTATGTAGGAAATCGTATTATCTTTATAATGAATATTTACAATAGAATTTATCTTACGTATAACTGTATATTAAAATTGTTTTAGTAAATAAACATTGATTTTAACTCTTTTAACTCTTCTTTTAATTAAATAATAATAAATATCATAATCTAATCCAAGTGGTCCTAAATGATAATATGATATTCCTAAGATTGTTTTTGGTTGATATAAACTTGTCCAATAGAATTAGGACATGTGTTAGGATAATATTAATATCATTTTTACCCTTAATTACCAATTTACTTTTAACCGTGGTAAATAAAAGTAAAAAGTTACTATTCAAAAAAAATTATTTTCATCTCATTGAACCACATTTTTCTTATTGATATTAACTATGTCTCTCGGATATTTGAAATTCCATTCACAGAAGCGGTAAAATTATGTTTTATAAAAATTCATTTTTTTAACTACCACTTAGTAGTTTCACTATTCATCAAAAATTAAAGTTTTTCAGAACAATGCCAAAATTTCACCCTAAGCTATAATTGATATTCCAAATTCAAAAATGATGTTTATTTTACAAAATTATAAACATATAAGTTGCATTAATTAATTTTATAATTAATTACCATTGTCACAACAAATAGCGTGTTTTTAAGAAACAATATATATCAAAAGATTGACAATTGTTTCGGTCCAATTTCAAAGTGAATTTAATTATAATGAACAATATTGGATAAAATGGTTAAAATATATTCTAATTATACTTTAAAACCAATAAATAATATAATTTATCACTATACATTATTTTGATTTAAAAAGTTGTTTTTAATTAAAATTTAGTAATTTTCACTATTCATCAAAATATAAGTGTTATCCGAAATGTTCATAAATTTCACCCTAGGATAAATTCGATATTACGAATCCAAAAATGAAGTCCATTTTGAGAGATAGAATATATAAAATTTCAAAAAGTAGGTATTACTATTCATAACGGCTAGTTTGATTGGTTGTGGTGTGTTAGAATTTCGAAGTTGCGTACAATGCACGCCATTGCATTATTTGAAGGGAAACGTACCGTGGAAGCTTGGGGTGTTACAATGTGGATTGATTAGTGGATAGGATCTTTTGACAAGAATCACCTGTATTTATTTTTGTTTCATTTATGTATTTCTTTGTATCTATTTTCTTTAAGGAATATATATGATATCACTTTATTTTACTCTCTGATACTTCTCTTTTCCTGTATTTTCATTTTTCCCACTTTTTTCTAATCACAAAGCACGAGAAATAATATCTAATGGAGAAATAATATCTAATATCTAATGGATAAATATAAATGGGAGAAATAATTTTTAAGGGAGAAATAATAACTTTTATGAGCATAATGCATTTCCCTTTGGTACATTTGTTTTATATTTTATCTTTGATACATTTGTGTAATAATATATTGACTTATATGATACAACTAGATTTAATGAAATATCCTCTAATACAGTACTAATTATTTTGGGATTATAATATGATAAGATGTGATTATCAAAAATGGGGAGATTGTTGACCTCACCTGTTTTGATAATCCCAATTCTACTTTCACATGCATTGATAATCCCAAATAAATGTTTATCTATATATTAATCCTTTAAAAATACGAAATTCTATTATCATGTTGATAATGATATCAAAATAATTGCTGAAACATGTTAATCAATGTTTATCTATGTTTATAGAAACTTTGAAAATAATTCTTACCCAGTCTGATATGTTTTTCATAGAGCAGATAAGTGTTAAGTCACTAATATTCTTGTAGCTACTGATACAGATCTACCGGTACTTAGTCTACCGATAGACATATCTGCTGATAAGCAAATTTCACTGATACATAGAGATACCGGTATGTATAAGTCCACCGATATGCACATGTCATTGAGAGATCAAGTCCACCGACATAGACAACTACTGATGGAATCAAAGCTACTGATAGAACAATTTTAATTGTTTACACTTAATCACTGGTACAAAACAAAGCTACCTATATGCAAAAAGGAACAGATTCAAAGTCTACTAATAAGTGTATTTATTGATACATACTGTCACTGATACAAGTGAGCTATCGATAGACTAGAGCTACCAATAGAAGGAGTCACCTGTATATAGAGCTACTGATACATAGAGAAACTACTACTGGTACAAGGACAAAGAACTATTGGTAGGAGCTCACTGCTATACAAAGTCCATAGTTACAATTCTACCAACCGAGAGCTAATGATAAAAGACAACCGATCACTGATACTGAAACTCTATTTTTGTCAATATTATTAAAAAAATTCTAACTGTCATATTTGTTGATTTTAATGAAATTAATGTTATTTAATGATAATTGTTGGCATGTCAGGGAACCATACATTGTACCTATAAAAAGGTAATCATTCCCACTTCCAGAGCTAAAAGTGATAAAAAGGAAGGATGAAGACCAGGAAGAAAACACAAGAAAAAATCTGTAAAAACGTGTATGAAACAAGGATTGAGAGTGCTGAAAAGTGGTGCATACATAGAAAAGAAAGGCTACACCCATTATTGAAGAACACTTTACATTCACAAATTCATTCACACAAGAAGAAGAAAACAAGCTGAAGTAATGATAAGGAGTGAAGAACTACAATGATCTATTCATACACTCAAACTGATCCTGAAGAAAATGACCCTCTATTTTTCATAAAAAAAAATAGGAGGACTCAAAATAACTTATTATTAATCAAAGGAGTCTAGAGATGCACTTCAAATCACTAGAGAATTCTAAAATCATATTTACACTCTTAGTGATTCTTTTATTTACATTCCAAACAGTGTGTGTACACTGTATATTTCATATACACACACTGACTCATGTGCTGAACTGGAGGATTTAATCCTCACTCATTCCTTTCCTATTATTTTATTTCCCACTGTGGGTAGTGGTAGAGGTCATGTAGGACCTGGACAGCCTGTGTGCTGTTGTTTTGTTTTCCCACGAAGAACTATGGTAGAGGTCTTAGTACCTGGGCAGTCTTTTAACTATTTTTTACCCTGATCCAGGGTGTGGATCAAATTTAAAAACATTGTTTGTGGGGAATAATTGTCGGTTTGAGACTGAACCTCTGTGCATATTCTGTTTAAAGTATATTATATATATTTTATTTTTCGCTACTAATTACTTTGAAATATATATTGTTTTAAAGTTACTTTGATAGTTAAATCTAGAATGTTTTTGTAACTATTGTAAATCATTAGGGTAGTTTTAAGAGCTAATTTATTCTTCTGATTAAATTAACTAAGACCTAATCACTCTTCTGAGAACCCAATCGAACATTTACAATTTTACAAATTCTCTACAGTTTAACATTGTTTTTAAATTGGGTTATTATTATAGAAATATTTTAACAGAAATTATAATTGGAATTCAATTCACCCCCTCTTGAGTATCCACTCCAACCAACAATATTCATATAAAAATATCCATAAATAGAAACATCATTCTAATTAGTATTTACATTCCATTTTCCTCATTTTTAGAAAAAAAATAGTCACACCCCGACCATAGATACCCCTTTATTTTATTCTTTCCTTGATGTTGGGTCTTTTGGTTGAGTTTTGAGTTGAGTGCCCAACAAAAGTTATTGTGTTGTTGAAGTGTTGGGTTTTCTTTTATACATATTATTAGTTATTCTTTTTGGGATTATGATAAAGTTTCATGTCGGGGATTTTGTGGAACCCACAATGTCACTACTTTGTGTTTAAAACATTCATGGATATTTGAGTGATCTTCCATAGTGTTTGGGGTGTAAATTGGAGTTATTCGGCCAATTATTTGGGGTTTCATGGTTTGATCACGACCTGAACAAATCGTTCAACCTAACCATTATAAGTTACCGGAGTTTCCTGTATCCCTCGCACGGTTTGCGCATGGTTTGAAAAACCGTGCATCCAAACCAGGCAGCCAGTTGTGTGCATTATAACAATTGATGCGGAGCTCCGATTTGGGTGATTCTACCTCCAAAATGAATCCATATATGTTGGGAATTGACCAGAGAATCCTCCCCCACTTTCCATATTTTATTTGGGGTGATGTTGGGGCGATTTCACAAGAATGGATGGTGATTCTTCATGATTCTTTCGCCGAATCTTCTCTCCTTAACTTCCCCTCTTTGTTTCTTGTGTTTTCTCATTGGGGTTTCCTCCCTTGGATGAATCCTAGGGTTTGGGTTGGATAATGCCGTATGTTTTTCTTGTGTCTAGGGTGTGCGGATTGTCTGTGGGGCTTAGATATATCTTCCCTTGATGTTTCATTGCATCGACACACTGTTGAGGTAGCTATTTCCATGATTTTCCTTTCCATTATAAACCATTGATGCTTGAACACATTGGATTAATTTTTAAACATGATTATCACATCCATATGTATTATATTGAACTTATTTTGGTTTTATTTATGTTTGTTAAAATGTCTAAAAATGGCGTTTAAAAGGATTCTCGATTATGTCTATGTGTTGTTTCCTTGGATGTGTTTGATAAATTTCCTTTTGTTTTATAAAAATGAAATTGAGCCATTGATGTATTGTTTGAATTTGGTTTTATATATTTTATTGGCTGAATCTTGAATTGGAGCATTGAAGGTGATTTGGGAGCCTATTTATGTCTTGATTATTTATCGATAAATGTTTTTGAAAAGTCCTTCTAGTTTTTGAAATATTTATGAGAGATGTTGCAATTGTGATGGGTTAAAGGGAAGTTGTATTTATATAATTTTTTTAATATTATTATGGATCTTTAAAGGGTTTAATTTTATTTTCATGCATCCATTGGTGCACTAGGTGCAGACATGGGTGGGAATCCAAGTGAAAATTACACATTAATAAGATGTTACACATAAACTTTGATTTATCAAATGTTGTCTCATCTCTCTCCAATTATCATTATTCTAAAATGGATCTTGATTTCTAAAAATTGTATTGGTACTTAATGTGGATTTATATTGATTTTTTTCTTATAAATTTGAACCATGGGACATTTTGGGATACTGTTGGTTTCAAATGGTTTAATGGACCATTTTTTCTTTGTATACATGGAAATGGTTTTAGGAATGATTTGGAACCGCTTTGGTAAATGTAGTTGGGTGTTTATTATTGAAGGACAATTGGGAATTTTACATTTAAATGTGATGTTTTGTGTTGATTTTAGAAAATAATGTGATTCAGAAAATGTGTATGCCCAGTGGGAAACTTTGAACATTTTATGAAATGGTTTGAATGTTAAATGGTGTGACATACCAGTTGGAACTTTTTTCATATGAAATGATCAAATGTGTATTTGCGGGGGTAATCCTATCTAGGGTAACCCTTTATGGGTGAAAATATTGGAAGTGTCTGTGTTTGGCGTAGGCAAGTGTGGTGAGATGAGTCATGTGTGCAAGGGCCTTCCTACTAACCCAATATTATAATCACCACCCGGGGTTTCTGGGCGTCTTTTAGATGATTGAGTGATGGTTGCTGATCAACCCCGACTAGACAGGTTGGTACCCCTTGGTTTTTTAGGAAAAATGTGATTTTCCACTGGATTGTTCAGTTAGGGCGGCCAGTTGGTTATAGACTTAGGGGCTTCACTATACGCCGATAGGTGGTTCCGAAACCGAGTACCTCCAGGGGTATTCTAGGGATGTTTAGGATCACCACTGGTTACTATCTTTATTTCTTGTTTACTTTCTGCTACATTGAATGTTTTTTTGTTCAAATTATTTATTTTTTGCATAGCCTTAGGGTTGTTGATTTGTTTTTTTTATTTAAAATGAACAGTCTATTTTGAATGTGGAAACATGGTGTACATAGTTTGGAAGATGGGAATGAATTTTATTATATATAAAAATAAATAAAAACTATTTTTATAGCCTTATTTTAAAACTAGTGTTAATGGATTGTTTTGGGAAAGGAAACACATAGAATATTTGGTAATTGCCTACTGATCTATCTTTCTCACAGCCACCTTGTACCGTTTGGTGTCAGTAGACCAGAATTTATTTGCAGGTTCATATTATGTTCATTTTTTTCTGGTTTGAGTATCTATTGGATTTGGGTGGTCTTATTGTTGGAGGTGATCAAGCGGTCACATGGAGATCGTGCTAGTAAGTGGTCATTCTATTTTGTCATAGATTCTGGTTCATTTAGTGTAAGTTTAATTTAGTATTATTCATATTAAACCAGATTGTTCTTTTATTGAAATTCAGTTTTGGTTAGCTCTGCTGTGATTTCAATGTTCTGTATTTTGATCCAATTATTATTGGACTAAATATTTCCCTCTTGTTTTATTTTGATGCCCGAAACATGTTTCCAGCAAGTGGGGATCAGGAATGCCCTTCGGGCCATGTCGTGAATTGGGTTGGGTGTCGTGTCAGATGGCATCCCAACTTGGTTCAGGAAAAAATGGTATCAAAGGATGTTCTTGATATTTTGGGTGTTTGGTAGATGTAGACTAGGGTTATTAGGACTTGCGAGGTTGGTGCGCGAAAGGTGTGATGAACCCTTTCTCGTTATGAACCTCGAGTCAATAGGGGTAGTCTGTGATTGATTCTTGTGTCTTGTGATATTTTAGAATTGAGGGAGGAAAATGGAGGTGAGTTGGGTTATGTTGCGGCCCCACATGGGGTGGTGACCCTTGTGGAGCCAATGTTCCTAGTTCAAGGCCCTCTTTGTGTTATGCCTTACTTGGGGGATGGCTCCCATGCATGATGCTTGGTTAGGAAAAGACACTAGTTCCACTTTTAAGTATATTTTTTTTGCTATGTTTTGATTTGATTTTGGTTCATGTGAGTTTGTTGAAAATTAGAGTGTATTTTCAAATGGAAAATAATATAAATGAACATGAATTCTATCAAATGGTATTAAATTGGTAAAGTGGGTTTTGAAACATTGAAGGTGTTTTGTATTTGATAATGTTAATGGAATGTGTCCCTTGGTATTTCTTATAGACATTGACATGTGTGTGGGTATATGTGGGAAGTGCATATTTCCACAATGTATTGGAGATGTATTGACACACATGTAACAGTTCATGGGATACCATGGTATGGGCTTTGAAATTAAGGGCTTAACATATTTTTCATAAATTATATTTGAATGATAAAATGATTTGCGTAAAAAAATATTGAAAATGGGTTATTGTTACTCGGGAATTAGCCTTGGAAGAAGGTATTTTTGAGTTTTAAAAGGAAAATGATGGTTTTTTAAAAAGGATATTCTGGTTGTGTGTGTTTTTACTTGTCTTCCGATCTAGTTGGCTTTTGTTTGTGTTGTTCTTATTTGTTGGTGCCTTAGTTTAATATTGGGTTTGGTTTGTGATTTTCATATTGTTTAGGAAATAACGACGAGAAAGGTCCTCAATGTTCCTAATGAGTCATGCCTTGTTTTTGATTATTCAAGAGTGTGACCTATCATTATTAGTGCTCGAGGATTTTTATCATTGGTGGAGTGGATTGAAGAGGTAGAGAAAACCTTCAAGTTATGGGAACTATCGAGGCTATTAGAGATGATGTGTTCTTAGGGTTGCTTTAGGGTCCAGCCTTAGACCTGTGGAAGCTGGTTATCCCATCATCATTGGATGTTTGGATGAAATGGAATGTTTTAAGGTCACCATAATTCAATGGTTCATACCCAAGGAGGTGAAGTTGAGGAAAGTGGCAGAGATGTGGGAGGTTCGGCAAGGAAAACTATTAGTAAAGACTTGCGTTGACCATTTTAAGGAGCTGGTTCCCTATTCCTTGGATGCAGTGCCAAAATCTGAAGTAAAAAACCCATCTTATTGTCTAGGGTCTTTATCCTGAGATTGCATAGAATGTACTCTCATCTGGTGAAACCTATTTCTATAAGTTGGTGGATGAGGAATTTATAGCTGAGATGTTTTTTGGGGTGAATTCAATGGTTGTTGGTTCACGTGATGGTTCCCCATATTTTTAGTAGGATGTGCTAGGGGAACCGGTTTCGGAAAAACAAATCTATGTCAGCTCCGACTTTCAGTTCGTCGGAGAGTTCACAGGTATGTTTCCAGTGCGGCCGGTTTTTTCTTCCAATGTCATCTTGTCTTATTCCACCGAAGACTTACCAGCACTATGAACATTGGGGTCATTTAAAGAAAATATGTAGGGGTTTTTTATGAAATGTAATTCTTGGTCAGAGGATGTGTTTATTGACTGTGAGGCAGGAGATGCTTCAACCATCAGATCCCCAACCACAGGTCTCAGGGTGAAGCTCGCGCACATTTAGGAGTGACAAGGAAGGGGTGTGAAACCCAACCTAGTTTTTTTCTATGTTGGGATTGATATTTTTAACATATCATTGTTCTTATAAACTTAATTTTTTAAGTAAACCTTTTATGGTAAGGGTGTGGGTAACTAGATCTCTTGTAACCCAAACAGTTGAGTCTATCTAAATGTGTCCTTTGAATGTTTTCCTTCTCCTTTGAGTGTGTATTGTTTTAGTGTCGGCCAGTTTCAGTTTTATATTTGGTAGTGCTCGATTAGAGACGCTAGAGTTTAAAGGATTGGTTTATTGTGGGTCTGGTTTATTTGGTAGGGTCCCAGTTCTAGTGTTGGTTGTGTCCAACTTGTATATGTAAGTTCAGGTTTGACCACGGTCAAGGTTTTTGGTTTCTAGAGTTTGGGTAAAATTTTCCTAGTGAATCACAGTTACTGCATGGTTAGTCAAATCTATGTGGCCCCAACAAGGCAGATATATCCAATTGCATGTCTAGTGCATGACCGTGTAGTAGGTCTCATAACCGTGCAGGTTGGTTTCATTTTTGG
Organism: Viscum album; assembly: GCA_963277665.1. Lineage (NCBI taxonomy): Eukaryota > Viridiplantae > Streptophyta > Magnoliopsida > Santalales > Viscaceae > Viscum > Viscum album. The sequence continues at coordinate 1,359,270,651 of OY728162.1, read as the reverse complement.
GTAGAGGCGTTGGAACTGTTGATGCACAATTTTTAAACTATGTTGCCAAGTCGTGTGGGGCGCCCCTTACTTCCAATAGTTCATGCTCAGTTTGGTAAACTATGCGTCCAAACCACGTCAGTCGTATAAAAATTTTAAATGTTGAATTCCCTTTTTCTTGGTTACAATGTGGGTGTTGATTGGTGTTTAAATGTTGTTCGTATTAGTTGACTTCATGTGGTGGGGAGACCCCTCTTGTGTTCTCCCATCATCCTCATTTATGCATTATGATTTCTTCTTGATCGGTCAGGTGTGACTTGTGGAGTGAATAGTTTTCCTAATGTTCATGGTTTCCCATTGGTTTTTGACAAGTATGGTCTTTATCATTGGTTGACATTTGGATAGGTGACTTTCTGGGAAAAGAATGTGTCTGTGGTGGGGAAAATTGTGACACCCTGACCATAGATACTCCTTTTTTTATTCTTTCATCCATGTTGGATCTTTTGGTTGAAGTTTGGGTTGAGTGATGAAAAAAAGTCCATGTGTTTTTGTGGCCTTGGATTTTATTTTATACATATTATTAGTTATTCTTTTTGTGATTAAGATAAGTTGCATGTCGGGGAGTTTGTGACACCAACAGTGTCACTAGTTTGTATTTACAACATTTATGGATCTTTGAGTGAACATACATAGTGTTTGCAGTGTAATTTTGAGGTTTCTTCAAAAAATTTTGGGTCACATTGTTTGAGCATGGCCTGGACAAATCGTGAAACCTAACCATGAGAAGTTTCAAGAGTTCCCAGTAGCCCTCACACGGTTTGCGCACAGTTTGACAACCCGTGCAGCCAAACCATGTAGCCACTTTTGGGCTTTATAACATTTTATGTGGAGCTCTGATTTGGGTGATTCCACCTCCAAAATGAATCCCTATATGTTGGTAATATACCAATGGATCATCCCCCTCCTTCATTCTTCTATATGGGGCGATTTTTTTGTGATTTATCAAGAATGTTTGGTGATTCTTCATGTTTCCTTCACTGAAACGCCTCTCCTTCTCTTCCCCTCTTTGTATCTTTGGTTTTCATTGGGGTTTCCTCCCTTGGCCGAAACATAGGGTTAGGTTTGGCACATGTGGTATCTTTTTCTTATGTCTAGGGTGTGTGTATGGTCTGTGGGGCTTAGATATCTCTTCCCTTGAAGTTTCATTAAATTCACACATCGATGAGGTAGGTGTTTCCATGATTTTTAATTCCATTGAAATCCATTGATGCTTGAGCACATTGGACAAATTTTTAAACATGATTCTCACCTTCATAAGGATTATAGATAAATTATTGTGGTTTTTTTTATGTTGGTTATAATTGTTAAAAATGGAGTTTAAAAGTATTCTTGATTATGTCTATGTGTTGGTTCCTTGTAAGTGTTTTATAAAATGCCTTTTCTTTTATAAAAAGGAAATATAGCCCTTATTGTATTTTTTGAACATTTTTTTCTATATTTTATTGGTTGAAACATGAATTGGAGGACTGAAGGTGATTTGGGCGCCTATTTATGGATTGATTAATTATGGTGAAATGTTTTGGAAAAGTCCATCGGGTCTTTGAAATTTTTATGAGAGATGTTGCACTTGTGTTGGTTTAAAGGGAAGTTGTATTTCTTGAAAAACGTTTTTGGGTATTCATGTTGTTCTTCAAAGTGTTTAATTTGACATTCGTGCATCCATGGGTGATCTAGGTGCATACATGGGTGGTAATTCAAGTGGAAATGACACTTAAAAGGGATGTTACACATAAACCGTGATTTATCAAATGTTGTCTCTTCTCTCTCCCATTAAAATCCTTCTAAAATGGAACTTGATTTCTAAAAAGTGTGTTGGTATTTAATGTGGATTTAAATTGATTTTTTTTCATATAAATTTGAAGCATGAGGAAGTTTGAGACCCGGTTGGTTTCAAATGGTTTAATGGACCGTTTGTCTTTGTATACATGGAAATGGTTTTAGTAATGATTTGGAACTGCTTTGGTAAATGTATTTGGGTGTATAATACTGAAGGCCCATTGTGAATTTAACATTTAAATGTGATGTTTTTTGTTGATTTTTGAAAAGAATGTGATCCCAAAAATGTGAATGCCTGGTGGGAAAATTTGAACATTTTATGAAATGGTTCGAATGATAAATAGTGCGACAGCCCGGTTGGCCCTTTTTTCATATGAAATGATCGAAATTGTATATGTGGGGCACTCATATATAGGGTACCAGTTTATGGGTGAACATATAGGATGTGTCTGTGTTTGGGGTAGGCATGTGTGGTGAGATGAGTCATGCGTGTGAGGACTTTCCTACTTACATTGTATTATTATCACCCCATGGGTTCTTAGGCATCATTTAGAAGATTGAGTGACGGTTGCTGATAAACCCCATCTAGATGGGTTGGTACCCCCTGGTTTTTGATAGGCCGGATGGGATTTTCCACTAGATAGGTCAGTTTGGGCGGCCAGTTGGTTATAGACTTTGGAGATTCACTATACGCCGACATGTGGTTCCGAAACCGAGTACGTCCAGGGGTCTTCTAGAGATGTTTAGGATCACCCATGGTTACTATCTGTATTTCATTTTCAATTTCTGATACATTGAATGTTTATTTGTTCATTTTATTTATTATCTTCATAGAACTGGTGTAGTTGATTTTTTTATTATTTAAAATGAAATATCTATTTTGAATGTGGGAACATGGTGTGCATAGTTTGGAAGATGGGAATGAAATTTATTTATTTATAAAAAGAAAAAAACTATTTTTATATCCTTATTTTAAAACTAGTGGCAATGGATTGTTTTGGGAAAGGAAACACATAGACTCTTTAGTGATTGCCTACTGAGCTAACTAGATCACTACTAACTTGTACCATTCGGTGTCGGTATACACGAACTGTTTTGCAGGTTCAGATTTTTTCCAGATTTTTCTGGTTCAAGTATCTCTTGGAGAAGGGTGGTATTATGGTTGGAGGTTATTAAGAGGTCACATGGAGATCATGTCAGTGGATGGTAATTTTATTTTGTTTTAGCTTCTAGTTATTTCAGTGTTAGTTTTATTTAGTAGTATTCATATTGGACAAAATTGTCCTTTTATTGAGATTCAGTTGTGGTTAGCTATGTTGTGTTATCAATGTTGTATATTTTGATCCTATTAGTATTGGGATAAATCATTCTCTCTTGTTTTATTTTGATACCCTATACTTGTTTCCATCCCATGGGGATTGGGAATGCCCTTCGGGCCATGTCGCGGACTGGGATGGGTGTCAGATCAGATGGAATCCCAACTTGGTTCATTAAATAATGGTTTCAAAGGAGGTTCCTGATATTTGGAGTGTCTGGTAGGTGCAGACTAGGTGTGGAAAGTGGTTTCCCTAGAGACAACTTGTTTTTTACTTTGATTACTGCTACATGTATTCAGTTTGTTTTAATACATGTGTTTATCTTTCCATAATAGTGTAGATACATCTATATCCACTTTTTTATGGAAATTTCCATAAATTACCTATCACATCAATGGGTTATAGTAGATCACTGACTGTAATAAGAACCCTAAGATTCCATGATAGTAATCTTAAAGTAACGTCCTATGGTCTAGTTACATCATTCTGAAAGGACAGAGATGATGTGTGACCATCAGGTGCTGGGGGCTCATACGCATTGAGACTTCTTCTCATGATGTTAACACTAGATGATCTATAGTAGTTGAGATCATGAGGAAAGACTTGAATAATAGTAACACCACATTTTTAGGTGTCATTGGTCGTTTCTATCTACGGACATGTGGAATGGTCATTTGACTTGAGATCATTGTCAATGGATGTCATTTAATTACATACATTTGATGCAAGGAAAAAACCATGGTGACTAAGTCATGGCGAGGTAGTTTGTATTTGGTACATCATTAATGTAATGGCATTGATTGAATGATCGAGAATGTATTTTTCGCTTACGAGTTCAGGAAGAGATATCTCGGGCCTGGTTGATTAGGATGATTGAACCTTCATTAAATCCATGGCCATAGTAGTGGAAGGTAAGACCATCCAGAAAAATCAACAAAAAAAATAAAGAAAATAAATAATGATGACACTAGTAAGCATTCTTCTTTATTGAGATATCGATGACGAAGATATTATATTACATGGACCGTGCTCAAAGGAAAGCAGTTGTTGATTTGACTTTGCCTTACCTCTATAGGGTCCTTCATGGGTTTCTAGACCCCGCTCTAGGTCGGTGGATATTATTCATTCCTATTTAGGTAAGGGCCTAGAGAGTCACCCACAATAACACATTGAGAATCTTCCCTTTTCTGGGAATAGGAATTTAGAACTTGGTGGGCCCCACCAAAGGGTCCGAGCACTATCCATGTTTTATGGATCGCCAAAAATAAATAAATTCATTAATAATTCATGTTTAGAATAATTTGTTGAATTTATTTAATACATGAATTTACTAGTTTTATAGTAAATACAACTATTAATATTATATTAATGGATTTAAATAGCCTATATTTGTTTAATATTAGTTGGAGTAATGAGTCATGATAAAGAATCAAATTTATCACGTAATATATTTATATATCACAAGTAAGTGATAAATTTTAAATAATATTTATGGCATAATTTTATTTTTCATAAATAATTATTTATATTAATTATATAGAGGAAGTCTATTACACGGGGGTCGAGAATCCATACTGCGTGTTTTAAACACTACCTATATAAGTAAGAGGAGGCTCTCCCATGTATACTATTCATGTGTCAAGATTGAGTGATTATCACTCCTCCTAGAATCTAGAGAGAGATTATCTCAAGCGAAAGAGGATCTTCAAGTTAATCCATCTCGGATTGAAGCTTCTTCCTTTGCGGTGATCGGAAATATGCTGATGTGATCACCAAAGATCCGCGCTAGCACCTGGATCATGATGAACAGTGGGTGAGAAGATTCATAGGGCGTGTGTGGACGATCTATAGGGCTTCGATGACGGAGTCTTTGACCAACGATCGACGACGTCCTGCGGTGGACTTGCACATGCTAATTTCAGACAAGGTACATGTTTAGTTTAATTTATGTTCTATATTTAAACCATGCGAGATTCTCAGACCAAACCGGGACAAGATCACCATAGTTGGCAGAGTTATGTCACTCCAGTGAAGCCAAAAATTATAAATTATCGGCCCCCCGGATTCCACTATGTCGTCCCAGTACCCAACAGTTGGATCAGAGTGATCTCAAGATTTTTCTGAGTCCACAAAATTATAATGAATTAGATTTTATTTTGGGGTGTTGAAATGGTTCATTCAGATCTGGCCACGCATTGTTTCATTTTCAAATGATCAAGTTACTATCATTTAAATTTTTTATTGAGATCAACATTGTGTTTTTCGTTCATTTTATGTTTATCTAAAATTAAGAATCAACATCAAATATAATATTTTATTATTATAAAATATAATAAAATATTTTATCATAAAATATTTTCGACAAAGTTGTCTGGAAAATATTTTAAATAATAAATAAAATGGAAAGTGGAGGGAGACCAAGACCCCAATTTGTGGTCTTCTTTCTTTTAACAAAATGAGAAGACCAAGACCCCAAAATTGGGTCTTCTTCCGTTTAATTAAAAAAAGTGGGATGGCTTATTTTTGTCTAACAACAAAAATAAACAAAATATAATATGAAGACCCAAAGGGGTATCCTTCTCTCATACGGCGCAACAGGGGTTCTCCCCTTAGGTAGAAACCCTAGCCCTGCGGATAGGTGCGCTAGAGGGCCACTCCCCAGCCCCACCGGGCCTCCCCAATATTCACCAGAATACGCCTCCTCATGGTCCCCTTCACTTCGGCTAGTCCCACCGGTCCCCTTCCCATGTCGAACTGCTTCCCTTCTGCGCGCCGAACCCGTCGCCCCGAGATTGCCAGCCGCCTCACATTGCGCTGCCTTGGAACACCATGCCTATCGGAGTCAGACCGCCTTCCTACGCCCCACCCAAACCCTGACTGGATAGGGCCCACTGGTCCCCTTCCTGCCTGCCCACCACGCCCCGGGCTACGCTAGACTGAACCACACTAACCACTGCCGGGCCTGGCCGCTGCCTTGCCTTCTTGCGGGAGCATCGGGCTGCCGGCCATGCGGCTGGCCGGTTTGATTCCTGGCCTCCTCCTGCTTTTTTGGTCTTCACATGAATTGTTTACCGCAGCTAGAGTCGCTGGACCAAGCGGTCACACCACAGTCACGCTACGGTCATGCCGCAGTCACACCGCAGTCACACCGTGGTCACGCCGTGATAATGCCATAATTGGATCTTCTCCATGATGACACCCTGCGGCTGTTGGCAGTCCCGCCAGACTCCCAGGAAAGAGGTAACCCCGCTTTTAATTAATTTTCATTAATTTAATTTTTTAAATTAAATTAATTAGATTTAAATTGGGGTTTTAATTATTTTCATACGAAATATTAATTTGATATATGTTTATAAATAAATTAATGTTTTTATTTATTTTTTGTAATTAAAATTAATATAAAAAATTGGAACCGATAAAATAATTTTTTTGAATTATTCAAATTCATTTAATATATTAAAACACCCTCGCCCTATTTAAATTTACTAAAATTTAATTTTCTTGTGCATATTTTACCCCGAATAGTCTTGATCAAGTGACTGAACTGTGTATGTCTGGTATTTGTTTATTTATTTAATTATTTATTCAATGCATGTGATGATTTTAATAGTTAATTAGATAAATGATGGTATGCGAATAGTCTCTTTTAATTCAAATATTTATAAGGGCCTCTATGTCCAATGCATGCGATTTATTTTTTACAACAGACCCCCTCACCTACGTGCGAGTACATTTCCAATGAAATGATAAAGATCTAAGACATAGACCTTCCAAGACGATGCGGTAAACCAGATAGAAGCTAAGCAGATTGCACTAGGAAAGCTACGACATGAGTCAAGTTAGGACTCAGGTATGGATGCCCCTAGGTCATGATTGATCTGTTATGGATAGGTCTTTATAGAATGCTCAAGACCTATCATATTTATAATTTACTTTATGCATAGTTTATTATTTTAGGTGTCTGGCTGATTATTGTGTGATCACATAGAATAGTAAACAATATAAAATGCATAAAAATGTAGAGAATTATATTCTATTTCATGTTCAGTTCTGTGAGGGACAACCCACTTTGAACATAATAAATAGAAAAGGACTATATTTTTCAAAAAATATATAAATCCCTCAATGAGATATTAAGTATAAAAGACATTCATTTCTCACATATAAACAAAACTAGCTGTTTGGGTTCTCGTCAACCTTATTTGAGAGTAACTCTTACTACCAGGGCATTTTTAAAGAGAGAAATTGGTTGACATAACATAAGTGAGCAGTCATGGATTAACCTCACCTAACTTTCTATCACTTTATAGGCAAGATTTTGAGGGAATGAAGTTCGGATACCAAAAGTTGGGACTTTACTCAACAACACAATGATCCACACGAACAAGTGGTTTTTTAGTTTAGTTCCTACCTTGAAACCCTCCAAGATGTGGCCTAGCCCTATCATGTTGACTATAGGGGAGGTATCGATGGTCATTTCCACTAGAATGATCAAGAGATAGAGTATTCTGAATCTAATAGATAGGGCTATTATGGTTTGCTAAAATAGTGGGAGACATTAAAATGATATAATAATAATTTATTAATCATAAATATATAAAGGTAATCAAGATAAATTACTAACTGCTAAATATTTATCTGATGTAGATTCAAAATGGAAATCACCAACACAACAAGTACTTTATCTCTGTGATCGATCATGGATAAATAAACCTTCCTGATCGGAAAAAACATCCAGGAGTGGTACAAGCGCTTGTACATAGTACAACGCCAAGAAAGGAAGTTATATGTGATGGAATACCCAAATCCTGCTGAACCTCCTCAGGGGGAAAGAAAGACAGAAAATGTTAAATGGAGAAATCATGTAGACAATTCCCTTGATGAACAATGCATCATGTTTTCATCCATGTCCAGGCAATCGCAAAAAATGAATGAGGATGAGGATGCCTACAAGATGCTTTCACATCTCCAAGAACATTATTAAGAGAGGGTTATGTAAGAAAGGTATGAGATCTAAAGTGTTATTTATAAGTGTAGGCTAGAATAAGGGCACCATGCTAGTCCTCATGTACTCATGATAATTGGGTATATTGAGAGGCTTGAAGCCATTGGGTTCGAACTGAACCAAGAACTAGAAGTGGATCTCATTCTTGACTCTTTACCGTCAAGCTTCTAGAATTTTATTGTAAATTATAATAGGATTGATATGACAATTTCACTCCCAGACCATTTGGATTTAGTTCTCTAAGCTGACAAGGACATGAAAAATTCCAAATCATCAGTCCTTATGGTGGACATGAAAAACAAGTGAAAGGCAAAGGGGTATAAATCCACTTCAAGTCCAAAGACACCAATCCATCATCCTTTAAAGAATCCAAAGATTCAACGGGAATTTAATGAGAAAGAATATTTCTTCTATGGATGTGGCCAGAATGGCCACTGGAAGAAGAATTGTAGAGCTGGGATGGAGAAGCAAGTTGATGATTCTACTTTAGGTATTTTTGTCATGGAATTAAATCTATCCTTATCTACAAGTTGGGTATTAGATATATCATGTGGATCACAGATTTTTATTCATATACAGGAACCATGTAGGATCAAGAAGATTTAAAAAGGTCAAGTGGATCTTTATGATGCAAAAGGTACAAGTCAGAAAGCCTTGGCAGTGGGAGAATATCACTTAACCTTGCCAAATAGTTTGGTTCTAGTTTTAGACAATTGCTATTATGTACCTTCTGTTACCAGAAACATTATCTATGTGTCGTGTCTACACAGTATGGGTTTTTATTTAAAGTTTGGATACAAATGTTGTCTATTTTTAGGGAAAACATATGTTATGCTATGGCACATCTTAAGAATGGTTTATATATGCTAGAACTGAAAAACTACGTAATGGAAATCAATGATAAAAAAAGCCAACATGACTCAAATAACACCCACCTATGGCAATTCAGGCTTTGTCATTTAAATAAGAAGCGAATACGAAAATTACATTAAAAAGGCTATCTATAATCGGCATAGTTAGAACCCTCCTGTGTATGTCAAGATTTTTTACAACGAATGATTACCAAAGCACCTTTCTCAGGAAAGGGGGAAAGAGCCAATGCAGTGCTAGAATTAATACATACTAATGTATATGGTCCATTTCTAGTAGAGTCAAGGGGTGGTTTTCTATATTTCATTACATTTACCAATTACTATAGTAGGTATGGCTATATATACATAATGCGGTATAAGTTAGATTCCTTTCAGATATTTAAGGAATACCAAAATGAAGTAGAAAACCAAATTGGTAAGAAGATAAAAGCACTTCGCTCAGACCGAGGAAGAGAATATCTTAACCAAGAATTCATTGATCACATGAAGGAGTGTAGGATAGTATCCGAACTCACTCCTCCTTATACACCATAATGGAATGGTGTTAGTGAAAAGAGGAATAGGACCTTCCTTCACATGGTCATATCAATGATGAGTCATGAAACCCTTCCATTATGCTTTTGGGTATACACCTTGCAGACAACCACGTATACCCTTAACTGAGTACGTACTAAAGATGCAGAAGGGATTCCATATCAGTAATGGTATGGAAGGAAACCCAACCTAACACACATGCATGTATGGTGGTGCGAAGCATTTTTCCAGACTTTACCAAGTGACAAATTAGCATCCAATAGCACTAACTGCATCTTTATAGGATATCCTATGGAAACTAGAGGATAATACCTATATAACTCTTTAGACAGAAAATTATTTGTTTCAAGATAAACCACATTTCTATAAAGGAAACATATTTCTATTGGAAATAGTGTGAGAAAGATTGACTTTGATGAATTTAATGCTCCAGATGCACATGAGATGGTAGAGGAACAATCTCCATAAGAGTAAGTCGAAGAAGAAGTTGTTCTAGAGACACAGATACTGCATAGGTCTACGTGAGAGGTTAGAGAACTAGAGCATTATGGTTTTCTTGTCACTGATTCTGGTGACAGATTAGTCCCTCAATATGATGAACCTTTAACCTACAAGGATGCAGTATAAGGAAATGAAGATGCTAAAAGGAAAGAATCCGTGAATTCTGAGATGGAGTCCATGTACAAAAATCTTGCTTGGATTTTTGTAGACCCTTCAACTGATGTAAAGACCATTGGATGAAAATGGGTATTCAAGAATAAGTTGTGCATGGATGGTGAGGTTAATACTTTTAAAGAAAGACGGGTTGGAAAGGGTTTCATGAAACGTCAAGGCATTGAATATGATGAAACTCTCTCACCAGTAGCAATGCTTAAATCCATCAGAATATTGCATGCAATAGCAACATTTCATGATTATGAAATTTGGAAAATGGATGTCAAAACTGATTTTCTAAATGGGAAGTTGGCTGAAGACGTCTATATGATTCATCCCGAAGGGTTTTTCAAGTCAATGTATTCCAATAAAGTATGAAACATGCAGAGATCCATTTATAGATTGAAGTAGGAATCAAGATCATGGAATGTTCATTTTGATGAGGCCATAAGAGATTTTTGTTTTATCAAAAAATGAAAGTGAGTCTTGTATCTATAAAAACGTAGAAGGGAATGCCATCGTTTTCTTAGTATTATATGTTTCGGATATATTAATTATGGGAAATGATGTGAAAGTCTTATAGTTTGGTAAGAAATGGTTAAATGAATGTTTCTCCATGAAAGAACTAGGTGAAACAATCTACATTATTGAGATCAAGATCTATCGAGATATATCTCATTGCCTTCTTGGGCAAAGTCAGAGTACATATATTGATACAGTACTCAAAATGTACAGTATCAAACTATCCAAGAGAAAATTGTTACATGTGTCACATGGTGTAAATATCTCCAAGAAAATGTGTCCACAAACACATAAGGATATTGAATGAATTAGTAGAGTCACTTATGCTTTGGCAGTGGGTTATATAATGTATGCCATGCTATGTACTAGGTTTGATGTCACCTTTGAGTTAAGCATGTTGGGTAGATATCAAACCAATCTAGGAGAACTGCATTGGATAGCTATTAAAACTATCCTAAAGTACTTGAGTAGTACTAAGGATATGTTCCTGGTGTTTGGAAGAGATGAGGAACTAGTTGTGAGGGGATACACTGATGCTAGTTTCCAAACAGATCATGATGATATGTAATCACAGTCATGCTACATATTTTTCCTGAATGGTGGTTGAGTAAGATGGAGAAGCTCAAAGCAAGGTGTTGTTTATGATTCTATAGTGGAGCCTGAATATATTGTAGTTTCTGATGCAGTAAAGGAAGCAGTCTGGATACGCAGTTTTATCTCAGACAATGGTTTTGTACCTATCAGTTCAGACCATGTATCAGTATATTGTGATAATATTGCTGCAATGGTTCTTCCCAAAGATCCCAAGTCTCAACAAATAACAATGAATATTCTTAAAAAGATTAATCTCTTGAGGGATTTTACTAAATGAGGTGAAGTGATAGTTAGCAGAGTAGCCACAAAGGACAACATGGCAGACCCGCTGACTAAAGCAGTCTCTTAGAAAAATCATGATTAACATGTGAGATCTAGCGGATTAAAACCTCTTTGCAGTTGGTTCTAGGGACACTGGGTGTGTTGAAAGTGGGTGATCTATAACCAACTTGTTTTGTAGTTTGATTGCCGCTACATTTATTCAGTTTGTTTTAATACATGTTTTTATCTTGCCATAATAGTATAGACACTTCCACATCCACTTTGATTATGGAAATTTCCTTAGATTACCTGTCGCATAAAAAGGTTATAGAAGATCTAAGACTATAATGAGAACCCTAAGATGCCATGACAATAATCTTAATGTAACGTCCTATGGTCTAGTTTGATCATTCTGAAAGGACACAGATGATGTGTGGCCATCAGGTGATGGGGGCTCAAAATTATTGAGACTTCATCTCATGAATTTGTCAGTTGATGGTATCTAGTAGTTGAGATCATGAGGAAAGTCCTGAATAATAGGAACGCAACAATCTTTAGGATTTATTGGCAATTCCTATATATGTACATGTGTAAAGGTCTTTTGAATTGAGATCATTGTCAATGGTTGTCATTTAATTATGTACTTTTTATGTAAGGTGAAAACCATGGTGACTATATCGTGGATAGGTTGTTTATATTGGGTATGTCAGGAATGGCATGGCATTGATTGAATGATCGAAGAAGGTTTTGTCGCTTTTGAGATTAGGAATAGATATCTCGGGCCTGGTTGATTAGGATGGTTTCACCTCCATTAAATCCATATACAAGGTAGTGGAAGGTAATACCATCGGGACAAATCAACAAAAAAATAATGAAAATAATGAATGAGGACACTAGTATGCATTCTGGTTTATTGAGATATCAATGACGAAGGGATTATATTACACGGACCATGTTCATAGGATGGCAGTCATTGATTTGACATTTCCTTACCTCTATAGGGGCCTCAATGGGTTTCCACACCCCGCTCTAGGTTGGTGGATATTATTCACTACTATTGAGGTATGGGCCTAGAGGGTCACACACAATAGCGCCTTGAAAATCTTTCATATTCTGGGAAAAGGAATTTAGAACTTGGTGGGACACGCCAATGGGTTCGAGCAATATCTAAGTTCTATGCATCACCAAAGAATAAATAAATAAATTAATTATTCATTTTTAGAATAATTTGTTGAATTTATTTATAACATTTATTTACAAGTTATATAATAAATACAAATATTAATATTATTAGAATGGATTTAAGAATACTATGTTCGTTTAATATTAGCAGGGGGAATGTGTCGAGTTAAAGACTCAAATTTATCACGTAATATATTTATATATTACCTGTAAGTGATAAATTATAAATATTATTTTTTTTTCATAATTTTATTTGTCATAAATAATTATTTATATCACTTATATAGATTATGTCTATTACATTGGGTCGGGAATCCATACTGCGTGTTTCAAACATTCCCAATATAAGCGAGAGAGAGGCTCTCCCATGTCTTTTATTCATATGTCAAGATTGAGAGCTTATCTCTCCTCCTGGAATCTAGAGATAGAGTCTCTCTAGAGAAGGAGGATCTTCATGTTCATCCATCTCAGATTGAGTCTTCTTCCATTGCGGTGTTCGTCACTGCGCTGATGTGATCGTCGAAGATCTGCGCTAGCACTCAGATCATGAATAATGGCGCATGATCATATTCATAGGGTGTGTGTGGGAGATCTAGAGGGATTCAACGTCAGAGTCTTGGAGAAATGATCACTGGTGTCCTGCGGTGGACTTGCACACGCTAATTCTGAAGAAGGTACATGTTCAGTTTATTTTTTGTGCTCTGTTTAAACCTTGTGAGATTCTCAGACCAAACCAGGACTAGATCACCAGAGATTACAGTGTTATGTCACTTCAGTGAAGTAGAAAATTCTAAATTCATGGCCCACCAGCTTCCGCTGCTCTGTCCTGGTACACAACACTGGGGTTGTCGGGACTCGCGAGGTTGGTGCGAAAAGGGCGTCATGAACCCCAGCTCATTCTGAACTATGAGTCACCAGGGGCATTATATGATTGATTCTTATGTCTTGTGTTGTTTTGGAATTGAGGGATGACAATGGAGGTGAGTCAGGTTATGTTGCAGCCCCACATGGGGTGGTGACCCTTGTGGATCCAATGTGCCCGGGTCAAGGCCCCCTTGGTGTCATGCCTTACTTGGGGCATGGCTCACCACCATGATGACTGGTTAGGAAAGGACACTAGTTCCTCTTTCAAGTATATTGTTGTTGTCTATGTTATGATTTGATTTTGGTTCATGTGAGTGTGTTGAAAAATGGGTTATTGGTACTTGGGAATTATCCTTTGCAGAAGGTAGTTTTGAGTTTTAAAAGTAAAATGATGGTTTTTGAAAAAGGATATTCTGGTGGTGTTTGTTCTTTACATGGCTTCCGAGCCAGTTGGTTTTGGTTTGAGGTGTTCCTCATTGTTGCTTCCTCGGTTTGATATTGTATTTGGTCTATGATTTTCATGTTGTTCATGAAATGCCACCCAAAAGGGTCCTCAATGTTCCTAGTGAGTCATGCCTTGTTTCGGATTATTCACGATTGTATCCTATCTTTTGTAGTGTTCGAGGATTTTTATCATCGGTGGAGTGAATTGAAGAGGTAGAGAAAGCCTTCAAGTTTTTGGGATCTCCTGAGGATATTAGAGCTCATGTTTTCTTGGGGTTTCTTGAGGGTCCTACCTTAGATCAGTGGAAGCTGGTTGTCCCATCATCGTAGGAAGTTGGGATGAAATGGACTGTTTTTATGGACACTTTCACCCAAAGGTTCATACCAGAGGAGGTGAAGTTGAGGAAAGTAGAATATATGTTGGATGTTCGGTAAGGCCAGCGGTCAGTAAAGTCTTACATTGACCATTTTAAATATTTCATACCCTATTACTTGGAAGCAGCGCCAAAATCTAAAGTAAAAAACCCATCTTTTGGTTTGGGATCATCATCCTGATATTGCATAGAATATACTCTCATCTGGTGAAACATATTTCTAAAAGTTGGTGGATGAGGCATTCATAGATGAGATGGTTTTTTGGGTGCATTCAATGGTTGTTGGTTGTCGTGAAGGTTACCCATCTGGTGAGTATGGTGTTCCAGGGGAACCGATTTCTGAAAAACTTTCTTTGTCAGCTATAACGTTTAGTTCTTCGGACTGTTCACTTGTATGTTTCCAGTGTGACCGGTTTGGTCACTCAAACACATCTTATTGTATTCCTCCAAAGAGTTTCTGCCACTGTGGCTTTTGGGGTCATTTGAAAAAGTGATGTAGGGGGTGTTGTCTGAAAAGGAAGCCTTATTCAGAGGATGTTTTTATTGACTTGGAGGCAAGAGATGCTTCAGCCACGAGAGCCCCAACCACAGGTCTCGGGATGAAGCTCACGCATAGTCAGGAGTGACATGGAGGGGGTGTGAAACCCAGCCTATTTTTTTAGTGTTGGGATGGAAATGTTTAACATATACTTGTTCTTATTAACTTGATTTTTTAAGTAATACGTTTACGGTAAGGGTTTGGTTAAAAAGATATCTTGTAATCCAAACAGTTGAGTCTATCTGAATGTGTCCTTTGAAAGTTTTCATTCTCCATTGAGTGTGTACTATCTCTGTGTAGGCTAGTTTTGGTTTTAACATTCGGCAGTGCTCGTTTAGAGATGATTGAGACTTTTAGGATTGGTTTATTGTGGTTTGGTTTATTTTTTAGTGTCCTGGTTCTAGTGTTGTTAGTGTCCAACTAGTATATGGATGTTCAGGTTTAACCCCAGTTGAGGTTTTTGGTTTCTAGAGTTTTGGGAATGTATTCTAGGTGAATCACGGTTACCACACGGTTATTCAATACTATGTGGCCCTAGCTAGGTGGGTAGAACCAACCGCATGAACAATGAAGAACAATGCATTAGGTGTCATAACTGTGCGGGTTGGTGTCATTATTGGGTAGAGGTGTTGGAAAAGTTGATTCACAATTTTGAAATAGTGTGGCCATGTTGTACGGGGCACCCATTCATTTGAGTAGATCGTGCACAGTTTGGAAAACCATGTGGCCAAACCGAGTGATTCATATACAAACTTTAAATGTTTAATTCAATTGTTCCTGGTTACAATGTGGGTGTTGTTTGGGGTTTATATTTTGTGTGTTGTAGTTATGTTCTTTTGGCAGGGATAACCCTCTCTTTCTCTCCCATCATCCACAATCATGCATTATGGATTTTTCTTGATCGGTTAGGTGTGACTTGTGGATTGAATAGTTATCCAAGGGTTTATGGTTTCCCATTGTTTTTTTTTCAGGTATTAACTTGATCTTCAGTTGACATTGGGCTAGGTGACTTTCTGGGTAAAAAAAGTGTCTGTGGTGGGGATAATTGTCACACCCCGACCATAGATACTTATTTATTTTATTCATTCCTCGATGTTGGTTATTTTGGTTGAGGTTCGGGTTCAGTTTCCAACAAAATTCCTTGTATTCTTGTGGTTTTGGGTTTCCTTTTATACCAATTATTAGTAATTCTTGTAGGTATTATGATAAAGTTGCATTCTGGGGAGTTTGTGACACCCACAATGTCACAACATTGTGTTTTAAACATTCATGGACCTTTGACTGAACTTCTCTGGTGTTTGGGGTGTAATTTGGCAGGTTTTTGACAATTTTTGGGGTCACATGGTTTTAGCATGGCCTGACCAAATTTTTCAACTAAACCATTCTATGTTGCAGGAGTTTCCAGTAGCCCTCACAAGGTTTTCACATGGTTTGATAAACCGTACATCCAAATCGTTCTGCCAATAGCGTGCTTTATAACTTTTGACGTGGATCTCCTATTTTTCTGATTCCACCTCTAAAATAAATCCCTATATGTTGGACATTGAACAGGGGCTCCTTCTCCTCCTTCCTACTTCGATTTGGTGCAATTTTGGGGAGCTTTTTCAAGAATGGTTAGGGATTCTTCATGTTTCCTTCACCGAATCTCCTCTCCTTCTCTTCCCCTCTTTGTTTCTTGGGTTTTTATTGGGGTTTCCTCCCTTTTCCAAAAACTAGGGGTAGGGTTGGCTCATGTGGTATGTTTTTCTTGTGTCTAGGGTGTGAGGATGGTATGCGGGGCTTTGATATCTCTTCCCTTGAAGTTTCATCGCATTCACACACCCTTGATGTATGTGTTTCCAAGATTTTATGTTCCATTGAAAAACATTGATGCTTGAACACTTTGGATTAATTTTTAAACATTTTTCTCACCTCCATAAGTATTATAGTTAGATTATTGTGTTTTTTTGGTAAAAAAGGATAGATATGGTGTTTAAAAGGATTCTTGATTATGTCTCTGTGTTGGTTCCTTGGAAGTGTTTGATAAAATTCCATTTGTTTTATAAAAAGTAAATTATGCACTTGTTGTATTGTTTGATCTTGTTTTTATATATGTTATTGGTTGAAACATGAATTGTAGAATTGAAGGTTATTTTGGATCCTATTAATGGATTCATTATTGATGTTGAAATGTTTTGGAAATGTCCTTCGGGTTTTTGAAATGTTTTTTAGAGATGTTGCAATTGTGTTGGTTTAAAGGGAAGTTGTATTTCTGAAAAAAAGTTTTTGGGTATTCTTATAGATCTTCAAAGGGTTTAATTGGATGTTCATGAATCCATGGGTGCACTTGGTTCAAACATGGGTTGGCATTCAAGTGAAAATGACACTTAAAAATAATGTTACACATACACATTGATTTATCAAATATTGTCTCTTCTCTCTTCTATTATCATCCTTCTAAAATGGATCTTGATTTATAAAAATTGTATTGGTATTTAATTTGGCTTTAAATTGAATTTTTTCCTTATAAATATGATCCATGGGGAATTTTGTGACACGGTTGGTTTTAAATGGTTTAATGAACCGTTTGTCTCTATTTACATGGAAATGGGTTTAGAAATGAATTGGATATACTTTTGTAAATGTATTTGGGTGTGTAATATTGATGGCCCATTGGGCATTGTACATTTAAAGCTGATGTTTTTTGTTGATTTTAGAAAAGAATGTGATTCAGAAAATGTGAATGCCTGGTGGGAAACTTTGATCATTTTATGAAATGGTTTGGATGTTAGATGGTTTGACATCCCGGTTGGAACTTTGTTCATATGAAATGATTGAATGTTTATTTGTGGGGCTCTATTATCAAGGGTGACCATTTATGGGTGAAAATATTGGAAGCATTCTTGTTTGGGGTGGGAAAGTATGGTGAGATGAGTCATGCGTGCAAGGTCCTTCCTACTTACACAGTATTATTATCAACACCATGGGTTATAAGGAGTTTTTTATATGATTGAGTGATAGTTGTTGATAAACCCCAATTACATGGGTTGGTAACCCCTGCTTTTTGTTAGGACAGATGGACTTCGACACAGGATTTTTCAGATTGGATGGCCAGTTGGTTATATACATTGAAGCTTCACCATACACCGACAGGTGGTTCCAAAACGGAGTATGTCCCGGGGTCTTCTAAGGATGTTTAGGATCACCCATGGTTACTATCTATATTGCCTGTTTATTTTTTTCTACATTGAATCTTTGTTTGTTCAGTTAATTTATTTTCATCATAGCCCTGGTATTGTTGATTTTTTTATTTAAAATGAAATATTTATTTTTATTAGGAATCATTGTGTGCATGGATTAAAATATGGGTATGAAATTTTTTTATTTTTAAAAATAATGAAAAACTATTTTTATATACTTATTTTCAAACTAGTTTTAATAGATTGTTTAGGGAAAAGAAACACATAGAATCTTTGGGGATTGCCTACTAATATGTCTAGATCACACTCAAACTGTACCATTCAGTGTCGGTAGACATGAAATATTTTGCAGGTTCAGATTTTGTTCATGTTTTTATGGTTCGAGTATCTCTTGGAGCAGAGTAGTCTTATGGTTGGAGGTGACAAGAGGTCACACAGATATCGTTCTAGTGGATAGACATTTTATTTTTATGTAGTTTCTGGTCATTTCAGTGTTAGTTTTATTTAGTAGTATTCATATTGGACCAAATTTTTCTTTTATTGAGATTCAGTTGGGGTTAGCTCTGCTGTGTTTTCAATATTGTATATTTTGATTCAATTATTAACAGGATAAATCATTCCCTCTTGTTTTATTTTGATGCCCGACACTTGTTTCTAGCCTGTGGGGATCGAGAACACCCTTCGGGCCATGTTGCGGACCTGGTTGGTTGTCGGTTGAGATGGCATCTTAATTTGTCCATGACAAAAACAATATATCCAATTTATTACATGACAAATCAATCATTCTTACAACTCTTCTGGATGAATTCATCTTGAATATAAACAATGTAACAGTGGAAAAAATAATTGAAAAGGATGGTATGCATGATCTATTGCAAACATGATGAACTATTTAACTCCATCTCCATACACCTTTGTTATATCATCCATCCATTTTCAATTCATATTTGTCCTCTATGGTTTAATAATATTTATTTTATATAAAAAATAAACAAATTCACATAAGGTATGAATATAATGTATTTATACATTTATATTTAAATGAAGTATTATAATTTAAGTGCATGAATGATCTATTTTGGAAATATGTACATTTCTGAAACATGTTTAAGGTCACAACTATAAATCTAGTACTTAATTTCCTCAAAAGGCAAATTCTTCCCTTTTTAACTCTATATCTGTCATTCATTTGTTTTTCATTATTCCAACCCTATTGTTTCCACATTTATTTCCCAATAAAAATAACTATTAAGAATTACATCATAAATATGTTTTAATTAAATCAAATTTTATTCATTATGAATCAAATAATATTCTATGTGAGAAATTAATCAATAGATACCTCCCTAAGAGACAATATAATACAACTATATCAAATTCTTAAGTAAAAATAAATGGAGTATACAGAAACATTGGAAATTGTATTAATAATATGAATAAATAATGTGAATAAATCACATGTTTATAATATGTATATATACGTTCGTGAATGTATCGTCTACGTAAAATGTTAATAATATTGTGTTTTCACATTCTAATACCATGTGAGGAAATCAAAATTAATGGAATGTGTAATACACATGTGAGTGTAAATCATATAGAGAGATGACCAATTAATTTCCATGCACACTCAATTATTAGAATACAACTGAACTATATTGATCCTTATATACTCCATATGAACCAAAAATTAAAACAAACTACTCCAGGCCCAAAATACACAATTGTTCCAAAGCCCTACCCATATATATTACATATATATATGTATATGTGTGTGTGTGTGTGGGGTGGGGGGTATATACATATATAACGATATATATATATTCTTATATAAAAAATTTTATATTACATATGTGCATGTGCCTGCCCACATATATTTTATACATGCATATAGTATCAATAAATTAAATAAAAAATAGAAATATGGTATATATATGTGATTTTAGTATGGGAATGTTTCATGTTAATTATCAACAACAAAATAAAATAAAATAATTTTTATTTTCGTGTAAATGTTTCCATTAGTAATTTTAAAATTTAATATGAAATTCTACCAATAATATGTTATGATCAATTGTCAAACTTGAAAATTTAAATGCAACCAAACAGAGAGTAACCAATCCCTTTGGACATCGAAATAGTGATCATATGACACACAGGTAAGAAACTATAGCATGCAAACATGAATGGGGGTTATATGATACATGTATGGGAAAACATTACTAAAACCACGACATAATGATATAAGAACTAAAAATTAGTAGAAAGATTCATATACCTTGGTTATTGAGTGCATCAATTGTTTTCCTGAAGTTCGAGTTGGAGAAATGAAAAAGGATTAGTTCTGTAAGATCTTAAACATCGTGAGTTATGGGGTTCCCTATCATGGTTACATTTATAAGTCTAGAAATCTTTTATCCACACATTCTAAAATGAAATGATAAATATATGTTTCTCAGCTTTAAAATTGAATGAGTTGGTAAAATCTATATTCATCTATCCATTTTGGAAAGTGATGATAAAAACATATAAAATAAATTTAAAAAATATTAAAATATGTATATATTAAAAATGAATAACCTATAAAAAGTGAAAATTATTTACATTATTAAGGAATAAATAATATTAAATTCATGAATCTTATAATTGATAGAAATTTAATAACTAAAAAATTATACTTAAAAAACATTAAAAAATAAATAAGATTTATTAATTATATAAATTATTAAATAAAATAAAAATGAATATATATGAAAATGAAGATGAATAAATATTAATTATGTAAATTACAACTATTTTAAAAAAATTAAATTTTAATATATAATTATGTGTAAAATACATTAAAAATGAATAAATTACAAAATAAATAAATAAATATAAAAAATGAATACAATAGTAATAAAAGTAAAAAATAGTTAACATTATTTGTGAATAAATAATATTAAATAATATTAAATGAATAAATTCTAAAAAAGAGTGGAAACTATTAACTAATAAATTCAATTGATTGCAACAATACTAAAAAATAAATAAGACGTGTTAATTATATATATTATTAAAATAAATTAAAAATGAATATATGTCTAAATAAAAATTAATATATATAAATTATATAAATAACAACCACATTTTAAAAAATAATATTTAACAATAAATATTTAGAAATAAATAATAAAAATGGAAAAAATTACATAAATTACAATCATTTGAAAAATAATTAAGATTACTAAAGAACAAAAAATGATAATTTGTAAAAATATTAAAAATTAATAAACAGTATATATTGATTAAAAAACAGTTAGTGATTAGAAACATAATACATACTAAATATAATATGATAATAAATAAAAATATAAAATAAACATTTAAAATTGAATAAATTACAGAAATATTATGTGTGTGTGTGTGTTTTTATATAAAATTGCATTAATTACTTATATGTGTGTGTGAAATTAGAGTAAAATAAGTTTTATGTATGTTAAATTGAAAAAACATATGACATTTTTCTAAACATCCATTACCAGATATCAATTAGTAAATATTTCTACTTACTATTAATTCTTAATCATAATCCATTTTCACTATATATATGACTTATTTAATGAAATACACATTTTTTCTTATATAAATCTTTTTTACGAAAATATTATTTTTATTGGTATATATATATGAATATATATCTATATTAAAATATTAAATTCCTAAATGGATTAATCTTTCTCAAAAGATCTTATTTTTTAATTGAATAACACAATAAATGGTGTGATATGTTTTGAATAGATGTTGGAGGTGGTAGACAACCTGACTCTTGAGACAGAAACACACCTAGTGAACTATCTAACCTCAAAGAAGAGAAAGGTGACCAAATTCAAGGAGTTTTTCACTGTATGTAATTAGTGTTGATTTTAGTGGATTCCGATTTGCTTGATACTAGTATTTATGTTTCATATACCTGTGATTTTTTTGCTAAGTTAGCTAAACTATAATATTTCATATAGTGTATTGTGAAATATATATTTTCCACATGTTAAGCCACTATTAATACCACCTTTTTTTAATGTAATTTCATTTTTTTAAGCTATTAGAGAGAAAACAAATATTTCAAAGAGCCAGGCACTAGTGTAAATGAGGATGGTGATATATTTATTTATAGTCCAAGTGTAAATAATAGATTTGATTGACCTAGATGATAATTCATATCCAGGAATTGAGTTCCCACAACCTATGAACACCATTATTGGAGTTGAAGATGAAGGGAAGTTCACCGACATTTAGTTTCCATCTCCTCTTCTCCAAAAGAGCTATAATTCCATGAAATATGATAATAATGAAAATAATATGGGGGAAATCCCAAAACATTATAGGTTCATTTTTTGTGGAAAAGTATTTTTTAGTGCCTTAGATAGAATCCACTTCCCCCAATATATTTGGGTTGAATAAACGTCTATACATATTTGCACAGTCTAATTACAACACCACTTGGGGGGTTATCTAGTGTTTTATTATTTTAGTTCAATTCAGAGAATTTAAATATTCCCATTTAAAATCATGGTTTTATTAATTAATTTCTAGAAAAAAATAAGTAATTTATTCCATATAGAAATCAACAGGTCTACACATGGTTGTTTAGTTTAAATAGTGGCCAACAATATGAGCTATAAGATTTATATTATTGGATTAAACTCTTTAACGCCTAAAAATGTTATCTAATTACATAGATATTAATCTTATGTATTATAATTTTGTTTTACATATTTATATTTTTTTTAGCATATTCATCAAGAAATCATGGATCATTCAAAAAGTGATCAAAGAGAGTGTATTTCCTGAACATAAATAAATAATGCTTATGAATCATTGTAGTACATCTTCAATTATATACTTTTTATAATGGTACCCATATTTTTTTCAATTATGCTATAGTATTAGTGGATTTAAATGATAAAACATGGTTTTGGAAGTGCTAAGTTTCATTTAGTATACGTTTTTAATAATATTGGTAAGTGAAACTACATGAATTTATATCTGTTGAACTAGAAACATGTAATTTTAAACTAAAATTTCATGTAGATTCCATTACAAATTTGGTGAATTTTATAAGTTTTTTATATTGTACCGAGTGATAATATATTACTGAACAATATTTTTACCCTCCTAATTGATTTTTTAATACTATATTTCAAAATCATTTTGTTCTAATGAGTTAAAATGGTTCCACCACCTAAGGATTCAACATTGGGTGCAATGATAATAATTACTAAACTTTTTTACAGACTATAACCTCTCCCCCTAAAAAATTATTATTCTCAAATAATGACATATAAATAATCTCAACATATTGTATTTGTTTTTACTTTTTTTATTGTTTTTTGTTTAAAAAAATTTAACAAAAATGAAGACCCTCCTAGCGATGAGTGAATTTTTGTTTTAAGAAATTTCATTGATACATAAAATATTAATAATTCATGATTAGTGACTTATCATGAATATTGATTTTATATTGATTCAGTCTATGAACTAGAAATGGGTGTGTGATTGAAAAGATATGTGTGGAATTAAAAATATAACTTGATGAAAGTACACATTTATACTTGAACCTATTAACATTTGATTTTTTAAATGTAACTCATTAGATATATAAATCATATTATAGTAATATAAGTCTTTGAAACATGAGTAAAATTAGAAATTGAGATCTCATTGTGACTCTTTGAGATAAATGGCACACTGTGTGAGAGTAAAAAAAATAAAAACCAATTATAAACTTAATAACTTCTTTTCACAGTGATGACTAAGAAAAATTCACATAAAGAGCCTAATTTTCAAATATAAAATCATTATGGTGAGGGAGATATTGAACCCATATGCGGAAGGAGAAAATTGGATTATAGAAAATCATTTGAGTTGTATTAATGAGGTTGAACATGAATGTTCAGTTCAAGGAACATGTGAGAGCGTGATATTTGAATCTAATTCTTGTTAAATATTCTATTTCACATAAATATAACATGTTTTTACTCCTAGAATTGGAACTCGATCTAGATTAATATAGGGACAATGATTCCAAATGAAAATTTTCATTACATTTTCAGTAACGGATTATTTTTCTTCTTCTTTTATTTTTAGACTCTGTATTTTAAATTATGGAGAGAAAATCATTTTTAGGAATTATTCTAGTGGAATCAAGTATATTTCCCTTGAGTGAAATATTTTAAGAATAGGATATATTGATGTGACCATTACTTAGGTAAATATTTCTACATCATTTTTGAGGATTTATTGAGTGTTTTAAACTGAAATTGTATTATAGTTAGTGAATATTTGAGTGTTGGATAATCTATGGTGAAATTTGAAAATAAATGAATTTTATGATTAAATTAAGATTCACCCTTAAATGATTTAATATTATATTTTTTAACTTATTTATTAGTTATGATCAATTATTTGTGTTGTTTTTGATGAATTTCCATTAAAATAATACTTTGATGGTTTTTTGGGATTTGGTATTTTTAGAATCAATTCATTCATAAATCTGATCTTATATTTTGATCATAATATTAGAATTAATTATTTTATTTAAAAAAATTATGTTTTAATTTGGTGGTGAATGTTTTTTATTTTTATGTTTTAATTAATTATTTTCTTTCAATTTATATTACATTTTTAGTGAGGTGACCATGTGGTAGGTACATCGACAACATGAGAAATGGACATATAGTTTCTTGAGCTACCTGAAGAACAAAACTCAAAATATTTTTCTTATATCAACTGACCGCAAGTAAAAATGAAGATAACTTGCAGGAAACTTATATATGTAAATAAGTAGTTATTCCAAGTGACCTCGAAGAAGAGTTTCTAAGTGACCCTGAGTGTAACGACCAATAACATTATAAATGAAATTTACCTTATTATAATTGTGTTTTATATTATAAAACACATAGATCCTATATAGAAGCTAATAAATACATTATTTTTATAAATTAAGAATGCAACATGTGGTATTTATTGAAATTAAGGTACCTATACAAATGGAAGAACAACATGACCATTGGAGTAGTAATATGAACATTATGAATAGTAAACCAGCCAATAAAATAGCAACGTTACCTATGAAAGAAAACAATAAAATTTAGGTATCTTATGAAAGAAAATAAAATATTTTTATACCATGGAAGAAGTAAATGATTATTTTAAAAATGATAAATTAAGTATTAGTATTTGTATGAAGCATAACTGTTCATTTTAAATATTATAATTAATAAAATAATTTAAAATAAAATTTATCTTCATAAAATATATTTATAAATTAATATTTTTAACTTTAATTATAAGATAAATTTATGAGACATTAATTACTTTTTCAAAGTGTCATTAAATTATTCATAAATTTAAAATTGGTATTTTTTGAATAAATGATAATTTTAACTAAAAATTAAAATTACCATATTTAAAAAATTAATATCTTAAAATAGTTTATTTTTTATAATTCTCCACATCAAAATATAATTATGTTGTATTTGTGGGATTTTCTAAAATAGTTTAATTTTTATGAATAGTGAAATATTGTAATTTACGGTATTTAACAAATAAATGAATTATTGTGTCATGGATGATGTATGGAGGTAGTATGTAACCATTGGTTTTAAACAAATGGATTATTTTATTTTATTTACTCATCATAATTGTCACTTTCAATCCTCCCACTAAAAATACCACCCACCACCTATTCTACTCACACTTTCTATGCCCTGGAGCTTGCTTATATTCTGCCCAATTAATCTAAAAATTAATATTCTCTATGTTAGGGTCTTTATGGTCTCACTAAAATAACAACACCATGTTCCATAAGGAGGTTCCCAAGGAGATGACACTGAAGATGTAATATCCTTCAGCTTTCTCTTTTAAAATTATTTATTTCTTCTACCTCATCCTTTACTCCACATTCTAAGGTTACATGATAAAAAATATAATATAAATATATAATTTAATGTTATTGTGTTAATTTAATATCAATCATTAATTCCATTACATTTTTATTTTAATCTAAAAATGAAAACATCTTTTGTGAGTTGTTGATTCATCGCATTCATGAATGAAGAGTTTCCGTTTTCTAATACCGCCTTCAAGGATTGTAATAAAACAATTATAATGGTTGAAATATATTTTAAAATTTATATTAAAACTTTTTTACGTTATATAACTAATATATGTACATAATATTAAACAACAAAACAAATCATGTTCATGACAATTCAAAGACCGCCAAAATAAAATAACGTTCATCATTAAAATTTTATTTATGAATCATCCTTATATATAATAGAATATTATGTATGAGAAAGGGTAAAATTATGGAATTATATAAATACCATTTCATTCCAACTTTGGAGTTTTTCTTTCATTTGATAAGAACTCCCATAATCAAACCTGAGGGAACTGATCATGAAATCCCTGAAACAAAAGCTCCCAGAATGACAAAATTAAAAACTATAACTCAATGAAATGAACATAAGTGAGCCTAATAAAAATATAACAAATAATATATATTTTGAAGATGTTAAGTATTAAATTATTTATTAATTTAATTTTATAATCTAGGATAATGAGTACAATTTTATAACCGTTTCAGACATAAGTTAAGGGATTCTCTCCGAGCCTTCATTTTTTCCTTCGTGTTATGGTTTCTGCATCTTTAACCCAATTTAATTCATTATTTTTATTATATAATCCTCTTAAATTTTATGTTTTTTTTCTAAACGTATATACCTAGCTCAATTATACATTAATTTATGTGGAAATATATGTTTTATAAGGTTCCCTTCTCAATTCCTCCCGACAAGAAATCCCGATTAAAGAGAACATGCAAATTTAATACCCATTTTCAAGTACTATACATAATCTATTTTAATCCCCCATTAATTTTTTACAATTAAATTATTTTATCATAAGAGTCTATCTTAGTTCAACTATGTTCATTATACTAATAATTACATATTTTTTTCTTTAAATATTATTTATTATTTTCCTTAAACCACAATAAAGTTTCTCATTTCTACTGTTTATTAATAACTATTTTTACATGTTTTGATTCATTTTATAAATAAATTTTCATGATATAGGCCTCTTTTCCTTTATGAGTTTCCATGTATTATATAAATCCACTCTTTGATATACACCATTATGATACACCCATTTATTATGCCTTATGACATGATTACGATACCAATTCCATTACATGGGTAACCATTATGTTTATTCCTTATGTATGATTCTTCATGTGTAACAAATGTTCATGAACATGTTATGATGGGTGTGCCCATATATCACTCAAAATCATAGGGTAATGTTTTGTCCAATAGGGTGTCATATTGGGATAGGGAGTAAACTTGATTCCTTTATAGGAAATTTTCCACCATGTGATATAATCTTTATAGTTATCCTTGAATCATGTTTATGTCATGTTATAATTTTTCAATACATTCCTTTGACTCCGTTATTATAAGATCCCATATTAAATTTTTTATACTCTTATATTTTTATTCATGTTCCATGCCATTTTATATCATCCCCGTATACCTTCTTACTCATGCTCTATGCTTTATTTCAATGTTTTACTATGATTTTTATCTCATACCTTTTGGAGATGTATTACATAAGTTTTTCTATGTATATTTAGGATCTAAATGGAATTTAGGATCTCCTTATGTAAGATTAATATAACAATATTCTATTCTAGTTCCATGTTTTTAGTTTTATGTACCAAATATTCCAAAGACACCATAATTTATGATCCGTGGTTAGTATTTGATGGTTAATTAGGCTTAAAGTCATGTAATAATATATGTAAAATTCTATAGCCATTATAGTTTGTATTATAGTATAGTCTAGTTATTTTTGGTGATTAGGACTATAGACATTTACTAAGAACCCTAGGGATAATTTGATCATAATGGATAACAGTGATCAAAACATATGGAATCACATGTTAGGATATACATTCTATTTATAATTTTATCCTTATATGTTGAATGTTTCTTTTTTATATTATTATTAGATAGGCATTCAAGTTCCCCTAATTCTACATTATTTTTCCATGTTAACGGTCAGAAATTGGAGAACCCATACCAATAGTCAATGTGATATGAAATGTAAATATTTCCATAATAAAATGCCAAATACAATTGTAATGGGGGCTCAAAACATCATGACATTACTAGCACAACGTGGTCATGTTAAGAAAAATAACATGAATCACATGGAGTTCCCTAATTCGATAATAAATATAAATTGGTTGTAGAATACTTTATGGGACAAATACCTTCTATCATTAGTAGATATTCTAATCCCCCCATCACGAAAAAATATATTAAATCCATTGAGAAGATATTATCTGTCTTGTAATACCCAGTAGAAGATAAAGTTCAGGTGGTGGACTATCGTTTAGAAGATAAAGATGGTTGGAGGTGGACACTAGTAAAAAAGACAATGCCTAAGGTGGAAATTGATTCCATGGAATGGTAATCATTCTTGACGATCATTTCAGATAAATATTTCCCTGATCACTCTATCTTATCATGGACATGCATTTCCATGGGTTAAAGAAATATAATGATGAGTCAATTGGGACATGTGAGGAATCCTTTAAAAGTTTATAAATATACGCCTCTATGATTTTCAAGAAAATTAGATGTAAGTTGGATAACTTCTTTAGTGAACTAAATATGAGTCTACAAAAATATTTGTTAATTAGGTAATTTGATATCTATTAAAAGATTCTCTGTTGCACTATTAAGATAGAAATAGAGATCATAGATTCTCATTTGTCTCATGGGATTTAAGATAAACAGTGAAAAATGTAGTTTAATATGGGAGGTTCAAAAAATAAATATCGCAAGAACCAATATGAAAAAGGTATGTGAAGAATCATCTTGGGAACTGCCAACAGGGAACCAAAAGAAGATTAAAATGTGGAAAAATACGGTATATAGATAATAAATTTTGAAGGGATATGAAGAATCACAGAAATGTGGAATACGAAAGGAATGTTAAGATCAACACTCAGCCTATATTGTAGTATTTCAACTGTAAGGAACCTATGTATTATGAGACCCAATGACCTATGATAATGGTTGTTAGAGGCAGTTAACAACAACCTCAATGGAAGAATGGAAGGGAATAAGCTATCATTACCATTGATGTACATCATTTTAATTATGTTGGGTTTGGAATGAAGTTTATTCATGAAATAATAGAAAGTTTATTATTTGATTATGGTTCTATAAATTCTTTAATATCTTGCATGTTTAGTATAACCATTAATACACCACCTCAAAATATAGTGGTTTAGTTAGATTTATGAATAAAAAATTGAGAAATTATTTTATCCAATGTATATAACACCTCCCTGGTTAATGTTTGTTTATTGAACCACCCAAAAAATATTTTCATCCTTCCTTCGGTGGACATTGATTCTATATTGGGTATATATTAACCAACTTTATATAAATATAACATCATTTGTCAAGAAAGGGATATCACTCTTTACATCCCAAGGAATCCTATAATTTTTTACAATTGTAAGGAGGTGGATGAATATCATTTTGAATCTCAATATAATTAATAGATATTATTCCATATGATAAAGAATATTTGCTTCAAATTATTTAGTCAATGTAGAGAATCATGCATGAAGACATACCTTTTTTAAGGGACTACATAGATATGTTCCCCTAAGAATTTCATGGACTTCCTCCCAAAAAAGAGGTTGAGTATTTGATTGAACATATACCTAGATCTCATTGTATATCAAATACACCAAATCTAATGGAAACTATTGAGTTAGAGGTATTAAATATGAAATTATAAGAAAATATATATAAGGATTTTATACACCCAAGTGCTTCACCATTGGTAGTGCCAGTCCTCTTCATCAAGAATAAAGATGGATAAATGCGTCTCTACATTGACTATCAGGAGATCAATGAAATCATGATAAATAAAAATTATTCCCATCAATGGATAGATGACTTTCTTGATAAACTACATAGGGATAAGTATTTCTCTAATATGAACTTCAATCAGGATATCAATAATTAAAGCAAAATAAAGATGATATTCCAAAAGAATAAATTAAAACAAGTTATAGACAATATGAGTTCATAGTGACACCCTTGAAAAACAATAATTCTCAATTATTTTCATGAAATTAATGAATATATTCTTTATAGATTACATTGAAAATTTTGTGGTAGAATTTCTCGATGATATTCTGATATTATCCAAAAGAATGGAGGAGCATGATGAGTATTTGAAAATATTTTTAAAGACATTGTGAAGGGAAAAACTCTATTCATTGTATTTTAAATGAGATTCATGGACGAATGAAGTATCATTATTGAGGAATGTTATCACTAGAAAATGAACGTATATGGACCCTTTCAAGAAAATGTTAATCAAATAGTAGCCCACACCAACATTTGTAAGAGAAATCAACTGTTTGTTTTGTTCTAGATGGGTTTTACCGAATATTTTTTAAAAACATATCCTGATCTTAAAACCCACTTACCATGCTGAATTGAAATGCAGTAAAGTT
Source organism: Viscum album (assembly GCA_963277665.1). Lineage (NCBI taxonomy): Eukaryota > Viridiplantae > Streptophyta > Magnoliopsida > Santalales > Viscaceae > Viscum > Viscum album. The sequence continues at coordinate 1,359,239,905 of OY728162.1, read as the reverse complement.
TATTCGGACCAATGAATGTGAAAACTACTTCAAGGTGTTGAAAAGAGGCGTATCACTGCACTAGTACCCACACTTAGGAAAAGTTGGGAACTCTTTATGGTATACAGTGATGCTTCAATAATGTATTAGGTTTTTGACTAATGAAAAATTATAAAGTGATATAATATGCCTTAAATTAGTTGAAAATCAATGAGAAAAACCACCTCATGCATGATCTGGAGTTGGTAGTTTTGATCTTCACATTAGAAATCTGGTGGCATTATCTCTATGGGGCGAAGCATGAGATATATGATGATCATAAGAGACTTTAATATATATTCCCAGTGATGTACTGTAATATCCACTAGTTATGTTGGTTTGATATCATCACAAATTTTGACTACTCATTCCACTATCATCCTAGTAAATCCAATAATGTGGAGATTGATCTATGTAGAAAAGATACTGAAATTTTGTCAATGATAATAATTGAGAATGATAAAATCATCCTTGAATTCCAAAGGTTGGACATGATAAGCATTAAATAATGAACATAATCACCCTTTCTATGCTTTCCTTTCCCCTGGATATAACAACAGGTTTTATGTAATAAAAAAAGGTGAATATCTTTATGTGAGATGTTTAATGTCATTAACCATGATTAGAAGATTATGTTCCGTGTTTCCAAATACACTAAACTAATAGTGTTTTTGGGTGCTTGTTTTTTTAATGTGTTATGTATTCTAAAAAAGTAATGTAATTTACATGTTCTTCAAGATTGGTTCTCTACAGTTGGTATTAGAGCGAAGGTTTAGTCAACCATTGGAAAATATGATGAGAATGCATTGGTGAGACCCATAAGGATATTTCTATGGTATGTCTTTGGATATCCCTAAGGTTAAGAGTAGTATAGGTTATAGTCTAAGAATTTTGATAATGATCATGATTAACCTAGGATTAGACGTAAGATGTTAGAGATTGGAAGTACCCCCCTTGATTATATTTTTTTTCCAACTATGATTTTTTCCTCTCACACTATACATTTTTGCGTTTTAAAAAATGGTAGGAAACATGAAGATTCATGTTAATAGAGAATATGATGGACAATGTAATGATATTCATAATGAGAAACCAAATAAAATGGTATTTGTAAGATGAAACATTTTTATTATTCCTAATGACATATCTTATAATATGATCTATAATCTCAACTTTGGTAAGTTTCCTGACTTAGTGAATAAGAGAAAGATGGAGTTTCATGATGATCATAGCAGAAATAATGTTCAATTTCCCTCATGTAAATCTTGTGGGAAGAGGAATCGAGGATAATTTTTCAAAGGAACCATAAAAGTAATTGGATGTGGAAATGAATGATGAAAATCCAGTACTTGCAAGAGAAAATGTTTAGTTAACAAAATGGTTAAGGAGAGTGGTACTACTAAGACGTCAACAATGATTAATTGTTTTAAATGTGAAACATACGCATATTATGCAAACCAATTCCCTATGGAAAATTATCATTAAAAGAATCAACATGGTTTTAAAGGTAGTATTTATGTTGATGATGATGAAGAGACTATAAATGATATATGATATGAAATATGTGTCGAGGAATACAACGATGATTCCCAGTCAATGGTTTAAGAAGACAGTGAAATGATTACATGTTTATTAAGAATAATGTATGGTTGTGTTGAACAAATAGAAATATAAGGATTGTTACTCTATTGTTTTTCCTTGAGTATTTGAATGTATATGTTCAATAGTACCGGTAATTATGAAAAATGACTGAAATATTTTTGGAAAGTAGATGATACGTGCATAGTGAAGGGACAAGAAAAAAAATACTATGTTTGAATGTATTAATGATCTTATTACTGATAAAAGGACAAAGTTATATCAGGGATTGTGTATATTGAATTTTGGTTTTATTTATTGTATGGAAATAGTTAATTTTGATGAAATTCATGTTTTAACTAAGGTTCTATGGTAATATATGTCATAATAATATTTCAATAGGATGTATGATGAATTCCTTCAATTGTCTGGAATGTTTCCAAAAATATATATCTTATGATATATGGGGGATAAATGATGGTATTCACATTCTTCTAATATGAAATTTATGGTAATTGTCTTCCTTTTACTGTGAGATTTGACCGAAGTATTGTTCAATAATCTTAATGGATGGAATTGATTAAGTTGGAGACAAGAAAATATTTTTTATGGTAGGAAATTTTTTTATATTATTTTGGGATTGTTATAATAGTATGGTTTTATAAAAAGGAAAACCCGCAAGATAGGCGACAACCCATAGCGTCGGACAAAGTTATGGGAATCAATCCCACAACCAAACTCTGACATGCCTCTATCACCTTTCAAATGCTTAAAGAAAGTCCCTGGTATTAAAAATTAGTTTTATTTTATTAAGCATTATGACAGATGAAGTATAAGTCAATTTTTGGAACCATATACGATTAATCTCACAATAGATGGACTTAGGTATATTTAAATACATGTGATAACGTTTATTGTGATTGAGATAGATGGAATGACCTATCATTCTACCACATGATCAACAAACACTTCATGAAAGACCAATTAAACATAATTCCTTTAAAAAATTGATGAAGTAGAAAGTCTTAATGGAATAACAAACCATGATTTTACACTAATATATAGTTAGTATTTATTTATATGGAAAAATTATTCAACTTTAGGGAAATGATCTTGAAAATGAAAAATGATATCCTACTACATTCTTATTCGACGAATCAGGTGGTCCCATAAAACATCGTAGATTTATGACCTTATGATTGTAATATTTATCCAAGCCATGTTTTCTACCACTCATGACTAGAACATGATGGTTATATTTCTTTTTTCTATCCATGTTTTCATATCCCACATATGTTCTCCTATGTGGAAACTCATTTATGAGTTTCATTGGTTAACCATTACATTTCTAACATTCCATTTTAAATTGATGTCTTAGTATCCCTTTTTACATTGTGGGTTCCCATAGAAGATATTTTAAAGTTGAAAATCATTTCTAACCCCGACAACGTTTTAGGGAGAAATTCATTTAAAGGGGGGAATAATGTAACACCCAAAGATTTTATGAGATATATTAATTAAATTTCATTGATGACTTTATTTTTATGCTAAACCGAGATTTTCATTCGCTATACACCACACCGTATTAGCCTGCAGTATATGCAACACTATTATTGGCTTGTCTTGCACACAATTTAAAATTATTTTTATAGAACTCATTTTACTCAACAATAAGAAAAGATTGTGTACAATGTAAAAATAAAATATGTATAGATTATGTTATACACAACACCAAATGAATCTTACACTATAAGAAATATTAACATGGCTTGTGTTACATGCAAGAGTGACCTTCCTTGATAGCTTGTGTTGTACAAGATACCAAGAATCACTAAAAATGATATATTATTAAAATGGGATATAAACAAGTAATTATGAATAATATTAACCACATTTTTTATTTTATAACATTATCATTCATCTTACTCATTTTCTATAACATTTTATGATAACAAATTAATTGTTTTGGAAAAAAGAAGTATTTTTCAAAAAATGCAGTTTATCTTCCTTTTGATAGAGCACCCATTTTAAATAAGTCTTTTCACATGTTTATAAGTTCAATTTTACAAAATAAACTTCTTATTTTTAATCTTCATATAAATGTTTATTTTGGATAAATTTTTGATATTTTCCTGACAACTTTTGTATTTTGATGAATTGTAAAAATACGTTAAATGTTACTCGAGAACAACTTTTTTCATCGAGATAATTTATATAGTTAAATTATAATATATAATGGTTTTAAAGTATAAATCGAATTTATTTTTAACATTTATTATAATTTAATTCATTAGTATTAATTTTACATTTATTTCATAGGTTAAAAAATTTCAATCTTTTGATATGTTTTAACTATTAAAACTCATTATCTCATTTCAAAAATGGGATTAATTTTAAATTAATGACTGAAACCACTATGTATTTAATTTGGAAAAATTGATTCCATATTTGAAATAATTAGGTCCAAACTATGTTAATAGGTTACTTTTAATTTTGGTCATTATGAATAGTAACCACAGTAAATTTTATTTACCAATGTTAAAGTTAAATCAGGTAATTAAAGGTAAAAATAATAATATAAAATTACAATAACAATTTTCTTAATATAAATGGATAATTATATTTTACCCTAAAACATTCTTGGGTCATAATGGTATCTATTGAAACCCACTTTGACGAGATTAAGACATTTATTTTATTTTATTTAAATAAATATGAAATATGTCTCACTCAAACGTTAATAATTAAATTATTTTCAATATATGTTTATACTAGATATAAATTCTCTTATATATACTTATTTTAATGTTAATATGTTTTTAATTATCATCATAATTTATTTTAAATTTTTATGATATATATAATTACCTTAATTTCTTATACATTAATGATGTGAAAATTATTTTATTAGTGAAAAATCAATAATATAGTTTTTATCAAAATAATAATACCAATCAAAAGGCCCGAACACATAAAAAAAACTTATTGGTCGCGTATTTATAAAACATAAGGATCTAAGGGTCTACTTGGTGAACATTTGGAGCCTTATAAAAGATATTATGAGATTATATTTTTTTTATAAATGGTGTTAAATTTGTCACCTTCATAATTTAATAAATATAACATTTTTAAAGTGGAGTTTTTTAGAATATAAACTCTACTAAAAGTATTCATAGGAATTATATTAGATTTATCTTCATATTAATATTTTATTTTTAATTTTTATATAAAAATTTATATTAAAAAATTATACTAAAATGTTGTAGTAATTATTTTATCATGATAAATATAAAATAAATGGATATAGAAATATTAAAATAAATATTATATGAACAAATTAATGTGGTCCATGAATTTTATAGGTTAATAGGACATGTTATTAATCTATTAAATAATTTTTTTTTGATTCTATAATTTCTGTGGATATAATTTAAATTCATATAAATTAATAGTTTCACAATTGACATTATTGATATTTTATTAAAATAACATATTATTAAATTGTTTAAAAATCAAAAAACAAATTTAAAAAAATTGAAAATTATATAGTCTATAGTGTAATGATGTATCCAATTAGGGTAATTTCACAATACATAAGAGAGTATTTATAACCATTTAAAATTTAGAATATTATTAGTACAAATAAAATTAAATAGATTAAATATGGATAAATCAAAATTATAATTTTTAAAATAATATACAAACATGTATAAATTTTTTATAATAATTATATTACAGAAATATCTCATATTTATGTAGAGGCATTTATGAGGTTTTGATGTGTGGTTTGTTTTATTATAAATTAATATTTTTGAGGACTCCAAAAGTGCCCCTCATTTCTATTATAAAAGGGAACCTCCTCCCTCTCCGTTTCACTCCATTTTGAGCTAAAAAACTCATCCAAAACCTTCCCATATCCCTTATCAACTTCACTAGAAACAAACTAGTTTTCCTGGTCTTTTTTATGACCAAATTTAGTGCCCTAAGAGGATGTTTATAAGGGGCACGTCGACGAATAGGAAATAACCTTTACCAATTCATTCAAAATTATTTGTTTCTTTTACTTCTTGTATATGAGTTGTTTCATTATTATGTAATAAAACCTATATCACTTTCATACAAATATATTATTATGAATATGAAACAACCATATTCCATCTTCTATCCATCCTATGAAAAATCAAATCACCAAGCGTGCGTACGTAAGACCTACCGTCTCCACGCCTTGGTGTAATATTTTTTTCACCAGCTACATACATGGATGATTATAATGATGGAAGAAATAAGTATACATGATTATTTTAAAGTTATATTTATTCTGAAATATTATATAGAATACACTTCAATACAATTCTAAAATCATTAAAATGATATCTTCACTCGTGTGTATGTACAGCAAACCATCTCAACGATGTGATGTGATTCATTCTACATGATCATAATGGGTGATTGATAAAATAAATTAATTGAATGAATTTAATGAATAAATATGTTATATATTATACTAATACCATTATATAAATGAAATAACTATATCCAAAAAATATGATAAATAATTTTTCAACAAAACATGCATAAGAACATAAACCAGTTAACTCCCGAATAACGAGTTACAATGAAATGTTAATAATAAATAGATAATAATATGACCATATATTATATCATAAAAATGAATATAAATATGGAATTAGTCAATGACATTATTTAAATCATTGAACAAGTGGCTTGGATACATACAAAGCATATCTGATCAATGGTAATGGATAATTATTCCAGTCACTTTCTTATCTGAGATTGTTTATTCGTAAGTATTTACTAGGGTTATGATTATCATCCAAGTACATGTTTCCTGAAAATGTTTTAATAGAATATTTACTTTACATCCTTGTATGTTTAAATCAATTTTTACATTTTTTTGACTTTTACCACATTGTTTGGAAGGAATAATTTTTTTGTTTACCGTCTGAGGTACTTTTTGACTTTTCCGACAAAAGTACGAGGAAAATGTTTTTTCAAATTATACAGAATGAATGGTTTTTTACAGTTTCATAATGCCTTATTTCCCTGAATAGTAATCAAAAATATTTCATGATTATTTTCCAAAAAATTATTTTCTCTTAAAATTGCACGAAGTATCGAGAAAAATAATTATTTTAAAGAAGAAAGAATATTTTCCTCAAGAATTCATTTCATGTGTTTTATGAAAACTATTTCCATAAAATAAGGAATTCTTTAATACGGTTATGTTTCAATTTTAATGTTCCTGTTATTTACATGGTTATATTTTTTTTGTGGTTAAATGATATCTGTTTTTTTATATGGATTATGTTTTGAGGGGATGATGTTTATGAAACTCATCTTATTTTTTGTGTTATGATGAATGATTTATGTTTATTTTGTGGCACACGTAATAATGATTTAGTTATAAGATGGGTGGGACCTATATCTCCCTCCAATTAATTGGGTATTGACTTATATCTCATGAAATAGACATGTATGGAAGGAAATGTTAATTTGGATTAGTAATATAGGGCTGGGATGGAAAATAAACCTTGATTAGTAATGGACCTCATCCACTATGATTTTCCTGGAATAAATGCCTTGGGAACGATGGAAATAATATTTTTTTCTTATTAGTTTTCCACAATTACATGTTTTTTTAGTGCTATTATTTCATGGATAATGATCCTCTATGATCTATGCCTTTCATACTACGAAGATTTATGTCATTGATCAATATTTGAACATTAAATTTTATGTTCATGTTTTTACCTTAAAATGTTTATGGTTTGTTTTCTGTTATCCAAGATTACCCTTACTAAGAATTTGAGCCCACACTATCTATGTTTTCTTTTCCCCAGGATACAAATAAAGTATTTATGTAAGAAAAAAAAGGGAAAGATATTAATGGAAGATGTTGACTATCTTACACCATGATTAGAAGATTTTTTTCTGAGTTTCCGAAGACACTAAACACATACAGTCATCCTGAATCTATTTCTCTTATTTATTGATTGTTTTTCAAAAGTAATGTAATTTCCATGTACTTCAAGATTTGGTCTCCACAGTTGGTATTCAAGCAATGGTTTAGTCAGCCTTTGGAAACTAGAATGCAAAAAAAGGTAAATACTTAGAGATATTTCTAATTTATGTCTTGGGATGTTCCAAAGGTTAATAAAAAGTAAATTATACATTTGTAGATTTAGGATAATGATCACGAATAATCTTGGATTAAACCTAAGATCACAGAGATTTAATGTACTCCCCATTGATTATGTTTTTTTTCCTAGTATGATTTTTTCCTCATATGATATTCTTTTTGGGTTATAGAAAATGGCTGGAAATAGGAATATTTGTGTTAATGGATAATATGATGGATAATGGAATTAGTTTCTTCATGAGAAACCAAATTAAACAGGATTTGGAAGGAGAAAAATCATTATTATTCCTAATCAGTATTATCATAATATGATCAATAATCTCAACTTTGGTAAGATTCTTGACTCATCTAATAAGAAAAAGATGGAGTTTCTTAATGATCATAGAGGAAAGAAAGTTAAATTTCCCTCATGTAAATCATGTGGGAAGGGTAATATAGGATAATGTTTCAATGGAATAAAAATATGATTTGGGTGTGGAAAAGGACACAATTTCATCAATTGAAAATTAAATGGTTCAATTACACAATTGACAAGGATAATGGTATTTCTATGGAAAAAATAATGATTAAATGTTTTAAATGTTGAATGTACGGGAATTATGAAAACCAATTCCCTAAGGGAAAATATCATGAGGAGAATTTGCATGGTTTTATGGGAAGTATTTATAATGATGATTATGATGAGACTACAAATGATATATTATATGAATGAAATGTTGAGGAATAAAAAGATGAATCTCGGTCAATGTTATAAAAATATAGTGGAATGATTGCTCGTTTATCCTGAATAATGTATGGTACTATGGAATAATGAAAAATCTATGGATTGTTACACTATTGTTTTTCCCTGAGTATTTTAATGAATATGTTGAGTGGTACCGGTATCCATGAAAATTGATTGAAATATTTTTTGAATGTAGATGATATGTGCATAATGAATGGATAAAGAGAAAAACATATGTTTGGTTGTATTAATGATATCATTGAAAATAAATGGATAAAGAGATATAATGGTTTTAGAATATTGAATTTTGGGTATATTTGGTGTATGGAAAGAGTTAATTTTGATGGAATTCATGTTTTCACAATGGTTCTGCAGAAATTAATTTTATTATATATTCCCAGATGATGCATGATTAATTCATTAAATTGATTCGAACATGACCAAAAATATATACCTTATGACATATAGGGGACAAATGATCATATTCACATCCTTGTTATTTGACCTTTATGGTAATTGTTTTCTCTCTATTATAATATTTGATAGAATTATTTTGGATAAGACTAAAGGTTGGAATGGATTAAGTTGGACATCATATAGTATTGTTTAAGGCTAGAAAATTGGTTTATTATTTTTGGAATGTTATAATAGTATAGTTTTAGAAAAAGGAAAACCCATAGGATGGGAGAAAACCCATCGCGTCAGATGAGGATGTGGGAATCAAACCCATAACTGAAGTGCAACCGGCCATTATCTCCTACCACTAGCCTACAAGAAGTCCCTGATTTGTAAATATTAGTTTTATTTTGTTAATGTTATGATTGATGAAGAATAAGTCCATTTTTGGAACCATATACAATTAATATCACCATATATGGACTTATAGATATTTAACAACTTGTGATAACCTTTGATGTGACCAAGATAGATGGAATGACCTATCATTCTATCGCATGATCAACATGCACTTCAAAAATGAAAAATTCATCTTCATTTCTTTAAACAATAGATGAAGTGGAATGTTTTAATGGAATAAACAATGATGATATTAAACTAAAATCAAGAAAGTATTTCTCCGTATGAAAAAATTATTCTACTATAGGGAAATGATCTTGAAATCAAAAAATGTTACCATATTAACTTCTTATCCAATTTATCATATGGTCTCGTAAATCATCGTAGATTATTGTGCATCTAATTATTAACTTTTTCCTATCCATGTTATCCACCACTCTCCATCAGAACATTAGGGCTAGATTTCTCTCCTGTATCCATTTTCTCACATCCCACATATGTTCTCCTATGTGGAAACCTGGTGATGAGTTACTTTGTTTAACCGTTACATTTCTATCATTCCTTTTTAAAATTATTTCTTAGTATCCCTTTTTATGAGGTGGGTTTTCTTAAATGAAACGTTCTGGTAAAAAAACATTTCTAACCCCGATGAATTTCGAGCATGAAATTCATTTTAAGGGGGGTAGAATGTAACACGTAGAGATTTTATGAGATAGAATATTTAAATTTAAATAATGTAATTTTTTATGCTATAACAAGATTAGCTTACACTATACACAACAACTTATTATCTTGATGTATATGCAACACTGTTTTTGGCTTGTGTTGTATACAATTTAAAATTCTTTTGATAGAATTGATTTCACAAAACAGTAATTAATGATTTTGAAATATGTTAAAATGAAATATGTTTAGATTATTTTATATCAAACAAGAATGGAATCTTCCACTATAATCAACACTTACATGGCTAGCATTACACACAAGGGCGACCTTCCTCGATAGCTTGCATTGTACGTGTTACAGATTTTCACTAAACAAGGATATATTATTAAAATGGTATATAAACAAGACATTTTTAATAGTATTAACAAAAGTTTTAATTTTATAAAATTATCATTCATCTTAAACATTTTCAAGGACTTTTTACGAGAAAAAAATCATTTTTTAGATAAAAGAAGTATTAAAAAAGGCAGTTTTTCCACATTTTAATATCGCACCAATTTTAAATAAACTTTTTGAGTTTTTTATAAGTTCAATTTGACAAAATTAACTTATTCCTTGGAATAGGATATAAAAATTTACATTGGATAAATTTTTGATATTTTTATGACAACTTTCATATTTTGATGAATAGTCATAATACGCTAAATTTTCTTTAAAAACAAATTATTTCATCGAGATAACTAATTTGGTTAAATTATAATATTGAATTGTTTTAATGAATAAATAGAATATTTTTTACCATTTAATATAATGTAATTCATTATAGTTAATTTTTCTTTTGATTCATATGTAATAACACTTCAATCTTATGCAATGTTTTATGTTCTGAAACCCGTTCTCTCATTTCAAGAATAAGATTAATTTTAAATTAATTAATAAAAACACTTTTTCATGAATTTGAAGAAATGTATTCCATATTTGTAATCGGTATGTCCAAATTATGTTAATAGGATACTTTTAGTTTTGGGCATTATGAATAGTAACTACGGTAAATGTTATTTATCACAGTTAATGATAAATCCCATAATTATGTGTAAAAGTAACATTATAAAATTAACCTAAAACTTTTCTAAATATAATTTGATATTTATATTTGGCCCTAAAACATACTTGGGTTGGAATGGTATCTATTGAAACCCACTTGGATGTGATTAAGTCAATTATTTTATTTTATTTAAAGAAAATTGAAATATGTCTCAATCAAACATTAATAATTAATTTTTTAAATATATGTTTATATAGTATATAAATTCAAAATGATATCATGGGAGTTATATCATCACTCTTGCGTACGTATAGCCTATCGTCTCCACGATGTGTTTCGATTCGTTCTACATGATCTTCATTGAACAATGATTATATAGATGAATTGAATGAATAAATATGATATATCTTATACTAATACCATTATCTAAACGATATAATAATAACCAAAAAATAATAATAAGAATTTATTCAACAAAACATGCATAAGAACATAAAGCAGTTAATACCTGAATAAAGAGTAAAAATGAAATGTTTCTAATAAACAGATAAGAATATTACCATATATGATATCATGAAAATAACTTTGATTCTGGAGTAATTTGATGACATTATTTAAATATTTATATATAAGGTTCAGATATGTACAAAGCATATTAGACCTAAGGTAAGGGATAATTATTCAAATCTCATTCTTATCTGAGATTGAGTATTTATAAGTATTTATGGGGGTTATGTTTATCGTTTATGTCCATGTTTTCTAAAAAAGGTTTGATAAAATGTTTAATATTAATTCGTATATTTTTAATCAAATTTTGACCATTTTTTTACATTTTCCACATGCTATGGAAGGAATATTTTTTTTGTTTACCATACGAGGTACTTTTATACTTTTCCAACAAAAGTATAATAAGAATGTTTTTTAACTAAACAGCTTGAATGGGTTTTTATGGTTTCATAATGACTTATTTCCATGAAGATAAATCTATAAGATTTCATTATTATTTTCCAAAAACATCTTCTATTTAAAAAATGCACGTCATTTTTTGACAAGAATATTATTTGGAAGAAGAAAGGATATTTTCTTCAAGAATTCATTTCTAGTGTTTTATCAATACTATTTTCCATCTTAGATGACATTATTTAATATGGTTATGTTTCAATTATAATTTACATATTATTTACATGTTTTTATTTTGTTTATGATGAAATGATGTCCAATTTTTTATATAGATTATGTTATGATGAGATGATTTTTGTGAAAACCATGTTATGATGAATGATTGATGTTTATATTGTGGCACACATAAGAATGATTTAATTATGAGATGGGTGGGAACTATATCTTCCTCCCATAGAATGGGTAATGGTTTATATCTCATGAGATAGATATGGCTAGAATGGAATGTAAATCCAGTTCAGAAATACAAGGCTGGAACGACCAGTAAACCTGGTTCAGTAATGGACTTCATCCACTATGATGGTCTTAGCAGAAATGCCTTGGCTAAATTTGAAATCATATTTTGTGCTTATTAGTTTTCCATAATTACATGTTTTATTCCAGTGTAATTATTTCATTGTTAATGTTCTTTTATGATCTATGCCTTACGTACTGCCAAGAATTATGCCATTACTCACGATTTTGATTTTTAAATGTTCTTACATTCAATTGTTTATGGATTTTTTTATGTTTCCATGTTTACCCTTTCTGAGCATTTGAGCTCAACCATTCAATGTTTTCATTTCACCAGTATATACAGAATGGGTTTAGGTAAGAAAAAAGAGAGGAATTTCTTTATGGGAGATGTTGAAGATCTCTTACCATGATTAGAAGATTAGGTTCCTAGTTTCCAATGACACTAAACAAATACGGTCATTGGGTTCCTATTTTTGTTGTATAATTAGTATTCTGAAAAGGTAAAGTAATTCCCATTTACATCAAGCTGGGTCTCTGTAGTTGTTATCTAAGAAAAGGATTTGTCAACCATTAGAAAATAGGATGAAAAAACTTTAGGGAGATCCTTAGAGATATTTTTATGGTATGTCTAGGTATTTCCATAAGGTTAAGAATAAATATAGTTTACAGTCATAGAATTATGGTAACGATCATGAATAACCTAGTATTTAACCTATGATGTTAGATATTGAAAGTTCCCCCATTGATTATATTATTTTCCCTGTATTTGTATTCCTCTCACACAATTATTTTTGGTTTTTGGAAATGGATGGAAACATGAAGATTCATGTTAATGGAGAATATGATGGAAAATGGAATGAAATTTTCATGAGAAACCAAATGAAATGGGATTTAGAAGGCGAAACATCATTATTATGTATAATCCGAAATCTAAAAATATGATCAATAATCTAAATTGTGGTAATTTTCCTGACTCAGTTAGTAAGAGAAAGAATGAGATTCGTGATGATGACAGTGGAATGAAATTTTAATTTCTCTCTTGTAAATCATATGGGAAAAGGCATCTATGAGAATGTTTAAATGGAACTGGAAGAAGCTTTGGGTATGGAAAATAAGGGCACAACGCCTGTAATTGCAAAAGAAAAGGTTCGGATAACATAATGGACAAGGATAATGGTATTGCTAAGACATAGACAATGGTTAAATGTTTTAAATGTTGAATGAATGGTCATTATGAATATCAGTTCACTAAGGGAAAATATCATGAAGAGAATCAACATGAATGTATGGGTAGTTTTTATGTAGATGATGATGAAGATACGATAAATGATATATAATTTGAATGAAGTATTGAGGAATAAAACGATGAAGCTCAGCAAATTGTTTAAGAAGATAGTGGAATGATTTTACGCTTATAAGAATAATGTATGGTACTGTGGAATAAAAAATATAAGCATTGTTAAACTGTTTTTTTCCTTGTTTATTTGATTGTATGTGTGGAATGGTACCGGTATCCATGAATAGTGAATGAAATATTTTTTAAAGTAGATGGTATGAAAATAATGAAGGGATATAGAAAAAATAATATGTTTGATAGTATTAATGATCTCAATACTGATTAAAGTAAAAATTGATATCAGGGATGGAGTATATAGAATTTTGGGTATATTTGGTGTTTGGAAAGAGTTAATTTTGATGGAGTTCATGCAGTCACTAATGTTATATTGTAATTTTTGTTACTATCATATTTCCAAAGGATGCATGAAGAATTCAATAAATTTTTTTGGAATGTGACCAAAATAATATATCTTATGATATATGGTGGATAATTTATTATATTCTCATGCTTATTATATGACAATTCTAGTAATTATTTTCATTGTACTATGAGATTTGACCATAGTATTTTTGATAAGCCTAAAGGATGGAATGGATTAAGATGGATGTTATATATTATTGTTTAATGTTAGAAATTTTTTATATTATTTTTTAATGTTATAATAGTATAGTTTTAGAAAAAGGAAAACTCACCGAATGGGTGACAACCCATCGCGTCAGACAAGGCTACAAGAATCAAACCCACAACCAAAGTGCAACAGGACTTTGTCGCCCACCAATGGCCTACAAGAAGTACCTGGTTAGTGAAAATTAGTTTTATATTATTATGCAATATGATAGATGATGTATAAGTACATTTTTGGAACTATATACGATTAATATCACCATTGATGGACTTATGTATATTTAATAAAATGTGATTAACTTTTTTGTGATAGAGATAGATGGAATGACCTATAATTCTATCACATGATTTTCAAATACTTCATGAATGTAAAATTAAACATCATTTATTTAAACAAAGGATAAAGTGGATAGTGTTAATATAATGACCAACGATTATATTACACTAAAATCAAGTATGTATTTCTACTTATGAAAAAATGCTACAACATTAGAGAAATGATCATGAAAACAAAAATGAAATACCAGTACATTCTTATTAAATTAATTAGATGATCCCAAAAATAATCACAGATTTATGACCTTCTTATTGTTAACATTATCCTAGCCATGTTCCTTACCACTCTCCATGAGAACATGATGGTTAGATTTCTCTTTTGTATCCATATTTTCACGTCGCACATAAGTTCTCCTATGTGGAAACCTACTTCTGAGTTACTTCGTTTAGAAATTACATTTCTAACTTTCTTTTTTAAAATGATGTCTTAGTATCCCTTTTTACGAAGTGGGTTTCCATTAAAGAAACATTCATGTATAAAATCATTTCTAACCCTGAAGAATTTTGATGGTGAAATTCATTTTAAGGGGTGTCAAATGTAACACCCTGAGATTTTATGTGATATATTATTTAAATTTTGTTGATGTCTTGTTTTGTTTTCTAATTCAAGATTAGATTTCACTATACTCAACACAATATTAGCCTATAGTATACAAACACTATTTTTGGATTGTGCTTAACACAATTTAAAAATCATTTGAATGAATTCGTTTCATGCCACCATGAGTATATATTTTGTTCAACATAAAAATGAAATATGTTGTGATTATATTATATGCCACACCAAATAAAATTTTCACTATAAGAAACAGTGACATGGCTTCTGTTAAACGCAAGATACACCTTCCTCGATATCTTGCATTGAATGTGATACCGAGTTTCATTGAACAACAACATATTATTAAAATCGGATATAAACAAGACATTATGAATATTATTTACCTAATTTATTATTTTATAACATTATCATTTATCTTACTCATTTTCTAGACCATGGTATGAGAACAAAGTTAATTTTTCTGATAAAATAATTAAATTTAAAAAAATGCAGTTTTTCCACCTTTTGATAGAGCACCAATTTTAAATCTAATTTTTGACAAGTTTATAAGTTCAATTTGACAAAATAAACATCTTATTTCGAATCAAAATTATAAATTTTATGTTGGATAAATTTTTGGTATTTTTCTGACAACTTACATATTATAATGAATAGTAAAAATACGCTACATTTTAGTTAAACAAAACTTTTTGTGTCAAGATAATTTGAATGGATAAATTATAATATTGAATGGTTTTAAATTATAAATAGAATATATATTTAACATTTAATATAATTTAGTTCATTAGCATTAATTTTACATTTAATTCATAGTTAAAAACATTTCAATCTTTTGCAATGTTATAACTTTTAAATCCAATATTCTCATTTCAAAAATGGGATTATTTTTAAATAAATTACTTCAAATACTATGTATTGAATTTGGAAAAATTGAATCCATATTTGGAATTATTAGATCCAAATTATGATTATAGGATAATTTTATTTTTGGGAATTATGTATAGTAATTACGATAAATTTTATTTAACATAGTTAAAGGTAAATTAGATAATTAAGTGTAAAAATAATATTATTAAATTACAATAAAAATTGTGAAATATAATTGGTTTTTTATATTTCAACACAATAAATAATGTTTTTGAAATGGTATCTGTTGTAACCCACATGGATGTGACTAAAAATTTTATTTTATTTTATTTAAAGAAAAGTGAAATATGCCTCTCTCAAAATTTAATAATTAAATTATTTTTAATAAAAGTTTATACAGAATGTAAATTTGATTACCAATACTCATTTAAAATCTAAAAGTTTTTTATTTATCATGGTAATATATTTGTAATTTTTGGGAAATATATAATTACCTTAATTTCTTATACATTAATAAGGTAGAAATTATTTATTTAGTGAAAAATCAATAATATAGTTTTTATTAAAAAAACCCATAAAAGGGATCAAACACTTTCCAAAACATATTGGTCAAGTATATCTAAACCATAATCATTTAAAGGACGACTTGGTGAACATTTGGATCCTTATAAAATAGATTATGACACTTATTTTTTTTCTTTTAAATGATGTCAATGTTGTCACCACAATAATTTAATAAAGATACAATTTTAAAAGTTTGGTTTTTTAGAAAATTAATTCAGAAAAAAGTATTCTAATGAAATTTATTAAATTTTTATTTATCAAAATATTTTAATTTTAATTTTTATGAAAAAAATATTCATATTAAATAATTATACAAAAATGTTATAGTAATTATTTTATAAAGAGAAATATCTAATAAATAGTTTCATAAATATTAAAATAAATATCATATGAACTAATTAATGTGCACCAGGAATTTTATAAATGCATATGCTATTATAGTAATCTATTAAATATTTTGGTTTGAATATATCATATGTGTGGATTTTATTTAAATTCAAATAAATTTATAGTGTAATAATTGACACTATTGGTATTTTATAAAAATAACATATTATTAATTTTTTTAAAAATCCAAAAAAAATTAAAAATTACAATTTCAAAATTATATTGTCGAAAATGGAATTAAGTATCCAATTTTGGACAATTTATAACACATAAGTAATTATTTATAACCATTTAAAATTTAGAATATTATTAACACTAATAATATTAAATAGATTAAATACGGATAAATCAAAATGATAGGGTTAAAAATAAAAAAAATTATAAATTTTATTCGATGATGAGATTAAAACCCTATCACAGATTATATTAGAAGTTGAGCCATTTTGGCAGTTTTTATATGTGGTTTTTTTTATTATATATTAATATTTTTTAGGTTTCCAAAAGTGCCCCTCTCCTCTCTTTTAAAAGGGAATCACCTCCCTCTCCTGTTCACTCCATTTTGAGCTTTAAAACTCGGCCAAACCCTACCCATATCCCTTATCAACTTCCCTAGCAACATAAAGGAGGTCTAGGAATTTTCCAAAGACCCACTTTAGTGCCCTAAGATGAGGTTTAGAGTATGCACATCGTATGGGCTCGTATGGGGTGACAACTCCGGAGAAAAGGTTTCCCATCGTCTTCCCCCTCCATCCCTTATCTTCCTCTATGGCCCACGATTGAGGGTTGGGCTATACGGCGATGGCGTGAAGGTGTTGATCGCTCCATGGTATAGCAGATTCAGAGCTCTATGGTCAACCTCCTCCGATGAACTGGTGAAGGTCTCCATTCCCGCTTCTGTGACAACTTTGACCAATTTTTTCGTGGTCACCCTTCTCTCTTCTTCTTTGGACCAGTACCATTATCTTCCTCCCCAGTAACTACGATTGTAGAGGGTGGCCTCAGGAATGCTTGGGGAATGTGGTGGTTCTATGTCTATTTTCACCAATCTTGTTGCAGGTTCTTCGTTCTGATTTGATAGCAGTTTCTTCGGGTTTAGAAAAGGGAATAATAGAGGATTTGTAGTCTAGGTTGGTGGTCTTCTGGTTTATTCTTGTGTCTGGTGCCGCAATCCTCCAAATATCCTCTGCTCTTTTTTCCCTTCCCCTTTGTGCGTGACTCCATGATGGTCAGGTTCGAGGAATTCTTGGTCTATTTGGGATGGTTTTGTTGATTCTGACGATGGAAGTAGTGAACCGAGTGGATGTGTTGTGTGGTTTTCAGCTCTTTTGGTGCGAAACGATTTGTGTCTGGCCTTCACGCCAGTTCTCAGTATTGGTGGCAGAAAAGGGTCCTCCCTCCGGTTCGCGTCTATCGGCCCTCATGGTGTTGCTCTGGTCCCCGACGCGGTGTCTGGATTGGATGGGAGGTCTCAGATGTGGTGGTGGAGCTATGTCCTGGGAATGGTTGATGTGTCTGATGGATTGTCGCAGTGTAGGGTGGCAAGATATTTTGTGACATGTGTATTTTTATAGTGTTTTTGGATGGGTTAGTCCTTGGTAGGTGGTTTATTTTGTTTGGTTTCTTCTTTTTTGTAGGTCTAGTCTTGGGTGTGATTCCAAGTCAGACCGACTTATGACCCATTTTTTGTGCATGAAGGTTCTCACATAGCCTCAAAGTGTTTTTATAAAATAAAAAAAGTATTGGAGGAAGAGGCATGTCGAAGAAGAGGTAATATCCTTTACAGATTATTTCAAACTTATTTTTTCTTCTACATCCTCTATATGAGTTGTTTCATTAATAAGTAATAACTCCAGTATCACTTTTATACAGGTATTTTATTATGAAGATGAAACAACCATATTAAATCTTCTATCCATCCTATATAAAATGAAATCACAACATGTGGATACGTGCAACCTATCGTCTCCACGTCGTGGTGTAATATTTTTTATCACCGAAATACATGGATGGGTATAATTATGGGAGAAATATATATATATATATATATATATATATGATTATTGTAATGTGATTTTGATTTGGAAATATTATACACCATACATTTTAATACAATTCATCCATCATGTGAATGATATCGTCGCTCGTGCGTACGTATGGCCTACCGTCTCCACGATGTTATGTGATTCGTTATACATGATCATCATTGATGATTTATTTTAAAAAATGAATATAAAGAATAACTATGGAATATATTATACTAATACCATTATTTAATTAATATAACTATAATAAAAAAAGATTAACAAGAATTTATCCAACAAAACATGCATAAGAACATAATGCAGTTAACACCCGAATAACGAGTAAGAATAAAATGTTACTGATAAACAGATAAGAATATGAACATATATAATATCATAAAAATGTCTATAATTCTGGATTAAGTGAATGACATTATTTAAATCATTATACAGGAGGTTCTGATACATACAAAGCATATCAGACCTAAGGTATGAGATAATTATTCCAATCTCGTTCTTATCCGAGATTGTTTAGTCATACGTATTTACTAGGGTAATGTTTATCATCCATATCCTTGTTTTCAAATTTTTTTCCATAAATTTTCTATTATTATTTAATCTATGATTAAATTCATTTTTACCGTTTTATGACTTTTACCATAAGGTATGGATGGAATCTTTCTTTGTTTTACCATATGAGGTATTTTTTTACTTTTCTGGAAAAAGTACGAGGAGAATGTTTTTTTAACTAATATGGCATGAACATATTACTAATTTTTTATAACTACTTATTTCAATGAAGATTAATCTATAATATTTCATTATTTTTTCAATTTTTTTTAAATTCCATATCATTTTGAGAAAATAAAATTATTTTGAAGAAGAAATGATATTTTCCACAAGAATTCATTTCAAGTGTTTTATGAAAAATATTTTCCATCAAAGATAAAATTATTTAATAT
Source organism: Viscum album (assembly GCA_963277665.1). NCBI lineage: Eukaryota > Viridiplantae > Streptophyta > Magnoliopsida > Santalales > Viscaceae > Viscum > Viscum album. The sequence goes on along the minus strand of OY728162.1, from coordinate 1,359,219,844 downwards.
AGTTATATTTCAAGTATAATATTCGAATTATTTACATGGTTTGAATTTTTTTGGGATGAAATGGTATCCATTGTTTTATATTGATTATGATATGATGGGATGGTTTTTATGAAACCTATTGTATTCAATAGGTTATGAAGAATGATTTATGTTTATTTTATGGAACACATAAAATGATTTAATTATGAGATTTTTGGAACCTATATCTCCCTCTAATTCATTGGGTAATGATTTATATCTCATGAGATTGACATGGATGGAATGACATGTAAATTTGGTTCACCAATACAGGGCTCAAACGACATGGAAACTCGGTTCAATAATGGACTTCGCACACCATGATGGTCTTCGAAGCCATGCCTTGGCTACGATTGAAATCATATATTTTGAAAATTATTTTTCCAAAATTACATGTTTTATTCCAATTCTACTCTTTTATGGTTAATGTTACCTTTGATTTATGCCTTAGGTACTACCATGATTTATGTAATTGCACATGATTTTGATGTTTTAATTTTAAGTTCATGTTTTTACATTCACATGTTTATGGTTTGTTTTCTGTTCTCCATGTTTACCCTTGCTGATCATTTGAGCTCACCATTTCCATGTTTTATTTTCCCTATGAAATAAATAATTGTTTTAGGTAATAAAACAAGAGGGGAAGATCTTTATGGGAGATGTTGATTATCTTTCATCATGATTAGAAGATTATGTTATGAGTTTCCAAAGACACTAACCTAATATGGTCTTTGGGAATCTATTTTGGTTATGTATTAAGAATTCCGCAAAAGTAATTTAATTTCCATGTACTTCAACTTTTTTTCTCTACAATTATGAAGATAACGACAGAGTTGTGACACATGAAAAAGACCATGAATACAGATCATTTATAGGGGAAGTGTTACTTGATACACCCAAGCTACAACACGAGACGACACCTCAAAGGGCCCAACAAACTCAGTAGAAAGCTTTCTCCCATGGAAAAACCATAATTTACCATGATGGGGAGTCAACATCACAAAAAATTATCATCAACATCAATCTCCAGAGGTATCTTCCTAGGGCTAGAATAAAACTTATAATGATCTTGCACCATCTTATCCCTCTCACAAATCACCTAACCCATATTTTTCGTATTATGTACTAGATCTGGCCCGAGAATTATTGGCTCTCTTAACCCAGTCCAGCACAATGAAGAATGACAAGGTCATCCATAAAAGGCTTCAAAAAATTCCATAGCAATGGTGGAGTGAAAACTATTGTTGTAAGTGAACACGACCAAGGGAAGGTTCTTTATCCAAGAACCTCCAAAAAGTAAGGACACAAGAGCACAACACCTCTTCAAGAGTCGGAATGGTCTACACAATTTGACCATCCATCTACAGATGAAAATAATAAAAAAGGGATAATTAATATCCAAAAGAAGGTTAGAGATCTCTCTAGACCAAGTACGTAAAATGGGGGGTATCGGTCATAAATTATCATCCTTGGGACATCGTAGAGACTCACCACCTCCTCCAGATACTTCATTGAAAAAACATCCACTGATATTGACTCCTTGATCTCAATGAAGTGGGATGTTTTTTTCATGTGATACACTAACACCCATATAATGTCATATCCACCCCAAGATCAAGGTAAACCAATAAAAAATTCCATCGAGATGTCCTCCCACTTCCACTAAGGAACATCTAGTAGCTGATGAAAACAAACAGGAACACGATGAATGGCCATCACCTTCTGGTAGACCAAACATTGAGACATAAACATTGAAACCACCCAAATCAACCCAGACCCCCAAAATGATCCCTTCAAGGCATAATACAATTTCATCACATTGAGATGTTCCACTAAAGGTGAACCATTGAACTCCTTGAGAAACAACTCACACGTCTCCAAAGTAATGAAAATCCATTCCTAAAACAACAAATGATGTTTTTCATCCTCAGACCAACCATCATGGGATTCACAAAAAATAACTCAATCACTCCATACCACTACCTCAAGATCCCAAAAATGGGTCTCTTCTACCTGGTGCACCAGATATGACTACACCGTCCTCTGGAAATGAAAACCTCTACCCCGACTACTTCCATATTCAGATGCAACACTAAATCTCATCCATCACTCACTAGGAATCACCAAATTCATGCACTGCATCACTATGAAACTTCCTACTCAACTCATCAGCTACAAAATTTACTTTAACATATGTATATGAATGATCAAAGTTATAATCCTATAAGATCTCAATCCTCTGGCACTTCTGCAAGATCAATTCACACTAGGAGAAAACATAACTCAAGATCTTATGATATTTGAAACCACAAATCACTTTCCAATGATGTAATAACTCAAAAAATTCATTAAAAAACCACAAATGTTGACTCAAGATCATGGGTGGAATAGTTACGTTCATAGGGACACAACTTCCAAGACACTTAAGAAATGACTGATCTCTACTACATCATAACACAGCCTGACATAAGACATAATTCATCGTAGAAAACATCAAACTGACCTCCCTATACTAGTATACAAATAACCAGAGCACTGCAAAACTTTTCCATCAGATACTCAAAATCTATCTGACATTGATCAGTCAACACGAACAGCTGATCCTTCCGGGTCAACACTGTAAGATGATTCACAACCAGAGAGACATCGGCCACAACCCTCTTGTATTATCCTTACAATCCCACAAAAAATCACCCCTATCATACTATCTAAGAGGTTTCCCAATAATAAACTCCTTGTTTCACCAAAATATCTAGCACTAATCCCTGCTATGATACAACATGCCCCAAGAAACAGACTTCTCAGGCCCAAAACTCACACATGGAAAACTTCCCAAATATCTATTGTCAACGAGGAACTCCCAAAATGGGATGAAGATGCTATGCTTGTTCTACCTCAGATAAAGAGAGCACAAGGATGATTTCAATGAAAACCAGCATGAAATTATCCAAGAACTCATGGAACACAACATTCATCATCCCCATGATCACAGTTGGAGAATTTGTCACACCGAACAGTATCACCAAGAACTCGTAATTCCCATGATGACATAGGAATGTGATCTTTGGAATATCCTCATCATTCACTCACATGTAATGATGCACAAACTAAAAATTGATATTTGAGAACTATGTCACACCCTTCAGTTGATCGAATAAATCAACAATATGTGGAAGATGATAATGATTTTTCACTATCACTTTGTTCAAGCAATGTTAATCGATACACAACCACAATCTGTTGTTATCCTTCTTCATGAAAATACATGTGTGCCCCATGGTGACACACTAGTCCAAAAAAAATCAAACTGAAACATACCATCATGTTGTATACGTATCTCCCATAACAAAAATGGGCAATACTATATAGATACATAGAAATAAAATATTCCTATGGTTGTAACTCGATCCAAAACTCAATCTCTCGTCAAGGAAGATGATGATACAACCTATTCTCGAAATAAATTAGTTTACTCTTCCATGAACCTAGGAAAAAAATATGAACCTGTGACAAAATAAAAATCCATTCATCCATCATAGATGAAAAAAGGGACACGCCTCTGGCCCATTCGAGGGTATCTCTTTCCAACAAACACTTTTGGATCTCCACCAGCGTCAAAGAACACCACCTGCCAACAGAAGTATTCTACAATATCCTGTAATGAATACAACAAATCAATGCTAAGGATGAGATCGTATAGTTGTATCTCTAAGCATATAAATATCACCAAGATCGGTGCAACCACTATAGTAACTTACAGTCTCTACAAACATCAAACAAGATATCTCGACCTCCAACTAGCATAGTCAACACCAAGGGAACTGGATTCTTCTCTACCTCATGTCCTAATGCATTGAAAATGGTAGGGGATATGAAGGAGTGTGTCACTACTGGGTCCAACTAGGTATAAAACCATGTATAAAACAACTAAATGGAACCAAAAATAATGTCTGGCATGCCCGACGCTTGCAACGCTAAACCTTGAAGCAGACCATGACCTATTCCACAACCTCTCTGACCATGGTGATGACCTCCACCATCACCGTGATCTTCTCTCTGAGGATGAGAAGCATTCAAGGGATCTGCATTTCCTACCATGTATACTCTCGACTGATTCAAAGCATGTGATACCTACTACTGATACCTCGGCTGAAACTGCATTAATGGAAGAACCTGGAGCAGAACACCTATTATATGTTGACCGATCTGAAAGTCCAGGAACTCTCACTATTGATGACATCGGCCTCCAAATGAAAATAGTTCATAATCCCTTAGCATAGGATTGAGAGTCTCCACACCTAGAGAAATGAGATACTAAGGAATGGGACTTACCCACAACCGAACTAACACTCTTCTTCCCTAAATATCAGGAACCCCAGACCATAGCCCTACTTTACGAGGAATCTTGGTGAATCCCCTATTTGTATGATCTAGTAAAAGATAACATTATCTCGATGACCACTTCCATTGTATTCACCTATATCTATGTTTTTTTCATAAAAGGGGTGAAATTACACTGGATCTTTGGATACAAAGCCTCCTCGAAATTCTATTTCATGGCATCCTCATCTAGAAAAAATTCCTAAGCATATATTTAAATGTTCTTAAAATGGATTCCAAACTCTTGCACATTGGATCCACCCCTGTCTAAGGGTATGTGTCCTTGGGTGACAATATTCCTTCGCTGTTGAATAATGAAAATCAACTCTGAACATGGCTCGGAAGTCATCCCATTATATCACTGACTTCTCGCGAACTATGTGGAATAAGAAACACCATTTACTCGTGTCCCCATGAAGAATCCTCACATCCAATGATACCCAGTGCTCCTAATAATCATGAATTGAGTTTAAATCTATCTCAACCTCCTCCAACCAGTCTTCTGTGAGTTCACCTAAAATGGATACCTCATACTTTTTTAGATTCTAGCACTGAAACTATAAGAGTGTCCTCCTTCAAGTGTCATTGTCATCGACCTCTATTATGTGTTAACCTACTGACATAGCCTGCTGGACATCTTTTTTGTGCACCTGATGAAGACGTTGACCTAGATCCATAACTACAAAAATAACAAATAGTTAGAGATCCTAAACCTGGTAGATATAAGACTCGACATTAATTAATTGTTTTATTTTATTCATTTTAGGTTAACCTATCCTATGATATACCCATTAAACCACAACCAAAAAGAATAATAAAACACAATCATTTCCAAGGTCTCCACCTTGAAAAAAGTATCACCTCATTATGTAGCCATTGTAACCATTATGGTTCATGCATCTGAGCATAGGTCATCCTAAATACCTAGGTCACTGCTGGTCTTAAGTGTTTACAACACTTTATAAACATGAATGAAATCATTTTCCTAGAAACTCATGTAACCTAAAATGTTCCTAACTCCATACACTATCATATCCCTCAACCTTCTTTGATACCACTCTGTCAAGCCCCCCTCCCCACAATGTACAGCCGTCCTGGGCCGACAATGTGAGAAGGGAGATAATAACTCCCATGTCACACATCCTGTAGGCCTCAGGATAGAGACTAACACTATGGTTAAAATAAACACATAGATGGTAGAAATTAACCTTAAGATAAAACATGATAAAGAGAGAGATAAGACAGACACCAACTAACTCCATGTCATACTACAAGTACTAATAGAAAGTATAAGAACAGCAACCATGATGCTCGAAGATCTCCTACAACCCTAATCTAATAGTTACCAACCTAATCTCCATACTTCTCAAAGTGAGCTAAAAAATATTGTATTTGCGCAGGGTGAGAATAACAGTATACTTAGTAGGATCCTCCATGGAGCCTCTTGTGCAAAAGTAACAAAAGCATGTTAAAACATAGTGAACAAAAAGTGAAACTAACTCATCACCAAAATAGGCTTACTATGTTCCCAGCCTCACCATGGATACTCTCAAAAACTATCACATACAATAATATATAATGTAATAATAAATATAAAGGGTACGATGCTACCACTTTTCCACTGGGTTTTTTTTCCGTAATGTCGCATGTCCTAAGCATCTCTCTCTAAAAACAAGCCTGCAGACACATGGGTATAGAACCACAATATGCACATTGTGCATCAACACCACTACATCCATGTAAATAAAGTAACTAGGTAGTTTTTGGAATCCACCACTCATCTCATAACATATATCGTACGCCATCCATTTTACCTCAAGCCATTATATTCCATACATTAGGTATGGATCCTTATGCCTTCACGACCTATACACATTACACATATAGTAGTCCATAAGAAACTAAATCTAGAATATATCATTGTGAATAAACACAATCCATTAAATCCCTCTACACACTTATACAGATAAAAATAAATGTTATTCCTACCACCACAATTAACTACCAATAGAATAGATTGGGGCTAAAGCGGGTAGTCATCCATCCATCCTACCACCTGAATGTTGGGGAAAACACCCCCAGGTGCTCAGGATCCCCAGGTTGTAAGTTTCACTAACCATTTGTGTAAAGTAGCATATAAGAAAATGATGAGTATAGATGATAATATGTATCAAAACCCCAATATGAAAAAACCTAGTCTTAGACTAAACTACAGCTAACGTCTCTCGGAATCCTTCTGGCCACTACAAATACTACATATACTATATGCATTTAATGATTAAAAGAGTGATATTATGTTTCATATCCATTTTTATAAGTCTGACATTATGTAATTAATTATTTTAACCATAAATTAACTATTATTATTTCCACATTACATTTCATTATCATGACACAAAGTTCCATTCCCTCCAATAATAACCAATCCAAGTACACAACTTCTCAAAAATATTATGTCAGCATTGCATCCAAACAAGGTCCAACCCAATGGGTGAACATAATTGATTAAATCATTTATTAATAGTATTAATACATACCTATAATTCTTAGAAATTCTATAAAACCAAAACTAACCTACCAAACACAAGGGGCTCAACACGGTGAGGGGATGGACTACCCGTTGATCCTTTCCACCTATAGTAGGGGCATAAACCCATCCATCCTCGAGAAACAAAACAAAGAAAAAGTGGAATACCCAAATCGTCTTTGCCTCCTTTAGAAGGAGGGTAACAAATACCAACTGCATTAAGAAGTGGGAAAATTAGGGAAAATAAACAACCAAAACAATTCGTCAAGCATGAAACATTCATAACTGACCTGTTTCATCATCTCTTATTTCCTCCCAGACACCCACAAGAATAAGACAATGCATCTCAACACCATAGGCATCAACTACTACCCCAACCCCTGGGTATCCCTACCCCAGATACCAAAATAGCCTCCTTGGATCATCTGTCCCAGGCTCACACCATAACTGAAATAACAGGAAAACAAACAATAAGAAACTGGGCTCTTGGCCTTAAAAAAGGCATATAGCCTTCACACACAATGAGCACTCACAGGTCCAAGCATATGGTCCTGGCCATTACAAGAAATTGGATAACTCATAACCCTTCCATGTATTATATTTTATCCATAAACCAGTTATTTAATCCATATTGAAATAGCTAGTTCTTTTACACATGTTAAACTACATCCATTCGATTATCTAGAATTTACCATAACAACAACCAGATAGAAAAATGTGACTCTTTATCTTCATCCAATTAATTTATAATTAATACTCTATTCACATTCATTACCAATTACCATTAAAAACTTAATTAAAAACAAATAATGAATAGATATCGCAATATTTTTCAAAAAAGTGGAAACAATATATGATCGATACCAATTTATTTATCTGGTTCAAATATTTATTATGTGATTTCCATTTTGATGTAGTGTGATAAATTAGGATAAAACTACAGTTTAATGTAATAGAATTGACAATACACAAATCCCCTGCCCCAAAAGGTTAATGAAATTATTTACGAATTGGAAAACACAACAAGTCATGATCACCACTCCCTGTGAAAACACCATCTGCACGAGGACACTATGACATGACCGCACCAACTGACACCCAAGAAAACTCCATTATAAACATGGAGATCACATTCAATAACATTGAAAGGGTAAATGGTTGAAGAAGTATTGAAAAAAACACAAGAATGATGGTAGATCATAACTTCAATCAAAGACAGATCATAACATCCACATTGCACCAAAATGGGGGGTGTGATTACAACAAGAAGACTCAAAGGATAACAATGCAAGGATCATAGTTCGATCGCATGAATCCTACGAGAGAATGAACATTGGGCAGCTCATAATGAGAGGAAAAAAATTGAATGAAATAAGAGAAGGTTCCTATCTTTGAAGTATTATATCCATGACTAATGGGAATTCAACATCATAGAATATCCATTAACGTGAATCACATTAAAACACACGGGTTGACGAAGTAAAGGCATCCCTAGCCTTAGGAAAATTAAAATAGGAGTTATATCCTTTGAGTTTGCCTTAAACCACTTTAAAAGTATTTTAGTTCATTTTACATCAAATAATATTTCATAAGAGAAAAACTATTAAAAATTTGAAAATTTGGAAATTTGAAAAAGAGTGAGCCATAGTTTTAGTGTGCCACCATTTTGGTGTGCCACAATCACGGTGCCACCATTACATTGCCTACATTTTGGTGCCCCACCATTATGGAGTCACCATTTCGGTGTGCCACCATTATGGTGCCACTATTTTGGTGCAACCATTTCGGTGTGACACTATTACATGGCCGCCATTTTAGTTTTCCTCCATTACATTGTGCCACCATTATGGTGCCACTATTTCGGTGCCACCATTTTGATGTGCCACCATTATGGTGCCACCTTCTCAGTGTTCGAACATCACAGTGCTACCATTTTGGTGAAACTAGAATTTTGTCAGACTCTTGAAACAAACCAATACAACCCCAATGAACTCCACATATGCTGGATTTTCAGAGGAATGGCCTGGGGAAATTCGAGTCATTACATAAAACATTTATGATGTATTTATAAATGAATGATAATTATAAAACATTTATAAATTTTCATGAATTATTTCATTTAATAATAATTTCAATATCAAACCCTTTATTGTTTATATTAAATATCATTTATATGACATTTCATGAATTCTAAACATTTTATAATTAAATATTAATTATATAAACATTTTTTATTTAATATAAATAACATATATGTTGTAATTTATAAAAACATTATAAATCACCTTTTATGATTTATGGATAAACCATTTTTTTATATAACATAAATCACGCCATTTAATTTGTCAAAATATATTTCTTAAAAAATATTTATCAATTAAACATAAACATTTTATAGATAATTAATTTATAAAACACATTTATAATTTTTTGTAAATAATTAAAAATATATTATTCATTATTTATAAATTATTTATCAATAATATAATTCAGTTAATAATTGTATTATTTGTATTAAAATAAATAAATTGTTTTTATCTGTATGAAATATTATTAAATATGAAATTCTCTTATTTATTTCATGGTCTGAAAAATCACTTTTTACAATTAAAACATTTTTTCATAAAATAATAAACATGTTGATTTGTCAATGAAGCCTACCCTCTGATACCACTTATGGGTTGTGCATGATCATCATATGAACATATATAAAGAATGATAACCGAAACAAAATAATATTTATCTTCAAAAATAAAAGGGTAAATAAAACTACAAAAATAGTATATCTTGAGAATAAAACAACACTAATTTTAATCTTCCCCGGTGGAGGATATTGATTGATAAAGATAACAATATAGTGTGAAACATAACACTTCCTTTGAGGGGGGACATAAACTAATGGATCCAGGATCATATTTTAAGGATACCTGAATGCTGAATTTATACAAGTTATTTCATTTCAGACAATGATCAATAGTATAGGTGGAAAAGATAACTAAGAGGCTTTATAAAAATAAATTATACACAATATGAGGAATCGCATACCATTGTATATACATCCATGAGATGTCTCATTAATTAAATCACATCATCCTTAATTATGTACCCATACATAGTAATTCCCATTGTCATTAATTCATTAAATACTATTAAATTAATATTCAATACATTTTATCCATTCATAACATATTATCATTTAATGAAACGGTATGTAAGATAAATTAACCAAAATAAAATATTACATAGAAAATATTTTTTGTATATTCATGAATAAAAACTTATACCATGTTCTACATGTATCCCATTATATTGAGAATTTATAGAGTAATGATATTTAGAAACAAATTTTGAGGGGATAATTTTGTATGTAGTAGTAAACTAAGAATAATATTCTACAATGAAATCATTTTTATATAAGAAGTGATAAGATCATACAATGATGATGTTATAAACATAGCAAACAATCATGGAAAATGAATATCTCAAGATAAAATAAACTTATAATTATCATTTAATATATATGATCTCATATATAGTTTTATAGAAAATTATCTTTTCCTCAATAAGGTCTAGATATTTTTTTGCGGGATCCTTAAACAAAATGATAGAGTTGAAATTATTCCAATATTTAAATTTGGACTTTTATTTCCCCAATTATGATCAAATCCTTGATATTATTTTATCATAATATTTTCTTTCACAATATGAAAATATTGTACTATTCTTTTCTTGTTCCTAAATAATGTAACACCCCATGCTTCCACGGTACGTTTCCCTTCAAATAATGCAATGGCGTGCATTGTACACAACTTCGAGATTCTAACACACCACAACCAATCAAACTAGCAGTTATGAATAGTAATACCAACTTTTTGAAATTTTATAAATTCTATCTCTCAAAATGGACTTCATTTTTGGATTCTTAATATTGAATTTATCCTAGGGTAAAATTTCGGATCTTTTCGGATAACACTTATATTTTGATGAATAGTGAAAATTACTAAATTTTAATTAAAAAGAACTTTATAAATCAAAATAATTTATAGTGATAAATTATATTAATGAGTGGTTTTAAAGTATAATTAGAATATATTTTTACCATTTTATCGAATAGTGATCATTAGAATTAATTTCACTTTGAAATTGGACCTAAACAATTGTCTATATTTTGATATATATTGTTTCTTAAAAACACGCTATTTGTTGTGACAACGGGAATTAATTATAAAATTAATTAATGAAACTTATCTGTTTAGAATTTTGTAAAATAGATATCATTTTTTAATACGGAATATCAATTATAGCTTAGGGTGAAATTTTGGCATTGTTCTGAAAAACTTCAATTTTTAATGAATAGTGAAACTACTAAGTGGTTGTTAAAAAAACTGAATTTTTCATAAAACATAATTTTACCGCTTCTGTGAATGGAATTTCGAAAATCCGAGAGACACGGTTAATATCAAGAAGTAAAATGTGGTTCAATGAGATGAAAATAATTTTTGGTGAATAGTAACTTTTTACTTTTATTTACCACGGTTAAAAGTAAATAGGGTAATTAAGGGTAAAAATGATATTAATATTACCCTAACACATGTCCTAATTCTATTGGACACATTTATATCGACCAAAAACAACCTTAGGAATAAAATATTATCATTTAGGTCCACTTGGATTAGATTAGGAAATTTAATATTATTTAATTCAAAGAAGAGTTAAAAGAGTTAAAATGAATGTTTATTTAGTAAAACATTTTTAAAATAGGGATATACATAAGATAAATTCCATTGTAAATATTAATTCGAAAGCTAATAAGATTTAATACATAATTATAGTTTATTTATAATTTTTAGACATTAAATAATTTAATATATTTATGACACAATGATGATGCAGTAATTACCATAATAGTGAAAAATTAAAATAATTGATATTATAAATACCCAAATAAATATAATTTAAAACTTTTAATGAATTAAACTAATTTTATATGATAATATGACATATTAGGACGGATTTAATTGACATTTTTCGAAATAATAATTCTGGTATGAGTTTCACAAAAATCAACTATTGAATAGTGTCAAAATTGACATAAAAGCGTTTTTAAAACAAATATTATATTATTAATTGATATTAAATTCCTAAAAATCTAAGGTTCGGCCAAGAGACTTATATAATGATAGTTATATCATTAATGGACCACTTGGGGTCTCTTGGATGTATATAGTAATTCTATTAATTATATAATATAAAATTACAAAGTGACATGGTAAATGTCAAACTAATTAACTAAGAGCTAAAACTAAATGATAAGGTTAATATAGTAACCCAAACCTGTCTAAATTATATTGGTTGAATTTGTTTCGACATATCCCCACCTTAAACTTTGAATAATAAACTTTGGAGCCATTAGAAACCGAATATGAATTTATTATAAATTAATATTTCTAGCTTTTCCAAAGGTGCCCCTCACCCCTCTTATAAAAGGGAACTCCTCCGTATCATCTCTTCACACCTTCAAAGCATTTTGGTTCGGCCAAAACCTGCCCAAATACTCTATCAACTTCCATCACTACAACCTAGAGGCCTTATTTTGATCAGAAAGCCAACCTATGAAGCCCTTTTATCAAATCCAATGGAATAACCCGAAGAAGATGTAATGTTTTCACCACCCCTTTTCAAGTTCCTTTCTTCTTCCACTTCTTATTTCGTTGTTATTACCATTATAAAATAATAACTCCAGTATATTTTACATACTACTATGTTATTATAAATATGGTACAACCATATTCCGTGTTCTATCCACCCTTTGAATAACATGTCACAATACGTGCGTACGTACAGCTTACCGTCTCCACGTTGTGGTGTAATTGTTATTCAATATATTATTATTTGGGTGAGTATAATAATGATGTGTAACTCATTTAAATAATAAATATAACATGATAATGATTCTGTATATATGATATACCATCCAATTATATATTATTTTAATATCAAAAGAATGATATTGTCGCTCGTGCGTCCGTATGGACTACCGTCTCCACGAACGCGATGAGACTCATTCTCTATAATATCCATTCAAGTATAATTATCATTTTATGATTTAAAAATAATGTTTAATAACTTTATATAATTTTTTATATGAATAAGATACAAATTTTCCATGAAAAACATGGCTTACGTAACAAAACATATAAAAGAAAATGAGTAAGTTAACACCCGAAACGACGATAATTCTAAGATATTATCAACAAATAAATGTTAAAAGATCATATATGATATCATATTAATGTATATGATTCATGAATAATTTAATAAAAATTATTTCAACACTATACAGGAGGTTAACCTACCCCCAACCAAAGAAAAGTACAAGGTAAGGGGTTTCTTATCTCACTTTTAATTCCGTGAGAATTCCATTGTTCACCACTTATTTATTACATGTGGTGTGTGTACTACCCACGTTTGTATTCATTGTGTAATATACTTTAATTCATGTATATTTACATCATCATTGTATGATCCTTCTTTCATGGGTGTATGTTTTGTATGTTACCAAATCGATAAGGGGATTTGAAATTTCAATTTCCACTCATTCGGCTTTACGCATACTTCATTGATTATTTTACTAAACGATTATGTGTGGAATCACTATTAATTTGATTATGTCATAATGTACACTCCCCTTTCGGTGGATATACTTTTAATACACATAATATCTCCATTGATAAATTCTCAATTCATCGGTATGAACTTGATAAGAGTAATTTTTACTCAATCTCGATTTGTTGAGATAAACATCCAATTCATTGGTGTTATTTTTACTATAATATGTGTGAATGTACCTTGATTGTTTTACACTAAATATCCAATAATATTTACTGTATTTATATTTTTCACAAATATTTATGTCGTTCATTTATCCTTAACCTAAGGATACGACCTTTATGAGTGATTTCATCGCAATTTACATTCCATTGAAACTTCATTGTTTTTATACACCAAATCACTTTTATGTGGTGTATATAATGTACTTTGACATAGTATATCATGAATCTCTTTATTCTCATGATATTCCAAATTTTGATTACCTCAATTATTTGTATTCAAGTGTCTCTCTTTTGGTTAGAAACTCTAACTAAAATACCATTTTTAAATTTTTTAAAGACTTATTATTCTAAATCTTGCTCATTAATGTCCATGTTTTAAAAATGGTTTTAAGGATTTATTTATATGAACATTATAGTTTTAAAATTAAAACTCCTTTTTTTGAAAGTTTCAAAGTGGTATGGGACACTTTGATTTAAAATTCTATTTTTAAAAGGCTTCTTGACAAATAGTGTGACTTTTAAATGTTTTCAAGAAAAGGGGGATATTTATCTCAAATGGTTTTGATGGTTATTTTCATCTATGCCAATATCATTCATTATTATTGATTGAGGTACAATAAAATCTTCCATATTGTATTGAATGAGTTATGTTTGACTGTGGATGTGCTATTTTTATACCATTCATGGTTTGTGGTTAAAGTATTGACATTTCGTATGCTAGTTTAAATACAAATGATTATGTTATGTTTAAACATGTTCATATAAGGAATGCATTGGACTTAATAAGTGACGGGTGGAGCCCGCTATAGCTCCTCGATGCATCGGAAGGTCTCATGAGACAAACTAGTGTCTTGGCACAAGGCCTTGACAAAATCTTATTTGTAGTCTTGGCAGGAGGCCTTGGCTATGTGGTTATGATAGTCTAGCATTATGCATTCCATCATTATGAAAGTGGTTATTGATATTGCATGTGATCATTCAACTAGTAGAATATCCATGTGAGTAAGTAAATGGCATTATTTTATTTTATATTTTCTATTTTATGTTGAAGTTAAAGTTTAAAAGGCTTTCATTTTAGTTATAAACTGCCTTAAGTGTTTATTTTTATCTATGAAAGATTATGCTATAATGTTATCCTTACTGAGCATTTGAGCTCACCCCTTTCAATGTTTTATTTTTCCCAGGATTATGAAATGTAATTTACAAATGACGTGCAGGGATATTATGAGGGGATATGAAGAAAAGATGTTTTTTTATATAATGTTAAACTTTATGAATGTATCTAGTATTTCTAAGGATACTAAACCAATCGGTCTTTCGAGATTTGATCTTTCTTGTGATCATGATAATGTTATGTAATAATGCACCGACTCTGGGTAACTGGGGTCAGGGCGTTACAAATAACATGTTTGTTTAATCAATCAATGGGTGGATGGATTACTATTGGTGAAATTAACATAATTTTTATTTATAAATTTTGATATTTACATTTAGTTACTATGAAATATTGTTTATAAA
Source organism: Viscum album (assembly GCA_963277665.1). Taxonomy (NCBI): domain Eukaryota; kingdom Viridiplantae; phylum Streptophyta; class Magnoliopsida; order Santalales; family Viscaceae; genus Viscum; species Viscum album. The sequence continues at coordinate 1,359,204,568 of OY728162.1, read as the reverse complement.
CATGATCAAAAGTAAAAAATGGAATCAATAACATTATTTACTATTGAAGAATACGTCAATATTTTAATATTGATCAGAAACTAAATTAATGATATCCTAAATAAAGATTCCATCATTTCTCTTCCTAACGTAAAATTTTTATTTCGTAATGGTTAACCTTGAAGATATTTTATTTGTAAAAATTGAAACATAAAAGGATATTTTTGAACTTATATTTATAGAATAATATTTTACAATAAATTTTCTAATATGTGCCTTCTTCCATCATTAAAAATTCACTATGTAAGAGGTTTCAGGGAGATTTAGTTGAACAATATCTTTTTAATAGTATAAAAAGGTTTATAATAAAGATTAAATTATTAGTTTTTTATCATGGAAGTTACACTTTCTAAGATGAGTATTCTTTTTAATGTTTGAATCAATCTTGCATACCCTTTCTCTATTTTATACTCAAAATATTTTTTTTCCTTAAATTGATTACTATATCATACTAAAAATTTATTATTCATTCACTATTATTAACCACATCCATACACTATTCATTTTTATCACTAAAAATTAGTACAAAACACTAATATTTCATATAGTATTTATAAAATAGATTTGATATTTGTATGAATCAGTAAAAAATAAAAACCATCTCTTGTAGTTTGAACTCCCCAAATTAACTTCCCAATATTAAAAATTGGATCACAAAAATCCTTTTTCTGGAACATAAGGGCAATCATGATCAGTGCAGTTACAATTTTAATTATTTTAGATTATTTAAAACAAAATAATTTATCTATTCTTATAATGTTTTATAATTCTTTATTACGTGCTCATTAAAAATGATTCTAAAATAAAAAACAAAGGTGATGCCAATATTATAATTATTTTCATAAACATATTGATTAATATTAATTTGGTATAATAGGATATTATCTTTTCGCCCACTATGTACCAGATATAATACCATGGATTTATTATCATCGTATTGTTTACATCATATAATGATTAAATCATTGGGGAATTTATATCTATGGCTTATCATCTCTTAAATATTAAATTACTTATATATCACAACTCACAAAGGTATGATTTGATTTTTATTTTTATTTTATAAATTATAAAACATATATTTATTATCCTTAATATAAGAATGATGGATAATAAATTTTCACTTTCTTCATATTACAATACCATGTCTAATTCTATTTAAATTTAAGTGTATTTGTTTTAAATTAGTTGACAATAGAATCTAGATAAATTCCAATTCTATAATCACTTCAAAATCATTAATATAAAACCAAGATTTATAAAATCTAAAACATGTTGAACATGATATATTTATAGATTGTGAAATTGAAACCAATATAGGGATATGGATTGAGTGTAATCTGATTAAATAATTATATGTGATAACAACAAAACAGTTATCAACATGATTAGAAAGAAAGGTCTGGTCAATCTTACTCTCATGTTTTTTAAACATTGTTTATCTGATATTTTGTTGTTGTGAAACAATAAGTCAAATTTATTCCCAAAAACACATGTAAAAACATTTATGAATCATAAGTGATGTAATTTTAACTAATGAACCATAACATTCATTTATTTCAATAAGTGAACAAATGATTCTTGACTTTAAGAAATTTTGATTTATTTCAGATGATAGATCACTTTATTCACACTATAAAACACTACTTCTATTATAAGAGACACTCGAATATACAATAGATCCAAAAAACAATATATGATGATGGAATAATTATCCGTGATTTTTATTACCCAATAGAAAAAATATAAACACATAAAATTTATAAATACATAACAATTTTTACATACTAGCATTGGATGAATTATTTTCAACCCGATTATAGACAATATCATCTTGGATAATGAATGTGATATTACAGAAATTTACAATCTATTTATAAATTATCATTATAAGATTGATGTGATTTGTTAGTACCACTGGGGAATCTGTATAGAAATTATTATACTTGAAATACATATTGTCTAACTACCTATTTTTCCAGTAAATTGATGTCGAGGTCAATCCCTTTGATAATAATTATAGAATATATTAAAATAAATTGGAACTAGATAAGAGGAATGATATTGGGAATTATTTTTAATGATTCTATAATATAAAATTTACCATGAATAATATATCAAATTTCATGAACTGGTGAAGTAGAAAGAAACTACAAATTCTCGATATCACAAAAAATATATTCAATTAAGCTTCCACATAGTGTAAATCAATATTATTCCACTCTAAACCCTTTTCATATACTAGGTACATTAGTTAATTAATAGAATAGACAACTCAAACCATGTTTAAATGCAATTTCCTCTATCTGCCTAACAATTATTGAATTAATGCATATGGTTAGTGTTTTCATTAACGGAAACCCCAACACACCCCCTTGTGGCCATAGTAGGAAAAGAATAATAAAATTTATAAATTATAAAAAAAATCAAAAAAATTATATTATAATTATGAACAAAAATATACTATAATATATGAAACACCTCATCCATAAATTATAAAGAAATAAATACTTACCCTCTCTTGCTGTGTGAGTAAATAATGATAAAATGGACCATCATTAGAATCACCCAACAATAAAACATTTCTAAAGTCCAAGATCCAGTCGATCCCAAAATGTTTTCCTCCATATTTCTCAACATCCCAGTGTTTATAGGAAATTAACTATCATAAATATCTCATCTGTTATCTTTTATCATCCCAATATCCTATCTTCAATATTTTATCATAGTTGATTTGTATTTTCTCATTCCTAAGAAATATTTATTATTCTTTTTTGTGGACCCTATTTATCTCTTCTTTAAAAAGTATTACTATATTATCCAAGAGAGATCATTATCATGTATCTTTAATATTTTTATCTTCATTTTAACCCTATATTTAACACCTCTCTTTATCTGCACAAAGTAAAGCCCATTAAAACTCCCCAGTTATAAAATTTGTACACAAAAACTATATCCCCTATTAAACAACCATTAAATCTAGTAAGTGAATCTCATGCATGTGGAGAAAATATCACACTAATGAATTTATAGAAAATATTAGATCTAAGGATTGGGAACTATTATTATAGAATAAAATCTTCTTGATTCTCCTTCATTATTGAAAAAATCTAGTATAGAAGTATAGGGTTCATATTCCATCAAAACTCATGTTTCCATTAAAGTTTTCACCACCATGGTGTAATGATCTCATCATTCCATAGCCTCCATGTTCCATGAAAATAAATATTTCCTATTATGTTTTTCTACAATGCAAGAAACATAATCATTGAAACCGTCCTTAAGAATTCAAAAACCATATCCATATTAAAAATAGGCTCCTCCGAAGACTCTTTTTTTTATATAAATTTTTTGAAAGTATTATTAAAATAAATCTTGTTTATATTTTAAAACTAATATAGAATGGAAACATCTACCTAAACAACTTTTGGTTTAAGCCAGAAGGGTTTGAAGCAGGTGTTTCCTTTTCATTTCATTATCCCAGAATGATGACATGGTAATCGAGGCGAAAGGTGTTAATACATATAAACTTTTCCCCTTAAATATTTACAAATTGTATTTTTTACGTCGACATTTTCTCCAAAATTATAGAAAACGACAATTATGAAGGTGACACTATAAAAAACCAGGATTTTTCTATATTGGAATTCCATGATTTTTTTCAGAACATTTCATATATTACACAAAGGCCCAATAACTGTGTTAGTTTTTCACCTTTGGAAACATGGAAACATAAAAAACAAGTTCATAATAAATCTATATCATCTAAGACCTATTTATTCAAATATATAACACATTTTAAAATATCATACATAAAGCAATTCTTTATATCTTGGGAAAAATAATAATATGATAATGGTGAGCTTAGATGCTCATTAAGGGTAAACATGAGTTATATATAAACATAAAGATGAAAATAAGGGTATCAGAATGTCAACATAACATTATAATATCATACCTTGTATATAAAATATCATAAATCAAGATTCATGTCAAAAAAATTGGTTGTTCATAAGACATAAATCATAAGGAAATAATTACCATAATCCATGAATGAAAAAATAGAAGTAAGAAATGGAATCTATGTTTTACATATATTTATATAAAAAATATTTCCGTAGAAGTCAAGAAATCACTACCAAATCCATATTATTATTATGGTTTCACTCTCCCATACCATCTTGTTAGTCATGGTTTACTCCAATAACCATATTTTTTGTCATGGTTCACTCCCATAATCATCTTAGTAGTAAAGGTTCACTCCCAATACCATTTTTATGGGCAAGGTCCTTTATGTGTATCTCATGAAAAATAAATCATTACGAAATGAATTGTAATGAGGTATAGATCCCACCCATAACGTAAATAATACAATACATATGTGTTCTATAATAGCATATATCATTCATTGTATCAATACTAATGGAATGGAATGGGATTGATAAACACCATTCAATCATAACATAACCCATGGAAAAGAAATGATTTTAATAAATCTCAATCCAATATAAGAATAATTCATTCTTAGAAAGCATAAGAATGGTATAATTGAATCATATCCCCAGTAAAACATTTTTCACATTAAATAACACTATATTATATGGAAAAGAATTTTTGATTGATCACTTGAAAATAATTCATAAGGGAAACTGTAACGCCCCAACCCCAGTTACCCAGAGTCGGTGCATTATTGTGTAACATTCGCATGATCACAAAAGATCGTGTATCGAAAGTCCGATTAGTTTGATAGACTTGGAAACACTAGATACATTCATAAACGTTACATAAATCATAAAATGAAAAACTAAAATAACAATGTCTCCATAGTCCACACTCATATCCTCTTCTGACTATCCCTTCAGTTCATTCATAAAATACTTCTTCACATCCTGGAAAATATTAAAACATTGAAAGGGGTGCGCTCAGATGCTCAGTAAGGATAACATTATTGGGGAATCTTTCATAAATAAACATTAACAATTAAGGCGATGTATAACTAAAACAAAAGCCTTTTTAAACTTAAACTTCAGCATAATATGGAAAAAATAAAATTAAATAATTCCATTTACTTACTCACATGGATATTCTACTGGTCGAATAATCACATGCAATATCAATAACCACATTCATAATGATGGCATTCATAATGCCAGAGTATCATAACCACGTAACCAAGGCCTCGTGCCAAGACCACAAATAAGATTTTGTCAAGGCCTCGTGCCAAGACACTAGTTTGTCTCATGAGACCTTCCGATGCATCGAGGAGCAATAGCGGGCTCCACCCGTCACATATTAAGTCCAATTCATTCCTCATATGAACAGGTTTAAACATATCAAAAACCATAACATAATTGTATCACATTAAACATGCATAAAGGAAACATAAGATTTCAACACTTCAATAACAAGATATCAATACAACACATTGATATAACAAAAACTTTATCAAAAGCATTTTCAATATCAAAATAAATGAAAAGTAAAACATGGAATTTATTTTTCATTTAAATAAAGGTTATGGCATATAGAGGAAGCCGAAACTCAAATAATAGTCATGGTAGCGGAGAATTCGTTGTCGCCACATACATAAGAAAAAAAATTCCTTCTTTCATTTAGTAAATATTCTTTGTATAAAAAGATTCCTTTTGAATAAAAGTAAAAGTAAAAGGGTTTTATACACCGTATAAACGAAAGTTGTGAATAAAACCAAATATGCCTCAATGAAAGGAGATTGAGACGAAGTCCCTTACAAAGATCATTTTTTTAAATAAAATAGATATATTATGTGTATTCACTATATGTACACATAAAGAAAGTACAAGTACAAGAGAGTACATAATAATATCATGACATAATTTGAAAGTAGGAGATTAACCCAAAGAAGTAAATTGGGTTATGAAGTTCACTTACCTCGTATCCGAATTCACTTGATCGTTCTTTGATCTCCTGAATAATAAACTAGAGTTAATTTATAATTTATTAAGAACCTTTTTCAAGTTTATTATTCCTTATATATCACTTATTACCATGTTATGAACATTATGTAATTATTTATCTTAATAACGGTCGTTTTGACGATCTTAGGTACTTGAGTCAAAAATAAAATTCTTATAATTACACTTTGTTCAAGTGGTAATATATCCATTATATCCATAATTATATTCATGATGTAAATATCATATAAATAATATATATCCAGTATATACATTAATTTATAATATTACATAACATTTAAAGGTATGAAATGAAATGCACCGTTCATGGAGACTGTAAGTTGTACGTACGCATGAATGCTACTTTCATTTCTATTTTGTATTTAATGGAATGAAGTTATAATTATATAAAGGTATAATATAATTACAGTATAATATAATTTATAATACCATTTACTCCATCCTTTATACATCCCACATATGGCATTAACTATTCAAATCACTTTGAAGGGGCGGTAGTCCGCACTTCCTAAAGTGAAAATATCATGTTTACCCATAATGGAAACCATAAAGGTATGCCATAAATGAAAAATAAATAAGCTTAAGTAAATCATAAACATATTATATATCATATATAACTATAGTGACAACTTAATGTCCACCTTTGAAGGTGTTATATGAGTGTTGAACAATCATCGTTTCGTGAGTCAGAAATTCGCCATCCACAGAAACAGTATGTTCTTTAACCATTAGATGTAGGTGTGTGTAATTTTAGCTTGAATAATTCTTATAAAAAAATCCTATTATATTGAGGATACTGGTATTGTTACAAAATATATGAATAAAAATAGTTTAGGGGGTTGGAGAAGCAAAATAATACAAAATAACATAAGTGAAGACATTACCTTAAAATCGGGTAACTCTTTTTTGATTTGAGCCGAAGGCTTCCTTGGGAAGCATTGTGCCTAACGTGAGTCATGTAGGAGTAAGATAGGGAAGTTGGGAGAGTATTTGGGCAGAGTTTGGCTGAGCCAAATGGCTTGATGGTGTGAATAAGGTGGGAGTGATGGGGGCCTTTTATAAAAGGATAGGAGGGGCACTCTTGGAAAGATTGAAATGTTAAATTATTATGAAATGAATTTCGGATTCTAAAGGTCCCAAAATGATATATTTATAGTCTAAGGTGATAAGGGTTCGAAATATACTCATCCAATAGGTATTTGACAAGTATAAGCCTTATATTGTTCATTATCGTTTCATTTTATTTAAATCGTTAATTAATGAGGTAATCGCTGCATCATCATGGTGTCAGAAATAATTTAATTTATTTAATGTCTAAAAATTATAAAACAAATTTCATGAAGTAGTAAGTCTTTTAATCTTTCTAATGAATTTTTATTGTAAAAAATATGACTTTTATGACCCCATTTAAAAATTGTTTTAGTAAAACAACCTTGGTTTGTGACATTTTTATTTTAACACTAAATAAAAAGTTTTTAATGTCATTTTCCTACCAAAGTGCCTCCATGGGGTCCCCAAGTTGACCCATGGATTTTCGTGGTCGTACATGACTCATCCAATAGGGTTAGGAAAAGTGTAAAGGTATTTTCATATTTTTATAATATCATTTTTACCTTAAATTTCACTAATTACCTTTAATCGCGATTAATTAAACATAAAAGTTACTATTCACCAAAAAAATTATTTAAACCCCATTGGACCACATTTTACTTCTTAATGAAAACCATTTATGTCAGATTTTTTAAAATCAAATCATAGAAGTGGTAATGTTTCATTTAAATGAAAAATCTGTTTTTTTAACTACCACTTAGTGCTTTCACTATTCATAAAAAATTGAAGTTTTTCAGAACAATGCCCAAAATTTCTCCCTATGCTATAATTGATATTTCAAATTGAAAAATGATGTCTATTTTAAAAAATTACAAACATATAAGTTACATTAATTAATTTTATAATTAATTCTCGCTGTCAAAACAAATAGCGTGTTTTTAAGAAACAATATATATCAAAAGATTGACAATTGTTTATATCCAATTACAAAGTGAAATAAATTCTAATGACCACCATTGGATAAAATGGAAAAAATATATTATAATTATACTTTAAAACCACTCAATAGTATAATTTATCACTATAAATTATTTTGATTAAAAAAGTTGTTTTAAGTATTTTTCAGTATTCATAAAAAAATTTGAAGTTCTCACCAAATTAAAAAAAATTCAACTTAAGATAATTTCGATATTACGAATACAAGAATGAAGTCCATTTTGAAATATAATATATATATAATTTCAAAAAGTGGGTATTACTATTCATAACTGCTTCTTTGATTGGTCGCGGTGTGTTAGAATCTCGAACATGCGTACAATTCAAGCTATTGCATTATTGAAAGTGAAGCGTATCGTGGAAGCTCGGGGTGTTATATTCTCCCCTCCTTCAATAAATTGCGTCCTCACAATTTGAAATTTTTCTTTGGAAATAAAAGGTTGAAAATAGAAAATACCTTTGTGGAACACCCACATCGGAAATAAGGTTAATAAAAATATAACTTTAAAAGAATGAAAGATAAGTACAAAGGTCACCCGGGATAGCCCATACTAGGATTCTATGAAAATATGGATATGGAAGAAAAACAAACCATCAAGGTTTGATGGAGAGTTGTAGAAAACTGGAATAGGAAAAAGTTAACCATAAGAAAATCACAAACTTTTGATTGGTTAAACGGTCATTGAATCTCCAGTTGGAAAAGTTAAATGGCAACGTTTCTGTTTTAAGTTACCTTTTATAATGTTGAGGAATTTATTTAGGAGATTTACTAAGAACATAAGGTAATATACAAATTGGTCATGTAGACTTTCATTCTTTAATAAATTTTTACCACAAACCCATATTTCACTCTAAAAGGTAATATAACTTGAAAATATTCTATTTATCATAATTGTATAAGGTTCCAAATACTAACACATACCATTTAGATTAGGAATACTTTTTGTAATAAACAGGGACATCCTGTAGGCTAGTGGTAGGTAGTAAAGGTCTGTCACACTATGGTTGTGGGTTCGATTCCTGCAGCTTTGTCTGACGCGACGGGTTATGCCCCCCCATGCAGGTTGTCCTTTTCCTAAAAATATAGTATTATAATATTCCAAAAATAATCTTTAGAAATGTTATAACCTTAAACAATACTATTCAAAGTTCAACTTAATACATCACAACATTTATAGTTATCCAAAATACATATGTCCATACATTCTCTAAAAGGTCTCTTAATTCCAAAATCAATTTATCAGATTCCCCAAACAAAGTAAAGTTTCTCTTATTGTCACATACTAAAAATATGATTACCTTAATCATATTAAGACCTTAATGAAAAGAACACGTACTGCAGTACAATACTTATATATATCACATTATTCTTATAACCAGAATATAATCCTTGAGTCAAAAATCACCAATACATTAATTATTCCACTTCAACTGTAGTAACAGCATAAGATTTTCCTTGATCCCTTGGCCTTTTCTGTGGAATGTTTTCATGACGTTTAGGACATTCATTTTCATAATTCCCCATTTCCCTACAATTGTAGCATTCAACATTGATATCCTTTTTCTTTCCCTTGTAATCAAGCACCTGGTGACCTTTTTCTCCACATTTATAACAAACTCACATTCCTTTTAGGCATGTACCAGGGTGATTCTTCCCACAATTATCGCATAATGGAAAATCCTGCTTTCCCTTTTTTCCCTTTATCTGTCTCTTGCGCCACCGTTCTCTTCTTCTCTTGCTTTACTTTATTGTCATAAGATTTTGAGAATTTTTTTTCTGTCTTGATAGAACACGAGTGTATATTTTCGTACGTTGAGAAGGTTTGTGAGACTAATGCTCGATGAAGAAATGGTTTTAACCTATAAAAGAAACGATCAATATTACTTATTTGGTTACATATATAATCTGCAGCACGCCTCGCTAACCATGTAAAGTTAGACTCTTTGTGACATTCTCATCCTCCTTCTGCCTCATACTCAGAAATCGCCTTTCCAGATCTGCTCTATGGTCACAGGGAAAGTACTTTTCTATGAAAAGCTCTTTGAACTCCCTCTATTCCATATTCGAAACTTCATCATCTTCCTTTGTATTTTGAATCAATTACCACCATTGATCAGCATCTCTAGTAAGGTGGTAAACTGCCATGATAACCTTTTCCTTTCACTACTCCCCAAGGTGTGGAATATTTTCTCTATGGATTATATCCATTTCTCAACTACTAAAGGATTTTTACCCCCATTAAATGTTGGTGGTTGTTGCTTCATGAAATGATCTAACATTGATCCTCCATGTTGCGGATCAGGGTGCTCCATACGAGTAAGGTTATTATTAATAACCTGAGTGATTTGTCCCAGTATGGTAATAAGTTGATCAGAACCAGTTGTATCTCCAACTCCAAAATAATTATCTTGAGCAGGAGGCCAATCCCTACACAGAGTGCGTGCATTGATATGGTTTCCATTCCTTCCACTAGGCGCCATTTCTAAACAATGGTATAAACTAGATTAGTTTATGAATAAAAATACATAATTGCATACTTGTAAAATACTTAACATAAATTGAACTATTTATGGATATAATCCATAATCATAAAAAAAATGCTTTGAGGAAGTATATACTTATAACCCTTCATTGTGGTTTGTAATGAAAATGAGAATTATCCTAAGCATATCCCCCAGGAGTTTCGTAACCAAGACTGCAGCAAGGCCCGTTGTCGTGCACTAGATCCCATTCGAGTCCAGCTCAAAGTGGTGTTTTCGGGTTTTGCCCCTAGGTACATCTGTGCCAAAGCTGAATCTACCTTCTCGTATCCAGACAGGGATGTATTGCTCGAAAAACTCACAACATCTCTATAATAACAAAATTCTAGGAAGTTATTCTATGCTAATCCTCAAAGTCTATCTTTGGGATATGTGCTCTAATCAGAGTTTATCTAAATCTAGTTTCCAAGGTTAGTACTAAACTGCCTCTAATACCAAATGTAACTCCCTGACCCTAGTTACCTAGAGTCGGTGCATTATTGCGTAACATTGTCGTGATCACAAAAGATCTAGTCTCGAAATACCGATTAGTTTAGTAGCCTTGGAAACAATAGATACATTCATAAACGTTACATTACATCATAAAGTGAAAAACTACAATAACAAAGTCTCTATAGTCCACACTCATATCCTCTTCTGACTATCCCTGCAGGTCATTCATAAAATACACTTTCACATCCTGGAAAATATTAAAACATTGAAAAGGGTGAGCTCAGATGCTCAGTAAGGATAACATTATTGTAGAAGCTTTCATAAATAAACATTATCATTTAAGGAAATGTATAAATAAATCAAACGCCTTTTTAAACTTGAACTTCAGCATAATATGGAAAAAATAAAATTAAATAATTCCATTTACTTACTTACATTGATATTCTACTAGTCGAATAATCACATGGAATATCAATAACCACTTTCATAATGATGGAATGCATAATGCCAGACTATCATAACCACATAGCCAAGGCCTTGTGCCAGGACCTCAAATAAGATTTTGTCAAGGCCTCGTGCCAAGACACTATTTTGTCTCATGATACCTGCCGATGGATCGAGGATCTATAGCGGGCTCCACCTGTCACTTATTATGTCCAATGCATTACTCATATGAACAAGTTTAAACATATCATAAACCATAACATAATTGTATCACATGAAACATGCATAAAAGAAACATAATACTTCCACACTTCAATAAAAAGATATCAATACAACACATTGATATAATAAAAAAATTATCCAAACCATTTTCAATACCAAAATAAAAGAAAAGTAAAACATTGTATTTTTATTTCATTTAAAAAAAAGTTATGGCTTATAGAGGAAGCCGAAACTCAAATAATAGTCATGACGGCGGGGAAGTCATTGTCACCGCATACATAAGAAAAAAACACTCCTTTTGTCATTTAGTAAAAATGCTTCGTATAAAAATATTCCTTTTGAATAAATGTAAAAGTCAAAGGGGTTTATACATCGTATAAGTGAAAGATTTGAATTAAACCAAATATGCCTCATTGAAAGGAGATTGAGACGAAGTCCCTTACAAAGATATTTTTTTTCAATAAAATAGATATATTATCTGTATTCACTATAAGTAAACATAAATAAAGTACAAATACAAGATAGGACATAATAATATCGTGACGTAATTTCAATGTAGGAGATTAACCCAAAGAACGTAAATTGAGTTAAGAAGTTCCCTTACCTCGTGTCCGAATTCACTCGACCGTTCTTTGATCTCCTGAATAATAAACTATAGTTAATTTATAATTTCTTAAGAACCTTTTTCATTTTTATTATTCATTTTATATCACTTATTACCATGTTATGGACATTATGTAATTATTTATGTTAATAATGGTCGTTTTAACGATCTTAGGTACTTGAGTAAAAAATAAACGTCTTATAATTAAACATTGTTCATGTGGTAATATATCAATTATATACATAATTATATTAATGATGTATATATCATATACATCATATATATCCTGTATATACATTCATTCATAATATTACATAACATTTAGAGGTAATAAATGAAATGCACCGTTCATGGAGACTGTAAGCTGTACGTACGCATGAACGCTACTTTCATTTCTATTTCATATTTAATGGAATGAAGTTATAATTATATAAATGTATAATATAATTCCAGTATAATATAATGTATAATACCATTTACTCTATCCTTTATACATCACACTTATGGCATTAACGATTCAAATCACTTTGAGGGGGCGGTAGTCTGCACTTCCTAAAGTGAAAATATCATGTTTACCCATAATAGAAACCATTAAGGTATGCCATACATTTAAAATAAAGAAGCTTAAGTAAAAAATAATATTATTATATATCATATATAAATATAGTTACATCTTAATGTCCACCTTTGAATGTGTTATATGAGTGTTGAACAATCATCGTTTCGTGAGGCAGAAATTCTCCATCCACAGAAACAGTGTGTTCTTTAACCATTAGATGTAGGTGTGTGTAAGTGTAGGTCGAATAAAGCTTATAACAACATCCTAGTATTTTTAGGATATTGGTGTTGTTACAAAAGATATGAATAAAATAAGTTTAGGGGGTTGGAGAAGAAAAATAATTCAAAATAACATAAGTGAAGACATTACTTTAAAATCGGGTAACTCTTTTTTGATTTGAGCCAAAGGCTTCCTTGGGAAGAATTATTCCCAAAGTGAGGCTTCTAGGTGTAACAGTGGGAAGTAGGGAAAGTATTTGGGAAGGGGTTGGATGATCCAAATGGCTTGATGGTGTGAATAAGGTGGGAGTGGTGGGGGCCTTTTATAAGAGGAGAGGAGGGGCACTCTTGGAATGATTGAAATGTTATATTATTATGAAATGTTTTTCGGGTTCTAAAGGTCCCACAATGATATATTTAGAGTATAAGGTGATAATTGTTCTAAATATACTCATACAATAGGTTTTTGACAAGTATAAGCCTTAGATTGTTCATTATCTTTTCATTTTATTTAAATCGTTAATTAATGAGGTAATCGCTGCATCAACATGTTGTCATACATAATTGAAGCTATTTAACGTACAAAAATTATAAAACAAATATCATGATGTATGAAATAGTTTTATATTTTTAATTAATATTTATAGTCAAAAATATGACTTGTATTACCCTATTTAAAAATTGTTTTAGTAAAACAACTCTTGTCTGTGACATTTTTATTTTAACATTAAATAAAAAGTTTCTAATGTCATTTTCCTACCAAAGTGGCTCCATGGGGTCCCCAAGATGACCCATGGATTGTCTTGGTCGGTCAGGACTCATCCAATAGGGGTAGGACAAGTGTAAATGTATTTTCAAATTTTAATTATATCATTTTTACCATAAATTTCAGTAATTACCTTTAATCGTGATTAATTAAACTTAAAAGTTACTATTTAACAAAAAATTATTTTAATCCCATTGAACCACATTTTACATTATAATGAAAACCATTTATGTCGGATTTTTGAAAATCAAATCACATAAGTGGTAATGTTTCATTTAAACGAAAAGTCAGTTTTTGTAACTACCACTTAGTGGTTTCACTATTCATAAAAAATTGATGTTTTTCAGAACAATGCCCAAAATTTCTCCCTAAGATATAATTGATATTATGAATTAAAAAATGACTTCTATTTTAAAAAATTCCAAACATATATTTTGAATTAATTAATTTTATAATTAATTCCCGCTGTCTCAACAAATAGCATGTTTTTAAGAAACAATATATATCAAACATTGAAAATTGTTTATGTCCAATTTCAAAGTGAAATTAATTCTAATGACCACCATTGGATAAAATGGTAAAAATATATTTGAATTATACTTCAAAACCACTCAATAGTATAATTTGTCACTATAAATTCTTTTGATTAAAAAATTTGTTTTATGTATTTTTCAGTATTCATAAAAAAATTGGAAGTTCTCAGAAAATTACAAAAAATTAAACTTAGGATAATTTTGATATTAAGAATACAAGAATGAAGTCCATTTTGAAATATAAAATATATATAATTTCAAAAAGTTGATATTACAATTCATAACTGCTACTTTTATTGGTCGCGGTGTGTTAGACTCTCGAACTTGCGTACAATGCAAGTTATTGCATTATTGAAAGAGAAGCGTATCGTGGAAGCTCGAGGTGTTACAGAAATACCATTTTTTATTGATAAGGTTTTATTTTCATAAAATGATTTAAAATTTTAAAAGAAAATTTTTTATTTCATAATAATACAATAAAATTGTGAAAAAATTAAAATAATTGTGGAATTATAAAATCTTAAAAATAAATTCATGCCATATAATATAAATGAATACATGATTCTTTTTATTTTTCTAGAAAAATCATGAAGTACCTCATTTCGAAAATGAAAAAATATTCCTTTCCAACTGTATAGTAAAAGTGAAAATTGGTAAATATGTCATTAAATATACAAAGGAGGGTATTAAAATATTTATTTAAAATATTTTTAGATAACATTGACATGGATGATAAATATTCCCCAATGGAGACATAAAATGAAACAGTTCCAAATAATATTGAAATTTGGAAATAAATACTCATCACTTTATAACCTATATATTCATATTACTCATGAATGAAAAAAAATTATATGGATATTAAAAGATCATAATATTTTGGTTAAAACTCATAGAATATATTCATTAGTAGTATATACACCATGCAGAAGAAACAAGTGGTGTGTACATTATGTGTCCTAGAGAAATAAACGTGGAACATAAATCCCTAACCACCTGAGAAACATTCGAATCATGATATACAAGAAATAATAAAATCAATTTAAGAATTTAATATCATTAAATAAATTAAATTAATGATATAACCTTTCATATTTTAATATATACATGATACAATAGAAACATGTGGTTAATATGGCCTGTATCTCACAAAAATAAAAAGTGAGAGGAAATTCACTTACCATAAAGTCTTGAATTCCTTCACATATGTTAAAACATCATGTATAATATATATACATTTATTATACATAAAACATAGAATCGAATTAATATATTTAATAAAATTAGTGATTTTATTATGACTTTATATTACTCGCTTATTAACAATTCCTTTTTAAAATTATGTCTCAGGTATTAACAAATTTTCCTTTCATTTATGTTTTGAATTCTTATCCTTAGTTATCTTACATAGATCCTGATTCCATCATATATATAATTATAATCATGATATATATATATATTCAATATATATTTATTACTATGAATTTTTAAAATATATAAACAGAGAATGAAATACACCATTCATGGAGAAGGTATGTCGTACGTATGCATGAACCCAAAAAATCATTTTATTATCCTATTCAATTACAGAAACACATATAATATATTATCATTAATGAATTAAATTTATGTTATATATATCATATATATTCATTAAATTTATTTTTATTACCATCTATTTGAAATATAGGTGAAATATGAGTCACATCGTATCATGGATATGGTAAGTCATACGTACACATGAGTGACATTATCATTTCCCAATAGACTAGTTGCTAAAAGAGTATATATGATATTATCATACCAGAAGAATAAAAATAGTATAAATAAAATATATTTCATATAAGAACATATTTTCCATCATAATTTCCAACAATGAGATGTGGTAAAGGAAACTCGAACAACATCATTTTTTAAGGTGGTAGTTCACTATACAGAAGAACGGTACGTTCATTACTCATTTTATGGGTGTGTGTGTGATTTTAGGTAAAATACATAAAATAAAAACATATCAATATATTTTGGATACTTTTTTAAATATATGAACTTGAACTAAAACTAATTTAATAGTTATAAATAAAAAATTAAAAAAATGTTCATTTATGAACATTACCTCTTCTTTGAGTATCTTTATTTGATTTGCATAAAATAACTCATTTGGTTGTATTTATGCCAAAATTAAGGATTATAGGATGGAGATAATAAATTTTGGATAAGACATCGGTAGATTATTTTCTGAGAAAAATGATTTATAGCTATGAATAAAATATAAGGAGATGTTAACTTTTATAAGAGAGGGGAGGAGAAATTTTGAAAAAACACCATATATTAATTGAAAATTAAATAATATTCAATTAATAATGGATCCAAATTTATTTATTTATAAAATAGGATGAGGCTTGGTATTAATTAATTCATATAATAAAAATAAGGTATGTTTTTTATATGTTTTTAATTGTTATATGTTTTGTTTAACCCATATTTAACCTTTTTCATTCTTACCTGGGTATCCTGTAATTTACATTATGAGGTCTAATATAATTAGTATTACATTCCAAAAGACCAATAAATGAGTCATTGATAAAATTATAATAATTATCCAAACTATTTTTCTAGATATTATACTATTTGAAATTTTATATCATTTATAAAATATTTTATATTTAAAAATATCTTTAGGGACAATTTTGACATTATTCATGTCTTGACATTTAAAAAATCATAGCAACATGATAAATTTGAACCAATTATTATAACCCATCAATAAAATGTCAATTTAATTCTTAAATGTTTTTTATGTCATAAATCTTATTAAATAATATTTAATTTAATATTTTTAATATCAATTATTTTATTCTTCTATTAATGAAACAATTACAGCGTCATTATTATGTCACCATTTTAGGAAAGTATTTTATCACTAAAAATTTTAAATAAATTACCATGATGTGGATAAATATTTTAGATTTAAAAATAATATTTATAGACTAACATATCAACTTTATACATCCTTATTAAAAATATTTCTCTTTTTAAAAACAAAAGTATGAAAAAATTGAATTTTCATTGAATCAAATACTATAAAAGGGTTAAATTAATCTACGTGGTCTCAATGAGACATAAAGTAATTAAAATGATGGTTTTGTTCAATAATTACTCACCCAATAAAATTAGAGTAATTTTTAGGGAATTTATATAATATTTATAATATTATGCTTACCATTAATTTCTTTATATACCCTTAACTGTGATAATAAAAAATATTATTAAAGTTACTATTCATATGCAAAAAAATAAAAGAAATCCATTAAAATAATTTGGGAATTATTATTCCAAATATTGAATCCATTTTTCAAAATTCATAAACGTTGAGTGGAAATAATTAATTAAAATTTAATGTCATTGAAGGAACAAGAAGACATATATTAAAGTGAAAATGATCAAATGATTGAAATGTTATTATATCCAAATTTAATGTGAAATTGATTAAAAATATCTAAATTGTATTAAATGAAAAAAAAATGATATAATTATACATTAAAAACATTAAAATATATATTTTATCACTAAAAATAAATTTTATGTAAAAACATTCTTCAATTAAAATGTTGTATTTTTTACTATTCATCAAAACATGAAAAATTTCAAAAAAACACAAAAAAATCAACCAAATTAAATTTCCATACCACTATTTCATATAAGAATTTTATTTTTTTATAAATATTCTAAATGTGTAAAAAATTACACTTAAAATGGGTTCTCCCTTAAAAGATGGTAAAATTGCCCTTTTGAAAAATATAGGGTTTTATTAATAAAATTGTGGTTTTCTTATCTTATTCCTATAAAATATATTGGAAAAATATTAAAAGTAATTAATTGAATATATAAATTATATATTTCATTAATATCATTCCCTAATTTTATTTTATTTAATTTATTAAGACAAAACAACTTGGGAATCATTCAAATAAAACTATATCCTTTATAATCAATTGGTATATATTTTCATTTCTAATTAATTGGTTACCAATGAATTAGTATTATAAACCTTATACATTCATATGTTAGTTATTATTATTAATAAATTATAATTTAACATCATGTTTATATATTATTAATTTAAATTATAATATTTTAATAATATACCATTGTTCTGTAGAACTTGGTCTTGCGTGTAATGCATGTTATCAAAAGAAAGACACATTGTGTATAACACAAGACAATAAGGGTGTTATGTATAAAGCAATAAAATTTATTTGTTTCCTACAACACAATCTTTACATGGTGTTGTGTATAACAAAATCCATATATAGTGTTTTTCATTCATCAAAATATATATTTTGTATTGTGTGAAATGAAAAAAAATCAATCATTTTAAATTAATTTGAAAAATTGTACACAAAATCAAGAGGTGTTATATACTAACCCTAGCTAAATTGGATTTTACACTTATTAATAATTTATGTTTTCAATGGTTTAATACTTAAACGATACTTTCATAGAAACTGACATCATAAAAAGAAATACTAAAACTTACATTAAAAAAAGAAAGTTGGAACCGTAACAGTTTCGTAAAGTAACTCAAAACTTGACTCCCATATAGGAGAACATATGTGGTAAGTGAAAACAATGACATAGAAGAGAAACATAAACATCATGTTTTTATGGAGAGGGTTTTATAACAAGGCCAAGGGAATTTTTACAATCACAAATCCATAAATATGTGATGACATAAGGGACCATCTAATTCATAAAAAATGAATGCACGAGGATTATATTTTTTTTGTTTCAAGATCCGTTTTCTTAAATCTAATAATTTTTCATGAAAATATATACATACATGATTTCAGGACCACATCATCAATTTTTGTTCCTTGATCCTCTTCAAATCTTTCTCCAAATAAGAATGTGAATTTTTCATTCATAAATTTTCAACAGATCATGAGATCCAAGATATTACATCACATTTTTCATTAGTTATCTTCAACACATTGTTTTTAGAATTGGTTATCCAATATGCATAAATCCTTATGTGGCAATATAATACATTAATCACACAAAATTCAACTAAAGTGCAACATAATATTTATACAAATTTTTAACAGTATAACCATTTTGAAAGATAAAAATTCACCACATTAGAAATAAATTCACAAAAACATCATAACATTCATCCCCTAAAATTCACAGAGTATTTCTAATTTTTGACATTCCGAACATGTGATTACCATCATCGTATATTTTCTTGAAATATGGTAATAACCTAATTAATCATAAACACTATTGGAAAACATTAATCATTCATTATTACAAATATTACTAGATTTATTATTTGAATCTTGGATGCTTTAAACTTCATCCATGATAAAATAGTCTACTTTTTCAAAAAATAAAATTTATATGTTCCGAGGTAATCAATACCATCCAATTTACTTGTTCATATACATTACATCCTTATACAAACATCATTATATAATCCTCATGAATAAATTAAGGGTTACCTTACCTTATTGAAAATATCACCTTTCAAGAAATAACCTCCCTAGTCTGTCAGAACCATTCAAAATATTCTTGTAAATCCTTATAAAAAACAGAAACCAGAAAATCCTTATGTAGTTTACTATTCAAAATTCATCAATCCAAATATATAAATACTTCAAAACTTATTCTTAAATGATTTTCATGAAATAGTTAATTCCTTGGTGTAGAAGTAAATTCTTTAGTCGTGGTAATGATTTGGGTAATAACTGTGTTCCCCATAGATATGAAACTGATCTCCATGACAATTCATCATTTTATGAACCTTCTTACCAAACAAATAACATCTATCCCTATAATTGAGTTATTACTCAAGTTTAGTTTTCTATTCTTATTAACATGAGTGAATACAAATATTATTTTATATTTTTTCCTTACCATGTGAACATTTATAAAAATAAATGTTCCTCTTATTTGTTGTATTAGTAGGATCACAAAAGCTAAAATTGTTAATCATATATTGTGATAGTTGGTTTCAAATAATCATAAAAGCTTTATCTCTAATGGATATCCTATTTGACTTCTCATCGAAAAATGTTCTGTCACATTTAATGTAAAACTAATTTCTTATATTTCCCCCCATAGACTAAAACCATAAATCATTGAGTAAGAAATAATTATCATATTGAGGAACCACATAATCATGAAAAAATACTTATAGAATGACTAAATCATATATTCTACTTCTTTATCCTATGACACATTATTTTTATCCTGTTTTATTCATAGATAACATATATTTAAATCCTTTATGATGGTTTAGGAAGAGTTTGTGAATTCCAAAGGAATATCCCATGAGAGTGTCAGACTACGTGTATTGAAAGACCTATTTTCATGTACCTAGATACCCCAAGGGAGGCCTTTTGTACCTTGTCGGAGTTGTTACTCCTAGGTACATCTATTCCATAGCCACATTCACTTGTAGTAACTGGAAATGGATGTATTTATTTGAAACCAGTCACTCAATCCATTATCAAAATTCCAGGACATTTTCCATATCCATAGATATATCTTTAGAAATGTAATTGGAGTTCACACTATGTTTTGTCATCTTATTTTCCACAGGTTAACTAAAATATTTCTATGATACTAACTATAACAACCCAATATTTTTGTACATTGACATTACATGATTTTTTCAGAACATTTCATATATTACACAAACAAATGCCCAAATACTATATTAGTTTAGTTCCTTAGTAAACTTCGAAACATAAACAATAAGATCAAAATACATCTTCATATTCTACCACCTATTTCTTCCTATCTAGAACCCTTTTATAAATGTCATATATAAATAAATTCTTCATATAATGGGGAAAATAAACATAATAAAATGGTGGTCTCAAAATAAAATTAATGATAAACATGGGTGATATGTAAGAAAAAACATTACCATAACATTATAAGAACAAGAATAAAACATTAGAAGATCATACCCAGTATATAAAATATCATAATTCAAAATTCATGGCATAAAAATTAAAAGTTTATAATACATGAATCATAAGTAAATAATGAATATATTCTGAGAATGAATAATATAGGAATAAGACATAGAATCTACAACATAAAGATAAGCATATAAAAATAATTTCCATAGTACTCAAGTCATCGCTACAAAGGACATATTAGTAGCATAGTTTCACTCCTCATACCATATTGGTAGTCATGGTTCAATCCTATAACCATCTTGGTAGTAATGGTTCACTCCCATAACCATCTTAGTAATCAATGTTCACTCCCAAGACCATCTTAGCGGAAAAAGTCATTTATGTCTATCACATGAGATATAAATATTTAGCCAATGCTATGAATGGAGATATAGGTCTCACCTATCACATAATGAAACCAATATATTTGTGTTCCATGATATCATAAATCATTTATCATATGAGAACCTATGGAATGAAATTAGTTTGATAAACATAATTCAATCATAACATAACCCATGGAAAAGAAATGGTTTTTATAAATATTGTTCCATCATAAAGATAAATAATTCTTACAATGAATAAGAATGGTATAATTGAATAATAACTCTAGTAGAAAATATGTAACATTAAATAACATCATCGTAGATGTAATATAATTTTGATAGATCACTTGAAAAGAATTCATGGAGAAAATCACTTTTCGTCATTGAAAATGATTTCTTTTTCTAAAATTACATACAATTTTTAATGAAAAAGTTTTATATAAAAATGACATTGTAAGGTTATAAAGTAATATTAAAATAATTTAGTCTTAATTAATTAGTAAAAACACATTCAGCACATATAATTAAAATGAAAACATTCTTCACATGCTTTTTTTCAGGAAAGTCATGATGAACCGTGTTTGGAAAACGACCAAAGACTCCTTTAAAACCATGTACTAACAGTTAAACATGGGTAAAAATGAATTTAAACATAAATTGGATAATATTAAAAAAAATAATTAAAATTAGAAAACATGGATATGGATGAAAAATAGTCCCCAATAGAGACTTAAAACATAACAATTTCAAATATTATTGATTTTTTGAAATAAATACTCAGCACTTTATAATATGTCGAATCATATGCACCATGAAAGAAATAAAATTACATATAATTTAAAATAAAATAATATTTTTCATAGAACTCATATAAGATGTTAATGGGTAGTATATACACCACATAGAAGAAAAAAATGGTGTATAAGGAATTGGTCCTACAGAAATGAAGTGAGACTTAAATCCCTTACTATATGTGTAACTTTAGAATCATGATATACAAGAAATAATTACATAAATTAAAAAATTTAATATCATTAAATAAATTAAATTAATGATTTAAAAATGAATTTTTCAATATATACACTATATAATATAAGATAGTGGAGAATATGACATGTATCTCACATAAATAAAAAGTGAGATGAAATTCCATTACCTTATGTCTTGATTTTTTTGCACACATTAACTCCTTCGATATAATAATTTTTGGTTTATTATATATCTACCATAGAACCAAATTGATATATTTAATACAATATATGATTTAATTAGGACTTTATAATACTCTCTTATTAACAATTCCATGTAAAGGCAATGTCTTGGGTAATAACAACTTTGTTATTCATTCATATTTCGACTTCTTATCATTAGTACTCTTACATAGATCATTATCTAATAATATATTGAATAATAATCAATATATATATATATATCATTTATATATTCATTATATATTTATTCCTAAACGTTTAGAAAAGATATAAATAAAAAATTTAATACACTATTCTTGGAGACGGTAGACCGTACGTACATATGAACGATGTTCTTTTAATATTTTTATATTAATATAATGAAATTTATTTGATATAGTAATATAAAAAAATAATTGTTATTATATATATAATATATATTCATTAAATTAATCCTTATTACCATATATTTGAAACATAGATCAGAAACGAATCACATCCCATTGTGGAGTTGGTAGGCCATACGAACACACGAGCGACGTTATCATTTCCCAAATGATTTGGTAGTAAAATGTTAGAAATGATATTATAATTAAATAAGAATAAAAAATCATAAATAAAAACAATATCATATAAAAACATATTTTACATGATAATTTATATCCATAAGATGTGGTAATGGAAAAAATGAACAACATCATTTCGTGATGCAGTAGTTCTCTACACACAAGAACCGTAAGTTTGATTCCCATTCCACAAAATTGTGTGTGAGTGTAGGTCAAACCCATAAGATAAAAACATTATATTATAATTACTATATTATGTTTATTCTAAATACCTAAAATAAAATTAATTGAATGGGTTTAATGAAGACAAAAACAACAATGTTCGTTCATCAATGTGAAGTCTTTTATGGGTTTCCCCTTTTGATTTTCACCAAATGACTCTATTGGTTGTGTATATTACCAAAGTAAATATTCTATCATATATGGAAGGAAGTTTTTAGGAGATATGGGTAGATTATTTTTATTTAAAATGGATTTTGAGGTGTGAATAATAGAGAAGTATATGTGACATTTTATACGAGAGGTGGGGGGATCTTTTTGAAACTCTCAAAATATTAAAACATAATTCATTTCAATTAAAAATGGATCAAAATTGAGTTTGAATATAGGAAATGTATGAGTCAATATACATTCATACAATGAAAATTAGACATGTTTTTATTATGTTTTTAAATTGTTCCTTTTCAGTTTAACCCTTATTTGACTTTTTAATTATTATAGTGATATAATGTAATTTAAATTTTGAGGGTTATTAGGATTACTATAACACGTAAAATGATAAATAAATGAGTTATTGATGAAATTATAAGACTTATCCAAAATAGTTTTTGAACTCTTGTATTTTTATTAATTTCAGATCATTTAATAAAATAGTTTATATTTTAAAATGTCATTCGTGTCAATTTTGACAGTATTCATTTCTATAATTTTTATGAAATCATAACTACATGATAAATTCAAACCAATTATTCATAAAAATACCTATCATGTATAATTAATACATAAAATATTTGGATTACATTAATGGTATCAAATGTTATGTATTTTAATATTTGTAATATCATTTATTTAATTCTTCCATTTATTATACAATTACTGCATCATCATTACGTCTCCATTTGAGGTATTTATTTTATCAGAAAAAATTATAGATGAATTTCCATGAGGTAGAAAAAATATATAGATGTAAAATAGCTGTTTAGTAAAAAATATCACTAATATAACTCCATATTAAAAACATTTCTCTTGTTAAAAAAAATGGCAAAATTGACTTTTCATTACATAAAATACTATAAAAGAGTTAAATTATACCATGTAGCTTCAATTGGACATAAAATATTGTCAACTGTGGTTTTGGTAGAAAATAAATTTTCTAATAAAATTAGTCCATGTTTTATGGTATTTTAATAATATTCATAATATTATTTTATTGTTTAATTACCTTAATTACCCAAAATTGTGGTAATAAAAAATATTACTAAAGTTTCTAATCATTTGTAATAAAATAAAATATACCTATTTATATAATTTTTTATTTTTTATTATAAATATTAATAACCATTTTAAAAATTCAAAATACATAATTGGTATTAATAATTTTAAAATAAATCACATTTACGAAATGAGAAGACGTGTTCTTAGGTGCAAAGTAAAAAAGGATTAAAATGTAATTAAATACAAATTCAAAGTTGAATTCACTCCAAAGACTTAAATTGAATTAAATAAAAAGAAATTTGATCTAATTAGTCTTTAAATCCAATAAAATATATATTTTAACACTGTAATAAATTTGATGAAAAAAGCGGTTTTCAATTAAAATGTTGTATTTTCACTATTCATCAAAACATAAAACATTCCATAAAAATGACAAAAAATATTTCAAAGTAAATTTTTATGTCAGGAATTAAACTATGATTTTTATTTATTTCATATAATTATTATAAAATTTTTAAAAATTATATTTAAAATGGGTTCTCCATTAAAAGGCGGAAAAAATTACCAGTTTGAAAAATATAGGGTATTATGCATAAAATTTGGTTTGGTTTTATCTTATCTCAATAAAATCTATTGAAAAAATATAAAAAATATTTAATTGAATATATAAAATATATATTTCATTAATATAATTCACTAATTTTAATTAATTTAATTTATTAATATATAATGACTTTAAGAGAAAAAAAATACAACTATTTACTTTATAATCAATTGGTATATATTTTCATTACTAATTAATTGGTAACTGATGAATTCATTTTATAAAATTTGAATTTTTATAAGATATTCAATACATCTAATAAATGATAATGTAACCGCATGGTTATCTCTTATTATGTTAAATAATAATATTTTAATAATATATTATTGTTCTGTAAAACTAGGCCTTGTGTGTAATATAATCTATCAAAAGAACTAACATTGTGTATAACATAAGCATTTCATAATGTTATAGATAACACAAGTATATACAAGATTTTCATATAGCGCAATATAATCTTGGTTTTGTGTATAACTCAAGCCATGCAAAGGGTTTTTCATATAAAAAATGTTATATTCGGTATTGTGTGAAATGAAAAATATCAAAAAAAAAGAATTAATTCAAAAAATATTTCACAAAATATTAGGGTGTTAAAAACACCTTCGCTGCATCGATTATAAAATTCAAAATTCCACACCACTTAACTACACCTACCTTATTCCACATATCTTTAAATTTATATCCCTCTCTCTCAAAGATTTTATTGGTGTTTTCTCCCTTGTCCATGACTTTTAGGTGGCCTAAATGGAGTGCAAAATTTGCGATGTGAAAAATTTGAGAAGCATCATTTTATAGTATTTTTTATTTTTTATTTTAAAGATAATTATTTATTTAGTTTATTATATTTTATATTGTATTAAATGTGTTGTCTACTTATTTTTTACTTAGTTATAAATGATTTAAAAATAACAGTTAATATTTGTAAGTAATTTATTATCATTATTTAATATTGATCTTTTTGTAAATAATCTATAATTAGTCTACGAAATAGATTTATTTTTACAAGAATATTTTGGTTTAGTATACATATTTGATTTTAAATACAATTGACATAATTAGTAATTAATATTAAATATGATATATATAAATGTTAGTGAAATAATGATTCACTAATAATTAACTATTAAATTATTAATTATTAACTAAAGATAAACTATTGATTAAGTATTGATTAACTAATAAATTACAATGAAATAAATTAGGATCAAAGAATCATTAAATAATGAATAGAACATGATTAACTTAGGACTAAGATAGTATCAAATAATGATTAATTAATGATTAGTTAATGAATAACTAAAAATTAAATAATGATGAACTATTAATTAACCTAGCATTAAATACTCTTTTATTAATGATTAAGTAATGATTAACCAATTATTAACAAATTATTAATTAAAGAATAAAAAATTATTAACTATTTATTAACTAATTATTAATCAATTATTACGAAATTATTATTTTGTGATTAACGAATGATTTAATTAGAAATAATTAATTATGATGTAATTATTAACCAATAATTATTTAATGATTAACTATTAATTAACTATAAAAAAATTTAATAACTAATAATTAATGAATTATTAAAGAATTATTAATGAGTGATTAATGGTTCATTAAATAATTATTAAAGGAATGATTAATTGATGAATAAATAATACTTAACTCATGATTAATTAATGATTAATTGTTATTTATCTTCAAACTAACTACTGAATTACTATTAATTAATTAATTCTTAACGAATTAATATGTAATGATGAACTAATTAATAACTTATTGTTAAATGATTATTGGATAATGATAAACTTTATATTAATATAGAATTAACATAGGATCAAAGTGGGATAACTTCATGATAATGAGGCTTAACTACACACCTGATTTACTACTCAGGATTTAGATTATTCATAACTTGATGTACACCTGGTTTGAAACTCCTACTATATATGTTTTAGATGATTCATATTTTCATTATAAACTACTAAACCTATATTAAAGAGGATTAAATTTTTTACTAAAAATCATTAGTGTTATATTTGAGGATATAAGGAGGCATTATAAAATTTTATTAAGGTAATGATTGTGTGGTCAACTGAGTAATGAAATCATTTTCTAGATACTAAAATTATATCTGGCTCTAGAATAGATGTATCTAAGGGGTAAAATCCCTTAAAATATTTCATTGAACTAGAGTCGACCAGGAACAGGTGAAAGTCAATCGGCCTTATTTCCCACATGGATTGAAAATCATGGGGGTATGCTTTAGATGATTCACATTCTCTTAATAAACTACTTGAAATACCATTAGGAATATTAAAAATGATACTGTGAAAAATTCGTTTAATCTTTGATAATATAATATGTTTTTCAAATGTTTTGGTAAATTAAATATTTCATAGTTATCTAAGAAATTAAATCTCTTTTGAGATGCTACAAGTGGATGTGGATATATAATATAACTACCTAGGGGTAACAACCCCAAAAACATCATACTGAGCTAGACTGAAACGGGAACTCAAACATGAAAATGGGGCTCACTGCACACTTGGTTTGACACTGTCATGGGATATGCTTTATTTGATTCAAATTTTCATTATATAATATTGAAAATTCTTATAGTAAGATTAAAATTTATACCACAAAACATTATTGTCATCATTAAGTATATGAGAAAACATTCTAAAATTATAGTGAAGTAAAGATTGTGAGGTCAATGCTACATGATTATTCCACATTTTCAATATTATGTACACTATTTGATTCTTATTCAAATATATTTTTTTCATGTAGAATATAATTTACCCTATGTATACTACTATAGAGAGGTTATTCAAAATGAGACAGAAGATTCTAATAGCACACAATCCTCAAAAATTGTTAGGACATCTGATTTTGTAACCCTAAGAGAAATTTACGAGAGAATTCATGGTTTTTTAAATCTGATACCCGATCTGAAGATCACATCGATTAGCTATAGAAATTTTCGATTATAGTATAGGCTATAGAATATAGCTTTTCAATTGGATATTTTCAATAATTGAGTAGAAGAAAAAAAATTATTTTCCTTGCTGTCAGATAATATCATGATGAAGTTATATGTTATGGTTTCTGGTGTAAAAAAACTCCTAATATTATATTGACATGGTCATGAAATGGGTATAATAGAAGGTCCATCCTAAGAAAATGAACCTATTCCAATTGATTAAAGAAGATGATAACCAAACTAATGAGCCATATATGCTTCAAAATCATTTTGATAATGAGGAAGTGTAAAATTATGAAACAGTTAATAGAAAATACTAATGATGAGGAGGAAGTTTCACAAGTTGGGGAAGAAGATTCTAGAAATTTTGATCTTGTAACATAGAGACCCTTGAATTCATATCATCGGTACTACAAGAGACACATTTCTATTATTGTGCTAAAAACATTCCATGATAAATCTATGAATAACACTATCATAAGGTTAGGCATACAATATCTATTTTATATTTTTCTATCTCAACATGATGATAAAATTAATAAATGTAAAATATTAAAGATTTATATAGCATATGATTTGTATATAGAGAGGTTTGAACATAGAGTAGAAAAAAATCTATAAGTCTAATCATGGAATGTATGATTATATGATGTAGATTCCAAAGAGAAAATGGATATTGGCATACAATGATAAAAAGAGGTATAGACACATGACCACAAACATTTTGGAGTGCATCAATGCCATATACAAAAGTATAGAAATGTTACATATAATTGGCCTAGTTCATGACACATTTTATCATTTTCTCATGTACTTCATTGAAAAAGGAAAACCGTCTGCTGAATGGATTCCACAGGTGTTGAGGTAAAGACCACAATTTCAATGAGAGATTGAAGAGCACATTAATGAATATTTAATTTATAGAGTGCGTCTTTTTTAATCGAGAATACTATCGACTTTATGGTCAAGAGTGTCAAGGCCCTATCACTAGTAGTAGAATTTGTGTCATATTAGTATTACTATAAGAGATACATTGTCAATGTGGAAACATCCAGGCATTGTAGTCTCGATGAGCACATTCCATTACAACATGTGACTCTATGATCATATAATGTGAAGTTTATTTTAATCTATTATACTAGATGTATACAAATTCTAAGTGTTATTTTTTACCATATAAGCCTATTAGGGAGTTTCAACATTCCAGAATTCTTGAATAATAGTCGATATTGATACCAAGATTCAAAATATTTCATCAATAGGGGAGTCTAAAGACTAGTTACAGGCATAATGATATGGATTGTTCTCAATAACTTGAGAAACATTTTATATGTAGCATATATCATAGGTAAGTACTTAATATGAAATGATTCCATAACATTGTGGGATCGAGTTTAAAACCACATCTATTATGTTGTATTGCCTCCAATGTGAACTTTTCATATTATCAATTACAAAGTTTTAATATAAATTTTTAATTTTATATAATTTTATGACATTTATTAATACTTTTACTATAAAATTATTAAAATTGAAAACATTTATACAACAATTTACATAAATCACACATAAGCTAAACATTCCTTAATATTACATCATTTCACCTGATGAAACCATTTTTATATATAATCCCTTTGATTTAATAATAAGTCTTTTTTATTAACATGACTAGGAATATTAAAATTACAGATGATATGACATGAACTCACAATAAAAATATATTTAGATAAACCATAAATCATCCATGTGAGAAAACAAACATGAAAAATAAAATAATATGAGAAATCATAAATAAAAGAAAAAGCACACCATTTTGTCTTTGAACTACTTGTATACATGATATACATGAAATAAATCCCCACTCTATAAGGTTGATCAAATTGATATAAACTATGTATGCACAAATATGTTTTCAAAGTAAAACCCATTTACAATCCAAGACCAAATTAATGTTTACCTCTATGATATAAAACTATAACCTATTTATTAGATGATTAAATAAGACACCACCCATCACATAATGATAAACCATACTTATGTATTCCATAAGAATATAAGAGCATCCATCATTCCTTCGTAGCTTAATTAACCCATGGAAAATAAATGGGTTTCAAAAAAAATTCATTAAAACGTCATTATAATCTATAAAGTGGAAGAAGGTGGATCATATTATCTGAGAATATGACCAATGAATGATTAAAATCATCATAGGATGTTAACCAAGATGATAATTAGTTTTCTAACACCATTAGAAATATCATTTGATAAATATGAATAACTTCATTTTTCTTTTAGTAAGGAAAATTTTATAAAACAATGTAAATAAAGATGTTATATACTATATTATAATATTAATATCATTATGATGACCATAATTCTATATTTATATTTTACACTTACATAAGATAAAATTTATTTTTATAGATATAGATTTAGGATACTGCTCTACTCATTGAGCAGTATAGGCGTGTTTCACATGAGGTTCTAGTAGACCATGTGGTTCGATGGATTAGGTTGTGTAGAGCACACCATTATCATCACATTTCACCTTCTAATACTATTATATCAATCTTATACAATGATTAATTCAATGGTGATGATGTATCTAATTATAGATTCATTAACCATCACCTCCTTGTTGTCCTCACTGGGAGATAGAGACTTGAGACTGACAAATTCCACCTGCCCAAGGGAGAGATGACCATCACACTTGAGGATGTTGCAGTTATGCTTGGTATTCCAACCGAGAGTGTTGTAGCTATAAGAACCAACCATAGAGACTGGTATGAGCTTGTAAAAATATTATCTGGTCTCAACATTGCAAGAGATGTTATTTTCACCGATGGTGGTTTTCTGTCAATGAGATGATTGGACTACACTTTGCACATTTACCCATTGATTTTGATGAGAAGAATTTCATGTGTCATGCAAGCGTATATATCATCCGACTCATTAGAGGGATATTATATGCTTATCACTCTAGTATTCTTCTCATGCTGACGTATTTGGGGATAATAGAGGAATTTTATCTGGAAGTGAGATACAACTAGGATTATACATGCATAGAATTCATGTACAGGGCATTATCGAAGTCATGAAGATCAAATCGCAGTGATCTAGTGGATGGGAATTCCTATTTAGATGTGGGAATGTGAGCACATCTCTCCCACATACCCTAATATTTCATGGTTCGGAGCTTCATATAGATATGTTGCATGATTCCTTGCGTGGACACTGGTACGATAATTGATCTTTATCATTTTTGATACTAATATGAGTTGTTATAATCTATTGATTATTATTTATCACTCAAAACATTTTATATTATAGGTGGATTTAGATTCACCACTTCACAAGGGTTCAGAGACACAATTTTTGTGCATATTGTCTTTTGTTGGATAGTCTACTACCCACCAATGTAAGTATAGACATTCTTCAATGGAATAATCATCATCAAAATAATATAATTTTTTGTAAATTGGTAAAAAAATATTTTAAAAAATATCACATGTTATTTCATATTTCATGGCTACCATACTATGCACTATTAGAACATATAACCACATACTGCACTGACGGGGTTCATGATGCCACATTTGTTGTGCCACTCATTCACTTTCATATTTCTGAGTGCCACCAGCCTGATATATTCATGTAATGGTTTTGTATTATACATTATATTCTAGTTTCACCTAAACAATTAACATGAATTTATTCTGTGAAGCTGATGTGGATGTTGGATGTCGACTTGTGTCAACGACTGCTGAGTATGTCGACCTAGGGGGAAAATGCAATGTTTCATATCAAGGTAATGCATAAATTGCAATTCCATCTATCCAAAAAGTTGAGTACAACCCTTGTTATTGAATAAAATATATATTGTATCTTACTAAACACATCATATCGATTTATGATCTGATAAGTTAGTAACATTAAATTTCATTGTTTACATTACTTTTTAAATTCATTTTGAGTCTCTTTACTGCATATTCAACTACTAATTATTATCTGTATGTCTGATCTGGGTGAGGGAGAGATTTTTAACCTAGTATCGTACCATGATACAACATAGGATATGATGTCAGAATGTCGTGTACTACATTATAGTGTCTTTGATCATCCTCCTCATGGATATGATGTTTTTTCCAAGGGAGTGTTTGTTTCTACTCAAGAACCTCCTCTAGGATTTATTACATTTGTGGAGGTATGGAGGTGATGGAGTAGACCACTTCATGAGATAGTTGATGGATCACCTATTCTACTAGAAGATGTCTCACGTCTATCAGTCTATCCTCAGTAGATTTTAGATGTGGATTAGGTGTCATGAGATCCA
The DNA here is from genome assembly GCA_963277665.1 of Viscum album. Taxonomy (NCBI): domain Eukaryota; kingdom Viridiplantae; phylum Streptophyta; class Magnoliopsida; order Santalales; family Viscaceae; genus Viscum; species Viscum album. The sequence continues at coordinate 1,359,171,797 of OY728162.1, read as the reverse complement.
TTTTTGTTGTCGCGATATCAATAGTTTTTTCTATGTATATCCAATCTAATCTTGTATCACGTGTCATTTCACATGCCGTCTCCTTTCATGACCGAGCTTTCATATGCCTTATGGTTCTAATAGAATATGTTTGACGGTCCTTCCACTTACGAATTTTGACATGTATCTTGTGCACATGATGCCATCTAGATGCCACCTCTCTCTAATGGGCCGCAGATAGAGAATCAGACATTCTAGGTTCCACCACCAACGGAAGATCCCTCTCCAACACATCATACTCCACTCTAGCATAGAGGATAGTGATTTTGTTACGGTCATCTCATTCGCACACCGTCCTTTGTCATGAGACATAATCATATATAATGATTTTCCTCATTTATTTATATATTTTTTATTAACATACGAGATTTGAAACAAAAAATGTTTTCCATGCTCTATAATATTATATTTGTATTATATTTAGGAAATTATTTTTACTCAAGCAATTTTTATCAGTTTAGTTAGTGTTTTAATTTTCATTTATATTTTACTTATTGTTAAAATTTTATTAGATTTCAAATTTGACTACTTGAAATATATGAAAACGTATTAAATCTCAAGTAAGTAACATTCAAATATTATAATATATTAACTATAAAAAATACATTTAAATCATCAAACAAAACCGAAATATCAAAAAAATGTTTAAATTAAAACAAAAATCTTTTATATAATAAATCAAAATTAATTTATATGACATAAACATTATTGATAAAAAAAATAATTTTATACATTAAAAAATATTTTCATGTAAATTATAGTATAACTAAAATCTAAATGACAGTTAAAACATTGAATAAAAATATAAAAATACTTGAAAATAAAATTAATGTAAAAAAAATTATAAACAAAAATATAATATTTTTAAAAAATAATATATTGTGACATTAAAAATTTTGTTTCATTAATTGATTTTATGAAATTATTTTTACTTCATTACTACACATATACCCTTTAACATCACAAAAATAGTCTTTTAACTATTCTAAAAAAGCATTGTTAATCATAGTGCATATAAAGGGGGACCCCTTTATCAATGCTAGACATAATGATGATAAAGGTATAGTTTTTTTATAATGTGATGTTAATAAAACGACAGACCCATTAAAAACCTATAATTTCAAATAATTATATATAAATTTAATTAACATTATAAATACAAAAATGTCCACCCATGGTCTGTACACAAAAACACTGCTATATATATTTCAAACAATGTTTTATATAATTACATTTACAATTATCCAAAAAACATTTAAAAACATTATTGTTTCATATTTTTATGCTTGTAATGCACTATAAAAAATGTATGCCCATTGTATTTGTTGCTGAACAAATCATCTCAACCCAAGAAAATTATTATGCCTATAAAAGAAATCAAATATTATGTTAGTAAAACTATAAATAATTAAATTAAATATAAATACAAAAAGAATACATTAATAAAACAAAAATTTAAAAAAATGAAAAATTAGTAGTTATATTGGTCACATTGTGCAAAGAATTGATGTGGGGTTGAATTATTCACATCAAAAACGAGTTTTGAATTTTTTCCTAAAATATAAAAACAATATGAATAGGTTTTCTTGGTTTTGAATATGTAATATTTTTCTTTAATTATAATTAATGTGAATTTTAAATAATGACACAATTGGAGTCATATTGGTCAAACCAAGCATCTGATTGAGTTGTAGATACCTTCTATTTGTCAAAAATTACTAATGGATCATTATCCTAATGTATAAAAACAATATGAATGTGTAAAATGACCTATTTATTCCCATTAGGTTGAGAACAAAAATACTCATTACATGTACTTAAGAGACATCCCCATGAAACCAAAGGCTAGAAATAAATGCTGAACTGTTTCAAATATAAGTGGGGGACGATTTCTTCCTTATGAATAAAACCATTAATTCAACAAACCATAACCAAAGAACTCACTATATGATTCATGAACAATTTAAATTCAATTCAACCACTTCATTTTTTGAAAAACCACATCAATATTTACTATAGAGGAAGACAAAGTAACTATCTAAGTAAACAATATAAGAACTACTAAAGACTTCTAAGAGACCACAAGACTCCATGCTTTACAAGATCCAGGCTCCACAATCACTAAACAACCTAAAATCACGAGGTGGTTCTAAAAATAAGTTAGACATTTACTATTCCCATTTTCCCGAAGATAGCATATGCAAAATAAAAAAAGTCTCAAAGAAGGGTTGAGTATAAAACTAAGTAGGTTTTACCCAATAACATCCCAACTCAAACTACTAGGATATAAGAGTTAAAAAAGTTTATAGAAACTAGTTTATATAAATTAAAAATCTCAAAATATTTTATAACTGCATATAAACATGTTACCAAAACTATTTATAAACAAAAGCCTAAAAGTGAAATTGAAACCAATTTTTTAAAAAGTTAATTTTCCTGAAATATCACTAAACAAAGCATTAAAACCATTTTTCAATTTTATGTTGGATTACCCAATCCATTCCACCAGTCTATAAAACCAACCATGCATTCTACATGATGAGAGTTCCATACTTATGAGAGGTTTGTCATTGATCTACCATGTTTTCACAAGTTAATTATATGTGAAATTCTTTAGAGTTTAATTTTTCATCAATATGGAAGGAAGTGGATATGTGTAGCATTTGTTTTCAATGAGAAGTAAATATGTGAATGAAAGGTGTTGGGGAAGAAGTTGGTGAAGCCTTGGATAATTGTTTTTGATTAAAATCATTGACTGATACATTTGATCAATTCTCTAAGAGGATAAATCTAACAATTGTAGAACTAATCCTATGATCCAGGACATGTATCCCTGGATGATACTTTGTTACCACCTTGGAAGAATTCCATGCAATAGTCATTTGTATGAGGACAGAATTAATGTTCCGTATATATTATGTTAATGGATTAAGTGTTAAAGAACTATCCATTAAATCGAAATAGATGAAGATTAAGAATCAGATGATTGTTTGTGCTGATCCTCAATGAAGAAGACATGTTTTATAAAGTGAACATGTCACACATTACAATAATTAAAGGCCATGAATTATACATTAAGGCATGAGGAATTAATAGATGTTACATGCATCATCCAAGATTATGACTTAATGTATAATTGAATATAATTTGGAATTTATGATAAAAAAGAATGGAATGGATGATGCTAGAAGTTGAATAAGAACAAAAGAGGCATGCTTGGTCTTTGAATGAGGAAAGTTGGGTTGAAATTTTAATGAGGAATTCATAATAGGTTTTTATAATGACTACTTAGTATATTCGTTTACCAATAAATAAGGGCCAACCTTGAAGGCCAACTGAAGTACTCACCCAAGGAAAATACGTGACCCGAGGGTCTACCACGTCCAAGTGGAAGGCCTCTAAGATAGCCTGCAAGAGGTGTATGCGGGCCATGTATAAGCCTGCAGGTGCTGCACTGTGGTGAACACATGCAGCGTGGCTGCTAGAGCACACTTGGAGGAAGCATAGTGGGCGCTAAGAGCGCACCTACAGAACACTTTATGGGGCGGTACTATGGAGGGTGAGAGGAGAATTCTGGTAATTGGCTATAAGGGGTTATTATTTAAGAATACTAAATAAGAGGCCCATTTCAATGTGGGATGGCTTTTTAAAAATTAAGAGGCAATACTAGCCGCTCATCTGATATTGTGTCTGATATAATCCACACGCTCCATCCCACATTTGGTGTTATAATCATGGTCGTTCATGATCAATTTGAGTTGATCTAACGATCATAGCAACATATCCCTCCTATATATTCATGGAGAGTCACCAAACGTCACTGCTCAACGTCGCCACTGCTGATCCACCATGATCGAGGTCCTAGCCACTATTGATGCTCCAAATATCTTTCTTGGTGATCGTCCTGGAGAACTGAACTCATGCATTCATTAAAAGTTTCATGCATGCATTGAGATGAAGAATTCGAACATGGATGAAGAAAATGGAGTTGTGAGGCCACAACAGAAATGTTAATGCTTTCGGGAAAATGATTTTCATGTGTTCAAAAACGAATATACTTGAGGATTAAAATCACAATGAATGAAGAATCCCACAGAGGTTGAAGTGTAAAAAACCAATATTTGTGGGATATCTCACCCACATTTGAATTTTTCAATACCAAAGATCTCAGTAATTTAATGACTTAATTCCTGTAGCATATCTCACAAGATATAAACACAGGGAAACACTGATCATTGGCTATAAATTCAGATCCCCCGGCCGAGGAACTTTTGTTGCAAATTGTGATATAATGCTCTCATTTCTCTGAGAAATAGAGCACTACAAGAAGTTTTTTCATGCACCCTAACTACGCGAAAGGGGTCCTGCACAACCCTTACACGAAGGAGAACCGCGAACCTTCCTGGTTTGAGAAAGAGATGATCAACAGCCACTGTGAGAAGAAAAACACACAAACAAGAAATAAGTTTTATAAACCATCATTTTTTTTGTGAGAATCCTCACACAAGTAAAACAACTGGTTCCTTGACACCCTTGTTGCACCTTCATGAAGGAAGAGCTGAGAACCATTAATGGTTCTGTGAAGGAGAATCTTGCCATCATTTTTTAAATGAACAAGATGAAGCTGAAGCATTTTGTTTTCATAAAATGGACACAATAATGAGGATGAGGCTTTGAGAAACTATTGAGAATAATAACTCACACATACAACATCCACATACCCTTTCGGGGTGTGTGTGCTTTACTTGAAGAAGAAGGAGGGTTCTTGAATGATGGAGCTCATGCACATGCAATAATAAGAACAATATATGTGTGCACTAATAAATAAAAATTAATAAATAAAAATGAAACACACTCTTTGAACCCTAATTTAAAAGAGAAAATATGTCTATTATAAGACCCAAAAGAAGATAAAGAGAAATGGGGAAAATTAAATAGGAAGTGTGTGTTGTCAAAAGATTACACCTGTTAATGTTTTTACAATAGAAAGAAGAAAATAATTTTCAATTCATGCATGCATGAAAATGAACATGTGAAGACACATAAAGATGATATTTTTTGTGTGCATATTGATATAGAATAATCCAATAAGACAATGCATGTGAAACCCCATTAGACCTATGCATGAAGACATGCTGAACAAATGCAGGAGTAATAATTAAAATGATGCCAAGTGATCTGATATTTAGTGTTTGAATAATCCCATAAGTATATGTGATTCATGACAAGTAAATAAGATGATGTTTTAGTGTATTCAATAGTTTCACTATGAATAATAAATTGAGATATCCAAATACAAGAGGTATTGGTTCCTAAGATATTCATGAATGAAGTGAATGCAGTTTGAGGCTGAAGCTAGATACAAGTAGAGAGGATATTTCATCTGAGTGTTCAGTAATTAAGAATCCAAGAAGAGTTATAGTGTTGATATTTTAAAATATTATTCTTGTATATTATATTCTTAAAGAAGTTGTGTTCACCATTAGCACACATCTATGTGAGGACAGTTCTTCATCAAAAAAAAGTAGGAATTGACTGAGCATTGTCGAGGATGAGTACTGATCAACTAAAGTGATCATAATTTTTGAGCATGGACTTAAAAAATGCAAAATTTTGTTGAAGATTCTTGAATAGATACATAGGCAAGTGTGTTTCAGAAATCCTGTGTGGGGAGATCAGAAGATCATCAACATTGAATCAAAGAAGAACTTAAAGAAGAATGTTACTCGTGTGGCTCGAGAGCATGAATACCCTGTGGGATTTAGGGAGGAGAAGAAGTCTTTAGTGAGACTCTGGAGTAGACCAGTGGGACTTTGGTAACACTGTGTCAATTATAATAATGAACATCTAGTGGGACTCAAGAGAGACACAATTTGACTCAGTATCGACCATTGTAATTACTAACCTAATTATAGTGGAGAATCTATGTTGGGGAGAATAACCAAAACAACAATGAGTAGTTCTTTGAACCTAACCTTTGAAATAATTGTGTTCAGTGAATTTACATTTAAAGCATCATTTGAGGTAAGGTTGAGAGTCACAACAAGATTGGATCGACTCATTAACCAACCATAGAAGATTAATTAAGAAGAATCAATTTGTAAAAAGATTTTAAGGGATCACTGATTCCCCCTCCCCCTCATAGTGATTCACACTGATCTGGGAACATCAATATTCCATGTTCCATTTGTACTTTAGCATGGAGAATAATGTCATATTTCAACCTAGACCGTTAAATACAACACAAACACACACACCAAGTATTCCCAAGAACCATTAAAAAACCCCTTTCAATAAAAAACCTTTTTATTGAAACCCATTTCCATAAAAACCATTTTAATGGAATACCATTTAAATAAAACACCATTTTTATATAACACCACTTTTAAATCAAACAATTTATATATTCTAGAAAATACATAATTTAAATTCACTATTTTAAATACAAGATACTAAATCACATTGCCCAACAATTCACCAAGATCATTCCATTTCACCCATAACCATAAACCATCACTAGATAAGATTTATCAAATTATTTTCACATTAAATTCCATTCAAATAAACCAACTTGAAACTAATAAAGTCAAATATAATAAGAGGATTTGAGAGAGAATCCACCTACCTCCAAGGTTTTGACGACAAACTACAACGAATGAAGAACACACACATAATCAGTTAGAAACTACACAAAATGGACTTCGATCTATTCTCATAGCACCAATGATACCAAATATTATCATATATTGAAACTCCAAACATTGATATAACCATAATAGGCGTGTATTGCAAAAAACATTATAGAGGTGAATTATATCTAATAAACGAGACAAGAATGGTGAAGAACGTTTCTTACCATGATAATCCGTCTTTAAAACAGCATGGGAGGGATCCAGATTGGTTCCAAAAAGATTGGGAGAGGTTCCCAAACCATTAATGGAGAAAAATATCAAATTTTGGGAATTTAGAAGAAAAAAATCATATAGAAGTAATAATGAGTAAGATCTTAAAGACAAGATCTTACCTTTTCCTTACGCATGGTTAGAGTGCACGGTTTGATCAATTATGCACTAAACGTGTGTTAGATACTGCCATAAGGAAATCCCAACATAGCCACCATGAATGGTCTCCCTAACCATTCTCAAACCATGTTGAATCTACTACCTCAAATCTGTAACTGCGTATGGTTTCTTCTTGGATATCCACATAGTTTAGACAAACTATGCGCAACCCAAGCGCATCACCTTTGGCCGAAAAAACATATTGAATGTTTACCCAAATATCCCAAACATCAACCATACATAAAAATAATCAAGTACGGGTTACATACTAGAAAATGGGGGTAATATGATACATTATATCTATTTTTATTATGCAAGTTGTGTTTTTTTACTAAAATGTCATTTCAAACTAAAAACACACATTTTGAGTCATACCGATCACATCGTGGATAGGTTTGACATGAGACTACATCAAACATGTCAGAAATAAATTATAAATATTTTTCCTAAATTATTAAAACAATCGGATCCCATTTTATAGTTTTATATGAGTGACACATTTTGAATTAAAATTTCAATTTAAAACGAATAATTACCACTTTTTCATACTGGTCACACATAGTGTCAGATTAAGGTGGGGATGATTAAAACCAACTCAAAAAAGACTCGTGAATAATTTTTCTAAATCATCAAAACAATACAAATATGATTTATTAGTTTTTTAAATATCACTTGTTATTTTTTACATAAATTAATGTCAATTTTACATAAAAAGACATGCTTGGAGTCATACCGGTCATACCGTGCATCGTATTGTGGTGAGACTGACTCCTATACATAATAAAGGACTCAAGTGTTATTTTTCAAGATTATGAAAACAATAAGAATGATTTCTCACAATCTTTATTAGTTCAATAGTTTATTTTTACTAAAATTAATGTCAATTTTAAATATTAAGAGGCACTTTTTGTCGTATCAGTCACATCGTGTGTCGGATTGAGGTTTGGGTTATTCTTAATCATCAAAAATGACCCATGGATAATTTTACTAACTTATAAAAACAAATTGAATGTGGTTTCTTGGTTTTTAATATGACAAATGTTCGGTTTACTAAAATTGTTGTCAATTTTATAAAAAAGACCCACATGGCATCATAACGGTCACACTGTGCATCAAATTGAGGTACTGTTGAATCCTACACATAAAAAATGACTCATGAATCGTTTATATATTGTATGAAATCAATTGGAATGAATTTTCTCAGTTATCGGTATGTCAATTGTTCTTTTATCTAAAATTGATGGCAATTTTTAATAAAAAGACACAGTTTGAGTGATATAAGCCACATTGTGCATCATATTGAGGTGAAGTTGATTCTTACACATGTAAAATATCTTATAGATAGTTTTTCTAAGGTATCAAAAAAATCTGAACATTTTTTCTCAGTTTTAATTATGTTAGTTTTATTTTTTTAATAAAATGTCAGTTCAAACTAGAAACACACATTTTGAGTCATATTGGTCTCATCATGCATTGGTTTTATGTGATACTACTTTACACACATAAAAAGTAACTTATGAATCTCTTTCCTAAATTATTATGACATCCAAACCTTGTTTGTTTGGTTTTTAGTGACGCACAGATTCTAAACAAAAATACCAATTTTAAAATAATAAAGGAATATTTTAGGTTATTGATCACATTTGGAATCAGATTGAGGTCTTGTATATTCCAAATCATAAAAAATGACTCATAGATCATTTTACTAAAGAATCAAAAAAAAAATTGAATGTGTATATTTATTTTGTAGTATGCCACTTATTCTTTTTAAAAAAATTATTGTCAATTTTAAATAAATAGAATCACTTGGAGTCATACTGATCACACCATGCAACTTATTAAGATGAGTTTGACTCCTACATGCCACAAATGACTCCTGGATTGTTTTAAAAAAATATAAAAAAATAAAAATTAATTTTCTCAATTTTTGGTATGTCACTTGTTCTTTTTACAAAACATAATGTCAAATTTTAAAAAAATGAGACACCATGAGTTATACCGATCACACTATGCATCATATTGAGGTTTATTTGATATCTACATTTCAAATATGATTTATATATCATTTTCCAAAAATTAAAACAATATGAATGAGTTTTCTTAGTTGTAAGTATTTTACTTGATCTTTTTACAAAAATTAAGGTCAATGTTTATTAAAAATACAGTTTTGGTTATACCAGGAACATCATGTATCAGATTGAGGTGAAAAAGATTCTTATATGTCAAAATTAACTTATATACTATTTTTTTAAAGTATCAAAACAATCTGAATAGTTTTTCTCAATTTTGAGTATGTAGGTTGTCTTTTTCACTAAACATTATGTCAATTTTTAATAGAAACAAGTACTTAGAGTCATACCATTCAAGACATGTGTCATATTGATGTGAAGATGAATTATACATGTACCAATGTCTTGATGGAAGTCCATTATTCTTTATATTCGAGTACATTATTCCATTAGGTATGTTTTCGATTCATTTATAATAAAATCTATATCGTCTTGTGAATATGAGACTTTTCGACAGTCATAGTATTACATGAAAAACATAAATACACAAAGTATTGTTAAATAGTTTAAATGAAATAGTAATTATCATTAAAAATACCTCTTTGGGGTGCATGTTTTTTAATGTAAGATGATCTCTCTCATAAATATAAAAACATAATAACCAAAATCTTTTCCATTGGTTTGTTTCGAACACAATAGAAACACTTAAGGTAATAATTAATTTTTTTATATTTGTTTGTATAGTAAAATATTTTTATATATATCCTTATACATGTTGAGTCATAGAACATGTCATGTTCGTCATGCTTAGCCCCTTGCCTCATTCCTTTTTTTCACAATATTAATGCACCAACCAATCATAAAAAATCCTCATTAAAATATAATATAAATTATATTAATTTATTTTTAAATCTAAAATGTTATTTATAGCATATTAAATATTCAAAAATGTCAACAGGTGTGGTTGGTGTTTTGGATATTCATGCGCTGAATCGAGGAAATAATTCTTTGGAGTATCCTAGTCAACCAAATTGATCATTAAATGTTTCCCAAACACAAAAAAATAAGTAATTAATGATATGAAAATATATTTGATATGATAAATTTTTAGTGTTTTACCCCTGTACTGTTGGTATTAAGAAGATTCTGTCACATGAGGGTTTTCTTCCAAATAATTTGACCAGGATTGTCACTATTTCATCCTTTTTTGGGGATCTATTTTTGGTTATTCTATAGAGGAGATGGGAGGACTAATTATGCAAAAAAATATCATGGGAAAATATCATCAATTTTTTTTATATATACGTCTGCCAAAAATATGAAATGTATTTGGTCGTAATTAACAATTTATATCATCCTTTTGAAATTCACACCATGAAAACATACATCTTGTATACATTTACAACTTAGTTTCCTAACCAATCATAGTTGACTATTTCATTTACATTATTAACACCAATGTTGTATTCAACATTCTCTCTATACAAGTTTTATTAAAAATCAAGTATTTGACTACTACAATCTTTAATATTTGTATCTATATGAACCTTCAATGATAGTATATGCAGATAGAGAACGAGTAGGATAACAGTGATATTGGTAGATATTTTCAATCAATTGGTCTATATTTTAGATGGTTTTGAGTCAACCTTTCACTCCACCCCCTTCCATTTTTCTGTATATAGTAACATTAGTCGGTTTAGACCATATTTAATTAATTGTTAATGGTTTAGTATGAAAAATAAATTGGAAATGAATACATCATTTTCAATATGTTTTTTACAAGTTTTGATGGTTTTGAAATGAACGTTACAATAGCTTGTTCAATTTTTGTGAATTTCTTTCTTATAAGTTGGAATATGTAGCTTGGTGGTCGGCTCATGGGCTATGCAAATTAGCACTCTCAGAAGACCTGTTAATAGTGGTCTATTATGGAGCATGTTTTTTAAATATTGAACATTGTATCCCTTGATAAAAGGATATGGGTTGATATTGAAAGATAAAAATCAATTTCATTATCACCACATGAAAGTTCTCTATGTCATTCTGATGTACAGACAATTTCAATATGTTCATTAAAACAGCTGATCTATTTTTCAATCAGTTTTTATAAGCTTTTTGATTTTTTTTATAAAAATCAGTGTCCAAATATTTTAATTTCTCAAACAATTGATCATCTATCCATGTATATAGTGTTATATGTTCTTCTGTACTTCCATCAAAAGATGAAGTTTAAGAATGGTACATATTTCCTCATGGTAGAAATCTGCGACATTCTGGAAACATAGTTTTCAATGAATGTTTTAACCTAATAGGTTGTGTTTCCTTGTTTGAAAATGGGACACCCTTTAGTTATTTTAATGTTATATTCTAGAAAAATTATATAAGTAGTAAAGTCATTTATCCTCTCATATGAAATGGATCTCAATGTGAAATATTCATTTTTGTTAGCATCATACAATGTTACACCCAAATCCCACAATAATTTAAAATCCCCAACAAATGGAGCCAAAAAAACATCAATATCATTACCAAGATATTTTGGTACTGATATAACCATAGATGACATGATGTATTTTTGTTTTATACATAATAATGGTGAAATGTTATAATTAACCAACATAACTAGCTATGTACTGTGAGTGTTATTTTGAAAACTAAAAGGATTCACTTCATCTGTTGATAATTCCAGCCGACCGTATCTTCACTCATTTCCAAATTATGGATTTTCATGATCAATTAAATTACCTTGAGGAACGTTAGTCAGGTGATGTAGTTTACCATATTTATTTCTTATATTTGTGTGCCACATTAATTACATTGTAGTATCCTCACTTTCATATAGGTTTCTAAACCATGGAAGGATTGGAACGTACCAGAAAACTTTTGTATGACCATATTCATCTTTCTTGTATTGAGAAGCACCACACTTTAGGCATTCTATAAGTGATTTTTGGCCCTTGAGAAAAATTATACAATCATTCGGACATGCATGTATTCTTTCATTGATGATACCCATCAAGCCTAGCATTTGTTTGGAATCATATGTTCATCTCCGTAGCTCATTATCATCCAAGAACATGTATTTCAAGAGAGAAATTACTTCCATAATACTTTTTCAACTCTAGTTATTTCCTGATTTTAAATTATATATCGTTAGTATGGCTGAAAATGATATATACATAGTGAATCTAGCATAAAATAGTGTCTTATCAAAACTCTTTAACATCTTAATCAATTTTGAGAAATCAAAAATTTCTTCTTCAACTATCCTCTCTATTTCCTCAATAAGATCTTCATCATTATTCACATATGTAATCACATCCCTAATATTGTCATCATCATTTTCCAATGTTTTAATCATATCAGATAATCCTTAAAACGTAGTGTTATCTTAGACAATAGCATCTTTTCCTTTTCCCAATGTTTTTTTCAATAATTTATAACCTTGATATTTTCTACAATAGGTCATGTGTTCATCAATCTCCTCTTAACTACTCAGTCTTGAATAAAAATAGTGTAAACATAGATAAAAGATTCGGGAAGGGTCATATTCATGATCTTTTTCAAGTTTGATGAACACTTTTACACCATCTTCATATTCTTTTGTTAAACGATTAGTATTCATCCATTCATTATTCATATCCATCCTATTTGATTCAGTTATATTAATATTTATGCAAATAAATACACAATAGGGGGCTTTCCAATAAGGGGAACTCAACATTTAAATGATATTAATTATTTCATTTTGTTTCTTCAGGCTCATCCCCCCACAAAATTGGTTTTAAAATCAACTACCTCAATAAAATCACCTTTTACATTAAAAATATTCTTTTGCATACAGAAAACAAGATTTCAAGTACTAAAATAGGATATTATAGAAAAAATTACATGAATTGTTATACAATGATCTATTAAAGGTTAAATGATTGGGGGAAACAATAGAAACATTAAATTTATGGTCAAGACAAAGATATGAAATCAAGGAATCCATATATATCCCATAAGTACATGAATCTGGAAATATATTGTTCCAAAAAATGTAACACACATATAATTTTAGATCACACACAAGGGGAATATAATAGAATAAGTTCACAAGATGACCAATTATTTCGAATATATTATCATGGATGATCGGAATATGAAGGTAATCACCCTTAATTTGGAGTTATAAAGGGTTTTCAAATCCACGATGTTATGGATATGACTATTATGCTTCTCATATTTCTCCAACTCATTCTAAAACCACTCCACCTATTTTAAAAACAAAACCCAGAAAAACTATAGAAACCACTTAGAAGCAAAGTCATTGACATAAATCCATTATCAATGAAGATACATATTTGCATAAATCATTTGGTATACAATAAAATCAATGATTATCAATTAATATTCAACAATGTTCACTAAAATCAAACATCATTAATGTTTTCCAAAAATTACCATATTTAACCCAATAGTAAAATAATACGCTCTAATTGGATTTTTTTTCACAATTCTTAAATCAATAAAAATCAATAAACCTAAGATATAGATATAATCTACACCCATAGAATCAAAATCTATGATTCTATATATTGATAGATGTATTTCACCTTAGTACACATTTTGATGTAAAATTTTAAAGGGTCAAATCGAATGACCACAAGATTCTTCTTATTGTCAAAAATTCAACACCACCATAATTCATAGAGGAGTGTTTAATTAACAACTAATCATATTTGATATATTTATAAGTCTATGAAAAAATGGAATTAGTCAATATGGAAATGTTAACCGAAAATCTTGATCAAATACCACTATTTCTCTAGAAACCATGGATTATATATCTCCCAATCTTAGTGATTTGAAGTATAATATAAATCTATATGAAAAAATAATTTATAACATCCGGAACTTATGGTTTAGAGACGCATAATTTGGGGGTTGCAGAGGCTGTGGCAGGGGTACTGGTGGTGGCAAAGGGGTCGGGGGTAACATAGGTGGGGGCATCATAGGAATGTGAAGCAGCAGCGATGACGAGGGACTAGGGTTGTGGGGAAAATGAAGGTGGAGGAGGGGGTAGGAGAGAAGAGAGCAGTGGAGTTGGAGGCGGAGGCAGTAGAGGTGTAGGTGGGGGTGGAGGCGGGGGAGGAAAAGGCGACAAAGGCAGTGGTGACGGTGGCAGATGTCGACTTCCGACAAAGCATGAGAATTGTGTGGTAGGAGGATCTACTAGGGTTCCATTTATAAAAAAGTAAAAGGATTTTAGAAGTTCTTTTTATAAAAAATTTATAATTGATATTTTTGTCGACAAAAAAATATAATGCATTGAGAGAATATGCATTTATCAGCACTATAAATATAGTGCTGATAAATACCTAATATTAATAAATTATATATAATTATTTAATTATAATAAAAATATTTATAATTATAATTATTAATATATATTTAATTATTTAAACTCTTAAATATAAATAATTAAATATATCTATATAAATATATTTATATACTTCTGAAATAATTATAAATAAATTTTTTTATATATTTATTTTTACTAATATATTTTTATTATTAGTATATAAATTATTATAATTTTGATAAAAATTTAATTTAGAATTAAATCAATTTTCAATGTCTAATTTATATATTATTATTATTAGAATAATTATAATATATTTAACTAATTATTAGTTATTAATGTAAGATACATAAAAAGATGGTTATGAGGGCATTGATGATATGGTGGGGCACAGGGTTATGATTTATAAAAAGTAGAAAAAATTAAACTAAGATGGAAGGGGGTATAGGTGCATGCCATCCAAACACTAAAAAAACACACAAAAAGTCTAAAATAGACTTACTATATCCCAACAATATAAAATATTAAACTAAAAAATAAAAAAAAAGAAACTCAAAGGCGTCCAGGGGCTTCATGACATTTGATTTTGACCTACGGGAAAGACATTGAGGCCCTTAATGGCTTTCAGACCCAAAACCCTAAAGATGTTAATGGTTATAATGCTTTTATGTGTTAGTTTAAAAAATAATTTTAACATAGGATTATTTTAATGATATGGGTTTTCAAAAATAATATATATATATATACTCTTCATAGCCCATGAAAAAACCATCACCACATCCAACACATATGCATTCAATTACCATTACGTAGACCTAGATCACCGTATAAGTAAATTGGCGATGGCACATATATAAGTACTTCACACCCTTACGTAGCTAGCTGAGTACCCATTCATAGCACTGATTATGCTAAAAAACAGTAGCCATATATGAAGATTTCTCCTTCTCACACACACATAAATTGATGCATGGTATTCCATTCAGGCTAACCTATATGGCATCTTGTTCCCAATGCTAACCCACAATAGGAATGTTACCATCACATCTTCCCCAACGCACCACCTGATGTGCAATCCATTATCATGAACATATCCTTTTATGCTCACATGATTTGTTTTTCCCTTGGGGCTACACAGAGTGTTTCTTTGGAAATCCTATATAATATTATTTTCCAAAATTCTTTCATTCTACACTTCTTCCTAAATTATACACATTTTTCCATTATAGATAACACCCCTTCATTTTTTCCAATATTATAATTAGAATTACTATTATCCAAAAGTAATTAAAATAAATAAATTCAAGGGGAAAATACACTCAACTAAAAATAAAATTTAAAATAATTTCAAAATATTATGCATAATCTATTACCATTAAATATCTCAACACTTAAACAATGCATTTACTCAAGCATATGTTTCAACATGGATTACAATGGAACATCGTGCTTCCAATATTTGAACTCAAAACAAAAATATTAAACAATTATCAATGAGGGATGAACATTTAAGCTTCACATGAAAAAATCAAATCAATTTATCAATTTTCATGAATGGTAACCAACTATGCCTTTTAATGTTTCCCTCTCATTACGACGAGTCTTCTCCCGACAACCATTTAATCCAATTAATTCAGTATTTTCAAGTAGGACATGTATGATCAACCTTAATTGGATTTCATCCCACTCATCACTAATGGTAAGAATTTATTAGAGATATTATACAACCTTATATACATGTTCACATATATATATATACTTGTGTTGAAGGTTTGTCTCTATTGAATATTTCATGATATAAAAATCTAAAGCATAATGATCATTTACGACTAAAAATTAAACTATATATGATGCCAAAAAAATATTGTATAAATGCGAAAACATTTGATGTTCTAGGAATCTATAAAAGGGGGTCATATTATCAATGATTGAAATATCATTGATACAGGCCATACTTCTACAATGTGATTTTAAAATTATAGTACACTATAGATGAAAATACAGGTATATAATAAATTTATAATTTAATTGAAATAAA
The DNA here is from genome assembly GCA_963277665.1 of Viscum album. NCBI lineage: Eukaryota > Viridiplantae > Streptophyta > Magnoliopsida > Santalales > Viscaceae > Viscum > Viscum album. The sequence continues at coordinate 1,359,155,300 of OY728162.1, read as the reverse complement.
AATTACATAAAAAATAAAAGGAATAACATTAATATAGTCATTTCAATCATTATTTTGTAAAATTATATTATCTAGTTTGATTTACCATAAATATTTAAAAAAATCAATGGTTTCATTGTCTTTGGAACCCTACACCCTCCTAAAAAATCCTTATAACTATATCAGTTGAGGAACAAATCACCCGAATTCTATTAAAAGAATCCTCATGTTTAGTAAAAAAATTCTTATGTTAGTGATACAAAAAATAAATAAATTAAAAATAAATATGAAATAATATATTAATAATTTTTTTTTTAAACAGAAACCACACAAATAAAGTTTGACCATTCAGACCGTGTATCAGATTGAGGTGTGGGTGATTCTTATAAATATAATATTTGTGGACTTTTTCCCTAATGTATCAAAACAATTTGAATGTATTTTATCATTTTTGAGAATGTCACATGTGTTTTGGACTAAAATTTCATTTTTAAACTCAAAACACCCAATTTGTGTCATACCGAGAATAATGTGTATTATATTGAGATGTGGAAAATTTAAACATATACAAATTATTTATAGATTATTATCCTATAATATAAAAATAATCCTAATGTCTTTGATCGGTTTTTAATTTATTTACTTCTATATTGAATTTCAATTTCAATTTTTTATAAAATCTCACTTTGAGTCTCATCGGTCACATCGTTCGTCATATTGATGTGTGGTTTATTCCAAAACATCACACATGAGATAAGGATCATTTTAAAAAATAATAAAAACAAATCTAATGAGTTTTGTTATTTTTTATTATGTCAAATTTGATTTTTAGTAAAATTTCAATATAAAGAGAGAACACACACTATGGGTAATACTATACATCAAGTGTTGGTTTGACTTGAGACTGATTCCTACACGTCACAAATGAAATAGGAATTTTTTTCCTAAATTATCACTATAATACAAGTGGATTTTCTAGGATTTTAGTGAGTGAAATATGTTTTAAACTAAATTGTCTTTTTTAAACATAAAACAAGTAGTTTGAGTCATACTAGGAACACTATTAATCAGATTGATATGCGACCAATTTCTAGATATCACAAAAGAATGATGGTTTAGTTTCCTAAAATATTAAAACAGTCTGAATATGTTTTCCTATTTTTGAGTATGTGATGTGTATTTTGATCTAAAATGAAAATTCTTGATTAACATACACAAATTGAGTCATACTGGTCACACAGTGCATCATATTGAAGCGTGGTTGATTACTACACATCATAAATGTCCTAAGGATCATTTTATTAATCTATCAAAAAAATATAAATTCTTTTTCATGATTTTGATTATGTAACCTGTCGTTTTTACTAAAATGATAATTTAAACTGAAAACAAACCCTTTGAGGCATCTCAGAAACATCATGTGTCGGTCTTATGTGGGAGTGATTCCAACACATCAACAAAGGCTTATAAATAATTGTACTACTTTTTCAAGAAAATCCAAGCATGTTTGATCAGTTTTCAATTAGTGACAAAATTAATAAACTAAAATGTCAAATTTAAAAAAATAAAATACACTTTGAGTCATACCAGGAATTCCATGTATTATATTAAGGTGCGGATGATTCATACATGTTACCAGTGATTTATGGATCATTTTCCTAAATTATCAAGATTGTTTAAATATTTTATCTTGGTTTTTAGAATGTGACATGTGTTATGAAATAAAATGACTTTTTAAAATAAAAAACATGCCATGCTGTTGGTATTTGGCACTATGTGTATCATATTGATATGATAATGATTCCTACACCACACAAATGACTTATAGATCATTTTTCCAAAGTAAAATAAATTGAATTTATTTGATCTGTTTTGAGTAGGAAAATTATGTGTTTAACAAAAGTTTCAATTTTAAATAAAAACTCACTTTGAGTCATACCGGTCACATCGTGCATCATATTGTTGTGAGGTTGAATCCTACATGTCAAAAATGTTATAATGATTTTTTCCAATATTATTAAAACAATCTGAATGTGTTTTATTGGTTTTGAGTATGCCACATGCCTTTTTTTATTAAAATTTAAATTTAAACTAAAAAAACTCATTGATTAATACCAATCACATCATATAACTACTACTAAGGATGCATTTAATAATGGCATAATATGCTTTTATTAGTTCTAAAAAAGTGTTTACTACCATAGCACGGTTAAAAGCCCTAGGTTTTTATAAATGCTAGAAAAGCATTGTTAAATGGTTCATTTATCTATGCTCAAAAAAGCATTGATAATGTACCCTTTATCAGTTCTTTTAGATGAGCTGATTAAAGGAACCATTTATTATCACATTTATTTTGCATTGATAAAGTGTGGATTTGTTAGGGCTTCTACATGTGCTAATAAAGGATGCCTTTATTAGTTAATTAAGTAGTGATGATAAAATGGCACACTGTAGAGTGATGTTACATCACACTACAGCCCCCAAAATAGGGAATTATAAATTGTGATGTAACAACACACTACTACATAGGAAACAATATGAAAAATTAGTAAAATCACATTCAAATAAAAAATTTAAATGAAACAAAATTTACAACACAAGTACAAGAAAAAACACTATTACAATGAATAAGAATAACCTATATAAAATAAAAAACCACCCCTTCTGGAGAAAAATGAAACACATATATAATAAAAAAATCTTATGTTAGTAATAATATAATGAAATAAATTAAATATAATGTGCTTATTTTAAACTAAACAGTGAGTAATACACATGGAACACTGTGTATTAGATTGAGTTGTGGTAGATTCATGCACATCATATCATTTGTTGTTCTTCTTCAAGCATTATCTATATGAAAATTAACAAAAAAAGTATAAGACAAAAATGCTAATGAAATTAATAATATAATAGAAGATAGAATGTTGAGAAAATAATCTAGTCCTTTTTGCTCGGTTTTGGCAATGTGATGAATGTTTCAAACTAAAATAAAATTTGTATATTGAAAAGATGAACATGGAGGCTTGCTAGTCACACCATGTGTCATATTGAGGTGCTTTTGATTTCTACATGCCCTGAATGACTTATGGATAATTATAATAATGTATCAAAAGAATCTGAATGTGTTTCTTTAGTTTTGAGTATGCCACTTGTGTTTTTAAAACTATAATTTCATTTTAAAGTTGAAACACGTAACTTGAGTCATACCGGTCAATAAATTTAGGAGTTCTATATGAGACTAATTCATACATGTAAAAAATTGAATTGTGAATCCTTTCCATAAATTATATAGAAAATCCAAGCATGTTTTTTCGGTTTACAGTGAGTGACACTTTTTAAACTAAAATGTCAATTTAAAATAGATAATAGAAAATTTGAGTAATACCAGGAACATTATGTATCATATTGAGGAAAGGTTGATTACTAAACATAAATAAGGTATTATGGGTCATTTCCCTAATGTTTCAAAATAAAATGGGTTGGTTTTCTTGATTTCGAGTATTTTGGTGGTCTTTTTTACTAATATTAATGTCCAATTTAAATCAAAAGATGCAAATTTAGTCGCCAAAAATATTATTGAGATACAAATAATTATTAAATGTACCAAATGATTTAAGGATATTTTTTCAAATGTATCAAAACAATCCAAATGTGTTTTCATAGTTTTGATTTTGTCACTAGTGTTTTTTATACTAAAATGTCATTTTAAATTGGGAATAAGCACTTTATGTCATACCATTCAAATAGTGTGTGGGTTGGATGTGATACTATTTCCAAAACAGAAAAAATTAAATATTAATAATATTTATAAATTATCAAGGCAATATGTTCATTTTTTCACTTTTACAATAAGTGACACTTTTTGAATTAAATATCAATTTTAAATAGATAACATTGAATTTTTGTCATAATGGTGACATAATTTATTTTATTAAGGTGTCTATTATTCATACACATAAAAAATTATTTATGGATTTTGTAATTAAATTTTCAAAATTGTATGAATGCATTTTCTTAGTTTTGATTATGTTAGTTGTCTTTTTTACTAAAATTATTGTCATATATAAATAAAAAGATTCACAAGGATTCATACATGTCACCCCATGTGTTGAATTGTGGCAAGGACAATTCAAAAATTTCACATATAACATATAGTCTATTTTACTAATGTATCAAAACAAATCCAATTGTGTTTTCTCAGTTTTGAGAACGCCACTTTTGTTTTTTTACTAAAATGTCTTTTTAAACCGGAAACGCAAACTTTCATTCATACCGGTCACATAGTGTGTGGGATTTATTTGAGACTAATTCCTACACATAAAAAATTAATTATTAATATTTTTCCGAAATTATGAAGATAATACAAGCATGTTTTCATAGTTTTTAGTGAGTGACACTTTTTGAACTAAAATGTCAATTTTAAATTGATAATGAATACTATGAGTCATATAGGGTAAATTGTGTATCAGATTGAGGTGTGGATGATTCAAACTCATCGCAAATGAATTATGGATCATTTATCTAAAATTATTAAAACAATATAAATGTGTTTTTTAGCATTGAGTATGTCAGTTATCGTTTTTACTAAAATTTATGCAATTTTATATAAAAAGGCTCACTTGGAGTCATACCTGTCAAACCATGTACCAGATTTAGCTTCGAAAAAATTCATAAAAGTTCTAAATGGCCTATTTGTCATTTTCTTAATGCATAAAAACAAAATAAATGTGTTTTCATGGTTTTGAGTATTCCACTTGTGTGTTTTTAATAAAAATTCATTTTTAACTAGAAACACACAATTTGAGTCATACGTGTCACATCATGTGTGGGTTTAACGTGATACTGATTCTTAAATGTAAAAATTGACATAAAATAGATTTCTTAAATTATTAGACATTATGAGTGTGTTTTATTGAGGTTTAGTGAGTGACACGGTTTGAACTACAATGTAAATTTTAAATTGATATCAGGGACTTTGATTCATATTGAGAAAATCATGTATTAGACTATAATTTAAATGGTTCCTGCACATCACTAATGACATTTGGATCATTTTACTAATGTATCAAAACAATTGTAATGTGTTTACTCTGTCTTGTGTTTGTTATTTTAATTTTTTACTAAAATTAATGTGAATTGTGAATAAATCGAGGTACTTGGAGTCATACCAGCCACACCATGTGTCATATTTAGTCAAGGATTATTCTTATATGCCCCAAATGACCTATGGACTATTTTAAAAATGAATAAAAAAATACCAGTTCATTTAAATTTTTTTTGGGAATTCCACTTTTCTTTTTTAGTAAAATTTCATTTTAAACTCGAAACATACCCTTTCAGTCATACTGATCACATCATGTGTTGGTTTGATATGATAATAATACTTACATATCAAGAAACATGTGAATCGGTTTCATAAATTATTAAGAATATATGAACATTTTTTCTTGAATTTACTGTGTGAGACACTTTTTTAGCTAAAAAGTTAATTTTAAATTGATATCAAATACTTTGAGTCATTATGAGGAAATCGTGTTTCATATTGAGGTATAAATTGTTAATACACATCTAAAATGTTATATGAATCATTTTCCTGAAGTATAAAAATAATCATAAATTGTTTTCTTAGTTTTGAGTATGCCAGTTTCTTTTTGACTAAAATCAATATCAATTTTAAATAAAAAGACACTCTTGGAGGCATAATGGTCACACCGGGAATTTCATTGAGGTGAGTCTAATTCATACATGTCCTAAATAACTTATATATATTTTTCCAAAATTATCAAGAAATTTGAATGCTTTTTATTGATTTTGAGTATTCTACATTTTTTCCAGAATGACATTTTAAACTAGAAACATGAACATTGATTAATACCATCACATCATGTGTGGGTATGATGTGAGAATGATTTATACACATCAAAAATTTATTTTTGATTCGTTTTCCAAGATTATCAAGATAATATGATAATGATTTCATTGTTTTATAAAAGTGACACTTTTTGACCTAAAATGAAAATTTTAAAATAATTACTGACACTTTTAATCATACATGGCACATCGGGTATCAGATTAAGGCGAGGATGATTCATGCACGTGAAATTTCCCAATGGATTTTTTATAAAGTATCAATGTAATACAAATGTGTTTTATCAGTTTTGAGCATGTCAGTTGTCTTTTTTACTAAAATTGATCTCAAATTTTAATAAAAATACGTACTTGGAGGCATAATGGTCACACTATGCATCTTATTGAGGTGAATATGATTGTTACACATCCCAAATGACTTACAAACTATTTTTATACCGTATAAAAAAATTAGACTTCATTTTATTGGTCTTGAGGATGTGATGTGTGTTTTAATGTAAAATGTAATTTATAAACTAAAAATATACCATTCGATTCATAACGGTCAAACTGTGCAATAGATTGAAGTGAAACTGATTGTGTATATTATTTCTGTTTTTATTTTAACTTTATTTTCCATGCTATTAATGGAAGAAATGTTTTTATGAGTGGAAGAAAAACCATATGCTATATTAATGGCCTCGTCCAAAAGAACCATGTTCTATCTTTTCGATCTTGTTGTAGATGAATGGAGGAAAAAATATGAATTCCCAAAATATCCCTAGAAATAATATTAGATAAAAATTATAAGGAAATTGACATGAAGATAGTTGGAAGAAATTAACTATATAATTAGTACAAATTAACCTTTTCATGGTGGTTGTATACATTCCTGACCCATTTCTTTATTGTTATTATCTAAGTTACATCCTTGAAGATAAATCTCTCACATGTTTGAGCAACATCAAACAAACCGCCCCAACATGAGAAAAAAAATCCACCTATATAAAAAACAATTCTTATATTAGTAATAATATAAAAAAATTAATTAATCATAAATGTGAAATAATAATTTAATTAAATGTAAATTTTAAACTAAAACCACAAAATTTGAGAAATACTAGGTATATCATGCATTTCATTGAGGTACGATTGATTATACTGTGAAAGTTTATCCTAAAGTGAATTCAACATTATGGTTCATCTAACAATATTGTAGTTTTATAACCCAAAATGTTGAATGCATTGAAGAATAAAAAGAAAATATCATCATCATGAGTGATGCATCCTTTTTGAGTGTGTGATCTGAGTACATGAGTGAGTATTACTTGTGGAAAAATCCATCAATACCTAGAATACATTTACCATTAGTTTAAACCTATAATCATTCACTGATTTAACTAAAATAAATATTTAAATATGAGTTTTTATGGAACATAATAAAATATATCTTACCCATTAACTATCATAGAGTGTATAAACTCAATGATAAACCATTTAACTTAATTTATGGAAAAAAAGTTAGTGTGACCCATTATGTATTTTCAGAAGACATTAAACTAAATTATAAATAATTTACCCCTTTTTAACATGATTAAATATCATTGTACCCCTTTATATCATCCAAATGAAACAGAAAAATAGTGCATTCATTAAGTCTTCTGGAAATTTTCTATATATTAGTATATCCTTTTCAATATTTTGGGTGATGATAAACATTAGAATAATATCATAATTACTTGTTAATCATAAAGGGAATAACCTTATTCTCGTGTATTTTTTATTGAGAATGATGATGAGTTTTTTTATTAATGGGCCTATGAAAATGGATCATTTTATAAAATGAATGTGTAAATGCATAATGAAATCTACTTGTATCAATTTCCCAAGAATGTTTGATATTATATCATGAATCGAATTGATGATCGAATATCCAAAATTATTCTACCACCCACCAATGTGAAACCACTATATTGTTCTTTTTTGAAATTTAATGATTCAATTGATGAAATTTTGAAAATATATAATTTTTTGAGGTTTTCATCGAGCTATTTGATTATTTTTCAATGTGTTCTTCAGATGAATTTATGGTACATAACTAATTTTTATGATGTGGGTTTTTCATATTCTGGTATTTATCTATAAGGTATGTTTTTTCTTTTGATTTCATGTTTCTTTTTTCAATAAATCTCCTCGATAACCACAACCCCTTACTGCTGGTTGTCCTCCAATAGTTCTCTTAGACACCTATTCGATTAATTGGTTGATTACACACAAAGATATTCAAATAACTAACTTAGATTTTATACCCATTTCTTGATTTGGTTGGTGTTGTCTAACTCTCTACTAACCATTGGCTCCATGACTATGACCCTTCATTTTTAGTGGAAAAGTGATGGTAATGCAATTGCATCCTTTATTCATCCAATTTTTTCTTGGTTAGTGGTTTCATTCACTCTTCGGTAATAGTTGATAGTACATGTAATGTGCTAATAGAAATTCTTTGCTATGATAATGATCTTCAACAAATAAGTGGTGTTTATTTTGTTTTGGAAAAAAATTCCTACAAATGTATTCCTTTGTAAAATAACTAAAACATGTGGTGATTTTTTCAATAAGTAACAAGAAACACTTTCAAAATGGATATTATATTAACATACATGTATTTTTCACATGTTTCAATAATTTTTCACAAACACAACCATGGTATGATCCACATTATACTATATTCCCAATAATTTTTTGGTATGTCAGGCAGCATTTTGTACCAGCCTCCACCTTGGCCTTCACCTCTACCTCCTCCTCCACCATCGTCTCTAACTCTGACACTGCCTCTGCCTATGTCTCCTCTATTTCCCAATAATTTTAATTTTTTCAAGACATCAATTCTATAAATTGTTTTTTCTTCCATTATACTTTTCCTTGAGAAACAAATGAAAAACAATATATAAGAATTCAGAAATAAATGTTTCACATCCCAAATATATGTCTAATTTCCTAGCTCATACAAGATCACAAACCTAGTAGTTAATCACATTAATTTTTTTTGGGAAAATTTTTGATGACACATATGATTCCCACACATCTCTCAACAAACTTACTTTCTCTTCTGAGTATGAAGGTTGTCATCCATCTTGATAGTTGTCATAATATATATACCAACAATTGATAAAGAAATATATTTAATGAAATTTTAATTACATTAAAAAATTACATGTTGGGGGTTTTTGGTCTTTTCATGCATTATGATCTATCTCATAAATTTGAAAATTGATATCCATAATCATTTCCATTATCTTACTACACACACTGAAAAAACATTGACCAAAATAAGAATTTGTTTTCAAAATATATTTTGATAGTTAAATATTTATATACCTTAATGTGTTTTTATTTGTTGTAATCCATATGATTTCTCTATTCAAACACCAAATTCATTCCATGATTAACCTATATTTAGCAACCACCCAATCATAACTAAATACTTGTTAAAACATGGACTAAAACATATAATGAAATTCTTATCCATAAAATGTTGATTGTAGTGTATTAAAACATCAGAATACACATCATGTGTTGTTAGTTTTTTGATATCAATACATTGGATCAAAAAATTAAATATTTGCGGCATCCAGATTGACTGTGATCAAAATCCAATGCTGCCAAAAAAACAAAAACAAATATATAACGAAAAAATTAAAAATTCTTATTATTTGATTATATTATAGAGTTGTAACTTTTCATTATAGGCTTTGAAAAGGGTCTATTGTATTCTGTTTTTTCACATACACTTTGACTAGATCATCCTTTTTCTTCTTAACTTCATCCATATCCAAATTATGTTTTTTTATTGAAATTATACAAGGATTAATGAACCAAATCATTATTTAGTACAATTTTCTTTTTAGAATGGAGTAATATAAAAACGTATAAAAAATATAAATAATTATTAAATTTAATAAACTTATTTTCTCATTATTTGGATCGACATAATATGAAAATGTACCTTATGTATGTATTCACTACTAAGACTACCAGCCATTTATTCATGAGAATCTCATTTATGGTCTCCATAAAAATTAAATTTGTCATTAATGTTCCACATATTTAGTTATTATTTGAAATGATAAACATATTCGTGTATTTAAATGTGGTATCTTCATGAAGTTATAAAAATAATAAATTTTGTTCTCGAATAGTTTGTGAGAAGGTACTCTTAAAAGGATGCATTGATTTCTTGCACTACTAACTAGATTTTCTTGATTTAACCATCTGTTTCCCCTTCGCTTTATCCTTCTGTAATAGCATACCTCACATTATACTTTTCATCCTCAAATGTGATAAGTTTTTTATATGAAAAAATTCAGTACATACATACCTCATATATCTTTATAAGTAAACACATCCATGATATGAAAGTTCCAATAAAACCATTGACCATTGTAATATCCGGATCATCGAGTGGAATAAACAACCCAGCAGTAGGATCATGATATAGCCCAATCCCCACTCTCATGAGATCCATTGGGAGGTATTTAGGGTGTATCTTTTCTTTTGGGTTATTATACATCATTACCATCAAAATAAGGTTGTATGTGGGTGTTGACAGATACACATCCCATATAACTATACCCTTTATAATTAACTAATATAAAATTATTGGAAGTTGATTGCTTCAAATTTTTAATAATGAGCAATGAAATCATTCATTAACTCTGGTAAGTTATGTGGTTGTTGGGAACTACTACCCTCAAATATAATGAGGTCACTTGGCTCATTTGTGGATATTTCTTCCACCACTGGTTTACTTTGATACTTTCTCAAAAGTTGTCCGCTAAACTAAGAGGAACTATAACATCTTGTAGTGAGTTTATCTTTTGTCTCAAAATCATTTCACCATATTATATGTAAAATTTTGTGGTTATATATTCTAAAAAATGTTTTAGGAGATACTCCAAAATCTAATCCTCTAACGCGACCATATTGTTCTGGCCACGTCAAGGCTGCTGAATGTATTTTTTCTTCCTGTATGGTCTCTATCAATTCTTGTGTCTAAAATATATAAAAAAATATAAACACAAAAAGATATTTTTATCTAATTATATAATAAATCATAAATAATTACTATTATTATAGACTATAACATATTTCCCACACTTTTTTAGTGTTTTCCTCAACTAGTTTACCCACTTTATCTATGAGAACCTCCTTCTATAGCACATGATATGTGATGGAAGTGGCTTTATATTTTACATCATGAATCTACATATAAACAAAATAATATATGATATTTCATATCACATTAATCTTTTATTGATGATTTAAAATACACAAAAATTTCTTCTCTAGTGAAGCCTACCCCATCACATTAGTTTTGGTTCGCATTCAGTATTTTCATTACTCTTTTTATATTTCATAAATAAAAGTTTTGAAGAATATTATATAAAATAATTAATTTCAAAAAATAAATCTTTGACTGCAATGAACCCAAAATTATTCCTCATTGTAATGATGGGTGAACGTAGTTCATGTTTCCTACATTAAAATGTGTTCATAATTAATTAGTGGGTGGGGAGTTTCTTTCCCGTTTTAATCCCTAATATTTAATTTGGTATGAAGTGTTTCGAATCCTCTATGGGATATTCCAGAATCCATTAAGACAAATTTGTTACAGAAATATTTTAAATAAAACACACTCAATAAGGAATAATTAAAATTAAATAAAAATTTTATTATATATTTTTTTATAAAAATATTTAAATTATATTGAAACAATACTTTTATATGATTCTAAGGGGTTTTCATTATCACTGGTTGGATGTGGTTCCAAGAATGAATATCAGTCGACACATTCATCAACTTTGTAACCCCAACATAACTAATGACCACTGACTTTTGGGGTCAATAGGTTAGCTGTGTTTATTCCATCAAACTACAAATTTTATGCCATGACTTCTTTCCATGGTAATTTTATTCAACGCTGTGATGATGGGTTATTTTTTTTCATCAGCATTAAGTTGATCCCCTAAATATTCTATTGTTTCATCATCAATAGTTTTTTCTTTATCATGAGTGAAAACATCGTCATGATTAGAATACAATGTTTTCATGAGTATTCAAACATTTAATATGTCTTTTATAAAAACAATGTAAACATAAATAACTAATTTGAATAGGGTCATATATATGGTCTATTTCAAACTTGATGAAATCTTTAACTCAATCTTCATAACCTTTTTTCAAATGATTAGTATGTATTTATTTGGATGGAAATGGGTAATTTAATTTAAGAACTGAATTACACCACTGTGGAAGGTGTTATCCTATGAATTCATCCAAATGAGAGAGTTATAGGAAAATTTCATCCCTATCACCTTAATCTCCCAAATAGTTATTGTTTTAATTTTTTCGTGAGGCTCGTCATCAAAATTCTAATGACATTTACCTATGTTTCTTTAACTACTCTAAGCAGTAGTTATCCCATACCGGATACCGATGATCATTTTGGATGAATACCACTCGGAGTAGTTCAAGAAATATAGTAGAGATGAGAGATGAGTATCAAGAAAAAAAGGCAATAATAACTGTTTGGGAGATGAACCACAAGAGGATGAAATTTTTCTCCATAATATTTTTTAAATTACCACAACATAATTTAAAATTTCATATCTCATCCCAAAATAATAAAAGGTACCTAAATGTACCAGGACACTAGGATAATCAAATATACCAACTTCAATTTCATAGAAATGTTTTATATTAATCATACCATAAGTTTATACCATGGTTGTTCCCTAACATTCTAATAATTTAACTAATTAGAGGTTGATATTTGAATCATAGGTAAGGAATGAATTATTTACCTTCCTCTAGAAATAACAATGTCACACGTACAATGTGATTCAACCTCAAACCCCTTGAATCCAAGTGTATCCCTCGGGAATAACCATCACATGTATTTATTGCATCCAAATCATTAAATTGCTATAACATATCCATTTTACATAATAATTGTATTTGATATATGAGGATTTATTAACATAATTGAATATCTTAGGAAAGAACCCCAAAATGGGTGCCAAAATACATTAGTTAAACCTAAATTATGAAAAACCATAAACAAGAACAAACAACGACTCAAATGTGACACCACACTCACCCTTTCCTGGGATAAATCACTAACATGTCTATAGTACCTCACAATCTAATGTGTCAAGAATACCATCATATTCACTATTCAATTAATATTTATAAAATACCATTTCGTATTATGAATTTCTAAATTTAATCAACTATAATTAAATGAAAAAAATATTAAAAAATATTTATTATAATATAAATTAATTTTCAGAATAGTTTTGAACCACTTCAATATCCCACAAAACAATCAACCATGTATAAATTTTTACTGATCCCATTAATTCCATTCAAATATATTTTTTATCAATATCAAATTCAAAATACCTTATATATCATATAAATTCATAATCATTATCTTGAATTCTCATGAATTATGAACCCATTACATAACAACATATGTAGATTTTACTTTAAATACGATAAAAATATGAGAATCAAAAATAACTTTTATGATTTCAATATTATTTTCAATACTCAATCACTAAAAACTATTCATCTATTCCACTTCCCATTTAGTACATAATATATACCATATTATAAACAATAAAATAAATCATGGGGAACATAAAAATTACCACATAATAAACAATTTTATATTGAAATCTTCCTGAAAAAACAATTAATTTTATTTAACGGATCCTTGTATAAATATTTTAAGGACCGGTGTATTAAATTAATAGATATGATAATTTTTTGAATTTATTGATTCGAGTATAATAACTTCATTAATATTTTATATCTATTTTTTTGAATTATAATGTAAATAATTCTTATTTATTAAGAGTATAATGCATATGGATGAAGTAGAATTGATAGAGCTAATTTAACTTAAGAATACAACTTGTAATACTCATTAGAACAAGATAAAAAGATAATTGTAAATTCTTGTGAACAAAGAGAATAAATATATTGTAATATAAGAGGAAAATTTTATAAATCATTCATCTTACACCTTTGACATTTTTATCCATCTTTCATGAAAAATATATAGTTTCATTTTTTTAAACCATATTTCTATGAATCTCTATTTATTCAAAACATTTGATATTACGATGATGTATTATTCAATTTTCATTATGTATAGATGAAATTTAAATAATGTTCCCAAGTGTGTTGGGATATGAAATTAATTACACAATCACATTAGAGACCAAATAATAAAATACATTGTTGAAAAAATATACAACTACCCATATGTCAAATATGTTGTTCGATGGACCCAATTAACATTCATAAGGCAACTATGAATTAGTTAAAGTGTTATATAGGAGTGAATATAGTGCATGAATATTTAATAGAGATCAAAAGATAACTCTGTAAAATATATAAAATTGAAAAATCACCAAGTACACTACAAATAGTTCATTGGTTATACTACAATGAACATGGGAATAGTATAAGCCAATAAACAAAACAAATTTCCATTGAGGATAAACATTATAAATATTAACCTAAGATAAGTAAACAAGGATGGTTCTATTTAATGGTAAATTAGACTACAAAAAGTTCATGTGAAGTCAAAATGGGAAGTGAGAATTTATCATGTTGTATTGGTCATTGTGTTGGAATTCCTATTCGACTACAAGATATGGGAAGCTATTTATTGGAAGGATTAACACCCAATAAAGAATATACCAAAGTTTAGAATCATAAGGAATCATTGATGTACAGTGAAAAAGTATGGTTCTTCATTATTGGGAAGAACATAAAAATGTAAACTGCCGAACCCAAACAATCAATCTACAAGAGAATAAAAGGATAAAATAATATTCCATGGATTATAGCCTGGATTCATCCAAGAGAACATAGAGGAGGAGCGCCAAATGTAAGGGAGTCCCATGAGATATTAACAATCACAACTGAATTAGTCTCAGTTAGTTTTCTTTGAAATAGGTTAGGGACACTTTCATTAGCACTTAAAAAAACCATTGATAAAATACCATTTATAAACACTAAATTATTAACTATAGATAAAACTATATCATTATCAGTGCTACAGAAGCACTGCTAAATGGAACCTTTAATAGTACTAAAATATTAGTGATGATAAAGGATTTATATTTATAATTATAAATAATTTTTTTGTAAATATATTTAAAAATTATATATTTATTTATTATAATTTTATAATTATCTAAATATATAATTACATAAACACTTAAAAAACTGTATTTTTTGTTTATATATTTATAATTATTTATTTATAATTAAGAATATATTTATATCATTATTTATATTTATATAATTATATATATATAAATATTTAATAAATATATATAAATATAAATATAGTAAATATATACAATTTTTAAATATATTTATTATAATTTTATAATTATAAATATATTTTTATCATTATATATATTTATATACATAAATATATAAATATATATTATTTATAAATATATATTTGTAAAAATATATATATAAATATAGTAAATTTATTCAATATTGAAATATAATTATTATAATTTTATAATTATTTAAATAAAAAATTATTTATCTAAAAATATATGAATAATTTTTTTTAAAAATAATATTTATATCAATATATTTATTAATATAATTATATATATATATATATATATATATCTGTGTGTAGATTATTGGTAGCTTCCCCTATGGGTATCGGTATGTTGTCGAGTTCGAATCTCACGTAGTAAATCCCTGTATTGTATGTTGGAAAACTTTTCTTTATAATGTAGCTCATTTCTTGGAATGAACTAAGGCTTCGACATCAACAGATAAAAATATATATTTATTTATTTATAATTATATAATTACTTTTTCAAAAATTATATATTTATTTATAACAATTAGAAATATTTAAATTTATAAATATTGTAAATATTCATTTATAAATATATTTATTTATAAATATTTATTTAAAAATATATTCCTAACATTATTAGGGAATATATAATCTAAAATACATTGATTTTAAAAATGGCTGAAATTGGATAATTAAAAATGAGTTCACTTTATAAATATTAAAGAAATGGTTAATTTTTTTAATTAAATATAAAGTATAAAAAAATAGGCAAATATATTGAAGTAAAGAAGAATACATCTTGAAAATAGTAAAATATTGTAAATAAATATATATATATATACAAACTAAAAAATGATTAAACTAAAAAAATTAAAACATTAAAAATGAATAAATAATACATAATTGTAACAATGTTAAAAATAAATAAATAAAATTGAATGATTAAATGAATAATATATTAATTGTATCATTTTAAAATTAAATTCTAAAATATACTAAAATATTAATAAATTACATAAATATTAGTTTTATATATTTCAATATAAGATTTCATTAATTTCATAAATATTTGTTGGTGAATTGTATATAAAAATGAATTAATTACATATATGTATTTGAAATCAATGTAACACAAATTTGAAATATGGTTAATTGAAAAATGAAACAACAATAAAAATGAATAAGACATTAATATTATTTTAATTATTACATTTTATTAAATTTCTATATATTTATAAGTAATATTTTTTTTATTAATATATATAATTAATATATATATATATATATTAAACATATCCATTTTTACTAACTATTGTGTCATTAATAATTTTCATAATAATGTTGTAATTTATTCATGTTTATTTTTTATTTAATTATTAGAATTTATTCATTTTTTTGGTTTAATTATTACAATTTAATCATTATAAATATCTATATATGTAATATATACTATTTATTAATATATATATATATATATATATATATATTAATTTAATCATTTTTATCAATAATTATTTAATTAATAAAATTATTAATATTTTTCTTAATTTACCCATTTTTAATTTTTTTTAATTATTTTATTTTATTCATTTTACACACACATATATATATATATAATTAATATATACTATTTATATATGTATATAATTTATAAATATTTATATTCAATTTATTCTTTTTTCAATAAATATTTAATTAATAAAAATGTCAATATTTATTTTTATTTTTATTTGTTTAATTATTTCATTTCATTTTGGACCATTATCATCAATAAAAAATCAATAAAAATGCTTCCCTTTATCAGCACCAAAAATAAAGTTCTGATCAATGGTACCATTTATGAGTTCTATCAATAAATTGTTGATAAATGGTGCAGTTTGTTAGTACTAAATAAAAGCACTAATAAATGTTACACTTTATCAATGCTAAAAGAAATGACTTGTTAAAAAGTGCCTTTTCTCAACTATTTTTAGTGATAATAAAGGAAACTTTTATCATAATTTTTTTATAGCACTGATAATGGACAAAGCTGTAAAATATTTTTTTGGTTTTAGTGTGTTCTGATTTGATATGTGACTGATTCATGCATGTCATAACTGACTTATGAATATTTTTCCTAATTCATCAAGGAAAGTTGAGTTATATTTCTTAGTTTTGAGTGATTGAACCCATTTTTGTACTAAAATGTATATTTTAAACTGAAAACACAGAGTTTGAGTAATATCAGGAAGACCACACATCGGATTAAGGTGTGGATGATTCATGTTGGTCACAAAAGATTTATAGATCATTTCTATAATGTAGAAAAACAATCTGAATGTTTTTGATCAGTTTTGAATATTTGATTTTTGTTTTCAACTAAAATTCCAATTTTAAATAAAAACACCATTGGAGTCATACCTGTCACACAACTTGTCAGATTGTCATGTGGTTGATTCTTACAAATCAAAAATTATTTAAAGATCATTTTACTTATGTATTAAAAAAATTAGAATATACTTTCTTGGTTTTTAGTATTGTTGGTTGGAGTAAGTCACTCAAGAGGGTGGTGAATTCAGTACCTATACAAAATTATTTCTAAAACACTTATTTAAAATTTATCTAATTAAAAATTAAAAATGACCCATTTAACCAGAGTAACAGATTTATTAATGTTTTGATATTTTTAAATCCATTACAAATAGTGACTATTTCTTAGATAAAATAATATATATTGTTATTTAAACATTTGAAATCAATCTAAAAAATAAAATTATAATATAAACACTATCTATGATTAACTATCCAAGTGAAATAATTGATTTTCTTCTGTAAATAAATGATGCAGTGAAAATAGAACATTGAAAGGCACAGTAAAATTAAAACAAGAGGTTTTGTCTCAAAAAGATACCTAATCCACTCCACTTAGTGATCACCTAAAACCAATTAGTTTATATATATGTAATCTCTAATCCAAATGTTGGGTCAAAGTACAGAACATCATACACAACTATCAAAGTCAACAGAACTCTTCCAAAATTTTCATTGGAGTACCAATTACAATACTTCACACAGGGACCTCTTCCACAGTTATTCATGGGTAGTATAATATTTAAAAATGTTACGATGTGAATATATTAATATATATTATTGTTTGGAATGTGTTTGAGTGTGTATTCATAATATAGATAGTCACAGACAACTCATAATGTTAAACAGTACACAAGAAGAGAAATAAAATTAGAATAGATTTTAGAAGGCTCTGTGTGTTTGGGGATACAGCTTCAGGCTCTTGAAATATATCATTAAATTCATCTTTAGTAAATTTATATAGATAGATAGAAAAAATAGTTCCGTGAGAGATTTTTCCTTCTGTATTTAGTGAGGTAGTTTTTTAGTCAATGAGGTATCCTACTTTCATATATTGTTACTAAAATGATGTTTTATTTTTGTGTCCTCACCATCTTTTCATTGTGTATCTATCAATTTTAGTTCATGAGTTTTCATAGGTGTAAGAGTTCTCTATTTGACTACATGGATCTAATTTTCTTTTCGATTATGTATGCACTATATACACTCGACAAGGAGAATAATCCCAAACTTGAATTGGTACCTCGTAACCCATACTCTGACATCGATATTACTGTTGTCTTCAAAAGGCATAAATAATTATTAAAATAAACCATTGTACAATGTTTCACAAGTATGAACATTAGAAATAATCATGAATTTAATTACAAATAAATGAATGAAGGTGTCTTAATACCAATTTCTTAGGAATAGTGAGTCATGATCGGTAGGTTTCTCTTTCGATAGGTCAACTTAAATAAGGCTCAAATATCGACTTATCCTTCTAATGGTAGGTCCACATTATAGTTGGTAACTATCAGCTGCTCATACAGAGAGAAAATTTTCAACATCATTGATTCATTCAATTGGTAGATCGAGCTGATTGTGACTCATGCCATTAGTAATTCATCTTAAATGGTGACTTCTCCTTCAAAATTATTCTGAAAATCAATCGGTAGCTCAATGAGATGGTGACTTAGTTATCCATAGGCTAGACATCGGTGACTCATATAAGCATCTTTTCCATTTACAAATTTCAGTTTATATGCAGATGGTGAGACAGCTCACAAAGAGACTAATCATCGGTAGGTCCATTGTGAGTCCATCCTATCGATGACTTATTCATAGCCAAAATTATCTATCTTGTTTTTTGTAGTAAAAAAATAATAGAAAATATTAAGCTTATGAGTAAACATAATTTAACATAATTAGGCATGATTTGTGAGCATTAAAACAAGATGTGTGCAACAATCTACCCCTTTTTAATGATCTCAAATCATGGCATTAACATGCCATTCATAATGATAGAGGGATCTATTCTTCTTAACATAACAGAAGGATTAGGTGAAATTAAATTATGACAATAGACATACTCAATTTAAATACAAATATAATAAAATTAAATCTATTTCATTCACTAAAATCCATAATGATTCTTCAGGTATGTTTAATGAAATATCATTTTTCTCCCCCTTTTGGAATTATCAAAAAAATAATGAATAATAATAGATAAAGAGAATAACATCGACGAAAAGATAATATATTTCATGATCAAGGGAAAGTAGAAATGATTAAAAGATAAAAAATTGCATCCCTATCAAATATCAATCCAATCCCTTCTTCTCCAAAGAAGGATCCCGGGGTGTCTTGTCCTAATCATAATAATTAGATTGACTAACAAAAGGTTAAGATAGAGTAGAAGTATATAGATGATGAATGGGGACTCTAGAAGATACAGGAGGTGTATGATTTTGGGTATATTATGTAAGATCTGTGAGTTACATATATAAAATAGGTCTTAGATGACTAAGAGCCTAGGATTGAGGCATAAGAAATGGTTATTGGGTTGATTTCAGAGAAGAAAAAGGGTTTATAGTCTCAATATCCTTGAATAAGGGATCAAATGTTAGGTAGATTAAGTCTCAAGGAAAACACTAAATCACTGCTCAAATGGGGAATTATTTTGGTGGAAAAATAGAAGTAGTCTAATGATGTAGGTATGATCTTAAAATGTTTATAAATTCCATGATTCGCTTCCCATATTTCTCTATATTCATTGTGAAATCATAATTATTCTCCATTATCATTTTAAGTAATGGTGGAAACTCTTTGAGTTGTTTGACTTGTTCCCTGAAGGCTTGAGTAATAGGAATAATTTTTATATTCTCAACTAAATACTTCAAATAAATTTCCAACTAGTGATTGGTATAGGTCCTTCAAATGTATTAATCTATAGTCATTGAAATATCATCTTGATAATTAGTATCCCCTTTTGTGTAAAACCTCACAATATCATGTATTTGTTCACAGTTTTGTCTAATTTTACATTGTCTCTCATGATATGTGACACCCATCATGGTTTGAAGCTCTTCTATAATAATAGTTATGATCAAATAATTATTAGTATTCTGGATAACAGGATCAATATAGGTTTATGCTTCATTGACTAAATCATTTAATAAGGATCTCAAATTTTCCAGATCAAGAGTTGGAGAGGGAGTTGTAGTATCTTCCTTAGAAAATATATCCTCAAGAGTGTTTGAAACATTTTATAGGGCTGTTTTATACTCAAACTGAAATCCCTATAACAATTGGAATGACTACAACTAGCTCATCACTTAACCATTTATTTTATAATCACACTTCATGAAGTTCTGAGATCAAATAAGGTTGAATATGAAAAAGGATTATCTCTACAATTATAAAATAATATATTTCAATAATACTAGAAGCATGGGATGGTTTATGTGGATGGATAGATTAATCTATTGATAATAAAATTTCCTTCAAAATTTTGAGATCATTTTGAGTTATATAGGCAATGGGGAAAAGTGTAAACAATGGAATTGGAGTAGGAGCTACTGTTGGAGTAGTTTAAAATGGAGTTGTTCATTCTACCAGAGATCCCATAGGATCGGCTATCTGATAATCTGAATCAGGATATTATAAAACAATGGTGACATAGACTTGTTACTTTTCCAAATTCATGGTTGTCACATCAAATGAAATTTCAGTATCAACTATTACCCTCTTTGTCTATTTCTCCTCCTCAATAGATACTTCCTCTTCAACATGTGACTTCTTTATGACATAAAAAACATGTGGCACTAGAGAATCAATAAATTCTGTTTCAACGTGATCTTCATCATGTATATGAACCTAGGGATCTCTTTATATTATCACAACTAACACTAGAGCTTCATGAGATTCTAAAACAAATTCATGTCACATAAAGTCAACATCAGTAGGATTTTCAGGCTCATCATGATCTAGATTAAAATTTGTATGTTCCGTAGTAGGACCTTGATCAACATCAGGATGGTCTGATCCACTATCATAATCACAACTTCCTTCTTCTTCCTTATCATTTACATCATCTACATTATTTTCAACAGATTATTATCCTTTATTTTCAACTTCATATTCTATATTATCACTTTCTTCATTTCCACAATTAGACTCTTCTTCTTCACCATTTCATATTTTACTGACATATTCAACATTTTCTAATTCTTCAGTCTCCTCATTATTATCTTCTAACCTCTATCATTTAGATGAGAGTATTCTCTTTGAGTTTTGAAATCTTTATTTTCTTCATTAGAGTACTCTACAACATTATCTAGTCCTAGAAGAGGATCAACCATGTCACATATCCTCGAGGGGTCCTTAATAGGATTGAAATACTCATAAATCTGATCATCGCCTTTAACCCATTATTTCTTCCATGGATTTCAATTGGTCTTAAATATCTTAAAAATTATCTTTGTGTTGAAAAATCCATCCCAATCAGTTTTTGATTTTTCATTCTCACTCACCACACCTTTGAATTTCAACATTTTATTTATAAAAATTGAATAAAATAGGGAATTTGACTTGTACTAATGTTTCGTCATTTCATTCACATGTACCATTAAATACCTACACTAGTTAATCTTGTGAACCTTTTTAATCATATACAACAAATATACATCTTGATATTTGAGAGAGGCTAAATAAACTTTTCTCGGATACTAGTAGTTCAAGATAAATTTAAACAATAACCTAAATTAACCATTAATCTATATTTCTATTGTTATTTTAGGAACTCTATTTCAATTAATCTATGACAATGCATATTTAAAACGTAAAAAATCACTATCATGAGGAGAACGTCCCTAATAATAATTAAAAATACCATTATGAGGTACTTGGAGACATCCAACCCACTACTTTGAAGAATAAGAAATTCTTTAACTATTTATCCAAGACCAAATCCAAAAATCCTTTTTTTTCTTTCTGAATAAATTATGAAAGAAAAAAAAACCATCCACAATCATCAGATAAAAAGATCTCATATTGTAGGAGAACCAATCCAACCAACCTTTTTCTTATAATACTTCCAATACAGTAGACGTACTTTATAGTAACCATTTAGAATGATCTTCCTTTTCTGGAGTGACAGTTCATCTTGTGAGTTCAAGATGGATAGTTTTTGGTTTAGCAGTACTGGATTCACCTCTCTACTTCTTAGAAGGATGTGGATTATCTTTTAATTTCGCAGAGACGTGCCTAAAATTATTAATTGGTTAGATTTAAAGGATACAGTTAAAAGGATATGATCATTAGTTCAAGAGAGAAGAATGTGAGAGTTGGAGTGTTATAGTGACCATGTGAGTTGGATCAATTTAATTATTTTCATTGAGGGATTTAGAAATCATAAATCAAGAAGTGTGTTTTCAAATAAAATGAAATAAATAAAACAATGATTTTAAATTCAAGTGAGAAAAATAATAATCTACAGAATAGTGTGACACAATGGTGAGTCCTATCGTTTATTCAACGATGGTGATTCAACAATTGTGATATATCTTGGGTGAGTCATCAATAGTAATACCTCAACAGTTAGACATGAACAATGAGTTAACAATTGTGACACATAAAAAGTGAGTCATCAATAGTGAGACATCATTAGAAAGACATCAATAGTGATTCACTCAATAGTTAGTGACTGAAAATTGACCATCCCTAACTCATGTATAATGTAACACATCTTCTTAGAATTTAATGGATTTGTAAAAATATCAGTATGATGATGTAAATATATAAATAATTCTAAATTTATATCACCGTTTTGATAATCATCCCTCCAAAATTGATGTATTACATCAATATGTTTTTTTCTTAAATGAGAAATATAATTCATAATTATGATAATAGCACTTTTATTATCACAGTTTAAAGGGACATTTCTAAATTGATAACCATAGTCTAGTAATGTGTGTTTAATCCATAAAATTTGGGCACAACAACTACCATATGCTATGTTTTCATCTTCAACAATAGATAATACATCATAATTTCATTTATTACAAAACCATGAAACTATAGACTTTCCCAGAATGTGACATGTTCCAAATATTATTTTTCTATCTAACATAGTGCCACATATTTCATCATTAGAATAACTAACTAATTCAATTGGTTTTACTCTCAGATAGATAAGTATTATGTTGGTAGTATACTTGAGGTATTTGAAAATTCTTTTAACAGCAAGTAAATATCACCCTTTAGGATTTTCTTGAAAGTGAGAACTATAATTCCCCGACCCTAGATTCCTAGAGTAGGTGCAATATTTTAATACAATAGCATGATTATGAGGAATCATGTCCCTAAAGACCAATCTATTTAGCAGTCTTGTAAAATAGATTACATACATGAACATTACATTACACATTGTAACATACATCAAAAAAATAATCATTTTAGAATTCTATGTTTTTCATATATTAATGATGCATCTCAAAAATAAAACACTTCTTAGGATCCTGGGAAAATAAAACATAAGAAAGGGGTGATATCACATGCTCAGTAAGGGTAAATAATTTAGCATTAGATAGCATAAACAATACACATGGTTCATTTACAAATAATAAACACGAACACTTTATGGAAGAAATATGATATGAGTAAATGATACCACAATAAAAAATAGTCATGGCTATTCTACTAGTAAAATAACCACATGAACCGTCAATATTATTTTCATAATGAGGGAATGTATAATTCCAGAAATTCTGAAACATTTTGTCAAGGCCTCGGCCAAGATGTCTAAAAATTATTAAGGCCTCGGCCAAGATGTCTAAAAATTATTAAGGCCTCGGCCCAAACCATATACCAAATTGGGAAAGGCCTCGGCTAATTCCACATCAAATTGTATAATGAGACTACCAATGGATCGAGGATCCATATCGTACTCCACCCATCACTTTCTATGTCCAATACATTCCTCATATGAAAAGGTTGAATCTTAACATAAACATTCGTACTAGAACTAGCATACGAAATGTCAATACTTTAACCATAAACCATGAATGGTATAAAAATAACACATCCACTCTCAAACATATCACAAAATCCTAAATAAAAAATGGATGATTTGTATCATAATATATCAACATCATACAAGTGTAAAATCCATCAATGGATGTTGACATAAATGAAAATGATTTTTAAATGTCTTTGAGAGAAATATTACTTTTTCATGAAAACATTTAAAAGTCACACAATTTAGAAAAGAAGATATTTAAAGTCATTTTTGAATCAAAGTGTTCTGTACCACTTTGAAACTTTTGAATGTAATTAACATTTTAGAAAAACATTCATGTCCATATAAATAAATCCTTAAAACCATTTTGAAAACATGGACATTAATGAGAATGATTTAGAAGAATGAAAATTTAAAATATTTAAAATGATGTTTTTAAAAAATAATCCCTTCAAAGAGTCCCATTGATAATTATTTTATGTAACATGGTCATGGATAATAAATATGTCCTAGTAAAAACATACCCATAAACAATCTTGAATAATAATGAGATTGAGGAATTTACCCTTACCTTGAAATTTCCTTTGGTCGAGGGTACATTCAACCTCCTTTATATTGAACATAGTATGTTATTAAATTATACAAAAACCATATTATTATTTTTTATATCATAAATGAATCATTTATGCCTTTATAATACCCATTTAATAATTATTTCCATGTTAAATTAACATTTTGGGTAATAATTGCTTTCTCTATCATATATGTTTTAACTTGTTATTCTTGATCGTATCATTTAGATAATAATTTAAATGATTATAGAATATAAAACATGATTTATATATCATATATATTTTGAATATAAATATTTATAATAGATCTAAATATATGAAATGGAAGGCACCGTTTATGGAGACGGTAGTCGTACGTACGCATAAACGTTGTTTCCATTTTCACATTGTATTGAATAAAAGCAAGTTAATAAGATATATGTAAGTACATACATACATACATACATACATAATTACATACATAAATACATACATACATATATATATATATACAGTCACATTATCATGTAATATATTACATACTTATTAATAATATATATTTTTATAATCATCGTTGAATGATAAACATATAAATGATTCTCATCGCGTCAGGGAGATGGTAATCTGTACGTTGGCACGAGGGAAAATATCATTATTTTGATATTAAAATCATATATAATTGGATATTATATCATATATACAGAATAATTATCATGTTATATTTATTATTTACATCAACTATACACCATTATTATACCCATCCAATAAAATAATGTATTGAATAACAACTAAACCACGTTGTGGAGACGGTAAGACGTATGTACTCACGTATTATGACATGTCAATAATAGGATGGATAGAATAATGAATATGGTTGTAAACAATTTATAATAACATCACAATATATATAAGATACTAGAGTTATTGTTTTACATTGGTAACAACAAGGAATGATGAACTGGATGAAGAAAAGAACTTGAAGAGGTGATGATATATTTACCTCTTCTTCAGGTTCTTCCTATTGATTTGATCAAAAGATCTCATTAGGTTATCTTTATAAGCAAAGTACGGTCTCTTTGATTAAGGTATTATAGTTGAGAGATTATTTGTACTGGGGTTGGGCGATCCAAATGGCTTTGAATGTGTTAATTTTATTGAAGGGGGAGTTCCATTTTATAAGAGGGGTGAGGGGAACCTTAGGAAAAGATTGAAATATTATTTTATAATAAAATCATATTAGGTTTATAATGGATCCAAATTTATTTATATTGAATCTAAAGTGGGTATGGGTAAAAATACACTCAACATATAGGTTTTAGTCATGTTTAGGTTATCAATTTAACATTATCTTTTAGACATAACTCTAAGTTAAATAATTTAACTATTATCGTGTCTTCTTGTATTATTACACTATATGGTTAATAAAATTACTATAAACATCCAAGAGAACCTCAAGAGGTTCAGTAATGACATATATACTATTATTTATGCCCTTTTTTCTTACCTTAAATTTTTCGGAATATTATATCACCTAATAATATTTCATTTGTTTTAAAAATTAATTTATTTCAATTTTGACACTATTTGGTATTTTTTATGGAATTCATAACAACCTTATAAATTCAAAAAAAATTTATCTAATCAACCATAAAATGTCATATTATCCTATAAAATTAGTTTAATTCATCAAAAGTCTCATATTAAATTTATTTTGATATTTATAATATCATTTATTTTAATCTTTCATTAATAAGTTAATTATTGCATCATCATTGTGTCATAAATAAATAAAAATATTTAATGTCTAAAAATTTTAAATAAAATTTCATTATTTATGTAATATTTTTATATATCTAATGAATACTTATAGTCTAATTTATCTTTTGTATAACCTTATATTAAAATGTTTTAGTTATGAAAACATGAATTTAACACTTTTAACTATTCTTTAAATTAAATTATAAAAACTGTCCTAATATAATCCATGCAGACCATAAGGGTCATATTTTTTTTAAGGTTTTTTTTGGTCGAATTAAATTTATCTAATAGATATAGGACATGTGTTAAGGTAATAATAATATCATATTTACCTTCAATTACCCTATTTTACATTTAACCGTAATAAATAATAGTCAAAAGTTATTAATCACCAAAAAATATTTTTATCTTACTGAACAACATTTTACTTACTTATATCTACCTTCTCTCTCTGATTTTTGAAATTCAATTCATATAAGCGGTAAAATTATATTTTATGCAAATTTGCAAATGCTCTTAGGTGGTGGGAAAAATAGAGTAAAAATTTCAAAACACATTTAATATATCAAAACTTATTATAAAATGAATCCAATGAATTAAATTGAAATTATATAGGTATTATGTATCTATTTTTATCTAAAATAAATTTAAATAAAATAAATAATTCTTTAAATATATAGTTTGTTTTAAGCAATATCTTATTGTTTTTCACTATTCATAAAAAATTGAAAGTTTTTAGAAAAATACCAAAAAATTCACATGAAGGTAATTTTGATATTCATAATTCAAAAATGAATTCTATTTTACAAAATTAAAAACATATAAGTTTCATTTATTAATATAAAATTAATTATTGTTGTCAAAACCAAAAAAATGGGTTTTTAAATAACTAAAAACTATCAAAAGATTGTCATGTGTTTATGTAAAATTTAATTGGTAAATAACATATAATGAACAACATTGTACTAAATTATAAAAATATAATCTTATTATACTTACAAACAATTAAAATGTATAATTGGACACAATAAATTATTTTGATTAAAAAGTTGTTTTCAGTTAAAATTTTGTGATTTTCACTATTCACACAAATATTAATGTTATCATAAATACACCAAAAAGTTATCAAAACTAAATTTTTCTGTCCGAATTTTAATGATTTTTTTTTAAATTGAACATTTAACGTGTCAAATATTGTATTTAAAAAGGATTCTCCATTAAAAGGAGGTAAAATTGAATTTTAAAAAAATAATATTTTATATGAAAAAAGGATTTTGTTGTTATATTATGTCTATGAAACACATAATATAGATATTAAAATTATATATAGTATATAAGATTTAAAATGAAATTAATACTGTTTATAATCGCCTTTTTGAACGGCTAGTTTGGTAATGTTGTGGTGCGCTCGAATTCGGTGTTGCATGTAGCACAAGCTATTAAATTACTTTAATTGGATAACGTACTATGAGATCTTGGGGTGTTATATTCTCCCCTACATCAATAAATTGTGTAATCACAATTTGAAATTGTTATTAGAAAATAAAAGGATAAAAATATTGAAATACATTTTTGTAAAACCCACATTGGAAAATGGGTTAACAAAATTTAGTCTTAATAAGAGGGAAAGAGAAATGAAAAAGATACCACAAAATTATGATCTCGATTAAGAGAAAATTGGTGGAAATTAGAGACGCATAATTGGAGGTAAAATATAATTATTTAAATATAGTTATTGAGGTCATAAATCAAAATATACCATTTAAATATATTGACATAAAAAACTATTATCAAAACCATTTTCAATACCAAAATACGTAAAAGAGTATATGGTATTTATTTTCTTTTAATAAAAATATTTTGGCTTATTAAGGAATCCAATGATAAAATAAAACTCGTGGTGGTAGAAATTTCGTTGTCACTGCTTATGTTTAAAAAAAACATTCCTTTGTTTCATTTAATAAAATGCTTCGTAGAAAAAGATTCACCTTGAAATGAAAATTCATAGGGTTTAACACACCGTATAAATGAAATCCATTTATAAATCAAAGGATGCCTCAACGAAAGGAGATTGAGAAAATTTCCATTAACTAATGTTTAAGAATTAATTTAGTCATAGAATAAGAGGATATATATATATATACTTGATAGGTAGGGTTACATCCTTTAACTAATTCCTAAAACAAACTCATCTTTCACTCCAAAAGATTTCAAAAAAATATTTTATTTAACCTAGTTGTTTAGGGTTCAAAAAGTAATGCATTTATAATTCACTTATCAGTCCTTTGAAACAAGTAATTGCATTATACAGTCCAGGACATAATGTAGGCCAGTGATAGGTGATGCACCCTTGTCGCCCTTCGGTGGCGGGTACATGTCTCGCGGCCTTGCCAGACGCAACAGGTTATCATCAGACCTCTGGGATTTCCTTTTTATGACAATCCACAAATAACCTTAACAATTGTATCCAATTTCAAACATAATCCATTACAAACATTATACTTATACAAAATACTTCTATCCATACTCAGAGTCCAAAATTTGTAAGGAAGTTAAACACAATAAAGATCATTTTTTCCCCGTAATAATATGGTAACACCTTCCTCATTTATTCTTTTAAAACATGGAAACACTCTGAATTACCATAAAAACTTATTGATTAAATTCATGATCCCTTATTCTTTATAGAATACAAGATATATTACTTATATGAAATTTTTCTGAATATTCCAACAATGATGAAATAAAAAAATATTAATCAGTTCCAAGGATTTCCAGAATATCCAATATAATTTATCTAAATCATCCATCTCTTATTCTAAAATCATTACCTCATTATCAAGATCATATTAAGGATTACCTTTCCATCAACCATGTATTTTCCAAAATTTGTAAATTTCTATTAAATCTCTTTTCATTGAACCATATAATCTCAAATCATCAATAAAATAGTATTATAGTACAATAGTTATTTATCTCCATAATTCTTATAACAAGTATATTGTTGCTACTACACTCAAATAAAATAATTATATAATAACAACATAATGACACTAGTCATTCCTCTTTATCCTAGGTAGTATCATAACTTTATTATTATCCAATAGCATCATTTGTGGTATACTCTGATGACTGGGACATTGATTCGTGTAGTGTCCCAACGCTTGATAGATGAAGCATTTAACATTTGAAACCTTTTCTTACCCTTGAAATCACATACTCGATTCCCTTTTTCTCCACACATATAACAAACTCTCATTCCCTTCATGAATTTACCTAGGTGATTCTTTCTACATTTATCACATATGGGAAAATCCTTCTTTCACCTCTTCACATTATCCATATTTCTCTCTACCATCCTTTTCTTATCTTTCTTCCCTTCAAAGCCATAGGACTCAAATAATTATTTACTTATCTTATAAACTCGTGATATTATTTCATTATATGTTGAGAATACATTGGAGACTATTTATCTTATAAATGTTGGCTTAATACCATGAAATATATGATCCTTCTTAATCATTGGATCATATTTATTATTGGAGTTCTCCTTCCTTATACTGGGTGCCATTTCTAAACAATGGCATACACTATGTCAATTTATGAATCACAATGACTAATTCAAAACATGTAAAATACCTAACGTAAATTGAACAGTTTATGGTTAGAATCCATAATAATAATAATGTTTTCTATGAGGAAGTATTCACTCCTAAATCCTTCATAATGGCTCGTCAGGAAAATGTAAATTTTCCTAAGCATATCCCTCGGGAGTGTCGTGACCAAGAGTGCAAAAAGGCCCATTGTCATTTAATAGTTCCCATTCGAGTATTTCTAAAAGTGGTTCTTTTTAAGTTTTACCCATATGTACATCTGTGATAATGTCTCCTCTACCTGCTCGTATCCAGACAAGGATCTATTTCTAGGAAAATAGACAAAATCTCTACATTACCAAAATTCTAAGAAGTTCTTCTATACTATTCCTCAAATTCTATCTATTGGTAATGTTATCTAATTTGAGTAAATCTAAATCTATTTCCATGGTTGTTTCTAAACATCCTTTGATACCAAATGTAACTCTGTGACCACAGATTCCCATATTCGGTGCATTATTTTAATACATTAGAATGATTTCAAGGAATCAAGTCCCTAAAGACCGATCAGTTTATCAGTCTTGGAAAATAGATTACATACATGAACAATACATTATAGTTTCTAACATACAAAAAAAAAAATAATCCTTTGATAACACCATTGTTCCCTTAGCTTAACTCTGCATCTCAAACATAAAACACTTCTTGGGATCTTGGGAAAATAAAACATAATAAAGGGGTAGCTCAAATTCTCAGTAAGGGTAAATAATTTATTGGAAGATATCACAAACAATAGGCATTGTGAATAATTGAAAACACATGCCTTTACAAATATTAAACATGAACTCATTATGGTAGAATAGTTTGATGAGTAAATAATTCCATAACAAAACATAGTCATGGGTATTATACTAGTGGAATAACTACATGAACCGTCGATATTATTTTCATAATGAGGGAATGTATAATTCCAGACATTCTGAAACATTTTGTCAAGGCCTTGACCAAGACATCTAAAAATGATTTGTGCCTTGGCCAAAACCATATATAAAATTGGGAAAGTCCTCGACCAATTATACATTTAATTGTATAATGATACCTACCAATGCATCGAGGATCTATAGCGGGCTCCATCCATCACATAATATTTCCAATACATTCCTCATATGAAAAGGATGAAACATAACATAAACATTCATATTAGAAATTTCATAGGAAATGTCAATACATTAACCATAAATCATGAATGGTATAAAAATAACACATCTACAGTCAAACATATCACATAAACATCAATAAAATATGGAAGATTTGTAACATGATAAATCATCTTTAAACAAGTTTAAAATCCATCAAGGGATGTTGACATAGATGAAAATGATTTGTAGAAATCATTGATAGAAATATCCCTTTTTCAGGAAAACATTTAAAAGTCACACAATTTATAAAGGAAGAAATTTAAAGTCATTTTTGAATCAAAGTGTACCATAATAATTTGAAACCTTTAATGGAAGTAAAATTTTAAAAAAAATATTCATTTTCATATAAATAAATCCTTAAAACCCAATTTTGAAAACATGGATATTCATGACAATGATTTAGAAGAATTAATATTTAAAACATTTAGAATGATGTTTTAATAAAAAATTCCCTTAAAATAATGTCCTTGAAAACTCTTTTATGAAACATGGACATGGATAATAAATATTCTCCAGTAAAATATTACCCATAAACAATTTCAGATAATAATGAAAATGAGGAATTAACCCTTGCCTTGCAATTTCCTTTAGTCCAGGGTACGTTTAACCTCTAATATAATGACCATAGTATGTTATTAAATTATACTAGAACCATATTCATATTTATTATAACATAAATGATTCATTTATGACTTTATACAACCCATTTAATAATGATTTCCATGTTAAATTTATATTTTGGGTAATAATCGCTTTCTTTATTGT
Source organism: Viscum album (assembly GCA_963277665.1). NCBI lineage: Eukaryota > Viridiplantae > Streptophyta > Magnoliopsida > Santalales > Viscaceae > Viscum > Viscum album. Next base: position 1,359,122,841 of record OY728162.1, on the reverse strand, counting down.
AGTTGTTTTATCATGTTATTCTTGATCGTATCATTTATATCATTATTTTAATGATTCCGTAATATAAACCTTGATTTATATATCATATATATTTTGAATATAAATATTTATAATAGATTTATATATATGAAATGGAAGGCACCATTTATGGAGACGGTAGGCCGTATGTACGCATAAACGTTGTTTCCGTTTTCACTTCGAATTGAACAGATGTAAGTGAAGAAGTTATATGTAAGTACATACATACATATAAATATAAATATATATATATATAGAGTATAATTATTATTAAATATAATACATACTTATTAATAATATATATTTTAATAATCATCGTTGAATGGTGAACATAGAAATAAATCTCATCGCGTCGTGGAGACAGTAATCTTAACGTACGCATGAGAGAAAATATAAATCTTTTGATATTAAAATAGTATTTAATTGGATGGTATATCATATATAAATAATAATTAACATGTTATACTTATTATTTACATCAATTATACATCATTATTATACCCATATAATATAATAATGTATTGAATAACAACTACCCTACGATGTGGAGACGGTAAGCCGTACGTACGCACGTTTGGTGACATGTCATTCATAGGATGGATAAAATAATGAATATGGTTGTAACATTTTTATAATAACATCATAGTACATAGAATATACTAGATTTATTGTTTTACAATGGAAACAACAAGGAAATAAGAAGTGTAAGAAGAAAGGAATTTGAAAGAGGTGATGAAATATTTACCTCTTTTTCGTGTTCTTTCTTTTGATTTGTTCAAAAGGGATCCTTATGTTAGCTTTCTGACAAAAGCATGGTCTTTATAATGAAGGGTGGATAGTTGAGAGTATATTTTGTCAGGTTTTGGCCTAGCCAAATGGCTTTGAATATATGAATTTGAGAGAAGGGTGTGTCCCCTTTTATAAGAGGTGTGAGGGGCACCTTAAGAAAAGATTGAAATATTTTTTTATAATAAAGTCATATACAATGTATAATTTATCTAAATTGATTTATTAAAAATCATAAGTTGTGATGGGTATAAATCCTCTGAAACAACAATATTTAGAAATGTTTAGGTTACCAATTTAACATTATCTTTTATATATATCTATATGTTAAATAATTTATCTTTTATTGTGTCTTCTTGTATTCTTAAATTATATGACTAATAAACTTACAATAAACAACCAAGAGAACCTAAAATGGTTCAATAATTACATATATAGTATTATATACGACCATTTTATGAACCTTATATTTTTATTAATATTATATCAACCAATAAAATAGTATTTGTTTTAAAAATTAATTTATGAAAATTTTGACACAATTTTGTATTATGTTTATGGGAAAATAATAAAAACCATTTCACTTCAAAAAAAATATTATCTTACCAACCGTAACATGTAATATTAACCTAAAAAATTTGTGGAATTCATTAGAAGTCTCAAATTACATTTATTTGGATATTTATAATATCTCTTATTTTAATCATTCATTCGTAAAGTAATTACTGCATCATCAATGTGTCATCAATAAATTAAACTATTTAATTTCTAAAAATTATAAATCAAATCCAATTATGTAATAAATATTTTCATCTTTCTAGTGAATGTTTATAGTCGAATTTTTATTTTGTATAAACCTATATTAAAATGTTGTTGTTATGAGAACTTGAATTTAAATCTTTTAACTCTTCTTTAAATTAAATAATTATAAATGTCCTAATCTAATCCAAGTGAACCTAAATGGTCATATTTTATTCCTAATGTTGGGTTTGGCCTAATTACACTTATCCAATAGAATTTTTACACGTGTTAGTGTAATAATAATATAATATTTACCTTTAATAACCCTATTTACTTTTAACCGTGGTAAATAAAAGTCAAAAGTTACTATTCACCCCAAATTTTTTTTATTTTAATGAAGAAAATTATACTTACTGATATCAATTGTGTATATCATATTTTTTAAATTCAATTCACATAAGTGGTAAAATTATGTTTCAGGCAAATTTGCAAATGCTCCTCGGAGGTGGGTAAAAGGCGATACAAAGTTCAATAAAATTTATATATATCAAAACATATTATAAAATGACTCCAATAAATTAAATTGAACTTATATATGTATTATGTATCTATTTTGACCTAAAATAAATTTAAATAAAGCAGATAATTATTTAAATAAAAAGATGGTTTTAAGAAATAACACAGGGTTTTTTCACTATTCATCAAAAATTGAATGTTTTCAGAAAAATAAAAAAACTTTCCCCTAAGATAATTTTGATACTCCGAATTCAAAAATGATGTCTAGTTAACAAAATTAAAAACATAGGAGTTTAATTTATAAATTTAAAAATAATTCCTATTGTCAAAACAAAAAAAATGGGTTTTTTAAAAAGAAAAAACTATCAAAAGTTTGACATGTGTTTATGTAAAATTTCAATGTGAATATACTTATAATGACAAAAATTGTTTCAAAAGATAAAAATATAATATATTTATACTTCCAAAACATTAAAATGTATAATTGAACATTATAAATTATTTTTATTAAAAAGTAGTTTTCAGTTAAAATTTAGTAATTTTCACTATTCACCCAAATACGATAGTTATCACCAAAACACCAAAATATTATAGAAACTAAATTTTTATGTCCCAATTATAATGAAGAAGTTTATATTGTAAAATTTATGTTATAAAAGTTCCAAATATTGGATTAAAAAAGGGTTCTCCATTAAAAAGTGCTAAAATTATATTTTTTGAAAAAAACATTTTTATCTGGAAAAAATGAATTTTTTATTATATTATGTCTAAGAAATACAAAATTTTGATGTTAGAATTATATATAGTATATAAAATTAAAAATGCAGTTAATACTATTTATTACCTCCTTTTTGAATGGCTAATTTGGTAATGTTGTGGTGCGCTCGAACACAGTGTATCATATAGAGAAAGCTATTAAATTACTTTATTACAATAACGTACTACAAGATCTTGGGGTGTTACCAGAACACATACATAAAAAAACATAACATTGGGTCAACTAGAATTTATGTAAAGAAGACATCCAATAATACCTTTTTAATTGGTTTGATCTACTTATTTCCCACCTTCATCATGTTCATTTTTTTTGGTGGTACTCATAAAGGAATAAAAACATTTAGTGCTATACAAATTAAAGAGTTTGAAAATACCATTAGTATATTTAATTTGATTTAAAATAATACCGCCCCTATTTTGATAAAATTGAAATCCAAGAAACAATTTTAGTTCACCCATTAAACTCATTTCTAACCCATTTTGTGTCATATTAGAAAAATATATAACTAGAGATTGTTTTGAATATCCAAAAATAATATCATCAATATATATTTGAAGAAATAATACATCATTAAAAATTTTATTATTATAATAGAAGGATCATTTATTCCTTTTTAAAACCTTTTGAGATAATAATAGTGATGAGTGTATCATACCAAGCTCTTGGAACCTATTTTTAACCATAAAATCTTTCGTTAATTTGAAAAATTGATTTGGAAAATGGTGATTTGTAAAACGAGGACGATATTAAACAAAAATATCATACACTATATAAAAATTTAGGAATTCACTTTTGACATCAATTTGATAAAGAATAAAATTTAGATGTGATTTATATGATAGAAATATTCTAATGGCCTCAAGTCGGGCCAGATGTGAAAAGGTTTACTCATAGTCTATTCCTTCTTCTTGACTATAACCTTCTAAAACTAGTGTATCTTTATTTATTACTATATTTTGTGCTTCATCCACTTTTTTTCTAAACACCCACTTAGTGCCTATGTTCAAGGTGTCTTTGGGTATATTAAAAAGTTTCTATATATTATTTATTTTAAACTAGTATAATTCTTGTTGAATATATATCTTCTAGAATTCATCATTGATTGCATCATTGATGTATTTAGGTTTATGCTATGAAGAAAAAACATGATGCTTGATCTGATTTATTAGAGAAGCACTAGACTATGTTCATTTTTCTAGGTCTCAAAATAAAAAATATTAAGGATTGTTTTCTATGGTTCTAACAGATCTAGAGAGTGAAGGGATTGTTACTTCCGGGTCATCTACAGATTTGGTTTCATTTTGGTCAGAATGTGGAGAGTTCCTAGAACCGTATTTTTCTTCTTGTTTTACAACCGAATCAGAAGTTTTATGATTTATGTCTAGACTAGATAGATTTAACTCCTGATTTTCTAGGGAGGTTTTTAATTCATGTGGATATATTTCATCAAACATGATATGAACATATTCTTCATCACATTGGGTCCTCTTATTAAAGACTATATTTTCATTACTAGAGATTTAATAGCCTTCCAAAATTCATTCACCACTCTTAGAGTAAAATGTTTCAATATTATCCTTTGTGTTACGAATAAAGGCTTCAAAACCAGATACATTGAAGTAATTAACCTTTGGTTTTCAATAATTCCAAAGGTTATAGGTGGTTTCTTTAGGAATGGTCTGATTAAAAATCTATTAATAATATAGGAAGCTATATTTACATATTCATCCAACAAATAAATAGGTAAATCATATTCATTAAGAATAGTCTTAGTTTTATCTTATAAGGTTTTATTTCCATGTTCTATAACTCAACTCGGATGGGGTGTCCTAGGAGCAGAGAAGTTTTGACTATATCTATTTTGTGGGAAAAATAATTCAAACTCTGGACTTTCAAAATGATAACCATGAACACTTCTTAAAATTTTTATTCTGAGTCCACTTATGTTTTGTACTAATATAGAATGCTTGATGAAATATTAAAAAGCATAACTTTTGAGATCTAAAAATATGGTACATGAATAACTATAAAATTCATCTACTAGAACATAGAATTACTGCTTCCCATTTAAACATGATACTTTAAAAGGCCGAGACAAATCCATGTGATCCAACTTAATAGGTTGAAAAGTTAAAACTTCACTATTTGGTTTGAATGATATTTTATGTTGTTTTTATTTTTGATAAGGTTTGTAGACATTATTATTTGGAAAGTCATGATTTGGTAAATCCATGACTGATAGTTTACCAGAAATAATTCTAAGAGATTAAATGTCACAATGACATAGTATTCTATGTCATACCCAAGTATCTTTATTAAGTACACTTATTCAAGAAACATTCCCTGAGACTAATGAATCAATATTTACAGCATATACATTTTCATTTCTAAAATCTGTAAAAACTAAATAAGTAATAGAATTGAATACATTATAAGCATAATTTTCAAATTTAACATGAAATAAAAAATCAAATATTTCAGAAATTCTAAGCATATTTAACTTAAGGCTATCCCCATAATAGAATTTTAAATTAAAATGGAGTTAGTGTTATAATTTTTTCTAAGGCCAATAATTTTCCATTTTTAATTTTCACCAAAGGTGACATGTCCAAACATAATCTTTAAGAGATTCATGTTGCTAGAAATGTCCCATATCATGTTTCTTGAACACCGACTATCCATGTACCATAAAATTTTAAAGGAAATCTTCAATAAATATTCCTAGAAAAACAATTTAAGGAATTTGGTACACATATTTGATTGGGTCAGTAATATTAATAATTTAATATTTAGGAACCCACATTTTATTTATGGTTTTGCAATAAATAGTTTCTAATGTTTTTGAAAAATAGACACTATTTGGTCTTGAAGAAATAGTAGTAGTAAATAATGCTCCACTGTTGGAACTTGGATAAATTTTTCTGAAATTGGGCATATAACTAGATTTTAAATATTTAGATAAAAAATTGTTTTTAACAAAATTTATTTCCCTAGTTTTATAACCAATACCATTAGTATATTTAGGATAAAATTTTGACAAATAGTTTGGACTATGTTGTCTTTACCATTTGTAAATTTCTCAAGATCCTTCTCTAATTTCTCTTTAGAAATTTTATGTTCTGTATTTTTATTAGGAAGTTTTTCATTATTTTCTTATTAAATAGTAAGTTTAGATTTAATAGTAGTAGAAAGAGGATGTTGTTTCTTGAGTTATTTATATTTATCCTCAAGCTCTTGGAATGTATCCTCAATAATTTTTCAATATTCAAACATTTCATCATTAGTCATATTTTTAGATTCATATTCACATTCATCTAAAGAATAATAAGTGTTTAGTATAGGAAATTCTAGAATTACCTCAGATGCATTTCTAATAATACATGTGTTGGATTTTTCAGCCTTTTCACCATGATATGATTATGATTCCCAAGATCTGTCCTCATAAGCACTTCAGGAAACCTTCCTATCAATCTTGTACTTAATATCTTTATCCTCATATTTAACCTTGTTTTTTAGTTTGTGAAAATCATCCTTCACATGTCCTCCTTTTTTGCATTCATAGTTGACTATCTCATTGGTGTTATCATTTCTTTTCCAACCCTTTTTTCAAATACCTTTTTTCAATACTTCCCTTTATAGCTAAGAATTCAAGGTAACTTCATTCAATAAATCTTCCAAATTCTCTTGGCTATAGAGAAATTTTGTCATCCCAACCTCTTGCTGTATCCTAATTGTTGGAACATTCCAAAGGAAATTGAATTTTCTATTTTTTTCTTGGATATAGTTATTTTGAAATCCCCTAAATTTATCTTAGGTTCATTATATTCTTCTATTTTAACCTTTAGTTCATCCTTGAACATAATTAATTTTCCTATCAGTTCAATGACTAGAAAATTAATGATATCACATGATTATAATATTAACACTGAGGTTCCTCTCCCTATTTCTAGTAAGCATTTAAGCAGTTGAATTATTTTTTCCTTGGAATCAACATTCTTTCCCACAGAGCTCGTTGTATTTAAAATCTCATTGAACCTGAGATACAAGTCAAAAATAGGTTTAACAAGCTTCATTTTATAGTTTTCATAAATATTAGTATATGTGTCTAGCCTCATTTCCATAACATTACTTGTTCCTTCATGTGAAAAAGCTAATGTAACCCCAATTTTAAAGGCTATTTTACATGAAGAAATCCTATTGAATTATTCATCATCTAGAGAATAGAGTAAAACATTCATGGATTTTAAATTATTATTATAGGATACCTTATTAGTATCGTCCAAATCATTTATAGCAGTTATAGGAATCTTATATTCTTATAAAATATCAGTACATATTTCAAAACCCTTAATTTCTAAATACATTTTCATTTTTAATTTTCCACTTATGAAAATTTGTACCATTTAAATATGGAGGTCTATTGATAGTAGCACCTTTATATAGATTTTCCATATTAAGGAAGAAAAATAATATTTGAAGAACTATAAAATTTTGAATGGACAAAAATTTAGAGATCTTTAAAACACATCTAAAATTATAGTTTGAAATACTGAAAAAGATTGAAAACAATGAAAATTTTAATGTATCAAAGGTTCCTATCATATAAAATGTTGGTCGGATTAGGTCACTGAAGAGGGGGGTGAATTGAGTACTCATAAAAATTTCTATCAAAAACAATTTTTCAAATGTTCCCTAATTTAAAAACAAAAAACAACCATGTATACCAAAGTAGAAAATTCAAAAAAAAATGAACTTTTGAATGACTGATCAAAGAGTTATTAGTTCTTAGTTAAAACAATATGGATTATTATTTTAACATTTTTAATCAATCAAATAATAAAAATTAGATTATTAACACCATCTAATATTAAAAATCAAGGTTAAAGAAATGTTATCTTCTATAAATAAATGAAGAAGTGAAAATATAACATTGAAAGGAAAAAATAGAATTAAAACAAGAGGTTCAGTCTCAAGGAGAGTCTTAATTCTCTCCACATGGTGATCAGCTACCCCCAATGAGTTTATATATAAGTAGACATTGATCGGCACTGTCATGAACCATCTTCATTCGACCCTGATCCGATCTCCGAGGCCATCCCACAACAAGTCCCGAGAGGCATTCATGATCCTCCCAGGATATAGACAATCCCCAAGGTCATCAATAGGGTACACAATGGAATGATTTCACCCAAATATAACCAATAAAACAAACATCAGAATGGACGAATATCCCAATATATATTCATAAAAAAATTGGTATGAACATTTTTTTACAAGAAATTGAAAATACAAATTAACCAACAGCTCAACTGACAAAGCGTAATATCCAACTAACTCCATGTGGCCCCACTAGTAACTCTCCAACCTAATGATCAAATGTTTCCTAAGGAGATCGAACTCAATCTGAAACCTACACCGGGGATAAAAATAGAAGAAGACTATAGATGTGAGTATTAAAATCCAATAGGTTATCCGGATATTATATCCCAAATGAACTAACATTAAAATAATTGAAACATTAATTTAAAATTTTGTAATAAATATATAATATTTTTTATCCAAATGAGGTTCCATTATTAAAAAATTACCAGAACAAAACTTCCAGTTTTATAAACAAGAATTCTAGTAATAATTTTTCAAAGAGGCACAACATTAAAATGTAAATGGTTTTCAAGAGGTCTACTTTAAATAAAGTACAGTTTTAAATAAAACACACATTCTTAGGAATTTACCATCCAAACACACCGTATTCCAATAGTGAGTACAAAATATCCAAATAGAAGAAGTCACAAGAACTCCCCTAGGCAATAGTTCTGTATGGGCCCCTAGGAACATCATATCTCAGGATAAAAGAAACCATAAAAAATATATGTTCACATGAATGATATATTAGTATAAGAATCATTCATAACATAATGGTCCAAAAAATAATTTCCACTGTTTAGATAGTGTTTTCATCGTCATACTTTCTATGTGAAATAGAGACGAAACCACTCCAAATAACATGCATACTAGTTCGAATCCGCCAACCTGGAAACCAGAGATTCTGTTTAGTGCTCAATCAAGTTCCAAATTTTAACAAATCCATTTTTTTCATGAAAATTTTATTCCCAAATCATACACACCCAAACATAACACAGTAATGTCTCGCATTTATTTTACTGACCAATAAACCTCTTAAAATTTTCAAAAATAAATTTCATGAAGTATAACAAATTTTTTCACCTAAAATCCATTCAAAAAGTAAATTTTGAGGAAAAAATCCCCAAATACCATACACAAATAGATTTTTCAACCCAAATACCAGGTAATAAATCAATTTCATAGACCATAAAATGTCCACAAAATATACCACGTGAAGTACAAAAGAAAACCATTTTTACACCAAAAATGCCAAACGAGACTTTAAGAATTATTTAAATAAACAACATTTATCAAAAGAAACAATTTAAATATTCCCAAATATGTGTATGAACTCCATTTAAAAAAAATAAAATTTAATTATACCCCTTAAAAACATAGGTTACACATTCAAGACCCATCCATTTCTATAAAGATTCCAGACCTGCCATTTATCGGGGACACATGCCAAAACACCCAAAAACCCATACCAATTTTATTATAAAACTAAAAACTAAATTATAACCCACATAAATAACCTAAAAACATTAATTCACACAATTAACACATTTTTTATAATCCAAACTAAGAAATTTATAACACCTAGAGAACGTAAGAGCCAACTAGGCACTTTCCAGAAAATGAGCCACGCAGAATTTAATAAAACATAATTCTATTTAACACTAAAAAGGCTATAAAATCTATTTTTATTGCCAAAAGTTTATTTAATTTCTAAAACTAGTTCTAAAGAACATAAAATAGGTGTCCAATATAACATGATATTTAAAGAAACACTTGGTGTACACTTTTATAACAAAGCACCACTACTTTTCACAAAAAAAAGGAAAAAACACCACTCTGCACACTAAATGAATTTATATGATGCTTATAAAACAATAATAATCATTTTTAGAGGGTTAAAATCACAAGTAAATGTGAATATTAAATAAAAAGGAAATTTGAAATGGGAACCTATTTCAAAACCATGGGGGAAAGGAATCACACACCCGATAGAACCCATCGCGATTTCCAACACTCTAGATCTTTGAAGACTATCCCTAACAAAAATAAAACCCGTTAAAAATCATTTTATAACATATCCCTAGGAAATTCATGACTATGAGAGAAGAGGAAACACAAATAATGTGGAAGGAGAAGGAAAGGGGAGGATAAAAAGAGAAAGAACATCACCTTTGAAACTAGAGAACTCGTCATCATCCCTTAGGTCTACACCATTAGAGGAAGGGGTTGGCTTGGAAATTCTTTAAGAGGATCCTTAAGTCATGAAGGAATAGGGAAAGAATATATGGGGGGTGAAATATATAAAAATGAATGATTCATAAGAGAATCAATTTCACTTGCAAAATTTGGATGATTTGAGAATCCTTGAACAATTTCGCCCTAATCTGTGACTAATATGAGCTCCAAAGTATGAAAATGAAATCTGGGGGTTCTCTAAATGTTATTGGTCACGAGTATGAGGTTGAATCAACAAAAAATATTAAAAAAATGAATAATTTATTAAGGAATAATTTATTTTTCAAAAAATAGAAATGTACCCACGGGCTGGCCCCATACCTGAATAAATAACCCACATCCTCCATGATTAATAATTCATTAGAGGATACAAAATGATATGGTGGTTTGAATGGGTCATGTGAGGCCAAGTGGGAATTGGAATTAGTGAAATTTGTTAAAAATTAAAGAGTTGTTAAAGAAAAAAGTGTTTTTAAATCTGGAAATGGGATCCCGGTTGGCCCAAATCATGAAGTAACCACCCTTTTCACCAAAAACACCCAAACAAGCTATGGGCCCCCATGGTAGGATGATTAGAAATATATGGAAGTTAAAAAGTCAACATTCATCTCACCCAAAACCCATGAAAATTATTTATATTTCTAACGAACCAGATCAAAACCAGTACATGATAAAATCGGGTGTGACAATTCCCCACACTCTTAGTGCATTCCACCCCTAGAAAACCATAACAATTTCTAGTAGAAAGATCAACTCAGAAGGATTCATTATCAATATGGTCCAGCCTCTCAATCCATGGAAATCTCATCCACCATTAATATAATGTAATACACTTCCCTCAAATAAAACACAAACTCACAAACACTTCCCGAGAATCAATTGATTGATGAAGTCACTACTCCTACAACCAAACCATAAAAAAAATTTTTGGGCCTACTCCAATAAAACCAATGATAACCCAAACCAAATAGAAATCATGGAAACCCAAGATTCAAGGGTAATTCACCATGGACTCCCCACCATTAAGAAAAAATAACACTATATATATTCTAAGGAAGAATATCAATGAGACCTGTGGTGGGTCTCCCCATCATTAGAAACCAACTAGCAATGAATAAAAAAGAATTCAATATAAGATAGACTCGGGGATCACTCGCACAATCCCACCAAAAATATACCACAAAAAACTACCCACCTCAGTTAAGAGGAACACTGCATGGACATTTAATCCCCCCTCTCTTGAATAGAGGGGAAAATTCATGGCCAATACACTCTGCATAAATCCAAACCCCCACCACTTAGGGAAGGGAGGGTAGGGGACCCAATCCTTAGGCCACTAAAACCACAACCAATAACTACCCAACCAATTGTTACACTATAATCATAAGGAAAATTAAATCAAGCTAAAAAATCATTCTATTCCATCAAACGGTTTGAGCCATATTCAAACTGGTGAAATTAACCCTTGAAACAAATCCTTAGGCTGATCAACTAGAAATCCTTCCAACATAAGACAATCAATGGCCACAACATGATATCCAGCACATCTTTAGAAACCCACTGAACCTTACACCAAAACTGAGCCACCAACAAGATCTAATCTCAATACACAACAAGGGTATTACTTCTAGATCACATTGGAGAATACCGAAAAAATAACACTTTTATGACATAGGAAAAACCAGCCACATAACCAATAGTTTATAAACAAATGACACCATTTTTTTAAATAAAACACTTTTTAAAAACAAAATAACTCTTTGGATTCCCACATTAACCCATGGTGTTTCATCATGTCTCACTCACCTTCATATTTACATGCCACCCCGGGCACCAAACCCCCATTCCATACCATCCATCCATATAGATATCCATAAAACCATGCATGTGAGCACCAGTGAAAACACCAAAGACTAAAAGAAAACAACATTATTTCAAAAAATCATGTTCCTTCCAAAGGCACACTAACCAACAAGTAAAAAACACTTTAACGATTAAAAAACCAAACTTCATCAAGAATATTTTGATTACAAACCTAAAACATTTAATATTTATCAATATTAAAAACAACCAGGCTACTCCAAACAATAACTTACCATTTTTAAATATTCACATAGGGATATTTTCTTAATATGATGACCATAGAGATGAAGACCCTTTCTAGTAAAAAAACCAACTGCTCAAATACAATTTCCAAAACCAATTCATCGGATTGAAATATTTTTCAACATCAAAAAACACCCCATTTGAAACAGTGATTCAAAATAACATTAAAATAATCCACGATTTCCAAACATTTCATTTCAAGAATCCATAATTATAGATTAAGGAAATTAAATCCATTTATATCATTTCTACATTATCCCCAAGATTTATTCCACAAAACCAAAAATTCCAAAACCTTTCTCATATTAAATTTTGAAAAATCATTTTTCACTTTTCAACAACCAACCATTCATTTAAAACCCATTTTCACAATGTACACACAAGTATTTTCAAAACAAAATTATGAATTCAGGAAAAGTCCAATAGACCCATCAAAGGGAACTATTGTTAGTAGGTGACTTGAACATATGGTTGGAAACCATATGTAAGACACACCGCCAACACGAAGAGCCTTCTTAGAACAATTCACTAGCTTCCTATGGCATGCGAGGTCCTGCGAGCACACAGATACCATTTGTCAAACTCCCCATGTAGTTTCCCAACACCAAACAATCAATAAGAACAAAAAACAATAGTAAAACTTGAATTCCCATGGAAACCTAAGGACCAGAATTAATTAGAGTTCGCAAAGGTCATCCCAAACATACCCCTTAATTCTAAAGAATCATATTCAATATACCTTGAAATCCTCAAATAACAGGGGAACTATAAAAATAAAGGTAACCTTGTAGCTGACCTCCATTGATACCATTGTTTCACAAACCAGCCTGAGTCAAACCTAATCCTGTAAGCCAGGCCAGCATGTGACAAGTCCCAAGAGGATTTATTGATCCTCTAGGGTTGATGACAAGAACTGAGGGAATCAATAGAGTACAAAAAAGATCAAATTCACCAAAATATAACCAATAAAATAAATATTGGAATAAATGGACAGCCCAATATACATTCATATAATAATTGAACTGAATATATTTTTTACAAGAAATTGAAAATACAATTGAACCAAAAACTCCAATAACTATACCTAAATTCCAGATACCTCCATGTGATTCCACAAGTCACTCATCAACATAATGATCACACATCGACCAAGGTGATCGAACTCAAGAAAAAACCTCCATAGGGGCTAAAAATAGAAGAATACAATGGGAGTGAGTAATAAAACGTAGTAGTATAGCTCGATATTATATCCCCTATGAACATACTTTAAAATTAAAGAAACATAAATTTCACATTTTATATAAAATTTATGAAAGTATTTATTTCTAAATGAGGTTCCATGTAAAGAAAAAATAACATGTTTTATAAACAAGAATGCTAGTAACAATTTTTCAAAGTGGTGAAACTTAAAAAAGAAAATAGTTTTCGGGAGGGATGCTTTATAGAATGAAAACATCTAAATAAAACTCAAAAACTACTGAATTTATCAACGAAACACATCATATGATGATGGTGAGTAAAAAGTAGCCAATCAAAACACGTTACAGGAACACCACTAGGCACTAGTTCAGTATGCGCCTCTATGAACTTCGTAACTCAATGTAAAAGTGACCAAAATAAATATATGTTCTCATGTAAAATCCACTAGTGGGATAATAATCCATAAACTAGTGGTCCCCAACATCATCATCATAATTTTTTAGTTTCTGTTGTCAATGTCAAACTTTTAACATGAAATATGGAAGAAACCACTCCTGATCACTATCATACTTGTTCTAGTCCTCCCACCTCAATACCCAGGATTCAATTTAGTGATCAATAATGTTACACATTTTATAAAATACACTTCTCACAGGAAACTTAAATTCACAAATCATACTCACACAACCATCCCACACACATGTCTCAAATTTCATTTACAGTTCAATAAACCACTTAAATTTTTCATAAATCAATTTCAATAAGTATAACTGGGATTTGCACATAAAATCCATTCAAAAAATATATTTTAAGGAAAAAAACCACCAAGACCAAATCAAACCATATTTTCAGTCCTAATACAATTTAATAAATCAATTTCATGGACCATAAAATAGCCTTAAAAATACAACATGAAGTACACATGAAAACATTTTCTACAAGAAAAATACAAAACGAGCCTCTAAGAATTATTCACAAAAATAAAAAAATTTAAAATATCTAATTACTATATTCTTAAGTTTGTGTAAAAACACAATTTTATGCAATATAAAATTTACACAAACCCATCAAACACTCAGGTTACACTTTTAAAACCCATCCATTTCTATAAAGGTTCCAAACATGCCAGTTATCGGGGCCACATTCCAAAACACACTAAAAACTCATTCCAATTTCATTATAAAACTCAAAACCCAATTGGAACCCACATAAAGTACCTAAAACCATTGATTCACATGATGAAGATATTTTTCATAATCCAAACCATTCAATTTTTAACACTTTTAATACACTATAGACAACCGGGAATATTCCCGAAAACGAGGAATATAACATTTAATAAAAAATTATATTAAACACTAAACAATTTATAAAAAAATGTAATGCCAAAAAATTATTGACATTTCTAAACATGATTCTAAACATCATTAAACTGGTTCTAAATATATCCATACATTTAAATAAAACTTGAAGTCATCTTTTATAAAAAAACAACACAATATTTCACAAAACAAGGAATAAGAATCACATTTCAATCTAAATGAATTTATTTATGTATTATAAATTATTATAATGAATGTTTAGAGGGTTCAAATACCATGGAAGATATGAATACTGAATTAAAAGGACATGTGAAAATGGAAACCTACCTCAATACTGTGGTAGAAATGATCTTCACAACTGATATCAACCGCCATGGTTCCCAACACTCTTGATATACGGAGAAAAGAACTAAAGAAGCCAAAAACCGATAAAAATCATGTTATAACATTACCCTAGGTTTTTCATTACCATGGGAGAAATTGAAATTAAAAGGAATTGGAAGGAGATAGAAGAGGGAGGTGAAATTATAAGGAGTCTCACATTGGAAACTGCAGTACTCTTCATCTTCCCTTGGACCTACACCCTTATAAGAAATGGAATGACTTGGAAATTCATAGAGAGGCTCCTTTTGTCTAGAAGAACCGTGGGAAGAATATTTTGGTTGAAAATATATAAAAGTGAATGATTAATGAAAAATCAATTTACCTTACCAAATATGAATGATTTGAGACACCTTGGAAACTTTCACCCTAATCTATGACAAATATGAGTTCTAAAGAGGGAAAATGGATCATGGGGTGCATCATGGGTTCTTGGGATCGAGTTGGAGGGGGAATAACAAACAAAAAATAAAAAAAATGAATAATATATATAAAAGAAAAAATTTATTTTTTTAAAAATGTAAATGGACCGAAGGACTGGCCCAATGCCTGAATAAATAACCCAAACCCACCATGGCTATGAATTCCTAAGGGGGTCAAAAATGAAATGGTGGGTTGAATAGATTAGTGGAGGCCATATAGGCAGTAGAATGAGTGCAAAATGTTGAAAAACTGAGATGTTATAAATGAAACAAAATTTGTTATTAAATCTTGATATGGGCTCATGGTTAGCCCAAATCATGATGTGACCACCCTTTTCTCCAAAAAACATCCACACAAGATATGGTCCCACATGGTAAGATGATTAGACATAGATGGTAGTTCTAAACTCAACATTCATCCAAGACAAAACCAAAGAAAAGTATCAGTATTTTCAAAGAACCATATCAAAACAAATACATGACAAAAAGTGGTTTGACAGACACCATAGAATGGGGTACAAAATATTATACTATGCAATCTGGGTCATCAAACCACTTCCATAGTTTTCATTGGAGTAAAAATTACAACAGGACAAGCAAAGACTTCTTCCACTATTATCCATGGGTATTGTAAGATGTAAAAATATATTTTTGTGAGGATATTAATGTATCTACCATTTTTTCATAGGAGTAAATGTGTGTTCATAATACAGATAGTCATACACTGATAGTAAAGTAAAACAATACTCTAGTAGAGAAAAATAATGAGAATAGTCTTATGAAGACTCTTTGGGTTTAGAGAATGGTCTTGAGACTCTTGAATGATTTCTTGAAATTTGTCTTGAGTAAAGTTCAAGAAAGATAAAGCAAAATAGAGTGTAGTGAGAGATTTTGTACTCTTTATCTAGTGATCTAGTAGTTTAGGTGATTAGATCTTCTCATTTCGAAGATTTTTTCTGAAAATGTGTTCATCAGTTTGTGTTCTCAATATCGTTTCTTCAAGTATCTACTTTTTTTGACCATGTATGTGTTTTATACATATGAAAATGATTATGATCTCAAACAAGGGAGGGTAACCCATACCTCATAATTTAACATCGATATTAAGGTTTTTAAAAAAAGAATTCAAAGACATTAAATTAAATCGGTGTACTATGTTTCACATATATGAATGTTAGAAAATATTTTGAATTTAAATAAAAATGAATAATGCTTTCTCAAGATTGGTAGCTCAGGAATGGTGAGTCAGGATTCATATGTCGCTATGTTGATTGGTCAACTTAACAGTGACTCAGTTTTCAATAGATCATTCTGATAGTTGGTTTTCATAATAGTAGGTAAACTATTGATATCTCAAACTTAGTTAAAATTATAAACATCGAGGGTTCATTATATCAGTAGATAGAGATGATGGTGACTCATTACATCGATAAGTCGACTTAAACGGTGGTTCATCTTTACCAAAAATTATAAAAATTTATCAATACAAAAATGTGACGGTGACTTAGTTATCAGTAGGTTAGGAATCAGTGACTCATATAAGTGTCTTGTTATTTCCCAGATTTTAGTATATGTGCTGACGGTGAGACAGTTGATAGTGACACATATCATTGGTAGGTCAAGAAATGTGTCCATCCATTGAGTGACTTATAATTGGAAAAAAAATTAACCTGTCCTACGTATTAAAACACTAACAAAATAGATTACCCTTATGAGTAAACTCAATTAAACTTAATTTAACTTAATTTAACTTAATTATACCTGATTTATAATCTTTTAAACTGGATGAGTCCATCAATTATGTTGTATGTCTTTGTATAGAAATGTCAGTTTAAACTAAAAATATGTACATTGAGTCATAACAGTCACATCATGTGTCTATTGGACATGATAATAATTCATAGACATCAAAAATAACTTTTGAATCACTTTTCTAATGTATGAAGATAATATTAGTATTTTTTCTCATTTTTTATTAGTGAAACAGGTTTTTGAAGTAAAATGTCATTTTTAAACTCAAAACACATAGTTTTAGTCATACAGGGAACTTTTTGCATCTGATTGATATGTGTATAATTTCCACTTTCCCAAAATAAATTAGGAATTATTTTCTAGAAGTATCAAACAAGCTGAAATGTTTTTCTCAGTTTTGATTATGTGATGTGTGTTTTGACATAAATTTCCAATTTCAAATAGAAAGACATATTTGGAGTCATACTAGTAACATGATGTGTCATATTAATGTGTGTTTGTTTCATATACATACTACCATAGATCAGACCATTAAAAATGTGAAAAGGGTATTTAATAGTGCCAAAAAAGTAATATTTTCCAAAGTACAATTAAAAAGGGGTCCCCTTTTTCACTGCTATAAATTTTATGATAAAGGAAGTCCTTTTTCAACACTATAAAAATCATTGATATATGTTGTCTTTTCTCAGCACCAGTTTATAACTAACAAAATACCACCAATATCAATGCTATTTCAAGCACTGATAAATGGAACCCTTTACTAGTGTTTTTGTTGGCATTGATAAAGGCATTGATGTTGTTGTGTGCAGTTGAAATTACAACACACAACAGTAAATACAGATGTATGAAAATTCATAATTTAATAAAAATAAAATTAACATCACTAAGAAAAAAAATATATAATATAAACATTTTAAAAAAACAATTGTTGAATTAAATTGTCAATTACTATCACAAACACTCATAAAAATCAATTTTTCATTGTGTTTGGCACTAGCAGCCCCCTCTCAAAAATGCCCGACCAGGGTATCAGTTACTAAAAACCCACCCCAACCTATTAAAAGAATCCACCAATATGAGAATTTTTTTATGTTTATAATACTATAAATAAATAAATGAAACATAAATATGAAACAATAAATTAATAAAATATAAATTTTAAATAAAGTCCCACAATTAGGGTCATGTCGGTCACACCGAGCGTCATATTCAAGAATGATTCGTTACTACACAACACAAATTAATTATGGATTTTTTCCAATTACATAAAAATAATTTGAATCAGTTTTATTGGTTTTGATCATGTCAACCATGCCTTTTTAGTAAAATATAATTTTATACTAAAAAGACACACAAAAAGTCATGTCAGTCACATCGTGCATAAGTTTTATGAAATAATTATTACTACACATTATAAATGAGTTATTAATCATTGTATTAAATTATTAATAGATTTTGAGCACATTTCTCCATTTTTTAGTAAGTGGAAAACGTCTGGAACTATAATATAAATTTTAAATATATATCAGACACATTGATTCCTACCAAGAACACTTTTTATCTGATTGAGGTGTGACTAATTTCTACACATCAAAAATATCTTTCGACACATTTTTCTAAAATATCAAAATAATATGAATGTGTTTTATTCATTTTGACAAGGTCACTTTTATTTTGTGTCCAAAATGGGTATATCAAGAGGGGGGTTTAATTAAGTACCCAATAAAAATTCCTGTTTAAAATTTATTAAATAAAATCCCCCATTTTATTTAAATATCGTGTAGTTAACAAAAACAGTAGATCGATATAAATATAGACCTTTTTAAATAATTGTAGAAGATTTATCAGGTCTCAAATAAAAAATATATTATTTTACTTTTTCCATTGAAATCAATTTACTCAATAAAAATATTTTATAAAAACTGATTAAGGCTATCTATCTATGTAGTTGTTTTTTTTCTATTTACAATAGATTATTTGGGAAATGATTAAAGACAACATTAAAAAATCATAGTGGAAAATGACTGCAAGATGATCAGTCTCGTGTTGACGCTTAGTCATCTCCACTTGGAAATCTCCTGCTTCAAGGTAGTTTATATAAAAATTAAACTTTATCAACATCGTTGATCGAGTATACAATAACACAACAACAATCTTGGTCAAACATGGACCTATTCAATAGTAATCATGAGAATATAGATAAAAATAGGCCTCAAAAATACCTCTAACACAACATGTGGGAAAATAGGTTAAAGAGTGTTTGAGAAGATATCTAGTATTTACTAGTTTAATTCAGTAGAGAATGTGTGTGTTAAAATACATAGAATGCAAATAATGCTCATAATGTATGTGAAATAGACAAATAGAGTAAGTAAAGATGAAAGAAATGGTAGTTTTTATTTTCCTTATAAGTTATGTAGCTCATGGCTCTATGAATGTAATCAGAAATGTTTCTGTAGAAATATTTATAAAATATGAAGTAGAACAAAGTGTCATAAACTTCTTCTATTATGACGGAAGGTTCTAAATTATTATTTTTCCTCAGTATTCCAAGTCACGTGTAATCAATATGTATCATGTAAGAACTCTTCAGGTAAATTCAATAAGTTAGAGTTTTCATGTATGTGAATTGTATGTCTAGGGATATGCACTCTATCTACTCGTCTCTCCATGAGGGATCCAGCTTTAACTTTTAATAGTAGAAAGAAAGGGGAATCAGTTGGATCGGTTACTCCCCATGTTTCAAGTCTAAGACGAAAATTAATTCCATTCTGTAATAGTCAATAAAAAATCATTAAAATAACATATGAAGGTAAATTTGATAATATATTCAGTAGACGCATTTAATTAAAAATAAATAAAACAAAAGAAAAGTGTGGTGATTCTTTTGAATGGTGACAAGTCTCAGGCGGTGACTTGATCTGGTGGTGACTGAGTCTTGCAGTGACAAAGTCTGGTTGTGAGTCATGTCAACACTTTAACAAAATTCAAATCTAACATAAGGTCACTTCAACAGTTACTTAGGTCTGATGGTAGGTCATATTCTGGTATCAATTCATTCCATGATTTACCAAATTTATGTTTTGGCAATGAAACATAACTGACATAAGGTAATTTCAGTATATAGTCAATTTTGGATATTTGTCTTGACTCATCCATGATGGTGACTCATCTTCAATAGTGTCATGTCCGACAGTGAGTGTTTACAACACTTTTCCATTTTTTGGTTCATCAATGATTTTGCCTCTCACGGTGACTCAGCCTTAATTATGATTAATTATTGGTGGTGAGACCTCTTTGGTGGTGACTCAACCTCATCAGCGAGTCATAATTTTCAAAATTTCTTTAATCTTCGTTATAATGTAATATACAATACAATAAAAAATCATTAAACTCATTAGTATCATAATAAACATGATATTATGGTCATTAAAATAAGTTTTCTAACAATCTCCCCCTTTTTGATGATTAAAATCATCACATTTTTTATATATTGTATTAAAGATAAATTATGACATATTTTACACCATGGAATCACAGGTAAAGAAGATATACAGGGTAGCAATGATATTATGCAGATGGTATAAAAGAAATAAATTTAAACACATATGATATCAGAGATAAGTAGATAGGAATCATTATTAAAGAAAAGTGGGTATCATAGAAAATAAAATCTAATAATATCAAAAGAACAGAACTATAATAATGTATAAATATATTCCACCACAGTATCCAGTATCCCCCTTTTGGGATTATCAAAAAGTAAAATGGAAATAGAAAATGCACATAAACAAAATATGAGTAATTAGATAATTTATATTAAAATAAAACCAATGAATGTAAAACAAAAATTGTCAAAAAAATGTGATAAAAACGATCTATCAATGATAGAATGTCTAATTATTAATGGTCCTTGGGCATGGATGACGGATCAAGAGTATATTTTCCATTATTCTTATTTGAGGAAGAAAATGAAATAGCAGAGGTAGGGATAATAATACGAATAACTATAATAAAATCATTAAGAGAATAATGTTATAAGATTATGATTTGTCTGAGGTGGGGAACTAATAGTCTGGGAGTGAGAGAAAGGGGATGTTAATGGTATATTAAGTGTTTATGAGGATCTATGGTAACTTATAGTATGAATAACACTGGAGAAGTAGCTGGAGGAGTCAGATGAGCTATAATATGAATTGCCTCTGAAGCCACTAATGTAGTTCCACACATTGTCAGAAATGGTTTCATAAAAATCCATGAGGATGTTTCCATATCTCTCCATTGAAATGAAGAATAATTTCCTCTCTTCCATAAATAGCTTAAGCACTAGATTCATGACCTTTAACTGGTTTACTTTCTCTATAAAGGCATGAGAAACTCTAGGCATACATAGATTTCCTGCCAAGAACATGAAATGAGCATCAAACTCATGATTAGTGAAAATCATTGAAAGATAATAATTTATGAATTTTGTGATGGTATCTATATCATACATCATTTATTTCATGTATCACCTAACCATTACGTTAAAATCATCACTGTGTTGTCTTATTTTTCTCAAAGTCTCTTGAGGCTGATCTAGTACATTACATTATGCACCACCACAAAAAATATCTTCTCGGAAAACAGATATGAGAAACTCAAAAACAAGAAAAACTAGAACTATAATCCAAAAGGTGTGATTCTCCACTCTCTCTGGTATAGAATCCATAGATTAATCAACGTCTATCATTATCCATTCCTTGAGAGATTTCACAGACTCCAACTCACTATAATGTCTTTTATTTTCAATCTAATCTTCTTGATTGTGGTGCATCATTTTTGGTTGAATATGTTTCATCACCAACTCAAAAAAGTACCATTCATATTGTTCTCTTAAATTTTCAACAAAAAGTGATTGATTCCTCAACATTACACTAATCTCAGAAACCATCTTTTCTTCAAAATATTCCAAGACACTTTGGGTAACAAAATCTACTAGAATATGAATAACTGTAGGTATAGGAAATGATGTAATGGAAACAATTAGTGTAGCCACTCTCTCATAATCAGATCATTAAGATTTTCCAGTAGTGTTAATATAATCAACAAAAGATCCCTTAGTATCTCTTACTTATTGAAGATTAGGTCCACCATATTTTGTGTAATCTTATAAAACATTACTCATTCTACATACATTGGGTCTATAAAATTATACAAAAACATACTAATATTCTCAAAAACTGCAGGCTATGTAGTTTAGACACAACCATAGCTTGTGAAACAATAGTGACCTCAACGGATATTTGTACATCACCTAGTAGATCAATAATAGCAGGTTAAATGACCATTTTAACCGAAAATGACTTATCTATAGCACAACAACTTTCATCTACTCATCCATTGACTATTCAAAAATAGTATGATCGTAAATATCTTCATCCAAAATTTTCGAATCAACAATAACATGCACACAATGTTTATCAACAGTTGCAAAAACTTGGTGAATTTCATGACATGGGGATTGCTCCCCCACAACTAATGCTTCTTTTTTTAATGATCTATCCAAATCCTGAATTAATCTAGGATTATTATTAGATTCCGAACCAAATTCATATAGAGAAGCTAGAAGTGATTGCAGAATTTTCATATCTTCATCTCAAATGATTCCACTAGGACAATCATAAACATTAGCACTATCACTTCCACTATAATTATCATCTACATTATCATCCCCACATTCATCATCATATTCTTCTTCTTCATCATATACTACATCATCATCATTTTCATCATCATTATCATCAAAATATTTTAAAGAACTATTGAACTGTTCTTCACCAAAATATTTTTTTCCCTCCACATCAGTACTTATTTTAAAAGATTCACTATTTTAGGGAGAGACTTAGATAGACAAGGTGAACCCTAGGTAACAGAAGTAGATTCTTATTTCAAATCATGGTATCTTCCTTCATCCATTAGAAATTCCTCCACTTAATATTTACCAACAATAGACTCTTCATCCTCATCAGAACACTCATCTACATTATCTGGTTACAAAACAGGATTAACAAGGTCTTGTGGTATTAATGGATAGTATATAGGATTTAATTCACAATATAGTTCTTCATCATCAACAACCCATTTTTTCATTGATTCCAACATAAATATATCCTTCTATATATTATCCTAGTGATGTCGTAACCACTAAAATGTAACATATATTCCACATATTTACCAATAAAACCATTGTATTTTAACACAGATGATATTATCTTCGATTATATTAGAGAACTTTTTTCTATTGGTAGGCTTACATATTTTCATCATGTTCCCCTTTATCTATGTTAGAGATGTTCTCTCTTTCATCATCATTGTGAGGATTTTGATCACTTATTTATGTCATGTAATACTACTTCCTCACTTTGGAAATCTGTGTTCAACAAATTTGAAGTTTATCCTCCCAGCGCTTCCTCAGTTCTGGAATTCATGTAGATGTTGTTTAATGTATAACAATCCAGCAAACTCAAAACACTTCATCATGTCACTTGAACTGAAGTGATTCACTCGATTTGGCAAGCTCAGAACTACATTGTGCATCTAAGGGAGAAATACCATGAGGCCTCGGCACTGGCAGATATTACAGCGACAGTTAGAGTGGCCAGTGATCAGGTCAATGACCATTGCTGCAATTCAGTGAGGGACCTCCTGATTCTAAGAAGGTTTCAGGTTACAGGGTCTTTCCCTAAGACATGGGGCACAATGGAGGTTCTTTGGTCCCCCCCCATTTAAGGGATAGATCAAATGTAATACTGATGGTTCCTCCTAGAAAAATCTAGGACCATCAAGTTTTAGCATTATTTTCAGGGACTCTCAGGAGGACGTAGTGGAGTGTTGTTATGGCCCCTGTGGATAGGACACTACATTGGAAGCTGAAATTATAGCGATAATTAGAGCAGTTGATATGGTCCATCAGAATCATTGGAACAATATTTGCTTCGAGTGTGATTCAGCGGTTCTTGTTCAAGCGATTTGAAAGATTAAATATCATCTATAAGGGAAATTAACCGATAAGTGGGTCAACTACCTAGATAGACGTTCCAATATAAACTACTTTTTCATGCACACTTTTAGGGAAGGGAACTATCTTGAGGATGGCTTATCAAATAAAGTTATCTTGGAAGAACAATGCACGCCACTACCCATAGTTCCTAATGACATGATGCATTTTCGGATTCGTGAATAATGTAAATTACCCTCCATTCGAATTGTGTAACTCCTTGATTTTTCAATGTTGGAGACTATGTGCTCATCTTTCTCAAAAAGAAGACACATGTATGGCCATTAATAATGATTATTACTCGGTTTTTATTCACTTCAAAATTTAACTCCAGAAACTGATTAAAATGATATACTAACATAGGATAAAAAGGTATATCATTTGATGGGAACCATTCCATCCTTTCATGGTACTATAATACTTTTATCACAAATGACATACTTAAAAGTAACCATTATCTTTGATCTTCTTTCTCATGTATTACAACCCTCTTTGAGGGACTGGGATTCATTGTCTCTAAAGAAGTAGAGCTACTGGACTCACCATTTTTCTTCTTTGTGGGACGTCACTCGTTCACAGAAGACATAAAATCATACTAAATTTTTTCCATTAAGATTTTCTCAACTGGTTCGGGAGAAGGCGAAAGAAGGTCGATAGTCGAGAGAGAAAAGTTCGCAACAAGACTCTAGGAAAATTCATCAGAAATGTTAGAATTATAATTAGACAAATCATCTAATTTATATCATTTGTGATTATGAATTTTTAAAAATAAAATTGAATATCAAAATAAAATTTGAATTAAATAAATAATCTTTAATGAAATTAAAATGAGCGATTTAAAAACTAATAGCCTTAAATTTGTCAATGGAAAAGATTCCAACGGGGAGAAGTAACAATTGTGATAAATCACAATTTTGAGAAATAAAAAAGGTTAGAAATCAAAACGTCTACAAATCAAAATGGGGAGAAATCACAATGATGAGGAATCACAATAGTGATAAATCAAAATGGTTCAAAATCATAATGATGACTCCCAAAAAATTAAGCTCAACTAAGATTAATCAAAACAAACTCATGTTTGATGTAATTCATTCTCACATAATTCAAAGGATTAGTAAAAATATCTATAAGCTAATGTTCTGTACCCTGGTATTGAAGGGTGATATCACCCATTTCAAAATTATCTCTCTAAAAGTGATGTCTTACATCAATATTCTTTATTCTATAATGTGAAACAAGATTCATAAAATTTTTATTACTCTTATATTATCACAATTTATAGGGACATGTCAGAATTCATATCTGTAGTCTATTAATGTGTGTTTCATCCATAAAATTTGTACACAACAGCTACCTGTAGCTATGTATTCGATATCCGCAGTAGATAGTGCCATAGAATTTTGTCTCTTACTAAACAATGAAATTAGAGACATTGCTAAAAAGTGACATGTTCCATAGGTTCTTTTTCATCCTAACTTACATCCACCAAAATTAGAATTTGAATAATTGACAAATTCAAATTCTTGTCTTGTTGGATAGAATAATCATGAATTAGTAGTATATTTGAGGTATTTGAAAATTATTTTTAAAACAACCAAGTGTGGCCCATTTGGTTTTTCTTGAAAACAATCACACATGACTACACTGAAAAAAATATCTGGTTGGATAACAGTTAAGTAGAGAAGAATTCCAATAATATCTCTGTAATGGGATTGATTCACTAGTTACCTAGCATAATCAAAATCCAGCCTTAAAATTAGTACTTATAGGTGTATCACTGATTCTAGGGCTATCTAGGGTAAAATGGTTTAAAATATCCTTAGTATATTTACAATGGTTCAAAATAATCACTTCTTTATTTTGAAAAATATAAAAACCATGAATTTAATTTAGTTCGACCCATCAAATTAATTTTAAAATAATTTTGTATCATCCTAGAAAAATCAGTACATAATGAATGTTTTTAAAATAAAAAAATAATATCATCTGCATAAATGTGTACAAATAATTTTTTTTCAAATTATTTGTATAAAATTCGTAGGATTACCTATACCTTTTGAAAAAAAATTAAATAAGAAAATTTTTGATCCTATCATACCAAGCTCTAGGGTCTTGTTTTAAACAATACAAATATTTTGTTAATTTGAAACCATGATTTAAAAATTTGGGATTTTGAAAACCATGGGGTTGTTCAATATAAATATCCATAACTATATACCCATTAAATATTTCATGTTAGACATCCCATAGATAAATATTGAAATCTAGATGAGTTTAATAAGAAGATGTATTCTAATGGATTCATGTTTTGCTACTGGTGAAAAGGTTTCTACATAGTCTATTCATTCTTCTTTAATATACCCTTGTGCAACAAGTCTATCCTTATTTATTAGTATTGTTTCTAAATAACCATACCTATTTTTAAACACCCATTTACTTCCTATATTAAATGTTTCATTGGGTATATCTACAAGTTCCCAAAAATCATTTCATTCAAATTGATTGATCTATTCAGGCATATATGTTCCCTAGAATTCATCATTGATTGCACCATTGATGTTTATTGGTTCATGTTGTGGAAATAATAACTACTGGTCAACATGATTTCTTATAGAAGATCTTATATGTATACATCTACTTATATATGCAACTAAAACATCTAAAGGATGATACATACGAGTCTTAACAGCTATAGAAATAGAGTGGATGGTTACCTAATGGTTATCTATATGTTCATATATGGGATGTAAATGTTCAATAACAATGGGAGTTTCATATGAATACTTCATAGTCGAATCAGATGGTTTGGAATTTAATTTCAAATAAGATAAATCATCCTCATGGTTTTATAGAGAAGTCTTATCCTCATGTCAATGTATCTCATGATATTTGATATGAACATGCACTTATATTATCTTGGTCACTTTATTAAAAACTCTATACGATTTAATGGAGGTTGAATGAACTAATAAAATTCATTCATCTCTTTTGGAGTGAAACTTTTCAATATTATCCTTAGTGTTAAGTTCAAATTCATTACAACCAAAAAATCAAATTTAATTAACCATAGGCTTCATATTTTTCCAAATATCGAACATGATCTTCTTCATGATAGGTCTAATTATAAAACTATTTATCATATAGTATGTGGTATTCATAGCCTCTTACCAAAAGTAGATAGTTAAGCTATATTAATTTAGCATAGTCTTTGATATCTATTGACGAGTTATCTTCCTTATTTCTATAACTACATTCTACTTGGGGGGTCCTAGGAGAATGTAAGTTATAACTATAACCATTTCGGGATAAAAATATTCAAATTATTTATTTTCAAACTCATCTTTACGGTCACTTCTTGAGGTCTTAATTCTAATCCCACTAATGTTTTCTTAAGATCTAGTATACCTGGTAAATTAAGAAGAAGACTCAATTTTTTGAGCTTAAAATAATACCAAATTATACCTACAAAATTTATCTATAAGTATAAAAATATATCTCTTCCCATTTAGACTAGAAACTTTAGATAGTCCAAATAAATCCATATGAACTATCTCAAGAGGTTGAGAAGTAGAAAATTCTTTCTTTGATTTAAAATTAATCTTCGGTTGCTTCTCTTTTTGAGAAGAGTTACAAACTTTTCCATTTGGGAACTATCTTTTAGGTAGATCCTTAACTAACCATTTTCTAGTCAGATTTCTAGGTGAGTTAATATTTTAGTGGCCTTGTATCCTATAAAAAATCCAACATTATTTATAAGAGGAACTCAAGAAAGAAATATTTTGAGAAATTAATGAATTAAGGTCCACAACATAATCATTTTAATTCCTTAATTTAATAAAACTAATGCTTCAATAGAATCAAACACATTACATGCATTATTTTAAAATTTAAAAGGAAAGCCATCATAACATAACATTGAGGTACTAGGAAAATTATACCTCATACTATTACCAAAAGTACGTATTACCAATTTAGTCAATGTTGATGATTTTCCCTATACAATTATAACAAAAGGTGACATAACCAACAAAAAACAATATTGGGATCATGAAACATGTGTAGTATCCTATCATATGCCTTGAAAAACTGATTCCCAAGAACCATATAATTATATATGATCTCTTCATGTAGGTTTCAAAACAAAACAATTATAAAATGGACGATATTGGTATTCAGATTTTCTTGGGTCTTGATGTTTTAGTAATTAGAGATTTAAGAACCCCCATTTGTTTAATTGGTCTCTTTTGAACATAAAATAAGTGTTTTGAAATAATCATTTTATTAGGTCCTTTAGAAAAATAACTATTAGTAGAACTTTCATAATTATATTTACATAAAAATGTGCTCTTAAGTATTATTATTTTTCTAGGTTGATGTCCTAGATATGTAAGATAATTTTGAGAAATATTATTACATATAATTTGGGTCAATCATTTTATTCCATTGGTAAAATTTTCTAAATATTTCTTCAGATTCTCATTATAGAATTTAAGTTTAGTATTATCCAGTTGTAACTGATAATTCTTCTATTTCTCTACTGCAAGGTTAGATTTAGTATTAGAATAGAATGGATGAAATTTTTTTATAACATTATATTTATAGGTATGATAATTGAATTTTCCTCAATAATATTACAATATTGAAATATTTCTTCATTAGACATATCATTATAACATTTTTCAATTTTAGAATAGTTAGAAATAAGCACATATGATACAGTAGGTACCTCATATACTTTTGACATGAAGTGCATGTTGGCTTGGTCAGAATTCTATTCAGGAGTATAGTTCGAGTCATTAGAGCTTTCTTTAGAGGCACTCCAAGTTCCTATCATGGATTTTTTAGATTTTCTATCCTTGTCCTCGTATTTATTTTTTTATTTTAAATTTGGACAGTCAACATTGAAATATCCTTTTTCATACATTCATATTATTTTATCTCAATTGTATTATCATCTCTTTTGCAAAATTGTTTCCAGTTTACATTTGTATCATATTTTGCAGTATAAATGGGCTTCATAAAAAATTCTTTCTTCATATAGAACATTTTAAATCTTTTAGACAGATGGGCCACTTCCTCATCACTATCAAGTGGTGACTCACTGTCACTTGTACTTTCATCTTGTATCTTTTTCTTTTCCTTTGGTTTAGATGAACTGGTATTAAAAGATACATATTTTATTCTAGGTTTATCATCATATTCTCTATCGACGTTCTGTTCTTCTATGTACATCATCAGCTTTCCACGTAACTCCGTAACATGTAGTTTTCTAATATCGCAAGACAATCAGATTAACACTGATGTCCCTCTCCATCTTTAGGGATGTTATATGAGTAGTCACATAATATGATCCTTGTCAAACATTTGATTTCCTGGGGAGATCATGGTCTTCACCATTTTATTTATCATATGAAACATATAATAGATTATTTCATTAAGATTTATCTTAAAATTATCATACTTATTAGTGTTTATATTCAATATCATTTCTTTGACATTGTTTGTTATATGATGAGTTACAACTAATGAGTCCCAAACA
Organism: Viscum album; assembly: GCA_963277665.1. Classification (NCBI taxonomy): domain Eukaryota; kingdom Viridiplantae; phylum Streptophyta; class Magnoliopsida; order Santalales; family Viscaceae; genus Viscum; species Viscum album. The sequence continues at coordinate 1,359,092,864 of OY728162.1, read as the reverse complement.
TGAAATGTTGTTTTACTAGAATAAATTATATCAAATTTCTCATCTCTTAAAGGAAAATACAAGGAATTCATTGGTCTAAAATAATAATAATTGGCTAGTTTTGTAGAATCATTCCATATACTTCTAGCATCTTTATGTAACTCATTTGTATCCTCAATAGTAGACCAAAACTAAAAACACATACATTAAATATGAATTTTCATTTTTATTTTACACTAATAATAATAATTTCTATTAATAACATTAGTTCTGTTAATAGAAGAACCTTATTCTCTATTACACATTTAAAAATCTAAATATATAAATAAATGAAATTTAAGATCATTAAAGAACAACTAAAATCATAGCTGAACAGATTTTGAAAAACATTGATACCAAATAATAATACTTTGATACCAAATGTTGGTCAGAGTAACTATATCAAGATGGTGGTGGATTGAGTACACAATAAAAATTTATAATAAAAAAGATTAAATAAAATATTCCAAATTAAATTAAATACGACCTAGTTAACCAAAATCGTAGAACGATATGAATATTTACCTTATAAAAGAAGTCTCAGTGATTGATTAGGACTTAGTTAAAATAATATAGATTATTACTTCCCCCTGTTAAATCAATTTACCCAATCAAAATATTATATAAAAATTAATTTAGGTAAACAATCAATGTAGTTGTTTTGTTTATCAGTTTATAATAGATTCAATTTTAATGTTTAATGATAAGGTAAAACAAAAACAAAACAAACAATAGAAAATTAATACAATATTTTCAATATCAGGCTGAAACATATTCCTCCTCACATTGAAATCAGCTGATTCGAACCAGTTTATAAAAAATAATTTTTTATCCAAAACATGGATTGGGTATAACAAGTCACAATAGATATCTAGGCTACACATGGACCTCTTCCATAGTAATCGTTCAAATACAGATAAAAACTAGACACAAAAAGTCCACAACCACAATAGTCGGGAAAATATGTAAAATAATGATTAAGAAGATATCTAGTATCATGTAATTTAAATAAGGATACAATTTCTGTGTGTGTTAAAATACATAGTACACACACACTTATTGTTTTGTAAATGAAATAGACAAAGTAAGTAAAGGTGTAATAAATAGTAGCATTTCAATGTTTGATAAGATCTATAGCATGTGACTCCTTGAATGTAATCTGAAATGAAGCCCGAGTAGTATTTCATAAATATACAATAGAGCATAGTGTCGTAAAATTTGTCTATTATGACTATAGGATCTAGATGTTCATTATGCCCTACTCTAACAGTCTTATGTAAGTAAGATGCATCATGCAGAAAATCTTGAGGTTCTAGAAATAAGTTCCAACTCTTGTGTATGCGAATTTTAATTCTAGGCATATGAACTCTATCTACTAATCTCAAGACAATAGAGCCTGCATCAACTTTTAATAGAACCCAGCTAATAAAATTGCCTTTATCTTCTGCTACTTGTATATCAAGTCTGACACGAACTTTATTTCCATTGTTCAATAGTTAATAAACCATAATTAAAATAAATAATGGAATTAAATATTATAATATAGTTTTTAAAAATATTTAATTCAAAAAAATAAAATAGAATTATAATGGTGTTGATTCTTTAGCCTGGTGATAAGTCTCTTTCAGTGACGTGATCTATCAATGATTGAGTCTGGTGATGGATGAGCATGGTTGCGATTAATTTAAACACTTTTTCTAAATTTTAATCTGATAGAAGGATGCCTCAACGGTGACTCCGGACTAATGGAAGGTCATCTTCTGGAAGTTATTCGTTCCATACTTTAGAAAATTTATATTCTGATGGTGACACATAGCTGGCGACTGGTAATTCTTGTTCATATCCAAATCTTGATCTTAGTGATTAATCATCCTTGGTGGGGACTCATCTTCAATGGTGTCATGTATGATTGTGAGTGTTTCCAAAAAAAATTATTTTTCTAGTTCATTGATGAGTTAGCATCTAGTGGTGACTCAACCACAATGGTGATTCATTACTGGCAGTGAGACATCCATTGAGGGACTCATCCTCAACGATGAGTCATACATAGAAAAAATATTTCCAATATAGTTTATACAGTAAAATGAGATCATAAAACATAAAACTCATATGCATCATAATAAAAAGGAATTTTTGATCATTAAAACAGGGCTTCCAAATGACTTTTTTACTAAAATTTCAATATTAAATATAAGGACACACTTGGAGTCATACTGGTCACCCCATGCATCAAATTGAGGTGTGGCTGATTCCTACACCTGAAAAATGACTTATAGGTCATTTTTATAAAGTATCAAATCAATGTGAATATTTTTTCTATGTTTTTATTATTCCACTTGCGTTATTTACAAAAATTACATTTTAATCTAAAATCATGCACATTGGATCATATCGATCACATCGTGTGTTAATTTTAAGTGAGATTAATTTCTACACATAAAAAATATCTTCTAAATCATTGTACTCAATTATAAATACAATTAGAGTTCATTTTCATATTTTTCAATGAGTGATACACATTTTGAACTAAAATATCAATTATGTAAATTTTTAATAAAAGGACACACATGGAGTCATACAGGGCACACTGTGCATTTGATTGAGGTTTGGATGATTTTTATTCATAAAAATGACTTATGAAACATTTTTATATAGTATAAAAATAATACAAATGTGTTTGATTCCATTTGAGTATGTCACACGTATTTGTTTAACAAAAATGCCAATTTTAAAGAAAATGACACACATGGAGTCATACTGGATACACCGTGCATCAGATAGAGGTGTGGTTAATTCCTACATATCAAAAAATTTCATATGGATCACTATCCTAAGGTATCAAAACAATCTGAATTCTGTTGCTCAGTTTTGAGTCTCTGACTTGTGCTGTTTTACCAAAATTCCATTTTAAAATGAAAATACACACTTTGAGTCATAACAGTCCTATCATGTGTCATTTGGATGTGATACTGATTCCAAAATGTCAAAAATAACATTAATATCTCTGTACTAAATAATCAATATAATCCATGTTCATTTTCTTCACTTTTAGTGAGTCAGACATGTGTTAAAACAAAATGTCAATTTTAAACTGATTATGAGCACTTTAAGTCATGTCGGGAACACCATTTATAGGATTGATGTGAGGATGATTCCTATATTTCACAAATTACTTATTGATCTTTCTCCAAAAATATCAAAATATCAGAATGAATTATAATTGTTTTGAGTATGTCACATGTCTTTTTTTTCTAAAATGTCAATTTTGAATAAAAGGACACACTTGGAATCATACTCATCACACCGATATCAGATTTTGGTGATCCTGATTCCTACACATAAAAATTGACTTCTTGATCAATTTTATAAGGTAAAAAAATAATCAGAATTAATTTACTCAGTTTTGAGTGGGTCTCTTATTTGTTTTACTGAAATTTAAATTTCAACTGAAAACAACGAATTTGAGTCATACCAATATCATATGGAGTCAATTTGATGTGATAATGACTCCTATACATACAAAATGACATATAAATTATTTTTCTAAATTATCAATAGAATCTGTGCATGATTTATTGGTTTTGAGTGAGTGTAACAAGTTTTTAAATAAAAAGTCCATTTTAATTTAATAACTAAATCATTCAGTCATAATAGGCACATCATGTATCATATTAAGGTAGGTATGATTCATTCATTAAAAACGACTTATGGATCATTTTACTAATGTATAAAAACAATCTGAATTCATTTTATTTATTTTTTGTATTTAATTTATCTTTTTTTACTGAAATGTTAATTTTAAATAAAATAATTTAGATGGATTCATTTTAGTGACTCAACAATACATTGAGGTGCGACTGATTCCAACATGTTACAAATGAATTTTTGATTGTTTTCCTGATGTATAGAAATAATACAAATGTGTTTTAATTTTTTTTAGTATTTTACTTTATTTTTTTTACTAAAATTTCAATTTTAAATTGAAGGTCACACTTGGAGTCATACTAGACATACCATTCAACATACATAGGTTCGTATGATTCCTATATGTCCCAAAAGACTTATGGATCATTTTGCTTAAGTATAAAAATAATATAACTATTTTTCTCCATTTTGAGAATGTCACTTTGGTTTCTTAATAAAATGTAATTTTAAACTAAAAACATACTTTATGTCATACTAGTCACATTGTGTATCAGGATGCCATGATACTGATTATTACACATCATAAAGAAATTATGAAAATTGTTCATAAATTATAATGAAAATACAAGAATATTTTTTCTATTTTTAGTGAGTAACACATTTTTTTAACAAAAATGTCAATTTTAGATAGATAACGACCACTTGGAGTGGTGTCAGGAACACTGTGTATCAAATTGAGGTGAAAATTACTTCTAAAAAACACAAATGAATTATAGATCATTGTTATAAGGGATTAAAAAACCTAAATGTGTTTGATATATTTAGTGTATGTCATTTATATTATTTAATAAAATGTAAATTTTAAATAAAAAGACACACATTGAGTCCTAGTGTTCAAACTGTGTGTCAGATTGATGTGAGACTAATTCAGCATTTCAAAGATAACCTATATAACATTTTCTTAAATTATCTAGGTAATCTGAATGTATTTACATTGTTTTGGGTATGTGATGTGTTTTTTGAACTAAAACATAAATTATAAACTAAATCATATTGTTCGAGTCATACCAAACACACTATGTATTAAATTTAGGTACATCTAATTGTGTTATATATGATTACTACACCATTTAAGAAAATGCTCATAATATATCTTTTGGGAAGTCATAAAATCCAATTAATTGTAGAAAAATACCTGGGTAGATGCAACCTTATGATTCCCTTCACGTTTCAAGTGGGACGGGTTTTCATCATCCATCAAAAAGAAACATGATATCTCTTTGATAGCTTGTTGTAGATAGTCTAAATGATGATATGACTTTCCAAAAGATATAAGAAAAAACATAATATGTATTAGATATAAATGATAAATAAATTTACTTATATATATTAGATAAAATTATGAAACAATTAACTAAATAAGAAGTAGGAATTAATCTTTTCATTAAACTGTTGAAAATCCATTGGTAGATACATCATTACAACTAACATTTTGTTTTAGGAAGCAAGGGGTTTCCTCTTTCTTCCAAAAGGAACATGTTCTGTATTTTATGGATTGTTAAAAATAATTGAATGAAAAGTATGACTTCCCCAAATACATGTAAAAGAAACTAAATAAGTATTAGATAAAAATTATATGGAAATTAACAAAAAAAATAGTACATTAAATAATGAAAAATTTAACTAAATAACTAGTAATAATTACCCTTTTCATTCAATTGTTAATGAATCCCTTTATATATGTATCCTTATAAAACACTTCAAATTTCATGAAGTATGCAGTTTTCACTCCCATCTAAAAGGAATTTTTTATCTCTTTTATATCATGTTGCATATAGGTGAAAGAAAAATATGACATCCCAAAAGAATTTTGAAAAAAAATTAATTTTTATTAGAAAAAAATGATAATGATACTATATTAAGAATAGTAGATAAAATGATGAAAAATAAACTAAATAATTACTAAGTATTCACCTTTCCAGGATGTATATATGAATTCTTCACCCATTTCCCTTTATTCATTATATCAACTGTAGTCTCGAAGGCCAATATCTCATGATCATAAAAAAATTTGAACTAACCACCATAACATGAGAAATAGAATCCTGCTATATAAGAAACATTATTCTATTAGTAATACAATAATGATATGAATTAAACACAAATATGAATCAATTCATTAGTAAAATGTAAATTTGAAAATGAAACCACACAATTTGATTCAAAATGAGTACATCATGTATTAGAATGAGGTGTGTCTTGGAAGATAAAATATATGTGGACGTTTAGAACGTGAAGAGAAAACCTCCTCCATAGAGACTTCCTTTTGAAGCATATTCACGGAGCCCCTGAGAAACGTGCCATTTGTGGAGCACTGCGTCACCGCGGTTGGTGTGAATCCACCCCCTCTATGGGCACTACTGAGTAAAGAGGCAGGATGGACCATGATCCAAATGACGTTCGCAAAGCTTCTGTGGCGTAAGGTGGTGTAAGGCTCTCCGGTTACGACAATGTTCCCCATGGTTTCATGCCAGGTGATCCTTACTTCATGTCTCCTCTTGCCTATAAATGATGGGATCCCCTCAAGACCAAAGTATAGTTACTCTAACCCTTCAAATTCTCAGCACTCAAATTTTGATGAACGTTATGCTTTGTTAAAAATTTCCTATTTGAGGTAATTGAGCATCACGATGTGCCTTTCATTTTCCTTAATCATAACCCCTCCTCAATCAGAGATTCCCTTCACGGAGGCCACATGCCTTCGAAAAGGAAGGATACCCCTAAGGGGAATCAGGTCTTCACAAATCACACATTCTTCACGAAGTACCTTCCATGAAAATGTGAACCACATGATAAGGTTTGGTCATTGTGCTTCGTGAGGCACACTTCTTCGCAATGCTACTATTTGCATGTACCCTTTCTTTGCGATGTGCTATAGTAGAAAGCCTTTCCGCTTCACGAGGAACCCTCCATATGAACCTTTAACCTATGCCCAAGCTTGGGAACTCCACCTGGCAAAGCATACCCCTTCATGAAGTCCCTACCCAATGTGGAGCTCCAGAGCATCACCACGTCCTTTGTGGAGAAACCTATTTTCTTCGCAAACCCTTCTCTCGCGCAGCGCTCCAGGATTGTATAATGTGATTTCAATGTCCCTTGTGTGGTGATTCATGTGGCATTTCATAGTCTCTTGTTTCATCATATAGGCACTCTATTTGATATTTATTCTTCGCATAGAGACACTAACGTGGGCCCCTCAATGTATCACCCCACAACATTGCCAAACCACGACATTTTTGGTCACTTCCCTTCACCAAGGGTTGAAGTGTTCCAGTTATGTATGTCCTAGGAGGTGCGGAGATAACTCGCCTCATCTGGGAAGAAGGACGTTAAACTTCCAAGAAACATCATCCTCACCAAATGAAATTAAACTATGGCCTCACCCCATGAATTACATTGGGGTGACTGATCTCCAAAATTTCTCATGCCCTCTCATCTTCAAGGGAGTGAGATCTTTCTAACAAGGAATTAGATCCTCTTTGTCAGAGTGGGGTATGTCAATGGGGAAGGGAAACCATCATGGTGTAATCCCCTTTCCTTTCTTGTAGAAGGTATCATTTCCCCCATCCCTATCCCTATCATCTTTATCGGCATCGGGCCTCCACCATGGATTAAGTCCCAATACTTATATATCTGGGTTGCTATCAACGTGTAATCCCTAGTTTCCACTTTGGGATGCTTACCACGCCTAAGCCCCACTCCACTTCCCAAAGACACACCTTTCGCAACATGATCAACATGTCTTTTTTCCCTCTTGTTTCATACATCGAGCTTGAATCACATAAGATTAGAGTAATCATTGACCATGAAATCATTTCTAGGCAGCCCATACTATAATCCCCACACCCATTCCGATCTACATGGACTTTTATCCTTGTCCTCTAGATAAGGTTTGTAGGAACTCTCCATGAGGTTCATGCCCAACACCAACAACACTGTCGTCCTCACTTCAGTTCACCATCATCTTGCATGTCATTTATCTATAACACTCACTTCTGAACAATGTGGACATTGATCATTGTCTCCTAGACAGTGTACATCGGAAGGCTCCCTGAGGTTGAAGCCTAACACCTACATCACAGATGTCCTCATGTCAGTTCAACTTCAACCCTCATGATGTTAAACTATATCAAGCCCTTCCAAACTACGTGGAATTTTTTCCTTGTCTCATAAATAGGGTTCGTAGGAAGCCTCCTTGAGGTTCTAACCTAGCACCAACATCACTATTGTCCACATGTCGGTTCACCTTCGTCTCTCTTGACGTTAAACTGTATCACACCCTTATGAACTATGTTGGATTTGATACTTGTCTCCTAGAATGGTTACATAGTAATCCCCCCTATGGTAAAACCCTAACCATTGGTAAGCCTTTGTGACCCCCATCCAGCAGTAAACCATTGTTAACCCATCCAATGGTATGTTGTTGTGACCGCTTCCAGCGGTAAACTGTTGGGATTCTCAACTAGTGGTAATCTGTTGGAACCCCAACTAGCAATAAGACATTGTGATCCCCATATAGTGGTAATACATTGTCAACCCATCTAGAGGTAAGAAGTTGTGACCATATCTAGTGTTAAACCATTTTGATTCTCAACCAGTAGTATGTCGTTGGAACCCCAACCATCGGTACACCACCGTGATCCCCATATAGAGGTTATCTGTTGTCCACCCATCCAATGGTAATTTATTGTTACCCCATATAGTGGTAAACCATTGTGATTCTCAACCTGTGGTAAGCCATTGGAACCTCAACCAGTGGTAAGACATTGCAGTCCCCTTTATTAGGACCCACATCATTGGTCTGCACCTCTAGAATCAGACCAAAATTTGGGCTGCTAACCATGTGTAATCTGTATTAATTCATTGGGTCATTTTCCTTTGAGTACAACCTAATGCCACACCCCATAACGAACTACATGTAAATTTATTCCACACTATAGGGATACATTGAAAGTCTCTTCAAGGATCAATACCAACATCATCGTCGTCCTCATGTCGGTTCAATCTAATTCTACATCCACTTCACCCAACCATCCCAATCCATCCTAATCCAGATCTGGGCCGCCACATCCAATTGAGATCATTTCATCCACTTTTTCACTTCTCTTAGAATTAGTCGGGTAACTAACCATGTGTTAGCCACAACATTAGTGTTCCACTCCTAGTGTTTCACCCATACGATCCAATTTTTCCAGTGTTCTGATTAGTCTGATCCATCTCCTCCATACGTTAAACTCACATAATTCCATGTGAATAACCTAAGAAGTTGAGGAAAACATCAGAGGAATTCCTATGGAATATAATTCATTTCACTCAATGGAGGATTCCCCAGGCTTCCTCACCCTTGAGAAGCCCAATCATAAGGGAAAGAAACTCAGATGAATCAGTGTTATAGCATCCTGATATGCCAATGATGTATAATGTGAATACTCCCCCTACCGAAGGTTGCGACCCCAACTGGACCCCTTGGAATGTCCTAAAATTAGTATTGTAATTAACTGGTGTCCATGAAGACATGGAACCGAGTAGATTTTCATGAATATTGTCTTATGTCTATAAGGGAGACTCGAACTAGGCGAAGTGTTCCAATGAGAAACACATAGAAAGAGAACCTAGAATCCCATCATCATTTTTCGATCAAGGATAAAACATCTCTAAATAAGCGATGGATGCTAGATGCCTTTGGAATGTGGGAATGCAGGGCCAAAATCACCTCGTCCCCCCACACAAAATGGACGGATTCACACACACCCAACAAAATCATTAGATATTGAAATGGTGAACCCGAAATGAAATTATTCTCTACAATGTATAGATTAGTAGAGTTCTAGAAATATGTGTATTATAATTTCAACAGATCCAGTTATCTGGAACTAGGTCATGCCAATCAAATTGAGGGCCTGGCCTGAAACTCCCTAGATGGTGGGTAAGTTGAATGTTAGACATCCCAATGGACAAAATTATAATCGTGGATCCTAATTACCAACCATGGAATATGGAATGGCGTTGGAGAACTGGATATCTATTTCCTTCATTATGTGATAATTGTTAAAACTTAGCTCTTTTTATAACCTAAGCTGTCATAACAGGGAACAGATCACCACCCACCCACTGACGTAGGGGTAGGGGCAACGTTAACGCAGAAATCCTGCATGGACTCATCTCTCATTCAAACGCCACCATGTCCATGGCTGATAGATACCAACTCCGGATCTCCCCATATGAATTTATTCTGAGAAGTGTTATTAATGACATTGTTAGATGATATAGAGATGAGGGGATTATCCCAACCCCGGGAGTGACTTGAAAAGACATAGGGGCTTCTACAACTCGTTATCACCACCTACCGTAAAGGCCTCATAGGGAGCCACTGATCCCCACGCTGATGTATAATCATTTAGGGAGCCTTTACCTGGTACACTACAACGTCTCCTTACCCAAAGACAATGAGGTGAGGTATGTCTGGGCCAACCCTACTGTAATCTCTTTCTAGGGGCCACTAAGAAGGGATCCCACTAGCCCAAGCTAGCGCTGCCACCTAGACCCATGGGTTGAGTAACATGTAAGTTATCCACTTTCACCACCATCCCATATCCGGTTAATCCGACTACATCATCAGGAATACGGTGTAGAGGATACATGCTAAGGGGAATCAACCTCAAAGACAATGGTGGCCCGTGCCACTGATGGAACATACCATCAAACCCTATTTATACTGAGTAGGGGAACTCTTTCGCCGGGACTAGATGGAGGCCTCAACCACTAGAAAGATAGGTTTGGTGGATTCTCTTAGTCACCGACACAAGTGACGTCCATCGCAGGCTAACCAGCGATGATGACATCCAGTACGGAGGTCCACCCCATTCCACCACCAATGAAAGCGCAGAACCATCATGCTCCCAAGCTCGATGTGGGGGACCTCCCCATGTCAACAACAATCAGAGTGAAGGCCCTCCTAGATGCATTGATAACTAGTACATAAGCCTCTTCCACACCTATGAACTCATGTATGGAGTCGTTCCTCCAGTCACATGTTGCTGATGTGAAGATGCTACATGCCCATCCACCCATCAATTTGGGGTCTTCCCCACATCCTTAAAGAAGCCAAAAATGGTCCTCCACATTCTGGATATCAGATAAGTATAGGCTTACCTCAGTTCAGGGGCACCCCACATAGAGGCCCTACCTATGTTCAACTCAACCAGTATAAGGACCTTCCACACACAGTCGTTTCCAACGGAAACAAGCATGGTGTCACTTTTTGCCCTCCTATGAGATTCAGTGGAGGTCCTACCCACTCTATAACATCCATTGAGATTCCCTCCACACACCATATAGTGGAAACGGAGGTACATCCCATGTTCCCTTCGAATTTTGTCCAATTGATCCTTGCACCCTGGTTCACCCCAAGTGGAAGTCCTCTCTGCCCCAGCATTAGCTCGGTTGAGAGTCTTTATGCCGAAAACCTACCTTGTTCTAAAGATCCACTTTGTGGAAGGAGGGAGGTTTAAAGTTCCCATAAAAATGATATTGAGATGTTTCAAACTGTGATTAAGACTTCCTCCTTCATAGATTCTAAGGCAGAATTCAATTCCACGATGCAGCCCTCACCCTGCTCTTTCATATGAAGGGACGGGACATGAACGAGATGTGTCAGTCACATCCTTCCAGAATGATAGGACCACTAGATCTCTAACTCCATCCATATATACATTTAGTAGGATGAATATTAAACACCTTTCAAGGGGGATTTCATGCAAAACTCCTCATCTTCTACATGGTAACTCCCTACCTCAACTATAGATCTTGGAGAGCTATTTTGGGGACAGGTAGAGGACGATGAACAACAAAGACCACAATCAAAAACGATATCCCCTACACCAAAAATTGTGGTCTCTAGGCCATGTTATCAGGATGTGGTGGCTCAGTCATTGCATTCGTCGCAGGACAACCCAAGATGCGGTGGCTTGTCAACCCCTTCGCCGTATTCTCCACTGGACAGTCTGCCATCTAGGTGGTCTTCTTCTGTACCATTACTGGTCCCCCAACAATCCTCGACTGATGAGTAGGGAAACCAAGGTCCAAATAAATAGTCTAAGAGAAAGATCCATTTTTAAATTCTTGTGGTGGATCATTTCTCAGAGATGTTCTGGCCAATCACAACTGTGAACTTTAGTGCACCAGAATTGCTTACCTAGGAGGAAGTTGCGTGTTTTCACAAAAACATATGAGAAACACACTTATTTATTTATTATCACTGAATGAAATACCCCATGATTCAAGAAAAAATTTATGACATTGGGTAGAAATGCCATATGGTCGACCTAGTAGAACTTTCTATGGCCCAATTCCTTGTGTCGCCCGGTCATCACCAAACCCTCCAAAAAAGATGCATTCAGAGTTTTAAGGTACTCCATAAGATTATCAAGGAGTTCTCCCCCATGTTCAAGTCTATAGTTGGGGTAGTATGATAACCTTAATTTCAGTGATATCTGGTGCCAGTCCGACTTTCCAGGCGTTATTGATGATATTCCTCCAGGTAGAGTCACATTTAACATGGCTGATCTATTAGAGTGAGAGACTGAGAGAGACCTCATCGATGAGAAATTACCCTTTGGGGTGTCAGACCTATTGGACCTAGTGATAAGGTTTAAATTATAGTAGATAAATCTACTTGGTCTTCCCATGCCCACCGAGACTTTAGTCCTCGGCTAGAATCCCAATAAGGGCAAAGAGCATCTAGGGGCCGTCAAACCCTATGACCCATCTGGCACAGTGTATAAGGTGGAAGATGATCCTGAAAATTCCACATTGTTTTAATGGATCATGGATCATAACAATATGGTTTATGACATATTTGATGAATTCATAGTGATATGGAGACTGGACTATGCCAAACCTAGACCGGGGTAGCTGGGGCCGCAATGGAAGATACAACATTCCCCCGACGAGTTTCCCCCAGGCGACTCCAACCATCCTGCCCACATAGTCATGGTAGATGGTGGAGCTTATGGAAAGAGGGAATGATATGTATCACCAAATCCACCTAAAAAACATCATAATCCTCTGGACCCATCTCACACCCCCAGTTGCTCCACTGTTCTTTCCACCAGCGGCTCCACAAGATAAAGTTCTTGATTATTATGTTCAAGAACATATCAATGCACTGCGGTTAAGGGACCCTCGTCAAGATAGTAATCCACACCCATATTATCCTATGGAAGCGCTCGTTTCTTTCCTTGAGGTTTTGGAAACTCGGAAGGTGGAAATTATACCTGATGGAAATCCATTCCTAGCATGGATGGAGGATATGCCAGCACAACCTAGTTTTGGAAACCCTAACATTTACTCCATTAATGTGACGAGAGATCCACTACAACATCTGGCCAACTGAATCTCAAGGTGGGGCCCATGTTTGGAACTCTATTGGAACACGAGGCTTCTAAACTCTGGGGTTTTTACAAAAATTGAAAGGACCTGCAATATTCCGCTACAACCAGCTACCCATTGGGTCAGTCACCAGCTAGGAAGATCTCCATAAATATTTTATTTACCAGTTATGATCTACCACCCAGAAGATGAGTATTTAATATCTCTTCAAGTGAAAAGGGAGGCTCAAAGAGTGCATCGCAGACTTGATCTCTCTGTGGAATGGCCTAAGCTATTCAATGAATATGTCGCTGACTCGGGTGCAGCAGCTAACAATGTGTGTGGGGAATTTCAAAACAGAACAGGCCCCCTATCTAATTAATCAGAATTACCCTAAGGGATTTCATGATTTCTTTAATAAGTCCTAGATTCTATAGGATGCTTTGCAACTGGCTAAGAAGGAATTCTTGTTGCCTCATGTGATTTCCGCAAGAAGGCTTCCTATGCTGAGCCCACTATAGTGGCACAAATAGAGGCCCCAAGACAACTGGTGTTATTTCCAATGCAACCACCTTCAATGCCTCACATAGACCCCCCACTTTAGCGATAGCCTTAGGCCTAGCAGCGACCACCCCAGGACCAATATGCACCCCAGAATAACGCTCTGCCACCACCTAGAAAAAATAACCACCCTCAACCTCCCTGGTAGGCTTTTCCAGCCCCTCTTTAGTGCCAGGATCTCAGTGTCCCCTATACAAATAAGAGAAATTAGACCTACTCATTCAATGAGGTTCATGTCCCTGGTTATTTATTATGTTCCTTGGAGTGGGTACTTCAATGGTTTCCCAAATATAAGAGGCCTGAAGAGGCAGATCTCATTGATTGCCCCTACTACTACCCCTATCACAAGATTTTGGGGCACACCCATTAATAGTTCTATGTGTATAAATACAAGATTCAAGACTATGTTGATAAAATCATATTCAGGTTAGGCCCAATGCCGACTCAGGTGTCATGTGTTTTTGTGATTCTAGAAAATAGAAATGACTGCGATGGTGAGTGGCATCATGTTTCTAATCATGGGTCTCAAAATGATGATGAGTGGATGCCTCGTAATGTAGTCGATCATGCCCATGGAATTATTATTTCATGACTGAATCAACCTGAGCCTTAAAATCCACTACTTCAGGCAAATCATGTACTTTTGTGTCATCGTCTTAGCCCTCCATTCTCATAATAGAAAGCATTAACGATGCAAGGGAAAATAATGCCATGCACTAATACAATCGACATTTCGTACTCTTGGTGACTTCATGCCACTGTAGAATGCGGTTACACCCCGAATTTGGATATTAGTGGAAGATTAATCATGTGAAAATCAAGGGTACACTTCGGTTAACAAATTGAAGTTGGTAAACCCCTACATGATTCCTGATAACGAGGAGTGACAGACAGATCCTCCCAATGTCCCCAACTGTCGCTAGCATCGACGGAGCCGTCACTATATGGGTCACCAGAATGCATTGACCAGTGCCTCAATCCAGGTTATTAAATCCACTGAAACTAGATAGTAGGCCCAACGTTTAGAATATCACCTGAAACATTCCAATCTCGGGTCATCAGGCTCGTCTGCGCCGCCGTTTGTGTTACTTGATCCGGTAGAGCCGCCCCGACTATGTCGTGATCAGAGAAACATGGTTACGGATCAACCTTATCTGTTCATCCCACATCTTCTAGTTGATCCTTGAGAATTGACTAGTGAGTAGTGGGAAATTCCGAGTACCAGTCAGATGGCGGTTTAGCTTGCATGACTCGCCATACCCCCTACGGCAGAAAGACCTACTATAAGCAGAAGTTTATTCTTGGCGCAAAAGTAAGATATCCTCATGCATCTTTCAAGAATTCTTATGTTGAACTATATCCTTGAGTCCATTCTATTATCAATGGATATACGTGAATCCCTCACCGAGGTTATAATAATACCCTTCCAGTTTCAGATGGTGGAAGCGGCAGCATAAGCTTTCAATGCTGAGGCAGCCGAGCATACTGAATGTCAGGCAGTAATTTCATTATCTGAAGAAGATGAAGGATCTCCCATACATGGGAACATCCGACCACTATAAATCACTATCCACTTCAATAGCATGGATGTTCGTTGATGTCTCATCGATACAGGTTCTGGGATCAACCTAATACCAACCCAGACACTATGAAAAATGGGGTTGTATGAGGATGATATGAGTGCCTCTATCCTGATTAGTAAAGGTTATAAAAGGGAAATACAAAAACCTATTGGAATGATCCTCTTGAAGACCCAACATAGTGGCCTAGTATCCCGCACCAAGTTCAACTTTTTCTCGCAGGACACTGCCTGTAATGCATTCATGGGTAGGTCATATTTTCACCTTCATGTGGAAATCCCTTCCTCACATCACAAGTTCCTTAAGTACTCCCTTAATGGATGGGTGGGAATAATTCAACGTGACACATATTTTGTTGCCTCTTCTGTAGACTACTATCTGGATGCTGACTATTACAAGAGAAAGGATATGGAGATTCAGGCTAGCGAGGTTGAACATGCTACGGTTGCTACCGACCTTTGGACAGACCTAGATGATTCCTACATTTTACAAATACACCTTTTGGAGGATATGACCCCGTATCTAAGAAATTGATTTGGTTTTTTTGGAATAAGGGGGAAGTACATTCCCATGTCTGGGAGATGCTAGATGATCACCCCGTATTCCCACACGAATCTGGCTCGGGTGATCCCAGAACCCCTTAATCATATAAGGTATCTGGATGTACACCGCAAGCATTTCCAATACGTCATACCTTCTTTTTTTCTCTAATTTGGGATAAATCGGATCAAGAAGATGTGCCACTATTTCATTGATATCATCAATAGTAGCCCCTTGGGTTGAAGGCCAGATAGAATCATGTCAATACCTTTCATCGTTATGATTTTAGTTGAATAAGAATCCCCCGATGTGGTTCCCATCACCACAAAGGCTGAAACTAGTGCATCATCAAGATCTATTGAATCTGAGGAATCTTATCTCACCAAGGATCCAACATCCATAAGAGAATAAGATGATTTGGAAGATTCACCACCAACATTTTAGGAGGGAGTCTCTGCCATGATCGAGGAAATGGTACTCGTGAACCTCAGTTGTGAGATGGTCTCGAAACCCAAATTGGTCAGTGACGCTATACCTTCCAAAGAGAAACAACAGCACGTGAACGTCCTGACGAAGCACTGTGATGTGTTTTCCTAGAGTTATAACGATATTATGAGACTATATACTTAGGTATTCGTACACCACTTCGACCTTCTAGCTAATCATTTTGGGTTCAAATATCCTCCCACATAGATTCACCCTTCTCATGGTGTCAGGGCCGAGGTCGAGGTTGGTAAACTCATCAGATCCCATTTTGTAATGGTTGTCCAGTACCCTAGATGGTTACCCAACATCATTCCTGTCAGGAAAATGAATGGGTAGATCCGAGTCTGCATCGACATCTAGGACCTCAACTGTCACTGTCTGGTGGAATATTTTCCCCTTCCTATGAAGAAACTGTTTATTGACAGCACCGCTAGGTTTCAGGCTCTCTCCTTCATGGATGGGTATTCCAAGTATAAAAAAATTTGAATGGCCCCTAAGGAAAAAGATTCTACAGCCTTCAGGAAACAACAAGGTACTTCTTACTACCAGGTCATGCCCTTTGGTCTGTAGAATGAAGGTTCTTCCTATCAGCATACCATGCATCGCATATTTAATCCAATCCTTGGGACATTTGTGGGATGGTACATGGATGATCTGCTGGTCAAATCACACCAGTGCCAGGACCATCTCAATGATCTTGAGATAGTGTTCAACTTCCACCATTATCTCCATCTGAAGATGAACCCATTGAAGTGTGCCTTCAGTGTCACCTGTGGGATGTTTCTTGACTTCATTGGTAGATATATAGGAATCAAGATCGATCTAGAGAAAATTAATTCCATTTGCTAGATGAATCTTATGAGAAACATTTGGGAGCTTCTAAGCTTCCAAGGCCACATGGACTACATACACTGATTCATCGCAAATCTGGTCGGCAAGTGTAAGCCCTTTTCTCGACTCATGATGAAAGGCATTATCTATTACCAGGATGAGGAATGTTAAACTATTTTCAAGAAAAATAATCAGTACTTGTTACAACCTCTAGTCCTGATGCCATCTGTTCCCATAAAACCACTAGTCCTTTATGTGACCACCCTGGAATGATCTTTCTACACCCTTATCACCCAAAAGAACAATGAAGGAATGTTGAACAGTCTATACTATATCCACCACATGCTTCTCGATATAGAGACCTGATTCTCCTCTATCGGGAAAAGCTACCTTGTACTGGTATTCACACTACAGAAATTGTGACATTGTTTGTAGCATCATGAGATACACCTAGTGTCCATATTTGATCCACTAATGTATATCCTTAACTGCCCCATGTTGATAGGACATCTTTCTTGGTGGGGATTAATCATCCAGCAGTTCAACATCAGGTTTTTCCCCATAAAGGAAATTAACAAGAAAGCCTTGGATACTTTATTTGTTGCCTATCCAGCTCTCAAAGACTAGTCCATGGACATTGATTTCCCAGATGAGGCCATCCTCTTAGAAGATCAACCAATTTTTTGTGGGAAAATGTAGTTGGATGGTGCTTCTCGAAGACCTATAGGTAGAAGATAGAATGACCCCCGGGCTCTACAGATTGGCCCTGGTTATCATCTTCATCATGCCTGCATAATTCATTATGCCATATTCATTTCAGTTTTCATAAGATTGAACCAACAATGATGTAGAGTATTAGCCTCTCATTACTATCCTGGTTCTGGCCCTCAAAATTAATGTTCCCATATTGCATGTGAAATGGGACTAAGAACTAGTCATCAAACTAATCAATGGTGACTATGTCGTTCTGAACCCAGATATCATAACACTATTAGAGCATGCCAACCAACTGATGGCCTAGTTACAATATCATCCCGATGTTACCCATGTCCCCCAATCACAAAACAGTTGAGCCGATGCCATGGCCAGCCCGACGACATCACTTTCAGAGCCTAAACAGGATGATTTGATTATCCGTGTGGCACACCGATGATTCATCTCCCCACTAACTCTGGACGATTTGATTAACAATGATCCTTACAAATGTCTAATTCTCATCACTTACCACCGGTGCCTCCACGTCAGGGCCCCCAGATCCCCCTGTCGTAGTTGTAGAGGTGACTCCCAACTATGGGACCCAATTTATCGAGTACCTCCTACATGATTGTCTCCCATCAGATCGAGGAGAATGTGAGGGAATCAGACATCTTACAATGTAATTTACACTCCAGAGTTCCCCCAGTGTTAAACAGATCCTCTACAAACATAGGATTGATGGATTCCTTCTTCATTGTATTAATGGGGGTGATATTTCTTAGGTTATGAAGGAGGTGCATTCCAGTTCTTGTGGGGATCATCACACCATGCCAAAACTATCTCACCAGATCTAAAGACTGGGGTATTTTTGGCCCTCCATGATCTATGACAGTATCGATTTTTCCATGTGGTGCCACACATACTTGATCCTTGTTAATAATGTGCATTGTCTGCCAGATCCTCTCCACAATACTATGCCCTGTTGGGCCTTTGCAGTCTGGGGACCTGATGTCGTGGGACCATATGCACTAACGATAGCTTGCTAGTGCAGGTTCATCTTGACCGCTACAGATCACTATTCCTTGTAGGTAGAGGCAGTTGCGCTCAAGGAGGTCAAGGACCATTATATCAATGAATTTGTGAGATCCAACATCATCAACTGATTTGGAGTCACTCATGTCATCCTCACCGATAGTGGGACCAACTTCGGTGCAACCAGGTTGATGAAATTGTATTCCAAGCACAAGATATGTTATAACCATACCTCCCATTATCACACACAGGCAAATTGGACGATCGAGGCATTCAAAAAAACCCTCACTATCATCCTGTAGAAAATTATTGGTTAGAATAAGAAGATTTGGTTGAAAATCTCCCCAAGGCCCTATGGTCTTATCAAACGACAACTCGTAATTCCACCCCAGTGACCCCATTTCCCTAGTGTACAAAATAAAGGTCGCCTGGAACATCGAGATTAAATTTTCATCATTATGCATAGATTTATAGGATCAAAAAAACCACATAAGGTAGCCGAAATATATCTGTTTGAGTTGGAAATGTTCGACAGGAAAAAGGATCTTGGTTTTCATAACCTGTAAAGGCATCAGAATAATATAGCAAGAGCATTCAACAATAAATTTTTCCTCCTATCTTTCTTGCAATGTGACATGGTGTTGGATCTCAGAACACCAATGAAACCTGGTAGGAATCCTCCCATACTAGGGCCTAAATGGGAAGGACCTTATAACTTTCTCAAGGTTTACCCCCATGGCATGTATTCCAAAGTTACAATGGATATTGACCTTATAAATCCTCCCACTAATGTCAAATTCCACAAGAAATACTTTTCCTAAGTCACTGGTCCTACATGAGCATATACAATCTCGTCCTACATTTCCTTCAAATATCTAGTCCTATATGACCTTAAAACATTCGTTCCTACATGACCTTAAATTGATTTGTCCCACATGACACTAAACTGCATTTATTCTCACATTATGTTCAACAATACCCCATCCCACGTGATATTAAAATGTGTGTTGTCCTACAGGACATTAAACTATATGTCCTCCTTCATGACATTTAGCTATATCTGGTCCAATATAGCCATAAACTACGACGTCTTCACAGCACGATGTTAAAACATGTGACCTGTCATGCATGACATTAAACTGCGAGCGACATATATACACTTATGTTCCAAGATCTACGGCCTTAAACTAAGATCTACCCATATCTATCATCCTTCAAGATGTTAAATAGAATCTCAATAACTACATGTTGCTTGATTCCCATCCTCATTGGATATGTATAAATTCTCAAAAGCTTATTCTAAGAGTCTATCTCCCAAAATCTTCTCATTTGACTACCCCTAGTCGTAGTTCCCTTGGAGGATCCCACATGGTGTTGCATATAACTCATTGTACCCACTCATATAGGGGGTATTATGATCGAACAATGTGATCCCTCTCATTGTTTTATCCTCCCATATCATCACATCATGATGTTAAACTACCTGTATCTTTAAGAACTACATTTGGATGGATTCCCATCCTCAAGGGATTCGTAGGACTTCTTGGATATTTTTTCTGTAGGCCCAGCCCCAAACTCCAAGGTCCCCCTTGGGTCAAAACACATGATTTGAGGTAGAATACTTCCTTCATTAATGTAGAGTTCATCATGACCACACCTTGTATTCCCGTACGTGGAAATCTATTCCTCTTTCGATATCCTACATGACCTTCAATTGCAGAAGCATATTCATTCTTCACACATCGCCTTTATTTGGGACATAATGATCATTCACATCCAAAAGGACCCATAAATGTCATGGATTGTAGGCCCTAGGGATCTCCTACCATTTACAGAAAACGTCCTCGAGAATCCCAAATGACATATTGATACATGTCCCTCGTTGCGAATATGGTCAGTAGTCAACACTCATTTGTCATTCCCATTTCAGGTTACATGATATGGATTTTGTGTTTAAAAAATGGTCAAAAACCATTCCCCATCGTCAGCACCACCCCTGTATATCCTGAATATTGGGTGTAGTGGTCCATTTTGTCTTATTATCCCTCCAAACATCTTTCTGTCTTGGTCAAGGGTGTTGATATGGTCAGGATCGACCTTGTCTGATCTCCTCCCCTCATTTTCATACCCATATTTATTGGGGGAAAGCCTAATATTATTAATTTTTTCCCACATCAATCTTTGATCATGTGGTATTAGGAGCTTTGGTATGGGAATACCCGCATAAGGGGTCATGTATCTATCGATGCCTATGACTTCTAACCTCAAGTCCATCGACCTTTTCGGCCCCAAGCCCATGTTCTAATTTTGGATTATGCGGTGTGGTATGGGATTATGTCCTCATTCGCATCGTACTATTTTTTCAATTCCAAACATATCCTATTGATACATACCTCCTTCATCTACCATCTTTTCCATTAGAACAGGTCCCACCATGCTACGCCTGTCCCATCTTATTGGTTCTAATCATCATTCACATCCAAAAGGACCCCTGAATAGCATGAATTATTTTCCTAAGGTCTATCCTACCATTTTGGGCCAACTCCCCTGAGGATATTCAGTGAAAAATTGATATAATTCCCGTGTTCCGAATATGGTCATCATTCGATGCTAAATTTTTTCACCAATCCTTTGTCACTCATTACAGACACTATGTTGTGAACATTTTCAAATCGTATCCTCGATCATGGTTGTCGGTTTTTGGTCTCCCACATAGTAGGCATGATGATTCACCCATTCCACTCATATTTCCCATGCACATGACATTAAATTGGGCACTTATAGTCTGAGCTCAGTGACCATAAACAAAGATCTACAATGTTCTTTCCAAATTACAATAAAATACATGGCATTCCATGAACTATTTTGGACTTGATTCCTATCCTCCTGGGATAGGTATGAAAAACCAGACACTTTGTATTCGGGTCCATGCTAGGTTCATCTCCCCTTTATCTAGGCCACCTGGTCTGAATTCTCCTTCAGAATTATGAATCACATGTAATATGTGGTCTTATGTCCCCATTCACGTCAGGTTACTTTTTATGTCATACACATTCTCTAAAAACTCTTTACCGCATGATGTTAAATTGCACGACGTCTTCAAAACTATGTGTGGATTGTTCCCACCCTCATGGGATACGTAGGACTGCCTAAACATTTAGTCTTCGGGTCTCGCCTTGTTTCCTAGAAACCACCTCATCTCTTTGGACCCCTGGCCCGAGTCCTTCTAGATGGTGGGTGTGCGGTGTTGTATGGTCTTATTTCTTCATACATGTTGGGTTTTTAATAGATATTCCACATACCTCCCCTCTATTTGGATGTTCACCATTTTTTCTAGGAGCACTCTAGTTCCTTACATAGAGTGTTGGATTCTACCTAGAAATGAACTCGACCATTTTTCGGGAATCATGTTCCCCTTCCTTTGGTATTTGATCATCCTTCACATCCAAAAGGACCCCTAAATGGCATGGATTCTTGGCCCAAGGACTCTCCTACAATTTCATGACAATGTCATCAATGATTTCGAATGAAAAATTGATACAAGTCCCACGTTGTCAATATTGTCAGTGGTTGACACTCATTTGTCATTCCCATTTCAGGTCACATGATATTGATGATGTGTTTCGAACATGGTCTACAATTATCCTCCATCATCACACCACCATCATCACACCCTAAATTTTGGTCACATGATTCAATTCCTTTTCCACTCCATCATGTCCATGTGGAATTTTGACACTCTTGGGGATATCACTTAGTGCTTGTTTGCGTGTTAGGAGGACAAGCCATGGTGAGGAGTCATCCGAGGATCCACACTATTGTCCCCCTTTCATGAATTCCAAGTGTTTCAAAGACCTTATTAACTTTTATATCCCACATCTATCATAGCTCAAGTGGGATTATGTATTGGATCAGGGTTTGCACTCGTTTGGAAGAGTTTCGCTTCACTATGGTCTGAGCTCTAAGACCTTAAACCAAGATATCCCTCTTTGTCCTTTCCATAAGGCAAAACTCGCAGAACTACGTACATCATGATTCCCATTATCATTCGATATGTAGGAATTATCTATAATCTCTCCTTCGGTTCTATCTCTGGTTCCACTAATTACCTCCTCTGTTCAGCCTTTGGGCCCTGACTTTCATGTGATTGCGTGGTGTAGCATGTGTGGTCCCATGTCCTCATTCACGTTGGGTTCATAATAGCCACGCCATGAACTCCATTCTAGGAGCTAGTATATCTTTCCCCTCACCTAAAAGTCATTAAACTACACCCTCAGAACTATGTATGGCTTGATTCCCATCTTCATGGGATACGTAGGAACACCTAGACGATTCGTCCACAGGTCTATCCCCATATTCTCTGGCCTTATCTTGCCTACTGTTTATTCCTCATAATTGCATGTGGTATTCTATGGACCTCATCCCCATTCACATCGGTTATTCCATATCATGGAATGCACATCCCCCCTCCCATGCAGGGTTTGGTCATACCATGTGACCCTAAACAATGAAGTTATTGTCCTTGCCTCATGACGAAAAATAGCACTGTATTGTGAAGTCATCGCTCAAGTGGATATCATGTTTTGTATATTTTATCCACCATACCATTTTCAATGCATGTATATGGCATGATTATTGTGGTGATGCCTAGATTCTCTATCCAAGGTTTGTCTCTTCACAAAAAAAAAACACACAAACCCATCCTAATAAAAATACATGATCTATAAAATGTTGCTTCTTTTGGTGTGTCGGTCAGACCCACATGCAAACATTGTCCCTGGAATTGGTTCCCTACTACGACCCTATTATAACTATTCATGGCATGATTCTCACCCATATGGGATACGTAGGAATTCTCGAACATTTCATCTTCAGTTCTAACCCCATGAATCATAAATACTACACATATTTTCAGCGCCTTAGCCCGATCTATTTTGGGAACATGTGGTGAGGTGGGTTCCTCTTGGGCACTCATTCACTTTAGGATATGTACCACATGATGTATTTTTTTTCAGGGTAACCACATCCACAACACATGACTATAAACTACAGCTTTATCCAAAACAAGTTCATGTCACCCCACGATAGTCATGGGATCCACCAATTTTCTCACCAGATAGGATTTACCCTTCCAGTGTTGGTCTTTGACCATACATTTCCTAATAAATATGTTTTTGTTGATTATAATGTGTATGGGATAAATAGAGACAATCGTGCCTTTCACCTTGGGCCCATCCCCAGGGTCATTTACCCTTTTGGATCCTCAGCCTCGATCATGGTCTAGGCAGTATGACCTTAATACAATATGCACCATCCACACTGTACGATGTTTAAAAACATGTCCATCATCCTCCATGGTATGGAATAAAACTACAAGGAATTCTAGGTCGTTAATAGGGAGGTCCCTTTTAGATGAAATTGTGATCTCTGATTAGACTGATGTTCCCACGTAATGGGATTTCTCCACGGTGGCATAATTTCAATATTGTTATATTCGATTCGAACAACCCATTACTATACCCCAATGCTTTGTGTATCCTTTATTTGGACCCTCATTCTATTTCACATCTAAATGAACCGCCATGAAGTACGAACGCTCAGCCTATGGATCACCTACTGTTCTGGGCCAACATTTTGAAAGACTAATGGAAAACACTTTGAGTCAGGCCCCTTGTTTCAAACATGGTTAGCGGTCAGCCCTTATTTTTGTCCCCATATTAGGATAACACAATAGGGATTTTGTGTTTTAAAGACGGTAAACATTTATCCTTCATTTTCACGCCACCTACATGGTATTCTTAATTTTGGTTATCATGATTCACACTTTCCACTCCCCTGTGATCAGATTGATTCTAACAACCCTAGAATTATCCTACTCGTGCACCTGAGCACACTGGTAAATTGGAACTTTGACTTTTCTAAGAACTTCATCCTCCAGTCATGCCTCCCTTTTCCTCCCATATGTCTGGATTGGTTCTTTAAACACTAGATGCCTGAAACATGGTCGACACTATCATATTGGGATGGATTAATGAGGTAGTCATCCAGTTTTTATACCATCGTGCCCGACCCACGAGAGCACATGGATTGATCACTGGATATTTCACGAATGTAAAATATGTTTTTTAGACTAAAACAAATAACGTAATCCCTGCATGCATCTAACATAAACACATAAACCATGAAATTATTTTTTAATGTTTACAAGAATTATAGCACCCAAGGATTGGACCCTCCCAAGGATGAGTTGACTTAGTTTATAGAGCATTCCAGATCTTCCACTCTTTGTCTTGTGGCGTCCATGATCTGTTTTCTCCTTTTTACTTCCCACTCCACCTCGACATTGATGGGGTGTAGTTCTTCGACCATGATATAGGCCCACTCATCATCATTTCAGATGAGATCCATCTCCTCAGAGGCTTGCTTATTTTTTCCATCATCATCTACTAGATGGGCCTTTAATCGCAATATAAGACCATATTGCACGTTGATAAAATTTGGAATACTAATCCGCCCCACCCTTAGCTATTGGACCGCATTTTCTTCGTCCTCGAGCCTCTTGATGTTCACTAATTTTGTATTCTTCTATATTTCACCAAGGCCACGATCATACTCATAGATTTTCTCCACCATGTGGTTTGGGATGATCATATGAGGACTCTAGGTATCCACTCCCCCAGTTTATAGTTATCAAAATTGGTACCAAAGCCTCTACATCTGGTTTATCCATTTGACTTTGGGGGTCTCCCCAATTTAACGCTTGATCAACCTCAAGGACCGACGACAGACAATTTTTCTATCCTACTCAACAGAGGATGTCTCATACTAGTATACAGGGTCAGTGTGCTCATATGTATGGTATGGCCCCTGGAACCCATCAACAGGGTCATCATCGAGTGTCTGATTTGGTAGTTCAGGACCCATGTCATATGATTGACCCCCATTGTCGAATTCCACCTCGATGTTTTCAACTGCGGTTCTTCTGACAGTCACACCTATGATCAGGAGCACTACAGCTTGGTCAATATTAGCATCCAATTCCACAACCACCAGTGTTCCCCTCATAAAGGAAGTTCTAGGAGCTCGAGCAATCCATGCGATGGCAGCCCACACCATTTGAATAATTGTGCATATAAAAGGGCACGTACATCAGTTGACCTAATAAATTGGTGACAATTATAATTTCTATAATGTAGACTCACAGATATCGAATATTAGTTCCCTATCACGAGTTGTTACTATTGGAAAACTGAGTAATGGCCCTCCATATAATATTTGGATGCCTGAAAACTATGTAATAACCACCCTGGGTGTCACAACCTCGAAAAGCATAGTAATCATTGTCACTGCGGGAGTAGGTCCCAAAGTTCCCGTAGGTTCATCTACTATTAGACAGTTGTTTGGATTTCATATGACGACCTCTTACATAGTTCAGATATTAGTTATTAAGTCCTATATAACCTAGATGAATACTTTAGAGAAGTGGTATAGGATTTTACCTCATGGGCCTCTTCGAACTCTTCTAACTCCGGGCCTGACTCACTGACCTAACCCTCTTCTAGAGGGATCCCCCCACCGGCCTCCTCCACCCAGGGGGACTCATCTAATTATTTTGGTTGAGATAAGGTCCCTCTCAATTTAGTAGCCGACAATAGTGATGGGAATGTTCGGTCCAGGAAAACTTTTATGGGATTCGTCATTGGACAGGGAGCACCATGGGAGTCCATGAAGTCCTAAATCACGGCTAGTTACTGCTCCCCCACCACATTAGATAATGCGAAGCTAGACCTGATAGGATCGATCTTGAGAATATTCTTCCTGTGATGGTTCTAATGGTGCCATATGTCAGACAGTTTGAGGAATTTTATGTTGACATCTCAGATGTCCCAAGCCTTTGGAAGAGAGCACTATTCAAAATGAATATGTGGTGTAGTCGCTTCCCAAGATCCCAGATGGTTATCCTACGAAACCCCCTGGGCGGCCTCCCCTCCGGATGACTCTACTCTTATGGGATTGTCAGGTCCGCTGTTTTCACATCCCAATAGAACGGTGTGAGTCTCGCTGCCATTGTATCCCTGTCATAAAGAGATGTCCTTGCTGAATAATGGTCCCGACCTCAAGGTTGGGGAGGCACCCCATCACTAGCATGAATGGTAATCTACTTCAACATCTCCACTAGCAAGACCGCCTCCTTGATCTTAGCATACTTCATCACCAACCATAGACTAGTATGTGAGTACATAACTGATTCTGCAACTTCCCATCCCCCCATATGAACATGAGCCACTGATTCCTCATCACACATGGGTGATCCTCATGGCTCATCCCCATGTAAAACCTCGGGGTCATACGAATCTTGCACACGAATTGCCTTGTGAAGCTGTGTGGGGATTACGACTCACATTGAGACTATTGGTCATCCCACGCCACCAAGACTCCACCTAGAATGTCTAGAAGGTAGGCCTGACAATCTTGTGTTCCCTAGAATTCATCTATGAAAAAACTTGTGGCAATGGTAATAGGTAGAAATTGTACTCGTCCACCTTCCAAACCTGGCTCGACACCAACAGTGGGGTCATCATGGTCAGAATGCTCCCCACTGCATTCCGAATAGTCGGGCAGAAATTCTATCATGGAAGATAAATGGGGTTTGGATATTCATATATATCCCATAAATGTGCCATTATCAACGCATAAATAAGGTTTAACAGTTGGAATATCCTTTTTGGCTTCATCCCTTCACTAATGTTCCAAAACACCTTATAGATCTTGGCGAGCATTGAGATCTGGAGGTTGAACTGCTACCCTATCACCTACATAGATTCCATAATGTACTTTCTCTATCACACACCCATGTTCATATATCTTAGTAGATTGATCCATATGCAAATAAGAACTGAGATGAACATAGCCTACCTAACAACCAGTTTCTACTTAGTATTGTTGCCGAATCCCCATGTCTTAAATTGACTATCCTCTATGAGCTTCCAATATTAGGGCTCCTTGCCTGGAATAATCCCATTCAGGTAGGTCCGAGTCCTACCATAAAACTGTCCATCTTCAGGGGAATTATGAAATTGTTTGAAGAATTGTTTGAAATGGACTTCCCTCATCAACTTCTTGTCCTCCCTCGACAGTAGTCCCATCAATTCTTTTGGAAGTTACAACATCTTCTCCAGGTCCTTCCATGAATTCACGATAGGGAGGAACTCTTCATACATTTCCCCCATTATTGGGACCCTTGAGATTTTTCCGCATGTCTCATATTCTAATGTTGACCTCCCTATAGGGCAAATGGAAGGTGTTGGTCCTCGACGACCAACTGCTCAATAGCTCTGGCATGAGCTTCTTCGTTTGGTACATATAGGATTTGAAGGCCCATGTCGCATCATAGAGGCCCACTATCATAATATCTACCATGAACTCATTGCATGAGGCACAAACCCAACAGGCCTAGGCCTAATCATCCATGAATTGTTCGCCCTAGCTCAAATCCCACTCATTGGTCCACCCCTTCCCTATGTTCCCTAGGGCCACCATTAAAATGGTGTGGTATAGTGGGGGAGATGTCTCCATCTTCAATTCCTTCTATTAAATGTTATTCACATTGCTATAAAGGAAATCATTGTTGACAGGTTTGATGTCCTCCCATGTATGGGCGTCAGCCGCCCTGAACCACTGGCGCTGGCACAATGTGCTCCTAATCCAGTTGGCTGAGTAAACCCATCATTCATCAAGAAAGAATATGTCATCCCTTAGTTCAAAGTCATACAGAGGAATCCTTGTCACAATGGGTAATTATTTAGGTTCTCTAACAGAAACTCCACCATTGACTCGTGGTCTGAATGGCTCCGTACGTATTCCATGATACCGAAGCCATTCTGCATTTCTTCCATCTATGCAGTATTTGCAAGGACCCATCTAGAAGCATCCTCGTGTGCCATTAAGTTTTCAATGTTTTTGATTTTTTGTTTTAGTTCACGAAAATCATTCGCAAATCTCTTTCGTGGAGCTCAGCCCTAGAAAGTGGTAACGGAGCCATGACCCCAATCTGGCAGACACAATTTTCGGAGTGCACAATAGCTGAATTGGAGGACTCGTTGTGTTCTGGGTAGAAGAAAGGCCCAATTCTCTAAGAGAAATCATAGATCATGCAAAGCATTGTGAATCAAGAGAACAATCACCAAAACATGGAGATTAGGAAGGATAAAAGAGATGTCAACCTCCCCTAATTATAGGCAATGTCCCCCTTTTCTCTTCGCAGTGCACTTGGCCATGGTGAGCTTCACAGTGCTTTCAACATGGGCTTCACCTCTCCATATCATTACCCTCCTTCACGAGCTTCCTCGGAAATTGGCCTAAATATTTTGGTGACTGACCCTCATACATAGACCCTAATTTTCTTCTCAATTCCAAGTATGTGGGGGGGGGGGGGGATTTGTTAGCACCAAAAATATGGGCGGAGGAATATAAAGTGAATAGAAAACATCCTCTGTAGAGGATGAATTGTGAATCCTATTCGGGGAACCCATAAGCACCATGCCATTTGCGTATCCCCGTAGCACCGTAGCCGACACGAAGCCTCCACCTATTCAGGTGCCACATAGTAATGAGGCGGGAGGCTCTAGGATTCGAAAGACTTTTTGTGAAGCCGTCATGGAGTAGCATGATGGGAGGCTCTGTGGTTATGACAAAGCACCACCTTGCTTCCCATCAAGCGATCCCTGCATCATGCAGCAACGTGCCTATAAATACCTGGCTCCCCTCAAGCCCAAAAGATATCCTTTCTGAAATTTCACATTCTCATCTCTCAAACTGAAATACAGCTTTTACTCTGAAAAAATTATTCTCTTCATGGTACTTGAGAATCGTGATGTGCCTTTCCTTTGGCTTAAACTCAACCCCTCTTCATGAAGGGATGCCCTTCGCGAAGACCACGGGCCTTCGCAATGGAAGCAGATCCCTAATGGGACACAGGTCTTCAAAAAGAATGCATGCTTCAAAAATTACCTTCCATGAACATTTAAACAACATTCTAAGCTAGGGACACTTTTCTACATGAGAAACACTACTTTGCAGTGCTATTCTTTGAAAGGTACACTTGCTTCGTGAAGTCCTACTCAACGAAAGCCTTTCTTCTTTGCGAAGAACTCTCCATATGCACCTTAAACCAATGCCCAAGCTAGGAAACTCCACTTCATGATGAATACCCCATCGGAAAGTCCATCCACTACAAGGAGCGCTGGTGCTTCACAACATCCTTTCATATGAACCTGTTTCCTTCGAAAACCCATCTCCCATGTGTCCCGCCTCGCTTGCATGAAGTGATCGAAAGGTCACTTGGGTGGTGCATCATGTTTCATTTCTCAACCACACACTTCTTCGCATAGGCACACTAATGGATATTTCTTCATCACATATCCAGGATCACCTGGCCCCCCAATGTATCACTCCACAACACTTCCAAAGAATGGAATTTCTGGTCCCTTCCATTATCCAAGGGTTGAAGTGCACCGGTTATGTATGTGCAAGGCATTGCAGAGAGAACTCGCCTCATCTGAGAAGCCAGAAATTAAACTTCCAAGCACCATCGTCCTCATCACATGACATTAAACCATGTCTTAAACCCATACATTACATCGGGGATCCCCATCTCAGACATTTTTTACTCCCACTCGTCTCCCCGAGAGTGAGATCTTCCTCACATGGATTGAGATCCTCTTTGTTGGAGCAGCACCTATCTGTGGGGTAGGGAAACCATCTTGGTGTAATCCCCTATACTATTTTGCATGAGGCACCTCTACCTCATCCCTCTTTGTATGGGATTTGTAACCATTGGGCCTCCACCCTAGAGTATGTCCCAATATCCATCTCCATGGTCCGCTAATTATGCGTAAGCCCCTGTTTCCTCTTTGGGCCGCTAACCATGCCTAATCCCTCAATCCACTTCCCATATATTCACCTTTCATGACGTGATCATCAGGTTTTTTTAGGCTCTTTTTTCACACACTGAGCATGACTCACATGGGATTAGAGTAAGTATTGACTATGAAATCCTTTCAAGGAGTCCTAGAGTGAAATCCCCACATCAATTCTAAATGACATGAAATTTGATCCTTGTCTCCAAGAAAATAAACGTAGGAAGCCTCCATGAGGTTCAAGCCCAACACCAATGTCACCATCATCCTCATAATGGTTCACCTTCATCTTGCATGATGTTAAACTATATGACACCCTTCCGAACTCTATAGAAATTGATCCTTGTCTCCTAGATAGGGTACATAGGAAGACTCTCATAGGTTCAATCCAAACACCAAGATCATTGTTGTCCACATGATGGTTCAACTTTGTCCCTCATGAAGTTAAACTGTATCACACCCTTATGAGCTATGTGAACTTTGATCCTTGTCTCCTAGACAGGGTACTTACGAAGCCACCTGGAGCTTCAATCCCAACACCAACACCACTGTCATCCTCATGTTGGTTCACCTTCATCCCATATGACAATAAACTGTATCACCCACTTCTGAACATCATTGGATTTGATTGTTGTATCCTATGATGGATATGTAAGAAGCCTTTCTAAGGTCCAACCCCAACCTTCGGGAAGCCAATGTGATCCTCGTGTAGTGGTAATCAATAGTAAACTCATCCAGTGGTAAGATGTTTTGATCCAATCCAGTGGTGATCCTTTTTGAATCTCATCCAGAGGTAAGACGTTGGAAACCCAACCAGCGGTAAGCTGTTGTGATCCCTATCCAGCGGTAAGATTTTTACAACCCATCTAGTAGTAATTCGTAGTGACCCCATCTAGTAGAAAACTGTTGTGACTCTAAAATAGTGGTATGCCATTAGAACCCCAACTCGTGGTAAGCCATTTTGATCCCCATCCAGTGATAAGCCATTGTCAACCCCTCTAGCAGTAAGCCATTGTGACCCAACCCTGCGGTAAACTGCTGTGATTCTCAACCAATGGTAAGTTGTTGGAACTCCAACTAGTGGAAATCCATTGTGATCTAGATACAACGGTAAGCTATGGTGAAACCATCTAGCTGTTCGCCATTATGACCCTATCCAGTGGTAAACCATTGTGATTCTCAACTAGAGGAATGCCATTGGAACCTCGACCAGTGGTAAGCCCTTGTAGTCAACTTTTTTGGGACCCACATCTTTGGTCCACCACTGTGAAATCAGGCCAAATCTCAGGCTTCTGACCACATGTATGCCCCAATATGTCGTCTGGTCATTTTCCTCTGCGTACACCCAGATTCCATACCCCATCGTGAACTATGTTTACTTCGATTCCCCACCATGAGGATATGTTGGAGGTGTCTTCGAGGATCAACACCAAAATCACCACCATCCTCACGTCAGTTCGGTCTCATTAACCATCCACTTCACCTAGCCATCCATATCCATCCTGATCCATATCCATGCTCCCACATCCTAGTGAGATCGCATCATCCACATCCTCAATTCTCCTAGTGTTAATCAGGTATCTAACCCCACCTTATCCCCAACATCAGTGTTCCCCTACTGTGGTTTCACCCATCTAATCCACTCCTATCATTATACCGATCAGTCAAATCCAACTCTACCAAAAGTTATACTGGTGTCATACCCTGTGTTAAACATAGAAAGATGAGGAAATCATCAGAGACATGCATTTGGAATATATTTCCCCACAATCGATGTGGGATTCCTCGGGCTTCCATGCCATCGAGAAGCCCTATCATAAGAAGAAAAAACTCAGATGCATTAGTATTCTAGCATCCTGACATTCTAGTGATGTACAATGTGGCTACTCCCCAAACCGAAGGTTTCTGTCTAGACTAGACCCCTTGGAATGTCCTTATAGAAGTAGTGTAATTAACCGGTGTTCATGATAACATGGTACCAAGAAGAGTTTTACAAACAATATCTTAAGTCTATAAGGGATACCAAGACTAGGTGATGAGTTTCGTGAGGGAATCCACAAAAGGAGAAATCGATATCTCATCATCCTGTTTAGATTAATGAGAACAAGTTACTGAATATGTGTTATATGCTTCCCTACTTTGGAAAGAGGGAATGTGTGGAAACAATCAGTACATCCTCTTCCTCCAAAAATGGATGGATGTGTGTGCCCCGACGAAAGTGTTAGAAACATTGTGATTGATTCCTCCATTTTAATAATTACTTATGGATCATTATTCTAAAGTATCAAAATAATACAAATGTTCTTACTTAGATTAGAGTATGTCACTTTTCTTTTTAACTAAAATGTATATTTTAAATAAAAAGACACAATTAGAGTCATACCGTCACACTGTTCATCGAATTAATGTGTGTCTGATTCCTATACATCAAAAATGTCTTATGAATTATTTTTCTAATCTATAAAAACAATTTAAACATATTTAATTGGTTTTTAGTATTTCACTTTTCTTTTTTTCCAAAATGTAATCATAAAATGAAAACATGCACTTTTAGTCATACCGGTCACATCTTGTGTCATTTTGATGTGATACTAATTCCAATATGTCACTAAAGACTTATGAATTTTTTTACAAAATTATGAATAAAACAAGATCACATTTTCTCTATTTTCAATAAGTGGGATACATTTTAATGTCAAATGTCAATTTTAAACCAATAAGATACACATTGAGTCATTCTAGGTACAACATGTATCATATTAAGGTTCAGATGATTTCTACATGTCATAAATTATTTATGGATTATTTTTTAAAATTATTGAAATAATATGATTTTGTTTCTTGGTTGTTGAGTTTGTGACATGTGTTTTAGAACTGAAATGTAAATTTAAAACAAAAAACATAAACTTCGATTCATACAAGGCAAAAATGATGAGAAAATAAATTAAATATGTAATAGGAAGCCACCTTTTCACAATGTCTATATACATTATAACACCGGGTACACTTCCCATTTTTTATCAAAAAAATCTATTTCCACTTGTGAAGATGAGGATTGTCGATAGTTTTAGCAGTACTAAAAAAATAAAAATAAGCAATGGATTAATAAATATTTTAAATGGAATTATAATGATATTCAAAAATTCATCTTCATGGATTATATTTTATTGATGGAATATAAAATATTTCATAAATTCAAAATCAAAATAACTATAATATTTTCCATCGGCTTATTTTGAACACTAAAAAAACATTTGGAAAAATGTGTGATTTTTTATAGGGAAATATTATTATACATACAGTATTAATTGTACAATTTCAGAAACCTATATGCTTCATGTATTAATGTACTATCCTCATGATATGATTTTTATGATATTTAAACACCACCCTATCATAAAATAATTTTCATTAAAAAAGAATGTAAAATTTATAACTTGAATATTATTTGTATAATGTTGCATGTAGTGTATTAAAAATTGTGAAACATTATCAAATGTGGTCGATTTTTTGGGTATCAATTAATTGAATCCAAAAATAAATCTTTGGAGTATCCAAATTTACAACAATGAGTAACCAATTCTACCTCAAAAGGTATAAGTAAGGAAATGAATGAAAATATATTTTATATGATTAAACTATATAATTCTTCCCTTGTATTATTGGTTTTAAGAAGAGTTTGTCCTTTGTATGTTTTCCTTCAAACAATTTGGCCAATATATCCTCAATTTCTTCAATTTTCATTGGATTGATATTCAATTCCTATGTAGAAATGATGTGATGACTAATGAGTCCTGATTTATGTTCATAGAGTTTCCCCCTTAAATAGTATTCATATAAATGCCTTTACTGTACCTAAATAGTGTTTAGTGATAATTAATATAGTATATCAGCAATTAGACATAGAAACCCTGAAAAACAGATAATGTATAAATTTATAACTAAGATACCTAGAAATCCATGCTTGCGAATTTCATTGACATTCTCAAGATCAATATTGTTTGTAATAGCCTTATTTATATATGTTCATCATAATCAGTTACATTCATAACAAAATTTTCTAATGTTGTATCTCTATGATCCTTTAATGTTAATAAATGTTGATGTTGAACATGCAAGCTAATTGTACATAATGAAGTTCATTTTGATTGGTTTTTTTATCCTTAGATCATTTTGATTCGTCCTTAATTTTTAGCCATGTTCTTTGTTTATATATAATAACATTCATCTATTTAGAAATTTTATCTTTATTTTTAATGGTTTTTAGTGATAATAAATTGGAAATGAATTCATCCTTGTCGATATGATATTTTACAAGATCAAAGATCAATGATTAAAATTTTCCAATATCTTGATTGAAAATATTAATATCCTCATCATCATGTTTAATAGGTAGCTCAACGCTCGTCTCATGCAATATGTTAATCCCCAATATCACATGACCAATCAAAAGTTTTCTACTGTCAAGATTATCTACTTGGATATTGAATTTATTTGCCCTCAAAATAAGGTAACTGGTGGGCGTAGATAGATATAAATCATAATAATTTTCTCCCTGTCTAATATTTATATTGGAAATGTATCACTATCTCCTAACTAAAATTTAAAACAATCATTTATGGGAATGTTCCTTAATTCTTCTAAGACAACTATTTGAGGGGAATGGATCACCTAAAAGATGTGGGGGGGGGGGGGGGTGGGGAGTTTCCCTCGGTGGTTATTCGTGTATTGTTTCTTCTTTATGATTTCATCCCATTACATTTTCTAGTAACTCTGACTACAATTTAAATTTTTCATTAAGAGAATATAATAGTTCCCATAACTATTTCATTTTCTTATCTATACACCCATATTCATTTCTATTCTAAAAATATGTTTGGGGTGACACCCCAAAACCCAAAACAATGATGTGGCTATACTATTCTAGCTTCTTCAAGGACATTGATGGTAAATATTCATCCAGTGATGACGATGATGATTCATGTTTCCAATTCAGATAATAAATATATGTAAATAAGTAATAATATTTATGTAATACTAATTTAATGAAATTTTTTATTATGACATAAATAAAAATTATTTTCACACATACAATGTGTTTTCATCAAATAGTATCCCTTCTTTATTTACAAGTTCCAAATTCTATAAAACATGATGTGTGATGGAAGTTAATTTGGATTTGGATTCATCAATCCCCTTACAAAAAAGGAACATAATTATGTTATTTTTTCATGTCACAGAAAATTATTATGGTAGATTTAAAATGTGTACCATTTTTTCATGTGAATAGTACCCTATCATTACATTACTATAGAGGTACATTGGTTTTACTACCTATTTTTTATTTTCATCACCAAATTTATATTTTATTATTTATAAATTCTTAATCAAAGTGATTAAATCATATATTTTCAATTGATGTATTACTAGTCATATTGCACCCGAAAAAAATTCCTCATCATGAGGACTAATAAATGCATCCAACACATGGTTGTTTATCTATTGTGCAGACATTTGTGGTGGGGGAAGGATTATTTTCCCTTCAACATCATTGAGATGAAACATTGTAAGAATTTCTTGAAAGCCTCTATATGAATTTCTGGTGAGCATTGATTAAAATTTCATTTGTCTTACAACCACTATAAAAGTAATCTGCACGGGATACTGAAGAGTACGTGAACATTTAATTATTATTTGTTAGTAAAATAAAGAAATTATATCATAATTTTTCACTAATATATTCCCAAATCAATGTCTTAGGTATGAGATCAACATTATTCCATGAATATAAGTCAATCATCATACCAATGTGAGGGGTGATCAAATTATAACTATTGAATATGGTCATTATACGGTTAAATGGTAGTCTACATGCATTCTGTCTAACCTTGAATTTGACACCTTCATTTTTTGACATAATAATTTATGCTAACACTATCACACTGCAACACTGATATTTTTTGGGACCTCTATTGTTCAACACCTACCATTTCCTTAGATTCCACATTTCCAATAAGTTATTCCAATGGACTGGTTGCATCAACATGTGTAGAAAATTTTATTCTCTACATTTAGAGCACCTGCATATTGAGAAACCTATTGTTCCTTAGTATTGGGAGCATCATCATGTGCAGAAGTCATTATCTATAGAAGTGATGGAACATTTTATTTATATTATATAAATGAAGTATTGAAAAAATAATAATATGATGTAAAATAATGTATATTATTAAAAAATATTACATGATTATTGAACTCTATTTTTTAATGAAGTGATTTGACCCCTATATCGAGTATCCAAATACCTTCATTGTGGTCTCCTCTGACACACAAGACCTCATATACGTTGTGAGAACTGTGTAATGATTGTGATATCCCTATTAAAGGATCATTCTTAGTTGAATTGATATCTAACTCTTAAGTGGGTTTTTTGATAAAAAAATGGACATCTTTCTGTTTATGGGATCTAGATCATAAAATACTTATACTACCAATGAATATATTATGAATGGTTTATCATTTTACCCATCCTTACTAAAATACACATTCACAAATCCGAATTCATCTATTTTAACAACTCTCCTATTATCAACGCACTTGCATTGAAAAATCGAATCTTAGAATGTTATATAATCTAACTCCCATATATTTTGATGATCCCAATGTATAAAATAATCATTTAAATTTGATTTCAATCCTTAGTACTAGATGCATACATCACTTTCTCCATAAGTTTAACTCTACTTTTTTTCATGGTACTATAGTAATAATGTTAATTTTTATAAAACATATAACCATTGATTACATAATTATTATAAGACAATACATACTAACTTGGTCCTATAACTATCCATCAATGTTGTTATAAAATAAAATCTGTATTTTCAGCAACATCCACAAAAATATAGTCCTGAAACCATCCTAGAACTGTTTATTCTATGTATTTGATATCCAACATTCATCCCTTGATGGATTTAAATGACTAAAAACTTTTTTTTGGGTTCTTACATATGGGTAAACCTATAAACCTTTGTGAAAAAGGAAATGGTGGTATTAATCATGATTTTTAATATTGATTGTGAAAATATCTTTTCCAAGAATTTCCTCCACCCAAAAGAAGCTTGGTGTGATGAGATTTTGGTAGGCAAATGCTATCCACACCAGATAGGTGGTTGGTACATAATTAAACATATACTTAAAAAATATATCACTCAACAATACAAACTTTTGGACAACATTGATTATTGATATACCCTTTAAAAATCACCATATTAATAAGGTACATCCATCTATATTGTGCAGGACCCCATAGTCTAATATCTCTTACAAAGTGAACTATTAGGTGAATCATCATATCAAAGAATTCCATGAGGGAATAAAATCTCCATGTCAAATAATATGACAAAAATTTCATTTTCCATTGTTGCACATTTTCTTAGGTCTATAACATTGCTGCATATAGATTTGGAAAATAAATATACATTGGTTACGTTATGATGTACATTATTCGAAAAAAGAAACATAAAGAAACTTGCATTAGATATTGTATAAAAATGTGAAAGTCAAAATATTTTAGACCGTTCAACATTAAATCAATCGTTGACATGATACTATTGATAATAAAAGAATACCCAAAATAAACCTTTACATCATTCAATAATTTGTAAAACTGATATATCTCTTTCTTGGAAATATTGTAAGTAGCCGATGAATGATATTCTATTTTTCACCCTTCACTGAATCTAACTTTTCAGGTATTCCCTTGTCAGTAAAGTTCAACCTATCTTTAATTACATCCTTCATTTCTCAAGAGAATATGTAATTTTCCAATGACACAATCACCTGACTTGTTTTTCAACACACATGACATCAATAAAATACAAAATTTACCAGAAATTATATTTTGGTAATTCAGAAAAAATGATCACCTCTTCGAACCAATTTTTGTAATGTTTTTTGAAAAATATTTACGAGCATTTGTGTCCATAAATATTACTTTCTAAAATAGATGATAACCTTTTAGTGGAGACGGTGTTATATGTTCATCCAATCTCATATCAAAATATGTCATCCAATAATGGTTCTTATGTTATCGGGGTATAAATCTTCAATGTCCTAGAAACACAGTCGTTGATGAATTTTTCAACCTAATTGACCTTATACCTTGTTCACAAATGGGACAGTCTTGAGTTCCTTTAATGCATTATACTAATAAAATTTTGAATGTTGGAAAGTCATTTATCATCCCATACAACATGGATCCCTATGTAAAATCTTTATTACTATTAGAATCATACAATGTAACACATAAATCCCACAATAATTAAAAAACATTGATAAATGCATCTAAATAAACATCAATATCATTACCCAGTTGTTCTTGTTCTTATATAAGAATATAAAACATAATGTATTTTCATTTCATTCATAACAATGATGGAAATTTATAATTTACCCACATAATAGGACACGTACAATGTCTGATGATTGGAAAACCAAAATGAAATACTCCATCTGTGGAATGTGAAAGATGAATATTTACCGGCTCGTTTCCAAATTCAGGATACTGGAGATCAATTCTCTTTCACTAATGAGAGCCTACCAGGTGATGATGTTTCCCATATTTATTTCTTGTATCTGTGTTCCACATTAATTGTCTTGTAATATCCTCACTTATATATAGGTTCCTAATATTTGGAATGATTGGAAAGTAACACAATTCCTTCGTAGGAATCAATTCATCTTTCTTGTCTCAATAAGAACGACACTTGAAGAAATTTTAAGTGATTTTTAGTCCTTATGAAATATTATACATTCATTTGGATAGGCATGTATTATTTCAGAGATCATATCCATTGAAAAAAACATTTGTTTGGTGTCATATGTTTGAGAAGGATGCTCGTTATCTTATAGCCACATATCCTCTAAGAGAGAATGTAATTCAGTGAAACTCGTGTCACTCTATCCACTCCCATATTTTAAATTTTAGAGCTTTAGTGTGGATGAAAATGTTGTATGTTTAGTACAACTAGTATACAATGGAAACTTTGTACAACTCTAAAATTCTCAAACAATTATGGATAATCTCAATGGGCATCTTTAGATTTCATTTTCATTTCCTCAATACGATCTTCATAATCATTCACACCTCCAATCACACCCTTGATACAGTCTTCATCAAGGTCCATACTTCTAATCATATCATATAATCCATAAAATATAGTTTTCTCCCAGTCATTAGCTACATTCAGTTTCCCCATTTTTAGTCAGACATTTATAAATTTTATCTACTTTGGACCAATTCTTCTTTTCTTCCAACTCCTACAGACTAATTAGTCCTGAGTAACTACACCATAAATATGAAAAAGGGTTTTAAAAAGGGTCATATGTATTATTTTTTGACAACATGATTAAATAATTTACCCCAACCTTATATTATTCTTTCATATGAATGGAATCCATCTATTTTTGATTCATTTAACTCATATTTGACTGGATAAAATTAATATTTATAAAAATAAATAAATCTTAAAAACCCTTAAATAAAAAAGTCCATCTTATGATAAAAATATTATTGTAAGGTAATATTATTAATGGTTATGATTTTAAAGACCCAAATTGGTTTATTAATGGTTTTGATTTTAGTAATGTGGGTTATTGTAAATCTTTTCTATATTCTATGAACATAATATACAATCTCTTAAACTAATTTGGGTCCATTGGGAAATATATCTCCTATCATAAACTAATATAAAGGCGATCAACATATATCCTATAATAAAAATATTGAAAACTAGTTATTTATATCAATGATGGATAAATATTTTTATACAAAAAATATAATTGAATAGATTTTAAAAAATCTCTCAACATTTGGCACAATATTATTTCCATATTTTTGATTACTGAAAAGAAGACAATATTTAAAGATGATACTCTTATGGTCACTAAAAATAAAACACATAAGGTAATGAAATGTTTCAATTAGATAATTTGTCTTTAATCCATAGGATTAAGAGGGAGATTTTGATGAATATTATTAGATAGAGGAAAAATAATATCGCTTACGTGCAAGTTGTTTAAAACATATGGGTAAATTAAAAACAAAGAAAGATGTTTGAGGGGGAGAAACAAATCACAAGTGATCACATACAATGATTTTAATATTTCAATATAATTTCACGAAAAAAATAGAAAAACTTAAAACTACGAAAAATATATTAATAAATATTTTTAAATTTATGAAAATGTTTAAATAAATAAATGGTTGTAATTTTATTTTCCATTTATTTTTTATCAATGTTATATTTAGTAAAATAAGATAAATGATTCTAATTTCTCTTCATATTGTCTGGTGACAATTGATAAAATATAATAAAAGATTTTTTTTTAAAATATGATGAAATTAACCCTTATTAAAAATATTGTTTTCCAATACTCAATTATTGTAAATAAAAAATTATAAAATTAAATTCTATGTTGGATTTATGAAAAAAAATATTTATTTAAAATAAAAAATATATATATTTCTTGTAAAAGCATGAAAATAATTATAAATATATATATTTATAAATATGTTTATTAAATTATAAACATAATTATAAAAAAATTATTTGTATATTATTATATTAATATGCTTTCATAAATATGTATATTTACAAAATAAATTTATAATTATATAAATATATTTATATTTTAATACATTAAATATATATGTAATTTATTGTTTTTATTATTTATAAATTACGTTGAAGAAAATATTTATATGAACATAATTATTCATAAAAAATTTATTTGTACCCACATAATCGAATTTATTTGTATACACATAATCAAAACTATCAATTCAAGGTAATAAAATTTCTTTATAAATTATCTATATAATTTCATAACAAAAATTTAATAATTCAAGATAATCAAAAATATTATTTCAAAAAAGATATAATTTCAAATTACAATGAATAGAACATTTTTAATTTAAAGTAAATAATAATTCAAAAAAATATTTATTAAAAAATATTTATAAATCATTTATATAAATTTCTAATTCAATATAATCAAAACTATGTATAATAAAAATTATCTAAAATCAAAAATATTTATAAAATATTTATGATAATTTATATACACATAATTTATAACTAGAGCATACTAATCTCCCCAAAATAAAAATATGAGAAGTCTTATACAGTTTTAATTCTATCAAATATATGAGATCATGATCTTTATGTCTCTAAAAAATGGTTTAACTCAAAATATAATTTTTAGATATAGAATTGGAAGATAGAAAATGGCACCAAGCACTAGTTTCATGAGCACCTCATTTATTAGTGAACCAAAAACTAGACCAATATGGGATCTATAATGCATGATGGGAAAATTGAATGACGGATTCAATAGAGATCCCTATCCTTATAAAATAACCAAGGATAATCAAAAGACACATATAATATAACCAAAATAACTGTGAAAACAATCGAGAAGGGAAAAAACTAGAGTTAAACATTGATAGGTAGACTAGGGAAACAACAAATCATAATGAAGCCCCATCATCATGAAGATAATGATCTAAAACAAGGTTGGATTAAATCGTTTGTTGTAAAGATCTAATAAAGGTAGAGTGAGGGGGTAATTACCTAGATGGAGGAATATAGTGATAAAAGTGTAGAAGAAATAATCAAATACCATTTATCTTGGGAGGATCAATTTGTCTATAATATTGATGAATATTGATGGTGATACTTAGGATATGTGAAAGATTGAAGGTGTAAGAGTCAAGACACTTTTGAGGTTGTATTTAAAAAACTTGTAAAATATTTTTCCAGAACATTCAAAAAAGTTCTATTAATAAGTAGATTTATCAGTGTTTAAGCAGTAAGAACTAATAAAATTTATCTAATCATTTCTAAAAAATGTATGGAAAATGACCCAATTTTAATACT
This sequence comes from Viscum album, assembly GCA_963277665.1. Taxonomy (NCBI): domain Eukaryota; kingdom Viridiplantae; phylum Streptophyta; class Magnoliopsida; order Santalales; family Viscaceae; genus Viscum; species Viscum album. The sequence continues at coordinate 1,359,050,186 of OY728162.1, read as the reverse complement.
TTTATAAATATATTTATAAAATTCTTCCATTGGACTTTCGTAATAATAATTTTGGTCTACATTAAATTTCAAATAGGTCTAACATCCAAATGTTATTCTATGAGTAATATGATAATGATCATGGAGTTCTTTTTATTAGTGGAAAATCCTCAGGCACTAGGACCATCAAGTCAGTTCTGGAAATCTTAGGTACAAATTTTGATCCAACACCACTATAGGATAATGACGATGAGACATGGAAATACAGAGGAGGGATTTCCATATAAGATATTTTTTGAATGAGGGTGATTTTAATAATTAATCATGTTGATATAAAGATGAAATTTTAAAGGTCCCTCTATGGTAGGATCAATTCAGTTGATTTGCATCCCTATAGTGATAAAATTTATTCATTATCTCTCCACATTGAGTCTACTTCTGGTGTGATTCATCAAAAGAGTATCATTTCTAATGTCAAAGGTGATTCAAAAGTTATCTTAGAATTTCTGAATATTAGTTAGCACTCTATTATTTCATTATTTTTTTCCTAAGGATCTTTAAACAGTTAAAAATTGAGGATTTGGTATCATGACTATAGGATGTTTGGGGATTTGATAATCGGAAAATTGTCTGATGGGATGAGTCTTCTTCCATTTATTCGTACCCATGGAGGACCAGAAGATGAGGGTATGGTGTCTCTAATCAATCTCCCTCATGCATGTAATTATCCACTTCTATTAATGGGATCCATATTTTAATCCAATTGATGTAGGAAACTCATATGTTCAATTTCGGTTAAAAGTTTTTTTTAATATGATATAATGTAATTGGAAGATCCTTTATGACATTTCATTAGTAATAGGTTTCTCAATTGAACTAAAAAAAGAACAAACTGTAATGGATTGGGCCATACGTTCGCTTCATGATAGAAGTTTATTTATGCTCCACCTTGGTGGATAAAATTTTTCTTTCTACTAAAACTGATGAAATTGATTTTAAGATTGAATATAAATTAGGGACATCATTTTTCTTGGACTAAAATTTTATTGTGAATGATAATTTGAACTATATAAGATATTTAATTTTTTCCTTCTACTCATCTCCTGTAAATTACGAAAAACAATGTTTTAAGAATTATCAGTAAGTGAAGTACACTACTAAAAGGAATCCAAAAATTTCTACTCATAGTATTATGAAAGGTGTAGTAGTGACTCCACAAATGTTATAGGGGATAGTGATAGGTAGTGGGCTTAACCAGTATTCAAAAATAGAACAAGAACTTGGATGTGTGCATGCACATTCTTATTCATTAATGGATGAATCTATATATGTATACATGGAATCTTTTGTTAATACTTATATGGTTGAAATAATCATTAGACATGGTAAAAAAGGGTTCCACGACAAGGGAAGTGATAGAAGATGATGGGATAGCTGTTCAAGTTCAAATGTCTGATGAACTGGTCACATAAGAGATAACTGATCAAAAACTACTTTATAAATATCTTATAGCCCCATGATCCTACAAGGGCATGTAAAACATGGATTCTATGTCCCAGATACATTCAATGTCTTTATATGGAATAGAAATATAGAAAATAAATGATATTTCATTTATGAGGGATCTTTCAAAGTCCTATAACTAGTTGAAAGGGAATCAACGTGAAATGGGATCTCCTGTGGAATCTACACATGTTGAAGCTGTATTAATGGAATTGAATAATCCAGAGACTCTAATCAATGTTAATAAAATATTAGTGGATGATGAGGTATTTCAATTGATTTCCCCATAGAAATCCAATGTGATTGTGCATACATCTTAGTGGGTGTAGACATATCTTGTTCAAAATCCTATTCAGATGGCTTCATATATTCATCTTGAATCCCCTTGGATGTGGAAAATCCAACTAGTATCCCCACAAGTGGGAGTTCTATGGACAATAAGAATATAAAATTTAATTATCCATGCACGTTTTTTAAATTGATAAAAAACTCATATTCCAATTTCAGCAAGGCCTCGGATGAGGAATATGATAATACCCGAGACAAAAACTCTAGTATAATTCCTCTAGAGGACCAGGAAGGTGAAAGGTCTGTTGAAATCATTAGAAAGGAAGTAGAAGAATGGTTTTTCTCACAACATAATGTCACATTTTCCATGCTATAATTTTAGGATCAAAATTGGAAGTTCAAGATTTGTTCCATGCTCAAGGACTCCATTAAATTGTGATCAGATAAAGAATATGTTCCCCCAAAAAAGGGTTAATACTTGGTTGAGAGGTCAACATCCAAAGGGAAATGGAAGATATCATAGGATGATAGGAACTAGTGTGAATTCCTGATTTTGGTTTCTGTCTCTTGATGTGGTCATTTTGTGCATTTTTTACACATATTCATCCTTGTGTGTTTTTTATTTATCAATAAATTTTGGATCATTGGCTTGGTCCCAAATTCATAGATGAGCCATTTAAGTAATATATTAAGATATAGAATTATAAATATATTAAATATAATTATATAAATATAAATATTTATATATTTATAAAATTATAAAATTATATAAATATATATATAAATATATACTTCTATTTATTATAATTTTATAATTATTTTAAAATATATATAATTATAATTATAAAAAAATATTCAAAAATATTTGTATATAATTATAAATATATTTATATAATTATATATATTAATGTAATTATATATATTTATATATTAATATATAACTACATATAATTATAAACATACAAAAATTATTTATAAATAAATATATTTATTTAAATTATAAATTTATATATTAATATTGTAACACTTGTATGTTTTTATGAAATATTTCTCTTTCAATAATTTTAAATTTTCAATGGCTTGCATTTCACGCAAATGTGAGTTTAAATGAAACCATGAGATTTTATTAGTATAAAATGACCATTATTACATAGCCATTAAATTATCCAGAATTAATATGAATAACTAACCTATGAAAGTATATGTTGAATTTAATGGTTTATAATTAGTTAGAAGTGAAAATTTAACCTAATTGAATGTAATAGAAATATTACTATTTTTATGCTCCCAAAGGTGTTTTGTCTAAATTAATTAAATTAATTAAATATAATGAATGATATTAATGAAATATATGTGTTATATATTCAGTAAAATATTTTTTATAATCGTCAAATAGATTTTAAAGTCACGAGATATGAAGAAGCCCAATTTTACGCATAAAAACATAAAATTTTCTAAAGGTGGATTTGTCGCCTTTTAATGGAGAACCTATTTTAAATCCAATTACGTTACTTTTTTATATTGTACTTGAAGAAATAATCTTATTATTTTAAAGAGGAATATAATTTTTTTATTTGATTTTTTTCTATTTTTCTAGTTTTTTTTTGTATTTTTATGAATGGTAATGAAATATTACATTTCAATATTTTGAAGGATTCCACTTTTAAAATTAATTTTCTCATTATGTCAATGAGATTAATTTAAAATTAATTACCGCAACATCTGTGTTTTTAATTTTTAAAAATGGATTCAATATTCCGAATGAGTAGTTAAAAATTATGTAAATATATTTAATTTATTTTTGGGAAGTATTAATAGTAACTTTAGTAATTCTTTATTAATATTCTAAAAGGTAAATCTGGTAATGATGATTGTAAATAATATTATTAATATTATAAAATGAACCTAACACTTATACTAATTTCATTAGATGAGTTTTCTTTGCAACTGAAATCATCTTTGGACCAAAATTATATCCTTTGGAATCCACTTTGATGGGAGTATGACATTTTTTATATTTTATTTTCCAAAAAGTTAAATATGTCATACTCATATTTTTAATAACAATATCATTTTTAATATAATCTCTTACAGAATATAAATTAAAATATAAATTTTCATTTTAAATATAAAATGGTTTTATTTATCACTGTATTTTTTTATTTTTAGTAAAAATTTAACTACCTTAATGTCTTATACAATGATGATATAGTAATAATTTTATTAATAGAAATATCAAATAAATGTTATTAAAAATATTACAAAAATTTCATTTGAGATAATTATTATGATAAATGGATTTTATGTATGAAATTGACCACTTATTTATGTAATAAAATACTTGGTTTGAAGTAAACTTATTATCATGATATTTTTAAAAATCCAATAATTGAATAGTGTCACAATTAACACAACTCGTATTTTATCAAATTTATTAATAAATATTTTAAAAATCATAAAACATTATACAAAATACCAAATGATTATAATATGGTCAAAAATATTCTAAATTATTCATTTATGGTATAATTGAAATCAAATTAGTAAAAATTACAGTCTTTTAATATTGAAAATGTTGTTAACTATCTAAGATTAATATATGTTAACTAAGGGTTAATCAAAATAAAAAGGTTTAAAAATTAATAAAAATTTAAAAAAATATATTGTTTGATGATATTATCTCATATTATCATTTAATTCATGTCCTTTGGTAGGTATTTTGATTGAGATTGAATTTCAAAAACATTAATATATTTTGAAATTCCAAATGTTCCCCTCACCTCAATTATTATAGCGCAACTCCTCCCTCACTTCTTCATATCACATTGAGCCTTCATGCTTGAACATAACCTACAAATTTATCTTATAAACAAATATAGTAAAATAATATGGGGTCTGGTCTTCTCAAAAGACCATCTCTAGTGTCTTTAAGATGAGATCTAGAGGGGGGTGATGAATAAGAGGTAATCTCCTTTACTGACTCTTTCAAGAGTATTTACTCTTATACTTCCTATTAATGTGTCCTTTACATTATTAATTAAAAAATATAGCATTACATATATGAGTTATATGTTTTTATGACAACAGAATAACCTTATTCCCCATTTTATCTATCTTATGAAAATTGAAATCACTAAGCGTATGCACATATGGCCTACCATATCCACACCATGGTGTAGTATGTTTTTCATCACCAATTTAATATATTGGGTATAATTATGGAAATAATAATTGTATATTATAATTACAACATGATATTTGCTCTATAAAAATATATACATCATACACTTCCATAACATTTCACCATTATGGAAATGATAACAACCTACTGTCTCCACAACGTGATGTGATTCATTATCCATTATAAAAATTAAAGAATGATTTTATAAATGTATATAATGAATAAATATGATATATGTTACCTTAATATTATTATATAAATGATATAACTATAACCTATTATTAATAAATGAGACTTATATGACAAAAACATGAATAAAAAATGAAGTAGTTAACACCTATAATATTATTAATATTATTATCAAATAAGTGATAATATGATGATATATTATGTCATAAATATGAATATGGTTCTATATTAAGATAATAACTTTATTTAAATCCATTATATTGGAGTTTCCAATATGCACAAAGGAAATCATACCTATGTTAAGGGTTAATTTCACAATATTATTTTTGTCCTTGATTGTTTATACATAAGTATTTAATAGGGAATATTTATCTTCTATTTCCATTTTTATTAAAAATATATTTTAAAATATCTTTATATTCTTCTAGATTGTTTAAAATCATTTGTACCCTTGTTTTCTTTTTTAATAAATGGTTTTATGGGAATGTTTTTTTTGTTTTCCAAATGAGGTATTTTGTGACATTTCATGAAAATTTACAAGAATAATGTTTCTTTTTAACTTTATAGAATGGAAATATATTTTTATTTTCATGACATCATGATTCCATGAGGTGTACCTTATAATATTTTAAGTCTTTCCTTGAAATTGTTTTCTTTTAATATTCTGTGGAATTTTAATAATAAATAATGTTTTAAAAGAATAAAGGATAGTTTCCTCAATAATTATTTTCAAGTGATATTGCATAATCATTTTCCATCTAAGATAACATTATTCGATGTTACTTATGTATTATTGGGATATGATGAAATGATATAATTATTATTATTTCTCTAAATGGGTTATGTTAATAATGGATTGATGATTATTATTTATGTTTATTTTCCCAGAGTTATGTTATTTTAAAATTATTATGAAACCCATTTCTTTTTATGTATTCTTATATGATGAATGATTTATGTTCTTGTGGTACACATTTGTTTGGTTTTTATTATGTGATGTATTGGAACTATATATGCCTCTAATTCATATGGGAAATGGTTTATATCTTACGCGATAGATAGGAATGGAACTGGAAGTGAACCCATTTTAGTAATACAAGGCTCAAAAAAAGAGTGAACTCAATTCAGTAACAGAATTTTTAAATTATGATGGTCTTAGAAATGAGGCCTGACTAATATGGAATAATTTTTATGCTTATGTGTATTTTGTAAATTCCATTTCTTATGTAATTTTATCTAGGAATATGTTCTTTGATGAACTTATTTGATTTATCCCATGACATGATATCATGAACTTTGATATGCAGGATTAAATTGTCCAATGTTATGTTTATGATCATATATCTTGGGATTATGATATGATTAATATCACCCTTGTTTACCTCCACTAATAATCTGAGCTTTCCCTTTCTCTTATTTATATTCCCTAGGATATGAAAAAAGTATATTATGTAATATGTGTCATAAAGGATCTAGGTATTAAGAAATAAGCGATAGATGGTGTAGATGTTTATGAATAAGTTTTTTATGTTTCCTCTTTTCTAAATACATTGAACCTATACAGTCCTGGAATAATTTTTTTATGTTATGTAATTAATATTCTTCCATTTATATTTCATGTATATGTATGTAAATTATGTGCCATTATAGTTGGTATTAGAGAAACGGTTTAGTTATCCTTTGGAAACTAGGATGAGAAAACAATATTAAAAACCCTAAGGATAAGTCTAGGTATTAGATAAAAACCTACAGTTTTGATTAAAATCATAAATTACCTTGTAAAAAATCTATTTTATCATGAATTTAAATTTTATTATCAATTTACATTGATTATGTAGTTTTCTCATTATGATTAGTGTCTCTCACACTATGATTTTTGTTTTTAGTCAATAGATGGAACCTGAAGAACCCTTTTAATACTGAATTTGATAGACAATGAAATGATTTTTCTTCATGAGAAACAAAATATTATGGGAGATGGAAAAAATCATTTTTGTTATTCTCACACAAAATCATCAAGCTGTAAAATATAAAGGTCTTCTAAATAAGAAAAGGGAGGGAATAACATTCTATTAAGTCCTACATGATGCAGTGTCTACCTTATTTCTGTGCATGTTCTTATCCACTAGTGGGTGAAAAATGTATCAGTATAAATTAAAAAAAACTTTTAGTAGTCTAATAATCTGAACATGTGAAACTAATCTTGGCATTATATCATTTCAAAGGTGAATTAGAACAATTGTGGAATCTCATAAACAAATACTAGGCAAAAAGATGAAATAGAATCAATGGAATGTCATGATTTTAATGGGATATTCCTCACCATATACATCTATCGTATTCTATATAAAAATATGGAAAAGTATTTTATTGAGATGAAGCAAAAGGATGAATAATTCATCAATACATAAGAGGTTAATTTTACAAGTTAAGCAAGGTATGACACTAGTTTAATTATCAGTCTGAAAAGTAAATTTGATCGATTATTTGGTAGTTTTAAACCATGTCTTTGATGGAAATTAGAATGAAGGTACTTAAATAGCTATGTGGAAATATTTCTATGCACTCTCAATGTTGATATGGACAATTAATTCACCTATAAATATTTTTGTATTGTTAAGAAGATAAAAATTGAATTCAAGGGAAAACCTAAAAACCACTGTAAAGAAGATGATATTTCATTTATACTATTAGTGTGGAATGAATAATGAAGGAAAACATAATAAGGGGCTAGAAAATGTGTAAATTGTGGTAAATATGTCCATGAGGATATTTCATGTGGAATTTATAAGAAAAAGATAACTAAGGATCCGATTAGAGAAAAGGCTACAGATAATGAACCACCCACACTTTAATGTTACATGTGAAAGGAAATGGGGAATTATGATAACCAATTCCCTAATCCAATGGTTACTGCTGATTATTGATGTCAAATTCCTTTTAATTCCAATGAAAAAGAAAAATTATATTCCATCATTATTAGTGATTTGGAGTGTGATAATGAATTGTTGAAAGGTACACTTACCATACACTCTAAAGTATAAAATGTTTTAATTAATTATGGATCTACCAACCCTTTTATTTATAAGGAATTTGATAAGGATATTTATAAGTTTGTATTAACTCAACAAAAATAAATTATCTTAAATATGAAAAAACATAATGCCACAAGAGTTGCATCAAATGTTTAAAATTCTTCTCTGTTTGATTTTTTTGGGAATGTAATTCCTACAAATCGTATGATTTTTCTATTAGTTATCTTTGATGTAATTATTGTAATTGATTGGATTTATCTATATAGATCTCATATCAATTATTGTGGATGGGATGTCACATTTTATATTCTTAATGATTCCATGATAGTCTATTGATGCAAGGATGAATATGAACTTCTGGTGGAAATTACTTCCATATTACAAGTCATAATTCCTAAAAATGAAGGTCATATATCTTATATGGTTGGAGAGAAACTCATTATAAAGTATACACAACTTTTTAGGGATCATTTTTATGTCTATTTAGAAAAATTTCTAGTCTTCCCCTGAATCATGATGTTGAGTTTTCAATAGAGCACTTACCGAGTGGTATTCCTATTTCAATGACTCTTTATAGAATGTCCCCAAATGTGTTTTAGGAATTTAATAAGAAACTACAAGAGAATATTTTCAAGGGATTCATACACCCTAGTGTCTCACCTTAGGATGCACATGTTATATTTTTTAAAAAGAAATATGGATAAATGTGAATCTTCATTGATTATTGAGAACATAACAATATCAATATCAAGGAAAAATATCCTCTAACCTATATTGATGACTTATTTGATCAGCTACTTGGATATCAATAATTTTACAAGACTTATCGTCATTTTAGATATCATAAATCGAAGGTTAAGAAAGAGAATATGTCTATGATGACATTATGTACAATGTATGGACACAATAAATTTATAGATATTCCTTTTAGTGTTACAAATGCACCCACTATATTCATAAATTTAATTAATAGACTCTTTAGAGAATATCCCGACCATTTGGTGGTAGTGTTTATAGATGATATTATTTTATATTCAAATATAAAGGAATAAAATGAATATTACCAGAGGATTATACTAAAGACCATGATAATTGAGAAGCTTTATGAAAAAATTACATTGTGGGAATTTTGGCTTTAGAAAATTTCCTTTTTGGGTCAAATAAATTCAAGAGAAGCAACATATGTGGATCTAGAAAATCCAAAAGTTATTGAATTTTATCCATGAACAACAATGGTGATTGAGATAAAATGTATTCAGGGTTTAGATTGATATTATTGATGTTTTTAAAATATTTATCTCGATTATCTAAACCAATAACCAAGTTGACATTTATGGGAGTTATGTTCATATGGATAGAAGAATGTGAATATAATTTCAAGGATCCCAAAAGAAGGTCAATCGGTGCACTTGTGCTATCACTACCCTATAGTGGATAATGGTTCATGATCTAAAATGTTGCATCTATTATGGATTTGGGATGTGCTCTCATTCAAAATAATTTAGTGATAGATTTTGCCTCGCACCAATTGAAAATCCATGAACAAAATTACCCAAATTATGATTTAGAGTTAGCTATGGTAATCATTGCATAAATGATAAGTATGCACTATCATTATTGAGAAATGCGTGATATATATAATAATTATAAAAGTTTAAATTATTTTTTCACTCAAAGGGAGATAAATATTCACCAAAGGAGATGGTTGGAGTTAATTAATTATTATGACTACTCAACACATTACCACCTTGGGAAAGAGAACAAGGTGGAATATGCTTTGAGTTGAAAGGACCCTGCTGACCTATCTGTGATTTGAATCAAAAAATATATAATATTTATGGATATGAAAAGTATAGATATGGAAATTTTAATATAAAGAGTGAAATACTTTCTTTTTTTAAATTAATGGTCAACTATCTAAACAAGTGATGATTAAAGATGCATATAAGAATGATGTAGAGTTACATAAGAATGTGAGAAATTTTCCATTGATCAAATTGTATTATGATGAAATAATAAGGTTCATGAAATGTATATGTATTCCTCCTATATCATAATTATTGTAGGAGTGGTTGTATGGGGCTCATAGTTCATTATTTTCTATTTATTCAGGAAAGACAATGATGTATAGGGACCTGAAATAGTATTTATGATTGGATGGAATGAAAAGATAAATTGTAGAATATGTTTATCAGTGAATGTCATTTCAAAAAGTTAAGGGTGAGATATATAAGTCCAATGGGTTGTTACAATCATTATCCAAAACATATTGGAAATGGTGAAACATCACCATGGACATTATTGTCGGACATTCCAAAACATCTAAAGGCCATAATGCTTTATGGGATATATTAGATCTCCTTCCGAAGTGGGAAGACTTTATTTATATAAGGTAATAAATATATATTGATCATATTTTAAGAATATATATTAAGTAAATGGTAATATTTTATTGAGTACCACTTTATGTTATATCTTATTAGGATCTGAGGTTTACCAGGATGTTTTAGATAATTCGTTAGTATGCTCTAGATATAGATTAATGTTTCAGCACTACTTATCATCCCCAAACATATAGTCAGTCTATGAGGACAATTAAAATTCTATAAGACATGTTGAGATCTTCCTATATAGATTTCAAAGGTAGTTGGGATTAACACCTAACTTAGGTTAAATTTTGTTACAATAATATATTTCACTCTAGTATTTAGATGGAACCTTATAAAACCATCTTTGGTAAGAAGTGTAGAACTCAAATATAATATAATGAAGTCAGTGAATGAAATCTAATAGGACCTAATATTGTGGAGGAATTGGGAGATAAGGTTAAATCTTTTCAACAACACATAATAGGATCTTAGAGTAAAAAAAACATTATGCTGACCATCGACAAAAATACATAGATTTTGAAGTGAGTGATAATGTAAGTATATGAATATCTACCTGGAAGAGAGTAATGTGATTAGAAAAAAGGTTAAAACTATTCCTTTGGTATATTGGTCCTTTTGAAATTCTTGATCGTGTTGGAATGGTAGCTTATAGATTGTCTCTTCCCCTGAATCTCTCTCAAGTCGATGATGTCTTCCTTGTATCTATCTTGAGAAAGTACATACCTGATCCTTCACATGTACTAAAATCAGAATTAGAACTATTGGAGAAAGATAATTCTTATTAAGAATAGCTGAAATAGATTATGGATCACAATGAAAAATTTCTACGAAACAATACCACTCACTTGGTTAATGTTTTATGGAGTAACCACCAATTTGAGGAAGAAATGTGGGAACTTAAGGATGTGATGAGATAGTGGTATCTTACTCTATTTATGTGACAAATTTCGATGGAGAAATTAAATTTAAGGGGAGAATAATGTATCACTATAGTGTTTTATGAAATATTTATCTTTAAATAATTTTAAATCTTCAATAGCTTGTATTGCATGCAACTGTGAGTTTAAATGAAACTGTGAGATGATATTAGTATAAAATGACCACTATAACCTAGCCGTTAAATTTACTGGATTAAATATAACCAACTAATGAATGAATATATAGAATGAATTCACTAGTTACCTGTTAGTAGGAAACCAAAATATAATCCAATTGAATATAAATGATATATTTCTATTTTTATTCTCCTAAAGGCATTTTTCATAATAAATTACATTAATTATAATTAGTTAATGAAATTAACAAAATATATATGTTAGATATTCAGTGAAATATTTTTCATATTCATCCAATTGATTTTATAGTCACAATATAAGAACAAGCCTAATTGTACATATAAAAACCTATATTATTCTAAAATCAAATTTGCTACCTTTTAATAAGAAACCTATTTTAAATCAAACTTATTTTACTTTTATATATTATATTTGAAAAAATAAAACTTTTATTTTAATGAGTTATATAAAAATTTAATTTGGTTCAATGCTTTGTATTTTTTTGATAACATTCATGTTTCGTTGAATAGTAATAAAACAACACATTTTAATTGAAGACAACATTTTTTTCATAATAATTTAAACTGATAAAGTATATTTTCAAATTGTTTTAAAGTAAACTAAGATAACAATTTTATCATTTCATACAATTTAGGTCATTGAAATCAATTTCACATTGAATTTTGATATATAATCATTTCAATATTTTTAATATTTTCACTTTTAAAATCTGTTTTCTCATTCTAACAATGGGATCAATTTAAAATTAACTACATCAAATTATATATTTTGAATTTAAAAAAATGTATTCCATATTTTAAAATAAGGGACAAAATTTAGTAAATATAGTTATATTATTTTTGTGCATTATGTATCACGAATTTAGTAATTTTTAATTAATACTATAAAAGGTAAATATCATAATTAAGGGTAAAAATAATATTACAAATAGTATTCAATTAACCAAAAACATTTCCTAATTTTATTGTATGAGTTTGTTTTTACCAAAATCTTCTTTGGGACTAAATTATATTTTTTATGCCACTTGGTTGATAGTATGAAATTTATTATATTTTATTTAAATAAAAGATTCTGATGTCGCACTAATAATTTTAATAGATATATTATTTTCAATATAAGGATATATAAAATGTAAATTAGAATCTAAATATTTATTTGAAATATAAATTTTCCCCTCATCATGTTAATTTATTTTTAATTTTTAAAAAATAAATAATTACCTTAAAGGCTTGTACAATGATGACATAATAATTGTTTAATTAATGAAAATATCAAATAAATGTTATTAAAAACAGTAAAATAATTTTAATTTTAGATATTTAATGTGATTACAAAAAATTAATTATTACCTTTAATTCATAGGGATATAATAGAATATTTTCTTCTAAATGAAATAATTATTTTGATATTTTTAAAAATACAAGAAATGATTATTTTCAAAATTTATAGTATTGACATTTTATCAAAATAATGTTTTATTAAATTATTGATAAATCATAATTTTTTTAAAAATATAAAATATTTATAATATGGCCTACATGTTATAAATGTTTCATTTATTTTCTTATAGATTTAATATAAGAAAATTTTACAACATTTCAATATTGAAAATGTTGTTACCTTTGTTAAAATTAAAATATGTTAACTAATGGTAAATTAAAATGATAAGGATTAAAAGAATAAGAAAAACTTAACAAAAATATATTGGTTGATGAGATTAATGAATTATATCATCTTATGTTTTAATACATGTTATTTTTAGTGTATTTTTATTGAGATTTAATTTTAAAAAAATTAATATTTTTTGAAATTCCAAAAGTGCTGCTTCACCTTAGTTATAAAAGGGAACCTATTCCCTCGCTTCTTCAGGCCACTTTTTGGATTCATGATCAAATATAACCTAAAAATATCCCTTAGAAAAAGACTATATTTACATTTTTAGTTGATAGTATTATCAAAATACAAAATCTAGTGTCCCTAAGAGGAGATCTAGAGGTATCTCACTGAAGAAGAGGTAATCTCTTTTACAATCTCCCTCAAGGGTATTTTTTTTATACATACTCTCAATGTTTTTTTTCAATTATATATTACTTAATACAGTATCACGTATATAATGATATGTTTTATTATTATGGAACAACCTTATTGCACCTTTTATCGAGCCTCATAAAAATGAAATCACAACACATGTGTACGTACAACCTACCATCTCCATAGTGTGGTGAAATATGTTTCTCATCACCAATTTAATTTTATGGGTATAATGATGAAAATATTAACTATATATAATTATTGAAAGATTATATTGATTTTTGAAAAATATATATGCCATCCACTTCCATTCCATTTCACTAATAATGGAATGATATCGTCACTCGTGCGAAAGTACGACCTACCATCTCCACGATGCGATAGGATTAATTCTCCATCATTTCTATTAAATAATGATTTTATAAATGTATATAATTAATTTATATGATATATTTTACCTTAATATAATTATAGATGTTATATAACTATATCAAATGAAGAATAACTTGGACTTATATGATAGAACATTCAAAAACTGAACCAGGTAACACTCAATAGAAGTGTAATATGATTAACTAACAGGTGATAATATGATCATATACAATATCTAAAATATAAATATGGTTATGGAATAAGATAATAAAATTATTTAAATACATTATACATGATGTTTTGATTTGTATGAAGGAAATCAGACCTATAGTAAGGGTTATTTTCACAATCATATTATTATCCCATGTTGTTTATATATAAGTATTAAGTAGGAAAAATTTATCTCCCATGTCAATAATTATTAAAAATGAAATAAAAATTATTCTTACTATTATTATAAATTTTTTTAAGTCAATTTCACTCTTATTTGACTTTCAAATAAATGGTTTGAAGGAAATATTTTTTAATGTTTTCCTAATGAGGTTATTTGCGACTTGTCCTGCTAAATTTTGAGAAGAATGTTTATTTTCAACTTTTATTACATGAACTTATTTTTCCACATTAATAAAGTCATAATGCCATGAAGATTTCATTATATGATATCATGGTTGTTTTTAATTAAAATTTTTTCTTTTAATATTTCATGACATTTTAATAAAATAATATTTTTTCAAATAAGAATTAATAATTTTTTCCAGAATTATTTTCAAGTGATCTTTCAAAATCTTTTTGCATCTAAGACAACTTTATTTGATGTTTCATATGTTTTATTGGTAAATTATCCAATCATAACTTTCTTTTTCCTTCTCCAAATGGTTTATGATTATGATTGATTAATGATTATGAATTATGTTTCATTTCAAAGAGTTATGTTATTATGAAATGATTATAAAGCCCATTTGTTTTTATTGGTTCTGATATGATGAGTGATTTAGGTTCATTTGACACAAATATGTATAGTTTTCATTATGTGATGGGTGGAACCAATATCTCCCTAAAATGTATTGAGTAATGATTTATATCTCATGAGATAGACATGACTTGAACGGGAAGTGAACCCAGTTCAGTAATACATGGATGGAAGGAGGAGTTAACTTATTTCAGTAAAGGACTTTGTCCACAATGATTGTCTTAGAAATGAGCCTTAGCTAATATGGAATGATT
The DNA here is from genome assembly GCA_963277665.1 of Viscum album. Lineage (NCBI taxonomy): Eukaryota > Viridiplantae > Streptophyta > Magnoliopsida > Santalales > Viscaceae > Viscum > Viscum album. Next base: position 1,359,034,918 of record OY728162.1, on the reverse strand, counting down.
TTCTATTCTTATGTGAATTCCAAAAATTCTATTTATTATGGTATGATCTCTGAGAATATGTTCTTTTACAGAATATTTTGATTTATCTCATCACAAGATTTCATGATCTTGGATATGCAGGATTAAATTTTCAAATGTTATTTTTCTGTTCTTATGTTTTATGATTATGAGATGATTAATATCTCCCTTGTTTTCCCTTACTAAGCATATGTGATCACCATTTCTAATGTTTATTTTCCCTAGGATATGAAGAATGGTATTAAGTAAATGTATTAAAAAGTGTTCTAAATATGATGGAATAAGTGGGAGACGATGCAGATATTTTATGAACTAGTCATTTATGTTTCCCATTTTCGAAAGACTCTAAACCTATATGGTCCTTGCGTGGTTTTGTTATGTAGTGTAATGAATATTCTTCTATTCATATGTATTATCTATGTATGAAAAGTATGGGTTGTCCTAAATATATATATATAATTATAAATATAATATATATATTTTTTATAAGTATATAAATATTTAAAAATATATATAAATATTTATAATTATAATTATAAATAAATATATTTAAAAAGAATTTATGTATAATTGTCAATATATTTATATAAATATATATAAATATATATTTATTAATATATAAAGAGATATATATCTATAAATGTAATTAATATATTTATTATAATTTAACAATAATTTTAGATAATATATTTATTATTTATAATTGTAATTAAAAATAAAAATATTTATAAATATTTTTATGTAATGACAAATATATTCATATAACTATATATATATATAAATATATATATATATATATATATATATTAATATATATGTATATATAATTATAAATATAATAGAAATACTTATTATTTAAATATATTTAATGTAATTTTATAATTATATAAATATAAATAACTATAATCATAATTATATTTATATTTATAAATATTTATAAATATATAGTTATATATAGGTATATATATTTATATAATTATATATATTAATATATATATATATAATTATAAATATAAAAAATATATTTATTATTTAGATATATTTATTATAATTTCATAATTGTTTAAATATATTTATATTTGTTTAAAATTTTTTATTTTTTTTTAAAATATTATATATATATTTATAATTTTATTATTTTATTATTAACTATTTAAAGATATTCTAGACAAACATAAGTACACATGTTATAGATATATGTACATGTCATATATATGTGAATATATATATATACATACATACATACATTTGTACACATAAAGTATTTATATACACACATACACATACATACATACATAGAGTAATTGGCCTTTTGCCCATGATAAAGGCTTAATTCCCACTAGGCCATAGATACATGTATTGAATAAAATCAGGCATGATGGTTGTGTTATCCATGGGGGGGCTATGGACTATCTTTCTAGCTGGTGTGTGTTGTGTGTGAGTGTGTTTAATGTAATTGTACCCCTAGGAACATTATATATATATATATATATATAAAGTTACTTAATATCAATTTAAATATATATCTAATGAAATACAATCATTAAAATATTATATAATTTTTAAAATAAATTATTAATATATTATAATTATTTTAATTATATGCTTATTTTTCAATTAATTTATATAGATGAACTATTAATTTTTTTTACTAATATTTTTTTAATAAAAAAATTTACATAAAATTATTAATATATGAATCGTTTTTATTGAAATTTATATAAATCATATTTATATATAATATTTACATTTATTTTCTAATTGTAATATATATATATCTTTAAAAAATATTTATATTTATATATAAATTAAATTACTAACTACGACCTTTAGCAGTGCTAGAAAAAAATAACTAATAACGGTGAAACATTCATCAGTGCTATAAAAAATTGACAAATGAGGCACCTTTATCCGCATTAGAAAAACTCACTGACAAATGGTACTTTCTTACCAATTTTATTAGTTCTTATAAAATGACACTTTATCAGTGCTTTTTGTGAGCACAGATAAAAGTCTCCCCCTTTATCAGTGATTTTTGTATAGCCCTGTTAAAATAAAGCGCTCACAATCTATAATAGTGATGTCACAAATGACTTCACTATCATTGTAAAAAAAATATTAAAAATTCCGAATTTATTTTCTCAGTTTTGAATGTAAACGTGTTTTTGAACTATAATGTAAATTATAATCTAAAAACCCACCCGTTGATTCATATTAGACATACCTTGTGTCATACTAAGGTATGGTTGATTCATACTATAAGTCCCCTTCCTTAATCATTACTTAATCTTGAGTTACTTTAAGAATAAACGTTGAGGATCTTTTCAGGTTTAGAGTTTTAGAGAATTTGATCATAAAACATGCATTACATTCCACAAAGTGGTTACATAAAATATAGTACTAATTTTTCCCATCAACGGAATCATATTGAAAATAAAACATGGATTCTTTCTGAACACTTCCTTGACACTGTCATCACATCATGTACCTTTACCTTGAACTGTGAAAAATATTTCAAAATATTGGGATGAGCATAAAAAGCTAAGTAAGGGATATAAAAGTATGAAATGAAAACATTAGTCCATGTATGAAATCAAACTTTACTCATAAAACATAATCACTTTAACATACCTCATCAAATCATGAATAAATCATAGAAATCATAATCCATAAATGTAACTTGAGGCATTCATAACATTCTTACGTAGGGAGTAACCCTCATGGTTACGTTTGGAATACCCATCATAGTATATTCCCTAAATATCTTCAGAGAAACCTTAACGTTTAACTCCTGCGCGTTACCCAATGCATTGGAGAGCTATATCGGGCTCACCCACCCTTAGTTTATCACGGAACGACCCGTCTTCATAACAATTCCCAAGAACCATAACATAATCGTATCACATAAAACATGAATAAAGGAAACATAAAATTTCAACATTTCAATCACAAGATATCAATAAAACACATTGATATAATAAAAAAACTATGAAAACCATTTTCAACACCAAAATAAGGAAATATAAAACATGGTATTTATTTTTTTCATTTTTAAAAAAAGTTATGGCTTGTAGAGGAAGCCAAAACTCAAATAATGGTCACAGCGGCAGAGAAGTTGTTGTCACCGCATACGTACGACAAAATAATTCCTTTTGTCATTTAGTAAAACGCTTCATTTAAAATATATTCCATTTGAATAAATGTAAATGTCAAAGGGGTGTATACACCGCATAAAAGAATATTGTGTACAAAATAAAATATGCCTCAATGAAAGGAGATTGAGACGAAGTCCCATACCTTGGGTCTGACATGACTCGATCACTCTTTAATCTCCTGAATAATAAACTTGAGTTAAATTATAATTGCTTAAGATCCTTTTTTTCAAGTTCATTATTCCTTTTATATCACTTATTACCATGTTATGAACACTATGAAATTATTTATGTTAATAATGGTCATTTTGTCAATCATTGGTACTTGAGTCAAAAATAAACTCTTTATAATTACAAGTTGTTCATGGGGTAAAATATCCATTATATCCATAATTATATTCTTGATATAGAAATCATATATATCATATATATCCATTATATAAATGCATTTATAAAATTACATAACATTTAGAGGTAAGAAATGAAATGCACCGTTCATGGAGACGGTAAGCCGTATGTACGCATGAACGCTACGTTCATTTATATTTCATACTTAATGGAGTGAAAAAATATTTATATAAAGGTATATTATCATTCCAGTATAATATCATATATAATATCATTAAATCTACCATTTATATGTACCAGATATGGTATTAACGAATCAAATCACTTTGAGGGGGCGGTAGTCCGCACTTCCTAAAATGAAATTATCGTGTTTACCCATAATGGAAACCATGAAGGTATGCAACAAATGAAAAATAAAGAAGCATAAAGAAAACATAAACATAATATATATCATACATAAGTAGAGTTACATCTTAATGGCCACCATTATAGGTGTTAAAAGAAGATTGAACAATCATCGTTTTGTGAGGCAGAAATTCTCCAACCACAGAAACAGTATGTTCTTTAACCATTAGACGGAGGAGTATGTAAGTGCAGCTCGAATAATTATCATAACAACATCCTAGTATATTGATTATATACTGGTTTTGTTACAAAAGAAAGGAATACAAAGAGTTCAGAGGGTTGGAGAAGCAAAATAAAACAAAAGAACACAAGTGAAGACATTACCTTAAAAACAGGTAACTCTTCTTGGTTTGAACCAAAAGGGTTCCTTGAAGAGATTTATGCCCAAGGTAAGGCTTCAAGTATGAAGGGATGGATGTGGAGAGATAAAAGGAGTAGAGCTTGGCCGAACCAAATTCTTGGGAGGTGTGGGTATGGAGGTAGAGGTGGGGTCCTTTTATAAGAGGAGAGGAGGGGTACTTTTTGAAAGTTAAGAAAAGATACTTTATTATAATATGATTTTCGGATAAAAAAGGTCCCACAATTTTAAATTCCGAGGATAAGGTGAAAAGGGTTCTAAATACACCCATACAATAGGTTTTTGACAAGTATAGGTCTTACAGTTTACATTATATTTTCATTTTATTTTAATCGTTAAATAATGAGGTAATCACTCCATCATCATGGTGTCATAAATAATTTAATATATTTAATGTCTAAAAAATATAAAAAAACTATCATGATGTAGTAAATCATATTATCTTTCTAATGACTATTTATAGTCAAAAATATGACTTGTATAACCCCATGTAAAAATTGTTTTAGTAAAACAATACATGTATGTGTCATTTTTTACTTTTACTTTAAATAAAAGGCATTAATGACATTATCTTACCCATGTGGCTCCATTGGGTCTGAAAAATCGACCCATGGTTTGTCTTTGTCGGACATGACTCATCGAATAGGGTTAGGACAAGTTTCAAGTTATTTTCATTTTATTATAATATCATTTTTACCTTAAACTACACTGATTACCTCTAATCGCGATTAAAAACTTAAAAGTTACTATTCACCAAAAAATTATTTTAATACCATTGAACCACATTTTACTTCATAATTAAAACCATATATGTTGGACTTTTGAAATTCAAAACGCAGTGGTGGTAAAAATTCATTTAAATGAAAAATCAGTTTTTTAAGTACCACTTAGTGGTTTCACTATTCATCAAAAATGAGGTCTTTCAGAAATATACCAAAACTTCACCCTAAGATATATTTGATATTCCGAATTCAAAAATGATGTCTATTTAACAAAATTCAAAACATATAAGTTACAATAATTAATTTTATAATTAATTCCCATTGTCAGAACAAATAGCGTGTTTTTATGAAACAATATATATCAAAAGATTGACACTAGTTTAAGTCCAATTTCAAAGTGAAATTAATTCCAATGACCACTATTGGATTAAATGGTAAAAATATATTCTAATTTATCTTTAAAACTATTTAAAAATATATAATATAATCATATAAACAAATTAGATTAAAAAGAGGTTTTGAATTAAAATACAACATTTTTCACTGTTCATTAAAAAAAGAACTTTATCAGAAAACTACCAAAATTTTACACAAAGTAAATTTTGATGTCCCAATTCTAAAGAATAATTTTATTTGGTCCAATAGAACTTATAATAGTGACCAAAACTATATTTAATGACGGTTCTCCATTAAAAGGCGATAAGTGGACCTTTAGTGAATATTGGAGTATTCCATGCATAAGATAGGATTTATTCACATTTTAAGCCTCTAAAACACTATCTAACTCATAAATAGACATATATAAGAATATCTATTATTCATTACATACTTGGGATGTTACATCCTTCCCCCATTTAGAAAATTGCATCCACTCAATTTATTTACTTATCGAATAAGTGGGGGTATTTATCCTTCATTGCATTTTCAGATTCCCATGTTGCCTCTTCACACATGTGGTTCTTCCACAAAACCTTTACTTGGTGAATCGCCTTATTCCGCAACACTTGCTCCCTGTGATCAAGAATCTCAACCGGTTGTTCCTCATATGATATATTATCTTCCAACTAAACTACCTTTGGACTCAAAACATGAGATGGATCTGGCATATACTTCCTCAACATTGAAACATGGAAAACATTATGTACCTGAGGTAAAATAGGAGGTAAATCCACTTGGTATGCAACTGATACAACTCTCTCAAGAATTTCATATGGTCCAATGATCCTTGGACTCAACTTTCCTTTCTTACCAAATCAAATAACACTTTTCCATGGTGATACATTGAGAAAAACATGATCACCTACCTCAAAAGAGAGATCCTTCCTCTTGTTGTCTGCATAACTCTTCTGCCTACTCTGAGTCGTTCTCATGTGTTTCTGAATCAACTGAACATTTTTTCCATATATTATACCAATTCTAGTCCCATAATCTTCCTTTCACCCACTTCATCACAAAAATCTAGAGTTCGACACCCTTTACCATAAAATTCTTCAAACGGAGCCATCTGTATACTATAATGAAAACTGTTATTATAAGAAAACTCAACCAAAGAAATATGTTGGTTCTAACTTCCCTGATAATTCATCTAACAAGCATGTATAATATCCTCCAAATTATGAATTTTTCGTTCTGACTTCTCATCTGATGGAGGATGAAAATATGTACGAAAATTTAATACAGTACCCAATTACTTCTGAAGGCCCTTCCAAAAGTTAGAAGTAAACCTGGGATCACGATCAGATAAAATGGATAAGGGAACTTCATGGAACCTGACTATCTCTTTAAGATACAATCAAGAATGTTGATCTAGAGAGAAATTATCTCGAATAGGAAGGAAATGAGGAGATTTAGTCATGAGATCAATAATAACCCAGATTGCATTATTACCTTGAGGTGTCTTCGGAAATCCCATAACAAAGTCCATGGATATATTTTCCCATTTCCACTCTCGCATTGGTAAAGGCTGAAGCATCCCATTAGGTAACTTCCACTCTGCTTTAACCTGTTGAAAAGTCAAACACTTCACAATAAAATCACCAATATCCCTTTTCATTCTATCCCACCAGTAATACTCTCGAATATCTCTATACATCTTAGTACTGCCTGGATGAACTGAAAACGGAGAACTATGAGCTTCACATAACAACTATTTCTTCAAATTTGAATCACAATAAAAACACAATCTCTTCACAAATTTCAAAACAACATCATTATCAATGTTGAATTCTGGCAACATACCCTTCTGAACCAGCTCTACCTTTTTCTGCAACTCACTGTCTTGCTTCTATGCTTGCTTAATTCTGTCTGATAGAGAAGATTTCACTGATACCTGAAACAAAACAGAATAACTTCCTACACCTACAACTTCTATTCTAATGTTCATCAAATCCTTAACCAAAGGATCACGTTCCAAACGCAAAATTATTAATGAAGCATTACTTTTTCTACTCAAAGCATTAGCCACTTTATTTTCTTTTCCCAGATGGTAATGAATTGTACAATCATAATCCTTGACTAATTATAGCCATCTCCTATGTCTCTTGTTCAATTCATTCTGAGTTAATATAAACTATAAACTTTTGTGATCGGTATATATTTCACACTTTACTCCATACAAAAAATGCCCCCAAACTTTTGATGTGAAAACAACAGCAGCTAATTCTGAATCATGTGTAGGGTAATTTACCTCATGAGTTTTCAACTGTCGTGAAGCATAAGAAATTACCTGATCATTCTGCATTAGGACACAAACCAGTCATTTCAATGAAGCATCATTATAGATAACAAACTCACCATTCCTAAAAGGTAGTGGAAAAACTAAAGCATTCACCAATCTTCTTTTCAGTTCCTGAAAACAATCATCACATTGTTTTGTATAGATAAACTTAACACCATTTCGAGTTAGCTTAGTCATTGGACTAGATTACCGTGAAAAATTTCTAATAAACCTTTGATAATAGCCTGCCGGACCAAGGAAGCTACAAATTTCATTTACATTTTTGGGTCTTGGCCATTCTTCAACAACCTTGGTTTTTGCAGGATCAACAGTTATCCCATATTTAGAAACAATATGACCATGGAAATAAATTTGTTGCAAAAAAACCCACACTTTATGAATTTCCCATACAATTTCTTTTCTTTTAAGGAATGAAAAATAACCCTTAAATGTCTTTCATGCTCCTATTTACTTTTAGAAAACACCAAAATATCATCAATGAAAACAACCACAAAGATATCCCAGAACTCATGGAAAATTCTATTCAGAAGGTCCATGAATATAGTAGGTGCATTGGTTATCCCAAAAGGCATATCTACAAATTCATAATGGCCATATCTAGTACAGAATGAAGTCTTTGGAATATCTACTTCCTTTACCTTCAACTGATGGTACCCCAATCTCAGGTAAATCATTGAAAAATACTGAGCTCCCTGGAGATGATCAAACAAATCATCGATATGAGGAAATGGATATTTGTTCTTAACATTAATGTTATTCAAGGATCTATAATCAATGAATAGTCTTATAGAACTATCTTCCTTTTTAAAAAATAAAACAGGAGCACCCAATGGTGATCTGTTAGGTCAAATGAAACCATTCTCTAATAAATCTTGAAATTGCTCCTTCAACTCTAAAAGTTCTATTTGAGCCATTTGATAAGGGGGTTTTGAAATCGGATTAGAATCAGGAACAAAGTCACCTGTAAATTCAACTTCCTAATCAGGTATTATTGCAGGCAACTCATTAGGAAAAACATCAGGATACTCATTTACCACTAGCACAACCTGAATCTGAACAGTTCCCTTGTTTTCAACGATATGTGCAAGGTAACATTCATTTCTATCTTTTACAAGTTTCTCAGCCTCTTGATATGTTATCAATAGTAAGGTTTCATTCTTGTACACAAACTGAATGTCTCTCTGAAAAGAAACTTCATTAGCTCTATAGTCAATCTTAACATGCTAAATAGAGAGACAATCCATACCCAGGATAACATCAAACTCTACTAGAGGTAAAAAAAATAAGATTTGCAAGTTGGTTCTTTCCATCAATAAGGATAGGAAGATTCTTATAAATTCTTTTTGCCTTAACATTTCCCCCAAGTGTTTTTGCGACATGTTCAGGAGTCATTTCTTGAGATTGTATTCCCATTTTACTAGAAAAGTGTTCCGAGATGAAAGAATGTGTAGACCCCGAATCAAAAAACACACTGGCATAATCTGAAAAAACAAACAAAGTACCTGATTCCACTTCATTTGATGGCCCAACATCTACTGAAGTAGTTGCAAAGTATTTCACCACACCTTTCTTCTGGTATTCTGACTGCTTCCAATCACTCGAGCTCTTTGTCGTACACTCATTTGCATAATGACCCATCTCATTTCACTAACTGTAAATCAAATTTGGTCTTACCATAACCTTGATTTTTTCCAGTGCAATCACGAGACTTATGTCCCATCTTACCACATCGGTTGCACTTTCAACAATTCAGAAGACATTCCCCAACATGCCTTTTACCACATTTATCACAAACTGGAAACTAAGTTTTCTTACTATCAGAATTTTTTGAAGAATTATTCCCTTTCTCTTGCCACCTCGGTCTCTTCTTATGTTGGTTGTTATAGAACAATTGATCATCGATAAACTCCATTTCCACCTTCTCAGCACATCGAACAAGCTTTTCATAACTCTTGAACTCATGATAAGCTAAATCCCTTAGATATTTTGGCTTTAATCCTGAGTAAAATCGATTGATTTTACTATCAAGGTCTCGGATAAAATTTATAGCATAACATTCCAATCCAGTGAACCTTTCTTCATAAGAAGCCACTGAGTCTTCCTCTTGCCTCAATTCCAAGAATTGGTTTCCATCATAAGTTGAACAACCTTAGGAAAATATTTCTCAAGAAACATACCTTTGAATTCATCCCAGTCGATAGCATCAATCTCATCAGCGTCCATAATATTTTTAACCATCAACCACCACTGATCTGCTTCACCCTCTAAACTGTAAATAGAAAGACTAACATTTTGATTTTATGAACACCACATGACATTGAAAATATTCTCTAGTGCTTTAATCCACCCTTCAGCTAGCACAGGGTCAGATGATCCTCTGAATGATGGGGGATGTTGCCTCATGAAATGTTCCACCACTAACATGTTCCTCTGTGGTTGGTCTGGCTGATCTCGTGCATAGATACCGCCACCATTTATCGCTTGAGTCAAAGATGCCATTACTGCAAAAAAAAAATCAGTTCCAATTCTGACCATCACAAGATGCTGATTCGGAAGGTTATTTCCTTCTGTACGCCTTCCTGGAACTGCTTCCCTGTTTCCACTGCGGAAAACCATTCTGAACAAAAATGTCTTAGATGAAGCAACATGGTAATCATCAAATTCTATATCATTTCAATTTGACCATAAAAAATTAATATTGTTGGATAATCATTTAATATAATTCTAACTCCTGAAGTTATCTAAACTGACCTCTGATACCCACTATAAGGCCCGAGCCTTAAACATTAATTAATCTTGAGTTACTTCATAAATACACGTTAAAGATCTTTTCTTGTTTAGAGTTTTAGATAATTAGATCATAAAACTTGAATTACATTCCACAAAGTGGTTACATAAAAGATAGAACTCATTTATCCCATCAATGGAATCATATTTAAAATAAAACATGGATTATTTCTTGACACATCCTTGAAACTATCATCACATCATGTACCTTTCCCTTGATCTGTGAAAAACATTTCAAAACCTTGGGATGAGCATAAAAAGCTCAGTAAGGGATATAAAAGTATGAAATGAAAACATTTGTCCATGTATGAAATTATACTTTACTCAAAAAACATAATCACTTTAACATACCTCATCAAATCATGAATAAGTCATAGAAATCATAATACATAAAGGTAACTTGAGGCATTCATAAGATTCTTACGTAGGGAGTAACCCTCACGGTTACGTTCTGAATACCCATCAAAGTATATTCCCTAAATTCCTTTGGATAAACCTTAACATTTAACTCCTTTGCATTACCCAATGCATTGGAGAGCTATATTGGGCTCACCCGCCCTTAGTTTATCACGGAACCACCCGTCATCATAAAAATTCCCAAGAACCATAACATAATTCTATCACATTAAAACATGCATAAAGGAAACATAACAATTCCACATTTCAATTAAAAGATATAAATACAACACATTGATATAATAAAAACATTATGAAATCCATTTTCAACACCAAAATAAGGATGTGTAAAACATGGTATTTATTTTTTTCATTTTTTTAAAAAAATTACGGCTTATAGAGGAAGTCGAAACGCAAATAATGGTCATGATGGCGGAGAAGTCATTGTCGCCGCATACATATGACAAAAAAACATTCCTTTTGTCGTTTAGTAAAACACTTCTTAAAAAAAAGATTCCTTTTGAAGAAACATAAAATTCAAAGGGGTTTATACACCGCATAAAATAAAGTTGTGTATAAAACAAAATATGCCTCAATGAAAGGAGATTGAGACGAAGTCCCATACCTCGGGTCCGACTTGACTCGATTACTCTTTAATCTCCTGAATAATAAACTTGAGTTAATTTCTACTTGCTGAAGAACCTTTTTTCATGTTCATTATTCCCTTTATATCACTTATTACAATGTTATCAACACTATCTAATTATTTATGTTAATAATGGTCGTTTTTTCGATCATTGGTACTTGAGTCAAAAATAAACTCTTTATAATTACAAGTTGTTCATGGGGAAAAATATCCATTATATAAAAAATTATATTCATGATGTAGATATCATATATATAATATATTTACATTATATACATGCATTTATAATATTATATAACATTTAGAGCTAAGAAATGAAATGCACCGTTCATGGAGACGGTAAGACGTACACACACATGAACGCTACATACATTTCAATTTCATACTCAATGGAGTGGAATAATAATGATATAAAGGTATATTATAATTCCAGAATAATATCATATATAATATCATTAAATCTATCCTTTATACGTACCACATATGGTATTAACGAATCAAATCACTTTGAGGGGGCGGTAGTCTGCACTTCCTAAAATGGAATTATCGTGTCTACCCATAATGGAAACCATAAAGGTATACCACAAATGAAAAATAAATAAACATAAAGAAAACATAAAAATAATATATATCATATATAAATACATTGACATATTATTTTCCACCATTAAAGGTGTTAAAATAAGATTGAACAGCCATTGTTTCGCGAGGCAGAAATTCGCCAACCACAGAAACAGATTGTTCTTTAACCATTAGACGGAGGTCTGTGTAAGTGTAGCTCGAATAAATCTAATAAAAAAAATCCTAGTATATTGAATATACTTGTTTTGTTAGAAAAGAAATGAATAAAAAGATTTTAGAGGGTTGGAGAAGCAAAATAAAACAAAAGAACACAAGTAAAGACATTACCTTGAAATCGGGTAACTCTTCTTGGTTTGAACCAAAAGGGTTCGTTGAAGAGATTTATGCCCAAGGTAAGGCATCAAGGATTAAGGGTGGGATGTGGATAGATAAAATTAGTAGAGATTGGCTGAACCAAAGTCTTGAGAGGTGTGGGTAAGGAGGTAGAGGTGGGGGCCTTTTATAAGAGGAGAGGAGGGGCACTCCTAGAAAGTTGAGAAAAGATACTTTATTTTAAAATGATTTTCGGAAAAAAATGTCCCAAAATTATATATTTCGAGGATAAGGTGATAAAGGTTCTAAATCCACCCATACAATAGGTTTTTTACAAGTTTAGGTCTTATAGTTTACATTATCTTTTCATTTTATTTAAATCGTTAAATAATGAGGTAATCGTTGCATCATCATGGTGTCATAACTAATTTAATTTATTTAATGTATAAAAATTATAAAAAAATTCATGATGTAATAAATCTTTTTAACATTCTAATGATTATTTTTAGTCAAAAGACTGAATTGTATAACCCCTTTTAAAAATTGTTTTAGTAAAACTATACATGTTTCTGTCATTTTTTACTTTTACTTTAAATAAAAGGCATTAGTGACATTATCTTACCTAAGTGGCTCCATGGGGTCCCAAAATTCGACCCATGGGATGTCTTGTTCGTAAATGACTCATCCAATAGGGTTAGGACAAGTTTCATGATATTTTCATTTTATTATAATATCATTTGTACCTTAAACTACACTAATTACCTCTAATCGCGATTAAAAATATAAAAAATACTATTCACCAAAAAATAATTTTAATCCCATTGAACTATATTTTACTTCTTAATGAAAACCATGTATGTTGGATTTTTGAAATTCAAAACACATAGGTGGTAAATTTTCATTTAAATGAATAATCAGTTTTTAAGTACCACTTAGTGGTTTCACTATTCATCAAAAATTGAGGGTTTTCAGAAAAATACCAAAACATCACCCTAAGCTATATTTGATATTCCGAATTAAAAAATGGTGTCTATTTAAAAAAATTCAAAACATATAAGTTACAATAATTAATTTAATAATTAATTACCATTGTCATAACAAATAGTGTGTTTTTTTGAAACAATATATATCAAAAGATTGTCACTTGTTTAAGTCCAATTTCAAAGTGAAATTAATTACAACGACCACTATTGGTTTAAATGATAAAAAATATATTCTAATTTCACTTTAAAACCAATTTAGAGTATAATATAATCATATAAAAAAATTATATTAAAAAGGGGTTTTGACTTAAAATACAACATTTTTCACTATTCATTAAAAAAATAACTTTATCGGAAAAATACCAAAAATTTACACAAGGTAAATTTTGATGTCCCGATTCTGAAGAAGTATTTTATTTGGTCCAATAGATTGTATAAAAGTGACCAGAACTATATTTAATGACGGTTCACCATCAAAAGGCGATAAGTGGACCTTTAGTGAATATTGGAGTATTCAATGCTTAAGATTGGGTTTATTCTCATTTAAGCCTCTAAAACACTATCTAATTCATAAATAGACATAGATAAGAATATCTATTATTCATTACTTATATGGGATGTTACACCTACAAATCCCACCATGCCTTTTTAATCTATAAATCATTGAAATTAATGTTTACCTTAAAAAAGTACTATTTGATAACCTTGAATGTTGAATGCATTGAAGAATAAAAATAAAAGTGCATCATCAAGAGTGCATGAACTTTATATCACCTTTCATGATGTCTGTATACAATATAACACTTTTTATTATTTCTATTCATTTCTAAAAAAATCTATTTCTTCTTGTGAATACAAGGAATGTTAATAGTTCTGGTAGTACAAGAAAAATATTAATATAAAAGGATTAATTAATATTTTAAATGAACTTATAAATATCAACTGAAATACCTCTTCGGGGATGGTGGTTTGATGATGGAATAATGTATCTTTCATAAATTTTCAAATGTAACAACCCCAATATTTTTCACTAGTTTATTCTAATGCCTATAGAAAGGTTGATTAAAAAATTTTTTTTTTATATATATTTTTATAGGGTAATTGTATTATATTTTTCCTAATAAATATCCAATTGTAGAATTCTATAAGTTTTTTGTGATCAAGGGCTATATTCATGCCATGATTTTGATGATATTTAAAAACCGCCATATAATAATATAATTTTAATTAAAACGTAATATATAATGTATATCTTGATGTTTATTTATACAATATTTCCTGTAGTGTATTAAAAATTCATATACATTATCATGTGTGGTCAGTTTGTTGGGTATCCATGCGTTGAATTAGAAAATAAAGGTTTTAATTATCCAAATCTATTGTAATGAGTAACCAATGACAACGAAAAAATAAAAAGGAACACGTAATGAAATGAATGGGAATATATTTCATAAGATAAAACTGTAGGGTTTTACCACTAAAAAATGGGTATTTAGAAGATTATATTATTTATATGTTTTCTTTCCAGCATTGTTGAAAGCCTTACCACTATTACTTCATATTTTATTACTTCCAATGAGAAAATCTTTATAGAAGTGATGTGAGGAATAATGGGTCTAAATTTATGTTCATATGGTTTTACCTTAAAATATTATTGATATATATTCTAGAAAATATTATGAATTGTATTTATTAAAAATTAACATTGTATATCAACTATTGGTCTAAAAAATCTTGAAATCACACCTCTTGTATACATTTACAAATGAGACTCATTAAAATTAATTTGTGGATATTTTATTTACATTCAAAAAAACTAATATTTCATATAATAGTCTCTATGTACATTTGTTCTTCAAAATTCATCGTGGTCGTATCACCACTTGATGACATTGTATCTGTAAGAACCAATAATGTTAGTAAATTCATAAGTTTAATATGATGTTTAATTGTAATTTATGATGATAATTTCAATTGGTTTTTTGATCCTTTTGTTATTTTTTGTTGGACCTCCATTTCACCACTTCCCATTTTCCTTTTGAAATAACATTAACTGTTTTGGGATTTTTTTCATATAATTTTAAAGGTTTTTTCATATAAAAATGGATATCAATACCTCTTTATAAATATATATGTTTAAACTATCTAAAGAACAATATATGTATGTTATAATTTGTTTTCTAACCATATGATTATCCACATAATAATGTGTAATAGGTAGCTTGGTGCTTGGCTTGTGTGATATGTGAATCTATACTCTCACATGACATATTTGAAGTAATTGTTTTTAGAATATCTCCTTGAATATTGTACATGGTACACCTTATAATATGGTGATGGGTGGGTGTTGATATATATATATCAACACCATTTTCGAACTATAGAATATGAGTAAATGAAATGTATTAGTGAATTTCTGATTCACATTTCAAAGAAATAATTATGAAAATGTTGATTACCTCTTTTAAGATATCCCTTTCAGGGGAATGGCTCACCCCAATTATGGTAGGAGGGGGAGATCATCATGTAGTGGTTGTTATTTAGTTGTTTATTCAATTTTACTCATTCCCATAACATCTTATATAAACAATGACATCAATTTATGTTTTTATTCTAGATTATATAATAATTCATTTTTCTCTTCCATTTTCTTTTATTTATCCCCCTACAGATTTATTTTCTCAAAATATGTTTCAGGAGACACCCCAAAACACGCACCCCTAACACAACCATAATGTTCCAAGAACATGTAGGCCAATGATAATAGATGTTAATTAGGTTTAACTGATAAGTATTATTGTTTCTAATTCAGATAAAAATTATAGGTGAATAGGGAATCATTTTCAAATAATACTGATTTAAATAAAAAAATTATTTTGTCATACTTACACATATGTCACACACTTTTTATGAGTTTTCATCTATTAGTATCCCATCTTTATTTACCCATCCTTACTTCCATATATTATGATTAGAGTTGGAAGTGGATTTGGATTTGTATTCATCAATATGTATATAACAAAAGAAACATAATTATGTTTTTGTTTCATGTAAATTAAAAGTATTTTGATAGATTTTAAATATATACCATTTTTTCCAGTTAAGCGTACCACATCCTTACATTACAATAGGGGTACATTGGTTTTACTACACATTTCTTATTTTTATCACCCAATTATTTTTTTATAAATTAAAAATAATTAACCAAGGTGATTAACACAGATATTTTCATGCAATGTATTACTAGTCACAATGAACCTAAAAAAATATATCCACATAACAATGAATAAATACATCCCATACTTATTGGTTTATTAGGTGTTCATATATTGTTTGTGGGTAAGGTTTTATTTCCTCCTCAACATCCTTAAGGTGATACTTAAGAAGAATTTTAAAAACTCCACTCTGATCCTTTCCAAGGATAATTAATACAAATTCAAATTGAGATTCATCTATTATAATTGCACACAATATGGGATAATGATGATAAAATCATCATTTCATTATTATTTTTACAAAATAAACAAATTATATCGTAATATTAACCTAATCTCTTCCAAAATTATTTCATTAAGCATAGTCACAAAATTATGACATAAATATACATAAACTAGCACACACATTCGAGTGATCAGCCTAATGTAAATACTAGACAACGCTTTGTTTGGGTTAAATGCTTCGCAACATGCATTATATCTATAATCAAATTTTATGCCTTTGTTTTACCCCTTAATAATTTTTTTGAAACCTCTAGACTACAACACACCTTTTTTTAGGACATTGGTTGTTCGCCATAAACCCTTTTCTGGTCTACAACATCATCAATATTATAGAGACCCAAAGCTTGACGTACATAGACATTACATTATTTTGCGGAATACTTAATACAATACAAAAATAGACACACAAGGACCATAATAGTTTAGTGTCTTTGGAAACTCAAAAAGTAATCTTCTTATCGTGGTGAAAGATATTCAACATCTCCCATAAAGATCTTCCCCTTTTGTTTTCTTAACTAAAACCTTTATTTATATCATGGGGAAAAGAAAACATATAAAGGGTGACTCAAATGCTCAGTAAGGGTAAGTATGGATAAAATAAAACAAATCATATACATTTGAACTTAAAAACATGGACATAATGTTTAAACATCAAAATCTTGAGCAATTATATAAAACATGGCAGTACATAAGGCATAGATCATAAAGAAACATTAATCATGATAAAATAGCATGGGAATAAAACATGTAATTATGGAAACCATTAATAACATGATATGATTTCCATATTAGCCAAGGCATTGCTGCCAAGACCATCTTAGTGGAAAAAGTCCCTTTCTGAATCGAGTTCACTTCTCGTTCCAGTCCTGTATTACTGAACCGATTTAACTTTCCATTCCAGCCATGTCTATCTCATGAGATATAAATCTTTACCCAATTCATTGGAAGGAGATATAGGTGCCACCCATCTCATAATGAGATAATTCTTACTTGGGCCACAAAATAAACATACATCATTCATAATAACCCAACAAATAAAATGGGTTTCATAAACATAATCCCATCATCACATAATCCATATAAAATAAATGGATATCATTTCATAATAATAAAAGTGAAACCATGTAAATCATGGAGATATTATACTTGAAACATACACATATGAAACAATATCATCTTATATGGAAGATGGTTTTGATAAAACACTTGAAATGAATTCTTGAGGAAAATACCCTTTCTTCTTCAAAATCATTTTCTTTTCACAAAATGTCATGCAATTTTAAAAGAATAGGATTTTGTTGAAAATAGTAATGAAATATTTTGGAGTAAGAATCATGAAAATAAGGCTTTATAAAACTGTAAAAATTCATTCACGCCGTATAAGTTAAAAATAACAATCTCCTTGTACTTTTGTCGGAATAGTCAAATGGTACCTCGTATGGTAAACAAAAGAAAGATTCCTTCCATACGATGTGGTAAAAGTAAGAAAAGGGTTAAAATGTCTTAAACCTACATGGAAGGAAATTAAACATTTAATGAAAACATTTCGAGATTATAAGGACATGTACAATAAACATAACCCCCAGTCAATACTTACAAGTAAACAATCTCGGATAAGATTGAGATTGGAATAATTATCCCTTACCTTAGGTCTCATATGATTTGTCTGGATCCCAACCTCCTGTATAATGATTTAAATAATGTCATTGAGTTATTATATAATCATATTCATTGTTATGATATCATATACGTTTCACTTATGACTTTATATTATCCGTTCTTTTGTAAATTCCATGTTAAAGCAGTATTTTGGGTAAAATCATTTCATTTATCATATGTGTTTCGACTTTTTGTTCTTGATATTATTACTTATATCCTGATTTACATAATTACAAAATGTAAAACATGATTTATATATAATATATATTAATTATATATATATATATATTATAGATCGATAAAAGGAATGAAATACACCGTTCATGGAGATTGTAGGTCGTACGTACGCATGAACGATGTTTTCATTTCCTTATTGAATTGAATGAAACTAAACGGATGAAATACATATATATACATAAATCTAGTAGCATTATTATTTCATATATTTCATTATTATTCATTATATAAAAGTTATGATCATTCATGTATGGTTAACATGGATAATGAATCTCATCGCGTCGTGGATACGATAGTCCGTACGTACGCACATGCGATGATATCATTACCATAATTATTGAATAGAATTGGAGTGGATGGTATAATATATCAGAATCAGTATGATATTATATTAACCATATATAGCTATTCTTTACACCATTATACCCATCCATGTATGGTGTTTGTGAAAAACAGAATACACCACGGCGTGGAGACGGTATTCCGTACGTACGCAGACACGGTGATTTTTTTTCCATAGGATGGATAGAAGGTTGTATAGGGTTCATTCATATTTATAATAAAATATCAGTAAATGAGGGATACTTATGTTATTACTTCATAATGAAACAACTCAAAAAGATGGAGTAGAAGAAGAATGGAACATTAAGAAAACGGTAGAAGGTATTACCTCTTTCTCGAAGTGCCACCTTTAAACTTTCTCTTAGGGCACTAGAGTTGGTCTTTTGAAAAGACCAGTACCTATAGTAGGATTCTAAGGAAGTGGGGAAGTGAAATGGGCAGGGGTTTTCCGAGCATGAATGCTCAAATTGGTGTGAGTAGGAGAGGGAGGAGGAGCCATTTTATAAGGGAGGAGAGGGGAACCTTTGGAAATATAAGAAATATTAGTTTATATTAAATCCCAACCCCACTTAAAAACTTCCAAAATGACTCATATATGAATATTAGATTATATAGGGTTGTAATATCACCTACCAATAATATTTATACATGTTAGGAATTTATTTTAAACATTATCAACATGATTTATCCTTATTTTTCTATTCAATTTTATTTGTGGTAATAATATTTTAAATTTTAAATTATTATAAATAATTACATATGTGTTTTATATTTTAAATAATTTGAAACTTTATGACATTTTATACAATATAAATTTAAATTTATAATTTTTAAATATTTTTGTGATTTTTAAACAATTTTATAATATGTTATTTTTATAAAATGAAAATAGTGTCAATTTTGACATTATTCAATTATTTGAATTTAAATAAACAATATACAGAAGATATGTTAGAACTAAATAATTTAATAGATTTATAACATGTCATATTTATCTATGAAATTAAAGGATCACATTAAATAGTTCATATAATATTTATTTTAATATTTTTAAAACCATTTATTTGATATTTCTCTTAATAAATTAATTTCCACATCACTATTATTTCACTTTTAATGATAATTATTTAATCCCTAAAAAATTTAAATAAATTAATATGATGTAGATACATTTATTAGAGTTCTGTATACTATTCATGTTTGATTATTCATTATGTTTATCACTAAATTAAAATTATTATACTTATAAGATTTAAGAAAGTGACATGTTGTCACTTTCTTTGGTTTTAATAATAAATAAATTATTTTCACAGACAAAAGTCCATTAAATGAATCTAATCCGACCCTTAGGTGATATGGGTCAACTTTTAGTCATCAAATATGATTTTTTCATGTGTTAGGGTAATTTTATAATCTTATATTTACCCTTAATTACCCGATTTACCTTTAACTATGCTAAATAAAATTTACCGTAGTTACTATTCATAATTCCCAAAAATAAAAAGTAGCATATTAACATAATTTGGACCCCCTGATTCCAAATATGGAATCCATTTTTCAAAATTCAAAACACATAAGTTGGAGTGATTAATTTAAAATTGATCCCCTTGTTAAGAAAACGGGTTTTAGAAGTTAAAACATTGCAAAAGATTGAAATGTTTTTACCTATGAATTCAATGTGAAATTAATGATAATGAAATATATTATATTAAATGGTAAAAAATATTCTATTTATATTTTAAAACCATTCAATATTATAAATTAACCATATAAATAATCTCAATTAAAAAATTTTGTTTTTAATTAAAAATTTGCGTATTTTTACTATTAATCAAAATATAAAAGTTATCAGAATAATTTAAAAAATTTATCCAAATTACATTTTTAAATCATGATTCCAAAGAAGAATTTTTTTCGTTAAATTGAACTTATAAACATGTCAAAAACTAGATTTAATGTGGGTGCGCCATCAAAAGTCGGCGAAGCTGCATTTTCCTGAGAAAAACTTGTTTTACCAAAAAAACGTTATTTTGTTCACATACCATGTTCTAGAAAATATCTAAGATGAAATAATAATGTTATAAAATTCAAAATTTAGTTAATACTATTCATAATGGGTAGTTCATAATAATATTATAACCATATATCATTGTTTAGTGAAACCTGATATTGCGTACAACACACGCAATCAAGGAAAGTCGTGATTGTGTGTAATGCAAGCCATGTCATGGTTGCATATTATGTAAGAATCGTTTATTTTTTCGTATAACAGAATCCAACAATATTTCATTTATACATTGAATATATATATATACATTCAATGTTGCATATAATGACTATTATAAAACGAACATGAAATTGTGTGTAACACAATCTTTTGAATAGTGTTGTGTATACTGCAAGCTAATACGGTGTTGCATATAGCACAAGATAATCTTGTTGTATAATAAAACACATGACATCAATTAAAAATAATACTTAGAATAAAATATCAGGTTTTTACATTCTAACCCCTTTAAAATGAATTTCTCCCTCGAAATTCGTCGGGGTTATAAATCACTTATTATTTATAGAAACCCACATCGTAAAAAGGAATACTAAAAATTAATTTTAAAAACGAAAGTATGAAAAATAACGATTACCCAATGTAACTCATCACTGGGTTTCCATATATGAGAACATAGGTGAAAATATTGATATGGAAAAAAAATATAACCATCATTTTCTGATGGAGAGTGGTAGAGAACATTGCTATGAAAAAGCCATCAATCACAAAGTCATAAATTTGTGATGATCTAAGGTACCATATGATTCATCGGATATAAGAGAACTAGGACAACATTTTGCTTTTCTATATCATTTCCCTAAAGATGAAAATTTTGAATTAGAAGATATTCTTGCTTTGTTTTGGTACAATATCACTATTGTTCGTGCTTTGATCAATTTCCACTTCATCGCTTAAAGAAATGAACTTGAATTTGTTATTCGTGAAGTTTTAACAGATCATGTGATAAAATGATGGGTCATTCCATATGTTTCAAACAAAAGGCTAGAAAAAGTTATAAGTCCATCTTATGGTGAGAATAATCGTGCATGGTTCCAAAATGGACTTATTCTTTATTTATCATACCTATTAATAAAATAAAACTAGTTTCCACTAACAAGGGTCTTCCTGTAGGCCAATGGTAGGCGATAAAGTCCTGTCACACTTCAGTTGTGGGTTCAATTCCCACGGCCTTGTCCAATGCAACGGGTTGCTGCCAATCATGCAGGTTGCCCTTTTTCTAAAACTACACCATTATAACAATCTAGAAATTATATTGAAAAAACAAATTCTAGCCTTAAACAATACAAACTTCTGTTCAACATAATCCATTCGAATCTTTAGGCTTATCCAAAATACTTCTTTCCAAACTAATATTATAAAGAGAATGATTAATAAAAATGTCATATAACAAGTATGTGAATACCATCATTTATCCCTAATATATCTTATTGGTCAAATTTCAATCATGTGAATACCTTAATCATGTATTCTCTTGAAAAAAATGAATACCCATTGATCCTTATTGAAAACATGAATGCTGTCAAAAGTTAACTCTTTCCACATAATAAAATCCAAAAATTCTATATACTCAAACCATGATATCACTTTGTCCTTATATAATTCATGATCTCATTAATACTATCAAACATTTCATTATATCCTTAGCACTTCATTATGTGCATATTAGGTGCTTTCCAAAAAATATTTCCATCACTTTTTCTTGGTTACCAGTACCATATAATTATTGAAAACCAATACATAGATATTCCAAAATTCCACAATACCATAAATGAGATTTCATGATACTACTTTGAAATCTCATTAAATAAACACTTAATCATTACACGACATCATTTTCATACTCAACATCAAAAATAGTGATCGGATGAGACTTCCCTTTATCCTTTTCCTTAAGAGGTTTCTCACGTTGATCATCATTAACCCGTGGATTAGGGAATTTATTAGTATAATGCCACATTTCCTTGCACTTGAAGCATTGAAGTGTCGCTGGAGAGTTCTCTTTAGTCTTTTCTCTATTAACATCATTATCACCCTTTTTCTCATTACTTCGACAATAAACTACTCGATGACCTTATTTTCCACACATAAAACATTTTCTAGTACCTTTTATCCAATCTCCACCATGCTTCTTTCCACACATTGAGAATAAAGAAACATTCATCTTATTTTCACCATTGATTTGAGATTTCTCCTTGAACTCCATCTTTCATTTCTTGTCAAAACCATTAGATGGATATGTTACACCAACTTTTAGTTCTACCTTGATAGCACAACACACAATTTCTTCATAGCTACTGACGTCACTTATAGTTAATGCCCTTCGAAGACATGGTTTTAAGACATTGAAATATTGATCAACTTTACTTTCAGGTTGGATGATAAAGCCAGATGCATACCTTGCAAGTCTTGTAAAATTCGCTTCGTATATACCAACAGATTCATCATCCATCTGCTTAAGCTCAAGAAACTCCTTTTCTATCATTGTTCGAAGAATACGAGGGAAGTACTTACTGAAAAACACGTTCTTGAACTCGTCCCATTACATGGACTCAATTTCATCTCTTTTCCTCGTATTCTTGGTATGATTCCATCATTGATCAGCATCACCTTCCAAACTATATACTGATAAGATGACTTTATCGTGCTCAGAACATTGTAGAACTGAAAATATCTTTTCAGTAGTACTGATCCATTGTTCATCCACTAAGGGATCAGAAGACCTGTAGAATGAAGGTGGACGCTGCCTCATGAAGGATTCAACAGAATGTTGCTCCTTTCTCTGCTCATTTTGAAGTCCAGAATGATTCATAGCTTGTGTAAGTATAGAAATATGATTGTGCACTCCATCTCCCATGACATTGGTTTGGTCAGGAGGATAATCATTGAATTTTACATTACATTGATCAACACGGTTCCTTCGGGTTCTATCCATCATCTAAAACCCAAAAATAATAGTGTGAGAGGCAAATACCATGATAGGGAAAACAACATAATAAAGGGGGATTACATTCAATATGTAACATATTAGGTTTAATTATAAGATCGTTAGCGCAATTCTAGGACTATATCCTATACGTATACTTAACCTTAGGGACATCCCTATACAAACCATAGAAATATCTCTCGAGATCTCACTAATGTTTTCGTGCCCTAGTTTCCAAAGGTTAACTAAACCTTTCCTCTGATACCAACTGTAGAGACCTAAATCATGACGTACATGGACATTAAATTACTTTTTCGGAAAATTTAATACATAAAAAAATAGACACACAGGGACCGTAATAGTTAATGTTTTTGGAAACTCAGAACATAATCTTCTAATCGTGGTGAAAGATCTTCAACATCTCCCATAAAAATCTTCCCCTTTTGATTTCTTACCTAAAACCTTTCTTTGTATCCTAGGGAAACAAAAACATATAAAGGGTGAGCTAAAATGCTCAGTAAGGGTAAACATGGATAAAATAAAACAAATTATTTAAATTTGAACTTAAAAACATGAACATAATTTTTAAACATCAAAATCATGAGCAATGACATAAAACATGGCAGTACATAAGGAATAAATCAAAAAGAAAAATTAATCATGATAAAATAGAATTCGAATAAAACATGTAATTTTGGAAACCATTAAGCACATGATATGATTTCCATAGTAGCCAAGGCATTTCTGCCAAGACCATCTTAGTGGGCAATGTCCCTTTCTGAATCGAGTTCACTCCTCGTTCCAGTCCTGTATTACTGAAACGGTTTAACTTTCTGTTCTATCCATGTCTATCTAATGAGATATAAATCATTACCCAATCCATTGGAGGGAGATATAGGTCCCTCCCATCTCATAATGAAATCATTCTTACTTGTGCCACAAAATAAACATACATCATTCATAATAACCCAACGAATAAAATGGGTTTCATAAACATAATCCCATCATCACATAATCCATATAAAAGAAATGGATATCATTTCATAATAAGAAAAGTGAAACCATGTAAATCATAGAGACATTATACTTGAATCCTACACATATGCAATAATTTCATCTTATATGAAAAATGGTTTTGATAAAACACATGAAATGAATTCTTGAGGAAAATATCCTTTCTTCTTCAAAATCATTTTCTTTTCACAAAATTTCATTCAATTTTAAAATAAAAGGATTTTTTTTGAAAATAGTCCTGAAATATTTTGGAGGATTCCTCATGAAAATAAGGATTTATAAAACCGTAAAAATCTGTTCACGCCATATAATTTAAAAATAACAATCTCCTCGTACTTTTTTCGGAATAGTCAAAACGTACCTCGTATGGTAAACAAAAGAAAGATTCCTTCCATACGATGTGGTAAAAGTAAGAAATGGGTAAAAATGTCTTACTAATACATGGAAGGAAAGTAAAAATTTTATGAAAACATTTTGAGAGAATATGGACATGGATAATAAACATAACCCCTAGTAAATACTTACGACTAAACAATCTCGGATAAGAATGAGATTGGAATAATTATCCCTTACCTTAGGTTCGATATGCTTAGTATGGATCTGAACCTCCTGTATAATGATTTAAATAATTTAATTGACTTATTACATAATCATATTCATTGTTATTATATCATATATGTTTCAGTTATGACTTTATATTACCCGCTCTTTTGTAAATTCCATGTTAAAGCAGTGTTTTGGATAAAATCATTTCATTTATCGTATGTGTGTCGACTTGTCGTTATTGATAATATTATTTATATCAGGATTTACATAATTCCATAATGTAAAACATAATTTATATATAATATATATTCATCATATACATATATATTAAAGATCGATAAAAGGAATGAAATACACTGTTCATGGAGATGGTAGGCCGTATGTACACATGAACGTTGTTTTCGTTTCCTTATTGAATTGAATGAAACTAAATAGATGACATACATATATATATATATATTCAGTGGAATTATTATTTCATATATTTCATTATTATTCATTGTATAAACTTTATGATCATTCATGTATGGTTAACATGGAGAATGAATCTCATCGCGTCGTGGAGACGGTAGTCTGTACGTATGCACGAGCGATGATATCATTCCCATAATTATTGAATATAATTACAGTGTATGGTATAATATATCAGAATTAGTATGATGTTATAATAACCATATATAGTTATTCTTTACACCATTATCCCCATCCATGTAAGGTGTTGGTGGAAAAATAGATTAGACCACGGCGTGGAGACGGTATTCCGTACGTACGCACACGCGGTGATTTTGTTTTCTGTAGGATGGATAGAAGGTGAAATAGGGTTGTTTCATATTTATAATAACATATCAGTATATTAGGGATACTAATGTTATTACTTCATAATGAAAAAACTAAATCAGAGGTAGTAGAAGAATAATGGAAGTTGAAGAAAACGGTATAAGGTATTACCTCTTTCTCGAAATGCCTTCTTTAAACTTTCTCTTCGGGCACTAGAGTTGGCCTTTTGAAAAGACCAGTACCTCTATTAGGTTTATAATGAAGTTGGGAAGTGAAATGGGCAGGCGTTGGCTGATATTTAAGGCTCAAATTGGTGTGATGAGGAGAGGGATGAGGTGCCCTTTTATATGGGAGGAGAGGTGCACCTTTGGAAATATAAGAAATATTAGTTTATATTAAATCCCAACACCACTTTAAAACATCCAAAATGGCTCATATACGAAGATTAGATTATATAGGGTTGTAGTTTCATCAAAAAAATAAAATGTAGACATGTTAGAAATTTATTGTAATCATTATCAACTTGATTTATCCTTATTTATCAATTCAATTTTATTTGTGGTAATAATATTATAAATTTTAAATTCTTATAAATAATTACATATGTGTTGAGAATTTTCCATAATTTGACACTTTATGATATTTTCGAACATATAAATTTAAATTTATAATTTTTAAATATTTTTGTGATTTTAAAACAATTTTATAATATTTTATTTTTATAAAATAACAATAGTGTCAATTTTGACACTATTTATTTATTTCAATTTAAATAAACAATATAAAGAATATATGTTCGAACTAAAAGATTTAATAGATTCATAACATGTCATATTTATCTATAAAATTAGTTTAGCACATTAAATAGTTTATATAATATATATTTAAATATTTTTAAAACCATTTATTTGATATTTAACTTAATAAAATAATTTCAACATCAATATTATGTCACCTTTAATGATAATTATTTATCCCTAAAAATTCTAAATAAATTCTTATGATTTAGATAATTTTATTATATTTCTGGAAACTATTCATGATCGATGTTTCATTAAGTTTATCACTAAAGTAATATTATTATACATATAATATTTAATAAAGTGACATGTTGTCACTTTCTTTGGTTTTAATAATAATTAAATTATTTTAATTAAAAAAAGTCCATTAAATGAATCTAATCTGACCCTTAGGTGATATGGGTCTCCTTTGAGTCATCCATTAGGATTTTGGAAGGTGTTAGGATAATTTTATAATCTTATATTTACCCTTAATTACCTGATTTACCTTTAACTATGGTAAATAAAATATACAGTATTTACTATTCATAATGCCCAAAAATAAAATGTAGTTCATTAACATAATTTGAACCCACTGATTCCGAATATGGAATCAATTTTTCAAAATTCAAAACACATAAGTTGTAGTAATTTATTTAAAATTAATCCCATTGTTAAGAAAACGTGTTTTAGAAGTTAAAACATTGCCAAATATTGAAATGTTTTTACCTATGAATTCAATGTGAAATTAATGCTAATGATATATATTATATTAGATGGTAAAAATATATTATATTTATACTTTTAAATCATTAAATATTATAATTTAACCATATAAAGTATCTCAATGAAAAGAGTTGTTTTTAATTAAAAATTATCGTATTTTTACTATTCATCAAAATATGAAAGTTATCAGAAAAATATACAAAATTTATCCAATGTAAATTTTTATATCCTGATTCCAAAGAAGAATTTTATTTTGTTAAATTGTACTTATAAACATGTCAAAAACTAAATTTAATGTGTGTTCACCATCAAAAGGCGACAAAACTGCATTTTTTTGAAAAATACTTATTTTTCCCGAAAAATTTATTTTTTTCACATAACATGTTCTAAAAAATATGTAAGAGGAAATAATAATGTTATAACATTCAAAATTTACTTAATACTATTAATAACGGCTAGTTAATAATAATATTATAACCATATATCATTGTTTAGTGATACCTGATATTGCGTACAACACACGCTATCGAGGAAAGTCGCGATTGCGTGTAATGAAAGCCAAGTCAGGGTTGCGTGTTGTGCAAGAATCCTTCGTTGTTTCTTATAACAGAATCCAACCATATTTCATTTATACATTGAATATATATATATATATGTACACTCAATGTTGCGTAGAATGACTATTATAAAACAAACTTGAAATTGTGTGTAACACAATCTAAGAATAGTGATGCATTTACTGCGAGCTAATACAGTGTTGCGTATAGAACAAGATAATCTTGTTGTAGCATACAACACATGACATCAATTAAAAATAATAATTATCATAATATATCAGGTTGTTGAAAATATGATACTCTTATGGAATGGTAGTATCAACCTGAGAAAAACTTTATTATTTATCAGTATTGAGAGCATCTTCATGTTGAGAAACCAATTGTTCCTCTAGATTGAGAGTTTCAGCACATATAGATGTTACTGTCTACATTAGTGGTTGAATGTATAATTTATGTTACATAAATAAAATAGTTAAGAGATAATGATATGCGGTAAAAAATGTATATTAATTTTTTTTACCCAATTATTTATCCCTCTTTTTTAATGGTTCAATATATTTGACCCTCTATAGAGTAATCTAATCCCCTCATTGTGGTCTCCTCTGATATATAAGACGCCACCTACATTGGGATCATTGAGAAATTATTGTGATGTCCCAATGAAAGGATATTTCTAATTTTAATTGACATCTGAACCTTCGGTAGGTTTTTTAGATCACAGAAAAGTTTGCCAATTTTGGTTTGTAGGTTCTAGAATATAAAATACATGAATTTCTTGTGATTCCATTATAAATGGTTCTTCATTGTTCTATTACTTTTGAAATAAAATTTCATGAATCTCAAATAATCTATTTTAACTGAAATCCGGTTATCAACCCGCATGCATTTAAAAATAGACACTTGGAATGTTGAATAATCAAACTCGCATATTTGTTTGATGATGCCAATGTATGACACATTCACATAAATTGGATTTATTTCTCTTGTAACAGAGACATGAATATCATCATCCATATGTGTAACTCCACTATTCTTTATGGAATTTCATCCATCATATTAATTATTATAGAATATTTAACCTTTAATTACATATTCATATTAAGATAATAAATTCACAATAGGTCATCTAGCTAGCCATCAATGTTATTTCAAAATTGAATATAGATTTGTAGTTGACTCCTTAAAAATATGGTCCTCAAACCCTCCTATAAACTATTTATTATGTATATTTGATATCTATATTTCATCAATTGATATATCCAAATACATAAGAGTATATTTGTGGGTTTCAACATATAGAAAAACCTATAAACAATTACGAAAAATGTAAAGGTGTGTCTACTCTAACTATATATTAATAATTGTGACAACATCTATTTTAGAAATTCCTTCACCCACAATACACCTGGTGTGAGTATATTTCAGAAGAAACAATCTTTCCACATCAGATATGTTGTTAGTATAGAATCCAATGACTTCCTAAATAACATATTTATACCCTATACAACCTTCTGGATGTTTTTTTATTTTTGACATAACCATTGTAAATCCTTATATACCATTAAATTTGGTACATCCATATATAATGTAAAGGGCCACATATTATAACCTCTCTTACCAATTGAACCATCAAATGAAACTTAATATCAATGAATAATTGTGGGAATAACATCTCTAATTCACATAATATTACATCAATTTCCTTTTCCATAGTTGAAAATTTTTCTGGGTCTGTAACGTCAATGCATATGGATTTGAAAAATAAAAAAGTTTGGTTAATCTATGATGTTAATACATGGAAAAAATGAAATATAAATATAATGCATTATAACTTTCATCAAAACATGAGAGTCAAATGAATATAAAAGCTATGACAATAATTCATTAATTGATACAAAATTCCTGATATTTGATGAATAACCCTTTTGAAATTTTACATCATTCAGGATGTTGAAACATTGATATATCTCTTTCATGGAAATAGTATAAGTTTCTAGATGAAGAAAAGTCTATTTTTCACTCTTCACTGGCACTAACTGTTCCAGTATCCCCGTGTCAATCATTTCCATACTAGCCTTAATTTAATCGTTTTTTCCTAGGATCATTTAATAAAATTCCAATGACACAATCATATACATGTTTTCTACATGAATAACATCCGGAAAACTCCTAACATAAACAAATTCTAGAATGGTAATTCAAAAATACCTTCCCTTTTCCCAACCAATTTATATATATATATTTTAAAAATATTTGTGAAAAAAATTTTATATATATTCCACTTTCTCAAAAACATTGATCACCTATTGGTGGGGATAGTGTTTTATGTTCTTATAAACTCCAAAAGAATGATTTCATATTTGATATGTACTTATATAGATTTGGTAGAAATTTGACCTCCTAATTTTTTTTTTATTTTCAAACACATTTATGGGGGGAGTGAGAACCCTATAGATAAACATATCAAGAATACAAGGATACAACAGAACAATTAAACTCAAGTCTCAGGTGATTGGAATCACCTTCCCTAAAATATTTCCATGGGAGGGAATTTACCTGGCAGCATGGATCTTCCCCTATGTTCTCTTCATAGTTCCTTGCTAGATACTCCCAAGAATGCATGTATTAATCTTTGCTAATCTTATCCATATTTAAGCCTGTGACCAGTATACGGTCTTTCTTTTCAATCCATTCTTCTTTCTCCCTTATAGCTGCCACTTGGATCAGTCTTCCCATCATTTGATCAATGTATTCCCTCACTGCCTTTATCACCAGAACATCCTCCTTCATTTATTATCCATAATGCATGAGTAGATTCATATGAGAATCCAAATCTTTCTACTCCAGGATCTACAGGCCAACAGAAGAACATGCTGCAAGTTATTGTCCAGGGGAAAGAGGATCAGCCCTTTCCACCATCAGCTTCTCCAGTTTTAGACTCCCCTGGAATTGGTAATTGGCCTTTGAGACTCCATCCGCATAAACATGGGCCACTATGGCATCATCCTGCCTAAATACCTCTTGCATCTCTTACTGAAACTTGTGCTCATTGGGTTTACTCTCTCTTTTGTCTAACTGAGTCTCCATAGGTTTAGTAAGATAAGAGTAGTATTTGATGAATGTTTCAACATAATATACTATGTACCTTGTTCACAAATGGGACACCCTTAAGTTCCATTAATTATATATCTTAAAATTTTCCTAAAAGTATAAAATTCATTCATCATCTCATAAAACATGTCTCTCATTGTGAAATATTCATTTATATAAGCATCATATAATGTAACACTAGAATACCATAATAATTTCAAATCATCAATCAATGGATCCAAAAATCATCATTATCATTACCACGTTTTTTTGTCTTAATATAAGTAAAGATTACATAATTTATTTTCATAACATTCATAAATATGATGGATAGTCATAATTTAACAACATAACCTGACTTATACTATGAGTGATGTTTTGAAATCCAAAAGTATTCACTCAATATTTAGATAGATAATGACAATGTCTTCACTAATTATTTTCAAATTCATGATACCCAGGATCAATTTTCATCCACTAAGGAGGGTCTAATGGGTGATAAAGATTCCTATATTTATTTCTTATATTTTTGTGCAATGTTAATTTCTTTATAGTAACCTAAATTTTATATAGGTGCCTAAACATTGAAATTATTATAATATAACTTAATTCCTTCCTAATAATTGATTCATCCTTCTTGTATCAATTAGTAACACACTATGTGAAATTTTTATGTGATTTTTGTTCCTTAAAAAATACTATACAATCATTTGGTCAAACATGAATTGTTTCCTAGATCATACCCATTGAACATAGCATTAATTTAGCATCATATTTTTGACAAGGTAGCTCATCGTCATCTGGGATCAAATAATTCAAGAGAGAAATTAGTTCAGTAAAACTAGTAATACTCCATTCATTGCCATATTTTAAATTATATATCTTCATTATGGATGAAAATGTGTTATATTTAGTACAACCAACATAAAATATTGGCTATTCATGACTCGTATACTTCTCAACAAGTTTTGGACAATAAAAATGTTCATCATCAAATATTATTGTCATTTCCTCAACAAGATCTTCATCATCATTCCCTCAAATAATCATATCATCTATACACTCTTTATCATTGTTCACACTTTTAATCGTACCAGATGATCTATATATGAAAATCTTATCTCACACAATATTTATATTATATTTTCCCCATGTTTAGTATAACATTTATACCATCGATCTATTCCATGACAGATGAGGTGTTCTTCTAACTCCTATAGTCTAATTAGTCTGGATTAACAGTAGCATAAACACAAATAAAGGATTTAAGAAGGGTAATATGAATGATCTTTTTGAGACATGATAATGTATTTCATCAAATCCATATATTCATTAAAATATTATTGGAATCCATTCATTTTTTATTCATATCCATTTTATCTTATTGAGTAATTTTAATATATAGTGAAATAAATAAATACATAGATGTTATGAGCTCAAAACCCATTAAAGGTCATTATCAAAGAATAATTCAAGATACATGAAGTCATTGTTAGAAGATAGTAAGATAAAAATGACGTGTATGGAATTTTTTTATAGTGGTGTTAATAATTGATGTAATGTAATGTGTGGTCTATATAAATTAAAAAAAAATATAATTAAAGTTTCTTTTATTGAAAAAAACATTGATCAAGGAGGTTTAATTTATGTATATCAGGTGGAAGTACAATATGAGGGGTCAATTTATGTTTATTCTTTTCATTACATTGTACATGGTGGGATAAGGGGTGTTTCAGTGATAAGACTCTTATGAGCCGAATTTGATCTTTTTCAGATGATGAAAATATTTATAGGGCCCAATCACATGGTCATGAGAACAAAATGTTTGGAGAAACTGTTGAATTTAAATCTAATAAACATGAAGTATCACGATGGGGTTTTTTTATATATTATAAAAACTGAAGAATAATCTAATTGGAGTTTCAAAAATGCTTTAAATTTAAAAAATTCACCCGGTTGTGATGATTCCTCAAAGAATTATAATGAAAAAATTATAAATATTTATAGAATTTGTCCTCAAATTTTTTACATATTTATTAATGATTGTTTAAAAAGTCGAAATAAATTAGTAATACAAAATTACATTTATGTGATTTAATAGTGGATATATTTTGATTGTTCACTACTAATTTTCCAATTTTTATAGAAAAGGATAGTGAAAATCAATACGATTTAAAATTTTCACATATGAAGAAAACAAGAATGTTTAGCAACCTAAATTATATCTCATAGACAATAGATTAGAATTTATAAAAACTAAAAAACATGAATTTATCTAAATTAAATGTTGAGGAAAGTACTGATTATGATAATTAGGTTGAAACATTAAGAAAATCAGAGGTGGGGTTATTGATTTAAAACATGATCGGTGATGATTTCCCTAATGATAAAGATGATGGTAATTAAAATATGGAGAAAAATGAAATTATGGGTTCCGATGGGATCACCATATTCTCACAAAAATAAAAATATGAAAATTATTAGTGTCCTTTTGTTTGTTAGTAGAAGAAAATTGGATGAATTGTTTGGTTTTAATGCAGGATATTAGGAAGGATAACAAAAACATATTTCCTTCTCCCTCATGTTTTTTTTGATTCAATATATCTCTCCGAAATTACCTCTGGATGGATGGAGTTGAAATGTTTTTGTGAACAAAACTTATCTGTGGAGAAAAGACAAATATGAAAAATATTAGAAACTTAATCCTTCACAATCCTTCTGAATTCTATGGTGATCCAGGTGACACACAAGTAGTTTATGATGGTGGTCTCATATTAGGTATGAAAGGGAGGTGAAAATTTTTTATTCCTTTGGGAAAATAAATACCTCTTGAAGAACAACTAAATATTCTAAAATCTTGAATGAAGAATAAGAAGTAACATTCCATGACATTTTATTGTGTGGATTTGTCAGAGGGAGATGGAGGGAGGGGATATGGTGGTGAGGGAGAGTTGATATGAGGGAGAATGTGTGGTTGTCAGGGCACGTGACGCCGTGGGAGAGCGCGTTATTGTGAGGAAGTGTGGCGGTGAGGGCACATGACATTGAGGGGTAGCACGGTAGAGCGTGCGATGGTGAGGAAGAGTGGAGCAAGGGAGAACATGTGAGAAATATGGACAGTGATCGATAGTGAGGCCATGCATTGTTGGGGGAGATTGATTGAGATCGGTGAAAAGGTTTCAGTTCTGTGGGTGCTTGAACAAAGTGAGACAATTGGATAGGATAAGGTTTTATTTATAATACATTGAAGGTTTTATTAATATTTCTAAAAAAGAACTGAATAAGAGGGGTTCTATGAGCACTAAAATAACAATCACTCAAAAATACCTACTATAAAAGTTCTAATAAAGATTTAATAATATAAAACAATTAATAAAAAAATTAAATGTATATAATTATAAATAAATATAAATTTATAAAATTATTAATAAATATTAATATAATTATAAATATATTTAAATAAATTTAAATATATTTTTTAAAATATAATTATAAATTAATATAATTATATATAATTATAAATAAATAAATATTTATGTAATTATAAATATATTATAATAATTATAAATATGTATTTATAAATATAATTATAGTTATATATTTATAATTATAATTATAAATAAATATTTTTAGAAATAATTATATTTCATTATAAATTATTTATAAAATTAAATATATTTATTTATATAGATATATATAATTATAAATATATGATATAAATTTATTATAATTGTGTAATTATCAAAATATATAGTCATTTATTTTAAAATTATATAAAAATATTTCGAAACATTTTTATAAAATTATAAATATAATTATATAATTATATATTTTCATTAATATATAAATACCCATTACAGCATGAACAGTGGATAATATCCATGGTATTGAAATATTTATTATTAAAAAAAGAACCTACAGAATTAAAGGAAACATGAGATTGTAGTCAAAATAAGTGGCACAGAACACCATCAAAAGAAAAATAAGGGATCATTCAGTCACCTTCTATTATGTCTACCAACCATTAATCGATAGCCACCCCAACCTCTTGGGTTCTTGCCTATCTTACACCACTCAAGTGCTTTACAAGCGTCATCTGGATCGTCCATTCTCAATGACTCATCTTCCTCATCACGAGTGTCTGTCTGTTGATCTATATTGGAGTCATTTTGAAATGAAAAGCAGACCCATCTTTACTTATTTCCTCATAAACAATACCAAATTTCACATAAAGCATATCCTTATTTTTAGAGCTATTTGAAATGTATCGAAATGTAAATTTATCAGAACTATAGTCAAGAGGGACAATGTCACCCTCCTCAGTTTACTTCTTCTCTTCCAATGCATCCTGTACAGCTATATCACACTATATATCCCCAAGACCATATTGTTTTTCCTTTTAACTTCCTATTCTTAACTAAAAAATAGGTAAAAAACTCTCAACCTCAAGAGGGGGGGGGGTGTAAAGTATGATTATAGACTGACTTTCCTATGGGTGACCAGCTGATAACCCTCATTATCGACTAAGACATTTTTTAATTTAGTAGGAGGAAACTGAATGTATTCCTGACCTATTATGAAGGAAATCCAACATCAATATCTTGAGAATGGTCTTAGTTATATCCATTAAGTGGTTCTATAGTTTAATTATATTCTATATTAATAGGGGCTTCCGGCCCTCTACACACCTGGCCAACACTAGCAGCAATCCCCTCTAGCAAGGAGTCATGTTGAACCATATTCAAATGAACCTACAATGGCATTATACCATTAAGGGATTTACCTTTGATGTATTCTCCTCTGAAATCAAATTTATAACCCCTTGTTTAACCACATCTGCAATGGAATAACTCACTACAACATGTGCAATAATAGAAAGGGAAAATCCATACTTATAAACCATCTTGAAGATCTTCCATCCCCTCCTAGGACAGGTATTCCCCACCATTCCATCCACACCAACACAAATATTGAAATTACTTTGATTTGATACAAGAACTAATAACTTACAATTAGAACATTGTATGTTCTTACTACATCGCACAAACGATATCCTAATACAAGAGAAATTTCCATAAAAAACACAATCCCACTTGAACTCAATCAACATTTCCTACTTGAAGTCCCCCATATCCAAAAAGATAGTTTAAATAATATCATAAGACATATCAATATCAACCAATACCCATGAAAAATCATCATGCTGGACTCGCTCAGTCTCATTCTATATTTTGATCAGAGTCCTCACTATAGAGGTGACTTCCAACAAAATCGATGAATGCCAGAAGAACCAAATCAGAACACTAATTAGAATATATGATTCCATTGAAGAGCCAATGGATTAATTCATATTAATTAGGGGATCACATTCATGAAATGTATGAATCTCTGGATTGAGAGGGAATGGGAAAATACTCCAAGAATAATTTTAAGATGTATATTTGTTATAATTTTATCAATATGTATAATTTTACATATAAGAAATTTATTTATTATAATTTTAAAATTAATTTAATTTGTAATTATTTATTTATAATTATATTCATATATAGTAATTTATTTATAATTTTACAAATATTTTTATAAATATTTTTATATAATTGTTAATATATTTATTATTATATATATTTTTATTATAATTGAAATAAATCAATATATATATATAAATATAATAAATATAATTATTAGAATTTCATAATTATTTAAATGTATAATTATTTATTTTTTGTGAGACATAGGTCTTGATGATGGGGGATTTAGCACTCTAGAAACTCCATGGTGACTTTAAGGCAATCTAGGGTTCCTTGGCTTTGATGGCAGACATCCCAGAGGTAGTTGGTGTTGTTGTGGCTATTAGAGAAGATACTATAAACATATGATTTTATGAAAAAGATTCTATATTCCAATGGTATGAGTTTTTATAAATGTAACTCCTTTTATATTATGTTTTATTCTGTTAATTTTGGCATTGGAGCTTTGAAAGCACAAAATGTGGTGGGATCTCATTCATATCATCCTCCAAATCCACCCACAATTATTCTAGAACAAAATGTTTTTGGGGATTAGACTAAAAATACCAATTTATGGGTTCAATTCATCATTGTGGATACCCACCTTAGTCCTGGTCTTTCATGGGATAGGGTGCACAACATATCCTTCAATGGATTTATGGAAATCACATATTTGAAAGGGATAATTCTGAAGAAAGAAAATAAAATATTTCTTAACGCAAGTAGGTAAATCAACTATGATCAAATAAATGAATGTAATAATTTTATTATAGATCAATTGACGTTGCATTCCAACATATTGAGTATCATTGACCTTAAGAGTATGCTGGTTGAGTGACAACTATTTGACGATTGGCACATATCACCAACGGGGAAGGGGTATTTTCATATTATTTCCCCTTAGTGGTCGTCCAATACAAAGTTTGTGAGTTTGGGTTTGTAAGTATGAAGCGTAAAAATTTTTTTAATTCAAGACAAGAAATCACATATGTAGTGATAGACTAGCAGTTCCACTTTCATTAGAAAATGATGGTACAGAGACCAGGGTGGTTCAAGAGTGGTGTAGACCACACTAACCATGGTTGACATACAATATTGGGCCTCTAGGTCTTGTTGTGATGAAATTTAATGCTCAATAGGCCTATGGGTCAGTTAGTGGGACCCCTCTTCCCAATAAAATGAGGGGGTTTGTTTGAAAAAAGAGAAAAAATACTAAAAAGAAATTTTCAATCCCTTGTTGAGAAGAATTCCATCATGCTAGTCTGCATTCACTTAAGGGGGTTGAGTTTTTTTGGAATTATAAATTGTTGTGAAAAATTACTTATACTTAGAGTTCCAAAAAAATCGACAAGGAAACTGAATTTTCTAGGTATTGACACTTTTCTCATGTCTTTGTTGAAACTCATCTCCATTGATCAAGAAAAATGTCATAAAGGCTACCAAAATCAGATTTGTTTTGTGGATTGTGTATGATAATATTACTAATTTTTACATGGGATGCAATATTATTGGTAATACATTGGAAAAATATCTAAGAGTTATATCTTTTTTGAATTTTAGTATAAAGGGTCATTCTAATGAAAAATTCATTAGGACTATAATAATGGTTGCAGCTTCTAATAATAAAGGACTCCCAAGGGAAAAATAGGAGTACACTATAGGTGTTTTGATATCTCAAAATATACATAATGGTTGTAATAAATTATATCCCTTGGGTACTCAAATATATAATGTATCAGACCCCCCAAGAACCTTATATTATTGATAAGCGATTTGATTCCAACAGGGAATTTGAATGTCATTCTAGACACAACCTACATGATCATGTAGACGACTATCTACACATAGCATCAAGGAATGGTAAGAAGTCAATTGGGGATTTCATTCTCTCGTCTATTCAATATAAAAGACCTATACCTAGAGTCTCAAGTTATTTTTTTTAGAACAAGTGAAAGGCTCCCACATGGATGTTTCTAGAACATCTTCTCCATTTTTTGAGACTCTCCATCAAAATAGTCACTATAGGTGGCGTCCCCTGCTGCTAATTGTAGATCTATGGATACTGCACTAGCCCGCTCATCATAAGTTCTGGAAGTACTTCAGATGGTTGATTCTCCCATTGAAGAAAAACAAACTTATTTTACTTAAAAGGATGCTTCATGGGACCCACATATTATATAGGAACTTAGGTAGCAGCTTGCTGGTGGAGATGACTATGTGGTTCTATAATAAAATCATACACCTCATGAGCTCCTTTTTTACGAGGGTTTAACTATTTCTATATAGGTTGACCTGACTGTCTAGGGACACATGTAGAAATAATTTTGTGGTGATGATTGATGAGGATATGTCCTTGGAATCAATGACCATGGAGGTGGGTGCACCTATAATATGATGGAAAATGTCGATGATCCTATATCTGGTTATTTGGTATCTTCAAGTGTTATGGATCATGGGAAAAGGTTTGGGTTGGAGACTGGTAATCCAACCATGTTATCATCTGGTCATTGAAAGATCCTTATGCAAAATAAGGCTCATATTGGTTCTACTCCAACAATTAAAACCACAAAAATCCAAGGGTCCAATCATGATACTCAGGAAATGGAGAATTATGCTTTCATTTAATAAGGTGTTTTTGATAGTGGTGTAGGTAATTTCATCACCACGGAGTTGTCTATGGAGGAAGAGAACATGGAGGGGACTTCTAGAAGGTCTACATGACTTAAGACCCGTCTACAAATGCAGGGACATATTTGTAGGTCAATTTCATGGGATATGTGTACAACAAACTCCACTAAACTATCATTAGATGATGTCCATTAGCATTAATAGAGAGAGAGGACCTTGAAGTGTGGAAGACACATGCATTGAGGAGCTACCCATAGGTGGGGTTGATGGTGTCCTAACCTCACCCATGCTATTGACATGGACTTTTATTTTTTATTTGTTGACGTTTGTTTTTCCATGAATAACTCATTACTTCGCTTTGTATAGTATTATCTTAACAATAGGGATTGGGAATTTTTGCTTGATCTCAGACCTATCTAAAAACACTATAATTATACAAATACATTTTTAGAAAATATATATTTATATATATATATTTATAATTATAAATATATAATTTTATAAATTATGAAAATATACATTTATAAATATTATTATTTTTATATAAATATGTTTATTTTAAAATATATTCTTATAAATATATTTTTAACATTGTTAATGAATATATAATAATAAATGAATTAATATTAAAAATCAATTAATTAAATCAAATAAATTTAAAAAAATCTAAAAAGTGAATTCATAATATTTATTTGAATTACAAACACCTAAAAAATGAAAAAACGAATAAATAGATGATTTCAATTATATAAATAACAAAATTATATATAATGAATTATATTTACTACACAAAAAATATTAATAATTAAATTAAATAGAGTTAATATAAATCAAATTAATTTAAATGCACAAACATATATTGATGATTATTAGTTTAAAAGGAATATATATAAATAATTAATAAAAAAATGAATAAATATAGAAAATACTAACATTTGAGATCTAATTAAGAAAGAATAAATAATATTAAATCAATAAAATGACATGCACACATACATACATACACACATTCCAGACATATATATGTACTCATATACATCTACACACACACATATACATAAACACATATACACGAATAAACATACATACCTATAATTATACATGTATATATTTTTTAATTATTTCATATCAATATAATATATATTTAAATAAATATATTAATTTCTATAGTATATAATTGTTTAAATAAAATATTAACATGATATATTTAATTTAATTATGTACACATTTTTGTAATTAGTGTATATAAATTAACTATTAAAAATTTTGAATAAAAAAAGTTGCTAATTTTTTAAATATAAAATTATGAAATTAAGATTAATTTTTTATTGAAATTTATATAAATCATATTTATATATTATATTTACATATAGGTACTCATTGTAATTTATAACTTATTTTTAAAAAATATAAATATATATATATATATATATTAAATTACTCATACTACCTTTATCATCACAAAATAAAAAGAATTGATAAATGTGTCACTTTTATCATTATAAAAAAAGAGTTGATAAATGGAGGACATTTATCAGAGCTAGATAAAAATAAATAAAATGGGTATCCTATTGTCAGTTATTTTTTTAGCACTGATTAATGTTAACAATATCAATGCTTCTTTTAAGCATTGATAAAGTTCCCCCTTTATCACTGTTATTGTCTAGCACTAATAATGGTCTTTGATAAATATCACACAATATGTGGTAGTGATTACCCACCACTAAAATTACTCTTAGTCAATAACCTCAAATAAATCTCGTGAATATAATAAACTATAATGAATGAATACCCTCTTAATACGTTTTTTCAATAATTTCCATTTAATTAAAATGTTATGATTTAGAAAAGCCTCACATACACCACCCAATGAAATTGATCAAGATCATCTGATGAGTCCCATGAATAACAAACATAAATATTACATCATTTTAAATGAATACTAAATACATGTCACAATTATACAAGGCCCAAAACTGGAAGGGAATAATTTTATAGATAATAGATACATAGTAAACATATTAATGATAAATACTCAAAATATCCCAAAAAAATTATTCATTTTTAGTAACCATCAATACATATAATAAATTGATCATTCCATCAAAACCAAAGGAAGGGGAACATAAAAAAAGGCCACCTAAAATTATTAGTAAATGTGGACATGAGATATATTAATCATAAGTGACCATAGGATGATTATAACGGTTTGATAATATAATCATGTGCATGTTCCAAAAATAAAATATTAATACATAAAAATATTAGATTATAAACTCTAATATCATGTCATATCCAGATGAAGGATTAATAATATAATCAAAGAAGAAATCATCTTTCATGATTTATAACAAAGGCGTATGGAATCACAAGCATAGAAAATAATAATCTTGTGAATAGAGATATTCACAATCCTGAACACTTATAATATTGTGATCATATCTATAATAAATCAGACTTAGTAATTAAAATGTAAAAATATCTATTCCAACTCATGTCCAAACTTATCATTATCATTTATTTGTATATTTATATCACATTACCATATTTCTTAAGGTTCTATAACATAACTACACATTGAATAATCCTAATACGTTCTTATATATTCAATAAAATCATGAAAATATTTATCATTTACTCATATTTTAACACATGGAAAATAAAATAGGTTTCATCAACATTTCGTGAAGAAAATAAACTTTTTATCTTTAAAAAAGTTATTTAAAATCTAAACAATTCTAGAATACTAGGAAAAACATTTATTTGAAATAAAATGTGGAATATTTTAATGTAATCTTCAATGAAAAGAGTATTCAAGTGTTGATAAATCTATTATTGTGTTATATATTAAAATAATGATTTCTCACACTTTGTTTTGTAAAAACTCATAACTAACAAGTTCATATTTTTTATAAAATCATTTTCTAATCTTTTTTACAGAAATTTACATTTGGATAAAAGTAAATTTAAAACATATTTTTATAATAGTAAAAAACATTATTGAAAAAATATTAATGTAAATATGAACATGGAAGATAATGTTAATCAATTGAATAGGGAAATTATGTCGGATTTAGTTAAAAATATTTTTTTCTGACTTTTGAGTTCATATATGGATGAAAATGAATTGAGAACTATTAATCTCTCGAAACAACTAGATGATATTAAAATATATTTATTTTAATCGATATTGTTTATAGAATTTCCCTCAATGAAAATTTAACATAGACAATTTCGAGTAAATGAGATTGTATAACAATTCCCTTACATCAGGTCTCGTCCTACATTGTATATGTTAAAAAATTATGTATAATGAAAATAGATTTTGTAAAAATATATAAAAAAATATTCAATATATATATTACTATATATTATTCATTTATAATTTCTAATTTACATTCTTATAAATAATTATTCATCAAAATCATTATTCTAGTGAAAATAGGTCTGTTTTTTTGGCATGTTTTGGTTTGACAGTCTTAGTTCTTAAACCACAGTCTTAATTTCATAATATCTATAATATAAAACATTAAAAAATTATCATATTTACACATTTTATAAACTATCATAATATTAGTACCTGACATTAAACATTACATATTCTAGTGACTTTAGACTAGAAATAATTTTTTTTCAACTAGTTATTATAGGTTTTGAGGTTTAGAGAATTAGCACCTAAATATTATATAAAAATACTATAAATTACAATTTGTAAAATTTCAATTATTGTCCATATTTACCATACTATAAATTTTTTAAATAAAACATGTTTTGTTTTAATGAAAAATATTATGAATTTAATATGTATTTCTTCTTTTCCTTTACCCATCCATTGACAGTGTGATTTTTTGATAAAATGTGGGATGAGCACAAAAATCTCATTAAGGGACATAAAAAAAAGAAATTCATTAGTCCTATGAAAAACATTGAATCCCATGAAAACTGTTTTCATAATAAAATAAATTTTTAACGTGGAAAAATAATCATGTTTTTAAAAAATATCATTATCTATCCTTTTTAAATAAAAAAATTTCTATGAAAACACATTAGTAAGAATAGAAAATTCATGTAGGTTCCTTAGT
The DNA here is from genome assembly GCA_963277665.1 of Viscum album. Classification (NCBI taxonomy): domain Eukaryota; kingdom Viridiplantae; phylum Streptophyta; class Magnoliopsida; order Santalales; family Viscaceae; genus Viscum; species Viscum album. Next base: position 1,358,991,034 of record OY728162.1, on the reverse strand, counting down.
ATGTCATATTTATAGAACCCTAAAAAAATAGTATAACCATATGAACTAATTATAATAGAATTCTTTCAATAGCATAGTATCTACCCACTAAATTGTAGAGATATAATGGGGAAATCTCATCATATAATGATATATAATGGATCTCAGAACATCATATTTTGAGATATAGTTTGGAATAACCCATCATATATTGAGATATATTATAAGAAAACCTAGAATATACTGATCTATAATGTAGATCAACCATGATATCTTGAACTATAATAAGGATTAACCCATTATATAAGTTTAAATAGTCTCTCTTGTTATCATTTACAATTAACATGAACAATACCTTAAATAAAACATTTTAATATTGCACTTTATTGTTATAAAACATTTTTAAAACTCTTTTGAACATTTATCAAAAATTCATTTGGATATCAAAATACCCATTCATTTAAAACCCCCACTTTCAATACGAAAATACTCAAAAAAGGGAAGGAAGGTATTTATTTAAATAAACCATTAAATGTTGTAAAATAATCTAAACATAAAATCACATTTATGCTGGTCGGAAAGGTTTTTCTCCCTCTATACGTTAAGATAGTACAATCCTATTGTCTTTTATAAATAAATTCAATCATTCCATAAAAATATTTCATTCTAAATCCCATTGAAGAGAAGTATAAGGTGGAATAAAAATGCCTTTTATAATTATTAAATTTCCATTAATATTTAATCTTAAAATAATATAAAAAACATGGTCATAAAATACGATGATTTAGAAAATAAATCTTTAAAACCATTAAAACGATGTTTTATGTTAAAGTTCCTCTTACCTAGAGTCCAAATCATGTTGTATGTTCTTTATATTCATGAATAATAAACTTATTTTAATTATTTTCTGATTAATAACCTTATAAAGTTTTACTATTACTTTTATTTTATCTATTAACATACTATATGTAATTAGTTAATCATTTATGTTCATATCAGATGTTTGGATGGTATTTATTGTATATGTCAAAATTGACTACGGTAGGTGGAATTTAGTCAAAGATGTCATTATCCCATAATCTACTAATCAATAATCATGACATATTAATTATATTTATAAATAAAATATAAGGACCTAGCCTTAAACATTATATAATCATGAATTAAATGAATAATTTACATTGAGGATCTTTTCAGGTATAGAGTTTTTGAGAATAAGGCCATAACTATTACATATCAAAAATAACAAAGTAGTCACTTCTACCGAGTTTCCAATTTTTTCACAAAATAAAAACTCTTAAAAAGAAACAATCCTAGTTCCATGTTTTAAAGAGCTTGAATTTTCCTTGATCCCATCCTGACACTATTCAACTTTATGTCCTGTGAAAAACATTTCAAAATTTTGGATGAGCATAAAATGAATTGTAAGGTTTATAAAATAATTAAAAGAAACATTAGTCCCTAAATAAATAAAAATCAATGAAACCATATTTTTCAATCATAACATACCTCATGAAATCATAAGCTTTATGAATAGCATACAAAAATCATAAATCATAAATGTAACTTATGGTATTCATAACATAATTACATTGTAGATATCACATCTACATATGGAGTCACATTTGGAATACCCATCACAATATATTTCTTAAATCTATTAGGAGAAACATTAATGTTTACCTCCATCATTTTACCCAATGCAAGGGGAGAGCTATCTCGGGCTCACCCACCATAGGATTATCACAGAACCACCCGTATACATAACAGTTCCAAATAACCATAACATTTTCATAACACATAACACAAGCATAAAATAAAGATCACATTTCCCCATTCCAATCAAAATATATCAAATCAAGATATTGAAATAAACAAAGCTTTATCAAATCATTTTCAAAACCATTAAAAACATTTAATAATGAGATTTTTGAATCAATGTGTCACAAACCATGTTAAATATTATAAATGAATTATCATTTGAAAACATTAATATCTATATAAATAATTATTAAATAGCATTTTGAAAACACGGACATTAATGAAAAATATTTATAAGAATAAAACTTTTAATCATTTAAAAAGATATTTTAGTTAAAAAGTTTCTAACAAAAGGAGAGACAATTGAATACATCTAATTGAGGAATAAAATTTAATCAGAACATTATAATATCATCAGAATAAAGGGATTAATGATGTAATTTTCCAAAGGAAAGTATATAAACCATATAATAGTGAATTGGGTCATAACATCAATGAAGTCTTAATGGAATGTAAATTGTGATGAATTCCCTTATAAAAACTGTATCCTTAGATTAAGGATAAATCAATTAAATAATAATGAGTGAAAAATAAGAATACACTAAATATAGTGGATATAATGTGTGATGCAATCAAAGGGTATTCACACATATTCATATAACGACATACACAAAAAGTTGAAGTTTAACAAAAAGAAATGAAATTTGCTGTAGAAGTTCCCTTATAAAAACTTGACAACCTAACAGCGTCACTTTAAAATTCCAAAAATGAATTGATTATATAAAAATGGTATCTCATCACATGGACATAAATTATACAACAATAAGGATATATAAGAACATATCCCAACATAACAAGATGTAAATTTAAAGATATATGAAAAAAGAAGTCTTTTAGAAAGAGGAGGGTGAAAGGTTTCCTTACCAAATAGGTAACTTAAGAAACATACACACCATGAAAGGAAAATCATACAATAAATATGTAAATAACAATAAATTTATGTATACTACAAAATAAATACAATCAAGGTAAGTACATAAAACACACCAAAGGAAAACAGTGGCAATATTGCATGAATCTCATGGGAATAAAAAGTGTGATGAAACCCTCTTATGACGTTGTAATTAATCATGTAATTTGACAAAAAGTTAATTACCAAAAAATTAATAAAAAATTATCATGAATATAAAGAGAATCATGATGATATATATCATATGTATGTACACAACACACGACATGCAATAAATAAGTGGCTAATAATGGAAATCTCACAGAATTAAAAGTGATAAAAAATCCCTTACCTCGTGTCCGACTTGAATTCTTTGTTCCTTGTTATTCCTAAATAATAAACATAAGTTAATATATACCTGATTATGAACCCTTTTTCATTTTTATTAATATTTTTTATATCACTTATCACCATGTTATAAACATTATGTAATCATTTAAGTTAATAATGTTCATTTTGTTGAAATTTTATTCTTTAGTTAAAAACGAACTCCTTACAATTACAAGTTTTCCATGTGATGTAGAGTCCATTATCTAAAGAATGATATTAATGATTTAAATATCATATATATCCAGTATAAATATGTATTTATAACTGTCCATACCATCTGGAGATAAGAAATGAAATGCACCGTTCAAGGAGATGGTAAGCCGTACGTACACATGAACACTAATTTCATTTCTATTTTGTATTTTAATTGAATGAAATCATAATGATACATAGTTATATTATAAATCCATTATAATATAATATATAATTTCAATTAATCAATCTTTTTTACTTCCCACATATGGTATGAATAAGTCATATCATTTTTAGGGGGCGGTAGACCGCAATTCCTCAAATGAAATTATCGCGTTTACTCATAATGGAAACCATAAAGGTATGCTATAAATAAAAAATACAGAAGAATAATGAAAAAAACATAATATATATCATATGCAAATATTTCTCAATCATAATGTACACCAAAAGAGGCGGTAGGAGATAATTGAACAATCATCGTTTTGTTAGGCGTCAGTTTGGTATCCACGAAAATAGCATGTTTTATAACCATTATATGGAGTTGTGTGTAATTTAAGATTGAATAATTATAATAAAAACATCCTATTATATTTAGGATAATTTCGTAGTTATAAAAATATGGAATAAAAAGATTTTAGGGGTTGAAGAATTAAAATAAATGAAAATAATTTAAGAAAAAACATAACACTTAATTTGGGTAACTCCCTTTGGTTTGAACCAAAAGGACTTCTTGAAGTGACTTATGCCTAAAGTAAGGCTTCTATGGGGAATATCTGGATATTTAGAGCTTATTTAGGGAGAGGTTAGATGATACAAGGGGATAAAGAGGTTAAATTAATGGGATAAAAGTTAGGGATTTTTATAAGGTGGGAGGGGTTCTTTAGGAAAGTGTGAAAATATTATTTTATTATTTAATGATTTTAAGTTTAAAAATGCCCAAAACTCATTATGGTCGAAGATAAGATAAATAATGTTTGAAATGAAATCATACAGTAATAATACGATAGGTTTTTGTTATTATTGTAATCATTATAATCTTATTTATTTAAATCATTTATTAATGAAGTAAACACTACATCATTATTGTGTAACAAATAATTTTATTTATTTGATGTTTAAAGTTATAAAACAAATACCATGATATAAGAAATATTTTTATCTTTCCAAATAATATTTATAGTCGAATAGATAACTTATATAACCCTATGTAAATATTAATTAACTGAATATATTTTTTTGGGTCATTTTTTACCTTACTTTATGTTAATTAAAATAAAGTTTCATTATCACTCCCAAGTGGACCCATGGGTCCCAAAATTGACCCAAATATTACAATAGTAGTTCATTACTCAACCAATAAGATTAGGTCAATTTTTATGAAAGAATTGTATTGTTATAATAATCTTTTTACATGTATTTACGCAATTTACCTTTAACCGTGGTAAATAAAAGTCAAAAGTTACTATTCACTAAAAAACTTATTTATTCCTTATTGAATGATATTTTATTACTAATAACAACAATGTATGTTGGATTTTTCAAATTCAATTCATATAAGTGGTAAAAAAACATTTAAATGAAAAAGTCAGTTTTTTTAACTACTACTTAGTGGTTTCACTATTCATCAAAAATTGATGTTTTTCAGAAAAATACCAAAAATCTGACTTAGATATATTTGATTTTCCGAATTTAAAAATTATATCTAATTTAAAAAATTAAAAACATAGAAGTATCATTATTTAATTTAAAATTGTTTATCATTGTAAAAATAAGTAGCGTGTTTTTAAGAAACAATATATATTAAAAGATTGACACTTGTTTATGCCCAATTTCAAAGTGAAATTTTTTCCAATGACCATAATTGGATTAAATGGTAAAAATATAATATAAGTACACTTTAAAATCACTTAAAATTAGATAACCTAACCATATAAATAAGTTATTTTAAACGGTAGTTTTGAATTAAAATATAGTATTTTTCACTATTTATTAAAAAATTGAATTTTATCAGAAAAATACCAATAATTTACCCAAATAAATTTTGATGTCCCGATTCTAAGGAAGAATTTTATTTTAACAAATATAACATATACAAGTGACAATAAATAATGTTAAATAGGGTTCTCCATCAAAATGTGATAAATCGGGTTTTTAATGAATAGTAGTGTATTTGCACTTAAAATCAGATTCATTCATATTTTCAGCCTCTCAAATTTATTGGATAAATGAAAAAACATTTAACAAACATGTATAATAATTTTTTAGTTGGTTTTTTTCTTTACCACCATTAAAATTACTGGGCGTTAAATACCATTTAAAATAATAATAATATTATATTAATATTCATTATAACTCAACGTTGTCTAAAACGTAAGATTTCAAAGAAACACATTGTTTTGAATTAGGTACACCATCAAACATAGAATCCCATGTATAGTAAAATTAATATTTTATTCACAAATATTTATAAATATGAAAACATCATATTCATTATTTACATGGGATGTTACATATGTCCACCCTTTGGAGAAGTGTGCCCTCACAATTTTAAAATTTGGCTTAGAAACATCATCGAAAGTCCCGCATCAGGAAAAAAGTCAATAAAACTATCTATTTAAAATTAAGGGAGATAAGTACAAATAACCTCCAAGATAATAGATACTAGGATTCCATGAAAACACGGATATAGAAGTGAAACTAAATATCATAGGCTAATAAAGAGTTGTAGAGAACTTTATCACAGAAACATAACCCCCAAAATACCATAAATTTTTGGTTGGGTGAAAATATAATGATAAAATAGAGTTTATAGCTATTTTTCATCAAGATCCTTTTCTTATAGTTGATGAGTTTTATTTCTAACTAGAATAAGATCATAAGGAAATATTCTTACTTATCATGTAGAGTGTCACCATTTAATAAAATTCTATCACAAACTCATCTTATATCCAAATAGTAAGTAATCAATAAGACTTAGACACACCTAAAGCACGGGAATAAACTTCTAGAGTATCACAAAATCAAAATAAGATGAGTTGCATATTTCCCTCTCTTTATACATCATCAAAAACCATAATTGGTTAGTTCAAGTTCTGATAATCCCCGAAAGAATAAGCCTTTATTAAAAGAAATACTACTCTTTATCTCCAAAATTCAACCAAAATAATCCGAAGTTCAAGAAATACCATTCAATATACAATTTTTCTTAAAATTCATCAAAATAATCCAAAATAATATTGAAAACCCAAAGCTCAGAAGGACTTAATCATAGTCATCCGCAATATATCTTAACATTTATCTCCAAAAACATCAACTACTTTTATAGTCTCATGAAAAAGTGTAATTAACCTAGTCACATATTCTCTATGATAGGTTAATAATTTTTATAAATAACCCTAATCACCTCATGTACACAATAAAAACATATATTCTTCCAAAGTAATATTTCAACCATTTCTCGACAAAATAAAAGATAACTATTTCTTGAATAACATTTCCACATATCTAATTTTATTGTTATACATTCTATAAAATGTCTTCCAAAGTAATCCCATAATGAATATATCCTTAATACTTTTATGCATTTCATCATCCTAAAATGTACCATAACTCTGGAGTAACTTTTATGTAGGATTTTTACTCATTAAACAATCTTTATGATCCATTATCCATTTTTTTCAACATATTACATAATACTTCATTCCTACAAACAAAATTATTAATCATATTGTAAGATTTAGAAATATAAAAACATTAGCTAAGAAATAATTCATAGCTTTCATTGGTCATATTCAGTTTCCTAATCTTCAATTGGAAGGAAATTAGAAACTGGTTAACATATAATTGAATGATCCAAGTGATCTCATTCCGGAACCTTATTCATATGACATATATTTGTATAATGACCATGAGAACCACATTTTAAACCTTCAATTGATCCCTCATAAAGAACATCCTTCCATTTCCTAGATTCAACTAGATGCTTCCATTTACTATGGCATGTTCATGCTTTATGTCCTTCATTCCACATCTATTGCATTTTCCCATCCCATTGAAAAAACATCCTATGTTTTTCATTCAATATCCTTGAAACATAGGTTTTTTAATATAATTACCTTTATGATTATAACCTTCACTTCCATGGAGATTTGTTTCTTGCATATATTATGCTTTAAAAAATCACCAAGGCTCAGGTGGTCATTCATTACTCCAGATTGTTGGTTGAGAATAACCATAAGAGTTCTCATTGCATCTCCCATTTCATTCAATTTCTCATTAAAAAAGCCCTCAAAATATTCTTCACATCCATTGAAAATTTGATTCCTTCTAGATCCATCCATTGACTGAGACCAAAATGGTCAGCATGAGTATATCAGTAAAATCATCATATATTTTCTTATGAGTATGGTAAGAACTATAACATACTTTTTCATGTTATCTTAAACTCATTCAATTTCTCTAAAAAATATTACTTTTTCCAATATGATAACCATAATGGTTTTGTCACATATGATTAAATAACCCCCTAATCTATAATGTTATCTAAACCAACCTTTTATAGAAACTATAAGAACCTGACCTTAAATATTACATAATCTTTAATTAAATGAATAATTCACATTGAGGATATTTACAGTTTTAGAGTTTTAGATAATTAACCCATAACTATTATATCTCAAAAATTACAAAGTAGACATTTCAAATCAGTCTCCTATATTATCTCAAAAAAAACTCTTAAAAAGAAGCATGTCTAGTTCCATGTTTTAGAGAGAATGCATTTTCCATGATCGCATCCCTGACCGTATTGATCTTTATGCCATGTGAAAAACAATTCAAAACCTGGGTTGAGCATAAAAATATTAGTAAGGGTTATAATATAATGAAAAGAAACATTACTCCATAAATAAATTCAAATCAATGAAACCATACTTTTCAATTATAACATTCCTCATGAAATCATAAGATTTATGAATAAAATACAGAAATCATTATTCATAAAGGTAAGTTATAGCATTTATAACATGCATATATTGTAGCTACCTAAACTACATAGGTAGTCACATTTTGAATACTCATCACAATATATTCCCTAAATCTCATAGGAGAATCATTAATGTTTACCTCTGTCATGTTACCCAATGCAATGGAGAGCTATCTCGGGTTCACCCGCCCTGGGTTTATCATGGAACCACCCACATACATAACAATGCCCAAAAACCATAACATATTGATAACACATAACAAATGAAAAAATGAAAGATAAAATTTCCACATTACAATAAAAATATTTCAAATTAGGATATTTAATTAAACAGTGCATCATCAAATCATGTTCAAAACTGTTTAAAACATTTAATAAATATATTTTTGAATCAAAGTGTCCCTACCACGTTGAAGCTTTAAAATAAAATATCATTTGAAAAAATTAATATCCATATAAATAAATCCAAAAAATCATTTTTAATGCATGGAAAGTAAGGAGAAATATTTAGAATAATAAATCTTTTAAACATTTAAAATTATGTTATAGTTAAATCTTTTTTATCAAAAGGAGAGACGATTGAATTCAACTAATTGAGGAACAAAATTTAATCAAAAATATATAATATCATGGGAATAAATGTATTAATGATTTAATATTCCAAAGGACAATATATACTCCATATAAGAGTGAATTGGTGCATAACAACAATGAAGTCTCAATGAAATGTAAATTGAGCTGAAACCCCTTATAAAAACTATAACCTAGATTAAGAATAAATCAATTACCAAATAATGTGTGACAAATAAAGATAAATTTAATATAAGTGGAAATTAAGTGTGAAACAATCAGATATTATTCACACATATTCATAAAATTAAATAATTAATAAGTATAAGTTTAACCCAAAGAATTGAAATTGGGTGAATAAGTTCCCTTACAGAAATTTGACTGCCTAACGTCACTTTAATATTCAGAAAATGAATTGATGAGAGAGAAAAGGGTATATCATTGCATGGAAATAATATTTACAACAACAAGGATATATAAGAACATATCCCAACAAAAAAATATGTAAATTAAAAGTCAAAACAAAAATAAGACTTTTAAAAAGTGGAGGGTGAAAGGCTCCCTTACCGATTTTGTAACTTATGAAACATTCACCCCATAAAAGATTTATCAGAAAATAAAGAGGTAAATAACCATGAATATAAGTATATTTAACAATTCATACAATCATGGGAAGTACATAAACCACAAAAAGGAAAATAGGGGAAATATAACATGAATCTCAAGGGAATAAAAAGTTAGATGAAAACCCCTTACCACGTTGAAATCAATCGAGTCATATGACCAAAAGGAAATAACAACAAAATAAATTAAAAAATACCATTAATATTAAGAGAATAATGGTATTATATATCATATGGAAGTACAAAATACACCACATGTAATAAATAAGTGGTGAATAATGGAAATCTAACAGAATTAAAAGTGAGATAAGAAATCCCTTACCTCGTGTCCGACATGACATGTTTGTTCCTTGTTCTTCCTGAATAATAAATGTATGTTAATATATACTTTATTAATAACAATTTTTAAAGTTTAATTTTATTTTAATGTCACTTATTACCCTGTTATAAATATTATGTAATCATTTATGATAATAATGGTCATTTTGTCTATATTTGTTACTTGAGTTAAAAATGAACACCTTATAATTACAAGTTCTCCATTTGGGGAAGATTCCATTATCTATAGAATAATATTCAAGATTTATATAATAAATATATCATACATATCCAGTATATATATTTATTTATAAAAATAAATAACATTTGGAGATATGAAATGAAATGCAACATTCATGGAGATGGCAAGCCATATGTATCCATGAACGATGCTTTCATTTAAATTTCGTATTTTAATTGATTGAAAAATTAATGATACATAGTAATATTATAATTCCAATATAATATCATATATAATTTCAATAACTCCATCCTTTATTCTTCCCAAATATGGTATGAATGAGTCATATCACTTTGAGGGGGAGGTAGTCCGCAATTCCTCAAATGAAATTATCACGTTTACACATAATTTTAGTCATAAAGTTATTATATAAACTAAAAATAAAGAAGAATAAAGATTAAATAATTATAATATATATAATATATAAATAAAGTTCCATAATAATGGCCATCATAATAGTGGGTAGGATATAATTTAACAATCATCATATCATGAGGCGTTTGTTTTCCATCCAGATAAATAGTATGTTATTTACCCATTAGATGTAGTTATGCGTAATTTTAGTTTGAATCCCTCTAATAAAAACATTTTACTATATTGAGGATACTGGTGTTGTTATAAATTAATATAAAAAAATGAATTTAGGGGTTGGAGAAGTAATATAATAGAACAGAATTTAAGAGAAACTATAACCATTAATTCGGGCAACTCCCTTTGATTGAACAAAAAAGAATCCATGAAGTTCTTTCTGACTAAGGAAAGGCTTCTAGTAGAAATATAGTGATCTTGATAGCTTATTTTGGTAGGGTTTGGATGAGATAAAGGGATAAAATGGCATGTGTAATGATTTAGAAGTGAGGGATTTTTAAAATGGGGAGGATGAGTTCGTTATGATAGTGTGAAAATATTAAATTATTTTATAATGATTTTTGATTTATGAATGTCAAAAACTCATTAATCTCAAATATAATATGACTCATGGTAGAAATAAAATTATCCAATAATAATTGGATTGGTTTTTGATATTATTTTAATATTTATAATCTTATTTATTCAAATCATTTATTAATGAGGTAAACACTTCATCATTATTGTGTTACAAATAATTTTACTTTTTTGATGTCTAAAAATTATAAAAAAATTCCATGATATAGTAAATAGTTTTATATTTAATAAGAATATTTATTGACAAAATGATAGCTTATATAACCATATAATAAAATTAATTCAAAAAGATATTTGTTTTTTCTATTTTTTCTTTTACTTTATGTTAATTAAAATAAAGTGTCATTATCACTCCCATATGGCCCCATGGGGTCCCAAAATCTCCCCAAGGATGCTAATGGTTGGAAATTCCTCATCCATTAAGGATAGGAAAAGTGTTACGGTAATTTTGTATTATTAAAATATTCTTTTTACCTTTATTTACCCTATTTATCTTTAACCACGGTAAATAAAAGTCTAAAGTTACTATTCACCAAATAATTATTTTCATCTTATTGAACAACATATTACTTAATAATAACAAAAATGTATTTTGGATTTTTTAAATTCAAATCACAGAATAGGTAAAATTTCATTTAATTGAATGAAGTCAGTTTTTCTAACTACTACTTAGTGGTTTCACTATTCATCAAAAATTGTTGTTTTTCAAGAAAATAGCAAAAATTCAGCCCAAGGTATATCTGATTTTCCGAATTCCAAAATGAATTATATTTTTCAAAATTTAAAACATTTAATTTGAATTAATTAAGTTAAAATTAATCCTCATTTTCAAAATAAATCGTTTGTTTTTGAGAAACAATATCTATCAAAAAATTGACACATGTTTATGCCCAATTTCAATGTGGAATTTCATCCAATGATTAGAATTGGATTAACTGATAAAAATATAATCTAATTACAATTTAAAATTATATAAAAACATAACCCAACCATATAAATATGTCAGATTAAAAGTCTGTTTTGAATTAAAGTACTGTATTTTCAACATTCATTGAAAAAATGAATTTTATTAAAAAAATTCCAAATATTTACCAAAAGAATATTTTGATGTCCCGGTTCAAATAAAGAATATTATTTTAACAAATAGAACATATAAAAGTGACAAAAACTATATTTAAAGAGGTTTATCCATCAAAAGGCTGTAAATCAGCTTTTTAAAGAATATTAGAGTATTTATAATTAAAATCAGATTCTTTCTTATTTTAAGCCTCTGATATTTATTGGATAAATTTAAAAACTATTAACAAACATGTATAATAATATTTTAGTTAGTTATCTTTTTTCCGGACATTACAACATCTAGGCATTAACTAAAATTTAAAATAATTATTATATTACATTATTTTGTTGTTCAACTCAATGTTGTGTGCAACGTAAGATTTCAATGAAACTCGTTGTTGTGTATCTGCTAAGCCATAAAACATAGAAACCCATTTACCGTAAAATTAATTTTTAATTCAAAAATATTAATAAATATGAAAACATCATCTTCTTTTTTTACCTGGGATGTTACATAAAATGTACTTTTAAAAATAATAAATAAAGAATTTTATTAGAAATGAACTATATTACAATCATGTAGATTGTAGGTCATACACATGCATGGTTAATGTTTCCATTTTTCAACAATCATTATAAAATAGATAATAAGTAGAAATTAATATTTTCTATAATTATATTATAAATAGTATATTATTTCATTAAATATTACTATATATATCATCTATGTGATGTGGTGAAGGTAAAAATAATCACAAAACCTCGTGGTGGTGGTGGTCCACAAGCACTTAAAAAACAACGTTGTCATTTTTTAGAGAATGCAAAGGTTAAAGGAAAATGATATATTTTATTTTCAGGATGATATATATTTTATGATTATCATATATAAACATTAATTCTACTATTATGGATATCCATTAAATGGGATGATGGAAAATGATTTACATCAGTAAGTGTGGTTGTAGTCCACTATACATATGAATGATGAATTTTTTTCTGATTTGATATAAGATGAGTTAGATATAGGTTATGAAATTAAAAGAATCATATCTCACTATACTTTACATATTCTTATATATCATCATATTTTTAGATGCTTTGATGGAGGTGGAAAAATAAACATAACAAAAATGCTCGATTGAGAAAGATACTTCTTCTTCCAACCACCACTTTATTATTATACATAATTATTTATGAGATTTGATTTATGATACAAATGACTCTAGGAAGTTTTAATTTATGTAACTTATTTTTCATGTATTTTCTATAAAAAATACTTTTAATTTGTAAAGAATATAGTAGAAGAGGTTCCATTTATAAGCGGGAGAGATAAAAAACTTAAAATATTTTAAAATAAAAACATATACCCAAATTTTACATATAAAAATATAATAAAAAATTAATCATTATCTTTCCATAGATATGATGATGTATAAATATGGCCATAACATATAATTTATACAAGTTTTTAGGACATTTGGACCATATCTTTTTAGTTTATCCCATGGTAATCCTATTTCACCTTAACCATAGTAAATTATTTTTACTCTTTCTACTATTCATTAAGAACAAAAATTTAGTTGAACTTATCATTAGCTATAAGTTATACTAATTAATAATATGGAATATTATTTATCAAATTAAAATCATATAATTGGATGACGTTAATTTAAAATAAATCCCATCGATGTGATAAAACAATTGTTTTTCAAGAAATGTATTTTTCAAGAATATGATGACCATATATTTGAATTTTGAGTAGTTATCATTATTATATGAATTTATATTAAAATTAATAGATAAATAATCTATAAATTTACTTTAAATAATTTCTCATTAGGGTTTCTCTTAATTAATTAAAATTGATGAACAATATTCACATTAAAATAGTTTTCATAAAAATAAATTTAGAAACCCAAAAATATAATTATTTTAAAATACAGTATAAAGATGATTCAAGTGTACATAATTTTATTAATTTTAAATAAATATTAATTATGTTACATTAAATTACATTCAAATCATAATGGGACTATTAAATGATGTAATTCTTATAAAATAAATGTTTGTTTGACTCAAATTGGTATTTTTAACTATTCAATAAAAATCAATCTTTTAAGAAAAGCATAATTATTAGTTATTTTTGATTTGATGATTTAAAAAATTAAATTAATTATATAATATTCAAATTCTGTAATTTATAAATTAATCCTTTTAATATATCCACATAAAAAATGAGTTTAATAAAAGCATTTCTTTTTTTATTTAAAATATTACTTAATATATTTATAATGAATATAAATATATAATTAATAAATATTAATAAACATGAAAATTATTTATTATGTCATTAACTAGTTTTCTACGTTCTCTCCCCCCCCCCTTTGAAATTGTGTCCCCTAAATTGGTTTCACTTATTATACATGTGGGTATATCATTACCTCATAGCATTTTTGGATTCCCAGGTTGCTTCATCAATGAGATGGGTTTTCCATTAAACATTATCTTCATGAATTACCATATTGATAAAATATTGATCTCCATGTCTAGGAATCTAAATAGTTTGTTCCTCATAAAAAATACCCTCTTCCAACTTTACTAGTTAGGGGTTCAAAACATGAGATGAATTCGGAACATATTTCTTTAACATTGAAACATGTAACACAATGTGTATCTGATAAGAACACAAAAGAAAGAACACTCTGTAGGAAACTAATTCAATATTATAAAAGATTTTATTTGGTATAATGAACCACAAACATAAATTTCTATTCTTACTAAAGTGAATAACACTTTTCCATGGATATATTTAGGGAAATACATGATAACATACCTTGAAAGAAATTTATTTCCTTCATTTATCAACATAACGTTTCCGCCACCTCTGAATCATTGTATTATGTTTCTAAATTAACTATACCTTCTTATCCATTTCCACTATAAATTCAAGCCTTATAAACATTGATTCTAAATCCTAATACGAAAATATAGAATTTGATACCTCCGTTTATATACTGACTCAAATGGTTCCATCTATTTACAAGAATAAAAATTATTATTATAAGAAAACTCCACGAAAGAATGATGTTGAACTCAAATTCCATGGTATTCCATTTAACATTAAAAAATCATATCATCTGTGGTCTGAATCATCAGTGAATACTTCCCATCAAATTATGGACGAAAATGTGTACTAAAATTTAACTCATTATCCAACTACATATAAATTATTTTACAAATCATAGAATCGAATATGGGATTACTGTTTGATATTGTGGTCATAGGATCTCCATGTAACATAACTATCTCATTTGTATATTATCATGAAATGTTATCTAAAGACATAATATATATAATGGGACGTAAATATGAATATTTATTTCATTGTATATTATCATGAAATGTTATCTAAAGACATAATATATATAATGGGACGTAAATATGAATATTTATTTCATCAATTTATAATAACCCAAATCATAGTGTTACCTCGTGATGTACATGGAAAAACCACCATGAATGCCATTGATATATTTTTAAACTTTGAACTATAGAACTAGAAAAGGATAAATTATTCGCCTCACAGATTTACATTTATCTTAACCTATTGAAAATTTAATATTTTCATGGTAATTTCAAAAATATACATTTTCATTCAATCCTATCAGTAATAATTTCAAAGGTATTTTTACATCTTAGTGATTCTAGGATAAGCAGAAAATAGAGAACTAAGAGCCTCACTCAAAAAAATTTTCTACAACTGGAAATCATAATGAACACATAATCTATTTCAAAATATTTAAACACCTTCTTTTTCAACAAAAAATTTAGGTATTTTACCCTTCTTTCCTGACACTATGAATTTCTATAAAACATAAACCTTATTACTTGATTTTTTAATTATTTTTGACATAGATGATTGTACTGACACCAAAAAAAATTGAGGAGGTTCTAATATCTATAAATTCTAGTGTAAAATTTATAAAATAACTATCCAATGGGTTACGTTCTAAATGTAACATGTTCAATGTAGCATTATTTTTCCAAATCACAGAATCAAATACTTTATTTTCTTTTCCAGAATGATAATGAACCATACAATCATAATCTTTGATCAGTTCAATCCATCTTTTCTATCTCATGTTCAATTATTTCTGAGTGAATATATACATTAAACTTTTTATAATAGTAAATTTTTCAAACATTGCACCATATAAATGATTCTTGTAAAATTTTGAAGTAAAAAACACAACAACTAATTCAAGATCTCGTGTAGGATAATTTAACTCATGTGTTATTAGTTGATGTGAGGGAAAAAATTATTTGATTATTCTACACCAAGAATTAACCCATTACCATCAATGAAAAATAATTGTAGATGGAAAATTCACCATTTCTAGAAGCCTAGGCCAAAACTGGTGCATTCACAATATTTGTTTTAGTTTTTCAAAATAATCATCACATTCTTTTTTTCAAATTAATATTACTCCTTTTCAATTTAACTTAGATAGTGTTCTATACAATACATAAATTTTTTCAATAATCACATATAGTAACCCTCTAATCCAAGATAATTATGAATCTTAGTGATATTTTTAATTCTTTTCCATTCCTAAAAAACTTTTTCTATTGTTTCAATAGTCATTACATCATTAGATTTTATATGTCAAAGGAAAGAAATTTTTTGAAACCAATATTCACAATTACTAATGTTCATTTTCTGTTAAGGTTTGAAAAAAATAGTTAGTTATATTTAATGTTCCTCATGACTTTTAGAATATAAGAAAATATCTTCCATATACACAACCTCTAAATTATCCAAAGACTCATGGAAATATCTATTCATAAAGTCGATAAATATATCGGGTGCATTAGATAACCCAAATTAATAACGAAAAAAATCATAATACCAATATCTTACATTGAACACCGTCTTTGGAATGTAATCCTCCTTTAATTTAGAATTATGTTACCACTACCTATGATCATTCATCGAAAATTATTTTTCTACATGGATCTAATAAAAAATATCATCGATATGAGGGAATTAATACTTGTTCTTAACATCGATGTTATTAAAGGATTATTTATCAATACTAAGCCTCATTGAATCATCAATTTTTAACAACAAATAATGGATAACCGCATAGTAAAGTGCTATGTAAAATTCAAACTTTATCTAGACAATTGTTTATTTTATTTTTCAATTCTAAAACATATAATTGATCTATTTGATAAGGGGTTTTGAAATATTCTTAGTATCAAGAAGTAAGTAAATAGGAAATTGAAATTCCAGATCCTGAATAACTATAGATACCCATAATATTCATAAATAGATTCACATTTTAATTTATGAATATTATTTATATATTATAATAATCCAAACCATAATTGTATATCTATAGTACCTTTAGAAAGTTTGAAGCATAAAAAACTAGTCAATAAAAGATCTGCATCATCCTATGCTACGTACTTCATATATAGAAACATTATTCGACATATCATACTTAGTAACTCATATCTTCACCAAGGGAAATAATCCCATCTTAGTGAAGAGTTGGTGGGATCCCAACCTAATTGGAAAAAAGATTCCAATCAAAATCTAGAGCCAATAGTTTCTGTAGCTCAATGTGTTCTGAGAAGCAATATGCCTATATTCCTTTAACATTTCCTATGAAATTTAGTTAAAAGGTTAAAAAGTAAATGAACTATAGTCAAGACACATCTATTCATTAAATAAATTTTTAGGAGGTCCTGGTGGAGGCTAATAAATAGGATTATTATGCCCCTAAAGACATAGATCAAAGACTTTTTTCTTACACCACACACATTTCACAAGATGGAAAAGGAATATTTACTCATGATATGGCTTGGAAATATTGATGGGAACCCCTAGTGTTAGAGTCTAGGATTTTTATTAGTTCATATATGGAATTAATGGTGGTGTAGGTTCATTATATTATTTCTAATTTTGTGTATATTTTCATTTTCTTTCGATGGTTTGTTTTTCTAGGTGTATTTTTTTCTTAATGATTTTATTTATAGTTTACACTCCCCCACAAAGTGGAATATTTTCTAAAACTAAAAAAAATTATTTGGATGGATGGGAAAGGAAACATTGGAAAGGGTGAGCTCAAATTCATAGAAAAGGTAAACAAGGGAGATATCAATGATCACATTAGAATTATATGAACGTAAGTGTATGGGAATAAAAACACAACATTTGAAAATCATACCCTATATATCATAGACCATAATCTTAATTCATGACATGACTATTGGAAGATCATAAAACATGAATAAAAAAATAATCAATGACCATGATCATTGAGAGAATAACATTGACATTAGTAATATTTTTTTTTATAAAAATAACTATAGAGAGTAATTTCCTTAGTATTCAAAGTGAAATTCCATCTCTATCCTAGTGGAATGGTTTTACTCCACAAAATATCATAGAAGTCAAAGTTCTCTCTAACGAACATCATAATGGATAAGGTCCATTACTGAATTGGGTTAACTTCTCATTATATTCCTATTTATCTAATGAGATATAAATCTTTTCCTAATGCATTGGAGTGAAATGTAGGTCCCTCTTGTCCTAGTTTGTAAGGGGACAACTGTCCTTGGTTATATAATATCTACTATCCTCAGTCATAATGTAACCACCATCCATGGTTATAATGTAACCCCCATTACCAAATGAATGCCATACATATGTCTTACACAAGATCATAAAACATTCCACATATCCGAACTAATGAAAATAAATTGGTTTCATAAACATTTTATCACATTATAACCCATGAAAATGAAATGGGTTCAAAAACATAACATCATTTAATCATAGCATAACCCATGGGAAAGGAACACTTTTCATACAAATATTTTCATCATAAACATAAACCATATAGAGAAAAGAATAAGGATGGTATCCTTGGATTATAACCCTAGTAAATATTAGTTGTCATCAAAGGATGTTATTATATATGAAAATTGATATAAAATGTAACAAAAATATATCTTGATAAAAATAATCATTCCACTTTAATAATCACTTTAAAAATTAAAATATTTCCAAAATATTAGGAAATTTTATTTTTTTAAAATAATCGTGGAAACATTAAATATATGTTTTAAATGATTGAGTAGTCATGATAGTGGAAAATTCTGTTCAATCCATATAATATAAAATAATATGTGTCATTCAAATTTTTGGTAAAAAGAAAAAAAATAATTCATTGAGAAAATAAAAAATATATTCACTATATAGAATTTGCTAAAAAGTAAAAAATGGGTAAAAATAAATTCATAAATTAATAGGATAATAGTAAAAACATTTCATAAAACATTTTTTTAGTAAAGCATTATTATGGAATAAAAAACAACTCAACTGAAGAGAGAAATAAATTTAAGTTTATTTAAAAACGCATTTTCACTTTCATGAGTACTTAAGATGTTTAAAATTAAAGTAAAACATATATAATAATGAAATAACCATAGGATAATTTAATTCATTATTTTTTTGAGAGTTATATCATAATATTTCATCACAAAAATGACAATAATATTCAATCCCGATGAACAATCAGATTGTAACATAAAACCATTACCACATTGGTATATTTTGAATCATTAGCCCCATAAATTAAAGAACATTATATAGAAATATATATATATATAAATAATTTCAATATAATAATCATAAAATAAATTCATGGGTAGTATATACACTGCAAAATATAAATAATTGGTGTATAAGGAATGTGTCTTATATAAATAAATGTGAGACGAAAATCCCATACTATGAGTTACGCTTGATTAGTAGTAAATCTAAACTCATGTATAATAAATTTAATTTTATTATAATCATATTTCATAATAATTAAAAAAATTATAATATCATATATATATATATAGTATATACATATTTAGATTCATTCGTATATGATAGATATAGAAAAATCAATTACACCATTCATGATTATGGTAGTCCATACGTACACAAGAATGTTGTTTTCATTTTTTTGAAGGATAAAATGAGAAAAATTAAAAAAACAACATTTAAAGAGTCATTATTATAATATATATATAATCATTAAATCTATCCTTATTACCATCCACATAAAGAAATAACAAATCCCATCGCTTCATAGAGGTTGTAATCCACATGTACGTACGATCGACATTATCATTTTCCAAAGGTTTGGAAGGTAATAAATTAGAAATGATATTATATTTAAAAAGAATAATTATGTCATAAATATCATATATAAACATTAAACCACTCAAAATAATCATCTATGAAATATGGAAATGGAAACTGAGTGGGATTGCTAAGTGGAGACGATATGTTGTGTGTAAACACAATAGATACTATCTCTTCCCATTTGGTGGAAGGAGGTTGAATAAAAGTGGATTAGTTATCAAAATAAAAATTATGTTTTTTTAAATGAAATTATTATTTTATGAATAATATAAGATATTTAGAGTAGGTAAAAGAATATTTCTAAAGAAAGTGATTGATTAAGTCGATTACATTTTCATTGAAACAGAACCTTTAAATCTACTATTAAGGGCCCAAGGGTTGGATTTTTTGGAATAAAGATCATAAATAATGTCTTAAGGGAAGGGTAGAAGATATATTAATAGAGGTTTTTCAATATAGAAGGATCAATGTTGTGTGAATTAGAGAAATGGTTGATTCCATTTTATAATTTAGGGGAGGGGAACTACAGGAATTTCATAAAAGACTAAAATATATTAAATTTATTATCATGAAAAATGGCTCCAAATGGCCTATAAATGGGAAATGAATGAAATTTTAGACCTAATATAATCCCCAATATGCTCTTATAATGTTTCAATAATAATCAATTAATTATAAAAAATATTATTTTAATAAAATATCATTATTTCCAATTTAGACACTATTAATTTAAATTGACATAGATGACATAAATTACATGATTATATAAGGTTAACTAACGCTTTATGGTTCAAATATCACCATATTCTTTTTCCGTTCTTGGTTAGCATGTGATTTATCATAGGTTTTCTCGAGTTGAGAATGCATCATGGTGGTTTTCATCCTATGGTCTCGAATATGGAAGAGTGGGGTTGGAATCCTTCCATTGTTGGGTTGTTAGCTCTTCTGCATTGTCAGTGTAATTATCTAGGTGGTGTTGGGATCAACATATGATTTTGAAGTGGCGAGGTCGCGTTCCTTTTCTTCTGGTGAAGGGGTTGTTATCCAGTATGACGAAGTAGTTGATATTCATTGATGGGGTAGCAGTCCATTACGACAAAGGTGTCGGGGTCACTTTTCATTCATTGTAGGGGTTACAGTCCAGTGTGGAATTGGATTTGGTTCTTCAGATTCAGAGTCATGTTCATCTCATGAGGGGTCCGGGTTTTATTCTTCCAGTGAGGGTTCATGGTCCTATTCCTTGTTAGGCTAGAGATTCATCATTTAGGCTCCATGTTTGTGATGCTCTTATGGGGTGCTGGGGTTGAGATCCTATTTACCATGTCGTTCTCTGGCTAGGTAAGGATTTTGGTAGTTTCTTGTGGTTTTTGCGGGTAGCACCGATGGTGGTGACGAAATTTGTGGATATTTTAATTTTCTATGACACCTTGGTGGCTCTATTCCCATGACTCATGGGTTCCTTTAGATATGTACATGACATCTTGTTTTGGACTCCACTATGGGTTACACCTTGGCTCAGATCTTATTGGATTAATAACCAGAGTGGAACTTCTATTCATGATCATTGGGGTTCCCCTCTCCGGTGATGCTCCGTTGGTGTGGTTTATGGGACTTCCATCCCTAGGTGGAGTTCACTTGACTTATTTCATCTTGGTGAATCTGGATTATTTGGGGTTGTCATGTGCAGTTGTGGTTTCAACGGGAGCCTTGTGGGTTTGTTTCTGTGAAGCGGTCTTCGAGTGACGTTTTTGGTGTACGGGATGAAGGCATTGTCATTGATTCTTTTAGATTTTTTGTCTTCTATCGTCGTGAATAATTCCCATTGTGGTTTTGCAACCTGTGACGCTATGACATGGTGAACACGTTCAAGGAACTAACCAACCAGACATTCTTCAACGGGATGATCTATTTGTGGTTCTGATTTTGATGTTTTCACCTAACCTTCACTATCCATATTTAGATGCTTGAGAAGGTATGATGTTTCTCTTTGGTACTAGGCCTATGTAGCTCTGCATGGGATAGTTAGTCGAGCAACAATGAGAAGGTGGAAGCTAGACTTAATGTATTTTCTTGCTCTGGAGGAGGTTCTAATTTTATCTTGATCTGGCTGTTGATGTATCTTTTAATTTTGGCACCCAGTTTATGTCATTATGTGCTTGATCTCATTTTGGGTTCCCCTCACCCCTTATAAGGAATTTTTATAAAAAAATAAATATTTTCAGTCGAATAAATAACATAAAGATTGGAAAAAATATATATTTAATTAAGAAGAAAATAATATTTCATATTAATATAAAAATATAGAGAATACATTAAATCCGTCAAATAATATTTCCTTTAATATTTTTCAAATAATTTATTATAATTTTTTTATTAATTGGAGAAACACAGAATAAATGATGAATAAACATTAATTTCATTATATAATTACTAAAAATTATATATTAATTTTTTTCTTGAAATTAATTTTATAAAGCTCAAAATAGAAACATTTATTTTTTCATAAATCAATTTTGTCTCTATGTGGACACATAAAAGATATTTTAAACTAAGAGAGTGAAATTATGTAACATTCTTTGTTTTAATTATAGTATAAGAAACTTTCAAGGAAAAATGTATATTAAACTACACAATTTGGAACCTAATATGATAAGGGTATAATTAAATTCATCTAATATGAATTATTTTAAAATATTATGTCCTCATCAATTAATTGTAAACTATATTATTTTGATTTACCATTTACCGATGTGATAAATTTAACCCTGGTCACTATTCATATTGACATAAAATACAAGGGGTCTATTTACTGAATTTGAACCTCATGATTTCTAATATGGAATCCATTTTATCAAATTCAATACATTTATGTGGAAAATATCCATTTTCGGATAAGTTTTAAATATGTGGTGAAAACCGATTTTCATAAAAAATCATTTTTAAGTATAAAACTCTGATTATTCTTATCCCATGTATACAAAAATATTAAATGTATATTAAAATTTTATTTTAATATATAAAATATAGATTTATGAAATGAAATTACCAAAATTTATTTGTTTAATTTTTTAAGATAAAATGTGGTTGTGCACATAGAAATAATTTTCTTCAAAAAAATAACATTTACATTCAAATGATCTTACTTTTATTTTTTATTAAATCAATTCCAATGAATATATTTTATAGATGTATAAAACATAAAATTTTAATTCCTTTTTTTTACAATTTATTCCCACCAATCCAACAACTAGGTCATAACTATAATTTAATTTTATATCATGGTTCCTCTAATACCGGTGTTGCGTGGAACATAATCTATCAATGAAATTGAATTTGTTTGAATAAAATTTCATAAAATAACAGGGTGTTACATACTACCACCAATGAAATGGATTTCATCACAAACATTTGTCACTATGATACAAAAAATTTGTATATCGTTTTTCTATCACATCCTCAGTTCTCCCTGTAGTTTCATAGAAGTTTTGATTTCTCTAGAGAACATTCACCAGATGAGTAGTATTATCCCATAAAAATTTGTCTCCATAATCCAAGATTTCAATAAGATTTTATTCTTATGAAATATAATGTTTTATTGGTATGACCGCTAAATTAGTTCATTTTATTCATATGAATGTATGTTTTTTGGATAGATAAATGGAATACATTGTGACCTTGATAGAGGTTTAGAACAACCGCCAAGCGAAAGCTATCATCCCTACTCAGTAATGAATTTTTTAAGAAAAAATATACATTGGGATAGACATTCCATTCATTATGAATCTCATAACCTTATTCCATAGTGATATGCAAATAAAAACCTTATCACGAACATCAAATTCTAAATCTTGTTGATGATTTTCATTATAACATTTTTTCGACTTTGAGTTGTCTGGATGTGTTGTTTAATATCTCTAACTTTCCCTATCATATCCTTAAGTAGCAATGGTCCTATTAAATTAAATTATCCCATATCATCCCATCATATTATATTTTTTTCTTTCCATAATGGGCTTCATATGTATTCATATAAACGTTTGAGTGAAAGCAATTGTCGCAAGAAAACTCAACTGGAGGAAGGTGTTGATCCCAAAATCATTTGAAATCCATAGAACTAAATCTCATTATATCATATAGGGTTTGATTTGTTCTCTCAGACTTAACACCTGTCATAGGATGATGCATATTTATGAAATTCATGTTCATATCCAGATCTTACAAAAGAATTTTCAAGAACTTTGTACTAAACCTCACATCCTGATCATATACAATATAATTTAGTGCTCCATGAAACCATACCACTTGCCTAATGTATAAACTAATGATATAATAAATAGATAATCCATTTATAGAAGAGATTAACTATATTAAATTCATTATTTTATCAACTACAACCCAAATAGCATTATGTCCTTTAGATGTTTTGGAGAGTCTAATGAAAAAATAGATGGTGATGCTTTCGCTTTTCCATTCTGTTATAGATAATGGTTATTATATACCCTTGTAATTATGTATCTCAACCATAAATTACAGAAATACCATGAATCGAGATAGATACTTATAAATCTATCTCTTTATGATTTCCCACCAGAAATACCATTTCAAGTGGGCCTATGGTAGGTATTATACATTTATCTACCTTCAGTTGTGGGTTCAAGCCCCACAACCTCTCCAGATGTGATGGGATGTCACAAAAAAATGTGGGTTATCTATTTTCCACAACTATATTAATAAAATTCTTATAATGTTCCCAAATTATAATAACCCATTACAATATCTACATAAAATGTATGATACTATCTAAAGGTTAACACTAACTTTAATCTTATGTCTAAAAAATTAAAGGGTTTTCATCCTCAAATAACATTTTCACTAAAACATATACAAAAACAATGGGTTTCATTATATTAAATTTATCATAAAATATCCTTAATCTTGATAAAATACTAACATAAAACATCAAAAGCTATGTCTAGTAAATATAACCTATGATCAACCATAAGCTCATAAACCCGTGATCTGATCAACAACTCTATAAAAAAAATTAAATGATGATATATATGATTCCAAAAGATAACTCTCCATTTATTACTTAATTAATATCAAATATTTGACGAAAAAATTTCTATTAGATTATTTTTTTTATTCCTCACACTGATATTGTAGAGACCCGAAGCCTGACGTACATGGACATTACATTACTTTTGCGGAATACTTTGTACATAACAGAAACACAAACACAACGATCGTAATAGTTTAGTGTCTTTGGAAACTTGGAATATAATCTTCTAATCATGGTGAAAGATCTTCAACATCTCCCATAAAGATCTCCCTTTTTTACCTAAAACTTTTCTTTATATCCTGGGGAAATGAAAACATAAAAGGGTGAGCTCAAATGCTCTGTAAGGATAAACAAAAGAAATACCAATCACATCATATTCATATGAACATAACATTTTTGAAATCATAACCTGCAAAAGAGAGAATAATTTTATAACATGGGATAGATCATAGTAGTGAAATGAAATCCCAATAATCATAATTTAAAACATGAAACTTTGTGGCATACACACATAATCATAGAGAATCATTTCTTATTAGTCAAGACTCCTTTCCAAGACTATCTTAGTGGACAAAGTCCCTTTCTGAGTCGAGTTCACTCCTCGTTTCAGTCCTGTTTCACTGAACCGGTATAACCTACCGTTCCAGCCATGTCTATCTCATGAGATATAAAATCTTTACCCAATGCATTTGAGGTAGATATAGGTCCCACCCATCTCATAATGAAACCATTCTTATGTGTGCCACAAAAATCATAAATCATACATCATTGCATAACCCATGTAATAAAAATGGGAATCTTAAATATCGTGACATCATAAAAAAATTCATATAAGATAAAGGAATTCATAAAAATATAATTCCATCACAACATATTCAAATCAATGTAATAATAGGGATAGAAACAGAACCCTTTATTATCTTAGATGGAAAATAATTTTGATAAAACACTTGAACTCCATTCTTGAGGAAAATATCCCTTCTGCTTCAAAAAAACTTTTCCATTACTAAAAGAAGTTGATTAAAAATAAACTTGAAAACATTTAAAGGATTCTTCTTGGAAATAATGTTTTAAAAATCCATTCATGCCGTATAAGTTAAAAAAACATTCTTCGTACTTTTGTCAGAAAAGTCAAAAAGTACCTCGTACGAAAAATGACAAAAGATCCCTTTGATATCTTTTACTAAAAACACACCAAAGGGTAAAATTGGATTTAAAAAATTGTAGGTGAATGGAAATAATATTACATATTGAGGAAACATGGATGTGGATGACAAAATACACCCCAGTAAATGCCAAAGTATAAACAATCTCGGATAAAAATGAGATTGTGATATTTCCCTTACCATAGGTCTGATTTGCATCGTAAATGTCTGAACCTCATGTATAATGATTTAAATAATGTCATTGACTTATTACAGAATTATATTCACTGTTATTATATCATATATGGTTCACTTATGACTTTATATTACCCGTTCTTTTCTAAATTCATGTTAAAGTAGTGTTTTGGGTAAAATCGTCTCATTTGACGTTCGTGTTTTAACTTGTAATTATTCATATGATTACATAGATCATGATTACATAATTCCAGAAAATAAAACATGATTTATATATAATATATATTTAGAATATACATATATATAATGGATCGATAAATGGAATGAAATACACCGTTAATGGAGACGGTAAGCCGTACCTACGCACAAGCGATGATATCGTTCTCATGATCGTGGAATTATATTAGAGTGTATGTATACTATTTCAGAATCAATATCACTTTACAATAATCATATATAGTTATTATGTACACCATTATACCCATCCCAGTAAGGTGGTGGTGGAAAACAAATTACACCACGGCGTGGAGACGGTATTCCGTACGTACGCACGCACGGTGATTTCCGTTTTCCGTAGGATTGATAGAAGGTTAATTAGAGTTGTTTCATATTTATAATAACATATAAATATATAATAAGTACTAATGTTATTACTTTATCATGAAACAAATAAATAAGGAGATCTGGAAGAAGAAAGAAATTGAAAAAGATCGGTAATGGATATTACCTCTTTTTGAAGCGCCTTCACTTAACCTCAACTTAAAGAACTAAGGATAGTCTTTAAAGAAGATCAGGACCTCTAGGATGATAATAGGGAAGTGGAGAAGAGATTTTGGAATGGATTGGACGAGCTTGAATGCTCAAATTGGTGTGAGGAGGAGAGCGAGGAGGTTCCCTTTTATAAGGGAGGAGAGGGGCACCTTAGGAAAATCTCAAAATATTATTTTATATTAAAGTCAAATTCGGTTTATAATTGTTCCAAAGGGTCTTATTTCAAAGCTAAAGTGGGGATGGGTCGAAATAATCTTATCCAATAGGATTTAGACAAGTTTAGGTTATTATTTTAACGTTATCAATTAGATTTAACTCTATGTTAAATAATTTAACTTTTACCGTGTCTTTTTTTTTCTTACACTGTATGGTTAATAAACTTACCATAACAAGCCAAATGAACCCCAAGTTGTTTATTACTAATATATATATCCTTATCTATGTCATTTTTAAAAACCTTAGATTTTTAGGAATTAAATAACAATTAATAATATAAGATTTGTTTTAAAAACTAATTTATGTCAATTTTGACACTATTTGGTACATGATTTTTATGAAATTCATAACAGAATGATAAGTTCGAACCAAGTTACTTATATCAGCAATAACATGTCATATTAACCTAGAAAAGTAATGTAAGTCATAAAAAGATTCAAATTACATTTATTTAATCATTTATAACATCAATTATGTCAATATTTCATTAATAAGACAATTACTGCATCATCTTTGTGTCATAATAAATGATATTTATTTAATCCCTAAAAATTATAAATAATTTCCTACGATGTAGATAATTGGAATAGATTTCTGTATAGTATTTATGTTCTAAGGTTCATGAAGTTTATCACTAAATTAAAACTATTATACTTATAATAATTAAGAAAGTGACATGTTGTCACATTCATTGGTTTTAATAATAATTAAATTATTTTCATGGAAAAAAGTCCATAAAATGAATCTAATCCGACCCTTAGATTATATGGGTATACTTGTATCCATACAATAGGATTTTTCCAAGTTTTAGGGTAATTTTATAATCTTATATTTACCCTTAATTACCTGATTTACCTATAACTATAGTAAATAAAATTTACCGTAGTTACTATTCACAATGCCCAAAAATAAAAAGTAGCTTATTAACATAATTTGGACCCAATTATTCCCAATATTGAATCCATTTATCCAAATTCAATACAAAAAAGTTTCATAAATTAAATTAAAATTAATCCCGTTGTCGAAAGAAAACGGGTTTTTTTAAAACATTGCAAAAGATTGAATTGATATATCCTACGAATTAAAGGTAGAATCAATGCTAATGAAATACATTATATTAAATGGTCAAAATATATTCTATTAATACTTTAAAAGAATTTAATATTATAATTTAACCATATAAAATATTGCGATGAAAAAATTTGTTTTTAATTAAAATATAGCGTGTTTTTACTATTCATCAAAATATAAAAGTTACTAGAATAATATGAAAAATTTATCCAAAGTAAAATTTTTTTTCATGATTACAAAGAAGAATTATATTTTGTCAAATTTAACTTATAAACATTTAAAAAATTATATTTAATGTGGGTGCGCCATCAAAAGGCGGTAAAACTGCATTTTTTTAAAAATACTTATTTTACCCGAAACATTTATTTTGTTCTTATACCATGTTTTTGAAAATGTATAAGATGAATAATAATTTTATAAGATTCAAAAATTAGTTAATACTATTCATAATGGCTAGTTCATAATAATATTATAATAATATATCGTTGTTTAGTAAAACCCAACATTGCGTACAACACACGCTATCAAGGAAGGTCGTGATTGCGTGTAATGCAAGCCAAGTCAGGGTTGTGTGCTGTGCAAGAATCCTTAGTTGTTTAGTATATCATAATCCAACCATATTTCATTTATACATTGAATATATATATATATATATATATATATATATATACTCAATGTTGCATAGAATAACTATTATCAAAATTGTGTGTAACACGATCCAAGAATAGTGTTGCATATACCGCCACCTAATACGGTGTTGCATATAGAGCAAGGTAATCATAGTGTAGCATAAAACAAAAGACATTAATGAAATTAAAAAAATTATTTTTCATAAAATCTCGGGGTGTTACATTCTACCCACCTTAAAAGTAATTTCACCTTCGAAATTCGTCGGGGTTATAAATGGTTTACTATTCGAAAGTTTCTTTAATAGAAACCCACATCGTAAAAAGGAATACCAAAACCATTCTTTAAAAACAAAAGTATGAAATGTAATGGTTACCCAAATAAACTAATCACCGGGTTTCCACATAAGTGAAAATATGGATATGGAAGAAAAATCTAACCATCATGTTCCGATGGAGAGTGGTAGAGAACATGGCTAGGGAAAAGCCAGCAATCACAAAGCCATAAATTTGTGATGATCTAAGGTACCATATGATTCATCAAATATAAGATCACTAGGACAACATTTTTGGTTTTCAATATCATTTCCCTAATGTTTATGAAATTGGAATTAGAAGAAATACTTTCGTGATTTTGGTATAGTCTCACTGTTTGTCGTTCGTTGGACAATTTCCACTTCATCTCTTAAAGAAATGAAGTTGAATTTGTCATTCGTGATGTGTTAGCAGATCATGTGATAGAATGATGGGTCATTCCATCTCTCTCAAACAAAAGGTTAGAAAAGTTATCAAAAAAAATACATAAGGCCATCTATCATGAGATTAATCATATATGGTTCCTAAAATAAACTTATACATCATATATCATACCGCTTAATAAAATAAAACAAGTTTCTACTAACCAGGGACTTCCTGTAGGCCAGTGGTAGGAGAAATAGGCCAGTCGCACTTCGGTTGTGGGTTCGATTCCCACAGCCTTATCCGACGCGATGGGTCGTCGCCCGTCCTACAGGTTATCCTTTTTCTAAAACTACATTACTATAAAATCCCATCAGTAATATCAAAAAAAATTCTATCATTAAACAATACATAGCATATTTACAACATAATCCATTCCAATATTTAGGTGTTTCTAAAATACTTCGTTCCAAGCTCATAGTATAAAGAAAACGATTACTTGAAATGTCATCAACCAAGAATGTAAATACCATCATTTATCCCCCATATATCCTGTTGGTCACATTCCAATCATGTGAATACCTTAAACATGTATTCTCTTGAAAAATGAATACCCATTAAGCCTTAGTGAAAACATGAATGCTGTCAAAAGTTAACTCTTTCCACATACCAAAATCCAAAAATTCTATATACTCAATCCATTACATAACCTTCTCCTTATATCAGTCATGAGCTCATGAATACTATCAAACATTTAATTTTCTCCTTATCCCTTCATTATGTGAAAATCATCTACATTCCAAAAATATCTGAATAACCTTTCATGGATACTGGTACCATTAATCATACATTTTCAAAACTCAAGGAAAGAAAATAGTGCAACAATACTTAGATGTATCTTTATTCCATAGTACCATAAGATTACTTATACAACATTACACATTATATAAATGTAATCATTCCACTACATTCTTAAACCATTGACCAAGCTTCAACAATTCTTTCATCACACATATCATTTGTAGTCTCTTCATCATCATCAACATAAATACTACCCATACGACCATACTGATTCTCTTCATGAGACATTCCCTTAGGGCATTGGTTTTCATAGTGCTCGTACATTCCACATTGAAAACATTTAACCATTGTTGATGTCGTAGCAATACCATTATCCTCACCCCTAGTGTTAACCGAACCTTTTCCTTTGCACTTACTGGATTTGTGTCCTTCTTTTCCACACCAAAATCATCTTCGAGTTCCTTTGAAAGAATCTCCCTGATGCCTCTTCCCACATGATTTACATGGGGGAAATTGAACTTTCTTTCCTCTATGATCATCATGAAACTCCATCTTTCTCTTATTAGCCGAGTCAGGAAACTTAACAAATTTTACTTTATTGATCATATTATGAGATTTCTGATTCGGCATAATAATGATGTTTGGACTTACAAATCCCATTTCATTAGGTTGCTCATGAAGAATATCATTCCAATGTCCAGCATATCCTCTATTATCGTGAATCATCTTGTTTCCAGCCATTTTTCTAAAACCCAAAAAGAATAGTGTGAGAGTAAAAAATCATAATAAAGGGGGAGTAACTTCAATATCTAACAACATTGGTTTAATCTAATATTGTTACCATAGTTCTAGGACAATATCATATACGTATACTTATCCGTTGTAACATCCCTATACAGACCTTAGAAATATTTCTAGGGATCTCACTAACGTTTTCGGATCCTAGTTTCCAAAGGTTGACTAAACCTTTCCTCTAATACCAACTGTAGAGACCCGAAGCCTGACGTACATGGAAATTACATTACTTTTACGGAATACTTAGTACATAACAAAAACACACACACAAGGATCATAATAGTTTAGTGTCTTTGGAAACTCGGAATATAATCTTCTAATCGTGGTGAAAGACTTCTAATCTTGGTGAAAGATCTTCAACATCTCCCATAAAGATCTCCCTTTTTTTACCTACAACCTTTCTTTATATCCTGGGGAAAAGAAAACATAAAATGGTGAGCTCAAATGCTCAGTAAGGGTAAGAAAATGAAATATCAATCACATCATATTCATTTGAACATAACATTTTGGAAATCTTAACCTGCAAAAGAGAGCATAATTTCATAACATGGGATAAATCATAGTAATGAATTAAAATCCCAATAATCATAATTTAAAACATGAAACTTTGTGTCATACACACATAATCATAGAGAATCATTTCTTATTAGTAAAGACTCATTACCATGACTATCTTAGTGGACAAAGTCCCTTTCTGAGCCGAGTTCACTCCTCGTCTCAGTCCTGTTTCACTGAACCGGTATAACCTACCGTTCTAGCCATGTCTATCTCTTGAGATATAAAATCATTACCCAATTCATTGGAGGGAGATATAGGTCCCACCCATCTCATAATGAAACCATTCTTATGTGTTCCACAAAAATCATAAATCATACATCATTGCATAACCCATGTAATAAAAATGGGAATCTTAAACACCATGAAATCATAAAACAATTCATATAAGATAAAATAATTCATAAAAATATAATTCCATCACAAAATATTCAAATCAATGTAATAATAGGGATAGAAACAGAACCATTTATTATCATAGATGGAAAATAATTTTGATAAAAGACTTGAACTCCATTCTTGAGGAAAATATCCTTTCTGCTTCAAAAACACTTTTCCTTTACTAAAATAAGTTGATTAAAAAGAAACATGAAAACATGTAAAGGAATCTTATTGGAAATAATGTTTTAAAAATCCATTCATGCCGTATAAGTTAAAAAAACATTCTTCGTACATTTGTCGGAAAAGTCAAAAAGTACCTCGTACGTAAAACGACAAAAGATTCCCTTCATATCCTTTACTAAAAACTCACCAAAGGGTAAAATTGGATTTAAAAAAATGTTGTTGAATGGAAATAATACTACATATTGAGGAAACATGGATGTGGATGATAAAATACACCCCAGTAAATGCCAATGTATAAACAATCTCGGATAAAAATGAAATTGTGATATTTCCCTTACCTTAGGTTTGATTTGCTTCATAAGTGTCCGAACCTCCTGTATAATGATTTAAATAATGTCATTGACTTATTACAGAATCATATTCACTGTTATTATATCATATATGGTTCACTTATGACTTTATATTACCCGTTCTTTTGAAAATTCATGTTAAAGTAGCGTTTTGGGTAAAATCGTCTCATTTGTCGTTCGTGTTTTAACTTGTAATTATTCATATGATTACTTAGATCATGATTACTTAATTCTAGAATATAAAACATGATTTATATATAATATATATTCAGAATATACATATATATAATGGATCGATAAATGGAAAGAAATACACCGTTCATGGAGACGGTAGGCCGTACGTACACACGAGCGATGATATCGTTCTCATGATCATGGAATTGTTTTGGAGTGTATGTATACTATTTCAGAATCAATATCACATTAAAATAATCATATATAGTTTTTATTTACACCATTATACCCATCCAAGTAAGGTGGTGGTGGAAAATAGATTACACCACGGCGTGGAGACGGTATTCCGTACGTATGCACGCGCGGTGATTTCCTTTTTCTGTAGGATGGATAAAAGGTTAATTAGAGTTGTTTCATATTTATAATAACATATCATTATATAAGAAATACTGATGTTATTACTTTATCATGAAACAACTAAATAAGGAGAAGTTGAAGAAGAAAGAAATTGAAAAAGATCAGTAATGGATATTACCTCTTTTTGACGCGCTTTCACTTAACCTCCACTTAAAGAACTAAGGATGGTCTTTGAAGAAGACCAGGACCTATAGGATGATACTAGGGAAGTGGAGAAGAGATTTTGGCAGGGGTGGCCGAGCTTTAATGCTCAAATTGGTGTGAGGACGAGAGGGAGGAGGTGCCCTTTTATAAGGGAGGAGAGGGGCACATTAGGAAAATCTCAAAATATTATATTATATTAAGGTAAAATTCGGTTTATAATGGTTCCAAAGGGTCTTATTTCGAATCTAAAGTGGGGATGGGTCAAATGAATCTTATCCAATAATATTTAGACAAGATTAGGTTATTAGTTTAACCTTATCAATTATATTTAACTCTAAGTTAAATAATTTAACTTTTACCGTGTCTTTTTGTTTTCTTACACTATATGGTTAATAAACATACAATAACAAGCCAAAAGAATCCCAAGTTGTTTATTATTAATATATCTATCCTTATCTAAGTAATTTTTCTGAACCTTAAATTTTTAGGAATTAAATAACAATTAATAATATAATATTTGTTTTAAAAACTAATTTTTGTCAATTTTGACCCTATTTGGTACATGATTTTTATGAAATTCATAACCGGATGATAAGTTCAAACCAAGTTACTTATATCAGAAATAACATGTCATATTAACCTAGAAAATTAATTTAAGTCATCAAAAGTATAAAATTACATATATTTGGGAATTTATAACATCAATTATGTCAATATTTCATTATTAAGACAATTACTGCATCATCTTCGTGTCATAATAAATGATAATTATTTAATCCCTAAAAATTCTAAATAAATTCCTATTATGTAGATAATTGTATTAAAATTTTGGATACTATTCATGTTCGAAGGTTCATGAAGTTTATCAGAAAATTGAAATTATTATACTTATAAGATTTAAGAAAGTGACATGTTGTCACATTCTTTGGTTTTAATAATAATTAAATTATATTCATGTACAAAAGTCCATAAAATGAATCTAATCCAACCCTTATCTTATATGGGTATACTTTTAGCCATCCAATAGTATTTTTCCAAGTGTTAGGATAATTTTATAATCTTATATTTACCCTTAATTACCCGATTTACCTTTCACTATAGTAAATAAACTTTACCATAGTTACTATTCACAATGCCCAAAAATAAAAAGTAGCCTATTAACATAATTTGGACCCACTTATTCAAAATATGGAATCCATTTTTCCAAATTCAATATACAAAAGTTTCAGAAATTAAATTAAAATTAATCCCATTGTTGAAAGAAAACAGGTTTTTCATTAAAACATTGCAAAAGATTGAATTGATTTATCCTATGAATTAAAAGTAGAATCAATGATAATGACATAAATTATATTAAATGGTAAAAATATATTCTATTAATACTTTAAAACCATTTAATATTATAATTTAACCATATAAATTATTGCAATGAAAAAAAGTTGTTTTTAATTAAAATATAGCGTGTTTTTTCTATTCATCAAAATATAAAATTTACCAGAATAATATGAAAGATTTGTCCAAAGTAAACTTTTATTTCATGATTCCAAATAAGAATTTTATTTTGTAAAATTTAACTTATAAACATGTCAAAAACTAGATTTAAAGTGGGTGTGCCATCAAAAGGCGGAAAAACTGCATTTTTTTAAAAATACTTATTTTACCCGAAAAATTTATTTTGTTCTTATACAATGTTTTAGAAAATGTGTAAGACGAATAATAATGTTATAGGATTAAAAATTTATTTAATACTATTCATAACAGCTAGTTCATAATAATATTATAATAATATATTGTTGTTTATTAAAACCTGGCATTGCGTACAACACACGCTATCGAGGAAGGTCGCGATTGCGTGTAATGCAAGCCAGGTCAGGGTTGTGTGTTGTGCAAGAATCCTTCATTGTTTCATATATCATAATCCCACCATATTTCTTTTATACATTGAATATATATAAATATATATACTCAATGTTGCGTAGAATAACTATTATCAAAATTGTGTGTAACACGATCCAAGAATAGTGTTGCGTATAATGCAAGCTAATACGGTGTTGCGTATAGCACAAGGTAATCATAGTGTAGCATAAAACACAAGACATTAATGAAATTAAAAAAATGTTTTTCATAACATCTCGGGGTGTTACAAATATAATATCAAATTTGATTTCTTTATTCTTGAATTCATGTAGAGGGAGATAACCAATGCTTAAAATCACATCAAATTCCCTAAAGTACGAATAATAACATTTTAGGGATCATCTATATAAAATAAAACATTAAATTTGAAACTATAGGGTGGAGGAAATGTGTTCCAAAATTATCATAATTGACCTCATACATTTTGATTCAATAATATATTGATTTTTTTCCTTTATCATCAGATATTTTTGTGGCTTATTATCCTCATTAGACCGTGGATTAGAGAACTGATTCACATAATTCCCATGCTCATTGTATTAAAAAAACATGAGTGTGGGTGGTGAATTTTGAATAGCATTCTCTCTATTAATGTCATTAGTTATATTTTTCCAAAAAATTCTAAATTCAATTTTCCAATGACCATCCTATCAACCGTTTAAACATTTACCAGTTCCCTTAAAAAGAATTTCTCCATTTTCTTTCCACACATTGTGCATAAAGAAAGGGTCATCTTCTTCTCACCATGGTTTTTTGAATTTACATTGAATCACATACTAATTTTCCTATTAAAACCGTGATATTAATCAGAAACTTCAATCTTTATATTCAACTTTATGGAATATTGGACAATTTTCTCATACCTACTTAAGTATATTATTGCTAATTCCTTTTAGAGACATTGTTTTAGGAAACCGAAGAATTGATCAACATTACTTTCTGGTTTGGTGATAATAACCAAATAAAAGCTCTAAAGTCATATAAAATATTCCTAATAGGTACAAATAGATTCATCATAAATTTGATTTATCTTAATTAATTCCTCATTTATATTCATGTGATGAATATGAGAAAATAAATTATTTCAAAATAATATCATAAACTCATCCAAATCCAAGTAGTACATTTCTTTCTATTTTCTCATGTTCTTCATAAAAGTACATCACTGATCTGTATCACATTCCCAATAATAAAAATATAGAATAAAATTATCATTTAATTAGTTCAGAAGAATGGAAAATATATTTCAAGTGGAACTGATCCATTTTTCAGCAACTTGGGGATCACCAAAAACACTAAAAGAAGGTTGAAATTTACTCATGAAGGACTCAAAAAATCCATCCATTACACATTTGGATTCACAATATTATTCATAATATGAGAATTTTGTTGGATGAGAGAATTGATATTTTTTCATCTTCTATAACATTTGGTTTCTATGGAGTACAATCAATACATTTTCCATGTCAATTAGATTTAACAAAATTATTTTCGGTTTTTAGAATCCTATATAACCAAAAATCACAGGGTGGGAAATAATAACTTTAGTGGAAAACAAAAAAATCCATCAAAATAAGTTATATGACGTATAAATAATGATAAATTATTCTATTATTCCTTAGTTTTAACCTAATTCATTCATGATTATTACCAAAACATTAGAAATTTATCCTAAACTTGAACTTATCCTCAAGGTTCTCACTCATGTTTTCACATCCTAGTTTGAAAAGGTTTACTAAAACATTAATTGATACCAATGATAGTGAACCATATTTTCATAAATAGATATCAAATTTTAATAGATTAATATTCATTACATAACATAATGATCTACAATAGAACCATATAGGTGTAGTTCCTTTGAAAAACTGGACACATAAACAACAGGTTCCTAAAAGATCTAAATCATCTCCCACTACGTTATTCATCACTAGAACCCAAATTAGATTTGTAATACATAATAACTTTATTCATAACCTAATGAATGGGAATATTAAAAAGGGTGATCTCAAATGAAAAATAAGTGTTGTAAAGGAATATATAATGATTAAATGAGAATAACATGAAAATAAGTGTATGAGAACAGGATAATATCATTTGAAATCTTACATTTCATATCATAGTTCATTATAATGATTAATGGAATACATATTTGATTTTTATAAGGAATTAATCATAAATGAATCAAAGAACTTGATCCATGAAAGCATAAAATAGGCATAGTGAATAATGTTTTGGCATGTACAAATCTGTATAAAATAATTTATTTAGTATTCATTGTTTAGTTCTGTGAATAACATATATGAATGGGTTTACTCTCCAAACCATAGAAGTAGACAAGGATCACTCCCAATATCGTTAGAGTGGAAAAATTCCTTTATTGGAAAAGGTTAAAACCCCATTAATATACATTTTATCTCATTATATATCAATATTTACCCACTATATTGGATGGAGATATATGTCCCATGCATCGACCTTGGTTATAACGTGTCCACCGTCCTTGGATATAACATATTCACAATTACATACTAAAAACAATAAAATTGTGTGAAAGAATATTATAAAACTTCCATTATCTCATAAACCATTAAAATAAATGTGGTTCATAAATATTTCACTATAGTATAACCCATGGAATAGAAATCGGTTTCAAGAACATTTCATAATTTCATCAAAGCATAACCACAAGAAAAAAACTGATTTCATAAACATATTTTCATCATAAACATAAACCATCCATAAAAATATTATTGTTTATATCCTTTTATCATATCCCTTTTAATAATAATTAAAATCAAAGCATCTAATCACATATGAAAATTCCTTTAAAAGATCGATAGAACAATTTTTTAGAAAATAAGATTTCCATTTTAAAATTAACTTTTAAAATAAATTGTTTCTAAAATGTTATTGGATTTTTTTAAAAGAAAATTGGAAACTAGTAAATTAATCCTCAAAACATTGAGAAATTATGGTGGTTGAAATACTGTTCATGCCCTATAATTTTAAATAAATCATTAAATTATTATTTTTTGTAAAAAGTCAAAAAACACATCTTTTAGGGAATGAAATGAAGATTAATTTTACAATGTTCTATAAAAGTTCAATCATGGGTAAAAATGAATTTTAAAATGATTATTTTTTATAAAAAACTTATTTAAAATATTTTCTAGGAAACATGGATATGAAATAAAATGGTTTTTTGAACTAAGAGAGAAAGAAAGTTTATTTTACTTAAAAAAATTGATTTCTACAAATCATAAAATGAATAAATTGAAATAATAACAAATAATATCAATAAATAACCATAGGAGAATAAAATTAGTCATTTTATTTAGATATATTTCAAAACATAACTCTATCAAAAAAATAATTATAATCAATCCATAAAAAATGGTATTTTGAAATAAAACCCTTACACATTTGGTATCTTTTGAATCATAATCCCCATAAATGAAAAAATAGAATATAGATATTTACATCCCATAAATTTCAATATAATAATTAGTAAATACTCTAATTTTAAGTATACATACCAAAAAATAGAAATATGTGGTGTATAATGCATGTTTCCCATAGAAATAAAAGGGGAGACGAAAATCTCATTCCATTAGTTCCAATTGATTTGAAATCACTATAAACTAATATGTAATAAATTTAAATTTATTATAAATATATATCATAATCATGTACATACATATAATACAATATATATTCAATATATTAATATCCATAATATTTTAAAAATATCATGATGAGAAAATGAATTGTATCATTCAAGGAGATGAATGTCGTATGAATGCATGAACGATGCTTTCTTTTTTTTGAATGATGAAATAAAATAAAGATACAAAATAAATAAACATAACTAAATAATTATTACTTTATTTGTATCATATATATTCATTAAATCCATCCTTATTTCCATACTGGTAAAACAGAAATAAATATGAATCACATCGCTTCTCGGACGTGGTAGTCAACACATACCATAATCAACGTTATCGTTATCCAACTATTTGAAAAGTAAAAATGTTGATATTATATTACCATTAAAAATAATAATAATGAAATTAATATAATATATAAAAATTAAAACCATCATAATAACCATCTATGAAATATAGTAATGGAAAATTAATCGTATCACTATGTGTAGACGTTAAGTCGTACATACTCACAATATACACTTTCACATCCAATTTGATGGAAAGAGGATAAAACATGGTGGTTTTATAATCATAATAAAATTTTAGAATATTTATAATACTGAATTTATTATTTTATGAATAAAATAATATGATAATATGAGTGAATAGAAGAATTAAAAAGAATGTGATCGATTAGGTCGATTACTTCTCTTTTTAAAAGACTCCTATAGATCTCAACTTATTGGGTCGAGGGTTGGAATTTTGTGAAAGAAACACACAAATAAAATGTTTTTAGGGAAGCGTATAATATTGCTTGTTATAGATTGTTCGAGATATAAGGATCAAAGTGGTGTGAATATTAGAAAAGAGGGGTTCCCTTTTATAACTGAGGGGAGGGGCACTCTTAGAATTTCCAAAATAATTTAAAATAGATTAAAGTATGTATTTAGGAAAATGGTTCCAAATGTCTAATAAATGGGTAAGATATAAACTTTTAGACCATATATTATCCATATTTCACTCTTCAACTATTTTTAAGATTTCAATGTAATTTAATTAAATATTTTATTCATAAAATATCATTATAAAAAATTTTGTCACTATTCATTTAATTTCACTTAAATGAAATAAATACAATATTTGAAAATGAGTATAGTTTTTTAAAATAAAAATAATATGTTCTATAGATCTATAAAATTAATGCATTATATTAATTCACACAAATTATATTACATGTAATATTTTTAAAATAATTTATTATATTTTCTATTAATTTGAGAAATATAACCTCTATATTTCATAATCATTTATAGTCATTCTATAATTATTAATAAATATAATTAAATTTATATCATGAATTTAATTTAATTAAGCTCCAAATAAGTACTTTTATTCATTCATTAATTTCTTTTTGACTCTATGTTGATGCATAAAAGATATTAAAACTAAGAGAGTGACATTTTGTAACTTTCTTTACTTTAAATATTATATTGGTCGTCCTCATGGAAAGGTTTCCATTAAACAACTAAAATTTTACACTATTTTAGAAATGTTGTAACACCCTGACCCTAGTTGCCCAGATTAATTGAATTATTATATAACATTGGTATGATCATAAGGGATCAATTCCTAAAATATTGATCAGTTATGTAGCCTTGACAGTGCTAGACACAAACAGAAGTTTTTCATTATATTTTGAAATGAAAAAAACAACATTTTGTCTCCTTTTAACAAATTCATATCCCTTAGAAAATCTATATAGGTCAGTCATAATATATTTCTTCACATCCTGGGAAAAATAAAACATAGAAAGGGGTGAACTCAGGTGCTCAGTAAGGATAAAAATATATCAGAAACATTCATAAATAAAAATAAACATTTATGTCAATGTATAAGACTGAAACACAAGACTTTTAAACCTGAACATAAGCAAAATTTTAAAAAGGTAAATACAATAATTCTATTTACTTATTCACATAGATATTCTACTAGTAAAATAATCACATGTAATATCATTAAACAATTTCATAATGATGGGATTCATAATGTCGGACATCATAACCACATAGTAACATCATCGTGCCAAATCTAAAAATAAGATTTTATCAATGCCTTGTGCCAATACACTTGTTTGTCTCATGAGACCTACCAATGCATCTAGGAGATATAGTGGGCTCCACTCGTCACTTACTAAGTCCAACGCATTCTTCAGGTGAAAAGGTTGAAACATAACATAAACATACATATTAAAACTAGCAAATGAAATGTTAATACTTAAACAATAAACCATGAATGGTATAAAAAAACACACCCATAGTCAAAAATATAACATACCCTTAAATACAATATGGATGATTAAATCATAATCAATCAATATCGAACAAGTGTAAACCCCGTCAATGGATGTTGAAATAGTTGAAATCTAGATTATTTGATAGAAATATCACTTTCTATTTTTAAATAATTTAAAATTCACATAATTATAAAAGAGAACATTTATTACGAAAATATTCTTTTATGATTTTAAGGGAAGCTTTGAAGATGTTATAATGGAATAAAATATATGTACTCACCGTATAAGTTAAAAAACATTCTTTCCTTAATATTGTCAAAAAGGTCACAAAGGACCATTTTTGGGAAAAGACGGAAATATTCATTTATAAACATTTTAAAAATCGTCAAACAAGGGTTTAAAGGAAATTAACACATGGTATAGGAAATAAGAATATTTTTTGAAATACATATTTATAATATACGGATGTGGATGATAAACATGTCACAGTAGATACTCACTTATAA
Source organism: Viscum album (assembly GCA_963277665.1). Classification (NCBI taxonomy): domain Eukaryota; kingdom Viridiplantae; phylum Streptophyta; class Magnoliopsida; order Santalales; family Viscaceae; genus Viscum; species Viscum album. The sequence goes on along the minus strand of OY728162.1, from coordinate 1,358,948,881 downwards.
ACAATCTCAGATAATGAAGAGATTATAGATTTAACCCTTACCTTGTACTTTTGCATGATCAAGGGCATGTTAACCTATTTTATAATAGTTAAATCATTGTTATTAAATTATATAAAAACCAAATACATAAATATGATATCATATATGATCTTTTAATATTGCTTTGTTAATAATACTTCAGTAGTATCATTTTTTCGAGTGTTAACTGGTTCATATTTCTTTATATGATTGGTTATGTAAGACATGTTTGTTATGGATATGATTTATTGGATTATTATCCATAATTATATTATGTTCTTAAACATTATTTTTAATTATAAATTGAAAATTATTCTGGAATGATTACAATGGGTTATGAACCTTATCGCGTTTGAGGAGTCGGTAATCCGTATGTACACATGAAAGACAATATCATTCTATTGATGGTGGAATAATATGTAATTGGATGCTATATCATAGATATAGAATACTTAAAATGTTATATATATTATTTACATCAGTTATACACATTATTATACCCATCCAAATAATGAAGTGTTTGAATAATAAACTACACCATGACGTGGAGACGGTAAGTTGTACGTATGCATGTAGGGTGATTTCTCATTCCTCGGATTGATTTAATAATGAATATGGTTGTACCATATTTATAATAAAATAAATTTATGTATAAGGTACTAAATTTATTTAGTTTTTTATGGAAACAACAAAGAAAGTTGTAGTGGAAGAAGAAAAGAACATTGAAAGAGGTGTTAAAATTATTACCTCTTCTTCGGGTGTTTCTTATTTAGTTCATCAAAAGGGCTCCATATGATGGCTTTCATATCCATTTATGAGATCTAGGATGAAGTGAGGATATTTTGGGTGATATTTGAGTAGGTTTTGGTCGATCCAAATTGATTTGGAGGTGTGATTTTTAGAGAAGAGTAACTGCCCTTTTATTAGAGAGGTGAAAGTCACTTTAGGAAAAGTTTGAAATATTATTTTATTATACAATCATATTTGGTTTATAATGTCTCCAAAAGGAATTATATTTAGGATAACGTGTGGATGGGTCAAAAAAATCTCAACCAATAGGTTTATATAGGTTTAGGTCACCATATTAAACATAACTTTTAGATTTAACGCATAGTTAAATAGTTTGAATTTTACCATGTATTTTTATATAATTATAATTAATGGTTAATAAAAATACTATAAAAAAAGAGAAACCAAAGTGGTTCATTATTAATATATAGAAACTTATATATGTCTTTTGGATGATCCTTAGATTTTTAGAAATATTATATCAATTAATAATATAGTATTTCTTTTAAAAAACACAATTATGTCAATTTTGACAATATTTTGTTTTTTGTTTCACTAAGTCATAAAAACTTTATAAAATCGAAAAAATTTATTTAATCAACTCTAACACGTCCTATTAACCTATAAAATTAGTTTAATTCATAACAAGTGTCAATTAACAATTATATTAATATTTATAATATTAATTATTTTAGTGTTTTAGTAATAAGGTAATTACTGCATCATCATTGTGTCATAATTAAATTTAATTTTTTAATGTCTTAAAATTATAAATAAAATATGATTATGTAAGAAATCATTTTATATTTCTATGTAATATTTAAAGTATAATTTCTATTCTGTATTACCCTATATTAAATATTGTTTACTTATTAAACATTGAATTTAACACTTTTTACTATTCTTTAAATAAATTAATAATAAATGTTCTAATCGAATTAAAGTGGACCAAAAGGATCATATTGTAAAGACCCGTAAATTTTAAGGAAATCTTTTTCTTAATTTTCCTTGAAATTTACAAGAACGAAGTTTCTGACGGCGCCTGATTCCGAGGCCCGGTGTGCCCGGAATTAATTTCCGAAGTTTGGCTTGGGTACGTTCAGTGAACGGACGAGCGTGTTTTTTCTAACATTTGAACCGGTGCCCGGAATCGAATTCTGAGGGCACCGATGAAATCGCAGCACCGGTACTTGCTTAGAAACGCCTCTTCTGGAGTTGTGTTTTCTCAGGTGTGGTTTTTAATTTTCGGGCTTAAAGTTAAGAAATAAAATAAATGTACGACAAACATTATTTTATTTCACTTAAGACACTTGGAAGCCACTTGGAGCCACTTAAAAGCGGCTTAATCTGAGTTGATCCGGATAGGATGCTATCCAAAAATATCCTACCCTCTTGGTAGGATATTTGTGAGGTGGGGCCCGCACGAGCCCCGCCGTTTCTTTTCCGCTAAGTAACGCACCCGCGAAAACTCATCATTATGAAAGTCAACTGACGCATTTTCATAAATTCTTAGCAGACCATTTAATTGGGTGGTTTTATTCGTGAATTGAATGGACAGTTTCTTTTGTTGAATTAATTCTATGAATTAATGGGTCGTTACATACCTCTTTTTTGTTTGTTGGCGTAATAATAAAATAAGACCAACACGACATTTGAAGGATTGCACGTTGGGAGGCGTGACAGAATTCTTGAGCCTTCATCCTACTTCACGAAGAATGCGAAGAATGCGAAGAACGCTGACCTCCGACGAAGAACGCCGAACCGGCGGAAATCGACGATGCGACGCCGTGTGCCGCGACGCCGAAATTTCCTTTCCTGCAACGTTCTTCTGTGGTGTCTCTTCCTCCGCAATGAAATCTTTGATCAGCTGTTGAGGTAAGAGAATTTAGGATTCTCTTAAATCTATTTTGTGTTTTTTTAGAAAACACGTATTTAATTATATATTATTAAATCTGTTGTTTCTTGGTTCGTTGAGTTCACCGACGCAACGCCAGATTCCGTGACGACGCGACACCCTTCCGCGACGACGCGACGATCCCCTCCTTCCGCGACGATCCATCCGTGAAGAACCCGCGCGTGCGACTTGACAAGGTAGGGATTATGTTTTGGAAATGCCCTTTTCCTGTGAACGTTTCATTAAAATTAAAGAACCATATTTTTTCAAATGAACAATTTTGATTTATTAAAATTTTTGTGTCATGTGTTGAATTATTTTTCTCCCGTTGTTGTTAACTAACGTGGAGGGTGCGGGCCAAACGAACACGGCCCGACAACCCTCCTCTGTTCTTCGTGTTTGTGCGGATTTTGCGGGCGATGGAAAATCAGGACACAAGGGAGATTTGGTGATCCCACAGTGAAGAACGGAACCGGCGGCACCCAGGCACTCGGCCGCGCGGCCGAGCCGAGCCAGGCCGGTCGGACCGGGTCCGGCCGGGTCGGACCGGGTCGGGTCAACCCGGTTCGGCCGACCCAGGGGGGTCGGGCCGGGTCGGCCCGGGCCGAGACCCCCGTCTTCGGACCATTTTTCGGTCAAATGCTCGTAACTTGAGCTACGAGCCTCCAAACGACTCTCTGTCAGCAGCAACGCGATCCTTGGATCGAGAAGGTCATTTCGGTATATCGCACTGAAGGTTTCGTAATACATTGGGTTCGGCCAGTTTGGTTCGTACACGAAACCAACCGGGCCCTCGGACCAGAAACAGTCATATCTTGAGCTACGGACGTCCAATTGACGTGCCGTCAGCTTTGTTGAGTTCCTTTTTGTGAGATGGATCTTTTGGCTCACTCCGCCCGAGGTTTGGATGCAGATTGAGTACGTTTGTGTTGGTTTTCCTTAAAAACCAACCGGGCCCCTGGGACGAAAAAGCCAATAACTCTCAGACCAGGCGTCCGATTGATGTATCAGCCTCTCGGCTCATGGAGCTGACCCTCCCGAACGAGCTTTCTATGTGCGGGAACCCTAATGCTAGCTGCGACTTTGACGACGACGACTATACATAGATCCTCGGTGGATTCGACTGCGACGATGAGGAGAACAGTACGGGAATCCTCCGTGTTTTCGGCAGTGACAACTGCGGTACACCTTGGGATGCATCAACTCCGGACTGCATGTCAGTTGATGCATCAACTTTTAGCTCGTGGAGTGGACCCTCCCGGAATGAGCATGCTGTGTGCGGAACCCTAGAGCCGGTTGGGATTTGATGACTGCTCATCAAATGACTAGGTGTGTCACAGATAGCCCAGTGGGGAGCGCTTGGTTGTAGCGGCACAGGAGAGCGTTTGGTTGTAGTGGCAGACCCACAACAGAGGTGCGCTTGGTTGTAGTGGCATAGGGGAGCGCTTGGTTGTAGCGGCAGACCCACGACAGAGGTGCGCTTGGTTGTAGCGGCACATGGGAGCGCTTGGTTGTAGCGGCAGACCCACGACAGAGGTGCGCTTGGTGGTAGCGGCACAGGGGATCGTTTGGTTGTAGCGGCAGACCCACGACAGAGATGTGCTTGGTTGTAGCGGCACATGGGAGCGCTTGGTTGTAGCGGCAGACCCACGACGGAGGAGCGCTTGTTTGTAGCGGAATAAACACTGTACTTGATGGAGAAGGAGTTTCCCAATAGCTTTGGGTCCAACATCATGATCGATCCTATGTGGTTTATTGCGGGGGGTTAGTACCTTCCAATCCTTTATGGGTCTGATGGATTAGAAGAATCAGTGGCTACATCTGATCATCTCGATCGTCATTTGAAGAAGTATACCTGTGTGAGCTGAATCTTGTGTTACTCTCCTTTGTGGATTGTGTTGAACTATCCTGTGTGGATTTACTGTTTTCTTTCCTGTGTGGACTGGGTTGTGCTTGGGCTCGGATGTTGCAGCCGAACGTGAATTGACGACTTAGGTATATGTATGGGCATATACCTAAGTAGTGTCGGATGTTACTTTGTGATTGTATCTTTCCTTGTGGTTTATACTTTGTGGATTTCGGGAGACCTTCGGGGTCTCGGGGTCCCTACTGAGTAGCTTATACTCACCCCTGCACGGGATTTGCCCGCACTTCGTTGTGTTGGTTGCAGACGACGGACACCACTGATCGTGGTGGAGGCCTGTGGAGCAGGACGATACCTGGAGGTGGAGCACTGGGAGGGACGTACTCGGAGTGGTTAGGTGGACCTGAGGAGCAGTGGAGGCTATCTGTACCCACCCTTCAGGTGGGACTTCCAGAGGACGGCTCGACGCTGCGGCTTTTCCTTTCAGTTTCTGTTTTTCCCTTTCAGTTGTACTTTACAGTTGGGCTTGTATTTCCTGCCCCTTTTACTTTCAACACAGCTTGTTACAGTTTTTACTTAGTGTTTACTTTTCCGCTTGCTTACTCGGTGGTGCTTGTTTACTTTTCAAAGGCAATGCCTTCCCTTTATCAGAGATTTACGCCTTGGTGCAAGTCGCCAGCCCCTAGCCTATGGAAGGAGGGCTTGGGGTTGTCACGGCATGGGCCCCGAGGACGGGTTCTGACAAATTGGTATCAGAGGTGGTCGGTTCTATCGCAGACTCTGATCTTTCTTCTATGTGAAGCAAGATTGTTTAGCGTATTGAGTGTGGTTATCAGTCCAGGGAGTCCAGTGTTGGTGCGGCGACCGACATATCCGTACACCAGGACCCTGACTTCTGATTTCCAAATTAATGCACGAAAACATTGATTGCATGTGTGTTTCATGTTTTCTCTGTGATTACATTATGTCAGCTCACCAGGTATACTGTTCTGACCATGGTTCACCTATTTCCTTTTCAGGATGGCCCCACGACGGCAGCCATCAAGGGTTCCGAGCGATGTGCATGGCGAGAGCCTACCGAGCGTCGAGGAATCGGTACATGGCCCTTTGACAGCTGAGGCACCGGAGGTACCTACAACTACCGAGCCACCGATGCTACCAGCCCCAGCCGCTGACGATGAACGTCGCCTTAGTGCACTGCATGAGTTCCAGCGCGAGCGACTGCCCAGGTTCCGTGGGGAGACGGACCCTCAGGCCGTCGAGGACAGGCTGGAGGCAGTTGTACGAGTTTTCAGATTAGTGAGGACACCAGCAGACCTCATGGTGATCCTCGCAGTGAGCCTCCTACACACGGCATCAGGCAGATGGTGGAGCTTGATTCTCCAGGTTCATGACAAGACATCTCTCCTCTGGATGGACTTTGAAAGCATCTTCCGCTCCAAGTTCGTCCCAGCCACCCTCCGAGCGGTGCGCATCCAGGAGCTACTACAGCTGCGGCAGGGCAGCATGACAGTGGCCCAGCACACGACGAGGTTTACTGATCTCTCGCGCTACTCCACAGATATGGTACGAGACCCGTTCTTCCAGGGCCGGACCTTCGAGCAGGGACTGAGGCACGAGATCAGTGATTCGATGATCTCCCTCAACATTCCAACTCAGGAAATGGTGTTGGAGCGAGCCCTCTTAGTGGAGAGTTTCCTTGCTGAGCAGTCTCCAGTAGTAGGACCCACCACTTGCCGGCATATGGCAGAGTCTTCTGCAGCGGGCATTAGACAGATGACACAGGGGTCCAAGAGGACTAGACCTACAGGTGGTCGACAGCATGACTTTGGATCGTTTGCACGAGGCACTCGGGGTGGGAAACGACTTGCCATGAGAGGGCAGTGTTACTCCTGCGGCGTGGTTGGTGACATGGCTCGTGACTGTTCGACCCGCTATACAGATGACCAGCAGATGAACGAAGGACCCCCCAGGCCGAGGCAGAGGTTCGATCAAGGAGGACCGCAAGGAGAAAGCGACCATGGCAGGGGAGCTGGCTGTGCAGCTGGAGGTGGACGACGCTTTGGGGTGTTGCCACCACCACCACCAGGAGGTCTACCCCGACCACAGGGAGTCGGTGGACATGTGATAGCTCAGCTTCAGGCAGCTGAGGCCTTCGATCAAGGAGCTCTGGGAGCAGATGGACAGGAGCGGGACTAGTGGATACGTCTTTTGTACTTCTAGTTCCTTGTTGCTATGGTGTAGTGTCTTTGTATTTTGAGCTGAAATAATAAAAGACAAATACCCTTGTGATGTTTTTATTCATGTCCTCTTTTGTGTTGTTACTAAGAGGTTCCGGTTTAGACTGATGACTTGACCCTCACTCGTGAGACATCTACTGGAGGAGACCCAGTTACCACACACTGATGCCGATAGTGTGACTCAACCCTTGGAGGTGAGAGTAACGATTGGATCTCTTGGTAGTAGCATCGAGGTCTTACGACGTCATCCTTGGTATGGATTAGTACCATCCATGTCGGGATTGACTGTATTAGGCAAAGTAAGTGGTTCATCCAGGGGATGAGACTGGATTTATCTTATCGGAAAAGAAGAAATCTTAGCAGCTCTTGTGGGATCGGAGATGCTCCAGGCCACGAAAAAGAAGGTCCAGGTCATCTAGGAGTGGATGAGGACAGCTCAGAGCCAGCAGATGTCATATGCTTAAAGGAAGCGGAGGCCACTAGAGTTCGAGAATGGCGACCACATCTTCTTGCGTGTCTCATCTCGACGTGGTTTTCGGTGATTTAGCCGAGGTGGAAAGTTGTCTCCACGCTTCATCGGACCCTTCCAGGTCCTCAGCAGGATTGTCAAGGTGGCTTATCGCCTGGCTCTTCCACCACAGTTGCGCAGGGTGCATGACGTCTTCCACGTATCTCAGCAGAGGAGATACGTGCAAAACCCAACGTCAATCTTTGACCATGAAGAGCTGGTCTTTGGTGATGGGGTGACTTTTGCGGAGGTCCCAGTGGAGATCGAGGATCGACAGGAGTGGGTCCTATGTGGACGATCGATTCCTCTAGTGCATATCAGATGGCAGCTCGGGAACCTCCAGGAGAGCACTTGGAAGCGGGAGGCTCAGATGTGTGCTCAGTACCGCCTTTTTATCCCTATGTTTGTGGTGAAGCTTTACGGGGACGTAAAGCCATGTGGTGGGAGTAATGTAAAGACCTTTAAATTTCAATGAAATTTTTTTCTTAATTTTCCTAGGAATTTTACAAGAACACGGTTTCTGACGGTGCCTGATTCCGAGGCCCAGTGTGCCCGAAATTAATTTCCGAAGTTTGGCTCGGGTACGTTCAGTGAACAGACGAGCGGGTTTTTTCTAACATTTAAACAGGTGCCCGGAATCAAATTCTGAGGGCACCGATGAAATCGCAGCACCGGTACTTGCATAGAAACACATCTTCTGGAGTTGTGTTTGCTCAGGTGTGGTTTTTAATTTTCGGGCTTAAAGTTAAGAAATAAAATAATTGTACGAAAAACTTTATTTTATTTCACTTAAGCCACTTGGAAGCCACTTGGAGCCACTTAAAAGTGGATTAAGCTGAGTTGATCCAGATAGATGCTATCCAAAAATATCCTTCCCTCTTTGTAGGATATTTGTGAGGTGGGGCCTGCACGAGCCCCTCCGTTTCTTTTCCACTAAGTAACGCACCCGTGAAAAACCGTCATTATTAAATTCAACTGACGCATTTTCTTAAATTCTTAACAGACCATTTAATTGGGCGGTTTTATTCGTGAATAAAATGGGAAGTTTCTTTCGTTGAATTAATTCTACGAATTAATGGGTCGTTACTTACCTCTTTTTCGTTTGTTGGCGTAATAAAAAAATAAGACCAACACGACATTTGGAGAATTGCACGTTGGGAGGCTTGACAGAATTCTTGAGCCTTCATCATCCTTCGCGAAGAACGCGAAGAACGCGAAGAACGCCGACCTCTGACGAAGAACGCCAAACCTGCGGAAATCGACGACGCGACGCCGTGTGCCGCGATGCTGACGTTTCCTTTCCTGCAACGTTATTCTGCGACGTCTCTTCCTCCGCAACGAAATCTTCGATCAGCTGTTGAGGTAAGAGACTTCGGGTTTCTCTTAAATCTCCTCTGTGTTTTTTTACAAAACACGGATTTAATTATATATAATTAAATTTGTTGTTTCGTGGTCTGTTGAGTTCGCCGACGCAACGCCGGATTCTGCGACGACGCGACACCCTTCCACGACGACGCGACGATCCCCTCCTTCCGCGACGATCAATCCGTGAAGAACCCGCGCGTGCGACATAACGAGGTAGGGATCATGTTTTGGAAATGCCCTTTTCCCGTGAACATTTATTTAAAATTAAAGAACCATTTTTTTTCAAATGAAAAATTTTGCTTAATTAAAATTTTTGTTTCATTTGTTGAATTATTTTTCTACCGTTGTTGTTAACTAACACGGAGGGTGCGGGCCAAACGAACACGGCCCAACAACCCTCCGTCGTTCTTCGTGGTTGTGCGGATTTGGAGGGCGATGGAAAATCATGACGCAAGGTTGATTTGGTGATCCCGTAGTGAAGAACGGAACCCAGGAGGAGAAATGGCGCAGACGGGAAGGAAAACGGACCACCGGAGCGACTCTGGTGGCCCGTGGAAGCTGCCTGCGGCACGGGTCGCCGGCGCGGCGGCGGCGGCCGCCGGAGGCGGCGGTGGTCAGCGGACCCGCGGCTGTGCGGGTCCAGCTCGCCCGCACGAGACGCAGCTGAAGCCGTGTCTGTTTGTCCCGCGCGACCCCTCCGAGGGCCGCGACATCTCCAAACCGCGGGGGTAGCGCCCCGCAGCACCCAGGCGCTCGGCCGCTCGGCCGAGCTGAGCCAGGCCGGTCTGACCAGCCGGGCCACGCCCTGACTGGACCGGACCGAGTCCGGCTAGGTTGGACCGGGTCGGGTCGACCCGGTTCGGCCGACCCAGGGGGGGTCGGGCCGGGTCGGCCCGGGCCCAGACCCCCGTCATCGGACCATTTTTCGGTCAAATGCCCGTAACATGAGCTACGGGCCTCCAAACGACTCGCCGTCAGCGGCAACGTGATCCTTGGATCGAGAAGCTCGTTTCGGTATATCTCACTAAAGGTTTTGGAATACATTGGGTTCGGCTGGTTTGGTTCGTACACGAAACCAACCGGGCCCTCGGAGCGGAAACGCTCATATCTTGAGCTACGGATGTCCGATTGACGTTTCGTCAGCTTTGTTGAGTTCCTTTTTGTGAGACAGATCATTTGGCTCACTCCGCCCGAGGATTGCATGCAGGTGGAGTACGGTCGGGTTGGTTTTTCCTTAAAAACCAACCGGGCCCCTGGGACGAAAAAGCCAATAACTGTCAGATCGGGCGTCCGATTGACGCGCCTTCTGCGACGTTAAGTTCCTGTTGGAGATACGGAACTTTTGGATACATCATCTTCAGACTTTGTGTCAGTTGATGTATCAGCCTCTCGGCTCGTAGAGCGGACCCACCTGAACGAGCTTGTTGTGTGCGGGAACCCTAGTGTTGGCTACGACTTCGATGACGACGACTATACACAGATCCTCGGTGGATTCGACTGCGACGATGATGAGAACAGTACGGGAATCCTCCGTGTTTTCGGCAGTGACCATTACGGTACACCTTGGGATGCATCAACTCCGGACTGCATGTCAGTTGATGTATCGACCTTTTAGCTCGTGGAGTGGACCCTCCCGGAACGAGCATGCTGTGTGCGGAACCGTAGAGCCGGTTGAGATTTGACGACTGCTGATCAAATGACTCGGTGTGTCACGGATAGCCCAGTGTTGAGCGCTTGGTTGTAGCGGCACATGGGAGCGCTTGGTTGTAGCGGCAGACCCACGATAGAGATGCGCTTGGTTATAGCGGCACATGGGAGCGCTTGGTTGTAGCGGCAGACACACGATAGAGGTGCGTTTGGTTGTAGCGGCACAGGGAAGCGCATGGTTGTAGCGGAAGACCCACGACAGAGGTGCGCTTGGTTGTAGCGGCACAGGGGAGTGCATGGTTGTAGCGGCAGACCCATGATAGAGGTGCGCTTGGTTGTAGCGGCACATGGGAGCGCTTGGTTATAGCAGCAGACCCACGATGGAGGATCTCTTGGTTTTAGCGGCATAACCACTATACTTGATAGAGAAAGAATTTCCCAATAGCTTTGGGTCCAACTTCATGATCGATCCTTTGTGGGTCATTGCGGGGGGGTTAGTACCTTCCGATCCTTTATGGGTCTGACAGATTAGATGAATCAGTGGCTACATCTGATCATCTCTATCATCATTTGATGAAGTATACCTGTGTGATCTGAATCTTGTGTTACTCTCCATTGTGGATTGTGTTGAACTATCCTGTGTGGATTTACTGTTTGCTTTCCTGTGTGGACTGGGTTGTGCTTGGGCTCAGATGTTGGAGCCGAACGGGAATTGGTGACTTATGCATATGTATGGGCATATACCTAAGTAGTGTCGGATGTCACTTCGTGATTGTATCTTTCATTGTGGTTTATCCTCTATGGATTCGGGAGACCTTCGGGGTCTCGGGGTCCCTACTGAGTAACTTATACTCACCCCTGCACGGGCATTGCCCGCACTTCATTGTGTTGGTTGCAGACAACGGACAACACTGATCGTGGTGGAGGCTTGCGGAGCAGGACGGTACCTGGAGGTGGACCACTGGGCGGGACGTACTCGGAGTGGTGAGGTGGACCTGAGGAGCAGTGGAGGCTATCTGTACCGACCCTTCAGGTGGGACTTCCAGAGGACGTCTCGACGCTGCGGCTTTCCCTTTCAGTTGTTCTTTTTCCCTTTCAGTTGTACTTTACAGTTGGGCTTGTATTTCCGGCCCCTTTTACTTTTAGCACAGCTTGTTACAGTTTTTACTTAGTGTTTATTTTTCCACTTGCTTACTCTGTGGTGCTTGTTTACTTTTCAAAGGCAATGCCTTCCCTTTTTCCGAGATTTATGCCTTGGTGCTAGTCGCTAGCCCCTGGCCTATGGAAGGCGGGCTTGGGGTAGTCACGGCACGGGCCCCGAGGACGGGTTCTGACAAATTGGTATCAGAGGTGGTCGGTTCTATCACAGACTCTGATCTTTCTTCTATGTGAAGCAATATTGTTTAGCGTATTGAGTGTGGTTATCAGTCTAGGGAGTACAGTTTTGGTAAGGCGGCCGACATATCCGTACACTAGGACCCGGACTTCTGATTTCCGACTTAATGCACGGAAACATTGATTGCATGTGTGTTTCAAGTTTTCTCTGTGATTACTTTATGTCATCTCACCAGGTATACTATTCTGACCGTGGTGCACCTGTTTCCTTTTCAGGATGGCCCCACGATAGCATCCAGCTAGGGTTCCGAGCGATGTGCGTGGCGAGAGCCTACCGAGCGTCGAGGACTCGGTACAGGGCCCTTTGACAGCTGAGCCACCGGCAGTACCTATACCCACCGAGCAACCGATGCTACCAGCCCCAGCCACTGACGATGCACGTCGCCTTAGTGCACTGCATGAGTTCCAGCGCCAACGACCGCCCAGGTTCCGTGGGGAGACGGACCCTCAGGCCGTCGAGGACTGGCTGGAGGCAGTTGTACGAGTTTTCAGATTAGGGAGGACACCAGCAGACCTCATGGTGATCCTCGTAGCGAGCCTCCTGCACGCGGCATCAGGCAGATGGTGGAGCATGATGCTCCAGGTGCACGACGAGACATCTCTCATTTGGATGGACTTTGAAAGCATCTTCCACTCCGAGTTCGTCCCAGCCACCCTCCGAACGGTGCGCATCCAGGAGCTACTACAGCTGCGGCAGGACAACATGACATTGGCCCAGTACTCGGTGAGGTTTACTGATCTCTCGCGCTACTCCACAGATATGGTACGGGACCCGTTCTTCCGAGCCCGGACCTTCGAGTAGGGACTGAGGCACGAGATCATGGCTTCGATAATCTCCCTCAACATTCTGACTGAAGCAAGGGTGTTGGAGCGAGCCCTCTTAGTGGAGAGTTTCCTTGCTGAGCAGTCTCCAACAGCAGGACCCACCACTTTCCGGCATGCGGCAGAGTCTTTTGAAGTGGGCAGTAGACAGATGACACAGGGGTCCAAGATGACTAGACCTACAGGTGGTCAACAGCATGACTCTGGATAGTTTGCGCGAGGCACTCAGGGTGGGAAACTACTTTCCATGATAGGGCAGTGTTACTCCTGCGGCGGGGTTGGTCACATGGCTCGTGACTGTCTGACCCGCTATACAGATGACCAGCAGATGAATGAAGGACCCCCCAGGCAGAGGCAGAGGTTTGATCAAGGCAGACCGCAAGGAGCAAGCGGCCATGGCAGGGGAGCTGGCTGTGCATCTGGAGGTGGACGATGCTTCGGGTTGTTGCCACCACCACCACGAGGAGGTCCACCCCAACCGCAGGGAGTTGTTGGACATGCGAGAGCTCAGCTTCAGGCAGCCGAGGCCTTCGATCAAGGATCTCTGGGAGCAGATGGACAAGAGCGGGACTAGTGGATACGTCTTTTGTACTTCTAGTTCCTTGTTGCTATGGTGTAGTAGCTTTGTATTATGAGCTTCAATAATAAAAAACTAATACCCTTGTGATGTTTTTATTCCTATCCTCTTTTGTGTTGTTACTAAGAGGTTCCGGTTTAGACTGTTGACTTGACCCTCACTCGTGAGACATCTACTGGAGGAGACCCAGTTACCACACACTGATGCCGACAGTGTGACTCAACCCTTGGAGGCGAGAGTAATGGTTGGATCTCTTGGTAGTAGCGTCGAGGCCTTACGACTTCATCCTTGGTATGGATTAGTACCATCCATGTCGGGATTCACTGTATTAGGAAAGGAAAGTGGTTCATCTAGGGGATGAGACCAGATTTCTCTTATCATCAAAGAAGAAATCTTAGTAGCTCTTGTGGGACCGGAGATTCTCCAGGCCACGACAGAGAAGGTCCAGGTCATCCAGGAGCGGATGAGGACAGCTCAGAGCCGGCAGAAGTCATATGCTGATAGGAGGTGGAGGCCACTAGAGTTCGAGAATGGCGACCACGTCTTCTTGCGTGTCTCACCTCGACGTGGTTTGCGGAGATTTGGCCGAGGCGGCAAGTTCTCTCCACACTTCATCGGACCCTTCCAGGTCCTCAGCAGGATTGTCAAGGTGGCTTATCGCCTGGCTCTACCACCACAGTTGCGTCGTGTGCACGACGTCTTCCATGTATCTCAGCAGAGGAGATACGTGCTAGACCCAACGTCAATATTTGACCATGAAGAGCTGGTCTTTGGTGATGAGGTGACTTTTGCTGAGGTCCCATTGGAGATCGAGGATCGACAGGAGTGGGTCCTACGTGGACGATCGATTCCTCTAGTGTGCTTGGGATGGCATCTCGGGAACCTCCAGGAGAGCACTTGGGAGAGGGAGGCTCAGATGCGTGCTCAGTACAGCCTTTGTATCCCTAAGTTTTTGGTGAAACTTTATGGGGACGTAAAGACCTGTGGTGGGAGTAATGTAATGACCTGTAAATTTCAATGAAATTTTTTTTCTTAATTTTTCTTGTAATTTTACAAGAACGCAGTTTCTGACGGCACCTTATTCCGATGCCTGGTGTGCCCGTAATTAATTTCCAAAGTTTGGCTCAGGTACGTTCAGTAAACGTACGAGCGGGTTTTTTCTAACTTTTGAACCGGTGCCCGGAATCGAATTCTGAGGGCACCGATGAAATCGCAGCACCGGTACTTTCTTAGAAACGCCTCTTCTGGAGTTGCCTTTGCTTAGGTGTGGTTTTTAATTTTCGGGCATAAAGTTAAGAAATAAAATAATTGTACGACAAACTTTATTTTATTTCACTTAAGCCACTAGGAAGCCACTTGGAGCCACTTAAAAACGGCTTAAGCTGAGTTGATCCAAATAGGATGCTATCAAAAAATATCCTACCCTCTTGGTAGGATATTTGTGAGGTGGGGTCCACACAAGCCTCGCAATTTCTTTTCCGCTGAGTAACACACCCGCAAAAACCCGTCATTATGAAAGTCAACTGACGCGTTTTCTTAAATTCTTAACAGACCATTTAATTGGGCAGTTTTATTCGTGAATTAAATGTGCAGTTTCTTTCGTTGAATTAATTGTACGAATTAATGGGTCGTTACTTACCTCTTTTTCTTTTGTTGGTGTAATAATAAAATAAGACCAGCACGACATTTGGGGGATTGCACGTTGGGAGGATTGACAGAATTCTTGATCCTTCATCCTCCTTCGCGAAGAACGCGAAGAATGCGAAGAACGGCGACCTCCGACGAAGAACGCCGAACCTGAGGAAATCGACGACGCGACGCCGTGTGCCGCGACGCTGACGTTTCCTTTCCTGCAACGTTCTTCTGTGACGTCTCTTCCTCCGCAACGAAATCTTCGATCAGCTGTTGAAGTAAGAGACTTCGGGTTTCTCTTAAATCTCCATTGTGTTTTTTTTACAAAACATGGATTTAATTATATATAATTAAATCTGTTGTTTCTTGGTCTGTTGAGTTCGCCGACGCAACGCCGGATTCCGCGACGACGCGACACCCTTCCACGATGACACGATGATCCCCTCCTTCCATGACGATCAATCCGAGAAGAACCCGCATGTGTGACTTGACGACGTAGGGATTATGTTTTGGAAATGCCCTTTTCCCGTGAACGTTTATTTAAAATTAAAGAACCATTTTTTTTCAAATGAACAATTTTGATTTATTCAAATTGTTGTTTCATGTGTTGAATTATTTTTCTCCCGTTGTTGTTAACTAACGTGGAGGGTGCGGGCCAAACGAACACGGCCCGACAACCCTCCGCCATTCTTCGTGGTTGTGCGGATTTGGCGGGCGACGGAAAATCATGACGCAAGGGCAATTTGGTGATCCCGCAGTGAAGAACAGAACCCAGGAGGCGAAATGGCGCAGACGGGAAGGAAAACAGACCACCGGAGCGACTCCGGGGGCCCGCGGAAGCTGCCGGCGGCGTGGGTCGCCGGCAGCGGCCAGCGGACCCACGGCCCCGCGGGTCCAGCTTGACCGCACGGGATGCGGCTGAAGCCGCGTCCGTTTGTCCAGTGCGGCCCCTCCGAGGGCCGCATCATCTCCAAATTGCGGGGGCAGCGCCCCGCGGCACACAAGCGCTCGGCCGGTCCGACCGGCCGGGCCGCGCCCGGGCCGGGTAGGACCGGGTCGGGTTGACCCGGTTCGGCCGACCCAGGGGGGTCGGGTCGGGTCGACCCGGTTCGGCCGACCCAGGGGGGGTCGGGCCGGGTCGGCCCGGGCCCAGACCCCCGTCTTCGGACCATTGTTCGGTCAAATGCCCATAACTTGAGCTACGAGCCTCCAAACGAATCGCCGTCAGCGGCAACGCGATCCTTGGATCGAGAAGGTCGTTTAGGTATATCACAATCAAGGTTTCGAAATACTTTGGGTTTGGCCGTTTTGGTTCGTACACGAAACCAACCGGGCCCTCGGAGCGGAAACACTCATATATTGAGCTACGGACGTCCGATTGACGTGTCATCAGCTTTGTTGAGTTCCTTTTTGTGAGACGGATCATTTGGCTCACTCCGCCCGAGGTTTGGATGCAGGTGGAGTACGGTCGTGTTGGTTTTTCCTTAAAAACCAGCTGGGCCCCTGGGACGAAAAAGCCAATAGCTCTCAGACCGGGCGTCCGATTGACGCGCCGTCTGCGACGTTGAGTTCCTGTTGGCGATACGGAACTTTTGGATACATCAACTTCGGACTTTGTGTCAGTTGTTGTATCAGCCTCTCGGCTCATGGAGTGGACCCTCCCAAACGAGCTTGCTGTGTCCGGGAACCCTATTGCTGGCTGCGACTTCGACGACTACGACTATATAGAGATCCTCGGTGGATTCAACTACGACGATGATGATAACAGTACGGGAATCCTACGTGTTTTCGGCAGTGACCACTACGGTACACCTTGGGATGCATCAACTCTGGACTGCATGTCAGTTGATGCATCGACCTTTTAACTCGTGGAGTGGACCCTCCCGGAACGAGCATGCTGTGTGCGGAACCCTAGATCCGGTTGAGATTTGACGACTGCTGATCAAATGACTCGGTGTGTCACGGATAACCCAGTGGGGAGCTCTTGGTTGTAGTGGCACAGAGGAGCGCTTGGTTTTAGCGGCAGACCCACGACAGAGGTGCGCTTGGTTGTAACGGCACAAGAGAGCGCTTGGTTGTAGCGGCAGACCCACGACAGAGGTGCGCTTGGTTGTAGGGGCACAGAGGAGCGCTTGGTTGTAGCGGTAGACCCGCGACAGAGGTGCGCTTGGTTGTAGCAGCACAGGGGAGCGCTTGGTTGTAGAGGAAGACCCACGACAGAGGTGTGCTTGGTTGTAGCGGCACATGGGAGCGCTTGGTTGTAGCGGCATACCCACGACGGAGGAGCGCTTGGTTGTAGCGGCATAACCACTGTACTTGATGGAGAAGGAGTTTCCCAATAGCTTTGGGTCCAAATTCATGATCGATCCTATGTGGGTCATTGCGGGGGGTTAGTACCTTCCGATCCTTTATGGGTCCGATTGATTAGATGAATCAGTGGCTACATCTGATCATCTCTATCGTCATTTAAAGAAGTATACCTGTGTGAGCTAAATCTTGTGTTACTCTCCTTTCTGGATTGTGTTGAACTATCCTATGTGGATTTACTGTTTTCTTTCCTGTGTGGACTGGGTTGTGCTTGGGCTCAGATGTTGGAGCTGAACGGGAATTGATGACTTAGGTATATGTATGGGCATATACCTAAGAAGTTTCGGATGTTACGTCATGATTGTATCTTTCCTTGTGTTTTATCCTTTGTGGATTTCGGGAGACCTTCAGGGTCTCGGGGTCCCTACTGAGTAGCTTATACCCACCCCTGCACGGGCTTTGCCCGCACTTCGTTGTGTTGGTTGCAGAGGACGGACAACACTGATCGTGGTGGAGGATTGCGGAGCAGGATGGTACCTGGAGGTGGACCACTGGGTGGGACGTACTCGGAGTGGTCAGGTGGACCCGAGGAGCAGTGGAGGCTATCTGTACCCACCCTTCAGGTGGGACTTCCAGAGGATGGCTCGATGTTGTGGATTTTCCTTTCAGTTGATGTTTTTCCCTTTCAGTTGTACTTTACAGTTGAGCTTGTATTTCCGGCCCCTTTTACTTTCAGCACATCTTGTTATAGTTTTTACTTAGTGTTTACTTTTCTGCTTGCTTACTCTATGGTGCCTGTTTACTTTTCAAAGGCAATGCCTTCCATTTTTCCGAGATTTACGCCTTGGTGCTAGTCGGCAGCCCCTTGCCTATAGAAGGCGGGCTTGGGGTAGTCACGACACGGGCCCCGAGGATGTGTTGTGACACATATTTTATTCCTAATGTTATTTTTGGTCGAAATAAACTTATCCAATAGAATTAGGACATGTTTAAGGGTAATTATAATATCATTTTTAACATTTAATTACCATATTTATTTTTAACCGTGCTAAAAAAGTCAAATGTTACTATTCAGCAAGAATTATTTTCATCCTATTGAACCACAGTTTACTTACTAATGTTAAACGTGTGTCTCTGATTTTTTATGATCAACTCATATAAGTTGTAAAATTACGTTTTATACAAATTTGCTAACATTCATAGAAGGTGGGCAAAAGACGTCAAAAAATTCAATAAAATTTTAGACATCTAATTTGAATATAAAACGACTCTAATAAATTACATTATACATATATAGGTTTTTTATCTATTTTTACCAAAAATATATTTTAATAAAATAAAAAATTATTTAAATAAAATGTTGGTTTTAAACATTAACACATGGTTTTTTACTATTTATCACAAATTGATAATTTTCAGAAAAATACAAAAAAAATATTCTTAAGATAATATAGATATTATGAATCCAAAAATGAAGTCCATTTTTGGCATTAAAATTTATAAAATTTTAAAAAGTGGCTATAATTATTCATAACAGCTAGTTTTATTGGTTGTGGTTTTCTATAACTCAATGTTGTGTACAGCGCAAGATATTTTATTATTCAAATAGAAACGTATCGTAGAATCTACGGGTGTTACATTCTTCCCTCCTTAAAATAATTTAATCCTAGAAATTTCTTGAATATTTTCTCATAAAAATATTAGGGTGGTTCCTCATCATAAGTTCCTCGGGTTCCCACACTGTATCTTCTATCTTATGGTTTCTTCATAGAACTTGTACCCAACGAGTCATCCAATTTCCCAACTGTTGCTCTCTAGTATCAAGAATCTTGACAGGCTCTTCACAATAAGACAGGTCGAGTTCTAGTTCTAATTCTACATAGGTTAGTACATGTGTTGGGTCAGGCATGAATTTTCTAAACAGTGACACATGGAACCATCAAGAACTTCAGAGAGAAATTAAGGCATTTCCAAAAGGTAAGCAACAACTCAAATGTTTTCTACAATTTTAATGGTTCTATGTACTTGGGACATAATTTTCACTTCTTACCAAATTGTATAACACCCTTCCATGGAGATTCCTTCAAGAAAACATGATTTCTTACTTGAAAATCCAAATGCCTATATTGGTTATCTACATACTTCTTTTTCCTACATTGATCAACTTTTATGTGGGTTTGGATAACCTTCAACTTTTCCACAGTTTACTCAACATGTTCTAGGCCTATGAGTTTTCATTCACCAACATCGTCCCAAAAATTTGGTTTGTAACATCTATTTCTATATAACGCTTCATATGGTGCCATATGATTATGTTAATGGAAGATATTATTATTGTAAAATCCTAATAGAGATAAATATTGATCCCACATACCTTGAAAGTCAAGTGAGAAAGATGTAAATGGGTCTTTTATGGTTTGAATAGTCCACTCAGATTGTCCATCAGTTTGATGGTGGTAGGCAGTGCTCAAATGATGTTCAATATCCAAGGCCTTCTGAATACTTTTTCAGAATCATGACATAAAACTTGGATCATGATCAGGAATAATCGATAGGGGTACACCATTAAGTATTAAAAATTTATTACTAAGTTGTCTTTTGAGACGTTCAAGTGGTTAATCTTCTCTTATAGCAAGAAAATGTGATGACATTGTAAGTAGATCAATAATGATCCATATTACAGCATTCCTTTTAGAAGTCTTTGGTAGCCCCATAACAAAGTCCATTGTAATATCATCTAATTTACAGTTAGGTATGGGAAGAGGTTTCATAACTCCTCTAGGATGTTGTCTTCTAGCCTTAACATGTTGAAAAACTATACATCATGGCACATAATCAGCAATCTCCCTCTTCATATTGTCCCACCAAAAGTATTCCTTAAAATTTATAGATATCATAGGGATACTGGGGGTTATAATGAAATTAGAGCTATTATCACCATCCAAAAAATCAATTTCATGATCAGGTATATCGGGAACACAAAGTCTCTCTCAGAATTTCAAAATTCCATCTTCATATATGAAGTCAATCAATCTACTATCATTCAAAGCATTAATTTTTTTTGAAACTCCTCATCAGTAGTATGAGAACCTCTTTTCCTTTTTAGTAATGTTGGATTAGAAACCATTTGAAATGTATTGATGTTTCACCTTCTATGATTATTCCCATTTTCATCATTACTAGATCCATGAACATATGATCCCTTTCAACTCTCATCTTGTTCAAAACTCTATGATCCTTTCTGATCAAGGCATCTTCCACCTTATTTTCCTACCCTGGGTGGTGGTTTATAGTGAAATTATAATCATTGATTAGTTCAATTCATCATCTTTACCTCATGTTGAGTTTTTTCTGTGAGAAAATATACTTAAAACTCTTGTGATCGGTATATATCTCACATTTGTTACAATACAAATAGTGTCTCCATATCATCAATGTAATTATTACAGCAACTAAATCAATATCTTGAGTATGATATTTTTGTTCATGAATTTTCAGTTGTCGTGATGTATCAGAAATAAATCTATAATTCTGCATATGGACACAACCAAACCCTTTCTTTGAAGGATCCCTATAAATAAAAAACCCATCATTCCCCGATGGTAGAGTCAAGATAGGAGCATTTACTAATATTTTCATTAGTTCTCTATAACATTCTCCAATCTATTCTATCCATAAAAATTTATCCCCTTTACGTGTGATATTGGTTAATGGGATTTCAATAAAGTAAAATTATGGAAAAAACCTCGATAATAACCTGTTAAACCAATAAAACTGTCTACCTCAGTTATACTTTTCGGTGTTGTCCATTCTTGGATTGCCATGGAATTTGTTGTTCGACAGAGATTCCATCCCTAGAGACAATATGGACAAGAAACCAAATTTCCTAAAGTAAGAATTCACATTTTATAAACTTCCCATATAATTCATTTATTCTAAGGGTTTTCAGAATAGTGCACTAGTGAATTTTGTGATCTTCTTAGCTTTTTGATTATATAAATATATCAACAAAACATATCACTACAATGACATCAAGATATTCCATGAAAAGTCTATTAATTAGATCCTTGAAAATAGAGGTTGCATTAGACAATCCAAAAGGCATTACATTAAACTTGTAATGGACGTACCATGTTTGAAATGCTGTTTTTGGAATTTCTTCCTTCTTCACACAAAATTAATGATATCCAGATCGATGGTCAATTTTTGAAAATTGTTGATCTCCATGATGTTGGTCTAAAAATTTTCAGTGCGACGTAGGAGATACTTGTTTTTTATTGTTATTTCATCGATCTCCCTGTAGTTAATTCCCAACATCATTGATCCATATTTCTTCTGAAAAAATAATAGGGGCTCCCCATGGAGAATCAATAGGGTGAATAAATCATTTATTACTGAATTCCTATAGTTGTTTATTTAGTTCCTCTAATTCCACAATGCCCATTCTATTAGGTATCATCAATATGGGCCATGAACTAGGAATTAAATCAATGGAAAACTTGATTTTTCATTTCAGTTTATGTTTAGTTAAATCCTCTGGAAACACATCAACATATTCACGTACAAATGGTACGTCCAATTTTTAAGCATTATTTTCCTCACCCATTTTAATTTCATTCTCTTCCTCCCCAATTATTGAATTTAGTAAAGCTATTGGGGTAGATCTAGATTATAATAAGACAGTGATGATTCTTCTCTAAAGATAAGTTACTCCTTATCATCATCTAAAATTGTAACCTCCTTCTTCAGATAATAAATTTTTGCATCATGGTCCAAAAGCCAATCCATTATGAGGATTGTATCAAATTTAATCACGAGTATGACGATGAGAATAGCAGATAAAGAACATTTATATTCACTAATGGGAACTGATTCACAAAACATTGTTGCAATGAAACTTCCATTAAGAGTTTTGACTGACAAGTCCCTTGTTAAATCAAATTTGGAATATGTAATATTCTTAGAAAACATTGAAGATTGGAAACAAAGCAATTATCCAGAATCAAAAAAAATTGGTTAAACTTGGGGAAACCATTAAATTACCAATCACCATGTCTTTTGGAGCATTAACCTCAGTAGTAGAGATTACATAAGCGTGGACTTTCTCCCTAGTCCTTTTCCGAGGAATGTTTTCTTAGCACTTAGGACATTCAATTTCATAATGGTTCTTAAGACATTAATTTGTATAATTACCCATTTTTATACAATGATAGCATTCAACACTGACAGCCTATTTCATTTCCATGAAATCACGATCTGGGTGGACTTTTTCACCACCCTTGTAGTAGTCTCCCATTACATTTAGTCAATTAAATGTGTGTTTTTTCCACATTTACCAAAGGAGAGAAATTCATCATTTCCCTTCTTCCCCTTGTTTCCTTTTCTATAGTGTTCATAAGATCTCTTCTTCTCTTTCTTTTCTTTAAAGTTGTAATACACATGGAATTCCATTTCTCAATTGATAGCACATCAGACAATATTTTAGAATGATGTAAAGGATTGTGAGAATAATTATCAACAGAAAAATGGTTTCAACCCCTCATAGAATCGATCAATATTAATACTTGAGTTAAATATATAATCTGTTACATGCCTTGATAACATTGTAATGTTAGCCTCATACTTTGCTACATTCCCATTTTCCATTTTCCTCAGACTCAAATATTATCTATCCATGTCCACTCAATGGTCATGAGGAAAGTAATTTTATAATAAATTATCTTTAAAATCCCTCCATTCTATATTTTATTCTTCTTCATCCTCCTTTGTGTTTTGAATTAATGTCCACTATTGATCTGCCTCTCTCATGAGGTGAAAAAAATCCATGAATACTTTTTACCTTTCACTAATACCCAAGGCATTAAATATTTTCTCTAAGTAACATATTCATTACTCAGCTACAAATGGATTTGTAGTCCCATTGAATTTTTTTTGTTGTTAAATCCTGAAGCAGTCTAACGTTGATGCTCTTCACTGTGGATTAGGGTGCTCTATATGGGTAAGGTTTTTATTCATATCCATAGTGAGTTGTCCCAGTTTGGTGACAATCATATCATCACCAGTTTCATAACCATCTCCACTATAAATATATTGAGTATGAGGGAAATCCCTACATGTATTACATGTGTTGATAGAGTTTCCATTCCTTCCACTATGTTCCATTTCTAAATAATGGAATACAATAGATTAGTTTATGAATTGAAATACATAATTCTAAACTTGTAAAACACTTAACTTAAATTGGACCATAAATAAATATAACCCATTATCACAAAATTGTTTTCTCTAAGGAGGTATATACTCATAAATACTTGAGAGTGGTTTGTCAAGAAAAAGTGAATTATCCTCATCATATTCCATTAGTGTGTTGTAACCAAGAGTGCAACAAGACCCGTTATCATGTACTAGGATACCCCGGGTCAAACCTAAAACTCTTTGTTAGAGTTTTCATTCAAAGATACATCTATGCCAGATCCACCTCAACCTAATCATTTTTAGAAAGGGATTTATTTCTATGAAAACTCATAAAATCCATACATTAACAATTTTATAGGATGTTCTTCTATACTAATCCTCAAAGATTATCTAAGGGTAATGTTCTATAATCATAGTTTTTCTTAATCTAGTTTACATGATTTGTACTAAACATCATCATATACCAACTGTAATTCCATGACCCTAGTTACCCTGAGTCAATGCATTATTACATAATATTAGTATGATCACAAGGGATTAAATCCCTAAAGACCGATCCATTTAGTAGCCTTGGAAGTAATATATACAAACATATGTTTTACATTACATAATAAAATGGAAAAAATCAACATTATGTATCCTTTCAACATATTCATCTCCCTTAAAATATCACTACAGGTCAGACAAAATATACTTCTTTTCATCCTGGTAAAAATACAACATAGATGTGGGTGAGCTCTAAATCTCAGTAAGGATGACAATATTTCGGAAACATCCATAAATATGTATAAACATTTAAGGAAATGTATTAGACTAAAACACAAAACTTTTGAACATAAAATTCCGAATAATATGTAAATGATAAATCAAATCATTCAATTTACATATTCACACAGGTATTATACTAGTAAAATAATCACATGTAATATTAATAGAAAATTTCATAATTATGGAATGCATAATACTGGACATCATAACAACATAGTCAAGGACTTATACCAAGACTAAAAATAAGATTTTTTCACGGCCTTGGGACAATACACTGGTTTTTCTCATAAGACATATCGATGCATCAAGGATCTATAGCGTTCTCCTCCCATAACATAATAAGTCCAATGCATTCCTCATATTAAAGGGTTGAAACATAACATAAACATTCATATTTAAACTACCATATGAAATGTTAACACTTTAACCATAAACCATGAATGGTATAAAAATAGTATATCCAGAGTAAAAATATATCACAAAACCTTCTATATTGTATTTATGATTTCATCAGTATAAATCAACTTTAAAAAAATGTAATATCTATCAGAGGATGTTGACATATATGTAATCAAAACATTGTGAGAGAGATATCTCTTTCTATTTTGAAATAATTTATAAGTCACATAATTATAAAAGAAAACAATTATTTTGAAAATATTTTTATAATCTTGTAAGTGAAGCTTCGAAGATTTTATAATGGAGGTAAATAGCCACACACGCTGTATAGGTTAAAATAAGTGTTCCTTTATTTTTTTGAAAAGGTCGTAAAGGACCTTGTTTTGAAAAGGAAGAAATGATTCCTTTGTAAAAAAATTATAAAAAGTAAAAAAAGTGTAAAAATTAATTTAACCCATAGTCTAGGAAAAGGGATTTTTTTTTGAAATACATTTTTATGAAACACGGTTGTGGATGACAAAGAGGTCCCAGTATATACTCACATATAAAAAAATCAGATAATGATGAGATTGTACAATTAACCATTATGATGTACTTTTCCTTGATCGAGGATACGTTAACATCATGAATAATATATAAATCATTGTTATTAAATTCTACATGAACCACGTACATAAATATGATATCATATATGTTATTCCAATAATGCTTTGTTAAGAATATTTCAGTAGTATCATTGTTTCAGGTGTTAACTGATTCATTTTCCTTTATATGATTGGTTATAAAAGACATGTTTGTTATGTATAGTATGTATTTGATTTATATCCAAGATGATATTATGTTCTTAAACAATATTTTTAATCATAAAATTAAAATTATTCTTGAATGGTTAAGATGGGGTATGAATCTTATCGAGTTCGAGGAGACGGTAATCTGTACGTACGAATGAGCGACAATGTCATTTTATTGATGGTGAAGTCATATGTAATTGGATGGTATATAATATATAAATAATCTGTAACATGTTATATTTATGATTTACATTTTTTATACTCATTGTTACACCCATCGAAATAATGAAGTGTTTGAATAACAAACTACACCACGATGTGGAGACGGTAAGTCTCACATCACACGTATGATGACATGTCATTCATAGGATGTATAGAATAATGAATATGGTTGTAATGTGTTAATAATAACATAAATTTATGTATAAGGTAATGGAGTTATTATTTTTTTATGGAAACAACAAAGAAATAAAATGTGGAAGAACAAAATAACTTTGAATGAGTTGGTGAAATTATTACCTCTTCTTTGGGTGTTTCCTGTTGTGTTGATAAAAAAATAACTTTAGGTGGTCTTTATGATCAATATAAGGCCTCTAAGAATAAATTATGTTATTTGGAAGGATATTTAAGAAGTGTGTGGCCAAGACAAATGGAATTGGTGGTGTGATTTTGAGAGAAGGGAATTATACTTTTACAAGAGAGGTAAGGGTCACTTTAGGAAACTCTTGAAATATTATTTTATTATACAATCATATTCAGTTTATAATGGCTCCAAAAAATTTATTAAGAGGATAATGTGAGTATGGGTATAAAATAACTCAACTAAAAGGTTTTAGATATATTTAGGTAACCATATTAACCTTATCGTTTAGATTTATCGCATAGTTAAATAGTTTGACTTTTACCATGTAATCTTGTATTATTATAAAAATGGTTAATAAACTTATTATAAAACAAAAACTGAATCCCAAGTAGTTCATTATTGATATATGTAACCTTATATAAGTCTTTAAATGAACCGTATATTTTTTGGAATATTATATCAATTAATAATATAGTATTTGTTTTGAAAAAACCACATTTATGTCAATTTTGACACTATTTGGTATTTTGGTTTTTATAAATTCATAAAAACATTATCACTTCAATATAAATTTATTTTATTAACTCTAACAAGTCATATTAATATATAAAATTAGTTTAATTTGTCATAAGTCTCAATTTTCATTTATATTAATGTTATAATATCAATTATTTTAATAATTCAGTAATAAAGTAATTAATGCTTCATCATTGTGTAATAAATAAATTTAATTATATAATGTATAAAAATTATAAATAAAATACCACTACGTAAATACTTGTTTTTAATTTATAATGAATATTTATCGTTGAATTTATCTTATATATAACCCTATATTAAAATTTGATTAGTTTTTAAACGTTGAATTTAACACTTTTCTCTCTTCTATAAATAAATTAATAATAAATGTCTTAATTTTATCCAAGTAGTCCAAAAGGATCATATTTTATTCTGATGGTTTATTTTTCTCTAAATACACTTATCCAATAGAATTAGTACATGTGTTAGGGGGATTATAATATAATATTTTTCTGTAATTACCCTATTTACTTTTAATTGTGGTAAATAAAAGTTAGAAGTTATTATTCACCAACATTTATTTTCATCTAATTGAACCACATTTTTCTTTCTAATTTTAACCATGTCTCTTGGATTTTTTAAATTCAATTCACAGAAGTGGTAAAATTATATTTTATGCAAATTTGCTAACATGCTTAGAAGGTGGGTAAAAGACGTTAACAAATTCAATAAAATTTTAAACATATATGTTTATAATAAAATGAATCCAATTAATTACATTAATATTATATAGGTATTATGTATCTTTTTTGAAATAAAATAAATCTATATAAAATAAATAATTATTTAAATAAAAACTATGTTTTAATCAATAATGCAGTGTTATCACGATTAATCAAAAATTGAATGTTTTCAGAAAAATTCCAAAAATTCACCCCGATCTAGCTTTGATATTCTGAATCCAAAAATGAAGACGATTTTGAAAAAGAAAATTTATAAAATTTTAAAAAGTGTGTTTTACAATTCCCAGCTGCAAGTTTTATTAGTCATGGTGTGCTAAAACTCAATGTTTCGTACAACACAAGCTATTGTATTATTCAAAGGGAAACGTACCATTGATGCTTGTGGTGTTAAAAAGGTATAATTACAAATGATTTTATTTTTAGTTCATATCAATTGGAAACCAATAAAATTTTTTATACATGTATAAACCATACATTTTTAATAATTTATATTGTTACATTCATACACAAAAATTTAATGATTAGGAAATAACTATAATTTTATAGTATATCATGATTCGTTTAAAGTCGGTGTTGCATGTAATGCGAGTTATCAAAGAAATTAAATTTATTTGAAAGAATAAAAAAAACCATGGTTTTACAATAACTGTAGAAATATTTTCGAGAAATAAATCTATAAATTTTTTCATTTTAGTGTTTTCACTAATAAAAAACCATTATTTCTTATTAATAACACAAGGTTTGTAACATTAACTACAATCTATAAGCAATTTATCTACTTCATAATATGTTATCAAAAGCTATTGAATCATTGAATAATTATTTTGGAATTTGTAGAATATCTTAGCAAGATAACTGAAGTCCAAATCATACACAAAATATTATGAAACAATATTATAGGTAGTTTAAAAAAATTTCTAGGAAATACCATTTCACTAATAACAATAGAAAGATTTATATAAACAATATTGCTTTAATACACCCACCCAGTGTTTTCACTAAAATATGTATCATGTTTTTAGTTGGTGATGTTACCATTTTAATTTTAAATTTCCTAATATTGAAATAATTTCAATACACATAGTAAAATAGAACCTTTTGATTATTTATATAAACAAGTAATATACTAGTCACTACTTAATTTGATGGTTTGGTATCAACTGTATTAGTAGAAAATTGTTTCTCTGAACCTTTCAATCTCCTAACGAGATAATTCCCATCCGTTGTGACCAAATTCTGGGACAAAATAGAAAAATGAAGAAAATTATTAAAATTAAAGCATCTTACTATCATCTTCTTAGGATTTATCTAATCATTTTCATTACACTCATGACCGACATATGTATACTTTTCACATGGGTAACACTTCCCAGAATTCACAAGGAATTCCATAGTATTAGTTTTTCAACACTTATCATAATATTAAAAATTTATTTTCTTATCTCTATATTTATTTGATGAATTATTCCCCATTTCCTTCCTTCTATTTCTTTTTTTCTACATATTTTCATGGAATATATGATCATATAAGAACTTCATTTCTACCTTCTCAGCACACAAAACTAGATTATTATAAATTTTTAATTCACAAGAAGATAAATGCATCCAATGTATTGTTTTCAATTTTGAGTAAAAACAAAAAATTGTTCTATCAAGATCCAAAATTTAATATGGTACATAATTGACCAATATTTTAAAATTTTCTTAATATATTTCTATAGAAAATGAGTCTTAATGGTTTCCCTTTACATAGAATCAGTCCCATCAACCTATTTGGTATTATTAACTAAATACCATTATCTATCATCATCACTTATAAAATGATAAATGAAAATAGTAACCTTTTGATTTACTGAACCCCTGTTGATCTCAAATAACTTCTTCAGTTCATTGATACATCCATCACCTACCACAAGATTTGAGGTTCTACTAAATGATATAAGTTGTGTTCTTATAAAATGTTTCACTATCATTATATTCAACAATTGAAGACCAGCCTACTATCTACCATTGATACCATCAACCATTTATATCTTTTATCAACTAAGACATCATAAATGCAACGGCCTTGTCCAAATTCCAACCATCTCGAGATGTTGATTTGAAAGGGTATTTCCTCTCGATTCCTTCCTACTATAGCTTTATTTTTTCATCTATGGAAATTTAATTTGAGTGGAAATTTAATAAATGAGGTAACATGGTAACCATCAAATAAAATTACATGATAACTTTAGATAAAGATCACTTAATGGTATTTTCATACATTATCTTATCCCATAAAATTTTCTAAACCATTCTATGATAATAACTATAAGGAAGTTAACATAAAATTTTCATATTATAGTTATTTTAGACTAAAATTAACATTTTTTCGAAAATATATTTTGGTTTAGAGCATTATATAATTATATCACAACTCTTTCATAAAACTCCCACATATTACAATGGGGACATTTCTGACTAGTTCCCATTTTTCCAAAAATATGAAAATATTTAAGAAAAACAAGTTTTGTTTTCATGAAAAATCTTCATGACTTTCAACATGACCTCTTATTTTCCATTACCCATCTTTAAACAAGATGAATAACATTTTTAATATTGTTATGGGTAAAAAAAGATTATTAAGGTATATAAAAAGAATAAATTTGTTAATTCTTTGAAAAAAATGAAAACCAATAATTTGTTTCAAAAAAATATAAATTTTTACCCTAAAATGGCATCATATTTATTTTAATAATATCAATATATTACCTTTATTAAATCAACATATTACCATGAAAACGTATTAACATGCATAGAAAACTCATGCATGTTCCCTAGGACATCATCTTCAAGAAACCCTTATAGAGCCATTATAAAATCTTACAAATTGAATAAACTATACAAGAGACATCAACTATAATTATCTAGAACATATAATCATTACCCTAGGCATTGGAGAGCTATAATGGGGATCACCCTTCATATAAGGATCTTTAATGGGGCTCAACCCTTCGTATCATGAGATAAAATGGGGCTCAATCCATCAAAGCCTAAGCGATAATAAGGATGATCATGTCATATATTGAGCATAAATGGGGATCAAACCTTTGTATAGTCTTTATCGAGACCACCTGTTATCATAAAAAAAGGTCAAGGACCATATCAATTATAATATTTTTAAATATAAAATCTATTTATCATAAATCCATTTAAAGAAATATTTAAACTCACATAAAAACTATTTTAGATAACAAATTACCATTTTATATTAAAAACCATTTTCAATACCAAAATACCCAAAAAATGGATATATGAATTTTCATTGAATAAAATAAGAATCTAGGTAATGTATTCCCAAAATGAAATAATAGTTATGGTGTTATTAAAGGTTGTGTTCACCATATGTGTTGTGATATAATATTTTTTTTATTTTGTACAGAAATGCAAACATTCCTGGAAAAGATAATTTTTTGAAAACCCTTGGAAAAAAGAAAAAATAGGCATAAAAATTTAATTTATAATTCTATTATGTCCATAAAAATTTATTCTTAAAAATAATTTTAAAAATTTTACATTTAAGATAAATATATATAAAAAATCATTAAAACATTTAAAAGAATGTTTTAAGTGAAAGTGTCCATTACCTTGTGTCCTAATCAAAATGCATATTATTTTTATTCCTATGTAATAAACTTATTTTAATTTTTTTAGAATCTTTTCCAAGTTTTTTATTAATTTTAATTTATATTTTACTATGTTATATACAATTAGTCAATCATTTAAGTTCACATTGAAGGTTTAATGGTATTTCAGTTATATGTCAAAAATGAATTCCATAGGTTGACTATGGTCAATGTGGTCATTATTCCATCTTCTCTAGAATAAAAATAATGGAAAATTTATCAAATATTTATATAAAATATACTTTTAAAACTAATTATGAATTATTTTTAAGATAAATGAACAACATTACATTCATGGAGACGATTTGATGTATGTGTATATGTGTAACATTTACATTTTTCAATGATCATTATGGAAAGAAGGTAAATATAATTTTATCATTCCAAAATTATAACTGTACCATAAATATCATACTATTTCATCAAATATACTTATATATATCATCCATGTGATGTGGTGATGAAAAAAATAGAATCACATTGCTTCATGGAGGCAGTAGTCCACACGGACATATGAACAAAAATTTCATTTTTTTGTGACTGAAAAGGTAATAATTAAATTATATGTTATCATTTAATAATGATAAATGTTTCATGAGTATCATATATATAAAATAATTAAATCATTTTAAATATCAAAGAGAGGAGATAATGAAAATCTAATTACATCGGTTTGGGAGGCGATAGTCTGTTGTACATACGAATTATGGTTTAATTTCGCATTTAATAGAAAAAGAGATGGATCTAAATTATGTCATTAACATAAGAAAATATATTTTTGTGGGAGATTCTGGTGTTAGTATATCTTCAAGATTATATAAATTTAAAGGTGTTGGATGAAAAAACAATGCAAAAACGCTTAGTTAATAATGATAAATTTTCTTCAGAACACCTCTTCTGGATTATACATAACGCCTTACTAGAAGGGATTTATGATAAATAAAATGACTATATAAAGTGGGTAGTTATGTAAGTAATATATTCATTTAGGTATTTATCAACCCAAAATGATTTTAAGGTATGAATAGGAGGGTATAGGAAGTGGTCTTTTATATGTTTGGGAGAGGACATGCTTGTAATTTTTGAAAATAAAAACATTTACCAATATTTTAAAATTTAAAAAAGGATAAAAAATTTACCATAATAAAGAATAAAATTATATAATTTTGAAATATTTCCATAAAATATAATTTAGACATGTTTTTAGTTTATTTTAACCCTTATCATTTTAGTTTAACCCCTAAAATTCTCATTTTCACTTTAACCTTGATTAATGTTTTTACTATTTTCATTATTTATTAAGAGAAAAAATTATGTATCACTTATCATATATTGTATATTATTATGATTCCAAAATACTTAATCTATTATGTTATGTTCAGTACACAAATTTGGTAGAATATAAATTAAAATACACCGCAGATGAGACGAAAAAAAACATTTTTTAAGAAATATATTTTAAAGATTATGAGGATATTATATTGACATTATGAATAGAAATCCTCATTATATGAATTTGAATTAATATTTATAGATATATAATCTATAAATATGATTTAAATAATTACTTATTAGCGGGTATTTTAATTAATTAATATGGAGAGGCTTCATACACTTTAAAATAGTTTTGTGAAAGATGTGTTTTTAATCCCAAAAATAAACTTACTAAAATCAAATATAAAGATGATAAAATAGTAATTAATTTAGTAAAATTAAATTAAATAATATATATTAAACATTAAATCAAATTAAATGAATAATATTATTTTAAAATTTCTTTTTTTTGAGAGAAATGAATCTTAAGCAAACTATATTTTTTAATATTCACTGAAAAAATATTTTCTGAAAAATAAAAAAAAAATTCACCCTAAGTAAATTTTCATGTAATTATTTTAAAAAATCAAATTTATTTTATAAAATTTAAATTCAATAATTTATAAATTAAATTTTAGAATAAAATATTATACAAAAGTTTTTTAATAAAAGTATATCATTTTTTATTTAAAAATCAATTAGTTTTTTTATAATGAATATAAGTATCTAATTCATAAATATTAATAAAAAAATTATTATGCAATTAATCAGGTTTTTAAATATATCCATTCATAAAATGATGTTGTGAAAAAGAATTGCATCACTTATTTTAGATGGTAGTTTGTACATACGCACGAATAATGATTCCACTTTTAATGGATTGAACGAAAGAAAGGTAAATAATAATTAAAAATGTTAAATTAAATTTTATATCTTAAATATTATATATAAATATGAAATCCATCATAATTACTAACCATGAAAGTTAGTGATGTAAAATTAAGTATATCGATTCAGGGAGATAGTAATCTGTTGATAAACATAAGCAATGTTTTCATCTCCCATTGGAAGGGAAAGGAGATAAAAACTGGTCGTCCCATGAAAAAAATAACTAATTATATTTTTGATATAAGAGTTAATCTGTTAGTATGGATAAAACAAATTTTTTGGAATTATAATAAGTAATAAACATTGAATGAGATAGGTAAGATGGTTTTGTCTACTATGAGAGAAATCCTTCGACATACAAATTAAGCCTTCAAATTATGATATTAGGTTAAGAACAAAAGCTCAATAAAAAATTAGAGAAGTATAATAAGGAATTTTGGTAGGTATTGGATAGTATATAGTGCTCAATTTTTGTGAATAAAGAATAATAAGAGGCACAATTTTTAAGTGATATAAGGGACACACATTAAATAACTTAAAAGTCTTAATAATATAAAGTCATTTTCATATGCATGTAAAACCAAATGGAAAATTCATATAAATTGATATAATATAAGGTGTAAATATCTTTTTACTATAATGTTTAGGCAATTTTATGTGGAAATTGAACTCATATCTCTTTGTTTAACCCCTAAGTAAACCGGTTTTAACACTAACCACGATAATACTATTTTTACAATTTAAACTATTTATAATGACCGAAAATGAATTTCATCTAATTAAAAAATTAGGAAATTATTATTCAAAATATATAAAAAATTTTCTCAAATTCGATTTCTATATGTATAAAAATAAATTTTAGAACAATCATGAAAAAATAATGAAAACATTGTTTTTAAAATTGATTTCTATACATAAAACTAAATTTATTCTCATTTATTGTCTATTAAAACCCATTATATGAATTTTAAAACCTTTTATGGAATATAATATCATTTAATTATATTAAAATCATTCTAAAATAGTTAATAATTCATTTTATTAAAATATCATCTTTATTACATCCATAAATACTTTTTTTTTAAAAAACATCAACTTTTTACCGTTAAATTATCTTGTTTTCATTTCTAACAATTTATTGACCATTGAATTAATTTTATACACGTGTAAAAAATATTCTTATATTTTTAATATTTTTAATTAATTTATATATAAAATTAAATAACCTTCAAATAAAAGATACATGATTAAATAATGATCATAAACAAAATATTTCAAAATAGTTATACATGATAAATCTTATTTCTTAAGTGAATTAGAAATATTTTATTATAATTATATTTAATTTAGATACTATATAATGTTATTTGTTTTATTATTCATAAAAATTACACACATGTTCAGTGGTTCATGTAAATAAACCCGCTGAACACTTCAAATTTAAAGTGAATCATAACAAATAATAATGGTATTATATTCTTCCACTGCATAATAATTTCTCCCTTGAATTTATTTAACTATGATAAATGCACATGATGGTAATTCTTCTTAACACATTTACAAGTTCATACATAGCTTCCTAAAATTTATTGTATCCCCATAAAACTATTACCAGGTGAGTGGTCTTGTTTCACATCACTTTCTCTATACCATAAAAACTCTACCCCAATAGTTCCAAAAATAAATAATTATGATCCAATAGTAAAAAATATGAGTCTGTTACATTTTAATGATTAATTATGTGCTTCCTCAAAATCAATACATGGGACAAATTATGAACTTTAGAGTGATTTGGTGGACGTTCTTAGTGATAAGCAACCATCTAGATCTGATCAAGAATCTTATAAGGGATAATATATCTTAGTATTGACTTACCCTTTTATCCAAATATAATGAAATGTTTCCCTGGATATATCTATTGGAACACCATATATGTTTTATCTCCAAATATTTTTGATGATTATTAGAATAATCTTATTTCCAACTCAGAGCTACTCTAGTGTGATGATTAATAGATCAAACCATCATTTCCATTTACTAATCTAGCTTAGTTTTCAATATATATTTTCTTTTATATTATCCCAGCATTCTAGTTTTATGTTAATCCTACTAGAGAGAGTTTCATAAGGATACATCTTGATGACTGACAAAAATATATTTTTGTATGAAATATTGTATAGAGGATTGTGTTTAGACCAAACACCATTGAAATCCATAGAATGTAACTCTATATATGCTTAAGGGTTAGAATAGTTTTCTTATACTGAATATATATCTAAGGAAAGTATGTATTACTGAAACATAACTATATAGCCATATCATATTGAAAACATCACTTGAACGTTGATTTAAACATTGAATCTTGATCAGATCTTGTAAAATATTGCACTCTATGAAATCTTATCACATCCTTAATGAATATCCTAAAAATACGAAGAAGTGGTAAAAATTATCATGTGGAAATAAAATTTGATTATTAATTAAGGTTATTGACTATAACCAAAATAGAATTATTTAATCTAGATGTTTTTAGGATTCCTATTATGCGATACATGGAAATGGTTTTCTATTTATATTTTTGTATTGGTATTGGTTATAACATCCCCTTAGACTTCTATATCTTCGAATTAACTTGTTGGGAATCATTTAAATAAGATATATACCATAAAGAATCTCTCTTTATGATTCCCACTAGGAATAATCTTGTAGATCTTAATATAACTTCAAACTTCAAGAATGAAATGAAAATAATGAACTTTGATATTGTAACTATATCTCTTTCTTTAAGTATGATATTTATGGTACACATTCTCAATTCATAAACCTTATCATGCAATCACAATAATGATTTAACTCAATAAATTCCCTAAATATCATCTTCAGTTTCGTATCACCCTTCTACACCTATTTAATCCCCATAAGGATGGATTATTTGACATTCGTCTAATGAATATATGATATGATCTGCTCCCTTTCCTCCTGATTTCAATATTTATATTCTTCAAATCCATAATTATTGGATAACTTTAAATCATTATTTTGGATAAACAATAATGTCCTTTCTATCTCAGAGAATCAAAAAAATTTCTTTCCTTCCTGGGGTGGTAGTGTATTGAGTATTCATAGTCTTTATTCAAATCCAACCTCATTATTTTGTGAAAATTGAATTCTTTATATGTTCATATATACTTTAGGAATGTATGATCTACATTTATGTACCACCACTATATATAAAGGAAATTCCATTATATTTTTAAAGTAAAAATTACCATTTCAATATCTATATCATATATTTAGTAATTTTTCTCATATATTTTTAATTATTTTGTGGAATAAGCTATCATTATATCATTATGCACAATAACTCAACCTAGTACCTTCAAAGATTCATCACTATAAAATAAAATCCCCTTTCCACTACATGATAGAGTGAGGATATGAGAACTTACCAAACTTATTTTCAACTCTATAGAGTTTTCCTCACATTCATATGTATATAGGAACATGGATCCCATTCTTTCCCACTTTGTAAATTAATTAGATAGTCATGTGAAAACCATAAAAAAATGTTGATATTATCTATCCTACCTAAAAAAACAATGGATCTTGATTACATAGGTTGTTTATGGAAATTTCTCAATAACTTCTTTATTTTATGTGTCCATAAATATACATTCTGTTATGATTATATAACCCAAGAATGAATATTTTTGTAGCCAAAATTTACACTTTGTAAATTTAGAAAAAAGGATTGTCCTTCCTTAGGGTATTTAACACAATAGAAAAATGACATTGATGCTCTCCCTTTATCTTTTAAAATATAAGAATATATTCGATTAATATTACCACTATCTAATCTAAATAATATCTAAAGACTATATTCATTAGACACATAATGATAGTGGGGTCATTGGTAATTATGAATTGAAATACTAGAAATTCATATTGACCATAGCACATACAGAAGGATAAATTTAGTAAATCCTACCTATTGACCGTCAATTAAAGATATATAAATTAAAGGTTAATATTTGAGAAGTGTTGAGCTTTATATAGTTGATAAAACATTCTATCAATACCAGGAAAATGATACTTATTCTATATAAGGATCTTTTTAGGTTATTGATAATACATTAAAATACTCATTAACCAGTCATTCCTATTAACAAATATAATAGATGGACACATATGGTGATGCATAAAATAGTATGGATTCATTTTCTATATTCTCTTATATTTCCTTCTTCAATTTCTTCTTCTCAATTATGTATATTCTTTTAAGAGAATTTGAAATTTGCATAGAACTAGATATGAGTTCGTTTGAAAACCCAATTTTCCGATGGAAGGGAAAACTAGGAAAGTCTTCAAGAAATTGGTTTATCATTTATATTATGTTTATCCCTAACCATTTGAGATAGTTATACCTCATGAATAGTTATTAAGATGTAGAATATTGAAGTAATTTCTATTGGAATTTCGCATTCATCCTGACATTGAAATAAAATCCTAGAACGATTCAATTTGAAAATTCAAATTACATTATTCTATAAATTAATATGGAATCTATGTAGAGATGGATAATTAATTTTAAAAATCATATTAATTTCCACTAAAGTATAAATAGTAAAATTTTACTAGGAATAGTCCTTAATATAATCAATATTACATCGCGAAAAAATAATTTGACAATAAGTGTGCCTTAATTATAATGAATTACTCAAAGATAGACTTAAAATACGGCCTTAAATGGTTTATTAGTTATCCTTTCGATTAGGGTATTGATTCAAATACTAATATTGTTCTCACATAAAATATATCAAACTATTAATGGTTCTTTAGGAAGTACTTTATTTTTATCTATTAAACTCTTCATTTTCCTAAATAATTACGTAATCAATGACCTTATTTATAACACATATTATATGTGTCTATTCCTTTGATACATTTATATGGATTATTTTTTCTACATTCTTAACATTTAGTAAGCTCAATCTTCCACCCCCTATGGTCTTTATAACATGAAATCTCTTGAAACACCATTTTTTATATCATTTGGTGAGTTATGAAACTCCATTAGGTTTACGTAGTTAATTATAATTAGAGATACATAATTATGCATAATCATAAGATTTAACATTCTATAACCCACATATTTGGTTTCTTATGAGGTCAGATATTTCATTGGACATCATATTAATTTATCATGAATTCCTACAAGTTCTATAAATTAAGTTTAATAAATATTCTTAGATTGAGTATCAATCATCAATAATAAAATAATGTAATCATATGATTATGAAAATCATTCCCACATTATCCAAAATTATTATACCTTCTTTCAACTCGTAACTCTTTAAATTCATCCCATTAAACTATAGATTTTAATATGTTTCTATAGAGTACATCCATAAAATCCTCATAATGGTTCAAAAATAGAATGAAATTATCCACAACATATCCTTTATCAGTGTCAAGCTATGTCGGTAGTCTTTGGCCCACTCATCAAGAACTAGTGGAAATCAGGATAATAAAAAATATTCCATTTTTAGTGTTATGTCTCTTAGTTTTATATATACCTTAGATACATCCACATGAAACAATCTAGAAAGGGATGTATTTTTGAAGAAAACCACATCTCTTTATTAACCATAACATAAGATGTTTAAATATACATTGGATTATCTTATGGGTTCTCACTAATGTTTTCTAATATTATTTAGAAGAAAATTTACTAAACCCTTCTATAATACCAACTGAGGTGACTCATGAAATAAATACATAAATATTATATAATTTTTTATTAATATTAAATACATATAAAAATTATAAATTCCCCATAAATGTAATGGTTTATTGTCTTAGAGATTTCATACCTAATAAACTTATTTATCCTAAATATTCAATATCTCCCATAAACATTCTTCATATTGAGTACCCTTTTATACATATCATACATAGAGCCATCAATAAAAACCTATGTAAATAAAAGTTAAGAATGGGTGATCTCATCTCCCCATTAAGGGTAAACATTAGAAATAACAATCCTGGTGACCATTAGATGATTATAAGGGTATGATAATGTAATGTTGTTAATGTTCTCAATATTAAATTTTCTTGCTCAGAAATCATTTGATCATAAACTCTAAAATCATTTCATATCAAGAAGTATGATTAATAAAATTTTTAAATATGTAATAATCATTAAAGATTCCAAACTTGGGAATTGAAATCATAATTCTAGGAAATCATAATATTTTGAACATAGATATTCACTATCTTTCCCAAACATAATATTGAGAGCATAGATAGATGTAAGCATTCTCATCCATCTAAATGAAAACACAACTATTAAAAATCTTGTCCAATCTTTTCAACAACTTATAATGAGAGATCTATATTATATTTTGTAATGCATTGGAGGGATATAACTAACCCACCTGTCAGATAATCATAATCTCTTCTTATATATGCCACATGATCATGACAATACTAATAATTTATTTCTAATATAACCCATGGAAAAGTAAACGTGTTTTATTAAGATTTTATCATTGTAGTCAATAACCATATAGTGAATGAATAAGTGTGGTATCATTGGATAATATCCATATGGAATTATATTAAACTCCATTGGATTATTTCATAGAGGAAAATATAATTATAAAAACACATGATCATTTCGTAATGAAAATATTCTTTTTATTTTGAAATTACCTATTTAAAATAAAAAAAACTCCTAAATATTTGAAAAGGAATTTTCTTTGAAAACAACGATGGAAACAGGAAACATAATCATCAATTAAAAGAGTAGTGGTGGGGGATAATCTATTCATGTGGTATACATTAAACCAAAAAAAATTTCAGACATTATAAAAAATCATAAATAACATGTTCAGAAAAAATTCATTAAATTCATTTTTAGACCATTTCAAAAGAAATAAAAATTAAGATGAAATTGACTTTAAAAAATCATTAGAAAATAGTAAAAAAACCGATTTATAACATTTTCAATATAATGTTAACATAAAAAATAAATATTCACATCTAAAGAGAGAAATAAAGTGAATTTTACTTAAAAACATTTTTTCATACTTATAAGTACATAGAGAGATAAAATTAAAGGAAGACCTGTACTCTCTTGAAATATCAATAGGATAATAAAATTTATAATGTATAACATGTAATGATAGCATATTTTATGTTAATTAAAATTTCACATTGACAATCTCAAAAATATATTATATTATATCTTAAATCTCTTACCATATTTCTCTTACAACTTTGTATACGTTCAAAACCCTTAGTTAATAAATATGGATTTATTATACATATATAGGAGAAGTATATAAATATATATATATTATGTCAGTTCATTAAAATTTTCAATTACTCTTTTTATTTAAAATTCATCATCAAAATCATTATTTAGGTGATAATTGGTCAGTTTTCCATTCGTGGTGTGGTTCGTCAGTTTTGATTCTTAAACCTTTTTCATTTATTAATAATCATTAATTTATCAAAAAATACATATATATCATATATATTGTTTTTATACACATTTATTATAATTCAAAAAAAGTGGTAGTGAAAATTTAGTAACATAAATTCATGGAGATGATAGTCAGTATGTACAAAAGATTGATGTTTCCACCTTTTGATGGATGCAATAAAGGAAATTTAATTAATAATTCACAATTATAGAAGCATTATTAAATTATAAGTATCATACATAAATGTTAAATCTATCATAATAACCAACTATGAATGTTGTTGATGGAAAATGAAATATGTCACATCGTGGAGATGGTAGTCCATACATATACACAAGTGGTGCTTTCATTTCCCATTAGATGAAAAAGGAGATTTAAAATGGATATCCCTATAATAAATTAGACTTCATATATAACATAATATTTTATTTTTAGACAATAATTTAATTTGTTAAATTTTATGGATCTTTACGGTTTGTAGTTTTATATAATTAGGTCATAACTCTTACGTAAGAAACCAATATATTACCTAGTCGACACTTCCACATACATTCCATTTTCCTCATAATATATAATTATTAAAATGATAAATTTTTTCTTTTCCTGCTAAATTTTCACAACATTTAAATTGAATTTTTGTGTTCTTACTCATCCTTAAAACCTATAAAAACTTTTAAAAACATGGGATAAGAAAAAACACTAAATAAGACATATATAAGTAAATAAATCAATTTTTATAGTAAAAACATGAAAATACCTGAAATTTAATCCTTTTAACATTATTTATTGACCATATAAAATAAATCATATCCACATGGGAAAATAATTTTTTCTCAATGAAAATCATTAAAACCTTTTTCAATAAAATATAAACCCTTTTTAGAATATTAGATTATTTTATTCATAATCTATTTTCAACCATGTTTGAATTAATTATATCCCACTTTAATATATAGTAGAAACTTCCTTGGTTAACCCCATATTTAATGCCTTTGTAGAAAAGGAACACTACACAATTCATTTGAGAGATATATTGGCCTCACCCATTATATAATATGTACTAGTATCTCCAAAAAATTAACTAAAATGATGAAGAAAAATATGATGAATATTTTTTTTCTAAATTCTTTATTTTAATCATAAATCTATTGAAACCCTTTTTTAAATCAATAACCAAAGTAATTTATATGTCTGAATAAAAAGGGATAATTATCGATTTCTTTTGAAAAATATGTAAAATGAATAGTTCTAAACTATTATAGAAATGGTTTAATTTAATAATAAACATGGATACATGTAAATTAATCTTAAAATAAATGAAAATTCATAATAGTGGGAAATTTTTTATCTCATAAAAGATATTAAAATGATTCATTTCACACCTTTTCTAAATGTACATAATTGAAAAAATGATAAAAAGATTTATTTAAAAAAAATTTATGTAAAATTTAGTTGAAAATTAAAATTAATAACATTATATATGTAAATAATAACATTTATGAATTATTTTAATGAACATGGATATAAAATAAAAATTTATAACTTCTAAAATAAGTAAATAGAAATGAGCCCTTAATAATTTAGTATGTTTTGAAACCTAATAAAATTAATGGAGTGGAAATGAAAAATATTAATGAAACACTTAAATTTATTAAATTAATTATAATATAAATTAATATTGTTTTTTATATATCATAGAAGGTAAAACATGTGGTGAAAATGGAATGAGTCTCAAAATAAGTAATTTGTGATGAGAAATCCCTTACCTCGAGTCTGACTCACAACATATGTTATTTTAATCCTATATGAAAAATTCATATTAATTATATGATTTAATTAAAACCATTATAATGTTCATTAAAATATGATTATCCTTTTTATGTCATGAATAACTATGTTCTATTTATTTCCTTATTCTGTTAAGTGTGTGTGGGATGTTTTTCAGACGTTCGAATCATAATCACAAAACAAATTTGATTAGATAGTTGTGGTCAAATATTTTATTTTTCCATCACATACTTAATATTATAAATGAAATTATTTGAAATTTTAAACATTAAATACAATTTTCGAACCACACATGGAATGAGTACATGAAAAATGAAACACATCGATTCGTGGTGATGATAGTCCACATGTATGAAAAAATGACATTCTCATTTTTCAATGGATGTAAAGGTAAAAAATAGATGATATATAATCTTTATATAATGAAAATTATGTAATTAATATCATATATAAAAGTTATATACATCATAATTACCATCTATGTGAGGGGGTGATGAAAAGGGAAGCACAATACATCATGGGGGTGGTATCTTATAGATACAAATTAATTATGTTTTAATTTACCAAATGATATAAAAGAAGATTAAATGGTTTGTACCATGATCATAATAATATTTCAGTATATGTAATATAATTATATTAATATTTCATCTTGGTTAAATAAAATTTGAAATAAGTATAATATGAAATAATCTACAAATATATTGGTTATGAATTATACCTTCTCCTAAGATAACTTCTTTGGTTTACCACTTAATATTTCTAATTTTGTTCCTTGGGTGAGATCAAGATTAGAAAGTTAAGGGGAGGGATGATGGGGATGGAATTTGGTAGGCTATGGCTAATATAGGGTTCTAAAAAATTGTGGGGAATGGAGGATTGGAGGTTCCTTTTTATAAGTGATTTAAAGTACATATTTTGAAATACTTATAATATATAAATATAATAAATCCCATTTCTAGTGAAAGTGGAAAAAACATTGATATATTTTGAGAATAGAATGATAAAGAGTTAAAATAATATTAACGAATTAAATATAGAAAAGTTTGAGATACATTTTAAATTGTATATTCTAGTTAAACAACTCCATCCCATTTAAACCTTCACTTTGATAACATAAATTTTTACCATGATAACATAATTATATGACCAAGAAAAAAATTACAATTTCAGAAAAATTTGGACATTCAGATTAAAAATTTGGAAACCATTTTATCATATTAAATTTACATTGTTAGTTTATTTACTTTTAATAAAAGAATATAAAATGAATGAAAACCAGTTATTAATAAAATATTCAATTTAAGATTAGAAAACATTTTACATTGAAGATAAGTAAAATAATGTTTTTTATTTAATAAAAAATATGAGTTTATATACATTTTTTTAATAAAAACTTAAATGTGACATTCCAACTAATCCATTAAATGAAATGACACAAAATTAGTTTTTAATTTGAATAAAATATTACTTATCTTTTCAAATGTCTATCTTGTGTTCCCAAATTCAAAATAATGATTTATAATACTGTATTTATCTCTATAAAAATAAATTTGTTCAAAACTATTCATTGAATTGGTTAAGGGAATGTGTGAAATATATTTTAAATCATTACCCAATGGTTTTAACCATGTTTTTCATATTATACCCTTATAGTGGGGACTAATCATTACTATTGTCAGTATTCATAATGACCCAAAATTAATTTGATAATTTTAAATTATATATATTATTATGATTCCAAATATAGAATAAATTAAATAATATGAAATTAATATAAGTGAATGAAACAAATTTTAATATAAATATTTA
Organism: Viscum album; assembly: GCA_963277665.1. Taxonomy (NCBI): domain Eukaryota; kingdom Viridiplantae; phylum Streptophyta; class Magnoliopsida; order Santalales; family Viscaceae; genus Viscum; species Viscum album. The sequence goes on along the minus strand of OY728162.1, from coordinate 1,358,904,868 downwards.
AAACACAATGAAAAATAGTTTTTATAAAAATATTTTTTTAACCCCAAAAATAAAATTATTCCAAAAATTAGGTATTATACTAATGACATTATAATTAATTATATTATTTAAAATTAAAATATTATTATGTTCCTTTAATATAAAATTTTAAAAAATAATTGTATATTTAAATTATTTTACTTATTAAAATAAATGAGAGTTTAACAAAAAACTATATCTTCCACAATTCACATAAAAATAATCATTTTCAAGAAAAATTACGAAAAATTCATTCTCATATAATGTTTTCTTTTTTATTGAAAAATTTAGGATCATTATTTCAAATTAAAATTATAGAATTTAGAAATTAAACACTCCAATCATATTATAGAATACATTAAAACAAATTTATTTAGGATTAAACCATTATCTTTTTTATTAAAAAATTAATTAACATTCTAATAATGAGTATTGTTATATAAAATTTAATTCATTTATAATAATAAGGAATGAAATTTATTTTCTATTATTTGGGTTTTCATATTCTTCAACCATTTTTGAAACTGTATCCTTGCTATTTTATTCACTGCTTAAACAAGTGGGGATAATTTTATTGCATAACTTTTTTGATTCTATTGTTTATTATTTTATCATATGGTTTTCCCAAATATAATAAATTAATAAATCACCTTATTCAAGAACACCAACACTCTATGAGAAATAATTTGAACTTGGTATTCGTCATATGAATGACTCTCGTAAAACTATACAACCATAGATCTAAAATCATGACCTGTATCTGGAGCATAATTCTTTAATAACGAAACACGGTACCCATCATTTACAAGGAATAAACTAAAAATAAATGATACTTGATAATGAAAATATGCAACTTTATATAGAATTTAGTATGTTCCAATGAATGTTCGACATAACATTCCCAATATAGTAAAATGTGTAATACTTTCCTATAGAGATACTTTAAGAAATGTAGGATCACCAACCTAGAATAAATTACATTTCCAATTGTTATATATACATATATTTATTCTGGTATTATATACCCTCACATTTTATTGAAGAAACATTACATTTTCAACCATATCTTTTATTGAACATGGTCCCTACAACATCCTTTCACAAACATCTTCCAACCAAGTTGGAGTCTGACACCGCTTTTATATATTCCCTGATTCTGATATTGTTCAACTCAAAATAATCAATTCAGATTAATATCAATACCTTTTTTAACAAATATAATAGGTGCACCACAATGTGACACACTTGGAAAAGTGAATTCCTTTTAAAGGATCTCATGTAGTTTCTTCTTTAATTCCAGTAAGTCAATTTTGTCCATTACAAATGGATTCATTGAAATTGGTTTGACACTGGGTATTATTTCTATAAAGAACTGAAATTCATGTTTCGGTTAAATACTAGGAAACTACTATTTAAGAACATAAATAACTCTCATAAAATATTCCTATCATCGAGTTTGAGTTTCTACAAAACCATATGAGATAAACATACGCATTTAATAGGAATGAAAACCTTTAAAATATATTTTATTTCAATAAAAAGTACTTATTTATCATCATAATAATGGTTGATCATAGGTTAGTCTAAAATATAAAATCTGATTTCCCTACCTTGAAAATTGAGATGGGATTTATGTGGTGAAATCGGATCCATATCTACTATAACATCAAATTTAACTAGAGAGAGAATTAAGCGATTACAGAAATAATATTCCCAGAATGTTCAACTAGAGAAGAATCATAGACGTGTGATGTGATCATTGTAGAATTATGAGTTCTCACTAAATATTAAATATCAAATTATCAATGTTGATTTTTTATAACATTTGGAAATTATTTTTATTTTAAATAATTGGTAGTACTAGATTAAAATAAATAATTAGAAGTTCTAGAGTGGATGGTATGTGTATATTTCAAATTATTGTTGTCACACCCCTCATCTGAAATAGTTATCACATGAGATTTACCTTTTTCTGTTAACTTAAGAGGCTGTTTTCATCGATCATTATCATCAAAAATTTGATATGGAAACTATTTTGAATGATTCCCATAATAAATTATTTTGAAACACTAGAGTGTTAGCGGGTCATTCTGTGGATTTTCCTCTTAATAAGAATCATTAAATAACTTATTCACATCACATAGATAATTAATTTCACAATTTCCTTCCTTATGACACTTAAAATAATTATCGGTCCCCATAAGAGAATTTTCTCCACGTTTTCTTCCCGACATTGATTATAAAGGAATGATCATTCTATTTTAGATATTGTTTGTAGAGATTATTTTTTATTTCATTTTTATTTTCTTATGAAATCCATGTGATTTATGTTTAACCTGAATCTGCATTTCAACCACGATAGTAAAATGAATGATTTGTTCATAGCTACTGAAGTCCCTTATAGAAAAATAAATTTTGAGCCGTAGTATTAATCCCTTGAAGAACTAATCAACCATAATTTGAGGTTGGAAGAAAATATTATAGGCATCCCTCAAAAGTATTATAAATGTATCTTCATAGGTACCAATATATTCATCATCCTTCTTATTTAAATAATTCAATTTTTTCATTATTTTTGTTTGAAGATAAAGAGTATTGTACTTATTGAAAAATAAATTCTTAAACTCATCCCAACTCATGGATTCAATTTCATCTTGTTGACTCATATTGTTGATAAGACTCCACCATTGATCCTCTTTTACGTCCAAATGATATACAACCAAAATTACTTTTTCATGATCAAAACGTTGGATAACAAGAAATAAATTTCAATGGTATTGATCCATTTCTTGGAAAATTGTGGATCAGTATTTCTAATAAAATATGATTGAATTTTCCTTTTGAAGAAACCAATATAAATTTTTTCCCTCCTTTTATTTTTTATGTGTTCAACATGATTCATAGCTTAAGAATTTTGTGGGGGCATAACAATACGATTTTTCATTCCAACTCCCATTAACATTTGGTTACTAGGGATATATATCATTGAATTTTCCATCATACTATGTGCTAACATAGTTCCTTTATGTTCTAATCCTTTTCTAAAACCACAAATCATAGTTTAAGAAAGAATAATCATAGTGGGGAACCACATAATCATGAAAAAACACTAATAGGGTGTCTAAAACATGGGACCTTTTTTTCAATCTATAGAATGTTAGGCTTAAACTATGTCTTTTAAGGTCATTATTCATATATTTAATAATGGTTCATAAATATAGTGTAAATTAACCAATGAATATCCCATCTTAGTGACAAATTTGGTGCATAGTAATACCAATTGTTGTATACCTAGTAAAACTCATGTCAACCCTAACTTTACCTTTTCAGAGTAATTACCCCTTAGAATGTTTGTTCTAGAACCACTTCTACTTTTTGTATCCAAAAATAGATTTATTACTTGGAAAATCACAATCCATTTCCATAACACTTGATGTTCTCTTGAATTTATAATTATCCTAAGGGTTCTCACCAATGTGTTCTCATCCTAGTTTCAAAAGGGGTAACTAATCATTTCATTGATACCAACACAGTGACCAAAACATATCATACATCAATATTACATTCAATATTTTAATATTTATTATATAACATAATGATCCACACTAGAATCATTTATTTTTAGTGCCTTTGGAAACATGGGAATATAAGAAACAGGTCCATAAGTGATATGTGTCATCTCCCACTAAGTTCTTTATAACAAGAACCCTTTTTAAAAATATCATGCATAATGGATTTCATCATTACTTAGTGAAATGAAACATAATAAAGCATGATCTCAAATGCTCGTTTAGGGTAAACATGGGAGATATTATCATTACACGTGAATAAGGGTATGAGAACTTGATAGTAAAATCTGAAAAACCATACCGTGCATATCATAGATAAAATACATTAGTCATCGCATAAATATTGGTAGTTTATACGAGTTGAATCATAGTGGAATTAGAGAAAATGATCAATGAGAACATAACATTATCCTAAGACTTATATTTTTGGAATATAAAAAATTATTGAAAATCAATTCATATGTAGTCATGATTCATTTATTAAACTATAATAGTGGAATGGGTTCCCTCCAAAAACCATCATAGTAATAATTTTTCACACCCAAGACTACCATTGTAGAAAAGATCAATTATTGAACTTGGTTCAATTCTGTTCTTGTCTTATTTATCTCATGAGATATCAATCATTACTAGATGAATTAGAGGAATATATATGTCCCACCAGTTATATAATGAAAATAATATATGCGTGATGAACAAGATCATAAAACATTCATCATACCATAACCCATGAAACTAAATGGGTTTCATAAAAATTTGATCATATAACAACAAATATAAAATAAATTGGTTTCATAATTATTCTTTTATTTAATCATAATATATCACATGTAAAAGAAATAAATTTTCATAATCATTTTATCACTACACAACCCATTGAAGTGAAATGGGTTTGATAAAATAAACATAAATCATTCAGATAAAGAGTAATAATAGTATACTGGGATCATATCCCCAGAAAACAATAAGTAACATCAATGGATTTCGACCTAGATAATTTTTTTTTGAAAGATCACATGGAAACTTTACTGTTGAAAATAACCATTCCACTTTAAAAATTACTTTTCAAAACTAAAAATTTGTAAAACATTTTCCTAATAATTTACATTGACTTTTTTTTAGAAACTTGTAATGTAATCATTAAATAATTTACCAAGCATGATAGTGGTGAATTCCATTCATGTCATACATGTTTAGAAATATAAATTCCTTCCACATTTTAGTAGAAGTAAAAATCACCTCATTCAGAAAAAAAGAGAAGATTCCTTTTATTTATTTTTAAAAAGTATGAATAGTTTAAAAATTTCGTTGAAAAATAATTATATAATTGTAACTTTTTTTATAAATTTTTTTTAATAAACATTGATAAGGGTGAAATTTTTATTTGACGAAAGAGAGTAATAATGTTTTTTTTGGCTAAAAAACATATTTTAACTCATCAGCACATAAATAGATTTAAATGAAAGAGACACATGTATTTTAATGAAATAATTATATGAGAATTGAATAAATCATTTTTGTGAGATATTGAATATATGATTTTATAATCAGAAACTAAATCATAAATAATTTTGATAAATAATTATATTGTTACATAATACTTTTACAAAATTTGTATCTTTTGAATCATAAGCACCATTAAAAAATAAAATTGGATGAAACATAATATATCAGAAGAATAAATAAATTCATGTTATTAAATTTCAAATGCGATTTATAGACACCTCATAAAAGAAGATATGTGCACAACCTAATGTATGTCCCAATGAAGTCAAATTGATCCCAAGTCCCTAACCTGGTCTTGAATTCATTTTTACATGTTAAAAACTCATATATAATAAATATAGTTATATTATAAATATAAATAATATATATAATCATGTTTATCTCACCATATATTCTTTACTAATTACATTTTATTTCCTGTTTATTAACAATTCCTTATTAAAATCAAATTTCAGTTAATAACTGCTTTGTTATTCATGTATGTTTTTGTTTAGTATCTTCATTTCTTTCATTTAGATTGTGTTTACATAATATAAAGAATTGTAATCCTAAAATAAATATCATATTTTATCCTTATATATATGTGTGTGTGTGTGTTCAATGTAATCCAATAATTTTAATGATATAAAATTAATTACACCATTCTTGGAGATGGCGCGTCATGTGTACGCCTGCACACGGTTTCCACGTTCTTAATGGACGAAAATAAAAAAAGGTAAATAATATATTACCTTTTAATAAAAATTTCATTGCCTTATATATCATATATATTAATAAAATTTAACCTTTTTACATTCTGTGTAATTCATAAGTGAAAAACGATTCACATTTCTTCACTAGGCGGCATTTACGGTACAACCGTGTGCCTTGTATTCCCAAAAATAGATTGTAAGAAGGTATATGTGATATTATAATTACAAATAATGATAATATCATAAAAATAATATATAAAAATTAAATCCATATTTATATCCATTCGTGAGAGATGGTTATGGAAAATGAATGACATTGGTTCGTAAGGCGGTTGTTTGTCGTAAACACTATCGAAAATTTTATTTCACTTTTTATAGAAGCGGATATTGTATTAATTAATTACATTAACAAAATAAAATATCATTATATTTTATATACATATGTTATTATTTTATCATATTTTAATAATATATTATGGAGGTGGAACAATAATAATATGAAAACATGTTTCAGAATTTTACCTCTTTATCAAAGAACCTCTTTATCAAAGAACCTCTTTATGTTTATACCTAAATCCATTTTAAGTGAATTTAATAATAACCATAAGGCATTTGGGATGTGCGTATATAATAAAGTAATATTTTTTGTAATTAACTATACAAATCAATTTTTTTTGGAATTGTGTAGTGGGGAATATAGATGGTAACCTTTCTAAGTGGTGGGGATGACAAACATGGTGTTTTTGAAAAGAAAAACGTTTACAAATTTTTTTACATTATGAAAGGCTCTAAATGGGTAATTATTGAACCCATTAGGTTATAAGGTTGAAAAGGATCTATAAAATTGGGTATGTATAATTTTATAAGTCATTTATCTCTTATCTATTTAGTTTAAGCCCCTGGTAAACCTGTTTTAACATTATGAATGATAATTATTTATAACAATTTTTTACTATTCAGTATTTTCAAAAATTAATTTGACCTTGTTAGATAATTATATTATAAATATTAAAATTATTTAATCTATTTTTGGAAATTCCATTTAAATAATTAGAAAATTATAATTTAAAATTAAACCTATAAAAAGACGAAAAATTGATTTTCCAAAGTGAAATTTTTTAAATTATTAAAACATTTTTTAAGAAAATTTTATTTTAAATTGATTAAAATGAACATATCGATTAATTATAATATACATGATCAAATTTTTATTTTAAAATCATTTTTAAATAAAACATAAGCTTATAAATTATTTAATAGAAAAGTAAGTTTTTAATAAAAATTAGTATTTTCGATTATTCATCAAAAAATTAATCCTTCCATAAAATTATAAATATTTAAATAAACATTAATATGTAATTATAGATTTCAAAAATGAATATTTATTTTTCAATTTTTTTTATAAAAATGAAAAAATATACTTTTATTAATATTTTACAAACTTCAATAAGAACTTTTTTTGGAGAAAATATTATTTTTAAAACAAATAATGAATTTACTAAAAAATAAGTAATTTTTTATCAATATGATTTCGTTATATACAAACATTATAATTAATATTTTTAAATTGTTTATTCATATACATACCGTTAAAATTAATTCCTATAGTATAACTATCTAGTTTAAATAATAATATTAATAATATGCCATGGTTCATTAAAAAATAATTGTATAATCTAAGTTTAGAATAACATATGTAGATAATGAAGGATTTATTGTGAAAAATGAAACAATATAAGAAAAAACTTCATAAATAGTTAAAATATTTGTTGGATTCACTATATAAAATACGTAGAAAAGATATATTTTTATTTATATAAAAACACACAATTGATTATTGATTGTTTAACTCAATAAATAATTATTGTTTTCCATTTAATATAAAATGGTACTTTTTAGAAGAAATATATATGGTCCTAATACATGTGGAAAATGTAGACATTTCATCATAACACAAATAGAGATGCTATAGTTAATATCGTATAATATTTTAAATGTTTTTTGGAATTATAATAGGAACCACAGAAGAATATAGATAATTAAGGAGTACTAGTTCAAGTATAAAAAGTATGAATATATATGTTTACCATGTCAAAAATTAATACATTGTGTATTATTTTAATGTTATAATAATTAGTTTTTAATAAATATTTAGATGACATTACGAGTTGGGATATTATTTTTTGAACATTTTCAGATTCATTAATAGGTGATTTCATGCTATATCGATTAACTCATAATATTTTATGGTTATAATTACTATAATTTATTTTTTAATGAAGTTAAGTAATAATTATTTATTTATATTCAAAATAATATAAACCATTATATAACATAGATATGATAAACTGAACATATCCCAAGTAACATATCCAAATTAATTATTTAAATCCATTATTTTGAAATTCACTTTGTGTGATTTCATTAACTTTTAAAAAATTAAAATCAATTATTTAAAACAATATTATATATATAATTTTACTACTAGAATAAATTTTTCTATCGATTAGGGTATGTTTTTTTAAAAAATTATAAATTCAATAAATTTTTATCACACCTGTTTTGGAAGACAATAAAAATTACATTATCTTTTTTTACAACATAATATTATATAATTAACTATATAATATAGTATTTGAGTATAGTTATCTTTGAGAAGCCTATATATACAAAAAAATTCATTTAAATATATTGATTATTTTTTAAAAGTATTGAAAAAATAATTTTTGGGGATAATATGGAACACTTTAATAAAAGTTTAAAATTTTCATCAAAATAATTTATTTTTTGGAATCAATGAAAGTAAAATTACACCTATCATATTTGGATACATGAAGTAAAAATATTTTAAAATATTACACAACATTGTGTAACATACCAGAATTGATTTTATAAAAAACTAACTAATATTTTATGGGGGAACTCAGTGATAATCATTTGTTATGGTACAATGAAATAAATATATCTTCCTATCTATGAAAAAAAATTAGTATGATATTATTTACTTAGGGAGACAATCCATCAACCTAATTTTGTTAATATAAATTGTATTTCTTCTTTAATTTACATGTTAGTCATGAAAACTTTTATTTTAATAAATTTTAAATCTGGTGTATTCAAAAAACTCAATGATAATTAAATACTTATGAAAATGTTGGCATGATTTAATTTTTATATAAAAAAAATTTGTAATGAAATGGTATAAACTAATCATATATATTTGGAAGAAAATTAATAATATAAAAAAATATAAGAATTAATAATGAGATGTAAATTACCTATAATATAGTCATTAATAATAATCATTTCTATGATATATTTTATTGATAGAATGAAATATATTTAAAATAAATAATCATTACATCACATGCATCACATTATAAAATTAGAATAATTTTAATACTTATTAAAAAATATTATAAAAAATGATAAGTATTATACATAATTTTATTGTATTTGTGGTAACAAAAATATAAAAAAATATCATATATCTATGATATATTTCTCCAAATATATATATATAATCATAAAAACTATAATAAAAATGATATATTAAAAAACCCAATTCATTGAATTGTAATTTTTAGTGAAAAAAAATGTTGGACAACTATGCTTTTATGAACAAAATGGGGTGGAATTATATGAATAAAAGTAAAAATATTTTGTGATTATAGTGATGTAATTATTGATATCATACCAATATATGACTGTAATGTATCTACTATTTTATCAATAGGAATTACCATCACGTATATATTAAAACTATCTTTTGGAAAAATACTGAAACTATAACTATTTCATGGGAATTTGTTTCACAGAAATTATAATATATTATTTAGGCCTCCTAGATATTGTCTGGAAGCATTTGAGTGGTGTGAATCATGGTGTCACAATAATATAATACTATAAAATTTAATCCTCACAATTTATATATTTAAAGACATAAATATTATCAAGGTAAATGTTATATATCTTCACTATCCTATGATTTCTTTATCATTTTAGTATAATGTTTATATATCAAAAAAATAAAATTAAAATGGAGAAAACATTGTTTTAAATCATTCAACCAAACGGTATGATTATTTTGGGAAAATCATAATGATTTTATAATAGTAATAGAATACATCATCAATCCAATAGAATTCATGGATTAAATTCATCTCCCTTGTTATATATGTTATATATTTCGGTTTAAACTCTTTAACTCATGATGGGTATCTGCCTATATATTCCACCCATATATAAAATTTGAGATTTTAGAGTATATGAAATAGAAATAAATATAGAGGAAATTTTTTAGAAAAAATAACTGTTATATTGTTCCCTGCTACATATATTTTTAGTAACATCCATAACTATTCTCCATTATTCATCTTCATTACTAATTTGTGGGATTTTATGATCTATTATATAGTTACTTGAATTTATTCTTTACAAACTAAATATTTTATGTATATAAATATATACACTCAATTTAGCTTTATTATACTCCTACATAACAATGGAATCAATTTAAAAATAAGTAGAACTCTTGGATATCTATGACTACATAGATAAAAAGTATTTATTTATATTCATTATAAAATGTAATTTAATATTTTTAAAAGTTTCACCCAATCCGTTAATCCTTATAAAGCACTAGATATCCACATTTTTTATTGAACCATATTTTTTATAAGTTGCATAAAATGTTACTTACTAACCCTTATATTACATATATAATGAATATATTTTGATTCCTCACTATCGAGAATAGTTTAGAGAAGCTCAAGAAATTTACTATAAATTTTCTAATCTACATTAACTTCTTCTTAGAAACATGTTCCTTAAAATATTTCCATAAATTGTATATACACAACATGTATTTTTCTCTCTCAATATTATATTTTACAAAACATTGGTTTATGTGAATGTTTTATTTTGGAATACAAAATGAATGTGTTTTTCATTATTAATATACCCCAATGATATCTCAAAAAATATATCTTGATAATTTATATCAGATGTCTATTTTAAGTAAGTCAATTATTCATCATATGATGTTCATTATATGCTACACAAGATCATTTTCGACAACATGGTTTTCATTATATTTTGTACTGTAGTGTGAGAAATTATTGGTTGTTATTGTAGAACATGGTTATAGTTTCAAAAATTCCATAACCTCAAATATTACGTATTTCAATCCACATGACAGACTATGTGAATGATATAAAAACTATCATCAGTTAATAAATTATTTTGTTTTATGATTATATGTTATTCCCTTAATCACTCTATATAATAAATATTTAATTAGAATAAAATAAATATAGATTACATATCTAACCTTATAATATAAAAAAATAGATTTTCCATACTAAACAAGTATATCATATTATTTACTATTTTAAAATCGTCTAGAGGTTTTATACTAATGTTACCATACATGGTGGAATCATTCGAAACGACATGAGTAAATTTTTATCAATATTTGATAATCAAGAAATATTTTTCTCTATCCCTTTTTGGGATTCTTTCTATCTAACAGTCCCATAAAATTTCATGAGATGTATCACCCCAAGAACATCTTTGAATATTAAAAAAATAGTTATTACTTACAATAACATAGATGATCAATTTTTCATCCTACCCATCATTCATCACGAAATCCTCTGTATTGCCTATATCATGACTATAAATTCTCTAATATGATCATTTAAATTAAAATAAATTCCAATATACATATCATAAAATATGTAGAGTTTTCAATGTTTACATTAATCAATAAACATATTCTATCATTTATTAATTCATATCATCAAATAATATCATAAACTCTATGAAATTTCTATTAAAACATTATCTTTCACTATAAAATATAACTATATTAATCCTTATGTGCTTATATAATCATACACAAATACCCATATAGTATTCACCAGAATTATGGGACATTCCCAAATATTCTCTATAATCTATCAAAACAATCAATACTAATATATTAGTTTAAATTACATTATTAACTCATAACAAACTTATAATGAATTTTATATGCTGCACCAATCTACCCTTGTTAAAAAACCACTTAACTATTTATTTATTTATTGAAATAAATTAATATTTAAAATTACCTGAAAATACATTGGTGCAACACCATATCCATTTATATTTGGTTTTAAAACAAAAAAATTACCTTCCCCGCCCTTAAAATCCATATTCAAAATAAACAATAAAAAAATTTATATCAAAATAAATGATAAGATTAATTAATTCTAAATGAAATAACCCTCTCTATGATAATTATAAAAATTCTTAAATAGAAATATTATCGAAATCATTTGTAACATTTCATGAAACACTAAACACACATATATGGTTGAATACATGTAAATGTTTTCATATTTTAGGGCCACTTCTTAAGTATTTTCATGGTTCACTTCATTCAACTACATGGTCGATTCATCTCATCTTTTCTTCTTGTTGTCATCATCTAGGAAACCATTAGACTCAGATCTTTTTCTCATAAAATACTCTACATGGTTAGAAAATTTCAATTACATATTTATCCATGTATTATAGAATCATTAGGTTTTTATAACCATCCTGAGACATTAATGACTAATCATATTGAAAATAGGGACAATATTTTCACTTTTATATCAAGAAATTTTTAATATTGACAATTAAATCATAGATATTTGAAAAATTTTAAAATTATATTTTAAAAATCCAATAAGAGAGAAAAATAATCCAAATTTATATATTTGGATCAATATAATCATTCAATTTTTCAAATAGTCTTAATAATCCCTAGTCTCCCAATAACATTTAGAATGAAATAAATCATCCTTTGAAAATCATCATATAATTATATTATATTCATCAAGTATCATCCCACTATAGCATAATATATCAATTTATGTCTCTCATTCATAATGTGAATCCACATTTATAGTTGATATTCAATAAAAAATCAACATTCATAAGTTATTTTATCTCTCAAAATTGATGATGTATATCTCTAATTTAAACCAATATTATAAACTTCCTCTTTATTTGAATCGATACTCCCTTACACATAATTTTCAATTTAGAAAAATATTTAAAATTGTTCATTCGTGGTTCTCATTCACTACTTTCTAATGTGAGTGCTTCCATCTTTGTATTTTGCCTCTTTTATTGCATTATATTAATATTCAGAGATACCATTAAATATATATTTATCAACATTAAGAACAATCCATAAGGGTTAATGAATCTTTTTGTTCCTTCAAAGAATTTACATTTTCCACTATTGTTTTTAGAATAAAATTAATGATTATAAATAATTTCACATGAGTTCACTCACATTATATGATGATTAGAAATTTATATGAAATCAAAGACACATTCAGATGGATTAGGTATGGGTATTTTCATGTTTTATTTTGTTTGATTACATGTGATTATATAAATTGGGAGATTGTTTAATTTTGTGAATATTTTTTTTACATATGATTATATATTAATTTTTTAGCCCTTTATTTTTTTTCATTTGATTACATGTGATTCACTTTAAATCACAAACATGATTCATATATTTAGTCTCAAATACTATTTTTTAGTATAAACTAATTTACATTTTTCTTTGTTTTTTTATGATATCTCAATCCATAGTATTTTGATTTGTGTGTTTCTTATCACATTTGTAGATAAAATATTAATCTAAACTTCATAAGTTTATGAGGAACTCTTAAAATTCATTTATAGTACTCTAAAAAATCGAAGATTTTGTTACTACAGTTTTAGAAACTATATAGTGAACAATTTTAAAATTTTAATGTATTTAATATTATGAATGTTTTGTAGATATAGGATTTTCATGGAAGTCGATTTTATTGAAAGATAACTTGTTTATCATTATTTAATTAGTTAATATTAAAGTCTTAAAAGGTCGTTTTAATGTTCATTTAATTATCTTAGGTTCTAAAATGACGTTTCACAAATAATATTTTGCATAATAGTTTTTTAATTTTTTTTAATTTCAGGAGGTGTATAACATAGATTTATTTTATTCTTGGTTCATTGAAAATCAAATATTTTTTTCTAAAAATAAGTATTCATGACCAATAGCTTAATAATATTTTAGTATCCTTTAACAATTCATTTAATTTTGAATTATTTGGCTGTCTATTTTTTATCAAAGTATTGTTGGCAACCCATATATCACAAAGTATGGTTCAAAAACCCTACTTTAACAAATTATGATTCCAAGACTGTACTTTTGCAATGTATGGTTCAGACACTCTACATTTTTTAATGTATGGTTCAGCAACCCTAATTTCTCAACATATGGTTCAGAAACCATACTTTCGCAATGTATGGCTCGACAACCCTACTCTCGTAATGTTTTGTTCGACAACCCTACTTTCACAAATTCTTGTTCAACAACCCTGCTATCACAATTTATGGTTTAGAAATACTCATTTCGAAAAGTATGGTTATGAAACCCTAATTTCTCAAAGTATGGTTCAGTAAACTTACTTTCCCAATGTATGGTTCGACAAACATAATTTAGCGACGTATGGTCGGAAACCCTAATTTCGTAAAGTATGATTTAGAAACCCTACTTTTGCAATGTACGGTTCAGCTACCATACATATGAAAACTATGGTTCTGCAACCCTACTTTCCCAAAGTATGGTTCTAAAACCCTTCTTTCTAAAAGTATCATTTGGGAACCCAACATTATTAAAGTATGGTTTAAAAAACCTAATTTTTCAATGTATGGTTCATTAACCATAATTTCGAAATTTATGGTTTGCCTATGTAACTTTGATGAACCCTTTGTTACATTAATGAACCCTATGTTACTTTGTTGAACCCTACATTACATTGATGAACCCTAAGTTACTTTGATGAACCATAAATTGCTTTTAGGATACCTACATTACATTCATGTATCCTACTGTCATGTAACCTACTTTATGCACCCTTCTTTTCTGTTGTCACTTTGACTTTTATGTTGAACATTGATCTGCTATATATATATATATTCATTATTTTCAATGGATTTTCCACTACATAAATTCAAATTAAATCTATGGATTATGATGGCAGATATTTTTAGTTTTTTGGTATATTATCTAATGACAAAAATTAATAAATACCCTCAATGTATTTTTCTAATAAATACATAGGATACAAAATTATTTATATTTAAATATTAGAATTTACATTCAGATTATGTTGATAGTTTCTAGAAATAGTATTGACATAGTAAAATTGTATTTAAACGTATGTTTTAGAAGTATTCAATGATTTTATTTTTCTATAGATATTTTTGGAAGAGTTGTTCAATTTATTTTAAATTATTTTTTATGATTTATTCTATATGAATTAAGAGGCAAGAGTGTTGTTATTTTTGTGGAGATATTTTTGAAGTATCTTTACTCAATTTATTTTGAATATCTAAAGGAGGAAAAGCTGCTAAAACTTCATAATATTTATCTTTTCTATATATAAATATATCTTTTAGGACGAGAAAAATGGATAAACAAATTTGATACTCTATTTTTTAAAGATAAAGTGATGTGAACATTGAACCTTCTGTATATTTGCAACATCCTACGACACTCTTTCTTTCGTCACCATCCAGATCTATCATGGTCCTAAATACTTCTTCTTCAACTACTGTTTCCTTGACAAGAAGAGATGATCGAATCATTGAAACCATGTACTTTTAAGTTCATTTTTTATCTTTTATTTTCTAGTTTCTGATTCTGTAATAGTATTTCCTATATGTTACATGTACTTTATTTTTTAGGGTATGATTTTACACACAAATCATTATTTTGGTATTATTTTTCCTTTGGTTGGGAATCAAAAATTCTAAAATTGGGATCTAAGGGTTTTAACTCCCTGTATCTATAGTTAGGAATATTTTATTTTTGATTCCCATTATTTAATATCAGGTTGTACGGTTTGTAACTCCCTAAAGAAAATTTAGTTTTGTGGTTATCCGTATAGTATAATTTTTTTCATAATTGGGTTATGACTTACCCTCAAAAAACATTTTTCGTGCATATATATCTCTCACGGAGTAGAGAAGTATACGAGTATAGTAGACCCACTTTGGACCAAATTAATATAACAAACATCCATCTATTATTTACTTTTTCTGCTACTAATTTACCTCAATAAATAAATATGATAATTAATTTAACTAATCAATTTATTTATTTTTCTTTTATTATTCCTAAATTTTCACCCCCGCCCTCTATACCATCTTCCATCTCCCAATCCGAGCTAACAATTGGTATCAGGGGGCTATCTGTTTTAGAATTTATTGGCTTTACTATTACCATTTTGATACCTAATAATTGTTATCATAAGATAACCTTCTTAATAATAGTTGATCTGTATCATTATATTTTCTTGAAACTAGACATTTGTATCATAGGTTTTTCATTCTATAATTTAGCTAACCCTTCTAGAGATTCTTATTTTATATTTAATTGTTCTAACATATTCCTAGACCTCATAGTCTAAGGAAAATATATCATAAGATAGTAGGATTGAACACTAATGATTCTTGGATTCCTCCAAAGTGATCTCACATTCATGGTATAGACTATGGCAACTGGAGATCCTAAATAGAGTCTTAACTAAAATAGTTGAGAATTGAGAACTTTTACATCATGTCTAAATAGTACACACTTCCTAAAGCTGACCCATATACTATTTCCAAAATTGATGATAATAGATATGTTTTAAATTATAATGTTACTAATATTTAATATTATGCTATTAAAAGTAGTGTTTTTAGACATGTGTATTCCTATAAGACAACTCATATAATTTGGAATATCCTAAAAGTCACTCACCACGACTCAAATTCATTGATATGAACCAAGCATGGAATGCTTCATACTGAATACCAAGACTTCAAGAAGGGTGGATATTTAATAGTAAACCAAATCTTCCATAAATTCACTAGCATTATAAATGGAATGAATTTACATGGAGAAGCACCAGAAAACTCAGTACTAGTTGAATGAGTCCTAAAAGCATTACCAATGAAATTCCATCCGATGAAGGTTTACATTGATAAAGAAATAATTTCCCTGATTACACACTTGATGAATATATTAGATCACTACTCCAACATGAACTCAAACAAATGAACTATTATCTCGAGTAGATGAAACAAAGATAAGTTGAAGATTTTAAATGTATAAATGTTGTTTCCATTAACACTTGGGATTCTGATCTATAGGATTGTGAAAAAGAAGAAATGACTTAAATTGTAACTCTAGTCTACAATACAATTAGAAAAAGGATGAAAATACCAATTTATAGGAATCATTCAAAAAAATCTAAGGGAGATAAGAAAGGTAGTATGAATTACAATTCTTCAAAGGTAACCTATTCTGAGTAAATGAATAAAGGTCATATCAAGAACAATTTTACATAACTTATGTATAAATAAAAATACAAAAAATATGGACAAAAAGATGTTAACCACTAGCTGGAATTGTATAGAAGAGTATGATTCCAGTGATAAATCATGATATGAAAATGAAACTGCTAACTTTTTTTCATGAAATCACTAGATAAGGTTAGTAATTATTTTTTTATTCGTAATGTTCTGATTCTGAAAATGATTCTGAGAACCACAATGTATAGGAATTAAATATAAAAATGGAATGATTATGGAAAGATATTTTCGAAGTTGCTTATTTTTAAAATAATCATAAATAAACCAATGGGAATATTATTTATAAAAATACAATAAATTTATAGATTAATGAAAAACTATGTAACACTACTTATAATTCTCATTAGAATGTTTTTTAAAATTTAAAAACTAGTCAAGATTTGAATGGAAATTTGAAAAGGGATGCTAAATTTCTTAAACAAGGTTTATCTACTTTTATTGAAGGCCTTGAAAAATATCATGAGCTAATATATTCAACTAAAATAGATAAAAATAGATATGGTTTTGGTTATGATAGAATATTACTTCTAATGTTTAAAACCCATTTTGTTAAATGTAAAATTAAATTTACTTCAACTATTTCTTGTTTTAATTGTGGCATGAAAGGTCACAATGAAAATGTCTATTCACATAGATTTTAAAAATATTTCGGATTTAAAAAATATATATTTATAAAAATTTATTATCTAGAGTACATTACAACTCCTGATTAAATTTTTTATGGGTACTTAAAAATTGTATCACTAATCCTATTGGATGCAAAGTGGCTTGTGTATGAAAATATTCAAGTAAATGATTTTTGTAGGAAAAAACCATGGATATTTGAAGAACAACATATGCTACATTGATAGTGGATTATCTAGGCCAATGACTAGAGACCCATTAAAATTTACTACTTATAATACATGTGATGGAGGCACATTTACGTTTGGAGACAATTCTAAGGAAAATTAATTTGTTTTGGAAGTTTTGATATTAAAAATACAAGTTTTATTTCTAAATATTAATATGTTGAAGATTTAAAACACAATTTAATTAGTAAATCTCATTTCTGTGATGATGGAAATAATGTTATATTTTATAATTATAAATAAATAGTTTTGATGTTGATTATTTTTTATTTTATGCTAATTGAAACGAAAATATTTATACTATTTATTTTTCTAAACAATCTGTTCAAAAAGTTAAGTGTTTAAATATTTAAAAAATTACAACATCCATTAGCATCGATGTTTTGGTTTTTTAATTTCAGTATGTTACATAATATATTGAAACATGAGAATGTGTTATAGCTACCTTCCATTATGAAATAAAATTGACATGTATGTGAAGTTTTTCTGAAATGGAAACAACTCAAAATATCATTTAGACCTATCAATCACATAAGTACTAATATGCCATTACAGTTAGTACATCATGAAGTATTTTGTCCCACAAAAATATCAAGCCTTGGTGGAATGAAATATACTTTAGGGGTTGTTCTCGATTATAGTATATTTACAACATTATAATTTCTTCCACATAAAAATGAAACATTTTCGAGATTTAATACATGTTGTAATTTAACACAAAATAAAAAGGTTGTATGATTGTTTTCATTCGTATTGATAATGGAGTTGAATTTTATCATTTTTATTTTTATTTATTTACTAAAAATATTCGTTATTTTCATAATTTTTCAACTCCTAAATATCCACAAAAAATGGTGTTATAGAATGGAAAAATAGAAGACTTATTGAAATGATTCAAACAATGTTAAGTGAATATAATTTTCCAAGATATTTTTCAATTTTAGATAATTTTATTTTGTTTTATTTCAAATAGATGTTTTATTAGACCATTATAAATGAAAATAATTTATGAATTATTCAAAAATAAAAAGCCCCAATTTAGTTAATTTAGTGTTTTTTCTTGTAATTTTTTAATTCTAAATTTCAAGGATAATTACATATATTTGATGCTAAAAGTGATAAAGGTATTTTTATTCCTTTGAAAGCTTATAGGCCTTATATTTTTATTGATTTTTGGCTAATAACTCTTTTAATGGTAGAGGGGGAACCCTTACATAACCCATAGAACAAAATAACAAGGCCCATACATGACCCAATGGACCAAAGTCACAAGTCCCTTACATGACTTTAATGGAAAATGACCTGACACACTTGAAACAACCCTTCCCTAATATCTTTATTCTAAAGGGACATAAATCCACACCTCGCATGGATGAACATCTATAATTTCACTATGTTGAGATACACGGTGCTTGTAACCAATGGTAGATTACATACCCTCTTATGTTTCCAATCTGGTTAGCTCTGATATGGTGGCTATTTCTATTTCTCTGAATCGTCTTTTGGGTCTGATTTTATGTAGACTACCGGAGCTGGTTATTGGTCTATGTTCTATGAACATCCTTGTTGCCCAAAGGCTAAGGGTGTCCTGAAATCCAAATGGCCTAGAATACCATGGTCGACCAATGGCCCTATGGCCCGAAGAGATTTTGTTTCCCAAATCCCCTGAGACCTGTAGAACAAAAATGGTGGCCCGAAGTCCCAAATTAGATGAATATTTCTAGCTGCTATAGTACTGAACATTACCTACTATAGTGACCCAAAGGCCCAAATAAGATAATGGTATTTGTATTTGATATTATAATAATAGTAAAGCCTATAG
The DNA here is from genome assembly GCA_963277665.1 of Viscum album. Lineage (NCBI taxonomy): Eukaryota > Viridiplantae > Streptophyta > Magnoliopsida > Santalales > Viscaceae > Viscum > Viscum album. Next base: position 1,358,884,947 of record OY728162.1, on the reverse strand, counting down.
TGTTTATAATATAAGAACTATGGTTATTGAAGAATCTTTTGATGTAATGTTAGATAAAATTAATGTTAAACAAAATAATGATTCTAATGTATAGATGATGAGTTTAGAGATTTTATATTTGTGGAAATATTCCTCAAGATAAGAATGAATCCATTGAAGTGGAGCATAATCCTTATCAACCTGATATAAAATCCTAGAAGATTCATAATGATCATTTTGTTTAATATTTAATTTCCATGGTTGATTCTAGTGTAAAAACTCAACAATTGTTTTTAATTTTTTTTATTTCTACTTTTATTTTTTATTTTTTTTCAATTAATTTTAATTACTCTTTAAAAGTTGAAAACTAGATTTTAATTATGTAATATTAATTAAATTTATTTGTTAGAAATAATGATTGGACTTTAGTTTAATAGTTTGAGGATAAACATGTAATTAGAACAATTTCTATCATAAGAAACATGCTGGATGAATCATGAACGATTTTTAAAAATTAATCCATACATGTTTCCAAAGATAATCTCCAGAAGAAGGTATAAAAATTGAATATTATTTTATACCCATAGTTAGGTTAGACTCTATTATAATATTAATGACATTTTCAAGTTTTCAATGTTTTAAATTATATCAAATGCATGTAAAAAGTTATTTCATAAATGTTTTTATAACTGAATATGTTTACGTTTCTCTACACCGTAGTTTTAAAATTGAAAATTTTTTATCCATGTTTTTAAATTATATAATGCTTTCTATATTATCAAACAAGAACCTCATGCTTAGTATGACATAATTTATTTGTTTTTATTAAAATAAATTTTCAATAAAGGAAATGGTGATCCAACACTTTTTATAAAAATAAATTCTAATGATATTTTATTTGTACAAATTCATGTTGATGATATATACTACATATCATATAGTGAAATACCCTGTAAATAATTTTTTACATTGATGTCTTCTGAGTTTGAAATGATTTTAGTGGGATAATTAGACATCTTTCTTCGACGTAAAATTTTACAATGAAAAAATAGAATCTTTCTTAATCAATCTAAGTATACTAATGAGTTAGTTAAATGAGTTAATATCGATTCCTCCAAATCTATGAAAACTATTATGGGTTGTAGTTCTAAATTTGATATTAATTCATCTAGTAAATCTATTTATTTTAATGATTATAGAGACATGATAGGTAGATTGTTATATTTAACTATGTCTATACCTAAAAACATGTTTAGTGTTTTCATACATGATAGATTTCAAATAGATCCTATAGAATGTCTTTTTAATGCTGTAAAAATAATAATTAGATATGTTAATGGAATAGTTGATTCTATTTTATTTTATCCTTAAAATAACTGGTGTGTCGTTTCCCTGAAGGTATGATATCGGTGTCCCAAATTATTTTGTCCCTAACAGGTATAGCACTAGTAAGGGGTCGATCTATATGGAAAAAGAATTTATTATCATCTAGTTTGACTTAGTTTGTATTTTTGTTTTAATGATGTTTTTCTGAATTTAATGTCGAGTTTTGTTGTTTGGATAAAAAGAATGATTGGTTTAAAGTTTTTTTTAACAATTTACAGAATGGAAAAAATGTATATATAGGAAAATTGATTTTGATATAGATAAATAAATATGTATGTTGGGTTTATGGATTAATGAGAATTTGTTTAGTAAATCAAATATTTTAGAAGGTTGTGTTGTTCCTAATAACCCAAAACTCTAGGTTTAAATTAGAAGTAAAGATTCCTTGGTCTAGTAAAAATGTATTTAGAGCTGAATAAACTAAATCCATGATCTGGTAGTCAGTTATTTACAATTCTTTATTTGTCTTAGTCCATTTTGATTCGAAAAATATTTCCAATGGTCATGAAATTAATCGTCATTATTCCTCATTTGAGTCCCTGAAAATTCTGACCTTGGTCTAGTTCATAATTTTCAATGATAATAAAAAGAGGTTTAAGAAGGATAAGAAGATGTTAAAAGGAATGAACACATTCATAACAAGTAATTTAAATTATAACTCGTCATCTTTTACAACTCCAACACACTGGGTATTTAGTTACACATATAGAAAATGATAAACACAAATCTATTGATAGCTGATGAGATCATGCTTGGAACTTCAAGGGGGAATGATTTGTAGGTAGATGGTATAATGTTGTTAGTATGGTAGTAGATCTTCCCTCATTGAGACCTTCAACCTTTTATCTACAAATTCTCTCCACACCCACGCATAACCTAGAGGTCAATACCTCCTTTTATATACCGAAACCTACATGGCATGTGGAAAATGTACAAAGCGTGTACTTTTGTCAATGCACTATATCCTTTGTTTTCTCTGCTGGCAGGCTGCCTAACATGCCATCTTTACCTTGGAACACTATGTCATGTGGTAGATAGAAATACACAGTGTGTAATTCTTCCACACTCGGTGTATAGTCCCATTTCTCGTCCACCAACCACTTCTAGAAAGGTATACACGTAATGTATAAGTTGAACACAGTGAGTCACCATCAGCTAGCAACATGGTAATGTAGACATCAACTTGTCGACCAACTACTTCTAGAAGGGTGTACACGGCATGTATATATTGAACATGGAGTGTACCAGATTCTAATTACTTGGTCATGTATTTTCCTGGTCAATCCGTGTCTGATTCTAGATGTACACGGCGTGTATATAGGTACATGTCGTGTAGTTTTTAAATTTTTCTCAGTCTCCCCCATTTTGTGTATTTAGCCATAAATCTACTGAAAATTAACAATATCACCAAAATAAAAGTATTTTTTCCCTCATCATTAGGTAATTGGTGAAAACATGTTCTTATTTTCAATAAATTATGTCAAATTGTATACCCAAATCGGGTGCATCAATCTCCACCATACTTAGCCATTTACTTTCCCCCAAGAAAATATCAACATCTAATTAACAGAGTCTATATTTTAAATGGAATGACTTCAGTTAATCAAAAATGTATATAATAAGTTATAGGAGAAAATTACAATAAGATACAAAATATTTTAAATTCAAGATATATTCTAATCATGCCTCATATATAATTCAATTAACTACATTAATCCACTTTTAAACACATGTTTCAGCCTTTCAAAAATAAACAATCCACTTGATGATCTACCTCACCAATAATATACTAAACACTTGAGAAATTTTTAATAAATTTTTTTCTCGATCAAGCATATATACACTCTATCCATAGGTTTGCAAGAAATATTGTTTTCTTCTTCAGATAATTGATTTGAGGAAATCAAGAGGGCTTTTCTATAAGGATATGATGTTTCTGTGGCTAAAGGTTGGTAGGCAAAGATGTGAAAAATTAACTCTGAGGCTTGAAAGAGGAGGAAGAATTATTTAAATAATAGTGCATGGCATTCAAATTTATGCTCAATGTAAAAGTGTCCTAAAAAATATTTATTTTAGTTGGTTAGGTGTCCTTCACAAACCAACAAGTGAGTATAAGTTCCCTTTGTTTTTTTCCATTTTCTTCATTTTTTTGATGATCAAAGGGAACCTTTCATAATTTCTACAAATAGTGGTTTAGAATCCTTTATTCCTCGATTGATTAAGAGGTTGTCCCCTATACTTAACTTTTTGGGAATTCCTGAAAGAATTCGTTATGTTTCCAGTCCCTTCTTTTGAGTTCAAATGAATAATCATGCAAAACCAATAGAGAATTGGGGTAGTATGGGATATAATCTTGTAATATCGCTTCATATAAAGGCTATTCAGGGTTTATAGGGGCTTCATGAAGATGATATGTAGGGCATGTCTCAAGATAAAGGGGTTAAAACAATCTAATGCCTCAATCATTTTAACATAATTCTAATATTCCTCTTGTTTTGAAAAAAACATAAAATTTCTGGTAGTTATGTATATCCTAAGAATCTCTCAATAAAAAGGGTATTAGGATGAATTTGAAAAGTGTTTAGAATACCTCTTAGGAGTGGGAAAACAAATAAAGATAAAATCGGTTCATGACGTGCATATAATTGATTATTCTAATCGATGTAATTATCCAAGGATTACAAGTTGTAATTTAAACTATATCAACAATCATTTTAAAATTCTTAAGAACCAAAATAAGTGGGAAACTGTTAAAATTTTCCACTTTCATCTTTATTATTTTAAAAAAATATGGTTAACCAAAATGTCTTCACATATTGAAATATATATTCTAAAAATGATGTATCATAGAATGATGAAAAGGGAAAAGACTAAGGTTTTCGAGAGACACTCTCCCATACATATAACTGCACTTGGTGCACTAAGTTCCTGGAAGTAAAGAAGGGAATGCAGGGACACAATAGTGGACCAGAACGAGGGGAATTAAGGAAAATAATTCTGAGTGAGAATGTAATAAACCAAAAAAGGATGCACGGCCTGTACTGAACATACACGCCGTGTACATGTAAAGTTGTCCTGGTTTTGTATTTCCAAGGACACGACCACCAGTTAAGTAGTTCTAATAACATAGGACATGCCATGTAAAAGTCCAACACGACATGTGAAAGAGAAGAGGTAACATGGTTATGTGGAGGTTTAGACACCGGATGGCCTAAAGAAACGGTATACACAGCCAATACCGAACACACACGCCATGTACGTGAATGTGGTGTGCGATACTGTGTGCACAAGATACCTAGGCATAGTGGAGGATGATAAACTGTATGTACCGAACATACACACCATTATATTTAAAAGGAGAATCATTATGTGTGTGGCCATGTGCAAATGCACACGCCGTGTGTACTTCATTTCGTGCTCGTGTACTGCAGAAGCCGAACGGTCAGTGGATCCACTAATCAACCTAAACGCTTGTAATAACGTGAAATAGAGGGCGTTTAAGGGCGTACCTAAATCAAGGATCTCAATGTAGGAGAAATTAGAAGCAAAACCGCCCGAAATCAGAAAATTGGAGATTGGGGAGGCCAGATGGAGTACGAGGGAAGAAACTAGGTGAGAGAGGGGGTTGCGTGACAGGGACTGAAGTCGGGTGGTCCACGACTTTTATAGCAGAGGAAACGACTTTTACATTAAACTGCACACCGTGAATATCCCTTTTTTTAACATTAAATATATAAAGATATATAATTAATTATTGTAAACTATTAATAAACTAATTTAATAATTAAAATAATAAAAGTATATATATATATATACATAATTCAAAAATAATACAATACACGTAATGTATTGAGAAATACATATCCTATGTTTTAAAATTCGATAAAGAGAAGTTAAACCTTTGGTCTTGTCACACCCATGACTTATTTTAAAGGTATTTTTCATTTAATTTACATCCTTGATTTTTTATGTGGGTTTCCCTAAGTTTGAGGGAGGAATAGATAAGTATTCATGAATTGGGCTAAACCGTGAGCCCAATTCCAGATTAAAAAATAAATTTTGTATCTTTTATAACATTTTCATTTTTTAACATTTTTCATCCCTTCAAATTCCTACTTTACCTCCCCAAAACTATTAACACCACCATGGTAATTTGGAGCTTTTAGAAATCCATAACCAGGGTTTATTTGGGTTTTTATCTAAGGGGTTGGGCCTACCCGAAAGCCCAATTCCTGTTTTAAAAATAAATTTTGATTATGTGATAACATATTCACCTTTTGGGATTCTTCGGTTATTCCAAGTCTCACCCAAGCCCAATTAACCCAGCCACGCGTCTGTGCTCTCTCCCCACTCTTTGGATCTCTGGTTAATCGCGATTGGTTGCCGAACTTCATAGGCTTCCTCAAATCACCCAGATATGAAGAGGTAAAGTATTTTCTTCATAACTCTCTCAATTTTTACTCTTTTTCCCCCATTAAAATTCATAAATGATCTCCTTATCCTTATTCGAACCTCCCTTGATGGTTTGGGTATTTTTGAAATCAGATACTGGTATTTTTTTGGGAAATTTCTACATGATATTTTAAGTAAGTTGTTTCCCTTTTTTCTTCTTTCAATTTGTTTAGGGTTACATCCAATGTACATAGTGTTTCTTCCCTTATAATTGAGGTTCCTAATGTCCAGAAATAAAGGTTTAAAAATTAGGAATTTATATTGTGTTTCATGGTCTGAAATTCCGGTTTAAGGTCTGGTTTACCTTCCTTGAGGTGTGACGGTGGTGCGTTTGAGTTTTCAAACAAAGGATTCAAGCGTTTCATTGGTTTTGGTTGATGATTCCATTGTGTATGAAATCTTTGTGAATTGGATACTATTTTTATGGTATTTTGATGATTATTTAATTTTATTATTTCTGAAAAAAATAGTTTTAGTGGTGTTTGTAATTAGAATGAATCCTATGTGCCAATTTCATGTGAAATTGGGGGTTTCTTCAAGGATATGTTTTATTAGTTTAATTAGGGATACCCTATAAGTAATTAGTTGATTTTATTTAACTATAATAGGGATATAAATACTGATTTTAATGATTATCCCTTGTTTTTGTTGGTGAAAAATCTGGTTTTAATGGTGTTTGTGAACCACATGAAATTCTAAGAGTTGTGTTGTGTAAAAATGGAGATTTTGCAATGATGTCGTTTCTTGAACCACATGGGTCATCCCTAAAAATGATTTTGTGTTTTCACCGAAATTTAGTAGGCTGCCCTTTCTGTTTTGGAAACTTAAAATGTGCACATAGTATGCAAGTGAAGTTTATAAGGAGTTTTGTGTCCGAAACACTACGAGATTTTGAGGAATTGTTTTTTGAAAAATCTATGTGTTTTGTTGCGTGTTTTATGTGGTATAAAATGTGATAGATACTGTATTGTTTGTGTTTGACCAGTAATGGTGTTTTATATGAAAATTGATTTATGTTTCATGCTGAAAATTATTGAGCACAAAAGGGGAAGCCCTGGTACATAGGTGGGGCAGATTTTTACTAGTACGACTAGTGGACCGGATGGGTTTTGTCCATGTCTCACATAGCATTTGGATAAAGACAAATCTAACTAAACTATTTGGATGATTATTGGGGACCACTAGGTTATGGGTATGTTCCCTACTAGTGGCTCATGCCTGAGAATGAATTATTCGATGTTTACTTTACACAGAGGTACGAGGTACATAGGGCCCAAGACAACCTAGTGCCTAGGGGTGTTCCCAATGTTGTTGCTCATTGGATTTCTTGTATTTACCCATGTATTAGAGTGTGTATGGAAGTAAATTACTATATCTAACATTTCTATTTTAATTTTTTAATATTCTGAAAATTTTTTATTGAAAACTATTTTCAATTAGAGGTTCATTTCTTGAAATTTAAACACTACTTTTCCATGCGTTTGAAAACTCCTTGATTTTTGACATTATATTTCTTACTCCTTGGAATAATTAGGTGGTATTCTATTGGGATTAGGCTCACACCCTACTTACACCCCTTGGGTGTAAGTAGACTTGGTTATGTTTGATTCAGGTAAAGTAAAGGCTAAGGGTGATGGCGGTTCAGGGTGTTAGTTCCCATCCTTGGTCAGGAGTTGTGGAGATAGCTTGGGGGCGATGACCCCTAGTCATGTGGAGTACTTGGGGTTGCCTTGATGCTATAATTAATTTTATTTGGACCACTTGTATTATCTTCAAACCAATGTAATCAGTTCGGGTTTTTACTTAAGTCTTGTTTGGCTCTAAAATTTCAGATTTATATTATGGATTGTTTTTAATGTTTTATGCTTTCATACTCGGTTAAATCGTTCCCAAACCTAAATTAATGATACCGGGGCACTTGTTCCAGCCCATGGGGATAGGGAACGCCCTTCGGGTCATGTCACGGTCTGGGGATGGTGCATGTTTTGGCGGTGACCAGATTCGGTTCGTGACAAAATGGTATCATAGGAGGTTCGCTCCTTGGGTCATGTTATTTGGGGAAGAGTCAGCATAGTCTGGAGCTAGGATTTTTGGGACTTGAAATTTCAGTCATGGGTAGTGTGACTGGACAGCACACCTCATGATGGGATTCAAGTCACCAGGGGAATTATGGATTTATCTGAGTCCTTTGGTTTTCTTGGTTTAATGATGACTATGGGAAATGAAAAGAGAGTTGGGCGAATAATCTCAGTGAGCTCGCAGGGCCTAGAAAGCCATGTGGAGCCATGGATATTTCCCTAGAATACTCTCTATGATGGCGACGTGATTGGAATATGGCTTCCAACCATATGTCCAAGTCACCCACCGAAACTAGTTTATTCTCACATTGTCTTGTGTCTCTTTGTTTTGGAATCCTGGAAACATTGTTTTTTTTTTGAAAAAAATGACTTCACTTTAAGGAGTGTGAATTTTTGTGAAGTTATTTTCTAGTAAAGTGAAAATGGTATTATTATTTTTATTTCCTATAAATGGAATTTTAGAATTATTTGAAAATGGTAAATTATGTTTTTACACCTCTTTTGAAAGTATGAACTATGTTAATTGGGGTTTTGAAAATATGTTTCTAGTGGAATTTTTTTTAACCGTGGAAACGTGTTTTGGGATTGAATTAAGTGTTCTATAATTTTTGTGTGGGGGTTGAAGATGGATTTTGGGTTTGGTGTCTACTGAACAAAAAAAAATTGTGAAATTTTAGAACCTTGTCTTGAAATGAGAAGAGTTGAGTTCTTAATTAAATCGAGATTTATGAAATGGTGTTTTTCATGAAATTAGAATTGTTTTGAAATTGGTTGAAATGTTTTGAAATGATTGTGAATGACATGAATATGTTCTTTTATTTAATTATGTATTCTTTTCTAAATTGTTTTGTGAGATTAAAAATTGTGTTTTGATATTATGGTTATTTTTTTGAGAAAGTAAAAGTGTGGTTAAAAGTTTTGATTTTAAAAAGAGTAAAGATTTGATTTTTGGTAATTGGTGCTCTCAAGGGTGACCAAATGCATAATTTTATTTGGTAATATGGATGGGTATGAGGTGGGTTCCCAGTGTGGAATGTAAAAATGCATGTGTGAGGCTCATGAGATAATATTGGTAAATGCACAACCCGAAAACACTGTTTTTTTAAATAATGTTTTTGAAGAAAAGTGTTGTGTTTTGATAATGCATGGTTGGGAGGTATGGATTATGTGTTTTCGGGATTATTATTGTGGGATGTTTTGAGTTCAATAACCCATCTTGTTTGAACGATGTTTAGGGTTTTTGTTTCATTGATAAGTTGGAATGAAGTTTTGGTTAGTGGTTTCTTTTGAGGAAAAGTTTGGGAGGCCAATGTGGTGGCTTCCCTCATGTGTTCGGTTCAGGTTTGTGGTCTGTTGTGACCAAATAACCAGATTGGTTGGGTACTTGGGTTTTCCTATAGGCTAGGGTACGCCCCCATAAAGTGTTAATGTATGATTCATGTTTGTCCTATGGTGATTCACCGTTGGATGATCCTCCAGTTGATCAACATAAGGACATTATTCTTGAGGTTTGGATATTGTGTTTACCCCTCTTATTTATCAATTATGTGGATCCCCATATAGTGGGAGATTGTTTGTGGGAGGTTGAAATAGACCTTAGTTTCTTATGTTTCCTATGTTGCCTAAGGCCAATGAAGTTCAGGGTTGTCAGTGTAGAATGATGTCTTAAAGGGCTTCTGGGTCTTTCGTCAGTCTCATTGAAGCAAGAGTTCATGTTAGGCCAACAGTGTGAAATATCTTGCCAAGAGTGGCTATTATGGACACTTGATGGAATCATGTGCTGTTTGGGACTAAATAAAAGGTCCCTCTCCTTGTGTTTTATTTTATCCACAATCATTATGTTCGGTGATGCCTTGTGATGTCATGTGTTTATTTGACTATAAGGGTGAAGATTGTGCAATCTTATGAGAGTCACTATTTTATGTTGGATGTGTGTCTCCCTATAGGAAATCATAAATCCTATGTTCGAGAGGAATGTGTTTCTATATGTACTTTCATTCCGCTATTTAGAATCTGAAGAAAAAAAGGGGTGATGTGTGTCTATCCTCTAAGTTCTTGTTTTGGTAAAATGATGGGTTGGGGAAAAGCAGGTTTGACGTGTGTCATGTCTCAATGAGGCCATCTGAGATTACAGTATAATTGTTTTTGGAACTGGAAGAAGATGTTCAGTTTAGGGGGTTCCAAATCCTAATTGCAAGGCCGAAGATGCTTAAATCCATTGAGATCCAACCATAGGCCCCGGAGGGAAGCTTGCACGTAGTTAGGGGAAATCCTAGAGTCATTCAAACTTTTGGTCAAGGTCATATCCTCAATATGAAAGATAGGAATAGTTTAAACCTCTGGTGTCGTCTTCATATTCCAATTCCTCACATTTTGTGGAAAGAGGTGTGAGTACCTTTTTCCCATGACATACCCTGAGTTGATTTTTTCCCCTTTGGGATCCCTTGTGTTTTTGGAGAAAAGTTTAATATTTGGGTTAGCCAGGTTGAAGTGCGTAGTTTGTGCATGGTTAGCAGTACCCATGTGCGAACCAAGGGGACCGTGTGATAAGAGATAGTAGCTACCCCATGGTCTCTACACATCCATGATCCTTGGCCAAGGAAACTGTGTGAAGTTTCCTCTTTGGATAGAATTATCCGCACAGTTAACTCACAGTTTCCCAAACCGTGTGAACCAACCGTGCGGCCATGCCAGATCCTTAAAATTATGTTGTTTTTTGTTGTTATCCCATACAATTTAGTTGATATGGTTGGGTTTTGATTGGGGTATACCCACAATGGGACTCATTAAGTTTCATTGGAAGAATTCTGATATTAATCTACCCCTAATGTGGGGAAGTCCGTTCGAGGCCCCCTGTTAGTGTCTTGGTTTTGTCTTAAGGAAAGTTGTGTTCATTATTATGGTGGGGAGAACCATCATGGGTATCATGTATGTTCTCATGGAAGAGGAATAATGTTAGTTTAACCCTTATGATGGGGAGATATTTCGTTCCTTCACCAATTGTTATCCTTATTCTGTCTTAGAAATTGAGTTGTCCCTGGTGGTGGGATGTCCAAATTGGGTCACCCTGTACTAGTGACTCAGTTTTCTCCATGGTGTATTCTAGGTAGGAGGTAGTATCGTTCAAGTCTATCAATCCAAAAAATTGTTACTTGGGTAAATTTGGGGTTGGAGAACACCCAATGGTTTTGTTTACGTAATGTTGTGGTAGCGTTATTTGAGTTCGTTGTTCATTTCAAGTGGATTGCTTGAGCGTCGTCTTGTAGTGTTTGAGGTGTTTTTTTTGGGATGTGTTTTGAATTTGTTTCATAATTTTAAGTATGTGGGGTTATTTTTGGTTGGTGAGAGTATTATCTTCCTTTTTTTGATCAACTGGAGATGTTCGTCCTTTTTGAAGCGGGTGAAAATGTCTCGAGGAAGTCTGTTTGGGTCTATCGTTTGGGCTTTGCTTTTTCATCTAGTGTAGTTGTGGCATTCCATGGGAGGAATGCTTTATGGTGGGGAGAATTGTCACACCCATGACTTATTTTAAAGGTATTTTTCATTTTATTTACATCCTTGCTTTGATTTGGGGGTTTCCCTAGGTTTTAGGGAGGAATATATGAGTATTCATGAATTGGTCCAAACAGTGAGCCCAATTCCAGATTAAAAAATAAATTTTGTATCTTTTATAACATTTTCATTTTTCAACATTTTTCATCCATTAAAATTCCTACTTTACCTAACCTAATCTATTAACACCACCATGGTAATTTGGAACTTTTAGAAATCTATAACCAGGGTTTATTTGGGTTTTTAGCTAAGGGGTTGGGCCTGCCCGAAAGCCCAATTCCTGTTTTGAAAATAAATTTTGATTATGTTATAACTTATTCATTTTTTGGGATTTTTCTGTGATTCCAAGTCTCACCCAAGCCCAATTAACCCAGACACGCATCGGATCTCTCTCCCTCCCCTCTTTGGAGATCTGGTTAATCGCTAGTTGTTTCCGAACATCATAGACTTCCACAAATCACCCAGATTTGAAGAGGTAAAGTATTTCCTTCATAACTCTCTCAATTTTTACTCTTTCCACCCATTAAAATTCCTAAATGATCTCCTTATCATTATTCGATCCTCCCTTAAAGGTTTTGGTATTTTTGAAATCAGATACTGGTATTTTTGGGGGCGATTTCTACAAGACATTTTAAGTAAGTTGTTCTCCTTCTTTCTTCTATCAATTTGTTTAGGGTTACATCCAATGTACTTAGGGTTTCTTCCCTTATCTTTGATGTTTATAATGTCCATAAATTAGGGTTTAAAAATTAGGGTTTTATATTGTTTTTCATGGTCCGAAATTCTGGTTTTAGGTCTGGTTTACCTTCCTTGAGGTGCGACGGTGGTGCGTTTGAGTTTTCGCACAAAGCATTCAAGGGTTTCCTTGGATTTGGTAGGTGATTCCATTGTGTATGAATTCTTTGTGAATTGGATACTGTTTTTATGGTATTTTCATGCTTATTTAATTTTATTATTTCTGAAAAAATAGTTTTAGTGGTGTTTGTTTTTAGAATGAATCCTAAGTGCCAATTTCATGTGAAATTGGGGGTTTCTTCAAGGAAATGTTTTATTAGTTTAATTAGGGATACCATATAAGTAATTAGTTGATTTTATTTAACTATAATAGGGATAAAAATACTGTTTTTAATGATTATCCCTTCTGTTTGTTGCTGAAAAATCTGGTTTTAATGGTGTTTGTGAACCACATGAAATTCTAAGAGTTGTGTTGTGTAAAAATGGAGATTTTGCAATGATTTCATTTCATGAACCATATGGGGCTGCCATAAAAATGATTTTCTGTTTTCACTGAAATGTAGTAGTCTGCCCTTTCTGTTTTGGAAACTTAAAAATGTGCACATAGTATGCAAGTGAGGTTTATACGGAGTTTTGTGTCCGAAACACTATGGGATTTTGAGGAATTGTTTTATGAAAAATCTTTGTGTTTTTTGCGTGTTTTAAGTTGTATAAATTGTGATAGATACTGTATTGGATGTGTTTGACCAGTAATGGTGTTCGATTTGAAAATTGATTTATGTTGCATGCTGAAATTGAATGAGCACAAAAGGGGAATCCTGGGTACCTATGTGGGGCGGATTTGTACTAGTACGGCTAGTGGACCAGATGGGTTTTGTCCCTGTTTCACTTAGCATTTGGATAAATACAACTCTGACTAAACTATGTGGATGATTATTGGGGACCACCAGGTTATGGGTATGTTCCCTACTAGTGGCTCATGCATGATAATGAATTTTCCTATGGTTACTTTACACCGAGGTACGAGGTACATAGGGCCCAAGACAACCTAGTGCCTAGGGGTGTTCCCAATGTTGCTGCTCATTGGATTTATAGTATTTACCCATTTCATAGGGTGTGTATGGAAGTAAATTAAAGTATCTAACATTTCTATTTTAATGTGTTAATATTCTGAAAACTTTGGATTGAAAACTATTTTCAATTGGAGGTTCATTTCTTGAAATTTTAACACTACTTTTCCATGTGTTTGAAAACTGCTTGATTTTTCACATTGTATTTCTTACTCCTTGGAATAATTGGGTTGTATACTATTGGGAATAGGCTCAAACCCTACTTACACCCCTTGGGTGTATGTATACTTGGTTATGTTTGATTCAAGTAAAGGAAAGGCTATGGGTGATGGCGGTTCAGGGTGTTAGTTCCCATCCTTGGTGCGGAGTTGTGGAGATAGCTTGGGGGTGACGACCCCTTGTCGTGTGGAGTACTTGGGGCTATCTTGATGCTATAATTATTTTTATTTGTAAAAATTGTATTTTTTTCAAACTAATTTAATGAGTTTGGGTTTTTAAATAAGTCTTGTTTGGCTCAAAAATTTCAGATTTATATTATGGATTGTTTTTAATGTTTTCTGATTTCATAATCGGGTAAATCATTCCCAAAACCTAAATTAATGATACCCGGGCAGTTGTTCCAGCCCGTGGGGATAGGGAACGCCCTTCGGGTCATATCACAGGCTGGGTTTGGTGCCGGTTTTGGCGGTGACCACATTCGGTTCGTGACAGGTCTGGTGCTTGGGGCAAGGTTCGAACCGTCGATCGGTCATTCCAAAAAGAAGCCCTTAACCATTGAAAGAAACATTGTACTGGTGATCCTATTTATTATATATATATATTTATTTAATTTATATGACCTAAATTTCAAAAAAATAAAGTAAACTCACACAGTGTGGTTTTTAATTAGACAAAAAAGGGATGAACCAGGGAGAGTAGCCGAGTTTGATCCCAAGTCTTTTGGATGCAGGGATGAGTCTTTGCCAATCTGCTAACATCACCAGCATGAATTTCTTTATGGGAAAAATATTTTCAGTTTTTAGAATAAAAAAATGGCACACATGATTTATATCAAATGTCACTCTGTGTGGTTCTTTTAAAATGACAAATCATGGAAATGGGGAGGCAATCAAAATTTGAACCAGATTATTTTGAAGCCGGGTTACAATCTTGGCCAACCGATCCATTCCCACCAAGGGTTTTCATATAAGAAAATATATATTTTTGAAAAATACTACTCACACCATTTAAAAAAATACAAATAGGAAAAGGAGGAACCTTGTGACGAAGAATGGTCGGGAGGATTCGTACTGGTGACTACTCGGATAAACTTCAATGAACATACCATATGGACCATCATTATCCCTGTTTATTATATATTTAAACAATATATTTATTCTAGTTAGAAAATAAAAAACGAAAAAAACTACATGTCGTGTATATAGGTTGTGCATGGTGTGTATCCGCTTGGTTGCCTCCCAGGAAGCTCCTTTGTTTTAGGTCGTTGGATCGACCAACTTTCCTCATCTTACCTGAGCTGTATGGTGGAAAACATTACCACTATGTCTTCAATGTGATTGTTAGCCATCAACCGCTATCCATTCAACTTGAATGGTTGATCATCCTCTCCAGAAATTTCCACCTCTTCATGATGGAAGACAGGTATAACTTGGAATGGTCCCAACCATCGTGACTTTAACATCCCTATGAAAAATTTAATATGAGAGTTGATGAGAAGTACCTGATCACCAGGATGAAATTATTTAAATGAAATAATACAGTTGTGAATTGCTATCGTCCTCTCCTTGTACTGTTTGGCGTTCTTGTACGCCACTAATATGATTTCATCACGTTCTGATTGTTGGAAATTTAACATCTATTTAGATTCCTCCAGATAACAATTCAGGCCCTTGACAGCCCAGAAGGCTTTGTGTTCCAACTCCCCTGGAAGATGGCATGGATTTCCATAGATGAGTCGAAATGGGAACATTCTTATTGGTGTTTTTAAAGTAGTCTGATATGAACATAGAGCATCATAAATCTTCTTAGACTAGTCTTTCCTCGACATTTTCACTGTTTTTTCTAGGATTAGCTTGAGCTCATAGTTAGAGAGCCTCACTTGTCCACTGGACTGAGGATGATATGGTGTCCTCGTCTGATGCTTTACTCTATACTTCGACAGTATTCCTCTAATAAGTGTGTTGTCGAATTGGATCCCTCTATCACAGATCAGTACTTTGGGAACTCCAAACCTACTAAAAATATGATTTGTTAAAAAGATCATGACTACCTTGTCTATATCATGTGATGTAGTAGTGGGTTCCACCCACTTGGATACGTAGTTGATGCAGACCAGGATGTAAGTGTTTCTGAAAGATGGGGGGAAAGGACCCATGAAATATATACCCTAGACATCAAAAATCTCGACCTCCATGATGGGGTACTGGGCCATCTCAGCTCTACATCCCATGTTACTAGTCCTCTAACATCGATCAGAATAAGAAACAAAGGCACAAGAAACATTATTCATGGTCGGCCAGAAGATCTTGGATTGTTGGATCTTTGCTATCGTACGGTCCGGGATATGATATCCCTCAACTGGTGAGGTGGGATCGAACTCCAGGAATCCATGATCTTCATTCTCTAGGATGCAACAACGGATTATCCCATCACCATAGGATCATAATAATAGAGGATATTCCAAGAAGTTCTTCTTCACATTATAGAAAAATATCTTCCTTTGATGGATGGAGAGGTTGGGGTGAACGTCACATGTAACCAGAAAATTAGAAATATCATCATACCATGGTCTAGGTGATTCATTGGCAGAAAACAGGTTCCCATCAGAGAAATACTTTCTAATCTCCCGATCATCCTCCTTCTCTAAATGAGGCATCTCTAGGTGGGAGAGATGGCCAATAAAAACGTTCCCGCTCCCTTTCTTACCTCTAATCTCTAGATCAAATTCTTGTAAGAGAAGTACCCAATAGATCTATCAAGGGTTCGAATCATTCTTGTTTATAAGTACATTAATGCGGCATGGTAAGTAAAAAATAACATTAGACAACACTGATTATGAACAGAACATATCCAACACCAAAACCACTGCAAGAATATCCTTCTCTATGGTAGTGTAGTTTATCTATGCCTCATTGAGCATTTAGCTGGCATAAGATATAAGTTAGAAAATCTGGTCAAGCATCTGACCCAGGACTACTCCCACTGCGTAGTCATAGGAATCACACATCATATCAAATTGTTCCTCCTAATTGGGAGAAATCATCACTTGAGAATCCACTAGGAGCTTCTTCAGGTGTTCAAAAGCAATGGTGCTTGTCTTATCGAACACAAATATTGTATCCATGGTTAGAATATTGGTGAAGTTCTGGTCTATTTTTGAGAAGTTGTAGGAAAACTGCTAATAGAAACTGGCATGGCCAAAGAAACTATAGAAGGCTCAGATGGATGTTAGAATAGGTAGTCATGAAATAGATTATATCTTCACTGAATCCACCTTTATCCCCCATAACGAGATTTTTTGGGAAAGTAAGATTCCACTTTTCACCATGAAATGACACGTTCCCCAGTTCGAAACCATATTCTTGTTCTCACATCATTCAAAAACTAGCTCGAGGTGCCGCAAACATTTGGTGAATCATTTTCTGTAGATGGAAAAATAATCCAGTAATACCTCCTAGATTTGTTCTTCCATGTCGTGGAAGATAGCCCACATACAACACTAGATGCTGGGGGGGCATTTCATCTTACAAAATACATCCTTTAGTAAGGAAATGTACCATAGGGGCAATTGAATATTCTCTTCTTCTGATCATCTAGAGAAATGGAAATTTGGTTATAGCCGGAATAACCATCAAGGAATCAATAGATGTTGTTCCCCAATAGTCTCTCTAGTATTTTATCCATGAATGGCAGGGGAAATGATCCTTCCTCATGTCATCATTCTGCTTCTGATAGTCAACACAGACTCACCAACCCGTGATAGTGCAAGTGGGGACAAACTCATTCTTAGCATTTTATACCACAGTGATACCCCTTTTTGGGTACCACATGTAAGGGACTCACCCATAGACTATCCGAGAAGGGATAGATGATGCATGCATAAAAATATTTAATAACCTATTTTTTACATCATCCTTCATGGGGGGATTCAGGCACTACTATGGTTGCCAAGATTGCTTGGCACCTTCTTCTTGTAGCACAGTGTGTGTGAAAATGGCAGGGTTGATTCCCTTAAAATTAGCGATTATCCACCCAAAAGTAGGCCTCTATTATTTCAGAACCTATAGAAGTGCATCTTCATGCACCTTTGGTTGTTCTGCATTAAGTATAACATGAAATGTTTTAATAGTCTCCCAAATAACCATACTTTAGCGAAGATGGTAGATGCTTCAGTTCTAGTTCAGGCGCCTTTAATGTTGAAGGAACAGGTGGTTGTACCCCGTCCCATTCTAGACTATCATGAACAAATGAACATTACCATTAGTGGTCTCCATGGCCTTCTAGGAATTTCAGGTCTTCTAGCTCTTCTTAAAATGGAATGTATGGAATGATAATCTTATCTGAAGTAAAAGAACATAGCAGGTTATCCTTTTTTCACTCAAAAGACCATCCACGGTAGTTATCTCATAATATTATTCATGCTCTAACAATGATAGCAACATGATATCCACGAGGTGATTGTATTAGACACTTTCATCTCCTACCCAAGAAAATTAGCTCCCCTTGGTGCATGTAGATCTGTACCTTCCCAGTGGCCAGGAAAGGTCTTCCTAGTATAAGAGGTGTCTTCTAGTCATCTTAAATGTCTAGGATGATAAAATATGATGGGAGGATAATCCTACCAACCTTGACCAACACATCCTCTAGTAGCCCCTTTGGATATTTGATGGATCGATCTATACGTTTAAGGGCTAATCATGCAGGCTTTAAATCGTTGAGCCCTAGCTTTTTGATAACATTGAAGGGCATGAGGTTCACATTGTCCCCTAAGTCACAGAGGGCTTTCCCAAACTCGCATGGTCCAATAGTAAATGTAATGATAAATCTACCAGTATTGTGGAGTTTTAAACAATTTAATGTTGGAAGACTACAGAACACTCCATGGTTAGGGTAATTGTGACGAGATCCTCCATCATTCTTTTGTTAGAGATTATTTCCTTCATGAATTTTTCATAAGTGGGCCTATGTGTCATTTCTTCTGTAAAATATATATTTATGTGCAACTTCATAAATATTTCAATGAATTTGTTGAACTGGTGGTCTAAATTTCTCTACATTAATCTCTCTAGGAAGGGTAAGGAAGGCTCAAAGGGGTTGAAAACATCATTTCCATTATTAGGAAAAGCCTCGCTCTGTAGGATTTTGTATGTGGAGGGGTTTTAATTTGTACCTTCTTCATCAACAGGGGTGTGTATGCACCTGGAAATGCTGGTTGGTGTTGTTGGAGCTCCTTCCCACTTCATAGCGTAACGACATGAGCCTCCTCCCTCAGATTCTTCTCAGTGTTACCCGGTAGTGTACTGGGATGACTCCCCGAGAGTTGGTTTGACAACTGGTCAATCTGGTTCTCCTGGAATCGAATTGATGCCTTATGATTTTGGAAACTGTACATAGTAGTAGATATAAATTTGGTCATGAGATCCTTTAACCATGAGGTGTTCTCCTGCTGAGGTGGTTGTTGAGCTGGTGGAGGTGGTGGAGGCTATGGTTGTTATGGGCTAGGGTTCTGATATCCTTGATATAGATAAGATCCATGTTGGGGTTGTTGATTCCTATGGTCCTGGTTCTAATAAGGAGGATGGTTGTAGCCATGTGGTCGTTAGGGCCAAACATTCTTCTATTGTTAGCCCCAACCTTTATTCTGTTGATCACACCATGCTGGGTTCTTGTGCTCCTAGTACTAGTTGGGCCCTCGATTTTGTGCAACATAAGTCACCTCACTCGTCGATAGTCCTCCAAAAGAACCCGAGCATTCACCCATGATATGGTTATCACCACATTCGCTACATGCTATATGGTTGGCCGCATGTACTTTGGATGCTCCATTTAGATTTAGTGCATTGATCGTTTTGGACGCGGAGTCAAACTAGGAAGCAAGCATAGTTGTTGCATCAATGTTATGCATACATCGTTTCTGGGTTCCGCTCTAAGAATTCCACTAGAAGCTATTGGAAAACAAGTCTTCTAGTAGTTCAGAATGCTCCTCAGGGGATTTCCTCATTACTGTACCTCCGGAAGAAGCGTCCACCATAGACATGATATTTGTTATCAACCCACCATAAAATGTTTGTACCTGCATCCAAAGTGGAAGTCCGCGGTATGGTCATTTGTGAAATCTATTCTTGAAGTGCTCCCATGATTCGTATAGTGACTCAGCATCGTGCTACTGAAAGTTGTGGATTTCATTCCGCAGCGTCCCCATCTTCGAGGGTCTGAAGTGATTAGATAGGAATGCCTGGGCTAACTCCTCATAGATGAGGATAGATCATTGTGTCTAACATTTAATCCAATCTTTCGCATTATCCCTTAGATAGAAGGGGAAGAGGTGAAGAAAAACAGTGTCTTTGGACACTTTGTGGTAGCAGAACGTCTTAGAGTCCTCCAGAAAATGGCATAGATGGGAATTTTGGATCCTTGTTGGGAAGAAATCCGAACTGAATGTTGTTTTGGATCAGCTACATGATAGTAGGCTTGATATCATTATGTTGAGATTGCACTAGTGGACGAACGATGCCTGTGTCAGATCTGTGGATATGTGGAAGGTCATACATCATGTGAGTACGGCGTGGATGTAGCTGCTGAGGGAGTGGAGCCGACATGTATTGTTGTTCTTGAGGGTCGAAGTAAAGAACCTACCATTGGATGAAAAATGGAATCTTCTCCGATTGGAATAGTTGGAGCTACTATGGGCCATACACTGGAGAAAGTGGAGCTTTTATGATCTGGTTGTCATTCGGACATAACTGTTGTCCATCTCATTTTACAACAGCTTGATTTCATTCCTTCTTCTGTGAAAGTGGAGTGTTTTGGTTATGCTCTTCCATAAGTGATCGTTGGCATTTCAAGAGTGTCCATTCAATCTCTGGGTCAATAGAAAATAAACAGATGAATCTGTGTTCTTGGAGCCTATGAGGTAGTCGCTCATACACCTAAAGACCTGTACGATATGAAACACACCAAGTGTAAACGAGGAAAATGAAAGATAAATAGAAATAAGATTAGAAAAGATATTTTTGTGAATTTTTTTATTTTATTTTCATTAAAATATGAAACAAACATAAATGTAATCAAGAAAAAAATTAACTTTTCTTTGATTCTGCAGCAACGGTGCCAAAATTTGGCGATTCGTTTCAACGAAGGTATATTATCGGTGTCCGAAATTTTTTTTCCCTAACAAGTATGACACCAGTTAGCGGTTGATCTAGAGGGAGAAAGAAGTTATTCTCATCTTGTTTTAATTAGTCTGTATTTTTGTTTTATTGACGTTTTTATTAATTTAATGATGATACTTGTTGTTTGGATAAAAAGAATGATTGGTTTTATGTTTCTTTTAAAAATTTACATAATCGAATACAAGTAAATATTGGAAAATTGATTTTGAAATATATAAAGAAAGATGTGTGTTGGGGTTATTGATTAATGAGAATTCTTTTGGTAAACCAAATTGATTATGATGTTGTGTTGTTTATAATAACCCAACACTCTGGGTTTCTATTCATAATAATGTTTCCTTGGTTCAGTAAACATGTATTTAGAGCTGATGAATGTAACACATTGATCGGGTAGTCAATGTTTCACATCTATTTATTTCTCTTAGTCCATTTTGAGTCGAAAAATATTTCAAATGGTCATGAAATTTTTTGTCATCATTCCTCTTTAGAGACCCTAAAAATTATTCCCTTTGTCTAGTTCATAATTTTTAGTGATAATAAAAAGTGTTTTAAGAAGAATTAGAAGTGGTTAAAAGGAAGAACCACATTCCTAAAAACTAATTTAAATTACAACTCATCATCATCCACAACCCCAACAAAATGGTTATTTAGTTACACATATAGAAAATGATAAACACAAATCTCTTCATACCTAATGAGATCATTCTTGGAACATTAAGGAGGGAATGATTCATTGGTAGATGATATAATGGTGGTTGTACCCCTTTATACCTTCAACCTTTTCTCCACACCTTCTCTACACACCCACGCTTAAACAGGAGGCCAAGGCCTCCTTTTATAGAAAAAAACAACACAACATGTGGCAAAATTACATGGCATATACTTTTGTAAACAAGATTTTGGATTTTTTTTTCTCCGTAGGTAGTCATCCTAACACACCATCTTTGACTAGGAACATGTCTCCACCTTGTAGGTATATATACACGACATGTAGTGCCACCACATATGGCGTGTAGTCCCATTTCTCAGCCACTAACCGCTTCTTGATAGGTACACATGGAGTGTGTAAGTTGAACATGACATGTCCCCATCAGCTAGCCACATGGGCGTGTAGACTTCTACTCATACGACAACTGATTCCAGAAGGGTGTACACGACATGTCTTTGTTGAACACAGCGTGTACCAGATTCTGATTACTTGGGCATGTACTTGTTCTGGTCATTCCATGTATCCTTCTGAATGTACATGGTGTGTATATAGGTACACATCGTATAGTCTGTAAATTTTCTATTAGTCTCCTCCATTTTGTGTATTTGTAAATAAATATCCTCAAAATGAAAAAAATCACCAGAATCAAAGTATTTGTTCCCTAAGAAGTAGTTAATTTCTAAAAACATGATCTTATTTTCAATAAATTATGTGAAAATGTATTCACAAATTAGGTGAATAAATATCTATTTTGATTTAACATCTTTTTCTGACTATGTTTTTGGAGGCTGAAGAATTTACTGAAATAGAACATCAGATATATGTAATTTTCTAGGATAATTTTTAATTTCCTTTTCAACAAAGAATCAAATTTCATTATCAAGTACCAAAGATGATTACATCTCCGCTAATATTGTGACAATACTTATGCAATTTCAATTTCTAAAAACCCTTTACAACATTATAGAAAAAAAATAATATTTATCATATATTTCCTTTTATCATAAGTCCTAGGCATGAGGGTGATATTTCTCAAGAATTTATACCTTCTAAAAATTTGCTATCATATATTTTTAAAAAATATTTAGACTCTAAACTATTTGAAAAAATTATATTTGATCTTGGTATTTTGGAATTTTGACATTGTATTAACAAATTTATTTAGTGGGTGGGGGGTTATTCTCAATTTTTGTTTATTTAAGAAAATGCGGAGAAATAAATTGGTTGTAAATTATTTAAAAATTCTTTTTAAATGTTTTGAAAGTTTGGTTTTGTAATGAAACAAAAAGGTGAGATTGTTTGTGTATTTTCTTGTTTTCTTTTGATTGATTACATATTATTATATAAAGAGGGGGAGAGTTTGTTCTTGTACTTTTTTATTACTTATGATTATTTATTTTTTAACCTTTATTATTTTATTTGATTACATGTGATTCACATTATATCCTGAACATGTTTCTTTTTTTAGTCTCAAATAATTTTTTTCCATATCAACGAATTTATATTTTCATATATATTTTTATGTCATCTTGATCCACTGTATTTTGACTTGTTTGTTTATTATCACGTAAGATAGATAATATATTTATCTAAACTTCGTGTGTTTATGAGAAAGGATGAAAATGTTTTTATAGTAATCTGAAATAATCAACGAAGTAGTTACTATAGTTTTAGATACTCTACAGTGAACTGTTTTTAAATGATACTGTATTTAGTTTAATGAAATTTTTACAGATATAGGATTCATATGGAATTGTATTTTATTAAAATATAACATATTAATCATGATTTTATTATTTTACATTGTAGTCGTCAAAGGTCTTCTTAATGGTTGTTTAATTATCTGATGTTCTGTAATGTTGATATCAACGACATTTTTTCATAATTGTTCTGATTATATTTTTTGATAACTTCATGAGAATTAGATCATAGATTTAGTCTATTCATGATTTGTTTAAAATATAATAATTTTCTCTACAAATAAATCTTATTGACCTGAGGTTGAATCTACATTTGAGAACCTTTAAAAACTCACTACATTTTGTTAAGGTTTTCTGTCTACTTTTTCTCAATGTATGGTTCGGCAACACTACTTTCTTAAGATATGTCTCCACAACCATACATTCGTAAAGGATGGTTCGATAACGCTATTTTTAAAAATTATATTATAGAAACTCTACTTTTTCATTTGATGTTTCTACAAGGCTACTTTCGCAATGTTAGGTTTGACAACCATATTTTCATAAAATATGTTTCAAAAACCCTACTATAGCAAAGTATGGTTTAAAAAACCTACTTTTGGAAAGTATGGTTTGGAAACAATAATTTCTTAATGTATTGTTTGGTAACCGTACTTTCTTAAGTATGGTTCTGAAACACTACTTTTTTAAAGTATTGTCTGATAACCCAACATTTGAAATTTACGGTTTTAAAACCCAACTTTCATAAAGTATAGTCTCTACTAAGGATCTAGTACTTTATATGATGACACTCAACCATAGTACGACATCAAATGAACATATAATGATTCTATGGAGTGGCATATCCCTTTTCCTATTAAATAGTTCTTTATAGACCGTGCAGAAAATGGGAGAATGAGGCTAGATCAGCCGGGAACCCTTTTCTGATGGACGTACTGGTTCATGCAGAGGTAGTCATCCAAGATAATTTCTCTCTCTTCTAAGGTGATCATTCTTCTACAGTTACAAATGATGCCACTGGTGGAGAAAATCCTAAGACTAGATGATATGACATCATCAATATGGGTTCAAGTGAATATGACTGACCACAAAATATGGAGGCCAGATCATTTAAGAGGATGCCATTTGATGTTCTTGCTGCTGACCTACTTATGACTTTTCTTAAATATGAGATTTCACCTCCAAAAAAGATAGAGGATCCAAAAGTTGATGAGGAAGAATAGAATGGAATAATCAGGAACATGGTCTGGAAATTCATAGAAATCATCATCTATCATAATATAAAAACATTGTTGTTAGTGCGTATGGTGTCTTTCTACCATTGGATATGCAACCTATCTTCCAGAGGGGTAGATTATGGTGGTATTCATCCTCTGGTTTGAGACATTCTCACAGATCTAATACACGAATTTATCCAAAATATGGACATCTAATAGTGTTAGGATAAGTCATAAAACATCTAGATTCCCAGTGAAGTCACCTAGGATATACAAAAATTGGTGTAGAAAACTGGAGAGTGTACTACTTTCTTCGACACTCAACCATATACCATTAATAGATTAAGGTCTATGATAGAGAAGGAAAAGAAGAAGATGGTGTAGGAAGTACTTCTGGTTGCCAATCTATAGGATGAGGTTGACCGAGTGTATATTGGAAATTATGAGCTTCATCTTATTACTGATGAGGAGGATACAGTGCTAAAAAAATTTCAATAGTCTTTGGAGGCTAGACGACAGAGGTTGGAAAAGCTATAGAAATCTCTCTCCAGAGGAGATCTATAAAGTAATGTTTTCCAAGAAACATAAGAGGCTCCAACATGTGGATGTCCTCAGCTACTACTATTTCATTATTGTGTTCTTTTGAAAATTTCCTATGTGCATGGACAAATTTATTTTAACACATTAATTATCGCACTTCGATCATATTTGTGAGACAACCAAAGAACAATCCCTAAGATCACATGGGTTGTACATAATGTGAGAAACAAGGGAAAACCACATGCTTTCTCATTTTTATGTAAGTTTCATATAATTATTGAATACGTTGGGTCTACTATTGTTTACTGACCACTGTGAGTGTTCGGGGTTGAGAGAAGCCACAGATGGAGAACATGGATCCTCGAATAGTAGATTTTCCATTACAATGTGCCCTAATGCACGAAGGGATAACGCCATGGGTGTTTAATTCTATCCGAACAAATGTAAGTGAGAAGGGAGAATCACAATGCCCAAAATTTGGAACATGAGGATATAGGAAAGGAAGCACATGATAACTGATAATAATTTTTGAAACACAACATCTTCACTGTTAACTAAGAATGGGGATAGGGAAATGAGGGTCAAACACTCACTATGTCCAAAACACAGAACTTATCTCAAAATATTTCCTAAATAATTTTGGTGTGTTGGCCCAAATTGGTTGGTGAGACCAAATTGAATCCAACCCAATCATTAGTGGGTCCCTTCATATGTAGAAGATGATGAGGATCCAAATAAAGGGTATTTGAAGTGTGGGAAAAGAGTGATGAATTGTTATAATGGATTCCAACACTCATGAAATTATGCCACCATGTCTTAGAACACATTTCTGCAATAATATTGGTGATAAAAAGACCAATCACTTATTCTAGGGAGGCATTATCTCATATAATGAATAACAGTTGGAAATTTGATCAATTCGATAAATAACCAACACCATGGGAGAGGACCTCTAAAGATAGGGACGAGGATGCCATATAGTTTTACATCATATAATGAGGATGATATACACATAGTTTATAATCATACAATGATGATGAAACATGGTATAGTTTAGAATCTTATGATCCAGAAACATCCCATATTTTAATGTCATGTGGCCATGACATTGCACACAATTTTAAGGTTTTTCATCTTGGACCATGAAAAATAGTTTAAATAATTATTTCATGGACCAAATAAATGGATGTTATATGTGTACTTTTGTGTCATGATGGAAACAATAAAACTTAGAATGAGCCCAAAGAGACTTGAGTACCACAAAAGTATCTGGAAACTAGTGGATGTCAATGCAAATGTAGACCAAGGGACCCACACCACACCATAGAGGATGCACATGCATTTTAATTCCATTCATGGACACAGACTCCATGTTAAATGTCATAGATATTCGAACATTAGGATCCTTATAAATATGGTCCAAATCGGTATACATCCCTCATATAGCTCCAAATACCCCATGATCTGTGTTCAGTGTGGGAAACATGGAACATTACAAGGGGACTTTTGAATAAGTGCAAACAGGTATTAAGGGGACACAGAGGTCTTGGAATTCCACTACGATTCAAGGGAGTAAAAAGGATATATGTTGAGACATTCATGTACTATGTAAAGGGGATACTAGTGAGTAGGAGCCAATTTTTACACCGTTCTAAACACAAGAACAGCAACTCTTCCAATCAAGGATGGGGAGAGAAAATGGAGGATGAACTGTTGACCAAATTCAAAATATGGGATGCATTATTTTCTTTCATAGATCTATTAAGGAATTGGAAAATCATAAGAGGTGATCTAAAAATTTCATGAGACCATCAATGTGAGGGGGTCCATATGGATTTGAAATATTATTTAAATCCTAATCGAGAAAGACACATTGTGGGTAATGGGTTCATCGTTGAGTGGAATTCAAACCCAGGTATTGCAAATAGTTTAATTCCATATTTCATAGACCATGGAAGATAGTATAAAGTCCTGTTTCTTGGACCATAACCTCTAATATTATGTTCATGGAGTTCATACAATGGAAAGTGTCATCTCAAATATGTTTGTGTTGTGTGACGTAGTGATAACTTGGTGTGAATGAGGGCTAAAAAGGACCTGATGCTACACCACATATTCCCAGGAGGCTTTCATATATTTTAATGTTGTGATTATTGGACTTGACGTAAAACAATTAAGGTCATCAGGAAAAAGAAATAAAGACACATGTATTAATAGAATTAATTCCCTCTCAGTTGGTCTGATCTATACATAGAAAAGGAGGCATTTATTGGGAGGCTAGCCAAGGAAAAAAATTCTGAGCATCGCAACATATACTGCATGGGTTGGAATCAATATGTATTTAGTTATAGAATATGTAATTGTAGATGACCAATGTCATGGGTTATTCCTTCTCGGGTAGGGGAATTGGGGGGTTTTTAGTTTATCTTCATATGGCTAGGACAATAATTGTCACATAGTTTAACATCATACAACATGGGCATTGGGCCTACAGTTTAATGTCTTGAAACAAGGATATGTAGTGGTTGTATAGATGGACATAAATAAATAGGGATGAAGGGGAGAAAGTGATCCAATAGGGATTTTCATGATGTGACATCTATAACACTATGTGAATGAGGACCACTGAGGTCCCCTGAAGGGATGATATCATCTGGGAAATCGACAACTAGAGGATATTATTCTGGAAATGGATTTGCAGCTAGAAATTATTCCAATTCAGAATAGTTTACATAAATATATGGGAGATAATTCAAATATAACTTATGAATGATCACTGCCCAATTTTCTATCCATCCAGTAATCATTGGGCGATTAAGTATATACGTTAGTGGGTCTACTCAGGACACTACCTATATCTCATTGTAATAACAATTTTGTTGTAACTTATGTACTATCAAAACAAGTTCTAGGTGGCTATTCATGTAACACCCCAAGATTTCATAGTGTGTTATTTCTTCAAAATAATTCAATAACTTGCAATAAATGCAACAATGAGTTCAAGCACGCCATGACTTACCAAACAATCCGTTCAAAAGATGTTATGAATAGTATTAACTAAATTTTAAACTTTATATAATCCTTATAATTTTAGAATCCATATTATGAGTTTCTTAGACACAATGTAAGAAAAAATTCATTTTCAATATTGCACTTTTACCAACTTTTAATAGTGAACCTTTTTTAAATACAATATTTTAAACTTTTTGACTAAATGGGGACATCAATAATTTAAAATGAAACATCCCAAGCTTCCACGGTAAGCTTCCTTTTGAATAATCTAGTAGTTTGTGTTGTACGCAATTTCGAGTTCTAACACACACCACAACCAATCAAACTAGCCATTATGAATAGTAATACCTAATTTTTGAAATTATATATATTTTATATTTCAAAATGGACTTTATTTTGGGATTCAGAATATCGAATATAGCATAGGGAGAAATTTTGGAACTCTTCAGATAACACTGATATTTTGATGAATAGTGAAAATTACTAAATTTTAATTAAAAACAACTTTTTTAATTGAAATAATTTATATTGACAAATTATGAATTTTAGGGGTTTTAAAGTATATTTAGAATAAATTTTTACCATTTAATATAATTTTGGTAATTTTACATAATTTTGAAATTAAACCGAACATAAACAAGTGTCAATCTTTTGATAGTTATTATCTCTTAAAAACACGCTTTTTGTTTTAACAACGGGAATTAATTTTAAATTAATTTCTGCCACTTATGTGTTTTGAATTTGGAAAAATGGATTCCATATTTGGAATCAGGATGTTCAAATTGTGTAAATAGGTAACTTTTATTTTTATACATTTTGAATAATTACTTCGGTAAATATTTTATTTACCATGGTTAAAGGGTAAATCCGATAAATAAGGGTTAAAAAAATAATATTATAATAACAACAAATTACCTTAAAACGTGCCCTAACCTTATTGGTTGATACAAATTCGACCATAGGCATCTTTGGGTCGATTTTGGGACCCCATGGTGCCACTTGTAAGTGATAGGGACACTTTATTTTAATTATATTAAATTGAATACAAAAATGACAAAAGCATATATCTTTTAGAAAACGAATTTTTACATAGGGTTATATATGTTGTATTTTCAACTATAAATATTAATTAGAAAGCTAAAAATATTTCATAAATAATAATATTTTATTTATAATTTTTAGAAATTAAATAATTTAATTTATTTATTACACAATAATGATGCAGTAATTACCATAATAGTGAAAAATTAAAATAATTGATATTATAAATAAAAAAATAAATATAATTTGAGACTTTTAATGAATTAAACTAATTGTATACGATAATATTACATATTAGAATTGATTTAATTGACTTTTTTCGAAGTAATCATTCTGTTATGAGTTTCACAAAAATCAACTATTGAATAGTGTCAAAATTGACATAAAAGAGTTTTTAAAACAAATATTATATTATTAATTCATATTAAATTCCTAAAAATCTAAGGATCGGCCAAGAGACTTATATAATGATAGGTGTATCATTAATGGACCACTTTGGGGTCTCTTGGATGTATATAGTATGTTTATTAATTATATAATATATAAATACAAAGTGACATGGTAAATGTCAAACTAATTAACTAAGAGTTAAAACTAAAAGATAAGGTTAACATAGTAACACAAACCTATCTAAATTTAATTGGATTAATGGTTTTAGACCTATCCCCACCTTAACCTTTTAATAATCAACTTTTGAGACATTAGAAACCGAATATGAATTTATTATAAAATAATATTTCTAGCTTTTCCAAAGGTGCCCCTCACCCCTCTTATAAAAGGGCACTCTTCCTTATCATTTAATCACACCATAAAAGCCTTTTGGTTCGCCCAAACTCTTCCCAAATACTCTCCCAAATTCTCTCACTACAACCTAGATGCCTTATTTTGATCATAAATCCAACCTAAGGAGCCCTGTTGATCAAATCAAAAGGAAGAACCTGAAGAAGAGGTAATGATTTCACCACCCTTTTCAAAGTTCATTTCTTCTTTCACTTATTCTTGCTTTGTTTTTACAATTATAAAATAATAACTCCAGTATCATATATATACTATGATATTATTATAAATATGGTAGAACCA
The DNA here is from genome assembly GCA_963277665.1 of Viscum album. Lineage (NCBI taxonomy): Eukaryota > Viridiplantae > Streptophyta > Magnoliopsida > Santalales > Viscaceae > Viscum > Viscum album. The sequence goes on along the minus strand of OY728162.1, from coordinate 1,358,855,005 downwards.
TATTCAGTATTCTATCCATCCTTTGAATAACATTTCACCATACGTGCGTACGTACGGCTTACCGTATCCACGTCGTGGTGTAATTGTTATTCAATATATAATTATTTGGATGGGTATAATAATGATGTGTAACTCATGTAAATAATAAATATAACATGATACGTATTCTTTATATATGATATACTATGTAATTATATATTATTTTAATATCAAAATAATGATATTGTCGCTCGTGCGTACGTACGGACTACCGTCTCCACGACCGCGATGAGATTCATTCTCCATCGTATCCATTCAAGTATAATTATCATTTTATGATTAATAATAGTATCTAAGGACTTGATATCATTCTGGATATGATTAAGATACAACCTAACCATTAAAAACATGGCTTATGTAACAAAACATATAAAAGAAAACGAGTAAGTTAACACCCGAAACGACGATAATTCTAAGATATTATTAACAAAGCAATGTTAAAAGATCATATATGATATCATATTAATGTATATAATTATTTAATAATTTCATAACAATTATTTCACCATTATATAGGAGGTTAACCTACCCCAACCAAGGAAATGTACAAGGTAAGGGTTTATTTCGCAATCTCTTCATTATCCGAAGTTGTTTATACATAATAATCTACTGGGATTTCATTATCATCCACATCCATGTTTCTTCGAAATGTATTTCAAAACATTTTTACTATTTACAAAGAATACGGGTTAAATTCATTTATTCCCTTACGTGCTTTTATTGTAATATTTATGTCGTTTTCCAAACAAGGAACTTTTTACCTTTCGACAAATTTAAGGTAAGAATGTTTTTTAACTTATAGGGCGGGTGCAGCTATTTACCGCTGTTATAAAATCATCAAAGCTTCCCATACAAGCTTATAAAAATATTTTCAAAATAAATGTTTTATTTTATAATTATGTGACTTTTAAATGATTTCAAAATTAATATTTTATGAATTTTTGAAAGGTACTCTTTATCAAGATCATAATTTTAAATGTTTTAAAGATTTATCTTTCTAAATATTTTTAATTAAAGTCCATGTTTTCAAAATGATTTTAAGGATTTATTTATATGGACATTAAGGTTTTTAAATGATATTTATTTTCAAATGTTTCAAAGTGGTATGGGACACTTTGATTCAAAAATCTCTTTTAAATTACTTCCTTTATAAATGTGTGACTTTTCAATGATTTTGAGAAAAGAGATATTTCTCTCAAATAGTGTTGATTTCATCTATGTTAACATACTTTGATGGATTTTAATATTATTTGGAGTTTATTTATTATGATACAAAACTTCTATATTGTATTGAAGTTTTTGTGATATGTTTGACTGTGGATGTGCTATTTTTATACCATTCATGGTTTATGGTGAAAGTATTGACATTTCCTATGCTAGTTTTAATACTAATGTTTATGTTATGTTTAAAACTTTTCATATGGGAATGCATTCAACTTAATATGTGAAGGGTGGAGCCCGCTATAGCTCCTCGATGCATCGGTAGGTCTCATGAGACAGACTAGTGTCTTGGCACAAGGCCTTGACAAAATCTTATTTGTAGTCTTGGCACGAGGCCTTGGTTATGTGGTTATGATAGTCTGGATTTATGCATTCCATCATTATGAAAGTGGTTATTGATATTGCATGTGATTATTCTATTAGTAGAATATCCATGTGAATAAGTAAATGGCATTATTTCATTTTATTTTTTTCCATACTATTTTGAAGTTCAAGTTTAAAAGGATTTTGTTCATTTAAACATTACCTTAAATGTTTATTCTTATTTATGAAACTTTCCTCTATATTCTTACCCTTACTAGGAATTTGAGCTCACCCCTTTTCTATGTTTTATTTTTTCCAGGGTATGAAGAAGTAAATTATGAATGACCTGTAGGGATAGTATGTGGGAATATGAGTGTGGAATATGAAGAAAATATGTTGTTGTAGTTTTCAATTTATGATGTAATGTAAAACTTTATGAATATAAATCTAGTGTTTCCATGGATACTAAACCAATCGGTCTTTCAATATTTCATCTTTATTGTGATCATTCCAATGTTATGTAATAATGCACCGACTCTGGGTCACTGGGGTCGGGGTGTTACGGTTGGTATCAGAGGAAGTTTAGTACAAACCTTGGAAGCTAGATTTAGATAAACTCTAATTAGAGCATGTAGACCTAAGATGGACCTTGAGGATTAGTATAGAATAACCCTCTAGAAGTTTTGTATTGTAGTGATTTTTTGAGATTTCCGAGCAATACATCCATGTCTGGATACGAGCAGGTAGGGGCGGCTCTGGTACAGATGTACCTAGGGGTAAAACCCGAAAACACCGCTTTGAGCTAGACTCGAACGGGAACTGGTGCACAAAAAAGGGGCTTGCTGCACTCTTGGTTACGACACTCCCGGGGGATATGCCTAGGGTAATTCTCATTTTCATTACAAACCATTATGATGGGTTTATGAGTATATATTTCCTCAAATGAGAAATTTTTATGATTATGGATTATATCCATAAACTGTTTAATTTATGTTATGTGTCTTACAAGTTTGGGATTAGGTATTGTTATTCATAAACTAATCTAGTGTATTCCATTGTTTAGAAATGGCGCCCAGTAGAAGGAATGAGAACTCCAGCAATGCACATGATCCAAAGAGAAAGAAGGATCATATATTTCATGGTCTTAATCCATAATTTATAAGAGAAATAGTCTCCCATGTATTATCATCATATTAAGAAATAATATCATGTGTTGATAAGATAAGTAAATATTTTACTGAGTCCAATGACTTTTAAGGGAAGCAAGAGAAGAAAAGGATAGAAGAGAGAAAGATAGATAAAGGGAAGAGGGAAAATAAGAATTTTCCCATATGAAGAAACACCCTGGAACTTGCCTAAAAGGAATGGGAGTTTGTTATAAGTGTGGAGGAAAAGGGCAAAAAGTACGTGACTGCAATGGTAAGAAAATGGTTTCAAATGTACAATGCTTCATTTTCAAGGAGTTTGGACACTACTCGAACCTATGTCCCAGTCATCAGACTATGCTTCAAATGATGCTATTGGATAATAATCAAGTTATGATACTACCATAGATGAAGAGGAATGATTAGAGTTCTTGTGTTGAATATGTCGTTTGAGTGTTGTATCAACAATTTACTTGTTATAATAATTATTGAGTATATGAGGATTGTAATGTAGTACTATTTCATTAAGGACTTGAGATTGTGTGGAACAAAGAAAAGTGACTCAATAGGAGGATAAATTTTTGGAAAATATGTGGTTGAGAGAATGATAAACCATAATATAGTTCTGATACTGAGGTAGTGATTTTGGAATAATACATGATTGATTTGGATAAATTTTATTGGATATTATTGACTACCTTGAAACTGATTAATGATTTTTATATTCCATCATTGTTGGGGTTTAAAACATTTTTGGATTGAAGGAGTATATCTATTATTCTTTAAGGAATAAGGGATCATGAATGTTGTCAATAAGGTTTTATGGTAATTCAGGATGTTTCAGTGTTTTAAATGAATACATGATGAAGATGTTCACATGTTATTACACGGAAAAAATGATCTTTATTGTGTTTACCTTCCTTATAAATTTTGGACTGAAGTATTTTGGATAGTTCTAGTTTGGATTATTTTGGATTGCCATAAAAGGACAACCCGGTGGTCGGGCGGCAACCCGTCGCGTCAGGCAAGGCCGCGAGACTTGAACCCACAACTGAAGGGATACAAGGGTGTATCACCTACCACTGACCCACGTGATGTCCGGGATTAAATAATGAAGTTTTTTTAAAAGATCTGGTAGATGAATTATAAATTCGTTTTTTTGAACCCTATAATAATAGGATAAATAGAATATTTTTTTACGTTCTATTATCTTTTAGAGTGAAAGACGAGTTTGTGGTAGAAATTAGTTAAAGGATGGAACTCTACTTGTCAAATATATTTTTTTCTTCTTCTCTTATTCTATGATGAAATTAATTCTTATACTTTATTTAAGGAATCCTAAAATCAAAAATGTGATATCCTAATACCCTATGTTTTGTTGAACCGATGGTATTTCAAATCATCATAGATTGATGAATTTAAGGACCTCAATTTTACAATTGTTTGTTATTGATGACCTCAATTACTACCTATAAATATTTACATTTTTCCTCCAATTATATTTCTCTAATCGCCACCAATGTTCTCCTAATCGAGATCATAATTTGGTGGTGACCCTTTCATTTCTCTTTTCCTCATATTAAGACTAAATTTTAGTAACCCAATTTTCGATATGGGTTTTCCCACAAAGATATTTTCTATTTTCAACCTTTTATTTTCTAAGAACAATTTCCAATTGCGAGGACAAAATTTATTGAAGGAGGGGAGAATGTAACACCCCAAGATTTCATAGTGTGTTATTTCTTCAAAATAATTCAATAACTTGCACTACACGCAACACCGAGTTCAAGCGCACCATGACTTAACAAAAAATCCATTCAAAAGAGGTTATTAATAGTATTAACTAAATTTTAAACTTTTTATAATCCTTATAATTTTAGAATCCATATTATGAGTTTCTTAGACATAATGTAAGAACAAATTCATTTTCAGTATTGCACTTTTACCAACTATTAATAGTGAACCCTTTTTAAATACAATATTTTAAACTTTTTGACTACATGGGGACATCAAAAATTTAAAATTTAACATCCCTAGCTTCCACGGTACACATTCCTTTGAATAATACAGTAGTGTGTGTTGTATGCAACTTCGAGTTCTAACACACACCACAACCAATCAAACTAGCCGTTATGAATAGTAATACATACATTTTGAAATTATATATATTTTATATTTCAAAATGGACTTCATTTTTGGATTCGGAATATTGAATTTATCCTAGGGTGAAATTTTGGAACATTTCGGATAACACTTATATTTTGATGAATAGTGAAAATTACTAAATTTTAATTAAAAACAACTTTTTTAATCGAAATAATTTATATTGATAAATTATGAATTTTAGTGGTTTTAAAGTATATTTAGAATATATTTTTACCATTTAATATAATGTTGGTAATTGTACATAATTTTAAAATTAAACCAGACATAAACAAGTGTCAATCTTTTGATAGTTATTATCTCTTAAAAACACGCTTTTTGATTTAACAACGGGAATTAATTTTAAATTAATTTCTGAAAATTTTGTGTTTTGAATTTGGAAAAATGGATTCCATATTTGGAATCAGGATGTTCAAATTGTATAAATAGGTAAATTTTATTTTTTGATATTTGAATAATTACTTCGGTAAATATTTTATTTACCATGGTTAAAGGGTAAATCTGGTAAATAAGGGTTAAAAAATAATTTTATAATAATACAAAATTACCCTAAAACCTGTCCTAACCTTATTGGTTGATAAAAATTCGACTATAGGCATATTTGGGTCGATTTTGGGACCCCATGGTTCCACTTGTAAGTGATAGAGACACTTTATTCTAATTAAGTTAAAATGAATACAAAAATGACACAAGCATATATCTTTTAGAAAAATAATTTTTACATAGGGTTATATATGTTTTATTTTCGACTATATATATTCATTAGAAATATAAAACGATTTCCTAAATAATAGTATTTTATTTATAATTTTTAGACATTAAACAATTTAATTTATTTATGACACAATGATGATCTAGTAATTACCATAATAGTGAAAAATTAAAATAATTGATATTATAAATAACCAAATAAATATAATTTGAGACTTTTAATGAATTAAACTAATTTTATAGGATACTATTACATATTAGGATTGATTTAATTGAATTTTTTCGAAGTAATCATTTTGTTATGAGTTTCACTAAAATCAACTATTGAATAGTGTCAAAATTGACATAAAAGCGTTTTTAAAAAAAATATTATATTATTAATTGATATTAAATTCCTAAAAATGAAAGTTTCGGCCAAGATACTTATAACATGATAGGTGTATAATTAATGGACCACTTGGTGGTGGCATGGATGTATATAGTATGTTTATTAACTATATAATATAAAAATACAAAGTGACATGGTAAATGTCAAACTAATCAACTAAGAGTTAAAACTAAAAGATAAGGTTAATATAGTAACAAAAACCTGTCAAAATTCTATTGGTTGAATGTGTTTTGACCTATCCCCACCTTAACCTTTGAATAATCATATTTGGAGCCATTAGAAACCAAATATGAATTTATTATGAAATAATATTTCTATCTTTTCCCAAGGTTCCCCTCACCCCTCTTATAAAAGTGCACTCTACCTTCTCATTTATTTACACCTTCATAGACTTTTGGTTCGACAAAAGTCTGACCGAATACTCTCCAAACTTCACTCAATACAACATATAGGACTTAATTTGGTCATAAATCCCACCTATGGAGCCCTTTTGATCAAATCAAAAGGAAGAACCCGAAGAAGAGGTAATGATTTCACCACCCTTTTCCAAGTTCCTTTCTTCATCCACTTCTTCTCCCTTTTTTGTTACCATTATAAAATAATAACTCCATTATCATATATATACTGTGATGTTATTATAAATATTGTACAACCATATTCAGTATTCTGTCCATCCTTTGAATAACATGTCACCATACGTGCGTATGTACGGCTTACCGTCTCCACGTCGTGGTGTAATTGTTATTCAATATATTATTATTTGGATGGGTATAATAATGATGTGTGACTCATGTAAATAATAAATATAACATGATAATGATTCGTTATATATGATATACTATAAAATTATATATTATTTTAATATCAAAATAATGATATTGTCGCTCGTGCGTACGTACGGACTACCGTCTCCACGAACGCGATGAGATTCATTATCCATCGTATCCATTCAAGTATAATTCTCATTTGATGATTAATAATAGTATTTAAGGACTTGATATCATTCTGTATATGATTAAGATACAACTTAACCATTACAAACATGACTTATGTAACAAAATATATAAAATAAAACGAGTAAGTTAACACCTGAAACGACGATAATTCTAAGATATTATTAACAAAGCAATGTTAAAAGATCATACATGATATCATATTAATGTATATAAATATTGAATAATTTAATAACAGTTATTTCACCATTATACAGGAGGTTAACCTATCCCACCCAAGGGAAAGTACAAGGTAAGGGTTTATTTCGCAATCTCTTCATTATCCGAGGTTATTTATATATAATAATCTACTGGGATTTATTTATCATCCACATCCATGTTTCTTCGAAATGTATTTTAAAACATTTTTACTATTTACAAATAATATGGGTTAAATTAATTTATGCTCTTATGTGTATTTAAAGGAATCTTTCCGTTGTTTTCCAAACAAGGCTCTTTTTACCTTTCGACAAATTTAAGGTAAGAATGTTTTTTTCAACTTATACAGAGGGTGCGGCTATTTACCAGTGTTAAAAAATCGTCAATGCTTCCCTTTCAAGACTATAAGAATATTTTCAAATTACATGTTTTATTTTATAATTATGTGACTTTTAAAAGATTTCAAAATGAATATTTTATGAATTTTTGAAAGGTACTCTTTATCAAGATCATAGTTGTAAATGTTTTAAAGATATATCTTTCTAAATATTTTTAATTAATGTCCATGTTTTCAAAATGATTTTAAGGATTTATTTATATGGACATGAAGGTTTTGAAATGATATTTCCTTTCAAAAGTTTCAAAGTGGTATGGGACACTTTGATTCAAAAATCTCTTTTAAATTACTTCCTTTATAAATGTGTGACTTTTCAATGATTTTGAGAAAAGAGATATTTCTCTCAAATAGTTTTGATTTCATCTATGTAAACATCATTTTATGGATTTTAAGCTTATTTGAAGTTGATTTATTATGATACAAAACTTCAATATTGTATTGAAGTTTGTGTGATATGTTTGACTGTGGATGTGTTATTTTTATACCATTCATGGTTTATGGTGAAAGTATTGACATTTCTTATGCTTGTTTTAATACTAATGTTTATGTTATGTTTAAACCTTTTCATATGGGAATGAATTGGACTTAATATGTGACGGGTGGAGCCCGCTATAGCTCCTCGATGCATCGGTAGGTCTAATGAGACAAACTAGTATCTTGGCACAAGGCCTTGACAAAATCTTATTTGTAGTCTTGGAATGAGGCCTTCGCTATGTGGTTATGATAGTCTGGCATTTTGAATTCCATCATTATGAAAGTGGTTATTGATATTTCATGTTATTATTCTATTAGTAGAATATCCATGTGAATTAGTAAATGGCATTAATTAATTTTATTTTTTCCATACTATGTTGAAGTTCAAGTTTAAAAGGATTTTGTTTTAGTTATACATTGCCTTAAATGTTTATTCTTATTTATGAAAGTTTCCTCTATATTCTTATCCTTACTGGGCTTTTGAGGTCACCCCTTTTCTATGTTTTTTTTTCCCAGGGTATGAAGAAGTAAATTATGAATGACCTGCAGGGATAATATGTGGAATATGAGTGTGGAATATGATGAAAAGATGTTGTTGTAGTTTTCACATTATGATGTAATGTAAAACATTATGAATATATATCTAGTGTTTCCAAGTCTACTAAAACAACCGGTCTTTCGATACTTGATCTTTCTTGTGATCATGCCAATGTTATGTAATAATGCACCGACTCTGGGTCACGGGGGTCGGGGTGTTACAATTTTTGATAGAATAATATCTGGACCCCTTGTCTAGGAGCAAGCGATTGAGATATTATAAATTGTACTAACTTAATTTCTTGTTATTCTGAGTGAGGAGGGTACCAAGGTACTATTCTATGGAAGTCACATAGAGGACCGAAGGCTTCCATGATATGGTTGAAATCAGAACCAGAGTCTATAGTTGATAATTCTTGATGTGTTATGACACTCTTCATCCCACTTGTAGATGAAAATTTATTCATGAGCCCAGAAAATTGATTACACATGTTGGAGATATTCAAAAAAAATCAAGATATATAGGCTCGGTGGCCTTAAAGATGTAATTTCCTCAAAATAATTCTCAATGTAGGAATCTAGTTGATGGACTTGATATTCTGTAGTTCAATATCAATGAATTTGTAACTAAATACAATGCTAAGAAACATCCTAGTGGAAATCATGAAGGAAAACATCAAAGGTTTCATCTTTAGAATCCTGGAGTGGAGGAAGCATAAAATATTTTTAAGATCTCAAATATGGTCCTAATGCTAGTGGGATTTGACCACCAAGTCAACTACATAGTATTCCAATAGCATTCTAGGGATCGGTTTGAAGATGTGGTGAATGGCTAGCTGATATGTGGCTCTTGAATTATTCAAACTAAAATGAATGGCCTAATATTAAAAGGTCCCTTGTGGTGCTATTAATGTAGTAGACTCAACAACTTCTGGCACCATTAGTATCTAGTTGTATCATTAATATCCATCAATGAAAGAGAGGGACTAGACCCCAACTATTTCTTTGATCAACCTCTCCATCAATATGATGGGAAAATAATCTTTCAAAATTTTGAATTTGAGATCCTAGTAGTCAATAAATAGTATGATATATCCTTTATTCTTCCGGAATAGAATTATTTTGGCTAGCCCCTTGGGGTAATGAACATCCTTGATGAAACTAGCTATTGTGATCTTATCATCTTTGGCCTCGACCATGGCACCATGGGATGGATTCATTTTCTTGGGAGGCTACTTGAACATGTTATCACTCATTGGGAAACCAATACAATGTATTATGAACAGAGGTTCTAGTCTCATAATATCATTATAACACTAGGAAAATACATCACAATGTTCCTTCAAGATATCCTTGTACTTTCATTGTAACTCTGTAGGTAGGAATGATCTGATTGGGGTCGACCTCAAATTTTTCATTGTGACGAGGTTCTCCCAAACCAAATCATCCATGGTGGTAGAGACACCCTCTTCAAATTAATGATTATTATCCTTAAAATCTTAATCATCTTCTCAGGATGGAAGATAAATTTTGGGAGATAGTTCATCTATGATGATTGATTCAGGAGGAACACTAGATCCAACATGGGTGTATGTGGAATCCTCACTAGTAGATTCATAATATGATAAGACAATGATGATAAAAGTTTTTGAGCTGATTCTATCAGGCCTTCAACAACATGGTCCAGTCATGATGTGAAGCCTATGGTGGTGGGTCGTCTTATGCCGGTTTAACCTGTCTCAGAGGAACAATCGGGTTTGAAAAAAAGTTATAGCCATACAGAAGATGACTTGATACCTTAAAAGGGTCGGGGATTCTGATATTACCCTTGAATGACCAGTGTAGGAGTATTAGATAATCTTGCATCCTTTTTATTATATAGGGACACAATTCCCCCTTCTCCTAGAAATGAAAAAGAAATTTCCCATATTTTATATTGTAGCTTCCAACTGTTGAATCAATAGGATGAAAGAATCATCCAATTCTATACATAGGATGGACGTAATAGAGGTATTCTCAAACTCGTTGGTTAGATCCTTCTTTTACATTCAATTTTAATATCCATCATCTCTATGAAAATATTCCCATGAGTCAATGAGAGATGAATCACATTGGAGTATTCCCACTCGATAATTGAGGGAGTACTTGAGGCATTGGTGATATGAGGAGGGGACCGATGCATGCCTATGAAGCTACGGACTAGCCCTCAATTAACATTTGGGAGTATCCTATAATAATAAAATTAATTCAGTATTTCACATCAATCATTCAAATTGAATATTCAACCATAATATTTCACATTGTCTCTACTTCATCTGGTCATAAACCTGAATCTTTAGGTAAAATTGACTAAGATCTACTTGAAGTATTTATAAATTGCGGAGCATATGGGTAAGGATGAGATTTATCCAAAAATCTATATCCTCAAAACAACAACAGACAACCACGCAGTTATACTATACTACGATGTATAATGGGTGATGGTTTCCCTTTATAAGGGATCTATTATCTTCGTAGTATAATGAGATGATGGCTGGGTATTCTTCATTCAAGACCTCTTTGGTATAGGAGGCCTATATGGATTATACCTCTATTTTGAACTGAATGTGGATTTTCAAGGCTTATGTGAGGGCCTCACACATTTATTCTTATAGATGAAGTTACCGAGGGATTGAATTCTTTGCTGGTTTTCTCGTGAGGTTATTCAACAAATCGTACTACCATTCCAAATGCATATTGCTACCCATCCGGTATTGATGTTTGGCAGTAGGCTTGGCATTCACTTTTATGTGAATTAAAAGATTCTATATAGTGCTGAAAATTTCATTATATTAATTTGAATACCTCCCCAGAATAACTACTCACTAAAAGTTGACTATATAAGGCCTATATTTAGTTAGATGTAGCTGATCATGATGTAGATACATCTATTTTCCCTACTCAATTAGCTTATTCAGCTTGGGAGGAATGTATAATAAAGAAGGCTATGTGTACTATGCATGATGGGATCTACAAAAAACCTTATATCTAGTCTCAGTAGAATGCCTGGTTTGGTTTGAATCACTTGCCAGATTATTCCATTGGTTTTCATGTCCCGAAATTATTCTTCGACTATATTGACAAAAGAGACAATGAGTAGTTGACTGATATTCCTCTTCATCATGAACCAATAAGGATATACAAAATCAATGGTATTTATAGAGTAATACCCAGGGTCATCATCATATAATTTATCGAATAATAGGAAAAACATCGGGGTGTTTCTTATCTCTAAAGGCCAGAAATCACTGAGTGTGTGAGACGAATTTGGAACTGATGTGTAAATTTTCATTCCATATCACCATTGATGCCTACATTTATGAGATGTATGAGGATATGATGTGGATGTAGAGGCATCAATAGGATAATTAGAAATGAATTTTAGTTGTTTGGGGTGGCCTAATAGAAAATGAATGATTACATGGAAGAGTCTAATTTTAATATGATCTAACCAGTCATAATAATTCTAAGTCATGAAATTTGAAACATGTCTCATTCATCAAAACCATTGCAGTAATTTTCTGTCTCATCAGAGATCTATGCCACTTGTTTCAGGTCATGGCCTAACATGAAGACATCATTTCCCACTTGGTCCCAGATCCAATCCTTGAACACATGGATTTTTTTATTGTATTTTGAAGGGTCATGTGGTAGGAGATATGGTCAGGGTGATCAGTGAGCACAAATTCATGTGGCTTCATGCACTCTATTTCATATCCCCCAGTTCCAAGGAACTATGGAAATAATTAAAAACATGTGTATCTTTTAATGAATATGTTCTGTTTCCCCTATACAGGAAATTAAATATGGGACTATGGCCATGAGGAGGGGCGAGAGCCTACCGAGGGGCTGGATCCTTATTCTCTTGAATTAGTGGTCATGCTTGTCGAAGAGGTGCCTGCTGATTCTATATTGGGAGAGGATGCGCATGATGACTCTCCTACACTCAGTGAGGCTATTCTTGGTGAGGTTCTACGGGTAATTGATCTAGAGGCTCTAGATCCTCCACCTTCTCTATAACATCTGTATCTCCCTTGGAATCTCTTATTTCATGGGTTGAGAGAGGAAATGGTTGCAGCTTATTAGCTTTAAACATGGATTCCTCTAGGCATTGGTCTTTGTGAATGAAATCTAGGAATCCACCTGCGATTTTATGATTCATGAGGGAATATAAATTTTAGTATTGATGTTACCAATTCCCATTATTATCTATTGATCTTGTGTGGGTGACATATTGAGTGAATATGTGAGACCTTTCCATCAGGTGAAAAAAGTCTGCGACGATCATGTTAGGTATTTTCCTACACTTAAAGAGGTGGGAAATCATTAACATGTTTTTGTTGAAATGAACTGGTAGAGAAACATCGTTCAGAGGTCTTCCTGACAAGAAAAATACTCAAAAGGTAATTGTTTGTACAAATCAAATACATGGCATTTCAATGTCTGTATGAAAAATCTGACCATGGTAGACTCTTACCGCTCTATGGTTCCCAAGATGGGTCCACACAATTAGATGAATTCATCCAGATACTATATTTGTTCAATATTTATGTTGAAGTGGGTGAAGGATGGATTCCTTAAATCTAGGGGTTCTCAAATTCCATCCACCCGTGCCAGATATAGTTTTCTATCAGGGGGGATTTCCACTTGTCGTGTCTATAGGGCTTTAAGGTGAGTGGTGAGAGAAACTATTTGATCACATTGGTGGGATTCCTATCTTTATGATGATCCTTGACCACTAATGTTTTGAACATTTCATTAACTTACTAGGATGGATTAGTACCTTGTGACATAGCATAGTGAGTGGCCTTATACGAGTCTAGAGGTATGTTATTACACTACTCAGGCGAATTCGGAGATAAAAACCATTTTCATTTTCCATAAACAATATTCTCTTCCCTATCAGGATGCAATGGATTTTTGTGCTCAATGGGGAGAAACTGGAGGAGGAGTTGTGGATACCCCAATTTCACAAGTGGAAGAATAATATGATCATGTCGAGGAGTGTCAAAATCATAGTGCCCCTCAATAAGGATCTCATCGATGATACAAAAATTATCTATGAAATTTTATTGTAAGGAAATGATAGGGAGATCAACCTTTTTATTTTTTACAACATCATATTGATCATATTTCTTATAGTACACTATTTTTCTTTACCCATACTGGTATCTCGACTGGTGGACAATTATATTGAGGGATCCCCATGGCAGTGTGTCTGTCATTGACGGTGAGTGCAAAAACTGGTGTGAAGGTCCACCTGGTACTACGTTTCCCATTGGGGTGGGTTTTCTCTGCGATACCCAAATCCAATTTCCCCATCATTGATTATCTCATGGGAAAACATTTCCACTATAACAATACGAGGAGGAATGTCCTCAATATTATCATGTAGGTAGGGCTTCCATTTGTTTGTGCAGAAGTGGATAGAAATGTATTATTCCCATCCCTAGATCTACAGAAGAAGAGATGACGCATCAATTATTCCATAAAGCACTTTGATGTTCTGAACACATATTTGTTGGAGTTTCTGGTGGTACCTGGCTGACACAGGGTGATGATCTACTTGGAGCACTTTCAAATAAACCCTACGACACTACATATCAATTTCATCAAAATGCTATTGACTCCTTAGGTATTAAAAATAATAAACATAGAGGGGATAAAACATCATCTAAATAGTCTGATAGAATCATGTGACTTGGTCCTTTGTGAGGTAATATAGGATTTAAAATATGGGATTTGTGTTCAGTAAAAAAACGGCTGACAACTAATCAGTGACCAGAGTGTCCCAGAGGATTAGATTTTGAAAAGAAGGGTTTGACTCTTGGTTGGTGAATTATTCGATCGGTTCTATCCTAGAAACTTGCAGAATCACTTATATGGATCAGTGCAGTGGTTGGATGGTTGGAGGAATATTCATTACACATGCTGACTAATTGATGCATGTTGGTTCATCTCACAACTCTATACTAACATCATCATAATGTCCCTATAGGACTGGGTATTAACCAACTCCACATTTTTTAGTGTATAGGCAATCATATATGGGTCTACCAGATTTTATTCTTCTATCAAATTCGAAAATAACTCTTTGTGTTCTTAAGTATATGCAAATAATGAAACTAATGATGATATGGATGACTACACCATGAGACCCTGGAAAGGATCCAATTCTTCCTCCACTTTATTGTACATACAAATGAAATCACTAATTTTGTGTCTATCACCTTCTAGGATGGAAAATTTTACCTTTCGGGTTCCTTCCCCAGACTCTGATATATATTTCTAGGGTTAAGGTTATATCATTGAATCACATTCTACCTCAAAATCCATGAAATCACTAAGATTGAAAATGACTTGGTGCTTCGTTGAATTTTTCCTTTATCAATGACGGTTTTACCTTCATCCCCAAGATGGTTCTTTAGGTCTGAGGAGTTCTTTGGCACATGGAGAACCTACATAGAGGTGGAGAATGGAATGGAGAGAACATACACCTTTATTTATTGTAATATATGGAGATTATCATTATCGAATGTTGTTGGAGCAAGGAGGACCTCCGCTTGGATAACCATAGGAGTGGGGATGGAATCCACTATGACATTTTATGTAGTTGGGGGAACCTCTTATTTGGTCACCAGGAACATGGGGAGGAACGCCATGATGGGTTTTTGAGTGGGGAGGACCTCCTCTTTTGTGGGTTGAAGTGTGAGGAGGGACTTCACACTGATCAAACTAGACATGGGTATGACCTCCATTATGAGAAGCATTAGTATGAGGAGGGACTCATTATTGGTTACTAGATGCATGATGAGGACCTATGATTTGGATAGTAAAAACATACAGACATTATTAGTGTTGACCATTTAAGGAGTGGGTATGACCTCTACTCTGATCGATGGGAACATGGATAGGACCTCCATGATGATTTTTGATGATGTGGGGAAGACACCCAATTGGATTAGTACTAGAGCATGGAATAACACTGCTCGATATAGGACTAGAGCAAGGTGGACCATAGAATTTGTGGTTTGTTAGATGGGGAGGACCTTTATATTGATAACCATAAGAATGGGGATGACCTCCACACTGGATATTGATGAATCAGGTAGGGCCTCCACATTGATCGATACTAGGAACATGTGGAGGACATCCATGTTAATTGTGAAAATGGAAAGGCCCTCTTATTTTTTATAGATAGTAGGAGGATGACCTTCAAACTAGATATCATCATCATGGGTCAAGCCTTAATGGATTATAGAAATTCTAGTGGTCGATAGAGTCAACTAATCCTACGTATAGGGCCACTCAAGTAGCGATTCAAACTGGGCATTGATGAGTCTCTACTAAGAAGTATCATGGATCTGGTGGTATGTGCCGATTGTGGCAGAAGAAACTGGAGCTGTAGAAGATGACTCCCCTTTTTGGTCATCCTTATGAGTTATTAATGATGATAGCATTTGGTGGTATAGACAGGGGTTTGTAGAGCATGTGTATAGTTCACCTATTCCTTTTCCGTATGGACTGGTCATTGTTGGTGCTGAAAAAGCACGAGAGACCTACTTGGTGGATCTGAAGGAGTAGTCATTGTCGGGGGGACTCGTGCATCGCCACCTCCTTAGTGTAGGGGATAGATTTATATGATCACTCCATGGATATGCATCCAAAGAAATTCGATGTTGGAGTGTTGAGAAGCAGTTCCATGTGCAACCCTTGGGGGAGGTACTGTCAATGTGTTCAGAAGACACCAGGTCATGGTAGACCATGTCCCTCAGTGGAATGACTCCCTATTGATCATGTAGTCTTACAATGTCATTTATCACCATTTTCAAAAGTATCTACAAAGGTAAGATGGGGTGTGGGCACCTAGTAGCCGTAGTTTCATCTGATGTCATGGTGGAGGTGGAGTTATAAGGGATTTCCAGGGGGATATTTCTCCCTCCCCCATATCAACAAGCATTGGGTGTCCAGTTACATACATCATTGGTCCTACAATGTAAGAGGATTTAGCTATCAGTATAGATACAAGTAATGTAATCTCCAATTCCCCACCTTCATCCAATATTTAATGGTTTTAGAGAGAGATCTATGGTGACAATATCACAGACTAGAATTCCAAAAGATTAATTATGGTAATTTATAGTGAGTTTCATGTCGGGCCCACTTTTTTATTAGTGGGTCCTTGTACCGAATGGATGGATTCAGTGACATGATAATATAATGATGTCTCAAATACTAATAGTCTTTATGTTCAGGATAAGAGTGTCACATTGGGTTCTCCATTTTTATCAATGTCCTGATGCCTACGGTGTTTATATATAATAAATGATCTGATGTCCAACATGGAAAATCCCAATGGTTGAAGGAGAAAATATTCATATTGGGTTTATCCTTCAGGTTTATAACTCTTTCACTAGGGTACGCCACCCACGTGTTAATGTGCACCAGCATCCCAATTATTTCCCTATATTCCCTCTTTCCAAAGGTATGCAGATTTCATCACAAACAATGGAAATGACAGCTCCTTGATCAATATGGGATGATGGGATGTTGGTTCCCTAATTTTTGGATACCTTCTCGGAATTATTTTTGTAGTTCGGGTCTCCCTTAGAGAGTTATGTCATGTTACTGGAACTCATTCTCAATTTAATATCCTTTTGGATATGGGTTAATTATGCTGCTTTAATATGAACATTCCAAAGGGTCTTGATAAGGTGGTAACATTTTTTATGAGTGTATCCTCATTGGGCATCACTATCATGTATATATTCTAAGAAAATTGGTCACCAGTATCTTCCTCATAGAATGGAATCTCTTGAAGGCATCTTTAGGAATGAAACCAAAAGAATCTAATGCCAAATCCATATCTTCAAAGGCTTTTATCTTAGGAATTTCATGTATTGTATGGGGTATCTAATGATGTGGGAAATAATATTTCAAATCTGTAACCTTAGGAATTCCATGTTTAACATGGGTATTCATTATGAGACATGTCGTGAGTCTAATGTCTTATAAATATGGAATGAGTCTAATAAGAACGCACTGTGGAGGTGGATCAGGAAGGTACATACATAGGAGGGGAACCTTGGTTTATCATTTTCCAGTACTGAACCTTGAGGGAGGCATCCTATATTAAATGACTACAATTTAGGTATCAAAGCCTATTTATTTAGATGTCACAGTTTAAGGTCGTGTGACAGGACTTATCCTCTCTGTTTAACATCATGTGGAAAGGATGCTCACACAGTGAAATGAGCATCTGTGAGGGACGGTATGGAGACTATATATGTAATCTTATCATTAGAAGTGTATTTATCTTGGTTGGATCATGTGGGGATTATGCATGGGAGTTCCCTAATAGACTTAGAAGGGATGTGGTCTCCTAGGTAAGTGGCATGATCTTACCAAGATGTAGCAGACCGAGGAATATATTGATGGATGTGGATAGAGTGTTAGATCTGGACCATAGGGAGGCTTCCTACATATCGTAGTTGGTTACGAATCCAATGACACATAGACCATAAAGTTGTTTTGAGGATTACATGTGGGAGATTTCTATCTAGTTAGGGCTTATGCATTGAATTTTACCATTGGTGGAGTCTGGATAGTTGTCGGGGCGTACACTCAAGATGATTCCTATAGGTGGAGGTGTATGGGTTTCATGGTCTCTAATAACCTATAATCCAAGATGATTCATGCACTTTGGAAAAAACAAGATGAAGTAGTAGACCTAACCCTTGTGTCATTAAAGTTATGCCAACTAGATATGATGTGGGGCTGGTGGAATGAATATTCCTAAGGTGGATCTCATTCCATGTGAGGAGGATATCATTCCTTATGATCCATACATGGATCATCATGTGAAGGGTGTGTTGGGATTATATATGGAAGCTATCTGGTATGGAATGTCTATGTAGAGCTTATGCATGAATGTTGACCAGTGTGGAAGGTTTGTCTACCATTGCAGGAGGAGGTGGCATCCCATTCTAAGCTTACATTGGGAATCCCATGAAAATGGTGTGGGGTAATACTATATTTTAATTTAATGTGATTTGGATATTGGTTCTAGGATGTTATATGTCATGCAGGGTAGACATGGGGGCCTCACTCCTTACTACTTGGGCTTACATCATCATCGCGCATGCACCCTAGGGTGAGGCATGGTTTCGACAATGCCAGGTTATAATAGTGTGAATGGGTGGGAAATCACGATGTCCATTGTTTACACCTATGTTTAGAAGAAAAAATCATTAGCACAAATTTCTTGAGAAGAAATAGGTATGGAAAAGTAGGCACTGAAGGCATATGGGACACCTCATGAGGGACCATTAAATTGAAATCTTCAAGCTTAGAGGATTGTGAAAAAAAAGTGTGGGAAATCTGTGGGGTTTGGGATGAAATGGGTCTCAAACATGGTGTGTTGACAGAGACAAGCTATGGAGCTTCAAAGAAGTGGTCCACCCAAGACAGGGTGCTTGCGTGTAAGCCTAGGGATTGTGCACATCTTGGGGGGCATTTCATGCAAGGTCGAGGTTGCGAATAAGGGTATCCCTTTTGTTCCATAGAATTTGATTTAAAAAGGCTAGGCAAGGATTACCAAACATTGAGTCCACTAAAGGGAGGACCCCCCGGGAACCTATCTTTCAATATTTCTACCGTGAGAGTTCCATGCTTTCATGATGTCGTGCAAGATCTGTCTTACATTAAATTGAGTGAAATTTTATCGTACGAAAGATCACCATGAAGAAGGGGGTGAGAATGTAGATATATCCAAGATATTAAGTGATGCAATAGAATATTTTAGTCATATAAGCTGGATCCTTCTCATTTTCATCCTTAGTTGTGGTGAAAAATCGTGCAAAGGGATGGTTGTCGTCGTATTTGGCATGAAAGAATATTTTGCACATTTGGTTTTCCCGCTCGCAATGTGGACATACTTCACATTCACACCATATTCGTTTGAGTGGACATTGTGATAATAATACAAAATATATAATATTTATCATGCATTATTATTTCAGGTGGATTTAAATCATGAGCATCCTCCTTGAAACCTTTGTGCACTATCCTTCATATTCTCGAAATGCTTCGTTGAGTCAAAGGATGGATTTGATTTTTCCAATAATAGATATTTGTGGATTCATGAATAATTCTAACACAATAATCATATTGATGATCAGGTTTTTATAATAACACTATCAATTTATAGAAATCCATTAAACACCCAGTTTTCATGAATACCTAATGAATGATTGGGTTACTCCAGCAATATAGATAGATCCTCCTCTATGAGTGTTTAGAAATATTCTGAAAAAAATTTAGATCACCTTTTCAAGAAACAAAACATTTTAAGAAACCTTTTAAATGAAAATAACACATATAATCGATTCTTTATCACTGAATGTATTTCCATTAAAACGTTCTTCTAAAAAACACAAAATGCTTACAAAATAGACATTTTAAATTTATTTTACAAACTACATTCAGTCTCAACATAATATTCTTTCATGATATTAAAAATACTCATCGCACGCTTATTCTTATTTTATTCAAAATATTCTATATCCCTCTATATGTATTCGATGAACTTTTATATACACAAAACTGCAATTATATTTCAAATCCTTTTCTAATATACAACAAAATGAAATATTTTAGAAGTAACAATACTACTAATATAAAAACAATGATCACATAACCATTGTTATCAAAAAAATTATTTAATGAAAAATTCACAAAAAAATTTCAAATGGATCATTCCTATGTATCTTTTCATATAGAATTACAAACAACCATTGTTGAAATGAATTAGTTAAAAATATATTGGTACTAATCCATATTTATTAACTATTCAAAACTAATATACAAAAAAAATTGTTTTAAAATTTTCCAATTATGAATATTGATATATTATTTTCATTTAACTAAATAAACAAAACATTCAACTCTAATTTAACCTACTTGTGGAATAAAAAACATAATTAAATTCTAAAAAGATTAGGGAACTTGGTATCTTTGTACATTGACATTATACAAACTAATCATGAATCACAACATGGTTATCATGTGATTATGTATGTTAAGAATCAGCATAACTATCAATGTTTTTGTTCAATGACCAACTAATTTTACTTGGATCACATGTAAAATAAAAAAAATATTAATAAAACATTTCATTTATTTTTGATCAATTTTTTTGAAACAAAACGAGCCATGAGTTGGTCACCAAACACATAATTCAAAAAAATCTATTAAAAGTAAAAGATATACAGTTTACACATGAGGTGTTAAGGGGATTTCCCAATTAGAAAATTGAAAGTGGTTACATGTAGACAAAAAAACTTATGAAAAAAATGGAAATTAAAAAGGATCTGTTAAATTTAAATAAATTTCATCCTTTATGATTAGTATCAACAAAAAACCATTATGCTTATTATAATCCCAAAAGAAAATTTAGAATCCATGGTCTCCCTTACAAGAGATTTATCCCTTATGCTCGCATTGTTTCGATTTCATTTCATTTCCAATATGTTTTCCAAAAGATCATAAAGTAAACATGGTCACAAATCAACTACTCCATAACAGATCATATGATCAATATTTTTTAGTCTTTTACCCAAATTACAAATATGTAAAAGAGGTCTCGAAACTATTCATCATACTAAATCCCATATAGAAAATTATTTTTTACGCACTATTAATTGAGAAAACCAGTAAATAGAATCTAACCATTCCTGTGAAAAATACAATACAAAATAATCCTAACTGTTGGATAAATAACATCCAATTCTCCATCAAGAAGTAGTAGTGAACCAAATATCCAAACCATCATATGAAAATATCATACAACACCCAAAAAATTACAATAACACGTTATTTTACACTGTTTGATGAAGAATCCTATACCTATAGCCTAATAAAAAAATATCCATATTTCTAGAAGTTTCCAAAAATTGAAATGACTACCTCTCCATGTGGACACGTCAATAATTAATTCATCGTCTCCATGTTTTGTCCCATTTCAGATAGGTTGTGTGCTGAAATTACCTACCAATAGCATCTTACTTTCAAACAAAAAATCACCTTATCCAAATAAGGTATCTATTCCAAGATAACACTAGATCCTGTAGAGAATTTGTTTTTCATGTTAGTGAACAAGTTAGTGGATTAAAATTCTTCTCAAGATGTTCACAGTTGGTAATCACCAATATGGGGGATTATGAAAAAAGACCCACTAATAGGAATTCCACATGTTATTGTGTCTTCATATATTCCTATATATGATAATGTGTAATGGTCCTTAGACTTTTAATTTATTATTAATGTGAGTTAAAACTCATACACTTATATATATTTTGTAATCTATAATTATATAGTTTATAGAGATGTTAGATACATTGGATGCATCCTGACTGATGTGTTATTATTGAATAAGTCAAAGAATGATTTCTCCCTTCCATATTTATTGATGTTTTCATCTTGGAAAATTGATTGGAATAAAACCACTACAATATATTCCCTATCCATGGTGCAATAATACCTTTATTTCATATATCTAATGAAAGACGTGTTGCATTTATTGGTTGATGACAGATATATGAAACCTTCTTGACGAGATATTGTGACAAAGTGATTATATTATACAATAATAATTCATATGTGGTTGTTTATGTTATGATATTAAGTTATTTCTATTGGGTACCCTAGATAATTATTATATAGTAATATCTGATGTTCGGAAAGCATTCCTAATTCATAGGAGAATGAATTCTAGAGTGTGACAAAGTATGTTTTTTCATTGATATTTATTAAATTGTATTTGAATTTAATTATTGGAATAAATATTATTCTCTATATAGAGGTATAATTTTTTCACTTTTTATTGATATCAAATATTCACTATGTAATATAAAATTATTCATTCATTAATAAATAATTTTTCTTTATTAAAAGTGGATTTAATAAATATTAACTAACAAGTTTGTGAATAAATTGTTTATTTTTTCTATTGATGAATAAAATATTTAACTACATAATTAGTATGGTACTCAATAAATTCAAAGGAGTTGTAGCGGATCAAGGTCATTTCCATTGATAAATATCTATTTACATGTTGGTAAATCATATTTATAATTGTATGAGTCGGTGTATACCATAATACAATAATAAAAATATTATTATTATTATAATATGGGATGTGGTTTAATAATGATTATAACATTATTTATGGTTCAGTAATAAATTAATTTTTTTTAACCTAAAGCTTATCTCATTAATTTAATTGTTATGTCAATTGTGTAGGGTTAATTGTGATTTTTTAATCATTACCAACAACTGAATTCTATCTCCATTTATCTTCCTCTCTTCCACTCAATAATGTAAAGCAC
This sequence comes from Viscum album, assembly GCA_963277665.1. NCBI lineage: Eukaryota > Viridiplantae > Streptophyta > Magnoliopsida > Santalales > Viscaceae > Viscum > Viscum album. The sequence continues at coordinate 1,358,832,050 of OY728162.1, read as the reverse complement.
TAGAAGGGGTTCTTCATAAATGATGGAACCATATGAGATCAACATGAATAATAAAAGGCAATTGATTTACCTTTCTAGAACCTATAAATCAATTGGTATTACTCATATATTGAAGGAGAATGTGTAGATACCATCTATAGGGATTCTACACATGGATGATCTTAACAGAAAAAAGGTAAATTAGAATGTTTTTTCAGAAGATCAACATCATCATCGTCAAAAGTTCTTATTGTGAGGTAACCATTAATCCTTATATTAAACAAATTAATTACAAATTTAACTTTTAAGGATCCTCTCTAGGTTCTTGGAATTATTGATGTTAATATTCGATGGAAAATTCATTATTCCTAACATTCATGTTAGGTACAATATTAATAATAATCCATAAAATAAATAACATCATATTTTTTTACGCACCTGTTGATGCTCTTTTTCGTCACAGAGTCCAAAAGAATGGAAAGGGAAATGACTTAGCACATATTGATTCATCCTTTAAAGAAAACCTCAAAAATCGACAAAGGCATGAACAAGGCTTCAAATGAACATGTGTCGCGCAAGTTCCATCACTGTCATTCAAGTCCACTTGCATGACGCATAATGGTCATGCAAGTGACTTGCGTTGCATAAGTTATAATTGCCCGGGGTCTTCTCCATCCTGTAAATAGACCCTCTGGGCCCCCCATTTTGAAAATAATTTTTCTTGAATTCAAATTTAGAGCTCTGAACGCCCAAGTCTCTTCTTCAGGTCTTCCGAACACTTCTAAGGCAATTCTTTACCTAGAATGGAAGGTCTAAACAAGAGGAGTAAGGTCTAACTGTTAGAATTCACTAACACTTGCGCACCTAAGGTGTTTTACCCTTAAGGGAAATGATCATACTTGAGAACCACCCTACTTCCTCACCAAAACTTGTGCGCCACTCTTTTGGAAGTACCTCAAGATAATTCTAAAGGCACTGGTCAAGGGTCGCCCAAGTATTACCATGCTGGTTTACAAACGCGCAAGTACCCATGTTTTGCACAGATATACCTGTGCGACCAGGACATGCGTGCCCACACAGTACTTGCGCACCTTCAAGGAATTGCACGCCCCTGCCTTTTTGGGTGCCTTTCATTCCCATTTAACCCCTCTTATGTCGTTCCACCTCTCCTATTAAAGATTCAATCTTCAAGACACTCTTCAAATCCATTTATGGCATGATTTCATGATTTGGATTCCTTATCTGAAAGGTACTATGTGGAACATTTCTCAAAACCTAGTGATTTTAACATCTTTATATCACTAAATATTGATATTTCATTCATTAAACCTCATCCTTTAAGATGAGAGAACCCCTTAATATGGGAATCCTCTTCAGGAGTAATCCCCGGTCATAATTTTCAAATATGGGCATCCTCCATAGGAGTAAGCCACATGTCCTCTTTAACCTGGGCCTCCTTTTTAGAAATAATCCCCAGTCATAATTCTCAAGTCCCTTAACCCAAGCCTCCTTTTCAGGATTAAGTCCCAGTTATAGTTCCCAAAAATGTGCATCCTCCTTAGGAGTAAGCCCCAACCATAATTCGCTTAACCTGGGTTTCCTTTTCAGGAGTAAGTCCCAGTCATAATTCCCATTAATTTTCAGCATCCTCCTCAGGAATAAGTCCCAAGTCCCCATTTACCTGGGCCTCCTTTTCAAGAATAATCCCCAGTAATACTTCTCAAGACTGTGCATCCTCTTTAGGAGTATGCCCCAAGTCCTTTAACCAGTCCTAATTTACCTTTGATCTGGGATTCCTTCTCAGGAGTAAAACCCAATCATAAGTCCTCTCCTAATTTGGGCCTCCTTTTCAGGAGTAAGCCCCAAGATTAGAGTATTCAAATCTCCATGAAGCACATATACCTTTATGGACCACGTTCCTGGATTTCTTCCCTGAAGTAAATACTAATCTTCATTTATCTAGGTAGTCATGCATACATAAGACCCACATTATTTCTTATGATTGCATGTTTCTTGGAAACATTGTCTGGTTTTTACCAATACCTCTTGTTTCTCACTCCGAGCATGACTCACATGAGCTTAGAGTGTAAAAGTAATTATGACATACTTCATTGAACCATCAAGCATAAACATCATACTCCCTTACACGAACTACGTGGGTTCTGATTCCTTTTCTAAAAAAATGATACGTAGGTATCCCATCTGCGGGTTCGATCCCAACTCTGAAATAATCCATGTCATTCTGAATGACAATAAACTTCAAGTGCCCCACTGAGTGGCCTTAAAACCTGAATGGTCATCATAATGACCAAGAGACTTCTATATAAATGTTTCGAAGGATACCATTGACAAAGAATCTCTAAAAAATACAGATGATACTCTATCGATGAAGAACCTCGAATACATATAAAATATTCTCAAAATTTCTTAAATATAAATAATTTATTGTCAGATCTAAAGGAAAACTCATTTTATACTTGGTAATGTAATAAGGATTCACGAACATAACTTAAATCTATAAAGAGAGTCCCGGAGTAGACAATAATTCCCCTAAAAAGGTGTGATGAGTCTGACCTCCCATCCTCTCGACCAATGAAAATTCATAAACCTCATCAGTCCACAAACTAATGAGCGCCTGCCATTGAAAAGTAGGTCCAAATGGATGTGAAATCATTGGATATTTCCAGTTCTATGAACAAACCCGTTAGAAACCAATTGTAATTTTTGGACCTTCAATGAAGGAGGTCATCCCCAAATTCAGAGGGAAACAAAAAATGGTGAACCCGGCGTGAATCCTTAACCAAGTTAAAATGATGTTTTGCTTATTTGTTAGGCCCTTATTTAAAACTCAATGAGAGGGCCAACAAAAACAATCATTGACATATGTGATCATCCAAAAGTTGTAGTGGATGAATTTATCTTTATTACATATGTTATATCAAATAGGCACTCTTTTCCAAGATTTTCTGCATTCTAAGAAATGGATGCTCTAAAGTTCACACCTTCAAAATAGAACACTTCCACCTGATAGATCTGAGAAAGAACAAATTCGGCAACGTGTGGTAAATTTTACTCTTTATGATAGCCCAGATCACTTAGAGAAAATTCTCTACAAATGTGGTTTTGATGGAGTTCTCTTCAGATGCATTGATGGGGAAGAGACAATGGCTGTCATGAAAGAAGTGCATGCAGGAATCTGTGGTACCCACCAGTCTGGACATTGACTATCTGATCATATTCGAATTCTTGGAATCTTTTGGCCTTCAATGATACAAGATTGTGTTGATTTCACAAAGAAGTTTCATTCATGCCATGTACATGACAATTTCATTCATCAACCTCCAGAGATTCTTCATACAGCTAAATACTCATGGCCATTTTCCACATGGGGAATGGATGTGGTGGGACCTTACCCTTTAGCTACGGCGAAGCAGTTTAAGTATATTCTTACTGCTACTGATTTTTTTTCCAAACGGGCAGAGGTAATACCTCTCAAAGAAGTAAGTTCTAAATGTATTGTTAGATTTATAAATTCTAATATCATTACCATATTTTCTGTCCCTCATACCATATTGACGGACAATGGCACCAACTTCTATTCATCCGAGGTGAAGAAATTGTATCAAGAATACAACATAAAATTCAACCACTCATCTCAGTATCATGCAGCGGCCAGTGGCCAGATATAAGCCTTCAATAAGACTATATCAAATATACTACAAAAGATGTTGGATAAAGATAAGAAGTCACGGCCTAATAAACTCTTTCATGATTTATGGTCTTATCGGACAACCACCTGCACTGTAACGCGGTCAACTCCATATTCATTGGTATATGGAATGGAAGCAGTCTTTCCAAGTGAAGTTCAACTACCCTCGCTCAGAGTTGACATTTCTAATCAATCATCTACAGATGAACAATCTCAAAAGAGATTGAATGAATTGAAAGGGTTAGATGACAAAAGATTATGCACGTTGCACCACTTAGAAGTCTATCAGAATCGAATAGCACGGGCTTTCAACAAAAAAGTTCATCTTTGTTCATTTACTCAGGGAGAATTGGTGTTAGTTCTCATAACTCGAATGATACCAGGAAGAAAACCTCCCAAGCTTGAGCCAAAATGGGAAGGACCTTACTCAATACATAGGGTCTACTCTAATGGAGATTATTCATTAATCTCGATTGATGGAGAACTCATCACTACTCCAACCAATTCCATATTTTTGAAGAAGTATTTTGTATAAACACAAAATGCATCACCATGGTCTTGTATGACCTTAAACTGCACCATGCTCCTGTATGACCTTAAACTACAGCTTGGTCCAGTATGAACTTAAACTGCAGCTTGGTCAGGTATGACCTTAAACTGCACCATGGTCCAGTGTGACCATAAACTGCACCATGGTCATGTATGACCTTAAATGGCACATTGGTCTGGTATGACCTTAAACTACACCATGGTCCTGTATGACCTTAAAATGAACCTTGGTCTAGTAAGACCTTAAACTACACCACCATCCAGCATGATGTTAAACTGCATAACCAACAGTCCATGCATATGACCCTAAACTATTTGCAAGTCCCTTACGTCGCAAAAGACATTAAACTGCATAATCAACGGTCCATGCATATGACCCTAAAATATTTTCACATATGTCCAACATGACGTTGAACTGTGTCCCCTTCATCATCCTTGCTATATGACGTTAAACTATACAGCAATGGTCCATACATCCATCATGATGTTAAACTGTACCATCCACGTTCCATGTATATGACCTTAAACTATTGGCACTTACGTCCAACATGATGCTAAACTGTATCGTCCTTTTTTCGTCCAACATGACGTTAAACTATGAAGAAGTCCCTAATATGTCCAACATAACGTTAAATGTTGTACTCTTTTGTCCTCAATACATGACATTAAACTGCATAGTCCCCCTTTCGTCCAACATGACGTTAAACTATATTGTCCCTGTCGTCCTAACTACATGATGCTAAACTATACAGAAATTCCTTGATACATCATACATGACATTAAACTGCACTTTGTCCCTGCTACATCACACTAAACTATGCAGCAAAAATAGTCCTAACTAAAAGACTTTAAACTGCATAATCCCTTTATATGTCATGCATGACATTAAACTGTGCATTATTAAGGTTGTTGTTACCTCTTGTTTCTCACACTGAGTATGACTCACGTGAGCTTAAGGAAAACATCAACCATAACAGTCTCTCTGGGCTAATAACCATGTGTAAGTCCCAACAACATTTTTTTAGGTCATTGTCCCCAAGAACAACTTGATCATTAATTCATTCTTTAATTAAACTATGCGGACTTCGATCCTTGCCTTCCAGGCTGGGTACATAGGCAACCTCCCAAGGATCAAGAAGAAAATCAATCTCTTCACATTGGTTCACCTCCATCTCCTATGATGTTGATTCGTGAAACCGCCCCTAGGGTCAATACTTTTACATTGGTTCACTTTCGTCCTTGCTATAAGACATTAAACTATACAACACTTTTGTCCAGTATGAAAATAAACTAGAATATTCTATGATACCCTCACCTGAGAGGGAATCATTATTTACATTGATTTTCAATCATGTTTCATTTCAAAGACTACGTGCATACATGGCAATACTTGAACCTTTTATCTTGGGTTAAACCATCATTACACTAGAGTCCCCTTTCACCCTTCACATGTACGAACCTAATTTGTACAGAGGGTAGTTCTAGAACTACGTGGGCTTGATTCCCATCCTTATGGGATACGTAGGAATGTTCGAGTGTCCCTCAAATCCAGCCCCAAGTCTTTGGGCCTAACCCCAAATTCCACTTTCAGTCCCTTGGCTAAAAAGATCTCATGAAAACACACACTGTGTATTTCTTATAATGGTCTGAGCTCTATGACCATAAACTAAGATCTCTAATCCTTTTGTCCCATGTGGAGTTAAATTGTAGTTCAAGAACTACATATGGCTTGATTCCCATCCTTATGGGATACGTAATGAAGTCCAGCATTTCCATTCAGGACCCATCCAAAACATGATTATGGTTAGCATTGATCTATGTATCTCTGTATACATTGGAAAATACCCATCTTTATGTGTCATTATACTAACCTTAAATATTTTCAGATCATCATAACCCTTTTCATGACTTTTAGTCACAGAAATGTCAAATTTCTGAGAGTTCATTTACTTGAATATGTAGTATGTGCCCTTAGGAAGCCTTGCATAAACAGTCTCCAAAATAGATTTGTCAGCCAAAAGATGCTATTATTTGACTATGAAGTAAATTCCCTTAGGTGGCCCTACATAATTCAACGACCTAATGGGTTTGTTAAATATTGGTAACTTCATTCTTGGGAAAATACCTCTTTGTTCCTTATTGGTCTTAAATGACAGTATGTAGGGATCCTCAAAAATAGTCATCCTTAACATATTTGTCCCATATCCTTTTTCATGATCTGAAAGTATTCATGTCTATGGTTTATATTCTCCTTCCCTATGTTTGGATCAGACCTTCGTAGGAGTGATATCCATCTAGTTCTTCGATAATCTTGTTTGGAAAATATCTTCTCCATATTCAAGTACCTATTTCCATATAGGAAACTCTATACTTTGGAAAATTTGAATCTTCATAAACTTTCATTGGATTTTTAGAAATAGGAAAGTAAATTTCTGAGAGTTCATTTTCCTGACTATGAAGAACATGAACATAGGTGGCCTTGCATAAGTAGTCTACATAACGGACCTGTCATCCAAAAGATGCAACTTATTTGACTATGCAGCCAATGCCCTTAGGTGGCCCTGCATAATTCAACCCCCTAACGGGTTTGTTAAATAAAGGAAACTTCATTCTTGGGAACTACTTATTCTAATGCCTTTTATCTCTTTTTCATATCATTCCTCGGATTCAAATATTCTTAAGTCATAGTTTACATATTTTCACTCATACTTGAGTATGGTAATATGTTTTCAGATGAATTTTCAAGGAATTGAGTGAACTATAATTCATTCATTCAAATCTATTTCGACCATAATCATTAGCCTATTTTTGTCCGACGTGCATGAATTTAAACTGCCCATAAAAGACAAGAAACTCTGAATAAAAGTCAAGTTCCCGCTCACTAAACATATATTTTGTATGATTTAGGTAATATTGTGAAATTAAAAGATTCAAAGTGTGTAGGATTGTTTATAATAATCCTAGTAAAAATCAAACCATGCTTACTAGGCCGATTGGCATAGGTAAAATTTAAAGTAGATTGAAAAAGTGAATGCAGGTACAAATGATTGAAGGTGAAAGTGTTTTTAATTGATGCAAAAGAGTTAGAAGGACATTCACAGAATGGAGTCTCTTCACTTTTTCAATAATTACAAAAGACTTTAAACATAACTCTTCATTTTATTTATGGCATCCCGAGCTTCATCAGCAGCCACCTGGATTTCATTCATTCAACTGGATACCATAAGAGATGCAGTGATACCATCTCTTATTGTAACAATTGTAGAAGAATGTTCTTGACTACAGTTTGAGAAAATTTTCTTCTGATCAAACAATGACTCTGTTTCTGTCCAAAATACTTGGAAGATGGATACATGGATTTGAGAATGAAGCATTGGAATTAAAGAGCCATTTGGATATATTAATCTTTTCAGAAATTGTTCTAATACAATAATTTTCTTATCTCCACCAACTGGAAATGGAAAACATTTCATCCCATGGGTTTTCTATTTTCATATCTACAAGGAAATGGCATGCAGGAGAAATTTGAAATTTCACTCAAATGTTGTTGCTCTTAATTCACACCATAACTGAAATAGACGAGTAGCAGTGTAGCTGCATCTCAGGAATATAATTCTTTTCATCTAGAACATTGACTTCTTGCAGATGACCATGACCATATAGATGCAGGTAGATTCTCTGTGGGAAATTAAGATGATATTTCGTTAAGTACATAGCCAAATCTGGGAGAGTGTTGTCAAGGATATCATAGTAATCATGGCCAACAATGTTCATCATGTCATCAATCCTCTTTATAGCTAGTCCAACAGTCGTTTTGATTCTCTTGTGAGCCATTAAATCTGAAATAGAGTTGAATAAATTAACTCTTAAATGGATTGATTTTTCATAAACTTTGTGAATAAATTTCAGAAAAAATGGAAAAAGAATTAAGGCACGCAAGTATGAATGTGTCACACAAGTTTTAATGTGCCGCACAAGTTTTTGGCGTGCAATTATCACCGTGCAAGTCCTATTACCTATACCGCAGCTCGACATCAAAGAAACATCGGAAAAAAGAGAAATTTTCACGGTGAAGGAAACTTGTGCGGCGAGAGCTCAAATGTTTGAAATCCGGATGCTTTGTATAGAAATGGGGCCACATATTTATAGTCCAGGCCGCACCCTTGAGCGCCAATGCCTGCGCGGTCAACAATTTCATGCCTCCCTCTACGCCATCAAAACTTGCGCGCCACCTTTCCTTTTGTTTTCTTCTTTTCCTTAGAGTCACATCCTCATTTCTTTCGGATCCAACTATGAGGGGGGACTTTTGTTGACGCTCCTTTTCATCGTAGATTCCAAAAGAAAGGAAAGGGAAATGAATTAGCACAGATTGATTCATCCTTTCAAGAAAACCTCAAAAATTGACAAAGGCATGAACAAGGCTTCAAATGCACATGCGCCTCGCAATTTCCATCACTGTCACACAAGTCCACTTGCGCGAAACCTAATGGTCGTGGAAGTGACATGCGTGCCCAAAGTGATAACTGCCCAGGGACTTCTCCAACTTATAAATAGACCATGTGGGCCCCCCATTTTGAAAATAATTTTTCCAAAATTCAGATTTAGAGCTATGAATGTTAATGTTTCCTCTTCAGGTCTTCCGAACACTTCTAAGGTAATTATTTACCTATAATGGAAAGTCTAAACAATAGGAGTATAGTCTAAGTGTTAGAATTCACTAACACTTGTGCGCCTAAGGTGTTTTACCCTTAAGGGAAATGAACATACTTGAGAGTCGCCCTACATCCTCACCAAAACTTGTGCGCATGTCTTCTGGAAGTACCTCAAGATAATTCTAAAGGTATTGGTGAAAGATCTCCCAAGTATTACCATGTTGTTTTACAAACGCGCAAGTACCCATGTGTCATGCATGTATACCTGTGTGACCAGGACTTGCCCGCCCATGCAGTACTTGAGCGCCTTCGAGGACTTGCGCACCCCTGCCTTTTTGGGTGACTTTCTTGCCCACTTAACCCCTCTTATGTCATTCCACCTCTCTTATTCAAGATTAAGTCTTCAAGACACTCTTCAAATCCATTTATGGAATGATTTCATGATTTGGATTCCTTATCTAAAAGGGACTCCGTGGAACATTTCTCAAAACCTAGTGATTTTCACATATTTTTGTCACTAAATATTGAGATTTCATTCATTCAACCTCATCCTTTAAGATGAGAGAACCCATTAATATGGGCATCCTCTTCAGATGTAGTCCCCAGTCATAATTCTCAAATATGGGCATCCTACTTAGGAGTAAGCCCCATGTCCTCTTTAACCTGGGCCTCCTTTTCCAGAATAATCCCTAGTCATAATTTTCAAGTCCCATAACCCGGGCCTCCTTTTCAGGAGTAAGTCCTAGTTATAGTTATCAAATATGTTCATCCTCCTTAGGAGTAAGCCCCAACCATAATTCTCTTAATGTGGGGTTCCTTTTTAGGAGTAACTCACAGTCATAATTCCAATTAATTTTGGGCTTCCTCCTCAAGAATAAGTCACAAGTCTTAATTTACCTAGGCCTCCTTTTTAGGAATAAGCCCGAGTAATAATTCTCAAGACTGGGCATCCTTTTTAAGAGTAAGACCCAAGTCCTTTAACCAGTCCAAATTTACCTTTGATATGGGATTCGTTCTCATGAGTAAAACCCAATCATAAGTCCTCTCTTAATTTGGGCATCCTCTTCAGGAGTAAGCCCCACGATTAGAGTATTCAAATCTCCATGAAGCACATATACCTTTATGGACCCTGTTTCTGGATTTCTTCCCTGAAGTAAATCCAAATCTTCATTTATCTAGGCAGTCATACATACATAAGCCCCACATTATTTCTTATTATTGCATCTTTCATGGAACAATTGTATGGTTTTTACTAATACCTCTTGTTTCTCACACCGAGCATGACTCACATGAGCTTAGAGTGTAAAAGTAATTATGACATCCTTCTTTGAGCCATCAATAATAAACATCATACTCCCTTACTCGAGCTACGTGGGTTCTGATTCCTTTTCTAAACAAAGGATACGTAGGTATCCCATCTGTGGGTTCGATCCAAACAATGAAATAATCCATGTCTTTCTGAATGACAATAAACTTCAAGTGCCCCACTTAGTGGCTTTAAAACTAGCATGGTCATCATAATGACCAAAATACGTCTATATAAATGTGTCGAAGGATACCATTGACCAAGAATTTCTAACAAATAAAGATGATTCTCTATCGATGAAGAACCTCGAATACATATAAAAGATTCTATAAATTTCCTACATATCAATAATCGTTTGTCAGATCAGAAGGAAAACTCATTTTATACTTGGTAATTTAATAAGGATTCACGAACATAAATTAAATCTATAAAGAGAGTCTCGAAGTAGACATTAATTCCCCTAAAAAAGGTATGATGAGTACGACCTCCCATCCTCTCGACCAAGGAATATTCCTAAGCCTCATCATTCCACAAACTAATGAGTGCCTACCTTTGGACAGTAGGTCCAAATGGATGTGGAATCATTGGATGTTTCCAGTTCTATGAACAAACCCAGTAGAAACCGATTGGAATGTTTGAACTTTCAATCAAGGAGGTCATCCCCAAATTGTGAGGGAAAAAACGCTCTATATTACTTCATCTATACCCAAAACATGAAAGTTGTATTAAAGAGATCACATTGGATTTATAATTACTTATTTAATTGTTTAGCATTGCATATTTAAACATTTAGATTAATTTCATGTTTTAAACCATTCTTTATCTATCATCAAAATATCTTCTTCCCCTTCATTGTTTCTCAAAAAATATTACCAACATCTGTTAATGACTAACAATTTTTTCAAATGAAGAACCAATTATGAAATGACTATGATCATGGATGTATAATACCATAATACATGGTGTGTATTCTTTTGTTCCACGTCGTGTATCCTTGTTCATTACGTAAGTATAATGAAATGGATTCAGAGTCGTTGTGTAATTAATATACATCGCGTGCAATAAATGCACATCATATAGACCTGACAAGGTGTTACACAAAATTTTTGGAGTTCACTTTATTTAGTTTTAATACGCACTCTTTATTCAATGTGCTTTTATGATATAAAACCCAGGGTTAAACGGTGTCCTGTATTTAATAAATTGCATGTATTTAATACACAAAATGTAAATACTGGCATAAATTTGACTACAAGTACATGTTGTGTATCTTCTATATATGATGTGTACATCATAGTAATTTGTGAAAAGTACATACATTTTCAATTGCTGTGTACTACAGATATCTAGTGGGGAGAAGTACATCCCTTGTTGTAGGATTGCACATGTCGTGTACTATACCGGTTTATGAGGAAGTATATAATTTAATTTATTACTCCATTAAAACTCTTCAACCTGAGTTATGTGATGGTCATTAATTTGATAGTACATTCTATAAGTTAGGTTTTATATTATATTAAATTCTTAACTTCCCATAATAATTGTTGATATGAATCATGTATAGTTATTGTACACTAAAGATTCATAGCATTTAATTGTATAGGCTATATAATGTCCATGTCTTCTATGTTGAATTAAATTGGACATTCATGATGTAAAATTATGATACATGTCATGAACATAACATGTCATATTTATTCACTGTTTATAATTTATTCTATACTGAGTAGTTCAGACAAGCTATCACCCAGTTGCATCCATATACAATCTTGTGTACAATTTTAATAAGTTTTAAAGATATTTTTTATTTTATTCTATTTAAGGTCAAATTGGATGATAATTTATTGACTATTGTATGAAATAATATAAAATGTATACGATTATTATTAAGATAATTAATCCAATTAATTTGTGTGTGTTTTATCCTATTGAAGAATGAATTGAAATTTATAATAACTAGTTATTTTATATGAGTAATTATTGCACATTTATAACGGAACCTGATATTGACCAAGACCATTTTATGTGGAAGAATTATTAAATTTATACTTATAGCGTTGATTTTCAATAATTATTTATTTTATTAAATATGATGGTCTCTAAGTCATCCCTATCACCTTTATTATGTAGGACATGTGTGTCCAAAGATATTTATGTAAATCCACTTAAGAAATATGTTGGTTCCAATCACATGAGTGTGAGTTATAAATACATGAAATTATAGGAGTTTTTAATGGGTTTGGAGGTACTTCATGGCAGAATCGAGATGATGCTAACCCAGGAGATACACAAGTGGACAGGGGGAATGCTGCAACTCATTCCAATATCGACACAATATGTTTTCCCCTAAGTCATATATTTATTTATTGTCCCCTTGATAATTAAACCATTTGATATGATCATTATTTGGGCATTCATTAATTTATTAATTTCTATATTATGAATTATTTATTTTAGGGATACTAGACCATGATAATATAAATCAAAGAACTAATACTGAAAGATGAAATTTCAGTAAATGGATTATGCATAATTTTTTTATCAAAACACAGTTAAATCACATAAGTAAAATATTCATAATACTATGAAAGCAACCAAATTATATTTTAAAAAAATTATGCATTTAATAAAAAAAATCCCCAAGTAAATTTTAAGTCATTCAGCCTTCCATTGTTTGAATTAAGATTAACCCATAGTTTATGTGAAAGTTTGACCTCCATTAGAGAACTTTTTTTTATCCAGAATTTTTAGCTGAGCTGATGGTACACATATTTGAATCTATATTGGGATTAGTGGATTCATTTTCCCTAATACAATTTTGGAGGAATGTTTTGAGGAAATCCTTTTTATGATTTTTGTTTTCGAGAGCCATCTAAATGGATCAAGGATCTAGAAGTCTACCGTTGGTTGTACCTACTACCGAAATACATTTTTATAATTTTCATGGCCTCCATCTAGAAGATAAGAAATAAAATATGGTTCCTTTACACCATAATTTCAATATGACAAGAAATTACATGTTCAATGGTGAAGGGTGTTGAGGCTTGATAAAATATTTTAAGATTTAATAAAATAAAATAATAATTATTTCTTAACTAATTTGGAATCAAGAAAATTACTAATAATATGATCCTTTATAGTTGAAAAATAATTGAAATTTCATCATCCACTTTATCCATGTGATCTATTTTGGAGAAAAACCATCTTCTCATTGGAAGTAACTTCTAAAAATTGGTTTGATGGCCTCAGGTAGTGTTTCATCATGAATGGAAGTCTTACATACTAGAATCCTCACTACTATATCTACCTACATAAGAACTGATCTATAAAGAGTTCCTTATCTATGAAAAAACATAGAATGAAATGGTAGTTGACAAATGTTTCATGTTATAATAGATGTATAGTGAACTAATGAATCCTTAAAAAACATGTATTCTTATATCATGGTAAAGAATCTTCATGATATTTACCAAAACAGAGACATATAGGAATGATTTGAGATCTAAACGACTATTTTTTAGAGAATTTTTAGAAATGGTAAACCAAATGGACCTCACAAATTCAATATCATTTTCTAAATTGAAAAACTAGATTAATTAGGGTTTAAACACCATGATTAACTACACCTCAATCTAATTGTTGCATCCATTACTCATAGATTTTCCTTCTTTGTTATTAATTATAACTTGAAAAACATTGATAAGTCTCTCCACATTACCGTAATCTTCATCACTAAATTGATGTGGATATGAAGTTTTAAAATCCTTTCATCTTTGTTTTGAACCATTACATGTCCAAGAGAAGTGATATAAACAGAAATATTATTTGAAATTCCTTTTAATGAAGAAAATACATCAATGTGTAAGATAAAAAATAAGATGTTGTCTATTTTAAATGAGACAAAAAGGGATATTGGCTGCTAAATGTTACCCTGTTAAATAACAAAGGGTAATCGTTAGTTACATTTTCTATTTAGTGAAATTAATATATTTCTAATAATTATGTATTAATTACATATTTTTTATATCATATGTTTTCAAATATATAAACCATATAGATTAAGAATGATTATCCAAGTGGTAGAAAATATATGACCAACCAAAAGAGTTATAATTACTATTTTAGATATCCGTGTATACCAACGCATGTTGAAAATGTGAATCATATTGGTTTTGAAAGGTTTTTATTATATGAAATCTATTAGGAAAAACATTATATCTATCTCCATAATTTATATAGTTGTAATTATTTTCATGATTGGGAATAAATGATTCTTATTTTATAAATATAATATTTTTTATGGTAACTCACATTTAAATATTGCTATTTATTTGATAGATTAAATGAACTAAGTAATGGAAATCAATAAGGAAACCTCTTTACAATACTCATGATACACATAACTATAGAATCATAGGTTCATCCATGTAATTGGATAATTTTTTATTAAATTACAAAAAGATGGATATTTATATTATTTTAAACTAAATACACTCCATTTATATCACACATTTTTTCAATGGAAAATGTCCTAGGCTATATTTATTGGAAGATGTGCAATGGTCTAAAACTTTTCCTAAATTCGTTCATATCGAGGTGTGTGGACCATTTCATACTAAAGAGAGGGGTGGGTTCTCATACTTCATATCATTTAATGATTATTTATGTAGATGTGGATATATTTATATAATAAGGTATAAGTTATATTCCATTAAAAAATTCAATTAATATATGAATTACATTTAGAACCATCTAGGTAAGAAGATTTAGAATAAATGATATGACCATGGTGGAGAATATCTTAATCAATACATAATTGATTTATTATTAGATTATGGGATCCAATATAAAATTATTATTATTTATAAACCACAATGGAATTTGGTAAATGAAAGTAGTATCCACAAATTTTTGGAAATGGTAAGATCAATAATTATTCATGTGAGTATTTGATTATCCTTTTGGGGATAGATGATACAAACAACATCATTTATTCTTTACCAAGTTCCAACTAAAGATAAAGATAATATTCCTTTGATATTATGGAATGAAAAGAAACATGTGTTATTATACATAGATGATTGAGGATTTCAGGATTTTGTTTTGTCATATTCATGTAAAAAAATTTATCCTCATGCACAAAGAGTAACTTTATAGTATATTCGAATAAAATAATTGGATACTACATATACAATCCATCTGAAAAAGGTTTTTTTGATAGGGGTACCATATTTCATGAGAAGGATAATATCTCTAAATTATATATTGGAAGTAATATAGCCATCTATGAAGTCTAACCTCAAGATACAAGAGTGTTGGATCATGAAAAAATTCAAAAAACCCCCATGGAATATGTTAATCAAAATAAAAAAATAATAAATTACAGTATTGAAGAGGATAGGGAAATGGAACATTGTGGTTTTCTAGTCACTATGGATGGAGAATCATTATTATTTGATAATAATGATCCTCTGACCTACAAAGAAGAAGAAAGTGTCACAGATTATTCCAAGTGTCATGAAGCCATGGATTGTGAAATAGAGTCCATGGACCAAACCCATGTCTAGATTTTGGTTGATCCTATAGTGGATTCAAATACTATTGGTTGTAAATAGGTTATCAAGAAGAAATATAAAATGGATGGTAAATTTAGTACCTATAAGGTATGGCCATTTTTAAAAGGTTTTAAACAATATCAAGGCATTAACTATGATTAAATAATTTTTACCAGCTGTAATACTAAAATCCACTATAATTATACTTTCCATTACGACCTACCATGACTATGAGATTTAAAAAATGGATGTAAAAAAATCATTCATTAGTGGGATCCATAATTATATTTCTATATGAGAAAACTTAAAGGGTTTTTCTCTCTAAAGGATACCAGAAGGGTGTATAAATTGAAGAAAATCAATTCCTTGATTAATGAAATCATCCATGTCATCGAAATTTTGGATGGATGTGGTTATAATAGAATTATATTTCATAAATAATTAATGTGATCCTTGTGAATCTATGTGATTTAGTTAGAATTCATATATTTTCTTAATTGTATTTCTTAAGAAATATTACTTTTTAAAAATGAGATGCATGTCTTACAATTTGGTAAATCCTTATTGAATATATTTATTTCCATGAAGGAATCTGGTAAGGTAGAATAAATTCTATGGATAAATATCTATAGTGATATATCTAAAAGGATTATTGGAATATGTAATGGTAAATATATTTACTAGATATTGAATAGATTCATTATAGAAAAATCTATGAGTGCATTGTTTCTAGTGCCACATGACATTAATCTTCTAGTAAAATATTTCTACTGTCATATGAAGAAATAAAATGGATTTAAATTATTCCTTATATGTCATTGATTGGGAAGTTGTTTGTTATATGCTATGTACTAGTCTTGGTTATGGTATCCAGATATCAAGTTCTATGAGCTGGCCTCCATAGGATATAATTCAAAAATATACATAAATATCTAAGGCGTGCTAAGGATATATTCATGGTCTATGTAAGAGATAAGGAACTACTCATCTGAGTATATGTACATACTAGTTTCCAAACAGATCAAGACAATATAAAATCAAAAAAAGGATACAACATCATTTTTAATGGAGGTGTTGTGATCTCGAAGAACTCAATGCACGCTATGGTACCAAATTATATAGTATACTCTACATATATCATGAACATTGAGGTATCTGAAGAAGAAATTTGAATACAAATATTCATCTAACATATTAAGGTTGTTCTTATCAATAAAGATCATATCAAACTCTATTTATATAATACTGTATTAGTCTCTCTCATAAAATATGCAAGGCTACATCAATAGATGAAGTACATAAATTAGAATTATTATCTCTTGTTGTATTTTCTAGGAGAGGTGAATTTATAGTGATTTTTATTTCCATGGATGATAATATGGGGGAACCCTTGGCTATGTCCTTGAATTAGTAGAAACATGATTATCATGTGAAGTCATGTAGACTAAAATTCATAGGAAGTTTTGTTTAGTCCAAGTGAGAATTTTTTTGATTTAGTGTTCTATAACCAAATGATTATACTTTTTTATCATATATATTTGAATATTTTAATATTAATAAATCATTATATTTATTTATTGTTTATTATTTTGCATGAATTTATTGTAATAAAGTCATAGATTATCTATTTCATTGATAAGGTCATAGCAGTTACCCTCTATGATGAGATCCATGGAATTGCATGATGATATTATTAAATATGCTCTTACAATCAGATAATGTTATATAATGGAACACGTATAAAATGACTATTTGGTGAGAGTATCATAATAATATAAGACTTCTTCTTATGAAGTTTATAGTTTGTAATACCCATGATGAGAGAATATGAGAACAAATAGAAAAATAGGAATTCCACATGCTTTGGGGGAATCATATATTCTTATCATTAAGAATGTGTAATAGTCCATCAAAATTAATATTTTTATCAATGAAAAGTATGACTCAAGAACTTATATTTAGTTTTTATACCACTATTACACAGTTCATGATAGAGTTGGATATGTTGGGTGTGTCATGAGTTATTTGTTTTTATGAATTAGTTTAGGAATAATTTTTTCTTTCTATATTTATAGAATTTTATATCTCAACCTTTTGATTAAAATATAATCATTATAATAAATTCCATGTCCATGTTGTAACATAGTCTTCATTTCAGATTATCAATGAAATATGTATTGAGTATATTGGTTGAAGACACAGATGTGAAACCTTCTTGATAAGATATTGTGAAGATAGATTATATTATATAGTGATAATTTACATTCATTTGTAAACATTATGATGTTAATTTCTTTATCTTGGTTTCCATGACCCATTGATTGACAATAATCTTGGAATTTAGGAAATCCATCTTATTTTCAATAAAAAGAATCTTATATGGTAAAACATTATGTGTTGTCATTGACCTTGGTTAAATTCTATTATAATTTAATTATTACAATAAATATTATTCTCAAGACCAATGGATAATTTTATTCACGTTTCATTGATTAATAATATTTTCATGGTAATAAATAATTAGTTATTCATTTATAAATAATTTATTGGATTATGTTAATATTTAATTAATATTTATTTTCTAGATTGTGAATAAAATATTTTTTTGGATTTATTGATGAATGAAATATTTATTCTGCTATTCAATAAATATGAAGGTGTTAGAGTAGACCAAGATCTTGTCTGCTGATGAATATATAATTACAAGCTGGTAAATAATATTTATCATTTCATGAGTTAGAGCACACCGTAAAATAATAATAATAATGTTATTATTATTTAATGGAATGTGGTCTAATAATAATTATTATATTATTTATGGTTTGGTACACATTTAAATAATATTTTAACCAAAACCCTATCTTAATAGATATGTATATTGTGTAGGGTTAATCAAGATTTATGAATCACTTCACATAACTAAATTCTCTCTACAATCCTATTCATATTTTCTTCTTATGAACAAGAGGCACTAGAGAGATACCTCCAAGTCTTAAAAAACTAAAAGCAATCAACATGAACAATGGAAGGCAATTGATTCACTACTCTTTCTCCCAGAAATCAATTAGTTTCACTATGATATCAATGGAGTACCTGTGGATCATTTTTAGAGGGATTATACACATGGATCCCACTAACTCAATGATGGTAATCTGAGAAGGGTCTTTTGGAATATCCACATCAGCATCGGAGAATTTATATAATATTAGATAACCATTTATCGATAACATAAATAAATTGATTATAAATATAATGTTCGAATAACCTATCTAGGTTTTGGGCTCTCTGAAGTTTAATATATGAGGGAAAACTTTTGTTGGTCAGGATGTTCAAATTGTGTGCAATTTTTCAAATTATTTAATGGATCAACAATACTTTACTATTTTTACACCCACCATCGTGCTTCCACAGTTCCCATAAGTAGTAATATCGTCATTATAATATTTTAAAAAGTTCATCTATCCTTGATCACCATTGATTTATTCCAATTAAATAAATTTGATTGATTTCAAATAGATGAGAGCAGTGTTCACCCATTTTAAATTCTCTATAACATGTTTGAATGAAACATTAAATGTGATGTTATAATCCATGAAGTTATGATCTAACATCATCATATTTCATTATATTACTTAGAATATTAAATCTTTAAAATCAATGTTTTTTAGAATGGAATTATCAAATTTTCACAAACTACATAACTATTATTATCTCTGGTGAACTTCAATCACCTTTAAATTTTCTATTACCTGATGAATTATATATATTTCTCTATTTAATATTAAATATCATAGGGATAGTGTCAAAATTGATGAATATTGCTACTAAATTATTCTTACATTATTGTAAAATGATTATTACATATTATAGTAAACCTAAAATTTGTATTGTGTTTTGTTAAGAATGAGTATTATGTATTATGGTGGACTCTCAGATGATAATTACATAGTTTTACCTTTTCCAAAAATCACACTATCTACTTGGAAATGAATTTTTCATATTATACGGTGTTCCATAATGACAATGACACAACATCATTTGGTGGTTTGGTTTGAATCCTATTGAATGTGAGGTTACCACTTAACGATACAGTGGATTTTCGAAAATGAAAAAATGTATTCGAATAGTACTATTTGTTTCTGTCAATATCACTCAAATCTTAACAAAAAATTACCAATTAATGGAATAACTAAATCATATCCTATCTCATGTGAGAATCATCTTGACCCCACACAATATGATAAGTAAAAATAAATGTTTGAACAACTAAATTAAATGCTTTCCCAACAAATCATTACAAATAATTTGTTTAAGTCATCACTAATATCACCCATTTAATAAATATTCACAAAAATTGATTAAAAATACTTCTAAATCCTTATTTTAAAAGGATTTTTTATATGATTCTCCCAATTTATCAAGGTGAAATGAGTTTTTTCTCATCCTACCCTTTGATGACATAATCCGAATCCTTGTGTTTTTTCTATAAATCATGTACTAATATGGTTTTAAATATTATGTATCAACCAAAAATTTATAATCATTTCCTTTCTATATATCCTTTTTTATAATTTCTGTTACAAGAACATTATAAAAATTTATTAAATAATACATCACCATTAGTGACTATTTCATTATTTAAATGACATCAGATATCAATTACTTCTGATCATGAATGTTGAATTAGATTTTGTTTGAAATATAAATGGAACATTGATTATAATAATAACTCATAAGTGGATTCTCAACATCAAATCTCAAATCATCAAGCTACATATCCATACATATCATAAATGTACATGCATGTGTGGATGAAATATACCTCCCCTTAGCTACACCTTTAGAAACTAAAATTTGTTTATTTTTATTCAGATACACCCATATATAGCCAATAAATAAAGATACACATGATGTGGACTTCCTTTTAGTGTAATATCAATCCTAATATTCATCATTGTATCACTATAATATATAAGAATTAATATTTATTTCTATTAGGGTGAGATGAACTATAATTTTGAAATATGTCAGGAAATTGTTTAATCTTCTAATTTATGAGACTCTATTGGATCAATATCAATTATTGAATAAAGAGTTCCATCAATAAATGTATTAGTTTTTAATTCTATCGAATATATAACATTTCTAATAAATTTAATAAATTAATTTTATTAACTCTTTTTTATGTCTCATTATTCGATAGTTTTTTCCAACATCTTTGTGAGTTAATATGTAATTAAAATCTTTTATTACAAATTCCATTACAAATTACCTTTCATATTTTTATAGGGTGAGAAAAATATAATCATAACTTAAAACCACATGAAATTATAGTAAATAATGCATCTAATCCAACATTGACAACTCAAAATTTCTTTTCATCTCCTTAACTAATTTATCACATATATTTTCCTTCTCAACTATAAAATATTCTATCTATGTTTATAATTACTATAATCGTAAATGATTCATATTGTTTCATATAATGGCTTATATCAACCTTTCAATTTAATTTAATTCAAATTAGTAGTGAAAAAAGAATCTCTAAAATCAATTCCATCCATTTATGAATAGCCTCTTATAACTAGCCTTACCTTATATTTCATTACTTCTCCTTTATTATTATGTTTTATTCTAATGACCTCGTTTACGTCAATAGACATTTTATTACTGGGTCATGGAAAAAATATCACAAGAATATTTCTTCAAAATATGATCATGTTCATCATTCATCATATTTATCTGATCTTCATGTTCAAATACCTAAATTTTTTGAGCTCAATCATGAGAATTGTGTGAATCTAGTTTTCTATTCTCACTCTAATTTTGTGTTTTAGACTGCTACATCTAGACTGAAAATGAAATTTCAAGAGTTAATATACTTATTTAACTTCTACAGTTTCCATCCCTAGTTTTGATAAATTTCATATTCATTAACGGTTTGGTTTGAACGTACATCAAAAATATATTTCCAATGTCATGATTCTTGAGGTAAACAAAAAAATATTTCTCAACCTATCATGTATAAATTTTTACAAAACTGAATGGATTATAAATTATGCATTATGAATATGAATTATTTTTATTTTAGTGTGATTATCAATCAAAGTTATTGAATAAAGATCAAATATAGTTGAATTGTGTCTAATAAGGACACACACATATGAAAGTATTAGCTCTGGTGGGCTAGTGGAGATATAATCCACTCTCTTCTGTGTTCCATGTTCCGTCATACCCTTTTTAAAATTTAAAAAATACATTATATCCTTTTGTTTTGAATTGGGAAAGGTCTCTCACTAAATAATTTTTTTATTTTAATCGCGAGTGAATTTAAATGATGGATATGTGTTATCTTCAATAGTTCATTCACATCTTTAGCCCTCGCGTAATGTGAATTGGATGGGACACCAATTTGAAATAAATTCCCAATTTATCTTTCACCACTAACAATAAACCTTATATAATTAGAGTTATTGATGATGAATTAATTATTATAATGGAAAAACTCAATAAAATCATCACATAATTGGCTCACACAAGGTATATTTATTTCCTCATGTATATAAAAATAATATCATTAATTAATTTCAATAGTGCCAACACATTTGGTTTTCAATGAAAATTAATTACTAAATTTAACTTATCCTATATCAAGGACTTCTATATTCTATAATTTCTCTACATTTCAATTCATGTTTGAGGAATATAGTGACCCTATCATTTTACAAGGACCATTACATGATTTTCAACATGATTAAGCATCAAAGTATATTCCAAGGATCATAAAGTCTAGTGTCTTGGAGGACTAGGTACATAAATTTGAACACATGGGACTAAATAAAAAATTTCATTATTTATAATAAATTATAAGGTCCTAACATCATTTTAGTACTTACATATTCATATGAAACACTATAGATAACATGCACAAAGGGATGAGCTAAAAATCCCAGTATGTGAATAAACCTTAAAATAAATCTTAGAACATTAGTTAAGAGGAATAACATAATGATATAAGAAATCATATAACATGTTTAAACATAGTGAATCCTAACATGGGATCATATCATCAAGGATTTATAGTAATGTGGAAGTAACAAAAAACATGAATTTACCACGAGTCAATGCTCGTGGCACATAGAGGAGCACGAGTCAATGCTACCACCAAGACTATTACACATGACATCTCTTGAGACAAAACAATACCCAATGAATTAGAGACCTATCTGACATAACTCATAATAACATTTTAGTGAATATTATTTCCACGTAAATAATCATACATAAATAATCACAATTAAGCATAAGGGTTACCCATGGAAATAATAAGGTATCATAATCATGTTAAGAGAATAATAAATGGTCAAATCATAAAATTATCTATGAAAAAATATATTTAAATCATACATGGACATTAATAAAGTAATATATTCATATATCAGGATATGTTATGTCAAAATGATGTGAAAAGAGTGTTTATGAAACTTTATAAATAAAACGTTTTTGTACGGTTTAAGGAACACATTCAAGATTCTTTTAAATGGAAAAGAAATGATTGTTTGTATAAAACCAGAATTTAACTAAGTTAATTTTTCATCATAAAATGAGTGATTTTATAAAAATAATGGTGTCTATATAATGATTGTTTAACACACTTGAAAATGTGTAAGAATTCAAGAAATTCCATTAAATCAGGCTTGAATATTGGGAAGAAATGAGTAGGGGTCCTTTTAATAACATGTATATCCCAAATGACAAAGAATGAATGGAACTTGATAAATTATTTTTTAACATATAAATATCATTTATAATATGTATATAAAAATAAAAAAAATTCATTAGGGTATATATAGAATAAAAGTAACCCGAAGGAATATTTGAGGTTCATGTAGAATCCCTTACCTTATGTTCGAAACAATTCCGCACATGATATTAAAGTCTTAAATAATAAAATTAATTAATTAGGAAACTTTTATACATGTATTGTTTTTGTTATAACTTTATTTATTTCATTTATGAACTTATTTAAGGGTTAAGAGATTCCATTTCATCGTATGGGAGCATTGATTTCCTTGGTTTTGGTGATTAGTTTACTTCAATATGTGAATGGAAATATTGTAGTGTGAGGATAGTTTTATAAAACTGAACTTATATGTTATTGATTAACTGATAGAATATTTAAATACCATTTTTCCATAATTTATTATGATACATTAGATAAATCATTAATGATAATCATTTATAATAATTTAGTGTTTTTTCTCACAACGAACTCATATTGTTTTATAAATTATTATCATGATTACAAAATGATTCCAAAACATTAAATAATATATTATTAATATATTATAATCTTTTACAAACATTAAAATTTTATCATGACTATCCTTTATGGTGGAATAGAATTCTGAAAACACATCATCAAAGAAGGTGATTGATCTGCACTTCACGGACGGTGTATTCATTATTAAAATAAAAGAGAGAGGAGATGCTATTTGATAAAGTATTATTCCATAAACATGGTAGAATTATAATATATGTAATATACCAGATTTTTCATTCAATTGTTACTAGGGGTTAAGGAGAACAAAAGAAAATAAATGATCTTGATAAAGAAATTGAAAGAAAATTAATAGGGTTTCACCTCATGATTCCTTCTTCTTGGGAGACTCCTTAGGGAATTGGTCTTTGTATTTTGCTAAGACCAAAATTTATTGTGTGTGGAGGATATTTTGGAGAGGAGTATTGGGTAGAATATAGACAAGGCTTGAGGCTTGTGGGATTTGAGGAGAATATGTTGTAATGGGTGGTATTTATAGTGGATGACGGGGTGTTTCTCATTATTTAATTCATTAGTCCATTATTTTGGCTCTATAATATGAATAGTTAGAGAGGCATCATCAAATATGATAAAATAATGATTTATGGTTGGAAAGTTTGGCCCTAAATTAGACTTACATCATCTATCACTCCAGAAATGATGAATTTTTCATTTATCGTATATTATCATATTTTAAAATTCAAACAAATTCATGTTTTTATAAAAATTCCAAAAATACACCCTAACCATTTTTCATTGTGTAAAATTAAAAAATGAACTCTATTTTATAAAAGTAATATTCTACTATTAGTAATTTAATTTTTATTTAAAATAATAATTTACTTGGAAAATACAAATTCTAAAAATATAACTGATTTTATATCGCATTGAAAATTTTAATATGATCTCATAAACTATTCTTATAATAATAAAAAAATATATATAGTAATTTTGAATAAATTTTATTGAAAAATATATTCTTTGAAAATATGTATTTATTCATAAAATTGTAATTAATTATTTTTATCTTTGAAAAATACAAACACTTAATTAATAATTTTTTAGAATACTAATTTATTTATAAAATGATATAATAATATCATTGTTTCACTAATAATATGGATAATTTTTATTTATACTTTAATTGGTGATGTTAATTTTCAATTGGTCGGTTTAGTATTCATAAAGGTCACCCTATTATTCCAAAGGACAAGTTACTATTTCAATGGTATATGTTCTTTAACTTCTATAAGTGCTTCTTATTTCATTCAATCATCATTTATAATGCCTTTATTATATTCTATATATGTTTATAACATATGACCTAGTTATAATAGTGAAATTTCCATTTATAAGACTTTATGTCGTTATATTCTTCCCCCTTATGAAATTTCTCCCTCAAAATTTCATTTTACTTTCTATGTTGAAAATAGGTGTGGGTACTTCTCTTTCTTCTATAGCTCTGTTTCCCAAGACACCTCTTCATACATATGGTTCTGCAAAAATAGTTTGAACGGGTGAGTAGTCTTGTTGTGTAGAAAATTATCTCTATGATCCAATATCTTCACTGGCTACTCCTCTAAAGAATCATTATTTTCCAATAGTACCACCTATAATGTCAGTACATGTGAAGGACACATTATGTACATCCTTACGAGGGATATGTGGATTACATCATGTACTTGAGACATGGTTGGTGGATGTCATAGTCGATAGGCCACAACTCTAATATGAATAAGTATCTCAAAGGGGCCGATGTACCCGGGATATAGTTTCCCCTTCTTCAAAAATATCATGATCATATTCCATAGAGATATAGGGAGTAATACCATGTCTCAAACCTTAAACTCTTGGTCTAATTGATTATTTTCTTCATATCTATTCTGTTGACTTTGTTCTGCCTTGATGTGGAGATAAATTTCCTTCACCTTCACCACCATTTCAGGTCCTACAAACTTATGTTCACTAACATCATCCTAAAAAGTTGGTGTTCTACATATTTTCCCATAAATGGCTTCATCTTAAGCCATTTGGATGCTTGAGTGAAAACAATTTTAGTACGATAATTTGACTGGTGGATGATTTTTGTCCCATCCTCCTTTTATTTCGAGATAACATGCTCTCAATATGTATTAAAGTGTCTTTATAGTCAACTAATATTAAACATCAGTTTAAGGATGATAGGTCATACTGAAGTTCATCTCAGTGCTTAGAGTTTGTTTTAAAATATTCTAGTACATGGTGGGAAATCATAGATCTCAGTCAGATACAATATATTGTGGTACTCCATGTAGCCTTACCAATTCATTAATGTATATCCATGAAAGATGAGCCAGTGAGAAGCCCTCTCAAATTGTGATAAAGTGAGTTGTCTTTATAAGACGATCCATAATAACCCATATAGCATTGCTTCCTCTAGATGCCTTTGGAAGTCCTGTGACAATGTCTATGGTGATGTTTTCCAATTTCAATGCTGGTATGGGTACTGTTTGCGTCATCCCATTATAATTTTTTTTCTTCCATCACTTGTTGACATACTAAGCATTTTGATGTATATTCAAGGATCTAGTTTTCATATTAACCCTCCAAAAGTTCTCTGAGAGATCCTGATACATCTTTGTGGTCCGAAGGTGAAAAAATAAGGTTAGGCAATGCGTTTAATTTAGACAATATTTATTTATCTCTATTTTGGATGGTACATATATTTGTGACCCAAATCATACAACTCCATCCTAATTGAAATTGAACATCGAGGATTTCCCATTTTTCATAGCTTCAAACTTTTCTGGTATTTTTGAACCATTTCTCTGAGAATACATTATTTGATTCCAAAAGGGAAAATTGAGAAATGATTTGAGAAATGATTGATGATGTTTCTAATTTTATGATTCTGATTTTTATCCTTTATTAGTATAATAATATTGAATTCTTCAAAATTCTCATCGTTGATAAAGATGGAGGATCATTTCTACTTAGAGAAACTGCCACCATATTTTTCTTACCAGGATGATTGTAGATTTGGCAGCCATAATACATAGTGAGATATAACCATTATCAGTGGATCATATTTAGATCCTTCTATGTGAATATATATTCTAAACTCTTGTGATTAGTATATATCTCACACTTCACCCCATCGAGATAATGCCACCAGATTTTCCACACTTAGATCACAACTGCCAACTCCAAATCATGTGTCAGATATTATTACTCCTGAGTTTTCATCATTCTTGAGTCCTAGGATATCACATTATAATTTCTCATCATTACACAGCCTAATACCAATATTGATGAATTTTGGTACAACATAAAGTGTGCTCCACTATTCGAGAGTGTGAGTATTGGAATAGTGATAAGTCTCTTTTTGTGCTCTCAAAATCATTCCTCACATTATTGAGTCCAAAAAAACATCACTCCCTTCCATGAAAGCGTGGATATTGTTTTAGAAAATCGTGAAAATCTCTTCACAAACGTTCAGTTATATAATTCTAGACCAAGAAAACTGTGGGTCTCCATTACAGATGTTGGCTTGTTCTGCTCTTCTATTCCTTTGAATTGGAGGGTCCATATATATCCCTTTTCTAGTGATTGTATACCCCCAATATTTATACATCCTCCATCTATAACTCACATTTACTATACATTATATATAGTTTCTCCCTTAATAAATTCTGGAACATATTATTAAAATGCTTATCATGTTCCTCCTTTTTCCTGGAGTATATATGAATATCATCAATAAAGACTACCGAAAAAATTTCAAGTAAATCTCTAAAGAATCTATACATTAAATCCATGAAAATTTTTAGATCATTAGTGATTCCAAAGGGAATAACTATTAACTCATAGTGTCCATAGCCCATTCAAAAGGCAGACTTGGGAATAACTTTTTTCCTCAACTTTAATTGATGATATCCGGATCAAAGGTCCACCTTAGAGAAATAACTATACAAATATATTTAATTTGACAAGTTTTCTATCCATGGTAAGTGATACTTTTTATTTATTGTGATTTTATTGATCATAGGTTAATATTTGCAGTGGTGTGTGGATCCATCCTACTTCTCAACCAGGAGGACATGGGAACCATATGGTGAAGCAGTAAGGTGTATCAATCTTTTGTCCAGATTCTCCTATAACTTGTTCTTTAGTTATTCTATCTCTATAGTGGCCATTATATAAGGCTTATTCAATATATTTAATGATATGTGAATGATTAAAATTGTGAACTCAACATCTCATACAGACAGAAGATGAGACAATTATTTTGAGAATACATCAGTGTAATCTCTCACGATTGACATATCTTCGAGCATGATCATATCTTCTATCTCAATCTTTTCAATGAAGTATGCAAGCACAAAATTCTATAATATACACACATGATAGAATTATTTTGAAGGATATTCATCTTCCTCCTTACATTTTTAAATATTTTGAGGATAACTTGGAATGATAAGAGTGATCTAATTTTCATGATAGTTGATATTGGCTTTGTATTATGAGATCCAATCGATGCACAAAATAGCATCCAACTTTACCAAAGAGAGTATGAAAACATATTATGGGAGGTTTAGTCCACAAAAATTAATCGGGGAGGGGTTATGTAATTTATACAAAATAATTACCCCATTAGTTGTTCTCATAGATATATTAACCTTAAAATTTTTAGGTGGTGTTTTAATAGTAATACTAAACTTGAATGATATGAACGAATGTGTAGAACTATAATCTGATAGTATGTTCACTATTCATAAATGAATAACCAATGAACCTATCACCATATCATTTTTTGGATCCACATAAGCAGTAGTGATAGAATTATCACTTCCTTATTTCCTTGGAGGTTGTTGTTGGTTTCCTCTAAATAAACCCTAAGCTTAAGTCATTGGTTTGAAAAATTATCATGTTCTTTACAATTGAAACACTGCACTACTAGTTGAGTTTTGGTATGAACCATCCGTTCTTCTTCCACATTACAGGGATTCTTCATATCTTTTTGGCATTTCATAGCTATATTCCTCATTCCTCCACATTTGAAGAATTTCTTGGTTCCCTTTAGATAGTTCCCAGCATGGTTCTTCCCACAATTTGGACAGAAGTTATATTCAGCCTTTTTTCCATCTGGGGGTCTATGTTCTGATCAACCCATATTATTCATAATTTTATGATTTTTGACACTATGACCATGATACCATTGAGTGTTTCCAACTTCTATTTAAACATTAACGGAATAATGGAAAACATCCTCATAACTGTCAAATTCTTGAATCTCCAATGATTTCCATATACTTGGATTTACTATGATAATGAAGTGAACCACCATTCTTTCAATATTAATGATAATTCTGGAATCATATCATTCATTCCTTGTAATTTTTTCTTTATATGACTTGATAGACTCATTTTCCTTATTTTTAAGTCCTAATGAATCTCTTTCTATCTTTAGACATAGGGTTTGGGGAAATTATGCTAGGAAAAAACCCCTCAACGTAACATTGAAGTGTTGTTGGGTTAAATGTTTCTGTTGAAAAAGAGGGTTTGTATGGTAAGTTGGGTTTTTTGAGAGATATTGTTGACAATATATGTTGAAAAAGATTCATAAAATAGGTATTTGATTCTCTTGAGGAATTACAAAGAGGTTGAATACAAGGTGGTTTCATTTTCATATGTTTTCCAATTTTTTTGGTCCCTAAATTAGAGAATGGAGAAAAGTGTTTCTGGAAAAAGAGGTTATGGGCCAGTCCTAAGGAGGTTTTAAAGTTCAGTTCAATTATTTTTTCAAGATCACTACATGGAAATATGTAAATGGAAGGATATTTGTGCAATATATGGATTTGTGTGAAAGGTGTGTTTGTGCGAACGTGGGGCTAGCATGCTTGGGGAAGAAGTTTCATGCCTTGTGCCCAAGGTCCGAAAAATGCCTATAAATAAGTCGCTACCCCAATAATTTTTTAGATGATCAATAATTAGATAAAATAAAATCTCTGGACCATATATGTAGTGAGGACAAACATGTAGGGAGTTTCCACAAAATTATCTGCGCATGAAGGGAGTAACGTGTATGTAGTGAGTTGCATGCAAAAAGTGATTTGTGTGCCGGACATTAGTTGCCTGTAAGAATTACATGATAGAAGAGTGTTTAGAGAAAGTAGTGAGATTTGTTCATGTAAAAAGTGTCTCAAAACTAGTCTTTCAGTAATAGGGTAACATGTTTCTTGCAAGGCATTAAATCAACATGCAAGTCAAGGAAAAGTTGTGCAGAATTTTGATGTTTCCCAATAGATCTGTGGTAATGTGATATTAACCAATTGGATTAAAGTTGAAGTTCAACATGTAAAACACATTCATTAGATTATTCATTCATTATAGATGATTAAGGGACCTAAAAGTATATAAAATATGAGTGGATCCCTTCCAAAAGTAGTGAGAAAAGGAAGAGGAAGATAGTGATTCTTTCCACCAGCAGTGATCCAGAGAAAGTGACGTAGAGAGTGACCCTTGGGAATGTAGTGAGCCAACCCTAAATATTATAAATGAAGTGATCCTGGACATAGAATTGATCTAGCGCAAACATTCATACTGGAAGTGAGCCTAAGTGAATTTGGTATAATTGGAACATTGTTATTTTATTCTCCTTGGATATATCCCAGTGAGGTTGAACCAAGTAAAAATAAATGTTTCCTTGTTCATCATTTTTTATTTACTTTTAGTGTGTTGTCATCAGATAAAATTGGAGAGGACACGATCCAAATTAACATTAAAGATCCTAAAAAGAGTCCATTTTAATAAAGATATCAAGATCCAATGGGGCATGAAAAGGTTTGAAAAGAATATTATACCTTGACTCACCCCCTATCAGGGTATTTATGCACCTTTTTGGACCTAACAAGATATTTATTGAAATGAATCTTGAATTCCAAACAATCCATTGAATCTATTTCCTACTTAGACGTCATAATTTTTATCAGTTTCCACCACTAATCCTCTTCCCCATTAATAAAATAGACGACCATCACATCTTTCTCTTCTTCTGAGCACTGGAGAATATGAAATACCTTTTCAATTGATTTGATACACTATTCTGAGAGGAGGGGACTGAAACATCTAATAAACATGGGAGGACTTTTTTCTTTAATAATTTATGAATACATTCTCATTCCTTGGAGAAGGAGGCTTTTCTACACAATTCATGTCATTATTCATAAATTTTGCCTGTTGAGCATGTACTATCATGATGTTTTGTTCACACATTTCCATAAAATTTTTCATATCATTAGGGAAATGTTCACATTTCCTATCACATTGATTGGTGTTCTGTTTTCTTTTATTCCCCTCTATTAACTAAGAAAAATAAACTAAAATAAGGGGGCAAGAATACGTAGCTAATTAGCATAAAAAATAAACATCTAACATAAAAGAATAAAATCTTAAAGGAAATATATATCCTAACTTGTGATTCACTAGATTTTAATCAATGTTATCCATGATATATTTCTTAAAATATGTTTTTATGGAAATTTTATTCATTCCCTTAATAATGTTTCACAATAATCTTATGAATTTACCAAAGAATACCCTCTAAGAGTGTCAAACTACGTGTGCAGTAAGGCATGTTGTCATGTACCTTATTACCCCATGTCTGGTTCGAAACACCTTTTTAGAGTTTTCACTCCTAGGTACATCTGTAACACAACCACATCCACTTATGCAATCCAGATATGGATTTATTTTTTTGATAACATACATACTATATACTTACCAAAATTTAGGGATGTTTTATCATACTTAGACGTATACTTTGGGTTCTTAGCTATGTTCTATATTCCTTGTATCAAAAATTAACTATAAATTTCTTCTAATACTAAATATAGAGACCATATCCTTTTAAAAAAAATCATTACATGATTTTATGTATTATTAAGCATCATATTACAAGCCAAGGTTCATAATGGCTAGTATCTTGGAAGACTAAGAACATAAAACTGAAAACATGGGATTGACTAAATGATTTTTTAATTTATTGTCCATTATATTCTCTTAACATACTTTTATCACAAACATATACAGAGGATAACCTAGGGATAACATGAACAAAGGGATTATCTAAAAAGACCATTAAAGGTAATAAAAAATAAAATAAATATTAGAACATGGGTTAAGAGGCATAACATAATGATATAAATATAAATGTAATATGATGAAACATACGTAATCATGAATATATATCATATAATAAGGGATTTAATGTAATTGGATAGTAATATAAAACACGACTTTAGCATGATTCAAGGACCATTGCATATAGTGAAGCACAAGTGAATGCTATCACCAAGACCATTGAACATAATGTCACATGAGACTAGACTTTACCCAATAAAGTGGAGCCCTATCTGGGAAGTCCCATAATTACATGTTCATGAATATTATTTTCACATAAATAATCATCCATATGTAATCAAACATAAACATAAGGGTTACCCATGGAATGAATTGGGCATCATAATCATATCAAAATCCAAATAAATGGTTGAATCATAAAAATGTCAATTTAAAAACGAAATTAAATCATACATGGACATGCATAAAAGAATAAAGGAATATATTATGATATGTTATTTCAAAATGAAGTGAAAAGAGTGTTTAAGAATCCTTAGAAATAAAACCTTTTATTATGGTTTATGGAAGACATTCATGATTCTTTAAAATGTAAAAGGCATAATGGTTTGTATAAAAAAATAATTGAACCAAGGTATTTTTTCATCATAAGATTATTTATTTTATAAAAATAATTTTCGATTAAAAAATATTATGGAGCGCACTTGATCATGGGTAAGAATTTGTGGAGTACCATTAATTCGAGCTTGCGTATTAGATAGAATTGAGTAATGGACCTTTTAAAAACATGTATATCCCCAAAAAAAATAAGTATGAATATATCATGATAAATGATTTTGGAAAATATACACCTTATTTAGAAAATTGAAATAATAATAAAATATAATTTTAGTTAGATAGAAAGTAAAGAAGAGTAATCAGAGAGAATTATGGAGGTTCAAGTTGAATCTGTTGCCTTATGTACCAAACGATATTTCACTTGATCATAACCTAATTAAAAAGAATATTAAATCAATGAATTATATAATTCAAAACCTTTAATATATATATTTTATTTTTTATAACATAATTAGTTTTATATATGTTTTTTATGGGTTAATAGATACAATTTCATCATTTGCGAGCATTGATTTCCTTGCCATTAATGATAAGTTTACTTGTATATGTGTATGTAAAATCATATAGTGTGAGGATAGTTGTCCAGAAAATAAGATATATGTTATTAATGAACATATATAATACTAAAAAACCATTTTCCCCTAATTTAGGATGATTTATTAGATAAATCATTAATGATAATCATTTAGATGAATTTAGCATTTTTTTTATCACAACAAAATCATCATGTTTTATAATTTATTAACATGGGAAAAAATGATTCTAGAACATTAATTAAAATATAATACATATATCATAATCTGATTCAACCATAAAAATGGGTTCAATACCTGCATTTAAGGTGTAATTGAAAGAAGAAATAACATCATCTACAAAAGTGATTGATCGACACCTCATAAACGATGTTTTCTTTCTTAAAATTAAATAGAGAGGATATAATATTTGATGAAGAATTATTATATAAACATAATAAAAGTATAGTATATGTAAGATAATGGTGTTTGGATTCTACATGAATAAGGGAAATTGAGGAGAATATGAGAAATTAATAGAACATGAAAAATTAATTAAACGATTACATATTTTTCCTCCTTCTTGAGAGCATCCTTAGGGGATTTGTTTTGGTCTTTTGTAATGACAAAAATCTCATATACGTGGGGATTGGATTGGAAAGAGTATTGGGAAGAATATTTAAAAGACTCAAAGCTTGAGATGTGTGAGGAGAAGAGGTGGTTAGGGGTGGTATTTATTGTGGAGGAGGGTGTGTATTATAATTATTTATTTTATTATTTTATTTTTTTGGCTAAAAATTATGAAGAGTTATAAAATTATTATAAAATATAAAAAACCTGATGATGGATGGTTCATGATTTTGTTCTTACATTAGGATTACATTATCTATGAATCCATAAATTATGTTTTTATAATTTATCATAAATAGTCGTATTTTACTATTCCCAAAAAAATGACGTATTTCAGATAAATCCCCAAAATTCATCAAAAAATTCTTTCTACATGTAGACCTCCAAAGAGAACTCCATTATTTAAAAATAATTTTCTAAATATGAAAAATTAAATATTTAGTTAAAATAAACATTAATTGGAAAATACAAATTTTAAAATTAGAATAGATTTTATATCACTTTATAAAATTAACTAAGGTATCATAAAATTATATTATAATCATCAGACATAAAAATATTAATTTATGATTAAATTTTATCAAAATAAATTCTATTTTAAAATATTAAATTTTTTATAAAATTTTAATTAAATATTTATGACCTACAAAAATACTATCACTTAATTAATAAATCATTAAACAAATTATTTACGTATACTATAATATAATTATATCATTGTGTCACATAAAAGATGGATAAAATTTATTTAAACTTTATTTGGTGAGGTTATTATTAAATTGGTTGGTTTACAATTCATAAGTGTTGCACTACTTTATCAAAGGTCATGTTACTCTTTGAATGGTATAGGTTTATTAACTTCTAGAAAGGATTTTTATTTCAATAATTCATCATTTAAAAATATTTACTTTTGTTCTATATGTGTTTATACATTATGAATTAATTATAAGAAAGGTATTTCAATTGATAAAAGTATGTGTTGTTACAAGGAATAACAATTATTAACGATCCAAATCCTTCCTCCCTAGTATGGCATTAAGGAAACTGCTACAGTAAATGTATTCTCTTCATGGTTTTTTTTTTGAAATTTTATCCCCATTTATTTAAAGGATAATTTTCTATGAAAAAAGTTTATGCAATTCTCAGTAAAATTTAATTGATGATCATGTTTGAAAAAATTTTCCTCCATGATTTTGAATTAATATTTAGATGAAAACATTGTAGAATATGTATTTATAACCTTCTTTATTTATGAATCCATTCTATCCTTCTCTAAATTAATCCCCCTTGATGCAAATATTATTCTATATAATAATTTTCTATACTAGCATGTGCTGTATTTTTTGAAAAAACAACCCAAAAACTAGAAACATCTTCTAAATATAAATATTCTATTATAAAATCAACTAAACTATAAAACTGATGTCTATAAATATTATTTTTTCCATTAATATTTCCCCTCAACATTATTTTTTATGTATATTTTTCATAGAATTAGTCTCTATTCCCTTGTTGTAGGAGATATTTTTTCATCATTTTTCTCATTCCAATTATTTTCATATTTTTTATTATGACTTTAATTGTTATTACAAAATGGATTTTGCATTCTTATATTTTTATGTATAGCTTAGAACTAATTTATTATGGTTTTAGTATCTATTGTTGTAGATAAATAACTTTTAATTCAATAATCTTCTTAAATTACCTTTTTAAATGATGAATGTCCTTATTTACCACAAAATACTTTTATTACAACTTCTTTAACTAAAATTACTTTTAAAAAATTCTCTTCTAGTTCATTATTGATGTTCTATTACTCTGCATATTTTATCTTTAATGTTTTTGGATCTTTAATATGTACGTTTTTTCATTTGATAAACTATTCATTAGCATAAACATTCTTTAATATTTTGATATCCTTCTTTTTATCAGTAATATTTTTAATACATTGTTCCTATTATAAATTCTATTGGTTCCCCATGTATTTATACACACCTTAATATTCATCACAACTTGAGGATAATTATAACAAGGGTAATTTAATTTGTAATATTCTATTTTTTTCTTCTAATTCACTACTTGATGAAGAGTCTTATTTTTCATTTCTCACCAGGACGCCTCTTTAAATCTTGGTAATTTCTTATATAAGTGAAAATATTTGTTAGTGACAATGTTCTCTTTCCCTATTTATTTTTCTAAGATATTTCATCCTATTCATTTTTCTTTATCCTAATATTCTTTCTTCTTCAGTTATTTTAGGTAAAATTCTCAAACACCCACAACATTTTATGAATATCATGGGTATTTAAACTATGTATTTTCAAATTATATTAATGAAATTATAGGATATAAGATATATGATTCACTTTTTATCTTCATCCATATCTTCCATATCATATACTTCATTTGATTCACAATTTTTTATATATTATTTTTTACATGATCTTTCTCATGATGTAAAAATAATTCTCTTCTATTACATTCTATTTAAAGGATTTTTTATTTCTCATTCCATTTTAATGTATTTTTTCAAATATAGTAATGTGATATACCACCTAGTCTTCTAATATCGAGATTTTAGGATTAAAACTATCAAGGATGTTCCCTTTGAAATTTTAAATATAATAAAACCAATTAGTTTTTCACCAAATACTCTTATATTGATCACAATATCAATGATTAAATTAAATTAATAAGAAATAGTTTTATCATTATTCAACTTTATACCCTCAAACCCATTTTTCTATATTTGTATCATAGATTCTTTGACACTAATATTCACATCAAAATAGTTCCCAATCTTGTCCCATATATCTATTTCAACCAGATGTTCCAAAAAAATTTATAAATATTTTTCTAGATGATAACATAAGATTGGAATTTCTAGTTTTACTATCAACCACATGATTTCCTTTATCTTAGAATAAAATATAATATCCTCTTTCAGTTGAGGCATATCCCAGTATGGTAGCATTCAACACATCATGGATGAAATAAATTTGATATGGTAGAATTATTTTTTTCAAACCATGATAATTGTTTCCATTAAATGTTTGAACAATACTACTATAAAATGAGTTTATATTATCAATACTTCTCTTTAATATAATCTAAAACATTTAATTTGGATCTAATATAAATGAATTTCATGCTGGAATGAGTTGTATTATTTGGATGGTCGAATCTGTGTCACCAATATTTTAAATTCCACTTTTAATAAAAATTTATCCTCTATGACCAGTTATGATTTTATTCTATCCCAAAGATATTAACACATAATCTTATGTGAAAAAGTTAAAAATATATTAGAATAATACACACAACAATTTTTATATGTTTCAACCTCTGTGTGGAACCTACTCATTATTATAGATTGTTGTTATCAATGTCTATATATTACCAATATAATTTGCAAAAAATTATAGTACGTTGTAAGGAATAATCCTTGGCAAAAAAGTAAAGCAATATCCAGCTAGAAATGTTTTTATATTCAAACTAACTGGTTAAAAAATAAATACACCACATTTTGATAAAGAAAACTGAAATATTCATGTTTTTTCAGCAACATAGATTGGTTATCCTCTCTGATCCATATAAACAATAAGAAAAAAATAAATCTCACATTTTCATGTAACTCTACCTTATAATATACTAATTGAATGAAATTGAAGCCTATAATTTGTTCCCTATCTCTACATATAGGTACATTAATTTTTTTATTTCAAATAAAACTAAATTCTAGATTAAATCATTTTTCCAAATATATCTTGCATGTTGGATTTGGTATCTTCTTCTTCTTGTATCTAGTGAATTGAACCACTAATCATTGTTTTCTTCTCCATTTATTCTAAACATATTCTCTCTATTAGATGGAAATTATTTACATGGGTCTATATTTATTTTTTAAATTTATTTTAATATATAATAATTGAAATATTTCTAATGTATCAATCCTATGTTCAAAAAAGAAATAATTATTTAATATTTCACATCACCCATGATATTTCATGAAAATATCACTTACCAATTCACATGGATAAACCCACCAAATTATTTCTTACATCATTCTAAATATTCCCTCATAGATATTTAGTTATTGAAAATATTTAAGAAGCACCCAAGTATTGATCACCATTCAATAATAATTCACAATTAGGTGAATTTTTTAATTAAAAATTGAAACAAATAACCACATCTTCACACATTATTGGATTATCCAATCACTCAACTCCAATTGATCATACATTTGGCATGTCAGATATTATTATGACATAAAAATATTAAATATTAAAGAATCTGGATACATTAACATTATAAATAATCATATTGAGTCACTTTGTGAATTTATATTTGATTATCTTTGTTCATGATCTACATAGAATCATCACAAAATTTCAAAACTGCTATCAATCCATGACCACCATTATTGTTTACAAAATAATAAATTGACAAAACATTAAACAAAATAGAGTACATATCACCCATTATAAATCCCCTCAAACTAGAATTAATCACAATTTAAATATATAATAACCTAATAAATATAGTTATTGCATTATCTAGTTTCATTTTTTATTCAGAAAATATAAATTTGAAAATAAAATTTTACAGTCTAAAAAACTAAAATTTTGACATTTTACATGATTATTAAATATCATAGGTGAACTCTATGCCACAAAAAAGTTTACATAAACAAATAAATATTACATATTAGTCAATTTAATATTAGGTATCATATGTCGTGTCATATCCATTTCTGAATTTCACTACTGAATGACTGATACATAGTAGTCAAATAACTATTTCTTATTACAGTGATCCTCAATTAAGTATTAATTTTCCATAATAATCAATGTTACAAATTCTAGTTGGCTATGATAGGAAAATAAAATATATTTACTTTTAAAAAAAACCACTACTATAATCCTAGGAATGTCTTTTATGTATTATTGGTAGATCCAAAATTACTATTATAAGACATCACTTATCCATTTATCTAGTAAAAAGGAAAAGTTCAAATTCATTTCAAATGACATCAAGACCTCTTGAATTCATCAAGAGGCATATATAAACTTATCAAAAACATTTAAATGCATGGTTTCTAGTAAATAAAACCAACACAGATATTTTAAAAAATCCCATTAGATTATTTTGTCTCATATTAGGGTTTTCAGTCTCCCAATTTGGATTATTTTCAACACCTATAAACTCCTTTTGATATCTTAAATCATGCCACATATTTTAGTCAAAATATCTCAATTGATTCCCAAAAACATTTAATAAATGAATCACTTAGTCAAATAATATCTCATGTAAAAATCATCTTAATACTACACAAAATGATATAGTAGTTTTTTAAGGGAATAAACTCCCATGGTGATAAGGAATATTTTCCCAAGTGACATAAATGATTTCCCATCAACTCATCTCATATTATTTTTTAAAATCAACAATCATAACTCACCATTTAGAAGTATCATGAAAAATAGATTAGAAAATTTTTATCTCTCCCCCATTGACCAAAATGGTTGAAATGAATGACCCCCCTTTAAAAAAGTGAAAATAATTTGACACTCTTCTCCCCTTAGACATCAGAATCCAAATCCATGTAAGGAAATATTTCTATAGATCATCATCAAATAGGGTAATGATGAACATGATATATCTTTCCTCAAATCTATAAAATGTTTTTTATATTTCCATTCTAAAAATATCTGAAATATGATCATTGGTGAAAATGTAATTAAAGCTTTATATCACAATTAGATAATCATTCAATGATGAAACAATATCTAATATCAATGTGTTCTAATATTCAATAATGAATGGAATTTTTGGATTAATCAATTTTACTTTGATTAAAACAATAACCCATATGTGGATTATGAACATCAACTATTATAACTTTCAGATGTACTTATATCCATACTATATAAGTACATGCATGCATGGTTGGAATACACTTTACCACAATTATTATTAAGGAAACTAACATTAGATTCATGTAAAGCTAAGAATCATGATTATCACCAAGAAAGAATGATCCACTTGAAGTTCACATCTTGTCTGTGCAATCTCTTTCCCAATATTTGTTATTGTATTTCTATAATATAATATGAAAATTATTTTTATACAATAGGAAAGAGTGAAATGTACTTTTGAAATAAATCATAAATTTTTTAACATCAATCATATAAGGCTCCTTTATAAAAATCTGAAATATTATACAAAGGGTCTCATCAAAAACTATATCTAGTTTTTATTTTTTCAGTAGAGAAAGAGACCAATTATTTTTTATAATTCATTTTTATTATAAAATTTTTAGTCTAATATATTTTTTGTTCCAGAATCTCTGAGTATTGAGATTAAATTGCAATCTTCCATGAAAAAATCTTCAAAAAAATACAATTTCATATTTATCTATGGATAGAAACATAAAATCATCTATTTTAATAACCTGAAATTCAATAATATAAGTCTTCTAAATTTTCATTGACATTTTAAAATGTATTTTCATATCCTTTTCAAATTCATAATATTTAAACTATTTATCACCTATAAAATTCATATAATATTAATATATAATTAAAATAATAGTAACTATTGATTTCTGCTTTATATAACACATTAAACTAATTCCATATTTTTCTAGAATCAATCCATCATGGTATATCTGGATATTGGTTCTTCTTTTAATACATATTTAAATTTCTTAATCATGAATAATATGCCACAGTATTTTTCAAGTATAAAATTCTTAGGTTTTTCAACAAATACATATTCCACAAGATCACCATTTAGGATGGTATATTAGACGTCCATCTGATAGTTGTTATAATTTTTTTTGATAATTATCTACTTGTAACAGAATGACTATTTCATGTCATACTAATGGTGGAAATGATTCATGTTAATCAATGCCTTCCATTTGTGGGTACCCTATCAAAATTAGGCTTACCTTATATCTGTTCAATACTATTTTTTTCATTTTCTTTTTTCCCTAATGGTCCAATTCATTCCAATCATGTTTTTATTCCTTGGACTTGGTATAGGAGTCCATGTAATTTTTCCATAACCTGATAAAGTTAAGCATTAACAGAATATATACATTATTCTTCTAAAACTACCTAAAAAATATATACGTTTTAAAACTTTATAAGTGAGTTATGTATAGTTTTCTTTTCTTAATATCCTTAACATCCATATTGGTGCATCCTAACTACTAATGATAATTTTATTTTCGACATCAATTTTTAAACTTATATGTCTCAATCTTTGATCTTCTATATTTTCATCTATATAAATGGTCAATTCTAAATCAATTTCAACTATATTATTCTCATTTATAACTTATTTGTATAAATAAGAACCCCCTTCTCAACATTCCATGTAAAATTTTTGAACATAACAATAGAATTATATTTATTATTAATGAATAAGTTGTTTTTAAAAAATGTGTAACCATCAATGGATGTGATGAAATTAAGATCCCCATTATTTGACTCATATCTCATAGGAGCACAAATATTTGATTGTACAAGCTCTAGAAGAATATTGATTAAATTTTCACTATCATGTATGTCCCTTTAACTATATACCAATTTGAGTAGTTTTAAAAGAATCTCTTATTTATATTTTGATTTAGGTAAAATACCTCACTAAATCATTCATTAGGATTATTATCATCTTTCTTATCAATTATGGCCATGTATTAAGTGCCATAGTTCATTATTATCTTTGTAAATCATGTAACATGATTTGAATGAGTCACTAATATGAAACCAATTCCCACTGATTCATTCCCAACTAGTAATTTCCCTCCCATATTTGTAATTATTTATGAAATATTAATTTTTTTGAATTTCAATATCATTACCATTATCACACCAATGTATCACACTAAGTAGATTTTTTATCACTTAAAAAAAATATGTCCTTTCATTTGAGATTCATTGACTAAGTGTCATCATTTAAAACTCGTTCCAATATCAAGAAACTAACATTTTGAAATTCTAATTATCATCAATCATATTCAACTATGATAATTATTATTATAGTATTCCCAATTCTCTATGGGGGAAAACTATTAATCATTCATGGCCTTCCTCAATTTTATACCTTTAAGGAAACGTCATAAATAAGAGACTTGTCTTCCAATTTTTTAATTAAAACTTATTTTAGGTTTTATTTATTGGAAAATTTTCTTGATAAATTTTTAATGATCCAGTTATAATAATGTCCTTCATGGTCATATGTGCCGCATATTTTCTCCCAGAATTTGG
The DNA here is from genome assembly GCA_963277665.1 of Viscum album. NCBI lineage: Eukaryota > Viridiplantae > Streptophyta > Magnoliopsida > Santalales > Viscaceae > Viscum > Viscum album. The sequence goes on along the minus strand of OY728162.1, from coordinate 1,358,789,820 downwards.
ATATGTTTTTTTGGATTTATTTGATGAATCTATAATCATGGATTATTTCCATTATTAATAATTTATCAATTTTGAGAACTATTTCCCAATAATTTGTATCTTCTTCAATGAAATATAATATTTTACCAGAATGCATAAGATTAATATCTAAATGTCCCACATCACCACAAATCATTACTGAATCATAGTTATCTTATTATAAAAACAATTATTTTATGAAAAATTATGTTAATATTTATGCTTTTTATCTATATACTTTACCTGAACATGATTCTCTTTAGGGAAGGTAAGTCTTTATAGAATCAACCTGTGATCCCTTAGTATAGAATAGAGTTTCTAATTATATTTCAAAGCCTAATATATTAATGATTTTCATTATGGAATACACTATTAGATAACATGGATTCATCATTTTGAGATATTTTAGATCAGTTTTAACCTAATTTGTTATGATTTCTATCACATATATTTTGATGAATCATATTTTCATTCAATATGTTATTTTATTTCCTCGTAATTCTATTTCATTCCATTCTCAGGTGAAAGATATTTTGACTACATTTCTCTTTACATATCATCTTTCAAAACGTGTTTCTCTTTAAAATAAATCTCGATCATTCCTTTCTAAGTTGTATTATGATTTATTTATTTTTTTCCTCAATATTTTCAATTTCTGTTTTGATAATTTATTCATTATGTTTAATATTTCAAATGTTTTCAATAATATACTCCTTGGATCTTTTCACATGCTACATATTCATAAGTATATTCCATTATTATTTTTATCCACACATAAAAGTAAATGATTCATGATAAAAATTATTAATAATACAAAGTATGAGGGAAAAAACTCATTTTCATTGATAATTATATATATTAATACATAAACATGATGAATTATTATTATAGGAACTATTATGATGACCTCTTAACATGGGAATCACTAATGTGATATTTAATATGAAACAATCTTAATGTCTTATGAGCCTCCAACAACTAATAATCAATCATCATTAGTGTCCCATTAGACTGATTTTATCTTAACACTAGGAAATGGTTTTAATAATAATTTTCATATAATATATTTGTTATAATTATAGTTGTGAACCTCTATAAAATATCAATAATCCAAACACTCTAATGAAATTTTCAAAAAAGTGTTATAAAGAAGAACAATCATTATAAGATAAGGTACTTTGAAATATTTTAGTAATAAACAATTTTAAGAATAGGTGGTTTTAGAAAATGAAAACCATCATATCTATGTTTTGTAAGGATACCATTTACATGGGGGTTGATAATTGAGGGATTATTCATTACCAATGAAATATGAATTGATAATTCCATGGTGTGCTTCAATAAATCCAACACATTTTTTACTTCATAAAAAATAATAATTTTTATTCTAATATAACATCACTGAATATGTAAAGGAAAATTAATTATGGTTTTCACTATTTTGATAAACATATAATGAACTTATAATCTCATAAATCTAATTCATGGATTATGAGAAAACATAGAGAGAAATATATTGAGTTAAAAGTTTCCTAATTAGTTCAAAGGATAATTGTTTTTAATAATTTTGAATCCATCCATATCCAAGTTATTTTTTATGAAATGAATTTCAATTCAATGAAATTTGAAGGATAGATTTGGAGAAAACATATATAGGTTTTATAGATATTATTTCAATAATAAATTGAAAATTTTTCATTTTTATGTTTCATGAAATCTATATAGTTTAAATGGAAATATCGCGGTGAGCAGAATATAATTCCTTTATAATAAACTCAATTGGAATTATATGATAAGATTATTTATAAAGTGAATATTTTTAAAATTATAACTTCCATATTGTTTTTTTCATAACACAAGACTGATTTCTAGAAATTAGGTGTCACATTGGGGATCCATATATCGAGTATAAGATTAAATATAATTTAAGTGTTTATTATATGTGGTCAATAATTGTAAAAACAATATAGATGGTGGTGATATTGGGTTATGGTTGTTTGATTAGTTGAAACATCCCAACCATCAAATTTATCATTTGGTGTTTGTAAAGAAATATGATTCCCCACAAGGGTTCAAGCACCATTTTTATGTGGTTTGAGGCATTGCACCAGAAATCCATCTGATTAATCGGATTAAATTATTCCTAGAATTCAACATAATTCTAAGAAAATGGTGACTTGAAAGTTAAGTGGTATAACTATGAACATCGAATCAGTTAATTTAAAAGGTAATCCAAGTGCCCATTTTAGCTATGTAGCATAGGGTCCCAACTTAATCAGCTTCATACTATTAGATGGATTCGACGACATCCATCGTTCCCATTTAAACCAAGATAGAATGGATCAACTCTAATAGAGATCCAAACTCTAGGTCATTCATTTAAAGACCTAATAACTAATGATAAAATTATGGATTTTATAATGTAAAAAGAGTTGGATTAAATGGAAGTAATTTGAGGGATACTTTTTGGTGCCCCTAAATTGGTAGAGTTCATCCAAGGTTTGTGGTTGCATATAAAATCGCTATTTTTTAAACATAATTTTATATTTGACTCCACACCACATCCAAAACCAATTTAAATCATTTTTTCAATATTTATAACATTGTTTTTTGATTCATTACTCTAAATAAGATAAATTAATTGTCAAATTGATTATTATAAAATGAAATTAATAAATAAAAATAGCTTAGACTAGTGGTTAGGTGAATGATCACACCCAACTATTGAGACATAAATAAATAAAATGAATGTTATCATATTATGTTAATTACTTATGTGTAATATCAAATATAATTTTTATTAAATAATTAATATAAAACAATTTATTAATATTAATAATAATATTTTGATACATTTTAAACCTAAAAGAAGATTTTGGGATAATCAATTTTGATGAGTTATCTTGGCCAGTGATATATACGGTTAAACTATGCCAGAACATCAAGTGTTTTTATATGATATAGAATAATTATAATAAAAAAGGAATGAAATCATTTAATAATTATTTATCTAAGATATTTTGGATATAAATTGTAATGAATATAAAATTAACTATGTATTGATTAATTTTGTAACATAATTAAATGAAAGGGTTGTGATGTAAATAAGAAATTGATCTTTATAAGATTAATTTACGTTGAATTAATTTAATGAGAATTATCATAATGTTAAATGACTAGTAAATTTATTGAGATTATTTTTTAGTAGAATGGTAATGCTAAATATTTGGGGATTAATATAGATGTGTTGTAGGATTGAAAATCTATAAAGTAAACTAGACTATATAAATACATTATCATAATATTAAATACAGTAAGTGTAGAATTACATGTTGAATTAAAAATGAACTAATTTAATAAATAATTTTTTATTTCATTAAAATAAATAAAATATAGGTGTATTAAAAATAAATAATTGTTTACCTAATTAATTCCCTATAATTAATAGAAGTATAATGAGTACAGAGACATAATAATTAAAATATAAAATGGTGGAATCATTTTTAATTATCTTTCTAAGATAAGGGAATTAATTTGGATCATAGTTAATTACATTATGTTAATTCAAGTAACTTGATACTAAATTATATTGTGGGAATGAATATCATAGGTGATACAATGTGGCTATCTAAATATTTCAGTACTAAATATTTAAATTTTATTTAGAGATTAAATGATTTTTATGACTATAGAATGTTGGAATATATTGAGTATGAAAAAAGTACTGTTTATTTCTATATAGAATTTATTGTGTGACTAATAGGAGGATCCATTATTGTTATGTGGTGGTTGATGTGTTATTATCTACCTTGGGATGTGTTTTAGTCACTGATAGTTTGGATTTTGATGGAGACATGACACCATTGTTTTTTCCTATCCACTAACCCTTTAACTAGGGATAAAGTAAGATAAAAGTTTCAACACCACTTCATCCCAAAATTTGAGGTACAAAGATTAAATGAATAACATATATATATATATATATATATATATATATATATATATATATCTACCCCCACACCAATAAATCTGGGTTGACAGAGAGAGAATATTGTCATCGTGATTGGTTTAGATTGGTAGTTCCTAAAACTTCCCAACATACGAAATATGGGAATGAGTAGTTCATATAGTATCCCAATTATGAGAATATGACATGAGATAATTCAACTATGTTTTTTCCCTATATATCCAACACATCTAGGATCACTATTAAAGATGACACAATAGATATTATCTCTTCTTTTTCTAATAACATTAATATTTCTAGAAAATAAGATACAACTATAATTATGGGGATGTTTATTTCCTCATGCATCCATATACGTAGCTTTAGTTGTGGATCTATGTGTTTCACCTAGAATATAAAATATAGGTAGATAGAATTATTTTCTCTAGTATCTCCAAGAAGGATAAATTTAGGATAAATAAATGATTTTTAAACTTGTAAAGGTGTATTACATCATATTTTAATTTTTTAATGTTATATATATATATCACTACTAGATTTCATATGTGGTGTGGATGATTTATAATATCTAAGGTGTTATGAAAACATGTTCTTAGGTTTTTTTCAATGGTTTTTTCTGCAGTGAGTGGGAAATAATATCAAGATATTCGATTTTACCTACTCCCTATAAGGGATTTTCCAGGAGCACTATGTATCTTATTATCATAATGGTATGAAGTTATAAAAACAATGTAACATTATTATTTGGTGAGCATGATAAATATTAAATATATTAATTTTTAAATGTGTGTATCATTAATACATATTTATATAAAAATGATTTTAGGTTACATTGGTTTTTATAAACTATAATTTTTCATGATATAAAGTCACACTAGATTTTAATGGGTTTGGATCACTACCTTGGATAAGCATACTAAGTGTTATCACTCACACCTATAAGAAAAGTGTACATTGTTTTAATTTTCCCTTGTATATTATAACCGTAATTTGTAGGATGAATTCATAGGATTGATATGTGTGATATAAGTTAAAGATTTTTTCTAAAGGTTCTCATTGGGATAACTACTCTGATGTCATTACTGTTTGTTCTCACATTTGTTCAGGATGTGTTGTTGTATCTAATGATTCATTGTTGTTGTATTAAATTTCATTAACAATTTTTTATTACATTTTTATATTTAATATTTATTATTTTGTATCTCATATATTTAAATCTAGATATTTTTTCATGATAGCAGGCACCATATTATAATTAATGTTAAAGCCACCCATCATTTAGTGAAGATGCCTCGAGTCTAGTTTTTATCTCAAAATCTATCTAATATGGACATAGAGAGTTCACTAATAAGTATATATTGATGATAAATGTTTATATAATAGTGTTCAGAGGGATTTTATATTTACGTACATGCAAGGGTTTATTGATATAGTTTATATTGAGTATTATAATGGAAATTTAGTTCATGTTGTCTTAATGAATGACATCTGAAGGTTATAGTAGTCGATGTATTTTTGAGTATGAATGTTATCGATTACACATTGAAAAAACCTTAGTATATGTAATAATATACTAAATGATTGGAATCATGTATCATATAATCCACTGTATTATATTTTATGATTTTATAATTGTTAGTAATATAATAAAAAACATTCTATATTAGCCATATGGGTAAGAGAATAATAAACATCCACATCATTTCCTATGATATAGAAGTTGTTAAATTTTCCTGAAGATTGTGGGGATTTAATATGGATATTAGTAGATTTTTTTGGGCAACCCAATATTTTATATTATGATGGGATAAAAATATTAAATGAAATATTTTAGAATAACTCCATAAAAAGAATTTTAGAATTATCATGTAGATTCACATAGTAGACTTGTTACATGGTAATATCAATTACATATATCATAATAGATAAACTCAATGTTGTATTAATAATTTCTACATTTTATGTTTTCAGTTTTCTAAATGAAATAATTTCTTCATATTTGACATTTGTGACTCTATAGACTTCTGTATTTATTTAGGAGTTGTTAGCCCAACTAGGTTAAATATCCTAAGGTAGTGCGGGATCTAGGTATTATATATTTTTGAAACCCCATTCGGGTCTCATCTAACTTTTTTAAAATAATATTTTATATTTGTCCAACAATATAAATGATAAAGTGAAAGAATACAAGAGACAAAAAACTTTTACTTGGATTAACAGAACTTGGATAATCCAAGGAGCATGAAAATGAAATATGCCAATATACAAGATTCACTAATGCACACGATTGTTTGTAATTATTAGAGCGGACACTATATCCCTATTTTATTATAATGGTTCACATATAATTACTCTTCTTTATATAAATTGATGTGAACACATAACACCCCCCCAAAAAACAATAGATGGTCATTATTAGCTTTAAATTAGTTAACACTAACACAGTTATGGAATAAGTATCCTCATTCATCAATTAATGAAAATCTTATTTACATTATAAAATATTATTCATCAATGGATATTTTATAAAATATTCTTCTTCAAAAACTACCATTCAAGCATAGTTTTTATGGGAGCATTTGTTTATATATATCACTCTCATGCACTTACATCCCACTTCATGAACTATTCTTAGTATTTGTTATTTAAAAATTTTCTTCATGTATGATCCCTCATAGAAAACACCGAATAGAAATTTATTTTATGTTATACTACTTCCCATAATGCCTTAGGAATTTCTTATGTTCTTTTAAAATCATTGTTTTTCAACTGCATGAAATTCATCCCCATAAAATTTCTATTATTTGTGAATTAATGCTATTTTAAAATGGCTTTATGACATATAGAAATTCCCCAGTGATAATATTTATAGTTATAGATTCAAACTTTTAATGATGTGATCACGGGATCCTTATATTGAAAAATAAACCTGAAAATCTTCTAATAAATTTTTTTATTTAGACATTCTATGGAAAAATCATCGAGAAAGGATATCCCTTAATGGAATTGTATAACACATTCCATTTGGAATTCCTTGAAATCATCATCATCAAAAAAAAATTGACACCAAATTCATGTCCTCCCTCTATTAGAGAATGAATTACTTTTTTATTATCATTTTGTGTTCATCCAACTATATCTATAGGAATGTATTTTTTTGGATCATCATATAAATAAATCTTATATGATCCTCCTTCTCTGTAAGACCCATGAGATAATAAATATTCTTTGAAAACTAAATATCTCATTCTTCCAACATGGTAAGATAAGTCTTTATCATAAAAGAATCCTTCTTGTAAAATATGACATTTATAATTTTATCTACAATTTCTAAACACCTCTATGTGGATTTAGAACATCATTTTCAACACACTTTCTCTAAATACACATAAATATTCTTTTTAAACTAGCACAAGAACCCAAAAACAATGAATTGTTTTAGGGATTTTATTCAACAGTATCCCCATTTGAGGTTTTCAAAAATTTATCAAGAACCATAAATAAAAAATTTGATTCATATTGTGTTCTTTATACTTCAAACACAATTCAAACATAACAACACCCTATAGATAAAAACAATTACAAAAAACTTTCAATAAGGCCACATTGGATAATATAAACATGAGAATCAAGGTTAACATGTAAGGATAATTATTAAATCAAAACGTTTTTATATCACCATTGAAATAATACATGGTAAAAAATATTTAGGTTGAATAGAAAGACACCCTTTCATGATATATATTTAATAATAGAAAAACATGACCATAATCTTGTTTAATTACTACCATATTCATTTTATCCCCTTGATTTTATATAGATGAGATATCCCCATTTTATCTTCTTTACTCATCCCATTAGAGTATTTGGGCAATATATCACCCTTTAATTAACAATATCACTCCCCAACCTATTGTCCATTCCATACAGGCATACAATATGAAAAGAATAAGTATTATCACCTGATTAAATCAAAACCAAAACTCAAGGACTAGGGGAATCACATCCAGAATACTCATGTGTGGGGATTGGGATAGGCTTGAAGATCTATTCAATGATATCCAAATAATTCCTTGTGTAATTATTTTTTCAAGATATCAATTACTTGATGTTCTATAAACACAGATACCAATTTCACTTTTCCATGGTTGAATTTCTTATTCATAATGTGATGCTTGATTTTAATTTTTTAATTCCATGATTTATGAATAATATTTTTTTTTAATATTGACAGAACTGGGGATATCATAATTTATTAAAATTAAAAACCTCACATAGACTCCTATATATTTAATTATATTCTTCAATCATAATAGATGTTTTCGAATATGAGTGGTCGCAACATATTTGTCTTCAAAGGTACATAGTGAAATGTTGTTCTGTTTCTTTTTAAAAAAAATACATTAAGAATCCTCTAAGAATAAATGAACCACCAAATGATGACATATGGTTATATATTATACAAGGCCAACATTCATTTCCATATCCCAATAACATATGGTTAGATGGTTTTCTTTAAAATATTAAAAAACTCACTATGAACTAAATATATCAAAATATTTTCTTCAGGGATAAAAAGTAGATTTATTGTGGATAACATTGGTTCCTAACTAAAAGAAAAGTGTAAAAAACAACACCATATTTTGTCTCTATTAAGTATTACATTTGAAAATATATCTCATTATAATCTAAGACATTAATATTTTTTCCTCAACATCCCTTGAAAATGACATCTGGGTAGCAACTGATGTTTTAATTACCATAGAATCCTATATTTTAAAACATTTTAAACCCTCAATGGAATATTTAGATTGATATATGAAAGTGTAAAAACTTCATCATATCACATGTATAGATATAAAAATTCTCAATTCTTTAGTAAAAGACATTTAAAACTTACACCTCATGAATTCTAAAAACAACATTCACCATACTTCATTCGTTCCAAAAAATATTATCTAAAAAAATATATAATTATGATCTTAATTTATTACTCTTCTACTTCATGTTGTGATTCATATCAACAACACCACATCAGAAACTAATCCTTTTCAAGTGTTCATCTTTACTTGAATACTTTATTTCTTTGAATATTATGAATTTGGTGCATGCTTTGGCACATAAAACACATTCCTTTACTCGTAAAATTTTCTCTCATCTTGGTGAATAAATAAACAATCTAGTTATGAGATGTATACCTTCTTTTAAGGTCAAATGTTTAGAAATTATTATTTAACATCTATCTATAAATCATTGCATTTCATTTTCACTATTATGAAAAAAAATCGAATTGAATCTATCGTAACTATATGTGAGAATGGTTCGTCTATATCAACACCTTATCTTTGGGATTATCCATGATATAAAATCTATTTAATGTTTTAAATCACTATTCTATACTCAATCATTTTGTTACAGAAATCCCAAATGGTCTCGATGGGGTTACTATTTTAAATGTGGTAATGTTATTTATGTGTCTATTGAATGCAATTTTAATATTTTACAGCTTCTACTGAACTTTTTGTATCGGCATGTGAAAGGAGTGATATTTTTTTGTATATTCTTCATTCTCCTCATTTCAAATTATACAATATTTTCACTGATGATACCCTTCTCCCCAATATTATCTCTATATATTAATTATTTTATAGTTTTTGTCATAAAAACATGTTCATCATCATCAATATCATCTCCAAAATCATATTCAACAACACATACTCCCTTGATGTTACTAACCTCCTCATCACATTCATCTAGAATATATTCACTATTCTATTAGTGATTATACACATTCCGTACTATTATGAAATCATTATAGTCGAGAGCTATTCTAAGACCCTTATTGAAGCATTTATATGTCATGCTCTTTCTTGAGTAGTCATGTAAAATCACTTAATCAACATCAGAATCAAACAATGTATGATAATTCTTATTGTGAATGAATCACTTACTTCTAATGATCAGAATGTTCTTCAGTATGGTTGATGTGGCATTTATTCATTTCCTTTTCCCACATCCTTTTGTGGGATTAACTATGTATATAAAATATGACATGAAATTACATTTATTCATTATATCATCCTGTTTAATTTAGGGTAGTTTTGGTATAAAAATTATTTTATAAATTAAAATGATTATCTTATCATTTAAAATATCAATTTTTTATCTTTTTATTTTTTTAATTTTTATATTGTTTTTATATTTTGAGTTCTTTAATTTTTAGGTTTATTATTTATTTTCCATTTTTGTTATCTGTGTGATAATTTTAAGATTTTATTTAGTATTAATTAATTAATTAATTATGTTTAACATTTACTTTTTCTACATCAAATAAATCAAAAATTAGTAATATAAAATTATAATTCAGTTCATTCATTATTTTTTTGACTTTTCTTTAGTATAGTTAATATATTATTATGTTTTTTAATTTAAGCATTTTGTTTTTAATATTTAGACATTTATTATTTTATGAAATATATTTTATATATTTTGTACTTATATGTTAAATTATGTTTTAAATTATTTTAAAAAATTCTAATTTATTATTTATTTATTTGATGAATTTTTATTCCTTTAATATTTTATTGATATTTGTAGTAGCAACATAGTAGAAAAATCTAAAGTAATTCCCATGAAGCCTAAACTAGCTTACACATAAGGAACCAAAAATGCTCCCCAAAAAGCCGATTTTTAAGAAGGATACCACATATCCATATTTGGAAGGGTATGATATAGAGAATCATTTGATCTCTATGTATCCAAATTTCCAATCCCTCTCCACATGTATCTAATTCTACGAAGAAAGATGATCAATGCCAAATTTTCTGTTTCCACTGAATCCCGTACTGGGGAAAGATGGAACGTGAGAAGCACACCAAAAAAATCAAAGGGAACATTTTTTGTAATAATAAAATCTTTCCCTCCAAATAAAATTTGACGCATAGTGACCCAAAAGTAAAGGAATAGAACATAAAATGAATGAATCAGAAATTTTCACATGGAAACCCCAATGAAGGAAAAACTATATGACTTAGTCCAGAAAGAGGGATCCAGTAATATAGAGAAGTGCATTATAGAGACTCCCCAAAAATAGAAGGGATCTCAAAACTATGACTCTCTGATGCAAATGAAAAATGATCGTCAATGAATGGAGATCATTAAATTGGCTCTACTCTTCATATTATGAATGTTTGTGTGTTTCCATAGTGTATACTTCTTCCTCCTTTTATAGGAAAAAATTCCCTTCATCAAACACGTGTCTCCAAGTGAAGATTTGTAACTATGAAAAAACAAATTCGTGACTTGTGGTAAAATCACCTCATTAATTTATAATCATGGTCTTGACCTGCATGTGTAAATTGATATGGTTCCAAATAAAATTCCCCTACAACTCATGAGGGATTCACCACCAACCCTGAAATTAGTCAGCAAGTCACAAATTTACATTTGGGTAAATTTTTGGTCAACATGTATTACACATTGTAATCAGTGTGGATCTTCTAAAGATCTAACTATCTCATATAAAGGATGATATAAATCCAATTATATCGAATATAGATATATTTCAACCTACCATGAAAAGTGTAATTATTTCCAAAATAAATAATAATATGACAATCGGAAAATAAAACAAAATTATCTTGATTTAAACTAATCTCTCGAATAAAATCATTCATCCATAAGAATTTTTTCCATGCCTCTATAGTTACAATAAAATCTGATTCTAAATCAGATAAAACAACACATATCTACAATCTAGACTTACAATATATATCTCCCCTTGCAATATTGGTCAAATATCATAAACTAAAATTCCTTGAGTCGATATATTATGCCATATCTGAATCTTTAATGCCACAAAGCATGGGTTTCCCTTAGCCAAAATAAAAACTCTGATCAGAAGTAACATGAAGAAAAAAATATAAATCACTTCTCTCCAATGATATCTATGTATATTAGATTGAAAATTACTTACCACGCCAAATACATGAGCTATATCAGTTCTAGTATGTGCCATTTCCGTCATAAAAAAACCCAACTACGGATGACTGAGGTTTGTGATGCATCTAATATCTCTCTTCATTAGTAGAAGGTGACTGACTGGTGTTGAGTATAAAATATAATACAAGAGGTGTACTAACAACTTTAGCTATATCAATATAAAATATTTAAAGAACCTTATAAATATATCTCTCTTGAGATAGCCACAATTTCATGGCATTCATATCATGGAAGATCGTCATTCCAGGAATTGTTTGTGCTGGAACCAAGTCTTTCATCACGAAAGACTGACATAGATTCTTCTAAAACCTAACAATTATGAGAGCATCATAGCCTAAAATGAGAATATCCTCAAAATAAAGAAAAATTATAATAAAATCATCATCAATAAATCTCTGAACAAAGACACAATGATTATAAGATGTCTTCCTAAAACCAAGCTAAAAATTGACAGATTATAACTTCTTAGACCACTACCTTGAAGCATTCTTCAATCTGTACAGACTCATCTTTAACCTTCAAACATGGATGTTTTTACATATTTTTTTTAAAACACTCTACTTTCTATATATAAATATCCTTCTCTAAATATCCTTGGATTAACGATATCTTCACATTCATCTCCTCCATCACGAGATCTAAATTTCCAACCAAACCAAGACCAACCCGATTGGAATACATTTTGACAACAGGTGAGAAAATATCATAAAAATTAATACATTTCTTCTGAAGGAACACTTTACCAAATAATCATTCCTTGTATCGTGGAACAGCAATACATTCATCATTTTTAAATCAATAAATCCACCGATTTTGAAAATTTCTCTTACATTTTGGTAAACTCACCATCTCAAAGGTATGGTTGTCTTGTAATGATTTCATCTCATCATACATTATGGAAAACCATATTTGTTTTGTACATGTTCCTTTTCCTCAACAATAGATTCGTGTGCTCCCCCTTTTGTGAGGAGCACATAATCATCAGATGAATATCGTGTATAAATAGTACTATGTCGAGATGACCTCTGTGGTGGAACTACTGGTTCATTAACAACCCCTAGAACTAGATCATCAAAAACAAAAGGTTCATCAAAATCATAAACTTTAACCTTTCCACCATGAGAATTATTCTGTATATCAACATGATCATCAAAATAAACAATATGAGGTAAATGTGAATCAGAACCGGTCTCAAGATTGACAAAGACATCAGAAGATGGAGAAGTAAAATTTTCTCTCTTATCAGTGTCTACAATATTATAATCCTCGTTAAACCCTAAATCATAGATTCTGACATGTTTCTTCAGAGCAGGATCATAGAACCCATAACCAAACACTTCGTGTCCGTAGCTAGTAATATAACACTGGCATGTCTTACAATCCATCTTGGATCTTTCATCTAAAGGCACATGAATAAAATACATGAAACAAAAAACAAACAATTGATCATACCAGATTTATTTAAAAAACCAAAACATATCTAGAGTGTTTATCTACAAGGAAACCATTGGTGATAAATTGATAATATGAAAAATAGAAAGTAATGCATCATCCCAAAATTTTCCAATAATCTTTTCTTCTGAAAGAAAACAACGAAATCATTTCAACAAAGTCTTATTCATCCAAATATCTACACCATTCATTTGAGGTGTCTTGTGATGTTTTTTCTGATTCCAAATACCTTCCTTCCCACAATACTGATCAAACATACCAGAATACTCTCCCACATTTTCTGTGAAAATTCTTTTCAACTTCTTACATTATTCCCTCTCAGAAGAAACATGAAATTGCTTAATAATATGGATCACAAAAATTTAGACATTAAAAACATAAAACCATTTCTTAAGTGTGTATTCATCAATAAATTTAACAAAATAAACATCACCACTAAATTTATTATTTTTCAAAGGACCACAAATGTCATAATGTACCAATTCATGTGCATATGACTTCTTTTATGAATGATTACTGTTGAAACTCACGTTGCACTATTTTCCATCTATAAAGTCTTCACGCTTGTCTAATTTTACATTCATAAAATCTAGAAAAATATTTCTATTTCAAAACAACCAATACCTTTCTAAATGATGTTAATGAGCCTCTTATACCATAACTTGAAAAAAAAATCTGCACTCAGCAATGCAATTAGTATCATAAAAAATAAAAGATCTCGTCCACTGTAGACCTGAATACATTTTACCTCGATCCAAAATAAAATATCCATTGGGAAAATTCCATTGAAATTTATCAAAATGTTGTAATAAACCCTTCATCATCAAGAACACTGGTAGAAATAAGGTTTATGCGAGCCTCTAGATCATGTTTAAAATTCTTTAAAACCAGATTACTTTCCGTTCTGGGGTCTAAACTAATAATAAATATACCTACAACATCATCATGTATATCATTACCCATCATCAAAATCCAAAAATTACCTAGTATGTAAGATTTAATGAAAACTTTCTTCGATGTCACATGAAAGTGGGAACCACTATTAACAGCCCAAAAAATCATCAAAAACAATATTAATGGAGCTATAAGCATTAACAAGATCACCGACCTTATTAGTGGAAACATGGTTATCTCTATAATCATTATTACTCGATGGATTTTCCATCATTCTATTTTATCCTTTCAGGTGATAAAACACCTTCTTAACATGCTACATCATACCACAATGATGAAATTCAAAATCTCCCTGCATTTTCTTAGATTTTCATTTTACTTTTCTCTTACCAAGTCATCACTGTCCTTGGTCCTGGTTACTCACCCTATTCTCAACGACTAAAATCTGTGAAGAATATTTCTCTGGAGGACGTCTCCTGACATGTTCATTCAAAACAATACACTTATCAAAATTGAATATCACAACACCGTTAGGAGTAGAACCATGTATAGTTACATATAAATTATACCAAGAATATGGTAAAGCATTAAGTAGAAAAATAGATAAAACTACATCTTTACAATTGATACCCGTACAACACAACTGATTAAAAAATCCCTGATATTCACTCAAATAGTCATAAATAGTGGTACCTTATCTATACCTAAAATTCATCATTTTTTAAGAATAAAAAAATCATTATTTACTATCATGGAAGAATAGGTTGTCTCGATATTCTCTCACAATGTTCGAGAATGATATATGTTTACAATGTGCTTCATTATGTTGTCTTCGACCCTTTAGTGAAAGAAACCACAAAACATATCATTCTCGAATAACTATTCTTCATCTTATATTCATTCTGGATTCTAGGTACTAAACATTGGATGTTTCCTCCTCCTGACCAAAATAAGATCCCTTATTTTTAATATCTACATATGGTAGTTGGTACCATTAAACATATTCATCTAACTGTAATTGGATTCTATAATTAATATGACTTAAAAATAAACACCTTTGAGAACATATGTTGGGAATTTACGAAAAAAGAGGGATGGGTAAAGAAAATCAAAGTGAACATGTGGTGAAGAAATAAAATCATTCCCTCCAAATAAATGTGAAAGTTCAGTGACCCAAAATTAAATATTCATAGTATAAAAAGTTTAACATGAAAATTTTACATGGAAAACCCAATGAGGGAAAAACCAAAATAACTAGTACAAAATAGTTATCTACTAAAATGAATAATTATATAGTATATACTCCCTAAAAATGGAAGTATCTCAAAATTATAACTCTCCAATTCAATGAAAAAATGTGAATCGATGAATTTTGATCAATAAATTGGATCTTCTCTTGGTGTTGTGGATTTTTGTGTGTATCCAAATGGATTTTCATAGTCTCCTTTTATATGGAAAAATTCTATCTGTAAAAAATGTGTCTCTTCTTGATGATTTGTAACTCCGCAAAAATGATTCTTTGACCCACGGTAAAATCACCACATTAATTTAGAAACCTTCTCTTGACCCACATATGAAAATTGATGAGGTTTACAACATCCTGTTGACATTGAAAGAAGATGGAATTTCATTATTTTCATCTAAGAGAAGATGAACCTCTTCCCACCATGGAATTTCCCCAAAGAGGAAAATCCACCACGAATCTAAAAAACACAATATCGGTATCGCATCTATCAGTGTGATGAAAATTAGGCCAGATATATAGTGATGTCACTGTTTTTATGTGAATCCAGGATGAGACTACAACCAATATCAATGAAGATGATGTTGTTCACAATAAAAAATGAGTCAAATCAATGATCTTGAATTACCAGGATGATGGTGTGTCACCACCGGATCTCAAAGAAGATAAATCTGATGGCATCACTAAACTATGTCATCATTAAAATATGAATATGTTGAGACCACCACTGAACTAAATTTGAGTGAAGATGTTGAATCTTAGGAACCCATGGATGAATGAATTTTTTATTTCTGAAGAATAAGGGATGAGAAATCCATTGATCAGGGTGTAAAAGGCCATGTTTCTAATAGTAATGAATATTAAAATCATTCCAACATAGACCTAGAACTAAACCATGACTTTTGATTTATATAGAATAAATAATATCACTTGTTCTTTCTTCTTATATGTTCAATTTTATGAAGACAATAGGGGATATTGTGGCCCTTTACTTCCACTATTTAGAGTTTGATGGTTGGAATTCATAAGGTATTTGACCAAATTCCACTGAGAACCCAGTGTTTTAGAGGACTCTTACTTTGAAGACACCAAATCCAAGTTATTTTGGAAATATTTTTAATGATGGAGGATTCTGAAACTGGATATTTCTTGGGTTGTTAAGGATTTTTCAAGCCATTCTTGAGATATTATTATAACTATACATTAGATGATAAGTGTAGTTGAGGCAACAATGTTTTATTAGTTATAATAATCTTACACAAAAACTATTATGATGTCTGGATCATAACAATCAAGTTCCTGTAAATGTGGAATATTCAATTATATAGTTTTTTGTTTAAATATAATACGTTGTGATAGAATGTCATAAAAATTAATTATTCCTCTTCAACATCACCACATATTGTGATAGATTGTGAGTCAGAGTTTGATAAAAATAAAAATAGGTAACACACACATATTTAGGGGAGGTAATAATAGCACATTATTTTAATTTTTTTGGATGAGAGCGAAGGTGGATAGGAGAGATGGAAACAACTATGAAGTTATGGGTGCTCGAGATGGAGAATAAATTCACTCTAACATTGATGATTTATCTCTATATTTTTTTACTTCTTATTTTTTTTACTGTGTAATTAATTTCAAAAATTTAGTTTCTTTTTTTTTCAAATCTTATATAACTAAATAAATTTTTGGTTTTGGTATAGATTGAGTTGAATCTTTTCATCTAGGACTAATTCTTAGTTTATTTCTACAAGGTACATATTCTCACTTTATTTATTCATAGCCAATTTCTTACATCTATAGAGAATAATTGATAGACGAAGTTAGATCCCAATTTCATTATTGGTTGAAGTTCATATTTCACTTCAATTTATATCGAAATATTGGAGAGAGTTTTTTGTGGATGTTTATATAATTTAATTTTTATCCATTGTACTTATTTCATTCAATTCTCCAGGATTATAATTTATTTCTTTCATGTAATGAAATCTGAAGAGTGGTAAGTTACTTGCCTCAGTAACTTAATCCAAATTACTCCAAATGAAAAAAAGTCATTTTTCTTCACCAGGAGTTTTATTTCATCAATAGTGTTATAAATTCATGTAGGTCCTTAGGAAAAGTCAATCAAAATCATATACTTAACATGATCATTGGCATTGCTAAGTTTACTCCTATTTTGAGAAGTGAT
This sequence comes from Viscum album, assembly GCA_963277665.1. Taxonomy (NCBI): domain Eukaryota; kingdom Viridiplantae; phylum Streptophyta; class Magnoliopsida; order Santalales; family Viscaceae; genus Viscum; species Viscum album. The sequence continues at coordinate 1,358,772,054 of OY728162.1, read as the reverse complement.
ATTTTTAGAAACTCAAACAATCCATTATCCTGTAAGTTCAACGTTGGCTTCCCATATATCCAATAAATTTATATTTACATTTATCTACTGTGTCACATCACAATTTTTCAACATCATCTCATCCAATTTTTATTTTCATTTATTTGATCTGGCTACAAAAAATATCTTATCCTTAATTGTGGAAAGTGATACTATTAATTACCTATTAATTATTATTTTGTGAGCTTTTAATAATTAAATTTTCATGATGTTCAATTAAGTTCATGTCATCTTTTTGGTGTCTATTTTGGGAAAGTCACGTTCGACCCATAATATAAACAAATAAAAAAAATCAATAAATTCTAAAATATTCTTCTAAAAATTTAAAGATAATTATTTTCCATTTTGGTGTTATTATTGTAACCTATTTAACCTGGGATTTTATATATACTATATCGAGGGATAGATCAAAAATTTAACATTTAATTTATAAAAATAACTCTAACTGTTCAAACCATAAGAAAAATTCCAAAGCTAAAATGGAAAATAAAAATTTTAAAATTAAATGAGTTTTTGAAAATCATACTCAAAATCAAATTGATCCTCAACATAGAATTGACTTTGATTAGCCTTCTAGGATAATGGATTTCAATATTTCCACCATTTCAGGAAATCCTTCATGTATACAATTATCCCCAATATCTAAAAATTATGAAATTAAGAAATCAAAACACTCTATAATACCCTCCCTTAATGAAAAAATCGATAATGATTGCTTAGAATTTATCAAGAAATTATATAGAATAACTAAAAAATTACATTTTCATAGTATTAATGAGTAGGATATTAGGTTAAGATTGTTTCTATTTTCCTTAAATAACACGTATTAATGTATTTTCCAAATTTTTATGATGAAATTTTTGACACATGATACTAACTATTCAATTATATTGTTACCATGTTTTATCCTCATAACATCAAAAATTGTGTGAGGCTTAAAATCACTAGTTTCATTCTAGATGAGGATGAACTTTTCCACGAAACCTGGGATCGGATTGGGGGAATCCTTATTAAATTTCTTAATAACTAACTTTCCCCCAATATCCTAAATGATACTTTCTATAATTTTTTCACTCATCACAATAAAAATCTTGTTGATCAATCATATTTTGGTGATTTCATTGATATGACAGTAGATGACCAAAAAACGTTAAAAAACCCAACATAAAATCATAAATAAGTGATTAATCCATAGGGATAAAGCTACTTCTTAGGTTATTGTAGTTAATGGAAATTCTATTAGGGATTTTGGTACATATTTTTGGATGTATGGTCATTCATTGAATTTTTTTCCCAACATTGATCGCTATGTGCAGCCTGAAGATAGTTCCCAATTTGTTGAAATTAAGGCTTGATACCAAGAATTCAAAGTCCCATTCATTAATTAGTTTAATTTTGGATATAAAATTCATCCAAAGTAATCATTGAAGGAGTAGGGTGTGTTGAAATAATTTTCTACTCATGTTTACCCAAAAACATCAAGACATTCATTTCAAAATAAATATAATACTAAGTCCTAAAGATTGAAAGTGTATGTTAGTGGAATATTTCAGTAGTTAAAAGGGAATATTTGATTCTAAAATGGATGATTTAGATTCCGAAAAGGATTTACTTGATTCATATAGGGATGAATATATTACAGAATACATCATCTTGAGTTTCAAATAGATCAAATTGATTGATAATTAAGAGGAAGGGACAATGGAATATTATGAATCACAACAATGATGAATCTCAATGAAACGTTTACGGCAATAACTACCAAATCAGGTCTTAAAACTCTGGAAAAAACAAGTATAAAACCAAGGGAAGATGAACATGAAACAGAAAATGTAAAATATATAAAATTTGTTAATATAGAAAATGGATGATAGAATCATCAAAATAATGAATCATCAAGTGAATAATGCATGGAAAAAATAAAACGTTGTAGGAACTAGTTAAGGAGAAAAAGTAGATGGTTAGGTTTGAGGATGAGGAGAGCGAAGTATCAATATTGAAGATTTATGTTCCTCCCATCCCTTTTGCAAAATGACATAAACAGAATAATAAACAGAATTAGATTAAATTATTCAAATTCATTTGGATCTTTAATTTCAATATTCTTATTGTTGGGGATTTGAATAAAATCCCATATTAGATTAAATTTCATAAAATATTCTTAGAGGATAATATGGTTGGGGAATAGTGTTCAATGACTACATTGAAAGAGTAATGTAGTACCATTGTTAAATAGAATATTCCTCATAAATTAAATGATCCAATTTCCTTTTCCATCTCTTGTAAAAGTAGATTTTTTTAGGATATTAGATTCATGTGTTATATAGGTTCTACCATAAAAGTTATTCCCTACTCCTTATTCCTAATGTTAGTAAAATTATAGTTGAAAAAAAATCAATTTCACTATAATTGTATAATAGGTCACATGATTTTCCTTCTAGATGTATAAATGACATGTTTTTAGATTTAGGAAATCTCAAAATCCTTATTGGTTTTCCTGTTGTTGCAATGGAGAGTGATAATAATGTTTTAATCATTTATGAAGAACATTTTAGGATATAGATGGTTCTATAATTTATGTTTCAATGGGTAAAGTGAGCCCTCATACTAGAGATTATCAAGTGTAGATCCATGTTCTCAAAGATTCACCTATTTTGGTTAGTTGTAAGTTGATTTAGGTGGCTAAGGAAGTTTATTGAATGATACTAGGAAGGAAAAATTTATCCTTTTGATGATATAACTCGAAGTTCTATTAATGATAATTTTATAGAACTTTTCTTAGATTCTACGGACCAACATGAGATAGATAGTCTATGGAAGCATAAAAACCAAATAGGAAATATATTTTTTTGGACCATGAAGTGGTCCATCAACACCCAAACTTTTATTTTTAATGGTGTTATCAATTTGATGTTCTTAGTTCAAAATTCTCTGTTGTTACTAACTTGAAAATCGCTTCATGTTCCCATCATCCTAAGAAGTGTGAGTCTTTTTTTCTTATTCTTTTTAGAGTTAATGTTTTAATTATGATGAAAAATTATGGGTTTGTGATGATCCTTTAGTTATTAGAAATGATTCCTCCTAGTCTATTGAGAGTGTAACAAGTTAGAATCTAGATTATTTTCTAGATGTGGATATCATGTTTATCTCGAGTATTATAATATATTTAGATATATATTTTTCTATTCATGAGATTTGATAATTAGTAGGTTTGATTGATGAGGTTTCTCCTCCATCACCCAAGGAAGATGAATCTTGTAATATTGTCATTAGTGGGAAATCTATTAAAACGGTCGAGTCATCTTTACACTGTTTCATTCAATAAACGAGATGATGTTATTTTTGTTCATAATTTTGAGAAGATAAGATATGATATTGATCACTCTTTGTCCAATTAAACTAATTAGGTAATTTCTATGTGTCACTCTGAGGATAGTAGTTATATGGTTGTATGAAACACCCTATAAAGATAATGGGTTAAATGACTAAATTATATGACTCATGTCAACAAGGTGAACCTTTATTTTTTACAACCTACCTTATTAGAACTCCACATTTATGTGTGCTTTTCTGGGATTATTGATCACGATGGCTAAACTTGTAGAAAGTTTCCCAGGATGATTGCTAGTGAGGAAAAAGAACACTGGAAATAAAAAGTTTGGGCATGTGGAGACAGTCATTAGTCAGATGACCTATTTGGGCATGTGGGTGGGCCCCATGGCGAGGACCACATGTCCATGGGGAAATTGGTGGTAATTGGTTTTCCAGGACATGAAGACAATGTTAAGGCGGGGTGCCTGTGCTGTTAGTGGGGCCTAGTGGTTACATGTTTTATCAGAGAAAGAACCCATCCTTAAGTGTGGTGCACTTCCTGGGTTGATTTTTAGGTTTCACAATGAGTATGTTATTAATTATGGTGGGGGGTGATTGTAATACCTCATAATGATAAATGGTTAAATTAATAAACAAAATTACACAGGTCAATAAGGTGAAACTTTATATTTTGGTGCCTACATGATTAGAACTCCATTGTTAATGATGCTTGTCTGGGAGTAGTGATCAGGACGGTTGAACATATTAAATATTTTCCAGGATCTGTGTGGGTGATGAAAATGCACACTTGAAAGAACAAGATTTGGCCTATGGGTATATTATTTAGTCAGATGACATGTTTCAGCACATGGAAGGGCCCCAGGGTGGGGACCACGAGTCTGCATGGAAATTGGTGGTACATGCCAAGAGGGGACCTGATGACCATGTTATGGTGGGGAATCCATGCTGTTATCAAGGAAAATTATATCATTATAATATTGTTGGGATTAATTCTGAATCATTCAATTCCTCGTGTGTGTGGGTCATATGGGATTTCATGTTGTTACTTATGCTAAAAATACCAATATACTTATTTCAATATTATGTTCAGTATTTTATGTTCTTAACCTTGAAGATGGTGGTAGTATGAGGTTAAATGACAGAATCCTGGATAATATTGGAATAGTTCAACAAGAATCAACAATGACTAAATCCTTGAGAGAAAAAGAAATCCCTTTTTAAAAAATAAATGACCTGAAAACCTATATTGTATTTGTAGATGCTGAAAAAGACTGTAACTCCTAGAGGATGTTTCGAACGGATGAAGCGAAGTCATATTCGGACTTAGATGCCCAGTCTAGAGGACCTGGAAGTGGTGTGCGAAATTAATGGGCACCCTCAAAAAAAATATTATTCTCGTGAAGGGCTCCTGGGATTCGCGAAAAGGAATTGTCGCGACACACAATTTTTAGCACCCGGTTCCATGCGGGGAAGCCTTGCGCACCGATGGGTCCTACCGCGAATGATTTCGCGCACTGCCCTATTTCATTGACTGCGAATGCCTATAAATAGATGGTGACCTCAACCGTTTCAGGGTTGATGAATTCAGACCAGCTCTCGTGCACGCAATTCGTACTCCCGTGCGCGTAAGATGTCTTCCAGGTAATCCCCCTTTTCACGCAACCTTGCCCCGGGTTTCGCCTTTGCGTGCAACCCCACTGGCTTAAGTGAATTTTCGAACTCCTTTAGGTTCTTCCTTTGTGCTCAATCCTTTCCCTTTGCATCCAATCCCCTCCAATTGCATTCAATCCCTTCCAAATTGCACGCAATCCCTCTGTTAGGTTTTACCATGAAATAGGGATCGGACGTTGCCCCCCACGTGCACTCCAAGACCTTTGCGTGAAAACCCCTAGCCGCATGCAATTCCCATGCCCCAATTGTGCGCCATCCCGGAGTTTTTCACACAAACCTCTTATTTGCACGCAAAACCCAGGATCCCTCACCTTGATGCCCCAAGGTTCCTCTTTGTGTCGGCGCCCAATGTCTTCCATACCGGGCATGCACGTCATACGTTGTTTTCCCATACGGCCTTCCAGGGTCTTACGAAGTAACCTCAAGGTCCCTTGGGCAGTGTTTCTTATTGCGTTGCTTTGCCTCACACTTTTTCGCATAGGCACGCTAATGGCTATTGCTTCTTTGCATAGCCACGCTAATGTGGACCCCTCAATGGTTCACCCTTCGGCCCCCTTCATGATGGCCTTTGCTGATGCCTTCCCTACCAAAAGGGGTAGAGGGTGTTGGGCATGTAATCCCTAGGGGTGTGGAGCGAACCCACCTCGCCTGAGCTGCAGGAAGTTAAACAGCCAAGCACTTCATCCTCAATACATGATGTTAAACTGTGATCCGACCACGTGCCTCGCACGCAGGGTCCCTCCCATCTTGGAAATTCTTTATACATCCCGTCTCCATGGGAATGGATTCTTCCTTAAATGGAATGATATCTTTTTTTGGGTGGTGTATGTCCAAGAGGGAAGGGCTGTCTTAGAGCATAATCCCCTAGCCTCCCTTGAGAAAGGTTGCACCCATGCACCTCCGTACTTCCCCACAACCAAAGCTAGCGGAAGGCGTGATAGGGAAGGAGGAATATCCTTTGTTCCGTCCCAAATCTCTCTCCCTCTGTGCTTTGTCTCACCACAGGCCTCCATCCTAGAGTATGCCCCGACACCAAGGGCTACTAACCATGCGTAACACCCTGTTTCCTCTTTGGGCCGCTCAATGCGTAAGAACCTCTCCACTTCTCACGGATTCACCCTTCACGACGTGATCGTCTGGTCCCTGCTATCTCTTGTTTCTCACACCGATCATGGCTCGCGTGAGCTTAGAGTGAGCAATGACCATGACATCCTCTTATGGGCCGCCTAAAAGCGTAAGCCCCATCCTAGAAAACTACGGGAACTTTGATTCGTGCTAACGCATGGTATGTAGGAAGCCTCCACGAGGTTAAAGCCCACCACCCAGTCATTCCGAACACCTTTCGTGTCGGTTCGCCAACTCTATGGGCCGCCTCATAGATTAACCCCCAAGCACTCATCCTGCATGACGTTAAACTCTATTCCCCCATCTCGCATGAAGTGAAAGGGTATTCCCCGAACTATGTGGACTTTCATCTGTGCCAATTCATGGTATGTAAAAAGCCTCCATGAGGTTCAAGACCGACACTCAGTTGTTCCGAACCCCTTTGCGCCAGTTCACCAACACCATTATGGGCAACCTCAGAGCATAATCCCCATACCCAAAATTATGGGCCGCCTCAAAGCGTAAGCCCCATATTCCCCATTATGGGCCTCCTCAGAGCGTATTCCCCATATTCCCCATTATGGGCTGCCTCAGAGTGTATGCCCCATATCCCACACCCACGTCTCATCCTGACCTCTCCCTCGAGCCCACGTGCCTCGGGAAGCTCATTCCCTAGCCCATAGGTCTTACTTCCTCCAAGCGCCAATCCATGCGTTCATTCTCACGGGTCACCTCTTCTGGTGTCCCACCGTATCACTGAACTACGTGGACATTGATTCCCTAACACGGGGATACGTAGGAATCCTCCAACAGTTTCGAGACCTTCTTCACTCCATCACCCATCCCGATCCCTACCCGGGACACCACATCCTGGTGGGATCATTCCATCGCATTCCACTCCATATTATCTGGGGAGCCGCCCACGTGTTTGCCCCAATATCGGTGTTCCCCCTAGTGGGTCCTTCAATCTGATCCACTCTCAGTGTTCTGGTCAGTCTGATCCATCTCTGCCAGACATTAAACTCACAGCATACCCAGTGTTAAACATGGGAAGCTGAGAAAAACCTCATATTGTACACCATTCCCCATGTTTGATGTGGGATGCCTCAGGCTTCCGCACCCTCGAGAATCCCTATAATAAGGGGCAGAAGACAGACATGCCAATCCCCGAGCATCCAGACATTCCATCGACACCCCAGTGTGATCATTCTCCTCACTGAAGGTTACTGCCCCGACCAGACCCCTTGGAGCGTCTCGATAGAAGCAGCGTAATTAACTGGTGTCCATGAAAATATAGCACCAGGAATGAGGTTCATGAATACGTCTTAAATCTATAAGGGATACCCAGACTAGGTGATGAGCTCTGGGGAGGAATCCATGAAAGAAAGAACCGACATCCCATCATCCCAGTATCAATTATAGAGAAGATGTCCCTGAATAAGGAACGGATGCCGCCCACCTTTGGAAAGTGGGAATGCGGGGCCTCAAGCCACGCGTCCTCCCATGCGTAATGGATGTGCGCACGCCCAGGCGGAAGCGTCAGAAGATACTCCCCCTGCCTTTGAGGAGGGAGTCTCCCCCAAGATGGCACCAGCTTCCCCTCAGGGCCTGGAAGCCCCGTATCATATACCCCCATGGATGGTCCCTCCACAAGTGGAGAGGACATGGATGATACTCCCCCTGCCTTTGAGGAGGGCGTCTCCACCACAGTCGATGTGTTATTGCAGGTGAACCTCGGTAGCGAGGCGAACCCAATACCCACATTAGTCACCACAGCTATGCCCCCCGAGGAGCGGCAAAATTATGTAGACTTTCTTAGAAAGCACCATGATTTGTTCGATTGGAGTTATGATGAGATGCCAGGATTAGATCCTCAGGTAGTCATCCACCTCCTTGGCCTTCCGTAAAACCATCGCGGGTTCAAACAACCTCCTAAAAAGATGCAAACCTCTCACGGTGGCCTTGTTGAGGCCGAAGTTGATAATTTCATCAAAGACAACATCGTCAAAGAATTTCTGTACCCCTGGTGGCTAGCCAACATTGTGCCAGTCAGGAAGAAGAACAGACAGATCATGGTCTGTATCGACTTCCGCGATCTCGATTGCCGCTTTTCGAAGGATGATTTTCCCCTTCTAGTGACAGAGTTGTTGATAGATACCACGGCCAGGTTCCAAGCCCTCTCTTTCATGGATGGGTATTATGGGTACAACCAGATCCAGATGGACCTCGGGGATGAAGAGTTCACTGCCTTCCCGGTCCCCCTAAGGTACTTTCTGTTACCAGGTTATGCCCCTTGGCCTGAAAAATGTAGGTGCCTCCTATCAACGAGCCATGCATCGTATATTCAAGCCAATACTTGGCACACCAGTGGAATTCTATGTAGATGACATGGATGTTAAATCTTTCCAGCGCGATGACCATCTCAAGGACCTTGAAAAATTGTTCGTCTTCCTCCATTCTCACCACCTAAAGATGAACCTATTGAAGTGTGCCTTCGAGGACACCTCCAAAAAGTTTCTTGGCTTTATTGTCAGATACCGAGGCATCGAGATCGACCCAGAAAAGATCAAGGCCATCAGCCAGATGCCACACCCGAGTAATATTCGATAGCTCAGAGGCATCTAAGGCCACTTATCCAATATATGCCGATTCATTGGGAATCTGGCCGGCAAGTGTAAGACCTTTTCCCATATCATGATTAAAGGCGCCACCTATGAGTGGGATAAAGAGTGCCAGATCTCCTTTGGGGAAATAAAACAGTATCTGCAATAACCTTCGGTCTTTATGCCACCCATTTCAATAAATAATCTGGTCCTTTAAGTGACCTCCTTGGAACGGTCCATCGATGCACTTCTTTCCTAGAAGAACAACGAGGTAATAGAGAAAAGTCTCTACTACCTCAGCCACATGCTCCTCGATACGGAGGTTAGGTATTCTCCCATCGATAAGAGCTATCTGGTGATCGTATTTTCCATACAGAAATTACGGCACTACATGCAGCACCACAAGGTACAACTGGTCTCTCGGGTAGACCCGTTGAAATACCTCGTGAACCGACCTATGTTGAATGGATGACTAGTGAGGTGGGCAATGATCCTCCAGCAGTTTGACATCAGGTTCGTACCTTAGAAGGGTATCAAAGGATAGGCATTGGTAAAATTTTTAGCTGCTCATCCAACCTCCGCGGATTAGCCACTGGATCTAGGCTTTCCTGATGAGGTAATCCTCTCAGTCGATCATGTCATCCCATGCTGGTAGATGAACTTTGATGGTACCGACTAGTGCCCCACTGGTAGAAGGCTCAACGATCCTAGGCTCAACAGAGTGGGCCTAGGTGTCATCTTCATCACCTTGGAGCAAGCCGTTCTACCGTATTAGTTCCTGTTGTCCTAAGGTTGTACAAAAAAGAGGCAGAATATCATGCCCTCATCACTGGCCTCGAGCTGGCTCTTGAGATTGACACGACCCATCTGCATGTGAAAGGGGGCTCCGAGCTGGTTGTCAAGCAGGTCAATGGTGACTACATTTCCAAAAATCCAGTACTCATGCCATTGCTGGAATGCACCCTCCATATAATGGCTAAGTTCCCCTCTCGGCCAGATGTCGTTCATATCCCCCGGTCCCAGAACAGTCGAGCAGATGCTTTGGCCAGCCTGGCCGCATCACTTGTAGAGCATGAACAGGATGACCTAATTATCCACGTGGCACACCAGAGCGTCATTCCTCCTATTATTCTGGAGGATGATTGTGGCCCGTGAGTGAACCATCTCACCGCTTGTTCCCCTACGTCAGGATCCCTGGGGACTTCAGATGCGGTAATAGAAATGGTTCCTAATTAGAGGACTCCCTTGGTTGAATATCTCCAACAAAAAAATCTTCTGTCAGACCAAGCCGAGCGCGAGAGAATTCGACGATGCGGACTGCAGTTTACCCTTTAGAGTGGTCCCAGCCTTGAGCAAGTCCTTTACAGGCACATATTTGATGGTTTTCTCCTCAGTTTCCTTCAAGGAGTCGAGATTCCACAGTTCATGCAAGAAGTTCATGCTGGTTCCTGTGACGCCCACCAAGTCGGGATGAAGTTGTCCCACCAGATTCGGAGGCTGGGGTATTTCTGGCCCTCCATGATCTATGACTGCATCAAGTTTTCCAAGAGGTGTCATGCATGCCAAGTGCATGCTAACTTTGTGCATCGGACACCGAAGCCTCTCCAAAATACCAAGTATTATTGTACCTTTGTAGTCTGGGGGTTGGATGTCATAGGAACTTACTCGTCGGTGACAGCCCGCCAGTGCCGGTTCATTCTGACCGCTACAGATTTATTTTCTAAGTGGGAAGAGGCAATTCCGCACAAGGAAGTCAAAGCTCGTTCTATCGCTGACTACATGATTTCCAATATTATATATCAATTTGGAGTACCTCACTCTATCCTCATGGATAATGGAACCAACTTCCGAGTGGCCAAGCTGGAGAAATTGTATGCCAAGTACAACATTCTCTCTAACCACACCTCCCGCTATCATGTGCTGGAGAATAGATAGATCGAGGCATTTAACAAAAACCTCTCTAAAATTATACAAAAAATGGTTGGTCAGAACAAGAAAAGTTGGCCGTACAAGCTCCCCAACACTCTCTGGACTTATTAGATGATGACTCGTAACTCCACCCAGGTGACTCTGTATTCCCTAGTATACGGAGTTGAGGCCGTCCTGCCCATCGAGATTTAGTTTCCCTCAGTGCGCACGGTGGTCTACGACCAGCAATCATGCAATAGTGTTGCTGAAATCCATCTAGCTGAATTGGAAGCGTGGGACGAGAGTAGGTTTCGCGCATTACATAACCTTGAAAGGCATCAGAGCAGGATGTCTCTAACTTTCAACAAGAAGGTTCGCCTTCACTCTTTCCTGCAATGTGACCTAGTACTGGCTCTCAGAGTGCCAATGATTCCCGGCAGGAAACCACCCAAATTGGAGCCCAAATGGGATGGGCCTTTCATCTTACATATGATCTATCCCAATGGCACGTATTCCCTGGTGACTATGGATGGTGAGTGTGTCACTCCTCCCACCAACGCCAGGTTCCTCAAATAGTATTTTTCCTGAATCTTAGGGTCTGAGTTATAAGACAGAAAACTAAGATCCTTTCACGGTCCTGCATGACCCTAAACTGTACCCGGTCCTGCATGACTGTAAACTGAAACTACTTCCCCCCATTACCTTAAACTGGAAAAACATCCCCCATGATCCTTATACTAGATTGTGGTCCAGCATGACCTTAAACTACACTTGACCCTATACTTGGGCCCATTTGGTCTGAGTTCTAAGACCTTAAACTAAGACCATTATGGTCTAGCATCACCTTAAACAACATGCATGTCCTCACTGCAAGATGTTAAAATGTAGGCTAGTTAGGCATCCCTGACTGAGGCCCATCCTCAGGACCCTTGGCCTTCTCGGGCCTCTTAGCCCCAGCCTTCAACCAGAGCATGTTGTGCGGGATCATGCCCTCATTCATGACAGGTTACTCGTTGCACCATGCACACTCCCTAGAAGAAATATTTCTTATCATCCTACATGATGTTAAAATGTACTTCAAGAACTACATGCAGCATGATTACCATCCTTATGGGATACGTAGGACCACCTGAACACATATGTCTCACGTCCAGCCCCTTATCTTGAGATATCCCACGATCTCCCGGTCACCTCGGTCTTTTGGCCTATCCATCCCCGCGGGGGGATATATAGGTGTGGTATAGGGTTTTGGCACCATGCCCCCCTCTAGGGAATTCACCATCTTTTGGATGCTCTCAAAACAATCCATTCGACCCTTTCCAATGGTATGCTAATGTGTTCAGAGTACTCTGGTCTAGGACCTGGAATGTCAGATTCAACATAGGCAAGTTTTCGTCCAAATTCCATGCCTCATGATCCCTTTCATCCAGGCCCCCGTTATCTCTCACACCTAGAAAGACCCCCAAAAAAAAGGCCTGGATACAACGCCTAAGGGATCTCCTACCATTACGAGCCAACACCCCTGAGGGTTCCGGGGAACAAATTGATAAAAATCCCGCATTGTGAATATGGTCAGCGGTTGATACTCATTTGTTTTCCGCTATCTTTAGGCTAACGCGACAGGATGATGTGTTGCGAACATGGTCAGATGTAATCCTCAGTCATCATGCCGTTTCCTTCGGGCCTTGAATTTTTGTTGCATGATTCACATTACGTTCCACCCCGCCGTTTAGAGGTTGAATCTCGAAACTCCTTGCACTAACCCTCAGTGCACCCCCACACATGAGGCGGATAATGTTGTGTCACGGTGTTTTTCAGGGCTCCCGCGATCTGAGCGCTAGAGTATGTTCTTTGGTTTTCTTTATGTATTGTGTGCAAAATTACCCTCATCTCCATGGGGAACATGGATTTGCCCAAACATTGTGTTTCAGGCCCAGCTTAGCTGCGAGCTTGCATCTACTGCCCTCCTGATTGTTGAACCCCCGTCGGACCCTTGGATCGAGGTTCATCTCTCGGAGTCACATGTAGTGATGTCATGGGATTATGTCCATGTTCACATTTGGTATGCCTCATCGCATCATGCGTATTCTCCAGGTCCAAGCCATACAACATTAAATTGTTTTTTTTGGTCTTACCACAAGACCATAAACTATGATGATATCATCCTGGTCGCACGATGGAAAACGTCACTGAATTGTGGTGACCCCCCCATAGGGGACATCACGTTGGGTATTTGTCAATTTCCATATCATTTGTCAATGTAGTTTATGGCTTGATTATTGTGGCGATGCCAGGGATTTCTAACCTAGGTCGCTAGTTCCACAAAAGAAAAACCATTCACCTTCAAGGACAAACAAGATATATCAAATGCCGCTTCTTTAGGCACAAGGGCTAGACCTGCACCTCTCCTTCATCCTTTGCGCATGCGCCATGTCATTCCATGCTACCTCTCAAGAACTACGCATGGCTTGATTCTCATCCTTAAGAGATACGTAGAAGCTCCTGGGCACTTCCCCATGGTCCCAGCCTAACTTTTCGTGTTCAGTCTCCTGGCCTAAACACGTCCCCAGCAGCACATAGTAAGCCGAGCCTTGCCCTCATTCACGTCGGGCTTCAAAACCGCTTTACCATGTGTCTCCCATTCGCCTTATCCTTGGGTCGATGTTCTAAGTCCTAAAACTAAGATCCTTTCACGGTGCTACATGACCCCAAACTGCATTTTTCCCTACATTTGGGCCCCTTTGATCCGAGCTCTATGAGCATAAAATAAGATCTCTTAAGAACTATGTCTATCTTGATTCCCATTCTAATGGGATACGTAGGAACAACCAAACCATATATCTTTGGGTTCAGCTAGAGTTCAGCTAGTTTGTCTCTTCGGCCCCGCGTTCGGGACCCCAACTACGGGACTGCGTGGCGTAGTGTGGGATTATGTCCTCACTCACGTTGGTTTTGCAACGGTTACACCCCGCACACACCGTTCTAATAATTATCCTTCTTGTCTTATCTTCCTAAACGACGTTAAACTATTCTTCTATAACTACGTCTGGATTGATTACCATTTTAATGGGATACATAGGAACGCTTTGAAATTTCGTCTTGGGTCCAGCCCCAGGGATTACAAAATCCCGTCCCTCCTTATTGTTGTCCCCCCGGCCTGGCTTCTGGGGGAGCGGTGTAATTGAGACATATACCCCGAATAAGTTCGGGACTCCCCATAGTAATTTTGGGAAGCGTAAGTTCTCTCACCATAGAGGTTTTGTCTAAAAATTTGGACGATTCGTGACCAGGTTAATATGTCCGCCTAATGCGCCTCCACCACGGTGGTACAATTCTTGGAGTGTTGGACTATGTTCAAACAAACCACCACTCCACATTCCATCCTTTTTGTGACCCTTTATTAAGATCCTCATCCTCTTTCATGTTTGATGGGACCCCCTAACAGTATGGATGATAGAATTTGGTCCTCCTGCTATGAAAATATGGATGATAGACCATTGGTCCACCTATTGTAGCAATATGGATGATTGACCTACGGTCCGCCTACTATACTGGGCCAACATACCGGAGGACTGGTCATGTTTGATGGAACCCCCTAACTATGTGGATGATAGACTTTGGTCCTCCTGCTGTGGAAATATGGATGATAGACCTTTGGTTTACCTATTGTAGCAATATGGATGATAGACCTATAGTTTTCAAGTTATCCTGGGCCAACATTCTGGAGGACTGATCAGAGATATTTGAGTTAGGCACCATCTTTCGAACATGGTAAGTGGTCATCCCTCATTTAATGTCCCCATTTCAGGCCAATGTGATATGGATGTTGTGTTTCCGCTACGGTCAACAGTAATCCTCCATCACCATGCCACCTTCATAGTGTTCGGAATTCAGGTAACGAGATTCACCTTTTTCATCTCCCTATGTTCGGATAGATTTAAATTCCCCCAACGTTGCCCCGCTCGTGTGTTAGGGCACGTTGAGGAGATGATACATCGATCAGTTTGAGCCCCCCCCCCCACCCCATCAGCAGGACCTCCCTCTTCTCCTCAGAAATCCAAGCCCGATTTCAGATTCCTGAAGCCTGGTTAATGCCCCACTATTGGATGTAATGATGACATGAGAACCCTTTATTCCTCATGTTGTGTGTGACCCACAAGAGATTCGGGGGGAGTTGATATTCATTTCATAATTATGGTGAGCATATTAAACCAAAGGTACAGATAAATAGATTGGTCCATACATCAGATCAAAATATTAAGAAGTGGAAGCAAAAAAGTTAATGAGATGGACAAAACAGAGCCCTAAGGGATCAGCGTGGTGGATTGATCTTTCCAACACTGCTACCCCTTGGCTGGTAGCCTCCCGGACTACTTCTTCCTCCTTGAAGACTCTCTCTTCATCAGCAGCCGCAGAGCGCAGCTCGCCAACCCTAGCTTGTGCATGCACCCACTCGGTTTGAAGTATGGTCATATAGTGACTCGCCTCCATTAGTTTTTCTTGGGTGTCATCCAGTTGGGCCTCCAGTTGCTCCACGAGCTCAAAGAACATTGCAATGAGGACCTCCTTCTCTGCTGCCTTCCCTTCGAGGCGCCGGACCTTCTACTCCGCCCTCAGAAATACTTGACTGTTCGCCAGACTTTCCCGACACAGGGCAACTTCGGTGCGCCGGCTGCTCTCGCATACCTTCTCGGCCATTTAATCATGGACCATCAAATGAAGGCATTGAGCATCATCCCCTCCAGCACAAAGGAAGCGTAGCCAGGTCTGAAGTGATCCCATCCACCTCAGCCAATCCGACTAGGGATTCCTGAGAAAGCACTGGATACACTTCCACCCTTTGCACCGTGTCATCCGGCACTCCTCGGCCGCTTTTGAGACTGAGTCATCTACCACCTCAGGATCAGCGGGCCGATATGTGGGAAAGGCAGCCAGTAGGTCGGCAGCATGATCTTCCTTAGGGATGTCTTCATGAGGAATATGATCCTCGACGTCCGGGAGACCTTATTCTCTCTCCCCAATAGCGACGGTGCCTCCGTTATCTTCCGGGCTCGCCTCAAGGACAGCGCCGCTGATGTCTACTGCCCCCTGCTCACCAATTTCCAGTGCCAACTCAGTGAGGGAAGTATGTTCTGGATGAAGTGGTATGTCCACTGCTGGTACACTCATGGACGGCCCTGGCTCAGTAGCCCGACGAGCCTCCAATGTTGCGATTACTGCACAAGGCGTACCCTGATTATTTGGGATCTTTTGATAGAAATCGCCAGTAGTGAAGCATGGGACATAATGGAACCCAGAGTGTCGGCCTCCAGTGTTCTGGATGCTACAGGAGCTGCCATGACAGGAGACCCCTCTGCACTTGTCAATTTAATGATGGGCGTCGGAGCCCCATCATGTCCCACTAGTTCCCCTCCTCCCTCTATTGGGGACGCCTGATCAGCACCTAGGTTCTCTTGAGTGAGATAGATAAATGGGTTAGAAGTTGTAGAAGATAATGGACGAAGAAGAAATATGGGTAAGGGTAGAGACGGTCCTCAATCATTTTGGTTTTCTCCATGTCGGAGTCGAAAATCTCACCACTCTCCTACGAGTTCCCATGGTGGGCCGCCCCCTACAACCCCTCACCTACATGTTCTCCTCCTCCTTTGCCTTCTCCATCATCTTCTCATTTTCCTTCATCTCCTACAGTCTCCTCCTCCTGCTCCGATTCATCATCATTGTCGTCTTCTCCCGGTGGAATCACTTCCGGGTCATGCTCTTGGTAGAGCATCACATTCACTAGGAAAGGTGGCTCCACACGCCGACCTATTTGGCGCGTGTATGTGTCCATGGACGTCAGATAAGCACGCCTCTGATGGAAGTTATCTCTGTCGGTAACTCTAATAAGCCCAACCTCTGGAAGCTATATCCCATTATGGATTATCTTCTACCAGATGGCTTCAACGCCCAGTGAATTCCGCAGGGTCATCCAGGCCAACCACAGTTCCAGGAAAATTGCATCTTGGGAAGGTTCGAGCAAGTATCTTATCTGCTTCCCCGGTAGTTCCCTAGCTGCCTCATGTGACCCCCACCTACAGGTAATGAGGTCGCGGCGACACCGTGTGATGTCCTCACTACTGAGGTCCCGGCCTGCACAGGCCTTACTGCTTGACGCGCCCCTGGTTCCCCCCTCCTAGCAGCACCTTGCCTACTCCCTCGTTGCCCGGTTTCCATGCGGGTAGTTTCAAGTTGCCAGACTCTGTTGCGTAAAAGCCACTTCGGGTACGCAATGGTCCAGTGCTTGGCAAACTCGGTTTATAGGCCAACTTCAACCCTAGTGGGAGGAAGGGTGATAATTTCACCGAAGCCGAAAGTGGTAAACATCAGCCACATCTGGCGCAAAACGCAAGGATTTTTCTCCTCCCGGATATTCGTAACTACTTTGTTCGGAATTTTTTGGAGGCACTTGAATTGCCTGGTGAATCAGGATGGCATGTAAGGCTCACAGATCACCATACCATCGATCCGAGCCACAAGCACCCCGCACATAATGCTCTGAAAATACTCATGCTCCTCCACTGAGCCTCGCTAATTATCAGCTATCTGGCAGACCGGGGTGGGGAACGGGCTGATGTTGAAATTTATGGGGTTACCGATTCGGATCCTTACGCCCTCCTCATTGAGCGTCATCGGCGCCACCCCAGTGATGTTCAATAGAGATGGTTGCAGGCCGTTTCCCAGAGGATGGATGGCGTTGGGAAAGTATACCTACCGAGATGAGCCTCCACCCAGCCGTGAAAGATCTGGAAAGTGCCACATACCCTCTAAGGTGACCCCCCTCATGAGATGCGTCCCAGAATAGTATACAGCTTGACTAGAATGAGGACCCCCCAAGTTGAAACTTTTGTTTGAGGCCATGGTACCCACTATCACCAGTGTTGTTGGACGGACGCCCATCCTTGCATCCCGCACTGGCAGAAGCCACCTGCTTAAGAAGGCTGCGAGGATCCCGGCGTACCGGACGTTCGGGACCTGGGCCTCAATGACACGATATCCCCACGATTGGTATTGCCCCGCCACCAGTGTCCTCCAATACGACCCATCTTTTCTCCTCTGAGCTGCGGTTGGGAACCGTTTACCCTGCCCCGATATCTTGATTTCCGAATCCATTTCTAGGAACTGGTTGAACCAGCCCTTGTAAATAATGTCCTTCAGGAAGTCCTTGACCCCCAACCTCTCTTTGGCTAGCTCCAACAGGTGACACACTAGCATGGGGGTCCGTGACCTGTCTTCCCAGGTGTTCTTTGGAGGAACAAACTCATCGTATTGGTATCCCTCCAGTGGGATAAATCTGATCCAATGAACATCTCAAAGGATGATGCCAACTTCCCCATGGTGAAGGTTGAAGGTGTTGGTATAAGGGGACCACCGGGTGAATATCTCCAGCCCGAGCTCAATTTGACGGTGGAAGTGAAACTGTGATGTCCATATCGCCTCAAACAGGCCAATATGCCATAGCTTGGCCCCAAACACGTCGCAAGTATGGAGAACCTAGAACACCCAAGCCCACTCTTCAGTAAAGTTTCCCTCGGACCACAGGATCCAATCTTTCAGCCAGCCCTTAGTGTCATCCGTGATGCTCTGATGGAACGTACTCGCGTAGAGGGCCGGAGAATTCTCTGCGACATGCTCATCCCCGGTAATGGGCCTAGTCCTTGGGTTCAGGACATATACATCCATGTGCCTGGTTTCCTGGGCAAGATGGCTATTGTTTGTAATGTTCTAGAGCAGAAGCTCGTCCTCCCGGGCCACCCAAGACCTCGGTGTGTCCACCTCAAAGCCTGGTAGGGGAAGATCTTCCAGGATGCTGAAGTTCCATAGTGGGAGGTTGTCAGATAAGGGATATTCCTTTTGGTGGGGTTCAATTGGTTGAACAAGATTAGTTTGTTGTAAACGACGACTTTCGCGCCATAAACCTCTTCATTCACCACCATTTCGGCTCTTCGAGTGGCGGCTTCCCCCTGATCAACACGGTTTTCAGCCATCTCAGATATTTTGGGAGTTGCGTGAAATCAGGATGAATGGCACGGAATCCGAGAGGGTTGCACGAAATCTGAAGCTGCGGCGCGAAATCCAGGATTTGGGTGTGCAATCAGCACACTAGGCGTGAAATACCACAAGTTGGCGCATAAATACGACCGAAATTCGAAGAGATTTGAGTGCTGCAAAAGCATTTTTGCGCGCAGCCGTGGAAGAAATTTCGCGCATGAGGGAATTGAGCCTATCGCGTGGAAATGCTTGAGTACGGAATGTAGGACCCGACACCCCTTTTTATATCCAAGTCCAGGGTTCCGTGCCACACGGAAGGAGAATTCTGCACCGAGCCGGAGTTTTGTGCGCCCGTCAGCTATTTGGGCTCAAAATGCGCAAGAGATCCACCGCTTCAGAGTTTCCCTCGGAATCCAATCATTGCGACCTCTCACTGATCCAATTCCGAGGGGGGGGGGGCATTTGTTGACACTGAAAAAGTCCGTAACTCCTAGAGGATGTTTCAAACGGACAAAGTAAAGTCATATTCAGACTCAGAGGCCCAGTTTGGAAGACCTGGAAGTGGTGCGTGAAATTAAAGGGCATCCACGCGAAAAAATGTTATCCGCGCGACGGGATCCTAGGATTCACGAAAAGGAACTAGCGCGGTGCGCAATTTGGAGTGCCCTGTTCCGCGTGGGGAAGCCTTGCGCACCGACGGGTCTTGGCGCGAAAGATTTCATGTGCCTCCCTATTTCTGCGATTGGGAATTCCTATAAATAGAAGGAGGCCTCAACTGTTTCAGGGTTGAAGAAATCAGACCAACTCCTTTGGGAGCAATTCGGACTCTCGTGCACGCAAGATGTCTTCCAGGTAATCCCCCTTTTCGCGCAACGTTTCCCCAGGGTTCGGCTTTGCGCGCAACCCCACTGGCTTAAGTGAATTTGCTAACTCCTCCGGGTTCTTCCTTTCCATGCAATCCTTGCCCTTTACGCGCAGTCCCCTACAATTGCACGCAATCTCTTCCAAATTGCATGCAATCCCCCTGTTAGGTTTCACCATGACTTAGGGATCGGTCGTTTCCCCCCGCGCACACTCCAAGCTCATTGTGCACAAACCCCACTCCAAGCTCATTGTGCACAAACCCCTAGTCGCGCGCAATTAACCTGCCCCAATTGCATGCCATCCCGGAGTTTTGCACGTAAACCTCCTCTTTGTGCTCAAAACCCAGGATCCATCACCTTGAAGCCCCCGGGTGCCTCTTTGTGTCGGCGCCCGATGTCTTCCATACCAGGATTGCACGCCATGCATTGCTTTCCTGTACGTCCTTCTAGCCTCGTATGAAGTAACCTCAAGGTACCTTTTTCATTGTTTCTCATTGCATTGCATTGCCTCATTCATCTTCGCATAGGCACGCTAACGGCTATTGCTTCTTCGCATAGCCACGCTAACGTGGACCCCTCGATGGTTTTCCCTCTAGCCCCCCTTCACCATGGCCTTGCCGATGTCTTCCCTCCCACAAGGTGTAGAGGGTGTTGTGAATGTAAGACATAGGGGTATGGAGAAAACCCACCTCATCTGAGCTGGAGGACGTTAAACTGCCAAGCACGTCATCCTCGACACATGACGTTAAAATGTGATCTGACCCTGTTCCTCACACGCATGGTCCCCCCCATCTCAGAAATTATTTATTCCTCTCATCTCCACGGGAATGGATTCTTCCTTACATGGAATGAAATCCTCCTTTTAGAGTGGAGTTTGTCCACGGGGTAAGGGATGCCTTAGAGCGTAAGCCCCTAGCCTCCCTTGCGGAAGGATGCACCAATGCACCTCCGTACTTCCCCACTTCCAATGCCAGTGGAGGGCGTGATAGGGAATGACACATCTCCTTTGTTCGGTCCCAAATCCCTTTCCCTCTGTGATTTGTTGCACCATGGGACTCCATCCTGGAGTAAGCCCCAACACCAACGGCCGCTAACCACGCGTAAGCCCCTGTTTCCTCTTTGGGCCGCTCAACGCATAAGCCCCTCTCCACTTCTCATGGATGCACCCTTCGTGACGTGATCGCCTGGTCCCTACTATCTCTTGTTTCTCACACCGAGCATGACTCACGTGAGCTTATTGTGAGCATCGACCATGACATCCTCTTATGGGCCGCCTAAGAGCGTAAGCCCCATCCCAGCGAACTACAGGGACTTTGATCCGTGCTAACGCATGGTATGTAGGAAGCCTCCAGGAGGTTCAAGCCCACCACCAGGTTGTTCCGACCCCCTTTCGTGTCGGTTCACCAACTCTTTGGGCCGCGTCAGAGCGTATGCCCGAAGCACTCGTCCCACATGACGTTAAACTATATGCCCCCGTCCAGCATAACGTTAAACTGTACGCCCCGAACTATGTGGACTTTGATCCGTGCCAACGCATGGTACTTAGGAAGCCTCCATGAGGTTCAACCCTAGTACTCAGTTGTTCCGACCCCCTTTGCATCGGTTCACCAAACCATTATGGGCCTCCTCCGAGCGTAAGCCCAATACCCATAATTATGGGCTGCCTCATAGCATAAGACCCATATTCCCCATTATGGGCTGTCTCAGAGCGTAAGCCCTATATTCCCCCTAATGGCCCTCCTCAAAGCGTAAGCCCCATATCCAACACCCACGTCCCATACTGACCTCTCCCTCGAGCCCACGTGCCTTGGGAAGCTCAGGACCTATCCCAGAGGTCTTACTTCTTCGAGGCTCCAATCCATGCGTTCATTATCACGGGTCACCTCTTGTGGTGTCCCACCATATCATAGAACTACGTCGACTTGATTCCATACCATGGGGATACGTAGGAAGCTTCCACGAGGTTCAAGACCCTCTTCACTTTATCTCCAATCCTGATCCCTACTCGGGCCGCCACATCCCAGTGGGATCATGCCATCTCATTCCACTCTATAGTATCTGGGGAGCCGTCAACGTGTTGGTCCCAATATTAGTGTTCACCCTATGTGGTCCGTCAGTATGATCCACTCTATGTGTTCTGATCAGTCTAATCCATCTCCTCTAGACGTTAAACTCGCGGAATACCCCGTGCTTAACATGGAAACCTGAGGAAAACCTCATATGGTACACAATTCCCCACGTTTGATGTGGGATTACTCGGGCTTCCGCTCTATTGAGAAGCCCTATAATAAGGGGCGGATGACAGACATTCCAATCCCCCAGCGTCAAGACATGCCAACGACACCCCAGTGTGATCATTCTCTTCACCGAAGGTTGTTGCCCCGACCAGACCCCTTGGAGCATCTCGACGGAAGCAGCGTAATTAACTGGTGTCCATGAAAATATAGCACTGGGAACGAGGTTCACGAATATTTCTTAAGTCTATGAGGGATTCCCAGACTAGGTGACAAGCTCCGAGGAGGAATCCACAGAAGGAAGAACTGACATCCCGTCATCCCAGTTTCGATCAAGGAGCAGACGTACCTAAAGAAGGAATGGATGTCGCCCACCTTTGGAAAGTGGGAATGCTGGGCCTCAAGCCACGCGACCTCCCCTGCTTGACAGAGGCACACGCGCCCTGGTGAAAGCGTGGAAAACAGTATCAACCCAATTAAAGGATCAAAGATAGAACATATTAAACACTACTACAAAATAGGAATATACCCACAATTATCTGCAAAACCATTGGTATATGCCCACCTATACCGATGATTCTTGTTAAACCATGGTAATGGGACTCCAATGTAAGCACAGGTATAGAAATATTACATGGGAATTCCACAGGAAAACCTATACACACAGTTTATAATGAACTGTGGGTTTATATTTCCCTATACACATAGTTTTCATGAAATGTGGGGATAACCTTCCAGACTACATCATATACCCATAATTATCCATAAATAGTGGGTAAAACAATGGTTTAGTGAGAAATGTGGGAAGTCTCAAATATTATCCCTATCGTTAATGAAAATTGTGGGTATAGTTGAAAAATTTACCCAGGGTTTTAATGAAAATGGGTATATATTACCATGTGATTGTGTGGGAAAAAATAAGGTGGGAAAACCTATAATAATGCTTTTTTACCGATACCCATTGTTTATAAACATATATCAGAATATATATATATATATAATGACATAATAAGAATATATATATATATAAGTTTAAATATTCTTGGTGTAAAGGACTTCAGTTGTGTGGAGGCAGTGAGGGTTCAAAACTCATGTGTGTTATTTTTATAATCTTTTACCCATGATTTCATAACCGTTGGTATAACATTTTTGAACCATGGAGATAGGTAATTTCTATACAAACACTTTTAGGACCCACCATTTAATGAACTATAGGTATAGTTAAGGGCTATACCAACCCACGTTTTCCTTCAATTCATTTAAAGAATTTCTATATGATTCAGTTCTTGTATTGGATGACTAAATATTAGATTAAGACTTTATATTTTTCCAACATTGGAGGAAACCAATGATTTTCATTCTATTTTTATTTTTTATTTTGTTTTATTGAATAAAATTTCTCTTTCTCTGTTGTATACCACTCTCTATTTTGAAAAACTCCCAAATTTGTTTATCCTCATTTTGATGATTTAGTAAGAATAGATTTAATGTTTTCCTTTCATTTTTTTCACACTTCCATGGTGGTGTCTCGGTGTGCAATAATGTTTAAGGAGATACATTTTGAAGAAAATTTTATAACACTTCCCTAACTATTCTATCTGGTTTAAATTTTATTTGAACATTAAATTATTGAGATTTATGTTCATATTATACATTTTATAAGTGTTGAATTTTTGACCATAAAAGGAATTCATATTAGTGAAAAATGGAATGTGTCTTCTATTGAGACTCATGTGTTAAATATATATTTTAGGGGAGTTAAAATTAAAATTTTCCAACTTTTATTATTCTTTTTTTTAAGAAACTATACTTCTTGCTACATGGTGTATTTTAATTGATTGTAGAGTTCATTCTTTAGTGATTTTACATCCACAATTCTTCATGTAAAACCAACTTCTAATTTCTAATATTTTAATGTCGAAATGTTTTTATTATATGCCTTTCAGGCTCATCAAGGTGATTTAATGATTACCTTTTTAAAATTCAATGTGTTGCATGCATCCACATTCAAAATTTCTGTTAATGTTATTTATTTTTTCGGTATAAATTAACAGGTATTATATTTATTATTGATAATGGTTTTCTATGGAAAGATTCATTTTTCATAATTTCTTATGACCATTTACATGAAATTTATGTGCTGAATCAAAAATTATTTTGAATCTTTCGAGTCCAAATTATTTATACCACCTTAGTATTAAACAGTGGAGACATTGTAGGGTTTGACGTGTGGGGGAGGGGGTCTTTTAATTTGTTAAATTGTAATTCATAGATATCCCATATGAAGATGTCAATGTTTTCCTAATATTGTGAGTTTTTTATCATTAAATATAAAAATATCATTGGATAAAATAAATTCTCCATACTTGGGGATCTAAAGAAACTTTAATGAGATTAATCCCAATTACCTTATGTATTTGATTTAGTAATAATTTTTTTACGTATGGTAAAAATAGTATTGGATAAATTATTGGGAAAATTTCATATAGTTTGTATTTACATTGAAATTTTTAAATCTGAAATTACCCCATAAGATATGAATCCAAACAGATTATTAAATGAAAACCCTAATCTGGGATAAAAATATTGTTTCATTCAATTTGGTATTTAATTATCCAATTGTTGGGTGAGTTATTTAATCCACCAACAAATTCTCACTCCACTGTACCAAATGGTCAATCAATTTATTCTAATCGCATAAATTATGTGAGTCTGTTCCCAAAGATGTAATGAGATGTTATGACATTTAGTTGGAAGAAAATTGAATTTTGTTAAATTCCCTTCAATTTTTTATTGATTTATATAATTTTTTGTAGAACAGTAACAGATTTTGCGATAGAGAAATTTTTTTTAGGGGACATTTGTTTTTAATACATGAAATAATTCATAAGGGAAAATCAATGTGAAGATTAATTCTTATGGACATTACAACTTTTCCATTTTTAGATTTATTTTCTATCATTGAATGTGAGTAAATTATTCTTGGGGACTAGAAAAATATTATGTATGTGTGAATTTAATGTGATCAATATTCATTTATTTTTTTCTTGTCCTTTTTAGGTGATTTACCATGTTTTTCAAAAAAATAAATCACATTAATATGACTAATTATAATTTTTTTAATTAATGGTAGTTTTCTTAAACTAATGACTTTATTAATAAAAAATTTATTTTTTTCATTTAAAATATCAGCTGTTTATCCTTTTATTTATTTTATTTTATTATTTTATTTCTTTGTCATTTGTGCTCTTTTATTTATAGGTCCTTTGATTATTTTTCCTTTTTATGATATTTTTATTAATTTTGTGATTGTTTTAGGATTAATCAGTTAATTAATTAATTATGATTAAAATTTAATGATATTTTTCTACCAAATTATCAATTAGTGATTTAAAATTATACATCATTTTTAGCTATTTTTTATCTTTAATTTATTTTACTTAATTGATTTTTTACTTATTTAATTTATGCATTTTTTCAATTTTGAAACTTTTTTTTAAATTGTATTATTATAAATATATTTTATTTATATCTTAGAATATATTTTTAAATATTTTAATAACATCAAATTTATTAATGATTTATTTGAAAAATATTTATTCCTTTAATTATTTATTGATGTTCACAGTACTGGAGATGTAGCTAAATCAAAATTGATTCCCATGTTACCTAAATCTAAAGTGATTTCAAATGCTCCCCTAGTAACCTATTTTTTAGGTGGTCACCAGATATCCAAATTTGGAAGGGTCTGGCATATTAGAATAAATGGGTCTCCACATATCCGAATTTTTCATCCCTCTCCTCACGTATCCAAATTTATGAAGATGGATGATTGATTCCATATTGTGTGCATAGACTGAATCCCATTGAAGTTGAAGGAATCTGATAGTTCATATCATACTTCTAAGAGAATATGAAGCCCATCCAACCATTTAATATAATAGAAGAAGAAAATACACTAAATATTTGAATAATATGAGCATGGTATCACTTATGTTGTTGTTATGAATCTTGACAAGTGATCTAAGTGGATTTCACCATTTCATTGGAAAGCTGATCTGAGACAGGAACTGGCCTCAATGAAGACAATGCTAGTGGAAATTGAAATAGAGTAAAAATAGAGATCTAGAATCGCATAGCAGATGGTGTGCTGTACTGGAGATCACTAATGAAAAAGATGATGTCACCTCTAAAATAGGACTTCTTTCATATTGGATGATGTCAATACCACTAATGAACTGAATATAGACGAGGATGACAAATATTTGGATCTGATAGTTGATCGAATATGTAATTCCCAAAGAAGATGAGATATGAGCGCCTTCAATAAGGTTATATGAGGCCATGTTTCTTCAGTGATAAAGATGACTACCATTCTATCTCAAACATTGAACTGAACCCAAGTTTCTGATTGATGTTGAATAAGACATATCACTATTTATTTCATCTTTTAAGATTGATTTATTGAAGGTAGGGGATCTTGTAGACCATTAATTCTTCTATTTATAGTTACAGGGTGTCTATGCATAAGGTATTTGACCAAATTCCCCTGATAACATGATAGCTAAAAAGGTTATAGGTTTAAGGACACTATAGATGAGAGTGTATACAATGATTCCAAAGGTGCAGAATCTCAAGGTGGAGATGAAATTAGCTTCCATAGAGAGAATTAAATTTCTATTTTCAGGATTCTTCATTTCATTGTTCTGTGTAATGAATTTCTAAAATTTAGTTATTTATTTCCTACTCATGTATAACATAATAAATATAGGTGTTTTGGTATATATTGAGTTGAATTAGTTCAACGACAATTCATGATTAGTTAATTAATTCAACGTTTGTGTTCTTCCTTCTTTTCTTCACCATCAATTTATTCCTCCTCTAGTGACAGATTGATAGGTGAAGTTAGATTTGAAAATATTTTGTGGTTTTAAATCATTTTTTTTCTCTTTACGTTTACATATTGGATAGATGTTTTCTAGAAACTTCACTGTTAGTCAATTTCATCCAATATACATATTAATTTCAATTTTCATGAGTATCGTTCTTACCTATTTCATGTACTCACATGTGATGATTAAGAATTTCCATGCCTTATTAACATGAACCATATTACTATAAATGGAAAATGATATTGATCTTTCTTATCAAAGAAGTGTTTCTCTTTCTTCTTATGTTCTAGATAGGCATGTTACTCATTAGGAAAAAATTAGTGGACAACACTTCCTCAACATGGACATTGAGATCTCTGAGTTCACTCTTAGCATGAGAAGTTATATATTTAACAATAAGACTTTTCATTTTACCCTAAATTATTTTTTCCCCTTTATTCATGTCACTTTATCTCCATATTTTTCTCACCTGTGACACATCACAATTTTTCATCATCATCACATCCATAGTTTGTTTTCTGTTTTGATTGATTTTCTTTATTTTTTCTAATACAACTGTCACACCCTTCACTATGGAAATCAATACTATTACATACCCCATAATGATAGAACAAATATTACTAATAATTTTGAATTTAATTTCATTGTTTTAAATCATACCAAAGTTTTATTTTAAGATAAATTGTCATATTTTATAATTATAGTTGTATGTTTAGATTAATAATGAAACAGACCATTCTTTATTTTTAATAGATTTAATTTTTTTTATATTTCAGACATCACATTTTATATAATCATCCAAATCATGAAACTATTTTATTTATAGGATTATATAAATCTTGGGATATATTTCATAATTCTAAACCCCAACCACAATCCACCAATTGGAGTCCCAAAATAAGCTTATAACACAGGCCCCGAAACCTTTTTATAGATCTAAAAGGTTTTAAATATGACCATATATCTCAATGTTTTACAACACATTGACTCTTAAATTGTACATGGATCTTGATAAGGAATTTACAAACATCTTTAATTAAGTATGGAAAATGTGAATTGTCTTTTTGGAAGTCCAATAATGCATGAGAAACCAAAGACATTGAATATAGAGAGTCTATCTGGGTAGATTAAATTATTTGAGGAAAATAGTCGAAAATTGTGATACACATGTCGCATGGTGAAATTTTTTGGGTAAATGCGCAAGACAATTTTTAACGAATTTCAAGAAGGGGATCATGTGTTAGTAGACAATTTAATGGGTCTAACACACCGTAACATTCATGGGAAATTCTATATTATAAAAAGACGATAGATCCTCCTTCCTAATTCATTCTAATGTATCCAGTAGACCACCATTAGAGAGAAGGATAAGGGCCATGCATCTTATTTAGGATTTTGTTTATTTTCTTTTAGTTTTCATTTTATTTTCTCATTTATCATATATGTATATTTTTAATTCAAGTTTTTCTATATCCTTCCATCTCGTATTATCTTCCATCCCTAATCTAATTCTTCTCATTCATTGTCATTCCAATGTGACATCTTACCCTAATAAAAGTGGGGATAACACTACTCTTGGCCTCATTGAGGTATGTGGAAATTTAATTTATTCTTCACATAAATTTTTATGTTTTATTATGTTTGTGATGAGATAGAGTAATGTTCGTGGGTGGGATGATATTCCACCATGAAACAGATCTCAAAATAAATTCTATTCTTATATTAAATATTTCCCCTCCCTTCTACTAGATATAATCACTTCATATGATGGAGTTGAGAAATTCAGTGGATGAAAAAGAATACAGTAGAGTCAGGTCATGGGAGATGTCACACACTCAATTGAGGTGTCCCTTCATCCTTTCTTATTGGAGGAGGTAAAATTAAGATAGCTAATTGCATTCTAGATTTCAGAACACTAAATAATAGAATAGAGATCTGATAATTTAATCATCGAACTTAATCTAAACACAAACAGATATAATGATGGAACCCACATTCCAAACCATAAAGGCTATGTTCGTTCGTTACTAATATCATTATTTTATTGCATGTTAGTTTAATCAATCATTTAAATTCAATTTAATCTCCTTCTTAGATTAAATAAAAACAACAAAAATAATTTGTTTAGATTAATTATATTATGTGAGTGAACAAATAATAAATCTCCTTAAGTGAGATTACCCTAGTTAGCCTTTATGTTGCATTGGGAAACATATAAATTTTTTTTTCCATCCCCTATGACATGCATGCGTAAAAACAGATGTTGTTTCCAGGGAGCCATTCAGTTATTCATTTAATTTTAATATTTTCACATCTTTGATAGATTTCATTTACTTTTATAAAAAATAAATAAATAACAAAAAATAATTCATCCATAATACTTTCATATGACAATTGTTTCAATTCATGGATCCACAAATACTTTGTTGTGAAAGAGCCAGAAATTCAAAATGTTGAAGCGGTGGATCTCTTATAAAATCTCAATGAAGTCATTTACAAGGATAAAAAGATGAAAATGGGAATGTAACCAGAATTTCATTTCATGAACTTTATGAATTGTTTGAAAAAGTTAAAATTGAATATCAAATAGTAAAGACCATGAAGGATGTGCCCATCATTTTCATCAATTTCACTGAAGACATCTAATATGTTGAGGCCTAAACCAAGGACCTTCAATTGACTAACCATTTTAAGAACTAGATCCAAGAAGATCATTACGGGATAGATTGGATAAAAGAGGGGGAATACTTGACCACTAATCTATGTGTGGGAGGTCAACAATATCTTGATGAATTCTAGAATGAGAATGCGGTAAAACATGATCTTACATATCCCTATAATGTAGAAGATATAGTTAAATTTAATGTAACTCTATCCAAAGAAGAGTAGGAAGCCATCAAAATGGTAAATGTTTATGAAAATATGGATGATCTTGACTATCATCATCCATCCAATAATATACAACTTCAAAATTCACTTTCCATTGAAGAAGTGTTTAAAACAAAACCAACTAAGGGAGATAATCCATTCTTAGACTCTTCATTTTCTTATTCCATTCAATATGATTTGAGTATCACACATAATGAATTTTTATTTTCATATTCAATCAATCCTTGGTATTCCTTAGAGGAAGAGGAAGAAACTGAACATCCACCTATTTAGGAACACATAAATCTCCCTGATTTTATTTTACATACATTTGAGGAGGCCTGTGAAGAGGTCCTTATTGTTGAGCCTATCAAATCCAAAACAAAATATCCATTCTTTGATGGGGAATATATTGATATTGATAAATCATATTTAAATACTATTCAAATAGATTTACACTCTAATTTCCCATTTGATTATTATTTATGACAAAGTATACCTTGAGAAACCACTAGACTTTGACGAAGATATTTCACAAGAAGCAAAGAAAATGATCGAGGTTCCATACATCATCTATCACTCACCATGAATGTTGTATAAAATTGAGAAGGGGTAATATTTTGTGTAATATATTCGTTGTTTTCTTCTTTATTTGAAAAAATAACATCATTCTAGGAAGAACAATATGTTGTTTTTATAATCCAAATATCTCCACCTCTGATAGTCAATGGATAATAGCTTTTACTTCCTACTGTAGGTAATAAATATTTCGAGCCCACATGGGGGATCGTATCGAGATTTATCCTTTAAATTATCTTTAGTACATTCATTTTCAATCACAAGAATTTATATTTTAATGTCATTTTTAGGAATTGGTCATTCTTACAGCCCACTCCCTCTAACCTTTTTTAGAATCAATGACATGGTCCTTGTTCTTAATTGCATAATTTTATTTTTTTAGAATCATGGTAGCACTAGGAATCCCCAACTTGAAGAGGAAATATGACTAATCTTCATTTAAAAATGGATGTAACTTTTAATTATTTAACTTACAAACTCCTTATATTTTTTTCCAGATAATGATTTTTACTTTAAAGTGAAAAACTATATGCCAATTCTTGAATTCATACATTACATGAATAATCTAAGAGACATGTGTTTCATAAAAATATAGTGATGCCATGTTTTATATTTCAATGTTAGTGAAATTGAGTGAGTAAAATGGATAATTGTATGATTAAATTAAATCATGGATATTGAAATGGAACTCCTGATTTGAAGGAAAAAATTTGGTTCATGTAAATGAGATTTCCACGTCAATTTTCATGCATTGACCATATGAAATTGATGTGAATTGATTTTTTACTTTTTTCATTCAATCTATTATAATAAAAATTCATATTTACTAATCTCGAGAGGATTTATAGACCAAGAAATTTTCATTTATTCTTGATCATATTTCATGAGTTATCGTGGGGTTGTCACCCACTTGAAATTATATTAAAACTTTTCAAAGCTACTGACTGGAGAAAAAACATTTAAAATGATTAATGCATCTTATAAAAAGCCCTAATACTTATGTTCCACCTTTACAAAAATCCTTATAAAGCCTATAGATACCATGAGTGAAATTTTTTGGAATGATCGATGTTTTAAGTCATTTTTATCTCTTCCAATCATACTCTTGGTATTTGAAAGATATTTTAATGTTAATGTTTGGAGGTGATATTAGTCATGGTAAATGTTATGATTTAAATTTTAAGGAGGATGTGTCGGTGTGATTAATTTTGGAATTGTAAAAGTTTGTGGAATCATTCATTATACTCTATTGGTTTTTCCATCTTGAATAAAAAACGAAAAAGGAAAAAAGAACAAAAAAATGTTAATAATGGTCTGTGATTTAGGAAAACTAAAATTCACAACTACTAGACATATGATTTATATTATACATGATTAGGTGGTGGGTTGAGGTTTATTATAAAGAACAACTGATTAAAATGAAAAAAATAGAAGTATATTTATAATTAATAAAATGTAAAAAAATATTCACAATGATGAACAAATCATTCATTATTCATAAACTGATCATTATATTTTCATTGAGTTTTGAGGGAAGTGGGAGTTTCTACATTGAAAGGGATAATTTCAATAAAATTATTGATATAATGAATTTTGCATATGTTATAAACCTCTTATTTGATCATTAATTTTTAAAGCATCAAATCCTATCAACCTTAAGCCTCATAGACATTTGATCCTTTATTTGAAGGTGCTCTTGATTTATGTGTCTTTTGTCATTACACATGAGACAAAGTAGTTCATTTAAAAGACTATTAATAAGTATAATCTTCTAATGATATGATCATAACTCTACTTGAATTGTAACATGAGTTATGAGAGAAAATAATCAAAAGTAAGGTAAATCAGGATATAGAATGTTTGATAATAATGAATTACGGATCATGGAAGAATAAAAGGTTAACATCCATCATTTTTCAATGTGGAAAAGTAAAATACATTAGTTGATTATTTAATTGGAATTTTAGAATTTAAATTTATATTTTATGTGGATTTTTGAAATTTTGATTTTACATTTACTAATGTGTGATTTTATTTCATTGGGAGTTGAATAATGGCGACATTGGTGCCCTCTTATTTTCAATGTTGATATTTTATTCTTGAGGACAAGGATTTTTTAATTGAAGGTTATTTTATAGTAAAAATATTTTAAATAATTATACATTTAATTTCAATTTTTTAAATACAATCAAAGTGTTATTTTTATATTAATTTTCATATTTTATGATTGTAGTTGTATTTTGAGATTAATTGAAAAAATTGCCCGTTTTGGATTTTTAACTGTTAATTTTTTTTCTAACATCAAATTTTCTCTAATAATCTAAATCATGTAATTCATTAAATTTAAGATTCTATACATATTGGGATAGATTTAATCCTTATGTCCTCCAAGAAAAATTCATAAATTGGAGTCCCAAAAGCATTTTACAACACATGCCTAAAAAATAATTCATAGATATGGAAGGTATTAAATATGAGACTATATCTCGATTTTGGTTGGTAAAATGAAGATAAAATTATACATGGAAATGGATAATGATATTTATTAGAAACATCTATGAAGGATGTCACGTGTGATTCCACCTTTTTGATGGCCATTAATTCATGGTAAACAAGAGACATTGAATATGTTGAGTCTGTATTAAGAGATTAAATTCTCAGAGTGAAATGTTCAGAACATGTACTACATAATGCCAAATATTCTGAACATTTGTGAGGAAACATGAAAGAATTTGGTTAATAAATTTTATAAATGTTTCCAAGAACGAATCATCCATTTTAATGGGTCTATCATGAGGTAACCTTGGAGGAAAATTCATGCCTATAAAATGAGAAGAGGTCCTCCTTCCCCAATCATTCTGTAACATCCTGCCGACCTCCATTAGAGAGGATTCCAAGGTACATTTTTATTAATTTGAATTTATTTATATATATTTTTTTTCCGAAGTAACACATATACATATTTGTAGTTCATGTATTTACATATTCTTACATATCTCATTATCTTGCATCCCAGATATAATTATTCTCTTTCATTCCCATTCCATCATGACCACTTATCCTTAAAAAAAATTAGAAGATAAATTAAGGATTGGGCCAAGGGAGTTATGTTTCAATTACATTAATTCATCAATTAAATTATTCTATTTTATTATGTTTGTGATGAGTAAGAGTATTATACATGTGTGTGGAGATCAACCACCATGACACTAATCTCAAACTCATTTCCATTATTTTTTAAATTATTATCCCTACCTTATATTAGATACAAGCTATTAATACTATGGAGTTGATCCATTCAATGGATGAAATAACATACAATGGATCCAAGTCCTCGGAGATGTCACACTCTAAATAGAATTGTTCCTTGAAACATGATTATAATAGGATGATAAATTAAAATTTATAAATGAATTAGATATTTCAAACCAATATATTAAAGAATTATAATTCTTGCACAAGATCATATAATTGAATTATCAAAATTAATCACAATCTAAACAAATATAATGATGTAAACCAAATACAAACCATAATGGTTAAGTCCTTTCGTTTCTAATTTCATTTTGTCATTTCATGTTATTTTAATATTTTCTTTTATTTAAATTCAATTAACTTATTAGATGAAATAAATTATAATTATTAATATTATTTAAGGAGAATAATATTAAGTGAGTTAATAATCGGGAAATATCATCAGGTGAGATGACCTTGGTAAGAAATTGTTCTCTACTAAGAAAACATATAATTTTTTTCCACACCATATGATAGGCGTGCATCACTTAACTAATAGTTTGTGAGTATCAAATAATAACATTAGTATAAAGTTAAATGAAGTTCATATATAATTTTTGGAATCATTTACAAGGAAGTAATGTACAAAAAAACACCCAAGAAACCATAAAAACATATATAAAAACATTAATCTTTTTCAAAAATATTTTTTATAAAATTATCTTAAAAATAACTACTTATTTCATTCCACTACAATGTAATGATATTACACTATTAAACATGAGATTTTATACACACCAGATCAAGTTTGGTATCTAAAATAGTATAATTAATTCTTAAAAATAAAATTTACTCTTTGTCCAATAATAATTAGAACCGAAAAAATGGAAAATCCGAAATGTAAAATTCATAGAGATACTGAAATTCTTAATCAAAATAATTTTGTAGAACTTCCTATAAATGAAACTTATGAAAGTTCTAGGCTTAGATATTTCCATATTCCATATCTACCATGTAAACATTAATGTAAACAAGTGTCCCCTAGGTTTAGGAAATTTGAAATAAATAATATATACCTCTCAATGTTACCCTCCATTAATTGATAGGCTAATGAAGATTCTTTAGAATTCATAAAAATATTTTGTGGCATAATTTATCAATTACCTTGTCATGGGTTGAAAGAGTAAGACAATAATTTCAGATTATTATTTTTATATAAAATGGCTCCAACTTCGTTCCAATATTTTGATGATGAAATCTTCGACACATGAGAACACATTTACAATTCTTTTGTCTCAATGTTTTATCCTATGATCATCACCAATGAAGTGAGGAATTAAAATCACAATTTTCATTGAAAGAGAGGATGAACATTTCCATGATACATGGGATAGTTTTAGGGGAATCATTAGAAAATTTCCAAATCACCAACATTCCCCTCATTTCCTGATGGATACGTTCTTAAATGATATTACTCATTATAATCATAATATTTTTATAATTATTTTGGGGGTTATTTATTCGATATGAAAGAGGATTATCTCAAATAAATTTTTAACAAAAATTCAAAAAAAATAAGATTTAAAAGAATAAAAAATTAATTAATACATAGGGATGAACTTAATTATCAAGTTGTTGTAGTTAAAAAATCTTCTTAGGGAGTTCTGTACGCATTGTCGGTTTTTTGTTAATTCTCAAAATAAACATCCCAAATATTATATCTCTATGAAACATGAAGTGAGTACCCAATTTATTGACTTATGGATAAAAACCCATGTTTTAAAAGACTCATTATTTGATTAGTTTAATTCTATATATAAAACTCATCTAAACTTATTATTAAAGGAACAAGGTGTGATGAAACAATCTATTACTCCTGTTCACCCACAAAAATCTAGTCATTAATTTCAAAATCAATTCAATTGTAAATTGTTAAATTCTCAAGTGGATGTTAGGAGATTCTTTCAATATTAAATTAGATTATTTTACTCTAAAAATGTTGAATTAGATTCCCAAAAGTCTAGAATTGATTCAGATAGGGCTGAAAACATTCTTGAATTCATAATCATGAGTTACAAATGGGTCAACATTCTAGGAACATAGGATTAAGATACATGGGGAAAATTACCGAGAAAAATAGTGATGGATCATCAAAAATATTTATGGCTATAACTACCTATCTTGGTCAGAAAACTAAAGAATAAGTTAGTGTAGAACTTTGGAATGATGAACCTGATATTTTAGATAAACCTGAAAATATAAAATTTTAATAAAAACATGAAATGTGGACTTTGATGTCCAGAATAATAAAATTTCTAAATCACCAAGTCAAAAACTATATGAAAAAACTTAAATTAATTGGGAACTAGTTAAGGAGGAAAAATAAGAATGTTAGTTTTGAGGATTATGAGTCTGAACTATAATTCATGAAAAATTATTCTCCTCACATCCCTTTTCAAAAAATTCTTGAAAAGAACAGTGACCTATATTACTTGAAATTTCTTCAATTGTTTTGTAGATTATATGTCAATATTTTTTTGAGGCTTTGAATAAATTTCTTTCTTGTTTTAAATTTCTCAGAAAATTATTGGTGAATAATAAGGATTTAGATGTGTGGTCAATGATTAATTTTGATGTGGATTGTTATACCATTATTCAAAAGAACATTACCACAAAATTAAAAGAGCCCCGTTCATTTTTCTTATCTTATAAAATTAGTTTTAGTGTGGATATTAGGTGCATATGTGATTTAAGTTCTAGAATCAACCTTATTCCCTAATCCTTATTCTTGATGTCAAGACATCAGGAGTTGAAACCAACATTTTTTTCACTACAAATAGATGATTAGTCAAATGATTTTCATTTTTTATGGGTAGATGACTTATTGGTTGATGTATTAAATCTCACAACCCTTACCAATTTTCACATTCTTGAAATGAATATTGATAATATAGTTCCAATCATTTTAGGAAGATCATTTCTAGCTACCATTGGGGTTTTAATTGTTATTTCGCAGGGTAACATAACCCTTCTAGCCGATGATGATCAGGATGTGATCCATGTTTTTGAAGATACAAATATTTTTTTTGTTATATAGTGATTCATGTGTAGAAGGAATTTATTAATGTAAATATTAAGAAATACACTCTTTTAACTTTTTGTGACATAATTGATAGGTCTGTTATTGATAATTTTAAAGAAACATTTATCAAATATAAGTCTACAGTTGATATGGATAGTATACATAATGTTTATACCAGATAAAGATGTATATTTCTCCAAACCATGATGTAGTCTATACACACCGAAAAATTATATTAAAATGGTTTCTCAAGCTGAAGGTCAAAATTCACAGCCCTCTCTTATTTCCAAATTATAAATAGATTCATGTTCACATCATCCTGGGTATTGTGAGTCTATTTTTATTGCTTATTATTCTATAATTGAGTGTTTTATGGTTGAGGAATATTTTTGGGAAAGTTATAATCCTTTCTTAATTTGAAATGAGTCAACCTAATCTGTTGAGAGTGTAATAATTGAGACTGTATATTGTTTTCCAATTAAGAAAACAATTTTGTTACCTGCTATTATAAATTTTTCAAATGAATATTTTTCTATTCAATATATTAAATAATTATTTGTGAAGCTTGAAGAGTTTCCCCCTGCATCAAAAAAGAGAGTTGAATCTGGTAATTTTTTCTGTAGTAGAAAAATCTTCTTGAATATGTCCAGTCATTTTTTAATTTTTTCATTCCAAAACCTAGATAATGAGATTTCTGTCAACAACATAAATATGGTAATTTATTTTTCATGGGGTATATTTCCCTTCCTCTACTAATGATGTTACTTATAATTGTAATTATAATGTTAATATTTATCTTGTTGTAATAATTATTGTGCATATTTCTAAATTATTTATTTACTCAAGTGAGGGGGTTAATTTGAGTAGTGAAGTTTTTTTCTTATTCTAAAAATACTACACTACTTATTTTTTGGTTACATTCATTGTTTGGAGTTCTTATCCCTGATTCTGCTAGTGGTGGAAGGTTAAATGATATAACCCTTGTGTATTTAGGATGAGTGCAATGATAATTAAGAGTGTTTAAATCCCTAAAACTACAAGAAAGTGTTATCTAAATAATATTATAAATTACAAACATTAAGAAATCATACCATTTTAATGATCACATATATAATAATTAACCAAAAAATCTGGATGATGACTTTATATTTTTTTACTTCATGGGATGAAATTGAATACATTTTTCTTTATTTTTTTCTATTTCATTGATTAAATTTCCTCCTTCTCTGTTGTGGACCACTCTATATTTTTACAAAACTCCCACTTTTATCTTGGAAACATTTTTATATATTGAAAGAATGAATTTAATGTTTACCTTTCTTTATTTTTGATACTTCAATTGAAAAGGTTGGCTGTGAAACAAGATTCATTTAGCAGTTGTTTGATGAAAATTGGATTTACTAGGTATTTAAGTTATGAAATGACATTAATTTGGTTAATGATTACTTGTTGGTTAATTTATGGTAGTTTCGGAAAACTAATTTGTTTTAATTAAAATGTTAATTTTATCAATTAAAATATCATTTTTTATTTTTTTTTATTTATATATTTATTTAGTATCTTTTGAGGTCTTTAATTTAGAGGTTTACTTTTTTATTTTCACTTTTTTATCTATGTATTAATTATGTGTTTGTTTCTAGTATTAATTAATTGCCAAACAAATTAACTATGTTTCAAATTTAATTTTTTTTATTTAAATAAAAAACCAATTAGAAATATAACATTATAAATCAATTATATGATTAATTTTGGTATTTTCTTTATTTTAGTTAATTAATTATACAATTATTTATTTTAAGTTTTTTTGTTTTTAATATTCAAAAAAATATATTTTAAAAAAATTATTAAAAAATTAATTTTTTTTTATATATTAAAATATGTTTTTAATTAATTTAACACATTTTAATTTATTAAATATTTCATCAATGAATTGATAATTCTATTTATTTATGTTTACAACTGCTGCAGCATAGTTATTTCTAATGTTATACCCATGTTATCTAAATTCACATCCACATATGGGATTTGAAATTCTCCCCACATTGATGTTTTTTAGGATGATACCATGTAATCAAATTTTTATGGGTCTGATGTAACCGAATCATTGGATATCTATGTATTTTAATATCAGATCCCTATCCTCACCTATACGATTCCGTGAAAAAGGACAAATGATGCCAAACTATTTGCACCAACCAAATCCCATTGACAATGCAGGATTACAAAATTTCATATGTTACTTCTGATATAAGATGAATCTCATTCTACCATTGATGCTCAATGAAGAGGCAATTCCACTAAATTGATTCCATCTTCAAGGAAATCAAAGATGAGTTCCTTTAGGCTGACTCATGATGATGGGGGAATGTGAAACTGGATGATGTCATTAGCAGTTAAAGACTTTTCAATAATTCCATGATCGATTCGAGATGCGAGGTTTGCGTTCAAAAGATATGATGAGGAAGTAGTTTTTTTGTTGTATTAATAATATAACACATAGATTCTTGAATTCATGGTCATATCAATCGAGTCACTTTGAAAGTAATATAATCAATTTAATTGTACCTCATGAATGAAACCACACAAACGAAGATATTTTTTTGAATGTTGGGGAGAAATAAAAATAGATAACATACACATTTTTGGGAGATTATGGACACATATTATACATATTTTTTTTAAGAGGTGAGAGGAGGTAGATGTGAGTATAGGAAATGCCCATGAATGAACGGGATCTCGGGGAAAAGATGAAAATAATTCTAGTATAGAACATTTCTCTGTATATTTTATTTCTTATTATTTTCATTGTTATCTATAATGAATTTATAAAATCTATTTTTTTTCTTAAATCTTGTATAACTGAATATTTTTAGGGGTTTTGGTATGTATTGG
Organism: Viscum album; assembly: GCA_963277665.1. NCBI lineage: Eukaryota > Viridiplantae > Streptophyta > Magnoliopsida > Santalales > Viscaceae > Viscum > Viscum album. The sequence goes on along the minus strand of OY728162.1, from coordinate 1,358,732,724 downwards.
GTTGAGTATTATTTTACCATGATTCAGGAATTGTTCATTTCTTTGAGGTTTGGGTTCTTCCTAATTTTATGCACTAAAAATATATTCTTTCTCTAGTGGATAAATGAAGGATTATACTAGAGTTTTATTTATTTGGTGGTTGAATAGAATTTTTTTCTTTTAAATAATCAATACATTAGAGATAGATTTTCATTATGTCCAAAATGTGTCAATTTCTTCAAGTGGGCTTCTTAGTTTCAATTCTTATTTAACATCTTTTCTTCCCTAAATTATATAACAACAGGAGACGAGTAGGAAATTCAATGACTCATTAACTTCAACCTAATTACTCCAAATATAAAAGTTTATTGTTCCTTATTCTCCCAGATGAGTTTCTATTTCATCTCAATGGCTATACAGACATGACAATCCTTGGGAAAAGACACTAGACTACACTTCCATAACATGGACATTAGAATCTGTGAGTTTACTCATTGCATGAGTAATGATATTTTAGCAACTCAAGCTATCAAGTTTACCCTGAATTAAAATTATATTCTCTTTCGGTCACTTTCACTTCAATTTTTTCTATGTTGTTTCACAACAACATTTTTCCACATCATCACATCTGCTATTTTTTTTTCTTTTTGTTGGATTTATTTGTTTTGGTCAAAAAAATTCTATAAACCATCCCTATATAAATTGATACTCTTACTCACTTCTTAACTAGTAGTTTATGAGTTCTAAATGTTTCGATTATAACTAAGTTCAAAGATGATCATTTTTGTTTTATTCTTACCTATCTACAAGTCACATGGATTCTTTTCTTCCCATTTACACGGTAATGCTCTATTAGAGATGTAGTTTAATGACATGAATACTTTCTTATAAAAATGATCTTATAGGTATTTATCATGAAGAATCATTCTATACCTATTTTTATAATATGTTTTATACTTTCATGTATATCATGGTGCTAAGGAGTTCTCCTGGATGTTACCTGGGTACTTATAACATTCATTTTTGATAAATTCCACCACTTGTCTATTTCAAAATTGTATTCCATTATCAGTTTGTAATTTCATAATTTTCTACCCTATTAACTATTCATCAACAATATTGAGTGACATAATTTAACACCACATCTTTTGGGTGATCACCATCAACCATTCCATCCTATAGTAATCATCAATGAAAAAGTATGTAACATATCTTACCATAACTAAATCATAGGTATATTGACCCACACACACAATCATACCCCAATTCAAGAACCCTTACTATTTTATTGTATTTTACCTTGTAATTCCATTAAATTATCAAGTCTTTTTTGAAAAATTTTACACATGTCACATGATCACATAGAAATAAATGGATATCTTGATATCCTTATTTTTACCTTCAAATAATCCATGCATTCTTAGTCTATATGGAATAGTCATTTATTCAAAATTCTATTTTCCTCTTCCTAGGACAAAGATCACATATCTATTTTCCACAGTCATGGTATAGATTTCCTATCATGAACATTTATTACATTAAAATTTTCTTATCTTCTACTTTAAATGTAAATGTCTTCTAGGTAATGTCTATTTAATGACTTGAGACAAAAATTTGATTGAAACATTACATGATTGAACAAAGCCCTTAAATAAAAAATACATATACACATCTCATATATTTACCTCTGAACATGGATTTTCCAGTCCCAATATCCATTAATTATCGATCAGTTCTGAATCTAATTATAACAACACAGACTCAATAACTCTGAAGATGATAATTATATCACATTATCACTATAAAATATATTATTTCCTATAGGATCCAAAAATTATTTATATTGGGATCCTAGATACATATGTATATAAAATTTTAAAATATAAGATACAAATTTAACCCTTTGTGAGGACAATATAATATGTACCATTATATACCTAAAAAACATATTTCTCTACTAGGTTTCCACTGAAATGAAAAAATATAAGGTTGAGATTAGATTTATAATAAAGAGTATAAAATAATGGAAGATATAAAAAAATTGACATGTAATATCTGATATTGTATAAATGAATAAACAAAATGAATGTATAATAAATAGTAACTGAGTAAATACAATTTGCATGAAAATAAATTAATACATTGATATAAAATTAATTAATCTCATACTGATGGAATTCATAATAATGGACATTAGAACATGATATCGAGGCCTTGTTCCTATAAAAAATACTAATATGGGAAGATCTATACACTAAAAACCAAATGGTTTTATTATAGGAGACCTATCAATGTATCAAGGGGTTGCATAATTTTATGCCCCACATATCAAAAAATTATGTTCTATGCATTCACTAAAAAAGTTGGTGATACAATTTATACCATTACATAAGGAACCTTTGGATAAATATAAATAAGGCCATCTATTTAATTTAAAATATGGAAAATAAATACTTCCCCATTTAGTGGAATAATGTGGATGTATAGGAGAAGATCCCTTAATAAACATAGAAGATGTTGGGTATATTATAAGTAACAATACACAATCTTAATAGAGAAATATAGTGGATATATATAACTACATTTTCTTTATTATCCATGGATGATATTAATTTGGTTTAAAAGTTTTTACTCGTAAGATACAAAGGAAATGGTAGGGAAAATCCTTTATCATGGTCTATAAATAGTGTGTTCATATTCCAAATCATGTGAACCTAGAGTGTCTAACATGGTGTACAATATTATGGACAATAATATTGTATTAGGGTGAGAGATTAATTAATGCTCAACAAAACCTTCATTAGGTGATTAACGCTTGGTACATAAGTGTTATAATCATACCCACTATCAAGTATCTAGAAAGGGATGAAATTTAAAGGAAAAACATACACTCTTAACCTTCCCAATATTTAGGATCATTGAGAATTATAAAGTATTATAAAAAGGATTTAATGATATAAAATATCATTTTGAACATATGAAATGGTTGATAATTCCATATAATTAAAATCATGTTAGGTTGTAATAATGGTTTTTTTTAAAAAGCAATGGGTGGGATGAGAACCATAATGTTGGTAAAATAAAGGCATTAGAAAAATGCTATAATGGGAGTGGATAAGTATTCTCTCATAATCAACACATAAAATGGGATTAATACCATTAAAATATAATAATTTTTTTATAGAAATAGTATTATAACAAAAAAAATTATTTAAAAAGGATTTACAAAAATATAAAACCCTTAATTTAATATATATCTTCTTAATGGTTGGAAGAACTCACTAGAACCATTGGAACTCCCGGGAGGGATTTTAGAGGTTTATGGAAGGGAAATTCATGGTGAATACCTTTGGGATGGAGTGGTATGAGAGAACATGTTAGAGTGTACTCCATTAATTAGTAAATAAGTGGTGTCTCTCCTTAGAATATAATGTTAGGCAAAGTGAAATAATTTAATCACATCATTGTTAGGTGGGTTAGGTGATGAAATGCTACGTGGTATATGTGGCTACGAATTTATAATATAAAAAAATATTCTCAGAATGGGTATGTGGCATCATAATTATAACATATTTGAGATACATAATTTATCAATTTTTACCCATATAATAATGATTAAAAATTAACAAGGGTAATTAGTTTATTACTAAAAATATAAGATCAACGAAATTATTACAATTTGACACTATTAATCTAAATTTTCTATCAATATAATATTATCCAATTTAAAAATAGGAAAATCCCAAATTTTAAAATAATGAAAAATATATAGGAAAAAATTTTATTGATAAAAAATGTATTTTTATACATTATGGACTTTTCATTCAAATTTATTATTAACTATTAATTAAATGTATGTTAATATATTTATTTATATTTTTAAACAAGATATTAGACTCAATTTTACGATAAATAAATCTAATTTATTCAGATTAAATTTATATAACTATTAAAAAATTATTTCCTTGAAAATAACCATTTTAATTTTATTTTGGTAATTAGACTTTAATCGTAGGAATTTAATTTACAATTCCTATAGATAATAAGATAATTATAATATAATTTGGACATACTATTTCCAAATTTAGAGTCCATTTATCAAATAAAAATAATATTTATCGGTGAAATAATGTTTAAAATTAGCATTCATAAACCCCATTTTTTAGAAAAAGTGTATTTAAAAGTATATAAAATATGTTTAGTATAAAATTATCAATTAATTATATTTTCATGAAATAAATTATTTTATAAAAAAATATATTTTATATTGCATCCAATGTAATTCAAAACTGAATTTTACCCAAATAATATTTAATTAAAATAAACGACCAACTACATTGTTTTTGTAAAATATTACTTATGTTCATATAATGAAGAAAATAAGGTTTTATAAATATTTAATAGTATTTCAAAAATTTATTTTTTTCTCCATTAAAAATATTTCACCTTTTAAAAGGTTGTATAAAAATAAAGGTCTTTCTTGTTTAATGATCAATTCATTAAAGTTACGGTTTTGGTACAAAGAGTATTTTTCACTATTCACATAAAAATAAATTATTTTAGAAAAATACAAAACGAAATTTAAGATTATATATTTATTAAGATTTTATATATTATTATTTTTACTTAAAATGAAATTATAACATTCTAAAAGGACGCCTTTAAATATACTAATGAATGATGTCTCTTTAGAGTGGGTATTTTTTGATTGGTTAGGAGTATAGTGTTTACCTGCTACAGTGGATTCTCATGTATTATATTGACCCACTAAAAATTTTTTAAACAAAATTTGGTTATATATTAGCTATTTATTTTATTTGGACATTCATTCCTTATATAATCTTTAGGCTCTTTGGTTGACTATTCTTTTTTGTGATTTTGTCAATGGAATTTAATTAATATAGTTTTCCAATTCCATAACACAACTCATTGGTGTAAATAATCTAAATATGATCTTAATTATAATACATGTAAGGCCCTACCTTTATTTCCATTATTAAGATCACATGCATTGAACGTATAATTTACTTCCTTAGTAAGGAAATATGTAAGATTCCATGAACATTAGAAATGTTTGGCTATAAGTCAATCAATAAGCTACAATCGAAATTAATTTTTCTATTAAAAAAGTCCTAAAGTATATTTCTCTTAACATCGCATTTTTACCAAATCTTATAACTCCCTACCATGGGGAAAGTTTTAGTAATACATGATCCCCACTTTAAATTTTGAGTCATTCCATTGATTATTAACACAACTTTTTTATTTTCTCTGGAATTCTTTAATATGATCTTGAATAGTATGTAATTTAATATTAATTTATTCCATATGATATTGGAAAACCATATTCCATTGTCAATATTCTTCACAATAACATAGATTACAAAACTTGTGCCCAAAAAAGTATTAAAATGGTGTCATCTGGATGCATGAATAGAAGGTATTATTGTATGAAAATTCTTGAAAAGGCATATATTGATCCCAAAATCCATGTAAGTAATGAGAAGATAATATCTGAATGTATAATAATGATTGGATAACATTATTTTAATTCTAATAAGTTTAGGGATGGTATATGGTGCTTAAATGTATCACAGTGTTGAGATTATTTTGAAGTCCCTTCAAAATTTTAATGTGATACAAGGGTCATGAACAGATGCAATTGATAGAAGAACCTCATCAAGACTTATGATATCATTGATATAATATTGGTTAATACAATAAAGGGGAAATATAATCTTATTTCTTATAAATGAGTAAAATTTGTAAGGTGATCAACAATAACCCTATATCATCGTTCTTACTCAGTGTATTCAGAAGTACGATGAAAAATTTTAAAAAATAATATTGTCTCATTTATATATTGGTAGTGAAATCAGTTTCATTACTCTCTTATGATTTAGTCTCTAACCATTTAACAGGTGGCATACTAATCATTTGTATACGTAGTCTAGAATATCCCACTTTATACTATCCCATCAAAAATGATCTCTTAAATCCCCATAATTATTTACGTTAAAAGGGTGTATAGATACATTTTACCTATGCACTATGTCTAGAAATTATCTCTTAAAATATATTATGGATGGAAAACATAACCTATTTATGTCATTCAACACTCAATCTATATAGATGAATTTTTTATTTTTCTAATCATTTTCTACATTAATAATACTTTTTATATCCTCATCACCCTATATGGACTTCTCTATTATTTATTATAAGAATGGTTTAAGAATTTATTAAAAATTTAATTATGGATCCCCATTCCTAAAAATCACCAAATCCATCTTTAAAACGTCACTATATATAGGTGTTTCCCCAGAAATGTGTGTTCTCATTCGAAAGAACAACTTCCAGGTGGTTTCCATTAGATTTATTGATAGAACCGTAAACAACAAATGGTTCTATATCCAAAGGGAACTCTTTTCCAAATGTAGGTGTTCATTAGGTTTGTGGATCTACGATAGAAAATAACTATCATTAGTTGAGAGGATGCGAGGTCGGGCTCATCACACACTTTTTGGGGAAATTATTTCCTACTCTGGGACACTCTTATATATTTATGATATATTCGTGAATCCTTATTACTTTACCATGCTTAATATATGTTTCCAATGAAATTTTAAATCAGTTATTTAGCACGTGTGGAATTAAAAATCATCAGTATGTATTCAAAGTTATTCACAAATGGATATATGTTTTTGTATTTGAAGATCCAAATCAACGGTATCCCATCATATACTAATTTGAGATTCTTTACATGTTGTTACACTGATACTTGTTATTAAGCCACATAGTGGGGATCTATGGAATTTATGGACATACAGGTAGTTGAAAGTTATTTTTATGTTGGGATAATATTCATATTTGGGCTACCTACATATCCTCGTGACAGGAATTTGAAACCTCATAATTCAGTGCCGCATAATGGGACACATCAAAACATTTAAGGTCATGTGATATGGTCTTATCCATATATTTTAATTTCTTTTGGTATGTACATCTAGGTGGAATGTGCCTAGTAAAAGCATGGTGTTATACTTATGTCGAAATAACCCAAGGAAAATAGAAAGGATATGAGTTTCCAAGTTAAATTAGACCTTACTAGAAATGTGGCCTAGGGAGAACATGGTTGATTTGGTGTGTTGGGTTTGATCCTCATGAAACCTTCCAATGTATCCCACATGGAAGGGAATTAAATCCTATATAGTTTTATTAGCCTTTCATGGATAGATATTTGAGGGGATTAAGTTGGGGCATACTCATGAAATGGATGACGTTGAATCAGGGTCTAAAAGAGGTGTCCTAACTCATTTAGATTTAAGGTGGATTAATTCCGGGCTTAGTCCTAATGTGGATTCTTAGGTCAAGGTAATTGGTGTTTTATTCCATATAAGGATTTACGGTGATCTCAGGCCTTAAGTGATAGTTTCCTATGTATCCTAGTTATGGAAGTAATCAAAGTTTTCATAGTTCAATATGTGAGGAGGATTTTGCGGATGTTGTGATCATCAAAAATCTATAAGACCACATTATTCATGATCGGTGTGAGAAACAAAACAATTTGAATTATTTAGCCAACTAAACACTTTTTCCACCACTGATGGAAGAGGATGGGCATACAGTGAAAGAAGTCTGGGCGACGGTGGAAGAGGGTACAGACCAATCAACACTTTAATGTGAAATGAAGGTGAAGGACATTGGGTCCAGTCCAAATGATAGGGGATTACTCTAGTACTGATGCCATAAAATGGTTCATATAGTGGTAGGACGACATCATTCCCTGTGAAAATTAAAAGAAAGTGTTGTCCTCAATCTTCCTACAAGGGACCGGAGGCTTCAGATCATTGAGAATAGAAGGGTTGGACAGAGTCTTATCTCCAAAATACAATATCATTAAATAATCATTATTGCCTCTATGGTAAGGGTCCATGTGACCATTGATATCAAAATCCATGGACCCACAAAAGATCCTTACCCTTTGGAAGGACATTTTTGGGAAACCACCAATCATAGATATCAAAATCTAAATAGAAGTCACACTGATGTGCCTTTCCCAAATGTCAGATAGATCAAGAAGTATTTGAGGAGTATTCATCTTGGTTTCATTCAGATAAGGGATCCAAGGATGGATAAACCTTTCGCTGAGTTTCCTAAAATATGTCTTAAATGATGTATCATGTTGGTATGTCCTTGGAGGCATCCTACATAGGTCTTTTCTTATGGAATGTACCTTAATGAGATAACATTTTCTTACAGAAGGAGGGTCCTTACTCATATTTTTTGTATTTAAAACTCTAAAAGGGCATTTATATTGGTTATCTCATCTAATTATCTTTTATCACATGTTTTAGAGAGCTACGTGAGAAATTTGGGGGACCTGGATGAAGGATCAATGTAATGAAAAATTTGAGAGTTCTTCCAACTTTTACAGTTATTGAAATAGGGGGCCAATGGTCCTATTTATAGGCAAGGACGGGGTTGTAAAAATAGAATATGTCTGAAAATTTCATGGGTGTAGACTCTCCACGTATATACCACACACATTGGTGTCAAATATATATGGCTACGTATGTATCCCGACATTGGTATGTTGTGTTGGTCCTCAATGGAAGTATTATGCCTGTAGTCTGTCATGGTAGGAGTTGTGTTGGATTTCTTATGCATAGGTATACTGCGTAGGTCCCCTAAAATAGACTTCTTTACTTCATATAAGTTATCTGGAAACTTTAATATATCCAAAATCTTATTACATAATCATTTTCCTTCCTTTAATAAAATATTATCAACAAAATCCCCCCCTAGGATTAGATCTACCTAAAAATATGGTCTCGGCCTAAGGTGTGATTATGGAGAAAAAGATAATGGGAAACTAATACTGGATTAGATAGGTCCTCTACATAGTTGTGTCACGGAGGGAATATGCATCGGTCTTTTGGTACAGGTTGGCAGGGTAGTCCAGTGGAATCTATAGATACCCCGGTTCCTTTTCCATTTTATTCTCCCATATTTCCAACTTTTTCTCTCATTGTGTAGCTCATTCATCGAGCTCTGTTGCACTACGTTGTCGCGAAGCACCTTTAAAAATTTTCTCAAGGTATAACCACATGACCAATAGAGCTAAAAAAAGGTTATTTTTTCGAGGGATCTGCGTTGGAGGACCACATCGAAATACCTGTGCTAGGTACCTTGTCGAAGGACCTATGTGGGATGACCTCTTTGGAGGAGCTGCATGGGTATTTACCATTGTAATTTTTTTGATTTCTTTTATGTTTAAATTTGAACTTTCTTAAGTAAAAAACTCATTCTTAATGAGTAATGTTTCATGATTGTCTTTCCTAAAATGACTCTCTTGACGAATTCAACTAATGAAGCTAAATTTCACCAAACTGGAATGATGAAATTCATTGGACAAAACAATAATGATGTTGTTAAGAGTACCCTTACCAAGTTAGATAATTTCTTGATTCTATAACAATGGAAATATTCATGATGAAACTATCTGTCTCTATATGGGCATCAGCTACTGTAGGAAACCCACATTTCATCATATATGAAATTTTTTCCAAATACATGGTTTTTGAAACATTATAACAGTTATTGTTTGAATAGTACTGTGATGGGTGTCCCTATTCCTGATGGAACAATCCTTATTGGGTTCATCCTACATCATAGTGGTTTTAATCCTAATATGAAGATTTTTGTTCTAGATCCAAGGATGAATTTATATGATTGTAACTTTTGTACATCCAAAATAAATCAATACCATAGTTGGAAAGAAGACATGGAACTTCAGTCTAGAGGAGGAGTCTGACCTGAATGGATGTTTCTATTTTGGTTATCCCAGACATATGTTGAGTTCAGGCAGGTGCTTCATGATGCACACATTTATGAAGCATTATGGATAGGGTAGACTTATGTTATCCAAATGACATCATTCCTCAGATATTAATATTATGGAGTATATAAATAAATTATTTCAATTTAATTAACGATGACGTCAACATCAATTTGTAGGATGTCTACCAAATATCAGGGTCCCCTAGTCTTAGGGAGATATATAACGAATTAATTCCACCATCAACAACATGGGATGATTATGATAGGACTCCATAGTGGGATCATGAATTATTCAAAAGATCAAATAATTTTTAGAATGGAATGAAATACCCTATTACTGGAGTTTATGTTCATGAAAGTTTGTGGATAGAAGCCTTTTTAGAACCAACGAAAGAGAATGACCTACATGTGATCATCCTTCAGTTTTCCAAATTGTAGGTAATCCGGGTACCTCAGGCACATTATAGACCACATTGGAGAGGGTTTATTACAATTATTTGGGTTACAAGGATAATCCCTTGATTGATACAATGGTAATCTTATCAATCTTCCTTTCCATGTGGATAATCATTAATTTTCTCTCATTCTGGGAGTCTGGTGGCAGTGTGAGGCAAGATAATTTTGTTATTTAATCCAAGTTGGTAGTGGGGAAATATATCTAGTTGGACACACTCGTATTATAAATAATATATCACTGCTTATTGAATTTATACAATTAGAAGACCCCTTTTAGATTCAAATGACCTTTATAAGTGTTATGGAGCTGGGTTGCACCACATTTCTATTCATATTTGGCACTAAATTTAGTTACAGTACCTAATTGTAATTTTGCCTTATTTTTGTAGAAGATTTATGGGACTTAGCTTCTTAACCTGATGCTTGATGAGGTGTTGAAGACACTAAATGTATTCGGAGAATTGAGCTTCATTTCTTTTTATAACTCACGAACTGGAAAATTTATTGATGATGGTAAGGAATAAAATTATGAGATAAATTCATACATGATGTCATTCAGAGATAGTGTACTATCAACTAGGATTAAAGGTGAAATTATCTATAAAAATTATGTCCCTTATAGGTTTTCTCTCCAGTTCATATGTATTCAATAATCGATCACTTTCCCTACCACATATGTTTGGCATGAGAATCACGCAATGGTTGCCCGACAATTATGGTTTCTGATGGCTTTAGAGACATCCAAAATGATGATTATGCTACCTCCATTAGATGCATCAATTGGATTAGCGATCGGAGATGTTAATGATTGGGTTTATTCATGCCTTTAATGGGGATTTAAAAAAAATGCATGCATTTTGTAGAGGCCATGACAAATGTCATTAATAGAAATCGTGGAAAAAATATAAAACCAAAGATAATGTAGAGGATTTAAAACCTCCAAAGCATCCTCAATGAAAATCCACCAAGAAGACCAACGATAGGGAGACAACACCTACAAAACTGAGGTGATGTAGTCACCATCATAAAAAATAAGTAACCATTTAATCTTCTGATCTTTTAAAGAGTATGGAAGGCCTGAAGAAGCCTTCAAAAATAAGGGCTTTCAGTTTTCCCCACAACCAACCATATCAAAGACAAGATTTATTTGGGATTATCCAACTTAGTACTAGTAAAGAAAGACTCATGATCTATGGGATAAATGGGTTTTTATCTAATTTGGACTTCAAATACCATATTTGGGTTATATTAGATCACCCTCCGATTGAAATCTAGATAGAAATTTGGATGAGGTACATGAGTGCTAAAAGGATCTAGAGATCTTTATATATGAAATCAATGACCTGGTCTCAACCTCAAAATGAATATCTGACATGTTGGATTAAGGGATACATGAAGGGGTAATTGTTCAACCTGGAGAGGAATGGGACATTTATGTCAATATGTAGAATTTATTTCCCTTTTATTTTCATGTTGTTCTGCTCCATCATTTACTATCACTAATCTTGATGACATTTCATTTTGCAGATCAAAATAATAGAAGGAACTTCAGTAATGGTGCCTGAGTCACCAATGTATGCACATACAGTCACACCCATGAATATGTTGGATGAACCCCCTGGGTCTCCAGAACATTCTCCATGAGGGAGAACAATTATTGTGGTAATGGTGATGGAATTTCATCATCTATTACCACATATTTAAATTTCCAAGAAAAGTAGAACAATATACCTATTATCTTTCGAAAAGAAATACAAGAGATCATTGAAACCAGACCTATGAGTACTTAAAAGTGAGTATTTATACTATCATTCGGTATTAAAACTTTTTTTCATACATTATAACCATTTTCACCTTCTCGCAGGACATGTGTCACTTTCCTCCCTTAAGGGAATTGGTACTAGTCCCTTAATGAATGAGATGGACACTCTGGGGGAAGTAAAAAATCATGCTAAAAAGTCTTTTACCAAGATTGATAAAGTATTCAAGAGACGAGGCTATGTCATATCCTACTTCTATAGGGATATAAGAGGTTCCCAGTAATGTTAGATTAACTTATTCTTGGTATCGCATGTTATTTATAGCATTATTTCTTGCATACTATATTAGATATGTTTTCTATATTGAAGGATTCTGTGACAATTGATGTTGATACACTTGTTTCACCAGAGGGAAGGAGTGAGGATCCTGGGCAGTCTGAGGTAGTTGCTACCATTGATCCTAATTCAGCAAGGAATGATGAAACAGTAATAATTGAAGAGCTGATGGAAGAGAATATCAATAGATCTAATTTGGACATTGACCAACATTTGTTGAAAACCCCAAATGGTGAGGGTGAAATGATATTCAAAGCAACATACACTAAAATAAGGGATGATCTTAATCTATACATTGAAATTCTAGGCTCCATCAAGGATTTTGGAGACTTCAAAGAGGATCTAGAAGTATGTATGTTCTTAGTCAAGTATTTTCCAAACATAATGGTTCATTTATATGAAAATTCCCATCAAAGATCTATTTATGCAGCCTTGTCTTAAGAGAAAGTCACAAAGACCCTTCAAGAAAAGGGCATCCCACTTCACCCAACATCCATTGACATTGGAGAAGTAACAACTAAGAATCCAATGTTGTGAGATATTATAGAACCCCTGATCATGATGAACATTCAAATTCAGTAGGATGACCCTCCTTAATAAGTACATGTTGAAACTATTAAAGCCAAGAATATAGGGAGGAATCCGCTCATGCAGCCAACTTACTACTGGGTAAATATCATTTACTGTCTTGATCACGCATTGGTTTTTATACACATTTATAGCTAAATATCATTCTAAATAGCCATTTAGGACCATTGGATCCCATGGCTAGGTCTTAATGTTATTACTCTATGTTGGCTCAATCGGTAATGGAAGATGAAGCATACTCTGCTTCGAAATGAGTCTAACCAGGAACCTCATGAAAGTGATTCAAATTCATCATTAGAGTTATAGTTTTCTCTTTGTACTTATTGAAAAAAAATAAGGTGATCCATTTGTGATATAATATATGAGAATCCATTGGTTGAGATTCCCCCATATTGTGGCCGACATCTAGTACTCTTTAGCTTTTTGGAATTTTTTGGATTTGATTATTGCGAGATTTATAATGTGGTGTAAAGGACTATTCACTAGTGAGAACAAGAATACAAAATGCGATAATATATTCTAAAGGCCCAACAACTCTCAATCATTGAGGGTTTTCAAACTACTATATTAGAGATCTAAGACAATAATATAATGAATTTGATATAATTCAATCAAAAAATTAAGGAGATGATGAAGTAAATTGAGCAAAATCAGTAACAAATGAATGCTATTTGAAATAGGCTTGAGCAAATAAACCAATCATTCCAAGAATCCCAATTAGAAGGGGTAACTATAACATCAACTTCCAAAGATGAACATTGTTAGGCCGATGTGGCTGAAGCTACTCAACTGACTAGTCTTCAATAAGAGGTTGATATGACCAAGTAGGTTGTTCAAAAAATAAAGAGTTATGTGGAAATCCTTTTGTAATATATGACTGAGCGACTCCATTTTGTGGATGTTCCTCCAATTTATCCATATAAATGAAATATGTTTTGTCTCCAATCATATATATGCATTCCTCTCAATTTTATTTCTTTAATTTTAATATCAAGGATGATTTTCATAACATGAAATCTTTATATCAGATAATAATAATTACACTAACAGGGATGGGGTGCATTATTTTTTACCAAATCCAATGGACCTAGTGAGTGTAGATTATGTATAACTACGGTCTTATGAACAACCCTATAAACAATGTGTATTTTGTCTCATCACCCAATATCAAGGGAACTTAGTGGGTGAGATTTGTCTTCTGTTTAGGCCTTCCCTTTTGGGTTTATAGTAAAAAAAATTCCTTTTAACTTTTTATCACCCATATATTTCATTTACTATACAAAGTGTAGGTCTAGCGAGCTATGATTCAACTTCTATACAGAGATCTATTTTCAGGATTTCAACCTTCTGAGTGTTATGTCTCTATAATGGTAAGTTTAAAGTCATTCTTTTCAGACTAATAATGCTAATGTTTTAATTTGAATACTTTTGGCCATGATTTTTGAAATTAGAACCCAAAAAATCTAGATGACTATGAAGGTCCCGATATTTTCTTAGATACTTCCAAGGGGAAGTTCGAGTCATGATTTTCATGCCACCAAATCTAGAAATTGAAGTATCATAATAGAGGTTGTATCATACAGTAATGAAGTTACTAATATTTGACATAATTGTTATGGGGGTTTTATTATATGGGTCCAGCTAGAGCATATATTGTATATCCAAATAATGGGAACCTTTGTATGATAGGACCGTTATGTGGGAGAATTTTATGCCAGTCCAATGGGGGCACATACTGCATAATCAGGTAATGGTGTTCCTACGATTTTTTACATTCTACTACTGATATACAAACAGGTTTTAAGATTTTGGATGTCTCAAAGAAAAAGTGGGTGGATTTTCCAAGAAACATTATGTAACACCCCAAGCTTCTACGGTACGTTTCCCTTCGAATAATGCGATAGCGTGTGTTGTACGCAACCTCGAGTTCTAACACACACCACAACTAATTAAACTAGCCGTTGTGAATAGTAATACCTACATTTTGAAATCAAATATATTCTATATTTCAAAATGGACTTCATTTTTGGATTTGGAATATCAAAATTAGCCTAGGGTGAAATTTTGGTACATTTCGGATAACTTTCATATTTTGATGAATAGTGAAAATTTCTAAATTTTAATTAAAAACAACTTTTTTAATCAAAATAATTAATAGTGATAAATTATGAATTTGAGTGGTTTTAAAGTATATTTAGAATATATTTTTACCATTCAATTTAATGTTTATCATTGGACATAATTTTACAATTAAACCGAACATAAACAAGTGTCAATCTTTTGATAGTTATTATCTCTTAAAAACACGCTTTTTGTTTTGACAGCGGGAATTAATTTTAAATTAATTTCTGCCACTTCTGTGTTTTGAATTTAGGAAAATGGATTCCATATTTGGAATCAGGATGTTCAAATTGTGTAAATAGGTAACTTTTATTTTTAGACATTTTGAATAGTTACTGTGGTAAATATTTTATTTACCATGGTTAAAGGGTAAATCCGGTAAATAAGGGTAAAACAAATAATATTATAATAATAAAAAATTACCCTAAAACGTGTCCTAACCTTATTGGTGGACACATACCCGACCATGGGCATCCTTTGGTCAATTTGGGGACCCCTTGGAGCCACTTGTATGTGGTAGGGACACTTTATATTAATAAAGTTAAAATAAAAATAAAAATGGCATATGATTACATCTTTTAGAAGAACAATTTTTACATAGGGTTATACATGTTGGATTTTCGATTATAAATATTCATTAGAAAGCTAAAGAGATTTCCTACATAATGATATTTTATTTATAATTTTTAGACATTATATAATTTATTTTATTTATGACACAATGATGATGCAGTAATTACTAAAATAGTGAAAAATAAAAATAATTGATCTTATAAATACCCAAATAATTATAATATGAAACTTTTAATGAATTAAACTAATTTTCTATGATAATATGATATATTAGGATTGATTTAATTGACTTTGTTCGAAGTAATCAATCTGTTAGGAGTTTCACAAAAATCAACTATTGAATAGTGTCAAAATTGACATAAAAGAGTTCTTAAAACAAATATTATATTATTAATTGATATTAAATTCCTAAAAATCTAAGGTTCGGCCAAGAGACTTATATTATGATAGGTTCCTCATTAATGGACCACTTGGGGGTCGCTTGGATGTATATAGTAAGTTTATTAACCATATTATATAAAAATACAAAGAGACATTGTAAAAGTGAAACTAATTAACTTAGAGTTAATACTTAAAGATAAGGTTAATATAAGTACCCAAGCCTGTCTAAATTCTATTGGATGAGTTGTTTTCGACCTATCCCCACCTCATCCTTTGAATAGTCAACTTTGGAGCCTTTAGAAACCGAATATGAATTTATTATAAATTAATATTTCTAGCTTTTCCAAAGGTGCCCCTCACCCCTCTTATAAAAGGGCACTCCTCCTTCTCATTTCTTCACACCTCTAAAGCCTTTTGGTTCGGCCAAACTCTGCCCAAATACTCTCCCAACATCCCTCAATACAACCTAGAGGCCTTAGTTTGATCAGAAAGCCAACCTAAGGAGCCCTTTTGATCAAATCAAAAGGAAGAACCCGAAGAAGAGGTAATGATCTCACCACCCTTTTCTAAGTTCATTTCTTCTTCCACTTCTTCATCCTTTGTTCTTACCATTCTGAAATAATAACTCCAGTATCTCACATATACTGTGATGTTATTATAAATATGGTACAATCATATTCAGTATTCTA
The DNA here is from genome assembly GCA_963277665.1 of Viscum album. Classification (NCBI taxonomy): domain Eukaryota; kingdom Viridiplantae; phylum Streptophyta; class Magnoliopsida; order Santalales; family Viscaceae; genus Viscum; species Viscum album. Next base: position 1,358,715,998 of record OY728162.1, on the reverse strand, counting down.
TCCACCCTTTGAATAACATGTCACCATACGTGCGTACGTACGGCTTACCGTCTCCACGTCGTGGTGTAATTGTTATTCAATATAATATTATTTGGATGGGTATAATAATGATGTGTAACTCATGTAAATAATAAATATAACATGTTAATGATTCTGTATATATGATATACCATCCATTTATATATTATTTTAATATCAAAAGAATGATATTGTCGCTCGTGCGTACGTACGGACTACCGTCTCCACGAACGCGATGAGATTCATTCTCCATCGTAACCATTAAAGCGTAATTATCATTTTATGATTTAAAAATGATGTTTAAGGACTTGATATCATTCTGGATATGAATAATATACAACCTATTCTTTACAAACATGTCTTACATAACAAAACATATGAAAGAAAACAAGTAAGTTAACACCCGAAACAACGATAATACTAAGATATTATTATCAAATCAATATTAAAAGATCATATATGATATCATATTAATGTATATGATTCTTGTATAATTTAATAACAATTATTTCACCATTATACAGGAGGTTAACCTACCACAACCAAGGAAAAGTACAAGGTAAGGGTTATTTCACAATCTCTTCATTATCCGAGGTTGTCTTATACGTAATAATCTACTGGGATCTCTTTATCATCCACATCCATGTTTCTTCGAAATGTATTTCAAAACATTTTTACTATTTACAAGAATATGGGTTAAAGTCATTTATACCCTTGTTTGACTTTTTATAAGAGGTTTATAAAGGAATCTTTCCGTCGTTTTTAAAACAAGGTCCTTTTTAACCTTTTTGACAGAATTGAGGTAAGAATGTTTTTTTAACTTATACGGCGGGTGCGGTTATTTTACGCCGTTATAAAATCTTCAAAGCTTTCCTTACAAGCTTATAAGAATATTTTCAAAGAAAATGTTTTATTTTATATGGATCTTAAATGATTTCAAAATAAAAGGAGATATTTCTTTAAAAAGAATTTTGATTTCATCTATGTCAACATCCTTTGATGGATTTTAAGATTATTTGAAGTTTATTTATTATGATACAAAACTTCTATATTGTATTGAAGGTTTTGTGATATGTTTGACTGTGGATGTGCTATTTTTATACCATTCATAGTTTATTGTGAAAGTATTGACATTTCGTATGCTAGTTTTAATACGAATGTTTATGTTATGTTTAAACGTTTTCATATGGGAATGCATTGGACTTAATAAGTGACTGGTGGAGCCCGCTATAGATCCTCGATGCATCGGTAGGTCTCATGAGACAAACTAGTGTCTTGGCACAAGGCCTTGACAAAATCTTATTTGTAGTCTTGGCACGAGGCCTTGGCTATGTGGTTATGATAGTCTGGCATTATGCATTCCAACATTATGAAAGTGGTTATTGATTTTTGCATGTGATTATTCGATTAGTAGAATATCCATGTGAACAAGTAAATGGCATTATTTCATTTTACTTTTGCCATACTATGTTGAAGTTCAATTTTAAAAGGCTTTTGTTTTAGTAATTCATTGCCTTAAATGTTTATGCTTATTTTGAATGTTCCGCTATATTGTTATCCTTACTGGGCATTTGAGCTCACCCCTTTTCTATGTTTTATTTTTCCCAGGTAGTGAAGAAGTAAATTATGATTGACTTGCAGGGATATTATGAGGGGTTTATAGTGTGGATTATGGAGACAATTTGTTGTTGTAGTAGTTTTTCGTTTAATGATGTAATGTAAAACATATGAATATATCTAGTGTTTCCAAGGCTACTAAACCAATCGGTCTTTCGGGATTTGATCTTTCTTGTGATCATGCCAATGTTACGAAGTAATGCACCGACTCTGGGTAGCTGGGGTCGGGGCGTTACAGTTGGTATCAGAGGAAGTTTAGTACAAACCTTGGAAGCTAGATTTAGATAAACTCTGATTAGAGCACGTAGACCTAAGATGAACTTTGAGGATTAGTATAGAAGAACTTCCTAGAATTTTGGTATTGTAGAGACTTTGTGAGTTTTGCGAGCAATACATCCCTGTCTGGATACGAGCAGGTAGAGGCGGCTCTGGCACAGATGTACCTAGGGGTAAAACCCGAAAACACCGCTTTGAGCTAGACTCGAACGGGAACTGGTGCACGACAACGGGCCTTGCTGCACTCTTGGTTACGACACTCCCGGGGGATATGCTTAGGATAACTCTCACTTTCTTTACAAATCATTATGAAGGGTTTATGAGTATATACTTTCTCAAAGAAAACATATTTATGATTATGGATTATATCCATAGATAGTTCAATTTATGTTAAGTGTTTTATAAGTATGGGATTATGTATTTTGATTCATAAACTGATCTAGTTTATGCCATTGTTTAGAAATGGCGCCTAGTGGAAGAAATGGAAACTGTATCAATGCACGCACTCCATGTAGGGATTTCCCTCCTGCTCAAGATAATTATAGTGGGGCTGGTGATGCAACTGGTGCTGATCAGCTAATCACCGTACTGGGACAACTTACTCAGGTTATGAATAATAACCTTACCCGTATGGAGCACCCTGATCCGCAGCGTGGAGGATCAATGTTAGATCGATTCATGAGACAACAACCACCAACGTTCAATGGAAGTACAAATCCCTTAGTAGCTGAGCAATGGATATTTTCCCTAGAGAAAATATTTCAGGCTTTGGGGAGTAGTGAAAGGGAAAAAGTTACCATGGCAGTTTACCGCCTCACTGGAGATGCTGATCAATGGTGGTCATTGATTCAAAACATGAAGGAAGATGATGAAGTATCAAACATGGAATGGAGGGAGTTCAAAGATCTGTTTTTAGAAAAATACTTTCCTCGCGACCATCGAGCAGATATGGAAAGGCAATTTCTGAGTCTGAGACAAAAGGAGGATGAGAATGTCACAAAGTATGAGGCTAACTTTACAAGGTTAGCGAGGTATGCTGGAGATTATATTCGCAACCCAAGAAGTAAGATTGATCGTTTCTTTGATGGGTTAAAACCATTTCTCCGTCGAGCATTAGTCTCACAATCCTTTTCATCGTACGAAGACATTGTCTCATGTGCTATCAAGACCGAAAAGGAATTCTCTAAGTCTTATGACTTTAAAGCAAAGCAAGAGAAGAAGAGACCTGCTGATCAATCTGGGAATGGAAATAAGGGGAAGAAGGGAAAGGTTGAATATCCATCTTGTGGTAAGTGCGGGAAGAAACACCCCGGTGCTTGCCTGAAGGGAATGGGAGTCTGTTACAAGTGTGGTGAAAAAGGCCACCAAGCTCATGATTGCAAGGGGAAGAAGGAATCTACCAACGTTCAGTGCTACAATTGCAGGGAGATGGGGCATTATGCAAATGCATGTCCTAAGCGTCAGGAGAACTTACCTCAGAAAAGGCCAAGGGATCAAGGCCAGGATTATGCTATCACTACTGCTGAGGTAGAAACTCCGAAAGACGTGGTGGCAGGTAATTTAATGGTTTCCTCAAGTTTAGCAAATGCATTATTTGATTCTGGATCATCGCATTGTTTCATATCTTCCCAGTTTGCTAAGAAAATTAGATATTTCCAATTTGATTTAATAAGGGAGTTGTCAGTTAAAACTCCTAAGGGAAGTATCGTTGCAACAAAGTTTTGTGAATCAGTCCCCATTAGAGCACATAAATTTTCTTTATCTGCTGATTTCATCGTCATACCTATGATTGAGTTTGATATAATCCTCGGTATGGACTGGCTTTCGGACTATGATGCGAAGATTTATTGTAAGAAGAAAGAGGTTACGATTCTTGATGATAATGATAAGGAACACCTTATTTTTAGAGCAGAATCGTCACCACCTAATTCTTATTTAGACCCACCCCCAGTAGCTCAACTTAATTCAATTATTGGGGAGGAAGAGAATGAAATAACTGTCGGTGAGGAAAGGAATGTTCAAATAGAGGATGTACCTGTTGTGAAAGAATTTGTAGATGTATTTCCGGAAGATTTACCTGGACATCCTCCAGAACGAGAAGTTGAGTTTTCTATTGATTTGATTCCTGGATCAAGGCCTATATCGAAGACCCCTTATAGAATGGCCACTGTAGAGTTAGTCGAACTAAAGAAACAACTAGAGGAATTGAGTAATAAGGGATTTATTCGCCCTAGTGTTTCTCCATGGGGAGCCCCTGTTCTTTTTGTTAAAAAGAAAGATGGATCTATGAGGTTATGTATCGACTACAGGGAGATCAATGCTATAACGATAAAGAACAAGTATCCCCTACCTCGTATTGATGATTTATTTGACCAACTGCATGGAGCTCAATACTTTTCAAAGATTGACCTTCGATCTGGATACCATCAGTTGTGTGTAAAGAAGGAAGACATTCCGAAGACAGCATTTCGAACCAGGTACGGGCATTACGAGTTTACTGTAATGCCGTTTGGATTGACTAATGCACCCTCAGTATTCATGGATCTTATGAATAGAGTTTTCAAGGAGTATCTCGATGAATTTGTGGTGGTATTTATTGATGATATCTTGGTATACTCCAAAACCTACGAAGATCATGAAAATCACTTGCGCATTATCTTGAAGACTCTGAGGAGGCATGAATTATATGGAAAGTTTAGCAAGTGTGAATTCTGGCTTCAGGAGATTTCTTTTCTTGGCCATATTGTCTCTAAAGATGGAATCTCTGTTGATCCTTCTAAGACCAAGGCAATCCAAGAATGGCCAGCACCTACGAGTATAACTGAGGTACGTAGTTTTATTGGCTTGGCAGGTTATTATCGACGTTTCGTCCAGAATTTTGCCCGATTGGCTAACCCATTAACGAAGCTCACACGTAAAGGGGTTAAATTTGTTTGGACAAAAGAGTGTGAAGAATGTTTCGAAGAACTGAAGAGAAGATTAGTCAATGCTCCTATATTGACTCTACCATCGGGGAATGATGGGTTCGTTATTTATAGTGATGCATCAAAGAAAGGACTTGGCTGTGTCCTTATGCAGAATGATAGAGTTATTGCCTATGCATCACGACAGTTGAAAATTCATGAACAAAACTATCCTACTCATGATCTTGAGTTAGCAGCTGTGATCTTTGCTTTGAAGATATGGAGGCACTACCTCTATGGTGAAAAATGTGAGATTTATACTGATCACAAGAGTTTGAAGTATATTTTCTCACAAAAAGAACTCAACATGAGGCAAAGGAGATGGCTTGAATTACTCAAGGATTATGATTGTACGATACACTACCACCCGGGGAAGGCAAACAAGGTGGCAGATGCTTTGAGTAGAAAAGACCATGGAGTTTTGAACAATATGAGAATTGAAAGGGATCCAATTTTCATGGATCTAGTGAAAATGGACATGGGAATAACCAGGGAAGGTGAAACATCAATGCTTTTTCAAATGGTTGCCAAACCATCTTTACTAGAAAGGATTAAGAGTTCTCAGACCGATGATGACGAATTCCAAAAGAAGATTAAAGCTGTGAATGATGGGAGATTGAGAGACTTTGTGTATGAAGATGGAATTTTGAAATTCGGGAAGAGACTTTGTGTTCCCAATATACCTGATCTAAAAAGGGAATTGCTGGATGATGCTCATAGTTCCAATTTCTCTATACACCCTGGGAGCACCAAAATGTATAGAGATTTGAAGGAACATTTTTGGTGGGACAACATGAAGAGGGAGATTGCTGATTTTGTGTCAAGGTGTATGGTTTGTCAACAAGTAAAAGCTGGAAGGCAACAGCCTGGAGGAGTCATGCAACCTCTTCCCATACCGGAGTAGAAATGGGACAATATTACGATGGACTTTGTCATGGGGCTACCAAAGACTCCTAGAAGGAACGATGCAATATGGGTTATTGTTGATCGTCTTACCAAGTCAGCACATTTTCTTGCTATAAGAGAAGATCTACCCCTGGAACGTCTAGCAAGACTATACATTAATGAAGTTGTGAGACTTCATGGAGTTCCCCTATCGATTGTTTCTGATCGTGATCCCCGTTTTACTTCAAGATTTTGGAAAAGTCTTCAGAAATCCCTGGATACTGAACTTCATTTGAGCACTGCTTACCACCCTCAGACAGACGGACAATCAGAACGGACTATTCAGACCTTAGAAGACATGTTGAGATCTTGCTCACTTGATTTTCAGGGTATGTGGGATCAATATTTACCTCTGGTAGAATTTTCCTATAACAATAGCTTCCATTCGAGTATACAAATGGCACCATATGAAGCGTTATACGGAAAGAGATGTCGTACACCAACCTGTTGGGATGACGTTGGTGAAAGAAAACTTGTAGGCCCAGAACTGGTGGAGGAAACGGTGGAAAAGGTGAAGGTAATCCAAAATCACATCAAAGCAGCTCAAAGTAGGCAGAAGAGCTATGCCGATAATCGAAGGAAGGATTTGGAATTTCAAGTCGGTGATCATGTTTTCCTAAAGGTATCTCCGTGGAAGGGAGTCATACGTTTTGGTAAGAAAGGTAAATTGAGTCCCAGGTACATCGGACCTTTCGAAATTCTAGAACGAATTGGGGCTGTAGCTTACCGATTGGCAATGCCGCCAAGTCTCTCCAAAGTTCACGATGTGTTCCACGTATCTCTGTTGAGAAAATACATGCCTGACCCAACGCATGTACTCACCTATGAGGAATTAGAACTGGAACCCGATCTGTCTTATTGCGAAGAGCCCGTCAGGATTCTTGATACAAGAGAACAAGTACTGAGAAACCGGACGACGCGTCTGGTAAAAGTTTTGTGGAGAAATCATAAAATGGAAGAGGCAACGTGGGAACCCGAGGAACTTATGATGAAGAACCACCCGAGTCTTTTTATGCAGTAATACCCTAGAAATTGCGAGGACGCAATTATTTGAAGGAGGGGAGAATGTAACACCCCAAGCTTCTACGGTACGTTTCCCTTCGAATAATGCGATAGCGTGTGTTGTACGCAACCTCGAGTTCTAACACACACCACAACTAATTAAACTAGCCGTTGTGAATAGTAATACCTACTTTTTGAAATCATATATATTCTATATTTCAAAATGGACTTCATTTTTGGATTCTGAATATCAAAATTATCCTAGGGTGAAATTTTGGTACATTTCGGATAACTTTCATATTTTGATGAATAGTGAAAATTTCTAAATTTTAATTAAAAACAACTTTTTTAATCAAAATAATTAATAGTGATAAATTATGAATTTGAGTGGTTTTAAAGTATATTTAGAATATATTTTTACCATTCAATTTAATGTTTATCATTGGACATAATTTTACAATTAAACCGAACATAAACAAGTGTCAATCTTTTGATAGTTATTATCTCTTAAAAACACGCTTTTTGTTTTGACAGCGAGAATTAATTTTAAATTAATTTCTGCCACTTCTGTGTTTTGAATTTAGGAAAATGGATTCCATATTTGGAATCAGGATGTTCAAATTGTGTAAATAGGTAACTTTTATTTTTAGACATTTTGAATAGTTACTGTGGTAAATATTTTATTTACCATGGTTAAAGGGTAAATCCGGTAAATAAGGGTTAAAAAAATAATATTATAATAATAAAAAATTACCCTAAAACGTGTACTAACCTTATTGGTGGACACATACCCGACCATGGGCATCCTTTGGTCAATTTGGGGACCCCTTGGAGCCACTTGTATGTGGTAGGGACACTTTATATTAATAAAGTTAAAATAAAAATAAAAATGGCATAAGATTACATCTTTTAGAAGAACAATTTTTACATAGGGTTATACATGTTGGATTTTCGATTATAAATATTCATTAGAAAGCTAAAAAGATTTCCTACATAATGATATTTTATTTATAATTTTTAGACATTATATAATTTATTTTATTTATGACACAATGATGATGCAGTAATTACTAAAATAGTGAAAAATAAAAATAATTGATCTTATAAATACCCAAATAATTATAATATGAAAATTTTAATGAATTAAACTAATTTTCTATGATAATATGATATATTAGGATTGATTTAATTGACTTTGTTCGAAGTAATCAATCTGTTAGGAGTTTCACAAAAATCAACTATTGAATAGTGTCAAAATTGACATAAAAGAGTTCTTAAAACAAATATTATATTATTAATTGATATTAAATTCCTAAAAATCTAAGGTTCGGCCAAGAGACTTATATTATGATAGGTTCCTCATTAATGGACCACTTGGGGGTCGCTTGGATGTATATAGTAAGTTTATTAACCATATTATATAAAAATACAAAGAGACATTGTAAAAGTGAAACTAATTAACTTAGAGTTAATACTTAAAGATAAGGTTAATATAAGTACCCAAACCTGTCTAAATTCTATTGGATGAGTTGTTTTCGACCTATCCCCACCTAAGCCTTTGAATAGTCAACTTTGGAGCCTTTAGAAACCGAATATGAATTTATTATAAATTAATATTTCTAGCTTTTCCAAAGGTGCCCCTCACCCCTCTTATAAAAGGGCACTCCTCCTTCTCATTTCTTCACACCTCTAAAGCCTTTTGGTTCGGCCAAACTCTGGCCAAATACTCTCCCAACATCCCTCAATACAACCTAGAGGCCTTAGTTTGATCAGAAAGCCAACCTAAGGAGCCCTTTTGATCAAATCAAAAGGAAGAACCCGAAGAAGAGGTAATGATCTCACCACCCTTTTCTAAGTTCATTTCTTCTTCCACTTCTTCTTCCTTTGTTCTTACCATTCTGAAATAATAACTCCAGTATCTCACATATACTGTGATGTTATTATAAATATGGTACAATCATATTCAGTATTCTATCCACCCTTTGAATAACATGTCACCATACGTGCGTACGTACGGCTTACCGTCTCCACGTCGTGGTGTAATTGTTATTCAATATAATATTATTTGGATGGGTATAATAATGATGTGTAACTCATGTAAATAATAATTATAACATGTTAATGATTCTGTATATATGATATACCATCCATTTATATATTATTTTAATATCAAAAGAATGATATTGTCGCTCGTGCGTACGTACGGACTACCGTCTCCACGAACGCGATGAGATTCATTCTCCATCGTAACCATTAAAGCGTAATTATCATTTTATGATTTAAAAATGATGTTTAAGGACTTGCTATCATTCTGGATATGAATAATATACAACCTATTCTTTACAAACATGTCTTACGTAACAAAACATATGAAAGAAAACAAGTATGTTAACACCCGAAACAACGATAATACTAAGATATTATTATCAAATCAATATTAAAAGATCATATATGATATCATATTAATGTATATGATTCTTGTATAATTTAATAACAATTATTTCACCATTATACAGGAGGTTAACCTACCACAACCAAGGAAAAGTACAAGGTAAGGGTTATTTCACAATCTCTTCATTATCCGAGGTTGTATTATACGTAATAATCTACTGGGATCTCTTTATCATCCACATCCATGTTTCTTCGAAATGTATTTCAAAACATTTTTACTATTTAAAAGAATATGGGTTAAAGTCATTTATACCCTTGTTTGACTTTTTATAAGAGGTTTATAAAGGAATCTTTCCGTCGTTTTCAAAACAAGGTCCTTTTTAACCTTTTTGACAGAATTGAGGTAAGAATGTTTTTTTAACTTATACGGCGGGTGCGGTTATTTTACGCCGTTATAAAATCTTCAAAGCTTTCCTTACAAGATTATAAGAATATTTTCAAAGAAAATGTTTTATTTTATATGGATCTTAAATGATTTCAAAATAAAAGGAGATATTTCTTTAAAATGAATTTTGATTTCATCTATGTCAACATCCTTTGATGGATTTTAAGATTATTTGAAGTTTATTTATTATGATACAAAACTTCTATATTGTATTGAAGGTTTTGTGATATGTTTGACTGTGGATGTGCTATTTTTATACCATTCATAGTTTATTGTGAAAGTATTGACATTTCGTATGCTAGTTTTAATACGAATGTTTATGTTATGTTTAAACCTTTTCATATGGGAATGCATTGGACTTAATAAGTGACTGGTGGAGCCCGCTATAGCTCCTCGATGCATCGGTAGGTCTCATGAGACAAACTAGTGTCTTGGCACAAGGCCTTGACAAAATCTTATTTGTAGTCTTGGCACGAGGCCTTGGCTATGTGGTTATGATAGTCTGGCATTATGCATTCCAACATTATGAAAGTGGTTATTGATTTTTGCATGTGATTATTCGATTAGTAGAATATCCATGTGAACAAGTAAATGTCATTATTTCATTTTACTTTTGCCATACTATGTTGAAGTTCAATTTTAAAAGGCTTTTGTTTTAGTAATTCATTGCCTTAAATGTTTATGCTTATTTTGAATGTTCCGCTATATTTTTATCCTTACTGGGCATTTGAGCTCACCCCTTTTCTATGTTTTATTTTTCCCAGGTAGTGAAGAAGTAAATTATGATTGACTTGCAGGGATATTATGAGGGGTTTATAGTGTGGATTATGGAGACAATTTGTTGTTGTAGTAGTTTTTCGTTTAATGATGTAATGTAAAACTTATGAATATATCTAGTGTTTCCAAGGCTACTAAACCAATCGGTCTTTCGGGATTTGATCTTTCTTGTGATCATGCCAATGTTACGAAGTAATGCACCGACTCTGGGTAGCTGGGGTCGGGGCGTTACACATTATATGAAAATAAAGGGTGCCATTTGAGCTAAAATAGCGCATGAATGAGGAACCACTCTTACGTGAATTTGGTGTGTCAAGTTGGATACATTTTTCAGAAAGGGTTTTTCTTATAATATATTGTGCAGTTTAAAGTCATGTGTCAAGGAAATTGTGATGTTTATTTTAAAGTCATGAAGAAAGAACATTATGCGGCATCTGCAATTGAAATTCATGAATCAAAGAAATTATATGGATTTAATTTATTGTATTTAGCATTAACAAAAGGTTTTTGAATATCCAATTTCTTGTAAATTTGTGTATAAAAATACTACCATATTCAGTTATGGAAATGAAGAATTAAAAACAATGATTTGAGAATTTTAAAATCAATATAATGACATTGGAAAAGGGATAATGGAATTAGAGGAAATTGTTTCAAGAACAAAGTTACTGATATTTGAAGAACCCATTATGGGGGTTGTATTATACAGGGAAAACGGGGGCATGTGATGCATATCCAAATAGTGGCATCATTTTGATAACATGCTTGTTATGTGGGAGAATTATGCAAGGCCACCTAGGGGCACATACTAAATAGTCAAAAAAATGATCTCTTAGGTATGAGAAATTCTAGTGCTAAAAGCTGAATAATGTTTATTGGTATTTATATTTCCCAAAGAGCAGAGTTTGGTTTATGGAGAAAAGTACATGAACATAGAAATAGTATTTCCAGTCAAGATTTCCAAGAAAAGAGAGGAATAGACTTTCTACGAAGGTCTGATCTGAATATTGGAAATATGGTGCCTATAGTTTTTGGGACATATGACTAGGGCTAAAATATTTTGAAAACAATGGATTAAATCTGGACAAATAATACAAGGTTATTTTCGTATTCTTTGATCAAGTGAATGGGAAAAACATAAACCGCCATTTTGGAGACTTTCATGTTGGGAGGAATGTAATGGAAGAGATATGAAATAGGTGACTATTTCAAAATATGGGTTCCTGCATACCATCATCATATTTTTATGGGAACAAAAGTGGCTTCTCCGAAGAACAAACTTACAATTTTTTTAAAAACCTGTTATTAGGGTTTTATTATACTGGGCCAGATAGGGAATGTGTTGCATTGCCAAATAGTGGAATCTTTTGGCTAAAATTCCCATTATGTGGGTGACTGAAGTAAGGAAACCTAAGGGAACGTACTACATAGTTATGTAAAAATATCTCTCAGGTTTCAGATATTCGATTTTGAGAAATCAAAGAATAAATATGAAGATATGAAAGTCTTCAATTTTAGAAGTATAAAATGCGAATGGGGTAATGTCCATTGCACAAAAAATATTTGGATCAATATTGGCCTTGAGTTTGGAGTCCCTTAAATAGATCAGTCTCATATCTTTAATGAAGCTATATTTTTTTCCTTGATGCTTTTGTTAAAGAAAGAACTCAAAATAAGGGATCCTACATAGATTTTCAATTATATGTGGGAAAAGGGGAATTTAATTTTATCCCCTGGCTAGGACTGATATCTAAGACCCAGTATTCACTATGTATCTAAATATAACGATAATCCAGATACATATAGGTGTCGTTTCGTTTAAAGTCATGCTATAATGATACAATGTTGTGTAGTTTAATGTCACACGGCAAGGTCATTTGATGTCTCAATGAGGGGAGAAATAAGAAAGTGCGGCTATACCAGGGTATAGAGCCAAAGCGTCATGATGTATCATGTCAGAGAAAAAATAAAACAACACACATTTTTATCAGATACAAGTTCATGTATATGGTGTAAAATTGTAATGAATCTCTTAACATAGATCTGATTCATACATAGTGTAAAAGAGGATATTCTTTCATGATGATATTACTGGGTCTAAGATTCAATGTTTTTACATCACTACATATCTAATATTGGATGAGAATCAAGCCATACATAGTTCTTAATAGGGTTTCCCATGTAGGTTTGATCTATACATAGGGGGTGGGGGGTTTTGTTTAATTATGCCAGGACCCAAGAAAGGAGATCTGCGTGTCACCATGTACCTCAATAGAATGAGAATCAATCCATACATGGTTTTTTGTACTTCCATGCAGTTTAACTCCATGTGGTAAGCACAGAGATAAACTGGCATGACAAATGGAGATATTGCGGTTGAGACTAGGCTAAAACATAAACACTACTGTGTATCTTGTTAGAACAGGTATCAAGCCATGCTTAGTTCTTCAAACATTCCCTATGGAGGTTTTATTTATAGACACAAGGAATGAATGGGATTTTTTCAAGATTAGAGATATGGGTGTCAAAATTTATCTTATGGGAATGATAATCTAGAGAAAACTACTTCTTGAAAAGATAATTCCACACAAAAATTGATTTTTATGTAGAGACGGGGGATTTTAATACATTCTGGAATAATGGTTAATCATAAAACATAGGCTGGTTTTATAATCAAACCATTTATTTTAGAATAGTACTCCGTATAGTTTAAGTCCATATTCAGCAACTGATGGGAAATAAATTTCATTGTGGTTGCAGTTGGGCCCAAGATTGGAGATTTGGTTGTCACTAAATATCTAATTGGAATAAGAATCAATTCGCACATAGTTATTGAAGATGGTATTTCTGGTGCATATATGACTCATAAACTCAATGAATGAGGTAATTTTTATTTTTTCATGGCTAGCCCCAAAATTGGTGATCTAGGAGTCATTACATATCACATCAAAATGAGTATCAAACCATAAGTTGTTCTAGAAGAACTGTGCAATTTGACGTCTGGCGTCAAGGGAGTAAGTCACCTGATCTGAAAGAAAAATTGATGATGGACCCGAGGATAGAACACAGGTGTCACTGTGTATCTTGATAGAGCAAGGAATCAGGCCACACATAGTTTTTGAAAAGGGTTCTCTTTGAAGATATGATTCAAACATACAGAGAAATGGGGAACATATTCCACTAGGGAGTTGCAATGATCGGAGTAATGCTTTCTCATTAAAGCTACTCATTTTTTTAAATAACCACAAGGAATTCCATTTTGCGCTATCATGGGGTATTTTTTAATGTCAAATAAAAGAGATGTTAACCGTACAGGGCGCCACAGCAACAGTCGGCTACTGCTGCCCTGCTGAGCAAGCTGTACCGCAACCAGCTCATCCACCCCAGCCAGCGCAAAACCTCCCCTGTAGCGGATGCTGGCCGAACAGCTTGCCCCAGCACCTTTCCAGGCTCCTTCATGCCACCCTACACCTAGAGGGCTCCACCCGCAGTAGCCAAGCATTGCATGGGTAGCAGGTCACGATGCTGAGCAGGCTCATGTCGCTCCATCCTTCTCGGAGTCCGCCTCCCTAGAAGCCCAGACCAAACAACCACTAGAGACGGTGCACTTGGCTAGGCCTTCCGACTCCTCCCAGCTGGCTCATCTGGACGCCTTCATGCAGCAGCCGACCGGCACGTAGCAGGGCTATGCCTCCTGCCTGGAATGGCCAAGCCGCTCTCTAGCTCCCCGCTCCATGCCACCTCTGACCTACTCCTGTCAACCTTCAGTGAAGCACTGGAGGCCTGTTATGCCGCCTTGCCAGTCCGCCCTTCCATGGCCAGTACTGGAATCCTTCCCCATTGGCCAGACATGGCCGTGCCGGATAGACCCGACCAGAACCGCAGCCCTGCCGGATTCCGATGACACACAGAAGTTTTTTCCTTAAAATTTTCCTTGATGTCTATCTGTAGGGTAATGGTTGGCCCCGAAGTGGTCTCGGAGTACCTGATCAAACCGGAATGGGTTTGGGAGGATCGGTCGGGCCCAGTTTGTCCCTGGCATAGCCCTACGCGGGTTTGACCCGACCCACACTGGCTATGTAGCGGTGTTTTCAGGGATAGATAAAATAATTAAGCAAGATTAAATAAATAAATTAATTTAATTTTTGTTTTTTAAATGAAATTAATTAAAATTAATTTTGGTTAATTATTATAATACCCAAGATTATAATTTAATTTATTTTTTCAATTAAATTGAATTAATTAATTTAATTTTTTGTCATAAAAAATTAAATAGCGGACCTATAATTAATTAAATTATTTGAATTTAGTAATTCATTTAATTTTAAAAAATTAAACCTCGTACTTATTTAATGCATTTTAATTTTATCACGCTTTATTTTACCAACATTCTGTTCTTGAACATCGACATGTTTATGTTTCCATTTATTTAATTAATTATTTAATTGTGTGAAATGATTGTGATTAATTAAATTGATGGTTTTTGCATCATCTTTATTTTCGGTTGAAATGTATAAGGACATGCATTTCCAATTCATGTGATGTACATTTATACCCGAGTCCACCTCGCCTGCGTCTGAGTACTATTGTACTTCTGACGAAGACGAAGAATGTCATGGTCCTCACCTAGATGAGGTGGTGCACATTGATCAAGACGAAAAGTGGATTACACTAATACAATGCGGTGCTCAAAGACATGACGTGGACCCTTCCAAGATATGGCGATACTTCAAAGAAGCGAACATACAAGACAGAGGGAAAGCTTCGTCATGAGTCAAGCCTCAACTCAGGTATGATGCCCTTAGGCCGTTAAGATTCTCAAGACCTGTCAGGTAGTATTTTACATTTATGCATTTATTTATTATTTTATGCCTTTTAGAACAGCTGTAAAATACATAAAATAATAGATAAAAAAATGCATAAAGATGCGGCATATGTTTTTCTATTAAATTTCAGTTGTGAGTGCGAAATCATGGATGAAAATATTTAACAGAAATCAATTACATTCATTAAGGGAAAAATAATAAAACCCGCATAGAAGATATTATGTCAGTAACATCCTTCCATCATTAAATTTTGAACAAAACTAGTTGTTCGAGGTGTCGGTCATACCATAGCTAAGGGTTCCTCTTACTGGATTTCTTATTAGGACGGTGAGTTGACTTAAATAAAATTACAACAAAGAAATAGCCATAGCTAGCTTGTTGTAATTTTAGAGGCAAGCGTTGAGTATGTTCGTAATGATTTTGTATTCGGGACTTCACTCAACAGATAAATTAACCAAGAGTTAATATAGTTGGCCAACCAAAATCCAACCTTGGGTCCTCTGAATAGTGGCATAACATAGCTTGTAGATGATGAGGGAGATTCAAAGATCCTTTACACTTGAATACCCAAGATTATTCGGATTCTAGTACAGAGGGTTTCTAGAATTTGAAAAATTAGTGGGAGGCATTTAATGATTAAATAATCAATAATTTCACATTTTTTAATCAATATTAAAAGTAAGACATGTTAATGTTTATTTGTAGAGAATAACAAGTAATACCATAATAAAAAATGTGATAATTATTGAACATAGTTAATGTCCAAACAATCATGATGTTCCAAGTGTACTATAGGTTCTTGCGGACATTACTCATATAACAGAAATTCAGTGTGATTGTGTCCCAACCTGTTAAACCACCTTAGGAAGCAAGGGTGTGAAATTATTTACAGGAGACTCACGAATCAAGCATATGATGGTTCTGCCATAATTCTCTCATCAACGTCTGATGTAATTTGTGGTTGCTACATCCTGACATGGATGATGATACATGTAGTCTCATCACCATGAAGTTTCCAAGGAGAATACGAAGCATGATTATAATGTGATGGTCACACTCGGTTTTTATAAAGTGAAAGATAGTACACAATCATTCATGACATCCCATTCTTATACATTTTACACCCAATTACTCTAGTTTCATATAAGGATACAAACTAATGATATAATGTAATCTCTTCATTACCTTTAATGTAAAATTTTCAAATTGATAAGAATATTAAAGGTAGCACAACTGTTTGTTCTTTTGGAGAATATCTTGAATGAAAAGGTGGAAAGGCCCATGGAAAGCCATGCCAAAGGAACCTTCATCATTTCCTTCAATGAATAGTGGTTGGTTATTTTACAGGAGGTTATTTTCATCACATATTGAAATAAATTTATGGATGTTAATAATGTGGTAAACTGAAATACCATTAGAAAGTACCATCTTCTCGTTCAGTTAATATTCATCTAATAAAGTATTGTTTTTCACATACTTCTTGGGTATTAAATAAAATACTCCTTTCACATATATGTGTTGAAATACAGTAACCAAGTATGTAGAGAATCATTACAGGGAGTAATGTGTCTTTTTAAAGTAGCTGAGATAGGGCGATTCCTTAGTCAGCAGTGAGAAACACATAACATCAAATTGCCAGGTAATTGATTCAAACTGAACAAGTTGTTAAGTATTACCAAAAACATTTATCTCATGTTCCCATTTGGACATCATGAGACATTATTCCATGTTTTGTAATTAATGTGGTTTGTGGTAACATACTCAACAAATAGTTCAGAAATTCTTGAATCAAAGGCAATACATGATGAATATAAAATGTAAGACCTATTAAATTGTGGGAAGAAGATTCATTGTCATGTAAAACTAAAATTGGACGTCAATACCCAATATGGTATTTAGGCTCAGCATCGTTAAACACCTTTGGTATTATTGACACCATTAGTTTAGACAAAAAAACCATTAAAAAAAGGAATTCCACAAAGATTTTGGGGTTATATCAACAAGACAGTGTGAACTTGTCCAAAGGAAATCTAGAGGTAAAACGACTTCATAATATTTCATTATGTTATTAAGGAATGTAATAGTCAAGTATATGCATGGTTAGAAGAAATGAGTTGCTTCAGAACGGTAGGCCGAAGAATATCTTGACTATGCAATCATCGATCATAATAATGTAGCATGAACTAATTCCTAAACGCATGTTACCTTATCTACATCACTTTATTGGTGTTCATAATGATGATTGATGATAATGTCTTACATGTTTACATTGATCGACAAAATTTAGCGTGGTGCAATTCCAAAACGCAGATTTTATAAATCAAAGTTATGATGTATGTTGTATTAATGTTATAACCTGCAAAAACTTCCATTATATTTCATGATGTGTTTGGAAAATAACTTCATAAACCCAATACCAATATGCCTAAAAAATGAAAAATGTATATCATATGAGTCATAGTATAATGAAAATCCATTAGTTCATAGATCATGTGTTAGGATGCAAATAGTTTGTTAAGATATACACAAACATTCATCATTCTGAACACATGTTGAATTTAAGGAAATTATACTTACAGTTTCTTAGGATATAACCAAAATACCTATGATAAAAAATATGTAGTCATGTATTAGACTACATTTATATACAAGGGTGAATGTCTCTATTAGAGATAGTGAGAGCAGAATTTACATGGACTTAGTCAATGCTCGAGAAGCACAAATGGTTGACAGAGGAACAACTTCCACATGTACATGTTGAATAGACATGTTCAAGAGACACATACTACATAGGAAGAATGAAACCATGGTATTGGTTTTATATTCATCGTGGTCAATGATAATTTATTCATTGAAAATAATAAATCCTACATGTATGAAGTATATGGAAATTAGATAATATTGACAGGATAAATTAAAATTCAATAATGCATTCCATATATCCAATTGAAAAGGGTATTTTAAATTGAATTATATTGTGTGTATTCAAATAAATAGATACATGGATGGTATAAGCCTTGTACCAATAAGGCTCGATTGGTTATACCATGTCAGTATGGCTAAATCATTATGAATTTTACTTCTCATAGAGAACTTCTAAGATCATTTTATTGGTCATTGGATGTCCAGATCATCTTTCATGCATGGTGTCTATACGACACAACCATAAAGAGATGATTACAACAAATGATTCCAATAAGGGTTTCAAGTTACTGAAATCCAATTCTGGATTAATGTAAAAAACAAGATCTTAGTGCATTAATTATTAATTCCACGTGTCTACCAATGGTTATTGGGAGACCCAATGTTTTCCACGTGAAATATTTTTGGAAACATATGGAAAACATATCATTGTATTACTGTTAGATAAGACCTGGATAAAAGCAATTATCCAATGATTGAATTAAATTAGAAACCTGAGTTTAAGGTAATAGGACCAACTGGGTAATATCCAAAGGTTTCTTAGTCCTATTCAATCGTACATATTGAGAAATTGTATTCAAAAATACAAGTTGGCACAATTTTAGTTCGGAATTGTTTCCACTGTCACATTGCTTAATCACTTCATGTTAACTTGTTCAGAGCATGGGTAGAGATTAATGTTGTGAATCGATACCATATGTTTTAGTGATGGATCAATAACATATTACAAAATATTTAAAAATAATTTATACTGCCGGGATATAATTTATTATAGGAAGATATCAATTATTTCAAGGAGCACTGTAAGTGATGCAGTTAGAACTATCATCTTGTACTTCAACTAGTACAAATGATATGTACGTAGTATATGGAGAAGAAGGAATACTATTTATAATAGGACACATACTAGTAATCCTTAGATCAATATGATCTAGTATCACAATTAGGAAAATGTGATGAGCGATTCAAGATCATAAAATCTAGTGGTAGCCATACCTACAAATACCCAGTGTGTTACATCTTTTAAGGAAGCTAAAAAGCAGTTATAAATCGCATTGATTTGTTCCAGTTCTTGGACTCGCACCTAGTGAGAAAATTATTGTCATAATGTAAATTAGGATATTCTTACTATCCATTTTTTCATGTTATGACAATGGCAAAACTGATATACTCGAGGATACCTTATCTTGAAAAGATTTACTCAAGAACATGATGTCGCATATAGCTGATATGCCACGTGGTGAAAACATGGAAATCCAAGTAGTTAAATCCATTGCTCACAAGAAGAATAATATTTATCATGTGGGTAGATAACATGTTTTGTATGAAATTTGGCTCTAGTTCAAGTGGGAGTTTTGAAATAGTGGGTTCCCTAGACCCAACTATGTAGTAAATTTGATTAACATATCATGCATATAGTTAGATAAGCCATATGTTATCTTACCATTATTTTGTATACTTTTCTGCATCCACTATTATAATGGTAATGTCAAATGGTTAATTGTTGTTTGAGAGGTTATAGCAGATCCCATTCTATAATGAGAACCTAAAGATACTATGACATTAATCTTAAATAAATGTTATATTGTCTAGATACATCTTTCTAACTGGACACAGTAGATGTCTAACTATCAGGTGTTGGGGATCAAAAGTATTGAGAATTTTTCTCATTATGTTCACACGTTTTGATCTCTAGTAGTGAGATCATGAGGATAGACTAGACAATAGTAACACCACATGTTTTTGGGTGTCATTGGTTGTTCCTATCTATAGACATGTGTATTGGTATCTGGACTTGACACCATTACCAATTCATATAATTTGATTAAGTACGTTGATGTAAGATTAAAACCATGGCAATGAAGTCGTGGAATGGTAGTTTGTGTTGAGTGAGTCGTTGGTGGTATGACATTGGCTGAATGGTCGAGAAAGGATTTTCCACTTCCATGTTTAGTAAGTTTATTATCTAAGACCTGGTTGATCAGGATAGTGTTGCATTCATAAGTCTTTGGCCAATGTATTACAAAGTTAAATCCTTCTAGATAGATCAAAAAATAATAAATAAAGATAAGGATGATGACACAAGAGTGCGTAATGATTTATGAGATATTTAATGACAAATAGATTGTAGTACATAGTCCGTGTTCGATGGATGGTAGTAATTTATATGACTATCCTTATCTCTTTAGGGGCCATGATGGGTTTCTAGACTCCTCTCTTTGTCTGTGGATTTTATTCACTGCTATTGAGATAATGTCCTGGAGGGTCACACACAAAAGTGTATTCAAGAATCCACCCTATTCAGTTGATTAGGTATATGGACATAGTGGGCGCCACCATGGGGTCCGAGTGTTGTCCAAATTATCGATCACTGATGAATTATATAAATTCAATATTATTAAAGTTATGAATAATTGGGATTGAATTTATTTTATTTAGGTACATGTTTAGTAAATACAAGAAAAATATTAATCGAATGAATATTATTTTAATATTCAATGTTCATTTAATATTAAGTAAGACAGAGAGTTGAGTTAAATGGCTCAAATTTTATCACGTAATATATATTATATATTATAATTATGTTATAATATAATAAAAATATTGCCACATTTTAGTTCACCAAAGTTATTTATGTAGTGGACATTGAAATAATAGGGGGTCGGGGAACCTAACCAGGTATTTTGGAATTCCAATATAAATTAGAGAGTAGGCCCTCTCCCATGGTGTGATAATCACTATTCATTCACTCATGGAATGAAATTTTAGAGCCTCTCTCTCCTCCTGCTCTCTAGAGAGAAAAGCTCTCGATCCAAGAAGCTCAGATGAAGATCTCTCATGCATCGAAGGCTTCTTGATTCGGTGAATGTCGGGACGTCGAAATCACTATCGGATCGCCGTGCTAGCACACGGAGTTCAACGATCGACATTCAACCAGATTTTTGGAGCATGTGTGGATGATTTAGAGGGATAATTCATTAGATCCTTCAAGTGATGATCTCCATCGACAAGTTTTAGTCGACCGTAGTTTCCAATTTGAAACGGGTATGTTTTCAGTTTAGTTTTCTACACCTTATGATTTATGAAGGATAATCAGACAATTCTATTGCTCAGATCATCGGTGATGACACGTTCTATCATCCCACTGATGAACATTTTGAAATCCCCAACCCACCTTCTTCTGCTGAAGGCCCCGGAACCTTACAAAGCTACTCAGTGGGAAACTCTAGAATTTATGGTCTTCTAGGTAGAAAAAATTTGTTTTGATATGGGGATCGTACCCATAGATAGTATACCTTGTTATCCTCATTAAATGAACAAGAACCATCATAGTTCTATTCTGCATAATAGGACACATCATACCATTTATGTTTGTGTGACAAGGACCTAACTGTAATGTTAAGTGTCATGTAGTAAGGACATCCAGGTGGAAGGTTCCTAGTTAAATCATGGTTTGGTACTTATATTTAAAGAGCCCATGGAATGTAGAAAGGATATGATTTTCCTAATTTAATTAGACTCTAATAGGAACGTGGCCATGGGAGAATATGGTGGATATGGAGTGTTGGTCTCAAACCACAGAGAGTCTTCCTACATATCCTACTTTTATGAGAATGAAATTCCACGTAGTTCAGTTAATATCACGAGGATGACATTTTGAGAAGTTTAATATGGGGATTACTCCTAAAATAGATTCCCCTTTAAAAAGGTTCATGAGATGTGTCCTAACTCATATATATATATATATACGGGAAAAATTCAGGGCTTACTCAGAAGGTGGATTCCTAGATTAAGGTAATTAGGGGTTGATTCTTGATATGGATGTCCAGTGATCATGGGCCCAAAGTGAAGGCTCCCTACGTATCCTAGTTATGGGAGGAATCAAAGTTCTCATAGTTCGAGAAGTGAGGTGGATTTTGTGGATGTTGTGATCATATATAATATCTTATCCTACATGAGTAATTCTTAGAGTGAGAAACAAGAGGATGTGAAATATTCAACAAACCACACACTTTCTCCACCACTGATTGAAGAGGTTGGGCCTAGGGAGAAGTAATATAGGGTGATAGTGGATGAGGGTGTGGAGTAATGAAACATTCAATATGAAATTATGGTGAAGTTCATTGGGTATGGTCTCAACGTTAGGGGATTACTCTATGAGGGATGCCCTAAAAAGGTTCTCAATGTGGGAGGAGGATATAATTCCTTATGTATGGTAAATGAAATTGTGAACCTCACCCTTCCCACTGGGTAATGGTGGCTCTATATCATAGATATTATAAGGGGAAGACATATTCCTATCACCATAATCTAGGACTGTGAAATACTCAAAAGTTACTTTGCAGTAAGCGTTTATGTGACCATAGACATCCAAATCCATGGACACCCTGAATATCACTACCCATTGGAAGTATGAGTATGGAAAACCTCTAACCATAGATATCCAAATCCAAATAGGATACATATTTATGTACCTTTCCCAATTTTATGATGGATCGGTAGGTCTTGGTGGAGGTTTAACCATGGTCCCTTTTAAATAATAGAGCCTAGGAAAGGGAAACCTTTCAATTAGTGGGTTAAAAAGGGCTTAAAGAATGTCTCACTTTGGTGGTCCGCATTGGTATGCCAGGTAGTTGTACCATGCAGGTCCTTAGAGGTACTAAAAAATACTTTAACATAGGAAGGATCATTTTATGAATGCTTGATATTCCGTTTGAAATGTACCATAGCAGCAAAAAATTTTGGATGAGGATTTAATTTATGCAGCATGGGTGTCCCATGAAGTATTTGGAAGCATCCCACCCAAATCATTGCTTAATTAAAGGACCTTGTGTAGATAACTTCTTCTTATTAAAGGAGGGTCCTTAATCCGATGTTTTGTATGTAAAACTCTGAAAGGGCATTGATTTTTTTGATCCAATCTCTTTTCCCATGTTTTAGAGATAAACATGAAATAATTTGGGGGAACTGGGAAAAAGAGCTATGCAATTGGAGATTTTGGAGTTCTTTCAACTTTTTCAGTTGTTGAAATGGGGATCCCAAATGTCCTATTTATATGAAAGGAGGGGTCTGGTCAAATGGATGTTTTCCACATAGGTCATGGGCGTAGACCCTCCATGTAGATACCGCACACATGGGTTTCAAAAATAAATGGCTGCATAGGTTCCCCAACATATGCAAGATGTGTCGGTCCTTAGCGCGTGTACTACACCTTTAGGTTGTAATGTCCGGAGCTACGTTGGCCTTCTTCTATGTAGGTATGATGTGTAGGTCCCTTAAACCATATTTCTTTACTTTCTTTGAATTTTATAGTCAATTTAACATATCTGAAATGCTATGGCATAATCGTTTTTCCTTCCTTTATTAAAAAAAGAGTGTCAACAATATAATCCTTGTTAATCCTCATCATTTCCATAATTCCATGGTCCCTACCACTCATTTCACCAGCAACAATGTTTACCATCCATGGGATTTAGTGTATCAAGCAATTATAGTCCTTCAATATTTACAACCCTCCTCATTTCTCCATGTTTATATCTTTCTCATAAACCATATACACCAAACCCTTGTCATATACATATATATATATAATAACTTTAACCATAGAGGTAGTGTCTTCAAATTTTCAATGAAATGATTACAAATAATAGCTCAGGTTCGTGAGTTGGTTTGTTCTATTCTTGGATATACAATTATCTAATTCATAGGAAACAACCCTACCATTATGTATAATTAAACAACAAATTTCTTGAAGTAAAAACATATATTTAAAATCCTTCATGAAATGATAGTAATCTTAATATCTATGAATTAATCAGTCTCATCTTTATATCTTCAAGAATTCCTTTAAAATACCTTGAAATTTTTTTATGAACCCTTAACATGTTAACTTAGTTAACAATTTAGCCAAATGGTTGAAATCATGAACAAAACACCATTATTTAAATTTGAAACCCCAAAACATTGGATCCTGATATTATAACTTTGTGCAATCGATTCTTTGAACACATTTTTTTATAATGGATCAAAATATATTCCTTCCCCATAGATAATTTGACCATGAGAAGAAAATCATTATGCAAAAATTCACCCTTACTATATTTCCCATTTATGATTTAGGTTATCTAGAATTATTTTCTGATGATTCTCATTCTCTTTATAGCTCATATATATAGATATCTTCAATGAGTACCACACTAAAGTTTTCAAGATAACTATTAAATAATCTATTCATCTTATCTTTATATTTAAACTATGCATTAGTCAGTCCAAAAGGAATTACCATATACTCATAATTTCTATAACCTATTCAATATTTTTTTATTTGTACATCTTTTTTATTAACACTTCAATAGGATAATCAAAGATAAGATCAATCATTAAAAAATGTATTGGCTTATTGATGTGGATCAAATAATTCATCAATGTGTAGTGAAAGATACTTTTTCTTTATTTTAATGACATATATTTTGTTGTATTCAATGAAAAATTTCATTAACCTCTATATATTTTTCATAAAGAAAAAAGGGGTTCCCCATGGTGAAACACTAAGGTTCATGAATCATTTATTACAAAACTCTTAGTGTTGTTTCTTTAGATCCAACATCTACACTAGTTCCATTCTATAGGGTTATTTAGTTATTTATCAGGCATACAGAATTAGTTCAATGTAGAATTTAAATTCATCATCTAGTGGATGGGTATGTAATTATTCTAGAAAAACATCAATGATTTTCTATAGTATAAGCACATCCTGTATTCTTTAGATATATTCTTTATATATAGATCATATATGATCTTCCACTATTCTATGAATATCAATATAGAGAGGAACTGGGGGTGATCTAGACATGATTTTGGTGGTGAATTCCCCCAAAATAAATAGAGTACATTCCACCCCAACTTCACGAATCTTCATCTCTATACCATTAAAATAAAAAAAATTCACTAAACTTTTGAAATAATCCATACCAAGGTTGAAATCAAAATCAAACAAATGTATAACAGCCCTATTTGAAAATAGAAGAAATATATGAATTAAAATTAAAATTTTTTGTAATATTATTATTGTAAAATGATTTCCATTGGGTTTCTAGATATATAACTCCCATACATGGAAACTATGTAAATATTAGTTATTTTTTGAAAACCTATAATATATATAAGATTTCGATGGTCCTGAATGAAAAAACGCCTTAGACAACCCTAATGACACTATTGTAACACCCATATGTTTTGTGAATTTTTTTCTCAAATAAAAATAATCTTATTGATAATTTTTTTTACACACAACACTATGTTTATATTTCATAACAAATAACACTATGTTTAAATTGCATTACACACGACACTGAGTTTATATGAAACTGGACATTCTATTAAAATACTATTATTTTATATGATAGTTATCACCTAGATTTTGAAATATAGGGAATGACTATGTCTAACTAAAATATAAAAATATATTATTTAAACATTTATAAAATATTATTTCTTTGATTAAAAATTAATTAGAAATTAAAATAATAAACTATTTCAAAATAAATGAAATTTGTTTCTAAAAACTATTTTTATGAACACAAATGTGTTCTAACTCAATAAATTAAATAGAACAATTTTGTTGAATGATTTGATTTGAATTTATATATTATATATTCAAAAAATATTTAACATTCATCTAATATGTTTTCTAGTAAATAGATAAGAATAAATCTGATTTTACACTTAAAAATTATATTTTTCTAAAAAACTATTTTGAAATCTTCTGTGCATTTATTTAAATTTTTTCCAATTTTTTAAAATTTATTGGAAAATATAATAATAATTATTGAAATAAAAATTTCAAAATTTTATTGGGGGGTTTATTTATAATTTTCTATGAAGATAATATTTTCAATGAATAGTGAAAAATTATTTTTTATTAACAATTGACATTTCTTGGGAAGCATTTAAAAACATAAACATTTTTGTAAGAAGGCTTTAATAAAAAAAATAGTAACATTATATATCTATTAATTAAATTTATTTAATTTTAATCAATTTAAATTTGAATATTTATATAAAAATGTTTTATTAATTTGATAATTTTCTCTCTGAAAAACTGGTTTCTCATTATTTCTACAAGGCTAATTTTAATTTCAATTTTTTTCACCTATATGAATAGAATATAGAAAAACGGAATCTATATTTTTTACATGAATAATTTTTTTTATCTAATAAGTTGGACTAAATTTATTTCCACAATGAATTGTAAAAATAGTAACTATTATTTACTACAGTTGAGAGAAAAATGGTTTTACCAAGGCCTTAAACTTAAAATATAAGTGTTAAAAATGACCCAAAATATTTCAAAAATCCATTATATATCACTTTTTCTATAATATGTCTTATATTATTAATCATTGAAAATTTTGGATAATTATTTCATGTGAAATATGTGGGAAAATATTTTTGTTTTCAAAAAATACATGTGTGCCACTGAACTCACTTATCAAAGGCCACCACAACCACTCTCCTCGTAATAACTCCAAAACATTTTCGTTCAAACAATCGTAGAAAAAATTAATTCATTATTTCCTCAATATTATGATCAATTATATGAATGGTATGATTATCAAATTGAATTTTCATATTCTCAATCCCTTATGCTAATGTTATGTTTACTTTTTTCCCTTGTTTACCCTTACTGAGAATCCAATATCCCCCTTTCATATGTTTGATTTCCCTTGTTTATGATTATAGTTATTACATGTGATATATCAAAGAAGGGTTCTAGTAATGATGAACTAATTTGGAGATAGTGTAGATCACTTATGTACAAGTTTATTTTTTTCTTACTTCCAAATTCATTATACCTTTATGATCCTGAAGCATCTGTTAGTTTAATGTAATGAGTACCCAACTAATTGTTGTATCATCTATGTATCAAATTTTTGGTACACTATAGTTGGTATCAATATAAAGGTTTAGTTATACATAGAAAACACGGATGATAAAAATTTAGTGAGATTTGTAGGCATATTTCTTGGGATATGTATTGGGATAAGTCTATGTATAAGTCAATATACATGAAACATTATTTTACTATTTTTAAAGAAAAGAGAAAATAATTTCCATGAATATACATCCTTTTATGGATAAGAAAAATGTATGTAGCTCTATCACATAGGTACATTGGGGTAATAACATTGAAAAGGGTGAATACTCAGGATTCAATCATCACCTGATGCACAACAATGGACTTTTGTTGCATGCCTGGTTTGACAAACCTAACAGATATTATTTGGAAATTCATAATTTCCCAACAAAAATTCAAGAAGGATTTAAATAGATGATTAATTTTAATGACCTATTATAAACCTAAGGTGTTATGAATTAAATTAATTTTTCATGATTTTGATATCTTATAAGTGATTTTTCTTTATTACGGGGTTCCCTAATATAATTATTATTGATTACAATATTTTTTCGTTTTAGTCAATGGATAGAACCCAGAGGAATCATGTTAATACTGATTTAATGGGATATTGAAATAATTTCCCTCCTATTTATCGAAAATTTATGGGAGTTAGAATGATAATTCTCAGTTCTAGTATCTAACATATTTCTCAGTCTATGAATCTTGGTGAACATGCATGTGAGATAATGAGGAAATAAAATACCATTGTTCACTTCATGATGAAATTTACAATTTATTTTAATGGTTTTTTTGAAACACTAGTTATTGAGAAATGGTTCAGTACAAATGAAAACATAGTTTTCATTATCGAGTACTCATAGAATGAAAATTTCATTTTTTATATCTATCATTTGGAAGGTAAAACAGATCAATTGTTCACTCTCTTCATGAATACAAGGGAACATGATGAAATAGAATCCATGGAGTGTGATGAGTTTAAAAAATTATTTTTCAATATGTAATCTCATTGTATTCTTCACAAGAAAATAGATGAGGACGTCTTTGATTTATAGAAAATGGAAGATGTATCTATTTGTAGCGATGCAGAAAATATTACAAGACCTATGAAGTATGCTTCGGGTATTGTCATCTAACATGAATGTAAGGATGATTAATTATCCATTGGATTAAAAATAATTCTCCAAAGGGAATTGGACATAAGAGACTTCATTATCTATGAAGAAATAGTTCAATGTTCTATCATGCTGAGTATGGAGAATTGGGTTAACCATCAATCACATGGTTTTGACAAGAAAATAAAGATGGAATTCAAAGGAAAGTCTAAAAAACATGGAGAAAGGAAGTTGATATTTACTTTATTCTCTAAATGTGAAATAAAGCCTAAAGGATATTTTTTTTAAGTGGACTGGTAAATTTTTTAACTATAGGAAGAAAGGTCATCGAGAAATAGTTTGTCCAAGTGATTGAAAGAAGTTAGATAATGATGGAAATATAGATAATGTTTCACATAATGCACCACCATCACTCCAGTGTTTCAAATGTAATGAGTATGGGCATTACATGAATAAATGGCCCAATATAAGGGCAAATGTAAGAATATGACAAAACAACATTTAAAGAAATGGGAATACGACAATGCTTATAAAATATCAACAGAGGAAGTGAATCATGAAAATTAGGGCACATTTATCCTCCCCTCATTAGTATGGAATTTGATGTTTGATTTTATATAAATGAGCCCAGTGAAAACATTATTATTAATAATTTAGTGAAATATCCCATGATTATCACCCTCTACATGGATTTTGGAATATTTAAATCATAATTTATATTCTATAAATATAAGGATGAACCCATGATTCCAATAAAAATGTTTTTTATAATCTAATAGATTATATTATGAATTAAGGATGAATTAAATTTTGGAAGATTTTATGCTTTTATATATATGGTTAGATTATGATTAATGGATACGATTATGGCTGTCAAAACCTAGTTTTTTACTTGGGAATTGGTCATTTAAATTTTTTTCTATTCCTTTATTTTGGACCTAATATTGATGCCTAATGAGTTCACTGGTGTATTGTGGGTCTATAGGGCTTGTTTACAGCCCGAATCCCAGCTTCTAGAAGAAATAGGATGAATGAATGGTTATTAGAAACTATGTATGGTAGCCCATATAGTTACTTATAATCATACTGGGACGTAAAATTGGGTGAATCTGGGTTCATGGTTTTCCCCAACAGAGTTCTAGTGATCACATGCAAGTTTAATAATTTCAGACGTTGTTATGGAGTTGTTATTCATTGTTGGTACATGGTTTCCCAAACATTGTGTAATAACCATGAAAAATTTCCATCCTTATTGAAAATGGTGCGTGGTTGGTGCATGGTTTTCCCAATCATGCAGCCAAACCATGTGATGCCAATTTTTGGGTGATTTAATGGAAATACCCTTATGTGAAATTCTTAAGCACACCTCTTATTTCTTATTTCAATCCAATTGGTATAAACCCCTTTATCCTCCCATTTTGGTACACTAAATACATATTTTATAAATTATTATCTCGTTTGTATGTCTAGAGTCTGATCAATGCATATTTATTCTCATTAGATATGCACCAGTAAACTCATGATTCTTTTTGATTCCTTCGTCGTTCTTATTTCGATAATAGATAGAATTTATATATAGGATAATATTCAATATTTTAGGGAATTAATCCATTCTTCATATCTCTTAAAATATAGTCCAAACTAGAGGCTGATATTGGATGAGGATAGTTATATGATTACGAGGATGGTGGGTAATAAATCATCCCTCAAGTTTCATCATCTTATAAATTCTCATGCATGTCCACCGATTTCATCAGGCATCACCCATTTAATTATTTTACATTTATTATAGTTGTTAGAATCATATTATAACACTATTGATATACATGTTATCCATCCATGGAGATTGCGCCCTCAACATCGAACACCCCAAGTAGGGGTTTTTCTATAATAATGCATTAATTGCTTGTTAAGCTTATCTGCATCACCATTCAAGTATTCCTTGACTCGAACGTGATAAGGGTTTGTGTTTAATAAAATAAATAAATTTATATTTGATAGAATATGTATTCTTATCACTTAACCCATCTAAGGTAAGTGTTTCAACATGATAAATCAATTTTAAATGAAAATGGAATGTATATTATAAATATGACATAGCCTAATTAAATGGGAATGAAGAAATCCTTGGAATATCCATAGTAACCCTTTCTATTTATAATGGATGTTATAATACTGAAAATAATTAATTAATAGTAACTTTTATGAATTAATAACTGGTTGAATGTCCTTTATCCTTGTCACACTAATTAAAGGTATTGAATGAAACAAATGGATTTATAAGAGGCATGATTATTACGTTGACAAAACTAATTAATGAAGTGATAAAAATATACCTCTTGTATATGGACATTGTCAATATTACAAGAGTGGTAGAACTCGGGATAACCTCGGATTCTGGAGGGAATTCTTGAGCACTTGTGGACTACATTCGGATTTAGAGATGTCAGTTTCCAAGGGTGAGACCCGCCTTGGAAACTGATATTTTTCTACATCTAGATGCCCGGTATGACACTAGAGGATCCCTCCATTATTATTATTAGATTCCTTGGATAAACTCCTTGGATCCAAGATGACATCTATAGACATGAGGTTCCACGGTTACATCTATCTGGCCCAGTCATTGCTTACTTATTTTATTTTTGATGAGATCCTTGGACTGGGATCTAATTATTATTTTGGAATGCCTTAAGACATTCCCCTTGGATTTCACTCATACCCCTATAGATAGGATTCATTTTCTTACATATGTTTTCTCAAAATCGATGTCATGTATTCCTTAATCAATACCTAATATCCCTTTCTATACTAATAAAATTCTGGATGAATTATTATAACATGGAGTCTTTATAATTATTAACAATATTTCAGGATGTTACTGATAATTATACCTCAAATGAATCATATATATAAACAGAAACATAATTAATATATGACATGGTCACATGTATAAACACCATATGAGGCTGAAGTAGTTACTTGGGTATTTATGTTATGGTATTGATTTACTTTTATTTATGCATGATTGAACATTTTTTATGATTATATTACATAGACTGTATGTTATAGAAGTCATTGGTGGTGGACTAATGATATTAATCTCACACCCAATCAGAGTCCCATTGGTTCCCGGTTAGACTACATGTATGAAAGTGTTTATAAAGGGAAGCGTACTACTTCAAACACTTTCTTGATTGCATGAATTAGGATGGAGGAGTGTATCAGATGATCGTGCTGGAGCTCGGGATACTTGGATATTTTTGGGATTCCTTTTTTTACTTGTATATAGCATGTATTTTACTATAACCTGCATCTTTTTATCCTTGTTTTCCTTATTTATAGAACATGAAATGTATCATAATTATATTTTTTCTATGATTTAATTTCCAGAAATGGTTATTTGTCATTCCAGTCTACTTCTACTGTGGCGGCTATTTATTATACCATTTCCACTATACCTAATATTGTATTTAACAATTTGGCTACACTATAGAAATGACATAATAGTCTCCCAATAAATACACCTTAGACCCTCGATTATAGTCAGGAGCCTATGGGGTTCGGGGATGATATGCTTGATTCCACGTGGCCAAATGAGCTATGGGAACCTCTGAGTGGAACTCAAATATGAGATGTTATAATAGGTTTTTTAGTTTAAGGATGATCATAATATAAATTTCATTGACACCCCTTTTAGGATTTATGTGATATGATATTATTAAGATTAAATATATTATAATAGTCATTTATGGAAATAAAACCTTTTGGTTTTGTATATGTTTTAGTGAAAAAGATATTTGATGTGGAATGCATGTAATATTT
The DNA here is from genome assembly GCA_963277665.1 of Viscum album. Classification (NCBI taxonomy): domain Eukaryota; kingdom Viridiplantae; phylum Streptophyta; class Magnoliopsida; order Santalales; family Viscaceae; genus Viscum; species Viscum album. The sequence continues at coordinate 1,358,683,962 of OY728162.1, read as the reverse complement.
TTAAAAGTATGTTTAAAGGTATTAGTATGCTCTAGGGTTTTGTCATATCTTTTATATTTAGTTAATTATGGGTTGTATTCGATCACCTTATTAATTCTATAAACATTATTTCTATTAGAAAAGATTTTTCTCTCGACACACTATCCATAATAATCATTAAAAATGTTTTAAGGTTTTATGGAGTAACACATTCAACTGTATTTAATTAGGATTTGAGTTTTACCTTAATGTTCTTGGAAGTACTCAGTAAGCACTTGATATCGATATTAGTTTCAACACTATTTATCATACTCAAATAGATAGTTAGTCCAATAGAACAATTCAAACCTTATAAGATATGCTAAGATCTAGTTCTATGGATTACAGTTGTTATTGGGATCAACACATTCATCTAGTTGTTTTTTCTTACTATAATAGATTTTAATTGAGAATTCATATGATACATTATGTATACCTCTATGGAAATATGTTTAGAACTCCAAAATACTATAATTAAGTTGTAGAATGATATATATTAGTAATTGAGCTAGGAAATGAAATGGAATAGAATGTTAGAGCCATTCAATAGCATGTAAGGGATTAAAAAAGTTGATATATGTGTCATAATAATAACCATAAGTGTTATATAGAATTTAAAGGTGGTGATATGGTTTTTCTACGAATATCTTACTGTATGAAAAAGGGAAAACTAACCCCCAGATATATCAGTCCCTTGGAAATTATTGATCATATCAAGACTATAGATTATCGCTTAGTGATTCCACAAAAAACTCTTAATTTCAAAAAGTGTATCATTTATATCTCCTAAGGAAGTTCATACTTGATTCATTACATGTAATGAACTCACAGGTCGCCCCACTAGATCATAAACTTTCTTATGGGGAACAACCAATAGAGACTATGGATTTTATAAAGAAAGATATATGAAATAATACTACTCAATTAATCAATGTTTTTTTGGAAAAAATACCATCATGAGAAGTGAAAAGGTACATAATTGTGTAATGAGTTAGATGTATCCTTATTTTTTGGTACCAATGTGATGAATTTTGTGGATAAAATTCATCTTTTGTGGGGTAGAATGAAACACCTTCATTTTCTGTGAGTTTTTTTCAAATAAATTTAATTTTATTAATATTTTATGACACACATAACATTGATTTTATCTTTATTTACATTAAAAAATGAGTGTATCTTTCTTTAAACAAAACACTTAGTTTCAATGAAATGTGACTTTCTGTTAAAATATCATTATTTTATATGATAACTATCACATAACTGTTTTAATGTATGGTATGAATATGATTAAAAAATTATGAAAATATATGGTTTTCATATGTATATAAAATGATTAATTTTATTACCAATTAACTAGAAATGAAAATAAAAAACTTTTCTAAAATAAAAGAAATCTCTCAAATAACTATTTTTATTCACAAAAATGTGTTCTACAAAACTAAATTAAGAAATTAATATTTTTTGAAATAGTTTAATGTAATTAATATATTATATATTCAATAAATATTTATCATTCATCTTATGTGTTTTCTATATAAGAGATAATAATAAATCAAATTTTTCTCTAATTACTGTATTTTTCAAAAAATTTATTACTCACCTTTTGCGCACTTATTTAAAAATTAATTTTCCACCTCTAGAAAATATATATGAAAATGTTTAATTAATTATTGAATTCAAAATGTTCTCATTATCTTTGGGGTATATTTTTTGATTATTTTAAGAAGATAAATTTTTCGATGAATAGAAAAAAATTAATTTTTTTATTAAGAATTTTCATTTCATATAAAACATTTAATGACATTAAAATTTCTTTAAGATAGTATTAATGGAAAACATAGTTCATTAATATATCTAATTATCCAATTTAGGGTATTTTTATAAATTACATTTTTAATTAGGATATAAAAAGTTTTTAAACGTTGAAATATTTTCTCATTGGAAAATCGCTTTCTCATCAGGTCTGTGGGATGAATTTAAAATTAAAAAATTTCCACTTATGTTAATGGAATTTAGAAATATGCATTCCATATTCGGAATCATAATTAATTTTACTATCTAATAATTCCAATTTAATTTTTGACCTTAATGAATAGTAAAAATAGTAAAAAATATTTAATGCGGTTAATGTAAAATGTGTTTACCACGTGTGGGGGGGGGGGGTTAAACTAAATTGATAAGGGTTAAAAATAACCCAAAACATTTTCAAAACCCATTTTATGGAAATAATTACACCTTATATATTCTATGTTCAATAATTTACAATTTTGGGACTTTTTGCATTTAAAAAATTTTGGAACACCCATTTATTTTAAAACATTACAAGGGTTCCACTCAACTCACCAATAAAATTTTACCTTCCCTAATATCTAATTCACACCTACAAAATAATTTATTTCAGAAAATAACTATCATGTTTACTTCCATACATTACACATCACATCATATAAGCCATAATATGGTCATAAATCCATCCTAATAAGCGATTTGGTGCATACTAACATAAGTTTCTTGAAGAAGAGGTGTCATTCCTCAACAATGATTTTTATTTTATTTCTTCCTCTGCCTCCTTTAATTATTATTAAATTAATATAATATAAAACACATGGTATGATTAATATATTATGATTTTTTTATGTTAACACTCAACAAAATAGGAATTTAACAGTTCTAAAAATGGCCTCTATCAGTGTTAGGGAAGTGGAGACCATAGGAGCGAGATTAAAAGCATGAGTCTTTTATCATTGTTAAAAAAACACTGATAAATGATCATTTTATCCTGGAATTTTTAAACTCTTATTGTAACACCCCAGGTAAATAAAGAATATTTCATATTTATATTTATCCATATTTGTGAATCAAATATTAATATTACTTTAAAGGGGATTCTATGCTCGATGGCGTACCAAACACGCAACAACGAGTTTCTTGGGAATCTTACGTTGCACTCTAATAAAAAAATAATATTATTTTAAATGGTAGTTAACATGTAGCCATTGTAATGGCGGGAATGGATAGAAATAACTAAAATATGATTATATATGTTCTTAAATATTTTTACATTTATCCAATAAAAGCTAAAGGCTTAAAATACGTAAAGAATTCAATTTTAGGCGTATATGCCCTAGTTTTCACCAAAGGTTCACTTATCGCCTTTTAATGGAGAACTATCATTAAATAAAGTTTTGTTCACTATTAAACATTATTTTGGACCAAATAAAACTCTTATTAAGAATTGGGACATCAAATTTTACTTTGTGTTATTTTTTGGTATTTTTCCGATAAAGTTCATTTTTTAATGAATAGTATAAAATGTTGTATTTTAATTCAAAACCTCTTTTTAATATAATTTATTTATATGATTATATTATATTTTGAATTGGTTTTAAAGTGAAATTAGAAAATATTTTTACCATTAAATCCAATAGTGGTCGTTGGAAATAATTTCACTTTGAAATCAGACTTAAACTAGTGTCAATCTTTTGATACTTATTGTTTTATAAAAACACGCTATTTGCTCTGACAACGGGAATTAATTATTAAATTAATTAATGTGACTAATATGTTTTCAATTTTGTAAAACGGACTTCATTTTTGAATTCGGAATATCAAATATAGCTTAGGGTAATGTTTTGGAATTTTTCTGAAAAACTCCAAATTTTGATGAATAGTGAAACCACTAAGTGGTAATCAAGCAAACTGATTTTTCAGTTAAATGAAAGTTTACCACTAATGTGTATTGAATTTTAAAAATCCTACATACATGGTTCTCATTAAGAAGTAAAATGTGGTTCAATGGGATAAAAATAATTTTTTGGTGAATAGTAACTTATTATGTTTTTAATCGCGATTAGTGGTAATTAGTGTAGTTTAAGGTAAAAATGATATTATAAGAATGTGAAAACACCATGACACTTGTCCTACACCTATTGGGTGAGTCATGGCCGACCAAGACAAGCCATGGGCCAACTTGGGGACCCCATGGTGCCACTTTAGTTGGAAAATGACAATAATATATTTTTATTTAATGGAAAAGTAAAATTGACACAAACATGATATGTTTTACTAAAACAATTTTTAAGTAGGGTTATACAAGTCATATTTTTTATTATAAATAGTAATTGGAAATCTAAAAAGCTTTCCTACATCATAGTAATTGTTTTATAATTTTTAGACATTAAATAAAGTAAATTATTTATGAAATCATAATGATGCAGTGATGACATTATTATTTAACGATTAAAATAAAATGGAAATATAATATAATATCTATGAACTAAAAATGTCCAAAACTTATTGGATGGGTGTATTTCGAACCCTTATAACCTTATACACTAATTATATCAATGTGGGACCTTTTAAAACCGAAACACATTTTCAAATAAAGTAATATTTCCTTACATTCCAAAAGTGCCCCTCCTCTCCTCTTATAAAAGGCCCCCACCTCTACCTCTTTTCACACACTCATCAAGCCTTTGGCTCGGCCAACCCCTGCCCATTTAATCTCTCGACATCCCTCTCCTCATCCGAGAGGATTCCCTTTGGGAAGAATCCTTTCAAAGGAATCCTTTAGGCTCAAATCAAAAGGAGTTACACTTTTAAAGGTAATTCATTTTCTCATGTTCATTTGTTTTATTTTGCTTCTCCAACCCCCTAAACTCTTTTTATTTATTTCTTTTGTAACAACACCAGTATCTTAAATATATTAGGATGTTGTTATAAGATTTATTCGAGCTACACTCTCACACAACTACATCAAATGGTTAAAGAACATACGGTTTCCGTGGATGGTGAAATTCTGCCTCCCGAAACGATGATTGTTCAATACACATTTAACACCTTCAAAGGTGGCCATTATGATGTCACTATTTTTATATATGATATATAATATGTTTATGTTTTCCTTATGCTTCTGTATTTTTCATTTTTGTCTTACCTTTATGGCTTCCATTATGGGTATACGCGATATCTTCATTTAAGGAAGTGCGGACTAACGCCCCCTCAAAGTGATTTGATTCGTTAAATACCATCTGTGGGATGTATAAAGGATGGAAATATGATATTATATTGGAATTATAATATAACTTTATATCATTATTATTACATTCTATAAAATACGAAATAGAAATGAAAGTAGCGTTCATGCGTACGTACGGCTTACCGTCTCCATGAACGGTGCATTTCATTTCTTACCTCTAAATGATTATGTAATGTTATAAATGCATGCATGTACTAGATATGTATGACATATATGATATCTACATCATGAATAAAATTCTGGATATAATAAACATTTGGACACATGAACAACATGTAATTGTAAGATGTCCACTTTCGACTTAAGAACCAAATATCGGCAAAACAAATATTATTAACTTAAATGATTACATAATGTTTATGACATGGTAATAATTGGTATAAAAGGAATAATGAACTTGAAAAAGGTTCTTAAGGAAGTAAAAATTAACTCAAGTTTATTATTTAGGAGATTAATGAACGATCGAGTCAAGTCGGACCCGAGGTAAGGGATCTTACTCCTCTCTTTCTTTTTAAGTACACTCTTTTATATCATTCCCTCTAAAGATCATCTTTCTTGTTATTGGGATGTTATTATATATTAAACTTACTGTAATTTTTATGTTCATGTGATGAGAGACCCTATTCTCTCTCATCAATCCATTTTGGAAGTTCTGAGTGGCGCCGTTAGGCTGCCGAATTTTCGTAAGAGATCTAACCTCCCTCTTTCTTTTTATGTACTCCCCTTTATGTCACTTCTTTTAAGCTCCTATTTGTTATGATAGGGGATGTTATTTCATAATCCTCTTTCTGTAAATTTTTTTTTAATGTGATGAGATACCCTATTTGATCTCATCAATCCATTTTTGGAAGTTTTAAGTGGCGTCGTTAGGCTGCTGAGTTTTCGTAAGGGATTTTTCATCTCACTTTTATTCCCGTGAGATTTATGCTACATTTGCCACAAATTCCATTGAGGGGTGTATGTACTGCCCATTATTATACTCTTTGTGTAATATACTTTCGTTTATGAGTATTTAAATCAATGACCTATTGTCTTTCTTTCATGGGGTGTATGTTTTGAAAGATACCCAAGTCGGTAAGGGAACCTTTCACCCTCCTCTTTTTTAAAAGACTTATTTTATTGGGTCTTTTAATTTACATATTTTTATGTTGGGATATGTTCTCATACATCCTTATTGATGTAAATTTTATGTCCAAGTGATGAGATACACTTTTTATCTCTCATCAACTCATTTTGATGTGATGTCGTTAGGCAGTCAAGGGAACTTTTTAACCCAATTTCGATTTCTTTGGGTTCAACTTGTAGTCATTGAATATGTCATCCATTGAATATGTGTGAATGAACTTTTATTGTTTTACACTTAATATCCACTTATATTAGGTGTATATATATTTTTCACACATATTTTTGAGATTTATTTGTCCTTAATTTAAGGATACCTTCTTTATAAGGGATTTCATCACATTTGACATTTCTATTGAGGGTTCATTGTTGTTATGCACCAATTCACTATTATTTGGTGTATATACTGTCCTTTGGAGTATTATATCATGAATACTTTTATGCTCACGATATTATAAAGTTCTGACTAAATGTTATTCCTCGATTATTGTATTCAAGTGTCTCTAATTTTGGTAAAACCCCTTTAACCAAAATATCATTTTAAATGTTTTAATTATTTGTTCTTATTAATATCCATGTTTTCAAAATGGTTTTAAGGATTTATTTATATGGATATTAATGGTTTAAAATTTTAAAATCTTCAAGGTGGTATGGGACACTTTGATTCAAAAATCTCTTTATTAAATGTTTTAAATGGTTTTGGAAATGGTTTCTTTTTGAATGGATTCATTATTTCAATATCCTAAAATGTTATATTGTGATTGAAATGTGGAAATGTCATGTTTCCTTTATTCATGATTATGTGATACGATTATGTTATGGTTCTTGGGCATTGTTATGAAGAACGGGTGGTTCCGTGATAAACTAAGGGCGGGTGAGCCCGATATAGCTCTCCAATGCATTGGGTAACACGAAGGAGTGAAACGTTAAGGTTTCTCCAAAGAGAAATAGGGAATATACTGTGATGGGTATTCCAAACGTAACCAAGAGGGTTACTCCCTACGTAAGAATGTTATGAATGCCTCAAGTTACCTTTATGTCTTATGTTTTCTATGATTTATTCATGATTTGATATGCCTATGTTTTATGGGTAAAGTGTGATTTCATTCTAATGTATATATGAACTCATGTTTCCTTTCCATATTTTTATAACTCTTACTGAGCTTTTTATGCTCATCCCATGTTTTTGAAATATTTTTCACAGGTCAAGGGAAAGGTACATGATGTGATGATAGTGTCAAGGATGTGTCAAGAAAGAATCCATGTTTTATTTTAAATAGGTTTCCGTTGATGGGAAGAATGAATATTGTCTTTTATGTAACCACTTTGTTTAAATATGGAATGTAATGAATGTTTCATGATCTAATTCTCTAAAACTCTAAACCAGAAAAGATCCTCAATGTGTAATCTTGTAATAACTCAAGATTAAGTAAGGTTTAAGGCTGGGGCCTTATAGTTGGTATCAGAGGTCGGTTTAGATAACTTTAGAGGTTAGGGTATTCTTTAAGCATAAGTGGAATTACCATAATGGTTAGGATTTCAGAAAGAGTCCTAGTTTTAGATAAAGTGAATGAGTAAGTATATCTTAGTTTTTATCTTACTCATTAGCACATGATGGTTTTGTTGATATACTCACACTGACATTTATATTTTTAGTGAATGGGTGGATCTCACAGGCACCAAAGTGACAATTGGTTTGAAGGAAACTGTGGTGGTTCTCTGATTAAGAGACTCGATGAAATGGGGTACACAATGAGGAAACTCGTGGTTGTCCTAAACCAAATATCAAGGAGTCGTGATCAACCACTTGAACCTTGGTATGCTCTATAATTAATCATGTACGATATGACCAATCGATGTGAAAGTTCAGGTAATAATAAAAAAGGTAACCATTAGGGTTTATATGATCCTTACTTTTTAGGTAATTATGGGTTACTCTATGATATGATGGAAAATGAAAGGAATGGGATAAACTTGAGGTTAAAATATGCTATGATTATTCTTGAATATTTTATCTCATTTTGGAGAATGTTTTAAGAATTATATAGTTTTGGAAAATGGACAACACGTAGACCGTGTGACATCCCGTCGCGTCGGACAAAGCTGCGGGAATCGAACCCACAACCAATGTGCGACTGGTATTTATCGCCTACCACTGGACTACGTGAATTCCCTGGTTAGTTTGACTGATTCATTCTAGTTATATGATTTTATGAATTAAGAGTAAGTTGATTTTGGGTTATTTATGAAAATGATTAACCTATCATGGAGGTTATGTGATTAGGTTAATTACTTTTCAAAACGAGACTTTAGGAGCAACTGATATTGTTTGGAGATAAATGTTATGATTTAACTTGGAAGACTATGTGACTAAATCCTTCAAATATTTGGGTTTCAATTTTATTTTGGTTTACTTTGAAGAATTTAATGGACAAATTGTTTATCTAATGGTCCTCGTTGAACTTTGGGTTTTGTTGGACAAATTTTGGAGATTAAGAATATATTTTCTTTTTATAAAGGGTTATCCTTTTCTGGATTATCTGATCTTGTACTAGACTTTTTGGTTTTGGTTTTGGTTAAAGTCTAAAGACATGGGAAGTATATAGTTCTATTTTGTGGAGTAGGTGATTCTCTAGAAGTTGATTATAGTACTCTTAATGTGAACAAGTCTTCCTAAATACTCGTCTTTTGGAGAAAATATGAGTTTTTGTAAGGAATCTAATAAAAGTTGAAAGTCAATATGATAAGTGATTAAGTTTCCTTATGAATAAATTCCTCAATAAAAAGTAACTTAAAACAAAAATGTTGTCTATTAACTTTTCCTACTGGGGAATCGAATACCGTTTAACCCATCACAAGTTTGTGATTTTCTCATGGTTAACTTTCTCCTAAACATGTTTTCTATCACTCTCCATCAGAACATGACCCTTTGTTTTTTCCTCCATGTCCATATTTTCATACTTGGAATCCTAGTATGGGTTAACTCGGGTGACCTTTGTACTTATCTTTCTTTATTTTAAAGTGTTTATTTTACCGACTTTTGTTCCGATGTGGGACTTTCAAGGATGTTTCCAAGCGCAATTTTAAAATTGCGAGGACGCAATTCCCAAAAGGGGGGAAGGATGTAACACCCCAGGTAAATAAAGAATATTTCATCTTTAGATTTATCCATATTTGTGAATCATATATTAATATTACTTTAAAGGGGATGCTATGCTCGATGGCGTACCCAACACGCAACAACGAGTTTCTTGGGAATCTTACGTTGCACTCTAATAATAAAATAATATTATTTTAAATGGTAGTAAACATGCAGCCGTTGTAATGGCGGGAATGGATAGAAATAACTAAAATATGATTATATATGTTCTTAAATATTTTTACATTTATCCAATAAAAGCTAAAGGCTTAAAATACGTAAAGAATTCAATTTTAGGCGTATATGCCCTAGTTTTCACCAAAGGTTCACTTATCACCTTTTAATGGAGAACTGTCATTAAATATAGTTTTGTTCACTCTTAAACATTCTTTTGAACCAAATAAAACTATTATTAAGAGTCGGGACATCAAATTTTACTTTGTGTAATTTTTTGGTAATTTTCCGATAAAGTTCATTTTTTAATGAATAGTGTAAAATGTTGTATTTTAATTCAAAACCTCTTTTTAATATAATTTATTTATATGATTATATTATATTTTGAATTGGTTTTAAAGTGAAATTAGAAAATATTTTTACCATTAAATCCAATAGTGGTCATTGGAATTAATTTCACTTTGAAATCAGACTTAAAATAGTGTCAATCTTTTGATACTTATTGTTTTATAAAAACACGCTATTTGCTCTGACAACGGGAATTAATTATTAAATTAATTAATGTGACTAATATGTTTTGAATTTTGTAAAACGGACTTCATTTTTGAATTCGGAATATCAAATATAGCTTAGGGTGACGTTTTGGTATTTTTCTGAAAAACTCCAATTTTTGATGAATAGTGAAACCACTAAGTGGTAATCAAGCAAACTGATTTTTCAGTTAAATGAAAGTTTACCACTAATGTGTATTGAATTTTAAAAATCCGACATACATGGTTGTCATTAAGAAGTAAAATGTGGTTCAATGGGATAAAAATAATTTTTTGGTGAATAGTAACTTATTATGTTTTTAATCGCGATTAGTGGTAATTAGTGTAGTTTAAGGTAAAAATGATATTATAAGAATGTGAAAACACCATGACACTTGTCCTACACCTATTGGGTGAGTCATGGACGACCAAGACAAGCCATGGGCCAACTTGGGGACCCCATGGTGCCACTTTAGTTGGAAAATGACAATAATATATTTTTATTTAATGGAAAAGTGAAATTGACACAAACATGATATGTTTTACTAAAACAATTTTTAAGTAGGGTTATACAAGTCATATTTTTGATTATAAATAGTCATTGGAAAGATAAAAAGATTTCCTACATCATATTAATTGTTTTATAATTTTTAGACATTAAATAAATTAAATTATTTATGAAATCATAATGATGCAGTGATGACATTAGTATTTAACGATTAAAATAAAATGGAAATATAATATAATATCTATGAACTAAACATGTCCAAAACATATTGGATGGGTGGATTTAGAACCCTTATAACCTTATCCACTAATTATATCAATGTGGGAGCTTTTAAAACCGAAACACATTTTCAAATAAAGTAATATTTCCTTACTTTCCAAAAGTGCCCCTCCTCTCCTCTTATAAAAGGCCCCTACCTCTACCTCTTTTTACACACTCATCAAGCCTTTGGCTCGGCCAACACCTACCCATTTACTCTCTAGACATCCCTCTACTAATCATAGAGTATTACCTTTGGGCAGAATCCTTTCAAAGGAAGCCTTTAGGCTCAAATCAAAAGGAGTTACACTTTTAAAGGTAATTCATTCTCTCATGTTCATTTGTTTTATTTTCCTTCTCCATCCCCCTAAACTCTTTTTATTTATTTCTTTTGTAACAACACCAGTATCTTCAATATACTAGGATGTTGTTATAAGATTTATTCGAGCTACACTCTCACACAACTACATCAAATGGTTAAAGAACATACGGTTTCCGTGGATTGTGAAATTCTGGCTCCCGAAACGATGATTGTTCAATACTCATTTAACAACTTCAAAGGTGGCCATTATGATGTCACTATTTTTATATATGATATATATAATATGTTTATGTTTTCCTTATGCTTCTGTATTTTTCATTTTTTTCTTACCTTTATGACTTCCATTATGGGTATACGTGATATCTTCATTTAAGGAAGTGCGGACTACCGCCCCCTCAAAGTGATTTGATTCGTTAAATACCATATGTGGGATGTATAAAGGATGGAAATATGATATTATATATGATATTATATTGTAATTATAATATACCTTTATATCATTATTATTACATTCTATAAAATACAAAATAGAAATGAAAGTAGCGTTCATGCGTACGTACGGCTTACCGTCTCCATGAACAGTGCATTTCATTTCTTACCTCTAAATGATTATGTAATGTTATAAATGCATGCACGTACTGGATATATATGAAATATATGATATCTACATCATGAATACAATTCTGGATATAATAAACATTTGGCCACACGAACAACATGTAATTGTAAGAAGTCCATTGTCGACTTAAGAACCAAATATCGGCAAAACATATATTATTAACTTAAATGATTACATAATGTTTATGACATGGTAATAAGTGGTATAAAAGGAATAATGAACTTGAAAAAGGTTCATAAGGAATTAAAAATTAACTCATGTTTATTATTCAGGAGATTAAAGAACGATCGAGTCAAGTCGGACCCGAGGTACGGGATCTTACTCCTCTCTTTCTTTTTAAGTACACTCTTTTATGTCATTCCATCTAACGATCATCTTTCTTGTTATTGGGATGTTATTATATATTACACTTACTGTAATTTTTATGTTCATGTGATGAGAGACCCTATTCTCTCTCATCAATTCCATTTTGGATGTTTTGAGTGGCGCCGTTAGGCTGCCGAATTTTCGTAAGAGATCTAACCTCCCTCTTTCTTTTTAAGTACTCCCCTTTATGTCACTTCTTTTAAGATCCTATTTGTTATGATAGGGTATGTTATTTCATAATCCTCTTGCTGTAAATTTTGTTGTAATGTGATGAGATACCCTATTTGATCTCATCAATCCATTTTTGGAAGTTTTAAGTGGCGCCGTTAGGCTGCTGAGTTTTCGTATGGGATTTTTCATCTCACTTTTATTCCCGTGAGATTTATGGTACATTTGCCACAAATTCCATTGAGTGGTGTATGTACTTCCCATTATTCTACTCTTTGTGTAATATAATTTCGTTTATGAGTATTTACATCAATGACCTATTGTCTTTCTTTCATGGGGTGTATGTTTTGAAAGATACCCAAGTTGGTAAGGGAACCTTTCACCCTCCTCTTTTTTAAAAGACTTATTTTATTGGGTCTTTTAATTTACATATTTTTATGTTGGGATATGTTCTCATACATCCTTATTGATGTAAATTTTATGTCCAAGTGATGAGATACACTTTTTATCTCTCATCAACTCATTTTGATGTGATGCTGTTAGGCTGTCAAGGGAACTTTTTAACCCAATTTCGATTTCTTTGGGTTCAACTTGTAGTCATTGAATATGTCATCCATTGAATATGTGTGAATGAACTTTTATTGTTTTACACTTAATATCCACTTATATTGGGTGTATATATATTTGTCACACATATTTTTGATATTTATTTGTCCTTAATTTAAGGATACCTTCTTTATAAGGGATTTCATCACATTTGACATTTCTATTGAGGGTTCATTGTTGTTATGCACCAATTCACTCTTATTTTGTGTATATACTATCCTTTGGAGTATTATATCATGAATAATTTTATTCTCATGATATTATAAAGTTCTGAATAAATGTTATTCCTCGATTATTGTATTCAAGTGTCTCTAATTTTGGTAAAACCCCTTTAACCAAAATATCTTTTAAAATGTTTTAATTATTTGTTCTTATTAATATCCATGTTTTCAAAATGGTTTTAAGGATTTATTTATATGGATATTAATGGTTTAAAATTTTAAAATCTTCAAGGTGGTATGGGACACTTTGATTCAAAAATCTCTTTATTAAATGTTTTAAATGGTTTTGGAAATGGTTTCTTTTTGAATGGATTCATTATTTCAATATCCTAAAATGTTATATTGTGATTGAAATGTGGAAATGTCATGTTTCCTTTATTCATGTTTATGTGATACGATTATGTTATGGTTCTTGGGCATTGTTATGAAGAACGGTTGGTTCCGTGATAAACTAAGGGTGGGTGAGCCCAATATAGCTCTCCAATGCATTGGGTAACGCGAAGGAGTGAAACGTTAAGGTTTCTCCGAAGAGATTTAGGGAATATACTGTGATGGGTATTCCAAACGTAACCAAGAGGGTTACTCCATACGTAAGAATGTTATGAATGCCTCAAGTTACATTTATGTCTTATGTTTTCTATGCTTTATTCGTGATTTGATATACCTATGTTTTATGGGTAAAGTGTGATTTCATTCTAATGTATATATGAACTCATGTTTCCTTTCCATATTTTTATAACTCTTACTGAGCTTTTTATTCTCATCCCATGTTTTTGAAATATTTTTCACAGGTCAAGGGAAAGGTACATGATGTGATGATAGTGTCAAGGATGTGTCAAGAAATAATCCATGTTTTATTTTAAATATGTTTTCGTTGATGGGAAGAATGAATATTGTCTTTTATGTAACCATTTTGTTTAAATATGGAATGTAATGAATGTTTCATGATCTAATTCTCTAAAACTCTAAACCAGAAAATATCCTCAATGTGTAATCTTGTAATAACTCAAGATTAAGTAAGGTTTAAGGCTGGGGCCTTATACTTATAAAGGGGAATATTGTACTGTCCTGTAAGAGCACAATACACCAGTAGTTCAGTGTGTTGTAACAACACATTGTAGCACTAAAAACAACAAAAATCAGAAACATCATCTATGAACAATGAATTTAAATGAAGATCAAACAATCTAAAATCGTTTTCACAGTTTTGGAAATGTAATGAATATTTTAAACTAAAATGATACTAATATATTGAAAAAATGAACGTTCAGTTATACTGGTAACACAATGCATCATATTGAGGTGTGGATGATTCTGAAATGTCTCAAATGACTTCTAAATCATTTTTATTTATTATAAAAACAATCCGAATGTTTGTTTCTCAGTTTTGAGTACATAACTTGTCTTCTTTACTAAAATTTCATTTTAAAGTGAAAAAATTCAGATTGATTCATACTAGTTTCATCGTGGGACCTTTTTAAATTTTTTCAATCCTTACACACCACAAATGTAATTTGAATAATTATCTTAAATTATAAATATAATTCGATCTTGTTAGCACTATTTTTTGTGAGTGACGCTTGTTGAACTAAAATGTTGATTTTAATCTGATAATGGAATCATTGGGTCATTTCAGACACTTAATGTATTAGATTGACATGTGAATAATTATTACATGTTAAAAATGACATGGGGATGATTTTACTAATGTATCAAAACAATATTAATGTTCTTTCATAGTTTGAGAATGTGAGTTGTCCTTTATTCTAAAATTGATGTAAATTGTAAATAAAAAGATATTATTTGAGTCATATCTATCTCATCATTCATCATATTTGGGTGAGACTAATTCTTATACATCCCAAATGTCATATGGATCTTTTTCATAAATGATCAAAATAATATGAATATGTTTAATCAATTTGGATTATGTCACGTGTCTTTTTTACTAAATAACATTCTAAACTAAAAACAAGCACTTTGACTCATATCGGTCTCATAATATATTTATTTGAAGTTAGATTTATTACCACATGTAAAAAATGACTTATGAATCAATTTAATAAATTATAAATAAAATCCCATCATGTTTTCTTAATTTTTAGTGAGTGACATTTTTTGTACTAAAAAGTCAATTTGAAACTAAAAACAGACACATTGAGTTATACCGGGAACATCATGTATCATATTGGGGTGCATATAACTCATATAAATAAAAAATTACTTATGGATCATTGAAATAAATAATAAAAATAATATTAACGTTTTTTCTTGGTTTAGAGTAGGTCAGTTTTCCTTTTTATTAGAATTAATGCCAATTTTAAATAAAAATATTCATTTGAGTTATACTGATCACACAGTCTCTAAAATTGAGCTACTGATTATTCCTACAAATATTAAATGACTAATTTATTATTTTTAATTTTTTTCAAAACAATTGGAATCTATTTGATTAGTTTTGAGTATGTCACTTATTTTTTTACTAAAAGTTCATTTTAAATGTGAAGCATGCACTTTGACCTATACAAATCACATCGTCTATCATTGGGATATGAGTCTGATTCCTATTCATCAAAATTAACCTATGAATAAATTTTCAGAATTATTATGAAAATAAATAAACACTTGTTATTATTCTGTGAGTGACATTTTTTGTACTAAACTATCAATTTTGAAGTGATAACGAACACAATGAGTCAGAGCAGTCACACTATGTGTCGAATTGAAGTGTGGTTAATTCCTACACAGCCTAAATGACATATGGATCATTTATATTATGAATAAAAATAATAAGAAAAAGTTTTCATGGTTTTGAGTAGGTCAAATATTCTTTTTATTAATATTCATGTCAATTTTAAATTAAAAGAAGCATTTGGAGTCATATTAGACACACCATGTGTCAGTTTGAGATGTGGTTGATTCTTAAACATCCCAAAATATCAAAACTAATATTAACTTCACATGTTAAATTTTTTTCATATTTTTCATTATTGAAAACCCAACACTTCATATTGTGTTGATGTTCTTAGTTGAAAACAATTTCTTTTTGTTGAAAGTCAGAAGAGAAGAGGAAACTGATTTTCCAATTATATCACCACAAGTCACCACAATTAAAACATGAGTTTCCTATATTCTTCAATATTTCAACAATATGAACGATTTTTTGTCAAATGACATTGAATCCATGTGCATTATTGAACGTTCAATAAAGAAAGGAAATGAAAATGGAAAACAGGGTAACATTAGAATAAAGAATAATTTTACATATTTTGTGGATTGTAGCTGATAGATGAAAGAAAAATATCACTTCCCAATATATATATGAAAAAAACTAAATAATTATTTGATATAAATGAAAAGGAAATTATCATACAAATATTATATGAAATGATTACAACATTAATTAAATAAGTAGTTTGAATTCAACTTTTAATTATGTTTTTATGCATTCTTGAAACATTTCATTGTTTCCATTACATCAGTTGTTGGATTGAAGTCCAATCTCCCATAAATATGAGTAGCATCGATAAAACCTCCCCAACTCGAACAAAAAAAGATACTAGTATATGAAAATAATTATTATATGCGTAATAGTGAAAAGAAAGAAAATAAACAATAAAATTAATCGTTATATTAATTATATGGATAATGCTTTTACTATGCAAACATTTTTGACCAATGTGATATACTGATGGTAAGGAAATAATGATGATAAAAAACTAAAATAGATATCTCCAAAAAATAAATCAATGAGTGAGTTGGAAGAGGGTAAAATATTATAAATTGTATTGAAGATTTAAATTGTCTGAGAGATATTAATGATATCTTATTTGGTTTATAAAATATTAATTTTGTAAAATAAATAAATAAATAAATAAAATATGTTCATTATCAAAGTTTAATACCTCCCATTTATGAGAATTACATGAATGGTAATCAGATATTTCTAAGTGTGGAACCAAATTGGAATGTTAAATAATGATATATTTTTAGGTGTATTAATGTAAAACATACACAGTGTTTATTAGATGAGTGATGAATTAAATGAAGTAATTTTTAAGAAGTATTAATAAGTTGGTTATCATTTCAAATTTGGCTATATTTTTATCAATAGTAAGAGATACAATAATGTCAAAAATTAATTAATAAAATGTCATTGGTGATAGTAAAATTTCAATGAAAACTCGAATGAGTAAGACTCTTCAAAAAATTTATTTTCCCCAATTAGAGACTAAATCATATATAGTGGTTGACAAGGATGATAACTGGATCAAATATATGCATGAGAAGCTTTGTTATAAGATGCAAAATGTGACATAAGGTGCTTTATTTGAATAAGAACAATGAAAGAATATTAAGGATAAATTTTTTGTAAATAATTTTCAAAACAATTCCCATTAGTTTAAAATTACATGCGTTTTTTGGTTATTTTTTCCCTAGTTATGTAAAAATCTTAACATAAATGGTCGTGTTAAAGTATTTTAAAGAAAAAAATTATGTCATCTAATTTAGATGGTCACATCTATGGTGAATCATGTTACCCCTAGAAAGGAATAAAAAAATTGATTTATGTTAATGTTAGAATACCATAAAATTAAATAAAATTATGAATTCATAGTGAACATAACATGTCATTAAAATATTAAATCCAAACTAATAAAGTTGACTTGAAGTGGGATTCTAAAGGTGTAATGATTTTATCCCTGAAAAATAATTTTTATTTTCCAAAAATAGTTTCTATTTAAAAAAATTTATTTAATTTACCTCAATAAATGTTCATATTTTTTTTTATCAAAATTAGTTAAATTTATTGGTATAAGATTTATTCTTGAATGATTTAAAATATTATTTAAAATTTAAAAAAATAGAAAACATTTCTTATTAAGTAAGTTTCTTTTCAAATAAAATATCTTATTTAGAAAAAAATTAATAATCCTAAAGGATTGGGAAAAATGAATTCTATCAATAATGTACTCTTCATATATAGGGGAACCTTGAAGAAGTGATGGCCAAATTGGGTGAGGTTAGTGAAAAAAACGAGTGTGGATAAGGTTATTAATTAGAAATATTTTGGAATTCTTGTCCATTTATAAGAATAATGGTTTGGAGGAGTTTCCTTATTCCAATTCTACTCTAGGAGATGCAGATAAGATGATGGGTAGGCGACATCGAGTGGATGCCAATAGTGAGCAGGCTGCATGGATTACAAAAAAATCACCTTATACTAATAAGGGGATTTAATAAAGGGATGATAATTAAAGAGAAGTATACTAAAACTTGGGATAATTTTTTGGATCACATGAAAGACATTATTCCTCATGATCTAGATACAAACGTGCATTCTATATCCCAGAATCTCATTAGAGATGAATCATCAAATAGGATTAAGATCTATTTCAATAATTTTGTGATCTCTTATGAGTAATGTCCTCCTATTTTAACTTAGGTGGTTTATCACTTTTCACTAAAAGTGTTATCTAATTAAAAATTTAATTTTGAATGAAAATCAAAATATCAATTGAATTTTATCTCAAATTTAGTTTTTCTTGTATATTATAGTCCTAGGATTATAGAACCATAAAACCCCTTTAATTTTTATATTTATAGAATATAAGTCATATTATTTAAATTCAAATTGAAATATTTCAAAAATAAAAAATAGAAAACATTATATTTTATGAAGAATTAGATAAATAAATAAGATAACAAATCAAACATATATAATGTTTTTTCTTAACAGATTTTACAAATTCATTTGAATCAATTTTTTTTTATATTTCATAAGTGACAACTAAATCTATCCCAAGACACATTAAATAGTTCACGGTCATCCTAAATTAATAAATTAATTTTAGACAATATTTCAAATGTAATTATACTTGTAAAAAATCATGAAAAAATATTTATATAGTCGTTCCCATGTGTCAGCTATTTCATCATCCTTTTCTTGGGAAAAAATTCTGGAATTACCTTTGAAATAAAAGGGATTTCACTATATTTTAGTTCCTTCTCACTCAACTCTCTCAATTACCAGTGCTTCAGGACATAATATAAGACCCCAATGTTCTCATATATTTAATCATCCTTGTGATTTGAAATGTAATATTACAAACCAATGATAACATCGATCGCTATATGGATGAATTTTTCAAAAGTTGATAGTTGAAAAAGGTGCATTTCATAGAATATATGTATTGGGATCCTATTAAACATTACAAAAACATGACCCAACATTAGGTTTGAAATATTTCATGTTGCACGACACCAAAGTTTTCCGACGGAGGCCCACATGATATTGGGGAAGACGATGCTTCAATATATCTAAAAAAATGAATTTTTGGTGGTTTTATTATAGGATAGGGTAAGTATACTTGTTGGGATACATAGATATGTGATGATAAGGTTCATTGGAAAATTGTGGGAAATTAGAGATATTGAAAATCAATATTTTGTTCAATATGTGGTTGTGTTAAACACTTGATTCGCTCAAAACATGGATTCAAGCCTTGGAATAGTTGGAGACTCAATTCTTGCCTAGATTGAAGCATGGATTTGGCAACAAGGAGTGTTGGAAGAAGCTATCTTTGGCGAAGAGCTTCAGATATCGAGATCTGGTTCACGGTAGTTACTGGTCTTAAAATAGATCGTGGCACTTTAATGATTGATTTAAAAAAAGGCTTATAACGTTGCCTTTTATCAAAGCTATGTTAATAAGAACTGATAAAATTAATCATTATCATAATTTTTTAGAACTGGTAAATCTTTATTTTTATTAGCACTAAAAATCATTTTTAAATATATATAATAATTTTTTTTAAAAAAATTAACTTTTTAAAAAATTATAATTACTATATATAATGATAATACTCGTAATAATATTTTTTATAAAATAGTAATTTTAAATTTTTTTGAATAAATAATTATTTATTTATAATTATATAATTTTTTCAATAATATTTATATCATATTATATATATATATACATAGTAAATATAGTCATTATTTAAATAAATTTATTATATTTTTATAATTATTAATTTATAATTATTTAAATAAATTTTAAAAAAATATATTATTTAATTATTTATAATTATAAATTTATTAAAATAGTAGATATACATTTATAAATATTTTTATTTATAAATATTTTTTCAGATATGTATTTTTAACATTATTAATGAACTTATAATCTTAAGTTCATGCTTATTGAAAATGAGAAAATTGATTAATTAAAAATAATTATAATATTTAAAATTTGGATAAGATTGATTTATATAAATCATTAAATATAGATATATATATTGAAATAAATATAAATAAATATTGAAAATATTAAAACATAGTAAATAAACATATATAAAATAAATAATATTAATTGATTACACATTAAAAAATATTTTTGTGTGTGTGAATATGTATATAAAAAAGCATTAATTATGTATATGTGAAATAGATATAATATTTTTGATCAATGTTATAAATTGAAAAATCAAACGACATAAAATTAGGTAAACTACTCAATGAAATTAGCCAGTATTTTTAATTCTTATTAATTTTTAATTATAAAACATTATTCACTAAATATATAACAATTTAATGTTAAATGTAAAAAATATTTTCTATTACATAATTCATATTTTTATATACGTTAATATTTATCTATATATTAAATATATATAATATTTATTAATATTATCAATAATCATCTAATTAATAAAATGTTTAATATTTTTCTCAATTTACTTGTTTTTAACATTAATTTGTTTAATTTTAATTTTTCATATTTCAATATATTCAATTCATAAAATTTAATAGCATTTATAATTTTTATATAGTATAATGAATTTATTCATTTTTATCAATAAATATTTAATTTATAAAATTTGTAACAATTTTTTTAATAAACTCATTTTTAAATTATTATTTATTTAGTTATTAAATTTTATTTATTTTCACCTTTATCGTCTATAAAAAATTTCTGATAATTATTCCTTTATTAGGTTTAAAAATAACTAAATGATAAAGAGACCCTTTATTAGTGCTAAAAAAGAATTTTTAAAGGAAAACGTTTATCATTATTTAAGAATGTGCGGATAAAGATGTCATTTATCTGGGATTTTCACTATGGATGATAAATAGAAACATTTTTAAATTCATATTTTTTATTAGTGTATGTAAATAAGATAAATCTATTTCCTCTTCCCTGAAATGGGAAATGATAAGGTCGATCAATCGTATGACAGACTACCACCTCGCGAACCAATGTTACACTTTTTCCATCAACAAATATCACATTTGGGATATTGATGGACAAACTCTATGATTAAATATTATATTTTTTACATAACTATACACTTATAAATATTTTAATATATATACCATTTCTACTTTCCATTCCATATAAAATATGTCAACTTCATTCATTTGTTTGGTGGACTAACGCCACGCGAAATGATGTGATTCGTTCACTGCATATGCTTTATAGGGAAGGTAATGAGGGCTGGTTAAAATAAAAAAAATAATATATATATTTGTTATATAAATGTATAATATTATTTACATTTCTTTCATTTCATCCGTTAACAAAATGGACACCATGGTCTTGCGTACGTACGACCTACCATCTACATGATTGGTGTATTTCATTTTCAAATTATAAAATTTATATATTACTATAAATAAAAATATAATGAATATATATTATAATTATATCACTGTAAAAATTAGGGATACGAGGGTAACATGATCAAAGTACGTATAAAAAAACATAAAATCAAAGAAGTCATGAAAAAAAAGATATTATTACCTGAAACATCACTTTCAGATAGAATTATTAATAACTGGGCAATAAAAGGTCATAAGTAAATAACATATGGTTTTATATATATGATTACAAATCAATAATAATATCATAATAAAAATATATTTATCATACATTAGGTTTGAATGTATACAAAAGAAGTCGAGATTTAAGGTAAGGGATTCCCATATCGCTTTCATTTTCATTTAGATAAATGCTATAATTACCTTGCGTTTCTTTTATGTGGTGTATATACCAATCCTTTTAAATATAATATCATAAAAATATTTATTATCTTGATATTATAATATTCATTTAATTTCAATATTTCATGGGGCTTATGATTCAATGTTACCAAAGTGGTAAGGGTTTTATGATATAATCTCATCGTTTACCAGGATAGTTTACATTTATTCTTCTTATAATGAAATCATAATATTTATCTATCATAAAACATAGTAATTTTATTAACCTCTCAATATTTTATTATAATATATTATTTCCCTTCATTTTTCTATCCTTATGTACTCAGTAGTTCAAAATAAGTTTTCTATGAAAAATTACATTTATTTCTCTCTTTAGTCGAAATCATTTTTTATTCAAATTCTATGTTTTCTAAATATGTTATCAAATTTTTTTATCATTATTAAAATTATTTAATAAATATATTTTTACCTAAGTGTTTATTTTTACAGAAAATTTAGAATGTAATATTCATGTTTTCTTTTAAACCTTGATCATTTGGATTTTAATAAAAAATTGAAAGGAATCATTTTTTAAAGTGTAAAATATTAATGGTATTTTCCTTCATCATAACCAATAAACTTTTTATATATTCTATTCTATTCTTTTATGGTTATTCTAAAAGAATAATATTTTGATTGTTTTTTATGTTTTAAACTTTTTTTAACGAGGAAAGTATTTTTTTTCAAGAAAAGATTTAAATGATTTTTAGACCATCCTTTATAAATTTTTATAGTTATTTTTGAAGAAAACTATTTCTTAAATATTCTATGAATTTTTTTTAGAAATTAATATTTTGAAATTTAATATTCCATAGGAAATTTTCCAAGTGATATTTCAAACACATTTTCCATCTAAGATGACATCCTGAAATGATAGATGTTCTTTACAAGGGATAAAATCCAAGGAAACCATTTTGATTCTTTCTATGGTTGATTTATATTTATGATGGTAAAATGTTTTCAAACCCCATATATATTCTATTGGTTATACAATGATAAAATTCTTGGGAAACCTGCTTCATTTTTCATGAGTTATTCTTTGATGAAATGATGAAATTATTATGAAACATATTTCTTTTATACATGTTATGTTTTGTGGAATTAATAATGAAACCCATTTCCATTCATGGGTTTTGATATGATGAATGTTTTATGATATTTTAGAACACATATGTATGATTTTAATTATATGTATGTGGTTATGTTATAAACAAGGATGGTGGTTATTATATAACCTAGATGGGTTGGACCTATATCTATATATAATGAATTGGGTAAAGTTTCATATCCCATGAGATAAAATAAACTATAATGGGGGGTTAACCCACTTCAGTAAGTGACTATTTCAACTATGATAATATTTTTTGTGAACCATGACTACAATGATGGTTTGAGGAGTGAAACGATTCCACTATGATAGCTTCAAAAATTGTCCTTAACTACTATGGAAGTGATTTTATATGCTTATGTGTATGCCACAAATATATGTTCTCTTCCAACGTTATGTTCTCATGGATTAGGGTATTTGATTCCATTATGATTCTTTTCTAATGATATAGAATGATATTTTCAATGATTCATGATTAAGATTATGATATTCCGGGTATGGTTTTTGAATGTTATTCTCTTGTTTTCATACCCATATTCTTTTATCATGATTAAATATTTCCATTACCTACCCTTACTGAGAAACTGATCATAAATTTTCTTTTTTTTTCTTCTCACAATGTTATAATGATAAGTATTCTGTGGGATATAACTAATAAGTGTGAATGTTTTGAGGAACTAATTATGAGATTATGTTTAACACATATGAACAAGTTGTTTATGTTTCGATGTTTCCAATGGTACTATACCATTATGATCCTCATGCATATGTTTTCATAATGTAATAAATATTCATCTAAAAGATGTAATATCTATATATGAGATGTTTGGGTCTCTAAAAATATCCGTGTACCTTCCTCAATATCCTTATGAATATTGACTTATGTTGTGGTAATCACATAAGATTTTCCCTTATCCATTTTCTGTAAATGAGTAAAATTAACTTGATATTTATGACATTGGTTCTCATAATCTCCAATAACCTAATTGATAAAGCATTAAATATCTATTGTAGTTTCCTTGGATTTTACTTTAAAATATTGACATTCTTTTTCTCCATACATTCCACAAGACTCATGCTTCATTCCTATAAACTCCAAGGTGTTTCTTCCTAATGTTATTGCATGTGGAAAAAAACACCATTCCTTTCATGAAAATTTCCACATTCTTCTCCCATGATACACTACCGACAATTGATTCCCCTAATTAACCTTGAATATATATATCAAAGAGAAATCATTCCTAATCTTAATGTTTCTTGAGAATATATCCTCATATGATGAAAAGGTCTTAGATACCGACACGTTTTTAAGGATCACCATTTTACAATAAAATAATTGATCAATATTTCCTTATAGTTTACGTAAATAACCTTCAACATGTCTACCTAACCTTATAAAGTTATCCAGATACATAGAAACATTTTCCTCATCCATTTTTCTATGATTGAGGAATTTATTTTCCATGACTATTGATTTCAAATGAGGATTTTTTTTATAGAATAACTCTTAAAAAATTCTCTAATCCCTATTATATATCTTCTCTTCTACTTTAGTGTTTTGAATTATAGACCAACATAGGTATTCACATCCCTTTATATGATATAACTCTATGACAAAATTTTCCTTTCTTCTACATCCCAAGGAGAGAAATATTCTATATAGGCACTTGGCCCATTAATCCACTATCAATCGATTGGTAGTTGAACTTAATGCTAAATATTTTTGTGACATGATGTGGTCTATAAAATCTCAACCTGCGTGCCACTCAACAGTTCCCTAACTAGAGTGTCACATGTCCTTATGCGGTCTTCTCCATATGTTAGATGCTAACAAATAGAAGCAACGATAAAAAAGGGGTGATATTGGGGATACTCTACCCTCATATCAAAGTGCCATGGAATATATCAATAGCATGGAATTGAGGAAGAAATATATAATTGAGAAATAGTATATTATAATAAGACACTATGAATGACATGACTGTTAACATGTATTAATGAGAGCATAAAAGGTATAAGTAATAAGAAAACAACAAAAATAATAATATCCATAACTATATTATATATATATATATCATTATGAGTATGTCATGATCTATACAAAAATAAACATACTGGCATGTAGTAAAATACCTACACTAAAGGTATAAAAGACTAAAAGATATATATCCTGCTAGAATCATGAGGCTCAGTTCGGTCTTGTGCTCCCTTACTCCAAAGAAGAAATGAAAAACCTATTGCAGGGTTCTATCATTATCCATTCCTACTAACAAATATTCAAACCAGGTACCAAAGGTGGCCTGAGTAAGGTGTTATATAAAATCCCAGTATGACACCTCTAATGGTGTCTAATACCATTCATTCAGGGAGTATATAATAGTAACAATGTTCAATTAGTAATAGAATATGTAAAATAAGTGTTGAATGTAAAAACCCCATAAAATTTCGGGTTCCTATAGACACCCATTCTATGATAATTTTCTCAAACATAGATTTAATGTCTCTAAATAAATAGTTAGTTCTGTCTCATTTTATAAATAATTATATGGACCCAGCATGTAGCCTAAAATCCCTAGCAATGACATGTTACCAAGATATTCCTAACCAATCCATCAATAATGTATAACACTCTAACCGAATCCAACATTTTTATTTTTCATGGAAGACACTTCCGGTAAATCATTTCATTAATTATTCAATTAAGAAACTGATCCTATGATTGGAATTCCTTATTTATAATCCATGTATTGCTCTAGGAAAAACATGAATCAAACACTGTACAATCTCATCCAAGGAGATCCTCATCAAAACCGAAGTATCTCTCTAGGTTTGGTATTACACCATCTCGGATTGAATCTATCCTTGTTAGTCAACTATAGGATCCCAATTATCATTCCAAGAATATATAGAATATCCCTTCTATGTTCATCCTTGGCAGTCCATAAGTATTCAAATTATCAATCAGACATATGAAAGTCAACCCCATAAGTCCGTACATGTTAGTACAATAAGGAGTCCAAGTGTCACTCAATCCTATGTAAGGAAATGGTCAAATGAGTCCTTTTATGGAGTTCATATATGAACCCATGTTTCACCCAAGAAATATAATAAACATTCAATCAATATCATTTAATTATTTCAAGGGTCAACATTGTGACCTTTTTTTATTAAACCTTGCCTCATAAGGTGGCTCAAGAAAAATTCTAATCATAGAAGACTTATTCTGTTAATTATCTCACATGGGAATATCAATATAAAAAAACTCTTAATTAAACAAGAAAATACATTTCTAGAGTCGAGGGACAAGGTATTCCATTCCATTTATTTAATCAATTAAAATTATATTTATAATTCATCATTCAACATACAATGGAAATCGGTAAAGTTAACACCATAAATTTAATCAAATCTATATGATACCCTTGGTGGTTAATTAACTATAAAAACAACCCAAGGGGTGATTTTAATTCTTTTTCCTTGAACTTTAATCATTATTCAATGGGTGTCGTTAATTACAAAGATCATACATATCAATTTTAATCAATGAATAAATTCCATTTCAAGAAAATACTCATAGAGAATATAGTATATGATGCAATGGTATATATATATATAAACACCCATAATTTAATGTAAAATCATGAGAGCACCTAAGAAAACACATATTATAGAACTCATTTAGTATGAACCTCTAATTCAGTCAAGATTGATATAAAAATAAATAATGGATGAATAACCTATAAATAGGTCATATTGGATCACATCCAAATTACACAAACTAACCCAATAATAATAGTGAAATAATCTAAATTAATTAAAAACTCACCATCTAGAATCCAATGATACTGACGATGTTTGATTCTAAGTTCAGACAGATGATCTGGTTTCAATCATAGATTTATGCTTCAAAAGAAATTCCAATGGGATAAATACACTGCACAATGTAAAATAGGGAAAAGATATAGGTTTTCACAATATAAACTCATAATGAAAATAATGGTAATTTCCCAAGAAATATCAGGATGAATGGTTTGTCCAGACAGTTTTCCAAACCATGCGCCAACTATGAGCCCTTCACTCTGCTGAGGGGGAACCTACATGGTTAATGCATATAGATTGAAAAACTATGACCAATATGTTAATAAAACATATCATTAAAACTATAGGTTCTCACACAAGGGAATACAAACCTTTAATCATAGTTTCCTAAAAAAAATTGAGATTTATAATCCCTCTGGAAAGATCTCACACAGTTAGTCAAACTACGAGTCATGTCTTGAACGATTTCGACTAACCATCAATCCTACATTGTTTTTTCAAAAACATAGGCTCCATGCTCTGAACAAGCATTGAACACCCCTGATACTACCACATCATCAAGGTATAGTCACAGTTATCCAGAAAATAATTTAAATCAAATACATTAATGTAATGTAACATGTTCTATACCTTTAGGAATAACATGGTTCTTACAAACTTCCCCCTTTAAAGAAATGTGTTGAAGAATTTCCCTTCAAAGTGCATTGAAGAATCATATGTGAAATGATATAACCATTGTTCTCATATATAGGCCTACCTCTCTCCGGTCCTTTATAGCACATGACCATGCTTCCATAGCACCCATACTATATGAACATCCAGGACGTAGAGAACCTTCATTCTACAATCTATAATACAAATAGGATACTCCTCAAAGGATGAATCTACCTATAACTAAACCAACTAGAGATGAATAGCATGAGACATGTCTAAATGATATTGGTGTGTCTGATATAAGTGGAATACATCATGCACGGATTAGTACCTCTGAGGTAACTACAACTGATAGGCCACCGGCCCATCTCCACAGAGAATTGCAAACGACCCAACATGTCATGGTGAAATATAATCCTCTCTCCTGATCCTTTGGTGTCCTAACCATAGTAAATATGTAAAAATACATGATCCGAAACCTCAAACTCTAATGGTCATCAATGGAGATTGGCGTAATATTTCATTAAAGACTGTACAATATACATCCACATCTGAATCAACTAAACCTTCTATGTAGTTTCCTGGATGATATGAGTTCAAAGAATCACTACCCCTCCTACCTCTAACTAGCATAGGGGTGATCAGTATGGTATACCATACAATGCTTCTTAAGACTCTATCTGTATAGAATCTTTAAATCAATTGTTGTAGGTGAAATCAACTAGGGGTATATGCCTCCTCCAAGAGACCTCAAAACCAAGGACATGTTCCCAGATCATATCCTCAACAACCAGAATCGTACACTATAACTGGCCATTGATCTGAGGGTGGTATGTTGTGCTTAAATGAAAATATATATCCAACATCCTCTACAACCCTTTCTGAAACTGTGAAGTAAGGTATGAATCCCTATTTAGAACAATAATTTGAAGGACCTGAAGAAGGAACAAAATCTAATAGATATACAACCTCCCAAGCTCATTTATAGAAAATTTATCACAGATAGGTAGGAAATGAGAATCCTTTATGAATATTTCAACAACAACCTAAATGGAATCATTCCCTCACAATGACCTTTGTAACCAGATCACGAAATGCTTCACACCATCATCAAATTTCCATCCATGAATGGCTAGCATCTATAAAAGTCTAACTGGTCATTGGTGTTTCGTCTTCACCTGATGACAGTTGGAACACCTCATGACCAAACCAGATATATCACTTTTCATACCCACCCACTAATACTAGTGACATAAATCAAAATACTTCTTGATAACATTGAGATGAACTGCCCAAGATGATGCATGAAAGTGTCTCATCAGCTCCGAGAATTTGATTAATGAAACTCATACATGACAATGTATACATATAATTTTATCCTTGCCACTGATCCAACCAAGAGGTGGTTCCTCACCATCCACACCCTCTCTTAGGAATAGGACCACATAATCCAATAATTTTCTCATTAGCACTCTATACGTGAGGTAATTATTCATAACTAAAGATAAAATCAAATTCTTATAATGACTATCCTTCACCTCCAAGAGTATCTATAAAAACAAGTCCATAGGATTCCACTCGATATTGGCCTCCTGAACTTCTTGTATCTGAGTCCACATATTCAGTTCATCGAGAACTGCATTTCCTTTAGCAGGCATATAGACAACATCAATGTTGAAATATTGTATCTACTCTACCCACCTTCACTACCTCAAATTTAAGTCATGCTATGTCAGGTTTTTTTTGAGGAAATTGTGGTTCATGTACACAAAAAATCTCTCTACCAATTTTTAATGCCTCCAACAATGCAATAGATGTGCAATAATGGACATATAGAGATCGTGATTATAGTATTTCCACTCATTTGTCTTCAATTGAAAAGGCTCATATTCCACAACTCTTTCATCTTACATAAGAATAACTCCAAGACCAATGCCTAATGCATCATAGAAAATAGTGTAACTATTATCTGGATTTAGAAAAATTAGTATCATCTATGATATAAATATCCATTAAGCTATTTAAAGGATATATAATAGGAAGAAACTATATAAACATCAAACACATTTTAATCAAGACCTGATTAAGTGTTTCTAATCATGAGTAGTCTTGTATGATGTGCCTTTAATAACTTACTAGCCCCAAAAAAAATCTGTATATCAAAGACATTCTAAGGATGTTCCCTGGAAACTATAACTCGCACCTTCATCTATGTCAACTAATACTTTTGTGTCTGAGATAATGTGACCTCTTAAGTGAACCTAATCCTTCTAAAAGTGTCACTTTGTGAGCTTAGCATATAGCTGATACTCTCTCAGTGAATCCAGTACAATCTCAAAAATTTTCTTATAGTTGTGTCGATTGTGAGAATATAACAACATATCATATACGAACACCACATCAAGAGAATCTAGATAAGGATGGAAAACTTGATTCATCAGTTCGATGAAAAATAGTTGTGCATTCATGAGACCAAATGACATTACAATATACATATATAGTCCATACCTACTATGAAAATCTATGTGAGGTGTGTCTGATGGTTTAACATGGTCCTAATTCTAACGAAATATAAAATTAATATTCAAGAACACCATAGATCCATAGAACTGGTCGAAGTGATCATCTATCCATGGTATATGATATCGGTTCATAACTGTCAGTTGGTTCATTTTTCATTAATTCAAAAATATCATGAGAGTTCCATATACGTTTTAAAAAATGGGACAAGAGAACCCCCACATATAAGTATTGTGTTAGATAAAACCCTCTTTATCTAAATCCAATACCTTCTTATTGTGCTCTTACAACTAAATAGTTTCAATAATATAAGGAGGAATATATACCGGTGAAGATCCCGGAAGAAGCGTGATAGAGAACTCTACCACTCTCACCATCAATAGTCCTAAAAAGTCATCCAGTAAAACATCCCTAAAATTATCAACCACTAGAGGGAAATATTCTTGATGGGTTCACTGAATATCTATTTATATGTTTGTAATATGGGATATCATCCGACAAATACCACAATGCTCAGGTCCATCTCGTCTTCCCTAGACATCCCATTCTCCCTTGTGAAAAAAAAACATTAAACCCTACGGTGATTGGAAGGTCACCTATCAGTGATAGAAATCAACAAAATCATGAAAGAGAACCAACATATCCATCATATGAATGAGGTCAAAACCTATCATCTTAAGTAAGAAGAGGTCCCATACAAAGTGATACCATCCCATCCCAAGGGGGTACTCCCTGTGCTTACATACATCCTCTATTTAAATTAAAATGTATTATTAAACATCAAAACAGAATCAAAATACTGAACACTATGCCAAAGGATCTCCGCAATAGGCATATATATAAATCAATGAGAAGCCTCTATATCGAAAATAGATGATACTAATGTAGATGATACTAGAATAGTACATATCATAGTAGATGTTTCAAGATTATTCTACATAGGAGTTAGTTACACTGCATATGTCTGGACTGATCCAAATCCCATTGATAAAACCTAGAATTTCTATGTAGATCCACTCTGTTGTTTCTAATATTTGGGTTCTGACTACCAAGACTATGACCACTTCGTTGGCTTAATTGTTCGGTTATAGTCCATCCCCCTACCTAACTTGAAGATGGAGACCACAATACTTTACAAGGAGTCGATGCAAACCGTCTAATATTGACTGTTGAAGGAAAATGTCTAAAAACATGGAAAATGACCCACATTACCACATGATCGGTATAGGACCCAATTCCTCATGCACTGAGATCTTCTATTTCCTAGTCTATAACACTGCAGACACATCACCTGGATAACATGATATGTTTTCTAGCTACTGATATCACCACAAGAAATCTTCATATAGATCTCCCTACTGCTGGTCGTTTTAGCACCAGATCTGGGTGTTGAACCACCCTGGATTGCACCCCAACCTCCCCATTTTACTATCCATGATAAATTCCTGATTCAATATTACCGAAACAGTAGTCAACCAAAAGAAAGTATCCTTAAATAAGATGTCCTACCTGAGACAATCCTTTGATTTACTAACTATAGAAAACATTATACCTATAGGAATATGTGCGAAGTGATAGAGATCTATAAAATTGTGTAAATAATCCATAACTAATAACATTATCTACTCCAAGTACATGTTCTCTCAAGCTCTATTAGCCCTCATTATCTCTGGATAGTTGAAATCATAGAAGTCCATATAGAAATCGCTCCATGAAATCTTATGATGATGATCCTCCCGAGTAATAACATCCCAACATCTCTTGGATGAATCATGAAACATATATGTAGTATGATTTACTCTCCTCTCAATAGGTGTCTAAGGATGGTCAATGATAGATAGCATGGACTCTAGCCATGACTCTATAGCCTATATTTTACCCTCCCCCAAAATTGATGTTCAATACTATTATTATAATTCATGCATCAGCTACGCCATAGTTGGGGCAGGTTGCGGTGCTCCCTGAATGGTTTCTTCGAACACATAAATCGATTTTTCGAAATATTACTCAACAACTATGTCTGGTACTATCATTGGTGCATCAGCCTGCCCCACAAGAGGATCTACTGGTAGCCTATGGCCAACCACCTCTAGATCATGGTCACCACCAACCTCCTGGAATTTGATTGGAGGATACCATGTTATAATATCTCTAAAATTACAAGTGAAAGCTATAGGATAAGATTAAACAACCATTAAAATTTCAAATAATAAAATAGGATAGGTAAAATACTTCCTATATATGAATCACACCCCTTTTCCTGGTCCTAGATTCTGGTCTGGGAGACATAAAATCCTATTAAATCAATAGATATGGCCTACTTCCCACTACTAAGGTTATGTATGGGTCATGACCTCTTCTATAACCAATTCAATTTCATTTATTTCACATTTATATAACAATTATATTTGATGGCCGAATTATCTGGATCACCATTTATAATTTATAGGGACTCATAATCCTTATATATAGAAGGGTGTATTCTATTTAATTCAAAGCATATCATATTCCATTTCATGAATCAACATGTCAGAATTGACCACATAGAGTGCCTATTGTAGCCAAATAAGGAAAACACTATTTAGGTTAAGGAAGTTACTCTAAGTACCAATAATTGTTTCCCAATTCTCTATAAGAACACTTGGAATATAACAGTTTTATATCAAATAGGGAACAAAAATCTAATCATGTTATCAAACAATGCATCCTATATTGAATGTAATAATGCATGGAATGTCAATTCTAACAGGTCCCTGAAATGATGAATGAGACAAATTCTCCTTTTACTTCATCTCATCGGGTCAGGAATGAAAAGCCACAATCATATCAATACTAATATCATAGTTGAAGTAAGTCACCCATTTCCAGATTCCAATCATTCCAAATATGATATATATTATTGAAATATAATATGTAAGAAAAAAATATTCTATGATAACACTTTGTAATGTCCCATCCTAGCTTCCACTGAATGGTGACTGGACCAGGTGGGATACATATCCTCAAGAACACCGCCCCATACAGCCGATTACTTCTAATAGCGGAGATGTTCATAGGGGGTTATAGTGAGGAAAATATTCCCTTATATCAATTTGATGATGTAGTTATCAATAGAAAGGAATATCAAGAGAATTATATAATTGAGAAACAATAGAATATAATAAGATTATATGAACGAAAGGACTATTAACCCATAGTAACAGCAGCATACCAGACCATCGCAATAAAAAAATTACTGAAAGAATAAAATTCATAACATTATCATATATATAGATATATATATCATGATGATTATGTCATGATATATTAAAAACAGATAGATATATAGTATAATACATATAAAAATGTACAAAAGACCAAAAGATCTATCTATAGCTAGCATCATGAACCTCATCTCGGTCTAATGCTTCCCTAATCCAACAGAGAAATAAAAAATATATATCTGAGAACTTTACCATATCCATACCTACAGAAATATGATTTACATAGTTACTAAAGTCATCACATGCAGGGTGTGAGATAAAATATCAATTGGCCACCACCAGCTAATTCTAATGTCATCCAGTCAGTGAATATATAATTTTAATAGTGTGAAGGTAATAATAGAATATATAAATTAAGTGTTTTATGTAAATTACCCATAATTTTATGGGTCCACATGGTCACCCATCATCTAATTACTTCTTCATCTTTAGCTGGAATGTCTATAAATAAGCAATCAGTCCTGTATCAATTTATAAATAAGTCTTTGGACCTGGATGATATCATAGAATCCTTTATAATGACATGTGATCAAGAGATTCCTAACGAGGCCATCAAATTGTTATAAGACTCTCAATGAATATAAGTTTAGGATTCATCTTGGAAGATGTGTTATATAAATAATTTCATTTATTATTCAATTTTCAACTTGATCTCATCCTTGGAATTCCTTATTTGGAATCTTGGTATCACTCTAGGCATAACATGAAGCAAACATCCTACAATACTATCCATGGAGTATGAGTCGCTAGCCTTAAACATTACTTAATCTTGAGTTACTTCAAGAATACAAGTTGGGGATCTTTTCAGGTTTAGAGTTTTAGAGAATTATATCATAAAACATGAATTACATTCCACCTTTAAACAAAGTGATTACATGAAAGATAGTACTCATTTTACACATCAACGGAATATTATTTAAAATAAAACATGGATTCTTTCTTGAATCTTCCTTGACACTATCATTACATCATGTACCTTTCCCTTGACCTGTGAAAAACATTTCAAAAACTTGGTATGAGCATAAAAAGATCAGTAAGAGATATAAAAGTACGAAATGAAAACATTATTCCATGCATGAAATCATACTTTACTCATAAAACATAACCACATACCTCATCAAATCATGAATAAATCATGGAAATCCTAAGACATAAATGTAACTTGAGGCATTCATAAAATTATTACGTAGGGAGTGACCCTCATGGTTACGCTTGGAATACCCACCACAGTATATTCCGTAAATCTCTTCAGGGAAACCTTAACATTTATCTCCTTCACGTTACCCAATTCATTGGAGAGATATATCAGGCTCACCCGCCCTTAGTTTATCACGGAACCACCCGTTTTCATAAACAATTCCCAAGAACCATAACATAATCGTATCACATAAATCATGTATAAATGAAACATAACATTTCCACATTTCAATCACAATATATCAATTACAAATTGATATTATAAAAACATTATCAAAACCATTTGTAATATCAAAATAAAAGAAAATTAAAACATGGTATTTATTTGTCATTAAAAAAAATTATGGCTTGTAGAGGAAGCCGAAACTCAAATAATGGTCATGACGGTGGAGGAGTCATTGTCGCCGCATACGTACAACAAAAAAAAGATTCCATTTTGTCGTTTAGTAAAAACTTGTATAAAAAGATTCCTTTTTAATAAACGTAAAATTCAAATGGGTTTATACACCGTATAAAAGAAAGTTGTGCATAAAACAAAATATGCATCAATGAAAGGAGATTGAGACGAAGTCCCAAACCTCGGGTCCGACTTGACTCGATCACTCTTTAATCTCCTAAATAATAAACTTGAGATAATTTCTAATTTCTTAAGAACCTTTTTTTCAGGTTCATTATTCCTTTTATATCACTTATTACCATGTTATGAACACTATGTAATTATTTATGTTAATAATGGTCGTTTTGTCGATCAATGATACATGAGTCAAAAATAAACTCTTTATAATTACAAGTTGTTCATGGGGTAAAATATCCATTATATACAGAATTATATTCATGATGTAGATATCATATATATCATATATATCGAGTATATTATGCATTTATAATATTACACAACATTTAGAGGTAAGAAATGAAATGCACTGTTCATGGAGACGGTAAGTTGTACGTACGCATGAACGCTACTTTCATTTCTATTTCTTAATTAATGGAGTGAAATCATAATTATATAAAGGAATATTATAATTCTAATATAATATCATCTATTATATCATTAAATCTATCCTTTTTACATACTATATATGGTATTAACTAATCAAATCACTTTGAGGGGGCGGTAGTCCGCACTTCCTAAAATGAAATTATCATGTTTACCCATAATGGAAACCATAAAGGTATGCCACAAATGAAAAATAAAGAAGGATATGGAAAACATAAACATAATATATATCATATATAAATATATTGACATCTTAATGTCCACCATTAAAGTTTTTAATAGAAGATTGAACAATCATCGATTCGTGAGTCAGAAAGTTGCCGACCACAGAAACAGTTTGTTCATTAACCATTAGACATAGGTGTGTGTATGTGTAGCTCGAATCCTTCTCATAACAACATACTAGTATATTTAAGATACTGTTTTTGTTACAAAATAAAGTACTAAAAAGAGTTTAGAGGGATGGGGAATCAAAATAAAAAAAAAGAACACAAGTGAAGACATTACCTTAAAATCGGGTAACTCTTCTTGGTTTGAACCAAAAGGGTTCTTTGAAGAGATTTCTTCCCAAGGTAAGGATTCAAGGATGAATGGAGGGATGTGGAGAAATAAAATGAGAAGAGATGGGTTTAACCAAAGGCTTGAGAGGTGTGGGTAAGGAGGTATAGGTGGGGGCCTTTTATAAGAGGAGAGGAGGGGCACTCTTGTAATGTT
Source organism: Viscum album (assembly GCA_963277665.1). Classification (NCBI taxonomy): domain Eukaryota; kingdom Viridiplantae; phylum Streptophyta; class Magnoliopsida; order Santalales; family Viscaceae; genus Viscum; species Viscum album. Next base: position 1,358,647,553 of record OY728162.1, on the reverse strand, counting down.
ATAAAAGGTTACTTTATTATAAAAGGATTTTCGGATTATAAAGGTCCCAAAATTATATATTTCAAGGATAAGGTGATAATAGTTCTAAATCCACCCATCCAATAGGTTTTTGACAACTGTAGGTCTTATAGTTTACATTATCTTATCATTTTATTTAAATCGTTAAATAACGAGGTAATCGCTGCATCAACATGGTGTCATAAATAATGTAATTTATTTAATGCATAAAAATTATAAAACAAATATCATGATGTAGGAAATATTTTTATCTTTCTAATGACTATTTATAGAAAACAATATGACTTGTATAACATCATGTAAATTTTTTTTAGTAAAATAATACATGTTTGTGTCATTTTTTACTTTTACTTTAAATAAAAGGCATTAATGACATTATCTTACCCAAGTAGCTCCATGGGGTCTCAAAAATAAACCCATGGGTTTTATCGGTCGTACATGACTCATATAATTGGGTTAGGACAAGTTTCAAGTTATTTTCATTTTTTATAATATCATTTTTACCTTAATCTACACAAATTACCTCTAAACTCGATTAAAAACTTAAAAGTTACTATTCACCAAAAAATTATTTTAATCCCATTGAACCACATTTTAATTCCTAATGACAAACATGTTTGTTGTATTTTTGAAATTAAAATCACAAAGGTGGTAAAATTTCATTTAAACGAAAAATCAGTTTTTTAAGTACCACTTAGTGGTTTCACTATTCTTCAAAAATTGAGGTTTTTCAGAAAAATACCAAAACTTCACCCTATTATATATTTGACATTATGAATTAAAAAGTGATTTATATTTAAAAAAATTCAAAAAATATAAGTTACAATAATTAATTTAATAATTAATTCCCGGTGTCAGAACAAATAGCGTGTTTTTATGAAACAATATATATCAAAAGATTGACACTAGTTTAAGTCCAATTTCAAAGTGAAATTAATTCCAACGACCACTATTGGATTAAATGGTAAAAATATATTCTAAATTCACTTTAAAATCAATTCAAAATATAATATAAACATATAAACAAATTAGATTAAAAATATGTTTTGAATTAAAATACAACATTTTTCACTATTCATTAAAAAAAGAACATTATCGGAAAAATACCAAAAATTTACACAAAGTAAATTTTGATGTTCCGATTATAAAGAAGAATTTTATTTTGTCCAATATAATGTATAAGAGTGACCAATACTATATTTAATGATGGTTCTCCATCAATAGGAGATAAGTGGACCTTTAGTGAATATTGGAATATTACATGCATAAGCTTGGATTTATTCTCATTTTAAGCCTCTAAAACACTATATAATTCATAAATAGACATGGATAATAATATCTATTATTCATTAAATACTTGGGATGTTACATGGAGTTCCTCATCAGATGCCATGTATTACTCTATGTGTGGTATAACATCATATTCATTTGAGTTTGTCCATGGCGGTCCACTAAGGGAGCCCATGTCTCACTCCTAGCTTATATAGAATCATATATCTGATTCTATCCTCAGTAGTCTACAAGGAGTCCAAGTATTACTCCAACATATGAAATTCATCCCCCTTGAGTCTTTCCTTGGTAGTCCACTTAAGAGTCAAAGTGTCACTTGGGTGTAAGTAAAGCCGTATCCAAATGATCTAATCCATGGTGATCGTATATGAACCCATGTTTCAACCAAGACATATAATAAAAATTCAATTAGAATCCTTTAATTATTTCAATGGTCATCATTGTGATGATTTCGATTAAACCTCACCTCAGATGGGGGCTCAACAAAACGGCTAATCCTGGAAGACCTAGTCTCATAAGTTTCTAACGTGGTCATATCAATATAAGAATCAACTTCTGATTATGAAAGAAAATAAACAAAAAAAATGTAGGTACATGGTCTTACATTCCCATTTTTTAATAAATTCATATTACAATTATTATTTAACATTCAACATACCATGGAAAGGGGTAAGTGACACACCTTAATGGTTATCAAATTCATATTCCACCCATGGTCATCCAATTATCTAAAAAACACACCTAAGGGGTGGTTTGAATTTTTGGTACTTGTTTTTTACTCATTTATCAATGATTATTAGAAATTATATAGGTAATAGATATCCATTTTAATGAGGAAATAAAGATAATTTTAAGGGATTCACTAATTAAATTTGGTGTACGACACAATGAAAAAATATATAAACTTCCTGAAATGAATTTTATTCATGACACCGCCTACCCCAAAAAAATAGTAGATTATTAGTCCAGTTTCAACATTGTATTAAGACCAGATCAAAAAAATGAAGAACAGATAAAGAACATAGAAATAAGGAATATTATCTCAAATCCAAATAGTACAACTGATCCCAAGACAAATGTAGAAAGAATCAATAATAACTAATAACACACCACCTCAAATCCAATGAGACTGATGACATTTGATTCTAAGTTCAGACGGATGATCAGGAGCCAAGAAAAGCTTTAGGATTCAAAAATAATTCCAATGAGAGAAATCCATTACATGTTAGAGAATGCGGAAAAGAAAGAGGGTTGGAATATATAAACTCATTAATGGAAAAATGGATGTTTCCCTAGAAATATTGGGCCGTATGGTTTGGGTGAACGCATGGCCAAACCATTTTCCCTACACTATTGTAATGGGGAACCCACATGGTTCATGTACACTGTTTGACTAACAATGAAAAATTATATGCTGATAACAATAGGTGATACATAATGGGTTTCCATGCCTTTCCACATGGTTTCCACAAACCATGTGTGATCCTTAAACCCTCTTCACAAGCCTGAGAAGGTTAGTCAAACTATAAAGACTATCCTACACAGAATCTACTAATAGTACAACCTACCTTTTTTCTAGAAAACTCAGGCTTCATTATTTGAGCTCCAAAAAATACTCAAACACCCCTGATACCACCATGACCTCAATGGGTTCTCGCATTAGGTCATAAAATTTCATTTAAATTGATAAAAATTGATGGAAAGTAAAATATTATATACCTCAAGGATGGATTGGGTTCTTAAAAGTACCAACATAGTTACACCATGTTATAGATCAATAGATCTTTCTATATAGGAAATATAATATTCTATAACCTGGGTTAAATACCCTAATATGGTAATGATTAATTATCCTCAACTCCAACATTACTGAATTTTATAGGGGCAACATCCCTACATTGACTATGGGTGTTGACATAGTTTTTATTTCTCTTGTTAGTCACCATCACTCTAAAATGGAAAACAACCAATTAGATGTGGATTTTGAATAGTAAAATACAATTCCAATTATATTTAATAGAGTGTTCCCAAAAATTATTGACATGGTTTTATAGTATTGGTTCCATGTATCTTGGTTTATCCAAATATAGTCCCCAAGAATCCAACTAAACATTCTTTGTTACCAATTATAGAAACCCAAACATGAGAAACTAATGGAGAGTAGTTATATTTAATTATTGGTACAAAAATTAATGAGTTACAACATAATCCAATAGCTTAATAGTCTTCGATAACTAGATACATACATACATTATATTTTTAAACAAAATACCCAACATTAACACATAGTGAGAACATTATTTGACCTTCGATAATATCCCTAAAATTTAATAATAGTTCCCCTCTATAATTCTTGTTAAAATAAAAAAACAAGGGTGAGTTTAGATGATGAATAGAGAGTACTATAATGTATATGAAATCTTAACATAAACAGGTGATATGTGATTTGGAAGGAATGGATAAATAATATAAATTCATAAATAAATGAAATTGAGGGTATACTATATCAATTATAATAATTGAAAATATGGATAAGAAATATCATTGATCTCATACCAACGAAATAAAAAATTATTGATAGAGAAAAAATCTATAAAAGTATTTATTTTGAGATACTATATAGATTTTGGATATAGGTATACAACAACACATATTAGTTTTTTCTCACGGAACATATCAATTCATTAAGGGGTTATATAATTTCACCCCCACAAATATCCTAATTATGTCTATAAGATTCACTATAAGAGATAAAAATACATTCCATACCATTCCTTAATGAAATTATAGATGAATAAGAACGTCGATATCCATATAATAAAAAAAATTCTTCCCCATTCAATGAATCAAATGTGGATGTCTAGGATAACATCCCTTAATCAACATAAAATTTATGAGGTGTAATAAAAGTAATAGGAAGTACCCTTATAAATGAAATATAGTGGTGTGGATACAATCAATGTCATGTGTTATCAATAAAAGACAATAATTAGGTTAAATTGTTACCATTTATAGGTGGAAAAGACAATGGTTAGAAGAAATACATTATCATGGTTCATAAAGTTCATCAGAATATTCCAAAGAATAAACTCTTGGAGTGTCAGGTCATGTATTAAGTACTATTCGCACTCATCCTATATCAGGTGATGGTTGATTTAATGCTCAACCTACACATTTTAGGGTGATTAACCCAAGGAACATTTGTTCTACAACCACATCCACTTGTGGGTATCTAGAAAACAATTGAATTTATAGGAAAACCAAACACTCTTTACATTCCTAAAAATTTGAGATTTACTGAAATTGTGATGACATCGGAAATGGTTTTAACAAAAGGAAATAAATCAAATGGGTGATAAATCCATATAATTACACTCAAGATGACATTAGATACAGTTTTTTAGTTTAAAATGGATGGGGTTTGTGAGAACCCATATTTTAGGATAACAAATGCGTAAAGAAAAGGCTATAATTATAGTCGATAAGTAGTATATCATTAATAAAATTTATATGGGTGGTGATATAATGAAGTTAAAATATAGTAAATATCTCAAAATGGTATTATAACATTAATATCTCATACCTTGTGATGACATAGTGTATAAATAACCTTAATAAAGAATTCAAATTTTCTATTTTTTTATATTTCCTTTTTTTTATGAATCATAAGAATGATTCCCCAATGAATCATATTCCCAATATATATTTTAGAGTATACCAAGATATCATCAATTAATTCCTCCACAAAATTATTGATAAATAACTAAATACTCTATTGATCATACTCACTAAAGCATAGGGTTCATTGGTTAATCTAAATGTCATTATTGCCCATTCAAAAAGTCTATATATCATATGGAATATCATCTATAGAATATCTACCCTCTTTATTTCCAGTTTAAGATACCCAAAATGATGATCGATCATTGAAAAACATTAAGCTCATTTAATTTTATCAAATAAGACAACAATATGGGTTATTGGATAATATTTATTTAGAGTAATAGAATTTATTTCCCTATAATTTATACATAATTTAACAAACCTATCTTTATTCTTAACAAAAAAATATGGGCTCCTTGTGATGAAATTCTAGGTTATGTAAATCCATTATCGCATAACACCTACAATTTTCTTAGTTTCAAAAATTTCATTATGAGAATCTAGTAGAGATCCATGGATATAGGGTTTTTATCTTGGAAGAGATCATTGTAAAACACAACATCACACTTAAGTGGATGTCTATGTTGTTCTTCAGGGCACACATCAACTTATTAATGCACAATAGGTACAACCTGTTCTCTAGGGATACTATTCCCATTCATAGGTTGTGTATTCTTGTTTTGTCTATAGATTTCATTGTAAAGTGCTACTAATGGTCAATCCAGACATTATTCATATGATATAGTCCCCCCTCTCAAGACAATGGATTACACATTTCCATTTTGAATCATAATATTCTTCTCTTTGAAATAAATTTTCAAATTTTAAATTTAAAGAAAATATATATCATGGATTATATAAAATTAAACCATAGGTATAATAATCATGTTTTCATATATGGAATTTCCATGTTTAATAATTTGATATTAATGAAATATAATTGTTGAAATAAGATTTCTGCTAAGAGTCGTGATTAAAACTCCCTTCTTAGGGTCCCAAGAAAATATATTTTATTGGAAAATATGGAAGATATAAAAGAGTATAAATATAAAGGATCAAATAAATCATTTTCTATATTTTATACTTCTTTCATGTCCTTTCAATAACAAGTCTGATTGTATTTCTATCAATACTTGAATATAACTACCATTAATATCATACATGTTCCACAATATTTATTTCCATAATTATTAATATTTATAATTTTCACCATTTCATTTTTACCTTCTGTTATATTTAATTTTTCAAAGTTCTCAGTCACTCACTTATTTTGTAATTTTCCATGGAAAAACAATACCTGGAGAATTTCTATGATGGAACTTGATACCATGTACTAATATACTGTAGATGTCTGAGAGAATAATTACATTTGAAGGTTCTCTTTTATCCCATAAAAGAAGTTACCAATTGTAATTCATAGATTGTGTATATAATCCATAGAAAGAGTTAATAACCTTCTATATATAGTTTCACATTCTGAAACATTTTCTACTCCCTTCTTCCTTATATTGAGGAATTTTCTTTCTATACCAGCTCATTGCTCAAGAAGAAAGTATTATTTAAAGAATAAAAAATTAAAATTAATCTAATAAATTCTATTTATTTTATCTAACTCCTTGAAATTCTTGATCAATAGCTTTCATAGATCAGTGTAACGATTAATATTATTAAATAACGTGATCGCTTTATCACTTCCACGTTATCCGAAAGTGTGAAATATCGACTTGAGGCAATTGATACATCACTCAACTATTAATAGATTGTTATTCCCATTGAAAGATGGATTTTTTTCATCACATGATGTGGTACAATATTGTTACCCCAATTTGGGGATCAAAACATTGTTTCATATGGGAATGATTATTGGTCACGACTTGAGTCAACTACACTAATATAGTAATCATTTCTTTATCTCCAGATTCAACTAAAGTTTCTTTCCCAATAGGTAAATCCACAGATATTTTATGTTCAATGATACATGTTGAATTACTTATACTATGTTTTATTTTAAAATAATTGAATATAATGATTTATCTCATAACATTATTAATTTTATATCATAGTGTACAATTCTAAAATGAGAGTAACACTTAACATAAATTGAAAATTTATATATAAGTAATATCAAAATCATAGTATTTGTAACTTTAAAAATATCTTCAAATTATAAAAATATTTTCAAATATTACATAATAGTTTAAAAAGAGTGTGTGAATTACCCAAATCATATACCATAGAAATTCCTAGACATGTGTTCATACTTATACCCACTCATCATTCGCTTAGTAAAGATCATGTTGATACTAAAATAAACCTTTCCAATGTGTCTACCCCTATGAGCATCTATTCCACAAGCTTAGACACCATCCAGTATCTATAGAATGTTTTAATTTCTTGGATACTATATATTCTCATCATCACTAAAACATCATGATAATTTTCTATATGGTGACATATACCAAGAATTTGTCATCTAGTTATGTTCTCTTATTTATTTCATTCATAAATCATGATCATAAGGTTTATACTATGATTAATCTTATACCAACTCTAACCCCCGACACTAATAAAAAATCATCGGCTTATTTTACTTCATTGGGAAAAGATAGAAGAAATAAATTCCTAAAAGATCGAATAAATTAGTATTATTTGGAGATAATGTATATTCATGATTATCACATTACATTTGAAAACATGAAATACCTATTAAAAATAAATCTAGAATATTATTATTTATTCTAGTATATCCATGAAATAATTCATAGATCCCTTCTTAGTATCATGGGGAATTGAAAATAAATAAAGTGTGAACTCTGATGCATGATAATAGAAATTGTATGACAGATTCTATTATAGAATAAATAAAGAAGGAATAATATGGTATAGTTGAAAAATAATAAAATATATCATATAACTAATTCCATAAAATATGAATATATATATGCATTATAGAAAATCATAAATAATTTAATGGATAACAATAACTAGTTTCATATTGGTAGAATGCAATTTGGATGACATTATAATCATACCCACAAGGACTCATACTAAGATATTATACACAAATAGGTAATGTGTATGCCAAATACTAAAACTAGTCTTTATCATAAGACCTAAAAATGCAATGAACGACTATAATATGTCCATCCCATTACATAATAACATAAATTCATTCATTATATGGATGAAATAAATAATAATTCAATTGATAATCAACATAAATCCTTATATTGAAAAATTAGTAAATAAAATGCAAATAATTCTTCCAATCAGTAAATGTAATAGAATTATAATAATACACCGATAGAAATCAGGTGGATAGTAACATTTGAGTATATCCCCAATAAAGCATAATAATTGTCAAAGGATGTTGAGAGTGAAAAAATACCATAAAAATATTTGATTCATTTTTTGAAAACTTGATAAAAATATCCTTTTCATTTGATAAAATTTCAAATAAAATTTCAAAAAATATTAATACAATTCTTTTCATTGAAAAAAAATGTAATATAATAAAGTATGATTTAAATAAATAAATATTCATGACACTGGGAAAATAATTCATTTGGAAAACATTAATAAATGAGTCCTTTTATACTTTTTTGTAAAAAAGTCAAAAGTACCTCATTTAGAATATAATAAGAAGATTCATTTTATTATATATTAATAAAAGAAAAATAGAGTTTAAAATGACTTTAAATAATCATTAATTCATAATAATAATATTTTTGAAACATTATTGATAGATGGATATAGAGTATAAAGATTTACGACCAAAAGGATAATTACTTTTAGTTTTCCATAAATACATTTTCTTAGTCATTTTAGGTACCTAGGAGAGGAAAAATAAAGAAAACAGAATTAAGAACTATATATATCTAGATAAGAATAAAATAATGTGATTTAAAAAGATAAAACTCATATAACTTCAATTAGTGTATATTTAAACATGAATAATCTTGCGTAAAAATAAGATTCTAAAATAAACCCTTACCTTGAGTCTGACATTCCATGAACATAATTTAGCTTCTATATAATAAAATTAAATTAATTTTATATATGAATAATACAATATTGAGGTTTATTTAAATTACACAATCCATTTTACTTTATTTATTATAATGCCTTATATAGTTAGTAAATCAGCAAAGTTCACATCAGATATTTTGGGATCCTTTGGTTTATAAACTACCAATAACATAGGTGTGTTAACCATGGTAAAAGGGTTCATGGTTCTATTATCTTCTGGATATTAATAATTAAAAATAATTCATGATTATATATTAAATTTAATTTTATTATTATTCTTAAAATTGGAACATGAAAAATGATTCACCTAGCATCATGGAGCTAGTAGTATGCACATATTCACAACCAATGTTGTCATTTTTTAATGAGTGGAAGGGTAAGACGATATATGGCATATTATATTTATATAATAGTAATAAGTTTGTATATAGAATACTTATATTCTACATTTTCATATTTATAAAAATTCAAGTAAACTGATGACAAAAAATGAATTGCAGTCCTATGTGGACACGATAGCTCGTATGTATGCACGAGTGATGTTTTAATTTTACATATCACAGAAAAGGAGAAAATAAAGGGTTTTTAGTTAAATATAAAAAATTATATTTTAGATTCTTATTTTTTCTTATTATTATTGTTATAGAATATTTGAATGGTTTTTAAGAATAAAATAACATGAACACCCTCGGTTAAGAGTAATACCAATTCTTTGAGATACCTCTTTTGGCGTACACCTTAAGCCCTATTAATGTGTCATTTTGGTAAGACCAAGATCTATAGAACATAGGGAGGGTTTTTTTAATTTTATTTGGGAATATATTGGTCGATATAAATTTCATGTGTATTGTGAATAAGAGAGGATAAGAGGTTCCCTTTTATAAGTTAGTAGAGTGGTATACATGAAATTATACTTAACTATGAAATATTATAAATGTATTACTAATAAATAAGTGGCTCTTAAAAAATAAAAGTTTGAACATAATATGATAAGGGTTGAGTTACACTCAAAATAAAATAATTATATGAGTTTTTATGACTATATCACAAGGCTTTAACAATAATTAACCCATCTTACCGCTTTTCCATGGTGGCAACATCTTTAACCAAGTTACTATTCATATTGAACAAAAATGAAATTAGACTCCTAAATAAATAAGAACCTCGTAATTATAAATATTATATTTGTTTTTAATGATTCAATTAATAGATGTTTTTAAAATTAATTTTAATAGAAGTGGTCAAAACGCATTGTAAAATTGTAATTTTTGAAAAATATATTTTAAATAATAAAAATTATATTATTCTAAAACCAATTATAATGTTATTATTATTAAATTATTTATATTATTATTAATAAAATAAATATTATGTTACTTTAAAACTAAATCCAAAACATAATGAGGCTTTTATATTATATAATTAAAAGAAAATAAATGAGAGTTTTTTAAAAAATGACATTTTTCACTATTCATCCATAAATGAACTATTTCTAAGAAATCCCAAAAGTTCACCATAAGATAAATTTATCCTTATAGTCTCAAAACATATATCCATTCTATATAATTATAAATTTAAAATTTAGAAATTTTACATTTCAGTATAACCATTACCTATTTCTATTATAAAGATAAAATAATAGGATGTGCATTGTGAAATAGTCTTGGAAGGTAATGATAACCTATTATTGAAAGATCCAAAGTTTTAAAATCGAATTGTATGAAAGGTTAAATAAGAAAATATATTATTTTAATCACTAACATCAATGTTTTAATATCCAAATGGGGTAAATTAATAAAACAATAAATTGGAATTTGGTAAAAATTAATGACAACTGATTCCCCCTCCCCCACCCCACCCCTCTAACCTATGTTAGCACTGATAGACTTGGTCTAAAAAGACATATCAAAGCCCATGTTACCTTTTATTGGATATTAAATCTTTCTTTCCAAGTTATTTTATCCTGAGTTCATATGAAATGTATGTTTGATGTATTTTCAAAAGAACCTCAGATGGAATAATTTCATTTTATTTATATTGCTACTAAATTGGAGACTATGAACAACACCCAAAGAAATAGGAAAATGATAAGTTCAAATAATATTAGGAATAAAATAAAATTAATTTAAGAGAAACCATTTTCTAAATTTTATCAAAATTGTAAGTGTTCTTTAAAAAATGGGAATATATATGGACCAAGGTTATTCTATAATGGAAATGTATGGTATGTTGTATATCCTCATTAGGTTGAACAATTAGTTTTAATGCTATGGGAGGTTGTTTTTTGGATTCTTTGTTTTATTTGGTAATTTATAAGAAAGGAATTTATCATGAATAATGTTTTTTATAGATTTAAAACATAGTAAATATTTCCAGGATGATTCAATATTGAATGTGGCATAGTTTTCAAGACCTTTACATATTTTGGTCCAGATAATCTAAGTGGAAAAATAGTGGGTTCCTTGGGTTGTTTTTTGAATTCCATGTTTATATAGTAAGTGAAATAATTCTATCACAATGTAAATGTTTTATGAAATTTTGGAGTTTTGATAAAAAAAATGTTTCTTGAATAAGGAAGCTAAAATATTCGTAAAGTATAAAGTCTCAAAACAATGTTGAGTTCCAAGAACCTATATAAATTTTAATGTAAAAGGAACCCTCAAAACATATCTATGAGGAATAGTTTCACAAGATGATTATTGTTTTATAATAAATCCACTTCCCATGATCATTTGAAAATTTTATGGTTTGGTTAACAAATAATTTCATTGATTTCACATAAGTCTTATGTAATTTTATTTTTTACAAAAAAATAAAACATTTATGTGAAAATATGTTTCAAGAAAATTATAGATTAAAAATAAGTGTAGTAAATGGATTTCATTTAATGTGGTTTCATGAATGTTATGTGTTATTTGAAAATTATAAGTTCATGAAAAATGTAGTTTTGATAAATTACTTTTGTGGACTATGTTTCACTTTGGAAAATTGTGGGGAATGCATTGAAGAATCATATTCTGATCACCATGAAGATATAAGTAATTACTATATACTCATGTATAAACATGGATTTTAGTTAAATAATGAAAAGAATACTCAACCCAATGTAGTGCGTATGAGGGTTTTTATGGATGTTTTTTGATGGAGGCAGTGTGTTGTCCAATAAGTTCTTGTAAAGGCATTGATCCTAGAATGGAGTGACTAGGACTGAATAGATATAATCTATAATATCTACTCAAACTAATTTTATTATGATATAACCAATACACATATATGGTATTCTCCTTGTACATTCATTCAGTGGAGAACCATGAAAAATTATTGACTTATGTTTTTATTTAAACATATGTCTGTTTTGTGATTGCATAATTCAATAAAATAAGTTTAATGAGTTCCTTCAAACATGTGGGAAATATCCATTTATATTAAAGGAAAAAATAGACACTCTAATTCACCCACCACAACTCATGGTGTCCTAGAGTCTAACAAAAAACTGTTTGAGATCCTTTGAAAATGAAATGTGTTCTCTGAACATGAATTATTCTAAGCTATAAATAAAATTTATAATTCTGTATGAGGTTAAAAATAGATCTTCCCAACCTCTTAAGAATAAATGTTCTCCCAAAAGTGTCTCTAAAAAGATTATTTATTCAAATAATAATAAAATAGGTGAAAAAAGGGCATGGGATATTATAGATAGACATTAACTATCAGCTTTTGAATAAACATAACCCATTACCGAATGGAATCCATAATTACATAATCTATTTTATATTGGTGTAAAATTTTCCAATAAAAAACGATAAAAATATGGAAGGATATAAATTCATAAAAACTCACCTTATCATCAAAGATAAATATAGTCTTTTCTTTATAAAATTTATCCCCAAAGGTATCCCAAAATAGTGGTGAAACCACTGAAAAGAAATAATGTTGTAAATCTAGTTCGACTGTAGCTAAAGATAAAAGGTGGTTCATAATCCATTTTTGGGAATTTTTGTGTTTTATAAATAATTATATTGATTTTTAGAATAATATATTAGTATCTATACAATATATAAGACCTATGTAAAGGGATCATATAACATTAATATTTAGTCTTGTAGGAATAGATTTTACTTTTTTGAAAATTTAAGTGATTTTTGAAAACATTTTGACCATTTTTAATGAACACTTTTTGTATATACCGAACTAGTACAACGCTTATGTAGATGAATTGATAAGGCCATAATATTTGAATAAAAAATTAAAATTACAAGTCTAACCTATGTAGTAAGAAGTATATAATATTTATAATCAAAAGAAGGAAGTTGACCAAACCACAACAATGAATTATTTAAAGAATTATAATGGAAGTTATGTCAGAGCATACAAAAGTATATTCCACTATTTTGGTATGGGGGGCCACATCAAAGAATATTACAAGATACCCACGAACATAAGTGATAATGGGATAAATTTCATATATATAAAAAGAGGGTAAATTCATGAAAGGGATAGAAGAATCAGCATAGTGGTTTCCACTTCAAAGGAATAATTTGAATTTTTTAAATAGATATCCAAGAAACATAATTCAAATGTTTCTAAAGAGGTCTGTGAAAGCCACATGTATTAGGGACATATGTATCTTATATGTATGTATAAATTTCCAATAAAAATAAAAAATAAACTAAAATAACATATGAATTTATGTTTAAAAATCATTTCTAGAAATAAGGGCTCCGCAATAAAAAGGAATTGGGAGCATATACAAAAATATTACAATATTATATAGAATGATCAGTTAGAAGAGGAAACAATGATGGATAAATTAGGAGACAAATAAAATTGCTTATTTATAAATGTTAAGAAGTTATTCCTACTACAAATAAAGATTAAATGGAGAGAATCTTGTTTATCCCAAAATGGGTAGACTTGTAAAATCAAAAGCGGAGCAATCACGAAAAGCTTTAAACACGCAGGATATATAATGAATGTGTTTTATGAGTTGAAAAATAGGTATCTGCCTTATTTATCTCATTAAAGAGACTATGTGGTCCCAACTTATTCACACCACATATTGAATGTGTTTAATTCAGGGAATTTATGCAGTAGAAGAATGTAGATAATCTCTTTAAGGGTAGATTTTACAAGAGAAAATGGGACAAAGATTCATTATTATCTATTAAATTGTGAACTATGAATGGGAATGAAAAAAATGAATTTTCCGGTATGATTTTCATTCACCCATAACTAATTTTATTTCTGATCATTACGATGATAATGGGGGAGTCATTGGCTAAAAAATTGTGGATACCCCAATTTTCAATTGAAATATATTTATGTGTTTGTTCAATTGGTATGAGGATTTATGGAAATTCTTCTAAATTGGTTTTACCGACTTCCAGAGAAAGTATTTCATTTTATTTATCATAATGTGATGTTATTATGGATGATTGTTTTTATAAATTAACTAATATTGTTATATACATCAAGATATCCCATGTGGACTTAGTGTTTTTAGTTTATGGAACATTTATAAGATTAATATTATGAACATTAATAAGGGAGATATAGTTTATAATTTTCTCATTGAATCAATTTTTTTCTCTTATGAATGGGGGAGAAAATTAATGTGGAATAATAATAGGGGATAAGATGTTATTTTAAAATATGATAATAAAATTACAATCTACCATATTCTGTTCATGTATGGGTGAGTACATATCACCTTTTTATTTAGTAACAAGAAGTGGGACATGAAATATTTACATACATTTATTTATGAATTAATGTATTGTTATTGACATAAAATGTAAACATGGTAATGAAGTTTCTAAAGGGTTTTTATGGTGGTATCTGTTATCAATAAGTCTTAATGTGTTTATCTTAGGGAAAATGGGTGATGGAGCGAGTATCCACCCACTAAACATGAATGATATTCCCCTAAACTGATGGGTAGAAGAAATAGAGGATATATAGTCGTTGAAAAAATGATTAGAAAGATTAATTGTAAAAAATACACATAAAATTATAAGAGATATGGTTTGTATATCAAAGACAAGTACTGAATTTTGGGTTACTATCAAGAACATCTTGCATAAAGAGGAGAAAATTAGGGAGAATCAAGATTTTGAATATTTTATAGCTTGTATATATGTTATTAAAAATAATGATAACAAATACAAATAACGGAGATATGTTTTTTTGATGTTGGAGGAACCATACTAGTCTTAGTGAGGTACAAGGATGCAGAAAACTATTTTGAACATACTATTGGATAAAGGTTTTAAAGGTAGATGTAGTGTCTATAATTAAATTCAGGTGATCAATATTAAATAAATATGGGGAGTAAATATATAGTAATAGTCATTAGAAGTGGTGTTAAAGTGATTAAGATGGTATGATAACTTCCCAATGGTGTTTTGAATCAATTTTATAAGGACTGATAAGATTCAGAGTGAATCTAAATTTATTTGAAGAAATAAAAAAATACATTGAAGATAAAATATATGAATAGTCATGTAATATATATATTAGCCATTAAGTTAAGTGTATGTGTCATTTCATCACAATGTAGAAAAATGGATGACTTATTCTGAGTCTTGGTATGAATCATTTATACTCACCAGATGAGTTAACTAAAAGAAAAATTGACCAACATACGATTCATTATAACCTATACATGGGTCATCTAGAACCATATATGAGTCATTTCACTCTACATAAAAGTGGTTTTAAGGTTTATAAAATTCATTTATATACTATGGATAAGTCATTCCTTAGGTAAAAATTTAGAGATTCTACTACACAAAAAATGAGTTTCGAAAAATAAAGATTTGGAAGAAGAAATAATTTGTCATGATTATTAAGCAATGAATTACTGTTTTAAACACAATGAACCTATTAGTATCTATGATACATGACTTATATATAGTTGAATTGATTGGATAAAAATTTACTCATTCCAAGAATTAGGATCTTCCAAAATTCAATAAATCTAGAAATTAAAATGAAAATGGTATGTTTTTTTATACTAAACATCAAAGACATAAATATCAAAAAAGACTTTTGGGTTATATATAATTGATTTAAGAAGTTTATTAAGTTTCTTAACAATGTTTAAATAATTAATATTGATATTTAATAGTTTTTCATAAGATGTTATCAAGACGAAATGATAAGAACTACATAACATATGATGTTGTTTTCTTTTTTATACTATTATAACGAAACATTATTTGTGGATTTTTTTATAGGGATTTTGAGAAGAAGAAATTGGTCGAGATGGTTTTATTTTCACGTAAATTATATTCTAAAAGGATATAAATAAATTTACTAATTTTGGGTATGTATTTTTATTTCATTTTTTGAATCAAGTAAGGAAAAAAAATATTTTAGGATCATGGTGGTTGTTTATCTTAACATAAGTACAAAAAAATTTCTATTTAGGGAAATTAAATGTGACCCCACTAATTTAATGATTTAATTTTACTATAAAAGGTGAGAACATATACAAAAAAATCATAAGAGGACTCAATATTATTGTACTTTATAAGAGAAAATATGAGAGAAACCAAAAGATCTCTCTAGGAGGAAGATGATGTAATTGATATTGTACTGAATGAAATATCATCTAGTTATAAAGGAAGGGATTAATAAGAACATGATTTTTAACTAAGACTTCTTGAAAATATTTAGTCAAAGAGAATAAAATATTATGTTATAGAAATATTTTACCAGTTCTGCCTGGTTAAAACCTATCTGTGTTAAAGTATGATGAGAAATATATAGTGTGAGGAAGAAAAAAACATGATCTTTAATGTTTAATTTCCAAGATATTCCTTAGGTATAAATTTTGTATTGACCTCCTGAATAATTAATTGATAGTTTCCTCAAAATATATTCTAAATAAGATCTATCATGAAATCCAGAAATGTATACCATGTTTCATGTGTTGTGTTTAGAAAATTAAATGGTAGTTAATGTCTTTATTATTATAGACGTAAACATATTTTTGGATTTAGTGAAATCCTGGATAGAATTTATGATCTACATAAATATATTAGTTGATAGATTATGAGAGATATTAGGATTCCAGTTTGAAGTGGTAGTGTGGAATGTATTTTATGGTTTCATGTGTAATATCTTAAACAAACACACCTGTGTAATATGGTGTGCATCGTTTCAGGATAATCCTTATCCAAACCAAAATAATTTATAACAATATTAATATTGTAGAATTTAAAATTTGTATATCCCTATCACAATAAGGAGTATGATTCTTGGGAGGGGAAACCATGAAATAACACTTGTTCCAACTTTACAGCTTTATATGGATTTCATATAGATGTACTCTAGGTTAAAGAATAAAATACCTATTTTTATTAACTAGAATTTAAAGTTTAAATTCCAAAGGGTTTAAAAGGTTAAAATAAGATATTGGGATTAGGTAAAAATACAACAAAATTGATTCCCCCTCTATCATTTATATCTACATCGATCAACTAAATCTAATAATAAGGATGATGATAATGTGAAAATAAAAATTCTTTTAATTATGTCCTCTATAAAAATAATGTAATAGTTTATTTTAAAAGCTTTTTATATAAGGAAAATTTTGTATAGAGGAAATATATTATCCATATGTAAATTTTAAAAAACTATACGAATAAGATAAAATCCAAAATATACTCAAATTACAAATGTTATTATGATGGAAAATGATATTGGAAGAAGGATAAAATTTCAAGTGACATAGTTTTTCTTGATTGAAAGAAGTATTAAAATAAGTTAATTATAAAAATTTTAAGTATAGATTATAAACAAGGTAAAGTATAACAATATGTAAATGAAAGAAACTACTTGGAGTTCATAAGGTAAAATATAATTGAATCAATAAAAGTGAAAATATTGAAGAAAAGGATAAGTATGACATATGAATCATGAAATAAACCATTGAGGTGTGTTTTATCACTATTTATTATGCGATTATAATGATTGATTATTCAATTATATATACTTATTAATTGAAGGAATATTGTTTCATGTCATAGGATGTTAAGAGTTAAATTAATGAAAAGTAAAATAGGTCAAGAAATAATAAGTATATTCTTAAGGATGTAATTTCGTATACAACTACATTGATAAATGAGAATAAAATTTTCAACGTTAGAAATTAACAATATAAAAAAGACGATGAAAAATTTATTGAAGTCACAAATACCATGAATAATATGATAGTCTCAAAAAATATCACATAAATCCAAATATTGATTAGGATTTCAAAATGGGAAACAATGGAAACTCAGTATAAATTATTTTGTGCCTAGTTATATCCAATATTCAAAAGTTAAAACGCTAATTCTTAATTCATGTTGAAATAAAGAATATGAATTAAGATATTATCCAAATATAACAATGACTTTTATAAAGAAAAAATATATTATTTTAAATGATTTTTTGTTTTACCTATGATAGAAATCATTAATTAATATGATCTCTTAAAGCATTAATAGCTAAATATGATGGATGAACCATTATTTGGGAACCAAAATCACATTAATTAATATTATTTATGGTAAAATGTTTGAATAAAACTAGTAAAACTCCTTTGTTGTTAAAAATTTAATTTCAAAGACACGTGGTTTGTGACTAATCAAATATAATTTTCTCACTGACATGTGTGGACATGCCTTGCTTAGAGACAATGAAAATTGAAAAATAATGAGTAAGAAAACAAATTTTTTCTAATGTTATAATCCTATATAAATTCTTATATTTTATGGTTTAAAGTAAAATATTATTAATATTTTTCATTTTTTGATGATGGATATTATGTGATTTTTGGAAGGATTCATGTAAGAAATTTATATCCATCCATGATTTGGATTTTATTAAAAATAGAAACTAGAATATTTGTGTGATTGATTTAGATAAATTTTTATATCAAAATGATTCTTATTTATGTTCTTATCACTTTCAAACTTGGATTGATCCCAAGAGACATGTGATATATAATGTTCACCCACATAGAAAATGTACTAAGAAAGGGTTTGTTTGGTAACATTCGAAACTATAGTTCTGATACAGTAATTTTTTTATCCTATTAGAAAAAGGAAAATAATAGATTATTTCTCTTAATCTATAGAAATGAAATCTACCTCTCAACTACTTAAGATGGTTTACATGGAATAAATTGGTACTTCTTGAGTTTCTGGTCAGTGTGTAAATCATTGTACTTGTGTCATTTTTTATTACTACTTAAGATATAGCTATGTTTATTTTCATTCCTATAAGTGTATATATTATGCATGTTTATTTAATTTTATGATTAAAGTAAGAAACACTAGTGGAATTCCATAATAACCTTAATAAGTGATCATGTTTGGGAGTTTCAAAACATATAATTTATATTTATCTTCTAACACCATAAATGTAACCACTCTTTCCTAGCATCGATGACTCCTACAAAACAATGTTTTTTTAATTATCTTGGCGGCTCTAAAATTTTATCGAATACATAAAACAAAAATACATATCCCAAATTAGTTTTATAGAAGTTATATTTCTAAGGTTAGATTAAAATTCAAGGGAAATTCAAATTCCAATGTTGTGTTAAAATCATAATTTTGTAAATGCATTCATTTAATAAATAGTTATTGTGGGATTTATTTTTATACAAGGTTACTTGGTCCAACACGAAAAAAATATCCCCTTTAAAATCAAATTATTATATTGGTATTAGATTTAAATATGTTTACATAAATTATAAACCCATTAATACAAGAGTTATGAAACAAAATGGTCATGTAATCCATTATACTAAATTTCACTGAGTTTATATCTCCATAAATCCATTTTTATAGGTATTTAAGTGACAAAAATAGTAAATTATAATCGGAAAATCATCCCAACAAAGAGAATTAAATAAGATGCAATTAAACAATAAAAAACAATATTCAAACAACATAATCCACCAAAAATAACCCTTGTATAATATATATATATATATATCATAGATATATGTATTATAGATGATAAAACATTAAAAAATATGCAAACCATTAGATCTATTAGGATTCAACAAAATACCCAAGACTTTGGATAAAAAATAGTTCAATTCTACATTAATTTTTATTATAATCCTTAATTTGATAACTTATTATGATAATTTTTGAGCTAAAAGCCTCCAATTACACTCCATAAATTCCCCCTTCAATTCCAAGATGACTCCCACCCCTCACAACATAATAAAAATTATGTTATATTGTGTTTGGGGGTTATTGGAATCTTTCGCAGTAAACATGCATGGTATAGAAACTGTGCATGAGACATCACATTTTCTTATGAATGGTTTTTTTGGAATTTTAGGCCCTAACACATATTCTTCCAATCATGGATAAAAACATTGTATTCCCCACTGGATGAATCCTCAAGGTCTGTATAGTCCTGAAACATGTGGCACAATGTTTTACCCCTATGACACCAATGGTGGTCCGGTTTTACCTAGAAACTCCTCTAAATAATGAATTCTTATTAGGGAACTTCAATATAGTCCCAATATGACTAAATAAATCATTAAATGATAATAAAACAACTATTCTAAATAATTTGATAAATTTTTGAATGAAAAAAATATAAAATATTATAAAAAATAATAAAACATAAATTAGAATTAGTTTGAAATAATAATCATGGAAAATCATACATATTCACTTGGTAAATAAAATATTTTAAAAGAAATCATGAAAATCATACACATGTTATGTTTTCAAATTTCAATACACAATTTTTTTTAATATGAAATATGCCTTGATCATTATATATAGAATCCCAATAAACACATCCATCTTATCATACACCATGTTATGAAAATAAAAGCGCATATCAACACCAAAGAGTGGGTTACCACTTTTATAAGTCACACAATCTCAATGATTAGTTTTGTGGAAGCATAATGGATGGTAATTATCATTTTGGTTATTAATTTTGATATATTCTAATTTTTTAATATATAAGATATTTATAATGTGTTTTTAAACTCATTTTGCAAATGAATTGCGTTGAATAATTATTAAATAATCAAAAGTTCATGAAATTAAGTATGTGTAATAACCATATGTGGAAAATACAAAATTCAAAGAATCGCTTTTCTAAAATACACAAGTAAAACATTAATTTCATGATCCCTCTTGATTTAAACAACCCCATAAATGTTTTATATTTAAATAACTAATTATAAAATTCAAAATAAATTACTTGAATTTTCATAATATAACTCTGAAAATATAATTGATTATCAATTCAATAATATGTGAAACAAAAATATTTTTCGACCAAGATCTTTATTATTTAAAAATTTTCATGCTAGACAATTATAATAAGACCTTAAAGGATATTTGAGAAAAACATTAACCATAGGTCATGATAGGGGCATTATTCAAGTATTACATTTATCAGAATCTATCAACAATTATAACCATTTATTATTTCTCTTATCTAATATCGAGGTTTTATGAATATAAATCATAGGATGTATCATTAAATTCAATTAATATATAAAATAAATATCATGAAAATTTAATAAAAATAAACTCTTCTCAGGGTTTCTTATATCACTTTCCAAGGCCCATATGAATAGAACTACCCCCTCACATATTCCAATATAGGATATAAAAAATAAAATAAAACCCACAAACTCATATGACTATTCTTACATGATATTCATAATATGTTATTATATAGAATATTTATAATAAATATGCATGAGATACCACATTTTAATGAAAGTATAAGATCCTAAGGATTAAATGTCTATTCTATGGGTGAAAATATTATTCGGTGATGCAAACATTTTGAATTACAAACTAAATATGGAAATATGGAAATGATAATTATAGATTTTTATTAATTGGATTTCCTCCTAATGATGGCCTTTTTTATCATTATTGGATTGATCATGTAGAAAATAATTTATTTATAATAATTTGTAATATAGGTATTGTAACATCCCAGTTAAATAAAGAATATAAACTTCTCATATTTATTAATATTTGAGAATTATATATTAATTTTAAATTAAAAGGGATTTTATGTTTGATAGAGTAATCAACATGCAACAATAAATTTCACTAAAATATTACATTTCACACAACATTGAGTTATACCGAAAAAATAATATAATAATATTATTATTTTAAATGGTAGATAACGCATAGTCATTGTATTTTATAGAATTAATAAAACTAACTAAAATATAATAATTAAAGTTTGTAAAATGTATTTATATTTTTCCAATAAATTTTAGTGGCTTAAAATAAGAACGAATCCTATTTTAAGCATTGAATACTCTAATATTCTTTAAAAGGTCATTTTACCTCTTTTTGATGCACAACCCTTTTTAATTATATTATTTTCACTTTTATATGTTCTATTTTAAAAAATAAAATTATTCTTTAGAATCAGAACTTCATAATTTACATTGGATTAATGTTTAGTATTTTTTGGATAATGTTCAATTTTTTAATGAATAGTAAAAAGTACCACATTTTAATTCAAAACATTCTTTTCATATAATTTATTGTCACGACCCATCCTCGGGGCCCGTTCCGTGACTACCCCAAGCCTGCCTTCCATAGGCCAGGGGCTGGAGACTATCCCCAAAGGCGTAACTCATGATAAAAGGGAAGGATTTTCCTTTTATAAAGTAAACAAAAACACAATGGAGTAGGCAAGTGAAGTAAGCACTAAGTAAAAGTGGTACAGGTAAGTGCTAAAAAGTAAATGGGCCATTATACAAACCCAACTGAAAGTACAGTACAATAGAAATAAGTAAAACAGCAACACCGAGTCGTCCTCCGGAAATCACACCTGAAGGGTGGGTACAGATAGTCTCCCAATCTCTTCTAATCCGGTCGTCTACCCGTGTACGTCTTTCCAAGGGGTCCACCATCGGGATTCGTCCATCTCCACAAGCCTCCACCTCGATCAGTGATGTGCATCGTCTTCATCAAACATAACGTAGTGCGGGCATAGCCCGTGCAGGGGTGAGTATACGATACTCAGTAGGGACCCCGAGACCCCAGAAGGTCTCTCAAAACCCATAAAGGATAAACCACAAAGGAAAGATAAAATCATGGAGTATCAAATTACTCTACTTAGTTATATGACCATTCATATAACTAAGTCATCAATTACAGTTTGCCTCCAACTCTCAAGATCGAGCACAACCAGTCCACACAGGAAAACACAACCTAGTCCACACAAGAAAACAAAACCCAATCCACACAGGAAAACACAACCCAATTCACATAGGAAAGAAATTCAAACACTTAGTTAATAAAGATTGAAGTCATGACTCAGCTCACACAGGTATACATATTTTGTAAAGTGTTAGAGATGATCAGATGTAGACACTGATTCATCTAAGTTGTTGGACCCACATAGGATACAAGAATAGCTAATCTATTGGAACCATATAGGATACAAGTACAGAGGTCATACTGCCAGACCCACTTAGGATACAAGAACAGTAGTCATCGCTGTCGGACCCTACGGAGGATCCCAGAACATTCTTCATCTCTTCCGAACCCACAGTGGATCCATGTACAGTCTTCCTCGCTACAAAACCCACAGAGGATCCAAGTACAGTCGTCCTCACTGCAGAACCCACAGAGGATCCAAGTACATTCGTCCTCGCTGCCGAACCCACGGAGGATCCGGGTACAGTCGCCCTCACTGCTGAACTCACAGAGGATCCAGGTACTATCATCCTCTCTAATGAACCCATGGAGGATCCAGGTATAGTTTTCCTCGCTGCCGAACCCACGAAGGATCTAGGTACGGTCGTCATCGTCATAGTCGCAGCCATCTCTAGGTTTCTCGCACTCAACACGCTCGATTCCAGGAGGGTCCGCTACTCGAGCCAAGGGGGTTGATACATAAACTGTAATGAAGTCCAGTGTTGATGTATACCTATGTTTCGTCTCGTTAAAAGAAACCCAATGCGACAGACGGTGCGTCAATAAGACGCTCGGTCTGAGAGTTATTGGCTTTTCCGTTCTAGGGGCCCGGTTGGTTTTTAATTTAAAATAAACCTGACCATACTCCAGCCGCATCCAATCCTCTAGAGGAGTAAGACAAAAGTATTTTATCATCAAGAGGAATTCAACGCAGCTAACAACACGTCAAACGGACGTCCGGTCTTTAAGTTATAAGTGTTTCCGTACCAAGGGTCCGGTTGGTTTCGGGTTCGAACCAATCCGGCCATACACAAAGTTTTCCAGAACCTCGAGTGTAATATTTCAAAACGATCGTCTCGATCGAAGGATTCCTACGCAACTGAAGGTGCATAAATCAGAGGTTCGTAGCTCATGTTGTGGGCAAAAGACCAAAAATGGTCTAAAGTGGTGGGCTGGGCCCGGTCCGACCCGGCGCAACCCCCCTGGGTCGGCCCGCAACGGGCGACCTGACCCAGGTCTGGGTCTGGCCCGGCTGGGTGCTACCCATCCTGGCCGGCGTAGCCTGGTCCGCGTGACCCGGCCTGGCCAGGGGGGGTGCGTTGGCTCTGCCAGCGAGCCGAGCGGGGGGCGCGACCCAATCTTTCCACAGACGCGGTGACATGGTGGCATCGTGGCTCCCCTGGATCCCGCCCAGCCACAGGATCCCACCCTCGTCGCCATGATGGGATTCTACTGGCAGCACGTCGGGTGCCGCCGCCTTGAGGTGGGCGGCTGGTGCTGGCCCCCGCCGCCGGGGGCTTCCGCGGGCCACCAAAGTCATTCCGGTGGTCCGATTTTGCTCCTGTCTGCGCCTGAGGTTGTCTCAGGACCCGTACATCACTGCGAAGGCCTCCAATCACCATTTTGGTCCTGCTTCATCATCACCAATCACAATGCGCATCAAGAACAAAATATTTTTGGGTTTGGGGTTGATGTTAACCCACACCCACTGCGTTTGAATATCAAATCGTTACCCAACAATTTAAATGTGAAGAATGAGGGAACAAATCTCACAAAATAAAAATATAAATAATTCCCCTACCTCAAAAATTGATGTCGAACCTCGACGTTGCGATAGACGACGTCATGCGGAAAGGGATATTAGGTGACATCGGAGTGCACTGAGGAGGGTGCTGTGTCTCCTCTCTTTTCGTTGAGAATAGAATTGGTGGCGCGTCGTCGATCTTTGAGGAACAAGCGTTCTTCGTCAGAGGCTGGTGTTCTTCGTCATTCTTCATCGGAGACCAGCGTTCTTCAAAAAGATCCAAATCTCTCCCGATCTTTCTCGCACAACGAAATATCTTCCCCAAAATAAAATAATAGGCTCCTCCTATTATTTATTTAATCATGAAAGGAAACTCCCAAAATTAAAACACCACATTTAGCTCATTAATATGGTTTATTAATGAACCATAATAAAAGCACCATTAATTAGGCGAGTGTTGTAGTTTCACAAAAAAAGAAAAAGGTCATTAAATGCCTTATTTAATGACCGTTGTTACACTGCAGTTCTGCCAACTGTTGCTCAATGATCAAAGGAAGAATATAATAACTCATATAGTTATTTTATTATTTTTTTCTGAAAAGTCCAAAATTTAATTTTTTTGGTCAGACTTCTGCAAACCAAAGTTAAGCTTCACCTAAGAGAATCTCATTGCTGCGAGTTCAACCGTGCCCTCAAATTTAAATTCCGAGAACTGGTTCAAAAGATAGAAAAACCATCTCGTTCGTTCACTGAATGTACCCATGCTAAACATCGAAAATTGATTTCGGGCTTACCGGGCCTCGGAATCAAGTGCCGTTAGAAGCCACATACTCGTAAAATTCCAAAGAACTTAAAAACAATTCTGGATATTTTTGGGTCTTTACATTACTCCCACCTCAAGGATATACGTCCTAGTAAAGCTATAACAAAAAATATGGAACTATAGGAGGTACCGAGCACGCATCTGAGCCTCTCGCTCCCAAGTGCTCTCCTGGAGGATCCCGTGCTGCCAACGAAAATGCACAAAAGGAATCGACCATCCTCGTAGGACCCGCTCATATCGATCCTCAACCTCTACTGGAACACGGTGAAGGTCGCCCCATCATGGATTTCTAGATACCCATGGTTGATGATGACAGATAGGTCGTGCACACATCTACTCAGCTGAGATATGTGGATGACGTCGTGCACCCAGTGCATCTGAGGTGGAAAATCCATATGAAACACAGAGATAACTTGTATCCCTATCCAAATCTCCACAGACCCCATCGAGGTGACACCATTAAGAAGATGTGGTTGTCACCCTCAAACTCTAGTGGTCTCGTCCCCAATCAGCATAGTACTTCTGCCAACTCTGTGCAGTCTTCATCCGCTCCTGGATGATCTGTACCTTCTCTATCATAGCTCGGACCATCTCTAGTTCTACATGTTCTGATTCCATCATTATCCACAAAGGATATCTACAATGTGGCCAACTGCTATCTCGATACTCCTAAAAGATGAATGACCGATCTCTTACTAAGAGCATCATCTACAAATATCCCCTCCCCAGGAGTATAAACTTTCTTGTAGTCATTGTCCCTGAAGAATTAAAGCCATAATCGTTGTCTCGGGTTTATTTCCTTATGAGTGAAGATACACCTGAGACTATTGAGTTGGAGAGAACTGTAAACCATTCGCTCAACGAACAATGGGTGAGTCTATCCAATTGTAAGAAATCATCTCCACCCTTCTTTATCTACAATCTACCAAAGAGTTGATGAGATTTCTCCTCTTCCGAAAAGAGAAATCTAGACTCACCCCCTGGATGAACCATGTTCTTTCCCTAGTACATTTAATCCCGACATGAATGTTAAAATTTCATGTCATAGACGACGTTGAAAGGCCTCAATGCTACTACTAAGAGATCCAACCATTACTCTCACCTCCAAGGGTTGAGTCACACTGTTGGAATCAGTGTGTGGTTACTGGATCTCCTCTAGTTGGAATCTCACATGTGAGGGTCAAGTTAGTGGTTTTAACTGGAACCTCTCAGCATCAACTATATAGAAAGGACAGGATAACAAACATCACAAGGACATGTGTCTTTTATTACTGCAGCTAAAAGTAAAAAAGTCACAAAGAAACCACAAACAAAAAAATTTTCAAAGATACAAGAAACATGAACAAAAGTCTCCATGCTTGGAGCTAGTCCCTCTCCTGCCTGTATGCTTCCAAAGCACTATGGTCATAGGCCTCATCTGCCTGAAGCTGATATCTCCCATGTCCAGCCGTTCCCTACGGTCGGGGTGGTCCTCCTGGTGGTGTTGGTGGTAGTGCCTCGAATCATCGTCCACCACCTACTACTTTTCCACCCCCTCTGCAATGTCCTCCTGCTCCAGGTGGATCACCACGGTCGAACCTCTGCCTGGGAGGTCCCTCTACCACCTACTGCTCATCTGTATGGCGAGTCGGGCTGTCTCAAGCCATGTGAACCTACCCACCGCATGCATATCACTAAATGCTCCTCGTATGGCTCGCTCTGTGCCATGTGACCTAAATAGTCGAACCTGTATCCTCAGGTCGCTCATCTAATAGCCTGGTTCACTTGGACCTCTGTGTTAACTATCTACTGCAGGCTGCGGAAGACTCCTCTACGTGTCATCCTGTGGAGGGTCTCGCCACTGGTGACTGCTCAGTGAGAAAACCCTCCAATAGAAGGGATCTCTCTAGAACCCCCACTTGCTTCGAGATGTTGAGGGAGATCATCGAAACTCGGATCTCATGCCTCAGTCCCTTTTCAAAGGTCCAGGCCCAGAAGAATGGGTCCTATACCATGTCCGTGGAGTAGAGCGAGAGGTCGGAAAATATTGCCGAGTAATAGGCTACTGTCATGCTGCCTTGTAACAGCGGCAGTAATTTCTATATGCACACCACATGGAGTGTGGTAGGAACGAACTCCAAGTGGAAGAGGTTATCGATGTCCCTACAAAGTAGAGATGCCTCGTTGTGCACCTAGAGAATCAGGATCCACCATCTACCTGCTACTGCGTGCAGGAGACTCACATCAAGGATCACCATAAGGTATGCTGGGGTACATACCAATCTGAAGGCTCTGACAATATCCTCTAGACAATCCTCGGCTACATAAGGATCTGTCTCTCCACAGAACCTAGGAGGCCTCTGTCACTGAAACTCGTGCAACGCACTCAGTAGGAATGCACTCTCCGCTGCTGGGGCTGGTTGTATCGGTGGCCCAGCGGGTAGTGGTATCACTGGTGGCTCCACTGTAATGGGTCCCTGCATCGAGGCCTCGTCGCTCGATATGCTGCCATCCCACACAAAGCTCGGAACACTAGCTGGCTGCCTACATGGGGCCATCCTGAAAAGTAACAGGTACGCCATGGTTAATATAATATACTTGGTGATCTGACTCAATGTAATCACAAAGAAATCTTTTGAAACACTCAAGCAATCTGTGTTTTCAAGCACTGAGTCAGAAATCAGAAGTCTGGGTCCGGGTGTATGGATACATCAGCCGCCGCACCAACACTGGACTCCTTGGACTGAAACCCACACTCAATATTCTTAACACTATTTCATCACAGAGAAGAAATTATCAGAGTCCTTAGTTCTGTTGTAGAACCGACTCCTCTGAAACCAATTTGTCATGACCTATCCTCGGGGCCCGTTCCGTGACTATCCCAAGCCTGCCTTCCATAGGCCAGGGGCTGGCGACTAGAACCAAAGGCGTAAATCCCGATAAAAGGGAAGGAATTGTCTTTTACAAATTAAACAAAAACACAACACAGGACGCAAGTGAAGTAAGCACTATGTTAAACTGGGTACAACGTAAGTGCTGAAAAGTAAATAGGACAATATACAAACCCAACTGAAAGTACAATAAAACTAAAAGGAAATTACAACATAAATAAGTAAAATAGCAACACCGACTCATCCTCCGGAAATCCCACCAGAAGGGTGGGTACATATAGTCTCCTCAGCTCATCGGGTCTGGCCGTCCACCCCGTGTACGTCCTTCTAAGGGGTCTACCTCTGGGTATCATCCAGCTCCACAAGCCTCCACCTCGATTAGTGTTTTCCGTCATCTACATCCAACACTATGTAGTGCGGGCATAGCCCATGAAGGGGTGATTATACGATACTCATTAGGGACCCCGAGAACCCTGAAGGTCTCTCAGAATCCAGGTAGGATAAACCACAAAGGAAAGATACAATCATGAAGTATCAGCCGACTTTACATAGGTATATTTCCATACATATACCTAAGTCTTCAATTATAGTTCACCTCTAACTCTCGAGCTCAAGCACAACCAGTCCACATAGGAAAACAATACTGAGTCCACACAGGAAAACACAACCCATTCCACACAGGAAAACACAACCCAGTCCACAGAGGAAAGAAAGTAAAACACAATGTTGATAAATATTGAACTCAAGACTCAGATCACAGAGGTATACATCATTTGTAAAGCATCAGATATGATCATATGTAGACACTGATTCATCTATGTTGTTGGAATCACATAGGATATAAGACTAGCTATGTTGTCAGACACGCATAAGATACCAGTACATAGGTCATACTACCGGACCCACGTAGGATACAAGAACAGTAGTAATCGCTGTCAGACCCTACGGAGGATCCCAGTAAATTATTCATCATTTCCAAACTAACAGATGATCCAAGTACATTATTCCTCGCTTCCAAACCCACAGAGGATCCTAGTATAGTCATCCTCGCTGCCAAACCTGCGGAGGATCCAAGTACAGTCGTCCTCGTCGCCGAACCCATGGAGGATTCAGATACAGTTGTCCTCGCTACCAAACCCACAGAGAATCCAGGTTTAGTCGTCCTCACTGCTGAAACCACAGAGGATCCAAGTACAGTCTTCATCGTTGCAGAACCCATGGAGGATCCAGGTACGGTCGTTGTCGTCGCATTTGTAGCCAACTCTAGGGTTCCCTCACACAGCACGATCAATTCCGGGAGGGTCCACTGCTTGATTCAAGGAGGGTCGATACATCATCTATTAATAATTACATTGTTCACATATACCAATGTTATGTCTCGTCAAAATAAACCCAACGCGACAAACTGTGCGTCAATCGGACGCCCGGTCTGAGAGTTATTGGCTTTTCCGTTCCAGGGGACCTGTTGGTTTTTAAGCTAAAACCAAACTGAACAAAATCCAGATATTTCCAAGACCCAAGAGAAGTAATCCAAAAGTACCGTCTCATCAAGAGGAATTCAACGTAGCTGACAGCATGTCAAACAGACGTTCGGCCATTATGTTATAACTGTTTCCGTACCAAGGGCCCGATTGGTTTCGGGTTCGACCCAACCCGGCCATACCCAAACTTTTCCAGAACCTCCAGTGTTATATACCGAGTCGAACGTCTCAATCCATGGATTCCTACACAACTAATGTTTCATCGATTGGAGGTCCATATCTCATGTTATGGGCAAAATACTGAAAACGGTCCGATGTGGGGGTCTCGGCCGGTCCGACCCGGCCAGGCTGGGCGTGGCCAGGCCCGGCCTGTGCGGCCCTGTCCAGGAGACCCGCCCATGCCTGGCTGGGGGGGTGCGCTGGCTCGGCCAGTGATCCAAGCAGGGGGAGCAGCACCCACTTTCTGTGGACGCGGCACCAGGGTGGCGTCATGGCTCCCCTGGATCCCCGTGCAGCCGCGAGATCCTGCCCTCGCTGTCACGGCTGCAGCCGCGAGATCCTGCCCTCGCTGCAACGGCTGCAGCCGCATCGGGCTTCTACCGGCGGTGCACTAGGTGTCGCCGCCTACAGGCGGCCGGCCGGTGCCGGGCGCGGCGTTCGGCCGCCGGGGTCTTCCGCAGGCCACCAGGGTCATTCCGGGGGTCTGATGTTTCTCCCATCTGCACCTGCAGTTGTCTCGGGACCCGTATATCACTACGAAGGCCTACAATACCCATTGCGGTCCTGCTTCGTCGCCACATATCACCCCACGCATCAAGAACAAAATAGCACTGGGTTCGGGCTTGTTGTTAACCTGTACCCACCGTGTTAGAGGTTCTAATCATCGCCCAAAAATTTAAACACCAAGCACGAGGGTATAAATCTCACAAAAGAAAAATATAAAAATTCTCTTACCTCAACAATTGATATCGAACGTCGGCTTCATGGTAGACAGCATCACGGGGAAAGGGATCGTAGGCGACGTCGGAGTGCACCGAGGAGGAAGAGTCATCTCATCTCTTCTCGCAGAGAAGAGAATTGGTGGCGCATCATATATCATCAAGGAACAGGCGTTCTGTGTCGTTCTTCATCGGAGGTCGGCGTTCTTCTTCGTTCTTCGTCGGAGACTGGAATTCTTCCAAAAGCTCCATATCTCTCCCGATCTCTCTCTCACAATGAAATCTCTTCCCCAAAATTATATAATAGGCTACTTATATTATTTAGTTACTCATGAAAAGAAACTCCCAAAGTTAAAACACCACATTTAGCTCATTAATATTTTTTATTAATTAACCATAATAAAAGAACCATTAATTAGGCGAGTGTTGCAGTTTCCCAATAAAAGAAATAGATCATTAAATGCCTTATTTATTGACCATCTTTACACTGCGGTTCTGCCAACTATCGCTCAACGGTGTAAGAAAGAATAAAATAACTCATATAGTTAATTTATTATTTTTTCCGAAAAGTCCAAAATTTATATATTTCGCCAGACTCCTACTAACTAAAGTTAAGCTTCGCCTAAGAGAATCTCAGCACTGCGAGTTCATCGGTGCCCTCAGATTTCAATTCCGAGCACCGGTTCAAAATATAGAAAAACCCACTCGTTCGTTCACTGAATGTACCCAAGCTAAACTTCAAAAATTGATTCCAGGCACACTGGGTCTCAGAATCAAGTGCCGTCAGAAGCCACAAACTCGTAAAATTCCAATGAAATTAAAAACAAACTCCTTGAAATTTCCATGTCTTTACATTTATTTATATAGTTATATATTTATTTAATTTGTTTTAAAGTTTATTTGGATTATAGGTTTACAATTTAATCCAATTTTTGTCATTGGAAGTAATTTCACTCTTCAGTTGTACATTAACAGATTTATATCTTTGGATAGTTTTTTCTTCTTAAAAACACTCTTTCTGGTTTTGACAATGAGAAATAATTTTAAATTAATTAATTCCACTTTTATGTTTGTAATTTGTTAAGATATATATATATATATATATATCATATTTTAATTTGGAATATCAAAATTATCATAGGGAGATCATATGGTTTTTTATGAAAACCTTTAATTATTATGAGCGGTGAGAAATTCTACATTATAGTTAAAAACCAACTTTTTCATTGAAATAGAATTCTACCTATTCTGTTAATTGAATTTCAAAAATTATAACATACATGGTTGTAATAAAAGTGAAATGTGTGGTCTAACAGGATCAAAATAATTATTGGTGAATAGTAACTTTTGATGTTTATTTACCGTGGTTAAAGGTAAATAGAGTAATTAAAGGTAAAAATAATTTTATTATAAAATAAAAATTACATTAACACTTATCCTAGCCTTATTTAAGGGGTCATGGACAACCACAAAAATCCTTGTGTGGAACCCTTGGACTTTGAAAGCCACTTTGGTAAGATAATTACATTAATATTTTTTTATTTAAAGAAAAAATAAAAATATCAAAAACGTGAGTCTTTTTACTAAAACAATTTTAAAAATGGGTTTAACAATTGATATATTTGCATATAAATAGTAATTATAAATTATAATATATTTCCTACATCATGGTATTTTATTTATAATTTTTAGAAATTAAATAAATAGACTTATTTATGACCCAATGATGATGCGGTGATTCCCTTATTAATTATTAATTTAAGAAAAAGATATTATAAATGTTAAAATAAATTTATTTTCAAACTTTTTATTCCATAAAATTATTTTTTGGAGGATAATTACATGTTATATTTGTATTAATGATGTTTTTCGAAGAAATAAACTTTTTATGGATTTTCAAAAAAGTCATGATTTGAATAGTATATAAATGGACACAAATGAGTTTTTTAAACAAATACATTTTAATTTGATGCTTTAATAGTACTAAAAATATAATATTCATCAAAATGTATTATATAAGGTTGAAAATTTAATTAATTAACCACTTTAGGATCTATATAAATTTTATAGTAACTATATTACCCATTTAGTATGAATATACAGGAATCCATGGTCAGAGTTAAATTAGTTTACTAAGGGTTAAAGCTAAATAATAAGGTTAAAAATTAAAACTAACATGTCAAAAACCTATTGGTTGAGATACCGTAGAACCATATTAACATTATATTTGAATTTATTTAATTATTGACCTTTTGAAACCGAAAATACTTATATAATAAAATAATACTTTCAAACACTCCTAAAGAGAACCTACTCCCCCTTATAAAAGGCCATCACCTCTAACCCTTACTCAATCCTATCATGCTCCCTTGGTTCATCCAACCTATGACCAAATAAGCTCCCAAAATTCCTATATTCTTCTTAGAAGCCTTTTCTTAGGAATAATAAAATTCAAGAAAACCTTTTTGTTCAAACCAGAGGGAGTTACTCGATTTAAAGGTAGCGTCTCCTCTCAAGATCTTCTGATCTATTTTCTTTATCCACTTACAATGCTCTTATTATTAATTTATTATATAAAAAACCAATATCATTAATATAATAGGTTGTTTTTATGAGATTTATTTGAACTACACATAAACCCACCGCCATCTAATGGATTTAGAACATACTGTTTCTATGGTCGGTGAAGTACTGCATCACGAAACGATGATTGTTCAATTATCTCTGATCGCCTCTCATGGTGGCCATTATAAAGTAAATATTTTCATATATAATAGATATTATAATTATTTTTCCAATATTATTCTGTATCTTTCATTTATATCATACCTTTATGGTTTCCATAATGGGTAAATACGATAATTTAATTTGAGGAAGTACAGACTGCCGCACCCTCAACGTGATATTTTTCATTTATACTATACATGGAATTTATAAAGGATGGATATAATGAAATAATATATGATATTATAATGGAATTATAATATACCAATTTATAATTTGGTTTTTATTCCTTTAAGAAATGAAAAAAATGAAATGAATGTAGCGTTCATGCGTACGTACGGCTTACCGTCTCCATGAAGTGTGCATTTCATTTTCTTACATCCCAATGTTATGGACTATTCTAAATACATATATACTATATATAAATACATATATATCTGATATATATGATTTTTAAATCATGAATACAATTTTGGATATAATGTAATTTGGACCACATGGACAATTTGTAATTATAAGAAATTCATTTTTCACTCAAGTACCAAATATCAGCAAAACGACAGATAATAACATAAATAATTATGTAATGTTGATATTGTGGTAATAAGTGATATAAACGGAACAATAAACGTGAAAAATGTTCTTAATAATGTAAAAATTAACTTACGTTTATTATTTTGGGATTTAAAGAATGAACAAGACAAGTCTGACGCAAAGTAAGGGACTTCGTCTCAATCTCAATTCATTGAGGCATACATTGAGTTATACACAACATTCCTTTATAAGTTCTATAAACCACTTTTTCATTTAATTTCATTCAAATGTAATCTTTTATCTACGTATCATTTCACAAAATTACAAATGGAATGTTTCATTTTAATGTACACGGTGACAACGACCTTTCTATCGCTGTGAGAATTATTTGATATTAGGCTTCTTTAAGAATCTGTAATGATATTTAAAGGAACATAAATACCATATTCCCTTTTTACATTTTTTATTGAAAATCTAATTGAGAATGGATTGATTATTTCAATATATTTAGAGGATATATTTTAATTGTAATGTGGAAATTATATCATTCCTTTATGCTTTTTTATGTGTTATGATTATGTTATGGCTCTTGGGAATTGTTTACATATGTGCGTGGTTATGTGATAAACGTAGGTTAGGTAAGACCAAGATATCTCTCCAATTCATTGGGTTATGTGATGAAGGTATACGTTAATGTTTCTATTGAGATATTTAGGGAATTTATTGTGATGGTTATTCCAAACGTAACTCTCTACGTAGTTGTGAAAGATATAATGTATGTATGTTATGGGTGCCACAAGTTACCTTTATGATTTATCATTTGTATGTGTTATTTATAAATCATATGATTTAATTAGGTATGTTAAAGAGCAGATGTTTTGAATGTATTGATGGACTAATGTTTAATTTCTTTATTTAGTAACCCTTACTGAGCATTTCATGCTCATCCCATGTTTTTAAAATGTTTTTCACAGGATATAATGAAGGGTAAGAGAAAGGAAGAATTCAAAAATATTTATATCCAGAAAATAACTCTTGTTTAATTAATGAGTTTTTATTTTATGAAAAAATGGGTATTGAGTAGAAGTGTCTACATGTAATATTTAAGTTGTTATGTATAAGTTAGGACCTAATTATCTAGAGCTCAAAACCTAAAAATATCCTCAATGTGAATTATTAACTTCATTAAATGTTATTTAATGTTTAAAGTTGGGTCCTTATATGTATCCTTCTCAAAAAACCCCTGCATGTGCTCAATTCTTCTCCATCTTATTTAAAATAAACCATATTAAGGAAAAAAATTAAGTTTACAATAATCTTTCTCTATGTTCAAAATGAACCAATAGATGAATAATGTTTCTTTAAGGGTCCTCATATCATATGCCTCCTATTGAGGATAGAGTGTGACCCATTCATGGATTATAGTAGGTGGGTAAAAAATTAACAGTTCCTCATAAATTTGTTTCCAGTACTATTTACCATACATTTAAAAATTCTAAATAAAACCTCCCAAATAAAATTAATAGTCAATAGATATTTTATAGAAAAAATGATTCTTAATAATTAATAAGATAATGGGATTATTTATCTTGACTTTCAAATTCAAGACATGAAAAATCATTTTTTTGAACAACAAAATTACTAAAAATTTAACAACATGTCATAAAATGCTTCATAGTTTCATAAAACAGTATAACAATCAATATAATAATCATGAACATCCATAATCCTATTTTTAAAATGATTATTTTTATAAATATCATTATATGGTGTGAGAAATTTATAAAAAATATATATATTTTTACTTATTTGGATAAAAATATTATCCCTCATTCAAACACAAATCCACACCTTTCAATTTATTTGAATCTGGGTATTCTTACTTATTTACTATCTAAAATAGTTACATAACCTAAAAATTAAATATTTCCAACCCGTAAGATTATTCTATATATCATTTAGTGAAGGATTCCATACATGATAATAAATTTGAAAATTCACATTCTGACTCCAAATATGTAAATGTTCTAATTGTGATGTTGGTTGAAATTAGTTTGTTTCATTATACATATTTCACCCAAATTCATCATACCCTTTTTGTGAAAAATGTGATTGAACCTAACAATTATCCAATATTGCATGAAATTAAAAGGGATAAACACTAGGTTATGGGTAACACACCTCCATCATTGGATTATTTGATAAATATATATCTTGTAATTGATCACTAATGGTAGATATTTATTTAATTTAACACCTCCTACCGTAACAATCTATTTCAGTAAATATAACATAAATGTTTTTTATGATAAGATATATATTCATTTTTTATTTATATTAAATAAATATAGGAAAATTATTAAATTAATTGGGATTAGTGAGTCCAAATTCAATAACATTCCCCCCAACAAAAGTGCCAAAAATATGATTGATCTATCAAGATAATAATTTAGTCTACAATTTTTAGTATACAATAAAATAACAATCTATGTATCTACTGTAAATGGGTTTTAATCCCATATAAAACCAAGAAAATACTTAGGGATGGGGAATTTATAAATTATATTTGTGAGACAAAAATTTATTGGAAATAGAAAAAAATAAACTCATCCTATGTTTGTGCTATAGGGGGTAAGGTTTAAAGGATGGGATGAAGTATCACAAACCAACTCATGCTATCCTGATCTGATACATGATTTGACACATGGAAATCCCTAAAAGTATTTACTGATACCCATGGGAAATAAAATAGTTATTGTGAAATAAGTAATCCTTCTTATGAATGATATCTATCCAAAAAAAAATTAAAGGTTCTGTTGATATCTATCATAAATTTAGCATGAATTATCTATAAGTTGGACTTACAAGTAAATTGAAATAAATAGTTTTAAAATAATGTACTAATAATACAAGGAAAATATTAAATAATTATCTAATAAATATCAATATATCATATAAAAGATATATGAGACCCAAAATAATATTCAAGATACATAGATTCTAGGATGACTGAAACATCAATGATATGATAAAAAATAAAAATACCAAAATGGAACGATACTATATTCATGACCCATGTTCGTGATTCAACATCATTTCCATGCTCTCACTATGAGTCAAAAAATAAATATAATCCCATCAAATGAGTCATCCAAATACATGATCATGAACAACAACTAAAATATATAGGTGTAAGAAAAATCCTAATAGGCATCTTATCCCCACCCCATAAATTATCCTTCAATGTAAAATACATCCATGATAGTTTGAAAATCGTCCTCTAAAAATAAGCATTCCATTTTCCTTAAAAATTAAATGTAACCATATTTGGGTTTCATTTCATTCCAAAACCATTATTGTTTAATTTTAACTAAAATAATGAATTGAACAAAATTTCGAAAAAAATAACATATAAATAATGGGATACATTTCAGAAAAATATTTTAAATATTAACATTTCAATAATAAAGGATGTGTAATGCAATTTTTTAATTACCCCATTATTATAACGTTTCCTCTATGAAAATAATTGTTGAAAATCATATCATGTGTAAATTACAAAAGAAAGAAATAGAAGATAACCATCAATTACAGTAACTCATGAAAGTGGGATAATGGTTAAATATAAAAAGTAATATCATCACTCATGTGAATTAAGAGAAATAAATAGAATCATAAAAAATAAAATAAAAGTAACTGAATAATAACAATCATCATTATAGTGTCTTTAAGGAACTAATGTAAAAGTTACCTCATATCCTATAACATCATAATGATTGAATCTATTATAAACAAATAATCGGAATATCTAGGGAGAGTAATCTTAATGCTGAGTGGAAGAGACCACCCCAGAAATTGACTCCCTAATAATATCCTATAAATTTTTTAGTTAGTATTGTTGTATAGTCCATGTCTAGGTATGTCATTCCATGATTAGAAGTACTTTGCCTAACCTTCATTACCTCAAAATATAGGTTCCCATGATCCATTAATGTGAGTGATTTTATGTAAATGGTCATTAATATATAACATAAATGTCATATAAAAACACCCTACACCTCCACTCCAATAACCTTTTTTTCAAAATACACCCTTTTCATCAAAATATAACGCATCACATATGGTCATCAAAAGAAAATAATAAAAATAAGTAACGGTATCAATGCAATATTTTCTATAAAACACAAACTGGGACACTGATATGCCTTTGGGAAACCCATTCCATGAAACTTATTTAATCTTCTCCAAATGGACCTTAAATATTTATTCCTTGTCTTCAAACATGAAAATCCATTTATAGAAAAAAATCTGATTAAATTATTAAAAATAATTATTTTGAACAAACATTAAACTCAATTCCATGATAAACACATCAAAACCACTTAACATAAATTAAAATATCATTAAAAATGTCACAACATACACAATATTAATTTTACCAAATAATAAAAATAAAAAGTTAATTACAATGGAACACTAAAAACATTGAAAATATTCAATTTAATTTGAAAATTAAGTTGATTTATGTGGCTTTTTCTGATAAAAAACTATCAAAATAAATGAATAAGTCTCAAAATACTTTTTAAAATTTTAATGTTTTAAAGATTATATAATAGAATTTTATTAAACATCTAGGGGGTTTAGAAATCATTTTCAACTAATAATGGATTTTATACCCTTAAAATCCCATTATCAAAACATTAAAATCCCCAGGACTAAGATAAACTATTTTAAATTGCATAAACATTATGAAATATAAATCATAACCTAAAATAAAATAGGAAATCAATTATGGTTCTAAGGTTTAAAGTGTTACGCATCGGGAAACATACCTTAAAATGGAAATATGACACCTTTAACAAATAAGGTGTGGACTCAAGATGTGCTCAATGAGACCCATAAATCCAATCCCAAATGAAAAAATAATTTCCAATACCTAAATTACATCAACCATGGGCCCTAGGAAATATGAATAAGGGAAAATAGGGATAAAAGTAATAAAATAAAGAAGATGGGCAATAAACATTGAACAATAAACATGTAAAAACCATGAAACAAGGTGAAAATTGGAGGGATCCAAACAGAGGGATCCTCTTTGGTTTTATTGTGTAACTATGGAGAAATTGGGATCAAGTGTGGTTAATCATTGGAGGTTAGTTTTGGAATTTAATAGTTTTTTAAAAATAATTAATTTAATGGTCTAGGAACATGATTTCAAGTAAAAATATCCCACCATGAGCCCCTCATTAGACCCACTGGGAATACCTCATAGTTGGGAGGCATGGTTAGGGAAAATGTGTGCCTACATTGAAAATAACCACTAATAAAGAATTTTTGGTTTCATATTATTTCATCATTTTTGTTACTAAATAAGAACTGATCATTCTTATAGTACTAAAATGTAAAAAATATAAATAATTTAATGAAATTTCAACACATAATTCTAGGAAACAAATTAAAATAAATAAATAAATGAAATAAAAGGGAAATAGAAAATAATGTGTGGGAAAAATCACCCCACATTTACATTTTTTTATTTATAAATTTATAAAAGAATTTAGAATAGTGAAACTGAAATGAAATTTAACAACGAGAGATAAATACTGGAGGACAAAACTCTTGAACTATGTAACTAAAGGAGACCTCAATTAGGATACCTCTAAAAATACACAAAAAAATACAAAATTCCTAAGACCCAGCAAATCCAATACAAAAATGATTAATTATTAAGTAGAAAATAACAAATCAATACCAATAACATGTCTCCCCATCAATTAATGATCACAATGTCGTCTTGGGACA
This sequence comes from Viscum album, assembly GCA_963277665.1. Taxonomy (NCBI): domain Eukaryota; kingdom Viridiplantae; phylum Streptophyta; class Magnoliopsida; order Santalales; family Viscaceae; genus Viscum; species Viscum album. Next base: position 1,358,607,415 of record OY728162.1, on the reverse strand, counting down.
ATCAAAACCAAGATGTCGCAAGGAAAATAACTATAAGGCTCTATATATCCCCCTATCAAGATTTCAAATATTTTTCAATCAATCAAATGGTATATCAAAACAACAAACAAAAACAATCATTAAATTATCTAAAATATCACATACATAGATCATTTTGAAAGAAAATAATAGGAACTCATATACTGCTAACATAAATCAAATGAATAAGGAAGTGTAACACCATTAAAAATCACCATTAACCTACAATATAGATACTAAAAGTGAAAAATCAACTCATAGAACTTATAAACTGAATCCATTGACTTAAAAAGGATTGGTCATTTGAATATCAACCCAAATAGTCAATGAATTCCCAGATTGATCATATTGATGTATACTAAGAAAATATTCCATGGAGAAATAAGACCTTCACGCATTACAAACATAAACAGGGTCATCAACCATAATGGTATAGATCTAGGAAATAAACTTCATCATCGTACACACACTAACCATATCCTTAGATGAATCTAGGATAGATGAGAACACTCTTAACCTATGGTATATATAATGGAATATTCCAAGAACCTATATTTTATCCTGTTTATAACCATTGACTTGATAGGAAGGAAATCGTTCATAAAAAGATGAATAAAATATTTGTCAAGAAAAATTATTCAAGGCTCAAACATTAAACCATATAATACCCTTACTTGAAGAACATCCCCAAAATCATCTAAACATTTTGGGGGGAACACTTTAAATAAAAAGGACTATCAAGAACAACCATATGAACAACTAATTCACCTAATTACCAAAAGTACTCCACTAAAAAATAATAATTCCAAAATATCCTTATATTGAAGCTTTTTGAAAGAGTTTGTAAAATGAAAAATAAAATTTAATACCATAAAAATAAATATTTAATATTTTTAAAACTTTAATAGTTCCACTTTAAAATAAATTTAATTTCTCCTAACATTAATCTGAATTCAATTATTTTGAGAATATTTATTTATAAATAAAGAAACTAATACATTGTTATTAAAAACTAATATTTCTATTAAAATCACCAATAAAACTATACTATATTTAAAATCCATTCTATATGAGGTTCTAAACACAATTCATTAGTTTCAAAATCAAAAAATACAGCTAAAAATAATATTAAAATTTAAGAATTCATTTATAGAAATCATTTTGAAATTATAAAACAAGTAAATCATTTCTAATAATTTAAGAAATATTTATTATTTTGAAAACATGGCATTTATAATTTAAATGAATCATTAAAAACACAAATCATTGATAAGATAAAACTAAATAAAATTAAATACTCATTAAAACATGTGTTAATTTGTTTTCCAAATATTAACGAATAATTACCAATACTTGCCCAAAAGAAAAAGGGTCCAACAAAATGTCTATATAGGGGTTAGTGAAACTTGTTGAAATATGTGTATATCATGTACCAATCAATGAGTTCTTCTTAGAACCATGGTCACAACCTCTGCGTGATTTACCAAACCATGGGAGCTAAATGTGATCCCCTAGTTCAAATCGCATTTTCACCCCAAACCATAGGAAACCTCTAAACTACCCACATAATATTTTTATGTTTCCAAACAATATCATTTTATAATAAAATAAATCACAAAAAATGTGGACAATTCTCCAAATCATGAATCATAAATCAATAACTCATGGTATCATGAGGATCTCGCTGGTAAAGAGCTTGTTAGGCTCTCATTACACTTAACCATCAAGTTTTGACATTTATATATCCCGTATACTCTTACCTTCCAAATAAAAAAATGATTTTATGAAAATATTATGTCATGAACCATCCTGAGATATCATGGCATGATACTCAATCTAGTTTATAGCAAGGCCTAAATTCAATTCTTGATCCCCATAGGATGGAAACTCGTTCAAGATAATCAGAGAATAACTATTTAAAAGATTTAACCAACCTAACAAAATTATATATTTAGATGATATCTTTCAGAAACCCATCATGACTAACCTATAACATAGAAATCGATAAAAATTGAAATCTAAGTGGTTAGAATAAGAAAGTAACGAAACAAAAAAAAACAAAAGACCAATCCACGTAAACATAAAAAATAAAATATATATCATACCAAAATTAAAATCGAAGATACATGTAATCCAAAATGGATAGTACATTCTGGATATAATGAAAAAAAGAAAAAAATAAAATACTAAAAAGGAACAATGATCACCTCATGACCCATATACATGGTTCAACATCATTTCTAGGTTCACACAATAAGAAACTAAATAAATAGATTATTATGGAGGATCCATCCGAATATATAAAAGAACCAGAAATATATAGGTATGAGCTAAAATACCAATAAGAATCTTACCCACATGAAATACATAATCATTAAATTTATAATCCAAATGTTCTATTTTTGAAATACACGTCTATAACTATTCTTCCCATTATCCTTGAAACAAATCATACTTTACCATCTTGTAAATTCAATTCATTCCAAAATCATTGTTTTCCCATTTAATCTAAAATTTGTCCTGAAAATATTTTATGGACAAAAAGATTTTTAATAGATGAAAACAATTTTAATGAAACTTTTTTATTATTCACATTTCAAAAATAAAGGATAAGTAACCTAAATTTTGAAATATCCCCCTTTTAGAGCATTTCTTATAATAAAATTATAATATAAGGTCATATCACATTTGACTAACTATCAAAAAACAACTTAAAAAACAATAACAGAAAAATAAATAAGAGAAATAATGATTGAATACAAATAGTAATATCATTTCTAAGATGAATAAAATTAAGTAATGGGAATTATAATAAATAATTGAAAATTAAATGAATAATTGGCATCATCATGGTATTTTTCTTATGTAAGGCCAAGGTAACCTAGGATCCTATCCCATATTAGTGACCAAACTAATTATAACCAACTACAGAAAATCACTAGGAAGAGTAATCACAAATCGTAGTAGACTATTCTAAAGTAATAAAGTGAATCACTGACCATATCCATCATTGTTTAGTTATTGTTGTGGTGTTTTCCAATGATCGGTATGACGCACCAAGCTTAGAGGTGATTTTCCTACCATTTCATACAAAAGCTCTTAGGTTCCCATGATCTATAGAAAAGTGGTTAGTGTAACTAGAATGTCAAAAAATATAACATCAATGACATGTAAAAACACCATTCACCTCCTCTCTCAGTACCCATTTTTCCAAACTACCTCTTTTCATAAAAACATGATGCATCTCATATGGTCATAAAACCCAAATAATAAGAAAAATAATGGTTCTCAATTCAATTATTTTCATTAAAATCCAATATGTTGTTTTATATAAATTGGAGAAAATAAAGCCATAAAATTCCTTTATGGTTTTTCTAAATGACCCTGTAATATTTAAACCAATAATTATAATATAAAAATATATTATTTAGAAAGAAATAGGGTTCAATATAAGAAAAAAATGCTTTTTGCCCATGATAAAACTCAATTTTATGACAATCACATCAAAACACATAAAAAAATTCAAAAATCATTTAAAATGTTACTAAAATCACAAATATAGTTTAACCAAACACTATGAATCGTAATGGAATATTCAACGAACACAGAACACTTCAAAAATCCATTATTTAATTTGAAAAAAATAGAATTATTAAGTTGTTTCCTATTGAAAACCATTCAAAATTATTTAACATTATTAAATATCATTTTTAATTCTAAAATTACTTTAAAAAGTCATTGAGACATTTCATAAAACACATAGTTGGATTTATAAATCATATTCAACTACACATGGATTAAATGAAATTAAAATCCCATTTGAAAATCTTCAAAACCAACAAGACAGATTTAGAATTTTTTACATTTCATATCTTTTAATTACATTAAAACATAACATCAAATTAATTTGGAAATAAAGTTAGGTTCTTAACATTAATGGATTACCCATGGATGAAACTACATTTAAAATTTGTAAACTATTGTAATTGAAGAAAAATGAAAGAAAAGTCCTTATAGTGAGCTCCATAACCCTTAGACATAAAAGCCCATAGGCTTAAATAAAATAAAACAATTTGGGTCTGGATACCATGACACATATGTGTGAATATTGATTTAGAATAATCAGGACATGAAAGGAAGGATAAGATCCCTAACCTTTGATTAATCATCTTGGAACCAATAGAAAATGTCAATAATTGATGGAGGAAAGGAAGTATCCATATTGATGGATCCTTGTTGGATGCAACCCTTGTTTGGGGAGAAAATGGTGCTTAAGTTGGGTCAAATAAGGTGAGGGTAGTCTAGGGTTGTCAAATTGTTTAAACAAAACCAGATCACATTGATTGGATTCATGGTTTACTAAAATTCCAGCCAACCATGCGCGAATCCCTAGACACACCTGGAAAGTAACATAGCTGTGACACATATTTAAGTAAGCTGTATGCTAATCCTACAAATCACCACTGATAAAGAATTATAGTTTTTTCACAGTTTCATTAAATTTGGATCTAACCAGGGGTGTATCCCTCCAAAAAAAATTGAAAAAATCAAGAAAAACCCTTTCATACTTTAAATAAACTAATGAAAATAAATTTATAAATGACATAATAGAGAAATAAAAAGTCATTGTGTGACATGAAGATAAAAATATATTCATATTTAATTGAAATACTGAAAATATAATCAAATAAATAGAAAACTTTCAGGAATACTATTGAGGGGTTCGATTTTATGCATCGCTATAGAGTGAAAAAATCAAAACACCCTGTAAACATCAAAACATTGGTCAATTATTTGACCTAACTATGGTTTCAATAATCATACACCCTTAAATAATAATGGTTGTGATCCAAATTGTTAAGTAATTACCTATCCATGATTTCATTTAGTTTTCCATAAATTAATCCCCCCTTATTTAGTGATTTAAATAGTTAAAAGTAAGAAATTTAAGTCACAACACAATCCAAACACAACTCATAAAAGTAAACTCACACTACTGGTAAAATACCATATACCAACGGTTCCAAACCATTGGTATAGGCCCTAAAATAGTTACTATAGGCTATACCAATGGTTAGGAGGACCATTGCCAAGTAAGCCGTGAAAATAGGTCTATACCAATGGTTTTGGGAAAACTGTTGGTATAAGTAATATGAAAATCAATACCAACGGTTTTCAAAACAGTTGGTTTATGTATTTAAAAAAAAAATTCGGTGGGATTTGATCCCAGGACCTCTAGTTTATAATTTAATGACTTAACCACTAACCTAACATGACTTTTGTGAACATAATTTCATAAATATATATATGTATTGTCATAAGTATTTTAAATTTTGATTTATATAATCTTCACGATAAGAGGATTCAATAAAAAATCTAAGGACCTATACCAACGGTTTTGAGAACTGTTGGTATAGGTCCTTGGATTTTGGGACCTATACCAACGGTTTGGCCAAAACTGTTGGTATAGGGGGGACCTATACCAACGGTTTGGCCAAACTGTTGGTATAGGGTCTCTATAATGTACCTATACCAACGGTTTGGACAAAACCGTTCGTATAGGTCCTCTATAATGGACCTATACCAACGTTTTGTCCAAAACCATTCGTATAGGTCCATATACGTGACCTATACCAGTGGTTTTGGACAAACAGTTGGTATAGGTCCAATTTAATGAACTATACCAACGGTTTGGCCAAAACCGTTGGTAAAAGTCATATTTCCAGTTATGCCAATTAAATATTCATAATCATGTTCAAAATAGTATCATCCCTAAAATATACACCATGTAAAATAAAATAAATATCCAAAAAACATATATTTATTGATTATAGATGATAAAAATTCAAAACAGAAGTAAACTATTAGAACCATTTAGGTCCAAAATTAGTATATATATCCAAACTAATAATCTATTGACAGTAACTAGAATCCACCATAAAATAAATCCTTAGACACTACCCTAAGGTTAGTGTGGAGAGAAAAGCCTCCAATAATCCTCCTTATATCCATAATTTCAATTCCTACTCAAATCCCCTCCTTAATACTTTTCAAAAATCAGTTCAAATAGTTTTGGTGTTGGTAAAGCATTCATGGACAAAATCAATGGTCTGGGGGTGGTGCATGAGACTATGTATTTCCATATATAGTGTAACAACCTATACTTTTGAAATATGAAAATTTACAACATTAAATACAAGTTATCCATATTTATGTATAATAAAAAATGAAACAATAAAATACCTTATTTTATTACATCAAAATAAAACATTACATATGAATAATAAATATACACTATAAAATTAAAAATACTATAATGTGATGATATACACATGGAAATAATAAAACCAAAACATTAAATTTTTGTTTATCATGGTTTACTAGAATTTTCATATCTATGAAAAACACTGCCAAAATAATATATTCTATTAGAAACAAGATTGGTATTTTTAAATTGAAATAAAAATAACATTTATAGAAAATTGAGTGGATGAATATAAAATAATATAATAGATATCTATAAAACGAAATGTAAATATAAGACCATTGGAAAAGAAGATGGCAATTAGGGAAAATTAATAATAGTTTAAATGGTTATACAATTAATAATATCAGAGAAATTTCAAAAAAAATAACTTTTAAATAAGTAATATAAATTATTATAGATATTATAACATTAATATCACTTCTCAAATCATATAAATTAAAATAAAAATTACTATTATTTTAAAAAATGTTTGTTTAAACTTATTTATAAAAAATATTATTTTTTATTTTCAAAATTTGTTATTTCATTTTAAAATATTTTATATCCAAATGATATATAACAATTTATTATCAATAATTAAAAATTATAAATTATAACAAGAAGAAATGTAATTACTCATGCTAAAAGAAATTGTTTTAATTTGATATGAAATTGTTTTTTTAAATTATATAAATTTATTTAAAAATAAATATTTAGAATACGAATATGATCAAATGGATTTCATTTTTCTAATAATCAAGTTTTATTATTTGGCGGTGAAAGTTTTTATTTTTTGAAAAAAAACTGAATAGTGATAATTTATTTTTTTATGAATATTGTATGTTTTATCACCTCGTCATTATAAAAATATGAATAAAAAATTATATAAAATTTTTCAGGAATCAATATGAGTTTAATGAATAAAAAAATTTATTTTATAATTATATACTTAATTTCATAACCAGAAAAACAATTATTGATTCATAAATTATATTCTTTAAAAATTTAAAAATATATTTCATTCTTTACATTGTACAAAATATTTATATGATTCATTTCTGATTTTGGAGTTTTAAAAAAACATATATATTATAATCCTAAGCCAACAAAATTTATAATAATCAAATTTATTCATTGTCTGTGGTCTAAATAATAAATTAATATATATTTTATTCTAAAATACACCTCCCTTTGGTTATGTAAACCCACTCTTCCTCCCCGTTATCATTAATTAAAAAACACATTACATTGAATAATATCTACCCAAATCCATATGTAAAATCTCTTATATTCATCTATAATCCGATAGTGTAACCAAATTTCCCTCCCCCAAATGATTTATGCTCTATCCAACATAGACGAGCAAAGGTGAAAAGTAAGTTTTTCAAAACTAATTCTCATTAAAACTCACTTATTAACCCATATATAACATAAATAACAATTAAAAGTGACATAAATGATATTATCTTTATCAAAATATAATATTTTTATAAAATTAAATTTTTATTGGTTATTATCATCATTTTATACTCTCTTGAATACATTGTTCACCTGTGGTAGCTTTGTACTAACTAAGTGAATGATGATGTTTTATTTTTCACATTTCCCTTTCAAATATATTATTAAAAATTAATTAATTATTTAATATGATACTTATAATAATATAATTAAATTATAATGATTTTTAATCATAAAATAAAAATAGTAATAATGATATTAAAAGTAAACCATCAAATACATATTTAAGCATCTCAAACAATATTATTGTGGAAGTTTTTCTAAATTATAACTACTGGTTAAACACTGAACTACTCCACTTGTGTAATTACATGAAATATATAAATTGACACTTATAGATCTTTTTGTACCATTTTATAGTGTCCTTTTAAAATTACCTATATGTAGAATAATTTTTAAAAATAAAAACTAAAAAACTTCAAAATGGTCAATCTCAATAATATTGTTTTAATAAATTATAAAATCATGTTAAACTTTGATATAGGGTTAAAATAATTATGAAATAGGTACATTATAAAATAATTAAATAACATAAATTGATACAGTAGATGGTTTTTGGAGTATCTTAAGCATGTTGGAAATTGTGCTTAAGATTCCTTCCCACTATTTTTGGTTTTATAGTAATGTTCAGCATCATTTTCTTACACATGCTCTATTGTACTATTTACTATTTCTATAATTAATCAATTAGTTAATTTATTGGTCTCTTTCATACCTTTTTCTATGATATTCACGTCTTTCTATATCCCTTTATTATATTTTCATTAATTTAAAACCTAAAAAAGGAACATTTTCTTTCCTTCTTCATTTTCGTGTTCCTCTACATATATATTAATTTATTTCTATGATTTCCTAAAACCCATCACATTTTTAAAAACTTTAAATTAATTTATTTACCATTTTCTGTAAATTCATTGATTTATTAGTTTTAATGATTTTTTACATTTTCTTAATGGTTCTATAAAAGTATTTCATCTCATAAATTCATCTTCATATTTTCATATAACGTTTCTTCACATTGAGATCTATTTTCATGAATCATGATTATTTTATTGATAATGAATATCCAAGATGTCTTAATCCATTGTAATATTGGGATCTTATGTGATACCTTATTGAATAAATATTTACGGATTTATTACATTACTCTTTTCATTTTAATGTTGTTTTTTTAATATTTATAATTTATATATATTTCTTTTATGTGTAGCACATATTTTCATGAAATTTTATGAAGATGGATGGGCCTGAGTTATATGTCCCCCAATTGTTTGGGTAATTTTTATATCTCCTCATATCCTAATGTATGGAAATTTGATGATTTTATCTATTAATATTGTTGTAATTTAATTGAGGTGAGTGTTGGCCTATATTTATATTTTCTTGACGGTGATCTATGATCTATGAATATATTGTATTTGTGGTATGTCATGAAATATTTATATGATTATGTGCCTTATATTTGTTTCACATTTTAAAAATTCTCATGATTTCTATATTTCTATGATATTTTTTCTCTTCTACCATGTTTCCGTGTGACAATTTATTGTACATTTTTTAATAAAATTATATTATTATGGAATTTAATGATATCTCACCCCATTGTTATCCAATTTTACACACTTTCTGGGGTTTATAGATGTCACATTTTTTTAATATATGTTCTCATGATATGTCATGAAGTAATAGGAGTTTGATGGGCTCTATAATAATTTTATGGTGATACAAGAAATGATTAAGTAGTTCTCCCAAAAAGTGTTATATTATGTTACTAATTTCCTAGAAGCACTAGAATTATATATTTATAAATATATTCTTCCTGTATTTTTTTAATATTAAGTAATATCATACATATGATATATATTCCATTATATAGAGGGGTTTTGGTCATGTATGTTATTAATGAATGGTCCTAATAATATACATGAGACCATACATTCCCCTTTATATTCATTTTTTATTCTCGCATTGTCTAAAATCTATGGGGCCCATTTTCTACCCCTGAAACACCAAAATAATTATTTCCCAAATATAATTTTATATCAAAAATCCTTTCTATAAATTTCATTTTATCTCTAATTTAATATAATGAGACATTTTATTATAGAAAAACACAAATATATATATTATTTGAAACCATATGAAATATAAATCACATAAAATATTTTAACATAATTTTGATATACCAGGGTTGTTAAAATAAAAAATAACTCTCTATGAGATACTGTAGGCCAAAAACAAGGAGTATTATTTTCTTATTATTTTGGTATAATTATTTAATTAAAACCTTTTATATAATCAATATGGTTTTGATGTGATCTTTTTTAAAGAAATATATCTCAATATTATGGAATTGAATGAAGCCTAAGGTATGTTAGTTATATTTCTTGGCTATAAAGGGATCATTCTAAAAAACAAAGAGAACATAAAAAAAATTCACCTCAGTCAGATGATTAATTTTTCCTTGTTTATTCATCCTCTTATAAAGCATATAGATTTTCCAATAAAAAAATAATTTTATGAAATATATTTTCAATTCAATTTTATGAGATCAATCCACATGTGACCAAAACCATTATTGAATACATTTTTATATGATATATAATAATTTGATATTAATAAAACCCCTAAAACCAATGACCAAAAATTCAATTTTATGAATGAATCATATAGTAGTATATTGAATGAAATACCAATACATGATGATGATTCAGATCAACCAACAGTTTCATTACACATAACCTCTAGTGGCCTAAAAAATAATCATTTAGTACGAGTTGTGGGTAATCATGTGAAAGGGACAAGAATTATATTTTCTATGATGAACCGGGTTAGACATCATACTTAATTTTCAAAACTTGAATAAAATAAAATAATGATACTATTATTTATAGAAATAGATTAATATCTATTAAAAATGAGTTAAATAAATTTAATAAAATTATTTTTTGGTAAGTATTTACCTTACTATTGATTCAAATTTGATAATGAAATGAAATATATGTATGTTATATAATTTGTTAAGAAAAAAAACAAACCAGTTTCACATGGTTTTTGTTGAGTGGAATCTATTGAATTTGAAGAAATATTTTCACTAGTATCAAAAGATGAATCCATAATAATCCTATTATCATAGGAATATTATTTTAATTTAAATATATATCACTTTTATATAATTTTTTTTAATGATTTCATTTTTAAAGAAAATTTAATAATGTATCATGTTTCTCCAAATAAACAAATTAAAAATCATGTTTTTAAACCTTTTGAAGGAATTCTTTGTTTAAAATATTATTTAAGAGATTGATATTGTAAAATAATAACTTTTATTTTAAAAAATGGGTTTTCTAATAAAAATTCATCTAATGTCTATTTATATAAATAAATTTGAAATATATTTTAATAATGAAAAACAATGTAAATGATATCATTGAAGTAGTTAAAAAAATTAAAACATTTTCATTTTCATTGATTATGAAAATTGAATTTTAAATGAGTTTAATGGTAGAGCTAAAAAATTTCCTTGGATTTCAAATCCGTACTTATAAAAATGATATTGTTTTTTAATAATGAATTTAAAGAAAAAGGTTTTAAAAAAATTAACTTATACAACACAAGGGAAGTGATTATCAAATGTATACTAATAGTAAATTAGACTTTAATGAAATTGGAAAGTTATATAAATAGTGTATTTATAGATATTTTATTGCGATTCATAGGATTCTTATTGTTGTTTAGAATTATATAACCTCTTTGGTATATAGATGTATTATATTTCAAGATGAATCTAAAAAACTATCACATTGGTGTAGTTAAAACAATCAAATACCATAAAATTTATTTGAAATTTGGAATGTTTTACTCTAAAGGTTATACCATTTAATTATTTAATTATTTATAAATTGAGAAAGGTGGTTTCAAATTATATAGATGAAACCACTCATGGTTGATGTCAATGTTTGGTATTGGTATTAGTATCTTGGTATAATAAGAAACAAAAACCAATTGTATTAAAAACTATTGAAGTTGTGTAAATTTCTTTCATAAGTAATAGTGCACAAATTTTATTGATTTAAAACATCATGACCGATCCTTTCCCAGGATATTTAGGAGTTTTTGATGATATTGAATGTCTCACTTGAATCATACTACTAATAGGCTATAACGTGGTGATTGTAACACCATGATACCATCTGTTAGGTATACCCTACCTTTTGATTATAGTTTCCCTTTTTCTTTAGGTGTATTTTAAGATTCTCAAGAATGGAGAGCCTTAGTAGGGTACAATGAATAAAATTTATGAATTTATATTTGTTTTAATTAATTTAGTCTTGGTATAAAGGTGTGAAGGGATTTTGAAGGCTCTTTTTGGTACCATAGAACCTTAACTTTTGGGTCATAGGATTTCCACAAGAAACAACCTAGAGAACTACTGGATAGGAACATTCATATAGTGAATATGTTACACATTGTGAATATTTTGTGGGGAAGATGTTCTTAATATATATAGGCTGTGAAAATATTTCATGGTGTGAAACCATTACACAATGTTAAAACATTGATTGGGATTTTATTTAATCTAAGGTGATGTCTTTTGGGAATATTTTTAATTAGCCATATTTCCTGTTGTAAAATGCATTCATGAAATGAATTTAGAGGTTTGAGATGTTTTAAATATGATACCTAGTTTATTCTTTATTCGTTTGGTGAAATGGATTCTCTCTTAGACCCTATGTTAATTTGAGATATTTTTTGGGATTTTACCTTTTTGAATCACTTCATTTGTTTATTGTTTCATTTAGTTGTTGCACAATATATCCTAGGTAATAAATAGTTATACATATTCATTTTCATTGGATGTAGAGGTGGAGTTGTATGTCTTTATGTTTTATATTCAATGTTTATTAGGGTTTTCTATCGATCATTTTCCATTTCTTTTAATGAATTTTCTTTTTATGGTCAATCCAGGGTTTGTGAATGTCCATTGTTGAAGGTGTGTAGATTTAAATCATTCATATGTTAGGTGGGTAAATATAGATTTTTTTAATTCATGAATTTATATAGGTTCTAGTTCATTCCATTGTATTGTCAATTGTAATGGTTTTTATTAGGTGAAAACAGTTTTAATTAAATTTGGTTGCATTTTTTGGAAATGCTATTGAATAAAAAACATGGCACATTGGGAACCATGGGTGTGTCTTGAATAGGCATAGTTGTCCCTGTGTGTGTTGTACCACTTGGAGATACATTTGTGATATCAAATGTCTAAGTCAACACTCAATATCTGCTAAAACAAACTAAGGCTTGTTTTAGAATTCTTTAATTTCTAGTACGTATTCCCGTAGTCATGGACCCAAATGTTTTAATTTTTATTTTATACCTAGTTTATCACATGACGGTTTATTTCATGGATATTTTTTCACATGTTTAATTTTTATATTTCTCATTTTTACCTGATATATTCATAGAATTAGGTAATTTTGTATGAATTTATGGAAACAAATTAAATGTTTAAAAAGTTTTTTATGAAAATTATTTATAAACTAGTTATAGATTTAAAGATAGAACTTGTGTATTCTGGATATTAGAACATGTATATATTATTTAGTGTTATCTTATTGGGGTCTCTAATAATACCCTACATTTCCTTTTGGTTTGTTATAAACCATTTTGGGAGGATTCTGTGAAAGGGAAGGGAATCATGTAGAATTAAAGGTCCTAATATAATTTTTTCCTTCATAAATGGATGGTTTGAAGGTGACGTTTGGCCACATTGAGACTAGTGGGTCTTATCCTTTCATTATATTCTATTTTATCTTGTTATCTTTGATTTTATAGATCTTTTTTTATATATTTCTTCTACACTGTAATATGGTTGTATGTGTTGTTTTGGTTTTATTAACAACTTGTTTCTACTATCTTTGTTTTACCTAACCGTGTGTCAGACCACCTCGGGTGATTTTCCGAGTTGATTTGTTATAAATTGTTATAAGAAGGATACTCATCTGTAACCATTTTAAAACATCCAGTACCTCCACCAAAACAACCAAGCATCTCACAAGATAGTAAATTATCCCATTACCCTCCTTCCTTCCAATAGAGTTATCCCTGTACTTAATCCTCATAAATGTAAACTAGAAAAATTTCCCTTCAAAGTTGTCCATTAACATTTTCACTATAGAGACCGTATGGTTCCATCTACACTGTACAGTTTGAGTCCCCCTTCTTCTAATGGTCTCAAAAATATGTCCCCGTGACACCCAGTGGTGTCCCCTAATTTGGTTCATATCCCAAATGAAGGTACACATGATTTTCTACAGATTATTAAAATTTCCCTATAGATATTTTATTTTCGAAATTATATTATTTAGTATGGAATATGATACATTATTAGCCAGATTTTTCTACAGCTTAATGATGGAATATTATTTTTCCAAATTCAAATTCATTTGATTATCCAGTGTATGATGTCTTCAAAAAACACCTTCTTAATCCTCCCCTATAAAATTGATGAACCATGATATTTCATTGGGAGGAATCATTTTTACATGCCAATACTATCCTGAATGAATTTACAAATCCTTCTAAAACATTTCTTGTAAAAATAAACACATCTGTTTCCATAATTGATTAGTTGTCCACTATGATTACCATATTATTCAATGATCTTAATGAAGCATCTGGCAGAACTCAACTAATCATTCTTAAAGAAAAGAATGTCATCACCAATCACCATTTGAGACATGATACTGTCTTTGTTCATATTTCTATGAGTCTTTAACCTTCCATAAACATTGCCTACAATGATGTTTCTTATGATATCCTCCCAAGAAATGATAAATATGTTTGGGGAAAAATTGTATCTTTTACTTAAGCATAACACTATCTTAATGAAGCTGATGAATTTCCCCATTCATAGAAATAGAAATACAAGTCCAAGAAAATCACCTAAATCTTGGACCACATACCCATTATCTGAAACCAAATTCCCTCATGAACCTAAAAATAAAAATCTAATCTGATCAATCATACGCTTCATTTATATTAACAATGATCATCATGTTGGAGACAATAGTTTTCTTATTACTGTTTTCAACTATTTTATTCCAACCCCAATAACTCCTTCTATACTCTATCCCTTCACAAAATTGTGGTGTTATTCAGACATCAGTCTAGAAATAAAAAGACTTAGTCATCTATTGATGAGGAAACCAATGATTTTATATGCAATGTTAGAGAGGCAGATGGCTCTGTAATGGATGAGAGAAGAAAACTCTTTAGATTTTGGGATGAGAATAACTTTTTAAGTCCACATATCACTGGTAAGTTACCCACCACTAACGTAAAATTAAATATCTTCCGCAATCATCCATTTAATAATCTCTCATGCAGCCATAAAAGACCCTAGAAAGACGTTTTTCTCCAGGGAACTATTTTGGTTCATACTAAAAAGTGATTCACTGACATCCTCCTCCTCCGAGGTAGCTTCTAAGATTTCATATCTATGCGTCCATCACCATGGGAATACAATCTGAAATCATGTTCTCACCATTACCCCCATTTAGTCTTCCGCCACTAGTTTTTCTCACCAATTTCTAGTATCCCATGAAAATGATCCATAGCCATCCTTCATGAAACCTCGATGTCTAATGTGAAATTAACATAATATATTTTTAAATAGATCTGTTGAGTTTCATTATTCTCATTTATGCATGCTTTAAAAAATGTGGGTTTCTTGTCACCCTCCCTATGAAACATGGGCCTTGATTTTCCCTACACACCCTTTTGAACTCAAACATATTCTCTTTTAGAATATTTTTTTCATCAACCATTAACACAAAAAATCATCATCCCACCTTTCCTGGAGCCTCTATTATAACCTTTAAATTTTATTCTCAAGTCTACCCTGGTAAGAAAAGAAGAATGTTCTACTCAATGACCACTCTTTAATGTCCCTTTTTATGTATTGGTGGTAGTCCACTAAAAATATCCCTGAAGTGCATGCCTTATGTTGTTCCCATGAATCGCTAACCATATCTTGAGAACAATCTGTTCTGATCAAGCTAGATGAGAAGAAAAACCTTTTAACCAATCTATCATCTTTATTAAGTTGCACCAATATTATAGAAAGACTTGAATGTTACCTTGTGATATTAGAAACCACTTCTTGGGAAATGTTGTCAATACCTTGTACGTTTGGGAGACAGTGTCCTAGTTGACACGATATCTAAATGCTTACATAGATATACAAAAATGGGTGGACACTTCTCTAGCTCTGGAATGGGTGACAATTCCACTTCCAATCAGAGACAAATGTGCCTTCATGTAATTATAATTTTTATCATCTATAGAAGCCAAACCTAACACCTCTTCCGATCCACACCTCAGTCCTACGTGGCAGGCCTACCAAAAAATCCATGTTGGACAACATGTCCCCCAATAAAACGGAGGTCAGGAACAACAAATCCACAAAGGGCATCCCATCTTCTCTATCCACCCCTACCACCATGTCCTCGAATAACACCAGAGCCTTCGACTTCCCTATAAATACCAAAGAGTTTTCGTTAGAATGATCCCCACAATGAGACTCAAAATAAGGACTTGAAAAAATCTCTTCATCAGAAGAGAAAAGAAAGGGTAAATCTGGAGGGCCTCTTATTTGGATAGAAGAATATGGAGAATAATCCCACACCACACCAGGAGAAGGTCGCATAACAGCACCCAAGAAGCCTTGTTGTTGGTATACAGGTGAAGACATCAAATAAGGGAAGAGGAGCAAAACTGCCACTGGGGCACCTCCATTAGAAGGTTCATATAATGTGTGAAAAAATTTTATGAGGACAATAAGATCTAGAAAAACACAATGGAAAAGTGTTTTGACAAACCATGGGTATGTGGGGAGCATGAATCGAATTTGACAATCCTTCATTGCTGACCGACACACTCCCAATGCCTAGAAAAGGAGATTGGTTCACTGATGATGACTGTACAACTACCCCAGACTTGGTCTCCTCAACCGACAAACATCGAGAGTCCTCATACTCATTTAACATTGGAAAAACCATCGAACCAACTAGAAAGACACTTGAACTCCACCATCTACAAATTTCAAATTTTCACTGCATCAATTACTAAATATATAACATCGAATCATCACATTATCAAAATCAACATTAAAATAATGAATGCGATAAATCCTAGAAAAATTCCTTCATTAACATTCAAAATCAATTTATTCGTCGATGAAATTCTTTATTTATGGGTTTCTTTGAGATAATAGAGTGAAGGAAAAAGAATAATAAATCTATATATATCAACATTAACTTGATAATAATTAAAGCCGACAACAAAAAAGATCAATCAAAGCCTCAAATATAGCACCCAAAACCACCCATACAACCCCCTAAATGTAGAATAGTAAATTTATGATCGATTAAGAAAGTTAAACAAGGGTTTTAGGTAGTTTAATATCAAATTTTAATATTTTATTTTATGTGTATAGAATATAAAAGTTTATTAAACCATGGTGTACAGATGTAACCCTTGTTGCCATAAATATTTATAGAATAAATGGTATTATTCTGCATGAATCCATGGATTATACAATATCCACTGCCTAGAGATTCATTAGTGATGCGTTTTTTTACAATTCACATAATTTGTGCATCCCACCATACTTATCTCGTCATCTTGGATTATATAAAAAAATGTACCTCAATTGAAACCCCTATTATGGGCCAAATGGTGAACTCAAAATTAACTTTATAAAAAATTAATATACAATTTAATTATTAAAATATCAATAAAAAATGAAATACCCCCGTTTAAATCAAGAAAGTGAATGAAATTTTTTTAGATCTCTATATTATATAACCATTAAAAGGTATTCATCATTGAAAATCCAAAACATATATATTTAAAAAATTTGATCACTAAAAACTCAATAAATAATAATAGATACCTATAAATCTTATTCCATTCTTGAAAATATTATGTTTGTCACTGTAAAATAAAACACAATAATTTAAATATCAAAATTCCAAAAATCACTAAATTACTACATGAAAAATAAAGATTAAAAAAATAATATTGAATTTTCATTTATGACACTAAATTCCAATTTCACACATCGAAACAATTAGTTCTACATTGAAAACATACTAATGTTATAACATATATAAGAAAAATCATATTTTGTTGATCTTAAGTCACCATTAGACCTTTGATGGACATCACATCTGGATAAATATCGTGCTCACACCAATCAATAACATAAGAATCATCATGAAGGTACTTATAAATCTATTACAAATGAAAATCATCATGAAATCACACAAACAAGTGTGAATGGTTTAACTAACACACTACTTCACGTATACACTCCAACAACATTAAATATATTATGAACCTGAATGAAACCATATTACCACTTCTAAAATTTTGTGATACACAATGGGAAAAAATTTCATGAACAAATGACAAAAAATATAAAAAAAATGGTAACCTCCTTTGGATATAATGTAATTTTTTTTCAACTGTACATCATCTTCATCTTCTCTTGAATCATCTACCATTATCAATCATTTCTTATAACAAATATAGTACATGGATTTTTGAGCCACCAAAATGAACCTATTAAGAGGTGATCAGAATTTTAATCCATGAAATGCCTAAAGAGGTTCTATACCATTGTATGAGTGATAATTATTATCATAGGATATCAAAAACACTGATAAATGATCCACCCAATATCCTCTAAAATCTATAAAATCACATTACCCACCAAATTTGATTTCATCTTCTTTGTTTGACTATAAATTTGGGGGTGGAATGTTTTACTAGGGATAAAATGCATTCCAGAATAATGTTATAATCCCATCCACATCGATGATCTAAACCAAGTATAATGACATGAGATGATGTTCTAGTTGAATCTGTGTATCATTACTAACTCCTCATTATGAATTCACTTCAATTAATTAATTGGTATTGATTCATTTATTTTTAAAAAGTTATATGTCATCATACATCTATCAATAATGAACCATATATCATAATGTACTCTCAATGAATAAGGTAGTACATTAATAAATCCATGTAGATCTCCTCTCACGACTGTATAGATAATTTATGGGTTGTAACAAACATATTGGAACATGATATTCAACATTCTCATGTTGTAATATATGAAACTTTTATATAAAATCAAATATCAATTTCCCCATTTGAATCTAGTAAACGATTTTATTTATACAATCCCATTCTTCCTTAATCCAACCATTAAAAGCATCTTTGTTAACTACCCAGTTACTTTACACCTAAAATTCATAGTCTCCCACCCGAGACACTTTTACATGCTAAAATAAGGGTGAATTTTCTATCATCTAATATAACAAACCTTCACCAATAACCAAATCATTTTATAAATAAAATGTTTAATGAAATGTTATCATATTCCATTCATCACCATTTTCAAAGAAATATCACAATAGGTGTTTTTAATTAATTTACAATACCCAAATTATCTTTTCCCTGATTATATGTAATATAAAAATTATAATCCTATTTTAATTTCACCGATCTTCATTGTGAATATAATAAATCGTTATATAATGCATTTATGTCTCCATGGTATTATAGTACATAAAATAGTACTAATATCAATTTCATGGTAGTGATGTTACACTAATGAAATCATAAATACATAGAATCATAAGATATAACTTCATTATATTTCATAAATTTGAAACCCAATCCATGTTGATAGGAGTGGTAATATACTTCATACATAACTCTTTCCACATGAAAATTAATATTAGGGACATTAATCAAATTTCCCTTAAATAACTCAAAAGTGGTATAACAATAATTTGTATAGAAAAAACCACGATCATTCTTAGTTTTAAATTTTAACAGAATTTTAACCCAGTAAAATCAGGACCCAAACCTCTTATAATAACCATTTAAATTAATAAAAAACTACATGACTATAACATATTATTTTGTAATACCCAAAAAACAACAGCCATGATCTTTGATGGATTCACATTGATACCCAACTGGGAGATAAAATAACCAACTAAATAATATCTAATGTCAAGAAAATAAGAAAATGTCATCTTCTCTTACACCAAGTATTGGTGAAGAATTCATAAAACTATTCTATTATTTTATACATTCAATTTCTCTGAATTTTAATCAACTAAATAAAAATATTAAATAACTTCATAAGTTTATCAACATATTGATGCAATGTCTAATATATCATACTTAAGAATTTTTTATTTACTTTATAACTCTAAAGGGAAACATTATAACCTCAATAATATCTTATTAAAATCATTATGTGGTTTTTATAATATCCCCCTCTATCACCCTAATTTGATTATTCCCAATCTGAAAATATATCATTAAAAACAAGTTATATCATTTAAAATGATAAAATAATTAATCAGTCCTTGGTAATGGAAGTTGGTACTTCAAAAAAACTTAGTTTAAACACCTATAATTGAAATATAACCTCCATATTCTATTAGTGTTCGAAAAAAATAGAACTATGTCTACCCATAGTGACACACTAGACTAAATGAAACTTTCCTATATGAAATCATCAATCAAGACAAAAAAAATCTTATTTATTAATAAGAATAATTTAATATGGTTATATAAATATTGGATAAAATTAGATGTAATTATACACCAAATTATATTTCATGATGAGGAGGTAATCCTATCACTTCCTAGGGAAAAACATCATCCAAATCTTCCACAATCCTTTGATATTTCACTATTTTAACTATGATGAAAAAAATATCAAACTAGAAATTTGTGATTTTATAGGACTTATATATCCATAATCTATCTGATGATCCCACATTCCAAGGAAAATCACATGGTCAACTTCAATGTAAATAAAAATGACCAGTCATTGATATATTTATGTTTATGCTCATATAGAGTATAACTAATTCATTCCAAGAGTGAAATCATATGGTTGTATTTATAATAAGACAAATTCCAAAGTCTTTTGATATTTCTCTTCCACTAGTTCACATCCATTGTATATGTTTTTCAACCAAGACTAACCTTTGAAAAGTGTAGATAAACTTCACGGTTTATGAAGACTCTCCCCCATGAGCCACAATAAATAAACTAAAGTAGGAGTGATAAATTAATGGAAGTCACTGATGTCTATCAATATATAAGATAATGTATAATAAAGGTAGATGATACCTTGGATAAAATATGGTCCCTCTTGGGTTGGTAACCCTACAGAATGAAATTTCCCATGTCCTAATCCTTTCTTTATTTCGCTGGATTTTCAACACCCTGTTGTCTCATATATACAAATAAGTCAAAAGGGAGATTAATAGATCATGTATAGATAAATCCTACAACACCCTGCATTGATGGTCCTAGTTATCATCAAAAATGTTATTGAAAGTATTCTCAATGAGGTAATTTCCACTATGGAGGAATCAAAAAAACTTTATATCACCTACTGTTACACTAATATACCTTCATTGACTAACATGATAAGAAAGGCCTAAAATATAACGACATCTATTACCACAACCTAGATAAAATAAGATATATGAATTTAAAACAAAGGTTAGGTGTAATACATAAGATATTATTGATATAAATTCACATAATTTTAATATAAATGACATATTATAAATAAAAGTTATCAATTTATTAATTCTACTATAACTAATGACAAAAAATATGACAAATCAGTAAATGATGTATAATTTTGATATCTCATGGATCATATTTCCAAATAAATCAAAATTTTAAAAAAGGAATAATATAAAAAAAGAATAATTCAATTTACGTAATCAAAATATTGAATGAACTAAGAAGGATAAGTGTTATTTAATGGGTTTTTTAAAATAAACTTATAGAAAGTGAATATGTTTTTTTCATGACCTTTAGGGATCGTGAAAGTTGGGAATCATGAAAATTGGGAATTGATACAATATTCCATTATGACCATTGATAAACATTACTATTGGTAGTGTTACCTTTAGAAAGTAGTCAGTATAATTATTTTATATTAAGCGTAATGAAGAAGGATAATTAATCTAGAATGGATAAATCATGATATCAACCAACAGGTAAATTCCTTATGGATCTCATTTATTAGAACATAGTAACAAGGACACATCATAGGTGTTCACCCCTAACCTAGTCCATGTAGAACATCAATAATTTTGGTTTGAGCATAACCATCTGAGTGACTTGTTCAGGTTTGTGGAAATCACTACCAAATAAAGGAGGTCTTTACAATACCATGAAATTACCAAAATTGCACACCTTACCCATAGGGATTGTTATGGTGAGATAATGGGTTATGTATCTGTTTTCGATGCTTTTTCAGGAGCACGCGCATCCGTCCATTTTTGGGACGAAGTGGATGCACTTGTTGTGGCCCCATAATCTCTCTTTCCAAAGGCAGGCGACATCTGTCACTTTTTCAGGTATGTTTGCTCCTTAATCGAAATAGGATGATGGGATGTCGGTTTATTCTTCCATGGATTCCTCCTCAGAACAAGTCACAATGTCCGGGTCTCCCTTATAGACTAATATTTTGTTCATGAAACTCTTACCAGTGCCATGTCTTCATCGATTCTGGTTAATTACATTGCTCCTATCTGGACATTCCAAGTGGTATGGTCATGACATCAAGCTTCAGTCATGGGTGTTGTCATGTTGGACATCACCAGTGTGTTTGGATGTGGGAACACTGGTGTGTCTGGGTTTCTTCAAATTATTATAGGGATTCTCGATGGTACAAAATCCTGATGCATTCCACATCTAATGTAGAGAATTATATGTCATTGGCATGTATCTGAGGTTTTCCTCAACTTATAATGTTTAAAAAAAGGTATGATGTATTTTTAGCATCTTTTAGAGACTGATTTGACTGATCAGAACACTGATGTTGGGGATAACACATGGTTAGTTACCCAGTTACTACTAGGAGCAGTGATGAGGTGAATTGGCATGATATCACTGGGATGTGGTGGCCTGGGTAAGAATCAGGATGGATGATGGGTAACTAAATGAAGTGGTGGGGAAACTAGATGGGGTTGTCTCAAGGGTGATAGTGATGTTGGGATTGATACTCAAAGAGACATTCTACGTATCCCCGTAGTAGGTAATCTATGTCAGCGGGATGGGGGTATAGAATCAGGGTGTGCGCAGAAGATAGAGAATCGTTGATATGTTGGGGGTTACGCATGGTTAACAGACCGAGGATTGTCTTACGCCACTGGGACAGAACAGCAATATGATTCCCAATAGAAGGGACGTCAGCGGATTACCGCTTGTTTTGGGTAGACAACGGCTTACCACTGACATGGAATCACAATGGCTTACTGCTGTGGGAGGTCCACAATGTCTTGCGGTTGGGTAGGGTCATAAGGGCTTACTGTTGGATGGGGTAACAACAGCTTACCACTGGATGGGGTCACAACAGCTTACCGCGGGCTGGAGTCACAACGGCTTACCCCTAGATGGGGTCACAATGGCTTACCGCTAGATGGGGTGACAATGGCTTACTACTGGATGGGGTTGAACCTCATGGAGGCTTCCTACGTACCTTATCTAGCAGACAAGGATCAAAGACCACATAGTTCGAAATGGTTGATGCAGTTTTACATCATGAAGGATGAAATGGGGGCATGTAGTTTAACGTCATGTGGGACGAAGGTGGTCCAACCAGAAGGGGGTTCAAAACCAATAGTTTTTTGGATTGAACCTCTAGGAGTCTTCCTACGTACCACGACTTTTCAAAGATAAAATTCCACATAGTTCAGCATGGTGGAAACTGATGTGAAGATGGTCAGAACAAATGGGTGGGGGATTCAACCTTAGGGAGGCTTCCTACGCACCATGCCCTTGAAAGGATCAAATTCCACGTAGTTAGGCATGGTGGGAAATGATGTAATGATGGTCAGAACCAATATGTGGCAGCCATAAACCACAGGAAGGCTTCTTATGTACCATGTCTTGTCAAGGATCAAAGTCCATGTTGTTTGGAATGGGGGATGTGTGGGTAATACACTCTAGGATTCCCATAGAGAATTTCATGGTCAATGTTTACTCTAAGACCATGTGAGTCATGCTCAGTGTGAGAAACAAGTGGCAGCACGAACCGGATGATCATGCCGCGAATGGTGTGTTCAGGGGAGTAATGGAATGTGGCTGACAAATAGTTAGCGGAACCAATGGAGACATGGGATAATGCATGGTCCGCATCCCCAAAGAGGAAACAAGGGCTTACATGTGGTTCTCAGCATAGGGTGATGGAGATTGGGACTTACTCCAAGGTGGAGGCCCGATGGTGATAAATCCCATAGAAAGAGGTATTTGGAACCGATGAAAGGAGACCCTGGTGCACATCCCCTCTCCCCTATGTCCCTTAGTACCTAAGTATAAAATATGAGCAAGGATTCTCCCTCCTGTGAGAAAGGATAGGGGCATACACCAAGATGGTTTCCCTTTCCCCACAGACAAACGTTTCTCTAATAAAGAAGATCTCATTCCATGTAAATATTTATTACACGCACGTGGAGAACAGTGGGCATGCAATATGTCCAAGGTGGGGAACCCCGCATGAAGTGCACAGAGTTAGGCCAAACTTTAATGTCATTTTATAAGGATGATGGTGCTTGGCATTTTAAGGTCCTACAGCTAGGATAAGGTGGGTTCTCTCCACACCCAAAGGACAAACATAACTGATACCCCCAGCCCCTTGGGGGAAGGAAAGCATCATAAAAGTTGTGGTGAAGGGGTGTTAGGGAGTAATAAATTGAGGGGACCATGTTACCGTGGCTATGCGAAGAAGAAATAGCCATTATCATACCTATGCAGATAAGCATGAGGAGAAGCAAAGCATTGGGAAGAACCACCCAAGGGACTTTTATCTTTCCTCGTACTAGCCTAGAAGGGCGTACAAGAGAAGGGTGTCTAATCTAGATGCTTTGGGAGCTAAAAGCGCCTGATGATGATGTCCGAAATAGGGACATCGAACATGTCTGAGAGAATACGCACAAGAAGGGGAGACCTACGCGCAAATTGATAAGCTTCGCGGAAAAGGCCGTGGGGGGTTGACCTTGAGGTTTGCGATCAATTGGAGGGGTTTTCTCACGATCGGTGCGCAATTGGAACAATTACATTGGAAATATAGGGTGTTCATTCAATTAGAGGGGTTTGTGAACAAATGGCGTGGAATTTGATCAATTGTGTGGGAAAGGTCAGGTGTGCACACAATTTGAGAGGTTTGCGTGCAAAGGGGAGCAGTGGTGTTGCTCAAAAATTGAATTTATTGCGCGCAAGGATTTTTTCTCAAGTTAAAGCAGTTGCATGTAAAGATTTCCTCTGGTTTTCAATGCAAGAGGAAGGACTTGCATGTAAAACCTCCAACCTTATGGGCCTTGGCCATGGGTTAAGCCCGAGTGGTCCTGTGTGAAGGAGGACCCCTTGAAGAACTATCGCGAAAACTACCATACCTTAAAGGCATCTTTTTCTCGTGGGGGAGATGAATTGCACATGGGGGATGGTTCATATTCATTAGTCGTCCAAAGTAGATGGGGAGGGCTACTATTTATTGTGGCTTGGTGCCTTCAGGTCCACGTGGAAGTCAGTCGGCATGAATTATTATACGCCCAGGGGAGGAGGCTCGAAAGATTAAGCACCAGTTGCTGGCCACCTGTAGGTTTCAGTGCCTGGTGTCAGTAGTGAAAAATTTTACATGCCTATGCAGAAAAATCCCTCAGAACCTATGGTTTTCTGCACGAAATAGAAGTTTTTTAGGCACGGTTTGGATATTTCATGCAACCCTTCCATTCCTCCCAGAATTGATCATCAAAACAGAATATTCCATCACTTTAACCACTAATACCCTCATTTTTTCTTGAGAATTTTTTGGAATCTAAAAATTCCCTCCCCCCCAAGAATTGGAACAATGAGGGAATGCAACGGTCAGATTCTAAGGGAAATGTTGAGATGTCTAACCTTCTGGGATCGGTGCATGCAAAACACTGCAGTTTCACATAAAACCATTAAATTTCATGCAAACCTCTTTTCTCTCATGTGTAAACCCCACTCTGTGCCAACAAAAAACCCTCATGGGTCCCTCATTCCCTACTGATTTTCTCGAGAAATATCTTATGAGCTCTCGTGCGCGAAAAACATTCCTTGTTTTGTGCGTAATCACACTTCCGTTGCTAATAATTCCCCAAGTTTGAAAGTGATTTTTTTCGCACTGAATCACAGTTTTTCCCACCATTTCCTCCATTATTCAAGATAATTCCATATATTTCACTCGCCTTACAGATATTTTCATGTGGACCCTATTGGACCTCACCGAAAGAATATGGCTTCTAATTGGGATGATTCTGAGACAACGGATTTGAATGCTGCTCGAAGGGCCAAGATGGTCGTGAACCATGAAGTTTAAGGAGCCCCAAAATTTGTGTTTGACAACCCAACTCTTTCTAACATGTTTTCTCCTACCCAGATGGAGTATATGTTGTCTGATAACCTATCAATATGGAGTTTCAGGATTCTATAAGAGATTTCTAGGCCATAATTCAAATTCGATACCCAACAATCATGGGTGACGTAGTAAGGTGACCATATTCATTATAATATCACTAAAAATGGATATCCTATTAGAGAAACCAGAAACATGGGTGTTTACGTCCTAAACCCAAGGACCAAATCCATTTTGGGAAGTGACCTGGTCATGGAGGACTATCCAGAACATTAAATAAGTACTTCTTGAAAGAGTTTGATGGATGACACTAAAGGATGGCTGTAGGATTTGGATCTCAGGTATGGAGGAAATTTTACCAGTAAGTGGGCCTAGTAATATTGGGTACGCCAAATGGGTGATCAGTTTGGGGCTTAACTGTGGCACTTTGTGTTGTTTGAGGTTGTGTGGTTATTGTAGTTCCTTTTCTATTTCTAGAATGATCCTTGGCCTGAGTTGTTTACCCGGTGGTAGACCAATACCATCAACTTCCATATCCACCATGTGGATGATGTTATTAGCCTTTGATAAGTTCATTACATCAAGGGTATCCCATTGGATGAGCACCAGTATGATGAATACCTTCCGACAAGGAACATCTGGGGAGATAGATCATGAACTATCGTCCTGACCTAGAATCTGTAAGAGTTTTCCATGGAGAGGTTGGTGGTAAAGGTGATTCTGAATGATATTTCCTATAAAAATGGTTTATCATGTTTCTTCAATGTGATTTTGATGTCAAGATCTCGGGGTGAGGAATACTGTGTCTGACTGAGACACAGAGGAGAAAAAGCAGATCATACTGGAGGATCCTGGAGGTGAGGGAATATCAATCATGTGGCTTTAGTATAAATGAGATTCGTTACACGAACATCTAGTATGCTATATTTCTTGAAACCTTTTAGAGTATATAGATCCTTCCAGTGAGAGACACAAGGATGAGAGCTCATCTAGAAACATTGGTGATGTTTGGAATCATGACTGCTAATAAGAGGTTTAGCATGGGGATATCTGTGTTGGCTTGTCTATATGCCATCCTTTGGGGTGTTTCGAGAGGACGGTCACCAAGGAGGATCTGTGTCCCATTCCAAATCTTTTAGGGATGGATTGTGGCTCATTGTGGTGGGTACAAATTCCTAAATGCCATTTTTCTCCCAGGTAATTGTTTATGATCATCCTTGTTGAATAATTTCGGCGTCATACCGTTGACACTAAAAAAACATTGGAAAAGGATTAGGATTATAAATCATGCCAATTTTACCTTTAGTCCATTCCCCACTCAGATTGTCCAAATTATAGTCAACAGGCAAGGCATGCTAGAGCAATGAAAATACTTCAAGGCATTAGAGGTGGGGGGCTTGTGGCCTGGGATGGCGGGATGATCCTTTGCATCCCCTATGTGCCATATATATTTTAAAGGAAGTTTTAATGCCACCAGCGGATGCCAAAGAAATTGTATCCAGAGGTTTGGGAGGAGAGGCATCCTAGTGTTTTTTGCAAATGTGGCTGATGTTGACAGATTACAACTCTAGAGAAGTTATTACTTTTCCCACCACCAGAGTTGACGTTGGCCTATCGATTAAATACACCGATCATTGGGATGTGGCATACCATGAAGGGATTCTTCAGAAGCAGGTCCGACAGCTCAAGGTGGTATGTGTAGAGCCTGGGTAGCGAGAGAGTATACAAGGAGTCATTGGGAATGAAAGGCTGGGAGAAAGTCGGGTGATTGGGCCACGACGTGTCGGGGTATAGAAGTAGGAACATTACATGGTCTGGTTTTTCCTTCGACGTCCAGAGGAAGAGAGGCTCATGAACAACATTGCATTGTCATCATGGAGCTTCCTGGGAAGCTGATAAGGTACCTGCTTCAACCTTTCGATGATGAAATCTACCCTGTGTTGTGGTCATCCGTATTAACCTGACAGTAATCAATGGGCACCGAAGTTCTCTGAAAAAATATAGTACGAGATGGAATGCAGCGACCGTATGTCAGAATCATTCAGATTGACGAATGGGTGAACTTCCTTCATCGGCACACATACATGACATCCATGGAGGTGTATTCATGCCAGTAAGGTCAGTGTGAGGAACCACCTCTCTGAGTGAAGGAAATGCACTTCCAGAAGAATGATCTAGAAAATATGGTGTCCATGGATGAAGACTGTGATGTGGAGCTAGAGGGACGTGAGTCAGAAGATGACGAGGAAGAAAATGATGGTGAGGGAGGAGGAGAAGAAGTGGGGGAAGCTGAAGAGGATCTTGGAGGTGGATGGTCTCAAGGGTAAACCCACCAAGGGACTCATTGGGAGAGTGGAGAGATTGTTGGCTCTGATACATACATAACTGTGCTGCATGAGGTATGCCTCAACACTTATCCACCCCCTTCTTTTTGATCAAAATATTCAATTAAATTTATTTATTCTGCTCTGGTGAATATTGGAATGGACCACGAAGATCTATCTAAATGGTGGGGGGGTGCCAACAGAACATGGTCGGGAGCCGATCCCGGTTATTGAGCTAATGAGTGATGAGGGATCCCCTATAATGACATCTCCTATAGTAACCGTAACACAGGAGGCTGATACATAGACAATGGTATTTATCATCGGTGATCTCAGCTGATCAGGGTGTTCATTGTTTGTGTAGTTATCATAGCCTTGGAGGCTCATCAGGCCATCGAATCCAGGTTATCCGTGGATTCCTTGATGACAAGCGCATCAACCCACTCGGGACCCCCTCTTCAAGCCGAGCGAGACTGAGAACTTGTTGAGAAAGGATTTGTAGACACTGGAGATATTGATAATGGATCAAGACTTAAAGTTGGTGGGGGTGAAGCTGTCGGGTAAAAGGCAATAGAGGAAGGCCTCCCACATGTCGATGTCCCTAATATCTCAAGAGTACTAGAAGAAGACCCTACAACTGATCTCTTGGATACTTTACCAGACTATAGACCTATAGACCCCAAGGAGATGGATGACTCTAATTCAGAAGCAGATGATGAGAGCAGGATGATGAAACATAAGGGGTGGAAGTGCATCCAGAGATTCCACAGTTAGCCACATGTAGAATGGATAAAGTAGATGGGATCACTCTGCACCTGGTTCCACTTCCTCTATGCTGGTGGGGTTGATGTTCAATGTCTTCATTTAGTAATATGTTACTACATGGACAAGAATCTATTTGAGAGCAGCCAGTGCTCTAACATCACTCGGTTCCAGAAGGATTCAGGGAATACCCAGGCATTTCTGAAGGTGGAGACGGAGGTCTGACACTTTGAAGAGAAGACAAATGAAAGGGAGGCATTCATTATAAACTACTCCAAGCACGTTGAGTAATTGAGGGACTGGCTAGTGTATTCCCAAGAGCAGATAGTTGAAGTGAGTCACCAAATGACTGAACATATAAATGAATAGGAACGACCATTGGCTAGGTCCAATGATCGATACTTCGCGGCTGCTAACAAGGAGAGGGTTATGAGGGGATGGACAATGATGCTGGAGGCCACAAACCAGAAGTTGGCATCATTGGAGCAATTCATCCACAATTTTGATCCTTAAGATTCATATCTTGGTAGAACTCATAAAATTATTTCTCTTTAGTGCCACCTATTTTGAACTACATGTATGAATAGATTATTTACTTGTTTTTTTGGTTTAATGCATTCAACCACAATCCTGAAATAAATAGAAATCCATTCCTAATTTCATGTGGGTTGTACCTGATGTGAGAAAAAGGGATGATAGCACTATTAATTCATGGATTGAACGAGTTCCAACCAAGATTCTGGTATCTGAGGTTCAAACAATCAATCCATATTTACAGGAATAAATGGGAGAGGCCCGATTGGAGGATGAGGACCTCAGAACAACCGATGTTCAATCTTACCAATGTGCTCTAGTCTATGAGTGGGATAATGACAGAGTCATTTGAAATCAACCCAAACACATGGGAATATAATCATGAAACCCAATACCACATATTTGGAACACTGTGGGGGTGACATAACAATAATGGATCAATGCTGACCGTATTCAAAACACAACATCCAAATTGTGTTAGCCTAATATGGGGACAACACATGTGGGCCGACCACTGAACTTGCTCGAAACATGGGGCTTGACTCAAAATAGAATCCATTAGTCTTCCAGAACTTTGGGCCAGGACAGTAGCCAAGCCATGGGTCGATCATTCATACTGTTATGGGGTTCTTTCAGATGTGAAAGGGTATGAGGGTCCGAATAAAGGGCATGTGAAGTGTGGAATGGGGGTGAATGTTTTTTCAGATGGAGTTCAATGATTCTAAAATTATTCCACAATGGTGTAAACACATTAGGTAGACGTCATGGTTAATTCATACTCCCACAAACAACCTTTTTGGAGAGGAAGTTGGAACATCCCATCATTGTCGTGGGGCATCACGAAATTGTTAAGGGTAAAGATGCAGTTTCAGGGATCCCCAAATGGATTCGGTCAAAGAGGTCGAAATAATAGGGGGAACCAGATTTACTGTCCTTGGGGCTAGACCCAAAGGAAATATTCCTGGTCGTTCCTATGCATCCCATTAGGATGGGAATCATGTCGTACGTAGTTGTTGAAGATTTCATGCAGTTTAATGTCTTAAGGCAAGGACACAGAGTGATCATTGTTTATGGTCATAGAGTTTAGACCAGTGATGGTAGCGAATGTGGGAGACACATGGTGAGGTAACTATAAAACCCGATATGAATGGGAAACTGTAGTCCAGATCACCATGTGTTCCTTGAAAAGATTTTAGGTTGAGGGACCAAGAACGAGAATTTGGTTAGGCCTAAGGCCAAGTTCATGGGAGTTCATACATATCCCAAGAGGATGGGAATCGAGCTATACGTAGTACTAAAGGTGGAATGGTAAGGTACCAATTCCAGAGATAATAAGGTTGTGCAGGTCTGGCCCTCGCACAAAAATAAGTGGTATTTTATAGATCTTTTTTGTCCTTTAGGACGAATGTGTGTTTTTGTGGTTGTGAAGCATTTCACCTAGGATATAAAGTACATGCATCACCACAAGAATCAAGAAGTATGTAGGCATTGAAAAATGGTATGGTGTGTGAATGATACCAAACATGATGTATTCTTAGATAATAACTCCATGATGTAATGTTGTTTTTCATCATGCGGCCAGGACGATAGTGTCACAGTTATAGGGTCAGTTGGTTGGACCAACCATGAACTATAATGTTGTACGGTATAGACGTAATAGTTTAATGTCATGTGGGAATAGGAAGCATAATATAAATTTATATGGATATGACATATAAAAGAGACATGAGGTTCAAAAGGGAATGTTCATGGTGCAATAAATCATACGAGGCGTGAGTGAGGATGAGGTCCGCATCATATTGTGTGTGATTCCATGAAAGAAACCTTGGGTTAAGGGGAAAAAATGATAGAGAATATGGGGCAGGAGAGAATAGCTCGCAGCTAAGATGGACCCTAAGACAAGATGTCCAGGTGTTCCAACATATCCTATTTTCATGGGAATCAAGCCATATGTAGTTCTAGAATTTTAACGTCTTACGGGATGATATACAGTTTAATGCCATGGGGGACAGGAGGTTGGAGGGACTAGATCCTTGAAGGAGAGTACTTTGTGCAACAATTGTAAACATGTTGTGAATGAAAGAATAATCCCACACATGCTACACCATGTGGTCCTATAAGAGTTGGTGCCTAAAAGGAATAACAATAGAGATATATCAGTGGAAGTTGAGGTGGACACAAATACTAGATTTAGGAGTGTTCCTACGTATCCCATGAGCATGGGAATAAAGCCAGATTTAGTTCTGGAAGATGAAGTATAAGGAGTTCTTAGTTTTAGGTCTTAGAGGTCAGACCATAGTGAATATATACTCATCCAGGTAGGGCACAACCCTCGATCCAATCCCTAAGCCCACATGAGTCAAAAACAGTTTTCGAAACAAGGGAGGAATATGAGTTTTTATAATACATGGAAGACACCTAAAGGGGATTTCAGTGCGGTGCCTGGAATGATGTCCCACAGCAGATTTTCAGTTCTAACGTGCAAATGTGCATAAAGGCATAGCACCAGGAGTGTCGAAAATACACATGCATATGATGGAGTGGAAAATGATGTAAATCATTAAACCGACATTTAAGGCTCGATAGGGTTGGTGTGACGATGTAGGATAACTATTTACCATGTTCAAAACATAACATTCATAACGTATTATCCTGAAATGGAGAAAAAAAATGAGAATCCACCACAGACCATATTCGCAATGAGAGACATTTATCTATTTTTTTTTCTGAAACCCTCAAGGAAAATGGATCGTAATGGTAGGATATCCCTTGGGCTAAGCATCCATGCCATTTGGAGGTCCCTTCAGTTGGGAATGATAATTGAAACTCAAATTAATGGGAACACAAATCTTGAAAAATTGGTGGAAGCATGTCCAAGTAGAATCTGACATTCTGGGTTTTGACCCAGAGTACTCCTGGGCACATTGGTCAATCACCGAAGAGGGTCGAGCGACCGAACTTAAGAGCAACCAACTGGAAATGATTAGTGTAGGTAAAGGAAGATAAGTGAACTCAAGAGAGAGAGAGAGAGTTACAAGGCATGGTTGTTACAAAACATAAATGAATGGGGACATAATCCCATACCACACCGCGTACTCCAACCCTAGAAGGACTCGAGATATGGGACAAGATGATATGGAGGTTTCTAAGAGATGGGGTTGGGCTTGAGGACTATATGTTCGGGTGGTCCTATGTTTCCCATAAGTATGGGAATCGAGACACATGTAGTTATAGAAGGTTTCTTGCAATTTAACATCTTGTGACAAGGTCCCTGATAGGGGCAAGGTACTTCAACAAGGGATGTGTATGGCTATTTGGTAACCCGACACGAATGAGGACGTAATCCCATACGCCACAATACCATCCTAAGTGATAAATTGGGCCAAGGGCCCAAGAAGGTCGAGGGACCAGAGGCTGGGCCATAGACAGAATGTTACAACCAACTTGTAGTTTATCATCATGCAGTGAGGATGATAATGATCTTAGATTAAGGTCATAGAGCTCGGACCATAACTGTCTATTTTAATGTCATATTCATGGGACAACTGAATAGAGTGGGAGAATCATCATGCCTATGGAAGACTGCAAAGCCACAACTATGATAGAGGACAATGTTTGACCATGTTCACAACACAATATCCATTTTTGCATGACTGGAGTTCGGGGGGGGGGACAATTGAGCATCAAACATTGACCGAATTAACAAAACGGAACCTGTGTCAATTTGTCTCACAAAATCCTTGGGAGCGTTGACCCAAAATGGTAGCAGAGCCCTTGGGTCGAGTATCCATGCCATTCAGGGGCCCTTTCATATATGAAAGATGATGGAAACCCAAATTATGGGGCTCACAAAGCATTGCGGGGCCATTTTTCATAGAAGGGATGATAAATAGATGGAGGGGTATCTCAAGAGGATGTGTGAGACATGGAAAAATAGCCTGATGTGAATAAGGATGTGAGTCCATACCAGACCGCACAATCCTATCTGTGATGTTGGGATATGGGGCCGAAGGGTGGACTGACCTGAGGCTAGGAATCCCTGCCAACTGTAGCCATATGACCTCTCATACGGGTGTTAACACATCATAGAGCCTAATCCCACAGAAACAATGATTGGAGTATGACTAGGATGTCTCCATCATAAGAGTCTAACTACTGGAATCACACTCCTTCCCGAGGTAGATCGAATCTTGAGGAGACAGCGGGGCATAATGAACTACTACAATTAATATTTCGGACATATGGTGTGGTGACCTTACCCAAGATAGCTGTTGACCATGTTCAAAACACAGTGTCCGTATTGTGTGACCTGAGATGGGAATAACCAACAAGCGTCCACTGCTGACCATGTTTGCAATGTGGGACTTGTATCAATATTTTTATCGTAACCTTCATCGAAATTTTCCCAAAATGGTAGCACAACCCTTAGACCAAATATCCAAGCCAGTCGAAGGTCCTTTTGGATGTTAATGATAATGATGTCCTAAGAAAATGACTTCATGAATCATAGATATTCCCAAGCATTTTAACATTATGTAGGGAGGTAAAAGAGGTGAAAGTCTCCAAGTGGTTGTATATATGGAGGGGTTATGATGAACATGATGTGAATTAGGGAGAACGATGACACAACACCCTGTGTCTTGACCCGAGGGAAGATTCTGAAGTTTGGGATGGGCCAATAGGAAAAATGTATGGGAATTCCTATATATCCCATAATGATGGGAGTCAAGTCATACGTAGTTTTGACGGCCATACAGTTTAGAATTGTGCGGTGAGAACATGGGATAATAGGAGAATGGGGAGGGGGCACATGGTGTGATCGTCATAATCTAGATATGAGTGAATCCAAATAAGCCTGCACTACACCATGTAGGGTCCTCCGAGTGAACTACACCCAAGAGGGATAGTCGAAGAAAAGCGACTAGGGTTGGACTCAAGACGCAATGTTTGAGCATTCCTACATATCCCATGAGGATGGCAATCAAGTCGTACGTAGTTCGAGTTGTGCAGTTTACCATCTTGCAGGATGATACATAGTTTAATGTCATGCGGGGCATTTCATAGTTTAATGTCTTGTATGACCGGACAATTTAAGGTCATGTAGGAATGTTTGGGACTCAATCATAATATTTCTTGAGGAAATTGGCATTAGTGGGTGGATTTATACTTTCACCATCCAATGTAACCAAGGTGTATGCTTCATTGGGGTAATCCTTGTGATCAATGTAAGGTTATTCCCATAAGGGCTCCAACTTGGGTTGTTTTTAGCAAGGTAACATTGGTATCTTTAGGTCCAATACCAAATCTCCTTGCAATAATGAGTGGAGGAGAACATTCTTGTTGAATGTTCTAGCTATCTTGTTCTAATACATATCCATATTGTGCAGGGGCATGAAGCACGTTCTCGTAGGGCACTTCCAACTCACCCAAATTGATTTTGGCTACTTTATCTGGAGCTTTCTGATAATAGATAGTTGTGTGCAATGAGGGAATGTAAATAATGATGGGTAGGATGGCCTCTGTCACATACACCAGTGAATATGTGGTCACCGGGGTGGAATTGTGAGTTTTTGTCCAGTATGCCCAGAGGAAATTGGGTAGCTTGTCTGGACAACTCTTCTTGTTCTTGCCAACCACTTTCTACAATATTTTTGAGAAGGTTTTGTTGTACTCCTTGATCTGTACATTTTCTTTTTCATGATAGCGGGATGTATGGTTAGAATGGATGTTGTAATTAGCATACAACTTCTTCATTTTAGCTTCTCGGATATTCATGCCCTTATTTGTGAGGAAGAAGTGATGGAATCAAAATCGGTATATGATTTTGGAGCTCACAAAGTCAACGATGGACAGGGTCTTGAACTCCTTTAGCAGAACATCCTCTTACATCTAGGAGAAGAAATCCATAGTGGTCAGGATGAACTTGCACTAGTGAGATGTCGACGATGGATATGGTCCCACGACATCATGTCTTCAAACTGTGAATGGCCAAGACTAATTGGTAAAATAGAGAGAATTCGACGACCAATTCTTGAAGATATCATGAATCTGGAATGCATGGAACCTTTTGGAGATCTCGATGTAGTTGTGGATCATAGACGGAAAACATTCCCCAATCTCTAGATCTGGTGATATGGTTTTGGCTCGATCTGATAAGCCCTATTGGAACAGACATGACCCTCCTGCATCACTTGGAAAATCTGAACTCCTTAAATGAAATGAAGGATAACCCCATCAAACCCACACTTATAGAGGATCTTCTCACGACTAAGACCATCTTGGAGGGTAAATTGTAACACACGACGTCGAAGTCACTCTCGCTCGGCCCGATATGCTGGAAGATGACCATTTCGGAGATACTCAACAAAGGGGGATCTATAGTCAAGAGTCAGTTTAATCACTGCACCCAGGGGACCTGGGGCTCCTAACGGAGTGGCATTAGCAGTAAGGTGGCTCACTTTCAAGTCATCATCATCTCCTGGGGTGACAGGAGAAATGACTCTCTAGTGGGTGATGTGGATAATCAGATCATCCTGATCGGGCTCTGCATGTGATGTAGCTAGGTTGACAAAGGCATCATTCCAACCATTCTAAGATCGAGGGATATGAGTAACTTCTGGACGAGATGGGAATTGGGCCATTGGTTGGAGAGTGTGATCCAACAATGGCACGAGCTCCGGCTTTCTAACGACACAATCACTATTGATCTGCTTGATGACCAATTCGAAGTATTCTTTCACATGAATATGTGGATTGTCAATCTCAAGGGCTAGATCAAGGCTAGTAATAAGAGCATGATACTCTGCCTCATTTTTGGTGCAACCTTCTCACCATAGAAATGAGTATGGAAGAACAACTTGTGTTGTCGTAATAAAGATGATACCTAGGCCTACTCTGTTGAGACTGGAGTCATTGAGCCTTTTTCGGTGGGTCTCCGGGAAGCACCGTAGAAGTGAATTTTCCAATATGGAATGGATTGTTCTAATTAGGGGATTTCATCATTAGGAGAATCATGGCCCAGAGAATGGTCCACAAGAGCTGGATGAGAAGTAATGAACTTTTTCAGTGCTTTACCCTTAATATCCTTATAAGGGACAAACCTGATGTCGAACTGATGAATTATTACCACCCACTGAGCCATACGGCCTGTCGACATAGGGAGGATCAGGATGTACTACAATGGATCTACTGAGGAAAATAGTATTACCACATTGTGCTGGAGGTAACGCCCCAGTTTCTGTACTATAAATACTAGTTCAAGGAAGCTCTTCTCAATATGGGAGTATCTGGCCTCCCTATTTAGGATCATTCAGCTGAGGTAGTAGAGGATGTTAGTTATTCCTTCATTGTTCTTCTAGGTGATATGTGTAGTGAGAGATTTTTCCAGGGCAGTCACATAAAGGGCTATTAGCTTGCCAGAGATGGGTGACATTTTGACTGGGGGATGGATCAGATACTGCTTGATTTCCTCAAAAGAAGTCTAGAACTCTTCATCCCACTCGTAGAGTGTGCCTTTCCTCATTAGCCAAGAAAAGGGTTTACAATTGCTAGTCAGATTCACGATGAATTGGTTAATATAGGCATGGTGGCCTTGGAAACCTCAAAGCTCCTAGTTACTTCTCGGGGAAGACATATGGCTGATGGACTTGATCTTATCTTATTCTATCTTGATGCCCCTTTATCTAATGACAAAGCTAAGATAATTTTCAAAGGTGACCACAATGGCGAACTTTAATGGATTCATCTTCAGATGGAAGGAACGGAGGAATCCAAACACTTTCTCAAGGTATTTGAGAAGGTCCTAACACTGGTGAGATTTGAACACTAGATCGTCCACATAACATTCCAAAAATGTCCAGAGGATTGATTTAAATATGTAATGTGTGGAATGCTGATTGGGGGCTCCTGCATTTTTTAAACTGAAGGGAATGTATTGGTAACAGAAATCATGTTGTGGATCCCTGAAGACTGTAGACGCCTCATCCTTGGGGTCTATTTGGATGTAGTTGTACCTTGAATACCCATCCATAAAAGAGAGGTCATGGAACCCAACTATAGCGTCAATAAATAATTCTATTATAGGAAGTGTAATATCATCCTTCGGACAGTGGCAGTTGAGATCCCTGAATACTGTAGACTCCTCATCCTCGGGGTCTATTTGGATGTAGTTGTACCTTGAATCCCCATCCATAAAAGAGAGGTCATGGAACCCAACAGTAGCGTCAATCAATAGTTCTATTATAGGAAGTGGAATATCATCCTC
Organism: Viscum album; assembly: GCA_963277665.1. NCBI lineage: Eukaryota > Viridiplantae > Streptophyta > Magnoliopsida > Santalales > Viscaceae > Viscum > Viscum album. The sequence goes on along the minus strand of OY728162.1, from coordinate 1,358,569,244 downwards.
GGGGTCCATTTTTCTTTATGACTAGAATGATGTTGTGTATCCATTTGGGGTACTGGACTTCCTTGATGAAATTGGATCTGATGAGATTATCAACGTCCGCCTCTACCATGGAACCATGGGAACGGTGCATCTTTCTAGGAGGTGTCATGAACCCGCGATGATTTGCTAGGAGACCGAGAGGATGGACGGATACCTGAGGATATAGTTCTATAATATTGTCAAAACTCTAAGAAAATACAACTTGGTGCTGCTTAAGGAAGTCTTTGTTCTTTTGTTTCTCCTCAAGGTGCATTGTGGCACTGATTGGTGTGGGTTTCAGGTCTACCTTTCCCCTAAGGTTCACTTGTACCAATTCATCAACGGTGGCAGAGACCCCCGCTTAAAAGGTAGGGGAGCATCATCTAAATACCATTCTTCACTTATGGAGAAGAGATCCTTAGCGGGAGGAGTTTCCTCTGAGTCGGAAGCTCCAGATGGGAGGATGGTACGAGCCTGAGCTGTAGTGGACACCGCATAAGGAGAGTCATGTGCTACCGCAACCATAACGATGAAGGCTGTCGATCTGATCCCATCTGGTCTTCGCCCCAATGGGTCATGCATGATGATATCAAAGAAATAGATGCAAGTCAGCTTGATCTGATTTATCCCATCCCAGTGAAACAAGAAAGCATGACGTATTTCCATTGCCATGGGGAAAACATCATGGTACCTTATGGGGTTAAAAGGCTCCGGGATCACCTAGGCCTGATTCATATAGGATTACATGGTGATATTTTGGTGTTGCAAAAACATGGGAATGTGTTCCCCCATAATCCCATAAACAACGAATCATTGTCCCATGTCGAGGGTTTTAGCCACCAATCGATGTACTGGAAAGACATAGGCAACAACTAGATCTGTCCACGGGTTGGTCGCAGCCATGGCATTCTCAAACTCATTAGTCTGAATCTACCTTTTCTTTTCTCTTGTAATAGTCTTCATCCAGATCACGGGCTTCACAAGAGGCAAAGGGAGACATGTCACCTTGGTGTATGACCATGTGACCCTTAAGGGAGTACTTGAGGCTTTAGTGATATGATGAAGTGGCCACCACTTCTTAGTTGAACCATGGTCTACCCATCAATGCGTTGTAAGCAGTGTCCTGTGAGACAACCATAAACTCGGTACTGGAAACTAGGCCACCAATCTGGGTTTTTAGGCAGATATTTCTGACTAGTGTCTATTCCTTCCTATCATAACCATGGATTAGTTTCTCATAGGGAATCAGATCATCTTCAGAAAATCCCAGTTTTCGTAGTGTCTGAGTCCGGAATATGTTAATCCCAGAGCCCATGTCGATGAGACAGCATCGAACCTCCATGTCATTGAACTGGCCAGTGATGTACAGACGGTGAATGTTCCCATGTATGGTAGAGCCTTCATCTTATCCAGAGAATGATATAATGGCATGGCATTCACCATTCTCGACTGCCTTAGCATGAAAGGATTCTACCACTATTACTTCTATCTCAAAATAGAGGGGTCCTATCAAAGCCTCGGTGAGGGCCTCATGCATGTATGAGGATAGGAAAATACCCTCAAGTATAGAGAGACTTTTTATAATTATAGAGAGATGTTTGAGAATATCATACTTCCATGCTAGGTGTGAACTTCTTCTTACAGGAGTTCTCTCAATGACAGGAGGTATGGCGGGTCACACCGGCTGGACCGGCGGCTGATTGGTACTGGGAATATCCCACTGCTCAAAAGTCAAAGACTGTGGAGTGACAACTGGATGGGGGAAAAATTATTGATATTGGCCTTTAATAGGGTGTGGATGGTCACATCGCAGTAGATGTGGCTCAGCCTGATCCAACAACTCAAACAACGGTGAAGTCAGGCCTGATGTAACGACATGAGATGGATGTGTTTGTTGAGGTCTACACTGATCCTGTTGCATAGTTTCGGTACCATGTGAAACCTAGAAGGAATTGTTGAACGATGCACTCTGAAGCCCCTTATAGCCACGAATCTGTCAATGCTAATGACGATTGGGGACGTTTGGAGGATCCGCTTGGTTCTCCTCATCTTCAGGAATCATGTAGGGGTTTACTAGTTCTATGGTATTAAGCAAGGTGTACCCTATACTATAAATCGACGAGTCCTCGACTACTAGAGGGATTCTGGAAGTAAAAAGCATCTCCAAGGGCATGAAGTCACCGAGAGTAAGATATGATGATGAAATTGGTGGGGGACTTTTTTTCCGATGTGACATTGGTGTTTGATCTTCTGGGAAGAGAACGGATAAGACGAAGATGTAGATGTAGTGACTGCAGCCTCTAGAGGCTCTGGCCGATTTAGGCACGCATGGATGATACCATGTTCCTGGGAAACTATTTTACGAGACATCTGGTCATTATACTTTTGGGGCTCGTGATTGGAAACATGATTCCACTCGCCCTCGCTATCACTACTGTTTTTTGGCCTCACGAAGGTACATTCCTGATAAAGTTAATATTTTCAATATTTTTTATATGTTTTCAATGATTTAATCCTTCTCAATTATACAATTTGTGTGTATTTGCATCATTTATTTGCTTTTGGTGTATTTGGGGCTTAAATGTGAAATGGGGTAATTCTATAAAATTGACAGTTTTATATAGCTTTTGTTTATCATACATAACTTATTAAATATCGGTCGAATTGACGTGAACCATTTTTTAGGCTTCATATTCTCTTGGGATTCAAATATGTCTCCTAGACCAAGACCCAATTCGAATCCCAATGGTATAGAAAACTCACTCAAAGTAAGAAATCAGATTGGAAGGCAGAATAGAACCCACTATATTAAATATGGAATATCTCTTATATCCAACCAAATAATTAGGTTCTTCCAGATAGTGTCGATATAAGACATTAAAGGGATTGTTCAAAATAAATTTGATAAAATATGAAGCTCATTAAGACATCCTTTGGGCACCTCCAAGTGGAGTGGGTGAAATAGTGTTTGGCAGCCCGAAAGGTAATGTCCATTGATTCGGTCTTATAATTCTTTAAACCTGTCCAATGACTCCCTAATTTTGGGAGTAGATATCCAACATCATTTACAACATTGTCTAAGAATATACCTTAGTGAGTTTCTATCGTTTGGTGGTCTGAATAGAGGCAATCTTCTGGAGGACAGATTCTGGAGGATCAAATTTCTGTTCTTTATTTTCTTTGTTTTACACATATTTATATTGTAATGTATTATTCATTACCCTTATTCACAATTACCCTTACCAAGGTGGGTTAATAATATATGTGATTGGGGAAGGAGAGGTTTTCCATTTTTTATTTCATGAGTTCTTTCTATTAATGTTTTAAAATATTCTTTTCGCTTTTGCGAATCAATTTCAATTTCTTATAACAGTTTTTATTATCATGTACGGTTGTATCTGATTTTAGATTATGTTGTTTATTTATATTTGTTCAATGATCAATATCTCCCTCTACTTTGTTCTGGTTTATAAATGATGGAATAGACCAGGACATAGTGGTGAAGTACTCGGTGATCCCCGATATATGTGTGAGGAGTAGTGAATGTTCTTGATTATTTGGGATAAACAAGACCCTATTGGGAATTGCCTAAGATAATTGGGGGTATTCGCTACAACTATATTACACATTGGAAGGAGAGTAGACCAATATGAGGTTTTATTATTGTTTATTCTCACATTTTTATTTGACCAAAGGATTGAGAATAAACGATCGTGGATTCTCACTCTTAACGATTTAATAGAAAAGAATTGGGTAAAGTGAACTGTGATAGAATTAAAACTAGAAAACCAACCCTAACCTGATCACCATTTCATATCACTGATTTAAATAGCTTCATTTGTCAAAAAATTTTAAACTTTCACATAATTTATTTACTTTATTTAGTTTCTTTATTTTATTTTCCAAATAAAACAATTTCAAAAACAACTTCTCTTAATTATAATATTTTAAGTGAAAAACACTATTGTTGATCCCTCCTCTCTAGAGAAAAAATAGGCAACCCACTATAATGAATTTTAACTTAGGTTATATTTGTTTTTTCCACACCCCATGACAGAAACGTGTCAATTCCCCCAATGCTGGAGCTAGGCCAAACCGGACTATATTATTATCCATGTGGTCATGGAGATAGGCTATGACCAAATAGCACTGCTTGACAGTGAGCCTTATGATCCGGTGATAGGGGTAGTAATTAGGGAGATCATTGTGGTTTTCCTCTTCCATCCTTCTGCACTAATGAAAACGTAGAATCCCATATTCCAAGGCACTGTGGATGTAACCTGGGACCTATGCCTCATTGAACGAGTAGGTACAGTTTCTCTTGTCTGGAAAAGGGGCCCTTGGGGCATGACCCTGATAGGGAGCTAGAGAATCCTGTCGAGGCGGTGGAGTCTGGTTATCTCACCTAGACGACGATGGAAAATTACATGGGGGAGACTACTGATTCTGAGATGGGCATTTCTATGATGGAGGCTTCACCTAAGGTGGAGGTTCTCTTCAACGATATGGAGGTGACACCACTCGTAACAACTCTAGTTGTGTGGGGGCCTCTATTTGGGCCACTACAGTGGGCTTGGATATGGTGGACTTTCTTGTGGGTATTGCAGGAGGCAACAGACGTGCCTACTTAACCTGGTGTAAGGCTTCCTCTAGGGGTTGGGAAATATCAGAGAAGTCTTGGAATCTTATAGGGTAGTTATTTGTGATCAGATATCAGACCAGTTCCGTCTTGAAATTCCCTACGCACATCGTCAGCAATTTCTTCTAAGTTACTTCATGTTAGGAGAGTATGTGATCCCTTTCCACCAGGTGACAAATTCTGCGACGTGCTCATCAGGCCTCTACTTCCACTTGAAAAGGACAGTGAGACTCATCGTCTGAGTGGTGGAACTAAACTGCTAGAGAAATTTCCTATGAAGGTCTTCTAGACAAGATACCGTTCCGATGGGTAGCTGGAAGTACCTGCAAAACACTGGTCTCTCCAATGTCGGCACAAAACACCAGAGTTTGGAAGCATCCTACTATGCTGTGTTTACCAAAATGGATCCACATCTTGAGATGAAGTGGGCCAAGAGCTACGGTGGGTCCCCTATCACATTGAAATGGGAGAAGGTGTGTAGAGACCCAAAGATTAACGTACATAGACATTATATTACTTTTGCGGATTACTTAGTACAAAACAAAAACACACACACAAGGACCGTAATAGTTTAGTGTCTTTGGAAACTCGGAATATAATCTTTTAATCGTTGTGAAAGATCTTCAACATCTCCGATAAATATCTTCTTTTTTTTAAACCTAAATCCTTTCTTTATATCCTGGGGAAAAGAAAACATAAAAGGGTGAGCTCAAATTCTCATTAAGGGTAAACAAAAGAAATATCAATCACGTCATATTCATAAGAACATATCTTTTGGAAATCTTAACCTGCAAAAGACATCATAATTTCATAACATGAGATAAATCATAGTAGGAAATTTAATCTCAATAATCATAACATAAAACATGAAACTTTGTGTCATACACACATAATCACAGAGAATCATTTCTTATTAGTGAAGACTCATTTCCAAGACTATCTTAGTGGACAATGTCTATTTCTGAACCGAGTTCACTCCTCGTTTCACTCATGTTTCACTGAACCGATATAACCTACCGTTCCAACCATGTCTATATCATGAGATATAAAATATTTACCCAATGCATTGGAGGGAGATATAGGTCCCACCCATCTCATAATGATTCCATTCTTATGTGTGCCACAAAATCATAAATCATACATCATTTCTTAACCCATGTAATAAAAATGGGATTCTTAAACAGCATGACATCATAAAACAATTCATATAAGATAAAGGAATTCATAAAAATAATTCCATCACAACATAATCAAATCAATGTAATAATAGGGATATGAACAGAACCCTATATTATCTTAGATGGAAAGTAATTTTGATAAAACACTTGAACTCCATTCTTGAGGAAAATATCCTTTCTACTTCAAAAACATTTTCCTTTCATAACATGTCATACAATTTTTAACTAAAAGAAGTTGATTAAAAATAAACTTGAAAACTTGTAAAGGAAGCTTCTTGGAAATAATTTTTTAAAAATCCATTCATGCCGTATAAGTTAAAAAAACATTCTTTTCGTACTTTTATCGGAAAAGTCAAAAAGTACCTCATACGAAAAACGACAAAAGATTTCTTTCATATCTTTTAATAAAAACTCACCGAAGGGTAAAATTGGATTTAAAAAATTGTAGGTGGATGGAAACAATATTACATATTGAGGAAACATGGATGTGGATGATAAAATACACCCCAGTAAATACCAAAGTATAAACAATCTCAGATAAAATGAGATTGTGATATTTTCCCTTACCTTAGGTCCGATTTGCTTCGTAAGTGTCCGAACCTCCTATATAATGGTTTAAATAATGTAATTGACTTATTCCAGAATCATAATAATTGTTATGATATCATATATGGTTCACTTATGACTTTATATTACCCATTTTTTTGTAAATTCCATGTTAAAGAGCATTTTGGGTAAAATTGTTTCATTTGTCGTCCGTGTTTTGACTTGTAATTATTCATATGATTACTTAGATCATGATTACTTAATTATAGAATATAAAACATGATTTATATATAATATATATTCCTAATACACGCATAAATATATATAATAAATCAGTAAATGGAAAGAAATAAACCGTTCATGGAGACGGTAGGCCGTACGTACGCATGAACGCTGTTTTCGTTTCCTTGTTGAGTTGAATGGAATTAAGTAGATGACATACATATATATACACATAAATCCAGTATCATTATTATGTCATATATTTCATGATTACTTATTATATATACTTTATAATCATTCATGAATGGTTAATGTGTAGAATGAATCTCATCGCGTCGTGGTGACGGTAGTCCGTACGTACGCACGAGCGATGGTATCGTTCTCATGATCGTGGGACTGTATTGGAGTGTATGTATACTATTTCAGAATCAATATCACTTTAAAATAATCATATATAGTTATTATTTACACCATTAGAACCATCCAAGTAAGGTGGTGGTGGAAAATAGATTTCACCACGGCGTGGAGACGGAATTCCGTACGTACGCACGCGCGATGATTTCGTTTTCCGTAGGATGGATAGATGGTGAAATAGGGTTGTTTATTACTTACTATAACATATCAGTATATGAGTGATACTGATGTTATTACTTCATAATGAATCAACCTTATAAGAATAAGTGGAAGAAGAAATAAAGTTGAAAGAATCGGTAACGGACATTACCTCGTCTTTGAAGCGCCTCTTTGAGATCTCCTTTTAGGGCACTAAAATTGGTCTTTGAGGAAGAACAGAACCTCTAGGATGTTTCTAGGGAAGTGGAGAAGAGAATTTTTCAGGGGTTGGCCGAGCATTAAGGCTCAATGTTGTGTGAGGAAGATAGGGAGGAGGTGCCCTTTTATAAGGGAGGAGAGGGGCTCCTTTGGAAAACTAAAAATATTATTTTATTATAAAGTCATATTCAGTTTTAAATATCTCCAAATTGATTTATTTCGAAGCTAAGGTGGTGATGGATCGAAATCCTCTCATACAATAGAATTTAGACAAGTTTAGGTTCCTATTGTTACCTTATCTTCTATATTTAACTTTATGTTAGATAATTTTACTTTTACCGTGACTTCTTGTTTTCTTACCCTATAAGGTTACTAAACGTACTATATCAAGCCACACTAACCCGAAGATGTTTATTATTAATATATATAACATTATCTAAGTCATTTGGCCAAACTGTAGATTTTTAAGAATAAAATAACAATTAATAATATAATATTTGTTTTAAAAACGATTTTATGTCAATTTTGACACTATTTAGTAATTGATTTTTGTGAAACTTATAACAGAATTATTAGTTCTAAAAAAGTTAATTAAATCGATAATAACATGTCATATTAACCAATAAAATTAGTGTAATTCATAAAAAGTCTCAAATTACATTTATTTGGGTATTTATAACATCAATTATGTCAATATTTCATTAATAGGATAATTACTGTATCATCTTTGTGTCATAAATAAATTAAATTATTTAATGTATAAAAATTAAAAATAAAATACCATTATGTAGGAAATCGTGTTAGATTTCTAATGAGTTTTTATAGTCGAATTTATCTTATGTATAACCCTATATTAAAAATTATTTACTTATTAAACATTGATTTTAACTATTTTTAACCATTCTTTAAATAAATTAATAATAAATGTCCTAATCTAATTTCGGTGGGCCTAAATGATCATATTTTATTCCTAAGGTTTTTTGGTAGAATTACACTTATCCAATACAATTAGGACATGTGTTAAGATAATAATAATAACATATTTACCCTTAATTACCCTATTTACTTTTAACCGTGGTAAAAAAAAGTAAAAAGTTACTATTCACCAAAAATTATTTTCATCTCATTGAACAAAATTTTACTTACTAATATCAACCATGTCTCTCAGAGTTTTGAAATTCCACTCACAGAAGTGGTAAAATTATGTTTTATGAAAAATTCATTTTTTTAACTACCACTTAGTGGTTTCACTATTCATCAAAAAATGAAAGTTTCCAGAAAAATACAAAAAATTAGTCCTAAGCTATATTAGATATTATGAATTCAAAAATTATGTATATTTTACCAAATTCAAAACAAATCAGTTGCATTAATTAATTTAAAAATTAATTCCCCTCATCAAAACAAATAGCGTGTTTTTAAGAGAAAATAACTATCAAAAGATTGACACTTGTTTATGTCTGGTTTAAATGTGAAATTACATCCAATGACCAACATTGTATTAAATTTTAAAAATATATTCTAAATATACTTTAAAACCACTCAAATTAATAATTTATCACTATTAATTATTTCGATTGAAAAAGTTGTTTTTAATTAAAATTTAGTAATTTTCACTATTCATCATTATATGAAAGTTATCCGAAAAGTACCAAAATTTCACCCTAATCCAATTTCGATATTCCGAATCCAAAAATGAAGTCCATTTTGAAAAATAAAATTTACAAAATTTCAAAAAGTGGTTATTACTATTCCTAATGGCTAGTTTTAATAATAATTTAATAGCAAACTGTTGTTTAGTGAAACTCGTTATTGCGTACTACACACGCTATCGAGGAAGGTCACGATTGCGTGTAATTCAATCCAAGTTAGAGATGCGTGTTTTGAAAGCTCCTTTTGGTGTAGAGTATAACAGAAGACATTAATGGAATAAAAAAGAATATTTTTCGTAAAATCTCGGGGTGTTACATTCTACCCCCCTTAAAATGAATTTCACCCTCGAAATTCGTCAGGGTTATAAATGGTTTACTACATAAAAGTTTATTTAATAGAAACCCACATCGTAAAAAGGAATACTAAAACCAATTATTAAAAACAAAAGAATGAAATGTAACGGTTATCCAAATAAACTAATCACTGGGTTTCCACATAGGTGATAATATGGATATGGAAGAGAAATCCAACCACCATGTTCCGATGGAGAGTGGTAGAGAACATGGCTATGGAAAATCCAGCAATCAAAAAGCCCTAAATTTTTGACGATCTAAGGTACCATCTGATTCATTAGATATAACAGTACTAGGAAAACATTTTTGGTTTTTAAGATCATTTCCGTAAAGTTGATGAAATTGGAATTAGAAGAAATACTTTCGTGATTTTGGTACACTCTCATCGGTGTTCGTTCTTTGCACAATTTCCACTTCATCTCTTTATGAAATGAAGTTGAATTTGTCATTAGTGAAGTGTTAGCAGCTCATGACCTTATCTTCTATATTAAACTTTATGTTAGATAATTTTACTTTTACCGTGTGTTCTTGTTTTCTTACACTATAAGGTTACTAAACATACTATATCAAGCCACACTAACCCGAAGATGTTTATTATTAATATATATAACATTATCTAAGTCATTTGGGCAAACTGTAGATTTTTAAGAATAAAATAACAATTAATAATATAATATTTGTTTTAAAAACGATTTTATGTCAATTTTGACACTATTTAGTAATTGATTTTTGTGAAACTTATAACAGAATTATTAGTTCTAAAAAAGTTAATTAAATCGATAATAACATGTCATATTAACCAATAAAATTAGTGTAATTCATAAAAAGTCTCAAATTACATTTATTTGGGTATTTATAACATCAATTATGTAAATATTTCATTAATAGGATAATTACTGTATCATCTTTGTGTCATAAATAAATTAAATTATTTAATGTATAAAAATTAAAAATAAAATACCATTATGTAGGAAATCGTGTTATATTTCTAATGAGTTTTTATAGTCGAATTTATCTTATGTATAACCCTATATTAAAAATTATTTACTTATTAAACATTGATTTTAACTATTTTTAACCATTCTTTAAATAAATTAATAATAAATGTCCTAATCTAATTTAGGTGGGCCTAAATGATCATATTTTATTCCTAAGGTTTTTTTGGTAGAATTACACTTATCCAATACAATTAGGACATGTGTTAAGATAATAATAATAACATTTTTACCCTTAATTACCCTATTTACTTTTAACCGTGGTAAAAAAAGTAAAAAGTTACTATTCACCAAAAATTATTTTCATCTCATTGAACAAAATTTTACTTACTAATATCAACCATGTCTCTCAGAGTTTTGAAATTCCACTCACAGAAGCGGTAAAATTATGTTTTATGAAAAATTCATTTTTTTAACTACCACTTAGTGGTTTCACTATTCATCAAAAAATGAAAGTTTCCAGAAAAATACAAAAAATTAGTCCTAAGCTATATTAGATATTATGAATTCAAAATTATGTATATTTTACCAAATTCAAAACAAATCAGTTGCATTAATTAATTTAAAAATTAATTCCCGTCGTCAAAACAAATAGCGTGTTTTTAAGAGAAAATAACTATCAAAAGATTGACACTTGTTTATGTCTGGTTTAAATGTGAAATTACATCCAATGACCAACATTGTATTAAATTGTAAAAATATATTATAAATATACTTTAAAGCCACTCAAATTAATAATTTATCACTATTAATTATTTCGATTGAAAAAGTTGTTTTTAATTAAAATTTAGTAATTTTCACTATTCATCAGTATATGAAAGTTATCCGAAAAGTACCAAAATTTCACCCTAAGCCAATTTCGATATTCCGAATCCAAAAATGAAGTCCATTTGGAAAAATAAAATTTACAAAATTTCAAAAAGTGGTTATTACTATTCCTAATGGCTAGTTTTAATAATAATTTAATAGCATATTGTTGTTTAGTGAAACTCGTTATTGCGTACTACACACGCTATCGAGGAAGGTCACGATTGCGTGTAATTAAATCCAAGTTAGAGATGTGTGTTTTGAAAACTCCTTTTGGTGTAGAGTATAACAGAAGACATTAATGAAATTAAAAAGAATATTTTTCGTAAAATCTCGGGGTGTTACATTCTACCCCCCTTAAAATGAATTTCGCCCTCGAAATTCGTCAGGGTTATAAATGGTTTACTACTTGAAAGTTTATTTAATAGAAACCCACATCATAAAAAGGAATACTAAAACCAATCATTAAAAACAAAAGAATGAAATGTAACGGTTATCCAAATAAACTAATCACTGGGTTTCCACATAGGTGATAATATGGATATGGAAGAGAAATCCAACCACCATGTTCCGATGGAGAGTGGTAGAGAACATGGCTATGGAAAATCCAGAAATCACAAAGCCCTAAATTTGTGACGATCTAAGGTACCATCTGATTCATTAGATATAACAGTACTAGGACAACATTTTTGGTTTTTAAGATCATTTCTGTAAAGTTGATGAAATTGGAACTAGAAGAAATACTTTCGTGATTTTGGTACACTCTCATCGGTGTTCGTTCTTTGCACAATTTCCACTTCATCTCATTATGAAATGAAGTTGAATTTGTCATTCGTGAAGTGTTAGCAGCTCATGTGATAAAATGATGGGTCATTCCATCTGTCTCAAACAAACGGTTATAAAAGTTATCAAAAATACATAAGTCCATCTATAGTGAGATTAATCATATATGGTTCCTAAAAAGGACCTGTACTTCATATATCATTCTGCTTAATATAATAAAACTAGTTTCTACTAAACAGGGACTTATTGTAGGACAGTGGTAGGCGATAATGTCCAGTCGCACTTTGGTTGTGGGTTCGATTCCCATGGCCTTGTCCGACGCGATGGGTTGTTTCCCGTCCTGTAGGTTGTCCTTTTTCTAAAACTATATTACTATAATATCCAATCAATAATATCGAAAAACTTCTATCCTTAAACAATACTATGTTATGTCCAAAATAATCCATTTGAATCTTAAGGCTTGTCCATAATACTGCAGTCCACTCTCATAATATATTGAAAATGAATACCAGAGATTTAATACCATCGTTGATCCCCATATATAATAAGATATGTCTTGTTGGTCACATTCCAAACATTCAAAGGACTTAATCATATATTCTATTGAATACCCATTGAACCTTAGTGAAAACATGAATGCAGTTAAAAGTTAACACTTTCCGCATACCAAAATCCTCAAAATTCTATAAACTCAAACCATGATATCACTTAGTCCTTATATCAATCATGAGCTCATGAATACTGTCAAATATTTCATTTTCTCATTTTCCCTTCATTATGCGCATATCATCTTTTTTCCAAAATTATCTCAATCACTTTCCATGGTTACAGGTACCATAAAATTATTGAAAACCACAATATACCAATACATAAATATTCCAATATTCCACGATACTATATACAACATTATTTTGGAATCCCATTACATAAACACTTAATCATTCCACCACATCGTTTTCATATTCAACATCGCCAATGGTGATCACATGTGACTTACCTTTGTCCTTTTCCTTAAGTGGTTGATCATGTCGATCATCACTAACCCTTGGATTAGGGTATTTATTAGCATAATGCCCCATTTCCTTGCACTTGAAGCATTGAAGTGTAGTAGGTTCATTCTGTGTATCCCTTCCTTTTTTCCATCATTAGAAATCTTCTTCCCATCATTGCGGCATTCAAATGCCCGATGACCTTCCTTTCCACATTTGAAACATTTACTTGTCCCTTTAAGACAATCTCCACCATGATTCATTCCACACTTTGAGCATAAGGAAACATTCATCCTCTTTTCACCATTATTCTAAGATTTCTCCTTGAACTCCATCTTTCGTTTCTTATCAAAACTATGAGATGGATAAGTAATACCAACTTCTATTTCTACCTTGATAGCACAACGCACAATTTCTTCATAGCTACTGAAGTCTCTTATAGCAAATGCCCTTCGAATATTTGGTTTTAAGACACTGAAGAATCGATCAACGTTACTTTCAGGTTGGATGATAAATCCAGATGCATACCTTGCAAGCCTTGTAAAATTCGCTTTGTATATACCAATAGATTCGTCATCCTTTTTCTTTAGTTCAAGAAATTCATTCTCCATCTTTGTTCGAAGAATACGAGGGAAGTACTTATTGAAAAATAAGTTCTTGAACTCATCCCATTCTATGGACTCAATTTCATCTCTTTGCCTCGTATTCTTGATAAGATTCCACCATTGATCAGCTTCACCTTCCAAATAATATAATGCTAAGATGACTTTATCATGTTCAGAACAATGAAGAACTGGAAATATCTTTTCAGTGGTACTGATCCATTGTTCAGTAACAAGTGGATCAGAAGACCCACTGAAAGAAGGTGGACGTTGGCTCATGAAGGACTCAATAGAATATTGTTCCCTTCTCTGCTCATTTGGAAGTTCAGAATGATTCATAGCTTGTGTAAGTATAGCAATAAGATTTTGCACTCCATCTCCGATAACATTTGTTTGTTCAGGAGAACAATCATTACATTGTCCATTGAATTGATCAAAACGGTTCCTTTGGGTTCCAGCCTTCGTCTAAAACCCAAAAAGAATAGTGTGAGAGGGAAAAATAATGCTAGGGAAAACAACATAATAAAGGGGGAGTACCTTCAATATATAACATATTAGGTTAAATTCTAAGATATTTAGCACAATTCCAGGACTATAACCTATATGTATACTTAACCTTAGAGACATCCCTATACATACCTTAGAAATATCTCTAGGAATCTCACTAAAGTTCTCGCATCCTAGTTTCCAAAGGTTGACTAAACCTTTCCTCTAATACCAACTGTAGAGACCCGAAGCTTAACGTACATAGACATTTCATTACTTTTGCAGAATACTTAGTACATAACAAAAACACACACACAAGGACCGTAATAGTTTAGTGTCCTTGGAAACTCGAAATATAATATTCTAATGGTGGTGAAAGATCTTCAACATCTCTCATAAAGATCTTCTTCTTTTTAAACCTAAATCCTTTCATTATATCCTGGGGAAAAGAAAACATAAAAGGGTGATCTCAAATGCTCATTATGTGTAAACTAAATAAATATCAATCATGTCATATTAATAAAAACATATCTTTTGGAAATATTAACCTGCAAAAGAGATCATAATTTCCTAACATGAGATAAATCATAGTAGTGAAATGTAATCCCAATAATCATAACATAAAACATAAAACTTTGTGGCATACACACATAATCAAAGAGAATAATTTCTTATTAGTCAAGAATCATTGCCAAGAATATCTTAGTGGACAAAGTCCATTTCTGAGCCGAGTTCACTCCTCGTTTCAGTCCTGTTTCACTCAACCGGTATAACCTACCGTTCCAGCCATGTCTATCTCATGAGATATAAAATATTTTCCCAATTCATTGGAGGGAGATATAGGTCCCACCCATCTCATAATGATTCCATTCTTATGTGTTCCACAAAATCATAAATCATACATCATTGCATAACCCATGTAATAAAAATGGGATTCTTAAACAACATGACATTATAAAAAAATTCATATAAGATAAAGGAATTCATAAAAATAATTCCATCACAACATAATCAAATCAATGTAACAATAGGGATATAAACAGAACCCTATATTATCTTCGATGGGAAATAATTTTGATAAAACACTTGAACTCCATTCTTGAAGAAAATATCATTTCTACTTCAAAAACATTTTCCTTTCATAACATGTCATACAATTTTAAACTCAAAGAAGTTGATTAAAAATAATCATGAAAACTTGTAAAGGAAGCTTCTGGGAAATAATGTTTTAAAAATCCATTCATGCCGTATAAGTTAAAAAAACATTCTTCTTGTACTTTTGTCGGAAATGTCTAAAGGTACCTCGTACGAAAAACAACAAAAGATTCCTTTCATATGTTTTACTAATAACTATTCGAAGGGTAAAATTGGATTTAAAAACTTGTAGGTGGATGGAAACAATATTACATATTGATGAATCATGGATGTGGATGATAAAATACACCCTAGTAAATACCAAAGTATAAACAATCTCGGATAAAATGAGATTGTGATATTTTCCCTTACCTTAGGTTCGATTTGCTTCGTAAGTGTCCGAACCTCCTGTATAATGGTTTAAATAATGTCACTGACTTATTCCAGAATCATACTCATTGTTATGATATCATATATGGTTCACTTATGACTTTATATTACCCATTCTTTTGTAAATTCTATGTTAAAGAGCGTTTTGGTTAAAATTGTTTCATTTGTCGTCCGTGTTTTGACTTGTAATTATTCATATGATTACTTAGATCATGATTACTTAATTCCAGAATATAAAACATGATTTATATATAATATATAATCAGAATATACATATATGTAATAAATCAGTAAATGGAAAGAAATACACCGTTCATGGAGATGGTAGGTCGTACGTACGCATGAAAGCTGTTTTCGTTTCCTTATTGAGTTGAATGGAATTAAGTAGATGACATACATATATATACACATAAATCCAGTGTCATTATTATGTCATATATTTCATGATTACTTATTATATATACTTTATAATCATTCATGAATTGTTAAAGTGGATAATAATTCTCATCGCATCGTGGAGACGGTAGTCCGTACGTGCGCACGAGCGATGATATCATTCTCATGATCGTGGGACTGTATTAGAGTGTATGTATACTATTTCAGAATCAATATCACTTTAAAATAATCGTATCTAGTTATTATTTACACCATTATACACATCCATGTAATGTGGTGGTGGAAAATATATTACACCACAGCGTGGAGACGGTATTCCGTACATACGCACGCGCGGTGATTTCGTTTTCCGTAGGATGGATAGATGGTGAAATAGGGTTGTTTAATACTTATAATAACATATAATTATATGATTGATACTGTTGTTATTACTTCATAATGAAACAACCTATGAAGAAGAAGTGGAAGAAGAAATAAAGTTGAAAGAATCGGTAACGGACATTACCTCTTCTTTGAAGCACCTCTTTGAGATCTCCTTTTAGGGCACTAAAATTGGACTTTAAGGAAGACCAGAAACTCTAGGATGTTTCTATGGAAGTGGATAAGAGAGTTTGGAAGGGTTTGTCCGAGCTTTAAGGCTCAATTTTGTGTGAGCAACAGAGGGAGGAGGTGCCCTTTTATAAGGGAGGAGAGGGGCTCCTTTGGAAAACTAAAAATATTATTTTATTATAAAGTCATATTCGGTTTTAAATAGCCCAAAATTGATTTATTTCGAAGCTAAGGTGGGGATGGATCTAAATCATCTCATCAAAGAGAATTTAGACAAGTTTAGGTTCCTATATTAACCTTATCATCTATATTTAACTTTAAGTTAGATAATTTTACTTTTATCGTGTCTTCTTATTTTCTTAAACTATAAGGTTAATAAACTTACTATATCAAGCCAAAAGAATCCCAAGTTGCTTATTATTAATATATATAACCTTATCTAAGTCATTTGGCCGA
This sequence comes from Viscum album, assembly GCA_963277665.1. Lineage (NCBI taxonomy): Eukaryota > Viridiplantae > Streptophyta > Magnoliopsida > Santalales > Viscaceae > Viscum > Viscum album. The sequence continues at coordinate 1,358,552,277 of OY728162.1, read as the reverse complement.
AACTTATATTTTAGGAATAAAATAACAATTAATAATATAATATTTGTTTTAAAAACAATTTTATGTCAATTTTGACACTATTTAGTAATTGATTTTTGTAAAAACCATAACAGAATTATTTGATCGAAAAGAGTTAATTAAATCAATAATAACATGTCATATTATCCTATAAAATTATTGTAATTCATAAAAAGTGTCAAATTACATTTATTTGGGTATTTATAACATCAATTATGTCAATATTTCATTAATAAGATAATTACTGCATCACATTTGTGTCATAAATATATTAAATTATTTAATGTCTAAAAATTACGAATAAAATACCATTATGTAGGAAATACTTTTATATTTCTAATTAGTTTTTATAGTCTAATTTATCTTATGTATAACCCTATATTAAAAATGATTTACTTATTATACATTGAATTTAACTATTTTAACCCTTCTTTAAATAAATTAATAATAAATGACCTAATCTAATCCAAGTGGGCCTAAAAGATCATATTTTATTCCTAAGGATGTTTTTGGTCGAATTACATTTATCCAATATAATTAGGACATGTGTTAGGATAATAATAATAACATTTTTACCCTTAATTAACCTATTTACTTTTAACCGTGGTAAAAAAAAGTAAAAAGTTACTATTCACCAAAAATTATTTTTATCTCATTGAACCACATTTTACTTACTAACATCAACCGTGTCTCTCGGAGTTTTAAAATTCCACTCACAGAAGCGGTAAAATTAAGTTTTATGAAAAATTCATTTTTTTAACTACCACTTAGTGGTTTCACTATTCATCAAAAAAAATGAAAGTTTCCAGAAAAATACAAAAAATTAGGCCAAAGCTCTATTAGATAATATGAATTAAAAAATGATGTCTATTTTACCAAATTCAAAACATATCAGTTACATTAATTAATTTAAAAATTAATTCCCGTCGTCAAAATAAATATCGTGTTTTTAAGAGAAAATAACTATCAAAAGATTGACACTTGTTTATGTCTGGTTTAAATGTGAAATTACATCCAATGACCAACATTGTATTAAATTGTAAAAATATATTCTAAATATACTTTAAAAACACTCAAATTAATAATTTATCACTATTAATTATTTCGATTGAAAAAGTTATTTTTAATTAAAATTTAGTAATTTTCACTATTCATCAGAATATGAAAGTTATCCGAAAAGTACCAAAATTTCACCCTAATCTAATTTCGATATTCAGAATCCAAAAATGAAGTCCATTTTGAAAAATAAAATTTACAAAATTTCAAAAAGTGGTTATTACTATTCATAACAACTAGTTTTAATAATATTTTAATAGCATATTGTTGTTTAGTGAAACTCGTTATTGCGTACTACACACGCTATCGAGGAAGGTCACAATTGCGTGTAATTCAAGCCATGTCAGAGATGCGTGTTGTGAAAGCTCCTTTTGGTGTAGCGTATAACACTAGATATTAATGAAATTAAAAAAAATATTTTTCGTAAAATCTCGGGGAGTTACAAGGTGGGATTCCCAAAGCCTGGGGGTGCTGGAATATCATCTACCCATGCTGGATATGGCTTCCCATCAGGCAGAATCACCATATATCATGTCTTTAACACCTCGAGATAGGTGATGAGTACCACCATTTGATTATCCGGGCGGGGTCCCTATCATGCTAGGGATCACTGACCACCAGTGTGTTGGCGGGTTCTTTAACATGATTAACAGGCCCAATGGCTCATGGAGTAGCTGGTGGTACCACCTATGGGGAAGCTGGGGGAATCTGAGATAGGTCATGAGAATTGTCACACCGTCCCAAAGGATTCAGCAAGACATACTTCACCCTCTTTTCGTATGTTAATGTCGCATCCCTATCTGTGTGGGTAGGATGGTCATGGTCACCTAGTGGCTATTTTCTGAGGGGATGTTTTTCCTACCCCTAATGTCCCAGCATTAGATCACCATAGTCCAACCATCGCTCTGCAGCACGTTCAGCCAGGAGGTCATCGACCATCTATTTTTGATCCATGATCTATTGATGAAATGCGTCTTTTTCATGGGCTTCCTTCATCTACTAAACTAATCCATATGGTTCGGATGTTTTAACGCCTTCGAGGTTTTCCTTTCCATTGATGAGATTCTGGCTAAGGACTAGGTCCTCAGTTAGCACAAGGAGACCCATTAAGTTTCTCTACTAGTGAGTGATCCTTCTCGATGGATCCTAGAAGTTTGGAATGCCCTCGAGGGGTAGGTTCTCCCCCTCAAGATCTGGATAATTCTCACCTTTGGGTAGGTTGGGCATGTTAATCGCGACCCTGCATGGGGGAATATCCTCTATGTCGCCTAGTAAATAGGTTTGTCGTTGGAGAGGACTAAAGAGGGTGGAAGCATACTGCCCCAACCACGGATATGTATGTGGGGAGAAGCCTCTTTGTTATTCCTTTGGAGCACACTAAATCTCAGAACGTTCCATTTCTAGAGGGTCATACATTGGCCTGGTAACTTAGGGAGTTGGGCCTTGGGGAGTGCGGTTAAATAAACTAGATGGCATTGTTATCCAATGTCCTAGAAATGCGCTTGGATATTAGGGTATGTCACTTGCTGGAGAATAAAAAGGAAATGTGTTGATCAGAGGGTCTGGATAAAACACTAGACTTCCTCTCTATTAAGGGATTACAGCTCACAAAAATTCAGCAATGCAACCAGAAAAAACATCTTAGGGTTATAGCCCACTTTGAGGATATCCCATATGCTCCTAGGCTTAGATTTGGGGTCTGGCCCTTCATTTCCCCACTCAACAACCAAAGATGGATGGGGAACAAGTAATGGTACCAAAGCAGACCACTGGGATGGTTGGGCAACCGGTGGAGAATACGGTGAGCGAGATGAAAAACCACCGCATCTCTGGCAATCCTCTGAAGAGTGAAGTGAATCAGCCACCACATCATTATAAGACAGGTCAATGAATGTAGTTTTTGGCATAGGGACTATAGCTGCTGGCAATGGGCCGCACAGTTGTTCACCCACCATTGGTCCCTAGAATAACTCTATGTGATCTCTAGTCGAGGTAGAGAGTGATTTTGGTGATGATGGTGGAGATTGCATGACTGTAACTTGTGGAGTTTCTAAATTTTCTTCATCCTGGATATACATGCCGAGTAAGGTAGGAATATGATGGACCTCACATTCTGGAAGTATGAGGCTGATGTGCCTTGTTCCTGCCTCAACCCTTGACATGGAGGCTCTATGAGAGGGTTCCATCCCTTATTCGTATTCCACCTCAGAATATGTTAAACCAATGGGTTGGATCTCACTCTAAATATTCTCAATGCACTTTTTATGACAGCAATGACCCACCCTCTTTTCCCATGATGGTTCTTATAGATAGGGTAAATTTGCAGCATGAGGAAGACCATCAGCTGTACTAGTTCTGGGGCCGAGAGTATTCCTACCTGAGTAAGCCAGGGTTCGAGTAGCACCTGGACAAATATCAAAGGGAACACGGGGAATACCACTATATCCACCAACAGATGTGGGGAGGGAATCTCTACATGGAACACTAGATCAGGTAGGACCTCTACTACAGTTTATAGGATCATGGGTGGGACACCCTGATTGCTTCCCCTGTTAGTGAGAGTGAGAGAAAGGTCCTCTTATAGGTTATTCCAAAAACGTTAGGACCTCTATGTTGGTGCTGGTGAAGCGAAGATGGCCTTTACCCATCTGATTCCCGAGGAGAGGAGAACTTTCTCTAGATGTTGTGAGGACATGGGGAGGCCCATCATGGTGAAGATTGACCGGATGTGTGACGTCCCCACCCCGACGGTCTATGCTAGGAAGAATGACTCCATACCCAGTGTAATGATCACATGAGAGACTTCCATGCTGATTGTCAACATCATGAGGGAGGTCCCTCATTCGGACTGAAGGTATCACAATACGGATCTCCATGCCGAGAATGGAAGCAGGGAAGACCCGTGTTCTCTATGGTGGCAGTATGGGGAGGTCCTACACACTGGAAAAAACCACTACCTGTGTCGATGGACATGGGAGTTGACCCAGCCATCCCATGGAGCAGTTAAGGCCTTGATCTCGGCCGGTTATAAAAGTTCCTCAGATCAGCCTACACACGAGGCTGATGATACAATTCAGCGATGGCGCGAGCCACAGTAGTTGATGTAGATGCCCCTTGGCAGGCGTCATCCTCGGCCTATGCCCAATGCTGGCATCAGGACAACTAGACTGGGTCTAGTAGTACAAGCACATGGCATACCTACTCATCGAATCATGGAACCATATGGCAGTTCTGGAAAGACATAGTGGGATCCCTCCATAGGAGCCCCTGTAATGGGATCCCAATTGTGCTGGCCCAGATATCACATACCTTGTCAGCGTAGGGGATGGAGTAATCAATGCATTCTAGGGAAAGGCTTCTGAAATGATTGTATGTTGGAGTGGGGAGTATTGGATCTCTACGCGGACCTTGGGGGATGTAAGTGGTGACAGGGCACATATGCCTCTATGTCTTAGCGGGCCATATCCCGAGTTAGGATAATTCCATTCTCCTCATATAGGCGTACGATGTCGTTTATGACCCTACGTTGATTGAATTCAGAAGGAGAGATGGGGCATGGGCGCCCATCAGCTATGGTTATGGAGATTTTCTCTGAAGAGGTCGAGCCACGTAGGGTTTTTGTATTGGCATTTCCACTGCTGCTTCGTTAGTGGGCGGGTGACGATTAGGCTCCTGGTTGAGTAGCTTGGTTCTTGAAAAGAAAGGAGGTTAATCCATTATTTCTGAAACAATGATATCTATGTCATGTTCCCCATAGTCATTGCATCACCCATGGCGATTAAGAAGGATCTACACTAACAATGTCGCAGACCAGGATGTCCATCGTTTTGACTGCCCCAACTTTTGGTGAGATTCACGCCTGGCCTGCTATTTTCTAGGCGGGACCTGACACCGAATATATGGTTCTAGTAACAAAATAATCCACATATGTAGTGAATGATACTAATATTCATATTAAGAAGAATAACTTCATGTCTGGTTCCCCATTTATTTCAACACATTCATCGGGGCGTGCTCATCCATCCATTTTGGGGATGATGAGGATGTACTGGGTGTTTCCCCGCATTCCCACTTTCCAATGGTGGGAGGAATCCTGTACATATTTAGGGACATTATCTCCTTGCTCGAAAAAGTATGATGGGATATCGGTTATTATATCCCTGGATTCCTCCTCAGAACACGTCACCTTGTCTGGGTCACCCATATAGACTAAGACGTTGTTCATAAAACTCTTCCCAGTGCCATGTATTTATGGATATCGGTTAATTACACTACTTCCATCGGGACATTCTAAGGGGTCGGTCAGGGCAGCAACCTTCAGTCAGGGGAGTAGTCCCATTGGACATCACCGACGTGTCTAGAAGCTGGAAAACTAGTTCGTATGGGTTTCTTCCCCTTATTAAAGGGCTTATCAAGGGCACAAAAGAATGAGGCATCCCACATCAAATGCGGCGAATTATATGCCCTTGGAATGTATCTAAGGCCTTCCATAGCATCCCATGTTTTACACGAGATATTTTGTAGGTTTACAATGTAGCAGAGATGGATCAGACTGATCGGAACACTGATGTTAGTGATAACATGTGGTTAGTTTCCCTTTTACTGCAAGGAGAAGTGAAGAGGTGAATTGGCATGATTTCACAAGGATCTGGTGGCTCAAGTAAGAATCAGTATGGATGATTGAGAATTGAATGAAGTGGTGGGGAAATGAGATGGAGTCGACTAATGGCTGATGGGAATGTTGGGCTTGATCCTCGAAGGGACCTCCTACGTATCCCTGTGGCATTGATTCAAAGTCCATAGGATGGGGGTATAGAATTTGGGTGTGCGCAGAAGACAATGACCATATGATATGATAGGGATTATGCATGGTTAGAAACCCAAGGTTGGTCTTATTTCCTTGGGACTGTCCAGCAATATGTGTCCCAACAGAAGTGATGGCAGCAACTTACCGTTGGGTTTTGGTTGACAACAGCTTACTGCTAACATAGAATCACAACGGATTACCGCTACGTCAGGTCCACAACAACTTACCGTTAGGTAGTGTCACAATGGATTTCCACTGGATGGTTTTACAATGGCTTACCACCGGATAGGGTCACAACAGTTTACTGTTGGATGTGGTCACAATAGCATACCATTGGATGGGGTCGCAACAACTTACCGTTGGATGTGTTCACAACGGTTTACTGCTGGATGGGGTCACAACAGATTACCAATAGATGGGGTTGAACTAACAGGAGGCTTCCTATGTAACCTGTCAAGGAGACAAGGATCAAAGCCCTCATTGTTCAAAATGGTGGATGCAGTTTAATGTCATACATGACGAAAAGGGGTCATGCAGTTTAACATCATGTGGGATGAAGTTTGTCTGATATATAGGGGGGTTAGAAGCAATAGTTATTGGGCTTGATCCTCGAAGAGGATTACTACAAACCTTGACTTGGTAAATATAAATGTCTACATAGATGGATATGGTGGGAACCGACGTGAAGATGGTCGGAACCAATGGGTGGTGGGATTGAACCTCGGGGTGGATTCTTACATACCTTTCTATGGAAACTATCAATGTCCACATATTTGGGGGATGTGGAAACCAAGGTAAAGTTGGTTGGAACCAATGAGTGGAGGGCTTAAACCTCAAGGAGGATTCCTAGGTACCTTTCCTTGGAACTGATCAATGTCCATGTAGTTCGGGATGGTGGATTTGTCAGGCTTACTCTCTAGGCTTCTGGTAAAGAAGCTCCATGTCGATTCTTATTCTAGGCCCACGTGAATCGTGCTCGGTGTGAGAAATAAGAGGTAGAAAGGACATAAAGATCACTTCTTGAAAGGTGCATTCGTGGGAGAAATGGAATGGGGATGAACCGTAGTTAGTGGCCCAAAATGGAGATAGGGGATTACGCGTGGTCCGCGGGGACCAATGAGAAAATAGGGGCTTACGTGTTGTTCAATGAACTGGGTGATGGAGATTTGGGTTTACTCCAGTGTGGAGGACCTATGGTGATAAATCCAAAATTCATAAATATATTGGACCGATGAAAGGAGGGATCGGGTTCCCATCCCTTCCTCTCTGGTTATTGAGACCAAAAATATAGGAGGATCCGGGATGGTACCTCCTACAATAAATTCTTGGGGCTTACACTAAGAAGGGTTACCTTTCCCCAAAGAAAAACATCAATCCTTTGATGAGGATCTCATTACATGTGATTAAGGATTACACAGTCATAGATAACAGTGGTCATGCAGAATGTCCAAGGTGGATCACCCCACATAATGTGCACCGTGTGAGGACATAGTTTAACATCATGTGCAAAGGATGATGGTTCTTCGAAGTTTAATGTCCTGCAGATCGGATGAGGTGGGTTCTGTCCACACCCTTAAGGCTTACATAACTGATACCCCCCACCCCTTGGGGGGAGGAAGGCATTAGCAATGTCCTAGAGAAGGGATGTTATGTAGTGATCCATTAAGGGGACTATGTTAGCCTGGCTATACAAAGAAGTCATAGCCATTATCATGCCGATGAGAAGAAGCATAAGGAAAAACAACGCAATGGGAATCACCTACCAAGGGACTTTAAATTTACTTCATATGATCCTAGAGGGCCGTATGAGACAAGGGTGTGTAATTTAGATTCTTTGGGCATAGGAAGTGCTTTAAAATGATGTCCGAGAGATGGACATCAAACACGTGTGAGAGATTATGCACAAGGAGGGAGTCCTGCATGCAAATGGAGTAGCTGTGCGGAAACATATGGGGTGGCTGGACTCAGTGGTTGGAATGCAATTGGAGGGGTTTTCATGCAATCCGCACAAAATTGGAACAATTGCATTGGAAATACTGGGTGTGCATGCAATTGGAGGGGTTTGCGAGAAATCAGCGCGCAATTGAAAAAATTGAGCAAGAAAGACTGGTTGTGCTCATAATTGGAGAGTTTTACATGAAAAGGAGAGTAGAGGTGTTGTACGAAATTTTAAGGGATTATATGCAAGGATGTGCACACAATTTACAGAAATAGCGCACAAAAACTGCCTCGGGATTTCCGCACAGGAGGATGGACTTGAGAGCAAAATCCTCGACCTTAAGGAACATGGGTGATGGTCAATCCGAAGTGGTCCCATGCGATGGTGGGCCATTGGGAGAACTATCGTGAAAAACCCTATACATAAAAGCCCTCTTATTCATGCATGGAGATGAGTTGCGTGTGGGGGAGATGGTTCAGATTCATTAGTTTTCTGAATCTAAAGGGGTGGGCTTCTATTTATAGGTTCTCGGGGCCATCGGGGCTATGCAGATGTAGGTCGGTATGAAAGATTCTATGCCTAAGAGTGGAGGCATGAAGAATTCAGCGCCATGGTCTATCCATGCATAGGTTTTCGCGGCCGGTGTTTGCTGCGTGGATGTTTCAACTCCTGCATGAAAAAATCCATTGGATCCTACATTTTTCTGTGCAGAAAAGAGGTTTTTTGCGCAACGTTTTGATATTTCATATGTCCCTTTCATTCCTCTCGGAATTGATCACCGAATTGAATATTCCTTCACATTATCTTCAAATACCCTCATTTAGCCATGATCTTTTTTTGGAATCTATAGTATTTAGGGTTTAATTAGTTTTAAAATATGTTTTTCTTTTTGAAATAAAATTTTTCTTACTCTGATACCAGAGTTTTATCAAATTTGTCACCATTATATAATTTTTTAAATGTACATAATTTGATTATGAATATGATAAAATTGATTATGAATTTGGAATCAAGATGTAAAAAATGTCCAAGGGGAAAATTTTGGAAATTTTTTATAAAAATAGTAAAATTTGGTAAAAATGGATAAATGTGGTGAAATACAGTGAAATACAAAATTATATTATAGCTTATATATTTAATCATCACTCAACTCATCCAAAGTTATTATATTTGATTAATTTTAGAAATAACCATTATATTGTAGAACTAATTGAGGTTATGGGTCATTATGGGGGTAGTGGAGAACTTATGATAGTGGAAGTATAAAGTATCAAATACTTTTTACAAGAAATTCCAATTACCACATCTATAAATACCCAAACAAACCTTCTCATTTAATTGAAAAAAATTAATGTTATAATTTCATATCAACATCAAGTCATTTCTTTCATACATATCTCTTAAATATTTAACATTTTGGTTCTTTCTGAGGTTTTACTCTGGGCTAAGAATGTCAATAGTGATAAGGGTCCTTTTACCATTTATTTCAATTCCAACTTAAATTTTTTTTGTAGTATCTCATAAATTTCCAATTCATTATTCCAATATTGTTTAAATGTAAATTTAAGTTCTTTACATAGGATATCCTATACATGTGGGAAACCTTTAACTCACAATATAACCCATTAATAAGTTATTGTATTGAAAACATTCTCCCAAGATAAAAAAAACTCTATAATTCCCCATGATGAAAAGCCCTCCAATATTCATTATATTACTGAAATATTGAATATATGTAGTTTAATATATGTAATCAGGACTCACCTCATCCAAGGTAATTATATTTGACTGATTTTACAACTAACAGTTATAGTGGATCACTATGGGTGATAATGGGTCATTATGGGGGTACTGTAGCACTTTGGATAATGGAAAAATTAAATATTCATTACATTATTCTATGAAATTCTACCCCATGCACCTAAAAATAGCAAATCCATATTCGCTTTTATCACTCAACAATTTTGATTTTATAGATTCATATCTCTCTCAAATATTATCTCCCATATCTATCTATTAAATCTTGAAGAGTTTTGGTTACATGGTTCAAATCTTGGATAAGAAGATTAAGAGTTATAAGCGTCCTTTTACCTTCTCTTTTAAATTCCAATATACATTTCCATTATAGTATATTTTAATGTTTCTAATTTATTATTCTTATGTTATTTTTATATAAATATACTTTCTTTCCTTATGATATCCGGATCATTTGAAATCCCATTTCACTCACATTATACACCATTCATAATTCGTCGGAATGCCAAAATTCTCCCATGATTTATGATACTCTATAATGTCCCATAATAAAAAAAATTATATATATGAAAAAAGTATTTAAGATAAAATCACCTATTTTAAGAAATTTTAACCAAGGAAATAATTTTAGACAATGTGGGTATTTCCTTAATAATTTGGTTAATGGAGTTGATGTTGGTGGTTAACAAATTATCACTATAATGGGGAAATTTACTCAGGTTATAACAAATAAACGTGTCTAAAATGAGTAACATATTTTCCCTATATAAGGATCAGTCTCTATAGATTGTTTTATGAGGAAAAAACATCCATAAATCTATGGTTTCACTGATATAATGGTGGAATGGAAATAGAAAACATATCCAGAGAAGATATTTATGGAATTGGGGATTACTGAGAAAGAAAATTTCATCACGGTTGTGTGTCATTTAAGGATATATAATGGAAAAAGGTGGTCCCTGATTCAATATAATATTAATGAATATGAGATAAAAATATGAATTTGAATAATTTAAGTTAATCTTTTTGAAAAATATTTTCCATAAGATCTATTTACTAACATTTATATGTAATTCTTGAATTTATTACAAAAATAAGAAGGGATGGTCGCTTAGTATGAGGATAATTTCATTAGGTTATAAAGGTATGTTATAAATTATCTAAACATCCTATAAAGAAATATTACTCTAATCAATTCCATTATAACCATGGAATTAAACCCCAAAAGAGTAATGCGGATCAAGGGAAATGTTTTTCAATAAAAGTTACTAATGATGTAACTTTACGTAATTTGATAGAAGGTACTTAGATTATACACTCAAAGTTTGATAATGAGTTATTTGATTCAAGATATTCACAATATATTATGTCAGTCGGGTTTGAAAATAATATCCAATTAATCCATAAAAAAATTATGTAATTGATTTTTAGTTAGAACACTGATTGGTACTTTGATTGCAAAAAATATATACTAAGTAATTAAAATTAGAATGCATGGATGTTGACTAGTATAAATTATAAGTCATATACATTTGGTGGATTTTTATATAATATTGTGGAAGGGGATTCTATTTAATTATATAAAATAACTTACTATATAGATAAATATGTTAGAATGGGTGCGGTATGTATGGAATTAATAGTTTTTGGGGATATTTAATTACCTAAATCTTATTAGGAACCACCCCCAGTAGATAATATTAATGAAATTAATTATGGAGAAATGGATAAAATTTAATCTATGATGGTTAATGAGGATATGAGAATAGAATACATACTCATTTTGAAAGAATATATTGATGTATTTATGGATGAATTAACCTGTATTTTCCATTAATCAGTAAGTTGAATTCATTATTGATTTTATCCCAAATGGAAAACCTATATCCAATAAACCATTGATAATGGCTTTAATAGAGTTATTTGACTTAAAGAAGTAATTAAATTACTTATAATATAATTTTTTAAATCATAAAATTGTTTCACAAAGGGGATCACCAATTTTATTTATGAAGAAAAATGATAGTTTAGTGAGGTTATTTATTTATAATAATAAAATCAATGGAATTACTATAAGGAAAAGAATCCATTTTGACATATTGATGACCAATTTGATCTTTTTAAAGGGGATCAATAATTATCGAAGATTTTTCATTATTATGGTTATCATCAGATAATATTTGAGTGGAAGAATATCCCAAATAATTTAATTCATATGAGTTATGGACATTATGTTTTTCTCAAATTTCCATTTGGATTTAATAATGGACCCTCTATGTTTATGGATTTGATAAATAGTTTTTTTAATGATTAAATAGGTAATTTGTTTTGGTGGTATTCATTAATGATATTTTTATATAATCTAAAATATATGATGATCATGGTTGTCATTTGAAAATAGTGCTTGAGGTTCTAAGCAAAAGAGATTTGTATTGGAAATTTCAAAAATTTGAATTTTTTTCTTCTATATTTTTTCCCTTGGTCAAGTTGTTTACAAGTATAGTATTTTGATTAACCATTAAAAAATAAATGTTGTCATGGAATATTCAAGGCACACCATCAAAACAGAAATATGTATTTTCCTTGTTTTAGTAGGGTACTGTGGGAGGTATATTGAAAACTTTTCTTGATTAGATAATTTGTTAACGAAGGTGACATGTATGGGGGTAAAATTCAAATGGATAATGAAATATGAAGATATATTTGAGGAATTTAAGAGTGTAAAGGTAAATGAGGATATATTTACTATCATATCCTGGAAGTTGTGATTTTTCTACTAAATATATTGAGATACTATATCTAGGGACAGAAATGTGATATACACACCAACCATAAGAGTTAGAAATATATCTTTACTCATAATGATATTAATCGGAGACAATTAATATTTTTTGAACTACTTAAGTATTATTATTGGGTAAAAATTACCATACTGGGAATAAAAATAAAGTATCAGCTACATTGCATATAAAATACCATAGTATCTTATCAATGATGATGGTGGATAATGATCCAATTCTCATAGATTTAGTAAAAATAAACCTAGAAAATATAATTTAAGGACAAACATCATTCTTATTCCTTGTAATTACCCAACCTTCCTTATTGGAGAGGATTGTGAAAGATAAAGAAAACGATAAGGAACTACGGAAGAAGGTGAAATATGTGAGTAATTCAAAATTACTAGAGTTTAACATAGATGTTGATGGTGTATAAAGTTTTGGTAAGAGTTTATGTGTTTAATCAATACAAATGGTGATGAATTATATATTTTATGAGGATCATAGATCAAGCTTCTAAATACATCATGGAATCCCAAATATGGATTGTGATATCCAAAAGAATTTCTACTGGGAAATATAAAGTATGTGATTTTGAATTATATATATGGTTTAATCAAATATTATCTTATCACACTCAAACATATGGATAATCTGAAAGGACTGTAAAAACATTTTAGATCATCCTATCTTGACTTCCAATGAAATTGGGTTCAGTATTTTCCTCTAGTATAGTTTTTGTACAATAATACTTACCTATCTAGTATAAATATTTCACCCTATATGAATTGTATGAAAAGTGATGTTGGACGCAGAAGTATTGGGATGAAGTTTAGTAAATTATTTTATCAGGTCTAGAAATTGTGGAAGAGACATCGAAGTAGTTCATATACATCAGATAACATATCAATATAGCCCAAGTAGATAGAAGGGTAATTATAAATACCAAATGGGGGATCCTAAATTCCATGTAGGGGACTAGGAATTCCTATGGATATATATATAGAAATGGTTGATGAGGATAAGAAACAAGATTCAAGTAGATTCAAAGGTATATAAGGCCATTTAAAATATTAGATTGGATAGAAGTTCTGAAATATCATTTAACCATGACACCATAACTATCTCGGGTGTATGAAGTGTTAAACACATCTCTTTGAAGTATATTCCCAACCCTATTAATTTTATCTATGTAGATGAAGTTTATATGTATACTTAATTATCATATAATAAAGATCTGATTTAGATTTTTAAAATATTATATATGGTGCGAAAAAATAGAACAATTTGAGTGGTGAAGGTTCTTTGGAGGGATCTCCAGGAAAATGAGAAGACAAGGGAAACTAAAGATGCAATGATATTGAATTTTCTGTATTTTTTCATGGATTGTTTTGAAATTTTAGGGATGAAATTATCAGAATAGAGAGAATGTGATACCTGATAAATTCTAGAAATAAATAATCTTATTTTAATATTAACGTGGTACTATAAATCAATGTTATATATTTATTAATACCTCTATAAGTAATAATAATAAATATATAAAAACATAATTCATTCATGTAAAATTTATATGTCTCAAAACTAATATAATCAAAAAAAACATCACAACTATAATAAGAGTAGTATAAAATAACATGAATTAAATCCATATATTGGACAAACTAAAATAAATCACAAGGATATGTATTATTAATGGATAGGTTTTAGTGGACTAATAAGAAGTGAATATGTCCATTACAAGATCATTAGTAAATTTGACTATTTGGAGTTATAGGCATGGGGAATTATGACCATTGGGAATTATGAGTGTTCAGAATTATGATCATTTGTCATTATGATTATTTATAATCTTATTGTTTTAAATTGATAGATATAATTAGTGTATATTAAGAGTAATGATAATATTTAATAAATACGTAATGTATTAACACATGGAATCAATGTGTAATAACATTCATTTTGATGTTCATTTATCAGAGCTTTGGAAAGAGGTTTCATCACTAGGGTTCACCGTTTCCCATGCCCAAGTAGAACATGATGAACTGAGGTTCGATCAGAATCATCTACTGGATATTTTTGAGTTAGTGGGAATCACTACTTGATATATTTTGGCCAAATCACCCAATGAAATATTCAAAATTAGACACCATACCCTTAGGGATTGTGCTGTTGTGATAAGGGGTTATGTATCTTGTTTATAAATTTTATTATATAGTAAATTATATTAGAAATGAAATGGTGTTTACTCATAGACCACATTTTTATCAAATATATCATCCTTGAATAAATGTTAAAACGTACATTATTAGAATATTAATATAATGAAATGGATTTCATATTTGGAATTAGGATCTCAAAATTATCTAAGTGTTGAGTTTTGTTAATTTTTGTTGAAAATAATAAAATACTAAAAAAATATTGAAATATAGTAAATATGACATAATATATATGTAATGATGAATGAATGTGGATAATGTATTACTCTTTGAACAATTTTGTAACTATGGAGGTAATACATCAATATGTGGGTACGGGAGCACTTAATATAATGGAATAAATAAAATATTAATTACTTTATTTAGTGAAATTCTACTCATGAAACCTACAAATACCCACCCCTCTTCTCATTTCTCCCACACAAAAAAAAAATTGAAGCAATCTCTTCATATCCCTCTTAAAGATTATCTTACACAGCTCTCTCTTCAATATTGAAGAGTTTGGTTGGTTCTAATTTTTTTCTCTATGTTAAGAATCATTAGAGGGGTAAGGTTCATTTCCCCTCTCTTTATAATTCATATTTAAATTGGTGTTGCAGTGTATCTTTAAATTTTAAAATTTATATTCCCAATTTATTTTAATATTAATTTAATATTTATCTTTATGATATTCTATACAAGTGAGACCCTATTTCAGTTTCATTATACTCCATTCATAAATTGTTCTAATGTCCAAATTCTTCCAAGAGGCACAAAACACTATAATTTTCCATGATCAAAAATCCCTATATATTCCATATATTTGTCTTATTATGGATGTACCATTTCTATTAGATGATATTTTTCTTATGAAGGACAATGTAAATATATAGGGTGGAGCCTCTATCAACTACAAGTGTATTAAACTCAATTTCGGAACTCATTCACCTTTGCTATCAATTCAAGACGACCTAAAAGTATCTCCTCTTGAAAATTATATATCCCTAATACATATAAAATATTTTTTATTATATAATAATTATTATTTTTTCTATTTAACCATAACGGTTTTGGTTTTCTACCATTATAGATAAATTTATTTGATAAACAAAACAGATTGATCATCTTATTCATTATAAGTACCTGATAACTAAAATTACATATTCTCTACCTAATAAAGGTGATTATTTGAGCATTTTAGATCCCTAATTTACCTTAATAAGTTTCAATGTAATATATATAATGATCCAATTTAATTCATCAAAATGTTAAATTGATTGATGTTCCCATGTGGGAAAATCTTATAAGACAAGCATCATTGAGAAATTATGCTTTGTTTTTGCTATATTTTCCGTTCTTGAACATTATTAAATGTATTTTCTATAATATTTTAGTATATAATTGAATAAATTTGAATTTTATATGATTTTAAGGTCCATAAATTACATATCCCATCATTTCATGGTATGCCTCATGAGACAACTAAGATAGGTTAATGGGTGAATACATTCTCTTTATGTAGGATGTATTGGCATAAGCACTTTAAAAAATGTTTATGATGTTGGGTATTATGAATTACCATCATTCCCATTATTATGTTATCATTTTCTTTTATCTATTTGATTATTTAGGTTCTTTTTTCATCCATGGATAATGTTATTCTTTGGTATTCATTGATGTGGAATTTTCTATTTCTACTATATTAATTATTCAATTATAATTCGATATTAGATTCTACTACAAATTATTCCTTACCAATCATATCACCTCACCCATTTATATTATTTAATATTTCCATAGGTAATGAAGTGGAATACTATGTTTCATTATCTCTAGGGATTGAAATTTAGATTAATGATTTTTACTCTAAAAGTGTAATTTTTTATATTGTAATGAAATATTTTTGTTTTTTGTATCTTAAGGACTACAAAAACTAGATCATGGGATTTTAATATCATATAATTTAAATCTCGTGTAATAAAAAAGAAACCATCTAGGTGTGACCAAGGTAAGGGGGAAACCCATTTCGGAATTGTAGGATCTAGAGAAACTTGATGAATATGGTTGATTAAATATACATATACATCAAACCATTAGTCCTCAAAGAGTGTGGATTCCTTTCCACATTCATACTATACAAAAAACACTTTTGATTTCCAATATAAACATAACATGTCAATAAAAGACTATTCTGGGTAACTTTACATTAATTATAACTTATAAATAGGTTTAAAAGTAGATGGGATAATCCATATTTGTGTAATTGGGATCAAGGATATCTCAAAATTTTGCACCATTAACTCTATGTTTGATATAAAATGTTTTCAGTGAAATATTTTATTCATAAACCTGAATCTAAATTTTTGTATGTCGTAATATACTAACCTGATGGTCAATTCATATTATTTTCACACATCCCAAATATTATATAAACTAAATTTTTTCACTAACAATAATTGAAACTAATTTAATGATAATTCAGACATATCCTAATCACTATGATAAGGAATCCATCATTATCAAGATAATACCCCCAAAAGTCTAATAAAAAATGGTATTTATTGATCATCCATTACCCAAATTAATTGTAAGATTATATCCAACTCCTATAACTAACTATTTGTTTCTAGGTAAGAAATATACCCAAATTACTTTAGAATATTATTCTATTATAACTCATATAACACTATCCTCCAAATATCGCAAGCTCTTGGATTAATCTTCTAGAAAACTAGCTCAAGAGACAACTCATCCTCTTCTAATGTGATCACATAAGGATGTCAAGAAAATGATATATCAATAATCCAGATGAAGAAGAACTAATCCTAAGGATATAGAAATATTTTAACCTTAATAGCAAATCCACCATTTATAATAATAATAATAAATTCAAGATGGGAAATTATCATGACTTTGTGTTATTTAATATAGGAATCCTATTCATATATAGGTACAATTTTATGATATATATTACATGGGTAAGGATATTAAGGAATACAAATTCAAATATTAGAATAATAGAGGAGGAATTTATGTCCTTGGTTTTAATGGAATATGATATCCACTGAGTTTAAATAATATTATTTCCTTACTAAACTGATACAATCATCACCAGTTACTACTCCAAACTATATCAAAATTCTAACTTTGATGTTATTTAGTCGTGATAAAACCCCTTCTAAGACTTGTAATGGTTTAGTCATGTGAGTAAAAATGACCCTCGAAAGTCACCTTTAATGGGACATGGGGTGGATACTAGCACGAAGTGGATAAAAATTATTTTATATGAGGTATTATTCTTTTTATTTGAAAACCCAAACAAACCTGTATTTAATAAATTTTTTGAAAACAATAACAAAACTTTATAAAAACATCTGTGACCAAAAACAGGATTGATATATCACAAAACAAGAAAAATAGAACACCCCAGGAATAAAAATAGCTCCATTCGAAAAATAAAAATATACTTCATATGAAATTTAAATATTAATACATAATCTTTAAGCATTAGTTTACCACCAAATACGTTGATCTTGTAAGTTCATGAACCACCACTAACAGAGTCCAAAATACATGTAAAAATGATAAATAAAATTATGGGTGACTATAAAATATACTCATTATGTTCCTACTTTAGGACCCTCGTGTTTCAATGTGGGTGAAATATATTAGTGATTTTGTTAATGAAATAGAAAAAAACATAGATTTTAACTTAGTAATTGAAATCTACAATAGGTGTATGATGGAGGATGGAAGGTCTGGGAGCTTCCTCTTTTCGAATTGACTATGGAAAAAATCCATTGTGTCTTAGATCTTGATACTACATAGATTCATTCAACCTGTACTAGGAAAGAAACATTGATTTTTCTCCCAATAACATGGGATTAGGGAGAAAACCCAACAATGCTGACTAAAAAAGGATTTCATTTTCATGTATTCTCGTTGGGTCTATGAGATCAACCAATGATTCCAATAACACTCCCATAATAAAACATTCATAGAATGGTGCAATTGTAGTTATTACTAATTATGAAGTGGTTATGAAAAGAATGGAAATGTGTATATTTTCATTATTTGGTCTCATTTCTTATGAAAAATGAGTAAAACCAAGGTCGTACCTTGATCATAAAAAGGGGATTTCACAATGTCGTAACATCACTAGGTGGAGCCTCATTCCTATTATTAGAGGTTACATACAAATTGTTCTAGATAATCAGGATGACATAAATGGTGTATCACGAACATGGAATCTCAATCTAAATTGTGGGATATTTTACATATCTGAATGGGGGGAGAACTTTAATAACATAAATAAAAATTCAAATGAATGCACATGTGTGGACATGAATTCTTGCTCTTCTATAGCTATATCGGAATCCTAAAATCCTGAATGATCGTGCTACAATCTTTGGCACTCCCTGAAAATTGATTATTTTAGTTTTAATGGGGACATCGGTCTATATGAAAGGATACTAGTTGAAATAAACATGGAATTTCCTCCTCTAAGGAAAATATCTAAGTTAGAATATGATCAGATGTTGGAGGTCAGACTTTAAATCGAGAACTTTCCACCATTTATAAACAATAAAAAGTGGTAGGGCTTGAAATCAAGAATTTTAGAGTTGTGAAACAGCTTGTAACACCAGTTTCTAATGGAATGGCTTGAAAAGAAGTGTTAAAGGGAAAGAATCCTCAATCATTAGACAAATCCAACAATGATCGATATGTGAAAATTAAAAAAATAAAAAGGGGGAAGGTTGATGGCATAATAAATTTCAAGGCGGATTTGGATGAAGAGCATGTGTAGCCAAAAGATCCAACTCAACTGAATGATCATTAGGATAACAATATTTTATAAGTTAAAGATGGTATTAAAGAGATTGTTGATGACAACCTCTCATGGATTCTAGCTGAGATTGTTTCCGTTGTTTCTTCTCTAAAAGCCTATTATTTCTTAGTTGGTATTATTTAGCATGACTATAATAAGGACATGCATCTGGAATCCAATAATTTAAAAGAAACTTTTCAAAAGTTATCTCAAAGTAAAGAGGCCAGTCAGGCACACGGGAAAAAAGAATTACTCACTCAGCCAGCTCTTAGTGGATCGGCTAATGGTGAGAATTTATTGATAAGGAGACAAAAAAATGACCTTAATGCATGAGAAACACTAGTTAAAATTGATCTGAAGATACCACTGATGAAACAATTATTATCATAAGGTCTAAACCATTATCTTCTCTAGAGTCACAGAAATAGTACGGAAGGACTAGGAGACCCAAAAAAAGGAGGCAAAATAATAGGGTGTCAGTACCCCTAAAACAAGATTAATTGAGGATCATTTTCTGGAATAACCAAGGTTTTTCCAACCTTGGCACTAAATGTTCCATCAGGCTACATGTAATAAAGTATTGGCCTGATCGGATTATAGAAGATGACCCAAAAATAATCTTCCAAAAATATAAAAACATAATTTCTAAAAAAAATTATGTACTCATAGGAAAATATCATTTTCCTATACATCATGATAGAATATGGATCCTTTCTCAAAACTTTGTGGAAAATGTATCTATTTATATAAAGAAGAAAAAAACATTACATGTTTCTTTTATAGGGAGAATGAAACAATTCTATATATTGTGGTCTATTCTCCTAAAAACTACACTGATATAAGACATATATGGAACCAAATTAGAGATCTTCGTGGATATATTATAGACTCATAGATTATCATTAGATACCACAATTATATTTTTCATTAAGATGAAAGATGTGGCTAGATTTCATATTGACCACAATCAAAGAGTTTAATTTTTTTTTGAGGAGGCTAACTTATATATAATTAATCTCACTTGAGAAAAGTAAACTTAGTTTAGAAGGCATATTAATGAGGTTAGATACAATAGGATTGATAGAGATTTTGTGAATGATGATGTGCTGGGAAATTGGAGAAGTCTTTCTTGTATCAGCCTAAAAAAACAACTATAACCGTCAACCTCTCTTGGTGAGCCTCTAGGGAGATTAATAGATGTTTCCTATCATATTAAAATTTAGGGTTTCTTGTATTGATCTCCCTGAATGCTAAAAAATATTTCTAATACATGTGCTAGAACTGAATGTTTTGACATCCTGATTACATGAATCATCAAATTGAAAATGTAGAATCATTTATGATGGAATGGATTATAAATCCCTTTAGACTTATAGATTCCGGAATTGACTCAATTGAAAATTCTACTCATTCACTATAGGAGGATATCACAATGCATGGCATTCCTAGATGGGTCAATCAAGAAATAAAGTTGTCCAACCATCTTTAAAATATAATTCGACTAAAAGAAAATATTCAGAAAGAATTGTTCTTGCTCAAGGGGATTAATTAAGGTTATGTAGACACAAAATAATTCAATTCTCTTCAAATAATAAAATGGTCTCAAAATTATCTATCCCTCTAGATTAATAGAGATCATATTTTGAATGAAATTAATGACCTTTCAATCTATATTGTAGAGTATTATGAGAATCATTTCAATGGATCACTAAGGGAGGTGGAACTTGAAGAAGGAATCTTTCCAAAGGAAATTACTAAGGCAGATAACTTGCTCCTAAAATCTATCCCAGCGGAATTTGAAATCAAATAAGTTGTATTTGGCATTAACAAAGTAATCTTACCTCAAACAGATGGATTTTGAAACTATTTATTTCAATAATTTTGGGATTCTATCTATAGTGATGTTTGTAAATTGGTTATGAATTTATTTAAGGTCACATCCTTCACTCAAGGCTTAAATGCCCAATTTATATCCTTGATCCCAAAGATTGAGAATACAAGTGATATTATCCAATTCAGACATGTTTACCTTGTCAACACACTCCTTAAATTAATTTCTAGGATTTTGGCCAAAAGGCTTGCTCGAATCTCGAAAAAAATTATATCTTGGGAATCAGTTTTCATTTTTTAAAGGTATAAACTTGCAGGATTTCATGATCACTAACTCGAAATGGGTGAACATGATTATAAAATCTACATGAGGATGGAATATTGCTCTAAAACGTTACATCAAAAAGGCATTTGAAACAATGGACTAAGGATTCATCTGCAATGTTCTAGTGAGGTTTGGTTTCAATGCTAACTTTACTACTTGGGTAAAATATCTTCTGGGAATTACTCAATTTTATATCTTAATCAATGAATCCCCAAAGGGATACTTCAAGTGTTCAAGGGGGTGGGACAAGGAGACCCCATATCTACCATTATCTTTGGAATTGCATAAGAGTATCTCATCTGAATTTTTCTCAATATGGTGGAAAATTTTAACTTGAAAACCATCAAGGTAGCATGAGGTATTTCATCCCCTTGTCAACTTTTTTTTTCTAATGATGTCTTCATTTTTACTCTAGGTGACTGGAGGAACGCCAATAATATAAGTAAGTATCTTTTTCATTAGGAAGGGATATCATCCCAGGATGCCAGCTAGAGTAAAAAAGTTCATTTACTTTGGGAAAAACATATCATGCTCCAGAAAAATAAATATGACCAATGGCATGGGTATATGAGTGGGTTCTCTCCCCTTCACATACCTTGGTGTACCCATGTTTTGGGGAAGGCCTCATGCTTTGTAATTTATCAATATTCCAAGTCAGATTCGAAGAGTTTTAGCTTCTTAGAATGTAATATATATCTCAATGGCTTGAAGTTATTGTCTTTTTTAGCATGTTAAAGTCTCAAAAAGGGTCTAAAATTTCATGGTTTATTCTTTTATTACTTAATTCATTAAATCTATCAACACTCTGATGAGAAATTTTGTTTGGAGTGGAAGTATTATTGAACGAAAAAATTTCACAGTCTCACAGAAACAATGTTGCATGCCCTATGAACTCGGTGGACTTGGCAAAAAAACCTGGACATGTTCAATCAATCACTAAAAGAAAAATTACCATGGAGAATTTTCAGTAGCAACTAAAATTCCTTGTACTTTCATAGAGATAGGTTCTTGAAAAAATTGAATGTATGCTCATAATGCTACTTGGAATCCATGGTTTGGCCTTGTCTTAAGAACACATTCAATAACATTATTAGAAGTCCCACTGGTTGATCAATGCAAAATCATCCCCCAAATTATGGTAGGATAATTGGGCTGGAAAACCTCTTATAGAAAGATTTGACTCTATAGATCAATCAATTGATTATGTCATATTCATTAAGGATCAAATAAATTTCCTTTCTAGTCTTCCTGAGGACATTCAACAAACTGTTTCAAAATATACCTTATTAAACCAAGTAGACATGCTGATTTAGGAACAAGTATCATTTGAAAAAAACATGATTTTGAGGCATTATATAAGAATCTAACTGAAGGATATCCCAAATGTGTAGGAAACCTCAATTACAATTGGAAATCCTAATCCATATTCACTTTTTTCTGGAGACATTCACACAAAAAAAATTCAATGGATTGGAATCTGCAGGGAGATATTTTTTTCATGTGCGCAAGATGTGTGATTTTCAAAAACACTGTATATATGTGGATCATATCCTTCTCTATTGTAAAACATCCTCCTCTATTTTCTATGATATGTTTAATATCATTGATGTTCCACTGCATGAATATTATACTGTAAAATATTTCCTTCTATAAATGCTTAACATCCCACATTATAAGTAGCTCGCTAACCTCTTATAGGCGTCTTGTTCTGAACTGCTGTATGCCATTTTGAGAGACCATAACAAATGAATTAATGATCTGAACAACTACAAAACCAAAAAAAGTATTTGATGGAATCATTCAGGTAGCTCAACAGGAAAATTTGCGTCACATGGAATAATATAACAACTCAGTGAAATATATGATTATACTAAAACATATAAGGATTCATAGTAATTATACTCCACCGCATCAAACCATTGAAGTCTTCTAGTATACTCATCATACGGTTTGGATGAAATTAAATTCTGATGGTGTATCTAAAAGAAATCCTATGCCAGTTTGTAATCGTTTTATATTTATAGATTTTGTTGGTGATCACATTGGTCATCAATTCAAACCATGGGGCACAAATAGGGATTTAGAATCTTAAAATAATGGGATGATTAATGCAGTGAACATTTCCAAAAAAAGTAACTATAACATCATTTGATTTTAATGAAACTCTAGATCAATTTCTGAAGATGTTATAATATGAAACAATCACATTTATTTTCATATAACTAAAAAATGGATCTTCTACCTTTATCAATGTGCATAAATGAGTTATATTATTATGAAATCTTTTCTAAAAGCCAATACTCTTTCAGATTCACTTTGCAATCAATGGCGTCATTGAAGAAGCCTACACTTTTTGCAATATTATCTCCAATGATTTGTTTTCAATGTTACAAATAAAAAAATTTCTGATTCCTAGTTTTATGCTGGAGTATTCTCTATCATTATTAATTCAAGAGCCTTTGTGAACATTTTTATGAAAAAATATAATTTAACTTAGTCCAATGGTATCTCTTAACTTAGAAAAGTCTCAACATAATCACACTCCCTTAAAACATTTTTTATAAATATAATACCACATCAATAAAATAATATATCATAAATATACCCCACATCCCACTCTCCACTGAAATTATATAAATTAGTACAATTCATATAATAATAAATAAATAAAACATCCTTAAGGGAATACAACTTGTTGTTTATGGGAATATAACATCCTAGAGAGGGGAATTTTTCTCACATAAAACACAACATGGATGTTGGGTTACATGTGTAATCTAATAAATAATGGATGTTGGAACAAGATTGATCCTACTCATATGGTTGTCACATAGTGAATGTGTATACCATATCATACATAGCTTTAAAAAAGAAATATAAAATGATATAATAACATCACTAAAATAATCCAAATGACTCACATCATCACCTACAATGAATTTCACAATCAACTCAACCAAATAAATTATTTCTACCCGATCTAAATAAAAATAATATAGAATAGAACCACATCATAGAAAATTTTTCCATGTCCTTTTCATATAAGAATTTTAAATAAATAATCAACTAATTTAGTTCAATTTTCATCTTTAAGAAATCCTCATTTAGACTAATTTGTCATAATAACACGTCCTATATTTGGAATATAACATCCAACCATTATCTTGAGAAAACAATATTTTATCATATCTAAAAATATAACATCAAATCTTTGATTGGAATACAATATTTGATCACCTTTATTTAAGCAATTACACATAGACATATGAAAATAGAATAAACTATATCAATAAATAAAGAACACATTATCATTTCATAAAATTCCAATATAATAAATATTTATATAATAATAATTATGAAAATCAATCAAACCCTCTATTATATTGATCATAAAAAAAATCCATTTATCCATTTTGTATAAACAACCTAAAAACATATTAACAATAAAATCATGTTTAACAAATCATGATTGGATATAAAAGAATGACGAACTCAAATATATAATAAAATTGTTATAATTTCATATCACTTGTCTCAAATAATCAATAAAAATACTACGAATCGAAATAGTCATTCCATTGATTACCACAATTCATCACATAGGACCCTAACATTTAAAAAATCAAGATCAAGGAATGAATCCTCTGAATCATAGAAAAAAATTCTATCAAATAAACTTCATTAACCATATATTAATTGATACAATCTTCAAATCAAGTTTTTTTAAGATTAATAAAGAGGGAGGATATGAGAAGAATATATTTTGAGGACTCACCTTTGATCTCGTAATTAATTGACCCCACAATAGAAAAAATCCATAAACTTTTCATAGATATCAACCAAAACAAGCCAAATCAACCCAAAAAAGTCGAATAGGGTTATGTGGGTTGACATGGGGAGTTTAACAAGGGATTATAAGTGGTTTATAGTCATATTTTGTAACTTGAATTTACATATGTTGTTTCTAAATGATTATTTAATTCTATAAAACCCATGTAATTGTCATTTCCAAAAACAATATCTATAATGAATTTTTCTATTACATGCTCATGAATAACCCATGTAGTATCCCCTCTCTAGATTTTTAGAGGCCATTCCAAGTTATTTAACCATGAATACAAGTCATTCAATCAACAAAAAACTCTCTAAAATTCCATCAACAAACCCGAATTATCACCAAGCATAAACCTTATAGAAAAAATTCTATTACTGACCCAATAATATATACAAAAAAATATTATTTTAATCCAATAATGAAAAGATTTCATATATTTATTTCTCAAGATCAGTGAAACAGCTCTTAAAATTAAAATCATTAAATGTATTTTTTTTATCAATATAAAACAAAAATTAGTAGATTATGGATTTTAATTTATACATGTGCCTATAAAGTAAAAAAATTACATTATTATTTATTAGTGTCAGGTACCATGATATGTAGAAAAAACTATTAATATAAATATTAGTTCCTATAAGATCACTATAATAAAAGTAATGTATAAATAAATTTATATACAAAAGGATTCCATATAATAAAATATCTATAAATTCTCTAAATATTGAGTGCATAAAGAATATTAGACAAGAATTAGGAATGATTAATTATTCTAGAAAACATTATTGTTTGAATTCTACTTTTATGATATATAATAAATTTTTTATATTTATGAAATATTTTTACTCTTATTCCGTGATTGTATCAATGTTTTTTAACGTTTTTAATATTTAATTAACATTGAATTAGTTTTAGAAATTTATGGTTGGTTGTACTAAAGTTCACATTTAGTTTATTAAAATGAGAAAATTAGATGGAATTACTATAAATGTGAATATAAATTCTTATGACTATACTTCGGGATAAAAAAACATCCCATGAAAATTATTTGTGGTTAATTGACGTTTTCATGATCATTAATTATGGTTATTAGAACAATCTATGACTTATTTAATTAACCGTCAAGAATTTTTAAATTCATTATATTTTATTATTTATTTAATTTCATTTAATGAAATTTACTTATATAATTTGATCTAATTAACTTCAAAACGTTCTTAAAAATAAAAAAAATATTACTTTTGATGATTTTTAAATTATTTGATCCCTGTGAAAGAACATCATATGACGTAACCTTGTCAAATTAAATCCATATTTTCTATAAACCACCTTTTTTGAATCCTTTTTTTGCAAGATCCTGATCTACTATCTCTTAAGACACTCGAGATAATTTCAATTACAAAGACAGCTTCTCTATTTACCTTGTACAATGAATAAATAAGGTGATCCAGAAAATCATTAGGTAGTTCAACTATATATGAAGGAGTAAATAACTACCACATAATAGATCATATAGTAAATAATGAGAAATATATTGATCTATAATGGTTGAATACGTAAACATATATTGTATGGATGATGTTTATAATACAAGGATAAAAGAATGTGTTTAAATATTAAACATTATAACAATGACTGGTAAAGTAATTTCATCTCAATTGCTTATTTTATTTCCATGACAAGAAGGATAATTTAAAATAAAAATTACATTGTGAAGTGGTTATGTTATCCCATAAGGATAAATTGTTCATTTATTATTGGATAATAAAGGTTATTATGAGAATTTCACTCATTAATATCTAGTGAGTTTCCCTCAATTTTGGTTTCCAAAACATTGTATTTATTAATAGGAAATACCAACCCTAATTGAGTGAATTTTGTTGAAAAAATTGAGGTAAATCCATTATATTGAAAATTCTAATATATTCCATATTCCCAAATAAAAGAAATTTTATCATTCATAATCCTTAGGATATTGTAAATCACACAAGTCACGTTTTAGAAATCTTTAAGAAAACCAAATTTAAGGGGTTGAGTGGCAAACCTAAAATTACATGACAATATATATATATATATATATATATATATATATATATACGAAATGGTTACCAGAAGTGAAAATCTAAAACAATTATCAATACAATTTTTCAGTTCATAAGATAAGAGGACCAAAAAAATATTTATATGATAAATACAAGATATCAAGATTGGGATTGAGAAATAGATTGTCTTCAATTCAAGAAGATATTAAATCCAAAATAGAAATGTAGTAACCATAGATAATGAAATTAGTTATCATCATCACATAGATATATTCATCTTATAAGTCAAACCATTTCACGAGTTCATCATTGAGTCCTTGGAGAAATCACTCAAAATACATTTTAGCTTGATCGTTTAATGAAAACATGAGTTTAATGTTGTTTTCCTTATCCTCCTCACATTATTCATTCGAATGATTTTTTAAATTATTTAACATTACATTAATTATTTCATAAAATGGGGGGTATGAAATATTTCATTACTCTTGATCTTCCCATACTCCACCGTGTCCTTTGATAATGGATCAATGGGTTTTGATTGTAATGGTTATTCATATTGCATGATTTTATTAGACTCTTTAAAAACCTAATCGAAAGGATCCTTTGAAATGGGAATTTAACTAATAACCTAGTGACCAATAGTTTAGGAAAATTAGATTAATCATTACATCATCTGATTTTCCTCCTTGAAGTTATTATACAGCCATTCATGTCAAATATTTGTTTCTTCCATTATCCATACCTAAGAGAACATTTCCCTAGTCTAAATTTATTAATTTTCATTATTAAATCACGGATTCATTATCTATTTCTTTTCAATCATTAGTGGAATCATAAATTTTCACATATGAGTTGCCTTCAATGTATGAATTGGATTTGATTCTTGACACATGACTACAGTGGGGTGTGAAAAAAAATATTACCGAAGTTGAAACGTAGTAAAGTGGGTATCCTAGGTTGTATCTAGAGATGAGTTCACAACATTTATGTTTTTCACTTAAATTTTAGAAAGAATAAGAAGTTGTTTTTTAAATTGTTTGAGTTTTAAAAGAAACCACATGATTAAATATAATGCTTTAACACAAGTGGATTAAGAGAGTGAAGTAGTTATGGTATAACCACATTTTTCAATGTCTTAATATTAAAAAAACATTCACCCTCTATTACTATTGAATAATAAATGAAATTATCCTCAATTGAGTTATCAATAATCCTTGATTGATGAAAGAAATGGAACCCAATCCTATGTTCTTGGAAGTTCATAAAAAACTAAGGAAACAACCAATCATGAATTTTTTAAGCTTTTAAATATATAAATGATTCACCAATTCAACACATGTGTCAATTATTGCTAAAAACTCTCCACCTAACACAATATGCTCGAACAAGACAAATCATACTCTGTGGAGGGAGTTAAAAATTATTTAACAAAATCTAGAAACAATGAATACACAAAAACCAAAAACATGATCTAATTAGAAAAATTGGAAACCACTAAAAATAAAAAAAATCTAAAATAAAAATA
This sequence comes from Viscum album, assembly GCA_963277665.1. NCBI lineage: Eukaryota > Viridiplantae > Streptophyta > Magnoliopsida > Santalales > Viscaceae > Viscum > Viscum album. The sequence continues at coordinate 1,358,523,339 of OY728162.1, read as the reverse complement.
TAGTTTATATTAATGTTCAAGCCTCTGACATTAAACAAGAGAACCCCCCCCCTTCCCTAATCACTTAAAGGTTTTATCCCCTCCACATGAAGGATAATAGAGTTTTAAGGGGAAGAATAAAGCAATATTAAAATAATAAGAAAAAAATTATAAAATACACATCTATTCCAAACACCAGTACATCAGAACATCCCCTCCTTCACGATCTTCAACAACTTTTAATGGAAGTGAACACTCATATATATATTTTTGACCAATGGAAAATGTTTCCTCCATATTCACACCTCCTAAATAATAAGTCAATTTAGCATCATAAATGGAATAATATAGGTTCGGTTCTTTCATAAATGTTTTTCAAATATCTCTTTAAAATTATCCCGCATGAGTTTAGAGGATTTGGACAAGTTTCAAAAACATTATCCCAAATTACAGATGATGTCTTTTTCTTCCTGAGGAGACTGCTCAATTACCTTTAATATGGTGCATGCAATTATTACCTTAATGATATAATTTCATCATTAAATTTATAGTGGAAATGAGACATATATTTTTACTGATAAAATATCTTTAATCACTTCATTCATAGTTATGTATTCCAAGATATACTTCAATAACTACGGTGGGTTCCATTATATTGGCCAGAAAACTACTCCACTTGATTAATTTTTTTCGGAAATTGTGTGTATAATTAGACCTAGGTCGAGATTAAAATTTTAATACCACAAGAAAGTAAATACTAAAAAAGTAATCACTCAATTTGGATAAAAATAGTAAAACATATTCCTAAAATACTTTAGATCCACAAAACTGCTAGATTTTCAGAATTAAACAATTTTCACAATTAAGCCCAAAATCCACAAAAAAATAGAAAATGATGAAAATCAGAAAAACAAATTTGTTAATTGTAAGGGGTTAAATCATTAAAAAACACATGAAAATAATGAAAATATTATATCTATAAATTCTACAGCCTGAAAATGTTACTTCATTCTTCTAGAACATAATAATTGTCACCCCTCATCCTCATTACCATTTATGTCCTCTTTTAACTTCTTAAATTGGTTCCATATATATATTTTTTATGTTATCATTATATATATTTTGATATAATACCCTTAAGGGGGTATAATCATGTGCTCTTATAGATTATTGAACACACACAAGCTTATTTCTTATTTAGAAACTATATTCTTCTTAGTATACCATTCTCCCGGTGTGAGGTCCTTTAGTGGAACTGAATCACCTTGGTATATGATTCCAATTTAAGGACAAGAAGAAAAAACATACACTTTATATACATCATCATTCACTATTAAAACTGAATCATATAATAGAGGTGATCCCTACCACTATATCATCAATGAATTAGATGCTCTAAAATAGGAATTATCTTTTTGGGTAGGTTGGGAATTCTGTCATAACATAGAAACAACCTATCTATTTCGACGTCCATTCTAGTATCAATTTCATCTTGAGATCTAGAATGGGTATGATTAGATTTACTAATAGGATCGAGATAAAAATAAAATTGTTACTGGCCAAACCAATTGAAAATATAATATTACTATAATTAAGACTCCAAGATAAGAGGCTTCTTATAATTGTAGTTTAAATTTATTTCTATCTATATGAAATCAATGGGTAGTTTCAAGAAATCTATTTAAATATGAACAATAGGTGTAATCGAGTGAAAAAGGGTTTTGGTTTTATGGTTTATGTATGTAGATTGGTCAATATATTCCCAAGAAACTTTTTTATTGAAGGGTTTCGAAAGGAAAGAGGTTTCCCAAGGAAACATACACAAAACTCAGCGGTCAGAGGATCATGGTGCATGTGGAAATCAATAGAACACATGAATAAGGAGAACCATAAAGATATTAAGTGTGGTGGATGTAGACAACCTAGTTATCCATACATCTTCAAGGAAAAATTACATTAGAAGTAGTTAGTGAAATAACTAAAAAATAGAAAAATAGTTGTAATTATTTCAACGGTGTTGTGCATAACCCCACATAAATTACTTTTATATATAAATTAGTATGGGTTTGGAAAAATGTCATTAAATTTTAATTTAGTGGTTGTTAAAGAATAACGACCAGTAAAATATAATAACTTTATTTAATAAAATTATTGGGGCTTAATAACCACCCACAATCACTTAGATCAGATGTGGATAAAAACCTCGACTAATATCATGTTTTAGCAGTGCTTTTAAAACCCCATCTATTTTTTTTTATATAAATCATGTATGTTTTAAAATTGTTTCTCCAAAAACTATTGATAAATTAAAATTTACCAATGGTAATTGGAGGACAACTGAAAAAACAGACAAGATTTATTAAAAAAACTAGAGGAGGTTAATCCGTTAGTGGTAATTTTATACCTCTTGTAATTTTTTAAATTTTTTTCAAAAATAGATTTGATAATATATATAATTATATTGAATATATATTAGATTATATATTAAATTATATATATAAATATGTGATATATTAAAAGCCAAACGCACACTAAGGATATATTATATAAATGTTTTTAATTATGTGTAAATTATGTATATTTGTCTATGCAATATAATATTATTGTATTTAATTTTATAAATACAAATATAATATATATATATTATGTATGTTTTTATATAAGATATTAAAATGTTATATATAATTTTATTTTTAAAATTTTATAGAAATAAATCACTTATATATATATATTTGACTAATATAATATGTATTTTTATTAGTATTAAATATACATATATATAATTTTAGAATATATATTTACTTTCATATAATATATATTTTTATTATTTAAATTTATACATATATAAATATATAATATTTAAATAAATAATATTTAATTAATATATATATATATATACATAATGTATTAAATCCATTTTAATGAACAATTATATAAACATATAAACATAAATACATTTGTTAGAAAATGATTTCATCTATGTTGTTATGATGGGAGTGCCTATCACACATAGTTTTGACGCCAAATCTGGATTTGGGGAAATATTTCAGGTGTGTCATGTGGAAGGAATTCAACCGAAATAAGTAGGTGGAATAGGAGGTGGTTTCTCAGGCATGCGTAGGGAATGTGAACGGTCTGGTTGTGGGGTTGGGTGAATAGATGGGTGGGGCATGAAAATAAAATTTTCTTACATGAACATTGCATGGGAATAATTGTAACACCCCGAGATTTTATGAAAAATATTCTTTTTAATTTATGTCTTGTGTTGTATGCTATACCAAAAGGAGCTTGAAAAACACACATCCCTGACTTTCCTAGCATTACACGCAATCACGACCTTCCTCGATAGCGTGTGTAGTATGCAATACCGAGTTTCACTAAATGAGATATTATTATAATATTATTATGAACTAGCCGTTATGAATAGTAATACCCATTTTTTGAAATTTTATAAATTTTATCTTGAAAAATGGACTTAAATTTTGGATTTGGAATATCGAAATTAGCTTAGGGTGAAATTTTGGTACTTTTTGGATAACTTTCATATTCTGATGAATAGTGAAAATTACTATATTTTAATTAAAAACAACTTTTTAATCGAAATAATTAATAGTGATAAATTATTAATTTGAGTGGGTTTAAAGTATATTTAGAATATATTTTTACAATTTAATACAATGTTGTTTGTTGGATGTAATTTCACATTTAAACCAGACATAAACAAGTGTCAATCATTTGATAGTTATTATCTCTTAAGAACATGCTATTTGTTTTGACGACGGGAATTAATTTTTAAATTAATTAATGTAAATGATATGATTTTAATTTTCTATAATAGACCTAATTTTTTAATTCATAATATAAAATATAGCTTAGGCCTAATTTTTCGTATTTTTCTAGAAACATTCATTTTTTTGATGAATAGTGAAACCACTAAGTGGCAGTTAAAAAAACTGATTTTTTCATAAAACATAATTTTACCACTTTTGTTTGTGGAATTTATAAAATCTTAGAGACACGGTTAATATCAAGGACTAAATTTTTTTTCAATGAGATTAAAATAATTTTTGGTGAATAGTAACTTTTTTATTTTTTTTACCACAGTTAAAAGTAAATGGGGTAATTAAGGGTAAAAATGATATTATTTTTACCCTAACACTTGTCATAATTCTATTGGATAAGTGTAATTCGGCCAAAAACAACCTTATGAATACAATATGACCATTTAGGCCCACTTGGATTAGATTAGGACATTTATTATTAATTTATTTAAAGAATGGTTAAAATAGTTAAAATCAATGTTTAATAAATAAACCATTTTTAATATAGGGTTATACATAAGATAAATTAGACTATAAATATTAATTATAAATATAAAAATATTTCCTACATAATGGTATTTTATTTGTAATTTGTAGACTTAAAATAATTTAATTTATTTATGACATAATGATGATGCAGTAATTATCTAATTAATGAAATATTGACATAATTGACGTTATAAATAACCAAATAAATGTAATTTGAGACTTTTTATGAATTCCAATTATTTTCTATGTTAATATGACAGGTCATTGTTGATTTAATTTACTTATTTTGAACTAATCATTCTATATAAGTTTCACAAAATTCAATTACCAAATAGTGTCAAAATTGACATAAAATAGTTTTTAAAAAATATTATATTATTAATTGTTATTATATTCCTAAAAATCTACGTTTCGGCCAAGATACTTAAATCATCATAGGTGTATCATTAATGGACCACTTGGGGGTCGATTAGATTTATATGGTATGTTTATTAACTATATAATATAAACATAGAAAGTGACGTGGTAAATGTCAATCTAATAAAGTAAGAGTTAAAAATAGTGGTTAAGGCTAATATATTGACCTAAACTTTTCTAAATTCTAATGGCTGAGAGGATTTAGACCCATACCCACCTTATTATCGAAATAAATAAATTTGGTGCTATTAAAAACCGAATATGACTTAATAATAAAATAATATTTTTAGTTATTCCAAAGGTTCCCCTCTCCTCCCTTATAAAAGGGAACCTCCTCCCAATCTCCCTTACACCACTTTGAGCCTTCACGCTCAGACAAACCCTGCCAAATTCTCTTCTCCACTTCCCTAGAAACATCCTAGATGTCCTGGTCTTCTTCAAAGTCCATTTATAGTGCCCTAAAAGGAGGTCTCAAAGCGGCGCTTCAAAGAAGAGGTAATGTCCCTTACCGATTCTTTCAACTTTATTTCTTCTTCCAATTCTTCTTCTTTAGTTGTTTCATTATGAAGTAATAACATTAGTATCACTCATAATCTGATATGTAATTATATGTATGAAACAAACCTATTTCACCATCTATCCATCCTACAGAAAACGAAATCACGACGCGTGCGTACTTACGGAATACCGTCTCTACGTTGTGGTGTAATCTATTTTCCACCACCAACTTACTTTGATGGGTATAATGGTGCAAATAAATATCTATATATGATTATTGTAAAATATTATTCATTCTGTAATAGTATACATACACTCCGATAAAATTACATGATCATGGGAATGATATCATCGCTTGTGCGTACGTACGGAATACCGTCTCCACGACGTGATGAGATTCATTCCCAATGATTAACCATTAATAAATGATTATAAAGTATATATAATAAGTAATCATGAAATATATGACATAATAATGATATTGTATTTATGTATATATATATGTATATCATCCAATTAATTCCATTCAATTCAATGAGGAAACGAAAACAACGTTCTTGCGTACATACGGCCTACCGTCTCCATGAACGGTGTATTTATTTTCATTTATCGATCTATTATATATATGTATATTATGAATATATATTATATATAAATAATGTTTTATATTCTGTAATTAATTAATCATGATCTAAGTAATCATATTAATAATTACAAGTCAAATCACGGACCACAAATGAAACGATTTCACCCAAAACACTCTTTAACATGGAATTTACAAATGAACGGGTAATATAAAGCAATAAGTGAACCATATATGATATCATAATAATTAATATGATTATGTAATAATTCAATGACATTATTTAAATCATTATACAGGAGGTTCAAGTATGTACGAAGCATATCAGACCTAAGGTAAGGGATAATTTTTAAAATCTCATTTTTATCCGAGATTTCTTATTCGTATGTATTTACTAGGGTTATTGTTATCATCCACGTCCATGTTTCCTAAAAATGGTTTCATGTATGTTTAAAGTCCTTTTTACCCATTTTTACTTTTACCAAAGGGTATGGATGGAATCTTTCTTTTATTTACCCTACAAGGTACTTTATTACTTTTTCGACAAAAGTACGAGAATAATGTTTTTTTAACTAATATGGCATGAAAGGATTTTTACGGTATTATAAAGACATATTTTAATGAAGCTCTCTCCAAAATATTTGATGACTATTTTCAACAAAATCGTTTTCTTTTAAAATTGCATGACATTTTTTGAAAAGAAAATGATTTTTAAGAAGAAAGGATATTTTCCTCAAGAGTTCATTTAAAGTGTTTTATTAAAACCATTTTCCTTCTAAGATGACATTATTTCATATGTGTATGTTTCTAGTATAATGTATCTATGATTTACATGGTTTCAATTTTCTTATTATTAAATTATATCCATTTATGTTATATGCATTATGTCATGATGAGATTATGTTTATGAAACCCATTTTATTCGTTAGGTTATTATGAATGATGTATGTTTATTTTGTGGGACAAGTAAGAATGATTTCATTATGAGATGGGTGGGACCTATATCTCCCTCCAATACATTGGGTAAAGATTTATATCTCATGAGATTGACATGGATGGAATGATAAGTGAATCCTGTTCAGTATTACAGGACTGGAACGAGGAGTGAAATCAATTCAGAAAGGGACTTTGTCCACTAAGATGGTCTTGGAAGCAATGCCTTGGCTACTATGGAAATAATTACATGTGATTAATGGATGCCAAAATTACATGTTTTATTCCCATGCTATATTATCATGATTTATGTTCCATTTTGATATATGCCTTATGTACTTTGATGTTTTAAGTCTTTGCTGAAGATTATGTTGTTTAAACATTATGTTCATGTTTTTAAGTTCAAATGTATATGGTATGTTTTATTTTATCCATGCTTACCCTTATTGAGAATTTGAGCTCACCCTTTTTATGTTTTTCCCCCAAGATTAAAACAAAGGTTTTAGGTAAGGAAACAAAAAGTGTAAGAACTTTATTGGAGATGTTAAAGATATTTCACTACAATTAGAAGATTACGTTCCATGTTTCCAAAGACACTAAACTATTACGGTCCATGTGTGGCTGTTTTTGTTATGTATTATATATTCCGTAAAAGTAATGTAATATCTATGTACGTCAAGCTTCGGGTCTCTATAGTTGGTATACAAGGAAAGGTTTAGTCAACCTTTGGAAACTAGGATGCAATAAATTTAGTGATATCCCTAGAGATATTTCTAAGGTATGTCTAGGGATGTCCCTAAGGTTAAGTATAAGTACAGTTTATAGTTCTAGAATTATGGTAACGATATTAGAATTAAACCTAAGATGTTAGATATCGAAGGTACTCCCCCATTATTATGTTGTTTTCCATAGCATGATTTTTTCCTCTCACACTATTCTTTTTGGGTTTTAGATGATGGCTGGAACCCGAGGGAACAGTGTTGATCAATGCAATGGACAATGAAATGATTGTCCTCATGAAGAAAAATGTTATGGGAGATGGAGTGAAAAATCTTATTGCTATACTTAAACAAGCTATGAATCATTCTGGACTTCCAAATGAACAGAGAAGGGAAAAATATTCTATTGAGTCCTTCATGAGGCAACGTACACCGTCTTTAAGTGGGTCTTCTGATCCACCTGTTTCTGAAAAATGGATCAGTACCACTGAAAAGATATTTTCAGTTCTTCAATGTTCTGAACATTATAAAGTCATCTTAGCAGTATATTGTTTGGAAGGTGAAGCTGATCGATGGTGGAATCTTATAAAGAATACGAGCCCAAGAGATTAAATTGAGTCCATGGAATGGGACGAGTTCAAGAAATTATTTTTCAATAAGTACATCCCTCGAATTCTTCGAACAAATATGGAGAAATATTTTCTTGAACTAAAGAAAAAGGATTATGAATCTGTTGGTGTATACGAAGTATATTTTATAAAGCTTGCAAGGTATGCATCTGGCTTTATCATCCAACCTGAAAGTAATGTTGATCGATTCTTCAGTGGTTTAAAACCAAATCTTCGAAGGGCATTAGCTATAAGAGACTTTAGTAGCTATTAAGAAATTGTGTGTTGTGCAATCAAGGTAGAAATGGATGTTGGTGTTACTTATCCATCTCATAGTTTTGACAGGAAATGAAATATGGAGTTCAATGATAAATCTCATAATAATGGTGAAAAGAAGGTGAATATTTCCTTATGCTCAAAGTGTGGAAGAAGCATGGTGGAGATTTCCTTAAAGGGAATAGAAAATGTTTTAAGTGTGGAAAATAAGGTCATCGAGCAGCTGAGTGTCGAAGTAATGGAAAAAGAGTTTCTAATGATGTGAATAAAGAAATGACTGTAGAGAACGCACCGCCAACACTTCAATGCTTCATGTGCAAGGAAATGGGGAATTATGCTAATAAATTCCCTAATCCAAGGGTTAGCGATGATCGACATGAGCAACCACTTAAGGCAAAGGACAAAGGGAAGTCACATGCGATCACTATTGGCGATGTTGAATATGACAACGATGTGGTGGAATGATTAAGTGTTTATATAATGGGATTCCAAAATAATGTTGTATATAGTATCATGGAATATTGGAATATTTATGTAGTGGTATATTGTGGTTTTCAATAATTTTATGGTACCAGTAACCATGGAAAGTGATTGAGATATTTTTGGAAAAAAGATGATATGAGCATAATGAAGGGATAAGGAGAAAATGAAATGTTTGACAGTATTCATGAGCTCATGACTGATATAAGGAAATAGTTATATCATTGTTCAAGGTTTTGGTATGTGAAAAGAGTAAACTTTTTACAGCACTCATGTTTTCACTAAGATTCAATGGGTGTTCATTTTTCAAGAGAATACATGATTAAGGCCTTAGAATGTTTGTAATGTGACCAACATGACATATCTCATGATATATGGGGATCAACGATGGTATTAACAACCCATTGCATCGGACAAGGCTGTGGGAATCGAACCCACAACCGAAGTGCAACTGGCCTTTATCGCCTACCACTGGCCTATAGGAAGACCCTGTTTAGTAGAAACTATTTTTTTATATTAAGCAGTATGATATATAAATTATAAGTCCATTTTAGGAATTATATATGATTAATCTCACTATAGATGGACTTACGCATTTTTTTGATAACATTTCTAACCTTTTTTTAGGTAGATGGAATGAACCATAATTCTATCACATGATCTGCTAACACATAAAAAATGACAAATTCAATTTCATTTCATTAAGAGATGAAGTGGAAATTTTTCAAAGAACGACCAACGGTGATACTGTACCAAAATCATGAATGTATTTCTCCTAATTACAATTTCATCAACTTTAGGGAAATGATCTTGAAAACCAAAAATGTTTTCCTAGTTCTCTTATATCTGATGAATCATATGGCACCTTAGATCATCACAAATTTATGGCTTTGTGATTGTTGGATTTTTCATAGCCATGTTCTCTACCACTCTCCATCAGAACTTGATGGATAGATTTTTCTTCCATATCCATATTTTCACATCTGTTCTCCTACGTGAAAACGCAGTGATTAGTTAATTTGGGTAACCGTTACACATCATACATTAATTTTTTAAATCCAAGTTTTGGTATTGCTTTTTACAATGTGGGTTTCTATTAAAGAAACTTTCGAGTAGTAAACCATTTATAACCCCGATGAATTTCGAGGGCGAAATTCATTTTAAGAGGGGTAGAATGTAACACCCCGAGATTTTATGAAAAATATTCTTTTTAATTATTGTATTGTGTTGTACACTACACCAAAAGGAGGTTTCACAACAAGTATCCCTGAATTGCCTTGCATTACACGCAGTCACGACCTTCCTCGATAGCGTGTGTAGTACGCAATACCGAGTTTCACTAAACGAGATATTATCATAATATTATTATAAACTAGCCGTTATGAATAGTAATATCCACTTTTTGAAATTTTTTAAATTTTATCTTTCAAAATGGATTTCATTTTTGGATTTAGAATATCAAAATTGGCTTAGGGTGAAATTTTGGAACTTTTTGGATAACTTTCATATTCTGATGAATATTGAAAATTACTATTTTTTAATTAAAAACAACTTTTTTAATAGAAATAATTAATAGTGATAAATTATTAATTTGAGTTGTTTTAAAGTATATTTAGAATATATTTTTATAATTTAATACAATTTTGGTCGTTGGATGTAATTTCACATTTAAACCAGACATAAAAAAGTGTCAATCTTTTGATAGTTATTATCTCTGAAGAACACGCTATTTGTTTCGACGACGAGAATTAATTTTTAAATTAATTAATGTAACTGATATGTTTTGAATTTGGTAAAATAGACATAATTTTTTAATTCATAATATCAAATATTTCTTAGGCATAATTTTTGGTATTTTTCTAGAAACTTTCAATTTTTTATGAATAGTGAAACCACTAAGTGGTAGTTAAAAAACTGAATTTTTCATTCAACTTTATTTTACCACTTCTGTGAGTGGAATTTCGAAAATCCGAGAGACATAGTTAATATCATGGACTAAAATGTGGTTCAATGAGACTAAAATAATTTTTGGTGAACAGTTACTTTTTACTTTTTTTACCACGGTTAAAAGTAAATAGGTTAATTAAGGGTAAAAATGATATTATTATTACCCTAACACATATCCTAATTCTATTGGATAAGTGTAATTCGGCCAAAAACAAACTTAGGAATAAAATATGACAATTTAGGCCCACTTGGATTAGATTAGGACATTTATTATTAATTTATTTAAAGAAGGGTTAAAATAGTTAAAATCAACGTTTAATAACTAAATCATTTTTAATATAGGGTTATACAAAAGATAAATTCGACTATAAATATGAATTATAAAGATAAAAAGATTTCATACATAATGGGTTTTTATTTGTAATTTTTAGACTTAATATAATTTAATTTATTTATGACACAATAATGATGCAGTAATTATCTTATTAATGAAATATTGACATAATTGATGTTATAAATACCCAAATAAATATAATTTGATACATTTTATGAATTCCAATAATTTTCTATGTTAATATGACATGTTATTATTGATTTAAGTAACTTTTTTTCGAACTAATCATTCATTTATGGTTTTCACAAAAATCAATTACCAAATAGTGTCAGAATTGACATAAAATAGTTTTTAAAACAAATATTATATTATGAATTGTTATTATGTTCCTAAAAATCTAAAGATAAGCCTTGATACTCATATCATTATAGGTGTATCATTAATGGACCACTTGGGGGTCTCATTGATGTATATGGTAAGGTTATTAACTGTATAATATAAAAATACAAAGTGACATGGTAAATGTCAATCTAGTTAACTAAGTGTTAAAACTAAAATTTAAGTTACTATAATGACCTAAACTTGTATAAATTCTATTTTATGAGGGTATTTAGACCTATACCCACCTTAGATTCTAAATAAATAAATTTGGAGCTATTAAAAACCGAAAATGACTTTATAATAAAATAATATTTTTAGTTATTCCAAAGGTGCCCTTCTCCTCCCATATAAAAGGGCACCTCCTCCCTCTCTTCCTCACACCACTATGAGCCTTCAAGATCAGAAAAACCCTGCCAAATTCTCTTCTACACTTCCCTAGAAACATCCTAGAGGTCCTGGACTTTTCGAAGACCAATTTTAGTGCCCTAAAAGGAGGTCTCAAAGAGGCGCTTCAAAGAAGAGGTAATGTCCGTTACCGATTCTTTCAACTTTATTTGGTCTTCCACATCTTCTTCCTTAGTTGTTTAATTATGAAGTAATAACATCAGTATCGATCATATAATGATATGTTATTATAATTATGAAAAAATTATATTTCACCATCTATCCATCCTATGGAAAACGAAATCACCGCGCGTGCGTACGTGCAGAATACCGTCTCCACGCCTTGGTGTAATCTATTTTCCACCACCACCTTACTTGGATTCATATAATGGTGAAAATAAATAACTATATATGATTATTGTAAATTATTATTTATTATTTAATAGTATACATACACTTCAATAAAATTCCACGATCATGGGAACGATATCATCACTCGTGCGTACGTACGGAATACTGTCTCCACGACGCGATGAGATTCATTCTCAAGGATTAACCATTCATAAATGATTATAAATTATATAAAATAAGTAATCATGAAATATATGACATAATAATGATACTGAATTTATGTATATATATATATATATATATGTATGTCATCCAATTAATTCCATTCAATTTACTAAGGAAATGAAAACAACGTTCATGCGTACGTACGGCATACCGTCTCCATAAACCGTGTATTTCATTCCATTAATCGATCTATTATATATATGTATATTATGAATATATATTATATATAAATCATTTTTTATATTTTGGAATTAAGTAATCGTGATCTAAGTAATCATATGAATAATTACAAGTCAAAACACAGACGACAAATGAAACGATTTTACCCAAAACGCTCTTTAACATGGAATTTACAAAAGAACGGGTAATATAAAGTCATAAGTGAACCATATATGATATCATAACAATGAATATGATTCTGTAATAAGTCAATGACATTATTTAAATCATTAAACAGGAGGTTCATATACGTACGAAGCATATCGGACCTATGGTAAGGTATAATTTTGCAAATCTCATTTTTATCTGAGATTTATTATTCGTAAGTATTTACTAGGGTTATTGTTATCATCCATGTCCATGTTTCCTAAAAATGGTTTCATGTATATTTAATGTCCTTTTTACCCATTTTTACATTTACGCAATGTTATGGAAGGAATCATTCTTTTATTTACCCTACAAGGTACTTTTTTACTTTTTTGACAAAAGTACGAGAAGAATGTTTTTTTAACTTATACGGCCAGAAAGGATTTGTACGGTTTTATAAATACATATTTTCATGAAGCTTCCTCCAAAAGATTTAATGACTATTTTCAAAAAAATCCTTTTCTTTTAAAATTGCATAACATTTTTTTAAAATAAAATGATTTTGAAGAAGAAAGGATATTTTCCTCAAGAGTTTATTTCAAGTGTTTTATCAAAACCATTTTCCATCTAAGATGACATTATTTCATATGTGTATGTTTCAAGTATAATGTCTATATGATTTACATGGTTTCACTTTTCTTATTATGAAATGATATCCATTTCTTTTATATGGATTATGTGATGATGGGATTATGTTTATGAAACCCATTTTATTCATTTAGTTATTATGAATGATGTATGTTTATTTTGTGGCACAAGTAAGAATGATTTCATTATGACATGGGTGGGACCTATATCTCCATCCTATTAATTTGGTAATGATTTATATCTCATGAGATAGACATGGGTGGAATGGTAAGTTAATATGGTTCATTATTACAGGACTAGAACAAGGAGTGAACTCGAATTAGAATGGTACTTTGTCCACTAAGATGGTCTTGGAAGAAATGTCTTGGCTACTATGGAAACATTAAAGGTTCTTAATAGATGACAAAATTAAATGTTTTATTCCAATGCTCTTTTATCATGATTTATGTTTCATTATGATCTATGCCTTATGTACTTCCATGTTTTATGTCGTTGCTCAAGATTTTGATGTTTAAACATTATGTTCATGTTTTTATGTCAAAATGTATATGGTATGTTTTATTTTATCCATGATTACCCTTACTGAGCTTTTGAGCTCACCCTTTTTATGTTTTATTTTCCCCCAGGATTAAAAGAAAGGTTATATGTAAGGAAACAAAATGTGGAAGATCTTTATTGGAGTTATTGAAGAACTTTCACCACGATTAAAATATTACATTCCAAGTTTCAAAAGACACTAAACTATTACGGTCCTTGTGTGTCTGTTTTTATTATGTATTATGTATTCTGAAAAATTAATGTAATATCTATGTTCTTCAAGCTTCGGGACTCTACAATAATTGGGTGGAAGGGGCTAAAATAATATGACTGAAAACCCAAGGTGGCTGGTGCAACTTTCCCGGAGGGGACTAGTAAATTGTTTTCAGAAAAACATAATATATTATTCTTCTTTGTGATGGACTCAATTATTATTATTTCCACAACATTAAAAAATCAAGTGGGAGGGTTATTTAAAAAAAATAAAAAAATATGAGAATTAGAATAAATACTTCACTGATATTTAATAATATATATCTATCTATCTATTTTTAGTGGTGAACCCAGTTTTTTTCCAAAATTTTTAAGAGTTATTAATGCCACTAAATTTTTTACCTTACTTGTTCTCATGTATAACCACTAGTAACAGGATAAGGTGGCCACTTTTTTGGTGGATTCTTATAATCATTATTAATACAGTTATAGGGGGTTATAACAACTTCTTATGGAAAACCCTAACCCCCTTTAAATGTAATTTTTTTTGAATTCAATAGTCTGACTATCACATATTCCTGTAAACATCATGAATCCTTTATAAATCTAAAAACTTTATTGATTAAGGGTCACTAAATCTAGCCACCTGGGATCATTCAAGAAGTTTCAAAGGTTCCATGAACTCCAAATAAGAAATTGGATTCTTTTGAACCCCTTTTTTCACTTGAGTGGACCTTATGAAGTGAAATCTTATGGAATACTAGAAGGAATTCAGGTTTCATAAGCAGTTAAATCTGCTAGGGATAATTGAATATAAACCATTATGATGTCCCTTCCCATCTAGTGGGGAGGATTACATTTAAGGTTATCACTAACTAATCCATGAAATCCCTAAGAAAATATGCGAGAGAGAAGGTTTTTCCCCTTTTTCCATTGATCATATATTTATTCTTACTCCAATATGATATATTATTCTAGTATCTTATTTACATAGTACAGATTGATATATAATTATATTTTTAACGATATATTTTTTAGATATTTTTAAAATTGTATCAATGTTTTACACACAACAATACACTAGATTAATTTTTAGTAAATTTAAACTGAAAGGATTAAATAAAAAAGGAGTGTCGATCCATGTTTATTTTAATATAACCAAGATTGTTAAATTGAATTTTAGGTAGATTAAAGTTAATTAAGATCCTTGGAGAAGGTTTTGAGTGAAATATTACAAAAATTTATATGATTAATATACTCTAGTAAAAAAATATGTTCCTATTGAATGTTATAAAGAACCTGGATTAGAGCTAGGTGGAATTGTTGGTAATATTAAACGTGTTGGATTTGGTGATGTTTATGGATTTAAAGCTGATGAGGTGGAATTTTTGTCTTGGTTTATAATCTATAAAGCCAAAGAGACATAAATTTTTTTGGTTAAATATCATGAATAGGAGGTGTGGGAATTTTACTCTGATAGCCCTTCTATTGATCTTGGTTTTGATAAAAGATTGATGTTACTGACTATCTCTTCTACTCAATCGTGAGGAGAAAAACCTCATGCTATTTATAAATTAGAGGATTCTTGTAAAAGGGAGGAGTATGCCAGTGGGAAATCATATGAACCATCTAGAAATTTTGGATTTCCTTCTTTTGGTTATACAACTATATCCATCATTATATCTATTTCTATGACTATATTAATAAAAACAGTTGATACCACTATATAATATACTCCAAAAAAATTCACATCTTTGGAAGGTGTTGAGATTTTTCTTGTGACACAAAATTATATTAATTCCTTATAGGATGGTCATCTATATTCAGTAATATAATTTAATGGAAGGATCATTTTACCACCTGTGAAAATTGATAAATATTACCCCAAATATAATGAGGAGAATCATGTAATTAGTAATCTATCATGATTTTATGATGTATATATTCATTTATTATTTCTTCATCATATAATGAGAAGGTAACAAAATTACCTCATGCTACTCAAAAATTATCTCAAAATATTGAGGATATTTTTTACGGATGTTTTAGTTTCCTCTTATTACATGGTTGAATCAATGGATAAGGAATGAGAATAAAAGCCGAATATCATCGTAGAAGAAGAACTAAATCCTTTTGTTGAATTTTTTTTTGAATAAACTATTGAATTTAATATTTTAGTGTTTAAAGAATAATATATATATATATATATATATATATATTTCATCGATGATACCCTTAGTTAGGTATGGCCATTTGAAACTTAGGTTAATCATGTTTATCTTTCCTTGACTAAAAAATAGATAATGGCTGTAGAGACATATTCTTTCCCCATACCATAAAGTGAAGTAGAAATTCATTTAGTTTCCCATATATTTATATATATTCAAGGATTAATTAATCTAGACCATTATGAATCATGATGGATGACATGAATATTCCCTAGATACAATAATGGAAAAAATATCCGAAGAAGAATCTTCATCTTTGTTGAACATTTAACCAACTCTTTTGAAAATGATAGAAATTTTGAAAAAGATACTTTATGATTTTCAAAAAAATGTGGGGTAAATAAAGATAAATATCACACTTTTTATTGATGTGTTTATTTTATTGAGGGGTGTATGGAAAGTATCCTACACCACACCTAACATGGCACTGGATTTAAAGGATTTTAGAATTAAAATTATAAAAAAAAGAAAAAAGATTTCCAATCATACCACTATCTTATCATTATCCTCCATGTATAATTTTTATCTAGTGAAATATTGGAAAGAAATAATTGGGGTTTTAAAAATTTATGTTATTAATTTTATATTATCTATATTTATTGAAAAAAAATCATGGTTGAGATGAAAAATATTTATAAAAATATGACTACAAATAAAAATTTAAAAGTCAGTAACTATTATTAAAGGGTATAACTAATAATTGATAATTTGTTATAAATATATGTTTCCTTATTTGATATCCACTTTGAAAATATTAGGATGGTGTATAAAGTTATAACCCAAATGAAAAATTGGCTATATACTAAGATAAATATAATGAATCAATTTTTCTATCTCGGTAAAAATTTAAAAATTCCAAATCTCCAAATTATGTTTTAAAATTATTTTTGTTTCCTCGATACTAAAAAAATCCTTCGATTGTTAGTTGGAACACATATCATAAATGTTTTAATATTTTCATGGTTTATATGCCTCAATTATTGAAATAGGTAAAGAAGTTGAAGGCAGTAGGTTTTTTATTAGTGGTAGAGTTTCATGAACGAATTTTTACTCAATATATTTGGACTATTTATCATTTATATTATATATTCTATGTTGTAACTTATATTCAATCTCATTCTGCATTAGTATAATGTGATTTTTAAAGAATAATATTAAGGAAAATGGGAATCATTTAGATAACCCATAATATTCATTCTTTTTCTTTGATCGATTTGAATTATAATATCATTTGAGTTTATAGTTTGTCTTGTATTATTTATTTATTTTTAGAATAGTTTGGTTTTAGGACTGATAAGGATGAACTAATAATTGTGATATATTTTCGTTCATTATCATTGTTTGGTTTAGTTTTTTAGTTCTTTTTCAAATCTTCTAGTATTATTAAGTATTCTCTAACATTATTTTGAATTACTAATGTATTTATAGAAGTATATTTTTGATTTTGTTTCTTTTATTTGATCATAATATTGTTTCTATGATACATAAAAAATGAACTATATTATTTCTAACCTTTTAGTTTTTGTTGTACAACTGTGAATATAATTTTGACATTCATTGGGAAGAGAATTGTTAAATGGGAATAATAAAAAGAGAAATGATTAATATGTTATCCTTGTTTTATTTTAGGTTATTTTGTCAAATTATTTCATGTAATTTCTATTTTTATAAGTTTATATATTTATGTACTAATAATTATTCATTTTTAATTAAACAATTATTATTTTTTATAATAAAAATAGGGATGTTATTGAAAAAAAATTCATCAATTCCATTATTTAGATAATATAAAAATCATGATTGTTATTTGTTTAATATGATTCTTTTTTAAATAACCCAACCCACTTGGGGCTATCTCAAACTAGATGATAAGTCGAATGTTCGACCAGAAGCTCACCTACAGTAGCACAGGGACATGTGACAAGCCTTAAGAAGGAATAACCTATTTGGGGCCTTTCCCTAATTTGAAATAGCAATAAAAACATGCATATTTAGATTCCAATAAAACATCCAACCACCAATGAGATACTCGATGAAAAAAAATTTATAATGGACTAATATGCATACAGGCATCCCCAACCATCTATAGTAGAATGATGATTGAAATATTAAAAACTAAAGGTGGATACAAAAGAAACATATCCAAAAGTTTGGAATGACTATTAAAAAATGCAACGGATTCCCCCTCATCTCAACGACTCCCAATATCAGACGTGATAGTAGAAATCATCACTGAAGGCCACTAAACTCAAAATCCACATTATTCGTGATCATATTTAAATTGTATGTCATCTAGAAAAACATATCATGTATGGGAAGGTGTTTTCATGTTGTTTGGAGTATAAAAATATCTAATAGGATACACCAAATAAAATTAAATGAAAAAAATGACTTAAATCACAATGTCCAAAATCCCATATATGTTATAAGGTTGAGAAAATAAGAGATATGGTGAGGTCCCAACTTCATAGTGTTTTCTATGATGGTAATCTCTCATATCTAATATAAAGGACATATGATTTGTAATCCAATTAATAACAATATCACCCCACTTCATGAGTTCCATATTACTCATAACAAATCATATAAGGGGACCCACACCTAACTTTGGTATCCATTCTTGTTAATGGATTTCTAACCACATAGATGGAGGATGAAAAACATCATAAGTATAAATATATTGTTCAAGGGAGTTCAACTTCGTGGATGGTGGATCCATTCCCTATATCATTGGTAGTTCTTTATCGCATCAGTTTTAACCAATCATAAAAATAGTGGTAAAAGGAGTACTTGAAACCCATATATAAAGTAGATTAACCACACACTGACCCTCAGGTAACTACCAAACTATATGGTTCATTGGAGTGACCCATACCCTTTCATCAGCTTGGTGAAGTGGTTTTTTACCTCTCTCATTCGAGTCATATTATGGGAGTTGATGCACCTTAGTACACCCACCCAAACTCTAAGGCCAAGCATCATATCCCATATATTTCTGTCATGCTTTACATGAACCACCAAACTATGTTGGGCTACCTCACATGGGCGACTAGTTTTCACAACCCATCGATACACCCCTATCTACCTACAATAATGAGGTAAGATGTCTCTTTATCCATCGATAATCCAATAGCCCTGGATCCTCCACCTAATCATTCCCCAACATCCTATACAACTTGATCTACCACCCAAATCTTTCTCACTACAAAACACCAACATCAATCATTCACCTTAAACATTGCGGCTTCATTTTTTATGCCACCCCATATTGACTTTTTCGCCACTATGAAGGATTATGGATTTTTTACAACCAAGGTATATATTACATAAATAGGGGGTAGAGGGATATATTAGGGGATATGGGATGGGGTTTTAGAAAGTTATGTTTTTCATGTCACCCTTCCACGAACCGATGCACCACCAATGACTAATTTGATTCACACCCACTATGTTTCAAGAGGGGTTAGAGAGATTTTTAGTGGACAATGTGGATAATACATCCAAGAAACTCCCTAATTCTTTTTCCTTGTCAATTTTGTTTTCAAAAACTATAATTAAAAAAAATATTGTGAAATAAATGGGTAATAAATTAAAAATACAAACATTCGAATAGTAAATTAAAAATAGGAATGACAGTAAATATAGAAAATTGAAAATCAATGTCCAACTAGGAGGGGGTCCACCTTCTCTCTAAGATCCACAATTTAGACTCCTCAGATAATGTTCAAATGGTTAATCCCATATTTAAGGAGATTCAATAATTATTTAAATGTTATGTTCCTAGACCAAACCCATGAAATCATGTCTCCAATTATATCTCCCCTAATTGATACAACCTATTTTGAGCAAGATTATGATGAAATGTATTCTATATTATGTGAGTTTTGGGAGATATCAACATACTTTACTATGTTCGTGTGTGTAATATTTAATTAATTCATAAAAATTTATTATAAAATTATTTTGTTACAAAAAGAATATGGTTCCCGTTATGCGTCATATAAATTCCAAATATTAATATAATATAAAAATAAATTTTAAAAACATAAAAACTCATAACTAGGTATTGGGGGGAGAGATATAGAAAGAAATAATGATTAATATATTATACCCACCTTCAAGACATTCCATCCTAAAATTCACAGCTCAATGAAAAATATTTTGAATGACTTGAGAAACATCAATGAGAGAATGATCAATGAATTGAACATCATCACGCTATTTCATGGAAATAAATTTAGGGATACATGATCTCAATCCCCAATATCCAAAGTCCTCTATCTTCAGTAAAAATAGTAATTTTATTTTTTCAACTAATCCTAAAATGCCCCCAGGACACCTACACTTTTCTATCATCAATGACAATAGTTATGTCACTATATGAGATTACTTTAGAATCATTGTCAATTAAAGGGGGGACATAGGGGATCCCATATCAGGATTTTAAAGACATAATAGTGATGATAGAGGGGTATCTACTATTTTATGTGAACTCCATTAAAGTTATGTGATTATCTTAGCCTCAAAAAAAATCAATAATATGGACTTTCATTATGCCCTCAATAGCTTAATGGTCATTTTAGTATAACCATGTATCTAACGATGGTACATTATACCCATCTGTAATAATGTCCCAAATTCCTTTTATAAAATCCTCTATAATCAGAATTTAAATTGAATATCTTGGATCATCAAGGGTACCCAATTTAACCACATGATCTCATCCATGATTAGTAGTCACATAATCTCCAATGTAGTCTTTACTAGAATAGGGAGAAAGTGATCCAAAATTTTTAGTCGATTGATGAAAAAATATATAGTGTTGGGTACATTCATCGAGCATGGAATTTATACAAAAAAATCCATCAATATACTATCACAATTTCACTACAAAACCTAGAGAGTTTGGATAAAACCATCAAGAAACTGGTACTCTGATTCACTCTCTAATAGGTGATCCACAAAGACATGAATTTTAGAAAAATCATACGCATTATTGGGTTCCAATAATATCATTTGAGGTATGAATACAACTTCATAATGCAGGGATATACCAACAATAGGTAGTTGTGCAACTCCCTCAACACCTACTCACATAGCTCAATTAATTCCACTATCTACCCCTGAAATGGGATGATGTTCTACCTGCCATTATAGAAACCCTCAAGTGAATCAGTTAAGTTAATATTGTTATGAAATATATTTCAATAAAAATCTCCATATTGGCCCTACCTCACAAGATTTATAAGTGTGGGGGCCATGATATCATATTAATGTGGGAGATATCTCCCTCATCCACAATGAACAACCCCATTGAGGATAGTTGTCCCATTATATGCAACTCTTTGTATTTATTATTCACCAGCCGAGTATTAGAGTACGTGATTAGGTTATCAAATAGAATTTTTACATTAGCATAATTATATATAATAGAAAAATCATAAACATAAAAGCTCAAACCAGTACCTCTGCCTCGGGTTGAGATCTTTCTAGGAGAAAATTTCCAAATTACTATTGAAATCTATATTAACTAATATTATTGGGCACTACAGTCACTACCATAACATGATGGGTTAGACCTAATCATAGTATATTATAGTATCCACCATGGAATGGTGAACGTAACCACGTTGCAGTGATTTACAAGAAATTTAACATGATATAATATATTGATTGGATTGGATTTCTTATTCCACTCCCATTTTCATGATTAGTTGAAATAATTATAACAAGATAATTTTTATGATTTTAAAAATCTAAAATGATCATTTAAAATTATAATGATCCTTATATATATTGAACATAACATTTCAATGGTTATGAAACATCAGATCATTTGGGAAAACATATAATTAATGTAAGTTCAAACATTAGAGTTCATAGAGGAACATATGAGTGTCTTAATCCATGATCATGTGTGTGAAAGTTATTGGAAGGGATCCTGTGATTGAAAATTCATTTTTAATATCAATTTAGCACTATTAATCTCATATCTTTATAAATGTTAATATAAGTCATGATAAGGAGGTATATCCTTTATGAGAATTTGGATGTTTTTACAACCCATGGAAACTCTAGGAGGAAGGAAACTACTGATTTATTCTAAGTGATCTATATCAAGCACTTTTTTGAATTTAGATAAAATACTAGAAGTTATAAAATTATATATTTTTTTAGTATATTCTAAATTTACAAATAGGTCATATTTGTTTTTGATTTTGGAAGTTTTATTTGACTCTGTTTTGGATGATAGCCATCCCTATGAAACCCTTTAGGGGAATCATAAAAAATTTATCAACATTTTTATTGAGTTTTGAATGAATGGAGAAAATTATAAAAATAGTTCTCTATAAGCCATGGGATATCACAATTCAAAATCAGTGTTATACTCGAGGTTATACAAAACCAATATACAATAGTTATGCAAAACATTTATGGTCTTATCAATGTTATAAGTCTATGGAATTATTGAAGATAAATGGTTGTAGAATGGTTTCATGAAAAATAGTTTCCTTTTTTACTTGATTAAATAATGGTTCATATGTCATAATATCATGTTGGTCATCAACATGATGAAAAAAGATGTCATAGTAGACTTTCTAAATCTATTTTTTGACTTATAAACACCTACCTAAAATGAATTGTCAAAGGAAAATGGAATGACCAAAATGGATCAGTTTAACCAAAAACATTCAAAAACTTATATGGTTTATGGTGTGAATAATAATTAAAAAAAGGAATTATATATGTTATGGTGACAGTCCATGGTGGGTATAATTTTAAAGAAAATTAAATTTTGGTAAATATTATAAAAAATATTCATTAGTGAATGTAATGAACAATAGATTTTTGGGTTGTTACATTTTAGAGGGAATTTCATTTTTGATCTTGATTCAAATTTTTCTTTAAAATGAGGGTTTGTATTAGGAATTAGAGTATTAGAAATTATCAGGAATATTTTTTTGGCCATGTAATGAGGCTAAGATTATAGTTTCACTTCTCATGTGAACATAGGAAAAGAATAAGGGTGAACCTATAGTTGATGTTTTATATGTATGTGGGAATAATGGGATGACGACGGGTGATACAGCATGGTGGACTATGGATACGGAGTCCACAACATAGTTGTCTAAGGATAATACATGGTTTAAATTTAGTGGAAATCCCTACAGCACAACTGAAGGGTTGTGCCTGGGGGGGACATTTGGTGTCATACCCTTGGGTTTTCCCACCCCCTTAGGTCGATTGTATCGTAGGGAATTGGGTTGCACTGTTGAGGGAATATTACTATGGTAATTTCACCAGAAACACTAGGTTTAGATTAGTCCTTTCCACCTAGATGGGAATTTGTTCCATAATGATAGGTGTCGTTTCAAAATGGGACCCCGATGTTATTTTTTTATGAGGGAAGACTGGTAATTTTCGAATCATCTCCGCTTAGAATTTTTTAGGGGAGAGTAACATATAGAGGTATATTTTTCCTAATAATTGATATCTTCATCCTTCAGTAGATCCACTTTGGAATGATTTTTGTTGGGGTGATATTGTGTTATGGTTTTCGGTATTTTATTATTTCTCTTTCTTTCTATTTGGTTTCTATTCAATCTCTATAATGTTTAGAAATTCTGGTTATGTTTTATTGAATTTTTCTAATGGATTATAGTGTAAAAATATGAAACAATGGTCCTATTCCTAAAATTCTTATAGGAGAAACTAAAATGATGATCACATGTGGTTTCATGTAATTTTGGTACTGCAACAATGCCCAGTGAGTTTTTCATGGATATGCCTTTTTATAATAAATAAGATATGAAATTATAATTGTTTACAATTATTTATTTATGTTTCATGATGTGAGATAAGAACTCAAGAGTTGATGAGGTATTAGATATGTCATTGAAGGGATTGGATAAATATCGATGGAGCTTGGTGAGGTAGTAAATTCGTGATCGAGGTAGGTGGTTCATATAATTTAAATTCATTGGAATGTTAATATATGGTTGTTTTAATGTATTCATATTTCATGTGATCTTGTAGATTGATAGGGTCTAAGACATCCCTATTGAAATATATAAGATTATTTTGTGCCTCTTAGGATTAGGACAAGTACTCTTTATTAGTTTGAGTATTTTTATATTCTTTGATGACTAAGTCACCAAGGAATGAAGGTCTCAGTTGGGTGATGTGTGACCTAGAGTGGTCTTGGGATGTGTGAGCAGATACAGGTATCCTAGGCTAATTTCTTAATGCTAGTTGGGAAGTTGTAGGAGTATTTTTACAAGGATTGATGTATTATGAAACCGTACATCTCATGTGTGAATAGGAACACCCATTTTTGTTGGTGTAGACTCTAAGAAGGTTTCATGATTGGGGTAACTCCATCCGAGCTAGATGTATCTTACAAAGAAGAGTTTCATTGGGGTTATGGGTTGAGAGGTATTCCTGATAAAATGTGATACACAATCAAGTGTTGGTTAAGGGAATGGGTTGATGACTCGATATCAAGATACGAAGGGGTTAGTGTGAGTTATATTTGGAAATTCTTTAGTTATTATGGTAGGGGATAAGGTGTAGCTTTATTCTAGTGAGATAAAATCAATATGGGTCTAAAGATCCTTATTGGACACTTGGTATGGTGATATGATAATGTAATGTGAACTAGAATGTGGTAAAAAGGAGATAAGTTATTTTTTAGGTGAGGGAATATTTCTCGTGTTACTAGAATTCTATGGTGAGTCTGTGAGCTTGTGAGATGGGATGATTTCCATTTTTTATTGCATGTGTGTGTGCTGGTTATAACCCTTTACCTAACTTATAAGAGAGGGAGTTATGGTTATAACCCTCACCCATGGTGATTGGGGAGTAAAGTATGAATTGGATCCCCCATCTTGAGTATTGGGTTATTAGTCTTAATTTTTATCCTTTCCCTGAGTGAGAGGGTATTGGTAGGGACCAAACGTAGTGAGAGGGTGTTTTTTAACTAGTGTATGTGACACCCACCTTGTACAAGGGGTGTGGTAAGGTTTTGACCCCATCCTGAGTGAGAGGAAGATGGATATAATGTGTGATCTCCCTGAGAGAGAGGGCCTAATGGAGGTGTGATGTGATGTGAGGCATGGATTACAGAACCTAACATCAAATATAAGGTATTGTTCAGTATATTTATGGCCCCACCTTGAGTGAGAAGGAGTTCATAGGAACACCTTGAATGAGAAAGTTTTCCCTAGACATGGATGTAGTACCCTACCATATTACTTTGAGTAATGGTAAAGACATGGTGGACACCATTCCCTACACCTCAAAGTATGATTTGGGATTCAGTGATATTACCTTACCTAATTATCTGTGTATGGTCTGGGATATAGGTTTCATAGCATAAGGAAATGATGGTATTCTAACATGGTGTTGATGTAGGTTTGATTGATTTTCATGGTGTCCTGGTTATCACATAAGGAAATAATGTTCCTAGAGTCATGGTTGACTGTTTATAAGAAAAAGTAAAATGTGATTCTGGGATATGTTGTTTTTCCCTATGAATATACACACATGATGGAATATATTTTGTTCACTTATTAATACCTTGCTAATATGCATTTCTCACACCCAACATAGGCACTCTGGTGTACATGAAGAGTTTATGTTAACCTTAAGGTTGAGAACAGGATGTCAAATGGATCATGATGGGAACCTTTATGATGTATTGGAGATAGGGGTGAGTTGAGGCTCAGGGATGAGAGTATAGTCTATTTTATAATTTATTTATTTTTCTTATTTTGAATATGTTATTGGACTTGTTGAATATCAATGGTCATATTTTTTTATTCTTTCACATGAGTCATTTGATATAGGATTGTTCATATAATATTATGTGTACTCTCTTGTTTTTATAGATTTTGTTTAGTTGATTTTCTTAATTTTTTACACTAGTTTGTGGGAATAGTCTCCACAATGTATGGTTTAGGGGCTCTCTTCATGTATCTAGCATACAATGAGGTGTTCCTAAGGCCATTTGGTGCTAAAAATATGAAAACTAATGATTGGTGTCAGATTTAGGAGTTATAAAATTGTATGAGGGTGTTTTATAATCATATTATTTATGGAAATGGTATATAGGTAATCTAGTAATGTAATGGGGCTTGTGATATAACTTAAACCAGTGCATCAATAACACCTTTCTGATGGGTCATCCTTGATACCAATGGTAAGATATTGTTCTTCATTGTCATTTCTATTAGGATTTTGATATTTTTTTTGAGTATGATATATCTACAAGAGGTTCTTTTTTGGGTTTTATCCCATGGTTAGTTATTAAGAGACATATTTACATACGTAGTATTTGGAACGTAGAATTCACCTGACATACGTTTACCTTTAAATGATTTATTTCACTAAGGGTATGGTTTAGTTCTTTAAATTTTCAATAATAACATATATTGTGTATTTACATGTATTTATTTCATGGAGTTCTACTTAAAAGAACCATAATATTTTCCTCTAATGGTTGGATGTATGGATATTGTGATGAGACATTCTCTTACGACTGTTATATAGTTCCTTTATGAAATAGATGTATAGAATCACTTTTTTGTCTGGTATATACATTTAATGCCATTGTGATGGATCCCTCATGCGTTTTGTGATGGGTTCAATTACATAATGTGTCAACAATAACCAATATGGTGTATTCCCATATATATTCGTAGTGGAAATACATTTAACCAAACTGAGTGGTTTTTTGGATTTCCCTAAGAGTGTGAATAAAATTCATGTGATATTCCTTGGGATCATTGGATTTGAAGTGTTTAGAGATTTTTTTTATCGAGGTTGGGTGAGAGGGTACGATCAATTTGATGCTTGTTCGAATTTATATTCGGTATACTTTTCGGAGGTGTTGTGGGAGTGTGGGTAGATGATCATAGTTTTGTAACAATTCATCAATGGTTGTTAGTCATTTGGTTATCTTTTATTTGAGTGTGATTCTTCAAGCTAGTTGGATAATGTTGACCTATGAGAGGAGAATGGTTAGTTGGTTACAAACATGAGATTATGTTCAATGAGACAAAACTCATGGATGCATGAGTATGGTAGTCTAATCATTTGTTATATGAGAGTGTGCTTATTGGGATCGAGTATGATCATGGAATATAGTGGTAAATAAAGATAGTGATGGTTATCAGGGGATCACTCTTCCTCAAGGAGGAGATGGGTGATCAATGTGGCTTTTTGGGATGTTTTAATGCATGTGGCTTAGTGTATAATGGTTACAAATTATTCCCATTCTGTAATGGATTGATCAGCAGTATTGTAACATCCCAATATATCATAGTACTTAATCTCTTCAAAGTAAGTCAATAACTTGTGCTACATGGAACACTGAGTTCAAGCGCTCCACGACATACCAAACTGGCCGTTCAAAACCGGTTATGAATAGTAGTAACTGGATTTTGAATTTTATATATTCCATATAATTTTAAAATCCATATTTTGTGTTTCTTAGACATAATATAATAAACAATTCAATTTTTCAAATAAAGGAAGTATTTTTCTAAAAATGCAATTTTACAGCCTTTTAAATGTGAAACCTTTTTAAAAGAAATATTTGAAACTTTTATATATTTCATTTCATGAAATTAAATTCTTCTTTATAAGGGGGACATAAAAAGTTAGTTTGGATAAATTTTTTCTACTTCTCTGATAACCTTCGTATTTTGATGAATAGTTAAAAATGACAAATTTTAATTGGAACCAACTTTTTAATAAAAATTATTTATTATGTTAAATTATACATTGGAATGGTTTTGAAGTATAATTAGATTATATTTTTTTAATTTAATTCAGTTTATGTCATTATAAGTAATTTTACATTTAAATTTTACATAAACACATGTCAATCATTTGATAGTTTTTACTTTTTAAAAATCGTTTCCTTATTTTAGACAATTAGAATTAATTTTAAATTAATTAAGGAAAATAATATGTTTTGAATTTGTTAAAATTGAATTAATTTTTGAATTTGTAATATCATAATTATCTTAGGGTAAATTTTTGTTATTTTTCTGAAAGCATTATATTTTTGATGAATAGTGAAAAACCCTATGTTATTGTTTACAACCGAGTTTTAATTTAAATAATTATTAATTTTATTTAAATTTAGTTTAATTAAAAATAGATATATAATACCTATATAAGTTCAATTCAATTAATTGGATCCATTTTATACTAAAATTATATGTATAAATATTTATTGAACTTTTTACCATCTTTTACCCACCTTCTAGAAACATTTGCAAATTTATATAAAACATAATTTTACTACTTCTGTAAGTTGAATTTAAAAAATCCAAGAGACACAGTTGATATTAGCAAGTAATATTTTGTTCATTAAGATGAAAATAATATTGGTTGAATAGTAGCTTTTGAATTTTATTTACCACGGTTAAAATTAAATAGGGAAATTAAAGGTATAAATTGATTTTTTAATTACCCTAACACATGTATTAATTGTATTGGATAAGTTTAATTCCACAAAAAAAATTAGGAATAAATAATGATCCTTCTGTTCTACTTAGATTAGATTAGTACATTTATTATTATTTAATTTAATGAAGAGTTAAAAGTGTTAATTTCAAAGATTAATAACAAAATCATTTTAAATATAGGGTTATACACATGATAAATTCGACTATAAATATTAATTAAGAATCCAAAAAGATTTACTACATCATGGTATTTTATTTATGATTTTTAGACATCAAATAATTAAATTTATTTATGATAACTTGATGATGCAGTAATTACCTTATTAATGAAAGAATAAACAAATTGTATTATAAATATTAAAATAAATATAATTTCAATTTCTCTATGAAATCCAAAAAAATATATATGTGAATATGATATTTTAGGGTTGATTAAATGTATCTTTTTCTATGTAATCAAGATGTGATTAATTTCACAAAAATTAAATATTAAATAGTGTCAAAATTGACATAAATGAGTTTTTTAAAAAAATATTATATTATTAAATTATATAATATTCTTAAAAATAAAAGGTTCATCCAAAGGGCATAAATAATATTATAGATTTACTTAATGAACCACATGATGTTATCTTTGAATTTTATAGTGTTTTTATTATCCATATAGTGAAACAATACAAAAAGACACTCTGAAAGTTAAACTATTTAACTTACAGATAAAAATAAAAGATAAGGTTAATATGGTAACCTAAATTATGTAAAACCTATTGGTTGAGAGGTGTTCGACCCCTAACCACCATAGCGTCTAAATAAATCAATTTGGATATATTAGAAACCTAAAATTATTTTCTAATAATATAATATTTCAATCACTTCTTATGGTGCCCTACACCCCTCTTATAAAAGGTCACTTCCCCTTCTATTAATTTCACACATCAAAATCCATTTGGATCAGCCGAACCCTACCCAAATTCCCAAAAAACTACCCTAACATCGAGCTAGAGTCCTTACTTTGATTATAAATCAAACATAAGGATTCATTTTGATCAACTCAAAAGGAAACACCTGACGAAGAGGTAATAATTTCACCACCCTCTTTCAAGTTATTTTCTTCTTCCACATACTCTTTATTTGTTGATTCCATAGAAAATTAATAAACCCATTATCTCCTACATACTGTGATGTTGTTATAAATATGGTACATCCATATTCGTTATTCTATCCATCCTATGAATGACAAAGTCACCATACATGCGTACGTACGGCTTACCATCTCCACGTCGTGGTGTAGTTTGTTATTCAAAAACTTCATTGTTTGGATGGGTATAAAAATGAGTATAATAGATGTAGATAATAAATATAACATGTTAATGATTCTGTATATATTATATACAAACCAATTACATACAACTTCCCCATCAATATAATTATATTTTTACTCGTGCATACGTAATGATTATTGACTCTATGAAAGAGATGAGATTCATTCCCCATCATAAACATTCAAGAATAATTTTTATTTTATGATAAAAAATAATTTTTATGAACATAATTTATTTCTGGATATTATTAAAATACATCCTATCCATACCAATCATGGCTTACATAACCAAGAATATAAAGGAAAAGGAATCAGCTAACACCCAAAATGATGATTCTATTGAAATATTATTAATAATTCAATGTTAGAGAATCATATATGATATCATATTTCAGTATATAGCTCTTGTATAATTTAATAAAAATGATT
This sequence comes from Viscum album, assembly GCA_963277665.1. NCBI lineage: Eukaryota > Viridiplantae > Streptophyta > Magnoliopsida > Santalales > Viscaceae > Viscum > Viscum album. The sequence goes on along the minus strand of OY728162.1, from coordinate 1,358,492,753 downwards.
AAACTATTATAAAAGATATTAACATTCCCACGACCAAGGAAAATTAAAATGTAAGGGGTAATTTTACAATCTCTTTACATATCTTAGGTTATTAATACCTATGTATCTACTATGACCTCTTTATCATTCACATCTGTGTTTTCATAAAAATGTATTTCAAAAAATTTTAAATATTTACTAGACAATGTGTAAAATTAATTTATACCCTTATTTTACCTTATATGTTTTGAAAAGAATATTCCTGTCATTTTCCAATCAATGTACTTTATGACCATAACGACAAAATTAAGGTAAGAATGTATTTTTTAACTTATACGACATGTGTGGATATTTTACACCATTATAACATCATCGAATCTTCCCATAAAAGATTATAATAATGTTTTCAATATAACGTTTTTCTTTTATAATTATGTGAAATTTAAATGATTTCCAAAAAATAAAGAAATAGATATTTCTCTCAAATAGTTTTGATTTCATCTATGTAAACATCCTTTGATGGATTTTACACTTGTTTAAAATAGATTCATTATGATAAAAATATTCCATATTGTATCGAAGGTTTTGTGATACATTTGAATGTGGATGTGTTATTTTTATACCAATAATGGTATATGGATAATGTATTGACATTTCCAATGCTAGTTTTCATACAATTGTTTATGTTATGCTTGAACCGTTTCATATGAGGAATGCATTGGACTTAGTTGGTAATAGGTCGAGCCTGTTATATCTCCTAGATGCATCAATATGTATCATTATACAAAATAGTGCCTTGGAACAAGGCCTTTAAAAAATATTATTTGTAGTATCAGCACGAGGCCTAGACTATGTGGTTATGATGTCTGACATTACGCATTCTATCATTATAAAATTGGCTATTGATATTACATATGATTATTTGACTAATAGAATATCAATGTGAATATGTAAAAGGGATTTTTTGATTAGTTTTTTCCATATTATGATGATGTTTATGTCTAAGAGGCTACTGTTTTAGTCTTATACATCACCTTAAAAGATTATGCATATTTATGAATGTTTATGCTATATTGTTATCCTTAATGAGCATCTGAGCTCACCCCTTTCTATGTTTTATTTTTCCTAGGATGTGAAAAATTATATTATGACTGACATACAGGGATAGTATAAGGGATATAAATGTGGTCAATAGAGAAACTTTTTATGTTTTTTTTTCTTTTTATAGTGTAATGTATAACATGTGAATGTATCTAGTACTTCCAAGGATACTAAACTGATTGTTCTTTCAAGATTTGATCCCCTATGATCATTCCAATGTATTAAAATATTGCATCGGCTCCGGGCTTCTGGGGTGGGGTCTTTACAATTGGTGTCTGAGGAATTTAGTACAAACCATTAAAGCAAAATTTAAATAAAATATGATTAGAGAACATTAATCTAAGATAAACCTTGAGGATTAGTATAGAAGTGATAACTATAATTTGTGTAACGTAGAAAACTTGTGTATTTTACATGAAATGCATCATTTTCTTGATATGATCAGGTAGAGGAGGCTCTGGAACAGATGTACCTAAGACTGAAAACTCTGATGAAGAGTTTTGGGCTTGACCTCGGGTATCCTGGTACACAACAATGGGCCATGTTGCACTCTTGGTAATGACACTCCTGGGGGGATATGCTTAGGATAATTCACACTTTCATTAGAAGCCATTATGAAGGATTTTGGAGTAAATAAATCCTAAAAAAAAGATTTTATGATGATATATTATATGCATAATCTTTTCAATTTACGTTAGTTATTTTACAAGTTTGTAATTATGAATTGCGATTCAAAATCTAACCTAGTGTATGCCATTTTTTAAAAGTTTTTTCTAGTAGAAGGAATGATAACTACTACAATCTGCATGATCAAAAGGTTAAGAGGGATCGTATCTTTCATGGTATTAAGCCCATATTTAGAAGGTTAATAGTCTCCCACGTATTCTCATCATATGAAGAAATAGTATCATGTGTTAATAAGTTAAGTAAATAATTCTTTGAGTCTTATGGATTTGAAGGGACATAAGAGAAGAAACAGATGGATGATAGAAAGATGGATAAAGGGAAGAGGGGAAAGACTAATTTTCCCATATGTGATAACTATGGAAAAAATCACTTTATTCAATTATTGAAGGGAATGGGTGTTTTTATAAGTGTGGAGAAAAAGGACACCATGTACCTGATGGAAAGGGTAACAAAAAGGTTTCAAATGTACAATGCTTCATCTGTAAGGAGTTGGGACAGTACGTGAATCGATTTTCAAATCATCGGAGTATACCCCAAATGCTTATATTGGATAATAACCATGTTATGAAACTGCTGAATTTGAATAGGAATGATTATAGTTATTATGTCATTATTAAATTATTGTGTCATTTGAATATCATATTAATGATGTACATGTTATAAAAATTATAGAGTATAAAAGGATTGTACTGCAGTACTATTTCATTAAGGATTTGAGATTGTGTGGAACCAAGAAAAGTGACTCAATATCAGGTCAATGTTTCTTGAAAATATATTGTTGGGAGAAAGATAAACATTAACATGGTTCGGATACCGAGGTATTTATTTTGAAGAATATGTGATTGATTTGGATAAATTATATTGTATATTGTTGACTACATTGTAACTGATTAATAATTTGTATATACCACCATTTTTGGAGTTTACATCATTTTTTCATATAAGGAGTATATCCAGTATTCTATGAGGAATAAGGTAGAATGAATGTTATCAATAAGGATTTATGGTAATTCAAGGTGTTATAGTGTTTTAAAAGGATACATGATGAAAGTATTCACAAGTTATTTTGTGGAAAAAAGGATCTTCATTGTGTTTACCTTCCATATAAATTTTGGACATTGAGTTTGGACAGACGTATTTTGGATAAGTCTAAAGGTTGTAATAGATTAAGATAAACATTGGATAATATCATTTAAGGTTAAAAAACATCTTAATATTTTTTTTATTGTTAAAAAAAGGAAAACCTGGAGGTCAGGCAGCAACATGTCCTGTCCGGCAAGGCCACAAGACTTGAACCCGCAACCGAAGGGTGACAAGGGTGTATCACCTACCACTAGCCTACATGATTTCATGGTTTGTATAATGTAGTTTTTTTAAATAGTATAAAAAATCATTTATAAATTAATTATTTTTGGAGCCCTATATTATTAGGATAAATATAATATTTTAGAATTATATTATCTTTTGGAGTGAATGATGACTTTGTGTTAGGAATTATTTTAAGGACGAAACTCTACATGTGAAGATTATTTTTCCCTCTTATTAAATGAATAAATTAATTATTAAACATTAGGGAAGGGATCTTAAAACCAAAATGTGTTATCCTAATACCTTATATTTTTGGAAACCGATAATATTTTAAATCATCATAGCTTAATGGCTTTGAGGCCCTTAATTTTACACTTATTTGGGATTGATGACCTCAATCACTCCCTATAAATAATTACATTTTCCCTCTAATTACATGTATCTAATTGCCACCAATTTTCTCCTAATCAAGATCATAAGTTTGTGGTAAGCTTTTCATTTTCCTTTCCCTCTTATTAAGACTAAATGTTATTTACCCAATTTTCGATGTGGGTTTTCACGAAGGTATTTTTCAACATTTAACCTTTTATTTTTTAAGAACAATTTCAAATTGAATGGATGATATTTATTGATGGAGGGGATAATATAACACCCCAATATTTCATAGTATGTAATATCTTCAAATTAATTCAATAGCGTGCGCTACATGCAACACCAAGTGCAAGAGCACCACGACATACCAAACTAGTCATTCCAAAGCAGTTATGAACAGTATTAACTGAATTTTCAAATTTATATATTCCATAATATTTTAACATTCAAATAATGTGTTTCATACACATAACATAATAACAAATTCAATTTTTCAGATAAAGGAAGTATTTTTCAGAAAATGCAATTTTACCACCTTTTAATAGAGAACCCTTTCTAAAACCAATAATTGACACTTTAATATATTAAATTTAATGAAATTAAATTCTCTTATAGAATAAGGACATAAAAATTTAGTTGGGATAAATTTCTGGTACTTTTATGATAACATTCATATTTTGATGAACAGTTAAAAATAATAATTTTTCATTGAAAACAACATTTTAATAGAAATAATTTATAGTGTTAAATTATGAATTGGATGGTTTTGATGTGTAATTAGATTATATTTTAATCATGTAATACAATTTAGGTCATTAAAAGTAATTTCACATTTAAATTGGACATAAATACACGTCAATATTTTGATAGTTTTAACATTTTAAAAAACCTGTTTTTTGGTTTTGAAAACGGGAATTAATTTTAAATTAATTAATGAAACTTCTATGTTTTTAAATTGGCAAAATAGAAATATTTTTTGAATTAGGAATATCAAAAATATCTTAGGGTGAATATTTGGTATTTTTCTGAAAACATTCAATTTTTTATGAAAAGTGAAGAACACTGCGTTATTGTTTAAAATCGACTTTTTTTACATAATTATATATTTTATTTAAATTTATTTTAAGTAAAATTTGATATATAACCCCTATTTATATTCAATTTAAAGCACTAGAGTCATTTTATAAAAAAAATTAACGGTATAAATGTTTATTGAACTTTTTACCGTCTTTTACCCACCTTCTAGGAGAATTTTCAAATTTGCATAAAACATACTTTTACAACTTATGTGAGTTTAATTTAAAAAAATATGAGTGAAAACTTTAATATTAGAATGTAAAATTTTGTTCAATAGGATGAAAATAATATTTGGTGAATAGTAACTTTTGACTTTTATTTACCACAGTTAAAAGTAAATAGGGTAATTAAAGGTAAAAATGATATTATAATTTCCCAAGCACATGTCCAAATTGTATTGGATAAGTTTAATTCGACCAAAAACAACATTATGAATAAAATATGATCCTTTTGGTGTAAAGACCCATAAAATTAAAGGGAAATTTTTTCTTAATTTTCTTTGGAATTTGATAAGAACACAGTTTCTAACGGCACTTGATTCCGAGTCCCGGAGTGCCCGGAATTTTTATCCGAAGTTTAGCTCAGGTACGTTCAGTGAACGAACGAGCAGAAATTCCTATCTTTTGAACCGGTGCTTAGAATTGAAATCGGATGGCACCGATGAACTCGCAACGCTGGTAATCACTTAAGGGATCATTTACCGTAGTTGCGTTTGTGCGGGAGAATAAGTTAATTAATGGGGTTTAATTAAGAAGTAAATAAAATTGTTGGATCAATTTTATTTTATATCAACGTGGTTAATTTCTCCCATGGGAAGTTGGTGGTGGGGCCCACATCCAGCCAACTTCCCATGTGTCGATAATTGAAAGGTGGGGCCCACATGAGCCCCAACCTTTCACCTCCCCCATTTTTACCTCCTTAATGCCCCATTTATGTTTTGCCAACTTATCACCTCTTTAATTTTATAACAACTCATGTTAATAACTTATCTGAGTTAAATGTGGGTTTTGATTTTTCAAACTCTTGAATTCAAAAACCTATGTTGGGTTAATAAAATAAGTGGGAGACATATTTTATTTTGGGGGTTAGTTTTTGTTGTGGTGGAGACATGGGAGAGAAAGGGGTAAGGGTTTGAGGAAGTCTTCTTCTTCTTCAACTTCGACGAAGAACGTGACGAACACCTTGGACTCTGATGAAGAACACCGTTCTTCAACGAAGAACATCTCCGCCTAAGAACGCAAAGAACATCTCCAATGACGTTTTCTCTTCGGATGCACCTCGACGAAAATGGAATAGACGTTCGTTTTCCGCGACGCCCGACTTCCGCGACGCTCGTCTTCCGTGGCTCGTTGACGTGCACCATTCTTGAAACTGAGGTAGGGGTTTTAATTATTTATTTTGTTCGTGAATACCAACTTGAAGATCTTCGTGGATTAAAACCAATTGTTATCGAATAACGATAGGGGGACGGACCGCAAAAACACGGCCGACCCTCCTCCTTATTTCATGAATGATTCCTTTGTGGTTTGGTACAGGAAAGCGTGGTGTCATCGCACCACGCGGAATCAAGTGAGAAAATGCACGGCGCGGGTGCGCCGCGCCGTTGAAAGAAGACCAAGGACGTGACGCCGTCGCACTGCGTCACAAATTAATCCAAGGACTCGACGCCATCACACCGCATCGGAGACAACCAAAAATACCACGGCAGGTTCCAGGGCCACGGCGGAGGGGCCCAGTGTCGTCGGGCCGTGCCGGACGACAAGGGTCGCGGCCGGTTCCGGGCCGCGGCAGAGCAAGGTGACCGGCGGCCGGACCGGTGCTCCGGCATTGGAGCTGGAAGGGGACCGACCATCGCCGGTCCCGTTGAGTAGGAACCGGCCGGCCAGGTCGGGCTGGCCGGACAGGGAGGAGCCGGGGGGATTAATTCCCCCGGCCGGTATTCAAACGGCCCCAATAAATGGGGGGTCGCGGTTACACAAGGGGTAAGGCGCCCCCCCCCCCCTTTTGCCAACGTCTCGGCCTTCGGCCGAGCTGGCAGCGCACTGTGGCCAGCCGGGCCGGCCGCCTGGCTACGCCGGGCTGGGCCGACCCGGTTTGGGCCGACCGGGGGGTCTCGGGCCGGGTCAGTCCGGGCCCGAAACCCCCGTTTTACGGACCATCTTCGGTCTTTTCCCCATAACATGGGCTACAGACCTCCAATTGACGCACCGTCAGTTGCACTGCAATCCTTGAATCGAGAAGTTAATTTCGTTATATCGCACTCAATGTTTCGGAATACTTTGAGTTCGGCCGGGTTGGTTCGTACACGAAACCAACCGGGCCCTCGGAGCAGAAACGCTCATATCTTGAGCTTCGGACGTCCGATTGACGTGTCGTAGACTTTGTTGAATTTCTGTTATTGAGAGGGATCTTTTGGATTACTCTGCCAGAGGTTTATATGCTGGTGGAGTACGGTCGGTTTGGTTTTTCCTTAAAAACAAACGGGCTCCTAGGACGAAAAAGCCAATAACTCTCAGACCGGGCGTCCGATTGACGCGCCGTCTACGACGTTGAGTTCCTGTTGGCGATACGGAACTTTTGGATACATCAAATATGGACTATGTGTCCGTTGATGTATCAGACTCTCAGCTCGTTGAGTAGACCCTCCCGAACGAGCTTGCTGTGTGCGGGAACCCTAGTGCTGGCTGGGACTGCTACTGTGACTGCGACGACGACTGTACAGAGATCCTCAGTGGATTCGACGACGACTACTACAACACTCAGCGATCCTATGTGGATCAGTGCTACCGATACTATGTGGGTCTGATCCTGTGTGGGTCAGTTCTCAACGGTTCTGTGTGAGCCAGCGCCTACAGATCATGTGTGGGTCCGATCCTGTGTGGGTCTTTGCGGGGGTTAGTTTCCTACCGATCCTGTGTGGGTCATTGCGGGGGTTAGTACCTATCGATACTTTGTGGGTCCAACGACTTAGATGGATCAGTGATCATCCCTATCATATTTCGATGAAGTATACCTGTGTGAGCTGAATCCTGTTTGCTTTCCTATGTGGATTGTGTTGTGCTATCCTGTGTGGATTACGTTTTTCTTTCCTGTTTGGACTGGGTTGTACTTGGGGTCGAAGGTTGGAGAATACTGGAATTGATGAAATAGATATATGTATGGTCATATACCTAAGCAGTGTTGGTTTTTAATTCGTAATTGTATCTTTCCTTTGTGGTTTATCCTTTGTGGATTTTGGGAGACCTTCGGGGGTCTTGGGGTCCCTACTGAGTAGCTTATACTCACCCCTGCATGGGCTATGCCCACACTACGTTGTGTGGGTTGCAGAGGATCGATAGTGTTGATAGTGTTTGAGGCTTTCAGAGCAGGACGGTACCTGGAGGTGGACCACTGGGCGGTACATACTCGGAGCGGACGGCGGGACCCAAGGTGCAGTGGAGCTATCTGTAACCACCATTCAGGTAGGATTTCTAGTGGACAACTCGGCGTAGCATCTTTTACTTTTCAGTTGTTGTTTTCCCTTTTGAGTTGTACTTTACTTTCATTTTGGGTTTGTATACTGGCCCACTTACTTTTCCGCACATACTGTTTTACTAGTTTTTACTTAGTGTTTACTTTTTCTTCTTGCTTACTCTGTGGTTCTTGTTTACTTTAAAAAGGCAATTTCTTCCCTTTACCGGGATTTACGCCTTGGTGCTGGTCGCCAGCCCCTGGCCTATGGAAGGCGGGCTTGAGGTAGTCATGGCACGGGCCCCAAGGACGGGTCGTGACAAATTGGTATCAGAGGAGTTCGGTTCTACCGCAGAACTTGGGACTCTGATATTTTCTATGTGAAGCAATAGTGTTTAGCGTATTGGGTGTGGTTAACAGTCCAGGGAGTCCAGTGTTGGTGGGGCGGCCGACGTATCCGTACATCAGGACCTTGACTTATGATTTTCGACTTAATTCACGGAAACATTGATTGTGTGTGTGTTTCATGTTTTCTTTGTGATTACTTTGTGTCAGCTCACCAGGTATACTGTTCTGACCCTGGCGCACCTGTTTCCTTTTTATGATGGCCCCACAACGGCAGCCAGCTAGGGTTCCGAGAGTCGAGCATGACGAAAGCCCACCGAGCGATGAGGACTTGGTGCAGGGCCCTTTGCCAGCAGTGGCACTGGCGGTAGCTCTACCCGCCGAGCCATCGATGCTTCCAGCACCAGCTGCTGACGATGCATGTCGCCTCAGTGCACTGCATGACTTCCAGTGCCAGCGACCGCCAAGGTTCTGCGGGGAGACGGACCCCCAGGCAGCCGAGGACTGGCTGGAGGTAGTCGTACGAGTTTTCAGGCTAGTGAGGACACCAACAGACCTCCTGGTGATCCTCGCTGCGAGCCTGCTGCACGCAGCAGCGAGCTAATGGTGGAGCTTGATGCTCCAGGTGCACGATGAGGCATCTCTACTTTGAATGGAATTTGAGAACCTCTTCCGCTCGGAGTTCGTCCCACCCACACTCTATACAGTGCGCATTCAGGAGCTTCTTCAGCTGCGGTAGGGCAACATGACGGTCGCCCAGTACTCGGTGAGATTTAACGATCTCTCGCGCTACTCGACCGACATGGTACAAGACCCATTCTTCTGGGCCCGGACATTTGAGCAGGGATTGATACAGGAGATCAGGGTATCGCTAATCGCCCTCAGTATTCCGACTCAGACAGGAGTACTGAAGCGGGCCCTTTTGATCGAGAGATTTCTTGCTGAGTCTACACCTGCACCAAGACCCACCGCAGGGCGCCACGTAGCAGAGTCTTCTGCAGTAGGCAGTCGACGGATGACTCTTGGGTCCTGGCAGACCAGACCCTCAGGTAGACGACCTCAGGACACTGGCTCTGCAGTGCGGGGCACACAGCGCAGAGCCAGTCTTTTGAGAGGCAGACAGTGCTACTCGTGCGGTGGGCAGGGCCACATGGCTCGTGACTGCCCGACCCATCTTGCCGAGGAGTAACAGACGATTGAGGGACCACTGAGGCAGAGGCAGAGGGTTGACCGTGGCGGTCCGCATGGAGAAGGCAGACGAGGCAGGGGAGCTAGATGAGCAGCAGGTGGTGGGCGACGCTTTGAGGCTCTACCACCACCACCACCAGGAGGTCCACCCCGACCACAGGGAGCTGGCGGGAAGAGACAGGCACAGCTCCAGGCAGCAGAGGCCTACGACCACGGCACACCCGAGATGATTCGAGGTACTATATGTGTCTATTCCACCCTTGCTGCAGTACTTATAGACACGGGAGCGAGTCACTCTTTGATAGTCGATTCCCTTGTTTGGAGCTCGGAGATTCCAACATAGCCGTTGGCTCGATCCTTATGGCTAGAGACTCCTACGGGAGCAGACTCAAGGATTACGCACTGGTGCTGACAGTGTGAGATTACTCTAGGAGGCGAGAGCTTCGGCTGGGATCTTCTTGTAGCAGCGTCGAGGCCTTACAACGTCATCTTGGGCACGGATTGGTTGTATACGGTCCATGAATAGATTGATTGTATTAGGCGCAAGGTGCGATGTGTACGCACCGACGAGAGCAGGCTCACCTTCACCGACGAGAAGGGAGCCTTTGCAGCACAGGATGGACTCTCGCAGAGGAGAGGACAACCCATCACTCATCAGTTGGCTAGCCTCATCCTAGGAGCAGTTGGCGTGCAAAGTCCTGGTTTTCCTGCAGTGGTGGATCAGTTTGCGGACGTTTTTACCGATGACGTTCCAGGGTTACATACTCACAGAGAGGTAGACTTTTATATTTACCTGTACCCCGGGACAGCCCCGATATCGACTCCAGCATATCGGATGGCCCCCGCTGAGCTTCGAGAGATACGGGTACAGTTGGATGACTTTTAGGGCAAGGGGTTTATGTGACCCAGTGTTTCACCCTGGGCTTCCCCAATATTGTTCGCCAAGAAGGCGGACGGGAGATTGCGACTTTGTGTTGTCTATCGTCGCCTGAACCAGGTGACAGTGAGTAACAAGTATCCGCTACCGAGGATTGATGACCTCTTTGATCAGCTCAAGGGAGCACAGTGGTTCTCATAGATAGACCTCAGGTCAGGCTATCACCAGCTCAGAGTTCGAGACGAGGACGTGCAGAAGACGACCTTCATGTGTCGGTATGGCCACTATGAGTTCTTGGTTATGCCCTTCGGCATAACAAATGCTTTATCAGTGTTCATGGCCCTCATGAACAGGATCTTTCAGCCATACCTCGATCGATTTGTCATGGTCTTCATCGATGACATTTTTATTTTCTCGACGACTGAGGAGGAGCATGCCTACCACGTACGGGTTGTACTAGACACACTCCGAGAGCACCAGATTTAAGGCAAGCTCTCAAAGTGTTAGTTCTAGATACGTGAGGTCCACTTCTTGGGGCACGTCATCCTTGAGGTGGGAGTTGCAGTGGATCCTGCGAAGATCGAGGTAGTGTTAGCTTGGGAACCACCCATGAGCGTGACAGAGGTGTGGAGTTTCTTGGGACTAGCTAGATACTATTAGAGATTTGTGCCAGACTTCTCCAGAGTTTCAGCACCACTCTTAGCTTTGACAAAGAAGGTGAAACCCTTCGTGTGTTCAGACAGATGTCAGCAGAGCTTTCAGGAGCTGAGACAGAGATTGACCAGCGCACCTATCTTGAGGTTGCCTGAGGAGGGAGTAGGGTGCGTAGTCTACTACGATACATCAGGGAATAGACTCGGATATGTCCTGATGCAGGATCGGGTAGTGATCGCCTATAGATCATGTCAGTTGAGGCTGCATGAGCAGAACTACGCTACCCATGACCTAGAGTTAGCAGAAGTGGTCTTCGCCCTGAAGATGTGGCGACACTATCTGATGGGCGAGATCTTTACTATCTTTTCTGACCATCAGAGTCTAAGATACATCTTCTCTCAAAAGGATCTGAATCTGAGATAGCGGTGATGGCTCGAGTTCCTCTAGGATTATGACTTTGAGATAGTCTATATTCCTGGAAAGGGGAATGTGGTAGACGATGCCCTCAACAGGAGGACGGGCATTCAACTACTTGAGGAGGCAATAGAGCAGCTAGCCTCTTTGCAAATATCCTTTGTGGATAAAGATGGAGTAGCCTTCCTTCAGTCTCTCACAGTCACTCCTCCACTTCTACAGCTGGTCAGAGAGGTACAACGTGGGGACGCTGACTGTGAGACGCGACATGCACAGATATCCTCAAGACAGGCAGCTGAGGGTTTCTCTTTTAGAGCAGAACACGATATCCTTTTCAGAGGACATAACATGGTACCAGTTGCTTTATGGGAGGAGGTGCTGAGATAGTTTCACACTTCTCCCTTGGCGGTACATCCTAGAGTGGTGAAGATGTACCAGGATCTCAGACGACAACACTGGTGGCCAGGCATGACGAAGGTTGTGGTAGAGCTCGTTTTCGATGCCTCACCTGCCAGCAGGTGAAGGCAGAGTATCCGGTTCCAGCAGGCATGGTACAACCCTTGGAGGTCCCAGAGTGGAAGTGTGATGGGATATCTATGGACTTCGTGACTGGACTTCCACGCACTTCCAGAGGTCACGACTCCATCTGGGTGATTGTCGACCGACTCACCAAGTCGGCTCACTTCTTACCCATCAGAGAGAAGGGCTCAGTGGAGAGCTTGAGATGTCTTTACGTTCAAGATATTGTTCGGCTACACAGTGTTCCATCATCTATCGTCTCAGATAGAGATGCTTGTTTTACTTCCCGGCTATGGAAGGGATTGCAGGAGGCGTTCGGGATGTAGCTACGTCTGAGCACAGCCTTTCACCATCAGACGGATGGTCAGATGGAGAGGACCATTCAGACACTCGAGGACATGCTCCGCGCATGCGTCCTCGACTTTGGTCGCAGCTGGGAGGACCACCTACCCTTGGTGGAGTTCGTGTACAACAACAGCTACCACTCCACCATCGGGATGGCACCATACAAGGCATTGTACGACTGACCTTGTAGATCTCTTTTGTGCTGGACAGACCCTGGGGAGTCAGCACTTGTGGGACCGGAGATGGTCCAGGCCATGACAGAGAAGGTCCAGGTCATCCAGGAACGGATGAGGACAGCTCACAGCCGGCAGAAGTCTTATGCTGACAGGAGGCGGAGGCCACTAGAGTTCGAGGATGGAGACCAAATCTTTTTGTGTGTCTCGCCTCGACGTCGATTATGGAGATTTGGATGAGGCAGCAAGTTGTCTCCACTCTTCATAGGACCGTTCCTGGTCCTCAGCAGGATTGGCGAGGTGGCTTATCGCCTGGATCTACCACCTCAGTTGCACCGGTTGCACAACGTCTTCCACGTATCTCAGCTGAGGAGATATGTGCATGACCCGACGCACATCATTGACCATGGGGAGATAGACGTTGATGATGGGGCGACTTTTTCGGAGGTCCCGGTGGAGATCGAGGATCGATAGGAGCGGGTTCTATGTGGACGGTTCATTTATCTAGTGCGCATCAAATGGCAACACGGGAACCTCCAGGAGAGCACTTAGGAGCGGGAGGCTCAGATGCGTGCTCAGTACCCACATTTGTTTCCCTAGTTTTCGATGTATCTTTACGGGGACGTAAAGCCCTGAGGTGGGAGTAATGTAAATACCCATAAAATTCAAAGGAAATTCTTTCTTAATTTTCTTTAGAATTTTAGAAGAATGCAGTTTCAGACGGCACTTGATTCCGAGACCCGGAGTGCCCGGAATTTCTATCCGAAGTTTAGCTCGAGTACATTCAGTGAACGAATGAGCGGAAATTCCTATCTTTTGAACTGGTGCTCAGAATTGAAATCTGATGGCACCGATGAACTCGCAACGCCGGTAATTTCTTAAGGGAACCTTTACTGTGGTTTCATTTGTGCGCGAGAAGAAGTTAATTAATGGGGTTTAATTAAGAAGTAAATAAAATTGTTGGATCAATTTTATTTTATATCAAGGTGGTTAATTTCTCCCATTGGAAGTTGGTGTTGGGGCCCACATCCACCCAACTTCTCATGTGCGGATAATTGAAAGGAGGGGCCCACACGAGCCCCAAACTTTCACCTCCCCCTTTTTTAAATCCTTAACCCCCCATTTATGTTTTTCAAACTTATCACCTCTTTAATTTTATAACAACTCATGTTAATAACTTATGTGAGTTAAATGTGGGTTTTGATTTTTCAAACTATTGAATTCAAAAACCTATGTTGGGTTAATAAAATAAGTGGGAGACTTATTTTATTTTGGGGGTTAGTTTTTCTTGTGGTGGAGACTTGGGAGAAAAGGGGTAAGGGTTTGAGGAAGTCTTCTTCTTCTTCAACTTCGACGAAGAACGTGAAGAACACCTCGGACTCCGACAAAGAACAACGTTCTTCAATGAAGAACATCTCTGCCGAAGAACGTGAAGAACTTCTCCAATGACGTTTCCTCTTCGGTCGCACCTTGACGACAACGGAATAAACGTTCATTTTCCACGACACCCGACTTCCGCGACGCTCGTCTTTCGCGGCTCGTTGACGTGCACCGTTCTTGAAACCGAGGTAGGGGTTATAATTATTTATTTTGTTCATGAATACCAACTTGACGATCTTTGTGGATTAAAATCAACTGTTATCGAATAACGTGAGGGTGCCAGACCGCACAAACACGACCGACCCTCCTCCTTATTTCATGATTGATTACTTTGTGTTTTGGTGCAGGAAGGCATGGTGCCGTCGCACCACGTGGAATCATGCGAAAGGAAAATGTGCGGCGCCATCGCGCCTCGCCAAGGAAAGAAGACCAAGGACGTGATGCCATCGCGCCACACAGCGAATTAATCCAAGGACACGACGCCATCGTGCCACGTCAGAGACACCCAAAAATACCGCGGCTGGCTCCGGGGCCGCGGCAGAGGGGCGCGGTATCGTCGCACCGCGCCGGACGAAAAGGGTCGCGGTCGGTTCCGGGCCGCGGCGAATCAAGGTGACCTGCGGCCGGATCGGGCCGCCGGCATAGGAGCTGGAAGGGGACCGGCCATCGCCGGTCCCGTTGAGTAGGAACTGGCCGACCAGGTCGGGCTGGCCAGACAGGGAGGAGCTGGGGGAATTAATTCCCACGGCCGGACTTCAAACGGCCCCCATAAATGGGGGGCTGCGGTTACACAAGGGGGGCAGGCCCCCCCCCCCCCGGTTGCCAATGGCTCGGCCTTCGGCCAAGCTGGAAGCGCGCTGGGCACTCTGTGCCCAGCCGGGCCGGCCGCCTGGCCAGACCGCCAGGCCGGGATGGCCGGGGGGTCTCGAGCTGGGTCGGTCCGGTCCCGAAACCCCCATTTTCGGATCATCTTCGGTCTTTTTCCCATAACATGGGCTACAGACCTCCAATCGACGCACTGTCAGTTGCGATATGATCCTTCAATCGAGGTGTTCGTTTCGGTATATCGCACTCAAGGTTTCTGAATGCTTTTAGTTCAGCCGGGTTGGTTTGTACACGAAACCAATCGGGCCCTCGGAGCGGAAACGCTCATATCTTGAGCTTCGGACATCCGATTGACGTGCCATCGACTTTGTTGAATTCCTCATAGTGAGACAGATATTTTGGATTACTCCGCCCGAGGTTTAGAAACAGGTGGTGTACGATCGGGTTGGTTTTTCCTTAAAAACCAACCGGGCCCCTGGGACGAAAACGCCAATATCTCTCAGACCGGGCGTCCGATTGACGCGTCGTTTGCGATGTTGAGTTCTTGTTGGCGATACAAAACTTTTGGATACATTAACTCTGGACTATGTGTTAGTTGATGTATCAGCCTCTCGGCTCGTGGAGTAGACCCTCCCGAACGAGCTTACTGTGTGCGGGAACCCTAGTGCTGGCTGCAACTGCTACTGTGACTGCGACGACGACTGTACAGAGATTCTCAGTGGATTCGACGGCGATGACTACAGCACTCAGCGATCCTATGTGGATCAATGCTACTGATCCTATGTGGGTCTGATCCTGTGTGGGTCAGCGCTCATCGGTTCTGTGTGAGCCAGCGCCTACAGATCCTGTGTGGGTCTGATCCTATGTGGGTCCGATCTAGTATGGGTCTTTGCGGGGGTTAGTTTCCTACCGATCATGTGTGGGTCATTGCAGGGGTTAGTACCTATAGATCCTTTGTGGGTCTGACGACTTAGATGGATCAGTGATCATCTATATCATCTTTCGAAGAAGTATACCTGTGTGAGCTGAATCCTATTTGCTTTCCTGTGTGGATTGTGTTGTGCTATCCTGTGTGGATTACATTTTGCTTTCCTGTGTGGACTGGGTTGTACATGGGCTCGGAGGTTGGAGCATATTGGAATTGGTGACTTAGGTATATGTATGGGCATATACCTAAGCAGTGTCGGTTGTTACTTCATAATTGTTTCTTTCCTTTGTGGTTTATCTTTTGTGGATTTTGGGAGACCTTCAGGTGTCTCGGGGTCCCTACGGAGTAGCTTATACTCACCCCTGCACGGGCTATACCCGCACAACGTTGTGTTGGTTGCAGAGGACGGACAACGTTGATCGTGGTTGAGGCTTGTAGAGCAGGACGGTACCTGGAGGTGGACCACTGGGTGGGACATACTCGGAGCGGACGGCGGAACCCGAGGTGTAGTGGAGCTATCTGTACCCACCCTTCAGGTGGGATTTCCAGTGGACAGCTCAGCGTAGCGGCTTTTACTTTTCATTTGTTGTTTTCCCTTTCGAGTTGTACTTTACTTTCATTTTGGGTTTGTATACTGGCCCACTTACTTTTCCGCACTTACTATTGTGCCAGTTTTTACTTAGTGTTTACTTTTTCCACTTGCTTACTCGGTGGTGCTTGTTTACTTTACAAAGGCAATGCCTTCCCTTTACCGGGATTTACGCCTTGGTGCTAGTCACCAGACCCTAGCCAATGGAAGGCGGGCTTGGGGTAGTCACGGCATGGGCCCCGAGGTCGGTTCGTGACATTTGGTCCACTTGGATTATATTAATACATTTAAAATTATTATATTTAAAAAAGAGTTAAAAGTGTTAAATTCAATGTTTAATAACTAAAACATTTTTAATATATGGTTATATATAAGATAAATTAGAATTTAAATATTCATTAGAAATCTAAAAATATTTCCTTAATCATGGTATTTTATTTATAATTTTAATACATTAAAAAAATAAATTAATTTGTGGAAAAATGATGATGCGATAATTTTTTTATTAATGAAATAATAAAAAAATGGTATTATAAATATTAAAATAAATATAATTTAATGTTTTCATGATACCCACGAATTTTCTAGGTGAATATGACATTTTAGGGTTGATACATTGTATATTTTTGTAAAGTAATCATGTTTTTATGACTTTAACAGAAACCAAATACTAAATAGTGTCAAAATTGACATTAATGAGTTTTTAAAACAAATATTATATTATTAAATTATATAATATTCATAAAAATATATGGTTATTTCAAAGGGATTAAATAATTTTATATATGTCATTAGTGAACCAATTGAGGTTCTCTTGTATGTTTAGAGTATGTTTATTAACCATATCATGTAACAATACAGGAAGACACAGTAAATGTTGAACTATTTAACTAATAGATAAATATAAAATATAAGGATAATATATTAACCTATACTTGTCTAAAACCTATTGGTTGAGAGGATTTATACACATAACCACCTTAGATTAAAAATAAATCAATTTTGATCCATTATAAACCAAAAATTATTTTAAAATAAAATAATATTTCATGCTTTTCCCAAGGATCCCCTCACCCCTCTTATAAAAGGCAACATCCCATTATCTTAATTTCACACCTCCAAAGCCATTTTTCTCGGCCAAACCCTAACCAAATATCCTCCCAACTACTCAAACATCGATCTAGATTCCCTAATTTTATCATTAATCCAACTTATGGATCCCTTTTGATCGAATCAAAAGGGAACACTCTAAGAAGTGGTAAAAATTTCACTACCCCCTTTCATGTTATTTTCATCTTCCTCTTCCACTTTATTTGTAGTTTCCATAAAAAAAATAAAAACTCTAGTACCTCTTACATACTGTGAGGTTATTATAAATATCATATATCCAAATTCGTTACTTTATCAATCTAATGAATGACAAAGTATCCACATGTGCATACGTATGACTTTCTATCTCCACGTCGTGGTGTAGTTTGTTATTCAAACACTTCATTATTTGGATAGGTATAATAATGACTATAATTTATTTAAATAATAAATATATCATATTAATTATTTTATATATGTTATATACCATTTAATTACATAAGATTTCTTCATCAATATAATGATATTGTTCATCATGCATATATATGGATTACCGTCTCCATGAACACGGTGGGATCCATTCACCATTGTAATCATTCCAGAATAATTTTCATTTTATTATTAAAAATAATTTTTAAGAATGTAATATAATTCTAGATATGAATCAAATACATACTATCCATAAAAATTCCTTATGTATCAAATCATATAAAGGAAAACGAATCAATTAACACCAGAAATGATGATGCTACAAACATATTATTAACAAAGAAATATTAGAAGATATTATGTGATATCATATTTATGTATATAGTTTTTGTAAAATTTAATAACAATGATTTAACTATTATAGAGGAGGTTAATGTACCCTCCACCAATGGAAAGTACAATATAAGGGTTAATTTTACAATTTCTTTATTTATCTGATGTTGTTAATACATAAGTATCTACTGGGACCTCTTTATCAAACACATCTGTGTTTTCATAAAAATTTATTTCAAAACATTTTTACTATTTACTAGACTATGGTTTAAATTCATTTATACCCTTATTTTACCTTATATGTTTTGAAAGGAATATTTCGTTCATTTACCAAACAAAGAACGTTATGACCTTTTCGATAAATTTAAGGTAAAAATGACTTTTTATCATATACGGTGGGTGAAACTATTTTTTGTTGTTATAACATCATTAAATCATCCCTTAAAATATTATAATAAGTTTTTCAATATAATTTTTTCCTTTTATAATTATGCTAGTTTTAAATGATTTAAAAAAAAGAGATATTCCTCTCAAATTATTTTGATTTCGTCTATGTTAACATCCTTTGAGGATTTTACACATGTTCAAAATTGATTTATTAGGATAAAAATCTTCGATATAGTATTGAAGGTTTTGAAATATGTTTGACTATGGATGTGTTATTGTTATACCATTCATGGATTATGGATAACGTATTGACATTTCTTATTCCCGTTTTAATATGAATGTTTATGTTATGTTTAAATATTTTAATATATGGAATGAATTAGGCATAGTAAGTGACAGGTGGATCCCATTATAACTCCTCGATGCATCGGTAGGTCTCATGATACAAACTAGTGTCTTGGAACAAGGCCTTAACAAAATCTCATTTGTAATCTTGGCTTGAGGCCTTGACTGTGTGGTTTTGATTTATGGCATTATGCATTCCATCATTAAGAAAGTGGCTATTGATATTAAATGTGAATATTTTACTAGTAGAATATCCATGTGAATAAGTAAATGGAATTATTTGATTTATATTTTCCATATTATAAAGAAGATTAAGTTTAAAAGGCATGTGTTTTAGTCTTATACATTGCCTTAAATTTTTATGCTTATTTATGAACTTTTCTGCTATATTGTTATCCTTACTAAGCATCGGAGCTCACCCCTTTCAATGTTTTATTTTTTCCAATATGCGAAGAAGTATATTATGACTGACCTGAAGGGAGTTTCTAAGGGATATGAATTTGGAAAATGGAGAAAATGTTGATTTTCTTTTTAATTTTATTATATAATGTAAAACATATGAATGTTTTTAATACTTACAAGGCTACTAAACTGATCGGTATTTCCGGATTTGATCCCTTGTGATCATTACAATGTATTTAAATAATGCACCGGCTCCAGGATTCTGGGGTTGGGGCGTTATAGGTCTTTTGTGGACCATGGAATGACATGTTTGGAGAGAATCTGATAGGCATGGTTTCTCATGTTCTAATTATGATTAGTAGGTATCCCTTTGTGGAAATAGGTGACATCAGAGATGGATTGGGATATCAGGGTATAATCGATTTTGATGGTCCTTGATAGAAGTGTTAGGTGATACCTAATATTGAGAGGATGGTTTATCATGGACAAGGATAAGAAACTTGTGTGTATTGATAGGATAAATTATGTATGGTAATCAATTAGAAATATAAGGGGAGTAGTATGGTGGGGAGCACACCATATGATGTTGGCGGATGTGACCCTCATTTTGGGTGTTTTTTGGGAAGATGTTGACAGAGATGTTATTTATGAGATGAAAATGGGTTGTGATTAGTGTTTCATATTAGCACATAGTTAATATATGATTATTCGTATCACGTTATTAATTTCTGTAATGGATAAAGCACGGTCCATGGAGATCTGTTGTTTGCTTTGGTAGGGTATGGATAAAAATACTTTTATGGTTGGGAGCATTGTATCGATCATGGATATATGATCCTAATGTTCTCAGGTTCATAAGTATAGTGAATCTATTTAGAAGACAATATTGATGTACTTGGGATGTAAATGTGTGAAAAAGATCCAACTTGATATGGCTCCATAGTCAGCAAAAAATTCATGATTCATATACAGTATCAGGAAAGTCGGTGCATTGGTATCAGGCTCAAGATAGAGTTGAGGAAATCCAAGAGAAAGTTGTACCTGAGGTACGATAATTCATGGGGTGAGATAATGATGGATAATGTTTTTGTTTGGTGTCCCAAATGTGTAATTTCACAAGGAGTGTGGTCTAAATTCAGTGTTGATTATTTGGTGATGCCATTGAATGTAATGAATCCTAATCGAGTGATGTGATGACGCACCAGTGAGTGTGATAGATTTATTTTTCGAGAGTTCATCTAGAGGAGGACCCATCTGTTTTTTGGTGTAGAATTGGATATGGTTAGGTTGAAACCACATCAAGAATTATTTTGGACCACTATAAGTGTTCTCTCTGTGGTATACTTCGTTGATGTGAAGAATTGTTATGTGGAATCATCTGTTATAAGTTATGTCTTATAGTGGGTATAAACATATGTTCAAAAATGAAATTAGCGATGACACCTAGGTTTCTCAAAATAAATTAATATATTTGAGATCATCATAGTGTTGTTATTGATGAGTATTGGATGTCTTAGATTCTAGATAACAGTGTTCTTTTGTGTTTTGAGTTCTATAGTGGAAGCATGTATAGAATTCAGAGTTGGAACATGGTCATTTGATGGTGATTTTTTGACCTAAGTATGTTATAGTTCATCATTTAAAGACTACATAGGATTCTAAATGATAATATGTGTCTGGTTGTGGAGGTTATAATGACCCGCAACTTTTAGGGTCATTATTTTTTTAGGGAATTTGAATTTGGATCTCAGAAATGGATTCATTTTAATAACTGGAATATGGATTATGAATCTTATCATTGAAACATATCATGTGGATGTTTTAATATTTAAAATGAGTCTCTATGGATGATTTTAGTTCTCGATTAAAAATTGGAGAAATATTGGGCTATCCCAACCACTAAAATTATATTTTCAAAAAACCACCACAGCACATCAAGGTGTGTTGTGGCGTCGAGGCTCGTGGCCAAAGAGGCCATGGTGTAGCAGTAAAGGGTTTTTAGATAATGTCAATATAGTTGAAATCCCATGGTCATGGACTATAGTCTTCCTAATGGATATTCCCTCTCAAATAGGCATATAGGATACCCCCCTACATACACACTTCTAGGTCACTTCCACCATAGTGAACTTGGGGGAGTTGCAGATACGTAGATGCAGTGAGAATTAAACTATGACCCCACTTGTTCTAGAGTAGAAAGAAAGCCATATTATTGGATTTACATGTTTGGGTATGTGATGTGTTTGTTAAGGCCTCTTCAGGTAACAAACCTGCACCTCGAGTCACAAAGTGTACCTTTATAGGATACCACAAGGAAGAAAGGTGATATTATCTATACATACCCTCAGTAAAAAGGGTTATAATGGAAAAAAACAACATATTCCTTGAGAGGGATCAAATATTAAAAAGGGATAGTGTGAGAGAGATTGACTTTAATGATGTGAAGCTTGAAGGTACAGAAGAGTTGGTATATAAATAGATTCCACAACGCCCCATGGAAGAACGAACTATTACAGAGACACAAGAGCTGTCTAGGAGTACATGAGAGGTCATAGAACTGGAACAATATGGTTTTATAGTTACATAAGAGGGTAACTCATTATTATTTGATAATAATTCCCCTCTAACGTAAAAGGAAGTAGTAAGTGGCATAGATGATGCCATGTGGAAAGAAGCATTAAATTTTGAAATGGATTCCATATACCAAAACCAAGTCTATATTTTTGTAGATCCTCAAGTTGATATAAAAAATGTTGGTCGAAAATGGTTATTCAAGATGATTCTAGACATGGAAGGACAAGACAGTACCTATAATACATGACTAGTTTCAAAAGGTTTCAAGCAGTGTCAAGGAATTTACTACGACGAAACATTTTCACCAGTTGAAATGATGAAATCCATGAGAATTCTTTTGTACATTGTCACTAACCATTACTATGAGATTTGTAAAATGAATTTCAAAACACCCTTCTAAAATAAGAACCATCTGAAAGATGTCTACATGACACAATATGAAGGGTTTATGACTCATGAGGAGGCCAATAAGGTACGCAAGTTGCAAAAATCCATTTATGTATTGAGCAAGCATCTAGTTCATGGAACATTTCTTTTGATGAATCCTTTACAAAATTTGGTTTAATAATGAATTAATGTGATCTTAGTGACTAAAAATGGTATAGTGGGAGTGTAATCGGTTTCTTAGTAGTGTATGTTGATGACATATTACTTATTAGAAATGAGATACCAGTCTTACAGTCTATTAAGGCATGGTTGAATAAATTATTCTCCCAGGAGGACTTGGGAGAGGTAGCATATATTCTTGGGATCAAGATCCATCATGATAGATCCAATAGATTGTTGGTCCTAATTCAATATACATACATTGATAAGATACTGAAGAAATTCAGTATGGAAAAATCCAAGAGGGAATTGTTTCCAGCATCACATGGCATTCATCATTCCAAGAAAATGTGTCCTCAAACACATGAGGAAAGAAAGATAATGGAACGTACTTCATAATCTTCAGCGATTTGGTCAGTCATGTAGGTCGTGCAATGTACTTGGTTGGATGACGCCTATGCGTTGAGTGTGGTAGGCAGATATCAAGCTCACCCAACTGACCATCATAGGATGGAAGTAAAGAGACTCCAAAAGTATCTATGGTATACAAAGGATATGTTCTTGTTTTATAGAGGAGACGAGGAACTACTTATCGGAGAATATGCTGATGCTAGTTTCCAAAATAATAAAAAGTACATGAAGTCATAAAAATGGTATATCTTCATTTTGAATGGAGGTACAGTGAGCTGGGAGAGCTCAAAGCAGGGTTTGGTCACAGATTCTAAAGTAGAGACCGAGTATATTGCAGCTTCTGAGGGAGTTAAATAAGTAGTTTAGTTGTGAAGTATTTCGTAGGAGACAGATTTGACACATAGTAGTAAAGATCCAATCACATTATACAATGAAAATAATACAGTGGTGAATCTCACAAAAGAGCCAAGGGAACATCAACAGAGAAATCTCATACTTCATAAGTATCATCTCTTGAGTGATTTTTCTCGGAGAGGTGAAATTGAATTAAGCAGTATTTCCATGAAAGGCAATGTAATGGACCCCTTGGATAAATAATTGACTCAGCAGAAACATGATATTCATATGAGGTCTAGTAGATTGAAAGTCATTGGCAGTTGGCTCTAGTCCAATTGGGAGTTTGTTAGAGTTGTTGTCCTAGAACCAACTATTTTTAATTCGATTACATGGATATTTAATGTATTATATATTGTTCATTTTTATTCATGACTATGATGTAATAATGTCCTTGAATTTTTGTCGCATTAATAAGTTCATGGTAGTTCCCCACTATTATAGGAACCTTGAAATTATATAACAATATTCTTAAATGTAGTTCTATGGAAGGATGACATATATTGATGGGACACATTTGATGCATACCATCAAGTGAAAGTAATCGTAAAGAGATGAGACTTCTTATCATGATGTTCACAGTTAGTAATATCTAAGATAGGAGATTATAAGAACAGACACGCCTGTAAGAATTCTACATGTTTTTTTGTCATCAGATATTCTTATCTGTGAGCATGTGTAAGGATCCTTAGACGTTAATATTATCATTAAATCATGTCACAACTTGCACACCTTTATTTACTAATGAAACCCATCATGGAGATAGTTGGTGGAAATTAGGATATGTTGGGTGTGTCACGAGTGACATGTTATTAATGGATAAGTAAAGGAAGAATTTTTCCCTTCCATTTATTCATGTTGATATCTTTTCCCTTTGATTTAAATAGAATCATGGCGTAAAATTCCATGGCCATTGTGTATAGACAAGTTTATTTTTGGTAGTTTATGAATGACGTATCAATCACAAAGGCTAATGATGCTATCATAAAACCTTCTTGATGGGATATTGTGAAAAGAAGATTATATTACATAGTGATCATTCATATGTGAATTTCATTATTTCACCTTTATTTTCTTTCTGTTGAGTTCTTTGACCCGTTGTTAGATAGTTCTCATAGACACTAGGCAAGCCCACCTAATGTCAATGAGAAAGAATCCTAGAGGGTAACTCACAAGTGTTTTTTGTTATCTCGGTTAAATTATACTTGAATTTAATTAATAATTATTATTCTTGAGATAGTGGAATAATTTTATATAGATTAAAATGATTAAATAAATTAAATAAATATTTATTCACCGGATTGTGGGTAAAATATATTTATTTATTTTATTGAACATTTATTAAAGATTTAATAACTTGTTTATGAATTATATATTTATTTAAGAGAATAATTTATATATTTAATTATTTGGGTGTTCAATCAATTGAATTGGAATTCGAGCAGACTAACGATGGTCCGGTAGTAGTGTAATTATTTTCAAAATAATAAATAATAATTTAACTAGTTGGCAGAAATTAAAATAACGATGATATAATTTCATGACATGAAATTTAATTTATAATTATGTTTTTTCGAAAATGACACACTATAAAAAATGATAAAATGTTAATATTAATAGAATGAATTTTCACTAAGGTTATGAATGTATCTGATTTCTCTTGCACAATTAAATATTGTAACTGAATCCTTGTGTTAATAAATAGACACATATGTCTATTGTGCCATGTACTGAACCACAAACATATTAAATTGAGAATTGTTGAGATAAATAATTTCACTCTTGAATGCTCTTCCCGCCCATCTCATGAATGAGATATGATTTTCATAGAGAATAACCAGCGATCAATAATCACAAACAGAAGACACTCTCTTCGTTGCACTGGCACCCAGAGAACGAGTTGTGTCGATCAGAGGCCATCAGAGCATATGGGGATCAACGCTAGGGGAATTTTATTTTGGTTCCTTGAAAGTGCAATGAAGTATTTTGGAAGGATAATTACGGATGATGAACATCATCAATGAAGAAAATACTGAATATCCAGGTATTATTTTCATTATGAAATTAATTAAATTAATTATAAACATGATGGGAAAGATCCTCTCTAAAGGTTTATCCAATATTCCTTCTTTATCTATATCATTGACTATATTTTGTGGAGAATGGAGTTCTTTGTCGTATTGATCCTCTAATAATCCTTGATCATGGTAAAAATCAATGTTTGGTGTCATCCCAACAACACATCTGCTACTCCAGGAACCTACAAGGATGAACCAAAACTGTTACTTAATTCCACCAATCAGGATGGTTTGGATACCTAGGGACGCCATTCCACATTACTACATGATGCCACCTTGGACCAATAATTATTATCAAATCTCATTTAGGCCATGTCAAGTGACTCGAAATGCCTAGATGCACCTTCCTGAACCCTATGAGATATCTCATTATCCTATGCAAGGTTAGCCAAGTTTGCTGACTCACTCTACGTAGCCTATTGTGGTATTTAAGTTATCCTACTCAAGCCACCAATAGAAACATGGAACTAGTGCGCCCCAGTATACTCATAAAATTCTTTAAAAATATTTTTCTATCCTTAGATAATCCAATGTATAGTGATCCAGCCTTAATAACACCCCCACCACCACCAAACTTTATGGAACACAAACTTCCACGCAAATAATTCCCTCTATCGTACAACAAACACTATCATTCACATGATCCACTAAACATATCTCCAAAACACCAACCCATTTTATATATCTTCCAATACAATGTCTTGAATTAGTTTCATAAATCCTCGATCTAAAATACATAATGAGAGGGGATATATAGAAAGATAAGTGGGAGAGGGGGAGGCATCATCTGGCAGTCATGGGGGAACAACCACCCGACTGAGAACTTTCACAACCTTGAGGGTCATGTCATCATGAAACTACCATATATCACAAGAGGTTAGAGATGGTGGTGGTGGTAGAAACTAGTCCATCCATCCAAGCACATCTTTGATTCCTCTTATTCTCTAATGAACGGTGTGGATATCCATTATTGCAAAATAATATTATTACTTATTCCTCAATTGCTGTCCTTGAAGAATGTAAATCCTTAAATTTAGTGGTGATATAGATATTTATAGTGTGTAATATTTCACTTATTGAGTATACCGAGGGTTATTTACTAAAGGTGATGTTTTTTCATGGTAACATTGGCTTTCTTTTACTTCATGATGTTTCAGTAATAAATTTTTAATGTGTTAAGCCTATTAATACTGGATCAATTATTTTTTTTTTTTTTAATTTTTGCAATCATGAAATTTGGGTGTACCTAGGCCTATAATTTCCCATGTGGAGTTTTATTGATGACTCTAATGATATTTAGAAACCAACTTATATAGTTGTTTTTTTAGTTCGGTTTGATAACACATGAGGATTGAGGAGTTAACAGGTTGCTACTAAAGAATTTTTCTACTCATTAAGATGAGGATTGTTTTGCTAGGGATCTTAGTCCCATTCTTTGTCAAGCTAGGATTGGTATAGATTTTATGTTTCCCTAAACTGTTTTTTTTGGATTTTGATACTTTAGTTGGGGTATGTGGATTCCTTAGGATAAAATTTGGTTTTATAGAGGTTAGTTCTAATATAGGTTTTGTACATGGATCCCAATTAACGTTATAGTGGCTAATTAAAAATTCAAACATTTGATTATATATGAAAATAATATTTCAAATTAAATGGATTATAAATTGTAAATACAAACACAAAAATAGAAAAATCTAAACATCTATAAAATTTCAAATTAAAAATAAAGAACCGATGTCCGACATAAAGGGGTCCAAAGTCACACCAAGATCCACTAATTGGATCTCCTCAGAGAATGTTCAAATTGATAATAAATTTTTTAAATAGAGTAGTTATAACTACATGATATTTTACTACAAGTTTTCTTTAAATAAATAAAATATTTACTAGTGTGTTTTACACACAAAACCAAACTAAAATAAAATTCCAATATATTATATTGAGATAAAAATATAACCATTAAAACCTATACATAAAATTATTATGTATTAATGAGAATAACAAAGCTATGATATATATATATAGGTCATTTTATAAAAATATTTGTTTTCATACAAATCTATTTTAACAAAAAAATTATTTATATGTGTTGGAAATTTTTTTATAAAAACTTACAATGTTATTTATAATTATGATGATAAGAAAATATAATATTTATATTTTTATTATATCTTTATTAGAGTTTTATAAAATTTAGAAAATGTATTACCGGTATTTTAAAATTTTAATTTCATATAAAAAATTTTCATTATATTTTATGATTTTATTTAATGTATAAATTCAAAAAATTTAGAAGTTAAATTTAAAAAATAATTCAGTTACTTTATAGATTCATCATGAAACTTTTATCTTAGGATAAATTATTGATATTTTTATGAAACTATTTATTTTAAGCGAAAATATTTAAAAATGTGATTTTTAAAAATGTAGTGGTTGTTATGAAATTATTAGTATATAATTATTATTCTAAATTTATGAAACCCTATTATAAAGAAAATATTTCATAAAATTAATTATAAATTTAAAAATAGTTATTTTATTCTCGAAACTAATGATTTATATTTTTGAACATAATTTACGCTATTTTATGAAAATGTTTTTGTTATATTATTCATTTATTATTTTAACATTAATTTACATAATCTTTTTAAAGTGAATCTAATAAAATTAAATTTAAATTTGAAATTATAACTTATAAATAATGTAATAATGACAATTTTAATTTATGCATAAATAATAATTATGTAAAAACCAATTATTGTGGAAAAAGCTAAAATGGTAAAAAGGGTTAACCAAAGCAGTAAAATGCCTAACATTATAAAAACATGTTTCTATGTCAATAGTTAAGGTGTGGAATGAAAAAATATATCTACACTTTATTATTTACCATTTTTAATTCTTCGTTACTTGTGAAACATTGTCTTTCTTTATATTAATATTAAACATTTACAAAAACATGATTCTTGACACTTATAAAAGTGGTCTCTCACCACACCCTCTAGACCACTAAAAAATCAGGATTTCCTCTAGAAAAAGATAACTTATTTTATTCTCAAAGAAACATATTTCACTTCTTTTTTCTTATGACCATAACAATATTTTCTATTTCCTATATTTCGATGCTACCCTTTAAAAGAAAATCTCATATTCTAAATGTGTGTACAAATACTTCCCTGTCATCATTTACATTCTATTATAATTAAATTTAATTATATCATTACAATTTAATGTCATTGAAAATATTTTTATACAAAATTTTATTATTTTAAATTATTTAACATTAAACACCTTTCATGTAACACATATAAAATTTCTAACAAGAAACATTGGGCTTTAAGAGAACTATGATATACTATAAAAATATTATTATTTAAATGTGGATTTTATAACTCAGTCATTGAATTGGTGAGTATGAATAAGATTAAAATAATTATAAAATATATTTACTATGATATTATTTAATATGAATGTATATATTAATTAATTATGAAATCGAAACTCGATATTTAGTAAAGTCACTATAATCTTCATGGATACATTTTCATCAAAAATGGATTTTATTACAGATTGTGAGAAAATATTATAATTAATTTCTGTAAATTTTATAAATTATATTTTCTTAAAAGGATGTAATTATTTAAATAAACATATAAAAATTATCTTAAGATGAAATTTTGGTATTCTTATGAAAAGATTAAATTTTCAGTGAATAATGAAAAATATCGATTTTAAAGAAAAATAGATTTTCCATTCAAGTTTTTAAAAATCCCATTTTATTTTAAATTTAAATTAAATATTAATTTATTAATTATTATTAAACATAACTCCATTAATATCGTTGGAATCAATATTATTCTTAACTTTTCTATAAAAACAATTTTATACTTAAAAATGCATTTATCTAGAAACTAGTTTTCCATCGCGTTTTGCAAGATAATTTTAAAAATAATATCTAAAACTTATTTGGATTAATGTTTATAAAATTAATTCCATATTTATAGTTATAATTTATAAATATGGTAAATATATCAACTTTATTTTTATTCATAATGAATAATGACATGGGTAAAAAAACATTTACCGCATTATGGGAAAAATGGTAGAACAATGATAATAATATGAGATAAGGATTCAAAATCATCAATAAAAATGAATATATTTCCATTTATGTGTTTAATTATATGAAAAAATTAAAATCTTTTAATCTTTGTTAGTTTGGTTCGATAACACATTGATAAAGACCTCTATAATATTATAAGTATAGAAAACTCTAAAATAACACTCTCTTGTATTTAATTTCTCTTTATATTTCTGTATAGATAATAAGATGATATGAATGAACTTAAAAATTATTTTGAACATAATTTATTTATTTTTATCAATTTTATTTTTGAAAATAAATTTATTTTTGTATAATTGCTTTAAATTCTTACACAACTTCGACACATACCTTGTGAAACTAGTTGAAAAATCAAAGTAAATGATTTTAAAAACATGAAAAGTAATATTTTTTTGATGAATCATGATTTAAGACACGTTTTTGGTTTAATAATTAGGTGTAATTTGTTTTTAAATATTTTAAATACTAATACCATACTTTTTTTGGTGTCTTTAATATCAAAATATGAGAATAGTTCCCTGAATGACTATAATAGTATTTTATGGAAAATAATATATTACTAAATGATATAAAATCATAAAATTATATATATATGACAATGGGGATGATATATTTTCAAGAAATTCATCCCTTTACCATTTTGTATCCAATATTTACCATTGAATTAAATTTATAATCCTTTAGAATTAATTTTTTTTTGTCGTGCTTAAGGTTATAATTGGTTAACGAATGGGTTGAACCAAAACATAAGGCTTAAAATGACACATAGACCTATCCAAATTTTTTTGAAGTTATTTATAACATACCCTATCTTATCATCTAAATTATTTCTACTTGATACCACGTTCACTTAAAATATAATTTATCATATTTAAATCTTCTATATAATTTCATGTGTGTCATTTCCTTCACTATAAAAGGACACCACCCCTCCTATATTCTTCAAACCAACTTAAGCCACTTATCTCAACAAAAACCTACCAAAATCACTTCTTTAATTTATTATACATGTTAGTATGTTATTTTCTCCTTATAAAACCAACCTTGGTATCCTTACAAAGAAATCCAATGGAGGTCAGTCAACGAGGAGGTAATCATTCAAATTGAGCTTATTCATTTAACTTATTTTATTACCATTTTAAATTTTATTATAACCATTAAATTATAATAAAATAATTATCTCACATATACTGATATATTATTTTGTTTATGGAATAACTTTTATTCACATTTTGTTCATTAAATTTGAAATTAATGGTGTGCGTGTGCGTATGTGTGGACTATCACCTCTGCATAGCGATATGATTCAGTTTCCATCACCAACTTTAATGGTTTATAACTATAATGGTTTTAATGTTTATATGTGATATGTATGAATTAATTATTCTTCTATAATTATTATATATTATATACCGTCTTACCTTCATATCCTTGTGAAACGATAATGTTGCATATGCATATGTGTGGACTACAACCTCTGCAAAGTGATGTGATTCATTTTTCATTTTTGATTTACATGAATGGTAATGAGTATATATTTTATGAATATATATCATATTTATGATATAATAATTTTTATATAAATTGTAATTATTATTAACCTTTATTTCATTCAATCCATAGAAAAATAAAAACAGCATCCATGCGTGCGTGTGTACAACCGTCTTCACGAAGTGATGTAATACATTCTTCTCCATCAATCATTTTGAAATTTTTATAATATTATATAATGAATAAATATTATAATTATTACATTATTATTATTTTTTATATGATGAATCAATAACCAAGGTGTATGTATTGGAACCATCAAATTGAAACATGCATGAAAACATTCAGAATTTTCACTCGAATGTCCATTTTAAGAAATAATTATTAATAAATGTATAACTAGAAATTATAAAGGAATGATACATAGTATGTTTTGTATGAATATGATTATATAATATATTAATAATAAATATATTTTTATATACATTATTTTTGAATACGTACGAACCTTGATTAGACATCAGGTAAGGGTTTTTCATCTCACTTTTGTTTCAATGATAGATATGTCATATTCACCAATTTTTTCATGTGTTTTACATAATACCACTTTTATATGTTATATAAAAAATATTTTATAATCATGTTATTTAAATTTCCATTTAAATTTATTTGTTTGATCAGTTTTATGATTCAAATGTTACCAGAGTTGTAAGGGATTTATGTTACAATAACATTTATTTTTAGGATTGTCTATGATAGATTTTTATTGAATAAAATTATATAGATCCTATAAATTAAGAACCATATGTTTTCTTATCATTTATTATTTCATGCAATATTTAAGTAATATTACCATTTATCTCTCTTTGGTATAGAAAAGGATAGATAAAATCTTTTTAAGAAAAACCTACTTTATTATATCTTTTGTCAATATATTTTTATTCCAAATCCATGTTCTCTAAAATGTTTTAAATAATGATTCTACCATGATCCAATGATTTTTAAATGTTATTTTCACTCATGTTTGGAATTTATGAAAAAATTAAAAAGAATATTTTTGTTGTTTTATGAACAATGTATGTTTTACCATAGGTGTGAAAGGAATAATTGCATTTAACGATTACTGCATAAATAGAATATCAAACCATCATGATCACATAATGATTTTAAGCTTCCATTACTAGTTTCCATATTTATTGTCAAATTGAATAATTTGAATATTTTTTTGGAAATTTTTTTTTTTTAAATATTTCATTTCAAAATTAAAAGGGTATTTTCTACAAGAAATAAAATAGTAATATTTTAAAGTCATTTTTCATCTATGGTAATATCTTTTTATGTTACTTAGGATCTATTGGAGATATGATATAATGGTATTATCCACTTATTTTTTCTATATGGTTTATGATGATTAATTTTTATGTATGATTCCATGAAACCTGTTACTTTTATATTGTTTAACTATGTTAAGATGAAATATTTATAAAATGTTTTTATTTTACTAAGGTTATTTGATGATAAAATAATAACTGTTTTTTGGATAATTGGAAAATTAATGGTTTAATGTTATGTGATAGGAGGGTCTATTAGATACCCCTAATGCATTTTGTAATGATAGATAACTCATGATGTGATTATGTTATGCATGAAACTAATTTCATGTCCTTAACATGATGTGTAGACCTAGTTTATTGATCATATGTTTATTTATGGACCTAGTTTCATATTAATAAGTTTATACATGGACCTGGATTCATGTCTATAAATTTATACGAGAACTAGATTTCATGTCGTTAACATAATGAGTGGACCTATTACTATTTATACATGTTATAAATTATATAAGCTTATGCCTGTGCCACATTCTTATGTTTTTTATATGCACTCATGGATCATGTTTAATTTTTGATGACTCCAAACACTAATGAATTTTTTATTTTGTTAGGAAAAAACCTTAAAGCATGAATCTTGATTTGTGATCTATAAATTTATTGTATATGAATTTATTATGATGTGATCATGGTATCATGACCTTTACTTATACTTATAATAATTTATTGATATCTACTATGTTTACCCTTACAGTTCATCTGAGCTCAATCTTTCATATATTTTATATTCCCTAGGATATGAATAATTTTTTTAAGTATGTTATGCATTATAAGTATACTAAATCTTAATAACATTGTGGGGGTGATTTTTATTTTTATAAACCAATTGATTCTATATACATGATTCTAAATACACTAAACCTCAATTATTCTAGAATGTATTGTAAAAATATGTGATAAATATTCATCTAAAATGATGTAATATTTTTGTATATAAATTTGAGTAATTATACATGGTATCAGGGAAATGTTTAGTTATTTATTTAAACTAGCATGAAGAAATTTTTTTGAGAAACTATATTATTAGACCATGTATAGGAGAATATACTATGTTATAATAAATAATTTTCTATTGTTTCCCTACCAAATACATCTCTTTCTGGATACTAGAATGTGGATATGGTTGTGGCATAGATCCACCAAAGAGTAACGACTCTAAATGTGGAGGATTTTTATTGACAATATAATCACTAGTGTGTCATTAGTGATACTAATACTACACACAATTATAGACACTCCTAGAGGATCTATTTGGGTTAATCCACATATTATTTATAAATCACTGTGAAGCATTTGAATATACGGTGACCATGGAAAACCTCAGTTAATCATAAGGTTTCATATATTCAAATGAAGGTGTCATTATTTAGATATAATATGTTTGATTTTTTATGATTATATTGTTTCTCGCCATGATTATTGTTACTCACACTTTGATTTTTAGGTTTATTTAATATTTGAAACCATAAATAATAATGTTTGCACTGAATTTCAAAAGCAATGTAGTGATTATATTCAAGAAAACCCAAATGAAATAGAAAATATAATGTAAAAGATTGATATAATTCCTAAATAACTATCACTATATATGATGAAAAACAAAAAGGTATACGGATTATTGAATGAACTAAATAAGATAAAAATGAGGATTCATGAAAACCATATATTAAAGAAGATTTGTTTTCTGAAATTTCAAGAATGTCAGAAGAAAAACTTTGGAAAACGTCTCAAAGGAATAATAATATGTTTTCTATGATAAAATGAAGGACATATATCATGTAATTGTCATTAGAAAATTAAAATTCTATTGTATGTTATTAAATCAGATCTTAAGGTATGATCTGTAGTGCAATGTCTTTCATGTGAAGAACATGGGTATTTTCTGATTGAATTTCCCTAAACAAATTGATAAATCATAGAACATTAAAGGTATTATGATATGTTAATAATTGAAGTAGAATGGTTGAACTACTTATGTATCGGGATTCCAAAATTATGGTTTAAACGTTTTTTATAAATGATATTATAATTATAAAAATCATGAAATATATAAGGATTGTTCTACATTATTTTGTAATTAATTATTTTCAAGTATATGTTTAATGGTATGAATAAACTAGAAAAGTGATTTAGTGGTAATGTTATATTTTTAGAAAACACATGATTGATGGATAGATTACAATTAATATATTCTGAATGTTGAGATAATAATGATTAGTTCGGATAAACGGATGCATCATATTAGATAGTATTTACGATCCTCAAATTGATTATTTATTCGATGAAAAATTGGTTTATGTTATATTCGATAACGTTTACTACATTTTTTGGATTTATGGAATATATTTGATAATATATTATTTTATTTGTGGAATAAATATCGAGTTAATGTTTTGAATAATTTATTCTTTCATTGATGATATTTTGGGAAGGTATTAGTATGTTTTATGTGATTATATAATCAAGGTATTTATTTGTTTGTTTAGTTATATTATGAGTTATTTTATTTTTATTGGGGATTAAATTTAAGTTGATTTTTGTAAACTTATGGACCATTTTTAATAAATTTTTGTGTTTGGAATTTCATCAGAATTATTTAGGAGAAGTCATAATGTTAACTAGTTAGGTAAAGTTCTAATTTGAACTTTGGGTGTTATTTTTATGCTTTTAAAGATTAATTTATTATTTAATTATATAAATATTTATACATATATGTTAACATATTCTAACCATTTTGGTTTTGATAAATATTACAAAAAAGTGAAATGACTTTTCATTCTTTTATGGATCTTATGATCAGTTAAAAGTTAATTTTTGTGCTTCATGCATGAAACATTTATCTTGAATATTCATTTCATAGATAAAAGTATGAACTAAAAATTGATTTATGCACAACTAAAGGATGAAATTTTGATTATGAAATTGAAATAAATCAAGTAATTATATTTTCACAATCTCTATGTCTTGATTGTAAAATAATCCCTCAACATTATGAAAATGATATTTAATTAAAAATGATATAAACTTACCCTCACTTTTGATTAATTGATGGTATTTTTATGCATCACTGATTTATGGTTTTGTGTTCATTTCCATTCTCATTACCATTTTCTCTATCACTCTCTATTATTCCTTGGACAATATTTTTTTCTTCTTCATGCCAATATTTTTACTACCCATAAATTGTCACCTTATCTGGTAGTTTGGTTATTTGTCATTTCAGGAAACCCTTATGTTTCTCACTCTCACTTTTTAAAAGATGTATTATTATCTGTTTGAATGACGTGGATTTTCAAAAAAGTGTCTTAAAATATTGAACCTTTTATGACTGAGATTAAAGTGTGATGGTTTAATTTATTTAAGGTGAAATTTAATGTTGGAGTTGGTTCACTAGAACCAAATTTCATAATACATGATTTCATGTTGTCTTTATTTATGATGTTTCTTGTCATATCATGACTGTTCCTTTGTTTGAAATTTGTATGTGATAATGTCCTAAGAGTATATGTCATAATGAAAGGGCATGGAGTCTCCCTTCTGTGATGAGAACTTTGAGAATCCCTGAAATTATTCATGGATATTTTTTTATGGACGGATGATATTGTATAATAGGAAACATGATATATAACATATCAGGGGTAGAATTCTCATAGGACATTAAGATACCTTATCATGGTTTTCTCCTTTAGTAATCTCCATGATAGGAGGCTAAGATTATAGACTCATAAATACGAAACCCAAATTTTCATCTATCATTTGATGTTCCTATTATCAGACATGTGTATTGATCCTTAGACATTAAGGTTATCATTAATGAATGTCATGACTTGTGTGCATTGATTTATCAAAAAAACCTGTGATGACATATTCTCGAGGAGAGGTAGGAAATGCTCGGTATGTCATGAGTGATATTTAATTAATAGATAATGAATGAAATGATTAAACCCCTTTTGTAATTGATGGAAGTTGATATCTCTATCTCTTTGAGTGGAATGGAACTACATATATAAATTTATAACCATGGTGTATGATCAGCAAGTTCAATTCCAATAATTCATAGAAAGATACATCAAGAATATTGGTTGATATCACATGCACACAACCTGCTTTATTTGAGATATCATGATAAAGGGGATATATAAAATGGTAAGAATTTATACTAGGTTTAATTTTTGTATGATATTAGCTTATTTTTTATGAGTTTCTTGGCCTATTTATATACACTAACCTTGGAATTTAGGTTCATATTCCTAATACCTTTGAGAAATATTACTAGAGGGTCACACGCTAAGTGTATCTGTAATTTCATTTAAATTAAACTATTAAATTTGACAAGATAGACTAAATAATATTTACTCATGTTTGGATGATCAGTATTATTTAATTACATTTTATCATAAATAATAATTCGGTTAAATTAAAATAATTAATATTTTTAACAAGTTTTGGACAATATAATATAATATATATTATAATTATCAATGAATAATGTAGTGATATTTATTTATTAAATAAATATTCATTATTTAAGGATCGATAAATGTATACAATTGAATGATGACTAAGATTAATGGACCAGTTTGAAATAGTATAAATGATATTTATTTACATTATTAATTTGGTCCACATGACAAAAATTTAAAAATATTTTTATTATTATTGGACATGGGGTCAAAAATGAATTAAAACACAGGTAAAGGTCTTGTGTGCCATTTTCCAACCATAATATTCCATAATAATTATCTAATTATATCACCTTCCATATTCACTCCTATTGGGCACAGTGGATATAGATAGAGTCCTTAAATCCCTAGATAGATATATAGGTATCATGATTTAACTCTCTCTTCCTGCTTTCTTAAACCATCAAGATAAAATCAAGAGTTCTTTATCCTTCAATAAGAATTAAGTTATTATCAGAAAAAAAACAATTCAAACAATCAGGATCAACCATGATATCACCTAATGATTCTAAGGAAATATTTAGATATTGTGTTTCATGTGTTTATATTCATTGAAGGGATTCTAAACATGGACCCCATAACACAATGTTTTTATGATGAGTTCTAGTTAATCAATTAATTAATGAAATATGAATTACAAGTTTAGGTAATTCTATATTTTCTAATAAATTCATTATAAATAACATGTGAAAATTCTCTTCTTATGGTTCCATATTTTTAATCCAGTCAATTAATATATTATTTTCATTGTTGATGACTTTTAATCATGTGTGGGAAATAATATTATCAAATTAAGGACAAATGCTGAATTGGCCATTCCATAAAAGGATTCTACCACTGTATTTGAAACCCATAAGTTGTTTCAGAGAGATCACATTGTTAATTTAAAATTATTTATTATTCATTTATGGATTTCATTAAATTTATTTTTATTTTGCTCGTCTAAATTCATTTAAATATCTGAACCTCATTTTCACTTCCCTTCTTTTTTCTCTCTATAATAACTGATAAATATTTAAGATTTAAATCTAATGAAACATCTAAAAAACACCACCAAGAGTGAAATGGATCTTCCCTAAAAATACTAGACATCATGGAATTTACTTCCTAAGTACACAATTTTTATAGTGTATCTCACCTATATCATTCTATATCAAGTTAAATCCCATAAAATTGGATCTAATATCTTATAAAAGTATATTGGAGAAAAGATCCAGATAGTTCAGCATAAGGTTTAAAGAAATACACATTGTGTGACCACTATACATGACATGTAGTCTTAATTTTATCACGGATGAGAAGACAGAGTGTCTCAACATGTTGTTTATTAGATAACTGATATGGGTACAATAATTTCATGAAAATCTAAGGACACACACTGTGTTATATGGATGACATAACATGTACCTCAATCTCACCTTCAATAGGAAACACACATAGTCCCTCAACTTGCTCTATGGACACAGGAAGAAGACAATACATGATTTTTACTATAGTACATGTTATGTAATTTATTTTTGATAGTGTGTTGAATTTTATATGGAGAAAAATTAAATATATGATAAAACATACTCACATGTGTTTTTTGTGTCAATTATTTTATAGCACAGAACATCTCAGAGGATTTATTGAAATATATTAAATCAATTTCTATGATAAAATTCAGGAATATGAAATGAATTTTCTTCCATCCAACAATGTGAAATATATTAATTTTAAATAAAATAAATTTTTCAAAAATATATATATGATTGTGTGTTAAGGATTCATAGATAGAATTAAGATATTAATTTGCCTATTTTTGGCACTTTATCTTAATTAATGACGAATCAAAATAATTGATAGAATGGTTGAAAATGTATGATCATTTCATGTTACATAGAGTTTCATGATATTAGACCATAAATGAATATTTTATTAGTTTCTTTTAATTTATTATTATTAAATTAATATTTTTGGCATGAATGTCATCCCTTCATTCATATTTTTTAGCGGTTTGTGTGTTCATGGTTTCATTTATATAAATCAGCTTTATTTAATATATTGAATCCCTTAACCAACATATGAGTAAAATATTGTGTTGATATAGAGATACTAGCTGAAAGGAGACCATCCAAGTCCAGGAGTTGAGGAGAAACTAGTTGAGGTGATACATAAGAACAATGGTGGAATGTTGCGTCCCAAACCATGTTACAATTCACAATGTTTTTCCCAAGGGTAAGGGGTTAGTTTGTACCCCTATAGATAAACTAACCATTATATAATCTCATGATCATGATACTTATGTTTTATTTATTTCAATTTAATGGTAAATTATTTATGTTTTTTAATATTTCAAAATTACATAATAAATGAATTAACAAGAATGAAAGAAAGAATAAAATAACACTAAATTAGGCATGAATGTTTTATTAGACAAAGTTAATCACCTATGTAAAATTCACTTAATATTAAAAAGGATTGTGATAGAATGGGATAAATTCATAAGGGTAAAAAATCCCTCAACTAAAATATTATATAGGTTTATCCTTCCACTAATGAAGATAGAATTAACCTCCTAGATCAAAGGGACGGACCTACATAAGTTGTTGTGCATTCAATTATTAGGGAACTTTTAGCTTCTAGTTATAAGTTGACATACCTTAGTTTACATCATGGGTTAACATCCCAATTAGAAATTGGTATAAACAAATGGAAATTGTTTAAGAGATTCTTATTTAGTATTTTAGGATTTTGGAGTTCACTCAACGGATCAAGGAAGCACAAGTTAGTGCAGTTTTGAAAATATGTATACCAAAAACCATTTAAATAATTTTTCTGCAGATGTTTTGGTTATGAGAAGGTTATTATGGACCCTTTTCACATAAATATATAAGATACAAGTCGATATGAAACAAATGGAGATGGATATTTGGTTTCAAAAAAATAGTGGGATATTGATAAAATTTAATTTTAATATTTTTAATCAGTTTTTGTAATGAATCAAGTACAAATAATTTGCTCATAATTTGTATAAATTGAAAATAAAATGACATTGACAATATAAATATTATCTGTAATAGATAAGGATAACCTTATACCCAATGTGAATTTCAACGAATTTTATAGGAACTTAAATGTTATACTATACTTTGAATATAAATTTTATATACCAGAAACCCCACATCCTGAGTCTCTCACCAAAGAGACTAGTGATGAAGAAGTATCTTCCTATTTTAGGTATGTAGGTGGTGCAATGTATGTACAATGTTTCAGGTTATCCTCTATATGAAATGATATTATAAATTAATATGTCTATATTGATGTGAATATCATCATTTCTCACCTTCGGGATCGCTATTAGGAGAACGTGAGATCTGAGAGATATCATGTAAAATCATAGAGAGTGAGTGCTAGTTAGAATAGATTTAGTCAAGATGATTGGATACATTGGTCCCATGAAAATATTCAGGTTTAGGATCCCTGATGAGATACATACATATCTCATTCAATCCACACAACCCAAAAACATCCCCATAAATATTATGAATTATATTTTGAGAAATAGAAATAATACACTTTTAGAACTTATTACTCTTATTCTCTAAGATAATAAGGACACAGGGAATCAAAAACACATTTTACATATGGTGAATAAGGGAGAACAAGGAAAGGGGTTGATTAATCTATCCATGTTGAAGGATGTGGAGCACCATCATTTCAAGAAGAAGAATATCTAGAAGTAGAAAAAGGACCAAGAGGTGGTATTTTATTCATGTGGCAATTAGGGCTAATGGAAGAGGAATTACACCCAACCAAATAATAAAATGGGAAGCTGTATGTAAATTAATTATGGTGCGTAATATTTCTATATCTATATGTTGAATACAAGATACTACATGTGGTACTCACATATGTATCCAAATATAGGAACTAATTATATTTCTAAATAATTCTATAAGTGAGGTGGATCTATGGGAATCCAATTGGGCAAGGTTGGATACTCAATCCATTAGAGGCTACGATATAACATTGTCAACGTTATTTATTTTAGTTTTAAGGAATTTATATTATGTTCTTATTGTTATCAAGAACATCATTTACATTTTTTATTTAGACATGGAATTATTTTTTCATATTTGGAAATTCAAATTACTACCTTTATAAAGATAGCATATGTTTTTGTAAGTCACAATTGAATAACTATATTTATGTATTATATTCCAAAAAACAAAATATTGTCAATAAAAATTTAAAAAAAACAGATGAATAATAAAACGCCAGGTTGTGGCATCATCATCTTGGTCACAAAAATAATAATCACTGGGAAAATCTCTTTCAAGATGGTTACTTAAACTCAATTGATCTTAAACCACTTGAAAGAGGTCACAATTTCTTATAAGGTAAGTTAACCAAACCAAAATTTGGTTCTCAAGGTAAAACTGATATAAAGATTATAGAATTGGTACACACTAAAGTGTGTCCTACTTTTTATGTTGAATCTAGAGGTAGATTCTCGTATTTTGTTACTTTTTCTGATGATTTGAATATGTATGGTTATATCAACATGATGAGGTGTAAGTTTGAAACCTTTGAGATGTTCAAAGAGTTCAAGAATGATGTTGAGAATAAACATGGTAATAAGATAAAGAAAAGATGATCAGATCAAGGTGGTGAATATTTTAACCAAGACTCTATCAACTTTCTAAGAGAGTATGCTATTTTATCTCTACTCACATAACCTTAAAAATCAATGTGGAATATAAATAGTGAAAGGAGGAATCATACCATCCTAGGTATGGTAAGGTTGATGATGAGTCACACAAGCCTTCCATTACGTTTTTGGGGATATGAATTATAAATGCCATCATAATAACTAAACTGAGTACCAAATAATGTCGCATATGGTATTCCCATATAGTAATGGAGTGGATGGTATCTCATTTTTTAATATGTGAATTCATGGGGTTGAGAGGTGTTTGTTCAGGCTAGCACAAGAAAGAGAATATCACCCCAAGGTATGAAGTGCATCATTATATGATATCCTAAGGAAAAAGGGGGATAATATATATACAACCCTTTATATAAGAATGTAACTATTGGAATATATGTTATATTTATTGAGATGGAGCACATCCTTGAGGAGGATTGTGGGAGAAAGATAGACTTTGATGAAGTTGATAAATATGGTACTCAAGAGTCAGTACAAGAACTAATTCCATAGGTCCACATGGAAGAAGATGTTCCTAAAACACATGTTTTTAACTGGAGATCTAAAGATGTGAGAGAACTAGAGAGATATGGTTTATTAAGATTTCAATATGGTGAGTTATTAAGGGTTGAAAATAATGATCCTCTATCCTACAATCTGGTAGTAGAGAACATAGAAGATGGAAGATGGCAAGAAGACTTGGATTCATATATAGATTGCATCACTATTAGAGTCTCTATTTTTTGAGAAGGTGAATTAGTGATGGAATTTTGTCACAAAAAATCATTTCCAGCAAGAGTCTGTCACTAATGCATTGTTGAAAAAAATGACGTCGCAATTGTGGTTATTTGTGATAGCACATCCCAAATAGAAACTAATTATGATGGAGGAAATAACCATCCCAAATGATTCTCGGAATTTTTTCAAATTTTCAATTATGTCGGTCTATCGCAATTAATATTATTTGTGATAGAATAATCTTCAGTCGAAAATAATAATATTTTAATAAAAATAAAATAAAATTGAAAAAATCTTTTTTAAAAGAAAAATTTAAGAAATTTATAATAATTAAAATTAATAAAAACAATTAGAAAATTTTAATAAAATTAAAAAATTTAAAAAAAATTAAATATTTAAAATATTTAAATAATTAAAAAAATAAATCAATTAAATAATTAAATTCTTTTTAAAATACTTAAAAATAATTAAAAAAATTAAAAAAAATTCATGTAATGAAAAAATAAAAAAAATAATAAAATAATTTACATTTTAAAAAACTAAATAAAAAAACCTAAAACAAACACTAAATTAATACATCATTTTCAACATTATACATTTTTTCACCACAAATATAACGTCCCGGACCCGGGTGCCATGCAACGGGTGCCCCGAGCCCGGTTCACCACGTGACCTCAAGCGCATTTCCCCAAACGCCAGAGGCTTCCGACTAGCCGCGAGGGCCCAGGTCTGATAGTGGGGAAACTATGCCCTCATTTTTCAAAGTGTAGCACAGCGGAATACAAAATAAACATACAAAGACAGCGGATGTAGTAAACGTACACAACTGAAATAAACTACAGCAGTGGATATAACCAACAATATATAAGTGATGATGCTACATGTTTCAAGTTCTATGAAAACAGCCAGAACATGTTACACATCAATAGAGTACAACAAAATACATGGTACAACAAAACAAGAAAAATAGCTGGTAGCAGCATCGCGAGCCTAGGCTCAGTCCCATGCCCTCCTACTCCTCAAAAACAGTCAACTACCTATATAGAGACTCTTGCCCCTATCTACACCTATAGCAACGTAATCTGTTTGGGCCGAAAAGCGTGACCCAAACAGAGTGTGAGAAATATATCTCAGTAGGCACCCACCAAAGGCCCGTGCCCAACTACTTGTAAGAATGCAACAATAGTGTGAAATAATAAAACGCAATAAAGTAAGCAGTAATGACAAGTAACTAACATAACAATTATATTTCCATTTTATTATTCATTTAATTCATTATATACTAGAAATCACCACAATGCATTTCTAAACAAATAGTCCATGCCCTCAGACAAGCAAAACCTTACCCTCGAGTAAGCAGAATCTAGCCCGGAGGTATAGCCCTTAGGCATAACAGAGATTTCCCTCAGGTGTAGAAAGTGTCGCCCTCAATCACAGAAGTCAAGCCCTCAGGCACGAAAGGTTTCCCTTAGGCAAAATAACTACAGCCCATTGGCTAAATAATGTAGTGCCCACAGGCTAATCACAATAATTCCCTTAGGATAAATAGGTAACTGGGCCATGCCCAACATATCAAAATGAAGTAAACAAGAATTTCCTCTCAAGGAAATTCTATAATTACTACATTAAAGGCATACCCTCGGGTATCCTGGCCAAATGGATAAACAGTGAAACACACCCACCGGGGTGGTTCAAGATCCAACAATGATCCCAACCAGCATTTTATTATCACAATTTAATCACCTACGCAATTCTTGGCATTAAATATAGAAATGGCCTCATCCACATGACACCCCAACATGGGTTCGTAGAACAAAAACAAACGACAATTGGAAATTTACACCAAGCCACCTACCATATAAGCCAATGAAAATTATACCCGAACGCCGACTCCAGAAACGCCCAAGAATGTTGTAGATATGAAGAAGAACAAAACCCAAACAAACGTAAATAACTCCTGTTAGGAGAAGAATTGGTAAGAACCAGCCAAGGAGGTGGAAGCCCTTACCCGTGCGGTTCCAATGGGATCGTCCGAGGAAGAAACTGATTCCAGACGAACACCTGGTGGATCTTCAAAGGTCCAGCCTCCTCCTTTGGCTCCAAATCAGCTTATGTGTCTCCTCTGCCAAATGAGGAGGCTACTTCCTGTATAATGCCGAAAAAAAAGTACACGGCGTGTACTTCTGAGTACATGGCGTGTACTTATTTCATTTAACTGTTCCTCTAGTGGCACTGCCACACTATTCATCCATCGACATGAGTACACAACGTGTACTCCCGAGTACACGGCGTGTACTATCACCCAACTATCAGCTGCTCCACTACCTTACTGTTTAAGCCTGCCGACTGACTACATGGCAGGTAATGTACCACTACATAGCGTGATGTCGGTTCCTACACCCCTCGTCACCAACAAGGCTACATGCCCCGTGTACCCATTCCACACAGAAAAAAGTACACTGCGTATGGAAAACTACATGGGGTGCAGTTCCAAAATTTAGGATTTTTCCCCATTTTCCATATTTTCTCAAAAACACTTAAGGAAAAAGAAAAAGAAGAAAATCGTACCTCAAAAATAAGAACCCAGTTCTTACAAAATTCCCACCTTATAGCAATTTGTCCTCAAATTTCCCTTCCAAGGGTGGCGAAGTTAAAGCTCAAACCAGCTCTGGCCACTGAGCACGTACGTCGGCCTCCCGCTCCTAGGTCTCGTCCTGCACTCGTCCAAGCTGCCATAGCACCCATGCCAGAGGAACTGACCGACCTCGGAGAACCTTTGTTCTCCTGTCAATGATATGAAT
Organism: Viscum album; assembly: GCA_963277665.1. Lineage (NCBI taxonomy): Eukaryota > Viridiplantae > Streptophyta > Magnoliopsida > Santalales > Viscaceae > Viscum > Viscum album. The sequence continues at coordinate 1,358,447,861 of OY728162.1, read as the reverse complement.
CGGATGCCCCTCAAAGGACGCATCGACTTCCAGCTCAACCTCCTCATGATCAAAGATGTGAGATGAGTCTTAATGATAGCGACGCAACTGAGACACAAAGAAGATGTCGTGCACGACTCGGTATCTCTGTGGTTACTAAAACCGATAGGCAACCAGCCTGAGTCTCTCCAGTATCTCGAATGGCCCCAAATACCTCGGTGAAAGCTTACCCTGTCTCACGATCCGCTTGTGTCCCAGCCTCGGCAAAACACGCATGAAAACCTGATCCCCGACCACGAACTCCAAAGTTCGTCTGCGGTGATCAACATAATAATTCTGACGAGAGTGCACGGTAGCCATATGCTTCTGAATCAACTGAACCTGCTCAGATGTCTCCTACACGAGTTGTGGCCCCAGTAAAGCTGCCTCACCTACCTCTAACCAGCACAATGGTGATCAGCATGGCCTACCTTATAAAGCCTCGTATGGTGTCATCTCAATAGTTTCCTGAAAACTATTGTTATAAGAAAACTCGACTAAGGGTATATGCTTCTCCCAAGAGTCCCCAAAGTCTCGGATGCATGCTCGAAGCATGTCCTCAAGCACCTGTATCATACGCTCTGACTGGCCATTTGTCTAAGGGTGGTATGCTGTGCTCAGAAGCACCTGTGTACCCAGTGCCCTCTGAAAACTCTTCCAGAAACGAGACGTAAAGTGGGCGTCCTTATCAGAAATGATAGAAAGAGGGACCCCATGGAGACGTACGATCTGTCAGATATGCAGCCTTCCGAGCTCGTCCAAACCGAAGGTCTCCTTGATCGGTAATAAGTGAGCTACCTTCGTGAGTCTGTCTACAACAACCCACACATCATCATTGCCTCGAGGTGACCTCGGAAACCCCCTCACGAAATCCATCACGAAATCATCCCATTTCCACTATAGAATGGATAACTGCTATAACAGCCCAGGTGGCCTCTAGTGCTCTGCCTTCACCTGCTGACAGGTGGAACACCTCTTAACAATACCAGCTATCTCTCTCTTCATACTCGGCCACTAGTACTAACGTCTCATGTCTCGGTACATCTTGGTATCCCCAGGATGAACTGCCCAATATAAAGCATGAAACTCCTGCATCAGCTACTCGCGTATATCCCCTAGAACCCATACACATCCATTGAAATGAAAAACCTCATCATCGCATATCATCCAACCTGGACGAGGGTACTCACTTGCCACCGACTCCTGTAGAACTAGGCCTTCTGAATCAGATAGATTCCTCATCCTCACTCTGTCCAGGAGGGTAGAAGTCACAGCTAACAAGGAAAGATAAGTCTGTCCCAGACTATCATGCACCTCCAGAAGCATCTCAGAGAACAAGGCCATAAGCTCCCACTCACCATTGGCCTCCTGCATTGCCTATATCTGAGTCTTCCTCCTCAGTGCATCAGCTATTGCATTACCTTTACCAGGTGTGTAGGCAAGCTCAAAATCGAAGGACTGTTAGTACTCAACCCACCTTCTCTGCCTCAAATTCAGGTCTCGCTGAGTAAATATATACTTGAGGCTTTTGTGGTTGGTGAAAACCACAATGTTCTCCTCCAGTAGATAATGTCTCCAACAACACAACGCATAAACAACTGCATCCAACTCGAGATCAGGCGTCGGGTAATTCATCTCATGTGGCCTCAATTGCCGAGACCCGTACGCAACAACTCGGTTGCCCTACATCAACACTGCTCCCAGCCCAATGCCTGATGCATCACAGTAAACTATATAGCTCTTCCCCTTCACTGAGAGTATCAGGATCAGTGTTGATGTGAAACATCCCTTGAGGTCTTGAAAAGATGCCTCACAAGCTTCTGACCAAACCAACTTCACACCCTTCTTATTCAGTCCCGTCAACGGTGCTGCTAAGAGGGAGAAGTCATGTATGAGGTGTCTGTAGTAACCATCCAGCCCTAAGAAACTCTGTATCTCAAACACGTTCATAGGATGCACCCAGGAAACTACTTCTCTCACCTTTTCTAGGTATACTGCAACTCCTGTCTCTGAGATGATATGACCCAGGAAGTGAATCTGGTCCATCAAAAAGTGGCAATTCGAGAGCTTATCATATAGCTGATGCTCACTCAGTGTACTCAGTACGATCTCAAGATGGGTGGCATGGTCGTGTCGAGTGCGAGAGTACACCAAGATGTCGTCCATGAATACTACCACAAAAAAATCAAGATATAGATGGAACACACGATTTATTAGAGCCATGAAAACTGCTGGCGCGTTCGTCAGTACGAACAGAATAATTGTATAGTCATATAGACCATACCTACTCCTAAAAGATGTGAGAGGTATATCAGATGGTCTAATGCGCAGCTGATGAAATATTGATCTCAAGTCAATCTTCGAGAAAACTCATGCTCCACGAAGCTGATCAAACAGATCATCTATCCTCAGCAAGGGATACCGGTTCTTAACCGTCAACTGGTTTAGCTTCCGATGATCCATGCGAAGTCTGAGGTTACCATACGACTTCTTCACAAAAGGACCGGAGAACCCCAAGGAGAAGTACTGGGTAGAATAAAAACCTTTGTATGTAGCTCCTCTAACTGCCTCTTGAGCTCCTGCAACTCAGGCGTGGCCATCCTATAAGGAGGAATAGACACTGGTGCTGCTCCTGGCAGAAGCTCGATAGAGAAATTTACCTCACGCACCGGAGGTAGACATAAAAAGTCGTCTGGGATGACATCCTTGAAACGATCAACAACTGGAGGGAAATCTATCTGACAAGTCCCCTGATCATCCAGATATAAGCTTGCTATCTGGGCTATGACTCCACCTCACCCATGATGCTCTGGTCCAGCTAGACTCGCCTGAACATCCAATTCACCCTTGTATAGAAACTCTCCGCTCTCTGGTGACGTGAAACTCACCCTGCGACGATAGTAGTCTATAAATGCTTGAAAGGGAACCAACCAGTCCATCCCGAGAATGACATCATTGCTCGTCATCTCCAAGACATAGAGGCCCCAAAGGAAGTGACACCCTCCAACCTCAAGGGGGAACTCCTTACACTGACGCACTCCACCCTTCCTAGTCCCCAACGGAGTGTCTAGCGTCATGACATCAGAAGAAGAAGAAACACAGAGCCCAAGGCTCTCCACAACGGGCACAGATATGAAACAATGTGTAGCACCCGTATCAGAAAATACTGAAGACAAGACAGAAGCTACTAGAAAAGTACCTCTGACTGTAGAAGGTCTGGGATCCTACTCTTGTTGGGTATGTTACATTGCATATGCCTACATAGTTTCGTGGCCATGTGACATAGCCGGGCTACCCTAAGCTGTCTCGCCCTGCTGCCTTTGCGATCCTGGTGTCTAGCTACCACAGCCATGACCACCATCTCGGCCTACACGCCCTGACGTATTCCTATTTTCTGACTGGTAAGAATCCACTGGTCCTGCTCCCGCAGGCGAAGTCTTCACAGAACCCCTCTCACTAGCCACTGGTGGAAACTCCCTACAAAAGCACTGCAGATGACCCATCTTGCCACAAGCTCGACACTCTACTTGAAACACCCCGAGATTTTATGAAAAATATTCTTTTTAATGACTTTTTTTGTACGCTACAGCAAAATTATCTTGTGATATACACAACACCGTATTTTCTTGCAGTATACGCAACTCTATTCTTGTCTTGCGTTACACACAATTTCAAGTTCGTTTTGTTGAAACTATTCTACGCAACATTATGAATAGATTTTGTTTAATGTATAAATTAAATAAGTTTTGATTATATGCAACACCAAACAGAGCTTTCACTACACGCAGCCCTGACCTGGCTTGAATTACACACAATAAAAACCTTCCTTGATAGCGTGTGTAGTATGCAATACCGAGTTTCACTAAACGAGATTTTATTATAATAATATTATGAACTAGCAATTATGAATAGTAATACCCACTTTTTGAAATTCTATAAATTTTATCATTCAGAATGGACTTCATTTTTGGATTCGGAATATCGAAATTATCTTAGTGTGAAATTCTGGTACTTTTCGGATAACTTTCATATTCTGATGAATAGTGAAAATTACTAAATTTTAATTAAATACAATTTTTTAATCAAAATAATTAATAGTGATAAATAATTAATTTGAGTGTTTTTAAAGTACATTTAGAATATATTTTTACCATTTAATACAATTTTGGTAATTTGATGTAATTTCACATTTAAACCAGACATAGACAGGTGTCAATATTTTGATAGTTATTATCTCTTAAGAACACACTATTTGTTTTGACGACGGGAATTAATTTTTAAATTAATTAATGCAATTGATAAGTTTCTAATTTTGTAAAATATACATCATTTTTTAATTCATAATATCAAATATTTCTTAGGCCGAATTTTTGGTATTTTTCTGGAAACATTCATTTTTTTGATGAATAGTGAAACCACTAAGTGGTAGTTAAAAAACTAAATTTTTCATAAAACATAATTTTACCGCTACTATGAGTGTAATTTCGAAAAATACGAGAGACAAGGTTAATATCTTGGACTAAAATGTGGTTCAATCGGATGCAAATATTTTTTTTGTGAATAGTATCTTTTTACTTTTATTTACCATGGTTAAAAGTAAATAGGATAATTAAGGGTAAAAATGATATTATTATTACCCTAACCCATGTCCTAATTCTATTGGATAAGTGTAATGTGTCCAGAAACAACCTTAGGAATAAAATATGACCATTTTTCCCCACTTGGATTAGATTAGGACATTTAATATAAATTTATTTAAAGAAGGGTTAAAATAGTTAAAATCAAAGTTTAATAAGTAAATAATTTTTAATAGAGGGTTATAAATTAGATAAATTAGACTATAAATATTAATTAGAAATAAAAAACTATATCCTACATAATGGTATTTTATTTGTAATTTTTAGACATTAAATAATTTAATTTATTTTTGACACAAAGATGATGCTGTAATTATCTTATTAATGAAATATTGACATAATTGATGTTATAAATACCCAAATAAATGTAATTTGAAACTTTTTATGAATTCCACTAATTTTATAGGATAATATGACATTTTAGTATTTATTTAGGTAACTTTCTTAGAACTAATCATCCTGTTATGATTTTAACAAAAATCAATTACCAAATAGTGTCAAAATTGACATAAAATAGTTTTTTAAGAAAATATTATATTATTAATTGTTATTTTATTCCTAAAAATCTATGGTTCGTCCAAATTACTTAGATACGTTTATATATATTAATAATAAAAAACTTGTGGTTCTTTTGTCTTGTTATAGTAATTTTATTTACCTTATAGTGTATGAAAACAAGAAGACACGGTAAAAGTTAAATTATCAAACTTAAAGTTAAATCTAAATGATAAAGTTAAAATAGAAACCTAAACTTGTCTAAATTCTATTGTATTAGAGTATTTCTACCCATCCCCACCTTAGCTTAGAAATAACTCAATTTGGAGCTATTAAAAACCGAATATGACTTTATAAAAAAGTAATAGTTTTAACTATTCGAAAGGTGCCCCTCTCCTCCCTTATAAAAGGGCACCTCCTCCCTCTCTTCCTCACACCACTTTGAGCCTTAAATCTCGGCTAGAACCAGCCAACTTATCTTATACACTTCCCTAGAAACATCCTAGAGGTCCTGGTCTTCTTAAAAGACCAATTTTAGTTCCCTTAGAGGAGGTCTCAAAGAGGCTCTTCAAAGAAGAGGTAATGACTGTTACCGATTCTTTCAACTTTATTTCTTCTTCCACTTCTTCTACATTAGTTGTTTCATTATGAAGTAATAACATCAGTATCTCTCCTATAATGATATTTTATTATAAGTATGAAGAAACCATATTTCACCATCTATCCATCCTACGGAAAATGAAATTACCGCGCGTGTGTACGTACGGAATACCGTCTCCACGCCGTGGTGTAATCTATTTTCCACCACCACCTTACATGGATGGGTATAATGGTGAAAGTAATGAATATATATGATTATTGTAAATTAATATTGATTCTGTAATATTATACATAATACAATTCGACGATCATTGGAATGATATCATCACTCGTGCGTACGTACGGAATATTGTCCCCACGACGCGATGAGATTCACTCGCCATGATAACCATTCAAGAATGGTTATAAAGTATATATAATAAGTAATCATGAAATATATGACATAATAATTCTACTGTATTTATCTATATATACTTATGTCATATACTTAAATCCATTCAATTCAATAAGGAAACGAAAATAGTGTTCATGCGTGCGTACGACCTACTATCTCCATGAACGGTGTATTTATTTCCATTTATCGATCCATTATATATATGTATATTCTGAATATATATTATATATAAATAATTTTATAACTTCTGGATTTAAGTAATCATTATCTAATTAATCATATGAATAATTACAGGTTAAAACACGAACAAAAAATGAGACGATTTTACCCAAAATGCTACTTTTACATGATTTTACAAAAGAATGGGTAATATAAAGTCATAAGTGAACCATATATGATGTAATAAAAATGAATATGATTCTGTAATAAGTCAATGACATTATTTAAATCATTATAAAGGAGTTTTGGATACGTATGAAGTATATCGGACCTAAGGTAAGGGATAATTTTTCCAATCTCATTTTTATCAGAGATTGCTTATTCGTAAGTATTTACTGGGGTTATTATTATTATCCAAGTCCATGTTTCCTAAAAATGGTTTCATGTATGTTTAAAGTCCTTTTTACCCATTTTTACTTTTACCCAATTGTATGGAAGGAATCTTTCATTTATATACCCTACAAGGTACTTTTTGAATTTTTCGACAAAAGTACAAGAAGATTGGTTTTTTAACTTATACGGCATGAAAGGATTTTTACAGTTTTATAAAGCCTTACTTTCATGAAGCTTCCTCCAAAAGATTTCATGACTATTTTCAACAAAATGCTTTTATTTTAAAATTTCATGACATTTTATGAAAAGAAAATGATTTTGAAGAAGAAAGGATATTTTTCTCAAGACTTCATTTCAATTGTTTTATCAAAAAAAATATCCATATCAGATGACATTTTTTTCATATGTGTATGTTTCAAATATAATGTCTATATGATTTACATGGTTTAACTTTTATTATATAAATTTCTTTTATAAGGATTATGTGATGATGGGATGATGTTTATGAAACCCATTTTATTCATTGGGTTATTATGAATGATTTATGTTTATTTTTGGGGCACAAGTAAGAATGATTTCATTATGAGATGGGTGGGACCTATATCTCTCTCAAATGCATTGGGTAATGATTTATATTTCATGATATAGACATTACTAGAATGGTAAGTTAATCCAATTTAGTATTACAAGATTGGAACGAGGAGTGAACTCAATTCAGATAGGGACTTTTTGCACTTAGATGGTCTTGGCAGCAATGCCTTGGCTACTATGGAAATCATTACGTGTGATTAATGGATTCCACAATTACATGTTTTATTCCCATGGTATTTTATCATGATTTATGTTCCATTATGATCTATGCCTTATGTACTTCCATGTTTTATGTCGTTGCTCAAGATTTTGATGTTTAAACATTATGTTCATGTTTTAAAGTTCAAACTGTATATGGTATGTTTTATTTTATCCATGCTTACCCTTACTTAGCATTTGAGCTCACCCTTTTTATGTTTTATTTTCCCCCATGATTAAAAGAAAGGTTTAGGGTAAGGGAAGAAAAGGTGGTAGATCATTATGGGAGATGTTGAAGATCTTTCACCATGATTAGAAGATTACGTTCCAAGTTTCCAAAGACACTAATCTAATATGGTCTTTTTGTGTCTGTTTTTGTTATGTATTATGTATTCCGCAAAAGTAATGTAATGTCCATGTACGTCAAGCTTCGGGTCTCTACAGTTGGTATCAGAGGAAAGGTTTAGTCAACCTTTGGAAACTAGGATGTGATATCTTTAGTGAGATTGTTTCTGACACTTTCACCGGGGAGCGCACATCCGTCTGTGAGGACGCGCGGCTGTTGCCCCGCATTACCTCTTTCCAAAGGCGGGCGGCATTCGTTCCTTATTCAGGGACGTCTTCTCCTTGATCGAAACGGGATGATGGGATGTTGGTTCTTCCTCCTGCGGATCCCTCCTCAGAACTCATCACCTAGTCCGGGTCTCCCTTATAGATTTAATACGTAGTTCGTGAAACTCTTCCCAGTGCCATGTTTCCATGGATGCCGGTTAATTACACTGCTTCTGTCGGGACATTCCAAAGGGTCCAGTCAGGGCAGCAACCTTCGGTCAGGGGAGTAGTCACGTTGAGGCATCAGTAGCGTGTCTGGATGCTGGGGTACCTGGAATGTTTGTCTGTTATCCTTGACCACAAGGATTCTCGAGGGCGTGGAATCCCGAGGCATCCCACATCGATCGTGGGGAATTATGTGTCACAGACACATATCAGAGGTTTTCCTCAGCTTCCCGTGTTCAACACAGGGTATGTCACAAGTTTAACGTCCAGTGGGGACGGATCAACCCAACCAGAGAATTAGCTAGGATAGATTGGATTTGAGGGATCCTCCTTGAAAGGATATCGATACCGGGGCCAGCCCATGGGCGATTGGTGAATGGAGTGGAAGGAGAGTGAAGTGGGACCATCGCAGGGGGGCGACAGTGAATTTGGGCTTGAGCCCTGACGAGGTTTCCTACGTATCCCCGTGGCAGGGAATCAAAGTCCGCGTAGTTCGGGAAAGGTGGACCTTGGTCCGATGGGCCTCGTCAGAGTACCGATGTGAAGGTGGACCTTGGTCCGATGAGCATCGTCGGCGTACCGACGTAAAGGTGGACCTTGGTCCGATGAGGGGTGGTCAATGAACCGACGTTAATGTGGACCTTGGTCCGATGAGCATCTTCGGCGTACCGACGTGAAGGTGGACCTTGGTCCAATGAGGGGTGGTCAGTGAACTGACGTGAATGTGGACCTTGGTCCGACGAGCATCATCGGTGTACCGAAGTGAAGGTGGACCTTGGTCCAATGAGGGGTGGGCTTGAACCTCTGGAGGCTTCCTACGTACCATGCCTTGACATGGATCAAAGACCTCGTAGTTCAAACGGGAATGGGTGAGCAGTTTAATGTCATGCAGGACAAGGGGGCATACAGTTTAACGTCATTCTGGATGAGGGAAAAACTCAACGTGAATGAACGACCGAGCAATGTGGCTTGAACCTCATAGAGGCCTCCTACGTACCATGCCTTGACATGGATCAAATTCCTCGTACTTCAAAAGGGGTTTGTCGGTGAACCGACGTGAAAGTAGACCCGGGGGTCCACTATTGGTGGGCTTGAACCTCATAGAGGCTTCCTACGTACCATGCCTTGACATGGATCAAAGACCTCATAGTTCAAAAGGGATGATGGGTCGCAATGGCTTACCACTGGACCAGAATGGGAACCGACGTGAATGAAAGACGGGTGGGCTTGGACCTCATAGAGGCTTCCTACGTACCATGCCTTGACATGGATCAAAAACCTCATAGTTCAAAAGGGATGAGTCCGTCGGTGAACCGACGTGAAAGTAGACACGGGGGTCCACTATTGGTGGGCTTGAACCTTGTGAAGGCTTCCTACGTACCATGCCTTAACATGGATCAAAGACCTCGTAGTTCAAGGGGTGGGTCGCAATGGCTTACCACTGGACCAGAATGGGACCCGACGTGAATGACAGGTGGGCTTGGACCTCATAGAGGCTTCCTACGTACCATGCCTTGACATGGATCAAAGACCTCGTAGTTCACTGAGATGGGTGGGTCGCAATGGCTTACCACTGGACCGGAATGCAGTTTAACGTCGTGCTGGACGGGGGTGAGACCCGACGTGAAATGATGGGTGGGCTTGGACCTCATAGAGGCTTCCTACGTACCATGCCTTGACATGGATCAAAGACCTCGTAGTTCACTGAGATGGTTGGGTCGCAATGGCTTACCACTGGACCGGAATGCAGTTTAACGTCATGCTGAACGTGGGTGAGACCCGACGTGAAATGAATGGTGTGCTTGGACCTCATAGAGGCATCCTACGTACCATGCCTTGACATGGATCAAAGACCTCATAGTTCACTGAGATGGGTGGGTCGCAATGGCTTACCACTGGACCGGAATGGGACCCGACGTGAATGATGGGTGGGCTTGGACCTCATAGAGGCATCCTACGTACAATGCCTTGACATGGATCAAAAACCTCGTAGTTCAAAAGGGATGAGTCCGTCGGTGAACCGACATGAAAGTAGACCCGGGGGTCCACTATTGGTGGGCTTGAACCTCGTGAAGGCTTCCTACGTACCATGCCTTGACATGGATCAAAGACCTCAAAGTTCAAGGGGTGGGTCGCAATGGCTTATCACTGGACCAGAATGGGACCCGACGTGAATGACGGGTGGGATTGGACCTCATAGAGGCTTCCTACGTACCATGCCTTGACATGGATCAAAGACCTCGTAGTTCACTGAGATGGGTGGGTCGCAATGGCTTACCAGTGGACCGGAATGCAGTTTAACGTCGTTCTGGACGGGGGTGAGACCCGACGTGAAATTACGGGTGGGCTTGGACCTCATAGAGGCTTCCTACGTACCATGCCTTGACATGGATCAAAGACCTCGTAGTTCACTAAGATGGGTGGGTCGCAATGGCTTACCACTGGACCGGAATGCAGTTTAATGTCGTGCTGGATGGGGGTGAGACCCGACGTGAAATGACGGGTGGGCTTGGACCTCATAGAGGCTTCCTACGTACCATGCCTTGACATGGATCAATGACCTCGTAGTTCACTGAGATGGGTGGTCAGGGTCGGTGCTCACTCTAAGACCACGTGAGTCATGCTCGGTGTGAGAAACAAGAGGTTCCAAGGACCTGACGATCACGTCGCGAAGGGTGCGTCCGTGAGAAGCGAAAAGGGGCTTACGCGTTGCGCGGCCCATGGTGTTGGGACTTACTCCAGGATGGAGGCCCAAAGGGAGGTGCCTCGTTTCCTATCATGTCCTCCACCGACCTTGGTAGTGGAGAAGTACGGAGATGCACGGGTGCAATCATCCGTACCAAAGGTTAGGGGCTTATGCTCTGAGGCAGCCCTTCCCCTGTGAACATACGCCACTCCGACAAGGAGGATCTCATTCCTTGTGCGGAAGAGTTCCATTCCCATGGAGACGAGTGGTGTAAAGAATGTTCGAGCTGGGGGGACCCTTCGTGAGGGAGACGAGGTTGGGTCACAATTTAACGTCATGTGTTGAGGACGTGGTGCTTGGCAGTTTAACGTCCTGCAGCTCGGACGAGGTGGGTTCACTCGACACCCCTAGGACTTACATAACCGGTACCCTCTGGTCCTTGGGGAAGGGAAGGTATCGGTAAGGCCATGGTAAAGGGGGTTCGTGGGACGAACCATCGAGGGGTACACGTTAGCGTGGATATGCGAAGAAGCATTATCCGTTAGAATGCCTATGAGAAGAAGCATTAGGCGAAGCAATGCTAAGGGTGGTATTGTCCATGGGACTTTGAAATCACATCGTGCAAACCTGGAGGGTCGCACAGGAAGAGGAATCGCTAAGCGAAGGAGTGTGCTTGCGAAGTGGGGTGCTTGGCCTTAGCATGGGGCATTTGTGTGAGTGGGAGGTGCTTCGCGAAGTGGAACAGTGTTCGCGGAGCACTGCCTCACGAAGAAGGGGTGCCTCACGAAGCACGGTCCTGCGAAGCAGTGTGCTTCGCGATGTATAGTGATCCTACATTGGCATAGGGATCAATAGCATGGGTTGGGTGTTTCGCAAAGCATAAACGCTCCGCGGCTGCCCAGGTTCCCTTGGGAATCCCCTTCCTCCGCGAACGCCCTTGAGCTTCGCGAAGGGCATCCCTCCCGGAAGAGGGGCTCAAAACGAGACAAAGCAGAGGCGTCTCGCGAAGTAGAAATACCTCGCGGAGCTCATGATTCCCGGGGCAAAGAGTGCTTCGCGATTCGGGAGAGGATAAGCCGAACGGTCGGATTGTCCGTCCCCGGGACTCAGGGGGAGTCCAGTATTTATAGGGAAGGGGCGCCGCGAAGCAGGGCTCGCACGCCGCCTTCAGTGCTTCATGGCGGATCGCGAACGTCAAATGGGTTCGCGGAGGATTACCGCCTCTGGTGCTTCGCGGTGGCTCACGAACGTCAAATGGGTTCGCGGAGGATTACCGCCTCTGGTGCTTCGCGGTGCCGCCATGGTTGGGGCGCTTTGCGGCGGGGCTTCGCAGCGGCGCTTCGCGGCGGCGCTTCGCGACGGAGCTTCGCGAGGCAGCGCGCCGGCCTTTTTCGTTCCTTTCTTTCGAGCCACATTTTTGGCGCCAACAAATGCCCCCCCCCCCAGACTTGGAGCCGCGGAGGGCGAAGGGTCGAAGTCTGAGGGGAAATCGCCAAAATTGTCGATGGTTCGCGACGCAACATCGCGAAGGGGGCCCACGATGCTCGTCGGGGCCGTGGATCCGGATGCGCCGTGATGCTTCGCACCGGTGAGGCACACCGCGATGCTCCGGGGTTGCCGCCTATATATAGGGGGTCTGACCTCTTTTGTCTTCACATGCCTTCCTTGTCTTTTTGTGCTCTCGACTTCGCGATGCTCCGCGTACTCCACGATAGCCCTTCGCGAATCGAGCTTCGCGGCGAACCGCGGGTCTCCGACTCCACGTCCGTGCTAGGCGAACTTCTTGTCGGCCTTGGCCAGACTTCATTGCTTGTTCTCGCGACCGAGCATTGTGATTCAGCTTCGCGGTCGAGCTTCGCGATTCAACTTCGCGGCCGAGCTTCGCGATTCAACTTCGCGGTCGAGCTTCGCGACCCAGGGGGGAAAAACTTTTCTGAGGGTCGGCATCAAAATGGCCCATCAAGAGGCTGTGCTGGGAGTGCTTGCAGATGCTGCTCGTCGGGATGAGATGGCCAACCGTACAGGCTTGGGGGAAATGGTTCGGAGCCACTCAGACCACACTTCTTTGACAGATCTGCTGTCGGAAGTTCAGAAGGATTATCCGCAATGCAATAAACCTCCGTTGTACGACTTCGGGCTGAGGGATGACGTCTTCATCCCTGAGGCGAGTAGGGATGAACCAGCATGCTGGTTCAGGAGCACATTATGCCAGCACCAATGGTTCAGGGCGGCCGATGGTCACGCGTGGGAGGACTTCACACCCGTCACCGCTGATTGTCTCTACAACCATGTGAATGACATTGACGGGAAGCCACTGAAACCGGAGACTTACCCTTACCTCTATCATACCATGCTGAAGGAGGCTTTGCAGGATTCGAAGAAGGGATGGTCCGATGAGTGGGACCTACGCCAGGGCGGCAATTTTACCGACGACTGGGCATGGGCCTACTTGGTAGGCGCCTCATGCAAGGAGTTCGGGGCCGAGCTGAGGAGAGTGGGATTGTATGAGGCGGCGTGGGCCTCCCAATTCCACATTTACCAACCAAAGCAGCTAATGCCGGAGTGGCTGAGTAGATGGTCATCTAGGACCAACACATTTCACCTTCATCACGGGGAGGTGGGCATCAGCCTGTGGGATGTCCACCAGATTTCTGGGGTCCCAATCTTGGGGGCCATGTATGACGAGTTCCTCCCTGTTGCCAGCGCGTGGGGGGATGCGGAGCAAATGCCGCGACTGGCATCAGCGCTGATGGCGCTTGTCCCTGGAGAGGACAAGGAGGCAGTGAGGGATGTCCACTTCAGGAGATGGATCAAATGCTTCCTGAACTTCCCAGAAGATCGAGAGTTCCCTCCAAGGCCTCGAACTTGTCCGAGGGCAGCCCAATGGGGCAAGGGGCACTCGTATTGGTGGGTCTTGGAGGACAGCCAATGGAAGACTTGGGGTTTCAGCGTCAGCACTGAACAACATCTGATAGTCAGGCTGGCGGCGTTCATCACGGCTCTCATCTGTGGTTGGATCCTACTAGTGTGAGATACAAGCATGGGGGTACGACCCAGCTCATTCATCATGGCGTTGATGTTGGCCATGGGGCAGCGGATCAACCTGGAGATCCCGATGCTCACCAAACTGTACAGAATGTTGCGGCATATCAGCGAGGGCAAGAAGCCGCCAAGAATATGCGGGCCCTTCCACCTCCTGTATGGGTGGATTGCGGCGCATATCAGGGGGATTTACGAGTATCCAAACCCCATTTCGCCGCCGGGATCGAACTTTCGCCCCTCCATCCTGAACGCAGTTGGGAGCTTCCCGTTCAAACTGGATGTCCCGATGGTACTGAATCGGGTGTGGAGGGCGGATGAGTTTAATTTCCACCGCTTCCCATTGCCGACGGGAATACTTGCTGACAACGGGCGAGGAACGGAAGAACATCGAGCTTACCATCTGGCCTTCCGAGGTGGAGTTTTGGTGGCTCGGATAGATCGTGAGCCAATCTGAGAACCGTACACCCCGCATCGTTTTGCGAGGCAGTTTCGGTGCCTCCAGCGGCTGACCCCGCAGGTCTACTGGGAGGTGCGTCACGAGGAGCACCCGTGTGTGATGAGGCAGCTGTGGCTCATGTTCATACGCGATGATGGAAAGATGCGGATTGCATTGCCTCCATCCACCACCGCCATCGGATTAGTGAAGGAGTACGCCATCAGTTTGGAGGCCGCTTATCCGGGGGAGATGCTGAAGCATCCAACGATCCGGGATGGTGACGGTGGGCCTCCTCTATCTCGAGGTCAGGGTCGGAGGGTAGCTAGGGCCGCTCGTGGCAGTGGGGCTGCCATGGCGGCGAGACCCGCACCGGCCGAGGGTATGGCAGCAGCGGTGGATCCGATGATTCCGGGAGAGCAGGGTCATCCGGAGGGGCGACCACCGAGGGGATTCCATAGGATATCCACTCAGGCTCCAGGAAAGCACCTACGTCACATTGATATGGCAGAGGACGTCGTCTTCCCGGAGGCTTGGGACATTTGGGATGACAACTGGCAATTCCTCAGCCCATCCGAGATATGGGCCCACCTGAATCGCCTTGGGATGTAATTACCGGGTATGGGCCCAGTTCGGGGTGGATTCATGGCGTCCCCAGCAGAGGCAGAACAGTACCTGGAAGAGCTGGAGGATTACGTCCACTCCAGCGGTGTTCCTCGCCCAATGACGGATCGGGTGAGGGTACTGTTGAATCAGACGGTCCCCCCACAGTTATTGGCTGCCAATCTGAGGGAGCGCTTCCCCTTGCCGGAGGAATCAGAGGACTCCTCTTGGGAGGATGAGGCTTACGGAGGGAGCCCGCTGGAGGAGGGCGAGGTCGGAAACCGAGGCTCAGAATCCGACGATTTCGCGGAGGCTCTCGAGGTAGCATTCCGAACTTCTCTCCTTACGACCTGTTCCTGGGTCCCTATGGACTTCTCATCAATGTTTGAGCCATGCAGGAGGAACTTGTTCGTAGGCCTCGTTCTCGCTCCTTGGCGGGTGATGATGCACGACCGTCCGAACCCGCGCCTATGGCTGCATCCAGTTCTACGTCTGGTGGGACCAGGGCGCCCGAGGTGGCTCCTCCGAAATCTCCAGACCTTCCAACAGTATACGGGGGGCCTCGTCTCGGGGTCCCATCAGTACCGGCTCAGGAGCAGCGCTCAGAGGTCGATCTTCGTAAGTCTCCCCCACCGGTCTCCTTGTTGTCACATGTAGGTCATGCCAACTAACGTTTATGTCTCTCTGTCATACAGTTCTTCGGCTGGCGTGGACCGCTGTGGCGAGGCTGGTCGGGATGTCTGGCGGCGTCCCTCCTAGGGGCATGCCGGTGATGGTGGCGATAGTCCCTCCATCTCCTCAAGCTGCGACGCACATCATCACTGGCGGGTCCGCCAGCAGGGCCGTACCCAAAATCATTGAAGTGGACTCCGAGGAAGAGGATCAATCGGTCGGTCCCAGCTCTGTCGCGCCTGCTTCGGCGCCAGGTGTCACACTGGATTCGACACCGGATGTTGACCCTGTCGAGGATTTCCTGCGGGTGTATCCCGAGTATGAGCCTGCCAATCGCGCAGACTGGGACGAAACGGCCTCCAACGAGGAAGACAACAGCATAGTTCGTCGCCGATCGTGGAAGCTGATCGCACGCTTTGTCGAGGACACTCCCCAAGCACAATGGCTGGCCGAAATGGATAGGCTTCGTTCGCGGTTGCACGAACTGTGCGCTGGGGGAGTGGATGCCCAACGCCCTCATGCACTCATCCGAGATCTTATGGCTGAGAAGATCCGGGATCATGATCGTGGGCTCAGCGTGGGCTGGCAGCGGAGGAAGGCGACCAGCATTAAGAAGCTCCATGAGGCTGAAGGTGAGGTTCAACGGATGCAGACCCGGGCAGACGAGCTTTCAGCCTCTCTTGATGCGCAATCTTAGCTGGTCTCACGGTTGAAGGCCCAGCTGGAAGAGGCTGAGGAGCATATGGGGCAGACCTCTGGAAGGATGGTTGCCGCCCAGGCCGTGGTAGAAAGGGCCAGGGCCAGAGTTGACGAATTACACCCCGCCGCTGCTGAAGAGGAGCGGGAGTTGAATCAGCGGCAACAAGCTTTGGACGCCGCAAGTCAGCGGGTGGCAGAGCTGTAACGCTCTTTTGACGGGGTCAACCCGTCCATGGGGGAAGTCAACCCCCGAGTATTGTAACAAACCCAAAACCCTTTTATTAGTACTTTCGTGCTTCCAAATTTTACCTTTGTTTTGAATGCCGTAGCATGCACGATTTCCACTGTTGAATTGCCTTGTTACATCCCTACAATGTTTGCGGGACGTTTGACGACAATTCCCCATGCCAGTCCAGATTCTCGAAAGATGGGGAAGGCTTGATCGGAGGAGGAACTTCCAGGATAGCCGAATTACCGTTTCTTCAACGTGCTCTTATGCACGAACGGGGCAACGCCAGGGGCGCTAAAATCGGTCCAAACAGATGAAAATGGGAAGTGTGAATCACGATACCCAAGATTCAGAACACTATGGGGATGGCGTGACAATAAGGGACAACCGTTAACCTTGGAGGGGAAACGGTACCCTTACTGAGTTAGCCTGAAATAGGGACAACAAATGAGCATCGACCGCTGACCATATTCGCAACGCGAGATTTTATCAATTTGTTGTCGATCAATCTTTCAGGACATTGGCCCGTAACAGTAGGAGAGCCCTTGGGTGTAGTATCCATGCCGTTATTGGGGTCCCTCCAAACATGACCAGTCTTCCAGAATGTTGGCCCAGGATGGTAGGTGAGCCGATGCGGCATGAGACCAGGACGTTAGAGGGTTCCTTCAGACATAAAAGAGGAGGAGGGTCCGAATAAGGAGCACGCAAAGCGTGGAATATGGAGTGATGGTTTGTTCAAACAGAATCCAACACTTCGGTAGTTACACCACTGTGGTGGGAGTACGCCAGATGTGCACATCGGTCTGATCCCGGATCATTCTTTCTTCCAGATAGGGCCTCTCTGGCGAGGGCTGATAATGGGGAGGAACAAGATTTTGTGATTCCAGGGGTTGAACCCTAGGTGAAATGCCTGGGTGTCTCTATGTATCCCACGTGATGATGGGAATCAAGCCGTACGTAGTTCTAGAAGTGCAGTTTAACTTCATGTGGGACGGGGAACAGCCCGACTGCATTGGCATACATCCTACCAAAACTACTAAGCCCACGTGAGTCGTGCTCGGTGTGGGAAACAAGCAGTAGTGGTGGGAATTTCCCGACACAAAGGGGGCAGGTTAGGGCAAAGGGACGCTCGGTGACTACCGGCCCAATGACACTAACACGATCATTTAGCGCACCTAGATGCGCGAAGAGAAAGATCCAAGTATGATGGAGTTCCACTTGAACATGAGGGAGTGGAAATGTGTGAATCATGATGCTCGAGATTCGGATCACGATGATGGCGGCGTGACGATGGAGGATTACTGCTGACCATGTTCGCAACACAGCATCCTGTCGCGTTAGCCTAAAATGGGGACAAACAAATGAAGGTCGACCGTTGACCATGTTCGAAACATGGGACCATGTCACAAATGTCGTCAGATATCCGTAGGGACGTTGGCCCGAAATTATTGAAGGGACCTTAGGTCCAGCATTCATGGAGATCCCTTAAGCTTAATATCCACGTTGTCCGAGGGTCATTTTGGATGTGGAAGAGGATGAGGATCCAAATAGCGAGCTCACGAAGCTCGGTCATGGGATGAGGGGAATGTCCCTGTGAAAATCCCACGCTTCGGGCTCTTTTTCAAAACACTTCTGAATACGGCAACGAAACGTATTAGAGAGAGGGAGAATAATCCTTCACATTGGGGAGATCTTAGTTTAGGGTCATAGAATTCGGACCATGAAAAGTTAGACTGGGCCCGCGGGGAAGTGCCTGGGCGCTCCTACGTATCTCATAGGGATGAGAATCAAGCCTTATGTAGTTCTTGATGGACCTTAGACCATAAATGGGTAAAGGGAGTAGGGGATGCATGGCATCAAAACCGGACGTGAAGTAGGACCTAGGCCCTACTTACCATGCATTCTCTGGGGAAATGCTTGAGTCGAGGGACCAAACACAAGGGTTAGGCTGGGCCCGCGGGGAAGTGCCTGGGTGCTCCTACGTATCTCATAGGGATGAGAATAAAGCCATACATTGTTCTGGAAATGACATGGTAGGATACCAGTGCCAGGGGAAAAGTGGAGTGCGGGCGTGGCCCTTGCACTAAAAGAAGCGGAATTTGATGTATCTTGTTTTTTCTTTAAGGTGAATGGGTTTTTTTTTGTGAAGCGACATGCCTAGAATAGTAGGCCGTGATGTTGCCACAAGGATCAAGCCGCGATGGGCATTGACAAATGGAATGGCGTGTGGCCGGTACCCAAAGTTATGTCCTCTACATCGAGGTTACCACAATGCGGTGTCGTTTTTCGTCGTGCGGCCAGGACGATAGTGTCACAGTTTAGGGTCGTATGACAGGACCAAGCATGAATTTTATCGTCATGCAGCGAAGACGTAGCAGAGACGATGCTAGGCGGGAAATGTGCGCAGTGTTATAAAACACAATTGACAGAGACATGATCCCACATCAAATTGTACGCCTTTCAGAGAGGGAAACCTTAGGCCGAGGGGCCTATACAGAGGTGACACAGGGAGAGTGACTGGCTTCCTGAATGGTTTGTACCCGGAGACAGGGCGTCTGGGTTGTCCTACGTATCTGATAGGGATGAGAATCAAGTTGAACGTAGTCCCGAATGGATCTTAGTTTATGGTCTTAGAGCTCGGACCATGGGAGCCCCAAACGACGCCAGATTGCAGCTTTGTCCCCCTAGCATGCAAAGGTGCACTGAGGGATAGCGCCAAAAGTGTCGAGATTCCACCTGGACATGATGGGGCAGAAAATGATGTGAATCATGCAACCAACATTCAAGGACTAAAGGGGCTGGCGTGACGACAGAGGATTACTGGTGACCATGTACGCAACACAGCATCCTGTCGCGTTAGCCAGAAATGAGGACTAACAAACGAGCATCGACCGCTGACCACATTCGCAACGCTGGATTTTATCGATTTGTTGTCCAAAACCCTCGGGGGAATTGTCCCGTATCGGTAGGAGAGCCCTTGGGCATTGTATCCATGTCGTTCTTGGGGGTCCCTCTAGGTGTGAAAGATGATGAAAGTCCGAATAGAGGGGAACACGAAGCTTGAAAAGTGGAAGGAACTTGATCAAGTTTAATTTGACACTCTTGGTCCTAGAATAGAGTGCTCTTAATACATGGGTGAACCACTTCAAGGAGTCAAGGGACTCAATTTTGAGGGTGATCGAGAGATGGCAAGTTTCCGGGGGAAGGGGGCACGGTGCCCAAAACCTTGTATCATACCTACACCTCCCCCTCCTGGAGAGGGATAGGCCAAGTGGCCTAGGTGACTGGGAGATCAGGAGATCACCAGGAGGTGGGGCTGGACCCGAATCTTAAACATCCAGGTGGTCCTACGTATCCCATGAGGATGGGAATCCAGCTACACGTAGTTCTCTATATGTAGTTTAATGTCATACTGGACGAGATGGGGATGCAATATACCCCGAAACAAAGGAGGTGTGTGGTATGGTGAAGTAGCCGATGTGAATGAGGACATAGTCCCACATCACACCATACACCCTGGGCAAGAGGGGACCGGGGCCGTGGCCCGGAAAGACCAAGGGGACTAAGGTCAGGCATCAGTCAGGAAGGCCTGACTCGTTTGCAGTTTAACGTCTTACATGAGGACGAGGGGCCAGGGGCCCAAGGAGGCCAAGGGGCCTGAGGCTGGGCCTCGTAAGGGGAGTCGTACGGCATGGTACATGGTCCCGACGTGAATGAGGACGTAGTCCTACACCACACCGTACAATCTGGGTGAGATATTGGGGAGAAGGCCAAGGGGCCTAAGATCAGGCATCAGTCAGGAAGGACTGACTAGTTTGTAGTTTAACGTCTTACATGAGGACGAGGGTCGGGGACCCGAAAAGGCCAAGGGGCCTGAGGCTGGGCCTCATAAAGGGAGGGCATACGACATGGGACGTGAATGAGGATATAGTCCCACATCACACCGTACACCCTTATGAGGGATCATGGGCCGTGGCCCGGAGAAAAGGGAAAGTTATCAGTCAGAAATCCCTGACTGGTCTGCAGTTTAACGTCTTACATAAGGACGAGGGTCGGGGACCCAAGAAGGCCAAGGGGCCTGAGGCTGGGCCTCGTAAAAGGAGGGCGTACGGCATGGTACATGATCCCGATGTGAATGAGGACGTAGTCCCACATCACACCGTACACCCTCATGAGGAATCCTGGGTCGTGGCCCGGATCGCTAGCACCACCTGGGGGAAGTTTGTCACCTCGGGATGGGGCAGAATGAACCACTGTTCTTGATGCCTGGGACATCTCAGGGTGGACCCGAAAATCGAGGACACTGTTGACCATATTCGAAACACAGCGTTCCTATGCTGACCCGTATGGGGGCAATAAATGAGCATCGACCACTGACCAAATTCGCAACGCGGGACTTGTATCGGCTTTGCTTGAAACCATGGGGGGCGTTGGCCCGTATCGGAAGGAGAGCCCTTGGGCATTTTATCCAGGCCGTTCTTGGGGGTCCCTCTGGGTGCGAAAAATGACGAAATCCCAGTCAAGGAGTGGGTGAAGCATAGTTGTATCCATCCACGAAAGGGGAAAACACCTCCAGGGGGGAATGTGCAGCCGGGTCGAGGCTTGCTCGATGTGGGTCAGAGCAAAAGTGTGCACCCTGCCATGTCTTGACCCGAGGGGAAGATTTTGGCTTTTGGGCTGGGCCAACGGACGAAGTGTCCGGGCGTTCCTACGTATCTCATAAGGATGAGAATCAAGCCATACATAGTTCTTGAAGGCCATGCAGTTTAGCGTCATGCGGTGAGGACGTGGGAGGATAGAAGAACGGGAGTGGGCGCATGGTGCGACCGTTACAATCTTTCTGCGAGCGGGGTTGCATAAGTGGGGCCAAGAAATCCTACTCCCTGCTACACAAAGATCCTCCAAGAAAACAATTCCTAGGGGGAATAGTGGAAGGGAAAAGCTTGGTGTTGGGCTCAAGACGAGGTGTCCGAGCATTCCTACGTATCTCATAAGGATGAGAATCAGGCCACACGTAGTTCTAGAAGTGCAGTTTAACGTCATGCGGGACGATGAGAAGCACCTCATTTGGGGATATGTACGGTACAACATGTAATCCAGCGTGAATGAGGACGTGGTCCTACACCATACCGTACAATCCCACAATAGGGTAAGTTGAAAAAAAACAACAAGGGGGGCCTGGGGGCCAAACCGCGGTGGAGATGGGGCCGGGGGCCCAAGGAGGCCAAGGGGCCTGAGGCTGAGCCTCGGTCAGGAAGGCTGGACCAGCTTGCAGTTTAACGTCTTGCAGTGAGGATGGAGATGCAGTTTAAGGTCGTTTGGGACCAAGTCGCAGTTTAGGGTCGTGCAGGACCCTCTCGCAGTTTAGGGTCGTGCAGGACCACTTTTTCCCTAGGCAAAGTATCGCTTGAGGAACTTGGAATTGGTGGGAGGGGTTATACACTCTCCATCCGTGGTCACCAATGAGTATTCTCCATTGGGGTAAACCTTATGGATTATATAAGGCCCGTCCCATTTGGCTTCTAACTTGGGCGGTTTCCTACCAGTAATCATTGGTGCTCGAAGGGACAATACCAGGTCACCCTGTAGAAAAGAGCGGAGACAAACATTCTTGTCAAAGGATCTCACTATCTTGTCCTGATGCCTTTCCAGATTGTGCAGGGCACGAAGCCGGTTCTCGTCCAGTGCCTCTAATTCAGCTAGATGGATCTCGGCTACCTCATCTGATGTCTGGTGATCATAAACTGCAGTGCGTAGCGACGACAGCTGGATCTCAATGGGTAGGACGGCCTCAGCTCCATACACCAGGTAATATGGGGTCACCTGGGTAGAGTTGCGAGTCGTCATCCGGTAAGCCCAGAGGGCGTTGGGGAGCTTGTCCGGCCAACTCTTCTTGTTCTGACCAACCATCTTCTGCAGAATGTTAGAGAGGGTCTTGTTGAATGCCTTGATCTGTCCATTCGCCTGCGCATGGTAGCGGGAGGTATGGTTCGACCAGATGTCGTACTTAGCGTACAATTTCTTCAATTCACCTGCCCGGAAGTTGGTGCCGTTATCAGTGAGGACAGCATGAGGGACTCGAAACCGGTGGATAATGTTGGAGCTCACAAAGTCAACGATGGAACGGGCCTTGACCTCTTTGAGCAGAACTGCTTCTGCCCACATGGAGAAGAAATCTGTAGCAGTTAGGATGAACCTGCACTGGCGGGCTGTTGCCGGTGGATACGGTCCCACTAAATCAAGTCCCCATACCGCAAATGGCCTAGAGTACATGGTGGGGTGGAGGGGCTCCAGCGGCCGATGCAAGAAGTTGGCGTGTACTTGGCACACGTGGCATCTCTTGGCGTATCCAATACAATCGTGGATCATAGAGGGCCAAAAGTTCCCCAACCTCCAGATTTGATGGAACAGTTTCGGCCCAGCTTGATGGGCGCCATAGGACGGCCTGCGACGGGGTAATGAAGAAAATACCCAGGCCCACTCTGTTGAGCTTGGGATCGTTGAGCTTCTTACCGGTGGGGCTCCGGGAGGCATCGTCGAAATGCATTTGCCAACACGGGGCGACATGATCGACTGAGAGGATTGTCTCATCAGGGAAGTCCTGGTCCAGGGATTGATCCGCAGAGGTTGGATGGGCAGCTAAAAAGTTTTCCAATGCCTGTCCCTTAATGGCCTTCTGAGGTATAAACCTGATATCAAACTGCTGGAGAATGACCGCCCACCGTGCCAGTCGGCCAGTCAGCATGGGGCGGTTCAGGATGTACTTTAGTGGATCTACCCGAGAGATCAATTGCACCTCGTGGTGTTGCAGGTAGTGCCGCAACTTCTTCACGGTGAAGACGAGTGCAAGACAACTCTTTTCGATATGGGAGTATCGAATCTCCGTATCGATAAGCATGCGGCTGAGATAGTAGAGACTATTCTCAGTACCCTCGTTGTTCTTCTAGGCGAGCAGCGCACCGAGGGATCTCTCCAGGGCGGTCATGTAAAGGACCAGCAGCATTACGGAGATGGGTGGCATCAAGACCGGAGGTTGGAGCAGATACTGCATGATTTCCTTGAAGGCGGTCTGACACTCCTCATCCCATTCGTAGGCAACGCCTTTCTTCATGAGCCGAGAAAACTGATTACACTTGCCGGCCAGATTCTCAATGAATCGGCGTATATAGGCTAAGTGGCCTTGAAGGCCTCGGAGCTCTCGAATGTTTCTCGGGGGAGGCATTTGGCTGATGGCCTTGATCTTCTCCGGGTCGATCTCGATACCTCGGTATCTGACAACAAAGCCCAGAAACTTCCCGGAGGTGACTCCGAAGGCACACTTCAGCGGGTTCATCTTCAGGTGACGGGAACAGAGGAAGCCGAACACTTTCTCAAGGTCTCTGAGATGGTCCTGGCACTGATGTGACTTGACTACGAGGTCGTCCACGTAGCATTCCACCAATGCCCTGAGGATCGGTTTGAATATGCGATGCATGGCCCTCTGATAAGTGGCACCTGCATTCTTCAAACTGAATGGAATTACCTGGTAGAAAAAGGTACCCTGGGGAGCCCTGAAGGCAGTGGACTCCTCGTCTTTGGGGGCCATCCGGATCTGGTTATACCTGGAATACCGATCCATGAAAGAGAGGGCTTGGAATCCGGCCGTGGCGTCAATAAATAGCTCCCTTACCGGGAGTGGGAAGTCATCCTTTGGGCAGTGGCGATTAAGATCGCGGAAGTCGATACAGACTCTGATCTGCCCATTCTTCTTCCTGACTGGCACAATTTTGGAAAGCCACTTGGGGTACTGGACCTCCTTGACGAAGTTTGATTTGATTAGCTTATCAACTTCGGCCTCAACCATAGCGCCATGGGAAGGGTGCGTCTTCCTGGGAGGCTGCTTAAACCCACGATGTTTTGCCGGGAGGCCCAGACGGTGGACGACCACTTGGGGATCCAGCCCCGGCATCTCATCGTAACTCCAGGAAAACACATCACGGTGCTGTTTGAGGAAGTCTACGTACTACTGCCGCTCCTAGAGGGACATGGCTGCACTGATCAATGTGGGTCTCGGATCTGCCTCGCTACCAAGGTTCACCTGTACCAGTTCATCAACCGTGGTAGAGACGCCTTCTTCAAAGGCTGGGGGAGCATCCTCCAAGTCTTTCTCCCCAGCCGTGGGGGGACATCTCGCGATGGAAGATACTTCTGGGCTATCAAGATCCACGGGGCAGCTGGTGCCGACTCGGGCAGCAGCGGTCACCACATCAGGAGACTCACTTTCCATCGAGACCATGGCAATGAAGGTAGTCGACCCTATCCCATCTGGCCTTCGGCCTAATGGGCCACGTTTGATGATATCAAAGCAGTGGTGACGTGTCGGCCTGAGTCGGTTAATTCCAGCCCGGCGGAAGAGACACGTATGGCGCACCGTCGTTGTCATCAGCTTGACGTCCCGGTACCGTATAGGGGTATGAGATTCCGGGATCACCCGTGCCTGGTTTATGTAGGAGTACGAGGTGATTTTCCGCCGTCGCTTGGACACAGAAACATGTCTTCCTTGCGTACCTGAAACAACAAAGCATTGCCCCATGTCGGGGGTCGTGGCCTCCAACCGGTGGATCGGGAGGATGTAGGTGTCGTCCATGCTTTCCCAGGGATCACTTGTGACCGGGGTGGGCTCATCCTCGCTTACCAGGATTTGCTTGTCCTTACTTTTGTAATAACCCGCATCCAGATAGCGGGCCTCACAAGAAGCAAAAGGGGACGCGTCTCCTTGGAGCACACCTACTCGACCATTGAGCGAGTACTTGAGGCACTGGTGATACGACGAGGGGACCGCTGCATGCAGATGGAGCCATGGCCTACCCATCAATGCGTTATAGGCGGTGTCCTGGGAAACAACCATGAACTCGGTGCTGGCAATTAAGTCACCGAACTGAGTCTTCAGGAGGATCTTGCCGACTGGGGTTTGCTCTGTCCTATCGTACCCCTAGATCCTGAGGTCAGAGGGAGTTAAATCATCTTCGGACAGACCCAGCTTTCACAGCGTCCGGGTCAGAATTAGGTTGATTCCAGAACCCATGTCAACGAGGCAGCGGCGGACATCCACGCCGTTGAAGCGGCCAGTGATATACAGTGGGAGAATGTGCCCCTGTATAGGAGGGTCCTCATCTTCACCGGAGAACGAGATAACCGCCTGACATTCGGCATTTTCAAACGTCTCGGTATGGAAGGCTTCCGCAGCTGCTACTTCCGTCTCGAACTGGAGGGGGCTCCTTAGGTCCTCGGTGAGTGCCTCGCGCATTTCAGATGATAGGCAAAGGGCCTCAAGGTTGGAAAGCCTCACCGGGATGCCAGCCAGGTGCTTCAGAACATCGTACTTTCGTGCCAAAAGCGAACCTCTGCTTACAGGAGTTCGTTCGGCATTTGGATGCACAGCGGGTCCGGCTGGCTGAACTGGCGATTGACTAGTACTGGGTACATCTTGCTGCCTACCAGTAGAATCCTGAAGAGTAGTCGCCGGACTAGGACCGGACAGCAGAGGCTGGCCTGTAGCCGGGCAAGACTGACTATGATACGGACGAGGCAGCTCCCCCCGATCCAGTAGCACGAACGGCGGTGGAGGTAGAGCCGAGGGTGTTGGATGGGTCTGCGTGTGCTGAGATCTGCGCTGAGCCTGCTGCCTGGTCTCGGTAGCGTGTACGGCTTGGCCACAAGTGCCTGCTGACGTACCTCGATGACCGGCGCGATTGCGATTCCGCTGACGTTGACGTCAGCTGGAAACGTTGGGGAGGTCTGCCTGGGGTTCCCCCTCGTCGAGGGTCATATAGGGCTTTACCAGCACCACGATGTTAACCGAAGCATACCCTTGGCTATCGCTCGAGGAGTCATCCGCCGCTGGGCGGATTCTAGGAGGGATCCCCATTTAGGGGGGCATAAAGTCACCAAGAGTGTGGGATGACGACGACACTGGCGGTGCACGTTGCTTCTTCTTGCGTCGCCACTGCTTGCCCTTTTGGACAGAGGTCGACTGTGAAGGTGACGCGGAGGCACCAGCTACTTCGTCTGAAGGTTCCGACTGCTTCAGGCACGCCCGGATGATACCCTGGGCACGGACGACGGATTTTCGAGCCATCCAGTCATCATATTTCTGGGATCCGCGGCTAGGGACCTGCTGCTACTCACCTTCGCTGTCGCTGCCGATTTCTGATCCTGCAAAGATGCCTGCCACTTGCGCTGGTGCTGGACCCAACTTGACTATATTGTTGTTGACCTGGTCCTGAAGCCAGTCTTTAAACACACAACATCGCTTGAGGGTGTGCCCCAGGATCCGATGATAAGGGCAGTATTTGGTGTGATCGGTGAGGTGCGCCTCTGCCGGCCTTCTGCACTCAGGCAGACGCACAATCCCTTGCTCTAGAGCACTTCGGAAGTAGCCAGGGACCTGATTTTCGTTGAACGAAAAGGTCTGGTACCTTATTTCCGGATAGGGTGCCCTGGGGGCCTGGTCTTGACGAGGGACCGGAGGGGCCTGCTGAGGAGGTGGCCCCTGGTTGTCTCGCCTAGGAGGTGGTGGCGCGTTGCGCGGGGGAACCTGTCGGTTCTGAGGCGGTCGCTGATGGGCGGGAGCCTGTGCTTGAGGTGGAGGACCTCTGCGGGGTTGCGGGGGAGGTGCCGCCGGCAGCAATTCCAGCTGCCTTGGGGCTTCTATTTGAGCCATTGCGGCGGGTTCAGCCCTGGCGGTCCTCCTGGCTGGGATCATAGGGGGAAGCAGATGTGCCTGACTGGCCTGTTGCAGGGCTTCCTCGAGGCGTTGAGCCTTGTCAGAGAAATATCTGAACCCTCCATGGTAGTTCTGGGTAATCAAGGAGGGTACCAGCTCTGTCTTGACGTTCCACACACACATCGTCAGTAATTTCTCCTGAGTCAGTGGCATATCGAGGGAATACGTAAGTCCTTTCCACCGGGCGATGAAATCTACAACCCGCTAATCAGGCCTCTGTTTGCACTTGAAGAGGTCCGCAATGCTGGTCTTTCGCATGGTGGAGCTAAACTGGTATAAGAACTGCCGGTGAAGATCCTCCCAACCGGTCACTGATCCGATAGGGAGCTGGCTATACCAGACGAATGCCAGACCTTCCAATGTCTGTAAAAAACATCGGAGCTTGGCGGCTTCTTGCTGAGCTGGGGTCCCCAGCATGGGGCCACACCTGTAAGAGAAATGAGCCAAGTGCTGGGGTGGGTCCCCTATCCCGTTAAAAGGCGAGAAAGTGGGGTTCCCAAAACCCGGAGGCGCATGCATATCATCCACCCATGTGGGATAAGGCTTGCCATCCGGTTGGACCGCCGACTGTTGCGTTTCCAACGCCTCGAGGCAGGCTGTGAGTGCCGCAATAAGGTCCTCCGGGTGGGGGTCCCTCTCTTGACGGGGATCCCTAACCACAAGTGCAATGCCAGGTTCTTCAACAAGGTAGACGGCTTCGGCCGCTCGTGGGTCAACTGGCTGGACGACCTGCGGGGCGACTGGGGGAACCCGGGTTGGATTCTTCAGATTGCCCCGTCGCTCAGGGGGGTTTGGCGAGACGTATCACGCCCTCTTGCCGTATGTTCCGGATTCCGCCCTGTCTGCGACAGTAGCATGATCAAGGTTGCCCGGAGGCATCTCACCGGGGGGAAATTGTTCCTGCCCCTGCTGCCCCGCCTGGGATTACCATAGTCGGGTCGTCGCTCTGCGGCGCATTCAGCCAAGAGTTCGTCAACCAGCCTCCTCTGCTCAGCAAGATGCTGGCATAATGTGGCCTTCTCAGGATCTTCGTCCGTTTTCTGCACAAAGGCCGATGGGTCGGAGTGCTTGACTGTTCCGACGTGCTCCTTACCCTTGCCAGTGTTTCGACCGAGTACCAGTGACTCGGTGGGTACGGGGAGGCCTAGCAGGTTTCTCTGCTGACGGGTAACTCTCCCTGACGGGTCAAGCAGCGGCGGTACGCCCTCAGGTGGTAAGTCTCCATCAAGGAACTCAATCTCATCTTCCTTATCCACAACGTCGACCATGTAGACTACGACCCCTCTTGAGGGCATATCCTCGATGTCTCATAGCGAATCAGGCTGTCGTCGGATAGGGTCGAAGAGGAGAGCGGCATAGTGTCCCCAACCACGGACATGCACATGGGGGGTGGCTTCCCTGATGATTCTGCGGAGTGCTTTAAGACTCTGAACGCATTTTCGTTGAAGGGCGCTCTCGTGGCCTGGCAACTCAGGGTGCTGGGCCACAAGAAGTGTGGTTGCATCGATCAGGCGGCATTGCTCGCCGATTTCTTCGAAGTGCTCACGAATTCGGGGGTACACCACCCGTTCATAATGGAGGCGGAAGTGTGTCGCACACAGGGTTCGACAAAAGCACCCCACGTCTTCAGGGGTAAGAGACTCTAGTATGTGGAAATTCAGTGCCGCCGTCGGCCAGAACTTCTCCGGGAAGTAATCTGCTGCAAGGATACTCCAGAAGCTCCTAGGCTCGGACTCAGGGTCTGGCCCTGTGTTTCCCCACTCGTCAACCGGGGGCGGCTGAGGAACCAGAATCGGTACCGAGGAAGACCATTGGGATAGTAAGATTGGCGGCGGAGAATACGACAAACGATCTGACTGGCCGCCGAATTCCGGGCCATCCTCTGAAGAGTGAGGTGACCTGGCCACGATGTCACGATACGACGGGCAGATAATCGAAGCATCCGGAACAGGACCCGCGGCTACCGGCCACAGGTCGTGTTGTCTCTCTACCGTCATTGGCCCCCAAAATAACTCTACGTGATCTATGGTAGAGGTAAAGGGCTCTTCTGGTGACAGAGGTGGTGATTGCGTGGTCGAGACCTGCGGAATTCCCAGGATTTCTTCCTCCTGGATGTACCTGCGGAGAGAGACGGGAATCCGATGGACCTCAAATTCTGGGAGAACGAGGCTAACACGTCTGGTTCCTCCCCCAGTCCTTGATACGAAGGAGCGGGGAGAAGGTTCCATTGCTGAATCGCATTCCGCTTCCGAATCGGAGAAGCGTGCAGGTTTGATCTCCACCTGGGCCTTCCCAGGATTCTTCTTGTGGCGGTGACGACCCGCTCTTCTTCCCCTGGGTGTCTATTCGGGACATGGTTGACCCCTATCAGGCAGCCTCAGGGCGGCGCTGGCGCCGTGGCGGAGAGGGCCCCCACTCGAGATAGCCGGGGTGCGAGGGGAACCAGGGAAAATGGCTAAGGGTACATGGGGAGGACCTCCATGAACAGTACCCAAGTGGGCGGGGCCTCTGTTGGAACTGGCAGGAGCATGGGGAGGACCTCCATGGTCGATTCGAGTGGAGCGAGGCCGACCTTCACTCCTCGAGTTGCTGGAGCGAGGAGGACCTTCGCCGGTTGCAGAGAAGACGTAGAGAGGGCCCCCACGTTGGAGATGGACCGGATGGACGGTGCCTTCAGAAGGATGGACTCCATACCCTGTACAGTGGGCGCGGGAAATATTTCCGCGCTGAGCGTCACTGCCGCGGGGTAGGTCTTCCAGCAGGATGGGGGTAGCACGAGGCATGCCTCCATGACGAACCTTGGAGCGGGGAAGGCCCATGCTCTGTGGAGTAGTGGTACGGGGCGGACCTCCATACGGGGTGGCATTACCGCGGGTTAGCTCGCGGCGATCACCACTTGGGCCTGCAACCCGGAGAGTCAACCCAGCCTGCCCGTGGGGCGGCTGGGGTCTCGATCCTGGTTGGGTGAAGGGGTGCCCCTGCTCAATGTACGCGGGGGCTTCATAATGCCCGTATGTGGTGGCTCGGGCCACTGTAGCTGTCGACGTGGACGCGCCTGAGCGAGCGTCCTCAGCCCAGGCCCGGTGCTGACGTCAGGTTAGGCAGGCCGGTGCAGGTGGTGCAGGGACGTAGTCTGCCTGCTCTTCCTGCAGGGCCGGACGGCGGCGCTGACGCGGCCGGACGGGAGCACTCGCTTGGGGGCCCCGGGTCGGGGCCCTGATCGGACTGAGCCGGACAACACCCGCCTCTTCAGCGTAAGGCGAGGAGTCGTCAAGGCGTTCCAGGGATAGGCTCCTGAAACGATTGAATGTCGGGGTGGGGAGCAGGGGCTCCCTGCGCGGCCTGTTATGGCGGCGTTGACGGCGGGGCCTGGAGGCCTCCAGGTCCAGGCGGGCCATATCCCGGGATAAGATGACCCCTTCTTCCACATTCCTACGCACGAGGCTGTTTATCACCCTTCTTTGGATGACCTCTGATGGGGAAAGGGGACGTGGGCATCCCGTATTCTGTGACGTGGCAGCCATCGTGGCGGTAGTGGCACCATGTGGGGTGGTCGTCGTGGTGTTTCCCCTTCCCCTGCGTGGGCGAGGAGCGGATGGTGACCGCATCTCTGAAATAGCAACCTGGTTCCTGAGAAACGAAGGGATCAACTCATCAGTACCGAGAGGAAAAGGATTGACAGCCAGTGCCCCAGCGTTCTTCCATTCTCCATGTCTGTGAGAAGGATCCACGCCAACACGCTGCAGAGCGGAGTGCCCCGCGTTCTACTACCCCGACTTCCGGTGAGTTTCACGATAGGCCCGCTATTTGCTTGGAGGGACTAGGCACCGGATATCTGGATCCGGTGACACGTCAATCTACTGGTGTCTCGAACGCTACTAATCTCCATATTGAGTAGAAGAATTTCACGTCGGGTTCACCATTTCCGTTTCCGACGCTTTCGCCGGGGCGCGCACATCCGTCTGTGAGGGACCATCGCAGGGGGGCGACAGTGAAGTTGGGCTTGAGCCTTGATGAGGCTTCCTACGTATCCCCGTGGCAGGGAATCAAAGTCCGTGTAGTTCGGGAAATGTGGACCTTGGTCCGATGGGCCTCGTCAGAGTACCGATGTGAAGGTGGACCTTGGTCCGATGAGCATCGTCGGCGTACTGACGTAAAGGTGGACCTTGGTCCGATGAGGGGTGGTCAGTGAACCGACGCGAATGTGGACCTTGGTCCGATGAGCATCATCGGTGTACCGACGTGAAGGTGGACCTTGGTCCAATGAGGGGTGGTCAGTGAACCGACGTGAATGTGGACCTTGGTCCGATGAGCATCGTCGGCGTACCGACGTGAAGGTGGACCTTTGTCCAATGAGGGGTGGGCTTGAACCTCTGGAGGCTTCCAACGTACCATGCCTAGACATGGATCAAAGTCCTCGTAGTTCAAAGGGGAATGAGTGAGCAGTTTAATGTCATGCAGGACAAGGGGGGCATACAGTTTAACGTCAGGCTGGACGAGGGCGAAACTCGACGTGAATGAACGACCGAGCAATGTGGCTTGAACCTCATAGAGGCCTCCTACGTACCATGCCTTGACATGGATCAAAGTCCTCGTAGTTCAAAAGGAGTTTGTCGGTGAATCGACGTGAAAGTAGACCCGGGGGTCCACTATTGGTGGGATTGAACCTCATAGAGGCTTCCTACGTACCATGCCTTGACATGGATCAAAGACCTCGTAGTTCAAAAGGGATGATGGGTCGCAATGGCTTACCACTGGACCGGAATGGGAACCGACGTGAATGAAAGACGGGTGGGCTTGGACCTCATAGAGGATTCCTACGTACCATGCCTTGACATGGATCAAAAACCTTGTAGTTCAAAAGGGATGAGTCTGTCGGTGAACCGACGTGAAAGTAGACTCGGGGGTCCACTATTGGTGGGCTTGAACCTCGTGAAGGCTTCCTACGTACCATGTCTTGACATGGATCAAAGACCTCGTAGTTCAACGGGTGGGTCGCAATGGCTTACCACTGGACCAGAATGGGACCCTATGTGAATGACGGGTGGGCTTGGACCTCATAGAGGCTTCCTACGTACCATGCCTTGACATGGATCAAAGACCTCGTAGTTCACTGGGATGGGTGGGTCGCAATGGCTTACCACTGGACCGGAATGAAGTTTAACGTCGTGCTGGACGGGGGTGAGACCCGACGTGAAATGACGGGTGGGCTTGTACCTCATGGAGGCTTCCTACGTACCATGACGTGACATGGATCAAAGACCTCGTAGTTCACTGAGATGGGTGGGACGCAATGGCTTACCACTGGACCAGAATGCAGTTTAATGTCGTGCTGGACGGGGGTGAGACCCGACGTGAAATGACGGGTGGGCTTGGACCTCAGAGAGGCCTCCTACGTACCATGCCTTGACATGGATCAAAGACCTCGTAGTTCACTGAGATGGGTGGGTCGCAATGGCTTACCACTGGACCAGAATGGGACCCGAAGTGAATGACAGGTCGGCTTGGACCTCATAGAGGCTTCCTACGTACCATGCCTTGACATGGATCAAAAACCTTGTAGTTCAAAAGGGATGAGTCTGTTGGTGAACCGATGTGAAAGTAGACCCGGGGGTCCACTATTGGTGGGCTTGAACCTCGTGAAGGCTTCCTACGTACCATGCCTTGACAAGGATCAATGACCTCGTAGTTCAAGGGGTGGGTCGCAATGGCTTACCACTGGACCAGAATGGGACCCGACGTGAATGACGGGTGGGATTGGACCTCCTAGAGGCTTCCTATGTACCATGCCTTGACATGGATCAAAGACCTCGTAGTTCACTGAGATGGGTGGGTCGCAATGGCTTACCACTGGACCAGAATGCAGTTTAACGTCGTGCTGGACGGGGGTGAGACCCGACGTGAAATTACGGATGGGCTTGGACCTCATAGAGGCTTCCTACGTACCATGCCTTGACATGGATCAAAGACCTTGTAGTTCACTGAGATGGGTGGGTCGCAATGGCTTACCACTGGACCGGAATGCAGTTTAACGTCGTGATGGACGGGGGTGAGACCCGACGTGAAATGACGGGTGGGCTTGGACCTCATAGAGGCTTCCTACGTACCATGCCTTGACATTGATCAAAGACCTCGTAGTTCATTGAGATGGGTGGTCAGGGTCGGTGCTCACTCTAAGACCACGTGAGTCATGCTCGGTGTGAGAAACAAGAGGTTGCAAGGACCTGACGATCACGTCGCGAAGGGTGCATCCGTGAGAAGCGAAAAGGGGATTACGCGTTGGGCGGCCCATGGTGTTGGGACTTACTCCAGGATGGAGGCCCATAGGGAGGTTCCTCGTTTCCTATCACATCCTCCACCGACCTTGGTTGGGGGGAAGTACGGAGATGCACAGGTGCAATCATCCGTACCAAAGGTTAGGGGCTTATGATCTGAGGCAGCCCTTCCCCTGTGAACATACGCCACTCCAACAAGGAGGATCTCATTCCATGTGCGGAAGAGTTCCATTCCCATGGAGACGAGTGGTGTAAAGAATGTTCGAGCTGGGGGGACCCTTCGTGAGGGAGACGAGGTTAGGTCACAGTTTAACTTCATGTGTTGAGGACGTGGTGCTTGGCAGTTTAACGTCCTGCAGCTCGGACGAGGTGGGTTCACTCCACACCCCTGGGACTTACATAACCGGTACCCTCTGGTCCTTGGGGAAGGGAAGGCACCGGTAAGGCCATGGTAAAGGGGGGTCGTGGGAAGAACCATCGAGGGGTCCACGTTAGCGTGGCTATGCGAAGAAGCAATAGCCGTTAGCGTGCCTATGCGAAGAAGCATTAGGCGAAGCAACGCTACGGGTGGTATTGTCCATGGGACTTTGAAATCACATCCTGCAAACCTGGAGGGTCGCACGGGAAGAGGAATCTCTAAGTAAAGGAGTGTGCTTCGCGAAGTGGGGTTCCATGGCCTTAGCATGGGGCATTGGTGTGAGTGGGAGGTGCTTCGCGAAGTGGAACAGTGTTCGCAGAGCACTGCCTCGCGAAGAAGGGGTGCCTCGCGAAGCAGGGTCCTGCGAAGCAGTGTGCTTCACGATGTATAGTGATCCTGCCTTGGTATAGGGATCACTAGCATGGGTTGGGTGTTTCGCGAAGCATAAACGCATCGCGGCTGCCCGGGTTCCCTTGGGAATCCCCTTCCTCTGCGAATGCCCTTGAGCTTCGTGAAGGGCATCCCTCCCGGAAGAGGGGCTCAAAACGAGATAAAGCAGAGGCGTATCGCGAAGTAGAAATACCTCGCGGAGCTCATGATTCTCGGGGCAAAGAGTGCTTCACGATTCGGGAGAGGAGAAGCCGAAAGGTCGGATTGTCCGTCCCCGGGACTCAGGGGGAGTCCAGTATTTATAGGGAAGGGGCGCCACGAAGCAAGGCTCGCACACCGCCTTCGGTGCTTCGCGGCGGCTCGCGAATGTCAAATGGGTTCGTGGAGGATTACCGCCTCTGGTGCTTCGCGGCGGCTCGCGAACGTCAAATGGGTTCGTGGAGGATTACTGCCTCTGGTGCATCGCGGCGCCGCCATGGTTGGGGCGCTTTGCGGCGGGGCTTCGCGGTGGTGCTTTGCGGCGGTGCTTCGTGACGGAGCTTCGCGAGGCAGCGCACCAGCCTTTTTCATTCCTTTCTTTCGGGACACATTTTTGGCGCCAACAGAGATCCCTAGAGATATTTCTAAGGTATGAATAGGGATGTCCCTAAGGGTAAGTTTAAGTATAAATTATTGTCCTGCAATTACTGTAACAATCGTAGAATTAAACGTAAGATGTTAGATATTGAAGGTACTCCCACATTATTATGTTGTTTTCCCTAGCATGATTTTTTCCTCTCACACTATTCTTTTTGGGTTTTAGATGATGGCTGGAACCCGAAGGAACCGTGTTGATCAATACAATGGACAATGTAATGATTGTACTCCTGAACAAACAAATGTTATGGGAGATGGAGTGAGAAATCACATTTCTATACTTACACAATCTATGAATCATTCTGGACTTCCAAATGAGTAGAGAAGGGAACAATATTCTATTGAGTCCTTCATGAGGCAATGTCCTCCTTCATTCAGTGGGTCTTCTGATCCACTTGTTGCTGAAAAATGGATCAGTACCACTGAAAAGATATTTTCAATTCTTCAATGTTCTGAACATGATAAAGTCATCTTAGTAGTATATCGTTTGGAAGGTGAAGCTGATCAATGGTGGAATCTTATCAAGAATTTGAGGCCAAGAGATGAAATTGATTCCATGGAATGAGATGAGTTCAAGAACTTATTTTTCAATAAGTACTTCCCTCGTATTCTTCGAACAAAGATGGAGAAGGAGTTTCTTGAACTAAATAAAAAAGATGACGAATCTGTTGGTATATAGGAATCAAATATTACAAGGATTGCAATTTATGAATCTTTCTTTATCATCCAACCTGAAAGTAAAGTTGATCAATTCTACAGTGTCTTAAAACCAAATCTTCGATGGGCATTAGCTATAAGAGACTTCAGTAGCTATGAATAAATTGTGTGTTGTGCTATCAAGGTAGAAATGAAGTTGGTGTTACTTATCCATCTCATTGTTTTGATAAGAAAAGAAAATGGAGTTCAAGGAGAAATCTCAGAATAATGGTGAAAAGAAGATGAATGTTTCCTTATGCTCAAAGTGTGGAAAGAAGCATGGTGGAGATTGTATTAAATGGACTAGAAAATGTTTTATTTGTGGAAAAGAAGGTCATCGAGCATCTGAGTGTCGACGTAATGGAAAAAGGGTCGCTAATGATGTGAATAAAGAAAATACTATAGAGAACGCACCACCAACACTTCAATGCTTAAAGTGTAGGGAAATTGGGCATTATGCTAATAAATGCCCTGATCCAAGGGTTAGTGATGATCGACATGAGCAACCACTTAAAGAAAATGACAAAGGGAAGTTACATGTGATCACTATTGGCGATGTTGAATATGACAACAATGTGGTGGAATGATTAAGTGTTCATGTAGTGGGATTCCAAAATAATGTTGTATATAGTATCATGGAATATAGGAATATTTATGTATTGGCCTATTGTGGTTATCAATAATTTTATGGTACCGGTAACCATAGAAAGTGGTTGAGATATTTTGGGAAAAATGATGGTATGCACATAATTAAGGGATAAAGAGAAAATGAAATGTTTGATAGTATTCATGAGATCATGACTGATATAAGGCAATAGTTATATAATGGTTTGAGTATATAGAATTTTGGGGTTTTGGTATGTGGAAAGAGTTAACTTTTGACAGCACTCATGTTTACACTAAGATTCAATGGGTTTTAATTTTTCAAGAGAATACATGATTAAGACCTTGGAATGTTTGTAATGTGACCAGCAAGACATATCTTATGATATATGGGGATCAACGATGGTATTAACATGCTTGTTATATGAAATCTCTGGTAATCATTTTCACTATAATATGAGAGTGGACTGCAGTATTATGGATAAGCCTAAAGATTGGAATGGATTATATTGGACATAAGTTAGTATTGTTTAAGGATAGAAGTTTTTTCGATATTATTGATGGGATGTTATAGTAATGTAGTTTTAGAAAAAGGACAACCTACAGGATGGGCGACAACCCAACGCGTCGGACAAGGCTATGGGAATCGGACCCACAACCAAAGTGCGACTGTCTTTTCTCTCCTACCACTGGCCTACAGGAAGTCCCTCTTTATTAAAAACTAGTTTTATTATATTAAGCAGTATGATATATGAAGTATAAGTCCATTTTAGGAACCATATATGATTAATCTCACAATAGATGGACTTATGTATTTTTTATAACTTTTATAACCTTTTTTTGAGACAGATGGAATGACCCCTCATTCTATCCCATGATCTTCTAACAATTCACAAATGACAAATTCAACTTCATTTCTATAAGAGATGAAGAGGAAATTGTCCAAAGAACGACCAACGGTGAGACTATACCAATATCACGAAAGTATTTATTCTAATTCCAATTTCATGATCTTTAGGGAAATGTTATTGAAAACCAAAAATTTTGTCCTGGTGACCTTATATCCGATTAATCAGATGGTACCTTAGATCATCACAAATCTATGGCTTTGTGATTGATGGATTTTTCATATCCATGTTCTCTACCACTCTCCATGAGAACATGATGGTTATATTTTTCCTCCATATCCATATTTTCACCTATTTTCTCCTATGTGGAAACTCTGTGATGAGTTATTTGGGTATCCATTATGTTTGTAATGTTCCTTTTTTAGATGAAGTTTTAGTATTCCTTTTTACGATGTGGGTTTCTATGAAAGAAACTCTCGTGTAATAAACCATTTATAACCCCAAATAATTTTGAGGGCGAAATTCATTTTAAGGGGGGTAGAATGTAACACCTTGAGATTTTATGAAAAATATTCATTTTAATGTATTGTGTTCTATTCTACACAAAAATTAGCTTGTGATATACGCAACACTGTATTTGCTTGCAGTATACGCAACACTATTCATGGCTTGTGTTACACACAATTTCAAGTTCATTTTGTAGAAACTATTCTACGCATCATTATGTATAGATTTTGTTTAATGTATAAATGAAATAATTTTTTATTATACGCAACACCAAACTGAGCTTTCACTACACGCAGCCCTGACCTGGCTTGAATTACACACAATAAAAACCTTCCTCGATAGCGTGTGTAGTACACAATACCGAGTTTCACTAAACGAGATATTATTATAATATTATTATGAACTAGCCATTATGAATAGTAATACCCACTCTTTGAAATTGTATTAATTTTATCTTTCATAATGGACTTCATTTTTGGATTCGGAATATCGAAATTATCTTAGGGTGCAATTTTGGTACTTTTCGGATAACTTTCATATTCTGATGAATAGTGAAAATTACTAAATTTTAATGAAATTCAATTTTTTTAATCGAAATAATTATTAGTGATAAATAATTAATTTTAGTGGTTTTAAAGTATATTTAGAATATATTTTTACCATTTAATACAATTTTGGTCATTGGATGTAATTTTACATTTAAACCAGACATAAACTGGTGTCAATCTTTTGATATTTATTATCTCTTAAAAACACGTTATTTGTTTTGACGACGGAAATTAATTAATGCAACTGATATGTTTTGAATTTGGTAAAATATACATCATTTTTTAATTCATAATATCAAATATTTATTCGGCCTAATTTTTGGTATTTTTCTGGAAACTTTCATTTTTTGGATGAATAGTGAAACCACTAAGTGGTAGTTAAAAAACTGAATTTTTCATAAAACTAAATTTCACCGCTTCTGTGAGTGGAATTTTGAAAATACAAGAGACACGGTTAATATCATGGACTAAAATTTGGTTCAATGGGATGAAAATATTTTTTGGTGAATAGTATCTTTTTTAATTTTATTTACCACGGTTAAAAGTAAATAGGATACTTAAGGGTAAAAATGATATTATTATTACAATAACACATGTCCTAATTCTATTGGATAAGTGTAATTTGACCAAAAACAACCTTTGGAATAAAATATGACCATTTAGGCCCACTTGGATTAGATGAGGACATTTAATATTAATTTATTTAAAGAAGGGTTAAAATAGTTAAAATCAAAGTTTAATAAGTAAATCATTTTTAATTGAGGGTTATAAATTAGATAAATTATACTATAAATATTCATTAGAAATATAAAAATATTTCCTATGTAATGGTATTTTATTTTTAATTTTTAGAGATTATATAATTTAATTTATTTATGACACAAAGATGATGCTGTAATTATGTTATTAATGAAATATTGACATAATTGATGTTATAAATACCCAAATAAAGGTAATTTGAGACTTTTTATGAATTCCACTAATTTAATAGGTTAATATGAAAATTTAGTATTGATTTAGGTAAAGTTTTTAGAACTAATCATTCTATTATGATTTTAACAAAAATCAATTACCAAATAGTGTCAACACTGACATAAAATAGTTTTTAATGACAATATTATATTATTAATTGTTATTTTTTTCCTAAAAATCTAAGGTTCTTCCAAATGACTTAGATACGTCTATATATATTAATAAAAAACAACTTGGGGTTCTTTTGGCTTGTTATAGTAATTTTATTAACCTTATAGTGTATGAAAACAAGAAGACACAGTAAAAGTTAAATTTTCAAACATAAAGTTAAATCTAAATGTTAAGGTTAAAATAGAAACCTAAACTTGTCTAAATCATATTTGATTAGAGTATTTCAACACACCCCCACCTTAGCTTAGAAATAACTCAATTTGGAGCTATTGAAACCCGAATATGACTTTATCAAAAAAATAATAGTTTTAGTTATTCCAAAGGTGCCCCTCTCCTCCCTTATAAAAGGGCACCTCCTCCCTCTTTTCCTCACACCACATTGAGCCTTCATGATCATCCAGACCCAGAAATATTCTCTTCTAAACTTCCCTATAAAAATCCTAGATGTCCTGGTCTTCTTAAAAGACCAATTTTAGTGCCCTAAGAGAAGGTCTCAAAGAGGCGCTTAAAAGAAGAGGTAATGACTGTTACCGATTCTTTCAACATTATTTTTTCTTCCACTTCTTCTTATTTAGTTGTTTCATTATGAAGTAATAACATCAGTATCACTAATGTACTTATATGTTATTATATGTATGAAACAACCATATTTCACCATCTATCCATCCTAAGAAAAACGAAATCACCGCGCGTGTGTACTTACGGAATACCGTCTCCACGCCTTGGTGTAATCTATTTTCCACCACCACCTTACATGGATGGGTATAATGGTGAAAGTAATGAATATATATGATTATTGTAAATTCATATTGATTCTTTAATATTATACATAATACAATTCGACGATCATTGGAATGATATCATCACTCGTGCGTACGTACGGAATACTGTCCCCACGACGCGATGAGATTCACTCTCCATGATAACCATTCAAGGATAATTATAAAGTATATATAATAAGTAATCATGAAATATATTACATAATAATTCTTCTATATTTATCTATATATATTTATTTCATCTACTTAATTCCATTAAATTCAATAAGGAAACAAAAATAGCGTTCATGCGTACGTATGACCTACCGTCTCCATGAACAGTGTATTTATTTCCATTTATCGATCCATTATATATATGTATATTCTGTATATATATTATATATAAATAATGTTTTACATTCTGGATGTAAGTAATCATGATCTAAGTAATCATATTAATAATTACAAGTTAAAACATGAACAAAAAATGAGACGATTTTACCCAAAACACTACTTTAACATGATTTTACAAAAGAACGAGTAATATAAAGTCATAAGTGAAACATATATGATATAATAACAATGAATATGATTCGGTAATAAGTCAAGTACACTATTTAAATCATTATACAGGAGTTTTGGATATGTACAAAGCATATCAGACTTAAGGTATGTGATAATTTTGAAAATCTCATTTTTATCCGAGATTGCTTATTCATAAGTATTTACTGGGGTTATTGTTATCATCCCAGTCCATGTTTCCTAAAAATGGTTTCATGTATGTTTAAAGTAATTTTTTTCCCATTTTTACTTTTACTGAATGGTATGGAAGGAATATTTCTTTTATATACCCTACAAGGTACTTTTTGAATTTTTCGACAAAAGTACTAGAAGAATGGTTTTTTTAACTGATACGGCATGAAAGGATTTTTACGGTTTTATAAAGCCTTATTTTATCGACGATTCCTCCAAAATATGTCATGACTATTTTAAATAAAATCCTTTTCTTTTAAAATTGCATGACATTTTTTGAAAAGAAAATGATTTTGAAGAAGAAATGATATTTTCCTCAAGAGTTCATTTCAAGTGTTTTATCAAAAAAAAATTCCATATCAGATGAAATTTTTTCATATGTGTATGTTTCAAGTATAATGTCTCTATGATTTACATGGTTTCACTTTTATGATATCCATTTCTTTTATAATGATTATGTTATAAAGGGATGATGTTTATGAAAACCATTTTATTCGTTGGGTGATTATGAATGATTTATGTTTATTTTTGTGGCACAAGTAAGAATGTTTTCATTATGAGATGGGTGGGACCTATATCTCCCTCCAATTCATTGGGTAAAGATTTATATCGCATGATATAGACATGACTGGAATGGTAAGTAAATGTGGTTTAGTATTACAGGATTGGAACGAGGAGTGAACTCAATTCAGAAAGGGACTTTGTCCACTAAGATGGTCTTGGCAGCAATGCCTTGGTTACTATGGATATCATTACATGTGCTTAATGGATGCCAAAATAATTTTTTTTTATTCCCATGCTATTTTATCATGATGTATGTTCCATTATGATCTATTCCTTATTTACTTCCATGTTTTATGTAGTTGCTCATGATTTTGATGTTTAAACATTATGTTCATGTTTTTAAGTTCACACTGTATATGGTATGTTTTATTTTATCCATGATTACCCTTACAGAGAATTTGAGCTCACCCTTTTTATGTTTTATTTTCCCCCATGATTAAAAGAAATGTTTAGGGTAAGGAAACAAAAAGTGGTAGATCTTTATGGGTGATGTTGAAGATCTTTCACCAAGATTAGAAGATTACGTTCCAAGTTTCCAAAGACACTAATCTAATACGGTCCTTGTGTGTCTGTTTTTGTTATGTATTATGTATTCCACAAAAGTAATGTAATGTCCATGTACATCAAGCTTCGGGTCACTACAGTTGGTATCGGAGGAAAGGTTTAGTCAACCTTTG
Source organism: Viscum album (assembly GCA_963277665.1). Taxonomy (NCBI): domain Eukaryota; kingdom Viridiplantae; phylum Streptophyta; class Magnoliopsida; order Santalales; family Viscaceae; genus Viscum; species Viscum album. The sequence continues at coordinate 1,358,405,654 of OY728162.1, read as the reverse complement.
CAAACTAGGATGTGATATCTTTAGTGAGATCCCTAGAGATATTTCTTAGGTATGTCTAGGGATGTCCCTAAGGGTAAGTGTAAGTATAGGTTATAGTCATAGAATTACGGTAACAATCTTAGAATTAAACGTAAGATGTTAGATATTGAAGGTACTCCCCCTTTATTATGTTGTTTTCCCTAGCATGATTTTTGCCTCTCACACTATTCTTTTTGGGTTTTAGATGACGGCTGGACCCCGAAGGAACCGTGTTGATAAATGCAATGGACAATGCAATGGTTGTACTCCTGAACAAACAAATGTTATGGGAGATGGAGTGAAAAATCTTATTTCTATACTTACACGAGGTATGAATCATTCTGGACTTCCAAATGAGTAGAGAAGGAAAAAATATCCTATTGAGTTCTTCATGAGGCAACGTCCACCTTCTTTTAGTGGGTCTTCTGATCCACTTGTTGCTGAACAACAGATTAGTACCACTGAAAAGATATTTTTAGTTCTTCAATGTTCTGAACATGATAAAGTCATCTTAGTAGTATATCGTTTGGAAGGTGAAGCTGATCAATGGTGGAATCTTATCAAGAATTTGAGGCCAAGAGATGAAATTGATTCCATGGAATGGGACGAGTTCAAGAACATATTTTTAAATAAGTACTTCCCTCTTATTCTTCGAACAATGATGGAGAAGGAGTTTCTTGAACTAAAGAAAAAGGATGATGAATCTGTTGGTATATACGAAGCGAATTTTACAAGGCTTGCAAGGTATGCATTTGGCTTTATCATCCAACCTGAAAGTAAAGTTGATCGATTCATCAGTGGCTTAAAACCAAATCTTCAAAGGGCATTAGCTATAAGAGACTTCAGTAGCTATGAATAAATTGTGTGTTGTGCTATCAAGGTAGAAATGAAGTTGGTGTTACTTATCCATCTCATTGTTTTGACAAGAAAAGAAAGATGGAGTTCAAGGATAAATCTCAGAATAATGGTGAAAAGAAGATGAATGTTTCCTTATGCTCAATGAGTGGAAAGAAGAATGGTGGATATTGTCTTAAAGGGACTAGAAAATGTTTTAAGTGTGGAAAATAAGGTCATCGAGTAGCTGAGTGTCGACGTAATGGAAAAAGGGTTGCTAATGATGTGAATAAAGAAAATACTACAGAGAACACACCACCAACACTTCAATGCTTCAAGTGCAAGGAAAGGGGGCATTATGCTAATAAATTAACTGATCCAAGGGTTAGTGATGATCGACATGAGCAACCACTTAAGGAAAAGGAAAAAGGGAAGTCACATGCGATCACAATTGGTGATGTTGAATATGACAACGATGTGGTGGAATGATTAAGTGTTCATGTAATGGTATTCCAAAATAATGTTGTATATAGTGTCGTTGAATATAGAAATATTTATGTATTTGTCTATTGTGGTTTTCAATAATTTTATGGTACCGATAACCATAGAAAGTGGTTGAGATATTTTGGGAAATAAGATGATATGCACATAATGAAGGGATAAAGAGAAAATGAAATGTCTGACAGTATTCATGAGATCATGATTGATATAAGGAAATAGTTATATAATCATTTGAGTATATAGAATTTTGGGGTTTTGGTATGTGGAAAGAGTTAACTTTTTACAGCACTCATCTTTACACAAGATTAAATGGGTATTCATTTTTCAAGAGAATACATGATTAAGGCCTTCGAATGTTTGTAATGTGACCAACAAGACATATCTTATGATATATGGGGAGAAATGATGGTATTAATATGCTTGTTATTTGAAATCTCTGGTAATCGTTTTCACTATAATATGAGAGTGGATTGTAGTATTATGGATAAGCATGAAGATTAGAATGGATTATATTGGACATAAGTTAGTACTGTTTAAGGATAGAAGTTTTTTCGATATTATTGATGGGATGTTATAGTAATGTAGTTTTAGATAAAGGACAACCTACAGGATGGGCGACAACCCATCGAGTCAGACAAGGCTATGGGAATCAAACCCACAACCGAAGTGTGACTATCCTTTATTGCCTACCACTGGCCTACAGGAAGTCCCTGTTTAGTAAAACTAGTTTTATTATATTAAGCTGTATGATATATGAAGTATAAGTTCATTTTAGGAACCATATATGTTTAATATCACTATAGATTGAAATATGTATTTTTGATAATTTTTATAACATTTTGTTTGAGACAGATGGAATTACCCATCATTCTATTGCATGATCTACTAACACTTCACGAATGACAAATTAAACTTCATTTCTTTAAGAGATGAAGTGGAAATTTTTCGAAGAATGACCAACGGTGAGACTGTACCAAAATCACGAAAGTATTTCTTCTAATTCCAATTTCATCAACTTTAGGGAAATGATATTGAAAACCAAAAATGTTGTCCTAGTGCCCTTATATCCGATGAATCAGATGGTACCTTAGATCATCACAAATATATGGCTTTGTGATTGATGGATTTTTCATAGCCATGTTCTCTACCACTCTCCATCAGAACATGATGGTTAGATTTTTCCTCCATATCCCTATTTTCACCTATGTTCTCCTATGTGGAAACTCGGTGATGAGTTATTTGGGTATCTGTTATGTTTGTAACGTTCCTTTTTTAAATGAAGTTTTAGTATTCCTTTTTACGATGTGGGTTTCTGTGTAATAAAACATTTATAACCCCGAAAAATTTCGAGGGCAAAATTCATTTTAAGGGGGGTAGAATGTAACACCCTGAGATTTATGAAATATATTCATTTTAATGTCTTGTGTTGTATGTTACAAAAAAATTAACTTGTGATATACGCAACACTGTATTTGATTGCAGTATACGCAACACTATTCATGGCTTGTGTTACCCACAATTTCAAGTTTGTTTTGTAGAAACTATTCTATGCAACATTATGTATAGATTTTGTTTAATGTATAAATGAAATATGTTTTGATTATACACAACACCAAACAGAGCTTTCACTACCACGGCCTTGACTTGGCTTGCATTACACTCAATAAATACCATCCTCGATGGCGTGTGTAGTACGCAATACCGAGTTTCACTAAATGAGATATTATTATAATATTATTAGGAACTAGGCGGTATGAATAGTAATACCCACTTTTTGAAATTTTATAAATTTTATTTTTCAAAATGGACTTCATTTTTGGATTTAGAATATCGAAATTATCCTTTGATGAGATTTTGGTACTTTTCGGATAACTTTCATATTCTGATGAATAGTGAAAATTACTAAAATTTAATTAAAAACAACTTTTTTAATCGAAATAATTAATAGTGATAAATAATTAATTTGAGTGGTTTTAATGTATATTTAGAATTTATTTTTACCATTTAATATAATTTTCTTCATTTGATGTAATTTCACAGTTAAACCAGACATAAACAAGTGTCAATCTTTTGATAGTTATTATCTTTTAAAAACACACTATTTGTTTTAATGACGGGAATTAATTTTTAAATTAATTACTGCAACTGATATTTTTTGAATTTGGTAAAATAGAAATAATTTTTGAATTCATAATGTCAAATATATCTTAGGATTAATTTTTGGTATTTTTCTGGAAACTTTCATTTTTTTGATGTATAGTGAAACCACTATGTGGTAGTTAAAAAAATGAATTTTTCATAAAACATAATTTTACCGCTTCTGTGAGAGGAATTTCAAAAATCCGAGAAACACGATTAATATCAAGGACTAAAATGTGGTTCAATGAGATGAAAATATTTTTTGGTGAATAGTAACTTTTTACTTTTATTTACCACGTTTAAAAGTAAATAGGCTAAATAAGGGTAAAAATGATATTATTATTACCCTAACACATGTCCTAATTCTATTGAATAAGTGTAATCAGACCAAAAACAACCTTAGGAATAAAATATGACCATTTAGGCCCCCTTGGATTAGATTAGGACATTTAATATTAATTTATTTAAAGAAGGGTTAAAATAGTTAAAATCAAAGTTTAATAAGTAAATCATTTTTAATATAGGGTTATACATAGAATAAATTCGACTATAAATATTCATTAAAAATATAAAATGATTTCCTAAATAATGGTTTTTTATTTGTAATTTTTAGACATTAAATAAGTTAATTTATATATGACACAAGATGGTGCAGTAATTATCTTATTAATGAAATATTGACATAATTCATGTTATAAATACCAAAATAAATGTAATTTGAGACTTTTTATGAATTCCACTAATTTTCTAGGTTACTATGACATGTTTTTATTGATTTAGTTATACTTTTTTTAACTAATCATTTTGTTATGAGTTTCACAAAAATCAATTACCAAATAGTGTCAAAATTGACATAAAATGGTTTTTAAAACAAATATTATATTATTAATTGTTATTTTATTCCTAAAAATCTAACGTTCTGAAAAATGAATTATTTACGGTTATATATATTAATAAAAAACATATTGGTGTTCGTTTGGCTTGTTATAGTATGTTTATTAACCTGATAGTGTAACAAAACAAGAAGAAACGTTAAAAGTTAAATTATCAAACTTAAAGTCAAATCTAAATGATAAGGTTAAAATAGAAACCTAAACTTGTATAAATTCTATTGGATTAAGGTATTAGGACCCATACCAACCTTATCTTCGAAGTAACATAATTTTGAGCTTTTTAAAACCGAATATGACTTTATAAAAAAATAATAGTTTTAGTTATTCCAAAGGTGCCCCTCTCCTCCCTTATAAAAGGGCACCTCCTCCCTCTCTTCCTCACACCACTTTGAGCCTTCATGCTCGTCCAACCCCTGACAAATTATCTTCTACACTTCCATAGAAACATCCTAGAGGTACTGGTATTCTTCAAAGACTAATTTTAGTGCCCTAAGAAAAGGTCTCAAAGAGGCGCTACAAAGAAGAGGTAATGTCTGTTACCGATTCTTTCAACTTTATTTATTCGTCCACTTCTTATTATTTAGTTATCTCATTATGAAGTAATAACATAAGTATTAATCATATAAGGATATGTTAGTATATGTATGAAACAACCATATTTCACCATCTATCCATCCTATGGAAAACAAAATCACCGCGCGTGCGTACATACGGAATACTGTCTCCACGCCGTGGTGTAATCTATTTTCCACCACCACCTTACTTGGATGGGTATAATGGTGAAAGTAATGAATATATATGATTATTGTAAAGTGATATTCATTCTGTAATATTATACATAATACAATTCGACGATCATGGGAATGATATCATCGCTCGTGCGTACGTACGGAATATCGTCCCCACGACGCGATGAGATTCACTCTCCATGATAACCATTCAAGAATGATTATAAAGTATATATAATAAGTAATCATGAAATATATGACATAATAATGCTACTGTATTTATCTATATATATTTATTTCATATACTTAATTCCATTAAATTCAATAAGGAAACGAAAATAGCGTTCATGTGTACGTACGACCTACCGTCTCCATGAACGGTGTATTTATTTCCTTTTATCGATCCATTATATATTTGTATATTATGAATATATATTATATATAAATCATGTTCTACATTCTGGATGTATGTAATCATGATCTAAGTAATCATATGAATAATTACAAGTTAAAACACGAATGACAAATGAGACAATTTTACCCAAAATGCTACTTTAACATGAATTTACTAAAGAACGGGTAATATAAAGTCATAAGTGAACCATATATGATATAATAACAATAAATATGATTCTGTAATAAGTCAATGAAATTATTTAAATCATTATACAGGTGTTTTGGATATGTACGAATCATATCGAACCTAAGGTAAGGGATAATTTTGCAAGTCTTATTTTTATATGATATTGCTTATTTGTATGTATCTACTGGGGTAATTGTTATCATCCATGTCCATGTTTCCTAAAAATGGTTTCATGTATGTTTAATTTCCTTTTTACCCATTTTGAATTTTACCCAATGGTATGGAAGGAATCTTTCTTTTATTTACCCTACAAGGTACTTTTTGACTATTTCTACAAAAGTACGAGAAGAATGTTTTTTAACATATATGGAATGAAAGGATTTTTACAGTTTTATAAAGCCTTATTTTCATGAAGAATCCTCCAAAAGATTTCATGACTATTTTCAACAAAATACATTTCTTTTAAAATTGCACGGCATTTTTTAAAACGAAAATGATTTTGAAGAAGAAATGATACTTTCCTCAAGAGTTCATTTCAAGTGTTTTATCAAAACCATTTTCTATCTCAGATGAAATTATTTCATATGTGTATGTTTCAAGTATAATGTCTCTATGATTTACATGGTTTCACTTTTATGATATCTATTTCTTTTATATGGATTATGTGATGATGGGAGGATGTTTATGAAACCCATTTTATTCGTTGGGTTATTATGAATGATTTGTGTTTATTTTTGTGGCACAAGTAAGAATGATTTCATTATGAGATGGGTGGGACCTATATATCCCTCCAATGCGTTGGGTAAATATTTATATCTCATGAGATAGACATGGCTGGAACGGTAAGTTAATCTGGTTCAGTATTACAGGACTGGAACGAGGAGTGATCTCGATTCAGAAAGGGACTTTGTCCATTAAGATGGTCTCGGCAGCAATGCCTTGGCTACTATGGAAATATTACATGTGCTTAATGGATGTCACAATTACATGTTTTATTCCCTTGCTATTTTATCATGATTTATGTTCCATTATGATCTATGCCTTATATACTTCCATGTTTTATGTCGTTGCTCAAGATTTTGATGTTTAAACATTATGTTCATGTTTTTAAGTTCAAATGTATACGGTATGTTTTATTTTATCCATGACTACCCTTACTGAGCATTTGAGCTCACCCTTTTTATGTTTTTCCCCCAGGATTAAAATAATGGTTTAGGGTAAGGAAACAAAAAGTGGAAGATCTTATGGGAGATGTCGAAGATATTTCACCATGATTAAAAGATTATGTTCCAAGTTTCCAAAGACACTAAACTAATAGGGTCCTTGTCTATCTGTTTTTGTTATGTATTATGTATTCTGCAAAAGTAATGTAATTTCCATGTACGTCATGCTTTGGGTCTCTACACCACTGGGTCTCGTGGACACTACGGTCTCTTGTGCCCCTCTCTCCCACACTAGTAGCACCAGACCAGACCACCTGAAGAAGCCGCCTGGCTGGTACTTCCACCCTAAGAGAAGTTCATCTATCTCTTCCTCTTGCCAGTAGAAATAGTACCAGTAACTGGTGCTGAACCACCCTAGACCACACCACTAGATTCCCGTTGGTTCCTCTCTGTAATCAATGCCTCGTTTACAATCACGTGTATAGAAGGAAACCTGAAAACATTCACCAGCACTCAGATGTCATAACGAAGACCATCCTCAAAACGTCGGGCTCTCAACGTCTCATCACCCACCAGCATAGGTGCAAAATGCTTAAGCTTCATAAAACGAGCAGAATAGTCCATCATCGACATGGCACCCTACTACAGATTCATGAACTCTCAAGCTCTATCTGCCCTTAGCATCTTGGGAAAGCAGAAGTCATAGAAGGCTGCACGAAAATCTTCCCACGTCATGTCTTTTTGACGCTCTGACTGGGTGGTAACATCCCACCACCTGTTGGCGGAATCACGCAGCATGTATGTCACGAGATTAACCCTCTTCTTTGGAGGTGTATCAATATGCTCAAAAATAGTCTGCATCAATCCTAGACAAGACTCTGCAGCATGTGGTCTGACATCCCCTAAAAACGTAGGCGGATGTAGCTGCTAAAAGATATATGTCAGCTCGTCCATAGATTTGGCGGCCTGCGGTGCTCCCTGAAAGGACTGCATGAACCGCATAAAGCCTTCACAGAACTGCGCCTCCACGCCTATGTCCGGTATAGCACCTGGCGCCGCATCTGGCTCGGCTGGAGGATCAACTAGTAGCCCATGACCCCCATATCTGGAGTATAATCATCGCCGCTCTCATAGCGAACAAATCGCAGTTGTCTAGGCGGCATGAAACTACAGGGTCAAAAGAACACCTCAGATTAAATATTAATAAGACTGAAACGAAGGAACCAAAAAGGAACCAGAGGAAGAAGGTATTTCAAAATTTTCAAAACAAGACTACACGGCGTGTACACTGTCTACACGGCGTGTACCTAACTTCTCTTCCCCTGCTCGAGTCCTTACACCCGGCTAAGACACACAACTTCTGTCGAACAAAACTACATGGCGTGTATAATATCTACAGGGCGTGTACGATGTTATTTTTCAACTACACATGTCATCTGTGACAGTGTCGACTACTCGGCTTGACACTACACGGCATGTTACACCCGCACACGGTGTGTACACCACCCCGTTTCCCAGCCACATGGCTAACTCCACACAGTCTATCCTCGGACAAGACTACACGGCGTGTCCCACAGGTACACGGTGTGTTCAGGGAGAGGTGACACCGGCCCGTGTTGTTAGTTACACGGCCAGAATCCGGTTCTACACTAAACGGGATGTACATTCATTAAATGATGTGTTTTACCCAAGCCCTTACCTACCCCGTGTCGCCGCCCACACTATTTGTGACATGAGAAGAGACTGCATGGCTTGTACTTCGGGTACACGGCGTGTACTCAAAAAGTTTGGTTTTATTGCCGAACATAAGAACACACACTGAGTGTATAAAAATACTACACTGCGTGTATACTGGGTTTCCAGACATTATGCCTCAGAAACTTCTTCAAAACCCAGAAAATACTGAAGCTAACACCTAAGTGTCAAATTCCGACCGGTGGGGGCCCATACTCCCCACGAATCATGGTTTGACATCTTTTATGTGTTATAACCAACAAACAGTCAATGGTCCACCAAATCTCGGTCAATGGGGGCCCATACTCCCCAAAAACCAAATTTTGGCATCCATTCTATAAACAAGCTCAAACCAAAAATACCATATCACAAGGCAGGTATTTATAAAGAAGCTATCACAATAACATGCTTTATTAGGACAACAACTATCCCAACAACATGCAAATTCTAATGCACCTACATGGCATGGAAACTATGCATGGCATGTGATATCTAGCATGTTCCTATATGATGCATGAGACGACATACCCTTATCTCATCAGGATGCAACTAAATAGAACCCATTGATAAATTATAAACAGCACAATACAAGTGCGTCACCAAATGGTGAAAAAAATCAACTGTAAATTAAAAAATCAATAAAATTACAATAACGAGGTAAATTGGATTTTCCCGGTATGCGGGTTAGCTACTCCTGGTCACAGCTTATTACCAACTACCGTTCATCCTATCCCTGACTACGGCTCCAAATAGTAAGTCAATGTAACAAAACCCCTGTGATACCAGTTTTTAACATCCCGGACCTGGGTGCCACGCAACGGGTGCCTCGAGCCCGGTTCGCCACGTGACCTCAAGCGCATTTTCCCAAACGCCAGAGGCTGTCGACTAGTATTGAGAGCCTAGGTCTAATAGTGGGGAAACTATGCCCTCATTTGTCATAGTGTAGAGCATAAGAATACAAAATAAACAGACAACGACAGCGGAAGCAGTAAACATACACAACTGAAATAAACTACAGCAGTGGATATAACCAATAGTATATAAGTGATGATGCTACATGTTTCAAGTTCTAAGAAAATATCTAGAACATGTTATACATCAATACAGTACTACAAAATATAGAGTATAGAAAAACAAGCAAAACAGCTGGCAGCGGCATCGCGAGGCTAGGCTCGGTCCCATGCCCTCCTACTCCTCAGCAACAGTCAAGTACCTGTATAGGGTCTCTCGCCCCTATCTACACCTACAGCAACGTAATCTATTTGGTCCGAAAAGCGTGACCCCAACAGGGTGTGAGAAATATATCTCAGTAGGCACCCACCAAAGGCATGTGCCCAACTATGTGTAAAAATGAGACAACCATGTGAAATAGTAAAATGAAATAATTTAAGCAGTACTGACAAGTAACTAACTTAACAATTAAATTTAGATTTTATTATTCATTTAATTCATTATATACTATAAATCACCACAGTGAATTTCTAAACAAGCAGTCCACGTCCTCAGACAAGAAAAACCTTACCCTCGGGTAAGAAGAATCCAACCCACAGGTATAGCCCTCAGGCATAATAGAAATTTTCCTCAGTCATAGAAAGTTTCTCCCTCAGGTACAGAAGTCAAGCCCTCAGGCACAGAAGGTTTCCCTCAGGCGAAACAACTACAACACATAGGCTAATCACAACAACACCCTCAGGCTAAATAGGTAACCGGGCCATTCCCAACATATTAAAATGTAGTAAAAAAGTAATTCCTATCTAGGAAATTCTACGATTACTACATTAAAAGCATACCCTCTAGTATCCTGGCCAAATGACTAAACAGTGAAACACACCCACCGGGGTGGTTCCGGATCCAAGCAATGATCCCAACCAACATTTTATTATCACAATTTAATCACCTACGCAATTCAAAGCATTAAATATAGCAACGAACTTATCCACACGACACCCCAACACGGGTTCATGGCACAAAAATGCACAACAACGCATGACAGTTGGAAATTTACACCAAGACACCTACCTTATACGCCAACGAATGTTATACCCGAATTCCGACTCCAGAAACGCCCAAGAACGGCGTAGATCTGATGAAGAACAAAACCCAAACAAGTTTAAATAACTCCTGTTAGGAGAAGAATTGGTAAGAACCAGCCAAGGAGGTGGAAGCCCTTACCCGTGCGGTTCCAACGGGATCGTCCGAGGAAAAAACCAATTCCCGACGAACACCCGGTGGATCTTCAAAGGTCTGGCCTCCTCCTTTGGCTCTAAATCGGCTCAAGTGTCTCCTCTGCCAAATGAGGAGGCTACTGCCTGTTTTAAGCCGAAACAAAGTACACAGTGTGTACTTGTGAGCACACAACATGTACTTATTTCATTTAACTGTTCTTCTGGCGGTACCACCACACTGTTCATCTATCGACATTGGTACACGGCGTGTACTCCTGAGTACACGGCATGTACTATCTCCTAGATGTCGGCTGCTCCACCGCCTTACTATTTAAGCATGATGACTGACTACACGGCGTGTAAGGTACCACTACACGGTGTGTAGTCAGTTCCTATACCCCTCGTCACTGACAAGGCTACACGCCCCATGTACCCATTCCACACAGCCAAAAGTACACGGCATGTGGAAAAGTATACGGCGTGTAGTTCCAAAATTTAGGATTTTCCCCATTTTCCTTATTTTCTCAAAAACACTTAAGGGAAAGGAAAAAGAAGAAACCCATACCTCAAAAATAAGAACTGGGTTCTTACAACAAATTACAAAATAGTCATAAAAAATCACAAGTCATCAACTACTGCCAGGTCGAGGAGGATCAATTGAAGGATCATTGGGAGGAAAATCCATACCAATTACATGTTGAAGCTGTCACATATACTCCAACAACTTCTCATCTCTCTGACATTGTTTCTCACGCTCCTCCTCTAACTCTCTCTGCATCTATTTAATTAACCCTTCCTAATCTCACAACCTCTTCTCATAATGTCCATCAAATGATGGAATCGAAGATGAATATCCCCAATCTCCCTTCAATCTCACTGTTGATATTACATAATTATCATAATAACTCAAAGGTGTCATTTGGGAACCAACACCAATCACCCATCCTTTATCGGCACCATGCAAAGTCACTTGTATCTAGGCCCCCTCATTTAAACCCGAATGAGTAGTGGTAGGTACTTCACTCCCAGCTTTAGTATCTCATGAATGGGAAGTTACAACCTCATATGATTCATTCAAATATAAATAGAAATTTTAAAAATCATAAAATAAATATTAGTGAAATTTCAAAAAAACTACTAACCAAAATATGGCGTTGTCGGTAGCCTACAAGATTTCTAGTACAGGGATCAGTAAACATCTTCTTATTAAATTTTAACTCTTTAATTGATGTTCCAGTAAGGGAATATATATATAAAATGTCATTTTAATGTTATGATACATGTACAATAAAAAATAATATCACTTTTCATATGTCATCATTGTATGTTAAATGTGTGAATTTTGTTCCAATGTGTGACCTCCTACCTCCCCCAGATCTGACGTTCAGATGATGAAATCCTCTCTAGTAAAAGCACATCCAGCCCATAATTAAGCTGAGATATAGTCTGATTGATGGGAGATGTAAGACTGGATGAAAATAGTAGTAGAAACCTTTTCCATAGCTCTCTTTTTGAGGTTGTTTGAAAACAAATGAAAGCGCTCATGTATTCAAATCTTTGATGCCTCTCGGATAGGATATCTCAAGGAATGAGAAATAAGAGACCATAAATTCATCAATAAAATAAAAAAAATATGTCAGAAATTAAATAAATTTTAAAAAGTATATATAATTTGATAACGTATAATTCAATGGTCGAACATCTGCTGAATAATGGTGATGGACACCTAGTCATATGAATCCCATGAATAAAAAAAAGAATTTCTTATAATCGCACAACCCTTACCAATAGCTAAATGAAAAAAAAACGTAAAAATAAAAAACCATAATATTCTTACCAAATATAATAAAAAAATTTAATATAAAATAAATATATTAAAAAATTAAATATAACTCTATAATCAAGGATCAAAATCAACATATGGACATCCCTATGGAACATGGTCCAAAATCATCAATCGAGCAAGACCGTTCCCACTACTAATAGTTGCAGCATCCTATAGATAAGATGAATTGGAATCATCAGCAGGAAGTCCAACATCAGTGATAGAACAAAATAGCTCATCAGGAGCACCTCCAGCCATCTGAAACAAATAATCTTACCTGTAAGAAATTGTTAATACATATTTAAAATTTAAAAAACTCATAAAAATAATATAATAATCTCACTGGTAATAAATTGTTAATACAGATATCAAATATATAAAAAACTATAAATATCAAAATATAATAATTACTTGTAAATAAATACCAAAACATAATTACATAACTTGTAAATATTTGTTAATATAGATATGAAATATAAAAAACTAATAAATAATATGCATAATATAATATTATTTTTTAAAAATAATTATTAATACCGATATGAAATATAAAAAACACAGTAATTATGGGAATCTGTGTTGGAATGGAATCGATCATCTCGTCCAGTCCTCTGAAACAAACAATATTACCAATACATAATTGATAATAAAAATATAAATATAAAAAACTAAGAAACACTTGATTATATTACATAAATCATCATCTTATTCATTGTTTTCATAAAGGAATATTTCTTCATCTTCATCATCAATATCATCAACTCCAATAAAACGTTCAGTTTTATTATCCCTTATTATATCATAAGAAATTTCTATATTATCATCCCTTAATGGGGGGGGGGGGGGTTCATCTTTGATATTAATATCTCATTAGGTAATAAATATATATTTTTTATGTTTATTGAAATATTTCAATTTCTTTTACTTCTATAGAACCATTTTTATTTTCAATAAACTTACTATGACATGATTTCATTTTTATTACACTCCACCAGTCATTCAAATCATTTTAATCATCATAGTAATTTGTATTATCAACATGATGTTCTCAGTGTTTCTACATAAATGGTTCATTTGATGCAAGGAGACTATTTTATTTAATGTCAATTACCCCATGTCAGGGACAAACTCGAAATCCTGAATTAGTATCAAATTAATGAAATTTAATCATTGTCTCATTATTCAGTCCCATATAATATAACTCAATTATTTCATCCATCATACCATAAAAGTAAAATTCACTTTCTTTATGGTTGTATCATTTAAAAAATACACCTCAATTCATCGATTTATTTAAATCACCATTTATTTGTGTTTGGAATTGAAATCGGTCAACCACATACCCGTAATAAGATTTTTCCAATTTCGAGTGATTATTTTTAGGAAACATAATTGATTAACAATTTTATATTCAAGTTGCGTTTCTTTCACAAAATAAAACTATTAATAATAGGTATAATTAGTAAATTGATTTACTGTTCCATAAAATATAACATAACTTATCTGTCTTTAAATCCTATATGAAAAAATTCTATTTATCATGTTCTTAAAGTTAATCCAATATAATTTGTAGAAATTATTTTTCTATATTTTTACCATATAGACTAAAAATATTATAAATATTGTAATCTATTATAGAAATGTAAAATAATACTATAAAGTGGTAGATATTTCACAAATAATGTAATTTTCTCCCAATTCAAAATAACATAATTATTATCTCTCTGGATTTCTTCATTTAAAATCCATCATTCATGATAACCACCAAAACCATGTTTGGGGTGATTAAAAACTGACAACTGATGGGTTGTACCATCATTAACATCTATCTCATTTCGACCCTTCTCAAAATATTTTGATGTATATTCCAATTAAAAATAATAAGATAATAAACTTGATATTTCCTCTAACAATAATGTTCTTACAATTGACCCTTCCATTGATTCGTTGTTACATACATGCTTCTTTAAATTATCTATACATATATAAAATGGGTACATCCATAAAAATTGTAACGAACCACCACATTTATCTTCATATGGAAATTCAATATAAAATTCTCCATTAAGTCAAAGAATCCTTGAGAGAATTTATTCTCAAATTTACATAATATTAAAACAACATATTTCAAACCATACTCAATGCATCATAATATGATATTTCTAAAAAAATATCTTGTAGAAATATGATATTTCATTCCACACATTATACATCGAATAATTAAATATCCTTCAAAGACCAACACGCAGTAATGTTTTCATTATGACACTAAATTCATGACTTTATAAACCAGTAATATGACAATTTCAGATGTAGCAAGGAAAATTAGAATCATAACAATCTGGTAAACTCAAATATAAAATAAATTGATTGAATAATAAATTAATTTATTTATGAAGTGCATAGGATTCTTTTGGATTCAATAAATTGTGTTATCTTTCATCTTTTAATAATTTAAGTGTAATATAAATTCAAATCTGGAAAATATCTAAACTACAACTTCACATTATCTTTTATCTTACTGGGTGTTCCCAACATTGTATTAAATATTTCATCAAAAAAAAATTTCACTATAATTCTTACATCAATCATAAGACAAACAAACAAATCATACCAATATGGAAGGTCCTAGAAAATTCTCCACTTTATCCAATTATGATTGTAACACCCCGAGCTTCCACGATACGCTTCTCATTCAATAATACAATAGCTTGCATTGTACGCAACTTCGAGTTCTAAAACATCGCGACAAATCAAAGTAGCCGTTATGAATAGTAATAACCACTTTTTAAAATTATAGAAATTTTATATTTCAAAATGGACTTCATTTTTGTATTCCTAATATTGAAATTAGCCTATGTTGAATTTTTTGTAATTTTCTGAGAACTTCAAAATTTTTATGAATAGTGAAAAATACTTAAAACAACTTTTTTAATCAAAATAATTCATAGTGATAAATTATACTATTGAGTGGTTTTAGAGTATAATTAGAATATATTTTTACCATTTTATCCAATGGTGGTCATTAGAATTAATTTGACATTGAAATTGGACATAAACAATTGTCAATCTTTTGATATAAATTGTTTCTTAAAAACACGCTATTTTTTGTGACAGCGGGAATTAATTATAAAATTAATTAATGCAACTAATATGTTTGGAATTTTGTAAAATAGACATCATTTTTGAATTCGGAATATCAATTATAGCTTAGGGTGAAATTTTGGCCTTATTCTGAAAAACTTCAATTTTTGATGAATAGTGAAACCACTAAGTGGTAGTTAAATAACTAATTTTTCGTTTAAATGAAATATTACCACTTCTGTGATTTGATTTTCAAAAATCCGACATATATGGTTGTCATTAAGAAGTAAAATGTGGTTCAATGGGATAAAAATAATTTTTTGGTGAATAGTAACTTATTAAGTTCTTAATCGCGATTAGTGGTAATTAGGGTAGTTTAAGGTATAAATAATACTTTAATAATATTAAATGACCTAGACACATGTCCCAACCTCATTGGTTGTGTCATGGCCGACCAAGACAAGCCATGGCCTAACTTGGGGACCCCATGGATCCACTTTTGTTGGGAAATAACATAAATTACTTTTTATGTAATGTTAAAGTGAAAATGACACTAACATAAAGTGTTTTACTAAAACAATGTTTAAGTAGGGTTACACAAGTCCAAATTTTGATTATAAATAGTCATTGGAAAGATAAAAAGATTTCCTATATCATAGTATTTTTTTTATAATTTTTAGACATTAAATAAATTTAATTATTTATGACATAATAATGATGCAGCGATGACATCATTATTTGACGATTTAAATAAAATGGAAAGATAATATAAAATCTATGAACTACACATGGCCAAAACCAATTGGATGAGTGGATTTCGATGCCTTATCACCTTATCCACGAATTCTATCAATGTGTGACCTTTTAAAACCGAAACACATTTTCAAATAATGTAATGTTCCTTTACTTTCCAAAAGTGCCCCTCCTCTCCTCTTATAAAAGGCCCCCACCTCTACCTCATTTCACACACTCTTCAAGCCATTGGCTCGGCCAACCCCTGCCCATTTTCTCTCTCCACATCCCTCTCCTCATCCTAGAGGATTCCCTTTGGGCAGAATCCTTTCAAAGGAAGCCTTTAGGCTCAACTCAAAAGGAGTTACACTTTTTAAGGTAATTCATTCTCTCATGTTCTTTTGTTTTATTTTGCTTCTCCAACCCCCTAAAATCTTTTTATTTACTTCTGTTGTAACAACACCAGTATCTTAAATATACTAGGATGTTGTTATAAGATTTATTTGAGCTACACTTCCACACAACTACATCAAATGGTTAAAGAACATAAGGTTTCCGTGGATGGCGAAATTCTGCCTCCCGAAACGATGATTGTTCAACACTCATTTAACACCTTCAAAGGTGGCCATTATGATGTCACTATTTTTATATATGATATATAATATGTTTATGTTTTCCTTAAGCTTCTGTTTTTTTCATTTTGGGCATACCTTTATGGTTTCCATTATGGGTAAAACACGATATCTTCATTTTAGGAAGCGCGGACTACCGCCCCTGAAAGTGATTTGATTCGTTAATACCATATGTGGGATGTGTGAAGGATAAAGTTAATGATATTATATATGTTATTATACTGGAATTATAATATACTCTCATATCATTATGATTCCATTCCAGAAAATATGAAATAGAAATGGAAGTAGCGTTCATGCGTACGTACGGCTTACCGTCTCCATGAACGGTGCATTTCATTTCTTACCTCTAAATGTGATGTAATATTATAAATGAATGTATGTACTGGATATATATGACATATATGATATCTACATCATGAATACCATTCTGGATATAATGAACCTTTGACCAAATTAACAACATGTAAGTGTAAGAAGCCTATTTTTGACTTAAGAACCAAATACCGACAAAATGAACATTATTAACATAAATAATTACATAATGTTCATATCATTGTAATAAGTGTTATAATAAGGATAATGAAGTTGAAAATGGTTCTTAATAAGGTATATATTAACTCTAGTTTATTATTCAGGAGGTTAAAGAACGGTTGAGTCAAGTCAGACACGAGGTAAGGGAACTTCTTAACCCAACTTCCATTCTTTGGGTTAATCTCCTACTTTCAAATTATGTCATGATATTATTATGTCTTATTTTGTATTTTTACTTTCTTTATGTGTACCTATAGTGAATACACATAATATATCTATTTTATTTTAAAAATGATCTTTTTAAGGACTTCGTCTCAATCTCCTTTCATTGAGGCATATTTGGTTTTATACACAACTTTCTTTTATACGGTGTATAAACCCCTTTGACTTTTAAGTTTATTCAAAAGGAATCTTTTTATACGAAGCATTTTACTAAATGACAAAAAGGGAATGTTTTTCATTCCGTACTTATGCGGCGACAACGAATTCTCCGCCGCCGTGAACATTATTTGAGTTTCGGCTTCCTTTACAAGCCATACTTTTTTTTAAAAAGAAAAATAAATACAATGTTTTAACATTCTTTTATTTTGGTATTGAAAATGGTTTTGAAAGCGTTTTTATTATATCAATGTTTTGTATTGATATCTTGTGATTGAAATGTGGAAATGTTATGTTTCCTTTATGCATTGTTTATGTGATATAATTATGTTATGGTTTATGATATGTTTAAACCTATTCATATGAGGAATGCATTGGACTTAATAAGTGACGGGTGGAGCCCGCTATAGCTCCTCGATGCATCGGCAGGTCTCATGAGACAAACTAGTGTCTTGGCACAAGGCCTTGACAAAATCTTATTTGTAGTCTTGGCACGAGGCCTTGGCTATGTGGTTATGATAGTCTGGCATTATGCATTCCATCATTATGAAAGTGGTTATTGATATTGCATGT
The DNA here is from genome assembly GCA_963277665.1 of Viscum album. Taxonomy (NCBI): domain Eukaryota; kingdom Viridiplantae; phylum Streptophyta; class Magnoliopsida; order Santalales; family Viscaceae; genus Viscum; species Viscum album. Next base: position 1,358,387,138 of record OY728162.1, on the reverse strand, counting down.
GATTATTCGACCAGTAGAATATCCATGTGAAGAAGTAAATGGCATTATCTCATTTTACTTTTGCCATATTATGTTGAAGTTCATGTTTAAAAGGCTTTTGTTTTAGTTATACATTGCCTTAAATGTTAATGTTTATTTATGAAAGCTTCCGCATTATTGTTATCCTTACTGAGCATTTGAGCTCACCCCTTTCAATGTTTTAATATTTTCCAGGATGTGAAGAAGTATTTTATGAATGACCTGCAGGGATAGGCAGAAGAGGATATGAGTGTGGACTATGGAGACTTTGTTATTGTAGTTTTTCACTTTTTGATGTAATGAAAGACTTATGAATGTATCTAGTGTTTCCAAGGCTACTAAACTAATCGGTCTTTCGAGACTTGATCCTTTGTGATCATGCCAATGTTACGAAGTAATGCACCGACTCTGGGTAGCTGGGGTCGGGGCGTTACAGTTGGTATCAGAGGCAGTTTAGTACTAACCTTGGAAGCTAGATTTAGATAAACTCTGATTAGAGCACATAGCCCAAAGATAGACTTTGAGGATTAGTATAGAAGAACTTCCTAGAATTTTAGTATTGTAGAGATGTTGTGAGTTTTCCGAGCAATACATCCCTGTCTGGATACGAGCAGGTAGAGGTGGCTCTGGCACAGATGTACCTAGGGGTAAAACCCGAAAACACCGCTTTGAGCTAGACTCAAACAGGAACTGGTGCACGACAACGGGCCTTGCTGCACTCTTGGTTATGACACTCCCGGGGGATATGCTTAGGATAATTCTCATTTTCTTTACAAACCATTATGTAAGGTTTATGAGTACATACTTCCTCAAAGGAAACATTTCTTTTTATGATTATGGATTATATCCATAAATAGTTCAATTTATGTTAAGTATTATACAAGTATGGAATTATGTATTTTGATTCATAAACTAATCTGGATTATGCCATTGTTTAGAAATGGCACCTAGTAGAAGGAATGGAAACTGTATCAATGCACGAACTCCGTGTAGGGATTGCCCTCCTGCTCAAGATAATTATTGTGGACCTGGAGATACAACTGGTGCTGATCAACTTATTACCATACTGGGACAACTCACGCAGGTTATGAATAACAACCTTACTCGTATGGAGCACCCTGATTCGCAACGTGGAGGATCAATGCTAGACCGTTTCATGAGGAAACAACCGCCAACCTTCAATGGGAGTACAAATCCTACAGTAGCTGAGCAATGGATAAATTCCTTAGAGAAAATATTCCATGCCTTGGGGAGTAGTGAAAGGGAGAAGGTTGTCATGGCAGTTTACCGCCTCACTGGAGATGCCGATCAGTGGTGGTCACTGATTCAAAACACAAAGGAAGATGATGACGTATCGAATATGGAATGGAGAGAGTTCAAAGAGCTTTTCTTAGAAAAATACTTTCCTCGTGACCATCGAGCAGATATGGAAAGGCAATTTCTGAGTCTGAGGCAGAAGGAGGATGAGAATGTCGCAAAGTATGAGGCTAACTTTACAAGGTTAGCGAGGCATGCTGCCGATTATATACGTAACCCAAGGAGTAAGATTGATCGTTTCTTTGATGGGTTAAAACCATTTCTCCGACGAGCTTTAGTATCACAATCCTTCTCATCATACGAAGATATAGTCTCATGTGCTATCAAGACAGAAAAGGAATTCTCTAAGTCTTATGACAACAAAGTAAAGCAAGAGAAGAAGAGAACGGTGGAACAAGAGACAGATAAAGGGAAAAAGGGAAAGAAGGATTTTCCATTATGTGATAATTGTGGGAAGAATCACCCTGGTACTTGCCTAAAAGGAATGGGAGTCTGTTATAAATGTGGAGAAAAAGGTCACCAGGCACGTGATTGCAAGGGAAGGAAAGAGGCTGTCAAAGTTGAATGCTACAATTGTAGAGAAATGGGTCATTACGCAAATGAATGTCCTAAGCGTCAAGGAATCTTACCTCAGAAAAGGCCAAGGGATCAAGGACAATCTTATGCTATTACTACAGTTGAAGCAGAATAACTAATGTATTGATGCTTTCGGACTCAAGGATTATATTCTGGTTATAAGAATAATGTAATATATATATATGGATTGTACTGCATTACTTTTTGATTTCAGTAAGGTTTTAATATGATTAAGGTAATCATATTTTTGGTATGTGACAATAAGAGAAACATTTCTTTGTTTGGGGAATCTGATAAATTGATTTTGGAATTAAGAGACCTTTTAGAGAAAGTCTGGACAGAGGTATTTTGGATAACTATAAAGGTTGGAGTGGATTAAGTTGATCTTTGGATAGTATTGTTTAAGGTTAAAAATTTATGAAGATTATTTTTGAATATTATAATACTATAGTTTTAGGAAAAGGACAACCTGCAGGGTGGGGCATAACCCGTCGCGTCGGACAAAGCTGCAGGAATCGAACCCACAACCATAGTGCGACAGGACTTTATTTCCTACCACTAGCCTACAGGAAGTCCCTGGTTATTAGAAAATAATTTTACTAATCTAAATGGTATGTGTTAACATTTTGAACCTTATACAATTAGGATAAATAGAATATTTTTGAGTTCCGTTACCATTCGGAGTAAAAGTTGGGGTTGTGGTAAAAAAAAAAATTTAACGAATGAAAGTATACATAACAAGTATGTATATTCCCTTACGTTCTTAGTAAATCTCCTAAATAAATTCCTCAACATTATAAAAGGTAGCTTAAAACAAAAATGTTGTCGGTTAACTTTTCCAACTGGGGTTCAATGACCGTTTAACCAATCACAAGTTTGTGATTTTCTTGTGGTTAAACTTTCTCCTAATCCTGTTTTCTGTAACTCTCCATCAGACCTTGATGGTTTGTTTCTCCTCCATATCCATATTTTCATATAATCCTAGAGTGGGCTATATCGGGTGACCTTTGTACTTATCCTGCTTTCTTTTAATGTTATGTATTTATTAACCTTATTTCCGATGTGGGTTTTCCTCAAAGGTATTTTCTCTTTTCAACCTTTTATTTTCCAAGAAAAATTTCAAATTGCGAGGACGCAATTTATTGAAGGAGGGGAGAATGTAACACCCCGAGCTTCCACGATACGCTTCTCATTCAATAATACAATAGCTTGCATTGTACGCAACTTCGAGTTCTAAAACATCGCGACAAATCAAAGTAGCCGTTATGAATAGTAATAACCACTTTTTAAAATTATAGAAATTTTATATTTCAAAATGGACTTCATTTTTGTATTCCTAATATTGAAATTAGCCTATGTTGAATTTTTTGTAATTTTCTGAGAACTTCAAAATTTTTATGAATAGTGAAAAATACTTAAAACAACTTTTTTAATCAAAATAATTCATAGTGATAAATTATACTATTGAGTGGTTTTAGAGTATAATTAGAATATATTTTTACCATTTTATCCAATGGTGGTCATTAGAATTAATTTGACATTGAAATTGGACATAAACAATTGTCAATCTTTTGATATAAATTGTTTCTTAAAAACACGCTATTTTTTGTGACAGCGGGAATTAATTATAAAATTAATTAATGCAACTAATATGTTTGGAATTTTGTAAAATAGACATCATTTTTGAATTCGGAATATCAATTATAGCTTAGGGTGAAATTTTGGCCTTATTCTGAAAAACTTCAATTTTTGATGAATAGTGAAACCACTAAGTGGTAGTTAAATAACTAATTTTTCGTTTAAATGAAATATTACCACTTCTGTGATTTGATTTTCAAAAATCCGACATACATGGTTGTCATTAAGAAGTAAAATGTGGTTCAATGGGATAAAAATAATTTTTTGGTGAATAGTAACTTATTAAGTTCTTAATCGCGATTAGTGGTAATTATGGTAGTTTAAGGTATAAATAATACTTTAATAATATTAAATGACCTAGACACATGTCCCAACCTCATTGGTTGTGTCATGGCCGACCAAGACAAGCCATGGCCTAACTTGGGGACCCCATGGATCCACTTTTGTTGGGAAATAACATAAATTACTTTTTATGTAATGTTAAAGTGAAAATGACACTAACATAAAGTGTTTTACTAAAACAATTTTTAAGTAGGGTTACACAAGTCCAAATTTTGATTATAAATAGTCATTGGAAAGATAAAAAGATTTCCTATATCATAGTATTTTTTTTATAATTTTTAGACATTAAATAAATTTAATTATTTATGACATAATAATGATGCAGCGATGACATCATTATTTGACGATTTAAATAAAATGGAAAGATAATATAAAATCTATGAACTACACATGGCCAAAACCAATTGGATGAGTGGATTTCGATGCCTTATCACCTTATCCACGAATTCTATCAATGTGGGACCTTTTAAAACCGAAACACATTTTCAAATAATGTAATGTTCCTTTACTTTCCAAAAGTGCCCCTCCTCTCCTCTTATAAAAGGCCCCCACCTCTACCTCATTTCACACACTCTTCAAGCCATTGGCTCGGCCAACCCCTGACCATTTGCTCTCTCCACATCCCTCTCCTCATCCTAGAGGATTCCCTTTGGGCAGAATCCTTTCAAAGGAAGCCTTTAGGCTCAACTCAAAAAAAGTTACACTTTTTAAGGTAATTCATTCTCTCATGTTCTTTTGTTTTATTTTGCTTCTCCAACCCCCTAAACTCTTTTTATTTACTTCTGTTGTAACAACACCAGTATCTTAAATATACTAGGATGTTGTTATAAGATTTATTTGAGCTACACTTCCACACAACTACATCAAATGGTTAAAGAACATAAGGTTTCCGTGGATGGCGAAATTCTGCCTCCCGAAACGATGATTGTTCAACACTCATTTAACACCTTCAAAGGTGGCCATTATGATGTCACTATTTTTATATATGATATATAATATGTTTATGTTTTCCTTAAGCTTCTGTTTTTTTCATTTTGGGCATACCTTTATGGTTTCCATTATGGGTAAAACACGATATCTTCATTTTAGGAAGCGCGGACTACCGCCCCCTGAAAGTGATTTGATTCGTTAATACCATATGTGGGATGTGTGAAGGATAAAGTTAATGATATTATATATGTTATTATACTGGAATTATAATATACTCTCATATCATTATGATTCCATTCCAGAAAATATGAAATAGAAATGGAAGTAGCGTTCATGCGTACGTACGGCTTACCGTCTCCATGAACGGTGCATTTCATTTCTTACCTCTAAATGTGATGTAATATTATAAATGAATGTATGTACTGGATATATATGACATATATGATATCTACATCATGAATACCATTCTGGATATAATGAACCTTTGACCAAATTAACAACATGTAAGTGTAAGAAGCCTATTTTTGACTTAAGAACCAAATACCGACAAAATGAACATTATTAACTTAAATAATTACATAATGTTCATATCATTGTAATAAGTGTTATAATAAGGATAATGAAGTTGAAAATGGTTCTTAATAAGGTATATATTAACTCTAGTTTATTATTCAGGAGGTTAAAGAACGGTTGAGTCAAGTCAGACACGAGGTAAGGGAACTTCTTAACCCAACTTCCATTCTTTGGGTTAATCTCCTACTTTCAAATTATGTCATGATATTATTATGTCTTATTTTGTATTTTTACTTTCTTTATGTGTACCTATAGTGAATACACATAATATATCTATTTTATTTTAAAAATGATCTTTTTAAGGACTTCGTCTCAATCTCCTTTCATTGAGGCATATTTGGTTTTATACACAACTTTCTTTTATACGGTGTATAAACCCCTTTGACTTTTAAGTTTATTCAAAAGGAATCTTTTTATACGAAGCATTTTACTAAATGACAAAAAGGGAATGTTTTTCATTCCGTACTTATGCGGCGACAACGAATTCTCCGCCGCCGTGAACATTATTTGAGTTTCGGCTTCCTTTACAAGCCATACTTTTTTTTAAAAAGAAAAATAAATACAATGTTTTAACATTCTTTTATTTTGGTATTGAAAATGGTTTTGAAAGCGTTTTTATTATATCAATGTTTTGTATTGATATCTTGTGATTGAAATGTGGAAATGTTATGTTTCCTTTATGCATTGTTTATGTGATATAATTATGTTATGGTTTATGATATGTTTAAACCTATTCATATGAGGAATGCATTGGACTTAATAAGTGACGGGTGGAGCCCGCTATAGCTCCTCGATGCATCGGCAGGTCTCATGAGACAAACTAGTGTCTTGGCACAAGGCCTTGACAAAATCTTATTTGTAGTCTTGGCACGAGGCCTTGGCTATGTGGTTATGATAGTCTGGCATTATGCATTCCATCATTATGAAAGTGGTTATTGATATTGCATGTGATTATTCGACCAGTAGAATATCCATGTGAAGAAGTAAATGGCATTATCTCATTTTACTTTTGCCATATTATGTTGAAGTTCATGTTTAAAAGGCTTTTGTTTTAGTTATACATTGCCTTAAATGTTAATGTTTATTTATGAAAGCTTCCGCATTATTGTTATCCTTACTGAGCATTTGAGCTCACCCCTTTCAATGTTTTAATATTTTCCAGGATGTGAAGAAGTATTTTATGAATGACCTGCAGGGATAGGCAGAAGAGGATATGAGTGTGGACTATGGAGACTTTGTTATTGTAGTTTTTCACTTTTTGATGTAATGAAAGACTTATGAATGTATCTAGTGTTTCCAAGGCTACTAAACTAATCGGTCTTTCGAGACTTGATCCTTTGTGATCATGCCAATGTTACGAAGTAATGCACCGACTCTGGGTAGCTGGGGTCGGGGCGTTACAATGATCTCTACCAAAACCATTTATTTTTTGTTCATTTGTGGTTGGTCAAAAAATAAAATTATGTAATGAAAAGATGATATATTTTACCTGAATACTAGAGATCACTATTGGTGGTTCATCTATTTCAATTCTACCTTTTTTAAAATTAGTAATGTTCCTTTAAAATGGATGATTTGAAGGATGAAATCTCTGATGGAGGTCAAAATAACTATTCATTCACCCATTTCCACGAATAAATGTTTTTTTCTCATTCATGTAGAATGGAAATGATATAAACTATGTTTAATCCATCCAGATAACATAACACACACCAAAAAGTCACTGATCATCTATATTAATGAAACATTCAGTGTAAAATTCTAGTATGTAGCTATATCAAATGTAACCACAATGTTATTATTTAATGATCTTAACTCATAAATTAGTGACATCAAATTAAAATCATTATTATTATTTGGATTTCATGGAATTAATAGCATAAATTATATATATGGATCCCTCATTATCATCCAAGGAGGTAAGTTGTATGGAGTAATTCAAATAGGCTAATAAGAATATTGACTATCGTAAGTGCCAAATGAAAAAAACCATTTTAATAAACACCCAATCGTGTGTTGCAAGATTATAAATAAAAACAAATGTTTTATATAATAAATTTGATTCCATGGATCCCCATCACATGGATAATTTATGATGTTACTGAAAAAAAAATATTTTATTTATTACATTTAATCAATGAAGTTGTGTTGTGAGACATAAATAAACATTGTAAAAGATGTGTAATTGGAAAATACCTCAATTATTTCATAGGAAATCTAGACATTCCTTGTTTTCCTCTTTATACCTTGATTCTAATCATGTTGGAAAATTAACGAAGGATTCATAATCAGCATAAAATAATATTCAGTCATTTAAACTCCCACAAATCTTATGACAAATAAGACCCAAATTATGTACAAACCTCTTACATTTTTAGAAACTTGTATATAATGTATTCTTATTAGGAAAAAACTAAAAAAATAATACCTGAACAAAATGACTATTTCAAAATCCAAAATATGATTTAATATCCATAAATTTTGTAACAACATGATGTTTTCTTATCTTGTACCTTGGGTATAAGGCCTCCTTAGTAAATTTTAAAAAATTGTAAATCTAAGAAGGTTCAAATTTAAGATTTTGAATATCATTTGGAGTTATTGTTTCTTAAATAGATTAACTAGTAGATACATGTAATAAATTCTGAAATGATGGATCCATAACCATAAAGTTTATATTTTCTATTAAATTTTTTTCACCACATTGATACAAAAAAATATAATCTTTATAAAAAACAAAACACAATATATGATTTCAATGACTTTCAAAGAATTTAAATCTATTAAGATCACATTTATTAGGTGTAAATTTAATTATTCCTTCATAAATAAATTCTGAATTCATTGATGTAAATGATATAACTGTTTAAACACCCTCAATGTATAACTGACTTATACAAGATGTATTTTGATTTTTTTAAATGATTTTTCATATCATTAACATGTAACAAAAACTGGTGCCTACTTCCTATGTTCATAGTTATCTAAAAATAATCGAAATAAGAATAATTATTATTGATCATTGTAGGTAATTGAAAATTTTAGTTATATTTTAACACCTTGGAATATTTGATGGAATGTGATAGGAGTGAGGTGTTTAGTTAGCACTGGATTCCACGGAACATAGAGGTTTTTCATAGATAAAATAAAAATATTGAATACATTATATCACACATTTTCTATTTTCTAAAATTAAGGGAATATATCACAAACAGTGTCTCATATTGGAAATCTGAGAAAAATGCCAGGTCTAGGATACAGGGGTTAACATGGGTGTGACACAAAATTTGTGTATGTCTGGTGTTTAGTTACACTTTACCCGAGGGTAATTAATTTAATATTTTTACTATAATTTTAAAAAAATATTTTACTACCTCCAAAAAAATGTACCATAGGAAAATTATGAGACCACTGTTTGGTTTAGGATGTGGTGTTTTCACTAAATAAAACAAAATATTTATTTGCATTGAGAGTTAGGGGAGATCACTCATTCTACTAATTCATTTAATTTTATTATTATAATTTTTTACAAAAAAAACTAATGTATCTCTATAGTGGTGTATCGTATTAGAAATATGAGGCCACCATTATATCAGGTATGTTGGGATTACCCTAGGTGTGACATTATATTTATGTGTGTTGGGTCTTTGGTTTCAATTCATGTGAGGTTAATTCATTTAATATTTTTATTATAATTTTTTATAAATGATCTATTTATCTCCCAAACTCTGTACCATATAAAAAATCAAAGACGATCGTTAGGTTTGGGATGTGGGGTTAACCCAAGATGCGATATAATATTTGTGTTTATTGAGATTTTGGTAACATTATGCATGATAGTAACTCATTTAAATTATATAACATATTTTTTTATTAAAAAATTGAAGTATCTTTAAAATAGTATATGGTATCAGAAATATGACACCACTATTAGATCGGGGATACTAGGTTTTCCCTAGGTGCGACATAATTTTTTTTTACATTTGGTGTTTGGATACATTGCACGTGAGGGTAATTAATTTAATATTTTTAATATAATTTTTTCTAAATAATTAAAGTATCTCCCAACATGTGTATAATATGAATAAACAAAGACTACCATTAGTTTTATGATACAGGGTTTACCCAAGATGTGCCATAACATTTGTTTACATATAGAGTTTGGTAACAACACACATGATGGTAATTCATAGACTTTATTATTATAATTTTTTTAAAATATGTATCTCTATAATGTTGTATCATATCTGAAATTTGAGACTGCTATTATATAGGGGTTGGTGGGTTTACCTTTGGAGTGGTATAACATTTTTGTGCATTGGGGGTTTTTTTACATTTCAACCAAGAGTAATTCATTTAATATTTTTATTATAGTTTTTATTAAAAATTATGGTATCTCACAAACTTTTTATCATTTGAAAAATTAGAGACCAACATTAGGTATGAGATATAGGGTTTTCCCAAGACACAACATAGAATTTTTGTGTGTCGAGAGTTTGGTAACATCATACATGATGAAAATTGAGTTATTATTATTATTATTTATAAATAATTAAATTATCTTTTTCACAATGTCTTTTATCATAAATATGAGTTCACCTTTTGAACGGGGATGTCAGGTTTATCCTAGGCGCGATATAACATTTGTTCAAGTCAGGTGTTTGGTAACAATGCATGTAAGGGTAACCATGTTAATATTGAATTCATATATATATATATATATATATATATATATATTTACAAAATTTTATAAAAATTAATAATACAAATTATTTTAATTAATACAAATTTTATATGAATTATTCTGACTTTTTAACTGTTATTATTTTATATATTTTTTTGAAAGGTATGAAAATTTTTTATTATTTACTAAAAATATTTTCTAACTGTTTGTAGTTGAAAAAATAAATTATTAAGTAATACTAATTATTTATAATTTATAATTAAATTTATAATAAATATTTCTAATTTTTAAAGTTAATAGAATTTCTTATTTTTTCCTTTACAAAGCCTTACAAATTATCATAATTTCCTCAAATTTTCAAATTACAAATAATATTTTATAATTAAGAGCAATATTAACTTTTTTTTAATAAAATTGACTAATTATTTATTAATTATTATAAATTATTTAATGATTATTACAAATTAATTAAATTATTATTACATTTTTAATAATAACAATATATATATATATATATATTTCTAGATTTATTAATTAATATAAATATAACAAATATATTTTCACACTTTTTTAAACAAATATACATATCAAATAAATATATACATATATAAAAATATATATATCATAAATCTTATATGTTTTTTTAAAACATTGATGTGTGTGTGTGTGTCAGAAACCGTACACATTTTTTAAAACATATAAATATATATATTTGTGTGTATATATATATATTCACATGTTAACATAAATATATATATATATATTAAAATCCATACATGTTTCTTATATAAATAAATAAATATATATATTTAAAAAATAAATGTTTTTAAAAGATTATATAAATATTTTGAAAGAATTATATATATTATAATATTTATAAATTAAAATAAATACACAAAATATATTCTACCAGTTTTTCTGAGAAAATATACAAATCAAATATATATATATATAACATACAGACATATATATATATATATAAAAAATCATACATGTTTTTTAATACATTTATATGTGTGTAAATTCACATGTTAATATATTTATATATATATATATATATATCGAAATTAAACAGTGAGAAAAAATACATAAAAAAATTTGAAATAACTTGTGTGGACCCAATTTGAATGCAAATAGAGAATAATAAATTTGTAGTAATCCTAAATACTTAATAAACAATTAAAATGAAATATATTTTTTTACATTGATTTTTTCCAAACTAAATCTATTTAAAATGTCAAAAATGAAAAATTAAAGAAAGGGGGACACGGGGAATCCCTACCAAGGTGATTTTAATGCGGATCTGTAAAAAATCAGTTGTAATAGATGATTTCGGAGGGGAAGATCCTATATCATGCACTGTGAACTCTTTGGGGGAAAGAGAGGGTTTATAGGGAGAATAAAATGAGAGCGATATGTTTTTAATTTATTATTAATTATGATGGACATTTTGTTAAAGAATTAAATTTGTTTCGAATAATAATTACCATGAAAAGTATTTATGATGGGAATTAGTGGAGTTTGAAAATACTTATTACATGATGAAAATTAGCGGAAGATATAGTATTCTATGGAATTTTGTCACCGTTATTTCGTTTAATGCTGGGTGGTGGGAATTATCACGAAAATTATTTTTGAGGGAACATTTATTCCATCAAAAATAATGATATATTGTGATATAATAAGTCTCTGTTGCAAACAATTCTTCTTCATGGACTATTTGAGATGGTCTAACAACCTATCATAGTTAACCCATCACAAATAGCCTCTTTTCTAGTTGTGCGTGTATGAAAACCAAGTTTGGGTTCTATTCAACCCACCAAATAATGTAATTATCAATGGGTGTAAATCGGTATTCAATAGAAAACTAGACATGGAAGGTAAAGTAAATACCTATAAAAATACTAGAGGCTAAATTGTATAGACAACAACCCAGAATTGAATATGATGAAAACATTTCTACACTAACCATTATTAAATCCATCATATTTTTTCTTAGCACAACAAAACTACTTGACAATGAGAATAGGAAAATTGATATCAAAATAACTTTCCTTAATGGGGACCTTCAAGAGGTTGTGTATATGACACCACCAGATGGATTTAGGAATCTAGGAAATTCCAAAAAGAAATTCAAGTTGAATAATTCTATTTATGGATAAAAAAACATACGGGGAAAATAATATTGGGTTAAATGAAGCCCTAAAAGAATTTATTATCATCAATGATTAATGTGGTCCAATTATTTACAACCAGTTTAATGGGAGTAAAAATATTTTTATTTTGTATATATTGATGATATATTACTAATTGTAAATGATACACTGCCCTTACAATATGTTAAGGCATGGTTGAAAATGTGTTTCTACTGGAATGACTTAGTTGAAGCGGCCTACATTCGTGGGATCAATATCATATGTGATAAATCCAAGATGATAACTGGAATAATTAAAAGTATGTACATTGACACAATAATTAAGAGGTTTTGTGTGGAACAAAAAATAGAGTGTTGGTTCCAATGTCACATGTTATACATCTTCCAAGGAAAATGTTCCCTAGAGGGAATAATTAAGATCTCATAAACATCAATTATATGATCTGTCAGATATTCCATGTTATGTAAAAGGATTTAAGTTGTCTATACTTTGACTATGGTAGGTAGATATCAAGGAGATCAAAGTGAATAACCCTATACTGCAGTTAAGGTTTTAATTATGCATCTGAGGTGAACTAGAGATTTTTTCTTTGTGTATAGTGGAGATGAATAGATAGTCATTAGTGGTTATAAAAATTATAGATTTTAGGTAGATTAGAATGATCTGAAGACAGAGTCTGGATATGTTTTTCATCTCAATAGAGGAGTTGTGAGATGAAATATTTCAAAGTGGCTTGTCTTCACTGATTTTATCCAAATTCTGAGTATATTGTGTCTTTTCATGTATCCAAGGAAACAATATATGACTGTTGCCTTGTTGAAAATTTTATTTAATACCTCGAAGTTAAGACCATATCATAGTTTATTATGATAACACATTTGCAATGTCTCTCACAAAAGTGTCAAAGACACACCAAAGGACAAATATTGTACATTGAAAGTTTCATCTCTTGATGGATTTTTCTTAATAATATGAAGTTATGATGAGAATAATATCCATTGAGGAAAACATGGTGGACCCCCTGACCATGAACTTATAATGATAAAGTGATGAGTATATTGTGATAGTTAGTGCACTAAGAGTTGTTATCAGTTGGCCCATGTACAACTGTTATTATGTTGGAGTTATAAATCTAGAACAAACATTATTTGTACATGATAAAATTTCATAATTTTTAATGAGGTTATTAATAACATCATGATTGTAACTATTCATGAAATTTAATTTTATAGTGTTCTTAGAATATACGTTACACTGAATGGTCATTTATGATTTCCTCTATGATAAGAACCTGGAGGTTCCATTATATTATTCATGAACATTTTTCTATGGTCAAATGATATTCTCAAATGGGATATAGGAAATAATGACTATTAGGTGTATGTGTATCAAAAAAAATGATACTCCTTCTCATGGTGTTATCCCTTAGTAATCTCCAAGATAAGAGGTTATTATAATAGTCTCATCAATTGGAAATCAAAATTTCCATGTGTCATTGGATGTTCCTATCAGCAGACACGTGTATTGATCGATAGGATTTAAAATTATAATTAATGAATATTATGAACCATGTAATTTGATGTGTTGATAAAAACTATTATGGAAAATCTTCATGGTGATGTAGGATATGTCGAATACACCCTGAGTGATATTACATTAAAGGATAATGAGAGAAAGAGTATATCCCTTATTTACCATGCAGGAATTTGACATTTCATTCCCTTTGATTATAATCGAAATGCCTTCATAAATCAATTTCAATGGTAACTGGTTAGAAAGTTCAATTTTGGAAAGTCCAAGAAACATAAATAGATGATATAAGGTGATGTGACTAGCATAAAACCTTCTATATTTGAGATATCATGATAAATGGATTATATTACACAATATGACTTCATATGAGGTTCGGTGTTTTTGAGACCTTACATTCTTTCTCAATTGGTTCCTTGCATGTTTAAAAAATTTAACCTTAGAACATTGGAGGTTATGTATAATACCATTATGAAATAATTCTAGATGGTCACACACTAAGCATATCCAAAATCGTTGTTAAATTCAAGTATTAAATTTAAAATGTTAGAAAAAATAAAATTTATTTGGGTTTAGTTGATCTCAATAATCTAATAACAAGTTATTCGAAATAATTATTTTGTTAAATAATAATAATTAATATTTTTTTTGTAATGTTTGGAGATTATAGTATTTATTATACTATATTTATCTATGAATATTCAGTGGAATTTACTTATTGAATAAAAGATCATTATACAAGTATTAGTAAATGTCATTGAAGGAAAGTGGTCTTAGATTATTGGTCTAATTTTAAATGGTTTAAATGATATTTATATATATTCTTAAATTTTTTCACAGGTGATTAAATTAATAATAATATTATTATTATTAATATACATGGGGTTAACTAAGAATTATAAGGTTTGGAAAGGGAATGTGTACAATTTTCCAACACTAAACCTGCCATAATAAATATATATTTATATCACATTCCATAATCACTCATATTGTGAACAATGGATATATAGAGACTCAATCAATCCCTATAGATAGGTCTAGATATCTAGAGTGAACTCTCTCTTCGTACATTAATAAGGAATTGAGAGAACAACAAAATTTCTTCCTCCTTCAAGAAGAATTATATTGCAATCAACCACGGACAATGATATTGATCAAGAATATCTATTCTATCACCTCATGATTCTACGGGGATGTTCATAGATTACAATGCACATATGGATCACCTCTAGAGGGATTCTATTCATGGATCTTGTTGTTTAATGTTGTATGATGAGATCTAGTAAACTTTTCCGTCCATAAATGTTGAATTATAAGTCATGGTAAATCTATATCGACTCATAAATTAATTATAAACAAAATGTGAAGATCCTCCTTTTTGGGTTCTTGTGTTTTAATCTTACCATGCAATCTACAGTTTTTTTGGGAACAACATTTTAACCACATGTGGAAAAAATTAAATGTAAATAAAGAGAAAATGAAGAGTTGTAAATGCCATCAAAGGATGCTTCTTTTTTAGCTGGAACAAAAATTTAAATAACCAAAAAATTAGTTTAAAATAATAATATGCTCAATATCTTACTTTCCCATGTGGTGGTAGTCAGGTTTTACCCACTAGTTGTACCCCTCTTTATCTGTGGGAACTGGTACAGGCCCGAGTCCCATGGAACTCAGAAATTGTGCATAATATCTATAAGGTAATTCAAATTAATTTCCATGTATGGGAATATACATAATGATCTAGTAGTGGTCGGGGCCCTATGGTGGGAGTCGTACGTACCCATAAACTCATTTTTTGTGTTTAGGCATTTGGTCAATGGGATTTTGGTCCATCAAAATTATAACGAGCCTTTGAGTAATGAGTACATAAGGTTAGGTATAGTGTAACCACTAAACCCAATTGAAAATTGGTGTTTATTTACTCAATAAAATAGTGGTGTTCCCATACCATGTAAATAAAAACTCAATAATTTGGTAAACATGCAACACCGAGTGTTAAGTGAATTACAATATATAATAAAAATATTATTATTTAAATATGAATGTTATATACTAGGCATTGAAGTAAATGATATTAATAGGAGTAACCGAATTATTAAATAAATTTTTAATGGTTATATTCAATATTAATGTAATCAATAATTCATAGTATGGAAGCACTCAATTTTTAGTGAAGTCATATTAAACATCAAAAATACATTTTCTTTAAAAAAGGATTTTATTTAATTATTTTATAAAATGATAAAATTAATTTATTCCACATTTAGGAATTATTTTTTACAAAAAATATATCATTTTTTAAAATCATCATATCAAGAATATATTAATGTGAAATTTTGGGATTCTTTTGAAATTATTAATTTTTCTATGAACAGTTGTAAAATACCGATTTTATAAAAAAAACTAACATTTCCATTAATGTATTTTAAAGGCCTCATATTGTTTTGAATTGGTTTTTAAATTTCATAGTTTATTTTTATTAAACGTATCCCAATTAATTTCATTGTTTATTATATTAATCTTACTTTAGGGATTAAACTATTTTTATACTTAAAATTCATTTTTCGGGGAATTCATTTATTTGTAATGTTTCGTGAGACTATTTTTAATGTAATTTATACAACTTATAGAGATTTAATTTGATTAAATGGATTAAATATTTATAATCATAATTTTTAAATATCATAAATATTTCATCTTTATTTTTTTCACAAATAATACTAATCTTGGTAAAAATAATGTTGCCATGGTAAGGCTTAAATAGGTAGAAGAGGGATAAAACGATGAGATAAGGCTTCAAATTATTCCAAACACTAACCTATATTATAGTGGATGAGTTTAATTAGGAAAAATAATTCAAATAATTAAAAAATATTCATTTTCGGATAATTATTTGATAAAAAACATTTGAATATTTTTGTAATGGAAAATTCAAAATGTTACTCTCTTACATTTAAATAATAAAATATGTTAACATAGGGATAATAAGAAGTTATAAATGTATATAAAAGATTATTTTGAACATAATTAATTTGTTTGTTATGTTATTTTGTTTTAAATTTTTAGTTATGGTATAATTACCATTAATGATATAACATTGACACAGTGCTTGTGAAAGTAGAAGAAAAATCAAAGTAAATGATTTTAAACATCAATAGTAATATTTATTTGAAGATTCATGGTGACACACGAGTTTTATGGTTAATAATAATAATTTATAATTGATGGTTAAAGATTATAAATTCTAATTATATTATTTCTTGAAGTACTTAAAGTCAAAATATATGAATAGTTATTAAAATGACATTAATGATATTTTATGTTAAATAATATATTATTAAAATATTAAAAAATTATAAATTATTTAAATATGATAGTTGTGATGGTATGTGGAATAAATATTCATCCTTTGACCATTTCTCTGCCAATTTATACATTATATGTAAATTTATAACCCTATATAATTGAATGTTTTTACCATAGTTAATGTTAAAATTGGTTAACAAAGAGGTTAAACCAAATATTAAGTTTAAAATGTGACATAAACCTATAATAATGTAAGTGATAATATTGTATTTATAAATTAAAATACTTTATATTCTAAACTTTTTCCACATAGTGCCACATACACAAGAATATTTAATTATTATATTTAAATATTTTATTTAATTCCTTGTATGTCGTTTCCTTAACCCCTCCATGAGCCACTTAGCTCAACCAAAACCTAAAAATAAATCTTCTACCAATACTTATAAATTATTTTTATGTGATTTTATCCTTAAAATACCCTCCTAGGGATCCATAAGAAGAAATACAAAGGCGGTCTCTCAAAGGGGATGTAATCGTTTTAAACGATATCATTAATTTTACTTCCATAGTTGAATTATAAAATTATTTTATAGAAATTAAAATATAAAAAGATAATTATAAAAAATATAATATTATTTATGTATATTTATTGAATAACCTTTATCCATCATGATTCCATTAAATGAGAATAGAATGTATCGCAGGCGTGTATGTGTGCACTAACACCTCCACGTAGTGATATGATTCATTTTCGTTTACCATATTTCATGGTGGATTATTATGATAGATTTAATTTGTATATATGATATTGATGGAATAATTATTCATCTATAATTATAATATATTATATAACTTCTTTCCTAAACAACTATTTTTAAATGTTAACGTCAGTCATGCATATCTATGGACTATCACCTCCACAAATCAATGTGATTCATTTTTCATTTTTTTAAATCGATCATAATAAGGATATATTTAATGAATATATATCTTATTTATGATACAATAATTATTATGAAAATTTGATTTATTTTTATCCTTTCTTTTATTCCATCCATTGAAAACCGAAAACTTCACTCATGTGCATGTACAGACTACCGCCCTCACGAAGTGATGTAATTAATTTTCCACCACCACTCTTTATTAATGGTTATAAATGTATATATAATTAATAAATATGATACTTATTTAATTATTAGGATTATAAATATGATTGAAAAATGATCAAGGTGGATGTACTGAAACCATCACACTGAAATATGCATGGAAAACCGACCACTTTCACCGAATATCCATTTTATTGAAAAATTGTTATTAAATGAATAATTGGAAAATTTAAAGGAATGATAAATAGTAATTTATGTATGATTATATTTCTGGAATAGATATATAATTAGTTTATATTTATTATACAAGATGTGTGAATGTGTGTGAAGCAAGAAGGCACCTGAGGTAAGGTTTTCTAGTCTCACTTTTGTTTCTATGAGACAAATGTCCTAACACCACTTTTTTCATTCATGTGGTGTATGTACTAACAATTTCATATGTTATATCCTAGATCATTTATAATAATATTGGAATTTATTTCCTTAATGTTGGTTATGATTCAAAATTTACAAAAGTGGTAAGGGATTTATGTTATCATCTCATTTATTTTCAAGATTATCTATGCTGAATTCCAATTAAAGGAAGTATATAAATATTATAAATTATAACCCTTATATTTCATGATCCAGTTTTTACCAATATAATATTTAATTAACATTACCATTTTCCTCTCTTTGTTACTTGAAATGATCAAGAAATTGTTTTTTAGAAAACATCAATTATTACATGTTTGGTCATGAATGTTTTTCTTTTGTACCCATTTCCTTTAAAATGTTTTCAAGAATTATTTTTAACTTGATCCAATGATTGTTTAAATTAATTTTTACCCATGTTTTAATTTTATAATTTTTTTAAAAAATTAATCTTTTTCCATTTTGTAAATGTTGTACGTTTTACCGATGGTGTGCAATGAATATTCATTTTTAACAATCATGGTGTTTATAAAATTCCCCACACTCATGAATACTATATAATTGGAAAGGTGATTTATTTTTTTAATTTTTTCCAATAAAAGAAAATATTTTCGTAATATTTTTTGAAATTTTTAGATTTTAAATAAGTTATTTCAGAGTAAAAGTGTTATTTTTTCAAGAAATGTTCTACTGATATTTTAAAATTATTTTTTAAATATTATAACACAATTTAATGTGTATTATGTATCAATAGGAATATGATCCCATTTTACCATCCAATTCCTTTCTCTAGATAATTTATGATGTATATATTTTACGTATGATTCTATGAAAAATGTTACTTGTCTATGGGTTGGCTAAGTAAAGATGATATATTTTTGAAAATCATTTCTTTTCCATGAGTAATATGATGATAAAAAATTGAATGTTTTTATAGATTTGGAACATTTATTTTATAAATTTATTTTATTTTTTGGTATATTATATCCCTCCAATTCATCATGTAAATACAGATAATTTGTGATATAATTATTTTATTCATGATCCCGATTTCATATTCATAACCTAATGTGTATACCTAATTTCATGTCCATAAATTTATCTGTGGACCTATTTTTATGTCTATATTTTTATTCATATACCTAGTATCATGTCAATAAGTTTATATGAGGACCTAATTTCATGTCATTAACATAATAAGTGGACCTATTATTCTTTCTACATGTCCACAATGTTATAATCTTATGGTTGTGGAAAATTCCTATATTTATCATATTCTCTCATGGATAATGTTTTAATTTTTTTATTCAACAGTATTATGACATTTGTATTTTTTCTATGAAAATAACTTCTTCCATGAATCATAATTTAAGATCAATGAACTGATATTGTATGAATTGTTTTATGTTATGATAATGTTCGAATTCCATTTATGATTACATGTGATCATTGATTGATATCTATTTTGTTTAGATATAAATATTATATTATCTCACCCTTTATTATGTTTTCTTTTCCCAAGAATATGAATAATGGTTTTATAATTGTTATGCCTAAGAATGGTACTAGATGAGATGAACTTATTGAGTGATTATGTAATATTTTTTGAACTAGTTTTTTATGAATCCATGATTCCAAATACACTAAACCTATATGATTATAGTGTGGGTCATAATTTTATTTATTTATTATTCATATAAATTACTCATTATATATGAATGTAATTTGTTTTCACTATATTGCCTCAATGAAATTAGGAAAAACAAAAATTTCATTCTTGTGCATCTGCTGACTATAACATCCACGACATAATGTGTTTCTTTTTCTTTAACCACCTTATGAGGATAGTTCAAATGAGGAATTTAATAAATAAAAATGATATTTGAAACATATTTATGGCTAATAAAAAATAAACCATATTATATATTTATACTAATGTATGGAAAATGAAATCACTTTCTATGAGTATGTGTAGACTACAACCTCCATAGAATATTGTATTCTGTTTTTCATCACCACCTTTAATAGACGATAATGAGAATGGTTTTAAGTGATAAATATGATGTTTAGAAAATTATTACAATTTTTTAGGAAACATGGGAGTCTATTAATAATATGATCAATAAACAATTATTGTAAATTCTACCATTTAAAATGATCATAGTAAGATGGAAAAACAATCTATTCATACAATGTAATAGTATTATATATATTGCATCTTAATTTACATATCATAAATTTTAATTTATCAATTTAATAAAAACGTAAAAAATATCATAATGTGTCAGTAACTGAAATAACAGAGCTCTATCCACAACTACCCCAAACACACCTCCATAGTCCAGGGGCAAGAGATAAGTGTTTAAAGGTGTAACTAATATGGGAGTCCTTTTCCTAATTAACATCTATGCACACACTCGAACATACCAATGAAAAAGTGAAGAGTAATAATATATAATGATGAAACATTTAGAGTAATAACTATACATCAAATACCACTATGGAATACAAAGGGTATGACAGTATAAAAATAAAAGTAAAGGGAAAAATACATTCCATGCCAGGAAGATATCACAACCTAAAAAACTGGAAAAGTACTGTGTTGAGAGAACATAGATCCAAATATCCTAGCCTTGATCACCATACACGTTACAATACAATAGGTATCCCTATGATCCTTTGTAATCACTGCGGACCAATATTTCATATGTATAAGACACAACATGTGTGTGAAAATCCATTACAGGGGTGAGTATATACATTCCCAGAAGGACACCCGAAAAGATGAAGGGGTATTATTAAGAACACAATAAGAATACAAATCATAACCCAAATCAAGAGTTTAAATAAACTAACGAAATTGATATATATATATATATATATATTATTAAAACATGAAGACCGAATGAGAGAGAAACGGGATCTGAATCTCATATCCTATCCCAGGAAAGAGTTTCAGTACATCAAATGGGTTCATCATTGATGACCAATATCTCAAACGTACCTCTATATAAGTAACCATGTGGGGGACCCACTCCTCCCCACTGTGTCACATAGTCGAGGGGGAATAATCTCTAAGAATAGGACCCATGACATTGTCTATTGGGGGGTTCCACTCTGTGTAAGAAGGACCCTCACCCAATCTGATTGGGGAGAAACACTCAGTGTAAGGAGCACTCACACCCTAACTATAAAGGGGATACCACTCAATAGATAGAGATACATCACCCTAATTCAATATGGGGAATGACTCAATAAATAGTGTACCTTCACCATAACACCATTGGGTGGTAAAGCTTAGTAGATATATGACTTATACCCAAACTCTATGGGGGGTACCACTTTGTATATATATGACATGTATGCTAATGTTGTGGGGGTACCACTTAGTAGATAGAGGGCATGCACCCTAACTCCATAGGGGGTAATAATTAGTAGATTGAATACCTACACCCCCTCGCCATAGGGGGTACCACCTAGTAGATAGAGGAATAACACCCTAACAACATTGAAGAAACCACTTAGTATATAGAGGACCTATACCCTAATACCTTTGGGGGGGGGGGTACAAATCAGCATATTGAGGACCCTCACCCAAAATCCATAGTGGAAACCAATCTAACAATATTTCCCGATCAGTTTAATCATCATTAACAAGATAAATAAGAATCCCACTCGAAACATCTATAATCATATCTCTAAAGCCACACTGAAGGACACCATCACGTTCTACATGGAAAAATACTCCAAATATGCTACTCATAGGAAACAATAAGATTACAAACTGAGATATGAGAGATAGAATGTTCCTCCAAAAGGGACAAGGGGTAAATGACATGTAAGGGGACATACATGACATGTGGTCCAGCTCCATTTCCTGGTTGTGTATGTACTGGTTCATGGCTCACTTCTCGTGTAAAACTACATGACATGTAGAGGGGCTACATGGAATGACTTAGCCACCAAGGGTCGTGACTCTAATCATGGTCATGTCCATATAACCTTTCTTGTGTATTTGTAATTTGGTATATGGTGTGTGTATGGTCATTTCCATACCTTTTTACTCCCGTACATGACATGTACTCTTTCACAGGGTCTTCCCATTTGCTCCACTACATGGCATGTCTACTTGGGGAGGGTCACATGGTTTGTGACCAAGTTACACAACATGTGCTCTGTAACATTTTTTAATACCCTAGGTCCATCGACCTAGGGGTACTAAACAGTGTGTCTTAATCAGTACACACACTATGTAGTCATATTTTTTATAAAAATTATGATCTACTTTATTCTTTCCATATTCATTCCCTTATATATGAATCTCACTTCCTGACGACCTGAAATTGGTGGAAAAGGTCTATGTTCATCATTTCCAGTGATTGTTTGGAAGGAAAATGTATTCTAATCATTCCTCGTGATTCCCAGATTCCTCATACACCTCCCATGTCATGAATTCATTCATCATGGATCACATATCCACAAAAAATAATCTACAACTCACAAATCCTCTGAATATATCCATGATTTGTCATTCTTTTGGTCACACTTCAATCCTCCATGAATATGGGTGTCCAACTAGGCTTGATCCCACCTGGAAACGTCTATCCAAGACCCCATAAGACAATTGTGGAAGAACATGAAGAATCATTGGAAACAATTAACAAGAAAAAAGGTGAAACAAACGTTCTATATACGTTATTGGACAATGGATATATATTTTTAGTATCAGGGTGAGAAAAACCAAATAATTTTTTTTAAATATGTTGTGTGAGAACATTTATTGGTTCAATTGGACAATATCAATGGAATTGTAAGATCAATCTCAATAGGATTAATCAATAGGGGAAAAATCCTTGAATTGATGTGTCATGTATCACATTGGATCATTAACCAATGAAGAACGTGTTCACTATCAACTTAGAGACGTCCTTTCATTCACTGCACCTCGATTCGTCTGGATATATATTTCTTCCACGATGTGATTTAGATTTTTCCAATATAGGGTGGAATAATTCCCTTCTTAATGGTCCTAGGTTTATGTATATAAAAACAGAGATTAATCATATGGATGAATTTATGGAGGGAATTTTTCATTTAATTTAAATAAATAATTCCATTATTTATTTAGTTATCAAAACACACCTGCCAATAGATGATTTTATCTAAACACCCCATACCAACCCATTTTAGGTCTTGCCTAAGGTAAACTTTGCATTTTAAATTCCACCATGATGTCAAATTTCTGACCTGAGATTTTGTTTAATAGTTATCCCATTTTATTTAATAAATAACACATATGTGAAATAAAATATATTTAATATTTTTATAAAATAAATTTTGGATATTCCATGCCTCAGAATCATATATCTTCTAAGCACCTATCTATGAAAATATTTCCAGTTATATTCCAACATCTTTCTAAGAACAATTAGGGTCTCTATGTTATTGCCTCATTCAATAATTTTTAACCATGAAAATAAATACTAAACAAATAGATTAGGGTACTAAGCCCACATATATCTCTCCTGCTCCTAGAATATCAGCAATATGATCATTTTCTGACAAAATACATGAAACATGGGGTTGGTCCATCCACACAGGTCCACTCCTATTGATCCTCTATCGCCATTGGGTTCTCCACAAAATTGGCTCTATCATCGATGTCTTGATCTCCCTGGTAAATCACATGTGTGGGTTCATCCACATATCTTCTCATCGTCAACATGTGGAATACATTGTGAACCCACTCTAACAATGGGGGTAGGATGATCTGGTAATCAACCACGGTAAACCTCTACCAGATCTTGATTCGCTCGATGAGCCTCAAGGATAGCTTTCCTCCATGATCGAATCTCTTCAATCCTCATCATGGGGACACTCTTGAAAAAATTTGGAATCCCTAATAAAACAACAATGGCCTATGAGGTTGATTTGAATATGATTTTTTCATGATATGGTCTATCCTCGCCCTCTTGTGGGTGACCTAGAAATTTACATAATTTTCTACAACATCTCTATCCCAATAATCGATGCATATCTAACTACTTTCTAGTGCAGGGGTGACCACTAGGGTCTCCCACATAGTGCCTTAGAAGTGGTCATGGTAATAGTAGAGTGGTAGATACTATTGTACACATACTATAATAAGGGTATGTGATCCCACCCAACTCTGGCTGAATTCTAGAATTCATGACTTCAACATATCCTTTAACACTTGGATACTGTGCTTGGTCTTCAAAATTGTCTAATGGTGAAAGGTTGTACAAATCCTAATTTGGGGAAAGATTTTCCCCAGTATTCCACTATATAACTACTATGTGAACCAGAAATCATGATCAAAGACAATAGTTGAGGGTTCCCCATTAATGCGAACAACCTCTCAAACATAAATCTATGTCAAACACTCCACTAAAGTCTGCTCATAAATTCAATGAAATGTACAAACATCAAAATTTGGTCAAATAACACCCAGATGATTTCATGAACCATTATTTTCCATGGAATACCTATCACAAACTCCATGGATATGATTTCCCATATCCCCTATGGGACCCCAAGGGCCTTCAAAAAAACAAGTCAAAATTAGGTTCTCATCATTCACCTACTAACAATTGATGCATTGATAGGTGAACTCAACCTTTATAGTTCTCATGAAATCCCACCAAAACTACCACTAAAGGTCTCTGTACATCTTCCCCAAATCAACGTGTACACAAGTAGTGAAATTTGTGGAACCCTCTCATCACAACCTCTCACATAAAATGTGGTACCACTATACTTCCCTAGAAAAGTTTGACATGGTTACCTCCATCATAAAATCCATTATTGAATCTCTTGAGAATATCTGGTCACCAATGTCCCCATTGTATATTTATCCTAACTAGGAAACCCACACATTCTGAAGGGGTAAAGGATTCAACACCATCTATATAAGAAAAGATGAACCCTCCACCTCAACCATGGTCAGTTGTAAGGAAGCCAACTACTCAGACACCCCATACACCAAACAAGCCCCAAAATTCTTACTAACGGAATATTCCACCACATTTCCCTTCCCATGAGTATAGAATATCTCAAAGTCATTGTCCTATAGTAACTCCAACTAGTGCCTCTATTTTAGTTTAACTATCTCTGTGTGAAGACATACCTGAGACTCTGATGGTTAGAGTGAAAAAACTCCCTACCAAAAGATATTACATCAACTCCCTTAGAGTCAAGACTACCAATTCCATCTCTAGTTTATTATTTAAAAAGTTCTTTTACTGGGGTCTCAACTACCTTTACCCATGTATGAAAACTGTTTATATTTACATCATCACACAACAAATCCCAGCTCGTAAGGAATCATAATACATTACTTTCTCTATTCCCTCCCTTAGTAGCCTCAAAATAGGGTCACTCATCAACTCCTTGAAGGTCCTATTGCGGCACTCATTCTGGGTAAATGGATTTCATTTCCCTATCTGACAGTTCAAATAGAATGAAATATTCGAGAATTCATGGAAAAACCTCATGTAGTACCCCACAAAGACAATAAAGCTTCGCTCCTATGATACGCTCTTAGGTGGATCAAAAGAAATCACTACATTGATATTCACTAGGTACACTATTGAACCATGATCAGAAATAACATTCCCCAAGAATTTAACCTCATGAATCCAAAACATTAACTTCATGATCTTACCATAAAGATGGTGCTCCATAAGAAAATCTTGGACCATCCTCAAAGGCTCTGCATTCCACTGTAATGATACAATGTATATGAGTATTTCGTCAATGAAGACATCCAAATTGGTCCATATACAGATATAAAATCTCTTTCATCAATGATTTAAATATTGTGGGGACATTCTTCACATCTAAGGGATTCAAAAGGAACTCATGTAGTCTATAGAGACATCAGAATGCCATCTTTAGAATATCTCCCTTTAGAACTATCAACTAGTGGTAGTCAGACCTGAGGTCGTTCCTCGAGAACAATATCACACCTCATAACAAGTAAAATAGTTCTTCAATCGTCGAAATTTGTAATTTTTTATCATTTAATGGTTTCTATGATGATAATACATAAAAATCCACAAGCTTCTATCCATCATTTCCTTGAAAAATACTATACTTGTCCAAGGGGAAGCACTGGGTCTGATAAAACCCTTCTCTCGAAGGACATAAATCTAAAACTATAGCTCCCAGCTCTCAGTAAGGGGAATCCAATATTCCACAAATGATAGGAGAGAATTCCTAGGGTGTAAGATGATTCAAAACTCTATCTCCCACCTCGAAGGTAGTCTTATCACATCCTCGGGGAAGACAACCAAAAAAAATACTAAATCAATGAAAGAATCTAGATGCCTAAAATCATGTTGTGCTAGGGGATACACTCACCAATGGATGGTTAATGGGATGAAGACTCTTGATTTAAAAACTCACTTGTCCCTCCCTAAGATCTCTCTCTCCCATTAAATATAATATCATTCCATCAGTGTGAATGCATGTGACTCAATTGTGGTGATAGTCCATCTGTTATCGAACCACGAACAACCAATTAATACGAAATATGACATCATGGGGTTCCATATTGAACACACAAATATTCCAGGAGAACCTCTCTCCACAAATTAACAGATCACACCACTGTCAAATAAAATATATACATTAATCATTCATTATAGGCACCTCAAGACAAATATGATTAGCAAAATTCCCGAATAGGAAGCTCCAACTCTCACAACATGAGTAAAGAGATGAAGGAGTGACTCAAATGAATTTATAATAATACTAAATGAAGAGTATAATAAACTCATATTATACCTCTAATCATCTCATATTCCACTAGGTCATATGCCATAATAGCCTACAACAGTCTGAAACCCCGACGTCTATCTCCATGATCCTGACATGGGCTGCCTATTGGTGATGGTGAAAGGATTTATTAGTCACTTCCACCACTTAAATCTCTTCCTACTAGATTTAAATATGATCCTCTATTAGCTCCACCTCCCTAGGGGGCCACCATGCATGTGCTTGGGATATCCATGATCACAACACTACCTCTACCATGGAATCCCATAAACTATCTTCCTTCCCTCCCATGAACATTTGGTCAGGAAATCATGATCCATTTGACCTCTACCATCACATTCATACAGCTTCCTATCTCTAGGATCCCTTAGTCCCCTGTGTGGTCTATGAGCCATAAGACCAGATGTCTGATTATAGTTATGGATAGGTCTCCTGCACCGAGATCCTTCTGACTGGCATCTGCTAGCTGTTATAGATGACCCATACCTAGAACACCCACTAACATCTAAAGCTTTGTAGAGTCCCTATAAAATTAATATCTCCATCACCAACTCCCACTCCATCACCCCGATATATGTTGGAATACACGAGGCTACAACATTGGCTTGGATATCTCTATGGACACCCTTATTAGACTTCCAAACCTAGAATTCTTCATCTCAAATCATGTTGTGGGAATAAAACATATGGTTTGTGACCCTCACAGCATACTCGGCCACTTTCATCCCTCTATACTACTACCTTAGAATCTCATGAATCTAAACTGAGTGAATGAATGATGGGTAGTACTATTCACACTACAACTACTAGAAGTCAGGCCATGAGATTGTCTATTCATCCTTCATTTGTGTAAGTAGACTCCACCAGAACCAATATCCTCTAGGGAAAAGGCTAGCTTCCAAGGAAGCCCCCAGATTGGTCAATTTTTTGAAAATTATAAGGAGGAGAATCACTATCTCTAACCAATACTCTAGTGAATGGGGATTTATCTACCACAGAATATTAGGGGCCTTTAGCGTTGGAACTCACGATGTTTTCATAGCCTGTGTGTATTCTAGGACTAATCCGCCAGTATGAAATGATTCTCAACAGTTATGTGTACTAATAACTTTCCACCTTGAGGAATATCCTGACATGGTAGCCCCAAAATTGAGGCCTCATCAATCATCAAATAATCATCATGATTTGGTACAAGTAACCTGGCAGGCTATCATCACATAGGCATCCTAAAAAATTAATCAAGACATAGCACTTTCAGATGAGAATATTGAAAAATGGGGACCTCACTCAATAAGTTAATTCTAAAGAATTGATCTTATATGATGCATGCACCATTGATTCCTATAACCAATGTATAAGAATATCGAGTCTAAATATAGGTAGTCAAGGTCTTGGTGAATGGATACATCATCCTATGCACCAACACTTGGTTCCCTACCATGAAATCAATACTAAAGACACATTAAAACTATTTACCTATATCTCAAACAAATCTCCACAATGGTACAACTCCAAACACCATCCCAACAATAGAA
The DNA here is from genome assembly GCA_963277665.1 of Viscum album. NCBI lineage: Eukaryota > Viridiplantae > Streptophyta > Magnoliopsida > Santalales > Viscaceae > Viscum > Viscum album. The sequence continues at coordinate 1,358,358,211 of OY728162.1, read as the reverse complement.
GACCCTCTGATAACAATCTTTCATGACCCGACCTAACAGGCCCCAAGATGTAACAACCCCAAGCCCACCTCCATAGGTCATGGGTTGATGACAAGAAAAAAGAATCATTAAAAATATTGGAAGACCATTTCTAATGTAAATGTATGCACAAAACCAACCATACCAATGTATAAGTGGTAAGAAATAAAATAAAACGAGGAACATATATGGTACTAATCATACATACATAACCACTAGAGAATATAAAGGGCATGAAAGTGTAAACTGAAATGTAAAGAAGAAAAATACATTCCCAACCAAGAAGATGTCCAATCCAAACAAAACATGAAAAGTAAACTGTTGAGAGAGTTTTAATTTTGGTATACAATCCCCATCCACATACATGGTCCAATACACAAGGTATCCATACGCTCCCCTGTAATCTCGGAAGACATGTCGTTTCTTATAAGACCAGACATGTGTGGGAAAATACCATGTGGGAAGAGTATATACATACCTATTTTGAAACCCAAAATGATTTAGGGGGAGCAGTAAGATACATTATAAGAATAAAAATCTCATCCCAAAGTAAAATAGTAACAAATCAAATGACCTGGATATCTGTGTGTGTGTGCTTAACACAAGAATTGAAAACAAGAGAGAAATGGGATTTCCAAATCATAGACCTGCACATGAAAGAGTGACAAAATTTTAAATGGGTCCATCAACGATGCCCAGTATCTCAAACAAATGTATATATAAGTAAATTTGTAGAGGCACCATGCCTTGCTACTGTGCCACATAGTCGAGGGGATACAATATCCAATAAGAGGACCTACACCCTAGTCCGTTAGCGGGTTTCAATTAGTGTAAGGAGGACCCACACCCTATCTGATAGGGTGTACCAATCATAGTAAAGAGGACTCACACCCTAATACTAGGGGGGGGGGGTACCACTCAATAGATAGAGTACCCACACCCTAACTCTATTGGGGGTAAAACCTAATAGATAAAGGGCCCTAACTCATATCACCATAGGGTGTACCACTCAATGGAAACATTATCCACACCCTAACACCATAGGGGGTATGACTCAATATATAGATGACCCACACCCTAACACGATGGGGGTACCACACATTAGATAATGGAAATTAACCGTAATGCAATAGGGGTACAACTTATTAGATAGAGGACCCATACCCTATCACCATGGGGGTGTACCACTTAGTAGATAGCAGACCCATGCCCTAATTCCATAGAGGGGTACCACTTAGTGGATAAATGACCCTCAATCAAACACCATAGTGGGTTACCACTCTAATGATCATGCCTGATCATTGTAATTGTTGGGTGCTACAAAAAGAAGCATCACACTTGGAACATCATTAATTATATCTCTAAATCCATAATGAAGTCCACTATAACTTTATACCTAAAAAACATAGGATATGATACTGCTGGTCAAAAATACGAGTACAAATGATTGAGATATGATTGTTAGAATGTTCCTCATATAGGGATAAGGGGGACATAAGGTGTAAGGGAATACACACGACATGTGGTCCTACATTACTTCTAGGTAGGGTTCTTGTTGGTATGTGGATCACTACTCATGTATAAATACAAAACAAATATATAGGGACTAAATAGCATTCCTTGATCGCCAGGGGTCCTAATTGTTCTCTTGGTCATGTCCATGTAACCATGCGCGTGTCTATGTACTTCAGTAAACAGCATGTGTCAGGTCATGCCCATGCTCGGGTAATATGACACATGGAGGGACCTCCTGCATAGGGTCCCACCTGTGTGCTCCACCAAATGGATTGTCTACCCAGGGAGGTTCACACAGCGTGTGACCTAGTCACATGATGTTGGATCCTCAAATTTTTCCAAAACCTTAGAGGCACCGCCACATGGGTATTATAGAGGGGGTGATTATCCTCATAAATGTCGTGTAGTCATGTTTTTATCATAAAGAAATATTTTCTTCGAAAATTTCATATCCATTCCCACCAGACCAAATAATACGTCCATTCCACTAGAAATTTGTGTAAAAGGCCTCTGAACATCATTTTCATTCATCAGGTAGGCCAAAAATGGATTTTATGTTGGTCCACTTGAAGCCAGTATGCCTACCATATAGTGACCCCGTATTTTTCGACATTCCTATTACATAATTTTGAATATAAAAAACATAATATTATTATAAAAATATTACCCATAGGTTTAGTGTCTTGGGAAAACTAGGACCATACATAACAATTACAACATCAAGCATAAACATTTATATAATTCCTTCTTCTCTAGCTTCTTATTGGGACTTAAAATTTCCATAGTACATGTTGTAAGAAGAAGATATAAATGAAAAGGGGTGAACTAATATAATAGTAAGAGGATATATAAGAACAATATAAAAATGGGTGAGCATAAACATAAAATAGTCAAAGGATCATGAACATTATAGGAATCATTAATAAGAGACTTGAAATGTGGTGATACATAAAAATGAAATATCAAGTATTAGTGGTTAACTACCACACATACGTGTGAAAAATGATAGAATATTGTTCACACATCCTTTCACATTAACTCATGATATTCTTCACTTTAACCAATGCATTTGAGCACTGTATAATCCTTTGAACACAATATTACATTGAAACATTCATATTGCGCTATATAATTCTGAATGCACCAGTCAGATCATTACATTATCATTTATCGTGCATGACACAATGAAAATATATCCAATATGAACATAACCAACCCATGGAAAGGAATGGGATTAATCTCATAAGAACACATTCATAAACATTGGCTTCCCAAAATTAAGTGGTAATAAAATACATGATACGATAACCATCAACCTTGAGTGAGAAGTAAAAGGTTTGTTTTGGAATGAAGTGTTATTTTTGAAAACCTTTTCTGAATTAAACTTTAGTAGAAAAAATTTATATCCTAGAAAGGGTAAGATAATGATGAAAAAATTATTTTTAACGACTGACCATACCAAAAATGGAGTGAAAGAGGGAGAACCCGAAGAAAAAATGTTAGGTTAGAGATATTCTCCTTACCTTGTATCTGAACACTTTTTCACATTAATGTATTGTATTTCCACATTAGATTAATTAATTAATAATTATACAACCTTTTTTAGATGAATATAGTGAATTATAGTTTCTTTATGTTTTTTATGGGCATTTGGATGAGTTATAGAGTTTAAATTTTTTTTTCGGGAATGTTCATTTTTTTGGTTTTCTTGAGTGGTTCACCTGTATTCATAAAGGAATGTTTGTGTAGAACATGTGTAAACATAGAAAAATCATATTTCATGTTATTAACGATATTATAGAAGTTTAAAATATATTATAATGAGTTATATTATATACCATGTGGATGAATAATTAGACAATACTTAAATTGTGATTGTTTGGGTTAATTTGAGAGTTTTTAACACAACGAACTTGTTTTGTTTAACAACTTGGTAATATGTACATAACTTAGTTCAAAGAAATAAAATAAGATATAATACATATATTACAATTTTTTCATCCACAATTTTTTTTCATGACCCGATCTAAAATCTGTAATGGAAATTGAAAACATGTCATTCTTAGAGATGATAAATTAACACCCCACGAACAATGTTCTCATTTATAAAAAAACAAGAGAAACGTTTGGATGATATAATATCCCATTAGTATCAAAAAATTACATTATGTTTATGATACTAGAGTTACCATAAAATTTTGATGAATATAGGTGGGGAGACATTAAGAATTAACTTGAAATTGAATGGAATTTAAAGGAAAGACAGAGAGAGAGAGAGGAATTACCACATAAATCCTCCACATGAGATCCTCCAGAAGAAGCTAGTCATGGTGTTTTGATGAGTCAAAAAGTTCTTAGACATGGGGTTGGGGATAAAGAAGATGTATGGATAGATGTTAGACAAGTATTGAATCTTGAGAGGTGTGACGAAATGATGGTGTGAAGGGTGGTATTTATAGTGGATGGGAGAAGGGATTTCTCAATATAAAATTCATTAATTTACTATTTCCCCACAAGAAAAGGCATAGTGAGTATTTCAGGACCTCAAATAGTAATTTTATAATTTGAACTAGAACCAATTAGGCATGTATCAGCATAACATCATTAATCACTCTGAAATTATCTTATTTAGCTTATTTTGTAAATTATGGTATTTCACTATTCATAAAAAATCCATATATTTCAGAAATATCCCTAAAATTCACCCCAACCATTTTTTTAAATTTAGAATCCAAAAATGAATTAAATTTTTCAAAAATAATTTTCTAAATTTGAATGATTTAATTTTTAATTAAAATCATAATTTAACCAAAAATATTAATTTTTTAAAATTAAAACTACTTTTATAATGCATTCAAAAATTTCGTTAGGTCTTATAGAATTATTTTAAAACAATAACACATAGATTTTTTAATTTATGAAAACATTTAAAAAAATTACATTTTATTTTAAATAAATTAATGATAATTAATTATTTATGACTTACAAAAATACCAATACATTTACTATTGTCAAATTGTCATTTATAAGATGCCTAAATTTTATTTAATAAATCATGGGAAAGGTTACTCTTATTTTGGACAATTTACTATTCATAAGGGTCATATTACTATTCATAAGTGTATATCACTATTCATAAGGGTATTTTTCTATTCACCGAAGAATATGTTTTCCCTATCTGACTCCAAATATCTTACTGATCACTACTATGTATGTCAGGATTTTCGAAATTCAAAACATAGAAGTGACAAATGTTATGTTTAATGATCACATAGTATTTAATATAATAATATATCATTGTGCTTACTAATGGTATTATACTATATGTCATAGTAATAATAAGGGAATTACATTGATAAAACATTGGGTCATTACATTATTCCCCCTTATGAAATTTCACCATTGAAATTTCACTTTACAAAAATTGGGGAGGGTACTTCTCCAACATCACATCCTCTGGCTCCCATGTTTCATCTTCAAACATATGGTTCCTCTATAACACATTCACAAGGTGGGTTGTCTTGTTTTATATAACCTTGTCTCTCTGGTCCAAAATCACTATTGTTTCCTCCTCGTAGGAGAAATCATCTTCCAGCTGCACCACTTCTGAGTTCAGTACCTGTGAGGGATCAGGTATAAACTTCATCAGAAGTGATATGTGAAACAATTAATTAATTTGATCCATATTTGGTGGAATTTAAAGCCTATATGACTCTAATTTTAAGTGATTAATGATATCAAAGGGGCTAATGTACCCTGGGTATAGCTTCCCTTTCCTTAAAAACCAGATAACTCTATTCCATGGTGATATTCGAAGGAAAAATTTATCTAAAAAATCGAACACCATGTCCCTTTGAGGGTTGTCAGCGTAGCTCTTTTTCGGACTCTAATAATCTATGATGTGTTTTTGGAATACTTGAACATTATCTGTTATCTCTTGCACATGATCGGATCCATGTATCTTTCTTTCTCTAACATCATCCCAACAGGTTAGAGTTCTACATCGCTCTACATATAGAGCTTCATATAGAGACATATGAATACTCTAGTGGAAGCTATTATATTATGAGAACTCAACCAATTAATGATGATGATACCATCCACCTTTGAATTCTGGAGAGCATGCTCTTAGGATATCTTCAAGCATCTAAACAGTCAATTCAGATTGGCCACAAGTTTGGGGGTGATAGGTCGTGCTGAAGTCAAATTAAGTACTCAAAGCATGTTGAGGACTCCCCCATAATTTAGATGTGAACCCTGGATCATGATCAGAGACAATTGAGAGTGGAACTACATGTAGTCTCACCACTTCCTTCACATATATCATTTGGAAGTTGTCCAAGAGAGAGGTCTTCTTGAATAGCGATAAAATGGGCTATCTCGGTGATTCGGTCAACCACAACCCATATCATATTATTTCCATTCGACGTCTTTGGGAGACCCATAACAAATTCCATAGTGACATTCTCCCATTTCCATATGGGTACAGGAAATTACTCCATCATCCCTCTGGACTTTTGTTTCTCTTCTATATCTTTATGACATACCATGCACCTTGATATAAATTCTTCAATATATTTCTTCATGTTATCCCACCAGATGTGTTCTCGGAGATCACGGTACGTCTTGGTACTCCTGGGATGGATACAAAATGTTGATCTATGTGCATTGTCCAATAGCTCCTTATTTATCCTGGGTGATGAAGGCATAAAAAGTCGTGTTCCAAACCAAATCACACCATCATCGTTGATATGGAAGTCCTATAGCTTCCCTTCCTTTAATTCATTCACCCTCTTTTGTATCTCCACATCATCCTTTTGTGCTTCCATAATCTTCTCTTAGATGAATGGTTGCGTAATCATTTGGGAAAGGTAGAATGTATCCCCTTCCCTTATGATTTCTAAATCCATCCTTTATATATCCTATTCTAGTCGGTGTATATGTCACACTTCTCACCATAAAGGTAATGTCACCATATTTTCAAGGAAAAAATCACAGCTTCCAACTCTAGATCACGAATCTGGTAGTTATTCTCAGGGATCTTCAATTTTCATGAGGCGTAGGCTATCACATTTACATTTTTAATGACTACGAAACCCAATCATTTATTTTAAGAATCGCTATATGTAACAAAATTCTCCACTTTTCTTTAGTGTTAGTACAACTGTAGCGATGGGCCTTCTCTTTACCTCCTTGAATCTTCCCTCACATTCATCTTTCCAGACATACATTACCCGTTTCCTTGTTAACTTAGTTAGCATGCTTCACAATTGTGAGAAATGTTTCAAAAAACGTCAATATTACCAAGATATTCCAAGATTTTTTTTTCAATGACACTAGAGGCCCTGGGCCATTTCTTAATCGCCATTTCTTATGAAGGGTCCATATAAATTACCTCACCTGAGATCACATGTCCCAAGAACGGGACTTTCTTTAACCAAAATTCACATTATCTAAACTTGGTGTAAAACTTATCCTTTCTCAATGAGCCAACACTAGTCTTATATGTTCTTCACATTCCTCCTTGCTCTTGAATTTGATGAGAATGTCACCAATAAAAGGTACCACAAATTTGTTGAGGTAAGGTCTAAAGACACAATTAATCAAATCCATGATGATTGCAGGGGAATTAGTAAGTCCAAAAGGCATCACCAGAAACTCATATTTCCCATAGGTTTTACGGTAGTTAGTCATCTGAATATTTTTCTTCTTCACATTTTGATGCAGATATCCAGAACAAAGATCCACCATTGAGATGTATGGAGATCCTCTTAAGTGATCAAACAAGTATTCAAACCTTGGAAGATGATATTTGTTCCTTATGGTGATCTTGTTTAGTTCCCAATAATTTATACACAACCGCATTGTTCTATCATTCTTTATTTTTTAAAGTTTGGGGATAAGTCCTCATTTATTATCTAAAGTGAAGAAAATACCTCTTTTAACTGGGTAGATGGAGACCCCTTAAATAGCCCAAAGTCCCAGTGGGCATTTAGCCCATTACATGGCCCGTATGCCCAAATATTTGACCAAAGGCCAATTCTATGAATAGTACTTCTATAGTACTCTGCCTACTACAGTTCTACCCAATATTCACCTCTGATACAGTACCCTACCACCGCTACATTTACTTGTCGCCTCTATAGTGCATGTCTTTCTTATAGTGTCACCGCCGCTACAGGGTGTATAAACCCTTTTTCCAGATGATCTTGTAGATAATACTTTAACTCGTCTAGTTTGATAGGAGAGATCCTATATTGACACATTGAGATAGGTGTAGATCCAGATATGAGTTCTGTTGGGAACTCTTCTGCATGATCTGGGGGAATTCTGGGTAACTCTAAGGGAAATACATCACCATATTCACTCACGTTGAGAATTCCCGCAAGGTTGGTACTATCCATTAAATCAACCATTTGGGTGTGGTATGCTTCTTCATAGAGAATAAACACCCACACCATTGAAGAATTTTTTAGAAGATATTCATGATCTTCATTGAATTTATAGAGGAGCATGGGATGGTTCAGAATCTAAAAAGATATTTCCTTTTCCCAATAGTCGATTTTTTCTCTATATAACAAGATCCAATTCATTCCCATTACAGTGTCAAATTCATCCAAGGGATGTATTATCAGATTCACTAGAAGAATCATCCCACATACACCAATATTAGAAGAATCAAACACTCAAGATTCAATGATTGTACCACTTGGTGTTTTTACAGATATCTCTACTTCAATGTTTCATGGATTTTATTATATAGTTCTAGAAAACATGAAATATATAATAGAATGCGTAGAACCATAATCAAATAAGAATTTTTCCATTATTTATTGAATAGTAAGTGTACCTTGTATGACTTTATTATCTTTCTCCATTTACACAATATTTATGGGATAATCCTTCCCTTGTTCTATCAGCTTTGGTGGCTGTTGACGCTGATTACCCTCTAAGACTCAAGATTTAGTGCACTATCTTGCATAGTTCCCTTGCTCCCTACAATTATAGCATCGAACCATGGGTGGTTCTCTCCATTCATCCACCACATTATCCTTCCTTTTCATGTATTTTAAACACCCTTGAGAATGGTGTCCTTCTATCCCACACTTAAATCACATCATTGTCCCTTTGAGGCACTTCCCAAGGTGCAACATCCCACATTTGTGGCATGTGGATTGTTGAGTTTCCTTCCCACCTTTGTCTTTTGATCCACCAGCTTGAATCTCCGTCCTTCACTTCTTATCACCATAACCATGGGACCATTCTCCAAAATCCATGTCCAATTTTGGAGTACATCGAACAAATTATTCGTAACACCCATATTCAAGAATTACAAGAGCCTTTTAAAGGTGTGGTTTTAATCCACTAAGGAATTTATCAATTTTCTTATCATGAATGATAACAAAATCCAAAGCATACCTTTCAAGACATATGAAATTTAATTATTAGGTTGTGATAGATTCCCCTTATTTTTTCTTGATCTCTATGAATTCTCTATTCACCTTCGTGCGAAGAGTTATTGGGAAATAATTGTTAAGAAACATTATCTTAATGTCTACCAATTCAATCTCTTCAATTTCCTCACTTTGCTTGGTGTTCTTAATAAAATCCAACCATTGAATGACCTCTCCGTCTAGACAATAAACAACTAGTTTTACCTTCTCCGTCTATGAACAGTGAAGTACATAAAATATTGTTTCCATAGAGTTTACTCACTGCACTGAAACTAGTGGATCAGAAGATCCACTAAATGTCAGTGGTCATTGCCTTATAAAAGACTCGATAGCCAATTTCACTCTATTTCGTAAAGGAGGATGTTCCCCATTATTATGGTTATTGTTCATAACCTGAGATAATTGGATAATAATCACCTTGATGTTTTGAACTCCACCTCCCAAATCATTTTGGATATCGTTTGGGAAATCGTGGCATTGGCCCTTAGACAAGTTGTTGGCCTGGTTTCTCCTGGTTCCCAATATTTTATAAAAACGAAAATTTTTAATCAAAACATAAGTCAATAATTCATGAACAAATTATTCATTTGAAAGATTTATACTAAGAGAAAAACATATGGTATCCCTATGTAAATATTCTTGTGTTCTTTTTTGTACTTAGTCTCATGCTAGAGGTTTTCTCTAGGGTTCACTAATCCTAATTCCCAAATTAACTAAACCATTAATTTGATACCAACTATAGTGACCCATCATTTTTATACAATAATATAACATAATTTTAAACATAAAAAACATAGTAGAATTAAGAAAAAAGGATTAATAGGTTTACTGTCTTGAGAAAACTAAAACAATACATAACAATTACGACATCAAGCATAAACATTTATTTAATTATTTCTTCTCTAGCTTCTTATTAGAATGTGACCTCTCCTTAGTACATGTAGTCACCTGAGGATATACATCAAAAGGGATGAGATAAAAGAAAATTAAGATAGTAGATAAGAACAATATAACAAGGGGTCGGCATAACCATAAAATAGGCAATAGATCATGAACATGATAGGAAGCATTAATAAGAGACTTGACATGTGGCAATGCATAAATATGAAATATCTTGTTTTAGTGGTTTTATACCACACATACATGTGAAAAAATATAGATTCTGGTTCACACATCATTCCACATTAACTCATGAGATTCATCACTTTACCCAAAGCATTGGAGCGCGGTATAATTCTGGGTGCACCCATCACATTGAAACATTCATATTGTGCTATATAATTCCGGGCGCACCCGTCACATCATAAAATTATAATTTATCATGCCTGGCACAATGAACATATATAAAAAATTAACATTTCAAACCCATGTAAAGGAATGGGGGTCATCTCATAATATCACATTTATAAACATTGGGTACCCAAAAATAAGGGGGAATAACATACTTGATACGATAACCATCAACCTTGAGTGAGAAGTAATATGTGTGTTTTTGAAAGTGGATTTTTTTGGAAAACATTTTTTTACCTATAACTTTGAATAAAACATGTGTATCATAGAAAAGTTACGATAATTATAAAAAAATGATATTTAAGGAGGGACCATACCAAAAATTGAGTGAAAGAGGGTGAACCCGAAGAAAGAATGCTGGGTTCAAGAGTTTGACTTTACCTTGTATCTGAACGCTTTTTTCACTTGAATATCCTATATAAATACATTAGATTAATTAATTAACAATTATAGAACCTTTTTTAAATGAATATGGTTCATTATGTTTTAATTATGTTATTTTTTGGGCATTTGGATGAGTTATAGAGTTTAAAAAATTGTTCGTGAAAGATCTTTTTTAGGGTTTTCTGGAGTTGTTCACTTGTATTCATAAATGAATGTTCATGTAGAACATGGGTAAACATACAGAACATATCTTTAATATTATTAATGATATTAGAGAAATTTAAATGATCTTATAATGAGTTATATTATATACCATTGGGTTGAACCGTTATATAAGAATTAAATGATAATTGTTTGGGTTAATTTGGGTTGTTTTTTGACCGAACTTGTTTTGGTTAATCATTTAGTAATATGTACAAATGTTAGTTATAGAATATGATATAGGATATAATAAAAATAATATAATATGTTTCATCCATTAAAATTGTTTCATGATTTGATCAGAAGGCTTTAATGGAAATTGAAAACATGTCATTCTTGAAGGTGATAAATTAATACCTCACGAACCACGTTCTCTTTTATAAACATATAAAGTAGAGAAGAAATTTTTTGGATGATATAATAACATATTAGTATCATATAATTATAGTATATGTAAGATACTCGAGTGAACATACTATTTTGATGAAGATGGGTGGGGAGAGATTGAGAAATGAATATTAAATTGAAAGGAATTTAAAGGAAAACGAGAGGGAGAGAAATTACCTCTTGAATCCTCCCTTTGAGATCCTCCTTAAGGAAGCTAGGCTTGGTATATTGATAATACCAGAAGTTATTTGACTGGGGGAGGGGATAGGGAAGATTTTTGGGTAGATATTAGGCATGTTTTGAAGCTTGAGAGGTGTGAGGAAATGACGGTGTGAAGGGTGGTATTTATTGAGAAGGGGAAAGGGGATTTCTCAATATCAAATTTATTAATTTATTATTTCCCCACAAGAAAAGGAATAGTGAGTCTTCCAAGACCAAGAATATTAATTTTATCATGTAAACCCAAACCAATTGGGATTATATCATTATAATATCATGTGTGAATCTATAATTAGCTTTTGTAGATTATTTTGTAAATTATTGTGTTTCACTGTTTATACAAAATTCATATATTTCCTAAAAATACCAAAAATTCACCCCAACCATTTTTAAACCTGTATAATCCAAAAATGTAGTCCATATTTCAAATTTGTTTTTCTAAATATGATTAATTTAATTTTTAATTATAATCATAATTTACTTGAAAAAAAAACAGTTTTTAAAATAAAATTGATTTTTAAATGCTTTCAATGATTATGTAAGGACTTATAAAATTATCATAAAAACATATGAAATAGATTAGTTAATTTATGAAAAAATTTTAAGAAAATACATTATTTTGTAAATTAATTAAATATAATTTATTATTTAGGACTTACAAAAATACTGATTCTTTTTTTATTTTCAATTTTTCAATTGTGACATGCCTAAATTTTATTTAATTATTCATGGGTAAGGTTACTATAATTATTAAATATTTTCTATTAATAATGGTCATATTACTATTCATAAGGGTAGGTTACTATTCATACGGGTAGGTAACTATTCACCAAAAAATATTTTTTTCATATTGGACTCCAAACATCTTACTGATCACAACCGGGCATGTCAGATTTTCAAAATTTAAAACATAGAAGTGGAATAATTATATTTAATGGTCACATAGAATTTATTATCATAATAATTCAATTTTCTTCCTAATGGAATTATATAATAAGTCATAATTATATTAACGGAATTCCATTGATAAAAATTTGGGTTGTTACATACCATGATGTGATTTATTTAAAATAAGATCCTATATCCACAAAAAAAATCTTATGAAACTCATAAATTCTCTGAATAAATTCTTGATTTTTCATTCTATTCATCGCATGATAATTCTTCATGAATTTTAGAGTACAATCCAGATCGATCTCACCCAAAAATGTCGAATAGAGACCCCAAATAGAAATTAGTTAAAAAACCTGAAAAATCATTGTGTTAAATTCACTATAACAATGCTCCCAAATTCGTTGTTCAAGTGTTCTTGTCCAATGAATATATAGTTTGGGATACATAGGGTGATAAAAACTAAATTAAAAATTTAAAAATTGACGTGTAGGAACATGAAGAGGCTCAATTAGCACCGATCAAAGAAATAGAAAGATCATTATAAAAAAGTTTAAACAATAGGGGTAAAATCCATGAATTTATGATTCCTACCTCAATTTGGATTGTTCTTCAACGAATAACACACACTTTTGATGAATGATATAAATTATTGTGTTCTTTGCACCTTGATTCATCTAAATTCAGAGTTTCATCGTTGTTTGATTCTGATTCACCAATGAATGGGTGAAAGTATTACCCTCTCAATGATCTGAGGGTTATGTGGCGAAACCTACTGATTCATTAGAATGAATATTTTATATAGGAAATTAGATCATTTAATTTAAATAAATAAATTATTTATTTATTTATTTAACTAAATATTTCCTCCAATGGCTTAGTTCATCTAAATGCCCTGTGCCAACCCATTTTAGGTTGTATCTAGGGTAATCATAACATTAAAGATTCAACTATAGTCTATTTTGTATAATCTATGATTATATTTAACATTTATCTGATTTTCCTTAATAAATCAGGAATGTGTGATATAAAATATATTTAATAATTTTATAAAATTAATTTTGGGCACTATGGACCTTGGAATCACACGTCATCTCAGTGTATAGCTCCAAACAAATTTCTAGACATATTTCAAAGTATTTCTATGAAAATATATGATCTCTAAATTATGTATCGTGATTAATCGTATTACAGCTAAATCACTCCACAATTATCCACTAATTATGGTATTTTCATGTTTGGGCTGGTCTAACCAATTACATGAACGAAGATAGAAAATGATATCATAGATAACTATGATAACTTGATTAACAATAACATATTATATAAAGACGTAAACTTGGATATCATTTGGGATTTTTAATATAACATTAATATTAAACTCATTAATTATGTTACCAAGGTGTATTTAGAAAAAAAACACTGAAACCTTCTCATTATTGATTTCATCTTTAAGGATCATAAAAAACTCTCATACAATAATATTCTAACAATATAAATGATTAAAAATAATTAATTCCAATACGTATTATGATATGGGAATGATGTAATTTTGTATAGTAATGAAAAAACAACAGCACTATTATGAAATAATGTGAGAATGATCAAGATTACTCCCAACCAATATTCAAAATATATAATAAAAAACTAATATAAAATTAGAGTTTAATTATAAATAATGTTTATAATAGGATATATACTTAAATAAGGTTCTAAAATAAGATATTAATATTTTTTTTTTGATATAATGTGGATTTGTTTGTTTTAGTGGAAGTCAAGAATTATGGTAAGGGGATCTTTGTCTAAAATTTAATTTCTTGGGGCATATTTCATATTGTGCCCCATGATATATTTGATTTGGTATAATTACTACCTAATAAATTTCTTTTAACATATTTATGTAATTCATGGGGTTTTAAGAGCCATATCATCTTATTTATTTAAATGGATTTTTATTCAAATTATACCAAAGTTTTAAGGGTTTTTGCAACTCAATATTTCATTATGGGAAATAATGTGTATTCACCACATGTTTCCTTTTTCTGGTGTATATATATTGTCCATGGAATTAATTTTTCATATTTTTTTATTAAATTTATTTAAAAATATACATTGAGATATAATTTCACAGGTTTTTTGATTCTAGAGATACTAAATCAATAAGGTATTTGAATAAATTAAATATCCTTTTATTCTATTGTAATGATTTCACATGTACATATGTCTTCCAAGATTGGATTATTATACCATTATAATATATTTAATTTTTATTTCTCATCCTATTTGGTGGTAAATGAACTTTTAATTTGAATAAGTTTACTAGATAAATTTATTTCTCAAAAATTATTTCATTGTTGAGAATAATTATCATCCTCTTTAAAGATGATTTCCCATAATTTTTCATATATTTTCTACCCTATAATTTTATCATTTATATTTAGAAATCATATTATATTATATATAATGTGATATTCATTTTTATGTTATTTATTTTTCAAGATTTATTTTTATTAACTCTTACTATGATCTGGGTTTTTGAAAAAATTATTTTAAAAATATTAAAAAGGCTCTCCTTTTATGATCATGTATTTTATCTTAAACTCCACATTTCCTTTAAAACACTTTATATAATTTTCAGGTCTCTATTTTTAGAGATCCATTTAAAAGTAAAATATTTCTAAAATTTCCCATCATTTTTCTAAATATGAATTTTGTATGTGACCTATAACCTCATCATTTAATAGTATGATGGAAGCATTATATAAATTAATGTTTTATAGTTTATCTCATCATATGATCATTCTTATTTAAGACACCTCTTCTACATGTTTTAAATTTGTTTTAAATATTATTTTAACTCTTTATGATTTTGGAATGAAAATTAAATATTATGTTATGTTCCAAAATTGAAAGGTTGATTCTAATAAATTAATTCTTTTTTTTAAAATAGATTTTAATGGATTTTATTTTTTAGAATAATTTTTTCATTATTTCAATGTCATCTAGATGAACTTTTACGAAAACTCCTTTCACATATAATTTTTTTTGTCAATTTTTCCATTTTAAAAGATAATTTTTATTATGTTCCAAGTATTTTACTTTAATAGAATCATTTTTTAGGAATTTTTAAAACTTGAAATATGGGTATTTCCACTAATGTTTCAAGTGATTAATCTAATGGTATTAAAATATTATTTTTCATATATATAAACAGCCTTTGAAATTAAATATGTTATATATGGATATATTTTTTATTTTAACATCCATCTTCATTCTCTTGAGGTTTACTAAATGCTTTAGGAATGTTTTTTCCCCAAACACATCTCTTTTACATAGGTAAATTATTAGATGTTTGATGTATGAATGTTTTAATGTTCATATGGAATGAATATGTAGGGATTATTAGTATTATTAATTTTAGGGTCTTATATATACCTATAATTCATGGGTTAAGTCTTTTTATCACATGAGATATAAATGTTGTTTGTGGGCATGATCGTGTTATGCTTTGTTCACAAGATGATGGATGGACCTAATTGAAAATAGCTTTGTTCACATGATGGTGTGTGGATATTATCACAAATATATTTTTCATGTGATTGTTCTTGGACATCATCAAATATAATGTTTTTCACATTATTTTTTATACATATGGTCCTATTTTATTATAAGATCGTACCAAATTCTTATTTTTATTAACCATGTTCATAATATTATGTTTTCTTATGTATATTATCTAGATATATTTTTATTTCATATGCCTATGATTATTATACATGGCTCATGTTAATTATCTCATAATCGTATTCCATGGTATTTGTTTTTTCAAGATTACATGAATTTACATAATGAATTTTGAAAAAACAATTATTGTTCTGTGTAAATTTTAATAAGATATTTCACCTCTATTAATATTTTATCATATTCTTGTGATCTAAACCTGGATGAAATATTGATGAATTTTTAAAATTACTGATCATTTGAGCTCTCCAATTTTTATGTTATCATTCAAAAGGTTATAAACATGAGTATAACATATAAGTGTTATAAATGAAAGTCTATTGGGGTTTGATTATAGAGAAACATTCAATGGTATCATAAAATAAGTCTCTTATGTAGTTGATACTCAATGATACTAAAACTTAAATTATTGGTATTTGTGTGTTTACTTGGGAGATGTAATGTTTTACTAATATACATGTTTTAAAAGAAATATATTATTATGTTGTGTGTTATTGTTGGAATTAGAGTATAGTTATGTTATTTTTTAGGATTGAATTGGTTAATTTTTGGGAATGGGATAAGATAACTTTAGTTAATACCAAAGGGATAAGTATAACTATTGGATAACTTCTTTATATTTTATTAGAGTTTTGAGTAGGTAGTTTTCCTTGATGTTTAAACATTATATAGATATTATTAAGTGGATATAGCCATGGAACAGTTGTATCTATTGGTATTCTACCTAAGAATGGCTTGTTGATCATTAACTCGATCTTCACTAGGTGATAAATGATTGGGCTTAAGACATCACACCTAGATTGAAATTCCTACGGTATATTATTTGGTTAATCAGATTTTTTTATTAACCGTAAGGAAGAATTTGAATTCGTATTTTGGGTATGGTTAGAAAACCTAATAGGATATATCTAATGAATAAAATAGATTAAAACCAATAAATTTATAAGTTAGGGTACATATTTCATTTACGATTTATTCATTTTAATTTAATAGTTTTCTATTTCATAAGGTTATTAGCTTAAGTGTTATTATAGTTAAATTCATTATTCATGTAGTAGATGAATATAGGGAAATCCATGTAAACAATGGATATGATGGTAAATATAGTGATGATCCAAAAGTGTAACCAAATGGGATTGATGTCAGTGTTGAAAATATTATGGTTACACTCATCCAACTATCTCAAAACCTGACTAACAACATGATTCTTCCAAACTCCCAAACAAACCAATGAAGACAAGTATGGAGTCTCATGGACGTTTTGGTGATGAATATGATGAATGAAAGATATTCCAATGTTTTTGTATAAAAAATGTTGGAAAAAGAATCCAAGGGAATGTCTCAATGGAAAAAGAAAAAGTTTCAAGTGTGAAATTGTTGGTTATTGAGGATGTGATAATTGAATATAGATGAAGAGGTAATCCAATATAATGGAAGGTGCCAAATTCCCCACTTCTAATCCATCCACACATAAATGCTTCAAGTTAAAGGAGCATCAAAATTATGAAAATTGATGCCCTATTCTAAGGTCTAATAAGGATTATAGGTACCTATAACCTCCAAGACCAAAGGGAACAAGGAAAATACTATCTAATATCAACTACTAATGTGGATAATTATATAGAGATATTCTATATATATAAAAATAATAAATTGATTCCATGTTTTAATTAATATATCTCATAAATATGGGCATTACCCAAGGACTGATAGGTTTGGTGTCTTAGAGACTAGCTATATAAACATCATATTTTACCACACTTATTAACTTTTTTCCACAGACATGGTCTTATATTCCTTATTCTATATATCATATATTATTTAATCATCTTCATAACCTAGGTAATTGAAACATAGTAAAGGTGTGAGCTCAAATTCATAGTAAGAGAAACTTATCAACTAGTCACAACTGTTAAATAAATAACATGAATGAAAACAAGAGAAAGGTATAAATGTTAAAAAATAGGATAAAGGGATCATAAATAAGAATTAAAAATCAATATTTATAATTCATTATAATTTAATATAAACATAATAGCCCAGAATGTTCATAAAAATCACGCCATAGAAGAATATAATGAAAATAAAAAACATCAAATCATAATAAAAAATGGGAAAATCATAAAAATAAAGAATATCATAAATAGTTTCCACAACATAGAAATAAATAATATATGTGGAAAAATTATCCAAAAAAATATAATGATAGATAAGAATATTATAGTGGATAAGGAATCACCACCTGATTTCCATGACATAGTGGAGCAGAGATCCCTACCTAATTTCCATAGTTGAGCGGGTATTCCTTACTCAATTCCCATAGTGGAGCGATCATTCATACTCAATTCTTATAGTTATCTTCTAATATAATAATCCTTAAAAAATTGGTTTTGGGTGATATAGTACACCACCAAAAATTAACCATATATTCGAGTTCCAATTAAAATAAAATCACTTATCCAATCATAAATAACACATATGATGAAATGGGTTCTATAACATTTCTAAATGGTATCACATAAAAACCATGATCTTATGATATAAAAAACATGATCATACAAATGTAATATTTAAAAAAGATAACATATAGGATTATTTATGAACCATTTCTTTATTGGAGAAAAATCTCCTAAAAATATAAGAGAAGTCATAAAAATAATTTCTATTAAAAAATGTTTCTTAATATTAGCTTTAAAAGAAATAATTTTGAAGTCACATTCCAAAATATGTTTTTTTAAATAAATTATAAAATAAATAAAACATAACTTCAAAAAAAATATATTCCTTGATTATAAAAAAATATATGTGAAAATTTTATGTTTAAGGGAATAATATAAGACTACTGTAAGAAAAATTCATTTAGATATTTTTAAATACCTTTCTTGGAAGTCTACATCGTTAAAAAGATAACAAAACCTTATTTAATGAATAAATGAAAATAAGAGGACAAATTGATATAAAAAAATTGTGTTTCCACTAAGGAATGAAGAATATTTGAGGGAATTAAAAAAATTATATGGGGAAAAATCCATTATAATCGATGGGATTTATTCTAGACAAAATTAAATTTTTTATGGAATATTATATTCATCAAGTAAAAATACTTCAGTGTGAAACATTATTTACTAATAAAATAATATTTAAATATAAAATAAAATAATTATATCATTATATAATTTCATCTTGAAATATTGTAATCAATGTGGAGTGATTTTGACTCATGAAAAAGATCTGAGTCAAGAAAACCCCATACCTTGATATCAGACAATCACTTTAGCTATTGAATCTTCTGTATGATAAAAATAACTATCACGGTCACATAATTAAAAAAAATCATATATATAATCTTTTATAATCCTAATTTATATGGATAAACTTGATTGATTTATTATTTTGGTATTTGAAACCTGAATATGGAAAATCAATGAATTATTTAAGAAGCGTGATGGGTATACAAAAGGATTTTGGAATAGGTTTAATGCGTAAAAAGGTAGTATCTCATTTATAAAAAAATAATTTGAAATTAAAATATTCAATATGAACATATATAAACAAAATTACATGTAAATAAAATTCCTTAATTTTTTTCAATGAATTGAAAAGAGGAGGGAGAGAATCAAGGATTGATTTTGGAACGATGAAGGCTATACCAAAGGGATTATGAGATGATCTTAATGAGATATAAGGGTAATATATAATAAATATGGAATCATTTATTCATTAAATTATATTTTATTAACACATTTAAGTCTATTAAAATGGAAATTAAATTGGTATATCACAAAATAAATATTGAATCAAAAGGAGGAGGAGAACCCTTACGTTTCCTAGTTGTTTCTTACAGATTGGTAGGAATACTAAATAACATAAGAACTATTTGGAAGATATTTATAAATGGATAGGGAAAAAATCATGATCAATTTATTTTTTGTAGTTATTTTTGAGGGAATGGGTGGGAGTGAGCTCTTTATATAGGTGGAAAAGAGGGGTGTTTTCATAAAAACTTCAGTTAGGTAAGGGGTAAGAATGGAATCACAAGGGTCTTAGGTGGGTTTACTGAGTTAAGTGAATTAGGTGGATAAATTTAAAATTTGGAATGTTTTTATGAATTTAATACCTAACAAATATTTCTAGAAGGTGTGTGTGACCTTTTAATTATAAACCTTTCTAGATACTTTATTTACCCATTTTGACCCTTATTAATCATGATTAAAATTTTCCATGGTACTAATTTTATTACTAAAAATATAATATGACACTAATTACTCAATTTTTATGTGATGAATCCAAATTAATGCTCTATTTATCTTAATTAAACTATAAAATACTATAAATTTAACTTTTAATTTAATAAATATAATTTGTAGTAAACCCAATTTTTATAGAATAATGATGTTTTAATTGTTAATTGTTCTTAAAATTTTTGAAAATTTATTACCAATTAAATTAGTTTTAATTTATTTATATGTATATATATTCATAATATTAGGTATTAATTGAAAACGGATCCCTTTAATTTAGAAATATGAAATATTTTGAAATTTATTATTCATTGAAAAATAATTGTTTTATCGCAATAACTGATATTTACCTCCATAACATAATTTTATGCCGAAAAATTGACTTTATTACTTAATTTGATCATGTTAATTAAAAATATGGAGTTCATTTTATCCAATTAAAATTTTCAAAGAGGAAAAATTGAATTTTAATATAATCCGGAATAATGTATAAAAACTATTTTAGGAAGAATATATCTTCTAATCCTGAAATGACATTTGTGTTATTATAACATTGTATATAATATTTATAAATTTTTTAATTCTATTGACACATGAAAATTTAATTGATATAATATAATAGTAAATTTTAATAATTTTATAAATGTAACATGGTTTTTCATTTTAGTTAAGTGTTGCATTCAATACAAGATACACACATGGTATTTAATTATGGAAAATTAATTAATAAAATTATGGGTGGTTTCAATTATAATAATTAATGAACACTTATCCTCCCATCTATATTTTTTTATGACTTATGGGATTCGAGACGAGTATATGTTGGATGTTTTTAAGGGGATTAAATCATCATCACAATGATTTTATTATTGAATAAAACATTTAGTTTTATTACTTCCTAACTTTATTTTTATAGAAATATTCCATATAAAATATATTATCCTTCAATTTTATAATTTTAATGTGATTTCATAAATGGATTGTTTCTCTCTAATTAGAGGAAAAACAATTTGGAATAAGGTAATCACATTTTATATCAACTTATGGAAGTCTATCAATGGAAGGATGGTTAGGAACACATTTTAGAAGTAAATTATATACTATGGATTATAATTCTAAATAATGATAGAATCATGGATAAAATTGTGGGAGAAAAACTCAATGTTTTGCGTAATCCTATTATAAGGAAAAAATATATGTTTCCTAATTTTGTATGGTATGTATCCCTCTTAAAATTGTATATTTAGTAATGTCTACATTTTAGATACCCTTAGATATTTTCTTTAGGCAGTAGTAAATAAAATTTTGAGTGCATAAATTATTTAAGGGGAGAATGTAACGACCTGATATTTTACTGTACGTTCTAATTAATTACGAAGAAAATAGAATAGTATGTTTCACATGCAACACTGAGGTCAAGTAAAATTAAGATATAGTTTATTGAGATAAAAATATGACTATTAACACCTATCCATCGAATTATTGGGTATTAATAATAGTAAATTAATATATATATATATATATATATATATCTTTATGTGTGTGTGTTTCATTTTATATAAATTTAATTAGATTTTTTGTGCTTCAAAATTTAATTTACTAAAAGTTTTATTTTTATATGGTGCACATTTTATTAGGAAAACTAAGTATGTTAATATTAAAAATACGACTTAAAAAAATACTTAATAATTAATTTAGTTTTTTAGTGTTTTAATGAATTAAAAATAAGAATGGATAATATTTAAAAAAATTTATTTTCCCATAAAATATATTTTTATTATATTTTATGATTTTATTTAAAGGTTTAATTATTAAATTATAGAACATGAATTTAAAAGGGAAATAATTTATAAATTCATAAAAAACAATTACCATAGTATATATTTTTAGGAATTTTCTGATGAAATTAATATTTAGATGAATTATTAAAAATAACCTTTCTAAAAATATAATGACTTTTATGAAATTATGATAATAAAAGTATGAAATAGAATTTTATGAAACCATTTTATATAAAAGATATGAATTTTAAAAGTTATTTTCAAATTTAAAAATTTTTATTTTATTTTACAAACCTATGTTTGGTATTTGATAACATAAGTTTCACTATTCTCTCAAATTACATTAAATATGTTATACATTTATTATTTTAAATCAATTTTTTATCTCTTTTATAAAGCGAAAATAATATTATGGATTTAAATAAATAATTATATGGACCAAATTATGTAATAAGAACATTTTGTTTTTAAGCATTGAAAAGTAATTGCTTATGTAAAAATTAGTTATTGTGGTAAAAGCCAAAAGGGACAAAAGGCCTAACAGAAGGGGTAAAAGGCCTAGAATGATATAAAATGTTTAAAATTGATCATTTTATGTATTTATAATACAAAATATTATATTAAATATAGTATTTTATAATTTTTAGTCTTCATGACATGTAAAACATGTGCTATCTTTTTATTTATGATGAAATATTACAAAAATGTCAAACTCACCTCTTATAAAAGATGACTCTCACAACCACTTAAAAACCAATCCAAAATTTTAATTTCATTCTAACATTTAAAATTATTTAATAATCTTATAATTTTATTTTAATTCCTTAATATTTTCGAAACAAGAGTATAGATTATGTACTTTATTTCTAAGGAGTCCTCTAAGGTAAATCTCATGTTCCCAATGTGAGTAATAGTCATTCCCAAAATTATTTTCCATTATATATTAATTTTACATGTTCAGTTTTCTCATTATTATATAATAGAAGTATAATTTCTATACATAATTGTATTATTCTAATATAATAATCATTAACTAAATTTCTCTTTTTTCCCTTAAGAAAAGTGAAAATATCATTTGTGTGCATGTGTGGGATATCGCCTCCATAATGAAACATGTTTCATTTTATTTAACCACATTAAAATTCTAGTTAAATGGAATAATATAATAAATAAACAATATTTTTATAACTTTTTTATGGTTCTAAATGAATAATCCATATTATACATAACTCACATTCTATGGAAAATGAAATCAACATCCATGCATATGTGCAGACTGTCACCTCCATATAATAGTGTATTCTATTTTTTATCACTTACTTTCATGGATGTTTATAATAATTTATTTAATATATAAATATATTATTTATAAAATTATTAGTATTATATTATGGAAAATTAGACAAACTATTAATAATATGAGAAACAATCAATTGTTTTAAATTGAACCGTCTAAAACTAGCGTACTAAGAGGGAAAAAAATACTATGTAAAAGTCTAGTTTGCACTATGTATTCTTATAATTATATTAAAATTTAATTTATCACTTTAATAAAACCACAAAATTTTCATTATTCCTTTGGAATAATGATATTACGACTAAATCACATCATAGTCGTCCAATGATTATGGTATGTTCATGTTTGGGATGGTCTAACCACCTACATGAACATTTGTATAAAATAATATCATGGAAAACTATGTGAACATAATTACTAAAAATAATTTATATAAATAGGTAAATATTGTTATTATTTTGGTTCTAAAATGGTAAAAATAATATTAAACTCATTAAATAAGATGCCAACTTCATTCATGAAAATTCATTAAAACATGCTCGTCGGTTATTTTATCATTAAGGATTCTAACAAAAAATATAATTGAATGAAAATTTTCAATTATAAATAATTATAAAGAATAAATAATTTTATAACATATGTTATTAGAGTTATGAACTTTAAGATAATAATGAATAGAAACACTGCTATTATGAAACTAGTTCAAAACGATCGAGATTACTCATAGATGATTTTGAAAATTAATAATAACTAACTAATATATATATAGATAATAATTATAAATGAAGTTTATAAAATGTTATAAATATGAATAAAGATATTAATTATGTGATTAATGAATTTATTTTTTAAATAATGGATATGAAGCACTTTAGTATAAGTCATAAATTAAGGTAAGGGGTTCTTTGTCTCAAATTTAATTTCGTAAGAAATATTTCATATTGTGCACCATGATATATTTGATATAGTGTGATTACTATATAATTAATTTTATTAAACATATTCATTTAATTTATGGGGTTTTGATATCCATATAATATTCATTCTTTAAATGGATTTGGATTCAATTGTTTGAAAGGTTTTAAGGATTCTTGCGTCACAATTTTACATCATTGAGATATCATGTGTATTCATGAGTTATTTAATTTTTATAGTGTATATATATTTTCCATTGATTTATTTTTTATTAATTTTTAGTTAAATATAATGGATTTAAAAATCCACCTTGAGATAACCTTTCATTAGTGTTTGATTCAAATGGTACTGAAGCCGTAAGGGATTTTGATAACTCAAATATCCATTCTATGACATATAATGTTTCTTCTTGAAATTATTTATTCCTAAATTGGTTTCTGCCACAAAATTATTTTATTTAATGGTATGTTATCTTCACCTCTAGTTGAAAATTTCCATTTAATTCAATTTTTTTCATTTATAAATTTCATTCCATAAAAGTTTATCATTTTTTAGAATAATTATTTTCCTCTTTAATGATGGTGTCCCATCATTTTTCATGTTTTCTTTTCCCTCCAATGTTATCATTTATATTTGGAATCTTAATTATGTGTTATCTCATGTTACCTTCATTTTCTCATTCACATATCTTCAAAAATAAGTCATATCATATTATCCCTCACTAAGATTTGGTTTATCAATAACTATTTTTTTAAATATTGAGAAGGTTTTCCTTTCATGATTGATTGAATTATCTTCAACTCTAAATTTCTTTTAAAAACTATTTAGACAGATTTTCTGGATTCATTATTGATTCTATTTTTTAAAAGGAAATTTTTAAAAAAAGTTCACCTCACTATTTTGAAAATGACTATTGAATGTGACCAAAAACCACTTCTTTTATGAATATTTAAAAAACCTTTAAAAATAATATTTTACAATTTATCTCACCATATGAATATTTTTCGTTATGAAGCGTAATTACCATGTTTTAAAATGGTTTTATAAATTATTCAAACAATAAATGATTTTTAAATAAAAATAAAATATTATTATATGTTCTAAAAATAAAAGTTTGTCAAAAAAATTTTATTTATTGATTTTAAGTTTGATTTTAAAGCCTTGTGTTTTAAATAATTAATTATTGGTGTTTTTATGACTTCTCAAATAATGTCTCTAAAAAATATTTATCTTCTAATTTTGTTTCTAAAAGAATTTTTTAGGATATTTTTTATTCTATTCAAATTATTTAATTTTGTTAACAAAATTATGTAGTTTTAAAAATGTTCAGGGTGGTATTTCCTCTCATTTTTCATGTCATATATCAAAATATATTAAAATTTTATTTCCAATATATTTAAACAACTTTTCTTTTACTTATGTAACACTGGGGTTATTTTTTATGAATCCATATATCATATTTCGATTGATATTATATGAAAATTTCTAGAAGTTGATTTTTATGAAACCCATATCTTTTCTATATATTAATTATGTGATTTTTGAAGTATGATTTTTTTCCGGTATTGATGAAATAAATATTTATTGATGATTATTATTATGAATATTGGGGTCATATATAGTCTTCTAATGAATTATTAAGACTTTAAATCTCATGAGATAATATTGTGTGTTGACATGATTTTATTCTTTTCCCACATAATATAGCATGGACATGATAATAAATAGGATTGTTCACATGATAATATGTGGACATGATATCATATATCATCGTGTACGTGATCATTCATGCACATTATCATGTTTTTCATTGTTTTAAACAATGTTCCTAAACATTATTTCAGTAACAACCTTATATTTTAAATGAATATTATGTTCGATAACATACATGACACACAACATCGAGCTTTAATAAATATGAAATATTATTATTGAAATATGACAGTTATAGAATATCCATTGAATTGGAGGGTATACATAGTATGAACAGAAATATGATAGCTATATATATATATATATAAAGTTCTAACTTGATTAAAGTTAATTTATAAATTATTATGAAATAAATTGTCAGTTTTTAGTTGTTATTTTATTATTCAAATATAGATTTTCTTCAAAAATGTTTTTTATTGTTTTGCGAGGGAATTTTATAATTAATTTATGTATATTTTATAAATTTTATTTTATAAAAACTATATTATTTTTACATTCATCATATCAATATTATATTAGGGTGACTGTTTTGGATTTTTCTAAAACATTTGATTTTTGTGAATAGTAAAAAATACACATTTGTTTAAAAACCTAGTTTATTTTCATTAATATTTATAATTATTATTTTAATTTTATATAAAAGTATCCTAAGTGTTATTTAATTACATATAATTTAATTAGTTACATTTTATAGATCACTACATCTAATTTTTTTTATAAATTCAGTAATGAGCATGAAAATGCATTTCTCTTAAATTTATTTTCCATTTTGTTTTATGAAATAATATTAAAATTGATTTTTGACATTTATATGAATTTAATATAGAAAAATGGATCAAATATTTGGAATAATATGGTCCAAATTTGGTATAGAATTCCCTATTTATGTTTGGTCATAATGAATTGTAACTGTAGTAAATATTTGTGACCTCGGTAAGGTTAAATTGAGAAATTAAAGTAAAAAATAA
The DNA here is from genome assembly GCA_963277665.1 of Viscum album. Lineage (NCBI taxonomy): Eukaryota > Viridiplantae > Streptophyta > Magnoliopsida > Santalales > Viscaceae > Viscum > Viscum album. The sequence goes on along the minus strand of OY728162.1, from coordinate 1,358,331,196 downwards.
CATAATAAGGACTAAAAATAAAATTAACACTTGAATTTTATCTATTATATGAGTGGTATCTTTCCGTACGCATAAATTATTCTTATTTATGTCAATTTTTTTTCCATTTTTCTTTGAAAATAACTTATATATAATTTTATTTAAAGAAAAATATAAAATGTCACACCATTCATTTTAAATTTAAATTAAATGTCCAAATTTGGATTAAAATAAGTTCTAAATAAATATTAGACATTATATTGATAATAACTAAAAAAATTAAAGTAGTAAAAATTTAAAGTTAAATGATTTTAAAAACATAAAAAATAACATTTGGTTTCATAAATTGTGGGTTTAAATAAATTTTATGGATAATAATAATGTATAATTTATTTTCAATGAGATTATATTTTACTTCCCTGCCTGTATTAATATGTTAAAATCCAACATTTGCGAATTGTTATTAAAATTACATTAATGATATTTTATGTCATGTAATATTTTTATGAAATAATTTAAAAAACATAAAATTATTTAAATGAGATATGTAGGATTATAAATGGTCATAATTTATTGTATTTTTCATTTAAGATCCAAATTTTAATGTAGAAATATATTTACAACCCTTATATATTAAAACGTTTGTATCACAGTTAAGGTTAAAAACGGTTAACAAAAGGTATAATCCAAAATATAATGTTTAAAATGATATATAAACATTTTAAAATTTTCATTTATGATTATATAAATACCATATACCCTTTTTATTTTACTCCTTGTTATTTTGGAACTATTTTATATGAGTTATACAAATATTATATTATAGTATTTCATGTGTTTCCAAAAGTTCCCCCACCCTCACATATAAAAGACACACCATGTGCTCTCTTATTTCCACATAAAGAGGCTCTTAAATTAGAAAATTTCTACAAAAATACCTTCCAAACATCCCTTCCCATATACTATAGTTTTTAGTTTGGACATAATACCAACCATAAATGGATTTAAGTTTAATGAAATGGAGGTTATCTGAAGAAGATGTATAACTTTTAACCAAATGATTTAGTTTTATTTCTTCTTCTACCTATTTCAAATATTATTAAAAAACTATGATAAAAATATGATTGGATTACATATAATAAGATGTTATTATCTTTTTGAAATAACATTTATCCATCTCTTCTTCCACTAAATGGGAAACAAACCCATCATTCGTTTTTAGGGTGGACTACCACCTCAAGAACTAATGTAATTCATTTTCCATCATCGGATCTCACGGTTTGTTATAATGATGGATTAAATAAATATATATATATGATATTAATTACAAAGTTATAATTATAAAAATATAATATATAATATATTTTATTATTTTTCCATCTATTGTAAAATGATAACATCGTTTGTGCATACGCGTGGATTACCACCTCCGTGAAGCAATGTGATACATTTTTCATCACCATATAACATGGATAGTATATAAAAATAATTTAAAGATATAATATAATATTTATTATATATTTATCATTATTTAATGATAAAATAATACTTTCCTTCTTCCTCTTATGTCTGTTGTAAAATAGAAATGTCAGTCAAGTGTACATACAACCAACCATCTCAATTATTGTAATGTATTTCATTTTTCACAGTTATAATTCTTGTTTGGTTTTAAAATTATAATTAATTTAAAAATTGATAAATATTTCATGATTATTATTATTAATATTATATAAGAAATATACATTTTCCAATGGTCAACATACTAAAGTCATTTCATGTTATGAACTGAACATCATCTAAACACCCAATGTGGACTTACCAGAAAAGCATAGCCAGAGGCAGAACCCATGACCATTTTATAAAACAAATAAAATATCAGGAAAGAAAAATCACAAACCCAACACAATAATTACATATCTTAAAAGTCACAACCATCACCACCTTCGTGATAAAAGGATTCTTTTGCAGTCGTAGATTCCCACTCCGAACTTTCATAATGCTTCAGAACATTAGCGTAATTCCTTCTCAGATTCAACCGCTCCTATGGGTGAAACTCTGTAGAAGATTGCATATTCCTGAATTTATATCTGGTAGACATTGTTTTCGGAAAATGTGAATACTCTTTCCTCATATTTCCTCTCAGTAAAGAAATCATATTTTCCAGGTCCACCATTAGCATTTTGTTCCCCCTTTGGAAAATATCATTGTTTGATGGCTTATCCATGTACCCATTGTTCTCTTTATCACTATCAGTAAGATCCCCCCATTTTACATGGATCTACATCTCTTGATACTTCCCAAACTTGTCACGCTGAAACTGAATATTCGAATCAATCATAGCCAAATAGTGGGGGTGCTCTACGACTTCCTGATCAGCATTTATCCCATCATTACGCGCGGCATCATCCTCATGTGACTCATTCTTCATATTTTCAATGCCATATAATGGATCCATCTCATCCATAGTCACATTCCCTAATCCATTAAATCGATTCCTCGTGGGTATTGTAATCATGACACCATTATCAGCATTGCCCTTACCACTGCAGCTGCCGGCAAAATCCTCTGGAACTCCCACAATTTTACTATCTTTACAACCTATAGAAACCAGAACCTCCACTGCAAGAGACTGCCTGTGGTCCAAACCATGCCTTCCCATAGTCACAACACCACTACTTCTCCCCGTCCTCTGAGTAACCACACCAACATCAGTCCGACCGATGCCAACAGAAGTGAGCTCCTACAGGGAAGAGACCTCTGGCTCCTTCTGAAGGTCTGTAGTTAGAAATTCATCTGAAGGAATTGCCACACCACCACCATCAGCACCCTCAGGATCAATTTCCTTCATATCATTCCTGTTATTCATATCCTTCCTAAGAAGATTAAACCCATCTGACACCAATGTATTTGAAGTAAATCAGGCAGATTTTTCAACAGTCATTGTATCTCGGGGCCCCAAACTCTTTGTCATGCCAACCACAGCAGACCTCTGGTTCTCTATCCTCATGCTCAGACCTGGTGGCATGCTTCTCGTGATTCTAGTATGACATCTCAAACATCAGTGCCCCAATCTCTTCCAGTTTGAGCAATAATCAATCCAGGATTCGTAAGCAACAACTTGCTTCCATTTGAATTAGTCCCCTAGTGAGATCCAAACCCATTCCACCAAAGTTCTAGAAATTTCCACTTCAACACTGCACCGAGGATTTATCGGATGGCTCAAAGTATATGTATGCACATCAGAGCATAAGAAACAACCTACCATGTTCCCAATCATACAAAATATTTCTGGATTTTGAAAGGGTAAGGGAAGGTGAGGGAAACATACCCAAATCAGAATAGAAGTGGGATCACGGTTCATACAAAAGTCAATCATCCATCAAAAGAGAAAAAAATTGCAATGGTTGCATCCTCGAGGAGCACTGGGCCGTGCACGAACCAAATCTTCATCAGAAGCGAATATGATCATGAAATTATGATTATCAAGAAGACCAATAAATGCGCAATCTCTCAAGTCCTATTTACCAAAGACAAAATGATAAAAATCATCTGCTAACGGCCTTCGGGAGTAGAAATTAGCCACCAGGTTCATACAAAGGTACCTCTTTGCTTCAGAGAACTCTGAGACCAAGATCAGAAGATGAGGATTTCCAAGATGAAGATCAGGCACCTTCGACCCAAAGTCGACTTAACAGATTAGGTCATTAAATGTGTAATTAAATAAAATAAAATAAATTGTTTAAAGATAAGGTTTTAAAATGTTAATTTTCTGTAATAAATAATATAATTGGTATAATTTTATTATATAAGAGATAACTGACATACGTAGAAAGCATGGACATAACATAAGGGATTGAATCTCAATTCCCTCTATTGAGGAATGTTTTAATATTATGTGCCAAAATGATTTTATATTTTGTATATACTGATGGATTAAAAGTTGTGGCATTAATCCTTACTAATTCATGTTATTTTAAGTTACAATTCATGTTTAAATATCAAAGGGGTTACATTTGAAAGTTACTAAAAAGATATGTTTTTTCAAAATTGGAATTTGATTCCCATGATTCTAATTGGTATGGGAATTATATTTCAATCACATTTTAATCAGTATTTTTTATGCTTCAATTTACATTGAGTAAACTATTTGATGCTTATTTTTTACTGATTTCAACTTTATTCCCCTATTTATGTTCCTATATTTTTTATTTTTTAGATTGATTTTTCTCTTTTTTTCTTAAAATAATTCAAAATATTTTTAAGAAAAGTATTACATAATTATCCTCTATTAGTCAGAAAATAATTTTCTCCCATATCCATGTTTTAAAAAATGTATCCTATAGTTTCATTACAATTATTGAATGAATTTTTAAATTAATTTTTACTTATGTTTTAAATTTTATAAAATGGATTAAAAATAATCTTCATATCATTTTCTAAATAAGGTACTTTTTACCAATGGACTGAATAGAGTCTTTGTTTTAAAAAAGATTTCATTTCCTAATATTTTATAAATTTTTAGTTTTTAAAAGTTATTTTAAAAGGGGAAAGGGCACATTCCTCAAGAATGTTTTTAATGGTCTATTAATGGTATCTGTTCCTCAAATACATCAACCAATGATGTTAGAAGTACTCCCCTGGGGATATATTGTAATGATTCCATCCTTATTATTTCTATAGTTGGATTATTATTGTTTAAAATATATTTTCCGGGAACCCATTTCTATTCTATGGTTAAATAAACCTATGAAAAAATAGTTTTCATTCTATTGAAAACCAAAATATTTATTGTGTTATGATTATGCTATGGTTCTTGGACATTATTTATGATGACAGGTGATCCCAATATTTCTCATCATTAAGGGTGATCCTGATATAGCCCTCCATTTCATTGGGTAATAGGGAATAATTAACTAATTATAGGTTTCCCCAAAGATTTTTTAGAATTTACGAGGTAGGTTATTCTATTTTTTAAGAGTGATTGTAAGAGTTATTTGAAAATTATTTTCCATGTTATCAATATATTTTCTTTATGATTATATCATGTTATATTGTATCATTTTCATAAGGATTTTTTTTTCACATGGTTCGTAATTGTAGAATTATATTAATATTTTCCTATATTAAATCATTATACCATGTTTCATTATTTATGATAAATTTATTGAGCGGTATTAATTCTCATATATAATTCTCATAAATTATAATTTTTTTATCATACCCTTATGATCATCTTATCCTCACTAATAAAATTAAATTGTTAATTCTTATATTTAACCATACTGATCATTTGAGCTAATCCTTATTGTGTTTTCCTTTTCCCTTGGTTTTGATGAATTCTGTTAAATGATTTTTTTTATAGAAAGGTTTCATGTGTGAAGTAATTTGTGGATGATTTTTATGATTTAATATATGACAGTAAAAGCAAGGTATAGTGGAAAAAATCTACATTTTATTTCATGGTTATTGTTTTGTAATAGTTTTTAGAAGTTCTCTAAAACTCTAAACCTAAAAGGTCCATGGGTATGTAAGTGATCAAATATTTTCATTCGATATTGAATGTTTTATATGTTCAAATTTGGTCACATTTTTGGGCATCAAGTGAGAAATATAGAGATTATGTTTTAAGAAATATATTATGTGAGTGTGAATCAGGGATTATTATAATTGGTATCATATGGAAGGTTTACATAAATTTGGATATTAAGATTTTTTTTCTTGTGATATTAAATTAATAATTTCATCATGGTTTTATAAGTTTAAAAGCATAGAAATCCTTTTTTATAATTTAAATGGAGGTATTTTGAGATTAATAATTATATTTTGGGACATGTTTACTTCGGTTGAGGTATATAGTGGCTAAGGTTTAACATGAGGTATTAGTTTGGAAGAACGATATTAAATATTTTGGGGGTATAAGATGAATGATATGATATAACAATAGAGGAAAAAACATTAATTTATTGTGTGGACGTTTAGGTTATTTGTGTTTTATGATATTTAATTATGGAATGATATATGTTAAAACTTTTGTGTTATTAATGAAATTTTTTGGTGAAAAGTATTATTTCTTCATATGAAGGTTTATTCATTTTTTATTTTATCCTACCTTATGCTAAACATTTACATTTCAGTAAATATTTAAAGATAGTAGGAATATATTGTATCATATTATAGTTTTTCTGATCCATTATAAGTTGATTTTAGTTCGCCATTCATTAAAAAATTATATTTAATACTCACCATTTAGAGAAATAGATGATATTTTGGTGTTAATAGATTTATGGATGAAATTATACATGTAAATTAAGTATATTTTATTATGTTCTCTCTGTGTATGGTAAATGAATTCCTCAACTCTTGGAAAATGATTTTGAAATTAAACTTTTATCTAATTATATTCATTTCTGATGAATATATGGTCATTTTCAAAACTCATTGATGAATGGTTTTGTATTCATTGACTTTCTCAAGATCATTTATTTTTATGTGATTAATGTTTTTTGTCACTCTTTATCGTTATTTGAAAGTTAAATTTTTTCTCCATGTCCATCATTTCACTTCAAACTAATGTTCACCTATATAGAAACCTAATTATGGGTTATTCCATATGACCTTCTCATTTCCCTTTCCCTCTTTTCAAGAGTAATTTTTATTAACCCTTTATACAATGTGGGTTTTAAAGAAAGGTATTTTAAAATTTAAAATCCTTGATTATCAAGATTAATTTCAAATTTCTTGGATTAAATTTAGGAAATGGGGGGGAATGTATCACCTTAATATATTAAAATAATGCTATGATTGATATAATATGGGACACAGATTACTAAAATTTAACAACCATGAAATATTATCATTTAACTATGATCATTATAACCTAGTTGTTAAAATGGTGGGTTTTAATATTATTAATCCCATTAGGCAATACATATATATATATATCCTACACAATAGAAATTTATTGATAAACTCTTAAGAAATAAGTACTCAATTCTCAATAATATCATTTTATGCTTCAGAAATGTTTTTAATTATTTTTTGTGAGGAAATATTATAATCAATTTATCAAACATTATAAATAATATAAGATAAAAATTATATATTTTTTAAAATCATCAACAAAAAATTATCTTTGGTTGAATTTTTATTATTTCTCTAAAAAGATTTATTTTCTAATGACTAGTGAAAATTCATATTATTTTCATTTATTTTCATTAAAAAATGTCATTATAATTTTAATTTGATATTAATGTAAAATAAATCTCATGTATTATATATAATTTAATAAATTACATTTTAATCATCATTATACCATATTTTGGTATAAGTTCATTTTTAGCTAAAAACTATTTTTTCTAAAAAAACCTTTTTTATTGTGTGTTACAAATTTATGATGAAATTGATTTCTACCACATCTTGGAATTAAATAATGAAAAATTAAACATTTTTTTATAATAAATACCATAATATTTAATAAATAATCCCCCTTTATTTTTTTCATTATGAATAGTAATCTTGGTAAATAGTTTTCCCATCAGTAAGGGTATGTCAGGTAATTAAGGTTAAAAATAATATGATGATGACTAAAAAGGGTCAAAAACATGACTTTAATATATTGTTTGAATGGAATTAAAATATTTTCATCCATTATTAAATTTAATGAATTTTATTTTTCATTAATGTCTAAAAAATGCATATATTATTTTATGTAAAGAAAAATAAAAAATGCCACTCTGTTACTTTTAAATTTTTATTATATGTTAACATAGGGATAAAAATAATTTGTGAAAAAATTATAAAAAATATAATTAAAAATGATTTAATTATTTTTATTTTTGTAATTTATTTTTAATTGTTAGTGAATAAATTAATACCTTAAATTATTATGCAATACATGTATGGTGTTTATTCAAGCAGTAGAAAACTAAATTAAAATGATTTTCATAATATATAATGTAATTTTTTTTATTAATTATCACTTCAAATGAATGTTATGCATAAAAATAATTTATAATTTATATTTCGGAATTTTATATTATATTTCTATAACTATCTTGATGTTTTTAAAGTCAAAATATATAAATATTTCTTAAAATGACATTAGTGATATTTTTTTATATAATATTTTTCAAATTTTTTTAAAAAAATAATAATAATAATTTAAAATATGATGATTAGGATGATAAATTGCCATACAGTTTATCCCTTTTCCATTTATGGTCCAATGTTTAACTTATATGTAAATTTATAACCCTAATATATTAAAAAAATTCATTATCACGATTAAGGTTAAAAATTGTTAATCGATGGGTTAGTTCTAAATATAATGTTTAAAATGTTATCTAAACCAATAATTAATTTATTTTATAATTATATTAAGACTATATCCTTATTATATTCTAATACATGTCATTTTGGAATACTTTTACATGATTTAGACAGATATTATATAATAATATTTCACGTGATTTCAAAACTATCCCTCTCCTCACTAATAAAAGGATACCCCTTCTCCTCTCCTCTACACACTTAAAACAACTTTTATATATTTTAAAATAACATACCAAATTAATTCCAAAAATTCTGCTCCAAATACTACAAGTCTCATTTTATAAATAATACCAACCATTTAGTTATTAAAGATAAAATGAAAGGTGGTTGTCCGAAGAAGATTTATAGATTTTAAATGAATGTTTTAGTTTTATTTACTATTTTAACATCATAAAATATTATTCAACCAAGATAATATAACTTTAAAATTATCTTAAATATACTTAAATGTTATTATTTTTATGTAATAACATTTATCCATCTTTTCTTCGACGAAATAGGAAGTGAAACCATCATTTGTGTGTACGACAGACTACCACTTCGCGGACCAACTTAATTTGTTTTCCACCACCACCTCGGGTGGATTGTTATAATTATTTATCTAATATATAAATTATATTAATGTAATAATTTTAATTATATAAGAATAATATAGCATATTGTTTATTTACTTTCAATCCATTTAAAATTATAATGTTTATCGTGCGTACGTGTGGATTACAACATCCCCAAACTGATGTGATTCCTTTATCATCACCACATCACATGTGTGGTATATAAAAATTTATTTAAAGATGTAATATTATATTTATTATATAATAATCATTTTTGAAATATAATATAAAATTATCATCTTTTACTCATGTTCGTTGAGAAATAGAAATTTTACTCATGCGTACATATGGTCTATCATCTCCATGGTTGTCGACTAATTCAATTTTCATAACTGTCTTCCATGAATCGTATTAAAATAATAAAAATATATAAAAATAATAATTACACCACAATTAGTATTCCTTAGATAATTTGACAAAGATCCCTTATAACATGTTCAATATTCCAAAATCATTTTGAATATATGAACCAAACATCCTCAAAACACCCGATATCGAATTAACTGACTAGGTAATTAAATATGTCATTAAGATAAATGAAATAAATTTTTTATGGATAAGTTATAAAACTAATAAATGTTTTTAATAAATAAAATAAATGATATAATTTTGTTATACATGAATTCAAGGACATGAATAGAATTTCTAGACTCAAGGTAAGGGATTTCATATCAATTTCTCTACCATGGGGAATGTTTTAATGTTATAATACTAAATTATTTTATATGGTGTGTATACTGAGATTTTAAATGTTTTTAATGAATCCTTAATAATTTAAGAAATATTTTAGTTTCAATTCATGTTACTTCATCCAAGGGGTTTGATTCATAATTTCCCAAAGCTGTAAGGTGTTTTAACTCAATTCCCTTCACTAGGTTATGCGATTTCTTAATTATTTATATTATGTCAACATTATGTGTCAAAATGTATTTTATTTCTATTTTTGGTATTTAAACTAATTGTTTTTTTTGTAATAAATTAACTTACACACAATATCTCCATTGATTAATTCTCAATTCAATGATACAATATTCGAATGAGTTATTCGTCTAAAATTCCTTTTACATGGGACATATGTTTATGTAATGCACCTAACTTATTTTATGAGGTTCATATAATTCCAATTATAAATTTTATATCCTGAATCTTATTATTTTAATGTTATTTAAATTTTTATATTCATGTTATTTTTCATGGGGATTAGTATTCAAAAGTTACTATGTAGTATGAGGTTTTTGTTTCAATCTAATTTTATTCGTGATTATTTGTAGTTGAATTCCCATTGAGGAAATTAGATGTTCCTTATTTTATAAGCCAAATTCATTTTTATTCTCCTATGTATAATTAAGTCATTTTATGCTTAACTTCCATTTTTCTCTATTGGGTTCACAAAATGGTTTAGAAAATATTTTTAAGAAAATAAAAAATTATTTATCCACTTTTGATCAGAAAACATATTTATACCATATCCATGTTTTTTAAAATGTTTTAAAGATCATTTTTGGAATATTATTCAATGATTTTTTTAAGTCATTTTTACCTATATTTAAAATTTCAGAAATATGGTTTAAAAGATTCTTCAATTCATTTTCTATACAATATAATTTTACCAAAAGTTTTAATGTAATATTTACATAAAAAAATTATGGAATGAATGGAATTTCCCATTATCATGACTATTCAACCCTTCGAATCCTCCTTTAAAAGATTACATTGTAAATTTTTAAGTACCCGGCTGAAAAAATACATATTATAGATATTTTAAAATTATAAATCACTATATTTTCCCAAATATATTTTAGGTTTAGAGTTTTAGATAATTAGGAAAAACTCTTACAAGATAAAACCATACATTACATGTGAAAACTTATATACAGTATCAATTTTTCTGTTGAATAAAAGTATTTGAAATAAAACTTCATTTCCTTTCTGATAAATCTTAAACAAATTCTGTTGATCTCATCTTTTTATCTGCTCTTACTCAAACCCTATGAAAAACATTTTAAAAAATGGGATGAGAAAAAAAATCTCGATTAGGGTAATAAAATAAAGAAACCACTAGTCCAATGAACACCCAAAAAAATATTATCTTACAAACATAACAATTTCAACTAAAATGTAATAATCATTGTTTTTTAAGAAAAAAACATTTAGCTTACCATTTTAAAGAAATAACTTCCATGAAAAATAATAAGTTATCATAGAAAACTCTTATTGTTTTCTTAGGATATCATCATCATAAAAACCTTTAGAATAACCATTATAAATAAAAATAACTATATGGTATACTTCTTATATAATTATCTAAATAAAAAATCATTACCCAATGCATTGGATCAATATATGGGCGCACCCAATGCTGTAACAGGATCACCCAGGATATATAATGTGGATAAACCAATTATTAATAATTTCCAAGGACTATATCATTAGTAAAACCCATGGAAAACATTTAAAATCTTGTGAAAAACACTTCAAGATATCAAAACACTCATTTTGTAAAAATAAATTCTAAAGAATAAAAACCGTGCACCTAATAATGAAATAATTTTCATTGAAATAAACTATAAAAACCTATGAGTGAAAAATTAAAGCATAAAATTATCATAAATACATGAAATTTTATTCATTTCATATATGTTATAAAATAATCCTTTTGACTTTTATAAAAAGAAACATGAAAAGAATATTTTTATAAGAAATTCTCAAAAAAATATCATATCATAAATCAGAATAATTAAATATATATATTATCTTTAAATATAAATAAAACTTTTGTAAATAAAATATAAAATAATCATAAATTATTTCACACATAATTATAGCATGAAATAATTAATGAAGTTGAAGTTAACTCAAATAAAAGAAATTGAGTTAAGATTTCTCTTATCATGAGTTTGAATCATCGCGTACAATATTTATATTCCTAAATAATAAATTTAGGATAATTAGTTTAATTTATTGAAAAAAAATTTCATGTTTATTATTCCTTTTATACCACTTATTTCCATGTTATAATAATTACTTAATTATTTTAGTTTACGTCAGATGTTTTGGAGATATTTTGTACTTGAGTCCAAAATTACATTGGTATGATGTCTATAGTCAAAGTGGTCATTATTATATCATCTATAGAATAATAATCATAAAATAATTTTCAAATTTATACATCATTTATACTTTTAAATCCGTCCATCAAATATATACTTGATAAATGAACTACGTTACAATAATGGAGATGTTAAATCATACATATGCATAAGTAACAATTTTATTTTTCAATAATATCTATATAAATAAGATCAATACATTTTATTGTAATAAAATTGTCATAATATCATTAATATCTTATTAATCATTTAAATATACTTATATATAACATCCATGTGATGTGGTGATGAAAAACAAATCTCATAGCTTTGTGGAGGTGATAATTCACATGTACGAGTGAACAAAGATGTCATTTTTCTATTCATAGAAAGGTAAAAAATATAATGATAAATATTTAATTAATATAATATATAATCTTTAATTACATCATTATGATATGATGATGGAAAATTAATTATATCAGTTTGTGAGGCGGTAGTGCACTGTAACGCAAACGATAACTTCCTTTCACATTATAGGGATCTTGAGATAGATTTAGGGGATTATAATAACATTATAACATCTTGTTATATGGATGATAATGGAGTTATTATTTCATCTGGTTTGAAAAATATTTATAGTATTTTGAATAAGAAACAAAAAAGAAATAGTAAATTAAAAATTATACCTTTATTTTAGACAATCTCTAATACATAACACCTTACGACCACTAAGGTTGGTGTTCTGCCTAAAATAAAAGCTCCAGAATTTGGATAGGGGACATATTATTAGATTAGGGTATATATTATCAAAACCAATTATTTTTAAATTGTGAAAAAAATATGAAGATATTCTATTTTATAAGAGGGGGAGGGGAACTCTTGGAATATCATAAAATATTATATTCATATTAATTAATATCCTATTCTAAATGGATCAAAACATATTTATTTATAACATATAATGATTATGGGAATAAATAAAATCTTCTAATACAAATTATAAATGTTTTGAATATTTTCATACCCTAATATTTTGAATTTAACCCTTTAACTTGTACTGTGACATCATGGATTTTTTACTTTCTAAGGGTTAATATAGTTACTATTAATGGAAAAAGTATTCCAAAACTACTAATTTATTAAATTTTTAACCTTATAACAAAATATTATTAGAATATAATTTTTTTTTAAAATTTATATAATTTAATAAAATATTCTTTATTTTAAAATATCATTAATGTAATTTTTGACACTTTTCATCACTTTGACATTTACAAAAATCAATAAAAATAGATGAATTCGAATAAAATACTCTAAAACATCTATAAAATGTTAAATGAATCTATCAAATTTGATTATGGAATTAATTATAAAAAATTATAAATATCATAATTTTTTATATAATTTATTTGATATTTTCATTAATTAAAAAATTACTCTATTATCATTGTTCATGACTTTAAGGAAACTATTTATTCACAAAAAAATAAAAAATAAATTCCCATTATGAAACTAAATATTTATGATTTAATAATAATATTTATGGTATAAAATATCTTCTAGATTACCATATATTAAAAAAATTATACCTATTAAAAACATTAGTGTGACCAGTTTTTATTTTCTTATAATAAAATAATATAAGGGGATTAAAGTCATAAAAGTGTCTCCAAGTGGTCATAAATTCATCCCAATGATGATTTTTGTCAAACATAACACAAAAAATAAATTTATGACAATTTGTATTGTAATTTAACATTCTGTATCAAAATTATTTGTTTCCCTTAATTAAATGATTTACCTATAACCATTGTGATGAAAATTACTAAACATTCTATTCATATTGGATAAAAATAGTTGGGAAACATTTAAATAATATGTAATTTATTATTAAAAATATGGAATCAAATTTTCAAAATTATACTCACATAGTGGCTATAATTAATTGAAAATTATTCTCATAGATTGGGTAAGAAAGAAGGTTTTGAAAAAGAAATTGTTCAAAAGTTAGAAATATATTTATATCAAATTCAATATGATAAATATTAATATGACCTCTATTGGATAAATATATGTTTAATTTGTCTAATATTACTTTAAAACTAGTTTAAAATATAATTTAACATTATAAATTATTTAGATGAAATGTCTGTTTTTAATTAAAATGTAGTATTTTCCACTATTAATCAAAAAAATGAAACATATCATAAAAATAGAAAAATATCAACCAAATAAAATTTTTTTATTATGATTTCAAAACTAATTTTCATATATTAAAATATAACATAAAAAAGTTTAATAATTAAGATTTAAAAAACAAGGGCGCCATTAAATGTCTGAAAAACTACTTTTTAGAAAAATACATCTTTTGTATAAAATTGGATTTGTTTTTATCTAATGTCTAGACAAGATATAAGATTATTGTAAAACATTTAATTGAATATTATATATATATATATGTAATCATGTCCATACCCACCATTCTAATGACTAGGATATAACGGTAACATTTACATAAAAATATTTCAATGTTCCTTTAATCTCAATGTGGCGTATCTAGTACAATATCAAACACATTATTTCCTTTTTTAAAAATCAATATTTTACGTCCCCCCACCTAATAAATTTAAATATCAAAATTTTAACTAGGAATAAAAAATAAGGGTTTGACTTTTCAATGTACCTTTATAGAAACCCAACATTGAAAAAGGGTCAATAAAAATTTAATTTGAAAATAGAGAAAGGAAGTTAAGAAGGTTACCTAAGATTACACATCCCAGGATTACATATAGGAAAAAATTCACATGTATGTTAAAAATAACTATCATTTTCTAATGGAGTGTGATAGAGATAATGGTCATCATAAAGTGAATAATCTCAAAACTATAAATCTATACTGTGATAAAATGTCATTGATTTATTAATGAGAAAATTATAGCGATAACATTTTTGATTAAGGATAATTTCATAGTGTTTATGATTTATTTTAATACCTATAATAAGAACATAAGGAAAAATATACTTATTTTACATGTAGTGTTTCTTCCTTTATTCAATTTCCACCAAAAAATCATCATTTTTTTCAAATGATGAGAATTCAAGATGAATATTTCATATCTAAAGCACTAAAATCACCTTCTAGACAATAAAATATTCCAAATATCATTAACTATATATTTCTATTTTATTGAAAAATTATCTTCAACTAAAATTTTTATTATAAGATAATACAATTAATCAAAAATAATAAACCTTTATATGATGAAAATATACATCAATCTATAAAATTCAATAGTGACACAAAAAGTTCATCTTAGATCATTCGATAAATAGTTGTCCTTAAAATTCCTCAAAACAATTGTAGACTAAGATTTATAAAAATGTAATTGATTAGATATAAAATTATTCTAAGATAAATTTTAACATTTATCTACAAATAACACCAATTACTCATGAATTTTCATACCAAAATGTAATTTCCAGAATCATATAATCTCCAAGTATTCTAATCATTTACATAAATAAACCAAAGCAGCATAAATACATAATAAAATAAAAAAATACTCTAAAAATTTATTCATATTTCATTACAAAAATAAAATATCATATTATTATTTTTACCATAATTATTTAGAGTTCTCTAATTAGTGAAGTCCTTCTGAAATAACTTTAATCACTTAATCCCAAAAACATTTATCAATATCAGGGTTATCTATAAAACATATTTTCGAAAATAAAATTAATATTTATCTGTAGGATATTTTAAATAAAGAAAAAAATTCACATTAACCAAGGAATCACTTTGGCCAGTGGTAGGTGTTATAATCATTCTACCATTCGGTTATGGGATCAATTACCATAGCCTTGCCGGACGTGACGAGATGTCAGCAATCCTATGGGCTGTAATATTTCTAATACTATATTATTATGATCCTTAAAAATTAAAAATTAATAGAAACATCCCAAAAAGTATTCTTAATATGTTTTAACCTAAAATTCCATCACAAACCTTTCATTTTTCATCCCAAAATTTAATAACCCCTAATGAACTCAAAAAATGAATGTCTTAGTTGCCTTAAAATTTCTTGACATAAACCGTCAAATGGGATTCTATGACAGTAGATTTATGATCATAGTAAAAATTATTAAATTTTTTTGATATCTATAAATCTAATTAATACCACAAAAGAAAACATCCTAATCTCCAAATTTCCCTAAACCCTCATCTCATACCAACTGTATGGACCTGGCCTTAAAAATACATATTCTAGTTATTTTAAAAATATTAATCTCTTTCATTTCAAAAATAAATTTTTATTTTATAGTTTTATATATTTAGTAAAAACTATTATATAATAAACCGATACATTACAAGTTGATACTTCAATACTGTATCTATTTTTTTTCATAAAACCAAAGTATCTAAAATAAAACATGATTTATTTCAATGAAAAATTTCACAATTTTCTCCATTATCTCATCCTTATTTGTAATCATACATAAAGATTTTGAAAAATAATTTAAATCATAGTTTGAGAAAAAAAATATAAATAATGGATATAAAGGAAATGGAACCATTAGTGATGTGAAAGCACATAAAAAAATTTCTAAAAAAACATTACCTTTTCCCTAAAAGGGAATAATTATCATTTTTAAAACAAATGATATTTAGATTACAATTTTAAATCAAAAGTTTTCATATAAAATCTTAAGTCAACATAAAAAAATCATATAGTTTATTTGGCACATAATAATCATAAAACCCGTAAAATAATGCTTACAAATTGGAATAACCCTACGATCTACTTCCAATATATTTTTCTAGAGAACAAAATAATTACTCAGTGCATTGGAGCACTATATGGGCACACCCAAAGCTATAACGGGCTCACCCTTGAGAAAATATTTATCTCAAACCATCATAAATAATTCCCAAGGACCATATCATGAATAAAACCCTTTAAAAGTCTCTTATACCTATATGTAAAACACATCAATATATCAAAATATCATTTTTTGTAATAAAAATACTTTTAAAATCTAACAACAAACTGTATAATAATGAACCAATTTTCCTTGAAAATAACTATTAAAAATTTAATGGAAACAATAAACATTAATGTATCATGATTATGGGTAATTCATTTCATTTTTTATATGTTAAAAAACATTACATTTGGATTTTATAAAAAGAATCTTTAAAAAAAAATTTAAATTAAATTCCCTTAAATATATCATACAATTTATAGAAAATAATAGAATATGTGTATTATATTTAAATAAACATAAAAATAATATAAAAAAATTAAAATATAATTAAAAATCATTTCTCACATAATCTTAGTATTATATAATCAATGAAGTGTAAGTATCACTCAAAGAAAGGTAATTGAGTTAAGAATTCCCTTACCTTGAGTTCGACTCATGAAATGAAATCGTTATCTTTCTGAATAATCAAATAAGAAAAATAATTTAGTTTTTTGAAAATAATATTAAATTTTATTATTAATTTTTATTCCATATATTACCATGTTATAAATATTACTTATTTATTTAAGTTTACGCCAGATGTTTTGGTGATACTCAGTTCTTAAGTCCAAAATTACAATGGTATAATGTTTATAGTAAAAACATTCATTAGTATATTGTCTATATAATAACAATAATTACATAATTATCAATTTTATACATCAATTATTCTTTTAAATCCATCAATTAAATGTGGATATGAAAAATGAACTTTGTTACTATCTTTGAGACGGTAAGACGTACGTACAAATAAGTAACATTTCAATTTTTCAATGATAATTACGGAAATGAGGTATGCATTATTTTATATTTAAATAGTGATAATAATATAATTAATATAATATTAATAATTTACATATACTTATATATATCATCCATGTGATGTGGTGATGAAATATTAATCACATCGCTTCGTGGAGGTGATAATTCACAGATACGAACAAACAATGTTATCATTTTTCTGTGAATATAATAGGAAGAAATATAATGATAAATATTAAGTAAATATAATATATATACATTAATTCCATAATGAAACCCATTATTAGGATATGGCGATGGAAAACATATTATATTGGTTCACGTGGTGGTAGTCCGCCATACACACAAATGATAAATTAATTTCTCATCTGATTAAGGTGGAGGTGGATTTAGGTAATGATATTAAACTAATAACATATTATTATACTTAGGACAATTAATTTATTCTTTAATCAAGTTTAAAAATTATTTTATGTATTTTGAAGAAACTGCAAAATAGAATCACTTAATTAAAAACGATACCTCTTCTTCGAATAGTCTCTTTTTCTTTACACCTTAAGACCACTAAGGGTGGTATTATTCCTAAAATAAGAGCTCTATAATGTGTTTATGGATTATAGGAAGGTATTTGGGTGAATATTTTATGACAAAAGTATATTTTTATATGTGAAGAAAATAGAATAATTTGTTCTCTTTTATAATAGAGGGTAGGGGCGCACTTGGAATTTCTCAAAATATAAAATTAATAAAAATAAATCTTATATTCCAAATGGATCAAAACATATTTACTTTTAATATAACATGATTATGGATATAAATATAATCATGCAAAGAAAATTAGAAATGTTTTTAATATTTTTTAATCATTGTGTTTTAAATTTAACCCATATTTAACCCCTTTAACACTTAACATGTCAACATGGATTTTTACTCTTTATGAGTTCATATAGTTACTATAAAATGATAAAAGAACAATATATGAATAATTTTTGAAATTATTAAACTTTTCCTTATTTTTTAATGAATCTTATATTTTTAGTAATTTTAAATCATTTTATAAAATATTATTTAATTTAAAATATCATTAATTTCAATTTTGATACCATTCATTACTTTTTCTTTTTTTAAAATCAATAAAATAAGAAAATTTCTAACCAAATATTATAAAATATAAATAACATGTAAAATTAATATATAAATTTTTTTATTCCATTAATTATGTCAGACTATAATTATTTTTATATTTTTAATATCATTTTGTTGATATTTCCATTAATTAAACAATCATCACATCATCATTGTGAAAGCCTTTTGGATACTTATTTCTTCCCTAAAATAAAAAATAAATTAGAATGATAAAGATAATTTTTTTATCTAAAAAAAATATTTATGGTTGAAAATATCTTCTATATGACCATCTGTTAAAATGTTAAACTTTTTAAAAAAAATTGTGAGGCAAGTTTGGTGTTTCATAAAATAAAATGTTATAAGGGGTTTAAAGTCCTCCAAGTGGATCTAATAAATCTTATATTAGGCCCAAGGATGTTTGTGGTCATAAATAACTCATCCAATAAAATTAGAACAAGTTTTAGGGTAATTTTTGTATCCTTATCATAAATAGTATTACCCTTAATTACCCGATTTACCCTTAACCCTGGTAAAAAAATCACTAAAGTTACTATTCATATTGGAAAAAAATAAATGGTTTCTATGTTCAATAATTTTTAAATTATGATTAAAAATATGGAATCTATTTTTCCAAATTTAATTCACATAAGTGCCCAAAATTAAATTAATATTAATCTCATAGATTGGGAGAGAAAGCGGGTCTTTATAGTGAAAATGTTCAAAAGTTTGAAATATTTTTATATCCAAATTAAATATATAAAAGATTTTAATTAAATATATTGGATTTATAGATATATAATTTATATAATTTTACTTTAAAAATAGTTTAAAATATAATCCAACATTATAAATTATTTAGATGAAAAGTCAAATTTCAATTAAAATGCAGTATTTTCACTATTCATCAAAAAATGAAACATATCTTAAAATACCTAAAAATAAACACAATTAAATTTTGATATTTTTATTTTAAAAATGAAGTTAATTTTTTCATAATAAATTATAAAAGTGTCAAAATTTATTTTTAAAACACGTGCGTCATTAAAAGGTTGTTGAATTAATTTTTATAAAAATACAACTTTTATGCGTAGAATTGGATTAATTTTCATATCATATGTATAAAAAATAGTATGATTGTTAAAATTTAAATTTAATATTATTTGTGTATATATATATATCATTAATATAATCAAACAGGTGTGAATTTTGAATTTATTTGTATAAACCACACTCGTGCACATTTAAATAGTTTTTTAGAACAAAGTATTACTTTTATTTTCAAAAAGGGTATTATTTTATTTTATAATTAATTGGTCTCTAAAGAATTCAACATATATTCATGTGTAAATAATATTTTCATAATTTATTTAATGATGCTCATACCTACTATTCAAGTTGCTAGTTTATAATGTTAATATTTAAATAATAATATATAGTTATTCTTTTAAGCTCAATGTGGTGTGTCTTGTACTCAATCTAAAAAAGTATTTTCTTTTAAAATATAAATATTTTAAATCTTTTGAAAGAAAATTTTTCCCCTTATATTATATAAAATCTTATTTTAAAAAATTTATTTTCAATATGGGTAGGTTAGTTTCCTCGGCAATATTATTAATGAACGCTTAATATAATTTTTGTTTATAAAAGTCATCGAATCTTGATGTAACTTATGATCCCATGGTAATATATTATAATTATACCTTATTTATTCATTATATGTTTATATTATGATTATTTATAATATATTTTCATGAATCCTATTTCAATAAAATGAGCAAATCATGCTTTGAAAGAACAATATTAATTGTTATATTGAATATTGAAATATTTCATCATTTATTATTATATTGTGGATCTTGGAAATTTTTTATGATTAATGGTGATAAAAATATAGCTCCTAATAATAGAGGATCCCAATATATTTTTCTAATGCATATGGTAATGGGATGAAGTTAACTATTTATAGGATTCTCTGTAGAGATTATTAGAATTTACTAGGTTGGTGATTCCATTTGTAGGAGTGATTGTAAGGGTTATATAAAAATGATTTTCCAATTTACCAACATGATTTATATATGAATTCATCATGTTTAATTATATATTTTTCTGAAGGATTGATTCTTCATGTCTCATTGTTTTTTTATTATATAACTCATATATTATAGTAAATCAGTACACAACGTTTCATGATTTATGAGACATGGTTTTATGGGTATGAATTCACTTATGATATACACATGATCATTGATTATTTAATGATACCATTATGATCATCTTTTTTTCAATGATGAAATTGAACTTATGATGCTTATGTGTAAACATACAAATAATTTTATCTCACCCTTCTTATCTTTCCCTTTTTCATAGGTTATGACGAATTATGTTAAATTAATTTTGACTATAATGTTTTCACGTGTGAAGAATTTTGTGGGAGATGTTGAAGAATTGATGTGGAATAGAAAAATATGGGTATATTGGTAAAATACTAATTTCAAGGCATTTGTACTATTATGTAAGTGTTTTTCTCTAATTCTCTTAAACTTAAAACCTAAATAGTCCTTGGTTATATATGTGATCCAATACATCCATTTGATATTGTAATTATTGTATGCTAAAATTGGATCACATTTTTTAGTATCAAGTAAGAAATGTAAATATTATTTTTTAAGAATCATATTTTGGGATTGAGTATTTGGCGATATTATAATTTCTCTTAAACTTGTTAATAATATAATAATTTCATATGCATATGATTATTAAATATTTTTATATCATATACCTATGATTATTTTACATGGATCATATATATTATCACACTCTCATATTACATCGTATTTGTTTGTTCAATTGAGATTAATTCCTTTCAATCGTAACTTCTTAAAAAATAATATTGTTTTATCTTATTTTAATAATAAATGTCCCCCCATTTCATTTTTAAGCATGTTATTATTATCTAACCCTTATTGAATTGTGGATGATTTTTCCTCTTATTGAAAAAATTAGCTCACCCCTTTCTTAGGTTTCCATTATTTAAATTATGAGATGATTATTACCTATAAAGAGTCTATAAGGGAGTCTAGTGTGGTTGGATTATATTGAAACATCCATAAGAATCATAAAATAAGTCGCTTATGTAGTTGAACTTTTTAGATGGATAACATTAAAATCATTGGATTTTTGGTCTATTTGAGAGATGTAATATTTAACTTAAAAAATGATGTAAAATAAAGATATTGTTATCTTAGGTCTTCATACAAACCAATTATTTAAAGGATAATAAATGGGCATGTATTTGGTTTGACACTCGATCACAAATTTCATCACCCTAACTGAAACACCCCATCCTAATAAATATTATAATGATATATTTGCTATTCAAAGTCTTGTTTGATAAATATAGACATTTATTATTGCATTCATTAATGTGATATTTATTTAATTATTATAACTTAATTATCAAATTAATTGGGTGATAATGACCTAAAATAAGTTACCCTCTACGTATCCAATAAATTAAAAATATTAATAGAATTTTCAATGACCTAACAAAAACACTGAAAAAGTATTACCTGTGGAGGGTGGAAGAAAAATTTGGGTTATTGAAAATTCATGAAAAGTAAATGTTTATTACAGATAAATAAATTTAAGGCTAGTTTGAATAAAATTCTAATAGTCTTTATAAATAAGCTCACCTTATCTGACTGGTGAGACAAGTGAGCATGATTGAGGTAAAAATTAGTTCCTAAATTATCCAAATAATCATGATAGTGGATGTAAGATAACATAGATGTCAAATCAGAATTAAAAAATTATATTACACTATAATTTTAAGTGGTCTTGGATTCCAAGGAGTTTTACGACAATGCCTCATGGATACTTAACTGAACCATGACTATAGGTGGAAGTAACTATGAAGAATCGCTCAAGCGGTCATTAAGACATAATTGAAGTGGTTATGGTAATTCCACACTTATCTAAATTTATAAAGATAATAATGAATTTGATATAATAAAAAATTACAATGATTTTATCATCTCTAATACATAAAGGATAAGTATTAAAGATGATTAATATACACTATAACAAATATTTATAGTATTTAATTAGAGAATATAATGATATGATTGCATATATTTTCTATATTGGTTTAATGAAAAAAAAATTAAGGATCAACTAATATTTTCGTTGAAGGTAAAGTATTTATATTAGAAGGAAAATTATAATAGAACTACTAAATTTATAAGTGGAATTTCATACTAGATAAAAAATAAATTACAGTCAATTTTACTCTGAGAAGTAATTATTGACCTCTATTTTCTGGTTGTCAAACAAATTGATTACCATGTTAAAGGAGACTCTAAAGTCTCTATTTACTATGATTTAATACTACACCACATTAATATTTAAAGTCACATAATTTCATTATTTTTATACTCTACTTTATTATATATCTCTTATATATAAGTATCTATTTAGTTATTTCTTATTATTTAGTGCTTTATTATACTGTGATGAAGAGTTGATAACTATTTTTTATTCATCTCATTTGTATTCTTTATCGCTGGTGTAACAACTCCAACTATAGTAACACATTGCCTATGTCTACCTTATTATATTAGAATATATAATAGGAGTCTAATCCGATGTAAATGATCAGTTTATTATTATTGGAGAACTAGATTCAAATATAATAACCATTATACATTGAGAATAATATATTAAAATAAAAAAATTAAACAGTATGAATCCTTGATACTCATTCAAAGATTTTTTCTTCATAACATAGGTAAATGATATAAAATAATGGTGAGCTCAAATTCTAAGTAGAGGATACATACTATAGAATTTATCATGAGTAAATAATTCATAATAAATATGGTAAGGTAAATATCTAAAAAAGAACATTTAATAAACAAATTTATCACAAAATGAGTCTATCGATATTATCAATTTAGTTTTCACATAGATAATTATAACTGAATTATCAATGAAATAAATTCATTTAATTAGAAATCATGATCTTAGACATCATGATATCTATACTGTCAAGACCCTACAGCCTGATAATTCAATACTCTAGGTTAAGGCCTATTTAGTTTGGCCCACTAGTTTGTCTTATGAGACATGTCCATGCATTGAGGGGATATATAATTTTGGGACCCACCTGTCACTACATGTCAAACGAATTCCTCATATATCAAATAATCAATCTAATTTATGAAAAATATTCTGAAAAAAATATATATTTTGTAAATAATATTTATTTTTTAATATATTCTTAGTTAATAAAACACATTAAATGTATAACACCATATGTAGAAATTCTATATGGTTTATGTTATAATCAAATCGATAATATGAAAAATATTTATATTATGAGAAATTTAAAATCATGTGATCACAAGAAAGTAAATTTTTCATATGATGGTATCATTACAACATATATTTAGTATAGAATATGAAAAATAAAGGGTTTATTTAATTAATGAATAAATGTACCATAAAAATATAATTAAAATTAATTTTTAAAGATAATATATTTTTCACTTTGGAATTCACTTTTAACAACATAAAACTTCACAAATATTATGGGAAATAATTTCTATAAAAATAATCTTGTAAACTTATAAAGTAAGATTCAAACCATTTACTATTATTGATGGATGGAAGATCCACTCATGTCGTATAAGTTAAACTATATTCCTTCTAATCTTTTTTTAGAAAAATCAGAATGTACCTCCTTTGAAAAATGACAAAAATATTCATTTCAAACCATTCCTTAAAATGTAAAACAATGTGAAAATGTATTTTGGTGAATATTTATTGAATTATAAAAACATATATTGTAAAATATTATAGAAAATATGGATATGGGAGGAAAATATATCCAATTAAAAGATAAATAATTTTGGGTTTTTTCTTTTTAAAATTTCTTTTATTGATTCGTGTTCCAATGAGATGAAATGTTAGAAGAAAATTTGGAAACTATTTAATATAGTAAAATTGAAATAAAATTTATTTATTATTAATAAATAAGTATTAATTTTAATTACCTAAATGGTGAAGTATGTAAACCACATAAAAAAATAGTTGTATATTACTAAACATGTATTAATGATGTGGACATTGAGACGAAATATGTTACCTCAGGTTCGACTGGACACGTAAGTGATATAAACTCTCACGAAAAAATTAATATATATTTATTATACATAATTAAAATAACAATATTCATATCTATTATATCATATATGATCCATTTATTATATTTTATCTCTTGATTTTTCATAATCTATTATTATTATAATTATTTTTGGTGTTAAATGTTGTGTTTTTTAAGTATGTTTTGATTTGGTAGTTATGCTTATAATATATTTATTAAGGATCCATCATAAATTAATTTTTATTATTTTTATAATTATCATATATTCAATATATATATATATAGAGTCATCCATACAATAATGATATAGAAAAACAAATTACCCCATTCATCGAGGCGGTTAGACGTATGTACGCATGAATGTTGATTCCACTTTTTGGCTGATAAAACGAAATAAAGGTGAATAATAATAAATATTTCTCGAATCATTATTTTATAATATATATATATATATATTTATGAAATATATCCTTATTATCAATCATTTAAAACATAAATAAAAAATGTATCACAATGCTTCTTGGAGGTGGTAGTCCACATATACGCACGATCGACATTATAATTGTCAAATGGATTGGAATGTATGAAGGTATGTAACTCCCCAACCCTTGTTACCCATATTAGATGCTTTATTATATAACATTGGCATAATAAAAATAGATCATATCTTGAAAGACCAATTATTTTAGTATCCCTAGAAGTACTAGATATATACATAAGTTTTACATTACATCATGACATGGAAAAAAACCACATCGTGTCCCATTTAAAAACACTCATATCCCTTAGCCTATTCCATTAGCTTAATCATAAAAAACTTCTTTATATCCTGGGATAAATAAAACATTTAAAGGGGTGAGATCATATGTTTAGTAAGGATAAAAATAAAAGAATAATCATTTAAGGCATTGTATAAGACTAAAACCCAAGCCTTTTAAACATAAACATACACACAATATCGCAAAGATAAATCAAATAATCCCATTTACATATTCACATGGACATTACAGTAGTCCAATAATCACATCTAATATCAATAGATAATTTCATAATGATGGAATGCACAATGTTGGACAACATACCCACCTAGTCAAGGCCTCATACCAAGAATAAAAATAAGATTCTATCAAGGCCTTGTGCCAAAACACTAGTTTGTCTCATGAGGCCTACTAATGAATCGAGGAGCTATAGTGAGCTCCACCTGTCACATATTATTTCCAATTCATTCCATATATGAAAAGGTTATAACATAACATAAACATTCGTATTAAAAATGGAATATGAAATGATAATACATAAACCACAAATTGTGAATGGTATAAAAATAACACATCCACATTTAAACATATCCCAAAAAAATTTGTAAAATATTTTAGATTCTATCATAATAAATGAACTTCATACAAGTGTAAAATCAATCAAAGGATGCTGACATAGATGAAATCAAAACAATATGAGAGAAAATCTATTTCAATTTTGAAATAATTTATAATTCACATAATTATAAAATAAAACATTCAATTTGAAAAATATTCTTATAATCTTGTAAAGGAAGCTTCTAAGGTATTATAATGGATGCAAATATATACACCCTCTGTATAAGACAAAAAAACATTCATACCTGAATTTGTCAAAAATGTCATAAAGTACATTGTGTGGAAAATAACGGAAAGATTACATTCAATAAAATTAGTGAAAAAATAAGGTTATTAATAAATTTAACCCAAAATCTTGTAAATAGTGAAAAGTTTTTTGAAATAAATTTTTTAGAAACATGGATGTGGATGATAAAGTTGTCCTAGTAGATACTTATATATAAACAACCTTGGAAAATAAAGAGATTGTAAAATTAACCCTTACCTTGTATTTTTCCTTAGTAGAGGGTCAGTTAACCACCTGTATAATAGTTAAATCATTTTTATTAAATTATACAATAATCACATACATAAATATGATATCATATACGATCTTATAATATTTCTTTGTTAAAAATATTTTAGCAGTACCATGTTTCTGGTGTTAACTGATTCATTTTCCTTCATATTTTTTTATGTAACTCATGTTTGTTCTGGATGGGATGAATTTTATTCATATCCACAATGATATTATGTTCTTAAAAATTATTTTTTAATCATAAAATGAAATTTATTTATCAATGTTTATGATGGGGAATGAATCAAATCGGGTTTGGAGAGGCGGTAATTCGTACGTATGCACAAGTGACAATACATTTCTATTGATTGTGTAATCGTATATAATTGGATGGTATATCAAATATAAATAATCATTAATAAGTTATATTTATTATTTACATCAATTATACTCATTATTATACCCGTCCAAATAATTACGTGTTGAATAACATACTACACCACGACGTGGAGACGGTAAGTTGTATATA
Organism: Viscum album; assembly: GCA_963277665.1. NCBI lineage: Eukaryota > Viridiplantae > Streptophyta > Magnoliopsida > Santalales > Viscaceae > Viscum > Viscum album. The sequence continues at coordinate 1,358,303,698 of OY728162.1, read as the reverse complement.
AGCACGTATGGTGAATTTGTCATTCATAGGATTAATATAATAATGAATACACTTGTAACATATTTATAATAACCTCAAATTATTTATAAGTTACTTGATTAATTATTTTTTTATGGAAACAAAAAATAAAGAGGAAGTGGATGTAGAAAAGAACCTTGAAAGATGTGTTGATATTATTACCTCTTCTTCAGGTGGTGCCTTTTGATTTGATCAAAAGGGCTCTATAGATTGTCTTTCTGATCAATTTAAGGACTCTAGGATGAATTAAGGGTAGTTGGAATGATATTTGGGCAGTGTTTGGATGAGCCAAATGGCTTTGTAGATGTGATTTTCAGAAAAGCGAAGTACCCTTTTATAAGAGAGGGGGGGTCAATTTAAGAAAAGATTGAAATATTATTTTATTATACAATAATATTTGTTATATAATGTCTCAAAAATGATTTATTTGGAGTCTATGGTGGTTATGGGTCAAAAACGTCTCAACTAATAGGTTTTAGATAGGTTTAGGTCACAATATTAACCTCATCATTTAGACTTAACTCTTAGTTTAATAGTTTAACTTTTACCATGTATTTTGGTATTATTATAATAAATAGTTAGTAAAAATATTATATAAAAGCCAAGAGAACCCTACGTGGTTCATTAAAGACATATATATCCATATCTAATTCTTTTGTTCGAACCATTTATTTTTAGAAATATTATATCATTTAATAATATAGTATTTGTTTTCAAAACTCATTTATGTCAATTTTGATACTATTTGGTATTTTTTTGTGAAAGTCATAACAATATCATCACTTCTAAAAAATTATTTTATCAACCCTAAAATTCCATATTAACCTATAAAATTAGTGAATTTCCTAAAAAATTTCAATTTACATTTATTTGGATTTTATAATATCAATTATTTTATTATTTCATTAATAAGGTAATTATTGCATCTTCATTGTGTCAAAAATAAATTTAATTTTTTAATGTTTACAAATTATAAATAAAATACCATTATATAGAAAATATTATTATCTTTCTCATGAGTATTTACAGGCTAATTTATCATATGTATAACTCAATATTAAAAATGTTTTAGTTATTAAAATTTGAATTTAGCACTTTTAAATCTTCTTTAAATAAAATAATAATAAATGCCATAATCTAATCCCAGTAAAACAAATAAGGTCATATTTTATTCCTAAAGTTGATTTTTTTAAATAATCTTATCAAATATAATTAATACATGTGTTAGGGTAATTATAATATTGTTTTTTCCATTAATTACCCTATTTACTTTTATTCGTAGTAAATAAAATTCCAATGTAACTATTCACCAAAAAATATTTTCATCTTATTAAGCCACATTTGTTTTAATGATGTCAATAATGTCTCTTGGATTTTTGAAATTCAATTCACAGAAATGGTAAAATTAAGATTTATGAAAATTTGCTAACATGCCTAGAAGGTGGGTAAAAGACGTTAAATAAAATTCAATAAAATTTTATACATCTAATTTTATTATAAAATGACTGTAATAAATTAAATTTAACTAATATAGGTATTATATATCTATTTTGTCTTAAAATAAATTTAAATAAAATAAATTATTATTTAAATAAAAAGTCAGTTTTAAGCAATAGAGCAGTGTTTTTCACTATTCATCAAAAAAATGAATGTTTTCAAAAAAACACCAAAAATTCACGTTAAGATAATTTTGATATTACAAATCAAAAAATGAGGTCAATTTTGAAAAATAAAATTTATTAAATTTATAAAATTGGGTATTACTATTCATAATGGCTAGTTTGATTGGTCGTGGTGTGCTAGAACTCGATGTTGCGTACAATACAAGATATTGCATTTATAAAAGTGGAACAACCCGTGGAATCTTGGGGTGTCACAATCATCCCACCATCAAATAAATTCTTCCTCAAAATTTCTAGAATTCTACTACATAAAATGATTCTGGTGGTTCTTCATCATACGTTCCCTAGGTTCCCACATTGCCACTTCCATCTTATGGTTTCTCTATAGAACATTTTCAAGACGAGTATTCCAATTTCTCTGCACTTGTTCTATAGTATATAGAATCTTGAGAGGCTCTTCATAATAAGAAATATAATGTTCTGGTTCTATTTCATCATAGTTGAGTACATGTTTTGGGTCAGGTGTGTATTTTATCAACAATGATATATGGAATACATCTTGAACTTTGCAGAGACTAGGCTGCATATCCAAATGGTAATCTACAACTCCAATTCATAATAGAATTTCTAAAGGTCCAATGTACTTGGGTATTAATTTAAACTTCTTACCGAAACCTATAACACCCATCTATAGATATACATTCAAGAACAAATTAGCTCTAACATGAAATTTTAAATCCTTCATTCGGTTATCGGCATAGCTCTTTTGCCTAATTTGCACTACTTTAATGGGGGTTTGGATAATTTTCACCTTTTCCATTGTTTCCTCAACATGATCTGGGCCAATGAGTATTTTCCCCAACATCATCCCAATAAGTTGGTGTGTGACATCTCTTTCCATATAACGCTTCATATGGTGCCATCTGTATACTTGAAAGGAAGCTATTGGTATAGGAAAATTCTACCAAAGGTAAATACTGATCCCACATACCTTGAATGTCAAGTGATAAGGATCTTAACATGTCTTCTAAGGATTGAATAGTATATTCTAATTTTCCATCAGTATGAGGGTGGTAGGTATTTCTCAAATGAAGTTCAGTATCAAAGGCCTTATGTAGAAGTCTCTAGAATCTTTGTGTAAAATGGAGATCACAATCAGAAACAATCGATAAGGGTACTCTATGAAGTCTTACGACTTCATTAATATATAGTCTTTCTAAATATTCAATTGGAAAATATTCTCTTATAGAAACATAATGTTCTGACTTGGTAAGATGATCAATAATAACCCATATTTCATCATTCCTTCATGTAGTCTTTGGTAGCCCCATGACAATGTCCGTCATAATATCATCCCATTTACACTCAGGTATGGGAAGAGGTTGCATGACTCCTCCTGGATGTTATCTTCCAGCCTTAACCTGTCAACAAAACATACATCTTGACACATAATCAGAAATATCACTCTTCATGTTGTCCCACAAAAAATAATCCTTTAAATCTCTATGCATCTTAGTGTTACTAGGTTGTACATAGAAATTGGAGCAATGAGCATAATCCAACATTTACCTAACTTGATAAGGTAAATCAAGAAAACATATCCTTTTCCCCAATTTCAAAATTCCATCTTCATATATAAAGTCAATCAATCTCACATCATTCACAACTTTAATTTTCTTTTAAAACACCTCATCATCATTTTGATAACTTTTTATCCTTTCTAGTAAAGATGGTTGGGAATCTATTTGAAACATTATTGATGTTTCTCCTTCCATGATTCTTCCCATATCAATCATTACTAGATACATGAAAATAGGATCCATTTCAACTCTTATTTTGTTCAAAACTCCATTATCCATTCTGATCAAAGCATCTTCTACCTTATTTTCCTTCCTCATGTGTTAGTATATAGCGAGATAATAATCCTTGATTAGTTCAAGCCACCGTCTTTGCCTCATGTTGTGTTCATTCTATGAGAAAATATACTTCAAACTCTTATGATCGGTATATATATCATATTTTTCACCATAGAGATAGTGTCTCTATAACTTCAAATCAATGATTAAAACATCTAACTCAATATCATGAGAGGTATAGTTTTGTTCATTAATTTTTATCTATCATGATGCATATGTAATAACTCTATCATTCTATATAAGGATACAACCATGTCCTTTCTTTCAAGCATCACTATAAATAACAACCCCTTCATTCCTCAATGTTAGAGTCAATATAAAGCATTGAATAATCTTTTCATCAATGCATCAACACATTTTTCACTTTATTGTCCAAAACATTTAACCCCTTTAGGTGTGAGCGTGGTTAATGGGTTATCCAGTCGGGCAAAATTTTGGACGAAACGCTGATAAAATCCTGTTAAACCACTAAAACATCGTACCTTAGTTATACTCGTTGGTGCTGTCCATTCTTGTATTTCTCCTATCTTAGAAGGATCAACACAGATTCCATCTTTAGAGACAATATGGCCATGAAATGAAATCTCTTGAAGACAGAATTCACACTTGCTAAACATCCCTTATAATTTATTTCACCTAAGAGTCTTTAGAATAGTGCATAATGTATTTTCACGATCTTTGTAGCTTTTTGAGTATACCAAGATATCATCTGTAAATACCAATACAAATTCATCAAGATATAGCTGGAAAACTCTATTCATTAGATCTATTAAGACAGATGGTGCATTATTCTATCCAAAACGCATTACTGTAAATTTGTAATACTCATACCTGGTATGAAATGTTGTCTTCCGAATGTCTTATTTCTTCACAAAAAATTTATGATATCAAGATCGAAGGAAAATATTTGAAAAAAATTGAGCTCCATAGAGTTGATCGAATAAATCATTAATGTGAGGTAGGGGATACATGTTCTTTATTGTTATAGAATTGATCTCCTTGTAGTCAATTCACAACCTCATGGATCCATATTTATTCTTATCCAAAAGAAAATGGTCTCCCCACATAATTAAACTATGGTGAATAAATCCTTTATTACATAATTCCTCTAGTTCATTCTTTAGTTCCACTAATTCCACAGTGTACATTCTATAAGGGGTCTTCGATTTGCGTCTTGAACTAGGAATTAAATCTATGAAAATCTCAATTTCGCATTCTGGAGGGTGTCCAGGTAAATCATCTAGAAACACATCAATATATTCTAGAACAATAGGTACATCATCTATTTGAAAATTCCTTTCGTCACCCATAGTCATTTCACACTCTTCCTCCCCAATAATTGAATTTAGTAGAGCTATTAGGGGTGGATCTAGATAAGAATCATATGGTGAAATTTCTGCTCTAAAGATAAGGTACTCCTTATCCTCATTGAAAATTGTTTCTTCCTTCTTCTTACAGTAAATTTTCCATCATGGTCTGAAATCCAATCCATACTAAAGATTATATCAAATTCAATCATGGGCATGATAATGAGATTAGCAGATAATGAATTTGTATATTCCCTAATGGAAACTGATTCACAAAACATTGTTGCAATGGTACTTACCTTAAGATTTTTGACTGATAACTCCCTTGTTAAATCAAATTTGAAATAACTAATTTTCTTAGAAAACTCTGAATATATGAAACAATGCAATAATCAAGAATCAAAAAAATCATTGGATAAATTTGAGGAAGCCATTAAATTACCTTCCACCATGTCATTCGAAGAAACAACCACAGCAGTAGTGATAACATAATCATGGCCTTGCTCCCTTGGCCTTTTATGAGGAATGTTTCCTTGGTTCATAGGAAATTCATTTTCATAATTCCCCACTTCTCTAAAATTGAAGCATTCAACATTGGCAGCCTCTTTCATTCCCTTGAAAACATGAGCATGGTGCCCATTTTCACCACACTTGTAATAGACTCTCATTCCATTCAGGCATGTATCACGGAATTTCTTCCCACATTTACTATACGATTGAAATTAAACATTTCCATTCTTCACCTTATTTACATTTCCAAGGTTTTCAAAAGATCTATTCTTCTCCTACTTTTCTTTAAAGTTTTAAGACTTTGAGAATCACTTTTCTATCTGGATATCACATGAGACAATATCTTCATATGATGGGTAGGATTGTGGAACTAATTCTCGACAAAGAAATAGTTTAAACCCATCGAAGAATCAATAAATCATACTCCTTGGGTTATGTATACAATCTTCTACATGCCTTGATAACTTTTTATAGTTATCCTCATACTTGGCAACATTATCATTCTCTCTTTTCCTCAGACTCAGAAATTTTCTTTCCATATCCGCTTAAAGGTCACAAGGAAAGTATTTTTCTATGAAAATCACTTTAAACTCCCTCCATTCTATATTTGATACTTTTTCATCATACTTTGTGTTTTGAATTAATAACCACCATTGATCTTCATCTCTTGTGAGGCGGTAAACTACCATTATAACTTTTTACCTTTCGTTATTCCCCAAAGAAGGAAATGATTTCTCTAAGGAACCTATCCATTGCTCAGCTACAAATGGATTTGTAGTCCCATTGAATATTGTTGTTTTTTCCTCATGAAGTGGCCTAACATTAATCCTCTATGTTTTGGATCAGGGTGCTCTCTATGGGTAAGGTTATTATTCACAACATGAGTGAGTTGTCCCATTATGGTTATAAGTTGTTCAGCAACGGTTGCATCACCATCTCCACTATAATTACCTTGAGTAGTAGGTAAATTCTACATGGATTATGTGTGTTGATATAGTTTCCATTCATTACCTTAGGCACTATTTATAAACAATGGCATACACTAGGTCAGTTTAGTAGTCACAATTTATAATTATATACTTATAAAATACCTAAAATAAATTGAACAATTTATGAATATAATCCACAATAATAAAAATGTTTTCTTTGATAATGTATTTACTCATAAATACTTTATAATGAATTGTATTGAAAATTTGAATCATCCAAAACATATCCCCATGGAGTTTCATAACCAAGAGTGTAGAAATGCCCATTTTCATGTACTAGGATACTTCGTGTCAAGCCTGAAACTCCATGTCATAGTTTTCACTCCTAGGTACATCAGTTCCATTGCCGCCACTACCTAATCGTATCAGTACATGGATTTATTGCTTGGAAAACTCACAAAATATCTACATTAACTAAATTCTAGAAAATTCTTCTATACTAATCATCAAAGTTTATTTTAGGGTAATGTTCTCTAATCAAAGTTTTTCAAAATCTAGATTCCTAGGTTTGTAGTAAAATTCCTTTGATACCATCCGTAACACCCCGACCATAGTTACCCAGATTCGGTGCATTATTTCATAACATTGGAATGATCTCAAGATTTCATGTCCTGAAAGACAGATTAGTTTAGTTGCCATTGAAGTAATTGATACATACATAAATTTTACATTGATTCATGAAATGAAAAAAAAAACAAAATTGTGACCCCTTTGAACAAACTCATATCACTTGTCCTATTTCTATTAGTTAATCTTAATATACATCTTCGCATCCAAGGAAAAATAAATCATAGAAAGGGGTGAACTCAGATTCTCAGTAAGGATTACAATATAAGCACAAACATTTAAGGCGTTGTATAAGACTAAAGCAGAAGCCTCTTAAACATAATCTTTAGAATAATATGGAAAAGTTAAATAAAATAATTTCATTTACTTACTCACATGTATATTTTACTAGCTGAATAATCACATGTAATTTCAATAGGTAATTTCATAATGATGGAATGAACAATGCTGGACCTCATAACCACATTGTCTAGACCTTGTGACAAGACTACAAATAATATTTTGTCATGGCCTTGTGCCAAGACACTAGTTTCTCTCATGATTCTTACCGATGCATTGAGGAGCTATAATAGGCTCTAACCTTCACATAATAAGTCCAATTCTTTCTTCATATGAAAATATTGAAACATAAGACAAGCATTTCTATTAAAACTAGCGTACAAAATGTTAATACATTAACTATAAACAATGAATGGAATAAAAATAACACATCCTTAGTCAAACATTTCACAAAACCATCAATACAATATCGAAGATTCTATAATAAGAAATAAACATCAAACAAGTGTAAAATGCATCATAGGATATTGATATAGATTTAATCAAAACTATTTTCGATAAATGCCTCTTTCTATTTTGAAATGATTTAAAAGTCACATATTTAGAAAAGAAAAATTTTATTTTGAAAATATTATTATAATCTTGAAAGGGAATCTTTAAAGGTATTATAACGGCAGAAAATAGCCGCACACGCCATATAAGTTAAAAAAGCATTCATACCTTAATTCGTTGAAAAGGTCATAAAGTACCTTTTTTAGAAAATCAAGGAATGATTCCTTTCAAAATAAATATTAAAAGTAAAAAACATGTATAAATAACGTTAACCCATAGTTTTGTAAATAGTCAAAATGTTTTGAAATACATTTTTAAGAAACTCATTTGTGGATGGTAAAGAGGGCCCAGTAGATACTAACATATAAATAATCTCTGAAAATAAAGAGATAAATAATTAACCCTAACATGTACTTCTTCTTGGTCGAGGGTAAGTTAACCACATGTATAATAGTTAAATCATTGTTATTAAATTATACATGAACCACAGACATAAAAAAATATATCATATATGATATTCTAATATTTCATTCATAATAATATTTTAGTAGTATCATTTTTAAGGTGTTAACTAATTTTTTTCCATTACACGATTTCTTACGTAAGTCATTTTTTTAGGAATAGGATGTATTTGATTCAAATATAGAATTATATTATGTTATTAAAAATTATTTTTTTAATCATAAAATGAAATTTAGTCTTCAATTTTTATGATAGGGAATGAATCTCATCGCGTTTGTGGAGACGGAAATCTATACCTACGCACGAGTGAAAAATCCATTCTATTGATGGTGGAATCATATGTAATTGGATGGTATATCATATATAAAAAATCAATGACATGATATATTATTTATTTACATCAATTATACTCAATATTATACCCATCCGAATAATTAACTATTGAATAACAAACTACACCATGACGTGGAGATAGTAAGTCGTACGTACACATGTATGATGACTTTGTCATTCATTTGATGGATAGAATAATAAATATGAATGTACCATATTTATAATAACATCCCTGTACATATAAGGTACTAGAGTTATTATTTTGGTATGGAAAAAACAAAGAAAATTGATGTGGAAGAAGAAAATAACTTTGAAATAGGTGATTAAATTATTACCTCTTCTTCGGGTGCTTCCATTTGATTTGATCAAAAAGGATCCATAGGTTGGATTTCTGATCAAATTAAGGCCTATAGGATGATGTTAGGTTATTTCGGAGGATATTTGGGTAGGTTTTGGCTAAGACAATGACTTTGGAGATGTGATTTTTAATGAAAGGAAAGTACCCTTTTATAAGAGAGGTGGGGGTCACTTTAAGAAAGGCATGAAATATTAATTTATTATCCAATCATATTCAGTTTATAATGGCTCCAAAAGGATTTATTTCTAGAATAAGGTGGGGATGTGTTGAGAAACGCTCATGAAATAGGTTTATATAGGTTTAGGTCACCATTTTAACCTAATATTTTATATTTAACTCTTACATTAATTGTTTAACTTTTACTATGTATTATGGTATTATTATAATAAATGGTTAATAAACATACTATAACAAGACAAGAGAACCCCAAGTGGTTCATTATTGACATAAATAACCTTATCTATGTCCTTTGGATAAACCTTATATTTTTAAAAATATTATATCATTTAATAATATAGTATTTCATTGAAAAATTCATTTATGTCATTTTTTACACTATTTGGTATTTTGTTTTTGTGATAGTCAGAAAAACTTCATCACTTCAAAAAAAAATTATTCAACCTAAAAATGTAATATTAACCTATAAAATTATTTTAATGCACCAATATTCTCCATTTACATTTATTTGATAATTTATAATATTAGTTATTTTAATCATTCGTTAATATAGTAATTACTACATCATCATTTGGTCATAAAAAAATTTAATTATTTATGTATAAAAATTATAAATAAAATACAAATACATTGGAATTAATTTTATCTTTATATTGAATATTTATAGTCTAATTAATCTTATGTATAATCCTATATTAAAATTTTTTAGTTATTAAAATTTGAATTTAACACTTTTTACGCTTCCTTAAATATAATAATAATAAATGTAATAATCTAATTCAAGTGAATCAACGAATACCATATTTTATTCCTAAGGATGATTTTTTTTCAAAATACACTTATCCAATAGAATTAGGACATGTTTTATGGTAATTATAATATCATTTTTACCTTTAATTACCGTATTTAATTTTAACCAAGAGAAATAAAATTCAAATGTTATTATTCACCAAAAATTATTTTCATCTTGATAAACAACATTTTACTTATATATTTTTACCATGTCTCTCAGATTTTTGAAATTCAATTCATAAAAGTGGTAAAATTTCATTTTATGCAAATTTGCTAAACTTCCTAGAAGACAGGTAAAAGACGTAAAAAAATTTAATAAAATTTTATACATCTAATTTTTCTATTAAATTACTCCAATGAAATAAATTGAACTAATATATGTACAATGTATCTATTTTGAAATATAATATATTTTAATATAATAATTTATTATTTAAATAAAATATATTTTTTAAACAATAACACAATGTTTTTTCTCTATTCATCAAAAAATGAAAGTTTTCAGAAAAATAACCAAAATTCCCCTTACGATAAATTTGATATTCTGAATCTCAAAAATAATTCCATTTTGTGATAAAAAATTTATAAAATTTAAAAAAGTGGGTATTACTATTAATAATTACTAGATTGGTTGGTCGTGGTATTCTAAAACTCGAAGTTGCGTACAACGCAAGCTATTGAATTAATCAAAGAGAAATGTATCATGGAAGCTTGGGGTGATACAAGATATATATGATATTATAGTAACATAATAATTTTAACTTCATAAATATAATAAATAATCATTAATTTCAAATTTATAACTATCCATGTAAAATGGTGATGATAAACGAATTACATTGCTATGTGGACACGAAAATTCGTACGTACGCACTAGTGATGTTTTCACATTTCATATGACGTAAAATAGAAGAAATACAGTTGACCCATAATTATAATAATATATAAGAATATTTATTAATCCTGATTTATTATCTTAGGATGGTTAGAAAACTTTAATAGGATATATAAGATGAAATATACTTGAAGGACTCGGTAAAGACAATCACCACTTCTTTGGTAAATTTTTTTAGATCAGTTCTTAAGGGACTTAAGGTAGGTCTTTTGGAAGAACAAAATTTCTAGATGTTATCTAAGGATGTTTAAAAGACAAATGGTTTAGTTTTGGTTGATATATATGGCTCAATGTTGTGTAAATAAGTGAGGTATGATGTTTTTATTTTGTAATTGAGGTGAGGGGAACTTTTGGAATTTTTTAAAAGATAAAATTATAATAAAGTTATTCAAATGAAAAATGCATCAAAATAGCTAGGGATTCAATCCTACGATATTATATTGTTTAAAATATTCAAATAATAAAATTTTCTGTGTTTTTTTTATGTTCCAAACCTTAACATTTGGTTTACACCTTAGTTTACACATTTTATCATTAATCGTGATAATTTATTTTTTCAGTCTTAAAGAGTTGTAATTTTAAATATAAGGTAAATATTTACTCCAAAATGGAAAGGGTATTAAATTATATACCATATATTTCCCCCAATACCTACTTTAAATATTTTAATTACTTTTAAATAATTTAATAAAATATTATTTTGATAAATTATCATTAGTGTAATTTTTGACACTATTAATTTATTTGGACATCAAATACATTAAGATAATTTGAATTTAAAATATAATTTACATAGATATAAATAATATTTCATTTTCCTATATAAAATTCTTGCAACAATTTAGATCACTCAAATTGTATAAATTATTATATTATAAATATCATTTTTATTATTTTTCTATAAATTCAATAAATATTATATTTGTGTTGCACATAATTTAAGGTATTTATATATCATTGAAAATTAGGGAAAAAATTATAATAATGAAAATAATTTCATTATTCACAAAATTCACATTTATGTTCATTCATAACTTTATTTGTCTTTTTGTGGACACATACTATATTTTCAAAACTAACATAATGATATTTTCTAACTTTCTTTGATTTAAATATAATATTGGAACTTTTCATTAAAAAGTTCCTATTAAACATTCAAATTTACAGCCTAAGGTGATAAAGTTATAATTAAATTCATAAAATATGAATTATGATTAAATATTATGACCTTATCACTTAGTTTTAACCAATATTAAATTTATTTACCCTTTACCGAGTTGATAAATTTTACCAAAGAGGCTATTCATATTGACAAAAAACAGAAGTGACCTATAAATTAAATTTAAACCTCCAAATTCCAAATATGGAATATTTTTTTCAATATTATGTTTCTATAAATTTCATAATTTATTTCTAAAAATAAGTGCACAAAATGAAATGAAATTTTCTTCATAGAAAAATATAGTTTTGAAGAAGAAAAAAGGATATATTCTTATTCAATTCCTAGTAAAAAAATAGATGAATGCTAAAAAGTTGACAGAATATATAATATGTATGTTTTAAAAAATAATTCACCAATGTTTATTGATTAAATTTATAAAATACATTGGGAAAAAATACAAACAATATTTCAGAAAATGCATTTATTTTACATTAAAATGTTTTTTATTTTTATTGATAACCAATGGATTTTTTTTATAATTGTGTAAGACATATAATTTTCATAATTTAGTTATTTTTATTCATAACTATAATTTTTAATGACAAAGTTATAATATTCACAAAATAATATTTTAATAATAGATCATTGTTCATATAAACTCGGTGTTTCCTACAACATAAGCTATAAAAGAGATTAAATTTATATAAAAACATGTCGTTAAATCATGAAATGTTACATTATTACCTACTTAAACAAATTTGTCCTAAAACATTTCCAAATTTCACCTCATGAATATATTTGGTTATTTTTTATCATAACTCCCTTTGGACCCCACATCACCTCTTCTATCTTATGATTTCTCCAAATTACCTTTACCAACTGAGTTATTCAATTCCACTACACTTGTTCTCTAGTGTCTAGAATCTAGATAAGCTCTTCCCAATAAGATAAATCAGGTTTCAGTTTTATTCATTTGAAATTGATAACATTGATTGGGTCCGGAATGTACATCATTAATATATATAGTTGGAACATGTCATGTGCATTATAGAGGATAATTAGAATTTCCAAATGGTAATCCACATATCTAATTAATTCTAGAATTTCAAAACATCTGATGTCCTTGGTACTCAATTTTACCTTCTTACCAAATTTTATAACACCATTCCTTAGAGATACTTTTAATAATACATGGTCACCCACTTGAAATTCCAAAATATTCCTTTAGTTATCGACATAACTCTTTTTACTTCTTTGAGAAGCTTTAATTTGATTTTGGATGGCCATTACCTTTTCCATTATATCCTTAATAAGATCTATAACTTCAGGTTTTCATTCACCATATTATTCCTTAAAAGAGGTCTTATGACATCTCTTTCCATATAATGCATCATATAGATCAATTTGAATTCTTGAATGGAAGTTATTGTAAAAGGAAAACTCCATCATAGGTAAATACAGATCCCACATACCTCAAAAGTCACGTGATCATGACCAAAATATATCTTCCAATGATTGAATAGCCTTTTCAGACTTCCCTTTAGTTCGAAGATGATAGGTGGATCTCAAATGAAGAATTGTATTAAGATCATTCTGAATACATTTCAAGAAAATCAATATATATCATGAATCACGATCAAACACAATTTAAGGCGGTTCTCCATGAAGTCTTACTACTTCTTGAATATAGAGTCGTGCAAGGCTCTCCAAAATCAATTCTTCTCTTGTAGAGAATAAATGTTCATATTTGGTAATGATATCAACAATAACCCATATTTAATCATTATTTCTAGGTTTATTTATTAATGTAGTGAAAATATCTATAGTAATGTGACTCTATTTCCATATTGGAATAGGAATTGGATGCATAACTCCTCTAGGGTGTTTTCTATTAGCCTTCGCATGTTCAAAACCAAAACATCTTGACACATAATCAGTAGTTTTCCACTTCATATTATCCCACAAAAAAGGATCCTTAAAATATCTATACAATCATGGTTCTTCCAAGGAGTATAGAGAAATTTGAGCTATGAGCATAATCTAATAAATCTGTTTTTAACTAAGGTATATATAAAATATGTAACCTCTTTCCAATTTCATAATTACATATTCATATTCAATGCTTAATAATTTCTCTTCATTCACAGCATTAATTTTCGATTAAATTCTCTCATCATTGGGTTGAGAAATATTTATGTTCTCTAATAAATATGTCAATTATTTAAAAAATGAGTGATTTTTCTCTTTCATTATAAATTTTTACTTTCTTCATTACTAAATCCATGAACGTAGTATCCTTTTTAATCCTCATTTTTCTCTAAACTCCATGATCTTTCATTTTATGTGCATGTATTACCTTATTTCCCTTTTTGGGATGGTAGTGTATTGATCAATAAAAATCCTTAGGTAGCTCAAGCTATCGTCTTTTCCTCATGTGGAGTTCCTTCTTTGAGATTATTATTTTTAAACTCTTGAGATATGTATACATATAACATCTCATACCATAGAGATAGTGTCTCTATATATTTAGTGAGAAAATTAAGGTTTCAAATTCATGATCCTGGGTTGGATAATTTTGGTCATGAGTATCCAACTATCATTATGCATAAGAAATAACTTTATCTTTTTGAATAAGTATGCAAACACGTCCCTTCCTTAATGCATCACTATATATCAAAAACCCATCACTTCCTAATGTTACATTAAAAATCATAGTATTAAAAAATATATAAAATAATTATTCAAAACATTCTTCACATTACTTTGTCAATAAAAAGTTAACACCTTTATGATTAACCTTCATTAACAGGTTTTCCAATTAGATTAAAATTTTAATCAAATCGTCGATAGTAACCTTCCAAACAAATGAAACTACATACCTAAGTTATGTTTATTATTATAAGGTATTGTGGATATACATTTTCACTATAGGACTAACTGTGATTCAATCCTTGAATACAATATGGAAAATAAAATAAACAGTCTGAATCCATAATTAGAAGTTGATAAATTTCTCAGATAACCCTTATCTTCTAAGAATCTCATGAAAACTCTGCAAGTGATTTTCATTATCCTCATAGATTTTATAGTATAATATGTTTTTAAAAATAAATACAACAAAAAATTCCAATATATTATATGAGCAGTCTATTCAATATATCCATGACAATATACGGTCAATTAGTTGATCCAAACAGATTTAATGTAAATTTTTTAATGTCCATACCTCGTTTGAAATGCTTTCTTATGGATATGTTCTATCTTTACGCACATTTATGGATGCCTAGAATCAAGTTCAATATTTGAAAAATAATTAACTCTATGAATTTGATTAAATGAAACATCATTGTGAGGTATATAATACTTTTTCTTTATCATAATTTCATTGATTTCCCTATAATCACTGCCCAACCTCATAGATCCTTATTTATTATTAAGGAAAAAAACAGGGGCTCCCCAAGGTGAAACACTAGGTTGTATAAATCCCATATTTGGAACCTCCTCTATAATTTATTTAACTCCAACAATTTAAAAGTGTTAATTATATGGGGAGTGTTTTATATAGGTCTTGAATGTTGTATAATGGAAAGATAAAATTCATGCTTAGGTGGATATCTAGATAATTCATTAGGAAATACATCGATGTATTCTTGTAAAATTGGTACATCCTATATCTTAAGATTACCATTCTATTATGTAGGTTGTGTCTACTCTTCTCCCTCAATAATCTCATTTAGAGTAGTTATTAGTGGGGGATCTAAACCTTATTTAGGTGATGAAGTCTTACATTTAAAGATAAGGAAGTCCACATCATCATCATGAGTCAAGACTTCTATCACTTTCTAATAATGTTTTTCATCATATTTTGAAATCCAATACCTAAAATGGATTATATCCAAATAAACCATAGGAATAATAATCCAGTCTTTAAATAGGTTTGGTTTATCTTTCATAATGGGAACTTACTGAGTCATCCTTGCTGCAGTGATATTTTCACTAGGAGTTTTTACTGACAACTCCCTTATCATGGTGCTAGAAAAATATATAATTTTTGTGGAAAAAGTAAGGATGATATAAAAGAGTGAAAATATTCATAATAAAATAAATAATTGGCTAAATTTGAGTCTATGATTAAATTACCATCTACCACATAATTTGGAAATTAAACCTCATCTGTATTGATCACATATGCTTAGACTTGTCCCAAAAGGCTCTTTTGTGGTATCTTTTCATCAAACATGGGGAATTGATGTAAATAATTATAAATTTTTATACATTTTAGTCATTTTACATCATTTATTTATTTCTTCCCCTTTCATTCTTTGAACACGTAACCTTTATCTCCACATATTTAATAAACCCCCACACCCTACAAACATTCTCCAAGATGTTTCATCCCAAAATTTTCACAGGAAGGGAATTCATTTTTTCTCCTCTTATTCCTTGAAACATTAATTTTTTCATGGTTCTTAGAAAACCACTTCTTCACTTTATTTCTATTAAAGATATTGAATCTCAAAAATTCCTTCTCTATTTTGATGGAACATATTACTATTTCATCATTTGATGAAAATTTTTGAGAAACCAGATCCCTTTAAATGATTGGCTTAAGGTCTCCAAAGAAAAAAATCTTTTTTTCTCTTTAGATTACATATATAATCCATAGTATACGTAGCTAGTCTTATAAAGGTATCCTTGTACTCTACAGCACCATTTTCCTACTTTTTCTTTAGGTTGAGGAACATTCTCGTTAATACAATTCATTACTTGCGAGGGAAATATTTATCAAATAATATTAATTTTAAACTTATCCACTTCATATGATCAATTTCTTTTCCCTCTTTAGTATTCTCGATCAATGATCATCTACTGTCCAAAAATTCCATGTAATTTGTTTTAAATTATATGGTATTATTTCTCAACTATGTGCTAAGAAAACGTGCGATTCTGAGGCCCGAAGTTCCCGGAATGGTCCGTCAAAATTTTTTATGTTTTAAAATTGCACCAGTAAGATGTTTTCTAGAAAAATAGGAATAAATTATAATTGAGTACCCATATCAGAAATCTATGGGAACTGTTTCTTTCAATAAGTCATGTTTACCCTATGTGGGACTTAATTTTAATCATCGTGGGCATCCAGTCAGAAAACCAAAAAATGGAATTACTGTAAATGAAATAATAAAATTATTTTATTTTATTTTATGAAGCCTTATAACTCACTAAAAGTGACTCAAATTGAAAATATGAGACCATTGTTGAGCATTTGGGAGGGTTCTTTCCTTAGGCATATCCTAAATTTGGGCGGTGTGGTCCAATAGTGTAAAGTTGCTTTGGCCTTAAATAATTAAGCTTAATAAAGATTATATTATTTTCAAAACCATATATATCCTAAATAGTTACTCAGATTGGAAATCAAAGAGTATTATTGAGCTCGTGAGTGTTCTTCTTTTAGATGGAGCCTAAAATCCACCAACACAGGCTGATTAGGAATATTGGTTTTTGGAATTTAACCGTAAATAAAATATTTTAAATAAAACATATTTTATGTTAAAATAATAATAAATCAATAACTATAACATGGATTAAAAATATGATACCATAATTGAGATCTTAATAAGGTGTTCTCCTTAAGCAGGACTTTACCGCGACCGGTGTAGGTCAAGGGAAAAAGTTAGTTTTAATTATTTTTAGATGAAAAATAAAATAACATAAAAAGTTATTTTAATTGATTTCCTCATTGTTGAGTAGTGGCATGTCAGCACTATAGTGCAGAGAAGAGGAAATGATGAATCTCATAATTGAACCCCATTCATGATTCAGCGAAACGATGCTGCAACAGAGCATAAGAGAGATTTTTATATCGGTTTTGTTAATTAATATCCTAACAAGCAATGTAGGATTGTTGGAACAATAATAGAATTACTCTGAGTCTTTGGTTGGCTGATGCAAAAAATGACAAAGGACAACCACTCCAATGAAAAATGTCGGTGAATTGGATGATGGAAATGACACCCTCAGAGAGAAGATTTCATATTTGAGATCGATGGACCATGAAACATAGTCATCCTCAAGAAATATCCTTTCCCGATAAGGGGTTTAAAATATTAGTTAATTGCTCTCCCCACTCTCCCACTCTAAACAAAAAACACAGACCAACTCTATAGAAATTTGATCTGCAGATGTATTTCCATTATGGGGATGGAAACTATGATTGTGGTTTGATATCAGGATTGAATCTTAGTGATTTATAATTTATATGTTGTGATCCTAATAACTTGGAAAATTCGAGACTAACACGACTAAAGTTTGGTTGTTCTTATAGGGTTCTTTTTGATCCCCCCTCTCTCTCTCTCTCATCTTGGTCTTCATGGTGTAATTGATGGAAACACAATGGAGGTAGAAGCTCAAGCTAGAAATTCCACAATTAGGTTGGTTATGGCGCCAACAAGAGACTGTGGTGGCTGTACTGGGTTGCGCCACTTGGCCGAGGCACCCAGGACATGATGGGAGCCGGGAGGCGACACAATGGTTGGATATCGCAGAGGCATCGGGAGACACTAACTGGAGGTAGGTGGATGCGGCCACCCATCCACGTCGGAGGTGCATGCATCGCAGAGCCACTATACATAGACCACGATGCAGAGCCACTGTCCACAAACTATAGCTGTGAGATGGACCTGAGACAAGGTCATGGGCCACAGGGGGGAACTAGTCTACATGTGTGGACCTGCACAGATAGAAAACATCACATGGTCTCCTCTTTGGAGGAGTGGCCGGTTTTGGTGGGCTGCAGCATGATAAGGCCCGATGTCCTGGATAGCATGTAAATGAGGCGGCCTACCTGAGTCGACTGCATGATGCGCAAACTAGACATCCATTGGGAGCTAGGTTAGGGGAAACTGGACCGCCATGCCTGTCGGGCCAGTGGCATTATCCAAGCTGTCGGGTGGCCTAGGCTAGAGAAGAGTCGGCCCGTCAATACAGGAACGACCGGCGGGACAAACCGGGCCACTAGCCCACCTGGATTGGGAATGAACCAGCCTGCTAGTTGTGGGATGTGCTCGATGAAATGAGGTTACTATCCAACTCTGGTAGGCTGGACCCATGGCTGAACCAAGTCGTGTCCTACAAGGCCAAATGGACCTAGCCCAGGGACCAAGCCAGACTGGGCATGCCCATACCCAATTGGGTTGTGTCGGCCGAATCAGGTTAGGCCTTACTGGACCCCCAGGCTAGGTTGGATGGGTCGGTCCAACCTAGTTTAGACACATCCTGCCTCTGCTTACAAAAACACATATATCCATCAGACCAGGTGTTCGATTGACATGCCATCTATGGTGTTGGGACCCTTGCGATGAGACAGTCCTTTGGTCATACTCTAATTTCAATTTAGAGGATGTTGAGATGAGAATGATGAAATAAGGAGTATATTCTCTCATAATCAAGCGTGCTACGTGATGGAAACATGCGGATGGGTGAGGCATTAAGACTTATAAAGAGATTTTCTATGTGACCCAGTAGTATTAGATGATCAGACGCCCTATGTGGACTATCTACCAACAACTCTTTATGAACTAGATATAAGATCCCCTATGTGGACTGGCTATAAGTGGCCCTATGTGGACTAGCTATAAGAGGCTCTATGTAACCCATCTCTATGGCCTATGTGGGGAGAAACTCTTAGTGACATGACAGACCCACAGTGGGTAGCGGCTCTTCGAGACCCAGCAGACCCACGATAATCATAACGGATGAGTACCTTAACATTCCATGTTGTTTAGTCTTACGATTTATAGTATTCCATTCCATACATCATATTATACCTGTGTGAGCTGGTAGTACCTTATTCTTTCAGTATAAATGTGTACCTTAGGGGTTCAGGAGACGAGCATATCAAAGTGGTTCAGTGGACGAGCATTCCTCAGTGGTCTAGAAGATGATCAAACCTCAGTGGATCATCAGGGACAGGACTCCTAGAAGTAAAAGAATAACCATCACTATGAATGATAATATTAATTTCTATACATTCAGTTATACCTAGTCTGAGTTGTCATTCTGGTATGTTTTTTCTGTGGGATATTATTATGTGATTCTAATTTTTTGTCGTTCCATTATGGTTTGTGGTCCTTACTGAGTATTTTGTTACTCACTCTTGCACGAGCATCTCCCCTAGGTTCCAGGTCTCATGCAGGTGATCGAATCATCAACGGAGACTATGGTGGTCCAGGACAAGGTAGTGCTCATTGAGATGAGATAGACTAGCATACTTCTATGGATATAGGGAGCTACCTCCACCTACCCTTCAGGTAGGGTCTCAATTTGATGGTCCATGGCTGTTATAATTTCCATTGTGGTTTTGGGATTTTATTCTGTACCCTTTGTAATTTTAGTTTGTATTGTACTCTCATTAGTTTTCATAGTTCCAGTTGTGGTCTACATTGTGTTTACTTTCTAGAGTTTGATCTTTGTGTGTGTGTGTGTACATGGTTAAAGGCAAATGCATTCTCTTTTTTAGGATATTCCTACTTGTTTATAGTTTCCCGCCCCTGTCCTATGGATGGTGGGATTTGGTAGACACAAAATGGGGCATGGGGGAAGGTTCATGACAAAGTGGTATCATAGGTAGGTAGGTTTTACTAGAAGAACTAAGAGTCTATAAATTTTGATTTGGCAACAATGCTAAGTGTTTCGAGTTCAGATTTCAGGACTGGGAGTCTAATGATGGTGCGGGGACTGATGTATCCATAAACGAGGACCCTGAAATCTATTTTACAAACTAATACATGAAAAAACTAGTTTCATAGATCTTATAATGTTATTTCATGATCATTATGAGTTACTGTTATGCCACCAGGTAAAATCAATTAATTGATATTCATTTTGACCGCTTTTAAGATTCCTCCATGCAGATAACTAGCAAGGATTCCAGTGTGTGACCACAAGGATAGTACAATGTGTGACGAAGATATGGTACAAGGACTATTTCCCAACATAGCACCTTTGGGTGATGACCCAGCTTTACCACCTCCCATTGGTCAATAGTTACTACTGACTCAACTCGTATAGGATGTATGTAGGCTCAATGCCTTACACGAGTTTCAGGAACATAGACCCCTCTGGTTCTGAGGTGAGCATAACTCATAGGTGACTAAGGAATTTCATGAGTTAGTGACCGAGTTTTCTGTCTTTTCAGGTCACCAATAGATCCAACCGTAGACCTATCTGTGAGCCTTCTATGTGGCTCAGTCGGTCGATGATGGGGCTTAGATTACTCGATCATATGATGAGGTAACATTCTTGTGGACAAATCATCCAAACCTTTCTCTAAGAAGGGTCTCTTGTAATAAAATCTAATGGTTATGCCTACCCAAGAGCTGTTGCAATGTTAGAAAGAAGACTTGTTGGTTGATGAGTATTCATTGAGGCATATTAAACCTTCTAGGTACTAGATAAATAATATGTTACAAGTGCTTGAAGGCTCAAACCTCTGAGTGAGATGTGTTTAGAGACATCTAAGACAACACTATTCCTCTATACAATCCTACTTATGATAGGTTTCTATAGATAACCATTATGGTTAAATGTTCTGGGGATGAATAGATACAGCCAGTGGATGTCAGCAATTGGAAATCAAGAAACTGAGCTCAGTCTTGGAGAGTTGGATGAGTATGAGGACATCTTTCCAGAGGATGTTCCAATACTACCTCTTCATAGAGAAGTATATTTATGCATGGATTTGTACCCTAGTACAACACAGATATCTACAACTTAATATTGAATGACTCCCACAGAGCTTAGGAAGGTGAGGGTACAGTTGGAGGACATACATAGGTAGGGGTTCGTAAGGCCCAGTGTTTCGCCATGGGAAGCCCCAATATTGTTTTCCAAGAAGGAATATAGAATCTTGAGGTAATGCATGGACTTTCGGCACCTAAACCAAGTGACCATTAAGAACATGTATCCTCTACCAAGGATTGATGACCTCTCTGATGAGCTGAAGGGATCAATATGGTTCTCAGAGATAGACCTCAGATTAGAATATAAGTAGCTTCGAGTATGATATAAAGACATCTCATAGACGGATTTTAGATATTTTGAAAGCCACTATGAGTACTTAGTGATGTCGTTTGGCATGAAGAACGTCCCAGTAGTGTACATGGGGCTCATGAATAGGATCTTCCAGCTATACATAGACCAGTTTGTAGTAGTCTTCCATGATGTAATCTTGGTGTATTTAGCGTCTGAAGAGGAGCACACGATACACTTAAGGATGGTTCTGGACACACTCTGAGAGAATCATCATTATGTAAATCTCTTAAAGTTTGAGATTCATATATGTAAAGTCTACTTTCTGGGACATGTCATATTAGAGAAAGAAGTTGTTGTGGATCCGGTGTAGATAAAGGTAGTTCTTGATTGGGAGCCATATAAGAGAGTTGTCGAGGTGTGAATATTCTTTGGTTTGGCTGGGTATTAGAAGAGGTTTTTATCCATCTTCTCCAAATATTTAGCACCCATGATTACATTAATGAAGATGGTAAAACCCTTCATGTGGACAGAAGGATGCCAGTAGAGCTTTCAGCAGATGAGGTAGATCATGACGAGTGATCTTATCTTGAGGTTTCCAATGGAGGGAACTGACTACGTGGTGTACTGTGGTGCATCAGGAAGTATGATTGGTTGTGTCCAGATATAGGGAAATGTAGTGATTTCTTATTACTCCTAATATTTGGGACCACATGAGAAGAAATATGTGACTCATGAACTTGTGTTGGTAGCTGTAGTCTTTGCACTGAAGATATGGAGACATTACCATATGGGCAAACGATTTATTGTTTACTCTAACCACAAGAGCCTCAAGTATATCTTTTCATAAGAGGACATAAATTTGAGACAGCCAAGTTTGATATATTAAGGTATATGGTTTCGAGATAGTTTTTACTCTTGGGAAGGGGAACGTGGTGGTATATTCTCTTCGTATGAGATCGAGTTCACAACTACTGAACGAGGCCTCTGAGAAGGTGGCCTCGCTTCATATGTCCTTTTTGGATAGAGATGAATTACCATATCTTTAGTCTATTGTTGTATCATCTATATTCATAAATGATCCATTGAAGCACAACATAGTGAAAATGAATGTGTGTTTTTACATGCTCAGTTGCCCATAGTAAATACCCCTTATGGACATCGATAGGTGGGGATCACGTCATCCTTTTCTAGGGATGAACCATTATATTAGTGGAATTATAAGAGGAAGTGTTGGGATAGTTTTTTACACCCTCATTGGTGGTGAATCATAGTGTGTCCAAGATGTACTAGGACCTATGATGTCAGTAATGGTGGTAGGGGATGAAGAAGGTAGTAAATGAGTTTTTCTGGAGATTCCTCACATTTCAGTAAGTGAAGGTTGAGAACCAGGTTCAAGCAGGTTTGACACAACCCCTTAAGGTAAAAAAGTGGAAGTGGGATGGAATATTAATAAAATATTTTGATGAGCTTACCACATACATCCTAGGGGAACGATACCATTTGGGTGATCATAGACAGACTCTCCAATTCATCCCACTTCCAACCAATTCAATAGCATGGTTCAGTAGAGAGCTTGGGATACCTCTATGTGCAGGATATTTGATGACGAGGTGACATACATAGAGTAGCCAGTGGAGATAGAGGATCAATAGGATAGGATCCTTCATGGATGATCGATTCATCTAGTGTGTGTTCATTGGAAGCCAAAAAATCTCTAGGAGAGCACGTGGGAGCAAGAGGCTCATATTCATGCTAAGTCCCCCCTTTTGTTTGATTAGCCCTAGTTTTGGCTTATGGGGACATAAATCCCTGAAGGATAGAGTAATTTAATAAACCATAAATTCCATGTGAATTTTTTTCAGAAAATTATATGGGATTATTTCTAGACTAGGTACTCAGATGACGTGTGAATCTGAAGCCCATATTTCATAGAATGGTCCGTCAAAAATTGTTTTGTTTCAAAATAGAAAACATGAGTAGTTTCCCTGAAAAGTGGAATAACTCCTAAATAAGTTACCAAATCAAAAATATAGAGTCAATTTTTCTTTCAGTGTGGTGGGTTTACCATAGGCGTGACATAAGTTTCGCCAGCACGTGCCTTGAGTGAAAAAACCCGAAAATGGAAAAATTGAAAATAAAATTATTAAATAAAATTATTTTATTTTTTAAATCCTTATGAATCATGAAAGGTAACTCTAATTGGAAATTGGAGACCACCATTGAGCTCATGAGGGTGTACATTCATTAGGAAGATCCTGACATTGGTCGGTGTGAGCCAACAGAAGAAAGTAGTTTTTAGCCATAAATAAAAAAATTGCATAAATATTATTTTATTTTAAAATCCAAATATCACATAAATGGTAAATCATATAGTAAATTTGAGTGTACTATTGATCTCATGACTATGTTCTTCCCTTTAGTGGAGTATAACATTGACCGGTGTGGGTCAGCTATGAAAATTGGTTTTTGTGTCGTAATCATAAATAAAATAATTTAATTAAAAGTTATTTTTTTTGAATCCTGTAACTGAAAAATGATAAAATTGATTAAAAATATGAGACCAATGTTGAGTTCATAATGAGATGTTCTATTTATGAAATACATAACCTAATCCAGTGCAGGTCAAAGAAAAAAAGTTGATTTTTAAAATTTTTTTGAAGAAAAATAAAATAACAAAAAAATTAATTTTAAATATTTTCTTCATCGTTCAGTAGTGGAACGTCAACGTTGTGGTGAAACAACGTGGAAACAATGAATATAATTAATAAATCCCATTAATTAGTTATTATAACAATGCTACAGTAGAGTTTAATAGAAATGATGATTCACATTTCGAAATATAATAGCCTAACAAAATGTGCAAGTTTGTTGGCACAATCCTGGAATTGCTTTGAGGATTTGGTGGGTGGCAATGACGAACGATGAAGGAAAACCTCTCCAATGATGATTGTCAGCAAATTGAATTATGGCAAGAGCACCCTTGGATAGAGGATTCGAGATCGAAGATCGATGGACGATGACGAATGATCATCCTCGAGTAAAATTTATTCCTAGGTAGGGGTTTAAATTATTAATGCATTGCTTTCCCAACTCTCCCCCTCTAAATAAATAATGTCGATCAACTATATAACATGTTGATCCATTGATTTATTTCCCTTATGTGGTCGGGGACTATAATTATAGGTTGATATTAGGATTAAATCATAGTAATTTATAATTTATACTTTGTGATCCCGCTAACACAAACAATTCTGGACCAACATTAACAATGAATGGTTGTTTATATGGGAGTTATTTATTATCCACTCTATATCTCTCTCCCCCGATGTTCTTCGTGGTATAATAGACGGTGGCACATCTAATTTAGCTGCTCTAGGTGGAAGGACTGCATCCATGCAGGTTGCATTACCGGCAAGAGACCACAACACAAGGTCGTGGTAGTGGCACTGGGTTGGGGAGGCGGCACCAGGCCTTGACACCCTGGCCATGATAGTAGGTGGGAGGCGACGCATTGGCAGTGTGCCGCATAGGCAATAGAATAAAATGGCAGGAAGGACAACAACTGTGAATGTGTCCACCCGACTGTGTTAGAGTCACGCGCATGCAGACCTGCGGTCTACAGACCACAATGGTGAGCTGGACCTGCGGGAAAGCCGTAGGCCATAAAGGAGAAATCACTCCACATGAGCGGACCAACGCAGGCAGGTAGCGACGCTTGGGCGTTAGGTTGGAGGAGCAGTCCTCGCTGGTGGGTTTCAAAAGGAGTTGGCACGTGGTTTTAGATCGTATGTTTGAGGGATTCATTCGGCCTCAAGCGGCCATAGGTAATGTGAACTGGACTCCCCACATGTGTCTGGGTATGGGGAAAACAAGACCACCATAAGGGCAGGTCCGGTTGCACGAATCAGGCCACAGGGTGGCCCGGGCCAGAGAAGAGGCAGTCTGCTGATGCGGGCCATGATGATAGAACAAACTATTCTATTGGACATCCCAGGATAAGAAATAACTGGCACTCTATTTGTGGGGACTACCTGGATGAAACCGGGTCCTTGGGACTCCCGACATACTAGACCCACGACACAATAGGGCCTGGTCCAGCAAGGCCCAATGGGCTCAGCCAGGCGGCCAAGATGACTCATACCCAACCGGGTTAGGTCAGGTCAACCGAAATGGGTCGTGCCATTCAGGACCCCTGGGCCGAGTTGGTTGGGCCGGTCCGACCAGGTCATACTGGGACTGGACACAACCGGTCCCTGTTTACTAAAACGCCAATAACATATAGGCCGTGTGTCTGATTGATGTGTTTTTTGCAGCATTGGGTCCCTTTAAATAAGAAGATAATTTGGAAATACTCTATGACAGATTTAGTGACAGTTTACATGCAACCATTAGATTAAGGATTATATTCTCCCAAAATCAAACACTCTACATGCAGAAATATTTTGATTTGTTGGGACCCGAAGACTCTTGACAAGAAGGTCTAAGTGACCCTTTAGGACTACATGATAAGAGGCCCTATGTAAACCAGCTATAAGTGATTCTATATGCACCATCTATAAGCATCCCTATGTGGACCAGCTATTAGAGACCCTATGTGGCCCAACTATAAGCGGCTCTATGGGATGGAGCTATAATGGCCAATGTGGATAGAGGATTTCAGTGAACCAATAGACACACAGTGGGGAGAATCTTTTAGTGACCCAACAGACCCACAGTACTCATCAGGGATGAGTACCTCACTAGTCCATGGTGTTCCATGTTACAATTAATAGTCTTACTTTCCATATTTAGATTATAACTTCATGAGATTATAGTACCATAGTAGTTCAGAATACAAGCATACCTTAGTCGTTAACATATGAGTTTACCTTAGTGGTTTAGAAGACGAGTGTACCTCAGTAGTTCAGTGGACGAGTGGACCTCAGTGGTCCTGAAACCGAGCAAACCACAGTGGCTGATCAGGGATGATCCCATTATCCATACAAGAAGAATCATCTCTACGACTGATAATCTTTCTTTTTATACTTTATGTTATACCTGGTGTGTGATATCAATGTTTTTTGTTTTTACTGTGTGATATTCGTTTTTGGTTCTTCTCTGTGGTCTTTCCTTTGTGTTTTTGGGTCCCTAGGGAGTATTGTGTAACTCACCCCTATACGGGCCTCTCCCACATGTGTCATGTCTCGTGCAGGTGATTGACACATTGATGGAGACCTTGGTGGTCCGAGACTAGGTGGTTCCTAGTGAGACGGGACAGACTGGTGTACTTATATGGCTACATGCAAATACCTCCACCTACCCATCATGTAGGGTCTCAAGCAGACAAACTATGGTAGTTCAACATTCTTCTGTTGTTTTGGTCTTGTATTCTGGCCCATTTTTACTTTTAGTTTCTCTTGTACTCTCAGTAATTGTCTGATTGACAGTTTTGGATTACTTTGTGGTTATTTTCCATAGTTTGAGCTCTGTGAGTGTGTAATGGTTAAAATTAAAATACTTTCTTTTGTGGGATATGTCTACTCAGTGGTAGTCATCAGCCCCTGGCCTATAGAAGGTGATCTTGTGGTAGTCATAACATGGGACATGGGGGACATGTCATGATAGTTCTCCATTGATCATCATTTATTTTAGTAAAATATATAACTAGTATAACCTTTTCGCTTTCATCACATCCCATGTAAAGGAATATATTTTCATGTGATTTGATCAATTTCTTAGCTACTAGAAGAGTAGTAGTACCACAGATATATATAGGCTTTTGTCACATGAAATGATCCTATATAGGTGCATCATACCATGTAACATCATCTTTCTCCATATATACATTCTTATTAATGAAAACCAAGGTTAGATTCCCTGATATAGTCATGTTCTGCTCAACTCCAACACCAACAGTGTTGGCATGCTCGGTAGGGCAATCTCGACATTGACCATGGGTATTGATTCCCTTTATGTCATTATCTATCAACACTAAATAATTTCACAAACCGAGTTATCTCAAAATCATTATGAATATTGAGATATTAAATGAAAGCCCATTAATAGTAAAAATAATTCAAATATTATAACGGTTTATAATTGTACTCATGATTACTATTTTTATTTAAAAACATGATCCCAAGGTTTCTAATTGACTTTCCCTAATACCAAATATAATAACCCCAAATCCATTAACCTGGAACCAACATCTACTTTAATACATTGGCATAGATTAAAGGATTCTAATCGCAATGGATTTATTAGTTTAGTAATCTTGGAGAAATAGATACATACATTATACCCATTATACATTGATAATAATATATAAACATAAAAAATTAAATGTTATGCATCCTTGAAACTCATTTAAATTTTTATTCTTCATAATATGGTAAAAGGATAAAAATTAAGGAAAATATAAAATGATCCGTAAGGGTTATGTACATGGTAAACTATCATGAATAAATAAGGAATAATCAATATGGAATGCTAAATAACTGGAAACACAATCCATTTAATCAAACTTTTGAGCATAAAATGAATCCATGGGTAGTCTCAATTCAGTAATCTCATGAATAATTATAACAGAATTATAAAAAACATAAATACATGCTATTGTAAGTCATGATATTATAAATCATGATATTTCTTCTCTTAAGGCTTTACACCAATAAATTTTAAAACTATGGGTAAAGACCCATTTAATATAAACAAATAATTTTTCTCATGACACCGATAGATGCATCAAGGGGATATATAATTCCTTGACCCACCCATCACTACATTTTCAATCAATTCCACATCTATATAATGATCAATTTAATTCATAAACAGTTTGACTTATCAAAAAATATAAATATAGTGTAAAGAGTACAAATTTATCGATTATTCCCTAGTCAATAAAATGAATTCAACGTATAACACCATATAAAGAAAAGGTAATTGGTTTAGGCTATATGAAAATCCAAGATACAAAGAATATGGATATTAAAATAAATATAATATCTACTAATCACAAATAAGTGATTTTTTCAAAGGATGTTATAATTTCAAAATAACCCCAATGGGAAATAATAAAAAAGTTGGTTTTTATATTTATGAATATAAGAACCATAAAAATATTAAAAAAAACATTTTTGAGGAGAATATCATTTTTTACTTTGAAATTCACTTTTAAAAACTAAAAATTTGAAAAATATTAAGCAAAATTTTTCATTATAAATAACCTTTTAAAATTATAAAGTAAGAAATATACAATTTTAAACGTCATGATGGAGGTAAAATACACTCATTCTGTATAACATAAAAATTTATTCCTTCCATACATTTTTTGGAATTTACAAAATACCTCATTTCGAAATAAATAAAAAGATTACTTTCAAACTCTTTTGTCTAAAGATAAACATGGGTAAAAATATAATTTAATTAATAATTATATAGTAATAAAAACGTTTTTGAAAAAAATTAATGAAAATAAGGATATGGAAGAAATGTTTATACAATAAAAATAGAAATAAGATCATATTTCGTTTAAATTTTTTTATTGATTCATGTTCAAAAGATAGATAATGTTTAAAGGAAAATATGAAAATTTTTACGGGAGTAAGAATGAAATGAAATTTAATCATAATGAATAAATATACATTAATATTAATTACCTAAAATACGAATCATATTCACCACCTAAAAATAAACTGGTGCATATTACGAAAAATGTCTCCATAGAGTATAAATTTAGTTGAAATCTCTTCCCCTAGGTCTGACTTGTCATGTAGGTTCTCTAACCTCCAAGATAATAAATTATAACTTATTATGATTATAAAAAATAACCATATTCATATATATTATTTCTTATATGATCCATTTATAAAATTTCATCACTAGTTTTTTAATTATATTTTTTTATCCCTGTTTCGAGAGTTATGTACTTTGTTTTTCAAGTAGGTTTTGATTTGGTAGTTTGGGTACTTTTATATATATTATGGATAAATAATATAAATAATTGTATTAATGGTTTAAATATAATTTATATAAAAAATATATATTTATTTATACTCATCTATAAAATATATAGATATAAAAATGAATTACACTATTCATGGAGATAATAGGTTGTACGTACACATGAACTCTATTTTCCCTTTTCGATGGATGGAACAAACAAGAAATGAATAATAATTAATAGTTACAATATTATTTTTGTGTCACATATATCATATATATTCATTAAATATATCATTATTATCATCAATGTAAAACATAAATGAAAAACAGATCACGTAGCTTCGTTGAGATGGTAGTCCACACATACACACGATCGACATTATCATTTTCAAATGTATTGGAAGTTAAGAAGGTATGTAAGATTCTATAGTTACATAATAATAGTTATTTAATAAATATCATATATAATAAGGAGTTATATATTTATAACCATCCATGAAAAATAGTGATGGAAAGTGAATTATAGCACTATGTGGAGATAATAAGTCGTATGTATGGATGAGCAATGTTTTCAATTTCTGTTGGATGGAAAATAGAAGGAATACAGGTTTACTAAGATTATAATATCATATAAATATATTTATTATAATATATTTCTTATCTTATTATGGTTAAAACACTTTTATAAGAAGTGAAAAAAGAAATAGGCTTGGAGGACTCTGTTAATACTATTACATCTTCATTGGTAGACTTCTTTTATATCTCTTCATAAGAGACAGTGAGTTGGTATTATTTATTGTACATGATATATAAAACTTATATATGTATTTTTAGAAGGTTAATGGGTAGGTTTTATTAACTCTATAATGCTCAAAGGGGTGTAAATAAGTGAGGGAGGAGGAGCCCTTTTATAATAATGGTGAGGGTCACTTTTGGGGTTTCTTAAAACATTAAATTAAAAAAATTCATTCTCTTAAAAATGAATCCTAATGGGTAGGTACTCGAACATATAGTATGATAAGGATAAAATGTCATAAAAAATAATATTTTGGTGGGTTTGAGTTGTGTTTTAAAACTTATCTTAGTTTAACCCCTTAGTTAAAAATTTTTATCATTAATCATGATAACAAATTTTCACACATAAAGAGTTATAATTTTACGTATAAGGTAACTTTTAAATAATAAATAAAAAAGGTATAAAATTTAGACCATATATACCCAACCCTTTCATATTTTAATATTTTAATGATTTTGAAATAATATAATAATTTTTTTTGATAAATTATCAGTAATGACAATTTTGAAAATATTCATTTAATTTGAATTAAAATACATTAAAACAATGTTTTATTGGTAATATAATTTATTTAAACACAATAATATATCATATTAATCTAAAAAAAATATTTAACAGTATAAATCACTAAAATTGTATAACTTATATTATTATTAATATCATTTATTTTATTTTTCTAATAATTGAATAAATATTGTTTTGGTGTTGCAAAAGATTTTATGATAATTATATAATCCTTAAATATTATAAATAAATTATAATAATTAAAATAATTTCATTATTCTCAAAATTTATCTTAATATTTTTTCATAAATTTATTTTTCCATAATGTGGACACATAAAAGCTTTTTAAAACTAAAATGGTGACATTTTGTAAGTTTCTTTGATTTTAATATTATATTAGACATTTTCATGGAAATGTGTACATTAAATATACAAATATTTATACTATGGTTATAATGTTCAAATTAACTTCATAAAATTTAATTAAAAAGAAATAATATGACTTTGTCAATTAGTTTAAACCATGATTTTCCAGATTTACCTCTAAAGAGGTGATACATGTTACCTGAATTACTCTTTATATTTACAAAAAAGAGACCTATTAACCAAATATGAACGCCATAATTAAAAATATTGAGTTAATTTTTCAAGATTTAATTTATATAAATATCGAAATTTTATTTTCAAATAAGTGGAAGAAATATAATAAAAATTACTTTTTAGAAATATATAGTTTTTTAGAAAAAAACTAGATTTATTCTTATCTTATACCTAGTAAAAACTATATATTTTATTGAATATATAATATATAAATTTAATTAAAATAATTTACCAATAACAATTGATTAAATTTATAAAAACACATTATGCACATATAAAAATAGTTTTTCAAAAAAAACATTTCTTTTACATTCAATGGATTTTTATTTTTATTGATAACCAATGAATTTAATTTATAATTTTGTAAACTCTAAACTTTTTATAATTAGGACATTCATATTTATACCATACAGTTTTAATATCTAGGTTGTAATAGTTACATGATAATATTTTAATAATATATCATGGTTCATTTAAATTCTGTGTTGCACGAAACACAAGCAATTGAAGTGATTAACTTTTTTTAAAAGAAACATACCAGATGAGGTGTTACAGCTATTTTTTTGGAAGAGGTTTGAATTATTGGACCTATATAGATATTTTTTCTTCCATTTTCCCCCTAATTAAGGTTGTATACATACTTATTAGGGGTAAAACGTCTCTTTATATTATAGTATTAGTCACAGGTAAGGAAGAAACATTGAATGAGGGTGAATTATGGTATGTTTTTCATTTACTATTAAACCTAACCAATAATCTTGTTCCATTATTTATTAAGAAAAATCTCACCCTCACATTTATTATTAATATATAATTAAAAAAATGGGTACAAAGTATTTTTACTAGTTTCACCCAAACTGTTTTAATCCATGAAGAAAAAAAAACAAATAATGTGATGATGTTCAAAAATAATTAGCACCCAACTATAAAACTTTCGTGGGGTCACACTTACCCTCCACATTTATAACCTTCATGAAGATAAATAGATCACTCATCTCAATCACTCAAGGAAATAACTACTCCATGAGTGCTCTATTTTTCTCCATGAACTATAAAAAAGGTTCAAACCTTATTTGTTTATATATTTTACTTTATTTATTATTATTTGTAGAACTACAAATTATTTCTTATGAGATGATCTAATTTAATCCCTTATTACCTCAAATTTTTTAAAGTGCTTGTCCTGGAACTCTCATTTTATGCTCTATATTTATTTTCTAGGATGTATTCTTAAAAATGACTTCTTTTCTTTATTTATCTTGTCTTCCGTGTTGATTTCTCTTGTCCCATTTTTTAAAAAGTTATTATTCCTGACATAGGTGTATTTCATTCTTAGTTTTATAAAAAATGCACTCATACCATTTTGATAAAATTACTTTTAAATATGCTAGTAAAACTCTCTATTTTTCTTACCAAACAAATAAATCAACTAAATCTGGAAAATTAATCTTTCACAACATGGTAGAAAATGTTATAGTGCAAATGTCAATCAAAAGATATATCCATAAAATATAATCAATGTACAATTTTTAATTCCTTTAAAATTCTAGGTCATATTTATCCATCCATCTTCATTCTTGATCCTATCATATCATGAATATTAGCATCACAAAGTGGTGATCTATCTAGATAGAGTAAAAAAATCTACCCAGAACCGATTGATACATGGATCTTTAGTTTACACCTTGGGCCTAACCTATATACATCCACTAAAAGCTACACAAATCATATTACAATGGGGATCTTCAGTTCACACTATGAACCCCTCCTATATAGATGCACTGAAATCCCCCCAAATCCAGGTGTGGTGTCACTCTCATCTTTACTACCTGATCACTTTCTCTAAAATAATAAAATTAAATGAATCTGACATAACATGAGATCATTCTTATACATAATCACATTACTATTTCATAGAATAATTTTTCATTGTTCTGGTGAATTCCCAAGTCGCATTGTGACACCCTAGTTCATGATGAGACCTCTTCTTCTCTTCATATTAAAGTTAACTCTATAATAAATCTCATAAGGTCCATGAAGAACTTTATGTAGTCTATTATTTTTTTTGGAAACACCCATCATGATTCATTATGTGTTTTCAAAGTGTGAAATACACTTTTTAATTCCTTGAATACGCTTCTTATATCCCTGAAATAGCTTACAAACTTTTCCCCTACCATAGATAGTACCATACAAAATCTAGTCACGAAACAACATAGTATTTCATAGAATGACTCATGTTATATAGAAAGAACTCTTCTCGACGATTCTATTATTCTTTATCCCACATTTATCCCTTTGAAGACCACTTGGAAGTTCTACTTTTAAGCTTGTCAATAAAAAAATATAAAAACCACTTCAACTGTTTTTATCTAATAATTCCCTCCTTTGGTTCTCTTAAAAACTCTGATTATCTTTAAAATGATTATCCAATAAAGCTTCTTCTAAAAACATAATAATAAATCATATATGAAATTTGAATAAAATATGGACCACATTCCTTCAAATGGTGTATTAATGATTCAAAAATCACCTACTCTAAGCTATCATTAATTAATATTGGAATTTTAAATAAGACTTATGTTAAAATTTACTCATGAAAACGCTTCTGTGAATTCCATTATATTCAACATCCCCAAAAAACTAGTCCCTATAAATAAAAAATAAATAACACTACCCCTTTCTCAAACATCAACGTCGGATTTATTTCCCATTATCTATAAGGAAGAAAACTCCTATCCCATTACACATTACCCTGACAGATTTAGGGCGTGAATGAATTATTCCTCCCAATAAGTAAAATATATCCTCTTTACAATCCCACAAGATAGAATAAAAAATTCAATCATAAGTGGTTTATTACATATTCCACCATGGAACACGTTGTATGGAAATAAATGAAATAAACATGCATGCCCAGGGATGTGACCCTATTACATGCGCCCTCAAACCACCCAAACCTGAAACCACCATTCCGTAAATATTGGGGTAGAAATCTAATAATTAATTTGGTTAGAAAAATAATACCATAGTATTAAGATAAAATCCCATAGGGGAGAATATAATAGCCCCAAACTTTAACTCCCAGATCTGGTGCTAAAAATATAATCTTTACATTTATGGATTTGTTACCAATAAACGTGACTCAATTTTGGCCATAAAAAACATTCAATATAAATTATAAATATTATTTCACCTTCATAACCTAGGACCTTCTCAGTTTAATGTTTTGATAGAATTACGAAAGACTCTTAAATCATAATTATCATGTCTTCAAGTGATCATTTTCCCCACTATAACCTACTTTTGTTATTCAAAATTATATATTCATCATCACCCATATGAAACCCTTCTATAAATATCATACATAACATATTTCATTATAAAATTGGTAAAATAAGTATAAGAAGGGTGATCTCAAATTCTCAGTAGGGGAAAACATAATAGTTAACAATTGAATATCACATGATGATTATAAGCGAATTGATAACATATTCAATGTTTATTAGCATTATATAAGAGAATTCATACCCATAAATACCTCAATAATTACACATGGGACATGGAATTAATATTTAACAATGTTTATAGACATAAGATTCAATATTCATGAACTATTTGATATCAATCATGATCAAATGATCCATTAAAGTCTCATAGAAATCATAAATAAATATGTTTGTATCTTGGAACACCAATAATTCATCATAAAATCAATAAAAATAGTGTAATCCCAATATACCATAGGAGTAACTTACATAAGATAACTTTTTCACTTCATAAGATTACTTGTCAAAAGATAACACTATCTCACTCTCTTGGGAGTCACTTACATCATTTAACTATGGCACTTTACCCAATGAATTAGATGAACATAATGTTCCCAATCATCTTTGTTTTATAAAAAACCACTCATAAATCATCCATATATATTTTAATGTACCTTAGAATAAACAAAAAATTTAGAAGATTTGAGATTTCAACGTAACACCCTTAAAAACAACCATCATTTATTTTTAGAATGATTAACCCATATAAAAAATGAGTTCCCTAAAAATATCTTCAAAAAATAATAATCCATTCTTGAGAATGAATAAGGAGAAAATCATTGGAATGTATCCACATTTTATTACAAGAAAATAATAAAGGATAAACCACAGAGGAAAAATATATTTAAAATAACATTTAAGACATATCTTTCAAAATGGGGGAAAATGCTTTTAATTTAATAATATTTTATAAAACAATTATGAATATTGGTTAAAATATTTTCATTTAAAGAGACCATTAAAAATTATAATGGAAGATTCAAGAGAAACAATATTAATAATTGAAAAAAATATTTTCTTGTCGTAAACATTATAAATAACCATTTTTTCAATATTTTGGATAGTGATTCAAATGTCACCCATTTGGAAGATATTAAGTGATTTATTTTAGAACATTTTTAAATAAGGTCAATGATCATGAAAAATAACATTAGAAATAATTTTTATTTATAATATATTATTATTAAAATAAGATAGTTAACATACATGAATTTTTTTTGAAAGTCTTTAAAAACATTAAAATAATGTTTTTTAAGAAAAACACATTACAGACTATTAAAACCAAAAAATAGTTTGAAATAAATAAAATAAAATTAAAATAAAATACCATGGGAATAAAAATATTCATGATATTATATGTAACGTGTTATTATACAAACCGTAAAAATGAATATTGGCGCATCAATCAAAACATGTCTCAAAGATGGAACTTCGTGACTATAAACTGATCTAACATGGGTAATACATGAATTAAAACACCATTGAATGAAGAAACGTAACATGATTTAATAAAAATCATAATTTATTTGAATTATTTTATTAATTCACATTCATGTATTAGTAAGTACAACATATAAAATAATTCATGGTACATAACATGAATTATGTCTCATGGAATTAAAATTGAGGCCATGAAAACCATTTTAACTTTTGGATCATTCTAACAAATATCACAAGAAAGAGATAACATAAAAAGAAACTTTAAATATAAGGATAAAATGTTCATTCATGATATAATATCTCAGTAGTCATCATATATACCTTATAAAAATTAATTAGGGGAATGATACAATGCTTATCTCAATGAAAAAATAATGAGATGAATCGTCCTTACAAAGATCATATCATTGTGGTTAAAATTTATCAATGATGTGATTATGTAAAAAATGTAAGAACCTAATAAATTTTTATAAATTAAAAATAATAAATTTATAATTTATTTCACACATAATCATGGAATAACATAGTCAATTAATTATAGTTATAACCCAATTAATGTAAATTGGGTTAACCTCTTACCTCAAGTCCCAACATAATATGCATGTCATTTAACTCATTTATAAAAAATACATATTAATTTTATAATTTTTTAAGAAACTTTTATATGTTTATTAATTATCATTCAAAAAATTATTTCATTTATTTAAATACCAAATTTGATTACTTAATCGCTTAAATCCACATTGGATGTTTTGGTGAAGTTCAGTTCATAATTTCAAAATGACTTTGATATGTTGACCATGGTAAAATCGGGAATAGATCCATAATATCAAGAATAATAATAATTAAAAAATTATAGTTTTATATATAAAATACTATTTTATAACCATCCATTAATCTCATACAGGAAAAATGAATTACATTGCTTCGTATAGTTGGTAATCCACAGGTACTCACGAATGATGTTACCATTTTCCAATAAATCGAAGGTTAAGAAAATAGTTGATATATTATTTTTATATAATTAAAATTATATTGTGAAAATAAATTATATACATTAAATCAAATATTAAAAATATCCATGAGATGTGGGGATCGAAGACGAAATACATCGCTCCGTAGAGTTGGTTGTCCTCACATATGAACAAACAATGTTTTCAATCCACATATGATATAAAAGGAGATGAGTAAAGTTATTCCATTAACATAATAATATTCATTATGTAATAGATACTGATTTAATTATATAGAAATTTTTAGGACATAATTTAAGGACATAGAAGAAGAAGTAAAACGAAAATGATCGGTTAAGACCATTACCCCCATCTTTGAAGAACCTCTTTTAGATCACTCCTTAAGAACCCTACGGATAATATTTTACAAATAATAGAAACACTAGAATGTGTATAATAAATCTAATAATAGTTTTTTATGGTTTAGTTGATATAAGTGGCTCAAGAAGTGAGAGTAAGAGAGGATAGAGAGTGTCTTTATATATAAGAGGATATGAGACCTTTGGAATTACATAAACTATTAAATTAATATAAATTCATTTTCATGTTGAAGTGGATCCAAAATGAGATATTTTGAATCTAGTATGTATAAAATATGCAATATTATCATAAAAAAATTGGATAAGTTTAGGATATGTCTTCATCCGTTGTCTATTAATTTTAACCCATGTTAACCCATTTGACGATTACTACGATATCAATGTTTATTTCCCATTCTGGATCAAAAACCCCACTATAAAAGGAAAATTAACTTATAGGTTGAAAATGGTAAAAAAAATATTGATTGTATCCAAATAAATGTTTCAAATATAATACTTTTCATTAATTTTAAATAATTTCATAAAATATTATTTAACATAAATTACAATTAAAGTCATTTTCAAGACATCAAAAAATTTGAATTTAATTCCATAAACATAGAAATTTAATTTTAATCCAAATGTTTAAAAAAACAAAAATGTTTTATTTTTGGAAAAAAATTCTGGAAGCATAATAATTTATCCCTATTTTATTACTTTTAATGTTTTATAAAAAAACTATTACTTGATTTTTCTATTTCCTGCATAAGAAATGTGTCAAATTAGAATAAGAATTTAAAGTAATTATTTCATATAAAAATATTAATAAAAAAATTATATATATTTTGAATAATGATTTATAACAAATCATAATATCTTTTTATTCTTATGAAAAAATATTAGAGGTATTATAATAAAAAGAGTGGCATTTTTTTCTTTATATAAAATCATATTAATTTCACTATCAATGAAAAATGGAAAAATGTTTCAATATATTTTAATATTGTATTAGGATTATTGAACTAAAATTTTCCAATAAGGTAGATGTTAAATAGATTTTTAAATCCTTATCACATTATTTTTAACCTTAATTATCTTATTTACCCCAACTGAGATGAAAAAAAATTACGAAGGTTATTATTCTTTATGACCAAAAATAAAGTTGACATATTTGCAAAAAATAAAAATGATGATTAAAAATATTTAATCAATTTTATTAAATTAAAACCCTTTAAATAGAAGTAATTAAATTTCAACAAACAAGAAAAAATTTATGAAAGATATTTTCTAGAAAAAAATCATTTTTAAGTATAAAGTTACTTTTATGTAAAATTTTTGTATAATTTATATTCAAATGAAATTAATTGGATTATTTTTAATAAAATTTAACAAATAACATGATAATATAAATTTTAAACAAAATGAGAATTTCTAAATACTTTATTAGAAAAAAATTTATATAAAATCAACATCTTTCACTATTTACTATACAAATAATCTTTTCATAGAAATCCAAAAATTTTATCATAAGATAATTTTGTTATGATTATTTTTAGAATTATATAATTCTTATAAAAAAATTATAAATTTATTAGAAATTAATTATAATATTTTCCCATAAAAATCAATGAAAACCATTTTTGAAGAAAACTTATTTTGGAGCATAAAATGAATTTAATAAAAATTGAGTGATTATTTCATGATAATTTAATAATACATTTTTTTATTTTGACTTATGTATATATTTCATAAACTTGTTATTTCTATTCATGCCCTCAAATTCAATGACTAGGTTGTAATGTTCATATTAAAATAATAATACAATGCAGCCACTAAAGTTCAGTTTTTTGTGTCCAATACAATATCAAACATTTCATTATTATAAAAAAAGTAGGTTATTATAGAGTTTGGGTTCATATCCAAACCATCTAGGTATATGGGGTCCTTGGGACATCAAGAACCAACTGATTCTTTTCAAAATGAATTTAAGGTAGTTCCTTTATCATAATCTCCACTATCTAATACTAGATTGACACATACTCCAACATTTTGAGACCTTGATCAAAATTATCCTTTATAAAGTGATACATGATCTTAGTGTTATTTATTTTTTAATAATGGACACTATTTTTTCTAAGATTTATAGCACATGAGTTTTTACACTGGATAGCAATAGGGTATTTTGTATTTACTCCATAATACATATTTTACTATTATATATGGGTTAATTGATTACATTATTGGTCCATATCAATGTAATAAACAGCCACAGTTATCAATGAAATGAAATATTTCTTCTTTATTAGCTATGAAATGAAAGAAAATTTGAGATAAAAATTATAGCACATCATTGACTTCTTATCATGTATCGAACCGGCACAATCTGCAATAGTTTATCCCTATGGTTGGATTAGGATCCCTAAAAATTAAGTATATCTAATTTATGATTACATGTATTAATATTTTAGATTATTAATAAAGTTTTTATCACATCATTATTATTCTTCTACATGATATAGTATGTGATAATTTCTTAAGATAAACAAACATACTAAATGGTCATAATAGTTCTCTACTGTAATAAGAACCTAGATGTTTCATAATATAATTCCCAAATATATATTATATATCAAAATTATATGATTTGATGGGATGAAAATAATAATGTCTATTATAGTTCTATACTTATAGAACATTGATACACTTTCTCATAGTGTACTCCCATATTAATTTTCAAAGTATGAGATTATGAGAACATGACCCACCAGTAGGAAATAAACATTTATATATTTCAATGTATATTACAATATATGGACGTGTGTATTGGTCCTTAGACTTCAAAATCATTATTTATTCATATATTGACTTTTTTACATTTTTTTATGAAAATTATGATGAAATATGTTCGCAGTGAAGTAGGATGTGTTGGGTAGGTCACAAGTGATATTTCATTAATGAATAATATGAGAAATGATTTGTCACTTTTCTTATGTAATGAATGTTTATATTTCATTCTCATTGATGGGAATGGAAAATATTAATTAAAACCATGCCATTAGTGTTCATTGGTAATGTTCATTTCCCAAAAGGCAATGAAAGAGACATTGAGAACATAGGTTAATGACATTAGCATGAAAGCCTCTTGATTATAGATAACCTGATAAATGGATTACATTACATAGCGAGAATTAATATGAGGTTTTAGTAATTGTGACATTAACTTATTTCTTTATGGGTTCCTTGGCGTGTTGTAATACACTAACCTTGGACTTTTGATTGTTTATTCTAATACCACTAAGAAAGATTCCTAGAGGTCAAAAAACTATAGAATTTTGAATATATGATGCTTTTTTATTTTGTTATTAAATTTATAAAATATATAAATTAAGAAAAAATGAATATATTTATTAATAGACCACTTATTTAGTTAAATTTTAGAAAATTAGAAAACCATGATAAATTCAACAAGATCAATATAAGTGCTAGAAACACAATTGGAACATAACCTATTAACCCAATAATTCTGAATGTGTATTCTCAATTTAATTTACCATAATTATAAATTCTATAGTAATAAGAATAAAAAAAATTACTAATAAAAAGTTGAATTTATAGTACCATTAAGGATGAATATAAATATCATTCTCTTTGTTTACCAAAAAAACATGATTTATTACACAATATTACACGTAATACAAACCAAAAAAACAAGAATTATAGTGTATTTTGGAAATAGGTACATTAAATAACAACTTATAAAATTGGATACAAAAACATTATTGAAAACTACTTTGACATGATGAAAATATTCCATCGTACTTAAAACTGTATGGGAGAACATGGGGATATACAAAAGAAAGGGGTGAGCTATAAAACCTAATAAGGGAGTAAACATTTAATAACATGAGGAAATAAATACATGTTCTAAAAGAAAAATATTCATGAGATGTAAAAGGAGTGATAATCATAAACTTTCACAATAATACAAGATCAAGCATGATAACACAAAGGTAACATGGGAAATGTGGCAACAACTTAAAATATGGCATCATAAATATATGTCAATGATAAATGTGAAGACATCATGATAGATAAAGTCCCATAAAGGAATCAGGATCAGTCACTATCCCAACATTATGTATCATGATACTAAACATTACCCAATGAATTGGAGTGCTATATAATTCTGGGCACACCCGTCACTTTCATTTCATTCTCACGCTTAAGTGTGCCACATAGATCATAAAACATGGTTTCATTCATCATAATATTTTATTGCGAGATAATGGAGGGTGGAATACATACACTTATGTACGAATTCAAATAAGAATAATTTTATAAAGGTTAACATCCTTGATAATAAATGGAAATGGTATACAGTACACAATTATTTTGGAATGGAAAATCATGATGAAAGTTCGACAGCATAACGACATCTCATAAAAACTCATAAAATAGAATGATGAGGGAGAAAGGGTTATATTATCATTTTTAAATAAAATTTTCTATAATATAGACTTTTAAATACATATCCAAACATTAGTAACTCTAAATAGAATGCATATGAAAATAAATAAACTTGAATAAGGGAGATTAGGCGAGGATGTCTTACATAAGTGTGTGTCTCCAAATTCTTGGGAGGAGATTCTTGAAATCTTGGGGAACCTTGGGAGGAATTTAAAGAGGTTAAGGAATATTAAGGACGTGATCCAAGTATTTTAAGTGAAGATAATTGGGTTATGGGGTGGTTTTATATTTGGAAAGTGTGGAAAATTCTTTAATATTTCTCAAACTTGTGTTTTGGACTCTATATAATTAAATAACCAAAACCAAAACCATACAATAGTTATTTTCCTATTATTTATGACAAATAAAAGTTGTTTTCATTATATTATAAGTAAAATTTATGAACATATTAAAATAATAGCCTTTCTTATGTGGAGGTGGGTTATACTCTTAAATAAATGATTTCAAAACCTTAAAATATATAAATGGATTTAGAGGATT
This sequence comes from Viscum album, assembly GCA_963277665.1. Lineage (NCBI taxonomy): Eukaryota > Viridiplantae > Streptophyta > Magnoliopsida > Santalales > Viscaceae > Viscum > Viscum album. The sequence continues at coordinate 1,358,260,819 of OY728162.1, read as the reverse complement.
CATAATGGCATTATAAAATTAAAAAAATAGACTTAAAATATAATTTTTATAAATATAAATATTATAATTGTTCATGGATACCTTTAATTGTATTTATTATCACTTTTGTTCATTACTATGTCAGAATACAAAATGTATATTTATATGATATTTAATTTTTTACCTGAAAATTTGATTGTCTCGAAAAATTAAGAAAAATTCACATTTTGATAATTTTGTAATTATAGTTACAAAAATAATATTCATTTTATATAAATATTTTTATAAATATTATTATTTTTACTTTTAAAATAAATTTTATCTTTATTATGAAATGTTGTGTTTTTTGACAATAAAAGTTTTCAGACCTTTAAAAAAATTACATTTGACTTCATTAAAATTATATGATCATTTATACTGAATAAATATTATTTAATAATAATATATTAATAATATATTATTTCTTTAAAAATAAATTAATTCATCAAAAGTAACTTCCTAATATAATTACATATTATATAACAATACATTTTTTAATTTATTGTATCAACATATAATTTTTTTCAAACTGATTACTCAATCATCTATAATGTAAAAAAAGACATAAATATAATAATTATTTAAAATAAAAGAAAAAATAAAATTAAATACAATTTTAGTTGCCTTTTTTCATGTATGTGTTTAATTATTTTTATCCTTAATTAACTTATTTTCCTTTTAATGTGGTAATACATGTTTACTATAGTTTATATTCCTAATTTTCGAAAATTAAGTTTACCTTATTTCCAAATATTAATATTTATGATTCCAAATATGGAATAAATTTTATCAAAATCAATTCACATATTTGGAATAATTTAATTTAACATAAAACCTTTAAGGATGATGGAAATCATTTTTCTGAATAATACATTTTTTTATGGAAAAGATGATTTCACTTAAACTATATAACCAGTATTCATAATTATATGAATTTTAATTAATTAATATGGATATAAAATATAAATATTTAATTTAAATCATTTCTATTAGGAGGTTATTTTAATAGGGAAGCATTAGGCATTTTAAAATAGTATTCAAAATAATATGTTTTTAATAATAAAAATAAACGTATATGAAAATAAGTTATAAAATTATTAAAATATACGTTATTGAATAAAATTTAACTAAATAATAATTATGTTACCTTGAAATATATTTAAGTGAATTATTTTACATTTAAATTTATTAATTTATTAAGGAAAATGAAAATTTTATATAAAATTGTATTATTCATTACTAACTAAAAAATCAATGTTTTCTGAATAATGCAAAACATTCACCGTAATCTAATTTTGATATTAATATTTCAAAAATGGATTTTATTTTATCAAATAAACTTTCTAAATTTTCAAGAAAATTTTCTTATATTTTTTTCTAAAAATAAATAAGAAACAAATTTTAAGAAAATATATTTTGAAGAACAAGAGGAATTACAAAAATATTTTTGATTATTTTATAAGAATTTATCAATATATTTAGGATATATATTTATATATCATAATTTTATCAATCATACTAATATATGAAAATTTAATGGATATCTTTAAATAGTAAAAATTAAATAATTATTGTTTTTTGGGTTCAATGTCGCATATCACCTAAGCTATCGAACATACTCTTCTATTTTAAAATCTAGGGGCATTAAATTCTTTCCCATTTAATAAATTGTGTCCTCTCAATTTAAACAAGAACATGTTTTATCCTATATCCATCCATTGGATATAATAAATCTAAAATTAGGGATAAGTACTTTTAAACTATTAAAAAGATAAAATGGAGTCCAATGAAGTTAAAGGGATAACTTATAAATTATATGTATTTCCTTAACTTATGGGTTTCTAGGCTTCAATATATGCCATCAATTATCTATTTTCTAACATATACACTTATGGGATGTTTTAGTTCCCTTAACAATGGTTCATAATGAGCTTGGGAATTCACCAAATCACATCTATAGGAAGTGTCAAACTAGGTGCACAGTAAGGCCCATTGTCATGTACCAAGTTACATCGGGTCAGGATCAAGACACAATGTTGGACCAGTTACCCCTAGGTACATTTGTGCAAGATCCACATCTACTTGTCGTACCCAGATAGGGATTTATTTTCATTATAAACCATTTAATCTATACTAAATAAAATTTATGGGAGTTTTCTTCAACATATTTTAATACCTAAGGATTTTTCTTGAGTTTTATAATCCTAATCCAAAATATATATATACATTTACATTGATAGTAACTATAATAACCCTTCTCTTTATTTCATATTAACACAAGCATTATTACTCAAAATTGCACTTAATTAAACCTAGAAGATAAATAACCCTACTATATTTGGTAATTGGGTACATTATGTAACAAATTATAACATGGGATATAACAACATTATTGAAAAATTACTTTAAATTATCATAATATTCTATCATACTTCAAACTGCATGGGATAAACTGGGTACATACTTAAGAAAGGGGTGATCTAAAAACCTAGTAAGGGATTAAACATAGAAAAACATAAGGAAAAAAATATATGTTAGACAATAAGAATATTAATGAGACATAAAATTAGTGACAACAATACAATTATATAATAAGACATGATATAGCTGATAACATAAAGATGGTATGGGACATATGGGAACAACTTAAAACACTGCCTCAAAAAAATAGGTCAAGTATAACTAAAATGAAAACATGATGTCAAAATTAAAATGAAGGAATCGGGTTTACTCTTAATCATAGCATTAAATTTGATGAGACTAAACAATGCATAATGTATTGATGCTCTATATAAATTTGGGTCCACCCATCACATTCATTTAGTTTGCATCCACAAGTGTTCCTCATAGATCATACAATATGGATTCATTCATCATAATATTATATTACAAAATCAATTGTGTTTGGAATAAATAAATTTATTTCCCAATTGAAATAAGTACAAGTGTATAAATGTGATCACCCTTTATAGGACATGCGTATGGTATTTACAAAATAATTGATTTTAAATGGAAAATCGCGGTGAAATTTATTCAGCATAACAACATCACATAAAAACTCATAAAATGGGTTGATGAGAGAGAAAAGGGTATATAATAATTTTGAAATTATATTTTTAGTAATACAGAAATTGAAATATATATCCCAACTTTAGGAATAAGAAATATAAGTCATAAGATAATAAAGAAACTTCTATAATGAATTGATTGTGAGGATTCCTTACTCGACTGTGTGTCTCAAAATGCTTGGGTGGTGCTTCTTGAGTGATTGGGGGAACCTAGGGAGGACTCTCTAGAGGGTAGGGTACAGTGATGATGCAATATAAGGATTTTTAGTGATGATAAATGGTTTCTTGGGATGGTTTATATTGGGAAAGAGTGAGACATTCTTTATTATTTCTCAAATTCTAGTTTTGGACTTTATATGATAAAATAACCAAAACCACAAACCATAAAATAGTTTTTTCACATGTTTTCTTCCAAATGAGATTTTATTTAATTATTTTATATGTATAAGGACCGAACATAATAAAATAATACCATTACTTATGTGGTAGAGAGTCATACTCTTAAAGAAATTATTTTATAACCTTAAAATAAATTAATGGTTTTTGAGGATTCATAATTGATTTAAAAAATTAATCACATAAACATAAATTCTCATTATTTCAAAGATAAAAAAATATATTTTTTCTTTTATAAATTGTATATTATATCTTAAATCACTTTTGGATCATTATTATGTCATAATAATCTAAGTGTATTTATTCGGTATTTATTTCATTACCTAAAAATTCAAATCTCTAGGAAAATTATGAAAAATTCACCATCAGATAATTTCTATATTATCATTCCAAAAACAATATTCATTTAATCAAAATAATTTTATATATATGTGAATTTTAACTTTTAAAATTAAATCCTCTTTTATTATGAAATGTAGGGTGATTTAACAATAAATATTGTCGAACCCTTATAAAAACTACTTTTAACATCATCAAAATATATAATAATTTATATTGAATAAAAATTATTTAATTATAATATTTTTTTAAAATATTATTTATTTGAAAAAAAAAATTCATCAAATGGAATGTATTAATTGAAATTTCATATTACTTAAAAATAAAATTTGTGTTTTATTTTATCAAAATATGGTTTCTATCAAACTGGTTACTCAATCACATATAACTAAAAAAAGGATTAACTATAATAATTTTTTAAATTAAAATTATATATAAATTTTCATACTATTTCAGTTACTTTTTATAGTATTTGTTAAATTATTTTTACCCTTAATTAACATATTTTCCTTTTAACATTGTAATAAATATTTACTAAAGTTGCTATCCATATTGTTCCAAAAATTATGTTGAAATTATTAAAAAATATTAATAATTATTATTCCAAATATAGAATAAATTCTATCAAATTCAATTCCTAGTGTTAGAAAATTTTATTTTAATATTATACCAACAAGGATAATGGAAAGCAGTTTTTTGAAATATATATTTTTTATGGAAAAGATGTTTTCACTTTAAATCGATAACAAGTATTCATAATTATATGAATTTAAAATAATTAATATAAAAATTTAAAATATAAAAATTTAATTTAAATCATTTGTTATTTAAGGTTATTTTAAGGGAGAATCATTATGCATTTTAAAATATTTTTCAGAAAAATGTTTTTTAATCGTAAAAATAAACATAGACTAAAATAAGTTATAAAAGATGATTAAAATATACTTAATTGAATTAAATTTTACTAAATAGTACTTATTTTCCATTGAAATATATTTCAAATAATAATTTTACCCTTAATATAATTAATTTAGCAAAATAAATGAAAATTTTATATAAAAATGTTCTTATTCACCATTCACTAATAATATATTTTCTGAAAAATACAAAAATTTCATCATAAGTTAATTTTTATATGATGATATCAAAATTTGATTTTATTTTATCAAATACATTTTATAAATGTTCTTAAATATTTATAATATTTTTTATAAAAAGAAATTTTTTGATGAAAACATATTTTTATGGGAAAAGAAGAATTACCAAAAATTGGTTATTTAATGATTAATAATTTATCAATATATTTAGTACATTTTGTTATATTTCACAAATTTGTTAATACAACTCATATAAAAACATTAATGGAAAGGTTAAAAATTCATATTTCTATAATCATTGTTTTCTAGGTTTAGTGTAGTGTTTCGCATATGCTATTGAACATAGACTTATCTTTTAAATCCTCAGGGCATTACATTCTTCCCCCATTTAATAAATTGCATCATCTTAATTTAATCTAGAACTCATTTCATCCTATTTCTAGACATTGGATGGAATAAAGGTAAAATTAGGGAGGAGTAATTTTAAACTATTAAACACATAAAAGGGAATCTAATGAAATTAAATGGATAACATGAAGTGCCCAGATCAGTGTGAATCACTGAGAGGGGGAGGGGGTGAATCAGTGATCCTTTAAAACTTTTTACTAATTGATTCTTAATCAATTAAACCTCTATGGCTTGTTAAGGCCTCGATCCACTCTTCTTGTATCTCTCAACCTTTCCCGAATGATGCAGTAATGAAAAGGCACAGGACACAAGGATTTACAAGGTTCGGCACCAAAGGCCTACATCCTTGCCATGCTCTCCAAGCATGGATTCTCCCATTATAACTTGTTAGAATTACAATGGTCGATACAGCATCCCACCGTATCTCTCCTGAGTCCCACAGGAGGGTCTTTATACTGCGTCCCACAGTGTTACCAGAGTCCCACTGGCCTGCTCCAGAATCCCACTGAAGACTTCTTCTCCCTGAGTCCCACAGGGTCTTCTCCTGGCTCCTCGAGTCACACGAGTAGCTCTTCTTCTTGTTCAGCTCTTCAAGTATCTTCAGCAGCCTGGGATAAAGGCTGCTGGCCTTGCTCGATACCTCTGATCACTTGTGATGATCAGGTCTTCTCTTCTTGCTCGGGCTTTATCACCTTCTTCTAAGGATGCCCCGGCTTCTCTCCAATTACTGAATGCTCAGACAAATAATATCTTTATCTTTGGTCTGGTCCAGTCTCAGTTCACTTCAACATCATGCACTGAGTGCATGGCAACTCTTCAAGATCTTCAAGTCTTGGTCCCCTCAGATGCACACCACTGATTTAGCACTGTTCACGTGTGCACGTGCATGCATGCATGCATGCACTTTCCCTTTCTTCTTCTTGGTGCAGTAGACCCACAAAGGGTGTAATCACTTTTGAGCACACACCTACTTTTCAGACTTCACACACTTTATGCAATATAATTACACACTAGAATGTGTGTTATACTTTAGTGTGGATGTCCTCTCTTCTTCTTAGTGTGTACACACTTTGGTTTGCACACACACTAAGGTTCGGCCACTCCTTTTAATTTGCACACACACACAACATAGGTTGAGTTGTGGTCTTCACTTGTTGCACACACATGACTTGGCCTTCACTTAGCACACACAAATAGTATTCTTTAATTTGTTCTTCAATGTGTGCACCCACATAAGCCATAGGTGGTTCTTCAATTTTGCACACACACACTAAGGTGTGGTCTTCACTTCACCCAAACAAGGCTACGACCTCTTTGTTTTCTTTTTGCACACAAAGGCACAAATGTGGTGGCCTTCCTCCTTATGCACACACACGGCCACGGCTTGGGTTCTCCTTGTACACACACACAAGGTGTGTTATATACTTCACATGCAAGTGTTCAAGCCTTGGCCTCCTACTTCTTCTTGCACACACACTGCCCGTAGGGTATCTTCTTCTTCACTTGGCACTCAAAGGGTGCAAGGGCTCGGCCTTCCTTTACTTCAACAACCGCGCAAGCCTCAAGGATGCAGTGGCAAGGCGCGCAAATCCTCTGGTGTAGCTTAGCCGCGCAAGTGCAATAACACACGGCCACAAAGGACCTCGGTGCAAGGCACCTCAACCACGGGGCGTACAAGTGCTACTGCCCCGGGTTCTTCCTGCCGCGCAAAGGGAAGGCGCGCAGGGGATCTCTTCTCCTCCTTCTTCTTGTCGCGCAAAGAAATAGTGCGCAAGGAACACCTTCAAAGCCTTAGGTGGCTTCGGGACAACAGCCGCACAAGTGCTTTGCGCGGCGGCTTCTTCTTCGCGAGGCAGAGGCACACGCGGGGCTTCTGATTTTCAAGAAAGGATCAGCAGCGAATCCAGAGGTCTCGGCCTCTCTTTATATAGGCAGAGGAATGCCTTTGATCATCCGCGTTCAAAATCTTGAATCACCGAAGATTTCGGATCTTCAAAATCTTTCCAAAGTTTTGCGTTTTATCCTCTGTTTCACGCGGGATCTTTTATTTTCTCTTCTCCTCGTGCATGCGATTTATAACGCATGCACGGCCTTCGCCTCTTCTATCCCATGCATGCAAAGCCTCTGTTGAAACCCATTCCATGCAAAGGCACGAACCCAAGAATCCTCGGCAACTTCGTTTGCCTCGGCATTGCTCCGAATTATCCTCTCATCGCATGCATGCCTACTTTTATGCATGGTCGTGTTCAGTACATCCAGACGAACTCAATGGACCCTTCGGCGTTGAAAATGGTGGCCCGGAGCTCGAAATCGGTGCTCGGGTGGCCTCTGGTTTGACGGCGGCTGCGGGTGGCTTCGGGGAGACCTCGGACGAGCTCGGCGAAGGAGACGACGCTGGGAGCCGTCGGATCGCCATTTAAATGACCGCGGACGGCTCAGATTATAACATCGCCGCGGAGATGGATCGTACGGTGGAGATCTCGCGCGAGATCAAACATGCGGCCAGGATTAGATCCCGGGATAAAAATCCCGTCCCACATCGAATCGGCCAGCGTTTTTCTCGCGGCTTATCAAATAAGCGCTGGGGGAAAGCGCTCAGTTGAACTTCCCCCCTCCCGGTGCCGCCCCGCACCGGGTTCTCTCTACGGGCGCGCTCTGCGCCCACTCTGCCTCCTGCGGGCGCGCTTCAAGCACCCACTATGCTCCTTGCGCTCCTCCGGGCGTGCCCCTGGCGCCCTTGCGGTGTCCTTGGGTGCGCCCTGCCGCCCTGGCTCGCCCCACGGGGTTCCCCCGGGCGTGGTGCCCTAGTGCCCATGCCTTGGGGTTGAACCCCCCAAGGTGCCTCGGCTGGCCTATTTTTTTGGCAAAGTCTTCAAATAAGACTTTGTAAAAACAAAGTCCTCCTCTATGTAAAACATGCCAAGTGCCAAGCCACTTCTTCCATTCTTCTTCTCAATTTCTTCCCTTCTCTACTTCTTAAGAATTCCTTAATCCTCCTTGACATATAATCTTCACTTAGGATATGGAATTCAAAAGGTTTCTTCATCTTCAACCGAGCTCCTGAATCAAATATTTCTTCAATAAACTTCATTGATCTAATCAGAGATCAATTGGAACATATTCTGATTCACATGCACTAAGTGATAGTGCATGGACTTCTTTAGCTCACTTCATCCACTTAGAAGTTGTGGATGGCTCTCTTCAACTCCTCATGCATTGTGAAGACAATGCATGGTCTTCTAATGCTTGTTGTGACATTGTATCCAGTTGATACAAGTTCTTGGAACTTTAAAGATCAGTTCAACAATCGTCTGATGTACATGGAGAATGTTTCAACCATATTCTCCAATGCCACATAGTGAATCTCCTAAGTGACACTCCTCTAAGTTCCATGGCCATTCTCCTTCACCACAAACACCATCACAACCTTTTTCATTCACATCTTGACAATCCATGACTTCCATTCATTGTAAGACAACAACATGCCTCATTGACAACCTCATTGACAACAAATGCAACACAATGCACTTCAATCTCCCCCTTTGTATTTTTTGTCAATACACTCCTTCAGCACATATGAATGGGTCAATATGTGTGCCAATATTTCTCCCCCTTATTGGCAATCAAATGCAAAGGTGTGGTGTGGTTCTCTTCCAAAAATATCTTCCTCCCATTGAAAAGTATCTTCTTGAAAAATACTAGGAGAGGGATGATGTCACATGTTCTCTTTAGCAAAGAACCTTTAGTAAATCATCTCTAAGTCTACTTGGGCTAACCCGGTGTAGAAAACAAGAGTGATATAACCAAGGTACACAATGCTGTCCAACATTCTCTACACATGTGAGATCATGCTTAGGGGTTTGAAATTTTTCAGATATAACAATGAATTGCTAAATCCTGCACATACTTCACCAAACACATTAGAAAGTTCAGTGCAAAGATAAAGCTCCTCCTTTCATCCATTTGTCTTCAATCCATACTCCCCCTTAATTGACAAGATAAACTCAATTAAGAAACAAGGGATGAAAGTATGATTGGAATACCTTCACTTTCTCAAGATGATATTAATTTTTAGAACATCATCTTCTTCAGATTTGCTCCCCCTCAAGGGGTGCACTCCATTCTTTTCAAACCATCCTCCAGCTGAGAATGATCATCATCTTCAATTCCCTACAATGTTAGCACATGTATATACCAAGAGTATAAGGGAATAAGATGGAACCTCCTTGGTTCATCAACGTGAACAACAATGTTGAGAAGATTCTCTCAACCGAGATGTCCCATTTTCACCAGTCTTCACACTTGCACATTTGATCTTTATTGATGATTGTGCTGGTGTGGTTCTCAAAACATCTTCATGTGAAACCTTCTTCTTCCCTTTTTCTTTAGCCATTGCCAGAACTTCATCTTCAGCTCTTTGTAGATCTTTGGCAAGTTGCAACTGATTTGGCCATATGACTAGTAAATCATTTGGAAATGTGGCCTCAGTTCTGGAAGTTCCACATGGTTCTTTGGATGCTGCAAAGCTACCTCTCTTAGGCAACTTATTTTCAATCAATCCCTTCTTCTTCTGGATTGATTGTCTTTTGGAGTTCAGTCTGCTTCTCTTTAGTTTCATGGCTTCTTTGCAAAGGTCCATGATGTGTCCTTTCTTTCCACAGTAGAAGCATTTCTTGGTGGTCCTTCTGGATGCATCACCCTTCTTGGATTTCAATTCCAAGGACTTCTCTTCATTTTTCATAATCTTCTTGGGAGCATCTTCCACTTTCTTCTGCTTGCTTCCCAAGGTGTCTCTCTTAGCCAGGTTCTGTGATCTTTTCTTCTTTTGAGCTCTGGATACAGTTGGAGATTGACATGTATCTATTTGACCACTTCTGCAATCATCCCAGATGTTGTCAAGTAATCCAAATCTATTTGCAGTAAACAGATGTCTCTGGACCTGTGGATGTTGCTTCTTTCCTTCTGGCTTGCTCCCCCTTGGCATGGGCTTCCTCTGTGCTTTGGCATTCAGTGGATTGTACCAACAATCCTTTGCACAATGCCCATACTTGTTACAACACCAGCATTGTCCCACGAATCTTGACCTCTTCAGTCCTTCTGATTGTAGGGTACTTTTCTTGACCTGTTGTGTTGCTTCAGGAGAGCTCTGCTTCTTTACTGTCTTCATCCATATTTGTTTAGAATTATTCTTCCATCCTGCACTTTTAGTAGAAACACTATTAGAAGAATCAGTACAAGATGGGATGGATGGTACCTTCCTTTTAGAAGATGTTGCACTTTCACTAGAGGATGTCATTCTTTTAGAATCATCCTTCTCAATGCATACTTGAGTAGCAACATTTCTCCTTTCAGCTGACTGGGAGGATTCAGCTTTGGGTGATTGCAGATTTTTCAGTATCACCTCTAGTTCTAAGCATTTCATGTTAAGGGAGTTCTTCTCATCCTCAACAATTCTTAGCTTTCCTTCCCAATCTTCTTTCAGCTGCTTCATCTGGTCTTCATGCACCTTCTTCATTTCTTGCAATGAATTGTCAAGCTCCTTCACCATTTTGACTTTGTCTTTAAGTTGAGCATCTCTGACATTCATTGAAACTTTGTGCCTCTTTTCCAGTGCATGGAAAACGTCTTTGACCATTATCTTAAAGAATTCATTCTCAGAAAGACTTCTTTGCAATTCTTCAGTAGTGTCTTCATATCTTTCATTGCAAAGAGATATTGTTTCATCTTTGGCATTTACCAGCTTTCTGAGAGTGTTGGTTATGCCAACCCTTTTAGCCAGCTGATCTTCCATAGCATTGGCTTCTTCTTCTAACTGTGATTTTTCTTCATGAAGATCATGGATGCCTGTAGCTATACAATTTTCCACTTCCATGGGAACTGTCTTCTGAAGATATTTGAGTGCACTCTGAAGATCATTCATTGTTTCAACTTCATCACAGCTAGGACAGGCTTTCTTCATCTTCTTGGCCTGTTTCTTCTTTCTATTTTTATGAGTCTTGGCAGATATCTCCATTTGAGGCTGGTCGCTCATTTCCTCAAATCTGCACTTCATAAAGACTCCCTTGGATCTTTTAGAGGTAACCTCCCTCTGATACCAATTGAAGTGCCCAGATCAGTGTGAATCACTGAGAGGGGAGGGGGTGAATCAGTGATCCTTTAAAACTTTTTACTAATTGATTCTTAATCAATTAAACCTCTATGGCTTGTTAAGGCCTCGATCCACTCTTCTTGTATCTCTCAACCTTTCCCGAATGATGCAGTAATGAAAAGGCACAGGACACAAGGATTTACAAGGTTCGGCACCAAAGGCCTACATCCTTGCCATGCTCTCCAAGCATGGATTCTCCCATTATAACTTGTTAGAATTACAATGGTCGATACAGCATCCCACCATATCTCTCCTGAGTCCCACAGGAGGGTCTTTATACTGCGTCCCACAGTGTTACCAGAGTCCCACTGGCCTGCTCCAGAATCCCACTGAAGACTTCTTCTCCCTGAGTCCCACAGGGTCTTCTCCTGGCTCCTCGAGTCACACGAGTAGCTCTTCTTCTTGTTCAGCTCTTCAAGTATCTTCAGCAGCCTGGGATAAAGGCTGCTGGCCTTGCTCGATACCTCTGATCACTTGTGATGATCAGGTCTTCTCTTCTTGCTCGGGCTTTATCACCTTCTTCTAAGGATGCCCCGGCTTCTCTCCAATTACTGAATGCTCAGACAAATAATATCTTTATCTTTGGTCTGGTCCAGTCTCAGTTCACTTCAACATCATGCACTGAGTGCATGGCAACTCTTCAAGATCTTCAAGTCTTGGTCCCCTCAGATGCACACCACTGATTTAGCACTGTTCACGTGTGCACGTGCATGCATGCATGCATGCACTTTCCCTTTCTTCTTCTTGGTGCAGTAGACCCACAAAGGGTGTAATCACTTTTGAGCACACACCTACTTTTCAGACTTTACACACTTTATGCAATATAATTACACACTAGAATGTGTGTTATACTTTAGTGTGGATGTCCTCTCTTCTTCTTAGTGTGTACACACTTTGGTTTGCACACACACTAAGGTTCGGCCACTCCTTTTAATTTGCACACACACACAACATAGGTTGAGTTGTGGTCTTCACTTGTTGCACACACATGACTTGGCCTTCACTTAGCACACACAAATAGTATTCTTTAATTTGTTCTTCAATGTGTGCACCCACATAAGCCATAGGTGGTTCTTCAATTTTGCACACACACACTAAGGTGTGGTCTTCACTTCACCCAAACAAGGCTACGGCCTCTTTGTTTTCTTTTTGCACACAAAGGCACAAATGTGGTGGCCTTCCTCCTTATGCACACACACGGCCACGGCTTGGGTTCTCCTTGTACACACACACAAGGTGTGTTATATACTTCACATGCAAGTGTTCAAGCCTTGGCCTCCTACTTCTTCTTGCACACACACTGCCCGTAGGGTATCTTCTTCTTCACTTGGCACTCAAAGGGTGCAAGGGCTCGTCCTTCCTTTACTTCAACAACCGCGCAAGCCTCAAGGATGCAGTGGCAAGGCGCGCAAATCCTCTGGTGTAGCTTAGCCGCGCAAGTGCAATAACACACGGCCACAAAGGACCTCAGTGCAAGGCACCTCAACCACGGGGCGTACAAGTGCTACTGCCCCGGGTTCTTCCTGCCGCGCAAAGGGAAGGCGCGCAGGGGATCTCTTCTCCTCCTTCTTCTTGTCGCGCAAAGAAATAGCGCGCAAGGAACACCTTCAAAGCCTCAGGTGGCTTCGGGACAACAGCCGCGCAAGTGCTTTGCGCGGCGGCTTCTTCTTCGCGAGGCAGAGGCACACGCGGGGCTTCTGATTTTCAAGAAAGGATCAGCAGCGAATCCAGAGGTCTCGGCCTCTCTTTATATAGGCAGAGGAATGCCTTTGATCATCCGCGTTCAAAATCTTGAATCACCGAAGATTTCGGATCTTCAAAATCTTTCCAAAGTTTTGCGTTTTATCCTCTGTTTCACGCGGGATCTTTTATTTTCTCTTCTCCTCATGCATGCGATTTATAACGCATGCACGGCCTTCGCCTCTTCTATCCCATGCATGCAAAGCCTCTGTTGAAACCCATTCCATGCAAAGGCACAAACCCAAGAATCCTCGGCAACTTCGTTTGCCTCGGCATTGCTCCGAATTATCCTCTCATCGCATGCATGCCTACTTTTATGCATGTTCGTGTTCAGTACTTCCAGACGAACTCAATGGACCCTTCGGCGTTGAAAATGGTGGCCCGGAGCTCGAAATCGGTGCTCGGGTGGCCTCTGGTTTGACGGCGGCTGCGGGTGGCTTCGGGGAGACCTCGGACGAGCTCGGCGAAGGAGACGACGCTGGGAGCCGTCGGATCGCCATTTAAATGACCGCGGACGGCTCAGATTATAACATCGCCGCGGAGATGGATCGTACGGTGGAGATCTCGCGCGAGATCAAACATGCGGCCAGGATTAGATCCCGGGATAAAAATCCCGTCCCACATCGAATCGGCCAGCGTTTTTCTCGCGGCTTATCAAATAAGCGCTGGGGGAAAGCGCTCAGTTGAACTTCCCCCCTCCCGGTGCCGCCCCGCACCGGGTTCTCTCTGCGGGCGCGCTCTGCGCCCACTCTGCCTCCTGCGGGCGCGCTTCAAGCGCCCACTATGCTCCTTGCGCTCCTCCGGGCGTGCCCCTGGCGCCCTTGCGGTGTCCTTGGGTGCGCCCTGCCGCCCTGGCTCGCCCCACGGGGTTCCCCCGGGCGTGGTGCCCTAGTGCCCATGCCTTGGGGTTGAACCCCCCAAGGTGCCTCGGCTGGCCTATTTTTTTGGCAAAGTCTTCAAATAAGACTTTGTAAAAACAAAGTCCTCCTCTATGTAAAACATGCCAAGTGCCAAGCCACTTCTTCCATTCTTCTTCTCAATTTCTTCCCTTCTCTACTTCTTAAGAATTCCTTAATCCTCCTTGACATATAATCTTCACTTAGGATATGGAATTCAAAAGGTTTCTTCATCTTCAACCGAGCTCCTGAATCAAATATTTCTTCAATAAACTTCATTGATCTAATCAGAGATCAATTGGAACATATTCTGATTCACATGCACTAAGTGATAGTGCATGGACTTCTTTAGCTCACTTCATCCACTTAGAAGTTGTGGATGGCTCTCTTCAACTCCTCATGCATTGTGAAGACAATGCATGGTCTTCTAATGCTTGTTGTGACATTGTATCCAGTTGATACAAGTTCTTGGAACTTTAAAGATCAGTTCAACAATCGTCTGATGTACATGGAGAATGTTTCAACCATATTCTCCAATGACACATAGTGAATCTCCTAAGTGACACTCCTCTAAGTTCCATGGCCATTCTCCTTCACCACAAACACCATCACAACCTTTTTCATTCACATCTTGACAATCCATGACTTCCATTCATTGTAAGACAACAACATGCCTCATTGACAACCTCATTGACAACAAATGCAACACAATGCACTTCATAACATATAAATGAAATGTATTTCCTTAACTTATGGACTTCTAGGCTTTAATCTATATTATCCATGATGTATTTCATAACATAGACACTTATGAGAATTTTCTTTTCCCTTGAAAATGGATTGTAATGAGATTATGAATTTAACAAATCATATCCCTCAGGAGTGTCAAACCAGTTGTGCAGTAAAGCCAGTTATCATGTACCAGGATATGCTGAGTCAGGGATGACACACCTTGTTTGAGTTGTAACCCCTAGGTACATCTATTCTAGAACTATATACACATGTTGTATCCAGATATGGATTGATTTTCATGATAAAACACATACTCTAAACTTAAAACAAATTGGATGTTTTCTTATAATTAGTTTTATCCCTAATGCTTTCGTTAGATTTTTTTTAATCCTAATCCAAAAAATAACAAAACATTCCTTTGATGCCAACTATAACAACCCTTTAATTTATTTCACTTTAATACATTATTTATTACACAAGATTACAGTTAACACAACCTAGAATACCATAAAGTCTACTGTGTTTTAAAATTACATACATTACAATGAAACTTATAACATGGGATACAAAAACATTATTGAAAACTACCTTGACATGATCATAATATTCCATCGTACTTAAAACAGTATTGGAAAACCTGGGAACAGACATAATAAAGAGGTTATCTATAAATACTAGAAAAGAAGTAAATATGGAATAACATAAGGAAATAAATATATGTTACCTAAAAGTAATATTAATGAGACATAAATGGATTTAGAATCATAAACATGTACAATAAGACATGATATAGCATGACAACATAAATGCATCATGAGAAATGTGGCAACAACTTAAAACACTGCTCATAATAATAGGTCATGGATAACTACCAATACATCATGATGGAAAAATAACCAGAAATTAATCAAGTTCACTCTATGTCTCAATATGATGTATAATGAAACTAAATATTACCCAATGCATTTGAGGGCTATATAAGTTTTGGCACACCTATCGAGTTCATTTCATTATCCGGATTAAGTGTTCCATATAGGTCATTCAACATGGATTCATTCTTCAAAATATATTATTCCATGATCAATGATTTTGGAATACATATATTTAAGTCACATGAAAAATAAGTATAAGTTTATAAATGTGAACACCCTTTATAGGAAATGGGTATGGAATTCAAAACACAATTTTTTCGGAATGGAAAATCACGGTGAAATTTCTACAGCATAACAACATCACATAGAAAATTAAAAAATCAGTTGATGATACATAATGGGATCTATAGAAATTTTTCAATTAAATTGGAAGTAATATAAACAAGTAAATAAATATTCCAAAATTAGGAATTTGGAATATAAGTAATAAGATAATAAAGATACTTGAATAGAGAAGAGAAGTTGAGATTCCCTTACTTGAGTGTGTGTCTCCAAATATTTGGGAGGAGATTCGTGAGAGTTAGGGTCACTTTGGGAGGACTCTAGATAGTTGAGGTAAGAGTAAGGATGTGCTTTAATGAATTTTTGTGATGATAAATGGGTTCTAGGGTTTTTTTATATAGGGAAATAGTGGGTAATTCTTTAATATTTCTCAAACTCAGGTTTTTGACTCAATATAATAAAATAACCTAAACCACAATCCTTCACATTGTTTCTCCCCACCATTTAAAAAAATTGGGAGTTTTTTAAATTATTTTATATTTTCAAGGCCCGAACATAATAAAATAATACCCTTTCTTATGTGTAGGTGAGTCATACTCTTAAAAAATAATTCTAAAACCTTAAAATATATTAATGGTTTTTTAGGATTCCTAATGGCATTTTAAAATTAATCAAAAATAATAATTTTTTTTTTAAATAAAACATATGTTGGTTTCTGGATATAGTTTATATAATTTATTACATCAATTTTTGATCATTATGATTTCATATTACAAAAAGTATATATATATATATGGTATCTTATTTTTTACCCAAAAATTAAACTATATTAGAATATTATAAAAAATAGCCATTGGAAAATTAAATGTTCTTATTAAAAAAATAATATTCATTTTATATAAATAATTTTCTAAATATTTTTAATTTTCCCTTTTAAAATAAATTCGATATTTATTAAGAAATGACGGGGGTTTTCACAGTAACAATTTAAAAACCACTTTAAAAATTACATTTGAGTTCATAAAAACTATATTATTATTTTTACTGAATTAAAATTATATAATTATAATATTTTATTAAAATAATATTTATTTATAAAATAAATTAATTCACTAACAGGAATTTCTTAATTTAAATTTCATATTCATTAAAAATACAATTTGGGTTATATTATACAAAAATATAATTTTTATCAAATAGATTACTCAATCACTTGAAAAGTAAAAAATGGAATAAATTTAATCATCATTTAAATTAAAAGTAAATTTAAATTTTTATACTATTTTTCTAAATTTTTGGCACGTATTTTTTAATTTATTTTTACCCTTAATTAACATATTTTCTTTCTAACGTGGTAATAATTATTTAATAAAGTTATTATTCATATCTTTTGAAAAATAAGTTTAAATTATTACCCAATATTAATTATGTTGATTAAAAATATGGAATCGATTTTATCAAAGTCAATTTACATATTTTGAAGAATTTAATTTAATATAAAACTCACCAGGATGATGGAAAGTAGTTTTCTAAACAATACATTTTTATTGAAAAGATGAATTTGATTTAACTCTAGAACTACTATTCATAATTATATGAATTTGAATTAATTAAAATATATATAATCTAATAATTTTATTTAAATAATTTCTCTTTAGGGGTTATTTTAATGGATAATTATTATGCATTTTAAAATAGTTTTTAGAAAAATGAATTTTTAATCATAAAAATAAACTTAATACTAAAATCATTAATAAAGAAGATAAAAATGTACATTATGGAATAAAAATTCAATAAATAATACAAATTTTACCTTTAAATTGATATAAAATAATAATTATACTTTTAAATCAGTTAATTTATCAAAATAAATGATAATTTTAAATAAAAACAATATTATTAACTTTTCACTAAAAATATGTATGTTATAAAAAATAACAAACATTAACCATAAATTAATTGTCATATGATGATATGAAAAATGGATTTTATTTTATCTAATTCATTTTATAAATTTTCTTAAAAATAATTATAATAATTTATATATAATGTAATAAAACACCTTTTTTGAAGAAATCTAATTTTGAAGAACAAAGAGGAATTATCAAAAATTGGTTTATTATTTACAATTAAGTTATCAATATATTTATGAAATATATATATATTTCATAATGCAATTAATCCAACTCATATCAGAAAATTGAATGGAAGAGGATAACACAATCATATTTAAATAATCATTGTTTTTTTAGGTTCGATGTAGAATATCACATATGATATTAAACACAGTATTCTATTTTAAAAACATAGGTCATTATAGAGAAGAAATTAACAAACATGATGTTTTATGTTTTTAAAATTCCAGTAGACATAGGTATTCATAATATTTTTATTTGTGAACGTTGGAAAAATACCATCATTGGGGTTTTAGTAGCCATTGGGTGGATTAAATAGAAATTTTAAAATGAATTTAAAATGATAAAAAAATAATGGAATATTTAAAGTATTATCATTTAATGAAAAAATCAATAATAAGTATAACTTTTAAAATTTTGTAATATAGCTTTGTGAAAATCAAATAAATTTCAAAATGTTGTCTAAAATAATTATTTTCAGGTAAAAGACATAATAATAGTAATATAAATTAACATTAATAATGGTATAAGTAATCTAATGAAAATGATTAAAAATTAAATAATAAAAAATGTTACTTTTATCTTTTTTTACATTTCCCTTCATTAGAAATTTTTTTACATTGACAAATAGTACTTTTTTACTCACCTGTAACCAAAGAAAAGTCATAAAACCACTACATAAGTGGGCACTGGTCAGGCCTTTGGTGAGTGGGGGTTTATGGGTGCAGAATACTATGTAAGCTACCAGGATCATCCATAACACCCACAACGGTCACGCATGGACTTGTGTGTAGAGGTCGCTTAATGGGCCCATATTATGGGCCAATTGCCTACAAGAACCTGTGTGTAAGACTCCTTCCGTGTGTACTTTTGTTTTCAGAAGGGAGCATCTACATTATTTATTATAAAGAACCTCCCGAACTCTCCCTATTTATATGTGGGACAGGGTTTTTACTACATGATGAAATTTGTGTTGTCCATTCAAGATCAGGATCATCTAAACCTTCAACCCTTTTTCACAATAATGTTCTTTATTTATCCATTTTATCGAGCCAATGAACCATCAAACTTTGACAACATGAGTCCTTATCCGCTGTCATGGTCTCCTTTAATCCATAGACCCATCTCAATTTTTATTATTCTAAAACGGATATGGATAATCTGTAAAATATTAATCAAACCATTGACTCAAAATTGAATATCACATTTTCCTTGGCTTCCACTGAAAGCTAGAAATATAATATATATATATATAATATTAATATGTCAATTTCCATTTTTACACAACTTAAAACCTATTTTTAATTCCATATGTCAATATTTTGAATCCTCCAGTTTTCCATGATTAAAATAACAAAGGAAAATTATAATGATATATATATATATATTATTTAATATCAAATAGGATAATTCAAACCCATGGAAGAATAAAAAAACCCTCGAAGGCCTATTTTTTCAAATACATAGTATTCCACCACCTTTTTATCCATGAATTATTTATGTAATTAAAATATATAATAATTTTTTAAAACCATAAATTTACAAATTGAAAAAGACATGATCCTTTATGCAATAAAATTATTCTCTCATTTTTCTTCGTTGTGTCCAAGAGCCATCAACTTTGGGTTCATCCTTATTTAAGGAAAGGGATATTTTTAATACACATATTTATTCAATTATATATATATATATACATTCAAATTCATTAAAATATGGATGTTAATAGTTCAAAATTTCCATCTATTATTTGTTTTAGAAAACAATGGTTCTAATTTATTTTCAAACATTGTTTTAAATCAAAATCATACTAAGTGAAGTACTTGAATCTAATCATTTGTTTATTTATTTTGAAATAAATCTATCATTATATATATTTTATGTAGAGAATCAATGTTAAAAATAATTATTTCCTGATCTTTAATAATCAATTTTAAAAAAATAACAAAACTTGTTTTTATTATTAACTTTAGATTGTTTATTTTATTCTTAATTTCGATGATACAAGTTATCAGATTATGTATTCTATATAGGTTATCATATAGCATGTACAATCTATTTACAAAAAAGTTGTAAATGATAAAAATTTATCATTTTATGTTCAATTTTTTTACATATCCTTAAATTTAATTAATATCATTTGATATGGCCATCATCTAATATATTGTTGAAAATCCATGCTCTTTAATTCAAGTATTTGTTTAATTTATTAAATAGTTATATTTATATTCAATAATTAAGATCAATTCGTTATGAATATATATTTTTCTTATGTTTTTAGAAATTATTAAAAATAAGATTATTCCATGTAAATGAATTTGTATTATTGTGTTATTTTATGAAAGTAAATTAAGTATGGCTGTGAAATGTTTCCTGTTAAGAGTAAAAAAGGTAAGGCCATTAATATTGTTTTCATAAATTATGGAACTATAGTACCATATAATATGATATTTATTAGGGAGTGAACCCATAAGATATAGCTAACTGACCATATAGTTTTCTTATGGAATGATAAGTATCATAAATAACCAAAAAAATTATTTTCAAAATTGAGAAATCCAAATAAGAATTTAAAAATAATTATTATTTTGAAATTATTTGATTTGAAATTTAATTTATACATATATATACTATTTTGGGATATTTATAAAAATTTTCAATGTTTGATAACCAATTTCTATGTATTTATTTTATCAAATTATTTTTCTGATAAATCTTTTCAAAGTTAAGTATTTTCAAACGATTTTAAAAATATATACTAGAAACAATAGTGCCTCCTTATGTTATAAATTATTTTTCATAGGTTTCATATATTATATTTTGGAGTTTGTTTTACATAATGTATTATCACACATGAATAAATTTATTTATATTTTTGGTACAACATTGTTAATTTGTAATGTATATGTCTAATTCTCTAAAACCTAGACTAGAAAAGGTCTTGGTATGTAAAATGCTCTATTTATTTTTCAAGTTTTTTTTTGTAAACAAATTCATAGACTTTTTTAGTACTAAAACCAGAGGCATGGGTTCCGGGCTTCATAGTTGGTATTAGGGTGAGTTTCTAGATAATTTTGGAAAATTATAAGAAATTAATAATTTAATTATTCCTCTTCTGTAAAATTATTTTTCCTTAAAATATTTAGATATAATGAAGTATAATACAAACAACTATTTAGTTCCTTCTAGATAAATTACTTGAAAAGATAATTCTAAAATCACACTCAAATGATTTTTAACCCTTTTCAATCCTTCAAATATCTTGTATACATATTTATAATATATCTAACACATTTGATACTCTCTAATTCTTTCAAAGGCCAGTTTTCTTCTTTTATGCCACTGTGAATATATAACATTAATCTTATTATTGAAAAGAAAAATACTAAAAGGGTCTTTTCAAATGTTTTTTCCCTATCTGACTAGTTTGGGTCTTTAGGGGGATTTCTATAAGTTGTAGAATTATGTTTCCTCTACATATCCTATATGTTTTAGGAGTTTTATCTTAGTCTATATGGTTGACTTAAATACATTGAAATGTTAGAAGATGAGTCAGTTCGTTTGTTTTATAGGAATCTTGTCCACTTAGATGTCTCTACATTGTATACCCCTCATACCTCTATCTCAATGTTTTATCGATGTTTATATAAGTTTGAATCAATATTTTGATGTTTTGTATGGGAAAATATGTAAAATAACATGAAAATACTCTTACAATCAATTTGAATTGAAGAAACATGTCTTTTCATGAGAATTTCCTACTCTGGAGATTCTGGTGAAGGCATGATTTCAATGTTACAGTGTAATTTTATTAATTAATAATAATAATAATATTGTTTTTTGTGCAAGAACTCCAAGGTATAAATATGATGAAATGGGATGTGTGAATGGATGAATTGTGAGGGTGTAATTCAATTATTTGGAGAGAATGTAACATCAAAATATATGATGTATTTTTATTTTTTAATAAATGTTTTCAATACAAAAATTATGAAAAAAACAAAACATATTTTTATTAATAAACCACTAAATTTGTTACATTATAAAAAACTAGAAAACCACATCTAATTCTGAAATCTTGAAATAAGTACTTGCAACAGAACTGGAATACCTACTATTAACACATTAAGGCCAAATACATATCCTGCATCCTTTGAATCTATCCTAATTAGGAATTTAATATCAATAATAATATCAAAAATACTAAGAATAAGAGAAAATTATAGTGCCATTATAAAAGCAAGAACTGAACTTCTCATAATTTTTATGTGTTCCAAATACCCTTATACATGGTTATTTATAAGAATTTTATTTTTGAGTATTCGAAAAATACAATCATTGGGGTTTTAGTAGTCATTTTGGGGGTTAAAATAAAATTCAAATAGAATTTAAAATGGTAAAAAAAAATAATAAACTATTAATTAAAATAATATCACATAATGAAAATGTTTTGATAATAAATAAAACATTTAAATTTTTTTCATATATCTTGAAGAAAATGTAATACACTTAAAAACGTAATATAAAATAATTAATTTTAACTAATAATATAAATAATAGTAATATAAATTAACTTTTAGATTGGTATAAGTAATCTTATGAAAATGATTAAAAACTAATAATAATAAGTAAAAAAAAGTTAATTTGATTTTTTTACTTTTCACCCATTTAGAAATTTTTTTCTTTGACAAAAGAATACTTTTTTACCCACCCACAACTAAAGTATAGTCATGTAAACACTACTTAGGTGGTCACTAGTTTGGACAATTATTAGTGGGGTACATGGTTACAGAGCACTGGGTAATCGAGTAAGCTTGAGCAAAGCTCCTACAAGTTTTTGGCACAGACCCGTGTGTAGGGCCCGCTCAATGGGTGAATATGGCGTTCTAATAGCATGAAGGAGACCATGTGTAAGTATCCATCTATGTGTACCTATGTTTTTGGAAGGAACCATCCATAATTTGTATTATAAATAACCTTTTGAACTCTAACCATTTTAATTTGGGATTGTTTTTTCACTGCGGGATGTGATCTGAGCCATCCATATGAGATCAGACTCATCTGAGCTGTCAAAAAAATTTCTCAATCATATTCATTATTGAACCAATTTCCCCCATCAATTAACCAAGAACCCTCGGCCCATTGTGTCTATCTTTTACACTGCCAAAATCTCATACAACCCATGGCCCCATCTTTATTTTGATTCTTTTGAAAATAACATGGATAGTTTTTAAAATATGAATCTAACCCTTGATTCAAACTTGAATATCACCTTTTCCCCTGCTTCCACTAAAAGTTATGAATACATATATATATAAATATTTATTTATTTAACTTTAATATGTTGGTTTTGTATAATTTACACAAAATATCACTTTTGTCTTATTCCATATGTCAAGATTTTGAATCCTCTTGTTTTCTAGGATTACATTAATGGAAGAAACTGATAATTATATATAAATATATGTATAGTATTTATAATATTAAATTAGATAATATAAACCCTTTGATGAATAAACAAACCCTAGAATACTGGTTTTTTCAAATACATGGTATCCCACTACATTTTCTATCCATGAATGACTGATGTAATTAAAATATATTATATTGATTTATAAAACCCTCATTTTTCACACCCAGGATACCTAATACATTAACCAAATAATTATTCTCTCATTATTCTATGTTGTGTCCATATGTGAATAGCTCTGAGTTCATACTCATTTATAGTAAGGTATTTTTTTGATTGTAAAATTTATATATTCATAACTATATAAATATATACATACTTACATGTTTTATAATATAAGGATGTTAATACTTAAAAATTTCCATCAATTAAATGTTTTATAAAATAATGTATCTAATTTGATTTCATACATTGTTTTTGAATAATAATCCTTCTAAGGGTAGTGTATTAAATTCAATCATCTATTCATTCGTATTTAAATAAATCTATATATATATATACTCTAGATAATCAATATTAAACAGAATTATTTCATGATCTTAAATAATCTATTTTTAAAAAAATCTTTTTTATATGTACCATCCATTTATGAAAAGTTGTAAATGATAAAAATTTATTATTTTATGTGTGAATTGTTTTTACATATCCATAATCATTATTCATGACATTAGATATGGTTATCATATGAGATATTATCGACATTCCATGCTCTTTAATTCAAGCATTTGTTTAATTGATTAAGCATATATATATATATATTTATGTCCTGTAAATAAGGGTATTTCTTTATGAATATTGATATCTCCTAGTCATTTTTAGAAATTCGTTAAAATAATATTATTCCATATAAATTAATTTATATGATTATTTTCTTCTCTTAATATAATTTATGTATGGTTTTGAAATGTTTTGCTTTAGGAGTGAGAATGGAGGGACCATTAAAAATGTTTTCTTAAATTAGTGCACTAGAGTATCGATTGAAATGATAGGGAAATGGGATAAAACCCATGATATATGGCTAAGTAGCCTAATGATTTTCTTATGTATTGTTATGTACCATAAATAACCCAAAAAATATGTTATTTTCAAAATGAAGAAATCCAAAAAAGAATTTTAGAAGAATTATTATTTTGATATTATATGATTTTCAAAGTAATATATATATATATATATATACATTATTTAGGTATATTTAGAAAATGTTTCAAATTTTTATAATTCCTTTCTATGTATTGAATTTATCAAATGACTTATTTAATAAGTTTTTTCAATGAAAATTATTTCCAAATTATTTTAAAACCCCCTACTAGGAAAATTAATGTTCTCCCTATATATTAAATTATTTTTCACCAGTTTAGTAGAATATATTTTAGTGTTTGTTTAACATAGGGATGCACTTCACATGAATAAACATGTACAAATATTTTGAAATCAATATTTATTATTAACATATATGTCTAAATATCATAAATCTAGACAAGAAAAGGTCATATTATGTAAAATTCTCTATGTATTTTTATGTCTTTTATGAACAAATACACAACATTTTTGGTACAAAATTTGAAAACATAGGTTCAAGACTTCACACACATTAAGGGTACCTAGAATCATAGTTAAATTTTATTTTGAATTTAACAAGTTAGAATAATTATTATTCCAACATTGTTGATTAATAATTATTTGGGGTTACTGGATCACCATGATTCAATCATGAGTTATTCAGAAGAATAAATATGTGAGTTAAATAGAAATAAATATTTATTCACATGATTTATTGAATTTAATATTTATTATATTTATCATAAATTAATGTAATAATATTTATTTGTTAATGAAATAGTCATTATATATGGCCAGATAAATAACAAGGAGGATAAACGAACTGAGATTAACAGTATGAATAGTAATGATATACTAATATCATTTAAATAAAGATTAATTTATTTATTTATAAAATGATATTTATTTATCTTCACGTATTGCACATGCCAAGATAATAATAATAGTATTTATATTATTAATAGAGTGGGATTTATATAAGGAATAAGGAATCATCTAATGGATTATGTTCAATTACCACCCTTAACCTAGCTCTATAAATAATTAATTATATCTATTTTTAGGATTGTTCACTTGTTGTGAACAAAAAACCTGATGTGGACTCTTTCAATACCTATGAGAGGAATATCTAAACAACATTATCAATAACTATATTTTCAATCCTCCTCCTCGTTCTCAATCCATTGAGGGATCATAAAGAATCCTTCATCGATGAATATAGTTTTTCTACAATAAATTATGGACGATTCGAAAGTTCCCGATCAATTGTTCTATCACCCAAAGATTCTCTAGTGATTTTTTTCTGATTTTAGAACAATTTTGGTTGGTCTCTAGATAGATTCAATCATTGGATCCTATGATGCAACAATTGTACAATGAATGTAGTTAATCGAATCATAAAAAATAAATACTTAAAAAATGTTATTCTTATTGGAATTGTAAATTAATTATAAGATATTTCATTTAATATTTGATTTAATTTTATTGTTAATGATGTTATTCATCATGAACATCTTGTATTACTCATAGATTGTGGAAAAAACCTATGTTTTCAATGCCAAATAAGTGATTTTTCTACAACTAAACCCTAAAAGATGTATCATAGTGTTCAAACATTTAATTTATAATAATTTATTAATTGTTGATTAATTAAATTAATTAGCTATTGGTTTTCATTTTTGGGTCATTATTTCTTTAAGTAAAAATGATAAATTATTTTCTACCATTTATCATTATTGTTCATATAACTACGAAAAGATTTAATCAACAAGGAGAAGATTTTATGGATATATTAGGAGGTATTAAGGGTTCTGGTCAGATAACATAAGAGTACACAATGTGTAACCCAATGGTGAATATCATTTACACATGCTCAATTCACCCTGATAACTCTCAAATTAATTAATATCATTGTGAAAAAAATAAACATTGAATGCATTAAATTCACACCACATGGTGTCTGGGCTAGGCTACCACAAATTTGATAGGATTACATATTTTTTAAATTCTTACATGCCATGTATTCTGTGTATTTTCATCGAAAAAACATGTGGTCTACGTCATTTCATGTATAAAATAGGGACTAAAAACCATTTAACATGGAGGACACACAATTTGTAGATGGAATATCCACAATGTACCTAATGCTAGTCTGTGACAAAAAAACATGCACATTCACTAGTCAGGTATCATGTACATGTGTAGAATATGATACATGGTTTGTAGCCAAGTACATTTCATATAACCCATGGTACCTTGTATTTTGGACGTTTTTTTGGGGAGTGTGCATCCATCCTTTTCAAAGGATAATGAAGCACTGACTGTTGCACCGAATTGACGCTTTCCAAAGATGGGAGGCACCCATCGCTTATTCAAGGACATTTTCTACTTGATCGAAATGGGATGATAGGATGTCAGTTTATCCTTCGGTGGATTCTTCCTCAGAACACTTCGCCTAGACTGGGTCTCCCTTATAGAATAAGACGTTGTTTTCAAACCTCTTCTCATTGTTATATCTTCATGGACGCTGGTTAATTACATTTCTACTATCGGGACATTCCGAGGGGTCCCTTCAAGTCAGTAAACTTCGGTAAGGGGAGTAGTCACATTGGACATCACTGGTGTGTCTGGATGCTGGAACACTGGTGCGTCTGCGATTCTCCCACTTATTATAGGGCTTCTCGAGGGCGCAGAAGCCTGAGGCATCCCACGTCGAATGCGGGGAATTATATTACATAGGCATGTCTCTGAGGATTTCGTCGGCTTTACATGTTTAACATAGGGTATATCGTAGGTTTTACATCTAAAAGAGAAGGATCGGACTGATCAGAACACTAATTAGAGTTGATCAGATATGTTCAACCCCTGGAGGGAACACTGATTTTGGGGCTAATGCATGGATAGTTACCCAGGTGCTCCTAATAGAAGTTAAGAGGTGAATTGGAATGATCTCACTGGTATGTGGCCGCCTGGGTAAGAATCAATATGGATAATGGATGGTTAGGTGAAGGGAACGGAGAATGGGATGTATTCGACTAGAGGGTGAGGGTGATGTTTTGCTTGATCCCTGAAGAGACTTCCTACATATCCCCATGGTAGGGAATCAAAGTTTGCATAGTTTAGGATTGGGTATGGGATCGGGGTGTGAGCAGAGGACAACGACCTGATGATATACTGGGGCTTATGTGTGGTTAGAAGCCCGAATTTGGTCTAACAACATTGGGATGGACCAGAGACACGGTTCATAATTTATGGGATGACAACGACCTACATCTGAATGGGTATCACAATGGCTTGCCAGAGCATGAGGTTCACAACGGCTTACCGCTGAATGGGGATCACAAAATCTTAATGCTGGATAGGGGATCACAACGGCTTACCACTGGATAGGGGATAGTTAAGTGTCATGTTGGACAAAAGTGGTGTACAGTTTAATGTCATGGAGGATGGGGGTGAACAAATGTGAAATTTTCGGGACCAATTGTTGTTGGTATTGAACCTCAGGGAGGCATCCTATGTACCTTGCCTTGAAAAGGATCAATGTCGGCATAGTTCATGATGGTGTTGGTGAACCGATGTGAATGGAGTCAAGACCAATAGGAGTTGGGCTTGAACCTCATGGAGGCATCCTATATACCTTGCCATGGCATGGATCAATGTCCATGTAGTTCAGAATGGGTGGGTGAACCGACGTGAAGGGGGTCGGGACCAATGGTTGTTGGGATTCAACCTGTGGGAGGCTTCCTACATTCCTTGACTAGCAACGATCAAAGTCTATGTAGTTCGGGATTGGTAGTTAGGGTTTTACACTCTAGGGAGGCCTAGAAAAGATTTCATGGTCGGTGCTTACTCTAAGCCCACAAGAGTCATGATTGCTGTGAGAAACAAGAGGCATCAAAGACCTGAGGATGATGTCATGAAAGATGCGTCCATGGGAAGTGGAATTGGGATTTCCTATGGTTAGACTCCCAAATAGAAAATAGGGTCTTGCACGTGGTTCATAGCCCAGGGAGATGGAGGTAGGGACTTAATCCAAGGTAGAGGCCCGAGTGGCGACAAATCCCAGTAGAAGAGGGATTTGGCATGGAAGAGAGGAGGGTTCTAGTGCCCATCCCCCCATCTCTAGTCTTTGGCTAAGAGGAATATAGGAGGATCAGAGATTTTGCCTCATGTAAGAATGGATAGGTGCATAAACCAAGGTGTTTTCCCTTTCCCCATAGATAGACGCCTCTCTAGCAAATATGATCTCATTATATGTGGAAGATCTAACTTTTGTGGAGACCAGTGTGTTTAGAGAATTTTTGAGATAGGGAACCCTACATATGATGCACTAGGTAGGGTCACAGTTTAATGTCATGTGCTGAGGATGATGGTGCTTGGCAGTTTAATTCCCTGTATATTGGACGAGGTGGGTTCACTCCACACCCCTATGACTTACATACCTAATACCCACCCGCCCTTGTGGAAGGGAAGGAGTCTTCAACGTCGTGGTTAGATGGTATTATGGAGTGATCCAGTGAAGGGTCCGTGTTAGCATGGCTATGTGAGAAGTAGTATATGTTAGAGTGTATATGTGAAGAATCATAAGGCTATTAAACACAAAGGGAAGCACCACCAAAGGGATCGTGAAATTACTTCGTGAAAACATGGAGGGTCACAGAGGAAATGGCTGCAGGACTCAGGTTTGTTGCGTATAAGAGGGGCTTATACATGGTTCCTTAAGGTAAGGATGACACATGGAGCAAACAATTAGGGTGATGCTAAATATGAGAGGATGCGTAAAATATGGAATGTCTGCATGAAAGTGAGAAGGGTGCACGCAAAATCGGTGGTGTGCGCGAAATCTTGAAGGGTGTGCGAAAAATGAGAGGTTGTGTGCAGGAAAAAATGGCTACGTTAAAAATAGATTTGATGCCATGGAAGACATGCGCGCAGGAGTTATCTCTTGCATGAAAATGAATTGGGGTAAAAGTAAATAAATGAGGATCATGCCCATGAGGGCCCACCCAAAGGAGGACCCTTGCGGTACCAGTCGCGCAAGATCCAATACCTTAAGGCCATCGTGTTTTTCGTGCGATCTCAGATGTGGTGTCTTTTTCACAGCAGAGCGTCGCTGCATCTTTTTTCACCATCCTTGAAGGGTGGAGGGAACACTTCATTTTATAGATGATGTCCTCAGAGGTGGCGCGCAAGGGGCTCTATGCACAAACGGCCATTTGACGTTGCATTCGGCACACAAGGGTTTTCACACCAGAAGAAAGTTTGTGTGCTGGTGCCTTTGGCAGTTACTGGGGGTTGTCAAAGAAGCCTTTTGATGATGTAAAATCCAGCACGCAAGATTTTTTGTGTATCCATATAGATTTTCTCTCGGGCCTTATCTCTTTCTCAATCCCATCGGTGCGAAAAGGCCCCTTTTACTCCGCATTGGTCATGCACGATTCTGTGTGCTGGGAGAGGTGTTTTGTGCAACTCCGCGCTCTGGCACACCATTTCCTTTTGCTGATTTTGAGGGATTGTCACGGAAGCCTACCATTGAGGTCACATTGGGCATGAAAGATGTTTCACCTCAAAGGGATGTTTGCGCTCATCCCCTGAATATGTTTCGCATTTTCCTCCTGGGTCACAGAATCATCTCCTTCTCTCCTGATTACATGTTTTGGCGTGCAATCATCAATTATCACGCATCTTCAAAACCTAGCATGAAAATGTCACCAAAAAACATGTGCAACACTGCCTTCTTCAACTCAAAACTTGGGCGAATCACTTCCTTCCTCTCCCAAACCACCTTAGGTGGGCAAGTATCACATGGCGCGCAACTTCTAACTGCGCAACAACACAACCACTTGCACCAGAACCACACCTGCACGATGAGAGCTCTAATTTTTTCTAAGTTTGGAAATCATCTGAATGAGGATGTATCGACCTCTATTTATAGGAATTTTGGACACCTTGCGTGACAGCGTACAAGTCTCCCCTCAGCGCACAAGTTTCGGCACACAAGTCTCTATCGTGCAAGTCACTTGTGCGACCAACCCCAAAACATGGGCGCCCCTTTTCCCATTGCCATATTTTGATGTTCTAATCATGAAAAACATATGGCACACAAGTTTCATCACTTTCAAGAAAACGACGTGCATGTCCCTTTTCCAAAACCACTTTTCTTCATTTGTCAATTTTCATGCTCAAATCATTGGAAAACACTGGAAAACGACGCCACCTTGTATCTTCTCTTTTTATACCGCCTCCAGATCATCCATTCCTTTGTCGATGTTCTTGAATCAAACATGGATCGGTAACCAGAACCCTTGAACTTGACATGCCACCATGAAATCCCCTTTCTCAACAAATTTTTATGTCATGGTTTGCTTTGTCAACAATCAAAATATAGATGTCAACTTTGTCAATAAACACAATCACCTCAAAAATACTTCAATGATACCTTGAGGGATTTTTTCCCAACAATTACATTAATGAATAATATGAGAAATGATTTTACCTTCTGTTCTTTAATAAAAGTTGATTTTCGAGGCCATTTGATGGGAATGTAATGAACTAATTAAATCAATAGCCACAGGGTTTTTCGGACATGTTTATTTTCAAAAAACAAATGAAAGAGACATCAATAATATATATTGATGACGCCTACATGAATCTTTCTTGATTATAGATATCATTAAAAAGGGATTCTATTATGGTATGAGAATTATTATGAGGTTGTATGTGTAGGACTCTTAAACATACTACGAGGGGATGGGTGAATCAGGGTGTTAACATTTTCTTTTAATGTGAAAGATCATGTTCTCGTGTTGGTAGTATCTTATTAAACCTGTCATTGGTAAGGTGTGGCATTAAAGCAATAACATTCAATGAGGTAACACACCTATTTTATTTGGTTCACCGCTATGGGATAGTCCAAGGAGAATATGATTATAGTGTGTCAGTTGTACCTAAATCCACTAATCATCACTAATTGTGGAATAAAAAAGTTCATACACATTCACTCTATTATAGGAACACTTCCATTACAATATTTTAGGGATAAAAACATGTGTCCCTTAGAACACTTCCATTGACTCTCTCTATCCCACTACCATGGTAGAAGTCCTACTCAGTTTATCATCTTGATGGTCGATTTAGAAGATTTTCATTGACGTCATTATCTATAACTGGAACAAGACTATGATGGCATAGAGAACCTGAGTTCATGCACTTTGGATTCACTATTCACAAAAAAACATGTGTTCAAAACTTTCTATTTGTGAGGCTCCTTCATGAAGCTCACTACCTTCATGAAGCTCACTCCCTTCATAGAACGACAATCCTTTATGAATCTCACATCAATAATGTAGAAAACCCATTAATCCTAAAGCAACCATTTCCCATAACCATTTTCATCACTCAAGATTTAACATGTCTTTTTGTGATTCTCCAGCTTGCATAGACGACCAAATTTGCGATGCTCCTAGACCCTCATGAAATCCAAGAGATTCAGATCTTCTCCAATATATTTTTATAGAATGAAGAGGGGGTACCCTCGTATTTATACGAATAATTTTTCATGATGCTAAATCAACTATTAGTGTATTTTATGAATCCCTAAAAAAAATGGTGAATCTCACCCATTCATGAAGCTACATGAACATTTTTTTAGGCTTAGAGACCACTGTCAACACAGCGCGTGGTTGCAATGCTCCACCTCTCATAATAGCAGAGATCACCATCTCCATTCATGAAGATCCATATCTCACAAACCATAACCCAATCTTCATGATACCAATTACTTTACAATATTTATGAAAATTTTATTGCAGAATACAACCCTTCGCGATGCTAGCCTCTTCCTCGGGATTTTGATCCATAAAATTTGGCAAACATTTGGAAATGATGACACCTTCAATATTGTGTAAGATTGTACTATAATATCACTCTCTTTGAAAACTCCTTGATCAACCAATTGTAGAATAGAAATAAATAAAAACTATGATTCATTTCCAACTGTGAAAGGACTTGGTTGCAACAAACTTCACCTTTGATTTTTTTAAAAACCTGTAGATAAATTCAATAAATCACAGGTCTCAATCAAAACCAGATACATGAGAAACAAATAATTCGACACTCTATGTATACCTGACAAAATATTAGTGTATAAAATAATAGGGGATGCATGATTTGGGTTCTAATGTTTTGGTATTCTAAAAAATTTACAAGCTAAGCATTGATCACATCACATCATTGGATGCCCTAAATAGTTTCCTCATAACAACTAATTCACATTGTGTCACAGAATCATTGCTTGATTTTTCAAACCCTACAACCATCATTATTTTAACATTTAATGTATCCATCTGTTCCCAGTGTATGGTTGATTTTATCAATTCTCCCCATTTGGAAACAGACCCAAAGAACCTATATAAGAACTTGTATAGCTCAAAAAAACATTCCATCTAAATCGTATCTTCCCCATAAACCTACATCACTTATAAAAATAGATTAAAAAAATTAACAAAATGGGGAGAGTGGATCCCTTGAAACCTCCTCGTACATTGGAAGGTGGCTGAACACTAAGGTTCAATCGATGTTTGTCAAACAAATGTTTTTCCAATGGCTTAGTTAAAATGTCTGCCACTTGGTGTTATGTTCTACCATTCTCCATTTTCATCATTATTTGTTAAATGTTTTCCTTGAGGAAGTGATATCTAATCTCAATATGTTTTGTACATGAGTAATGAACCATATTTTTTCAGAAGATCAATTGAACTCTTATTGTCACAGTAAATCACCATTGGCTATTTCACCTCATCACCAATATCAGTTAGTTATTTCATCAAACACAATATATTAGTGCATGCATTTGTAGTAGAGATATACTCTTCTTCATCCATATTAAGAGAATTTATTTCCTAATACTTGGTCATCCATCCCACACACTTTTTACCTATGATGAAATCTCCACCACTAGTTTATTTTTTATCCATGACATCTCTAGCCCAGTCACCATCATAAAATACAGATAATTCATTATATTTTCCTAATGTAAAGTATAATACATAATTGTGTATACCTTGAATGTTACTCATAATTATTTTTACTATCATAAATTTGTATTCCTTCCGATTAACCTAAAATAAAGCCGCAAAGAATGTTACAAAGAAATTATTTGGTTGTGTCACAGTAATGTACAACAATCTTCCAATGATTATCCTGTACATTATGAGATATTGAAATGACCCATACTCATGATTTCACAATTTTTTCTAACCATAATCGAAGTCAACATTGGTTTAGAGTCATGAATGTTAAATTTATTCCGAAACTCTCTTACATATTTTTTATGAGAAATAAAATTTTATTCTATCCTATAAAACACATACAACCCTATGAATTTTGTGAGTTTATAAATCATAGATATTTAAAATTCTTATTTCATGTGATTGGAAAATTCACCCACTAATCCCTAATTTCTTCCACCAAATATAATATCATCTAAAAATTTCAGTACCATGAACTTATCTTTTTTATAATTAATTTCATATAGATTATGATCTACACCTCCTCTTTTATATTCTATCTTCTTTAAAAGAGAATCCTATAGAGATTCTCATGCTCGTGGTACTTTCTTCAGACCATAGAGTATCTTATTTAATATATAAACCTTCATTTCATAACTACCATGTAGAAAACCCACTAGTTGTACAATATATACTTATAATTCGGGAACACCATTTAAGAATACTATTTTGACTTTCATTTAATATAATTTGTGTCTTCATTGAATTATTAGGGTAAAAAAGTCGTATTGACTCTAGTATAGCCACTGAAGAAAATGTGTCTTTAACATCAACACCTTCAATATGTGAATATCCTTTACAAACAAATCATGCCTTATCTATGATCACATTACCATGCTCATAGAATTTATTGATAAATATACACTTCATCCCTATCACATTGTGATGTTTGGTTCTCATAACAAGATCCCATGTCTGGTTCTTCTCATTCTGATCTAACTCGTCATTCATGGCTTTAACAAATGATTCAACCTTTTTAGCATATTCAAATGATGATTGTTCCATAATTGATACAATGTTAGATTGTACATTATTCCTCAATATCCTTATATTTGTTAGTGTTGTACAATCCCCAATGATGTTGGATTTATCAATTTATGCTCTTTAATTTCTCCAAGGAGGTTCAGAAGAATTTTCTTAAGTCGTGGATTCATATTAAAATTCTTCTTATGAATTATGTTTGTGTTGTGACCCCGGAATGTTTTTCATGCCTTCTTATACTTTTTCATTTTCATCTTTTTCATTTACACATTCTTCCTTATCTTTTATCATATATGTATAATAATTCGCTGAAGAGTTTTTGGTTTTATCTTCAAATATCATTACATCTCTTCATTCCACATTTCTTACAAGATGCTCGTTGAAACACTTATTAGATTTTCTCTTCAGTAAATATCCAAGGAATACTCACTCATAAAAAACATCATCATATTACCCTTAATTTTATTCTATGTTTTGGATATAAAATTTACTTCTAAGAAGATAAAATACATAAAATATGGCTTCCATCCATGCCACAGCTCATATGGCATCTATGGTTCTCCCATATGAATCCCTATCCTATTTTGAGTATACATTGCCACTTGAATAGCCTAATTATGGGAATGTCAATAGATATGAATCTAAATAAGCTTAGTTCGACCCATATTGTTTACCAATCAATTTATACACTCAACAAATCCATTTTTTCTAGGGTTCTTAAAACACTAACCTCGTGTTGTATTCCATGATTCTCCAGGTAATTTTCAAATTCAATGGAAGTGTACTCCTCTCCATTTTCAGATCACATAACATTGATTGTATAAATTGTATCATTCTTAGAAATACATCAATAACATTTCATTTAATCAAGAACTTATAATTTCCTATGAATAAACATCACATAATACATTCTACTATAATCATCAATAAAAAATATACCTCTCTCCATATGTTCCTGCCACATTTATCAGTCCACATACATATGTGTGGACGAGATCAAGAATATTTGATACCATTTTTTCTATGGCTGATTTAAACTATATGTATACTTTCCTCGTATGAAATAATTGAACATATTTTCTTATTCAAGCCTTAGAATGGTTTAATCCATCACAATATTCATCTTGGATATCTTTTACATGTCATTTTGATTGATGTAACCCAACCTTCGGTGCCACATGTTGTTATCTTATTCAACAGTTATGTTTCAAATGTTATCATTACTATCAACCCGATATATGTTTTCATCTGTTCTCCATCCTTCCATATGTTCAGGTTCATTATACTCAAACTCTTATTCGAGAGGAGAAAACCTGTTGGCAAGAGGGCCTCCATTTGAATTGTGGGTATTGAATTTTCCCTATGTTCTGTATGTAACATTCATTCCTTTCCTCTTTCTGTAATCAATAGCTTTATGGACACAGTTAGAGTATTGAAAAAATATCCAGAAAACCCATTTCTTCTATTAGAAAAATGATAATATTTCATTCTCCTTTTTTGACTTCCTAACTCTTACCCACTCAAATTGATACTTTCCTCTTTACAATATGACATGGTATGGCCAAGATAGTTACAGAATTGGAATTTCATAAGTGGAAATGTCTTTTAACTTCTATTCCATCTCATGTCCCCTTCGTTAAGAAAAGTGATTAATAGTTGATCATTTTTGGATTATTGTGGAATGTTTTGAGTAGTTTAATTTCATTCATTCTTTCTTAAGACTTCAGGTGACTTTGAAATTTTTCCAACATTCAACTTCCATTTACTTTGAACCATCTTGATTCCTACCTTTGATTTTTTAGTTTCACAACCAATTCCACTTTTTTCTATACATGTTGGTCTTTAGTCATTAAAAACATTATCAACTCTTTCAGAACCCCACTTAGCTCTCTCCAACAACTTATCTTCTAAGAGTCTTCCAAACTATATTTTATTCTTGTTTTATTTTGAATTTTATTAACATTATAGTTTACCCCTTATTGTGACAGCATATTCTTCATGTCCCTTAATAGTCATGGAATTGTACTCCAATATTGATGTAAGGTAATTGATGAACTTTTCCTATTCTACAATTATGATCTTCTATTCTACTACATATTTAATGCTTTCAGAGTTTGTTTAATTTTCATTTACAACTTCTTCCATCAATTTCTTCTTCAATTCAATCAAAATATTATCATGATTCTTCCACAAATTGCTCTCTATTTTTTTCATCTATTATTTTGGATTTCATGATTAATAAGAGCATCCTCAGGTTGACACTTGAGATCAATATCATCAAACAACGTATTAACTCTTTCTTTATCTTTGGATGGTTCTGAATTTTTAATTGTAGCCATCATATTCTCATGGGATATAAATTTAAACTCAAGTTCATAATCCTTAAATAATTCATTATCATCATCTTCTTCCTCAAATATAAAACTCTTTCTCCATAATGTTTTTTCCCAATTTTAATTTTCTCTTTTTAGAAAACGTTTTTAGAAAATGTTCTTTTTATTCTCTTGAATTTCTTGTAAAATAGAGAAATAATTCCATCTTCCTAATTGTCTTCATCAACCCTATATTTGAAAGAAATCATGTTTTCCATGGCCTTGAATGCCATTTCCTTGATCACTCGATATGTTGGATCTTCTGGTTTAACTCTCATATCATAGGAGACCAAGATACTCATAAGATCATCTAGAGAATGGTTTGATAGATCCCTTTACTCAAGGTCAAACACTTTTGGATTATAAAGAGGTGGAATCCTTCTCAATATTTTCTTTATAATGCTAATGCATTTTATTTCCTCAAAAAATCCTCATATTATTCCAACTACTTCAGTTATTCGATTAAAAAATGTACATTTATTTTCTTCATGATTCATTTTCAAATCATCGAACTCGCTGTGAAAATACATGGAGATTTTCATCCTTTACTTTGTTATTGCCTTCATAAATATTTTCTATTTTTTTCACATAGAATTTTCTGAATTGAATCTCATCACCTTTAGATAAATTTGATTAGATAATGTTATAGTAATGTAATTATATGCTTTGGCATCTATGTCAAGAATTTTCATTTTTTCTTCTGTCATAGATATTCTTGTTGCATCAGTGAACTGAATCCCTTATGTAGTGGAAACAAAGTGCATCCATTAAATGATATGTTATATGAGATATCATCATATTCATCCAAATATGGATTTTTCTTCTATCAAGGATTGGGAATCCCCTAAAATTAACCGAATTCTTCATGACTACACTCGAGAATAGATTTAACTCCATAAACATGTATTCCCTAATACAACTTGTAGGACCTTGAAACACCCTGAGGGCGGAGGGTTGAATTGGGTTGTAAAATATTTCTTCTAATGATGTATATCTTGTCCCCATGTTGGTATGAACGTTTTAAACCTATCATTTTTAGGGTGAAGTATTAAAATAATCACATACAAAGATACAACACAACAGTTTTACTTGGTTCATCACTAAGTGATAGTATAAGGAGCATACCTCCATAATGTTTTGTTCATACCTAAATCCACTAATATTCAGTAGTTGTAGGATACAGAAGTTTATATATAGTTAATC
Source organism: Viscum album (assembly GCA_963277665.1). Lineage (NCBI taxonomy): Eukaryota > Viridiplantae > Streptophyta > Magnoliopsida > Santalales > Viscaceae > Viscum > Viscum album. The sequence continues at coordinate 1,358,222,538 of OY728162.1, read as the reverse complement.
TACTCTAGGAAGACTTTATTTACAAGATTTAAGAGACATCACATTACATACCCTAGAAAACTTCCATTGACTCCCCATAACCCATATCCTTGGGATAAGTCTTACTTGTTTTATTGACATGAAGTTAACTTCATCATATATGAAGTGAATTCCTTATATATGACTATCATGAGACTCTTCTTGCATCGAGAACTTGAGCTGATTCACTTTATAATCATTGGTCACTTAAAACTGATGTTCAAAAATTTCCTTTCCTAAACCTCCTCTGGGAAGCTCACTACTTTCATAAAGCTCACTGCTTTCGTAGAACAATGCACCTTCAAGAATCACAATCATCAACATAGAATACCCATTCATTGTGAATCACCCATTTCCTATAATCATTGGAGTCATTCAATACATAACAAGCCTTTTCACAATTCTCATGCTCTTATAGACAATGAAATTAACAATGCTCCCCGACCTTCGTGAAATTAGAGCGATTTGGATTTTTTTAATTATTTTTGTATAGAATGAAGAGGGGGTACCCTCATATTTGTGGGCTCAACCATTATCTATACTCTACCACCTATTAGAGGATTATTTTTGAAACCTTCAAAAAAATAGTTGTGAAGATCTTCTATTCATAAAGATCTATTTACATTTTTCAAAGGTTTGGAGGTCACCATCAACACATCACATAGCAGCGATGCTCTACTTCTCCTAATAGTGGAGATCACCATCTCCATTCGCAATGCTCAATATCTTTATGAACCTTAACTCAGTCTTCATAAAACCCATTCCATTACCATATTTATGAAAATTTGATTCATTAATACAACCAATCACGATGTCAGACTCTACCTCTGTATTTTGTGCCCAAAAATTACGATAACGCAGGGAATTTACAACATCTTCAATATTGTTGTCTTCTTGTACTGTAAAATCATTCTCCTTGAAAACACCATGATCATCCAAGTGTGGATTCACAAAAACCACAATGTATTATCCATTTTAATCTATCAAAGTAATTGGTTCCAAAAATCATTTCATTTCAATATTAACTTATTTCTCTATGGGTGTCTTGGTGTGTTGCAAGAGGCTAAACATAAACATTAGGCGGTTCTACCTAACTCCTCTAAAAAACAATCCTAGATGGTCACACAATAAGTATTTCATAAATCTCAGTTAAATTTTATTTTGAATTTAAAAATTTAAGGAGAAAAAACGTTCGTCTTTGTTGATTAACAATTATTCGAGGTTGTTTGATCACCAAGATTTAATTACGAGTTATATGGATGAATAAATATGTGATTTAAATAAAAATAAATATTTATTAGTTTTATTTAATGAATATATATTTTATTAAATTTATTATTTAATATAATGTTACTAATTATGTTTGAATAAATATTCATTATTCAATGTTCGATAAATACTAAAGAGGATAAATAAAATAATATTAATTGTATGTATTTAAATGATATATTAAATATCATTTTAATAAATATTAATTGTTTATTTAAAAAATGATATTTATTTATCCATTGGTATTGTGAATTCCAAAAAAATAATTATATTCTTTATATTATTATTAGACATGAGGGTCATTATGAAATAAGAATATAACTAAGGTACTATGTGCACTTACCAATCAAAACCTAACCCTATATATCTTTCCTGAGTTATCCTCTTATTTTACATAATTAATATTGAGAGAGATCTCAATATGTAAGAGACAATCCTCTAAATAATGCACTAAAAAACATGTGCATCCATCCTCATCCACTCTCTCAAGCCATCGAGAGGTCATAAATAATCCTTCATCCATGAAGAGATTCTTGTTCCAGTCAATGATGGATGATGTAAGAGATTAAGATCGGTTAAGCTAGCAGTCAACGATTCTCTAATAATATTTTGAGATTTGGGAGATTTTTTGTATCACTACTAAAAGGATTATAACCTTGGTTCCTTTGGTGCGATGATAGTACAATGAAATTGGCTAACTACACCGTCAATGAATACTGAGTTACAATACATGGTTTTTCTCAATCTATATTTAAATTATTTATAAATATAATGTAATGGTCATTCCTTATTGTTTTTGTATTTATAAATCAATTAATATTTAATTTATTTCTACTGATATGTCATTATTCGTCAAATTTATCTTGAAATATTCAGTTATAATGATAAAAAATTTGATTTTTTATGCCAAATAGGTGCTTCCACTACACCTAGAACCTACACCAAAAACTATTCTTACGTTGTTCAATATTGTAGTATCCCGAAGACTGTTGCATTATTGATGCATCAAAGTATCCTATACATTTACAGCATGTGGATCTATTTGGAAAAAAATTGGTACCATGAAGCATGATATGTAGAAAACATAAGGTCTGGTCATGTTTCTTCTAAGTATAAAAAACATCTAATCATTTTTTTACACTCCAATATATTGATCTCCTTGCCAACATCATCTCTTGACATCTTCATCTAGTAGATGTTTTTTTGTCATTAGCATGGATTATTTCTTTGAAAGTATCTTGATAACCTTATTGTTCTCTTTTTATTAAGATATTAGCATCCAATGATTTCCTTTAATGGCTGATAAACCACGGTAAATGGTCAACTAGACAATCATAAACAACTTGAACTCATACCTCATATGTTCTATATATATCATTAATTGTGATTTCACTGGTCCTCCGTAAATTATTTAGTTTACATGTATGAGTTCCAACATCCTTTGATTATTAATCTTATTTATTTAAATGTTTTTATCAAACCCACCTTGTTCAATAAAAAGATTTTACAAATACTGATAAAACCATGAATATTGGGCCCTTAGAACTTGTTTCTTCTTGTACAAATCCTCTTTCAACTAACACACCTTTCTATGAACTTCATCGACAATAAGTACATATGGTTTGTAAATATACACCTATTAATTAATAATTCATTTAGGTTATATATATTTAAGAACCATTTGGTAGACCATGAATTTCTTTTGCATAGACATAGCCAAGAAAAGTCTGATAAGAGTAAATGTTTCATCAACATAAATGCCATAAATTTTAGAATAACACTTGAACAATAGCCATTATTTATTTCAATATATCATAAAGCTATCATCACAACATAATTATTTCATTTCAAGTTCCTAAATTATTTTTGACATGGGGTTTTATTTAATAAGTTAATCCATCTATAATTCAGTATTTCCCTTCAACTTTGAGCTTGTACTCACTCACCTTTTTTGAGTATTCTATATTTTATTATTCTATTAATTCAAAATCATCTTTCAAATATTATATTTCTTTTTCTTTAAACTACAGGTATAGTTTGAATTCAAGTACCACTTCTTGGTATTTTATTCTTTTTTTTCCCTCTAAAAAGAAATTTCTTCAAGAGAAGCTTCCAAATCAACAATGAGGTTTAATATTCCCTCAACTTAAACTTCTTCATAATTGTTGTCCTCTATTTTTGGTATATAATTTATAGTCACAACAACTTCCTCACAAAGGCATTTATAATCCTCAATTTTCGTCAATTATGTTTCCTATGAGCTATAATCTTCTTTTGAGATAAATGTTTTATTCCAATTTGTTTTTGTTTGAGATCCTTTTTCTTATTACAACCATCGAAGGTTTCTTCATGGGATCTTCATTGTATTATTCATCTTAAAATTTCATTATTCACTTTTTTGTGGGATGCCCAACATACACATTAAATGTTTGAAAGATTATTCATTCCATTGAACTTTCCTTTTTCTCATTTAAATTTTTAGGATAGGAAGTACATTACTTCATCAAATTCGTGTTCCTCGTGATCCTCTTCTATACTAATATTGATTAATTACTTGAACTCCAATTTCTATGAATTATTATTTTATATAGATTCATTGTCATTATTCCTCATCATGAATTCAAAGATATTGTTGTGAAGGTTTTCTAGTGTCACTTCTTTTGTATCCTTTTCCTTGATCACTGATACATTTTCCTTGAAATATGGTGGTAGTTATCAACAAATTATCTTTACAAATTTCAAATCATCATGAGTTTCTATAAGTCCACTCATACCCTTCACAATATTGTTAACCTGATCAAAGAATATAGAATTTGTATCATTCAGGTGAACCCTCAAATCCACATCCTTGTTCCATAAAACACACAGTTTTTCTACACATGCCTTAGAGTCACCTTTATAAATATTGAGTATTTTTTCTGAAAAAGAATTTTAGGATTTAAAGGAAATAACTTTCATGTATATGGTATAAGATAATACTCTTATTATCTTGTTATCTTCTTCTGGAATTGGTATCTTATTCTTTTTCACCTTTCTTTGAGAATGTTCTTCTACCGATGCAAGATGAAATCCCATGTATGTAATCCACGAAATAGTGCATCCCCAATTAATGAAAATAACATTTCATTCTATTTCATAATAGCTATAAATTATTACCTTCAAAAATAGGAATTAATTTTTGATTGAAAACCACTAGTAAGGATTCAAATAGAGAGAACTAATACATGAACCATTATCTCTGATACATCTTGTTGGTCCCATGAAAGGAAAATTCTGTGATTGGGGGGACGAATCGGGGTAAGTAATTCTTTTACATTCAACTATCTCCAATAATATTGTTCCGGTAATTATTTGGAATAATATATACCTCAAATTTATAATGAAGAGATAATGAGCAAAAAAAGAGGTGCATAGTAGTTTTACTTGTTTCACCCAAACCTAATCCATTGCAAACACACTAAAAATGCATTGGTCTTCCAAAACAATATGTGTGTTTATTTCACACTTATGAGTACAAGTATTAACCATACAGGTTTATAATTTTCAAAAATAATGAAATTTAACTAATCTCAAGCACCCAAGGAACTCACTACATTGAGAGTATAATATTTTTTCAATGAACCAAAAAATATAGTTACATCACAATGGTGAAAAAAAATATTCTCATTTTTCTTTAAATAAATTCACAAAATATCTTGTGAGATGAACTCTATGAATCCATTCATCCCTCTTATTCTTTCCATCACTTTTCCCAAAACACATAACTTCCCCTATATCTTTTTTCCAACACTTTTTTTAGGAAAATGTATATTTTTTCTCTCTATATCATGTATTCATTAATGATGTCTCTTACCACCTTTTCAATTATGTTATTACTCATAGTTTACGAAAATTTATTTCCTTATTTTTATCCAAAACTACATAATCACCTTTTAATGAAAATTATTTTTAATATAGGTCTAGTCAACTCTCTATTTTAATTCATGAAAAATCAATCCACCAAATTTGAAAAATTACACTTTCATGGTGTGATATCCTACTTCACAGCATGATATTTAGTAGATTATGAGATACACCAAATCCTGTTGATAACTAGTTTTTAATTCCTCTAAAATTAGGAATTTAACAATCCTTTTTGAATCTCTAAAATTTAGTCTATTAAAGTCTTTATTGATTTATGTTCTTATTAGATCCAATGAATTCATCAATGGTGCTGATGGTAGAGAAAAATATTGATGAGAAAATCCCACCATTTAATGCTTCAACGGTGAAAAGAATCCTCATACTGAGAAGAATATATTAAAAGAATATATAGAAAAAAATAAAAAGAAGATGAAGAATAGTGTAGAGACATACAAGTTATACATCTTCAAGGTGTTGAAGAAGGTATATATGAACATCAAAATCCCAATAACAGTTATGGGTTCCATGAAAAGTTTTATTAACAGTTTATTCAAGAAGATCACTCAAGATTTTTCTTAGATCACTTTCTACAATAATAATCTTGAGTCACCTCTAGGGAGATCCATACCATTTTCAAGCTCATATTTTCAAAAAAGATGGCAAAAAAACTCTTTTAGAGGGTACTAGGGCAGTTACAAAGTGTATGAGATCCTATATTTTTTATTAGAGTTAGGGTTTGTCTTCACCCTTTGTTCCATTATGATGTCATTTATTTCTCCTATTTTGACCTTATAATTTAGAAATTTTATTGTTTATTCATAGATTTGGTATTTTCTACATATTTAATGTTGAATTCCCATTTTTCATAAATCTTTTCTAATTCTTGAACCTATCACTATGTTATTCTCCACTTTACACCATGGACCACTATCTAGAAATAATCACTAATAACTATCGATATATTGTTGTGGCACATCTATCTAATTCATGGAATGAGCCTCATGTAGAGAGATCCCTCGAAATCCACTTAGATCATGTTCCAATGTGACTCTCCATTTCATGCCGCAAAACTAATCTAGACAAATCCAACATCCACTCAGATCTTATTACAGCATGAAACTCCTCTTCATGACATGATAATTATTCATAAAATTGGAAAAGTAAAAGCCTCTAAAGTAACATGAGATAATTATTTCACATAACCACATTAATATTATATAGAATAAACTTACATTTTTCTAATGTATTCCCAAGTCATGGTATAACAACCTAGTTCCTGACGGGACAACTTTTACTCATTGAATTTTGTAAAACTCTAAAATGACTTTGAGGTCCATTAAGACTCTTAAAATGTCCATGAGGACTCTTATATAGTCGATGTCAATTTTATATTTTTGTAAACACCGTTAATATTGTGACATGTGTTGATGTAGTGAGACATGCACTTCTTAAGTCCTTGATTACTCTTCCAAAGTCCCCATAAGAGCCTAATGAACTTTTCCTTCTTCAAAGATAGAACCTTAAAAACTCCAGTTTTGGTGTGTTTTGATGTATCCTGATGTGACTCATGCTATGTAGAAGAAACTCCTTCATCTTCTTTCATAAATCCTTATACCATGTTTCACACATTGAAGGCATCTTGTCAGTTCCTCTTTTAGTCTTGTGAAAAAACACAACCCATTAACCACTTCAAAAGATTTTTTCTAATAAAGATTTTTTATATATTAGATTTTTTAACCAATTGTAGTATATTAATTTCTATATTACACCCTGACCTCATTTTTATTTCAGTTATTCATAATTATGTTAATTTTTTTATAAAAGTGTGTGGTTTCATTTGATAACACATTTATGATTCTTAAGAATTTAATATAAATTTTATTTATATAAGAATTATTTTAGTCTTCCTATGAGTAAATTTATTCAAAATCTAATTTAACATCAAGTTTATTTTAGTTGGGTATTGATCTGTGCTTTGAGAAACAAATTATAACGTTTCAAAAAAAGTTAATAAAAACATCATATTACATAATCCATATAAAAAATAACTAATAATCATGACATACAATATGTTTCAGATTAAGTATTATCTGAAAATTTCAATATAAAATATCAAATTAAAGTAATATTATAAATAAGTTTAAATAGAAACAATTCCTATAAAATAAAAACAAATAATTAAATGGTTTAATATACTACATTCCTAGCTTTAATTCAAAATAATATTTTCATTAAATTAATTCCAATAAAAAGATTTTCAAAACTAATAAAACTACAGTATTTTACCTTTAATGATTTCTAAAATAACCATTAAATTTGAATATAATAATAATTACTCGGGATGATAATGAGTTTCTATTAATAAGGGATCTTACACTCTTTGATCTCATTAATAAAGGGAGCAGTTGAAATTGTTTTTCAAAATAAAATTCTATTGAAGGTTTTTCATGAAAAAAATTGTTTCATTTTATTATTATTATGAAAATTTTATTTTTTGGTTCTGGATTCTATATTATGGGAATTCATATAGTCTTATTGGTTGTCCATCCTTTTGTTCTTAACATTAGTCTGGGGGATGTGGCCTGGTTTACATGATTGACCCTCGGGTTCTTCCTTTGGATAATGTTGGCCATTAATTTTCTTTGTTCATGGGGCTCTATGGTGTGGTTTTTTATTCCAATTTTCCATGCAGTCCCCATCATTTTTCTCCTTCGCATTCCTTTACTATCACATGTAATATGATTTATGAAATCTATTACACCTTCCTTATCTTCTGAAACTATTAGTTCACACTCATCTATCCACATGTCTTCCTTCATCTATTTTGCCTCACACTATCTTCCAAACCATTTATTCATTATTATTTCCCTACACATCCTCTATTTTAGGGAGGTATAATCCCTTTTTTCTTCTGTAAAAATAAATTTCATGTTACATGGGTTCTTTGGTGCTTCATTCCAGAGAGAAATTTCCACTGAGAGGGAGATGATCGGATTCACTTTGATAGCATTGGTGAATCCTCCGCTTTCTAATGACATTTACAAATATATATCATGGGTCTTGTGATATCCATTTATTATATGAAGTATTTGGAGAGTTTCAATCATGGAAATATATCCTTAAGGCGAGAATACTACCTAAGTTATTTGTGTAGACTCAGGGGTTATAAGTATTCTTATACATCTTTTTTTATTATTTCAGGTTGTAAATATTATTTTTATTCTCGACATATAATGAGTTCATCATGTGTGAGTTCATCTTGTTTGGAAATCAATTTTACCATCCTTGAATTAGGATTATTGTGAGTCCTTGGAGTGACAAGGGTTGCCAGCTCAGATAGTTTTTTTGGTATGTGTGAGCTGATCACTTTTTATCTCATTATATATTGTATTTATATATAATTCTTTTTATAATGTTAAATTATTATTATTTTTTATTATTGTGGGGTTGAAAAAACATGTCTAGACCACATAAATATTTCATGCTCTTTACATTTCAACACATTTTCGTTTCTATTCTTATTAATATTGGAACTTCCCTACATAACCTTTTTTCATCCTTCTTTCATAATTATTCATTTAAATAAAATAATTTGAGTTAGAAAACTTTCATTAGATTCATTCTGACCCTCACAATTGGTATCAAAATCTGTAATTATTCTAATTGATGTCATCTTCTAAGTTCGTAGTTGAAAATTTTGATTGGGAGATTGATTTAAGTATTGGAGAGTTAAAATTTGAGAGCTTATAGTCTGAAGTAGACTATAAAATGTCTTGAATGGTTCCAAAAAACCATTAGTCGGCATTTATACCGTTGGTCATTCCACCACATCATTAATAAATTTTAAACCTAGTGTTTTGGAAAAGGATCAATCTATGTTGCTCTTAACCTTAAGATATAAGGTCCTTTATAAAGACTCCCACAAAACCACTTGCATGGAAATTTGGTTAAAACTAAAAAATATTTATATGACCAAAATATTGATTAGTCATATTTTCAGAAAAATGAGACTTGATTATTTCAAGATAACTATTGGTTCATCTTTTCATATTTATCTAGATGAATTTAACAAAGTGCCTTCAGATTTACTCATATTTATTTTGAAGTTAAGGATAAAGATTAAGATACTATCCTTTTAAGCTCTCGTGATGTTTCTTTTAGTTCATTAGAATATTCAATGATGTATGGTAATGATTCTATAACATTCAAATAGTTTAAGGATTTTGTTTTGTCTTATGGTCATTAAACAAGTTGTTTGATGGAAGAGGGAAATTGCTTTAAAATTTAATCCAAAATGTTGATCATTAAGGATCAAAATTGAAACAAAGGAAAAGAACATAAGGATAATAACCAATTTAATAATTTTTTATGTTTTGATTTAGGTAGTACTAGCTATATTAAAATATATTGTCCCATCATTAAAAATATAGTTTGGCCCATAATAATATGGTATGCCTTGGTTTTGACATTGTGGATGTTCTGTATCTTATTTTAGTATCCCTTTAGCTATAAATAGGTCTATTTTCTAGTTTTTATCCTTTTTATGTTCCTAGGACTGGCTATTCTATGTTTTCAGGGGCCACTAATGGGAAGGTAGGGTTTTCATTGGGCTGGTTTTTCAGGTTTCAAGTTTTGTGGAAGCAACTTTTTCTGGTATGAACGACTAATATTTTAGTCATGAATCATGTGTAATCATTTTTTTACATGATCAAAACATCATGTCCAATAAATACAGTAGATAACATGACTAGATTAAAAACCCATAAACATGGTTGAAGGATCTTCATGTGTAATTTATAATTAATTTATAAGAAGATATAGAATTACCTTAACTCATAATTCTTAGTCAATTGATGATCTGTGTATAACAACCCTACTCTTTATTACACACCTAAACATGATTTATTACATTAACTCTTCACTTGATACAACATAGAAGATCGAAAGGTCTAGTGTCATTGGGGATTAGTAACATTACATAACTAATTAAAACATTAAACACACCATCTTATTGAAAACTACCTTTACATGTCCACTACATCCCCTAGTACATAGAATTGAATTGGATAACCTGAGGATATTCATAATAAAAGGTTGAGTTATAAATCACCATAAGACAATAAACATGGAATAACATTAAGAATACAATACATGTTAGAAAATAGTCATATCAATAAATAACAAGAGAAACTTGAACATAAAGTCATGATAAAGCACGATAATCATAACATGGAGATGTGGAAACAACATTTAACATGATATTACCATGAGCCAAGACTCATTGAACATAGAGATTGAGTAAACCCTCGTTGAACATAAAGAAATATTAAAACCTCATTGCACTTGAACAAGAATGATTCAACACTCAATTCACATGTCATTTCATGATACCATACTTTACCCAATGTAATTGAGCGCTATCAGGGCGCACCCTTCTTAAACATTTCATTTCATGCATAAGTGTGCCACATGGATCATATAACATGGAGTCTATCAAAATCATAAGTTATTCCACAATTAAGGAATTTAGAATAAATAAATTTACGTACCATTAAATATGTTTATGTCCATAACGGTGAATACCCTTGATAGAGAAATGGGTATGGTATTCACAACACAATGATCATGGCATGGAAAAACATGGTGCAATTTTGGTAGAAAAATGGTGTGACATAAGAATTCATAAAAATGGATTATGTGATTGAAACGGGTGTCTCATCATAAGTACAAAAAATGGATAGTAAGGGGGCCCTATAGATACATGTCCGAACAAATGTAACAGAATTTAGATAAATAATACAAAAGAATTGCTTGAATGTAAATGAGGATAGAGAAATTCCTTAGAGAATTTCGGCATAGTAATGGGTGTACATGGGAGGTGTTAATGAGATATAAAGGGGTTATCTCATTATTCAAATATGAATAAGGATGTATGGAGGTGGTGATAAATCATACCCCATCATTTATAATTCGAAATAAAAGGTCATAACCGTATTAAGAAACTTGAATAAAATGATAAAGGAAGGATTCCCTTACATGGAAGTGTGATCCCAAAGGCTTGGGAGAGGCTTGAGAGAGGATTCTTGGGATCTTGGGGAACCTTGGGTGGATTATAGAGAGAAGATGTTAGAGGTTTTATGATCTTTATAGGCATTGAGGGAAGAGGAAGTGGGAGCGTGTGTGGGTTTATATAGGAAAAGAGAGGGAATTATTTATTATTTAGGTTTGGGAAACCTCACACTAATGTAAAAAAAACCACAAAACAGTCCACCATTTTTTCCAAAGGGGAGTAGAACACAATATTTTATAATTTCAATGGTCTTAATTATTAAAATATTAGGGTTGCTTATGTCGAGGTGAGTCACACTCTCAAGGAAAACAATTTAAAAAGACAAAAAATGTTATATGTCTTGGAGGGTTCACTAAAGCATTGTAAAATAAGTCAAACAAATCAAAAATAATATTATTTTAATGGTAAAACATATATTTTAAGAAAATAATGTTTATAGTATTGAATTACAACACTATTGGTTCATTATGATGTCAGAAATCACATTATATATTTAAACAGTATTTAATTTTTACCCAAATATTCTACTATCTTGAAAAACTATGGGAAATTCACCATTGGATAAATTTGATGTCCTAATTCAAAAAAATAATATTAATTTTATCTAAATAATTTTTTAAATATGTGAATATTCACTTTTATATTAGAAACTAACATTTATTGAAAAATCATATGTCTTGAAAAAAAAATCTTTCAAACCTTAATAAAAATTTCCATTGCATTCATAAAATCATATTATCATTTATATTTAATAATAATTAATTTAATAATAATAATAATATTTTATTAAAAATTTATTTAATTAAAAAATACATTAATTCATAAAAATATATTTCTTAGTTCAATATTAACGAAAATTACTATTTTCTCTTGAAAAAATATTTACAAAGTTACAATTATAAAATGAATGTATATCCTTTATACAAAAAATAATGTACATGTACATAGTACTAGGTTATTATTACATAACCCCTTAAAACACCCGCATAAGACATTAGGGTAAGGTGCGTGATGGTTACAAACTCTTGGGGTGCCTCAGATAACATTTCTCGAGTGATAATCTCTATGAACTTCCAGTTCTCTCATTGGAAGTTCCGCTCCACCTTAATATATTCAAGATCGGATTGTGATTGGACAAGAAAGAAGCCCAAATACGCAACCTCATTTCTGAGCTCTAACAAATGGGCGTTGTATGGGGAAAGTCTACTGGATGAGGCCATCACTTATTTAGTATAAGTAAATTGTATTTGTTAACACCTTATATTTATAATAATCATGTGATCACTGTTCAAAGACTATATTAGAAATGGTCACACTTCATAACAATATTTTAAAATCCAAAAATATAAAACAATATAAGTGAATATGTTATATAACTATTTCACATGTTAATACATTTAATCAGATGAAGAGGAATTTTCATTTGATAAATGTTTTGGACATTACAATCTTCCCCCCTTAAAAAATTTAACCCTTGAAATTTCCTTTTCCCACAATAAAAAAAATGTGGGTAACTCTATGTCATCACTTCCACTAATTCCCACATTGCTTCATCCAACATGTGGTTTATCCACAACACCTAGACAAGGGGCACTGTCTTATTTTGTAGAACTTTTTCTCTACAATCTAAGATCTTCACCGGTTGATCCTTGTAAGAAAGATCATACTCTAGTTGTTCTCCTTCTGAAGAGAGTACAAGTGAAGGGTCTAGTATATACTTCTTTAAGAGGGATACATGAAATGAATCATTTACTTTTTCCATGGTAGGTGGAAGTTCTAGTCGATGGGAAACTGCCCCGACCTGATAAACAATCTCTAAAGGTTCGATTTACCTAGGACTTAACTTCACTTTCATTACAAACCTCATAACCATATTCAATAAAGATATGGGTATAAATACTATATCTCTACTTTTGAACTCAAGGTCTCTCCGAAAGTTATCTTCATAACTCTTATGTCGACTTTGGGATTCATTGAAATGCTACTAAATGGTTTTCACCTTCTCTACCATTTCATTGACCATTTCAGGTACTAGTAGCTTACGGTCACCGAATTCACCCCAACATGCTGGTGTTTGGAACCTTTTCCCATAAAGGGCTTCATATGGTTCCATTCTAATGCTCTAGTGGAAACTATTATTGATGGATAATTCAACCAGTGGAGGATGCTTGTCCCATTCTCCTTTGAAGTCAATAGAACATGATCTTAACATATCTTCATGTGTTTGAATAGTTCACTCAGAATGGATATCAGATTGAGGATGATAGGCCGTACTGAAGTTCAGTTCAGTATCTAGAGCATGTTAAATACTCTTCCAAAACATAGAGGTGAATCTTGGATCTTTATTGGATACAATAGATAGTGGCACTCCATGTAGCCTTACTACATATCTGATGCATATCTGTCCCATTTTACCCAATAAAAAATCCTCTCGAATCACAATGAAGTGGGAAGTCTACATAAGATGATCCACAACAACCCAGATAGAATTGTTTCCATTGGATGACTTTGGATGTCTGGTGACAATGTACATGGTGATGTTATCTCATTTACATGATTGTATGGGTAATGGTTGCATCATCCCCATCGTCTTCAGTCTCTCAGCCTTCACTTTCTGACACACTGGGAACATTGATGTATATTCAGTGATCTCCTTCTTCATGTTATCCCACCAATAATTCACTCTGAGATCTCCATACATCTTTGTGTTTCCTGGGTGGATGGTGAAATTTTAACTATGTGAATCATCCAAAATCTCCTTCTTCAGATCTGTACTTTATGGGACAAATAGTCTTTTCCCAAATATCACAATTCTTTCTTCATTGACATTGAACTCTGAGGATTTTTATTTTTCTGTTAGCTTCCACCTTTTTCTGAATTCCCACATCATCATTTTGATCTTCCTTTAACATTTCAAAAAGGGATGTTTGATTAATCATTTTTAAAGGGATTGATGATGTTCCCTTCTTTATGATTCCCATTTCAATATTCATCAAATATAAGAAGATAGGATCCTTCTAAATTCTCATAAATGATAGAATTGTAGGGTCCTTTATACATAGAGCATCCCCCCACCTTGTTCACATTTCCATGGTGGTGATAGATTGAGTGGTCATTTTCATTGATCACCTATAACAATCTTCTTTGGTGCATATTCAACTCATTCTGTGTTAATATATACTAGGGTCTTTTATAGTCCGTATATATATCACACCTCTCCCCAAAAAGATAATGCCGCCAAATTTTTAAAGCAATGATCACCACAGAAACCTATTGATAACGTTTTCAATAATATGACCCATGAGCATTCAATTTACTTGAATCTTAGGCAATGACTTTTCCATTTTGCATCAACACACATCCCATTCCCTTCATCAAAGCATCACTAAATAACAAAAAAGTTCTCTGTTTGTGCGTAGTGTGAGCATGGGTGCAGTGATAAGCCTCCTTTTCAACTTCTTGATGCTCTATTTTCATTCATCACTCCAATAAATCATTAATCTTTTCGAGGATAGCATAGTAATAGGGTTGAAAAATTGTGACAAATTTCTCACAAATTGGTGAAAATATCATGCTAACCCATGAAGCTAGGGATATCTGTTACTGATGTTGGCCTTAGCGATCCCTCTATTATAGCTATCTTTGAGGGATCCATGAATATTCCATTACTTGTAATGATAAGGCCCAAGAATGAGACCTCCATCAACTAGAACTCACACTTTATATGCTTTTCAAAGAGCTTCGCCTTTCACAGGGTCTCTAGTACAGTTCTTAGATGGTCCTCATGATATTACTTGGTTTTGGAGTATATTAGAATATCATCAATAAATACTACCACAAATTTGTTGAGGTAATCTCTAAAGTATTTATTCATCATGTCCATGAATATTTCTAGAACATTAGTGAGTGTGAAATGCATTACTATGAATTCATAATGCCTGTATCTTTTACAAAAAGTAGTCTTTTGGATATCTTCCTTCTTCACACTTACTTGATAGTATCCCGATCACAAATCCACCTTGGAAAAGTATTGTGCCCCACATAGATTATCAAACAATTCATAAATTCATAGTAGTGGATAATTTTTATTTATCGTGATTTTGTTAAGCTCACGATAATCAATGCAAAAGTGCATTAACCCCTCCTTCTTCATGTCAAAGAGGACTGGTGAACCCCATGGTGAAGCACTTTGGCTTATAAACTATTTATTAGGATTCTCCTATAGTTGTTTATTCAGCTTGTAAATATCCACAACATCCATTCTATATGGAGTCTTAGATATTGGTAGTGCCATAGGTATAAGGTCAATTGAGAATTCAACATCTCTTATAGGATGACGACTAGGAAATTTCTCAAGAAACACTTTAGTGAATTCTGTCACAATAGCCATATCATCAAGGATGGTTGATTCCTTGTACTCAATCATCTAATCTAGATACACGTGCTTATAGGGAAGTAATATCCACACTTGAGATGATGGAGATAAAGAAGAATCATCCTCCACCTTGCACTTGTACAGAATCGGGGGTCGATTCTCCACAAGGAGAGTGATTTCCCTCTCACGGAAATTTGTGTTGGCTCTTAACAAGGAAAGCCAATCCATGCGATGAATTGCATCAAATTACACCAGAGGGATTATGACGAGGTTCTTTAGGAAGTTCAATCCCGAAATTATGATAGGGGGAGTTATATTCATGGGATTAAATGATTTCCCCATTGGTCGTACTTAATGAAATCTTCACTTCCATGATTTTTGGTGGTGTTGGGATTATTCTACTAAACTTTAATGATATAATAGAATGCTCAGAACCATCGATGATAACCCCACCATTCACTTTTTCATTCTGGTTCTAATCATTTACTTTATCCATAACAAAAATAGTGAAGATAATGATTAAAAAAATGGAGATTCCAAAGACAAAAATGGATGACTTATAAATTAATTTTATGTCCTTAATGTATGAATTTATAGGTTTCAATATATGTTATCCATGATTTACTTACCAATATATATTCTTATGGTATTTTTTCCCCTTAAAATTTATTCATACCATGCTTGTGAATTTACCTAATCATATCCCTCAGGAGAGTCGTAACCAAGAGTGCAGCAAGGCCCATTGTCATGTACCAGCATACCCTGGGTCAATCCTGAAACTCCTTGTCAGAGTTTTCACTCCTATATATATCTATTCCAGAGCCACCTCTACCTACTAGTGTCCATACATGGATTTATATTCTTGATAAACCACTTACTCAATACTCCCAAAAATATAGGCATGTTTTATTATACATATTATTATCCTTAAGTCTTCACTGGGGTTTTCTAATCCTAATCCCAAAAATAACTAAACCTATCCTTTGATACCAACTATAATAACCCTACTATTTATTATGCACTTAAAAATTATTTATTTCATAAACGCTTAACTTGATAGAACAAGGAAGATAAAAAGTTCTAGTGTATTTGGGGCTTGGGAAGATTACATAAAGACTTAGAACGTGAAACACAACATCATATTGAAATCTTTTTGTCCAAGTCCACCACATCCCCTCGTACATAGCATTGCATGGGATTACCTGAGGACATGCATTAGAAAAAGGTGAGCTATAAATCCCAGATAAGGAATAGAAATGGAATAACGTGTATAACAATACATGTTAGACAATAGGCATATCAGTTGAGCATAATAGACAGATGAATATAAAGGCCTGATAAAACATGATAATCATAATAAGGAGATGTGGAAACAACATTTAACGTGATATTAGTATGAGCCAGGGCTCATTGCACATGGAGCATGAGTAAACCCTCACTGCACATAAAGCGAAAATAAACCCTAGTTTCACTTGAATTACCATGAGTCAACACTCGTTGCACATGACTTATCATGATATTATACTTTACCCAATGTATTGGAGCGCTATCATGGTGCACCCTTCTTAATCATTTCATTTTGTGCATTAGTGTGCCACACATATCATATAACATGGAATCAATCAACACCATAAGTTATTACATGATTATGTAATGTGGAATAAATACATTAAATTACGATTAATTATGTATATGTGCATAATGGTGAACCCCCTTGATAGTGACATGGGTATGGTATTCACTACACACTGATCTTGGCTGGGAAAACGCGGTGAAATTTTTCCAGCATAACAGTGTGACATAAGAATTCATAAAAATGGTTCATTAGAGTGAAATGAGTGTCTCATTATATGTACATAAAATGGAAAGAAATGGGGTCATAGAGATACCTTTCAAAAAATATGTAGTGGAATTTAGATATATAATAAAAAATAATTTCTTGATTGTAAATGAGGACAGATAAATTTCTTACGGAACTTCGGCTGGTAACCAATGCACATGGGAGGCATTAATGAGAGATAAATGGGGAATCTCATTATTCAAACATTAAGAGGTCGGTATGGGGGAGTTTCTAAATAATACCCCAAATTTTTTAATTGGAAATAAAAGGGAATAAAAATATTATGAAACTTGGATAAAATGAGAAAGGAAAGAATCCCTTAGTTGGAAGTGTGATCCAAAAGGCTTGGGAGATTCTTGAGAGAGGCTTCTTGGGAGCTTGGGGAACCTTGTCAGGATTCTAGAGAGAAAAGGAAAGAGGTTGGACGAACTCCAAATTCATCGAGTGAATAGTTATTTGGACCTTCTATGGGTTTATATAGGAGAGGAGAGGGAATTATTTATTATTTAGGTTTGGGACACCTCACATTAAAATAATCAAACCCCCAAAACATCCCATGGTTTTTTCAAAAGGGGATTGGAAAAAAATATTTTATAAGGCCAATGGCTGAACATCTTAAAATAATAGGGTTTCATATGTGGATGTGAGTCACACTCTCAAGGAAAACAATTTTAAAAGACAAAATGTTTTATAAGTCTTTGAGGGTACACTAAAGCATTGTATAATAAATAAAACAAATCAAAAATAAATTTCTTTTAATTTTAAAACATATATTTTCCGAAAAGAAAAATTATAGTATTTTCTTACATCACTATTGAGTAATTATGTATTCATAAACCACATTATATATTTAAACGGTATTTAAATGTTACCCAAACATTCAACTATCTCAAGAAATTATGAAAAATTAACCATTGGATAATTTTTACATATTGATTCCAAAACTAATATTAATTTTATCTAAATAATTTTCTAAATATGTGATTTTTCAATTTGAAAATAGAAACCAACATTTATAAATAAATCATGGGTTTTGACAAAAATAGCTTTCAAAATATAATAAAAATTATAATTTCATTCATTAAATTTTAATATCATTTATATTTTACAAATTTTTTTAATAATAATAAAAATATTTTATTAAAATATTATTTTATTAAGAAATCAATTAGTTCCAAAAAATAGATTTCATAGTTGAATATTAACTAAAATTACTATTTTTGCTATAAAAACTATTTTCAAAGTAACAATAATAAAATTAATGTATATAATTTTTAAAAAATAATGTACATTTTCATGGTACTAGGATATTGTTACATAATCCATTAAAACACCCTCATAAGATCATAGGGTAAGGTGCGCGATGGTGATAGACTCTTGGGGTGGCTCGGATAACATCACTCGAGTAGTAATATTTATCAACTTCCATTTCTCTCGTAGGAAGTTCTGCTCAAGCATAACATATTCGATCTTGGCTTGGTCTGGGTCAACAGCGAATCCTAAAGGTGAAACCTCCTTTCTGAGCTCTGACAAATGGGCTTCGTATGGGGAAGTCTACTGGATGAGGCCATAACTTCTTTTGTCTAAGTAAATTGGATTTGTTAAGGCCCTATATTTATAATAATCATGTGATTACTGTTCAACGACTATATAATCAATGGTCACAATTCTTAATGGTATTTCAAAATCCAGAAACATAAAACAAAAGAGGTACATATGTTTTATAAACATTCCACATATTAATACATTTAATTGGATCAAGAGGAACATTAATTTGATAACAGTTTGGGTCGTTACACTATATAATAGATATCATCACACCATGATTAAAATTTAGTATCCATGTAAATAATCCCACTACAAATAATCCACAAATGCCCCAAAATTAGTAAATGTTTTTGTTGAATAAGTGGTTGTTAGCACGACATATCATGATTTCTTGCATCATTCATGGTTGACCAAAGTAGAATTCTTCTCAAGAGAGGAATGACTCTTGATGATATCTCATTAGATTGACAGAGGAATGGGGGAGAAAACTCTAGATATCTTGATATCTTTCTAGGTCTAGAGAGATTATCACTCTATCTGTTGTTCATGCCAATTGTGTTTTAGAAATGTGATATAATTATATATTTATTATGGAATGTTTAGTGTTGGAAAATTGCACAATAATCCTTTACAAAATTTAATATTCATATTTGACCCCATATCCATTAATAATATTATTTTTAATCACTTTACTTGTTCTACACATTTAAGAATTAATACCATTAATATTATTTCCAATCTAACAATTATATTTATTATTCTTTCCCTTGTTGATATTTATCGATCCTTGAATAATAACTATTAAATAAATAAATGTCCCTCTATTATTCTATTGAAAATATTATAAATATTATACTCACCAAAAATGCACATATATATTTACTATTATTATTATTACTAAATTCACTTATTCTTTCAAATAAATTGTGATTAAATTATGGTGATCATAAAAACCCAGATAAATAATATTTATTATAACATGTTAAATTATATACTATAATTCAACAAATACTGTGGATACATTTAGTGTGTGGCCCTCTATTCTTCTTTTCCAATGTCATTAGCTATAACTACCTAAAGGCAATGGTTCGATTCTAAAAACAAGCTATGTCTCCCCTAGAGAAAGAATTTAACGTCGCAATGACATCCAACCTCCTATGAACATTTACAATATAATATAACCATTATATCCAAATATCTCAAATCAAGCATGTTTCCTACTGATGCAATCAACCTATATAGTTGATTTTGTTTTATTTAACTCTCTAAAAATGAACTCACCAATTGAACACTGTGGACATGGATTTATTAATGTAGTTCCATTCCCATAAAATTTCATGAGAAACTAACTTTTTCCAAATGAGAAAGGATATAAATCCTTTCTCTCATTATATATTAATACAATATCACTCATGATGCACCAAACATATCCTACTTCACCATGAATATATGACATTATAGTGTTCTTCAATGCATCAATGTACATGATTCATAATGTCCATTAATTATATTCATAAATTCTAATGACTGATACACACATTCATAGATCGGATCATCCATTGACACATGGAAATTTGGATATACTAATGACGTGTATGTTCTCATAACCTTTTATCTTGGACATTACCAAGGGAGAACACCCGAAAAAGGATTTTCAATTTATTATGATCTACCTACCCTTGATATCCTATATCATTTTTTCATGTCATACAATATCATAAAAACCTAGAATATATATTTGAGAATAATATTCTGGCACGTTTATGTTCTCATCATAGTGGGGAATTGTTATTACCATTCAATGAAAAATAAATTCTTAGAAAATTATCACATATAAATTTTATCATATGAAAAAATAATTATTGGATAATATTAGTTCATTAATAATGAAAAAAATTTAATCAAGTACTAAAAAATTTTGTTTTAGAAAACTAACTCAAACAGAATCCCACTTGCACTAGATCCAGTTTAAAACCTCTTTTAGTCCACTCTGTCTCACAATATGCACATGCCTCTACTTAGAAAAATCCATGGTCAAGGAGTCTTCTATATTTTCTTTAATAGATTCTCTACTCACTATAACATCACCTCAATGAGAAAAATATCTCAAGAGTTGAAACTTCTAATGTATATTCTTTGTCCTTTGGTGTGAAATTGGATCTTTATAGAGATCCACTCCTATAGTGTTATCACATTAAACACTAATATGGTCTTTACTTCTAGGGACCACATAAAGCTCATGGAAAAAGTTTTATATTAATATTGAATTATTTTTTGTATTGGAATACGAAATATACTCATACTCTACTATAAAATCAGAAACAAATGGATTCTTTAAACTCTTTAATCCCACATCTTCTCTATTGAGACAAAAGTTATATCCAAATAGAAACATCATATCATTCTAATTTGTCTAAAAACTAGAATTTTTATATCCCCTAATGACTAGATCTTCATCTCTTCCATACACCTTGACCATATCCTTAGTTTTGCTCTGATATTTAAGGATAGCCTTAACAGTAGTATAATATTGTTCACCTAGATCAACTTGACATCTTCCTAGCATGATGAACACATAGAAAACAAAATGTCTTGTACAGAATAAGGAATACATGATAGATCCTATCATAGAGGCATATGGGATCTTACTCATTCTACCACTTTCCTCTTGTATCTAAGGAAACATTTTCGTAGAAAGATGTGTATCATGTGATACTATAATCAATCCTCTCTTGGATTATTTTATACTGAAAAACTTTAGTATCAAGTCAATGTATGTACCATGAATTAATCCAAGTTGCCTCTAAGATTTATCAAACATTATCATGATCACTAATATCTATAATGCTTCACTAAATTCCTTCATGGATAAGCACTTTATCATCCATGCCTTAACCCCTTTTATGGTTGGCATATTTTTTACTATTAGTAATATTTCATTGACATATAATAATATGAAAATAACTTTCATCTCACTAAAACTCTTTTAAACACATGGATCATGTTTGTTCTTAATGAAACCAAATTATTTTCATTCATCATATAAATGAATTTTCCATGACCTAGATGCTTACTTTAATACATTAATGGACCTCTCCAATATTCATACCTTTTTTTCATTTCATGGAGTCACAAAAACATATAGTAGTGTCATTTAAAAATCCTATTAAAGGTTGTCATTAATGAATGTAGTTTTCATTTCCATTATCCAAATACCATAGTTACAGTAATATACTATGACAAGAATGATTTTGATTGATTTAAATATGGAATCTGAAGAAAATGTTTCATCATAGTCAATTGTTTTACGTTAACTAAACCATATATCCACTAGAAATGATTTATAATTATTCACATTACCATTCATTTCTAATTTATTATTTAATACCCATTTACACCCAATGGTTTTTACATCAACTGGTAGATCGATCAAAATCAAAACATGGTTTTGAAATATGGGATCAATCTCAAAATTTAAGGCTTCTTTCCATATTGTATCTTCTAAGCTCCATACTACCTCCTTTATGGAGAAAGTATCTTAATTTTCAACCAATAATGATTCACTATCATCAATGACTATAAAACCAAATGTATCTCTTTATCTCACCTCTCTAGCAATCTTCTATTGTACTTGTATTTTAAAATACTCTTCTATGGGGACCTATGAATCAGTTCTTGTATCGACTATATTTTATCTTGATCATCAACTTCATTTAAGAAAATATTTATCCCTCTATCCTCCTTGAGGATTTTCTCCCTCTCAAGAAATATGGATTTTCCTGAAATTGTTACTTTTTTTCTAAATAGTTTTATAGGTTATATTCTTTGGTTTCCATATAATACCCTATAAAGATACACTTCATACCTTGTTTTGCTATTTTTTTCTTGAGAATGCTATAACAAATTACTCACAACCCCATGCATGACCTTGTGACAAAAATGGTGTATTTCCACTCCATTACTTGAGGGGAATATTATTTTTATCTTTATTTGGTACATGTTTTAGTAAGTATAATTGTTTTAATGCATATCTCCAAAAGGATAATTGAATAATTTCATGAATCGTCATCGAAATTAAAAATTATAAAAAGGTATGGTTACTCCTCTCACTAACACCTTTACAATATGGTGTATAAGGGGAATTCAGTTGAGATAAAATCCCATATTTAAATAGAATGTTGATAAAGTCTTATTTAGATATTCACCACCTCAGTTTGATCAATATTACATTATCTTTTTAACAATATGATACTCTTCCTTATTCTTGAACTCCTTGAACTTCTTAAAGGATTCATACTTCTATGTCATTATTTAGATATAACTGTACATACTCAATTCATCAGTAAAAGTAAGAAAGTCTGAGAATACAGATCTAGTTATACTTGAAAAGGCACACACACATCAGTGTGTACAAATTCTAGAATATCTATGGCTCTTTCTCCTTGACCACTGAGTGGTGGGATGTCCATCATTACTAGTAAACAATCATGATATCTTCCAAGTGGATTTATATCCATAGAGAAAAAATAACCATCTTGATAGAGAATTGTTAAATACTTATCATTTGAAAGACCTTGATAGTTATTCCACAACTAGGTATAATATGAGTTATGTGTATTCATTTCATTATTAATTTCCAATATTTCGTATTCTTATTTCAATACATGAGGACCATTATTCAATAGTTTCATATCATAACATATGATATCTTTTTAAAATAAGAAATTTTATTTTCTTTTCAAAGATGAAAATAAATACCTACTTATATATATATTAAGAAATTGAAATAAAGTTCTTAGTTAAACTTGGAACATAATAAAAATTATTTAAAACCAAAATTAATAATTTTAATATTTTGAGATGGTAGTATTCAAAGGCTAGATCAACCATCTTTACTACATTGGCATCCCATAGATCTACCTCATCTCGGGTAATCTTCCAAAATCTACTTTGTTCCTATATTTGGATATAAATTTTTTCACCACATGAAGTATCTAATACCCAACTTTTAGTTACATATTGATTACTGTCAACAATAAAATGTTCCTTAAGCATACTATTTCTTCATTGTATTGGTCATGTTTCACATCTAGTGGCCCAACATTCCATATGAAAAACATATTGTATCATTTTTTCCCTTTCAATTAGATCTTCTTCATCTTAGAAGGACGCTTCTCTTGATATATATACTTGGAATGATTATTTAATGTCTTTTCCTTGTTCATCTCTTCTTATTTACCATAAGGATAGTGGGTTTGTCATGCCCCATGACTTTTCCATCATGGAGAATAAGAGTAAGATGTTTTGGAAAGCATCTTCTTAGTGTTGATTGTGTTATAATTCACAATAAAACATGAGATGTTTTTGGGTAGTGGGGACACAATGAGATATGTGTGTATCTCATCAGTGATATTAAAATCTAAGATGTTCATATAACCAATTTCTCCAATCATCTTGACTGCATGTTTCTAGTTGGTTTTGACTCTCTAAGCCAGCATGTGAAAATGGCATTAGATATCACATATGTCACTGATCTGACCTCCTCTTAATAGAGATACTTAAGGTGAGAAATAGTGTTATGAGCATACATATCCTTATATTAAATTAAAATATAATTTAAAAAAGAGGATAACATGAAACATTGGACATCTATAGCATCATCCACATGCTTCAAATAATGATATTCTTATTCCCCATTAGAATCATTGGAAATAAACATAGTATGTGTCATTTCAAGTAGGTACAATCTCCATTCACGACATCGTATTATGAGAAAACGCCTATACCAGTCCTAAGAATTCACACTATTGAGAAATTTATCTTTCTCATGTATGGATCAAATCAATATAGTCAGTTTCATTTGATTTACCATTCAATAAATTTAGATAAGATAATTGGTACAGTAATTTTATTACTAAATAGATTAATAATTTTAAAATTATTAAAATTATTATAAATCTAATACTATTGTAAAAAAGCCAATAGCCCTCATGATTAATTTTTAAATATCATTTCACTAATATATTATAGTGTAAAATATCCATATTCCCCTTATCATAACCCAGACATTGGTCCAATAATCTATTCTAAGTGTTTTAGGTATGAATAACTTGCTAACTACATTACTTCATTGTTCCTTGATCCATAGAGTGGACTCCCCAATCCTCAAATCCAATTTTATGATTTCATCAACCTTTTCCACTTAGATACACCAATTACATCTTGTGAATTCAACCCATGATGTTAAAAAATTTATGTCAACCCAAAACATCAAGCTAAAATTTCCAAGATAATTGAAATCACCCTATCATGGGTTGGTCATGTTCATTAAAATATGAGGTCAATTTTATCTTAATTAGATGGAGGATTTTACAACATAATATTAATGTTTGATGGATTTTTTTTCCATGTGAATAAATCCCATTTTATCCTTTTACATTCCTTCTTAACATTAAGTGGATATTACTTAAGTAATTAACCATGTATGATAAAACATTTATGCATAATCCTATTATATTTTATTCTCTCTTACATGCTTGTTAATTATTTTATTAGGTGATCATGAAATATTAAAAACATAAATTATAAACCATGGAACAGATATATTTGAAATATAATTTGCATTATTGTGAGATTTTATAACAATTAGTTTATCTAGTGGACGATAAACTATTCCTCAACCCTAGGTGAGAATACACCTTGAACCATAACATGGTTAATGTTTTGTAATTCCCCTATTTCTCCTTTGTATTTCCTTTCTTGATTTCACCTTAACCCCTTGAATCAGACCACCTCTTCTAACTTGGTATCTCCATCATTACAAAATCTTTTACTCTCACATAGATGGGAGGATCCAATACGTTTGATAAAAGGGATCGCATAAAAGAAACATTGGGCACATAGTCGCTTATATAATAAGGAGGTGAGAATGACTCATAGGGCATCAATAAAATTTAAACCTAAATAATTTTAAGATAAAAAACACATAAAATTGACAATTTAATCTAATGATCATGAACAATTAATTCAATGGGTGTAAATTTTCAATCTAGTTTTCAATTAATTCAATTTATTCTATAATTAAGAAAATGTGCCATGAATTAATCCAATTAATTCGATTTATCATATTTCCATACAACCATCATCAAATCACCATCATCTAGGATTTGAAACAAAATTAACTTCATTTAAAATTAATGTTTTATACAAGTGTTCTTGGAGGAAACCTCATGTTTTTATCGAAATTTAAAAAATTAAATTAATTTAATATATAATTTTATTCCTATGACATGTAATGTGTTAATGAATGAATGGACCCTGAAAGACATAATCAATATGATTGATTATACATTTAATTCTTCTTTATGTGAAAATTTGAGAACACTACCAGCATCAGACAACATGTCGTATAAAAAAGTACACAATGTATACATGTCTAATTTCTATGTCTGAAGCACATGCCTTGGGTATGGTCATGTCACTTTTTGTGGGCATCTTCGAGGTACATGGCCTGTATGGGGAATACACCTTATGTATCCTCAGATTGAATGACATGTTGATCAACATTTCGTGTATCTAATTCATGGCATGCTTGGGACACCATGTGTACTCATCCATTAGATAATGAGTACTACACATATTGTACAATGGTTAAACAAGTTGTAGTTCTTCATGACATGTACCAACCTATCCATATCTACATGTAAATCCAATCTATTGGGATCATGGATTTGATTTCATCGGATCTAACACGATATAAAGTTATATATATGAGAAATCATAATACATATTGTGAATATTAGACGTACACATTGTGTACTATATTTTTATCCTAGTAAAGCCTTTAACACATCTAGATGGTGGGAATCGAATGCTTCTTTGTTTCTGATTATTAACTGATTATTGGTTATGTTATCAAGAAAAAAGAAAAAGAAGAGGTATAGATGTTTTACATTAAAACAAATAATTTTATGTAAAATAAAATACAAACACATTCATACAATCTATGAATAATAAATAATTATAAACTAAACATGTGACTGATCTGATAAAACATGTAGGTTATAGGCATTGTAGAAGCCTCCTTTGAAGGTATGACAAACTCGTATTTTAGTCACAAATAACAAGTAATATTTTCTTTACATGACCAAAAAGTCATATTTCACTAAAAACAATAGATAAATTGATTAGATTAAAATTTTGGAACCATGGAAAAAGGATCATCATAAGTAAGTTATGATTAATTTATAAGAAGATATAGAATTACTTTAACTAGTAAGTCTCTCTTATTTGATGATCAATGGTGTTATTTTTTGGGTTTTAAAAAGTAAAATATAGATTGATTTTCCCATGAAAAAATTATGGAATTTTATTGTTATGAAATTTTTGTTTTGTTTTTTTTATTTTCCCATTTCTTGGGATTCTTGTAGTACCAAACCTTTTCCTGGATGCTAGGCTCCATTATAAAGCATGGTGTGTGGATGATTGTTGGGATTATCAGTTGGACTATTGATATGTTAGCCTACTTGTCCCTCATTATACCACCATTTCTGTCCACCTTAGACCTTTTCTACTGGCTGTTAATTGGATTCTATCTGACGGCTATGACTTCCTGGTTTTTGTTTGTTTTATTGTCAACCATCTATGCCATTGTCATCCATATTCTTGCCTACCGTCGAATTTCCTAGTTTATCCAAGTTTTATTTTACTGGTCTTATCCTCTAGATCCTTACATGCCCACTCCCCTGAGCAGATGTCTGCATCTTTTGTTTCTCCTAACAACACATGTCTCCTTACCTAGTTTTCCTTTATTACGTTGTCTCTACATTTGTAAAGGTGACAACTTTGGAATATGTTTCTTCTTCATCCTTCCTTTCTTCATTCCAAGTATTATATTCCCACTACATATATGTTTTCATGCCCTCCACACTCTGGTGACCTTCTCTGATTGAGAGATCAGGACTCACAATCTCTCTGTGGACCGCTTCATTGTAAAATCCTCCGACCCAGGAAGAATTGTATCTCCTTAGATAATTCTGGTTTTGTAATTTATTTCATTTATATATTCTGCATTTTCAAAATGATCTTGTGTTTGCTATTTGTTCTGGTTCACAGGGTTGTGTGTGTGAGTCCATCCAGTTCAAGGGAGTATGTTGTTATCTCTAATCTACGATTCATCATTGGAACATGGGGTGATGAGGTCCTTATTCTCAGATATTTTATCTATTCCACGTTCATGGTTTCCTTTTCTCTATATTCTTTGTGTTTATGGTATTTCATTTATGTTTAATAATAATAAATAATCTGTGGTGGTGTTCTTTTCTTTGAGTAGGACCAAAGGGTTCTAACCACATAATTCAATGGTGTTTGGTAATTTTCGTAACTGTTCTTTTATATTCTTCCAAATTTGTTAAAAACTATTCGTATCCTCTCTCATGATTTCTTTGATCACCTTTTAGTGAAATTTTTTCAATATCAGCAAGTTTTATTAGTTTCTGTAATAATTTTTTAAATGTCTGTTAAATTTGAGGTTGAAAAGTTTGATGGTGAAAATTATTTTAATCTATTGAGATTTAAAATCCATGCTTTTTTTGTTCCTAATTGCCTAGAAGTTGCTTTACATTGTTGTAAAAAACCCCTTAGTGACCATTGTGTTCGATGGACATTCCACCACTTATTTAGTAGACGTCGACTATAATATACTCAAAAAGGCTCATTTCACTCTACTATTAATCTTATGGGATAATTTTATTCATGAAGTTTCACATGAAACTAATGCTAAATCTATTTAGATTAAACATTAACATTTTTATATGACCAAATATTATATTGGACATTTGTATAAAAAGATATTGTTGTATAACTTCAAAATGACTTCTCGCCCTTTGGTGCATGTTCATGACAATGAGTTTAATAATGTTATTCTAGAGTTAGCTAATCTAGATTTAGAGGTTAAAGATGATGATCAGGCTTAAATTATTTTAAATTCCATTTATGATTCTTTTAGTTCATTAAAATATTCTGTGATGTATAATAGGTATTTGATTACTTTAGAGGAATTAATTTGTTTTGTATTATCCTATGGTCTTCAAACAAATAGTTTTAAGGAAGAGTTTTGCGGTGTTAAGAGTAAACCATAATTAATGTGTACTGAGGGTCCATTGTAAAATAAAGGTACTAATGATAAGAACTGGTTTAACAATTTCCAGTGTTTTGAGTGTGACAAGAATGACCACATAAAAAGGTATTTTTCGAAAATTAAAAATAAGGATTGTATGGACTATTCCCATTTGGTATTACACGGGTATGACACTACAAAAGTTATTTAATTTTTTTTAACATCCCCTTTGTTATAACTAGTCATAGTTTCTTTGTTTTTTCCCTACGTTCCTAGGACTAGGACCACTTGTCTTTGTGGGGGAACATGGTTGGGAAAAAGGGTTTTATGTGGGTTGGTCTACGATGTTCAGGATTAGGTGGAGGGTTTCATTTCAGCTTCATGATTTGTTGTTGTGGTATTATTGTTTTCTACTTCTTGGTAATTATATAATTATTTTATGATATTTGTTTTCTTTTTATTATCGACTGTGTTTTACCCCTGAGGAAGGTTTTATTTTGGTTTTACAAGCCTTAAATGCTTGGGAATCTATGGAATTAAAAATTCTAAAGGAAATATTGGTTAGTTGTTTTGTTTAATGTCATTACTTTGTTAGTTTAAATTTTTGAGAATGACTAGTATTTTTTTACAAGCAGTAGAATGAATGGGTGCGAGTAGTCCCTGTGCCATTATGGAACATGCTAAGAGGATCCGTACTGGGTGGATTTGGTAGACATGGGTTTATTATTTTGTTAAATAAAATCTATCGGAATTATCTACATTCTATTTAGGGAGTGGAGGAGAACCATTAGTGTTTTTTTATCTTTTATAATTGGGAAAAGTAGTCAATTTTTAATTTTATTGGGTTTTCAAAATTAAAATCTAGTTTTGTTTTCCCACGAAAAAATGATGGATTTATTTTTTATTATGAAAATTTTGTTCTCATTTTGATCTTTGGGACCTCTTCTTGGGCTTTCTATGGTATCTGGCCTCTGCCTGGATATTGGGATCCATTCTTGATCATGGTGCATAGCTGCTTGCTAGGTTGATTAGTTGGCGAGTGGATTTTTTGTCCTATCTTGCCCTTGTTCTACCACTATGTCTATCTTCCTGAGATGTTTTATACTGGTTGTTGATTGTATTATATTTAATGTCTCTTTCTTTCAAGTTTTGTGTTTTACTGAATTTTGATAATCTGCGTCGCCACCATCCATCCTCTTTCGAGATACAGTTTTTCCCGATTTAGTTGTTTTCTATTGTACTGGCCTTATCCTTTGGATCCTTCCATGCTCACTCAGCTGGCCATGTGTCTGCCACATATATCGCTTCAGACATTATCTCTCACCTCAATTTATTTTCCTTTATTGCTCCATCTCTTCATTTGTCAAGGTGACAGCTTTGGTGTAACTCCCCGAGATTTTATGAAAAATATTCTTTTTAATTAATGTCGTGTTTTGTACGCTACACCAAAAAGAGCTTGCACAACACGCATCCCTGACATGCCTTGCATTAAACGCAATCGCGACCTTCCTCGATAGCGTGTGTAGTACGCAATACCGAGTTTCACTAAACGATATATTATTATAATATTATTATGTACTAGCCGTTATGAATAGTAATACCCACTTTTTGAAATTTTATAAATGTTATCTTTCCAAATGGACTTCATTTTTGGATTAGGAATATAGAAATTAGCATACTGTGATATTTTGGTACTTTTCGGATAACTTTCATATTCTGATGAATAGTGAAAATTACTATATTTTAATTAGAAAAAACTTTTTTAATATAAATAATTAATAGTGATAAATTATTAATTTGATTGGTTTTAAAGTATATTTAGAATATATTTTTACAATTTAATACAATTTTAGTCATTGGATGTAATTTAACATTTAAACCAGACATAAACAATTGTCAATCTTTTGATAGTTATTATCTCTTAAGAACACACTATTTATTTTGATGATGGGAATTAATTTTTATATTTAACTGATATGTTTTGAGTTCGTTAAAATAGACATCGTTTTTGAATTCATAATATCAAATATATCCTAGTCCTAATTTTTGATATTTTTCTGGAAACTTTCATTTTTTTGATGAATAGTGAAACCACTAAGTGGTAGTTAAAAAACTGAATTTTTCATAAAACTTAATTTTACCGCATCTGTGAGTGGAATTTCGAAAATCCAAGAGACACAGTTAATATCAAAGACTAAAATTTGGTTCAATGAGATGAAATTGATTTTTGTTGAATAGTAACTTTTTACTTTTTTTACCACAGGTAAATGTAAATAGGGTAATTAAGGGTAAAAAAATATTATTATTACCCTAACACATGTCCTAATTCTATTGGATAAGTTTAATTTGTCCAAAAACAACCGTAGGATAAAAATATGACCATTTAGGCCCACTTGGATTAGATTAGGGCATTTATTATTAATTTATTTAAAGAAGGGTTAAAATAGTTAAAATCAATGTTTAAAAACTAAATAATTTTTAATATAGGTTTATACATAAGATAAATTCTACTATAAATAAGCATTAGAAAGATGAAATGATTTCCTACATAATGGTATTTTATTTTTAATTTTTAGACTTAAAACAATTTAATTAATTTATGACCCAATGATGGTGCAGTAATTATCTTATTAATGAAATGTTGACATAATTGATGTTATAAATACCCCAATAAATGTAATTTTAGACTTTTTCTGAATTCCAATAGTTTTCTATGTTAATATGACATGTTATTATTTATTTAAATATCTTTTTTCGAAATAATCATTCTGTTATGAGTTTCAAAAAAATCAATTACCAAATAGTGTCAAAATTGACATAAAATAGTTTTTAAAACAAATATTATATTATAATTGTTATTATATTCTTAAAAATATATGGTTCGGCCAAGATTCTTATATCATGATAGGTGTATTATTAATGGACCACTTGGGGGTCTCTTGGACGTATATGGTAAGTATATTAACTATATAATATAAAAATACAAAGTGACATGGTAAATGTCAATCTAATTAACTAAGAGATAAAACTAAAAGTTAAGGTTAATTTAATGTCCTAAAATTTTCTAAATTCTATAGGATGAGAGGATTTAGACCCATCCCCACCTTAGCCTTGAAATAAATCAATTTGGAGCTATTAAAAACTGAATATGACTGTATAATAAAATAATATTTTTAGTTATTCCTAAGGTGCCCATATCCTCCCATATAAAAGGGAACCTCCTCCCTCTCTTCCTCACACCACTTTGAGCCTTCAAGCTCTCCCAACCCCTGACAAATTCTCTTCTACACTTCCCTAGAAACATCCTAGAGGTTCTGGTGTTCTTCGAAGACCAATTTTAGTGCCCTAAAAGGAGGTATCAAAGAGGCGCTTTAAAGAAGAGGAGGTCCAGATACGTACGAAGCATATCGGACCTAAGGTGAGGGATAATTTTGAAAATCTAATTTTTATCCGAGATTGCTTATTCTTAAGTATTTACTGGGGTTATTGTTATCATCCACGTCCATGATTCCTAAAAATGGTTTCATGTATGTTTAATGTCCTTTTTACCCATTTTGAATTTTACCCAATGGTTTGGAAGGAATCTTTCTTTTATTTACCCTATAAGGTACTTTTTGACTTTTTTGACAAAATTACTAGAAGAATGTTTTTTTAACTTATACAGCATGAAAGTATTTTTACGGTTTTATAAAGCCTTATTTTCATGAAGCTTCCTCAAAAAGATTTCATGACTATTTTCAACAAAATCAATTTCTTTTAAAATTGCATGACATTTTTTGGAAAGAAAATGATTTTGAAAGAAGAAAGGATATTTTCTTCAAGAGTTCATTTCAAGTGTTTTATCAAAACCATTTTCCATTTAAGTTGACGTTATTTCATATGTGTATGTTTCAAGTATAATGTCTCTATGATTTACATTATTTCACTTTTCTTATTATGAAATGATATCCATTTCTTTTATATGGATTATGTGATTATATTTATGAAACCCATTTTATTCGTTGGGTTATTATGAATAATGTATGTTTATTTTGTGGCACAAATAAGAATGGTTTCATTATGAGATGGGTGGGACCTATATCTCCATCCAATGCATTGGTTAAAGATTTATATCTCATGAGATAGACATTGCTGGAATAGTAAGTTAATCCAGTTCAGTATTATAGGACTGGAATGAGGAGTAAACTCGATTCAGAAAGGGACTTTTTCCACTAAAATGGTCTTGGTAGCAATGCCTTGGCTACTATGGAAATAATTACATGTGCTTAATGTATTACACAATTACATGTTTTATTCCCATGCTATGTTATCATGATTTATGTTCCATTATGATCTATGCCTTATGTACTTCCATGTTTTAAGTCATTGCCCAAGATTTTGATGTTTAAACATTATGTTCATGTTTTTTTGTTCAAATGTATATGGTATGTTTTATTTTATACATGATTACCATTAATGAGCATTTGATCTCACCCTTTTTATGTTTAATTTTTCCCCAGGATTAGAAGAAAGGTTTCAGGTAAGGAATCAAAAAGTGGAAGATCTTTATGGAAGATGTTGAAGATATTTCACCACAATTAGAAGATTACATTCCAGGTTTCCAAAGACACTAAACTATTACGGTCCTTGTGTGTCTATTTTTTTTATGATTTATTTATTCATCAAAAGTATTATAATATCTATGTACGTCAAGCTTCGGGTCTCTACAGTTGGTATCATAGGAAAGTTTTAGTCAACCTTTGAAACTAGGATGTGAGAACTTTAGTGAGATCCCTAGAGATATTTCTAAGGTATGTCTAGGGATGTCCTTAAGGTTAAGTATATGTATAGGTTATAGTCCTAGAATTAAGGTAATGATCTTAGAATTAAACCTAAGATGTTAGCTATTGAAGGTACTCCCCCTTTATTATGTTACTTTCCATAGCATGATTTTTGCCTCTCACACTATTCTTTTTTGGTTTTAGGCGATGGCTAGAACCCGAAGGAACCGTGTTGATCAGTGCAATGGACAATGCAATGATTTTCCTCATAACCAAACAAATGTTATGGGAGATGGAGTGAAAAATCTTATTGCTATACTTACAAAAGATATTAATCATTCTGGACTTCCAAATTTGCAGAGAAGGGAACAATGTTATATTGAGTCATTCATGAAGAAACGTCCACCTTCTTTCAGTCGGTCTTCTGATCCACTTGTTGCTGAACAATGGATCAGTACCACTGAAAAGATATTTTTAGTTCTTCAATGTTCTAAACATGATAAAGTCATCTTAGCAGTATATCGTTTGGAAGGTGAAGCTGATCAATGGTGGAATCTTATCAAGAATACCAGGCCAAGAGGTGAAATTGAGGCCATGGAATGTGAAGAGTTCAAGAACTTATTTTTCAATAAGTACTTCCCTCGTATTCTTATAAAAAAGATGGAGAAAGAGTTTCTTGATCTAAAGAAAAAGGATGATGAATCTGTTGGTGTATACGAAGCGAATTTTCCAAGGCTTGCAAGGTATGCATCTGGCTTTATCATCCAACCTAAAAGTAAAGTTGATCGATTCTTCGGTGGCTTAAAACCAAATATTCAAAGGGAATTAGCTATAAGAGACTTCAGTAGCTATGAATAAATTCTATGTTGTGCTATCAAGGTAGAAATGGAAGATGGTTTTACTTATCCATCTCATTGTTTTGACAAGAAACAAAAGATGGAGCTCAAGGAGAAATCTCAGAATAATGGTGAAAAGAATATAAATGTTTCCTTATGATCAAAGTGTGGAAAGAAGCATGGTGGAGATTGTCTTAAAGGGACTAGAAAATGTTTTAATTGTGAAAAAGAAGTTCATCGAGAAGCTGAGTGTCGATGTAATGGAAAAAGGGTTTCTAATGATGTGAATAAAGAAAAGACTACAGAGAACGCACCACCAACACTTCAATGCTTCAAGTGCAAGGAAATGGGGCATTATTCTAATAAATGCCCTAATCCAAGGGTTAGTGATGATCGACATGAGCAACCACTTAAGGCAAAGGACAAAGGGAGGTATCATGCCATCACTATTGGTGATGTTGAATATGACAAAAATGTGGTGGAATGATTAAGTGTTTATGTAATGGGATACCAATATAATGTTGTATATAGTATCTTGGAATATTGGAATATTTATTTATTGGTCTATTGTGGTTTTGAATAATTTTATAGTACCGGTAACCAGGGAAATGGAAAAAAGATGATATGTGAGTAATGAAGGGATAAGGAGAAAATGAATTTTTTGACTGTATTCTTGAGCTCATGACTGATATAAGTAAATAGTTATATCATGGTTCGAGGATTTGGTATGTGAAAAGAGTTAACTTTTGACAGCACTCATGCTTTCACTAAGATTCAATGGGTATTAATTTTTCAAGAGAATACATGATTAAGGCCTTTGAATGTTTTTAATGTGACCAACAAGACCTATCTCATGAAATATGGGGATCAATGATGGTTTTAACATGCTAGTTGTATGAACTCTTTGGTAATCGTTTTCACTATAATATGAGATTTGACAGCATCATATTGGATAAGCCAAAAGATTGTAATGCATTATGTTGGAAATAAGTTATATTGTTTAAGGATAGAATTTTTTTCGATATTATTTATGGGATGTTATAGTAATGTAGTTTTAGAAAAAGGAAAACCTGCAGGATGGGTGACAACCCATCGTATCAGACAAGGCTGTGGGAATCAAACCCACAATAGAAGTGTGACTGGCCTTTATCGCCTACCACTGGCCTACAGGAAGTCCCTGTTTAGTAGAAACTAGTTTTATTATATTAATAAGTATGATATATGAAGTATAAGTCCATTTTAGGAACCATATATGATTAATCTCACTATAGATGGACTTATGTATTTTTTTGATAACTTTTCTAAACTTTTGTTTGAGAGAGATGGAATGACCCATCATTCTATCACATGATCTGCTAACACATCACAAATGAAAAATTCAACATAATTTATTTAAGATATGAAGTGGAAATTGTCCAAAGAATGACCAATGGTGAGACTTTACGAAAATCACGAATGTATTTCTTTTAATTCCTATTTCATCAACTGTAGGGAAATGATCTTGAAAACAAAAAATGTTGCCCTTGTTTTCTTATATCCGATGAATCAGATGGTTCCTTAGATCGTCAAAAATTTATGGATTTGTTATTGTTGGCTTTTTCATAGCCATGTTCTCTACCACTCTCCATCAGAACTTGATGGTTAGATTTTTCTTCCATATCCATATTTTCACCTATGTTCTACTACATGAAAATCCGGTGATTAGTTAATATGGGTAACTGTTACGTTTCATTCAATAATTTTTTAAAGCCAAGTTTTGTTATTCCTTTTTACGATGTGGGTTTCTATTAATGAAACTTTTGAGTAGTAAACCATTTATAACCCCGACGAATTTCGAGGGCGAAATTCATTTTAAGGGGGGTAGAATGTAACACCCCGATATTTTATGAAAAATATTCTTTTTAATTAATGTCTTGTGTTGTTCGCTACACAAAAAGGATCTTTCACAACACGCATCGCTAACTTCCTTGCATTA
Organism: Viscum album; assembly: GCA_963277665.1. NCBI lineage: Eukaryota > Viridiplantae > Streptophyta > Magnoliopsida > Santalales > Viscaceae > Viscum > Viscum album. The sequence goes on along the minus strand of OY728162.1, from coordinate 1,358,185,827 downwards.
CAGGCAATCACGACCTTCCTCGATTGCGTGTGTAGTAGGCAATGCCGAGTTTCACTAAACGAGATATTATTATAATATTATTATGAACTAGCCATTATGAATAGTAATACCCACTTTTTGAAATTTTATAGATTTTATCATTCAAAATGGACTTCATTTTTGGATTCGGAATATCGAAATTAGCTTAGGCTGAAATTTCGGTACTTTTCGGATAACTTTCATATTCTGATGAATAGTGAAAATTACTAAATTTTAATTAAAACCATCTTTTTTAATCAAAATAATTAATAGTGATATATTATTAATTTGAGTAGTTTTAAAGTATATTTAGAATATATATTTTCAATTTAATACAATGTTGGTCATTGTATGTAATTTCACATTTAAACCAGACATAAACAAGTGTCAATCTTTTGATAGTTATTATCTCTTAAAAACACGCTATTTGTTTTAACGACGGGAATTAATTTTTAAATTTAACTGATATGTTTTGAATTTGGTAAAATAGACATCATTTTTGAATTCATAATATCAAATATATCTTAGGCCTAATTTTTATTATTTTTCTGGAAACTTTCATTTTTTTGATGAATAGTGAAACCACTAAGTGGTAGTTAAAAAACTGAATTTTTCATAAAACGTAATTTTACCGCTTTTCTGAGTGGAATTTTGAAAATCCGAGAGACACGGTTAATATGAAGAACTAAAATGTGGTTCAATGAGATGAAAATAATTTTTTGGTGAATAGTATCTTTTTACTTTTTTTACCACGGTTAAAAGTAAATAGGGTAATTAAGGGTAAAAATGATATTATTATTACCCTAACTAGTGTCCTAATTCGATTGGATAAGTGTAATTCAGCCAAAAACAACCTTAGGAATAAAATATGACAATTTAGGCCCACTTGGATTAGATTATGACATTTGTTGTTAATTTATTGAAAGAAGGGGGAAAATAGTTAAAATCAATGTTTAATAACTAACTAATTTTTAATATAGGGTTATACATAAGATAAATTCGACTATAAATAATAATTAGAAAGATAACAATATTTCCTACATAGTGGAATTTTATTTGTAATTTTTAGACTTAAAATAATTTAATTTATTTATGACACAATGATGATGCAGTAATTATCTTATTAATGAAATATTGACATAATTGATGTTATAAATACCCAAATAAATTTAATTTGAGAATTGTTATGAATTCTAATAATTTTATGTGTTAATATGACATGTTAGTATTGATTTAATTAACTTTTTTCGAACTAATCATTCTTTTATAATTTTCACAAAAATCAATTACCAAATAGTGTCAAAATTAACATAAAATAGTTTTTAAAACAAATATTATATTATTAATTGTTATTATATTCCTAAAAATCTAAGGTTCGGAAAAGATACTTATCTAATGATATGTGTATCATTAATGGACCACTTGGGGGTCGCTTTGATGTATATGGTTAGTTTATTTTATATATAATATAAAAATACAAAGTGACATGGTAAATGTCAATCTAATTAACTAAGAGTTAAAACTAAAAGTTAAGGTTAATATAATGACCTAAACTTGTCTAAATTTTATTCGATGAGAGGATTTCAACCCATCCCCACCTTAGCTTTGAAAAAAATCAATTTGGAGCTACTAAAAACCGAATATGACTTTATAATAAAATAATATTTTTTGTTATTCCAAAGGTGCCCCTCTCATCCCTTATAAAAGGGCACCTCCTCCCTCTCTTCCCCACACCACATTGAGCCAGAAAGCTCAGACATCCCCTACTGAATTCTCTTTCCACTTCCCTAGAAACATCCTAGAGGTCCTGGTATTCTTCAAAAACCAATTTTAGTGCCCTAAATGGAGGTCTAAAAGAGGCTCTTCAAAGAAGAGGAGGTTCAGATGCGTACGAAGAATATCAGACCTAAGGTAAGGGATAATTTTTCAAATCTCATTTTTATCTGAGATTGCTTATTCATAAGTATTTACTGGGGTTATTGTTATCATCCATGTCCCTATTTCATAAAAATGGTTTCATGTATGTTTAAAGTCCTTTTTACCCATTTTGACTTTTACCCAATGGTATAGAAGGAATCTTTCATTTATTTACACTTCAAGGTACTTTTTGACTTTTTCGACAAAAGTACGAGAAGAATGTTTTTTTAACTGATATGGCAAGAAATGATTTTTACAGTTTTATAAAGCCATATTTTTATGAAGCTTCCTCCGAAATATTTCATGACTATTTTCAACAAAATCCTTTTCTTTTAAAATTGCATGAAATTTTTTGAAAAGAAAATGATTTGGAAGAAGAAAGTATATTTTCCTCAAGAGTTCATTTCAAGTGTTTTATCAAAACCATTTTCCATCTAAGATGACATTATTTCATATGTGTATGTTTCAAGTATAATGTCTCTATGATTTACATGGTTTCAATTTTCTTATTATGAAATGATATCCATTTCTTTTATATGGATTATGTGATTTTGGGATTATGTTTATGAAACCCATTTTATTCGTTGGGTTATTATGAATGATATATGTTTATTTTGTGGAACAAGTAAGAATGGTTTCATTATGAGATGGGTGGGACATATATCTCCCTCGAATGAATTGGGTAGATATTTATATCTCATGAGATAGACATGGCTGGAACGGTAAGTTAATCTGGTTCAGTAATATAGGACCAGAACGAGGAGTGAACTCGATTCAGAAAGGGTCTTTTTCCACTAAGATGGTATTGGCAGCAATGTGTTGGCTAATATGGAAATCATTACATGTGCTTAATGGATGCCACAATTACATGTTTTATTCCCATGCTATGTTATCATGATTTATGTTCAATTATGATCTATGCCTTATGTACTTCCATGTTTTAAGTCGTTGCTCCAGATTTTGATGTTTGAACATTATGTTCACGTTTTTAAGTTCAAATGTATATGGTATGTTTTATTTTATCTATGATTACCCTTGCTGAGCATTTGAGCTCACCCTTTTTATGTTTTATTTTCCCCCAGGACTAAAATAAAGGTTTTAGATAAGGAAACAAAAAGTGGAAGATCTTTATGGGAGATGTTGAAGATCTTTCACCATGATTAGAAGATTATGTTCCATGTTTCCAAAGACACCAAAATATTACGGTCCTTATGTGTCTATTTTTGTTATGTATTATTTATTCTGAAAAAGTAATGTAATATCTATGTACGTCAAGAATCGGGTCTCTACAGTTGGCCAAAACTTTTCTTCATCGTTCATGGCTTCCTTCCAGATGGTAGAAACCTTTCGCATCCACATCGTCAGGCCTTCCCCATTATGGTGAACTTCTCTAGGGAGAGATCAGGACTCGTGAGCTCTATGTGGACCACTTCTTAGTTAGGATCCACCATATCAGAAAAAGCCCAATATCCTACAATACTTATGGTTTTGTAATATGTTTTTTTTATTCTTCATCTGCGTTGTATGAACTTTGGTTTTCTTTTCAGTGTGGTTCATGTGGTATTGTGTGTGAGTCCATCTAGTTTGAGGGAGTATGTTTCAATCTCTCAGTATGGATTCATCAGTGGATCTTGAGGTGACGAGGTCCCTATTCTCATTTAGTTTCTCTGTTCCACGTATGTGGTTTTGATTACCCTACCATCTCTGTTTGTATGTGCTCTATTATCTTTTGAAATATAATAATGAATATGATGTGGTGGTCTTGTCATGGAGTATGATCAAAATGTATGAACCATGTAAATCAACTGTGTTCCTTAATTATCTTCACGTTTTATCTATTTTATCAGCTTTATGAAAAACAATTCATATCCTAAGTTGTGTTTTCTTTGATCACCTTTAAGGGAACTTTTTTTATATCAATAAGTGGTATCGATTATTATAATCAATTTTACAATGTCTGTTAAATTTGAAATTGAAACGTTTGATAGTGAAAATGATTTTAATATGTGGGGAGTTAAAATTGGAGCTATGTTTATTCATAATGTCGTTTTGGATTATTTACATGGAAGAAAAAAACTTTTAGTGTCTGTCACTATTAATGTTCATCACACCAATTATTTAGTATACATCGACCTTAGTATACTGAAAACGTATCATGGTAATCTTTTATTACCCTTAGGAGATCATGTTTTGTGTGATGTCTCAAATGAAACTACTACAAAATCTATTTGTATTAAACTTGAAAATTTTTATATGGAAAATCTATTATTGGATATTGTATAAAAAGATACAGTCGTATAGAGTTAAAATTAATCATGGATCTTCAATTCTTGTACATATTGATGAGATTAAATATGTTCTTATGGATTTAGATAATATATAAATAGAGAGAGAGGTAAAATATGAATACCATGATTTAATTATTTTAACTTCCCTTGATGATTATTTTGGTTCATTAATGGATTCCATGATGTTTGGTAGGGATTTAATAACTTTAGAGGATGTAATTAATGATGTGTGTTCTCATAATCTTCAAACATGTGGTTTGAAGGAAGATTTTAACTGTGTTATGAGTGAACCTCGTTTAATGTATACTAAGTGTCCAATGAAAAATAAAGGTAAGAATGCTAAGAACAGATTTAAACTTTTTGGGGATTTGAGTGTGGCAAGGCTGGCCACATAAAAAGGTACTATCCGAACTTTAAAAAAAGGATAGTGTGGCCAAGTCTCATGTGGTAGGCCTTGGTTTTAACATTGTATAAGTTCTATAATTTATTTTTAATAATCCCTTTGTTATAAATAGTCATAGGTCCTTTGTTGTTTTTTTCCTGCGTTCCTAGGATAGGTCCCACATGTCTTTTCTAGAGAACTGAGATGGGAAAATAGTTTTATATTGTATAGTCTAAGATGTTTAGGCTTATGTGGAGAGTTTCTTGTTGGCATCCGAGTTTGGGTTTGTTGTGTGATTTTTTTCTACTTCTTTATTACTATGGAATTATTTTATGAGATTTTATTTGTTTTCATTATCCATTATGTTTTACACCCCAACAAAGGGTTTTTAGGGATCTGTTGCTCTTGCATGCTTGGGAGTGTAGGGAATTAATGGTGCCAAAGGTAATGTTGGTAAATTGTTCCATTTATTGATATTACTTAGTTAGTTTAAACGTTTTAGCATGATTAGTAAAAAAAAAATTGAAATTAGTAGAATGGTTTGGTATGGGATGTATATGTGCCATTGTGGCACATGCTAAGAGAATATGTGGTGGGAGGATTCGGTAGACTTAGGTTTATTTTTTTGTAAAATAAAATGTGTCTGGACAAATAGTAGGCTTTTTACAAACTTTAATAACACCATCAGTGTATGATTTATTTTTTAATTTGGAAATGGTGTAGATTTCAAATTTTTTGGGTTTTCAAAATTAAAATCTAGTTTTTCCCCTGAAAAAATGATGGATTTATTTTTTATTATGTAAGTTTTATTCTTATTTTCTTTTTTTGGGCCACTACTTTGGATTCCTATGGTAGCGGGCTACTACCTGGATATTGGGATCCAGTTTGGAATGTGGTGTATGAATGCTTACTGGGATTTTTAGTCGTTATATTCATTCATTGGCCCACCTGAACCTCATTCTGCAACCATGTCGATCTACCCAAGATCCTTTCTTGTTGTATTTGATTTGATTCCATTTGACGGCTTTGGATTCTGTGTTTTCTGTTGGTTTGATTGTTGATGATCTACATCGCCACCATCCGCCCCCTTACCTGCTGCTGCATGTCCTGATTTAGAAGTGTTCTATAGTAATAGACATATCCTCTATATCCATCTACACTCACTCCACTGACAACATGTCCACATCCTCTTTTACTCCAGACAACACCCATCGCCTCTCTTTCTTGCCCTTTATTTCTTTGTCGCTTCATTTTTTGATGCGACAGATTTTCCAAATGATTCATATTCATCCTTAATAGATTCATATTATAGAGTCGACGTCAACCACATTCACATCATTGTGACTTCCCTATTCTGGTGAGCTTCTCTTGTGGAGTGTTCAGGACTTGCGAGCTCTATGTGGACCACTTCATAGTCAAGATCCTCTGACCCGGGTAGAGTTATTTCTCCTTTGATGCTTCTAGTTTTGGAAACTGTGGATTTTCTTTATGCAGCGTTTATGTTGTATGATCTTATGTTTTCTATTTAGTCTACTTCTTCAGTTTTTGTGTGTGAGTCCAATCAATTCTAGGGAGTATGTTGTTATCTCAGATCCTGGATTCATCACTGGCTCTTGGGGTGATGAGTTTCCTATTCTTGTATAGTTTATCTAGTCTGTGTGCATGGTTTTATTTACTCCATCTTCTCTATTTGTAGGTGATTTGTTTTCATTTTCATAATAATAAATAATTTGTGTTGGTCTTATAACTATGGAGTTTGACTAAAAGGTGTGAACCACATAAATCAAATCTGTTCTTTAATTTTCTGTAATTTTCTTTTCTATTATTTTGACTTTGTTATAAATGATTATTATCCTCTATTGTGTTTTCTTCGATCACCTTTATGTGTACCTATTTATATCTAAATATATGGAATAGTCCTCATCACACCATTCTTACACAATATAATACATGATTAAAATCCCTTTAGTAATGATTCACACGTGCACCACAATCTCATAATGATGTTTTAGAATCACCAGGTGCAAGAACGATCAATCCTAGTCACATGCATTGTCTGTGGTTAACCGCAACAGAATTTTTATTGAGAGAGGAAGAACCCCTGGGGAAATCTCAATGTATTGAGAGGGGAAGTGAAGAGATCACTCTAGATCTATAGATCTATCTCTCGGGATTTAGAGAGTCTCACTCTATCTATTGTTCACACAATGTTTGTTTTAGGAAATATATTTAATTACATATTTATTATAGAAGGTATAGGGTTGGAAAATTGAACACTAAATATTTACCAACATTAATATTATTATTTGAACTCATGTCCATTAATAATATTATGGTTATTAATATCTTGACAAGTGAAACACAATTATGAATTTATATCATTTGTATTATTTTTAATCAGGCAATTAAACTCAGCCAACTTTCTCTTGATGATATTTACCAATCCACAAAAAATGAATAATTAATAAATAAATGTCAATGCATTATTCTATAATAAGTAGAATAAGTTTTATACATACCAAACTTTAAAATAAATATTCATTGTTATTATTTAATTTTCATATTTATTTGATTAACTTGTGATTTAATTATGAAAATCCACTAAACCAAAATAAATATTGTTTTTCCATCTTGTTAAATTCAATACTAGAATTTAACAGAGATTGCAGATACACTTTGTGTGTGACCCTCTGGGCCATTTTCTTAGTAGTATTATGCATAACTATCTGAACTCTATGGTTATCATCTAGAAACATGACAAATCATCTAGAGAGAAAGAAGATAATGTTACAATGGCATCCAACCTCTTATGAACATTTATCATGTAATGTAACCTTTTTATCACAATATCTCAAATCAAGCAGGTTGTATACTGGATACATCAACCAATATACATGATGTCTCTTTATTTGACTTTCTGTAAATCAAATAAATCATCGAACACCATGTCCATGTATTTATTAAGGTGGTTTCATTCCCATCAAATGACCTTATATGGTAACTATTTTCAAAATACAACAGGGGTAAATCATTTCTTTCATTATCCATTAATGCAATATCATTCATGATGCACCTAACGTGTCCTACTTCTTTGAAAATATATGTCATCATGATTTTCATCAATACATAAAATTATATGAGTCATCATATCCTTTGATGATAATCATAAAGTGTAAGGATCAATACAAACATCCTTAGATAAAAACATCCAAGGATACATGGAAATGCGGATTTCCTAATGATGAGTTTTTTATCATAATCTTATATCTTTAAGATTACCAAGGGTATAAATCTTGAGAAGGTTTCTTAATGTATTTTGGGCCTCCTAATATTAATATCTTGTATCTTTTGAGTCCCTTCAGACAATATCATTCAGTCAAAGAACATATTTTCATGAATAATCGCATGGAACCTCTAGGTTCTCTTCATCATGGGGAACTGCTGTGACCTTTCAGTGCGATGTCTATTCTTTGGACATTATCTCATATAAATTTCATGCATATGAACAATAATAATGTTATAAGAAAATTTCATTGATAATAAAAAAACATGTAACTGATTACTAGAAAAATTGGTTATAGCGAACCAACTCCAATAGGTCCAAGTCATTATGCATTAGGAAAAGATCAATCTCTTATTGACGCCCTATTTTAGTTGGATGTTGTGTGTTTTTGATGCCTTTTAATGATTGAATTATATTGAGTTTTTTTTTTATGATTTCCAATTATTTTTATTTTACTCCCAAAGAAGATTATCTTTTTGCGGATATCTGCAATATTGAGAGTTTTACTAACATTGAATGAGTCTAGTTAATCTGGTATGCTCAATTTATATTGTTGTTTCTTAGTTAGTTATTATTTATGAGAATGTTTTATTTTAGTCATATGATAACATTAGAAGTATAGGTACTGGTAGACTGTCTTCCATTGCAACACATGCTAATAGTATTTGTTCTATGATGATATTGTATTCGTAGGTTTATATTATATTAATAAAAATATATTTCAACATATCGTTAGGATAGATTAAGCCTCAGAAGAAAATGATATGTTAATTTTTTTTTATTTTAAAAGGTGGAGATTTTTTGAAATTGGTTTTCCAAATTAATTTTTCTTAAGTTCTTGAGGAAAAACTGTTTCGTTTTGTTATTATTATGATATTTTTCCAAGATTATATTTTTTGTGCATTCGTTTGAGCTTGTTTTGTTGGGGCGAAATGGAGGTGTGTGGTACCTCAAACACACAAAAATGGGAGTATAAAGGAGAAACACACCAGATTTATGTGGTTTGAAGAGTTGCCTACATCCACAGGATAAGGGGTCGTTCTCTATTTCTTCTCTCTAGATCTCATCAGAGGTATCACAACACACACAAATCTCTTACAAACAAATGGATTCAATGATGTTTAAATAGAGGAAGGAAACCCATTTATTCCCTGGTTGGTGGGGTGGTTTATCAACCCCTGGAGAATTCTCCTCCCGCTATAGGCTGCTTCAAAGAAGTCTTCTCTAAGTCTTTGGTGCCGGATGGGTTGGCTGCCAACCCTAGAAGAGTCTACTACTGACCAAAGACTCCCAAAATGGGAGTGGACACTAAAAATCTCCCTCTCATGACTAATTTGGGGTAGAAGCCTGACTTGAAGTCTCCTTGCAGTTTTCTAAAACTTCATCCACAAATCGAACATGCTTCTTCACACTAGATGATGTGGCACTTATGTTGCCTTCAGTCACTCTCAGGCTGACTGCAGTCCCCATAAAATGATACTACCCTTGGGACACCTTCCCAGTAAACATCGCTGCATCCCCACATGAGACTTCCAACACTCCACCTACAATAGAAATCTTGAACCCTATCACATCAATCCTACTCAATGATACCAGGTTCTATCTCATCCTCGGAACAGATTTCACGTCATCCAGTTTACGAAATCCTCTATCAGGTGTCTTCAATTTCACTATCCCGACTCCTCAAACCTCGCAAGTTGACCCATCAGCAATTATCCCCGAGTTTTGCACCAGGTGAAAAGTATCAAATGTACCAATCGTTTTACATATGTCTGATGAGCTCCCTAAATCAATAACCCACCCATCTTCCATTGGATTTTGAGCCCTCTCGTTCTTCCTCTTTGGATATCGGCATTCCCGCTTTATGTGCTCGTATCTTTTATAGTAATGAAACTGAACTTCTTCCCATTCAACTCACTCATCTGAGTTCATTATTCCCATTGTCATGAAGATTTTATCATCAGATAATAATCTTGTTATGTTCACATCATCCTCTTCAACATTCTTCTTCCCATAGACATACTGTTTGTGCTCTCCAAAATCACTTTTATAGTGACCCATCTTCTCGCACCAGAACCAAGTGATTTCGCTAGGATCACGTCCCCTAAACTTTGGCCTCCATTGTTTACCTCCTGACAGTTGATTTCGGCTCCTCCCACATTGATAATCTTCCATAACCATGATTTTATCTCTTGAATGCATCACGGGTCTTCGAAATGCCTCTGAATCTTAATGTGACACCATCACCTCGTCCAGCTTCAATGTCTCCTTCTCCATGAGAAATGCAGTCACAAGCCCATCAAATGATCTTGGTAGTGATGACAAAAGAAAAAGTGATTTTTCATCCTCTCCAACCTTCACACGGAGCCCCAATAACTCTGGCAGGATCTTGTTGAATTCGTTGGTGTGATCCAACAAATTTGTCCCCTAATTCATCCGAAATTGGTACAATTTATTTTTCAGGAATAATATGTTGGTGAGAGACTTCTCCATATACCACTACTCCAACTTCTTCCAGATCTCTTTTGGTGATGTCTCATCCAGCACTGAATACTTTATCTCATTCTCCAGACATAGTTGAATTGTGATGACGACCCGCATCTCAAGCTCTTCCCAATCGTCGACACTAGTTGTCTCGGTCTTTTATCCGATCAACGGTCTAATCATGCCTTGCTTCACTAAAAGATCCTTCACTGTGGTTTTCCACAAGCCGAAATTATTTCGACCAACAAACTTCTCGATATCAAATCATGGTAGTGCTCTGCCACCCGTCATCGTCGATATCTCAAAATGAGATCACCACCGTAGATGTCACACCCTTATAAAACAACCTAATGGAGTGCAAATTTAGAAAAACTAAGAATATAGATGCCTCCATAACGGTCAAAATAGTCAGAATCGACTCCTGGATCACCAAAATCAGACACCAATTAACCAAGATATGGTCGAAACACATTCAACTATCCAGATCACCCGCTGACGTGGTGCTGACATGGTACGCCAGAGTTCTTGTGGGAATCTCTCCGGAGCTATCACCGGTGGCGTGAACAGTGTCATATTCTCCAGCATGGGGGTACTGTTCACCCATGAGTTTGACCAAACATTGACCAAGCCTACCGGGCTCATTTCAAGTCTGTTTTTATCGTCGGTTGCACCGTTGGAATCGTCTCACCAGCCTCTTCATTAATCTGGCCTCGGAAAAATTTTCCGACCGATTTCATTTTTCCGTCCACCGGAAAAATTGGCTTCGCCTCGCCGGTTCAACTCTGTTCACGCCGACTCGCCTCTGATACCACTTTTGGGTTGCAACGGAGGTGTGTGGTACCTCAAACACACAAAAACGAGAGTAGAACGAAGCAACAAACCAGATTTAGATTGTTCGACAAGTTGCCTACATCCATGGGAGAAGGGATTGTTCTCTATTTCTTCTCTCCGAATCTCATCGAAGGTATCACAACACACAAAAATATCTTACAAAAAAATTGATTCAATCCCATTTAAATAGAGGAAGGAAATTCATTTCCTCTCTGGTATGTGGGGTGGTTTATCAACCCCTCGAGAAGTCTCCTCCCGATGCAGGCTACTTCAAACAAGGCTTCTATAAGTCTTTGGTGTCGGCTGGGTTGGCTGCCAACCCTGGAAGAGGCTACTGCCGACCAAATAATCCTAAAATGGGAGTGTCCCCTACATGTTTGTTGGGCCTCCTTGTGATCTAATTGTTGGGAATGGGGGCATGGTCTAGTTTCTTTTGTGACCCTTGAGGTCTTCATGTGGATACTATTGTTTGTTGATTCACCTTGATCATGTGGTTCTAGGTAGCTGCTTTTCTGTTTCAGGTTTTCCTAGTGATCCATGTTGTTTTCATCCTTCCCAATCCACTGCTATCGTGTGGCGCGAGATTTGTGCAATCTAATGCACATACCAGATCTTCTCAAAATATTGGTATGCCCTCAGCCATCTAGGTATCCACCCTTATCTGTTGTGCCTGACATCATTTGCAGGACTTCTGTTTCATTATTATTTTCATAGACCACTTCATTTTTAGGGAGGGATACACACTTGTTTACTTCTCCAAAATGAAGTTTCAAGTTCATTGGGTTCTTCAATGATCCATTCCAGAGAAAATGTTCATCCAATAGAGAGACAACCGGCTTGACTTCGATGTCATTGGTGCATCCTCCCCCGTCTAGTGACGTTTCTCGATGGGGAGTGTGGGTCATGCGAGTAGTTATTTTGTTTTTACATTGTTGTGTTTCACTTTTCCCTCTCCTCGGCTTGTGTTGGGGTTGACATGCGTTAGTCCATCTAGTTTCACAACAAATGTTGTCATCCTTGACTTAGGTTTTATTGAGTCCCTAGAGTTGTAAGGGTTGCATGCTCGGATAGTTCAGGTTGGTCCACGTGTGTTCTGTTGCTCTATCTTTATTTTTTTCTCTTTTTTCCGGTTTCATTTGCTTCCATGATAATAAACAGTTTTGGTAGAGTTCATATCATGGAGTATGACCAAACTCTTGTGAAATATGTACATCTTGTGTTCACTTTACGTTTCATTGAATTTTGTTTCTCTACTTTCTAATTTTGTTATCGTCCTACTTCTGCCAAATGTTTTCATTGTTTTTTTGTATTTCTTCTATTAAATCGAATCATCTCTTGTACTCTGTGAGAGATGGATTGTATTCATCAATTCCATTCCAACCCTCATAGGAGTGGTTATTAAACTGGTTTTTACTAGGTTATAATAATCAATTCAAACCCCAATTAATGTTCAGGAGGAGTTCAGGTAGTAATGTTTGGATAATATGAAACATAAACCAGATTAAATTAGTTATTATTAATTTATTAACTATATATCTATAAATAATTATAAAATTATAAAATTTATTTTATTAATTTGAGATCAATTCATATTATATTTATAAATGAATTCTAAATGTGATTGGGGTTAAATTAATTATTATCAATTTATTAATTATATATTTTGATGTGATAATAACATTATATAATTTATATATTTAGTTTGAGATTTCATTTTTGATTTTAAAATGTATTTAAATTTTTTTAAAATATATGAAAAGTATTTAAATTGGTTAAATGCTTCAATGAGTATTTCGAAATATATTAAATAGGTTTAATATGATTAAAATCACACATATTTTGTGGGATTCATTATAATCCCCTATCATAACAATTAAAAATGAGTTTACATAAATAAATTTATTTAATATCGATCCATATATATATAATCTAAAGTTTCCTAAGACAGGAGGACTCGTCCCTACCAAAAATTATTAAAAAATGTAAAGAAAAGGATTCAGGACATTACAAGGGGGCTTACAAAGCTTGGTGTATAATTTACCACCCATTTCTGCATCAACAAGACCAGATAACTCATTTGGGATAACAAAAGACCACTCTAAGAAAGGTTCCACAGTGGACATCTTTGAGAGTGCATCACCAACCTGGTAGGCATCTTTATAAATATGATTCACATCTATCCCCAAGACACAATTTATTTATTATTGGAAATAAACCCAAGGTTCCAAATCTACCAGTGAACATTCCTTGATCTTCTCCTCAGAATGTCAACCGCCACTTTAGAGTCAGATTCAATATAAAGTAATTCTTCCTTTAATGCACTTTAATTTTGGTGGTATTGGGAATTTTTTAAATAGAATACCCAAAGAAAAAATATAATGAAGGGGAGAGTGATGAGGAATAGGAAGTCTTATTTAAAATAATATAAGGAAAAACTAGAAAAGGCGAATATGGAAAGAAGAATATTTTTTTAAGAAATTATATAAGGAATTTGATGTGTAGGGAAGTAGATGAGGACTTATCAATAGAGCCTAAGTAATAAGGTGTTAATACCTTTCTAAATCACAATTCCATCGTTGATAATGTTAGAAATCATGAAGACACATCAATAAGTGATGATAAGAGAATGAAATCATTAATGGGATTTCATTATTAAATTAGTATTATCGATAATAAATATTTAATATATCATATAATTTTATCAATTCATTCCCTGAAGTTAATAATTAAAAAAATAATTTTATGATATATAATAATGTTCATAATGAAAGATGTGTTATGGCTCTTGAATATTGGTCCCTATTGCCTCTTTCACCACACGCTTCTACCAGAAATTTCAGGGGGAATCCTCTCCAGAGTAAATATATTTTATAAAGGTTTGGAATTGAAGTTCCAAAGTATACAGTATATGTTATGTGATTATTCTAACTAGATGTTAATATATTATGAATTAATTAATTAATTATCATCCCGAAAAAGTGGATAATAAAATTATAAATATGAGTATTTCAGTTTTTCATTATATTACTCTAATGTGATAAACATGCCTAATGAAAGATCCTAAAGATCATACATATGTTGATCTTACAACAATTGTTTTGTAAATATTATTTTTATTAAATACTTCAAAATAATTCATATAAATTTATTGTTAATTATAACTCTCAAAGATAAATTTGTTTTTCTCATGTATGTACTTTAACTACTAGTTCAAAATAATTAAAGGCTCCGAAAGAGTGAATATATTCATACCTAGTGGTACAGATTTTTAAATAAATAATACTTTATTTTAAATAAAATCACAATGAAATATGTCTGACATTAATTATATGTTTGGATATGAATATAGTATTTAGATATTGGAAATAAAATGTGTGAAATAGCACTATATATAACAAGCACTCACAATGGCCAAAAATTCATTCTAAAGAATTTGTTAAGATTTTTTATTTACAATGTACAATTGAATCAATTATAGTAAACCGTAATTTTAAATATCACGTCCCATTAAATATAAAACATAAACATTTAAATAATCAATGATCAATTATAATGTAAAATATTGATACAAGTTTACATGAGAATCAATTTATTTCAAAAACAATAGACATCCATTAGGGGGTGAATGATGAATTTATTTTATAGATGTTTGTCTAATAAATTATAATTTATAGGATAATTTTTCATTATTATTACGATATTATGAATTATCCCAATATTATTATTTTCAATGGGTTACATATTATTAAGAAAAAATATTTATAAAATCACAATCTTTATTGGAAGTGATTTTATATTTTTATATGAAGTATAAATTGTAAAATATATATGGGTGCAGCCACATACCATGAGGGACGTTTAAATACTATATGAAATAGATATATACTAAATCAAAACATGTGTTATTAGTTGTTGGTGAGTATACATTGCTCTCTAATCATGTTATTTCAAATAATTATTTAGCATCAAACATCATATATAAAATATTCTATTAAAACCATTTATAATATGATCACAACAGTTATATAAATAATTTAGTTGTAAAGTGTTAAAAATCAATATTCTAATTATATACATCATGAGTATGGTTGAATTGATTATATAAAATCATTGATCATCATGAGTGGGAAACAATAAATAAATTTTTTCCTTGAATTGGATCATAAATATATCAATAATAAAATGTTTTTAAATATATTTCTTGATAAATGACATTGGTACCAGATAATATATCATATATCATTCATTATTTTTGATGATATATTTTAATTATTTCAAAAATCATCGATAAAAATGGATTTTAATAGACATTGATATAAAAAGAATTGGGAAAAAGAATTAATAAATCAATATATTATATGTTCAACTTATTTATATTTGGATTGAAATTCCAAATTCCAATGATTTTTTAATATATATGAGGTTATTATAACAAACTATTTTCCTTGTCAATATATATATATATATATATATTATTTCTGATTGATATTTTCATTTTTTATCAATATGGTAATAATGATCACAACATATATATTTTTATGATTGGTTGATGTGTACACCGTATCCTTGATATGTGTTGTAACATGTATAAAGAGTGATTTTGGAAGCATAGTTCCAAAACCAAATTGATATGGTGAAGAGGAGCAATCCATGTCTTGAAGTCTAGAAGTAGATAAATTAGAATCAAGAATGATGGGTCTTGAAAGATAAAGTGTGAAAATGAAAAGGTATTTATTAAATATAAATTATGATGTTTTATAATATGACCTTCAAATTCACAAGGATTATGTGTGGTTCCTTCATATGGTTATGTAAGGAGAACATGCGGTGTTTTTTAATTCGAACACAGTTCACTGGACAAGTCAATTGAGGCGGTGACAATCAATCAGTTGTCAAACATTTTTTGGAAGATCACATATACTGACCATTGGGTAGTGGAACCATTTTTACAAACAAGGACCTACTATAAATAGTGGTTAATGGTCAATTATTCTATAAATATTCAATATTTTTATCTTTTTATACTTATTTAATAATTATCGGTATTATTCCCCTAATTAAGTAAGAATAATTCTAAACCACATAAAATATTTGTTTCATTCTTTACTTTTATTACCATATCATTCCATTTTGTATGTTCTTGTCTGGTTAGTTTAGAATGTTTTTTGGTTCTTGTATGGGGTGTGTTTATTTCTCCATTACAGATACATCATATATTCAAGTTCATTCCAAAATGGAATTTCTTGTAAAAATATTATGAAGGATAATTCTATTATAGGAGGTTCCAAACCCAACATGTCTTACCAAAGCTTAGTCTATGATTGTGGTTTGACTATACCCTAGGTAAGGTATTTTAGATCCTATTTTAATACCACTATGTCCTTATAGAAGAAATTATGGTATGTTGTTCCTGAACCCTCATGCATATTTTGGATTCATTAGGAGTTCATTGATTTGATAAGTATGACGTTAAATGAGGGTAAGGTTTGGATTGATACGTTCAATGGGATGGATTTTTAATTATTGAAAATACATATAAAGGATCTTGATCTTTTTTATGGGGACAACATATAGGTGGAGAAAAATGATGAATTACTATGGTTGATCCACATTTCAATGGAACAAAATATGAAATATAATATATGTGATGTGAAGATGTCTCTAGAAATTACGAATAAACCTATTAATATTTATGAGAATCTAACTTCAGTGAAAAAAATATTTCTATTTAAGAGGCTATTCAACATGATAATTTTGGAAGGAAATCCATTGGATGATCACACTAACAACTTTTACATGACTGAAGTTTGCTAGAATCCATAAAAGTTATGTTTGTAGATAAAATATGGGCATTTTTGTTACATTCATCAGTACTAGAATCACATGATACAATGGTTACTATTATGAGTAACCCTGGAAGTAAAAGTGACATAGTGTTTTAGGATGATTGAAATTTAATTAATCAACAAAATATTTAGAGTAAGGAGTTCAAGAATTTACTATAAAAATATTTAGTGCGGAAGGTAGGGGCATCCAATTATATAAACAATTTACAATACAAGGAATGGAAGAATAAATATAAGAAATATTATATTGGATGAAGCCCTTCCCATATGTTTGCATGATGTGAAAAAAATTAATATGAATAAATTTTACAATGAGTAGAGGGTTAATTTGAAAATTGTATCTACGAATCCTATTTCATAAGATACAAGTGGACTTTATTGAGTGTCATTTGTCTAATTTTTTCTTCGATCATGAACTATGGGGATTTTTTTAATATACACTAAGAAAATTATGAGGAATCATACTTCCATAGGGTTTGGTATGGTCTATCTAGTGTATGATAAAACTCATGAGATAATGGTAAAGGGTGATGTTACTATTCGGACTCAGAATATCAGATTGTTGAACTTACAAGGATAGCACCACGTACTAGGGATAAGAAATATAATGATTATGGTAGGTAAAATAGATGATATTTGTTTCTTTCCCTCGTTTTTGGATGGATCATGTAATGTAAAAAACGGTTCAATGGTTCTGTCCAAAGCAGTGAAAGGAATAACATTGTAACTGAACTGAAATTTGGAAGGAGTAATTCAACATGGAAAAACACTTTCGGATTCACAAAGTTATGGAATGAATGTCCAAATCACTTAAATGATAAGGGAAAGAAATTACTAACAACAATAATAACACTGAATATTATAATCAAGGAGTATAAAACAAGAGAATTATACATTGTTGGGAAATAGTGTGATTTTCATTAAAAATTGAAGGAAAGGCCCTTAAGGATCAAATATTGGAGTTATTTTATATGGACGGATTGAGGACTACTCCATAATGATATCCTAGAGTTTTACTATATTATAATATGTTTATCAATGATGTGACATAGAAATGGTGGTTGTTATTTATCATGAAAAAAAATTCAAAACCTTCATTTGATGGAGATCCGTGTTGGAAAAAGATACTGGAAGTAAACTGAAATGTTTGAGGCTTGACAATCGTAGGGAAAAGGGAAGTAGTGATTCTAGAGATTATGCTGGTGAAAAGGAATACTATTTGAGAATATCGTACTTTTGACTCTATAACAAAATACATTCACAAAGATTAAGAATCATACTTTAATAGAAAAAGAAAGGAGCATGATGTTATATGCTTGTTTCCCCAAGGTGTTTTCGGTTGAGGCCCTAAATTACGATGCCTACTTTGTGAAAAAAATTGACTCTCCTCTATTAGGTGAGGAACTTATGAAATCCTTTAAATATATAAATAATATTTAAATTTCCTTTATAAAAGTATTATTTACTCACCTAAATCAACAATGATTCTAAAGAAAGGGACAAGTTAAAGGTTAATTCCCAGACATGTTTCTTTATTGAGTACAGAAACAAAGAATGTGGATTTAGGTTTTGGGATAACAACTTATAGAAGGTTTTAAGAATCTATAATTATATCATTAATGATAATATTATGTGAAAATATTAAAACAAGGAGGAATTTTTAAATGAGATCAAAGAATCGTCACAAAATGAGGTTTATTTGAGAAGCAGTATGGAAGTTCTAGATGTCCAAATAACTCAAGGATTATGATAGTTCCAGAAATACCAAACAGTCAAGATGGATTTTAAGATCGAAGTAAATTTATAATATTTTTTCAAAGACTGTAAGTACTAGAAATATTTGGGATAGGGGAAGCTTGGGGTAGAGATCCAAAAAGTGAAGTTCAAAAAGGAGTGGATTCATTAAATTATTTATGATGATCTGCTAGGGTCTAATGCCATTTGTAGTGATACATATGTGAATTGGTATATTTTCTTCACATGGATGATGGATAACCTGAGAGTCTAGAAGTAGATAGAACTCCCAGTTACATCAGATAGTGGGGTTTAGTGATTAGGGATGAAATGGATTCCATACATATTTTTTGAACATAAGAGCTAACAAAATAACCTATTGAGAGGAGAGTTCATTAGAAAAAATTGATTTATCTGCTGAAAGAATAATTGGTTGGTAAAATATTTTATAATGTAGTATTTTAATGAAGGGTTTTCAAAAAATATAAGGTTTATTTTTTTAATGAAATCTTCTCCTTGCTATTAAGAACATTAAAATTTAGATAGTACTCAGAATAATTTCCTTTCTGGGGTTATATTTGAGTAAATTATATGTTAAAACCATATTTCTTCAATGAAATTTTGATGAGGAGAATTACATTGAGCATCCAAAGGGTTTAATGGATGAGATTTAAAGGTGGATCATACAGTCACCATAAGTGGGGGGTGAATCAAGGTTTCTGGAAGCCTTTTCTTATGGATCTCAATCATTCTCATTCTGATGATATTGAAATGATTTTCCCCATATGATACCTCCATAACACCTCTATGTCTGATCATATTCCTCTGATCTGTTCGATTGGGTAAACACAAGATTCCTCCATTTGGTGCTCTACACAAGTTACCTCCATTTGATGGACTCCAAAAAAATCATCCATCTTGATCTCTCTAATGAGATTGAACATTATACATATATTCATCCTCATATTTATTCATATGATAATATTTATAGTTTTATTCCCTATGGTGATCTCCATCCAATAAATTCACAAATGTTTATCTAGATCATAAGTTTTCTCAAATTTTTAGACTGACAAACTCTTTTTCTATTGGAGTTACAAAGTCTCTATCAAATCATTCTTTTTTAGATCACAACTTTAGAGAGAAAACTTCATAAAAACCCAAATCTATGTCTTTATAACCAAAAAAATTTAAATTCTAAGACTTCAACATTTTATAA
This sequence comes from Viscum album, assembly GCA_963277665.1. Lineage (NCBI taxonomy): Eukaryota > Viridiplantae > Streptophyta > Magnoliopsida > Santalales > Viscaceae > Viscum > Viscum album. The sequence continues at coordinate 1,358,165,825 of OY728162.1, read as the reverse complement.
CTTCAAAATTGACCAAACTATCTCTACTTGGTAACTTTTTCGAGTCGTTAAAACATTATCACTTCATAAATTTTAATGACCTAACATCATAGTTTTTTCATATTTATAGTAGTACCTATTAATGCAAGGTGAATGTAACATTACACTCCTCATTAATGAATTATAATATCATTATCAACTATATAGAGTGCTTTCTCCTTTCGATAATCCTGGTTACTTCAAATTAAAATTCAGTGTATTTACCTTTGATCTTACCTTCTTTAGTACTTATTCAATCTCTTTCTAAATACTCAATCTCCCTAATTTTTAGCACTTTATTCTTCCTAACTTCCTAATATCATTCAGAAGTAGATCTGGAATCTACAAATCTCATTATTCTATTAGTCATCCATCCAGAATAAGTTGGAATAAGAGTTACAATATACTAAAATAATTATCTAATAGGGGTAATAATGAAAAAATAGAATGAGGGTCTTGTGTGAAACCTAAATCAGAGCCTTTATGGGTTGATGTAATCACTAAGGCAGTGGAATCAAATGTTCAATTATTTATGGAGGAAAAGAACTTTTATAAAATAATGTATACCATTTTTTCTACCAAAATATGTCTGGTCATTAGAGTTTCATCATTTTACATCTCTATATGGATGACATGATTATTTACAGACTGGTAAAGGAATGGATTGATGAGAGGATGGATAAATTATCTGGAATTTTTTAGATGAACTATCTTAGTATTTCAAAATAGATTTTTGGGATGTGGATTGTTAGGAAATCAAGGTCTAGAACATTGTTCTTGACCTAGTCTAACTATACCTAGAATGTGGTGGAATTCTTTAGAATAAGTGAGTCCAAAATGGTTACCAAACCCTTGAAAAAACACATTAATCTATGAAATTATAAGGAAATTATAATATAATCATAGGGAGAGAATTTGGAAAAGATTCCATTCTCAACACAATTAGAAGCTTGATGTATTCGATAGTTTATATATGGTCAGGAATTATGATTGTAGTGGAATTTGATTGCATATAAATGGATAATACCCTAAGCGAACACTCTAAAATTGTTATATAGATTCTCTGATATGTCAAAGTGTATGAAAGTTTGCCTCTAAATTTTGGAAAGGATCACCTACTATAGGGGTTTTCATATTGGGACTTTAGGGGAGATGTAGACACTAATAGGAGAATCACTTGTTATGTGTTCACTTATAGAGACACAACTATGAGTTATATGTTGATGATTTGACATATAATTATACTTTCAATAATGTAAGTATAGTATGCTACTCTTATATAAGCTAGGAATGATTTGATTTGTCTTAAGGGAATATAAGAGCATCTAAGATTAAGTTAGAAAATTGTAATGATATTATAATATTTTTAGAGTTTGGTTTATCTTTTATGAAATCAAATATTCCTCTTTAGGACAAATCATATTTATTTGAAGTGTTAATTCATATGGAAGTTATTAAAGAAAACAATTCTACTTCTATAGAAGGTTGATGGAGTTCATAACATGGTAGATTTGTTGACCAATGATATATTTTTGGAATTTTTGGGGGCATTATTGCGCCTTAGTTGGGTTACGATAATAATGATAATGGTGGGGTAACTATATTACAATAAAGGATGTTTGAGAGTAGAGTGGACATTCATAGGTAGAATGAGGAATGGGTTCTGATGCCTGAAAATGATTCTCAAGTGGGAGATTGTTAGGTTTGACTGGTGTGAAAACCATTTTTTAATTAATTTTTGGAACTTCTAGAAGGGTAAAATCTTGAATTCCAATTCCCAAACTAAATAAATATAGTGAAATGGTACAATCTTAGTCCATATGTTTCAAAGAATAGAAATTATAAGAAACGATGATTAGTATGGAAGTTGGAAGTGAAAAGATGCAAAATAATTACATAGGAATCAATTCTAAATGTATGTAAGATGTTCAATAAATTCAATAGGGTTACATAAGGTTTATTTATATGGTTATATGAGGATAACTCATATAGTTTCTGAATGAATGAACTTTTCATCTAACATCTTAGTTAAAGAAATGGAACAAATTTAGTGGCAAAAATATGGTGGATGATTTCTTGAAATGTTTGTAATGTGGTGGAACTAGTTTCACCAACCATGGCCTACTATAAAAATTGGGTAAGGGTATATTATATTAACTATTAAATAATGTAATATTCATCCACTAATTTAATAACAATTTACATCATTCCTAGCATTGATTTCATTATGTACAAAAAATACAATTTATTTGTGTGGTTATTTGTTTTTATTACCCTATCCCTATCTTCCAGAAGTTCATATCAGGTGTCAATCAAAAACATTGTAGTGCATAGCTATGCTGCATTACCTTAGATATTTTAAATACATCATAGATTTGAGTTTATTCCAAAATATTAATTTCAAATCTTTGGTCTATGTTTGATGATTCCTTAGGGTGATTCCAATATGGGAGGTCCCAACCCAACATATATATAAATCCTAGATGGTTTTAAAATGTCAAAGTCATTTTTATAATTTATTAAAGATCCATCCAATTTGATAAATCCATGAACATAGTGATCCAAATAAGATATATTTCATGTATCTATCTTAATATATATTCATATAATGATGAATTTAAAATTGATTTTATCATCATATGGTTTGTATAAGTTAATGTTTTTTTATTTATCCATATGTCTTGGATAACATAAAATGTTCTTAAGAGTTTATAAAATTAATAAAGCATATGATTAAATTATAAGGAATGTCCTTGTATTTTTAAATTAATCAAAAAAAACATGAAATAAACAATTTTGTAATGATTTTATATGTTCATGTAAATATAATTAATAAATATTAAATATCATTCTTTCAAGAATGATATATTTCATATATGAGGGGATAATTAAGATCATATTAACCCTAGAAGAATGAAATATAAATGAACATTTTATTTATCCTTAAAGGATAGATATGTTCATGTGTATGTCAACCTTTTAAATAACATGAGATATTATTTTTATAAATTTAATTCAAGATAATGTTCTTCTCTACTAATTTAAATGGTATAAATGATATCTTATTAAAAACATTAGTAAAAAAAAATTCATGCTGATTTTGAATATTAATCATATCCATATAAAATTATATCTCAACCTAGATATTTATTAACATATGGTGGAATCATCATTTTAGGATGTTCGAAAAAGCAAACAATTTTTGTGTCTTCTTTAAATCGTGTTTCGTTGATTTTAATTCATTAATAATGTAGTGAATATGTATGGATGAGATCAATTATTAATCATATAATAATTATTTGTGGACAAGAAATTAGAAAAGATATCCCCAATATATTATATGAGGATAATGTTTCCTTTTATAGTGCAATTGAATGGTGGGTATATCAAAGGAGAGAGAATGAAACATTGGTTTCAAGTAATATATTGGGGATATATTTACTAATTTCTTGTCCATAAATAATTATTATATGATTAATAATTGATCTCATCCAAACATATTCACTACATTATTAATGATTTACAATCAATGAAACATGATTTAAAAAAGACAAAAAAATTGTTTGCTTTTTCGAACATCCTAAAATGATGATTCCACCATATGTGAATAAATATCTAGGTTGAGATATAATTTTATGTGGATATGATTAATATTCAACATCAGCATAAAAAATATATTTTTTTTACTAATGTTTTTAATAAGATATCATTTATACCATTTAAATTAGTGGAGAAGAACATTATCTTGAATTAAATTTATAAAAATAATATCTCATGTTATTTAAAAGGATGATATACACATGAACATATCTATCCTTTAAGGATAAATAAAATGTTCATTTTTATTTAATTCTTCTGGGGTAAATATGATCTTAATTATCCCCTCATCTATGAAATATATCATTCTTGAAAGAATGATATTTAATATTCATTAATTATATTTAAATGAACATATAAAATCACTACAGAATTTTTTATTTCATGTTTTGTTTGATTAATTTAAAAATACAAGGACATGCCTTATAATTTAATCATATGCTTTATTAATTTTAGAAACTCTTTAGAACATTTTATGTTATCCAAGACATATGGATAAATAAAAAAACATTAACTTATACAAACCATATAATGATAAAATCAATTTTAAATTCATCATTATATGAATATATATTAAGATAGATACATGAAATATATCTTATTTGGATCACTATGTTCATAGATTTATCAAATTGGATGGATCTTTAATGAATTATAAATCTGATTTTGACATTTTAAAACCATCTAGGATTTATATATATATCGGGTTGGGAACCTCCCATATTGGAATCACCCTATGGAATCTTCAAACATGGACCAAAGTTTTGAAATTAATATTTTGGAATAAACTAAAATCTACGATGTATCTAAAATATCTAAGGTAATACAGCATATCTATGCACTACAATGTTTTTGATTGACACCTGATATGAACTTCTTAAAGACATGGATAAGGTAATAAAAACAAATAACCACAAAAATAAATTATATGTTTTGGACATAGCGAAATCAATGCTAGGAATGATGTAAACTGTTATTAAATTAGTGGATGAATATTACATTATTTAATAGCTAATATAATATTCCCTTACCCAATAATTATAGTAGGCCTTGGTTGGTGAAACCAGTTCCACCACATTACAAACATTTCAAGAAATCATCCACCATATTTCGGCCACTAAATATGTTCCATTTCTTTAACTAACATGTTAGATGAAAAGTTCATGCATCCAGAAACTATATGAGTTATCCTCATATAACCTTATAAATAAACCTTATGTAACCCTATTGAATTTATTGAACAGCATACATAAATTTAGAATAGATTCCTATGTAATTATTTTGCATCTTTTCACTTCCAACTTCTATACTAATCATCGTTTCTTATAATTTGTCTTCTTCGAAACATATGGACTATGATTGTACCATTTCACTATCTTTATTTAGTTTGGGAATTGGAATTATAGATTTTATCCTTCTAGAAGATCAAAAAATTAATTAAAATGGTTTTCACACCAGTCAAACCTAACAATCTTCCACTTGAGAATCATTTTCAGGCATCAGAACCTAGTCCTCATTCTACCTATGAATGTCCACTCTACTCTCAAACATACTTTATTGTAATATAGTTACCCCACCATTGTCATTATTATCCTAACCAAACTAAGGCCCAATAATGCCCCCCAACAATTCCAAAAATATATCATTGGTCAACATATCTACCATGTTTTGAACTCCATCAACCTTCAATAGAAGTAGAATTTTTTTCTTTAATAACTTCCATATGAATTAACACTTCAATTGAATATGCTTTGTCTTAAAGAGGAACATCTGATTTCATAAAAGATAGACCAAACTCTAAAAATATTATAATATCATTACAATTTTCTAACTTAATATTAGATGCTCCTATATTCCCATAAGACAAATCAAATCATTCCTAGAATACATAAGAGTAGCATAATATACTTACATTATTGAATGTATAATTATAAGTCAAATCATCAACATATAACTCATATTTGTGCCTCTATAAGTGAACACATAACAAGTGATTCTCCTCTTAGTGTCTACATCTCCCCTAAAGTGTGAATATGAAAACCCCTATAGTAGTTGATCCTTTCCAAAATTTAGTGGCAAACTTTAATACACTTTGATATATCAGAGTATCTATATAACAATTTTTGAGTGTTCACTTATGGTATTATCCATTTATATGCAATCAAATTCCACTACAAGCATAATTCCTGACAATATATAAACTATAGAATACATCAAGCTTCTAATTGTGTTGAAAATGGAATCTTTTCCAAATTCTCACCCTATGATTATATTATAAGTTCCTTCTAATTTCATAGATTAATGTGTTTTTTCAAGGGTTTGTTAACCATTTTTGACTCACTTACTCTAAAGATTTCCAGCACATTCTAGGTATAGTTAGACTAGGTCAAGAAAAATGTTCTGAACCTTGAGTTCCTAACAATCCACTTCCCGAAAATCTATTTTGAAATACTAAGATAGTTCATCTAAAAAATTCTAGATAATTTATCCATCCTCTCATCAATCCATTCCTTTACCAGTCTGTAAATAATCATGTCATCCATATAGAGATGTAAAATGATGAAACTCTCATGACCAGACACATTTTGGTAGAAAATATTATATACATTTTTATATAAAAGTTTTTTTCCTCCATAAAGAATTGAACATTTGATTACACTGCCTTAGTGATTACATCAACCCATAATGGCTTTGTTTTAGCTTTAACAAAAGACCCTCATTCTATTTTTTCATTATTACCCCTATTAGATAATTATTTTAGTATATTGTAACTCCTATTCAAACATATTCTAGATGGATGAACAATAGAATAATGAGATTTGTAGATACCAGATCTACTTATGAATGATATTAGGAAGTTATAAAGAATAAAGTGCTAAAAATTAGGGAGATTGAGTATTTAGAAAGAGATTGAATAACTACTGAAGAAGGTAAGTTCAAAGGTAAATACATTGAATGTAAACTTGAAGTAACCAGGATTATCAAAAGGAAAAAGAACTCTATATAATTGATAATGATATTATAATTAATTCATGAGGAGTGTAAGGTTACATTCACCTTGCATTAATAGGTACTACTATAAATATGAAAAAACTATGAAGTTAGATCATTAAAATGTATGAAGTGATGATGTTTTAACGACTCAAAAAAGATACCAAGTAGAGATAGTTTGTTCAATTTTGAAGTTATAAAATGATGAAGTCTTAGAATTTAAAATTTTTTTGGTTATAAAGACCTAGATTTGGGTTTGTATGAAGTTTTCTCTCTAAAGTTGTGATCTAAACAAGAATGATTTGATAGAGACTTTGTAACTCCAATAGAAAAAGATTTTGTCAGTCTAAAAATTTGAGAAAACTTATGATCTAGATAAACATTTGTGAATTTATTTGATGGAGATCACCGTAGGGAATAAAACTATAAATATTATCATATGAATAAATCTGAGGATGAATAGATGGATAATGTTCAATCTCATTAGAGAGATCAAGATGGATGATTTATTTGGAGTCCATCAAATGGAGGTAACTTGTGTAGAGCACCAAATGGAGGAATCTTGTGTTTACCCAATCGAGCAGATCAGAGGAATATGATCATACATAGAGGTGTTATGGAGGTATCATATGGTGAAAATTATTTCAATTTCATCCGAATGAGAATGATTGAGATCCATAGAAAAAGGATTACAGAAACCTTGATTCACCCCCCACTTATGGTGACTGTATAATCCACCTTTAAATCTCATCCATTAAACCCTTTGGATGCTCAGTGTAATTCTCCTCATCAAAATATCAATGAAGAAATATGGTTTTAACATCTAATTTACTCAAATATAACCCCACAAACGAAATTATTCTTAGTAATATCTAAATTTTAATGTTCTTAATAGCAAGCAGAATATTTCATTACAAAAATAAACCATAAAGTTTTTGAAAACACTTCATTAAAATACTACATTATACAATATTTTACCAACCAATTATTCTTTCAGCTGATAAATCCATTTTTTCTAATGAACTCTCCTCTCAATAGGTTATTTTGTTAGCTCCTATGTTCAAAAAATATGTAAGGAATCCATTTCAACCCTAATCACTAAACCCCACTATCTCATGTAACCGGGAGTTCTATCTACTTATAGACTCTCAGGTTATCCATCATCCATGTGAAGAAAATATCCCAATTCACTTATGTATCACTACACATGGCATCAGACCCTAGCAGATCATCATAAATAATTTAATGAATCCACTCCTTTTTGAACTTCACCTTTTGGATCTCTACCCTTAGCATCCCCTATCCCAAATATTTCTAGTACTTCTAGTCTTTGAAACAATATTATAAATTTACTTCGATCATAAAATCCATCTTGACTGTTTGGTGTTTCTGGAACTATCATAATCCTTGTGTTATTTGGACATCTAGAACTTCCAAAATGCTTTTAAAATAAACCTCATTTTGTGATGATTATTTGATCTCATTTAAAAATTATTCTTTGTTTTAATAATTTAACATAATATTATCATTAAATATATAATTATAGATTCTTAAAACCTTCTATAAGTTGTTATCCCAAACCCTAAATCCAAATTCTTTATTTCTGTACTCAATAAAGAAACATGCTTGGGACTTCACCTTTAACTTGTCCCGTTCTTTAGAATCAATGTTGATTTAGGTGAGTAAATAATACTTTTATAAAGGAAATTTAAATATTCTTTATAGATTTAAAATATTCCATAAGTTCCTCACCTAATAGAGGAGTGTAATTTTTTTTCACAAAGTAGGCATCGTAATTTAGGGCCTCAACCGAAAACACCTTGGGGAAACAAGAATATAACATCATGCTCCTTTCTTTTTCTATTAAAGTATGATTCTTAATCTTTGTGAATGTATTTTTTTCTAGTGTCACAAGTAAAATATTCTCAAATAGTATTCCTTTTCACCAGCAGAATCTCTAGAATCACTACTTCCATATTCCCTACGATTGTCAAGCCTCAAACATTTCGGTTTACTTACAATATCTTTTTCCAACACGGATCTCCATCAAATGAAGGTTTTGAATTTTTTTTAATGATAAATAACAACCACCATTTCTATGTCACATCATTGATAAACATATTATAATATAGTAAAACTCTAGGATATCATTATGGAGTATTCCTTAATCCATCCATATAAACTAACTCTAATATTGATCCTTAGGGGCCTTTCCTTCAATTTTTAAAGAAAATCACACTATTTCCCAACGATGTATACTTCACATGTTTTATACTCCATGATTATAATATTCAGTGTTATTATTGTTTTTAGTAATTTTATTCCCTAATCATTTATGTGATTTAGACATTCATTCCATAACTTTGCGAATCCGAAAGTTTTTTTCCAAGTTGAATTACTCCTTCCAAATTTCAGTTCAGTTACAATGTTATTACTTTCACTAATTTGGACAGAACCATTGAACCGTTTTTAACATTCCATGATCCATCCAAAAACGTGGGAAAGAAACAAATATCATCTATTTTACCTACCATAATCATTATATTTATTATCCCTAGTATGTGGTGCTATCCTTGTAAGTTCAACAATCTGATATTCTAAGTCTGAATAGTAACATCAACCTTTACCATTATCTCATGAGTTTTATCATACACTAGATAGACCATACCAAACCCTATGGAAGTATGATTCCTCATAATTACCTTAGTGTATATTAAAAAAAATACCCATAGTTCATGATCGAAGAAAAAATTAGACAAATGACACTCAATAAAGTCCACTTGTATCTTATGAAATAGGATTCATAGATACAATTTTCAAATTAACCCTCTACTCATTGTAAAATTTATTCATATGAATTTTTTTCACAACATGCAAACATATGGGAAGGGCTTCATCCAGTATAATATTTCTTATATTTATTCTTCCATTCCTTGTATTGTAAATTTTTTATATAATTGGATGGTCCTACCCTCCGCACTAAATATATTTATAGTAAATTATTGAACTCCGTCCTCTAAATATTTTGTAAATTAATTAAATTTCAATCATCATAAAACACTATGTCACTTTTACTTCCAGGGTTACTCATAATAGTAACCATTGTATCCTGTGATTCTAGGACTGATGAATGTAACAAAAATTCCCATATTGTATCTACAAACATAACTTTTTTGGATTCTAGCAACCTTCAGTCATGTAAAAGTTATTAGTGTGATCATCCAATGGATTTCCTTCCAACATTATCATGTCGAATACCCTCTTAAATAGAAATATTTTTTCACTGAAGTTAGATTCTCATAAATATTAACAGGCTTATTCGTAATTTCTAAAGACATCTTCACATCACAGATTTTATATTTCATATTTTGTTCCATTGAAATGTGGATCAACCACAGTAATTCTTCCTTTTTCTCCACCTATAAGTTATCCCCATAAAAAAATATCAAGATCCTTTTTATGTATGTTCAAAAATCTGAAATCCATCCCATTGAACGTATCAATCCAAACCTTACCCTCATCTGACGTCATACTTATCAAATCAATGAACTCCCAATGAATCCAAAATATGCATGAGGGTTCAGGAACAACATACCATAATTTCTTCTATAAGGACATGGTGGTATTAAAATAGGATCTAAAATACCTTACCTAGGGTATAGTCATACCAGAATCATAGATTGAGATTTGGTATGACATGTTGGGTTTGGAACCTCTTATAATAGAATTATCCTTCATAATATTTGAACAAGAAATTCCATTTTGGAATGAACTTGTATATATGATGTATCTGTAATGGAGAAATAAACACACCCCCTCCAAGAAACAAAAAACATTCTAAACTAACAAGACAAGAACTTAAAAAATCGAATGATATGGTAATAAAAGCAAATAATGACACAAATATTTTATGTGTTTTAGAATAATTGTGGTTTACAAAATGGAATGATTAGACCTACATACTTTCTTTCTACTTACCTACCTATTTTACTTTTCTTCTTTTCATTCTCCACCATCATCCCAATAATTAAGCACACATTTCATCTACAATACACTTCTCCAACGATCAATAATGAATAATTGGTTTAGATATTCCTCATGGTTTCAATCAATGTTTGACCTGTCTCTCAACAATAATTGAAAAATTGTACTATTAAAATTGATAATATTATATATAAGTAATAATTATTTTAAATATAATTAATACTAAATTTTATCCACATATTATTTTTTTATGTATAAATTCTAATATAACTAGTATTATATATATTTAATTACAAATTTTGAAATAAGTGAGATTTTTTAAATCGGAATAATAACATGTTTCATTAAAATATTAATAATATTTTTTCTTACATTTATGTAAATTATAATTTTTTAAAATTATAAATAGTAATTTAAATTTAAATAATAATCAATAATTTTTTTTGATAACGTTGATATTAACTTTAATTTAAAATTTATATTTATTAGTAATATTTTGAAAATATTATTATATAAATTAATATTATTATTAATTTTATAAAATATAATTATACATGATTACAATATATAATATTTAATGTGAATAGTTTTTCATTTTGTTGTAATTATTAATATTTTAATATGTTATCATACAATTATATAATTAATTATATATTTATTGTAATTTTTTATCATTTAAATAACTAATAACATTTTTTAATAAAATTAGTAGAATTAAAATAAACATAATGATTATTAATATTTTTATTTTTAATTAACAATATACACATTAATGTAATTAATAATTTATTATAAATTTTTTTCTGTATAAATATTATTATTAATATTTAATTATTTAATTATATATTTCTATAATTAATAAAATATTATTTATACATATAAATTGTTAATAATATTTTTTAAAAAATATAATCAATATTCTGTTATAAAAAAATTAGACATTATCGGTGCAAAAAATATGGAAAAACTTTATTATGATAACCATAATATGATCCTCACATGAATAAAATAAGTTGATTTGAAGATGTTGTATCACACTTAATGAATAATTCATAAATGTCATCTCCAAGTGCCTCATGACAACTCACACATCGAGGGATGAAGATCTTTTAAAAATTTCATCTAATCTGGTGACGTGGAGCTGGGAGCCTACTATTTGGAGTAGGTTGTGAATTTCATCTACTATAAGTGATAAGGATTCGCCATTCTTCAGATGCATATTTGGATCCTGTAGTAGCCTATTTTTGTCCAAAAAATATAATATAGACAAACCCAATAGCCAGTGTTGTAGCTATTATAAGGCCCCAGTCTTAAACCTTACTTAATATTGAATTAAATGAATAATTCACATTGACGATCTTTTCAGGTTTAGAGTTTTAGAGAATTAGAACATAACTATTACATCTTAAAAGATTACAAAGTAGACACTTCTACTAAGTCTCCATAAAATAAAAACTCTTAAAAAGAAAGATGTCTAGATTCCATGTTTTAGATAGCATGAAATTCCCTTGATCCCATCCTTGACCCTATTCCACATTCAGTCCTGTGAAAAACATTTCAAAAAAACTTGGGGTGAGCATAAGAAGCTCAGTATGGGATACACAAAGAATGAAAATTGTTAGTTTATCAAAACAACAAGTAAACCATGTATACTTTATCAAAGTAATAATTTTCTCCTTTATGAAGTAATAAAAACTCTTCACTGAATAAAGTATCATTACTTACCTTTTTGTAACCAAAGGATTACCATAAAACCCATATAAAGAACACATAACATATATAAAGGTAACTTGGCACATAAACATACTTAAGTGGAGTAACCATACGGTCGACTTCCACACATATCACTTAATGGAATAGTCATACGGCCAATTTCCATACATACTTAATGGAATAGCCATACGGCCGACTTCCATACCCAATGCATTGGAGGTTATAATGTAACCACCCGTCCTGGTAATCACGGCACCACCCGTCATATGGTTTATAATGTAACCACCCGTTAAAATGTCCAAGTACCAATATAAAATCATAAAACATAAAACCAATATAAAGGAATGATAACATTTCCACATTTCAATCACAATATATCATAAATATATTGACATAATAGAATCCTTTATTAAAACCATTTTCAATACCAAAATACAAAAAAGAGTATATGGTATTTATTTTATTCTAAAAACATTACGGCTTGTTGAGAAAGCCAAAGACCAAATAATACTCGCCGCAGCGGAAAAAGGTCGATGTCACCGCATACGTTAAAAAACATTCCTTTTTTTCGTTTAGTAAAACGCTTCGTAGAAAAATATTCCTTTTGTATAAAAGTAAAAGTCAAAGGGGTTTATACACCGTATAAAATAAAGTTGTGTATAAAACGAAATATGCCTCAATGAAAGGAGATTGAGACGAAGTCCCTTACCTTGGGTCCGACTTGACTCGATCGTTCATTAACGTCCTGAATATTAAACTTGAGTTAATTTATACCTGATTAAGAACCTTTTTAAAGTTCATTATTCTTTTTATATCACTTATTTCCATGTTATAAACATTATGTAACCATTTAAGTTAATAATGAATGTTTTGTCAATATTTGGTTCTTAAGTCGAAAGTTACTTCTTACAATTACATGTTGTTCATGTGGTCAAAAGTTCTTTATTTCCAGAATGAAATTCCTGATTTGGATATAATATGTATCATATATATCCAGAATATACATGTATTTATAATATTACATAATCATTTAGAGGTAAGAAATGAAATGCATCGTTCTTGGAGACGGTAAGCCGTACGTACGCATGAATGCTACTTTCATTTCTTTGTCATATTAATGGAATTAAAACTAAATGGGAGGTATGTATATTTTAATTCCAGAATTATATTAATCATTTAGATATATCATTAAATATATATATCCATTATATACATGTAATTTTAATAGTACATTACATTTGTGGATAAGAAATGAAATGCACCATTCATGGAGACGGTAAGCCGTACGTACGCATGAACGCTGCTTTCATTTCTATCACATACTTTAATGGAAATAAATAATAATGATAAAGAGGTATATTATAATTCCGGTATAACATCATATATAATAACTTTAAATCCATCCTTTACACGTCCCACATATGGCATTAACGAATCACATCACTTTTAGGGGGCGGTAGTCAGCACTTCCTTAAATGAAGATATCGTGTTTACCCATAATGGAAACCATAAAGGTATGCCAAAAATGAAAAATACATAAGATTAAAGAAAACATAAACATATTATATATCATATATAAAAATAGTGACATCATAATGGCCACCCTTGAAGGTGTTAAATGAGTATTGAACAATCATCGTTTCGGGAGGCAGAATTTCGCCATCCACGGAAACCGTATGTTCTTTAACCATTTGATGTAGTTGTGTGAGAGTGTAGCTCAAATAAATATTATAACAACATCCTAGTATATTGAAGATACTGGTTTTGTTACAAAAGAAGTAAATAAAAAGAGTTTAGAGGGTTGGAAAAGCAAAATAAAACAAATGAACAAGAGAGAATGAATTACCTTTAAAAGTGTAACTCCCTTTTGATTTGAGCCTAAAGGCTTCCTTTGAAAGGCTTCTGCCCAAAGGGAATCCTCTAGGATGAGGAGAGGGATGTGGATAGAGTAATTGGGCAGGGGTTGGCCGAGACAAAGGCTTGATAAGTGTGTGAAATGGGGTAGAGGTGGGGGCCTTTTATAAGAGGAGAGGAGGGGCACTTTTGGAAAGTAAAGAGATATTACATTATTTGAAAATGTGTTTCGGTTTTAAAAGGTCCCACATTGATATAAATCGTGGATAAGGTGATAAAGGTTCGAAATACACTCATCCAATTGGTTTTGGCCATGTGTAGGTTTTATATTTTTCATTATCTTTCCATTTTATTTAAATCGTCAAATAATGATGTCATCGCTGCATCATTATTAGGTCATATATACTTTAATTTATTTAATGTCTAAAAATTACAAAACAAATACTATGATGTAGGAAATCTTTTTATCTTTCCAATGACTATTTATAATCAAAAATATGATCTTTATAACCCCATGTAAAAATTGTTTTAGTAAAACATATCACGTTTGTGTCATTTTTACTTTTACATTAAATAAAAATATATTAATGTCATTTTCCAACTAAAGTGGCTCCATGGGGACCCCAAGTTGGCCCATGGCTTGTCTTGGTCGGCCATGACTCACCCAATAGGTGTAGGACAAGTGTCATGGTGTTTTCACATTCTTATAATATCATTTTTACCTTAAACTACACTAATTACCTCTAATCGCGATTAATGAAAAAAAGTTACTATTCACCAAAAAATTATTTTAATCTCATTGAACCACATTTTACTTCTTAATGACAACCATGCATGTCGTATTTTCAAAATTCAATACACATTAGTGGTAATCTTTCATTTAACTGAAAAATCAGTTTGCTTGATTACCACTTAGTGGTTTCACTATTCATCAAAAATTGATGTTTTTCAGAAAATTACCAAAAATTCACCCTAAGCTATATTTGATATTCCGAATTCAAAAATGAAGTCCATTTTAAAAAATTCAAAACATATAAGTCAAATTAATAAATTTAATAATTAATTCCCGTTGTCATGACAAATAGCGTGTTTTTGTGAAACAATAAGTATCAAAAGATTGACACCAGTTTAAGTCCAATTTCAAAGTGAAATTGATTCCAATGACCACCATTGGATTAAATGGTAAAAATATTTTCTAATTTGACTTTAAAACCAATTAAAATAATAATCTAATCATATAAATAATTTATATTAAAAGGTGGTTTTGAATTAAAATACAACATTTTACACTATTCATAAAAAAATGAACTTTATCAGAAAGGTACCAAAAAATTACACAAAGTAAATTTTGATGTCCCGATTCTAAAGAAGATTTATATTTGGTCCAAAATAAAGTATAAGAGTGATCAAAACTATATTTAATGACAGTTCTCCGTTAAAAGGTGATAAGTGGACCTTTCGTGAAAATTAGGGTATAAATGCCTAAAATTGAACTTTTTCCGTATTTTAAGCCTTTATCTTTTATTGGGTAAATGTAAAAACATTTAAAAACATATATAATCATATTTTAGTTATTTCTATCCATTCCTGCCAGTACAACGGCTACTTGTTAACTAACATTTAAAATAATATTATTTTATTACTAGTGTGCTACGTAAGTTTCAAAGAAACTCATCGTTGCGTATCAGGTACACTATCGAACATAGCAACCCCTTTAAAATAAAATTAATATTTAATTCGTAAATATTAATAAATATGAAAATTATTTATTCTTTATTTACCTGGGATGTTACATCCATCCCCCCTTTTGGGAATTGCGTCCTCGCAATTTTATTCACTTATCAAAATAAGTGGGGGTATTTATCCCTCATAGCATTTTCAGATTCCCACGTTGCCTCTTCAATCACATGGTTTTTCCACAAAACCTTTACCTGATGGATCACCTTATTCCGTAACACCTGCTCCCTGTGGTCAAGAATCTGGACCGGTTGTTCCTCATAAGATAGGTTCTCTTCCAGCTGAACTACCTCTGGACTCAAAACATGAAATGGATCCGGCATATACTTTCTCAACATCGAAATGTGAAAAACATTGTGTACCTGAGATAAACTCAGAGGTAATGCCACTCGGTATGAAACTGATCCAACTCTTTCCAGAATTTCGTATGGTCCAATAAACCTTGGACTCAACTTTCCTTTCTTACCAAATCTCATCACACTTTTCCAAGGAGAAACCTTGAGAAAAACATGATCACCTACCTCGAAAGATAGATCCTTCCTCCAGTTATCCGCATAACTCTTCTTCCTACTCTGAGCTGTTCTCATGTGCTTCTGAATCAGCTGAACTTTTTCTGCCAACTATTCTACCAATTCTCGTCCCATCAACTTCCTTTCACCAACATCATCCCAGAAAGCTGGAGTTTGACACCGCTTCCCATATAATGCCTGAAATGGTGCCATCTGTATACTGGAATGAAAACTGTTATTATAAGAAAATTCAACCAAAGAAAGATGTTGGTCCCAACTTCCCTGATAATCCATATAACAAGCTCGTAGCATATCCTCCAATGTCTGAATTGTTCATTCTGACTGCCCATCGGATTGAGGATGAAAAGCTGTACTAAAAATTTAATTCAGTACCCAACGACTTCTGAAGGCCTTTCCAAAAGTTAGAAGTAAACCTGGGATCACTATCCGATACAATGGAGAGAGGAACTCCATGTAACCTGACTATCTCTTTAAGATACAAACGGGAAAGTTGATCAAGAGAGAAAGTATCTCGTATATCAAGGAAATGAGCAGATTTGGTCAAGCGATCAACAATAACCCAGATTTCATTATTACCTCGAGATGTCCTCGGTAATCCCACAACAAAGTCCATGGATATGTTTTCCCATTTCCACTCTGGCACTGGTAAAGGCTGAAGCATCCCTGCCGCTCTGCTTTAACCTGTTGACATGTCAAACACTTCATAGTAAAATCAGCAATGTCTCTTTTCATTCCATCCCACCAGTAATACTCTCACAGACCTCTATACATCTTAGTACTGCCAGGATGAAAAAACAACTAATTCTTCAACTGTGAATCACAAGGCACACATAACCTCTTCCCAAACCTCAAAACACAAACACAAACTTATCCAAGAACTCATGGAAAATTTTATTCATAAGGTCCATGAATACAGCAGGTGCATCGGTTAACCCAAAAGGCATAACTAAAAATTCAAAATGACCATATCTAGTACGGAACGCAGTCTTCGGAACGTCTGCTTATTTTACTTTCAACTGATGATACCCCGACCTCAAGTCAATCTTCGAAAAATACTGAGCTCCCTGGAGCTGATACCACTTCATTCGATGGCCCAACATCTGCTGAAGTTGTTGCAAAGGATTTCACCACCCCTTTCTGCTTGTAGTCTAACTGCTTCCCATCACTCAAGCTCTTTGTCGGACACTCATTTTCATAGTGACCCATCTCATTGCACATATAACATCTTACCGTTGGCTTTTCATTTCCTGCTTGATCATCTTCCTTACAGTTACGAGCAATATGACCAGACTTACCACACCTAAAGCACTTACCAGACTTGGATAAACATTCTCCAGGATGCATTTTACCACACTTCTCACAGGATGGATATTTGGTTTTCTTACCTCCTTGCTTCTTTGATGAATTCTTCCCCTTTTCCTGCCAACTAGACCTCTTATTCTGTTGTTTGTCATAGAACACCTGATCATCGGCAAACTCCATTTCTACCTTCTCCACACATCGAACAAGTTTTTCATAACTTTTGAACTCACGAGAAGCTAAAGCCCTTCGATATTTTGTCTTTAATCCTGAGTAAAAACGATTGATTTTACTATCAAGATCTCGTATGAAGTTTGGAGCATACCTTTCCAATCGAGTGAACTTTTCTTCATAAGCAGCCACTGAGTCTTCCTCTTGCCTCAATTCCAAGAATTGCTTTTCCATCCTAAGTCGAACAGCCTTAGGAAAATACTTCTCAAGAATCATACCTTTGAATTCATCCCAGTTAAGATCCTCAATCTCATCACTATCCCTTATATTTTTCACCATCGAACACCACTGATCAGATTCACCTTCAAAACGGTAAACAGCAAGACTAACCTTTTGATGTTCTGAACACCCCAGGACATCAAAAATCTTCTCCAGTGCTTTAATCCACCCTTCAGCTTGCACAGGGTCAGATGATCCTCTGAATGATGGGGGATGTTGCCTCATGAAGTGTTCCTCCACTGACATGTTCCTCTGTGGTTGATCTGGCTGATCTCGTGCATGTATACCACCACCATTTATAGCCTGAGTCAACTGTGCCATCACTGCAACAAACTGTTCAGTTCCGATTCCGACCATCTCAGGTTGCTGATTTGGAAGGTTATCTTTCTCCTGATGGCGTCCCAACATAGCTGCTTTGTTTCCTCTGCGGAAAACCATTCTGAACACAGAAATATCTTAGGCGAAGCAACATGGTAATCCGTAAATGCTATATCATTTCAATCATATTATAATTTAACACTTTTCTAACTCCTAAAGTTGTCTAAACCGACCTTTGATACCAACTATAAGGCCCCGGCCTTAAACCTTACTTAATATTGAATTAAATGAATAATTCACATTGAGGATCTTTTCAGGTTTAGAGTTTTAGAGAATTAGAACATAACTATTACATCTTAAAAGATTACAAAGTAGACACTTCTACTAAGTCTCCATAAAATAAAAACTCTTAAAAAGAAAGCTGTCTAGATTCCATGTTTTAGATAGCATGAAATTCCCTTGATCCCATCCTTGACCTTATTCCACATTAAGTCCTGTGAAAAACATTTCAAAAAAAAACTTGGGGTGAGCATAAGAAGCTCAGTAAGGGATACACAAAGAATGAAAATTTTTAGTTCATCAAAACAACAAGTAAACCATGTATACTCTATCAAAGTAATACTTTTCACCTTTATGAAGTAATAAAAACTCTTCACTAAATAAAGTATCATTACATACCTTTTTGTAACCAAAGGATTACCATATAACCCATATAAAGAACACATAACATATATAAAGGTAACTTGGGACATAAACATACTTAAGTGGAGTAACCATACGGTCGACTTCCACACATATCACTTAATGGAATATCCATACGGCCAATTTCCATACATACTTAATGGAATAGTCATACGGCCGACTTCCATACCCAATGCATTGGAGGTTATAACGTAACCACCCGTCCTGGTATTCACGGCACCACCCGTAATATGGTTTATAACGTAACCACCCGTTAAAATGTCCAAGTACCTATATAAAATCATAAAACATAAAACCAATATAAAGGAATGATAACATTTCCACATTTCAATCACAATATATCATAAATATATTGACATAATAGAATCCTTTATCAAAACCATTTTCAATACCAAAATACATAAAAGATTATATGGTATTTATTTTATTCTAAAAACATTACGGCTTGTTGAGAAAGCCAAAGACCAAATAATACTCACGGCGGCGGAAAAAGGTCGTTGTCACCGCATACGTTAAAAAACATTCCTTTTTGTCAATTAGTAAAATGCTTCGTAGAAAAAGATTCCTTTTGTATAAAAGTAAAAGTCAAAGGGGTTTATACACCGTATAAAATAAAGTTGTGTATAAAACGAAATATGCCTCAATGAAAGGAGATTGAGACGAAGTCCCTTACCTTGGGTCCGACTTGACTCGATCGTTCTTTAACGTCCTGAATAATAAACTTGAGTTAATTTATACCTGATTAAGAACCTTTTTAAAGTTCATTATTCTTTTTATATCACTTATTTCCATGTTATAAACATTATGTAACCATTTAAGTTAATAATGTTTGTTTTGTCAATATTTGGTTCTTAAGTCGAAAGTTGACTTCTTACAATTACATGTTGTTCATGTGGTCAAATGTTCTTTATATCCAGAATGAAATTCCCGATTTGAATATAATATGTATCATATATATACAGAATATACATGTATTTATAATATTACATAATCATTTAGAGGTAAGAAATGAAATGCACCGTTCATGGAGACGGTAAGCCGTACGTACGCATGAACGCTACTTTCATTTCTTTGTCATATTAATGGAATTAAAACTAAATGGGAGGTATGTATATTTTAATTCCAGAATTATATTCATCATTTAGATATATCATTAATTATATATATCCATTATATACATGTAATTTTAATAGTACATTACATTTGTGGATAAGAAATGAAATGCACCGTTCATGGAGACGGTAAGCCGTACGTACGCATGAACGCTACTCATTTCTATCTCATACTTTAATGGAAAGAAATAATAATGATATATAGGTATATTATAATTCCAGTATAACATCATATATAATAACTTTAAATCCATCCTTTACACATCCCACATATGGCATTAACGAATCACATCACTTTTAGGGGGCGGTAGTCCGCACTTCCTTAAATGAAGATATTGTGTTTACCCATAATGGAAACCATAAAGGTATGCCAAAAATGAAAAATACAGAAGCTTAAAGAAAACATAAACATATTATATATCATATATACAAATATTTACATCATAATGGCCACCCTTGAAGGTGTTAAATGAGTATTCAACAATCGTCGTTTCGGGAGGCAGAATTTCGCCATCCACGGAAACCGTATGTTCTTTAACCATTTGATGTAGTTGTGTGAGAGTTTAGCACAAATAAATATTATAACAACATCCTAGTATATTGAAGATAATGGTGTTGTTACAAAATAAGTAAATAAAAAGAGTTTAGAGGGTTGGAGAAGCAAAATAAAACAAATGAACAAGAGAGAATGAATTACCTTTAAAAGTGTAACTCCCTTTTGATTTGAGCCTAAAGGCTTCCTTTGAAAGGATTCTGCCCAAAGGGAATCCTCTAGGATGAGGATAGGGATGTGGAGAGAGTAATTGGGCAGGGGTTGGCCGATCCAAAGGCTTGAGAAGTGTGTGAAATGGGGTAGAGGTGGGGGCCTTTTATAAGAGGATAGGAGGGGCACTTTTGGAAAGTAAAGAGATATTACTTTATTTGAAAATGTGTTTCGGTTTTAAAAGGTCCCACATTGATATAATTCGTGTATAAGGTGATAGAGGTTCGAAATACACTCATCCAATTGGTTTTGGCCATGTGTAGGTTTTAGATTTTTCATTATCTTTCCATTTTATTTAAATCGTCGAATAATGATGTCATCGCTGCATCATTATTATGTCATATATAATTTAATTTATTTAATGTCTAAAAATTATAAAACAAATACTATGATGTAGGAAATCTTTTTATCTTTCCAATTACTATTTATAATCAAAAATATGATCTTTATAACCCCATGTAAAAATTGTTTTAGTAAAACATATCATGTTTGTGTCATTTTTACTTTTACATTAAATAAAAATATATTAATGTCATTTTCCAACTAAAGTGGCTCCATGGGGTCCCCAAGTTGGCCCATGGCTTGTCTTGGTCGGCCATGACTCACCCAATAGGTGTAGGACAAGTGTCATGGTGTTTTCACATTCTTATAATATCATTTTTACCTTAAACTACAATAATTACCTCTAATCGCGATTAATGAAAAAAAGTTACTATTCACCAAAAAATTATTTTGATCTCATTGAACAACATTTTACTTCTTAATGACAACCATGTATGTCGGATTTTCAAAATTCAATACACATTAGTGGTAAACTTTCATTTAACTGAAAAATCAGTATGCTTGATTACCACTTAGTGGTTTCACTATTCATCAAAAATTCATGTTTTTCAAAAAATTACCAAAAATTCACCGTAAGATATATTTGATATTCTGAATTCAAAAATGAATTCCATTTTAAAAAATTAAAAACATATAAGTCAAATTAATAAATTTAATAATTAATTCCCGCTGTCATGACAAATAGCGTGTTTTTGGGAAACAATAAGTATCAAAAGATTGACACCAGTTTAAGTCCAATTTCAAAGTGAAATTGATTCCAATGACCACCATTGGATTAAATGGTAAAAATATTTTCTAATTTCACTTTAAAACCAATTAAAATAATAATCTAGTCATATAAATAATTTAGATTAAAAAGTGGTTTTGAATTAAAAAACAACATTTTACACTATTCATAAAAAAACGAACTTTATCAGAAAGGTACCAAAAAATTACACAAAGTAAATTTTGATGTCCCAATTCTAAAGAAGATTTATATTTGGTCCAAAATAAATTATAAGAGTGATCAAAACTATATTTAATGATGGTTCTCCGTCAAAAGGTGATAAGTGGACCTTTCGTGAAAATTAGGGTATAAATGCAAAAAAATTGAACTCTTTCCGTATTTTAAGCATTTATCTTTTATTGGGTAAATGTAAAAACATTTAAAAACATATCTAATTATATTTTAGTTATTTCTATCCATTCCTGCCAGTACAACGGCTACTTGTTAACTAACATTTAAAATAATATTATTTTATTACTAGTGTGCTACGTAAGTTTCAAAGAAACTCATCGTTGCGTATCGGGTACGCTATCGAACATAGCAACCCCTTTAAAATAAAATTAATATTTAATACGTAAATATTAATAAATATGAAAATTCTTTATTCTTTATTTACCTGGGATGTTACATCCTTCCCCCCTTTTGGGAATTGCGTCCTCGCAATTTTATTCACTTATCAAAATAAGTGGGGGTATTTATCCCTCATATCATTTTCAGATTCCCACGTTGCCTCTTCAATCACATGGGTTTTCCACAAAACCTTTACCTGATGGATCACCTTATTCCGTAACACCTGCTCCCTGTGGTCAAAAATCTGGACCGGTTGTTCCTCATAAGATAGGTTCTCTTCCAGCTGAACTACCTCTGGACTCAAAATATTAAATGGATCTGGCATATACTTTCTCAACATCGAAACGTGGAAAACATTGTATACCTGAGATAAACTCGGAGGTAAAGACACTCGGTATGCAACTGATCCAACTCTTCTCTAAAATTTCGTATGGTCCAATAAACCTTGGACTCAACTTTCCTTTCTTACGAAATCTCATCACACTTTTCCAAGGAGAAACCTTGAGAAAAACACGATCACCTACCTCGAAAGATAGATCCTTCCTCCAGTTATCCGCATAACTCTTCTGCCTGCTCTGAGCTGTTCTCATGTGCTTCTGAATCAGCTGAACTTTTTCTGCCAACTCTTCTACCAATTCTCGTCCCATTAACTTCCTTTCACCAACATCATCCCAGAAAGCTGGAGTTCGACACCACTTCCCATATAATGCCTGAAATGGTGCCATCTTTATACTGGAATGAAAACTGTTATTATAAGAAAATCCAACCAAAGAAAGATGTTGGTCCCAACTTCCCTGATAATACATATAACAAGCTCGTAGCATATCCTCCAATGTCTGAATTGTTCGTTCTGACTGCCCATCTGATTGAGGATGAAAAGCTGTACTAAAAATTTAATTCAGTACCCAACGACTTCTGAAGGCCTTTCCAAAAGATAGAAGTAAACCTGGGATCACTATCTGATACAATGGAGAGAGGAACTCCATGTAACCAGACTATCTCTTTAAGATACAAACGGGAAAGTTGATCAAGCGAGAAAGTATCTCGTATAGCATGGAAATGAGCAGATTTGGTCAAGCGATCAAGAATAACCCAGATTGCATTATTACCTCGAGATGTCCTCGGTAATCCCACAACAAAGTCCATGGATATGTTTTCCAATTTCCACTCTGGCACTGGTAAAGACTGAAGCATCCCTGCCGCTCTACTTTAACCTATTGACATGTCAAACACTTCATAGTAAAATCAGCAATGTCTCTTTTCATTCCATCCCACCAGTAATACTCTCACAGACCTCTATACATCTTAGTACTGCCAGGATGAAAAAACAACTCATTCTTCAACTGTGAATCACAAGGCACACATAACCTCTTCCCAAACCTCAAAACACAAACACAAACTTATCCAAGAACTCATGGAAAATTTTATTCATAAGGTCCATGAATACAGTAGGTGCATCGGTTAACCCAAAAGGCATAACTAAAAATTCAAAATGACCATATCTAGTACGGAACGCAGTCTTCGGAACGTCTGCTTATTTTACTTTCAACTGATGATACCCCGACCTCAAGTCAATCTTCGAAAAATACTGAGCTCCCTGGAGCTGATACCACTTCATTCGATGGCCCAACATCTGCTGAAGTTGTTGCAAAGGATTTCACCACCCCTTTCTGCTTGTAGTCTAACTGCTTCCCATCACTCAAGCTCTTTGTCAGACACTCATTTGCATAGTGACCCATCTCATTGCACTTATAACATCTTACCATTGGCTTTTCATTTCCTACTTGATCATCTTCCTTATAGTTACGAGCAATATGACCAGACTTACCACACCTAAAGCACTTACCAGACTTGGATAAACATTCTCCAGGATGCATTTTACCACACTTCTCACAGGATGGATATTTGGTTTTCTTTACTCCTTGCTTCTTTGATGAATTCTTCCCCTTTTCCTGCCAACTAGACCTCTTATTCTGTTGTTTGTCATAGAACACCTGATCATCGGCAAACTCCATTTCTACCTTCTCCGCACATCGGACAAGTTTTTCATAACTTTTGAACTCACGAGAAGCTAAAGCCCTTCGATATTTTGGCTTTAATCCTGAGTAAAAACTATTGATTTTACTATCAAGATCTCGTATGAAGTTTGGAGCATACCTTTCCAATCGAGTGAACTTTTCTTCATAAGCATCCACTGAGTCTTCCTCTTGCCTCAATTCCAAGAATTGCTTTTCCATCCTAAGTCGAACAGCCTTATGAAAATACTTCTCCAGAAACATACCTTTGAATTCATCCCAGTTAAGATCCTCAATCTCATCACTATCCCTTATATTTTTCACCATCGACCACCACTGATCAGATTCACCTTCAAAACGGTAAACAGCAAGACTAACCTTTTGATGTTCTGAACACCCCAGGACATCAAAAATCTTCTCCAGTGCTTTAATCCACCCTTCAGCTTGCACAGGGTCAGATGATCCTCTGAATGATGGGGGATGTTGCCTCATGACGTGTTCCTCCACTGACATGTTCCTCTGTGGTTGATCTGGCTGATCTCGTGCATGTATACCACCACCATTTATAGCCTGAGTCAACTGTGCCATCACTGCAACAAACTGTTCAGTTCCGATTCCGACCATCTCAGGTTGCTGATTTGGAAGGTTATCTTTCTCCTGATGTCGTCCCAACATAGCTGCTTTGTTTCCTCTGCGGAAAACCATTCTGAACACAGAAATATCTTAGTCGAAGCAACATGGTAATCCGTAAATTCTATATCATTTCAATCATATTATAATTTAACACTTTTCTAACTCCTAAAGTTGTCTAAACCGACCTTTGATACCAACTATAAGGCCCCAGCCTTAAACCTTACTTAATATTGAATTAAATGAATAATTCAAATTGAGGATCTATTCAGGTTTAGAGTTTTAGAGAATTAGAACATAACTATTACATCTTAAAAGATTACAAAGTAGAAACTTCTACTAAGTCTCCATAAAATAAAAACTCTTAAAAAGAAATATGTCTAGATTCCATGTTTTAGATAGCATGAAATTCCCTTGATCCCATCCTTGAACCTATTCCACATTAAGTCCTATGAAAAACATTTCAAAAAAACATGGGGTGAGCATAAGAAGCTCAGTAAGGGATACACAAAGAATGAAAATTTTTAGTTCATCAAAACAACAAGTAAACCATGTATACTTTATCAAAGTAATACTTTTCACCTTTATGAAGTAATAAAAACTCTTCACTGAATAAAGTATCATTACATACCTTTTTGTAACCAAAGGATTACCATATAACCCATATAGAGAACACATAACATATATAATGGTAACTTGGGACATAAACATACTTAAGTGGAGTAACCATACGGTCGACTTCCACACATATCACTTAATGGAATAGCCATACGGCCAATTTCCATACATACTTAATGGAATAGCCATACGGCCGACTTCCATACCCAATGCATTGGAGGTTATAACGTAACCACCCGTCTTGGTATTCACGGCACCACCCGTCATATGGTTTATAACGTAACCACCCGTTAAAATGTCCAAGTACCAATATAAAATCATAAAACATAAAACCAATATAAAGGAATGATAACATTTCCACATTTCAATCACAATATATCATAAATATATTGACATAAGAGAATCCTTTATCAGAACCATTTTCAATACAAAAATACATAAAAGAGTATATGGTATTTATTTTATTCTAAAAACATTACTGCTTGTTGAGAAGGCCAAAGACCAAATAATACTCACGGCGGCGGAAAAAGGTCGTTGTCACCGCATACGTTAAAAAACATTCCTTTTTGTCGTTTAGTAAAACGCTTCGTAGAAAAAGATTACTTTTGTATAAAAGTAAAAGTCAAAGGGGTTTATACACCGTATAAAATAAAGTTGTGTATAAAACGAAATATGCCTCAATGAAAGGAGATTGAGACGAAGTCCCTTACCTTGGGTCCGACTTGACTCGATCGTTCTTTAACATCCTGAATAATAAACTTGAGTTAATTTATACCTGATTAAGAACCTTTTTAAAGTTCATTATTCTTTTTATATCACTTATTGCCATGTTATAAACATTATGTAACCATTTAAGTTAATAATGTTTGTTTTGTCAATATTTGGTTCTTAAGTCGAAAGTTGACTTCTTACAATTACATGTTGTTCATGTGGTCAAAAGTTCTTTATATCCAGAATGAAATTCCCGATTTGGATATAATATGTATCATATATATACAGAATATACATGTATTTATAATATTACATAATCATTTAGAGGTAATAAATGAAATGCACCGTTCATGGAGACGGTAAGCCGTACGTACGCATGAACGCTACTTTCATTTCTTTGTCATATTAATGGAATTAAAACTAAATGGGAGGTATGTATATTTTAATTCCAGAATTATATTCATCATTTAGATATATCATTAATTATATATATCCATTATATACATGTAATTTTAATAGTACATTACATTTGTGGATAAGAAATGAAATGCACCGTTCATGGAGACGGTAAGCCGTACGTACGCATGAACGCTACTTTCATTTCTATCTCATACTTTAATGGAAAGAAATAATAATGATATATAGGTATATTATAATTCCAGTATAACATCATATATAATAACTTTAAATCCATCCTTTACATGTCCCACATATGGCATTAACGAATCACATCACTTTTAGGGGGCGGTAGTCCGCACTTCCTTAAATGAAGATATTGTGTTTACCCATAATGGAAACCATAAATGTATGCCAAAAATGAAAAATACAGAAGCTTAAAGAAAACATAAACATATTATATATAATATATAAAAATAGTGACATCATAATGGCCACCCTTGAAGGTGTTAAATGAGTATTGAACAATCATCGTTTCGGGAGGCAGAATTTCGCCATCCACGGAAACCGTATGTTCTTTAACCATTTGATGTAGTTGTGTGAGAGTGTAGCTCAAATGAATATTATAACAACATCCTAGTATATTGAAGATACTGGTGTTGTTACAAAATAAGTAAATAAAAAGAGTTTATAGGGTTGGAGAAGCAAAATAAAACAAATGAACAAGAGAGAATGAATTACCTTTAAAAGTGTAACTCCCTTTTGATTTGAGCCTAAAGGCTTCCTTTGAAAGGATTCTTCCCAAAGGGAATCCTATAGGATGAGGATAGGGATGTGGAGAGAGTAATTGGGCAGGGGTTGGCCGAGCCAAAGGCTTGAGAAGTGTGTGAAATGGGGTAGAGGTGGGGGCCTTTTATAAGAGGAGAGGAGGGGCACTTTTGGAAAGTAAAGAGATATTACTTTATTTGAAAATGTGTTTCGGTTTTGAAAGGTCCCACATTGCTATAATTCGTGGATAAGGTGATAAAGGTTCGAAATACACTCATCCAATTGGTTTTGGCCATGTGTAGGTTTTAGATTTTTCATTATCTTTCCATTTTATTTAAATCTTCAAATAATGATGTCATCGCTGCATCATTATTATGTCATATATAATTTAACTTATTTAATTTATAAAAATTATAAAAAAATACTATGATGTAGGAAATCATTTTAGCTTTCCAATGACTATTTATAATCAAAAATATGATCTTTATAACCCCATGTAAAAATTGTTTTAGTAAAACATATCATGTTTGTGTCATTTTTACTTTTACATTAAATAAAAATATATTAATGTCATTTTCCAACTAATGTGGCTCCATGGGGTCCCCAAGTTTTCTCATGGCTTGTCTTGGTCGGCCATGACTCACCCAATAGGTGTAGGACAAATGTCATGGTGTTTTCACATTCTTAAAATATCATTTTTACCTTAAACTACACTAATTACCTCTAATAGCGATTAATCAAAAAAGTTACTATTCACCAAAAAATTATTTTAATCTCATTGAACAACATTTTACTTCTTAATGACAACCATGTATGTCGGATTTTCAAAATTCAATACACATTAGTGGTAAACTTTCATTTAACTGAAAAATCAGTTTGCTTGATTACCACTTAGTGGTTTCACTATTCATCAAAAATTCATGTTTTTCAAAAAATTACCAAAAATTCACCCTAAGATATATTTTATATTCTGAATTCAAAAATGAAGTCCATTTTAAAAAATTCAAAACATATAAGTCAAATTAATAAATTTAATAATTAATTCCCGTTGTCATGACAAATAGCGTGTTTTTGTGAAACAATAAGTATCAAATGATTGACACCAGTTTAAGTCCAATTTCAAAGTGAAATTGATTCCAATGACCACCATTTGATTAACTGGTAAAAATATTTTCTAATTTCACTTTAAATCGAATTAAAATAATAATCTAATCATATAAATAATTTATATTAAAAAGTGGTTTTGAATTAAAATACAACATTTTACACTATTCATAAAAAATGAACTTTATCAGAAAGGTACCAAAAAATTACACAAAGTAAATTTTGATGTCCTGATTCTAAAGAATAGTTATATTTGGTCCAAAATAAAGTATAAGAGTGATCAAAACTATATTTAATGACGGTTCTCCGTCAAAAGGTGATAAGTGGACCTTTCGTGAAAATTAGGGTATAAATGCCTAAAATTGAATTCTTTCCATATTTTAAGCCATTATCTTTTATTGGGTAAATGTAAAAACATTTAAAAACATATCTAATCATATTTTAGTTATTTCTATCCATTCCTGCCAGTACAACGGCTACTTGTTAACTAACATTTAAAAAAATATTATTTTATTACTAGTGTGCTACGTAAGTTTCAAAGAAACTCATCGTTGCGTATCGGGTACGCTATCGAACATAGCAACCCCTTTAAAATAAAATTAATATTTAATTCGTAAATATTAATAAATATGAAAATTCTTTATTCTTTATTTACCTGGGATGTTACATCCTTCCCCCCTTTTGGGAATTGCATCCTCGCAATTTTATTCACTTATCAAAATAAGTGGGGGTATTTATCCGTCATAGCATTTTCAGATTCCCACGTTGCCTCTTCAATCACATGGTTTTTCCACAAAACCTTTACCTGATGGATCACCTTATTCCGTAACACCTGCTCCATGTGGTCAAGAATCTGGACCGGTTGTTCCTCATAAGATAGGTTCTCTTCCAGCTGAACTACCTCTGGACTCAAAACATGAAATGGATCTGGCATATACTTTCTCAACATCGAAACATGAAAAAAATTGTGTACCTGAGATAAACTCGGATGTAAAGCCACTCGGTATGCTACTGATCCAACTCTTTCCAGAATTTCGTATGGTCCAATAAACCTTGGACTCAACTTTCCTTTCTTACCAAATCTCATCACACTTTTCCAAGGAGAAACCTTGAGAAAAACATGATCACCTACCTCGAAAGATAGATCCTTCCTCCAGTTATCCGCATAACTCTTCTGCCTGCTCTGAGCTGTTCTCATGTGCTTCTAAATCAGCTGAACGTTTTCTGCCAACTCTTCTACCAATTCTCATCCCATCAACTTCCTTTCACCAACTTCATCCCAGAAAGCTGGAGTTCGACACCGCTTCCTATATAATGCCTGAAATGGTTCCATCTGTATACTGGAATGAAAACTGTTATTATAAGAAAATTCAACCAAAGAAAGATGTTGGTCCCAACTTCCCTGATAATCCATAGAACAAGCTCGTAGCATATCCTCCAATGTCTGAATTGTTCGTTCTGAATTCCCATCTGATTGAGGATGAAAAGCTGTACTAAAAATTTAATTCAGTACCCAACGACTTCTGAAGGCCTTTCCAAAAGTTAGAAGTAAACCTGGGATCACTATCCGATACAATGGAGAGAGGAACTCCATGTAACCTGACTATCTCTTTAGGATACAAACGGGAAAGTTTATCAAGAGAGAAAGTATCTCGTATAGCAAGGAAATGAGCAGATTTGGTCAAGCGATCAACAATAACCCAGATTGCATTATTACCTCGAGATGTCCTTGGTAATCCCACAACAAAGTCCATGGATATGTTTTCCCATTTCCACTCTGGCACTGGTAAAGGCTGAAGCATCCCTGCCGCTCTGCTTTAACCTGTTGACATGTCAAACACTTCATAGTAAAATCAGCAATGTCTCTTTTCATTCCATCCCACCAGTAATACTCTCACAGACCTCTATACATCTTAGTACTGCCAGGATGAAAAAACAACTCATTCTTCAACTGTGAATCACAAGGCACACATAACCTTTTCCCAAACCTCAAAACACAAACACAAACCTATCCAAGAACTCATGGAAAATTTTATTCATAAGGTCCATGAATACAGTAGGTGCATCGGATAACCCAAAAGGCATAACTAAAAATTCAAAATGACCATATCTAGAACGGAACGCAGTCTTCGGAACGTCTGCTTATTTTACTTTCAACTGATGATACCCCGACCTCAAGTCAATATTCGAAAAATACTGAGCTCCCTGGAGCTGATACCACTTCATTCGATGGCCCAACATCTGCTGAAGTTGTTGCAAAGGATTTCACCACCCCTTTCTGCATGTAGTCTAACTGCTTCCCATCACTCAAGCTCTTTGTCAGACACTCATTTGCATAGTGACCCATCTCATTGCACTTATAACATCTTACCGTTGGCTTTTCATTTCCTGCTTGATCATCTTCCTTATAGTTACGAGCAATATGACCAGACTTACCACACATAATGAACTTACCAGACTTGGATAAACATTCTCCAGGATGCATTTTACCACACTTCTCACAGGATGGATATTTGGTTTTCTTACCTCCTTGCTTCTTTGATGAATTCTTCCCCTTTTCCTGCCAACTAGACCACTTATTCTGTTGTTTTTCATAGAACACCTTATCATCGGCAAACTCCATTTCTACCTTCTCCGCACATCGAACAAGTTTTTCATAACTTTCGAACTCACAAGAAGCTAAATCCCTTCGATATTTTGGCTTTAATCCTGAGTAAAAACGATTGATTTTACTATCAAGATCTCGTATGAAGTTTGGAGCATACCTTGCCAATCGAGTGAACTTTTCTTCATAAGTAGCCACTGAGTCTTCCTCTTGCCTCAATTCCAAGAATTGCTTTTCCATCCTAAGTCGAACAGCCTTAGGAGAATACTTCTCAAGAAACATCCCTTTGAATTCATCCCAGTGAAGATCCTCAATCTCATCACTATCCCTTATATTTTTCACCATCAACCACCACTGATCTGCTTCACCTTCAAAATGGTAAACAGCAAGACTAACCTTTTGATGTTCTGAACACCCCATGACATCAAAAACCTTCTCCAGTGCTTTAATCCACCCTTCACCTTGCACAGGGTCAGATGATCCTCTGAATGATGGGGGATGTTGCCTCATGAAGTGTTCCACCACTGACATGTTCCACTGTGGTTGATCTGGCTGATCTCGTGCATGTATACCACCACCATTTATAGCCTGAGTCAACTGTGCCATCACTGCAACAAACTGTTCAGTTCCGATTCCGACCATCTCAGGTTGCTGATTTGGAAGGTTATATTTCTCCTTATGTCGTCCCAACATTACTGCTTTGTTTCCTCTGCGGAAAACCATTCTGAACACAGAAATATCTTAGGCGAAGCAACATGGTAATCCGTAAATGCTATATCATTTCAATCATATTATAATTTAACACTTTTCTAACTCCTAAAGTTGTCTAAACCGACCTTTGATACCAACTATAAGGCCCCGGCCTTAAACCTTACTTAATATTGAATTAAATGAATAATTCACATTGAGTATCTTTTCAGGTTTAGAGTTTTAGAGAATTAGAACATAACTATTACGTCTTAAAAGATTACAAAGTAGACACTTCTACTAAGTCTCCATAAAATAAAAACTCTTAAAAAGAAATATGTCTAGATTCCATGTTTTAGATAGCATGAAATTCCCTTGATCCCATCCTTGACCCTATTCCACATTAAGTCCTGTGAAAAACATTTCAAAAAAACATGGGGTGAGCATAAGAAACTCAGTAAGGGATACACAAAGAATGAAAATTTTTAGTTTATCAAAACAACAAGTAAACCATGTATACTTTATCAAAGTAATACTTTTCACCTTTATGAAGTAATAAAAACTCTTCACTGAATAAAGTATCATTAATTACCTTTTTGTAACCAAAGGATTACCATAAAACCCATATAAAGAACACATAACATATATAAAGGTAACTTGGGACATAAACATACTTAAGTGGAGTAACCATACGGTCGACTTCCACACATATCACTTAATGGAATAGCCATACGGCCAATTTCCATACATACTTAATGGAATAGCCATACGACCGACTTCCATACCCAATGCATTGGAGGTTATAACGTAACCACTCGTCCTAGTATTCACGGCACCACCCGTCATATGGTTTATAACGTAACCACCCGTTAAAATGTCCAAGTACCAATATAAAATAATAAAACATAAAACCAATATAAAGGAATGATAGCATTTCCACATTTCAATCACAATATATCATAAATATATTGACATAATAGAATCCTTTATCAGAACCATTTTCAATACCAAAATACATAAAAGAGTATATGGTATTTATTTTATTCTAAATACATTAGGGCTTGTTGAGAAAGCCAAAGACCAAATAATACTCGCGGCGGCGGAAAAAGGTCGTTGTCACCGCATACGTTAAAAAACATTCCTTTTTGTCGTTTAGTAAAACGCTTCGTAGAAAAATATTCCTTTTGTATAAAAGTAAAAGTCAAAGGGGTTTATACACCGTATAAAATAAAGTTGTGTATAAAACGAAATATTCCTCAATGAAAGGAGATTGAGACGAAGTCCCTTACCTTGGTTCCGACTTGACTCGATCGTTCTTTAACGTCCTGAATAATAAACTTGAGTTAATTTATACCTGATTAAGAACCTTTTTAAAGTTAATTATTTTTTTATATCACTTATTGCCATGTTATAACCATTATGTAACCATTTAAGTTAATAATGTTTGTTTAGTCAATATTTGGTTCTTAAGTCGAAAGTTGACTTCTTACAATTACATGTTGTTCATGTGGTCAAAAGTACTTTATATCCAGAATGAAATTCCCGATTTGGATATAATATGTATCATATATATCCAGAATATACATGTATTTATAATATTACATAATCATTTAGAGGTAAGAAATGAAATCCACCGTTCATGGAGACGGTAAGCCGTACGTACGCATGAACGCTACTTTCATTTCTTTGTCATATTAATCGAATTAAAACTAAATGGGAGGTATGTATATTTTAGTTCCAGAATTATATTCATCATTTAGATATATCATTAATTATATATATCCATTATATACATGTAATTTTAATAGTACATTACATTTGTGGATAAGAAATGAAATGCACCGTTCATGGAGACGGTAAGCCGTACGTACGCATGAACGCTACTTTCATTTCTATCTCATACTTTAATGGAAAGAAATAATAATGATATAGAGGTATATTATAATTCCAGTATAACATCATATATAATAACTTTAAATCCATCCTTTACATGTCCCACATATGGCATTAACGAATCACATCACTTTTAGGGGGCGGTAGTCCGCACTTCCTTAAATGAAGATATCGTGTTTACCCATAATGGAAACTATAAAGTTATGCCAAAAATGAAAAATACAGAAGCTTAAAGAAAACATAAACCTATTATATATCATATATAAAAATAGTGACATCATAATGGCCACCCTTGAAGGTGTTAAATGAGTATTGAACAATCATCGTTTCGGGAGGCAGAATTTCGCCATCCACAGAAACTGTATGTTATTTAACCATTTGATGTAGTTGTGTGAGAGTGTAGCTCAAATAAAAATTATAACAACATCCTAGTATATTGAAGATACTGTTGTTGTTACAAAATAAGTAAATAAAAAGATTTTAGAGGGTTGGAGAAGCAAAATAAAACAAATGAACAAGAGAGAATGAATTACCTTTAAAAGTGTAACTCCATTTTGATTTGAGCCTAAAGGCTTCCTTTGAAAGGCTTCTGCCCAAAGGGAATCCTCTAGGATGAGGAGAGGGATGTGGAGAGAGTAATTTGGCAGGGGTTGGCCGAGCCAAAGGCTTGCGAAGTGTGTGAAATGGGGTAGAGGTGGGGGGCTTTTATAAGAGGAGAGGAGGGGCACTTTTGGAAAGTAAAGAGATATTAATTTATTTGAAAATGTGTTTCGGTTTTAAAAGGTACCAAATTGATATAATTCGTGGATAAGGTGATAAAGGTTCGAAATCCACTCATCCAATTGGTTTTGGCCATGTGTAGGTTTTAGATTTTTCATTATCATTCCATTTTATTTAAATCGTCAAATAATGATGTCATCGCTGCATCATTATTATGTCATATATAATTTAATTTATTTAATGTCTAAAAATTATAAAACAAATACTATGATGTAGTAAATATTTTGAGCTTTCCAATGACTATTTATAATCAAAAATATGATCTTTATAACCCCATGTAAAATTTTTTTAGTAAAACATATCATGTTTGTGTCATTTTTACTTTTACATTAAATAAAAATATATTAATGTCATTTTCCAACTAAAGTGGCTCCATGGGGTCCCAAAGTTGGCCCATGGCTTTTATTGGTCGGCCATGACTCACCCAATAGTTGTAGGACAAGTGTCATGGTGTTTTCACATTCTTATAATATCATTTTTACCTTAAACTAAACTAATTACCTCTAATCGCGATTAATGAAAAAAAGTTACTATTCACCAAAAAATTATTTTAATCTCATTGAACCACATTTTACTTCTTAATGACAACCATGTATGTCGGATTTTCAAAATTCAATACACATTAGTGGTAAACATTCATTTAACTGAAAAATCAGTTTGCTTGATTACCACTTAGTGGTTTCACTATTCATCAAAAATTGAAGTTTTTCAGAAAATTACCAAAAATTCACCCTAAGATATATTTGATATTCCGAATTCAAAAATGAAGTCCATTTTACAAAATTCAAAACATATAAGTCAAATTAATAAATTTAATAATTAATTCCCGCTGTCATGACAAATAGCGTGTTTTTGTGAAACAATAAGTATCAAAACATTGACACCAGTTTAAGTCCAATTTCAATGTGAAATTGATTCCAATGACCACCATTGGATTAACTGGTAAAAATATTTTCTAATTTCACTTTAAAACCAATTAAAATAATAATCTAATCATATAAATAATTTAGATTAAAAAGTGGTTTTGAATTAAAATACAACATTTTACACTATTCATAAAAAATGAACTTTATCAAAAAGGTACCATAAAATTACACAAAGTAAATTTTGATGTCCCGATTCTAAAGAAGAGTTATATTTGGTCCAAAATAAAGTATAAGAGTGATCAAAACTATATTTAATGACGGTTCTCTGTCAAAAGGTGATAAGTTGACCTTTCGTGAAAATTAGGGTATAAATGCCTAAAATTGAACTCTTTCCGTATTTTAAGCCTTTATCTTTTATTGTGTAAATGTAAAAACATTTAAAAACATATCTAATCATATTTTAGTTATTTCTGTCCATTCCCGCCAGTACAACGGCTACTTGTTATCTAACATTTAAAATAATATTATTTTATTACTAGTGTGCTACGTAAGTTTCAAAGAAACTCATCGTTGCGTATCGGGTATGCTATCGAACATAGCAACCCCTTTAAAATAAAATTAATATTTAATTCGTAAATATTAATAGATATGAAAATTCTTTATTCTTTATTTACCTGGGATGTTACAGCTATTTTCACAGACATCGAATTTACAGCCCATGTATCCAAAAATGACACTCAAATCAAAGGTTTTGACCATATTAATTTTTCCTTTTCTTGTATATTGATGTTCCCATGAATGGATTGTTTTTTTTTCAATAGGTGTATCCATTTTTTTGTGGAAAAGTAGTTGATATGTGTCTAATAAAGGGATTTGGTGATTCTTTTCAGATTGTTATGGATTCGTATTTATTGGACTCATAAGGGTGACTTGGTAATGTATTATATACTTGATAAGAAAAAATTCTTATAAATAGAGAAATAAAGTATTTTTTTGAAGAACATATACTAACATATTGAAGTAATATTAATTTTTTATTATTTATGTGCTAATATTCATGTCTCTAGAAGTGTTGATGGATAAAGGTATACTAAAAACAACATGGTTTAAGAAAATGGTCCATGAATTGGGAAAATATTCACTTTTTATAGGGAAGAAAAATAGGCATTAAAAAATACACTTATTTACCAAATCTAATGAAAAAAATATCAATATGTTGGGTAGTTTACTCTGGTAATTATTATTTTCAGCCAATAAGAAATCTAAGGCATCCAAGGTTCCAAGTTGGAGTATTATAATTGAATCCACTAAATTGTTGGTTAAGGTAATACCTATACAATAAGAGATTTGTACAAAAATTTGTATTATGTAAGATAAATTCCTAGAAGGAAAAGGTCATTCTAAATTATTCAACCCTATCACTTCTCTATCATGAAGAAAAATACTGCATCCTTTAGTAAGGTCATAGATGGAGAATAAAAGAGATCTGTGGAAATAGAATCAATTTGACACTATAGGAGAATTATAATTTATGGATTTAGAGGATTATCTATGTCATCAATGAATAGAAAATGAAATGGTA
This sequence comes from Viscum album, assembly GCA_963277665.1. NCBI lineage: Eukaryota > Viridiplantae > Streptophyta > Magnoliopsida > Santalales > Viscaceae > Viscum > Viscum album. The sequence continues at coordinate 1,358,128,424 of OY728162.1, read as the reverse complement.
TGTTGTACAACTCATGGTTAATTTATTGGATCTTACATATATTCTTCTCCTTGATGACTATATAATAGTATTAGAATTTATAGAACTCAATATTGATGACATTATATAGTGAAACCCATATATTTGAATCAAGGATTTGACTTGTAAATGCTTTACTAGCACTCATATCCCAAAAAAATTCTTTTCTTTTTCAATCAGTTATTCATATGGTTGTTGAAATTTAGTTTTATTAGTGGTCCTTGTTGGTTATTCAAGTGAAGGTTCTCACTAAACCGCTTAAAAATAGTCTTTGTAATAAACAAATGAATGTGATTTAGATATAAAATGTGTTTTCTCATAATATTCTATATTCATATCTCTATTTAAATATTTTAAATTATTTAACAAACTGGTCATATAGGTAACGAATTATACACATGATGACACTACCAATCTCATGGAACAATATATAAATGGTTTTGAAATTGAGAAAAATTAATAAGATGAGAACTAATATGTAGGTGACAAACAACCTAATGGTAATAAACATACTATAATTTAGAATTATCCAAAATTTTATCAAAATAGGAATTGTAATTAGGCAAAAAAAATATTAGATCAACATCATGTGATAATGTTAAGAAACTTTATTAAGGACATAAGTAGAGGTAAGAAATTTATAGCTTGATGGAATGTAAATGGAGAAAATATAGACCAATAAAATTACATTTTCATTAGTTTCATTAGGTTTAATACACTAATTTAAATTCATATTGATATATATTTTTATAAAATGTTGTTCATTCATTTATGGAAACTAATTTGGAAGAAATTAGAGTTACATTACAATATTCTTTCTTTATTTTGTTGAAAAATAAAATGATGAAACATTTGTTTACTCTTCATTATCCCTTGAATATTATATTTATTATAAGACTATGGGATGAATTTTTTAATGATTGTTTCTAGAAATAGTTATAGGTAATGTTAAGCACTTCTTACCAAAATATATCTTAGGTATGTCGAGGGGAAAGTCAAAATTGACCCACAAACTTTATATAAAAATATCATAAAACAAGAAACATGGGATGATAATAGTGCTTATAAGGATGAAGAGTAAATTATAGTATATTTTAATAAATATTATTTTATCTAACATTATATATATAAATAAATTGTCTTTAAAATTAATAATTTATGAAACAACAAAGGAGTGAAAAAAAGAAACATCCTCTATCAAAACCATCACCCCCTATCATAAAAAAGGAAAGGGTATGATTCAATTGAATAATATATGGTTTTTATTTTGAATATATTATAAAATTTTGACATGATATAAATAAATAATAAATAATGTTTCATTATTTACATTTATATTAATCAATTAGAATCTCAAGCTATATCTATCTCACATCATGTTATATAGTTTGAGGCTTATGTAAATAAAAAGAGAAAAATAGTAGATGAAAACACATAGATAGCATGATAATCAATTTTAAGTATGACATAATATAAATTTAATATACATTAATATAATTTTATATAATAATTTATACTTAGTTTCATATATTTTTATCCAGTTAAAATGTATGATATTTCTTCTACTGTAACTGAAGAAAAAGTAACTCCATTGGATTTAAACAATATATAAAATATGGCCATATTAGAGGTTTAGATTTTTTTAGTTTCACCATGTCTTTTAGGAAAGAAAAATTAAATTCTCATGAAAATAATAAATTAAAAACAAATACGAAGATATTTAAACTCTAGAGGAAACAATAAATAAGTAGAGTAAATTAATGGACCATCTCCTTCGACAAAATTAATGAGAAGAATAAAGACAAAAATAACCCCACTATAATGACATAAACAACCCCAAGTATTCTGGCTAGTCATTATCCTAAAAGGGCTTCCTTACATAAGAAAATAAATTTTTTCACAATAGTTTATAATAATTGTGAAACAAATAATTATTGATACCTTTATTATATTAAATTATTATAGGATAAAATTGAATTTGTTTTTTAACTATCAACATACACTCATTATGACACCCCAAATATGTGACCATATCAATTACATAACTTATATAAAATATATAATTATATATATTCTCAATTCCATTTAGGTTTAGAGTTATATAGAGTTAGGAAAAAAAATTAACAAACAAAACCCATGCCTTTTTCAACTAAAATACATTTTTTCTACTATATAAGTTACTGCTTAATCTATAAAAATTCTTCAACATATCCCTCAAATTATATACACATTATTATCTTCATGACACATCATACATATTAGTGTTCTTCATTATTTGGGGAAATAGAAATATAATAAAGGGGTAAAATAATAAACTCTGTAAGAGATAAAAAATGAAATTAAAACATAAACATGTTGAGTTAATAAGGCCCTACTTATGACTTTTCCATTCCTTCATGTAAGGGTAATATTGTTGAGTCATTGAGGTTTCCTTATGACTCTATCATTCCTCTTGTTTTGAAAATCGCAACCACCCTCTTTTAAGGCAAATCTTATTTTACCCCTGTTTTACATCTATAATGAAAATTTCCTCCCCAATGAAATTTATCCTTGCCTAGATTTCATTGTTCATATCATAAATTTTCTATGTATAAAACTTGGATTGAATCGAAAAACCTTGAAATCATATAATACGTAGATATGAGGTATTTTATTTAAGACTCCAAATTTTGGAGATGAACTCTCATGAAGTTCAACTCCAAATTATGGATACTAACTCTCATGAAGTTCAACTCCGAATTCTAGATATGAACTCTCATGAAGTTGAACTCTGAATTTTTGATACGAACTCTAATGTAGTTCGACTCCAAATTATGATTATGAACTTAAGTAAAGTTTGATTATAAATTCTGATTACGAATTATAGTAACGAACTTCTCTAAGTTATGACTCTGAGTTATCTCAATTCAAACTCCAAACTCTGATGATTTTTGACTCCAAATTCTCATGAACTTTGACTCTGAACTTTGTAAGTTCTTGTTCCGAATTCTTGTGGTTCCAGAATCCAAATTTCATTGAAATTCTGACTCCATATTTCTAAAGAATTTTTGTTCTGAATTCCTAAAAAGCAGAATGCAAATATATTAGTACTACAGACTCTGTATTCAATTTTTTTTTAAACTCCTAACATTCATTTACCTCCATTCCAAATATCAGTTTTTAGTAATGATTACACTTTTTCTATTACAAAACAATTTCGTACTTTCAGTTACTCACTAACCATTTTATAGTGAAACGTGTACAGTTCCCTTCGAAATTCAAGGATGAATATGACCTTTGGAGGAGGGAGCCGACCGTTGGAGCTACACTTATAAATAAGAGTTTATTTGAAAAATCTGAAAATAGTTCTATGACTTTAGAGACCACAGGTTGTTGAAGTGATTTCTAGAGAGAGACTTTCACTGCCTTGTGCGTACTAAACTTCTTGTTCAGTGTTTTTCTTCATGCGACTCTAATTGTTGATGTGTACAATAAAGGGCTTCATGGGATAGGAAGACAGAGGATTCAATACCTTGAAGTTGAGGGCTTCCATGCTGAAGAAGGCAGAGGTTCCGACTACATGATAGTTCTGGTCTTGCAGGGATAGCAAGACAGACTCCAATATTAGTATCTTGGGCTTACCCTGGTGTGGGTAAGATAGACTTTATTGAATGTATAAATCAAGGGACCTTTATCCAAGGATGTTGGATACCCTTCTCTTTGGGTTAAAAGACTTAATATTGCTTCTGGTTTTTGTTACATGTTTTTTCGCTGCAATTTGTATTGTTGAGGAAAGTATACCGTCTTATACTTCCTCGCTCTTGTACTCTGATTTAGTTAGATTCTCTACACCTTTAGGTAGAATCTTCATCTTTATGAACTTTAGTTATGTTCCTTTTTCGGAATAACTTTTCTAAAATCTATCAAGTGTTTAGAACTCATAAAGGTCTTCTGAATTATCCTGTTTAACCATGTTAAACATAACCATCATTAAAATTTCCAAAAGAATTTTTAAAATATACAATTTACCCCCCCCCCCCCTCTTGTATATGAGAATATCATTCTTATATAGATCCTACAATTGGTATTATTGAGTATATCATACCCACATACCATCTCAACAATTGGTATCAGAGGTTAGAAACCTCAAACCCTGGACCAATTCAACAATTTGTATTAGAGCTATCAGTATATTCTAAATTAATATTATGATTATATTTAGAAGTGAATTCTTAGAATAGCAATTTTTCGGAATTGAATTTTCTGGATTCATATTTTTCGGAATCTACTTTTCAGACTCATAGTTCGGACTCACTTTTTTTAAAGATACTTTTCTTCTATATTTTTATTTCTTAGATTATTTTCCTTGTTTTGAAACATTTTCTACAATTAGTTTTTTTGTGGAATGACATTTTCTTAAAGATGGTAGGAATCAATGTTGGTTCCATAGAAAATCTCAATCCAACCAGACCACCTATCATTGATGGCAATTATTACGAATATTAGAGAGATCATATGAAGACTTTCATTTTCAACACTGGTGTTGAAAATTTCATTATGCTTACTGGTGGATACAAGATTCCTAGTAAAGAAGTAAGTGCCTTTACAAATCAAGAAAAGCATGTATATCAACTGAATTATAAGGTACACAATACTTTACTTTGTTCAATAACTAGAAATATATATAGCCAAATTTCATCCTGTGAAGCAGAAAATTCTATATGGAAGAAACCCAAAGTTACTCACTTTGGAACATCCTATGTAATTGAGACTATAAGATCCCTTATTATAGTTGAATATCATGGGTTTAGTTTTCCTTATGGTGAACCCATATGTAATTTACAACAGAGATTCATGACTATTTTGAATTTCTTACAATCAATGGGTGAGAAAGGATTAGGTGATGAAGCTATTATTGGTAAGATTATTGACATCATGCCGAATGAGTGGGAATCTAAAAGAACTGCAATTGATGAGATTTGAAAGGTTACTCATATTAACCTTGATGAGGTGTTTGGAACTCTTCTTCAGCAAGAAACTAGAATGAATAGATATGCTGATATTGTGAAGAAAAAGAATGGAAATGGCAGTGTAGCCTTTACTACTACTACCAATCATATGAAAGCCAAGACCCCTAAGACAGTTACTAGATCTAAATCTATGTACGTTGTTATCCATTTTGAATCTAGTGAAAGTGAATCATTTGAAAATGAATTAGAAGATCTTGCTCGAACAATGAACAAGATTGCTGGACAGAGGAACATTCAATCCAGATATAAGAAGAAAGAAATGAAAGAAAAGAAAGATTCAAATGTTACATGATATGAATGTAATAGATCTGGACACATAAGACCTGATTTCCCTATGCTCAATAGAAAAATAGATAATGGAATTTAATTCTGAGAAAAATAGAAAAAAGTATTACAAGTCTAAAGCTAAGAAAGTGTTGAAAGCTAATGACAGCTAGAGTGCCAATGGTGGAGACTCTTCAGATGAATCTTCAGATTATGAATCTTCTAGATAGTTGAATCTTGGTCTAATAGCCATGCTACCTATTGATAATCATTTCTTAATTTATAAGGTACACAATGTTGAATCAAAGACCAATTTTTATTTGAATACTAATGATAATAAATATTATATCTCTTTGGATGAAAAATCATCTTCTGATGAAGATAATACTTTACCTTCCAATGAAGAAGTTTCTAGGTTTTCCAAACTCCATGAGAATGAGAATTCAAAACTCATGTAAAAACTTGACATGGAAAATTCTAGGATTACTATTATTACTAAGGAAATATCATATATTTATAACGATCTTGATAAGAAAAATGATGATTTGAAAAGTATTTCAAAAAATCATGAGGAAGTATGTTCTGAGAAGAATAAACAATCTAAAGATCTAGAAAACATAATTTCTAAGAAAAATGTTTTCGAGCCTAGCCCTAGTTCAAAATCAAATAATTTTTAAGACAAGAACTTAGTTATAAAACTCAAATCCAAAATATTTTCCTTGAGGAAGTGTTTGTCAAACTTCTCCCTAGGTAAAGAAAATTTTGATAAAATGTATTCAAAATTCCGACCTCGATGAAATATACTTCTGGTTTTGTTTATACTAGTGGTAAACCAATTTTTAGTAACAACTAGTTTGTTCCTCAATGTGCCCCATTCTGCACAATGTGTCAATGTGGTGGTCATTGGGCAAAGAATTTTTCTCTAAACAAAACCCAATTTTTTGGATTTCATAAGACATATTTTTCTATGAAGATATGGGTACACAAAATTTTACTTTCTAAAATTTTCGGATCCAAGAAAGTCTAGATTCCAAAAACCTGATTTTTTTCTTATTTTCATGAAAATAGGGAATGTACCAATAGGAATACATGGTACATGGATAGTGGATGTTCCCTGCATATGACTAGTAACAAAAACTATTTTGAAAATATTTTCAAGACGAAAGGTGGAAAAGTAAAATTCGGAGATAATGTTGAGGGTGAAATTATTGGTATAGGTAATATTGTTATTCTTGAAAAAACATTGATTTCAAATGTTTTATTTTCTAAGGGTCTTAAGCACAAACTCATCAGTATAATCCAATTATGTGATGAAGGCTACCTTGTATATTTTACTAATGATAAGTGGTTAGTACATAATTTCAAGGAAGTGTATATTCTTTCTTCCCATAGGCAAAAGAATTTTTACACACTAAACATAGAAGACCTTAGGATCCAAGACTTACCTTACCCTAGTTCAATGGAAGATCATTCTTGGTTATGGCATAGATGGTCAGGATACTGTAGCCTTAGGAACTTATGCAAACTTTCTAAGAAAGGACTGGTTAAGGATCTACTAGAGCTTAGATTTGATTCTTCAAAATTCAGTGAACCTTATCAATATGGAAAGAAACATAAATCAAGTTTTAAATCAATTAGTGAAGTCACAACCACTAATGCATTACAGCTAGTGCATATGGATATTTTTGGTCCTACACAAACTGGAAGTATTAGAGGAAAATATTAGGTATTTTTCTTGGTTTATGATTACACTATATTTACGTGGGTATATTTTCTAGCAAATAAGTGTGAAAGTTTTTCTTATTTCAATAGTTTTAGTGCCCAAGTAAAAAATGATAAAAACCTTCCATTAAAATTTTTTCATAGTGATCGTGCAGGAGAATTTCAAAATTTTGATTTTGAAACTTTTTATAGTAGAAAAGGTATTACTCAAAACATCTCAACACCTAGAACACCTAAACAAAATGGTGGTGTTGAAAGAAGAATTATAATTCTTCAAGAGATAGCTAGAACCATGTTGAGTGAGTATTTTGTAGCCAAACATTTTTGGGATGAAGCTGTATGTACTGCTTGTTATACTATAAATCGAGTTTTGATTAGACTATTTCTTAATAAAACTCTTTATGAGTTATAGAATGGTAGAAAACCTAGACATTCCTACTATAAGGTTTTTGGATGCATGGTATTCATTCTGAATACAAAATATAACATACACAAATTCTCACCAAAATCAAAGGAAGGAATTTTCTTAGGCTACTCCACAACTTCTAAGGCTTATAGAGTTTTCAACAAAAACTCATGTATTTTTGAAGAGTCATTACATGTAAAATTTGATGAATATGATCCCTCTGTTTTTAAACAACCCCAACCTACATCTTCGGATGTGTTTTCAAAAACTGATTATCAACCTTTGATAGAAAATCCTCTTGATAAGGAAAATGTTCAAGAAGATACTTCTTAAACATTATCTTAAAATATTTCCTACCCTATGTTTATGAACTGGTTTTACAAAACCCAATTCAGCAGTTTCTTAAGAATCATCCTAGTGATAGTATCATTGGTGATATAAATCAACTTGTAAGGACTATAAGTTCCTTAATAAATTAAGAAGAACATCTAGCATTCCTTTCCCAATTGGAACCAAAAATCACGGATGAAGCTTGAGGTGATGATAATTGGGTTAAATCCATGAAAGATGAACTAAATGAATTCCAAATGAATAAAGTCTGTACCTTGGTTGAAAGACCTAAGAAAACATCTGTTATTGGTGTAAAATGGGTCTTTAAAAATAAGTGTGATGAAAATGGAGTCATAGATTGGAATAAAGTTAGATTAGTTTCTAAAGGATATAATCAACAAGATGGAATAGACTATGAAGAAACTTATTTTCCAGTAGCTAGACTTGAATCTATTCGTATTTTACTTTCCTTTGCAGCATTCTTCAATTTTAATCTTTTTCAAATGGATGTAAAATGTGCTTTCCTTAATGGTTATGTTCAAGAGAATGTTTTTGTTTAACAACCTCCTGGCTTCGAAGATACAAAATATCCCAATCATGTTTTTATACGTACCAAAGCATTGTATGGCCTTAAACAATCCCCTCAACCTTGGTATAATAGACTTAATGTATTTTTGCTTTAAAATAAAAATGATAAGGGAAATAAATATCCAACCTTTTTTATAAATAAATATAAGAAAAATGTTTTGATTGTTCAAATTTATTTTGATGACATTATATTTGGTTCAAATCAGTATTCTTTTATTGATTCTTTTGCAGATCTAATAAAATCTGAGTTTGAAATGAGTATGATGGGTGAGTTAACATTTTTCCTTGGTTTTCAAATATCTCAAAAACCAGAATGAATATACATATCCCAACTTAAGTATATGAAATATCTTCTTAAAAGGTATGGATATGACAACAGTAAGAGTACAATTACTCCCATTGGTACCTCAATCACACTTGATCTTAATGAAGCTAGAAAACCAGTAGATCAAATATTATATAGAGGTATGATAGGGAGTCTTCTTTACTTGACAGATAGTCGAGCAGACTTAATTTTTTTCAGTATTCTTATGTGCAAGATATCAATCCAATCTTAAGGAATCTCAATTAAAGGTAGTGAAGAGAATTTTTCGCTACTTAAATGGAATATAGATTTAGGACTCTTCTATAAATCTGGAAATTATTTTGTTTTAGAAATTTTTTTGGATGTTGACTTTGGTGCATTTAGAATGGATAGAAAGATTACATTCGGAACTTTTCATTTCATAAGATATTCATTAGTTTTTTGGTCTTGAAAGAAGCAACAATCAATAGCACTTTCCACTGCTGAATCTGAATATGTAGTAGTTGGATGTTGTTGTGATCAAGTGTTATTAATGAAACACAATCTCACATACTATGTCATGAGTTTTACTAAGACTCAAATTTTGTGTGATAACACAAGTGCCATTGCCCTTAGTAAAAACCCTATGCCTCACTCTCATTAAAAACACATAGATATTAGACATAACATTATTAGGGATCACAGACTAAAAGGAGATATCATTCTTCAATTTATTGGAACATAAGATCAACTTGCTGACATTTTCAAAAAATCCTTACCCTTCGATATATTTAAATACATTAAAAGAAGTTAGGAATTATAACCGTAAGGAAAATTTCCTTTCTTAACTTCTTGTTAAATATTTTTCCTTATAGTAATAAATTCCTTTTCATAGGGGGAGTACATATCCTTGTATGTTTTTCAAAAAAATAATAGTTGGTTTTTCAGAATTTTTCATATTGAAGCTTTTAATATTTTTTGTAATGATATTTTTCATATTTTTCATAATGAAGCCTTTTATATTTTGTTTGTATATGGTTGTTCAAAATATTTTCCTAAAGGGAATTATCATAATGTAAATATTCAGAACTGATGTTTTTGTAATGAAATTCTTTGGATTTGAAATTTTCATAATAGAATTTACTGATTTGAAATTTTTGTAATAGAAATTTTTGGATTTGAAATTTTCTTAATGAAAATTCTCAGATTTTAAATTTTCATAATCAAAATTCTCAGTTTCAAAAAAAAACGTGGTGAAGTTTTTTTTCGTATTTAAGTTTGTTTTGGAATCCAAAATCCTTCAATAAGAGCATTCATCAATATGAATAATCGTTCAAGCAATCCGAAAGGTATGATTTTTCCTCAAGTTGTTCGTAAATACCTTTTACTTGCTGCTAACTTCTTTTGTTTTTTAAAATTTTTCAGATTAAAGTTTCCTTAAATATGAATGTTTTCTTTCAAAACCTCAAAATATCGGATTCAACCTAATTTGTCTTTGAGTGTATAATTTAAACCGTAAAATTAGATCTGGAAAATTCTCAACCATTAGATTGGATTTGGAAGTTAAAAGGTCACTTCATCGCCTCTATAAAGGGGACCCTCGAAGGTTGTCCCACATTAGTTTTTAAGCTCTCCCGTCTCAAAGCTCTGCCCCTCTACAAAAAACCTATTCTTAATTCCCCAGAAGTTCTAGATTCCAAATGTCTACAAAAGCTCCTTCTCAGGATGTGTCTACAGTCCAGCTGATTCCAGTGTGGCAAATATATTGGGAAATATTAGTACACCGAAACTTTTTCAAGATGTATGACTCCATTATTTCCAAGAACCTAAAGCTCAATGTGTGGGAAAGTGTAGTTATTTCGAAGACAGTAACCCAAGATGTAGTATATCTGAATCTTCTAATCTTATTCTATGAATCAGTTTTCTTCTTCAAGGAAGAGGGTAGAGAAAAATCCTTGTTCAAGAGTTATGTCAAGACATACAAACTTTCTTTCACCAAGTCTGCAAGCTTGGTGGGGCTGGAATACGAATTTGAAGCTGAATTCGGTTCACATAAGCTGCTAGAGGTTCAAGGATGTTATGTTAAGGCAAAGGCTATAGAATTCATTGGGCTCAAAGATGTCAAGACCGCAAAAATTTCCCATCTGTCTACCAACAACAGTATTCTATAGTTATGGGTGGAAGGCCTTGTTGTACCAAGGAAGGGTGACGAGGACACCCTGATGAAAAGTGACATATATATTCTAAACCATTTAGTAATCCTATGGAAGGTTAATCTCATGAGACATATCCTCATTATAATTGAAAATATCAAAAATGGGAATTTGAGAGCTCATATTATCATTTATCTGGCTTTTCTTTCAAAGATGATAGTTTGGTGCCTAAAATCCTTTAAGATCCCCTGCTGTTCCAAGGAATGAAATTGAAAAGTTATGCTGATAAGTGATGACACTCTGAAGAGTACGAATTTGGGTTTTCAAAGGACTTAGGTGAGTTTTATGATCTACCTAAAGAGGTGGTAGAAGCTATTCTGAAGATTCCTCAGGAAGTCGAACCTTCAAAGAATGCTGGGAAGAAAGTGAAGCTGAAAGAAGTAGAAGAAACAGATAAAACCCCTAAGTAAAAGGAAGTCCAATCCACACCTCCTAAACCAAATAAGAAAAAGGCCTACCCGGATGAGGTGGTAGCAAAGTGGAGAGTGGAAAAGAATAAGAGAATAGTAGGGGAGCCATAGTTTGGTTTGGATCCTGCTGAGGCTAAAGCCTTGAAAAAAAATATGTTGATCAGCTAGAGAAGCAGGCTATAGAGAAGAATCTGAAGAAGAAAATGTTTGAGGCAGAGATTGTTCAATCTCTTTTGAAGGATATAGAAATTGAATCGGATAGCATTCCAGTGCCGAAGTCTTTTTTTTTTGTAGAACAATTTCCTGAGACTCCAGGTAAGAAGACTCCAAAAAATCTCAAAGAGAAGGATGTTTAGAATGAATTGATGGAGAAAGTTAGGGAAGTTGTGGAGGAAGTTCAAAAATCTGAGATGATTGGTGGCTCTGATGATGTAATTAAGAAAGTTGAAAAATATCAAGATAAAGGAACCCCATCTGAGAAGTTGTCAATCCAGACATCTCAAGATGGGTCCTCAAAAATTGCTACACTGGTCGTTGATGAAGAAGAAGTAGAAGAAGAAGAAGTGAACAAATTATCAAAAAAAGAGAGTCATAATCATGAATTTATTCTTCCCAAGGATATTGAAGATGGAGCTCTGAAAGAAAAACCTAATGAAGAAAATATTGTACAGTTATCTGGGAGTGAGCACAAATCTCATGATGAGGAATCCATACTATAAATCAATAGGGGTAAGGAAGTTCTTGTTGACACTCCAACGAAAGACATTCTGAGAAAAATAGAAGCTGGAGGAACCTCAAAGAGTAAGTTGGTAGAGTTTGAGGAAGAACCATCTCAATACAAAATATATGATTCGGAGTCATCTTCCATAAGGCTTGATTTTGTTGTTCATCTCTGAAAAATTTTGTGGATACCATTCTGATTTTCCTATAATTGAGTCTAGATGCTAGATGCCTCCACACTCCATGAATCAGAAATCAGAATCTGTATCTATGGTGATGGAAAGATGTGTTAATATTGAGGAAGACTACAAAAATTTCCTTATCAATATTGAGGCTCAAAGAAAATCCTGCAGAAAAATGACCCTTGGTCAATGAAAATAAATGGAGATTTGGGAGAGCTTGATCAGTTTTAAGAATATGTCAAAGAGGCCTTTGACACCAATGACTCCAAGATCAAGGATCTTACAAACAGTTTTCAAGAAAAGCTATGTCTAGAACGAATTTCTCAGATTTGGGATGTAAAATATCTGAATGGGAAGCTAAGCTATATTTTTCAAATCATGAAAACAGAGAACAAACTCCAGGGAAAGATGTAAGAAAAGATTTTGAAGCAAGATGAATTTCTAAAGGCTCAGGAAGAGGCCACGGAATCTCAAGTAGAGGTCCTAAAGGCTCAGAAAGACTGGATCAAGGAATTAGAAATGTAATCTGAGGAAGATCACAATGAGTTGAAGAAGTTTAAGACCACTGTCAAAATGCTAATACCCAAGGAAAAAGAAACAGAATAGACCACTCCGATTTTTTTTATTTTTCCCTTATACTAATTCTTTCAATCGTAATAGAATTATTGTTGTCTTCTTGGTTTCCTACACAAATATTTCAGGAACTTTATTGTTTTTCCATTCCCTCAAAATATTTTTTAAAATCACAAAGGGGGAGAAGGAAAAAAATTCTAAAAGGGAGAAGAAAAATATCTAAATAAATAAGAACTATCCCTAATTATGGGGGAGTTCTCATTACGAATATTTCTTCATTCCGTTGAAATTTCTCATTCCAGAAATATAGAATATGATCCTTAGATTTCTAAATCCTAAGGGGGAGTTAGTCGTATTCACCATTGTCCATAAATAAAGGGAGATAAGCTTTAATTTCAAAGTATATAAATTTATTCTAAGTCCTTACATTCTTTTTTTGTAAGGATGTTTGTGCTTTCCAAAAAGGGGGAGATTGTTGAGTCAATAAGGCTCTCCTTATGACTCTTCCATTCCTTTATGTAAGGGGAACATTGTTGAGTCATTAAGGTATCCTTATGACTTTATCATTCTTCTTGTTTTGAAAATCACAAACACCTTATTTTAAAGAAAATATTATTTTACCCCTATTTTACTTCTATAAAGAAAATTTCCTTCCCCAAGGAAATTTACCCTTGCCTAGATTTAATTGTTCATATCATAAATTTTCTATGTATAAAACTCGGATTGAAACCAAAAACCTTGGAATCATATAATACATAGATATGAGGTATTATGTTTATGTATTCGAATTCCGGATACTAAATCTCATGATGTTTAACTCCGAATTATGGATACGAACTCTCATGAAGTTAAAATCTGAATTCTGGATAGGAACTATCATGAAGTTAATATCCGAATTCTGGATGCGAACTCTCATGAAGTTCGACACTAAATTCTGATTATGAACCTATGTAAAGTTTGACTATAAATTCTAATTATGAATTCTAGTTACGAACTTCTCTAAGTTATGACTCTGAGTTCTCTGAATTCATACACCGAACTTTGATGAGTTCTGACTCCGAATTCTCATGAACTTTTACTCCAAACTTTGTAATTTCTGGTTCCGAATTCTTGTGAATCCAGAATCCAAATTTCCTTGAAATTCAGACTCGAGAATTCTTCAGAATTCAGGTTCCGAATTCCAACTAAACAGAATCCGAATATCTTAGTACTACAGACTCTGAATTCATTTTTTGCGTAAACACCTACCTTTCATTTACCTCCATTCCTAATACCAGTTTTTAGTAATGCATACACTTGTTCTATTACAAAACGATGTCATAATTTCAGTTACTCACTAATCATTGTTTGAGTGACACATGTATAGGTCTCTCTAAAATTCAAGGATGAATATGACCGTTGGAGGAGTGAGCTGACCGCTGGAGCTACACCTAAAAATAGGGGCTAATTTGAAAAAGCTGAAAACTGTTCCATGACTCTAGAGACCACATGTTATTGAAGTGATTTCTAGAGAGAGACTCTCACTGCCTTGTGCGTACTGAACTCCTTGTTCAGTTTTTTTCTTCATGCGACTACACTTTTTGATGTGTACAATCGAGGGCTTCCGGGGATAAGAAGACAAAGGATGGAACACCTTGAATTTGAGGGCTTCCTTGCTGAGGAAGATAGAGGTGATGACTACCTGATAGTTGAGGGCTTGCTGGGATAGCAAGACAAACTCCGATCTTCATATCGTGGGCTTACCCTGGTGTGGGTAAGACAAACTTTGTTGAAATTATAAATCAAGGGACCTTTATCCAAGGTTGTTGGATACCAATCTCTTTGGGTTAAAAGACATACTATTGTTACTTGTTTTTGTAATACGTTTTTCCACTATAATTTGTATAGTTGGGGAAAGTATACCTTCATATAATTCATCAATCTTGTACTCTGATTTAGTTATATTCTATATGCCTTGAGTTAGAATATTCATATTTATAAAATTTAGTTATGTTCCTTTTTTTGGAATCAATTTTCTGGAATCCAGCAAGTGTTTAGAACTTATAGAGGACTTTTGAATTATCTTATTTAACGTTGTTAAACATAACCATCATTCAAAGTTCTAAAAGAATTTTTAAATGGTACAATTCACCCCCCCCCCCCCTCTTGTATATGAGAATCTCATTCTTATTTCAATCCTAAATTTGGTATTATAGAGTATATCATGCTCACATACCATCTCAACAAACATGAGTACGAATTGGAGTATAACATAAGAATATTAACATAATAACAAAAAGTACATGAGACATAACATGAAATACATGATCCATAACATGGAAATATGGCTTCAAATAAAAGATACCTTTAACCATATCACTAAAGATCATCACATAGGTATTGTAATATAATATTTCTAATGTTATTCACCAAGGTATCCCAAAACCTTGTCAAGGAAGATTGATAAGGTATCATGAACATTTAATCTCCAAATATTAATTCTTTATCCAGTTCATTGTATCAATATTAGGGAACACCATTCATATTTCCAAGGCTTTTAACCATGGTATCATAAAACATTTCCATGTCATGTTTACAAGGTATCATAAATTTGTCATATATAGAGATTAATTTATTATGAATTTCTTTAGAGTGGTATCAATGTTTACCCTTCATATTCCTAACATTATGTGTGAAAAATAAGGAAATCATACATAATTATATAAATTTTTGATCATACCAAGAAGGAAATTGGTTAAATGACAATACACCATGTGAGTATAATACATCCAAAGAAATACGATGGAGGGTATAATAAGATAAAATCATTGGAATGAATAGAGTATATTGACAATGATGGAAATTTTTTTCAATCTCATTGGGTAAATCAATTTGAAAATAAATAGGAAATAAACATTTTTATCTTAAAATCATTATTAAATTATATTATTTTGAAAACAAAATATAAATAAGAAAATAATTTTTTTAATGGAATAGTAAAAATGGAGAAAGGATATGTTCACACATAATAAAACATAAAAATATATTTTAGAAAACTTTTTTAACATTATCGTAAAAAGAATAAGTTACGAATCCATTTCGAAAGTTATTTTCAAAAAGATGAAGTGAAAGATTTTGGAGAATTTATCTTAAAATATAGCCATCAATAATATAAATTTTAAAAATAACTAAAGAGTATCCTCAGAAAATATGGATTGAATGATAAACAAATGGTCATCGAAGGAAATTTATTTTACTATTTTAAAATATATTTTTTGAAATCCCTCAACATAAAAAGAGTAATAAAACTTACATTAAAATAGTAAGGTAAATATGAAACTCAAATGAGATAATACATAATTAGGATTCTAAATATAAAAGAGAACATTATTAATAATAAAAATAGATACTAGGTAAAGAAATCATCATTATGGAGGGTGAGATTTATTCTTTACAATGATATATTTTTTTAGAAACAAACTTGTCAAGGTAAAATATTTTAATTAAAAAGGTATTATACTTAAATATAAAGACTAAATACCATGAAATAAAACCATAGTTTGGAATAAAATAATCTTGTAAGAATGTCGTTTAAGAAGAATCATTATAACTCAATAAAGGGAGTTGAGTTAACAAAAAAACTATCATCATTTAAATCGAAATATATTTGAAGAGAGAACTTGATATAGAAAATAAAACACCATGAAGTAAATGAATATGTAAAAATAAATTCCTTAGATAGTAATCACACCATGTTAGAGAGAAATTGGTTCATAATGTGAAAATAATATTAAAAAATAGAATTTAAGAAAAAGAAACTCTAACCTTTATAAGTATATTCTTAAATATTAAGAGAAATACTTAGAGCCTTAGAAAATCCTTGAGATATATTTATAGAAGGATAGGGATGATAAAATCATCATAAATACCATTGAGGTGGATATGGATGAGATAATGGGTGGTTGTGAGCTCATTTTATAGGTGAAAAGATGATATTTTTCTTCGAAACTAAATTTATGAAAGAGGTATGAATGGTATCACATGGGGTTAGGGTGGGTTTGGTGAGTCATGTGAATTAGGTGGGTAAATTTTGGTGAGATGTGTTGGTATGATTTTGTAACCAAACAAATATATTCTATAAGTTCAAATTGTAAAATCAATTTATTAAAATTTGAGCCACGTTAGATTACCCATTTTACCACATATTAATCTTGATTAAATATTCACCCCATAGGTGGTTGGGGTGGCAAGGGTGTTGTGGTGTGGGGTTCCAGTCACGGGGTCGAGTCCCTAAGCCACCTTTCATTGTAACATGCATTTGTAATAAGACCCAGCTTTAAATCTTGATCAAATATTAATCTTGATTATTATTTTATCACAAAAAAATATATTATGTACATTATTACCAAATTTAAATTAGGTGAATCTAAATCTGGAATCCATTTCATCTAATTAAATTTATAAATATGATAAAATTTAATTTTTTATATTAAATAAATATAATGTGTAGAATCCATTTTTATAAATAATGACATTTTAACTGTTACGTGTCTTTAATATCATTTAACATAAATTATAAATTTAATGAGTGTTAATTTATTTTTATTTATTTATAAAAATAATATTAGTGACCTACTTTAAAATTGGTCTATTTAATTATAAAATAAAAAAAATATATATAATCATATTTCTTTGAAAAATTACATTTTTACCATAATTACTATTTTTTACCTAAGTAAATAATAATTTTTAATTGAAAACAATATGGAACATAATAAATAATTTTTACATATTTATAAAAATATTAAATCCAATTTATCAGTTAAAATTTATTTTCTTATGAAAAATAAAATTTAACATTGTCATAAGTAATGTGTAAATACTTATTTTAACATACTAGGTGTATTTTTAATTTTAAAATTCTTGTATAGGGTAAAATTAGAAATTTATATAATTTTTATGATATAATTTGGTTTATCCCAAAAATAAATAAAATTTAAGTGTCTTAAAATGTAATCAAAACCAAATTTTACCAAAAATAATATTTAATTTAATAATGGACTAAATCATTTATGGTAAAATATTATTATTTCCCTTAAAATGTTAATCATTTCATTTCAAAAATAAAATAGATTATTATTTAGAATTATATTTTCATTTATTAAAAGAATATTTTTCCTATTAAACTATTTTATAGAAATATATGTCTTTATTACATTATGATCCAATAATGAAAATTACAGCTTCGGTAAAACTGCATTTTTGACTTTTCACCTAAATATAAACTATTTTGAAAACAAATCCCAAACATTTATCCTATGATAATATTGTAATTTGAAATCCAAAAAAGTTTTAAATTTTTTCAAATTAAAATTATAAATGTTATGAATTTAATTATAAATATAAATATAAAAATACAATGAAAACTATTTTCATAGTAAAATAACCCTTTTAAAATATTAACCATTCTTAATTTTATTTCATCTAATTTTCTGATCAAATTAGTGATAATATATTATTATAATAAATAAATTTACCTATAATATATTCATTTTCATAAAATAAATCCCATTAAAAGAAACGTTTTAGAAAGGTTTCATTTTATTGCATAAAGTAGTCTAATTAGTTTTTCATCTATACTAGTTTCATTTTTTATCAATGCATTATTATTATTAATGACCTTTATTTTTATTTCTATATATATTTATTAGTTTGGTTATATATCTTTTCACCATCGAATTCTATGGTAAAATTTTAATAGTTATATAATGTTCCACAATTAATTTTGTTTTGGTGTTCTAAGTGAATAATGTTATTGAACGCCTAAGGTTGTAAATTGAAATAGATAAATTAAAATCTTGGGGTGTTACGTTCACCCCCTTAAATAAATTTCATTTTAGATATTTTAATTATCACCCACTAATTAAGTTAGATAGGTTTATCTAAACGATATTTATGAATTAGAATATATTTTAAAATGAGGTATCTACCTAAACATATTATGTATAACTTGTAAGCACATATTTTACAATTATCATGCAATTTTATTGCTTCTTTTTCGCCCAAAAACTTATTTCTTGATGCCACCCTTTCCTACATATGAAGAAGCTACAATTCCCTTTGACACAATTTCTTGAGTTCCTCTTCACACATTCATTTCGTGTAGGAAATTAAATCATATTTCATTCATCATATTTTCACCCAAACATCAATGGGACTCCATCCTTCTTTGATTTAATTTTTTTTATAATTTAATTATTCCCACACTATTAATCGTAATTCTTGATATACTGTATGGAATGATAATAAAATTTCTCGCTTAATTTATTATTTCATTATGTTTCTTGTAGGTAAGATCTCTGTAACATATATTATATCCATTGTTAAATTGTTTACTTTGGGAATCATCCATTAGTAAAACCTAATGGAGTTTATACTGATGGATGCACAATATAAGTAAATAATTGTAAGATGAAAAATTCAACCTCAAAATGTACCTCCCTTTGAAATTATTACAACAGCTTTTAGTTATAACTGAATCACTCTTAGTTCAATCTTAGTTTCTTTAGGATGGGTTCTCCCATATTTCTCAAACAAATTCCTAAAAATAAAAAATGATTTACTATGTCTTGTAAAGATAATGTAATTAACCAAATCTTATCCCACGAGGGTGTGTTGCCATGTGTGAAGTCCTAGGACCCCTCATTGTGCATCACAATATAGATTTAGTTTATACACAAAAAACCTTTTTAATATTATCAACCAATTTTGTATCTATTCCACAACCACATTCAATTTATTGTATCCAGAAAAAGATGTAATTTCAATAGAAGCACACAATATCTTCTTTACAAAAACATCAGGATGTCATCCAATACATAGAATTATACCTTTAAAGATTCCCTAGGGTTTTCATTATAATTTTCTTATCCTAATCCCTAAAATATTCAGCATTACCTAAACTGACCTAAAGGATTATCTATAACATTGAAATTATGAGAAACATTAACATATAAACCCTTTAATTATTCTCATAAAACATCATAATATCTAAATTTATCTAAAACCCACTATGATACCAACTGGTATGATCCATTAATATAAATATCTCAATTATATGACTTATAAAAAATATTGCATTATTAATATTCAAAATTCCTTTTATTTATAGAGTTTTAGAGAGTTATGAAAAAACATTAACCGACAATTACCATGTCTTTTCCAACTAATGAAAAAAATTTCACTCTATAAACTACTTTTTTATCAAAAAAAATTCCTCAACTTCTACAAAAAAATCTCCACACATGATACTATTCTATACACATTATACATATTACTTTTTTTCATAACCAGGTGAAATGAAAACAAAATAATGGTGTCATCTTAGATTCTCAGTAAGAGATAAACAATAAAATTGGATCATAACATGGGTAAGACATGGGGGATAAAAAAATAATATGAACATGAGATCATAAATATGAGTACATGAGGCAAAACATGATCATAAGTACATGAAGTATAACATGGAAATGTGGCCTCAATAAAACATGAGATATTCTTAAACACATACCCAATTTTCATCACTAAGGTTCCATAAAAACATATTACTATGGTTATTCACTAAGGTATCATATAATAATACCAATGGATGCTTCCAATTTATCATGAACATTTCATCCTAATAGATTAATTATTTACCCAGTGCATTGAAGTTCTATTAGGGAGAACCATTCATATTACCAAGGTTGTTCTCTAATGTATCATAAAACATTACCAATGCATGTTTCCAAGGTCTCATAAACATGTAATCTTTAGAGACTAATTCATTACCCAATTAATTTTAATTCAATTAGGTAGAACCCTTTATAATTTTATCATTATGTGTATTATATATGTAAATCATACAAAATTCCATCAAAGTATAATTATCCTAAGAAGAAAAATGGTTTTTCTATAACTCACAGCATCACCATAATCCATCCAGATAAAGAAGTTGGCTGGTATAATAAGATATTTTCTTAGTAGTGAATAGAGGTTGTTTAAATATATAGAAAATACATTTCCTAGATCAGTGGCTAAATCACATTAAAAAATAACTGGAAATACCTATTTTCATTTCAAATTTATTAAATATTAGTATTATTTGTAAAAACATCTTAAAATATGGAATAAAATATTTATTGAAAGAAATAGTTATAATAGGGGAAGGATATGTACTCATTAAATAAAAATGTAAAAAATAATCTTAGAAAACATTTTTAATATTATCATAAATATATGAATTTATGGTCCAATTTAAATGTTTTTTTTAAATGTAAAGTGAAAAATGTTGAAAATTATTACTTAATAAAGAACATTTAATAACATTTCCTTGAAAAAGACATAAAGCTTATCCCAATGAAATTTATAGTGGAAGATAAAATAAAATAACCATGAAAGGAAAACTATTTTACTATTTTAAATTGTATTTGTTGAAATTATAAATCATAAAAAGAGTAATAAAACATCCTTTTGAAAATAAGATAAAGGAAATATAATTATCACATTACATAACACATATTTTGGATTCCAAATATAAATGAGAACATTTTTAGGGAGGAAAATATAGAAAGGTAGGGGAAACTATCCTTAAAAAGGTTGGTAATTTTTCTCCATAATGATATACTTTTTTCGATATGAATTTACAAAGGATATGTATTTTTAACAAAAAAGGAATTACCCCTTAGAGGAAGATAATATAGAATGAAAAAAACACTATGGTGTAAAAAACTAATCTTGGAATAAATAATTTCAAGAAAAAGTATTATAGCTCAGTGAAGGGAGTTGAGTTACCAAAAACCCTTTCAAATTTTGAATCAAAATACCATTAAAGAGATAAAAAAATATGTCTCTTGAAACAAATTAATTACAAGAATATGTTAAACTAAATTTTATAGATAATAATCACACCATATAATAGATAACATGGTGCATAATATGAAAATTGTCTCAAGAAATTAAATTTGAGTCAAAGAACCCCTTTCTTTGATATATAGCTTCATAAAGATTGAGAGGAATAGTTAGAACCTTAGGAACTTATTGTGAAGGATTTACAGAGGGTTTGAATAGTTAAATCTATGATCAATGCCTTTGAGGTGGAGAAATAAAATATATTTTTGTTGGGAGTGATCTCCTTGAATATGTAAAATAGAGGGGTTTTTATTGTAAAACATTACATAAGACCTTAAAACACCAAGACAGAAGAGAAAATTTTAATATTATCCTTTTAAAACACCACTAAAACATCATATTGATCTAAAAATTTGTGGGAACAATAAACCATTCAAATTATTTCAATTGTATTTTTTTAGAGTCATTTATTTTATTTTCCTGTTGATTGGATAATTAATGTGTCAATGCTCAAACATTGAATGTAATTATTTATTCAGTAAAAATTAAAAATAAAGTAAAATGACATATATAAATAATTTATATTCAAAAATACAAATTATAACTGAATATATCCTCTAGTTATCACCATTTTAAAAATATTTTAGTTATTAAAAACAAGAGTGTGAAATTTTTTACTTTTATTTTCATAAAATATTATAAAGGTCAAAATGAAACCTATATGGAACAAATGAAATATATTCGACCTATTGATGATTATAGATGAGTTATACTCATCCAATAAAATTTATTCACGTGTTAGATTCATTTTTTAGTTCGTACCATTTTATTTCTAACATGAATTAACTGATTTACCCTTTACCATTGTAACAAAATTACTAAATTCAAAATTCATATTAACCAAATCTAGAAGTGTTATATTTATCAAATTTGAACCTTCAGATTCCAAATATGGAATCCAATTTATCAAATTGAATTTATATAAGTAATATAAATTAAAATTAAAATTAATCCACAAATCATGATGAAAAACAATTTTTCTTTCAGAAAAATGTATTTTTTAGGTATATAAATGTTTTTATACTAAATTAATTCTTGAAATTGATTCCAATTAAATTAATAGGAATATTAATAATATAATAGAACTAACTTTACATTTAAATCATTTTAACTAAAAATTGAACTTTGTAAATTCTTTAAACAAAAATAATGTTTTTAACAGAAATCTATATTATTCCCTATTCATTGGAAAATCAATATTTTAAAAACAACAACAATTTCACCCTAATAAAATTTTTATATGAAGATTTAAAAAGTGAGATTATTTTTATATGATAACATTGGTATAAGTTCAAAAAATTAATTATAATATTTTCATATAATAATTAATAAAAATTATTTGTCATGAAAATTCAATTCTAAAGCATAAAACAACCTTACTAAATATTGAGTACTTTTTTCCTAATGATTAATAAATACATTTATATTTAGTTATTTCTTTATATATATTTCATAATTCAAATAATATTATTTTTTCATACTAATTAAATGTCTAGGTTATAAGAGTCATATTTAAAAAATAATATTTTAATAGTATATCACAGTTCTCTTAAACTCAGTTTCGTATATCTTTTATACAATCAAAGATAGTGTAATATTAAAATCAATTGGGTGTTACAATGACTATATTAAAATAATTTTGTAAATTATATTTTTATTAAAATTTTCATAATATAAAATAAATTTTAATTTTTAATCATAACTCTTGAATAATTACTGTATACTTATGTAAGTACATTGAACAATAATTCAAATTAATCAAATGATTCAGAAGAAAAAAATAATTTCTACAAAGTGATATAATTTTATTAATAAATGATGATTTATATATGTGAAGTATCAATTAGATATATTCAATATTAATATCATTTTGAAAATGAAATTTATGTTGAGACATTAGATAAATAAGGTTTTAAATACATCTATATATAACAAGCACTCATAATAAAAGAATAGTTGTACTAAATGATTTTTTAACATTTTATGTTTTACATGTTATAATAAAATCAATTAAGGTAAAACATAATTTTACTATTCTAGATACATTAAATAAATGACATGATCATTTAGTCTATCTAGGATAAATTATAATGTAAATTATTGATACAAGTATACACTAGCATCAATTTATTAGTAAAATAGTAGATATGCATTAGTGGGGGATGAGGAATATATTTAACTGATTTATGTCTACTAAATTATCATTTATAAGAGAATTAATCATTCTTATTATGATTTTATGTTTTTCCCTTGTATGGTTATTTTCCATTGGTAAATTATTACTAAGTTAAATTATTTATATAATCAATAAATTTTTTGTAAGTGAATTTCCAATATTTATATGAAGTATACATTATGAAATATATATGGGTAAACCAACCTACCATGTAGTACATTTAAATACTACCTAAAAGATTCATATACTAAATGGTTGGATGGTTTATTATGTATTTGTGAGTACACATAACATTTTTTGTACATTAATTAAAATTAATATTGAACATCACGTACCATATTAAAAATGATCAATTATAACCATTGGTAAGATTATCAACATGATTATATAAATAATTAAGTTATAAAGTTATAAAAACTAATTGTTTAATTATACAATCTATAAGTTCGGGTGAACTGATTATATTAAATTATTGTTCATCATGTGTGGAAAATAATAAATTAATGATTTATTTGTTGAAAAAAATAAATATATAAATAAAAAAAATTTAAATGATATTTTCCCAAAAATGAAACTGGTAAAAAATAAATTAATATATCTCATTCAATGTCGTCGAAAATATATTTGAATGCTTTCAAAAAAGTTCGATTAAAATAGATTTTAATATATTTAATTATCAATATAATTGGACAAAATAATTGTTGTGTCAATTTAATATATGAATAAATTTTGAAGATTTGGATTGGTTTTCCAAACTGTAAATACTATTTAATATATTTTAGATTATTATTGAAAAACTCATATGAGGATTTTATTTGTAATTAATAAGTGTGGCTTCCATTATTAAGAGAATTTTTCAATATATGTTGAGTAATTTTTATTGAGATAATAAAGTTGTTTTCCATGTATATTCATGTAAATGGTGTTGAAGATAAGATACTTCCCTTATAAATAGAAAAGAAATTTAGTTGTCACTTCATAAAATATCTGGATGAATAGGTTCTAGAAAAAAAATCTATTATATATTATTATTAAGGGTTTTAAATTCATTGAACAATGACAATTACCAGTTACTAAAAAGTGGTACATTCAATAACCATTTTAAGGTGAAGGTTGAGAAAAAAACTAGGGCGAAATTGAAGAACAACATTAATGAAGAAAAATATAAATGGAAGATGGAGAATCTATTCATGGATCCTGGAATATGAACACTATATAATCATGTAAAGGAGAATATTTGATTGATTTTTTGAGTTTATTTTAATTGTTTAAAAAATCCCTCTGAAGATTCGACAAGGTTTTGAGGTAAATTGAGTGAGGTTTTGAATTACTATTTTGAAGCTGAAAACAGTTAATCCATAATCATGTAAGACTTTTCTAGATCACATGATATTTTTGAGTTTGTAGAAAATTTGAAATGGTTGGAGCTCACCTTGTCTACATAATAATTTTTTAGTGCATGTGTAAGACTTTGTGAGTTCCCAGGTATGACTTTCCTGTTGGGAGTGAGATGTTTTTTCTTTGTTGTAATAATTTTTTAAAATCGAAAAATTCTCAGAAAAAATAATTTTTCACGAAATATGACCAAGTGTCAAAACGATAGGGAAATTATGAGAGTTTTAAATTCTTATGAAAATATTTGTGTTGGCTGAAAATTTGAAAAATGAATGGGAAATTAGAAGTCTTATATGATAAGATACCTACTAAATATCTAAGAATTCAATAATGAATAATTTTTAATTAATTTTAATTATATCATAGGATGTTGTAGTATTTTTCTTCAAAGTATTTATCATCACAAACATAGATTGTGATTTTTATTAAGATTATGAATCAAGTCAAATATTATTTATTGAACCAAGAAGCTTCAATGCCACATGGATAGTTCCACATTGATATTATGTATGTTTCCATTCTCATGTGGAAGAATTAAAACAACTAATATGTTTTCCATTTAGTGGAGAAAATAATAATGAAATTATCCTGAGTATCACATTGATTTAAATGGAGATTATTGACTGATATTTTTTTGAGAACATAAAATCGAAAATATCTTATATTTTGAATAATTAGATTACCTATAATCCCATATTATGGAGTTTATCTAATTAAAATATTATAGAAATAATATTCCTAATAATTTTAATATAAAACATTTTGAGATGAAGATGAATTTCGTATCAGATATAATATTACTTTATTGAAAATTATAGATCATTTTTGTATCAAAAGTGAAGCCGACTACATCTAGAAATACCCTCTGCATTTAAGAAGAAGAAAAATTATCATATAATATTCTTAAATTGTAGGAGGAGATTAAGAAGATCGGCATCATTGTTTTGTGTCGATTGATAAAGAATATGACGAGTTGAAATAACAAAATCCTTCCTTGTGATATCATCACGTCATCAGGAGAAATATGTGGTCAGGATCCAAGATCCTTAAGAAGATCTTGACATAATATTTTGAAGAATAAATAGACTAACATATCAATACACCCATAGATAAATAGATTTTAATACTTGTTTATATGATTTCATGGATAAATACTTGAATAACTAATATGATCCAATTTAAAGAAAAATTTGTGAGACTAAAGAAGATTCTTTTTGGAAGATAACTTCAATTGGAGGGAAGCTAATATAAATAAACCTTTTTGAGAAGGTTAATGTCTTTTGGGATCTAGTCTTGTTGTCATCGAAAAACTCTTCCAACATATATTCCAAATTCGTCCATACATGATCCTAGATCATATTCCATTTCTCAATATTCAATTTGACAGGTCATAGGGCCCGAATGGAGTTACAGATTATGAGTAATGGATATTTGATGTTGGGATGAAAAACTTGTTCATGGATCATATTCGTGAAGCTCCCTCCATGATCGTGGAGCAGAGAAACTTGATCGTAGCCTCCACAAGTGCATTGAAGCTCAATAAAGGTCGACTCTGTGGGTGTGAAGAACTTGAGGGAACATTACTAGAGCCCCCACAAGCGCTGTTAAGCTCGATGACAGTCGTCTCCACGGTTACGACGAACATGGGGGAACTTGACGAGTGCCTCTGCGGGCACCGTGAAGCTCGATGATGGTCAAGTCCACGGTTAAGAAAAACTTGTGGGAACATGATCAGAGCCTCCACGAGCAACTTGAAGCTCGATGATAGTTAGCTCTAAGATTAAAATAAACATGAGGGAAATCCCTCCAGTTTTGGAGCGTGATTTGTTTTGCGGCGCGCATTTGTGCTTCGCAGCTCACTCTGCCGACCTCCATCACCTATAAATACCAAGATCTCCCCCCTTCATAACGACAGTCACGCTACCCCTTGGTTGTCTGATCTCCCATTTCACGAAGATCCCATGCTCGGTGAAGTTATTCCCTTCACAAATGGCTCTAGATGACACTTTGATCTGTCAGACGCCATGATCCACGAGATTCTTTACTCCACAAGAGGCCTTGCTCCGTGAGACAGTATTCTCTGCAAGACTCATTGCTCTGCGAGATGCTTTTCTACATGAGACACTTTCCTCCGTGAGACTCTTCGCTCCATGAGACCTTATGCTCCGCATTTCCATTCTACCTGAGGAGCATTCCTTTGCAAAGTTGCTTCACGGGACACCATGCTCTGTGAGACCCTTTTCTACACAAAGCTATATCTCGAAGAACTATCATTTGCGAGTCTCCTACCTTTCGTACCTGTCGGTCTATTCCATGGGGGTTGTTTTCCCACACCCCCACTCGGGTTAACTGTCGTGTTGCAGTCTTGACCCCTTGGTCCAGTCCCTTCCCTTCCATCACTGACCCCTGTGAGAAATGGAGAGTCGCACTGCGAACTTTTCTGGACAAGACATCCAGAGTTTCCATTGTGAACCCACCTTTCACCTATGGAATACCATGATTTGAGATACTCCTCATCACACCAAAAACACCTTCAGTCGACATATTCCTCTTAGTCCCATTCATATGTCATGAATTTAGAGTCTCATCATCAATTCCCTGATCACCTTATGCTGAACCATTCCTCAAAAAACACCTCAAAACCCTATCACTTGGATCCTATTCAATGTTGAACTAGAACGGGCTGCTCTTGTATAAGTCCCAACACCAGCCATTTCTAGGTTCTTAATACCTAACAGTCCACTCTACATGACATTAAAATGTAGTACTTCCTATTATACAATCATAGGATTCCTCTTACTCTAGGTAATATATGCCTTATGCGCTGAGCATAAGATGCAAACAATACATTCTACATGACTCTAAACTATGGTACGCCCTATGTGTCCAATATAGGATGCCTCCTTCTCTAAAAAAGATATTCCTTGTTCTCCAAACATAAGATGATAATAGTTATTTCTACTATAAATTAAACTATAGAATACCCTATCATTCAATAATAGGATGCCACTTGTTCCAAATAAGATATAGATTTTGTGAAAAGCATAAGATAACTCATTCCATGATTAGAGTGGAATTATTTCAAGAGCGTTAGAATCTGTTCAAATACTCCATCACTCCAAATCATTCTTTTTGTGTCCTTCATTTAGATCTTCATCCTCATCCATGTCTAAAGGGACCCCCTAACGACCTAGTCTCATGCCACCTCAGCTCACCTACCTTCTTGGGCCAACGCCTCAGAAGACATTGGACGACACTTCATGTCAGGTCATGTGTTTCGAACACGATCAAAAATCGACCCTCTTTTATTTATTTCCATTTCTGGCTAACACGATATGGATGATGTGTTATGAACAAGTTCAACAGTTATCCTCCATCTACACACCACCGCCACTGAATTCTGAATGTCGGACATGTGATTCACACTTTTCATCTCCCTTTGTTCGGTCTGATTCCAACGTCCTTGGAATTATCCTGCTTGTACACTTGCACATAAGTGTACACCCCAATTCTGTTCCCCAACCCACCTCTATGTTGGGATTCCATCATTTACATACATGAGGAAGACATTACAGGAAACTTCCATGAATAAGCCCCTTCCAGTTTTTCCTCTCCATAGCGACACCCGGGCTGCTTCCATGCGTAAACCCCATTCACCATTGTCGCTCCATGGTGACACATGGGCAGCTTCCATGTGTAAGCCTCATTCACCATTTCCTCTCCATAGTGACACCCAGGTGGAATCCATTCGTAAGCCCCATTCACTGTTGTTGCTGCTTAGCGGCACCTGGGTAGCTTCCATGTCTAAGCCCCATCTACCATTGTCACTCCTTAGCAGCACTCGGGAAGCTTTCATGTGTAATCCCCACACACCATTTCTGCTCCATAGCGGCACCTGGGAAGCCTAGAGTGTAGTCCTCACAAACCCTCTCGAACTATGAGGCCTTTTATCCTTGCCAAGTCAAGGTACGTAGGACGCCTCCCTGAGGTTCAATCCCAACAACCGTTGGTCCTGACTCCCTTCGCATCGATTCACCAACAACACCTACCGAACTATGAGGACTTTGATCCTTGACAAGACATGGTACGTAGGAAGCATCCCTAAGGATCCATCCCAACACCTCCATTGGTACCTTCATTCTCACTTCGGTACACCAACCCATCCTGAACTACATGTACTTTGATCCTTACTATGTCAAGGTATGTCGGAAGCCTCTCAGAGGTTCAATCCCACCAACCATTTCTTTTGACGCCCCTTCAGGTCAGTTCCCACCATCCCAAACTATGAGGACTTCAATCCTTTCCATGGAAAGGTATTTCTGAAGCCTCCTAGAGATTCAATACCCATAACCATTGGTTATGACCACCATTCATGTCAGTTCCCACCATTCTAGTACTATGTACACTTTGATCCTTATCAAGGAAAGGAACGTGGGAAGCCTCCCAGAGGTTCAACACAAACCACCATTGGTCCCGACTCTATTCATGTCTGTTCACCAAAACCATCCCGAAGTACACAGACTTTGATCCTTTCCTATCCCAGGTATGTAGGATGCCTCCATGAGGTTCAAGCAAAACACCTCTATTTATTCTAACTTCTTTCATGTCGATTCACCAACACCATCTGATCTATGTGAGATTTGATCCATGTCTCTTAGATAGGGTTTGTAGGAAGCATCTTTGAGGTTCATCACCATTCAATGGTAAGTTGTTGTCAACCCTATTTAGCAGTAAGCCATTGTCAACCCCATTCAGCGGTAAGTCGTTCTCAACCCCATTTAGTGGTAAGACTTTGAAGTCCCCCAATAGACAGTAAGTCATTGAAGTCCTCAATCGATGGTTTTTCGTCATCAAATGAACTACGTGGACATTGATTCTCAACCATAGAGATACATAGAAAGCCTCCCAAAGGTTCAAAACCATAACTCAGGTCTCATCAAAATCTATCCCTAGAGCCTATGTGATTTAGGAAGATCATTCCCCAACCCGGATGTTCTATTTCCTCCGGATCCCATCCATGTGTCCATTCTCAGGGGATGCCTCCTTAGGTTTCCCCTTGTCTCATAGAACTACGTGGAATTTTATTCCATGCCATGGGGATACGTAGAAGTCTCTTCAAGGCTCCAGTACAATGCTATTGTCACCTTTGTGATAGTTCCACCTCATCCCCCACCACATCATTCAACAATCCATCATCCATGCTGATTTTTACCCGGACCACCATATCCTATTGGGATCATGTCACCCACCTTATAAATTCTCCTGATAGTACCTGGGTTTCTTTCCATGCGTAAGCCCCAGCATGTATCCAGGTTGTTGTGCTTTTTGTACACCCATATTCATCACCCCTTATAAATAAATGGGTTTTGATGCCTAACGTGTACACAAGGAACATAGGAAACCTCAAAGAGGTTCAATCGCAGCCAATGGTAAACCTTAGTGTTCCCACATTCTGGGGTTCACACTCCTTCATCTGACCTTAGTGGTGTCCAGATCAGCCTTCACGGTGTGACATCTTCCATTTATGGGACACACCATCTCGGGACTTCTCATATTGAGTGTTCTGATCCATCCACCTAGTAAACTATCCAGGAGCTCCCTCCTAGGGATGTACCAATCTGATCCATCTCTATGGGATGTTCTAATCACCCCCATTCTGTCTCTATAAGACATTAAACTCGCGGACTACCTCGTGTTAAACTTGAGATTCCTGAAGAAAACCTTGTAAGACATGCCTTTGGTGTAACCGTCTTCGCAAGACGTTAAACTCATGGAATACCCCATGTTAAACATTGGAAGATAAGGAAAACCTCAGAGACATAAGTCTGGAATAAGATACCCCACGACTAACATGGGATGCCACTAGTTTTTTACCCTTGAGATTCCCTCTTATGAGGAGGAATATAGGTTCCCCAATGTATATGTATCCAGAGATTCCCTAACATTCTTGATGTTGACATCTACTCCGACAGAATGTTTCTACCACATCAAGACCTGATGGAATGTGCTGCCAGAAGTATTGTAATTAACTAGTGTCCACAAAGATATGGAACCAGAAATTAGATTCACAAACGACGACTTAATCTATAAGGGATACCTGGACTAGGTAACAAGTTCCATAGAGGAATCCAGAGAAGGAAGAACTGACATCCCATTATCCAGTTTCGATCAAAGAGAAAATGTCCCTAGATATGCTACGGATGCCGCCTACCTTTGGAAAGCTGGAATGTGGGGAAAAAGTTGCACGTCGTTGACAAACGGATTTGTGTTCCCTAGTGAAAGTGTCATAAAAAAGTCATCCATTGTACCAACTTGGGACATGGAATTTTGGGATATTTTATGTCATGATTTTTGGGAGATAACTTGTACCTATAATCATATTATTTATTAGTGAAAATTATTTATTAGAACCCAACCCAAAGCTTGTAATTAGTAATCTCTCACATTATTTTGATTCTCATATAAATCCCCTATGTGATTTACTGTTATTCATTTGTTTTCATAAAAGAATTAGAGATAAAATAAAAATAGATTATTGAGATCTTACCAATCACATAGGTTGGTTTAAAATAGTAAATCATAAAAGAAAAATATTTTCACTGATTTACCCCATCTCCATGTTAGTGATCTCACCAAACATGGGCACTTAAAGTGGTATCATATCCAACAGGGTTTCATTTGTAAGATCCAACCTTGTGATTGAAGTTGAAGATGTATATCTCTAATTCAATCAATAATAGAGGAGTTACTACCTTCAAAAATAATAATGATCATGGATGGAAGAATAGGATGATCCCCTATCCACTTTCTCTTTTCCTTGAAATTATAGATGTGACCTATGTGGTATTTCCACCCAGGGAGAAATATTCTCTAATGAAATTTGTGGATAAGTGGAACTTGGAAGTGGATAGATAATAAATAAATGATATATTTATTTCCGTTTTTAATAGATTCTACAGAAAGGTGATGAGACCAAAATATGCTAAATAAATTTGGGATAAGTTAGAATGTATCTTTGTTGGGAATGTAAAATTAATGGAAACAAATCTGTTGATAGTTTGGAGGAAAAATTACGAAGATGTGAGGATGAATGTTGAATATACTTTTAATGATAACATTACTAGGGTAAATGATCTCATTAGAAAAAATATAGTAATTTAATATTCTCTAGATGATTCTAATATTGTGAATAAATTATTAAATAACATTGATGCCAATGTTTTGAAACTTAAAAACAGACGACTTATCCCTAGATGTAATGAACAAATGCTCATTTCATTTTATATGAGGAATGATCTGATGTTTATGAGAAATATCAAAGAGGATAAGAAATTTAAATCCATAAATTATATCAAGTCGAAAGAGAATAAATAATATTTTTTCTAAAATTATAAATTTAGTGAAGAAAGTGGTGAAGAAATAATTTAATGGCATAAGAATATCATTCCCTTTATTTATAAGATTATCATATGAAGAAGAGGTCAATATAAAGTAATTCTTCCTTTAATGCACTTTAATTTTGGTGGTATTGGGAATTTTTTAAATTGAATTGTCAAAGAAAAAATATAATGAAGGGGAGAGTGATGATGAAGAGGAAGTCTTATTTAAAATAATATAAGGAAAAACTAGAAAAGGTGAATATGGAAAGAAGAAGAAGTTTTTAGGAAATTATATAAGAAATTTTATGAGTAGGGAAGAAGATGAGGAATTATCAATAGAGCCTGAGTAATATGGTGGTAATACCTTTCAAATTCACAAGTCCATCATTGCTAATGTTATAAATCATGAAGACACATCAATAAGTGATGAGAAGAGAATGAAATTATTAATGGGATTTCTTTATAAAATTTGTACTATCGACAATAAATATTTAATAAATCAAAAAAATTTATCAATTGATTCCTTGAAGTGAGTAAATACAAAAATAATATTATGATATATAATCATGTTCATAATGAATGATGTGTTATAGATCTTGGATATTAGTCTCTATTGCCTCTTTCACCATATGCTTCTACCAGAAATTACGGGTGGAATCGTATCTCTAGTAAATATATTTTATAAAGGTTTGGAATTGAAGTTCAAAAGTATAAATTATACGTTATGTGATTATTCTAACAAGTTATGAATATATACTGAATTAATTAATTAATTATCATCCAACAAAAGTGGATAATAGAATTATAAATATGAGTATTTTAGTTTTTCATTATATTACAATAATGTGATAAACATGCTTAATGAATGTTCTTAAAGATCTTACATATGTCAACCTTACAACAAATTTTTTTTAAATATTATTTGTATTAAATACTTCAATATAATTCATATAAATTTATTGTTAATTATAACTCTCAAAGACAAATTTTTTTCTCATGCAAGTACTTTAACAACTAGTTGAAAATAATTAAAGGCTCCGGAAGAGTGAATATATTCATACCTAGTGGGAAAAATTTTTAAATAAATAATACATTATTATAAATAAAATATAAATGAAATATATAGGAAATTAATTATATTTTTTTAAGATGAATATAGTATATAGATATTGGATATAAAATGTGTGAAATACCACTATATATAAAAAGCACTCACAATGGCCAAAAATTGATTCTAAAGAATTTGTTAAGAATTTATATTAAAAATATACAATTGAATCAATTATAGTAAACCATAATTTTAAATATCATGTCCCATTAAATATAAATCATAAACATTTAAATCATCTATGATCAATTATAATGTAAAATATTGATATAAGTATGCATGAGCATCAATTTATTGAAAAATCAATAGACATATATTAGGGGGTTAATGATGAATTTATTTTATATGTTTTTCTACTAAATTATAATTTATATGATAATTTTTCTTTATTATTATGATATTATGAATTCTACCTATATTATTATTTTCAATGGGTTACATATTATAAAGAAAAATTATTTATACAATCACAATATTTATTATAAGTGAATTTATAATTTTTCTATGAAGTATAAATTGTGTAATATATATGGGTGCACCCACATACCATGAGGGACGTTTAAATACTATATGAAAGATACATACACTAAATCATAAAATGTGTTATTAGTTGTTGGTGAGTATTCATTGCACTTTAATCATGTTATTTCAAATAATTATTTAGCATCACACATCATATATAAAATATTCTATTAAAACCATTTATAATATGATCACAACAATTATATAAATAATTTAGTTGTAATGTGTTAAAAATAAATAGTCTAATTATATACATCAGGAGTATGGTTGAATTGATTATATAAAATCATTGATCATCATGATTGGGAAACAATAAATAAATTTTTTCCTTGAATCGGAAAATAAATATATCAATAATAAAATGTTTTTAAAGATATTTCATGATAAATGACATTGGTACTAGATAATATATGAGATATCATTCAATATTGTTGATAATATATTTTAATTATTTCAAAAATCATTGATAAAAATGTATTTTAATAGACGTTGATATAATAAGATTTGGGAAAATAATTAATAAATCAATATATTCTACGTCCAACATATGATGATTTGGATTGAAATCCCAAATTCCAATTATTTTTTTATATATTTGAGGTTATTATGAGAAACTATTTTCCTCGTAAAAATATATATATATATTATTTCTAATTGATGTTTTCATTTTTTATCAATATGTTAATAATGATCACAACATATATATTGTTAGGTTTGGTTGATGTGGAAACCATATCCTATCTATGTGTTGTAACTTATATAAAGAGTGAATTTTCAAGAATAGTTCCAAAACCAAATGGATATGGTGGAGAGGAAAAATCTATGTCTAGAAGTCTAGAAGCTGATAAATTAGAAGCAATAGTGAGGAGTCTTGAAAGATAAAGTGTGTAAATGAAAAAGGTATTTGTTATGTAGAAATTATGAAGTTTTATAATATGACTTCGAAATTCACAAGGATTATGTATGGTTTCTTCATAAGGTTATCTAAGGAGAACATGCGGTGTTTTTGGATTCACACACAGTTCACTGGACAGGTCAGTTGAGGCAGTGACACTCAATCAGTTGTCAAACATTTTTTGGAAGATCACATATAATGACCATTAGGTAGTTGAACCATTTTCAAAAACTAGGCCCTACTATAAATAGTGGTTAATGGTCATTTATTATATAAATATTCAATATTTTTATCTTTTTATACATCTTTAATAAGTGTCGGTATTATTCCCCTAATGAAGTAAGAATAATTCTAAACCACATAAAATATTTGGGCCATTCTTTGCTTTTATTACCATATCATTCAATTTTGGAAGTTCTTCTCTGGTTAGTATAGAATGTTTTTTGGTTCTTGTATAGGGTGTGTTTCTTTCTCAATTACAGATATATCATATTTTCATGTTCATTCCGAAATGGAATTTCTTGGTCAAATATTATGAAGGGTAATTCTATTATAAGTGGTTCCAAACCCAAAATGTGGTACCAGAGCTCAGTCACTGATTCTGGTATGACTATACCCTAGGTAAGGTATTTTAGATCCTAGTTTAATACCACCACGTCCTTATAGAAGAAATTATGGTAAGCTGTTCCTGAACCCTTATGCATATTTTGGATTCATTAGGAGTTCATTGATTTGATAAGTGTGACGTTAGATGAGGGTATGGTTTGGATTGTTACGTTCAAAGGTATGGATTTCAGATTATTGAAAATACATATAAAGGATCTTGATCTTTTTTTTATGGGGACAACATATAAGTGGAGAAAAAGGAAGAATTATTGTGGTTGATCCACATTTCAATGGAACAAAATATGACCTATAACATCTGTGAAGTAAATATGACTTTAGAAATTACGTATAAACCTATTAATATGTATGAGAATCTAACTTCAATGAAAAAATTATTTATATTGAAGAGACTATTCAACATGATAATTTTGGAAGGAAATCCATTGGATGATCCCACTAACAACTTTTACATGACTGAAGTTTGCTATAATCCATAAAAGTTAAGTTTGTAGATCTAATGTAGGCATTTTTGTTACATTCATCAGTCCTAGAATCTCAGGATGCAATGGTTACTATTATGAGTAACTCTAGAATTAAAAGTGACTTAGTTTTTTAGGATGATTGAAATTTAATTATTTAACAAAATATTTATAGGAAGGAGTTCAATAATTTACTATATATATTTTTAGTGTGGAAGGTATGGGCATCCAATTATATAAAAAGTTTACAATACAAGGAAAGGAAGAATAAATATAAAAAATAGTATATTGTATGAAGCCCATCCCAAATGTTGGCATGATGTGAAAAAATTTCATGTGAATAAATTTTACAATGAGTAGAGGGTTAATTTGAAAATTTTATCTTCGAATCCTATTTCATAAGATACAAGTGGACTTTTTTTTAGTGTCATTCGTCTACTTTGTTCTTCGATCATGAGCTATGGAGGTGTTTTTCAATATACATTCAAGAAGGGAATAATGAGGAATCATACTTCCATAGTGTTTGGTATGGTCTATCTTTTGAATGATAAAACTCATGAGACAATGGTAAAGGGTGATGTTACTATTCAGACTCAGAATATCGGATTGTTGAACTTACAAGGATAGCACCACGTACTAGGGATAAGAAAGAATTTGATTATGGTTTGGAAAATAGATGATATTTATTTCTTTCCCACGTTTTTGGATGGATCATGGAATGTTAAAAATGGTTCAATGGTGGTTTCCAAAGTAGTTAAAGGAAAAACATTGTAACTAACATGAATTTTGGAAGGAGTAATTCAGGCTGGAAAAAAAACTTTCATATTCGCAAAGTTATGGAATGAATGTACAAATCACCTAAATGATGAGAGAATGAAATTACTAACTACAATAATAACACTTATGATTATAATCATGGATTATAAAACATGAGAAGTATTCATCCTTGGGAAATAGTGTGAGTTTTCTTTAAAAATTGAAGGAAATGCCCCTAAGGATCAAATATTGGAGTTAGTTTATATGAATGGATTGAGGACTACTCAGCAATGATATCCTAGAGTTTTACTATATTATAATATGTTTATAAATTATGTGACATATAAACTATGGTTGTTATTGATCATGAAAAATAAAAAAATATTCAAAACCATCATTTAATGGAGATCCGTGTTGGAAAAAGATACTGGAAGTAAACTGAAATCTTTTAAGGCTTGACAGTCATAGGGAATATGGAAGTTGTGATTCTACAGATTCTTCTGGTGAAAAGGAATACTATTTGAGAATATCGTACTTGTAACACTAGAACAAAATACATTCAAAAAGATTAAGAATCATACTTTAATAGAAAAGGCAAGGAGCATGATGTTACATGCTTGTTTCCCCAAGGAGTTTTCGGTTGAGGCCCTAAATTATAATGCCTACTTTGTGAACAAAATTTTCTCTCCTATATTAGGTGAGTAACATATGGAATCTTTTAAATCAATAAATAATATTTAAATTTAGTTGATAAAAGTATTATTTACTCACCTAAATAAACATTGATTCTAAAGAAAGGGACTAGTTAAAGGTTAAGTCCCATGTATGTTTCTTTATTGAGTACGAAAATATCAAATTTGGATTTTGGTTTTGGGATAACAACTTCTATAAGGTTTTAAGAATATATAATTATATATTTTATGATAATATTATGTATAATGATTAAAACAATGAGCAATTTTTAGATGAGATCAAAGAATCATCACAAGATGAGGTTCATTTGAAAAGTAGTTTGGATGTTCTAGATGTTCCAAATAATTCAAGGATTATGATATTTCCAGAAACACCAAACATTCAAGACAGATTTTCAGATGGAATTAACGTTATAATATTGTTTCAAAGACTGTAAGAACTAGAAATATTTGGGGTTGGGGAATCTCGGGGTAGAGATCCAAAAGGTGAAGTTCAAAAAGGAGTGGATTCATTAAATTATATATAATGATCTGCTAGGGTATGATGCCATGTGTAGTTATACATAAGTTAACTGGGATATTTTCTTCTCATGGATGATAGATAACCTAAGAGTCTATAAGAGGATAGAATTCCTAGTTACATGAGATAGTGGGGTGTAGTTATTAGGGATTAAATGGATTCCTTACATGTTTTTTTGAACATAGGAGCTAACAAAATAATCTATTGAGAGGAGAGTTCATTAGAAAAAATGGATTTATCAGCTGAAAGAATAATTGGTTAGTAAAATATTGTATAATAGAGTATTTTAATGAAGTTATTTCAAAAAATAGAATAGTTATTTTTTTAATGAAATCTTCTCCTTGCAATTAAGAACATTAAAATTTAGACAGTACTCAAAATAATTTCTTTGGTGGGGTTATATGAGTAAATTAGATGTTAAAACCACATTTCTTCATTGATAGTTTTGATGAGGGGATTTAAATTGAGCATCCAAAGGGTTTCATGGATGATATATAAAGGTGGATCATACAGTCACCCTAAGTGGGGGGTGAATCAAGGTTTCTGGAAGCCTTTTTCTATGGATCTCAATATTTCTCATTCTAATGATATTGAAATGATTTCCACCATATGATACCTCCATAAAACCTCTATGTCTGATCATATTCATTTGATCTGCTCGATCGGGTAAACTCAAGATTCCTCCATTTGGTTCTCTACACAAGTTTCCTCAATTTGATGGACTCCAAAAAAATCATCCATCTTGATCTCTCTAATGAGATGGAACATTATCCATATATTCATCTTCAAGTTTATTCGTATGATAATATTTATAGTTTTATTCCATACGATGTTCTCCATCCAAAGAATTCACAAATTTTTATCTGGATCATAATTTTTCTCAATTTTTTAGACACACAAAATCTTTTTCTATTGCAGTTACAAAGTCTCTATTAAATCATTCTTTTTTAGATCACAACATTAGAGAGAAAACTTCATAAAAACCCAAATCTATGTCTTTATGACCAAACAATTTGTATATTCTAAGACATCATCATTTTATAACATCAACATTGAACAAACTATCTCTACCTGGAAGCTTTTTTGAGTCTTTAAAACATCATCACTTCAATAATTTTAATGATCTAACTTCATAGTTTTTTCATATTTATAGTAGTACCTATTAATTCAAGGTGAATGACACCATACACTCCTCATAAATTAATTATAATATCATTATTAGTTATATATAGTGCTTTGTCCTTTCGATCATTCTGGTTACTTAAAATTTACATTCAATGGATTTACATTTGGGTTTAAATTCATTAGTAGTTCTTTAATCTCCTTCTAAATACTCAATCTCCCTAATTTTTGGCACTTCCTTTTTTATAACTTCCTTGTATCTTTCAGAAGTAGATATGGTATCCACAAATCTCATTATTTTATTGGACATCCATCCAGAATAAGTTAAAATAAGAGTTACAATATAATAAAATAATTATCTAATAGGGGTAATAATGAATAAATAGAATGAGGGTCTTGTGTGAAATCTACAACAGACCCTTTATGGGTTGAAGTAATCACTAAGGTGGTGGAATAAAAAGTTCAATTACTTGATGGTGAAAAAAATCTTTATATAATAATGTATACAATTTTTTATACTGAAATGTGTATGGTGATGAGAGTTTCATCATTTTACTTCTCTATATGGATGAAATGATTATTTACAAATTGGTAAAGGAATGTACTGATGAGATGATGGATAAATTATCTAGAATTTTTTAGATGAAGTATCTTAGTATTTCAAAATAAATTTTCGAGATGTGGATTGTTAGGAACTCAAGGTCTAGACCATTTTTCATGACCTATTCTATCTATACTAAGAAGGTGGTGGAATGATTTAGAATAAGTGAGTCAAAAATGGTTAACACACCCTTGAGAAAACAAATTAATCTATGAAATTATAAGGAACTTATATTATAATGATAGGGTGATAATTTGGAAAAGATTCCATTTTCAACACAATTAGAAGCTTGATATATTCCATAGTTTATATATGGTCAGGAATTATTCTTGTAGTGGAATTTGATTGCATATACATTGATAATACAATAAGTGAACACTCTAAAACGGTTATATAGATACTATCATATATCAAAGAGTATCAAAGTTTGCCTCTAAATTTTGGAAATGATCAACTACTATAGTGGTTTCCATATTCATATTTTGGGGAGATGTAGACACTAGTAGGAGAATCACTTATTATGTGTTTAATTATAGAGGCACGACTATGAGTTATATGTTGATGATTTGACCTATAATTATACATTCAATAATAAAACTAGAGTATGTTTCTCTTATGGATGCTAGGAATGATTTGATTTCTCTTAAGAGAATATATGAGGATCTATGATTAAGTTAGAAAACTATAATGATATTATATGATTTTTAGAGTTTGGTCTAACTTTTAAGAAATTGGATGTTCCTCTTTTGGACAAAGCATATTCAGTTGAAGTGTCAATTCATATGGAAGTTATTAATGAAAAAAATTATAGCTCTATGGAAGGTTGATGGAGTTCAAAACATGGTAGATATGTTTACCAATGATGTATTATTTGAATTTTTGGGGGCATTATTGCACCTTAGTTGTGTTAGGATAATAATAATAATGGTAGGGTAACTATATAACCATAAAGGTTGTTTGAGAGTAGAATGGATTTTCATAGGTAGAATGAGTACTTGGTTCAATGCCTGAAAATTATTCTCAAGTGGGAGATTGTTAGGTTTGACTGGAGTGGAAACCATTTTTTAATTAATTTTTCGAACTTCTAGAAGGATAAAATCTGGAATTCCATTCCAAAACTAAATAAAGATAGTGAATTGGTACAATCTAGGTCCATATGATTGAAAGAATTGAAATTATAAGATACAATGATTAGTATGGATGTTTGAAGTGAAAATATGAAAAATAATTAAATACGAATAAATTCTATAGTTATGTAAGAAGTTCAATAAATTCAATAGGGATACATAATGTTTATTTATAAGGTTATATGAGGATAACTCATATAGTTTCTGGAAGCATGAACTATTCATCTAACATGTTAGTTAAAGAAATGGAACTTATTTAGTGGCCAAAATTTGGTAGATGATTTCTTGAAATGTTTGGAATGTGGTGGAACTTGTTTCACCAACCATGGCCTACTATAATAATTGTGTAAGGGTATTTGATATTAACTATTTTATAATCTACTATTCATCCACTAATTTAATAACAGTTTACATCATTCCTAGAATTTATTTCGTTATGTCCAAAACATATAATGTATTTGTGTGGTTCTTTGTTTTTATTACCTTATCCTTGTCTTCCAAAAGTTTATATCAGGTGTAAATCAAAAACATTGTAGTGCATAGCTAGGTTGCATTACCTTAGATATTTTAGAAACATCATAGATTTGAGTTTATTCCAAAACATTAATTTCAAAACATTGGTCGATGTTTGAGGATTCCATAGGGTGATTCCAATATGGGAGGATCCAAACCCAACATATATATAAATCCCAGAAGGTTTCAAAATGTGAAAATCATATTTCAAATTTTTTAAAGATCTATTCAATATGATAAATCTATGAATTTGGTGATCCAAATAAGATATATTTCATGTATATATCTTAATATATATTCATATAATGATGAATTTAAAATTTATTTTATCATCATATGGTTTTTATAAGTTAATGTTTTTTTATTTATCCATTTGTCTTGGATAACATAAAATGTTCTTCATAGTTTCTAAAATTTATAAAGCATATGATTAAATTATAATGCATGTCCTTGTATTTTTAAATTAATCAAACAAAACATGAAATAAAAAATTTTGGAATGATTTTATATGTTCATGTAAATATCATTAATTAATATTAAATATTATTCTTTCAAGAGTGATAGATTTCATAGTTGAGGGGATAATTAAGATCATATTAACACTAGAAGGACTAAATATAAATGAACATTTTATTTATCCTTAAAGGATAGATATTTTCATGTGTATATCATCCTTTTAAATAACATGAGATATTATTTTTATAAATTTAATTGAAGGTAATGTTCTTATCTACTAATTTAAATGGTATAAATGATTTATTATTAAACAAATTAGTACCAAAATTATTTTTTTATACTGATGTTGAATATTAATCATATCCACATAAAATTATATCTCAACCATGATATTTATTCACATATGGTGGAATCATCATATTAGGATGTTCTAAAAAGCAAACAATTTTTGTTTATTATTTAAATCATATTTCATTGATTGTAATTCATTAATATTGTTGTGAATTTGTTTGGATGAGATAAATTGTTAACCATATAATAAATAATTGTGGACAAGAAATTAGTAAAGATATACCCAATATATTATATGAGGATAATGTTTCCATAGTAGTGAAATTGAAGGGTGGGTATATCAAAGGAGACAGAATGAAACATATATCATTAAAATTACTTTTCACTCATTATCTTAAAAATTTTAGGGATATTGATATTCAAAAAATAAGGCCTTGATATAATCTTGAATACTTGTTCAAAAATGAATTACCAACAAAATTGATTTATAAAATTTGGATATAAAGATCACAAATTTTATCATCATTTTAAATAGGGGAGTTGGGAATACTGCACTCATTTTCCCTTTTCCAGGTTTTCCCATTAGTTGTTCCTAATAATTCTTGTAATGGGGA
Organism: Viscum album; assembly: GCA_963277665.1. Taxonomy (NCBI): domain Eukaryota; kingdom Viridiplantae; phylum Streptophyta; class Magnoliopsida; order Santalales; family Viscaceae; genus Viscum; species Viscum album. The sequence continues at coordinate 1,358,085,526 of OY728162.1, read as the reverse complement.
AACATGACATGAAATTCAATTACATTATCTTTCCATATTTTTTTCACAAAAACATATCTTTATGTGAATATTATATGAGAATTTAATGAATTATGGAATATAAGAGGTAGTATTATGAAAAAAAATTATGTGGATGTCCTAATTCTAAAATCATTATGACTCCCTATTCCCAACTCTAACACTTCATAAGGTCAAGTCTTCATTTTCCCAAACATTTTGTATTCCATCCTATGGGTATGACACGAGATATATGGATTAAACAAAGTTTGTGTATTAAAACCTCTGTATACCATAAATATATGTCACCATGTTTATGGAAGATAAATTTTTCATCCCTACAAAATTTCTCTCTACTTCCTTACTTATTTTACATTCCTTATTTTCATTCTCCATCATCATCCCAATAATTAAGCACACATTTCATCAAAAATACACTTCTCCAATGATCAATAATGAATAATTGGTTTAGTTATTCCTCATGGTTTCAATCAATGTTTGATCTGTCTCACAACAATAATTATAAAATTATACTATTAAAAGTGATAATATTATATATAAGTAATAATTATTTTAAATATAATTAATAATCAATTTTATCCAAATATAATATTTTTATGTATAAATTCTCATATAACTATTATTTTATATATTTAATTACAGATTTTGTAATTAGTGATATTTTTAAAATCTGAATAATATCATGTTTCATTAAAATATTAATAATTCATTTTCTTACATATATCTAAATTATAATTTTTTTAAAAAATAAATAGTAAATTAAATTTAAATAATAATCAATAATATTTTTTTGATAACGTTGATATTATATTAAATGTATTATTTATATTTATTAGTAATATTTTAAAATTAATTTTATATAAATGAATATAATAAAGAATTTTTTAAAATATAATTATACATGATTACAATATATAATATTTAATGTGAATAGTTTTTCATTTAGTTGTAATTATTAATATTTTAATATTTTATTAAAAAATTATATAATTAATTATATATTTATTGTAATTTTTTATTCATTTAAATTAACAATAACATTTTTAATAAAATTAATAGTATTAAAATAAATATAATGATTATTAATATTTTTATTTGTAATTAATAATATACATATTAATGTAAATAATAATTTATTATAAATCATTTTGTGTATAAATATAATTAATAATATTTTAATACTTAATTATATATTTCTATAATTAATAAAATATTATTTATACATATAAATTGTTAATAATATTTTTTAAAAATATAATTTATATTCTGTTGTAAAAAAATTATACATTATTGTGGAAAAAAATGTGGAAAAAACATTGTTGTGATGACCATAATATAATCCTCACATGAATGAAATGAGTTGAGATGAAGATGTAGTATCACACTTAATGAAGAATGCATAAATGTGATCTCCAAGTGACGCATGACTACTCACACATCGATGGATGAAGATCTTTTAAAAATTTCATCTAATCTGGTGACGTGGTGCTGGGAACCTACTATTTGGAGTAGGTTGTGAATTTCATCTACTGTAAGAGATAAGGATGCTTCAGTCTTCATATGCATATTTGGATCCTCTATTGGCCTATTTTGTGAAAAAAGCATATAATATAGACAAACCCAGTAGCTAGTGTTGTAGCTATTTGCACAGACTTCGACTATAAGGCCCCAGCCTTAAACCGTACTTAATCTTGAGTTATTACAAGATTACACATTGAGGATCTTTTCAGGTTTAGTGTTTTAGAGAATTAGATCATGAAACTTGCATTACATTCCACCTTTAAACAAAGTGGTTACATAATAGACAGTGTTCATTCTTCCCATCAATGGAAACATATTTAAAATAAAACATGGATTCTTTCTTGACACATCCTTGACACTATCATCACATCATGTACCCTTCCCTTGACCTGTGAAAAACATTTCAAAAACTTGGGATGAGCATAAAAAGCTCAGTAAGGGATATAAAAATATGGAAAGGAAACATGCCTACATGTATATATAAGAATGAAATCATACTTTACCCATAATAGATAGGCATATCAAATAATGAATAAATCATAGAAATCATAAGACATAAAAGGTAACTTGAGGCATTCATAACATTCTTATGTAGGGAGTAACCCTCTTGGTTACGTTTGGAATACCCATCACAGTATATTCCCTAAATCTTTTCGGAAAAACCTTAACGTTTCACTCCTTCGCGTTACCCAATGCATTGGAGAGCTATATCGGGCTCACCCGCCCTTAGTTTATCATGGAACCACCCGTATTCATAATAATTCCCAAGAACCTCAACATAATCGTATCACATAGAACATGCATAAAGGAAACATAACATTTCCACCTTTCAATCACAAGATATCAATACAACACATTGATATAAAAACATTATGAAAACCATTTTCAATACCAAAATAAAAGAAAAGTAAAACATGGTATTTATTTTTCTTTTAAAATAGAAGGTATGGCTTGTAGAGGAAGCCGAAACTCAAATAATGGTCACGACGGCGAAGAATTCATTGTCGCCGCATACGTACGACAAAAACATTCCCTTTTTTCGTTTAATAAACACTTCGTATAAAAAAGATTCCTATTTAATAAACGTAAAAGCCAAAGGGTTTTATACACCGTATAAAATAAGGTTGTGTATAAAATAGAATATGCCTAAATGAAAGGAGATTGAGACGAAGTCCCTTACAAAGACGGTATCCTTGGTTTAAGGATAAATCAATTACATCATTATGTGTGACAAACGAATACACCAAATATAAGTGGATATTAAGTATAAAATATTCAAAGGTCATTCACACATATTCAAAAGATGACATATTCAATAACTACATGTTGAACCCAAAGAAATCGAAATTGGGTTAAGAAGTTCCCTTGACAGCCTAACGGCGTCACATCAAAATGAGTTGATGAGAGATAAAAAAAAGGGTATCTCATCACTTGGACATAAAATTTACATCAATAAGGATATATGAGAACATATCCCAACATAAAAATATGCAAATTAAAAGACCCAACAAAAGAAGTCTTTTAAAAAGAGGAGGGTGAAAGGTTCCCTTACCGACATGGGTATCTTTCGAAACATACACCTCGTGAAAGAAGGACAATACAACATTGATGTAAATACTCATAAAAGAAAGTATATTACACAATGAGTAAAATAAAGGGCAGTAAAAACACCACTCAAAGGAAATTATGGCAAATGTAGCATAAATCTCACAGGAATAAAAGTGAGGTGAAAAATCCCTTACGAAAACTCGGCAGCCTAACGACGCCACATAAAACTTACAAAAATGGATTGATGAGATCAAATAGGGTATCTCATCATATTAACTTAATGTTTATAGACAGATGAATATAAAATAACATCCCCCAACATAAAAAATAAGAGCTTAAAAGAAGTGACATACAGGAGAGTACTTAAAAAGAAAGAGAGAGGTTAGATCTCTTATGAAACATTCGGCAGCCTAACGGTGCCACTCAAAACTTCCAAAATTGATTGATGAGAAAAAATAGGGTCTCTCATCATATGATCATAAAAATTACAGTAAGATTAATATAAAATAACATCCCAATAACAAGACAGATGAGCTTTAAAAGGAATGACATAAAAGAGTGTTCTTAAAAAGAAAGAGAGGAGTAGGATCCCTTACCTCAGGTCCGACTGGACTCGATCGTTCTTTAACGTCCTGAATAATAAACTTGAATTAATCTCTACTTGCTTAAGAACCTTTTTCAAGTTTATTATTCATTTTATACCAGGTTATTAACATCATGTAATCATTTAAGTTAATAATGTTCATTTTGTCGGTATTTGGTTCTTAAGTCAAAAATAGCCTTCTTACACTTACATGTTGTTAATTTGGTCAAAGGTGCGTTATATACAGAATGATATTAATGATTTGTATAACATATATATCATATATATTCATCATATACATGTTTTTATAATATTACATCACATTTAGAGGTAAGAAATGAAATGCACCGTTCATGGAGACGGTAAGCCGTACGTACGCATGAACGCTACTTCCATTTCTATTTCGTATTTCTGGAATGGAATCATAATGATATAAGAGTATATTATAATTCCAGTATAATAAAATATATAATATCATTAAATTTATCCTTTACACATCCCACATATGGTATTGACGAATCAAATCACTTTCAGGGGGCGGTAGTCCGCAATTCCTAAAATGAAGATATCGTGTTTACCCATAATGGAAACAATAATGGTATGACATAAATGAAAAATACAGAATCTTAGGGAAAGAATAAACATATTATATATCATATATAAAAATATTGACATCATAATGGCCACCTTTGAAGGTGTTAAATGAGTATTGAACAATCATCGTTTCGGGAAGCAGAATTTCACCATCCACGGAAACCGTTTGTTCTTTAACCATTTGATGTAGTTGTGTGAAAGTGTAGCTCGAATAAATCTTATAACAACATCCCAGTATATTGAAAATACTTGTTTTGTTACAAAATAAGTAAATAAAAAGAGTTTAGGGGGTTGGAGAAGCAAAATAAAACAACTGAACATGAGAGAATGAACTACCTTTAAAAGTGTAACTCCTTTTGATTTGAGCCTAAAGGCTTCCTTTGAAAGGATTCTGCCCAAAGGGAATCCTCTAGGATGATTATAGGGATGTGGGGAGAGTAAGTGGGCAGGGTATGGCAGAGCCAAAGGTTTGAGGAGTGTGTGAAATGAGGTAGAGGTGGGGGCCTTTTATAAGAGGAGAGGAGGGGTACTTTTGGAAATCATGAAACTATTATTTTATTTTCAAAAGTGTTTCGAATTTCTAAGGTCCCACATTGATATATTTTGAAGATACGATGATAAGGCTTCTAAATATTTCCATCCAATAGTTTTTGGACAAGTGTAGGTCTTAGATTTTATATTATCGTTTCATTTAATTTAAACTGTTCATTAATGAGGTCATCGTTGCATCATCATGATGTCATAATTAAATTAATTTATTTAATGTCTAAAAATTATAACAAAACTATCCTGAGGTGGGAAAGCTTTTTATATTTCCAAAGAGTATTTATAGAAAAAATTATGAATAGTATAAACCCTTCTAAAAATTATTTTAGTAAAACAATTTATGTTAGTGTCATTTTCACCTTTATTTAAAAAAAGGCATTAAAGTCATTATCTCACCCAAGAGGCTCCATAGGGTCCCCTAAATCGACCCATGAGTTTTCTTGGTTGGCCATGACTCATCCAATAGGGGTAGGACAAGTGTCATGGTGTTTTAATATTTTTATAGTATCATTTTTACCTTAAATTACACTAATTACCTCTAATCGTGATTAATGAAAAAAATTACTATTCACCAAAAAAATTATTTTCATCCCATTGAACCACATTTTACACACTAATGACAACCATGTATGTTGGATTTTTAAAATTCAAAACGCAATTATGGAAAAATTTCATTTAAACGGAAAATCAGTTTTTATAAGTACCATTTAGAGGTTTCACTATTCATCAAAAATTGAAGTTTTTCAGAAAATTACCAAAACTTCACCCTACGATATATTTGATATTCTGAATTCAAAAATGAAGTCTATTTTAAAAAATTCAAAACATATAAGTCACATTGTTTAATTTAATAATTAATTCCCGTTGTCAGAGCAAATAGCGTGTTTTTATAAAACAATAAGTATCAAAAGATTGACACTAGTTAAAGTCTGATTTGAAAGTGAAATTAATTCCAATGACCAATATTGGATTTAATGGTAAAAATATATTCTAATTTCACTTTAAAATCAATTCAAAAGATAATATAATCATATAAATAAATTATATTAAAAAGAGGTTTTGAATTAAAATACAACATTTTACATTATTCATTAAAAAAATGAACTTTATCAGAAAGATACCAAAAATTTACACAAAGTAAATTTTGATGTCCCAATTCTTAAGAAAAGTTTTATTTGGTCCAAAATAATGTATAAGACTGAACAAAACTATATTTAATGACGGTTCGCCATCAAAAGGCGATAAGTGAACCTTTAGTGGAAACTAGGGCATATACGCTTAAAATTGAATTATTTCTGTATTTTATGCCTTTATATTTTATTGGATAAATTTAAAAATAATTAAAAACATATATAATCATATTTTAGTTATTTCTATCCATTCCCTCCAATACAATGGCTACATGTTAACTACCATTTAAAATAATATAATTTTATTATTAGAGTGCAACGTAAGATTCCCAAGAAACTCGTTGTTGCGTGTTAGGTATGCCATCGAGCATAGCGTCCCCTTTAAAGAAATATTAATATTTTATTCACAAATATGGATAAATATGAAAATGTCATATTCTTTATTTACCTGGGGTGTTACATCCTTCCCCCCTTTTGGGAATTGCGTCCTCGCAATTTTTAAAATTGGGCTTGGAAACATCCTTGAAAATCCCACATCGGAACAAGATTCGGTAAAACAATCACTTTAAAATAAAGAAAGAGAAGTATAGAGGTCACCCGAGTTAACCCATACTAGGATTCCATGTAGGAAAACATGGACATAGAGGAGAAAACATAGGGCCATGTTCTGATGAAGAGTGATAGTAAACAATTCTAGGAGAAAGTTAACAATAAAAAAAATCACAACCTTGTGATGGGTTAAACGGTATTCGATTCCCCTGTAGGAAAAGTTAATAAACAACATTTTTATTTTACGTTACTTTTTATTGAGGAATTTATTCATTAGGAAACATAATCACTTATCATGTTGAATTTCAACTTTTATTAGATTCTTTACACAAACTCATATTTTCCCCAACAGACGAGTATTTAGGAAGACTTGTTCACATTAAGAGTACTATAATCAAATTCTTTAGAACCACCTAATCCACAAAAGAGAACTATACATTTCTCGTGTCTTTAGACAATACCAAAACCAAAAAGGTTAGTACAAGATCAGATAATACCCAAAAAGGACAAATCTATTCTTAATCTCTAAAATTTATCAAACAATACCCAAAGTTCAACAAATACCATTCAATAAACAAATTTTCAATAAAATACTACAAATTAAACCAAACTAAGATTGAAACCCAAATATTTTAATGATTTCGTCACATAGTCTTCTAAGGTACAAATTAACACTTATCCCCAAATAACATCAGTTGCTCCTAAAGTCTCGTAATGAAAATTAATTAACCTAATCACATATCCTCCATGATAGGTTAATAATTTTCATAAATAACCCAAAATCAACTTACTCTTAATTCATAAAATCATATAACTAAAATGAATCAGTCAAACTAACCAGGGAATTCACGTAGTCCAGTGGTAGGTGATAAATACCAGTCGCACTTTGGTTGTGGGTTTGATTCCCGCAACATTGTCCGACATGATGGGTAGTCACACGGTCTGTGTGTTGTCCGTTTTCCAAAACTATATAATTCTTAAAACATTCCCCAAAATGAGATAAAATCTTCAAAGATGATCATAACATATTTTAACCTCAAGTTTATCTCATGTGTTTCATTTTCCATTATAACATATAATAACCCATAATTACCTCAAAAGTAAGGATCATATAAACCCAAATGGTTCTTTATAACTATGTCCACAAAAGAAAAGATAACTATTCCTTGAATAAAATTTGCCTATATTAAACATCAGGGTTACACATAATATAAAAAGTATTCTAATGTAACCCCATCATCAAAAGAGACTTAATACTCTTAATAATTTCACCATAACTCTTGAAGCCCTTATATGTTGACATCTTACTCATTCAACATTATTCATGATCCATTAACCATTCATTTCCATCTTATTCCGAAATACCCCTTTCCTACAAACAAAATCATGAATCATATCCTAAGATTCCAAAATAGGAAAACAATAGTCATGAAATAATACATACCTTTGATTGGTCATTGTCAGTTTCTTCATCCTCAATCGGAATGGAATTAGGTATTGGTAAATGAACATTAGTACGCTCTTGGTGATCCCATTCATGAAACTTCTTCATAGTACATGTGTTTTCATAATGACCATGCACACCACATTTAAAACATTCAATTGATCCCTCAAAAAGAACTTCTTTCCCTTTCCTCGAGTCAACTGGATGCTTCCTTTTTCCATTGTAGGTTCTTGCTTTATGACCATCATTTCCACATATATAGCATATTCATGTCCCTTTGAAACATTTTACTACATGTTTCTTTCCACATCTTTGACACATAGTTTTTTGAACACACTTACCTTTATGATTATTACCTGTACTTCTGTAGGGATTTGTTTCTCGCATATATGATGCCTTAGAGAAATTGCCAAGGTTTAGGTGGTCAATCATGACTCCAGATAGATGGTTGAGGATAATCACAAGAGTTCTCATTGCAGCTCCCATATCATTCTGTTGCTTGCTCAAAACACTGTCACAGTTTCCTTCACATCCACTGTTACTTTGGTGCCTGCTAGATCCAGCCATTTACTAAAACCAAAAAGGTCAGTGTGAGTATATCAAAAAAACCCATCATTTACTAATGAGGAAGGTAAACACTAAGATATACTTACTCATTCACTTTATCTAAAACTAGGAATCTTTCTGAAATCATAACCATTATGGTAATGTCACTTATGCTTAAAGAATACCCTAACCTCTAAAGTTATCTAAACCGACCTTTGATACCAACTATAAGGCCCCAGCATTAAAACATACTTAATATTGAGTTATTACAAGATTACACATTGAGGATCTTTTCAGGTTTAGAGTTTTAGATAATTAGATCATGAAACTTGCATTACATTCCACATTTAAACAAAGTGGTTACATAAAAGACAGTATTCATTCTCCCCATCAACGAAAACATATTTAAAGTAAAACATGGTTTCTTTCTTGACACATCCTTGACACTATCATCACATCATGTACCCTTCCCTTCATCTGTGAAAAACATTTCAAAAACTTGGGATGAGCATAAAAAGCTCAGTAAGGGATATAAAAATATGGAAAGGAAACATGAGTACATGTAAACATAAGAATGAAATCATACTTTACCCATAAAACATAGGCATATCAAATCATGAATAAATCATAGAAATCATAAGACATAAAAGGTAACTTGAGGCATTCATAACATTCTTACGTAGGGAGTAACCCTCTTGGTTTCGTTTGGAATACCCATCACAGTATATTCCCTATTTATCTTCAGAAAAACCTTAACGTTTCACTCCTTCGCGTAACCCAATTCATTGGAGAGCTATATCGGGCTCACCCGCCCTTAGTTTATCACGGAACCACCCGTATTCATAATAATTCCCAAGAACCTCAACATAATCGTATCACATAAAACATGCATAAAGGAAACATAACATTTCCACCTTTCAATCACAAGATATCAATACAACACATTGATATAAAAACATTATGAAAACAATTTTCAATGCCAAAATAAAAGAAAAGTAAAACATGGTATTTATTTTTCTTTTAAAAAAAAGGTATGGCTTGTAGAGGAAGCCGAAACTCAAATAATGGTCACGACGGCGGAGAAGTCATTGTCGCCGCATACGTACGACAAAAACATTCCCTTTTTTCATTTAATAAACACTTCGTATAAAAAGGATTCCTTTTGAATAAACGTAAAAGTCAATGGGGTTTATACACCGTATAAAATAAGGTTGTGTATAAAACAGAATATGCCTCAATGAAAGGAGATTGAGACGAAGTCCCTTACAAAGATGGTATCCTTGGTTTAAGGATAAATCAATTACATAATTATGTGTGACAAATGCATACACCAAATATAAGTGGATATTAAGTATAAAATATTCAAAGGTCATTCACACATATTCAAAAGATGACATATTCAATAACTACATATTTAACCCAAAGAAATCAAAATTGGGTTAAGAAGTTCCCTTGACAGCCTAACAGTGTTACATCAAAATGAGTTGATGAGAGATAAAAAAAGGGTATCTCATCACATGGACATAAAATTTACATCAATAAGTATATATGAGAACATATCCCAACATGACAATATGTAAATTAAAAGACCCAACAAAAGAAGTCTTTTAAAAAGAGGAGGGTGAAAGGTTCCTTTACCGACATGGCTATCTTTCGAAACATACACCTCGTGAAAGAAGGACAATGCAACATTGATGTAAATACTCATAAAAGAAAGTATATTACACAATGAGTAAAATAATGGGCATTACATACACCACTCAAAGGAAATTATGTCAAATGTAGCATAAATCTCACGGGAATAAAAGTGAGATGAAAAATCCCTTACGAAAACTCGGCAGCCTAACGACGCCACATAAAACTTAAAAAAATGGATTGATGAGATCAAATATGGTATCTCATCATATTAACTTAAAGTTTATAGAAATATGAATATAAAATAACACCCCCCTACATAAAAAATATGAGCTTAAAAGAAGTGACATAAAGGAGAGTACTTAAAAAGAAAGAGAGAGGTTATATCTCTTACGAAAAATTCGGCAGCCTAACGGTGCCACTCAAAACTTCTAAAATGGATTGATGAGAGAAAATAGGGTCTCTAATCATATGATCATAAAAATTAAAGTAAGAGTAATATAAAATAACATCCCAATAACAAGAATGATGATCTTTAAAAGGAATGACATAAAAGAGTGTTCTTAAAAAGAAAGAGAGGAGTATGATCTCTTACCTCGGGTCCGACTTGACTCGATCATTCTTTAACATCCTGAATAATAAACATGAGTTAATATCTACATTCTTAAGAACCTTTTTCAAGTTCATTATTTCTTTTATACCATGTAATGAACATCATGTAATCATTTATGTTAATAATGTTCATTTTGTCGGTATTTGGTTCTTAAGTCAAAAATAGGCTTCTTACACTTACATGTTGTTAATTTGGTCAAATGATCGTTATATCCAGAATAATATTAATTATTTGGATAACATATATATCATATATACTCAGAATATACATGTATTTATAATATTACATCACATTTAGAGGTAAGAAATGAAATGCACCTTTCATGGAGGCGGTAAGCCGTACGTACGCATGAACGCTACTTCCATTTCGATTTCGTATTTCTGGAATGTAATCATAATGATATAAGAGTATATTATAATTATAGTATAATAACATATATAATATCATTAACATTATCCTTTAAACATCCCACATATGGTATTAACGAATCAAATCACTTTCAGGGGGCGGTAGTCCACACTTCCTAAAATGAAGATATCGTGTTTACCCATAATGGAAACAATAATGGTATGCCATAAATAAAAAATACATAAGATTAAGGAAATACTAAACATATTATATATCATATATAAAAATAGTGACATCATAATGTCCACCTTTGAAGGTGTTAAATGAGTATTGAACAATCATCGTTTCGGGAGGCAGAATTTCGCCATCCACGGAAACCGTATGTTCTTTAACCATTTGATGTAGTTGTGTGAGAGTGTAGCTCGAATAAATCTTATAAAAACATCCTAGTATATTGAAGATACTGGTTTTGTTACAAAATAAGTAAATAAAAAGAGTGTAGGGGGTTGGAGAAGCAAAATAAAACAAATGAACATGAGAGAATGAATTACCTTTAAAAGTGTAACTCCTTTTGATTTGAGCCTAAAGGATTCTGCCCAAAGGGAATCCTCTAGGATGAGGATAGGGATGTGGAGGGAGTAAATGGTCTGGGTATGGACGAGCCAAAGGTTTGAGGTGTGTGTGAAATGAGGTTGAGGTGGGGGCCTTTTCTAAGAGAAGAGGAGGGGCACTTTTGGAAATCATGAAACTATTATTTTATTTTCAAACGTTTTTCGAATTTCTAAGGTCCCACATTGATATAGTTCGAAGATAAGATGCTAAGGATTCTAAATATTCCCATACAATAGTTTTTGGACAAGTTTAGGTCTTAGAATTTATATTATTGTTTCATTTTATTTAAACTGTTCATTAATGAGGTCATCGTTGCATCATCATGATGTCATAATTAAATTAATTTGTTTAATGTCTAAAAATTATAACATAAATATCCTGATGTAGGAAATATTTTTATCTTCCCAAATATTATTTATAGACAAAATTATGATTAGTATAACCCCTTCTAAAAATTGCTTTAGTAAAACAATTTATGTTAGTGTCATTTTCACCTTTATTTAAAAAAAAGGCAATAAATTCATTATCTCACCCAGGAGGCTCCATAGGGTCCCTTAAATCTACCCATGGGTTGTCTTGGTCGGCCATGACTCATCCAATAGTGGTAGGACAATTTTCAGGGTGTTTTCATATTTTTATAATATCATTTTTACCTTAAATTACACTAATTACCTCTAATCGCGATTAATGAAAAAAATTACTATTCACCAAAAAAATTATTTTCATCCCATTAAACCACATTTTACATACTAATGACAACCATGTATGTCGTATTTTCAAAATTCAACACACAATGATGGAAAATTTTCATTTAAACGGAAAATCATTTTTTATAAGTACCACTTAGTGGTTTCACTATTCATCAAAAATTGAAGTTTTTGCAGAAAATTACCAAAACATCACCCTAAGCTATATTTGATATTCCAAATTCAAAAATGAAGTCTATTTTACAAAATTCAAAACATATAAGTCACATTAATTAATTAAATAATTAATTCCCACTGTCAGAGCAAATAGTGTGTTTTTATAAAACAATAAGTATCAAAAGTTTGACACTAGTTTAAGTCTGATTTCAAAGTGAAATTAATTACAACGACCAATATTGGATTTAATGGTAAAAATATATTCTAATTTCACTTTAAAACCAATTCAAAAGATAATCTAATAATATAAATAAATTAGATTAAAAAGAGGTTTTGAATTAAAATACAACATTTTACACTATTCATTAAAAAAATGAACTTTATGAGAAAGATACCAAAAATTTACACAAAGTAAATTTTTATGTCCCAATTATTAAGAAGAGTTTTATTTGGTCCAAAGAATGTATAAGAGTAAACAAAACTATATTTAATGATGGTTCTCCATCAAAAGGTGATAAGTGAACCTTTAGTGAAAACTAGGGCATATACGCCTAAAATTAAATTATTTTTGTATTTTATGCCTTTATCTTTTATTGGATAAATATAAAAATATTTAAAAACATATATAATCATATTTTGGTTATTTCTATCCATTCCTTCCAATACAATGGCTACATATTAACTACCATTTAAAATAATATAATTTTATTATTAGGGTGCAACATAAGATTCCCAAGAAACTCGTTGTTGCGTGTTGGGTACGCCATCGAGCTTAGCATCCCCTTTAAAGACATATTAATATTTTATTCACAAATAATGATAAATATGAAAATTTCATATTATTTATTTACCTGGGGTGTTACATCGACTTTGCAGCCCATGGATCCAAAATGGACACTAAAATCAAAGGTTTTGACCATATTAATTTTTCCTTTTCATGTATATTGAAGTGCCATTGAATGGATTGTATTTTTTCGATAGGTGTATCCATTGTTGTTTGGAAAAGTAGTTGATATGTGTCAAATAAAGGAATTTGGTGATTCTTTGTGGATTGTAATGGATTCATCCTTATTGGACTCCTAAGGGTGACTTGGTATTATATTATATGCTTAATAAGAAAAAAATCTTACAAACTGAGAAATAAAGTATTTTTTTGACGAACTTATATTAACACATTGAAGTAACATTAATTTGTGATTATTTATGTGCTAATATTCAAGTTTCTAGAAGTGTTTATGGATAAAGGTATACTAAAAATAGCATAGTTTAAGAGAATGGTCCATGAATTGGGAAAATATTCACATTATATAGGGAAGAAAACTAGGCATTAAAAAATACTCTTATTTACCAAATCTAATAAAAACAAGATCAATAAGTAGGGTAGTTTACTCTGGTAACTAGAATTTTCAGTGAATAAGAAATCTAAGGCATCCAAGGTTTAGAGTTGGAGTATTATAATTGAATCCACGACATCTTTGGTTAAGGTAATATCTCTAAAATATGAGATTTTTACTAAAATTTAAATTATGTAAATAAATTCCTAGAAGGAAAAGTTCATTCGAAATTATTCTCCACTATCACTTCTCTAGTATGATGAAAAATACTACATCCTTCAGTATGGTCATAGATGGAGAATACAAGAGATCTGTGGAAATAGAATCAATTTGACACTATAAGATAATTTTAATTTAGGGATTGAGAGTCTTCCCTAGGTCCTCAATGAATAGAAAATTCAATGGTATGTTGTACAACTTATGGTTAATTTATTGGATCTTTCAGATATTCTTCTCCTTGATGAATACATAAAATTATTATAATTTATAGAACTCAATATTGATGACACTATATAGTGAAACCCCTATTTTGGAATGAATGATTTTACTTGGAAATTCTTTACTTGCACTCATATCAAAAAAAAGTTTTTATTTTTCAATTATTTATTCATATGGTTGTTGAAATTTAGTTTTACTAGTGGTCCTTGTTTGTTATTCATGTGAAGGATCTTACTAAACCACTTAAAAGTAGTATTTGAAATAATCAAATGAATGTGATTTAGATATAAAATGGGTTTTATCATAATATTATATATTCAACTATCTATTTAAATATTTTAAATTATTTATCAAACTAGTCATATATGTAATGAATTATACACATACTGACACTACCAATCTCATGGAACAATATAAAAATGGTTTTGAAATTGATAAAATTTCTTAATATGAGAAGCAATATATAGGTGAGAAAAAACTTAATGCTAATAAACATTCTATAATTTATAATTATCCAAGATTTTATCCAAATAGGAATTGTAATTAGGCTGAAAAATATTTGATCAAAATCACGTGATAATGTTAAGAAACCTTATTAAGGACATAAGTATAGGTAAGAATTTTATAGCTTGATGGAATGTATATGGTGAAAATATACACCAATAAAATTAAATTTTCATTAGTTACACTAGGTTTAATACACTAATTAAAATGCATATTGATATATATTTCTAAAAAATGTTTTTCATGCATTTATGGAAACCAATTTGGAAGAAATTAGAGTTACATTACAATATGCTTTCTTTATTTTGTTGAAAACTAAAATGATTGAACCTTTATTTACTCTTCATTATCCCTTGAAGATTATGTATATTTTAAGACTATGGGATGAAATTTGTAATAATTGTTTCCAGAAATAGTTATAGATAATTTTATACACTTTTAACCAAAATATATCTTAGGGATGTTTAGGGGAAAGCCAAACCTGACCCACAAACATTATATAAAAATATCATAAAACAAGAATCTTGGGATGATAATAGTGCTTATAAGGATGAGGAGGAATTTATAGTATATTTTAAACAATATTATTTTATCTAACATTATATATATAAATAAATTGTCTTTATAATTAATAATTTATGAAACAACAAAGGAGTGAAAATAATAAACATCCTCTATCAAAACCATCGTCCCCTAACATAAAAAAGGAAAGGGTATGATTCAACTGAATAATATATTGTTTTTATTTTGAATATATATTATAATTTTGACATGATATAAATATAAAATAAATAATGTTTCATTCATAACATTTATATTAATCAATTAGAATCTCAAGCTATATATATATCACATCATGTTTTATAGTTTGGGGATTATTTAAATAAAAAGAGACAAATAGTAGATGAAATCACATAGGAGGCATGATAATCATTTGTAAGTATGATATAATATAAATTTCTTATACATTAATATAATTTTATATAATAATTGCTACTTAGATTCATATATTTTTATCTAGTTAAAATATATGATATGTCTTCAACTATAACCGATGAAAAGGTAGCTCCATTGGATTTAAACAATATATAAAATTATGTCCATATTGGTGGTTTAGATTTTTTTAGTTTCACCATGTACTTTGGGAAAGAAAAAACAAATTTTCCTGAAAATAATAAATTAAAAACAAATAGGAAGATATTTAAACTAAAGAGGAAACAATAAATAAGTAGAGTAAGTTAATGGACCATCTCTTTCGATAAGATTAATGATAATAATAAACACAAAAATAACCCCACTATAAAGTTATAAAAAACCATATGTATTCTGGATAGTCATTCTCCTAAAAGGGCATCCTTACATAAGGAAATAATATTTTTCCCAATTTTTTATAACAATTGTGAAACAAATAACTATTGATACCTTTATTATATTAAATTATTATAGGAGAAAATTGACATTGTTTTAACTATCAACATCACTCATTATGACACCCCAAATATGTGACCATATCAATTACATAACTTATATAAAATATAGAATTATAAATATTCTCAATACAATTTAGGTTTAGATTTTTATAGAGTTAGGAAAAAAAATTAACTAACAAAACCGATGTATTTTTCTTCTAACATACATTTTTTCTACTATATAAGTTACTGCTCAATCTATAAAAAATCTTCAACATATCCAAGAAATTATCTACAAACCATTATCTTCATGACACATCATGCATATTACTTTTCTTTATTACCTAGGGAAAAATAAACATAATAATGGGGTACAATCATGAACACTGTAAGGGATAAAAAATGAAATTAAAAAATAACATTGTTGAGTCAATAAGGCACTCCTTATGACTTTTCCATTCCTTCATGTAAGGGGAAGATTATTGAGTCATTAAGGTTTTCTTATGAATTTATCATTCCTCTTGTTCTGAAAATCACAAACACCTCATTTTAAGGCAAATCTTATTTTTCCCCGGTTTTACTTGTATAAGGAAAATTTCCTTCCCCAAGGAAATTTAACCTTTATTAGATTTCATTGTTCATATCATAAATTTTCTATGTATAAAACTCGTATTTAAACGAAAAACCTTGGAATCATATATTACTTAGATATTAGGTATTCTATTTAAGAATCCAAATTCAGGATATGAACTCTCAGGAAGTTCAACTCTGAATTATGGATACAAACTCTCATGAAGTTCAACTCTGAATTCTAGATATGAACTCTAATGATGTTCAACTCCAAATTCTGGATACGAACTCTCATGAAGTTAAATTCCAAATTCTAATTACGAACTTATTTAAAGAATGATTATAAATTCTGATTACGAATTCTAGTTATGATCTTCTCTAAGTTCTGATACCGAGTTCTCTAAATTCAGACTCCAAACTCTGATGAGTTCTGACTCCGAATTCTCATGAACCATGAATCTTAACATTGTAAGTTCTGGTACTGAATTCTTGTGAATCTATAATATGAATTTCCTTGAAATTCATACTCCAGAATTCTACAGAATTCAGGTTCTGAATTCTTACAAAACAGAATCTGAATATCTTAGTACTAGAGACTCTGAATTTATTTTTTTCCTAAACTCCGAACTTTCATTTACCTCCATTCCGAATATCAGTTTTTAGTAATTCATACACTTTTTCTATTACAAAACGATGTCGTACTTTCATTTACTCACTAACCATTGTTTGAGTGACACATATACAGGTCCCTCCGAAATTCAAGGATGAATATGACCGTTGGAGGAGGTAGCCAACCGTCGAAGCTACACCTATAAATAGGAGCTTATTTGAAAAATCTGAAAACGGTTCCATGACTCTAGAGACCACATGCTATTGAGATGATTTCTAGAGAGAGACTCTCACTGCCTTGTGCATACTGAACTTCTTGTTAAGTGTTTTTCATTGTGCGACTCTGATTGTTGCTATGTACAATCGAGTGCTTCTGGGGATAGGAAGACAGAGGTTCCAACACCTTGAAGTTGAGGGCTTCCATGATGAGGAATATAGAGGTGCCGACTACCTGATAGTTGAGGGCTTATGGGGATAGCAATAAAGACTCCGATCTTCGTATCGAGGGCTTACCTTGGTGTGGGTAAGACAGAATTCCTCGAAAGTATAAATCAAGGGACCTTTATCCAAGGTTGTTGGATACCCTTCTCTTTGGGTTAAAAGGCTTAATATTGTTACTTGTTTTTGTTACATGTTTTTTCACTGTAATTTGTATTATTGAAGAAATTATACCTTCTTATAATTCCACACTCATGTACTATGATTTAGTTAGATTCAATACGCCTTGAGGTAGAATCTAAATCTTTATAAAATTTAGTTAAGTCCCTTTTTCAGAATCACTTATCCGAAATCCAGCAATTGTTTAGAACATATAGAGGTCTTGTGAATTATCTTTTATAACCTTGTTAGACATAACCATATTTAAAACATCCAAAGGAATTTTTAAAAGGTACAATTAACCCACCCCCCCCCCTCCCACCTCGTGTCTCTGAGAATCTCATTCTTATTTAGATCCTACATTTTGTATTATAGATTATATCATACTCACATACAATCTCAACAATTCGTATCAGAGGTCGGAAACCTCAAACCCTGCACCAATTCAACAATTGGTATCAGGGATTTCAGTACAATCTGAATTAATCTCATGATTAGTTTCAGAAGATAATTCTCGGAATAGCATATTTTCGGAATTGAATTTTCCGGATTCAAATTTTTCAGAATCTAATTTTCTAACTCATAGTTCGGACTCACTTTTTCTAGGAGATAATTTTGTTCTATATTTTTCATGCTTAGATTATTTTTCTTGTTTACAAACATTTTATACTAATAAGTTTTTGTGGAAAGACGTTTTCTTAAAGGTGGTAGGAATCAATGTTGGTTCCATAGACAATATAAATCCAACCAGACCACCTATATTTGATGGTAATTATTACGAATATTGGAGAGATCGTATGAAGACTTTAATTATCAACACTGGTGTTGAAAATTTCATTATGCTTACTGGTAGATAAAAGATTCCTGATAAAGAAGTAAGTGACTTTACAAATCAAGAAAATCATGAATATCAATTGAATTATAAGGTACTCAATACTTTAAGTTGTTCAATGACAAGAAATATATATAGCCAAATTTCACCATGTGAACCGGCAAATTATATATGGAAGAAACTCAAATTTACTAACTTTGTAACTTCAAATGTAATGATACTAGTAGATCCATGCTTAGAGTTGAATATCATGGTTTTAGTTCTCCTTATGGTGATCCCATATGTAAAGTGAAATAAAGATTCATGACTATTGTGAATATTTTAAAATAAATGGGCGAGAAAGGATAAGATGATGAAGCTCTTGTTGAAAATATTATTGAGATCATGTCGAATGAGTGGGAATATAAAAGAACTTCAATTGATGAGAATATAAAGGTTACTCAGATTACCCTTGATGATCTGTTTGGAACTCTTCTTCAGCAAGAGACTAGAATGAAGAGAGATGCTGATATTGTGAAGAAGAAGAATGGAAATGGTTCTGTAGCTTTTACTAATACTACCTATCATATGAAAGCCAAGACTCCTGAGAGAGTGACCAAATCTAAATTTCAGAATGTTTTTATACATTCTGAATCCAGTGAAAGTGAATCATCTGAAAATGAATTAGGAAATCTTGCTCGAAGGATGAACAAGATAGCTGGACAGAGGAACTTTCAATCCAGATATAAGAAGAATGAAAGGAAAGACTAGAAAGATTCAGAAGTTACATGATATGAATGTAATAGAGCTGGACACATAAGACCTAATTTAACTATTCTCAATAGAAAAGAGAGAAAGAAAAGGCATTCTGAGAAAAATAGAAAGAAGTATTACAAGTCTAAAGCTATGAAATTGTTGAAAGCTAATGACACTTAGTGTGCCATTAGTGGAGACTATTCACATGAATCTTCGGATTATGAATCTTATGGACAAAAGAATCATGGTCAAATAGCCAGGCTACCTATTGATAATCATTGCTTAATGGCTGAGGTACACAATAGTGAATCAATTATCAATGTTTCATTGAATGCTAATGATAATAAATATTATAGCTCTTCGGATGAAAAATATTCTTCTGATAAAGATAATACTTTGCCTTCCTATGAATAAGTTTCTAGGTTTTCCAAACTCCTTGATAATGAGAATTCAAAACTCATGAAAAACATTGATAAGGAAAATTCAAGGAAAACTATTCTTACTAAGGAAATATCAGTTATTTCTAAAGATATTGATAAGAAAAATGCTTCTTTTTAAAGTATTTCAAAAAATCTTGAGGAAGTAAGTTCTGAGAAGAATAAACTTTCTAAAGATCTAGAAAACGTAATTTCTAAGAAAAATATTTTCGAGCCTAAATATTGTTCAAAATAAAATGTTTTTTTCAACAAGAACATAGTTATAAAACTCAAATCTGAAATATGTTCCTTGAGGAAGTGTTTGTCAAAATTTAACCTAAGTAACGAAAATTTTGATAAAATGTATTCAAAAATACTAACTCGAAGAAATATAGTTCTGGTTTTTGTTATACTGGTTCTAAACAGATTTTTAGTAACATCTAATTTGTTCCTCAATGTTCCCCATTCTATACAAAGTGTCAATGTGGTGGTCACTGGGAAAAGAATTGTTCTCTAAACAAAACCCCATATTTAGGATTTCATAAGGCTTATTTTTCTAAGAAGATGTGGATACACAAAATTTTACCTTTTGAAATTTCCAGATCCAAGCATGTCTGGATTCCAAAAACCTAATTTTTTTTCTTATTTTCAGGAAAATAGGGAATGTACCAACAGAAATACATGGTACATGGATAGTGTATGTTCCCGGCATATAATTGGTAACAAAAACTATTTTGAGAATATTATCAATACTAATAGAGGAAAAGTAACATTCAAATATAATGCTCTTGGAGAAATTAATGGTATTGGTAACATTGTTCATTTTGGAAAAACATTGATTTCAATTGTTTTATTTGTTAAGGGTCTTAAGCACAGCCCCATCAGCAAAAGAAAATTATGTGATTAAGGGTACCTTGAAAATTTTAGGAATGATAAGTTCTTAGTACATAATTCCAAGGAAGAGTTTATTATTTCTTCCCATAGGAAAGAGAATGTTTACACACTAAACATAGAAGACCTTAGGATCCAAGACTTACCTTGCCTTAATGTAATGGAAGATCATTCGTTGCTATGGCAGAGAAGGTTAGGACACCGTAACCTTAGGAACTTATGAAAACATTCTAAGAAAAGACTAGTTGAGGATCTACTAGAGCTTAGATATGATTCTTCAAAAGTCTGTGAATCTTCTCAATATGGAATGAAACATAAATCACATTTTAAATCCATTGGTGAAGTCACAACCACTGATGCATTATAACTAGTGCATATGGATATTTTTGGTCCTACACAAACTGGATGTATTAGGAGAAAATATTATGTGTTTTTCTTGGTTGATGATTACCCTAGATTTACGTGGGTCTATTTTCTTGAAAAGAAGTGTGAAAAGTTTTCTTATTTCAAAAGTTTTAGAGCCCATGTTAAAAAAGAGAAAAACCTTCCATTAAAATCTTTTCATAGTGGCCATGTAGGAGAATTTGAAATTTCTTACTTTGAAACTTTTTGTAGTAGAAAAGGTTTTACTCACAACTTCTTAGCACCCAGAACACCTCAACAAAATGGTGTTGTTGATAGATGAAATAGAATTCTTCAAGAGATAACTAGACCATGTTGAGTGAGTATTCTGTAGCCAAACATTTTTGGACTAAAGCTTTAAGTACTTCTTGTTATACTATAAATCGAGTTTTGATTAGACCTTTTCTTAATAAAAATCCTAGTGAGATATGGAATGGTAGAAAACCTAGACTTTCTTACTTTAAGGTTTTTGTATGCATGGATTTAATTCTGAATACTAAAGATAACTTACACAAATTCTCACCAAAATCTGATGAAGGAATTTTCCTAGGCTACTCCACAACTTCTAAGGCTTATAGAGTTTTCAACAAAAACTCTTGTAGTGATGAAGAGACAGCACATGTCAAATTTTATGAAATAGATCCATTTGTTTTTAAACAACCCTAACCTACATCATCATATGTGTTTTCAAAAACTGATTATCAACCTTTGATAGAAAATCCTTCTGATAAAGGAAATGGTCAAGAAGATAATTCTCAAAGATTTACCCTAGAATATTTCTTACCCTATGCTGATGAATAGGTTTTACAAAACCCAAATCAGTCATTTATTAGTAATAATCATAGTGATAGTATCATTGGTGGTGTAAATTAACCTATAAAGACTAGAAGTTCCTTAATAAATGAAGTAGAACATCTAGCATTACTTTCCCAATTGGAACCAAAAATCACTGATTAAGCTTTAGGTGATGATGATTGGATTAAATCCATACAAGTTGAACTAAATGAATTCGAAAGGAATAAATTCTGGACCTTGGTTGAAAGATTTAAGGAAACTTCTGTTATTGGAGTAAAATGGGTCTTTAAAAATAAGTGTGATGAAAATGGAGTAATAGTTAGGAATAAAGTTAGATTAGTTTCTAAAGGATATAATCAAAAAAATGGAATAGACTACAAAGAAACATATGCTCCAGTAGCTAGAATTGAATCTATTCATATTTTACTTGACTTTGCAGTATTCTTAAATTTTATGCTTTTCCAAATGGATGTGAAATGTGCTTTCCTTAATGGTTATGTTCAAGAGTATGTTTTTATTGAACAACCTCCTGGCTTTGAAAATACAAAATATCATGATCATTTTTTTTGACTTACCAAAGCTTTGTATGGACTTAAACAATCCCCTCGGGCTTGGTATGATATACTTACCAGATTTTTGCTTCAAAATAACTATGTTAAGGGAAATGTAGATCCAAACCGTTTTATAATGAAAGATAAGAAAAATGTTTTGATTGTTCAAATTTATGTTGATGACATTATATTTGGTTCAATTCATCAATCTTTAACTGATTTCTTTGCGGATCTAATGAAATCTGAGTTTGAAATGAATATGCTGGGTGACTTAACATTTTTCCTTGGTTTTCAAATATCTCAAAAACCAGAAGAAATCTACATATACCAACATAAGTATATGAAAGATCTTCTTAAAATGTCTGGATATGAAAACAATAATATTATAAGTACTCCCATTGGTGCCTCAAACACACTTGATCATGATGAAACTGGGAAACCAGTAGATCATATATCTTTTAGAGGTATGATAGAAAGTCTACTTTACTTGATAGATATTCGACCAGACTTAATGTTTTTAGTATGCTTATGTGAATGATATCAATCCAATCTTAAGGAATCCCATTTAAAGGTAGTGAAAAAAAAATTCGCTACTTAAAGGGAACCATGGTTTTAGGACTCTTCTATGCTTCTAGAAATGATTCTGTTTTAAAAAGTTTTTCGGATGCTGACTTTGGTGGATGTAGAATGGATAGAAAGAGTACATTCAGAACCTGTCATTTCCTAGGAGATTCAGTAGTTTCTTGGTCTTGCTAGAAGCAACACTCAGTAGCACTTTCCACTGCTGAATCTGAATATGTAGTAGTTGAAGGTTGTTGTGATGAAGGTTTATTGATGAAACACACACTCACAAACTGTGGCATGAGTTTTACTAAGACTCAAATTTTGTATGATAACATAAGTTCCATTCCTCTTAGTAAAAACCTTGTTCATCACACTAATTAAAAACACATAGATATTAGACATCACTTTCTTAGGGATATCACACAAAAAGGCGATATCATTCTTTAATTTGTCAGAAAATAAGATCAACTTTTTGACATTTTCACAAAATATTTACCCTCTAATTGATTTGAATACATTAAACAGAAGTTAAGAATGATAACCATAAGGAAATTTTCCTTGATTAACTTATTTTTAAATCATTCTCCTTGTAGTAATAAATTTATTTTTGTAGGGGGAGTACGTCTCCTTGTATGTTTTTCAAAAACATTCCATAGTTGGTTTTTCTAAATTTTTCTTATTGAAGCTTTTCATATTTTTCATAATAATTTTTTTCAAATTTTTTGTAATGAATCCTTTCATATAATTTTTGTAGTTGGTTGTTCAAAATATTTTCGTAATGGGAATTCTCGTAATGGAAATTTTTAAAACTGATGTTTTTGTAATGAAATTATTTGGATTTGAAATTTTCGTAATGGAATGGACAGATTTGAAATTTTTGTAATAGATATTTTTGGATTTGAAATTTTCGTAATGAAAATTCATAGATTTGAAATTTTCGTAATGGAAATTCTTGGTTTTAAAAACACATTTGTAGTGATGTTTTTTCCCATATTCAAGTTTGTTTTTGAATCCAAAATCCTTCAACAAGAACATAACTCAATACAAATAATCTTCCTAGATATCCGAAAGGTATGATTTGTCCATAAGTTTTCGTAATTACCTTTTACATTCTGTTATCTTCTTTTGTTTTTTAAAATTTCTCGGATTGAAGTTTCCTTACATCCGAATGTTTTCTTTCAAAACCTCAAAAGATCAGATTCAAACAAAATTTTTCTTTGTGGTAATAATTTCAACCATCAGATTAGATCTGATGAATTCTCAACCATTAGATTGGATTTGGAAGTTAAAAGGTCACTTCATCGCCTCTATAAAGGGGACCCTCAATGGTTGTCCCACATTAGTTTTTAATCTCTCATGTCTCAAAGCTCTTCCCCTCCTCAAAATCATATTTTGAATTCCTCAGAATTTCTAGATTACAAATGTCTACAGAAGCTCCTTCTCAAGATATTTCTACAGTCCAGCCGATTCCAGAGTGGAAAATATATTCGGAAATATTAGTACACCCAAACTATTTCAAGACGTATGGCTCCATTATTTCCAAGAACATAAAGCTCAATGGGTGGGAATGTGTAGTTATTTCTAAGAAAGCAACTCAAGATGTAGACTATCAAGATCTTCTCATCGAATTCTATGAATCAGTTTTCTTCTTCAAGGAAGAGGGTAGAGATAAATCCACATTCAAGAGTTATAGAAAGACATACAAACATTCTTACACCAAGGCTGTAATCTTGGTGGGGCCGGAATATGAAGGTGAAGCCAAATTATGTTAACACAAGTTTCTAGAGGTTCAATGAAGTTTTGTTAAGGCAAAGGCTATGGAATTCCTTGGGCCCAAAGATGTCAAGACCGCAAAAATTTCCCATATGAAGACCAACAAATGTATTCTACAGTTATGGGTGCAAGGCCTTATTGTACCGAGGAAGGGTGATAAGGACACCCTGAAGAAAATTGACATCTATATTCTAGACTTTTTAGTAAACCTATGGAAGGTTAATCTCATGAGACATATCCTCATTACAATTGAAAATAGAAAAAATGGGAATTTGAGAGCTCAGATTATCATGTATCTGGATTTGCATTCAAAGATGATAGTTCGGTGCCTAGAATCCTTCAATATTCCATGTAGTTCCATGGAAAGAAATTGAAAAGTGATACTGATAAGTGATGACACTCTAAAGAGGATGAAAGTGGGTTTTTCAAAGGAGTCAGGTGAGTTTTATGATCTACCTGAAGGGGAGGTAGAAGCTGTTCTGAATATTTCTCATGAAGTCGAATCTTTAACGAAAACTGGGAAGAAAGGGAAGCTGAATGAAGTAGAAGAAATAGATAAATACCCTAAGTATAAGGATGTCCAATCTGCACATCCTAAACCAAATAAGAAAAAGTCCTACCCGGATGAGGTGGTAGGAAAGTGGAGAGAGGAAAAGAAGAATATAATAGCAGGGGAGCCATAGTTCGGTTTGGATCCTACTGAGGCTAAATCCTTGAAAGAAAAAGATGCTGATGAGATAGAGAAGTAGGCTAAAGAGAAGAAGCCGATGAAGAAAATTTATGAGGTAGATATTGTTCAATATCTTTTTTAAGGCTACAAAAATTGCATCTGAGAACATTCCAGTGCCGAAGACTTTTTTGGTAGAACAATTTCCTAAGACACCAGGTAAGAAGACTCAGGAAAATCCCAAATAGAAGGAAGTTGAGAAAGAATTGATGTATAAAGTTAAAGAAGCTATGTAGGATGTTCAAAAAGCTTAGATGAGTGGTGGCTATGATGATATAATTAATCAAGTTTAAGAATATCAAGATAAGGGAACCCCATCCGAGAAGTTGTCAATCTAGACTTCTCAAGCCGGATACTTAAACATTTCTACTCTGGGAGTTGATAAGAAAGAATAAGAATAAGAAGTGAACAAATTTTCAGAAGATTAGAGTCATAATCATGACTTATTTCTTCCTAAGGATATTGAAGCTGGAGCTCCGAAAGAAAAACCTGATGAAGACAATATTGTACAGTTATCTGAGAGTAAGCACGAATCTCCTGATGAGGAAGCCATACTGAAAATATGTAAGGGTAAGAAAGATCATATTAACACTCCAACAAAATACATTCTGGGAAAAAAAGAAGCTTGAGGAACCTCAAAGAGGAAGTTGGTAGAGTTGTAAGAAGAACTATCTCAATCCAAAATGTCTGGTTTGGAGTCATCTTCCTTGGGGCATGATTTTTTTGTTCAATATCTGAAAAATTTTGTGGATACCATTCTGATTTTTCCTACAATTGAGTCTAGTTACTAGATGCTTTTGTACTCCATGAATCAGATATCAGAATCTGTATCTATGGTGGTGGACAGATGTGTTAAGATAGAGGAAGAATACAAAAATTTCATTATCAATTATGAGGCTCACATAAAATCCTGTAGAAAAATGACCCTTGGTTGAAGAAAATCAATAATGATTTGGGATAGCTTCATTAGTTTCAAGAAGATGTCAAAGAGGCCTTTGACATCGAAGACTCTAAGATCAAGGATCTTGCAAAAAGTTTTCAGGAAAATCTAATTCTAGAATAATGTTCTCGGATTCAGGATGTAAAATATCTGAATGGGAAGCTGAGCTATATTGTTCAAAGCATGAAAACAGAGAAGGATCTCCAGAGCGAGATGCAAGAAATGATTTTGATGCAAGAAGAATTTCTAAAGGCTCAAGAAGAGGCCATGGAGGCTCAGGAAGAGGTCTTGAAGACTCAAGAATACCGGATCAAGGAATTAGAAATGAAATCTTAGGAAGATAACAAAGAGCTGAATTTGTTGAATATCATTGTCAAAATGAAAATGCCCAAGGAAAAAAGAAAAAAATAGACCACACCGTTATTTTGTTTTATTTTTCCCTTGTACTAATTCTTTCAATCGTAATAGAATTATTTTTGAGTGTTTGGTTGTCTACGCTAATATTTCAGGTACATTATTGTTTTCCCATTCCCTCAAAATCTTTTTGAAAATCACAAAAGGGAAGAAGGACAAACAATTCTAAAAGGGAGAAGAAAACATTAAAAGTAAAGAAGAACTATCCCTAAGTAAGGGGGATTTCTCAATACGAATATTTCTACATTAAATTAAAATTTCTCATTCCGGAAATCTAAAATACGATCCATAGAGTTCCAAAGACTAAGGGGGATTTAGTCGTATTCACCATTTTCCATAAACAAAGAGAGATAAGCTTTAATTTCAAAGTATAGAAATTTATTCTATGTCCTTACATTCTTTTTCATAAGGATGTTTGTGCTTTCCAAAAAGGGGGAGATTGTTGAGTCAATAAGGCTCTCCTTATGACTTTTCCATTCCTTCATGTTTGGGGAAGATTGTTGAGTCATTATGTTGGCCTTATGACTTTATCATTCCTCTTGTTTTGAAAATCACAAACACCTTATCTTATAGAAAATATTATTTTACCCCTATTTTTCTTCTATAAGGAAAATTTACTTCCCCACGGAAATTTACCCTTTCCTAGATTTCATTGTTCATACCATAAATTTTCTAAGTATAAAACTCAGATTGAAACCAAAAACATCAGAATCATATAATACATAGATATGAGGTATTCTGTTTAAGACTATGAATTCTGAATATGAAATCTCATGAAGTTCATCTCCGAATTTTGGATACAAACTTTCATGAAGTTCAACTCCGAATTCTGGATATGAACTTTCATGCAGTTCAAATATGAATTCTGGATATGAACTCTCATGATGTTCGACTCTGAATTCTGATTTCGGACTTATTTAAAGTTCAACTATAAATTTTGATTATGAATTATAGTTATTAACTTCTCTATGTTCTGACTCTGAGTTCTATGAATTCAGACTCCGAAATATGATGAGTTCTGACTCTGAATTCTCATGAACTTTGACAAACTTTCTAAGTTCTGGTTCTGAATTATTATGAATCCAGAACCCGAATTTCCACAAAATTTAGACTCCATAATTCTATAGAATTCAGGTTCTGAATTTCTACAATACAGAATCGGAATATCTTTGTACTACAGACTCCGAAATAATTTTTTTCTTAAACTCTAAACATTCATTTACCTTCATTCCAAATATCAGTTTTTAGTAATACTTACTCTTGTTCTATTACAAAAATATGTCCTACTTTAATTTACTCACGAACCGTTGTTTGAGTGAAACGTGTATAGGACCCTCTGAAATTCAAGTAAAAATATGACCATTGGAGGAGGGAGCCGACTACTGTAGCTACACCTATAAATAGGAGCTGATTTGAAAAAGCTGAAAACGGTTCTATGACTCTAGAGACCACATGTTATGGAAGTTGTTTCTAGAGAGAGACACTCACTATGATTTGTGTACTGAACTTCTTGTTTAGTGTTTTTCTTTGTGCGACTCCGATTTTTTCTGTGAACAATCGAGGGCTTCTGGGGATAGGAAGATAGAGGTTCCAACACCTTGATGTTGAGGGCTTCCTTACTGGGGAAGACAGAGGTGCCGACTACCTGAGAGTTGAGGGATTGCAGGGATAGCAAGACAAACTCTGATATTTGTATCGAGGGATTACCCTGTTGTGGGAAAGACAAACATTCTTGAAATTATAAATCAAGGGACCTTTATCCATGGTTGTTGGATAAACTTCTCTT
Organism: Viscum album; assembly: GCA_963277665.1. NCBI lineage: Eukaryota > Viridiplantae > Streptophyta > Magnoliopsida > Santalales > Viscaceae > Viscum > Viscum album. The sequence goes on along the minus strand of OY728162.1, from coordinate 1,358,056,689 downwards.
TGGGTTAAAATAATTACTATTTTTACTTGTTTTTGTGACAAGTTTTTTCGCTGTAATTTGTACTGTGGAGGAATGTATACCTTCATATACTTCCTTTTTCGGAATCACTTTTTCGAAATCCAGCAAGTGTTTAAAACTTATAGAGGTCTTTTGAATTATCTTGTTTAACTTTGATAAACATAACCATCTTTTAAAGTTCTAAAGGATTTTTTAAATGGTACAATTCACCCCCCCCCCTTGTATCTGAGAATCTCATTCTTATTTCGATCCTACATTTGGTATTATAGAATTTATCATACTCACATACCATCTCAACAAACATGAGTATGAATTGGTTTATAACATAAGAATATTAACATAATAACATAAAGTACATAAGACATAACATGAAATACATGATGCATAACATGGAAATATGGCATGAAAAAAATGATACCTTTAAGCATATCACTAATTTTCATCACATAGGTATTGTAAAATCATATTACCACTGTTATTCACCAAGGTATCACAAAACCTTGTCAAGGAAGATTTATAAGGTATCATGAACATGTAATCTCCAAAAATTAATTCTTTACCCAATTCATTGTATCAATATTAGGGAACACCCTTCATATTTCCAAGGCTTTTCACCATGGTATCATAAAACATTACCATGTCCTGTTTACAAGGTATCATAAAATTGGCATATCTAGAGATTAATTTATTATGCATTTCTTTAGAGTGATATCAATGTTTACCCTTCATATTCCTAACATTATGTGGCAAAAATATGGAAATCATACATAATTATATAAATTTATGATCATACCAAGAATGAAATATGTTAAATGACAATACACCATGTGAGTATAATACATCCAAAGAAATACAGTGGATGGTATCATAAGATAATATCATATGAATGAATAGAGGATATTAATAGTGATGGAAAATTCTTTTTCAATGACATTGGGTAAATCAATTTAAAAATTAATAAGAAATAAACATTTTCATTATAAAATAATTATTAAATTATATTATTTTGAAAAAAAAATTATAAATAAGGAAATAAAGATTTTTTTTGAATGGAATAGTCAAAATGGTGAAAGGATATGTTCACACCGAATAAAACATAAATATATATTTTAGAAAACTGTTTTAAAATTATTGTAAAATGATTAAATTATGATTCCATTTCTAATGTTATTTTCAAAAAGATAAAGTGAAAGATTTTGGAAAATGTATCTTAAAAAATAGCCATTGATAATATAAATTTTAAAAATAACTAAAGTGTATCCTTAGTAAATATGGATTGAAAGATAAACAAATGGTCATGGAAAGAAAATTATTTTACTATTTTAAAATATATTTTTTGAAATCCCTCAATATAAAAAGAGTAATAAAATATACTTTTGTAAAGAGTAAGGGAAATATTAAACTCACATGAGATAATACATAATTGGGTTTCTAAATATAAAGGAGAACATTATTAATAATAAAAATATAGAAAACGTGAGGAAATCATCGTTAAAGAGGGTGAGATTTATTCTTTACAGTGATATATTTTTTTAGAAAAAAAGTTATCAAGGTAAAATATTTACATTAAAATGGTATTATACTTCAATAGAAAGAATAAATACCATGAAATAAAACCATACTATGGAATAAAATAATCTTGTGAGAAAGTAGTTTAAGAATAATCATTATAACTCAATAAAGGGAGTTGAGTTAACAAAAACCCTTTAAGTATTTAAGTTGAAATATATTTGAAGAGAGAACATGATATGGAAAATCAAACACCATGAATTAAATGAATATCGAAAAAGAAATTCATTAGATAGTATTCACACCATATTAGAGAGAAAATGGTTCATAATTTGAAAACAATCTTAAAAATTTGAATTTAAGACAAAGAAACTCCAACCATTCTAAGTAGATTCTTAAATATTAAGAGAAATACTTCGATCCTTATAAAGTTCTTGAGATATATTTATAGAGTGATAGGTAAGGTAAAATCATTATAAAGTCCATTGATGTGGATATGAATGAGATAATGGGTGGTAGTGAGCTCATATTATAGCTGAAAAAGATGATATTTTTCTTCAAAACTAAAGTTATGGAAGAGGTATCAATGTTATCACATGGGGTTACGGTGGGTTTGGTGAGTCACGTGAATTAGGTGGGTAAATTTTGGTGAGACATGTGAGTATGAGTTTGTAACCAAAAAAATGTATTCTAATGTCAAATTGTAAAATCAATTTTTTAATATTTGAGAAACGTTAGATTACCCATTTTACCAATTATTAATATTGATTAAATATTCCTCCCATAGGTGGATGGGGTGGAAAGGGTGTTTGGGTGCGGGGTTCCGGTCACGGGGTCGAGTCTCTAAGCCACCTTTCATTGTAACATGCATTTGTAAAAAGACCCACCTTTAAATCTTGATCAAATATCAATCATGATTATTATTTTATCACAAAAAATATATGATGTACCTTATTACCAAATTTAAATAAGGTGAATCTAAATTTGGAGTCCATATAACCTAATTAAATTTATAAATATGATAAAATTTAATTTTTAATTAAATAAATATAATGTGTAGAAACCATTTTTATAAATGATGACATTTTAATTGTGATGTGTCTTTAATCTCATTTAACATAAATTATAAATTTAATTAGAGTAAATTTATTTTTATTTATTTATAAAAATAATATTAGTGACCTACTTTAAAATTGGTCTATTTAATTATAAAATAAAAAATATAAAGAAAATCATCTTTCATTGAAAAATAATATTTTTACCATAATTATTGTTTTTACCTAAGAAAATAATTTTTAAATTTAAAACAAAATGGAACTTAATAAATAATTTGTACATATTGATTAAAAATATTAAATCCAATTTATCAGTTAAAAATTATATTTGTAATAAAAATAAATTTTAACATTGGCATAAGTAATGTGTAAAAACTCATTTTAACAAAAAGGTGTATTTTTAATATTAAAATTTATGTATATGGTAATATTAGAAATGTATATAATTTTCATGATATAAGTTGGTTTATCTGAAAAAATAAACAAAATTTAATTATCTTTAAATGTAATCAAAACCATATTTTACCAAAAATAATATTTAATTAAATAAAGTACCAAAACATTTATAATAAAATATTATTATTTCCCTTAAAATGTTAGTCATATGATTTCAAAAATTCAATAGATTATTATTTAGAATCATATTCTCATTTATTAAATAAATATTTTTCCTATTAAACTATTTTATAGAAATATAGGTCTTTCTTATATAATGATCCAATAATGAAATCTACAACTTCGTTAAAACTGCATTTTTTACTCTTCACCTAAAAATAAACTATTTCGAAAACAAATCCAAAACATTTATCCTAAGATAATATTTTAATTACAAACACAAAAAAGATTTACATTTTTTCAAATTAAAATTCGAAATGTTATGAATTTAATTGTAAATAAAAATATAAAAATACAATGAAAAGTATTTTCATAGTAAAATAATCCTTTTAAAATATTAACCATTCTTAATTTTATTTCATCTAATTTACTGATAAAATTAGTGATACTATATTATTATAATAAATAAATTTACCAATAATATATTCATTTTCATAAAATAAATCCCATAAAAAGAAAAGTTTTAGAAAGGTTTCATTTAAATGCATAAATTAGTCTCATTTGTTTTTCATCTCTACTAGTTTCATTTTTTATCAATGTGTTGTTATTATTAATGACCTTTATTTTTATTTCAATATATATTTATTACTTTGGTTAGCTATATTTTCACCATCGATTTCTATGGTTACACTTTAATAGTTATATAATGTTCCACAATTAATTTTGTTTTGGTGTTCTATGTGAATAATGATATTGAACACATAAGGTTGTAAATTGAAATAGATAAATTAAAATCATGGGGTGTTACGTTCACCCCCTTAAATAAATTTCATTTTATAAATTTTAATTATCACCCACTAATTAAATTACATAGGTTTATCTAAACGATATTTACGAATTAGAATATATTTTTAAATGAGGTATCCACCTAAACATATTATATATGACTTGTAAGCACATATTTTCTAATTATCATGCAATCTGTAGCTTCTTTTTCCCACAATAACGTATTTCTTTATGCCACCCTTTCCTACATATGAAGAAGCTAAAATTTTCTTTTACATAATTTCTTGAGTTCCTCTTCACACATTCATTTCGTTTAGGAAATTGAATCCTATTTCATTCATCATATTTTCACCCAAACATCAATGGGACTCCATCCTTATTTGATTTAGTTTTTTTATGATAATTTAATTATTCCCACGCTGTTAATCGTTATTCTTAATAGACTGTTTGGGATAATAATAAAATTTCTCACTTTATATATTATTTCATTATGTTTCTTATAGGTAAGATCTCTGTATTTTATATTCTATCCATTGTTAATTTGTTTCCTTTTGGAATCATCCATTACTAAAACCAAACGTAGTTAATCCTAATGGATGAACACTATAATTAAATAATAGTAAGATGAAAAATTCAACCTCAAAATGTACCTCCATTTGAAACTATTACAATAGCTTTTAGTTCTACCTAAATCGCTCTTAGTTCAATCTCAGTTTCTTTAGGACGGGTTCTCTCATATTTCTCAACAAATTTCCAAAAAATAAATAATACTTTACGTTGTCTTGTAAAGATAATTTAATTTACCAAATCATATACCCCGAGGGTGTCTAGCCATGTGTGAAGTCTTAGGACCACTCATTGTGCATCATAGTATATATTTAGTTGATACACATAACCTTTTTTTAATATGATCAACCGAATTTGAATATATTACACAACCACATTCAATTTATTATATCTATATAGGGATGTAATTTCCATTAAAAGAACACAATCTCCTCTTTACAACAACTCCAGGATGTCAGCCAACACATAGAATTATCCCTTTAAAGTTTCCCTAGGGTTTTCATTAAATGTTTCTTATCCTAATCCCTAAAATATTCAACATTACCTAAACTGACCTAAAGGATTGTCTATAACTTTGAAATAATGAGAAACATTAACATATAAACCCTTTAATTATTCTCAAGAAACATCATAATCTCTAAATTTCTATAAAAACTACTGTGATACCGAATGGGATGATCCATTAATATAAATGTCTCAATTTTATGGCTTATAAAAAATATTACATTATAAACATTCAAAATACCTTTTAGGTTTATAGTTTTATAGAGTTAAGAAAAAACATTTACCATCAATTACGTTGTCTTTTCCAGTTAATGGAAATTTTTTCACTATAAAAACTACTTTTTTATCGAAAACAATTCTTCAACTTCTTCAACAAAATTTCCATACATGATACTCTTCTATACACATTATACATATTACTTTGTTTCATAACCTGGTGAAATGAAGACATAATAATGGGGTGATCTTAAATGCTTAGTAAGATATAATCAATAAAATTGGATCCTAACATGGGTAATACATGGGTTATAACAAAATAATATGAACATAAGAACATAAATATGGGTACATGAGGCAATACATGATCATAGGTACATGAAGTATAACATAGAAATGTGGCCTCAATAAAACATGAGATATTCTTAAACACATCCCCAATTTTCGTCACTAAGGTTCTATAAAAACATATTACTATGGTTATTCACTAAGGTATCATAAAATAATACCAATTCATGCATCCAAGTTATCATGAAAATTTCGTCCTTAGAGATTAATTATTTACCTAGTGCATTGAAGTGCTATTAGAGAGAATGATTTATATTACCAAGGTTGTTCTTCAATGGATCATAAAACATTACCAAGGCATGATTTCCAGGTCTCGTAAACATTTAATCTTTATAGATTAATTCATTACCCAATTAATTTTAATTTAATTATGTAGAAACCTTCATAATTTTATCATTATGTGTATCACATATGTAAATCATACAAAATTCCATCAAATTATATTAATCCAATGAAGAAAATGGGTTATTTGATAATTCAAAACATCAACATAATTCATCCAGATAAAGAAGGTGGATGGTATCATAAGAGAATATCTTAGTAGTGAATAGATGAAGTTTAAATATATAGAAAATACATTTCCTAGATCATTGGATAAATCACTTTAAAAAATAATAGGAAATACCAATTTTCATTCTATATTTATTAAAAATTAGGATTATTTGTAAAAAAATCTTAAAATATAGAATAAAATATTTACTGAAAGGAATAGTTATAATGGGGGAAGGATATATTCTAATTAAATAAAAATGTAAAAATTAATCTTAAAAAACATTTTTAATATTATCATAAAAATTTGAATTTATGGTCCAATTTAGAAGTTATTTTTAAAAAGGTGAAGTGAAAACTATTGAAAATTATTACTTAAAAAAGAACATTTAGTAACATTTCGTTGAAAAATACCTAAAGATTTTCCCAATTAAATGTGGAGTGCAAGATAAAATAAAATGACCATGGAAGGAATACTATTTTACTATTTTATATTGTATTTTTGGAAAATATAAATCATCAAAAGAGTAATAAAACATCCTCTTGAAAATAAGATAAAGGAAATATAATTATCACTTGAGATAACACATATTTGGGATTCCAAATATAAATGAAAAAAAAGTTAGGGAGGAAAATTTAGATATGGAGGGGAAACTATCCTTAAAATGGATGGTAATTTTTCTCCATAATGATATACTTTTTCCAAAATAACATTACAAAGGATACATATTTTAACGAAAAAGGAATTACCCTTTAGAGGAAGATAATCTACAATGAAAAAAATACTATGGTGTAAAAAACTAATCTTGGAATAAATAATTTCAAGAAAAATTATTATAACTCAATGAAGGGAGTTGAGATAACAAAAACCCTTCCAAATTTTGAATCAAAATACCATTAAAGAGTGAAGAAAAATATGTATCTTGAAATTAATTAATTACATGAATATGTTAAAATAAATTTTATAGCTAATAATCACAACATATAAGATGTAACATGGTGCATAATATGAAAATTGTCTCAAGAAATTAAATTTGAGTCAAAGAACCCCTTACTTTGCTACATAGCTTCAAAAAGCATGAGAGGAATAGTTAGATCCTTGGGAACATATAGTGAAGGATTTAGATAAGGTTTGTATAGTTAAATCCATGATCAATGCCTTTGCGGTGGAGAGAGAAAATATCTTTTTGGTGGGAGTGATTTCCTTGTATAGGTAAAATAGAGGGGTTTTTATTATAAAATATTACATAAGTCCTTAAAATGTTTATCATAGTTGGTCTAAATTCAAAACAATATTTTTTTACATATATATTTTTATTTCATAAATACATATTTTACTAGTTAAAATGTTTTCTAATCTTATATGACATGTCTATATAATGGTCAAGTAATGAAATTTACATTTATGGTAAAAACTGTATTTCTCATTATTCCCCTTAAAATCAACTATTTCAGAAAAATCCCAAAAACATATCAAAATACATTTTTTTTATTCTAAATCCAAAAATTAATTTAATTTATTCAAATTCAAAAACTAAAATATAGTAATTTAAAATATATATATAAATATTAAAATATAATGAAAAATATTTTAATATAAAAATAACCTTGTTAAAATTTTAATCGCCATTATTTTTATATAATATAAATTATTAACTAAATTAATTTTAATATATTATTAATATAAAAAAATATTTTTTCCATAATACATTTATTATTATAAACTAAATCACCTAGAAAATGAATTGTTTAGAATGGATTCATTTTGAATTTTAAATTGGTCTTATTAGTTATTTAACTACGCTAATTAGATTTTTCTCAATGAATTTGTATTTATTATGTTATTTAATTTTATTTATAAATATATTTCAAAAAAAAATCATTATTTTCACATTCCAATTCTATTACTATATTTTAATGGTTATATAATTTTCTACGGTTCATTTTTCAATGATGTCGTGTGTGATGCAATCTATTAATCACATTATATTTTAAAAGAAAATATATAAATTAAAATCTTGGGGTGTTATACTCATTGAATTATTTATAGTGGATTAATGTACAATATCCAAGGTGATATACTACATAATAAACAAAATCCAAAAGTAAAATATGAATTAAGGATTTATGTAGCTCAGGAGAAAAATATTGAGCTTGTTATTCCCCTTCACAATCATGATATTCACATTGTTGAGCATATTATCAAAACATTCATATCATCAATAGTTAATCTTATACAGAGACATAATTATAAAGGGTTTTTTGCATTAGAAATTTATTTAATATGTGAAATATTTTTCAATGAATGGAAAATGGTTTGAACTAATGTAAATAATGGAATGAATTCTATATGTTCTCTATGAATCACCTATGTTGGAAAAAGAATATTTCCCCCACCAAAACCATTTCGAATCTAAACAATATTACTTATAAATAAAAAAAATCAATCATAAAATAGTGATTTTATATAATCAATTATCTCATTTCAAAATGGACTCCATCTTCTTCGAAATTGAAAATAATGATTTTCCCTCTCTTCAGAAAGGTTATATTCATTTTTCCTTATTTAGTCCTTGAGATTAAGACCCCTTCAAGAAATAGGGAAGATGATAGGTTTCTCAACAATGGAGTGTATCAGAAAAAATATGATATCCTTTCGAATAGATTTCGAGTATCTATACCCTTAAACCTCCTTTATGGGATCCCTAATCCAATGATTTAGGCAATATCAATTATTACATTAAATTCCTCTAGTCAATATTTGATAATATAGTCCTTTAATTTGAATGAATGTAATTCTTCCATTTATCATTGAATTGGTTGAATAAATATAAATTATACAATAATAACTAACATCATTTATATATATATCCCATATATATATAAAAATAAAATGGTATTTATGGAATTCTATTATAATTATAATATATATAATTTGAAAAACATTTTAAAAGTACATATCACACATATATATATATATATATGATACATTTTAAATAATAATAATATAATTATCCTATGAATGTTATTTTATTTTTATTAATTATTTTAATCAAAATAGATACCATAAAATATCCAATGTAATTGGATTAAAATTTCATCATTGGAAAACTTATTTGGGACTAATTTTAAACTTTTAAATAATTAGTGTAAATTTGGATTGTAATTCCTAATTATAATGCACCTAATTAAATATTTGATATGATATCATCATGCATGTGTGTGTTATATCAAGTTACAATTATCCATGCCATTATGTATGATTACATGAAATAGATTACATCAGCACCACATCATTAAAATTTAATATATCAATTTCATTTATGAATTAACTGAAAAATGTTAATATATCCAATATATTATTTATTAACATTCACTTTATTAGTATAACTCAAATGATTATCTTGATTTCAAACCTATCCCAAAGGTAGACAAGTCCCAATAAGATCTTAAGAGATGGGTCACACATGAATTCTAACATGCCTAGAGATCATCTATTTAGATTGAATTATAAAACAAGGTAGTATGTAATCCTAAGAAAGAATGAAAAATAAGTGATCAAGGCCTTAACGAAACCGACCAATATAGGTGTGGTCAAATTTTGGCACTACTTATTTTAGCATGTTTTCAATACATGTCACAAATTATAATCCCCACCAATTTTTATACTAGTCGAAAAAATTCATGGGTTTCTTTTTTTAAAAACAAAAAAATTATTTTCAATTAATAAAAAATTAATAGCGTAAACAAGTTATATAATAAAAACCCATTCCATTTATTTTCAAGAAGACATAAAAAATGAATATTATGGGAAAAATAAAACTACCACTAAATTAATGTATTCATGAAAAAAAGAATATCAAAAAATAACTTTTCAAATGTTATTATATGAATGATAGATAAATTATTTGTCTCAAATACCATGGATCCATTTATTTTGTGAAATTTCATTACACATTATTGAGAAAATAAAAATAATAGGATAGATTATCTAATTTCACCCATCAACCTAATCACCAATAAATTAATTATAAATATAAATAATATTTTAGTAATCCATATAATAAAATTTGGAGTTGAAAAACCTAATTCCAATGCTACAAATAGTAAAAAATCATGAATACAAAAAACTAGGATTTCAGTATTGAGACAACTAAAACTAGAATCTAAAAAGTAAGACAAATTAGGGGAAATTACAGAGAGAGATTAATTAGAATAACACTTAAAACAAACACTTGAGACCAAAAAAATTACTACAAATACCAGATTTCCATAATTTTAGTGAGAATAGGATAATAATATTCTTTTTCTAGTCATAATGGTTCTGTCATGGAAAAGTAAACGATTTGCGTTATCATAGGATAACGCAGACATTGGTGGTAGATAGAGAGATCTGAGGCTCCATTGATAGATATTGGTTCATCATGGGGTGCGGTGTAGGGAACATTGGAGGATGGAGGTGCTGTACTTTTAGGGTAGGAAGAAAGAAGATTATGGGTGGAATGATAAAGAAAGGGGAAATGAAGGTGAAAACATTACGAGCTGGTCAAGTATGGGAAGGGGTATCAGTTAGTGGGGAATGGGTGAAATGTGGAATCAGGTTTCATAGATATAAACCTATTTTTGAATATCATTTTTGGAATCTTTAAAAACGGGAAAACAATTTGAGGCTCGACCATCATTATATTCAACCACATTTTGGTATGCCTGAACCTAAGCCTAAATGTTAAAATGGAAATAATATATTTAACCTAGATATAAATGGATATATTAACATAATCCCACTATAGATGCACCAAATTCATAAATATTATAATCCATGTGGTGTTTCATAACTCGAGTCACATCTGATTCGGTAGTCTCACTTGTAACCCATGCGTTAGTTCTACATATGTAAATGTATATAAATACAACATATGCTAACCTCATGTCACAATCCTTAGTTTGGTAGTGGTTCTCAATTTGGGATAAAAATTATTCTTTAAGTACAATGATTATTATTATCATAATTAGTGTGTTTAAAGTAATATGACACAAAATAACTGCAATAGAATAATGAATTTCTTTATTTAATAAATCATCACATTATACCAACATTATCTCAAACTACTATACCTCCATTGGTCTCTCGGTAATAATTTCTAATATCTCCCACTTGAAATAGATGCAATCTACCATTTATGTAATACTTAGATATTATACTTTCTCCTCTTTATTTTTTTGGGATATTTTATTAGTTAGTGGATTTGAAACATTATCATTCATAAAAAAAATTCAGAAATTTATACATCACCATAACCCGTAATATCATGAATTATATAATTCCACTAGAGGATATTATTGGATTTATGGTGAGGTAATGGATCCTAATATTACCAATTCCCCATTGATATCATAAAATATTTTAATGGGATCTATAATAATTGGGAAAACATATAGTTCAATGATGAAATTCTTAATCCAAACATCTAATTTTTCTTTAGATAGTATAAAAATATAATGAACTTCAATTATTGAAATATCCACTGTTTCTTGGAACTTTTATAGATTATAATATCTCTATTTAGTAAAATCAAAAATCTAGAGTGTGATTTAAAATTAGCATTGTCTCTTTCAAAACATTAATTAATTTACCCCTATATAAGATGTTTTTCATCACCACCATATATAAAAAATGTATCTGTGGTTATATAAAGGCAATTTGGGATATATTTTGAGTTAGATAATGATCTTAAATAGGAACAGATCTTTATCTTATTATCATGTTTAATGCTCACAATACATCTGAACGAGTAAATAATATTGTATACATGTTGATCACTATAACTGATGCGTAAGGTAATCCCTGATTACACATATCCTATTTATTATAAGTATCCTATAAAAGTATATTTCATGAAGATTATTATCTATAATTTATTAATATCATCCATTTTGAATCAATTCAACATCTTACTAATATATATACCCTATTGTACTTTGAGAGAATTATTTTATTTTCATACCCAATCATATGATGTCAATCCTATAATATTTCATTGATAATATTTTCTCAATAAAAGAACTTATAAACATTAAAATAGGAAAGATATTTCCCATGATCAATATATCATCAACATACAATACTATAATGTCCATTATGCTCCCACTAACCCATTTATATAACCAATATTCATATTCTTTCTTAATGAATCTAATCTCTTATATTAATTAATTAAATAAATATTACAAAGCTAAGAATCTTGATTAAGACTTTAAATTGATATTTTTAGCTTATATACCATAATAGTAGTCACTAGATTAAAACAAATGTTAAGTTGTTTCATATATATATCATCAAGTAAATTATTATCAAGGAATTATGTATTGACATCCATATAATGTATTTTATAGTTATATAATGTTTAAATATCTAGGATAATAATGATGGATTTAAGAATAATAAATAGTGATATGGTTTATTTACAGTCAATTCCCTGATATTTCTTATAACATTTCACCACAAATCATGAGGTAGATACTCTACCATGCGTTTAAGTCTTTTTCATGAAGAAATGCATTTTTACTATAGTTCTAGAACCAATAGGTAAATCAAAAAAATCTAAACTTGGTTGTTTTATATGGATTACATCTCATTCTCCTTGGATCTAATCCATTTCTCAGATTCAAATCTCTGAATGGGTTCCTCATAGGTGGTTGGTGAAGTTTCTCCGGCACATTATAAGCATTTGGGGGGACACTAATTTTGGTTTTTATCAATATAAATTGTTAAAAACAAAATAAATTGATAAACAAATCATAAAATATCAAAGATATAATATTGAATATTTAATTTATAATTAAATTAAAACTATAATTACCTCATACTAAAGTATTCATTTGGATTAAATTTAAATCACCACACTTTTTTGGATTGTTACAATAGTGAAGAATCAAGAAATTTTTACTCTAGATATATCCACATGTGCTCCAAAAAATTACAAATAATTTAATTTACATTTTTTGAGCTAGCATATTGGAGTCTAGTGATTAACATCATTCCAAATCTATCACAACAATATCTCTTATTCTCTCTATATTTTTTGTGAGGGAGTAGGGGAGAAGAATTTCAATACAGGGCTTAAGAGAATTATAGTGAGTGTTTGTGTTGTTCCAGAACTCCCCCACCTAAAAATGATATATATTTTTGAATTTATATGGGGTTCTATATAATTGATAATATTACAATGGATCTTTATCAAATTATTTATTTTGTGTTTTCCCCATTGGAAATAATAATTATAATATTACTATTATTATTATTATTATATCCCATGGATTTCAATATATTGATTATAATTTCTCAAATAAATAAATAATTAACTATTTAAATTATATGAAATTAAAATATCTCACTTCCACTAGGTCATTTAACATGAATCAAATATACTATCATATAATTCATCAAACCTTGAATAATAAAATATATTTGTTCGAATAAATAAATAGTGTTAATTCAATAAATAAAATAAATATTATATTCTCAAAATGATTAAATAATTATTTTTAATTTTCAAATAACATGAATAAGTTTTTATTTTACTATATTCACTAAAATAATGAATAAATAATTATTATATTTGTCACCTTGTGAAAAAATTAGTAAGAGACAAAATTCAACTTTCGTGTCCTAAACATGAATATATCATGATTGATGTTTTGTTATCAAATTTTATTGAATAATTATTATTCCATAAACCGATAAAATTATTTATTCATAAACTAAATTCAGTATAATTTAATGATATTTTGGATTCACTTTTGTGTTTGGCCCTTTAGGCCCCTTTTTCAATGGTAACAGGTAAACTTAACTAAATATCAAGATTATTGTGTAGCATCAGATCAATGTACTCATAGAGAAATAAGTTGGTGTAGAAACTAAAAAATATTTATATGAATACTAATGTGTAGTATATTTTTTTTACCAATAACTTATCAAGAAGGATGAATACATGTGTCATCTCCTTATCTACTTGATTTTTCTTTATTTAACTTTCTGAAATGTACTTTTCTATGAACTACTATGGATAAGGATTTTATCATAAAGTTACATTTCACTCAATGGTCCAGAGATATATTCTTCTATTAGATCAAAATGGTTAGATCCTTTTTTGACAATTTGAATACGTTTATATTAATTATGATTCAACTGACATATGCTACCACACTATGAGTATATATCACTATAGTTTCAATCCACACATCTTATTATATAATTCATGATACACATTGTTAACAATTTCAAGTATAAGGACCAATACACAGATTCATAGATATGAATTTCCAATGATACATAAAACATGTGGAATTACTATTGGCAGTCCTATCCTCATGGCCTCCCTTCTCAGAGACCATGATGTGAGAAATTCATGAAAAAAAGAATCAGTGTCTTATGAGCCACTAATAATAGATAGTCAAAAGTATTAATTAAACCCTTAAAATTAATGTATCTAAACCATATAACATATTTTTAAGAATATCATTGTCTCATATATCTTTTCTTAGAATAATAATACTATCTATAACCTACAATTATAGATAATATAGTGAGAAAATTATCAAATTAATGTGACATAGAAGAATGAAAAATTTGTGATATGATATATATATACTATTAATCAAAATTATAAAGTTATTTGTATCTAGGGATCCAAATTAAATCGCCTCCCACTTTCCTTAAAGAAAATTTCTATTAAATCATATGCTACTAAATCCCACATGATGTTCATTCTTCTAATAATATATTGATTTACTCAATATATCTACCATATTTTAATCTATGGATACTATTTTTACTTCTCCGTAACTCCTTTTAGTAAAATACATAATGTGGTGATAATATTTATGTGTATGCTCCATCCGCTAATGTGACCTGGTCTCTATAGCTAGAACCACTATGATAGTATTATCACAATATAATGTAAGGTGGGTTTCTCTACTAGATACAACACCAAATTTCTTGAGGAATTTTCATATTGACACTAAATGTTTGGCTACATCATAATCAATAATATACTAAAATTTTATTTTATAATCGATGAAAATTTATTACTTATAGCTCATCCATCATCCAACTACATTATTATGTGAAAAACATATACCAATTGTGATTTCATATCATTCTGATCTATTTGGAATCTAGAGTTTGTATATTGCAACACAACTAGTTCCATATCTCCTAAATAAACTAATAAAATATCCATCATACACTTAAGTTACTTAAAGATAGTGTTTTCAATAAAATAATGTGGATCTCCTTTGATTAATTGATATATTCCTACCATCCTCCAGGCATAGGCCACATCAAGCCTGGTACAAAACATGACATACATTATAGATCTAATAATAAATGTGTAAGGGATTATAATCATCCTTAATATCCCTTATTATGTTAGAGGACACATTTTCTTGGAGAGAACCTTGTGAAATAAGTAATAAAATTATCTTATATTATTAAATTTTGTATCATTCCAATACATTTTCAATATAGGTGCCTATACTTAGTCTAGGTAGCCCCTTAGTTATATATTAATAGATCTAGATCCCTAAAATATAATATATTTCACTCAATACTTTCACATTGAAACACTTATTTAACCAATTATGATCTAATTATAATACTAGTATCTCATTTCCCATTAGTAACATATCATCAAATTATATTACTAGGAAAAAAACATCATTCCCACAAAATCAATTATAGGCACAAAGCTTGAAATCATTTCCAATAAGAGAAGAATTATCTTATGTATTTATCAAAATGAATATTATATGATTATTATGTTTACTGCAACCCATAAATTCATATATACAACTTTCTTATGTTATTTTTGTTCTTTGGTATTACAAACACTTTTGGTTGTTTCATATATACATCTTCCACAATATTTCTATTAAGGAAATCAGTGTTGAAATCCATTTTCCAAATCTCATTATCCTATAAAGTTGTAATGAAAAGTATTATTTTAATGGATTTTAGTATAGTTAATAGTTTTTATCATTATCTATTCCATGATTCTACTAGAAACATTTTTAAACCAATCATGATTTAAAGGCACTAAATTTTCCATCCATGTATAAATCATTCTTGAATAATCATTTACACCCTATGAGATTTACATCAATTAAAGGAGCTACCAAAATCTAAACTTGTATGTGGTAGATGGAATCCATTTGTTAATTCATGCATTATTACCACTTTTATTCTAAATCGCTACTTCTTACTTCCTTGTAAGGAAAAAAAATTATTCTCAAAAATTAATGTGTCACCTTCCCCAGTGAGAAAAAAACCATATCTCTCTAGTTCTCTAACCTATCCAATACTCTTACACAATACTTGTGTTTTTAGAATGACTTATTCTTTGGGGATTAGGAAGTTTTTTATTGTGATAACTCACGTGTATCTTGAACCACGATTTCATCCAAGTATATCTTGCCTCTAATATATCATATTTGGAGGTGAACCCTTTCTAGAATAATTTATTGTCATTCCATAATAACTTTTATATCTAAGGGGTCATAGATATTATATATTCTTATTTATTTATAATATACATTTAAAATATTGTTCATTCATAGAGTTGAATGATTTTTATTAAAATTAGACCGAATAGAAACTTTTCATCCCCACACATATATGTGAAAAAATAGATTTATTCTTATATTATAACACATATGAGATTATGTTTCCCAATATAAGTTGAAATTAGTTTCATGTGTATACCTGTGATTATAATTCATATCCTTATAAGGTTAATGGGACATTTTAATAACTCATTATTGATCTCTCCACTTCTAATAAGGTGTGTTTACTTCCTCTAACGTCATTACCATGTGCCATATAAGGTGGAGTGATTTGTGATGGTTTCTCAAATATTTTTTTGATAGTTGGCTCTTTTATATAATCATCAAACTCTTTGTTAAGATAATACCTAACTCAATTTTAGGGAATGTTTTTTCTTTTTACTTAGATATTTTTCTACTTTATTATATTATTATTTTAATATCTAATGGTATTAAACTTATATGCCATCAATTAGATATATCAAAATCTACTAAAATATTTAATAAAAGTAATGATTTTTGAGTGTACATATATACCCTCTACTGTAAAAGGTGTATATACATCTATATAAACTAATTGTAATCTTTTTTTGGATCTATAACATTTTCCACTAAAAGGATATTTGGTCATTTTTTATTTTAAACAGGGATGAAACATATCTATGGGTTTTATTTTAAAATATTCAAAATATCCTTATTTATATATTTTTTTCAAATATTTCTTGTTTACATGGTCAAGTTGTTGATTCTATAACTATGTGTGATATGAGCCATGTGATCTTATTTCATTATCAATTTCCAAGAAAATATTTTCCTATTTTAGATTCTAAAGACCATTATTTATATATGTTATTTTATATTCCACATAATAATTTCATTTCAATTACATTAATATTTATATTTCATTTTTTCTTTTATTTATTTATTATGGGCTTGTTTCTTGTGGGGGGAATTGATTTTTCATGGTCACTATTTACAATGATCATTTTCTCTTCTGTTGAATTATGAATTTTAGTGGATATATTTGTTTTATCCTCTACTACATTATGGGATTCCATATATATATAAATATATATATATATATATTCCTTACAGTATAATGGGATTGTTTTGGACCATTATTCAATTTGATCCAATAGTTGTCACTAATTCCAGTTGTATTTCTTTGCATCGTCTTGGATCCACATTACACCATTCTAGCCAACTATATGATTCCACATAGCCTCCCAAAAATTCCTCCTTGTGTTAGGTGAACCATTGCTACAATATAATCTATCCATGTGTCTCCCATCAAGCAGATTCAGACCACACCAAATGATTATTCCCTAACTATCCATGATTCCAGTACACTATATTGATTCATAATTGATTAAATAATACACCCTATTCATCTTCATATAGTTTTGGTTTTGATAGATTCAGTAAATATAGATCATCTTAAAAGTAAAAAATAACTTAGAGAAGAAGATGGAAGGTAAGGATTATGGACCATTCGCACTTTCCTCCATCTTTCTCATATTGATCCCTATAACTAGTGTTCTGTTTTGATGGGGAATCGGGGAAGAATGGCTTGAATTTGTGTATAGGATAATTACGCACCAGTGGGAGTTTCATATCATGGCATCCATTCATCATAACTATGTTTTTCATTGAATCATGGCTCTGTAAACAATTTATCTTTTTCAGTCCTGTATATAAATGTATTGTTCATTGGTGCTGCATGAGGCCATCCGGGAGTTGACGGTGTTGACACTACATGATAAATTTCATCACCTCCACCTAGTTCAACATTTACAACCTTTTTAATAGTTTATATAGAAATATTCTTTCTATTAAATTCTATATTTCCTTTCTTGTTTTTTTATTAATAAACCAACTGTCCTTGCGCGGTGTTCTCTCCATGTGTGTAGGATCACACTAATCCTTAACACATTATATCCTAGTATTCATTACTATTTTGAAGTTTTTTTTAATTCTTCTGAATCTATAATTTTTATTTTAGAGAAAATTATTATATTTTCTATTATAAATAAACCAAATTGATCATAGCAAATTTTTTACCAAGGAATACATAATAGTGGTTTATATGTCATTATTAGGGACAAAGACCACAATGTTGCCACCAAAAATTAGCATTAGATCCAACTAAAATAATGATAATGGGATATAAAATGTTTTATATGAATACAATGCTTTATATCAATACATTTTATGTTAAAAAATATTTTAACCTATGATCGATTAAAATGACCATACTTATTAATTACAATGAATTCATTGATACTCTTTATGCTACTAAAAATCAAGTAACCACCCTTTTCTATAATGAATAAAGTGTTTCCACCTATATTGATGTTCCTAAAGATATCTTTAGGAAATTTCATAGCCCAATGATTTTATCATTATAAGGAAATGTTCTTAGAGAAGTCACATATGAGTCCTCTATTGATATTATATGGTCTAAACTAGAATCCCTTTATATGAATAACTATTTTATTGGTAGCAACATAAAATAATGAGGTAGTATAATTTTAAATTGCACTCAAAAAACTATATTTTGGTCACATATTGACCAATTTAATAATGTATTTTCAGATCTAGAAAACATAGATATTATATTATATGATGAAGACTAAGACACAACATTGTTTACATCATTGTATGATTCCTTAAATTCTATTAATGATTCCACAATGTATAGAAAATAAATTTATTCTCTCAAAGAAGTTAAATCATCATTAATCTCTAAATACCTTCAAAGGAATGGTAATTTCAAGGCTAATGTAGAGGGTCTGGATATTGGGGGTAGAATTGAGACCATGGGTATTATAAAAAAAAAGGTTAATATGAAAAACAAATATTTAAATAAAAAAATCATATTCATTCATTTTAAGAAACCTGGTCACATGAATATGAATTCTCCTAATAGGAAAGGTGACTATAGATGTAATAGTAATTATAATTCTTTATTAGTTGAAGAGGATTTTAACACTACTGATGTATTAAATTTTTCTGATATTTCCATCTTTGATGAATGGATCCCTGATTTATGATGTTCTTTCCACATGTGTCCTAGGAAGCAGTACTTTACTGAGTTAATGGAAATTAAATCTAGAGAGGTGTTAAAAGGGAACAATAGAAGTCTTAATATTATGGGGATATACTAAGATACATTTGAGCTTCATGATAGGATTGTTAAAAATCGTGATGAATTTTGGTGGGTACCCAAAATGATAAGAAACATAATTTCCATATTTAGCTTCAATCTCTACTCTCTCTTCCATATCCATTTCATTAGACTCAAGTTTTGTCTAATGTAGTGGCACTCGTGGGGGGTTTGGTAGGTCTTGGATGACTGCTCATTTGTTCTCTAGGAGTTGTGGTTTGTGTTGTTTCTCTCCCAACTTTGGGTTTTATTCTCCTTCATTGGTTGTGTTTTGGTCTTTTGTGTTCTATGAAGGACTTTTGACCTTGGTGGTGTTTTTCTGTCATGATTTTTGATCATACATTTGCAATTTTTTTCATGGCTATCATCCTTGACAAAATCATATGTTTTCAGTGTTGGTGTTTATGCTCACTGGTGTCCATTCCTACTATGCTCTTGCTTCAATATTTCATCACTCTTCTCCAAGTCAGATCTATGTGGTCATTTTCAAGGTGTCATATGAGGTGAGTTTGAGTAGTTGATGGTATTCAAAGATCTCATAGTTGTTTTTTGGTTTATTTCTATATGTTGTTGGTATTCAAATGTTCTGTTTTCTAGTTCATGGGAGATTTTTTCACTCCCATTGTCAAGAAAGATGATCATTGGTTCACCACTACTCAATTTTATGGTTTTCAAATTTCACCAATGATGATGTGTAATGATATTTTTGATTCTAATCATTGGTGATGTTTATGATGTCAATGGGATGATTTTAAATCAAGGTTAGGAATTCTGGAGCATCGTTCAAGGTGGTTCACAACCCGAGAGGCTGATGTGCATTTTTTGGGAATGTTGTGTTGTATTTTGAATTTGAAATTTAAATTTGAATTTTGATGTTTTGGGATTTATTTTCAATCATGTTTGTTGTTATTGTTTGTGGTGTTTAAATTTTTTAACTATTATTTTAACGTTCCCACTCAACCATAAATTGGTTTATTTAGAAAATGGAAAAAATTGATTTAGAGTAAGGATCCCTTAATTTCATGAAATGAAATCTTCAGTATGGTATTTATGTGTTAGATGGTATTGTTTATTTAAATCAATTGAATTCCTATACTGATTTAGTGTTAGATAGTACCACCCTATGGTATATGAGGTTAGGTCATATTAATGCCAAATGGATTAATGAACTAAGAAAATAACGGATTTTGAGTTTTTCTACTCCTATTAGAATTCCATTTTCTAAAGATTGTGTATACGGGAAATTCAGAAGGGTTTTCTTTAGTAGGTTAAGGTATGAGGTTATATAACCTCTTGAGTGTGTCCCCTATGATCATTTTGGTCCTTATAGGGGCACCTCTCATGGTTAAGTATTGTACTCTATATCCATTATTTGTGAATAATCTAGGAAATTTTGGAATTATATACTCATAAACAAGTTTGATACTTTTCAAAAATGGAAATATAGTGTAGAAAGTGAACCAAGTAATAAAATTAAATCCTTAATGACTAATAATAATTAATACCATTTATCTACAAAATTCATAGAATTATGTGAATATGTTTTGATTTAAATATACCAAACTATTTTGGAAACACTATAACATGAAAAACTATCAAAAAAATGAATAGGAATATCTTGGAATGGGTTAGGTGTATAATATCCCATTCTAATTTCCCCTAGGTCCTTTTGGGTTGATGATACCTGCAAATTAGTCTACTTTATTAATCACTTCCCATATTCTTCTAATGCATTTAAAACACCAAACTAACCCTGGAAAATCCCCCCCCCCACCCTTCCGCTGTCTCTTTTACATTTTCGGAATTTTGAATCTATAGATTATGATCATACCTTAGATGATAAGCTATCCCCAAGAGATTTAAATTGTATATCCAGGGGACACCGAGACGGTGATAATGGGAATTTTTTGTGGATAGAAAAACTAGGTTATCAAAAGGGTATCAGTAGTTTTGATATAGTATTTCAGGATTATAACCTCTCTAAAGGGATAGAAATAGATCCTATAGATTCTTAAAATAATTATGGTGAGTCTCCCTCTATAACTCCTACACCCATAGGTGTTGAAATTACTTTGGAATCTAAAGACCATAACCAACTTGAGACTAAATCTACCAATCATATTCCTCATACTCAAGAAGAATATAATTATGATTCATATTATGAACCTTACACTAGAGAGAAATATGATCTTAGAGATTATAATATCACTTAAAATAGAGATAGAAGTGTAATTAAGAATATATCCCATATCAACCAGGCTAATATAGCTACCTATGCTCTTAATCTACCTAAAGAATTTTTTATTGAGGAACCTCAATCTTATAAGCAATATATTAAGTCCAAATAATCCAAAAAATAGTTTGATTATATGTAGGAAGAGATTAATTATATCAATAATAATAAATCCTTTATTGTTGTATCAAAACCTAATAAATAAAATAACATAGGTTCTAAGTGGATGTACAATAAAAAATAAGAAAAATTTTAGAGAAACTAGAATCAAGTTTGAATCCCAAATTGTTTCTAATGGTTTCCCATAATGTGATGGTATTGATTATAGTGAGATATTATCCCTTATTCTAAAACATTCAACAATAAGGATTCTTCTTTCTTTTTCTACCAAATTTTAATTTCATATTAAAAATTTTCAAGTGAAAACTATTTTTTGCATCGTACTCTTGATGAAACAATTTATAGGACTCCTCCCAAGGGATTTTAATTTTTTAAAATTTAATGAATTTTTTCTTCATAAAAAGTTTTTATACAAACTTAATTAGTCTTTTAGGGAATGTTATAAAAGCCTTTACTATTTTAGGATTAAACCTAATTTTTCTAGAAGAAATTTTGTTGTATGGGTATATTTAAATTCTATTAAACATAAATTTGTTTACCTGATATTGTATATTGATGAAAGGTAATTAATGTGTAAAAATATGAGGATTATAAATTCATTAAATCTCTAATTGAACCTTTTTTAGATAAAAGACATCGAAAATGATTATCAAATCTTATGTATGAACATAATTGGAGTTAAGAAGGTATGAACCTTGTAATTATCTTAGTATGATTATATACATAAAGTTCTTAAAAATGTACCTATTTGATCACATTAAACATGTATGTATTCCTTTATGACAAAACATTAATTATACTTATAATAGTCCAGTAAAAATGATGATGAGGTAGCCTTCATGAATAAGATCCCATATGCTAATGCTGTAGGAATTCCTTTGTATATATTAGTTTGTTCTAGATCATATATTTTATTTTATGGGTGTACTTTGAGCCGGTTTATAGAGAAAACTATAGGACTCACTGGCACACTTCGAAGAGGATCCTCATGTACTTTTCTATTTCTACTAATTGTGCATTCGGTATGGATTAAATGATATTTTTGTTGATGATATTGTTGGAATTGTTGACTACGATTATTATATTAATATTGACACGCATACGTCAGTAATTGGTTTTTTATTCCTTAAATATAGAGGACTGGTATCCTAGATGTGAAAATTTTAGTCAGTGGTTTCCCTCTCTACCACTTGGGTATAGTATATATCTTTGATAGAATAAATCATGGAAGTTGTATGGTTATGTTCTTTGATTGCTAAGTTGTATTTATTTACTGATAGCGTTATCGTTAGATGTGATTTCCAATATGCATTAAAATTATCTAAAAACTATGTATTCCATGGTAAATTTAAGTACATTGACATTAGACTTCATTTTTTAGTGATATTATAGAATCTGGGATTGTGAGTACCACAAAGATACCCACCAAGGAAAATTTGATAGATAGTTTGACTATGGTCATGCCATGATATAAATTCAAATATTTTTTAAAATTAATGAATGTGGTTCTAATTCTATCATTTTGGTTGATAGAATACCATGATTAAATTAATTTAATTTCACATTTTAGATTTTTTGTTTTTTGACTCATGTAATTTTTTCATTTCAATTCCATTCATATTTATTTTGTATTTGTTCCTTATATTGGTTTATTGTGGTCTTGCTACTTTCATGGGAATTTCTTTTTCATGGAAACTATTTACAGAGATCATTTTTTCCTCCACTGCATTATTGTTTTCCGTGGATATATTTTTTGTATCATTCAATTCATTATGGGTTTAGAAGGATATATTTTTTTCATTACTCTATTGAGTGACTTTTTAAATCAACAATAATTTTGATCTAATGGCTATCACTTCTCCCATTTGTGTTTCTTTTCATCAAATTGGATCAACATCAGGCTCTAAAATACACTTTCATTCTTCCACTACCAGATTTTCAACCTTCTGTTAGGTGACCCATCACTTCAATCTAATTTCTCCATACAAATATCCTCCAGTGGCTTCTGAACACGTTGCCGAATGATTTCCTAACTCACCATTATTCTTTTACAATAAATTAATTTTTTATTTATTCTCTCACACTCATCATTCATCTCCATCTATATTTTCTTCTCGTTATCTTAGGTATAGAGATCAATTCTTCCTCAAAGGTAATAACTTGGAGAATAAGATGGAAACTGAGGTATCTTGTCCCTTTTCACTACCCTCCCTCTCGCTTATGATGATCCTTATAACCATTGTTCTATTCATTTGGATATTTGGTGGAGAACAGCATAACTCTGGGTTGAAGAAGACTACACACTGGGGTGAGTTTTAGATCATGACATTCATTCATCAGTAATAGTATTTTTCTTTGATTCTTGGATATGTAAGTGATTTATCATATTCAGTTATACATTGAATTGTATCATTTTTTGTTGCTTGTGTGTGTCCGTCTAGGAGTAGTTGATGTTGAATTTATATTAAGGATTTTATCACTTCCACCTTGTTCAATAAGGCCATCCATTTTTTATAGATTCTCTAGTTATTTTTTAATTCAAGTATGTATTTTCATTTTTCCAGCTCAGTGATAAAACAACTGAGCTGGGGTGGTGTTCTCTCTATGCAGGTAGGATCACACTGATCATAATCAATTTATATCTTGGTGTTCCTTAACATTTTATATTTTCTTTCTTTCTTTTATAATGAATCCATGATTTTTATTTCAAATAAAAAAATTCTATTTTATTTTATAAATAAATTAAATTCATTATATTAAATTTCTAACTTAGGAATGAGCATTAGTGGTTCCTATGATATTCTTGGGGATAACCAAAATAATATTTCCCCAAATAATATATATATTACCATAACAGATGGTATATTTATAAAATTAAAAAAACATAAATGAACATGAAATTAAATCCATCGACGTATAAACTCAACATAGAAAAAACATTTTTGGCATCATTAGGAACATAATAATATTTATTCAATATAAAAATCAATTTGGTTGGAAATGTGAGATGGAAGTGTCTCATATATAGTATAGCTAGACATGATATAATATAAACTGAAAGATACACATCGCCTTTAGTAATATTTTAGAATTTATTTGTTCATATATTACAAAACAAATATGTGAACCATAATCTATATCTAACAAAAAAATTAAAAATGGAAAGATTATATTTGATAATAAATATACCCAAATATTCCTATTTCTTCTTCACTGAGGTACAATACTTATTATAATGGCCTTTATTGAATCAATAAAAATAAAAATAAAATCCTTCTAATTGGCCTCTATTTGGATTTTTCTCTTCATTGAATGATAATGAGAAGGTTCCATTGGATTTAAACATTAGTTAAACCTTTTCACCTTTCTTTTCCTTTTATTCAACACATGGATGGAATTCTTATCTTACTTTTTATCATTATACACTTGTCACATTGAATTAAAAATATTCATGAGAAACATATATATATTATTCATGTTTAAATTAACAATAAAGCATGATAATATTGGAGTATTTGAAGATAAGATGAGCTCTGTACTCGGTTCTTGGTAATCATGAATTGTATAATTTCAAAATGATCATTGTATCCATTAATCTTGACTAAATGAGGTCTATTAGGGACTCATTCTTACAATTTTCATATAAAGGGACCCTTAAAGATTCAATACCTCTCTTATCACTATTTCTATTGATATATAACATGAAGATGGGGCAACATGGAGTAAGTATCCATGTATTTGTAAAGATTTTGACGTTCAATTGTCATACCTGATAACATAAGTTGTTATATATCCAAATCATCATTCATGTGTTTCCAGAATAAAATTTTATCCTCCTAACGTGCCTCTTCCAATGGGTTTGTAAGAATATGGTACATTAGTAAATATATCTTCCCCTATTGTCATAGTACAATACATAGTTTTTTGTACCACTTGTAGAAATTTTCTTTTGTTAGAGGATTATCTTTTTACATGAATGTTCCTAGGGATAGTGTTTCGGTAAAGTTAATTGCCATTATCTACAATAAATAAAAGAATATTTCAGTTCTTTATCATGATTATTAGTTACAGTATAATTGATAATTTAATTAATTCTCCTGAAATTTTATCTTATCCCACTAGTTCTCACTATTGGATTAAGAATATCCAGTTTCTCAGATTTTATTGTTTAAATGAATTATATTTCACTTTCAATAAAATATAATAAGAGAACATCAAATTATTTTAAGGTATTTAGGATGTTTTTTCTATCCAAATTCATTAACATTGATCTCCTTGATCCGTTGAGTGGCCTCCCCACTCTTGAAAATCTATAAATGGATTTCCTTAACAAATAATTTTAAGTCAAACCAAGTCTTTATAAGGAAATGAACACTTAATAATAACATAGATAAGTCAACCCAATTCTTTAATTAGAACTCCCAAATAATTTAATATTCCCTGATGATGGGCTAAAATAATACCTAGATCTATGGTTGTATTTTAACTTAAGTGATGGAAGGTGTTTGGGTACTTAATATTTTAGTTGAGGTATTTTGTTAACATATGTGTAATTTTTTATTTTATTCTTTACATACATATTAATTTTTTATCAAAATTATGTAAATAACTAACCATAATTGATAAAATAATTTAACAATATTAATTTGTAACTTGTATAATATATATATTATATTTTTTTTAAAAAAAAGGGACTTCCCAGGTGTGGCCTTTTTGATCCCTCCACATAAGGAAACCCCCTTCCACATGAGGAGTTCAATTCAGAGAGATCCACAGCTAGAAAAGAGCTGTTTCCAGCTGAAATTGGAGAGCATCATAGAGAGTGACATCCAAATCAGCTATGGTTTGACAAAGAAATTCATCAGCATGGGTGGTTTGCGGTGATAAACAAACCAAAACTCTAGGGAAAAAACTTCTTGAACTTAAGATTAGACAAATATATAATATCCACATTTATTTTTTGTATCTTTTTGGTGGGATATTTATCAGTTTTGGTCATGAACCATCTCCTCTAACTATCCACTCCATCCTTCACAAATTTATATTCACATGTAAGTAAGGGGGGAAATGGTTTAGGGTTACATAAAATAATCCTTGGACATGTTGTCATGTACATAATAATGTATGGATAAATGATTCATAGATTATAATATTTAATTTAATAATAAACAACACATAAAACCATGGAATAATTAACGATTTTTAAGAAATAAATCTGAAACATACACATGTTGGTCCAGTGTCACTATCATTGACCACATTCAATAACAAATTCATTTAGTTTTTCTAGAATTAATTTTCCATCATTTTATTCAAGAAAAATTTACATGGATTAATAATATAATTTTTTTATCTTATATTATGTTAAACATATAGTCCTTGAGATATGATGAGAATCCCATCATTTATTATTTAAATAAATCAAATTAACATTTAAAATAATTTAAGTATAAGACGCGTACTTCGGAGCCCGCTAAGGTGTACCATCCACATCATATTAAATGCAATTTCATTAATTTAATATTTACATAGTGTGTACTATCACTTGAAATGTTTTGTGACACACAATGTGTATGGACGACATAATATAGCATGTAGTTACACAACATGATGGACTATACAACAGGTCATGAAATACATGGTGTCAAGATACATGTGGTCAAATTACAAAGCCATCCGGGTGTGAATGATCACACGACAGTCTATAAATATATTTGGAATTTAAAAAAAGTAATTTCAGATTTTATGTGATATTAATTGATATCATGGGTTAACCCACATGACACATTTAAAATTACTTACCATGTACCTTCTGTGAATCAACACATGTCACATGTTTCATCCATCCATCTAAAAATAATTTAGTATATATCTCATCGTGTTTTTATATTAACATTCAATACATGACAAGTAAAGATATTGTGTATTAACTAACATAGATAACTATTAATTACCTGGTGTGTTCTTTGTGTGGTGTTACATGACATTCACATTCCAGGTATAAGTTGTGTGTAATATTTCAAGTTATATGCTGCACTGGAATTTAATACACAACATGCAATGATTTTATGTATTGACCCACATGTTGTGTCATGATTTTTAAGACGTAATCCTTGGGATGGTTGACCATATTTCCATGTCATGTTCTCTGCCGATACATGTTGTGTAATAATATTATGCATCTAGTGAACATAGTCCCTTAGTATGGGCTCATTGATTATTATTTATGTGTTTTTTCCGTTATTAATCATAAAAACTCATATTAATGTGATGTCTCAACTATAGGACAAACAAAATAAAATATGAACCTGAAATATATAAAACCAACACCATAAATTGATTAAATAAAATTATAAAAAAATATAAATTAGAATGTATCCACTCTTAAACCACTTGAATGTTATGAGACACAACAGAAGCATCATGGGAAAGTCTGATTTTAGTTTTGTTAATAACAATAGTTAAAAATTTTAGAAATTAATGAACACACCCTAGAATCTCAAATTTAGGACCATGAAATTTAAAATTATAATTAACATAAAACACTAATTACTTCAAACTACAATATTAATTTTGATCAAATTTTCATCATCACTTCTTATTGCATTATCATTGTGGTGGAAAACACAATATAGGATTTCTCTTTACATAGCCATACATAATCCATGAATCTTCATACGATGTTCTTGATATTCCTAGTGTCAGCATGAAAGAATCATTTTCTTCGCACTATTCAATGTCTGTAATGACAATATCTCTCATTCTCTTTATATTCATGAGAGGTGGGAGGGGAAAATAATCTATCTCTAGGGATAGAGAGAACTCTATATATTGTCTACATTATTATAACGACCCATATATTACATACATTGTTATTAAATCAAAATTGATGCACAGTTATTACAATATATAACAAAACCACAGTAGGACCATATATGTATAGTGTCCTTAGAAACTGGGAAACATAAACAAGTAGTTCATAAATCATCTACATTTTCTCCCATTTATTCCATCATATCTTGAATCCCTTTATGGAATATCCTACTTAATACCATTCTTCTCGACCTGGGGAAAGGAAAAAAATACAAAAGGGTGAGATAAAATGCCCAGTAAGGGTAAACAAAAGAAATATCAATCACATCATATTCATAAGAACATAACATTCTGGAAATATTAACCTTCAAAATAGATCATAATTTCATAACATTGGATAAATCATAGTAGTGAAATTTAATCATAACATGAAACTTTGTGTCATACACACATAATAATAGAGAATCATTTCTTAGTAGTCAAGACTCATTTCC
Source organism: Viscum album (assembly GCA_963277665.1). Lineage (NCBI taxonomy): Eukaryota > Viridiplantae > Streptophyta > Magnoliopsida > Santalales > Viscaceae > Viscum > Viscum album. Next base: position 1,358,027,214 of record OY728162.1, on the reverse strand, counting down.
AAGACTATCTTAGCGGACAAAGTCCATTTCTGAACCGAGTTCACTCCTCGTTTCAGTCCTATATCCCTGAACCGGATTAACCTGTCATTCCAGCCATGTCTATATCATGAGATATAAATATTTACCCAATGAAATGGAGGGAGATATTGGTCCCAACCATTTCATAATGATACCATTCTTATGTGTGCTACAAGATCATAAATCATACATCATAGCAAAACCCATGTAGTCAAAATGGGATTCTAAAAAGTAATGTCATCATAACATAATTCATATAAGATAAAAGGACATCATAAAAATAATTCCATCATAATATAATCCAATCAATGTAAAAATAGGGATAGAAACAGAACCCCATATTATCTTAGATGGAAAATAATTTTTGATAAAATTTTTGAACTCCATTGTTGAAAAAAATAACCTTTCTACTTCAAAAACATTTTTCCTTTATTAACATGTCATAATATTTTAAACTAAAAGAAGTTAATTAAAAATAAACTTGAAAACATGTAAAGGAAGCTACATGGAAACAATGTTCTCTGAAATCATAAAAATCCATTCATGTCGTATATGTTAAAAAACATTCTTCTTGTACTTTGTCTGGAAAAGTCAAAAAGTACCTCGTACAAAAAACGACAAAAGATTCCCTTCATATCTTTGACTAAAATCTCACCAATGGGTAAAATTGTACTTAAGTAATTTTAGTAGGATAGAAATAATATTACATATTGAGAAAACATGGATGTGGATGATAAATATTCCCTAGTAATTTCTGAAGTGTAAAAAATCTCAGATAAAAATGAGATTGTGAAATTTTCCCTTACCTTAGGTCTGATTTGATTCATACATGTACGAAACTCTTGTATAATGATTTAAATAATGTTATTGACTTATTCGAGAATCGTACTCATTGTTATGATATCATATATTGTTATATTCTTAGGTTTTTATTAGTAATATTTCATTGTTACTTTTTATTTGGGTGTTTATTGCTTTTTGTTCTTATGCATGTTTGGTCGAATACATTATTTTTCTTCTTTTTAGGTTTTAGATACCTCATTTACATAATGGTATTAGTGCAACATATATCATATTTATTCATTCAATTCATTTATATAATCATTATGTAATGAAGATCATGTAGAACGAGTAGCATCACATCGTGGAGACGGTAGGTCGTACGTACGCACAAGCGATGATATTGTTACCATGATTGTGGAATTGTATTGAAGGGTATTTATACTATTTCAGAATCAATATCACTTTAAAATAATCATATATAGTTATTCTTTACACCATTATACCTATCCAAGTAAGGTGGTGGTGGAAAACAGATTACACCACGGCGTGGAGATGGTATTCGGTATGTACGCACGCGCGGTGATTTCATTTTCCATAGGATTGATAGAATGTGAAATAGGGTTGATTAATATTTATAATAACATATCAGTATATTATTGATACTGATGTTATTAATTCATAATGAAACAACTAAATAAGAGGAAGTATAAGAAGAAATAAATTTGAAACAATCGGTAACAGACATTACCTCTTCTTTGAAGCGCCTCTTTTTAACCTCCTCTTCGGGCATTAAAGATGGTCATTGAAGAATACCAGGACCTCTAGTATATTTATAGGGAAGTGGAGAAGGGAAATTGGTAGGTTTTGGCCGATCTTTAAGGCTCAATGTGGTGTGAGGAGGAGAGGTAGGAGGTGCCCTTTTATAAGGGAAGAGAGGCGCACCTTAGGAACAACTTAAAATATTATTTTATTATAAAGTCATATTCGGTTATTAAAATCTCCAAATTGATTTATTTCTAAGATAAGGTGGGGATGGGTCTAACTCCTCTCAACCAATATATTTTAGACAAGTTTAGGTTACTATTTTAATCTTATCATTTAGATTTTACTCTATGTTAAATAATTTAACTTTTACCGTGTCTTCTTGTTTTCTTACACTATATGGTTATTAAACTTACTATAACAGGAAAAAAGAACCCAAAGTGGTTCATTATTAATATATATAACCTTATATAAGTCATTTGGCCGAAACGTAGATTTTTTGGAATATAATAACAATTAATAATTTAATATTTGTTTTAAAAACTATTTTATTTCAATTTTGACACTATTTGGTAATTGATTTTTGTGAAAATCATAACAACATGATTAGTTCAAACAAAGTTAATTGAATCAATAATAACATGTAATATTAACCTATAAAATTAGTTTAATTTATAAAAAGTCTAAAATTATATTTATTTGGGTATTTATAAACTCAATTATGTTAATATTTCATTAATAAGGTAATTACTACATCGTCATTGTGTCATAAATAAATTAAATTATATAATGTCTAAAAATTATAAATAAAATACCATTAAGTGGGAAAGATTTATATACATATAATTAATATTTATAGTCTAATTTATCTTATTTAAAACCCTATATTAAAAATCTTTTAGTTATTAAACATTGATTTTAACTATTTGAGCTCTTCTTTAAATAAAATAATAATAAGTGTCCAAATCTAATCCATGTGGACCTAAAGGGTAATAATTTATTCCTAAGGTTGTTTTTGGTCAAATTACACTTATACAATCAAATTAGGACATGTGTTAGGGTGATAATAATATCATTTTTACCCTTAATTACCCTATTTACTTTGAACCGTGATAAATAAAAGTAAAAAGTTACTATTCACCAAAAGTTATTTTTATCTTATTGAACCACGTTTTACTCATTTATATTAACTGTGACTCTCTTATTTTCTAAATTTCACTCACAGAAGCGATAAAATTACGTTTTATGTACATTTTCAAATTCTCCTTAGAGGTGGGTAAAAGACGGTGAAGAGTTCAAAAAACATTTATATATCTAAAATTATTATAAAATGACTCCAATTAATTACATTGAATGTATATAGGTAATATTTGTAATGCCCCGACCCTAGTTACCCAGATTTGGTGCATTATTACATAACATTGGCATGATCACAAGAAATATCAAATCTCGAAAGACCGATTAGTTTAGTAGCCTTGGAAACACTAGATATATTCATAAGTTTTACATTACATCATAAAATGAAAAAATACTACAACAACATAATGTCTCCACAATCCACACTATTATCCCCTCATAATATCCCTATAGGAAATTCATAACTTACTTCTTCACATCCTGGGAAAAATAAAACATAGAAAATGGGTGAGCTCAAATGCCCAGTAAGGATAACAATATAGCGGAACATTCAAAATAAGCATTAACATTTAAGGCAATGCATTACTAAAACAAAAGACTTTTAAACTTGAACTTCAACATAGTATGGAAAAAGTAAAATGAAATAATTCTATTTACTTGTTCACATGGATATTCTACTAATCGAATAATCACATGCAATATCAATAATCACTTTCATAATTTTGGAATGCATAATGCCAGACTATCATAAACACATAGCCAAGGCCTCGTGCCAAGACTACAAATAAGATTTTGTCAAGGCCTTGTGCCAAGACACTAGTTTGTCTCATGTGACCTACCGATGCATCGAGGAGCTATAGCGGGCTCCACCCGTCACATATTAAGTCCAATGCATTCCCATATGAAAAGGTTTAAACATGACATAAACATTCGTATTAAAACAAGCATACGAAATGTCAATAATTTCACCATAAACTATGAATGGTATAAAAATAGCACATCCACAGTCAAACATATCACAAAACCTTCAATACAATATAGAAGTTTTGTATCATAATAAATCAACTTCAAATAAGCATAAAATCCATCAAAGGATGTTGACAGAGATAAAATCAAAACACTTTTTAGAGAAATATCTCTTTCTATTTTTGAAAGCATTTAAGATCCATATAAAATAAAACAATTTCTTTGAAAATATTCTTATAAGATTGTAAGGAAAGCTTTGAAGATTTTATAACGGTGGAAAATAACCGCACCCGCCGTATAAGTTAAAAAAACATTCTTACCTTAATTCTGTCGAAAAGGTTATAAAGGACCTTGTTTTGAAAAAGACGGAAAGATTACTATTATAAAAAGTCAAACAAGGGTATAAATGACTTTAACCCATATTATTGTAAATAATAAAAATGTTTTGGAATACATTTTGAAAAAACATGGATGTGGATGATAAAGAGATCCCAGTAGATTATTATGTTTAAACAACCTCGGATAATGAAGAGATTGTGAAATAACCCTTACCTTGTACTTTTCCTTAGTTGGGGTAGGTTAACCTCCTGTATAATGGTGAAATAATTGTTATTAAATTATAAAAGAATAATATACATTAAAATGATATCATATATGATCTTTTAATATTGATTTGATAATAATATCTTAGTATTATCGTTGTTTCGGGTGTTAACTTACTTGTTTTATTTTATATGTTTTGTTACGTAAGACATGTTTGTAAAGGATAGGTTGTATATTATTCATATCCATAATGATATCAAGTCCTTAAACATCATTTTTAAATCATCAAATGATAATTATACTTTAATTGTTACGATGGAGAATGAATCTTATCGCGTTCGTGGAGACGATAGTCCGTACGTACGCACGAGAGACAATATCATTATTTTGATATTAAAATAATATATAAATGGATGGTATATCATATATACAGAATCATAAACATGTTATATTTATTATTTACAAGAGTTACACATCATTATTATACCCATCCAAATAATATTATATTGAATAACAATTACACCACGACGTGGAGACGGTAAGCCGTACGTACGCACGTATGGTGACATGTTATTCAAAGGGTGGATAGAATACTGAAAATGGATGTACCATATTTATAATAAAATCACATTATATATATGATACCGGAGTTATTATTTTATAATGGTAACAACAATGAAAGAATAAGTGGAAGAAGAAATGAACTTGGAAAAGGGTGGTGAAATCATTACCTCTTCTTCGGGTTCTTCCTTTTGATTTGATCAAAAGGGCTCCTTAGGTTGGCTTTCTGATCAAACTAAGGCCCCTAGGTTGTAGTTAGGGAAGTTGGGAGAGTATTTGGGAAGAGTTTGGCCGATCCAAAAGGCTTTGAAGGTGTGATGAAATGAGAAGGATGTGTGACCTTTTATAAGAGGGGTGAGGGGCACCTTTGGAAAATCTAGAGATATTAGTTTATAATAAATTCATATTCGGTTTCCAATGGCTCAAAAGATGATTATTTAAATTTTAAGGTGGGGATAGGTCGAAAAAAACTCAACCAATAGAATTTAGACAGGTTTGGGTACTTATATTAACCTTATCTTTAAGTATTAACTCTAAGTTAATTAGTTTCACTTTTACAATGTCTCTATGTATTTTTATATAATATGGTTAATAAACATACTATATACATCCAAGAGACCCCCAAGTGGTCCATTAATGATGAACCAATAATTATATAAGTCTCTTGGACGATCCTTAGATTTTTAGGAATTTAATATCTATTATTAATATAATATTGGTTTTAAGAACTCTTTTATTTCAATTTTGAAACAATTCAATAGTTGATTTTTTTGAAACTCATAATAGATTGATTACTTCGAAAAAATTCAATTAAATAAATCCGAATATATCATGTTATACTATAAAATTAGTTTAATTCATTAAAAGATTCATATTATATTTATTTGGGTATTTATAATATCAATTATTTTAATTTTTCACAATTTAGTAATTAATTCATCATCATTGTGTCATAAATAAATTTAATTATGTAATGTCTAAAAATTATAAATAAAATATCACTATGTAGAAAATCGTTTTATCTTTCTATGTAATATTTATAATCTAAAAGCAAACATATATAACCCTATGTAAAAATTATTTTTCTAAAAGATATATGTTTGTGTCATTTTTGTTTTCATTTTAACTTAATTAAAAAAAAGTGTCCCTATCACCTACAAGTGGCACCATGGGGTTCCAAAATCAACCCAATGATGCCTATGGTCGAACATGTATCATCCAATAAGGCTAGGACATTTTTTAGGGTAATATAGTATTATTATAATATTATTTTTTAACCCTTATTTACCAGATTTACCTTTAACCATGGTAAATAAAATATTTACCACAGTAATTATTCAAAATGTATAAAAATAAAAGTGACATATTTACACAATTTGGACATCCTGATTCCAAATATGGAATCCATTTTTCTAAATTCAATACACAGAAGTGGCAGAAATTAATTTAAAATTAATTCCCGCTGTTAAAACAAAAAGCGTGTTTTTAAGAGTTAATAACTATCAAAAGATTGACACTTGTTTATGTTCGGTTTAATTGTAAAATTACGTCCAATGACCAAAATTATATTAAATGGTAAAAATATATTCTAAATATACTTTAAAACCGGTCAAATTCCTAATTTATCACTATTAATTTTTTTGATTAAAAAAGTTGTTTTTAATTAAAATTTAATAATTTTCACTATTCATCAAATTATGAAAGTTATCCAAAAAGTACCAAAATTTCACCTTAGGCTAAATTCGATATTCCAAATCCAAAAATGAAGTCCATTTTAAAATATAAAATATATATAATTTCAAAAAGTAGGTATTACTATTCATAATGGCTAGTTTAATTGGTTATGGTGTGTTAGAACTCGGTGTTGCGTACAACACACGCTATCACATTATTCAAAGAGAAGCGTACCGTAGAAGCTTTGGGTGTTACATTCTCCCCTCCTTCAAATAATTTCATCCTCAAAATTTCTAGAATAATTATCACATGAAAAGACTCGGGTGGTTCTTCATCATAAGTTCCTCAGGTTCCCACGTTGCCTCTTCCATCTTATGGTTTCTCTACAAAACTTTTACCAGACGCGTCGTCCGGTTTCTCAGTACTTGTTCTCTCGTATCAAGAATCCTGAGAGGCTCTTCACAATAGGAAAGATCGGGTTCCAGTTCTAATTCCTCATAGGTGAGTACAAGCGTTGGGTCAGGCATGTATTTCCTCAACAATGATACGTGGAACATATCGTGAACTTTAGAGAGACTTGGCGGCATTGCCAATCGGTAAGCTACAACCCCAATTCGTTCTAGAATTTTGAAGGGTCCGATGTACCTGGGACTCAATTTACCTTTCTTACCAAAACGTATAACTCCCTTCTATGGAGATACCTTCAGGAAAACATGATTACCGACTTGAAATTCCAAATCCTTCCTTCGATTATCGGCATAGCTCTTCTGCCTACTTTGAGCTGCTTTGATGTGATTTTGGATTACCTTCACCTTTTCCACCGTTTCCTCCACCAGTTCTGGGCCTACAAGTTTTCTTTCACCAACGTCATCCCAACCGGTTCGTGTATGACATCTCTTTCCGTATAATGCTTCATATGGTTCCATCTGAATACTCGAATGGAAGCTATTGTTATAGGAAAATTCTACCAGTGGTAAATATTGATCCCACATACCCTGAAAGTCAAGTGATCAAGATCTCAACATGTCTTCTAATGTCTGAATAGTCCGTTCTGATTGTCCGTCTGTCTGAGGGTGGTAAGCAGTGCTCAAATGAAGTTTAGTATCCAGGGATTTCTGAATACTTTTCCAAAATCTTGAAGTAAAATGGGGATCACGATCAGAAACAATCGATAGGGGTACTCCATGAAGTCTCACAACTTCATTAATATATAGTCTTGCTAGACATTCCAGGGGTAGATCTTCTCTTATAGCAAGAAAATGTGCTGACTTGGTAAGACGATCAACAATAACCCATATTGCATCATTCCTTCTAGGAGTCTTTGGTAGCCCCATGACAAAGTCCATCGTAATATTGTCCCATTTCCACTCCGGTATCGGAAGAGGTTTCATGACTCCTCCAGGCTGTTTCCTTCCAGCTTTCACTTGCTAACAAACCATACATCTTGACACAAAATCAGAAATCTCCCTCTTCATGTTGTCCCACAAAAAATGTTCGTTCAAATCTCTATACATTTTGGTACTCCTAGGGTGTATAGAGAAATTGGAACTATGAGCATCATCCAACAATTCCCTTTTTAGATCAGGTATATCAGGAATCCAAAGTCTTTTCCCGAATCTCAAAATTCCATCTTCATACACAAAGTCTCTCAATCTCCCATCATTCACAGCTTTAATATTCTTTTTAAATTCTTCATCATCGGTCTGAGAACTCTTAATCCTTTCTAGTAAAGATGTATTGGAAACCATTTGAAAAATCATTGATGTTTCACCTTCCCTGGTTATTCCCATGTCCATCTTCACTAGATCCATGAAAATTGAATCCCTTTCAATTCTCATATTGTTAAAAACTGCATGGTCTTTTCTACTCAAAGCATCTTCCACCTTGTTTGCTTTCCCCGGGTGGTAGTGTATCGTACAATCATAATCCTTGAGTAATTCAAGACATCTCATTTGTCTCATGTTGAGTTATTTTTGTGAGAAAATATACTTCAAACTCTTGTGATCAATATAAATCTCACATTTTTCACCATAGAGGTAGTGCCTCCATATCTTCAAAGCAAATATTACAGCTGCTAACTCGAGATCATGAGTAGGATAGTTTTGTTCATGAATTTTCAACTATCATGATGCATATGAAATAACTCTATCATTCTGCATAAGGACACAACCAAGTCTTTTCTTTGATGCATCACTATAAATAACGAACCCATCATTCCCAGATGGTAGAGTCAATATAGGAGCATTTACTAATCTTCTCTTCAGTTCTTCGAAACATTCTTCACACTCTTTTTTCCAAACAAATTTAACCCCTTTACATGTGAGCTTCGTTAATGGGTTAGCCAATCGGGCAAAATTCTGGACGAAACGTCGATAATAACCTGCCAAACCAATAAAACTGCGTACCTCAGTTATACTCGTAGGTGCTGGCCATTCTTGGATTGCCTTGGACTTAGAAGGATCAATAGAGATTCCATATTTAGAGACAATATGGCCACGAAAATAAATCTCTTGAAGCCAGAATTCACACTTGCTAATCTTCCCATATAATTCATGCCTCCTCAGAGTCTTCAAGATAATGCGCAAGTGATTTTCATGATCTTCGTAGGTTTTGGAGTATACCAAGATATCATCAATAAATACCACCACAAATTCATCGAGATACTCCTTGAAAACTTTATTCATCAGATCCATAAATAAAGATGGTGAATTAGTCAATCAAAAATGCATTACAGTAAACTTGTAATGCCCGTACCTGGTTCGAAATGCTGACTTTGGAATGTCTTCCTTCTATACACACAACTGATGGTATCCAGATCGAAGTTAAATCTTTGAAAAGTATTGAGCTCCATGCTGTTGGTCAAATAAATCATCAATGCGAGGTTGGGGATACTTGTTCTTTATCATTATAGCATTGATCTCCCTATAGTCGATACATATCCTCATAGATCCATCTTTCTTTTTAACGAAAAGAACAGGGGATCCCCATGGAGAAACACTAGGGAGAATAAATACTTTATTACTCAATTCATCTAGTTGTTTCTTTAGATCGACTAACTCTACAGTGGCCATTCTGTAAGGGGTCTTCGATATAGGCCTTGATCTAGAAATTAAATCAATGGAAAACTCAACTTCTCATTCTGGAGGATGTCCAGGTAAATCTTCCAGAAATACATCTACAAATTCTTTCACAATAGGTACATCCTCTATTTGAACATTCCTTTCCTCACCCACAGTTATTTCATTCTCTTCCTCCCCAATAATTGAATTTAGTTGAGCTATTGAGGGTGGATCTAAATAGGAATTAGGTGGTGACGATTCTGCTCTAATGATAAGGTGTTCCTTATCATTATCATCATGAATCGTAACCTCTTTCTTCTTACAATAAATCTTTGCATCATAGTCCGAAATCCAGTCCATATCGAGGATTATATCAAACTCAATCATAGGTATGACGATGAGATCAGCAGATAAAGAGCATTTATGTGCTCTAATGGGGACTGATTCACAAAACTTTGTTGCAATGATACTTCCCTTAGGAGTTTTAACTGAAAACTCCCTTATTAAATCAAATTGGAAATATCTAATTTTCTTAGAAAACTGGGAAGATATGATACAATGCGATGATCAAGAATCAAATAATGCATTTCCTAAACTTGAGGAAACCATTAAATTACCTGCCACCACGTCTTTCGGAGCTTCTACCTCAGCAGTAGTGATAGAATAAGCCTGGCCTTGATCCCTTGGCCTTTTCTAAGGTACGTTCTCCTGACGCCTAGGACATGCATTTGCATAATGCCCCATCTCCCTGCAATTGTAGCACTGAACGTTGGTAGCTTCCTTCTTCCCCTTGCAATCATGAGCATGGTGGCCTTTTTCACCACACTTGTAACAGACTCCCATTCCCTTCAAGCAAGTACCAGGATGTTTCTTCCTGCATTTACCACAAGATGGATATTCATCCTTTCCCTTCTTCCCCTTATTTCCATTCCCAGATTGATCAGCAGGTCTCTTCTTCTCTTGCTTTGCTTTAAAGTCAAAAGACTTAGAGAATTTCTTTTCGGTCTTGATAGCACATGAGACAATTTCTTCGTACGATGAAAAGGATTGTGAGACTAATGCTCGACGGAGAAATGGTTTTAACCCATCAAAGAAACGATCAATCTTACTTCTTGGATTACGTATATAATCTCCAGCATACCTTGCCATCCTTGTAAAGTTAGCCTCATACTTTGTGACATTCTCTTCCTCCTTCTATCTCAGACTTAGAAATTGCCTTTCCATATCTGCTCGATGGTCGCGAGGAAAGTATTTTTCTAAAAACAGATCTTTGAACTCCCTCCATTCCATATTTGATACTTCATCATCTTTCTTCGTATTTTGAATTAATGACCACCATTGATCAGCATCTCCAGTGAGGCGGTAAACTGCCATGATAACGTTTTCCCTTTCATTACTCCCCAAAGCCTGAAATATTTTCTCTAGGGAAAATATCCATTGCTCAGCTACTAAGGGATTTGTACTCCCATTGAACATTGGTGGTTGTTGACTCATGAATCCATCTAACATTGATCCTCCACGCTGTGGATCAGGGTGCTCCATATTGGTAAGGTTATTATTCCTAACCTGAGTAAGTTGTCACAGTATGGTGATTAGCTGATCAGCACCAGTTGCATCACCAGCTCCACTATAATTATCTTGATCAGGAGGGAAATCCCTACATGGAGTGCGTGCATTGATACGGTTTCCATTTCTTCCACTAGGAACCATTTCTAAATAATGGCATAAACTAGATCAGTTTATGAATCAAAATACTTATAAACAACTTAACATAAATTGAACTATTTATGGATATAATCCATAATCATAAAAATGTTTTCTTTGAGGAAGTATATACTCATAAACCCTTCATAATGATTTGTAAAGAAAATGAGAGTTATCCTAAGCATATCCCCTGGGAGTGTCGTAACCAAGAGTAGATCAAGGCCTGTTGTCGGGCACCTATTCCCGTTCGAGTCTAGCTCAAAGCGGTGTTTTTGGGTTTTACCCCTAGGTACATCTGTGCCAGAGCCGCCTCTACCTGCTCGTATCCATACAGGGATGTATTTCTCGGAAAACTCACAAAATCTCTATAATACCAAAATTCTAGGAAGTTCTTCTATACTAATCCTCAAAGTTCATCTTAGGTCTACGTGCTCTAATCAGAGTTTATCTAAATCTAGCTTCCAAGGTTTGTACTAAACTTCCTCTGATACCAAATGTAACGCCCCGACCCTAGTTACCCAGAGTTGGTGCATTATTACATAACATTGGCATGATCCGAAGAAAGATCAAATCTCGAAAGACCGATTGGTTTAGTATCCTTTGAAACACTAGATATAATCATAAGTTTTACATTACATCATAAAATGAAAAACTACTAAAACAATATAATGTCTCCACAGTCCACACTATTATCCCCTCATAATATCCCTGCACGTCATTGATAACTTACTTCTTCACATCCTGGGAAAAATAAAACATAGAAAAGGGGTGATCTCAAATGCCAAGTAAGGATAACAATATAGCGGAACATTCAAAATAAGCATAAACATTTAAGCCAATGCATTACTAAAACAAAATCCTTTTAAACTTGAACTTCAACATAGTATGGAAAAAGTAAAATGAAATAATTCCATTTACTTGTTCACATGGATATTCTACTAATCAAATAATTAAATTCAATATCAATAACAACTTTCATAATGTTGGAATGCATAATGTCGGACTATCATAACTACATAGCCAAGGCCTCGTGCCAAGACTACAAATAAGATTTTTTCAAGGCCTTATGCCAATACACTAGATTGTCTCATGAGACCTACCGATACATCGAGGAGCTATAGCGGGCTCCACCCATCACATATTAAGTCCTATGCATTCCCATATGAAAAGGTTTAAACATTACATAAACATTCGTATTAAAACTAGCATACGAAATGTCAATAATTTCACCATAAACTATGCATGGTATAAAAATAGCACATCCACAGTCAAACATATAACAAAACCTTCAATACAATATAGAAGTTTTTTATCATAATAAATCAACTTCATATAAGCGTAAAATCCATCAAAGGATGTTGACATAGATGAAATCAAAACACTTTTTAGAGAAATATCTCTTTCTATTTTTGAATGCATTTAAGAGCCATAAAAAATAAAACAATTTCTTTGAAAATATTCTTATAAGCATGTAAGGAATGCTTTGAAGATTTTATAACGGTGGAAAATAACTGCACCCGCTGTATAAGTTAAAAAAAACATTCTTACCTTAATTCTGTCAAAAAGGTTAAAAATGACCTTGTTTTGAAAATGACGGAAAGATTCCTCTTATAAAAAGTAAAACAAGGGTATAAATGACTTTAACCCATATTCTTGTAAATAATAAAAATGGTTTGGAATACATTTTGAAGAAACATGTATGTGGATGATAAAGAGATCCCAGTAGATTATTATGTATAAACAACCTCGGATAATGAAGAGATTGTGAAATAACCCTTACCTTGTACTTTTCCTTGGTTGGGGTAGGTTAAACTCCTATATAATGGTGAAAAAATTGTTATTAAATTATAAAAGAATCATATAGATTAATATGATATCATATATGATCTCTTAATATTGATTTGATAATAATATCTTAGTATAATCGTTGTTTCGGGTGTTAACTTACTTGTTTTCTTTTATATGTTTTGTTATGAAAGACATGTTTGTAAAGGACAGGTTGTATATTATTCATATCCAGAATGATATCAAGTCCTTAAACATCATTTTTAAATCATCCAATGATAATTATACTTTAATGGTTACGATGGAGAATGAATCTTATCGCGTTCGTGGAGACGGTAGTCCGTACGTACGCACGAGCGACAATATCATTCTTTTGATATTAAAATAATATATAAATGGATGGTATATCATATATACAGAATCATTAAAATGTTATATTTATTATTTACATGAGTTACACATCATTATTATACCCATCCAAATAATATTATATTGAATAACAATTACACCACGACGTGGAGACGGTAAGCCGTACGTACGCACGTATGGTGACATGTTATTCAAAGGGTGGATAGAATACTGTATATGGTTGTACCATATTTATAATAACATCACAGTATATATATGATACTGGAGTTATTATTTTATAATGGTAACAACAATGGAAGAAGAAGTGGAAGAAGAAATGAACTTGGAAAAGGGTGGTGAAAAAATTACCTCTTCTTCGGGTTCTTCCTTTTGATTTGATCAAAAGGGATCCTTAGGATGGCTTTCTGATCAAACTTAGGCCCCTAGGTTGTATTGAGGGAAGTTTGGAGAGTATTTGAGCAGAGTTTGGCCGAACCAAAAGGCTTTGAAGGTGTGAAGAAATGAGAAGGAGGTGTGACCTTTTATAAGAGGGGTGAGGGGCACCTTTGGAAAAGCTAGAGATATTAGTTTATAATAAATTCGTATTCGGATTCCAATGGCTCCAAAGATGATTCTTTAAATTTTAAGGTGGGTATAGGTCTAAAAAAACTCAACCAATAGAATTTATACAGGTTTGTGTACTTATATTAACCTTATCGTTAAGTATTAACTCTAAGTTAATTAGTTTCACTTTTACAATGTCTCTTTGTATTTTTATATAATATGGTTAATAAACTTAATATATACAACCAAGAGACCCCCAAGTGGTCCATTAATGATGAACCTATCATGATATAAGTCTCTTGGCCGATCCTTAGATTTTTATGAGTTTAATATCAATGAATAATATAATATTGGTTTTAAGAACTCTTTTATGTCAATTTTCACACTATTCAATAGTTGATTTTTGTGAAACTCATAACAGATTTACTACTTCGAAAATAGTCAATTACATCAATCCTAATATATAATATTATCCTATAAAATTAGTTTAATTCATTAAAAGTTTCATATTATATTTATTTGGTTATTTATAATATCAATTATTTTAATTTTTCACTATTATAGTAATTAATTCATCATCATTGTGTCATAAATAAATTAAATTATTTAATGTCTAAAAATTATAAATAAAATATCACTATGTAGGAAATAGTTTTATCTTTCTAATGAATATTTATAATCTAAAATCCAACATATATAACCCTATGTAAAAATTGTTTTTCTAAAAGATATATGCTTGTGTCATTTTTGTACTCATTTTAACTTAATTAAAAAAAGTGTCCCTATCACCTACAAGTGGCACCATGGGGTCCCCAAATCGACCCAAAGATGACTATGGTCGAACATGTATCAACCGATAAGTCTATGACACGTTTTAGGGTAATTTAGTATTATATAATATTATTTTTAACCCTTATTTACCAGATTTACCCTTAACCATGGTAAATAAAATATTTACCACAGTAATTATTCAAAATGTCTAAAAATAAAAGTTACCTATTTACACAATTTGGACATCCTGATTCCAAATATGGAATCCATTTTTCTAAATTCAAAACATAGAAGTGGTAGAAATTAATTTAAAATTAATTCCCGCTGTTAAAACAAAAAGCGTGTTTTTAAGAGTTAATAACTATCAAAAGATTGACACTTGTTTATGTTCGTTTTAATTGTAAAATTATGTCCAATGACAAACATTATATTAAATGGGAAAACTATATTCTAAATATACTTTAAAACCACTCAAATTCATAATTTGTCACTATTAATTATTTTGATTAAGAAAGTTGTTTTAATTAAAATTTATTAATTTTCACTATTCATCAAAATATGAAAGTTATCCGAAAAGTACCAAAATTTCACCTTAGGCTAAATTCGATATTCCAAATCCAAAAATGAAGTCCATTTTAAAATATAAAATATATATAATTTCAAAAAGTAGGTATTACTATTCATAACGGCTAGTTTGATTGGTTATGGTGTGTTAGAACTCGGTGTTGCGTACAACACACGCTATCACATTATTAAAAGAGAAGCATATCGTAGAAGCTTGGGGTGTTACATTATTTATCCATTTTGAACTAAAATAAATATAAATAATTATTTAAATAAATCTTTGGTTTTTAAATAGTAACCTAGGTTTTTCACTATTCATCAAAAATCAAAAGTTTTCCGAAAAAACCAAAAAATCACCCTAGGCTAATTTCGATATTCCGAATCCAAAAATGAAGTCCATTTTACAAGATAAAATTTATAAAATTTCAAAAAGTGGGTGTTAATATTCATAATGGAAAGTTTTAATAATATTTTAATAGCATATCATTGTTTAGTGAAACTCAGTATTGCGTACAACGCAAGCTATCGAGGAAGGCTGTGATTGCGTGTAAAGTAAGCCAAGATAGTGTTGTGTGTAGTGAAATATTACTTTGAGGATGTAAATAACATAAAAACAAAAAAATTCTCATAAACTCTCAGGTGTTACATTCTACCCCCCCTCCTTAAAATGAATTTTTCCCTTGAAATTCATCACATTGTAACAAAGAGATGAGGATACCTCTCCCTCATCATATCCTCAAGCTCCCATGTAGATTTTTCTAATTTGTGGTTCCCCTATAAAACATTCACCAAGATTGTGGTCATGTTCTGTAGAACTATTTCCCTATGATCCCGAATCACTATCAGTTGTTCTTCATAAGAAAGATCTGGCTCCAGTGGTACAACTTCTGAGCTGAGTACATGTGAAGGATCGGGTATGTACTTTCTCAGGAGAGATACATGGAACACATCAGGAACTTGAGAGAGATTTGGTGGAATCTCCAATCGGTAAGCTACCTTCCCAACACAATCTAGTATTTCGAAAGGACTGATATACCTAGGGCTCAGCTTTCCCTTCTTTTCAAATCTCATTACTCTCTTTGAAGGAGATATTCGTAATAACACTTTATCACCCACTTCAAACTCTAGGTCTTTTCATCGATTATCAGCATAACTTTTTTGTCGACTTTGAGCTGCTCTTAAGTGTTGTTGAATAGATCTGACCTTTTCTGCCATCTCATCGACAAGATTAGGTCCTAATAGCTTTCTTTCCCCAACTTCATCCCAGAAAGTTGGAGTCCTACATTTCTTTCCATAAATATCATCATAAGGAGCCATCTGAATACTGGAGTGAAAGCTATTGTTATAAGAAAATTCCACCAAAGGTAGGTGTTGATCCCAACCACCCTTGAAATCCATAGAGAACGATCTTAACATATCTTCTAGAGTTTTAATTGTTTTCTCTTACTGGCCGTCTGTCCGAGGATGATAAGCAGTGCTGAAACTCAACTCTGTATCCATAGTATGCTGAAGACTTCACCAAAACATTGAGGTAAACCTCGGATCCTGATTAGATATAATGGAAAGTGGTACTCCATGCAATCTTACCACTTCCTTTACCTATATACTGGAAAACTAATCAAGAGAGAAATCATCTCTAATAGTAATTGTAACGCCCGATACTTTTATGAGAAATATTCTGTTTTTATCAAAGGAATCTTTCACTACACACAACACTAGCTTGGCTTGCTTTACACGCAACTGCGGCCTTCCTCGATAGCTTTCGTCGTACGCAATATCGAGTTTCACTAAACAACGATATGCTATTAAAATATTATTAAAACTAGCAGTTATGAATAGTACTAACTTAATTTCAAATTTTATAACATTTTAATTCAACTTATACATTTTCTAGAATGAGGTATAAAATCAAAATCAGTTTTTTTGGATAAAAGAAATATTTTTCGAAAAATATAGTTTTGCCGCCTTTTGATGGCGCACCCACATTAAATCTAGTTTTTGACATGTTTATAAGTTCAATTTAAAAAAATAAAATTCTTCTTTTGAATCAGGGTATAAAAATTTACTTTGGATAATTTTTTGATATTTTTCTGATAACTTGCATATTTTGATGAATAGTAAAAATACGCTAATTTTTAATTGAAAACAACTTTTTTCATTGAGATAATTTATATGGATAAATTATAATATTGAATGGTTTTAAAGTATAAATAGAATATATTTTTACCATTTGATATAATGTATGTCATTATCATTAATTTCACATTGAATTCATAGGGAAAAACATTTCAATCTTTGGCAATGTTTTAACTTCTAAAACCCGTTTTCTTAACAACGGGATTTATTTTAAATTAATTACTGCAAATTATAAGTTTTGAATTATGAAAAATTGATTCCATATTCAGAATCAGTGGGTCCAAATTATGTTAATAGACTACTTTTTATTTTTGGGCATTATGAATAGTAACTACGGTAAATTTTATTTACCATAGTTAAAGGTAAATCGAGTAATTATGGGTAAATATAAGATTATAAAATTACCCTAACACCTTCTAAAAAAATACTGGATGACTAAAAGTCAACCCATATCACCTAAGGGTCTGATTATATTCATTTAATGGACTTTTGTCCATGAAAATCATTTAATTTTTATTAAAACCAAAGAATGTGACAACATGTCACTTTCTTAAATCCTATAATTATAATAATTTTAATTTGGTGATAAACTTAATGAAACATCAAACATGAATAGTCTCCAGAAAGATAATATAATTATCTACATCATAGTAATTTATTTAGAATTTTTAGGGATTAAATAATTATCATTAATTAGGACACAATAGTGATGTTGAAATTATTTTATTATTTAAAATATCAAATAAATTGTTTTAAAAATATTAAAATAAATATTATATGAACTATTTAATGTGATAAACTAATTTTCTAGATATATATGACATTTTATGAATCTATTAAAGCTTTTAGTTCAAACATCTCTTCTGTATATATTTTATTTAAATACAAATAAATGAATAGTGTCAAAATTGACACTGTTGTTATTTTATAAAAATAACATATTATAAAATTGTTTAAAAATCACAAAAAATATTTAAAAATTATAAATTAAAATTTATATGGTCGAAAATGTCATAATGTGTCAAATTATGGAAAATTCACAATACATATGTAATTATTTATAATAATTTAAAATTTAGAATATTATTACCACAAATAAAATTAAATTGATAAATAAGGATAAATCAAGTTGATAATGTTTAACATAAATTGCTAACATGTCTAAATATTATTGGTTGTTGCGATTACATCCCTATATCATCTATGCTTCTGATATGAGTCATTTTGGAAGTTTTTAAGTGGGGTTGGGATTTAATATAAACTAATATTTCTTATATTTCCAAAGGTGTCCCTCTCCTCCCTTATAAAAGGTCACCTCCTCCCTCTCTTCCTCACACCAATCTGAGACATCAAGCTCGGCCAAAACCTGCCCATTTCACTTCCCCACTTCCTTAGAAACCTACTAGAGGTACTGGTCTCATCAAAAGACCAACTCTAGTTCCTTAAGAGAATGTTTAAAGGAGGCACTTCGAGAAAGAGGTAATACCTTCTACCATTTTCTTCAAGTTCCATTCTTCTTTTACTACCTCTTTTTTAGTTGTTTCATTATGAGGTAATAACATCAGTATAACTTATATACTTATATGTTATTATAAATATGAAACAACCCTATTTCACCTCTTATCCAACCTACGGAAAACAAAATCACCGCGCGTGCGTACGTACGGAATACTGTCTCCACACCGTGGTGTAATCTATTTCCCACCACCAACTTACTTGGATGGGTATAAGGGTGAACGTAATGAATATATATAATTATTTTAAAGTGGTATTGATTCTTAAATAGTATACATACACTCCAATACAATTCCACGATCCTGGGAACGATATTATCACTCCTGCATACGTACGGAATACCGTCTCCACGATGTGATGTGATTC
The DNA here is from genome assembly GCA_963277665.1 of Viscum album. Lineage (NCBI taxonomy): Eukaryota > Viridiplantae > Streptophyta > Magnoliopsida > Santalales > Viscaceae > Viscum > Viscum album. The sequence goes on along the minus strand of OY728162.1, from coordinate 1,358,007,958 downwards.
GTTCTACATGATCTTCATTGCATAATTATTATATAAATGAATTTAATGAATGAATATGATATATATTACACTAATAAAATTCTTTAAATGATGTATCTATAACCTAAAGAGAAGAATATGAATTTATTCGACAAACACGCATAAGAACAAAAAGTAATAAACACCCGAATAACAAGTAGTAATGAAATATTTACTAATAAGAAGCTATTAATATGACCATATATGATATCATAACAATAAGTATGATTCTTTAATAAGTCAATAACATTTTTTAAATCATTATACCGGAGGTTCAGACACTTACGAAGCAAATCGTACCTCTGGTAAGGGAAAATATCACAATCTCATTTTATCCGAGATTGTTTATACTTTGGTATTTACTGGGGTGTATTTTATCATCCGCATCCATGTTTCCTCAATATGTAATATTATATCCATCCACCTACAATTTTGTAAATCCAATTTTACCCTTCGGTGAGTTTTTAGTAAAATATATAAAAGGAATTGTTTGTAATTTTTCGTATGAGGTACTTTTTGACTTTTCCGACAAAAGTTCGAAAAGAATGGTTTTTTAACTTATATGGCATGAATGGGTTTTTAAAACATTATTTCCAAGAAGCTTCCTTTAAAAGTTTCCATGTTTATTTTTAATCAACTTCTTTTAGTTTAAAATTTTATGACATGTTAAGAAAGGAAGATGTTTTTTTGAAGTAGAAAGGATATTTTCCTCAAGAATGAAGTTCAAGTGTTTTATCAAAATTATTTTCCATCTATGATACTATAGGGTTCTGTTTCTAACCCTATTATTACATTGATAAGATTATGTTGTTATGGAATTATTTTTATGAATTCCTTTATCTTATATAAATTTTTTTATGATGTCATGTTGTTTAAGAATCCCGTTTTTATTACATGGGTTATGTAATGATATATGATTTATGATTTTGTGGAACACATAATAATGGTATCATTATGAGATGGGTGGGACCTATATCTCCCTCCAATACATTGGGTAAATATTTTATATCTCAAGAGATAGACATTTCTAGAACGGTAGGTTATACCGGTTCAGGGAAACAGGACTGAAACGAGGAGTGAACTCGGTTCAAAAATGGACTTTGTCAACTAAGATAGACTTGGAAATGAGTCTTGACTAATAAGAAATGATTATCTATGATTATGTGTGTATGCCAAAATGTTTCATGTTTTATGTTATGATTTTTGGGATTTCATTTCACTAATATGATTTATCCCATGTTATGAAATTATGCTCTCTTTTGCAGGTTAAGATTTCCAAAATGATATGTTCTTATGAATATGATGTGATTGATATTTCTTTTGATTACCCTTACTGTTCATTTGAGCTCACCCTTTTGTATTTTTTCTTTCCCCAGGTCAGGAAGAAGCTTATTAAGTAAGATATTCCAAAAGGGACTATAGATATGATGAGATAAATGGGAGACAGTGTATACGCTTTATGAACCAGTTGTTTATGTTTCCCAGTTTCTAAAGACACTATACCTATACGGTTCTTTCATGGTTTGTTATAAGTTGTAATAAGTATGATTCAATTTTGAAGTATTAACAATGCCTGTAAAGTATGGGTCGTTATAGTTGGTATCAGAGGCAAAGGAGGTAGGAATGTATCCGATCCTTGGGAACTCTCACATGTGAGCATTGGACGAAGCATGGCTCTCCACCCAAGGGCTTCATGAGAAAATGGCTGCCACTGGGGATGGTGGTGCGTCCCACCCAGGGGGTGTAGCCGCCCATGGAGTTCCCTGATAGGTATCAATTATAGTCTACTGGAAGTAATTCCAGACCGTTATAGTTGGTATCAGAGGAAAGGTATAGTCAACCTTTGGAAACTAGGATGTGAAAGCCTTAGTAAGAACCATAAGGATAATTCTAATCATAGAACACAATCTTAGTGTTTTAGAAATGGCCATGAATAACCTATGATAAGGCCTTAAGTGTGAAATTTTATTCTTGATTATGTGGTTTTCCTATTATAATTTGTGTTGGTCACACCATTCTTCTTGGTTTTAGTCAATGGCTAGAACCCGAAGGAACTGTGTTAATGCGGAATGTGATGGGCAATGCAATGATTGTCCCCCTGAGAAACCAAATGTTATGGGAGATGGAATGAAAAATCTTGTAGCCATGCTCACACAACATTCTCAAGCTATTAATCATGTAGGACTTCTAAATGAGCAATGGAAGGAGCAACATTCTGTTGAATCCTTCTTGAGGCAGCGTCCACCTTCTTTCAGCGGGCCTACTGATGCATTAGTTGCTGAACAATGGATTAGTACTACTGAAAAGATATTTTCAGTTCTTCAATGTTCTGAACCTGATAAAGTCGTCCTAGCAGTGTATTGTTTGGAAGGAGATTCTTATCAATGGTGTAATCTTAATAAGAATACGAGGCAAAGGGATGAAATTGTGTCCATGGAATGGGACGAGTTCAAGAACTTATTTTTCAATAAGTACATCCCTCATATTCTCCGAACAAAGATGGAGAAGGAGTTTCTTGAACTGAAGCAAAAGGATGATGAATCTGTTGGTACCTATGAAGAAAATTTTACAAGACTTGCAAGGTACGCTTCTGGTATTATTATCCAACCTGAGAGTAAGATCGATCGATTCTTTAGTGGCTTAAAACCAAGTCTTCGAAGGGCCTTAGCCATAAGGGACTTCAATAGCTACGAGGAAATCATTCGTTGTGCTCTCAAAGTTGAGATGGATATTGGAGTAACCCATCAATCATATGGGTATGATAAGAAGAGGAAAATGGAATTCAATGGAAAATCTAAAGAGCACACTGAAAAGAAGATGAGATTTCCCTTATGCTCAAAGTGTGGAAAGAAACGTGGAGGGAGTTGTCTTAAACGGACAAGTAAATGTTTCAAATGTGGAAAGGAAGGTCATCGGGCATTTGAATTCCACGATGATGGGAAGAATATGTCTAATGATGTAAAAAAGGAAGGGACACACAGAATGAACCTACTACACTTCAATGTTTCAAGTGCAAGGAGATGGGACATTATGCCAATAAATGCCCGAATCCAAGGGTTGATGACGATGGTCGACATCAACAAACTCTTAAGGCTAAAGACAAAGGAAATTCACATGCAATTTCTATCAGTGATGTGGAGTACGATAATGATGTGGTGAAAGGTACACATACCATCCACTCTAAAGTAGAAAATGTTTTATTTGATTCTGGATCCACACACTATTTTATTTCTGATGATTTTTCTAAGGGTATCATTGTATTACATCAACAATTAGATGTTGAGTTAGCTGTGACAACACCTAATGGCACAACAGTCGCATCAAAAGTTTATAATTCTTCCCCGATTGAAGTTTGTGGGAAAGTGCTTCCTGCAAATCTTGTGATCCTTCCTATAATGGAATTTGATGTGATTCTTGGCATGGATTGACTTTCTTTATATGGATCTCATATCAATTTCCAAATAAGGGAAGTCACATTTCATATTCCAGATCAATCTATGATAGTCTATCGATGCAAGGATGAACATAACCTTCCAGTGGACATTTCTTCCATCTTATGGGTCTTGACTCCACTTAATGAAGGTTATTTATCTCAAATGGTTGGTGAGAAACTCACAATTAGGAATATTCCCATTGTACGGGAGTTTGATGATGTCATTCCAGAGAATTTCCAGGTCTTCCACCAAATCGTGAAGTTGAGTTTTCAATAGAACTCGTACTGGGTGCTTTGTCTATTTCAAAAACACCTTATAGAATGGCCCCAACTGAGTTGCAGGAATTGAACAAGCAACTCCAAGAGAATCTTGATAAGGGATTCATATGCCCTAGTGCGTCACCTTGGGGAGCACCTATTCTATTTGTTAATAAGAAAGATGGATCAATGAGACTCTGTATTGATTATTGAGAACTTAACAAGATCACTATCAAGAACAAATATCATCTCCCATGCATTGATGACTTATTTGACCAACTATGCGGAGCTCAATACTTTTCCAAGATTGATATTCGTTCAGGGTATCATCAATTAAGGGTTAAAAGAGAGGATATACCAAAGACGAATTTTCGTACAATGTATGGACACTATGAATTTATAGTGATGCCATTTGGTCTTACGAATGCCCTTGCTATCTTCATAGATCTGATTAATAGAGTCTTTAGAGACGGACTTGATCAATTTGTGGTAGTCTTTATAGACGATATTCTTTTCTATTAAAAGAGCAAGGAATAACATGAAGATCACTTGATAATTATATTGAAGACCCTGAGAAAGGAGAAGCTTTATGCCATATTTACCAAGTGTGAATTTTGGCATCAAAAAGATTCATTTTTGGGTCACATAATCTCAAAAGAGGGGATATCTGTGGATCCCGCAAAAACAAAGGTTATCGAAAGATGGTCGACACCAACAACAGTAACTAAGATCCGAAGTTTTCTTGGTTTGGCTGGATATTATCGATGTTTTGTGAAATATTTTTCACGATTATCTAATCCACTCACCAAGTTGACTCAGAAAGGAGTTAAGTTTGTTTGGATGGAAGAATTTGAAGATGATTTCAAGGAGTTTAAAAAGAAGGTTATCCAGTGCACCTGTGCTCACACTGCCTTGTAGTGGAGAAAGGTTTGTGATCTATAGTGATTCATCCAAGATGGTATTGTGGTGTATTCTTATGCAAAATGATATGGTGATAGCTTATGCCTCACGACAATTGAAAATCCATGAGCAAAATTACCCAACACGTGATTTGGAGTTTGCTGCGGTAATCTTTGCATTAAAGATTTGGAGGCATTACCTTTATGGTGAAAGATGTGATATTTATACTGATCATAAAAGTTTAAAGTATATTTTCACACAAAAGGAGCTGAATATGCGTCAAAGAAGATGGTTGGAGATGATTAAGGATTACGACTGCTCAGTTCATTACCACCCTGGGAAAGAAAACAAGGTGGGAGATGCATTAAGTCGACAAGACCATGCCAGTTTATCCATGATGAGGATCACAAAAGATCCAATATTTATGGATTTACAAAGGATGGATCTTGGAATTGTAATGGAAGGGGGAAAATCATATCTTTCTCAAATGAATGTTCAACCATCTATACATGTGAAGATTAAAGAGGCACAGAAAGAAGATGTAGAGTTACAAAAGAATGTGAGAAATGTTCCTGAATTCAACCTTCATTGTGATGGGATAATAAAGTTCAGGAATCGGGTTTGTGTTCCTCCCATCCCTGAATTAAAGAAGGAGCTGCTGGATGATGCTAATAGTTCTTCATTCTCTATTCATCCTGGAAGCACGAAGATGAATAGGGACCTGAAAGAGTACTTCTGGTGAGATGGCATGAAAAGAGATGTTGCGGAATATGTCTCTCGATGCTTGGTTTGTCAGCAAGTTAAAGCTAAGAGATAGAAGTCTAAGAGGATGTTACAACCATTACCCATACCCGAATGGAAATGGGAAAACATCACTATGGACTTTGTCACAGGACTTCCTAAAACATCCAAAGGCAATAATGCTATCTGGGTCATAGTTGATCGTCTTACAAAGTTCACACACTTCATTGCTATTAGAGAGGATTTCTCTCTATATCAGCTTTCCAGGATATATGTAAAGGAAGTGGTAAGATTGCATGGAGTACCACTTTCTATTATATCTGATCGGGATCCGAGATTTACCTCGATGTTCTGGTGAAGTCTTCAGCATACTCTGGATACAGAGTTGAGTTTCAGCACTGCTTATCATCCTCAAATAGACGGTCAGTCTGAGAGAAAAATTCAAACATTAGAAGATGTGTTGAGAGCTTGCTCTATTGATATCAAATTTGATTGGGATCAACACCTACCTTTGGAGGAATTTTTTTATAATAATAGCTTTCACTCCGGTATTCAGATGGCTCCTTATAAAGCTCTCTATGGAAAGAAATGCAGGACTCCAACTTGCTGGGATGAAGTTGGGGAATGAAAGCTAATAGGACCTGATCTTGTTAATGAGATGGCAGAAAAGGTCCGATCTATTTAACAACACATAAGAGCAGCTCAAAGTCAACAGAAAAGTTATGCCGACAACGGATGAAAAGACTTAGAGTTTGAAGTGGGTGATAAAGTGTTATTACGAATATCTCCCTGGAAGAGGGTCATGAGATTTGGAAAGAAGGGGAAGTTGAGCCCTAGATATATCCGTCCTTTCGAAATACTGGATCATGTTGGAAAGGTAGCTTACCGATTGGCGCTTCCACCGAATCTCTCTAAATTTCACGATGTGTTCCATGTATCTCTCCAGAGAAAGTACATACCTGATCCTTCACATGTACTCAGATGAGAAGTTGTACTGCTAGAGCAAGATCTTTCTTATGAAGAAAAACCGATAGAGATTCTGTATCGTAGCGAAAAAGTCCTACGAAACAAGACCACTATCTTGGTGAATGTTTTAAGGAGGAACCACCAATTAGAAGAAGCTACATGGGAGCTTTAGGATATGATAAGGGAGAGGTATCCTCATCTTTTTGTTACAAAGTGACGAATTTTGAGGGCGAAATTCATTTTAAGGGGGGTAGAATGTAAGGCCTGAGACCTTTATGAGAAATATTTTGTTTTTATCAAATGAATCTTTCACTACACACAACACTAGCTTGGCTTGCTTTACACTCAACCGCGGCCTTCCTCGATAGCTTGTGTCGTACACAATACCGAGTTTCACTAAACAACGATATGCTATTAAAATATTATTCAAACTAGCCATTATGAATAGTACTAACTGAATTTTGAATTTTATAACATTTTAATTCAACTTATACATTTTCTAGAATGAGGTATAAAAGCAAAATCAGTTTTTTTTATAAAAGAAATAATTTTCAAAAAATATAGTTTTGCCGCCTTTTAATGGCACACCCACATTAAATCTATTTTTTGACATGTTTATAAGTTCAATTTGACAAAATAAAATTCTTCTTTTGAATCAGGGTATAAAAATTTACTTTGGATAGTTTTTTGATATTTTTCTGATAACTTTCATATTTTGATAAATAGTAAAAATACGCTAATTTTTAATTAAAAACAAATTTTTTCATTGAGATAATTTATATGGATAAATTATAATATTGAATGGTTTTAAAGTATAAATAGAATATATTTTTACCATTTGATATAATGTATGTCATTAGCATTAATTTCACATTGAATTCATAGGTAAAAACATTTCAATCTTTGGTAATGTTTAAACTTCTAAAGCCCATTTTCTTAACAACGAGATTTATTTTAAAATAATTACTGCAACTTATATGTTTTGAATTTTGAAAAATGGATTCCATTTTCAGAATCAGTGGGTCTAAATTATTTTAATAGAATAATTTTTATTTTAGGGCATTATGAATAGTAACTACGGTAAATTTTATTTACCATAGTTAAATGTAAATCGGGTAATTAAGGGTAAATATAAGATTATAAAATTACCCTAACACCTGCTAAAATCCTATTGGATGACTAAAGGTCGACCCATATCACCTAAGGGTCGGATTAGATTCATTTAATGGACTTTTTTCCATGAAAAGGAATTAATTATTATTAAAACCAAAGAATTTGACAACATGTCACTTTCTTAAATCCTATAAGTATAATAATTTTAATTTGGTGATAAACTTAATGAAACATCGAAAATGAATAGTCTCCAGAAAGATAATATAATTATCTACATCATAGGAATTTATTTTGAAAATTTATGGATTAAATAATTATCATTAATTATGACACAATAGTGATGTTGAAATTATTTTATTAATTAAAATATCAAATAAATTGTTTTAAAAATATTAAAATAAATATTATATGAACTATTTAATGTGCTAAACTAATTTTCTAGATACATAAGACATTTTATGAATCTATTAAAGCTTTTATTTAGAACATATCGTTTGTATATATTTTATTTAAATTCAAATAAATGAATAGTGTCAAAATTCACACTATTGTTATTTTATAAAAATAACATATTATAAAATTGTTTAAAAATCAAAAAAAAATATTTAAAAATTATAAATTAAAATTTATATGGTCTAAAATTTCATAAAGTGTAAAATTATCGAAAATTCACAACACATATGTAATTATTTATAATAATTTATAATTTAGAATATTATTACCACAAATAAAATTAAATTGATAAATAAGGATAAACCAAGTAGATAATGATTAAATTAAATTCCAAAAATGTCTAAATTTTATTGGTTGATTATATTACAACCCTATCTCATCTAAGCTTCTGATATGAGACATTTTGGAAGTTTTTATCTGGGGTTGGGATTTAATATAAACTAATATTTCTTATATTTCCAAAGGTGCCCCTCTCCAACCTTATAAAAGGGAACCTCCTCCCTCTCTTCCTCACACCAATTTGAGACTTCAAGCTCTACCAAACCCTACCCATTTCACTTCCCCACTTCCTTGTAAACCTAATATAGGTACTGGTCTCATCAGAAGACCAACTCTTGTAACTTAAGAGAAAGTTTAAAGGAGGAACTTCGAGAAAGAGGTACTACCTTCTACCGTTTTCTTCAAGTTCCATTCTTCTTCTACTAACTCTTATTTAGTTGTTTCATTATGAGGTAATAACATCAGTATAAATTATATACTGATATGTTATTATAAATATGAAACAACCCTATTTCACCTCTTATCCATCCTACGGAAAACGAAATCACCGCGCGTGCGTACGTACGGAATACCGTCTCCACGCCGTGGTGTAATCTATTTTCCACCACCACCTTACTTGGATGGGTATAAGGGTGAAAGTAATGAATATATATGATTATTTTAAATTGGTATTGATTCTTAAATAGTATACATACACTCCAATACAATTCCTTGATTATGGGAATGATATCATCGCTCGTGCGTGCGTACGGAATACCGTCTCCACGATGTGATGTGATTCGTTCTACATGATCTTCATTGCATAATGACTATATAAATGAATTTAATGAATGAATATGATATATATAACACTAATAACATTCTGGAAATGAGGTATCTATAACCTAAATAGAAGAATAAGAATTTATTTGACAAACACTCATAAGAACAAAAAGTAATAAACACCTGAATAACAAGTAGTAATGAAATATTACTAATATGAAGCTATGAATATGACTTTATATGATATCATAACAATAAGTATGATTCTATAATAAGTCAATAACATTATTTAAATCATTATATAGGAGGTTCGGTCACTTACGAAGCAAATCGGACCTAAGGTAAGGGAAAATATCACAATCTCATTTTATCTGAGATTTTTTATACTTTGGTATTTACTGGGGTGTATTTTATCATCCACATAAATGTTTCCTCATTATGAAATATTGTTTCCATCCACCTAAAATTGTGTAAATCCAATTTTACCCTTTTGTGAGTTTTTAGTAAAATATATAAAAGGAATCTTTTGTCTTTTTTCGTATGAGGTACTTTTTGACTATTCCGAAAAAATGTACGAAAAGAATGTTTTTTTAAACTTATACGGCATGAATGGATTTTTAAAACATTATTTCCAAGAAGCTTCCTTTACAAGTTTTCATGTTTATTTTTAATCAACTTCTTTTAGTTTAAAATTGTATGACATGTTAAGAAATGAAAATGTTTTTTTGAAGTAGAAAGGATATTTTCCTCAAGAATGGAGTTCATGTGTTTTATCAAAATTATTTTCCATCTAAGATAATATAGGTTTCTGTTTCTAACCCTATTATTACAATGATTTGATTATTTTGTTATGGAATTATTTTTATTAATTCCTTTATCTTATAGAATTGTTTTATGATGTCATGTTGTTTAAGAATCCCATTTTTATTACATGGTTTATGCAATGATATATGATTTATGATTTTGTGGCACACATAAGAATGGTATCATTATGAGATGGGTGGGCCCTATATCTCCATCCAATGCATTGGGTAAAGATTTTAAATCTCATGAGATAGACATGGCTGGAATAGTAGGTTATACCGGTTCAGTGAAACAGGGCTGAAACGAGGAGTGAACTCAGTTTAGAAATGGACTTTATCCACTAAGATAGTCTTGGAAATGAGTCTTGACTAATAAGAAATGATTCTCTATGATTATGTGTGTATGCCAAAAAGTTTCATGTTTTAGGTTATGATTATTGGGATTTCATTTCACTACTATGATTTATCCCATGTAATGAAATTATGCTCTCTTTTGTAGGTTAAGATTTCCAAAATGTTATGTTCTTATGAATATGATGTCACTGATATTTCTTTTGTTTACCCTTACTGAGCATTTGAGCTCACACTTTTGTATGTTTTCTTTCCCCAGGTCTGGAAGAAGCTTATTAAGTAAGATATGCCAAAAGGGACTATAGATATGATGAAATAAATGGGAGACAGTGTAGACGCTTTATGAACTAGTTGTTTATGTTTCCCAGTTTCTGAAGACACTATACCTATACGGTCCTTTCGTGGTTTGTTATAAGTTGTAATAAGTATGCTTCAATTTTGAAGTATTAACAATGTATGCAAAGTATGGGTCATTATAGTAATGAAGTGTGCGGACTTTGTAAGATGTTCAACTATGTCCCAGATAGCATTATTTCCTTTGGATGTTTTAGGATGTCCAGTGACAAAGTCCATAGTGATGTTTTACCATTTCCATTAGGGTATGGGTAATGGTTGTAAAATCCCCTTAGACTTCTGTCTCTCAACTTTAACTTGCTGACAAACCAAGCATCGAGAGACATATTCAACAACATCTCTTTTCATATCATCCCACCAGAAGTACTCTTTCAGGTCTCTATACATCTTCCTACATCCAAGATGAATAGAGAATAAAGAACTATGAGCCTCATCCAGCAGCTCATTCTTTAATTCTGGGATGGGAGGAACACAAACCCCAATTCCTGAACCTTATAATCCCATCACAATCAAGGTTGAATTCAGGAACATTTCTCACCTTCTTTTATATCTCTACATCTTCTTTTTGTTCCTCTTTAATCTTCACATGTATAGATGGTTGAACAATCATTTGAGAAAGATAATATTTCTCCCCATCCATTATAATTCCAAGATTCATCCTTTGTAAACCCATAAATATTGGATCTTTTTTGATCCTTATCATGGATAAGCTAGCATGGTCTTGTTGACTTAATTCATCTTCCACCTTGTTTGCTTTCCCAGGTTAATAATGAATTGAGCAGTCATAACCCTTAATCAGCTCCAACCATCTTATTTGGTGCATATTCGTCTCCTTTTGTGTGAAAAAATACTTTAAACTTTTATGATCAGTATAAATATCATACCTTTCACTATAAAGATAATGTCTCTATATTTTTAATGCAAAGATTACCACATCTAACTCCAAATCATGAGTTGGGTAATGTTTCTCATGGATTTTCAACTGTCATGAGGCATAATCTATAACCATATCATTTTGCATGAGAACACACCCCAATCCCTTCTTGGATGCATCACTATAGATTGCAAACATTTCTCTACTACAAGGCAGTGTGATCACAGGTGCACTGGATAACCTTCGTTTTGACTCCTTAAAATTTTCTTCACACTCCTCCGTCCAAACGAACTTAACTCCTTTTCGAGTCAACATAGTGAGTGGATTAGATATTTGTGAAAAATCATTCACAAAATGTTGATAATATCCGGCCAAACCTAGAAAACTTCGAATCTCAGTTACTGTTGTTGGTCTCGACCATCTTTTGATAACCTCTGTTTTTGTTGGATCCATAGATATCCCCTCCTTTGAGATTATGTGACCCAAAAATAAAACTTTTTGAAGCCAAAATTCACAGTTGGTAAATTTGGCATAAATCATCTCCTTTTATAGGGTCTTTTATATAATTATCTAGTTATCTTCATGTTATTCCTTGATCTTTGAATAGAAAAGAATATCGTCTATAAAGAATACCAAAAACTGATCAAGATAGTCTCTAAAAACTCTATTCATTAGATCAATGAAGATAGCATGGGCATTAGTAAGACCAAACGGCATCACTATAAATTCATAGTGTCCATACCTTGTACGGAAATCCATATTTGGTATATCCTCCCTTTTGACCCTTAATTGATGATACCCTGAACGAAGATCAATCTTGGAAAAGTATTGAGCTCTGTGTAGTTGTTCAAATAAGTTATCAATGCGTGGGAGAGGATATTTGTTCTTGATAGTGATCTTGTTAAGTTCTCGATAATCAATTTAGAGTCTCATTGAACCATGTTTCTTCTTAACAAACGGAACAGGTGCTCCCCAAGCTGATACACTAGGGAATATGAATCCCTTATCAAGATTCTCTTAGAGTTGCTTCTTCAATCCCTACAACTCAATTAGGGCCATTCTATAAGGTATATTTGAAATAGTTATAGCACCCAGTATGAGTTCTATTGAAAACTCAACTTCACGATTTGGTGTAAGACCTCGAAATTCATCCAGAAAGACATCATCAAAATCCCGTAAAATGGGAATATTCTTAATCGTGAGTTTCTCTCCAAACATTTGATAGAAATAACCTTCATTTAGTGGAATCATGACCCAGAAGATGGAAGAAATTTCCAATGGAAGGTTATGTTCATCCTTGCATCGATAGATGATCATAGATTGATCTGGAATATGAAATGTGACTTCCCTTCTTTGGAAATTGATATGAGCTCCATATAAAGAAATCCAATTCATTCCAATAATCACATCAAATATCACTATAGGAAGGATCACAAAATTTGCAGGAAGCACTTTCCCAAAAACTTCAATCGGAGATGAATTATAAACATTTTATGTGACTATTGTTCCATTAGGGTTTGTCACAGCTAACTCAACATCTAATTGTTGAGGTAATATGTCGATACCCTTAGAAAATTCTACAGAAAGAAAATAGTGGTTGGATCCAGAATCAAATATAACATTTGATACTTTAGAGTGGATGGTATGTGTACCTTTCACCACTTCGTTTTCGTACTCCACATCGCTGATAGAAATTTCATGTGACTTTCCTTTGTCTTTAGCCTTAAAAGTTTGTTGACATGGATCATCATCAACAACCCTTGGATTAGGGCGTTGATTAACATAATTCCCCATTTCCTTGCACTTGTAACATTGAAGTGTATGAGGTGCACTTTGTGAAGCCTTTTTTTTGTTCGCGTCACTAGACATCTTCTTCCCATCATTGCGGTATTCAAATGCTGGATGAACTTCTTTTCCACATTTGAAATATTTACTTGTCCCTTTAAGATAACTCCCTACATGTTTCTTTCCACACATTGAGCATAAGGGAAACCTCGTCTTCTTTTCAGCGTGGTCTTTAGATTTCCCTTTGAATTCCATTTTCCAATTCTTATCCTATGCATATGACTGATGGGTTACTCCAATCTCCATCTCATCCTTGAGAGCACATCGAACGATTTCCTCATAGCTATTGAAATACCTTATGGAAAACACCTTTTGAAGACTTGGTTTGAAGGCACTAAAGAATCGATCGATCTTACACTCAGGTTGGATGATAATTCCAGAAGTGTACCCTGCATGTCCCGTAAAATTTGATTTGTAGGTACCAACAGATTCATCATTCTTTTGCTTCAGTTCAAGAATTTCCTTCTCCATCTTTGTTCGAGGAATACAAGGGAAGTACTTATTGAAAAATAAGATCTTGAACTCGTCCCATTCTATGAACTCAATTGAATCTCTTGGACTTGTATTATTGATATGTTTTCACCATTAATCAGCTTCACCTTCCAAATGATATACTGCTACGATGACATTATCATGTTCAGAACACTGAAGAACTGAAAATATCTTTTCAGGGGTACTGATCAATTGTTCAACCACTAATGGATCAGTAGACCCACTGAATAAAGGTGGACACTACCTCATGAAGGATTCAATAGAATGTTGCTCCTTCCTTTGCTCATTTGGAAGTCATGCATGATTCATATCTTAAGAAAGTTGTTCGAGAATGGCTACAAGATTTTTCATTCCAGCTCCCATAATGTTTGGTTTCTCAGGGGGACAATCATTGCATTTCCCGTCGCATTCCGCATTAACATGGTTCCATTGGGTTCCAGCCATTGACTAAAACCAAGACGAATAGTGTGAGAAACACTAATTATAATAGGAAAACAACATAATAAAGAATAAAATTTAACACATAAGGTATTATCATAGGTTTTTCATGGCCATTTCAAAAACACTAAGATTGTTTTCTATGCTTAGATATATCCTTAGGGTTCTTACTAAGGCTTTCACATCCTAGTTTCCAAATATTGACTATACCTTGACTCTGATGCCAACTATAATGGTCTGGAATTACTTCCAGTAGACTATAATTGATACCTATTAGGGCACTCCATGGGCGGCTACACCCCCTGGGCGGGACACACCACCATCCCCAATGACAGCCATTTCCTCATGAAGCCCTTGGGCAGAGAGCCATGCTTCGTCCAACACTCACATGTGAGAGTTCCCAAGGATCGGATTCATTCCTACCTCCTCTGCCTATGATACCAACTATAACGACCCATACTATACATATGTTGTTATTACTTCAAAATTTAATCACACATACAACATATAACAAAACCATAGTAGGACTGTATAGGTATAGTGTCTTTAGAAACTGGGAAACATAAACAACTGGTTCATAAAGCATCTACATTTTCTCCCATTTACTTAATCCTATCTAGAATCCCTTTTTGGCATATCTTCCTTAATACCCTTCTTCCTAACCTAGGGAAATTAAAACATACAAAAGGGTGAGCTCAAATTATCAGTAAGGGTAAAAAAATAAATATCAATCACATCATATTCATAAGAACACAACATTCTGGAAATCTTAACCTGCAAAAGAGATCATAATTTCATAACATGGGATAAATCAAAGTAGTGAAATGTAATCATAACATGAAACATTGTTAAATACACACATAATCATAGATAATCATTTCATAGTAGTCAAGACTCATTTCCAAGACTATCTTAGCAGACAAAGTCCATTTCTGAACCGAGTTCACTTCTCGTTTCAGTCCTGTATCACTGAACCAGATTAACCTGTCGTTCCATCCATTTCTATATCATGAGATATAAATTTTTACCCAATTCATTGTATGGAGATATAGGTCCCACCCATCTCATAATGATACCATTCTTATGTGTGCCACAATATCATAAATCATACAGCATAGCATAACCCAAGTAATAAAAATGGGATTCTTAAAGGGCATGCCATCATTACATAATCCATATAAGATAAAAGGACATCATAAAGTTAATTCCATCATAACATAATTCAATCAATGTAAAAATTGGGATAGAAACAAGAACCCTACATTATCTTAGATGGAAAATAATTGTTTTTAAATTCTTGAACGCCATTCATGACGAAAATATACTTTCTACTTCAAAAATATTTTTCCTTTAATAACATGTCATAAAATTTTAAACATAAACATGTTAATTAAAAATAAACTTCAAAGCTTGTAAATTAAACTTCATGTAAATAACTTTCTCTAAAATCATAAAAATCAATTCATGCTGTTGAAGTTAAAAAAAACATTCTTCTTGTACTTTGGCAAGAAAAGTCAAAAATTACCTCGTACTAAAAACGACAAAATATTTCCTTCATATCTTTTACTGAAAACTCACCAATGGGTAAAATTTGATTTAATAAATTATAGGAGGATAGAAATAATATTATATATTGAGGAAACATGGATGTGGATGATAAATATGCCCGAGTAATTTCTGCAGTATAAACAATCTCGGATAAAAATGAGATTGTGAGATTTTCCCTTACATTAGGTCTGATTTACTTCATACGTGTCCAAACCACATGTATAATGATTTAAGTAATGTTATTGACTTATTCCAGAATCTTAATCATTGTTTTGATATAATATATGGTTAGATTCTTAGCTTCTTATTAGTAATATTTCATTGTTACTTGTTATTCGGGTGTTTATTTCTTTTTGTTCTTATGTGTGTTTTATCGAATAAATTCATATTCTTATATTTAGGTTGTAGATAATTCAATTACAGAATGGTATTAGTGTAATATATATCATATTTATTCATTCAAATCATTTATATAATCATTATGTAATGAAGATCATATAGAATGAGTCGCATCACATCGTGGAGACGGTAGGCCGTACGTACGCACGAGAGATGATATCATTCCCATAATTGTGGAATTTTATTGAAATGTATGTATACTATTTAAGAATCAATATCACTTTATAGTAATCATATATAGTTATTCTTTACACCATTATACCCATCCAAGTAAGGTGGTGACAGAAAACAGATTACACCACGGCGTGGAGACGGTATTCCATACGTACGCACGCACGGTGATTTCATTTTCCGTAGGATGGATAAAAGTTGAAATAGTGTTGTTTAATATTTATAATAACATATAATTATATGAGTGATACTTTTGTTATTACTTCAGAATGAAAAAACTAAAGAAGAGGAAGTAGAAGAAGAAATAAATTTGAAACAATCAGTAATGGACATTACCTCTTCTTGGAAGCTCCTCTTCTTATCCTCCTCTTAGGGCACTAAAGATGGTCTTTGAAGAATACTAGGACCTCTGGGATGTTTATAGGGAAGTGGAGAAGATAAATTATCAGGGTTTGTCCGAGCTTGAAGGCTCAAAGTGGTGTGAGGAGGAGAGGGAGGAGGTGCCCTTTTATAAAGGAGGAGAGGGGCACCTTAGGAAAAACATAAAATATTATTTTATTATAAAGTCATATTCGGTTTTTAATAGCTCCAAATTGATTTATTTCTAAGCTAAGGTAGGGATATATATCATGCCTCTTAACAAATATATTTTAGACAATTTTAGGTTACTATTTTAACCTTATCATTTAGATTTAGCTTTAATTTAAATAATCTATCTTTTAATATGTCTTCTTGTTTTCTTAAACTATATGGTCAATAAACTTACTATAACAGGCCAAACTAACCCCAAGTGGTTCATTATTAATATATATAACCTTATCTAAGTCATTTTTCTGAACCTTAGATTTTTAAGAATATAATAACAATTAATAATATAATATTTGTTTTAAAAACTATTTTATGTCAATTTTGACACTATTTGGTAATCTATTTTTTGTGAAAATCATAACAACATGATTAGTTCAAAAATTGTTGTTGAATCAATACTAACATGTCATATTAACCTAGAATTTTTTTTTAATTCATAAAAAGTCAAAAATTAGATTTATTTGGGTAATTATAACATCAATTATGTTAATATTTCATTAATAAGGTAATTATTGCGTCGTCCTTGTGTCATAAATAAATTAAATTATTTAATGTCTAAAAATTATAAATAAAATACCATTATGTTGGAAATCATTTTATCCTTCTAATTAATATTTATAGTCGAATTAATTTTATGTATAACCTTATATTAAAAATGTTTTATTTATTAAGCATTGATTCTAACTATTTTAACCTTTTTTTAAATAAAATAATAATAAGTGTCCCAATCGAATCCAACTGGACCTAAAGGGTAATATTTTATTCCTAAGGTTGTTTTTGGTCGAATTAAACTTATCCAATAGAATTATTACATGTGTTAGGGTGATAATAATATCATTTTTACCCTTAGTTACCTTATTTACTTTTAACCGTGGAAAATAAAAGTAAAATGTTACTATTCTTAAAAAAATATTTTTATCTTATTGAACCACATTTTACTCCTTGATATTAACTGTGTGTCTCGGATTTTTGAAATTCGACTCATAGAAGCGGTAAAATTACGTTTTATGTACATTTTCAAATTGTCCTTGGAGGTGGGTAAAAGACGGTGAAAAGTTCAAAAAACATTTAATATATCATGTATTATTATAAAATGACTCCAATTAATTACATTGAACTTATATATGTATTATGTATCAATTTTGATGAAAAATAAATATAAACAATTATTTAAATAAAAATTCGGTTTTTAAATAGTAACCTAGTGTTTTCACCATTCATCAAAAATTGAATGTTTTTAGAAAAAACCAAAAATCACCCTAGGATAATTTTGATATTCCAAATCAAAAAATGAAGTCCATTTTAAAAGATAAAATATATAAAATATTAAAAATTTGGTATTATAATTCATAACAGCTAGTTTTAATAATATTTTAATAGCATATTGTTATTTAGGGAAACTCGATATTGAGTACAATGCAAACTATCGAGGAAGGCCGTGATTGCTTGTAAAGCAAGCCATGATAGTGTTTTGTGTAGTGAACGATTCCTTTGATGATGTATATAACATAAAAACAAAATATTTCTCATAAAAGCTCGGGTGTTATAATTATTTCAACACTCCACCATTGAAAAATGATATATACTTTGGAATCTATAATTAAGGTTAAATAATTGATAATTTCATAGTGTCCCTTTATCAAATTATTCATTCTAAGTTAATACTCATGTCAAATAATAATAATAGTGATACTATTATATCCCATGATATTAAATACATGTAATATCATTTCTTTAAATAATTAAGTAATATTTTTTAAAATAATATTAAATAAAATTTATCCTTTCCACCTAGTTATTTATCTTTAACCAAATATCCTCACATGGAATTTATAAAACCATTAATAGTAAAATATATTCATTCAAATAAATAACTATTATTCATTTGAAAAATAAAATAAATATGATATTTACCAAAATCATAAAAAAATATATTTATGTATAATATTCATGTAAATTTAATATGTATTTATTTTTATCTATTCATTAAAATTGTGAATAAATAAAGAAGAGATAAAATTTAACTCATGTATTCTAAAAACAAATATCTTTTAATTTAAGTCTCATATTCCACTTTACTATAATAATAATTATTCCACAAGTTGAGAAAATGTTATATTCATAAACATAATTCCAATATAATTTAATAATATTTTGGATACAATTACTATGTGAACCTCCAGAATCCTTTCTCAGTGGAAATAGGTTAATTTACCTAAATCCAATATTAACGTCTATCAACACGTCAAGGTACCCATAGAGATATTAGTTAGTATAGAAACTATAAACACTTTGCTAAAAATTCCACTATGTAAAATAATCCATTTTTCTATTGATATATTGTAAAGAAGTATGTTTTCTAATATCACTATGATATATTTTTTATTTATCATTATTTGAAATTCCCAAATGAACTTTTCTTTGAATGAACATGGTTATAGATTTTATCAAAAAGTATCATTACAAAGAAATGTATAGAGATATATTATTATATTTACTTGTAAGGGACAAATCTATTATTGACTATTCGACTAATTTCTCGTCACTTACAACACAAATGAAGTATGCCACCTCCCCAAGAGAATATTTCATCACAGTTTTTTCCCATACTTCTATGAATGCAATTCATGATACACATTAATGAAGAAATTAGGTATAAGAATCGATAAACCCATTGAACAATAGGAATATCCAATGACATATAAAATGTGAATTCATATCGGTGGGTTGTCCCTCATGACCACAAATCTTATAGATCAACAAGTAATAACATTATGAGAAGAAGTCTCAATGTCTTATGAATCTCCAACACGTGATAGTCAAATATCATATGTGCCCCATCAGAATGATGAATCTAGATAATAAAACATATGTTTAATAATATGATATATGTGAATCATGTTTAAAGGGTAATATGGCCAACTATTATTGGTTTCAACCATTCTGATGGGGAAATGATTTGATGGGTTAAAATCATTCTATTTGGCCCAATTTCCATATATGTTATAGACTTGATTTTCAAGATCTGATAAATATAGACCATTAATAATATTTTCACCACCACAATACATTCTATTTATATAAATATAATAGTTTTAATCTTTAAATAAAAAGTAAAACCCCTTTTTTCAATATAATATTCCTAAATTTAGTTTCTATTTATGAATGGTACAAAATAAAAAATCTTTAAAAAGTGAAATAATACTATATGAAGAGTTATATTGTAAATCACTAAGTAAAAGGATGAAAATTTTACCTCTTTCCCAACATGAAGATCAACTTATCGCTTCAAAAACATTCACTTACTTCATAACTTTTTTACATTAAAAAATGTAATAATGATAATTGGTATATAATACCCATATATCAATGTTAAAAAATATGATTTCTAAAACAAAAATACTTAGTTTAAAACCCTTATTTATATTAATCTTCCCAAGATCTGATATGATCTCTTGCAACCCCACATCCAATTTATTTTCAATGCATAATTAATTCACTTTTTTATATGGGTTTTTTTCTAAGAGGTTTTAGAGTATGGTAAATATGATTAGGAATGTTTCTATATTTATTATTTGTGGTGTTCCGTTTTTTCCTTTCCATTTCTTCATCATAATGAATAATTTGGGTTGCAACCACCATAATTTCAAATAAAAAGTTCTTAGAGTGTTAGGGAGCTCAGGGATATACGTATTTAATATTATTCTCGATGTAATTAACAATTAAATGATTAAAATTTCATGGATAAGATCATAGGATCAAGTCTTCAACTAATTCATTATGGAGTGGAAAACCCATCCTCTTTAAATGATTAATGAACCCAATCACATTACGTATATAGATGACATAAAATATCAATAAATTCCTATTTATGCTTATTTTAATAAAAAATATCCCCCTGGTTAGTGACAATAACAATTTATTTAGGGATTTATCTTTTAAGAACATATAATGTCTTCTAATGGATGTGGATTATCTTCATGTTTTGATACAAATCCATATAGCTATTTACATTCAGGATTTCCTTTATAAGGATGAAACTCAGAGATAGGTTTTATATTGGCCTATTAGTTTCCATTTAACTACACAATAAGCAGTGAAATTTATCAATGGCATGTATTTAATAACATTCAATAATTACTTTAATTGAAAAAACTTAACCGACCCACAACTCATTATGCATGGTGAACCAAGATCCAAAATTCATCATGATTTAGTTTAGCAAAAACATTTATCCCAAATCATTATTTTTTAAGAACAAATTATCCAATATCAATCCATTCCACTCTTGGTTGGATAGTTGATTCATCCCATGACCTAAAAATTCAATCCATGAATTTACCCAACACCTTTCCTTCATGTTGTCAAACTCATCAAGAATCCAATAAAGTGACACTCACGTGAACATGTTAGATATTCTAACTTCTCTTCAAATCACTCAAGATATGTCATAGGTACTTATATATAGCATGACACACCATGTTTGTCCAATCAAGGTCTTGAAGAGTGAAATTTCAAAGGTTTACACATGATATTTGTTTAATGGTTCTCTTATTTTGATCTCACATTTTTTTAAATTGTATAAATGCAATTATTTTAACCAATTCCATTAATATTAAAAAATTCATCCAATGCACATAAATCAAAACCGCAATATTCATCCCACGAATATTTGTATACATCTAATGAAATTTAACATTCCAAATTGAATTTATATTGAAATTTCAATATCATACACCAAATAATTTCCTAGGTGGAGCTCATATAGTGAATATAGATTATTGGAACATGTCTTTAAAGCAGATAATCAAAAACATGATAATCTAGTGTCTCAGATTAAGTAATATTTTTCATGATGGATTCCAAAATTTTCAATAAAAATATATAATCATCAATATTTTCATGTTTAATAGTTATTTTGGTTGTCTAATTAAAAAAATTCATTCCAAATTTATTAGTTATTATTAATTAATTCAATTTTTTCTTTAAATTATTTCTATAATGTCCTCAAAATGAGCTTAGATTTGACAATATGTGTCCCATGTTAGTCTTTATGTCTAGAAATTTATTGATATTTATTAAATTTTGAAGAAAAATTAAATTTCAGTGACCATGTTAAATTTTTTTAATACATAATAATAATTTATTTGATGGATGTGATCTAAGACATGATTTTTTCAATTTTTGGTGTTTTACTCCTTTAAAATCCATATTCAATATTACATTTGAATCATAAAAACACTAATTAATATATAAATTACATGTATATAAAGGCTTTCCACCACAGATTTTAAAGTCAATATATTCTTATGAAAACTACATAACAAAGGAAATTCAAATTCATTGAAAATAATATATTATATTCTAAATTTATTCCTATAGAAAAATTCACGCACTGAATTTGATTAATCTTTTTTAATATTTTTATTACATTTTAAAAAATGAAAACAAAAAAATAGTTACATTTAATATTTTAAATATTAAAATAAATAGATGGGTCTTGATAAAAAAAATAGTATAAATATATAATAATATTTAATTAATATTAAGTAGTTATTTTGATTAAATAGGCCCATGGTGAATTAAATGTTAAAAAAATTATTTTAAATAGTTATATTATGAAAATCAACTACTAGTAAAAAAACATCTATTATAAATAACTAAAATATATAATAAATGACACCGTATTATTTTTAGTTATTAAATTAAATTGTGAGGTTATTTTTTTATTAATAAATCATCAAATTAAATATTTTTCATCATAAAAATAATATTTTATAGTATTTAATTTTAAAAAAATTATATATAAATCATTCTTATAAAAAATATTTATAAACACGTATTTTTTTATATTAAACTAGAATAAATCTGAAACAAATATAGGAATTAAATATGTTCTCAACAACTAATTTACAGAATATAAATAATAAAATAATTTTCAAATTGAAACTATCCAGAATTTAAAAAAATAATTTGTAATGAACAAACTTATAATGTGAAAATGATTCTTTTCTAACATCAATTCATTCAATGAAAAATTATCTTGATACTTTGATAATGACAAAATGATGAATTTATATATCATTATAAATTTGATCTTTTCCTTTCATTCTTAAATCATTAAGATAACGAATCTCAAAAAAAATACTGCTTGAGAAAGGTGTCTCAATAATGGAGAGGATCTTAAGGAATATGGTTTCATTTCTAATTGTAGTGGTATAATGATCCCCATGACCCTCTTTTCATAGGCACCTTGAACTAAGTATTTAGGATGTGTTGATTACTTTATTAAATTCCAATTATCAAGAAAATTAATGTAGTCTATTAATTTTAATGAATCTCATCCATCTATTTATCATTGACTCGGTTGAATAAATATAAACCACACATTAATAACTGATAAACATTATAAATATCTGTATATATCCTATATATATATAATTATAAAAAATGGGCTTTATGATACATTCTTATTGATTGAGGAGTATAATAGGACTCAATAGGTCTCAATAGGCCATGTAATGTTGATCTTGGTAATTAATTTTCAACAGAGTTTCATAGTAATTCAGTCCCACTCAATGGTGGAAATAGGGATGAACCTTCAAATAAAGAGAGGAATTTTTCCCAAGGTGTTTAATTTGGGGATTCTAAAAAGCTAAAAATAGATGGATGGTGGGATTTTCGATCATTATATTCTTTTAGGTATTTATTAATTGGAATAATTATAAATATTAGAACCATTAATCACATGGAGGAAAAATTGAAATTAATTTATGAGAGATTGGTTATGTGTAAGAATTATATTATTTCCACTCTTGTTCCTATAAAAGGGTAAAATTCACTATTCCATGAGGATCTGGTAAGTCGACATTCCTTAAACCGGGGGTTTATGGATTGTAAGTGTGTCTCGATTAGGTGAGGATTTTTTCATTGCATTTTCCTTATGAAGAAATTAATTAGTGATAGTGGGGTTTGGTTCCTTTTTTCTAAAACCAAGTACATTTCATGTCTATGAATGATCTTCTAATTTCAAGTCATTATATTAGGTTTTAAATAGAGTTGATAGCTTCAATTGGATACTATGGTTTTAAAATATTCTCTATGACATTGAGTCTTCAGTTTTTATGTAGATTAGATTGGACCGGGAGACCGAATTGGAAATGTTAAGTAATTATGCTATGATAATGGTGGAGGTTGATCATAGTGATACTCTGATTGGTAAGGTAGTACTTTTTATGCATGATAAAATGATTAATCTTAGAATATAGTATGAGAAACATTCATTTTTTTTGTAGAATTTTGTTCTAGAGGACATTCAGATACATGATGGTGTAGAATTATTATTTGAGAGAATTGTGGTTTTATAGTTCATCTTAATAGGGATTGTCATAAGAAGGGGAGGAATGATGATAATTACACTCTTTAAAGTCATCAATGTATAGGTAAAATTAAATCCACAAGTAATGTTAATTGTTTTTTTGAAAGGTGAGACACAACTTGGTCTCCCAACCCATACCCACGTAGAATTTATTAAAAAATAGGGTTACAAAGAAATATTGAGGTGTAATGAGATTACAAAAATAAGAATTGAAAGTTGTTACATGGACAAAGAAAGATCCATACAAAGTGGTAAAAGTAAAAAATTTGAGGTATTATTAATCTTTAAGAAAGTCCACCCTTCGCCATTTGGAATCCAAAAGTTGACGATTTTTATAGGTAGATTATAACATCATGAAAGCACCACTACATCCTCATTCAAAAATTTACATAAAATAATCTTCAGGATATTATAATTACAATTCAAGTCTTCCAATTGAAAAAAATAAAAGAATTATGTCCATTCCAAAGTATATTAAAAAATACTAACAAGGTATAAGGCCCAATGCATATTAAAGTACGAAAAATTGAAGTGATCCATGAATAAGAACATAGATCCAATATTATTACTAATACCAATGCACAAATAAAAAAAACATTCAACAATAAAACCCAAGATCTAAATAGTGTTTCCCACATGTAGATTCTATTCCACATAAATACAGATTCATAAAATCGTGTGTATCTTATATTGCGACATTTATAGAAGAGAAAACAAGGTGAATTCATTCCCATGTGATTGAGTAGAAATCGAGTTCTGTATTTTTATTAAATTCATCCACTACTTTTTGGACTTTTAGTAAGAGGCGCGGGGTATGAATTCATTTAAAATTGAAAAAAAATCTAAAAAATGATAATTTCTATAGGTTAGGGATAGTTGGATCTATTTATAATAAATATATAACTACTAAGGGGGAAATATTCTATCGATCATGGGGACTAATGGTGGAAAACATGCTGGGGAATAATAGAGGATTGTTGGTTGTCAAGTGCAGGGTCAATGGGTGGAAATGTAGACTTCAACACCTATGCAGTCTGGGAAACATCATTCCTACATAATAAAGATGTTAGGTAGGATTTACATTCCATATAAGAATAACTAAGATAAGGATTTTTATTCTCACTTAGATGTGGTTGGTGGGGGTTCCCCAAACATTAACATTGAGGTTTTTGAAGGTGGTAATAGGCATTATGATGGTTGATTCGAGGAATTATACACATCATGACACCCTCCCTACAAAGCCACATCTCCTAGGATGATAAATAAGGAAGATATATAATGAACCCTAAGTCACACCTCTAGTAGGCCCCTGGTTGGTGACCAGAACTGAGGGTATAAAAAATAAAATATGGATGTCATCACACTTATTAATATTAAGGTTATGGGGACAAGATAAACCAATCACAAATAAAATCCCTCACATAATATAGACATAAAACCAAGACTATACCATAATGCATGAAAAGATTCAACAAATACAAATAAATGTCACAAAATAAATACAAAAAGACATTTCCTAAGGCAATGACTCGATAAAAACTCCAACATCCCATATAGTAATGTCTGAATCAGTCCTAAAAATCATCCCAGAAACATGAAAAACAATTTATATAAATTTCAGGTAAGAATAAGTGGTATACTAATTAAGATCGTATCTCATGCCTCTGGTTCACATGTTAAAAGAAAATACTAATTTTTTTAGAAAAGTAGTGACATGAACAGGTCACCCAACTCATGCCCTAAGGAAATTTATTAAATAATAAAGGTTACAATACAAGAATGAGGTGTCAATAATTTACACGAACATGGGATTTAATGGGGTACAATTGAATAAAACAATATAAAAAGACTAAGAATCAAGGGTTTCAACCAAAAATACCCAATCAAATTAAACAAAACTAATGAAAATCGTTAAATGAACATACATGATCAGCCTTATTGGAAAGGATAATAGCATAGGAAGGAATCTAGTAAGAAGTAAGAACAATGGTATTCTATGCATTTCAAGAAGGAAGTAGTGGGTCTGAACATCGGAGAGCCAACGATCTCATGTCAACTAAGAGTATGATCCGACCTGGAAAATCCATCACAAAATCAAAACTGAAATCTAAAGAGAAAGTCTAAGTACTACCATAAAGATATAAAATAGTAAAACTGTGAAAAAATATGGGTATGTCAGAGGAGAATGCATTCCCAGGAGTCATCAAATGAGCTGGTAAACTAAGACAAGCCCTTTCTATTTTCCAAATTAAACATCCAGAATCCATATAGAATAGTGAAATATAGAAAGAAATGTCTTCACCCAAAAATCCTTAGAAAGGATGATTTATGAAATAAAATCAAATATAAACAATCATCATCACAAATAAATGAGGCATTTACATGGAAGAGATTTGAAGTTGATGTTTGTGTCCTTCTTAAACTCCTCTACTACTTTGATAAACATCCTTTTTATGATATCAAGGTATCTATCAGCAGACATATCTATATTTTCCGTACCATCATAAAGTAGTAGTATCATTCTCTACCATCCAAATGTCAAGATCATTGGAGATATCCAATGCATTCTCACCAAATAAGACAACCAATTTAGTAACATAATATCAAAAGTATATAAATCAAGAGTCCATGCAGACACTTTTAAATGGGTTAGCCTCTCTCACCCGGAAACATCAAACATCATGTACTACCATCCCTTTAATACATATCTCATCTATGACTCCACAAACTCATGCTCTTGGATATGGTTCCATAAGTACATAATTTTCATACTTTCTTGGATACCATCTATAAAATGAATAGATATTACCATCCATAATTAAAAAATAAATAACTATTATTGAAACTATTAGATAATAATGTTCTTTTTAATGTTCATAGCATTTGATAATTATGACACAACATAAACAAAAAAATCCCATGTTATTTTCATCAAATGGACTATTTTTCCATTATATACGAGGCTTATTAATTCATTAAAATATTAAACATATCCTATAAATTATTTCACACATGAAATCGTTCAAAACATGTCACTTGAACTAAATTTCTCCATAACTTAGATAAATGGAAATCATAAGAAGGGGTGATCTCAAACCCTGACTAAGTGAAACATATAATTAATATAATCATGGTTTAAACAAGACATAGAGTTTATGGTAGGAATAGGTAAAAAAACATGAATCCATAATCAACTTAAAATATGATCATGATATATCTATGAAATCAAATGAAGACATTAATATAAAAAATATTTATATCATACTGATGGACTATATAATGTGGGATATCAAAAAACTACTGTCAAGGTTTTGTTCCATGAAACATTACTTGTCATCGAGATCATATTCAAGACATCATATTATTAAGGATTTGGTCTAAGGTAATATCCAATTATGGGAATATGCATACACCAAAACCCAACCTATTTTCTCTCATGAGACCCATGCACTGAGGGGCTATATAATGTATTCCCCACCAGTCACTTGTTTATTTCCAAGTAATTTTCCGTAAGAAAAAATTAATGAATTATGCATAATAAACCTTTACAATAATATTATATATTGAAATAACAATATATATAAATCCAATACTTTTCCCCTTATCAGTAACAGGGATAACCTGATTATAATCCATCTTTAGGAAGAAGGTGGATGAATAAACAAAATGTAATCAAATTTCCGATAATAACCTATATTGGAATACCAACAATTTCCCCCATGATAATAGAATATAATACTTTCTAAGTAAAAATCATCAAATATGAGTTATATAAAATGTTATGTTTACATCGTATAGATTAATGGGTATACGACTACAATAATACTTAATTAACATGATCATAATCCATCTTGATAAATAAAGTGGATGGTTTAAAAAGAATATATCTCAAGAAGTGAGAAATTTTTATCACATGTTTTATGTGGTTGGAATGTATATCCCAGAAAATAATCTGATATTACCCCATAATACAATAAACCGGTGGAATGTGCACAATTTATAAAAAATAATTTCTCGTAATGATCATAACTCTATGAATGAAAATAGAGTTACCAAAAAAACATCACTACTAGTGAAACAACTAAATCATTATCCACTTGAATTATGAAACATTATTTTGTTAGTAAATTCCATGAAAAACAGGGAAAATAACATCCGTCATATAGTAGACCAGTAAAACACCATACAAAAGAAACATGGTACATAAAATGTATTATGTATCTAAGAATGAGAATTGAGACCAAGAAAATCCTTATGGCTTAGAAACATTTAAATAAAAAACCATTGAAAGAGATGGATTGCAATTAAACTTCAAATACCATGATTAAAAGGGAATTCATAATATGATATCTCAAATAGGAAATATATACAACACATAAATGAAATTAGGTGCATAAATACAATACATGATTCAATGAAATGAAATTGATCTTGAAACCCTTACCTATAATATAGACTTCGATGAACAAAATTTAACCTATTGTATCACAACAATATTTATCATAATCACTTAATTTATAATCTTAATCATAACCATTTTCATTCATGCTATTCATTTTTTAAAAAGTGTGTCTGAAGAATCTTTTTATTATGAAAGAAAATACCACTTTCTATTTGAGTTGAGTGACACCCAAACATAGCCCATAGTCCCAACAAAAAGTTTCCTGTATCATACTAGTGTCACTGTCAGCTTGTGTCATGCCAGTGTCACCACCACAATGTCGGTGAATGTATCAGCACCATCATCATAAATCCCCCAATGGGATTTCACAAATTTGAAAATTGGTCTTTTTGATCCATGTTTAGGTGTTTTACCTCTCATGGTCCACCCTAACTGTGCATTAATACTCTTCATAATTAGTATTCCTATACACAAATTATTATAATTTTCCACATTAGGTGTTTATAGTTTTGATCATTTGTACTAGTTTCATAATAGTGGTATCCATGTTTATTAATATTTCAATGTTCATCTTTAATAGATAATATAATCTATTTAAAAATATTTCCAAAGATATTTTTTAAATTTATAACTTCATTTAATGTTATTTTTTTTTACGAACCATGATGATGAAATTGACGATGACCATCTTTCAATGATTCTTAATGAACAAATGTTTTTTCTTAATTAATGAGTTAAATGTTGATATAACCCTAAAATAAACAAAATAACAACAGTTTTTACATATATATATATATATATCATATTAAACTATTAAAAAAAATTCAATAATCATCCATGGCATAAATTCAAAAAAAAATCGATTACATAGTTAAACCAATTAAAACATTAACATACCATGATTTATTGAATGATTTTGATATGTTTTATTTATAATATTATTATTCAACAATCATAAAGTTATTATTTGGTTGTTACTAGTGTGAGATATGAGAATTATAAGGATGTAGAAAAAGAATTAATGGATATTAAAAAATTATAAAATTTAAATAAAATAATATCCTCTTGTGAGGTGGTAAGGTAAAACCAAACATGTTATGTCGTGGAGATAGTAGTACACACAGTGCATGAAAAGGGTTTTGTTTTTTGTAATAGATAGAGTATATGAGTAAAAAACAAAAATACCATTAATATAATAAAATTTTACTTTATAAATGATACTAATATCATTATATTTGTGTCTTTAGAATAAATTTTATAGATGAATATTAAGAAGAAGAATTATGTAATTGATAATACTCACATTGGAGAATTGGATTTTCCATAGAAGACTCCATGAATTTGAGAAGGTTATGGTAATTATCAGTGAAAATGGGATTATGTTATTGGGATAGAGTTACATAGAGAGTTAAATGGAAGGTTTTAACGTAATAATTCTAATGTAAGGTGTGTCTTGAAGCAGTAAAAATGTTACCCTTTTATATGTGAAGGGAAGGGTTGTTTCAGAAACACCTTTAAATTTATCAATAGTTCCATGACACTATTCAAGGGAAAATGGTTTAAAAGTGGAAACAATTGTACGGGATATATGTATTGGTATATCCAATGCACAAAAATTCATTTCTAGGTATGTTATTTAAATTTTTTATGTCTTCTACACTATATTAAAATTTATTTATTCCTTTTCCTTTTACCTTGGTAATTAATTTCTAACCATTGTAATTAATTTTAATGACATTTATTATGATTTAATTTTTTAGTGATTTTATACTTATGATTTAAAATTTAAATTTAAATTTATCAAATATAATTCATAAAGTTATTAAAAGGTAATTATAAAATAAACACCATTAATCACATAAAAACAGTTTTTGGAAAAATATCATTTTTAAGCATAAAATTTATATTTAAGATAAAATTTTCATGGTTGCTGATTTTAATGACACAAATTTATTTATAATTAATTTAATAAAATTTATTATTATTACAAGGAAATAAAAAACTAAACCTCGTCTTGAAAATACTTGATTTAAGAATAGACCGAAAATATACTTTATATTAAAGTGACATTTAAAATAGTTATAAAAATATTAATCATAGGTTTTATAAGCTGAAATAATATTTTATAATGAATATTTTTATTACAAAAAACCATATTTTATTACTTAAAATGGTTTTAAATATTATAGGTTAATCTTAAATAGCGACAAATTCATGGAAATTATAATTTTAATAAATCATGAATTTTTTAACTAAAAATCATCCTTTTTAGAAAATTATCGAAAACATATACTAAGTAAATTTTGATATGATGAATTAAAAAATAGAGTTCTTTTTTAGTTATTTCAAATTCTAAAACAAAAAAAATCATTTTTTAATAAAAGCATGAAATATAATGAATATTAGTTTTTCTGGGAAAATGAAATTTTCAAATATTAACTGATATTTTTCTTATTATATAACATTTACCAACTGAATTGGTGTAAACCAATTATTTATATCATAAATAATTTATCACTAATCATATATCTCAGGAAATAGAAATGTGTATCGTTTAAAAGGGGATTTTTTAGATAAATAATTTTCTAAACAATATATGTTCTTATTAATCATTTTAGGTAAACTAATTGATTTTCATTCATATGAAAAGTATTATTTATTTTATTTATACATATATTTCATAAATCAGTTACTCCTATTCATTTTCATCAATTAAATGGATATCATTTTAATAGTCATAAATACGTATATTTTATCTAAATATACCGCGGTCTCGTTTAGGTTCGGTGTTGTGTGTGGAGTAAGTTATCAAGAATATTAATTTATTTAAAGGTAATCATATATTAAAATATTGGGATGTTACATTTCTCCCTTAAATAAACTTTTTCCTCACAATTTGACTCATAAGATCGTAGTAATTTCTATAGGGAACTCGTAATTAACCATATACTTCAAGATGTTCATGGGATTATTTAATTTATGCAACGGGATTTATCTATATGAAAAAATTATTAAAAGGTATTTAAAAAGAGAGATAACACATTCCTAATTTCAAATAGAATTCAACTAAGGGGTGTTGATCTAGATCCATAACTATTAATTTCCCAAAAACCCTGAAAATCATTCATACAATCATCATACCATTAGATGTTTTTATATTTTAATATACAACTGTTGGGGAAGACTTACATGATATAGGGATATAGAAAATAAAGTGTGAAAACTCACTCTCTGATTCATTAATAGTAGTTACATTCATAACACCCCAACCTGAATCAGCAGGTCTAAGATTGAGTTCTACATGACCTCATGCATGATTCCCCATATTCCATAGCATGTCGAATAATAGTGATGGTCTAATTAATGTTGTGGAGAGACTATTTCCTCCATCAAAGTGAAAAATAATAGATAAATACCCAAACGTGTAAAAATATACTAAAAGAGTGCACAAAACAATAAACATTGCATCTATACTAAAAAGATGCAAAAATATACAGACTCAATAGTTAAAAAATATAAAACACCCAATCAACAATTGGTCAGATCACGTATAAGATAGAAACAAAATAATAACACAAGAGGATTTGTAACACTAAGACTCTCGTCATCCTAGTCTCCAGGCTCGTAGCGAGAAATCCCATTCATCAATAAAACTCAGGAGTTAACCCAATATGTACATACAATAAGTGAGTCCTTCTTCGGTACCCAAGTACCCTAGACACCCAATAATGGTGTGAGTACAATTTAGTAGGATACCACCAACACGGTTCTATAAATGACTAGTAATATTTATTGTACATGCATATGATAAGAAATGATAAATAGAAGGTTAATAGAAAATACAAAAATTTCATAATCTTTAAAAATAATCACTAATTCACAAGAAAGAGAGTACA
The DNA here is from genome assembly GCA_963277665.1 of Viscum album. Classification (NCBI taxonomy): domain Eukaryota; kingdom Viridiplantae; phylum Streptophyta; class Magnoliopsida; order Santalales; family Viscaceae; genus Viscum; species Viscum album. The sequence goes on along the minus strand of OY728162.1, from coordinate 1,357,975,496 downwards.
AACCCATGCCCTGTGTGGTCATGCACTCAAGAAGCTCCTACAAACCCCATTTGTACCTCCTTCATCTCCATGTAGGAAAGAACACTATCCCATGGTCTAAAACATATCCATTAAAGAGAGATTCTCAAACATGGATGATACAACTCTCTCAATGGGATATTCAAATGCATATTGACCTCATGCTGAACACATAACTCATAGAGGATGTCTACCAGGCTTAGTCTGCATGCTCAACTATTGAAGAAACAATATTTCACATACAAAATAAGATGTAAAGTTCAGATAAAACATCTCATGTAGTTAAGAAGTTTCATAATCATATGAATCTATATGAAAGAAACATCAGTCATAGGTCAAAGAGGCTATAGATTCACAAATTATGATAAAACATCAAATATTGGTCCCATAGTCCACACACGAACAAAATTTTATCAAACAACAACACAGGTTTCATGAGAAACACACACACACACACACTCACCATGTGATCAAACATCAACATAAGTCTCACTGGATATAAACGCACATCATGACATGCTTCATACATCGGTGTCTAAGATATAATTTGACACACATGTTCAATTATATCCGTTTGAACTTTTCAAAATTATAATGCATATTCATTTAATTAATTGTGATAGGTTATTAATTAACTAATATAAAATGAAACATTGTTTATCATTTTAATTGATTAAGAAAATTGATTAAAATGTATTATGCTTCCATCATATCATTTTCATGAACTAAGGATAATTCACCCCAGGTGGTGATCCTCATATCACATACCAATAAGTGATACATAATACCATAGAGTTGTGTACATAGAAACACCTACTCGAAATAGATCCTACTCCAATTCAAGTAAAGTCAACTGATTTTTATAATCCTTCTAATTCCATTCAGCCTCCAACAATTCCATGAGGTTTACTCACATCCAATAATCAAAAATTATTTAATCATACGTAAATTATAATTAATTTAAATAATACTATTAATAATATAACCAAATGTGAAGACATAGTTTATCGAATGACTTATAGAATGTCACCTCTTAGCTGGACCACAACCAACCACCCATGTATGGTCCATCTCATTCTTCAAACACCATTTTAGTAAAACGTTTTAGTGTATATAAATGTGACATAAATTGATTTAATATAATTAAATTGTAAACTCATAATAAAACTATCCATGTAATGTACCTTAGTCACAATGTCATCCAACGGAGTTTGAGCCACTCTCGACACATTCTTGGTACTATGATAAGAAAACACCCCAAAAGAATTCCATGTTTGGATGTACAATCCAACCAAAATTGAATAAAACTCATAAAAATTATCAACAAGGTACATACCTTTATAAATATTCTCATCAATGACACACATTCTTCATCGCAGTACATCCTATAGTAATGTTGATCCAAATCCCCATTGTTCTTCCAAAATTCCATCACAATATAATGAAATTTACATCTATTTTCTCTAATAGAAAACAATTTGAGATCATTAGGAATGCAAAGATAAAATGTACCACAAGGGATTTCAAGGGCTAAGACATACCCAGAGGGATCTAGCACAACAGAAAGATCTTTGATCAGTTAGAGAATGAGGTTAGAGGAGCCCAAAATAAAAAAATACTTCATCCCTATCCCAAATCTAATAAGGGATTTTATATAATGAAATATGAGGGTTTTAGATCAATAATTTAACTCTTAGACACCCATATGACTATCCAGGAGGAGTTCATGATATGAAACAAGGATTCACATAATGGGATTCTAGGAAAAAATCATCTTTGGAACCTAGATATGGTATTTTAGATCCTAAAACCTCTCTACACACCCCATGAATCATGTTCACATCTTTAATACCATATTATTTATGTGAATGGGTTTCTACTATAGGTTTCTATAGTTTAAGCCTTGTCCACACCTCTGGTTTCCTCCTAAACCCCTAGGTCATCGCTCATGTTACGAACCCCTTCCCAGAATAACATACTTGAATGTTAAAAATATCTAAAAATCATTCAAATTGATGACTCCCAAAATGAACATTTCAAAAAATTAAAAGTTATAATTTCCCTATAAATTTCCAACCCATAACAACACGGGTCATTGTTAATAATCTTTTCCTTGATCACAAGGATGTTAGTGATTATCCCCCTCATTAGCCCTTGGATTTGGACATTGAGTCACATAATAACAAATTATTTTTCAATTAAAGTGATTTTTTTTGTATTTTCTCTCTTTCCCTTAAAATTGTGAGTTTGATAACCTTCAAATACACAATTATAAAATTTACCCATACCTTAATAAAAATTTACCCCATGTTTCGTCCCATATCTTTGACATATAGAAAATTGAATCTTTTTCCATCATCATCTTAATCATTTGATGTTTCCTGATACATCATCTTTATCATCCTTAGTTTTTTTGATACTTTGACTATTTTCATATTGTTAATCATATTTTTTTAATGATGGTCTAGAATAACCACAAGGGTTCTCACTCTGACTCCCATTCTGATGGGTTTCTAATTGAGGTAATCACCAAATTGTCCCTCACACCCATGGTTCCTTATACTTCTATCCAATACTAAAAACAAAAGAGTTATCACGATTGATGACCATTATAATTTAATTAACATAAATAACCATAAAAATATTTATCATCATGATGTATCACTTAATAAAACTTTTGTGTTATACTATATTTTTTACAAATCAACTTTTATCAGACACGGATCAACCTTTATCAATCTCATATATCATTCTTTGCCCAAACTAGTTTACTTTTAGTTGGTTTATCACAAAATTATGGACCTAATCCTTAAAATATAGATCACAAATTACCATGAATATTATTAATGTCTTTTAAAACCAATAATCATTGAAATCAATTCTCTTAAAATCTAACTTATCCTTTCTCAAAAAACATTCATTTTTCCTACAATCATATCCTCATGTGTATGTGTACCTTAATAATTTACCCTCAAAGACACTCCTTTCCCAAACCTATTCGAATCTCTATAACATTAAACCAAAATGAGATTGTATATTCCTCTAAAATTAACTATACAATTAACTCTCAAAAGTAATTAACCACTATTTCATACAATATTCATAATATATCATAATCATAAAAATGAGATGGACTTCTCCAAAAATATCTGGAATCAATTATTAATCCCAAGGTTACCAATACAATCTATCCTAATTCATCAAAATCAATACACCCATTATTATTTCAAAATCAAGCATATATTAAAGATAAGAGTTATCCATAGCTCAATAATGTGTTCTTTAATATATATTTCCAAAAATATAACCTTAATATAAAATAAAATTTCATGGTTTTTGATACCGGTTAGTATATATCACGATACCTTTAAAGAAATACTACTAAACAATAATCCTTATTTATTTCTCATAATCATCTTAACATTTATAATATATTAGAAGATAATTGATAAATATCAGTCACTAATGAAAATAGATAATTTCTTCAAGATTTTATCAATATCACTACCTTTGGTTGGACTAGGAAACTCACCATTTTCATCGTAATAGGAATATACTAAAATTCACAACTATTTATGTATGTTCCCTTATTTGGTTATAAGATACGTATGTTTTGTGTTAAATACCTTTCTCAGCTTCACATCCGTGATCCTATTTCAACAATATACTAGAACCAAAAAAGGGATAACAAATAATATATTAATATGAAAACATCATTCTAAATATGTATTCCATAATTAAACCTTTATTTTTAACATATTATACTTGTAGATGAACCTATTAATCTCTCTATTTAATCCTTGGTTATCCATGGTCATTGTTTCAATTAAGTTACTTGGCCTATTTAGTTTTCATTATTCATAAATCCTTTATAATGGTTCATAAAGAGAACATGATTACTCAAATCATATCCCCATGTACCTTTTCACTAGGTGTGCATTCTTATGCCCACACATTTTGAAATATTAAGACCACTCCTTGTTCAATGCTTCATTATCTAAGGATGTATTTCTAAAAAATACCATATAATCTCTATATTAGAAAAACATTAGTATATTATCTAATTTGTAGACTTATTCATGAAGATTTTACTAGGGTACTATAACCCTAATAGATAAATAACACATGCAATATTGCCTTAATATCAAATCACAAACTATTCCAAAGCATTATCTATATCTACTAAATTATAATAAAATTTTATTTATCAATTCTTGATTTATCCTAGAAAAATATCCTAATCTCCAAATCCATCTAAATCATTCCTTTGATACTAATTACGATGCCCCAAACCCATGATCCTAGATCTTCTTCCATAACCACATACTATATATAATTTCATTAATACTAGATCAAAAAATTATGTATATAACCATCCATAATTAATAAAAATTAATGATTATTGAATCTATTAAATCAAAAGGATCTTCTTAGGATTAAATATTTAAATAATTCAAACAGAACATATAACAAAAATTATTGGTTCTTTTTATCAAATGAACAACTTTCCCATTATATACAATAATTATTAATTCATGAAAAATCATTAAAGTATCCTACAAATTATTTCACACAAGATATCCTTCAAAAAAATGTCAAATGTACTACTTTTAAATGTACCATGGTGAAATATAAAACATAAGAAGGGATGATAAAAAATTATGAATAAGGGAAATATATAATTTAAACAATCAGAGCATAAACATGACATAAATATTATTGCCGAAATAGGTGAAAACAAATAGATATAATCAACCAAAAACTGAGATAATTCAATATCCATTAAAAAAATGAAATCTTGTATATCAATAATACTGATATCATACTAATGGAATGCATAATATCATGCATCAAAAACCTACTATCAAGGCCTTTTTCTAGGTAAAGTTACTTGTCATCGAGACCACAATCAAGATATCCTAATAGAAAGGCTCTATTCCAAGAAAATATATTATAATAGGATGTTTCATACACCAAGACACAACTTTTTGTGTCTCATGATACCTACTAATTCATTAAGGGGCTATATAATACCAGGCCCCACCAATCACTTGTTTAAGTCCAGTGAATTTACCATATGATAAAACTAATAAGTAATACATAATAAACCTTTCCAAAAATCATCTGTGTTGAAATAAAAATATAAATAAGGCCAATAATTTTCCCATACCAATAAAATGGATAACCTGATAATAATCTATCTGGGTGAAGAAAAAAGTCATATAAACAACACATAGCCAAGTTTACAAAAACAATCCATATTGGTATTCCAATACTTCTCCCCATATCAATAGAATATCATGGTTTCTAGGTGAACACCATATAATATATGTTATTTAAAATATGATATTCACACTATATAGTGTAATGGGTGTATGACTAAGAGAATACTAGATTGAACATGATCATAGCCATCTAATGAAAGAAAGTGAATTGTTTCAATAGAATATATCCAAATAAGTGAGAAATATTTATCAAAGGGTTTATGTGGTAGGAGTTTATATCCCTGAAAAAATATGAGATAATACCACATAATATAATAATGGGGTATAATGTTCCCAACATATATGAAATAATTTCAAATAATGGTCATAACTCAATGAATAAAAATTGACTTACCAAAAAATCCCTACTACCAGGGAAACACTAGTATCACTAGACACTTGAATAAGGGAATATTATTTGGATATTAAATCCAAATAAATACAAGTAAATATTATTGATAAGATATTAAATCAATAAACACCAAAAAAAATGGAACATGGTGCATAAAATATATTATATCTCAAATAATTGGAATTGAGACCATGAAAAGTCTAATAGCTTAGAAACATTCAATCAAAACCACTTGAAATAGAGGGATTAAAATTGAACATAAAATACCATTATTAAAATATAATTCATGATATGATATCTCAAATAGATAATATATACACCATATACAATAAATCAGGTGCATAAATATAGAACTTGTATTAATGAAAGGAAAGTGAGATTGAATGTAAGAACATGGATCTTCATTTCAGGTATGTTATCTTTTTTTCTGGTGTTTTTTAGGAAAATAGGACTTCATTGAAATTTTTTGAAATACACACCATGTACTTTATGAGTACATGTCGTGTACACAGTTACCGTAGGTAGCCATGTGCTCTCTATGTAATGGTTGTGCACACAGCTATGTGTGGTGACCTGGAGGCCGCCTAAAGTGGGGCTCAGTAAGTGCTAGTACACTCCATGTACCTCAAAAGTGCATGACATGTACTTTATTGTTTATTCATTAATTGTACTGTGGTCACATCTGATAGACAGAAACACCCCCCTCTCGACCTAGTTCATACGAGAGTGTCTGTACGGCCACGGTTCTTCCACGATCCCTCGATCGTGCATCCGTTATCCGAATTGACTACCGTCAATTGCGTTGGTATCACCACGTTTATCTATTCTTTCATATAGATTCATGTTTCATGATTCCTTTTCTTTCAACAGTTATCCTCAATTGATCATTTTTATCATTTTTTTAGATCTATAGTGTTCTTGTGAGATTCAAGGCTTGAGGTTCACATATAGAGATCCTTCAACACTGAGGTAGGTGGTTTGTGCCTTTATGTAAAAAGTCTCTGAGTTATATGTGCAAAATTTCCCAATACCCTTGAATGGGGTACTACATGTTTACTTTTTTAGCCCTTTTAATTTCCTTATATGCTTGTATGTTGTAATAAGGGTTAATTGAATGTGAATGGGATAAATTGCTATGATTTGGATGTGTTTTCACATGTATGATTTTTTATGACTTTTTGGTCCTACTAAGCCTATTAGGATGCCTTCTTTTTCACCATGCCTAGTACTATAGGAGAGAATTTTTGTTTATCTGACATGTTGTTATGATATAGACTTTTATCCAAGTTGTTCTAGAGGTTTACTTTGTCCGTATTTCATTATTGTGCTCGTTTTACATACACATGTCCATGAGAACCTGGTGTAGTAGGTAATAGGGAGAATTGATGTAAGGACTTCTCCAGAGTGTCTATTTTCACTTTTACGATGTGATACCATAGGTGAAATTGACGGAAGTTATTCCTCAGAGTTTCTGTAGTTCCTCGGTGTGGCACATAGGGGGAAGGTGACATAAGTGCTTCCACAGAGCACCGTTTAGTTATTGATACGAGAATATATGGGGAGTTGATGGCGAGTGCTTCCATAGAGAGTTAATACTTAAGCTAAACCAGAGGGTTTAGACTGTGTGAACTTCCCAGAGGTTTACTTGTGTTGTTTTGGTTGAACCAGAGGGTTTAGGCTGAGAGTAATTCGAAGAGGGGTTTCTACTTTGATTATCTTCTTACTTGATATATGGAATTGAATGCTTGAACTGTAGGAAAGTTTACTGTTGTGTACTTCTTTATTTACTGCTTCTTTTTACTTATTTCCTTCCATATATTTTCACTGACTGTTAGGCACATATATTTTCGTGGTTTTCTATAGGGTTTAGTCTAACACCATGTTTAGGTCATGATTTTGGTCCCAAACAGATTATATTGTTACAGGAATAGATAAGTTTAATTTCCCTTCTACTTTAAGTACTTAACTGCTGTGGAGTTGGAGAGCATGGGACCAAGCTGAGGCTTGGGATTCTGAAGAGTTTTATCGTATTTCTCTTGTACTTTGTTTTAGTAATATATTTCAGCATTTTGATCGGTTTCCATTCTTTCCTTGACACATGTATCACGCATGATTTATATGTTTGCTCCTATTTTTGCTTACTTTCATTCTTCCGCTGTATACTACATTATGGTGTTATTACTCCTTCTTCTACTGTATATCGGTTTTATTTCAACTGTGTTACTCTTCCAATGAGGGAATATTTTCCCTTCTATTACACCAAAGTCCCTCACTGCTATTCGGCAGCATCTAGCATTTGGGGAAGTGTGCTTGAGGTCATTTAACCAACTGGGTATGGGGTGCCTCTAGGTGGCTTTCGGAACCGGGATGTTACATTGAAACCCTTACCTAACGTGATTTAAACTCATGTATCACAAACATAGATATAAAAATAACTTAATTAAAAACCTTTTTCACATCTATTTTTTTTCATAATATTCAAAATTATTCATTTTCTATATGAATTATTTCAAATTTTTATCCATTGTTTTTAGTTTTTCATGTTTGTTCTAGTTTCATAATAGAGATGTCTATGATTCTTTTTATTTAAATTTTAAACATAAATATATGTCACGAAACAACCCAGGTTGACTCTGAACCAGTCACCAGAGCTAGTATGTGGCCTGGCCTAAAGGGCGTTCCTAATCCCCATGTGCTGGAAACTAGTGTCGGGCATCATGAGAGTCGACAGGAGAATGATTTACGCCAAATAAAAACAAGTAAACAAAAAATAGAAAGGTTCCGAAAAACTGATATACATGTACATAAAATTGAGTTGAACATTGTTTTTACAAGAAAATGAAAATACAACTGAAAAAAAATCTCATCCTACTGAACCAAAAAATTACCTAACTCTATGTGACCTCACTGGTCACACTCCAATATAACAATCACATGTCACTCAATGAAATCGAACTCAAGATTAAACTTATGCAAAGGATATAATATTAAAGAACCATAGTTGTAAGAATTAAAACTCAGTAAGATATCCTGATATTCTATTCTCAATGCACTCCATTTAAAGTAAAAGAAACATCAATTTCTGGTTTGAATTACAATTTTTAAAAGTAATGTTTTCAATATGTTACTCAAAAACAATATACGAGTCATCACCCTTATCCATTTTCCAAAAAACCAAGACATTATTTTAGCGAGACATTATAATTTTCAAGGGGAAAGTGATATTTATGTTTTCAAACTTCACAAGAAGGAGAAAACATTTTTTTTGAAAATATTTTTCATAAGCCGCATTAAAAAACACATCGCTTTCTAGTAAAAACACTACACATGAAAGTACTATAGTATTTACACAATAAAGTAATTGAAAATAAAATATACAAATAAGTATCAAATTAAAAACATAAAGCACTAAGAAAGAGCAGAAATATGTAAACCCAGGAGATCATGAAAAATCCAGAACGTACTAATACATGAGACTCCATCCCTATTGGCATGCCACACAAAATGAAAATCAAAACTCTTAAATTCTAGGAAACCCTAACTCAGGACAGACTGAGGGTCCCAATCCTATAGTAATAAACCCAAAATATACCCACCTCATATCGGATACTTTCCAGTACATCCACTACCAATGCAAGAATCATTCTCAGAAAGTTCTCTCAATATATCAGGTCCATATGACTCGTGTATATAAAAAGGGGTGAGCCAACTGATTCCAACCATGTTTCAAATCACATGTATATAAATATATGTAATAATAACCAACAACAAGCACAACCCCGAGCCAGTCCATGGACCAATATTATTCCATAAAATAAATTGAACACTAAGAGTCCAACCTGACACACTCTGATAATAGATCACTAGGATTTCATAGCAAGGACATACCGTCCATTACGTACACATTCTAGGCATGAGAAATATTAAAAAGAGTTTTTCATAATTAAACATTTTTAACATCATCACGAAGATGCCAAATGGGTCTTTAATCATTTTTCATAAACCAACATTTATCACTAATACAAAAAAAAGATTTTCTAAAAAGGTGAAATCACACCATTTCCACTTCAAAACCTTTATAAATTCTAACCAAAATATTCAGAATACATATCCAAGCCACAAACATTTTCATAAAAATGACAAACAACTATTTATCGGCAACACGTGCTAAAAAACCATAAAACTCAATACACATTTGTTTATAAATTCAAAACCACTTTGGAAAGCTATAAGAGGACCCCAAAATAGCATTTATCATGCTACCAATACTTTAATAAATTCAAAAAAAATGATATATCACACATATCACATAAATTCCAATTGGGTACCTTTTAAGAAAATAGGAATGCACTTTTAAGCGAAACAATTCCAATAAACAATAAAGAAGGTATAAACGCCAATTTTTCATGACAAATATCCATTTAAAATAATACACCACATTTTACATATTGAAAACTAGGTGAAGAAGCTAGCAGAATATTTAAACATGCACTTAGTGTGTACATTTTAACCACAACAAAACAATTTTCATGAAATAAGGCATAAGCTACCATTATTGCACAGTAAATAATTAAAACAAAGGGTGAAAAATTACTTTTAACATATATATATAGTTAAAATAGAAATTAATATGTAAAACATAAATCATAAAGTCAAGAGAAATGGGATCCTACATCAAGTCCACGATGTGATGATAACGCAAACTTGAATTCACTCCGTGGGGGCTACAAAACCCCCAAACCTATGAAGAACAACCCTAAACAATCCGAAAATTCATAGAAATCAAGAAAAAAAGGCTACCTAAGATTTACAGGGGTGCTGGTCAGAGAGAATTCATCCAAGGTGTTTAGTTGGAGGAAAAACGTCGCCAGCAGGGGCGCTGGCCCGAGCCGGACTAAATGACACTGGTAGGGAGTGCGCTGGCCAGAGGAGGGTCACATGAATGGTGTAACACCCAAAGTTATTATGGACCATTTTTTTTAATAAATTAAAATTTTCATTTATATCTTACAAAGCATTGAGTCAATCATTCCTTTCATACTAAACCAACTTGTCGAATATTACACGCAACACCGAGTTGGCGTACGATACACCCAACACTGAGTATAGATTTTGTTCAATGTATAAAAGAAATATTTTTGATTATTTTATACGCAACACCAAATTAATATTTCATGACACGCAACACCGACTTGGCTTTCATTACATGGAATAGAGACCATCCTCGATAGCTTGCGTTGTATGCAATATAGAGTTTCACTAAACAACGATATAGTAATAAAATATTATTATTTAATGTGATATAAACTAGACCTTATGAGTATTTTAAGCAAAATTTTATATTTTATATAACATTATAATTCATCTTATTTATTTTCTATACATGATATAAGAACAAATTCATTTTTAGATAAAAGAAGTATTTTTTTTAAATGCAGTTTTGCCAACTTTTGATGCCACACCCATTTCAAATATATTTCTTAACACCTTTATATTTTATATTTGACAAAATAAACTTCTTATTTGGAATTGGGGTATCAAAATTTACTTTGGTGGAATTTTTGATATTTTTCTGATGAAATTCATATTTTAATGAACAGTGAAAAAATACTCCATTTTAATTCTAAACCGACTTTTCGTCTATATTATTTATATAGTTAGATTATATTTTAAATTTATTTTAAAGTTTAATTGTATTATTTCTTTATCATTTAATAAAATTTTGGTGATTTTAAGTAATTTTACATTTAAATTGGACATAAACACATGTCAATCATTTGATTATTTTTACTTCCAAAAACCCCGCTTTGTGGTTTTGACAATGGGAATTATTTTTAAATTAATTTATGCCAATTATATTTTTTGATTTTATACAAATAAGTTCCATATTTGTAATATGTCCAAAAAAATTAAATATGTACATTTTCTTTTTGATCATTATGAATAGTAACTTCAGTAATTTTTTTTATTTACAACTATTGATGGGTAAATCATGCAAATATGGGAAAAAATAATATTATAATAATATAAATATACCCTAACACATGCCCTAATTCTATTGGATAATATATGGCCGACAATGAGAATACTTGGGTAGATTTTAGGACCCCATGGATCCACTTAGTTGTGACAATGACCTCTTATAATGGTTTATTCAAGTAAAGAGAAATACGACACAAACAAGTATCTTTTACTAAAAAAGTTGTAATATAGGGTTACATAAATAATATATTTGACTATAAATATTATTTATTAATATACGAATATTTATTAAATCATGTTATTTTATTTATAATTTTTATAAATTAAATAAATATATTTATTTATTACACAATGATGATGCAGTGATTACCTTATTAATGAAAGATTCCAATAAATGATATTATAAATATTAAAATAAATGTAATTTTAACATTATAATTCGATTAAATAATTTTATTTAATATTTTAACCTGTTATATTTGAGTTAATTTTGTTTTTTTGAATGAATAATGTTGTTACAACTTTAAAAAAAGTACTAAATAGTGTCAAAATAGGCATAAATGAGTTTTTAAAACAAATACTATTTTATTAAATTATATAATAGTCCTAAAAATATAATATTTCTAGAAATTACATATATAATGTTAACAATGTCATTAATGATCCAATTTTTGTTATCTTGGAATTTTATAGAAACTATAGTAACCATTTATTATGAAAATACAAGAAGACATGGTAAGATTTAATGTTTTTAACTAATGGTTAAAGCTAAACGAAAAGGTTACTTTTGTTACCTAAATTTGTATAAATACTATATTTTGAGATGATTTGGACCCATACTCATATTATAATCAAAATATATTACTTTTAAACTATTATAATACTAAAATAAATCTATAATAAAATATTTTTTTAATACTTTCCTAAAGTCCCCCTCACCTCTCCAATAAAAGGGAACTTCTACTTCTCTTTTAATCACACATCTAAAGACATTTATTAAGCAAAAAACTACCCATTTTCTCTAAAAACATTCCTAAATTATTCATAAAGGCAAAAAATTTTCCATAAATATATTCTATATATACCTTTTGTGAAAATCAAAAGGAGATACTCGAAAACGAGGTGATTGTTTTATCACCTCTTTCAAAATTATTTTCTTTTTATGCTCCCTATTCTTATGTTTTTTCCATAATAAATTAATAAATAAGGTAAATTATACATGATTATATGTTATTATAATTTTGTTATAACCTTTCACATCTTTTTATACTTCCTATGAAAAACAATATCACCATTTGTGTGTACGTTCAACTTATCGTCTCCACATCGTGGTGTAATTCTTCACTCAAATATACTTAATTTAGATGGGTATAATAATGTGTATAATGGATTTTAATAATTCATATAGCATGATAATGATTTTTTATAATTAATATACCATCCAATTCCATACCATTTAACCATTAAGTGAATGATATCGTCGCTTGTGCGTACGTTCGGCTTACCGTCTCCACGACACAATTAGATTCATTCTCCACGTTAACCATTCAAGAAGGATTATAAATTATATATAATAAATAATCATTAAATGAATGGAATAATAATTCTACAATATTTATGTGTATATATATTATATATATTTCATTTACTTGTTTTCATTCGATTGAATAAGGAATCAAAAACAGCGTTCTTGCGTACGTTCGGCCTAACGTCTCCATGAACTGTGTTTTCCATTTCATTTATCTATTTATCATATATATTTATGTACATAATGTTCATGATATATAAATCATGTTTTACATTATATAATTAAATAAATCATTATCAAATTAATAATATCAACAATAAAAAGTCAAAACACATACGATAAATAAAATCATCTTTACCCAAAACATTGCTTTAACATGAAATGGATATAGAAATGGGTAATATAAATTCATAAGTGAATCATATATGATATCATAAAAATTATAAAACTTATATTACCATTTAATAATATTTTTAAACCCACTATACAGTATATTCATACACATACCAATTAAATCGAACATAAGGTTGGAGATAATTTCGCAATCTCATTATTATCTGAGATTATTTATATGTAAGTATTTACTCAGGTATTTTTATCAACCACATACATGTTTCCTAAATATATAAAATTATTTATATTATTATAATATTTTTAAAATTCAATTATACCCATTTTTTAATTTTTATTAAATGTTATGGATGGAATCTTTCTTTCATTTTTCAAACGAGAGACTTTTTGACTTTTCTCATAAGAGTACGAGAAGAAAGTTTTTTTAACATATAAGAAATGAATGGATTTTTATATCTTAATAATTCCTTAAATCCATGAAACATCCTCTAAAATTTTGAAAAAAATTTCAACTAAATTCTTTCCTTTTAAAATTTCATGGCACATTAAGAAAAGAATACTTTTTTAAGGTGAAATGATATTTTCTTCAATAATTCACTTCATGTGTTTTATCAAAATTATTTTACATCTTATATAATGCTCTTTAAATAGGGTTATTTTTATATCCCTATTATTAATATGATTTTATTGTGTTAATGATATAATGGTATTTTATATGTATTATGTTATGATGGAATGATGTTTAAGAAACTCATTTTATTTCTTGGGTTATGCTATGATTAATGATTTATGTGTTTGTGGCACATGTAAGAATGATTTCATTATTAGATGTCTAGGACATATTTCTCCCTTCAATGCATTGGGTAATGATTTATATATCATGATATAGACATTATTGGAATGGAAAGTAAATCTGGTTTAGTAATACAGGGCTTTAACAACATGTAAACCAGGTTCTGTAATACATGACTGAAACTGAATGTAAACCCAATTCAGTAATGAACTTTATCCAATATGATGGTCCTAAAAGAAATACCTTGGATACTATGGAAATCATATTTTGTGATTATTTTTTTCATAGTTTCATGTTTTATTTGAAATCTATGTAATCATGATTAATGTTCCTTTATGATTTATGCCTTATGTACTACAAAGATTTATTTCATAACTCATGATTTTGATATTCAAAAGATAAGTTCATGTTTGAACATTATTATGTTTATGTTTTGTATGATGTTTTATATAATTACCCTTACTGAGCATTTGAACTCACACTTTTCATATGTTTTTTTCCTTAGGATATAAATAATGTTTTTCGGTATGAAAACTAATGGGAATTACCTTTATATTAGATGTTGATGATATTCCACCAATCTAAAAGAATGTGTTCCATGTTTCCAAAGACACTAAAATAATATAGTCTTCGGGAATATATTTGTGTAATGTATAAAGTATTCTACAGAAGAAATGTAATGTCTATGTAGGTTATGTTGGGTTCTCTAGAGTTGGTGTTTCGTGCTGAGCAGAAGGGGGCACAGCACTGGTGTGCCAAACCGAGAAGAAGGGGGCAACACCGGGACCTCATGTTGTGATGAGAAGGAGGCGGTGCTGCTTTGGTGGTTGGTTGGAGGTCACCATTACTAGAGGAGGTTATCTGGGGTTGTGTGCGTGCTGTACAGGGGGTCACCATGATTAGAGGAGGCCAGTCAGGTTGTGCTTTCATTGGGCATAAGGTGCATAGGGGGGTGGTGGTGGCACGCAGCAAATGGGAGGGGGTGTGCAAGGGGGTGTGCCGATAGGGAAAGAGGAGGAGGGAGGGAGTTTATAAGAGATGGGGGAGGAGAGAGGGAAGGGATAAACCCTTCAATATTTTAAAACTACCATGAAAAACAACCATAATACCAAAACATAATTAATAATATTATTATTCTACAATAATAATATTATTATAATAATATAAATAATAATATAGCGATAATAATAAATATAATATACCAATAATAATAATATAACAATTTTATGAATTTTAACAACTATAATAATTTTAACAATTTTGAAAACCATACTTTCAATAATATATATTTAATAAACGTAATAATAATAATAATATCATTATTATTATTAATGATATAATAATAATAATATCATTATTATTATTAATGATGTAATAATAATAAAATAATTTTAAAGTTTGTTTCATTGTTAATAATTATGATATAAAGAATAATTATTAATAAAAGTATTCATAACTTTAAATGATAATAATTATAGTAATATTCTAATTTTTTGTACAGATTTCAATTGTTATTTTTATTTTTTGAAAATGGGAAAGCCGCCTAGTTGCCTGGGTGGAGCTGTAAAGTTTCTAAACCATGCATTGGCCATGCACGAAATTCCACCAAGCCCAAAACACGCATTTTATAAAAAAAATCAAAATTTTAATCTAGGACTCAAATCGAACCCAAAAACAATTATACAAGTTAAAGAAAAAAATAAAATAGATTAATTATAAGGGTCTGGGTGTGACAATTATATCCACCATAATGCCTTCTGCACCCATAAATCCACAACACTTTATAGTATATTGATCAACACCTAAGTGTTTCACATCAACATGATCCTTCCTCTCAGTCTGAGGAAATTTCGCCGACTACCAATGGAAGTTAACCCCATTATCTGAGATAGATCACCAACAAAGGGTAGGCCTAAACTGACTCCCCACCATTATAACTCAATTTACATATGATAACGTCTTAAAGGAAAACCCAATGAGACCTTCGGTGGGTTACCCCCACCATTAAGAACCAACTAAAATGACTAAATGGAAATTCAACTTGAACCACAATCCGAGCATTTCCCAAGATAAAAGGAACAAAACATGAACATTTAAACCACTCACTCCCATACAGTGGGTACAAGAGCTTAACCAAAACCTCCCACATAGATCAAAAACCCTCACCACATGGGCTGGGAGGGAAGTAGCCCAATGATTGGACCATAAAACCACAACCGACAACCACCCACCACTTTTCACCTAAGGATGAATAAAATCCAAGAACGCTCCTAATTCACATGGGCGGCCCACACAAGGTCACATAATGGGAACCTGCCTCTAAGAAAGCCTAACCAAAGATACTATGTGTGGTGTAAGTATACCACACACTTTGTGACAAGTGGAAATTTACGACGATGGACAGACCACAACCGAAATTCTAGAACTGTCTCACCACGATGATATAGGCACAATCATAACCAAACTTATTAAACCCTCGGGCTTCTGGACTATGTACCAGATTAAATCTATGTTATTTTGGATAGAGCTATGACGGATGAAGTATATCTTTTCCCACAATCAGGTTTTGATAATCCAAATAACAAATATACATCAGTTTATTAGAAAAAATAAAGGAATGAATTATTAAAAGAGAACCATACTGGAATTGAAAATAGATGTTCCTCAAAATCCCCATGACATTCACATACACTTTAAAACCCAAAACACCTTTAGTAAAACGAAAACAATAAGAAATTACTCTCCCTAGAAAGAAATTTACACAAGAAATTATAAATAAAAACCCAACAACACATCACTTCTGAGAATTTCCTCCATGACGCATTCTAGCGACGCCCTGATAGAATTACCAAAAGTGACCCAAGTAACCAAAATCCTATTAGGGCATCGAAGAATTTTTACATGACGGATTTTTGTGACCTATATTTCCACACTGATAACACATGACGATCTCTCACTTCAAATATCTTGATAAAAGATCTCTTGGACTTTTGATTCCACAACTTTCACCATACAATTTCAATTGCATCCTCCTCTCGTTGTCATAATTCTTCCCCCTGATCTTAGGGATTGAAGGAGTGAGGAATACCTTGTGCATTAATCCATCATGGATTCAACATGAAAATATTCCCCAAAACATCGGCAAACAAAATTATGTTGAGTTCTGACACCATCAACTACAGGTTGGGGCAAAGTCCCACCTAAAAACGTCGAGCCTTCATGGAGTGATCTAGTGTATAACATAAATCATAAGGGACTAGATCCAAAAAACAATAGAAATAATCTAACACTAATCCATCACCCAAATTCAAACAACACATCTTCATCCCCTTCATCACCCTTTCTCTCTCATAGAAATACTAAAGAATGAACGAAGCCTTTAAGAACTCCCAGTAAGAGCTTCATAAGGCTTGTTCTATGATACTGACTTCCACCACATCCATGGTGAACCTTTATGAATGAATGTTTCAAACATAACCTTCAGAAACATGGAAAACTCAATGATGTTAAAGTCCCTTTCGATCTTTCGCATCCACTCCTCCTCTACGGAAGGATATGCTTGACCATAAAATAGTGGTGGATTCAACTTCTCGAACTCAAGAATAAAATTTTCAGGTTGATCAACCACACTATGATCACCCATCAATGCACCATGGGGATAATCGCTAGACATGAAAATATTAAGAACCAGATCAAATTCAACTCAACAATAAAAATCTTCAATATCAAACACTGCATAAGAAACTATATTTAAACCAAATAAAGAAAAACTTTATTATCAAAAAATATCCCCTTTTTGAAATGCACAATACACTTTCCTAAAAACACCAACAATTAAAAACCAATTTTTCTGATTCCAGCACATTTTATATATCAAAAAATACCCAAATCAAATCAAAATGGGAACGAGTTTCCATGGGTGACTTGACCAAATGGTTTGTGGCCATATGCTAAACATGCCACCGACATGAAAGCCTTCTAAGACCATGCCCCTGGCTCCACATGGTTTCCTAGGACATGAAATTTCAAGGGCACTATTATCCCAACTCCCCTTGTCATATCCCAATCACCAAATAATACCTAAAGTCCATGATAATAATAAAACCATACTTCCCTTGGAAACCTGAGGATTGGAATGAGCAAGAGTTCGCGACGCTCTTCCTGCACCCACTGCTCAAGTCCTGACAATCCTACTCAATCTAAATTTAAATCCCAAAATAAAAATGGCTCTCTAAAGGTATGGTTTTCTAAGATCCAACCTCCCTCTAATATCATATTTTCACAAAAAAACCGGGTCGACCCTAAAACAGTCTCCTGAGCCGGTCTGCAGCAAGGTCTGAAGGGCGTTCCTTATCCCCACGGATGAGAAACTAGTGTTGGGCATCATAAGAGTAGACAAGGGAGTTATTTCACCCAAAGATAAACAAGTAAACAAACAAAGGGATGGTATGGACAACCTAGTATACATTTACATAAAACTGAGTTGAACATCATTTATACAAGAAACTGAAAATACAAATGGACAAAAAACTCAACCAACTAAACCAGAAAACCACCTGACTCAATGTGACCTAGCTGGTCACTCTACAACACAACGATAAAACAACACTCAAGGTGATTTAAAATGAGATTAAAACTATACAAGGTCTAAAAATGGAAAAGAAATATATTCATGAGTATCAAAACATAGTAGGCTATCTCGATAATTTATTCCCAATGAACTCCCTTTAAAATAAAAGAAACATCAATTTCTAGTTTGAAATGTAATATAAAAAAGTATTTTTTTTCTATATGTTACTCAAAAATAAAGTATGATTCATTTCCCTTATGCATATTACAAATCCCAAGTCCTTTTATTTGTGAAACATTATAATTTTCAAGAGGAAATTGATGTTTATGTTTTCAATCTAATCAAAAAGGATAAAACGCTTTTATTTTAAAACAGTTTTGATAAGACACATTAAAACCACACATTACTTTCTAGTAAATAAAATACACATGAAACCACTAAAGTAGTTACAAAATATGGTAAATAAAAATAAAATATACATACACGTATCAGATTTAATCCTACATGCACTAATAATGGGTAGACATAGGTGAACCTTGGAGATAAGGAAAAAACAAGAACATACTAATATAAGATACTTAATCCCCATTTGCATGCCATAGATGATGAAAATCAAAACACCCAAATGGCTGGACACTCTAACATAGGAAAGACCAAGGGGCCCAATCCCATAGTAATAAACCCAAAATACATCCACCTACTATGGGATATTGGTTAGTCCATCCACTAACTATGTAAAAATATTTCTCAGAAATTTATCTCAATATGTAAAGTTACGATATATCATGTATATAAAAATGGTAGATCCAAATGATTCTAACCAAGAATCCAATAACATGTATATATATATTAATAACCAACAATAGGAACCACCGCGAGCCACTCAAATTACCGATCTCATGCCATAAAATAAAAATAAAACTAAGATTCCAACCTGAGGAAATCTGATAATGGATAACAAGGATTCCAAAGTAAGGACATCCCATCAATTACCTATACATTCTAGGAATGAGAAATATCAAAATGAGCTTTTCATAATTAAATGTTTTAAATATTTTCACATAGATTCCAAATGGCCCATTAATCATTTTTATAAACCAACATTTATCAGTAATACAAAATCCACATTTTCTAAAAAGGTGAAAACACGCATTTTAAATATAAAAACTTTTATAAATCCCACCAAAATGTTCAGATTACATATACAAGGCTCAAACATTTTTATAAAAATGTTGAACGACAATTTATTAGCAACATTAGTGGAAACACATTAATTCAAATACCCATTTATTTGTAAAACCAAAAACACTTTGGAAAATTAGAAAAGGATCCCAAAATATCATTTCAAATGCTTCTTATACTTTAATAAATTCAAACAAAACATTTTATACCACACTTAGCACAAAAATTCCAATTGGGAACTTTTTCAGAAAATAGGCATGCACTTTTTAACAAAACAATTCCAATTAACATGCAACAAGGCATAAAACCCCAATTTTCATACCATAAATCCATTTAAAATAATAAACCACATTTTACATATTGAAAACTAGGTGAAAAATCTAACATAACATTAAGACAAACACTTAGTGGGCACATTTCTCCAAAACAACACAATTTTTACAAAACAAGTCATAAACTACCCTTCCTGCACACTAAATATTTAAAGTAAAGGGTAAAAAACAACACTTAGAATATATATATAGTTCCAACAACAATAAAGTGGTGAAACTTAAATTTTAAAGGAAAGAACAATTAGAACCTACCTCAAGTTCATGGGGCGATGATAACGCAACCCGATATTCACTCTGTGAGGGTTTCAAAACCCCCAAACCTATGAAGAACAACCCTAAAATATCAAAACCTCCATAGAAATGATGAAAAATAAAAAAAATTACTCGAGGTTTGAAGGGTTGATGGTTGGAGCGGAGTCAACCAAGGGGTTCAACCGAAGGAAACACATCGTCGGTAGGGCGTTGGCCGAAGCAAGATCCGATGGCACTAGTAGGAAGTGTGCCGAATAGAGGAAGGTTATCTAGATAGTGTGAAACACCGAGAAAAAGGGGTGGCACTGCTGGTGTGTTGCGGTGAGCAGAAGGTTGGGGCGGACCGCCATGCCGGGGGGAGAAGGAGGTGGCACTGGTCTGCTGGCTGGGTGGAGGTCGCTGTGACCAGAGGTGGTCGGTCGGGGCTATTTGTGTGCTGGGAAGGTGGTGACCATGATCGGAGGAGGCCGTATGGGGTTGTCAGCACACCGAGAAAGAGGTTTCTAGAAGTATGGAGGTGCACATGGGGGTGGTGGTGCTATGATGAAAATGGGGGGGAGCATACAGGGGGTGCGCCTCTAGGGAAAGAGGAAGAGGGAGGGAGCATTGGAGAGATGGAGGAGGAGAGAGGGAAGGCATAATCCCTAAAAAAATAAAACAACCTAAAAAACCATAATACCATAACATAATTAATACTTATATTAGTCTACAATAACAATAAAATTATAAAAATATTAATAATAGTATAGAAAAAATAATAAGAATAGTATACCAATAATAATAATATAAAAACATTAACAATTTTAACAATTTTAATAATATTAATAGTTTTGATAACTAAACTAAAAATTATAATTTTTTTATTAAAATTAGTAATATTATTATTATTATTATTATTATTATTATTATTAATGTTATAGTAATAATAAATATAATTTTAATGTTTATTCCCTTGTTAATAATTTTAATATAAACAACAATTTTTAATAACATTATTCTTAATATTTAATAATAATAATAATAAACTAATTTTTATTACTCATTTATTTTAATTTTTTGAAAAAGTGTATGTTTCACAGTTTCCTGGGCGAAGCCACAGAGTTTTTGAACCATGCACAACCCATATTCTAGATGTCTCCAAGCCCAAAACAGACATTATTTCAACAAAATTCAAAAATTTAGTCAGCTACTCAACCCGGACCCCAACAAAATTATACAAGGCCCAGAAAATATAAAAATAGAAAAATTATATGGGTTGGGGTGTGACAATATATCATCTAAGGTAATGTAATAGATTTTCCATGATAGTTTATAAATTTAAAATTTCATTTCATGTTGATTTTAGTTATGATCCATGATGATGAAATAGATGATGATCATGTTTTAGTGATTCTTAACGAATGAAAGGTGTTTTCTTAATAAATGACATAAATACTGATATAATCTTACCAAATAAAAAAATTATTACATAATTATATATTATTACACTAGTAAATGAATTCTCATAGTCATACGTGATGTAAATTCATATTTTTGTTTTATTGGGTGGTTAAACAGACCTAAACATGAATATACACCGATTCAATGAATGATATGAGGTGGTTTAGTTATAAAATAATTATACCAGAAGCATAATGATCTTATTTACATATTATTAGTGTCAAATATTATAAATTTAAATAATAATAAGAATATGTAATGGATATTGAAACTTTTCATAATTTGAATAAAATATTATCCACTTAGAATACTTATATTAAATGATTAAATTAATGATGATTATTTGTTCATCGTATCATTATTAGGTTCTCTAATTTGTCATACCAAAATTTTAATGATATTATAAACATCATATGTATCCTTTAATACATTCCTTATATCAAACCTTATGAGGTGTTAAAGTAATACAACGAGATAGTCCACATAATTCACAAACAACAAAACTGAATCACACCTTGAAATTACTTGATTAAAATAAATGAGAAAATATATTTTTTATAATAATATTACATTTTAATTAGTTATAAAAATGTTTTTTATATTTTTTCTAAGTTTAAATAATATTTTAACATGAATAAATTTATCCCTCAAATTCATATTTGATTACATAAAATAATTTTAAATTTTCTAGGTTATGCTTAAATAGTATTAAAATCAGGGAAATTATAATTTCTCTAAATCCAGTATTTTTTAACTAGAAATTAACATTTTTAAAAAATTCTCAAAAATTCATACTAATTAAATTTTTTTATGATTAATTAAAAAATAGATTTCATTTTTATTAATTTCAAATTATAAAACTTATAAATTCAGTTTTTTAATAAAATCCAAAAAAACAATGAAACACATTTTTTATCATAAAATGAAATTTTAAAATATTAAATAAAATTATTAACATTTTATATGTTCTAAAATATGTTATTAATAAGTCTAATTTCATATTCCATGACCTTAAGATCAATAGTGGAACATATTGAGACTTAAGGTTAGGGTTTTTCACCCGAACCTCCATTTTCATTCGGGTTACTTTTATTGTCCACTTACCTCAATAAATTTCTTATGTATTATTTTTTACTCCTCATAAATTCTATTTGAGTGTTCCATATATTCTTACCAACTATAATCCTTCCTTATTTTATGTAGGTTGAGATGTTGTAAATGGAACATTCAAAATTATTTCTGAAATACAAGCCAAGTTCAAGGGAATTTCTCAAATTCTTACCTATTTTAAAGCTGACTCTATAATCTATTTTTGGAAACCATTACCTTTAATAAAACCTAATTTTATTATGAAACTACTATCTTACTTCATTTCTTTTTTAAGAATAATACTTTTCTAAAATAACTCTTCTTTTCAAAATAAATTAGCATTTATCTCAAGAATTTATCAATGATATTATAAGATTATAATTTTCGGTTTCAATAATCTTGTTGATTCTTATGTGTTATTAGGATTATTCTTTTCTGAAATATTATATCATATTTAATTGTATGGTTAATGACTAGTTTTATTATGTATGTTCTATCCTACAACCATTCACTATTGTACTCTGAATGGTTAGTGTTTAGGCTTAATGTTCGAGGAAAGTTATTTACATTTCATATGTCAGTTTCAATATGAATGTATATATTGTTTATGTTTATTCATACTTATATGAGGAATTTATTGGACTTATTATGTGATTGGTGGGTCCCTCTATAGCCCCTCGATTCATCAGTATGTCTCATGAGACAAATAGACGTGGATTGGCCAAGGCCTTGCCGATTTTGGGATATGGTTTTGGTCGAGGCCTTAATCAATTTTAGAAATCTTGGTTGAGTACATGAGGAAGGTTTCATAATGTCTAGAATATGCACTTACCACATTATGGAGCTATTAGTTGAAAGTTCATGTGGTGATTCGACTAGTAGAATACCCATGATTATGTTGTATTATGTTATTATTTACTAAGAAAATATTCCTTCCATGATATGTTCAGTTTATTATTTGTAAGGTCATGTTTTTATTTTATTCAACATTCCTAATGTTGATGTTTATAATATATTTCACTATATTTCATACTCTTTTTGAGTTTTTAGCTATACCCTTTCTTATGCTTCATTTTCCCAGGATATGAATAAGTAAGTTATGACTTACTTGTAGGCATAGTCAACAAGTCATAGAAGTTTTCAATAGAATAAATTAGTGTTGTGTTTCCTTTCATGGTGTAATTTTGAACATATATATGTATATTGTTTCCAAAATCTACTAAAATAACTTTTCCTTCAGGATGCATATTCCTTGTTTATATGCCAACGTAATAAAATAAGGCACCAGCTCTAGGAAACTGCGGTCAGGTCCTTACAGTTCGTATAAGAGAAATATTAGTAGAAAACGTGAAAACTAGATTTAGAAAACATAGATTATGGAACAAATCCCTAACATAGTATTTGAAGATTTGCATACAATTACATCCTATTATTTTGGTAAGTAATAGATTATGTGGATCTATCTAGAAAATACATTCTTGTTTGCATACTAAAAGGAGAAGTGGTTCTCGCACAAATATACCTAGGAGTGAAAACTCTAATAAGGAGTTTCGAGCTTGAAATGAGGTATCGTGTTACACAACAACATGCCTTACTACGCTCGTGGTTTGACACACATGGGGGATATTATTAGGATAATTCATATTTTTGTTAAAGTCCATTATGAAGGATTTAAATGAAAATTCTACTCAAAAAAACCATGTTTGTGATTATGGGTATGCATTCATAGGATTTCAATGTATGCTAAGTATTTTTATAAGTTAATATTATACATTATAGGGATATGGGACATTATGCTAGTGATTGTCCAAATCTTCAAAAACACATGCCACAGAAAAGGACATGGGAGAAGATGCCAGCTTATGCGATCACAACTGCTGATATTGAAGTTCATAATGATGTGGTGGCAGGTACTTTAATCATTTACTCAAACATAGCCAACGATTTATTTCATTCTGGATCATCTCATTTTTTCATATCTTCCCAGTTTTCCAAGAAAATTATATATTTCCATTTTGATTTAATAAGGGAGTTGTCGGTCACAACTCTTAAGGGAATTTCATTGCAATAATTTTGTGTCAGGAAGTCCCCATTATAGCATATAAACGTGCTTTATTTGATGATTTTATTTTCATAAAACATATTGAATTTGATATAATCTTTGGTATACATTATATTTTAAACCATTTTCTAAAACATTATTGCAAGAATAAGGATATTACAATTTTTTGAGGATGATGTGGAATCCGTTATCTTTACGGAATAAGCATAACCATATGATTACCATCTAGATCCACCCCCAATTTCTCTACAGAATACAATTATTGTGGTGGAAGGGAATACAATAATTATGGGTGGGGAGAAAAATTCATAGATATAGGACATACAGATTGTGCAATAATATTTTGATGTGTTTCTAGATGACTTACATGGACATCCTCCAGAGTGGGAGATTGAGTTTTCCATTGACTTAATTCCTGGTTCAAGGCCCATATCAAAGACACCTTATAGAATGGAAACTATGGAATTAGTGTAACTGAAGAAACAATAAGAGGAATAGAGTGATAAAGGATTTATTTTCCCTAGTGTTTCTCCATGGGGATCCCCTGTTCTTTTTTTTAAGAATAAAGATAGATCCATGTGGTTTTGCATTGGCTATAGAGAGATCAATTATATAACAATAAAGAACAAGTACCCCCTAACTTTAATTGATTATTTATTTGATAAACTTAATGGATCCCAATATTTTTAAATTATTGATCTTTGATGTGGATATCATCAGTTGCTTGTGAGGGAGGAATACATTCCCAAAATAGCATTTCATTCCAGGTATAGTCATTAAGAGTTTACAGTATTGCTGTTTGGGCTGACTGATGCACCCTTTGTTTTCATGGATCTAATGAATAGAATTTTCAAGGAATATCATGATGCTATTTTGGTGGTATTTATTGATGATATCTTTGTATACTCAAAATGCTATGAAGATCATAAAATTCAAATGCGCACTTTTCAAAAGTCTCTTAGAAGAAATTAAATTTATGGGAGGTTCGATAAGTGTGAATTTTTTATTCAATTAGATTCCTTTCAGGGACACATTTTCTCTAAATATTGAATATTTATTGGTCCTACAAAGATAAATCTGTGAAAGAATGGCATACTCCAATGAACATAACTGAGGTACGTAGTTTTATTTGTTTAGCAAGTTATTATAATAATTTCATTCAGAACATCGCCTATTTATCCAATCCAATGACCAATCTTATATGTAAAGGGGTTAAGTTCATATGCACAAAAGAATGTGAGGACTATTTTGGAGAATTGAATATGAGATTACTGAATGCTCCAATCCTAACCCTATCATTGGGGAATGATGGGATTGTGATCTATAGAGATGCATCAAAGAAAGTACTTGGTTGTGACCTTATGTAGAATGATAGATTTATTTCATATGAATCAAGTCAGTTACAAATTCATGAAAAAAAACATTCCCACTCATGATATTGAGTTAGAAGCCTAATCTTCACTCTAAAGATATGGAGACATTATTTGTGTGGTAAAAAATGTGAGATATATACGGATCACTAGAGTTTGAAGTAAATCTTCTCACAAAAAGAACTCAATATGAGGCAAAAGAGATGGCTAAAACTACTCCAAGATTATGGTTGTACCATAAACTACCACCCAAGAAATGAAAACTAGTTATATGATGCATGGAGTAAGAAGGATCATGGATTTGTCAACAAAATGAGGATTGACAAGGATCCTTTGTAAATGGATCTAGTAAGGATGGGCATGGGAATTATCAAATAACATGAAAAATCGTTACTTTTTCATTTGGTTTCCCAACCATCTATATTAGAAATAATTAAAGCTTCTCACCCTAATGACGATAACCTTCAAAAGAATATTAATGTTGTAAAATATGGGATGATGGATAACTTTGTGGGTGAAGATGGTGTTCTAAAATATGGGAAGAGGCTCTGTTCTTTAGCTATAGCTGAGATAAAAAAGGAGTTAATGGATGATTCATATAGTTTGAATTTCATTATAAATGCTAGAAGCACAAAAATGTATAGATATTTTAAGGAACATTTATGGTGGGACATCATGAAGAGGGATATTTCTGATTATGTATCAAGATGTTTAGTTTGTCAATAAGTGAAGGCTGAAAGGAAATATCCAAAAAGATTCATGCATCCTCTACCTATTCCAATTTGGAAATGGGATGAAATAACCATGTATTTCGCCATAGGATTACCGAAAACTCCAAGGAAGAATGATTAGATATGGGTATTTGTGGATCAACTTATAAAATCTGCACATTTCCTCACTTTAAGGGATGTTATTCCACTGGATCACCTTGCAAGACTATATATCAATGAAGTTTTGAAACTTCATGGAGCACCTCTCTCAATTGTGTTTTATCATGACCCATGCTTTACATAAAAATTCGGAAAAAGTATTCAGAATGCTTTGGATATCGAACTTCTATTGAGTACTGCTTATCACCCAAAAACTGATGAGAAATAAAAAAGGACGATCAAAACCTTAGAGAAAATGAGCAGATCATGTTCACTTGAATTCCAATGTATGTGGGATCAATACATACCTTTTGTACAGTTTTCCTAAAATAATAGTTTCCATTCAAGTATAAAAATGGTACTATATAAAGCATTGTATGGAATGAGATGTCATACACCAACTTGTTTGGGTGAAGTTAGTGAAAGGAAGCTTGTCGGTCCTGAGCTTGTGGAGGAAACAATAGGAAAGGTAAATGCTATTCAAGGTCATATCCATTTATCTCAAAGAAGACAATAGATCTATGCCAATAATTGAATGAAGGATCAGGAATTTCAAGTGGGGTATCACATTTTCTTGAACGTATCTCCATGGAAGGGCGTTAAAAGATTTAGAAGGAAAGGGAAACGATGTCCTAGGTACATAGGCCATTTTTAAATTTTGGAGAGAATTGGATTTGTTGCATATCGTTTGGCTATGCGGCCAAGCTTGTCCAAATTACACAATGTGTTCCATGTATCATTTCTAAGAAAGTACATACCATACCCAATTATTTTTCTCACTTTTGTAGGTATAGATTTTGAACATGACTTATCGTATGATGAACAGCCTATCCAAATTATGGAGACTAAATAATAGGTTTCAAGGAATCATACAACTTTTCTTGTGATGATAATTTGGATAAATCATAAAATCAAAGAGGCAACATGGTAGCGTGAGGATCTTATGAGGAAGACCTACCCAAATCTTTTTGTGAGGTAACATTCTATGAATTTCAATGATGCATTTTTTGAATGGAGGATAAAATGTACCACCCCAAGGTTTTGAAAAAAAAATATCGAATGCATGAAAAAATAAATCCCTACAATACAACACATTTTATAATCTAGCTATTAAACACAATCTTTCCTCTAATATGTTTTGAATTTCAAAAAACGAACATCTAGAGATGTAATCAGTAAGTTATTTGGAGTCTGATAGAACCAACTTGATTTTTGGTGAATAGTAACATACCCTTATAATAGTAATATGAATAGTAATATGACCCTTATGAGTAGTAAATAATGATATTATTATATTTTCATAATTTAATAAGATGATGAGATCTTAATTAAATTTTCAATGTGATATAAAACAAATTATACCTTTAAAATTGTTATTTTTCAAATTAACTATGATTTTATTTTAAAATTAAATTAATAATTTTTTAAAATCATTTTTAAAAAATGGAGTTCATTTATTAATTATAAACATTGAAATTAGTTAGGTTTAAGTTTTAGGGTTTTTAGGAAATTCTTGAATTTTTTATGATTATTGAAATATGGTAAAATACCGTATATAAAAATTATCAGTTAAATACACTATTTATGACATCATGAGTAATTATAGGCCACTTACTTAGAACTCACATTCACGTATTACTATTAGATGTCAAATTAAACAACATTTTTGGTTTTCTTGAGGAAAATACTAAAATAATGAATAAAATATTCAAAATTCACTCCTCTCCTCCAATATAACCCCCCCCCCACTCCCTCTTCTCTTCACTCCTACAAATCTCAGAGATCCTCAAAGATATGTCCAAATATCGTTCCATAGTCATTCAGTACATCCAAGATGATCTTGGAATTTCCAAAATACCAAAACCCATTTCCTTAAATAGATTCTCGTGGTGGTGGATTCGAGAGGTAAATTCACATTTTTTTTCTTTCATTTTCATTTAATGTTCCTATTGTTATCCTATCCTCACCTCCTCTATCCAAATGACCATGATAACTCCAGTATCATCTATATACAGAAATTATATCATGTCAATGGAAGAACCATCATCAATATTCTTAATCTCTCTCTTTTATTTTATAAACAAAATCATTATACGTGAGGTTCCAATTTATAACTTTCATGGAAGAAAAAGTTTCATTCTTCAATTTCTCCTTCATTACTGGTAAAGAACCCATTTTTAAGGTTTAACCAGACTAAAATATATGTATTATATTCTATTTAATATTTAGTAACCAGTATAAGTACATATTATTAAATCATAGGACCAAACCAGTTCCTAATAATCAAAATAATGCAAAACTAATCTTAATGAATGTCATTAATATTTCATCTAATTATTCATCCTCATTCCATGTAAAAAATGGGATAAATTAACATTAGCACCTATGGATGTTATTAAATAATTTTCAAATAAAATTTTGGATATTTAAATCCATTCCAAATGAACTCCATTACTTAAAATAAAGAAAATCGATTATGAAAATCCAGAAAATGAACACTCTAGGATGACGAAATTTATTATTATAACTTATCAATAAGGATATAAATGAACTAAAAAATTATGATCAAGTAAATAAATTTATAATATTTTATTAAATAAATTATTAATATGTCTTATTTCATATTCTAGGACCTTAATTTCAAGACTGGAATGTATTTAGACTTAAGGTAAGGGTTTTTCACCCAAACCTCCATTTTCATTCCGGTTACTTTTTTGTCTACTTACATCAATGAAGCTCTTATGTATTATTTTTTACTCCTTATAAATTATATGTGAGTCTTAGATATATTTTTACCAACCAGAATCCTTCATTATTTTATGGAGGTTTACACGTTTTAAATGGAACTTCAAAAATTATTTCTGAAATACAAGCCCAATTCAATGGAATTTCTCAAATTCTTACCTATTTTAAAGGGAACTCTATAATCTATTTTTAGAAACCATTACATATAATAAAACCATCGTTTTTAATGAAACTACTATCTTATTTCAGTTCTGGTTTTATACAAATAATTTTCCCAAAGAACTCATCTTTTCAAAATAAAAGAGCATTTATCTCAAGAATTACCCAATGATTATATAAGAGTATTTTTTGTCTCTTTCAACACTCTTGTTGATTATTATGTATTATTGTGATTATTATTTTATGATATCATCTACCATATTTAATTATATGGTTTATGACTACTTTTATTATGTATGTTCTATCCTAAAACCATTCACCAATTTACTCTGAATGGTTAATGTTTAGGATTAATGTTCGGGGAAAGTTATTTACATTTCATATGTTTGTTTCAATGTGAAAATATATGTTTTTTTATTTTTTCCCTACTCATATGAGGAATGTATTGGAATTATTATGTGATGAGTGGGTCCTTATATATCCCCTCGATGCATCAATAGGTCTCAGGAAACAAATAGATGTGGACTTGGGCAAGGCATGTCCCATTTTGAGATATGGTTTTGGTCGAGGCCTTAATCATTTTAAGATGTGTTGGCCGAGGACTTGACGGAAGGTTTCATAATGTCTGGAATATGCAATTACCTCATCATAGAGTTATTTTTTGAAATTTCATGTGGTTATTCGTCTAGTAGAATTCCCATGATTGTATTTTATTATGGTATTATTTACACATCTCATATTACTTCCATAATGTTTTCAAGTTTATTATTTATAAAGGAATGTGTGTAAATTATTCACCATGCCTAATGTTTTTGTTTATAATATATTTCTCTTTATTTATTACTCTTAGTTAGAGTTTGAGCTCACCCCTTTCATTTGTTTCATTTTCTGAGGATACGAAGAAGTAAGTTATGAGTGACATACTGGCATAATCTACGGGGAATTGATGTTTTTAATGGATTAAATTAGACTTGTATTTCCTTTAAAGATTTAATTTTGAAAATATATATGTATCTTGTTTCCAAAATCTACCTAACTACTCGGTCCTTTGGGATGAATATTCATTGTTTATATGCCAATGTAATAAAATAAGGCACTGGCTCTGGGCAACTGGGATCGGGTCTTTTCAATTGGTATCATAGGAACTTTTATAAAAAATTTGGAAACTAGATATAGAAATCATAGATTATTGAACAAATCCCTAATATATTATTTGAATATATTAATACAAAAACACATTAGTATTCTGTTAAGAAGTAGATTATGTGGTTATTTCTAAAAAATACTTCTTTTTATGGATACTACAAGTGAATGTGGTTCTGGAACAGATGTGCCTAAGAGTGGAAACTCTAATAAGGAGTTTTGATCTTGAATCGAGGTATCATGGTACACAACAAAATGCCTTACTACGAACATGGTTTGAAACTCTTGGGGGATATGCTTAGGATAATACACATTTTCATTACAAGCAATTTTGAAGGATTTAAATGTAAATTTTACTCAAACAAACCATGTTTTTTATTATGAGTATACATTCATAGGGTTTAAATTTATGATAATTATTTTTATAAGTTAATATTATATATTATGATTCATAACCTAATCATGTGTATGGAATTATCTCTAAATAGTTCCTAGTGGAAGGAATGGAAACCACATGAACACGAGTATCACATATAGGGATTTTCCTCTGATTGAATATAAGGATGTTGGCTTTGGAGTTGCAACTGGAGTAAAGAAACATGTAATTATACAAGAAAAATATACTCATGTTATGAACAATAAACTTACCCAAATGGATCATCCAGATCCACCATGTGGAGGAGCTTTGTTAGATTATTTTATGAGACAACAACCTCCATCATTCCATTGGACTACATACCCATATTTAGATGAGGAGTAGATAAGTTCCCTAGAGAAGATATTTTTCTCTTTGGGATGTAACAATAGAGAGAACGTTATCATGGAAGTTTATCTTATATCAGGATATGTGGACCAGTGTTGGTCGTTAATGAAAAATGAAATGGAGGAGGGAGAGATCGAAGAGATAGAATGGAGGGAATTTAAGGAAATCTTCTTAGAGAAATACTTTCATCATAAATAGTGAGCAGATATAGAAAGGTAGTTTCTAAATTTGAGGAAAAAGGAAGATTCGGATGTTTCCAAGTATGAATCCAACTTCACAAGGATATAAAGACATGTTTTGGACTACATATGAAATATAAGGATCAAAATTGATCAATTATTTTATGCTTAAATCCATTCCTTATGCGGGCACTGGTCTGCATAAGTTTTTTATCATATGAGGATATAGTTTCATGGGATATCAAGAAAGAAAAGGAATTATCTAATACTTATGACTTTAAGGGAAAGAAAGAGAGGAAGAAGGATGATAAAAACTCTAGGAAAGTAAATAAGGAAATTGGGAAAATAGAATACTTGAATTTCCACCCTATGATAATTGTGGAAGGAAACACCTAGGGGTCTGCTTAAATAGAAAATCAGTATGCTACAAATGTGGACATAAAGGGAATCTTTATGGTGAATGAAAGGGGAAGAAAGAATATATTAATGTTTAGTGCTATAATTGTAGGGATATGGGAAACTAGGCTAAGGATTTTCCAAATCGTCAAGGAAACATGCCACAGAAAAGGCCAACGGAGCAGGGAAAAGCTTATGCAATCACAACTGTGGATATTGAAGTTTCGAGTGATGTGGTGGAATGTACTTTAACAATTTCCTCAAACATAACCAATGATTTATTAGATTCTGGATAATCACATTCTTTCATATCTTCCCAGTTTTCCAAGAAAATTAGAGATTTACAATTTAATTTAATAAGGTAGTTGTCAGTTAAAACAACAAAGGGAAGTATCATTGCAACAAATTTGTGTCAGGAAGTCCCCATTATAGCATATAAACGTGATTTATCTACTGGTTATTATTGTCATAACTAATATTGACATTAATATAACCCTTGTTATGGATTGGATTCCGATCCATGATGCGATTATTTATTACAAGAAGAAAGAGGTTACAATTCTGGATGATGATATGGAATCACTTATCTTTAGGGAAGAAACATAACCATCTTATTCCCATCTAGATCCACCCCCAATATCTCTACTGAATAAATTTATTGGGTATGAAGGGAATACAATAAATATGGGTGGGGATAAGAATGATTAGATAGAGGAAGTACCGATTTTGAAAGAATATGTTGATGTGTTTCCATAGGACGTACATGGACATCCTCCAGAGTGGAAAATTCGGTTTTCCATTAAATTAATTTCTGGTTCAGGGCCCTTATCAAAGACCACTTATATAATGGACACTATAGAATAAGTGGAACTCAAGAAACAACTAGAGTAACTTAGTGATAAAGGATTTATTTTCCCTAGTGATTCTATATGGGGATCACCTATTCTTTTTGTTAAGAAGAAAGATGAATCCTTGAGGTTGTTCATTAACTATAAAGAGATCAGTGTTATAATAATAAATAACAAGTATCCCCTACCTCACATTGATAATTTATTTGATGAACTTCGTAGATCCAAATTTTTTTGATGACTGATCTTTGATATAGATATCATTAGTTGATTGTGAAGAAGTAAGACATTCCCAAAGCATCATTTTAATCTAGGTATGGGCATTATGTGTTTACAGTAATGCCTTTTGGACTGAATAATGCACCCTTTTATTTAATGGATTTAATTAATAGAGTTTTCAAGTAACATCATGATGAAATTGTGGTGCTATTTATTGATGATATCATGGTATACTCTAAAATCTATAAAGTTCATGAAATTCATTAGCGCACTATTCTGAAAACTCTTATAAGAAATGAATTTTAGGGTATGTTCAGAAAGATAAAATTTTGGAATCAATTAGTTTTCTTTTCTATACCACATTGTCTCTAAAGATGGAATATCTTTTGATCCTACAAAGACAAAGGTTGTGAAAGAATGACCTACTCCAATGAACATAACGGAGGTACGTATTTTTATTGGTTTAGTAGGTTATTATTGGCATTTCATTCAGAACTTCACCCATTTAGCCAACCCAATGACCAATCATACACCTAAAGGGGTTAAGTTCATATAAACAAATGAATGTGAGGAATATTTCAAATAATTGAAGTGGATATTAGTGAATTCTCTAATCCTAACCCTACCATCAGAGAATGATGGGATTGTGATCTATTGAGATGAATCAAAGAAAGGACTTTGTTGTGTCCTTATACATAATGATAGAGTTAATTCCTTTGAATCAAGTCAGTTAAAAATTCATGAAAAAAACTATCCCACTCATGATCTTGAGTTAGTAGTGTAATATTCACTCTGAAGATATGGAGACATTATATCTGTGGTGAAAATGTGAGATATATACTTATCACAAGAGTTTGAAGTATATCTTCTCACAAAATTTACTCAACATGAGGAAAATGAGATGGATCGAACTACACAAGGATTATGATTGTACCATACACTACCAACCAAGAAAGGAAAACAAGATTGCTGATGCATTGAGTAATAAGGATCATGGATTTCTCAACAAAATGGGGATTTAAAAGGATCTTTTGTACATGAATCTAGTAAGTATAGACATGGGAATTGTCAAAGAAGGCGAGAAATCATTACCTTTTCAAATGTTTTTTCAACCATATTTATTAGAAATAATTAAATCCTTTCAGTCTAATGATGAGAACCTTCGAATGAAAATTAATGTTGTAAAATATGGTAAGATGGATAACGTTGTGTGTGAAGATGGTGTTTTAAAATTTAGGAAGATGCTCTATGTTCCGGATATACCCAAGCTAAAAAAGAAGTTTTTGGATGATGCACATAGTTATAATTTCTCTATACTTACTAGAATCACTAGAATTTATAGTGATTTAAAAGAATATTTTTGGTGGGACATCATGAAGAGGGAAATTGTGGATTATGAATCAATATGCTTAGTTTGTCAATAAGTGATGGCTGAAAGGTAATATCCAAAAATATTCATGCATCCTCTACCTATTCCTACACAAAAATGAGATGAAATCACCGTGGATTTGGTCAAAGGATTGCCCAAAACACTAAGAAAGAATGATGTGACATGGGTAATTGTGGATCAACTTATGAAATCTGCACATTTCCACGCTATAAGGGATGATTTTCCACTAGAGAGCCGAGCAAGAATCTATATCAATGAAGTTGTGAGACTTCATGGAGAACATATATAAATTTTGTTTGATCATGACCCAAGATTTACATCAAAACTCTTGAAAAGTATTTAGAATTATTTGGATAACAAATTGCAATTGAGTATTTATTATCACCCAAAAACTGACGAAAAATCCGAAAGGACGATCTAAACCATATAGGACAAGTTGAGATCATGTTCACATGACATACAAGGTATGTGAGATCAATACTTACCTTTAGTAGAGTTTTCTGAAAATAATATTTTCCATTCAAGTATTCTAATGGAACCATATGTTTCATTTTATGGAAAGAGATGTTGTACACCAACTTATTGGTATGAAGTTTGTGAGAGGAAGCTTGTGGGCCTAGATCTTTTGCAGAAAATGACAGAAAATATAAAGACTATTCAAGGACATATCCAAGTAGCTCAATGTAGAGAAAAGATTTATGCTGATAATTGAAGGAAGGATCTGTAATTTTAAGTGGAAGATCACGTTTTCTTGAAAGTATCTCCATTGAAGGGTGTTATATGATTTGGAAGGAATGGTAAACTGAGACCTAGGTACATAGGGACTTTTGAAATTTTGGAGAGAATTTGAGTTTTTGCATATAATTTGCCTATTTGGCCAATTTTTTCCAAAGTAAAAATTGTTTTCCATGTCTCATTACTGAGAAAGTACATGTCATACCCAATGTATGTCTTCACTTTTGATTGTATAGTGTTTGAACCTAACTTATCATACTTTGACGAACCTATCCATATACTTTACAATAAAAAACATGTGTTGAAAAATCAGATGAATTTTCTTCTAATGATACTTTGGATAAATCATAAAATCAATGAGGAAACATGGGGGCCTGAGGATCTTATGAAGAAGACCTACCCAAATCTTTTTTTGAGGTAACATTCTATGAATTTCGATGACGCAATTTTTGTAAGGATGGGAGAATGTAACATCCCAAGGTTTTGAAAATAAATATCTAATGCATGAAACAATGAGTCCCTACAAAACTACACATTTTATGATCTATTCATTAAACACACCTTTTCCTCCACTATGTTTTTAATTTTGAAAAAATATTATCTAGAGTTGTGATGAGTTAGTCATTTAGAGTCTGATAAAACAAACTTCATTTTTTGTGAATAGTAGAATTACCTTTTGAATTGTAATAAGAATTGAAATATGACCCTTTTAAATAGTAGATAATAATATTTTCTTATTAGGTTTATAATATGTTGAGATATTAATTAATTTTTAAATGTGATATAAAACTAATTATACCTTTAAAATTGTTATTTTTCAAATTAACCATGATTTCATTTAAAATTAAATGAATAATATTTGGAAAATTATTTTTGAAAAATTGAGTTCATTTTTTATCTCTAAACAAAAAAAAATGTTTAATGTAAAATTTTGGTATTTTTCTAAAATTCTTGAATTTTGGATGAATAGTGAAATACGGTAAAATACCATATATAAATATTATTAGTTAAATACACTATTTATGACATAATGAGTGATTTATACCTACTTTTTTGGAAATCACATGATCTTATTACTATTAGGGGTAACATGAAACAACACTATTGGTTTTCATGAAAGAAATAATACAATAATGAATAAAATATTCGAAATTCACTCCTCTCCTCCACTCTACCCCCCCCCCCCCCTCACTCCCTCTTCTCTTCAGTCATCTAATCCTTGGTTCTCCTCAAATGACTGCCCAAATAGCCTTCCATAGTCAATACCCACATCCATAAATCTACTGGTCTTTAAAAAAGGGAAAAACCCCTTCCCTTAAGGAGATTCTCAGGGTGGTGGATTCAAGAGGTAAATTCACATTTTATTTATTTCATTTTCATTTTAGGTTCCTTCCTATTATTATCCTCTCATAAACTCCTATGACCAAATGAACATGATAACTCTAGTATCATCTACATATTGTAATTATATTTTTTAATGGAAGAACCATTAACAATATTCTTACTCTATCTCTTTCATTTTACAAACATAATCTTCATCTGTTAGGTTCCAATTTACAAGCTTCATTGATGAAGACATTTCATTATCCAATTTCTCCTTCATTAATGGTCATGAAAAAAAATTATGTTTCTAACAGACTAAAATATATGTGTTATATGTAATATTATTTAACCATTATACGTACTTATTAGTAAATCATATGACCAAACTAGTTCAAAATAATCAAAATACCACTAAAATAACATAAGTGAATGTCATTAATATTTCATCTAATGATTCAACCTCATTACCTATAAGCAAATGAAATAAGTTTCTATTAAAACTTATTTATAATCATTTTTAATGTGTAAATTAAATTGTAGAGATCTACATCCATTCCACAAGAACTCTATTACTTAAAAACAAGTGAATCGATTATAAAAATCAAGAAAACGAACACTCCGGAACAACAGAATTCAATATTATAAATTATCTATAAGGAAACAAATGAACAAATAAATTATGAAAAACAAAAAACATGTCTAATAGGTTCTAAAATAATATATTAATAATTTTAATTTCATATTCCATGACCTTATGTTCCAGAGAAGAACACATTCTGACTTAAGTTAAGGGTTTTTCACCCGAACCTCCATTTTCAATAGGGTTAGTTTTATTGTATACTTACCTCAATAATGATCTTATGTATTATTTTATACTTATAATAAATTATGTTTGACTGTTCTATATATGTTTACCAACCATAATCCTTCCTTATTTTATGGATTATGGCACCGTTTAAATGGAACTTTCCATATTATTTCTGAAATACATGCTCGATTCATGGGAATTTCTCAAATTCTTGCCTATTTTAAAGGGGTCTCTATAATCTCTTTTTAGAAACCATTACCTTTATAAAATCAGTCATTTTATTATGAAAATATTATCTTACTTCATTTATGGTTTTATACAAATACATTTCCAAAAGTACTATTCTTTTCAAAAAAAAAGATCATTTCTCTCAAGAATTACTCAATGATTTTATGTGAGTATTATAATGTGGTTAAACACTCTTGTTGATTCTTATGTATTATTTGGATTAGTATTTTATGATATCATCAACCATATTTAATTTTATTTTTTATGACTAGTTTTATTGAAGATGTGCTATCCTAAAACCATTCACCAATTTACTCTGAATGGTTAGTGTTTAAGCTTAATTTTTGGGGGAAGTTATTTACATTTCATATGTTAGTTTCAATATGAATGTATATGTTTTTTATGTTTATCCTAAATCATATGAAGAATTAATTGGAATTATTATGTGATGGGTGGTTCCCGATATAGCCCCTTGATGCATTGGTAGGTATCATGAGACAAATAGACATGGACTTGGCCGAGGACTTTCCAATTTTGATATATGGTTTTTGATGAGGCCTTAATCATTTTTATACATCTAGGGCGAGGCCTTGACTGTATATTTCATAATATCTGGCATATGAACTTACCCATTTATGGAGCTAGTATTTTATATTTCATATGGTTATTTGACTATTAGAATACCCATGATTCTGTTTTATTATGAAATTATTTACTCAACTCATATTCCTGCCATAATGTGTTCAAGTTATTTATTTGTAAAGGCATGTGTTTCAATTATTCACCATAACTAATGTTTATGTTTATAATATCATTAAATGTATTTATTACCCTTACTAATTTTTTGATCTCATCCATTTCTTATGTTTCATTTTACTAGGATATGAAGAAGTAAGTTATGTGTGACCTGCAGGTATAATATAGGTGTCAAGGATGTTTCTAATGGAATAAATTAGTGTTGTATTACCTTTCATGATGTAATTTTGAACAAATATATGTATCTTGATTCCAAAAGATTATAAACTAATTGGTTCTTTGGGATTCATATTCCTTTTTTATATTCCAATGTAATAAAATAAGGCACTAGCTCTGGGAAATTGGTGTCCAGTCCTGACAATTATTATCAATTATAAATTAATCATTTTTTCACTTGAAATAGAAATGTGTATCGTATAAATGGATATTTTTAGAAAAAAATATTTCTAAACAATAAATGATCTAATTAATAATTTTAGGTAAACTAATTTTTTTTCATTCATATTTCATGTATCCTTTATTTTATTTATACTTTGATTTCATGAAAATATTACTAGTATTTATTCCTACTAATTAAAGGACTAGATTTGTTAATGATCATACATAAACATTTATGTTTTATGATTTTTATAAAAAATGTTAGGGGGAGAGGCCCCTTTTTATTGAATAAAAGAAGACAACAAGAATCATGGATAGTAGTGGATATTTAGAATAGTTCATTAAAGACCCAATCACGAGGGCCCAAGATTTTTTCTCATCCTATCTGCGATCCTTCATTCTTTTTCATGCAAGTCTCCCAAATCCATTCCTCAACCGTGACCGTATCCATAACCCCTGTAGTGAAGAGATTCCAAGTCTCGTGCCTATTGAATATGATTTTCAATATATGTATCTTCTGAGTCTGAGACCTCATATGGAACCTCATCTTTCTGTGACATCACTTCTTTCCTTCCACGTCCCCTTCTACGATTCCTTTCCGGCCTTCCACACTTCCAAGAGTTAGAATTCTCCCATGAGTCATCCATCTCATCGCCCTCTATAGTAGGTATCACTAAATGGGGTGATCTATTTTGTTATAGGTGGATCACTAAACTTCATTGGAGTGGAGGCCAAGTCATCTCACTTGGTGTCCATGGAACTTTCCTCAGGTATCCTACATGACAAATAATAAGAACATCCTATATATTGGAGGCATAGTTTGGAGCAGGTGCCAAGGGGTGTTTGGGAGTTGCATTGTCCACTTCGTTGGAGGGAACAAGAGGTTGCATTACCACTTAGACAATAGGTGGAATTATACAAGGTTGGATTCCACAAAATCCATAAGCATTTCTGAAAACAAGGTAATGTGGAACAACATTTCCAGCCACCAAAATTTCAGATGAACCAAATGGGAAAGAATAAGAAGCACCTTCATTTTCCATTCTGGAATTAGTGTCCTAAATATCACCCAACATAAAAGGTTTCAATGGACCAGGTAGTGGGGGAATAAATGTCGGGCCCCTCTCTAAAATTTCTACCCCTAAATGGCTTCCGTACACATTATAATTCTCTTGAAAACTAGGTCCAAGGGGTACATCACCCATTAAATGGTGTCCTGAACTAGTGTTTTGACCAGGTTCAATAGGATTATCTTGGGCCTGGGCAATCATAGTTTTCTCAATTACATGGGAGATTTATTTTAGGGTCCTTTCCCTTTTAAATAACATATTACTATCATGTCCACATGATGAAGAAATTTACAAAATATATTTCTTATATAGTTTGTATGTGTAACATGATATAAAACCCATTAACTTATTTAAAGGTAATCATGTTTTAAAATATAGGGGTCTTACATAATCACATAACCAACCATCTATGATGTGGGTCTAGACACATAACTACATATCTTAACCTCCTGTACGGTATAACATCTATTCCAAGCATTGGTTATCTTTACATTGCAACATAAACATTTTACCAGGGAAGTGGGGGTATCTTGATAATGATGGATATCAACCTCATTCCCTATTACCACCATGAATGACCCCCACCACATGTCACATCCTCATCACCAGTAGGTAATATCCAACACCAACCTGTATCAACACTGGGTAATCACCTACACCAACCTATATCATCACTAATGTTGAAAGATGATTAGGGAAGAGAGGATATACCGCCATCTAATTTACCATTATCCTATATATTTAGGACAAAAATTGAACCCAAATCATTTGGATATTGTTAAGGTCAGATAAATCAGGTGGGGTGATTACAGAAAATACATAGAATGCATTATCAATATAACATGATACCCAAAATATGGGTTATCCTCAACTGCACCAGCATACTACAAATTACCACCACTACACCACATGACATCTTTCACAACTACGAGCACCACTAAATTTTTTACACCAAAAAACCACCACACATAACCAACATTTGATTACTAATGTTCAATTCAATAATTCA
Source organism: Viscum album (assembly GCA_963277665.1). Classification (NCBI taxonomy): domain Eukaryota; kingdom Viridiplantae; phylum Streptophyta; class Magnoliopsida; order Santalales; family Viscaceae; genus Viscum; species Viscum album. Next base: position 1,357,933,893 of record OY728162.1, on the reverse strand, counting down.
TTTATCACATATCAGGTTTCATCCCACACTTCATTTAGTTCTTTTAAGATAATTTCACACATCAATTACGCCCTAATCTCATATTTATATTTATCACATGATTATTAATTTACTACCCCTGGTCATTTCATTTTTTACATTTTTAAATTCATTCATTGGAAAATTGGGGAAACTAACACAACCACGACACATAACAGCTCACACATCCCATATCCACCACCACTACAGCACAACATATGCCAAGACATCTCACCAAAACAACCACAGTTCACAACCACTACTCACCATCGCACATAAAATGTTCATTCCATCCAACTATCACTTCTCTTCCCAACATATTTTGTAACACAACTGGTCTCCACCATCACTTTACAACAACCCATATCACACAAGGCAACTTAATAAACACATCAACACAAAACAAAACATTAAAATTTTCACAACATTATATTTCATATTCCAAAAAGTTATTTCATTACATTACTTTGTTACTTAGCAAGGTAATTATCAAACAAATTCTAGATTTCCATAGGTAATCAATTATTTAAACAACTATAAGTGACTATAAATTTAATTTAGGGTGAGTTCAAATGATCATCACAATAGGTGTTTCATATTTATCACAACTATAACCGATGAAAAGAACAATATAGTTATGATTTTCAACAATGACATCATGAATGAACAATTCTATTTGGAAACTACATAAAAAAGTAGTAAAAACACGATTTCTCCCCACTCGCATTCAATTGAAGATTTAGTTGATTAATTATCTTGTTACAATAACCCATAACATCCAACCAAGGGAAGGAAAATGTATGATGTACCAAACATGTATGAAAAATGATAGAATAAGGATCCCCTAACTCAAAAAAATATTTCCAAAATGTTGTGAAATGATGGATCAAGAGAAAGAAACCCACCAACCTCCAGAATATTAGGAAGCACCTTGATCAACATAAAACATAATGGGACCATAAATATCTCTCAAAAACAATACCCAAACAATATATCTCCCATGGAAAAACTTTATTTAGAATAAGGAATGGGGGATAAGTAATAATTAATGGGTAGTAATCACCTTAGAATTGTGAGCACTCAATCTACAAATGCTATTGACATAACCTCACAAGTAAAGGGTGAAAGGAATGCTAATTTCCTATTGGAATTTCCAAAGATTCATGAGAAAATATTGGAGGAATGTGGGATTTTAAGGGGATTTAGAATTTATAGGAAACCTATAAATTAGAAGACCAAAGTGAAACACTCTTCACTATGGTGAAACATTGTTGAAACAAGACAATACTAAAGCATAAAGGAAGGGACCGTGTTGTAGTAGGACTGGTCAAACTCACATAATAGAAACAAGGTGAGGTACATAATGTAGATATGAAAAACTAGGAGAAGGTAAATGAAACAATAGAAACCACCTCACTATAGAATTAAACCTCCATGAAGAAGGTCATGCCACTGACCATCTCTATGAAGTAGCTACCCTGAAATCGAATGAACCTAAAAAATTATTCCTCTACGGATTTATGCCACATGTGTGCCAAAAAAATAAAGAACCATTAAAACATCACTCCACAAGTATCCACACCACAATATATCTATCCAAAATATAGACTCCACCTTTACTATGTAGCATGACCCTCAATTCCATAGAAACCTCCCACAAATTAAATTTCTACTATAACTCTACTATCCACCCCTAAACTCCCTTAATCATTCCCCTAAACAACACCATCACTAAAATTACCACAAGGAAATTGATTTAAATTTAAGTTTTGTTGCATTAAATACCTCTTAAACAATTCTTGTCCAAGAGCATAAAAACTCAACCCAGTAAATGATGAAGGAAAAAAGAAAGGGGTCCAAACAACCACTATGTAAGATACCTCTTAGGGTTCTCCTTACAATTAAAACACAAACACTATCCTATTACATCCAGCCACATACTATCTCCTTTACACATATCCATGCACACTACTATTTAAACAACTATATATCCTAAGATAACAACCCCCAAAACATCAACCCAACACTGCCTCAATCAAAAAAATAATGGAATCCTACATTTCATATCAACATATTATCTACTTCGAGTAGCACTAAATCACCCACATGGTCTTAAAAAATTCACATATATAATACATCTTTTTTTAGAAGGGTTTTCCCCTATTCATATGCTAGAATCCATAACACACATCATTATAAAGGGAAATATGTGCATATAATAAATTAGAATCATTCAAACATCACATCATCAAATAAAAACTCAAAATAACTCTAGGTATTGGTCACACATCTATGGCTCATCCTCCCAAGGACTCTCCTCTATAACACCATTCTTCTACAACTCATGATCTATGGGGATGGTTTATCCATGAATCACTTTCTTTAGAAGATCCTAGATCTCTACCGACCTATCCACAAACATCTCATAATCCTTTATATCCAACTCTCCCCATTCAATGAAATGGATTTTATCATGAAGTTACCCATTAATCTGAGTAAAATGGAATACATCATGGACCGTTTCCATATGCAGTGGAAGAACCAACCAATATTACACCTCAAAAATATTCTCTAACACCTGAAACAGATAGAAAAACATGGGATAAAGTATACTCTATCTTCCAAACATCATTTATTCCCAATGAGGGGTGGCTCTAAAGAACAAAAGGTATTTGACCTCAAGTTCCATGGGCCTCCACCTATTATCTACAAAGGCCTTATTATGGTCTTGTACACCCCACATCTCCTCCCATACTATATTGATCTTTTTAGTCATGCTCTATACTATATTAGGATCAAGACCTATTGTATCCCAAAACTATTTCTCATACAGTGGATAATGATGCACTCACCCATACGACATCTCAAATGAGTCCATGGAAATGGAAGAGTGACATCCGTTGTTATAGGAAAACTCAACCAGAGGTTGGTGTCTTACCCATGAGCCGCTAAAATCAAAGATGTTGGCTCAAAATGTATCCTCTAGTATCTAAATGGTCTAATCATTAAACTCCTTATTATGTGGATGAAAATAAGCTCTAAGGTGAAACTATGAGTCCAAGGCATACTAAAATATTATCCAAACCCATTAGGTTGAACTTATAACCCGATCAGATATGATGGTCCTCGATACCCCATAAATCCTAACCACATCATCCATATATTTTAGTATGACCAGGTCAAATACTCTAAGATGGGGGAAGGAGAACTAGGATATGAAAATTTAAAATAAATATACCTTTTGATCTTGTTTTTTCATTAAAAAAACACCCTTATATCCCTTTCCCATGCCAATGTATGATCATAAATTAAAACATGCATGGGACACAACATTTTACTTAGTTCACCTTCACTGGGCTACATCCAATGAGCATAAACATGAAATTTTTCTATTAACCAAATCCACTAATGAACACTGCTATTACAATGTTTTGAGTGGACTCAATGTCCCTCCTGGTTCACTACCAATCAAATTTAAAAGCTCATTGTTCTCTCAACTAATGTGAACTCACTACTCCATCAGAAGATTCTTCTTTTGATCACTTGAATCAATATTATTTATACCTTATTTTTGTTATCATGAAGCTCTATTTTTCTCAAATTGATGAATACCTTTTTACCGTAGAATTTATGGGAAAATCCTTCTGGTACACATAATATTAAACATCATGAAACTTCATCCCAAATTTCATGAAACTATCCAATTCTATATGAAATGTTTTTCTTTATAGAAATCAAAAACCATTCAAAAATCTCTCTAAACTTCTATAAAACATCGTTTCATCACAAAACTAATGTTATTATCAATCCTTCATTCAAGGTGGTCCTTCAAAAAATCCATTCAAAATTGCAGATCCTTTAAATCATAAATAAGGCTTATTATCTTAAAAGGAGGGGGTAATAACCAATTTAAATACATTTATACCCTTTAATGAATCTTTTTAACTTTCAAGTACCTTTTTTGTGAAACTATTCAATATCTTCATGAAACTATCCTTATTTATGAAACATTCATGAAACACCTCCTTTTTCACACACTTCAAAAAAATAGGGTGTCATCACATAATTCATGAATTTATGAAACTTACCATCATCATGAATCATTATATCAAAAAACTTTCAATATTTCAAAATTTTCATCCCTTTACCATATTTTCCCGATGTAGTCTTGAACAAATTATAGATCTTCCATACCTCTGTCTTGAATCATTTTCAATATACTCTTTCAAAAATCATGTTAGAACTCCACAAATGACCTTTCCAAGCATCTTTAACAATAAAACAAATCATCCCTAAAACAAATTAAAGTCACCTTGAGGGATTTTCACCCAGATATATATATCTTTTCTAAAAAATTGAAAAAACGTGATTCATAGATCACTGAAAGTGAGCTAAATTCATCAGTTAGTCCACAATCACTGAAATTGCATCGCATCCTCCCTGATCCTAGGGTTACCCAATGATGAAATCCATCAATTCCCCCCCCCCATTTCTTCTTGGGGAAATCTAAGGACTGTAACGAACCTCAAGTAACACAATTTTTAACTATCACCTGCTAAAAAACTTTTCACTTCACCGAAAACTCTTACACCGCCCACTTTATCCCAAGAAATGAAATTTGTATCCTCGAGACACGATACATATTATGCACACCCTGATGTAGTACTAAGGACGTTCTATGAAACTAGTAGAGAAATCCCTCGTGAATTTATAATAGAAAAAATAGCATCCCCCGAAATAACATCTAATTTTGAACATTATCTGACCAGCCCTATGAAGCATCATTATAGACAGAATAATCACCAATCACGCAAACCTATGAGTCTCACCACAAAGAATCCTCCACGTACCACATCAAGGATCATTACATGTTTATCTGGTAAAAAAACCTTGAATCACTACATCCCCCCATGTCAAGATGCATCACTATAAGCTTATCCTTTCCTTTCCAAAGATCAATCATCTTCTGATTGAAATCCCCTAAATATAATAGTCTTAGCTCACCAGAAACAAAATTACCCTTCCTCATGGGATATAGTTTATTAAACTCATAATCCTAGAGACACTCCATCCACCTCCACTAGAGAAAATTTAAATCATGTTGAGAGAAAACATATTCTAGGTACTTGTGGTCTGTGAAAACCACAAAACACTCCTCAATGAGGTAATTCTACAACAACTTCCCTGTGAAAAAAACTCCCACTAACTTCGGATCATTAGTGGAATAGTTAAAATCATGGGGACACCACCTACTATATCAAGACAAATCCCAACCCCCGATGGGGAGAATTACAGGAAACCTCAAAAATTATACCCTCCTTATAAAAATTAAGCACTAGAAAACTAAAAAATCTCTCATTCAGGTGACAAAACACAGCCTAGCCTGGATCAGTCTAAACAAAGTCCTAGTCATTCTTGGTCAAAGATTCCAGTGGTGATATAATCTGAGAAACATTATACGTAAACCTCTGATAATATTCAACAAAACCAAGGATACTACAAACCTCTTCTACACATTTGGGTGTTAAAAAAAGTACCATGATCTTTGACGGGTCTATGATCAAACCTTTATAAGACACCACATGCCCAAGTGAACACAGAACTCATATACAAAACAATCACTTGGAAATATTTCCATATATAATATGATTTAAAAGAACATTCAAGATATCTCAATTATGGTTGGCATGATCCTATTATTACTTTGATTATATCAATATTTCAATGAGGAACACGACTATGAACTCGATAAGAACTTAGAGAATATGGAGTTCCTGAGCACCATGAACAAAATGGGTCAATTCGCAACACCAAATAGAATAAAAACATACATAAAGTGCCAATATATCCACCTAAAGGAATTATTTAGGAATTAAACATCATTTTTAATCACGTGGTAATATCAGACCATACATCAATATAAAAAATTCAACTAGATCCCTTTAGTTGTTCGAACAGATCTACAATCCTAAGAACACTGAAACAGTTCTTCATTATAAACTGGTTCAACCTTCAGTGGTCTCCACACAGCCTCATACTACCATTTATATTCTTGGAGAAAACAATAGATCACCCCAAGAAGACACACTAGGTTATATGAAACAAAATTTCATCATATCATCAACCTGAAACCTTAACCCTCATGGATCTATAGACATCATTCTAGAGGGATCCATCAAAATCTGAAATGCTCCTAATTATAAATCTATCCCAAAATTGATATAAGGTCAAGGGGGTATTCTACAAACTCAATAGGGTATACATCCACAAACTCCTATAAAACCCTAGGAATATCCTCTCCTCGAGCATATATTAACATCATTTCCAAATGAAATAAAATAGGATTCACTTTCTTCCACCCATCCAATAACTCCACTCACCAATGAACACCATTCGCTGGACCTCAACATAAAAAAATAAAAAAAATCATCTAGAAATAGTTGATGAATTCATGACTGAAATATATTCAATACATTCGAATTATAACATCATATGGTTATATACAAATTATGAAATAAAAAAGCTACTAATCGGTTCTACCCCATCACTAGTCTACATCCCCAATACACATCAAACAATGCATTTTGGCATCTGAATGGAATGGATAACACTAGGGGAATGAGAAGTATCTCCACATTAATACCCAAAGTAAGGACTAAATCATGAACATAAAATGATAACAAGGATATCTAATCAAACAAGGAACACACAGGGGTACACAATAAACTAATTTCTCCTCAAACAACCTCTAGCCCTACTGGTGTTTCTTCCTCTATCGCATGCACCTACCGACACCCATATCCTCTGACTCTGTAATGACAACCTTCATAGCCATGCTCCGGCCTATGTCCCTGGAGATGGGGACCATTGAGTGGCATCTATATCATAACTCCACCTACTCTTTTTGGTTGAACAAGCACGGACAACCCCTACATATGAAATTTCATTGGAGGAAACTACTACTACTATTGAAAAGAGGATTAACTTCGAATCAGATATTGTCCTCATCGAGTTGTCGAAAATTGATAACGATAGTTCCCAAGACCTCTGAAAAAATTTCATGAACACAGTAACCACCATTTGATTCTTGGGAGGATCTAATGTAACAACCCCAACCCTAGTCTCCCAGACTCAGTGGTTATTTTATTATAATGGAATAGATACAGAAGATCAAATCAATGAGGATAAATCTATTTAGTAATCTTTAAGAACATGATTTTACATTTTTAATTAACATATATAATAAAAAATTAAAATAAACTCTTTCCTTAAAACTTATTCAAATATTTCATCTTCATAACTCGTGGTAGGAAAAAAATAAAAGGACAAGCTCAAATGCTCGGTAAGGATAACAACCAATTGAAACACGATTCAAAAATAAGTGAAGCATAGTAAATAATTAATAATAAAAAGGGAAATGTAAATTGTTAAAATTTGATTTTTAATCAATAATCTATGAATTAAAATGAATCCATAAATTTTTCATAGTGAAAATATCATGGATATATATAATAGAATGCTGAATGAAGGAAATGATTAACTATTGGATTTTGTGTATCGGGTAGAGAAACCACTACCGTCACTACCTTTCACAAGATGGTTTAATTTTGTTGGTATAAACTCAACTTATTCTTCTTGGAAACAATTGTGAAGGGTTTCTCGCCAACTATTTTGTCTCGTGAGACCTATTGATGCATTGAGAGGATATATAATGTTGGGCCCCACCCATCACTAAAAGTAAAAAATAATTATTCAAACATAGATTTAATTCATGAACAATAAGACTTTTCAAAATATTCATATTTATTATAGGATGTATATTTATCAATATTTTCCCAATGAAAATTATATTCCAAGTAATCAAAATATGTAAAAATGGTGTATGGATTAATCAATAAATATATCCATGATACAATAATTATGGATATTTAATGAAATATTCAATGATTTATGATCATAAATAAAAGGTTTAGTACATACATCATGGAAAATAAAATAGGTTCATAACATCAAAAATAAGCCACAATGAATGAAAATTGAGACGAAGTACCATACAAGGATCATATGATTAATCAAATGAGTAGATTATGTGTATTCCCCATACATCCTTATAAAACAAGTTTAATTACAAAATAATATAATCAAAATTAATTTTAAAAATAATATTAGAATGAAATAATCAATTAAATAGAAGTTTCATCCAAGGAATGAAAAATTAGTTAAGAAATCCCTTACCACTTTGTAATCAGTAAAATAATATGACCCATAAAATTAATGATTATCAAATGAAATAATGAATACAATGATGATATAGAGATTCATGATATTATATATCAAAGGGTATTATACATACACCAAAAATAATAAATAAGTTGTGAATAAGGTATATCTCACATATATAAAAGTGTGATGAAAAAACCCTTACAAAGATCGTATTGATGGATTGAGGATAAATAAATAAAATAATGTTTATGGGATAAATGTAAATCCCAAAAATAAAATTTTAAAACAGTATAAAAATCATAGATAATTTCATAAATATCCTTGGCATAACTTAACTAAGGATATTGAATTTTAACCAAATGAATATAAATTGAGTTAATAAATCCCTTTCCTTATGCCCAAAAGTTCTTTATACTTATATATAATGACCTATATAATCAAATTAAATTTTTCAATTACATAGTTTATGACCTATGAAACATATATTTAATTTATTATAATATTATTATGTTCATTTATGGCCATTTTGATGAGTTATAATGCTTAATTTTGTTGTTCTCGGAGCATTCGTTTCATGGTTTTATGATCGGTTCCATTGTATATAGTTATGGAAGTAATTTTCAAATAGAATAAAAAAACTTGAAGTGAAATTATTTAGTATTAATGAACATAAAAACGTTAAAATGGTCTCATATATCATTTTAATATATGGTATGATGATGAATCATTAATGATAGATGTTTGGTTTATTTTTGTCCATTTTTACGACCATCACAAACGTGTCTCATTTTATTTTATATTATATTAATATGTTGGATACAAAAAACAATATAACTTATAAAATGACTATTAAAATCTTATTTAAAAATAATAATATTTTTATAACTTGTATTGATGGTGGTAATGTAAAATTAAATCCATTCATCCACGAAGGTGGTGAATCGACATCTCACGGATGATGTTCACATTTTTAGAATAAAATGATGTGATAAGATATTAGATGATGGACATTCAGTTAAAATAATACAATTATAGTATATATATTGTACTATAGTTATCAATCCATGTTTCATAAGGGAGGTGAGCAGAGGATAAGAAAAGAAAATAATTCTGAAGATTAAAATGAGGATTTTACATCTTGAATATCGTCTCATTGGAAACCTCCTTAAGATGCTTGGATTTGGTCTTTTGGTAAGACCAATGGGTCATGGATGTGGGAAAGAGGATTGGGAAGTGATTTTGTCTTAAATTATACAATATTCAAAGATTAGAAGGTGTGAGGATATGGGGTGGGGAGGTGTGATATTTATAGGGAGAGGAGTTTCATGTGTTTGATAAATTTATTCATTTGATTATTATTTTGGATCAAGACTATCATTAGTATTGATTAACATGACTCAATATAGTTACTGTATCATTAGATTTTTATCTAATGAGTGATTACCACATATATACATCATCCATGACTCAATAATTCATTTTTTTACTTATAATTTTAAATATCCTAAATGATAATATTTCACTATTCACAAAAAATTCAACTATTTAAGAAAAATACAAAATATTTACCCTAAATTTTTTTAATCTGTAGATTAAAAAAATGGACTCTGTTTTATGAAAATATTTTTATAAATATGATAAATTTAATTTCTAATTACAATCATAATATATTCAAAAATTAATTATTTTTTTATTATAACCAATTTTTCGACACTTTGAAAAATTAATTATGGTTGCATAAAGTTATCTTATATTTATAATAAGAAAATTATTTATTTATGAATATATTTTATTCAATAATTTTTCTTTTAAATAATAATATTTATTATAAAATTTTATGTAACCTTTTATGTTTCAAAAAAATAACAACACTTACTTTATTATTTTTAATTCATTCATTTACTTACTCCTTGATATAAATATATAACATTTTCATTTATGAGATACTTAAATTTTATTTATACTTTCTTATATGATTGTATTATTCTAATTTCCAGATTTCTATTCCTAATAGTTATATTTCCATTCAAAAAGTCATGTTAAAATAATAATATTTAATAATATATCATGGTAAGCTATTTAATTTATCTAAGAAGATACATACCAAACAATCTTGGGGTCTTATATTATTCTGCACAATGAAAGTTTCACCCTAAAATGTTTTCATGAAAATTGGATTCTAAAAATATGAAGGTGGTTGTTCTTTATAACATTCATAGGTTCCCTTGTTGGTTATTCCATTTTATAGTTTCTCTAAATAACTTTCCAGTTGACTCGTCTTCTTTCTCAACACTTGCTCTCTAATGTCAAGAATCTCGATAGGCTCTTTGCGATAAGAAAAATAAATTTCTAGTGGTATTTATTCATAGGTCACTATACAAGTTGGGTTTGTAATGTAATTTTTTAACAATGATATGTGGAACATATCCTGAACTTTGGAGATACATGGGGGAATTTCTAATCAGTAAGCTACTTCTCTAATTATTTATAGAATTTAAAATGGTCTGATGTACCTGGGGATCAGTTTACCTTTATTACCAAAACATAAAACACCCTTCCATAGAGATTATTTTAGAAAGACATTATCTACCACTTGAAATTCCAAATCCTTTCTCTGATTATCAGCATAACTATTTTTCTTACTTTGAGATGCTTTAATATGAGCCTGAATAGTGTTTACGTTTTTTTTATCTCTTCAATAATTAATATAAATATATATTTCCTCTCCCCAAATTCATCCCAAAAAGTTGTATTACAACATATATTTCCATATAATTCTTCATATGACTCCATTTGAATACTAGAATGAAAACTATTATTGTAGGAAAACTCTACCAAATGTAAATACTGGTCCCACATACCTTGAAAGAATGTGAGAATGATCTCAACATGTCTTTCAATGTTTGAATATTCTTTTTTAATTGTCCATCAGTTTGATGGTGATAAGTAGTACTCAAATGAAACTCAGTGTCTATATCCTTCTAAAGAATCTTCCAAAATTTAGATGTAAAATGGGGATCTTGATCAGACACAATCTATAGAGGTTCACCATGAATCATTACAGCTTCATTAATATAGAGTTTTTTAGGCACAAAAGTGTTAAATATACTCTTATATCAAGAAAATGTGTCGATTTCATAATGTGATAAAAAATAACCCATATCATATCATTATTATTGGGATAATTTGGTAACCCATTGATGAAGTCCATATTAATGTCATCCCACTTTCACATAGGAATTGGTAGAGGTTTCATGACTCTTCTAGGATGTTATCTCATAGCCTTCACTTGTTGAAAAACTAGACATCTTGACACATATTCTGAAATTTTCCACTTCATATTATCCAATAAAAAAGGTTTCTTCAGATATTTATACATCTTGGTACTACCATGGTGTATAGTGAAAATTGAGATATTATCATCATCTAATAGTCCCCTTTTTAACTCAGTTATTGATTGAACACATAACCTCTTACCAAATTTTATAATTCCACCCTCATACATGAAGTCTCCCAATCGTACATCCTTAACAGTTTTAATTTTCATTTTAAAATTATCATCATCAGATTGAGAGATTTTTATATTTTCAAATAAAGATAGATTCTCAATCATTTGAAAATGGAGTAGTGTTTCCCCTTCCTAAAAAATTACCATATTCTAATTTATTAAATACATGAACATAGAATCTTTATCAACAATCATTTGGGTTTGATTTCCATGATCTTTCCTAGTTAATGAATATGATACCTAATTTACTTTTCATTGTTGGTAATGTATTGCAAAATCATAATCTTTGAGAAAATAAATTCAACAAAATTTCCTCATTTTGAGTTTTTTTTATGTAAATATGTATTTCAAATGCAAATGATTCATATATATCTCACATATTTCTCCAACGATATAGTGTTTCCATAACTTTAGAGAGAATATTATTCCCACAAACTCAATATTATCAGTTGGATGACTTTGTTTGTGAATCTTCAACATTCATGATGAATATTAAATAATACTATCATTTTCTCAAAAAGACACAACCCATTCCTTTCTTAGATGAATCAATATATATATATCAAAAACCCATCATTTCCTCATAGTAGATTCAAAATTAGAGCATTTAATAGTCTTCTCTTCACTTATTTAAAATATTCTTCACATTCTTTTGTCCACAAAAACTGACCTCCATTATGTGTGATCTTGGTTAATGGGTAATCTAATGGGGAAAAATTCTGAATGAAATATTTATTATATCATTATAAACCAATGAAACTGTTTGCCTCAGTTATATTCATTGGCATGGGATATTCTTGGACTGCCTTTGACTATATATGAAAAACTGAGATTCCATCCTTAGAGAAAATGTGTCCAAGAAAATAAATTTCTTGAAGACAGAATTCACACTTTCAAAATTAACAATATAACTCATTCCATTTGAGATTATAAAGAATTATCTACAAGTGATTCTCATGGTGTTCATAGATTTTAGAATATTGTAGAATATCATTATTTAATACCACAAAAAAATAAAGATATTCCTAGAATTCATAGTTCATTAGATCCATGAAAATAGAGGGTGGATTAGTTAATCCAAATGGAATTACAATAAACTTGTAATGTTCATACCACATTCTAAAATCTCTCTTTGGAATTTATTCCTTCTTTACTCACAACTGATGATACCAAGAACCAAGTTCAATCATCAAAAAATATTTATCTCTGTGAAGTTGATAAAAAAAATCAATGTGGGGCATATGATACATGTTATTTTTTGTAATAACGTTGATTTATCTATAGTCAGTGCATATTCTCATAGATCCATTTTCTTCTTAATAAAGAGAACATGGGATCCCCATAGAGAAACACAAGGGTGAATAAATCCCTTATTACTCAAATCCTCTAGTTTTTTTTTTCAGATCCATTAATTCAATAATTTCCATTCTATAGGGATTCTTGGATATTGGTCATGCATCGAGGACTAAGTAAATGGTAAACTCAACTTCACACTCTGCAGGGGTTTCCATGAAATTCCTAAGAAAATACCTCAATGTATTCTCGTAAAATTAGTACATCCTTGATTTTTATATATCTTTACTCATCCCTAGATGTTGTTTTATCTTTATCCCAAATAATTTCATTTAGTAATGCTATTAGGGAAGATCTAGATAAAAATTAGATGATGATGTTTCTGCTATAAAGATAAGTAATTCTATATCTTCCTCAAAAATCATTGTTTTCTTCTTCTTTAAATAAACTCTTTTATTATATTTTGTAATTCAATCTATACTGAGGATTATATCAAATTTTACCATAGGTATGATGATAAGGTTAGCAAGTAAATCACGTTTATGTGTCATAATGTGGATTTCTCAATACATATTTTTTAATCCATTTGAGTAAATTTATTCATCATAACCTGGGTAATATATCTTAATTTTTTCATGATCTACTCATCTCCAACAAAAAATATGTTGACTTTCTCATTGGGGAAATCTATACATTGTCTGTGAGTATTGATTCCCATTCTTCTATTAGGCACCATCACTAAATAATGGTATACACCAATTTATCTCATAATCATCATGTGTATTGAAGAAAAAAATCCCTTTGAGTATTTATTATAAATCTCATGGTTATTTAACATCTAGATTCCAAGGTCTCTACTAAACAACCTCTAATACAAACTATAAAAACCCTGAACACAATAGCCTAGAGTTGATTGTTATTTTATTACAATTGAATAGATAAAATAGATCACATCACAAGGATCAATGAGTTTAGTATTCTTGAAGAACTAGGTATATACATGATTCCCTAATTACATTATTAATTAAACATAGAACATAACACAGGAAAATAAACTTCTTCCTTGACACACATTCAAATATTTCATATTCATATCCTGAGAAAGGAAAACAATAAAAGGGTGATATCAAATGATTAGTAAGGGTTACACATAGTAGAAAATGATCAATAATAATAGAATCATAATCAATAAGTAATAATCAATATAGCAAGGAAAATAGCCGAAAATCACTTGTCATTTAATCAATAAACTAAGAATGAAAATGAATCCATAGAGTTTTTCATAGTGAAAATTTTATGGATATTAATAAATAGATATTGAATGAAAGAAATGATTATATTTTGGGTGTCATGTATCTGTCACAAGGACCACATCTGACAATAACTTTCACAAGATGCTTTAAGTCTGTGGGTAGAAACCCATCTGATTCTTCTTGGAAACAAACATAAAGGGTTTATCACTAACTCTTTTGTACCATGAGAACCGTTGGCGCATCAAGGGGATATATAATGTCAAGCCCCACGTGTCACTACAATTCCAAATAATTTTTCATATAGATATTTAATTCATTAATAACCTTCCTTATCAAAATATCTATATTGAGTAGACAGTGCAGATTTATCATCATTTCCCATGTTAAAAAACATCCAAATTAAACACTATATGAAAACAATGGTATACAATGTAGAAAATAATTATATCCATGATACAAGAAGTATTGAAATTAAATTAAATCTTCCATGAATAATGTTCCTGAATAAAAGGGTTAGTATATACACCATGTAATAGAAAAAAGGTTCAAAATATCAAAAATATGTCTCGATGAAAGTAAATTGAGATAAATTCCCATAGAAGGATCATATCTTTAATCAAATGGATAGATCATATGTATTCATTATAAATCCACATAAATAAGTGAAAATTAAAAATAATATAATTAAAATTCATTTTACACATAACCTTATCATGATATAATCGATAAAATAGATGTTTAACCCAATGATTGAAAATTGAGTTAAGAAATCCCTTACCACATTGTAATTAGTCGAATCTTTTTCCACTTAAAATTAATGATTATCAAATGATACATTGAATACCATGAAGATAAATAAATTAATGATATGATATTTTAAAGTGTAGTATATATACACCACAAACAAGAAATATGTGGTGAATAAGTTATATATCAAAAAAATAAAAATGAGATGAGAAACCCCTTAGAAAGATATAATCATTGGAGTGGAGATAAATCAATGAAATAAATATGTTTGATAATTGAAAATACACACAATAAAATTGTAAATATATAATAAAGAAATCAGAGTTAATTTCATAAATATTTCTTCCATAACATAACCAATCACATAGAAATTTAACCCACTGAATGAAAATTGTGTTAAGAAATCCCTTACCTTATGTCTGAACACATTATTTATTTGTAATTAATATACTGGATAATAAAATTAGATTAATTTATAAATTGATTAATAATATATTAAAAATATATTTAATTTATTATGTTCTTTTATAACTATTTCGATGAGTTATAATGTTTAATTTCATTGTTTCAGGAGCGTTCATTTCATGGTTTTACATCTAGTTCCCTTCTCTATAATTGTGGGAGTTTTGGTCAAATAGAAGAAAAAAACAAAATTAAAATTATCTAGTATTAATGAACGTAGAAAAGTTTAAAAGGAATCAAATATCATTTTTTTATATGGTATTAGGATGACTCATTAGACAAAACGTTAATGATAAATGATTGGTTTATTTTTTGGTGGTTTTTACGACCATCATGAACTTGCATCATTTTATTTAATATTATGTTTATATGTTTGTTATAGAATGTGAAATAAATTATAATATTTATATTAATATCATATTTCACAATAATAATGGTTTTATGACAAGTATTGAAGTTGGTAATGGAAAATGAAAACTCAATGTCTGTGAAGGAGATGAATCGACATGTCACAAGTGATGTTTTTATTTTTAGAATTAAAGGAGGATATAAGATATTTGATGATGGATATTCCATTAACATAATAAAATTAAAATATTTACTCCCCATGATTGGATGAGGTGGTATGGGTGCGGAGGGGATTAGGATGAGTTCACGGGGTCATGTCCCCAGGCCAGTGATTTAAATTTATTTTCTTCCTTACATGTGTGTCATGTTCATGGTTGCACCCTATTTTTTTAAAATTATAAAATATATATATGATTATGGGGTTATCATTAGACTTTGGAAACGGAGGTTAGGGGAGGAAAATAAATGAAAATAAATTAAAAGAAAAAGGATGAGGATTTTACACATTGAATATCATCCCCTTGGGGACCACCTTAAGACAGTTGGATTTGGTCTGTTGGTAAGAACATTAGTTATTAGACATGGGGAAGAGGCTTGGGAAGGGATTTTGAGAATAATTTATACAATATTATAGACTTATAATGATTTATGATAATGTGGGGTGAGGATTGGTACTTATAGAGAGGGGATAGGGGTGTTTTTTATTATTTTATTCATTTATTTGTTATTTTGGATCAAGACTATCAATAATGAAGATTATCATGAATAAATATAGTAAATAGATCATGAGAGTTCAAAACAATTAGTGTTTACCTTATCCATACATCTTCCATAACTCTATAATTCATTTATTTACTTATAATTTTAAATACCGTAAATTACAGTATTTCACTATTCACAAAAATTCAATTATTTTAGAGAAATCTAAAAAATTCACCCTAACCATTTTTTGACATATAAATTTCAAAAATGGACTCCATTTTTTTAAAATAAGTTTCTATATTTTAAAATCATAATTTATAAAAAAAAATATTCATTTATTCAAAAAATACTAATTTTAATATTGTAACTGATTTTAGGGCACACTGAAAAATTAATTTTTGTCTCATAAAATTATATAATAATTATAATAAAACAAAAAATTAATTTATGAATCTATTTTATGAAAATAAATTTTATTTTAAATCATTATATTAATTATAAAATTGAAAATAAACTTTTATGCCTCACAAAAATACCAATAGTTAATTAAACATTTTAAAAACATTTATTTATTATTTCTTGATATAAATATTTAATACTTTCCTTTATGAGATATATAAATTTTATTAATACTTTCATATGTGAAGTTATAATTCTAATCACTATTTTAATATTCCTCAGAGTCACATTACTATTCCAATTATCATGTTAAAAGAAAAAAATTTAATAATATATCATGGTAATCTATTGAATTTATTTAAGAAGATACATACCGGAAAATATTGGGTTGTTATAAGCAACCCCAGAATATCATGGTATAGTTTTCTGAGGTTGGTTCCCCACTAATCAGAACACTAAATTCCTATACATTCATGATCAACTTCTTGGATTCCTTTTCCTCAAGATTCCATGTTGGCCCCACAATCACAGCTCACTTCACAGTGATAATATCCATCTTCTTCTACACCACTAAATAGATAGGAAGAATAAATGGGGTGATTTCATACCAGATCTTTGGGCACATCACCTCCTCGAGCCATAGGGATATAGACTCCTCTTCTGGAAATATATTAGGTGAAAATTGTAGGAGTTCTTTGAAGATGATCCCAATATCCTGCACACTAAGGCTCATGTGCTAAAGGGAGAGCAACTAATACATTTTTGGAACCTCTATAATTGATGAAATGAACTCCAAAAAAACACTTGAAATTATACACATGACACATCTCCCTCCTTTCAGTCTACATAGTCCTGCATACACCACTAACGTACAACTCCTCACATCTGGATAAACACTGAGAGTACTTAAACATAGCATGAGCTCAAATTAGGCTAAAAATGATCTCAATCTCCTCTAAAAAAATACTATATCCAAATTATAGATTCACCATCATAATTTCCTAAGATCATCCACTAAAAGGAGTGAAACTCCATCTTCCATTCTCCATAATCCTCTCTTAGGTCAATAACACAATGATAACCAAGATCAACCTACCGAATCTCTATGATAAGAGATGTGTGAGGATGATGACAAGGAGACACTCCTGAGAAACAAATAGAATCCCTAATCCTGATAAAATGGATTTTAATCAAATATAATTTCATTATTTTTCATTCAATTCCCAGATTCACCCCAATTCAGACATAAATAAAAACAATAATGATGTTTGCACCTCATCTAGGTATATACCTTGAAAACTAGACCGTGTCACTTGTTCTTTCGGTCGACACTAGTTCCTTACGTTGAATCACATGGGGTTCTAAAATCCTATGTCTAAGTTGATATCGCTAGCGTAAGTCATGTACCAAGATCAACTTGAACTTCTTCCCCACCAACCCATGCAATACATAGAGTTATAAACTCCTAAATCAATCTTATCTCTCAACCAATACCTTTGATACCACTCTTTCATGATCATTTTCATCCAAAGGTACCCCTCATAGGTCACTAATAATGGGAGAGAGATAAGGACCCCTGTGTACCACCTCTATTTGGCCGTAGATTTGTAACTAGCACTGAGGATATAATAACCTCACATATTGAAGGAATTACCTTCATTAATAATAATGATCAAGATATAGGAAAAAATTTATTCCAATAAACTCCATCAAATCTTATAATAAAACATAGATTATCCCATAATGCAAGATAAAAGTCAAAAAAATACAAATAAAAGTCCAAAATAAATCCCAAAAGACAATTCTTTGGGTGATGACTCAATGTCAACTCCAACATCCAAGCTATAAATGTTCATCTTACTCCCCAAAATCCTCATGGAAACCAAAAAAAAATTTATATGAATGTAGTATCAACATAACATGTATACTTAATAGGATCATACCTTAGGCCTTTCCTGAAAAATTTAAAATAGCATACTAATACGCAAGTGAATAAATATTAGAACCACCATGAACTGAAATAGGTCAACTAACAAATCCTAACCTCAGAAGGAAACACTCACCAAATAAAAAAACCAATGTAGTTGTGTGGTATCATAAGAATATAAAGTAAGTCACCCCATAATCAATTCCCCACTAGTTTATCTCTCTCATGGACCAATTCCAAACACCATGTGATCTTATCCCTTCCATTCATACCTCATCACATGACCAACAATCTGTAATGTGGGTCGAGATGCATCTATACCCATCCCAAACTCCCATAGGTTCAACCATCCAGGGATAATATTAGTTGTCATCATAACTAAACCTCATCCAATCACAACCTCAATATGTAACAATATGAGTAGGTTATTATTAACATGAAGTACATCAGCCTCATTCCCTCCTCCCACCATTCAAGGCCTCCACCACATATCACATCATCATCACCACTGGGTAATATCCAATAACAACTTGTATCATAACTAGGTAATCTTCAACACCAAACCATATCATCACTACTAATGAAGGAAGAGTGGGAAAGTTGGGATAGTTATCCATCTAATTCACCACTATCTTGGATATTGGGGAAAACACGTGGAACCCAAAACATATAGGTGTTGGTAAGGTTATCAAATTTATATGAGATGCTTAAATAAATTAAATAAAATACATGATAGATACCACACAATACCCAACTTATGGGTTAACCTCAATTGCACTAGGTTATTATTCATTACCACCACTATACCTCGCGACATCTATCACAATCGCTTCCACCAGTAAATGAATCTCACTGCAAAAACACCACATGTAGCCACATAATCACACTTTCAATTATAAACCAATATTATTATACTAATGTTCAGTTCATTAATAAATTGTCGTATATCATGTCTTATCCCACACCTCATTCAGTTAATTTAATCTAATTACTACATATCAATTGTATTCTAATATCATATTTAAATTCAGCCCATGAATATTCATTTAACACCTTGTTTCATTTTATTTTTCAACTTTTCAATTCATTCCTTAGCTAATTAGGGAACTAAAACAACCACGCCGCATAATGTCTCACCCATAACACATCCAACAATTCTACAACACAACATAATATAGGTTATCAAACCATAACAACCATACATCACAAACACCTCATATAATCCCACATCAAATTTCATTCCATCTAACCATCACTTTTCAACCCAATATATTCCACAACCCAATTGGCCACCCACATCACCACACAAAAAACCACATCACACAAGGAAACATAGAAAACACATCCCCATGTATCTATGTATTCTATGTTTTAAAATACTACATTTCATTTTCGGAAAAGGGATTTAATTACACTCTTTTATTACTTATCTTGGTAATTCACACACAAATTCCAAATTTCCATGGGAAACCAATTCTTTAACCATATATTTTTTATTAACTATTTCATTATGGGAAAGTTCAAATCATCATCATAAAAAGGGTCATCATATCACAACTGCAACAGAATTAAGGTTCCCAACATCTATGATTTTTCTCAATAGTAATAAGCATAAACAATTATATTGGAAATAACATCAACAGTAGTAAAAATATGTGATTTATACCCATCCCAATTCAATTTTGAATTTATTTGACTAATCTTTTTCTTATAATGACCCATACTATCCGCCTAAATGAAGGGAAAATAATGCAATCCCCACACTTTCATGAAAAAAACAGAAAAAATGATATCTTTCCTCCAACAAGGCGTTCCAAAATGCTGCACATGGATGGAACTAGAGGAATACAATTGCCAATAACCATAACATAATGGAGAATTTTGATCAACCTAAAAAATGACCCCATAAATCTCCCTATATAACCCTACCCAAAACAATCAACACTGAATGAAAAACCTTTTTAGAAATAAGGATCAAAAGAAAATATTTGAAGGAAAATGGAGGAATCAACTCAGAATTTTTAATGCTTGATATCTAGATTCAATGGATAAAATCCTAAATGGATAGTAAGAAATTCATTCTAAAATCATCTTGGATTCTTAAAAGATTCAAGAGAAAATATGGGAGGAAGATTTGGTTTAAAGGGGCTCATGAATTTATAGGCAACACATTATTAGAAAACCATGACTCAACACCCTTTACTATGGTGAAAAGGTGATGACATTTGAAAAGAATATGATGTAAAGGAAGGGACCACGCTGCTGTGGGGTTGGTCAAAACTACATCAAATAAACACAATGAGGTCCGTTATATAGATCTATAAACCTTGTAGATGTAACAAAATTAAAGTGAAACCACCATGTTGGAGAATTCAACTTCAATGAAGATGGACACCCCATATCCCATATCTATAGTGTAGTTACCTTGAAGTTGACAGAACCTTAATAACTCCTCCTCCAAGGATCTACACCGAAACCTAGTAGCCACACTACTTATATGCCAGAAAAGGTAGAACCATCAAAACTACACTCCCCAAGGTTCCACATCACAATAGATCTCTCCACATCATTATAGATCTCTCCACATCACAAACACCACCTTTAAGGTGAAATATTGCTGGGAAAAATCATTCTCTACGGTGAGTCATGGTTTTTAAATTGATTGTATTTTTTGAAAAATCCATTTGTCAAAGTTGTTTTAAAAAATTCCAATAGATTTGTTTCAGATGATTTGTTTCCAATGAAGGTATTTTGAAGAGGTCACGATTTCAAAATGTTTTCATATTTTTGGCATGAAAATATATAGTTCATTTTCTAGAAAAGGAAGGATTCCTATATTGGATATTTTATATGAGAACAACATAGAAAGTGTGTGAATCCATGTAAAATAATATGGGTACCATATAACAGATGAAGGTGTTCATAATATATTTTCGACCAAATAAACCTGACCACATATTAGATTCTTTATGTGAAACACATAATAATTATACGAAGTGGTACTGAAAAATCATTAAATGAATTTTCAATGTATGGGAAAAATGTTATTCATAAAGGATTTTTACAAGGGATAAAATTTATTTGAGGTAGACGGTAGGGATTTGGAGGCCACCACAATGGGTCCTCATCATTTTCAAAGAGACAGTGTTTTAGAGGCTGTTCGAAAAGAGTTTATGGGATATGCAAAAGACATTGAGAGTGAAGAACACAATGGAGGATAATTATTATAGGGGTTATTCATAATTGTGATTAGACGGTTTTATGGGTTTCTTTACCTATATAAAGGGCACCTAATCACTTAATTTATGAGAGAAAATTTTATTAAAGAGTATCATCACTCCAAAAACTTGGATAATTGCAAAAGTGGATTATGAAGCAGTTGAGTTCATGAAGGATGTGGTTAGAAAAGTAGTTGAGTTAATGAAGGAGGTTTGTTTTTGAAGGAGTTGCGTTCTCAAATGATGTTTTTTTTATGAAGAATATTTGTTTATATTGAACTATATCTCACAATGGATGGGTTATTTATAGGCCATCATCCACAAATGAATTAAAGTAAGTTCTCAAAGAACTCAATATATAAGGTGAAAGTCATTTCAGGAGGAGATTAAAGCAGTTTGTGAAGGAATAAAAACAGTTCATAAAAGGAGTTTTCATACTGAAAATGTTATGCGTTAAAGTGGGGTTCACCTCGTGCGTGAAAACAGTGCATCATAGAACACTCAAATATGTTTAAAACAATTATTAGGTGATTTTGATAAATAGAATAATCTTTTGGAGGATTAGTGAGAACACTTTAGTTGGCAGAGCAGTGAGCTTATGAAGTCCTACCCCAGTGTAGTGAGAAAAGGAGGAGGAAGATAGTAGTGAGCCAACCCCAAAATCTATTAAATGAAGTGAGCCTAACATGGAGTCACTATATTCAAAACATCATATCCACAAGACTAGTTAATATAAGTGGATTTTGGCACGTCAAAATAATGTTAGTGTGAGATCCTTAGACATATCCCAGTGTCAGTGAACAATGTAAAATTTCTATTCCTCACGCATATTTTTATTTTTTCTTATTAATTTATATTAAAAGGCGAGAGAGTATTTTTTTTGTTTAATAATGAAAAAAGATCCAAATGGGGGAAGGTTCTAATTTATTAAACCCAAATTAAACCCCCATCCCTCCTCAAGGTATTTAACATGGCAGAGCCAACCTCCGTGTTGCAAAAACATCCCTTGGCTAAAATTTCATATATAACTATGCGATCCACTGCTCAACTCCCTCAGTACATTCCCAAAACACATCCATCACCTAAATTCCAACAAGGAAATAGGTTTGAAGGTCTGGTCTATTACAAGATGTATAAAAGTATGATGACTATTAAACATGTTAATAGAGGAGGGTTGTATCCTCAATGTACCTTAAAGGAAAAAATAGATGTTAAGGCTCTAATGAGATAGAAATCTTGGTAGGGTTCTCCACCTGTTGTTGTTTAAACTATTGTGGGTACAGATTATTCCTTGGAAAAAGTTTCAAATTGTGTGGTTAATTCAAGATCAATTTCTAAATTTCTATCAACTGAATGTTAGTCACAAAATTCAGGACAAATTGAGTGGTATCCTTGTAGTAGGAAGGTATTTAGGAATATATTGATCACATGTTTACGATATCTAGATATAATCAAAAAGTGGATAGGCCATATATTCCTGATAGTAGTGTTGTTGATATTCTAGTTTAGGATGTGTTTGAACAACCAATATATTAATTCACTGAAGATCATCCATATGATGAAAAGACTTACCCTTGGAATATATTTTTCTTAGAGTCACAATGTTATCATTTTCCTTCCCATTCCCATCCAGTAGTTGTTAAAGCCCCAGTTGAGGTATGGTTGAAACATCACTCTCTTTAATTATATATGAATGTAGATTTATCACGATTTTTTTTCATTGTTTGAATAGTATGAGCTAACGTAAAAAAAGATTATGAATCAAAAAAGAACTAAGGGAATGGAAGAAGTCGCATGTGATTTACAAGATTTATTATTATTGCTTATGATTTTATTCTCTTCTTTGAATTGTGTTGTTGAGTTAGGCTTTGTTTTTAGTTGTTTATATAAGTATCACTTGTAATAATAAGTCAGTCACTTAAATATGATAATGAAATTAGATTCCTGAAATGTAGAAAATAACTATTGTTATTTATTCATAAATAATTTTATTAATATGAAAGTTTAATTAAAAAGGAAGTGGTTTATGTTCCTTATATTGGTATTACTGTTTCTTGTTGTTGTGTTGGTATGGATACCCATACTGAACTTCTTGTGATCTTTTTGGTTGGTTTTGTTTAGAATTGTGGTTGTTGATGTGATATGGTTATGATGGTAAAATTCAGAGTGATGATATGTTGATATTGAGGCTATTTTAGCATAGCTGATGTGAGGAAGAAGTAGATTAGTGTCATGGTTATCAGTTTAAATTTTTTTTGGTGGTTATTGGAATAAATTGTGTAGTGGTTGAAGTAGTGGTGTAGAGAGGATGGTGTGATAGTGTTGTAGTTCACTAGAAACATTGATTGATATTAAAGATGATTGAAATAATTATTGATTAATTGAAAATAGAGTTTTTATAGAATAAACAAAATTATAAGTGGTTAACAGGGTATAAATTAGTAACTGGTGGTATTGTTAATGAAAAAAATGGTTAGGGTGAAAAGATAATGGATGGGATAAACATGGTTAATGATTAATGAATATCTTGACATTAAATATTTCAAATTGAATTTATTGTGGATATTAATTGAAAAGATATAATTTGATGTTATCGTCAACAAATTGGATGTTATTTCCTATTGTGTGGATGTTTGGTGTGGTCATGTATTATGGTTTAAATATTGTGGTAGTGGGTTTTTATGTGAATTGGTTGGTCAGATTTAGCAGCGATTGGATATGTGATTTATTGTGAGTCGAACCCTAGTTTATAATTTTTTTTCTATTATACTAAGTATTTTCATGTCATTTCTTATGCATCACAACTAGAGTCGGGTCAAATTACTAACTTCCATACGAAGTCATCTATTTGAGGTGTTTGACCTAAAATTTGGGTTGTAGATGAAATGAGTTCATACCTACTCTACCTTCCATGATCTCTCTTACAAACATATAAATGTTTTTATCACCTGAGGTTGTTATGAATGGGTTGTAATGGATTATTTTAGAGTGACTATAATATGATGTGATAATGATGATGTGGTAGAGGTTGTGAGGTGAATCATGGTTGGATAAGTTCTTGTTAAGTGGTGGGTATAAGGTTAATGTCCTTCATGTTCACATTACCCTAATGTGATAAATATGTGATGTATTATTGTGGTGCAATGATATGGCAGGAATTACTATTTGTCAATGATGATGTGATATGTTGTTGTGGTGTGATATGTGGTCGGTGGTAATTATGTGACATGTGGTATGTGTTTATATGGGTATGGAAGGGATAAAGCACCAATATGTATTTCATTGGGGCATGAGAGTTAATAGATTAACTGGGAAGTGCTTTTAGGGTACCTTCTTGATATGTACTATGTTGTTACTTTGTTATATTTTGATGCATTTTTTTGATGCACGAGCCTTATTGAGGATGGGTGATAATTGAACTAGAATTGGTGTGAGTTGATTTTTCTATTTAATAAATAAAGAATTAGTATGTTTCTTTCACATTTTCATGAGAGGTTTTAGGGAATATCTTATTGAGTATATTTTTATTCTCACCCTAATATATATATATATATAATTCATGTGTATTTATTTTTTTCAGTTTTCTAATTGGGGTTGGTGATCAAGCTAGACCATACTAACTCATGGAGTTTTTAGCCAGTGTAAGTTTAACTAACATAGGATTTATAATGATATTTTATTTTAGATACTTATGGTTATGTGTGAAATTTACATTCATTATGGATTGGGTTATATTTTTTATATTTGGAGTCCATGTGTGATTTATTTTATGTTCTTATAGTTTTTTAGGGTAATATATCTCATATGTGTGTTTCATTCCCTCAATACTAGTTGTCAACATGTGTTCTATTGGAGATGTACTTTGAGGATCACTTTTATCTTTATTATTTTCCCATGAGTGTTTCTAATGGGAGTATGACACGTCTTTTGTTTTGTTCTAACCATTTAGAACATTTTAATCCAATTTTCAATATATAAAAACTTTAAAAACCAATTTTTAATCATTCCAAGAACTCATCATGTTGAACTGGAGCTTTATAATTTTGTACATGTCAAAAAAAAATTGACGATTCTTTTATTATGATTTTTGGTCAATCCTAGGACGCTTACTTTGTTTTTATTTTATCACTTATTTTAACAACTTTATTACTCAATAAACACTTCTATGATCATTCTAACCAAATGAAATATTGTATTGTAATTCTATTAATTTATATATGTAAAATTTTGATTTTTTTATTTCATGCTAATACATGGTCTTTTACTTGGTTCAGAATATATTATAGATGTTTTAATTTTTATAATATATAAAAACACACAATTAGACATTCCAAAAACACTATATATTGGATTGATATGTCATTTATTCCTACACATAAAGAATTAATTAATTACAATTTTCTAGTATTTCATGACATTCCAAGGTTGTTTATTTGGTTTTAAACACATCACTTTATTTTAAGTAATTTTCTCTTCAGAACTATTTTTTTATTATTCTGACCACACTGAATGTTGGATTGATGTATATTTGGATACAATATATCACAATTTAATATGTGATTATGGAAAAAAAATTAAGACTACTTATGGTTTTTTTATTTTCACCAACTCACCCATGATTTTAAAGCTGTTATAATTTATAAAAATTCAATTTCGGACATTCTAAGCACACCATATATTGGATTGATGTGTAATATACTCCTATTTATAAAAAATTATTCTATGATAATTTTCTAATGAGTTCATTATATTACGATGTTGTCTTTTTTGTTTTGTCCTATTTTGTTTCTTAGGTTTTGTGTGACAACCCATATAATGTTAATAATAATTCAATTTTATGTCTTATTAATATTTCTTATTATATTTTTTAGATTCATATTCATAACAATAATTTTATATTATTTTTAAATTGAAAAAGAAATGGTATTATTCTACTGAAGTGTTTTTCATGTATTATAGATTTTTATTTAAAATATAAGATTCTTAATTTTTAAATTGACTTTTAAATTTTGGAATTGAATTTTTTATATCATCATATAAACTATTGTTTGGGGTGTTTATTTGGAATTTTTTTTAAAATTATTTTTGAATGAATAGTAAATAACCTTGATTTATATAAAACTGTTTTTTTAATTATTTACAAAGTCTCATTATATTTTGGATTTTTTTAAAGTTAAATTAACCCCCATTGATTGAAAATAATCAAAATAATTTTATACAAATGATAATTATACTTGATTTTGGTATAAATTAATTTTTTGGTTTTAAAACATTTTTTTTAAAAAATATTTTTCCTTGCATTTTGCGCAGTTATATTAACATTTATTTCAAAAACCTCCACAAATTGAATATTGAAAAGTATATTTGATATTTTTAATTAGGATTTTCAATTTTAGTAATAAGTTCAATTTAATTTTTCTTCATATTGAATAGTAGCCATGGTAAATTTATATCCCCTTTATAAAATGTAAAATGGCTTAATTAGGGATAATTTTTTTGAAATTTTCCAAAAATATCATATTAATTCTTATTATATAAGATAATTTTTAACCTTTTTTCTTAATATTTTATATTTTATAGATTTAGTGCCACTTCACCGTGACTAATATATTTAAAATATCTAAAAGTTAAGAATAATTACAAGAGTGTCACTCCCAGCACCTCATATCCTCACTTATTCATAAATTTTGATCAATATATCTTAGACAATCCCAACCCAAATATCTTCCCATATCTCCTCATATTATATAGGTTATTCTACCAACTAGAATGCTTAAGTTTAATGTCAAATGATGTTTTTTGAACAAGGGGTATAACTCTTAGTCAAGCTCTTTCATGCTTATTTCTTCTTCTACCTCCTTCAAACATGTACTAATCATGCTGATATAATAACATAAGTATCTCAAATATACTAAAATGTTATTTTTTATATTATAAGACCCTTTTTCATCTCCTTTTCCATTTTGTGTGAGAACAGAAAACATCATTAGTGTGTATGTTTGGATCATCTCCATCATGAAGCGATGTGTTTCATTTTTCATCACCACCTCACATGATTGGTTATTATGCCTGATTTCAAGAAAATATAAGATATTTAAAACATAATTATGGTTATTTAAAGATAATATAATATCTACAATTTTACCTTTCCATCCTTTGAAAAATGGAAAACTCCACTGATGCCTATATGCGGATTACTGCCTCCATGAACGACGCATTTAATTTTTAATTAATGCCTCACATAGCTGGTAATATGAACTAAATTAATTAATAAATATGATACTTATAGAATAAATGTGATTCAATAAAGGTAATACTTTTTGTATTTTATTTCCATTCCATATTTTTATTGGCAGGAGTGGGCCACTCAATAGGGGGTAAACTAAGTTCCTATAAAAAATTATGTTAAAAAGTTTACTTAAAGTATTCCCCCAATTAAAACTAAAACTGGCTAGTTAATCAAGGTAATAAAATTATAATTGTTTGAATTTTCAAATATATTCTTAGAATATTGATTAATTCTCAGTAGTATCAATATGTGATATTGATACCACTTTTTAAACTACTCTAATAAGGAAAAATAATTACAACTATTATCCAAGACTAACTATCAAAGTAAAATGTAAATTTCAAAAAAAATGAATTAAAATAGAGAAAGACTGTATTTAAAAACACAACATATAAAACAAGTGGTTCACTCTCAATCAAAGTCCTAATACACTCCACTTGTTGATCACAAGCCACTAAGCAGTTTATATTAATAAACATTATCCACAACCTGTATCTTGGTTAACAATAATACCCAAGACTCTCCAGGTCACAACACTACTTCAACTATTTTTTGTGGGAAAACAACAACCATGTCACACAAGACCTCTTCCACAGTTATGTGTGGGAGAAGAAAAGTGTAGAATGATTTTGGAGTGAGGATAACTTGTATCCCCTGGTTTAATACAGGAGACAATTTGGGTTTTAATATAGATACACACACTTATCAAAAAGAAATAAAAATAGTAAAAAATAGAGAAAGATGGTGGGAAAGGGTTAGAAATACTATGAGTGTTGTTCTATGCAGCTCTGGACTTGTAGGCTGTAGAAGATGTGATTATTGAGTCCTCTTGTTAAAATAGATTATAATGAATCTCGTTCAATGGTTTTCAGTTCGATGATATGTGCTTTGTATCTCTTATTCTTCTTAGATATTCTGTTCTAAGGTTGTGATCCATAGTAGTTTAGCCACTATCAATTGAGAGTAATTCATGTGTTCTTCAGTGCATGGATATTCTCCTTTCTTGTATGTGATCTATAGCTCGACACTTAACTCTAATTCCTTTTTTCCCTACCAATATTTTCTTTTTATTTTAGTTTTATGTTGTGGACATGACAATAAGCATGATCTATATACCTCGTATATCATACCTTTTACTGACAGGACTGCAAAATAACATTGAATATATTAGTTTCATTAAATGAATCAAATATGACCATTAGAAAAAACATTTAAATTAAATTGGAAAAGAAGAAAAAGGTTATGTATGGAACGATGTCACAGTTTTTCTTGAAATGGTGTCCCTAGAAATAGTGAATTCTTCCTTACCTTTGAGGTTTGATATAGTCATGGTGAGATAGTCATTGTTCCATGGTTGCATTGAGAACTGGAACCAGTAGCACATATGCGGTGTCCGGATCACGGTGGCAAGGAACTAATGTCACAGGCTTTATGAAATCTGGAACTGGTTATGGTGTTAGAGTCACTATGTTGGGATTATGATATCTATGTAATGGTGTCTGGGTTATGGTGTCTCAGTCACAGTTCTGGGTTACAATGTCTATGTCAAAGTGTCCGAGTTACGATGTCTGAGACTTTTCTAAAATCCAGAACCGGTGGTAGATTTACATTTTCTCATACTTAGACAAATATATGTAAACATTCTTAAGAATTAATATTCACTTAATGGATTAGATTTTACCATTAGTATAATAAAACATAATAAAAAAGATATAACATAGTTTACAGGATTCGATCATGATTTTGGAGATTCTGAATTAGGATCTTGTGAGAGTTGAGACCATGAGTTGTGTTCATTAAACCATGAGGAAATAAAAAATATCCAAACATTATTTGTGATATTTTAAACATGATACATGATTTTAGATCATTAAAAACATGATTAAACAAGGAGAGCCCAACAGTTTTGAAAAATGAAAACATCATTGATGTGTACGTGCAGACTACCACCTCCATGAAACATTATTTTTCATTTTCTATGACTTCGTTTATAGATAGTTCTAAAACATTATTTAATTTATAAAAATGATAATTATTTATTGATTTATATTATGGATATAATATAACAAGGTCCCCTTTGACCACATTCAGCATACTGAATATGTTTTGAGATTATGAAATGAACATCCTCAAAACGTCTGATAGGAAATAAACCTATTTAATATTTGTATAATACATAGAAATAAATTATATAAATCTGATAAAAATAAGATAATAAATTAAAGAAATCCTCAAAAAGGTAAATAATCAAAATAAATTTATTATTGGGAGTTAATGTATATACATAGTGAGTTGCACTCAAGGTAAAATATTTCTTAAAAATCGTGTTTCAAATCTTTTTAATTTTTCTTTCTATTCATTCGTCTATATGCATTTTTTAAATATTCTAAATTCTATATGATTGTTTAAGGACATTTTATATTGGTATTGGTTTTTATTATATATGTTTTAAAATTCATCTTTTTATTATTTTACATGTAATAAGTTTTGACTTTATTTATAGTGTAAAAAAAATTATTGTATATGGAATGAGTGGAATTTACAATCGTCATGACCATTATTATTTAAGAATATTCCTATATAAGTTTTCATTGTTTTTAAAATAATATTTTATTTCACATTCTTCTTTTAAAGTTTCATTTCTAAATGTCTTCAAAGGAAAATGAAATTTCACATAATGTTTTACGAGAAGCCCAAAAGTGCTTCAACATATGTGTTCAATATGATATTTTATGCATCTTTTTGATGTAAATGTAAGATCATATGTTTTTTATGTATGATTCGCTCCTTTTAGATTGTTCATGGTGATGAAAGATCCTGATATAGCTCTTCAATTCATTTAATAAAATATTTTTTTATTGGGAATATAAGTTGTAATTAACCAAGTAGGTTATTTCATTTGTAACAGTACTTGTAAGAGTGATTGTAAGAGTGTTATGAAGATGATGTCCCAAGGTACCTATAATAATTTTAGATTCTTACAAACAAGTTTTGGTGAAATTATTTTTATTTTTAAGGTATGTTAATAATCATAGTTACCAAGGAAATTTTAATCCCCTTTTATGGGTGAAAAGTATGTTTTTCAATAAAAAATTCACAAGAACTCATGTTTTATAAGAAACCTTCCTGATTATAATGTTTCAGTTATGATTTATTATGATAATTTTTTTTGTTAATTTAAGTTGATTTATTGGGTAATTAAATGATTATTTTCAGCTGAAGTTTAATTATATAAATGGAAAAGTTTCTATGGGATTTCGTGATATTAAAAATGAACAAATGGGTTTATTTTTTTTTTGTATCCCTTATTGAAATTTGTATATTCATACCATGTTTTCAAATGTTTTTCACAAGGAATAATGATGATTATGAACTATAGAATGTTTTATCATTCTTCTAAGAGGATTTATCTTAAAACAAGTGAACATTTTTTAGATGAAAAAGGAGTTTAAATTAATGAATCCCGTTTTTCTGGAAAAATAGATATTGAGTGGAAGTGTCCACTTTTTATTATAGAGGTTTTATATGTAATATTTTTTCATAATTATCTAATTCTATAAACCTAAAATATCATGGGAATGTAAGAAAACTCAATCATTGTTGTTAAACTCATAATTATTAGTTGATTAAAGTATAATCTGTTATATTTTGCATTAGAGATAAGTTTAGATACCTTTTGAGGATAGGATGTTATAAAAAACATTTAAGGGATGTTAATATATGGATTATATATCCATGAGAAACCCTTTAGGGTTTCCATGTTGATTCATATAATCTATGCCTGTTTCAAAATGGTATTTCATAGAAGAAATAGAGTGGAGAAAGTGTCAAGGTATCAAGAGGCTAATATCCTACCTAATCAGAAACATGGAATGGCAGAAATTGGAATATTGTATTTTTTAGCTTTGATAACTCGGTTGGGTAGGCTATTAATGGTGGTACCCATGCTAGATAGAGACCGAACTCTCTACAGAAAAACATGTTTTTAGTATATCATTTCATGAAACAATACCCTATAACATTTGGTGGAACCTCATATCTAGTGGCATTTGAAGGATGCATCAATCCTTTAGAGAATTTATTCCAGTTTTGGAGTTTTTTTGTACATTAAAAGTTAGTTTTCTTAATTTATTATTTTATAAGAGAATTCAATCAATGATTGTCATTAGTTGAGAATACCAAGGAACAAATATGATATTGATGTCATAAATTGGATCCTATTTAAGGATAATTTCTTTGAGAAGTATTTTTCAAAGGTTGTTTGAATTTGGTTGGAAAGGAAATTTATTTAACTAATGAAAATGAGGATTCTGTTTCCACATATAAAGCTAAATTTACTAGATTGACTAAGTTTGAACCAAATTTTATTCTGGACCATGATAGTAAAATTGGTAGGTTTTAATCAATATTTAAACCATGTTTTCAAAGATAATTGGACTCACACGGTTTTAATATCTATTAGAAAGTCATACAGATCATTGAGAAGGTCAAAATAATAGTTATTCATGGTGCATGGCATATAATTATGACAAGGGTCTTTTATGAAAAAGTGAATTATGGGGTGCACTATGTGTTTCAATATTTACATCTAGTGTCCAAAGGGAATACGAGAACTTTTAAATAATAAAAAATAACAAGTTATATGAAAAAAATTATCAGTAATAATAAAAATATTAAAAATATAAAATATTTAGGAATTTTGGTGAAAATTTATTTTGAAACATCATCTGTTTTTAATAAGCAACCCTCTGTCATTCAAATAAATATCATTACAATTTTAGCATGGGAAGTATGATGGGGAGGCTGTGACAAGAAAGAAATTATCAACTACTTTTTATATAGAATAACAGTAGAAAAAAATAAAATCAGGGGGAAGAATATGGTGGGAGAAGACATTCAATAGAGCACTATCGCTCCTCACCCAAGCCTTGCAGCTAAATTCCAAGCCTATAGTTGAACTATTTAAATAGTGCAAAACAGAATAGTTCCATCCCCTTTTCCCCTTAATCAACCCTAATTATATAAGGGGTCCCTAGCCCCATAAATGAGTCCAGAAACTTCTCCCTAACAGAATAACAACATATCCTCCCTTTTCCTACATGTGAACTCAAATGGACCCCATACAAACTCCCTTACCTTAATGAGACCCTTACACCTACTCACCTATAGTTAGGTCCCTATCACCCGCACAACCTTGAAATTAATTATTTTCCTCAGGAATTAAGAAAAAATTCTAGTTCATATAGGATAACCAAGTGATCTACCATATAATACTATGTACTTAACACTTCAGAAAGAATTGAGCTGATGGATTGTATAATGTGAACTGCTGATTAAAGACCAAGAAATTTTCCAAATAA
Organism: Viscum album; assembly: GCA_963277665.1. Taxonomy (NCBI): domain Eukaryota; kingdom Viridiplantae; phylum Streptophyta; class Magnoliopsida; order Santalales; family Viscaceae; genus Viscum; species Viscum album. The sequence continues at coordinate 1,357,900,146 of OY728162.1, read as the reverse complement.
TTTATAAACATTATTGGATTATCTTTGGATGGAATAAGGTTGAGTATGGATACCATAACCACTCCTTTTTTTTGTAAAAAATATACGGTCCCTATCTTATCATTTACCTAGTCAAGCACGTCACTTAGAATTGGGTTGATGAGCCATGTAGCTGAACTCATCAACATTCACTTGCTGGAAGATCAGTTGGTGGATCATTCTAGACATAATACTCTACATACGATAGCCATTCCACCGAGAGTTACTCCACCCACTGGGTAGTGACTTTGAATTCATGTATGGATTCTCCATTACTCCAAAAGGTTGTATGTTGTCCTTCCCTATCTGAGCATCCATCTATATCGTCATGAAAAAATTATCCTCATCAAAATGTTTTTTCAGTTTATCCAATTCACATGGATTACTATGTTAAACAAAAAAACTCCAATTGTGATACAGTTATCATTTATGGAAGTTATGTTCTCTCCTAATTATGATGTGGCATCTCTTCCATGTGACGTAATTATGTTATGCCTGATATATTTTACTGAGCCTTCTCTTATGGTGTCTTAAAGGTCTTGGAATTGATTGTAAAGACCTGTAAATTTCAGGTAAATTTTTTTTTCTAAATTTTCTTCGGGATTTTACAAGAACGTAGTTTCTGACGGCACCTGATTCTGAGGCCAGGTGTGCCTGGAATCATTTTCCTAAGTTTTGCTCCTGTACGTTCTATGAACGAACGAGCGGGTTTTTCTATCTTTTGAACCAGTACTCAGAATCAAATTCTGAGGGCATCGATGGAATCGAAGCACTGGTATTTGCTTAGAAACACCTTTTGCGGAGTTGCGTTTTCTCGGGTGTGGTTTTTAAATTTTTGGGGTTAAGTTAAGGAATAAAATAAAGTGGTGCGACAACTTTATTTTTATTTCATTTAAAGGCACTTAAAATCCACTTAAAGCCACTTGAGGTAAGTTAAAGCAGATAGGCTGCAATCCAAAATATCCTACCCTCTTGGTAGGATATTTGTGAGGTGGGGCCCGCACGAGCCCCACCGTTTATTTTCCTCTAAGTAACGCACCCGCGAAACCTCCTCATTAATGAAGTCAACTGGTGTGTTTCCTTAAAATATTAAACGCTCCTATTAATTGGGCGGTTTATTCATTGAAATTAATTCTATGAATTAATGGGTCGTTACTTAGTTTGTTTTTCAATTTTTTGGCATGTTTATAAAGTAAGGCCAACGCTTGTCTTCTTGAGGATTTATTGTTTAGAGAATTGGGAGAAGCTTGAAGATCTTCATCCTCCTTTGTGAAGAACGCGAAGAACGTGAAGAACGTGAAGAACGCCGTCCTCCGACGAAGGGAGATGATGAACTCCAAATCCTCGGAGATCGACGACGTGACGCGGACAGTTCACCCTCTGCGACGTCTCTTCCACGATGATCCATCCCTGCGACAATCTTCGATCAACAACATGACGTAGCGGGTTTACGTGATTTTCCTTATGTGATTCTCTTCCGTCTTTTATCTGCGATATTTGGACCGCATGATATCAGTTAACAGGAGGAGGCCGGACCGCACAAACATGGTTGTCCCCCTCCATTTTTGTTTTTCTTGTTGTTGCGGATCGAATGAAATTGACGCGGTGCCGTCGCACCACGCGGAATCGAGCGGCAAGGATGCGCGACATCGTCGCACCGCGTGGGATCGAGCGGCAAGGATGCGCGACATCGTCGCACCGCCTGGGATCGAGCGGCAAGGATGCGCCACATCGTCCTGCCGCGCGGGATCGAGCGGCAAGAATGCGCGACATCGTCATGCCGCGCATTCAAATTTTTTAAACTCTCGTGCATGGGTATTTGATTACAAGGAGTTCGTATAATTTATTTTGGATAAATCATACCGTCTTCAATGATTAAAATCATGTGTTTATTATTTTCAAACTGATAACACCTAACGCGGAGGGCGCGGGCCGAACAAACACGGGCCGACAACCCTCCACAGCTTGTTTATCGATGTGCGGATCGACGGACGATGGAGAAGCAGGCCGCCTTGGCATTTGAGGGACTTGCAGTGAAGATCAGGTCCTGGGAGGACCACTGGCGAAGACCGCACGCAAAACGGACCACCGGAGCGCGTCCGGTGGTCCGCAGAAACTCCTGCCGGCGCACCATGCCGGTGCAGAAGCGCCGGCATCCGGAGGCGGTGGCTGACCGCCAGGCGGTGGCGGTGCCCGGCGCACCGCCGGCAAAACCCGCCGCAGCTTCAACTGCGGCGGCGATATCGGTTCCGCGGCCGCGCGGAACCGAGGGACGGGATGCGGCCGACATGCCATGTCCGGGTGCCGCGGAGCGGCTCCCGTGCGGGGGGCCGCGGTTCCCTCGCTCAGCCGATCGACCGAACATAGCCGACCCGCCAATCCGGGTCACGCCTAAGCCGGGTCGGGCCACCCAGGCCGGGCCGGGTCGGGTCGGGCTGGGTCAGTCCGGGCCCTAACCCCCCATTTTCGGACCCTCTTTGGTCTTTTGCCCATATCTTGGGATAGGGACCTCCGATCGATGTACCAACAGTTGTGTACCGATCCTTGGAAGAAGGCAGTCGTTTCGGTATATCTCACTCAAGGTTTCGGAATACCTTGGGTTCGGAGTGGTTGGTTCGGATACAAAACCAACCGGGCGCTCAGAGCGGAAACACTTATATCTTGAGCTTCGGATGTCCGATTGACGTTCCGTCGACATTGTTGGATTCCTATATGTGAGAGGGATATTTTGGCTTACTCCTCTTGAGGTTTGGATGCCGTCGGAGTGTGGTTGGGTAGGTTCGCTCATGAAACCAACCGGGCCCCTGGAACGAAAAAGGCAATAACTCACAGACCGGGCGTCCGATTGACGCGTCGTCTGTCTCGTTGAATTCCTCTTGATGAGATGGAACTTTTGAAATACTTTGCTCGATTTTTATAGTAGTTGGATAGTGGCCGGGTTGGATTGCACCCGAAATCCAACTGGGCCCTTGGAACAGAAAAGTTGTTATCTTTCAAACCAGACGTCCGTTTGACGAACCATCAGCGGCATTGGTGATCTCGTTGAGAAACGGTCCCTATGAGTATACCCTATGAGAGTTCGGGGTATAGTTGAGTTATGGCCAGGTCTGTTCTCTCACGAAACCAACCAGGCCCCTAGGACGAAATGGCTATTAACTCATAGACCAGGCGTCCGATTGACGCGCCGTCTGTTGCATTGATACCCCTATGACGAGACGGTACTTTGAGATACTTATTAATGGAACTTTGTGATACTTGTAGTATCGACCAGAAGCTCGTGGAGCGGACCCTCTCGAAGACGAGCGGATAGAGTACAGAGACCGTGTAGCCGGCTGAGACCTGACGACTGCTTGACTGATCGACTTGGTGTGTTTCGGATAGCCCAGTGGGGAGCGCTTGGTTGTAGCGGAAAAACCACGGTAGAGGAGCGCTTGGTTGAAGCGGCAGACCCGCGGCACTCAACAGAAGGAGTACCTCTGGAGGCTTTGAGGGGGAGCGCTTGGTTGTAGTGGCAGACCCACAGCGGAGGAGCGCTTGGTTGTAGCGACAGACCCACGGTACTCAACAGAAGGAGTACCTTTTGAGGATATGAGGGGGAGCGCTTGGTTGTAGCGGTAGACCCATGGTGGGAAGCGCATGGTTGTAGCAGTAGGCCCACAGTACTCGACATGAGGATTAACTCATTAGTCTTAGGTTAGTGAGCAGTACCTCGGAGTCGTGACAGGATCACTATACACTCCAGAGACGGGGCTCTTCAGTAGTTATGGTTTCGATAATGAAAATCATGGTTTGAACTGAGTCTATGACCTTTGTGTTTACCTATTGATTGAGATAGGTCACTTGATAACTTAAGTATATGTATGGGCATATACATGGGTGATGGTTATTCGTTGATTTCATGATCTTGGTGTTTTCCTCATGATTGTGATGGCTTACTTGATAACTTAGGTATTTGCATGGGAATATATCTAAGTAGAAGTTATCTGTTGAGATCTTTTTTGTGGTTATCCATGTTGGTTTTAGGGTGACCATGAGGGTCTCAGGGTCCCTACTAAGTATTGTTATACTCACCCCTGCACGGGCTATGCCCGCACCTCGTTGTGTTCGTTGCAGGTGACGGACAGTGCTGACGGAGGCCGAGTGTTCGAGGACTGGACAGTACCCGGAGGTGGACTACATGACGAGTCAGTACCCGGAGGAGGACTACACGACGAGTCAGTATCTGTAGGTGGACTTCACGGTGATATGACACTCAGAGGAGGTTGACGGGCGAGAGCATTGTGGAGGCCATCTGTACCTACCCTTCAGGTAGGATCCGAGGAGGATGACCCAGGAGCCGCTTCTGTCCTTCCAGTTGTTGTCTTTTTCTGTTGTACTTTGTTCTGCTGTAGTTGTACTTTCTTTTGGGTTTGTATTCTAGCCCATTTACTTTTCATCACTTTCTTTTGTACTTAGTGTTTTACTTCCGCCTGTACTCTGTGGTGTTTTGTTTACTTTTATAAATGCAATTTCTTCCCAGTTATTGGGATTTACGCCTTTGGTGCTAGTCGCCAGCCCCTGGCCTATGGAAGGCGGGCTTGGGGTAGTCACAGTACGGGCCCTGACAATGGGTCATGAGAAATTGGTATCAGAGGAGTCAGTTCTACCGCAGAACTTATAACTCTGATATTTTCTTTCTGTGAAGCAATAGTGTTATGAGTACCGAGTGTGGTTTTCAGTTCAGGGAGTCTAGTGTTTGTGCGGGCAGCCGACGTATCCATACACCAGGACCTTGACAACTGATTTCCGACTTAAATCACGAAAAAACTGATTGCATGTGTGTTTCGAGAAGTTTTATTTAAATATCATCTCAAACCAGGTCAGCTCACCAGGTATAGTCATTTGACCATGTCACGTTGTTTCTTTCAGGATGCCTTTTCTGGGACGACCAGCTAGAGCCCAGAGGGATATGCGTACTGACAGCCTGTCAAGCGACGAGGCTTCGGTACAGGGCCCTCTTGAAGATGAGCCACCAACGGAGGCACCAGCAGTACTACTATACGTTGGGCCACCGATGCTACCAGCCCCAGCAGTAGGCGATGCACGCCACTTGAGTGCGCTGCACGAGTTCTAGCGCCAAAGACCACCCAGGTTCCGGGGAGAGACGGACCCGTAGGCGGCTGAGGATTGGATGGAGGCTATGGTGAGAGTCTTCAGGCTAGTGGGGACGCTGTCAAACTTCATGGTGATCTTTGTTGCCAGCCTTCTTCAGGCAGTAGCAGGAATGTGGTGGAGTCACTTGTTCCAGTTTTGCGACGGGATGACCTTTGCATGGGAAGACTTCGAGACCTTCTTCACAGTGGAGTTTGTGCCAGTAGCTCTGCACCCCAAGTGTGTACAGGAGCATCTGCCTTTGTTGCAGGGTTTCCGATCAATAGCCAAGTCATCTGTGGGTAGTAGACAGATGATGCAGAGGTCCAAGAGGACCAGAGCTAGCCGTACTAGGAGCATGATGTGTTATGAATGCGGCGGGAAGGGTCTCCTGGCATGTGACTATCTGAATCCTCATACAGTTGAACCTCAGGCTTTGGAGGAGCCACTGAGGCAGAAGCAGCGGCGGGTGCTTGAGAAACAGCCGAGCAGTGGACAAGGTATTAGAGCTCCGGGAGCAGGTGGACAGGAGAGGAACTAGTGGATACGTCCTTTGTACTTCTATTTCAATGTTTCTGTTGTATTCGTGTCTTTGTACTGTTAGCTGCAATAATAAAAATACACTTATCTTTTGATGTTTGCTTTCCTGTCCTTTTTGTTTGGTTGATACTGAGTGGTCCTGGTTAAGATTGTTGACTTGACCCTAACTTTAGATATTTTTACTGGAGGAGACACAACGACCTCACACTGATGTCGACAGTGTGACTCGACCCTTGGAGGCGAGAGTGACAGTTGGATCTCTTGGTAGTTACGTAGAGGCCCTACGATGTCATCCATGGCATGAATGCATCATTCATATCGGGATTGACTGTATTAGGCAATGGGCGTGGTTCATCCAGGGGATGAGACCGAGTTTCTCTTTTCGGTAGAGGATAAATTTTAGCAGCTCTTTCAGATCGTAGGCAAAGAAGGTGCAGATCATCCAGGAGCGGATGAAGACTGCACAGTGCAGTAAGAAACATGAAACTAGCACCGGTCTTGGAGACTCGGTCATGTTAAATGTTTAAAGAAGAGGAATCTTTAAGGAGAGATAAGTCTGCAGAGCAGAAGACATGGAGACAGAGCTTGGAGAGCAGTATGAGGTGGTGTACATCTTAACATGCTACAACCACCCGCCTCAGTTATCCCCGCCTGGATCAGGGAGATAGAGGGCGGAGGAAGAGTGCAGCTGCTTGCGGTCAAGGAGTGTGACCCAATGGCTCTAGAAATGATTCAAGGGACAGTCTGTGTCCACTACCAGCTTCTGTAGTAACGGACATCGATATGAATCATACCTTGCTTTCACAAATCTTGTTCCAGACCTAGAGTTTCTGGTAATCTGTGGACTTGACCCTCACATCTGGAGATACCTTGGGATGAGACTCGATAATCACACTTACGCCGACAGTGTGGTCAGACCCTCGAGGCGAGAGTTTCGGTTGGAATCTCTTGGTAGCAGCGTCGAGGCCTTATGACGTTGGTCTGAGAATTGATTGGATCCACAGTTTATACATGGATTGACTGTATTTGGAAAAAAGGTTGTGGTTTAACTACAATGTCAGGATGGGTTTTCCTTGGTCGGTGAAAAGGAAACCCCAGGAAGCACATGATAAACTCTTTCACAGGAGGGTGCGACCGATCACTCTTGAGTCGGTCAACCATACCCTCGTGGCAGCAGTCATTTGAGTTTCAGTTCTAACAGGAGTTGGAGACCTCTAGAGTTTGAGGTTAACGATCACGTCCTTATAAAGGTCTCACCTCGACGAGGTTTACGGAGATGTGGTCAAGGCGGCAAGTTATCTCCGAGGTTCAACGGACCTTTCTAGGTCCTCAGCTGGGTAGGCGGGGTGGTTTACTGCTTGACCCATCCACCTCAGTTGCACCAGGTGCACAACGACTTCTACGTATCTCAACTGTGGAGATACGTGCTCGACCCTTTGCATATCATCAACCATGAGGAGCTGGACGATGGTGATGGGGTGTCTTTCACAGAGGTTCCAGTGGGGATCGAGGATCGACTGGAGAGGATCCTACAAAGACGATCGATTCCTCGGGTGCACATTCTCTGGAAGTATGGAAACCTCCAGGTGAGCACATGGGAGCGGAAGGCTCAGATGCATGCTCAGTACTGCTTTTGTAACCATAGTTTCTGTTAAAGCTTTAAGAGGATGTAAAGCCCTAAGGTGGGAGTGATGTAAAGACCCGTAAATTTCAGGGAATTTTTTTTTCTAAATATGCTTTGAGATTTTACAAGAATGCAGTTGCTGACAGCACCTGATTCCGAATCCCGGTGTGCCCGGAATCATTTTCCGAAGATTGGATCGGGTATGTTCAGTGAATGAACGAGAGGGTTTTTCTAACTTCTGAACCGGTTCTCGGAATCAAATTCTGAGGGGACCGATGGAATCGCAGCGCCGGTATTTGCTTAGAAACGCCTTTTCTGGAGTTGCATTTTCTCGGGTGTGGTTTTTATGTTTTTGGGGTTAAGTTAAAAAATAAAATAAAGTGGTGAGACAACTTTATTTTTATTTCACTTAATGCCACATAAAATCAACATAAAACCACTTGAGCTAAGTTAAAGCGGATAGGGTGCAATCCAAAATATCCTACCCTCTTGGTAGGTTATTTGTGAGGTGGGGCCCGCACGAGCCCCACCGTTTCTTTTCCTCTAAGTAACGCACCCACGAAACCTCCTCACTAATGAAGTCAACTGGTGTGTTTCCTTAAACTCTTAAACACTCCTTTTAATTGGGTGGTTTATTCATTGAAATTAATTCTATGAATTAATGGGTCGTTACTTAGTTTGTTTTTCAATTTGTTGGCATGTTAATAAAATAAGACCAACGCTTGTCTTCTTGAGGATTGATTGTTGAGTGAATTGGGAGAAGCTTAAAGATCATCATCCTCCTTCGTGAAGAACGCGAAAAACGCGAAGAATGCGAAGAACGATGTACTCTGATTAAGGGCGAAGAAGAACGCCAAACCCTTAGAGATCGACGACGTGACGCCGATAGTTCTCCCTCTGCGCCGCTTCTTCCACGACGATCCATCCCCGCGACAATCTTCGATCAACAACTTAAGGTAGGGGGTTTACGTGATTTTCCTTACGTGATTCTCTTCCATCTTTTATCCGCGATGTTTGGACCGCATGATATCAGTTAACAGGAGGAGGTTGGACCGCACAAACACGGCCATCCCCCTCACTTTTTGTTTTTCTTGTTGTTGCGGATCGAATGAAATTGATGTGGTGTCGTCGCACCACGTGGAATCGAGCATTAAGGATGCGCGACATCGTCGCACCGCGTGGGATCGAGCGGCATGGATGCGCGACATCGTCATGCTGCGCATTCAAAATTTTTAAACTCTCGTGCGTGGGTATTTGATTACATGGTGTTCGTATAATTTATTTTGGATAAATTATACCCTCGTTAATGATTAGAATCATGTGTTTATTATTTTCCAAATGATAACACCTAACGCGGAGGGCGTGGGCCGAACAAACATGGCCCGACAACCCTCCGCAGCTTGTTTATCAATGTGCAGATCGACGGATGATGACGAAGGAGGCCTCCATGGCGTTTGAGGGCCTTGTAGTGAAGATCGGGTCCCAGGAGGACCACTGGCGAACACCGCACGCAAAACGGACGACCGGAACGCGTCCGGTGGTCCGCTGAAACTCCCGCCGGCGCACCACGCTGGCGCGGCGGCGGCGCCCGGCGCGTCGCCAGCAAAACCAGTCGCGGCTTCAGCCACGGTGGCGAGGTTGATTCCGCTGCCGCGCGGAACCTAGGGTGGCACATGGATAGCATGCCGCGTTAGGGTGTCGCGGAGCATCCCCCGCGCGAGGGGGTCGCGGTTCCCTCGCTCGGCCGGTCGACCGAACCGAGCCGACCCGCCGGGCCGGGTCGTGCCCAGGCCGGGATGGGCCGGGTCTCGTCCAGGCCGGGCCGGGCCGCACCCAGTCGGGTCGGGTCGACACGGTTCGGGCCGACCCTGGGGGGGGGGGTCGGGCCGGGTCCGTCCGGGCCCAGACCCCCCCGTTTTCGGACCCTCTTTGGTCTTTTGCCCATATCTTGGGCTACGGACCTCCGATTGATGTACCGTCAGTTGCGTAGTGATACTTGGAAAGATGCCGTCGTTTCGTTATATTGCACTCAAGGTTTCGGAGTACCTTGGGTTCGTCCGGGTTGGTTCGGATACGAAACCAACCGGACCCTCAGAGTGGAAACGCTTATATCTTGAGCTCCGGACGTCCGATTGACGTACCGTCGAATTTGTTGGATTCCTATAAGTGAGACGGATCTTTTAGCTTACTCCGCTCGAGGTTTGGATGTCGTCGGAGTGCAGTAGGGTTTGTTTGCTCACGAAACCAACCGGGCCCCTGAAACAAAAAAGCCAATAACTCACAGACCGGGCGTCCGATTGACGCGCCGTCTATCTAGTTGAATTCCTCTTGATGAGACCGTACTTTTGGCATACTTCGCTCGAGTTTTGGTTTCAGTTGGATAGTGGCTGGGTTGGATTGCACCCGAAATCCAACCGGGCCCTTCAAACGGAAAAGCTGTTATCTTTCAGACTAGACATCCGTTTGACGAACCATCAGCGGCGTTGGTGAGCTCGTTGATAAATGGTCACTATGAATATACCCTATTAGAGTTAGGGGTACAGTTGAGTTACGTCCAGGTTGGTTCGCTCACGAAACCAACCGGGCCTCTGAGACGAAAAGGCTAATAACTCACAGACCGGGCGTCCGATTGACGCGCCGTCTGTTGCGTTGAGACCCCTATGACGAGGCGGTCCTTTGAGATACTTCTTCGTGGAACATTGTGATACTTGTAGTATCGACTAGAAGCTCGTGTAGCGGACCATCTCGGAGACGAGCGTGCGGAGTACAGAGACCGTGTAGCCGGTTGAGACCTGACGACTGCTTGACCGATCGACTTGGTGTGTTTCGGATAGCCCAGTGGGGAACGCTTGTTTGTAGCGGAAAACCCACGACGGATGAGCGCTTGGTTGTAGTGGCAGACCCTCCGCACTCAATAGAAGGAGTACCTCTGGAGGCTATGAGGGGGAGCGCTTGGTTGTAGCGGCAGACCCACGGCGGAGGAGCGCTTGGTTGTAGCGGTAGACCCGCGGTACTCAACAGAAGGAGTACCTCATGAGGCTATGAGGGGGAGCGCTTGGTTGTAGCGGCAGACCCATGGTGGGAAGCGCTTGGTTGTAGCATAAGGCCCATAGTACTCGCCCGGAGGAGTACCTCAGCAGTCTTAGGTTAGTGAGCAGTACCTCGGAGTCGTGACAGGATCACTGTACACTCTAGAGACGGGGCTCTTCAGCAGTTACGGTTTCTATAATGAAAATCCTGGTTTGAGCTGAGTCTATGACCTTTGTGTTTACCTCTTGATTGAGATGGGTGACTTGATAACTTAGGTATATGTATGGGAATATACCAGGGTGGTGGTTATTCGTTGATTTCATGATCTTGGTGTTTTCCTAATGATTGTGATGGGTTGCATGATAACTTAGGTATATGCATGGGCATATACCTAAGTAGAGGTTATATGTTGAGATCTTCTTTGTGTTTATCCATGTTGGTTTTAGTGAGACCTTGAGGGTCTCGGGGTCCCTACTGAGTATCGTTATACTCTCCCCTGCACGGGCTATGCCCGCACCTCATTGTGTTGGATGCAGGCAATGGACAGTGCTGATGGAGGCCGAGTGTTCGAGGACTGGACAATACCAGGAGGTGGACTACACAACAAGTCAGTACCTAGAGGTGGACTACACGACGACTCAGTATCCGGAGGTGGACTTCACGGAGAGACGACACTTCGAGGAGGTTGACAGGCGAGAGCATTGTGGAGGCCATCTGTACCTACCCTTTAGGTAGGATACGAGGAGGACAACCCAGGAGCCGCTTCCGTCCTTCCAGCTGTTGTCTTTTTCTATTGTACTTTGTTCAGCTATAGTTGTACTTTATTTTGGGTTTGTATTCTGGCCCGTTTAATTTTCAGCACTTTCTTTTGTACTTAGTTTTGTACTTCCGATTGTACTCTGTGGTGTTTTTTTTACTTTTATAAAGGCAATGCCTTCCCAGTTATCGGGATTTATGCCTTTGGTGCTAGTCTCCAGCCCCTGGCCTAGGGAAGGCGGGCTTGGGGTAGTCACGGAACGGGCCCCAAGGATGGGTCGTGACGTTGATCTATATTAGGTGTTGTTCAACCTCTAGTTATTCTATATTTTATTTTTCATTGTTCTCAAATGGTGATTTGGATTTCATGGATGTTTTATTTATGATCATTGATGACTATGCGTCAAAAGTGATATCGGCCTCTAGTAGCTCCTACCTTAGTGTTATATCGATCTCTTGTGGATGAAAAAAAAATATTGTAGTCTAGTATTAGTAATTCACCCTTGAACCATTATTTCACCTATCATATGTGAGGCATCGACAGTGAGAATCAAGGATGAAGTTGAACTGCAAGGGAACATCACATCTGAAAGTGATGATCCCGTCCCCTCATGTGTCAAAATTTTCTCCAGGTGATGCACTAAGTAAATGAGACTCCCTTAGAATTTGTTTTTTTTTTACTTTTTAAATGAATTCACCATTCACACATAATTGGACATGACTTCTTCAAGGCTATCTAGGTGTTAGTATAATGTAGAAAGTTGAGGATAATGAAACGTCTCCAGATGAGAATTCCCCTTTGATAGCGAGATAGAAAGACAAGTCACCTATAAATGTAGTCTGGAATGTGTGAATGTTTTATGATTGAGATGGAATCTTGTCATTCATATGTTGGATAAATCTAAAAAATTCACATGCTATTGAAAGATGACTGCATGCATGTTGATGGAATTTTTGTAGACATACACTGGTGGTGCGAACCTGCAGGAGCAGAAGTTCATTTGCAAGCATTGGGTGCAAGATAGTGGTACATGACCCCTAAATATGAATCCATATAAGTTTTCCTCTATCTAAAGTTGAATTTTTAGTGTACACTTCTATCTAGGTGGAGGATTCCCACTATGCATGGTGTTAATGAGATGATGCGAGTAGTGTGCACAGTCATAGTGAATTCAATTGTGCTGGCCCAAGACACAATTTAGACCAATTTGATATGAAATAGAGCACTGACTAATTTTTATATATAATAGTAGTAGAAAAATATTTAAGCAAGAGGTAAAAAAGGTGGTATAGTACCCTTTTAGGGAGCACCTTTTCTCCTTTCCCAGGCCGTTTTTCCAAATTCCAAGTATATGAATGAACTGAGTAAGCATCCCCAAATAGATTGTTTCCTTCTCCCTTTCCCTTTACTTTCACCCCTGGATTATATAAGGGATCCCCATACCCATATGTGGGCCCATAATCTTCTCTCTAACTAAATAAAAATATCCCCACCCTTTTCTCACACATGGACCCAAATGTTCCTCATCCCAAACAAACTATCTTCCCTCAATGACATTCTTACCCCAGGTCCCATGTATCAAGGTCTCTTTAAAGAGGTAGGGTTTCTCGGTTTTCTAGGAAGTGGAACGTGATCAAAGCATCACACAGAGTTGTGGTAGGAAGGAGGTGCATTCCTTGAATTTAAATAAAGTGTTTTTATAAATTATTTTAATAGGATTGGGGTTAACAATTAAAAATTATGAAAATAAAGAAAAACAAAAGAAATGAAAGATGGCACAAAATCACATGAAACATCACATTATTCCATGGAATTACATAGTGCACACCATAACATGCCATATTAATTGGTAAATTTCATATCCATTGTGTGTCACAGTAGTTCTTGATGCAATCCATGGATCATTTTCGTGTCATGGCAGGTGACATTAATAAATATGGATTGAATGGAGTTCATTTACTTTTATAGGAATAATGATAAGAAATGGTCTAGGTGGGATGTAACGGGAAAGAATACACCAAAGGAATTTGAAGGTAAGTTCCAAAATTTCCTCTTGTGATAAGTTTGGTACGAATAATTTGAGGAGTGTCTTATGAAATATGTAATGATTTATCAATGTGGTATGTCAGGACATATGGATCATGATTTCAGAGAAAATATCCATGGTAATAGTCAGACCCATTATAATAATTATAAAATGAGATATTTTAAATGTAATGAGATGGTCCATTATGTTGATGCATGTTTAAAAAAACCATGAATGATGGGAATCATCAAGAATATAATAAAAATAGTGTGGAACATGAATTCATGACTACCTCAGGTAATATTGGACCCCCGAATGAAGTGGTGATAAGTATATTTACTTATTTACTCATATTATGGAAAAGTACTATTAGATTTGGGGTCTTAGAATTCTTTTATTTCTAATCAATTTGTTGGTAAAAAATAAATATTACTTCAAGAAATGGAGAAATAACATTTAGTAAAATCTCAGGGTGGAAGCATCAAAGAAACAATGATGTTTAAAAATATTTTTATGATTATTTATGAAATGGTTTTTCTTGAAAATATTGTTATCTTACCCATAACTATGTTGGATTTTAATCTAGGTATGGATTGAATTTCAATTTTTCATACTAGTATAGATTAAAATGATAAGAAAGCTATATTAAATTGTTATAGTGAGTCTGAACTTTCATATAATAATAACTTCTTACCTATGAAAACATATCAAGAAGCTCAGAAATTGATTAAAGTTGACAATGAAAGTTATCTTTCTCATATTGTAGAAAAGAAGTAGTTTGTTCAGATTAATTATGTCTCAGATGTAAATTAATATATAAATATATTTATTGATTATTTATATGGTAGTTTTTATGATCGGGCGTGAAATTAATGTAGACATTGTTCCAGAAACTATACCAATTTCAAGACCCCCTTATTGAATGGATCCATTAGAGTTATTGGAATTTAAAAATTATTTACAAGAGTTTACTGATAAGGGTTTTATTTCACCTATCACTTAAAATTGGGATTCTTCTATTTTGGTTGTCATAAATATGGATTGAGTTATGAGAGTTTACACTGATTATAAAGAACTAAATAACATTACTATTAAGAACAAGTATTTGTTTCATCAGATAGATGACATGTTTGATCAGATTTAGGGAGAATATTATTTTAAAGATTGGCCACTAGTATTGATATCATTAGCTTAAATTGAATAAGGAATACATTTTGAAGATGGTATTTTGTACTCGGTATCAGCATTATGAGTTTTTGGTTATACCTTGCAGGTTTCCAAATACACCTATTGTATACATGGATCTTATGAATATAGTTTTCAATGAGTATTTGTATAGATTTTTGGTTGTTTTTATCAAATACATTCATATATATTATATAATATATGATAATCATGAAATACATCTATGTATTGTACTACATACCATCAAATAAAAAATTTATACAGAAAAATTATCAAATGTGCATTTTGGTGTAGGAGATTTCTGTTCTTGAGAATATTATAAATAATTATGCTATCATAGTTGATCTTGATAAGAATAAAGTTGTGGAATAATGGATAATACCATCCAATTAAAATAAGATTCAATTTTTTATTGTATCAAAAGTTTAATGCTGAAAGTTTATTGAAACCATTGGTTGATTATCTAGATCAATAGGTAAACTCAAAAGGGAGTTAAATTAATCTAGAATAAAGTGTGTGATTAATGTTTTTAGGACTTGAAAAGATGATTGGCCAATGCACAAGAATTACACATGACATCAAGAAATAAATAATTTTATATTTATAGTGGTTGTTTATTGAAATTAATTGGTTGTGATTTATTAAAAAATTATTAGATAGTTGTATATAAATCACTCCAATTGAAACCTTGTGAATAGAATAATTAACACAATTCAATGATCATGCATCCATTATTTTTTATTTAAAAATATTGAAAGAATATTATAAATTGAGAGAAATGTGAAATAAATATAGATCATAAAAATTTGAAGTATATATTCATTCATAATGATTTGAAACTGAGATAGAGAAGATAATTTGAACTAATATAGGATTATCATTGCATAATCCCCTGTCTTCTGGAAACACCTTCTCTTATGACTCAAGTATCAGTATTATCATATTTTCTATAAATAATTAAGAAGTATTGGTATAAATAAAATGGTTTCCAAGAATGAATGAAACTGTTTAAGGATGGTAAGTTGCCTTAATTTATTTTTTATAATGAAATTGTTGTACGATTTGGAATGAGGTTATGTGTTCCGATTGATTTTAAATTGAAGAAGGAATTTTTGAGTGAGGATAACAACTCTCCATTATATATTCAACCTATTATAAAAAATATGTATAGGGACCTTAAAGAATATTATTAGTGGAAAAAAATGGAGGATGTTGTTGATTTTAGCGTGAAATGTTTTACTCATGAGCAGGTTAAAGCTAAATAAAAACTACTGAAGGGAATGATTCATCCATTTTCACTTCATAAATAGAAATCGAGGAATATATACATGGATTTCAATATGTGATTACCAACTAATTCCCAAGTTAATAATGTGATTTTTGTTATTGCAGATCGATTAACTAAATTCACACATTTTCTTCCTATTCTAGATATTTTGTCTTTGGATCATCTCTCATGACTTTATCTTAAAGAGACAATCAGGTGACATGGTGCTACTTCAGTGCTGGCATAATGGTGAAATAGGTGACAAAAAATTCTCCTTTGGTAGATTCAGGGTTTGATTCAAAGCATTCCACTCTTGGGAGAATTTATCATTCCCCTAGATCCACTCATCTTACTGGGTCACCCGGTCCCTAAATGGGTGTGCAAAATGAAGAGAAACTCAGGTGTGCTGATGGATTAGTGTTTCAAACCATCTCTGATCAGGATGTCGCCCTCTGGGACACTCCACCATCTCAGTAGGCAATGGATCCTTCCAAGCTGGGGATCTCTCTAGAGTGACCTCTTCATGGGGGGTGACCTTGTGTGGAGGTATTGAAATGTCAAAACTTGGGTATTCTTATTTAAAGATAAATAGTCATGTAAAATGAAGTTAATCTCTCCAAATTATCTAACCGCAATCCCTAATTTACATCAAATTCCTTAAAGGTATTTCAAAATTCAATGGGTACCAAGTTATGTTTTAGTACATCTTTGCATCCTCAATTTGTTGGAAAAATGAAGCATACATTTCAAACATGGAAGATATGTTTTTAGATTTATCATTGCATTATCAGGGAAGTTGGGATCAATATATTTTATTCGTATAATTTTTTTATAATGACATTTTTAAATCTAGTATGAAGATGAAAACCATTTGAAGCAATATATGGAAATTAGATTCAAACTCCATAATTCTGGGATGAAGTGCATGAAATAAATTTGATTAGATGAGAATTTGTTGAATAAATGATTGAAAAGGTAAAGTTGATTTAGCACTATGTGAGGGTATCTCAGAGCATGCAAAAACGTTATATAGATTACTAGAGGAAAGATTTTCCATTTGAGGTAAGAGATCATGTTTTCTTTAAAATATTTTATAATAATGGTGTTATGCATTTCAGTAATAAATGAAAATTAAGCTCATGGTTTTTGGTCTGTATGAAATTCTAGAGAATTTTGGATCAATTTATTGCCATATAGTCTTTACTACATGCTTGTCTTAGGAATATGATGTGTTTTGTGTTTCATTTTTAATGAAATATATACTTGATTCATCACATGTTTTGATCCCAAATGCAATTCAGTTAGAGGATAATCCTTCTTATGATAAAAATCGGGTTTATATTTTAAATCAGAAAGATCAATTTTTAAAAAATAAGGTATCTTGATTAGTAAAAGTTATAGGGAAGAGCCACGTGATTTAGGAAGCAACATTGAATTGTGAAAAGGCTATGAGAGAAAAATATCCCTATAGGTGTAAATGAAGAATAAAATTACCAGAATACAATTTCAATAGGGAGAGGAGAATTTGAAAAATCATATACTATTAATAATAAATCAACTTTTAACATTAACAAATATATTTTAGTGATTCACGTTCATTATAAAGTTTTAATATCATTTTTCAAATAAAAAAACAAATAATTTGATTCTAACAAAAGTGTTTTCCATGTATTATATGGTTTTATTTAAAAGTTAAATCTATATATTTTATAAATTGAATTTAATAAAATGGAATGAAATTTAGATATCATCAGATCAAATATAGTTTAATGTTAATTTTTGGGATTTTTATGAAAAGATTTATTTTGGTGAATAGTGAAAAATGAGGTTTTTTTATTAAAACTGTCTTTTATTTCTAAAAATTTACAAAGTAACTTTCAGTTTTCGATTATTTCTAATTGAAATTAGTCCTATTTTATTAAAAATAATCCAATTAATTTCTTATAAATCCTAATTATACTGGATTTTGGTAAAAATTCATTTTCAGGCTTAACAATGCATATTTTACAATACCTATTTTCTATTGAGATTTTAATGCTTATATTAAAATTTATTAATGAAACTTCTAAAAAATGAATCTTGAAAAATGGATTTCATATTTGTAATCAGGAAGTCTAAATTTATCAAAGAGTTTAGTTTTTTGTTTTTTTTCAAAAAAGGTAATCCCCAAGAGTGGCCTTTTTGAACCCTCCACACTAGGGAACCCCCTCCCTACCATGAGGTCACTCTAAAGAGATCCCCAACTAGTAAGGATTATTTTCCATCTATGATGGAAGAGTTTACCACTAGTTGATAACTCTAGTGGCAATTTTTCTATTATGTCTTTCATTTTTGGTTATACTAAATTATAACCATGATAAATTTCTATCGCTTTGGTAAAGGGTAAAATGGGTTAATTAGGGTTAAAAATTTATGATAAGTACACAAAATATCATCTTAATTCCTATTATATGGGAGGATTTATTACATTATCACCTTTTCTTTGAAATTGTACAAATTTTGTTTCGCATGATCATGAGTTAGACATTTTGAATATTTTAAAGTTTAGAATAATTATAGGAGTGTCACTCCCATCACTTATAAAAGGGAACATACTCTCCACACTTACTCACAAACATTGAGAACTCTAACTCATTGAGGATCTCCTAAAAATACCTCCTTAACTCTCATACCCATGTATTAGAGATTCCTATCTCACCATAAGACCAACTGAGAAGTCTTAAGCTGTAATCCAAAGGAGGTTTTCTGAAAAAGAGTTATAACTCATACCCGGGTACTTTCTTGTATATTTCTTCTTATACCTCCTTCAAACCTATCCTAACCATGATGATATAGTAACAGAAGTATAACCAATATATTGAAATGATATATTTTTATGTTATAACCCTTTATTATCTCATTTTCCATTATATGAGAAATGAAAACATCATTCACAAGTATGTGAGGATTACCACCCCCACGAAGTGATATGTTTAATTTATAATCACCTCCTCACATGGTCGATTATTATGATCGATTTATAGAAAATATATGATATTTATGATATAATTATGTTTCTACAAAGATAAGATAATATCTACTGCTTTACCCTTCCATCGGTTCAGAAATTGAAAATGTTGTTTATGCGTATGTGAGAACTGCTACATTTATGATGTGAAATGATTAGGGTGACCTGATCTTCACAGCATTGGGTAGAGAATGAATGATGCGGTTTAGGGATAAGTTTCAGATGATGGGTATGGATATTAGATTCACGTAGTAAACCAATGTTATAATAAGGGTGTGTCCTATTACTCAGAAAACACACTCAAGGGAGGGATGTGATGGATAATCTATACAATAATGCACATGGGTGGAGGAAAGAAATTAGGGTATTTTTAATCTTGGACCACCAATCTAATATATAGACTAATAAGGAAATAATTAAAAATATAAGCAGGGATAGAACAATCCTCATATAAAAGAGATAATCAAAGAATAATCTCTCTATTACAATATTTAATGCAAAATATAATGTATTTGGGTATCAATTTACTGCCAAGGGGTGATACAAAGGTCAAGGGTCTTATGTATTGAGTCATAAAGCCTATTCTTACTATGTTCACTTAAATTTAAAAAGATAAAAACTAATAATTTTTTTTATAAAGGTAGAATATATCTTTACACCTATATCCCACTAGATTCAACTTTTAGTATTTAACCCATTATATTTGACTTTGGTACCTAAATATTCCAATTTAGAATCTACATACGTTAATAAATTCCAAAATATTTGCAGTCTGGTGGTTCAAGATTAAAAACATCATGTTTGGGATTGATTAGGAGATATAATTGGCTAATTTCACCATCCTAAAAAGGTGAGATATATTGGACATTTAATGAATCAATATGAGTTCCCATTATAGAATTCATTCACTTTAATCTCCCATGTTTTATCAGGACTAGATGATACAGATCCCCTATGTGGGAAATCGACTTGGTACCTTCAACATGGTTCTCATCACTTAATGAATGATGAATTTCATTCTTCAATATTTCCTCATATGGATTTTCATAGGGGTATAACTAATGAATTAATATGATACATATAGAATAAAATAATGAATTAATATGATAAAAATAATGAAATAATATAACTATTTCGATCACAGCTTGCCTACTGATGTTATTTTGGGATTATGAAAAAAAACATTCTCAAAATGCATGATATGAAATTAACTGATTTATTATCTATTTAAAAATGGTAATAAATGAAATAAAAGGGATAATAATAAGATAATAAACTTGAAAGTGTTCTTAAAATAGGTAAATATTTCATATAATTTAATTATATATGATTTAAAGTACGTTAGAGGTGAGCCAGACTTCAGGTAAAGGATTTTCTTCAAAACATCGTTTAAAAGGTTGTAAACTTTTCTGTAGACTCTTTTCCCTCCATATCCATATTTTAAATGTTCTTATAAATTTTTTATGATATTTTAAGGTCATTTTATATTGTCCTTGGTTTTTATTACAAAATATTTAGAAGGAATCTCATTTGATTTCCACACAAAATGTTTTGAATTTCTTTATATACTATGAAAATAATATCGATTTTTATATTCATTTCATGATAAAAGTTTCCCATAATCATTATTGTTATTATTTAATAATAATACTTTATATTTTTTCATATTTTTTAAATAATATTTTATTTCCTGTTATTATGGTATTTTTTTAATATAATTCAAAGTAAAAGGATTTTTATCATAATCTTTTATGTGAAGCCTGAAAGTGCTTCTGCATATGAGGTTAATGATGGTTTCAAGAATAATGAAATTTTGTGGAGGAGGGATATGTATTAAAATTTCTTTTTCATAATTGATGTTCGAAACCAAGAGCGAGGATATTTCACGTCAAATTTAAAATTAATTAATTTATTATATAAAAAAAATAAATACCTGGGTGTTGGATCTTTCTTGTTGGTTAATGTTGATCATCCAAAAATACCCTTTCAGATTAACTTCATTTTGATTTGTGGATCCAAGGATAGAATCTCTCTAGAGATGATCCACATGTGATCCTATGATCTCCGAGAAACACCAATCAATCTTCGGGTTTTGCACGGTGAATCAAATGTCTTTTTTTGTTCATTCTTCATCGCTTGTTCTTACGCTAAGATTAAATATCTCTTAAAATTATCATTCTTAAGAGGGAGAAATAATGGGGATTTGAGAGGGAATTCATTGTGAAAAACAATTATCTATTCTCAATTTTGGATACTCTACACAATAGACAAAGTTGTATTTTTATAGAGTTAGGATTTAAATTAAAATATTATTAAATTTCTTACCAGCCCTTAAATAACATTTGTCACCTTTAATAAACCATATTACAAATAATAATAACTATATTATTACTATTTTTTGGTGCGCTCTAACATTCTCAATAAAAAATATTATGTAACGGTCTTGTTAATTAATATTTTTCACTGGACTCGGTTTTGGTCCGTTCGAACTCCTCCAGCAATTATTGAATAAATGAATAAAAATTTTATTTATAAATAAATATTTTATACATAATCCAAAGAATTAATATTTAATAAAATATTAAACAAATAAAATAAATATTTTATTCATATGTTAGTGAATAAAAATTTATTTAATTTATTCAATCAGTATAACATGAATAAAATTATTTATCGGACTTGAGGATAATATTGATTCCATTAATTAAAATAAAATTGAATTTAATTGAGATCAACTGAAACACTTAGTGTGTGACCCTCTATAATTCGATCTCATTTCCATTTTGCGGGCTTTCCTAAATTCCAAGATTACAATCTAGCAATGTTTCAAGGCACCCAAGAGAAATAACTTATTGTCACAATGTCAACAACCACACACGAACGTTCATTATGTAATATAACCCCTTTTCACAATATCTCAACAAGCAGGTTGAACATCTGTGTCACCAACCTATATGCTCGATATGTCTCTCTTTAACTCTCAGAAATAAGCACATCACTACACCATGGCCATGGAATTTAATTCAAGGGTTACATTCCAATGAAAGGGTTGAGATATCAGCTTCCATAAATATGGAAGGGACAAATCCTTCCTCGACTTATTCATTAACAACATGTCACTCATGACACACCAAATGTATCCAAATTCTCCATGAACAATTATCATCAGGGATTATAAAATAAATCTAAGTACGTGAGTTTTAACATGAATTAATAATAATATTAATGTCTACGAACCATCACACATGTTCGTAGATAGAAATATTGAATGATACCAAGATAAGAAGAATTGATACTAGAGGGCTTATTACAATAATCTCTGATCATGGAGAATAACAAGTGAGAACTTCATGAGAAGAATACTCATCGACACACGAGTACTCCCACCTGACATTTTATGTATTATGTGTCCCATCATAGTACATTATCCAACTGTAGAACATTATTTGAGAATATTGTAATAGCACATCACGGTTCACATCATAGTGGGTAACATCAATTACCATATCAATGTGAAATATACTCTAGGACATTATTACATTAGAGTCATGTAGAACAATAAACAATGTATAATAATATTTTTTATTGATATTAAATACATAAAATATTTAGGTAATCAAAGTAAAAATAGTTTGTATTAGGACACCAACTCCAACAAACTCCCACTTGGACTAGATCCAACTGCATACGACATTCATTCCTCAAGACCTCACATGAAAGTCATGTTTCTGTTTATTCAAGTCTTTAGTAAATGGTTCCACCACATTGTCTTCAGTGGAAATACTACTCAGTCCAACTTCACCTCTCTGAGAAAAATCCCTCAAAAGATGATACTTTTGAAGTCTGTGTTTCATCTGTTGATGTGAACTCATCTCTTTTTTAAGAGCCACCACTACAATATTATCACAATAGAGTATGATAGGATTATTTCTTATAGGTTCAACATCAAGATCGTAGATTAAGTTTCACATCCATACTGCTTCATTAGCTACCTCATAAGCCGCAATATATTTGAACTCTACTATGTAATCTGCATCCACTACCTTCTTTGATCTCTTCCAGCTCATAACACATCCATTCATAGTGAATATGTATCACATTTTGGACTTCATTCCATCTTGATTATTTTGGAAACTATAATCTACATATCCTCTGATGAATAGATCTGAATCTTCTCTATAAACAAGAAACATGGCCTTACTACACCTCAGATACTTAAGGATATTCTTGGATCCCGTCCAATGGGAGTCACCTAGATCATCTTGATATCATTATACCACACTTAATGCATTAGTGAGATCTAGCCTGGTACATAGCATATCTTACATGACTGACCCAATCGCTGATGCGTATAGAATTCTTAGCATTTTGTTTCTTTCCTCATGTGTCTTAGGACACATTTTCTTGGAAAGATGAATTCCTTGTGACACTGGAAACAATGCCCTCTTGGATTATTCTCTACTAAACCACTTTGGAATCCTTTCAATGTAAGTACTTTGTCATTGGATGAGAAACCTCTTAGATCTATCATGATGGATCTTAATCCCAAGAATATATTCTTCCTCACCCAATTACTTAATAGAGAATCATTTATTAAACCATGAATTAACATACTAAAATATCGGTATTTCATTTCGAATTAATAATATTTCATCGACATATAAAATTAATAAAATGACTGCACTCAAATTAAATCGTTTATAGACACATAGCTCACATTCTTTATTTATGAAACCAAATTCCATTATGTCCTCATTAAAATAAATTTCCCATGACCTAGATGTTTTCTTTAACCAAAAATGTATCTTTTCAACTTTAATACCTTGTTGGAATCCTTTACAGTCAAAAATCCTTCAGGTTGTGTCATATAGAAATCTTCTGGAAGGTTCCTGTTATGGAAGGATATTTTGACATCCATTTTCCAAATATCATAATCATGGAAATCCACAATGAAAAATATATTTCTAATGGATTTCAGCATTGCAACTAGTGAAAAGGATTCAATGTATTCAATTCCTTGATGTTTTTTAAATCCTTTTGTAACCATTCATGCCTTATGTAACACCCCAATATTCAAAAGTAAGAACCTAGTTTTGGATAGTGTTCATGACACACGAAAATGAGCACGTAATGGGATATAATTCCCAGATACTTTAAAATATGTTATCTATTTTAAATAGATATTCTATATTCTATATTTTTCAATGCATACAACGCTGAGTTAGCTTTCATTACACATAAGAGATAATGTCTTCGAAATCATACATTACATGAAAGACCATGTTTTAATCGAACAATAATATATTATAGAAATTTTATTTAACATAATAAGACTTAACCTAGACATTAAATTAGTTATTATAAATATAATTAACTCTCTTAATAAAATCTATGGTTCACAAAAATATAAAATTAATTGATAGATTACAAATAAATTAAAAATAAATATAAGAACCTATTGAATATAAAGAAAAATATAATTATTTTTATGTTAAAAAATATATTTTACCATAATAAATTAAATTAATTACAATTTGTGAGTTATATTATCATGATATATGTATTATATATCCAATCAAATATTTTTTAATTTCATCCAACAAATTTGATAAGAATAAGATAAGAACAAAAAACATTACCCATAAAATACTATATTTTATAAGTCCCATGGGTACAGTCAAGTGGTCGTTCCCTTTGGTTCTCTTTTAGTATGTCCAGTTTCAATCCTCCCCACCAAAAAATATCTAGGTTTTTAGTTTCTTTCCCCTCCCTGAATGATGTAAAAAAATAAAAAATACTATATTTTTATAATGGTAGTTTTTCCACCATTAGATGGCGAAAAAATTTTAAATGAAAGTTTTTACCCTTTTAAAAGTTTATTATGTAAAAATAAAGATCATATTTAGAATCTAAAAATAAAAATTATATTATGATTTTTTTATTTTTCTGTAATGATTCATTTTTTAATGAATGGTTAAAAATACTGAAATTTAGTTCAAAACTGATTTTTCATATAATTTGTTTATAATGATAAATTATATTTTAGATTAGTTTTAAAGTTTAATAAGATAATATTTTTACCAATTAGTCCAATTTATTTCATTTTTATCCATTTTACTTTTAAATTTCCAATAAAAACATAACAAATATTTTGACGTTTTTACCTTAAAACTCACATTGTCATATCGTCTATGGGATTGAATTTAAATTACTTTCTGTCACTTTTTGTGATTATAATTTGGAAAAAAGGATTCCATATTTTAAATCATCATAATTTAGAATTTATAATAATAAAAAATTAGTTTTTGACCAAAAATATTAGTGAATGTAATTAAAATTAATTACAATGATTAAGAAAAAATTAAGCATAACAAAGGACTAATACTTAAACTTAATGCCTAAACGACCTATAAAATTATCCAAAAATCCCTTTTATATTAATATTTAGACCTTATCATCCCTTATCTAAAATTTGGCCCATTATTGGGGAAAATTTCAATGTGAAAATATTTGTAGGAATTCCTTTGTCTTAATAATACAAGAGTGCCACTCCTCCTCCTTTATAAAAGAACACCACTTCTCCCCATTCACCACACCTATAAAACCACATTGGTTTGGAAAATATCTACCTAGTATCTTCCCAAAATCCCTCCCCTTGACCTTGAATCCTCCTTTCGGAAAGGAATCATTCTAAGGAAGCCCTTTGGTATAAACTAAAAAAAGATACCTAATTTTAAAGGTAATGCTTTCCAACAATATCATTTCATTCATTTACTTCTCCATCACCTCAACTATTCTTCTTCAATGTTAATATAATAATAACATTATCTTAAATATACTTTGATTTTTTTTATAAATATTTTTACCTACACTGACACACACCTCCATCTAATCAGTAATGAACAGATTGGTTCTGGGTACAAAGAACTACTACGTCACGAAACAATGATTGTTAATTTTTCCTTTAATGCATAGCATGATGGAAATTATGATATACAATATGTTTATATATAATATATATGATATTTATAATGTCTTTATTCTTCTATAATTTTTATTTAATACATACCTTTATACTTTTCATCCTAAATAAATACGATTTTTTCGTTTGAGGAAGTGTGGACTACCACCCCCTCCAAACGATATGACTCATTCATTCCATTCATGTAATGTATTAAGAATGAATTTATGAAACATATGTAATTTTTATAACATAGATATGATACTAGAATTATAATATAAATTTGTATAATTTATTTTTCTTTCTTTTAAAACGAAATATAAATTAAAGTAGTGTTCATGCATACGTACGACCTACTGCCTCCATGAAGAGTGCACTTCATTTCTTATCACCAAATATTATGAACTGTTATAAATAAATATTTATTGAATATATAAGATAACTAAGTCATGGTTTAAATTATGGATATGATGAAATCATTATCTAATAAATAGGAACAACAAGTAACAAGTCAAAACATACTTGATAAATCTTGGCAATTAACATCCGAAATAGATAAAAAATGAAAGAGTGTTACAAAAGAGTAATAAAATATTATAAAGAATTAATATATGATATTATAAAAATTATTATGGTTTTATTATGAGTTATTAACATATTTTAAACAAATATATATGAGTATAAATACCACACAACCAAAAGAAGGTTGAGGTAAGGGATTTCTTCTCAATTTGTATTCCCTTAAGACTTATTTGCCATTATGATTCAACTCACTTTTATATGGTGTATATAATACCATTTGGTACATAATATCATTAATATACTTATTCTCATAGTTTTATTTAATTTCATAACTTCATGGTGATTTTGATTCAAATGTTTTAAAGTGGTATGGGAATCTTTGGAATGTTTAAAGATTATTCTCCTCAAGAATGTTCTTAATGATTATATTTGTAATATCACTTACTTTTCTGATTTTTAACATTATCTTGAAACATTAAATTTTTAATAAATTTTAATTTTCAATCTCTATTAATATATATTTTCATATGATGGATGTTATTATTTCCTAAAACGTACAACATTTCACATATGATGTTTACCTTGATAGTTATTTTATTAACTGATGAATTATTTATAAGTATGTATCTTTTATTAAATATGGATATTTTATAAGGCATATTGTCTTTCGATTAAATTTATTATTATATATGAGTAGTTTTTTGGACAAGAAACAATGGGTGGATCTGGACTTTGTATATCACCTTTATGCATCGATAGGTTCTCATGAGGTGATTGAGTTGGAAAAATTAAATAGGTTTATAATTGTAGTTTTAAACTGTCTAAAGGATTGATCTTGACATTGTAGTTCCTCAGGTTCCTAAGACACAATGTCTAATAATTAAGCATTTCCTTCACATATATTTCATTTATTATTCATCTATGTGATTTTTCATCGACATATCTATGGGTACATTTCATTTTATGTTCTTTGATTAAATGGCATGTGTTTCAGTTTCTTACCTTTCCATATTGATTTTTTCTTTATCTAGTTATTTTAATGTCATGATTTATTAGTTATTTACCTTACCATTTTGAATTATTCTCACTTATTAATTATTTCTTCAACTTTACTTACCCTTACTGATCATTTGTGCTCACCCTTATTATTTTTTCTTTCCCTAGGTTATGAAGAATAAATATTTGAATTAGTGTTTAAGGATATAGTTTATTTTATTTTATTGTGTATCATATTTTTAATTTATATTTCCAAATTTAATATGGGTATCATGTTTGTAATATAGATTTATAATAATACTAAACCTATATTTCATTTAGGAATTTATTCCTTGAAATCATTTCAATGTAATAAAATAATGCACCAAATCTAGGCTTCTAGGGTTGGGGTGTTACATTTGTTATCAATGGAAGTTTAGTAAGAACATTAAAAACAAGATTTATAATACTTATATTTGTTAGTGAAACCCAAATATATACATTTAGGATAATTATACAAGAACATGTTAGAATTTTTATAATGTAGAGATTATATGGGTATTCCAATAAATATATCCCATTTTGGATACCACAAGTGGACATGGTTCTGGAATAGATGTACCTAGGGGTAAAAACACTGACAAGTTGACTCCGTCTTGACATAATGTGCATGTTACACAACAACGAGCCTTACTATGCACCGAGTTTGAAACTCCCGGGGAATACGATTTGGATAATTTTAATTTTCCTATATGAACCATCAAGAAGGATTTAACTAGAAGATGAATATAAATAAACTAGAATAAATCTAAGGTTTCATAGATTAAATATATAGGATCCATTATTTAGGAATCAGATAAGTATTTTTTCATGATTATGTAGTTTTAGGTTTTGATAAGAGTTACTCAAACTATGCATTCATGTTTTAGTAATTGGAGGGAACCAGAATGAATTGGGGTACCATTGAATGTGATAGACAATTTACTAATGAGAAGTTAAATGGAATGATCACTAGAGTGATCGATATTGTTTTCATGCCTAATTATCTTTCGCAAAACATGACTAACAATATACACCTTAACCAACTCTTATACCAACAAAATAAGAGAATGGAGGAGTTCCGTGGGAGTTCGGGCATTAGATACCATGGAGGTAAGTAGATTTGGTTTCCTATGTGTCAATAATGTGGAAAGAATCACACAATTGAATGTATTATAGGGTTAAGAAGAATTTTTGACTATGGAAAATAAATACATAAATCAAGTAATTGAAAAGAAAAAAATGAATAATCATATTGATGAAATGGAATGGAATATTGGCCTCCATAAATCAACATCGACAGTTAAATACTTTATGTGTGGAATGAATGGAAATTATTTAAATCAATGTTCAAAGTGGAAATCTCGTGAAGAGAATCAACAAGGTGGTACGAGTACTGGTTATATTGCTGACGATGTTGAGACCGCAGGTGGAATGTGAAAGGAAAAGGGTATTAAGTAATAGGATGAAGTATCCTTGTTAATGGATTCTGTGTGGAGTGGAATAATCAATGTGTTTATATATTTTTATTCATGAAATATTTCATTTGAATATTTTATTAGTGATGTATCAGTTATAGGAATTATGAAATATATGAGGATTGTGTTGTAGTACTCTTCTGTTAAGGATTTTAGATCATAAAATTAATGGCACTAAGAAAAATTATAATCTAAAATTTTAATTTTTTGGAAAACAAATGATTTAAGTAAATACATCCCTTAATATTTTTCTGATGTAGAGATATTGATGTATAAATGACTACCTTATAAATGTGTTGAATACCTTAGAATTTATTAATGACTTGTTTACAAGTAGTTTATGATATAATTTATCTAGTTTAAAACCCTTTTTAATTTAAGTAATATATTTAATAACATGTGTCTTAAATAATTAATAAGAAATAATTAATTTTTCTAATATGTTTTTATGGTGATTCGAGTTATTACCTTGTTTTAAGAAGAGAGGTCATGACGTTATTCACATGATTGGAATGTGAAAATTTAGAGATGCTTCATATTTATTAAAGGATAATGATATGATCTATTTGTAAATTTAGTGACCATATTTATAAAGTGTTGAATCATAATCTTTTCGAAAGGTCAACCATTTATTAAATGGTTTAGGTTGAACTTTGGATCTTCTTTTAGAGATTGATATAAAACATCACTATAATATGAATCTAGTTCAATGAGATAAGGTAGAAATAGTTTGAGTAATAACTAAAGGATAATAATATTCTTATAAAAACATACCATGTAAGTATATTTACATACATTCTTAGAGAGTGAATGAATTCCTAAAATCCAGGAAAACATGATCTTGAAACCAAAAAACATTTCCAAATACCATCATTTCTGATGAATCAAATGTCCCCTTAGATCATCCCATATTTAGGGATTTTTTTTAACTATATCCAAACCATGTTCTCTAGAACTCTACATTAGAACTTGATTTTTAGATTTTTCCTATATATCCATGTTTCCATTTTCCACCTATGTTCGCCTATTAGACAACCTAGTTATGTTACAGTTGTACTTTCCTTTCTATCTTATTAAAAATATGTGATATTAACACTTTTTACAATGTGAGACTTTCAACAATATTTTTCACAGATATCAAGTTGAAATTGTGAGGACACCATTTATTTAAAGTGGCTGGAATGTAACACCCCGAAATTCTAAAGTAAGAACCTTAAATTTGATAGCACATATGACACACGGCACGAAGAATGTATGGGGATATAATACCCTGATACATTAAAATATATTTATTATTTTAAATATATTTTATATATTCTATGTTTTTTCACAAATGAAACACTATTTTATCTTTCATTACCCACAAGAGAGACTTTCTTCAAAATATTACATTACACGCAAGACCATGTTTTAACCAAACAATAATATATAATTAAACTATTATTTAACATAATTATATTTAACCTATCCATTAAATTTGTTGTTATGAATATAATTGAGTGTCTTATGAAAATATATTATTTACCTGAATATAAAATGAATTCATAGGTTACAAATTAAATAGAAATGAATATTAGAACCAAATGAATATAAATGAAAATATTATTATTTTTATGCTCACTAAGGTGTTTTACCCTGATAAATTAAATTAATTACGATTATTTAGTAATATTAACATGATATATATATATTATATATATAATCAAATATTATTTATGTTCAACTAATATATTTTATAATCATAATATAAGAACAAACCAAATATTACACTTAAAATACTATATTTTTATAAAGGTAGTTTTTCCTCCTTTGGATGGAGAAAATATATTAAATAAAATTTTAAAACCTTTTATATGATTATTGTGTCATAATAAACTTTATAGTTTTAAGTGAAACATAACAATTATCTTATGGGGAATTTTTGGTATTTTTCTATTAAGATTCATTTTTTAATGTATGGTTAAAAATACTAAAATTTAGTTCAAACTGCTTTTTCATCTAATTTATTTATAATGATAAATTATATTTTAAATTGTTTTAAAAGATTAATTAGATCATATTTTTATCAAATAATCCAATTTATTTAATTTCAATCCATTTATCATTGAAATTTTCTATAAAAACATAGAAAACGTTTGGACGTTCTAACCTTAAAACCCCCCATTGTCGTCCTATCCGCGAGATTAAATTTAAATTAATTTCTACAAATTCTATTTTTATAATTTAGAAAAATATATTCGATATTTTTAATCATAATAATTTATAATTTATTATAAGACTTACTTAGTTTTTTGCCCAAAATATTAGTGAATGTAATTAAAATTAATTACAACTATTAAGAGAAAATTAAGCTTAATGAAGGACTAAATCTTAATCATAAGGCCTAAAATAAACTATAAAATTTTCAAAAATACATTAGCATTAATTATTTAGTCCATATCATCCCTTTTATCTAATTGGGTCTATTATTGGATCCACTTTCAATATGAAAAACTTCGTAGAAATTCCTTTGTCAAAATATTACAAGAGTGCCACTCATCCTCCACTATAAAAGGCTACCACTTCTCTCCATTCCTCGAACCTCTAAAACCACTTATTTAAGGCCAAAATATTCCCAAATAGCTTCCAAAAATAACTCCCCTCTACCTTGAATCCTCCATTTGGGTATAAATCATTCCAAAAAATCCCTTTGGTATAAACCAAAAACAGTTACCCGATTTTTAAGGTAACATTTTCCAACGATCTTAGTTCTTTAATTTAATTTTCCACCACCTCAAATATTATTATTACATGTTAATATAATAACAACAGTATAATAAATATACTTTTATTTATTTTCATTAAGATTTAATCCTATATTAACACACCCCTTTATCTAATAGGTGACGAACATTCTTATTCTATGTATGGTGAACTACTTCCTCACGAAATGATGTTTGTTCACTTTACATTATCACCTATCACGGTGGCCATTATGATGAAAACTCTGTTTATATATTTATATATTATATTTATAAAGTATTTATTCTTTTTAAATTTTTATTTACTTCATACCTTTATTCTTTCCATCTTGTGTGGATATGATAATTTTGTTTGAGCAAGTGTGGACTACCACCCCCTCAAAGCGATATGACTCATTCATGCCATAAATGGAATGTATTCATGATGATTTTAATAAAAATATGTAACATATATAATATAAATATGTGACATTAATTATAATATACATATTTATCATTTATGTTTCATTATTTTAATATGGTAAAGAAATGAATGTAGCTTTCATGTATATGTATAACCTACCGTCTCCATTAATGGTGAATTTCATTTCATACCTCCAAACATTATGAACTATTATAAATAGATATTTACTGAATAGATAACATAATTAATTAATGGTTTACATACTGTATATGATCAAATCATGTTCTAAGAAATATGAATACTGAGTAACAAGTCTAAACATACTAGAGAAAACTAGGCAATTAACTCCTGGAATAGTTAAAATAATGAAAAACAATTAACATATGAGTAATAAAATGTTTTAAGGAATTAATATATGATATTATTAACATGATTATGGATATTTTATAAGTTATTAACATATTTTAAACCACTATATATGAGGATAAATATCACACAAAAAAATACAGTTAAGGTAAGGGATTTTGTCTCAATTTACATTCCTTTGAGTCTTATTTGTTGTTATACACCAACTCACTTTTATATATTGTATATACTACCATTTGGAACATAATATCCAGAATATCCTTCTTATCATGGTTTAATTTAATTTCATACCTTCCTGTGGATTATGATTTAAATGTTTCAAAGTGGTATGTGACACTTTAGAATGTGTAAAGATTATTCACCTCAATAATTTTCTTAATGATTATATTCAAAATATCACATCCTTTTATGACTGTTAACTTTCTCTTAAAACAATCAATTTTTTTAATTATTTTTCATATTAAATTTCATTGAATATCCATATTTTCATATTATGGATATTATTATTTCTTAAACCATATATAATTTTCCATATAGTGTTTGCTTTGATAGTTATTTGATTAAATGGATAATTATTGATAAATCTGCATATTTTATTCAATATAGATATTTGATAATGAATATTAAATATTGATTAAATTGATTATTTGATATGATTAATAATTTTTAAATGAAATTATAGGTGGATCTGGACTTTATATAGCTCCTCAATGCATCGATAGGTTCTCATGAGATGATTAAGTTGGCCAAATAAAACTGATTTCTAACTACAGTTTTAAACCTTCCAATCGATGTATCCTAACAGTATAAGATATCATGTTCCAAAGAAAGTATTTCTAATAATTAGTTATTTCCTTCATATATATTTCATTTATTTTCATCCATGATAATTTCCATCGATATATCTATGGATACATTTAATTTTCAGTTCATTGAGATAGTGGCATGTGTTTCAATTTATCACATTTTCATATCGATTTTTCCTAGCCTGGTAATCTGAATGGAATGTGTAATAATTTATTTACCTTGAAATTTTGATTTAATATCACTGACTCGTGATTTATATCACTTTACATACCCTTACTGATCATTTGAGCACAAATTTATTATGTTTCCTTTCCTGAGGATTTGAATAAGTAATATATGAATATGCATTCAAGGATGTAGTTTATTTAATTTTATTATGTATCATGTTTGTAAATTCAATATCCCAATGTATTATGGGTATCAATTATTTAATCTAGATTTCTGAGACCACTAAATAGATCAGTCCATCCGGATTTGTCTCCCTGTAATCATACAAATTTAATAAATTAATGCACCAGCTCTGGGCTTCTAGAGTTATGGTGTTAAACCTTATAAGTACTGACTTGTCCTTCCATGTCTGATTTCTTCTTGAATTCCCATTTACAATCAACGGGCTATACATCTACTTGATGGTCTACCAAAATCCAAACTTGGTTAGGTACGTGGAATGCATTTCAGAATTCATGGCTTATTATCACTTGGAAATATCTGTGTAACTTATTGATTTCTTATAGGTTAAAGGAAAATTATTATCAACTAATAATGAGTGACCAACATTGGTGACTAAAAACAATATTATTTTGGTTCTCTAACCTCTCTAGTACTTCTACACAGTAATTGGGTCTCTGGAAAAATTTCTTCTTCCACAAATCTTTGTAGAATTTGTTCCTGTGCCAACTGAAATTCATCAAAGCCTATCTCTCTCACAAAATCACTTTTAGAGATAAGATCCTCCTTAAGAAATTTGGTACATCTCTCAAACAAAAAAATTTTGTGTGACGTATTTTATAGGTTGTATCACTTTGTTTCATTGAGATATCCTATAAAAATGCACTATTTACCTTAGAGTGAAATATTGTAACCTGAAGAGGCTTTAATAAATGCTTCACAACTCCACACATGTAAATAAGATAACCAAGGTTTCATTCCATTCTATAATTGGTATGGTATACCATCTATTTAATTAGTTGGCACATGGTGTATTATGTATGTTGATGTTTGTAAAACATATCCCCAAAATGATAATGGGAGACTTGCATGACTCTCAATTGATCTAACCTTGTCCAACAAGGTGCAGTTCCTCCATTCAATTACATCATTCCACTAAGACGTATAAAGAGTATTTATTTGGTATAAAATAACAAAATCTTGTATAAACTCAATGAAGTGTGGATTAATATATTCCCCACCACAGTTTGAAAAAAAAATCTTAATATTCTTACCAAGATTGTTCTCAACATCTGCCTTATATTCATTGAATTTGTCAAAAAGAATCTGACTTATACCACATTAAGTAGACATATCCATATATTCTAAAATCATCAGTAAAAGTTATTATGTATTAGTTCCTGACCCCTTATTCAATAGGAAATTTTCTACACACATAGGTATAAACTAATTCAAGACGTTTATTAGCCCTTCCACCTTTCCCACGAAATGGGGATTTGGACATTTTTTCTTATAAACATAAAATACATACACCAAATGGTTTTAGTGTAAAAGAATATAAATATCCATCTTGATGAAAATTAGTCGACATCTTTTCATTTACATGACCTAGCTGGTGATTCCATTATTGTGTGTGGCATGTGATGTAACGTTCTTATTGATTTCCATTATTTGGTTCATGTAATCCAACACATAAATACCATTATTTAAATATTTCATACCATAATAAATTCTATCTTTATAAAAGAATAAAAATTTATTGTAAAATTTTAAAATAAATCCATATGTATCAATTTTGGATACATAAGTAATGTTTTTGTTAACTAAATACACAAAATAATAACCCTTTCAAACCAAGATAATTTTGGTTGGAAACATGAGGTGGTACTCCCTGATAGAAATAACTACAAGTTTATCATTGTTGGTTATTCAAAGATCTACCTCACTATGGTCCATCATTATAAATATAATATATTTATGTATTTTAATACATATGTGAGAACCACAAGATATATCTAACACCCAATTTGTAGTAAGAGATAAATTGCAATTGATAAAAAAAGGCACGAGAAGCTTACACTTGCTTCTCTGGTTGGGTGAAGTTCTTCTTCGAGTGACCCTTATTTCTACATGGGAAATATACAATATCTTGTTCCCTTTCATTCCCATCGAACTTCCTCTTCTTGGAAGGGTGTGAAGAATATTTGGGCTTATATATCATCACTTTCCCTTTCCGTTTTTTCACCATAATAACAGAAAGTTTTTCATGCTTCATATTCTAATCTACTTGGAAAAGAAGAATAAGAAGACCTGGAAGAGGATTTTCAATGTTTTTCATATTAAATTTAACAAAAGAATATAGAGAATCTCTATGTTAGTGGTTCCAAAATGTGGTCGATTCCCAGTTCTTCAAGGAATTTAAACTATAGAACCACTATCTGCCCAATGTATCAAATGAGCTTGACTACTTGAGTCCTATCTAGGGATCCGTCTACAAGCTTACTCAGAAATATCACCTTGGAAATCTCAAACCATTATTTTCTATGTCTCACATGGAAAATAACATGGAGGTTATCATTTGTATTATATTCATCCATGTTTTTGTGAAACTTCATTAGTTCACTAGACGTCGATGAAAGAAACAAACATTGAACTTCGACTGCATCACTCAAATTTTTTTCATAGACAAGGAAATCTTCATCACTCGCCTATTTAGAAGGAAGGTCAAGCATTGGGGATTCTAGAACCTATTATTTTTATTCATGGAATAGAATAACCCAAAATAATCTGAAAAACTCATGGAAGTTACTACCAAGTTGGTGGTTATCTTTCTCTAATATTAATCATAGGGATAGTGTGGATGATGAAATTATCATTTTATTCTATAATTAAAAACAGAACAATATTAGTACTTTTATTGATTAAAAAATTAAGTGAGATATAATAAATGAAACATCTTTTATTTATTGATCAAATCTCCCACTATTTTATCAAGTTTAAACAGAACTCACAATTGAACTCTGAATGTCTAGTTGCTTAAACATTCAAGTGGAAAGGATCCCCACTACTTTTATTAATAATCTAAACTTTGTCAATGGAAACCGTAATAAATTAATTAGGTAGGCGGCCTTTCTAACTGCGGACTTGCTGCTCCTTTATTTATTTAGCGGATTCCCTTATCCTAAAATCCGAACATGAATTTCCACAACACAAGCCTCAAAATTTGTATTGAACAAACATTGGTTGTTAAACTCAGTATAATTTTGGTTAAGTTTACCCAAAACTATCATGATAAATCCCCGATAAAAGTAAGTGTCCAGACCTTTTCAATGTACTAAACTTATATTTATGGTTTCATTCCAAATCAAGTAATGGAATTCTTAATCTGACATTATATTTAATTGAGGTATTCAAATTTATTATGGATAAATTTTATCCTATTTTATCCTTTACACACTGAATGGCCAGAAGGATTTTTTTTTTATATAGATAATCCCCCTTTTAAGGGATGAAGGGGAACCCATACATGACCCATAGGCCCAAGGAATAATGCCCAACAGGACTCGTAATACATGACCCGAAGGCCCAGAGGCATACCATGCCCATTATATGACCAGTAGGCCCAACCCACTAGAATTGACCCTCCCCAGCTTCTACTTCATTGATCGCCATTAGCTCCCCACATGCATTGCTGATCGGCTTGCATTTACCAGTACAAAGTTGCACGGTGGCTGGTCCCGATGGCGGTTTCCATACCCTCTTATTCTTCCAATCTGGTTAGCTATGCTTATGGTTACTGCTATTGTGCTCCAATCCTCTTCTAGGGCCTTTTTTGTGTAAACTGGGCTACTTCATAGACTTCAATGGCCCGAAAGCCCTATGGCCCAAAGGCCTTTGATGGCCTGAAGGCCCCTGAGACCCGTAGGCCCAAACAGGTGGCCCAAAATCCCAAATCAGGTGAATAGTTCCAGCTACTACAGTACCTAACAGTGATGCTACAGTTCTGCTATAGTACCCCGGAAATTCGCCTCAACCTGGTTTTGAGCCCAGGTCTCTTGGATGCCAAGCAGGAGCCCTTACCACTCTGGTATGGGCTCGTTGACCTATTTTATCCATTACACATATTGTTAATATTATGTGGATGTTACTTATTTAATTGACTATGTTGGATAAAAAATTTGCACATAACTCATTTATTTAATATCCATATTTTCAAATTATTTCATTTATTTATGTGATCACGGTCTTGCATCCATAAAATAAAAAAAATTATAGACATAAATGAATAATTAATTAAATTAATTGTTCATTAGCATTATGTAATAGTTAATTTAATGAGTGGATATTAAATAAACCATTGACTTATGGCAAATAACTCCTATTACCAGTATTGGCATGAGTAAAATCATTCCACCTATCCACCTATGTATCACATGGGTTGGCATCATTATGGCTCCATCATGAATCACCTCCATGCACCTTGGGATTCTCCATTAATTAAATATATTTAATACTCATATTCAGGTGAGGGGAACCAAATTATTGGTTAAAGGGGTTACATAAATATCCATTGATATGTAGGTCCTTCATAATAATAGATACTAGGATGACTCATAGGATATAATTTAATTTAATATTATATAATTGAAAACACAAGAAATAAATTACATTAAAACAACTAACCCATACACAAGTATTGTTTGTGCTAATGAACAGTCATACATGCGATGAGTACGCAAAAGTAAATGGCTATCATTAATTTCTTTATTTGTTGATTTATTATTCAAGATAAACACAATTGCATTAATTAATTAATTAATTAATTCAGTTTCATCTTTTTGATCATCTAATCTCATTTGGAGGTACCCATCATTAATTAAATTCATGTAAAATAAATAGAAGAACCAATAATAAAATATTTAGTACAATAAATCAATTGATCATTTAAAATTCATTAAAATAATTATTAAATTGTAAAATATGAAATAGTGTTACAAGCGATAAAATAATGTTTTAAAGTTGAAATTTTCAAATTTAATATAATTTTAGTTTTTTCAATTAATGAGTGACTACACAACATTTACATATAGCTACATGAATTGTGCCTTAGTTTTCGTATATCTATGTCACATGCCTGGGGATTCGGTGTGTTAACATGGACGAAGTACATGGTCTGTTCATCCCAACTACACATCATGTTTCCCCTTTCCATGTACCCAGTTGGCCTGGTCAACATTAAGTGTTCAATAAAATCACTCCATGCAATTTATTACTCGAAGAATATAGATACAATGTGCATGGGTATACGGCATGTGCTCTGGTCACAGGTTGTGTAACCCAGTTTTACCAGCCAATTATTTGGACCTTCCCAATGGAATATCTATTCATTCTTCATTTTTTCATAAACCATAAGAATATGAAATGCTGAAAAAACATGATTAATATGTCGATAACATGTTAATTCAAAACTGATTAAAGAATGAATAACATGAAATAAATACCGTGTAGGTTCTGGGTGCAATAGAAGTGTGTGAAGGGTGATTCCCAACTTTTATTTTTGTCATGATTGAAGAACAATCCAAGATCTATAGGATGATAAATACAGGGTTCTATGGAATTGGATCAGTAAAATTATACATGGGTTATCATTACAAAACATGTATGGAGGATCATCACATATTATTTATAGTTAATTTCATTAAATAAGAATTACCATGATAGAAGTATTTCTTTGTTGATGGATCTAGTAATAGATCTACTATACACCATCATTGTGATACAAGAATCAAGTGTAGATTCCTTATAGAGGTGATCTTCACATGTTACAGGAATCTCTCGGTGTCGCCAAAGGATTACATGGGTGCTAGAATAATGGATCCTTATGCTTGTGTCTTCCACCTTTGATGGCTATGAAAAACGATTCCAAATCATTCTTCTTAATCTAATGGAGGAAAATTTTTATCCGTTCTTGGGTGCATTCTTAGAGAAGAGTGATCTCTAGGGTTTGGTAGAATTCTCTAAATTTTTTGTCCACAACTCAAACAAATGAATTGAATTATTGAGAAAATAGCATAACTAGGATTATATATTAATAGGGTTAAAAAAATAAAATAATTGAACAATTTCCCTAAATTTTTTATTTAATCCTAGAGAAAAACCCATGATAAATAAAAATAATAATATAATTACTTATCATCATGAACTTATCTTTTGAAATAAAAATTTAAATATTAATTAATCAGATAATATTCAATATTTATTATTTCTCATCTGACCATTTAAACCCAGTTCTCCATTCCTCCAAAATATTTATTAGGTCTTAAATAATATCTATTGATTTATTAAATAAATATCATTGCATTATTTACTAATAAATAAATAAATAATATATTTACTAAATAGAAAATAAATATTTATTAATTATTCTTCTCACCTTATATTTTCTTAAATAACTGGTGATGAGATGTATGAGATAAAGGATAAATAAATAATTATTAAAACACATGTGCGAATAATATTTGATCGTCTTGTTAAATTATAAATAACAATATATTATTTAACTGAGATTTTGGATACACTTAATGTGTGAACCTCTAGGCTTCTTTCTCTGTGGCAATAGGAAAAACAACCTAAAGTCTAAGGTTACTGTCTAGAAACATGACAAGACACTCATATAGAAAGTAGTGAATGTTGTAATGATATGATACCTCATATGGAATCTTACTATGTAATGTAATCTCTTTATCCTATTTTCTCTAATCAAGCAGGTTGCATGCGGGTGCCACAAACCTATGTGCTCGATGTCTCTTTCTTTGACTTGCCGAATTTAAACATGCCTATAAAACACAAGGGAAATGAATTTATTTAGTTTATATCATTTACATCAAAGGTCCTGAGATATCAACTTCTATTAAATCATAAGGGAAAAATCCTTTTTCGTATTATTCATTAATTCAATATTACTCATGACACACCCAACGAATCCTACCTCGCCACAAACATTTGTGTTCTGGTTTTTCTTCAATACATCAAAGTATATTGACACATAATATTCATTAATAATATTATTAAATTCTAATAATCAACACACACATCTGCAGATATGAATATCCAATGTCACATAGAAATGTGTATTTCTTTTCGGTGGGTCTCGTTCTCATAATATCCTACTAGATATTACGACAAGCACACACCATGAGAAGGTGCCTCAAATCCATATGAGTCTTTATCCCTGATAGACCATATCATTTGTGCCCCTCAAATGATATTATATAGCTATAGAACATACATTCAACAATAATTCTGTAGCACTTAGAGGTTCCCATCAAAGTGGGGAACTGCTATGACCTTTTAGTAAGACAGCTACCATTAAGACATTATCACATACTATGTCACACAGAAGAACAATAATTATGTAATAAGTAGTTTATTAACATTAAAATCAATGAATAAATGTTACCATAATGTTAATAGAAGTAGGTTCTAAGGAACCAACTCCAATAGACTCTCACACACACTAGAGCATATTGCTAACATCATTCATGATGCTATCTCTCACATGAAAC
The DNA here is from genome assembly GCA_963277665.1 of Viscum album. NCBI lineage: Eukaryota > Viridiplantae > Streptophyta > Magnoliopsida > Santalales > Viscaceae > Viscum > Viscum album. The sequence continues at coordinate 1,357,859,537 of OY728162.1, read as the reverse complement.
TCATGCTTCTGTTGAGATAGTACTTTAGTCAATAAGTCTTCCACCTCCTCTTCTATGGGTACTCTTATTACTAAAACATTACCCCTATGATGAAAATCCATCAAAAGTTGATATTATCAACGTATGTTCTTTGTCTGTAGGTGTGAACTTGACTCTTTTTCAAGAGCCACCATGCAGTTTTATCACAATACAATTTGATAGGGTGTTTACTACTAGGTACAACATAAAGATCTGGTAAAAAGTTCCAAATCCATAAATATTTATTGGCTACATCAGAGGCCACTATAAACTTAAATTCCACTATAGAATCAGCAGCAAATGGATTCGTTGAAATCTTCTAGCACACAGTTCATTCATTGACATAGAAAAAATATTCTAATCATGACTCTAGATCATTATGATCATTCAGAAAACCAGAATGAGTATAAACCCTGATGACCAGCTCCACTTCTCCACTATATGCTAGGAACATATCCTTAGTTCTCAGATACACAAGGATAGCCTTAACTATAGTGTAATTTTGTTCTCTAGGATCTTCATGATATCTTCCAACCACGATTAATTCATATGAAACATCAAGTCTAATACATAACATAGTATACATGACTGATCCTATCAGTAAATATTTTGGGATCTTACTCATTCTCCCTTTCACTTGATGTGTTTGAGGACAGATTTTATTATAAATATGTAAACCATGTGACATTACAACCAGTCCCCTATTATATTATTCTATAATAAATATCTTGAGTATCTGGTCAACATATGTACTTTGACATAGTCAATGAATCCTCTTTGATCTATCATGAATGATCTTGATCCCTACAAAAGAGGCTTATTCCCCTATGTCCATCGTGGGGAAACACTTGTTCAACCTGTCCTTAACAGACTATAAGACTGGTATATCATTTCTAATAAGTATTATTTCATCAAAATACTATTAGGATAACGACCGAATTTCCACCAAAACTCTTGTAAATAGAAGGATCACATTCATTCCTAATTAAACCAAATTATTTTATGGCTTCATAGAATTGAATGTTCTATGACCTAGAAGCTTGATTCAATCCATAAACGGATCTCTATAACTTGAAAATCCTTTTGACATCACTTAGAGTCACATACCCTTATAGTTTTGTCGTATAAAAAACATTCTAAAGGTTCTGATTAAGGAATTTTGTTTTGAAATCCATCTATAAAATCACATAGTCATGGTAAGCTGCTATAGAATGTATAATTCTAATTGATTTAAATTTGGAAACAATAAAAAAGGTTTCATCATAGTCAATAATCTAACATTGTTTAAAACCTCTAGCTGCTAGCCTTTCTTTATAGGTATTTACTTTACCTTCTATGTCATGTTTCCTCTTAAATACCCATTTACACCCAACAAGATTTACATCAATTGGAACATTGACTAGAAACCAAACTAAGTTTTGATACATGGAATCCATTTCAGAATTCATGGATCCTTTCCATCTTGTAGCTTATGATCTATCTATTGCCTCCTTATAAGAGATATGGTTTCGTCATTGTTAATTAATAATGAGTCACCATCATCAGTGACAAGAAAATCATATCTCAATGGCTCTCTTACCTATATTATGCTCTAATGTAGTACTTGTTTTTTAGGAACTACTTCTTCCATGGGGACCTATGGAACATGTTCTGGTACTAACACTTATATATCTTAAGAATCAACTTCATCAAAGTCAATCTTTCTCCTACAATCTTTTTTGAGGATGTGATCCCTCTCAAGAAGTAAGGATTGTTTGGATATAATAACTATCTTATCATAGGGGTTTTATAGGTAGTATCCCTTTGTTTCCTTAGGATACCTTATAAAGATACACTTTGTTCCTTGAGGTCCTAGTTTGTTTCTCGACATGTCCTTAACAAATTCCTCAAAACCACATACACATGTATGTGAGAAAATGGGTTTTTTATCCACTCTATAATTCAAAGGGAATTCCATTTTCCACTCTTTTGGGTACTCAGTTTAATGTGTATGACACAGTTTTTAATACATATCCCTAAAAGGATAGTGGAAGACCTACATGACTCATTATCGACCTTACTATTTCTAACAAGGTATGGTTCCTAATTTCACTAACTCTATTCCACTTTGGTGTATAAGGTGGAGTGATTTGACATAGAATCCCAAACTATCTTAACAAGTTGATAACCTCTTGGTTTAGATATTCACCACCTAGACATGATTGAAACTTATTTATCTTTTTATGAATTTTTTTCTATACTTGATTATTTATTTCCTTGAATTTCTAAAAGGACTCAAACTTATACATCATTATGTAGACATATCCAAATCTACTCAAGACTTCAATAAAAGTTATAAAGTGAGAATATAAACCTCTAGATTATACTAAAAATGGTCCACACGCATTAGTTTGTACCAATCCTAAAAGCTTTGTGGACCTTCCACCATGTCCACCAAATGGTGGTTTGGTCATTTTTCCTTATAAAAAATCAGGACATCATTTAAGTGGTTATATCATAGAATATTCTAAATAACCATCTTGGTAGGGATAGGTTTAATGCTTCTCATTTACATGACCAAGATGTTAATTCTAGAGTTGGGTGTTTTATGAGTCATGTGAAAAATATTTTTTTATCAATTTTCAACACTGGGTTTTCATAATTTATTACATAAAGATCATTATTTAAATGTGTCGTACCATAACATATGTTTTCATTATAAAAGAAACAACTTTTATTCCAAAATATGAAAATTAACCCATTTTCATGTAAACATGATATAAAAATTATGTTCTTGGTAACCATAGGTACATAATAACAATACTTCAAAAAACATTAACATTGGCAATGAAAGGTGGTAGTCACCAATGTCTAGGGTAGCCAGACTCGATCCATTTTTAGTTCTCAGATCCACCTCTCCTCTAGAAATCTTTTGAAATCTACTTAGATCAAGCATTTATATACCAATTTGATACCCAAAAGTTGTATCTAATACCCAATGTGTATATATTGAATGATTACAATCGATAACGAACACACCTTTAGATACCCCATGCTTATGGGTGCAGTTCATCTTCTAGTGGCCTAGATTGCCACATGCAAAACATATTATCCATTTTTCATTACACTACCATTGGATCTTCATCTTCTTTGAAGAATGGTTCTTGGGAGAATTAGATTGTTTATAAGTCTGGGGGGGGGAATTTTCCTTCTTATTTTTCTTATTCACCATAAGGAATACAGTTTAATCACACCATGTGTCAATATTCACTTGGACAATCAATGTTATATGTTCTGAAAGAATCTACTCATTATTTTCTATATTATAATTCATAATAAATCTATAGAATGACTTATGTAGTGTTGAATGTATGAGATCCTTAAACAAATCATCTAGGAATTTAATCACTATGATGTCCATGTGTTCAATATATCCAATAATATTGACTACATGAGCCCTATATGGCACAGACTCTCTAAGCTTATTTGTTAAAAAATCATTAAAAATATCATGCCTCTCTTGTCTTTATTTCTCTTGATAGAGATCCTGATGGTGAGATAGCATGCTATAGTCATCCATGTCCCTATATTGCTTCAACAGCTCCATGGACATGGATGATAGCATGAAACATTGAAAATTAGTGGAATCATTAAAATGTTTCTCATAGAGTTTCAAATCTTCATCAATGGCCACATTACCGTACAGTTTAAGATATGGTTCTTCTAGGACATGTAATTTCATTCATGGTAAAAGATGACACGTAGGAGCCTTTTTCACTATTGGAAATTTGTGTTGGTGAGGGGGTTTTGTTTCTTGAGTATGAATCTCAAGGCTATGTTTGATGTCATTTTAATTATATTTCAAAAAAATTAGATAAGAATAATTTTAGTACTTTATATGATAAAATATAGAGAAATAAATAAATATTTTATTTATTAGTCTCTCACTATTTTATCCAAACCCAATATCCCCCACTATTGGATTCATAATAGCCTATTTCTTGGATATTATAGTGGAAATGAACCATATTCCACTTCTCATTACCCCAACTTTAGAATCTCAAGTGACTGGAACGGTTTTAGGTAGGTATTCCAAATATCAACCATGTTACCTCATAGTTCCTTGATTAGTGGAGTGGACTCCCCAATCCTAAAGTCCTTTGGATTTCCCTAACCCTTGCCACTCAGTCACACCAAGTCCCACTTTGGAAGTCATTATTTGTTGTGATCTAAGTTAAGTCAACCCAAAAATTCATGTTATAACTCCCTTATAATTTATTCCACCCCAACATTGGTTGGTCAATCACTTTGAACTATGGTTTGATTTTACCTAAATTAATGGAAATTTATACCAACTTAATATATATAATTGTGAAATTTTATTATTTATGTATAAATTTATAATTATTGTCTTTATAACATGATTGTTCATATTAAGTGTATTTACTTAAGTGATTGTCCATTTCTAAGATAATATTTATGCTTAAGACAATTTATTTTTGTTCTATCTTGCATGCTCGTTAATTTCATTAAATTATCTGATCGCAAAAATAAACATCCATAATGAAATAATTATAAAACATGACCAAAATAAAATAATAAACCGTTATGATCATGATCTTTACTAATGTTTTGTTTATATAGTTGTTGATAAACTAAATATTAGTCTTAGATAAAAACACCTTGAACTAATTAAAGTTCATGTTACAGATTTTAACATGTCCACCATATATCTCTCTTGGATCGGTTTCACCTCAGCTCAAAACTTGTACTACCTCCACTATTTTGGCAGCTACATCCCTTAAATTTGTTTTTACTCAAGCATATGTGAGGGAAAAGGGATTATATAAAAGAAAACATGGGTACACATTCCCTAGAAAATAAGAAAATAGAAAGCACGCCAGCCAAAAATTTAATTTACTAATAAATTAAGTGAAACTAATCACATAAAAGGAATGGTCTATGCTCATGATCATCCACATACATGAAACATATTACGTAGTTAATAAAACTAGAATTCAATTATTAATAATTTTTATTTAAGATAAATCATGCTCAAATTAATTAATTATCATATTTAATTAATCAATTATTTTATCTTAATTCTCTTCCAAAATTCCTTGAGATTCCAATCGATTATAATTTTAAACAAATTAAATAAATTCATTTATAATTAACAATGTACATAAATGTATCATGGAGGCAACATAGTGAATACTCATCTGATTATTCCCAATATTTATTATACTCGTATTGTTTTACTCTTTGTTTCCTCTGGAATTGGGGATGTCCTCATTGGATTAAGGTTCAAACATTCCAATCGGTTTCTAACGGGTTTGTTCATAGAACCGGAAACATCCAATGATTCTATATCCATTTGGACCTATTTTCCAAAGGTAGGTGCTCATTAGTTGTGGACCAATGAGGTTTAAGAATTTGCATTGGTCGAGTGGATGGGAGGTCGGACTCATCATACCTTTTTGGCGGGAATTATTTTCTACTCTGGGACTCTCTTTATAGATTTCAGTTATGTTCGTGAATCCTTATTAAATTACCGTGTATAAAATGAGCTTTCCCTTAGATCTAAAAATCAATGTTTAGTATTTAGGAAATTTAGAGAATCTTTTTATATGTATCCATGGTTCTTCCTCAATATACAATCATCTGTATTTTTTAGAGATTCTTAGTCAATGGTTTCCTTTAATACATTATATAAAATTCTCTTGGTCATTATGATGACCATACTGGTTTTAAAGCTACTCAGTGGGGCACTTAATTTTTATTGTCATTCAGAAGGACATGGATTATTTCAGAGTTGCGATCATACCTGCAGATAAGCTACCTGTGTATCCTTGTTTAGAAAAGGAATTAGAACCCATGTAGTTTGATTAACGAAATATGACGTCTATGCATGATTGATGGCACAAAGAAAGATGTCATAATTACTTTTACACTCTAAGCTCTTGTGAGTCATTGTCGGTGTGAGAAAAAAGAGGTATTGGTAAAACCTGACAATTGTGCCATGAAAGATGCAATCATAAGAAATTATTTGGGGCTTATTTATGTATAACTGCCCAAGATAGATGAATATTAGGTTTTAATTCAGGGAAGAAACCCATGAACAAGGTCCATAAAGGTATATGTACGTTATGGAGATTTGGACACTCTATCTTAGGATTTACTCCTGAGGAAGATGCCCAAATTAGGAGGAGATTTATGATTAGTTTTTATTCCTAAGAAGGAATCCCAAATCAAAAGTAAATTAACACTAGTTAAGAGAAATTAATACTGGGGCTTACTCCTGAGAAGGAGGCCCAGGTTAAAGGGATTTGAAAACTGGGACTTACTCCTAAAGAGGAGGCCCAGGTTGAGGGAATTTTAGAATTAAGGGACTTGGGGCTTACTCCTAAGAAGGATGACCATATTTTTAGACTTTTATACTGGGGCTTCCTCCTAAAAAGGAAGCCCATATTAAGGGAATTATGGTTGGGGCTTACTTCTGAGGAGGATGCCAAGATTTGGGAACTTTGAGACTGGGGCTTACTCCTAAAAAGGAAGCCCAGATTTGGGAAATTATGACTGGGGATGATTATTCACTGAAAGTGGCTAATATTAATAGTTAATATATTAATATTAATGTGTTTAAAAGTTCATAAAAATCAATTTTAGTCCAATTCAGAAATTGAACATCATTTCCCATCATTGTGCAATTCATGCTTAAAGTGTCAATTTGGGCCCACTCAATAATTTTTCTGTAGAAATTACATTATTAATAATTTTAATTTGATATTTTGGTATATTATTCACCAATTTATTTGGAACAATTTTTTTATTAGGTCTGCTGGATGAATCACAAGTGAAGATGGTGATTTTTGCACCATGATGGCAGAAACTTGCTGGAAAAAGCATAATGGATTTAAGGCCCATCAAACAAATGTGGGGCCCACAAACCAAGACCAATGACGCTCAAAGTTATACAGTAGAAATATAAAAATATTATGATCATTTTATTCAACTTTGGATGGAGCTAATTCTGAAATTTTCTTGATGATAAAGGGATATGAAGTTGAGATTAAAATGGTGGACCCGACATTAATGCACAGAAATCCATCCCACCATTTTGATCATAACGTCCAAAAGGATGTGGAAAATTTGTTGAAAATTTTACAACTCATAGAGGACATATGGAAGAATATATTTCTCTTATACAACCCCTCCAGATTCAGCCTTCTTAAATTTCAAATTCACACGTCAATACGGTGGACGAATATGGACAGTTTTTCGGGTCCAATTCGAAATGTCAATTTCCTTTTGATTATTCACCCTACTTTTGACTCTATTAATTGTTGGGGGTGAATTAATTATTGGGGTATGGAACTAAGGCTCCTAATATTCCAATATAAGGACCCAGTGGTGAAGGGAATAGGGGTGGATATTTTTCTTCTCATCTTTTTTTTCTTGTTTCATTGTAAGGTTATGCTTCCAAATTTCCTTGTAATGTTTTCCATTTCCATGTAAGTTTATTTTTTTGTATCTTTATGTTCTTAATCAACTTCTTTCTCTTCTATATTTTCCATTTCATTTATTAAAACTTTTTTATTACAAAGCACAATGATATCTCTGTGTTGTTGTGAATTAATTTACACATAGATGTGAATTTCATTCACACACACGAAGGAGTGCTCGTTATTTCCGCAGTTTTAATTTCTTCAATCCAATTTTTGTTAGCCATCTTCCGCCCACCATTGAGAGTATACCATAAATGGAAGGATAAACCTTTAATGGGTTGATCTTAAGAGTATGCAAAGGATTTATTTAATGTTATTTTATCAATGAATTGTTGTTAATTGGATAATTAATTTAAGACATCCATTCTTCAGTTATTTCTACTCTTCTTCTTTACTCTGTTTGAGCAAACTAAATTTAATTACTAAATGACCATATACCTCGGAGAGATCATGAATTTGGTTCTCCAAGTGTATAGGGGGATATTAATTTTGTTTAGTAAGTACCAAACTAGAAAATGATGAATGTAGTGTTATTTTTGAAAAATGGATTCATCAAGAATTAATAAAACCAAAATTGTCTAATGAAGTAAAATTCATTCAATCCACCCCGAGCATAATCCTAAGATCAAACCATTTTCATTGAATTGAATTCACTTAGGTTTCTTAGTTTTCTTTAAACCATCCAAAATCAAACCCAATGTTGGCTACTTCATCTCCCATCCTTCACCAAATCATAGCGTCTCAAGGTTACTTCTTTGGTCCCTATGGATTCGACCACTACATATACTACATCGACCTCTTTTACCAGTAGGGTAAATTTGGGCACAAACAAATTTTGGCACCATTGCCGGGGACCAAGTAATTTTCTTAGACCAAAAAACCTTCTTTTATTACCCCCATTCTTCTATTCTCATCCCAAAACTCTTATCTTTTCCCTTTCTCACGTTTTTCTTCTTTTGGCGCATGTCTTCCTACACCCGTGATAACTCAAACAGATTAGGTAGGGTGGATACTCCTAGGGTTGGGGAGTCAAGCACTAAAATAGGTCTATTTACTTTAGATCCAAATCTTCTTAATACTCCAAATTTAGAGGTTGAGTTCAATACAATGGAGAATCTCCCACAAAACCAAATCATAAACCGGGGAGGGAACCAAAATAACGGGCAAGACCCTAATTTGGGAATTGTTGCAGACCCGACCATGAATCACTACCTCACACCAACCTGGACCAATGCACCCTCATGAATTAGGCATGATAACATTGGATATGCCCAATATGTTTTCAAACCCCATGTCCTGAACCACCTTCCAACCTTTCATGGGATTGAGTCTGATATGCCTTACCTTCATGTTAAAGAATTTAATGACATTGTCGAAACCATGTTCCCACCAAATAAAATGGAATCCTCTAAAATGATACTTTTTCCATTTTCTCTTAAGGTCCAAGAAAAAGATTGGTTAAACAATTTGAGACCAGTATCCATTCACTCTTGGGAAAAAATTCAATGATAATTTTATAAAAAATACTTCCCCCATCACAAAACAATTGCACTTAAAAAGAGCATACACAAGTTTTTTGAAAGAGTGGGAGAAACATTCTATGAAACATGAGAAAGGTTCAAGGACACATTAAACATAGTACTTCACCATGGTTTCTTATTCCCAGAACAAGTGGGAATTTTATATGAAAGGTTGGGTCCCAGGAAAAAACAATTCATTGATATGATGTGTAATGGAACCTTCAAAAACAAATCCCCAAATGATGTTTACTAGTATCTAGAAAATCTTGCTAAACAGAACCAAACATGGGGAACATCACGATACTATGAGAAGCCACCCAAATCTGGTGGAATGTACAATCTTGGAGAAGAATAAATCCTTAGAAAAAAACTTGTTGCACTCATGAGGAAAGTTGAGGAGATTGATCTTAGGAAGGTCCACAAAACCCAGACTGTTGAGCTTGTTTGTACAATTTGTGAGAAGAATGACCACAAGACTAATAATTTCCCATCCATTCCTTCCATAAAGGATGTTCTTTTAGGAGGACCACCAGAAGAAGTTAATGAAATGAACTTTCAAAAGCCACAATTCACGAACACCTTCAATCCAAGGTATAATGACCATCTAGGCTTTTGTTGGAAGGACAATCAACAACCAACACAACAACAATGTATCAACCCATACCCTCAACAAAACTTTCAACCTCATAATCAGTTCCAATCACAAACATTCCAATTCCAAAAACCTCATGTACAATATCAATAATCCATTAAACAACCTATCCAACAACCGAAGTATCCTCCTGGGATAAACCCAAAATCTCAAGCACCAACCCAAATTGTTCCACAAAGCCTACTAGAACAGCTGTGCAAACAAATGGACAAAATGAACTCAGAATTATCATCCATTAAACAAGAACTTCAAACCATAAAAACTGGAAAGGCACCCTTGCCCACACAGGCCATTCCACAACAAACATCAAGGGGAGAGACAGGTTTCACTCAAACAACTCACGAACAACTAAAGGCTGTGACAGTTTTAAGAATTGGGAAACCAATTGAAAAACCTGATCAAATAAGTCAGAAACCATGTGAAGCTTCAAACTCTAATGAAAATTCAAATGAACCACAATATCAGACTGAAGAAACTGATAACAATGTGAAAGAAACAACACTTTAACAAACAACTCAACAAACTTCACCATTTCCTCAACGCATTAGGGGGAAAACCAATCCTGAATTGAGTGAAACATTGAGGGAAATCTTCTCACAAGTCAAGTTGAACATTCCCCTTCTCGATTCCATCCAAACCATACCTTCCTTATCAAAGTACCTTAAGGACTTGTTCACTTTTAAAAGAGAATTTTCACATAAAACCAAGTCCTTTGGCTGCAAATGTGAGTACCACCATTCAAGGGAAAATTCCTCCTAAGATGAAAGACCCAAGATGCCCTTACATAAATGTTGAACTAGGAGAGAACAAAGATGTCAAAGCCTTGTGTGATCTAGGTACCAGTGTGAACCTCATTTATTATGGCATTTATTGCCATCTTGGGCTCAACGAACTCCAACCCACATCTGTCACTCTTCAACTTGCTGATCGTAGTGTTCGAGTTCCAAAAGGGGATCTTAAAAGATGTTTTGGTGAAAGATGAAAATTTCATTTACCCAGCTGACATCATTGTTCTAGACAATCAACCAAGAATAGGTCCTAGGGAGAAAACCCCAATCATCCTTGGCCGCCCCATCCTTGCAACAATCAACTCTGTTATCTGAGTCCGAAATGCGAACATGACCATCACCTTTGGGAACATGAGTCTAGACGTGAATATCTACATTGAAAAATCTCATATTTGGGATGCCAAAGAGATCCATGAGGTTAATTGGATTGGTAGTGTTGATAATGAACTCAATGAACATCAAGGAATTACCGAAGGATGGTTAAGTCAAGAAGAGATTGATTTTCTTTATACACATGAGGGAAATTTGTCTCCTTGGATTGAATCTCTTTTAGATAGCTCTATTGATGAATTTCTAGAATCACCAATCAATAATACCATGGTTGACATCAATAAAATTGAGTCCGTAGCCATTCATGACACTACTCTAGAAAATTTAGTAGATGAAAATTTTGTTCACAAGGAACCAATTTCGTCAAGAAATTTGAACAAAGAAACTAAGTTCAATACAAAGTCTCCTATTTTCTTGGAAATTCATGACCAATATGATCTTGAATTTAATGTTTTACCTTCATCACTAAAGTATGCATTCTAAGGGGACAATCAATCCTTTCCTATTGTCATTTCTTCTTCTATTGAAGCCGATCATGAGAGGATGCTTCTAGATTTTCTTAGGAGACACATGAAATCCATTGGATGGACCCTATCTGATATTACTGGGATTATCCCACTTATCGGGACTCATAGAATTCTTCTTTAATCTAAGTCAAATCTATGTCGTCAACCTCAGAGGTGACTCAATCCTAATATCATGGAAGTAGTGAGAAAAGAACTTTTGAAATTGTTAAAAACTGGTATCATCTATCCTATAGCTGAGAGTGAGTGGGTTAGCCCAATCCATGTGGTTCCAAAGAAGGCTGGAATCACAGTAATAACCAACAATGATGGAGAGATGCTTCCAAAAAGGGTCAGTAGTGGATGGAGAGTTTGTATTGACTATAGGAAGCTCAACTCTTGTACCAAGAAAGACCATTTACTCTTACCCTTTATTGATAAAGTCCTCGAGCGAGTGGTGTGTCATCAATTATATTGCTTCCTAGATGGATTTTTAGGGTATAATCAAATCAAAGTCTCCTTAGAGGATTAAGGAAAAACAACCTGCACTTGTCCATTCAGAACATTTTCCTTCAAGTGCATGCCCTTTGGGTTATGTAATGCCCCTGTTACCTTCCAGCGGTGCATGATGGGAATATTCTCGGATATGGTGGGTGATTTTTTTAGAGGTCTTCATGGATGTCTTCTCCGTATTTGGGGATACTTTTGAGGGATGCCGTATAAAAGTTGAAAATGTTTTGTCAAGGTGCGAGGATAAGAATCTCATACTGAATTGGGAAAAATGCCATTTCATGGCATGGGAAGGACTTGTTCTAGGTCATCCGGTATCTAGTAGAGGGATTGAAGTTGATAAAGTAAAGTTTGAATTCATGCATCACCTTCCCTCTCCTACAACTGTTAAGGAATTGAGGTCCTTCTTAGGACATGCTGGTTTTTATAGAAGGTTCATTAAGAATTTCAGCTCTATTTCTCGACCACTTTGTGCTCTATTGGTAAAAGATGCTCCATTTTTATGGACAGAAAGTTATGAGGAATAATTATCTACACTCAAGTAAACTTTTATATCTCCACCTACCATGCAATCTCCAAATTGGAAACTTCATTTCGATCTCATGTGTGATGCAAGTAATTTTGTTGTAGGAGCAGTCTTAGATCAACGGTGTGAGAAAACTCCACATGTCATTTGTTATGAAAGAAAATCTTTAAATGATGGAAAAATAAACTACACCACCACTGAGAAAGAGTTTCTTGATTTTTTCTTTTCCTTATAAAATTCAGGTCTTATCTCTTAGGATCACCAATCATTGTCTTCGCTGACCAGTCAGCCCTAAAATACCATTTCCAAAAACAAGATGCCAAGGCTAGAATGATTAGGTGGGTCCTTCTTCTTCAAGAGTTCTATTTAACCATTAAGGATAAAAGGGTGTTGAAAATATTGTAGTTGATCACCTCTCTAGGATGTAATTCAAAGACAACTCACACCACCTCTCTGTGCCTGATTCATTTCCCGATGAGCACCTCTATTCAGTGAGTGACTGCCCTTGGTATGCCGACATAGAAAACCATTTGGTGACTGGTGTCATTCCAAAATTCTTGGGGACCCGAGCAAAGAGGAAATTCCTTTTTGATGTCAAACACTATGTGTTTGATGATCCTTACCTATTCATGTTCTGTCATAATCAAATCATCAGGAGATGTATTACCGAGTCTAAGAAAGAGTCCATTCTAAAATTTCATCATGGAGAGGCATGTGGAGGCCACTTTTCTACAAAGAAAACCACTTTAAATGTCCTCCAAGGTGGATTCTACTGGCCGAACCTCACTAAGGATTCCTTCCAATTATACAAAGGTTGTCCTCAGTGTCAGCAATTAGGATCCATTACCAAAAGGAATCAAATGCCCCTCACTCCCATTCTGGTCGTTGAAATCTTTGATTGTTGGGGAATTGATTTCATGGGACCCTTTCCAAACTCTAAGTAATACCTTTACATCCTCTTAGCTATTGATTATGTCTCAAAATGGGTTGAATCCATCCCCTCCAAGTCCAATGACCACCATGTTGTGATCCGATTTCTGAAAGAGCATATATTTTCTCGATTTGGAATTCCTAGGGCTATAATCAGTGATCGTGGAACCCATTTCTGCAACCGCCCATTCTCTTCACTCATGTGAAAGTATGGTATTACTCATAAAGTTTATAGTGCATACCATCCTCAAACCAATGGTCAAGCTGAGTTGGAAAATAGATAAATTAAGCAAATTCTTGAAAAACTTGTCCATACATCTAGGAAATATTGGTTCGAGAAACTCTTAGATGCCCTTTGGGCATATCGAACTGCTTTCAAAAATATCGTAGGCATGTCACCGTATAGATTGGTTTATGGAAATGCATGTCATTTACATGTTGAAATTGAGCATAAGGCCTTATGGGCAATAAAAAACTGAACATTGACATTTCTTTGGCTGAAACAAAAAGGAAATTAAATCTTAATGAACTCTAGGAACTTAGGATGGAGGCTTATGAAAATTCAAGGATCAATAAATCTAAAGTTCAAGCCTACCAATCTAGGAATCCCAAAGTCAAATACTTTGAACTGAGAAAATTTGTGCTCTTGTATAGTTAGAAACTTCATCTACACCCAGGAAAGCTATGGTCCAGATGGTCTGGTCCATACCTAGTGCATCATGTGTACCCTCACGGGGCAATAGAGATTCAGGATCCCACAAGTGGTCATGTCTTCAAAGTCAATGGTCATAGGTTAAAACCATTCATTGAATCATTCAATAAACAAGAAACCAAGGAGTATTTAACTGAGCCAACATATGAACCAAAGAAAAATTTATAGATTTAGGCTACAAGTCAGGATAACGACATTAAACAAAAGGTTGAACGAGAGGCAACCTGTGTTTTTCATGTTTCCAATCACTATGAATAATCTTTTGTTTCCTTCTTCTTCATTTTGTTATTTTTTTATATAGACTGTTGACTTGTTCTTATATTATGAGTAAGGATGGGTATGAAAAGGGAGAATCGTACTCATCCGTGTGACACGGTGTGATCCCGGAGTAATACCTTTCCAAGAAAATATAAAGAAGACAATGTATCATCAGTTTATTTTATTTATGTTTTTGTAGGTAAAAAAAAGTAGACTCTTGACCTGTTCTACTTTTATGAGTATGGATGGGTATGAAAGGGGAGCATTGTATTCATCTATGTCACACGGTGTGATCCCTGAGTAGTACCTTACCCAGAAATTTAAAAGAAGACAGAGTATCATTAGTTTGATTTAAAAAAACATGAAAACCATTAAAAATGATGATACTTGGAATTAAATAAATCAATTTGTCGTTTGTTTTGTCTGCTTTGTCCTTCTTTTTATGGTTAAGGAACTATTTTGGGTGATACATGTTCAATAAAGGAGGTGCCTACATCCCCCAAGAGATCAAAAGAGTAATCTAGAGCATCATGAACTTCAACTTCAAAAACCAGGTAAATTTGTTCCATGTTTATCATTCTCAATTTCATCTTTGAACTCCTCTCCTACCCCCTTCTAACTTTTCATTTCATTAAACACTGGGGAAAATGTTATTATAAGTTGGGGAGAGATAAAAAATAATTTTTTTTATTTTGTGAATAATAACATGCATGAAAAGAAAAATTCCATTAACCATAAACAAGATAACACATATTGAAAACTCTAAAATTGGATATCGAAGAAATTTTTCATGCCTTGATTCTGGTTTTAATGCAAGTTTAAGTTCATGAGAATAGTTTTTGGAAAGTGCGGTTGTCCGATGTGATTTTTCAATGTTTATATTTTCATCATCTTAATAAAAATTCCATAATTCATGTCTACTGGATCATGGGTGTAAATTTGAGTTCTTGGGTCACTTTCAATATAGCATAGGGTTCTGCGGTCACTTTTAGTTTAATATGAGTATCCAAAAAAACAAAACAAAAAAATTTTTAACCACATAGAGAAATGTTTTTTCCAAATGTGTGGAGTCCGGAACTTGGGGATCGTGACTCCATAGTTGTCTTTCCCAGAGTTAGGCTTTATATCTCTATTGTAGAGCATGAAATTGACAATATGTGTGGTGTCCGGCACTTGGGGATCATGACTCCATAGTTGTCTTGCCCAGAGTTAGTCTTTTCATATCTATTGTGGAAAAAAATAATCAAAAAAATAAAAAAAATGGATACTCATCTTAAGGTTTAATGTGATTCCCACCTAGCGCTTCCATTTTTTCCCTTGAATAATAAAATGGGCCCCATATCTTTTGTGATGCACAACACTTTATCATGCTTAATTGAAATTGTATGAAATGTGGCAATGAATTTTAACAAAGGAATGGGCTTGGGCTTCGGATATTCTTATTGAACTAGCATTTTTTAAATTATTTTGATTGGTTTCATATTTTTCTTTTGGTATGAGATATTTGGGTGAGCAATGTGTATTAAAATGTTTTTGGAAAAGGGGATTTGAATTTCATATTTGTAATATATTTTTCTCAGGACTATCAAAACTCAAGTTGGGGGGTGTGATTAGTCACTGAAAGTGGTAATATTAATTGTTAGGATCTTAATATTAATGTGTTTAAAAGCTTGTAAACATCAATTTTAGTCCAATTCAGAAATTGAACTTCATTTCCCATCATTGTGCAATTCATGATTAAAGTGTCAATTTGGGCCCACTCAATAATTTGCCTGTGTAAATTAAAATATTCATAATCCTAATTTGATATTTTGGTATATGATTCATGAATTTATTTGTAACATTTTTTCTTTTAGGTCTGATAGATGAATCACAAGTGATGATTGAGAGTTTTTCACCTGAAAGTAGAAACCTGCTGGAAAAAGTATAATCGGCCTAAGGCCCATCAAACAAATGTGGGGCCCACAAACCAATCCCAATGAAGCGCAAATTTATACAGTATAAAGATAGAAATATTAGGATCATTTTATTCAACTATGTCCGGAGCTAATTCTGATGTTTTCATGATGCTAATGGCATCTGAAGTTGAGATTTAAATGGTGGACCCGACATTAATGCACAGAAATCCGTCCCACCATTTCGACCATAACATCCAAACGGAGGAGGAAAATTTCCAGAATTTTTTAAAGATCATAGAGGACAGATGGATGAAGATATTTCTCTTCTACAACTCCTCCAGAGTTGGCCTTCGTCAATTACAATTTCACAGGTCAATATAGTGGACGAATCTGGACAGTTTTCCTGGTCAAATTCGAGACGTCAATTTCCTTTTGATTATTCACCCTCCTTTTGACTCTATTAATTGTTAGGGGTGAATTAATTGTTGGGGTATGGACCTACGGCTCCAAATATGCCTATATAAGTATCTACTATTGAAGGAAATAGGGTTGGATATGTTTCTTATCATCTTTTGTTGCTTGTTTCATTGTTAGTTTATGGTTCCAAATTTCCTTGTAATGTTTTCCATTTCCGTGTAAGTTTATTTTTTGTATATTTATGTTCTTAATCAACTTAATTCTCTTCTATATTTTCCATTTCATTTATTAAAACTTTATTATCCCAAATCATAGTGCTATCTCTGTTTTTTTGTGAATTTTTTTACACATAGGTGTGAATTTCATTCACACACTCGTTATTTATGCGGTTTTAATTTCATCAATCCTATTCTTGTTAGCCATATTATTACCACCATTGAGAGTATACCATTAATGGAGGGATAACCCTTTAATGTTTTTATCATAGGAGGATGCAAAGGCTGGATTGAATGTTATTTTATGAACTACTTGTTGTTAATTGGATAATTAATTTAAGACATACATTCTTCAGTTATTTCTACTCTTCATCTTTACTGTGTTTGAGAAAACTAAATTCAATTACTAAATAACCATATACCTCGAAGAGATCATGAATTTGGTTCTCTAAGTGTATAGGGGATTAGTAATTGTGTTTAGTAAGTACCAAACTAGAAAATGATGAATGTAGTGTTATTTTTGAAGAATGGATTCATCAAAAATTAATAAAACCAAAATTGTCTAAAGAAGTAAAATTCATTCAATTCACCCTAAGAATAATCCTAAGATGAACCCATTTTCTTTTTGTTGAATTCACTTTGGTTTCTTAGTGTTTTTAAACCATCCAAAATCAAACCCAAAGTTGGCAACTTCATAGCCCATCCTTCACCAAATCATAGCGTCTCAAGGTTACTTCTTAGGTCCATGTGGATTCGACCCCTACATGTACTACATTGACTACTTTTACCAGTAGGGTAAATTTGGGCACAACCAGGGGCTTACTCAAAAGAGGATTCCCAGGGTAGGGGACATGGGGCTTACTCTTAAGGGGGATTCCCAAATCAAGGATCCTCTCATCATTAAAGGATGAGGTTGAAATAAATGAAATATCTAACCTTAGTGACATAAAGATGTGTAAATCACTAGGTTTTGAGGGATGTTACACAGAATTACTTTCAGATAAGGAATCCAACAAGGAAATCATGCCCTAAATGGCTTTGGATAGAGTTCTGAAGGCTTAATCTTGAAGAGTATAGGTGGAGAGGAATAAAAGAGATGAATAGGAAGGAGGGGCGTGCAAGTCCTGCGTGGGTGCGAAATTTCTGGTCGCGCAAGTATACCTACGTGACAAATGGGTACATGCGCGACAGTCAACCCTTAAGGAAATAATTTGGCGAGACTTGGCTCAGGCCCTTAGTATTATCCCTAGGGGATTCCAGAAGGGTGGTGCGCAAGTTCTGTTGAAGGGGTAAGGCGGCGTGCAAGTGTGGCCATTTCCCTTAAGGGCTGGACACTTAGGTGTAGAATTATTGATTAGTTTCAACACTTAGGCCGTTTTTTTCCCTCTTTGGAACTTCTTTTCTTGTTAAGAATTTACCTTAGAAGTTTTTGAAATGCTTTGAGAAAAGACTAAGGCACCGGGAGCTCAAATATGAGTTTCTATAATTTTTCTTCCCGAAATGGGGGGACCACCGGGGGTATTTATAGGCTACTGAAGACCCCGGAAGAAAATAAAGTTAGGAGCGCAAGTCACCTGAGCGCACGACCTTGGTAGAACTTGCGCAACCCAAGTGGAAATGAATCTCTTTTCATGCCTTTGTCAATTTTTTGATCTTTTTCAAAGGATGAATCACTTTGAGTTCAAGTTATTTTCTTTTTCATTCGTTAGATTCTGTGATGGAAAGAAGCATCAACAAAAGTCCCCCCTCAGAGTTGGATCCAAAAGAAATGAGGATGTAACTCTGAGGAAAGAAGAAAACCAAGGAACATCAGCGTGCAAGTGTTGTGCCTGCAAATGGCAGTGTGCAAGGGTTGAGCACGCTGGCTTTAGGTGCGCAGGGTTGCACGCGCTGGCTTTAGGTGTGTAGGGTTGAGGCCTGGCCTATATATATGCGGTCATTCTCGCGCAAAACACTCGGATTTCAAACATTCGAGCTCTCGTCGCGCAAGTTTCCTTCGCCGCGCAAGTTGCTCTGTTTTTCGCTGTTTCTTTGTTGTCGCACTGATGGTTTGTGGAGAGTAGACTATCATGACATTAGAAAAATATCTTAAAAGAGTACTCTCTCCAAATGGATCCTTACTTCAAATTTTCTATAATCAAATCCATGTATCCATCTTCCAGGTCTCTTAGATAGAAACAGAGTCACTATTGGATCAGTAGAAAATTTTCTCAAACCGCACTTAAGAACATTATTTTACAATTGTTCCAAGAAAAGATGGTATCACTGCATCTCTTTTTTTATCCAGTTGAATGAATGAATTCCAGGTGGCTGCTGATGAAATTTGGGATTCCGTGAATCAAATGAAGAGTTATGTTGAATGTTTTTTTAATTTCTGAAAAAGAGAAGAGACTCTAGTCTGTGGATGTCATTCTAACTCTTGTGCATCAATGAAAAACACTTTCACCTTCCATCATTTGTGCCTTCCTTCTTTTGCTACCTGATTTAAATTTTTATCTAATCCAATGGGCCTAGTAAGCATAGTTTGATTTTGTCTAGGATTATTATAAATAACCCAACAAACGTTGAATCTTTTAATTGATCAATATTACCTAAATTATACAGAAATGTATGTTTAATGAGATGGGACTTGACTTTTATTCAGATTTACCTTGTCTTTTGTGGGCAGTTTGAAGTCATGACCGTCAGACATAAAAGGCTAATGTTTAAGGTCTAAATAACTTTTACTGAATGGATTAAATTGACTCAATTCCTTGACAATTTATCTGAAAAAATATTACCATACTCAAGTATGAGGGAAAATATGTAAACTATGACTTATGAAATTTTGAATCTAAGGAATGATATGAAACAGGGTAAAACGGAATTCCAAGAAGTAGTTCCCAAGAATAGAGTTACCATTATTTAACAAACCTGTTAGGGGGTCGAATTATGTCGGGCCACCAAAGGGCATTGGTTGCATAGTCATATAATAGCATCGTTTGGTTGACATGTCCGTTATGTAGAATACTTTATGCAAGGCCGCCTAAGGGCATGTGCTACATAGTCAGGAAAAAGAACTCTCGGAAATTTACTTTTCTACTGATAGAAATCCAGTGGAAGTTTATGGAAATTCAAATTTTCCAAAGCATAGAGTTTGTTGTATGGAAAGAGGTACTTGAATATGGAGAAGATATTTCCAATCCAGATTGTCTAAGAACTGGATGAATGTCACTCCTACGAAGGTCTGACCCAAACTTAGGGAAGGGAAATATAAACCATAGACTTGAATACTTTCAGATCAGGAAAAAGAATATGAGACAAATATATTAAGGATGGCTATTTTTGCGGATCCCTACATATTGTCATTAAGACAACTAAGGAAAAAGAGGTTTTCATCCCCAGAATGAAGTTACCATTATTTAACAAAACTGTTAGGGGGTTGAATTATGTAGGGCTGCCTAAGGGCATTGGCTTCATAGTCAAATAATATCATCTTTTGGATGACAAGTTCGTTATGTAGACTGTTTATGCAAGGCCTCCTAAGGGAACGTGTTGCATAATCAAGAAAAAGAAATCTCGGGTTTCAGACATTTTTTGACCAGAATACACGAAAAGGGTTATGGAGATCTGTAAATATTTAAGGTCAGGGTTATGACACATAAAAATGGGTATTGTCCAATGTGTGTAGAGATACACAGGTCAATGCTAACCATAATCATGTTGTGGCTGGGTCCTAAATTTAAATATTGGACATCAATACGTATCCAATAAGGATGGGAATCAATCCATACGTAGTTCTTGAAATACATTTTAATTTCATGTGGGACGGAATTATGGGAGATCTTAGTTTAGGGTCATATAGCTCGTACCATAATAATGAATACACAGTGTGTGTTTTCATAGGGACTTTTCAGCTAGGGGACTGAAAGTGGAATTTGGGGATAGGCCAAAATGACTTGGGGATGGATTCGAGGGATGATTGAATGTTCCTATGTATCCCATAAGGATGGGAATCAATCCCATGTAGTTCTAGAAATACCCTCTATACCGATTTGGTTCAAGTGAAGGGTGAAAGGGGAATTTAGTGGAATGATGGTTGGACCCAAGATAAAAGGTATGTGCATTGCAATGTATGCACGTAGTCTTTGGAATATAACATGATTGGAGATCAATGTAAATAATTATTTCCTCTTAGGGGAGGGTATCAATGAATGTTGTAGTTTATTGTCATACAGGTCAAAAGTGATTTATAGTTTAACGTCATATAGCAAGGACAAAAGTGAACCAATATGAAGATATTGATTCTGGGGGTGGTTTCACGAATCAATATCATATGATATGGAGGTAAATTGATGTGAAAAAATTGATATTGGTCTTGAACCTCATGAGGTTGCCTACGTACCCATCCTAGAAGGCAAGGATCAAAGTCCGCGTAGTTCAATTACAGAATGAGATAGTGGACAAGTTGTTCGTGGGGAAAATGACCTAAAAAATGGTGTTGGGATTTACACATGGTTAGCGGCCCAGAGAGGGTGTTATGGTTGAAGATTACTCTAAGATCACGTGATTCATACTAGGTGTGAGAATCAAGAGGTAGAAACAACCCTAACGATGCATAGATTAATGTCATGTAGGACATATGAAGGGATTGTGCAATTTAAAGTCTTGCATTGAGGACTATTGGTGCTGCACAGTTTAGTGTCATGTAACAGGGGAAAAATATTGTTTAACGTCATGTAGGAATTATTAGGACTTTGTTCAGTTTTATGTCAGGTAGGATGAATGTAGGGACATAGTTTAACGTCATGTTGAACAATAAGGGTGTTGTATAGTTTAGCATCCTGTAGCTAAGATGATGGGGACAATACAGTTTAACGTCACGTTAGACGAACGGGGGACTGTGCAGTTTAATGTCATGCAGTAAGGACAATACAGTTTAACGTCATGTTGGACAATGACATAGTTTAACATCATGTTGGACAAAAAGGGAATATGTAGTTTAAAGTCTTGCAGCAAGGAAAACATAGTTTAACGTCATGTTGGATGGAAAGGGATGAAAATAGTTTAAGGTCATATGCATGTACCGTAGATGGTTATGCAGTTTAATGTCTTTCAGGATGTAAGGGACTATGCAGTTTAAAGTCTTGCAGCAAGGACAACACAGTTTAATGTCATGTTGGATGATGGAAACGCAAATAGTTTAAGGTCGTATGCATGGACCGTAAAAGTTGCATTTTGTGTTTATACAAAATATTTCTTTAGAAATCTGGCATTGGTTGGAGTAGTGACGAGTTCTCCATCCATTGAGATTAAAGAATCTGCTCTATTAGAGTAGACCTTATGTATTGAGTAAGGTCCTTCCCATTTTGGTTTAATCTTGGGAGGTTTCTTTCCTGGAATCATTGGAGTTCAGAGAACCAATACCAATTCTCCCTGAAATAATGAACAAAGATGAACTTTTTTGTTGAAAGCTCATGCTATTCGATTATGATAGACTTCCAAGTGGTGAAAGGTGCACAATATTTTCTCATCCAACCTTTACAATTCATCCAATTTCTTTTGATATTGTTCATATGTAGATTTCTTATCGCAAATGGATCCTCTGAGTGAAGTTAATTGAACTTCAATGGGAAATACTACTTCCATTCCATATACCAATGAATATGGAGTTGACCACATTGTAGTGCGGGTGGTGGTCTGATAAGCCCATAAAGCATGAAAGAGTTTATCAGGCCATGACTTCTTATCTTTATCCACCATCTTTTGGAGTATTTTTTTAAAGAGTATTGTTGAAGGCTTCTATTTGGCCATTGGCCGCTGCATGATACCGAGATGAATGGTTGGATTTGATATGGCATTCTTGATACAAATTCTTCACCTCGGATGAACAGAAGTTGGTGCCATTGTCTGTCAATATGGTATGAGGGACAGAAAATCTAGTAATGATGTTAGACTTGATGAAGATAACAATGATTTTAGAACTAACTTCTTTGATTGGTATTGCCTCTGCCCATTTGGAAAGGAATTTAGTAGAAGTAAGAATTTACTTAAAATGCTTGGTTGTAACTGAAGGGTAAGGTCCCACCACATCCATTCCCCATGTGGAAAATGGCCACGAGTATTTAGATGTATGAAGAAACTTTGGGGGCTGATGAATGAAATTGGAATATACATGGAATGAATGACACATATTTGTGAAATCAACACAATCTTGTATCATTGAAATCCAAAAGTATCCAAGCCTTCGAATTTGATCAGATAGTCTATGTCCAGACTGGTGGGCACCACAAACTCCTGCACGTACTTCTTTCATGACATTCATTTTATCCTCACCATCAATGAATCTAAAAAGAACTCCATCAAAACCACGCTTGGAGATAATTTTCTCTAGGTGATCTGGGCTATCATAAAGAGTAAAATTAACCACACGTTGCCGGATTTGTTCTTTCTCGGCTCTATCAGGTGTAAGTGTTCCATTTTGAAGGCATTCCCTAATAGGTGTCATCCATCCTGTAGTATGACCATATGGTTCAAGGATGGGACTAATTTCATTTCATTCCTATGTTTTGGTTTGAACATAAGGTGAAATTGTACGACGGTGGGAAATACTGATGGTTCTTTCGTCCGGATTTGGATATGCTAAAGTTGTCGGCTATATTAACCAGTGCATCAGCTTCAGAATTTTGTGATCGTGGGAAATAAGAAAATGTCGGTTCCATAGGAAATTCCACCGTTTAATCTATGGCATAATCATACAAAGGGATCAACTCTTCTTTTCTGATGGCATAATCCCCATTGACTTGTTTGATTACCAGGTATGAATCACCTTTTACCTTTAAGTGATTCACTTGTACTTGAAGCGCCTACTCCAAGCCTGCGATGAGATCTTGGTATTATACTTCATTATTTGTCCCGCCTCCCAACAATGATAAGGAATAAGGTAACATTTCCTTTTCCAAGGAAATAAGTATAATTCCTAACCCAAATTTGTCGAATTTAGGATTCTCTATTTTCTTCACTGTTGGACTTCTGGAAGCACCATCAAAGTACATTTCGCATACTTGAGGACTATCTTGAATAGACAAGACTTCCTCATCATGGAGTTCAATATCTGAAGATGTATCTTCTACTGAAGGATGTTCAGCAAGGAAATCAGGCATATCTTGGCCCTTTATTGCCTTTTGAAACACATACTGGATAAAAAATTACGGCAAAATAATTTCCCACCTTTCCAGACGTTCTGTAAGCATTGGACGGATAAGGATGAATTTGAGCGGATTATTACAAGATACCAATTGGACCTCGTCATGTTGCAGGTAGTGTATCAAATTTTGAACTTCAAATATTAATGCTAGGCGGCACTTCTCAATACTTGAATATCGAGTTTCTGCTTCAAGCATAGTCCGACTGAGATAGTAGAGGTTGTTTTCATTCCCAGCATCATTCTTCTGAGCAAGAAAGGAACCTAGTGATCATTCCAAAGCTGTCACACAAAGGATAAGTGGTCTTCCTTCAACAGGTGGAAAAATTACAGGTGGACTCAAGAGGTATTTTTGAAAATGTCGAATTCTTCTTGAAAATCATCAGTCCACTGGAAAGTAACTCCCTTCTTCATCAATTTGGTGAAGGGTAAACTTTTTTTACCAAATTAAAGATAAAATGTCGAATATAGGCTAGGTGTCCTTGAAGTCCTCTCAATTCTTTCAAATTTCGAGGAGGTGAAATACCAAGGATTGACATTGTCATCTCCGGATCGACTTCGATACCACGATGGCGTACAACGAAACCGAGAAATTTTCCTGAGGTTACCCTGAAAGAACATTTTAAGGGATTCATCTTCAAGGTATCTTGCCGAAGTTTGTGGAATATGACTTCCAAATCATCCAAGTGATTAGAAAATTGTTTGGATTTAACCACCAAATCATCCACATAACATTCAAAAAACTTCCCTAAAAGGGGTTTGAAGATATGATGCATAGCACGCTGATATGTTGCGCCTGCATTCTTTGGTCCAAAGGGCATTACCCGATAGCAAAACACACCCTGGGGGGCTCTGAAGGCTGTAGATTCTTCATCTTTTGGTGCCATTCAGATTTGATTATACCCAGAATATCCATTCATGAAGGAAAGTGCTTCATAGCCAGTTGTTGCATCAAATAATAGTTCTGTAATCAGAACTGGAAAATCATCCTTAGGATAATTCCGATTAAGATCTCTGAAATCAATACAAACTCTAATTTTTCTGTACTTATTTTTCACAAAAACAATATTATCCAACCACTTGGGATATTGAACTTCTCTGAAGAAGTTATATTTGATAATCTTATCCACTTCAGCTTCATTTTTGGAAGCATAAGTTTGGTGTCTTCTTCTCGCGTCTTGCTTAAATCCTCGATGTTCTTCTGGCAAACCCAAATGATGAGTAGCAACATCAGGATCAGGCCCCAACATCTCTGTATAGTTCCAAGCAAATATATCTCGATTTTTCTGAAAAAATAAAATATACATCTCTTTCTCTTCAAGAGTCATGGCCGCACTAATTAAAGTGGGTGTGGATCTTCTTTTGTACCCAGATTTATTTCTCGAAGTTCATCCATGGTGGTAGAGATACCATATTCAAATGATGGAGAAGAATATTTGAGATCTTCCTCTTATTTTCATCAACATGTGTCATTTCTTCTATTTCTACTTGCATAGTAGATGGTGAAGTATATTTTCTATGATCAGAAGATACGTTAAAATTTGAACATCTTGAAGAAGAAGCTTCCATTTCTGAACCAATTGATGATGAAGGGTCTTCTTTGGGTAATAAAGATGAGATGATGGATTGAGAATCAACATCATCATTCATCTCTAACATTTCTATAACTTCTTCTGGCCTAGTTGGTGACGTATAGACTTTCTGAATTTCAGCAGAAGAAATGAAGACATCTCCATTTGGGCTTTCATCATTTCTTGGTGAATCACCAATTTCTCATATGTTTTCTGGCTTAATTTCTGTAATTGTCATTATGGAAGTTTCCATAAGAGTATTTTGATTTGGGTCTATCTTGTCAATTTGACTAATAGGAAACACATAATCTGAACTCACATGTGTAAATGGATTTATAGGAATCTTTTCCAAACTAAATAGAGAATTAACCTTGGTAACCTACCTTGCTGTGGATTTCTCCTCTCCCTTCATGTGATTGAATTCCGCCTCAATGTATTGAGATTAACATGTCTTGAATGAGGCATTATCACCATACAATGTCCCAATTTGACCATCGAAACAATATTTGAGACATTGATGGTGTGATGAAGGGATAGCCACATGTTGATGTAGCCAGGGTCTTCCAAGAAAAATATTGAAGGCTGTATCATGGTCAACAACCATGAAATCTGAATTGGATACAAGGTCTCCAAAATGAGTTCTGAGTGTAATCTCGCCCAGTGGTTCTTTTTCATTTTTATCATACCCCTGCAACATCAAACTAGAAGAAGATAAATCAAATTCTGTGAGGCCCAATTGACGTAGTGTACGAATGGGGATGAGGTTGACTCATGAACCATTATCAATAAAAGCTCTTCAGATGTCTACACCATTGACCTTTCCAGATAAGTAAAAAGGTCTAATATGTTCATGCACAACATCATCTTCATCTTCATCTGTGATGGATATTACTGCATGGAATTCTGTAGGATTATTCTCTATGTGGTAGACTTCAGCTGCAGAAATTTCAGTTTCAAACTCCTGAAAATTTGAAAAATCCTCGATGATTGCCTCTCGAAGATCCTTTGATAGATTCAAAGAATCCATAATTGATAACTTGGTCGGTACATGGGCCAGGTGTTTCAATACATCATACTTTTGATCAAAAGGAATGCATTTCCCAAAAGGAACATGTGGTTTAGCAGGTACCTTGGATGTTGATTCTTTGGAAGTAGATGCTTCCTATATTGGGATAGGAGTTGGAAATACTCCTGGTTTTGGAATATTAGACCGAATAAGTCTATTTACTTGTTGAGAGGAAGAAGGTGGAACCTCCAACCGATCTTCCAGAATAACTGTGCCAGGACTGAATCTGCTATTTGTGGAAGAACTTGATTGTTCTTGTTGAGCTCAATGAAGGGCTCCTCCAAGAGTTTCTGCTGCATACATAGTTCCAGAAGGGGTAGAATTGGAATACTGGATTCTGGGATATCCGCGTCTTCCTCTATATCCCAGACCTCTGGAATTCCCTCTAATTCCTCTATTTGATACAGGGAACTTAGGCTCATCGAAATCAAAACTTCGACTAGACTAAGGATCTGTTAAGTGATTCATATTAACAGAACTGAAGATCAAATCTTCATCCGATGAAGATCCTACCTAACTAGCCAATTTTTGTTGTGCCATTTGTTGGGGAGGTGTCCATTGCTTTGAAGTAGGTGGCATATAATCTTCTAGAGTCAAAGAAAACTTGGGCTTTGACCTATACTCGTCTTCTTTTGATTCTTCTTCTTTCTTTGAATTATGCCGCCCATTTGAGGATTTTCCCTCATATAAAGCAGAATTTTCTGTGGCATTCATAGCAGAAGATACAATTGGTTTCTTCAATTGTGTCCAAAAAATTTCATGAATTAGGTTGATCATTTTTCTACGCATTTTTTCATTTGACTTCTTTCCACTCACCTTCATCCTCTGGATTTGTAGCAGTAACACATGCTACCTAAGCTGAAAAACCTTTCAATTTGACTTGTCCTGAGTCCACCATCTTTAGCAGGAGGTCTTTGAAGACAAAACACTCCTGAATGGGATGCCCCAACATCTGAGGAAATGGAAAATAATTGGGACGGTATTCATCTCTTTCCTTGTTTGGCCTCTTAGGTCTTGGCAATTGAACCAAATTATTTTCCAGAGCTAAAATGAAGTAACCAAAAACTTGTTCATTTCGGAAAGAGTAAACTTTTCTCCTTAGATCCTCAAATTGTTTTCGTATTTGATCTCCTTGATCATCTTGATGAAATAGACTCTATTATTGACACACAAGAGGTGGAGCCCCTCGGGAAGATGAAGGTTTTGAAGTAGAATCATGTGTAGGTGCTTGTTTAAGCATGAATATAGCAGTCTCTGCTCTACCCATTATCCTTCCTAGAGCTGATGGAATTACACAAGTTTTATCCTTAGTCTTTGTAAGAGAGTCTTCAATCTATTGGGAGATTGAATTAAGGTCTCAAAACCCTCCTATGTATTTCACAGGGATCAACGGTGTGCATAACTCATCATGAAGATTTGCCACACAGATTGGAAGCAGTTCCTCTTAAGGGAGTTCTAAGCTTAGGGAATATGTTAATCCCTTCTAGCGAGCAATGAAATATGAAACCCTTTCATTCTCCCTTTTCATACAGTTTGTAAGATCAAAAACTATTTTCTTGGGAAAAGTTGAGCTGAATTGTAGAATAAATCTTCAACGGAGATCTTCTCATATAATAATTGACCGGGATTGCAAGCTTGTGTACCAAACAAAAGAAGGCCCTTGTAATGATTGTACAAAACACTCGAGCTTAACTGGTTGTTTTTGTTGAGGGGTTCCCATCATGGGATCACAACAAGAAAAAAAATGTGTTAAGTGTTGTTATAGATCTCCAGAACCATTAAAGACTGGGAATGTGGTACTTGCAAAATTTGATGGGGGAGGAATCGCAACAACCCATTCAGGGTAAGGTCTCTTTTCTAGTTGAATTTGAGCACTATTTCCCTCCATAGCTTCCAACTATGTTTTTAATGACTCAATAGTAGTTATTAACTTTTGAGAAACATTCGGTTGAGCTTGGATCTGAACAGGTGCAATGACTGGAGCTTGGATAGGTGTGGTGGTTGGAACTACAACTAATGGGGCAACCACCAATTGTTGTTGCACCTGACCCATATGATTAGACCTGTTAGGGTGTAATAATAAAGGAGGATATTCTTGATCCATATTAGTAGCTGCAAAAAATTCCCTTGGCTAACTAGATCTAGAAAACTTAGGAGAAAGACTACCCTGAAGTAGTTCTACATTCATCCTCCTTAATTCCTTCATTTCTTCCTCCTGTTATGCAAATATTTTCTCTAGGGAGAGTGATTGGCCTTCTCCAGAGGAATGGTATGTAACTTGATTCTTTTCATTCCCCTTTCTGGATCCCTTTCGGAGAGGGGGAAGTGGATTACTTGAAGGAACACCCAAATTCCGGGTGAGCCTTTGATTTCGTGTACGCACACCTTCTTCATTTGTGTCTATGCATACAACTTCTTGAGAAGGAATCTCTTCATCTAATCCCTCTGAGTTTGACTCCTCTGGTAGATCAACAATGTCGACATTGATGAAATTAATTTATGCATAATTCATTGCATCTCTTATATCGGCATTTCTGTGATATTGTCTTCTTCCATGTCCCTGATGAGACATTGCCTTTTGTTGATTCGATCCCTCAGGAAATTCTTGAAGAACCGTAATTTGGAAAGAATCTCCTCATAATTTGGCTCTTCTTTCCTCTTGGGTATTCTTCCCTAATCAAGAGAAGACTGAATTTCTCTGAGGAAGAGATTGAGGTTTTGAAAAAGTCCCCAGTCTGGTGGACTGGGGCTGTTCCTGTTGTTCCTGCTCAACTCCTTGAATCCTATTTGTTGATTCTGAGGGTTAGGTTAAAAGAGTACCCATTCTGGCAAGCTGGGGTGGTTCTTGACCTACTATATCTGAGACTTTATTGAAAGCTCTCTTGATCTTGTGGACTTTAGTCTGGAAATTGGCTGGATGCATCAACCTGCATCCACTTTTATCACCCGGCTCAAAAGAACATTGGATGATTTCTGACACTTCTGTAACTTGATGATGTGCTTTCTCTAGATGAGAGGAATGTTCAATATTCTCATTTTATTGATGCAGGAGTAATTCAACAACTTGTTCTCGGTATTCTTGATTTTGAGAAGAACTAGTTAAGGAATGTTCTTAGGAAATCCTTTGATTACAAAAAATGCCAATTGACTGTGGTCGGCCATGGGCAATGACATTGCATGAGACCATTTTTGGCAGAATTTGCTGAATGGAGAGCACAGTGAAATGTAGTTCTCAATGAACACCCCATACCATAATATGAATACCATATGAGGAATTGTAAATTAACTGGCGCAATCTTTTTAGCGTGCCAAGGCATGAACGCCGAAGGGCTCTCTAGTGCTTTTCAGCCTTCGGATATCGAGAAACTGAGAGATATGCCATGTAAATTTGGTGTTGTAACCCTTCTATTATCTTTACATGATTTTCATATTCATAATAAGATAATATTTTCTTTTTCAACTGACAAATAGTTTTCTATATGTTGAGACGAATATCATGAATTCCATCATCCGTCAAAATCTCTGGAATGTCATACTGAGAGTCAGCTAAAGGCCAAAACAAGACTGGAACTTCACCTTTCGCCAGTTTTTTTATAATATTCACTACTTCCTCTTTATCATTAAATGGAGATTCTTCTACCAGATTAGACCAGAGCTGGTGATTCTTTGTTGCTTCATTAGATTCAACAAGATTGGTAGAGAATTCACTGATCAAACTAGAAGATGAATGACCCAGGGGTGGTTCGGATAATGACCTACACCCAGGGATATCTTCTTTATAAGGCCCCAGCCTTAAACCTTACTTAATATTGAATTAAATGAATAATTCACATTGAGTATCTTTTCAGGTTTAGAGTTTTATAGAGTTAGAACATAACTATTACATCTTAAAAGATTACAAAGTAGACACTTCTACTAAGTCTCCATAAAATAAAAACTCTTAAAAAGAAAGATGTCTAGATTCCATGTTTTAGATAGCATGAAATTACCTTGATCCCATCCTTGACCTTATTCCACTTTAAGTCCTGTGAAAAACATTTCGAAAACTTGGGGTGAGCATAAAAAGCTCAGTAAGGTATACAAAAAGAATGAAAACTATTAGTTTTTCAAACATCAAGTAAACCATGTATACTATATCAAAGTAATACCTTCACCTTCATGAAGTTGTAAAAAAAATCTTCACTGAATAAAGTATCATTACTTACCCTTTTGTAACCAAAAGATTACCATAAAACCCATATAAAGAACACATAGAATATATAAAGGTAACTTGGGACATAAACATACTTAAGTGGAATAACCATACGGTTGACTTCCACACATATCACTTAATGGAATAGCCATACGGCCAATTTCCATACATACTTAATGGAATAGCCATACGGCCAACTTCCATACCCAATGCATTGGAGGTTATAACGTAACCACCCGTCCTGGTATTCACGGCACCACCCGTCATATGGTTTATAACGTAACCACCCGTTAAAATGTCCAAGTACCAGTATAAAATCATAAAACATAAAACCAATATAAAGGAATGAAAACATTTCCACATTTCAATCACAATATATCATAAATATATTGACATAATAGAATCCTTTTTCAAAACCATTTTCAATACCAAAATACATAAAAGAGTATATGGTATTTATTTTATTCTAAAAACATTACGGCTTGTTGAGAAAGCCAAAGATCAAAAAATACTCACAGCGGCGGAAAAGGTCGTTGTCACCGCGTACGTTAAAAAAACATTCCTTTTTGTCGTTTAGTAAAACGCTTCGTAGAAAAAGATTCCTTTTGTATAAAAGTAAAAGTCAAAGGAGTTTATACACTATATAAAATAAATTTGTGTATAAAACGAAATATGCCTCAATGAAAGGAGATTGAGACGAAGTCCCATACCTTGGGTCCGACTTGACTCGATCTTTCTTTAACGTCCTGAGTAATAAACTTGAGTTAATTTATACTTGATTAAGAACCTTTTTAAAGTTCATTATTCCTTTTATATCACTTATTGCCATGTTATAAACATTATGTAACCATTTAAGTTAATAATGTTTGTTTTGTCAATATTTGGTTCTTAAGTCGAAAGTTGACTTCTTACAATTACATGTTGTTCGTGTGGTCAAAAGTTCTTTATATCCAGAATGAAATTCCTGATTTGGATATCATATATATCATATATATCCAGCATATAAATTTATTTATAATATTACATAATCATTTAGAGGTAAGACATGAAATGCACCGTTCATGGAGACGGTAAGCCGTACGTATGCATGAACGCTACTTTCATTTCTTTTTCATATTAGTGGAATTAAAACTAAATGAGAGGTATGTATATTTTAATTCCAGAATTATATTCATCATTAAGATATATCATTAATTATATATATACATTATATACATGTAATTTTAATAGTACATTACATTTGGGGATAAGAAATGAAATGCACCGTTCATGGAGACGGTAAGCCGTACGTACGCATGAACGCTTCTTTCATTTCTATCTCATAATTTAATGGAAAGAAATAATAATGATATAGAGGTATATTATAATTCCAGTATAACATCATATATAATAACTTTAAATCCATCCTTTACACGTCCCACAGATGGCATTAACGGATCACATCACTTTTAGGGGGCGGTAGTCCGCACTTCCTTAAATGAAGATATCGTGTTTACCCATAATGGAAACCATAAAGGTATGCCAAAAACGAAAAATACAGAAGCTTAAAGAAAACCTAAATATATTATATATCATATATAAAAATAGTGACATCATAATGGCCACCCTTGAAGGTGTTAAATGAGTATTGAACAATCATCGTTTCGGGAGGCAGAATTTCGCCATCAATGGAAACCGTATGTTCTTTAACCATTTGATGTAGTTGTGTGAGAGTGTAGCTCAAATAAATATTATAACAACATCCTAGTATATTGAAGATACTGGTGTTGTTACAAAAGAAGTAAATAAAAAGAGTTTAGAGGGTTGCAGAAGCAAAATAAAACAAATGAACAAGAGAGAATGAATTACCTTTAAAAGTGTAACTCCCTTTTGATTTGAGCCTAAAGGCTTCCTTTGAAAGGATTCTTCCCAAAGTGAATCCTCTAGGATGATGATAGGGATGTGGAGAGAGTAATTGGGCAGGGGTTGGCCGAGCCAAAGGCATGAGAAGTGTGTGAAATGAGGTAGAGGTGGGGGCCTTTTATAAGAGGAGAGGAGCGGCACTTTTGGAAAGTAAAGAAATATTACTTTATTTGAAAATGTTTTTCGGTTTTAAAAGGTCCCACATTGATATAATTAGTGGATAAGGTGATAAGGGTTCGAAATCCACTCATCCAATTGGTTTTGGCCATGTGTAGGTTTTAGATGTTTCATTATCTTTCCATTTTATTTAAATCGTCAAATAATGATGTCATCACTGCATCATTATTATGTCATATATAATTTAATTTATCTAATGTATAAAAATTATAAAAAAACTACTATGATGTAGGAAATCTTTTTAGCTTTCCAATGAATATTTATAATAAAAATATGGACTTGTATAACCCCACTCAAAAATTATTTTAGTAAACAATTTATGTTAGTGTCATTTTCACTTTAACATTAAATAAAAATATATTAATGTCATTTTCCAACTAAAGTGGCTCCATGGGGTCCCCAAGTTGGCCCATGGCATTTCATGGTCGGCCATGACTCACCCAATAGGTGTAGGACAAGTGTCATGGTGTTTTCACAATCTTATAATACCATTTTTACCCTAAACTACACTAATTACCTCTAATCGCGATTAATGAAAAAAAATTACTATTCACCAAAAAATTATTTTAATCTCATTGAACCACATTTAACTTCTTAATGACAACCATGTATGTCGGATTTTCAAAATTCAATACACATTAGTGGTAAACTTTCATTTAACTGAAAAATCAGTTTGCTTGATTACCACTTAGTGGTTTCACTATTCATCAAAAATTGAAGTTTTTCAGAAAATTACCAAAAATTCACCCTAAGCTATATTTGATATTCCGAATTCAAAAATGAAGTCCATTTTAAAAAATTCAAAACATATAAGTCAAATTAATTAATTTTATAATTAATTCCCGCTGTCATGACAAATAGCGTGTTTTTGCGAAACAATAAGTATCAAAAGATTGACACCAGTTTAAGTCCAATTTCAAAGTGAAATTGATTCCAATGACCACCATTGGATTAACTGGTAAAAATATTTTCTAATTTCAATTTAAAACCAATTAAAATAATAATCTAATCATATAAATAAATTATATTAAAAAGAGGTTTTGAATTAAAATACAACATTTTACACTATTCATAAAAAAATGAACTTTATCAGAAAGGTACCAAAAATTTACACAAAGTAAATTTTGATGTCCCGATTCTAAAGAAGAGTTATATTTGGTCCAAAATAAAGTATATGAGTGATCAAAACTATATTTAATGACGGTTCACCATTAAAAGGTGATAATTGAACCTTTTGTGAAAATTAGAGTATATATACCCGTAAAATTGATCTCTTTCCGTATTTTAAGCTTTTATCTTTTATTAGGTAAATGTATAAACATTTAAAAACATATCTAATAATATTTTAGTTATTTCTATCCATTCCCTCCAGTACAACGGCTACTTTTTAACTAACATTTAAAATAATATTATTTTATTACTAGTGTGCTACGTAAGTTTCAAAGAAACTCATCGTTGCGTATCGGGTACGCTATCGAACATAGCAACCCCTTTAAAATAAAATTAATATTTAATTTGTAAATATTAATAAATATGAAAATTCTTTATTCTTTATTTACCCGGGATGTTACATCCTTCCCCCCTTTTGGGAATTGCGTCCTCGCAATTTTATTCACTTGTCAAAATAAGTGGGGGTATTTATCCCTCATAGCATTTTCAGATTCCCGCATTGCCTCTTAAATCACATGGGTTTTCCACAAAACCTTTACCTGATGAATCACCTTATTCTGTATCACTTGCTCCCTGTGGTCAAGAATCTGGACCGGTTGTTCCTCATAAGATAGGTTCTCTTCCAGCTAAACTACCTCTGGACTCAAAACATGAGATGGATCTGGCATATACTTTCTCAACATCGAAACGTGAAAAACATTGTGTACCTGAGATAAACTCGGAGGTAAAGCCACTCGGTATGCAACTGATCCAACACTTTCCATAATTTCGTATGGTCCAACCAACCATGGACTCAACTTTCCTTTCTTACAAAATCTCATCACAGTTTTCCATGGAGAAACCTTGAGAAAAGCATGATCACCTACCTCGAAAGATAGATCCTTCCTCCGGTTATCCGCATAACTCTTCTGCCTTCTCTGAGCTGTTCTCATGTGCTTCTGAATCAACTGAAATTTTTCTGTCATCTCTTCTACCAATTCTGGTCCCATCAGTTTCCTTTCATCCACTTCATCCCAAAATGCTGGAGTTCGACACTGCTTCCCATATAATACCTCAAATGGTGCCATCTGTATACTGGAATGAAAACTGTTATTATAAGAAAATTCAACCAAAGAAATATGTTGGTCCCAACTTCCCTGATAATCCATAGAACAAGATCGTAGCATATCCTCCAATGTCTGGATTGTTTGTTCTGACTGCCCATCTGATTGAGGATGAAAAGCTGTACTAAAATTTAATTCAGTACCCAACGACTCTTGAAGGCCTTTCCAGAAGTTAGAAGTAAACCTGGGATCACAATCCGATACAATTGAGAGAGGAACTCCATGTAACCTGACTATCTCATTAAGATACAAACGGGAAAGTTGATCAAGAGAGAAAGTATCTCGTATAGCAAGGAAATGAGCAGATTTGGTCAAGCGATCAACAGTAACCCAGATTGCATTATTACCTCGAGATGTCTTCGGTAATCCAACAA
This sequence comes from Viscum album, assembly GCA_963277665.1. Classification (NCBI taxonomy): domain Eukaryota; kingdom Viridiplantae; phylum Streptophyta; class Magnoliopsida; order Santalales; family Viscaceae; genus Viscum; species Viscum album. The sequence continues at coordinate 1,357,824,035 of OY728162.1, read as the reverse complement.
AAAAGTCCATGGATATATTCTCCCATGTCCACTCTGGCACTGGTAAAGGCTGAAGCATCCCTTTCGGTAACTGCCTCTCTACTTTAACCTATTGACATGTTAAACACTTCACAGCAAAATCAGCAATGTCTCTTTTCATTCCATCCCACCAGTAATACTCTCGTAGACCTCTGTACATCTTAGTACTTCCAGGATGAAAAAACAACTCATTCTTCAACTGTGAATCACAAGGCACACATAACCTCTTCACAAACCTCAAAACACAAACACAAACTTATCCAAGAAGTCATGGAAAATTTTATCCATAAGGTCCATGAATACAGCAGGTGCATTGGTTAACCCAAAAGTCATAACTACAAATTCATAATGGCCATATCTAGTACGGAACGTAGTCTTCGGAACGTCTACTTCTTTTACTTTCAACTGACGGTACCCCGTCCTCAAGTCAATCTTCGAAAAATAGTGAGCTCCCTGGAGCTGATACCACTTCATTCGATGGCCCAACATCTGCTGAAGTTGTTGAAAAGGATTTTGCCACCCCTTTCTGCTTGTAGTCTGGCTGCATTCCCCCAGTTGAGTTCTTCGTTGGACACTCGTTTGCATAATGACCCATTTCATTACACTTAAAACATCTTACCGTTGGCTTTTCATTTCCTGGTTGATCATCTTCCTTACAGTTACGAGCAATATGACCAGACTTACCACACCAAAAGCACTTACCAGACTTGGATAAACATTCTCCAGGATGCATTTTACCACACTTCTCATAGGATGGATATTTGGTTTTCTTACCTCCTTGCTTCTTTGATGAATTCTTCCCCTTTTCCTGCCAACTAGATCTCTTATTCTGTTGTTTTTCATAGAACACCTGATCATCGGCAAACTCCATTTCCACCTTCTCCGCACATAGAACAAGTTTTTCATAACTTTTGAACTCACGAGAAGCTAAAGCCCTTAGATACTTTGGCTTTAACCCTGAGTAAAAACGGTTTATTTTACTATCAAGATCTCTTATGAAGTTTGGAGCATACTTTGCCAATCAAGTGAACTTTTCTTCATAAGAAGCCACTGAATCATCCTCCTGCCTCAATTCTAGGAACAGTTTTTCCATCCTATGATGAACCACCTTAGGAAAATATTTCTCAAGAAACATACCTTTGAATTCTTCCCAGTGAAGATCCTAAATCTCATCACTATCCCTTATATTTTTCACCATCGACCACCACTGATCAGCTTCACCTTCAAAATGGTAAACAACAAGACTAACCTTTTGTAGTTCTGAACACCCCATGACATCAAAAATCTTCTCTAGTGCTTTAATCAACCCTTCAGCTTGCACAGGGTTAGATGATCCTCTGAATGATGGGGGATGTTGCCTCATGAAATGATCCACCACTGACATGTTCCTCTACGGTTGATCTGGCTGATCTCGTGCATGGATACCACCACCATTTATAGCCTGAGTCAACTGTGCTATCACTACAACAAACTGTTCAGTTCCGATTCCGACCATCTCAGGTTGCTGATTTGGAAGGTTGTCTTCCTCCTGATGTCGTCCCAACATAGCTACTTTGTTTCCTCTGTGGAAAACCATTCTGAACACAGAAATATCTTAGGCGAAGCAACATGGTAATCCGTAAATGCTATATCATATCAATCATATTATAATTTAACACTTTTCTAACTCCTAAAGTTGTCTAAACCATCCTTTGATACCAACTATAAGGCCTCAGCCTTAAACCTTACTTAATATTGAATTAAATGAATAATTCACATTGAGGATCTTTTCAGGTTTAGAGTTTTAGAGAGTATAACGACCCATACTTTACATACATTGTTAATACTTCGAAATTGAAGCACACTTATTACAACATAAGACAAAACCACAAAGGACTGTATAGGTATAGTGTCTTTAGAAACTGGGAAACATAAACAACTGGTTCATAAATCTTCTATAGAGTCTCCCATTTATTTCATCATATCTAGGGTCCCTTTTAGCATATTCTACTTAATATCCATCTTCCTGACCTGGGGAAAAGAAAACATAAAAGGGTGAGCTCAAATGCTCAGCAAGGGAAAATAAAGGAAATAAAAATCATATCATATCTTTTTGAAGATCAAAACCTGCAAAAGAGATCATAATATCTTATCATGGAATAAATCATAGAAGTGAAAATGAGATCCCCATAATCATAACATAAGACTTGAAACTTTGTGGCATGCACACATAATCATGGAAAATCATTTCTTGTTAGTCATGACTCATTGCCAAGACTATCTTAGTGGACAAAGTCCCTTTCTGAACCGAGTTCACTCCTCGTTTCAGTCCTGTATCACTGAACCGAAATAACCTTCCGTTCCAGCCATGTCTATCTCATGAGATATAAAATCTCTACCCAATGCATTGGAGGGAGATATAGGTCCCACCCATCTTATAATGAATCCTTTCTTATGTGTGCCACATAATCATAAACCATACATCATAGCGTAACCCATGTAATAAAAATGGGATTCTTAAAAAACATGACATCATAAAACAATTCATATAAGATAAAGGAATTCATAAAAATGTTTCCATCACAACATAATCAAATCCATGTAATAATAGGGATAAAAACAGAACCCTTTATTATCTTAGATGGAAAATAATTTTGATAAAACACTTGAACTCCATTCTTGAGGGAAATATCTTTTCTTCTTCAAAAACATTTTTCCTTTCATAACATGTCATACAACTTTAAAATAAAAGAAGTTGATTAAAAATAAACTTGAAAACTTGTAAAGGAAGTTTCTTGGAAATAATGTTTTAAAAATCCATTCATGCCGTATAAGTTAAAAAAAACATTCTTCGTACTTTTGTCGGGAAAGTCAAAAAGTACCTCGTACGACAAAAGATTCCTTTCATAGATATTACAAAAAACTCACCGAAGGGTAAAAATGGATTTAAACAATTGTAGGTGGATGGAAATAATATTACATATTGATGAAACATGGATGTGGATGATAAAATACACCCCAGTAAATACTTATGAATAAACAATCTCGGATAAAAATGAGATTGTGATATTTCCCTTACCTTAGGTCTGATTTGCTTTGTACGTGTCCGAAACTCCTGTATAATGGTTTAAATAATGTTATTGACTTATTCCAGAATCATAAATATTGATATGATATCATATATGGTCATATTCTTAGCTTCTTGTAAGTAATATTTCATTGTTACTTGTTACTCGGGTCTTTATTGCCTTTTGTTCTTTTGCGTGTTTTGCCGAATAAATTCTTATTCTTATTTTAAGGTTATAGATACCTTATATCCAGAATGGTATTAGTGTAACATATATCATATTTCTTCATTCAATTCATTTATATAATTACTATGTAATGATGATCATGTAGAACGAGTCGCATCACATCGTGGAGACGGTATTCCGTACGTACGCACGAGTGATGATATCGTTCCTATGATCATGAAATTGTATTGGAGTATATATATATATTATTTCAGTATCAATATTACTTTATAATAATCATATATAGTTACTCATTACACCATTATACCCATCCTTGTAAGGTGATGGTGGAAAATAGATTACACCACGGCGTGGAGACGGTATTCCGTACGTACGCACGCGCGGTGATTTCATTTTTCCGTAGGATGGATAGAAGGTGAATTAGGGTTGTTTCATATTTATAATAACATATCAGTATGTAAGTAATACTGATGTTATTACTTTATCATGAAACAAATAAAGAAGAAGAAGTTGAAGAAGAAAGAAATTGAAAAGATCGGTAATGGATATTACCTCTTCTTTGGAACGCCTCTTTGAATCCTCCACTTAAGGAACTAAGATTGGTCTTTGGAGAAGACCAGGACCTCTAGGATTATTCTAGGGAAGTGTAGAGGAGAAAATGGCAGGGGTTGGCCGAGCTTGAGTGCTCAAATTGGTGTAAGGAGGAGGGGGAGGAGGTTCCCTTTTATAAGGGAGGAGAGGGGCACCTTAGGAATATCACAAAATATTATTTTATATTAAAGTCAAAATCGGTTTATAATGGTTCCAAAGGGTCTTATTTCGAAGCTAAAGTGGGGATGGGTCGAAATACTATCAACCAATAGGATTTAGACAAGTTTAGGGTATTATTTTAACCTTATCAATTAGATTTAACTCTAAGTTAAATAATTTAACTTTTACCATGTCTTTTTGTTTTATTTCACTTTATGGTTAATACACTTACTATAACATGCCAAACGAACCCCAAATTGAATATTATTAATATATATATCCTTATCTAAGTCATTTGGCCGAACCTTAGATTTTTAGGAATAAAATAGCAAATAATAATATAATATTTGATTTAAAAACTATTTTGTGTAAATTTTGACACTATTTGATTTATGATTTTTGTGAAAGTCATAACAGAATTATATGTTCGAACCAAGTTGATTAAATCAACACTCATAAATCATAGTAACCTAGAAAATTAGTGGAATTCATAAAAAGTCTCAAATTACATTTATTTTGGTGTTTATAACATCAATTATGTCAATATTTCATTAATTTGATAATTACTGCATCATCGTTGTGTCATAAATAAATTAAACTATTTAATGTCTAAAAATTACAAATAAAATACCATTATGTAGGAAATATTTTTAGCTTTCTAATGAATATTTACAATCGAATATATCTTATGTATAACCCCATATTAAAAATGATTTACTTATTAAACATTGATTTTAACTATTTTATCCCTTCTTTAAATAAACTAATAATAAATGTCCTAATCTAACCCAAGTGGGCCTAAATGGTCATATTTTATTCCTAAGTTTGTTTTTGTTCGAATTACACTTGTCCAATAGAATTAGGACATGTGTTAGGGTAATATTAATATCATATTTACCCTTAGTTACCCTATTTACTATTAACCGCTGTAAAAAAAAGTAAAAAGTTACTATTCACCAAAAAATTATTTTTATCTCATTGAACCACATTTTAGTCCTTGATATTAACTGTGTCTCTCGGATTTTCGAAATTCCATTCACAGAAGCGGTAAAATTACGTTTTATGCAAAATTCAGTTTTTAACCTACCACTTAGTGGTTTCACTATTCATCAAAAATTGAAAGTTTTCAGAAAAATACCAAAATTTCACCCTAGGCTAATTTCGATATTCTGAGTCCAAAAATGAAGTCCATTTTGAAAAATAAAATTTATAAAATTTCAAAAAGTGGTTATTACTATTCATAACGGCTAGTTTTAATAGCATATTGTTGTTTAGTGAAACTCGGTATTGCGTACGACGCAAGCTATCGAGGAAGGTCGCGATTGCGTGTAAAGCAAGCCAAGAAAGTGTTGTGTAGAAAAAGATTCCTTTGATGATTTATATAACATAAAAGTCTCGGGTGTTACATTCTACCCCCTTAAAAGAATTTCGCCCTCAAAATTCATCACTTTGTAACAAACAGATGAGGATACTTCTCCCTCATCATATCCTCAAGCTCCCATGTAGCTTCTTCAAGTGGGTGGTTCCTCCATAAAACTTTCACCAAGCGAGTGGTCTTGTTTCGTAGGACTTTTTCGCTACGATCCAGAATCTCTATCGGTTGTTCTTCATAAGAAAGATCTTGCTACAGCGGTACAACTTCTGAGCTGAGTACATGTGAAGGATCTGGTATGTAATTTCTCAGGAGAGATACATGGAACACATCGTGAACTTGAGAGAGATTCGGTGGAAGCGCCAATCGGTAAGCTACCTTCCCAACACGATCCAGTATTTCGAAAGGACCGATATATCTAGGGCTCAACTTCCCCTTCTTTCCAAATCTCATAACCCTCTTCCAGGGAGATATTCGTAAGAACACTTTATCTCCCACTTCAAACTCTAGGTCTTTTCTTCGGTTGTCGGCATAACTTTTCTGTCGACTCTGAGCTGCGCTTATGTGTTGTTGAATAGATCTGACCATTTCTGCCATTTCATCAACGAGATCAGGTCCTAATAGCTTTCTTTCCCCAACTTCATCCCAGCATGTTGGAGTCCTGCATTTCTTTCCATAGATAGCTTCATAAGGTGCCATATGAATACTGGAGTGAAAGCTATTATTATAAGAAAATTCCACCAAAGGTAGGTGTTGATCCCAACGTCCTTTGAAAACCATAGAGCAAGCTCTCAACATATCTTCTAGGGTTTGAATTGTTCTCTCAGACTGACCATCTGTCTGGGGATGATAAGCAGTGCTGAAACTCAACTCTGTATCCAGAGTATGCTGAAGACTTCGCCAGAACATCGAGGTAAATCTCGGACCTCGATCAGATATAATAGAAAGTGGTACTCCATGCAATCTTACCACTTCCTTTACATATATCCTGGCAATCTGATCTAGAGAGAAATCCTCTCTAATAGGAATGAAGTGTGCAGACTTTGTAAGACGATCAACTATGACCCAGATAGCATTATTGCCTTTGGATGTTTTAGGAAGTCCTGTGACAAAGTCCATAGTGATGTTTTCCCATTTCCATTCGGGTATGGGTAATGGTTGTAACATCCCCTTAGACTTCTGTCTCTCAACTTTAACTTGTTGACAAACCAAGCATCGAGAGACATATTCAGCAACATCTCTTTTCATGCCATCCCACCAGAAGTACTCTTTCAGGTCCCTATACATCTTCGTGCTTCCAGGATGAATAGAGAATGATGAACTATGAGCCTCATCCAGCAGCTCATTCTTTAATTCGGGGATGGGAGGAACGCAAACCCGATTCCTGAACTTTATTATCCCATCACAATCAAGGTTGAATTTAGGAACATTTCTCACCTTCTTTTGTAACTCGACATCTTCTTTCTGTGCCTCTTTAATCTTCACATGTATAGAAGGTTGAACATTCATTTGAGAAAGATAAGATTTTTCCCCTTCCATTATAATTCCAAGATCCATCCTTTGTAAATCCATAAATATTGGATCTTTTGTGATCCTCATCATGGATAAACTAGCATGGTCTTGTCGACTTAATGCATCTGCCACCTTGTTTGCTTTCCCAGGGTGGTAATGGATTGAGCAGTCATAATCCTTAATCAGATCCAACCATCTTCTTTGAAGCATATTCAACTCCTTTTGTGTGAAAATATACTTTAAACTTTTATGATCAGTATAAATATCACACCTTTCACCATAAAGGTAATGCCTCCAAATCTTTAATGCTAAGATTACCGCAGCCAACTCCAAATCATGTGTTGGGTAATTTTGCTCATGGATTTTCAACTGTCGTGAGGCATAAGCTATCACCATATCATTTTTCATAAGAACACACACCAATCCCTTCTTGGATGCATCACTGTAGATCACAAACCTTTCTCCACTACAAGGCAGTGTGAGCACAGGTGCACTGGATAACCTTCTTTTCAACTCCTTGAAATTCTCTTCACATTCCTCTGTCCAGACAAACTTAACTCCTTTCCGAGTCAACTTGGTGAGTGGATTAGATAATCATGAAAAATATTTTACAAAACGTCGATAATATCCAGCAAAACCAAGAAAACTTCGGATCTCAGTTACTGTGGTTGGTCTCGACCATCTTTCGATAACCTCTGTTTTTGTTGGATCCACAGATATCCCCTCTTTTGAGATTATATGACCCAAAAATGAAACTTTTTGAAGCCAAAATTCACACTTGGTAAATTTGGCATAAAGCTTCGCCTTTCTCAGGGTCTTCAATATAATTCTCAAGTGATCTTCATGCTCTTCCTTGCTCTTTGAATAGACAAGAATATCATTTATAAAGACTACCACAAATTGGTCAAGATAGTCTCTAAAGACTCTATTCATTAGATCCATGAAGATAGCAGGGGCATTAGTAAGACCAAATGGCATCACTATAAATTCATAGTGTCCATACCTTGTACGGAAAGCCGTCTTTGGTATATCCTCCCTTTTGACCCTTAATTGATGATACCCTGAACGAAGATCAATCTTGGAAAAGTATTGAGCTCCGCGTAGTCGGTCAAATAAGTCATCAATGCGTGGGAGAGGATATTTGTTCTTGATAGTGATCTTGTTAAGTTCTCGATGATCAATGTAGAGTCTCATTGATCCATCTTTCTTCTTAACAAATAGAACAGGTGCTCCCCATGGTGATGCACTAGGGCGTATGAATCCCTTATCAAGATTCTCTTGGAGTTGCTTCTTCAATTTCTGCAACTCAATTGGGGCCATTCTATAAGGTGTCTTTGAAATTGGCAAAGCGCCCGGTACGAGTTCTATTGAAAACTCAACTTCACGATTTGGTGGAAGACCCGGTAATTCCTCCTGAAAGACATCATCAAACTCTCGTACAATGGGCATATTCTTAATCGTGAGTTTCTCACCAACCATTTGAGATAAATAACCTTCATTTAGTGGAACCAATACCCATAAGATGGAATAAATTTCCACTGGAAGGTTATATTCATCCTTGTATCGATAGACGATCGTAGATTGATCTCGAATATGAAATGTGACTTCCCTTCTTTGGCAATTGATATGAGCTCCATGTAGAGAAAGCCAATCCATGCCAAGAATCACATCAAATTCCACTAAAGGAAGGATCACAAGATTTGCAGGAAGCACATTCCCACAAACTTCGATCGGAGAAGAATTATAAACTTTTGATGCGATTGATTTGCCATTAGGTGTTGTCACAGCTAACTCAACATCTAATTGTTGAGGTAATATGGTGATACCCTTAGAAAAGTCTTCAGAAATAAAAGAGTGGGTGGATCCAAAATCAAATAAAACATTTGCTACTTTAGAGTGGATGGTAAGTGTACCTTTCACCACTTCGTTATCGTACTCCACATCGCTGATAGAAATTGCATGTGACTTTCCTTTGTCTTTAGCCTTAAGATTTTGTTGACGTCGACCATCATCATCAACCCTTGGATTTGGGCATTGATTGGCATAATGCCCCATCTCCTTGCACTTGAAACATTGATGTGTAGTAGGTTCATTCTGTGTATCCCTTCCTTTGTTTGCGTCATTAGACATCTTCTTCCTATTATCATGGCATTCAAATGCCCGATGACCTTCTTTTCCACATTTAAAACATTTACTTGTCCCTTTAAGACAACTCCCTCCATGTTTCATTCCACACTTTGAGAATAAGGAAAAGCTCATCTTCTTTTCCGTGTGCTCTTTAGATTTTTCTTTGAATTCCATCTTCCTCTTCTTATCAAACCCATGTGACTGATGGGTTACTCCAATCTCCATCTCGACTTTGAGAGCACATCGAACGATTTCCTCGTAGCTATTGAAGTCCCTTATGGCTAACGCCCTTCGAAGACTTGGTTTTAAGCCACTAAAGAATCGATCAATCTTACTCTCAGGTTGGATAATAATACCAGAAGCGTACCTTGCAAGTCTTGTACAATTTTCTTCATATGTACCAACAGATTCATCATCCCTTTGCTTCAGTTCAAGAAACTCTTTCTCCATCTTTGTTCGGAGAATACGAGGGAAGTAATTATTGAAAAATAAGTTCTTGAACTCGTCCCATTCCATAGACTCAATTTCATCCCTTTGCCTCGTATTCTTAACAAGATTCCACCATTGATCAGCATCTCCTTCCAAACGATACACTGCTTGGATGACTTTATCATGTTCAGAACATTGAAGAACTGAAAATATCTTTTCAGTAGTACTAATCCATTGTTCAGCAACTAATGGATCAGTAGACCCGCTAAAAGAAGTTGGACGCTGCCTCATGAAGGATTCAACAGAATGTTGCTCCCTCCTTTGCTCGTTTGGAAATCCTGCATGATTCATAGCTTGAGAAAGTTGTGTGAGCATGGCTACAAGATTTTGCATTCCAGCTCCCATATCGTTTGGTTGCTCAGGGGGACAATCATTGCACTGCCCATCGCATTCCGCATTAACACGGTTCCTTCGGGTTCCAGCCATTGACTAAAACCAAGAAGAATAGTGTGAGAAACACTAATTATAATAGGAAACCACATAATTCAAGAATAAAATTTTCATGCTTAAGGTCTTATCCCAGGTTATTCAAGGCCATTTCTAAAACACTAAGATTGTGTTCTATGCTTAGACTTATCCTTAGGGTTCTTACTAAGGCTTTCACATCCTAGTTTCCAAAGGTTGACTATACCTTTCCTCTGATACCAACTATAACGACCCATACTTTACATACATTGTTAATACTTCGAAATTGAAGCACACTTATTACAACATAAGACAAAACCACAAAGGACCGCATAGGTATAGTGTCTTTAGAAACTGGGAAACATAAACAACTGGTTCATAAATCTTCTACAGAGTCTCCCATTTATTTCATCATATCTAGGGTCCCTTTTAGCATATTCTACTTAATATCCATCTTCCTAACCTGGGGAAAAGAAAACATAAAAGGGTGAGCTCAAATGCTCAGCAAGGGAAAATAAAGGAAATAAAAATCATATCATATCTTTTTGAAGATCAAAACCTGCAAAAGAGATCATAATATCTTATCATGGAATAAATCATAGAAGTGAAAATGAGATCCCCATAATCATAACATAAGACTTGAAACTTTGTGGCATGCACATATAATCATGGAAAATCATTTCTTGTTAGTCATGACTCATTGCCAAGACTATCTTAGTGGACAAAGTCCCTTTCTGAACCGAGTTCACTCCTCGTTTCAGTCCTGTATCACTGAACCGAAATAACCTTCTGTTCCAGCCATTTCTATCTCATGAGATATAAAATCTTAACCCAATGCATTGTAGGGAGATATAGGTCCCACCCATCTTATAATGAATCCTTTCTTATGTGTGCCACATAATCATAAACCATACATCATAGCGTAACCCATGTAATAAAAATGGGATTCTTAAACAACATGACATCATAAAACAATTCATATAAGATAAAGGAATTTATAAAAATGTTTCCATCACAACATAATCAAATCCATGTAATAATAGGGATAAAAACAGAACCCTTTATTATCTTAGATGGAAAATAATTTTGATAAAACACTTGAACTCCATTCTTGAGGGAAATATCCTTTCTTCTTCAAAAACATTTTTCCTTTCATAACATGTCATACAACTTTAAAATAAAAGAAGTTGATTAAAAATAAACTTGAAAAATTGTAAAGGAAGTTTCTTGGAAATAATGTTTTAAAAATCCATTCATGCCGTATAAGTTAAAAAAAACATTCTTCGTACTTTTGTCGGAAAAGTCAAAAAGTACCTCGTACGACAAATGATTCCTTTCATAGATATTACTAAAAACTCACCGAATGGTAAAAATGGATTTAAAAAATTGTAGGTGGATGGAAATAATATTACATATTGATGAAACATGGATGTGGATGATAAAATACACCCCAGTAAATACTTACAAATAAACAATCTCGGATAAAAATGAGATTGTGATATTTCCCTTACCTTAGGTCCGATTTGCTTTGTACGTGTCCGAAGCTCCTGTATAATGGTTTAAATAAAGTTATTGACTTATTCCAGAATCATACATATTGATATGATATCATATATGGTCATATTCTTAGCTTCTTGTTAGTAATATTTCATTGTTACTTGTTACACGGGTCTTTATTGCCTTTTGTTCTTATGCGTGTTTTGCCGAATAAATTCTTATTCTTATTTTAAGGTTATAGATACCTTATATCCAGAATGGTATTAGTGTAACATATATCATATTTATTCATTCAATTAATTTATATAATTACTATGTAATGATGATCATGTAGAACGAGTCGCATCACATCGTGGAGACGGTATTCCGTACGTACGCACGAGTGATGATATCGTTCCTATGATCGTGAAATTGTATTGGAGTATATATATATATTATTTCAGTATCAATATTAATTTATAATAATCATATATAGTTACTCATTACACCATTATACCCATCCTTGTAAGGTGATGGTGGAAAATAGATTACACCACGGCGTGGAGACGGTATTCCGTACGTACGCACGCGCGGTGATTTCATTTTTCCGTAGGATGGATAGAAGGTGAATTAGGGTTGTTTCATATTTATAATAACATATCAGTATGTAAGTAATACTGATGTTATTACTTTATCATGAAACAACTAAAGAAGAAGAAGTTGAAGAAGAAGGAAATTGAAAAGATCGGTAATGGATATTACCTCTTCTTTGGAACGCCTCTTTGAATCCTCCACTTAAGGAACTATGATTGGTCTTTGGAGAAGACCAGGACCTCTAGGATTATTCTAGGGAAGTGGAGAGGAGAAAATGGCAGGGGTTGGCCGAGCTTGAGTGCTCAAATTGGTGTAAGGAGGAGGGGGAGGAGGTGCCCTTTTATAAGGGAGGAGAGGTGCACCTTAGGAATATCTCAAAATATTATTTTATATTAAAGTCAAAATCGGTTTATAATGGTTCCAAAGGGTCTTATTTCGAAGCTAAAGTGGGGATGGGTCGACATCCTATCAACCAATAGGATTTAGACAAGTTTAGGGTTTTATTTTAACCTTATCAATTAGATTTAACTCTAAGTTAAATAATATAACTTTTACCATGTCTTTTTGTTTTCTTTCACTTTATGGTTAATACACTTACTATAACATGCCCAACGAACCCCAAATTGTTTATTATTAATATATATATCCCTATCTAAGTCATTTGGACGAACCTTATATTTTTAGGAATAAAATAGCAATTAATAATATAATATTTGATTTAAAAACTATTTTGTGTCAGTTTTGACACTATTTGATTTATGATTTTTGTGAAATTCATAACAGAATTATATGTTTGAACCAAGTTGATTAAATCAACACTCATATATCATAGTAACCTATAAAATTAGTGGAATTCATAAAAAGTCTCAAATTACATTTATTTTGGTGTTTATAACATCAATTATGTCAATATTTCATTAATTTGATAATTACTGCATCATCGTTGTGTCATAAATAAATTAAACTATTTAATGTCTAAAAATTACAAATAAAATACCATTATGTAGGAAATATTTTTAGGTTTATAATGAATATTTAAAATCTAATATATCTTATGTATAACCCCATATTAAAAATGATTTACTTATTAAACTTTGATTTTAACTATTTTAACCCTTCTTTAAATAAACTAATAATAAATGTCCTAATCTAACCCAAGTGGGCCTAAATGGTCATATTTTATTCCTAAGTTTTTTTTTGGTCGAATTACACTTGTCCAATAGAATTAGGACATGTGTTAGGGTAATATTAATATCATATTTACCCTTAGTTACCCTATTTACTAGTAACTGCGGTAAAAAAAAGTAAAAAGTTACTATTCACCAAAAAAAATTTTCATCTCAATGAACCAAATTTTAGTCCTTGATATTAACCGTGTCTCTCGGATTTTCGAAATTCCATTCACAGAAGCGGTAAAATTAAGTTTTATGCAAAATTCAGTTTTTAACCTACCACTTAGTGGTTTCACTATTCATCAAAAATTGAAAGTTTTCAGAAAAATACCAAAATTTCACCCTAGGCTAATTTCGATATTCTGAGTCCAAAAATGAAGTCCATTTTGAAAAATAAAATTTATAAAATTTCAAAAAGTGGTTATTACTATTCATAACGGCTAGTTTTAATAGCATATTGTTGTTTAGTGAAACTCGGTATTGCGTACGACGCAAGCTATCGAGGAAGGTCGCGATTGCGTGTAAAGCAAGCCAAGCAAGTGTTGTGTAGAAAAAGATTCCTTTGATGAATTATATAACATAAAAGTATCGGGTGTTACAGAGAGTTAGAACATAACTATTACATCTTAAAAGATTACAAAGTAGACACTTCTACTAAGTCTCCATAAAATAAAAACTCTTAAAAAGAAAGATGTCTAGATTCCATGTTTTAGATAGCATGAAATTCCCTTTATCCCATCCTTGACCTTATTCCACATTAAGTCCTGTGAAAAACATTTCGAAAAACTTGGGGTGAGCATTAAAAGCTCAGTAAGGGATACAAAAAGAATGAAAACTGTTAGTTTTTCAAACATCAAGTAAACCATGTATACTATATCAAAGTAATACCTTCACCTTCATGAAGTAGTAAAAAAAATCTTCACTGAATAAAGTATCATTACTTACCTTTTTGTAACCAAAAGATTACCATAAAACCCATATAAAGAACACATAGAATATATAAAGGTAACTTGGAAAATAAACATACTTAAGTGGAATAACCATACGGTTGACTTTCACACATATCACTTAATGGAATAGCCATACGGCCAATTTCCATACATACGTAATGGAATAGCCATACGACCGACTTCCATACCCAATGCATTGGAGGTTATAACGTAACCACCCGTCCTGGTATTCACGGCACCACCCGTCATATGGTTTATAACGTAACCACCCGTTAAAATGTCCAAGTACCAGTATAAAATCATAAAACATAAAACCAATATAAAGGAATGATAACATTTCCACATTTCAATCACAATATATCATAAATATATTGACATAATAGAATCCTTTTTCAAAACCATTTTCAATACCAAAATACATAAAAGAGTATATGGTATTTATTTTATTCTAAAAACATTACGGCTTGTTGAGAAAGCCAAAGATCAAATAATACTCGCGGCGGCGGAAAAGGTCGTTGTCACCGCGTACGTTAAAAAAAACATTCCTTTTTGTCGTTTAGTAAAACGCTTCGTAGAAAAAGATTCCTTTTGTATAAAAGTAAATGTCAAAGGAGTTTATACACCGTATAAAAGAAATTTGTGTATAAAACGAAATATGCCTCAATGAAAGGAGATTGAGACGAAGTCCCATACCTTGGGTCCGACTTGACTCGATCATTATTTAACGTCCTGAGTAATAAACGTGAGTTAATTTATACTTGATTAAGAACCTTTTTAAAGTTCATTATTCCTTTTATATCACTTATTGCCATGTTATAAACATTATGTAACCATTTAAGTTAATAATGTTTGTTTTGTCAATATTTGGTTCTTAAGTCGAAAGTTGACTTCTTACAATTACATGTTGTTCGTGTGGTCAAAAGTTCTTTATATCCAGAATGAAATTCCGGATTTGGATATCATATATATCATATATATCGAGCATATACATGTATTTATAATATTACATAATCATTTAGAGGTAAGAAATGAAATGCACCGTTCATGGAGACGGTAAGCCGTACGTACACATGAACGCTACTTTCATTTCTTTGTCATATTAGTGGAATTAAAACTAAACGAGAGGTATGTATATTTTAATTCCAGAATTATATTCATCATTTAGATATATCATTAATTATATATATACATTATATACATGTAATTTTAATATTACATTACATTTGGGGATAAGAAATGAAATGCACCGTTCATGGAGACGGTAAGCCGTACGTACGCATGAACGCTACTTTCATTTCTATCTCATACTTTAATGGAAATAAATAATAATGATATATAGGTATATTATAATTCCAGTATAACATCATATATAATAACTTTAAATCCATCCTTTACATGTCCCACATATGGCATTAACGGATCACATCACTTTTAGGGGGCGGTAGTCCGCACTTCCTTAAATGAAGATTTCGTGTTTACCCATAATGGAGACCATAAAGGTATTACAAAAATGAAAAATACAGAATATTAAAGAAAACTTAAATATATTATATATCATATATAAAAATATTGACATCATAATGGCCACCCTTGAAGGTGTTAAATGAGTATTGAACAATCATTGTTTCGGGAGGCAGAATTTCGCCATCCACGGAAACCGTATGTTCTTTGACCATTTGATGTAGTTGTGTGAGAGTGTATCTCAAATAAATATTATAACAACATCCTAGTATATTGAAGATACTGGTGTTGTTACAAAAGAAGAAAATAAAAAGAGTTTAGAGGGTTGGAGAAGCAAAATAAAACAAATGAACAAGAGAGAATGAATTACCTTAAAAAGTGTAACTCCCTTTTGATTTGAGCCTAAAGGCTTCCTTTGAAAGTATTCTGCCCAAATGGAATCCTCTAGGATGAGGAGAGGGATGTGGAGAGAGTAATGGTGCAGGGGTTGGCCGAGCCAAAGGGTTGAGAAGTGTGTGAAATGAGGTAGAGGTGGGGGCCTTTTATAAGAGGAGAGGAGGGGCACTTTTGGAAAGTAAAGAAATATTACTTTATTTGAAAATGTGTTTCGGTTTTAAAAGGTCCCACATTGATATAATTCGTGGATAAGGTGATACGGGTTCGAAATCCACTCATCCAATTGGTTTTGTCCATGTGTAGGTTTTAGAGTTTTCATTATCTTTCCATTTTATTTAAATCGCCAAATAATGATGTCATCGCTGCATCATTATTATGTCATATATAATTTAATTTATTTAATGTCTAAAAATTATAAAAAAACTACTATGATGTAGGAAATCTTTTTATATTTCCAATTACTATTTATAATCAAAATTTGGACTTGTATAACCCCACTCAAAAATTATTTTAGTAAAACAATTTATGTTAGTGTCATTTTCACTTTAACATTAAATAAAAATATATTAATGTCATTTTCCAACTAAAGTGGTTCCATGGGGTCCCCAAGTTGTCCCATGGCTTTTCTTGGTCGGCCATGACTCACACAATAGGTTTAGGACAAGTGTCATGGTGTTTTCACATTCTTATAATACCATTTTTACCTTAAACTACACTAATTACCTCTAATCGCGATTAATGAAAAAAAATTACTATTCACCAAAAAATTATTTTAATCTCATTGAACCACATTTAACTTCTTAATGACAACCATGTATGTCGGATTTTCAAAATTCAATACACATTAGTGGTAAATATTCATTTAACTGAAAAATCAGTTTGCTTGATTACCACTTAGTGGTTTCACTATTCATCAAAAATTAAAGTTTTTCAGAAAATTACAAAAAAATTCACCCAAAGCTATATTTGATGTTCTGAATTCAAAAATGAAGTCCATTTTACAAAATTCAAAACATATAAGTCAAATTAATTAATTTAATAATTAATTCTCACTGTCATGACAAATAGCGTGTTTTTGCGAAACAATAAGTATCAAAAGATTGACACCAGTTTAAGTCCAATTTCAAAGTGAAATTGATTTCAATGACCACCATTGGATTAACTGGTAAAAATATTTTCTAATTTCACTTTAAAACCAATTAAAATAATAATCTAATCATATAAATAAATTAGATTAAAAAGGTGTTTTGAATTAAAATACAACATTTTACACTATTCATAAAAAAATGAACTTTATCAGAAAGGTACCAAAAATTTACACAAAGTAAATTTTGATGTCCCGATTCTAAAGAAGAGTTATATTTGGTCCAAAATAAAGTATAAGAGTGATCAAAACTATATTTAATGACGGTTCACCATTAAAAGGTGATAATTGAACCTTTAGTGAAAATTAGAGTATATATACCCGTAAAATTGAACTCTTTCCGTATTTTAAGCTTTTATCTTTTATTGGGTAAATTTATAAACATTTAAAAACATATCTAATCATATTTTAGTTATTTCTATCCATTCCCGCCAGTACAACGGCTACTTGTTAACTAACATTTAAAATAATATTATTTTATTACTAGTGTGCTACGTAAGTTTCAAAGAAACTCATCGTTGCGTATCGGGTACGCTATCGAACATAGCAACCCCTTTAAAATAAAATTAATATTTAATTTGTAAATATTAATAAATATGAAAATTCTTTATTCTTTATTTACCCGAGATGTTACATTCTTATTGATAAAGTATTTTACATGCTAATTGTAAATCATCGGACATGACTGGCTTCACATTTTCTAGTGCCTCATGATAAGAGGGCTTTCTTTTCACTACATTGTCCACTGAAGACTTTTCCAGGAAATGCGAATTACTACTGCGGAGAGGAATTTCGTAGATAAATTCATCATCATGGGGTGGACCTCCATGGTGAGTTACAGTAAAAGATGAAAGCTCTTGCAAATTGATCTTCTGGCTACACAGAGGGTTCTTGTAACCCTCACCTAAAGATAAAACATTGAGATCGATCGAACTGTCATTAAGCAAACCTTCACGAGGAAGTGTCTAATGAAGACCTTTGGAATTAATGTTCCCACTACTGGGAAATGAGGGAGTAGAATCTTGAACTCCAACATATAATTGTCTGAGTGCATCATGAACACCAGCATCAAGTAAGGACTTATTACAAATCAGCTCTTGATTTCTTGACTTTGCTGGGTGGGTATTCTTTTTAGACACCCTCTTACTCAATTTAGGAACCACTTGTTGACGAAAGTGGTTATTATAGGCTGGTGAATGTGCCTGCTTAAGAGAAATGATCAGGTTAGGCTAATTATGTCCACTCAAATTAGTTGTATGTGTCTGACTTGCATGTCTGTATGATAGGGGGGTATACCCCACAACCCTCTTGTACTGGAATGGAGGTGTTTTTCTATTCCGGAGTGATATGTTGATTTGTCACTCCACTGATAGGGATATATTTATGTGTCTTTCCCTGAGATTCGGTTGAAGCTGTTATAATATCCTGGCAAGAATCCAGAATATGAGCAGGTGTTTTATTCTGCTCTTTCACCATTAACAAGATGTGATTGGTGTCTTTAGCTATTGGAATAGGGATATACGTCCATTCTATTCTTGGAGTTGGTGTGTATTCCTGCTCATGTCCTCCTTTCCTTGTCAGTGAATCCTGATAGTACTCAAGTGTGGGGGCAGAGAGTTGAGACTGCCTCCTGTTTGTCATCGGAGCTTTCCGACTGACTTCTCTGAATGCTACCAAATGAGACTGTTGGTAGGCTTGATCAATACTAGCAGCTGTATATGCCTTCTGATTTCACTCCGCCGTACGTGGTTGACGAGCTTCCTTCAATACTAAGAGACGAGGCTGCTGGAAGGATTGATGAGTGTAAGCAGGTGTATGTGCCTGTTTACTAGTTGTCAGCACATTGAGTTGGCGGGCTACATCATATGTAGTTAGATGAGCCGGCTGACCAGATAATGATTTATAAACAGGTGTGTGTTCCTGTCTATAGTACTCCATTAGAATTACCTGGAAGAATTGGCATGCTGCTGCCAGACGAGTCTGCTAGACAGCAGAATTAAAATGGACGGGTGTGTTTGCCCGCTCGTTTCTTGCCACCAAGTTAGGTTGATTGACTTCTCCGAAGATATTAGAGATAAGGACCCACTCACTGTTGACCAGATTTCACCTCTGGCGGTTCTTCTTGCCTGCTCGGGTTCAAGGAACCTGAGCCAAACGCTTGGAGATGATACCCTCATCATGTTGAGGGCGCACTACCGCACGATTCTGGCGGTGATTATTGATGGGAACCCTCGGGAAGGATTCGTGTCTCTTTGAATTAAGGCCTTACGGGGCCTGCTCATTCAACAACCTAGAATTTGGGAGGGACTGGTGATTGCGTTCCAAGGATAGCGATCTGAAATGGTTTGAAACAGTGGTTGGCACCACCTACTTCTTGATCGTTGGTCATTGTTTTCCGGATGACAAGGGTGAATTATTGACTTGGAGGGCTTGTCGAGCGGCCTCCAGAGTTGGGATGGTACCATGTTGACAGTACTCTTTAACCAGTGCATTTGATACCCAGTGTTGAATACACTAAGTAGGTGATGTCATTCTCAGATTTGATGACTATCCAGCAAGAGTAGCAGTAGAGGTATTCACAGCAAAGGTATTCACAGGTGTGAACTTAATAGAATCCATTTCTGTAATGCATAAGATCTTGGAAAAGAGTGCATGTTTGATATAACTGACATAATCAAAATAAGTTCGGCCACTACATCTTTTGGATGAGAATATATGTTATTGATTGTTTTGTTGGAACTATTATTGAGTTTAAATAGGGGCCTAACAAATTAGTAAAACATCTCATTAACTTGGTTGAGGATTCACATCAGGTTCACCATTTTTTGTTTCCTCTAGAATTGGGGATGACCTTGTTGGTTTAAGGTTCAAACATTCTAATCGGTTTCTAATGGGTTTTTTCATAGAACCGGAAACATCCAATGATTCTATATCCATTTGGACCTACTTTCCAAATGAATGTGCTCATTAGTTGTGGACTGATGAGCTTTGTGAATTTGAATTGGTCAATAGGATGGGAGGTTGGACTCATCACAACTTTTTGGGGGGAATTATTATCTACCCCAGGACTCTCTTTATAGGTTTGAGTTCTATTCGTGAATCCTTATTAAATTACCAAGTATAAAATGAGTTTTCCCTTAGTTCTGACAATCAATTATTAGTATGTCGGAAATTTAGAGAATATTTTTTTATATATTCATGGTTCTTCATCGATAGAGAATCATCTGCATTTTTTTAGAGATTATTAGGCAATGTTATCCTTTAATACATTACATAAAAGTCTCCTGGTCATTATGATGATCATACTGTTTTTAAAGCCTCTCAGTGGGGCACTTGATGTTTATTGTCATTCAGAAGGACATGGATTATTTCATAGTTGGGATCGTACCCGCAGATAGGCTACCTACGTATCCTTGTTTAGAAAAGTAATCAGAACCCACATAGTTCGAGTAACGTAATATGATGTTTATGCATGACTAATGGCTCAAAGAAAGATTTCATAATTACTTTTACACTCTAAGCTCACGTGAGTCATGCTCGATGTGAGAAATAAGAGGTATTGGTAAAACCAAACATTTGTGCCACGAAAGATGCAATCATAAGAAATTATGTGGGGCTTATGTATGTATGACTTCCCAAAATAGATGAAGATTAGGTTTTACTTCAGGGAAGAAACCCAAGAACATGGTCCATAAAGGTATATGTACTTTAAAGAGATTTGGATACTCTATCATGGGGCTTACTCCTGAGGAAGATGTCCAAATTAAGAGGGGACTTATGATTGGGTTTTATTCCTGAGAAGGAAGCCCAAATCAAAAGTAAATTAAGACTACTTAAGATAAATTAAGACGAGGTCTTACTCCTGAGAAGGAGGCCCAGGTTAAAGGGATTTTAAAATTGAGACATACTCCTAAGAAGGATGCCCAGGTTAAGATAATTTTAGAATTAACGGAATTGGGGCTTGCTCCTAAAAAGGATACCCATATATGTAGACTTTGAGACTAGGTCTTACTCCTAAAAAGGAAGCCCGGTTTAAGGGAATTATGGTTGGGGATTAATCTTGAGGAGGATACCCAGATTTGGGAACTTTGAGAATGGGGCTTACTCTTGAAAAGGAAGCCCAGATTTGGGAAATTATGACTAGGGCTTACTCCTAATGAGGATTCCCAGGTTAGGGTACTTGGGTCTTACTAATAAGGAGTATTCCCAAATTAATTATCCTCTCATCTTTAAAATATGAGGATGAAATGAATGAAATCTCTCACCTTAGTGACATAAATGTGTTTAAATCACTAGGTTTTGAGAGATGTTCCATAGAATTACTTTTAGATGAAAAATCCAACAAGTAAATCATGCCATAAATGGATTTGGATAGAGTTCTGAAGGCTTAATCTTGAAGAGGAGAGGTGGAGAGGAGTCAAAGAGATGAATAGGCAGGAGGAGAACCCAAAAAAGGAGGGGCGTGCAAGTCCTAGTCACACAGGTATACATGCGCGACACATGGGTACTTGCGTGACCATCAACCCTTAGGGTAATACTTTGGAGAGACTTGGCTCAAGCCCTTAGTATTATCCCTAGGGGATTCTAGATGGGTGGAGTGCAAGTTCTGTTGAAGGGGTAAGGCAGCGCGCAAGTATGGCCATTTCCCTTAAGGGATGGCCACTTAGGCGCACAAGTGTTGATGAGTTTCTACACATAGGCCGTGTTTCCCCTCTTTAGAGCTTTCGCTCTAGGTAAGAAATTACCATATAAGTGTTCGGAAAGCTTTGAGAAGAGACTAGGGCGTCGGGAGCTCAAATCTGAGTTTCTGAAATTTTACTTCCCGAAATGGGGGGCCCATCGGGGGTATTTATAGACTGCTAAAGTCCCCGGGCGAAAATCATGTAGGGCGAGCAAGTCACCTGCGCGCCCAAAATGTGGTACACTGGTATACTTGCGCGACCATTGTGGAACTTGCGCGGCCCAAGTGAAAATGAATCTATGTTCGTGCCTTTGTCAATTTTTTTATGTTTCATCAAAGGATGAATCACTTTGAGTTCTAGGTATTTCCTTTTTCATTCGTTAGTTTTTGTGATGGAAAGGAGGATCAACACTCTTATAACATATGGAATAAATGACTCATCACATACTTTCACAATGATTAATTCATCGATGATTACATAAATTACATGATTTTTCAGTCACATGTTATTCTTCAATGCACATAGAGTAACAACATGTAATGAAACTAATACATGACAAGCAGATCTGAACATTATCAAGATATTAATTATACATTTAAATATTTATGTATATTAAAACCTATCACATGGCATGTAAAATCTTTATGAAAACATGTAAGTACATGTCCCAAGGTATATATAGTAAAATAAATAAATTTTAAATGTGTCTAATTTGGTGTAAGTACGCATTGTGTACAAGCGAGCTATACGACGTGTACATCTCTCACCGTCTATCTGAGTCACAAAGATAAGGACTCGACATGTAATTCATACCTCAGAAACTAGATTACATGGATTGTCTAATGGGATACATGTTCTCTAATCTCCAAATTACACGATCACCAATCAGGTACGCCGTGTATTAAAATATGCAGCCCATATTTAACTCAAAGGGACTGCATGTTGTGTATGTAGGCTACATGGTGTGTACTCTGGTTGATCGTGCATCAATCTATCCAGGTTAACACGAGGTGTAATAATTAACTACACCACATTTCATTAATGCAAACTCTTTTAATTAATTACTGAATTAATTATTGGTGCATTGAACATGAGAACGCAGTGTGTAACTCCAATTACATGGAATGTACTCTTGTGTTATCTGGCTAGAAAACATGGAACCTTCAAATGAGTTCCTTGATTTTATTTTAATCATAAAACTAATCATTTCGATTTTATCTATGAGAAATTAAGGAGGAAGAAGAAAATATTGCAATTCATATTAAAATAATTATTAAACTTTAAATGAGAAAATAAATTAAAATGCGTAAATTACCAACGATCATTAAATAATTATAAATAATTATGTGACTACTATGATACCGCTTGTAGGTTCCAACTGCAGTGGAAGTGTGTGAAGGGTGGTTCCCAAAATTGTATTTTGTCATGATCGATGACTAATTTTATATCCACATGATGATAAATTCCGCGTTCTATAAAATTGGATCAATTAAATCAGACAATGGTTATCATTCTAGAACCAGAAGGGAGGATCCTCACATATTATTTATAATTAATTTAATTAAATAATAATGACCACGATGGAATTATTTATCCATTAATGGATCTAGTAACAAATCTATGATGAACCATTGTTGTGATATCGGAATCAACTGCAGATTCTCTTTAGTGGTGATCCACACATGTTCCATGAATCTAAAGACGTCACCAAAAGAATTTAATGGTGCTAGTATGGTAGATCCTTGTTCTTTCATCGGTTGCCTTTGATCACTACGAGAATATCTTCCAAAGAATTCTCTTTGATATGATGGAGGAAGATTCTTCTCCATTCATGGGGGCATTCTTGGATAGTAGTAATCTCTTGAGGTTGAGAGGACTGCCCAAATTTTTGTGCACAAAAAAACAAATTAATTGGATTATTGATAAAATAAGATAACTGGGTTTATATATTGATAGGGTTAAAAAATAATATAATTTAACATGTGCCCTTTATTATTTATTTAATCCAATAGAAAACCCCATATCAAATATTATTATTATTATTATTATTTCCCAACATATGCTTAACTTGTAAATCAAAAAATTTAAACATTATTTAATCAGATAATATTAAATATTTATTATTTAACATCTAACCATTTAAACTTGATCTGTCACTCCTCTCCAATATTTATCAGGCCTTGAATAATGTCGATTTATTTATTAAATAAATATCACTACATTATTCACCAATAAAAAAATAAATATTATATTCACTAAATCGGAGATAAATAATTTCGAATATTACACTCACATTATATTCTCTTGAATAAACGGTAATGGGATATATGTGATCTACCATACATGAATAATTATTGAACCACATGAGAATATAATATATATTCAACTTGTTAAATAATAAATAATAACATATTATTTAACTGAGATTATAGACACACTCAGTGTCTGACCCTTTTGGCCTCTTTCTCAATAGCATTAGATGAAGCAACCTAAAGTCCAATGTCATCATCTATAAACACACCAATACATCCATATAGAAAGACATTAATGCCATAATAACATGATTCCTTATTTGGATGCTGACTGTGTAATGTAATACCTTAATCATGGTATCTAAAATCTAGATGGTTTCATACTGGTTCCATCAACCTATTTGCTCGATGTCCCAAAAAATTCATTAAAAATAATATTAAATTCTAATTATCAATACACAAGTCTGCATATAAGAATATCCAATGACACATAGAAATGTGGATTTCTTACTGGCGAGTATCATTCTCAAAATATCCTACTGAATATTACCAAGTATGTTCACCATGAGAAGGTGCCTCAAATCCGGTGAGTGTTCACCCCTGATAGCATGTATCATTTGAGTCCCTAAAATGATATCATCTGGCTATAGAAAAAATAATCAAGAGTAGTACAGTAGCACTTTCGGGTTCTTGTCATAGTGAGGAACTCTTATGACCTTTTAGTGTGACAACTACTATTTGTATATTATCATAAACTATGTCACATAGAAGAACTATCATGATGTGGTAAGTATTTTATTAACATTCAAAAAATGAATACATGTTATCAAAAGTACAAAGAAGTTGGATCTAGGGAACCAACTCCAACATATCTAAACACAATTTCATAGAGATCAATAATCAAATAAATAATTTTAAATTTAAACATGACCACTCTAATAACAGTTGATGATTTATGGAATAGTGGAAGCCTGTGGTGGTGGGGGATATATTAAAATTCATTTTAATAATCATTCCATGAAACCAAGGGTGAGTATCTTACATGTTATATTTATAATTTATTTATATAATATTTGAAGAAATAAATACATGGGATTATGAGATTTATTTTTTGGTGAATGTTGATCATCCAAAAACACCCTTATAGATTAACTTCATTGTTTTGTGAGGATCCAAAGATAGAATCCCTATAGCAGTGATCCACATATGCTCCTATGATCTCTGAGTAACACCACTCGATCTCTAGGTTATAGAACAATGAGTTGAATGTCTTTTTTTGTTCATTATTGATCTCTCATTATTTGTCCTTAAAGAAATATCTCTTAAACTTCTCGTTCTTAAGAAGGATAGAAAAGGATTAGTTGAGATATAATTTGTTGTGCGCAATAATTTTCTATTCTCAATTTTTGATACTCTACAAAATAGACTTATCAATCTATTTATAGAGTTAATATTTAAGTTAAAATATTATTTAATTGTATACCGGCAATTAAATAACATTTATTTCCTTTATTAAACCCCATTCCACATAATAATAATTATATTATTACTATTTTATTGTTCACACAAATATTCACATTAACAAATATTATATAACGATATTGTTTATTAATATTTTTCATCGGACTTGGTCTTGGTCTGTTCGAACTCATCCAAAATTTATTGAATAACTGAATAAATATTTCTTTCGTAAATAAATATTTTATTCAAAATAAAGTAAATAAATATTTATCAAAATATTCAATGAATAAAATAAATATTTTATTCACATTCTAGTGAATAAAGATTTATTTAATATGTGCGATCAATATGACATGAATAAAATTATTCCTCAAAAATGATAATAATATTTATTCCATTAATTAAAATAAAATATAATTTAATCAAGATCAATGGAAAGACTTAGTGTGTGGCCCTCTAGGATTATTTCTCATTGGCATTAGGCAGGCTTTTCTAAAGTCCAAGATAATTGTCTAGCAATGAGTCAAGGAACCCAATATAAAGAATATAATGTTGCAACATTGACAACCACATACCAATGCTCACTGTGTAATATAATCAGTTTGTCTCAATTTCTCATTAAGAAGGTTCCACATCCATGTCACCAACCTATATTCTCTATATGTCTTTCTTTAAATATAATAAATAAACACATTGTTACACCATGGCCATGGAATTTAATTTGACGATTCTATTCCAATTAGAGGGATGAGTTATCATCTTCCATAAATATGGAAGGGAAAAATCTTTCCTTGACTTATTCATTAATGACATGTCACTCATGGAACACCCAACACATACAAATTCTCCATGAGTTGTTATCATCATGGTTTATGAAGTACATCCAAGTTCACAAGTTGTAACATGCATTAAAAAAATCTTAATGTGAAGGACCATCACACACACTGGTAGATAAGAATATTTAATGACACCAAAACATACAGAATTACTATTAGATGGTTTGTTCTCATAATCTCTCATCTTGTAGATTACCAAGGGAAAAATTCATAAGAAGAAGCCTCGTTTGTTTATGATAACTCACTCCTAAAATTCAATTTACTATGTGTCCCATAATAGTGTGTTATACAACTACAATACATTATTTGAGAATATCATCATAGCACATCAAGGTTATCATAACAGTAGGGAACTACTATGAATTTATCAATGCGAATTATACTCCAAGATGTTATTACATTAGAGTCATGAATAAAAACTAACAATATGTAATAATAAGATTTGTTAATATTCAATAAATCAAATATTTATGTCATAAAAGTAAAAACAGTTGGTCTTAGGACACTAAATCCATCATTCAAATGGGTATTTTATGAGTTTTCATGATAGAAATGCAAGTCTATATGTGTTTTAATTAAGTATTAATCTTTGTAAAATGTCCATGATGATGGGTGAGCCTGATATTTCTCTCTAATTAATTGGGTAATGATTTAATTCTCCATGTAATATATGTGGGAATTAATAGGTTAGGTTATTCCATTTGTAAGCGTACTTCAAATAGTGATTGTAAGAGTGGTATGAAGATGAGGTCCAGATGTACCTACATGACTTCTATATATAGTCAAATGTGTTTTCATATAATTATTTTTATTTCTTAAGGCTATCTGATGAGATTATGTTAAAAAGAATTTTTACTCCCCTCTTAAGGATGAAAAAACATGTTTTCAAGAAAATGCTTTCATGAATACTCTTGTTTCATGAGAAACTTTCACAATTACAATTTCTCCTTTAAGATTTATTTTGAGGTATTTTATGAAAAGATTTGGGATGTCAGTTTTATATATTAAGTATATAAATGATTATTTTTAGCTTTAGATTAATAATTTAAAATAAAAAAAATTTGGATTTCATGATTTTAAAAATGGACTAACAGTTTATTTTTGTATCCCTTACTGAGTTTTTTTCTTCATCCAAATTTTTCAAATATTTTTAAAAGGGATTAAGGATGAGTAGAAACTAAAACAAAATCTATCTTTCCATTTTGAGGATTTTTCTTAAAAGAATAAAACAATTTTTGAATGAAACATGAGTTTTAATTTAAGAATCATGTTTTGTGGGAAAATGGACATTGAGTGGAAGTGTCCACTTTTCATTGTAATGTTTTGATACATAACAGTTTTTCTTAATTATCTATAAATCTAAACCTAAAATATTATGCTAATGTAATAAAATTCAATCATTTCTATTAAAATCATAATAATGGGTTGATTAAGGCATAATCTGTTATATTTCGACTGTATCACTTGTTTTTAACCACTTTTTTATTCTAAAACTGATTTTTTATTCATTCCAACCACAAAGCATGTTGGTTTGATGTGTCATTTGTTCATACATGTTATAAAAAATTAGTTATCATTATCTTATGATTTCATGATAATTTGATGTTATTTTATTTGTTTTAACCATCTATCATGCGTTTTTAAAGACTGTAAATATATAAAAACACAGTTTCAATAATTTTAAGAACATAATATATTTGATCGATGATTCATTTATTCTTATATGTTACAAATTATTTAGTGATAATTATCAGGTATTTTTATAATAGTTTGAGATCATTTAATAAATCTTGACCTTATCAATAGTGGGTGTGAAACATGTTTTAAAATTTAAATTTCATATAGAACTAGATAACCAAATTTTTCTATAGATTAAAAATGTATAGTGAATAAGAAAATTGTAATGGGATGTGCCTTTGGTGTCTGTTGAATCCTCCTTGGGATCACATATGGCCCCAGGACACTACATACCCCTACATCTCAGAATTTACTCATGTTCAGCACTCTCACAATTGTGTGATGTGGGATGCCTATTTCATATGTTAGAGAATAACAATGTCCATCATTCCCTACAACATGATAGAATATGCCATCTCTACTTATAGTAATATGTCGCTACCACTCTGTATGTTATGTTATCTCACCATAAAATTTCACCTTAATGAGGATTAATCCCATTGATATTATCTATCATTAACTAAATATCTGTAAGAGGTAACTGAATTATATTTTCATTAAGAATTATGTAAATCAGATCAACTATTATTAGATTGACATCTACATAAACACTTTTTGATATGAGACCTGAGACATGATCTTCCCTTTGACATGTCAAGTTATTATAATTTTTCAAAAAATATCATAAATAGGTGTTCCTTCATGATATCAAATTTAAAAATAAATCATTTTTTAAACTTTTATCATGGTCATCTAATAAAATCGCTTTGAAATCCACTGGAGAGATCAATAAATTTCTTAATCCTCTGAAAACATTCTATAGAAAATATTTTCATTTTATAAATCTAACTCATATCCATATATATATATATATAATAAATAACTAACATATAGGATCAACAATTATTAAATTGATCATCTATTCAAACAAATCAACCAAATTATTACATATTATTTATAATATTTCAACTAAAAAATTATACAATATGAACAAAATTTCACAACACACCGAATGTGAGAAATGTAAATCAATGAACTATATGGTCCATAATGATATATTTTATTTTATGACTAAAACTAGATATATTAAATTGTTTTGAAGAAAATCATATATAATGATAAATTCATCTAATATATATATAAATGGAAAATAAATTAGTGTGTTGATACATACCAATATTTTCAAAATGATGTTTAAGTTTTTCTTGCAGCAATTTGGTTCACATATTTTGTAAAATTCATGAAATTTTAAATTTTTTCAGTCGATGATGACATTATATGGATTAATTACATAATTAATAAACAATAATCTTGTTTCACAATTATTATTTCTCTAAAAATTATATTAAGTATGATATACTCTT
Organism: Viscum album; assembly: GCA_963277665.1. Lineage (NCBI taxonomy): Eukaryota > Viridiplantae > Streptophyta > Magnoliopsida > Santalales > Viscaceae > Viscum > Viscum album. The sequence goes on along the minus strand of OY728162.1, from coordinate 1,357,794,664 downwards.
GTATATATTAGTCTATGTACACTTTTTTGATAACCACTAGTCTTGATTGATAAAATTCATGCCATGAATTCAATGAACTAATAAATGAAAATTATAAATGAAAATTTTTAAAATAATATTATTATTTTAAGTGTTAAAAAAATGGCTATTAATTATTTCCTTAACATTGAATATTACACATCATATAGAAAAAACTAAGAAACCTGAAACATGCCAGGTTTAATTAAAACTAATACTATTATGTTTCTGCAACATATTTTCTTAAAGAAATATTTCAAATCTCAGAACTTGAAGAGGGTGGATTAATAATTTAGAAAATTTTAGGAACTCAATTCCCCCCCCCTCTTGAGTTATTCATCTATTCATCATCTTGGATAACAACATTCACCTTATAAACATGTTAAAGATGAATCAATATGGTGTAACAATCCATGTTCTCATGTTTCCTTCATAACTCACTAGAAATATATGATAACGTACACTAATACAAAAATGGCTTTTAATAGTGCTAGAATAGCCATTTATCAGTTCTAAAAAAGTGTTGCTAATTTTATCGCAGTTAAAGGCCTGAAGCTTCTATCAGTTCTAAATATTCACTGTTAAAGGCCCCCTTTAACAGTGCCGAAAATGATGTTAAAAGAGTCATTCAATAGAAATTTTTTAGTGCTGTTAAAGGACCCATTTATCAATTCTTTTTAGCACTATTAAATGTGTCCTTTAACAATGCTAAAAACTGTTGATAAAGTCCCTACTGATAAATGGTTTATAAAAAAAATTCCACACCCCACCCACCCCATTCACCAATGCTTCCCACCCCCACCCCTCTATCAGTGTTGTAGATAATATTACACTCTCGCACGCACCCCTACCTCCAACAAGTTTCAAATCCAAAAACTCCATCATATACATCAAAGCCTTTCCACTCCCTTATACTATTTTGCTTCACATTTTATGATATATCTATATTTTGATATACGTTTTGTTGTATTTTATTATACATTTATTTATATATATGTTTATATGTATGTTCAGATATTAATAAATATAATTTATATGTGAATATGTTTAATTATTTATTTATAAAATTAAATATTTATGTGTGTATATATAAAAAAATATATATATTCTTATATATTTTATTATAAATAATAGTAAGTAATGCAAAATGATAAATTTTCAAAACCATAATATCAATATGAATTTAGGACATAGGAATAAATTCAGTCCCCATGAAAAGGGGCCAAAATACCCCCATAAAAAGCCTAAAATCCTTCGAATGTTAAAAAATAGGGTTACACCAACTAAAAACTCAATTTTTGAGGCCTTCTAGTCCTCTTTTGGCCTTAAAAATGGTAAATCATTTTCACTAAGGGTGTAGAGCTCATCGAAGGCTTCAATTGGATATGTGATAGAGCCCAAACAGACACTCGGATCAAAAGTTATAGCTGATTGAAGTTCAAGTTACATTTTCAACTTATTTTATATCTTTTATTAATTTTTTTATTTTTGTTATCTTTAAATTGATATTAAATGACTATTATTTGGAAAAAATAAGAAAAATAATAATTAAAAATATTTTTTAATTATTTTATAATTTTTTCCACTAAATATATTATATATTAAGCGTGAATGCCAATTTACTTTATCTGAAACATAATTTAAAAAATATAGATTACATTTATATCAATATAAATTTATTAATATATTAATATATTATTTTTAATGAAATATTTTTTTTTTGAAACATACATTTTTTAGATCTTTTATAAAACATTAATGAAGGCGTCTCTTATCCGCACTTTTAAAAAAGCGATGCAACCCCCCCCCCCCTTTATCAGTACTTTTGTAGAATTGTTAAAGACTGCCTTCAACAGCGCTAAAAAAGAATTTTTAAAGACCCCCTTTAACAGAGCTTCTTCTAGCACTGACAAAGAGGGTCTTTAAAAACGTTTTTTTCTTGTTCTATTAAATCCCTAATGCTAGATAAGCCTATTTGTATAGTATTGATAATGATACAATCCTCAAATGAATCATCGATGCATCTTCTATAAGTACCCTTAGTAACCAAATTTCCATCATGAGGAGGTTCCTTGTTTAGTGTGGATTTCATCACATAAAATATTCCTTCATGTAATAGTAATATGCCTTGGTTCTTATATGACTTTTGAAATATTTTCTAATGAGGATATGTTCATTATACAATATAAATTGAAATGATCATGTGGTATCACTTTCTATTTATATAGCAAATGAAATGCATCAAATTAGTACTTTTATCATGATTTTTTGATTTTTGAAGCTAATTTGTTTATTAATATTAAATGTATCCCACTATTTTATTGAAATCTTAAAATCCATAAACTATTGGATATATAATATTAGGTTACCCAAATGTTATAGTGGAAAGGGTCTTTAAAACCTCTCTTAATAGTTACATATATGTTTATGGAACTACTTAAATAGTTTGATATATATGTTTGGATTTCCAACTACATTAACTCGTAGCTCTTTGATTTTTTGAGTGGATCCCAATCTATTGTAAATCTTTAACATGGATTTTCTGAACACTGCCTCTGAAAGTGAACCTATATAGCTCTCATGAATTATTTTCTTCCAATTTTAGATTATTTCATAGACTAATCTTATTTAAACTTCCCAATATAAGGATTAACTGTGAATTATGGGTGGAGCGTAGTCCAAACTGGAGTTCCATTCTAACATTAGTGATGGAAGGAATTTACAACATAATATTTCTTTGAGGTATTTTTTAAAAATATTTATTTTGTTTAAAAATGTAATTTGATTATCATTATCATGCTTGTTAATTTACTATATGATCACTTTTATAAAAATTAATGATTAATAAATAAAAGTCATTAATTGAGTGTTTATTGATTTTATCTATGTATTCCTTTTAAAAAAATTAATCATCTATTCTAAATTTTAACTATGAGTTGTGTACAATTTGTTGACTAATTTAGCTGATGTTGAATCAATTGAGACCCTAGTAAAATTCTTTAGTTATTTGGAAACTCTAATTGCATCAGCTATCTCACTCCTGAATATTTTATCCTATTTGGAACCATACCAATTCTCACATCAGACTATGTCATTATCAATAAATCATCCTAATTCGTCTTTACTCCCTCGGGGGTGAGTGTAACTCAGTATGCTAGATTATATTAAATTATACAAAATGTTGTCTTGTAGGACTTGATACATATTTAAGAGGTAGAATAGATTTTCAAATCATTAAAAAATAAAAATTATTTATTATTTATTATTTATTATAAAATCCCATATATACAATTATTAAAATTAATTAAATTAATATTCAAATATATATATATGTTTCGTATAAATTCTACATGCTTATAATTTCATATTAAAAATTAAATAAAATAAAATTATACTTGAAGGTAAATTTAATGCATTAGATTTTCATCAATAAAATTAAATGTATATCAATACGTTTCATGGTACTTGAAATATTTTTATTTAATTTAAGATAATCCAAAAAGTCACGAATTTTTTAAAAAAATATTCTCACGTCAAATAGAACATAAAATGGGTTTGGATGTGAATTTGGGATAGGGAAGGATGGGTCAGTTTAGCAGAGCATCAGGTGTTCGGAGCACCAAGAGCATGGGTTGTTGGGGTGGTTCCATTTTGGTGGGTAGTGACACCCACTTTCATCCCTTAAAAAGAATTTTTATAAAAACATGCCCAACTAAATCAGACATGAGCCATGCAGGTTCCCCCCTCCTAGTCAATGAGGGTTTTCGTTCAGTTAGAAAGCGGGAGAAAGGCACCATGCACCTTCTTTATGTTTCTTTTTACTTATTTATTTAATTTAGAACAAGCATGTCACATTTTAAAATGGGTGCCCCAAATGCATCACCACCGAGTTTTTTTATAGGTGTTTTAGAAAAGACATTTAAATGATCCAAAGTTAATAATATTTTTGAAAACTATGGTGGAAAAGGCCCTTGCCATATTTTCCCTTATTTGATTGGCAAATATAGGAATTAACTATTTAATATTAATAATATTTTAAAGAATATCAATTAATAATTTATTATTTTATAATAGTTCTTAAAAATTTATTAGTAGTCAATAGTTGTTAATGAATTAGTAGCTAACTAGTATTTAAATACTTATTCATATTAGTAATTACAAGTTAACTAATTAGTTGTTAATTAATTAGTGAATATTAATAATTTTTTATTGCACAATTACTAATCAATATTTAAAATTATTATTTATTTACTTAATCATAAGAATAATGATTAAATTATTAAATTGCTAATTTTTATGTATTTATTATTAAATTATTATAAATTAATTGACTACTTGTTTATAATTAAAATTAATTACTATTAAATGATATTTACTAATAAATATTAATCAACTAATATGATTTACAAATTAATAAAAATAATTTGTAATAAATATTAATTACTAGTTAATATTAATTAGTAATAAATATTTAAAATTATTATTTAGTAACTAATTATTAAAAATAATAATATAACAATTAGTAATTAATTAATTAGTAATTAGGAAATATTTAATTACTTATTAATAATAGTAATTACTAATCAACTAATTAATTATTATATAACTAATAAATATTAATAAATATTAATAATTATTAATAAAAACTACTAATAAATATTTAAAATTATTATATAGTTACAAAATAGTAGTAAAAATAATAATTAAATTATTAAATTTAAAATAATTAATTAATTAATTATTAAATTAGTATTGATTAATTAACTAAATGTTTCAAATTAATATTAATTACTAATAAATATTAATTGAATAGTCTGATTTATTATTTAATAATATTTATTTCTAAATAATAATAAATACTAATTGATATTTATTACAAATAAATATTTAAAATTATTATTTAGTTATGAATTATTAAAAATAATAATATAAATATTAGTTATTAAATAATTAGAAATTATACAATATTTAATTACATATTTATTGTATTAAGAAAAAATTAACTAATTATTTTTTTATTAATTAATAATTATTAAAAAGTAATTAAAATACTAGTGATTTAAAATTATTAATAAGTAAAGTTTAAATTATTAAAATATTAATGATTAATATATTTTTGTTAAATAAAATTATTATTTATAATTAATAATAATTACTAAAAATTATTTAATTTTTTAGTTACTAATTATTAATAATTATTATATATATATATTATTTAGTCATTATCAATATTTTTATTATTAATTATATATTATTTACTTACTAATTAAATAAAACCTATTAATTAATAATTATCAATTAGAAATTAATTAGTTTTTATGAATATTATTAATTAGTAATTAATTATTAATTAATTAATATTGTTTAAAGTATTTTTAATAATAATTTTTTAATTGTTAATATTTAATAGTAAATGTTAATAGTTAGTTATTATTATTATTTATTAGTAACTAATATTTTTAATTAATTAATTACTAATTGTTAAGAATATTATATTATTAATTTTATGTATGAAAGGGAGGAATTGAATCCCACATTGGAAATCTTGAAGAATTTCTAGGGCAAGCCCCCTTATAAAAAGGACCCACAAGAGAGAGTTTCTATCATAAGTCCAAACTACTTTAATGGTAGTAATACTGGATATTAATAAGCAGTTAAATTCTATTGAGATTTTTTGATATATATATATATATATATAAACGAAACAATATAAAAAAATTTAAATATAAAAACATGTATATTTAAAATGTATTTTTTTATTGGAGAAAATGCGGCAAGGGTCGTGCCCCCGTTTGGCCGTGTTTTAAGGTAAAGTTGATAAGGAACCTGTCGCCTTTGGCCCGGAGAAAAACTATCCAAAGATGGATGAGCCTTTGGTGCCTTTTTCCTTGGTTTTCAAAATACTTCGTACCTAGAATCATTTAAACAATTAAAAAAATCCATCACTTCATACCCAGCTTCTCTAATCCATTCTCAATCTTGAGGATGTCCATTATTGGACATATGAAAAATGATTTGTTAACTGAATATGACATTGGGAACGTATCAACTGAAGGAACTAGGTACGTGGAAGAAATGTGAAATTGGTTAATATCAAGATAAAAAAATTCATTTCATATTATTATAAACATGATTAATATATAATGGAATATATTTATTCATTTACATATGATGAATCTTACTTAGGAGCATATTGGACCACTAATGTGCGACAAACTTCATCATAGACACAAATTCATATGAATTAATGTAACTTATGGATACATTTTTTGTGTGACTCTCTAGGCTCTAAACACTACAACAAAATAGTCCTTTTGCAGCGATTGTCTTTATTAGTGCTAGAAAAAAGCACTGATAAAGGATAATGCTTATCAATGCATTTTTAGCATTGATAAAATGCACCCTTTATCAATGCATTTATTTAGCACTAATAAAAGGTACCCTTTAATAGCCCTTTATTTTTAGCACTAATATTGGTCCAGAATAAAATGAAATAATTAAATAAATAAATAATAAAAATAAATTTATTTAAAAATAGAAAAAAATATTAATTAAATAGTTATTGACAAAAATGATTAAATTAATTATTCTAAATATAAATTATAAATACTAAAAAAATTATATATTAAATATATAGATATATGTAATATGAAACTAAAATAAAGAAAAATTAAAAATATGTAAATTAAGAAAAATATTAAACATTTTATTAATTATATATTATTGATAATATTAATAAATAGTATATATTAAATATATAGATATATAGATAAGAAATAATGAGAGTGGATGACGTCGATTGGGTGTGAGACCGGTGGTGGTGCAATTCCTATGCAATTCAATGGCATTTGCTGTTGATTTCCTTTCATTTTGTCTTCAATGGATCTATCAATTGTCAACCAAGATGTTGATACTAGTGATTAGGTTGGAGATAGACTCCATATGGATTTCTTGTGCGCAGATGTCACATCTATGAACCCTAAGATCGTTCCGGCATCTGGTATCGTTGATTAGGTGTCTTTTTCAGCTATGGATATTTTAGTTTCATTAAATGATCGGGTTGGGGATCAATAAAATTTGGATGTCCCTTGCACGAATGTCACATCCTTTAGCTTTAAGGTTGTTTCTACATCTGGTAACATTGATCGGGTGTCATATACTGCTAGGTATGTTATGGTTTCTTCAAATGATCTTTTCCTGCATGAGTCTCTCTGTGTTTCAAATCTTTGGAAAGAGGTTGTCTCTTTTTGTGGAGATTTTATCCATGAGGGATTGCGGTTCCTCGGATTTGATTGAGAAAAAACAACGAATATTAAAAAATGAGTATGGTATATTTATTATCTCCATTGATTGAGCAGTATTGTAAAAGAGGCATAATGTGTGTCAGTTTTCAGTAATTGGCCGATTGATCCTTTCTAAAGGATACAAGCCAATTAATTTGGATAATTTAAAACAGAAGCTAGGATTATTTTGGGGTTTCAATGACTTGAAAATAATTCTTATTGTCAAGGGATATTTTCTTATTATTTTTTAACCTGAATTGCATCATTCTACTACTTGGAAATTTAGTTTCAATAATCTCAATCCATGTGACTTTCAGATTTCATATTGGGAGCTTAATTTCAATCCTTATAATCAAAATCATACTAATACATTGATCTTGGTATGAATTCATGGGCCCAGTTGGGTTCTCTGGCATCTGCAAATCATAAACGACGTTTCTTCATGTATAGGGGCACCTATGAAGCTTGATGATAATACCATTATTACTAAATAGGGGTATTATTCAAGGTTTTTGGTTGATGTTGATCGTATACATCCAAGTACACACAACCCCAATATACTATTATATTGATTAAAGATTTATGTTGAGTTTTAATATGAATTTGTTCCCTCTTTTGCGATTTCTGCAAAGTGGTTGGCCACCAAATTTCAGGATTCAGTCATGTTATTAGGATCCAAACGAATAAGTTTTTTCTACTAAGAATAAAGAAGTTGGGAATTTACAAAAGAAGAATATATGAACTGAGACTTCTTTTAAGATTATAGAAGATAATGTGGACCAGGAGGTGACTTCTCCATTGTTGGGGGGTTTATCTGAAAGGCCTCTGAATCTCCTTGTAAGGGAAGATACCATGGTTGTTAAGGGGTGGAACTCTTGGTTGAGGAGAAAAATATTTTCGGTGACAAGGAGGATTAAAGAGACTCCACTAGATATATTATCAGTGCTTCAAGAAGTAGTATGGATCCCTTAGATATTTTTTGAGTTGGTTTTGACTCTTCTAATAAGTCGTGGTTACCTATGGTTGGAATCTTGATCCATGGAGATCATGTGAAGGAACAAGTGGTATTGGGTATGATTGGAAAATATGAAGAACCAGTTCCTGATATTACTAAACTGAGTCAATCTAATTTTGAAAGGGTTGTTTATAAAGATGTGGATGAGGAACTGGTGCAAGTTCATTCCTTATCTGGCAAAGGATAGAGTAAGATGGAGACAGATGTCTCCACAAAAATTAAGAATGTTTCACATAGAGAATTTCCTTATTTAATATACTCTAAGGGGAATCCTCTCATTCAAAACATTTATCATTCGGATACGGAAGAACAAGAAGGGTCTTGGAAACCAAATAATACATGGAAATGGTATCTTCATCCAAAACGTTATGGCTAATGACATGGTGGATATGATTGGGTTGATGCATGTGGGCATGGCTGATCTTCCAAGACTTCTTCTAAGGAGTTCACTCTAGTCTTGGTCGAAGGACATCAGATTGAAAAACCATTAGTAGAAACATGATACTAGAATTGAGATGGTCATTTATGACTAATGTTGGATTTCTTTTTCTGACTTCTACCTCAGGTCAACGGAACACCCAATAATAATAAAATTATTGTTATTACAGGATATTCTATCCGACATATCTCTCTCATACAATGTTAGAATGATGAACTGTCTACAATGATGCAACCTTGAAATTAAGAAAGATGTTTCAACACCAATTTTATATATTTAATTTGGACTCATGGCTTAGGCCCATGAGACACCATTCGAGCACAATGCAGTGAAATGTGATTTTTTTAATGGTTGTCCGATTGAGGAATGTTGATAGTCTATCTTGATATTTTTTTCCTAAATATCATAATAGTTTGATCTGTTTGGATATTTGGAGCTGTTTGAAGTTCCATATTAGTGAGATTTCATTTTTATCAGAACCATGATGACCCTTGTGCGTTCTTTAGGCTTTTGGCTAAGACACATCCTGTAGTACCCCTATACTCCATGTAGTGCTACCTGGATGTCAATCCATGTTCTGGTGAGGAAATGACTAGGCAGTAGAGCGGGACCACACAATTTTAGGGTCCCCAATATACAGTTCTCCTATTTTAAGGATACTTAAATGTTTCATATCTCATTCATTTGAACTCTAATTTTGGACCACTAGTAGCCTATCCTGAGTGTCTTTAATTGTAGAATGTGATAGTTCCCTCAGAAGTGGCTTTTGAAATATGACATGAGGTGTTCTGAGCGTGATGTTTCATTAGGTATAATTCTATGTTGACAGTGATCAAGCAAGATCATTAGAGAGATCAAATAGAGATAGAACTATACAGTCATATCAGCATATGGGTCCTCTATCCATAGAGATGGTACACCCCTATCACATCAGGGTACAAGTCCTCCATACTCATTTTAAAGATAGAGAAGTTACTCTCATATCTCTCTAGGGCATGGGTCCAATATCCATGAAGATTGTACTCCCCTTTCTTTTCAGGGAGTGGGTCCTCCATTCTCATTCTACAAATTGAGATGGTACTCCCCTTTCACATCAGATCATGGTCCCTCTATCCATAGATATGGTACTCCCCTATTTTACTAGTGAATGGGTCCTCCATAATTGTTCTACAGATAGAGATGGTACTCCCCTATCACAACAAGGTGTAGGTCCTCTATCCATGGAGATTATAATACCCTAATGCATTAGGTAGATGGTCCAACATTATCATTATATAGAGAGAGAAGGTACTCCCCTATCACACCAGGGTGTGCATCCTCTATCCATGGAGATGGTACTTGCCTTTCTTACCAGGGAACGTATCTTCTATTATTTTTGTACAAAATCTAAGAGGAATACCCCTTTCTATAAATTACATCGGCCCTCTACTTATAAATTTCCCCCTAGATTATGTGTCATAGTTATAGGATGTGGTCTAGAATAGATTTGGACTCATGAGGAAGAGGGATGCTTTCCCTATTGAGAATCATTTTTGTGATGTGACCTAAAACCAAGAAAGAGATCTAGTGTTTCCCAAAGAATATAATATCAATGTTTGGTGATTGATTCCCATAGAGTTGTGTGTTCAGGGAAGACACATGTGGTGATGGGCATCATAGATGGACTTTGGAAATGTTGGATACTCTTCTTCTTGGGATGATTTGTGAGATGGATATCCCCTACACCCTCATTTAAGTTTCATTGATTGATTTTGTGGGTATGTGTGTGTGTGTGTTTTTTTATCCCTCTTCAATACCCACTGCTTGTGTTTTCGTTACTCTCCTTCCAGGAGAGGTGAATACTCGGGGGGTATGCGATGTGTTTTTTGTGTCTAGCATATCATGGTTAGATGAGTCTAATATTTTAATATAGGTAGTGAAGACTCAATGAGAAGTTAGTCTTCTCACCATGTTTAGATCCTTGTGTTTGGAAGATTTTACTTTCACTCTCTTTCTGGATTGTGCTATACTCTTTTACCATACCTTTCTCTATCTACTATTTTCCTCTTTAGTTGTATCTCTCACAGATCCCCCATCACCCTTTCAGGATGTTCCACTAGGTATGTATATACTCACCGCTATATGGTCTTTTCCCACACGTGTCATGTCTTATGTTGATGAAAGAGAAGTTGATCATGACATCAAAGGAGCTTAGGGATACAGGGTGCTTGGACTATGTATGATGGTCATAGATTGAGATATAAGAACTAGGCTCTCTCATCAATTTACTCATTTTTAGTTTTTTCAGGTTGAGACATATTTGTATTTGAGAGTGTATTTTTTCCAATTAATTTTATTTTACACTAACATACATTTTTATTATCTATAATTTCATGCATGCCTATTTTTTTATATAGTATTGTTGCGTCTTTTCTCTTTTCCCTCTACACTTTTTCGTTGAGTTGGTTGTGTGTGTGTGTGTACATGTACATATGAAAAGCCCTCCCTTAGTTTATTTGTGGCTTCGGTTCTTTTCTCCACCCTATAGCCTATGGTGGTGGGCCTGGTGGGTTCATTGGATAAATTAATAAATTTATTTAATAAACCTGAACTGAAAAAACTCACAGTTGGAGAATCATATAGGAAATCTGATACCACCATTGAGTTTGTAATGTGGTTTTCCCTAGGTGAAACGTAAAGTTGATTGAAATGGTATGATCATACCCCTCAGTCATTGGTGGTACATTTTAGTGGATTATTTAATTTTTTAAATTAATTAATTTATCCTAGGCACCCACCAATGGCTGCCCTATCCAAACATCCTATGCTGATGAACATTAAGCCATGCCTATGGCAAAATCCACAATCTGGATTCAACCGTTGTGTCATGTTTATGATCTAAAACTCCTTTTATGAGTTATTCAACTTTTACATGAAAGTATTGTGTGCGCAATGAAAAGATATTAAAAAAATTTATAAAATTAATTCCAGGAACATCGGGCCTCCAAATTGTGCACCGTCTCAGCACCAGGCTCTGAAAATATTCTAAAGAATATTCTAAAGTCTTACACGGAAATACTAAAGCCTATACATTATTCCCCCATTAAAATATTGCTATCCCTGAAATGCATAAACTAATAAAAGAGGTGGGGACACTGGTCCTGCACCTAGATCTTCCCTACACTAGGATGTATAGAAATAGGAGAAGTGTAAAAATCCCTCATCACCTCCTCTCACATCAGGATCAGAATCATTGTTCATCCCTAAAAAGGATGACATGATTCCCTTATTTAGAAAATCCATCAGGATAAACTCCAAAAGATATCTAGTCACACAAGATATCTTAGTAGATGTATTCCTACAGATACTCTCTCAAATGCTCGAGATGTGAAGGAGTCAACACCATTGACTAAAGAAATATTCTACCCTCCTACTCCACCAGGGTCAACTGTAGGGAATCTAAATACTCCAAATCTTCTGGCACTAATTGAGATTGTAAAATACTTCTAAGGAAATATACAACAACATTTCCCTTTCCCTGGAGTATAAACTATCCAGATGTCATAGAACTGTAGGAATTCTAACCAGTGACACTGTTTTAGGTTTAGATCTCTCTGAGTGAAGACGTACCTGAGACTCTAGTGGTCTGAGTAAACCACAAAGTGATCTCCCAGAAGGTTGTGTCTCCAAATTCTCAGCATGAGGACTATCACTAATAGATCTAGATATGGAGTCGTGTAGTTCTATTCATGGGGTCTCAACTACCTTGACTTGTATTTGATAATTATCTCTCACTGTATCAAGGTTGATGTCGAGCACACAAGGGTACCAAAAAACAAGAAAAGTGAGTAGACTCATCCAGCCATGAGAAGATAGAAATGGAAAGCACATGTAATAACCTACACATCTTTTCCTCTCAAGGATAGAGAGTTATCCCAACCTAAAAAATCTGCCACACCCACTGGTGGAATCCCAAGAAAAAAGGGTCAAGCAGAAAAACTCCATAGATAATTCCATGACCTACTCTGACACTCAATCGTAGAACCTCACCCTGAACGAAAAACATAGAGGGACTCATTAACCACACATCAATATTATCCACTTTGGGTGGAACTAACACACCCTCATAGTTTTTCTCACTTCCTCAGATTGTGCCTTGATAGGGGAAGAACCCCTCTTCCTCATACATTCAAAGCTACGTCAATCAACAAAGAAAAAGGGTTACACTGATTCCCCACCTCACCCATGATTAAACGTAGATAAAGGAGTTGAAAGAAAATATTACCTTTCAGAGTGTCTGAAAATTTATACTGAAGATGGTATAAGAGACATAGAGCATACCCTGTATTATCTTTTGTGATGTGGGATCATATACATCCAAATCCTGTAGCTATTCACAGCTTCGGAAGCCAACCCCCTAATCCTGACGTGGGCCTCTTTTTGGTGGTGGAAGGATCTCATAGCGATGTCCATCACCCATTTATCCTCTTGCTCCTTTGTCAGCTCTGCCTCTCGGGGGACCACCATGTCCACACCTAAGAGATCATTGATCATGGTGTTGTCTCTTCCATAGTGGTTCATCAGCTATCTTCCTACACTAATTAGCACGTTGGGTCTGGAATTTTTGTGCCATGTGACCTCACCCATCACGATCATAACACCAACCATACCTATGCTTCCCTGGTACTCTAATATGTCCTAACACTATAAGACTAAATGCTTGAGACTGCTCACAAAAGGGTTTCCTATGCTGATATCCCATTGAATGGCTCCTACTAGCTACTACAGATGACTCAACTTTTGGACACCCACTTCCAGCTCCAACTACTGGGAATCCCTCTAAGAGAAATCTATCTATCACCATTTTCTACTCTAGCACCTAGGTATAGGTGTGGATGCAATAGGGAACAACTTTGTCTCAGGTATCTCTATAGAGACCCTGCTCAAACTTCACTGATTGGAAGAAGTTATCCCAAATCATGTCAATAGAGTACTATGTAAGGTCTTTGAACCTTTTCGTATAATCAGCATCCATCATCCCTCCCCGCTGCAACTCCAGAAGCACCTTGATCAGAACTAAGCGCAAGTAGGAGGGGTATTACTCCTCCTGAAACAACTGTTGGAAGTAAGACCATGAGAGTGCCGAATCATCCTGAATCTCCATAACAAGGCTCTACCAACACCCATCTTCTCTATGGAAAACATTGGATTCCAATAAAACCATTTGATCTAACGATATTTGGATTAGACTGAATACATAGAGCACTGACTTAAGAAAATTCATTGCTTCGTGATGATGTGGCCCGCCATAAAACATCAACGGCCTCTGGTGCTAGAACATACAATGTGTGATAATCCAACACTCATCCATAGGTTTATTTTCTAGGATGATATAAAACTCAATAGGTAGGGGTCTAAAACCTGACCACCTGGATAAAGGGGGAGGAAGATGGACCCGGAATTGGGGCCTCATCGCTCATCTGATCGTCATCCCAAACTAGAGCTGGTATCCAGGTTGTCTATCATTATGGAGGTATCTTGAAAGTGTATGAGATGTAACGCAGTCCTTTGAGCATATATGTACATAAAAATGGGGATGTGACTCAATAAGAACAATAAAATACTCAATCCTATATAATTCATGTACCATTAATCTTTGCAGTAAATGTCTCGGCATGATGAGTCGACCAGAAGGTAATCCAGGTCCTGGTGAATGGATACGTCTGCCGCCACGCCATCACTAGACTCCCTAGTCTGAGATCCTCACTTGAGACACTTTGAAAATATTTCCTTAAGCCCAACCAATCCTCTTAATGGGAAATTTCAAACAACGTCTCAAGGAATGAACTTACTCTGATACCAATTTTTCTTGACCTAACCCATATCGGTGCTTGAGCCGTAACTACCCCAAGCCAACCACCATAGGCTAGGGGTGATGGCAAGTGCTGAAGGAAAAAACTAAACTCGAGGAGTCCTTTTCCTAAGTACCTATATTCACTCACATATCCAACTCAATGAAAAAGTATAAAAGGAAACAAGAAAATATGGAACACCGGTAGATAAAACAACTATGCATGAGTGAACCTCTAGAGGGTAGAAAAATAGGGTAGTGTGAACTAAAAGTTAAGGGAAAAAAAACACGCTACCAAAAATATGTCATGACCTGGAAAAACTAGAAATGAGTAAAAAACTAAGAGATACCCACTCCTGTATCCCAAACTAACACCACCGTACGTGGTCCCAGATCAATGTATCCATAAGCTCCTCTAAAGTCATGATCAACCTATCTTTCATCTTCATAAGACACGACACATACAGAAAAATCCCATGAAAGGGTGAGTATATGCATACACAGTATACCGCCTTGAATGGTTTAAGTGGGGTGAGAGAGTGAGAGATACAACTGAAGAGGAAATTATTAGACAGAATAAGGTGTAGTAAAATAGTATATCTCAACCCAATAAGAGAGTGAAAGTAAACTCATCTGAATACAAGGATCTCTACACTATGAGAATATGAACATATCGTCGATTCTTCACAACCTATATCAGGAGCGTATACTCATCTAACCACAAGAATCTAGACACCGAAAGCATGTGGCATACCTCGCACGTGCTCACCTCACCAAGAAGGAGAGTAACCAAAACCCAAGGAGTGGGTATCGAAGAAGGATATATATTTATACTCAGTCAAAGAAACCACAATGAGTGAGTATGGGATACCAATCTCATAGTTCAGCCCAATAAGAAGAGTATACAATAGTTCCAAAGTCCATATATGATTCCCATCACCTCATACGTCTACCCTAAACACACAAGTCTAAGTGACTCAATCACCACACCTTTATATTATTCGATTTGGGTGGAACTCACTTTCCCTCCTAGTTTTTCTCAAAACACAAAATTGTATCTCAATGGGGGAAAACCCATTTTTATCATGCATCTGAATCTATGTTGAACGACAGTGACACAGTGTTATAACGACTCCACATCACCCCATCTTAAACCGTGAGAAAGGAGATGAAAAATAAGAGTACCTCACAAAGTGTCTGACAATTTATATTGAATATGGTAGAGGAGACAAAGAGAATACCATTTATCATCTTCGGAACAATGGGATCATAGACATCCAAACCCTATATTTATCCAAAACACTGTCTGCTAGCTCCCTAAGCCTGACGTGGGCTGCTTTGTGGTGGTTGAAGGATCTTGTAATGATGTCCACTTCCGATAGATCCTCTTGATCCTTTTCTATAATTGCCTCCCTATGAACCACCATGTTCACACATGAGATATCCTTGGTCATGGTGTTATCTCTACCACGGTGGTTCATAAGCTATCTTATTTTACTTATAATCATATCGGGCTAGACAGTTTCAAGACATGTGACCTCACCCAAGACATGCATAGCACTAACCCTCCCAAAGAAAACATGGTGCTCTAGATTTTCCTTGCATTATACGAACATGTGCCTGAGCCTACTCATGAAAGGGTTTCATGTGACGAGATCCCACTGACTAGTTTCTTCTAGTTACTGCAGACCACTCAGATTTGGGATTCCCACTACAAAATCCAACTATCGGGCATCCCTCTGATAGAAATCTATCTATATATAGTTCCTTCCCAAGAACATTAACATAGGTGCGGATTCACTTGGGCACAACTCTACCTAGGATCTGACTGTGGTGGATTTGATAGCCATAAATTTGTGTATATTTATTTAGAATTTCAATAAATTAATTTCAATAATTTTTATATGATCATACTCATATTTTCATTTTTTAATTAATTTTTTGGTAATTTATATTTTTTAAATTCATTTCTAGAAAATAAATTTAAGGAATAAATTTTAAATTTTTTATCATGTCATAATTTATCTAAGTGTTTATTGTGTGTTTATATAAATATTTGGTCCAACATAGGAGAGCTCACAACCATGGGTGAAACCCACATGGCCACCCCATGAGTTGTAACTAGACATATATCCCACAAGGAGGGATATCCACATGTGGTTGGAGGATTGCATAGGTCATGCCTGGAATGTGCTTGGGAATAAAATTGCCACAAGGTATAGAAGAAAGGTATATGTGGTATCGTATGGAAGGCTTCACCGATGTGAGGAAACACACAATGAAATTAGTGGTCCTCTGACACTAATCTAGATTGTTGCCAATAAATTGGAACGACTTTTAATATATAATGGAGCTCAAGCACTAATTATTTCGATGTGGGAGGTTTGATTTACCCAGGTACTATAAAAATTATAAAAAAATAGTCATTTCAATATGGATCATGTATCATTATTCTCAGACATGCTTGCTACATCATGTCCATTAATGCTACACCGAAAACCACCATGGATGTCATTGGGGAGCTCATGTCCCCACTAGATATTTGATAATCAATGTGTTGTAGCCATTGCTATGAGGCATAGTGACACTTGGAGCTAGAATCGAAGGAGAAGGGTTGAACCATGGTATCCTTGTTTTTTCATAGACATTTTAGATCAAATAATTCTAAATTAAGATTTTCGTCGTCATCCTTTTAACACCACGAGTTTTTATGAATTATTTTTTTGAATAAATTAAAATTCCTTGACGGATTGTGTTACACACTACACCAAGTTAAACTTACTTTATACATGACTTCAAGTTAATATTGAACTAAATTCAACATTGTTTTATCTTTCATTACAATCAATACCATGATTGGTTTGTGTTACACACAATTCTGATATTAGCTTGCGCTATCGCAACACCGAGTTTAAACAAAACATGACATACTATTACTATGATAGTTATCAACTCATTGTTGGTATAGAGGATTTGAATATGACTGACTAAATTATGAAAATATATTTTAAACATATTTTTATAATTAATTCTTTGGTGACCAATTAATTATAAATGAAAATAAATGACTTCTGAAAATAAAATGAAATCTTTTCCCAAAAAAACAATTTTTATGCACACAAGTGTGTTTTATATCATTAAATTAACCAAATAACTTTTGGTTAATAATTTTAATTAAATTTATATATTATATATTCAATAAAAGTTTTAACATTCATATTATATGTTTTATTTATAATATATAAGAATAAATCCATTTTTATGCTTAAAATTGTATTTTTTTTTCAAAAAAGATGATTTTTCAACTTTTGTTGGAACACTCAATTTTAAAATGATGTTTAAAAAATTTAGAAAACTAATGTGATAAAATAAAATTAATTTTAAAATCATAATAACAACATTATCTTTGGATGAATTTTTCATATTTTTCTGAGAAGTTTCATTTTTTGTTGAATAGTAAAAAAGACTAAACTTTAATTAAAAACTACATTTTCTCTAAATTTGTTTATATGTTAAATTATATTTTAAATTATTTTTAAAGTATAATTATATAATTTAAAAACATTTTAATCAAAATTAGGTCATTTTAATCAATTTCCCATTGAAATTGGATACGAAAACAATTCAAACTTTTGAACATTTCCCTTTAAAAACATAGTTTCTCGTCGCGTCCTTGGGATTAATTTTAAATTATTATTTTTCCAATTCTATGAATAGAATATAAAAAATTTATTATATAATTTTAATCATAATAATTTATAATTTATAATAATTTTAATCTAATTTTTGACAAAGTGATTAGTGAAAATAGATAAAATTAATTACAACGACTAAGAGAAAAACAAGTTTACCGTGGGACTCAAATTTTAACATAAGGAAAAACATGACCTAGAAACTTATCAAAAACCCAAAATATGGATAATTTTAGACCTTAACCTACTAAATATCTTTTTTGGTGCATTATTTAACCCTTTTTAGGGAAAAATGTGGGTAAACCTAACTTCTTTTCAAAAATGCCAAGTGCGTCCCCTCCCTCACTTATAAAAGGTCACCCCCTCTCCCCTTCTCTTCACACCTTAGAAACCAATTGGTTCAGAAAATACATGCCCAAATAACTTCTAAAAATCCCTCAAATAATCCTATAATCCTTAATTTTGGCATAAATACCCCCAAGCAATGCCTTTGGTGAAAACCAAAAGGAATTACATAAAAAAGAGGTAACGTTCATCAACATGTGGTTTGTTTTACTTATTTCTCCAACCCATTAAATTATTTTTATATCATTATTATATAATAATCTCATTATATTCCATATAATGAGATTTTTTATGGAAATTTTATGACTTGAAACTACACAAACTTCCAACAAATGGGATACGAAATAATCATTCGTGTGTACAGTGGACTGCCGCCTCCCGAATCGATGTCATTCCATTTTCCGTTAGAACATTTTCAAGGTTGGTCATAAAGATAGAAATAATATTTATATATTATATTTATTATATTTAAGATTTTATTATGATTCGTTAATTTTTTAAATCACACAAAACTTTATACTTTCCATTTTGTGGGAATATGATAACGTTGTTCGTGTGTATGGTGAACAACTTTTTCATGAAGCGATGTGAATCATTCAGGATTTAAATGGTATGTATTATATATGTGTTTAATAAAAATATATGATATATATGAAATATTAATATTACCATAATGATAAAATATATGTATATATCGTTTAATTTTCTTTTTTCAATACACAAGAAAATGGAAATAACATTAATACGTACATACGGCCTACCGTATCCTTGAACGATGTATTTCATTTCCTATCACTAAATATTATGGATTAATATAAATAATATATAAATAATATATATGATATTTATTTCAGGATTTAAATTATTTATGTGATGAAACCATGATTTAATTAAGCGTACAAAAATATCTAGTCAAAACATACATGAAAAACAAAAAGGTTATTACCAGAAATGTAACTTTAACAAGGAATTGTTAATAAACATATATTATAAAGTCTTAAGAAAATAATATATGGTATTATATATATAAATATGGTTCTATTATAGATTTTTAGTAATATTATATTTATTATATAGGATTTTTGAATGAGTGCGATGGAAGTTAAGACTGAAGTTAAGGGAATTTTGTATCACTTTTTACTTCCATAAGACACATGTCATATTAACCGCCTATTTATTTTATGTGATGTATATATTTCACAAGAATTTATGTTTTGGTAATTATACTGAAAACTATTTTGGTTTAAATATATATTTTAGGATCTATAATTCATGGGGTTTAGGGTTCAAAAGTTAACAAATCGGTAAGGGAATTTCATCTCACTTTTTACTTTCATGAGACACATGCCATATTCACCACCGATTTCTTTTGTTTGGTGTATATACTACACAATGAAATGATATATCATGAATATAACTCAATTAATGATAATTAAATTTTCATCTTATGTTACAATTTCATAAGGATTATAATACAAAAGTTACTCAAGTGATAAGTGATTTTTGCCTCAATTTGCCTTCTTTGAGACGTACATTTCTTTATGCACCTATATTCTTTCACAAGGTGAATATATAACCCATTTAAAATGTAATATCATGAAATAATTTATCCTCATGATATTTTAAGTTCAATTTTTTTATTCTATCATGGGTATTATGATTCAAGGTTACCAAATTTTTTATGATTTTATGTTACACACTCATCATTTATCAGGATTGTTGTGATCAACTACCCAATGTTGAAATATTATGATCTACCTCTCAAGAAACTCATGAATTTTCTTATAATATGTTTATTAATGCTAATTTCAAGTAATATTACCCTTTTTACATAATTTGTTACTTAATATAATTAATAAAATGTTTTTAATAAAACCCATCATTATTTATCTCTTTATTTAGAAATTTATATTCTTCCAAAACCAGGATTTTTAAAATTAATTTCAATTATTTTAGATGATATTTTCTTATCAATTTCAAATAAAAGGATTTAAATGATTCTTTAATTTATTTTTATAGATTCCTTTATAAGTTTTCAGGGTTATTTTCAAAGAAAACGTTTTTCAAACAAGTTTTATATTTTAAAAAGAGTTTTCAAAACAAAAAGGATATTTTCCTCAATAAATTTTGAAAATAATAATTCAGAATTGATTTAAATATATGATAACATATATTGGTGTTTCTCTTGCATTACTATAGATATTATCCAAGGTAACATTTTACATTCCTTCCCTTAATGGTTTATGTTTTTATGGCATGATGTTTATGAAACTTCTTTCTCTTCCATGGGTTATATGGTTATGAAACATATTTCTCTTCCATTAGTTTTTTGATCATGAAACCTATTTCTATTGCACATGTGATATTCTTATGAATCCCATTTATATTCCCTGGTCTATAGGATTATGAAACCCATTTCTCTTATATGGGTTATATTATTATAAAACACACTTATTTTAATAGGTTATTCTATGATGAAATGATTATAAAGCCTATTTATTTTCCACAGGTTAAGATATGTTGATGTTTTTATGATAACCATTTCATTGCATGGGTTATGATATGTTGAATTTTTATGAGCATTTTTCACACATATGTATGATTTCATTATATGATTGGTGGGACCTATATCATCATTCAATGAATTGGGTAAATATTTATATCACATGATATAGACATGGATATAATGGGGTGTGAACCTGGTTCAAGAAGGTACTTTGTTTGCTATGATGGTCTTGAGAGTAAATCTTGACTACTAAGATGGTTTGTGGAGTGAAATTATTCCACTATGATATCCTTGGTAATGAACATTGATTATTATTAAGTTATGCATTAACCAGATTAAATGTTCACCATGTTAAGCATCAACCTGTCATTAATGTCTATAATGATAGGCATGGACCTGGTTGCATGTACATAGGTTAATGCAAGGGCCTAATTTCATGTGGTTAACCTAATGAGAGAACTTATTTCTATTTATACATGTTCACAATGTTATAATATAACGTTCATGTCACAAATATATGTCTTATACCTAAGTTACGCTCTCATGGATCATATTATTGATTATATTAGGATTCATAACTTATGATCAAAAAATGTTTATTCAAGGACTCAGGCTTATAATCATTGATATGCAGGGTATAGTTTTCAAATGTTATGTCCATCATCTCATAACCTTATATTAATGTTATGCATACTTATCTCCTTTTTTTACCCGTAATGACTATATGAGATCACCATTTTTTATGTTTCCTTTCCCCATGTTTTGAAGAAATGTTTTATGTATGAGTACTAAAGGGGAATAACTTTAAGGAAAATATTGAAGATATTTCACCAAGATAGAAATTTATGTTTCCATGTTTCCAAATACTCAAAACTATTATGGTCCTCATGCGTTTTTTTATATAATGTAATGAATGTTCATATAAAAAGATGTAATATCTAGGTATGCCAAGCCCTAGGTCACTATAGTTGGTATCAAAGAAATGGTTTAGTTAACATTTGGAAACCACGATGTGAAAAATTTAGTGAGATCCGTAGGTATATCTATAAGGATGTCTCTAAGGATAATTTTAAGGGTGATTCAAAGTATAAGAAAATGTCCTGGAATTTTTCTAAACGATAGAGAGAGTGGTTTCCTAGAAATGAGTCATTTCCTAGATTCTATAAGTGGATTTGGTTCCATTATAGATATACCTCAGGGTAACAACCACCAAAAAACGGTATTGTGCATTAATTAGTCGAGAATTGGTCTATGATAATGGGCCTTGTTGTACACCCGGTTTGACACTACTGTGGGATATTATTTATAAATTCACAAACACTTTAAAAACCATCATAGATGAATTATATAGATGATGACAATGATTTACCCAAGATAAACCTAAGGTGACATAGATTAAAGAAGGTGTCATGATTTAGACATCCTATAAGTGAATTATAATGATTATGTGGTTTTCCACTATGATTAACGTTTCTCACACTATGATTTTAATATTACTAAATGGTGGGAACTAGAAGTAACTGGGTTAACATTGAATATTAAAGATGATTTTCTGATGAGAAACAAATTTAACTATGAATGGAGTAAAGTATTTTGTTTTTTTTCACTACTAGAAACTGTAATATCTCGACCTTTTATGGATATTTCTCCAACTTGGTCATGGTACTATTTTTCCTTGTGTTGAGTAATTTTCATTTTGGTTTTACTTTGGGGGGTTTTTACGTGAAAATTTGAGAAAATGGATGAAAGAGGTTTATGAACAGTTGGCGCACGGTGAGGGAAAACTGTTTTCCCTAACCGAGAAAACCATGGAACCTTCGACAAAGAGGAATTTCATGATTGGCGTAAGGTTTTTGAAACTATGAACCCTATTAAGAGTAACCATGAACCACTATAAAATAGACACATAGTTTTAGTGCACAGTTAGGGAAAACATTGTTCCCCTTCCTAGAACACCGTGATTGACTTTTAAAGTTACCCAAAAATTAGCTTTTTAATCACCTGAACCCCCGAATCTCACCCTATTTGACACAAACTCATACCAACTCGATTTATCTCAATTTCAAAGCCTAACATAATAATTCTAAGTCTTATAGGCATCTATTATTAGTGTTTCAAATCTTAGGATAATGATTTACACCCCTCTTTATAAGAGAATCATATCCTTCTTGGTTTCATGTTCTTCCTTCCTCCCTTCTCCTCTTCTTTTGGTGGTTTCCCTTACTGTTTTGGGATATATCTAGATCTAGTATTATAGATCTATATCTAAGATTATATATCTAGATCTATATTAGAGAGATGGTGATTTTCTTGATCTTGACTTAGGTTTTAGATCTGGATCTCATTCTACGTCATTGTGCTGCTCAATTTTAGGGTATTTTTTTGTGCAATCTCTCATCAACAAATTGAGGTAGGTGGTCTACATTTAAAATCACAAAGTTTGTATTTGAATTAGATGAATGTAATTTTATAATTTCAAATAGATATTTAGAATTTTTTTACTTGATTGAATTAATTAATTTTATAAATTAATTAATTGAGGAGATGTGAAATTGGGGATTTGGGGATTATAGATTGAGATAATTAATTGTACACATTATTATGAGGTGTTTAGTTTGATGATTTGAGATAATTATTTGATGAATTAATTATAATATATTGTGATTTTAGGATAATATAATTAATTATGGAATTAATTATGGTATTTAGAGTTGTGGATATTGATTAATTAATATATGAATTAATTAATGGAATTGACGTGATTAATTAATTAGGGAATTAATTAAGGGGGTTTATGTGATAAAAAATTGAAAAATTAGTAATATAATTAATGTAGATAATTAATTATTTAATTAATAATGCGTTATTAATTGTAACATGGTCATTTAGTTTTGAAATAAAGAATGGGAACATGGTCATTATAATAAGTAAGGTATGAATGGTAACATGGTCTTTAGTTATGAAATAACAAATGAGAACACAGTCATCGTAATGTGTGAGGTATTAATTTTTACACAATAATTTAGTTGTAAAATAAAGAATGGTAACATGGTCATTACAATGTGTAAAGTAGGATTGGAAACATGGTTATTTATTTGTGAATTATAGAATGGGAACATTGTCATTATATTGTGTGATGTATGAATAGTGACATGCACATTAAATTATGAATTAAAAAATGGTAACAAATTCATTCTGAGATCTGATATCCCTCAAATATACTTCGGGCATCGGCATGGGCCAAATTAGGGATTGAGGTACAGGTGTCTATGGGTACCTAGGGGGTTTATGTGGTTAAATAAAGATTACTTGATAATGTGATAATTATTTACTTATGTATTGTAATTAATCCATTATAAAAATACAGACACTTTATTTTTATTGGATATTATTGTAGACACTGTCGGTGGTGGCCAACTTTGTTTTATTCACACCCTATTCAGGATACTTGATCAGTACCCAAATAGACTTAATGTTTTCCAGACAGGTTAATAGCAAAGGCCCTATGTTAGAAGGATGATTTGGGATGGATCATGGATGAGGGAACTTGTTGTGGTTCAGGAATCACTTTAGAGTCATTATTATAATTATTTTGGGTTTCATTTTAGACACTTGACACCTACAATAGCATTGAATAACTATTGTTTCTCTTTTTATGTTGTATTTCCAGTTTTATTGGAATCCTTATGGTTATGATTATATATCTAGTAATTATTTATTTCATTTATTCTAGTTTTTTACTCTAAAAAAAGAGTGTAGTCTCCCCATGATTTATATTATACCCTCGATGTTAGTCAACAGACTCTTGCATATGGGGAGGCATGAATGAGGTCATGTTGCTGACCGGCTCAGGGCACCGGTGTGTGGCACCCAGGTCAGGACATTACAATGTGGTATCAAAGGAGATTTATTTTCTGTTATTTTGTCTTAATATTTTTGAAAGGTATATAAGAGACTTGGAAGATTAAAGGATTGTTCATGAGCTCATCCATTAGAGTATCTATCCCATGTATGGCGGAGAACCCAAGTACACATGGTGGGAATTATTGTTGTTGTTGCTATTTGTTGTTATTGTTGAATATTATTTCATCTTTATTGATTCACATTTGATGTGATGTGATTATTGTTTATAATATTTTTTGATATTTAATGCATGGCCTAGTATGGCATGAAAGTTTAGTTTTCCTGCATCATTTTTGGAACTGAGGATTTTATTGTGGCATGCATCATTTTAGGCATGCATGGGAAAATGGGATATCGGTCAGTTGTTGAACATGGACTATTTTTACTCAGTTGGTAAATTGAAATGAAAAAGGTTCCTAGGGTGAAATTAATAACTTTAAAATGATGAAAGATGAGAATAATTGGGTTTCTAAATGAGAAACATGAATAATTAGAATGGTTTTCCCTTCGTGAACCATAACCTAGGTGTAGGATGGTTAAGGGTAGTGATAGTTCCACATTTTTGACTATGTGGTATGGTTGGGGGAAATTACTTCTTGTGTCTTGTTGTGTTTTCCCTATTATATAAACTTGTTTATGTTGTGAATTTTTTCTTAAGGTGTGTGATTGAAATTTTAGAGATATTCCTCAACAATAATGCTTGTTGAGAGAAATACATGAGGTCAGGGCTGTAGA
The DNA here is from genome assembly GCA_963277665.1 of Viscum album. Taxonomy (NCBI): domain Eukaryota; kingdom Viridiplantae; phylum Streptophyta; class Magnoliopsida; order Santalales; family Viscaceae; genus Viscum; species Viscum album. Next base: position 1,357,768,898 of record OY728162.1, on the reverse strand, counting down.
ATCTCCAATAGTAGTGGGGGAAGAGAAACCAATGTTGTTGGGTGGGGAAAAAGGAGAGTATTTCTTAGATATGTTTTCTCGGTTAATGTAATTAATTGGAAGATTCTTAGGGTGGGTTATGAATAGTATGTATGAATTGGTGAGGGAGTTATATTTGCAGCACCCTCTGATTTTTACTTGACAGGGTGGAACTGAGGGAGATGAGTTCTTGGTTGAGTCCATCAAGAATATAATTGACCATTTAGAGACTCCTGTGGAAGGGATGGTCATGTTGACTACTTATATTCCACAAGGATCAGAGAAGTGTTGGTGGGAGATTCAGGTGCAGACTGAACAGAATGATAGTATGTTTTAGAAGGACTTTTCGGGAAGGTTCTTGGAGAAAGTCTATCCAGATATGATGTGGTATGGGAGAGAAACTGACTTCATAAGGATGATGTAGGGGAGTATGCTTGTGATGGAATATGCAAATGTTTTATAGATTTGCAATGATTTTCTCCAGCATTGGTAGGGTATTAGATGGCTAGAGTGATGTGTTTTAAGGACGGGATTAACTATAAGATTAAGTCCCAAGTTAACCTTTTTTTGTTAAAGATGTTTTTTGAGGTGGTGGATTAGACTCTCATCTATTAGGTGAACCTGAAAGAGGATTATAGAGTAGGAATGGTGTCTCAATTTAGACAATCAAGTGGTATGACTTCTGAGAGCAGGAAGCATTACTACAACAATGTTAGTTAGGGTAGTGGGAAGTAGGGTTCCTAGACAGAGGAATAAATTTATTAGGACCTTACTCGAGCAATCTTTCACTGGGGTGTTAGGTTGGGATACTTCCAGAGATAATTCCCCTGACCACCAGTAGAGTTCCAGTATGGATATATTATGGGACATCTACATAATTTCTACAGGACCCAATGACAGATGAGTAGTGATACAGAAGCTAGGAAAAACTGGGGTGTGATAAGGGGGTCTTCCTTACCATATAAATCTGGTAGCTATAATTATACTATATGGATTTTTATAGGTAATGGATATGGAGCTTTTGGGAAAGAGTGACTGTATCAGCAAAGTGTTCTGGATGAGGGGAGTCAAAATGCATCACATGGAAGAGGGGAAGAATAGTTACATACAATACAACCTATACTTGTGGATAGTGAGGTATAACTGTCAACATCGTGATATACTATTCTTGTAGTTTCTACGTTATCTAGTGCCTTATTTGATATTGGTTCCTCTCACTCCTTTATTTTCTTCACAACTCGTGAATGGTTTGAGCATGGTTGTGGAGTGTTCGAGTGTGGTGTTGATGATAGACACAACTCTGGGAGTATGGTTGAGATACATTTTCATGTGAAAGGGGTGTTCTCTTGAGGTTGGAGAGTATCATTTTCAATGTAATCTCTACATCATAGGCACGTCAGAATTCTACCTAATTTTGGGTATGTACTATTTAGTAGCATACTGATCCCATATTGACTCTTACCATATGAGAGTGACCTTTATGTCTCTAAAGGGTGACTAGTATATTCATCAAGGAGAGTGATATATCCAAGAAGGCCAAGTAGGGCCAATTACTCAACAACTCACAGAGATAATAGATCAGGTTACTTGTCTATTTCAACATGATAGAGGTGTAAAGTAAGATGAATTTCCACCTATAGTGGACAAGTTTTAGAATGTTTTTTTTTGAATATTTCTTAGGGATTTCACCTCAAATTGATATGGAGCTTACTATTGAGCTCATTTATGGTTCTGAGTTGGGTTCTATTCCTCCATATAGAATGGCACTGATAGAACTTAAATAGATCAAAGACTAGTTGGATGATTTGGAGGATAATGGATTTATTCAACTAAGTATGTCACTTTAGAGTTCACGTGTATTTCTTTAAAAGAAGGATGATGATATTTCATGCTTATGTGTTGATTACCGGATGTCGAACTGGATGACATTGATGAACTGAAATCCTCTTATACACATCAATGGTCTTTTTGACTAGTTTATAGGAGCTTCTATCTTTTCCAATATAGATTTAAGATCGGGGTATCATCAGTTGAGAGTTAAGAATTTTGATATACTATGGACTGCTTTGAGAATCAGTTATGACCATTATGAGTTTATTGTAATTACATTTGGGATTATGAACACACTAGAAGTGTTTATGGACTTGATGAACATGATATTTCATCTTTAACTAGATCTGTTTTTTGTGTGTATGTGGATGACATCTTGGTGTACTCCAAGACTCATGATGATCATGTCCAACATCTTGAAATCATCCTAAGTACACTAAGATAAAATCATCTATACACCAAACTATCTAATTGTTAGTTTTTTATTGACTAGTCACACTTCTGGGGTCACAAGATCTCGAAGGAAGGTGTGTCAGTGGACCCGGATAATGTTTAGGTTATGGTTTCTTAGGAGAATCCCAAGAATTACATTATAAACCTAGATTCTTGGGGTTAGCTGGGTATTATCGAAGATTCATCCAGGAATTATCCCAATTGGAAATTCCTCTTTTGGTCTTGAAAAAAAGGGGATAAAGTTTGAATGGTCAAAATCTAGTAAGAACAATTTCTAGAAGCCGAAGAAGAATTTGACCTCAACACCAATCTTGATCCAACCTGAGTTGGGTGAGGGGTATATGGTTTATTATGATGCTTCTCAGATTGAACATGGAGTTGTGTTGATGTAATGATATCAAGTTCTAGTGTATGGGTCTCAGAAGTTGAGAGAGCATGAACTGAACTACCCTAGGCATGACCTCAAGTTGGATATAGTGGTTTATGATTTAAAGTGTTGGAAAATTATCTATTGGGAAAAATGATTATTGTGTGTACAAACCATAATATCTTGAATTATATTTTTCCACAGGGGGATTTGAATATTTGGCATCAGAAATAGGTTGAGTATATATAGTCATCTGATTTGAAGATTGAATATACACTTGGTAAGGGAAATGGTGTTGTTGATGCATTGAGTATGACAACTCAAACTCAGAAGGTAAAAGATTCTAGTGGTGAGTGGAAGATGATGACTTTTCTAGATGATATGAACATTGTATTTTATGATTCAGGAGTAGATGACTTTGGTATTAGTTCTAGTTGATTCTACACTTTTGAGATGAATCGAGGATAGGTAGTATGAGGATCTGAAATTTTTGACCTTGAGGGAAATCCATGAATGTGGGGGTCACCTTCTAATTGGAGTATAGATAGGGATACGATCATATATGCAATTAATTATGTTTTATTTCATATGATTATGTAGGAGGAGCTAATGCGGGATTTCTGTGCCTTAAAGTGGGCGACACATCCAAGTGTGATTAAAATGTATCATGACCTATGATGATAGTTTTGGTGATCCAACAATAAAAAGAAGAAAATAGGGTTCGTGAAACGATGCTACACTTTTCAGTATGTGATGGTCGAGAATCAATGATCGGGTTGTTTATTGTAGTCGTTTCCCATTACAAAATAGATGTGGGATTATATTAATATGGACTTTCTGGTGGGTCTCTAGAGGATGCGTCAGAAGAATGATGTTATTTGGGTTGTTGTGGACAGACTAAAAAAGGTATCACATTTCATACCTATATAGGAGACATTCTCAGTATAATGGTGGGGAGATTTTTATTTTTAAGAGATAGTCTATCTATAAGTGGTTCCATATACTACTATTTCAGACCATGATTCATGATTTACATTTCTCTTATAGAAAGGGTTACATAATTCACAAAGTACATAGATTTTTTGGGTACAAACCTCCACCCACAAGAATATGAGAAATTAGAGTGTACTATTCAGGTGCTTCAGGATATGTTGTGAGTTTATGTTCTTAACTTAGAAGGATCTTGGGAGAAAAACCTTTCTTTGGTAGAGTTTTACTATAACAAAAGTTATTAATAAACAATATAGATTGCAATATAAAATAAAAATTATGGTATTCCATGCCGATATCCTCTATACTGGATGAGGGTGGATGACTCAGAATTTTTAGGCACGGGTCTCTTGAAGGAGACGTTCGATATGTTCAGCTGATTCAGAAACATATGGTTACAGCTCATAGTAGACAGAAGTCATATGCCGGTAGACATTGATGACCCCTAGAGTTTAAATAGAGTAATTATTTATTTATTTGGGTGTCACTTATGTTGGTTCATCATTTTATATAGAGATAGTGCATGTTGGCACCCAGGTTCATTAGACCATTTGTGGTTGGGGAGAGAATTGGGATGGTGGCATACTAATTGGATATTCTATAGAAATAATGTGTTATGCATGATGTTTTCCATGTGTCACAACTTGGGATTCATCAACCTGTCCCTTATATTGTGATCTATGGGGATGGTGTTGATATGGAAATAGATTCATTTTTTAAGGACCATCTTATACATTTGTTGGATTGCAGTGAAGATATGTTTTAGGTAATACCATGTGAATAGTTTCTATACTATGGAAACATGGAGGTGTGTAGGAGGAGACCCGAGAAAGGGAAGTAGATATACAGGCTCTTTGGTCCAATCCTTTTGACTCAAAATCTAAGAGATACTTGGGAGTTCATCTCAAGGATGTGTTGTTATAAGGTGGGGAGATTGTAAGATCCCAACCTTTTATGGAGATGTATCAAGCTTGGTTATAGGTGATCTTTTTCCTTGTGTTGATTACATTTCATTTGGGTTTTAATTTTGGGTGAATTAGGTAAAAATTTGAGAAACCTAATGAAATATGATTGTGCATGGTTGGTTCATGGTTAGGGAAAACCGTGTGCCTCATCCCAGCAAACCCTACAACAATGGACATAAGGGAATTGCATAGTTGGTGCAAGGTTTTTCATACTATGTTCCCTATTAGGAGTAACTGTGAACCCCTATAAAATAGGTTCATAGTTTAGGAACACAATTAAGGAAAACCATGCACCTCTTCCCAGCAAATCATGTTCCACTTTTAAAGTCACCCAAAAATTAGTTTTTCAATCTCTCAAAACCCCAAAACTCAACTGATTTGACTCGAACTCAGACCAACTCGATTTATCTCAATTTCAAAGACTCTTGAATGGATTCCAATCCTCCCTTTCCTATTTTATTCATGATGCTAAGCTCATATGAAATATCTTCACCCCTCTTGGTAAGAGAATCTTATCCCGCTTAGTTCCCTGTTCTCACTTCCTTCATTCTCATCATTTTTTGTTGTTGTTATTCTTTTTTTTTGGATAGATCTGGACCTATTAATGTGGATATAGATACAAGATTATAATTATAGATCAATATTAGAGATATATTTATTTATTTGATCTTAATTTAGTTTTTAGGTTTCGATCTTATTCTACATCATTTTGTCACTCAATTTTAAGGGACTTTTGTGGGGTAATCACTCGTCAAAAAATTGATATAGGTGGTCTGTAATTCAAATCCTAAAGTCATTATTTTAATTACCTGTATGTAATTGTAAAATTGATATTTCATATTTATCAATTGTGTTATTTTTTGAATTAATTAATTTGGAGAGAATTAATTTACTCAAGAGATGTGATATTGGGGATTTAGGAATTATATATTAAGATAATTAATTATAGATTTAATTATTAGGTGTTGAGTTAGTTGATTTTAGATAATTAATTGATGAATTAATTATGAGATATTGTGATTTGAGGATGATATAATTAATCATATAATTAATTATGGTATTTGAAGTTGTGGATATTCATTCATTAATAGATGAATTAATTAATGTAATTGGCGAAATTAATTAATTGGGGAATTAATTAAGGGTATTTATGTGATAAAATAATTGATGAATTAGTAATGTAATTAATATGGATAATTAATTATTGAACTAATTATGTGTTATGAATGGAATCATGGTCATTTAGTATTGAAATGAAAGATGAGAACATGGTAATTCTAATGTGTATATTATTAATGGTAACATGGTCATTTAGTTGCGAAATAAAGAATAGGAATATGGTCATTATAATGTGTAAGGTATTAATGGTAACATGTTCATTTAGTTGTGAAATATATAATGGGAACATGGTCATTCTAATGTTTAAGGTATGAATGGTAATATGGTCATTTATTTTTGAATTAAAGAATGGGAACATGGTAACTCTATTGTGTGATCAATTAATAGTGACATGGGGATTCAAGTACGGATTAAATAGTGTTAGCAATGGAATTATAATATATGATATCCCTTGGACATACTTTGTGATTTTTGTATGAGCCAATGTAGGGATTGGGGTACGGGTGTCTACGAGAACCTGGTGATTTGTGTGGTTAAATATAGATTAATTGATAATGTGATGACAAATTACCTATGAATAATAATTACTTATTTATACAAATTCATACAATTTCATTTGATAGGATATTTTTTGACGCTACTAGTGGTGGCCTACTCAGTTGTACTCACACCAAACTCGGGCTTCCTAATCGGTAACCAAATAGACTTTGTGTTTTCTAGACACATTAAGAGAAGCTCCATGTGTTAGATGGTTAATTTGGGATAAATAATGGATGAGGTAAATGTATGTGGTTCAAGATATACTTGGGAGTCATCGATGTCTTTATTTGGGGTTACATTTTAGAAACATGACATTTACATTAGCATGGAATAACTATTATTATAGTTTTGACATTTCATTTCTAGTTTTATTGGTATTATTATAGTTCTGATTATATATATGGTTATTAATTATCTAATTCCCATTGGTGTTTTACTCTGAAAAATAAGGTATAGTCTCACTGTGACCAATATTAGACCTTTACTGCTAGTCGGAAGCCTTAGTTGTTTGGGGAGGTGCACTTGAGGTCATGTGAATGACTGACTCAAGGCACCGGTGTATGGCACCCAGACCATGACATTACAATCACTAGGCCTATCCCCACACATCTATACCAAATATTTAGAGAAACCATGGTATTAGACATTCTTCCCTATGTTATACCCATGGTTTGAAAAAATAATTAGTATAGGTTGAGCAATAGTAACTATGTTTCAAAAATCATGGGTATAGCTCCTTAAAAAATAGGGATTCCCCTCAGGCTCCCCCCTCCTCATTCTAAGCCCTAACCCCTCCCCTCCTATGAGCCTCGACATCCCCCCTACCCTCCTCAGGAAATGTCGCCCCCATCAGCAATGTGCCATTCCACCATTACTAGATTTTTTATGATATTTGAGATGTAATCTTTCCTTCCATCCTCTTCTTTTTATCCCCTAACCCGAGTGATGACCATTTTTCTTATCTAGTGTTCTCCCCTTATTCAATGATTTTTTTCCAATCTTCTTTGACATTAGACAGTGAGTTTAGAATCCATCTTCTCTTTTTCTGGTTGTTATTTTCATTTTTATTCACGCATGTGATTCTATTAGAGTGTGTTACAATCACTTCTTTCATCATGTTTTTAAATTTATAGTCTAATAGATATCAAATATAGTTTATTAAATTCCTAACAGTACTTTTTTAATTATAATTTATTTATTTTGATAACTATCCTAGGAATTATTATGAATTTAACATAAATGTGAGATTATTTTTGTGGAATATTTTATGAATTTAGATATTTTTAGTGTTAGGAATAATATTAAAGTTAAATATTCAGGTTAATATTGGTTTTCATTATCCTAGAGTTATGGGATTTAATTATTGAAATTTAATTTATTATATTATGAACCATGGTTAAGCTATTTATTAGATTATTTTAACCCAAAAACAAATAATTGGATGATGATGTACACGATTATACTATTATAAGTAAATCTGGACTATTTCATTATCTATGAAGATTGGTTCTTCAATAATTAACTACATTATATATAGTACTTTTCAATCATGTTTCTTATAATTCATTACTATGATTTATACATGAATGAATGATAAATATTATTTCAATTAAATAAATATTTATATTTCAAAAGTTTAAGAATTTTAAAACCTTTATTATATAAAATTATTTGTAGAAACCTTTTCTAAATGTCTTTAAATAATAATATAATTTATAATGGAAATATTGTTGGATCATTTTAATTTTATGAAACATGGTTTTTATTGATAATGTGTTACATAAGAATTTAGTTACGTAAGAAAACATAAATTGTATAAAGCTTAGTTTCAATTATTTTGATTAACAGTTGAGTATAAATCAGTTCTTTGTTAAGAATTCATACTTTGATCATTTATAATTTATTGATTAGTTAACTACTTATTTCCATTACACATTAAATGAAGTAAAAACTATCTAACCACACTTTACCTCAATTAATATGTCTCATAAATAGTGAAGTAATGCATAGGTTTCATAAAGTGGGATGGAATAGACTTATTTTTTAGTCTTCATTGATCTTCCCCAAATTAAATAGTTTTTGAATTTAAATATAACATACTATAAAATCTATTTTTCTTGTTTTTTAATAATACAAGTAATATCATCCTTAAATAAAATCCTTTTATGGATAAATTTTATCCTCAATTATGTATTCAAATGAGAAGACCTCTATGGATATGAAATTAAAATTTTATTCTAGTATTCCTTAGTTTTTATTTATACAAATACATGAACCTTGTTTGGATTTTTATGAGTATTCCTTGTCTTTGTTTTTTGATATTCCCTATTCTTTTTTGGATGGAAGGTAGTATTCTATAATTTTGAATTTCATCATGCATTGTATTCAATTTTTTTCCTATTAAAGTTCATTAATTTCCTCTGCACAATACTTTTAATTTTTCTTTGAATTTGGTTGTCATTATAATTACGATTTACATTGTTTATTGGAATATAACTTTTTCCCATTTAATATAATGGATAGAAGATGGATGTATCATAATGATCAGATTTCAATTGCGTTTCAAAGTAATTTAGAATGTTTTTTAGATTTTCTATTTAAAAATGCTTCAGATAGATGTCGTATATAGTTTCCATGTTGTAATTGTGTTTTAAGTCCATGGTTATGTTGGGAAAAAGTTAGTTACTATCACGACCCGCCCTCGGGGCCCGTGCCATGACTACCCCAAGCCCGCCTTCCATAGGCCAGGGGCTGGTGACTAGCACCAAGGCGTAAATCCCAACAAAAAGGGAAGGCATTGCCTTTGAAAAGTAAACAAGCACCACAGAGTAAGCAAGCGGAAAAGTAAACACTAAGTAAGAACAGAGTACAAGTGGAAGTGCGGAAAAGTAAATGGGCCAGTATACAAACCCAAACTGAAATTAAAGTACAACTCGAAAGGAAAAACAGAAACTGTAAAGTAAAAGCTGCTACACCGAGCTGTCCACTAGAAATACCACCGGAAGGGTGGGTACAGATAGCTCCACTGCTCCTCGGGTCCCACCGTCCGCTACGAGTATGTCCCGCCCAGTGGTCCACCTCCAGGTACCGTCCTGCTATGCAAGCCTCAACCACGATCAAAGTTTTCCGTCATCTGCAACCAACACAACGTAGTGCGGGCATAGCCCGTGCAGGGGTGAGTACAAGCTACTCAGTAGGGACCCCGAGACCCCTGAAGGTCTCCAAATATCCACAAAGGATAAACCACAAAGGTGAGATAAAAACACGATGTAACAACCGACACTACTTAGGTATATGCCCATACATATACCTAAGTCATCAATTCAATACGCTCCAACCTCCGAGCCCAAGTACAACTCAGTCCACACAGGAAAGTATACGTATTCCACACAGGAAATCAAAACAAAATCCACACAGGATAGCACAACACAATCCACACAGGAAAGAAACAGGATTCATCTCACATAGGTATACTTCTTCGTAAGACGATAAAGATGATCTTCGATCTATCTAAGTCGTCGGACCCACGAATGATCGATAGGTAACTAACCCCCACAAAAGACCCACACAGGATCGGGCTCACATAGGACCTGTAGGTGCTGGTTCACACAGGACCGCTGAGCGCAATGACCCACAGAGGATCCGACACACACAGGATCGGGCCCACACAGGACCGGTAGCACTGATCCACTTAGGATCGCTGAGTGTTGTTGTCGTCGTCGGTGAATCCACTAAGGATCTATGTACTATCGTCGTCGTCGCAGTCACAGTAGCAGTAGCAGTAGCAGTAGCAGTCACAGTCACAGCCAGCACTAGGGTTCCCGCACACAGCAAGCTCGTTCGGGAGGGTCCGCTCCACAAGCCGAGAGGCTGATACATCAACTGCCACAAAGTCCAAAGTTGATGTATCCAAAAGTTCCGTATCGCCAACAGGAACTCAACGCAACAGACGGCACGTCGATCGGACGCCCGGTCTGAGAGTTATTGGCTTTTTCGTCCCAAGGGCCCGGTTGGTTTTTAAGGCAAAACCAACCCGAGCGTACTCCACCTGCGTCCAAACCTCAGGCGGAGTATGCCAAAAGATCCTTCTCACTAAGATGAACTCAACAAAGATGACGACACGTCAAATGGATGTTCGTAGCTCAAGATATGAGCGTTTCCGCTCCGAGGGCCCGGTTGGTTTCGTATACGAACCAACCCGGCTGAACTCAAAGTATTCCGAAACTTTGAGTGTGATATACCGAAGCAACCGTCTCAATCCAAGGATCGCATCGCCGCTGACGGTTCGTCAATCGGAGGTCTGTAGCTCATGTTATGGGCAAAAGACCGAAGTCGAAACGAAAACGGGGGGTCCGGGTCCGGGTCAACCCGGCCTGACCCCCCCTGGGTCGGCCCGAACTGGGTCGACCTGAACCGGGTCGACCCGACCCAGGTCCGACCTAGCCCGGCCGGTGGCAGCGCGGCCTGGGCGCCGCTCGGGTGCCACGCGCGGGGGGCAGAGCCCCCTCTTCTCTTGCCTGGCGGCGCGGCAACCTGCCGCGCCCCATTTTGAAACCCCCCCCCCCCCTCATTGGGGGGGCTGCTTTGGGGAAAACGGGGGGGCGCTGCCCCCCCTTGGTGTAACCGTGGCCCCCCCATTATGGGGGGCCGGTTTTGGCCAGCCGGGGGAATTAATTCCCCCGGTCCTTCTCCCTTCCGGCCGGCCCAACATGGCCGGCCGGTTCGTCCTCAACGGGACCGGCAAGGTCGGTCCCCTTTCCGGCTTCCGACACCGGCGGCCCGGCTAGCCGCCAGTCTTCTCGTTCCGCCGGGGCCCGGAACCGGCCGCGACCTTCGTCGTCCGGCGCGGTGCGAAGGCACCGCACCCCTCCGTCGCATCCCCACTCCGGCCGCAGTGCCTTTGGTTTCCTTCGACGCGGCGTGATGGCGTTGCGTTCATGATAACCTTTCTGCGGCGCGGTGTGACAGCGCCGCACAATTATAGCATTGTGATTCCCGTGTGGTGCGATGGCACCACGCCATCTCGTTCATCCACAAGAAAATAATAATATTCAAGAACAAGGAGGGGGTTTCGGCCGTGTTTGTGCGGTCCGGCCCCCCTCTCGTTAGATGGTAGCACTTAAACAATTATCCTCAAGTTTGTCATGCTAGAACCAAGAACGAGAATAAATAAATAATCAACAACAAACCCCTACCTCGGTTTCAAGAATGATGATCGTCAATGACCCGCGGAAGACGCGTCGCGATGGTCGGCGTCACGGAAGAAGGACGTCGATGTCGTGAAGCGAGGATTCTAAGTTCTTTGACGACGATTTCGTCACGGGAAATTGTCGCGGAAGAGATGACGCGAAAGAAGACGTCGTCGGTATCGCGGGTATGACGTCGCGGAAGACGGCTCCCGAGAACGTGGCGTTCTTCGTCGATGTCCGAAAGTTCTTCGCGTTCTTCGTCAAAGTTTGAAGAAGAAGAAGAAGAAGGATCTCTCCAATCCTCTCAAGAGCAAAGGAAACCAACCCAAAATAATAAAATAAGCTTAAGCTTATTTTATTACACAACCTTCCTCCTAGAATTTCAAAGTTTTGAAATTCAAATTAACCCTCCTCAATTAATTAAACCAATTTGTCAAACTTTAATTCAAATGGGTTAAAGGGGAGTTTTTGAGAGAAGTTGAGGAGTTGGGGTTCGTGTGGGCCCCACCACAGTTATTCCTCCCAAGGTAGGTTAAGTGGTTGTGGGTCCCACCCCTAACTCCCTTTGGGAGTTTTTTAAAAAAAACAAGTTAAAATAAAAATTTGTATCCCACAATTTTTATTTAACTTATTCTAAACTCCCAAAACTAACTCTCAACCTGAAATAAATGCAACCTCGGAAAAGGTCTCCTTAAGCGAATATCGGCGCTGCGAGTTCATCGGTGCCCTCGGAGTTTGATTTCGGGCACCGGTTCAAAAGTTAGAAATTCCCGCTCGTTCATTCACTGAACGTACCCGAGCCAAACTTCTGAAATTGATTCCGGGCACTCCAGGATTCGGAATCAGTTTCCGTCAGAAACCGCACTCTTGTAAAATTCCAAAGAAAATTAAGAAAAAATTTCCCTTGAATTTTACGGGTCTTTACATTACTCCCACCTCAGAGCTTTACGTCCCCCTAAAGATACATCAAAAACTAGGGAAACAAATGAGGGTACTGAGCATGCAACTGAGCCTCCCGCTCCCAAGTGCTCTCCTGGAGATTCCCGTGTTTCCATCTGATGCGCACTAGAGGAATCGACCGTCCACGTAGGACCCGCTCTTGTCGATCCTTGATATCCACTAGGACCTCTGTAAAAGTCGCCCCATCGTCAAAATCAAGCTCCCCATGGTCAATGATGTGCGTCGGGTCGTGCACGTATCTCCTCAGCTGAGATATGTGGAAGACATCGTGCATCCGGTGCAACTGAGGTGGTAGAGCCAGGCGATAAGCCACCTCGCCAATCCTGCTGAGGACCTGGAAGGGTCCGATGAAGCGCGGATATAACTTGCCGCCTCGTCCAAATCTCCGTATACCATGTCGAGGTGAGACCCGCAAGAAGACGTGGTCGCCATCCTCGAACTTTAGTGGCCTCCGCCTCCTGTCAGCGTATGACTTCTGCCGGCTCTGAGTTGTCCTCATCTGCTCCTGGATGACCTGGACCTTCTCTGGTCCCACAAGTGCTGACTCCCCAGGGTCTGTCCAGCACAAAGGAGATCTACAAGGTTGGCCATACAACGCCTCGTATGGTGCCATCCCGATGGTGGAGTGGTAGCTGTTGTTGTACGCAAACTCCACCAACGGTAGGTGGTCCTCCCAGCTGTGACCAAAGTTGAGGACACATGCGCGGAGCATTTCCTCGAGATTCTGAATGGTCCTCTCCGTCTGACCATCCGTCTGAGGGTGAAAGGTTGTGCTCAGACGTAGCTGCGTCCCGAACGCCTCCTGTAACCCCTTCCAAATCCGGGAAGTAAAGCGAGCATCACGATCGGAGACGATAGATGATGGAACACCGTGAAGCCGTACAATCTCCTGAACGTAGAGACGTCCCAAGCTCTCCACTGAGCCCTGCTCTCTGATGGGTAAGAAGTGTTCTGACTTGGTGAGTCGGTCAACAATCACCCAGATGAAGTCGTGACCTCTGGAAGTGTGTGGAATTCCAGTCACGAAGTCCATAGATATCCCATCCCACTTCCACTCTGGGACCTCCAAGGGTTGTACCAAGCCTGGTGGTACCTGATGCTCTGCCTTCACCAGCTGGCAGGTGAGGCGTCGAGAAACGAACTATGCCACAGCCTTCTTTATGCCCGGCCACCAGTGCTGTCATCTGAGATCCTCGTACATCTTCGCCACTCTTGGATGTATCGCCAAAGTAGAAGTGTGAAACTCTCTCAGCACCTCCTCTCGCAAAGCGACTGGTACCATGGTACGTCCTCTGAAAAGGATGTCGTGCTCTACTCCAAGGGAGAAACCATCAGGTGTCTGTCCCGAGGATATCTGTGCACGCTGTGTCTCACAGTCAGCGTCCTCACGCTATGCCTCTCTGACCCGCTACAGCAGAGGAGGGGTGACTGTGAGAGACTGGAGGAAGGCTACTCCATCTCTATCCACGAAGGATATCTTCAAAGAGGCTAGCTGCTCTGCCGCCTCCTCAATTAGTTGAATGCTTGTCCTCCTGCTGAGGGCATCAGATACTACGTTCCCCTTCCCAGGAGTGTAGACTATCTCAAAGTCATAGTCCTGAAGGAACTCGAGCCATTGCCAATGTCTCAGGTTCAGGTACTTTTGTGAGATGATATACCTGAGACTCTGATGATCAGAAAAGACTGTAAAGCCCTCGCCCACCAGGTAATGCCGCCATGTCTTCAGAGCGAAGACCACTGCTGCCAACTCCAGGTCATGGGTAGTATAGTTCTGCTCATGCGGCCTCAACTGACGTGATCCATAGGCGATCACTGACCACTCCTGCATCAGAACACATCCGAGCCCCGTCCATGATGCATCGAAGTAGACTATGTACCCCACTCCCTCCTCAGGCAACCCCAAGATAGGTGCGCTAGTCAACCTCTGTCTCAGCTCCTGGAAGCTCTACTGACATCTTTCTGACCACACGAAGGGTTTCCCCTTCTTTCTTAACATACGGTAAAGCTGCAAAGATTTCTCCTTTGCCGAAAAGTGAAATCCGGTCTCATCCCCTAGATGAACCACGTTCCTTGCCTAATACAGTCAATCCCGTCATGACTAGTTAATTCATGGCATGGATGAAGTCGTAAGGCCTCGACACTGCTACCAAGAGATCCAACCGTTACTCTCGCCTCCAAGGGTTGAGTCACACTGTTGGCATCAGTGTGTGGTCACTGGGTTTCCTCCAGTAAGAATCTCGCAAGTGATGGTCAAGTCAACAGTTTTTAACCGGCACCTCTTAGTAAAAACAAACAAAAGACAAGAAAACAAAAGTCAACAAGGAAAGTATCTTTTATTACTTCAACTTAAAGTACAAGGACATAAGACAACACAATCTACGAAGCTAGAGGCATTATGGGCAAAGGCCTCTATGCCTGGAGCTAGTCCCGCACTAGTCCACCCGCTTCCGGAGCTCCATGATCATAAGCTTCAGCTGCCTGAAGTTGTGCTCTCCCCTGAGGTCGGGGTGGACCTCCTGGTGGTGGTAGTGGTGGTAGAGCCTCAAAGCATCGCCCACCACCTGCTGCTCGGCCAGCTCCTCTACCTCGTCCGCCTCCTCCCTGCGGACAGCCACGGTCGAACCTCTGCCTCTGCCTAGGTTGTTCCTGAACCATCTGCAGCTCCTCTGCATGGCGGGTCGGGCAGTCACGAGCCATGTGGCCCTGCCCGCCGCACGAGTAGCACTGTCTGCCTCTCGAAATACTGGCTCCTCGCTGTGTGCCCCGCACTGCTGTACCAGTGTCATGAGGTCGTCTGCCTAAAGGTCTGGTCTGCCTGGACCCCTGACTCATCCGTCGACTTCCAGCCGCAGAAGACTCTTCCACGTGCCGCCCTGCGGTGGGTCTCGACACTGGTGTAGACTTATCAAGGAAGCTCTCGATCAAAAGGGCCCGCTCCAGTACTCCTGTCTGAGTCGGTATGCTGAGGGAGATCAGCAATTCCCTGATGTCGTGTCTCAAACCCTACTCGAAGGTTTGGGCTCGGAAGAATGGGTCCCGTACCACGTCGGTAGAGTAGTGCGAGAGATCAGTAAATCTCGCCGAGTACTGAGCGACCGTCATGCTGCCCTGCCGCAGCTGAAGAAGCTCCTGGATACGCACGGCACGAAGGGGGGCTGGGACGAACTCCGAGCGGAAGAGGCTCTCAAATTCCGTCCAAAGTAGAGATGCCTCATCGTGCACCTGGAGCATCAAGATCCACCATCGTCCTACTGCTGCGTGTAGTAGGCTCACAGCGAGGATCACCATGAGGTCTGCAGGTGTCCTCACTAGCCTAAAAACTCGCACCACTGCCTCCAGCCAGTCATCTGCTGCCTGGGGGTCCGTCTCCCCATGGAACCTAGGCGGTCGCTGGCACTGGAACTCGTGCAGAGCTCCAAGGTGACGTGCATCGTCAGCGACTGGTGCTGGAAGCATCGGTGGCTCGACGGGTAGAGCTACCGCCGGTGCCACTGCTGACAAAGGGCCCTGCACTGAGGCCTCGTCTCTCAGTGGGCTGTCATCACACTCGACTCTCAAAACCCTAGCTGGCTGCCGTCGTGGGGCCATCCTGAAAGGAAACAGGTGCGCCACGGTCAGAACAATATACCTGGTGAGTTGATATAAAGTAATCACGAAGAAAACTTTGAAACACACACGCAATCAATGTTTTCGTGCATTTAGTCGGAAATCAGTAGTTAGGGTCCTGGTGTACGGATATGTCGGCCGCCGCACCAACACTGGACTCCCTGGTCTGATAACCACACTCAATACGCTAAACATTATTGCTTCACATAGAAAATATCAGAGTTCGCGATAGAACCGAACTCCTCTGATACCAATTTATCACGACTCGCCCTCGGGGCCCGTGTCGTGACTACCCCAAGCCCGCCTTCCATAGGCCAGGGGCTGGCGACTAGCACCAAGGCGTAAATCCCAACAAAAAGGTAAGGCATTGCCTTTGAAAAGTAAACAAGCACCACAGAGTAAGCAAGCGGAAAAGTAAACACTAAGTAAGAATAGAGTACAACTGGAAGTGCAGAAAAGTAAATGGGCCAGTATAGAAACCCAAACTGGAAGTAAAGTACAACTCGAAAGGGAAAACAACAACTGTAAAGTAAAAGCCGCTACACCGAGCTGTCCACTGGAAATCCCACCTGAAGGGTGGGTACAGATAGCTCCACTGCTCCTCGGGTCCCACCGTCCGCTCCGAGTATGTTCCGCCCAGTGGTCCACCTCCAGGTACTGTCCTTCTCTGCAAGCCTCAACCACGTTCAACGCTGTCCGTCGTCTGCAACCAACACAACGTAGTGCGGGCATAGCCCGTGCAGGGGTTAGTATAAGTTACTCAGTAGGGACCCCGAGACCCCTGAAGGTCTCCCAAAATCCACAAAGGATAAACCACAAAGGTGAGATACAAACACGAAGTAACAACCGACACTGCTTAGGTATATGACCATACATATACCTAAGTCATCAATTCAATACGATGCAACCTCCGAGCCCAAGTACAACTCACTCCACACAGGAAAGTATATGTATTCCACACAGGAAAGCAAAACGAAATCCACATAGGATAGCACAACACAATCCACACAGGAAAGCAACAAGATTCAGCTCACACAGGTATACTTCTTCGTAAGATGATAAAGATGATCTCTGATCCATCTAAGTCGTCGGACCCACGAAGGATCGATAGGTAACTAACCCCCACAAAAGACCCACACAGGATCGGGCCCACACAGGACCTGTAGGTGCTGGTTCACACAGGACCGCTGAGGGCAATGACCCACACAGGATCAGACCCACATGGGTTCGGGCCCACACAGGACATGTAGCACTGATCCACGTAGGATCGCTGAGTGCTGTAGTCGTCGTCGGCGAATCCACTAAGGATCTCTGTACTGTCGTCGTCGCAGTCACAGTAACAGTAGCAGTAGCAGTAGCAGTCACAGTCGCAGCAAGCACTAGGGTTCCCGCACACAGAAAGCTGGTTCGGGAGGGTCCGCTCCACGAACCGAGAGGCTGATACATCAACTGACACAAAGTCCAAAGTTGATGTATCCAAAAGTTCCGTATCGCCAACAGAAACTCAACGCAACAGACGGCGCGTCGATCGGACGCCCGGTCTAAGAGTTATTGGCTTTTTCGTCCCAAGGGCCCGGTTGGTTTTTAAGGCAAAACCAACCCGACCATACTCCACCTGCGTCCAAACCTCAGGCGGAGTATGCCAAAATATCTGTCTCACTAAGAGGAACTCAAAAAAGCTAACAACACGTCAAACGGACGTCCGTAGATCAAGATATGAGCGTTTCCGCTCTGAGGGCCCGGTTGGTTTTGTATACGAACCAACCCGGCCGAACTCAAAGTATTCTGAAACTTTGAGTGTGATATACCAACTCGACCGTCTCGATCCAAGGATCACATCGCCGCTGACGGTTCGTCAATCGGAGGTCCGTAGCTCATGTTATGGGAAAAAGACCAAACTCGAAACGAAAACGGGGGGTCCGGGTCCGGGTCGACCCGGCCGGACCCCCCCTGGGTCGGCCCGAACCGGGTTGACCCGATACGGGTCCGACCCGGCCCGGCCGGTGGCGTGGTCTGGCGCGGCGGCGCGGCCCGGCGCGGCGGCCCGGCCGGGGGCGGCGTGGCCTGGGCGCCGCTCGGGTGCCACGCGCGGGGGGCAGATCCCCCACTTCTCTTGCCTGGCGGCGTGGCAACCTATCGCGCCCCATTTTAAAAAATGGCCCCCCTCACATGGGGGGCCTGCTTTGGGGAAAACGGGGGGGCGCTGCCGCCCCCTTGGTGTAACCGCGGCCCCCCCATTATGGGGAGCTAGTTTTGGCTAGCCAGGGGAATTAATTACCCCGGTCCTTCTCCCTTCTGGCCAGCCCAACATGGCCAGCCGGTTCTTCCTCAACGGGACCGGCAAGGCCGGTCCCCTTTCCGGCATCTGACACCGGCGGCCCGGCTAGCCGCAGGTCTTCTCATTCCACCGCGGCCCGGAACTAGCCGCGGCCTTCGTCGTCCGGTGCGGTGCGACGGCACCGCGCCCCTCCGCTGCGGCCCCGCTCCAGCCGCGGCGCCTTTGGTTTCCTTCGACGCGGCGCGACGGCGTCACGTTCATGATAACCTTTCAGCGGTGCGGCACGACGGCGCCGTGCAATTATAGCCATGCGATTCCCGCGTGGTGTGACGGCACCATGCCATCTCGTTCATCCACAAGAAAATAATAATATTCAAGAACAAGGAGGGGGTTTCGGCCGTGTTTGTGTGGTCCGGCCCCCCTCTCATTAGATGATAGCACTTAAACATTTATCCTCACGTTTTTCATGCTAGAACCAAGAACGAGAATAAATAAATAATCAACAACAAACCCCTACCTCGGTTTCAAGAACGATGATCGTCAACGACCCGCGGAAGATGCATCGCGGTGGTCGGCGTCATGGAAGAACGACGTCGATGTCATGAAGCGAGGATTCGAAGTTCTTTGACGACGATCTTGTTGTGGGAAATCGTCGCGGAAGAGATGACGTGGAAGAAGACGTTGTCGGTATCGCGGGTATGACGTCGCGGAAGATGGTTCCGGAGAACGTGGCGTTCTTCGTCGATGTCCGAAAGTTCTTCGCGTTCTTCATCAAAGTTTGAAGAAGAAGAAGAAGAAGAAGAAGGATCTCTCCAATCCTCTCAAGAGCAAAGGAAAACAACCCAAAATAATAAAATAAGCTTAAGCTTATTTTATTACACAACCTTCCTCTTAGAATTTCAATGGTTTGAAATTCAAATTAACCCTCCTCAATTAATTAAACCAAGTTGTCAAACATTAAATGAAATGGGTTAAAGGGGAGTTTTTGAGAGAAGTTGAGGAGTTGGGGTTCGTGTGGTCCCCACCACACTTATTCCTCCCAAGGGAGGTTAAGTGGTTGTGGGTCCCACCCCTAACTCCCTTTGGGAGGTTTTTAAAAAAAAACAAGTTAAAATAAAAATTTGTATCCCACAATTTTTATTTAACTTATTCTAAACTCCCAAAAACTAACTCTCAACCCGAAATAAACGCAACCTCAGAAAAGGTCTCCTTAAGCGAATATCGGCTCTGCGAGTTCATCGGTGCCCTCGGATTTTGATTCCGGGCACCGGTTCAAAAGTTCGAAATTCCCGCTCGTTCGTTCACTGAACGTACCCGAGCCAAACTTCGGAAATTGATTCCGGGCACTCCGGGCCTCAGAATCTGGTGCCATCAAAAACCGCACTCTTGTAAAATTCCAAAGAAAATTAAGAAAAAATTTCCCTTGAATTTTACGGGTCTTTAAAGTTACCCTATGAAAAAACTAGATTAAAAAAACAATTATTTTTGGTATCATAGTGGAGAGACGAGATAATATTCTATTGTTCATGAGTAGAAAGTAAGAAGTGGTGTGGATAATTTGATATTTGATTAGTTTCCATTTTTGCATAATCATGAGAGAGATAGAATTCTAGTACAATAAAGTAATGATATCAATAAATATGAATAAAATACTAAATATAACGATGTTTAAAGAGTGAAAAAAATTGTGTATGAATCCATAACTCTTATATATCAGGAATGTAAAAAAATGAAAAATTTGGATTTTTTAATGTGGTTATATCCTGGAAAACCCATGTATGGAATTTCAAATACCTCCATTGATTGTATTATTATCTTTTTTAAGGAATCACTTCATGATGGTACAGATATTCCATCAAATAATAATAAGGCACCAAATTTAATTAAGAAGGCCGAATTTTCAACTAATAAAATTTAGGTTTGTCTGAAAGATTGTAGTTTATTTTGGTAGAAAACAGCTGACCGTAATGACTATAAATAACGTGGTACAACTCAATGGAAGGAAAATTATAATGGAACACCATTTCATATTCCACAGAAATTCATACGACACTTTCCATTGATTCCCAACATTCAAAATCTATTCATGTCTGAAAAAATATCAACCAATATGAAATGGAATTATGATAAGATAATTAAAGGTAATTATGAGTTGGTTCATCGTGTATATGGATTAAAATGGAGATAATTTGATGCACAACATCCCTATTATTCATATGAGGTGTGTAATTTTAGTTTGGGTTTATCCTCTTATGATTTTATTCTATTTGGTTAGATGCTTACTACTCATAGAATGTGACCAATTTTCTTTCTCATTTATAATATTCCTACATGGATGTGTATGAATAAACTTTTAAATTTCTTTATTATTATAATATGTAGACCTTATTATCCAGGAAAATATATAGATGTCTACTTTTAACCTTTAATAAGGGAGTTGAAACATCTTTGGGATATGTGTGTGCACACATTCGATGCTTCTTCAAAAAATATATTTCAGATGTGTGCTTCTATTTTATGAAATAGAAATTATTTCCCTGCTTATATAATCATTTATGGTTAGAGTATTAAGGGAAAATTATCATGTCCAATTAGTATAAAAAATAAATGATCCTGAAGTCTTAAATATCATCACAGTTTCAATTTCATGGTGCATTAATGATTCTTTCCAATGGATCATTAATACATGAAGAATCACTGGAGGTTTTATAATAATATTAGCATTGAAAAAACTCCTCAACATATGTCCAGAACTTATGTGTTTAATGTATTGAAATATTTCAGTTTTTCATTATGGAAAGGATAGATGAAATATAAAAATAAGAAGAATGTTGAAACAGAATTCACTTATAATTGGAAAAGGAGAAGTTTCTTTTTTTAGTTTCCATATTTGTCTACCAATATGTTATTAAATTGTTTAGACATAATTCATTTTGAGAAAAAAAATATGTGAAATTATTCATTCAATTATTCTAAGTATCAAGGGGTATACGAAATATGACTTCTGATCTCACCAGGACTTGTTGGATTGGGGTATCCAACCGAAATTTCATCCTATGTGTATTAGTGAAAACAAATAAAATTTTCCATATGATTCTTATGTGATTAAAACACTATAGAATAAAAAATTTGTAAGTATTTGAGAATATCAAGGTTTCTGATGGTTATTCCATCAACATATCTAAACATGTCAACATAAGGGAGTTGAAACTAAAATTCCTAAAACTGATGATTATCACATCCTTTATAATGAATTGAATTCAATATAAATCCATAATTTTATATCAAATAATTTAAGGGAAAAGTGATTTGATTTTATCATTTTTATACTTCTTTATGATAAAAGTTTATTTATGTATTTATTGATAAAACTTTTGTAAGAGGATCCGTTTATTTTGTGTGAGTTGGAAACAAATTCCTCCATCATTTTTCACTTTCATATAGAATTTATTAGTTTATATTCCAACTAAAACAATTATTGGGTGGCCCATTACATTTTTGATGATGTATCCAACTGAATGAAATATGTTCATAATGAAATATGATTTTTGAAACAAGAATAATCTTGAAGGATCCATTGTGAGAAGTTAACTAGATGAAGAATGTATGGTTTTTTTTCAATGTATTTTTTTGATATGAGAACAATACATAGTATAATAATGAGAAATAAAGATGATTATTAGGGTAAATTGAGTCCTCATTTCTATCTCTTCCCCCAAATAGGAGGATTCCATGGGTCATTTACATTGCCTACATTGATCCTTGAAGAGTGGGATATGGCACACTAAATAGTATTGTTTAACTATGGTTTCTTTGATGAATATATCAAGTAAGTAATTTGAATATTTATATGCTATCTAATAAAATTTCATTTCATGTATTCCTTAAATTTTTATTATCATTTTATGTAGGTAACATAAATGAATTATAAGTATATTTTGTCAATCTTTATTTTTGAGGAGAGAGGCTTTTCATAGCAAGGATTTTCCTGCTTGGATGAAATAAAAGGTATTCCCATTACTTTAATTAACTTATTATATGGATATTCATTTTGTTTTATTATTCATATATATTTAAGCTTTTGAGTTTACCTGTTGATTATATTTCTCAAGAATTAAGAGTGTTGGATTTGTTCACAATTCTTTGGTCCGTGAATGAAAATCTTCAATAATAAATGGGTATAAATTTGTTACAAGAGATCAAGAGGTTAAAATGAGAACAAAAAATGATGTAATTATTTTAACTAATACAATATAATATTATTCTAATTCATCAGATAATGGTACTTGATATAAAAATATGTCTTCTTATATACTTGTTGATAAAATATTGATATTGGATTATAACTCTCATGGTCGAGTCACTATGACTAAATTTAAATTCTCTGATTCAATGACACAACATTGTAAATTTATTCATGATTGTTGATTCTGATTTATTGACATGATTTTATTCCTAGATATCGATGAACAATACATTTTGTAATCAATGGAAAAAAGTGTTTTATATGAAAGATTATTTGAGACCTAATTGTGGTGCCATTAATGAAGTAATTCCAAGACATATTCTCCATTATGGTGGGGAATAAATTTACACCATTGACACCCCCATTAGAGTTGACCAAAATATTTAATTTGATGACTCAAATTTTCCCATTATGAGAGTTGATGTTGAACCTAAAGTAATATATAGAAGAAATCGTATATGTTTATAGTTCAATCAATTTACCTTGACATGGGTTTCATAGGTTTCTATTACTGTAATTACATTAATTTATTTTAAATTTATAATTATTTTTTTGTGGTTTCATTGTATTTAATGAGATTTATTTCTATTTAGAAAAATGGGTTTTGAAATGGGTTTTTATATAATTTATATCTTGGTATTAAATTAATATTGATAAAACATGTTACAATTTTTTTATGAATTCATTGACTTCTAAGTTGTATGTATGATTTTTAAAAACTGTTTCTAAAAAATTTACATTTCATGATTATACATATTATGAAAAATATTGAAGAAGTTCGAAGGAACGGATTATTTGATAATGATCGATAGATGCATGAGTGAGGGTTTCCTCCTCTGGTTCCCTTAGTGTGTATAATAATTATAATATTTTTCTTTTTCATTACATATAATGTCATCATCTTATTATTTATCAATTTTTTAGGGATATTTAGTTGAACCAGAGTTAACTCCTACTTAACCAACTAGTATGGGTCCGAGAAGGGGGTTCTCTTAGAACTTGATGGACCACCTGTCATACTCATTCCCACCCTGAATCACTAGCAGGCACCCTATCTTCAACACCTTTCCAGCCTCCACATGATCATCTAGGGACGTTCCCACCCATGGCTCCATCATTATCTTATTTAGCCTCTTCTTCCCATACAATTTCTATGTCGCCTCTTGGGATATTCTCACCTTTAACATATCCATATCCTTTGATTTAGTCCCAACCCTAATATCCATATCATTATATGTTACACCACCTCCATTTACTACTATCAATCGAAGATATGATGATTTTGTTCCTTTAGTTTCCACTAGAGTGCATGCAGATCATCTAGATAATTCATTAAAATCGGAACATCCTTAAGAGGCTGCTGATTTAGAATACCTCACAGATCCATCAGAGACTAATGAGTATCTTGCATAAATTTCTCTTATTATAAGTGTGTCAAATTATATCACATCATTTTTTTCTTGTTTTATTATTACTTAATTATTGTTTTTTCCCAATTGATCATATTCAGGGGGACCTTCTAATAGGCAACATCGGTTCCGCCGTATTAATGAATCGTATAATTTCCTAAAAAAATGGTGGATTAAATTGAAAACAATTATATGATTGGTAAAAATTCCAAGAAGTATAGAAGTTTAATGGAAATTTTATCCAAGTACAATGATATCATTATGGTGAAACTAGTTTCATTGAGGCATATCAGTAAAAACATCCGGTAAAAGCAAGGGTGGATATATGGTTAAGAAAATTTATTAAACTTATATATATATTATTGTTGTATTTATATGAATTAATATTTTTGTTTCCATGCCTATCTAACTATATCAATAGTGAAACTTATAAGGTTGAAAGGTTGATGGACCTTAAAGAGTTCTGGTGATCATATAAGCATGAGGTATATGATGGTTGGAAGATTACAGTTGGTTCTAATTTAGAAGGTGTACCAATATTCCCCAGCTTTCTCATAACACAATATCAAGAAATGATCACATATTGTAAGATTATTTAGTTAATTTTATTGCTAAACTTTAATGTTTTTAAAAGAAAACATAATTAAACTTATTTCTTGTATTGAATTTTTTTAGGATGCGTCAAGAGGAAACAAAAATAAAAAAGATTCAATGAAGTTTTTTCACGATTTGGGGAACACTACAATTCTCTAGAATGAGAAACTCCAGGTACTTTAACATGAAAATAAATATTATATTGAATTATATTGTTAGTTAGATTTTCTGGCTGAAATTTAAGTTTTATTGACATTAATCCCTTTAAAATAAGGTAGGAAATACCCATTTCAAGTTTTCTAATGTCTTAATGGCCTAATGTCCAATTTTCCAATTTTCCTAATGGACAAATGGCCTAATAGCCTAATGTCCAATTACTCTAATGTCCTAATAGCCTAATGGCCTAATGTCCAATTGGTATATTTCCCTAATTGGAAAATTGTACTAATGGCCTAATAGAAAATTTCCTTAATGGCCTAATGTCTAATTGGCCTTATGGGCCAATCGACTAATGGAAAATTGGATTAATGGACTAAAGGACTTTGGTACAATTGGCCTAATGGTATAATGGCCAAATTGCCCAATTGGCCTAATAGGGTAATTTCCCAATTGGACTAATAGCCTACTGGCCAATTGGACAGTTTTCCTAATTTCCGAATGTTCAATTGGTCTAATGGGATAATCACCAGTTGGCCTAATGGCCTAATGTACTAATGGACAATTTTCCTAATGGACAATTGGGATAAGGATCTAATTTCATAATGTCCAATTAGCCTAATGGAAAATTTTCCTAATGGGCTAATTGACAATGGGCCTATTGGCCTATTTCCCAAATTTCCATTTTGGCCTAATAACCAAATGAGAAATTATCTTATTGGCCTAATGTCCTAATAGTCAATTTTCATAATAGAATAATGGCCTAATGTAAAATTGTCCTAATTAGACTAATGAGAAATTGTCCTGATTAGCCAATTGCCCTATTGGCCTAATGTCCAATTGTCCAACTGGACTAATGGAATTATGGCCTAATTATAATAATAGCCTAATTGGAAAACTATTATAACGACCTTATGGAATAATGACCAATTGGTCTAATGGTCTAATGGCCTAATGACCAATTGATCTAATGGTCTATTAGAAAATTGAACTAATGACCTAATGGCATAATGGATAATTGGTCTAATGTCCTAATGTCCTAATGGTAGACCAAATGGACTAATGGAAAATTTCCATTTTGACTAATGTAATATTGAATTAACTGTCCAATTGGCCCAATGGACTAAATGGCCAATTGGCATAATGGCCTAATGGATTAATTGGCCAATTTTCCTAATAACCTAATGGAACAATTATTCAATTGTCCTAATGTCCTAATGGCCAAATTTCCAATTGTCCAATAGGTCTAATAGCAAAATGGAATAATTGTCTAAGTTCTAATTAGCTTAATGGAAAATAGAAAAATTTGATAATTGACCTAATGGCCTAAGGGATTAATGAAATTTTTTTCATAACATCCTAATAACCATTTAGACTAGTGGCATAATGTCCAATTGGACAATTGTATTAAAATCCAAATAACCTAATGACCTAATGGCCAAGGGACCGAAAGTTCTAATTTAAAATTGGACAATTATTCTAATAGACCCATGGTATAATTGACCAATTGGTCAAATGGAATAATATAGAATTTCCCTAAGGTATTAATGGCCAATTGTCCTAGTGAACTAATGGAAAATTGTCAAAATTGAATAATGGACAATTGTCCAATTGAAATAATTATCCTAATGGACAAACATCCAATTGGCCTAACGGTCTAATGTATAATCGACAATTAACCGAATGAACTAATTGTCCAATTAGCCTAATGTCCTAATGGACTAATGGATAATTGTTCAATTTTACTATTGGAAAAATTGTAGATTTGGCCTAATGGTTTTATGGGCAATTGGACTAATTGCCTAATGACCTAATAACCTAATGGCCAATTGGGCTAATGGCATGATGGAATAATGGAAAATTGGCCTAATTTGAATAATGACCTAATGGACTAATGGAAAATTGTCCTAATGGTTTAATTGGTCAATTGACCTAATGAACTAATGACCTAATGGATAATTGGACTAATTGCCTAATGGAAAATTGGCATAATTGGCCAATTATCAAAATGAACTAATGGCCAATTGTCCTAATGGACAATTAGCATAACGTCCTAATATACTAATGGAATAATGGCCTAATGTCATAATGTTTTAATGGCCTAATGGACTAATGAAATAAGTGTCCTAAATGTCATAATTTACCATATTGTCCAAATTGCTCAAATTGGCATAATTTTCCTAGATGGTCTAATAAGCCTAATTGGCCTAAGTAGCCTAATTGGATTAAATGTAATAAATATCAAAAATGTCCTAAAACACTTAATTTTCCAAAATGGCCTAATTGGCCTAAATTGCTCGTAATTTTCATGAATTGGCCTAAATTGGCAAGATAAATAGCCTAATTGGCCTTAATTTTCCAAATAAATGCCCTAATTGGCCTAAATTGACCCAAATGGCCTAATTGGTCTAAATTACATAAATAAATGGCCTAATTAGCCTACAGTTTCAAAATAAATTCACTAATTGGCCTAAATTGGCCAAATAAATGGCATAATTAGCCTAAATTAGCTGAAATGGCTGAAATAACCTAATGGAACAAAATGGACTGAATAGCCTAAATGACCTAATTGGCCTAAATAAACTAAATACCCTAATTGGTATAAATGGATATAGATGACCCAATTGGACTAAATTGTCCAAATAAATGGCCTAATTGACCTAATTTACCTAAATTTAACTAAATGACCTAATTTACCTAAATGGCATAATTAGACTAAATGACCTAATTTTGTTAATTAGACAATATGGTCTAAATGGTCTAATTAGCCTAATTATCCAAATTTTCCAAGTTGGTCTAATTAGATTAAATGGTCTAATTTTTCTATATGGCCTATATGGAATACTGGGCATAATTATCCTAAATGGTCTAATTATAATAACTAGTCCAAATGGGGAAATGGCCAATTGGACAATTTACCAAACAACCAAACATAAAAAATGAAAATAACGACCAAATGATCAAAATAAACAAGTGATTAATAACCAAATAATGAAGCACAAATATAATTGTACCAAAATGAGTATATAAGAGGAATACATATCATACACATGTTTATAATTCTAATTAGTATGTATTTTTTCCTTGCACTAGTATAAAATTTATAATTAAATATATATTTAGACGATTATTCATTTTATATATTTCTCAAGAAACTTCAATTTTAATTAATTATAGGTTTATCACATTAATATTATTCAGTAATTTGGTATTATATTAATCAATTTATTTTTGAGAAAGTGGCATTAGTCATCAATGTTCATATACATCGAAAATAATATTTTGTCTCGAGTGGGAAGAAAAAGGACAGAAGTGTAGTAAATGAAAACACACAAGAAAAGACTGTTATTTTTTATTGATATTCCAAATATTTATATATAATTCATAATTAAATATCTTGTTAATATTTTCAACAGTGTTCCCTAGAGGCTCTCGATGTGAAATAACATGACAACTTCCATCTAAATGATCATTTGAGTCAGGTATTATGTGAGGAGCACCAGTGGAGAGTTTCATGTCAACCTAAGAAAACATCGTCCCTGGTATTTATTAGCCTTCATTTGGAACATCTCGAACTTCTCACACCACCGAGCTACAAAATGCTCATCTATAAGAGGTTAAGGACAAAAATATATCTTTATAGGAGTTTGAAAGACGTAAAGTGATCACCAAAAACTTCTTGATACCTTTGTAAGTTATAAGTCCATCACTTCCATTATAGAATTCTACTATTCTTGATTTATTTAATAAATCAATAATATATTTATATGATACCCCATGTGATGTCAATGAGGGTTATAGTGGTCGTTGAGATGATGGTGGTGGCGTTATAGGTGGTGGTAGTGGTGATGATCATGAAGATGAAGTTGGTGATCCAGATGATGTTGTTGGTGTAGAGGATGTTGTTGATGGTGATGAGGATGAGGATTTTGGTAATTGAGGATATATTTAACAACTCTATTTTTGAGTTTAGCATAAATTTAAATTTGGATATTGTTTAATGACTTGAATTGATTTTCTGAATGGATTTATTTGTATGCTATAATATTGTAAATGATTTGAAAAATTTGCAAGTAGTTGGTTGAATAATAAATATAAAATATTTGTATTTCATTGAATGTGTATTGTTGTTTGTATTTTATTTGCAGGTTCAGGATGGGATGGAAGGGTTGATCCTTCCAAATTGGGAATGATAGTTATACCCACAGTTAAATAAACAATGGGTATATGGTTTCTTCGGGGAAAAGCTATATCCATGGTTCTCCTAAATATTGGTATATATATATAAACATAGTTTAACCAAAACTGCAAGTATGATAAAATCTATTAGGTTATACCCACGGTTTCTATAGAAACCCTGGGTAGAGCTCTATACATATGGATTTATCATCCATAGTTCATAAAACTGTGGGTATAGCCTATAAACATAGTTTTACGGGCTATACACATGGTTCTAAACCATTAGTATAGGATATGTTTCTAGTAGTGTATGATTAATCAGTTTTTACATAATATGAATAAAAATATGAACCTTAACCAACTTTAAGACTCACCAAAGAAGAGAAGGAAAGAGTTCTCTGAGAGATTGGGTGATGGTAACCATGGAGGAATGAAGATTAATTTTCCTATATATCAAAGATGAAAGAAGGAGAACTCAAGGGAATGTATCAAAGGAATGAGAATATGTCTTATGTTTGGAGAAGAAGGTCACAGAGTAATTAATTTATGAGGAAAAATGAAGATTTTATTTAATGTAATGGATGGGAATATCAGTGTCACTTAGGTATTGTCAACAGTTGAATGTTTTAAGTGTAGAAGGTATAGGGATTGTGTAAATCAATGTCATAGGGGGAAATCTCATGATAAAAATAAATAAGGTTTTTGGAGTAATGGTTTTTATTTTGATGATGAAGAGACCACTAATAAAAAATTAATGGTATTTATTGTTATAATATAACTATTTATAAGCACGATCAAATTGAATTAGATCAATGTTAATACATTATTCATATTTCATATTTTAAGAAAGGGGTATTAAGTAATAATATGATGAAACATGGTTAATGGTTTGAGAAAGAAGTTGGATGATTGAACTGTATATGTATTATAATTCTTGAATTATGTTATATAAATAGTGAAATATTTTTTTATTAGGGATTTTTAAAAATATATTGAATAGTGCTAATGACCTAGAAAACTGATTTAATGGAAATTTGTTATTTTTATTAAGGTAAGGTAACCCTTAATGTTTTCTTGATGTTGAGAAAATTCTTTTTATCTTTGATAAAGAGATGATTGATATGTATAAAGTAAATTGGATAGTACCGATCACCATATAATTGATTATTGATTTGCTGAAAAAGTGTTCTATGTTATCATGGATGAAGTTTACAACTTTTTTTGGATTTAAGTTATATATACAATAATATGTGTTTTGCGTAAGGAATGAATAATAATTTATGTTTTCAATATTATTTTATAGTAATTCCTGTTATTATTATGTTCCAAGAGAATTCATGTTGAAGGTATTCACATATTTGGTATGTGAAAATCATGAGATAATTTATGATATACGGGGGATCAATGTTAAGATGATTTTAAGAAACTTATTGTACTTATTTATAAGGTTTTTGGATTTTCATCTTTTGGAAGGGTCAAAACATTAACCATTTATGAAATGTTATAAATTGAACGTTGGATGAGACTTTTGTATTACTTCACCATATGAAGGTTTATGCATACTAGATAACCTATGCTAACCATTTTGATGAGATGATATCTAAAGATAGATAGAATGACTTATCATTTTATTTATGGATCCGATCCATTGGTACTTCAGGAATAAATAATTCACCTTTATATTTGGAGTAAGATATAATGGTCAATTTGATCAAGTAATAACCACAGGGTGAGATTGTGAATATGAAATGAAATAAAATCAAGTCAGTATACCTTATTTTAAAAATTAATCAACTTTAGAAAAAAGATCCTGAAATAAATTTTTTTCATGTTATCGTCATTTTTTTAAAAACATTTAGTGCCAAATTGTATTTTTATAAAGAAATAAAAGATCGCTTTTTTATCTAGGTTGAGGGAGAACCATTATATAGCTCAAAGGCCAAAGGCCATGTGGACCATGAACATTTCCCAAAGGCCCAGTACATCGTCAAGTCTACATCAAACTGTATGAATCACCACCTGTGTCATCAATTTACCTAGGGGATTTCTAGGATTCAAAACCTGGTATTCTGGATGCAAGATTATTGGTTTTACCACTCAGGTGCCACCCCAATTGCATTGTCTTGTTATCATGATTTTTATAGATATCAATGGCATTTTCAGGCCTATTTGGGTTGTGGTGTTGTAGTAATTAACTTTATATGGCTCATCCAGTTACATAGGATTGATAAACATTATCACACTCTATTGTTATTTAGGCTTTTTTCCAATGTCCAAATCTTCACTTTCATCATATGTTCTCTTATGTAGAAACATAGTTTTGAGTTACTTTGGGTAGCCGTTTTGTTTCCAAATTTCCCTTTATAAATGATGATTCAAGATTAATTGTTATGATTAGTTTTTGTATGAAAATAACATTATACTATTAAACCATTAATTATCTAGATGGATTTTGTGGGGAAATAATCATTTTTAGGGGGTAAAATATAACACCCTGAGTTTTTATGAATTAAATTTTCTTGAATAAATTAAACTTATTTGATGGATTGCGTTATATGTTGCACCAAGTTAAGATTTCATTATACATAAACCTAAGTTAATCTTATGATTCATGTAAAATGTATTTTATCTTTAGTTACATGTAATACTAATTTTTTCTTTTCTTACACGGAACTATGAGTTTATCTTACACTATATGCAATACTGAGTTTAAAAAAAACTTTACATACTAATATTATGATAGTTATCAACTAGACATTAGAATGGAGGGTATAAATAGGATTTAATAAATTATTAAATTATGTTTTATAAATTTTTATATAATTAATTCTTTTATATCCAATTAATTAGAAATTCAAATAAAACCCTTTTGAAAATAAAGGGAAATCTTTTCTACAAAAATCATATTTATGCACACAAGTGTGTTTTATGTCAATAAATTAAAAAAATCACTTTTGGATAATGATTTTTTTTTAAATTTATATATATAATATATTCAATCAAATTTTTAACATTCAACTTAAATGTTTTCTATATAATAGATAAGAATAAATTAAATTTTATTCTTAAAACTGTATTTTTTTCGAAAAAGAGGTTTTGTTACCTTTTATTGGAAAAATCATTTTAAAATTGATTTTTGAAAATTTGAGAAAATAAATTTGGTAAAATAAAATTCATTTTTTAAATTATAATATCAAAATTATCTTAGAATGAATTTTTGGTATTTTTCTAAGATGTTCATTTTTTTAAGAATAGTAAAAAAATAAAATTTTTAATCAAAAACTGTATTTTTGGATAATTAAATTAAAAAGAGAAATTATATTTTTTGTTGTTTTTAAAGTATAATTAGATCATTAATACATAAATTAATCCTATTTGGTTATTTTAAATCAATTTTACATTTAAATTGGATATAAAAATATTTCACACTCTTGTGCATTTCTCTTTAAGACCCTTATTTCTCGTCGGTTTTGTGGGATTAATTTTAAATTAATTTTTGAACCTTATGTGAATTGAATATATAAAAATATATTAAATATTTGGAATAATAATAATATATAATTTCTAATGAGGTCAAATTTATTTTTTACCAAATTGATTAGTGAAAATAGTTAAAAATAATGACAATGATCAAGATAAAAACGAGGTTATCATGGGAATAAATCATAAACATAAGGGGGAAATAACCTAGAAACATATAAAACACCCATTTTATATCCATATTTAGACCTTATAAAACATATTATATATTTTAGTTCGTTATATAAGACTTATTTTTGGTAAAAACAAGGGTACACCTAGCTTCTTTTAAAAAATGTCAAGTGTGTATTCTCCCTCACTTATAAAAGGCCACCCACTATCCCCCTATCTTCACTCTGTAAATTTTTTTTCATTTAATACCTACAAAAAAATTATCCAGTTCCATCCACTCTTTCTATAATAATTACTTTGGTCATAAATACAACCAAGGGAGGCCTTTACTACAAACCGAAATGAGTTAACAAAAGAAGAGGTAACGTTCATCAATGTGTGTTTTCTTTTATTTATTCATAAAACCCCTTAATTTTTTTATCATGCCTATATAATATCCTAATTATATTCCATATAATAATATTTTGTTGTTATTATAGGGTTAATACCTTCAACTACACACACCTCCATCAAATGGGTTATGAAATATTCATTTGTGTTTATGGTGGACTACGGCCTTGCGAATCGATGTTGTTCATTTTTCCATTACACCATTTTCATGGATGTGAATAATGATGTACATAATATTTATATATTGTATTTATGATATTTATTATTTTGATATTCTTTTATAATTTTTATACCATACATACCTTCATTCTTTCCATCTTGTGGGAATATTGTAATGTCGATCATGTATATAGTGGACTACCACCACGCGAAGTGATGTTATCCGTTCACGCTTTACATGGAATATACTATGGATTGGTTAAATAAAAAAATGTTATATATATGAAATAATAATAGTTATATAAATATAATATATATATATATTATTTACTTTTCTTTCCTTCAATACAATAAGAAAATGGTTATAGTGTTGATGTGTCTGTATGGCCTATTGTCTCCATTAACGGTGTATTTCATTTCCAATCACTAAATATTATGGATTTATATAAATTAATTTTTAATCAATATATATGATATTTATATCATTTTTTATATTATTTATATGATTAAAGCATTATTTAAATAATTTGACTAAAAAATAACAAGTCAAAACATAGATGAAGAACAAAACGGTTATTACCCAAAATATAACCTTAACATGGAATGTTAATAAATGGGAAATATAAATCCATAAAAAATAATATATGGTATTATGTAAATAAATATTGTTCTTTGATATATTTAAAATAAAAAAATATATATATTATACATGAATTTTGAATGAGTACGACAGAAGCCAAGACTTAAGGTAAGGGAATTACGTCTTACTTTTTACTTCTGTGAGACACATTACATATTCAACACCTATTTATTTTATCTAGTGTATATGATACCCATGAATTTATATTATGATACTTATACCAAAAAATATTTGGGTTTACATATCGATTTTAGTATCTCTCTTTCATGGGGTTTATGCTTCAAAAGTTACCAAATTGGTAATGGAATTTCATCTCAATTTTTACTTTCTTGAGACATACTCCATATTCTCCCACTTATTATTTTGTGTGGTGTACATACTACTCTATGACATGAGATATCATGATGATAACTCATTTAATTATAATTAATTATTCTATTTATGTTAGTATTTCATTGTGATTACGATTCAAAAGTTACTCAAGAAATGAGATATTTTTGTCTCAATTTATAGTCTTTGAGACGTATGATTTGTTATGCACCTATATTATTTCATGAGGTGTAAAAACAGATCCTTTTTAATTAAATATCATGAATTCAATTATATTCTTGATATTTTAAGTTCCAATTTATTTTCTTCTTTCATGAGGATTATTGTCGAAATTTACCAAATTGGTAATGATTTTATGTTACAATCTCATTGTTTATTTGGATTGTTAATTATCAGGTCTCCTATGCTGAAATATCATCACAGACCTCTCTAGAAACTCATGGATTTTATAATTCCTTGGTTATTCATGATAATTTTATATAATATTACCGTTTTCCACTCATTGGTAATTAAAATAATTAATAAAATATTTTTAAGAAAATATAACTTTATTTCTCTCTTCGGTCGGAAATCTATTTTCTTCCAAAACCATGTTTTCTAAAACTATTTTCAAAATATTTTTAAATGATATTTTAATGATATTTTAAAATAAAATTTTTTAAAAAATGTTTTAAATGATTTTTAAAGCTTCCCTATAAGTTTACGAGGTTATTTTCAAAAAAAATGGTTTTATATTTTAAAAGTAGTTTTCAAAACGGGAAGAACATTTTTCTTAAGAATTTTTTTAAATGTTATTTCAAAATTATATTCCATATGAGATGAAATTCATTGGTGTTACTCATGACTCACTGAGGATATTATCTCAGGGTACTATTCATATTCATTCTCTAAATTTGTTTATGTCTTTAGGGAATGATGTCTATGAAACCCATTTCACTTCCATGGGTTATATGTTTATGAATCTTGTTTATCCTCCATGGGTTATATGATAATGAAATCCATTTCTATTCAATGGGTTATATTCTTATAAAATATTTTCTTTTAAACAGGTTATATACCTATGAAAACTGTTTCTCTTCTATGGGTTATATGCTTATAAAACCTACTTTTTCATCGGTTATGCTATGAAGAAATGATTATGAATCATGTTTCTTTACTACAGGTTTTCGATATGATGAAGTGTTTACTAAATTCATTTCACTGCATGGGTTATGATATGCTGAATGTTTCAGATCTTATAGCCCACATATGTATGATTTCATTATGTGACGAGTGAAACCTATATCTTCTTCCAAAGCATTGGGTAAATATTTATATCGCATGAGATAGACATGGATAGAATGGGGGTGAACCTAGTTTATTAAGGGAGTTTGTCTGTTACCATAGTCTTGGGAGTGAACCTTGACTACTAAGATTGTTTTGAGAGTGAACCCATTCCACTAAGATAACATTGGTAGTGATCCTTTACTATTATGATGTTATGTGTGAACCTAATTACATTTTCACAATGTAATATGTAGACTTATATTTCATGTACATAATGATATGCTTGGACCTGGTCGCATGTTAATTGGTTTATACAAGGGCTTGATTTCATGTATTTAAGATAATGAGTGAGCCTCTTTCTATTAATACATGTTCGCAATGTTATAAGATGATGTGTATACCAAAAATCTAGGTCTTATTCCTATGTTATACTCTCATGGATAATGTTTTTTGTTATATTATGATTCATGTCTTATGAATTACCAATCTCTATTCCATGACTCGAAATTATAATATTTTATATGAATGGTAAGGTTTTAAAATGTTATGCCCATCTTCTCATACCCTTATGTTCATATTATTCATATGTATCTCCATTTCTTCCCGAATAGTGCATTTGATATCAACATTTCTTTTGTTTCCTTTCACTTGGTTAGGAAAAAAGGTTTTAAGTAGTAGTACTAAAGGGGAAGATCTTTAGTTAACATATTTATGATTGTAGACGCCGGAAAAGTCCGTTGATCCCCAAACGAAGTTCCAGATGCGGAAAGTGAGGTGATATTTGGAGTCAGAAGCCTGTTCCGGAGGGCCCGGAGGTCTTGCGCGGAATTTTAGAGTCCCGCGCGCAAAGTTGAGTCGCGGCGCGCAATCCTCCCGGGATGCGCGCAATCCGCAGGGCCGGCGCGCAATTTTGCGCGCCCCGAGCTCCCGCGACTCCTTTGCGCGCCGGGTCCGGATTCTGCGCCCGCGAAGGGAATTCCGCGCCAGCGAAGTGAATTACGCGCCCGCGAAGGGAATTCCGCGCCCGGGCGGCCTATAAATATAAGCCGACCCCCGACGTTTTAAGGGTTGCCAGAATTCGAAAGGTCTCTCGTGCGCGCAATCCAACCCCTTCCGTGCGCAATGCCGATCTTCAGGTAACCTCTTTTCTTTCGCGCAATAAGGCCTCGGGGTTCGCCTTCGCACGCAATCCCATGAGCTCCCTTCCTTTGAATAATTCTTCACCTAAAGGCCTTCGCGCGCAAAAGAAGCCTCTTGCGCGCTATTGCCCCCGAGGTGCGCGCAATCCGGCCCGATTGCGCGCACCCCCCCTTCTCAAAGTGGCCATTCGATTTAAGAATGAGCCGTTGCCCCCGAGCGCTATCCAAAGCCCGGTGCGCGCAATCTCGATCATCCGCGCGCAAAGAGCTGGCCCGATTGCGCGCCAGCCCGCCATTTTGCACGCCGACCCGCTGTTTTGCGCGCAAAGCTCCTTTTTTGCGCGCAAACCGCCGGGGTCGCCCCTTTTCACCCCCTGAGGGTACCCGCCCGCGTGGCGCCCGATGATCTTCATCCGGGGTGCCCGCATCGTGCGTTGTCTTCCCGTGCGGCCCTCCAGGCTCGCGCGAAGTGACACGGACCCATCGGCGGCAACCATCGTCCAAGCTACAAAGACGTTAAACTGTACAGCATTCGTCCTGCAAGACGTTAAACTGCACATTCGTCCTGCATGACGCTAAACTGCACCACGTCCGCGCTGCAAGACGTTAAACTGCCAAGCATCTTCGTCCTCAACACACGACGTTAAACTGTACTTCGTCCGGCAAGACGTTAAACCGACCGCTTCGTCCTCAACACACGACGTTAAACTGTACTTCGTCCGGCAAGACGTTAAACCGTCCACCTCACCCGATCCCGTGCCTCGCACGCAGGGTCCCCCCCGGTTTGGATGTGGCCCCCACCCGCTCATCTCTGCAGGGATGTCGGGATTGGAGTGGCTTTTCCCCATGAGGGTAGGGTATTACAAACCCCTAGTTTCTTGTGGGGGGATGCACATGTGTATCTCCATTGCGCTTCCCCACTGCCGAAGCCAGTAGAGGGTGTGACTGGGATCGAGTTGTCTCCTACTTTCGGCCCAAGTCCCTCTCCAACTGAGTTTTGCCGCATCCGGGCTGCCTCAGTGCGTAAGTCCTGACAGAACGAACTACGTGGACTTTGATCCCTGTCTTCTAAACAGGGTACGTAGGAAGCCTCTCCGAAGTTCAAGCCCACCACCTGGTCGTCCCGGTCGTATTTACGTCGGTTCGTCCATCAGTGGATCCCTCCTGGGTTCACACTTGCGTCGATTCACCTATGAATCCGCCATTGTGGGGGACTGCACATGTGTATCTCCATTGCACTTCCCCACTGCCTTTTCCTATTCCTCCCTTCTTCAGGCAGCCTCGATCTCCTGGTGAGTCGGCTTGCCAACGTCCAGTATGACGTGAAACTGTGATCCACCCGGCCGTTCCATCCCCCTCTGTGCGAGGTGGTTCGGTTCAATCCTCCGCCCGGCGGCCTCGATCTCTCTGTGAGTCGGCTTGCCGACGTCCAACATGACGTTAAACTGTATATCCGAACTATGTTGACTTTGATCCGCGCTAACGCGCGGTACGTAGGAAGCCCCTACGGGGTCCAAGCTCTTCACTCCATCATCCACCCTGATCCTTACCAGGGCCGCCACATCCCGGTGGGGTCATGCCATTTCATTCCACTCCACTTCACCCGGGAAGCCGCCCATGTGCTGGCCCCAGCGTCGGAGGTTCCCCGCAAGGGGTTCTGTCTTCTGATCCACTTCTCGTGTTGATCAGTCCGATGCCGTCCCCGCTGGACGTTAAACCCGCGGCATACCCTGTGTTAAACATGGGAAGCTGAGGAAAACCTCAGGTAACACAGTTCCCCGTACCCAGTTCGGGATGCCTCAGGCCATCACGCCTTCGAGAAGCCCTATTAGGGACGGAAGGCAGACATGCAGAGTCGCAGTGTCAAGACACGCCCCGACACCCAGAGCCACCCGGTCTCCTCACCGCAGGTTGCTGCCCCGACCGGACTCCTTGGAGCGTCCGGGCAGATGCAGCGTAATTAACCGGTGTCCATGAAGATATGGCGCCGGGAACGAGATTCACGAACATTCTTAAATCTATGAGGGAGACCCGGATTAGGCGACGAGTTCCGAGGAGATGTCCACGGGAGGAGGAGCCGACATCCCATCATCCCGGTTTCGATCAAGGAGCAGACGCCCCTGAATAAGAGACGGATGTCGCCCGCCCTTGGAAAGCGGGACTGCGGGACCACAAGCCGCGCGCCCATCCCCTCGGGTCGACGGGTGCACGCGCGAACGCGTCCTGGCGGAACAGCGTAACCCGACGCACATCCGCACCGGAACAGAAAAATGGTGAACCCGACGTGAATCTCTTCTCCTCGATACGAAGACCGATGGCTTTCAGATGTGTTGGAAGACCAGAATGCTGCTCGACCGAGCATTCAATTTTACCCACCAGGGGCTGGGGAAGGGAACTCGGGCACTCCGTCTCGCGACGTCGAGGGCCTGGGTCCCCCCCACGGAAGGCGTCGTGGCACTAATGGTTGGTTGTCGATTCCTTTTCCTGTCAGTGTTAATGAGTTCTTCTCCCTGCTTTCAGAAATCAGGTCGCCCAATCTAGTGCCCAATTGCCACCCGCCCACTGGCGCGGGGGTAGGGGAAACACCGACGCGGCTACTCCGCGCGGTCCCGCCCGTTCCACAGTTGTCCCGGCAGCCGCAATTGCGGGACAACCACGCCCTCTCTCCCCCTCGGAGGTCATCCAAAGAAGGGTGATCAACAGCTTGGTGCGGAGATACGAGGAAGAGGGAGTCATCCCCACCAGGGACATGGCTCGCCTAGACCTCGAGGGAGCCGCACCTCGCCGCCAACGCCGCCCCCGAGGGCTGCGCAGGGAGGCACCGCTGCCTACCTCGACGTCCAACCGCTTTGGGAGCTTATCCCCGGAGCGCTCCGACAACTCCTTCCCCTATGCGGATGAAGTGGAAGATGCCCGTGACTACCCTATCCGAGGTCCGCTCCAGGGATCCACGATAAGGGCTCCCGCCAGGCCACGACGACACCGCCGCCAGGCCCCCCTAGTCGAGGAACAGGCTATCCACCTGCCCGCGCCGCTCATCCCGACTCGTCTGTCTCGACGCCAACGTCGGGCACAAGCGGAAGAGGATACCCACCTTGGGGCCCTAGCAACAGCAGCTGCGTTGGCTCAAGCCACTGCTGGCTCCAGTCACCAGGCCCCTGCGCATCCTGAGTGGGGGCACTTCTATGCCCGACCCGGATCGAGGCCCCGACCGCCCCAAAGGCAGGTTGGGTTGACTCTCCCGGTTGCTGGCACAGGCAATAGCCACCGTGGGCCACCTCGCGGTAGCGCTGTTCGCCAACAGGGGCTACTCCGTGTGGCCGATCCAAGAGGCATGGGTCATCCCACCTTCCGATCTCGGCCCGGAGGCCCGCCCGGAATCATCTCCCCCCACGTCCCCTTTGATATCTATCCCGGTGCTCCTCGCACCTTGGTTTCCAGTCCTCTTGGCCCCAGCACCAGTGCGGCTGGAGGACGCCAGGATAGAGATCAGCCGTGCCCCGAAGAACCACCCAGGGGCAGGAGGGCGAGGCGTCGACGCCGAGGGAAGAATGTTACGGGATTCCGGACAGAGATCCGACCGGTTCGTTTCTCTGATACAGAGGCGGAGTATGATTCGGCGACAGAGCCATCCCCCCAATCCCGCCAGTCAGGGGCAGGGGTAGGAATGCGGCACGTCAGCCTCGTACTTCCCGAGAGCGAGATCGATATGATCCCTGCTTCTCTCCGAAGGTATATCCAGAGTAGCGAGGGCCTGGTAGACCCCCAAGGACCAAGCTTGTGGTTGGTACCGGCCCCTCTGGATGCGCCTTCCACCTCGATCGGAGAACCCGGAGACTTTTTCTAGGGACCGACGGTTGAACCACGACCTCGTGCACCCTCGGCGAGCACCGAAGCTACGGCAGGATGTTCGCTCGCCGGCCCGTC
This sequence comes from Viscum album, assembly GCA_963277665.1. NCBI lineage: Eukaryota > Viridiplantae > Streptophyta > Magnoliopsida > Santalales > Viscaceae > Viscum > Viscum album. The sequence continues at coordinate 1,357,728,497 of OY728162.1, read as the reverse complement.
CTATCGTGATGTGGTGGCCAGGGCACCGCCACCCTCAGAGGGCGGCCCGGGATATGGAGGCTAATCGGCCTGCTCGCCGTATTCACCGCCGGCCAGCCCGTCGGCCCGGCGGCCCGCCTCGGCACCACTGCCGGTTCCCCGTCCATTCCCAGTCTTTGAAGAGGACCAAGGAGACTTGGGTCCCGAGCTTGAGTCATGGAGCTTCTGGACCGTCCTTGCAGAGGGCCACTTCCCTGAGAAGTTTTGGCCAGTCGCAGGACCGGACTTTGATGCACCCGAATCGCTCACCCCGGATGAGTTCGAATGCTTCCGCCGAACTCTCCGGGAGACTCACTCCCGTCTTCACCGCCTACAAATGCCATATCCCGGGAGTCAAGTGCACCTGGAGGATATTGGTGAGTAGTGCCGTCAAATTGACCTGGCCACGCTCCCCGCGGTTCGGCACCCCGGGTCATTTGGGCACCACGAGGCCCTCCAACAACGATGCGTTGAGTGTTTTCAAGTACTCCGCAAGGTTATCGAGGAAGCCACTCCCCACGTGTATATCCGTGGATGGGGGCAGTACGCTGCCCTACGCTTCAGTGCGATTCACCGACAGCTCGATTCACTGGGTGGCCCTGAGGGTATATCCCCGGGGACGGAAACAGTCAATATGGCTGACCTGTCGGGGGAGGGGAACGGTTTGGAACTTCTCGACGGGGGCTCTCCCCCCGAAGACAAGCTGTCGTTGGATCCATCGGTGAGAGTTACTCGTCATCAGAGGAACCTCCTGGGACTCCCCGCACCCACTGAAGCACTGACGTTGAGACGAAACGTCAGCAAAGGTAAAGAGCACAGCGAGGCTATAAAGCCCGCCGACCCATCTGCCTCCACGCAGAGGGAAGATGAGGATCCCGAGAAGGCTATGCTACGCCAACAGCTCGCCGAGCAGAAGAAGCTAGTTGACCAGCTCCTCGCCGAGCGCGCTGCAGAGCAGCGGCCTGACTACGGTGATCCTAGGCCAGGACAGCAGGGACAGGAACAACCACCCCTCGATGAGGCTCTCCCGGGCAACCGTGACTATGCCGTGTTCGCCGACAGGAGAGAGGCCATCGCCTATGGAAAGAGGGCGCGGTATGTTTCACCACACCCTCCCGAGCGGCGTGACTACCTGAGAGACCCCGCTCGGATTCCTCCCGTTGCCCCAAGGGCCGCTCCGCCCGCCATCCCACGAGCTGCCGAGTTCGACGACCCAGTCGACGACCCGATTGAAGGGCCATGCAATGCGCTCGTGGTTAGAGATCCTCGCCAGGACTGGAACCCATGTCCGGATGATCCGATGGAGGCACTCATTGCCCGCTTGGAAGCCTTGGAGACTCGGCAAGTGGCAATCCCACCGGACGGCAAGCCATACCCAGCATGGGTGGATGACATGCCGGCGCCTCCGGGATTCGGGAATCCCACTTTTGCCCCCTTCGACGGGACTGGAGATCCGCCACAACATTTGGCCCATTTCAACTCAAGGTGCGGACCTATGTTGGGGACTCCGGCGCAGCAAGAGGCCGCTAAGCTTCGCTGCTTTGTCCAGACACTGGAAGGGCCAGCATTTGTCTGGTACAGCCAGCTCCCCGTCGGGTCGATAACTAGCTGGGAGGACCTTCGCAGACAATTCCTCTAACAGTTCAGTTCCACGACCCGGAAGACGAGTATCGCAGACCTCTTCAAGTGCAAGCAGAGTCCTGATGAGCGAGTCGCGGACTTCGTCGCCCGATGGAAGGGTCTCATGTATTCCCTCGACATGCCATTGACTCAGGAGCAGTTGCTGACAATGTGCGTCGGGAACGTCAAGACCGAGCTGGTCCCTTCCTTGATCACTCAGAATTACCCCGGAGGGTTCAGGGACTTCTCAGACAAAGCTCAACGTCTTGAGGAAGCCCTGCAACAGGCCAGCCAGGCACACCCGCTGCCTCCTATGATTCCTGCAAGGAGAGCCAGCAGGGCTGAGCCCGCTGCTGTGGCCCAGATAGAGGCCCCCAGGCCATTGGAGCTGCTGCCGGCGAGACCAGCTCCACAGCCTCACAGGAATCCGCCTCCACGGGCTCAGTTCCCGGCCCAGAAGCGGCAGCCTCAGAACCGGCCGGCCCCTCCGCGTAATGTACCGCCACAACCCAGGCGAGATAATCAGGGTCCACCTCCTCGGCAGGCCCCTCCATCCCCTCGTCAAGACCACGCTCCTAGGGGCCCGCGATACCTGACCTACTCATTTCATGAGGATCAGGTCCCCGGTTATTTCCAGAGCGCCCTGGAGCAGAGGATTGTGCGACTGCCTGACTGTTGGAAGCCAGAGGAGGCACATCTCACGGATAACCCCCGCTACTGCCCCTACCATCGGGCCCTGGGGCACACCATCCAGCGGTGCTACGTGTTTAAGGATTGGCTCCAAGACCAGATTAACAACAATGTAATCAGGTTGGGCCCAGCTCCAGCACAAGTGGCGGGCGTGTTCGTGGGATCAGATGACGATAGCGGCGATGAGGACGAATGGCAGCTGGTCTCCGACCGCGGGTCCCAGAAGTATAAAAACTGGATGGCCCGCAAGACGATCATTCGCGCCCATGGAATCATCCGTGCGCGATTGAATCAGCCTGAGCCCCCAGAAGCTGCGGGTGCTGCTTCGGCATCGTCATCCCAGCCTGCCTCTTCCAAGAAGAGCAAACGGCGGCGGCGCAAGAAGGAAGAGTGCGCCCCGCCAGTTCCGCCACTATCCTGCACTCTCGGCGATTTCATGCCCCCGGAGACAGGGATCCCACCTCGGATCCACCCAGTGGTGAATGATTCATCCAATGACAGTATTGGGTATGCTTCGGTTAATACCGTCGAGCTGGTAAATCCCTTCTCGGTTCCCGACGTTGAAGAACACCAGGTGGACCTCCCTAGTGTCCCCGGTCGTCGCCACCGTCGGAGGAGCTGCAACAACAGGAGTCGCCGGGGCACAGCAGTTGGTACCTCCAGCCAGGCCGTGCACGCCACTGAGACTAGGCAGCAGGCTCAAAACCGAGCTCAGCGTGCGCAGGCCCCCCATCTGGGGATGACGGATTCGCCTCCGCCACTGTTTGTGGTGTGGGACCAGGCAGAACCGCCTCAGCCGCGTCGCAATCAGCTCCGCCCTACCACGAGTCCATCCCGGCCTCCTGATCCCAGTACGGTGACCATTTCCCGGGCTTCAACCAATGAACAACGAGATGCGCCAAGCACCAGTCGACCGCCGGCCCAACCGGAAAGGCCCGTCATGCCTCCAACCGCAGAGAAACTTCCTGCAACCAGGGGCTCGCGCTTGGCCAAAAAGTATGATGTCCTGAAGCACTTGGCCGACATCCCAGCGAGACTCTCCATCCTTGAGGCTCTGCGCATGTCATCTGAGATGCGCGAGGCACTCGCTGAAGCCCTGAAGAGCCCCCTCCAGTTTGAGACAGAGGTTGCGGCTGCAGAGGCCTTTCGCGCCGAGACGGTCGAGGACGCCGAATGCCAGGCAGTTATCTCGTTCTCTGGTAAGGATGAAGACCCTCCTATACAGGGGCACATTCGTCCGGTGTATGTTACCGGCCGGTTCAATGGCCTTGAAGTCCGGAGCTGTCTTGTCGACACGGGGTCCGGGATTAACCTGATTCCAACTCGGACGCTCCGGAGATTGGGGTTGTCTGGGGGTGACTTGATCCCCTCCGACCTCAGGATCCAGGGGTACGACCGCACCGAGAAAACTCTGGTCGGCAACATACGTTTGAAGACCCAGTTCGGTGACTTGGTTGCCAACACCGAATTCATGGTGGTCTCTCAGGACACTGCGTATAACGCATTGATGGGCAGGCCATGGCTCCACCTTCATGCGGCGGTTCCCTCATCATACCACCAATGCCTCAAATACTCCCTTAACGGTCGAGTAGGCATGCTTCAAGGAGATGCCTCTCCTTTTGCCTCATGTGAAGCCCGTTATCTGGACGCGGACTATTACAAGAGCAAGGATAAGCAGATCCTGGCAGGTGAGGTCGAGCCTGTCGCTGTTGCAAGTGATCCCTGGGCAAGTTTGGATGACGCTTACGTCCTCCCGATTCAACGGTTGGACGCAGCCATGGTCTCGACGGCTTGTGAGTCTCCTGATGAGATGACCGCGACCGCCCGTGCCAGCACCAGCGGCCCAGCAGGATCTGGTAGCCCCAATGCAGTTTCCAACGCAGTCTCTCCCGTGGACAATCCCTCCCCGGGTGGAGAGGACATGGAAGATGCACCCCCAGCCTTTGAGGAGGGCGTCCTCGCCACGGTCGATGAGTTAGTACAAGTGAACCTTGGAACCGAAGCAGATCCGAGACCCACATTGGTCAGTGCCGCCATGCCCTCTGAGGAGCGGCAGCAGTACGTGGACTTTCTCAGGTAGCACTGTGATGTGTTCGCTTGGGGCTATGACGAGATGCCGGGGCTGGATCCTCAGGTAGCCGTCCACCGACTTGGTCTCCCGGCGAACCATCGCGGGTTCAAGAAGCCTCCCAGGAAGATGCACCAATTTTACAGTGCCATGGTTGAGACCGAAGTTGACAAGCTTATCAAAGCCAACTTCGTGAGGGAAGTCCAGTACCCCAAATGGCTGGCCAACATTGTGCCGGTCAGGAAGAAGAACGGGCAGATCAGAGTCTGCATCGACTTCCACGATCTCAACCGCCACTGTCCGAAGGATGATTTTCCCCTTCCAGTGACAGAGCTATTGATTGACGCCACGGCAGGGTTCCAATCCCTCTCCTTCATGGATGGATACTCCGGATACAACCAAATCCGGATGGCCCCTGAGGATGAGGAGTTCACTGCCTTTAGGGCCCCCCAAGGTACCTTCTGTTACCGGGTCGTGCCTTTCGGCCTGAAGAATGCAGGTGCCACCTATCAACGGGCGATGCACCGCATATTCAAACCAATCCTCGGCACACTGGTGGAATGCTACGTCGACGACTTGGTAGTCAAATCGCGCCAGCGTCAGGACCATCTCAAAGATCTTGAGAAAGTATTCGGCTTCCTCTGGTCTCGTTGCCTGAAGATGAACCTGTTGAAATGTGCCTTCGGGGTCACCTCCGGAAAGTTCCTTGTATTTGTGGTAAGATACCGGGGTATTGAGATCGACCCAGAGAAGATCAGGGCAATTAGCCAGATGCCTCCCCCAGGTAACATCCGGCAACTACAAGGGTTCCAAGGCCACTTAGCCTATATACGCCGATTCATCGCGAATCTGGCCGGCAAGTGTAAGCCCTTTTCTCGGCTCATGAAGAAAGGTGCCACCTATGTATGTGATAAAGAGTGTCAGACCGCTTTCGAGGAAATCAAGTAGTACCTGCTGCAACCTCCGGTTCTGATGCCGCCTGTATCCGGGAAGCCGCTGGTCCTCTATGTGACCGCCCTGGAACGGTCCCTTGGCGCCCTTCTCGCCCAGAAGAACAACGAGGGAACAGAGAATAGCCTCTATTACCTCAGTCGCATGCTCCTCGATGCGGAGGTCAGATATTCCCCCATTGAGAAGAGCTGCCTGGCGCTCGTATTTTCCGTACAGAAATTACGGCACTACTTGCAGCACCATGACGTACAGTTGGTTTCTCGGGTAGACCCGTTGAAATATATCATGAGCCGGCCTATGTTGACTGGCCGTCTAGCGCGGTGGGCTGTGATTCTCCAGCAGTTCGACATCAGGTATGTGTCTCAGAAGGCCATCAAAGGGCAAGCATTGGCAGACTTTCTGGCTGCTCACCCAACCTCCGCGGATCAGCCGCTGGATCTTGGCTTTCCTGATGAGGCCATCCTCTCGGTCGATCGAGCCGGTCCGTGCTGGCAGATGCACTTTGACGGTGCCTCCCAGAGCCCCACCGGTAGAAGGCTCGATAATCCTAAGCTCAACAGAGTGGGCTTGGGTATCGTCTTCATCACCCCGGAGCAAGCCGTGCTGCCATACTCTTTCCTGTTGTCAGAGGGCTGTACCAACAATGAGGCGGAATACCATGCCCTCATCACTGGCCTCGAGTTAGCTCTCGAGATCGACGTGCCCCATCTGTGTGTGAAAGGGGACTCCGAGCTGGTTGTTAAGCAGATCTATGGTGACTATGTTGTCAGGAAGCCGGAACTTGTGCCGTTGATGGAGTGCACCCTCCTTCTGATGGCCTGGTTCCCTTCTCGGCCAGAAATTGTCCATATTCCCCGGTCGCAGAACGGTCGAGCAGATGCTTTGGCCAGCCTGGCTGCGTCACTTGCAGAGCCTGAACAGGATAACCTGATCGTCCGCGTGACGCACCGCAGGCTCATCGTTCCTGTTATCCCGGAGGGAGATCGCGGCTCGTCGGTAAGTAATCTCACCGCGGTTGCCCCTATGCCCGGAGCCCCGAGTACCCCAGATATGGCAGTCGAATCAGCCCCTGATTGGAGGACGCCTTGGGTTGAGTACCTCCAACATGGCATTCTCCCATCGGATCGAGCCGAGCGCGAGCGAGTTCGATGCCGCGCATCGCAGTTTGTCCTCCAGAGTAGTCCCGGCCTGGAGCAGATCCTCTATAGACGCGGATTTGATGGTGTTCTCCTCCGTTGCCTTCAGGGAGTTGAGATCCCACGAGTCATGCAAGAGGTTCATGCTGGTTCATGCGGTGCCCACCAGACTGGGCCGAAGCTGTCCCACCAGATTCGGAGGTTGGGATACATCTGGCCCTCCATGATCCACGACTGCATCGAGTATGCCAGGAGGTGCCATGCGTGCCAGGTTCATGAGAACTTTGTGCATTGGCCGCCGGAGCCTCTCCATACCACCAGGTATTCTTGGCCCTTTGCAGTCTGGGGGATGGACGATGTGGGACCCTACCCGCCGGCGACGGCTCGCCAGTGCCGGTTCATTCTGACCGCCACGGACTTCTTCTCCAAATGGGCAGAGGCGATTCCGCTCAGAGAGGTCAAATCCTGTTCGATCGCTGACTTCGTGACCTCCAACATCATTCATCGATTTGGGGTGCCTCACGCTATCCTCACGGATAACGGAGCCAATTTCCGAGCAGCCAAGTTGAAGAAGTTGTACGCCAAGTATAACATTCACTCGAACCATACATCTCGCTATCATGCGCAGGCGAATGGATAGATCGAGGCGTTTAACAAGACCCTCTCTAACATTCTGCAAAAGATGGTTGGTCAGAACAAGAAGAGTTGGCCGGACAAGCTCCCCAACGCCCTCTGGGCTTATCGGACGACGAATCGCAATTCCACCCATATGACCCCTTATTCCCTGGTGTATGGAGCTGAGGCCGTCCTGCCCATCGAGATCCAGTTGCCATCCTTGCGCACTGCGGTCTACGACCAGCAAGCGCCGGACAGAGCTGCTGAAGCCCGTCTAGTTGAGTTGGAAGCACTGGATGAGAATAGACTTCGCCCCTTGCACAACTTGGAGAGGCATCAAAGCAGAATGGCTCGAGCTTTCAATAAGAAGGTTCGCCTCCACTCCTTCCTGCAGGGTGACCTAGTGCTAGCCCTAAGAGCGCCAATGATCCCCGGCAGGAAGCCACCCAAGTTGGAGCCCAAGTGGGAGGGACCTCTTGTCGTCCACAAAGTTTATCCCAACGGTGCGTATTCCCTAGAGACTATGGATGGTGAGCGTGTCACTCCTCCCACCAACGCTAGGTTCCTCAAGCAGTACTTTGTCTGAGTGTACCACGTCCTGCACGACGTTAAACTGCATACGTCCCGCATGACGCTAAACTGCACCACGTCCTGCACGACGTTAAACTGCATACGTCCCGCATGACGCTAAACTGCACCACGTCCTGCACGACGTTAAACTGCATACGTCCGCGCGGCAAGACGTTAAACTACCAAGCACCATTCGTCCAAGCTACAAGACGTTAAACTATTCAGCATTCGTCCAACATGATGTTAAACTATACCTCGTCCAAGCTACAAGACATTAAACTGTTTGGCATTCGTCCAACACGACGTTAAACTGTACTACGTCCGAGCTACAAGACGTTAAACTGTTCAGCGTTCGTCCTGCATGACGTTAAACTGCCTCTCAAGAACTACGTACGTCTTGATTCCCATCCTTATGGGATACGTAGGACCGCCTGAACATAGGCCCAGCCCCATCCTTCGGGAATTTCCATCCCACCTCGGGCCCTTGGCCCAGTTGCCTCTGGATATGTGGCTTATGGTGTGGACGCGGGGCTACGCCCTCATTCACGTCGGCTTGCTCGCCACGCTGTACGCCCCCACGTTCGGGGATGCCTTCTGCTCCCCCCTTTTTCTTTCTCTTTTCGTCCTGCATGACGTTAAACTGCCTCTCAAGAACTACGTATGGCTTGATTCCCATCCTTATGGGATACGTAGGACCGCCTGGACGCTTGTGTTTCAGGTCCAGCCCTGTCTTTTGGTTGATCACAGGGATCTGCTGTCTTTTGGTTGCTCTCAGGGTGAGTCCTCCGACCCTTTCCGGTGATCTGTTAACATGTTTTGGGTACTTCGGTCTATGACCCGTGGTGTCGGATTCAATCCCGACAAGTCCTGTGTTGCTTGTCGGTTCTCGCGCTTAGTCTTGTTTGAGCCTTCACTCAAAGGGATCCTCGTTAGCGGTTTGGGTACGATGCCTCAGTGCTCTCCTACCGCTCCGGGTCGATTTACCGGCGGGTCCTGGGCCGCAAATCGATATGAATCCTGTGATTGAGCGGTTGATGCTCGTTTGCTTGCCCCGTTCTAGGCTGACGCGATCGTATTTTGTATTGCGAATATGGTCAGCGACATCCTTGATCTCCATGTCGGCTCTTTTAGGCTCCGAACATTGGTTGCGCGGTCCTCATCACACTCCGCCTTTGTGCGTTGTAGTGGAATCTCGACACTCTCTTCATACTGACCTTCAGTACACCTTTACACGTTAGGCAGGCCAACCAGGGTAATGGTGTCTGTCGAGGCTCCCACGATCTGAGCGCCAAGGATATACGCTGATGTCCTCCCTAAGGGCCATGTGTAGCTGGACCCTCGTCCCCATAAGGAGGAAGGAGTCGCCCGAACAATCGAGTTCTGGGCCCAGTATATCTGGAGGCTAGCATCTCTGCCCCTCGGGTGATGGACATACGCAGGCCCCTATCCCAGGATCCTTCTCCTGGAATCGTGCGTGACTGCAGGGCTGGGTATGTTCCCACCTCCGCTGAGTCCGCCATATCGCAGTACGCGGATTCCTCAATGGTCCGAACCACACGACCTTAAACTGTGTTGTTTGGTCCTACCACACGACCGTAAACTGTGATCGTCTTGGCCGCCCGACGAGAAATGGCACTGCATCGTGATGTTCTCCTCAGGGGACACTCACGTTGGGCGCTGGTTAATAACCACGCCATTCATAAATGCCTTTCATGGCTTGATTATTGTGGCGACGCCAGTGATTCCTTGATCACAGGCATGTCGCTGCACAAAGAAAAACCATCCATCTTTAAGGACAAACAAGAAATATCAAATACCGCTTCTTCTGTGTGCGAGGGTCAGACCCACACCCCTCCCCCGCGCTGGTGCCCGATTATGTTGCGCCGCGCTTCAAGAACTACGTGTGGCTTGATTCCCATCCTTATGGGATACGTAGGAACGCCCGGATGTTTGAAACTCCGGGTCCAGCCCCCCACCTCTTAAAGATTCCCCCCTTCTCTGGGGAATCCGCCGCCTTAAGGCCACCCTTGAGGCGTGTCCCTCGACCCCTTGCAGTGGTCCACTGGTGTCAAGAGTACTCTGGTTTATTGCCAGGAGGGTCAGGTTCAGCTTGGTCAGGTTCCTTCCATTTTCAGGCTTCGTGCTCCCTTTCATTCGGACCCATCGCTTACGCCCTGGGTGGAGCCCCCGTGAACGGTTTGGACACAATGCCTCAGTGCTCTCCCACCGACTCGGGCTGGTGCCCCCAATGGCCTCGGGCAGCAAATCGATATGAATCCCGCGATTGAGTGGTCGATGCTCGTTTGCTGCCTCATTCCATCAACGGTTAGTGCGATATTGATGCTGCTTTTCCGCCACGGTCGGCAGTACTCCCATATCGTCACGCCGGTGCCCCCAGTCCTTGAGTGAATGGCCGCATGATTCACATCATGTTTTCCACCCCCCATTCTGACCAGGAAAAATCTCGACACTCTTGACACTATCCCTCAGTGCACCTTCGCATATCCAGGGGATAGGACCACAATGTGGCGTACTTTGAGGTTCCCATGGTCCGAGCTCTAAGACCTTAAACTAAGATCCAGCCCCTTGGTCCGAGCTCTAATACCTTAAACTAAGATCTACCCTTATGGTCCGAGCTCTAAGACCTTAAACGAAGATCTCCCCAAATGGGATTCTACGTCCTGCATGACGTTAAACTGCACTCTCAGAACTACGTGTGGCTTGATCTCCAGCCTGATGGAGTACGTAGGAACGCCCGGGCATTCCGACTCGGGTCCAGCCTCATGGATCGCTAAGTCCCGCCCCTCCTCGTCGTCGGCCGTCTGGCCTGACTTCGGGTAGAGTGGTGCAGTTGTGATACCCTCCCCAATTCAGCTCGGGATGCCCCATCGCAATGATGGGAAGCGACAGTTTCCTCGTCAAAGAGGTTCTGTCTGGGAATTGGGGTGATTCACGGCCAGATTAGTGCATCCGCCTAATACGCTTTCCCCACGGTGGCGCAATTTTGAGAGCGTTGGATTCTATCCGAACAAATCGTCACTTCGCCCCACGCTTCGCGTGCCCTGTTGATCTGGATTTCCACCCTTGTGTCTGAAGGAACCCCCAAAGAGGTATTCATGATGACATGTGGTCCGCCTCCTGCAATATGAATAATTACCTTCGGTCCGTCTATTGCAGTTGTTATGGTCGATCCACTGTCCGCCTGCCGTCTTGGGCATTTCCTGGAAGGCCGACCGTTGTGGATGTCTGGATTCGGGACACGCGATTCACCCTTTCTCATTTCCCTATGTTCGGATAAAATCTCAACGCCCCTAGCGTTGTCCCGCTCGTGTGTCGGAACAAGTTGGGGGGATGATACATTGATTAGGCTTGAGGTCTCCTTTCTTAGGAATGACCTCCCTCTTTTCTCTAGAAATCCAGGCCCAATTGCGGATGCCTGAAGCTTGGTTAACGCTCCCGCGAGACAATTTGTGGTTGAGCATGTTAAGCCAAAAGATGCAGATAAATATATTGGTTCATACAAATGGATCGAAATATTGAGTAGCGGAAGAAAATGTTCTGGAAGTGGCAAAAACAAAGCCCCTAAGGATTAGTGTGCTCGATAAGCCTTTCTAACGCCGCTACCCTTTGGCTGGCGGCCTTCAGAGCTGCTTCTCGCTCTCTGCGTGCCCTCTCCTCGTCGGCGGTCGCAGCACGCAGTTCGTCGATTCTGGCCTGTGCACGCTCCCGCTCGACTTGAATTGTGACCATTTGTTGGCCCGCCTCCGTCAGCTGTACTTGGGCGTCAACCAGTTGGGCTTCTAGTTGCTCCACAAGCTCGGTGCATGTTGCGACGAAGGCCTCCTTCTCTGCCGCCTGCCCTTCGAGACGCCGGACTTCCTGCTCCGCCGCAAGGAGCGCCCGCGTGTTCTCCGACATGTCCCGACATTGTGTGACGTCGGCACGCTGGCGGCTCTCGCGCATCTTTTCGGCCATGAAATCACGGACCGTCAGATGGAGGCGTTGAGCATTAGCTCCCCCGGCACACAGGAAGCGCAGCCAGGTTTGGAGTGACCCCATGCGCCCCAGCCACTCCGATGGGTCTTGCTTGAGGAAGCGCTGGATACACTTCCACCCCCTTCAGCGCGCTATCCGGCTCTCCTCGACTACCTCCGCGTCCGAGTCATCCATCTCCTCGGGGTCGGCAGGCCGGTAGGCAGGGAAGGCAGCCAGCAGGTCTGCTGCAGGGTCCGCCCCTAGGATGTCCTCACGGGGGGTAGGTTCCCCAACATCTGGGCGACCTTCTTCTCCTGCCCCAGTGGCGTTAACACCCTCGTCAGCCCCTGACCTCTCTCCGACGGCAGCACCGCCGACGTCCGTGGCCCCTTGATCAGTAGTTGGTGGGGCCGACTCGGTGTGAAAAGTCTGTTCCGGAGCAGGCGGCATGTCTGCCGCTGGTCCACTCGTGGATGGCCCGGGTTCGGTAGCCCGACGGGCCTCCAGTCATGAGATCACTGCGCAGGGCATGCCGTGGTTAGTCATGGATCGTCAGCGGCAAGCACCAGCAGTAAAGGAGACTTACGGGAGTTCGGAGCGTCATCTTCCGCTATCCCGGTCGCCGCAGGAGCAACTGCAGCAGGGGACCCCTCAGTGCTTGTCAGTTCAATGATGGTTGTCTGGCCCCTGCCTTGTCCTGCTGGCGCCTCTCTTACTCCCGCTGAGGACGCCTGACCAGCATCCGTGTGCTCCTGAGAAAGGTGGAGAGATGGGTTAGAAGCTGCGTAAGAGAATGGATGAAGCAGGTTGAGTAGGGATAGAAGCGGACCTCGAGGAGCTCAGTGACATCAACATTGTCATAGCCGGCCACCTCGCCGCTCTCCCGCGGGCTCCCCCGATGGGACCTTCCCTCGGAGCCTTCATCCTCCCCCGTCTCCTCCTCCTCCTCGGAGTCGTTACTGTCATCTTCTCCCGGCGGCATCTGTTCTGGAGCGGGTTCGAGACCGAGCATCACCTTCACCAGAAGGGATGGCTCCGCACGCTGACCACGTTGGCGCGCTTACTCGTCCATGGCCGTCAGATACGCATACTGCCGGTTGAAGTCCACCCTGTCGGCGATCTGGAGGCGCCCGACCTCTGGCAGATAGATCCCTTCTCTGAGTATCTTTCGCCAGATGACGTCGGTCCCCAGTGACTGCCATAGAGACATCCAGGCCGACCACAGCGCCGGGAAGACTGCATAGTGGGAGGGTTCGAGCAGACGCCTTACCTGCTTCCCGGGCCGCTCTTCGACCACCGCACGCGCCCCCTCTCTGGGCGCCGAGGTCGTAGCGGCAGCCTGCGATGTACCCGCCGCCGAAGTCCCTGCCCGCGCCGGCTCCGCTTCTTGGCGCACCTCCGTTCTCCCCCGTGTGGTGGCGCCTCGCCTCCTTCCTTGACGCCCGGTCTCCGCACGGGTGACCTCGAGCCGCTGAACTGGCTTCCGTAGAAGCCCATCGGGGTACGCGATGGCCTAGTGTTTGGCGTACTCAGTTGCCAAGCCTGCGTCAACCCCGGTAGGAGGGAGAGTGATGACGTCGCCAGAGCCGAAAGCGGCAAACATCAGCCACATCTGACGAAGGACGCCAGGGTTCGTCTCCTCCCGGACAGCCCTGAATACCCTCTTCGGCATCCGTTGAAGGCACCCGAACTGCCTGGCGAACCGGGTTGGCACGTAAGGCTCGCAGATCACCTTCCCGTCGATCCGAGCCACGAGCACCCCGCCCCGCATGTTCAGGAAGTACTCGTGCTGCTCCAGCGGACCCTTCCCGTTGTCGATCATTTGGCCAACGGGAGTGGGGAATGGGCTGAAGTTGAAATTGGCATGATTTCCAATCCGAATCCTCACGCCCTCCACACTTAGGGTCATCGGGGCGACCCCCGCAATGTTCAGCAGGGAGGGTCGCAGGCCGTTGCCCGGAGGAATGATGGCGTTCGGAAACGTGTACCCACCAAGGTGAGCAGCCACCCAGCCGTGGAAGAATTGGAAGGGCCCACAGATCCTTCATGGCGACCCCCCTCGTGAGATGCGTCCCAGGATGGTATACAGCTTCGCCAACACTGGGACCCCGAGGTTGTATCTCTTGTTGGCGGCCATAGCGCCCGCCATCGCCAGTGTCGCCGGGCGAACGCCCATTCTCGCGTCCCGCACTGGCAGGAGCCACCCACTCAGAAAGGTGGCCAGGAACGCCGCGTACCAGACATTTGGGTCCCGGGCCTCGATGACGCGGTACCCCCATGAGCGGTAGTCGCCCATCTCCAGGACCCGCCAGTACGACCCGTTCCGGCTCCTCTGAGCCGCGGTCGGGCACCGCTTCCCCCTGCCTGGCATCTTGACCGCCGGGTCATGCTCCAAGAACTGGCCGAACCACTCTTTGTAGGCTATGTCCTTCTAGAAGTCCTTGATCCCGAGCCGCTGCGTAGCCAGGTCAAGCAGATGCCAGGTCAGAATTGGAGTCCGTGACCTGTCTTCCCAGGTGTTCTTCGGTGGCAGGAACTCATCGTACTGGTAACCCTCCAACGGGATACCTCCGATGCAGTGGATGTCCCAGAGACCGATACCGACCTCCCCATGGTGAAGGTGGAAGGTGTTGGTATCCGGGGACCAGCGGGTGAACAGCTCCGGCCCGAGCTCGGACTGCTGGTAGAAGTGGAACTGCGACGTCCACACCGCCTCAAACAGGCCGATGTACCGCAGCTCCTCCGCGAAGTGATCGCAAGTGTGGCGTACCCAGAACGCCCAGGCCCACTCACTGGTGAAATTGCCCCCAGACCGCAAGTCCCAGTCCTTCAGCCAGCCCTTGGTGTCGTCAGTGACACTCTGGCGGTATGTGCTCGAGTAGAGGGCTGGAGAATTCTCCGCAGTAGGCTCACTCCCGTCAATGGTTCGCGTCCTCGGGTTCAGGACATAGACATCCAAGTGTCTGGTCTCCCTGGCAGGATGCCCATTGTTGGTGATGTTATAGCGGGGAAGCTCTTCCTCCCAAGTCACCCAGGTCCGTGGCGCATCAACCTCGAACCCTGGCACCGGAACCTCATCTAGGATGCCGAAGTTCCAGAGCGGCAGGTTGTCTGACAACGGATATTTCTTCTGGGCCGGCGTCAGTAAGTCGAACAAGGATTGATTGTTGGAAACAATCTCCTTGGCTCCGTAAACCTCCTCGTTCGTCGCCATCTCAGCTCTGCGAGTGGCGGCACCCCCCTCATTTCCTTGATTCGTGGCCATCTCAGAAGCTCCGGGAGTCGTGCGGGTAAAGGGATGAAGCGTGCGGGACTGGACGAGGCTGGTAGAAAAGTTTGAAGGTTGGCGCGCAATCCAAGTGGACGGCGCGCAATCGGGAAGAATGGCGCGTAAAGTGCCGGGTTTTCGCGTAAAGGCAGGGCGAAATCCGGACGGTTTTGCGCACCGATCGGGTGAATTTCACGCCGGAAAAGGCAATTTCGCACACGAGAGCGTTGGAGCTTATCGCGCGGAAGGCCTGTGTACGGAACGCGGGACCCTGGACCCCTATTTATAGACGAGGCCGGGATTCCGCGCCGCGCGGGGTGCGCGATTGCGCGACTGAGAATTGCGCGCCCGACGCCCCTTTTTGCGCGCCTAAGTCCCGCGCCGCCCAGGACTTCGGTATTCCGGCGTCTCCCTCGGAACCCGATCGTTGCGACCTCTCGCCGATCAGATTCTGAGGGGGGGCTTTTGTAGACGCCGGAAAAGTCCGTTGATCCCCAAACGAAGTTCCGGATGCGGAAAGAGAGGTGATATTTGGAGTCAGAAGCCTGTTCCGGAGGGCCCGGAGGTCTTGCGCGGAATTTTAGAGTCCCGCGCGCAAAGTTGAGTCGTGGCATGCAATCCTCCCGGGATGCGCGCAATCCGCAGGGCCGGCGCGCAATTTTGCGCGCCCCGAGCTCCCGCGACTCCTTTGCGCGCTGGGTCCAGATTCTGCGCCCGCGAAGGGAATTCCGCGCCCGCGAAGTGAATTACGCGCCCGCGAAGGGAATTCCACGCCCGGGGTGGCATATAAATATAAGCCGACCCCCGACGTTTTAAGGGTTGCCAGAATTCGAAAGGTCTCTCGTGCGCGCAATCCAACCCCTTCTGCGCGCAATGCCGATCTTCAGGTAACCTCTTTTCTTTCGCGCAATAAGGCCTCGGGGTTCGCCTTCGCGCGCAATCCCTTGAGCTCCCTTCCTTTGAATAATTCTTCACCTAAAGGCCTTCGCGCGCAAAAGAAGTCTCTTGCGCGCAATTTCCCCCGAGGTGCGCGCAATCCGGCCCGATTGCGCGCACCCCCCCTTCTCAAAGTGGCCATTCGATTTAAGAATGAGCCGTTGCCCCCGAGCGCTATCCAAAGCCCGGTGCGCGCAATCTCGACCATCCGCGCGCAAAGTGCTGGCCCGATTGCGCGCCAGCCCGCCATTTTGCGCGCCGACCCGCTGTTTTGCGCGCAAAGCTCCTTTTTTGCACGCAAACCGCCGGGGTCGCCCCTTTTCACCCCCTGAGGGTACCCGCCCGCGTGGCGCCTGATGATCTTCATCCGGGGTGCCCGCATCGTGCGTTGTCTTCCCGTGCGGCCCTCCAGGCTCGCGCGAAGTGACACGGACCCATCGGCGGCAACCATTGTCCAAGCTACAAAGACGTTAAACTGTACAGCATTCGTCCCGCAAGATGTTAAACTGCACATTCGTCCTGCATGACGCTAAACTGCACCACGTCCGCGCTGCAAGACGTTAAACTGCCAAGCATCTTCGTCCTCAACACACGACGTTAAACTGTACTTCGTCCGGCAAGACGTTAAACCGACCGCTTCGTCCTCAACACACGACGTTAAACTGTACTTCGTCCGGCAAGACGTTTAACCGTCCGCCTCACCCGATCCCGTGCCTCGCACGCAGGGTCCCCCCCGGTTTGGATGTGGCCCCCACCCGCTCGTCTCTGCAGGGATGTCGGGATTGGAGTGGCCTTTCCCCACGGGGGTAGGGTATTACAAACCCCTAGTTTCTTGTGGGGGGCTGCACATGTGTATCTCCATTGCGCTTCCCCACTGCCGAAGCCAGTAGAGGGTGTGACTGGGATCGAGGTGTCTCCTACTTTCGGCCCAAGTCCCTCTCCAACTGAGTTTTGCCGCATCCGGGCTGCCTCAGTGCGTAAGTCCTGACAGAACGAACTACGTGGACTTTGATCCCTGTCTTCTAAACAGGGTACGTAGGAAGCCTCTCCGAAGTTCAAGCCCACCACCTGGTCGTCCCGGTCGTATTTACGTCGGTTCTTCCATCAGTGGATCCCTCCTGGGTTCACACTTGCGTCGATTCACCTATGAATCCGCCATTGTGGGGGACTGCACATGTGTATCTCCATTGCACTTCCCCACTGCCTTTTCCTATTCCTCCCTTCTTCAGGCAGCCTCGATCTCCTGGTGAGTCGGCTTGCCAATGTCCAGCATGACGTGAAACTGTGATCCACCCGGCCGTTCCATCCCCCTCTGTGCGAGGTGGTTCGGTTCAATCCTCCGCCCGGCGGCCTCGATCTCTCTGTGAGTCGGCTTGCCGACGTCCAACATGACGTTAAACTGTATATCCGAACTACGTTGACTTTGATCCGCGCTAACGCGCGGTACGTAGGAAGCCCCTACGGGGTCCAAGCTCTTCACTCCATCATCCACCCTGATCCTTACCCGAGCCGCCACATCCCGGTGGGGTCATGCCATTTCATTCCACTCCACTTCACCCGGGAAGCCGCCCATGTGCTGGCCCCAGCGTCGGAGGTTCCCCGCAAGGGGTTCTGTCATCTGATCCACTTCTCGTGTTGATCAGTCCGATGTCGTCCCCGCTGGACGTTAAACTCGCGACATACCTCGTGTTAAACATGGGAAGCTGAGGAAAACCTCAGGTAAAACAGTTCCCCGTACCCAGTGCGGGATGCCTCAGGCCATCACGCCTTCGAGAAGCCCTATTAGGGACGGAAGGCAGACATGCAGAGTCGCAGTGTCAAGACACGCCCCCGACACCCAGAGCCACCCGGTCTCCTCACCGCAGGTTGCTGCCCCGACCGGACTCCTTGTAGCGTCCGGGCGGATGCAGCGTAATTAACCGGTGTCCATGAAGATATGGCGCCGGGAACGAGATTCACGAACATTCTTAAATCTATGAGGGAGACCCGGATTAGGCGACGAGTTCCGAGGAGACGTCCACGGGAGGATGAGCTGACATCCCATCATCCCGGTTTCGATCAAGGAGCAGACGCCCCTGAATAAGGGACGGATGCCGCCCGCCCTTGGAAAGCGGGACTGCGGGACCACAAGCCGCGCGCCCATCCCCTCGGGTCGACGGGTGCACGCGCGAACGCGTCCTGGCGGAACAGCGTAACCCGACGCACATCCGCACCGGAACAATGATCTTTCACCAAGATAGAAGATTATGTTTCTATATTTCCAAAGACACTAAACTATTATTCTCCTGAGGTGTATGTTTTTGTAATGTAATGAATATTTATCTTAAAAGAGGTAATATCCATGAAATCTAGGACTTGGTTTGTTATAATACGTGTCTTTGTTTCATTTCAAAAAGTGAAATAGATGACTGTGTGAAGATTACAGTGTATGGGGTTTGGTTGTGCTCTTTATTGGAGATAGGTTTTAGAGCAAGAAAGTTGGTTATACCATAGGGTTTTCATGAAATCATTGAGGTACTAAAAATGGTAGTTATAAGTAATTGGTGAAGTAGAAGGTTGCACCATGTTTTTTATGGACACTTCTTATTCATGAAAATCCATTCATGGAGACTACACATGTGAATATGGTTGTGCCTCAGGGTTTATGTACATGTCATAGGGTTTTGTTCCACTAAAAATTAAAAAACCAAATCTCTTCATGTTATTCAGGTACTACAAGCCGAGATTCATGGAATTTATCATGTGATAGGGTTTCCACCTACCTCTAAGGGAGCTTGAGTACAATAGAAATCAAGGATGCCTCAATCATTTTTATCAGTTTTTCAGACTCAAATATTTCCAGGCATCAAGCCCTCAACTATTATGAAGATATTTTTAGTATGAATCACACCAGATGGTTTTTTCTGAGTAAAAGAGGAGAAAATAAAGTGAATTAAAACTGGAGATAATATATTTCTCTTCAGATTATACCAATAAATAGAGCATGAAGGATACTATTCATAAAGACCTTAAATATAGACTTTACTAAACTGGGACTGAACACTAATCCTAGATCCTGAAGTTGTGTTTCTTTTATTCAGTGAGTGCTATTGTATTTAAGTATCTCTAATTTTTATATCCTCTCCTGACTAGCATGAGGGGGAAGTCATTATGTACCAAGAAATGTAATTAAGAGGTAGTACACCTAGTGTCGGGATTTGTTTTATTAAAATGATGGGTTCGTGAATTCTTTTTTAATTTTAATCTTACCTTCTTCCATCATGATTGATCAATGTTATGAGAGGAGGGTATGATTTATCAATGAACCAACAAGAAACCCTTTCTCATGGAATAACCAATGAATGAGGTAGGGGTATTTATGTTTAAATAAGACTTTAAATAACTATCTATATACTAAACTCAGTAATAGAGAGGGGAAAGGGGCACATGTAGAACAGAGTTTCAGTACTCTGAGAGGACGCTCACTACAGTTCAATTCTGCAAACATCTAAATTAAATCACTTAACTTTTTCCTAACTAATTTAATGGACCTATATTTGTAGAAACATTTTATTCTCATATCATTGATAAAAACCAGAAAAAAATATTCAATCTCTTGTATTTATTAATGTTTTCCGGAATTTGCTAAGTAATTTGTACCCACTCTACGTGAAATCAACCTTGAATTCCACTTACTACATTAAAAATCAGTCATTATTAGTTTGAGTTATAAATTAAAAAAAATTTCTCCCCCGAGAAATTTGTGGATCCTTTTAGGTTACTAATCATCATGTTGAAAACTCCACATAATAACCTCGACATGATCTCTCACTTTCATATAAGACTTTAACTATGAACATTCCACCCTCCATTAAATATCCAACCTCAAGAAATACATGAAACATAATGTGTGTGTATCTTCATCCACTGTGTGATCAAAAACTGTCCAAACAAATTAAAAAGTATAAACCCAAAGGTTCACACTCAAGGCTCCCCTTACTGTAATCCAAATAGATCATTTATGTTCCCATCCTTCCACTCCTATGAAAGGAACTCCTCTCTAACCAGGTTAATGAAATCCACCCAATAAACCACTTTTAGTTTACCATGACTCACTTTACACCATGATTGATACTTTACTCTATGAAATACCACTACTAAGAAAACTCAACATTGATACGGAGTTCTTGTCAACTTGAATGAAACCTCAAACTCTACTAGCCAGTCCTCAACCTCGAGGACCATCACCTCACCATAAAACTCTGACACCTCCTCATGGTGAAATCTAGATAACACCTTACTCCATGACTTCTTCTTCTATCATCTGGGTGAAATTATATAGTGGTGCTCCATTAAAAACCTTTTCCTCAATCATCAAAAAAAATATTTCCAATTAAAGAAACCAATTCACACACCCACAATTTGAAAGGATACTAACAAATCACAAGACACACAATAAAATTTAACTCTCAAACCCTAGTACTTACTCATTCTCCTTGACATCACCTAAATCTTTTAATCAAAACCATTATCCACTTTATCCACATCAAATTATTTCTCCAAAAAATGATCCCAAAATCACCTATTTATTTAATAGATCAGAATGACAACCCTAGAGAAATAGTAAAATATTTTTTAAAATTTTACCCACTGGGCATTCCCAAACAAACATTTTCATGAAAACCACTTCCTAAAATGAATGCTTTTAAAATAGATAAAACCATCCAAACATGAAAAACCTTTAAATCATTTCCATATTAATTTTAAACATTAAAAGAGATTTTAATGAAAAAAACCCCTCTTGAAAACATGGAATATTTATTAAATAATTGGGAAATTTTATTCAACTCTTTATAAAAAAACATTTGATACTTAATTATGGTAAAGTTATTTCCAACACACACATCACCCAATAATGAGGTTGAGTGAACTTCATCAAAGGTTCCTTTGCATACCACTACACAATAAGTAATAAGACTCAAAAACCAGTAGGTTCCAATTTGGGGTGATATAATTAATTAATAACTCTAAATAATTCAAAAAGGTCATTTATAGCGTAAGAAACATTAAAAAATGTCAAATGTTATGAAGAAATATAGGAAGTGATTCTCAAAATCAAGAAATGGAAATTTAAAATTATTCTTCAAGAGACATATTAATCCTTGTTTAGTTTGATACAGTTATTCATCATTTTAGCTAATTAAACTAATCATACACGATAAGATATTGATGGTTTAGTTATGACCACATTAAAACTATATCATGCCCATGATATTTACTTAGATAACCATCTCAAATACTTTATTTAAAATAATGGGTTTTCAAAAAAACAAAAAATGACTCATCCAAATTTTCAAAATAAAACTCCAAAGTTATTTAAGGATATTATTTTTAAGTATACAATGCATCAAACAAATAGTTCAAAAAAATAACACCAGAAATCACTTGTCATATTACTGAATAGTAAGAAATAAGTTTCAAACCAGTAGGTTCCAACTTAATACACCAATTATAAATTTCTCAAGTTATTAATACAATACCACTATATATTTATCGAGAAAAAAATCACCTACATCAGCATAAAAATAACTTCCAAAATCATAATAATCAAAGGAACCTAATCATTGAACCATGATATTATCTATATTGGGTGACCCTTACTTGCATTCATGGTTTTAAAACATGTCATGAAGATAATGCACCTTGTTTGGAGAAGTATCATCTCTCATCCTATATTAAATTCGTAATGTAAAACACTAGCATAAAATAAATACCTAATATTTAGTTCATAGAACTCATTTAATTTTTTAATCAAATTAATTTAATTCCTTGGGTAATCTCATTCAAACAAAAACACAAAGAAAAATGATCCACGTATATTTTCTTGGTCTCTACCCTGCAAGTAGTACAACTTCACTTGGTCATTTGGTACACCAATAGTCCTTGTGTTAGATCATGAGGGGCCCTAATGTCCTATTTCCTATTTTTTCTCCCTTTTCTACGTCACATGATAATTTAATCTCATGTAGTTACTCTACTAAATCCATCACAACTTGTCCCCCCGGGCCCGTCCTGTGACTACCCCAAGCCCGCCTTCTATATGCCATGGGTTAGTGACTAGCACCAGAAAGGTATATCCCTAAAATGGGAAGGCATTACCTCAAAACCTATACACAGACAAATAGGGCACATCGTGCACAAGTAAAACACAATGGAAGAATAAAGGTACAACCATAAATAAAAACCACCAATTAGTGTAAAAGTAAGTACTGAAAGTAATGGGGCCAATTAACAAGCTCAACTAAAATGGATGTATAGTTAAAAGGAAAAACAACTCCTGAGGTTGTCCAGAAAGGATCCGACCTGAAGGGTAGGTACAACTTGTCCCTGTGGCTCTCCATGTCAACAAGGCACCTTCATGCACCATATGTCAATCACCTATGAGCACCGTCTAGCCCTGACTCCTCAAGAGTCATTCATGTTGTCTGTCGTCTGTACAACACAGAATAAGGTGTGGTCAAAGCCCATGCAGGGGTGAGTATAATGATACTCATTAGGGACCCCGAGACCCCCCAAAGATATCCCTTAATTCTAAAAATGAAAAACCACAAATAATGATATAAATAAAAAAGCAAAAGTAAAGGACATCTCACACTTGGTACAACTTATGTATAGAAGTACATAAGATTAGTTACAAAGAAAGGTCATCTTATTCTGCCAAACAGCTCTACTGCTGACCCACACAGGATCAATATGCACTGACCCACACAGGATCACTGTGGGATATCCCACACAGGATCGGTAGGCGCTGACCCACATAAGATCGTTGAGCACTGACCAATACAGGATTGATAGACATTGACCAACAAAGGATTGTTGAGCACTAACCCACAGAGGATCGATAGGCGGTGACCCACACATTGTTGTTGAGCACTGACCCGCATAGGATCGATAGGCGCTGACTCACACAAGATCGTTGAGCACTAATCAACATAGGATCTATAGGTACTAACCCACATAGGATCATTCTTAATTATCCATGTCACAGTGAGCCACTAGATTCCCGCACATAGCACTCTTGATTCCGGGAGGATCCAATCCCCAAGCCATTGTTTATAACACAACTTCCATGAATTCCTATGAATAAGTAACTTGGTGAACTATCTTGTCATAAGGATTCCAATGTAAAATATGGTGGATCAATCGGGCGTCTGGTCTGTAAGTTATAGGCATTTTAGTATAGAGGTCCCGGTTAGATTTGGGTTCAATCCAACCCAGATGTACACCAAAATTTTCCAAAACTCAAGTGGAGTATCTCAATAAGATTTCCGTGTCCTAAGGGTTTCAGTTCAAGAGATGTTTTGTCAAACAGATGTCTGGTTTAGAAGATAGGCCCATTTAAGCGAAAATGGGATGAAGAGGGTTCGGGTCCGACCCGACCCGAACCGGCTGGGCCTGACCTAGTATGGATGGACCGGGTCCTGTGTGTTGGTCCATGTGCTAGGCCCATTGGGTCGTGGGTTAACCCCCCCTCCCCTCCGGCTGGGCGCGGCCCACTTGGTTGCAGAACTACTTGGCCCGCTGGATGTGCATGGACCACCAGCTAGGCGTGGGTCTGCTCCCCTCTCTAATGGTCGAGCCATTCGGGATCATCTATCAGTAATGTTACATGGTTCAGCTCCACCTGGACTGTCCGTGTGAATCGATCAACAGTGGACCCGTGGGTGCGATCCAGCCTACCTCCGCAATGCGTCGCCCGCCGTCAACGTGGATGGCGTTAGCTGGCCGCTCCTATCTGTTGCGACACCTTTTTCCATCGTTATCCTCTCACTCCTAGGGGGAGCGGGCCGCCACCTCTTCTGGTCCCCGACGGAGCTTCCACAGTATTCCGGTGGAGCTCCAAATATCTGATTTCTTTCCCGTCTACACCTACGATCCTCTTGGGACGTCGCCTATACAGCGGGGCCCTCAGTCTCGTTTTCCCACTGTGTTGCTCAGTCAGTCACAAAGAACACATCAAAATAAAGATTAGCATAGGGTACGTTCCATGTTCGGTTTGGCCCGTGCCCTCTATGTTAGCATTATAACATGTAAAGAATTCAACATCATCAAAGGTAGATGAATCATAAAACTCTTAAACAAAACCCCTAACTTGAACTCATTGAAAACGCTATGGATGAGGGAGATGAACCCGCATTCAAATGTGGTCATCATCTCCTATTGTTGTCCCGTTAGAATCCTCCAATGGTCATTAATTCTCTGTTATACATTGTTGAATGATGTCATCAGCACTTTGACAGATGTTCCTCTCATGAGTGACTAGAAATCATGCCTTGTCTTTGTTTCAATATAAGAGAGGGGACCACCCACGTTGCTTTTCTTTAATGAAGCTCATTAAGGAACCACAATTAATCTTCCATTAAATAAACGAACATTGTAGTTATGCAACCCATGGGTGATTTCATTAAATGAAGTCCATTTAAGTTACACCACGGTCCCGCCACCATCTCTCAATGGTTACAAGGAAATAATAAAATAATAGATGAGTTATTTTATTATTTTTTTGTAAAGTCTAAAAATTAACGTTTTTGTCTAACCCTTGTCGGTCGATGTTAAGCTTTTCCTAACTGAATCCATGCACTGTGAATTTAATGGTGCCCTCAGATTTTTAATCCAATCATTGGTTCACAAGGTAGAAAATGGTGCTCGCACGTTTACTGAACGTACCTTAAAAAAAGTTCAAACTTCCGTTCTGGGATCTCTGGGCCTCTAAATCACATGCCTTCAATTTTTTCAAACTTGTAATAATCCTAAATAATTTAAATATATATATATAGAAATTTTGGGTCTTTACAAAACCAAATAAATCCTCTTATTGTCTAACTCTAAAATCTATAAAATATCTCAAACATCACTTTGATACCACTCTATCACAACCAACTCCCCGCAGAGGTTCCCCTCCTCAGTCGACAGTACTGGGAGACATATAATGACACTCGTGACCCACCTTCAATAAGCCCTAGGTTGGTGACTGGAACTGATGGTATAAAAATCTCACATATTGAAGGAATTACCATCAATAATAAATGTAGGATTGGGAGGTGGATTGCTAATCACCAAAAAACTCCCTAATAATAATAAAATAAGTAAAATGAAACCATCCCGCAATGAATTTAAAATATCATAAAAATACAATAAAATTAACCAAATAAAAACCATAGGAAAAGTCCTACGATAGTGAATCGACAACTGATACAATGACCAAGAAAGTAATGTCTATATTAGTCCTTGAATTACTCCTGGAATCCTTAAAAATATTTTATATATACTTAAGGTAAGCGTAACATGTACACTCAATGGGGACATACCGAAGTTCTCTCATTCACATGTGGAAAGATCATGCTAACGCACCAGTAAAAATACTGTAGAACCAACAAGCACTTATATAGGTTAACTAACAAATCACATTATCACCATGGAACACTCACTAAATAATGAATCCATGTATAAAAACATAATCATCTAAATAATATAACAATGTCACCTCACAACGACTTCCCCACTAATTTTCTACTCATACTATCCAACATCTAATGTCTTCAGCATCTATCCCTTATCAACATATACAACATCTTTCTAGATCAAATGTGGCTCAGGAATCATCTCGTCTTACCCAACCTTCACAAGGGCTAGCATTTGTTGCATGAATGAGTCATCATCACATCACAACCTCATCCACATAACTAGAGTAATATGGAATCATGAATGTGAGTGACATCAAACTTGTGCCCTCCTACTATATATGAAACCCACCACATATCACATCATCATCACATTTTCATGCCTCATTTCTGGGGATGTAGGTTACAATGAATGTGAAATACATAAACATAATTACCTACACCTAACATAGATGACTCTGACTACACATCACAATTAATTATCACCGTGTGATCTCCAACACAAACTTGTAATCATTGGGTGATCTCCAACACCAACTAGTCATCACCGTGTGATCTCTAACACTAACCTTCCATCACTACTAAAGGAAGAGTGAGGAAGATGGGGTAGCAAGCCATCCGGTTTCCCACCATCCCAAATTTTGGAGAAAACACTCCAAACACAAAACATTTGGGCGTTGTTATGGTTATCCAACTTTGGTTGGGTTCATAAATAAATAAAACAAAAATACATGATAGATAATATAACACAAACCCTACTTATGGGTTAATCATTAAATAGTTTTAGCGCATCTAACACCACCACTAAAACATCACATTTGTTCCACCATAAATTGTTTCCATCACTAAATGTATCACACCCCACAATCACCACCCATAACCACACAATTCGTCCTTTAATAAATTTTTACACCATTTCAATATTTTTAGTGTTACTAACCATCATATTTTACTCATCCATTCCATTTCACATTAAATTTCATCTGATTATTCATCACTGAATTCATAAACCAATTATCACGCATTCATTTCATCCTATACTAATTAGTTTCCAAAACCCATTTAATCATCTAGTCCATTTATTCAATTACTATAGATATATTTCAGCCAAAACACATTCATTTTAATTTCATC
Source organism: Viscum album (assembly GCA_963277665.1). Taxonomy (NCBI): domain Eukaryota; kingdom Viridiplantae; phylum Streptophyta; class Magnoliopsida; order Santalales; family Viscaceae; genus Viscum; species Viscum album. The sequence goes on along the minus strand of OY728162.1, from coordinate 1,357,702,076 downwards.
ATTATAAATTCATTCCATGGATTATTGTTTAACTAAGACAATGAAACCAAACTAATACTCATCCACCCCACATCACCCAACATCACAACAAAACATAAGACTAGCCAACACTATAACCCAACCAACTCACCACCAAAACTTCTTAACAAAAACCTTGCAACAACAACCACATAAAATTTACCATACATCATCCCTCATCACAACCCATTTAGACTAACCATGTACATGCTACCACAATATTCTACCATGAACTCGATCACCACCATCACTAGTAAAACCCCACAAGATCTCTTAAAAACACATCAGAAAAGTTATAAATCACAATATCCCTTATAAAAAATATTTTAACTTCTTTTTTTACCAAAAATTCATAAAAATAAAGGGCATTAATCACATTACTTTGTTACATTCATGGGTATTCTCATAAAAATCCATATTTAAAAGGGTAACTGAATCAAAATACATGTGTAATTGATTATATATTTTATGCATTGTGAATCCACACAAGAAACAGAACAAGGGTTTCACAAACTACCACAGCTATAACACATATAAGGTTTCTAAGAGTTGTAATTTTTAGTAATTAATTAAATCAAGAACAATCTCATAAGAAATATCATTAAAATATTAAACACGTGTGAATAATTCCATCCGAATTGAATTTAATTTTGAGCCAATTATTTCTCTTCTTAATAAAACCCATAATATTCACCCAATAGAGATAAAAAGCATTCAATTCCCACATATACATATAAAAAGGAAAGAAGAAGTATCCCATACCTCAAAAAAATTTCCATTTCACTACACAAGTACGAAGGAAGAGGAAGACAACTTCCAAATACTACAAAGCAAGGAAACACCTCAACCAACATGGAACACAAAACCCCCATCATTCTGCGTCGATAACACTACACAAACCACCCACATTCTCAGACATAACCTCCCAGGAATAAAGAAATGGGAAGGAAATAGGGGGGAAGAAGAAATATCACATAAAATCATTGATGTTTGATCTCTAGATTCTAAGGATCAAGTCCCACCAGAAGGGTGTGAATTCACTCTAAAAAACGAACCTAGGACACCCAAGGGTAGAGAGGGAAGTTGAAATATTTAAGAGTTTGGAGGGGGTTTGAGAATTTATAGGGAGGTCTAAGTACCCTATACCATTCTATAGAGGTGCTGACCTAAGACAAAACCATGACATAAATAAAGTTTCCATACCACAAGTGGCCTATTCAAAAAAAACACTGGATAACCATGGATTTGTCCCCATATAAGATCTTATAAGCTTGGATAAGGAACTTAATAAATGGGATGCATCACAACACAAATAAATCCTTATGCTATGGATAATACTTCAGTTTAGCTCTATGGAATAATGACCCCAAAATCAAAAGATCCTCTCAAAAAAACTAATCTAGGACTCCATGACTCAACGATAAATCCATTATATGGTTGTATTGAAATATTAAAATCTTTATAAATCTGATTCTCTGGTGTCCACATCGTAGGTGACTTCTCTACACCACCATGACATCCTTTAACAGACATCCACGACACAACAACATTTTCTATGCCACAAACTCTACCTCTACAACACATTATAAACCTCTTCACTACAAAATCCTTCCCCAGTTGAAATTTTAGTTACAAATCCACCATCCACTCATAAAATCCATTGTAAAATCCCTTAGGAAGCTTCATCACCAAAATATTTACTATGTAACAGGCTATAATTTCTAAACCGTTATAAATTTTTACCATATTTTCTTTACTTATATGGAGTTTAAAGGAAAGTCTTGGTGTTATGGACTTGTTAACTTGAAATCATGTGTTTTAAGAATTCATGAATGGAATCATAACTTTAATATAAATGATTATAAGGAAACATATGTGTAGGTTTGGGTAAAAAATCATAGGTTGAATTGGGTTTTACGGCATCCAATAATTTGGTATAATATTTCATCCTCAACCGGCATTCCAATTGAAATGGATAGAGCCACTAAATTAGCCAATTTTTGGAACTTTGTGAGGTTATTAGTAAAATTTGATATCATATATACTTTAATAGTTACAATAATTCTCTCTACTTAATGGGATGTGGTTTCACATAGAATTTAGTAAGAAAGGGTTCCCACCTTTTTATCTACATATTGAATTATTGGGAATTTGACATATGATTGTAATATTGACATGTTTTGGATCATTTGTGATGAAAAAAGAAGATTGAGAGTAATAGTCAATCCTCTATTGGTAAGGTTTAATTGCATATTTGGAATCAAATTTCTTTGTCGGTGGTAGAAATCTGGGTTGGGATTGAGATAAAGCAAAGGATGAAGCAAGAGGAAGACAACTTCATATCACTACAACATAATGAAATGCTTTTATTATCCTAGAATACAAATAACCCATAATTATCCCTATATAAAATAACCCAAATCATCCATATTATTTGCCACAACCTCATTAGACTGAAGAATAGGTAAGGAAATAAGGGGAGAAATAAGAATACTCATTTAAAATCATTCATGTTCTTATTTTTTTATTAATGCAATAAAATTTCATATTTCTATTTAATTTGTTTATTTATAGTATTAAAAACATAATAATTATTTTTTATTATAAGTACACTCTTCTTTAAAGGATTCATAAAATGCCCCTCCAGGTGGAGGCATATTTTCGGGTATTGTAGCAGTTGGAACTATACACCTTCAAGCCACTAATTTGGGTCTAGAGTCCTTAAGGCCTTCGGGATGCCCATTCCATTAGGTCATTATGTTTTTCAGGACACCTTCAGGCCTTCAGGCCACCATAACGATTTCGGGCCACCTGAGGTGAAGACACAAACTAGACAAATTCTACAAGGAACATGCTCCAGATGAGGATTCGGAGCATGGTGCATTCATCAGAGCAAAGCCATCAATTTTGGATAAATGAGTGGGTTTGAAATTTATCATCGGTACTAGGATTGGGCATCCTTGAACAAGACATCTATCTAAATATCCATGAAAAGGTAGAGAGCTGATCACGACGTAGATGTTGTGGAGGGGTAGTTTCAAGTAGTAATAGTCTAAGTTATCTTCCATTGAGACCTTTAGGACCTTTAATGTCACAAAACCTATAGGTAATATAATATAAGGGTTACCCTCCAACCCTTAAAAGGGGACTATAAAAATGAATAAAAAATGAGGGACTTCAGTCTATTTAGGCTAGCACTCATAAAAGAGAAATATGTATTAGTGTTTCTTGTTAAAATGTTTTATTATTTAATTATAATTAATTTATATATTATAAAAAAATCAGTTATTAATTTTAATTTTTTTAATATATTAATATTGTTTTTATATTTTAATTCTAAATGTAACTATATTTCAAAATAAAATACAATTATTGTATATGAAAAGACAAAACATTTTATGTCAATTTTATATATCTCTTTAAAATAATGAAATATTATTTGAATTTTGATTATATGTATTTGTGTGTGTGTTAGTGTTTGTGTGTGTGTGTGATATTTTGAACATGTTGTTGAAATATAATTTTATATATCTTTATATTTGAATAAGATATTATATATTGAATTACTTTTAAAAAAATAATAGGGTTCAAAAAATGATCCAAAATTTATAGCGACAATCAATAGAGGGTAATAAAAAACATCAAATATAAATTGATAAATATTATAGTGATAGTGAAAAATTGATTGTCACTTAATGATTTCTATATTTTTTCTAAATGATCAATTTCAAGTTGGGTGAAAAAAATTTATATAAAACATTACACATTTTCTGTTTGGTCTTCCACATGTTCTGTATATCCCTGAGAATTTATACACAAAAATACAGTGATTGTTCAAAATGATGTCCATTTCATTAAGATCTAAAAAAATGTGACCATAGTGACAACAGAATAAACAATCGTGCTAAGAAATCACACCAAATTTTTAAGAGACATCAAAATTCACTTCAGAAAAAGGAAATTATAGTAAAAGAAATTTAGAAAATAAGATACAATGGTTTTTTATGGATTTTACCATTACATTCAAACCATGTTCATTTCATGATGTTTTATCATAGCTAGTAAAATTGGAAAACCTCTATAGTAAAGGAAGGATCGATAAACCAATGGTAGCTACTTGAGAGACAATAGCCCAAGGACTGTTTCAATAGTTTCAAATGTAGGCATCTCGCCACCTGGGCCACCTCTGATGGTCGTATTCATTCATTTCTTCAACCACAATGTGGTAAAGGTATCCACTATACTGGTGTCTTGGTATAGGTTGGTGAAGAGGCGGGCTACATCCTCAGGGATCAACAAGTTATAGATGATCATATCCCATCACAGTACTTGGGAATCCTTGTTATCATTCAACACCTTGTCTATGAGAATGGCATATGACATGAATTCTCCATTGCACCCATTTTTGTAACATTGAATGATGTAGATGAGGTTTCTAACAATGGAATCTTCAACTCATCCACTATCGGTGGAGTTATCACTAGGGTACCTGTGGCCTTTTGAATTCTACATCCATCTTTAATGTCATTGGAAAATTTCATGTATCCCATTTTATGTGGGTTGTTTTTATAATTTGATATATAATTAATTTCATATTGTATAAATTTTTATGGTTTATAATTATATGATGAGTTCGACCTATATATCCCTCTAATGGATTGATTAATGTATAATATCTCATGATATTACAATGGGAAATAAGTTTTGATACTTGATCAATAATGGGAAATGATTTTTAATGCTTGATATGTTATGGGAAAGGCGTTGTGATGCTCGGTTCACTATAGGAAATGAGTTATGGTGATCAATGGACTATGAAAAATTGGTTGTGTTTCTTGATCCACAATGTTATGATCATTTTCTAAGATAAACTTGACATATGCAATGATTTTCTATGATTATGTATGTGCCACATTTCTATGTTATGCCACATGTTTATGTAATTCTCTAGGGTTCATAATTATTTTTTATTACACATGATTAACACTTTTGGTTTTAGTAAGTTCTATATCTAGGAGTAACCAATAAAATAATGGGTGTGATGGAAAATGATGTGACTATCCTAATAGGAAACCCAATGGGGAGAGATATAGAGTGAAAAATTTCACGATAATAATTACTCAAAATTCTCAAGAATAAAATAATTATAAAAAAAATTTAAAACTCCCAAACATGTTAAGGATCAAACAACTCACCATGGATTAATTCATGTGACAATGCCCTCTAAACGTTTGGATTCCTCTAATCAACTATATTTTATAAAATGGATAGACATAGAGAATTTGGAAGGTGAAGTAGATGGACGGTGGGTCCTTCATTATATTTATAGATTTCCTTAAATATGTTTTTTTATCATGTGGGATGATAAACCATTTTTCAATCTTTCCATTTTCTTTTAATAAATTCATGAGATCTATCTTCAATTTAACATCTTTTGTGTATTTATTTGTTTAAATATTAATATTACCAAATCAAATAGTATGTATATGAATAGATACTAGATGGGTGTCAATCGTATGAAAAAAGATTATGATGATTGGGTGAAATTATTCATCATGTTTCTAAAAGATCATGCGTATGACCCTTCTCAAATCCTTTTTTTGTTTTTTTGTTGTTATTATTCATGACTAATTAGTCCAATGGAGTTGTAATAACACTTGATTTATCATGGAATTGATTGATGTTACAAATGTTAGGAAAAACATGGGGAAAAAAGTTAATGTAACTAGTGAATGGGATAACACCGTATTTTATGGATCATTTGATATTATTACAATTATGGACAGTGAAGAAGACCATATCAAGTATGTGAATACAGGTGTGAATAAAAATAAAGATCATATTGGGGAACTGGAAATGACAGTTGAAGATGAACTTTTTGATTGTCCAAAATTGTTTGAGAAGAAAAAAAGAGCTCAACAAAGTCATCATTGTATGTTGGATGCACTAAATATACATCATTTTCAATAGTACTAAAGATGTATAATTTAAAAGATAGCAGTGAATGAATTGTTTAATGAACCAAACATTTTTGAACAATAATTGTTTCCTAAAGATGTCTGTTATATTATGTAGACGCCGGAAAAGTCCGTTGTTCCCAAACGCAGCTCCGGATGCGGAAAGCGAGGTCATATTTGGAGTCGGAAGGATGTTTCGGAGGGCCCGGAGGCCTTGCGCGGAATTTCAGAGGCCCGCGCGCAAAGGTGATGTTCCGCGCGCAAACCCCCCGGGATGCACGCAATGCGCCGGTCCGGCGCCCAATTTTGCGCGCCGCGGGCCCGCGCGACTCCCTTGCGCGCCGCGCCCGATTCCGCGCCCGCGAGGAGAATTTCGCGCTCGCACCCTGGATTCCGCGCCCGGGGTTGCCTATAAATATAAGGCGACCCCCAACGTTTCAAAGGTTGCTGGAAGTCGAAACGTCTCTCGTGCGCGCAATTCAACCCCTTCCGCGCGCAATGACGAACTTCAGGTAACCTCCTCTCTTTCGCGCAAGAAAGCCTCGGGGTCCGCCTTCGCGCGCAATCCCCGCTGGCTCCTTTCATTTGAATAAAAACTCACCCTAAGGCCTTTGCGCGCAAAAGAACCCGCTTGCGCGCAATTGCCCCCGGGGTGCGCGCAATCCGGCCTGATTGCGCGCACCCCCCCTTCTTTCAAGTGGCCATTCGTTAAAGAATGAGCCGTTGCCCCCGCGCGCTATCTGAAGCCCGGTGTGAGCAATCTCAAGCATCCGCGCGCAAGGCGCTGGCCCAATTGCGCGCCAGCCGCCCCGATTGCGCGCCGGCCCGCAGTATTGCGCGCAAAGCTTCCTTTTTGCGCGCAATCTGCCAGGGTCGTCCCCGTTGACCTCCTAAGGGTACCCGCCTGTGTGGCACCCGATGATTCTCATCCCGGGTGCCCGCACCGTGCGTTGTCTTCCCGTGCAGCCCTCCAGGTTCGTGCGAAGTGACATGCACCCATCGTCCGGCAACCTATGCCCAGCATGACGTTAAACTGCACATTCGTCCCGCATGACGTTAAACTGCGCATTCGTCCCGCATGACGTTAAACTGCGCATACGTCCAGCATGACGTTAAACTGCATATTCGTCCAGCATGACGTTAAACTGCACATCCGTCCAAGCTACACGACGTTAAACTGCCTAGCCCCCATCGTCCGCGCTGCAAGACGTTAAACTGCCAAGTGCTTCGTCCTCAACACATGACGTTAAACTGTACTTCGTCCGGCAAGACGTTAAACCGTCCGCTTCATCCTCAACACATGACGTTAAACTGTACTTCGTCTGGAAAGACGCTAAACCATCCGCAACCTGATCCCGTGCTCCGCACGCAGGGTCCCCCCGGTTTGGATGTGGCCCCCACCCGCTCGTCCCTGCAGGGATGTCGGGATTGCCCCTCTTTAGGGACGATTTAATGGGAGTGGCTTTTCCCTACGGGGGCAGGGTATTACAAACCCCTAGTTTCTCATGGGAGGCTGCACATGTGTATCTCCATTGCGCCTCCCCACTGCCGAAGCCAGTAGAGGGTCTGACTGGGATCGAGGTGTCTTCTGCTTTCGGTCCAAGTCCCTTCCAACTGAGTTTTGCAGCATCCGGGCTGCCCCAAGTGCGTAAGTCCTGACAGAATGAACTACGTGGACTTTGATCCCTGTCTTCTATACAGGGTACGTAGGAAGCCTCCCTGAGGTCCAAGCCCACCACCTGGTCGTCCCGGTCGTATTTACGTCGGTTCGTCCATCAGTGGACCCCTCCAGGGTTCACGCTTGCGTTGATTCACCTATGAATCCGCCCATGTGGGAGACTGCCCGTGTGTATCTCCACGGTGCCTCCCCACAGCCCCCTTTCCCATTTCCCCTTTTATCGTCCAGCATGACGTGAAACTGTGATCCACCCGGCCGTTCCATCCCCCTCCGTGCGAGGTGGTTCGGTTCAATCCTCCGCCCGGCGGCCTCGACCTCTTCATGAGTCGGCTTGCCGACGTCCAGCATGACGTTAAACTGTATGCCCGAACTACGTTGACTTTGATCCATGTTAACGCGCGGTACGTAGGAAGCCCCTCTGGGGTCCAAGCTCTTCACTTCATCATCCATCCTGATCCTTACCCGGGCCGCCACATCCCGGTGGGGTCATGCCACTTCACTCCACTCCACGTTACTTGGGAAGCCGCCCATGTGCTGGCCCCAGCGTCGGAGGTTCCCCGCAAGGGGTTCTGTCATCTGATCCACTTTTCGTGTTGATCGGTCCGATGCCGTCCCCGCTGGACGTTAAACTCGCGGCATACCCCGTGTTAAACACGGGAAGCTGAGGAAAACCTCAGGTGACACAGTTCCCCGCACCTAGTACGGGATGCCTCAGGCCATCATGCCTTCGAGAAGCCCTATTAGGGACGGAAGACAGATGTGCAGAGCCGCAGTGTTACGACACGCCCCCAGCACCCAGAGCCACCCGGCCTTCTCACCGCAGGTTGCTGCCCCGCCCAGACTCCTTGGAACGTCCGGGCGGAAGCAGCGTAATTAACCGGTGTCCATGAAGATATGGCGCCGGGAACGAGATTCACGAACATTCTTAAGTCTATGAGGGAGACCCGGATTAGGCGACAAGTTCTGAGGAGACGTCCAAGGAAGGAGGAGCCGACATCCCATCATCCCGGTTTCGATCAAGGAGCAGACGCCCCTGAATAAGGGACGGATGCCGCCCGCCCTTGGAAAGCGGGACTGCGGGACCACAAGCCGCGCGCCCATCCCCTCGGGTTGACGGGTGCACGCGCGAACGCGTCCTGGCGGAACAGCGTAACCCGACGCACATCCGCACCGAAACAGAAAAATGGTGAACCCGACGTGAATCTCTTCTCCTCGATACGAAGACCGATGGCTTTCAGAGGTGTTGGAAGACCGGCATGTTGCCCGGCCAAGCATTCAGTCTTACCCGCCAGGGGCTGGGGAAGTGAAATCGGGCACTCCGTCTCGCAACGTCGAGGGCCTGGGTTCCCCCCACGGAAGGCGTCGTGGCGCTAATGGTTGGTTGTCGATTCCTTTTTCCTGTCAGTGTTAGCGGGCGTGTTCGTGGGATCAGATGACGATGGTGGCGATGAGAAAGAATGGCAGCTGGTCTCCGACCGCGGATCCCAGAAGTACAATAACTGGATGGCCCGCAAGACGACCATTCGCGCCCAGGGAATCATCCGTGCGCGCTTGAATCAGCCTGAGCCCCCAGAACCTGCGGGTGCTGCTTCGGCATCGTCGTCCCGGTCTGCCTCCTCCAAGAGGAGCAAACGGCGGCAGCGCAAGAAGGAAGAGCGCGCCCCGCCAGTTCCGCCACTATCCCGTACTCTCGGCGATTTCATGCCCCCGGAGATGGGGGTCCCTCCTCGGATCCGCCCAGTGATGGATGATTCGTCCGATGACGGTATTGGGTAAGCTTCGGTTAACACCGTCGAGCTGGTAAATCCCTTTTCGGTTCCCGACGTTGAAGAACACCAGGTGGACCTCCCTAGTGTCCCCGGTCGTCGCCACCGTCGGAAGAACCGCAGCAGCAGGAGTCGCCGGGGCACAGCCGTCGGTACCTCCGGCCAGGCCGTGCACGCCACTGAGACTAGGCGGCAGGCTCAAGATCGAGCTCAACGTGCGCAGGCTCCCCATCCGGGGATGACGGATTCGCCTCCGCCACTGTTTGTGGTGTGGGACCAGGCAGAACCGCCTCAGCCGCGTCGCGACCAGCTCCGCCCTGCCACAAGTCCATCCCGGCCTCCTGACTCCAGTACGGTGACCATTTCCCGGACTGCGACCAGTGAACAGCGAGATGCGCCAAGTACCAGTCGGCCGCCGATCCAACCGGTAAGGCCCGTCATGCCACCAACCGCAGAGCAACCTCCTGCAACCAGGAGCTCGCGCTTGGCCAAAAAGTATGATGTCCTGAAGCACTTGGCCGACATCCCAGCAAGGCTCTCCATCCTTGAGGCTCTGCGCATGTCATCTGAGATGCGCGAGGCACTCGCTGAAGCCCTGAAGATCCCCCTCCAGTTTGATACAGAGGTTGCGGCTGCAGAGGCCTTTCACGCCGAAACGATCGAGGACGCCGAATGTCAGGCAGTTATCTCGTTCTCTGGTAAGGATGAAGACCCTCCTATACAGGGACACATTCGTCCGCTGTATGTCACTGGCCAGTTCAATGGCCTTGAAGTCCGGCGTTGTCTTGTCGACACGGGGTCCGGGATTAACCTGATTCCAACTCGGACGCTCCGGAGATTGGGGTTGTCTGAGGATGACTTGATTCCCTCCGACCTCAGGATCCAGGGGTACGACCGCACCGAGCAAACCCCGGTCGGCAAGATACGTTTGAAGACCCAGTTCGGTGACTTGGTTGCCAACACCGAATTCATGGTAGTCTCTCAGGACACTGCGTATAACGCATTGATGGGCAGGCCATGGCTTCACCTTCACGCGGCGGTCCCCTCGTCATACCACCAATGCCTCAAATACTCCCTTAATGGACGAGTAGGCGTGCTTCAAGGAGATGCCTCTCCTTTTGCCTCATGTGAAGCCCGTTATCTGGACGCGGACTATTACAAGAGCAAGGATAAGCAGATCCTGGCAGGTGAGGTTGAGCCTGTCGCTGTTGCGAGCGATCCCTGGGCAGGTCTGGATGACGCTTACGTCCTCCCGATTCACCGGTTGGACGTCGCTATGGTCTTGACGGTCCGCGAGTCTCCTGATGAGATGGCCGCGACCGCCCGCGCCAGCACCAGTGGCCCAGCAGGACCTGGTAGCCCCAATGCAGTTTCCAACGCAGTCTCTCCCGTGGATGATCCCTCCCCGAGTGGAGAGGGTATGGAAGACGCACCCCCAGCCTTTGAGGAGGGCGTCCCCGCCACGGTCGATGAGTTAATACAGGTGAACCTTGGAACCGAGGCCGATCCAAGACCCACGTTGGTTAGTGCCGCCATGCCCTCTGAGGAGCGGCAGCAGTACATGGACTTTCTCAGGCAGCACCGTGATGTGTTCGCTTGGGGCTATGACGAGATGCCGGGGCTAGATCCTCAGGTAGCCGTCCACCGCCTTGGTCTCCCGGCGAACCATCGCGGGTTCAAGCAGCCTCCCAGGAAGATGCACCCATCCCATGGTGCCATGGTTGAGGCCGAAGTTGACAAGCTTATCAAAGCCAACTTCGTGAGAGAAGTTCAGTACCCCAAATGGCTGGCCAACATTGTGCCGGTCAGGAAGAAGAACGGGCAGATTAGAGTCTGCATCGACTTCCGCGATCTCAACCGCCACTGTCCGAAGGATGATTTTCCCCTTCCAGTGACAGAGCTGTTGATTGATGCCACGGCAGGGTTCCAAGCCCTCTCCTTCATGGATGGATACTCCGGATACAACCAAATTCGGATGGCCCCTGAGGATGAGGAGTTCACTGCCTTCAGGGCCCCCCAAGGTACCTTTTGCTACCGGGTCATGCCCTTCGGCCTGAAGAATGCAGGTGCCACCTATCAACGGGCGATGCACCGCATATTCAAGCCAATCCTCGGCACACTGGTGGAATGCTACGTCGACGACTTGGTTGTCAAATCGCGCCAGCGTCAGGACCATCTCAAAGATCTTGAGAAAGTGTTCAGCTTCCTCCGGTCTCGCTGCCTGAAGATGAACCCGTTGAAGTGTGCCTTTGGGGTCACCTCCGGAAAGTTCCTTGGATTTGTGGTAAGATACCGGGGTATCGAGATCGACCCAGAGAAAATCAGGGCGATTAGCCAGATGCCTCCCCCGGGTACCGTCCGGGAACTGCAAGGGTTCCAAGGCCACTTAGCCTATATACGCCGATTCATCGCGAATCTGGCCGGCAAGTGTAAGCCCTTTTCTCGGCTTATAAAGAATGGTTCCACCTATGTATGGGATAAAGAGTGTCAGACCGCTTTCGAGGAAATCAAGCAGTACCTGCTTCAACCTCCGGTCCTGATGCCGCCCGTATCCGGAAAGCCGCTGGTCCTTTATGTGACCGCCCTGGAACGGTCCCTGGGTGCCCTTCTCGCCCAGAAGAACAACGAGGGAACAGAGAATAGCCTCTATTACCTCAGTCGCATGCTCCTCGATGCGGAGGTTAGGTATTCCCCCATCGAGAAGAGCTGCCTGGCGCTCGTATTTGCCGTACAGAAATTACGGCACTACTTGCAGCACCATGAGGTACAGTTGGTTTCTCGGGTAGACCCGTTGAAATATATCCTGAGCCGACCTATGTTGACTGGCCGTCTAGCGCGGTGGGCTGTGATTCTCCAGCAGTTCGACATCAGGTATGTGTCTCAGAAGGCCATCAAAGGGCAAGCGTTGGCAGACTTTCTGGCCGCTCACCCGACCTCCGCGGATCAGCCGCTGGATCTAGGCTTTCCTGATGAGACCATTCTCTCGGTTGATCGAGCCGATCCATGCTGGCAGATGCACTTTGACGGTGCCTCCTGGAGCCCCACCGGTAGAAGACTCGATAATCCTAAGCTCAATAGAGTGGGCTTGGGCATCGTCTTCATTACCCCGGAGCGAGCCGTGCTGCCATACTCTTTCCTGTTGTCAGAGGGCTGTACCAACAATGAGGCGGAATACCATGCCCTCATCACCGGCCTCGAGTTAGCTCTCGAGATCGACGTGCCCCATCTGTGTGTGAAAGGGGACTCCGAGCTGGTCGTTAAGCAGATCAATGGCGACTACGTTGTCAGGAAGCCGGAACTTGTGCCATTGTTGGAGTGCACCCTTCTTCTGATGGCCCGGTTCCCTTCTCGGCCGGAAATTGTCCATGTTCCCCGGTCGCAGAACGGTCGAGCAGATGCTTTGGCCAGCCTGGCTGCGTCACTTGCGGAACCTGAACAGGACAACCTGATCGTCCGCGTGACGCGCCGCAGGCTCATCGCTCCCGTTATCCCGGAAGAAGATCGCGGCCCGTTGGTAAGTAACCTCACCACGGTTGCCCCTATGCCCGGAGCCCCGAGTACCCCAGATATAGCAGTCGAATCAGCCCGTGATTGGAGGGCGCCTTTGGTTGAGTACCTCCAACATGGCATTCTTCCGTCAGATCGGGCCGAGCGCGAGCGAGTTCGACGCCGCGCATCGCAGTTTGTCCTCCAGAGCAGTCCCGGTCTGGAGCAGATCCTCTACAAGCGCGGGTTTGATGGTGTTCTCCTCCGTTGCCTTCAGGGAGTCGAGATCCCACGAGTCATGCAAGAGGTTCATGCTGGTTCATGTGGCGCCCACCAGACTGGGCCGAAGCTGTCCCACCAGATTCGGAGGTTGGGATACTTCTGGCCCTCTATGATCCATGACTGCATCGAGTACGCCAGGAGGTGCCATGCGTGCCAGGTTCATGCGAACTTTGTGCATCGGCCGCCGGAGCCTCTCCATACCACAAGGTATTCCTGGACCTTTGCAGTCTGGGGACTGGACGTTGTGGGACCTTACCCACCGGCGACAGCTCGCCAGTGCCGGTTCATTCTGACCGCCACGGACTTCTTCTCCAAATGGGCAGAAGCGATTCCGCTCAGAGAGGTCAAATCCTGTTCGATCGCTGACTTCGTGACCTCCAACATCATCTATCGATTTGGAGTGCCTCACGCTATCCTCACGGATAACGGAACCAATTTCCGAGCAGCCGAGTTGAAGAAGTTGTACGCCAAGTATAACATCCGCTCGAACCATACATCTCGCTATCATGCGCAGGCGAATGGACAGATCGAGGCGTTTAACAAAACCCTCTCTAACATTCTGCAAAAGATGGTTGGTCAGAACAAGAAGAGTTGGCCGGACAAGCTCCCCAACGCCCTCTGGGCTTATCGGACGACGACTCGCAATTCCACCCAGATGACCCCTTATTCCCTGGTGTATGGAGCTGAGGCCGTCCTGCCCATCGAGATCCAGTTACCATCCTTGCGCACTGCGGTCTACGACCAGCAAGCGCCGGACAGAGTTGCTGAAGCCCGTCTAGTCGAGTTGGAAGCACTGGATGAGAATAGACTTCGCGCTTTGCACAACTTGGAGAGGCATCAAAGCAGAATGGCTCGAGCTTTCAATAAGAAGGTTCGCCTCCGCTCCTTCCTGCAGGGTGATCTAGTGCTAGCCCTAAGAGCACCGATGATCCCCGGCAGGAAGCCGCCCAAGTTGGAGCCCAAGTGGGAGGGACCTTTTGTTGTCCACAAGGTCTATCCCAATGGCGCGTACTCCCTAGCGACTATGGATGGTGAGCGTGTCACTCCTCCCACCAACGCTAGGTTCCTCAAGCAATACTTTGCCTGAGTGTCCGTTCGTCCTGCATGACGCTAAACTGCACTTCGTCCTGCATGACGCTAAACTGCACCACGTCCTGCACGACGTTAAACTGCATTCGTCCAGGCTACAAGACGTTAAAACTGTTCAGCATTCGTCCACGCTGCAAGACATTAAACTGCCAAGTGCTTCGTCCCGCATGACGCTAAACTGCACTACGTCCGAGCTACAAGACGTTAAACTGTTCAGCATTCGTCCTGCATGACGTAAAACTGCCACTCAAGAACTACGTGCGGCTTGATTCCCATCCTTATGGGATACGTAGGACCGCCTGAACCCTCGTGTTTCAGGCCCAGCCCCATCCTTCGGGAATTTCCATCCCATCTCGGGCCCTTGGCCCAGTTGCCCCCGGGTGTGCGGCGTATGGTGTGAGTGCGGGGCTATGCCCTCATTCACGTCGGTTTGCTCGTCACGCTGTACGCCCCCCCACGTTTGGGGATGCCTTCTGCTCCCCCCTTCTTTTTTCCTCATCGTCCTGCATGACGTTAAACTGCACTTCAAGAACTACATATGGCTTGATTCCCATCCTTATGGGATACGTAGGACCGCCTGGACATTCATGTTTCAGGCCCAGCCCCATTTCCCGGGAATCCCTATCCCGCGTTGGGCCTCTGGCCCCAGTTCCCCTCCTTTTTGTGCGAGGCGTATCACGTGAGCGGGGGATTATGTCCTCATTCACGTCGGTCTACTGGCCGCGCTGTACGCCTCCCCCGTGTGTGGGACTACCTCACACCCCTCATCGTCCTGCATGACGTTAAACTGCCTTTCCAGAACTACGTATGGCTTGATTCCCATCCTTATGGGATACGTAGGACCGCCTGGACGCTTGTGTCTCAGGTCCAGCCCCGTCTCTTGGTTGATCACGGGGATCTGCCCCCCTTCGGTTGCTCTCAGGGTGAGTCCTCCGACCCTTTCCGGAGATCTGTTAACATGTTTTGGGTGCTTCGGTCTATGACTCGTAGTGTCAGATTCAATCCCGACAAGTCCTGTGTTGCTTGTCAGGCCCCGCGCTTCCTCTTGTTCGAGCCTTCACTCAAAGGGATCCTCGTTAGCGGTTTGGGTACGATGCCTCAGTGCTCTCCCACCGCTCCGGGTCGATTTACCGGTGGGTCTTGGGCCGCAAATCGATATGAATCCTGCGATTGAGCGGTTGATGCTCGTTTGCTTGCCCCGTCTTAGGCTGACGCGATCGGATGTTGTGTTGCGAATGCGTCAGCAACGTCCTTGATCGCCATGTCAGCTCTCTCAGGCTCTGAACATTGGTTGCGCAGTCCTCATCACACTCCGCCTTTGTGCGTTGTAGTGGGATCTTGACACTCTCTTCATACTGACCTCCGGTACGCCTCTACACGTTAGGCAGACCAACCAGGGTAATGATGTCGTTCGAGGCTCCCATGATCTGAGCACCAAGGATATATGCAGATATCCTCCCTAAGGGCCATGCGTAGCTGGACCCTCGTCCCCATAAGGAGGAGGGAGTCGCCCGAACAATTGCGTTCTGGGCCCAGTA
Organism: Viscum album; assembly: GCA_963277665.1. Taxonomy (NCBI): domain Eukaryota; kingdom Viridiplantae; phylum Streptophyta; class Magnoliopsida; order Santalales; family Viscaceae; genus Viscum; species Viscum album. The sequence continues at coordinate 1,357,686,262 of OY728162.1, read as the reverse complement.
TATCTGGAGGCTAGCATCTCTGCCCCTCGGGTGATGGACATATGCAGACCCCTATCCCAAGACTCTTCTCCTGGAATCGTGCGTGACCGCAGGGCTGGGTATGTTCCCACCTCCGCCGTGTCCGCCGTACCGCAATAAGCGGATTCCTCCATGGTCCGAACCACACGACCTTAAACTGTGTTGTCTGGTCCTACCACACGACCGTAAACTGTGATTGTCTTGGCCGCCCGACGAGAAACGGCACTGCATCGTGATGTCCTCCTCAGGGGACACTCATGTTGGGCGCTGGTTAATGACCACGCCATTCATCAATGCCTTCCATGGCTTGATTATTGTGGCGACGCCAGAGATTTCTCAATCACGGGCATGCCGCCGCACAAAGAAAAACCATTCATCTTTAAGGACAAACAAGAAATATCAAATGCCGCTCCTTTTGTGTGCGAGGGTCAGACCCGCACTCTTCCCCGCGCGGGTGCCCGATTGTGTTGCACCGCGCTTCAAGAACTACGTGCGGCTTGATTCCCATCCTTATGGGATACGTAGGAACGCCCGGATGTTTGAAACTTCGGGTCCAGCCCCCCACCTCTTAGAGATTCCCCCTTCTCTGGGGAATCCGCCGCCTTCAGGTCACCCTCAAGGCGTGTTCCCCGACCCCTTGCCGTGGTCCACCGGTGTCAAGAGTACTCTGGTTTATTGCCAGGAGGGTCAGGATCCGCTTGGTCAGGTTTCCTCCACTTTTCAGGCTTCGTGCTCCCTTTCATTCGGACCCATCGTCTACGCCCTGGGTGGAGCCCCCGTGAACGGTTCGGACACAATGCCTCAGTGCTCTCCCACCGACTCGGGCCGGTACCCCCAATGGCCTCGGGCAGCAAATCGATATGAATCCTGCGATTGAGCGGTCGATGCTCGTTTGCTGCCTCATTCCACCAACGGTTAGTGCGATATTGATGCTGCTTTTCCGCCACGGTCGGCAGTACTCCCATATCGTTACACCGGTGCCCCCAGTCCTTGAGTGAATGGCCGCATGATTCACATTTTCCACCTCCCATTCTGACCAGGCGAAACCTCGACACTCTTGACACTATCCCTCAGTGCCTCTTCGCATATCTAGGGGATATGACCACGATGTGGCGTGCTTTGAGTCCTTATGGTCCGAGCTCTAAGACCTTAAACTAAGATCTCCCCTTATGGTCCGAGCTCTAAGACCTTAAACTAAGATCTCTCCTTATGGTCCGAGCTCTAAGACCTTAAACTAAGATCCCCCCTTATGGTCCGAGCTCTAAGACCTTAAACTAAGATCTCCCCTTATGGTCCGAGCACTAAGACCTTAAACTAAGATCTCCCCTTATGGTCCGAGCTCTAAGACCTTAAACTAAGATCTCCCCTTATGGTCCGAGCTCTAAGACCTTAAACTAAGATCTCCCCTTATGGTCCGAGCTCTAAGACCTTAAACTAAGATCTCTCCTTATGGTCCGAGCTCTAAGACCTTAAACTAAGATCCCCCCTTATGGTCCGAGCTCTAAGACCTTAAACTAAGATCTCCCCTTATGGTCCGAGCTCTAAGACTTTAAACTAAGATCTAGCCCCATGGTCCGAGCTCTACGACCTTAAACTATGATCTCCCCAAATGGGGTCCTTCGTCCTGCATGACGTTAAACTGCACTCTCAGAACTACGTGTGGCTTGATCTCCAGCCTGATGGAGTACGTAGGAACGCCCGGGCATTCCAACTCGGGTCCAGCCACAGGGATCGCTATGTCCCGCCCCTCCTCGCCGCCGGCCGTCTGGCCTGACTTCGGGTAGAGTGGTGCAGTTGTGATATTCTCCCCGACCCAGCTCGGGATGCCCCATCGCAATGATGGGAAGCGACAGTTTCCTCGTCAAAGAGGTTCTTTCTGAGAACTGGGGTGATTCACGGCCAGATTAGTGCATCCGCCTAATACGCTTTCCCCGCGGTGGCGCAAGTTTGAGAGCGTTGGATTCTATCCGAACAAATCGTCACTTCGCCCCACGCTTCGCATGCCCTGTTGATCAGGATTTCCACCCTTGCGTCTGAAGGAACCCCAAAGCGGTATTCATGATGACATGTGGTCCGCCTCCTGCAATATGAATAATGACCTTCGGTCTGTCTCTTGCAGTTGTTATGGTCGATCCACTGTCCGCCTACCGTCTTGGGCATTTCCTGGAAGGCCGACCGTTGTGGATTTCTGAATTCGGGACACGCGATTCACCCTTGCTCATTTCCCTATGTTCAGATAAAATCTCAACGCCCCTAGCGTTGTCCCGCTCGTGTGTCGGAACAAGTTGGGAGGATGATACATTGATTAGGCTTGAGGTCTCCTTTCTTAGGAATGACCTCCCTCTTTTCTTTAGAAATCCAGGCCCCATTACGGATGCTTGAAGCTTGGTTAACACTCCCGCGAGACAATTTGTGGTTGAGTATGCCAAAAGACGCAGATAAATATATTGATTCATACAAATGGATCGAAATATTGAGTAACGGAAGCAAAATGTTCTAGGAATGGCAAAAAACAAATCCCCTAAGGATTAGCGTGCTGGATAAGTCTTTCTAATGCCGCTACCCTTTGGCTGGCGGCCTCCAGGGCTACTTCTCGTTCTCTGCGTGCCCTCTCCTCATCGGCGGTCGCAGCACGCAGTTCGTCGATCCTGGCTTGTGCACGCTCCCGCTCGACTTGGAGTGTGACCATCTGTTGGCCCGCCTCCGTCAGCTGTACCTGAGCGTCGATCAGTTGTGCCGATAGTTTCTCCACAAGCTCGGTACATGCTGCGACGAAGGCCTCCTTCTCTGCCGCCTGCCCTTCGAGGCGCCGGACTTCCTGCTCTGCCGCGATGAGCGCCTGCGTGCCCTCCGACATGTCCCGACTTTGTGCGACGTCGGCACGCCGGCGGCTCTCGCGCATCTTCTCGGCCATGAAATCACGGACCGTCAGATGGAGGCGTTGAGCATCAGCTCCCCCGGCACACAGGAAGCGCAGCCAGGTCTGAAGTGATCCCATGCGCCCCAGCCATTCCGATGGGTCTCGCTTGAGGAAGCGCTGGATGCACTTCCACCCCCTGCGTCGCGTTACCCGGCTATCCTCGACCGCCTCCGCGTCCGAGTCATCCATCTCCTCGGGGTCGGCAGGCCGGTAAGCAGGGAAGACAGCCAGCAGGTCTGCTGCAGGGTCCGCCCCTGGGAGGTCCTCACGAGGGATAGGTTCCCCAACATCCGGGCAACCTTCTTCTCTCTCCCCAGCGGCGCTGACACCCTCGTCAGCCTCCAACCTCTCTCCGATGTCAGCACCGCCGATGTCCGGAGCCCCTTGATCAGCAGTTGGTGGGGCCGGCTCGGTTTGGAAGGTCTGTTCCGGAGCAGGCGGCATGTCCACCACTGGTCCACTCGTAGATGGCCCGGGTTCGGCAACCCGACGAGCCTCCAATGTTGAGATCACTGCGCGGGGCATGCCATGGTTAGTCACGGATCGTCAATGGCAAGCACCAGCAGTAAAGTAGGGAGACTTACGGGAGTTCGGAGCATCATCTTCCGCTACCCCGGTTGCCGCAGGAACAGTTGCAGCAGGGGACCCCTTAGCGCTTGACAGTTCGATAATGGGTGCCTGGCCCCCGCCTTGTCCTGCTGGCGCCTCTCCTACTCCTGTTGAGGACGCCTGAGCGACATCCGTGTGCTCCTGAGAAGGATGGAGAAACGGGTTAGAAGCTGCATAAGAGAATGGATGAAGCAAGTTGAGTAGGGATAGAAGCGGACCTCGAGGAGCTCAGTGACATCAACGTTGTCAGAGCCGGCCACCTCGCCACTCTCCTGTGGGCTCCCCCGATGGGACCTTCCCTCGGAGCCTTCATCCTCCCCCGTCTCCTCCTCCTCCTCGGAGTCGCTACTGTCATCTTCTCCCGGCGGCATCTGTTCTGGAGCGGGCTCGAGACCGAGCATCACCTTCACCAGAAGGGATGGCTCCGCACGCTGACCACGTTGGCGCGCGTACTCGTCCATGGCCGTCAGATATGCATATTGCCGGTTGAAGTCCACCCTGTCAGTGATCTGGAGGCGCCCGACCTCTGGCAGATAGATTCCTTCTCTGAGTATCTTTCGCCAGATGATGTCGGTCCCCAGTGACTGCCGCAGGGTCATCCAGGCCGACCACAGCGCCGGGAAGACCGCATCGTGGGAGGGTTCGAGCAGACGCCTCACCTGCTTCCCGGGCCGCTCCCCGACCGACGCATGCGCCCCCTCTCTGGGCGCCGAGGTCGTGGCGGCAGCCTGCGATGCGCCCGCCGCCGAAGTCCCTGCTCGCGCCGGCCCCGCTGCTTGGCGCGCCTCCGTTCTCCCCCGTGTGGCGGCGCCTCGCCTCCTCCCTTGATGCCCGGTCTCCGCACGGGTGACCTCGAGCCGCCGAACTGGCTTCCGTAGAAGCCCCTCAGGGTACGCAATGGCCCAGTGTTCGGCATACTCGGTTGCCAAGCCTGCGTCGATCCCGGTAGGAGGGAGAGTGATGACGTCGCCAGAGCCGAAGGCGACGAACATCAGCCACATCTGGCGAAGGACGCAAGGGTTCGTCTCCTCCCGAACAGCAGTGAATACCCTCTTCGGCATCCGTTGAAGGCACCCGAACTGCCTGGCGAACCGGGTCGGCACGTAAGGCTCGCAGATCACCTTCCCGTCGATCCGAGCCACGAGCACCCCGCCCCGCATGTTCAGGAAATATTCATGCTGCTCCAGCGGGCCCTGTCCGTTGTCGATCATCTGGCCGACAGGAGTGGGGAACGGGCTGAAGTTGAAATTGGCATGATTGCCAATCCGAACCCTCACGCCCTCCTCACTGAGGGTCATCGGAGCGACCCCCGCAATGTTCAGCAGGGAGGGTCGCAGGCCGTTGCCCGGAGGACTGATGGCATTTGGGAACGTATACCCACCGAGGTGAGCAGCCACCCATCCGTGGAAGAACTGAAAGGGCCCACAGATCCTTCGTGGCGACCCCCCTCGTGAGATGCGTCCCAGAATGGCATACAGCCTCGCCAGTACTGGGACCCCGAGGTTGTATCTCTTGTTGGCAGCCATGGCTCCCGCCATCGCCAGTGTCGCCGGGCGGACGCCCATCCTCGCATCCCGCACTGGCAGGAGCCACCCGCTCAGAAAGGCGGCCAGGAACGCCGCGTACCGGACGTTCGGGTCCCGGGCCTCGATGACGCGGTACCCCCATGAGCGGTAATCGCCCGTCTCCAGGACCCGCCAGTACGACCCGTTCCGGCTCCTCTGAGCTGCGGTCGGGCACCGCTTCCCCCTGCCTGGCATCTTGACCGCCGGGTCATGCTCCAGGAACTGGCCGAACCAATCCTTGTAGGCTATGTCCTTCTGGAAGTCTTGGGTCCCGAGCCGCTGCGTAGCCAGGTCAAGAAGATGCCAGGCCAGAATGGGAGTCCGTGACCTGTCCTCCCAGATGTTCTTCGGTGGCAGGAACTCATCGTACTGGTAGCCCTCCAGCGGGATACCTCCGATGCAGTGGATGTCCCAGAGACCGATGCCGACCTCCCCATGGTGAAGATGGAAGGTGTTGGTATCCGGGGACCAGCGAGTGAACAGCTCCGACCCGAGCTCAGACTGCTGGTAGAAGTGGAACTGCGACGTCCACACCGCCTCGAACAGGCCGATGTACCGCAGCTCCTCTGCGAAGTGATCGCAAGTGTGGCGTACCCAGAACGCCCAGGCCCACTCACTGGTGAAGTTGCCCCCAGACCGCAAGTCCCAGTCCTTCAGCCAGCCCTTGGTGTCGTCCGTGACGCTCTGGCGATATATGCTCGAGTAGAGGGCTGGAGAATTCTCCGCAGTAGGCTCACCCCCATCAATGGTTCGCGTCCTCGGGTTCAGGACATAGACATCCAAGTGTCTGGTCTCCCTGGCAGGATGCCCATTGTTGGTGATGTTATAGCGGAGAAGCTCGTCCTCCCGGGTCACCCAGGTTCGCGGCGCATCAACCTCGAACCCTGGCACTGGAACCTCATCCAGGAGGCCAAAGTTCCAGAGCGGCAGGTTGTCTGACAATGGGTATGTCTTCTGGGCCGGCGTTAGTAAGTCGAACAAGGATTGATTGTTAGAAACAATCTCCTTGGCTCCGTAAACCTCCTCGTTCGTCGCCATCTCGGCTCTGCGAGTGGCGGCATCCCCTTCATTTCCTCTGTGCGCGGCCATCTCGGAAGATTCGGGAGTCGTGCGGGTTAAGGGATGAAGCGTGCGGGATCGGACGAGGCTGGTGGAAAAGTTTGAGAGGTGGCGCGCAATCCTAGTGGACGGCGCGCAATCGGGAAGTCCTTCGCGAAAAACCCCGGGTATTCGCGCAAAAACAGAGCGAAGTCCGGACGGTTTTGCGCGACGAGCGAGCGAATTCCGCGCCGGAAAAGGCAATTTCGCGCACGAGAGCAAAGAGGCTTATCGCGCGGAAGGCCAGTGTACGGCACGGAGGGACCCAGTGCCCCTATTTATAGGCGAGGCCGTGGTCCGCGCTGCGCGGAAAAGGCTTTGCGCGACCGCATCGGCCGCTTTCGCGCCCGACACCCATTTTTGCGCGCCCCAGTACCGCGTCGCCCAGGACTTCGGCATTCCGGCGTCTCCCTCGGAACCCGATCGTTGCGACCTCTCGCCGATCAGATTTCGAGGGGGGGCTTTTGTAGACGCCGGAAAAGTCCGTTGTTCCCAAACGCAGCTCCGGATGCGGAAAGCGAGGTCATATTTGGAGTCGGAAGGATGTTTCGGAGGGCCCGGAGGCCTTGCGCGGAATTTCAGAGGCCCGCGCGCAAAGGTGATGTTCCGCGCGCAAACCCCCCGGGATGCGCGCAATGCGCCGGTCCGGCGCGCAATTTTGCGCGCCGCGGGCCCGCGCGACTCCCTTGCGCGCCGCGCCCGATTCCGCGCCCGCGAGGAGAATTTCGCGCTCGCACCCTGGATTCCGCGCCCGGGGTTGCCTATAAATATAAGGCGACCCCCAACGTTTCAAAGGTTGCTGGAAGTCGAAACGTCTCTCGTGCGCGCAATTCAACCACTTCCGCGCGCAATGACGAACTTCAGGTAACCTCCTCTCTTTCGCGCAAGAAAGCCTCGGGGTCCGCCTTCGCGCGCAATCCCCGCTGGCTCCTTTCATTTGAATAAAAACTCACCCTAAGGCCTTTGCGCGCAAAAGAACCCGCTTGCGCGCAATTTCCCCCGGGGTGCGCGCAATCCGGCCTGATTGCGCGCACCCCCCCTTCTTTCAAGTGGCCATTCGTTAAAGAATGAGCCGTTGCCCCCGCGCGCTATCCGAAGCCCGGTGTGAGCAATCTCAAGCATCCGCGCGCAAGGCGCTGGCCCAATTGCGCGTCAGCCGCCCCGATTGCGCGCCGGCCCGCAGTATTGCGCGCAAAGCTTCCTTTTTGCGCGCAATCTGCCAGGGTCGTCCCCGTTGACCTCCTAAGGATACCCGCCTGTGTGGCACCCGATGATTCTCATCCCGGGTGCCCGCACCGTGCGTTGTCTTCCCGTGCGGCCCTCCAGGTTCGTGCGAAGTGACATGCACCCATCGTCCGGCAACCTATGCCCAGCATGACGTTAAACTGCACATTCGTCCCGCATGACGTTAAACTGCGCATTCGTCCCGCATGACGTTAAACTGCGCATACGTCCAGCATGACGTTAAACTGCATATTCGTCCAGCATGACGTTAAACTGCACATCCGTCCAAGCTGCACGACGTTAAACTGCCTAGCCCCCATCGTCCGCGCTGCAAGACGTTAAACTGCCAAGTGCTTCGTCCTCAACACATGACGTTAAACTGTACTTCGTCCGGCAAGACGTTAAACCGTCCGCTTCGTCCTCAACACATGACGTTAAACTGTACTTCGTCTGGCAAGACGCTAAACCGTCCGCAACCTGATCCCGTGCTCCGCACGCAGGGTCCCCCCGGTTTGGATGTGGCCCCCACCCGCTCGTCCCTGCAGGGATGTCGGGATTGCCCCTCTTTAGGGACGATTTAATGGGAGTGGCTTTTCCCTACGGGGGCAGGGTATTACAAACCCCTAGTTTCTCGTGGGAGGCTGCACATGTGTATCTCCATTGCGCCTCCCCACTGCCGAAGCCAGTAGAGGGTCTGACTGGGATCGAGGTGTCTTCTGCTTTCGGTCCAAGTCCCTTCCAACTGAGTTTTGCAGCATCCGGGCTGCCCCAAGTGCGTAAGTCCTGACAGAATGAACTACGTGGACTTTGATCCCTGTCTTCTATACAGGGTACGTAGGAAGCCTCCCTGAGGTCCAAGCCCACCACCTGGTCGTCCCGGTCGTATTTACGTCGGTTCGTCCATCAGTGGACCCCTCCAGGGTTCACGCTTGCGTTGATTCACCTATGAATCCGCCCCTGTGGGAGACTGCCCGTGTGTATCTCCATGGTGCCTCCCCACAGCCCCCCTTTCCCATTTCCCCTTTTATCGTCCAGCATGACGTGAAACTGTGATCCACCCGGCCGTTCCATCCCCCTCCGTGCGAGGTGGTTCGGTTCAATCCTCCGCCCGGCGGCCTCGACCTCTTCGTGAGTCGGCTTGCCGACGTCCAGCATGACGTTAAACTGTATGCCCGAACTACGTTGAATTTGATCCGTGTTAACGCGCGGTACGTAGGAAGCCCCTCTGGGGTCCAAGCTCTTCACTTCATCATCCATCCTGATCCTTACCCGGGCCGCCACATCCCGGTGGGGTCATGCCACTTCACTCCACTCCACGTTACTTGGGAAGCCGCCCATGTGCTGGCCCCAGCGTCGGAGGTTCCCCGCAAGGGGTTCTGTCATCTGATCCACTTTTCGTGTTGATCGGTCCGATGCCGTCCCCGCTGGACGTTAAACTCGCGGCATACCCCGTGTTAAACACGGGAAGCTGAGGAAAACCTCAGGTGACACAATTCCCCGCACCTAGTACGGGATGCCTCATGCCATCATGCCTTCGAGAAGCCCTATTAGGGACGGAAGACAGATGTGCAGAGCCGCAGTGTTACGACACGCCCCCAGCACCCAGAGCCACCCGGCCTTCTCACCGCAGGTTGCTGCCCCGCCCAGACTCCTTGGAACGTCCGGGCGGAAGCAGCGTAATTAACCGGTGTCCATGAAGATATGGCGCCGGGAACGAGATTCACGAACATTCTTAAGTCTATGAGGGAGACCCGGATTAGGCGACAAGTTCCGAGGAGACGTCCAAGGAAGGAGGAGCCGACATCCCATCATCCCGGTTTCGATCAAGGAGCAGACGCCCCTGAATAAGGGACGGATGCCGCCCGCCCTTGGAAAGCGGGACTGCGGGACCACAAGCCGCGCGCCCATCCCCTCGGGTTGACGGGTGCACGCGCGAACGCGTCCTGGCGGAACAGCATAACCCGACGCACATCCGCACCGAAACATATTATATTGCACAACAAAACTATATCCAGTTATTAATGAAGTGATTATAATTGAAATGTAACCATTGAATTTCGACTGTTATATGACTATTCATCAATTATTATTGTTGGTCAATATGACCATTAGAAACTATTCTCTTAAAATTATGATTATTGTTTATAAATAGAAATGATAATGGTTAATTAATGTATAAAGAAGAGTCGATGGACTCATCCAGTAGAATCGGGTCCTAGGAAGCCTATCCATTGGAGTTTGGAAGAAGGTAGCTTCACTAGGCTTTTCTCTGGACCAATACCAAGATGAACTTCAACACGTTAAACATGAATTAAATCACTTACGGGATAAGTTCAAGTTAGTGGATATTACCACACTGATGATGTTATCTGGGCCGCCCCAAGAGTTCATCACCATCTCACACCTTACCAATAGGTATTTTGAGGGTGTTTAAGGGGTTATGTGTCAAGTCCATACTTAATTATTAGTCCCTTTGTTTTAATAAAAATTTTATTCCATCATTCCAATTTTAAGAATAGTTTTTCTTAAAAATTGAGATGGAATTTGATAAATTGATTTTTCATGTAAAAATTGTAATTTTTAAAAAGGAAAATATTATTATATTAAAATATGGTTTTATTTATAATGTTTATAATAATTATATATTCTTATGAAAATACTTCTTTTAATTAAAAATTATAAAATATATTATTTTTTTCAAGTGTTGAAAATTTCACTGTGCATTTTACTATGCAATTTTTGTCCGCTATTATTTTTAATAATTAAGTATTTTTATAGTTAAAAGTTAAATATATCATAATTAAATAATTATTATGATAAAATAAATGTGATTTTTTAATTATGAATGTAAATATTAGGTTATATTGTATTTAAGAGAATTTTATAAAATACTTTTGTTTTTCATGAATAGTAAAAATATATTTTGAGTTTTTTGATAAGTTTAATGACATAATATCTGGGTAATGATGATTTAATTATTAATTTAAAATTATGGTCGACTCTTATATATTAATGTAACTCAATATGTGTCCCATGTTTCCAATACCATGGGAAAATACCTTGGGTAAGCCCATGGTTTTGCAAATACCACTAATTAGGTGTCCTTGAAATTAATAAAAAACAACTCCCTCGCTTTTACCGTAAATAAAAACTTATTCATTTGTTTTCATTCATTAAAAAATCATCCCCCAAAAATATTTTATAGTATTACCACCAAATGATTCCACCCAATGATTTCTCAAGCCCCCAAGATCCCAATCATAGAGTTTTAGAAGTGACTCTTCATGGTAAGGGAATTCTAAACTTCTCTTTTCCTTTCAGGTTCTCTTTTATATGATATGATTTTTAAATATATATATATACCATGTTCTTATTTACCTTTTATTCTGTCCCTATATTGTATTATGAGTCTTTTATGAATGGGTTACCCCTATCCCATATCTTTTTAATGTTTTATAAAACTATGTTCCATACCCGTTATGTTGCAGAATTTTCATTTCAAAATCTCTCTCTTTTTCTCAAGAAATTATTTTATTTATTTTAAGTGAACAGAAAAACCTATTTCATTTATAGGGTTATTCATTAATACATAAAAATTATATAATTTATTCTAGAATTTATATGCATAAAACCCCCATTCTATTTCTTGTGGGTTATAAATGATATAATGATCATGTTTTTAAGCATTTTTTAAAACGCCCTGATTTTGATATGAAACCGATTTATTTTATTCTCTCTAAGTTATTTATGAAATTTTTGATTAATATATATTTGCATCACATTAAAATAAACACATATTATGGGTGCTCCTTGATAGCGCTCGAATGCATTGGGTAAAGAAATTGATCTCAAGAGATGACAAGTTTTATAATACCACGATGAATAACCTTGGTAATATTTATGACACCTTGGGGATGGACCTTGGTGATGTATTTATGAATGTCTAAATTAAATGTTGTAGACACATTTTAAAGTTATAATTCAAGTTATTATTTTTATTAAATTCCACTTTCTCATGCATTTTATGAAATTCCGCATGTTCTTATTGTTATCTCTCAAGTTCACATGTAAATGGTTTCCCCTGTTTTCCCTTATTGGGCCTTATGATCACCCTTTCCATTTATATATGTACCCATTTTCTAAGTTTGAATAGTTTTACATAGGATGAAAAAATTAAGAATCCTTTCAAGTGTATTAGAAAAATGTTTTCATGTTTTCATGTTTTCATGTTTCCATGTTTTCATGTTTTCATGTATTATTTATCTTATTTCAAAGACACTAAACATTAAAGATCCTCTATTTATAAAATGTAAACAATAGTTATGTAATAAAAATGTGGTATGTCATAGAGTTGTTCTATTTTCACTGAACAACTTTCTCTATTGAATGATATTCTCCTAGAAGATAATGAGTTCTCTATCCCAACATATTACAAAAAATGAATCGTACATTCAATGGTTATGATCTCTAAAAGAATACATGTCTACCCAAATGATTGTATAATTGTTGACGCTCCTTTTTTGTCACAGAGTCTAAAGGAATGTAAAGGGAAATTACTTAGCACAAATTGATTCATTCTTTGAAGAAAATATAAAAAATCGACAAAGGTATGAACAAAGAGAAGATTCCCCATAAGTCGCACAAGTTTCTTCCCAGTCGCGCAAGTCCACTTGCACGATGCATTATGGTCATGCAAGTCACTTGTGCGACATATGTGATAACCGCCCGGGGTCTTCTCCTGCCTATAAATAGACCTTGTGGGCCCCCCATTCGGAGAGTATTTTTTCCAAAAACTCAGATTTGAGCTCACGGCGCCCCAGTCTCTTCTCAAAGCTTCCGGAACACTTCTAAGGTAATTTCTTACCTAGAATGGAAGATCTAAAGAGGGGGGGGGGGAAGGCCTAAGTTTTGAAACTCATCAACACTTGTGTGCCTGAGTGGCCAGCCCTTAAGGGAAAAGGGCCACAATTGTGCGATGCCTTACTCCTTCAATAGATCTTGCACACCCCTCTTCTGGAAGAACCTCAAGAGGATTCTAAAGGCTTTAATGAAGAGTCGCTCAAGTATTACCCTGCTGGTTTACCGTCATGCAAGTACACCATGTGTCGCGCAGGCCTACCTGCGCGACCAGGACCTACGCGACCAAGACTTGCGCGCCCACGCAGAACCTGCGCGCCTGCCAGGACTTGCGCGCCCCTACCTTTTTGGGTGCCTTTCTTGCCCATTTCACCCCTCTTAAGCCATTACACCTTTCCTATTCAAGATTCAGTCATCAAGACACTCTCCAAAGCCATTTATGACATGATTTCTTGATTTGACTTCCTTATCTGAAAAGAATTCTATAGAATATCTCTAAAAACCTAGTGATTTACACATCTTTATGTCACTAAAGATTGAGATTTCATTCATTCAACCTCATACTTTAAGATGATAGAATCTTTAACCTGGGCCTCCTTTTTCTGGAGTAAGTCTCGGTCATAATTCCTTTAACCTGGGTCTCCTTTTCAGGAATAATACCCAGTCATAAGTCCTTTAATCTCGGAATCCTCTTAGGAGTAAGCCCCAGATCCCCTAACCTGGGCTTCCTTTTCAGGAGTAAGCCCCAGTCTCAAATATGGGCATCCTATTAGGAGTAAGCGCCAATCATAATTCTTAACTTGGGCATCTTCCTTAGGAGTAAGCCCCAATTCATAATGTTCCCAAATCTGGGCATCCTTCTTAGGAGTAAGCCCCAAACCCCTAATTTGGGCATCCTCCTCTGGAGTAAGCCCCAAACCTTAATCCTTGACCTGGGACTCCTTTTCAGGAGTAAGACCCAGTCCTAATTTACCTTTGATCTGGGATTCCTTTTCAGGAGTAAAACCCAATCACAAGACTTCTCATAATTTGGGCCTCCTTTTCATGAGTAAGCCCCAAGTTACAGTATTCAAAATCTCCATGAAGCACATATACCTTTATGGACCCTGTTCCTAGATTTCTTCCCTAAAGTAAATCCTAGCCTTCATTTATCTGGGCAGTCATACATACATAAGCCCCACATTATTTCTTATGATTTCATCTTTCATGGCACAATTGTCTAATTTTTAGCAATACCTCTTGTTTCTCACACTGAGCATGACTCACGTGATATTAGAGTGTAAAAGTAATTGTGAGATCCTTATTTGCGCCATCAATCGTAAACATAATACTCCCTTACTTGAACTACGTGGGTTCTGATTACTTTTCTAAACAAAGGATATGTAGGTAGCTCGTCTATGGTTTCGATCCCAACTCTGAAATAATCCATGTACTTCTGAATGATAATAAACTTCAAGTGACCCACTGAGTGTCTTTGAAACTAGCATGGTCATCATAATGACCAAGAGAATTTTATATAAATATGCCTAAGGATACCATTGAACAAGAATATTTAATAAATACAGATGATTCTCTATCGATGAAGAACCTCTAATACATATAAAAGATTCTCTAAATTTCGTACATATTTAATCATTGATTGTCAGATCTAAAGGAAATCTCATTTTATACTTGGTAATGTAATAAAGATTCACAAGCATAACTTAAATCTATAAAGAGAGTCCTGGAATAGAAAATAATTCCCCTAAAAAAGGTGTGATGAGTCCGACCTCCCATCCTCTCGACCAATGCAAATTCCTAAGCCTCATCACTCCACAAACTAATGAGCACCTACCTTTGGAAAGTAGGTTTGAATGGATGTGGAATCATTGTATGTTTCCGGTTCTACGAACAAACCCGTTAGAAACCGATTGGAATGTTTGAACCTCCCATCAAGGCGGTCATCCCCGGATTCCGAGGGAAACAAAAATGGTGAACCCGACATGAATCTTTAACCAATTTAAAATGATGTTTTACCTATTTGTTAGGCCCCTATTTAAAACTCAATGAGAGGGCCAACAAAAACAATCATTCAAATATGTGCTCATCCAAAAGATGTAGTGGCTGAATTTATCTTGATTACATATGTCATATCAAACAGGAACTCTTTTTACAAGATCTTTTGCATTTCTACAATGGCTGCTCTCATGTTCACACCTGTGAATACTGCTGCTGCAAATGCCACTGCTGCTAATCCTGCTGGATCATCGTCCGCTCTAAGGAAGATATCACCTAATCAGCGTCTTCAACGTTGTGTATCAAATGCACTGGTTATGGAGTACCGTCAACACGGTACCATCCCAACTCTGGAGGCTACTGGAAAATCCCTCCAAGTAAATAACTCACATCAGTCGTCTGGACAACGACGACCAGTGATCAAGAAGCAGGCGGTGCTGACTACCGTCTCCAACCGTTTCAGGTCGTTATCCCCGGAATGCAATCACCATTTGCTCCCTTATTCTGGGGACATGAATGAGCAGGTCACTCAGGACCTTAATTCAAACAGACAGGAGTCCTTCCTGAGGGCTCCCACCAACAATTGCCACCAGACTCGTGCGGCAGTGCGCCCTCAACATGATGAGGGTACCGACTCCAGGCATTCAGCTCAGGTTCCTCGAACCCAAGCAAGCAAGACAAACCACCAGAGGCGGAATCCGCTCAACAGTGAGTAGGTTCTCATCTCTGCCATCTCCGGAGAAGTCCACCAACCTAACTTGGTGGCAAGCAATGAGCAGGAACATACACCTGCCCGATTTAAACCCAATGACCAGCAGACTCGTTTGGCAGCATCATGCCAATCGTGCCCGGCAATTCTGGCGGAGTACTATAGGCAGGAACATACACCTGTTTATACATCATCAGCTAGTCAGCAGTCTCGTCTGACTACATATGATGGATCTCGTCAACCACGTTTGGCGAAGTGAAATCAGTAGGCACATACACTTCCTGTATTAGTCAAGCCTACCAACAGTCTCTCTTGGTAGCATTCGGAGAAGTTAGTCGGAAATCCCCAACAACAAATAGGAGGCAGACTCAACTCTCTGCCCCCACACTTGAGTACTATCAGGATTCACTGACAGGAAAAGGAGGACAGGAGCCGGCACATACACCTGCTCCAAGCCTGGAATTGACGTATATTCCCGTTCCAGCAGATGAAGTCACCAAGCATATTCTATCAATGGTGAAAGAGAAGAAGAAAATCCCTGCTCATATTCTGGATGTCTGCAAGGATATTTTAACAATTTCAGCGGCATCTCAGGGAAAGACACATAAATCTATCCCTACAAGTGGAGTGATACATCAATAATTCACTCCGGAACAGACACACACATTTTTTCCAGTCCAAGAGGGTTATGGGGAATACTCCCCCATATCATATGGACGACCAAGTCATGCACATACAACTGATTTGAGAGGAGATTGTCATCCTAACCCGGCCATCTTTCTTGATCAGGCACATACACCTGCTCAGAGTAGCCACTTTTGTCAACAAGTGGTTTCCATGGCGAGTAAGAAGGCGTCTAAGAAAAAACCCGCCCAGCACAGTTAGGATATCAAGAGTCAATCTGTAACAAAGCCTTGCTCGATTATGGAGTTCTTGAAGCCCTCAGACAATTATCTGTTGGAATTAAAGATTATACTCCCTCAGTTCCCAATAGTGGGTACATTAATTCCGAAGGTCTTCAACAGACACTTCCTCATGAAGGCTTGCTTCATGACAATCCGGTCGATCTCGAAGTTTCATCTTTAGATGAGAGCCACAAGAACCCTCTGTGTGGTCAGAAGGCCAAGGAGAAAAAGATCTCATCTTTCGTTGTAACCCATTATGGTGGTCCTCCCCATGATGATGAATTTCTCTGCGAAAGTCCTCTCCGCAGTAGTGATGCACATTTCCCATAAAATGCTCCCATGGACAATGTAGTGCCGAGAAAGCCCTTTTATCTTAAGTCACTTTCAAATGAAAAACCAATCATGTCTGAAGCTTTATCTCTAGAAGGTGAAATACTTTCTCAATCAGAAGAGAGCCCAGGGTGTAGGTCATTCTCCTAAACACCCCTAAGTCATGAATCTTCTAGTTTAATCAATGATTTCTCTACCAATCCCGTTGAATCCAATGAAGCAACAAGGAAACACAAACTCTGGTCAAATCAGGTAAAAGAATATTCATCAAATTATAAAGAGGAAATGCTGAACATGAGAAAACAACTGGCGAAAGGTGAAGTGCCAGTTATGATTTGGCCTCTGGCTGACTCTCAGTATAATATTCCAGAAATTTTGACAGAAGATGAAATTCATGATATTCATCTCAACATATGGAAAACTCTTTGTCAGTTGAAAAAGAAAGTATTATCTTATGATGAATATGAAAATAATCTTAAGATAATAGAAGGGTTACAACGTCAGATTGATTTGGTGTCTCTCTCAGTCTCTCGATATCCGAAGGCTGAAAAGAAGCAGAGATCCTTTCAACATTCATGCTTTGGTGCACTAATAATATTGCGTCAGTTAATTTCCAATGACCCATCTGGTATTCGTGTCAGAGGATGGGGTGTTCATGGAGCACTGCTTTTCACGGTGCTCTCCAGTCAGCAAAGCCCGCCGAAAATGGTCTCATGAAATGTTATTGCCCATGGTAGGCCACAGTCAATGGGCTTTGTTTGTAATCAAAAGATTGATTAAGAACAGGCTTCAACTAGTTCCTCTCAAAATCAAGCATACAGAGATCAAGTTGTTGAATTACTTCTACATCAAGAAAATGAGAATATTGAATAGGCCTCTCATTTGGAGCAAGCACGTCACCAAGTGATAGAAGTGTCGGAAATCATCCAACGGTCTTTTGAACCAGGTGATAAAAGCAGATACAGGTTAATGAATCCATCTAATTTCCGGACTAAGGTTCGCAAGATTAGGAGGACTTTCAAGAAAGTCTCAGACATAGCATGTCAAGAGCCACCCTAGCCCACCAGACTGGGGACTCTTTTAAACCAACCCTCGGAATCAACAAAAAGGATTCGGGGAGTTGAGCGAGAATAGCAGGAACAACCCCAATCCAATAGACTTGAGACTTTTTCAAATCATCAATCCCCTACTCAGGGAAAGTCGGTCTTTTCTCGATTGGGTAAGAAACCTCAAGAGGAACGAAGAGCCAAATTAACAGATGATCCCCTCCAAATTACAGTTCGTCAAGAAGTTCCCGAGGGATTGAATCATCATAAGGCAATGTCTCATCAAAGACATGGAAGAATACAATATCACTTAAATGTTGATAGAATGGATGTGACGTGTTATGCATCAATCAATGTCATCAATGCCGTTGTTGCTGATCCACCAGATGAGGCTCACTCAGGGGACTCAGATGAAGGGGTTCCTGCTCAAGAAGATGTACGCACCGATATAAATGAAGAAGGTGTGCATACATGAAATCAAAGGATTACTCAGAACCTAGGTAATCCTTCGAGTAACCCAATTCCCCTTCTCCGAAAAGGGTCCAACAAAGGGAAGGGAAAGAACCAGGTTACATATCCTTCCTATGGAGAAGGTCAATCGCTCTAACTAGAGCAGAATTTTGCACAATAGGAGGAAGAAATGAAGGAATTAAGGAGGTCGAATGCAGAACTACTTCAGAGTAGTCTTGTTCTTAAGCATGCTGGAGTCATTCAGCCAAAGCAATTTGTTTCAGCTACTGAGATGGATCAAGAATATCCTCCTCTATCAGTACACCCTCACAGGTCTAATCCTACGGGTCTAGTGCAACAACAGTTAGAAGTGACACCATCAGTTGCAGCTCCAATCGCCACATCTGTCCAAGCTCCGGTCATTGTACCTACCCATTTCCAAGTTCAACCGGATGTTTCTCAAAAGTTAATAACTATTATTGAGTCATTAATAGCTCGGTTAGAAACTATGGAAGGGAAGTGTGCGCAAGTTCAACCAGAAAAGAAAGTTTACCCTGTATGGGTAGATTCAATTTCTCCTCCATCCTGTTTTGGAAACCATGTATTCCCTAATTTCAATGGATCATACGACCCTGAACAACATTTAACACATTATGTGTCTTGTTGTGATCCTATGATGGGAACTCCGGAGCAGCAAGAAGCAGTGAAACTCAGATGCTTCATGCGAACCTTGCAAGGACCAGCTTTTGTTTAGTATACAAGCTTGAAATCCCGGTCAATTACTGGATGGGAGGATCTTCGCCAAGAATTACTTCTTCAGTTCAGCTCAACTTTTCCAAAGAAAATAGTTTTCGATCTTACAAATTGTAAGAGAAGGGGGAATGGAAGAGTCTCTGATTTCATTGCTTGCTAGAAGGGATTAACATATTCCTTGAGTTTAGCACTCCCTCAAGAAGAATTGTTTCCAATCTGTGTGGCAAATATGCGTCACGAATTACGCACACCATTAATCCCTGTGAAATACATAGGAGGGTTTCGAGACCTTACTTCAATCGCTTAGTAGATTGAAGACTCCCTTATACAGGCTAGGGCTAAATCTCATGTAATTCCATCAGCTCCAGGAAGGAGACTGGGTAAAGCAGAAACTGCTACAGTTATGCTTAAACAAGCACCTGTACCTATTTCTACCTCAAAACCTTCATCTTCTCGAAGGGCTCTACCTCCTGAGCACCAACAACAAAGGTTGTTTCTTCCAGATGATCAAAAAGATCAAAGTCGAAAAAAATTTGAGGATTTGAAGAGAAAAATATACTCTTTCCGAAATGAACAAGTTCCTGGTTATTTCATTTCGGCTCTGGAAAACAATTTGGTTCAATTGCCAATACCCAAGAGGCCAAACAAGAAAGGAGATAAAGACCGTCCTAACTATTTCCTTTTTCATCAAATGTTGGGGAATCCCATCCAGGAGTGTTTTGTCTTCAAAGACCTCCTGAAAAAGATGGTCGACTCGGGACAGGTCACATTGAATGGATCCTCAGCCCAGGTAGCATGTGTCACTGTTACAGTTCCAGAGGAGGAAGATGAATGGCAGGAAGTCAAAAGCAAAAATGCATAAAAGCCTAAGTTGTCTTTGACTTTGGTGGACTTCATGCCATCTACTTTAGAGCCACGGGCACTGCCCCACCAAACAGCACAGCCTAAACAGGTTAATCAGGCAGAGTCTTCATCAGAAGAAGAGTTAATCTTTGGTTCTATTAATATGATTCAATTAATAGATCCATATGCCAGTCATAGTTTCGATTTCGATGAGCCTGAATTCTATGTATCAAACAGAGGAATTAGAGGAAGTTCTAGGGGCTCAGGATATAGGGGAAGACGTGGATCTTTTAGAAGCCACTATTCCAATTCTACCCCTGCTAGAACTGTGTACGCGGCAGAAACTCGTGGTAGAGACCTTCAGTGAGCTCAGAAAGAACAAGGAAGTTCTTCTACTAATATAAAATTCAGTCCTGAGACAGTTATTTTGGAAGACCGATTGAAGATTCCATCTTCTTCCTCTTAGCATGTAAATGGATATAATCGGTCTAATATTCCAAAAACAAGGATGTTGCCAATGCTTATCCCAATACAAGATGCATCAGCTTCCAAAGCATCTACTTCCAAGTTACCTGCTAAACCACATATTCCTGTTGGGAAACGCAGACCTCTGGATCAAAAGTATGATATATTGAAACACTTGGCTCAAGTACCTGCCAAGTTATTAATTCTAGATGCTTTGAATCTGTCAAAAGTTCTTCAAGAAGCACTCATCGAGGCTTTGTCAAGTCCTCAGGAGTTTGAAAATGAAATTTTTGAAGCTGAAGTCTATCAGATAGAGAATAATCCTGCAGAATTCCATGCAATAATATCCTTTACTGATGAAGATTAAGATGATGTTGTGCATGGGCATATCAGACCATTGTACATGTCTGGCAAGGTCAATGGCATGGATGTTCGAAGAGTTTTCATTGACAATGGTTCAGGAGTCAACCTCATGCCCATTCGTACACTTCATCGATTGGGCCTCACAGAATCTGATTTATCTCCTTCTACCATGATGTTACAAGGATATGATAAAAATGAACAAGAACCACTGGGTGAGGTGACACTCAGAACTCAGTTTGGAGATCTTGTATTCAATTCAGATTTCATGGTTGTTGATCAAGACTCAGCCTTCAACATTTTTCTTAGAAGACCATGGCTACATCAACATGTGGTTATCCCTTATTCATACCATCAATGTCTCAATATTGTTTCGATGGTCAAGTTGGGATGTTGTATGGTGATAAGGCCATGTTCAAGACATGTGAGTCTCAATACATTGAGGCGGAATTCTATCACATGAAGCAAAAGGAGAAATCCATAACAATGGAGATTACCAAGGTTAATGCTCCATATGGTTTGGAGAAGATTCCAGTAAATTCATTTACACATGTGAGTACAGATTATGTGTTACCTATCAGTCAAATTGAAAAGGTATACTCAAATAAAAATACTCTTATGGAAAGATCCATAATGTCAATTACGGCAATCAAGCCAGACAACATGGGAGAAATTGGTAATCTACCAAGCAGTGATGAAAGCACAAATGGTGACGTCTTCATTTCATCTGCTCAAATCCAACAAGTCTATGCTTCCCCAATTATGTCAGAAGAAGTTATAGCAACATGAGAGGTGAACAATGATGTCGATTCTCAATCCATCATCTCCTCTTTATTACCCAAAAAAACTATTCATCGTCAATAGGGTCAAAAATGGAAGCTTCTTCTTCAAAATATGCAAATTTTGACATCTCTTCAGATCATGAGAATTGTACTTTATCATCTACTATTCAAGTAGAAACGGAATTAATAATACATGATAAAGGTGAAGAGGAAGTTCTCAGAGATTCTCCTCCAGCATTTGAAGAGAGTATCTCTACAACTATGTATGAACTCAGAGAAATAAATCTGGGTACAAAGGAAGATCCACACCCCACTTTAATCAGTGCGTCCATGACCCTTGAAGAGAAAGAGATGTATATTTCTTTTATAAATCGAAATAGATATATTTTTGCTTGGAACTATACAGAAATTCTCGGGCTTGATCCTGATGTTGCTACTCATCATTTGGGTTTACCAGAAGAACATCAAGGATTTAAGCAAGCCGTGAGAAGAACACACCCAACTTATGCTTCCAAAATTGAAGCTGAAGTGGATAAGCTTATCAAAGCTAACTTCGTTAGA
Organism: Viscum album; assembly: GCA_963277665.1. NCBI lineage: Eukaryota > Viridiplantae > Streptophyta > Magnoliopsida > Santalales > Viscaceae > Viscum > Viscum album. The sequence goes on along the minus strand of OY728162.1, from coordinate 1,357,664,772 downwards.
GAAGTTCAATATCCCAAATGGTTGGCTAATATTGTCCCTGTAAAGAAGAAGAACAGACAAATTAGAGTTTGCATCGATTTCAGAGATCTTAATCGGAATTATCCTAAGGATGATTTCCCAGTTCCGATTACAGAACATTTATTTGATGCAACAGCTGGCTATGAAGCACTTTCCTTCATGGATGGATATTCTGGATATAATCAGATCTGAATGGCCCCAAAAGACGAGGAATCTATAGCCTTTGGAGCCCCTCAAGGTGTGTTTTGCTACCGGTTAATGCCCTTTGGCTTAAAGAATGCAAGTGCAACATACCAGCGTGCCATGCATCGTATCTTCAAACCCTTCTTATAGAAGTTTGTTGAATTCTATGTAGACGATTTTGTGATTAAATCCAAACAACGTTCTAATCACTTGGCTGATTTGGAAGTCATATTTTGCAAGCTTCGACAACATAATTTGAAGAGGAACCCCTTAAAATGTGCTTTTGGGATAACCTCAGGAAAATTTCTCGGCTTTGTTGTATGCCATCGTGGTATTAAAGTCGATCCTGAGAATACCAAGTCAATCCTTAGTATGTCACCTCCTCAAAATTTGAAAGAATTAAGAGGACTTCAAGGACACTTAGCCTATATTCGGCATTTCATCGCCAATTTAGCATGAAAAATTTTACCCTTCACCAAATTGATGAAGAAGGGAGTCACTTACCAGTGGACTGAAGAATGTCAAGAAGCATTCGATATTCTCAAGAAATACCTCTTGAGTCCACCGGTACTTATGCCACCTATTGAAGGAAGACCACTTATCCTCTACGTAACAACTCTAGAGCGATCATTGGGTTCCTTTCTTGCTCAAAAGAATGATGCTGGGAATGAAAACAGCCTCTACTATCTCAGTCGAACTATGCTTGAAGCAGAAACCTGGTATTCAAGTATTGAGAAATGCTTCCTAGCATTAATCTTTGCAGTTCAGTATTTGAGACATTACATGCAACATCATGAGGACCAATTGGTATCTTGCAATAACCCGCTCAAATTCATCCTTAGTCGTCCAATGCTTACAGGACGTCTAGCATGATGGGTAGTTATTTTGCAGCAATTCGACATTCAGTATGTGTCTCAAAAGGTGATAAAGGGCCAAGCTCTGGCTAATTTCCTGGCTGAACACCATTCAGTGGAAGGCACATCTTCAGATATTAAACTCCCTGATGAGGAAGTCTTCTCTATTCATGAAATCCCTCAGGCATGGGAAATGTATTTTGATGGTTCTTCCAGAAGTCCAACAGGGAGGAAAATGGAAAATCCTAAATTCAGAAAAGTTGGCTTAGGAATTGTGCTCATTTCTCCAGAAAAGGCAGTGTTACATTATTACTTCTTATTGTGGGAAGGTGGTACCAATAATGAAGCAGAATACCAAGCTCTTATCGCAGGCTTCGAATTAGCGCTTCAAGAACAAGTGAATCACTTAAAGGTGAAGGGTGATTCAGACCTGGTAATCAAACAAGTCAATGGGGATTATGCCATCAGAAAAGAAGAACCAATCCCTTTGTATGATTACGTCAGAGAATTAATGGCGGAATTCCCTTCGGAACTGAAATTTTCTTATGTCCCAAGATCAAAAAATGCTCAAGCTGTGGAACTTGCTAATATAGCCACATCTCTGGAAGATCCAAACTGGGATGAGACAACCATTAGTATTGCCCACCGTCGTGCAATTTCACCTTATTTTCGAATCAGGACAGAGGAAATTAATGAAATTTGTCCTATTCATGAACCATATGGTCATACTACAGGATGGATGTCACCTATCTGGGAATACCTTCAAAATTGGACACTTCCACCTGATAGAGCCGAGAAAGAACAAATTCGGCGACGTGTGGTCAATTTTACTCTTTATGATAGCCCAGATCACCTAGAGAAAATTCTCTAAAAACGTGGTTTTGATGGAGTTCTCTTCAGATGCATTGATGGTGAAGAGACAATGAATATCATGAATGAAGTGCATGCAGGAGTCTGTGGTTCCCATCAGTCTGGACATAGATTGTCAGATCAAATTCGAAGGCATGGATACTTTTGGCCTTCAATGATATGATATTGTGTTGATTTCACAAAGAATTGTCATTCATGCCAAGTACATGCCAACTTCATTCATTAACCTCCAGAGTTGCTTCATACAGCTAAAAACTCATGGCCATTTGCCACATGGGGAATGGATGTGGTGGGACCTTACCCTTCGGCTACGGACAAGCAGTTTAAGTACATTCTTACTACTACTGACTTCTTTTCCAAATGGGAAGAGGAAATACCTCTCAAGGAAGTCAGTTCTAAATGCATTTTTAGCTTCATCAAGTCTAACATCATTAACAGATTTGGTGTCCCTCATACCATATTGACGGACAATGGCACCAATTTCTTTTCATCCAAGGTGAAGAAGTTGTATCAAGAATACAATATCAAATCCAACCATTCATCTCGATATCATGCAGTGGCCAACGGCCAGATAGAAGCCTTTAACAAGACTCTTTCAAATATACTGAAAAAGATGGTGGATAAAGATAAGAGGCCATGGCCTGATAAACTCTTTCATGCTTTATGGGTTTATCAGACTACCACCCGCACTGCAACTCAGTCAACACCATATTCATTGGTATATGGAACGGAAGCCATCTTTCCCATTGAAGTTCAACTACCCTCGCATAGATTTTCCATTTGTGATCAATCATCTACAGATTAACAATCTCAAAAGTGATTTAATGAATTGGAACGGTTATATGAGAAAAGATTGTGCACTTTGCACCACTTGGAAGTCTGTCAGAATCGAATAGCATGAGCTTTTAACAAAAAATATTGTCTTCATTCATTCACTTAGAGAGAATTGGTATTAGTTCTCAGAACTCCAATGATACCAGGAAAGAAACCTCCCAAACTTGAGCCAAAATGGGAAGGACCTTATTCAATAGATAGGGTCTACTCCAATGGAACTTATTCATTAATCTCGATGGATGGAGAACTTATCACTACTCCAACCAATGACAGATTTTTTAAGAAGTATTTTGTATAAACTGCAAAGTACGTACTATGTCCCTGCAACATGACACTAAACTGTGCGGCACCAGTTCGTCCTTGCTATATGACATTAAACTATTCAACAACAGTCCATACATATGACCTTAAACTATTTGTATTAATTTCACCCAACATGACGCTAAACTGTATCGTCCCTTTTTCGTCCAACATTACGTTAAACTGTAAAAAAGTCCCAAATATGTCTAACATGACGTTAAATGGTGTACTCTTTTGTCCCTCCAACATGACACTAAACTTTGCGGCACCAGTTCATCCTTGTTATATGACGTTAAACTATACAGAAACAGTCTATACATATGACCTTAAACTATTTGTATTAATTTTTTCCAACATGACGCTAAACTGTATCATCCCTTTTTCGTCCAACATGACGTTAAACTGTGAAAAAGTCCCTAATACATCCAACATGACGTTAAATGGTGTACTCTTATGTCCCTGCAACATGACACTAAACTGTGTAGCACTAGTTCAGCCTTGCTATATGATTTTAAACTATACAGCAATGGCCCAGTATGACTTTAAAATGCATCTTTGTCCCACACGACGTTAAACTATGAAAAAGTTCCCTAAATGGTCCAGTATGACCTTAAACTACAACTAGGTCCTGTATGACCTTAAACTGCATCATCAACGGTCCATGCATATGATCCTAAACTATTTTCGAGTCCCTTACATCCAACTAGATGTTAAACTGTGATGTCTTAACTACATGACACTAAACTGTATAGAATTCCCTTACGTCCGGAAAGACATTAAACTACATAAGAATCAAAGGTCCTATATGACCTTAAACTACACTTTTGTCTAGCATGACATTAAACTGCACCATCCATGGTCCATGCATATGACCTTAAACTATTCACACTTTCATCCAACATGATGATAAACTGTGGAAAAAATCCCCAATGCGTCCAACATGACGTTAAATGGTGTACTCTTTTGTCCTCACTGCATAACATTAAAATGCACAGTCCCCCTTCCGTCCAGCATGATGTTAAAATATATTGTCCCCATCGTCCTAACTACATGACGCTAAACTGTACAGAAAGTCCTTGATAAATCTTACATGACATTAAACTGTACTTTGTCCCTGCTACATGACACTAAACTATGCAGCACCAATAGTCCTAACTGCAAGACTTTAAACTGCCTAGTCCCTTCATACGTCCTACATGACGTTAAAATATGTATTGTTAATGTTGTTGCTACCTATTGTTTCTCATACCAAGTTTGACTCGCGTGAGCTTAGAGAAAACCTCAACTATAACACTCTCTCTGGGATACTAACCATGTGTAAGTCCCAACAACATTTTTTTATGTCATTGTCCACAAGAACAACTTGATCATTAATTCATTTCTTAATTGAACTACACAAACTTTGAACCTTGCCTTCTATGCAGGGTATGTAGGGAACCTCCCAAGGTTCAAGCCCAAAACCAATCTCCTCACATCGGTTCACCTCCATCTCATATGATGTTGATTCGTGAAACCGCCCTTAGAATCAATATATTTACATTGGTTCACTTTCGTCCTTGTTATACGACGTTAAACTATAGAACACTTTTGTCCAGTATGACAATAAGCTACAAATTTCTTTGATACCCTCACCTGAGAGGGAACCATTATTTTCATTGATTTTTCAATCATGTTTCATTTCAAAGACTACGTGCATACATGGCAGTGCCCAAACCTTCTATCTTGGGTTAAACCATCATTGTACTAAAGTCCCCTTTCACCCTTCATATATAAGAACCAAATTTGTACAAAGGGTATTTCTAGAACTACGTGGGCTTGATTCCCATCCTTATGGGATATGTTGGAACGTTCGAGTGTCCCTTGAATCCATCCCCAAGTCTTTGGGCCTAACCCCAAATTCCACTTTCAGTCCCTTGGCTAAAAAGTCCCCATGAAAACACACACTGTTTATTTATTACAATGGTCCAGCTCTATGACCCTAAAATAAGATCTCTAATCCTATTGTCCCACACGACGTTAAACTGTAGTTTAAGAACTACGTATGGCTTGATTATCATCCTTATAGGATACGTAGTGAAGTCCAACATTTCAATCCAGGACCCAGCCACAACATGATTATGGTTAGCATTGATCTATGTATCTCTGTATACATTGAACAATACCCATCTTTATGTGTCATAATCCTAACCTTAAACATTTTCAGATCCTCATAACCCTTTTCATGACTTCTAGTCACAAAAATGTCAAACTTCTGAGAGTTCTTTTTCCTGACTCTACAGCACATGCCCATAGGCGGCCTTTCATAAAAAGTCTACATAACAGACTTGTTAGCCAAAAGATATTATTATTTGACTATGCATCCAATGCCTTTAGGTGGCCCTGCATAATTCAACCCCCAAACGGGTTTTTCAGATAGTGGTAACTTCATTCTTGGGAAGAATGCCTCTTTTGTCCTTATTTGTCTTAAACGACAGTATGTAGGGATCCACAAAAATAGCCATCCTTAACATATTTGTCCCATATCCTTTTTCATGATCTGAAAGTATTCAAGTCTATGGTTTATATTATCCTTCCCTACGTTTGTCTCAGACCTTCGTAGGAGTGATATTCATCTAGTTCTTCGATAATTTTGTTTGGAAATATTTTCACCATATTCAAGTACCTCTTTCCATACAGAAAACTCTATGCTTTATAAGATTTGAATCTCCATAAACTTTCACTGTCATTTCGCACTAGGAAAGTAAATTTATGAGAGTTCTTTTTCCTGACAATGCAGCATGTGCCCATAGGCAGCCTTGCATAAACAGTCTACATAACAGACTTGTTAGCCAAAATATACTATTTTATTTGACTATGTAGCCAATTCCCTTTGGTGGCTAGACATAATTCAACCCCCTAACGGGTTAGTTAAATAATAGTAACTTCATTCTTGGAAACTACTTATTCTGATGCCTTTTAGCTCTTTTTCATATCATTCCTCAGATTCAAATATTCTTAATCCATAGTTTACATTTTTTCCCTCATACATGAGTATGGTAATATGTTTTCAGATTAATTTTCAAGGAATTAAGTCAATTCTAATCCATTTCGGTCAAAGATATTTCAACCTTAAACATTAGCCTTTTTATGTCCGACGTGCATGACTTTAAACTGCCCACAAAAGACAAAGGAACTCTGAATAAAAGTCAAGTTCCCAACTCACCAAACATACATTTTGTATGATTTAGGTAACATTGAGCAATTAAAAGGTTTGAAGTTTGTAGGGTTATTTACATTAATCCTAGTAAAAATCAAACTATGTTTACTAGGCCCATTGGCTTAGGTAAAATCTAAAGCATGTAGCAAAAGAGAATGTAGGTACAAAAGATTGAAGATGAAAGTGTTTTTCATTGATACATAGGAGATAGAAAGACATACACAGATTGGTGTCTCTTCTCTTTTTCAAGAATTACAAGAGGATTTCAACATAACTCTTCATTTGATTTACGGTATCACAAGATTCATTAGCAACCACCTGGAATTCATTCATTCAACAGGATACAATAAGAGATGAAGTGATACCAGCTCTTCTTGGAACATTTGTAAAAGTATGTTCTTGAGTGCGGTTTGAGAAAATTTTCTACTGATCAAACAGTGACTCTATTTCTGACCAAGAGACTTGGAAGATGGATTCATGGATTTGAGAATGGGGCATTGGAAGTAAAGAGCCATTTGGAGAGAGTACTCTTTTCAGATATTTCTCTAATTCCATGTTTGTCTTCTCTCCACCAACTGACAATGGAAAACATTTCATCCCATGGGTTTTCCATTTTCATATCTGCAAGAAAATGACATGGAGGAAGAATTTGAAAGTTCACACCATTGTTGTTGCTATTAATGCAAAGCATAACCGAAATAGAGGAGTAGTAGTGCAGCTGCATTTCATGCATATAGTTCTTTGCATTTGGAACATTGATTCCTTGCAGATGACCATGACCACACAGAGGAAGATAGATGCTCTGTGGGAAATTAAGATGATATTTCTTCAAGTACTTATCCAAATCTAGGAGAGTGTTGTCGCAGATATCATAGTAATCATGGCCAATAATGTTCATCATATCATCAATCCGCTTTCTACCCAGTTCATTGACTATTCCCGGTCTATGAGCCATTGATTCTGCACGACGCAATATGGTCACGCAAGTCACTTGCACGACCTATGTGATTACCGCCCGGGGTCTTCTCCTACCTATAAATAGACCCTGTGGGCCCCCCATTCGGAGAGGATTTTTTCCAGAAACTCAGATTTGAGCTCCCGGCGCCCCAGTCTCTTTTCAACGCTTCCGGAACACTTCTAAGGTAATTTCTTACCTAGAACGGAAGATCTAAAGAGGGGGAGGAAGGCCTATTTGTTTAAACTCATCAACACTTGCGCGCCTAAGTGGCCAGCTCTTAAGGGAAAAGGGTCACCCTTGTGTTCCGCCTTACTCCTTCAATAGATCTTGTGCACCCCTCTTCTGGAAGAACCTCAAGAGGATTCTAAAGGCTTTAATGAAGAGTCGCTCAAGTATTACCCTGCTAGTTAACCGGCGCGCAAGTACACCATGTGTCGCGCAGGCATACCTGCGCGACCAGGACCTGTGCGACCAAGACTTGAGCGCCCACACAGTACATGTGCGCCTGCCAAGACTTGTGTTCTTCTACCTTTTTGGGTGCCTTTCTTGCCCATTTCACCCCTCTTAAGCCATTACACCTTTTTTATTCAAGATTCAGTCATCAAGACACTCTCTAAAGCCATTTATGGCATGATTTCTTGCTTTGAATTCATTATTTGAAATGAATTCTGTAGAATATCTCTCAAAACCTAGTTATTTACACATATTTATGTCACTAAAGATTGATATTTCATTCATTCAACCTCATCCTTTAAGATGAGAGAATATTTAACCTGGGACTCCTTTTTCAGGAGTAAGTCCCAGTCATAATTCCTTTAACTTGGGTCTCCTTTTCAGGAATAATCCCCAGTCATAAGTCCTTTAATCTGGGCATCCTCTTAAGAGTAAGCCCTAGATCCCCTAACCTGGGATTCCTTTTCAAGAGTAAGCCCCAATCTCAAATATGGGCATCCTCTTAGATGTAAGCCCCAATCATAATTCTTAACTTGGGCATCTTCCTTAGGAGTAAGCTCCGATTCTTAAAGTTCCCAAATCTAGGCATCCTCCTTAGGAGTAAGCCCCAGTCTCCTAATTTGGGCATCCTCCTCAGGAGTAAGCCCCAAACCTTAATCCTTGACCTGGGCCTCCTTTTCAGGAGTAAGCCCCAGTATTAATTTCTCTTAACCAGTCCTACTTTACCTTTGATCTGGGATTCCTTTTCTTTAGTAAAACCCAATCATTAGTCTTCTCCTAATTTGGGCCTCCTTTTAAAGAGTAAGCCCCACGTTTGAGTATTCAAAATCTCCATGAAGCACATATATCTTTATGGACCCTATTCCTGGATTTCTTCCCTAAATTCAATCCTAACCTTCATTTATCTGGGCAGTCATACATACATAAGCCCCACATTATTTCTTATTATTGCATCTTTCATGGCACAATTGTCTAATATTTACCAATACCTTTTGTTTCTCACATCGAGCATGACTCACGTGATCTTAGAGTGTAAAAGTAATTGTGTCATCCTTCTTTTAGCCATCAATCATAAACAAGATACTCCCTTACTCGAACTACGTGGGTTCTGATTCCTTTTCTAAACAAAGGATACGTAGGTATCCTGTCTATGGGTTCGATCCCAACTCTAAAATAATCCATGTCCTTCTGAATGACAATAAACTTCAAGTGCCCCACTGAGTGGCTTTGAAACCAGCATGGTCATCATAATGACCAAGAGAATTCTATATAAATATGTCGAAGGATACCATTGACGAAGAATCTTTAATAAATACAGATGATTCTCTATCGATGAAGATCCTCGAATACATATAAAAGATTCTCTAAATTTCGTACATATTTAATCATTGATTGTCAGATCTGAAGGAAACTCATTTTATACTTGTTAATGTAATAAGGATTCACGAACATAACTTAAATCTATAAAGAGAGTCCCGGAGTAGACAATAATTTCCCTCAAAAGGTGTGATGAGTCCGACCTCCCATCCTCTCGACCAATGCAAATTCCTAAACCCCATCAGTCCACAAACTAATGAGCACCTACCTTTGGAAGGGAGGTCCAAATGGATGTGGAATCATTGGATGTTTCCGGTTCTACGAACAAACCCGTTAGAAACCGATCGGAATGTTTGAACCTCCCATCAAGGCGGTCATCCCCGGATTCCGAGGGAAACAATAATATTTCAGAAGGACCCCAAATTACTTAAATAATTCCCAAAGTGTGGTGATTCTTGATAAAATAAAGACAAATTGGGTCCTATAAAAGTTGTATGGTACTTTCCAATCATTCCAAAGTTAAGGTACCTATATGGAAGTGAGGAGACAAAATGGAAATTGACGTGGCATACAGATACAACAAATAAAGTTTGGAAACTTTGTCACCTGGAAGACTCTCTTTAGTGGAAGAGAATTTATCATTAGTATCCAAAATTTGGAAATGAGATGAGAAACATTAATCTTGTGTTATCTATAGATGTAGTGAATCCTTTTGATTTTCAAATAAGCACTCACGATACATGGCTTGTTAAGTTGTTAAATTATTACTTTCCATTGTGGTTATACATGATACAAAAACACATTATTTTATCTCTGATTATATTAGGAACAAAACAACTAGGTAATGATATTGATGTTTATTTCACTCCATTGTTCAAGGATTTTAAATTAATGTGTTATGTTGTATGATACTTACATAAATGAAGATTTCAAATTGAGAGAAATTTTGTACATGATGATAAATAAAATTCATGTTTATTGAAATTTTGTAGGATATAGAAATAAAGGAACTCAAGGGTGTCACATTTTAGAACAAGGTATATAGTCAATTATGTTGAAACATTTATCAAATACTATGTTTCTTGGATATCACAAAATTCTAACCTGATGTAATTGGTATTGATCTTGGACGACATAATTAGATGACAGTTCAGAAGAATGTACAATATTGTATCTACTAATAGGTGATCAACTATTTGAGAAAGTAAAATATATGGATAGTGCTTTTGGTAAGCTATTTTCGAAAAACCATATAATAACCAGTTGAAAAAAGAGATCATTTATTTTTTGAATTACCATACTAGAATTTTCTATATGTCAGATATTTTCTTGATGTTATACAAGTTGAAAAAAAGGTATTTGATAGTGTAATTGGAATGTTACTAAATGCACCTGAAAAACAAAGGATGTAATTAAGGCTTGGTTGGACATGGTTGACATGGGAATATGAGAAAAGATAGCAACAATGAAGGGTGAAAAAACCTTTCTTCCTCCAGCTGCTTATACTCTTTCTTGGGAGGATACATATCTGTTTTGAAAAATCTTAAATGATGTAAAGGTTACAGAGGGGTATTTATAGACTATGAAGAATATAATTTCAATGACTGATGTAAAGTTAAAGGGGTTCAAATCACATGGCTGCCAAATTTTGATGTGATATCTAATTCCTATATCATTTTGTTTCATTTTTACCAAGAATTTATATCATACATTAACCAAGTTCTATTTCTTTTTCAAAACCATATGTAGTAAAGTTATAGACCCCAAGAAATTTCCAACTATGCAAAATTAAATTTTCATCATATTATGTAAATTGGAAATGTTCTTCCCACCAGCATTCATTGATATGATGGTTCACTTGATTTTTCAATTGGTGAGAGATATTCAAATTCGTGGTCCTATAAATTATAGATAGATGTACCCCCCATTGAATGGTATATTAAGATTTTGAAAGGATATTTAAAAAATAGAAGTCATTTAGGGGGATTTATTGCAGAGTGATATATTATTAAGGAAGTCATTAAATTATGTACCAACTACCTTCCAAGTGTGGAAGAGATTTTTTTATTGAAATCTCATCACACTAGGTGGATTGTGGGTGAAATAATTTTTGGAAGAGAAGTTGTCACAATCGATATTATTGATTAGGAGGAATCCGAACTTTACATTTTTCATAATATTTTAGAGGTTTCCCCATATGTTGAAGCCCAAAAGGAAATTATTAGGCATTTGAATCCATCGATAGATGAAATATGGATATCAAATAAACATAATCAATAGTTTATAGGATGGTTTCAAGACCATATTTGTAAGGAGTCTGATGAATATATAGATTCAATTTCTTAATGACTTTGAGGGATAGCTGGAGGACCAAGTTTTTTTTATTATCTTACAATGGTTATGTAATTAATTTTTATATGTTCTATAAAAATGAACTTGATAAAGAAAGTACCATGAAAAATAGTGGGTCTACACTTATGGCTGAAGTGATGAATGTTTCTGGTACTAAGGATAGAATTCTAATTTATGTTAATATTTCAATATTTGGAATCATCAAACAAATATATGGATTGGATTCTACAACATTCCAAGTGTTGATTTCTCAATACAAGTGGATTGATAATAGGAGTTATATTAAAATAGATGAACTGGGCTTTGTGAAAGTGGATTTTAGTAAGGAAGGGTACAAAGGCAAACCATTTATAATGAAATCATAGGTAGTACATGTATTTTATGTTCCAAACCCCAAAAACCTAAAGTGGTAAATTATTCTGTTATTTACCAAAACCACTAAAGGGTCGGATAAAAATTTAAATGAAGACGACCCTTTTATTGGGAAATTTCAATCATTTCACAGTGGTCCCAATGTTTATGGGGTTTTTTATGTTAGTGGTGACCACAATGAAGCCATTTTAATACTCGATAGTGGGGAAAATCCTTTCAACCTTTTAAAAAAAAGAGAGTTCAATAATCATGTTATATTTTTTTGTAATATACATCGAGTTTCCTCATGTTTTTATATATTATCTATTGCATTTATATAATCTAAATTAATTGTAAAAATACTTCTGTAGATAATGACTTATTCACGTGTTAATGCTTCTAATCCTGAGGAACAATGGGTTTCTCAACCTGTTATTTCTCCAAGTTCATAAGAACAATGATCTTTTTTATATACTGATGCTACCAATCAAAATGAACAAGACATTTATGATTTTTAATCCAAGGAAATTGTAGGTGATGAATAATCAATGATGTAAAAAAATAGGAGTGTCGTAGCATGATGGTGTTAGCAAAAATTATTATGGCAAAAAGAAAAGGCATCAAATTCGAGGTCAGATGGAATGCATGCAACCATCCTATTAACCCCAACAAGGCCATGTTCAGTATTTAAATTGGGATAATCACTCAGAAACATGTGTTGATTGATTTGGATTCATGGAACCATGTTGTGATGACACTTAAAGACCTGATTTGGTATGATCCTACAATAACATTATGATATACGTTTTTTATTTCAGTAGAAAATAAAATAATGAAACACTGAATTACTCTTCATCATCCCTTGAAGAGTGAATTTATAGTGGATAAATCACACAAAAAACTATGTATTAATTATTTCTAGAAGGTTTCACAGACAATTTCACATAATTATAATGAGATCTAACCTTAGAGATGTTAAAGGGAAAATAAACCTACACCCATTTCTTATGTCTGCACTCCTAAAAATCCAAGAACTGAGGGATTAATTTACTAGATATTGAGAAGAGATGTCTTTTAGGTACATTATTGATGGTAACACATTGTTTGGAAATATTTTTATTCATCACTTTGATTGGGAATTCTTTATTTATGAAATAGAAACTAAATTCTAAAAATAACGACCGAGTAGCAAAACTAATGTACCACTACCGTAAAGCAAGGATGAGGTATTCTTTACTTGAAAAAAAATGGGTACATATTTTAAATATACCTTAATAATATTATGTGACATAAAACAATATCATAATTATGTTACTCTATTTATATGAAGATTGATGAATCCAAATCCAAAGAAACTTCCCTCCCATGCCATGTGTTATAGAAGGAGGCATGTGTAAATTATTATGGGATACTAATAGATGAAAATGCAAAAACCAATTGTGGGAAACATGTTTAAGTATGACATGATAAAAATTAGTTTTACTTTAAATAGATATTTCACAACAATGATTGCTTATTTACCTATATTTTTAACCAACTTAGACACATGAATCATCAAAAACTGTATTGGATGAACAACTACTATTAGTTTCCTTGAATCTTCTTGAACAGTAAGGAAGCGTCTGAGGTGCGAGTTCTAGGGTGACACCTCGAACATATTTTGAGAAAATAACAACAGGATGGTAAATGTAAATTCATATAAGAGTGAATGAAATATTTTCATCCCATGTAAAAAAATTCAATGGAAGACTAAGTTTATTGAAACTTTAATGGGTGGAAGAAAAGAGAAGAAACAACTCAAGAACAACCATTACCGGAATATCCCACCCCACCCCCACCAGCTTTGAGGTGAGTCATTCCACATAAAGAGCTGTTTTAGTTGAGGTAAAAAATATTATAATAATTTTTTATGTAAAATATGAACCAGACAGACACTGATACATTTCCAGTACTAATATCCTATAGGGTGAAAATGACTGTGATTTGTATATATCAACACACACCCATCACCTTGTTGTGGGGGAAACTGTGTTCAATATCAAAGATGATAGTCTACACAACATCCCACATCCAATAGGTCATATGATAATGGATATTACCATATATCATGAGATGAGAATCGAGATATGTGTTCCACTTGATGATGCATATATTCATATGTTTGAACAAGTTGTTGGAACATTCATAGCATGGTCGTCAGATCTTGTAAAAAACATGTTGACATGGAGGTATTCATTTGTAATTTTTTTTTCATTCTAATCCTTTAAAACTAATGAAAAAACTTCTCAATCGATGAATGTTATTACATACAGACAAAGGGAATGGGTTGAAATAAAATTTTGACACAAACCCATCAAAAAGATCATCCAACAGATCAAAAATATTATCTGAAAGAACCTTTATCATGCCTATTCAATATCCTCATTTATAACATTGAAGGTTCGTGAAAATACAAAGTTACAAAATTGTAGTAATCACATTGTTGATTTTGAAGAAAAAGTGTATGAAGAGGCCTCTATAAGCTACATTTCTATTGAGAATGTAAATGAAATTATAATGTAGGAATGGATAGAAGGATCAGTTGTAAATGTATACATGAGGTGTGTTTTCCAGAGAGTTTTTCCCATAGTTGTTATACTATGTTAATTATGATTAAATACACATCATATTTTTTGCAGGCATATATATGAATACCAATTGAATGGATTACCCCCATCAACATAAATTTGGACTTGTTATTCCTCACATCACTTCTATAGAAGAAAAATAAATTTACTCAAAAATGGATGAAATAGTAACAAAACATGAAAAATTGTTTGAAATAAAATTTACAGATTAGAAAATCTTCTTAATACCAACGATGTAGGGTTAAAAATATAAAATTTAATCATATATAATATATTTTTATTTCTTTAATTACTTATTCCTTTTGTGTTTTTAGGGAACATTGTATACTCATTACAGTCAATTTGGATACACTAATGATTTATTAACGAGATTCAGTGTATGGATACCCAAAAAACTGACCACACATGACAAAATTTATCAATTTGTAATACACTACATCCAATTTTTTTTAACTAAAAATTATTTTATATATTTTATATTATTTTTTACTGATAATTGTGTTATGATAGGGTGGTGTTTAAATATCATGAAATACATTGCATGAGGACAGCCCATGTGCACAAGGATCCTGACTAGTTCTATAAGTAGAAATCTATTAGGGTATATATAATATGATTTCACTATCCAAACACATATGAAAACCTAATAATTATTTTTATTGTGGTTTATACAGTATCAAAAACAAAAAAACGAAAATATTGTGGTTATTATGTTTGTACATTTATGAGAGAGATCATATTACATCAATAAAATAGCATCCCTGAAGATGTGTTTTTGAAAATAATTACAATTTCATTAAAAATATTTATTAATCCTTTTGGTATTTATATTTTTCAGTACTACTATAACTGAAGAAAATAATCATATTCACAAGACGATATAAATTTTCTTATAAATGAATGGGCATCATACTTGATGGTATAATGTACACAAATAACATGAAGAGTGACTTCTATATAAGTCATAGATTTCTTCATATTTACGATTAATTTATTTCTTTTTAGTATTAGTCACATAAGAATTTTTTTCTTATGAATTTTTCTTCTTCTTTTCGATTTGGGGTTATTTGTTTGAAGTTTCTCATGCTCGTGAGAGAATGGACTTCAAGGATGTAACCGAGAGTTCAACAAGATGGTATAAGTTTTTTTTAATATACTATGATTTTACTCATAATATTATTTGTTATCCACTGCATTAACATTATTTAAATTAAATATTTGATTACTCATGTAGACAATTCCTTCTACACAAGACGATGTTACCAATCCCATGGAAGAATAGACTATATCAAAGAAACCATATGGGAAGATGTAAAGGTAATGTTACGATAAACTTTCTCCATTTTACTAAAAACATATATAATCAAACATTGATTTATTTTTATTACTCCTTACTTATTTCATTTATTTATAATATTTTTTCTATCCTTCATTCCTTTTTTCACCAAAAATTACACAGACTTCTTCTCCCTCAAAACATTTACACCCTTGCAATGTTGGTACTTATCACTTTCCATCAGGTTACCCCCACTGCCTTTTTAGGAAGAGAAATGATGTTGTGTATGCTCAATCATATAGGTAATCCTTATTCTTTCTCAATAAAATCAGTTTCTAAATAAATAATGTATTGTTTCATATTTATGATTAATTTGTTTCTTTTTAGTATTACTCGCATAATAATTGTTTTCAAATACTAGTGGATTCGTTTGTTTGAGATGGGGTGGTTTATTCGAAGTTGTTGATGCTCATTCGAGACTGCAACTGAGATAATCACCACAAGGAAATGGATCAAGTATTTATAAAACCATCATGAAAAGATGTGTTCTTAGTACTAATTTAAATTATTTTTTCATCATTTTGACTATTATTTGTATGTTAATTTCCTTATAATTTTTATCTAATACTTATCTAGTTTCTTCTATAGACCTATTATGAAGTCATATTTTACATTTAAATATCTGAAACAATCCACAAAAGTGATAACATCTGCCTTTATACTAATTTTACTATGCTTTTCATTGGATTTATTTATTGAGTTGCAATGCTGCATAATGAGTCAATGTTCATAGTAGATAAAAAAATTTTGGATAAAAACAACTACTAAATATGTAGTGTTGGAACTTCAAAAAACAAATAAAATATATATCATGGTAACATTGGAAGTTGAGATTTTCATAAGACTTTGAGATTTGTAGGAATCTGTCGCACCTCAATCTAACACATGATGTGACTGATATGACTCTAAGTGCTTATTTTTATTTAAAATTGGCATTAATATTAGTAAAAAGGACTACTAACATACTCAAAACCAAAAAACACATCCGTATTGTTTTTATACATTAGGAAAAGGATATACAAGTCATATAAAATGCATAGAAATTAGCCGCACCTCAATCTGATACACAATGTGTCCGATATGACTAAAAGTGTCTATCATCATTTCAAAATTAATATTTTAATTCAAAAAGTTTCACTCACTGAAACCCAATAAAACACACTCAGATAGTCAATTTATTAAAATGATTCATAAGTCATTTTTGAAATGTAAGAATCAGTCCCATGTCAAATTGATACATGATGTGACCGGTATGACTCAAAGTACATGTTTCCAGTTTAAAATTACATTTTCGTAAAAAAGAAAAGTAACATACTCCAAACTAAGAAAAAAAATTCATATTATTAGGATATTTTCAGAAAATTATCCAAAAGTCATTTGGGATGTGTAGGAATAATCTTTACCTCATTTCAGTGCATTGTGTGACCGGTATAACTCCAAGTGTGACTGTTTATTTAAGGTTGACATTAATTTTATTAAAAAAGAAAATTCTCATATTCAAAACCATGAAAACACGTTCATATTGTTTTGATACTTTAGGAAAATGATGTATAAGTCATTTGTGATGTGTAGGATCCATCCACAGGTCAGTCTAACTTTCTATTTTCTCGATATAACTCAAAATGTTTGGTATGAGTTTAAAATTGACATTTTAGTTTAAAAAGTTTCACTCACTGAAAACTGAAAAAAATGCTTGTATTTTCATGATAATTTATGAAAAAAATTCATAAGCTATTTATGATGAGTAAAATTTAGTCTCGCATAAACCCAACACACTATGTGACCAATATGAATCAATGTGTGTGTTTCCATTTTAAAATTACATTTTTGTAAAAAAGACAAGTGATGTACTCAACAATGAGAAAACACAATCGGATTTTTTTGATACTTTAGGAAGATGATCCATAAGTCATTTAGGATGTATAGGAATCATCCTCACCTCAATCCAATACATGGTGTGACTGGTACGACTCCAATTGCATCTTTTTATTTAAAGTTGAAATTGATATTAGTATAAAAACACAATTGACATACTCAAAACCAAGAAAACGGATTTGAATTGTCTTGATAATTTAGAAAAGTGATTGATAAGTCATTGTTTATGTGTATAAATTATCCAAACCTCAATCTGATACATGTTGTTCCTGGTATGACTCAAAGTGTTCGTTATCAGTTTAAAATTGACATTTTAGATTAAAATGTCTCGCACAATGAAAATTGAGTAAACACACTCAGATTCTCATGATAATTTAGGATAATGTTTCATAATTAATTTGTGACATGTAGGAGTCAGTCTCACATCAAACCAAAATATGATGTGATCATTATGAATTAAAGTTCATGTTTTGAGTTTCAAAAGACATTTTAATAAAAAATACAACCTCACCTCAATCCAACACATGGTGCGACTAGTATAATTCAAAGTGTGTCTATTTATATAATATTTAAAAAAAAATTAGTAAAAAAAAGTGACATAAAAAACAAACCCAACACATTAGAATTTTTTGATACATTATTATAATGATCCATAAGTCAATTAAAACATATAGTAATCAACCCCACCTTAATCCAATGCACAGTGTGATCATAATAACACTAAGTGTGTATTTTTATTTAAAATTGACATTAATCTTAGTAAAAAGAACATTTGACGTACTGAAAACTGAGAAAACACGTTCATATTGTTCTGATACTTTAGTAAAACAATCCATAAGTCATTTTTGACGTGTAAGAATCAACCTCACCTCAATATGATGCACGGTCTGACTGGTATAACTCAAAGTGTATATTTTTAATGAACATTTACATTAATTTTAGAAAAATGAACATGTGACATACTGAAAACTGAGAAAATGTGCTTGGATTATTTTGATAATTTTGTAAAATGATCAATAAGTCATTTATGACGTGTAGGAAACAAATGAACCTCAATCGAAAACATGGTGTGATCGATATTACTCCAAGTGTGTATTTTAATTTAAAATTGACAATAATTATAATAAAAAGAACAAGTGACATATTGAATACCAAGAAAACACATTCAAATTTCTTTTATACATTAAGAAAATCGTTCATGAGTCATTTTTGACATGTAGGAATAAACTACACCTTCATTTGACACACATTGTGACTTGTATAACTCAAAGTGTCAGTTATCAGTTTAAAATTGACATTTTAGTTCAAAAAGTGTGTCACTAACTAAAATACAATAAAACACCCTCTTACTGTCTTGATAATTTAGAATAGTGATTCATAAGTTATTTGTGATGTGTATGAAGCAATCTTACGTCAAAACTACACATGATCTGACCAGTATGACTCAAAGTGAGTGTTTTTAGTTTGAAATGACATTTTGGTAAAAAAACAAAAGTGAAATACTCAAAAACAAGGAAACACATACATATTGTTTGGATGCTATAGAAAAATTATCCATAAGTAAATTCTTATCGGTAGGAATCAAGCACACCTCAATCTGATTCACGTTGTGACAGATATAACCCCAAGTGTGTCATTATTTAAGATTGATATTAATTTTAGTAAAAAACCAAGAAAATGAATTCATATTTTTTTAATAATTTATGATAATTATCCATAACTCATTCATGACATGTATGAATAAACCACACAATAATACGACGCACGGTGTTCCCATTATAACTAAAAGTGAGTCTTTTTATTAAAAATTTACATTTTATTAATGTATTCATTCACCTTAATGTTTAATTTATTTATTTACAGTATTACTAGCATAAGATTTGTTTTCATATATATGTGTATTATTTTTCTCAAGTTGATGTGAATTTTTCGGCAACTAATATTATAGGTAAAATTTTCTTATAGGGGATCGTGGGTATCAAAGATGATGAAACATTAACGTTATCAAATGTTTGTGGATAGTAATTGTAAATTTAATAATATAAAACATTGTTTGAAATGTATATAGTAGTTGTTTTTGTATTCGTAATGTAAATTTTATTTCAATTAAATTATGTATTTTTCAAACAGGTTAGAGGTATGTGATATGGTGTTATATTATAAAAACACCACACTGAAGTAGGTTGGGCCTTTATCAGTGCTTTTTTTAGTGCTGATAAAGGGAAGACCCCCCCCCCCCTTTAATAGCACTGAGGATAACATCGCTTTTATATCTATGTTAAAAACCGTTTGGTGCATTGTCAAAGAAAATATATGTAGTAGTTTTAAATCATTATAACTATAAATATTATTCAAATTCTAATACCTAATTGAATAAATATTTATATCTATTGATCTGGACTATTTATTAAGGGTGTGTGATGATCGTTGTCCCCAACAGTACATTTTACTGATATATATTTAATGTATTTTTAAAATAATTTTTCAAATATATAGATTATTATTCAAATTTAAATTTTGAATATCAATGTTTATATGGGAGTGACCTTGGGAATCTTATCATTATTTATGATGGGGTATTTCTAAAAAAATAACATTTCTCTCCCAAGATTAAAATTCTCATTCATTCTATTCAAATCATACCTTCATGTGGGATCAATTTATTTTAATTTATAAATAAAATAATAAATTTATAATAAATAATTTTTTCCAATGAATTATGATAGGTTTGAGAAATTTTCATTAATGAAATGTTTGTTAAAATGCATATGATAACAAATGGTATATCAAATTGAGAATATGTAGATGGAGCCACATGAAAAGTAAGACTAATTGTTTGTAATTATGTTATTATAGTCTATAGTGATACCTAATTTTATTTATATTTTTCCAAAATAACTAGTATGTTAGGATATATCCAAACACATAGATATTAGATGACACATTATTAGAGACATTATTGAATATGGAATTGTATGTGTCAACAAGGTACCTACTGATAATGTGTCTTCATATAGTTTAATTATAGTTGTAGTATTATCTAAATTCAAATACTATTTATATGGGATGAATTTGGTTATCATTCAATAACTATAGGTGCAGTAACGTCGCCAATTTCAAATGAAAATGGTTGTGATTTGTGAATTTTAGATGTTTTCCATTTAAAATTATTTTTTTATATTATGTCATTCAATATTTTAATATGCATACATGAAAAATTGGATTTTATTTTCCATGTTTATTATTATTCTCATGTGGTACCATGTAGGGTGGTCACTCCCTAATAATAGAACTGGTGCATATTTGGGTCCTACCACACATGAATTTAATTGGGGAGGAGCGGCATGCCGGTGGTGGGTTGGTCCCATGACAAGCATGGTGTGGCGCCAACCAATACTTGGTCAAGTCCTTAGCTGGGGTGGAACGTAGGGGATGGGGTCTGAGGCATGGTTTTGGGGTCATGTCCTTGGCCCCACGTATTTCCTACAATTTCATTGTAGCGACTGTGAGTTGATGTTGGAAGTTTTATCTAAATATAATATATTATGCTCAATATTTCTTAATTCTTTTTGGACTATTTTTTATTGGGATTTATGATCTATTTTTGACTACTGTCTTTGAATGGCCTATTAATTCCTTTGGCATGCGTCTACCATATCAGTAATCCATTATGGGAGTATTCTTAGTCACTGATTACATTCAGCGTGCTTTTTATTTTTGTCATCCACCTTTTCGACTTTGTTCGACGCTATCAATTCCTTTTCTGTTCGGTATGGCTCTGTGGCATCTCCTGGTTGGTTAGGATATTTCGAAAAACTATGTTTTTTCGGGGGATTGATGACCCTTTTGCATCATCCCTTTGGTGATGCACCTCATTTTGTTTTCTCTCCAAGTTTTACTCTCATTTTTCTTATGGTGAAACCCTACTCCAATAGATAGATTCGGTGGTGATGGAACCCTAGTTCTACGGATGTTGTCTCCAATATGGGCATCGAGTGCACCGTTCCTATGGGAGTTTGTGATGAATATCCTTCCTCTGTAAGAAGTGTGGATTTCTGATGAACCTTGAAAAAATAGGGAGGTCTTGCTTCTACACACTAAAGAACGAGAATGATTGCATCCTTTCGAGCTCGGATGATCAATTAAGGTGTCCAAGATGAAATCATGACCACCAGTCATATTTAAATCTGTATGTATTTGTATGGTCTTCTCTCTCTTTTTATTTACTGTTAAATATGTGATTTGAATCTCTATTCCTATATTTTGTTTATCTTTTATGGTATACGTTATATTTTTTCGTCTTCTTCTATTGAGTTGAATAATATGTGTGCGTATGTGAGTGTTGTTATTGTCATGCATGTAGGTCCCAAAAGGACTAAAACATGTTAACACTCTTTTTAAATCTTTGATGATTTCTTACATTTGTTTTTAAAACTATTTCTTGACTAAAATATGGTCTCTGATTACTTTTCATGTTCAAATCTCATCTTAAATCATTATTACCCTATTATGTTTCTAATTTAAATTATTATAACCAAAAATATTATTCAAATTCTAATACCTAACTGAATAAATTTTTATATGTGTTGATCTTAAAAATTTATTAGGGGCCTGCGATGAGCGTTGTCCCCAACAATACAATTTAATAATATATATTTAAATTATATTTAAAATAATTTTCTCAAATATAAATATATCTTATTATGAAAATATAAATACGGATTATCCCTCTCACATTGGGGATGGGTAATGATCATATTTTTTGGGTGGAGAAATCTTTTGAGAGGTACTTGGTTCAATCAGGATACAAATTGTGAGTTCATGAGTTATCTCAGACCCACCTAGTTGATTACTGAAAGAAGCTCTGGTTGCTTTCTTCTCTGCCTAAGGATAAATTTTTTTGGTGGTAGGTCTGCTCTGGTGTACGTATAACCCATTTCTTATTGGTAAGATACCATATTGTGGAGGATGACACCTATCCCGTGTGCCTCCAAGAGGTGGAATCCCCTCTACATGCAATTCACTTTTTTGTGGGGTTAAAAGGGTGTGAAAGGAAGGAACACCATACTTTAAAAAAAATTGACCCATCGGTCAGTTGTCCCAAAATCTCTTTAAATGGGTGTCTTTATTAGAACCGAAAGGGGTGGGGATGCTATGCACAATTGATTGGTTGATCTGGACTATAAGAAATGAGTATAGTTTCTAAAATAAAATTACCCAAGATCGTATTTGGGTTGAAAGGACCATTTAATGGATGAATTCCTAGAAAGATAATGACGTTAGACACTCACTGGATAGCACTCAGCTAGAATCCCTTTACTGGAATCCTCCCACCCCAAGATTATTTCATTAAAATCAATACTGATGTGTTGATCTCGGCTAATTTGAGGTTAGGTGTTGGTCTCATTTCCCCCCACAACAATGGCCAAATTGTTGAACCCACTACAAGGATATCCAAGCCTTCTAGAGTCCTGCGGTGGTGGAAGCATATTCTATCCATCTGAGGATCATTCATGTTCCCTCAAAATGTTAGAATCATGTTATGGTTGAATCATATTTCCTTGAGGTGATTACCACTTTAGCTAAGGACGAGTAGGATTTGTAGTAGTTTTATCTTATTCTAATAAAGATTTTTTCACTAAGTGAAAGCTTTTCAGAATGAAAATTTTCTATTACCAAATGTGGGGTTAATCAAGATGCTCATTTTTTGGCACAACATGAGAAGTCTTGAGGTGATCATTTTTGGGTTAGACTCTTTTTTTGAGTGTATTTGTAGGACTGGTGGTTTTTATTAGTAATATATTCTCTATTTTTCTTCAAAAAACGTGGGATAAATTTATTTTACATTAAGAATAAAATAATAAATTTATATTAAATAATTTTTGCCAATGAATAATGATATCTTTGAGGAATTTTCATTAATAAAATATTTATTAAAATGTAAATGATAACAAATGGTAGTTGTGTGGAAGAGGTGATGAAAAGTAATAATGGTAATCGTGTGGAGCCCTCCAAACAACCACATACACATGGACCATCATTTTCTCCAATACCCTGAATAACTGGAATATCCAGTTGATGGAAGATGAGGATGCGTTCATCAAAAAAGAAGTGTCCATTGGATTGAAATGTGATAAAAAATGCATTTGTCAGAATTTTTATAAAACCCCCTTTTTACCCTCTGTTGTTATTACTTCCATACAGCTGTAATACATCATAAAAAATTTAAAAATTTCAATAAAGTATCTAAAACATATAAAAAACAAATCAAAAACAAAAAACACTGAATAATAAAATGTTATTTAAAATTCTATAAAAACTCTATAAATTAGAAATAAAATAACAACATATAAAAAACATTGATTTAAAAAAATTGAAAGCATTGTTAGAAAACAAAAACATATCAAAAACAAAAAATCTATATAAAAGAAGTTGATATAAATTACTATTTAAAACATATCAATTTATAAAAAATTTATAACATTAAAAAATTTAAATTTCTTATAAATTATTATTTTTAATAATATATAAATTTTTTATTTTTCTAATTATATAGTAAACAACTATTAAACTTAGCATGTTTAAAAAATATTTTTTTATGAAATAAATTAAACATATGTAATTAGAAAAAAAAAATTAACAAAACATTATTACATTTAAAAGTTACATAAAAATATTGTTTGTAAACCATAAAATTTTCTTAAATAAAGAGAAACTCATTATTTTATAAATTTATAAGAATTTTTATGCTCTAGTTTTTTAAAGGCATAAAAATAATATTTTTTATATATGGAACTAAAAATAAAAAATACCAATTTCAAGAAAAAATCACATTTTGATTTAAAGGGAAGATTTTCAATGAAGAATTTCTATTATAAAAACATGAAAAATAATAAAAAAATAAAAGAAGAAAATGTAAATTAAATTTTAATGAATTTATTTTATTAAATGAAATTACATATAATATTTATTAATTTTTTTATATAAATTTTATAAAAAAATATAATTTAACATTTAAAAATATATATAATACCTGAATAAAAATTTAAATACAATGTCCATATTTCGGAAGATCCATTGGATGTCTCAGTGGAAGTCCTAGTGGAGGTTTCAGTGGGAGTCCCAGTGGAGGTTCCAGTGGAAGTTCTAGTGGAGGTTTCAGTTCCAGTTAAGGTTCCAGTAGATGTTCCAGTGGAGTTTATAGTGGAGGTTCCACTAGAGATTCCAGGTTTTAGTGGAAGTTCTACTTGAGGTTCCAGTTCTAGTGAAGGTTCTAGTAGAGATTCTAGTAGAGTTTCTAGTGGAGGTTCCACTATAGATTCCAGGTTCTAGTGGAACTTCCAGTGGAATTTCCAATGGATGTTTCAATGGAGGTTCACTAATAGAAAAATAACCTATACCAATGGTTTGAAACTATTGGTATAGGCCTCCAAACTGTTGGTATAACCTATTCCAACAGTTTAGAGAACTGTTGGCTAGTAAGACGTAGGGATAGGTCTATACCAACAGTTTTGGAAAAACTTTTGCTATAAACCTATTCCAATGATTTTTAAAAATTTTGGTATAAGTAATATGAAAAATCAATAGCAACAGTTCCATAAAACCATTTGTATATGTATTTCAAAAAAGAAGCATTTTGTTTCTTTTGATCCCTGTACCTCTAGTTTATGATTGAACGACCTAACCACTAACCTAACTTGACTTTTGTGAACATAATTTCATAAATATATATATTTTGCATCATAAATATTTTAAATTTTGACTTATTTAATGTTCTATGTAAGAATATTCTATAAAATATACATGTAACTAAACCAACGGTTTTCAAAACTGTTGCTATAGACCTATACCAACGGTTTTGAGAACCATTGGTATAGATTCTTTGATTTTCGGACCTATACCAATGGTTTTGGACAAACCCTTGGTATATGGGGGACCTATATCAACGGTTTGTCCAAAACCCCTGGTATAGGGTCTCTATTATGGACATATACCAACGGTTTAGCCAAAACCGTTGGCATAGGTCCATATAAGTGACCTATACCAACAGTTTGGCCAAAACTAATGGTATAGGTCCCCCCTATACCAACAGTTTGGGGAAAACCATTGGTATATATTCAAATTAGTAACCAATACCAACAGTTTTGGAATAACCATTGGTATAGGTCTATATAAGTGAACTATACCAACAGTTCTCTAAAAACTGTTGGTATAGATCTTATTTCCAGTAGTGGTTCTACTGGAGATTCCAGTGGACCTTCCCAAGGAATTTCCAAATGAAGTTTCAATGGATGTTCCACAATACAACAAAACTATATATTTATGAAATTATATTATATATTAATAAAAATTAAATTTTAATAAATATATTTATATTAACTACAATTATATATAATATATGTAATATATTTTATTCAACATCTATTCTAATAAAAATTATAAATCTATTAAGAGGAAGTTCTAGTGGAGGCTCTAGTGGAGGTTCTAGTAGAGGTTCCAGTGGATGTCCCAGGGGAGGATCTAGTTGATGTTCTAGTGGAGGTTCCAGTTCTAATGGAGGTTTTAGTGGAAAATTCAGGTTCTAGTGGAGGTTCCATTGGAGGTTCTAGAGGAGGTTCCAGTGGAGGTTTTAGTGGAGGTTCTAGGATAGGTTCCAATAGAGGGTCTATGTTCTAGTGGAACTTGTACTGGACGTTCTAGTGGAGGTTTCAGTGAGGCTTCTAGTGGAAGCCCCATTGAAGGTTCTAGTGGAAGTTCCAATTTAATATTTAATGGATGTTCCACAATACAACAAAAGTATATATTTATAAAACTCTAGAATATATTATTAAAAATTAAATTTTAATAAATTTATTTATATTAAATGAAATTATATACAATATATGTAATATATTTTATTCAACGTCTATACTAATAAAAATTATAAATATATTAAGAGGAAGTTCTAGTGGACGTTCCAATGGAAGTTCCAGTGGAGGTTTGAGTTCTAGTTGAAGTTCCACTGGAGATTCCACTAAAATCTCCACTGGAGGTTCCAGTGGAGGTTCTACTGGAGGTTCTAGTGAAGGATCCTGGTTCCATAGGAATTTCTAGTAGAATATTCAGTGTAGGTTCCAGTGGATGTTCCAGTGGAGGATCTAGTGGAGGTTCCAGTGGAGCTTCCAGTTGATGTTCTGGTGGAATTTCCGAATTAATTTTCAATGGACATTCCACAACACAATATATATATATATATATAACAATAGAATATATCAATAAAAATTAAATTTTAAAAAATATATTTTAATTAAATTCAATTATATATAATATATTTAGTATATTTTATTCAACATTTATACTAATAACAATTATAAATATATTAAGAGGAAGTTCCAGTGGAGGTTGCAGTGGACGTTCCAGTAGATATTCCAGTGGAAATTCCATTGGAGGTTCAAGGGGAGGTTTTAGTGGAGGCACTAGGTTCTAGAGGAAGTTTTAGTGGAGGTTTCAGTGAAATTTTCAATTGAAGTTTCAATCGATGTTCCACAGTAGAAAAAAAAATATATTTACAAAACAATAGAATAATTTAATAAAGATTATATTTTAATAAATATATTTATATGATATGTAATTATATATAATATATGTAACATATTTTATTAAAAATCTATACAAATAACAATTATAAATCTATTTTGTGGAAGTTCTAGTAGAGGTTCGAGTGGAAGTTCTAGTGGAGGGTCCGGTAGAGGTTATAGTTGAGGTTCCAGATGAAGTTCAAGTGGAAGTTCTAGTGGAGGTTCCAGTGGATGTTCCAGTGGAGGTTCTAGTGGAAGTTCCATCAGAGGTTATATTGGAAGTTTTGGTGCAGGTTCCAGTAGATTTTCTGGTGGATGTTCAAGTGGAATTTCTTGATGATGTTTCAATGGATGTTCCATAATAAAATAAAAATATATATTTATAAAACCCAAAAATAGATTAATAAATATTAAATTTTCATAAATATATTTATAATAAATGAAATGATATAAAATATTTATTACCTTTGTTACATAATTTTTATAAATATTATATAATTTTCCATTTAGGAATAAATATTCTTGAAATTTACACTAATCATTAATGAATACTTTTTCACTAAATAACTCAAGTAACAAATTTATCATTACAAATTTTTAACTAAATTTTCATTGAATTTATTCAATGAAAATATTTGTAGTTCTTTTATCATCCTTCTGTAATTTTTATGAACATTTATAGATCAAAATTTATATGGTTTTTTATTACTTAAACAAAAGTTTTTTAACCTTTCAGATAAACACATTTATCATAATAAAGAATATCTTTTTATTATTTTTAGTAAAATTTAATAAATTTAATTTGACTAAAATAAAACTATTTCTTATACATTTATAAAATTTCATGACATTAAAAATATTAAAGAAAATGTTTTAGTTTTAATCAAATAATTAAAAAAACTTTTTTTAAGATAAATTATTGTCTTTTTAAATATCATAAAAACTTATTTACACAAAAAATTCATTTCATTTACATTAATAATTGTATTTTCAATATAATAAACTCAATATTATATTACACTTTAAAAAAATTCATGACATTAATGATATAAAAAAAATCGATTAATTTTCTCCTCAATGATTTGAAATATATTTTTATCCCATACTCTTTAGTTCTTTTTTTAAAAACGTAAGGTAGTTTTTTAAATAAAAAAATTATGTTAATTATAAATATTATTTTCTTAAAATATAATTAACTAATTAATATATAACAAGTTTTTCAAATATGAACATACTAAAAAATATTATCTAAAATATGTTGATGTTATTCAAATAATAAAAAAAACTGAAAACACGTATTATTTGGTCAATTTCAAGAAGTGCGTAATATATTTTCATAGAGGGCAAAAATTATTTCATTTAAAAATATATTTAGTTTAAAATATATCAAAATTATTATTATTTATTTCAATATATAATATAATATAAAAAACTGAAAATATGAAATTTCGTTGATTAGAGAGAGGGAGATCATCACCGGTAATATTTTTTTCCGCAAGACCAATATACCTTTCATTTCATTCCCTTACCAGATCACGCCATTTGGAAAAAAATACCACCTTTCATTATCTCAGTTCGTTTCCAGAAGATCCATTATTTTATTGGATTAGAGATGATAACACATAAAAGTATATCAGTATCATCTCTAATACCCTGAATAACTGGAATATCTAGTTGACTGTAGAAGATGACACGTTCATCAAAAAAAGTGGTTATTATATTAAAATGCCATAAAAATGTATTTGTTGGAATTTTTATAAAAACACATATTTACCCTATGCTGTTATTACCACCATACAGTTGTAATGCATCATAAAATAATTAAATCATTAAAAAACGTATGAAAACATATAAAAAATGAAAACACTAAATAATAAAATGCTATTTAAAATGGTATAAAATCTCTATAAATTACAAAAAAATAATAACATATGAAAATGTTGATATAAAAAAACATAGAAAGTGTTTTTAAAGATCATAAACATATCAAAAATAAAAAAATCTATATAAGAAACATTGAAATAAATTACTATTTAAAACATATCAATTTATAAAAAAAATATACCATTCAAAAATATACATTTCCTATAAACTATTATTTCTTATAATATATCAATTTTTTATTTGTTAAATAATATTGTAAAACACTATTAATCATTGTACGTTTATAAAATATTTTTTATGAAGGAAATTAAAAATATGTACTTAGAAAAATGTAACAAAACATTATTACATTTAAAATTAAAATTAAAATATTGTTTTTAAATAACAAAATTTTCTCAAATTAAGAAAAACTCATTATTTAATAAATTAATAATCATTTTTATGTGGTAATTTTTTAAAGTCATAAAAAGAATATATTTTATAATGGAACTAAAAATAAAAAGTACAAATTTCCAGAAAAAATCACATTTTTATTTAAAGGAAAAAATTTCGATGAAGAATTTCCATTATGAAAAACAAAATAATAACAAAAAGTAAAAGGAAAAAATGTAAATGAAATTTTACTGAATATATTTATATTAAATTAATCTTTTTATATTATGTATTAAAATTTTTACATAAATTTTACAAAAATAATATAATTTACCATTTAAAAATATATATAATACATGAATAAAAATGTAAATACAATGTCCATATTTAAGAAGTTCTGTTGGAGCTTCCAGTGGAAGTTCCAATAGAGGTTCAAATGAAAGTTTTAATGGAGGTTCCAGTGGAAGTTCTAGTGGAGGTTCCAATTCCAGTGAAAGTTTCATTAGAGGTTCCAGTGGAGGTTCTATTGGAGGCTCCATTGGAGATTCTAGGTTGCAGTAGAACTTCCAGTGGAAGTTCCAATGGAGGTTCCAGTGGAGAATCTAATAGAGGTTCCAGTTGAATTTCCAATTGAATTTTCCATGGATGTTTCATAATTCAATAAAATTATATATTTATAAAACTTTAGTATATAATAATAAAAATTAAATTTTCATTAATATATTTACATTAACTAAAATTATATATAATATGTGTAATATATTTTTTTCGACATCTATATTAATAACAATTATAAATCTATTAATAGTGTGTTCTAGTGGAGGTTCCAGTGGGGGTTCCAATAGGGGTTCCAGTGGACGTTCCAGTGGAGGTTCCAACTCTAGTGGATGTTCCTGTTGAGGTTTCAGGTTCTAGTGGAGGTTCTAATGGAGGTTCTAGTAGAGGTTTCAGTGGAGGTTCTAGTAGAGGTTCCAGTGGAGGCTCTAGGTTCAAGTGGAACTTATAGTCAACTTTCCAGTGGAGGTTCCAATGGAGCCTCCAGTGTAAGCTCTAGTGGAGGTTCTAGTGGAAGTTCCAATTGATGTTTTAATGGATATTCCACAGTTAAATAAAAGTATAAATATTTATAAAACTATAGAACATATTAATAAAAATTATATAATAAATTTATTTATAATAAATGAATTTATATATAATATATGTAATATATTTTATTCAACATCTATTCTAATAACAATTATAAATCTATTAAGAGGAAGTTCCAGTGGACATTCTAGTGGAAGTTCTTTTAGAGGTTCCAGCTCTAGTAGAGGTTCTAGTGGGGGTTCCACTAGAGGTTCTTATGGAGGTTCTAGTGGACGTTCCAGGTTATAGTGGATATTCTAGTAGAAGTTCCAGTGTAGGTTCCAGTAGAGGTTCCAGTGGAGGTTCCAGTGGAGGTTCCAGTGAAATTTACAAATGATGTTTTAGTACATGTTCTACAATACAACAAAAGTATATATTTATAAAACTATAGAATATATTAACAAATAAATAAATTTTAAAAAACATATTTATATTAAATGAAATTATATATAATATATGTGGTATATTTTATTCAACATTTTTACTAATAACAATTATAAATCTATTAAGAGGATATTCAAATCGAGTTGGCAGTGGGAATTCCGATGGAGGTTCCCTTGGAAGTTCCTTTAGTGATTCAAGGGGAGGTTTCATTGGAGGATCCATTTTCTATTCAAAGATCTAATGGAAGTTACAGTGGAGGTTTCAGTGAAATTTTCAATTGACGTTTCAATAGATGTTCCACAATAGAACAAAAATATATATTTATAAAAATATAGAATATTTTAATAAAAATTATATTTTAATAAATATATTTATATTAAATTTAAATATATATAATATATGTAACATATTTTATTCAATGTCTATACTAATAGAAATTATAAATCTATTAAGAGGAAGTTCTAGTGGAGGTTCCAATGGAAGTTCTAATGGAGGTTCCAATGGAGGTTATTGTTGAGGTTACATAAGATGTTCTAGTGGAAGTTTCAATGGAGGTTATAGTGGAAATTCTAGTGGAGGTTCCAGTGGAAATTTCATCAAAGGTTACAGTGGATGTTCTAGGGGTGGATTCAGTAGAAGTTCTAGTGGAGGTTCGAGTGGAATTTCCTGTTGAAGATTCAATGTATGTTCCATAATACAATAAAATTATATATTTATAAAACTAAAAAATAAATTAATAAATATTAAATTTTAATAAATATATTTATAATAAGTTAAATGATATAAAATATTTATTATCCTGGTTACATATTTTTTATAAATATTATATAATTTACCATTTAAGAATGTATATTCTAGAAATTTACACTAATCTTCAATGAAAATTCTTCCACTAAATAACTCAAGTAACAAATTTATCATTAAAAAAGTTTTTAAATAATTTTCATTGAAGTTATTCAATGAAAATATCTTGAGTAATTTTTCCATCATTCTATAATTTTTATGAATATTTTTAGTTAATATTTTCTATGGATTTTCATTACTTAAACAACAGTTTTTAGCCTTTCAGAGAAACACATTTCCCATTATAAACAATATCTTCTCAAGATGATTAGTAAAATTGTAATAATTTAATATGAATAGAAAAAAAAATATTTTTATTATAATTTTATAAAAGTTGAATGATTTTAAAAATATTAATGAAATTTTTTTAGTTTTAATCAAATAATTAAAAATATATATTTTAAAGATAAATTATTGTCTTTTGTAAATATCATAAAAACTTATTTACACAAAAAATAATTTCATTTTCAATAATAGTTGCATTTACTATAAAATAAAATCAATATTATTTTACACATTTAAAAAATCATGAATTTAATGATATCCAATAAAATCGATTACTTTTCTGCTAAATGATTAAAAATTTGTTTTTATCCCATATTTTTTAGTTCTTTTTTTAAAAACGTAACGAAGTTTTTTAAACAAAAAAATCATTTAATTACAGATATGATTTTTTTTAAAATTTAATTAACTCATTGATATTTAACATGTTTTTAAAAATTCCCACACTTAAAAATATTAACTAAAATATGTTGTAATTATTTAAATAATAAAAAAAACTGAAAACGCGTGTTATTTGGTTAATTTTAAGAAGTGCTTAATATTTTTTTGTAGAGGATAAATATAATTTCATTTACAAATATCTTTAGTTTAAATAAAATCACAATTATTATTATTTGTTTAATATATAATATAATATTATAAACTGAAAATAGGAAATTTCATTGATTGGAGAGAGGGAGATCATCTCCTGCATCATTGTTTTATACAAGACCAATATACCCATCATTTCGTTTCCTTACCCGATCGCGCCATTTTAAAAAAATACCTCTTTTCATAATCTTAGCGTATTATTGGAAGATCCATTATTTTTTGATATTGGAGACAATAACGCGCCCATCCACATAGGATCACATGTCATCCCACTTTCCTACTCCCCGCTTATTTTAACGCTCATGCCTTCTCAGTACATAGTACATAATTAATGTCATGCCAAGTAAAATTTCAGTCTAATTGCACTAATCGTCCAGGAGTCCCATAAAAAAAACCACAGAGAAGTAAATAAATAAAAATTAATATTATATAATTTATAATTCAAAAAAACTATAGAATAATAAAATGAAAAATAATAAAATGAATACACTATTTCGTACTATACTCAAATTTGTTTTGTTTTGTTGGGGGTAAATTGATATTAAAAATAATAGATGAAGTACTTTCGATTCACCTAAATTTATGTTTTTATATATCTTTCATTTGATTTTTTATAGAATAGTTTTTCTATGTACACACACATATATAATTTTATTTCAATAAATAAAAATATATTAATTGAACTTCCATGTCAAATTAGCACTATAATTTTTAGTACTCAATAACACATTATTTCTCTCAGTTTTATCTAATAACTCTAAAAATATTATATCAATTATAAATAAACACCTTTCCTCCTTCTATTTATGCCGAAGTGTGCTCCTCATATGAGTGTCGAACATTTTTTTTCCGAGCATCATCAGAACTCTATATATTGATATCACAGATCACTACAACAAAAACCACATATATCTGAATTAGAATTGAGCATTGACAGTTTAAAAACGTGTTGACAAGTTTAGATCCATTAAAATCATTGAGACTTTATCAGTACTAAAGTCATGACACATATGCTAAAACATGAAACCCTATAACGAAACAAGATTAAAATAATATAATCAAATTAGAATGCAAAAATAATGAAGAATCATAATGAAATACAAATATTACATTGCACTATCATTTGAATTTAAAATTTACATTTCAAATATTCACATTTATGTGATATGTAAAATTAATCAAAAAAAATAAAACTCAATATACAAAATCATAACTCCTATAGCAGGTTTTCTCCAATGATCTTCGTAAAAAAATTTATCCCAATAATAAAACTAATGTTTATTTTACTAATAGTACATAAAAAAATAAACACATTATAATTTTAATGTTATATAATCCACATAAAGTAAATTCTATATTAATTACTGAACATGTTAAGGATATTATCAGTTATACTATTAATTATATTATTAATGGTTGTATTGTAAAATTTATATTAATTTTTAACTATACTATTAATTAATAATGATATTATGATTAATTAATTACATTTTTAATTAATAATAAATATAAATTATATTGTTAATTACAGAATATATTAGTGATATTATCAATTAATATCTTAATTACTTACATGGTTTTCAATAATTATATCACTAAACATAAATGACATTTTTATATTGAAAACACATACTTTGTGTTATACTGGAAACATCGCATATGAAATTAATGCACGATCGATTCCTACACATCACAAATGAAATATAAATCGTTTTTCTAAATATTGAAGACAATTTGATATTTTTACTCAATTTTAAAAATGAAACATACACTTTAAACTATAATGACACTTTTATATTTAATACTTGCACTTGGAGTTATACTGATCACATCGTGCATTAGATTGATGTGTATTCGATTCCTATATGATTCAAATGAATTAATGGACCATTTTCTAAAGTATCTAAACAATAAGAACTCGTTTACTTAGATTTATATTTGTGATGTGTGTTTTAGAGTAAAATGAAAATTTTAGGATAATCCAATATCTTTTACTCAGTTTTGGCTATGTGATTTGTGTTTTAGAGTAAAGTGACTTTTAATGTGAAAACACACACATAGAGTCATACCAATCACATCATGTGTTGAATTGATGTGAAGTCTATTACAACACACACAAAAATGAATTATTGAGCATTGTCCTAAATTTTCAAGACAATATAAGCTCGTTTACTCAAATTTGGCTATGTGATGCACATGTTGTAGTAAAATGACAATTTTATATTGAAAATCCGTACATAGAGTTATACCGGCCACATCGTGTGTTATATTAATGTGTGGTTGATTCCTACACATTAAAAATGAATTATGGAAAATTTTCCTAAAGATAAAAAATAATCTGAGCATATTTGCTTAGTTTTGTCATTGGGGCCCATTTTAAACTAAAATGACACTTTTATATTGAAAACGCATATTTTGAGTCATACCATCCATATCATGTGCCAGATTGATGTGTGGTTGACTCATACATGTAAAAAATGAATTATAAACTGTTTTCCTAAAGTTTCAAGATAACTTGAACTCGTTTAATCAGTTTTATTCATGTTACGTGTGTTATAGAGAAAAATGATACTTTTAATGTGAAAAGCACACTTTCAGTCATAATGGCCACATAGTGTGTCAGATTGATGTGAAGTCGATTCATACACTTCACACATGAATTATAGATCGTTTTCTTAATGTTTGAAAACAATCTTATCTCAGTTTCTTGGATTTGATAATGTGATGATTATTTTAAAATAAAATGATATTTTTATATTGAAAAAACACACTTTGAGTCACACCGACCACATCATGTGTCAGATTGATGTAGGGTCAATTTCTACACATCCCAAATGAATTATGAATCGGTTTCCTAATGTTTTAAAAAAAATCCGAACTCATTTTATTAGTTTTGATCATGCCATGTGTGTTTTAAACTAAAATGACACTTTTATATTAAAAACACACACTTGAAGTCATTCCGGCAACATAGTGTGTTGGATAGAGCAGTGGCTGATTCCTACATGCCATAAATGAGTTATGGATAATTGTCAAAATGTTTCAAGAAAATTCGATCTCATTTACTCATTTTTGGCTATGTGATGTGTGTTTTACACTAAAATGACACTTTTATATTAAAATCAAATATTTGGATTCAAATCGACCACTTTGTGTGTCGAATTAATGCGTGGTTAATTACTACACATCATAAATGAATTATGGATCATTGTCTAAACGTTTGAAAACAATCCAATATGTTTTGATTAGCTCTTTTTATGTGATGTGCGTGTTAAACTAAATTGAAACTTTTATATTGAAAATAAACACTTTGATTCATACCTGACACATTGTGAGTCAAATTAACATGTGGTCCATTTCTACACACTAAAAAAATTATGTATCATTTTCTCAATGTTTGAAATCAATCGAGCTAATTTTCCCAATTTTGTCTATGTGACGCACGTTTTAAACTAAAATTATACTCTTATATTGAAAATAAGAACTTTGAGTCATACCATCCACATCCTATGCCAAATTTTCATTAAATCCATTCTAACACATCACAAATAAATTATGGATCAGTTTCTTAATGTTTGAAATAAACTTGATACCATTTTCTCAGTTTTGACAATGTGACACACATTTTAAACTAAAATGAAACTTTTATATTGAAAACATACACTTGGAGTCATACCAAACACATCATGTATTCCATTATTGTGCGATCAATTCATATAGGACACAAATGAATTATGGATCATAGCCCTAAATTTTCAAGAAAATCTGATCTTATTTACTCAGTTCTGGATATGTGACACATGTTTTACCCTAAAATGAAACTAGAAAACATGCCAACTTCTATAAAAAAATGTTCAACTACACCCATAAACATGCCATTACTATCCTATCATGATACCTTTATCCCTGGAGGAATACCATGATGATTTAAGCATTCCCCCAAGGTCTGTTTTCACCCCTCAGTGAAATTACATGATTATAATCTCAATTCAAGTTACCCTTCAGTAATTTAAGAAACTTTTGAGTTACCCTACAATAAAATAAGAAAAATCCATTTTATCCCTTAGTAACATTATCAAATTTTGAGTTACCCTTCAGTAACATAAGAAATCTTGAAGTTACCCTTGGTAACATAAGAAAATGTTTAGTTACCCATCAATAACATAATAAATTTTAAAGTTACCCTTCAACAACTTATAAAATTATGAGTTACCCTAAATTAAATTAAAAATAATTCGAGTTACCCTTCTGTAACTCAAGAAAAATTTGAGTTACCCTCAGTAACTTATGAAATATTTCAGTTTCCCTTCATTAACATAAGAATTCTTCATGTTACCCTTCATTCTGGTCACATCAAGTGTTAGATTGATGTTCGGTCAATTCCTATGCATCAAAAATTAATTGTGCATTTTTTTCCTTATGTTTCAAGACAGTATAAACTCATTTACTAGCTTTTTTATATGTGATATGTGTTTTAGATTAAGATGATACTTTTAATGTGAAAAACCCCAATTTGAGTCATACCGGACACATAATGTGTCAAATTGATGTGAAATAAATTCCTACACCTCACACATTAATTATGGATCATTTTCTGAATGTTTGAAAACAATATGAGGTTGTTTTCACTATCTTGATAGCAATTGTTTCACACGGAATCCGGGGATGACCTCCTGGACGGGAGATTCAAACGTTCCGATCGGTTTCTAACGGGTTTGTTCGTAGAACCGGAAACATCCAATGATTCCACATCCATTTGGACCTACTTTCCAAAGGTAGGTGCTCATTAGCTTGTGGACTAATGAGGCTTAGGAATTTTCATTGGTCGAGAGGATGGGAGGTCTGACTCATCACACCTTTTTGAGGGGAATTATTGTCTACTCTGGGACTCTCTTTATAGATTTAAGTTATGTTCATGAATCCTTATTACATTACCAAGTATAAAATGAGATTTCCTTTAGTTTTAACAATCAATGATGAAATATGCAAGAAATTTATAGAATCTTCTATATGTATTCGAGGTTCTTAATAAATAGAGAATCATCTATATCTGTTTAGAGATTCTTGGTCAATGGTATCCTTCAAAACATTTATATAAAAGTCTCTTGGTCATTATGATGACCAGGCTGGTTTTAAAGCCACTCAGTGGGGCACTTGAAGTTTATCGTCATTCAGAAGGACAGAGATTATTTCAAAGTTGGGATCGAACCCATGGATGGGCTACCTACGTATCCTTTGTTTTGGAAAAGGAATCAGAACCCGCGTAGTTCGAGTAATGGAGTATGATGTTTATGATTGATGGCTCAAAGATGAATGTCATAATTACTTTTACACTCTAAGCTCACGTGAGTCATGCTCGGTGTGAGAAACAAGAGTTATTGGTAAAAATTAGACA
Organism: Viscum album; assembly: GCA_963277665.1. Taxonomy (NCBI): domain Eukaryota; kingdom Viridiplantae; phylum Streptophyta; class Magnoliopsida; order Santalales; family Viscaceae; genus Viscum; species Viscum album. Next base: position 1,357,626,815 of record OY728162.1, on the reverse strand, counting down.
ATTGTGCCATGAAATATGCAATCATAAGAATTTGTTTGGGGATTATGTATGTATGACTGCCCAGATAGATGAAGGTTTAGGATTTACTTTTAGGGAGAAAATCCATGAACAGGGTCCATAAAGTTATATGTGCTTCATGGAGATTTGAATACTCTAATCTTGGGGCTTACTCCTAAGGAGGATGCCCAAGTTAGGAGGGGATTTATGATTGGGTTTTACTCCTGAAAAGGAAACCCAAGTCAAGGGTAAATTAGGACTGGTTAAGAGAAATTTAAGGGGACTTGGGGCTTACTCCTAAAAAGGAAGCCCAAGATTATGACTGGGACTTACTCCTAAAAAAGGATGCCTAGGTTAGGGGACTTGGGGCTTACTCCTGAAAAGGAAGCCCAAGATTATGATTGAGTCTTATTCCTGAAAAGGAGACCCAGGTTAGGGATTAAGGTTTGGGTCTTACTCCTGAGGAGGATGCCCACCGTGGGAAACTTTAAGAATTTGGGGCTTACTCCTGAGGAAGATGCCCAGATTAAAGGACTTATAACTGGGGATTATTTCTGAAAAGGAGACCCAGTTTAAGGATTCTCTCATCTTAAAGGATGAGGTTGAATGAATGAACTCTCAATCTTTGGTGACCTAAGGATATTAAAATCACTAGGTTTTGAGGGATATTCCACAGAATTCCTTTCAGATAAGGAAGTCAAATCAATAAATCTTTCCATAAATGGCTTTGAAGAGTGTCTTGAAGACTGAATCTTGAAAAGGAAAGGAGAAATGGCTTAAGAGGGGTAAAATGGGCAAGATGGGCACCCAAAACGCTAGGGGCGCGCAAGTCATGAAAGTCGCGCAAGTCTTCCGTGGGCGCGTATGTATTGGTCGCATAGGTATACCTGCGCGACACATGGTGTACTTGCGCGATTTTCAACCAGCATTGAAATACTTGAGCGACTCTTTTTTTAAACCCTTTAGAATCCTTTTGAGGTTCTTCCAGAAAAGGAACGCGCAAGTTATATTGAAGGAAATAAGTCGGCGCGCAAGTGTTTGATATGTTTCAACACTTAGGCCTTCCTTCTTCTCTTTAGATCTTCCGTTCTAGGCACGAAATTACCTTAGAAGTGTTCCGGAAGCTTTGAGAAGAGACTTGGGCGTCGGGAGCTTCAATCCGAGTTTCTGTAAAAAGATCCTCCCGAATGGGGGGCCCACAGGGTCTATTTATAGGCAAAAGAAGACCTCGGGCGGTTACCAGGTGGTTACCACTTAGGTCGCGCAAGTCACCTGCGCGACCATGGGTGTCGCGCAGGTGTACTTGCGCGACAGTGATAAAACTTGCGCGGTGCAGTTGCTGTCGATCCTTTGTTCATGCCTTTGTCGATTTTTGATGTTTTCTTCAAAGGTAGAATCACTTTGAGCTCAGATATTCCCTTTTCTGATCTTTAGATTCTGTGACGAAAGGAGCGTCAACAAAAGTCCCCCCTCAGAGTTGGATCAGGAGAGAAATGAGGATTTGACTCTGAGGAAATCGAATCCCTCCAAAGGAAAAGGGAGGCGCGCAAGTCTGCAGTGCACAGAGGGTGGCGCGCAAGTTTGCATCGCGCATGCCTTAAGCGCTCTGGGTACGGCGCGCAGATAGGCTTCCTGGCCTATAAATACACGGCTTCACCTCCGTACAAGTATCCAGATTTCCGGACTTCATACCTTCTCGAGCTCTCGCCGCGCAGGTCACCTAAGCCGCGCAAGTCTCTTTTCCATTGTTCCCTCGCTGTCGCGCTCCTGTAAAGGTATTCGTACTTGCGCGGTTTATACTTGCGCGTCAAAAACTAGTGTGGCACACGAAATACTTGTGCGCCATTGTTTTTATTTTCTCAACTTAATGCCTTGGCCAATTTTTCCGAATTCTTTCACAAATTTTATGAAAAATAATCCCATTTAAGAGTTAAATTTGTTCAAATTTTTGTGCAGATTCAATGGCTCCTAAGGGAATTGGAACGGCTGATGAACTGGCTAGCAAGCGGATTGATGACATGATGAACATTATTGGCCATGATTACTATGATATCTGTGACAGCACTTTCCTAGATTTGGATAAGAACTTGAAGAAATATCATCTTAATTTCCCACAGAGCATCTACCTGTCTCCGTGTGGTCATGGTCATCTGCAAGGAGTCAATGTTCCAAATGCAAACAATTATACACCTGAGATGCAGCTGCACTGCTACTTCTCTATTTTGGTTATGCTGTGCATTAAGAGTAACAACAATGGTGTGAACTTTCAAATTCTTCCTCCATGTCATTTCCTTGCAGATATGAAAATGGCAAACCCATGGGCTGAAATGTTTTCCACTAATGGTTGGTGGAGAGAAGACAAACATGGTATTAGAGCAATATCTGAAAATAGTACTCTCTCCAAATGGCTCTTTACTTCCAATGCTCTATTCTCAAATCCATGTATCCATCTTCCAAGTCTCTTGGACAGAAACAGAGTCACTGTTTGATCAGCAGAAAATTTTCTCAAACCACACTCAAGAACATCCTTTTACAATCGTTCCAAGAAGAGCTGGTATCACTGCATCTCTTATTATATCCAGTTGAATGAATGAATTCCAGGTGGTTGCTAATGAAGCTCGGGATGACGTAAATCAAATGAAGTGTTATGTTGAAAGCCTCTTGTAATTCTCGAAAAAGAGAAGAGACTCCAGTCTGTGGATGTCCTTCTAACTCTTGTGTATCAATGAAAAACACTTTTGTCTTCAATAATTTGTACCTGCATTCTTTTCACTACCTGCTTCAAATTTACTTAAGCCAATGGGCCCAGTATGTATAGTTTTATTTTTTACTAGGATTATTACAAATAATCCTACAAACTTTTAATCTCTTAATTGCTCAATATTACCTAAATCATACAAAAAATGTATATTTAGTGAGCTGGAACTTGACTTTTATTCAGAGTTCCTTTGTCTTTTGTGGGCAGTTTAAAGTCATGCATGCCAGACATAAAGGGGCTAATGTTTAAGGTCGAAATATCTTTGACCAAAAAAATGGATTAAAATTTATTCAATTCCTTGACAATTTATCTGAAAACAAATTACCAAACTCAAGTATGAGAGAAAATATGTAAACTATGGCTTAAGAATATTTGAATCTGAGGAATGATATGAAAAAGAGCTAAAAGGCATTAGAAGAAGTAGTTTCCAAGAATGAAGTTACTATTATTTAACAAAACCCGTTAGGGGGTTGAAATATGCAGGGCCACCTATGGGCATTGGCTGCATGGTTAAATAAATAGTATCTTTCGGTTGACAAGTCTGTTATGTGGACTGTTTATGCAAGGCCACCTATGGGCACGTGCTGTATAGTCAGGCGAAAGAACTCTTAGAAATTTACTTTCCTAGTGCTAAAAGCTAGTGAAAGTTTATGGAGATTCAAATTTTCTAAAGTATAGAGTTTGTTGTATGGAAAGAGGTACTTGAATATGGAGAAGATATTTCCGAACAAGAATATCGAAGAACTGGATGAATATCACTCCTACGAAGGTCTGGCCCAAACGTAGGGAAGAAGAATAAACCATAGACTTGAATACTTTCAGATCATGAAAAAGGATATGGGACAAATATGTTAAGGATGGCTATTTTTTGCGGATCCCTACATACTGTCGTTTAAGACAAATAAGGAAAAAAGAGGTATTCTTCCCAAGAATGAAGTTACCATTATTTAAAAAACCCGTTAGGGGGTTGAAATATGCAGGGCCACCTAAGGGCATTGGCTGCATGGTCAAATAAATAGTATCTTTTGGCTGACAAGTCTGTTATGTGGACTGTTTTTGCAAGGCCACCTATGGGCACGTGCTGCATAGTCAGGCAAAAGAACTCTCAGAAGTTTTACATTTTTGTGATTAGAAGTCATTAAAAGGGTTATGAAGATATGAAAATATTTAAGGTTAGGATTATAACACATAAATATGGGTATTGTCCAATGTATATAGAGATACATAGGTCAATGAAAAACCATAATCATGTTGTGGCTGGGTCCTGAATTGAAATTTGGACTTCACTACATATCTCATAAGAATGAGAATCAAGCCATACGTAGTTCTTGAAATGCAGTTTAATGTCGTGCAGGACGAAAGTATGAGAAATCTTAGTTTAGGGTCATAGAATTCGGACAATAATAATGAATACACAGTGTGTGTTTTCATGAGGAATTTTCAGCCAAGGGACTGAAAGTGAAATTTGGGGTTAGGCCCAAAAGACTTGGGACTGGATTCGAGGGATACTCGAAAGTTCCTACGTATCCCATAAGGATGGGAATCAAGTCCACGTAGTTCTAGAAATTCCCTTTGTACAAATTTGGTTCGTACATGTGAAGGGTGAAAAGGGGACTTTAGTGCAATGATGGTTTAACCTAAGATAAAAAGTTTAGGCATTACCATGTATGCATGTAGTCTTTTGAAAATGAAAACCATGATTGAAAAATCAATGTCAATAATAGTTCTCTCTCAAGTGAGGAAATCAAAGAATATTGTAGTTTATTGTCGTACTGGACAAAAGTGTTGTATAGTTTAACGTCATATAACAAGGATGAAATTGAATCAATGTAAAGATATTGATTCCAGGGGCGGTTTCACGAATCAACATCATATGAGATGGTGGTGAACCGATGTGAAGAGATTGTTTTTGGGCTTGAACCTTGGGAGGCTGCCTACATACCCAGCCTGGAGGGCAAGGATCAATGTCCTTGTAGTTCAATTAAAGAATGAATTAATGATCAAGTTGTTCTTGTGGACAATGATCTAACAAAAAATATTTTTGGGACTTACACATGGTTAGTGGCCCAAAGGGAGTGTTATGGTTGATGTTCGCTCTAAGCTCACGTGAGTCATACTCGGTGTGAGAAACAAGAGGTAATAACAACCTTAACAATGTACAGTTTAATGTCATGTAGGACATAAAAAATGGACTATGCAGTTTAAAGTCTTGAAGTTAGGACTATTGGTGCTGCACACTTTAGTGTCATGTAGCAGGGACAAAATACAGTTTAAATGTCATGTAGGACCTATCAAGGATTTTCTGTACAGTTTAGCATCATGTAGTTAGGACGATGGGGATAAAATAGTTTAACGTCATATTGGACGAAAGGGGGACTGTGCAGTTTAATGTCATGCCGTAAGGACAAAATAACACACCATTTATGTCATGTTGGACGAAAGTGCGAATAGTTTAAGGTCATATGCATGGACCGTGGATGGTGCAGTTTAATGTCATGCTGGACCTTTGATGATTATATAGTTTAACGTCTTTCCGGACGTGAGGGACTTTTATACAGTTCAGCGTCATGTAGTTAGGACGTCACAGTTTAACGTCTTGCTGGACATAAGGGATTTGCAAATAGTTTATGGTCATATACATGGAACAGGGATGATGCAGTTTAAGGTCATGTTGGACGGTTTACGGAACTTTTTCACAGTTTAATGTCATGTGGGATGAAGTTTCAGTTTAAAGTCATACTGGACCATTGTTGTACAGTTTAAAGTCGTGTAGCTAGGACTATGGTGAACCAATATGAGAATATCAGTTCTGGGGACTTTTTACAGTTTATCGTCATGCTAGACGATGAAAGTGCCACACAGTTTAATGTCATGTTGCTAGGACACAATATAGTTTAATGTCATCTCGGACAAAATATAGTTTAATGTCATCTCGGACATAATAGTAACCAATGTGACAGTTTAACGTCATGTTGGACGATAAGGGAACTAACACAGTTTAACGTCATGCTGGACGATGAAAGTGCCACACAGTTTAATGTCATGTTGCTAGGAAAAAATATAGTTTAATGTCATCTCGGACAAATAAGGAACTTATGTACAGTTTAATGTCATGTAGATAGGACATAATATAGTTTAATGTCATCTCGGACATTATACAGTTTAGTGTCATGTAGGACATTATACAGTTTAGTGTCATGTAGGACATTATACAGTTTAGTGTCATGTAGGACATAATATAGTTTAATGTCATCTCGGACATTATACAGTTTAGTGTCATGTAGGACATTATACAGTTTAGTGTCATGTAGGACATTATACAGTTTAGTGTCATGTAGGACATAATATAGTTTAATGTCATCTCAGACATTATACAGTTTAGTGTCATGTAGGAAATTATACAGTTTAGGGTCATGTAGGACATAATAGAGTTTAATGTCATCTCGGACATTATACAGTTTAGTGTCATGTAGGACATTATACAGTTTAGTGTCATGTAGGACATTATACAGTTTAGTGTCATGTAGGACATTATACAGTTTAGTGTCATGTAGGACATAATATAGTTAATGTCATCTCGGACATTATACAGTTTAGTGTCATGTAGGACATTATACAGTTTAGTGTCATGTAGGACATTATACAGTTTAGTGTCATGTAGGACATAATATAGTTTAATGTCATCTCGGACATAATATAGTTTAGTGTCATCTCGGACATAATATAGTTTAATGTCGTCTTGGACATTATACAGTTTAGTGTCATGTAGGACATAATATCATGAACCAATGTGATTGTTTTGGATCTGGGAACAATATTTTGTGTTTATACAAAATACTTCTTCAGAAATCTGGCATTAGTTAAAGTCGTGATGTGTTCTCCATCCATTGAGATTAGAGAATACGCTCCATTGGAGTAGACCTTATGTATTGAATAAGGTCCTTCCCATTTTGGTTCAATCTTGGGAGGCTTCTTTCCTGGTATCATTGGGGCTCTGAGAACCAATACCAATTCTCCCTGAATGAATGAATGAAGATGAACTTTTTTGTTAAAAGCTCGTGCTATTCGATTCTGATAGATTTCCAAGTGGTGCAAAGTGCACAATCTTTTCTCATATAACTGTTCCAATTCATTCAACCGCTTTTGGGATTGCTCATCTGTAGATAACTCATCACAAATGGCTATTCTGAGTGAAGGCAATTGAACTTCAATTGGCAAGACTGCTTCTGTTCCATATACTAATGAATATGGAGTTGACCGCGTTGCATTGCGAGTGGTAGTCCAATAAGCCCATAAAGCATGAAAGAGTTTATCAGGCCGTGACCTCTTATCTTTATCCACCATCTTTTGCAGTATATTTGAAAGAGTCTTGTTGAAGGCTTCTATCTGGCCATTAGGCACCGCATGATATCGAGATGAATGGAAGGACTTAATGTTGTATTCTTGATACAATTTCTTTACCTCAAAAGAACAGAAGTTGGTGCCATTATCCGTCAATATGGTATGAGGGACACCAAATCTAGTAATGATGTTAGACTTTATGAAGCTAACAATGCATTTAGAACTGACTTCTTTGAGAGGTACTGGCTCTGCCCATTTGGAAAAGAAATCAGTAGCAGTAAGAATGTACTTAAACTGCTTGGCCGTAGCTGAAGGGTAAGGTCCCACCACATCCACTCCCCATGTGGAAAATGGCCATCAGTATTTAGCTGTATGAAGCAACTCTGGAGGTTTATGAATGAAGTTGGCATATACATGGCATGAATGACACTTCTTTGTGAAATCAACACAATCTTGTATCATTGAGGGCCAAAAGTATCCAAGCCTTCGAATTTGATCAGACAGTCTATGTCCAGACTGGTGGACACCACAGACTCCTTCATGCACTTCTTTTATGACATCCATTGTCTCTTCACCATCAATACATCTGAAGAGAACTCCATCAAAACCATGTTTGTAGAGAATTTTCTCGAGGTGGTTTGGTCTATCATAAAGGGTAAAATTGACCACACGTCGCCAGATTTGTTCTTTCTCGGATCTATCAGGTGTAAGTGTTCCATTTTGAAGGTATTCCCTGATAGGTGACATCCATCCTGTAGTATGACCATACGTTTCAGGAATGGGACTAATTTCATTAATTTCCTCTGTTCTGACTTGAACATAAGGTGAAATTGCATGACGGTGGGCAATACAGATAGTTTTCTCGTCCCGATTTGGATCTGCTAAAGCTGTGGCTATATTAGCCTGTGCATCAGCTTGAGCATTTTGTGATCTTGGGACATAAGAAAATGTTGGTTCTGAAGGGAAGTCCGACATTAATTCTCTGACGTAATCATACAAAGGGATTAATTCTTCTTTTCTGATGGCATAATCCCCATTGACTTGTTTGATTACCAGGTCTGAATCACCTTTCACCTTTAAGTGATTCACTTGTGCTTGAAGCGCTAACTCCAAGCCTATAATGAGAGCTTGGTATTCAGCTTCATTATTGGTACCACCTTCCCACAACAAAAATTAATAAGGTAACACTGCCTTTTCTGGAGAAATGAGCACAATTCCTAAACCAACATTGTTGAATTTAGGATTTTCCATTTTCTTACCTATTGGACTTCTAGAAGCACCATCAAAATACATTTCCCATGTTTGAGGACTCTCTTGAATAGAGAAAACTTCCTCATCAGGGAGCTCGATATCTGAATACATGTCTTCCCCTGAAGGATGTTCAGCCAGGAAATCAGCCAGAGCTTGGCCCTTAATTGCCTTTTGAGACACATACTGGATGTCGAACTGCTGTAGAATAACCACCCACCTTTCCAGACGTCCTGTAAGCATTGGACGACTAAGGATGAATTTGAGCGGATTATTACGAGATATCAATTGGACCACATGATGTTGCAAGTAGTTTCTCAGTTTCTGAACTGCAAAGATTAATGCTAGGAATCACTTTTCAATACTTGAATACCGGGTTTCTGCTTCAAGCATAGTTCTACTGAGATAGTAGAGACTATTTTCATTCCCAGCATCATTCTTTTGAGCGAGAAAGGCACCCAATGATCTCTCTAAAGATGTCACATAGAGGATAATAGGTCTAACCTCAACAGGTGGCATGAGTACTGGTGGACTTAAGAGGTATTTCTTGAGAACATCAAATGCTTCTTGACATTCTTCAGTCCATTGGTAAGTGACTCCTTTCTTCAATAATTTCGTAAAGGGTAAACTTTTTCCTGCCAAGTTGGCGATGAAATGCCGAATATAGGCTAAGTGTCCTTGAAGTCCTCTTAATTCTTTCAAATTCTGAGGAGGTGACATACCAAGGATTGATTTGGTCTTCTCAGGATCGACTTCAATAACACGATGGCGTACAACAAAGCCGAGGAATTTTCCTGAGGTTACCCCAAAAGAACATTTTAAGGGGTTCATCTTCAAACTATGTTGTCGAAGCTTGTGGAATGTGACTTCCAAATCAGCCAAGTGATTAGAAAGTTGATTGGATTTAACCACCAAATCATCTACATAGCATTCAACAAACTTCCCTAAAAGGGGTTTGAAGATACGATGCATGGCGCGTTGATATGTTGCACCTGCATTCTTTAAACCAAAGGGCATCACCCGGTAACAAACCACACCTTGAGGAGCTCTGAAGGCTATATATTCCTCATCTTCTGGGGCCATTCGGATTTGATTATATCCAGAATATCCATCCACGAAAGAAAGTACTTCATAGCCAGCCGTCGCATCAATTAAGAGTTCTGTAATCGGAACAGGGAAATCATCTTTAGGACAATACCAATTAAGATCTCTGAAATCGATGCAAACCCTAATTTGTCCGTTCTTCTTCTTTACAGGGAAAATATTAGCCAACCACTTGGGATATTGAACTTCTCTGAAGAAGTTAGCTTTGATAAACTTATTTACTTCAGCCTCAATTTTGGAAGCATAGTTTGGGTGTGTTCTTCTCGCGGAATGCTTGAATCCTCGATGTTCTTTTGGAAAACCCAAATGATGGGTGGCAACATCAGGATCAAGGCCAGGAATCTCTGTATAATTCCAAGCAAAAATATCTTTATTTTTCTTTAGAAAAGAAATATACATCTCCTGCTCTTCAAGGGTCATGGCCGCACTAATTAAATTGGGGCGTGGATCTTTCTCTATACCCAGATTTACTTCTCTGAGTTCATCCACAGTGGTAGAGATACCCTCTTCAAATGCTGGAGGAGCATCTCTAAGATCTTCCTCTTCCTATTCATCATGTGTTATTTCTTCCGTTTCTACTTGCAAAGTAGATGAAAAAACGAAATTCTCATGATCATAAGAGATGTCAAAATTTTCACATTTTGAAGAAGAAGCTTCCATTTCCGACCCTATTGATGATAAAGGGTCTTCTTTGGGAGATAAAGAGGAGATGATGGATTGAGAATCGACATCATTATTCACCTCTGGTGTTGCTATAACTTCTTCTGGATTGATTAGCGAAGTATAGACTTGTTGGATTTCAGTAGACGAAATGAAAACGTCACCACTTATGCTTTCATCACTGCTTGGTAAGTTACCAATTTCTCCCATGTTGTCTGGCTCGATTTCCGTAATTGACATTATGGATCTTTCCATAATAGTATTTTGATTTGGGCCTATTTTTTCAATTTGACTGATAGGTAACACATAATCTGTACTCACATGTGAAAATTGATTTATTGGAATTTTTTCCAAACCATATGGAGCATTAACTTTGGTAATTTCCTTCATTGTAGATTTTTCTCTTTCCTTCATGTGATAAAATTCCGCCTCAATGTATTGAGACTCACATGTCTTGAACGGGGCCTTATCACCATACAATGTTCCAACTTGACCATCGCAACAGTATTTGAGACATTGATGGTATGATGACGGAATAGCTGCATGCTGATGTAGCCAGGGTCTTCCAGGCAAGATATTGAAAGCTGAGTCTTGATCAACAATCATGAAATCCGAATTGGAAACAAGATCTCCAAACTGAGTTCTGAGTGTAACTTCTCCCAGTGGTTCTTGTTCATGTTTATCATATCCTTGTAACATCATGGTAGAAGGAGATAAATCAGATTCCGTGAGGCCCAATCGACGAAGTGTACGAATGGGCATGAGATTGACTCCTGAACCATTGTCAATGAAAGCTCTTAGAACATCTATACCATTGACTTTGCCAGATAAGTACAAAGGTTTTATGTTCCCATGCACAACATCATATTCATCTTTATCATTAAAAGATATCACTGCAAGGCATTCTGCAGGATTATTCACTATGTGATAGATTTCAGCTGCAGCAATTTCAGCTTCAAACTCCTGAGGACTTGACAAAGCTTCGATGAGTGCTTCCCGAAGATCTTTTGACAGATTCAAAGCATCCAAAATTGATAACTTGGATGGTACTTGGGCCAAGTGTTTCAATATATCATACTTTTGATCTAGAGGTCTGCGTTTCCCAATAGGAATATGCGGTTTAGCAGTTACCTTGGAAGCAGATGCTTTGGAAGCTGATGCATCTTGTATTGAAGTTGGAAACATCCTTGGTTTTGGAAGATTAGACTGATTAGATCCATTTACTTGCTGAGATAAAGAAGATGGAACCTTTAATCGGTCTTCCAAAATAACTGTGCCAAAATTGAGTTGGCCATTGGTAGAAGAACTTGCTTGTTCTTTTTGAGCTCGCTGAAGGGCTCTACCACGAGTTTTTGCTGCATATACAGTGCTAGCAGGGGTAAAATTAGAGTAGTGGCTTTGGAAAGATCCACGTCTTCCCCTATATCCTGAACCTCTAGAACCTCTTCGGATTCCCTTATTTGATACAGGGAATTCAGGCTCATCAAGACTGGAATATGAATCTGTTAATTGAATCATATTAACAGAACCAAAGATTAACTCTTCGCCTGATAAAGACTCTGCCTGGTTAGCCAGTTTAGGCTATGCCGTTTGCTGGGATGGTGCCCGTGGCTCTGAAGTAGATGGCATGAAATATGCCAGAGTCAAAGACAATTTAGGCTTTGATACATACTCATCTTATCCTGATTCCTCTTTCTTCTTTGAATTGCGCTGCCCTTTTGAGGATTTGTCTTTTGATGGAGGCTTTACTACAGCTTTTGTAGGAGACACAATTGGCTTCTTCATTTGTGTTCGTAAAATGGAATGGGTCCGATTGATTGTCTTTCTGACCATCCAATCATCATATTTTTTCGCAGTTTTGATTTTGACTTCCTGCCACTCTCCTCCTTCCTCTGGATCTGTAGCGGTAATACACGCTACATGAGCTGAAGAACCCTTCAATTTGACTTGTCCCAAGTCGACCATTTTTTGCAGGAGGTCTTTAAAGACAAAACACTCCTGGATGGGATGCCCCATCATTTGATGAAAGGGACAATAATTGGGACGGTCTTCATCTCCTTTCATTATTTGGCCTCTTGGGCACTGGTAATTGAACCAAATTATTTTCCAGAGCTAAAATGAAGTAACCAGGAACTTGCTCACTTCGAAAAGAGTATGTTTTACTCTTCATATCCTCAAATTGTATTCGTCGTTGATCTCTTTGATCATTTGGACGAAACGGCCTTTGTTGTTGGCGTTCAGGAGGTGGAGTCCTTCGAGAAGATGAAGGTTTTGAAGTAGATATAGGTACAGGTGCTTGTTTAAGCATAACTGTAGGAGTTTCTGCTTTACCCATTCTTCTTCCTGGAGCTGATGGAATTAAACGAGATTTAACCTTAGCATGTATAAGGGAATCTTCAATCTGCTGAGCGATTGAAGTAAGGTCTCGAAACCCTCCTGTGTATTTCACAGGGATCAATGGCGTGCGTAATTCGTCACGCAAATTTGCCACACAGATTGGCAACAATTCCTCCTGAGGGAGTTCTAAACTCAGGGAATACGTTAATCCCTTCCAACGAGCAATGAAATCAGAGACTCTTTCATTTTCCCTTTGCTTGCAGTTTGTAAGATCGACAACTGTCGTTTTTGGCAATGTTGAGCTAAACTGAAGAAGAAATTTTTGACAAAGATCCTCCCATATGATGACTGACCGGGATTGCAAGCTTGTATACCAGACAAAAGCTGGTCCTTGCAAGGTTCGCATGAAGCATCTAAGTTTCATTGCTTCTTGCTTCTCTGGAGTTCCCATCATAGGATCACAACAAGACACGTAATGCGTCAAATGTTGTTTAGGGTCGCCTGATCCATTGAAAGTAGGGAAAACAGGGTTTCCAAAACTGGATGGAGGAGAAATTGAATCTACCCATTCAGGGTAAACTTTCTTTTCAGGTTGAACTTGCGCCTGTTTCCCTTCCATAGTTTCTAACTGGGCTGTTAATGACTCAATAGTAGTTATTAACTTTTGAGAAATGTCAGGTTGAACTTGGTTTTGGGTAGGTGCAATGAATGGAGCTTGGACAGACGTGGTGGTTGGTGCTGCAACTGATGGTAGTGCTGCCAACTGTTGTTGCGTTTGACCCGTAGGATTAGACCTTTGTGGGTGTACTGATAAAGGAGGATATTCTTGATCCATATCAGTAGTTACAACAAATTCCTTCGGCTTTCGGACTTCAGCATTCTTAAGAAGAAGACTACTCTGAAGTAGTTCTGCATTCAACCCTCTTAATTCTTTCATTTTCTTCCTCCTGTTGTGCAAGCCTTTGCTCTAATTAGAGCGATTGACCTCCTTCAGAGGAAGGGTGAGAAGTAACCTGATTCTTTCCTTTCCCCTTATTGGATCCTTTTTGGAGAAGGGGAAGTGGGTTACTTGAAGGAATACCCAGATTTTGGGTAAGCCTTTGATTACGTGTGTTCACACCTTCTTCATTTAGGTCTGTGTGCGCAACTTCTTGAGCAGGAACCTCTTCGTCCGATCCCTCTGATTGAGCCTCATCTGGTGAATCAGCAGCAACGACATTGATGACATTAATGGATGCATATTGCATAGAATCTTTTCTATCAGCATTTCTGTGATATTGTCTTCTTCTATGTCCATGATGAGACATGGAATTCCGTTGACTTGATCCCTCAGGAACTTCTTGGAGAACCGTCACTTGGAGAGAATCTCCTGATAGCTTGGCTCTTCGTTCCTCTTGAGGCTTATTCCCTAATCTAGAGAATACTGACTTTCTCTGAGGGACGGATTGAGGATTTGAAAAAGTCCCCAGTCCGGTGGACTGGGGATGTTCCTACTGCTTCCGCTCAACTCCTCGAATCCCATTTGTTGACTCTGAGGGTTGGGTTAGAGAAGTCCCCAGTCTGACAAGCTGGGGTGTCTCTTGACATGCTATGTCTGAGATCTTCTTAAAATCTCTCTTGATCTTGCGAATCTTAGTTTGGAAATTAGCTAGATGCATTAACCTGTATCCACTTTTATCACCTGGTTCAACAGATCGTTGGATGATTTTCGAAACTTCTATCATTTTATGACGTGTTTGCTCCAGACGAGAGGCTTGTGCAATATTCCTGCCTGGTTGATGTAGGAGCAATTCAACAACTTGTTCTCTATATACATGATTTTTAGAGGAACTAGTTGAAGCCTGTTCTTGAGAAAGCTTTTTATTATGAACAAAGCCCATTGACTGTGGCCGGCCATGGGCAATAACATTGCATGAGACCATTTTCTGTGGGCTTTGCTGACCGGAAAGCACTGTGAAATGTAGTGCTCTGTGAACACCCCATCCTCTGATATGAACATCAGATGGAGCATTGGCAATTAACTGACGCAATTTTCTTAGTGCACCAAGGCATGAACGTTGAAGGGTTCTCTGTTGCTTTTCAGCCTTCGGATACCGAGAGACTGATAGAGATGCCAAATCAATCTGACATTGTAGCCCTTCTATTATCTTAAGATGATTTTCATATTCATCGTAAGATAATACCTTCTTCTTTAATTGAAAAAGAGTTTTCCATATGTTGAGATGAAGATCATGGATTCCATCATCCGTCAACATCTTTGGAATGTCGTACTGGGAGTCAGCCAAAGGCCAAAACATGACTGGTACTTCACCTTTTGCCAGTTTTTGCATCATGTTCAGCATTTCCTCTTTATCATTAAATGAAGATTCTTCTGCCTGTTTGGACCAGAGTTGGTGTTTCCTTGTTGCTTCATCGGATTCAACAAGATTGGTAGAGAAATCACTATTCATGCTGGAAGATGAATGACCCAGGGATGGTTCGGAGAATAACCTGAACCCCAGGCTATCTTCTGATGGAGAAAGAGTTTCACTTGCCGATAGTAAAGCATCAGACATGACTGGTTTTACGTTTGCAAGTGCCTCGATATAGGAGGGCTTTCTCGTCACTACATTGCCTTCTGAAGAATTTTCGAGACAACGTGAATCACTACTGCGGAGAGGAATTTCGCAGAGAAGTTCATCATCATGAGGAGGACCGTCATGATGGGTTACAACAAAAGATGAAATCTCTTGCTCCTTGGTCTTCTGACCACACAGAGGTTTCCTATGGCTCTCATCTAAAGAAGAAACTTCAAGATTGACCGAACTTTCATGAAGCAAGTCTTCATGAGGAAGTTTCTGTTGAAGACCTTCAGAATTAATGTTCCCGTTATTGGGAACTGAGGGAGTAGAATCTTGAATTCCGACAGATAAATGTCTGAGGGATTCAAGAACTCCAGCATCGAGCAAGGCTTGGTTACAGATTGGCCTTTGATCTCCTGACTGTGCTGGGCGGATCTTTTTATTAGATGCCTTTTTACTCACTTTAGAAACCACTTGATGACGAAAGTGATTGCTCTGAGCAGGTGTATGTACCTGATCAGGATAGATGGTCAGGTTAGGCTGCCGATATCCACTCAAATCAGGTGTATGTGCCTGACTTGGTTGTCTGTATGATATGGGGGAGTATGCCCCATAACCCTCTTGGACTGGAACAGATGTGTGTGTCTGTTTCGGAGTGAATCGTTGATGTGTCACTCCATTGCTAGGGATAGATTTATGTGTCTGTCCCTAAGATGATGCTGAAGCTGTTATGATATCCTGGCAAGCATCAAGAATATGAGCAGGAATTTGCTTATGCTCTTTTACCATTGACAAAATATGTTTGGTGACTTCAGCCGCCGGAACGGGGATATAAGTCCATTCCGGGCTTGGAGTATGTGTATGTGCCTGCTCCTGTCCTCCTTTTCCTGTCAGTGAATCCTGACAGTACTCAAGTGTGGAGGCAGAGAGTTGAGTCTGCCACCTGTTTGTCATCGGGGCTTTCCGACTGACTTCTCCGTGTGCTACCAAGCGAGACTGTTCGTAGACTTTATTAGTATTAGCAGGTGTCTGTGCCTGCTGATTACACTTCGCCAAACGCGGTTGATGAGATCCATCATATGTAGTCAGACGAGCCTGCTGACTAACTGGTGATGTATAAGTAGGTGTATGTTCCTGCCTATGGTACTCCGCCGGAATTGCCTGGCGGGATTGACGTGATGCTGCCAGACGAGTCTGCTGGACAGCGGAATTAAAACGGACATGTGTGTATTCCTGCTCGTTGTTTGCCACCAAGATAGGTTGGTGGACTTCTCCGGAGATGGCAGGGATGACAACCTGCCTATTGTTAACTGGATTCCGTCTCTGGCGGTTCATCTTGCCTGCTCGGGTTCGAGGAACCAGAGCTGAATTCCTAGATTCGGTACCCTCATCATGTTGAGGGTGCACTACCCCACGAGTCTGGCGGCGATTGTTGATGGGAGCCCTCAGGAAGGACTCCTGTCTTTTTGAACTAAGGCCCTGAGGGACCTGCTCATTCACTTCCTCAGAGTAAGGGAGTGAATGGAAATTGCGTTCCGGGGATAACGACCCGAAACGGTTGGAGACGGTAGTCAGCACCGCCTGCTTCTTGATTCCTGGACGCCGTTGTCTGGACGACCAGGTAGAGTTGTTAACCTGGAGGGCTTGACGAGCAGCCTCCAGAGTTGGGATAGTACCGTTGCGACGGTACTCCTTAACCAGTGCATTAGAAACCCAGCGTTGAAGATGCTAAGTTGGTGATGTCATCCTCAGAGCGGATGAAGTTCCAGCAGGAGTAGCAACATTGGTTTTCACAGCAGCAGACCTCACAGTAGAGGTGTTCACAGTAGCAGTATTCACAGGGGTGAATTTAAGGAAAGCCATTTTGCAGAAGATCTTGAGAGAAAAAAAAGGGTGCCTGTTCCATATAACAGACGTAATCAAGATGAATCCGGCCGCTACATCTTTTGGATGAGCACATGTAAATGATTTATTTTTTTGGCCCAAGGGGCCTAACAAATAAGAAAACATCATTTTAACTTGGTTAAGGATTCACGTCGGGTTCACCATTTTTTGTTTTGCACGGAATCCGGGGATGACCTCCTGGACGGGAGATTCAAACATTCCGATTGGTTTCTAACGGGTTTGTTCGCAGAACCGGAAACATCAAATGATTCCACATCCATTTGGACCTACTTTCCAAAGTTAGGCACTCATTAGCTTGTGGACTTATGAGGCTTAGGAATTTGCATTGGTCGAGAGGATGGGAGGTCGGACTCATCACACCTTTTTGAGGGGAATTATACTCTACTCCGGGACTCTCTTTATAGATTTAAGTTATGTTCGTGAATCCTTATTACATTACCAAGTATAAAATGAGCTTTCCTTTAGTTTTAACAATCAATGATTAAATATGAAAGAAATTTAGAGAATCTTTTATATGTATTCGAGGTTCTTCATCAATAGATAATCATCTATATCTGTTTAGAGATTCTTGGTCAATGGTATCCTTCAAAACATTTATATAAAAGTCTCTTGGTCATTATGATGACCAGGTTGGTTTTAAAGCCACTCAGTGGGGCACTTGATGTTTATTGTCATTCAGAAGGACAGAGATTATTTCAAAGTTGGGATCGAACCCATGGATGCGCTACCTACGTATCCTTTGTTTTGGAAAAGGAATCAGAACCCACATAGTTCGAGTAATGGAGTATGATGTTTATGATTGATTGCTCAAAGATGAATGTCATAATTACTTTTACACTCTAAGCTCACATGAGTCATGCTCGGTGTGAGAAACAAGAGGTATTGGTAAAAATTAGACAATTGTGCCATGAAAGATGCAATCATAAGAATTTGTTTGGGGCTTATGTATGTATGACTGCCCAGATAGATGAAGGTTTAGGATTTACTTTTAGGGAGAAAATCCATGAACTGGGTCCATAAAGTTATATGTGCTTCATGGAGATTTGAATACTCTAATCTTGGGGCTTACTCATAAGGAGGATGCCCAAGTTAGGAGGGGATTTATGACTGGGTTTTACTCCTGAAAAGGAAACCCAAGTCAAGGGTAAATTAGGACTGGTTAAGAGAAATTTAAGGGGACTTGGGGCTTACTCCTAAAAAGGAAGACCAAGATTATGACTGGGACATACTCCTAAAAAAAGAGGTCGAGGTTAGGGGACTTGGGGCTTACTCCTGAAAAGGAAGCCCAAGATTATGACTGAGTCTTATTCCTGAAAAGGAGACCCAGGTTAGGGATTAAGGTTTGGGGCTTACTCCTGAGGAGGATGCCCACCGTGGGAAACTTTAAGAATTTGGGGCTTACTCCTGAGGAAGATGCCCAGATTAAAGGACCTATAACTGGGGATTATTCCTGAAAAGGAGACCCAGTTTAAGGATTCTCTCATCTTAAAGGATGAGGTTGAATGAATGAACTCTCAATCTTTGGTGACATAAGGATATTAAAATCCCTAGGTTTTGAGAGATATTCCACAGAATTCCTTTCAGATAAGGAAGTCAAATCAAGAAATCATGCCATAAATGGCTTTGAAGAGTGTCTTGAAGACTGAATCTTTAAAAGGAAAGGAGAAATGGCTTAAGAGGGGTAAAATGGGCAAGATGGGCACCCAAAACGATAGGGGCGCGCAAGTCTTGAAAGACGCGCAAGTCTTCCGTGGGCACGCAAGTATTGTTCGCGCAGGTATACCTGCGCGACACATGGTGTACTTGCGCGATTTTCAACCAGCATTGAAATACTTGAGCGACTCTTTTTTAAACCCTTTAAAATCCTCTTGAGGTTCTTCCAGAAAAGGAATGCGCAAGTTATATTAAAGGAAATAAGTCGGCGCGCAAGTGTTTGAGATGTTTCAATACTTAGGCCTTCCTTCTTCTCTTTAGATCTTCCGTTCTAGGAAAGAAATTACCTTAGATGTGTTCCGGAAGCTTTGAGAAGAGACTTGGGCGTCAGGAGCTTCAATCCGAGTTTCTGGAAGAAGATCCTCCCGAATGGGGGGCCCACAGGGTCTATTTATAGGAAAAAGAAGACCCCGGGCGGTTACCAGACGGTTACCACTTAGGTCGCGCAAGTCACCTGCGTGACCAAGGGTGTCGGGCAAGTGTACTTGCGCGACAGTGATAAAACTTGCGCGGTGCAGTTGCTGTCGATCCTTTGTTCATGCCTTTGTCAATTTTTGATGTTTTCTTCAAAGGTTGAATCACTTTGAGCTCAGATATTCCCTTTTCCGATCTTTAGATTCTTTGACGAAAGGAGCGTCAACAACAATATTCACATTTTAAACTAAAATGACACTTGTATATTGAAAACATGCACTTTGAGTTGCACTGACCACTTAGTATGTAAAATTGATGTGAGGTCGATTCCTACATGCCACAAATGAATTATAGATAAGTGTCCTAAAGTTTGAAAATAATATTGTCTCACTTACTTAGTTTTGGCTGTGTGATGCATGTTTTACATTGAAATGACACTTTTATATCCAAAAGACATACATGCAGTCATACCAGTCACACCGTGTGACAGATTAATATGTCGTCAATTCTTATATATCCCAAATGAATTATTGACTATTTTCCTAATGTATCTAGATAATAGAATCTCTTTTACTCAGTTTTGGCTATGTGATATACATTTTAGAGTAAAATGAGTCTTCTGATGTGAAAACACACACTTGGAGTCATACCTGCCACATCATGTGTTGGATTTATTTTTTGAACGATTATTATATGCCACAAACAAATTATGGATCATTTTAATAAAGTTTCAAGACAATACAAGATTTTTTTTACTTGGTTTTGGCTATGTAATGTGATTTTTACATTAAAATAACTCATGAAAACATTCAATTTGAGTCATACTTGACACATTGTTAGTTATATTGAAGTGTGGTCAATTAATACACATCAAAAATGAATTATATATTGTTTTGTTAAGGTCTTAAAACAATAAAATACCATTTCCTCAGTTTTTTCTATGGGACACATGTTTTAAACGAAAATGAAATTTTTATATTGAAGACATGTACATTAAGTCAAACCTGCCACATTATGTGTCAGATCGATGTGTTATCAATTATTAAACAAAATAAATGGATTCTGGATCATTTTACTATATTTTGAAAACAATCTGATCTTATTTTCTGGGATGTGATAATGTGACATATGTTTTAAACTAAAATGCCACTTTTAATATGAAAACATGCACTTTGAGTCATATATGAAACATCATATATTCAATTAATGTGAGATTAATTATCACACACTAAATATGAATTATATATTATTTTCTAAAATTATAATGATAATATGATCTTGTTTTCTCAGATTTCTCTATGTGATGATTTTTTTAAACTAAAATGATACTTTCAATGTGAAAACACGCACTTTGAGTTATATCGGCCACATCATGTATCACATTTAAGTTTGATCAATTCCTATATTAAAAAAATGAATTATGGATCATTTTCCTAATATTTGAAAATAATATGATCTCACCTACATGGTTTTGACAACGTGACACACATTTTAAAGTAAAATGACACTTTTTTATTGAAAAATGAACATTGATTCATACTAGTCACATGGTATGTCAGATTAATGTTTTTCAATTCCTAAACATTAAAAATGAATTATGGATCATTTTCTTATATTTTGAAAACAATATGATCTTGTTTCCTCAGTTTTAACAAAGTCACATGTGTATTAAACTAAATTACCTTTTAGAGATCAACCGGCATCTCAACATTTTCATCATCGAACCCCAGTTCAACTTCCTTATTAGTTAATTACTTATTTCTAATCTGAGAATTGGATCAGGGTATGGGTGAGGAATCTCTATTACTATTTATAATATCGTTCATTTTCATGTATTTAGTTGAATCAAACACGATGGTAAAGTATTTCATCTTGCTTCTTCATTATGGAGGTGGAAGTGATTGTACCAAGTCCCATAATATTTTTTATAAACTCATTAAAATATAGTAAGACACACAATGGAAATTATGATTCTAGATTTATGGATGTACCTTCCCTATTTGTTGGTAATAGTTCTTCAGTTTTTTTAGTAGAAGGATCTTTGACCCATTTCCCTCTCACCATTATCTCAACTTAAGAATTTTATTCTAATCTCTCACAATCATGAGAAACTTCAGACATGTTACAAGATCTTATAGAATCTGTAGAGCATAAACCTCACTGATAATTCTACATGATAAGTATCTCACATATTTATTACTTTTTAGGTTCATCACCAAATCATTCTTCACTTTCTACCAACTCATCCTAAACCCTAAAGGAAGGAAATTAATGAACAATAGATTTTATTTTTAGGAATACAATATCTACGCTTTAAAATAATAATATTTAACATCCCAAATGCATCAATAAGGTTATATCATGTACTATATCGCATACATAATATGAAATCACCTCATATTGATATTGGTAAAAATTCTGATACTATGTAATCTTCCCACTCATCTCTAGACAAATTTACTTATTTTTTTGAGATCATATACTATTACAAATCCAAAAAATACATAGAAAATATAGAAAAATATATGACTATTAGAGTTTTTAAATGGAATTGTAATTACCATTAAAAATTACTTATTTAGGGATTCTAGTTCGTCAATGGTATCTAATATCATTTTTAAATTTTCAAATGAAATATCCACAATCATAGACATTATTTTTTTGGACACTGTATAAAAATTATCTAAAATAACTAAATTGTTTTGAAATATGTTTTCATAGATAAATATTACTGTATATTCCTTAATTTTTTTTCATTTGAATAAATTCACAGGATTTTAGTGTTCAGTCCCAAACCTCATGCCATGATTTAGCCAATATTTATAGATCTCCCTATCATAAGAAAATTATTCTTAAAACAAAAAATAAAATGTGTAATATTAATTTTACCAATAAAATATTGCTTGTAGTGCATTATGAATTCATTATGTACATCATGTGTGGTCTATGTTTTTGAAATTCATGCTTTGGATCCAAAAAATAAACATTTGGGGTATAAATATTTATTTTTATTAGCATCTAGTGCTTCCTAATAAACAAATAAAAAATAAGTAATGAAAAAAAGAATAATATATTTTATATGATTATAGTGTATATTTTTACCCTTGTATTGTAAGCATCAAGAGGATTCTATCATTTATTATTTTCATTTCAAATTTCAATCTTAGATCATATTTTTTCTTATCAATTTATTTTAATTCCAATGATAAATTTTATATAGAAATGATATAGGGATTAATGATCCCAAATATTTCTTCAAATCCTTTTCCTTTTATATAGTATTAATATATATGACTGTAGAAAATATGAATAGTAATTAACTATAGTGAATAAATTAGATCATTTTTTGGACAAAATGATTGTGAAAATGTACCTCATGTATGTATTCAAAACAGAGACTCTTAACCATTCAAAATTTATAATCTCATTTATACTCTTGAGACCAACCACATATGTAATAGAATATCTAAATATTATTCTTTATATTCAATTTAATAAATATTTTTATTATTGAATTTTGTATCCATAGGAACTTTTATTGTTGATATATGTGTTAGTGGAACTACCGGGGTGAAGGTACTCTTAGTAGATCCTTTCGATTTCTTGGATGATCCATTATATTTTCTTGATTCAACCATATGTTTCCCATTCTTTTTTTCCATTTATAATACTATACCTCATTTTAGACCTTTTATCATAAACTGTTAATGGGTTTTCATTGGAAAAAAATATTAATGACATTCCTGATGTATATTTATATGATTAAATATATATTTTATGAAAGTCTCAATAGCATTATCGATTATGGAAATGTTCAGATCATCAACCAAAATAGGAAACTCATATCTTGGCTTTAGACCTACTTTCATCCCCACTCACATGATATTTTTGGAGTTTTTTGTGTAGCATATAACCTAGGATATTTTACACCATACCCCTCACAACAAGGTGTTTTGTGGGTATTGATAAATATAAATCACAAACAATTTCACCATACATAAGTTTAGTAATATAAAGTAATTGGAATTGTTTGACTCATGATTAAGAGAAAGGTTTTTGAAAAAATTTATTACCTTAGGTAATGTAGGTGTTTGAGGGGAGTGGGTAACATCAAATCTCTTAGGGCCATGTGGCTATTTATGTACTACTAATTATTTCAATATTTGTTCTATTTGATCATTTCACATATATTGTTCTGCCAAAATAAGTAGACAATAATATTTTTAAAGAATCTACCTCTGCCTATATTTTTTTCATCATCTTTTATGCATCTCTTTGTGACTTTGTCTTATCAAAAAATGTCTAAGGTCACACTCCAAAACCCAAACCTCTAACACAAAAATATCGTTCATGCCACTTCAAAGTAAGAGAAAGTAGATTTTCTTCAGGTATAATTGATGTCATTTTTATGCCAAAAAAATATAGAAAATATATGAACATAAATAAAAACATTTATATAATAATGTAATAAAAAATAATAAATTACTATAATGAAATAACCACATATTATTATTTATACTAATTATTTATTTTCATCTATTAGTTTTATTTCTTTATTTATACGGGCCTCCATCCATAACACCAAACATGGGATAAAAGTGGATTTGGATTCTGATTCATCGATATGAAAATAAAAAAAGGAACATTTTTTGTTTCGTATCTCAAAAATCTCCTAATTTATATTTAAAATACATAATATTTTCTTCTCAAGTGAAGTGTACCCCATCCTTTCCTTATGGTAAGGGTACATTAAATTTTATGCATATTTATTATTTTTCACACTCCTTGTTTGTTTCATACATTTACAATTTTGAATCAAATTGGGTAAAATAAATAATTTTAAATAAAACATTATCTACTACAATGCACATAAAATGATACCTCATTGAGGAAACTGATGTAATATTTTCATGTTTCCTAGTTTATAATTCATTTATACGTAGCTGGTGGGTGGGGGATTACTTTACCCACAACATCTCTATGATAATTCTTCGTTATAAGTGTCGGTAAGCCTCTATGAGATTTTCTAGAAACCATTAAGAAAAATTTCTTACTGCAATCATCTAATATAAATAAACTCTAAAAGGGATAATTATAATTAAATCAGTGATTCTTTATATAATGTTTCATCAAATTGAAAAAGTATATCATAGGATTACCCTAATTTCTTCCCAAATATTTGTCTCAAATGTAGGCACAATATTGTTCCATGTATCTTTTTTAATTATAACTTCAACCCTCATTGTGACCCAAATGTAACTAATGAACATTGACTTATTAGGGTCAATAGGTTGGCCATGTTGATTTCATCTAAACTAAAATTTTATACCTTTGCTTCTTGCCTTGATAATTTTAGTTAACATGGTGATGCTACACTATTCATGTTATTTTCATAAACATGTAATTGATCCCCTAATAATTCCACAGGTTTAGCATTAATCATGTGTACTTCCTAGATATTGGTAATATTAGCATGTGAGGATGTAATTATGTGTATTATTAGTCAAACATTAAATTTAAATTGCATAAATTCAGTAGATGACACATAATATTATGAGAAAAATACTAATATAATAAAAAAAATTAACCTGGTCATTGAATTAGCTTTTTTATTTAAAAGATGAAGGTATTTTTCTCCTCTACCATGTATCCAAATCCACACCTTGTGTTCCCCTGTAATGTAGAAGACATTATCTATATTGGTACCACTATAAAATGATTTTTATCTCCCAATGAAAGCACCATACCCAATTTTATTTTAATCTGACCCTTTAGTTTTTAATCCACCAACAGAACAATTGAAAAATTGTTGTTTGATGGATTTGAGACACAAAATAACTACAATGATTGTGATTACATTATTAATGGTTCATCCTTTTTCCCTTCCACATTGAAATTCACCTTCAGAAAGCCCAATTCACCAACTTTTTCTAAAATCAAGTTGTCAAACCATTTTCTATAGAATATTAGTGTAAGAAATGATTTATAATCCAACTCATGAATCTATTTGATGATGCTAAAATATGACATATTCACATAAATTTTATTTCTATGCTTGGAACCAGATATGTTCATCACTTCCAACAAAATCATAACTCTACTAATTTTAATCATATGAATTTCATCTTATTCCTTTGTATAAAATGCATAATCATTGATTACAAAACCAGTGTAAGATATTAAATATTCATTTGGTCCCTTTGAAAGCCATTAAAGTAATTAAACAATTAAATTTGGATTTTCAGATACCTCTTTAAAAAATATGATCTCATAACCATGAAATAAACTATTAATTATGGGTATTTGATATCCATCCTCTACCCTTGGTGAATTCAATTGTCTGAGAATTACTATGTGGGATTCAATATATGGAGTAACCTATGAAATATTAATTAAAATGTAAAGGAAACATTGATCTTACTTTGTAATGGTAATTTTAATGACTTATATTCTGAAAACATCTTCACCTAAAAGTTAGTCACCATGATGATATTTTAGGAGACTAATGCTATAAACATCTGATAGGTAATCGGTACATAATTCAACATCTTCTTCAAAAAAACACCACTCTGAAGGACAACTTTCCAGACAAATTTGATTCTTGATGTAACGTTTTAAAACATTCATATACCATTCAATGGGGTACATACATTTTTACTGTATAGGACCACATATTTGAATCTTTATAATCAATTGAACTATCTGGTGGACCATTATATCAGGGAATGATGGTGGAAACAACATATCTGATTCACATAATATGACTACAATTTCTTGATTCATAATTGGAAAAATCATAAAATCTATAACTTTAGTGCATAGTAATTTGAAAAATAATCCAAGTATGGTTACTTTATGTCCTATATATTTATTAGAAATTTTATATAAAGCTACATTCATTAAATCTTGCATCAAAAGATAAAAATCAGTTGATTTTAGACCCTGTAACTTCAAATTAGTCTGTGACATAAAATTATTGATATTTTATGAATATCCCTAAGGAACATTGACACTATTAAGGATGTTTTAAAATTAAAAATTTTCTTATCAAGATAGAGTGTAAGCCTAAGGAGGAAGAAAATTCCATCTTAAACTAGTACCAAATCTTCCCTTATCCCCCTGTCAATCATGTCCAACCTAGACTTAATTCCATACTTTTTTGGTACATTTTTTAATATGAAAATAAAACTATAAAATATATTTTTTCTATGTGCATGACATCATGAAAATTTCTAACTTAAAAAAATATAGTATGACAATTCAAAAAAAATGATCACTTTTTCCAACCTGATTGCATAGGGTATTTCAAAAAAGGTTTTCTGAAATCAGTGTCAATATCTTTTACTTTCTTGAATGGTTGATCACCTATTAGTGGAGATGGTGATGTACAATATTCTATATTTCCATCAAATGATGTTTCCTGGGATCGATATTTATTTCATAGAGGTATAAATTTTTTATGTCCTAAAACAAATTCTTCAAGCTATGTTTCAATCTAAATGAGTGTGTACCATCTTAAAAAATGGGACACCCCAGCATTCCTTTAATGTTATAGCCAAAAAAATTTCCATAAGTAGGGTATTCATTTATCAACCCGTACAACATGGCTCTCAATGTGAGATGTTAATTTCTATGAGCATCATATAATGTTACACCTATATCCCACATCAATTTTAGATACTTAATGAAAGGATCCAAATATACAGCCATATCATTGTTAGTTTTTTTTGTCTGGATATAATGAGAGACAATATAATTTATTTTTTCTTCATGCATAACCATGGTGGAAAGTTATAATTTACCAATATGGCTGGACAGGAATTATGAGTACTTCTTTGGACACCAAAAGGATTTATTCCATCTATAGATAACACAATATGGAGGTTTCTAGTATTCTTTCTATATTCAGGATACTCAAAATCAATTTTCTTCTACTAAGGAGAGTCAACTTGGTGATTCAGTGTCCCATCTTTATTTCTTATATTTTCTTTCCATGTCAGTTTCTTAGTGATTTCAAAACATCCATATAGTCATCTAAATATTTTAATTATAGGAAAGTACCACAAAACATTCAAAGGACTTGATTTATCTTTCTTGTATCGATTCACACCACACTTAGTGAATTTTTTGAGTGATTCATGGTTCTTATGAAACAATATAAAATAATTTGGAAAAACATGTACCTTTTCAGAGATCATACCCATTGAACATATAATTCACCTTATAGTCATATGTTCAATAAGGAATCTCATTTTCTTTGGGTAGAATATCATTCATGAGACTAATTAGTTTTGGAAAACTGGTGTTTCTCTATCCACTGCTAGCTTTAAAATTATATAACATCAATAAAGATAACAATGTAGCATATTTAGTATAACTAAGATACAATTTCCTCTTAAATGTTCATTTAAATTATCAAATAACTTTGGAAAATCAAGAAGTTCACCTTCAATTTTCTTTCCCATTTATTCCATATGATCTCTAAAATCATTTACAATGGTATTACTATCAAATGATCCATTAATATAAATATCATCCCAGTCAGTATGTACATTCACTTTTCCCATGTTTAGTAAACAAATCTATAAATCTGATCTATTACATGAAAAATAAAATGTTATTACAACTCTTTTGGATGAATTCATCTTGAATAGAAATAACTTAAAGATTGAAAAATATTTTGAAAAGAATTTTATACATGATCTATTGCAAACTCGATGGAATCTTTAACTCCATACCCATACACCTTTGTTATAAAATTTTTATCCATCCATTTTCAATTCATATCCATCCTTTGAGGTTTAATAATATTCATTTTAAATAAAAAATAAATAAATTCACAAAAGGTATGAATATAATATATATATACATTGATATGTAAATGATGTATTAGAATTTAAGAGTATGCATGATCTATTTGGGTAATGTTTACATATATTGTACATTTTTAAGGTCTCAAATCTGAACCTAGAACTTAATTTACTCAAAAGATAAATTATTCCCTTTTTAACCCTATGTCACTCTTTCATTTGTTTTTCATTCTTTAAACAGTATTGTTTCCACACTCATTTCCCAATAAAAATTACCATCTATAATTACATCTGAAATTTGTTTTCAATAAATCAAATTCAATTCATTATGAATTAATTAATCTTTTATGTGACAAATAATTCAATTAGAAACCTCCTTGAGAGACAACTTAAGAAATCTATTTCACATTTTAATGTAAAAAATATTTTGTGTATCCAAAAACATTGGAAATATTATTAATAATATAAAGAAATCATGTGAATAAACCACATGCTAATCATATGTATATAAATATATTTGTGTGTATCTTCTAGGTAACATGTTAATAATATAGCCTCTTCGCATTCTAATACCTTGTGAGGAAATCAAAATTAAAGAAAGTGTAATACACATACGAGTGAAAATAATATAGAGAGTTGACTAATTGTTGTCCATTGACACTCAACTATTAGATTACAATTGATCTATATCGATTATTATAGACTCCACATAAACCAAAAATCAATATGAACTCTTCCTGCTCAAAAATACACAATTTTTGTAATCCCCTACCCATATATATTTGATATATATGTGTGGGGGGGGGGGGTATATACATATATAAAGATATATAACAATTTTATATTTCATATGTGCATGTTCATGCCCATATATATTTTATACATGCATATAGTATCAATAAATTAAATTAAAATTGAAATATACTACATATATGTGATTTTATTACGGGATTTTTTCTTTTTAATTTTCAACAAAAAAACATCATAATTTCATTTCCATTTTCATTTAAATTTTTCCATGGATAATTATAAACATTCACAAGAAATTATATAAATAATATGTTGAGATCCATTTCCAAACTTGAAAAATTAAAAAAAACAAACATTAAGTATCCAAACCCGTTGGAAATCAAAAATGGGGATCATATGATACATAGGTAAGCAACTGCAGTATGCCAAGGGGAATGGGGGTCATATGATACATGTATGGGAAAAAACGAACTAAAAAGACTGTAATAATGAAAGATTGATTAAAAATAAGTAAAAAGAATCACATACCTTGGTTTTTGAAAGTATCGATTTGTCTAAGAATATTGAGCATGAGCAATGACAAAGGTTCAGTTTTGTAAGAGCTTGAACAATGAGAGTTACGGGGTTCTCTATTAGGGTTATATTTAAAATTCTCAAAAGCTTTTATCTGCACTTTCCAAAAAATCACAGATAAATATAGGGTTTCATAGCTTTAAAATAGAAGGCACTGATAAAATATATATACATCTGTGCATTTTGGAAAGTGATGATAAAAATATATAAAATAAATTAAAAATTATTAATATATATTTATATTTATATTAAAAATGAATAACTTTTAAAAAAATTGAAATTTAACTACATAATTAATGAATAAATAATATTAAATTCAAGGATATTGAGTGAAATTTAATAACTTAAAAAATAATCTTAAAAACATTAAAAAATAAATAAGTCTTGTTAATTATATAAATTATTAAAAAAATTAAAAATGAATATATATTAAAATGGATATCAATACATATTAAATATGTAAATTACAACCATATTAAAAACATTAAATGTTAATGAATAATTGTTTGTAAAAAACATTAAAAATGAATAAATTACAAAAAAAATTAAATGAATAAATATTAAAACTACTTAAATTATTAAAAAAAGTAAAAAATAATTAACATTATTTGTGAATAAATAAAATGAAATAATATTAAATGAATGAATGATAAAAAAGAGTGAAATTTAATAATTAAAAAATTTAATAGATTGTAAAAATATGAAAAAATTAATAGGAGTTCTTAATTATATAGATTATTAAAAATTAAAAAAGAATATATGTTAAAATAAAAATGAATACATATTAATAATATAAATTACAACCACATTAAAAAAACTAAATTTTAATGAATAAACATTTATATATAAATATTAAAAATTAATACAATTATGTAAATATTAAATAAAGAAAATTTTAAAATGAATAAATTACAAAATTTTCCAAAAATAATTAATATTACTAATAAATAAATATAATAAAAAATTAATAAATTTTTAAAAATAATAAAAATTAATAAATAGTATGTATTATGATCAAAAATATACAAAAAAAGATAAAATTTACTGATTAAAAACATAATATATATTAAATATATTATGTTAATAAATAAAAATCTAAAATCAATATTAAAAAATTGAATAAATTAGAGAAATATTGTGTGTGTGTGTGTGTGAGTTTCTTTATAAAAATGCATTAAATACTAATATGTGTGCGTGAAATTAGTGTAAAATAAGTTTTATATTTGTTAAATTTAAAAAACATATGTTATTTTGCTAATCATCCATTACCGGATAATAATTAGTACATTTTTCTAATTAATATGAATTCTTAATTATAAATTTTTTTTCACTAAATATATGACTTATTTAATGAAGGATGGGAGGAAGATAGATCTTGAGGCCTCCACTGAAAACCCTAGGTTTTCTCAGTCTTAAAGGGATCATCAGCCTTTATTTTCTTCAATCTTTCCTTTTCTAATGGCTGGTTTTAATCCTGAAGAATAATTTTCGTTCAGAAAATCTATAAGCACAGCTCAAAAGGATGAAATCCCATCGATGGACAGATCGAAGGGTATCTCTTTGGTTGAAGCTCTCAAAGGTGTGGACCTTTTTAAAGCCTCTGAGTCGCGAATATCATGCTGTAAGAAACTCGAAGATGGGCGATTTTCTGTTGAGGTCGATCCGGACATGCTCTAATAGAGGTCGATACATTGTATGTTTTTTCTCATGGCTTATATTTCATATCTCAGGGGAAAAAAACATTGGTCTAACCCCGAGATTAAAGAACAAGTTGCTCATGTATGGGGGTTCACGGATTGGAAACTAATCCCAATCGGGAAGGGTTATTTCCATATGCTCCAAAAATCACAAGACCAGCTTTGATATAGTCTCAAGGTTAGGAAATATTCAACTCAAGTCGGGTGTTCTTCACATTTCCAAATGGGATCTCGCCTTCGACCCATACAACACATGTAATTATTTAGTGCAGATTTGGATTCATTTACATGGGCTAAACCGCTACTTCTGGCACCCGAAGATCCTCAACGATATACCCTCCTATATCGGTGAAGATTGATCAACAGACGCTCAACGCTGATCATTGTCTGTATGGCTTCATGATGGTTGAAGTCTACATGACCGCCAAAATACTGGAGGTCATCATCTTCAATGAAAATAACTACAGAGCTGAAGTCCGCGCCGAATGCAAAAGGATGCCCCCTGCTGTGAACTTTGCAAGATTTTTTCACATTCATTGTTGATGTGTCGTGTTGTCAAAATTCATGTATCCCAACCTTTGTATGATGGTTCGACTAAAGTCAAAAAGAAGAAGACGGGTAAGGATTCGGTCTCTGTCATCTCAGAAGCCCCGAAGAAAAAGCTGGAGGTCTGGAAGAAGAAAACATCTCTTCTGGGTGAATGCTCTGGGGTCACCTAGGCTGAGAAAGTGGAAGTGGAAGAAATGGAAGAGCTTGATCGGGTTATTCAGGATGATATCGAATGCCTAGTTCTGGACATTTGTGAGAACTCTGACCTGCATGCGGGGAAATGTGCACCTGTAGACTCTACAATTTTGACCTCGCATGTCCCTGCTCCAAGTATGATTTCAGAGATAGAATAGTGCCAAACTCTACTTATCATTGATTCAGATGTGGTTTTTGTGTTAAAAACTCCTCATACCACCATTTCTGATAAAATGAAGGAGGTGAATATTGAATTTCTTAACCTCTCTCACCCTCCTCGGAAGTATAATGCAGGTGTCCTCCCTCCATGTTTTCCTAATGCTTTTAGTATGGTTGAGTCTACAAAAGTAATTCCAAGTTTGAACAGTGTTAGTCTGAATACTCCAATAAAATCAAGCTTGGACAATCAAAATTTAGTGAGCGGCCCCATTGAACCTACAGAAGAAATAGGTTATATCACTATATCACCTAATGTTCATTAGTCTTTGGGCTCATCTAAAGAATTAGATATTGGCTCTATAACCAAAACCTTGAGCTCTAATTTAAATAAAAAAAGCCTTCTCTGTCGATATTTCTGGTGATTCTAACATTCCTGATATTTCATTGAAGAGTAACCAGGGATTGGAGACCTCCCCAGCTTCTTCTTCGACTCATAGGAGATCATAGAGGAAAAAAGGTTTCGGCAGTTCGAAAAAGAAAAAGAGTAGCTCTCGCTCCAAAGCCAGATTCTAAATGGATGTCATTTTTTGGAACTATCAGGGTATCGTAAACCCCAAAACTACTTATGTTCTTAAAATAATTATTTTGACTCATAAGCCTATTTTTTTTTCTATCGCTAAACCCAATATTTTCTTTTCAATGAAATTCAAACATTTTGTTTCTTCTAGCTATTCATTTCTTGGCTCTTGCAATAATGGTAGTACTATAGAATCTCTTTGGATTCTATATCAGAACTCATTGTAGGATGTTAATGTTTTTTTCTCCTCTAACCAAATGTTCACCTGTGATTTTAAACTAGAAAATTCATATAAATTTTGTACTTTTCTTTATGCCAAAAATAGATATCAAGAACATAGGTCCCTTTGGCATGACCTTTTCTTCTTAGAAAAAACCATTCAAGTTCCATGGTTGGTTTTAGGTGATTTTAATTCTATTATCTCGCCTAGTGAAAATATTGGTCCTTCTCACTCTCACATAAATTCTAAGGAATTTTGGGCTACCTTAGATGATTTTAGTCTGATTGAAATCAACCTCACAGGTGTTAAATACACCTGGTACAGAAGGCATTACAATAGGATTGTGGCTAGTAAACTTGATAGGGCCTTCTCGAATATCTCAACATTGGAATATTGGGATACTATCTCGAGTATCATCTTACCCAAACTAAATTCCGACCATCACCCTATTCTTGTGAGCTGCCTCTCTAGATGAAGAAAGTCTAGAACATCTTTCAAATTTAACGATGTCTGGACAGTGATTTAGAATGTTCTCTTCTTATTAAAAATTGATGGGTTTCCATGTCTCATCACAAGAATTATTTTGCTTGTACTACCGAACTTAAACAACCTAAACAATGTCTTAAGAGTTGGTGTAGAGATATAGGAAAACAACTTGATAAGGACATAGCCACTCTGGAAGCTAATCTTAAACAAATTTAAAACAATTCAACAAATGATGACTTCTCTGTTGACCCCCAGAATGAAATGAACAAATCATTGAAGCATAACTCTCTTCTGGTCCATAAGGATAACATCCGAAAGAAAATATTTAAAACTAAATGGCTTATGGATGGTGATTGTAACCCCAAGTTCTATAATGCTCCTCAAAGAATTAGGAAAGTTAGTAGACTGCTTGCCTTTCTTAAGGACAATGATATTCTATATGATTATGAAGCGACCATAGCCAATCATGTAGTTACTTATTTTGAAAATATTTTCAATGGTATATGTCTTAAAAAATATCTTTAGCCTGATTTCATACCTAGACTGGTTACTGAGTAGGAAAATTTCTTTCTTTTACAAGTCCCTCTTGATCATGAAATTAAAGACACAATTTTTATTCTCAATCTCGACAGTGCCCCAGGCCCTGATGGTTTCAAAAATGGTTTTTATCAAAATCATTGTGATGTTATCCATACTGATGTTTGTAATCTTGTCAAATGATTCTTCTCCACTGGTTTCTTCCCCATGGCCTTAATGCAAAATTTCTAACTCCCATTCTCAAAGTTACCAATGTGTCTAAAATTTATCTTTTTAGACCTATTTCTCTCCTCGACTCTCTATAAAAAATAATCACCAAGTTGTTATCCATTAGACTTTCCTCTCTATGCCACAAAATCATTTCATGGAATTAATTTGGGTTCATCAAAGGCAGTTCCATATAGGACTGCATCTGCCTTTCCTCGAAATGCACCAATGCTCATAACAAAGTCTCTAGAGGAGGGAATGCGGCCATAAAGATTGAAATTTGAAAATCCATTGACACCATGGATTTTAATTTTATCTTCAATGTTCTCTAGAGTTTTGGGTTCAATGAGATCTTGATAAACTGGATCAGATCTCTCTTCAACTCTGCTTCCCTTTCCATCCTGGTTAATGGATCTCAGAAAGGTTATTTTAAATGCACCAAAGGCGTTTTTCAAGGTGACACATTTTCTGCTATCATGTTTTCTATTGTCGAAGACTACCTTAGAAGACTCCTTACTAGCCTTGTTGATAAAAATAAACTAAACCCCATTCAAGCAGCCCAAAATCTAAATGTTCCAAGCCATCTTCAATATGTTGATGACACTATCCTATTTCTCAATGGGAACAAAAGGAATATTCTTAATCTCAAAATTTTTTTATCCCACTATGAGGAAGTCTCTGGAAAAAACATCATTTGGATCAAATAGTCTATCTTCTTTGGTAAAACATTTCCCACTAATAGGAAATATAACATCATCGAAAAACTTGGTATCAAGGAAGGTACCATCCCCTTCACTTACTTGGGAGTGCCCTTATTCTGGGGAAGACCTAAATCTATATATTTCACTTCTTTTGTGGACCAGGTTATTATCCAACTTTCCTCCTGGAATGGAAAATCTATATCCATGGCTGGTAGGGTTTTCCTTGTTATGTATTCCATTATCTCCAAAATGGTTTACGCGCTTATGATTTATAAATGGTCGTCTTCTCTCTATAAGTGTATCAATGGGTACATCAAAATTTTTGTTTGTACTGGTATCATCCTTGAAAGAAAGTTTATCACTATCCCTTGAACTACCTGCTTCAAACCATTAGAGAATGGTGGTCTAGGCATAAAGAATATCAAGCACTTTAATGCGACCCTACAAGCCAAACTTACTTGGAAATTAATCGAACATAATGACGACTCCATTGATTTTCTTTTCAAAACAAATCTTGAAAAGATTAAAAAAAGGAAACATGAGCTATTCCAACTCTTTGATCTGGCACTCCATCAGAGACTCTTTTGCAAACATTATGAGTATCTTTGGATAGATAGTAAGTATGAATTCCTCTCTTAATTTTTTTAATGATAACTGGTCTGGAAACCCCCTCATTTCTATGTTGTCTCCTAACTCCCCTCATAAAAATCTCAAATGCACTATCTAGGAGGTGATTCACTCCAATAACCCTAACCTCCCTGAGTCCATTATGCATATTGTAGATAATCATCCCTTCTCTAATGCGGATTATTTCCGCATTTGGGAACCATCTCACAATGGAATTTTGGCTCTAAAAGTTATTGCAATCATAGTTTCTCTAACATTATTCCCCTTTTTAATTGGTTGAAACTCTTTGACAATGCTTGGATCAACCCCTCTAGATTAATCCTTATCTGGATCATTGCTCATTATCACATTCCTACTGAAGTATCCCTTTAGTCTTTTGGTGTCCGGCTCTGCTCTCAATGTTATATGTGTATAATCATAGAGAATATACTAACCATCTTTTCTTATCTTCTACTACAGCTTCTTCTCTTTGGAATTATATTACTGACCTATTTTATTATAGATGGCTTCTTTCTGACTCCATTCTTGCTCAACTAAAGTGGTGTGTGGAGTTTGATTACTCATGACAAATCAAGAATCTCTTTCTTTATACTATTGTAGAACTCCTCCATGTTATCTAGTATGATAGAAATAATATCATTCATCATAAACACTCTTTCAATCTTAATAAAGGTCGGACGAGAATTCTCATTACTATCCAGGATGCTACCCTGATTCAAAAATCTCACTGTGACAACTCTGTTAGGGACTTTGTGATCCTTCGGCATCGCAGAATTGAAGGCATATACAAAAAACTGAGGCATTCAATTGAAGTGTTTGGAAGGCTCCCTTTCCTACTTGGATCATGTTCAATGTGGATGGTGTGTCTAAAGAAAATTTGGGTCTAGCAGGCTTTGGATCTCTTTTTAAAGATTTTATAGGTCACTGCCATTGATGTTTCTATGGAAGTTGTGGTAACTCCTCTTCACTAGAAGCTGAAATGATGGATGTGATCCATGCTATTGGCTTTGTCAAAATCAAAGGTTGGAATGACATCTGAATTGAAAGTGACTCAACGACCATTATTCAAGCCATTTAGAATGGAGTGGTACACCTTGCCTGGCCGCTTACTTCATGATCGATGAATTGTCTAGAATCGCTCTGTTAGATCAGATTTATTACCACTCATACTTAACGTGAAGCGAATAAGGTAGCTGATGGGATTTCCAATAATGGAATCAACCAAAGTTTTACATGGTGTGAGGACCTCCCAGCTGAGCTTCTTACTCTCTATGATAGATATTGTAATAAAATCCCTTCCTTCAGGCTCTTTTAGTTTCCCTATTTTTTATAATAAATTGCACCTTGGTCTTTGACCAAGGCATCACCATATGACTTATTTAATGAAAATATGATTTTTGTGTTACATAAATCTTTTTTAGGAAAATATTATATATATTAATATATATATATATATATTTGTGTGTGTGTGTGTGAAAATATTTCTATATTAAAAATATTAAATACCTGAATGGATTAAACTAGATCAAAATATCTATTTTTTTAACAGAAGACACTAAAAATGAGGTGATATGTTTTGAAGAGAGTTTGGAGGAGGTTGGATAACTCTCTCTTGAGATATAAACACTCCCAGTGAACTATCTAGCCTAAAATAAGAGAAAGGTGACCAAATTTGGTGAGATTGTCACTGTATTTAAGAAGTGTTGATTTCATATGATTATGATTCTGATGAAACTGATTTTTATGTTGCATCTAGCTGTGATTGTTCTTTTAAGTTATATAAACTACATGATTTCCAAGAGGGTATTGAGAAATCTTTTTTTCACATGTTGAGCCACTATTTTAACCCCTTATTTTTATTTTTATTTCATGTTTGGGAGCTATTGGAGAGAAACAATATTTATTAGAGCCATGAACTAGTGTAAATAAGAATAGAGATATATATTTTTATAGTCAAAGAGTAAATAATAGACTATATTGAGCTATATTATAGGTCATACCCAATAATTGAGTTCCCAAAACATGTGCACACCATTGTTAGAGATGAAGATGAAGGGAAGTTCCCCTACATTTAGTTTCTATATCCACTACTCCCAAAGAACTATAATGACATGGAAGGGGACATGAATGAAAATTATAAGGGGGAACTCCAAAAACATTACAAGTTAAAAAAAATTGGAAGGAAAATTATTTTTTACTTTTATAGATAGAATCTATACCCCTATTAGATTGAGGTTGACCAAAAGGCTTGCAGCTTTGTACAGTCTAATTACAACACCACTTGGGGGGGGGGGTTATCTAGTGTTTTCTTGTTTTAGTTATATTATTATAATTTCAATTTACCATTTTAATTCATAAATTGTTTCATTATTTTCTAGAAAATAAATAGTCAATTGATTTCATATGGTAATAAACTAGTCTACACATGATTTTTTAGTTGACATTATGGCCAAAAAGAGAAACAATAAGCTTTAACTTATTGGATTAAACCCCTAAACACAAAAAATTGGTTTCAAATTACATAGATATTAATATTATTTTATATATTGTTTTTTTAACTATTTGTATTTTGTAGGAAATTCGTCTAGAAACCATGGATCATTTCAAAAGTGATAAAAGGGAGTGCATTTCATGAACTCAAATGAATAATGGTTCTATATAATGGGAGTAGTTGTTCAATTCTATACTTATCTTAATGCTACCCATATTTTTTTGAATGATGCTATCAGATTAATGGATTTAAATGATAAAAAATATTTTTTTAATTTCTATATTGCATGTATTATATGTTTTTAATCTTTTTGGCCAGTGAAACTACATTTATTTATGTGTATTGAATAAGAAACATATACATTTACACTAAACTTTCATGGAGTGTCCAGTAGGAATTAAGTGCATTTTCAAAAAAAATCGATTATTCTGAGTAAAAATATATAATTGAACTATCTTGTTACCCTCCAAATTGATTTTTTAATACTATATTTCCAAATTATTTTTGATTCAAGCTGTTTAAATGGTTCCACTACCTTGGGATTCAACATTGGGTGAAATATTGTGTTTAAAGTGTGTGGAATAGGTTCTTTCAATATGATAATCATTACATCAATGTTTTACACGTTATAACCACTCCCCCATAAAAAATTAATATATGTAAATAATACCCTCTAAAAAATCTCAACTCATTGTATTTGTTTCTACTTTTTAGTGTGTTTTAGGGTAAAAAAATTGAACACAGATGAAGTCCTTCCTACTGATGAGTGCATTCTTGTTTTTTGAGATTACATTGATAGATAAAATATCAAACTTTCGCGATTAATTACTAAACATGTCCATTGATTTTATATACATTAAAACTAAGAACTAGAAAAGGGTGTGTGATTGAAAAGATTTATGTGGAATTCTAAATAACACATGATGTA
The DNA here is from genome assembly GCA_963277665.1 of Viscum album. Lineage (NCBI taxonomy): Eukaryota > Viridiplantae > Streptophyta > Magnoliopsida > Santalales > Viscaceae > Viscum > Viscum album. The sequence continues at coordinate 1,357,588,270 of OY728162.1, read as the reverse complement.
ACTATATATTTGAATATGAACCTAGCAACATTAAATTTTTGAAATTTAACCCATTATATATCTAACTCAAAATATAGTCTTATAAGTCCTTGGAACATGAGTAAAATGGGAAATTGAGTTCTCGTGGTGAATCTATGAGACAATAGGCACTCAGTATACTCAATAAGTTATTTTTCACAATGATGACTAAGAAAAAATTTAATAAAGTACCTAATTTTCAAAAATAAAATCATTAAGGTGAGGGGGATATTTAACGCAATTGATGAAGGAGAAAATTGGACAATAAGAAAAACATTTGAGTTGTATCAATGAAGTTGAACATGAATATTTGGTTCAACGAACTCCAAAGTGTGATATTTGAAATTTATTCTTGTTAAATATACTAATACACTAAAATTTAACATTTATATACTCCCATAACAGAAACTTGAGGTAGATTAAAGTAGGGACAATGAGTCTAAATGACATAGGTTGCATGAAATTTTCAGTAATGGATGATTTTTTTTCTTTTATTTTTGGACAGTGTATTTTATATTATATAGGTAAAATCGTTTATAAGAATTATTTTAGGGGAATCAGTTGTATTTTTCTAGTTTGAAATATTTTAAGCATGGGAGAGTTTTTTTTTGAAAATTACTTAGGTAAACTTTTCTTCATGATTTTTGAGGATTTATTAAGTGTTTTAGGCTGAAATTTTATTTTAGTTAGTGAATATTTGAGTGTTGGATAATCTATAGTGAAATATGAAAATAAATGAAATTGATGATGAAATATATATTTTTTATTCTTGAATGATTTAATATTCTTTTTTTCAAATTTATATATTTATTATGATTAATGATTTTCATTGTTGTTGACGAATTTTCATTAGAAAATACTATGTTGGTTTTTTGGGATTTTTTTAATTTTTAGAATCAGTTCTTTCATAAATACGATTTTATATTTTTATCATAATATTATAATTAATTATTTAATTTAAAGATTTTATGGATTAATTTGGTGGTGAAAGGTCTTTATTTTGATGTTTTAATTGATTATTTTCTTTAATATTATATTAATTTTTTAGGTCATGTGACCATGCGGTAGGCACATCGAAAACATGAGAAATGGACATGTAGTAGCTTAAGCTACCTCGAGAACAACACTCAATATATTGTTCCTATTTCAAGTTATCGCGAGTTTAAATGAAGCTATCATGCAATAAAATCAATAAATGGGAGAATTTGTTGTTCCAAGTGACCTCAAATAAGAGTTTCCAAGTGACCCTGAGTTCAATGACCCAGAATATTATCAATGAAAGTTACCTTCTTATAATTATTTTATATATTATAAAACAAATACATCATATAGAGAACCTAATAAAAACATTATTTTTATAAATTAGGAATTAAATAGGTGGTATTTATATAAATTAAGGAACTTATACTAATAGAATAACAACTTGACCACTGGAATAGTAATATGGCCATTATAAAGAGTAAATCGGCCAATAGAATCGTAATATAACCTATAAAAGTATAAACAAAATTTAGGTGTCCTATTAATGAAAACATTATATATTTATACCATATAAGAGGTAAATAATTTTTTTAAAAAGGATAAATTAATTATTAGTATTTTTTATGAAACTTGAATGTTTATTTAACATTTTATAATTAATATAATGATTTATAAGAAAATTTATCTTCTTAAAATAGATTCAAAAATTAATATTTTTTGTATTATATTTATAATATAATTTTATAAGACCTTAATCAATTTTTCAAAGTGTCATCAAATTAGTCATAATTTTAAAATTGGTATTTCTTGAATAAATGATAATTTTAACTAAAAATTAAATTTATCATATTTGAAAATTTATTTTCATAAAATTAAGTCTATTTTATAATTCTACACATAAAAAAATAGTTATGGTTAATTTTTGGGATTTTTCTAAAATAGTTGAATTTTTGGTGAATAACAAAATACTATAATTTACTATATTTAACAAATACATGAATTATTGAGTCATAGATGATGTATGGATGATGTTAGTACCCATCGGTTTAAACTCCCTAGATTATTTTATTTTATTTAATCATAATCATTAGCACTATCGATACTATTGATCCAAAATAATAAACAAATGAAAAAAATAATAAAAAACACCCCTCTCCTCCCACTATAAATACCACCCCTCACCACCAATTCTCCTCACACATTATAAGAAATTATTCTTGCTTATATTCTACCCATTTAATATCCAAAAACATCTTCTTCATTTTTTGTTCTTTATGGTCTCACCAAAAGACCAATGAAAAGTCCCCTAAGGAGGTTCTAAAAGAGATAAAACTCAAGAGGTAAGATCCTCCACCTTTCTATTTAAAGTTTTTTATTTATTCTACCTCATCCTTTACTACACAATATAAATTTACATGATAAATCTAGTATAATATATATAATTTAATGTTATTTTGTTAATGTAATATCAGTCATTAATTCCTTTATCTTCTTCTTTTATTCTAAAAATGAAAACATCATTCCTGAGGTGTCGATCCGCCGCCTTCGTGGACGATGAGTTTCCATTTTCCATTACCACCTTAAATACTAGTAATAAAACCATTATAACGATTAAAATATATTTTAAAATGTTAATTAGAAATTTTTTTATGTTACATAACTCATATATATATATATATAATAAATAAAAAAACAAAACAACTTCGTGATGATCGAAAAACCGCCAAAATAAACTAATGTTCATTATTAACAGTTTATCTAATGAATCATACTTATATATGAAAAGAAAGTTATATATGAGTACATTTAAAATTATGTATTTATATTAATACCATTTCATTCCAATTTTCTAGTTTTTATTCCATTTTACAAGAACTCCCATAATTAAACTCAAGGGAACCAGTCATGAAATTCATGAAACGAACACTCCCAGAACGACCAAATTCAACACTATAAATCAACAAAATGTCCATAAATTAACCTAATAAAATCATAATAAATAAATTTTATGTTGAAGATGAATTTTATTAAATTATTAATCAATTTAATTTGTTTATCCAAGACAATAGGTACAAGTGTCGAACAGTTTCATACATAAGGTAAGGGATTCTATCCAACCCTTCATTTTTCCTTCGAGTTATGATTTCTCTCTATTTAACCCAATTTAATTATTAATTATTATTATATACTACTAATAAATTATATTTTTATGTTCCAAACATATATAACTAGCTCAATTATTCTTTAATTTATGGGGAAATAAATGTTTTATTAGATTCCCTTCTCAATTCCTCCCGATAAGCAAGCCCGATTAAAGGGAACTCCCCAATTTCTTACCCATTTTCTTATTTCATACATAATCTATTTTAATCTACCATTATTTTTTAAAATTATATAATTTTATCATTAAATACAATCTTAGTTAATTTCTTGTTATTATACAGACAATTATTCATTTGTTTTCTTTAAATATTCTTTATTATTTTTCTTAAACCACACTAATGTGGCTCATTTATAATATTTCTCAAACACTATTTTTACATGTTTTTACTTAATTTTTTACAAAATTTTCATGATATATTCTTATATTCCCTTATGATAGTTCATTTGTGATTTAAATCCATTCTTTCATGGACTCCATTATGATACACCCATTTTTTTATGCCTTATGACATGATTATGATTCCCATTTTATTCCATTGGTTACCATTATGTTTATTCCTTATGTATGATTATTCATGTGAAAAAACATTCATGAACATGTTATGATGGGTGTGCCCAGATATCACTATAATTCATTGGGTAATGTTTAGTCTAATGAGATGTCATATTGGGATAGAGAGTAAACCTAATTCTTTTAAGGGACATTGTCCACCATCTGATATAATCTTAATAGTTATCCTTTAATCATGTTTATGTCATGTTATATGTTATTAAAACATCCCTTTGTTTCCATGATTACATGATATCATGTTCTTTATGTTATGACTCTATATGTTTATTCATGTTCAACTCCTTTTTATGTCATCATGTTATTCCTTCTAACCCATATACTATGATTTATTTCTATGTTTTACTTTGATTTTTAGCTCATCCCTTTGGTCAAAGTATTCCGTAGGTTATACTATGCAGATCTAGGAGCTAAAAAGTCGTTAGTATCTCTTTATGGTTGATTAATATTTTTTTTTATTCTACTTCCATGTTTTCAGTTTTATGTACCTAATCTTCCATAGACACTTGACTTTACGATCCTTGGTTTGTATTTGATGGTTAATTATTATTTAAATCATGTAATAATATATATAAAAGTATAGAGATACTATAGTTGGTATCAGAGTATTCTCTAGTTATTTTTTGATATTGGGACGAGAAAACTTTAGTAAAAACCCTAGGGATAATTTTATCACCATGGATAACGTATATTGAAACATAGGGAATCACAAGATAGGATATACATTCTATTTATAAGTTTATATTTATATGTTAAAAGTTTCATTTTTATATACTTATTATCTAAGTATTCAAGAACCCATAATTGTACTTTATTTTTTTTAGTTAATGGTGGGAGATAGGATAACCCAGAACAATAGTCAATTTGATATGAAATGTAAAGATTTCCCTAATGAAATTATAAATCTGATGGGAATGGGTGCTCAAAACTTCATGAAAGTACTAGAACAATTGTCTCAAGTTATGATTAATCACTTTAATTGCATGGAGTTCCCTGATTCTGATAAGAAATATAAATTTTTTGTTGAATACTTTATGTAACAAATACCTCCTACAATTAGTGGATCATATGATCCCCTCATCGCACAACGATGGATTGAATCCACTGAGAATATTTTCTCTATCCTATAGTGCTTAGAAGAAGAGAAAGTTGTGCTGGTGTATTTTTTAGATGAGGAAGTTGATCAGTGCTGGATATTGATCAAAAACATAATGCCTAAGGAGGAAATTGATTCCATGGAATGGTAATCATTCATGAAAACATTTTCCAATAAATATTTTCCCTGAAAACTACATCTTAAGATAGAAAAGGAGTTCCTCATACTAAAGAAAATTTAAGTCAAGTATATTAGGGTGTATGAGTAAAACATTACAAGGCATTCTTGATACGCCTATAACTCTTTCATGAACATTAAAAGTAAGTTGGATCACTTCTTTAGAAGAATAAAGTTGATTCTATGAAAAGATTTGGTAATTCGAGACTTTGACCACTATGAGAAGATTTTTCATTAGTGCTATTAAGGTTAAAATGGAGATCAGAGACTCTCATAAGTCTCATTGTCTTGTATATAAATAGGGGAAATGTAGTTCAATATGGGAGGATCAAAAGATAAATACCATGATATAAATAAAACCCAACATCCCATATGTCAAAAGTATGGGAATAATCATCTTGGAAACTATCTATGGGGTACTATAAGATGCTTAAAATGTAGAAAATAGGGGTAAATGGATAATAAATTCCAAAGGTATATGAAGAATACCATTAATGTGGAAGAAGAAAGGAAGGTTAAGATAAATACTCAGCCTATAGTCCAGTATATAAACTGTATGAAACATGAGAATTATGAGATCCAATGCCCAAATCCAAGGGTTGTCAGAGGTAATCAACAACAACCTCCAAGGAATAAAGGAAGGTCATATGCTATCACTAATGCTGAGCTGGAGACTGATAATGATGTGCTAATAGGAATTATGGTTCTTCATAATTGAATAGAAAATATACTATTTGTTTATGGTTCTACAAATTCTTTCATATCTTTCAAGTTTAGTATAACCATTTAGACACCACCTCAAAATATGGAGGTTGAGTTATATTTGAGAATAGAAAATAAAGAAATTATTGCATCAAAAGTATATAACTCCTCCCTAGTTCATGTTTGTGGGTTGAACCTCCCAAATAATCTTTTAATACTTCCTTTGGTGTACTTTGATACTATACTGGGTATATATTTCCTATCTTTATATAAATCCAACATCATCTATGAGGAAAGGGAGATCACTCTTCACATCCAAAGGAATCCTCTTATTTTGTACAAGTGTAAGGAGGTGGATGAAAATAATTTGGAATCCTATTCTAATGCATTGATATTATTTCCTTATGAGAAAGAATTTTTATCTAAAATGTTTGAGACAAAGTAGAGAATCATGATCGAAGAAATGCCCGTGTTAATGGACTACATAGATGTGTTCCCCCAAGAATTTCATGGCCTTCCTCCTGACCAAGATGTTGAGTTCTTGATTGAACTTATTCCTAGATCATTTCCTGTATCAAAGAAACCTTATATAATGGAAACCATTGAATTAGAGGAACTAAAGAAGAAATTAAAAGAGAATATGTACAAGGGTTTTATATGCCTAAGTGCTTCACCATGGGGTGTGTCTACCCTCTTCATCATGATGAAGGATAGATCAGTGCACCTATGGATTGATTATCGGGATCTCAATTAAATAATTATAAAGAACAATTATGCCCTTCCATGGATAGATGACTTGTTTTATAAACTATATGGGGCCAAGTTTTTCTCTAAGGTGGACCATTCGTCCAGATATCAAAAATTAAAAGAAATAAACGAATATATTCCCAAGACTTCCTTTTGAACAATGTATAGACACTATGAGTTCATATTTTTTCCCTTAAAACTCACTAATTCTTGAAAAAATTTCATGGACATAATGAATAAATTTTTTATATATTATGTCAAAAAAAATTGGTAGTATTTATCGATGATATTTGAATATACTCCAAAAGAAAGGAGGAGCATGAAGAGCATTTTAATACTTTTCTAAAGACATTGTGAATGGAGAAACTCTATGAAATTTATAGTAAATGAGAGTTTTTTATGAATTAATTTTCATTATTAGGCCATGTTATCACCAATAGAGGAATATTTATTGATCCTTCCAAGATAAAGGAATTTTAGGAGTGTACCACAGCTACATCTATAATGGAGATCCATAGTTTCCATGGTCTAGTTGGGTATTACTGATGATTTTTGAAAAAATTATCATGATTTTCAAACCCATTAACTAAGATGAATCGGAAGGGAGTTAAGTTTATACAGACCAATTAATGTTAAGACTACTTCAAAGAGTTAAAAATAGGCTTATCGCAACACTGGTACTCACACTTACGACAAGTGGGGAACTATTTGTGGTATAAAGTGATGCTCAAAGAAGGTATTAGGTTGTGGAATAATGAAAAATTATAAATTGAAATCCTATTGCTCAAGGCAGTTGAAACTACATGAGAAAAACTATCTGACACATCATTTGTAGTTGGAAGCTATGATCCTCACATTGGAATTATGGTGGCATTATCCTTATGGGGAGAAGTGTGAGATATATACTAGTTATTAGAGCCTCAAATATATATTCACATTAAACGAGCATAATTTGTTCCAGGGAAGATGGTTAGAGCTCACCATGTATTATAAATTCTCCTTCCACTATCATCCTGGTAAATAAAATAAAGTTGAAAATGATCTAAGTATATAAGATGCTAAAAATTTACCAATGATGAGAATTGAGAAGGATAAAATAAACATAGACTTTGAAAGGATGTACATGAGAATCATTAAGGAATGAACATCATTAATCATTTCTCAAATGACTACTCAACCATACCTTATGGAGAAAATGATGGATGATCAAAAAAATGAAGAGAGGATTTAGAAAACGGTGGAATCTATCATAAATGGGATATCCTCAAAGTTAAAAATTTATGATGAAATATTGATATGATTTGGGTCATGATTATGTTTACCATACAATATAGAGATAAAGATAGAGCTTTTGAATGATGCACATAACTCAAATTTCTCTATTCACCCAAGAATCACAAAGATGAATTGAGATCTTTGAGATAACTATTAGTGGGAAAATATAAAGAAGGATATTGATTAATATACATCAAAATGACTGGTATGTTAGAAAGTGAATGATGAGAGGAAAATTCTAAGTGTATGATTCAACCATTACCCATACCAATATGAAACTGGGAAAACATAACCATGGACTTTATCACTAGATTTCCAAAGACATATAGAGGAAACAATGATATATGGATCATTATGGATCATCTTACCCAGATAGATCACTTTATTGTAATTATAGAGGAGTTCTCACTTGATCAACTTGCACAGATATACATCAAAGAAGGGTTGAGGCGGCATGGACTAGCACTGTCAACTGTATCCAATCAAGATCTAAGATTTACCTCCATGTTTTGGAAAAGTATCCAGCATGCTCTAAACACTAATTTGAACTTCAGTATGACTTATCACCCTCAAACTGATATCAAATCTGAGTAGACTATTCAGAAACTATAAGACATATTGAGATCATGTTCTATAGAATTCGAGGAGAATGAGACCAACATTTACCTCTGGTCGAGTTCTCTTACAAGAATATTTTCCTCTCAAGCATCCAAATGGTTCCATATAATTCCCTTTATGGGAAAAGATATAGAACACCAAGATGATGGGATAATGTTGGTGAATGTAAGATGCTATGACCTATGGTTGAATAAATGGTAGAAAACGTAAGAAACATTCAACATCACATCAAGGTAGCCCAAAGTAGACAAAAGAGATATGTAGAAAATCATTAATGAGGACTAGAGTTTATGGTTTGAGACATGTTATTCATCTGCATAGCCCAATGGAAGATATCCCTGAGATTTGGGTAGAAAGGAAGACTAAGTCCTAAGTATATTGGAACCTTTGAGATTATTGATCGTTTCGGAGTTGTGTCCTAATAGAACTTCCACCAACCATGTCTCAAGTACATGATTTATTCCACATATCCCTCTTAAAAAATTAAATACCTGATCCCTCACATATACTGAATTCATATTTGGTATAGTTTGAAAATGATCTCTCTTATGAGGAGCATCTCGTAAAGATCTTTGATCTTAGAGATAAAGTTCTAAGAAAAAAATAAAAACCACCTAGTAAATTTTATATGGTATAACCATAGGTATTAAGAGTTAAAATGGGATTTAGAGGAAGTGATAAAGGATTAGTACCCTCACCTTTTTCACCATATTATGTAAAATGAAATTTCAAGGGTGAAATTTCATAAAGGGGGAAGAATGTAATGACCCTGAATTTTATCAATGAAATTTCCCTTATTATAATTATGTTATATAGAATAAAACTTATACATAACATAGAGAACCTAATAAAAACATTATTTTCATAAATTAAGAATGAAGTGGGTGGTATTTATAGAAATTAAAGAACCTATACCATTGAAATAGTAATTTGACCGTTGGAATTGTAATGTGACCATTAAGAATAGTGAACCAGCTAGTAGAATAGTAATCTTGCCTATGAAATTATAAAAAAATAGGTATCTTATTAATAAAAATATAATATATATATCATGGAATAAGTAAATAAATGTTTTAAAAATGATATATTAAGTATTAGTATTTTTATGAAACATAAATGTTTATTTAAAATTGTACAATTAATATAATGATTTAAAATAAAATTTATTTTCAAAAAATATATTAATAAATTTATATTTTTTCATCTTATAATTATAATATAATTTTATGAGACCTTAATTAATTTTTCAAATTTTCATAAAATCAGTTAAAATTTTAAAATCAGTATTTTTAAAATAAATATTGAGTTTAATTAAAAATAATTTCCCATATTTATAAAAAAATTCAAAAAATAGAATCCATTTTTTAATTACACACATAAAAAAATATTAGTGTGAATTTTTTGTATTTTTCTAAAATAGTTGAATTTTTGTTGAATAGTGAAATACGATAATTTATGGTATTTAAAAAATACATGAATTATTGACTGATTGATGATGTATAAGTTAGGTAAGAACCCAATGTTTCAAAATATCTTTATTATTTTACTTTATGTATTCAAAATAATCAACACTATTGATATTCATGAACCAAATCAATAAACAAATGAATAAAATAATCAAAAACACCCCTCTCCTCCCACTATAAATTCCACCCCTCACAACCTATTCTACTCACACCTTATAATCATTGTATGTTGATCATATTTTACTCATTTACTCTCCCAAAATTCTTCCCCATGTTGTTTCTTACTGGTATCACCAAAACACCAATACCAAGTTCCCTAATGAGGTTCTCAAGGAGACGATACTCAAGAGGTAAGATCCTCTACCTTTCTATTTTAAATAATTTTCTTCTTCTAACTCATCCTTTATTAAATAGTCCAAATTTACATGATAAATCTAGTATCATATTTAATGTAGAAATTTATTTTGTTAATTAAATATCAATCATCAAATCATTTCTTTTCTTTTATTCTAAAAATGAAAACATCGTCCGTGAGGTGTCAATTCACTACCTTCATAGATGAAAAGTTTATATTTTCCATTACCACCTTCAATTCTTGTAATAAAACCATTAAAATTGTTAAAAAATATTTTAAAAGTTATATTAAAACTTTTTTTATGTTTTAGAACAATTATATATTCATAATATTAAATAATAAAATAAAACTAGTTTGTGATGATCGAAAGACTGGAAAATTAATCTAACATTCCTCTTTAACATTTTATCAAATGATTCATAATCATATATAAAAACAAAATGATATATAGAACCATTTAAAATTATTGATGTATATTAATAACATTTAATTCAACATATAGAGTTTTTCTTCCATTTGACAAGAACTTATATAATTAAACTCAAGGGAACCAATCATGAAATCCATGAAATGAACGCTCACCGAATGACAAAATTAAATACTATAACTCAAAAAAATATCCATAAATAAAACTAATAAAATTATAATAAATCAAATATATGTTTAATAGGTTTTGAAATAAATTATTAAATAATATAATTTGATAATCTAGGACATTAGGTACAATTGAATAACATTTTCACACATAAGTTAAGGGATTCTCTCTAAACATTCATTTTTCCTTCGGGTTACGCTTTTTCTCTCTTTTCCCTAATTAAATTATTAATTATTATTATGTAATACTCTTATATTCTAGGTGAATTTTCCAACGATATTTAACAATATCAATTCTTCTTTCATTGATAGTGAAACACATGTTTTATAAGGTTCCCTTCTCAATTTCTTTGGATAAACAAGCCTTATTCAAGAGAACTCCTCAATTTCTTACCCATTTTCAAGTACCATAAATAATATATTTTAATCCACAATTATTTTTATAGTTTAAATATTTTTATAATGAAAACTATATTAGTTCATTTATGGTAATTATACAAACAACTATACATTTTTTCAATTTAAATACTCAATTATTTTCCTTAAACCGCACTAAAATGGCTCATTTAAAATGTTTCTTAAACACTCCTTTTACATGTTTTCACTTCAATTTAACATTAGTTATAATGATAAATGACTATTTCTCCTTATTAATTTCCATTTATGATTTAAATACATTTTTTAATGGACACCTTTATAATACACTAATTTGTTATGCCTTATTATATGATTACGATAACCATTTAATTCCAGGTGTAACCACTATGTTTATTCGTTATGTATGTTTTTTTATGTGAAAAAAATATGAATGAACATATTATGATAGGTGAAACTAGTTAACACTTCAATGCAATGGGTAATTTTAAGTCTCATGATATGTCATGTTGAGATAGAGGGTAAACATGATTCCTTTATGGGACTTTTTCCACCATGTGATACTGTCTTGGAAGGTATCATTGAATCATGTTTATTTCATGTTATATGTTTCTTCCATATTCCTATGTTTCTAGGATTAAATGATCCCTTGTTCTATATGTTATGATTCTATGTGTTTATTCAGGTTCCATGCCTTTTTATGTCATCATGTTATTCCTTCTAACCAATGTTCTATGCTTTATTTCTATGTTTTAAAGGGATTTCTATCCCATCCCTTTTCTATACGTACTCCCCAAGATATCCTATGAAAATGTAGGAGCTCAGAAGAATTTAGGTGATCCTTATGGATGAATAATATAAATATGTTTTACTCTAGTTCCATGTTTTCTTTTTTATGTACCTAGTCTCCCAAATTCTTTAGACTTTACGATCCATGGTGTGTATTTAATGATTAATTATGCTTAGAATCATATAATAATATGTGTTAAAGGATACGGTCATTATACTGAGACCGGCTATCAACCTACTATATGAAGGGGCTCAAGGTTCTACATTAAGGGAGTCTCCTCAACTTATCATCACCAATACCCTTAATCTATAATGAGAACGAGCAACCACTTAAAGATAAGTAAGTAACCACTAGATAATATGCCACATGAATAAATACCAAGTGTTCATATGAAGGATGTCTAACTTCCATTGCCTTTGAGTTACCACAATACAACATAAACCATATTTATAATTAATGTGACGACATGAAAAAAATAAACCTAAGAGAGAAGCCAACCTATCGTGACACCATCAGTGGAGATACAGTAAAAAAAGAGATCGAACATGAATATAAAGATCACTAGAGATTATCCCCTTCAAGGAAACACAATATAATTGAATATATCAGTGGTCAGTGTGTGAATCAAGATGAAAAATCCTTGTCGAGATATATCCACACTTGAGGAAATCAAACCGAGAAGAAAATACGCATCAGTGAGCTTTGAACAATGAAAATGATCTATGAAAATCAACTACTAAAGAATCAACCACACTTCAACTTATTGAAGACCTTGATTCCACTCAATCTAGCTCAAATAAGACTAACTAAGTTTCAAAATTGATGATCCAAGAAAGGACAATATGTAAAAATATCAATGAACTCATTTTTCTCAATGATCCCAACTATTGGGTGAAAACCAAAGTTCAAAATCATATTCCATAAAGGATGGTGAATCAAATATAATATTGGATTTAAAATTCTTCTTATAACCCATAGGTTTTAGTATGGAAACCCATAAAGGGTTATGTGTTGGTCTTAGAAGACCTATGGCTGGAGGAAATCAATCCTGACACTAATTGAAACACCCCAGGTAAATAAAGAATATGACATTTTTATATTTTTCCATATTTGTGAATAAAATATTAATATTACTTTAAAGGGGATGCAATGCTCGATGGTGTACCCAACATGCAACAATGAGTTTCTTGGGAATCTTATGTTGCACTCTAATAATAAAATAATATTATTTTAAATAGTAGTTAAAGCCTAGCCCTTGTAATGACGAGAATGAGTAGAACTAACTACAAAATGATTATATATGTTTCTCAAATATTTTCACTTTTTACAATAAATGATAGAGGATTAAAAATGCGAATGAATCCAATTTTAAGCGTAAACATTCTAATATTCTTTAAAAGGTTGATTAATAGCCTTTTGATGGAGAACCTCTTTTAAATCCATTTTTTGACAATTTTATGTGTTATATTTGACAAAATAAAATTCTGCTTTAGAAACGGGACATAAAAATTTACTTTGTGTAAATTTTTGGTATTTTACCAAAAAAGTTCAATTTTTAATGAATAGTGAAAAATGTTGTATTTTAATTCAAAACATCTTTTTAATATAATTTATTTATATGATTAGATTATATTTTTAATTGGTTTTAAAGTGAAATTAGAATATATTTTTACCATTTAATACAATAGTGGTAATTGGAATTAATTTCACTTTGAAATTGGACTTAAACTAGTGTCAATCTTTTGATACTTATTATTTCATAAAAACACGCTATTTGCTCTGACAGTGGGAATTAATTATTAAATTAATGAATGAAACTAATATGTTTTTAATTTTGTAAAATAGAAATAATTTTTGAATTTGGAATTTCAAATATATATTAGGGTGATGTTTTTGTATTTTTCTGAAAAACTTCAATTTTTGATGAATAATGAAACCACTAAGTGGTACTTATAAAAACTGATTTTCCGTTTAAATGAAATGTTTCCATCTTTGTGTTTTGAATTTCAAAAATACGACATAAATGGTTTTCATTAAGAAGTGAAATGTGGTTCAATGGGATTAAAATAATTTTTTGGTGAATAGTAACTTATTATGTTTTTAATCACGATTATAGGTAATTAGTGTAGTTTAAGGTAAGAATAATGTTTTAAAAATTAAATGACCTAGACACATGTCCTACCCTCATTGTATGTGTCATGGCCAACCAAAACAATCCATGGGTCAACTTGGGGACCCCATGGAGCCCCTTTGGTTGGAAAATGACATAAATATCTTTTTATTTAATGTTAAAGTAAAAATGACAGAAACATGAGATGTTTTACTAAAACAATTTTTACATGGGGTTATAGAAGTCAGATTTTTGACTATAAATAATCAATGGAAATATAAAAAAATTTCCTACATAATAGTATTTTTTTATAATTTTTAGACATTAAATAAAGTAAATTATGTATGACATCACAATGATGCAGCGATGACCTCATTATTTAACGATTAAAATAAAATGGAAAGATAATGTAAAATCTGAGACCTAAGCATGTCCAAACCTATTTTATAGGTGTATTTCGAACCCTTATCACCTTACCCTCGAAAAATATCAATTTGGGACCATTAAAATCCGAAAATCATTCTAAAATAAAGTAACATTTCTTTACTTTCCAAAAGTGCCCCTCCTCTCCTCTTATAAAACGCCCCCACCTCTACCTCCTTACCCACACTTCCAAAGACTTGGGATCCAACAAACCCAGCCCATTTTGTCTCTCCACATCCCTGTCTAACTCCTTGAAGCTTCACTTTGGGCAGAAGTTTTCTAAAGGAAGCTTTTGAGCTCAAACCAAAGGGAGTTTCCCGATTTTAAGGTAATGTCTTCACTTGTGTCCTTTTGTTTTATTTTGCTTCTCCAACCCCCTAAACTCTTTTTATTCATTTATTTTGTAAAAACTCCAGTATTTCCAATATAATTGGATTTTTTTTATAAGAATTATTCGAGCTACACTTACACACACCTTCGTCTAATGGTTAAAGAACATACTGTTCATGTGGTTGGCGATTTTCTGCCTCACGAAATGATGATTGTTCAATATTCTCTTAAAACCTTTAAAGGTGGCCATTATGACGTCACTGTATTTTATATATGATATATATGGTATTTATGTTTACTATATGCTTATGTATTTTATATTTAAAACATACCTTTATTCTTTTCATGTTGTGTAAATGCGATAATTTCATATGAGGAAGTGCGGACTACCGCCCACTCAAGTGATGTGACTCGTACATGAAATAAATGGAACGTATAAAGAATGAAATTAATGAACATATGTGACCTATATCACGTATATATTATACTGGAATTATAATATATATATCATTTATTTTTAATTTCATTAATATGACAAAGAAAAAATGAAAGTAGCGTTCATGCGTACGTACGGCCTATCGTCTCCATGAACGGTGCTTTTAGTTTTTTATCTCCAAATGATATGGAATAGTATAAAATGAATATGTACTGGAAATATATTATATTTTAATCATTAATAATATTCTGTAAATTATTTACTTATAACTACATGGACAATCATTTTTCAAACAAGTTCATTTTTGACTCATGTACCAAACATCGACAAAAACATCTGATATGAACTAACATTATTAAACAATTATTATAACATTATAATATGTGATATGAACTAAATAATAATCTTTAAAGGAGGTCCTTAGGCAATTATAAATTGACCAAAGTTTATTATTCAGGAATATAATGAAACGAACATGACAAGTCGGATTTGAGGTACGAGATTTGACTCCTCCCTTTCTTTTAAAGTACACTCTTTTATGTCATTCCTTTTAAAGTTCGTCTTTCTTGTTATTGGGATATTCTTTTATATTACTCTTACTGTAATTTTTATTTTCATGTGATGAGAGACCCTATTCTCTCTCATCAATCCATTTTGGATGTTTTGAGTGGTGCCGTTAGGCTGCCGAATTTTCGTAAGAGATCCTACTCCTCTCTTTCTTTTTAATTACACTCTTTTATGTAATTCCTTTTAAGATCATCTTTCTTGTGATTGGGATGTTATTTTATATTACTCCTACTGTACTTTTTTATGTTCATATTATGAGAGACCCTATTTTCTCTCATAAATCCATTTTGGAAGTTTTGTGTGGCACCGTTAGGCTGTCGAATTTTCGTAAGAGATCTAACCTCTCCCTTTATTTTTAAGGACTCTCCTTCATGTCACTTATTTTAATATCATCTTTGTTATGTTGGGGGATGTTATTTTGTATTCCTATTTCTTTAAACTTTATGTTGATATGATGAGAGACCCTATTTCCTCTCATCAATCCATTTTGGAAGTTTTAAGTGGCGTCGTTAGGCTGCCGAGTTTTCGTAAGGGATTTTTCATCTCACTTTTATTCCCGTGAGATTTATGCTACATTTGCCACAATTTCCTTTGAGTCGTGTATGTAGTACCCATTATTATACACTTTGAGTAGTATAATTTCATTTATGGGTATTCACATATTCATTGTATGACCCTTCTTCCATGGGGTGTACGTTTCGAAACTTACCCAACTCGGTAAGGGGACCTTTTACCCTCCTCTTTTTAAAAGACATATTTTGTTATGTCTTTTAATTCACATACTATTATGTTGTGATATGTTCTTTTGTATCCTTATTGATGTAAATTTTATTTCCAAGTGATTATATGCCCTTTTTATCTCTCATAAACTCATTTTCATAATTTTTAAGTGATGCTGTTAGGCTGTCGAATTTACCAAGGGAACTTTTTAACCCAATATTGATTTCTTTGGGTTCAACATGTAGTTATTGAATATGTCATCCTTTGAATATGTGTGAATGACCTTTTATTTTTTTACAGTTAATATCCACTTATATTGGGGGTATTTATATTTGTCACACATAATTTTGAGATTGATTTATCCTTAATTTAAGGATACCTTCTTTATAAGTGACTTCATCACATTTGACATTTCTATTAAGACTTCATTGTTTTTATTCACCGATTCACTCTTATATGGTGTATATACTTTCCATTGGAATAATATATCATGAATCCATTTATTCTCATGATATTATAAAGTTCTAACTAAATTTTATTACTCGATTATTGTATTCAAGTGTCTCTAATTCTGGTAAAACCCCTTTAACCAAAATATCGCTTTAAATGTTTTAATTATTTGTTCTTATTAATATCCATGTTTTCAAAATGGTTTTAATGATTTATTTATATGGATATTAATGGTTTAAAATTTTAAAAGCTTCAAGGTGGTATGGGACACTTTGAGTCAAAAATATCTCTATTAAATTTTTTAAATGGTTTTGGAAATGGTTTCTTTTTGAATGGATTCATTATTTCAATATACTAAAATGTTATATTGTGATTGAATTGTGGAAAGGTTATGTTTCCTTTATGCATGTTTTATGTGACACATTTATGTTATGGTTCTTGGGAATTGTTATGAAAATGGGTGGTTCTGTGAGAAACTAAGGGCGGGTGAGCCCGATATAGCTCTCCAATTCATTGGGTAACACGAAGGAGTGAAACGTTAAGGTTTCTCCGAAGAGATTTAGGGAATATACTGTGGTGGGTATTCCAAACGAAACCAAGAGGGTTACTCCCTACATAAGAATGTTATTAATGCCTCAAGTTACCTTTATGTCTTATGATTTCTATGATTTATTCATGATTTGATATGCCTATGTTTTATGGGTAAAGTATGATTTCATTCTTATGTATATATGAACTCATGTTTCCTTTCTATATTTTTATATCCCTTGCTGATCGTTTTATGCTCATCCCAAGTTTTTGAAATGTTTTTTACAGGTCAAGGGAAAGGTACATGATATGATGATAGTGTCAAGGAAGTGTCAAGAAACACCTAGGAAAATGTTTCAAAGATGTGGAAAGAAACACCTAGGAAAATGTTTCAAAGGGACAGAAATATGCTATAGATGTGAAAATGAAGGTCATAAAGCAATAACCTTCCATGGAAAAAGGAAGCATCTAGTTGACTCGAGGAAAGAGAAATAAGTTCATTCTGAGGGATCAATTGAATGTTTTAAATTTGGGGTGCATGGTCATTATGAAAACACATGTCCTATGAAGAAGTTTCATGAATGGGATCACCAAGATCGTACAAATATTCGTTTACCAATACCTAATGCCATTCCGATTAAGGATGAAGAAACTGACAATGACCAGTCAATGGTATGGATTATTTCATAACTTTTGTTTTCCTATTTTGGAATCTTAGGATATGATTCATGATTTTGTTTGTAGGAAAGAATTATTTCAGAATAAGTTGGAAAGGAATGGTTAATGGATCATGAAGAATGATGAGTGAGTAAGAAGTCAACATATAAGGGCTTCAAGAGTTATGGTGAAATTCTTAAGAGTATTAAGTCTCTTTTGATGATGGGGTTACATTAGAAGATTTTTTATAGTATGTGTAACCCTGATTTTTAATATATGAAAATTTTATTCAAGGAATACTTATCTGTTCTTTTCTGGACATAGTTATAAAGAACCATTTGGGTCTATATGATCCTTACTTTTGAGGTAATTATGGGTTACTATATGTTATGATGGAAGTGAAAGGCATGAGATAAAATTAAGGTCAAATTATGTTATGGTTATTTTTGATGATTTTACCTCTTTTTGGGGAATTATTTGAGAATTATATGGTTTTGGAAAAAGGACAACACGCAGACTGTTTGACAACCTGTCGCATCGGACAAAGCTGCGGAAATCGAACCCACAACCAAAGTGCGACTGGTATTTATCGCCTACCACTGGACTACGTGAAGTCCCTGGTTAGTTTGACTAATTTTGTTTTTATTTAGATGATTTTTGGAATCAAGAGTAAGTTAATTTTTGGTTATCTATGGAAATTATTAACCTATCATGGAGGATATGTGATTAGGTTAATTATTTTTCAATATGAGAATTTAAGAGCAACTGATGTTATTTGGAGATAAAAGTTCATTTGTACCTTGGAAGAATTTGTGATTAAATCCTTAAAATATTTGGGTTTCAATCATAGTTTGGTTAACTTTGAAGAATTTTATGGACACATTGTTTATCGAATGGTCCTCATTGAACTTTGGGTTTTGTTGGACAAATTTTGGAGATTAAGAATAGATTTTCTTTTTATAAAGGGTTATCCTTTTCTGGATTATCTGATCTTGTACTAACCTTTTTGGTTTCGGTTTTGGTTAAATTCTAAAGACATGAGAAGTATATAGTTATCTTTTGTGGATTAGGTGATTCTCTAGATGTTTATTATAGTACTCTTAATGTGAACAAGTCTTCCTAAATACTCATCTTTTAGAGAAAATATGAGTTTGTGTAAGGAATCTAATAAAAGTTGAAAGTCAACATGATAAGTGATTGTGTTTCCTTATAAATAAATTCCTCAATAAAAAGTAAATTAAAACAAAAATGTTGTCTATTAACTTTTCCTACTGGGGAATCGAATACCGTTTAACCCATCACAAGTTTGTGATTTTCTTTTGGTTAACTTTATCCTAAACATGTTTTCTATCACCCTCCATCAGAACATGACCCTATGTTTTCTCCTCCATGTCCATGTTTTACTACATGGAATCCTATTATGGGTTAACTCAGGTGACCTCTGTACTTATCTTTCTTTATTTTAAAGTGATTGTTTTGCCGACCCTTGTTCCGATGTGGGACTTTCAAGGATGTTTCGAAGCTCAATTTGAAAATTGTGAGGACGCAATTCCCAAAAGGGGGGAAGGATGTAACACCCCAGGTAAATAAAGAATATGACATTTTTATATTTATCCATATTTGTGAATAAAATATTAATATTACTTTAAAGGGTATGTTATGCTCGATGGCGTACCCAACACGCAACAACGAGTTTCTTGGGAATCTTACGTTGCACTCTAATAATAAAATAATATTATTTTAAATAGTAGCTAATGTCTGGTCATTGTAATGGCAGGAATGAACAGAACTAACTACAAAATGATTATATATGTTTGTCAAATATTTTAACTTTTTACAATAAATTTTAGAAGATTAAAAATGCGAATGAATCCAATTTTAAGCATAAACATTCTAATATTCTTTAAAAGGTCGATTAACAGCCTTTTGATGGAGAACCTCTTTTAAATACACTTTTTGAAAATTTTATGTGTTATATTTTAAAAAATAAAATTCTTCTTTAGAATCGGGACATCAAAATTTACTTTGTGTAAATTTTTGGTATTTTACCAAAAAAGTTCAATTTTTAATGAACAGTGAAAAATGTTGTATTTTAATTCAAAACCTATTTTTTAATCTAATTTATTTATATGATTATATTATATTTTGAATTGGTTTTAAAGTGAAATTAGAATATATTTTTACCATTTAATACAATAGTGGTCATTGGAATTAATTTCACTTTGAAATTGGACTTAAACTAGTGTCAATCTTTTGATACTTATTGTTTCATAAAAACACGCTATTTACTATGACAACGAGAATTAATTATTAAATTAATTAATGAAACTAATATGTTTTGAATTTTGTAAAATAGACATAATTTTTGAATTTGTAATATCAAATATATCTTAGGGTGAAGTTTTGGTATTTTTCTGAAAAACTTCAATTTTTGATGAATAGTGAAACCACTAAGTGGTACTTATAAAAACTGATTTTCCGTTTAAATGAAATTTTTCCATCTTTGTGTTTTTAATTTCAAAATTCCGACATATATGGTTTTCATTAAAAAGTAAAATTTGGTTCAATGAGATTAAAATAATTTTTTGGTGAATAGTAACTTATTATGTTTTTAATCGCGATTAGAGATAATTAGTGTAGTTTAAGGTAAGAATAATGTTTTAATAAAATTAATTGACTTAGAAACATGTCCTACCCTCATTGGATGTTTCATTTCCGATCAAGACAATCCATGGGTCAACTAGGGGACCCCATGGATCCCCTTTGGTAGGAAAATGACACAAATATCTTTTTATTTAATGTTAAAGTAAAAATGACACAAACATGAGATGTTTTACTAAAACTATTTTTACATGGGGTTATACAAGTCAGAGTTTTGACTATAAATAATAAATGGAACTCTAAAAAGATTTCCTACATCATAGTATTTTTTTTTATAATTTTTAGACATTAAATAAATTAAATTATTTATGACATCATGATGATGCAGCGATGACCTCATTATTTAAAGATTTAAATAAAATGGAAATATAATGTAACATATAAGACCTACACTTGTCAAAAACCTATTGTATGGGTGTATTTCGAACCCTTATCACCTTATCCTAGAAACACATCAATTTGGGACCATTAAAATACGAAACGCATTCTAAAATAAAGTAACATTTCTTTACTTTCCAAGAGTGCCCCTCCTCTCCTCTTATAAAAGGCCCCCACCTCTACCTCCTTACCCACACATCCAAAGCCTTTGGCTCAACCAACCCCTTCCCATTTTGTCTCTCCACATCCCTCTCTAACTCCTTTAAGCCTCACTTTGGGATGAAGTCTTCCCAAAGAAGTCTTTGAGCTCAAACCAAAGGGAGTTACCCGATTTTAAGGTAATGTCTTCACTTGTGTCCTTTTGTTTTATTTTTCTTATCCAACCCCCTAAACTCTTTTTATTCATTTATTTTGTAACAACTATAGTATCGTAAATATACTAGGATGTTGTTATAAGAAGTATTCGAGCTACACTTACACGCACCTTCGTCTAATGGTTAAAGAAAATACTATTTCTGTGGTTGGCGATTTTCTGCCTCACGAAACGATGATTGTTCAATATTCTTTTAACACCGTTAAAGGTGGCCATTGTGATGTCACTGTATTTTATATATGATATATATGGTATTTATATTTACTATATGCTTCTTTATTTTATATTTAAAACATACCTTTATTCTTTTCATGTTGTGTAAATGTGATAATTTCATATGAGGAAGTGCGGACTACCGCCCCCTCAAGTGATGTGACTCGTACATGCAATACATGGAACGTATAAAGAATGCAATTAATGAACATATGTTACCTATATCACATATATATTATACTGGAATTATAATATATATATATATTTATCATTTATTTTCAATTCCGTTAATATGAAAAACAAAAAATGAAAGTAGCGTTCATGCATACGTACGACCTACCGTCTCCATGAACGGTGCTTTTCGTTTTTTATCTCCAAATGATATGGAATATTATAAAATTAATATTTAATGGAAATATATGATATTTTAATCATTAATACTATTCTGTAAATTATTTACTTATAACTACATGGACAATCATTTTTCAATCAAGTTCATTTTTGACTCATGTACCAAACATCGGCAAAAAACGTCTGATATGAACTAACATTATTAAACAATTAATATAACATTATAATATGTGATATGAACTGAAAAAAAATATTTAAAGGATGTCCTTAGGAAATTATAAATTGACCATATTTTATTATTCAGAAATATAAATAAACGAACAAGACAAGTCAGACTTGAGGTAAGGGATCTGACTCCTCTCTTTCTTTTAAAGTACACTCTTTTATGTCATTCCTTTTAAATCTCATCTTTATTGTTATTGGGATATTATTTTATATTAATCTTAATGTAATTTTTTTGTTCATATGATGAGAGACCCTATTTTCTCTCATCAATCCATTTTGGAAGTTTTGAGTGGCGCTGTTAGGCTGCCGAATTTTCGTAAGAGATCATACTCCTCTCTTTCTTTTTAAGTACACTATTTTATGTCATTCCTTTTAAGATCATATTTCTTCTGATTGGGATGTTATTTTATATTACTCCTACTGTAATTTTTTATGTTCATATGATGAGAGACCCTATTTTCTATCATAAATCCATTTTGGAAGTTTTGTGTGGCGCCGTTAGGCTGCCGAATTTTCATAAGAGATCTAACCTCTCTCGTTCTTTTTAAGTACTCTCCTTTATGTAACTTCTTTTAAGCTCCTCTTTGTTATGTTGGGGGATGTTATTTTTTATTCCTCTTTCTTTAAACTTTATGTTGATATGATGAGAGACCCTATTTCCTCTCATCAATCCATTTTGGTAGTTTTAAGTGGCGCCGCTAGGTTGCCGAGTTTTCGTAAGAGATTTTTCATCTCACTTTCATTCCCGTGAGATTTATGCCACATTTTTCACAATTTACTTTGAGTGGTGTATGTACTTCCCATTATTATACACTTTCAGTAGTATAATTTCATTTATGGGTATTCACATACTCATTGTATGGCCCTTCTTCCATGGGGTGTACGTTTCGAAAGTTACCCAACTCGGTAAGGGGACCTTCTACCCTCCTCTTTTAAAAGACTTCTTTTGTTCTGTCATTTAATTCACATACTATTATGTCGGGATATTTTCTTTTATATCCTTATTGATGTAAATTTTATGTTCAAGTGATGAGATTCCCTTTTTATCTCTCATCAACTCATTTTCTGAATTTTGAAGTGATGTCGTTAGGCTGTCGAATTTTACCAAGGGAACTTTTTAACCCAATTTCGATTTCTTTGGGTTCAACATGTAGTTATTGAATATGTCATCCTTTTAATATGTGTGAATGACCTTTTATTTTTTTACACTTAATATCCACTTATATTGGTTGTATTTATATTTGTCACACATAATTTTGAGATTGATTTATCCTTAATTTAATGATACCTTCTTTATAAGGGATTTCATCACATTTGACATTTCTATTGAGACATCATTGTTGTTATGCACCAATTCACTCTTATATTGTGTATATACTGTCCTTTGGAATATTATATCGTGAATCCATTTATTCTCATGATATTACAAGGTTCTGACTAAATTTTATTCCTCAATTATTTTTTTCAAGTGTCTCTAATTTTGGTAAACCCCCTTTAACCAAAATATCGCTTTAAATGTTTTCATTATTTGTTCTTTTTAATATCCATGTTTTCAAAATGGTTTTAAGGATTTATTTATATGGATAATAATGGTTTAAAATTTTAAAATCTTCAAGGTGGTATGGGACACTTTGAGTTAAAAATCTCTTTATTAAATGTTTTAAATGGTTTTGGAAATGGTTTCTTTTTGAATGGATTCATTATTTCATTATACTAAAATGTTATATTGTGATTGAAATGTGGAAATGTTCTGTTTCCTTTATGCATGTTTTATGTGATACATTTATGTTATGGTTCTTGGGAATTGTTATGAAAACGGGTGGTTTCGTGATAAACTAAGGGTGGGTGAGCCCGATATAGCTCTCCAATGCATTGGGTAACGCGAAGGAGTGAAACGTTAAGGTTTCTCTGAAGAGATTTAGGGAATATACTGTGGTTGGTATTCCAAACGTAACCAAGAGGGTTACTCCCTACGTAAGAATGTTATGAATTATTAAAGTTACCTTTATGTCTTATGATTTCTATGATTTATTCATGATTTGATATACCTATGTTTTATGGGTAAAGTATGATTTCATTCTTATGTATATAAGAACTCATGTTTCCTTTCCATATTTTTATATCCCTTACTGAGATTTTTATTCTCATCCCAAGTTTTTGAAATGTTTTTCACAGGTCAAGGGAACGGTACATGATATGATGATAGTGTCAAGGAAATATCAAGAAAGAATCCATGTTTTATTTTAAATATGTTTCCGTTTATGGAAAAAAATGAATATTATCCTTATGTAACCACTTTGTTTAATTTGTGGAATGTAATGCATGTTTTATGATCTAATTCTCTAAAACTCTAAACCTGAAAAGATCATCAATGTGTAATCTTGTATTAACTCAAGATTAAGTAAGGTTTATGGCTGGGGCCTTATACTAATGACTGATCTACACAGACAAATGGAATTCAAGTCTATGAGATGATCCAATCATGGGACTTCCATTGATTATTGGGGCCACTTTCACACATAAGGATATCGATCGATGAAAAAAAAGAGCATAATGTGAATATTCATGGTTCAATGAGGGAATATTAACTATGATGTGAAGGAAAGGCCACAAAAGAGGAACCATACTATTACTAGGATTTTATTTATTGGTTGTTGTTTGACTGAAAGATCAAAATTAAGATGAAAATGGGGCCCTCAGATCATCCCATAACGTAAATTTCAGGATCATATTTTCATGTAGATCAATTTTTCGATGAAATTATCTAGTAATATTGAGGTGATACTAATGTTATATTAATTATTTAATTCCATGAGAGATTTGGAGATCTTTATCCATTGTCATGAGATCCTTTAAGTTTTCTAGTTTGAGTTCAAGAAGTAATTTTTAGGTTTTACACTCTTTTGATAAAGAATTGAGTCTAATAAGATGTTTAAGACATGCCTTAGATCTTACATTAATAATGTAATTCGACCCTAGTGTCAACAAGAATATCTAGAAAGATAACCAGAGATTTAATATCATTATCGAGGTGAATATCACCTATGTAAAATTTTAGTTTTGGATTTTTTCCAAATTAGGCTTAGGAAAGATACTTCTCATGTGCCTAATGTTATGTCATGCTCCGAAAAAATTATAATTCGTTGATACGTTAGAATTCTAAATTTAAGAAATTAAAATTGTTAGGAGATGCTAGAGTATTTTTGAAATAGTTTGAGGTGATCGATTCTTTTTATGGGAAAGCAAGAACATGTCTTTGGAGGAAAATTTATTATGTAATTTTCATTTGGATCGCTATAAAGGATATTTTAAATAGTGAAGGCTCACCATATGGAAGTGAATCTTTGATAATTCATGTAATATTATATGTGATTTTTTCATTTTTTCGTGATTGAAGAAGTGTTTTTTGTTGTCACTATGAATTTAACAAGAAGTTGATAATGAACACATGTTATAATGTCATATGGATATCTCTTCCATTTAATTTTGATGTCACTATGTTACATTCTTGAAAATGAGGAGGAATTGACCTATTCATTCCCCATTATGAGGAATGGGATATAAATTTTGGAAACAAGAACAAACATTTAATCTCCTACTCCCTCATTTATCATTCTGTAATTTTGGATTCTGATTGTAAATAAAACTATTATATTCTTTCTCATTTTTTTTTATCTCAAAAATCCATAAATGGAGGGATTTTTTATAGATCTTGTGTGAGGGAGTGATCTTAGATGTTGTTTGGATATATAATTATTATTTTATTTATTGTTTTTCTTTTTCACTCTTGGAAGATAATGATATTGGAGGGGAGATGAGACATGAGATCTACTCATAGGAACTGTTTTTTACTCATTCCCATAAATCTTAATCTCCTTCTTCACTTAAATTATTAGACATCAGTGTATAGGGGAGGTTTTGTGTTTTATTATCGAATGGATACCATCTATGTCTTGTAGATATTATATACTGGGTGTCTTTATTTATTTATTCCTTCACTCTATAAGATATATTATATAATGGATTTCATTCCATGCATGAGTGTTTGAGGTTCTTGGTGAGAGATGTGTGTTTATCAAGGAATATAATATTCACTATGTGAGGTGGGAAGTTTATGGTAAAATACATTATATATATGGTAGGAATTTGGTGAATGGATCAACCTAGTCTATGACATGTTTCTTTAAAACTTATATTTTCTTTATTTTGTCTTGTTTTCTCTGTTTTCTGTTCATTAAATTGTTTCTATCTCATCCACAATCATCATTGTTTCCCCTAATATTTTCATGTTACAATTACTACTTTAAAAATAATTAAAAAAATACAAAAAAATATTTTAGTAGAATCACCATGATAAGCGACACTCATTCCTTGAGCCCAACCTTGAGGTTAACTACTATGATATATCTAGGGAGACTATAAATGCATCTTTGAACACTATTATGATGATGTAATGGTCAATAATATATATTTTCTCTATATTTCACTCTTTCTACTAATTTTAAATTTCCACATCCCTTTCTCCATGATTTTCTTGAAAAACTATTTATAATTGGTTGATGAAGTTGGTTGGGTGGTGATATGGCATTCAAAAATCAAAAATCTTGATGCTCTAGATGTTGTGCCACTAGATCTCCAGAAGGAGAGTATAAAAGAGTACCATAGATTCTTTACTCTAATTTTTCTCATGATTTACTAATCTAACTAAAATTTAATACGAATTTTATGAAGAAGAAAAATGTGTTTCCTCCCAACGAGGGCTTTAATTAATGTCATGATCAACACATACCATGATGTCTTCAATCAAATTTAAAAGTTATAATGAATTCTTGTCGAACATTTTCTATTTATATATTTATTAATTATCAATTGACTTGGTTTTAAGGTTCATGAACTCTTAAAACATCAATAGCTATGTGTTGAAATTTTTTATTTAAAGTGAAGCATATGAAAAAACATAATTTTAATTTACCTAGAAACAATTGAAAATATTAGTTATATAAATGTACATTATCTTCTTGTGTGAATGTTCTATAATTGACTCATGGACCTACCAATTTTTTTCTCTATTAAATCATTAATTTATCATATAAATCCTTCTAGATATCTTCAAATTTATCTAGCTACAATAATCTTCTCTTTGTAGCTTATAGTAAACCCATGATAGCTTTCGTTGTAGCTGAATATAAGTATTGATAAAAATAAACCAGTAAATTGAATGTATTTCAAATAATGATCCTATATATGTTCCTAAAAATTAGTGTATTGAACATTAAAATGTACACCAACAATGAAACATCTATCTTTTTTCTCTAATCCATCCATATTGAACCCCTAATTTTTTCCAAATTTTTTTTGATCTCCATATTAGATAATTAGAATTTCACATTATTTTTTTTTGTGATAATGGGTTCTAGTGTTGTATCAGATTCAATATTTTACATTAAATATCCTTAAAAATTTATTTTTAATGTGTATTTCTTAATGATTATTGAGTAATCAATGTATTAAAAATCAATAAAATATGTATTCCTTAAAAAATTTATCAATAAAACTATTGAATTATTAGAAGTATCCAGAACATCTTCCCATTTTGTGATGTATTCAAAAAAATAATTTGTACAGGTTACCAAAATATCTCAATAAGGTTAACATGAAAGTTATTCCCAACAAATAAAACACAATAACTTCAAGAATTAGATTCTATGCCATATATTGATTTATTCCATTCTTACTTGTTCTTCTACATAGATCACAACTCCTAATAAACTCCCTTGTATCTTTGGGATGGTGGTGAAAATTAAACCAATTTTTAAGATCATATACAATATTCTATATGGTATATGGTTCCCTTGTGTAGGTCATGAATAAAACAAATATATAAAATTTTCCCGTCAGATTTAGGCACACATAACTAAATTATTCTATCACCACATTGCGTGAATATTAAGGGGTCTTCCCAAAAATAGTTCACTACATCATCTAATGACCTCTATCTATATTTATATGTAATGTATAGATTTAGTGATCTATTTTCCTTTTAATTTTTTATGTTAGAAAACCAAATATGATCTTCAAAACCATCATAGAAAATATTCTCATCCGTAAATTCATCATCAATATCAATTTCTTAATTTTATTCTATGTTCATTATTTTCAACCCTTATAAATGGGAAACCACATAATTCTATGAGAACTTTTTCATGGATCATTATTTCAAAATCTTGGAGTAACCTGATCCTCTAAATTGGTCATGTACTTTCACCCTATATGCATAAGATGTATCATATTGAAACCAGATCAGTGTATACAATCTCCTTGGAGATCACCAAATTAACATTATATTTATCAAAAGTAAAGGCCACTGCTAAAATTTCCTTCTCAAACATATTGTATTTAGTTTAGGGTTCATTGATAGTATGATTTAAATATTATACATTTCAAAAAATATGGTCGATCCTCTATCAAATAGAATATATTACAATGAAAATTCATGGATCATATATAATCTAAAAAGTGTTCTCCTAATTTGGAGAGATTATGATTAGGGAGGCCCCAAAATTTTGATTTATAGAAATGAAATATTCCTTTAATGATTGATCAAAATTGAATGGAATATAATTTAATAAATATTGGGTCAATTTATAATCTATCTTAGATAATTATGGGAACAATTTGACGTATTATCCCCCATGTCTAAGAAATATATGATTCTCCTTCGCTATATTTATTTCATGAAACTAAATTATTACTTTTATATTTTTTAAATCTGATTAAATTACCTATTTTTATATTATATATCTAAGGAAACTACCGTCCTCAAATATGATACTCAAGTGTTACCAATTGAGAAAAAAACTTCTCTTCACATACTTTATATACCATATCAATATGTAGTAGGAATACTTAAAAAATCATTAATATATTTAGAATTAATTCTAGAGAAATTCTAACTACTCATCTTCTTATATCATTAACTACAATTTCATACACCATTAAAAAGTCGCTATTATATTATGCATTCCAAATGACATGAAGTGATAAGCCATGGTTTTATATGGTAATTTCAAGTTTATCCTTTCATTGCTTTTCAGATCAACCAGTATTTGATTGTAACCACAATATTCATCTATAAAATTGTAATACTTGAGTTTGGATATCCATTTAATATTTTGAAACATAAATAATATTTTAAAGAGGTACTTAATTATTCCTACATTTTTCATTTTTTATCCACATAGAATATCAATACTATTACTACTCATGGATGAATAAGGTGGTTTTCTTAATTATTGACCATTTTTATGCCTCCATTTTATGGCATAACATACAATGGGACCATCCCTTAAATATCTTAAATTGAAAAGGTGATACCCACATCAAATAGTATATGATCATCATTTTTTACAACCTCTTTCATTGGTGGTGTTTGTCTATATTGCAGTTGATAGCATGTCCTACTTAATATTTACAACAATACATTTTGTGAAAACTATATGGTTAATTCCTTTCATGCTATCAATTCCCTTGGAAATTTCTTATTTTCACTTTTTCAATAACTGTAACAATATTTCTTTTCGATACTTTTTTAGTTATGTATTAATGATAACATGAAATGCATCATTGTCACCCATTAATGAGTACAAAATCAAAATAGGTGTAGAGCCCCAAGTTAGATTGACCATGGGGGAGGTAAACTGATGGTTATTTTATTTAGAATTAAAACTCTTAAACTAGTTAAGGTTCATGATCCCCTCAATATTATCTCACAATGTCACCTTGTCTGTAGTTTTAATAATGGAGAGAGATAATTATGTAGTATTTACAAGATTAGGAAAAAATATAACTCATTGATGAAACCCATTATCCCCCCTTGTTATAGAGTCTTCACTATCAAACAAATGATTACAATTCATGTGTCTCTAATTAAGAGACTTCTTCACTACTTCTAAAACCATATCAAATTCTTCTTATTCTCTTTACTCCAATCGAGAGACTTCTTGATTTTTAATCCAACAGAAATACTTCACCTACTCCCCGATCAATCATAATGCTTCTTACTTTCAGGTCTAATTGAATGAATTTCCCTACTCCCAAATTCTACTAAGATACCTCACTTCTTTCATCTATAACTGAAATTCTTCTTCCATTTGATATAGTTGATCCATTATCGGATTATTTGTTTCCCTTCCTCCATGAGCTTGCTAAATCACACTTTCTAATGTACCCTTTATATACCTTCAACAACTATTGATCGAGTCTGTCAGACCTTATCAATTAATTTTGATCACCTATGTATGATTAGTCACCCCAATATAATGAATTCTTATGCAGTTCTTCCTTCAAATGAATTCTCAGCCTCAATTAGATGTGTACAAAAGATGTACACACTTTCTTTGTGTATTATTTGAAGAAAGAATAACATGCACAAATCAAATAAATTCTTCAAAGTAAACTTTATTCAAGGTTAAAAACATTCACATGATTTTTATCCAAAACCCTATCACACAATATTTCCTTTATTATTTTAGGTTCTTTTTGGTTTCATGTTGATAGCACCATGGGTTTCGTTAATTCCCATCGGGGTACCAAATTTTAAAATTTAAAACAAAAATCAAAAAAATCACTAAACTACAAGGTAGTATATGAAGTTTAAGTCTGAGGTCTAACCCACAAAGTTAGGGTTTGAGAAATTATTAATTTAATAAAACATACCAAAAATATTTTATGAAATAAACTTAAACTAATTGATTGAATGAGGAGATGGTGAATGGTTTGGATTTTGAAAAATAAAAAAAATCTTGGAAATTGTAAAGTTGGGTTCATGGTTTATTAGGGTATAGAATAATGAGAAATAAATCATATGTTTCCTAACCAAATTAGTTGAATACAATAGTGATGGTAGACAACCCCAAAATCACTGAATTTCCCTTTTCCCAATAGTCATGTTACTTCGGGCATTCATTGATCTGATAACTCAGAACCTTATATAGACATAGAAAATAATCCTCTCAATGATCATGTTCTGAATATTTCTCAAGTCAATTCATTGAAATTATTACCCCCTCACTGATCACACAATGGTCATTAATGATAGAGAGAAGAATAAATTTGAGAAATTAGGGTTATGGAAACCTAATGAATTTCATTAAAAAAATAAAATACCTTTTTAGAATCAATATCTCATCATTATAATTTCATTTGACAAGGTCTACCCAATCATACTTGCCATTAGGGGGTAAGAAAATAAATATCCTATTTAATGTATCTTGACAGAAGCAATCCCTAATCCCAGTAGTGGAAGATCCAAATCTATGAATTGAGTGGAGGGTTGGAATCTATTTATAGATCTCCCTGGTGATTGGGTAATATTTAAGGAAATTATGTATTGGTCCAAAGGTTTCCTTGGCTGGGTCCCGAGACTTAAAAATGATCATAAAATGAAGATACCCTGAATCTGTGGACTTAAATCTTGTCCCGACCATTTATATGTGGTGTAAATTATTACATCACATGAAAATTTTAATATTGCTTTTTTCACTTCATGGTGGGTCCATATTTTCACGACTATCACCAGTATATGATGTGTAATGATTTACATGAGATGTAATGCCATTTTTCTTCTCAATAAGACTTGTATTGATTCAGTTATTTAGTTTTGTTCCTTAGAAGGGATCTATGATCATCCAAAAAAACATGGTGTTGCGATGCAAGAAAAGATCACAATAAAAAATGTCTTTTTTTATCATTTTTCAATTATCTGTTGTATCCTTACCAAAAAACACAAAACAGATCAAATCATTCAAAATAGGAAATATTCATCAATTAAATACAAAAAAAATACATAAAAAATATTATAAAATGTATCCATGAAATACATATATCACATGTATTCTTCTTCAATATCCCCCATTCATGTTTATATATATATAGAATCATTAGTATTCTTTAAATTGTTACAAATGTTTGTTTGTATTAGATAATGAATGTGGTCTTCGTCTTGTACATGTGGTCATGAATAATTGATATTGTGCATTCAGTTCTATTTATATAAGGCCTTGATATATGAACATGTGATCTCACGCTACATTTATGCAGGTGAGTGTGGATTCATGTATGCCTATAAACATTCACATTCTTCCCCTTTTCTTGTGCACTCTCTTCCTTAACACAAGTAGGCCTTTCAAACCATAAAGGGTACACATAAGGTTATTATAAAATCTGAAAATGATTCATATAAAAATTT
Organism: Viscum album; assembly: GCA_963277665.1. Taxonomy (NCBI): domain Eukaryota; kingdom Viridiplantae; phylum Streptophyta; class Magnoliopsida; order Santalales; family Viscaceae; genus Viscum; species Viscum album. The sequence continues at coordinate 1,357,555,677 of OY728162.1, read as the reverse complement.
CTTCACAAGTCTTCTAGAGTGTGATAAACGCATTTCAAATTCTAGTGGGATCTCTTTTATTTCCTTTCAACCAAATAGGATCATGGAATCTCACTTTGAAACTGGTGTTTAATTCAGTTCTCAATATTTCTTAGAAAATGAGATCTATTATGAATATTGGAGTAACATGATATCAGGTTGGAAGTTATATTTTTATAGGTGAGATCCATTGCCTCATCTCTGAGAATATTTCCATGTTAGGGTGCATCATAAATGAGCCAAAAATCTTGGCATTTCTCAATCATCTAAACCTTGAAGATTTGAGCATTCTCAGTTTTACTTATATTAAAAATAGTGGAATATTTATGATATTGTCTTCTTCATAGACTCATGTGCATTCTTATATCGCATGTTCCTTATTTTTGTAATATTGTACAGATGCTTGAAGATGAATGCATGAATTATCCTTTTTTAGATTCATTTTCATTCTGAAGTGCCGTGTTATTAAAATAACATGCAAGCATGATAATGATTACATGAATTTAAACTCATTTTCTTTTTATCAATATCTCATTTGTACAATAATATTAATCATGACATGATCATGCTAGTCTCAGGTTTGATTGATAGAGGTTCAAGCATGAATAATGGTGCATGAGAAGTACTTGGGTGTCTAGAGGAAAAATACAATAGTAGTTCCTCGATCGAATGACTCATATTATCTAGATTGGATGATGCATGTTATGTTTGTATATTTTAATATAGATTAATAGTGCATCTCATGTGCTTTTCCTACATGAGATACCCATTCAGTATTATTCTACTTAATAAATCTATCTCTTCAATATAACGATTGATATGGAAGTAGGGTTTGGTGCCCACAACACATCACACACTCATATGGGTCAGGCCTACCTGTTCACCCCCTTCTGTGCCACTAGCTCACACCATGCAAGCTCTATGTGCCCACATACTCTCGTAATTTCATATGAAGCTTCTCAATTTCACCATAACTCAATGGAAGCCCTTGTGACTAGCTCTCCAATGTGCTAGAGGCCTCTTCCCACATGTGTGGGATTTATCTACTCCCTTTGGATCTACTGGTGGGCTATATATTTATGTAACATCTACATGAAATTTCAAACTACTAATAGTCTATTACTTTATACATTATTCATACATAATATAAATATGTTTAATGGACCTCTTACTCCTCATGAAAAATAAATATTATTTTTCATTGTCACCTTATTCTTCATTGTTGAAATGTGTCATCCTTTACATGATCATTATATGTCTTTAACCTTAAATACCAATAAAATAATTTTCACAATTATAAAGATACTTTTCCAAGAATCATATCCAATTCCATTAAATGAATCTATAATAATTCTCCAATAATCTCTACTTCATATTCAACTCACTAAACAAATATTTAAAAATCATTGAAATTAAATAAAACACTAGGGCCCGTCACTAGGCAATAGATTCATCTTAATAATTAGGGGATTTTAAGTCGATGGGATCAATTCCTGATAATAATCCCATTAAAATTGATTTATCAACTTTATAGTTACCATTTATTATTCATATTCAAAATTAATTTCTTTCTTCCTTCTATCTACATGACATAAATTAATTTAATCTTATATAAATCTACCACTTAAAGGATACACATGATTGATTGAGGTATTTCAGTAGACAATATGGCATGAAATTCCTTTGACTTAATTTCATGTTTTATAGAATTCATAAGATTAATGATGAATTTTTTTCACCAACTCAAAAAAATCACTCTTCTTTGGATGGCATTTATCAGTGCATTTCTAGTAGCTAAGAAGGGTCTTACAAGAATTATTGAATCATATCCTTCATCTTATTTCTCAAGGATCATAAATTATGTGGTGAATATTATTTTTCATACCATGTAAATAAGCTATTTATGATTTAATTTAGGATACTTCATTGAAAGATCAAAAATTTTGAGTGAAAATAATTTCATTATTACTTCATCCATTCCATGATTTTAAAATAAAATTTATGTTATTATATCTCCAAATTATCTTAATTTACAATGTGCCTTCAAATATGTGAACAAAATAATTATGCATGGGATGGAAAAAACATTCAGTATCTCGCATCATAAGAGGTATCTTCCTTTGAATTACTAAAGAACACTGTTCAGTATTATATTATACTCCATGTTAATCCAATAACATTTTTTAAAAATTTCATCTCCATTAATAATCCTCTATGTGTGAATATTTTTGAAATTGTTTCAGTGAAATGTATATCGATTTGATATTGATTCAAAATTTCCTAAAACTATTTTTATTTTCTTTCAACTATCACTTTACTCATCCTCTCCCAGAATAGAAGAGGGGTTCTATATGTTTTTTTATTCTTATACGCCATTTCTTCCACTTTTGGGATTCATTTGAAACCTCTCCTTTTCATCATCATTTTCCCTGTATTTCCTCCTTCTCCATTTCAACATATTGTTTCACTATATCCTTTTGACTATATTTCTCTTCTTCCCTAACACCTGTAATTTAATTTAATGTGTCACAAATATTCCTTCCTCTCATGAATTTTCTCTATTATCCCTATTATTTTTCCATGTAATCATTTCAAAATAGATTGATATATATACCCCACATAATTATCAAGGTTAAAACGAGAATAATTTTTTATTTTTAGAGGTTTTTTCATGTGTTTTCATTCAGTAATACAACTTAAGAGTGAATGAATTATGCATTACATGAGGAATTCATTTAGGTGTTTGAAAGGTGGTAATGGATAGAATTGTTTTGAAGGATGATTTAAATAACTTCCAAGAGGTGGAAACGGCCATAATGGCGTCATGGTTTAGGTTTTCTGTTTGAATTTATGTTTTTCTTGGTTATGGTTGAAATATTAGCTACTATTATGTTTCTTTAATAACTATAATTATATATTTTACCATATTTATTATGAAAAAATACTTTATGCCAAAATCGTTGCTAAAATTAGTTATAAATGAAATAATAAATTAGTTTTTATTTGGGAGAAGATAAAAATAAAAAAAATCAATACCACCTATAAAATTTCATTTTTTATACAGTACAACATAGTAAGAAAAAACCTATTAGTAAATCTATCTAGATATTATGAAATTTGAGTCTCAAGAGATGAATCATAATCTTTGATTTCATTGTTTATTCATGAAATATTTGACACTATATTTCTTATTTTATACATATTTTTTTTTCTATTCTACTTCTCATTGATGCTTCAACTAAATATAACTTGATTATTTTTTTGATGAATTCACTTTAGTAATATATAATATCTATATAAATAATATGATATATCATATTTTCTAGAAGTATACATTTTATATTCTAATTAAATTATATGTTTCTTGTAAAAAAATTTATATATAATACGTATATGAGAAAAATAATAATTATTGCTATTTATATGATAAAAATTAAAAAAAAATTGAATTAAAATTTTTATTTAGTGGTAAATTTTATCTAGATCCATTGGTTTTTGGGATAAACATTTCACTAGGGCCTCATTATTAATTATTATACATAAACAACTTATTAGTTTTTAGGAGAAATTTAATCGATTACTTAGTAGGTGGAAATTATAATTGTTTGGTGGAAATCATATTTATGGTTGATTGGACACTACATCAATTAGATTATTTTAACAAAAGGTAATTTATTAGGTTTATGAAATGTAACTATTGTTTTTTTATGATTAAACTCAAATTTTTATTTCTATAGAAATTTTTATAGGTTGTATGCCCAAGGATTCAATTTAATTTCAAGAGTTAATGGAAATCTATCTTCTCTAGAGACTTTTAAATATAGACATATTTAAAGGATATAGAATAATGAAATTAGAGTGTTTATATTTGTTGAACCAATTCCATTGATGGTGATTAATAGAAATCGATTTTAGATGATGGTTTTCAAAATCCTAAAAATGAGGAGGTTAATTCATAGACCGTGGTATATTTTTTATTTCTAGATGAACAATAGGAGTGACATGGATGAATTTGGGCAAATAGGTGTTGATGAAAAAAAATTATTATAAAAATTGATAAACATGACTTTTTTATATTTATGATAAAATAATGTAAAAGAAAAATTAAAATTTGGAGCTACATTATACAAGAGTTATATAAGCATGTATCATGAGAGTGACTAGATTTTTTATACTTAAAATTTAGAGAATATTGAATCTAAGAAACTCATTTTGGGGAGAGTTTAGAGGAATATAGTTGTAATATTAAAATAATATTTTTTAATAAAATCATTTATAAATAAGTGGATATGTGTGGAAAATAGGATTATAATATATTTATAGGAAACAATTGAGGCTTATGTGGATCAAGAGATGAATTTCAATTTTATAAATCAAAAAATATAGAAGATATTACAATGATCTAATATAAAAACATGCTTTTAAACTAACAGATATTGAAATACATAATTTCATTAAATGAATTAAAAATTTATCTTAAATGATTCATATATAAAAATGGGTACCTCTATTTGAATTATGTTTATCACTACATTGATATTCCATTATCTTTATATATTCTTTCTCATTATTCATGGAATATTATATTGTTTTCTTGATCCTGAATAGCATGTTCTAATAATCTATTAATGGGAATTTATATTAATAATGATATACTTGTTTTAATTCACTTTAATACATCTAGATAATTATGTTGAGATAATCTTCATTATCATTTATAGTAATGTCCAAAAACCTGAATGAGAGAAAAAATACTATTTAGTATTTAATATTATTTTCATAATTAGCTAATTTTTAAAAAATAGATTATTTATTTTGTTATCATTTATTCCATCTATTATTTTAATAACTTATAATGATCTCTTCTTCATGTTTAACTGTGATGATTAATTTTTTCACAATTGAATATCGAAAAAGATAATGGTGACTCAATTTTTATGGAATGATAATGCTCAATCAACTTGATCATTTAATTCTTATTCCATCATTAAAAATTCATATATTGATGTGAATTAATGGATATTTAGAAGAAAAAATCTATTTAAATAACATGAATTTGATATTCTTAGGTTTATATTCATAGTTTTTAATCATGTATTTTATACTTTAGTGTATGGGGAATCATTTTTTATCCTGAATTAGAAATGATTCCCCTTTTACCCTTATATACTTAGCCTTTTATTATCGTCTTATGTTCATTACAACTTTGTTCTGTGTATTAAAGATTTTCTCAATATTTTAAACCACATTAATACACAATTCTATCTTAATACTGAAACAAATCATAAAAACAAAGTTATTTCATATTGTTTCAACTAAATAATAGCATAGGTATTTATAAGAATCCATTGTAACACCTATCATCCCTATCCCTTGGGTTCAAACCTCCACTACTTTAAATGCTCATATTTTCTATTGGTTTATAGATAAAGTTTTTATAGAATATAAGGACAAGGTTGATCAGTACAACCATAATTTTTATATTTTCTACATCATGTAGAACATTAGGAATAGTATAATAATATATAATTTTATAATGGTTTCTCTCATTTTTATAATTTTTTTTATAAAATAGAAAAGTAAAGAATTATTTATTTCATCCTCATTTTGATAAACACATTAATTAATAAAAATCAATAAATGTTTTTGAAATTTTATCTCTTGATGCAAAGAATAAAAGATCATAGAATTTCTACCACTTTATTTTATCACACAGACCCTAAATATCTCCTTGGTTAAATTAGGAATTATTTGATATTAAAAATTAATGTTTTATGCATTTCATTTGTTGATTCCAAGAATAATATCCTATTTCATGTTATCTAGATTTATATTATTTATGTTAAGTTTGTATTTTTTTTGAAAATTTTGGCTTGTTTTTTACACATACATAAGGTGTATGATACCCTTACACAAGGTGGTTTTCCACTTATGTGATTGTGGGTTTTTAGGGTTAAACCTTATATAAGTGGATTTTATACCTTTATATAAGATTTGATATATATATTTTACCATTATCTATGGGTTGGTGTACCCTTATGTAGCCTCAGTTATATAAGAGTTACCTTTACATGGTGGTTGGGCTACGGTTATACAGCATCGGGGTGACCCTTATGTGAAGAGGGTAGCAGCATCAGTACCTTTATGTGAAGTCTTAGATACCCTTATGTAAAGAGGGTTATGACCACGGTACCCTTATGTGGGATACTAATAATATGGTTTATCTTTACATGAGGTCAACAACACCCTTACATGGCTAAGGTTTTGTTTATGCTACCCTTATGCAGTGGTTGAGAGACCTTTATGCAGTGGTCGATCGAACCTTACACACCTGGATAATGGGGGAACTTACCACTACATATCACATTGAGGACCCTTACATAGTGCAATTTGGAACCTTACACAAATTGCAAATACCCTTATGTAGAACACTAGATGAACTTTATGTGGAGCAGTGTGCTGAAGACCCTTATGGGATGCCGACCATTTAGGATTTATTACAACTTCTTCCTAAATCTCATTGACCGACCCCTTTTCTCTAATGTTGTCGAAGGTTTTTTGAGGGTCCTATTCTATTATTTTTAAGTGGTTTAGATCCATTCTTGTGAAGAGAGATATATATCGAATTCTCTGAGATAGGTTAAACCCAAGAGAGAAATCTGGGGAGGAAGGAGAAGATCAAGAGGTGGAGAGCTTGTCCATGGAAGTGTTGGAAATTCCATTTGAAGATGATTCTTGGAGTTATATTCTAGTGGATAGCTTTAGAAAGTTTAAGTTATAAGTTGGATCAATCAATAATAACAATACATGAAGGTATTTCAAGCATGTGAAACTGATCCCTAGTAAGGGGGTCTCAAAATGGTTTGGGTTTTATCATTGAAATTTAGCTTGTTTTTTTAATCTCTTTTATTTATATGTTCATTGGGGCCAGATTATCCCTCTTGTTTGAGATTGGTTTGTGATTTTCTATTTAATTGATTCTTTATTTACAAGATTCCATTTTTTTTCTTTTTCTTAATAATAAAAAGGTGGTTCAGGTGGTGTTCTTACCATAGATTATAACCAAAGGTTTCTAAACCACATTGTATCCCAAGTTATTTTCTTGTTTTTTAATTATTCTTACTGTGGTTGTTTCAATACTATTATGTCTATATTCTTCTTTTTTTTTATTTCATTTTTTATTTTTTTTAAAAAAATCTTTTACTGGGATATTATTGTTTTTTTTTGTGTTGGTATAGGTTGTGTGATATTTCCTCTCATCATTGAGTAGTGTATCTCAAGTGCTGACCTCCACATAACAAGTGGTATCAGAGCTACATTCATTGAGTCTAAAAATATCTTCAACTAGATTAATAGTTGATACATTCAATTTATGTAATGATTTTAATTTATGGACAGTTATGGTGCATGATATTCTGGTCCACAATGGACTTTATGAAACTTTGTTATCATATAAGAGAAATATCACTAATATTTTTTATATATGAGATACATCCACCTATTTTGAATATATTGACCTTAATATTTTAAATAAAACACATTACCTATTTTTTACCCTATGTGATAAGGTTTTATGTGAAGTGGAACATGAAACTTATTCCAGTGCAATCTGGTTGAATCTAGAACATATTTACATGACTAAATCCCTTTTAGTAGGGTTAAAAAATTAAATGAATCATTATAATTTCAAAACGGTCCCTGAAACCTTTGTGCGGACTCATTTAGATAGTTTTAATAAGATGGTAATTTACTTAGCTAATGTAAATTATGATATTTCTAATGAGAACTGAGACTTTTTTTTGAATTCCTTGAATGAATATTTTACTCTGGTTAGAGATTATCTAATACCTGATATGGATTCTATCACTTTAGAGGAAGTAAAATCATATGTCTTATTTATGAATTTTCAAAATTGTGGATTAAAGGTGGATGGAAAAGGGTTGAAGTATGGGCCCAAGTTTCTCAATGTAAAGGGTCAATGTAATGTTAAAATATAGATAATAATTGTGGTAATTAGTTCAGGATTTTTAAGTGAAATTAGCGTGGAAAGACCGACTATATTAAAAGATACTGCCCTGAGGATTTGTATATGGATAGTATGGACCATAACAATGGGGTATACCTCAGTTACGAGAGTATAGAGGTTCTTTGAGTCTATATATCATCCCTTAGTATATATTATGTGTAGCTATAAGTTATCTTTATTTTTTGTTCCTAGGACTGGCTCTACATGTGATTTGTAGGGGGCCCTTTTTATAAGAGAGGGTGTGGTTAGGGCTTGTTTTATGAGCTGGTTGGGATCATGTGGAGGCATATATCCTTTAAAATTTATATTTTTCTTGTTGTGTTCTACTATTTTCTTTCTTCTTGTATTTTTAACTATTTCCCTTTTTTGAGCTTCTTTATACTTAACATTTTTATTTGTCCAATTTTTTTTCTATTTAAATAATTAGGTACTACTCTAGTTTCTTGGGAGTCCTACATGCACATGAGAGCTGACTAAGACATTTGATGATATGTGTGTCACTTTTTATAGGTATGTGATAAGGAATCTTTGGAAAGTGAAGGTATGAGTTCTGATTAATTTAGTTATTTAGATTTTTTTTCTTATAAAATTTTATTAGTTGTTAATAATATATGTGTTAGTACAGAAATACATGTTTCGCTATGGTACTTGTTAGGTAGATGTTTAGTTTGGGATGATCTAGTTTGTGTTGAGGGTCTTTTATTACTTAAGACAGTCCAAACCAGCTGATAAGTTATGCTACTATAGGATTATAGAAACATCATCCCAATGTTTTTTAATATTTTTTTTGTAAGGTGGATATTTATTAAATTTGGTATGATTTGATTTTTTTAAATTAAAATTTTATTCTTTTGATTTTTTTGATTCCATGAATAATAGTATATTATATGTTTTCACCATTTATTTTAGTTTTATTAATCTTATTACTTTTTTGGTAGTTTTATGCATTGTTTTTTTACAGTTATGTAAGGTTTAAGTTACCCTTATGTGGGTGGTCTTACCCTTACGTGATTCTTGTTTTTTGAGTTAGCCATTATTCAAGTGGATTTTTTGCATTTATTTAATTTTTAATATGGAGTTTTTACCTTTATATATGGGTTGTTTTATCATTACATAGTGTCTGTTCTATATGATTTACCATTACATAGGGGTTGGGAAAAACTTATACAGCAACGGGATGACCCTTGTGTGAAGAGGGTAGCATTAGTGATACCTTTACTTGAAGTCTTACCCACCATTATGTAAAGAGGGTTTCCATCACAACACCCTCATATAACCATCATTTTACCCTTACATGTTAAGATAATTTCAAATGTTGTATTTATGAAAGTATAATGGTTCAAATACATGACTATGGTTTTTTTGGAGATAAGGTTATGTGGTGGTTGAGCGGCCTTTACGCAACGGTCAATCGACCCTTACACATATGGGTAGTGAAGAAACTTCCTTTTATGTAACATGATCAGAACCCTTAAAAATGTTTTTTTGACCCTTATAAAATGGGATAATACCCTTACATATTGTTCTACTAAACCGTTATATGAATTAGAACACTGAAGACCCTTACAAGATACTGACCATTTTATATTTGTTACAACAACTTCTTCCTGAAGCTCCTCGGCCAACCACATGTCACTGATGCTATTAAAGATTTTTTGAGGGTTTTATTCCTTCATTTTTAATTATCCAAGATCCATACATGTTTCGATAGAGATAGATTGAATGGTCATATGTAGGGTATAGCTGAGAGAGAAATCTATAGAGGAAGGAGATGATCCAGAGGTGGGGAGCCTATTTGTGGCTTTGTTGGTGATGTCATTTTCTGCCAAATCCTTGAGTTTGGTTATAAGGTATATATTACAGTGTAGTGGGTTCTAAGTATGACCAATTAGAAAAAATGATTCTTGAAGGAATTTCTGATAGGTTGGATTGAGCCCTGGTAAGGGGGTCTTGATCTCGTTTGAGTTTTTCCATTGAAATTTTCCTTGTTTTTAGTTGTTGTGGTCTATTTATATACAGATTGGTGTTGGATTATCCCTCTAGTTGTATTTTTGTTTGTTTTTTTGTCTTTCTTCAATTATCTATTTTTAAGCTACCATGGTTTTTTCTTAGCTTAATATTAAAAAGGGGGTGTAGATGGTGTTCTTTCCCTGGAGTCAGACTAAAGGGATCTAACCACATTATATCCTATGTTGTAATCCTTTTTTTTCTCTTTATGTATTTTTGAATATTATTTTTCTCATCTACTTGCTTCTATTTATTTAATTTCAATTCTTTTGTGAAGAATATTTCTTTTACTTCGACCATGTTGTTGTTTATGTCATGGGCTGGGTTGTGCAATATTTCCTCCCACCTTGGAGTAGTGTGTCACAAGTGTTGTCTTCATCATAACACCCTTCATAAATTTATCATTAGGAATTACCATCACATTATATTCACATTAGTTATATATCACAACTTGTGAACGTACGATTAAATCTATATTTGTATTTTTAAAATAAAGAATCATATATTTAGTATCATTGAAATTGTTATTAAGAAAAAAAATATTATTTCCACATATTATAAGACCATGTGTAATTGATATATGTTTTATATAGATTTTTTGAAATTAGTTGAAAACGAAATCCTTGAACTATTCTAGTTCTATAATTTATCTATAATGAACAATAAATATGAAGAAATTTAAATCTGAAAGGAGTTGGATAGGATATTCTCATGTATTTCTACAGAGAAAATAATATGGAGTAGTGGTTTGTGTGTAATATGAGTAATTTATTACAAGTGATACTAGAAAATTAGTAATCCCAACACATATAAAATAAATTCTTAATAAAATTTTCTATCATGTTTTACCATGATAGTATATCTGATACATTTGTGTTGAGCACCAATTAGACTCATTTTTTCAAATAAACACTTTTTAATAAATATTTCAAACACATGTGAAGTAATTTTAACAAATAATCTACCAATAATTTATTTAGATCTATGATAGTTTATAAGATTCTTGATATTAGACAATTTTTATTTAAACCTAGAGATATATTAGTTTATTCACTCCATATAATCCTTCTTTATGTATAACCAATATTTGAATTAGTAATAAAGTCCAAAAAATATATATGTGTTGAAGAAATGATCAAATGTGTTTTATTATTGATCAATATTTAAAATATTAATGCATTCCCTTTTGATGATTTGGTAATAAATGTTTTTCTATATAGTAATTTTTAAAATTCCAAAAAACTAAAATATTTGTAAGATCATCTCATTTTATGAGAGTGAGGTTTCTAAAATTTACTACGTATTTAGAAATTCTTATTATAATTTGATGACTCTTGTTAATGGAAATACATATGGAAATTTATATTTAGGATGTATTTGGTACCTGTTGTTGGGCATGTATTGTCTTAACAATACTCTCTAAATTATGATGATTTTGATGCTCACAAATACCCTTATTTGTTTTACTAATGATTTTACATTAAGTGAATTTCATGGATTTAATATTTTTATTATTTATTATGAAATTACATTCATGATTTTAATTCATGAGGAATATTTATCTAAGTGTTCGAGATGCGTTTTTGAGTATTTTGGAAACATTTTTCATACCCTCCGTGTTATAGCATAACATATGAAATCAACCCTACGCTGTGTATAACGCCAATGGATCGTGATCCCTATGTTAGTCTTCAACGATACACTAGAAGAAAAAGTATGGTTTCTCAACTATACATTCATATCCTTACATATAGTTTATAAACCATAGGTTATCAGAAAATTATAATAAAATAACCTTACCTATTGAAGGAAACTTACGTTTGTCAAGAGAAGAATCTATGGTTAAAGAACCCTATGTAAGTAGTGAACCTTACATTCAAAAAAGAAACGTATGGATCATCGACATTACTTTTATGATCTACCCTACATTGTCAAACATATGTTTGAAAGATGAATTCTACATAGTTTAAACCTAAATTCAGTATTTTTGTCGCTTTGTGAAAGAACCCTCCATTTTACATGTCAACATTAGAGATTTTTTCGTGATATTTTCTAAAATTTCTGCAACGGACATGACTGAGTTACAAGGTATTTTAAAGTTCATTTTTGTCTGTTTTGAAGATAATTTTATTAGATTCAAAGAACTATATTTAATGGATATATTTACTCTTGTTCTTAAGGGAATCTACGACTCCCCTCCCGTGGTAAATTCAATTTCTAATTTCTACGGTTCATCAACAGTCTTTTGTGGATCTGTAATTTTCAGAAGCATGATGCCCATTATATATTTCTTTGAGTATTATTTCCAAATATAATCAAGAGAGAATAATATTTGATTATTATTCAATCTTTCTAGTAATCATATATAGTGTTCTATAGATAAAAAATGACTCAATAAGAGGACTACACTTTGGAGATATACATGTTCAATCCTATATGTTTGGGACTGCCCTATTTTTATTGTTGTTCTTAAAATCAATGATCTCGTATGAAACCAGATCTCTTTAGACTTATTTTATCTTTAATTTTTTATTTTTGGATAATAATATCCATTTACTATCAGTTTTATGCTACTGAAACTATGAAGATGAATTGCTTTCAAACAAATAAAATCTCTTTTTGATTTATTTGAGTTTTGACTACTCGTACTCAGTTGAAGAGTATTTTCTTCTTCTCAATCTATGATGTGGATAATTGTTTCTCTATTTAGAACTAAAAGACTTTGTTTATGGTCTTAATTTTCAAGGTATAAACTACATCCACTCAGTTGTACGAATTTTAGTCTTTTGATAAGTGGACCAGACTAGTGAAATTCACCAAACACACAGAGAGAGCATCTTGTGGAGTGGACTAGGGGATATTTGTTCCCAAAACCACGATAAGAAGCCCTTTATTTTATTTCTATTTCTCTACTACATATTCTTTGATAATAAGTAAAAAAACTACTTATTTGTGATAATTTAAGGAGGGTGTTTAAATTAAGAATTGTGGAAGAAGTTTTGAAAATGAACAATTCACCCCCTATTTTGTTTTTTATATTCCAACGTAACAATTGGTATTAAAGGAGAGTTTTTGGAAAAATTTATATAAAGGTAAATGTTTAAATGTATATACAATGATGGAAATGTTTGATCCCAACGAAGGGATGTCCAGGGTTCATGATCTATATTTCAATGGTGAAAATTATCTGTGCTGGAAATAAAGGGTGACAATTTATTTAAAAAAAAATTGGATTTAGAGTTCATTTAAAGAGTATGACTCCTTATAAGATTCTTGAGATACTAGATACTTGGGATGCTGCGACAGAAGCTGAATATGATATAAAATCGAAAGTTATGAATGTTATTATCTATGTTCTTGGACCAAATCAATTCAATCATGTCTCAAAATTTCCTATTTCTTATAAAATGTGGCAAACCATTGCAGTTGCCTATGAAGGACTAGATAGTGTAAAACAAATGAGTTATGAAATAGAAAAGTTGAAATTTGACACATTTAGGATGTTTGAAGGAGAAATTATTACATAGATGAGTGGAATTCTTACAAAAATTATCAATAATATTATATCCTTATGAGAACCTATCAAAAAATATACTCAATAATTGAATGTACTGTGAGTTCTACCATTTAAATGGAATGAGATATCTAGTACTATTATATAATCATCACCTATCAAAGATCTGACCATAAAAGAAATAATTGGTACTTTGATGATGTATGAAGTTGAAATGCAAGATAAAGCTGAAGATCATGAAATTATTGTGAAAAATTATTACATAGATCTAAAAGTAACATCTCAGAAAGAATGAAAAATAATAAAGAAAGAATTCAGAAAAGAAAAAAATTCCGATTCATCTATTTATGAATTACAACTAGCTCAGTTAGCCTGAAAATTTAGAAAATTATATAATAAAAAGAGAGGATTCTGAAATCCCTTAAAAAGGATAAGAAAGACACAAGAGATTTTAGATTCTATGAATGTAATAAATTGGGTCATATAAGAACTGATTGACCTCATCTAAAAGGTGAAAATAGAAAGACAGAAAAGAAATATCAAAAAAATGTTGATTATGAACATTAAGTAAGAAGAGAAATGAAAAAAATATGGAGTGTTTCTAAAGACTCCAGTAGCTCATAAAAATCCAATTCAGAAAAGGAAGAATCAAGTCTGAAGGAAAATATTTTATTCATAGTCGAAGAAGATAAGGTAAAAACCTATTATTCCGCTAATTAATATTCAGATTCTAGTTGTTCAAATGATAAAGTGGTTGGAAATTACACAATGGTAGAAGGGAAATATGAATAATTTTTAAAAAATAACAAATATTGAAATTATATTCAGATTCTATTTTAAGAGAAAGAGATACCTTACTTAAAAAACATAAGGGGTTAATTGAAAATTTTAACTCATCTACCACACACTCTACTGACCATGAAAAAAATATTATATCATTACAAGATGATGTAGAAACCTATAAAATTTATTCTATTTTCTTCAATGGAGGAGAAAATAATACAAAGGAATTTATTAGTAAGAATGTAATTAAAAAGGAAAGATTCAGTATAAGAAGTAACGGTAAAAAATAAAAACTATATAAGAATGATTTTTTTCCAAACACAAAAATTGTTATTTGTCATTTTTTTGGAACAAAAGTACATATAAGAAATAAATATTATTTAAAAAACCTCAAATTTAGTGGCCTTAAAAAGGATTTTATTAAAAAATGTGTTTCTAAATAAAATGATATGAGTTATGTAAAAACAAAGAAGATCTGGACTCCAAGATCTTTGTTGATAACATTGCTAGCCCCAAGAAAATATGAGCACAAAAACAAACATTTTTTTTAAATTATTTTTCAGGTAAAAGGTCAAAATAACTAAAATACTATTTTGTATATGGATAGTGTTTGCTCAAGGAATATGAGTTGAGATCCATAAATATTTCATACATTGACTCAAATGGATGGAGGTTATATTACTTTTGGTGATAATACTAAAGGGAAAATAATTGGAATTGGAACTATTGAAGATCCAATGATCATACCTATTAAAAAATTAACTTATGTGCAAGGATTGAAGAAAATCCTAATAAGTATTTCTCCTCATTGTGATGATGGTTTTTATGTCTAATTCTCTAATGATTTCTGCTCAGTTTTTAAAAATGAATTGGTTGTGTTTAGGGAACCTAGAACTAATAATTTTTATAATCAGGACTTACTTTCCTTGTGTAAAGAAAAATTGAATTGTTTATCTAAAAAGACAAGTGATTCAAAGATCTAGAATATAAGACTTGGTTTTTTTAATATTTATGTTTTACATATATTATATAAGAAACAATCTATTGCGGATACACTCAGTCTTAAATTTGATGATGATAGATTTTGTGATGCATTCCAAATTGGAAAGCGACACAGATATTATTTTAAATCAATTAAAAAAATTTATACATATAAACCTTTAGAACATGCCCATATGTATTTGTTTGGACCGTCAAGAGTAGCATGTTTGGATGGTAAATTATATGTTTATGTTTTAGTTAATGATTATTCTAGATTTACCTGGGTTTATTTTATAATTATTAAGAGTGAAGTTCTCTATATTTTTTAAAATTTATATAACATTTTACCAAATGAAAAAGGTTTTAAAATAATTTCATTAATAAGTGATCATGTTGGGGAATTTTAGATTCAAGAATTAAATTTTTTTTACTCAAATTTGGGTAATAAAAATACCTTCTCTACACCAAGAACACCCCCAAAAATTGGAATTATTGAAAGAAGAAATCAAACTATTTAAGAAATGACTAGGAATATGCTGAATGAATACATTCTACCTGCCTATTTTGGGTAGAATCTATAATCACATCCTGATATATCATGAAGAGAGTTTTAGTTAGGAATATTTTCAAAAATATACCTTAATAAAATTGGAATAATAGAAATCCTAAGGTAAATTACTTTAACGTTTTTGGATTTAAGGTGTATATCTAGAACACCAAGGATAATCTTGGTAAGTTCGATAAAAAATATAATAAAGGAATATTTTTAGGATATTCTACTACTTCTAAAGCTTATAAAGTGTTTAATAAAATTCAAGGATTGTTAAAGAATCAGTTCATGTGATGTTTGAT
The DNA here is from genome assembly GCA_963277665.1 of Viscum album. NCBI lineage: Eukaryota > Viridiplantae > Streptophyta > Magnoliopsida > Santalales > Viscaceae > Viscum > Viscum album. The sequence continues at coordinate 1,357,539,496 of OY728162.1, read as the reverse complement.
GAAACTGACCCTTTAAATAAATAGAAAGATAAAATAGATGAAGTCACTAACTCTTTTGATAACATGAGACTTCAAACCCTTAGAATTGATTTTGATTCTAATTTTAACAAAGTTTAGTCCAGTCTAGAAGAACTTGAAATTGAAGAAACTAAAAGTATTATGCCTAAATAGTCTAGAATCCTAAAGAACCACCCTTTAGTCCTGTTATAGGAGACCTAGATATAGGAATAAGAACTAGAAGAAGTTTAGGAAACCTAGTCGAGTTATCTTCTTTTCTATCCTATCAAGAAAAAAAATACAATTGAAGAAGTGTTATAATATAAAATTTGGATGATAACTATGTAAGAATAGATAAACCATTTCAAGAGAAATAACATTTAGGAACTTGTAAAGAGACCTTCCAACTATCTATTCATATAATCCAAGTGGGTTTTTAAAAACAAATAGGATGATCAAGGGATCATCACTAAGAATAAAGCAATATTAATAGCCAAAGTTTATAATTAGGAAGAAAATATATATTATGATGAGACCTTTCCCCAATAGTTAGATTAGAATCGATTAGAATTCTTCAAGCTTAGTAATCTCAAATTAATTTTAAATTATATCATATGGATGTTAAGTTTTCCTTCTAAAATGTTTATTTAATGGACGAATTCTATGTCGAACAACCTCCTGGTTTTGAAAATCCCCCAAAACCCAATTTTTCTTCTAAACTTACTAAATCTCTTTATGGCCTCAAACAAGAACCTAGAGCTTGGATTGAAATAATATGTTCTTTTATAATAAAAAGTGATTTTACTATTGGTATGGAAGATCTAACACTTTTTAAGAAAACAATTAGTTATAATATTTTACTTGTTTAAATTTATATTTATGATATTATTTTTTGTTCAACTAATAAAAAGCTTTGTTATTTTTTTTAAAATCTTATGCAAAAATAATTTGAAATGAGTATGATGGGAGAACTGAATTTCTTTTTTTGATTTCAAATTTATCAAAAATATTATCTATATTTTTTATATCAAAGTCAGTATATTATATATTTATTGAAAAAAATTGGGATTGAAAACAACAAGACATATACCCCTCTCATGTGTACTAATATAAAATTTGTTAATTTTGACTATCAATTGGATGATATTTTTAGTAAACCACTTCCCATTGCTAGTTTTGGTTTTATTAAGTAGGGTTTGGTTTATTTAATTCTTTTAAAAAAATAGCATATTTAATGATTATATATCTCTATTAAATTTTATTTTTCTCTTTACTTATTTTTATTTTCACTATTTATTTGTATAAATAATATTGGTATTACTTTTAAAAGTTGTGTGTTTTATAAAATCTTAATAATTATATTACATAGTGGAAGAATAAATAAGGTAATTTAAGAATATTTTTCCCTATTGAATCCTTTTTTCTTCACTTACCTTTTTGTTTCTCAAACTGTTTCGCATATCAAATCCTTTTTCAACCATCAAAATCCTAGAACCCAAGAACTTCAGAGGTTTTGATTTTCAAAATTGGGAAAGACCAAGTGAATTGATGAGGGTGAACCTAGTGACATTAAGTATCATTGAGTTTCTTCAAGAAAGATTCTACAAGGAAAAGTCATCAATTTCGAGTTGATGTATGAGATAGATTTATTGCTTAAGAAATATCTCTCATTTCAGGGCCCAAAATTTCAATTTAATAAGGTAAATAAAGAATTCATATATTAGATAGAATGAAATATTTTCTTTAATAGTGTTCATTTTAGCTTTGGTGGGGCTAAAGTCACTATTTATGAAATGATTGAGGACAATGAATTTTTGATTTCCTCTATAGAAGTAGCTGAAATTTTGAAATGTCCCCATGAAGGTGCCTTTCATTTTGATATGTGTTATTCTAGTAATCAAGATCAAAAGTATGTGGACATTAAGTTATTTCTAGTTTGATCAAACCATATTAGGAAAAATTTGTTAAGGACCTTGAGGTTCATTAAAAACGGTTTTGGTGAAATTTATTCAGAAGGTGGTTTCTATAAGAGTATTTAAGATGGAGAAGATTTTATATCCTGAAATGTAAATTTTGTTTTTGTTCATATGTGATATCAAATTTAATTTTATAAGGTATATTTTGAGGTATTTGAGCAATTTTTTTTAAACTGAGGCATGTATGTCTTTTTATCCTTATGGAAGGATATTGTCTTTAATTCTCTTTAGAAATAATATGGTTCGTCTGTTCAGATCAAGAAATAAATGTCATCAAATTAATGTTCTGAATGTGTTTACTCTTGGAAAAATTTGTTTTACTGCAGTAATGTGAAAGGAAATATTATGCCCGTTGGTGCAGATGACCAACAAAAAAAATAGGATCATTTTCTCAAGGGGAGAAAGTGTTATTGGAAATGAAGGGATCAGAGAATCCATACCTGAAGGAGTTTCCAAATTTTATTAGAGAGAATTGAGATTTAATAAAGAAGAATATGAAGAATAAGACATGATAGAGGAATTGGTTATGAAACCTAGAAACTGAGTAGATCCACCTAATGAAGAACCAATTTTGGGTTTAGGAGAAGCTATTATATCAGTTCATCTAGAAGAACATGTTCCAAAGTAAGACCAATATATTGAAAGTCGAATTCAGGAATTGTAGGATGCAACTATTCCAGTTGTTCAGGATGAAGATCTATCTCTTCAAGAATAGTTGTTCCATGAATAAACTATTAAAGAAGAGCAACAAATGCCAAGATCATAAAATGTGGCTAAAAAAGTTGATTAGAATCTTGATTGCTTAGTTTTTGATCATTTGGTAGAGAGATCGAAATCTATTTCTAGAGAAAAAACAGAAGTTTTCAATAATGTATCTTGTTGTAGTGAAAAATCAATTGAAAAATCATTATTGATGTATATGGAGAAAAATGCTTCAAATCCTATAGAAATTGTGGCTATTAGTGAGTCACAAAATCTAGATGAAGGGAAATCTGATTCCCTAAATAATCAAGCTGAAGATCTTGTAATTAATTTTAATAAATCTCTATAAGAAAATTATATTCTTAAGTAGGAGATGGAGACCCCAAATAAATCTTATGATGATTTTAAGAATTCATCAATACTAAGGCTGGAGTTTGAGCCTCTTTAGACACATCTTAGAGAATTGAAAGAAAATTATGTGTCATGGAAAGAATATTATGCTTTCAAGAGAGAAATTCTAGATAAAGTTGGCAAAATTCGATCTGAATCTGTTTAAAAAATAGATTTTGGAGACTTGAAGTGGTATTTAGAAAGCTAGTTTGAATCCATTAAAGGAATTATTTCTCAAACCAATGCTTATACCTCTTCCCCTTCTACCACTCCATATCTGATTCACATATTTCAAGTAATCACAACTATTATGGTTGACATGAATGTCCTTCTATAGAACCTTTAGTGCAATAGTGCTTCATTGTAAGTTTTTTGGGATAATCAAAGATATCTTATTGAGTAATTGACTTCAGGTGAACCTAGTATCAGGCTTTTTCTTAATGAATTCACAAATAAGCTAGACTAGTTTATGTAGAAAAAGGAAAGTTTTCAATACTATTTAAAAGTCAATAATGTTGAAAATCTACATGTTAGTCAAGATTATAGAGTTTTGATTATGAATTTGGTAGATAGTCTTATGAAAACGTTGTGGGTACAGATGGAAAAGCTGAAGGAAATGTTTCAATATACTCAAAATCCTACAGAACTAAACATCGATCTAAATCCAAACCAAACTCTTCTACCCTAACCACATAATTTGGATAACATATTTACTAGTAAAACTGAATATTATATTTTTATAGATCTTAGTAAATGATATTTCTTTATTATTATTTCTAGTTCTTTATTTGATATTATTTTATATTTATGTCTACAGCCAAAAATCTAGTCTTATTTATCAAAACAAATTAATATAACATTCACTTACTGATCTATGAAAAATTAAAAGTTTTTTAATATTTTTCTGTACTTTTTTTTATCTCACAACAAGGGGGATAAATTTGGATAGACAAAACATTTTTTTATCAAAATAATTCTGTCATTTCTAATTTTGAATTATTTTCTTTAAAATGTTTAGAAAATTCTAAAATATGATAATAATATTATGGGTTTTGTGATCATAAAAAGGGGGGAGATTGTTGGGAATGTATTGTATAAACAATACTCTATAAATTGTGATGATTTTGATGCTCAAAAATACCCTTATTTTTTTACTAATGATTTTACTTTAAGTGTATTTCATTGATTTAATATTCTCTTGTTTTATTGTGAAATTACATTCATGCTTTTAATACACAGGGAATATTTATCTAAGTGTTTGGGATCTATTTGTGAATATTCTAGAAACACTGTTCATACTCTACATGGTTTAGAATAATGTAAGGAATCAACCCTGCACTGTGAACAACACTTATGGATCGTGATCCCTATGTTAGTCTTCAACCATACGCAGAAAGAAAAATTATGGTTTCTCAACCCTACGTTCAGATCAGTATGTATGGTTAATCAATCTTATATTATGAGAAAATAATGGGAAAATAACCTTACATTTGAAAGGAACCTTACGTTTGGAATGAGAATAAATTTTGGTTAAAGAACCCTGTGTAAGTAATAAACCTTACAATCCAAATAGAAACATATGGATCATCAAAATTAATTTTAGGATCAACCCTATTTTTTCAAACATATTTTTGAAAGATGAATGTTACGTAGTTGAACCCTAAATTTATTATTTTTTTCTTTGTGAAAAAACCCTATGTTTGACTTTTTGATGTCAGAGATTTATTTTCGTGATATTTTCCACAATTTCTGTTATGGACTTGACTGAGTTACAGGCTATTTTAAAGATCAGCTGTGACTGTTTTAAATATTGTTTTATTTGATTCAAAGAACCATATTTTAAGGATAAATTTACTCTTATTCTTAAGGTAAGTTATAACTCCCCTGTTAAATTCAATTTTTAATTTATACGGTTTATCCGGAATCTTTTGTGGATCTGGAATTCTCAAAAGCAGGATGCTCATTAAAAATTTCTTCAAGTATTATTTTCAAATGTAATCGAGAGAGAAGAATAGTTGATTATTATTAAATATTTTTGGTGATCATATACACAGTTCTATCGCAAAAAAATGACTCAATAAGGGGACTACACTTTGGAGATATAGGTGTTAAATCCTGTAAGTTAGTGAATACTCTTTTTTTGTTGGTGTTCTTAAAATCTAATATCTCCTATGCAACCAGATCTCTTCAGACTTATTTCATCTTGAATATTGTATTTCTAAAGAATAATATCCGTCTACTTTCAGTTTCATGTTGCTGTAACTGTGAAGATCAATTTTTTTCAAACAAATAAAATCCTTTTTTGATTTATTTGAGTTTTGACTGCTAGTACTCGGTTTAAGTGGAGTGTCATCTTCTTTATCTAAGCTATGGACAATAAATTTTCTGATTAGAACCAAAAGAATTATTTTAGTCTTAATTTTAAAGGTATCAACTGTCTATACTCAGTTTCTTGAATTTTGGTCTTATGATAAGAGTACAAGACTATTTATATTCCCCAAGATCATCGAGAGGGAATCTAGTAGAGTGGACTATGGGATATTAATCACCCAAACCATTATAAACATCTGTGTCTTTTATTTCTATTTTTCCTCTACTTATTCTTTAATAATAATTAAAACGCTTTTTATTTTCACTAATTTAATGATGGTGTTTGAATTTATAATTGTGGAAGAATTTTTGAAAAGACGAAATTCACCCCCCCCCCTCTTGTGTGTTTGATATATTCTGACCCAGCACCTGTAAATTCTATAAAATGGATTAGTTTGGGAAGGAAGGATACCATAATCATGGGATAATTTTTTCATGTGGTAACTCATAAGGTTTATTCCATTAAATGTACTTATTTTAATTTTTTTCCTTTTATAAAAATTTAATAGAATGTTTTTTGATTTTATCATGTTTGATTTCCAAATGAAACAAATATTTTCATCAGTTTTTTGTTTTAGTTTTAGCATGTTTAATATTCTTTATGATTAACTAATATTTTTTGTTACCTTTTATTTTTATTCAACTTTTATCTATTTCCCTCATGTATTCATTTTGGATCACATATCTGATTTAGATCTTATAGATGATTCATCATGTATCCATTTGGATTGTGTTGGTATTTGTCCCATGTAGTTGATTTATGCATGTATCCATTTTGTGACATAATTGATATAAGATGTGTCCGATTTTTAATGTATCCATTTGGTTTTGACACAATGGCTTCCTCCCAAACCTCCTCAACTAACCACATGTCATGAATCCATTGAGAGTTTGTTTGAGGTATTTTTTACTTCATCTTTAAAGTATTCAATGTTTCTTCTTTTGTATATTGATTGATTCATGCTGATGGTTTTTGATAGTTTTTTGTACTAATTTTAGTGAAATAGAACTTAATCCATTAAAAGTTGTTTTGGGTCTGGAGGCATCATAACCTACTAGAAGCATTGTCACCTTTACTGATGAAGAATAGATATTCATTGATTATGTGTTTAGGTGAATATTGTGCTCCTTTTCATGAGGTGTTACTTGATCCTTTTCATCAACACTGATAGAGATAAATGGAGAAATTATTGTTTTTGTTCTTTTAGTATATATGATCTCATTAGTGACAGATTTATTTTAACTATTTTTCACATTTCTTATTTCAGATTTATTCTATTATGTTTCTAGTTTGATTTATTAATTTCTTGTATATTTGTGTTTGTGATTTAATAAAAGATAGTCTGTAAGGTGGTGTTTTTTCCATGGAGTAGAACAAATAGGTACTAAACCATGTTAAATATCCTATTTTCTTCCTTATTTTATTTTATTCTTAGTTCCTTCTTTGTTATCCACTTCCATTATTTTTTTATTCATCAATTATTATTTCATTGCTTCTTGGAACACTCCATACTATGTGTGATCCTAGGAATATTTTGGGTATACTAGTGTTGGTTCCCCTCATCAATTTCGTATCAGAGCATCATGCACAAGATATGGCTTCCAACAAGTATAAAATTGAGAAATTCAACTAAGTAATGATTTTAATATGTGGAGAGTAAAGATTCAAGCACTGTTAGTATATAAAGGGATACAATATTCCCTTTGTGGACCCACGAAATCCCATATAGGGAAGTCCACTGATGGAAATATTTACAAAGGAATATCATATCATTATGTGTCTTAGATCACAGAGGTAAAAAATTTAGATCTGATTTTGGTTGTCTGAGAATCTCTAAGGGAGGTCGCATGATTATGAAAGGCTCCTTGATAAATGGACTATATGATATGGATGGAAGAACGTATGTAAAAAAACTGGATAGAACCTATGTCACTAATAGCAACAACTTTATGCTTTGGAATAGAATATTGGTACATGAGATTGCTAAAGGGATAAAGTAATTGAGAAAGAAATGGATACTCACTCAAGTTGCACCGAGTAACCTACCCTTTTTAGGGACTATTCCTTGGGTAATTCTAAAAGATCATGTTTTCATAAATCCATATTTAAAGTAATTTTCCCACTTGTTTATATTCACTCTGATTTATGGGGACCATCTAGGTTTCCCATCTGATGGTGGAGTCTTTTACTTTTTCACCTTTATAGATGATTTTTCAAGAAAAGTTAGGGTTTATATTTTGAGGAAAAAATCTAATGTCAATAAGCTGTTTAAAACCTAGAAATCCTATATTGAAAATAAATCTAGGATGAAATTAAGGGCCTTAAGGATTGTAAATGGCCTTGAATACATATCTACTGAATTTACTTTGTTTTTTGTAGAAGAGGGAATTTTGAATCACTAAACTATGATTCATACTCCTCAAAATAATTTTCCTGCTGGGCATATAAACCATAATATTCTTGAGTAGGTTTATAGCATGCTTTCATGCTTGGGCTTGCCCAAGTCATTTTGGATAGAGACATTCACCATGAAATTATAAAAGATAAATAGGAGTCCCTCATCTTCCAATGGATTTAAGAATCTTATGCAGATGTGGAGTAATCAAACCCCATCCTATGTACATCTTAGAATGTTTGGATGCACTACACATGCTCCAGTCAAGAATGATAATATTGATCCTAGGGATCTTAAATACATTATCATAGAGTATCCTGAGGGGATGAAGGGATATACTATTTGGGAAGATAAACTTTGATTTTAGAAGTGAATTATTAATTGGGATGTTGTGTTTCAAGAGTCTTTTCCTCTTAGATTATAGTCTCTCGCTAATGTTAGTGATGATCCTTCATAGAAGATTGTTCTTGAGGATTATCCTCCTTGTGTTAGTGAGCCTCTTACTGAGACTCTAATATCTACCTCTTAGCTTCCCCTTTCTTAGTTTGATCCATAATTTGGGTCTAATTCTGATTAATCCTTTGATGGTGGAGCTCCTAGTGACCTTAGAGGTTATCAAATCATTTGGGAGAGGAATAGGGGAGTCATTAGAACTCTTTATAGGTACATCCATAGTGATATAGATTACTTTTCATTACATTTGGTAGGGGATCTTAGTGGAGAGGATCCCCAAATATAAAATCAAGATTTCATTCATAACAACACTAATAATTAGAGGAAATAACCTTAATTTTAAATCCAAGATTGTAGCCAAAGTCTTCCTTAAAAGAGAGAGAATCGATTACTATAAAAAAATCTCATATAGTTAAGAATTATTTGATAAAAAATTCTTTTTATTTTTATTACCTATTTTGACTTTCATATATAACAAATAGATGTTAAAACTGCTTTCTTGTATGGTGATTTAAATGGTAAATTATACATTAATTCCCCTACTATTTTTGAGCATGAATTCATATATACCCAAATTTTCTCTCTTAATAAATAATTATATGTATTAAAATAAGATTCAAGAAAATGGTACAAGATTTTTGGATCTTTTATGTCACAAAATCCCTTCAGTAAGAGTCAGTTTGATGCATGTGTATATTTTAAATCAGTTAAAAATGCATGATTTATTTACTATTTTATGTTAATGAAATTTTACTCATGTATAGTGATATAAAATTAATAATCCATGTTAAAATGGAATTGAATTCTGTTTTTTGAAATAAGAGAAAAGTTATGCTATGAAAATTTCATGTTTGGAAATTAATAGGGATAAGAAGTATAGGTTTATTTATCTATCTCAAATATTATATCCTCAAATTGCTTCTGTGGTATTTGATTGATGTGTTAAAACTAATAGGTGTTCCTTTTTTCATCATTTTAAATTTTCATTATCTCATTCACCTTCCACATATTATAATATTTAATATATGAGTAGAATCTCATATGTTAGTGTAGTGGGAAGTATTATGCATGCTATTATTTATAACAGACCCGTTGTTTCATTTTCTATAGGTTCTTTGAGAATGTTTATGGAAAATTCAGGATATCCAAATTAACATGATCTTAGGAGGTTATTTTGGTACATTTTTTCGAATTCATCTTTTTCAATTTTTTATTGTAAGATTATTAATTATTTTGAATTAGTGATTGATTATGTAGATTTTGAGTATGCTAAAATTATTGATACTATAAAATCACTAACTAGTTATACCTTCACTATATATGGAGGAATGATATCAAGGAAGTGAAATATGCAATTAGTTGTGGCCCTCTCAACCATTGAGGTCGAGTACATATAACTAACAAAAACTATCAAAGAATCCATGTGTCTTAAGTGTTTGATTTATAAGATCAATATAAGTAATTTTATTATTACAATACATTGTTATTCTCAATCATCCCTTACTCTATCTAGAAATATAGTTTTCCATGGTAGGTTTAAGTAAATAAATATTATGTTTCACTTTATTGCAGAAGTTATAGAAATTGGAATTGTGTATGTCACTAAGATACACGTAGATGAAGATACAACCAGTAGTTTGACCAAAGATGTATCTTTATACAAGTTCAAGAAAAGTTTAGTAATATTAAACTTTGTTCCTCTCAGATAAACCTTTGGTGAAAAACTATAATCCAATAGTTTTATATTCATTTTAAAATAGTGGATATTTTTTTGAATTTAGCATGATTTATTTCTAAATTAAACTAATCTATTCATTAGTTTGTTTTTTTAGAATGTTTAATATTATTTATAATTATTTATTGTTTTTTCATACCTTTTGTTTTTATTTTTCTTTTAACTCTTCCCCTCATGAATATCTTTTGGGTCACATAGTTGATTCATCACATAGTAGTTTGGCCCACGTAACTGATTTTCACCTATAGACATTTTGTGTCATAGCTGATATATGATGTGGTTTATTTTTTACATATCCATTTGGGTTTTTTACAATGGATTACTTCCAAATATCCTCAATTGACCACATTTCCTGAAGCCATTGGGAATTTGTTAGAGGTATTTATTCCTTCGTCTTTAAAGAGACCTGAGGTTCATTCTTTTTTATATATATCAATTCAGGTTAAATGTTTTTTAGAGGTTTTTGTACTTATTTTAGAGGGAGAATATCATAAATTTTATATAGTTTAGGAGATTGAGGTTTCATACACTATCGGACGCACCATCACCTTTGCTGTTAAAGAACAAATATTCCTCGATATTATATTATAATAGAGATCATGCTTTTATCCCCAAGGTGTGCCTTGATCCTATTCATTGAACCCTCTATAGATAAATGAAGAAACTGTTGTTTGTGTTTGATTGGTAAATCTAATTGCAGGAGTAAGAGTTTTCTATTCACTATTATTTTACATTTCTTATTGAAGAATTATTCCATTATGTTGTTCGTTTGATTTATTACTTTCCTATGTATTTTTTTGAGATTTAATAAAAGATAGGTAGTTGGGTTGTGCCCTTTTAGTGGAGTAGGACCAACTGGTACTGAACCACGTTATGTCTCATGTGTTCTTTCTGGTTTTCTTTCTTTCATGGTTCCTTCTTTGTTAATTTTTTCCATCATTTTATTATTAATCAGTTGTTAGTTCATTTCTAATTGGAATTATCTATACTATTCATGATCCTAGGAATATGTTTGGTATACAGGTTTTGGATCCCGTCATCAAAGTGTAACATTCTGAACTTTAATAAATAAAACCCCTTATGATTTTAATTAAATGTCATATTATGTAATATGGTTATAGAAAACACATACAATTTTTTGGTTTTATTATATCCTAACATATTTAAAAGACCATTAAACATCACAACCATTGATAATATAGCCATTGAACAATGATAAAATGATTAGTATAAATATAGGGTTTTAAAAAGTTCTATTCACACGAACAAAGTAAGTGATAGACTCAATATGTTGGATTGAACACTATGAAGCCCGTTTATTGGAGATTATGATGGAGATGACATCTTTAGGATTTTATCTTGAACAACACAAGCTAAGATCTAACAACTTAAGTACGAGTGAAACCGTTTATGGGAGAAGTTCAATATTATTGAGATCATGACCCAAATCATGTACATCAAACCACCAAATGAAAGTATCATTGTCACACACACCTTGCACTTAGGGAATTTTCTATAGTGTTAAAGGGATATAAATTAAGACCCTAATAGTATGAATATTTATATTATATTTTTAATAGAATAATGGTTATATATTGTTTTAACCTCCTTATATGGAGTGTGTTTTACACTCTCTTGTTTTAAAGATCACAAACCATGATTATTTTTGTACTAATATTTCATATATTGTATAATAGCATATTATATGATAAGACTACTTATATGATATTTTTGATAAGTATTATGGAAATTCACCATTAGTTAGGAGGCACTATTATTTCTAGACTTCGAGTCATCATTACTTCCAGACTCTGAGTCACCATTACCGCTAGGATGAGCTACCACCTGACTGAGTCACCACCACCGCAAACAGAAGCTACCATGAGAATAAGCTACTACCGGAAAAAGTCACCACTAGAGATGAATCACCATTACCGCCAGAGGCGAGTCACCATTTCTTCTAGTGGAGTCCCTTCCAGATAATGAGTCACTGCCAGCTTCTTGTTACCGTTGTTATCTGAGGACTTTGGTGTGAATGTCTCAATGGCTAAATCTATTCCTGGATTGTTTGACCAAGTCTTCAATACTTAGTAAAATTTGATCCAAGGATTGTGGATCTCCTCTAACTGATGCTGATATATATTTTAAAAGTATATCTCTCCCTTTCATACAAATACATAAAAACATATATGATAGACAAGTAACACAGTCTCTTTTTAATTTATTTTATGAATTCTCACAATAATTCTGATTTACATTCTATAAATATCAATGACATGGATTCCCAGAACCCATTACTAATATTGATTGAGACATCAGACAAAGATCAACTAAAACATACCTATATATTTCTACTTTCCTCTATTCTGCTTTAATTTTATAGAAAAAAGTACAAACTCCTAGCCAATGTTGATCTATAGAATAAGAATATACAAAACACATCAGACCAAGCTTTTTTCCATTCTTATTTATTCTGTATATTTTAATTTTGAGTAGTGTTTTCTTATTCTATAATCCAACACACATGGTATCTTACACATTCTTCGAGAATACTTATTATTCTCTTCTTCCTAAATTGTTTTTCCCATTGTGTTTGTGGAAGAGGTCCATATGTGACCTGTGTTTTTCTTTCTACCCAAAAATAACTATAGAAGAGTATTTTTAGCTAGGAAATTTATTTTATGATGAATGTATATCTAATACTAGTTGTGGATTTATTTTATTGTATTTATTATCTTCTTGGCAGTGGGTGATTACCAAGTGTAGTTGATTGAGTCTCACCTTGAGACTGATCCTCTTATTAATTAAATTATGTCACTATGTTATTTATTTATTTAACTATAATATTCAACATAAATTTTTATTAACAAACAAAATAATTACTTTGATAATTAATCTAACTAGTGTTTATATATGTTTCTATTTTAGTAAATTGATTTTGAGAGATAAGATATTCCTAAACTATGTTCTAACTGAGACCTAATCACTCTTTAAGAAATATTTTAGATCTTATATTGATATGTGGTTTTTATTAATTGGATAGTTTATTTTATAAAGGGGTTTTTATTTTTGTGTATTTATTAATATAAATTTTATTAGGAATTCAATTCACCCCCTCTTAAGTTAATCACTCCGAGAAACATTTGGTATCACAGGATATTTTCTTTTATATAAATTATTAACTTTTTAACTATGATTTTAGTTGTATTCTAAAGATTTAAAATTTCTATCATTTCTATGTTTTAGTTCTTTATGGATAATATACAAGAATTATCTACTACCAAATGAACTCTTTATTTTAATGGTACAAATTATCCATATTTGAAAATAAAGATGAAAATACATTTATAAATTATGGGCTTTGACATATAGATTATAATAGAAGATAAATATGAATTAAAAATAACATATAGAAGTACTTGGAATGATGATAAAAAAGTTTCTATAATAATATTTGTAAGTCTATGAATTCTTTTTTTAGATTTAGGTGATGATCAATTCAATAGAATATATAATTTCAAGTCTTCTTATGATATGTGGAATACCTCGTCTTTATCACATGAAGGAACGTCAAATGTCAAAGAAATTAGATTAAACACATACACAATTAAATATAAAACTTTTAAAATAAAATATGATGAACCTTTTTCTGATATGTATCTCAGGTTCAATGAGATAATCAACATCATGCACTCACATGGAAACCAAGAGACATAAAAAGGTCAAGTGATGAGTCTTATAAGATTCTTACCAAACAAATGGAGAGGAACATTTGTGTAAATCAGAGAATCATATGATGTAAGTAAAATACCTATCAAGGAAATGATAGAAAATATGATGATGTATGAATAATATCTTAAATTCAATAAATAGATTGATGAAGATAAACCAAAAATAAAATAAATAGCCTTCAAATCTACTACCTTCAGACAAACAGAAAAAGTACAGACTAAATATTCTAGTGAAGAAGGATCTCCTCATGATAGTGATGAAGAAATGGAACACATGGATAGAAGATTCGAGAAATTATATAGGAAAAAATATCCTTATAAAATCAAATTTCATAGGAGATTATAATAATGAAGGAAAGTGAAAAAAAGATTTGAAAAAGGATGACACTCAAAATAAATTCACCTGTTATGAATATAAGAGGAAAGGTCACATTAAATATGACTATCCAAAATTGAAATATAAAAATAAGTGTGAGGATAAGGAAAGAAGATAAAAAAGTACATAAAAGTAACATGGACTTCCTCTGAAGACATCTCGAGTGACTTTGACACTAATAAAGTAGATAAGTCTGATACAACCAATATGTGCTTTACAACAAGAACATTAGTGGTACAAAATGTTCTTCCTGTTTCTCCTAAAAATGTTTCATAAATTTCTAAAAATGAAGAAAATGATGATAATGAGGAAAACATAAATAGAAAATATTTGTATGATAACTATAACATGTTGGAAGAAACCTTTCATGAACTGAAAGATAAATATAAGTCACTCAATAAAAAACATGCCTTAATAGTAAATGTTAAAAATAACCTTATTATAGAAAAGGAGAAAAATGATCAATTTTTGAAAAAAAATGAATTAAAATTATCAAATGATCAGTTAAAGAAAGACATAGAAAAATTTACCAATGTTAAGAAAACATTAACTCAAATACTGGGAAAGGAAGTTTCTCCCAAGTATACAACTGGAATAGGTTACCATCCATAATAAATAAAAATTACCAAAATTAGAATTACATCTAGTACTAGTTTTGAAAGTTCATATACTGCCAATACCTACTCAACTGGACCTAATAAATTTTTTATCTCTAGAAAACATCAATATATTTATAAGAAACCTGTAAGGATAATATGGTTTCCAAAATCTCTTATTACTAACATAATTGGACCCAAGAGGATTAAGGTACCAAAATAATTTTCGCACAAACATTGTTTTGTAGGAAACCTATTTGAAAACCCCTAGAAAAATCATATGGTATCCAGGTAATGGATGTTCTACACACATGTTTGGTGAGTATTCAAACTTCACGAATTTGATTAAATTTTATGGTGGACCTATCACTTTTGGTGACAATGAAAAATGGAAAATCATCGTTCTTGGATGAATTGTTAATTCAAATTCAGTATTAGTTTCTAATGTTATATATATATATATATGGTTTAAAATAAAATCTTCCTAGAATATTCCAACTATGTGATGATAGATTTTATCTAAAATTTGAAACAATTCCTATCATGTTCTTAATGATAAAAATGATTTAATTTTTACAACTTTGAGAAATGATAATATTTATTCTATAGAGTTAAATTCTTTATCTTCTAAAAACATTTCTTCCTTAAGTGAATTTTATAAATAATATTGGCTTTGTCATAGGAGACTAGGTCATTTTAATATTCACTCACTTAGAAAGAAAACTATAAAAGGGTAAGTTAAAGACCTACCAAAACATGAATTTTCAAAGGATAGAGTTTATAATCCCTACCAAAAGGGGAAACTTCATAATATTTCTTTTAAAAATATGAAATAAGGTTAAACCTCTCAGCCTTTAGAGTTAATCCATATGGACCTATTTATACCTTCTAGAGTCTCCAGTCTAAATGGAAATCATTACATCTATGTCCTTGTAGATGAATTCTCTAGATACACATGGGTATACGTTCTAGCTCAAAAAAAGTGAATTTTGTTCTTACTTTATTAAGTATACAAAATATATAGAAAACCTTAGTGGACTTAGGATTAAGTCCTTAAAGAGTGATCAAGATCGAGAATTTTTAAATCAAAACATTGAATAATTTTGATCAAAAATGGTTATAATCACAACTTTTATGTTTCTAGGACACCACATCAAAATGGTGTGGTGGAAATAAGAAATAAGACTCTTCAAGAGATAGCATGGTCGATGTTAAATGAGCATGACCTAGCTATCTACTTTTTAGATGACGCTATTAATATATCATACTACACTAAAAATAGGGTATTGATTAGACCTCTATTAAAGATAACACCCTATGAATTATGGAATAATATAAATCCAAGGTTTAATTACATTAGAGTTTTTTTATTGAAAAGTCTTTATTCTAAATAAAAAGGATAATTTGGAAATATTTTCTTCCAAGAGTGATGAATGAATATTCCTAGGGTATTCAAATTATAGTAAATCATATAGAGTGTTTAACAAGAGAACTAGAAAAATAGAAGAATCTATTCACATTAGTTTTGATGAAAATAATCCCAATGAAGTTAAGACTATCTTAGAAGACCCTAAGGATGATCCGTTAACTTTGAATCTCAATTCTAAACCTTCTAAATGTTTTATTAAACAAGAATATAGTTCAACCAGTAAACTATGATAACCTAAATAGGAAGAAGATCTTGAGTCTACCATCCCCTTCTCAAATACCCATTAGTACTCAAAGATAGCATCCATTAGATACAATTACAGGAAACTTAAAAAGAGGTACACAGTCTAGAGCTTCCATGAGAAATCAAATTTAACATCAATCCTTATCATCACAAATTGAAGCTAAAACATCAATGAATCCATAAATAATGAATTATGGGTAATTTCTATGCAAGAAGAACTTAATCAGTTTCAAAGAAACAATTTTTAGGAACCTATTGACCAACCGAAAGAAACCTTAACTATTGGCTCTATGTGGGAGTTTAGAAACAAGGTTGATGATTCTGGAATAATAGTAAGAAATAAACAAATATCGGTTACACTAGGTTATAATCACGAAGAAGGTTATGAATATCAAGAAACATTTTCACCTGTTATAGGAATTCAAGCTATTAGGATACAGATATCTTATGCAGCACATTTGGAATTCAAACTATATCAAATAAATGTTAAAACTGCATTCTTAAATGGATTTATAATTGAGGATGTTTTTGTTGAGCAACCCCCAAGAATTAAAAATCCGAATTTTCCAAATTGAGTTTTTAAAGTAACAAAAGCTTTGTATGTTTTAAAACAGGATCCTAGAGGTTGATATGGTAGTCTTGCCTCTTTCCTTATTTCAAAAAGTTTTTAAAAAGGTATATATGATCCAAGTCTCCTTATAAAAAAATTCAAAAGATGTTTTAATAGTACAAATATATGTAGATGTTCTTATTTTTGGATCTACACGGGATTCCTTATGTATTTATTTTTCAAATATAAATCAAAATGAATTTGAAATTAGTTTAATGGGTAAAATCAAATTCTTTCTTGGATTTCAGATTTTTCAAAATAAAAAAAAGAATTATCTTAAATCAAAGTAATTTTACTACAGATTTTTTAAAACGTTTTGTCCTAGAAATTACCAAAAGTAGTGATACTCCCATGAGTACCACCTATAAATAAGACCTTGATGAAGCTAGGTAATCAGTAGATTAAACTAGTTACATAGGTATAATTAGAAGTCTTTTATACATAACTACTAGTCATCCTAATATTGTGTTTAGTGTGTGTATGTATGCTCTCTTTCAAGAAAATCCAAAAGAGTCACATTTATTAGCTGTCAAAATAATTTTTAAATACCTCAAGTATACAAAACATTTTGGATTGTTCTATCCAGGAACAAATGATTTTAATTTAGTTAGTTATTTAGATTCTAATTTTGGTGGATGCAAGTTATATGGAAAAATAATATCAAGAACATTTCATATTTTAAATAAATCACTAGTATCATGGTCTATAAATAATCAAAATTATGTTGTACTATCTACTGTGGAAGCTGAATACATAGTTGTAGGAAGTTACTATGCACAAATCTTGAGGATGAAACATACATTACTAGACTTTGGATATCAATTTAGACATGTAGCTATAAATTGTGATAACACAATTGTAATAAAAATTTAGAAAACCCCGGTATCTCACTCTATAACAAAACACATTGATGTAGACATCACTTTTTGAGAGGTCATTTTCAAAATGGTGATATAACTTTAGAATTTATTAGAACTTAACATTAGTTTGATGATATATTATCAAAGGATTTTAATTAAGAAATATTAAACTACATCAAAAATGAATTAGGAATGATAAATTGTGGTTGATTAATCACTATTGATATGTCACTATTGATTGGTCGTCATTGATGAGTCACCATTGATAATTCACCACTGATAAGTTGTGGTTGATGAGTCACCACTGATTAGTCACCATTAATAAGTCATTGTTGATGAGTCGCCATTGATGAATCACCATTGAATGAGTCACTGTTACTTTTATGTCACTTTTCTTTTTTATTTTATCGTTGTTTTATTACCATTTGTATTTTCCATTACCGATTAAATTTCTATTATTTGAATTTTATTATCATTTATTTAGAATACCTAAATGATAAAACTATCAGGATAACTCAAAAATAATACACTAACTTTAACCCTTGATCTTCTGAACCATTTCCTTCCTCTAGAATAGATCTTCTTTCTTCCATGTTCCACCTGATGCCTTCAACTGATCCGAATGGCCCATGTGAAGTGAGTTGTAGAATAGAATCTAGAAGAGATGAGGGACCCCAAGAAATAAAAAGTTTCTACAAAGAGTTTTTTAACCCTTTCACTAAACCCACATATGAGAAATCATATAGTCAAACTAGAGAAATTAATTATTGAACAGTGGCTTCCAACAAGCCATATTCTAGTGTTAAATGTAATAGAAAAGTATAAGTGGATGAATTTGTTTACCTCGAATCATCGAGTGTGTTCTCTTAGGGTAGTCTTTTATTTTTATCAAAATGAAAAAAAATTGGAATAAAGACGATAGAATTAAAAGCATCATAAATGGAGAAGATATTTATTTCTCTTTAGTAGAATGGAAAAAATGCTTAGAGGTTCCTCATAAATATGTATATGAGTATTTCCAAGGAAGTATTTTGAGTGATAGTGAAAGTTTCAATTATGAAAGGGCTCTTCTATAATTAATCAGAGATGGAACACTAAAAAGGCATACTAATTTCGAGCTTGATGGTGAATATAAGTTGATTTTGAAATTTATACCACTTTTTTTATGTCCAAGGAAATGGGACATCAATACAATGAGGTATCATGGTGTCTACTTTCTATATATGATAAATAAATGGAAGAGAAAAAATATTTTTAGATTTTTGAAGATCCATATGCATGAGATGTGAAATAAGAGCTCCATTTTGAACTCCCTCATTTATCCCAAAATGATTTCTACCATCTTAGATGAAAAAGGATATTTCTAACCTAGAGAATAAGTTGAAGATGATTTTGGTGGTTTTTTCTTGTAAAAAATAATTTCCAAAAGAGTAAAAGTGAGATGGAATCCATGAATGGTATGTTGGATCAGAGACAATGTCAAAGTTTATGATGATTTTAACCCTATTTATAACCCAAATAGACCTAAGGAAATGTTGGATCCATGTTTGTAATCTGATGAGATAAATAAGTACTCTGATGTTGAATTTTTTTTTGAAATAGATGAGTCAGTTGTGAAAAAAGAAGAAGAAGAATAAGCTTCTTCAGTTAAAGAAGGGAGTGATCTAGAGATCATTAAATCTCCACCAAGAGTATCTAGTGGACATGTAAGTTCATTGGGTTATCTTACTTTCATATAATCTCTCTTACCTAAAAATGATGATGAAGAAGATACTGAAGTTTCTGGAGAAACTCGGTTTAAATACTCTACCTCTAAGACTTCAAGTGATGAGAATGGAAATGATCATAATCATAAAAACGAGACAGTTGAACATAAATCCTCTTAACCTATGGTATATAGTTCTCATATAGATGAAAATCAACCAAAAGATACCACGATGGTTGATGTTCTAACAGTTCATACAGAAGGTATGGAAACTGAAATTAAGGTGTAGAAAACTCTAAATCTTGATGATAAAATGGATCAATAAGAACAAGAAGTAAACATGGAAACCAATCATACAGAACCTGTTTTATCTATAACTAGGGGGAGTTGACTACCATTCCAGTTAATAAGTCAGTTCAAGTGGATTAGTCTCCACAGACTACACATGTGACCTCAACAACTGAAATTAGTCAAAGTTATCAAGTTCCCATAGAATCACCCATACATCCAAATATAATATCATTATTTATCTCATTTTAAGAATGGGAAAAATATCTTGGATTTTTTAGAATTGTATTGACATTCATTGATTCAGATGATGAGTTGAGAAATTTTGTAAGAAGAGAAGGATCCCTAGTGGATCAGATCAATCAAACATGAGAGTTATAGTCTTTTATCCCCATGGAAACCAATAGACTATTTGGTCAACCTATTTTACCTCCTTCTATAGTGACATAAGATAATTTTAATTTTTTTTAGAGAATTTTGAACACTGATTTGGACACTTTGAGGAAGAGTTTGGTTTTATATGTTACTCATGTTTTGAACTCTCAACCATCACAAAATTCTTGTTTCAATAAAGAAATTGTTCAATATTTGCTTGAATTGGTGATATTGAACATCCAACAAAGATTTATGATTCATATTCACGAAATTAAAGTAGATAATAGAATATTTCCATCTAAGGAAGTATGTTTAAATTTTTTAGTAGTGATTTTGACATACTCTATATCAAAATACATGAAATCCATTTTTTAGAAGTTGGATATTTTAGTTGCTTCTACTTCTACTTCATCTACACCTCCTCTTTCTCTAGTACACATTGATAGAGATCTATTGCAATAAATAACAAAAGAAGAAATAAAAAATGTTATGGGTTATGTGAGCACTCATGAAGAGAAAATTCAGAATATATATCTTCATGGAGAGAATATTCTTGATTTCATAAGAAGCTGTGTTGGAGATCTTATACAATATAAGGAATTCATTAAGAAATATATCTATTAATACCTATCAAGGACCTATAAAAATCATGAAATGTCTAATAATTTCAAATTTATTGCAGAAAACTTGAAGATACCACCAGTGAAAAGATCATTCAAATAACAAGTGAGTCGACTAATGGATCTCATGCCAGATCTTCAATGGTTTATGGATGAGAAGGCCGACATATTTAATGAAATAGAAGGGGGAGCTTCAATAATTATGGACTTAATCATTCTTTTGAAACCCTACCTTCATGCCCATCAAACCACTATAATTTCGAGAGAATCTAACCATGTTTCAACAATTCTTTCGACCACATCCTCAGACTCAGTTCAGCATAGGAATAATCAAATCACTCGGTTATCCGGTCTTATGCCTCCACCATATTAGTCTATGGGTTTGTCACTAGTTGAAGCAATCAGAAAACTCAGAACAGATATTTTCCAAGAGCCACTTCGTCATACTACAACACTACCATCCATTACAACCTTTTCCCCCAACATAAAATTCTAGAGTGTCTTCATTGGAAAGTGATAGAGATAGAGAAAAATATAAAGTGAAGGACAAATTTTATCAGCACCTATATTCTATACAGTGAATCTATTTTGTTGTTATATTTTTTTGATAGGTATTGTATGTATTTTCTATTTCATGATTATCTTTGTTTACTCATATCTTTTTTGCACCTAAATAATGAAAACACCTTTTGTTCTTCTATTTTTAACCACTTATTTTCCACTATGATAATTTCAAATGGGGGGACAAATTGGGAATTTAATTTTATATTGGCAAGTAGATTGTTTTTAAAATCAAATACATCTATGGTTATTTATGACTACTCATTTAGTACATGATTTATAAAATGATACGTTTTGTGATCATTAAAAAGTGGGAGAATGTTGGCACCTCCTTATATAGAGTGTGTTTGGCACTCTTATTTTAATGATCACTAACCATGATTCTTCTAGCACTAATGTTTCATATATTGTATGATAGAATATTATATGATAAGACTACTTATATGATATTAATGATAATTATTATTTAATGTTACCATTGGATGGGAGGCACTGTAACCACCAGACTCAGAGTCACCGTTATAGCTAGGATGAGGTGTTGCTAGACTGGGTCACTATCACCACCAATAAGAGCTACCACCAGGATGAGATACCACCTGACTGAGTCACCGCCAGAAGTGACTCATTGTTACCACTAGAGGCGAGTCACTATTACTGCTAGTGGAGTCACCACCAGATACTGAGTCACTGCCAGCTTCTTATTACTGTTGTTGCCCGAGGACATTATCGTGAATGGATCAATAACTAAATCTATTCTTGGATAGTTTGACCAACTCTTCAAGACTTTGTAAAAGACGATCTGAGGATTTTGGATCTCCTCTAACCGATGTTGCTTTATATTCTCAAAGGATCACACTCTCTCACACACACACAGATATAGAACAACAGATATGATAGATAGCTGACACGATCTCTTTTTAATCAATTTTTTTTAATTCTCACGAAAATGATGATTTACATTCTGTGAAGATCAATGGAACAAAATCACATAACCCATTACTAAGATTGAGTAAGAAATCAAACAGAGATCAACTGAAACAAACCTTCCAATTTCTATGATCCTCTGTTCTACTTCAATTTTCCAAAACAAAGCACAGACTCCTCACCAATGCTGATCTAAGGAATACAAAAATAAAGAACACATCAGACTTAGATTTTTCTATTATTATTTTTTCTAAATGTTTTAATTTTAATTAGTGTGTTGTTTTTATATTATCCAACACACACTATATCCTACACATTCCTAGAGAATACTTGTTATTCTATTCTTCCTCAAATAGGTTTCCCCCTATGTTTCTAGAAGAGGTCCATGTGTGACCTATGTTTTTCTTTCATCCCATGAATAACTTTGGAAGAGGCTTTTTATCCCAGAAATCTTGTTACTATTGATTGTATACCTAATCCAAGTTATGGATTTGTTTGATTATATTTATAATCCTCTAGGAAGTGGATGATTTCCAATGGGAGGGGATTAAGTCTTACCTTGATACTGAAACACTTTTTATTCGACTGTGTCACTGTGTTATTTGTTTTATTTACTATCATATTCAAGATAAATTTTTATTAATAGAAAATAAAAATTTATTTGATAATTAATCTTAACTAGTGTTTATATATGTTTCTGTCTACGTAAATTTATTTCGAAAGTTGAGTTATTTCTAAACTATATTTTAACTGAGACCTAATTTCTCTTTATTAAATCTTTTAAAAGTATAAATATTTTATCAATCTACTGTTTTGATTAATATTATAGTTTATCTTAGAAATGGGTTTTTTATTTTACATTATTTATTTAAAAAAACATTATTGGGAACTTAATTTACCCCCTCTTGAGTTACTCACTCTGATGAATATATTTACTTCTACTTTATAAATGATTTTTATTTATAAACAATAAAGAAAAAGGTATATTTTTAAAATTCAACTTCAATTAAGTCGTTTTTTCATGAATTAGTGGATTTTTTAACTAACAAATATATTAATAAAATATTATTATAAAATAATTTTTATTAAATATAAATGATCATTTAATTTTGATAAAATTAAATGCAATTTTTATAAGTGTTTGAAAACTATTGTTGTAAAAAAACCATCATTTACTAATAAATGTTGATTCTTGTTTTAAAAGTTGAAATTAAAATGTTTAGAAGATTATTTTGATAAAATGAATACTTTTTTGGAATCACAATGTCAAAATTATCCGAAAGTGAATTCTTACTAATTTTCCGAGGCAAATGAATTTTTGGGTAAAAATTAAATATGTTATAAATATATGGTGTATAATATGACATCATAATTACCCAAAAGTGATGTAATAAATACTATAAAGGATATAAACATCAAAATATATGTTTTAACTTTAAAATAATGGAATTTTATGTTTATTTGATTTTTTTTATAAATCTATTATGATTCCTTCCAAACCTACAACATATTGTAAGGTTTTAAAATTGTTTCTTTAAGCTTATCACTCACTTATAAATTATAATGGGTGTTATTTTATTGATATCAGACCTTGTACATATAACATAATTAAAAAATCTCCCCTTTTTCAAAAATGATGGTAAAAACCTTGGTATGGATTGTGTTTTTTGTTATTTTCTTTTTGTAGATTCCAAAACCTATGTTTGAGAAATGAAAATGAATTCCCCAGCCATTTCTTATATAAACCCACACAATATCCCATTTATCATAACTCAAAATCCATGGATCACTTTTTTACTCTTCACTCACCTCTTTAGAGTCCTCCCAAGGTGCCCCAAGATCTCAATAATATCCTCCCAAACATTTGGAGTCACAATTTCAAGGTAAGGGTTCTTTACTTTGTCCTATTTATTCTAGTTTCTTCATTATCTTATTCCATATATTTCTAATTTCTAGTGTTTGGATAGTTTTTTTCTATATCCTTGTTACTTTTAATTTTATTTCAAAATGATGAGATACCACTTTCCTTCTCATAAACCCATTTTATGAATCTTTAAGTGACGTCATTATGCTCCCGAACATTCACCGTGGTTTAACATGACAAATAGTTGTATAGTGAATACATGTACCCATTTTCTATAAAGGGTGATCATCTTATTACACTTATAATTATTGATTATGGACTTAAATGTATTTATTAGACACTCATTTATCAGGGAATAAAATATTATGATGAATTAATCTATATTCTATGATCTATGTGGCACACTTAAGCATGAGAATGAAATAAAAGTGACGGGTGTGACCATAATTATATACCGCTCCAATGAATTTGGTAATGTTTAGTCTCATGAGATGTCATATTGGTACAAAGATTAATAATGATTACTTTATGGGACATTTTCCATCATTATGTCTTGTTAGTTAACCTTGAACTACATTTATGATGTAGCATTTTGAGTCACTGCCACATTTCCCATGTTTCCTTTATGATTATCATCCTATATCATGCCTTATTGTTCATGTTTACGATTATCACTTCTTTAATTCCCCATTGATATTAATATTTTCTAAAAATGTGTTACTTTTTTCATGTTTTTATATGTTTATTCCATTACTATGATATGTATCTCACCCCTTTCTTATATATGTTCCCAGGTTATCCTATACAGTTTTAAGTGTGGCTATATTGAAGATGTTTTTAGTAATTATGATGTATTTTCTGTTTTAATTTGTTATGTAATGTACCTAATTCCCAAAGACACCAAAATTCTCAATATTATGGGTTTTATTATGTGTAATATCACTTAATAAATCATGTATTAATTTGAAATAAAGACTAGTGTTTTTATAGTTGATATTAAAAGAAAATATAAGTTATTTTTGGGATTAGGATTAGAAAATTATAGCGAATGCCTTAGGGGAAAGAATATGTATAAGAAAACATCTATATATTTTGGCAAGTATATAGTTTTTGGTTTATCAATAAAAAATATCCCTATCTAGAAATTATAAGTGGATGTTTCTATGGAACAGATGTGCATAGGGGTAAAACCTGAAAACACTGTGTTGAGATAGACTCGACTAGGAACCGGTGCATGGCAACGAGTCTAACTACACATCTAGTTTTAAACTCCAAGGGGATATGATTTATTAAATTCATAATATAATTATAAACCATTAATAAATGAATAAAAAATACCCATAAGAATATATGTTAGGAAATAGATCATAGATAACATATATGGAAGCCTATAAATTCATAAGTTAAGAAATAAATTTCATTTATAAGTTATACCTTCAATGTCGTTGGATTTCCATTTATGTGTTTAATAGTTTAAAAATAATCTTCTATAATTTTTTCTTTATTCTAGAAAATTGACATAAATAGGATGAATTAGGTAAACAACCAATGAGAAGGGAAATGTGATGGCTGCCCCAACGAGATGCCCAACCTGATGGGAATAGGAATAGTGAACTTCGTGATGATACTCTCTCAGTTGAATCAGG
Source organism: Viscum album (assembly GCA_963277665.1). Taxonomy (NCBI): domain Eukaryota; kingdom Viridiplantae; phylum Streptophyta; class Magnoliopsida; order Santalales; family Viscaceae; genus Viscum; species Viscum album. The sequence continues at coordinate 1,357,513,649 of OY728162.1, read as the reverse complement.
TTATGAATAGAAACCTGGATCAAGAGAAGCATCCAAATCCCCCTAAGATAGAACAATATATTATTGAGACCATTATGTGAAAAAGGTATCCAAATTGTAATGGATCATTTGATCCCTTAATCAAGGAACAATGGATCAACTCCATTGAGAAGATGTTTTTCATCCTTCAATGATATGAGTAGGAGAAAGATATACTGGATATTTATAGTATAGAGTGAGAAGCTAATCAAAGGTAGAAATTAATCAAGAATACAAAGCCTGAGTAATAGATCAAAGAAATTGGGTGGAAGGAATTATAGAAAAAAATCTATAAATATTTTCCTCACACTCTCTAATTTAAAATGGAAATGGATTTCCTTGACCTCAAGAAAAAAGATGATGAATCTATCAGAGTGTAAGAGGAAAACTTCTCAAGACTTGAATGATACACCTCCAGTTTTTTCATTATCCTCAAATGAAATATTGACCACTTCTTTGGTGGGCTAAAACCTTGAATACAAATATTCCAAACGATCCGAGACTTTTGATAGATTTGAGGAAATTTTCTCATGTTCTCTTAAAGTTGAAATGAAGATCAGAAAATATCAAGGGTATGATGGGGATAATAAGTGGAAAGTGATGTTCAATTCGGTCATTCCAGTGGAGAAATATAATTATGCTAAGAAATTTTATCACCCCACTTTTCAAAAGTGTGGAAATAAGAACCCTGAAATTTTCCTAAGGGGAATGAGGAAATGATTTTGTTGTGGGAATGGAGGACAACTAGATAGCAATTACCAATAGTATAATCCACTAATGCGATGGTGGAAAATAATTCTCTAGTAAACCCTCATCACACTATTCATTGTGTCAACTATAAGGAACTAGAGTACTTTTCAAACCAATGCACTAAGCCAAAGGTTTTCAGAGAAAACCAATAACCTCCAAGGAAGCAAGGGTGAGATTTTACCATCACAACTCTTAAGGTGGATCCCAAAAAAGAAGTGGTTATAGGTACACTAGTTATTCATTCAAGAATAGATAATGTAATTTTTTATTCAGGTTCAATGCATTCCTTCATATCATGAAATTTTAGTATAACTATTCAAACCCCACCATAATGAATGGAAGTAGAGATGTCGGTGAAAATAGAAAATGGGTCAATTATAGCATCCTAAGTATATAACTCATCCCCCATCAAAATTTGTGGTATGAACTTACTATAAGAGCTTCTAATACTCCCTTTGGTGTAATTTTATGCAATTCTAGGTATGGATTGGCTTTCCCTATATAGAGACAATATAAATTTCTGCAAGAAGTAAATCACTCTCTGTATTGAAAATCCTCCCCTGATTCTGTACAAGTTAAAAAAGATGGATGAATCTTCTTTCGTATAAACAACTAAAGAATGAATATTATTTCTCTATAAGTAATCATATCTAGATAAAATTATTTAGTCAAAGGAAATTATCAACCATGAAGTCATTCTAATTGTGAGAGAATGTGCTGAAGTGTTTCTTAAAGAATTACCTAGACTTCCTTCTAGCCGAGTGGTTGAATTTTTAATCGATATTATACCTAAGGTGTTACCATTATCAAAGAATCCATATATAATGGCTATTTTTAAACCTGAGGAGTTGAATAAATAACCACAGGAGAATATGGATAAAGGGTTCATACACCCAAGTGCTTCACCACGGGGTGAACCAGCCCTCTTCTTCAAGAAGAAGGATGGGTCAATGCGCCTTTGAATTGATTATTGTGAGCTCAACAAGATCATGATAAAGAAAATTTATCCTCCTACAAGTATTTATGACTTTTTAGATAAACTATTCAGGGCACAATAATTCTCCACGGTGGATCTTTGGTTGGGGTATTACCAAGTTAGGGTGAAGAAGGAGGATATCCCCAAGAGTGGTTTTCGTATGGGTTATGAGCATTATAACTACATATTAATGCCATTTCAACTCACTAATACTCTAGGAATACACATGGACTTGATGAATAGAGTCTTCAAATATTACCTTGATAATTGTTTTGTAGTATTTATAGATAATATTTTAATATACTCCATAATAAGGAGCAACATGAGGAGAATCTGAGCACTATGCTAAAAACCTTACGAAAGGAGAAACGTTATGCCAAGTACAACAAATATGAGTTATGGTTGAAGGAAGTATCATTATTTTTAAATATATTCACAAGAAATGGGATATATATGTGGTCCCATAAATTATAGGATAAATTGAAGGATGGACGAGGCCAACATCAGTGACAGATATCCATAGTTTCCTTAGATTTTTGGGGTACTATCATCGATTAGTGATAAATTTATCACAATTGTAAAACTGTATAAACATGATAACTCTGAAGGGAGTCATGTTTTTTTTGAAATAATTAATTTTAAGAGAGATTGGAGGATTTGAAAAATATGCTTATCACTACACTGATATTCACACTACCTACGATTGGAGAACTTTTTGTGGTATTCAGCGATGCTTAGAAGAAGGGATTGAGCTGTGGGTTAACGAAAAATAACAAAGTTATAGCCTATTGTTGGTGCCAAAATATTTGAAGAGAAGAAAGATGAAAAAGAGGCATTGTGACCTGCCTCACAAAGCCACGGCGCGGAGCCCCCCCAAGGAAAGCGGCCACCGCGAAGCAACAGAGGCAGTACACCCCGCGAACGCCCCTGACGTTCACGAACCCGCTACGAAGCAACAGAGGTGGTACACCCCACGAATGCTCCCAACGTTTCTGAACCCTCCGTGAATCCAAAGAGTCGCTACCCCTACGCGAACCTGATTGATGTTTGAGGCCTTCCGCGAAGCAACCGAAGCCCTCTTCACGCCACGTATACTCTAATTCATGGTGCCTTTTGCCTATAAATACCGAGCTCCCCCTGAGCCCCCCCAGACGAAAAATTAGACCTTCTGTATTCTCAGCTCCCAAATCACGAAGTGCCCTTTGCTCTGCGAATCATGAGCTCTATGAGGTAGTTTTGCTTCACAAGAGGCCTCCACATTTTCTCGTTTTGATCCCCTCTTCCGAGAAGGATGCCTTTCGCAAAGCCTAAGGGTTGTCGCAAAGGAAGGGGATCCAAAAGGGGGCCTGGGTTGTCGCGGAGCATTTATGCTGCGCGAAACACCCCTCCTGTACACGTGACCCACATGCCAAGGCAGGGTCACTGTACTTTGCGCAGCACATTGCTTGGCGACACTTTTCTTCGTGAGGCACCTATGATCCACGAATGCCCTTCCACTTCGTGAAGCACCTCCCATTTTCACCACCACCCCATGATAAGCATAAGGCACCCCAATTCACGAAGCACACCCCTTCACCAGTGCCCCCGACTACACAGAGCAACCGGGCTCCACAAGGCCCATGCCTGTGGACCCCTCTGCTTGGAAATTCTTCTTCCCGTGTGACCCTTCAGGTTTGCACGGTGTGACATTAAAGTCCCCTGGACGATACTGCCCATAGGATTGCATCTCCTAATGCTTCTTCACATAGGCATGCTAATGTCTATTGATTCTTTGCATAGCCACACTAACGCAGGCCCCTCGATGGTTCGCCCTACGATCCCCCATTACAATGGCATTGCTTGTACCTTCCCTCCCATAAAGAGCAGAGGGTACCGGTTATGTATGTCCTCTGGGTGAAAAGTAAACCCACCTCATCTGCGATGCAGGATGTTAAACTACCAAACACCTCATCCTCAACACATGACGTTAAACTGTGACATCACCCCGTGCCTCTCACGTGGGGTTCCCACACCTTGGACATTCTCCACGCCCCCTGGTCTCCAGAGGGGATGATATCTTCCTCCTAGGAGTGGCGTTTGTCCGCGGGGAAGGGAATCCATCTTGGTGTAAGCCCCTAGTCCTTCTTGCGTAAGGTTGAACCCATGAACCTTCGAAATTCCCCACCACCAGGGCCAGCGGATGGTGTGATAGGGAACTAGGAACCACCTTTCTTCAGTCCCAAATCCCTCTCCCGCTACGCTTTGTCACCATCAGGCCTCCATCCTGAAGTAAGTCCCAGCACCATGGGCCGCCTAACACGTAAGCCTCTCTTCACTTCCCGCGGATGCACCCTTTGTGATGTGATCATTAGGTCCCTGCAACCTCTTGTTTCTCACATCGAGCATGACTCCTGTGGGCTTAGAGTGAGCACCGAACATGACGCACCATGGGCCGACTTAGAGCGTAATCCCAAGATGCACTCATCCATCATGACGTTAAACTGTATACCCGAACTATGAGGACTTTGATCCATGTCAAGGCATGGTATGTAGGAAGCCTCACGAGGTTCATTCCCACCACCTGATCATTCCAACCTCCTTCATGTCGGTTCTCCAAACTCCACCGTGGGCCACCTCAGAGTGTAAGTACCAGATGCCCCCATCCCGCATGATGTTAAACTGCATTCTAATCTAGAGGTAAGACTTTGTGAACCACATGAACTATGAGGACTTTCATTCATGTCAAGGAATGGTACGTAGGAATCCTCCACGAGGTTCAAGCCCACCATCCAGTTGTCACGACCCCCCTTAACGTCAGTTCAACAGACCCTTTACATACCCGAACTACGGGTACTTTGATCCATGTTTAGTCCTGGTACGTAAGAAGCCTCATGAGGTTTAATCCCACCACCCATCAGACCAAGGTCCATATTCACGTCGGTTCACTGACATCCATACCTAAACTTCAGGGACTTTGATCCATGTCAAGGCATGTTACATAGGAATCCTCCATGAGGTTCAAGCCCACCATCCATCAGACCAAGGTCCATCTTCATGTCAGTTCTCCAATATGCCCCATCCCACATGACATTAAACTGCATCCCAATCCAGCGATAACCTATTTTGAGACCACCATGTACTTTGACCAAGGTCCTCATTCACGTCGGTTCGCTGACATGCCCCCATCCCGAACTACGTGGACTTTGATCCATGTCAAGGCATGGTACATAGAAAGCCTCCCTGATGTTCAATCCCACCACCCGTTGGTCGTTCTGACCCCCTTCACATCGGTTCTCACCAAATGAACTACGCGGACATTGATTCCCTACCGCAGGGATACATAGGAGGTCTCTTCGAGGCTCAATCCCATCACTATTGTCACCTCCACGATGGTCCCATCTCATTACTCCGCCACTATATTCAACATTCCATCACTCATCCTGATCCTTACTCTGGCCACCACATCCCGGTGAGGTCATGCCACCCCATTCCCCTACACAACATTTGGGAAGCTAGCCATGGGTTGGCTCCGATATCAGTGTTCCCTCAAGGGGGTTCCTCAATCTGATCCACTCTAGAGAGTGTTCTGATCAGCCCGATCTGTCTCCACTGGATGTTAATCTCACGGCATACCCCTTGTTAAACACAGTAAGATGAAGAAATCCTCAGATACATTCCTATGGAATATGATTCCATGCGCTTGATGTGGGATACCTTAGGCTTATGTGCCTTTTAGAAGCCCTGTAATAAGGGAAAAAAGATAGATAGGCCAATTCCCCAGCATCCAGAGACGTTAGCGATGCCTCAGCGTGACTACTCCCCCAACTGAAGGTTGTTGCCCTGACCGGACCCTTTGGAATGTCCTGACAGAAGCAGTGTAATTAACCGGCATTCAAGGAAACATGGCACTGGGAAGTGTTTCACAAACAACATATTAAATCTATAAGGGAGACCCGGACTAGGTGATGAGTTCAGAGGAGGAATCCACAGAAGGGAGAACCGACATCCCATCATCCGGGTTTCGATCAAGGAGAAGACGCCCCTGAATAAGGAGTGAATGACACCCACCTTTGGAAAGTAGGAATGCAGGGCAACAAGAGTTGTGCCAATGTCCCCTGAAGGTGATGGATGTGTGTGCCCCAGTGAAAGCGTCAGAAACTAAAATGGTGAACCCGACTTGAAGTTCTTCTCCTCAATATAGAGATTAGTAGTGTTCGAGACATCAGTAGATTAACATGTCACTAGATCCAGCTATCCAGCATTGGGTCTCGCCCAGAAAATAGCGGGCCTGGCATGAAACTCAACAGAAGTTGGGATAGTAGAACATTGAGCATTCCATTATGCAACGTTGTCAGTGTGGATCCCTCTTACTATCCACGAAAGACAGAATGGAACTGGGGCACATGTTGTCGATTTCTTTTCCTCGCAGTGTTGATGAATTAATCTCCCTGCTTATCAGGAACCAGTTTTCTGCTACAGGAACATGATCACTGCCCACCCACTTATGCAGGGGCATGCGAAATGCCATCATAGTCGCTCCACGTGGATCCACTGATGCCGCAATGGCATCTGCATCCACGAACGTTGGGTGCCCACGCCCCATATCACCATTGAAATTCATCCAATGAAGGGTGATTAACAACCTCGTATGTTGTTACAATGAGGGAATAATACCAACTCTGGATATGGCCCGCCTGGACCTGGAGGCATCCCAGCCCCGCTGTCAATGCTTCCCTCGAGGGCTGCGCAGGGAGCCCATGCTCCCCACCCCAACATTCAACTGTTTCGGGAGCCATTCCCTGGAATTCCTTGATGACTCCATGCCTTACGCTGATGACGTGGGTGACGTCCGGCTCAACCCAGTCATAGTCCTGATCCAAGGGCTTCAAGCAAGGGTCCCCACCTGGCCACGTTAACGCCTCCGTCTGGCCCTGCTAGAGGAGCAGGTAGGCTATGATCCTACACCACTAGCACCAGCTCTCCGGACCCGACGCTAGTGTTGGTCCCGAGCTGTGGACGCCCGCCAAGAGGAATTAATGTCGACATATACTGTGGCCCGAGCCACCACCGACGCATATCATAAAGTCTCTGCACACACTAAGTAGGGGCTCTTTTATGCCCAACTGGGATTGAGGCCCCAATCCCCCCACGGGCAGGCTGGGTTGACTCTCCTGGTCGCAGGCCTGAGTGGCGATCACCGCGAACCAACCCGCAGTGATGCCACCCCGTACTGAGGTCCTCCTTGTACAACTAATACACAGATCATGGGCCTCCCCCACACTGAAGCTTATCATAGAGGTATGCCCCATGCTACCCCCAACCCGAATGAAGGTTTGCCCCACGGCAGTGATGCTCGGCGCGGAGGCCTTTCCCGTGCCCACCACACTGGGTATGGAATTCTTCCTCCTGCCCCCGACCGTCGATGTAGAGACATCAGCCATCCATTCCCTCACCAACTTGGGGATCCTCCCTACGTCCTCTCCGCACTGGCGAAGGTCCTCCTTGCCCTAGATAACATAGGGTTTAAGGTCAGCCTCGCTCCACCCGCACCAAGAATGGAGGTCCTCCCCATGCTCCTGTCGGTTCCAATGGAGGTTTTGCCCACTCAGGTTCTGTTCATTGAGGTCCTTCCCATGATCCCTTCGAAATTTTTCCTGGTGCTCCTCGCACCCCGACTGTCTCAAGCAGAAGTCCTCTCCGCCCTGGCACTAGCACGGCCCCAGGACCACATGTCGAGAATCATCCTTGTCTCGAGGAGCTACTTAGGGGCAGAAGGGCGAGTCATCACCACCACAAGAAGAATTCTGGGAAGGCCCGGATGGAGATCAACCCAGCCCGCTTCATGGATTCTGAAGCAGAATACGACTAAGCTGTGGAACCCTCCCCTCATTCCTCCGTGTCAAGGATCGGGGAAGGAACAAGGTGTGTTTGCCTCATCCTTCTCGAATGTGAAGTCCATCGGATTCCCAACTCTCTTCGCAGGTACATCCAGGAAGAGGAAATTTTGCGATTCCCACAGGTTCCTACCATGAAGTCACCACCGTCATCACCAGAACCACCCTCTACCTCGACCAGAGATCATGGAGAGCTATTTTGGGGACCGATGGAAGTTGAGAAACAGTGTGACCCATCACCGGTAACCGTGATCCCTGCACCAAAAGTTGTGGCTGTCAGCCAGTTGTATCATGACGTTGTGGTCAGGTCACCGCACTCCTCAGAGGATGGCTCAGAATTCAGCGGCCAGTCGACTCGTTCTCCGTATTCTCCGCCGCCCAGTCTGCTATATCATCTATCTGCCTAAGTACTGATACCGGTTCCTCATCCACCTCTGGTCGACGAGTGGAGAAATACGGGGCCAGACCCTGAATCCGAGCCCAAGATCTTCTGGAACATTCTTGCAGTGGATCACTTCCCGGTGAAGTTATGGCCAGCAGCAGCATCAAACTTTTGTGCGCCAGACTCCCTCACCCCTGAGGAAGTCGAGTGCTTCCGTCAAACCCTATGGGAGATGCACTTCCGTCTTCGTTATCATCGGTTGGTGTACCCCAGGAGCCAAGTTCACTTCGAGTAAATCAGCGAGAAATGTCGTCTGGTCGATTTGGCCGCACTCCCTGTGGCCCAGCACCCCGAGTCACCAGGTCACCAGAGCACCCTCCAACAAAAATTCATTCAGAGTTTCAAGGTACTCTGCAAAATTATCAGGGAAGCTACCCCCCCCCCCCCCCCACGTGCAAGTCTGTGGCTGGGTATAATATGTCTCCCTCCTCTTCAACCTTATCTGGCTGCCGCCTGACCCATTATGCGACATTGAGGACATTCCCCCAAGAAGGGTTGCGGTCCACATGGATGACATAGTGGATAAGGAGGACGAGCTGGAATTTCTCGATGGAGACTTACCCCCTAAGGGTGTACCACCACTGTTGGACCCATCAGGGAGGAGTAATCATTAGTAGAGGAACCTCCTAGGTCTCCCTACGCCCATCGAGTCATTGGTACTCAGTTGGAATATAGGGAAGGGTAAAGAGAATGTCGGATCTGTCAAGTACCTCGACCTGTCCGCCTCAGTGTAGAAGACATAAGAAGACCCTGAGAAGGCCGCGTTGCGCCAGCAACTTGCTGAGCAGAAGAGGTTGGTCGACGAACTCCTGGTCGTACGTGTTGTAGAGCGATGACCCGACTATGGTGATCCTAGGCCGTGGCAGCGGGGGCAGGAACTATTTCCCCCTAGGGAGATGCCTCTAAGAAACGTCGATCATACTACTCCCACAGACAGGGCTAAAGCTGGAACTCATGGCAAGAGGGCGTGATACATCACACCAAACCCTCTTGAATGGTGAGTCAATTTGAGGAATCTAGCTTGGGTTCCTCCATCCGCCCCGCAGGCCGCTCCACCAGTCGCTCAAGAGTCATTGAACCTGTCTACCATGTTGAATATCCCGACAATGCACTCATGGTAAGGGATCCCCATCAAAATAGGTACCCTCATCCGGATGATCCTATAGCAGCACTCATCGCCCACCTTGAGGTGTTAGAAAAACGACAGGTGGCAGCCCCACCAAATGGAAATCCATATCCCTCTTGGGTGGATGATATTCCTGGACCCCCAGGTTTTGGAAGTCCCAATTTATCTCCCTTTAATGGGATAGGGGACCCACCGCAACGCCTGAACCACTTTTCCTCCAGGTGTGGCCCCATTTTGGGGACCCCAGCACAGTAGGAAGCTGCCAAGCTCCGATGTTTTGTGCAGACATTGGAGGGCCCTATGTTCATCTGGTCCATCCAACTCCCCATTAGATCAGTGACCGGCTAGGAGGATCTTCGTCGGCATTTCCTATACCAGTTCACCTCCACCACGAGAAAAACCAGCATCACAGACCTCTTCAAGTGTAAACAAAGGCCTGATGAGCGAGTCGCGGACTTCATCACCCGATGGAAGGGTCTCACATACTCCCTCGACATGCCACTGACTTAGGAGAAATTACTGATGATTTATGTAGGGAATGTCAAAAAAGAATTAGTTCTTTCCCTGATCACTCAGAACTACCTTGGAGGGTTCCAAGACTTATCATATAAGGCACAGCGCCTTGAGGAAGCTCTGCAACGGGCTAGTCAGGAACTTTCGCTGCCCCCTGTGATCCCAACAAGTAGGGATGCTAGAGACGAGCGCACCGTGGTAGCCCAAATAGAAGCCCCTAGGTAGCTAGAGTTGTTGCCAATGGCACCAGATCCATAACCTCTCAGAGGCCCTCCACCTCATGCACAGCCTCCTTCCGAGTAGCGACTGCCTTAGAATCTGCAGGTTCCCCCGCGCAACGCGCCATCACCGCCTAGGCGGGATAATCAGGCTCTGCCTCCTTGGAAAGCCCCTCCGGACCCTCATCAGGGTCAGGCTCCCAGATCCCCCAATTTGGAAAGAACGCACCATAATTACTCGTTCAACGAGGCTCAAGTCCTTGGTTATTTCTGTAGTGCCCTAGAGCAGGGGAGTGTGCGCTTACCCGAGTGCTGAAGGCCGGTAGAGGCGAATCTCACTGATCACCCCAACTACATCCCTAATCATCGAATTATGGGGCACACCCTAAAGCAGTGATATGTGTTTAAAGAATGGCTCCAAGACCAGGTCGATAACAACATAGTCAGGCTTGGCCCGCCCCTGGCACAAGTGTCGGGTGTCTTTGTGAGGTCATAAAGTGGTAGGGACGATGTAGGTGAGTGGCATTAGGTTCCCTGCCACGGATCCCAGAAGAACGATGACTGGATGGCTCATAAAACAGTCACTTGTGCCCATGGAATTATTCGTGCATGCCTGAATCAGCTGGAGCCTTCATAATCTACGACCATCACCTCTGCATCATCATCTCATATGGATTCTTCCTTGAAGATCAAGCATCGGCGACGCAAGAAGAAGCAACGTGCTCCACCACTGCCATCGTCATCCCTCACTCTCAGTGACTTCATGCCCCCTGAGATGGGGATCCATCCAAGAATCCGCCTAGTGGTGGATGACTCCTCAGGTGACAGTCAAGGGTACACTTCGATTAATACCGTGGACTTGGTAAATCCCTCTATGGCTCCCGATGAGGGGGAACGTCAGGAGAACCTCCCCAATGTCCCTAGTTGATGCCAACGTCGATGAAACCACGACTACATGGGTCATCGAGGCACGTCATCGGGTGCTTTCAGCTAGGCCATGCATGCCACTGAGACCAGAAAACAGGCCCAGCGTAGATCTCATCACGTGCAACCTCCTCATCTGGTGCCCTCAGATCTACCTCCACCGCCGTTTGTGCTATTGGATCTGGTAGAGCTTCCTTGTCCGCACCGTGGCAAGTCTCACCCTACTACACGCCAATCTCAGCTGTCTGACCCTCATCTGGTAGCTACTCTCCAAGCCTCAACTAGTAGGCAGCGGGATGTACCCAGTACCAGCCAGCCGTCGGTCCAGTCGGCAGGGCCCGTCGTGCCTCCAATTGCAGAGCGGCCTCCTGTAAGCAGAAGCTCCCGCTTGGCGCAGAATTATGATGTCCTCAAGCACCTTTCCGGAATTCCTGTGAGGATTTCTATCCATGAGGTTGTCTTCCTGTCTTCTAACATGTGTGAGGTGCTCGCCGAGGCCCTAAGAATCCCCCTCCAGTTTGAGACGGAGGTAGCAGCTGCAGAAGCCTTCCACGTTGAGGCAATTGAGAACTCCGAATGCCAGGAAGTTATCCCATTATCTGGTGAAGACGAAGACCCTCCCATATAGGGGCACATTCATCCATTGTAAATCACTGGTCAGTTCAATGGCATGGAAATCTACCGTTGTCTTGTTGACACGGGCTTTGGGATTAACCTAACCCTGACTCGGACACTGCAGAAGCTGGGATTATCCGAGGATGCCCTGACTACCTCCGATATAAGGATCCAAGGATATGACAGCACTGAGCAGACCTCGGTCAGCAATATCCGTTTGAATACACAGTTTGGTGGGCTGGTTTCTAGTACCTAATTCATGGTTGTCTCCAAGGACACCGCGTACAATGCATTAATGGGAAAGACATGGCTCCCCCTGTATGCAGTGGTCCCTTTGACATATCACCAATGCCTCAAATACTCCCTCAATGGTCGAGTAGGCATGATCCAAGGAGATGCGTCTCCTTTTGACTCTTGTGAAGCGTGCTATCTGGATGCCGAATATTAAAAGAGCAAGGATAAGCATATTCTGGAAAGCGAGATTGATCTCGCCACGGTCACAAGTGATCCCTGGGAAGGTCTGTACGACACTTACATCTTCCCGATCCATTGGTTGGAAGCCACAACCCCCAACATTGGGAAGTGTTATGTTGTTTCGAGTACAAAAGGAAGGAGTATTCTCAGGTCTAAGCGATGGAGAAAATCACCTTGTACTCCTACACCAACCAGGCTCAGGTGATCCCAGAACCTCCTACCCCCATATGGTATCGAGACGTCAGGCTCATGGAAACGGCGGTACGTCATACGTGTCTATTTCACCAGGCTGGAATCAACTGGCTCAAGACGATGCACCACTACTACTTTGATTTCAGCAAGCATGGCCCCTTGGGAAAAAGCCCAGATGGGATTGGATCAACTGTCTTCATCGCTATGGTCTCAGTGGCACATGAGTCTCCTGATGTGATGAAAACTACAGCTCAAGCCGACACCAGCCTCCCATCAGAGTCTGGTGGCTTGGAAGTGACTCCCCCTAGGGAAGATCCCTCCACAAATGGAGAAGTGGACCTATAGGATGCTCCACCTGCCTTTGAAGAAGGCGTCTCTACCACGCTCGATAAACTGGTAATGGTGAACCATGGTAGCGAGGCAGATCCGAGACCCACGTTGATCGGTGCTGCAATGTCCCTCGAGCAGCAGCAGCGGTACGCGAATTTCCTTAAGAATCATTGTGATGTGTTTCCCTAGAGTTACAGCAAGATGTCAGGACTAGATCCCCAGGTATCAATCCATCGCCTTGGTCTCCAGACAAACCACTGCGGGTTCATGAAGCCTCCCAGAAAGATGAACCCTTCTCACGGTTCCACGGTTGAGGCCGAAGTTGAAAAACTCATCACAACTAACTTCATGAAGGAAGTCCAGTACCCCAAGTAGATAGCCAACATTGTGCCAGTAAGGAAGAAGAATGGGTAGATCAAAGTGTGTATCGACTTCCGCGATCTCAACCGCCATAGTTTGAAGGATGACTTTCCCCTTCCAGTGACAGAGTTGTTGATTGATTCTACGACTGGGTTCCAAGCCCTCTCCTTCATGGATGGGTATTTTGGGTACAACCTGATCTGTATGGCCCCCAAGGATGAGGAGTCCACCACATTCAGGGCTCCCCAAGGTACTTTTTGTTACCAGGTCATGCCCTTCGGCCTGAAAATTGCAGGTGCCACCTATCAGCAGGCCATGAACCGTATATTCAAGCCAATTATCGAGACATTGGTGGAGTGATATGTGGATGATATGGTGGTCAAATCCTGCCAGCACCAGTGGGCATGTGTATCGTCTTCATCACCCCATCACAAGTTGTTCTGCTATACTCATTCCTATTGTCAAAAGGCTGCACCAACAATGAGGTAGAGTATCGGGCTCTCATCATTGGCCTCGATTTAGCCCTTGAGATCGATGTTCTCCATTTTCACATGAAAGGGGATTCCAAACGAGTCATCAAGAAAGTAAATGGCGACTATGTTGTCAAGAAGTCAGATCTCGTGCCATTGTTGGAGTGCACCCTCCATATAATGGCCCAGTTCCCTTCTCGACCAAAGGTTACCCATGTCCCTCGGTCACAGAATGGCCGACAAAATGCTTTGGCCGGCTTAGCTACGTCACTTTTAGAACCCGAGCAGGATGATCTGATTATACATGTGGCACACCGGAGAGTCGTCGCCCCCGTCACCCCAGTGGATGAAAACGACCTATAAGTAAGCCATCTTACTGTCGGATCCTCTATGTCAGGATCCCCATGTTCTTTAGATGTGGTGGATGAGACGACTCTCAGCTGGAGAGAACCTTTTGGTGATTATCTACAAAATGGTTGCCTCCCGGATGATCAGGCCGAGCGCGAGAGAATTCGACACCGCGCACTGCAGTTTACTCTCCAGAGTGGTCCTAGTTTTGAGTAGATCCTCTTTAAGTGTGGTTTCGATGGTGTTCTCCTCAATTGCATTCAAGGAGTCGAGATTCCTCGTGTCATGCAAGAGGTTCATGCCGGTTCCTGCAGAGCCCACCAGGCTGGGCTGATGTTGTCCCATCAAAACCGGAGACTGGGGTACTTTTGGACCTCTATGATCCATGATTGTATCGAGTTCTCCAAGATATTTCACGTGTTCCAAGTTCATGCTAATTTTCTTACATAGGCTGCCAGAACCTCTCCACTCCACCATGTACTCTTGGCCCTTTGTGGTGTGGGGGCTCGATGTCATTAGGTCGTACCCACCGGCGACAGCTCGTCAGTGCAGGTTCATCCTGACTGCTATGGATTTCATCTCCTAGTGGGCAGAGACAGTTCCACTCATGGAAGTCAAGGCTCGATCCATTGTCGATTTTGTGAGCTCCAATATCATCTACCGATTTGGAGTACCTCATGTCGTGCTCACCGATAATGGCATGATCTTTTGAGTAGCTGAGTTGAAGGAATTGTACGCCAAGTACAACATTCACTTCAACCATACCTCCAGCTATCACGCGCAGAAAAATGGACAGATCGAGGCATTCAACAAAACCCTCTCAGACATTTTTCATAATGTGGTTGGTAATAACAAGAAGAGTTGACCGGAAAAGTTTCCCAATTCCATCTGGGCATATCAGACGATGACTCGCAATTCCACACAGGGGACTCCATATTCCCTGGTGTATGGGGATGAGGTCGTCCTGCCCATAGAGAGCCATCTGCCATCATTACGCACTGTAGTCTATGACCAGAAGGCACCAGATAAGGTGGGTGAAATCCATCTAACTGAATTGGAAGCACTCGACTAGAGTAGGAATGCTCAAACACCTCATCTTGAGCCCAGCCCCGAGCTCTTCTCTTTGACTATCCCCCTGGGTATAGTTTCCTCAGAGGGTCCTCGCATGATGTGGAGTAGGCTTCCTTATCCCCACTCATACGAGGATTGTAATTTTCACAGCATGTGCCCACTCCTGTTCTTCTATCCTCACGCATCTTCACCGCACGACGTTAAACTTCATGGCCTTCAAGAACTATGTATGACTTGATTCCCATCCTCATGGGATATGAAGGAACGCCCTGACATTTTGTCTGTTGGCCCAACCCAAAATCCAGAATATTCCCCTCGGGTCAAGACATGTGGCAGGGTGCATACTTTTTCCCCAATTCACGTCAATGTAGACTCGATCCCGCTGTACTTACCCCTCCCTAGAGATGTTCACCTCTATCGTAGATGGGTACAACTATGCTTCACCCACTCCTTGACTGGGATTCCATCACCTTCTCCATCCTAAAGGGCCCCTGAATGGTATGGATGCTAGGCCTACAGGCCCTCTTACCACTTCGGGCCAACGCCCTCGAGGATGTCGAGCAACAAGCCAATATAATTCTCACGTTTCGAATGTTTTCAGTGGTCAATGATCATTTATTCCTCCCATTTCAGGTCACCATAGGGACGCTATGTTTCGAACATGGCCAACAGTTGTCCTGGATCATTGGAACCACCCCATGATGTCCCAAACATCGAGTGTAGTGATTCATTCTTTCCCATCCCCAAGTGATGAACTCCCCTTGGGTGATGCAAGCTATCAGGACCCATTGGACAGAGATATCCATGATCGGCTTTTTGTTTCCCACACTGATCACCGCTCACTTGGGCTTAGGAGCTATGATAAGGCAATAACCATACAAGAGGGTGCGTGAACTTCCACCTGGTCCATGGTCTCTCTGATAGGATTGTATGGCGTGGTGTGGGATTATATCCTCATTCATGTCGGGTTACTCGCCATGTCGTACATATCCCTAGATGAGACCTCCCCTGACCCTCGTCCTTACTGCAGTACATTAAACTGCAAGCCGGTCAGGCCTCCCTGACCGAGGACAAGACTCAGGACCCTTGGCCTTCTCGGGCACCTAGACCATGTTCTTACCCAGAGTGTATGGTTTAGTGTGGGATTATGTTCTCATTCATGTCGGGTTGCTCGTCATGTTGTACACCTCCCTTGTCTAGGGAATCATATTCCCCGACCCTCGTCCTCACTACAAGGCGTTAAACTGCAATTCGTTTAGGCCTTCCTGACCGAAGCCCAACTATCAGGCCCCGTGGCCTTTTCGGGCCCCCAGCCCAGGTCCACTCTTATGGGAGTGTATGGTGTGGTGTGGTATTATGTCCTCATTCATGTCGGTTTGTTTGTCATACCATACACCTCCATTGTTTGGGGGTATCCTACTTGTACAGACACGAAGCTTGAAATACATAGATATTACATTACTTTTGCGGAATACATAATACATAACAAAAACAGACACACAAGGACTATAATAGTTTAGTGTCTTTGGAAACTTGGAACGTAATCTTCTAATCGTGGTGAAAGATCTTCAACATCTCCCATAAAGATCTTCCACTTTTTGGTTCCTTACCTAAAACATTTCTTTTAATCCAGTGAGAAAATAAAACATAAAAAGGTTGAGGTCAAATGCTCTGTAAGGGTAAGCATGGATAAAATAAAACATACCATATACATTTGAACTTAAAAACATGAACATAATGTTTAAACATCAAAATATTGAGCAACGACTTAAAACATGGAAGTACATAAGGCATAGATCAAAATGGAACATAAATCATGATAACATAGCATGGTAATAAAACATGTAATTGTGGAATCCATTAAGCACACGTAATGATTTCCATAGTAGCCAAGGCATTGCTTCCAAGACCATCTTAGTGGTCAAATTCCCTTTCTAAATCGAGTTCACTCCTCGTTCCAGTCCTATAATACTGAACCGGATTAACTTACCATTCCAGCCATGTCTATCTCATGAGATATTAATCTTTACCCAATGCATTGGAGGGAGATATAGGTCCCACCCATCTCATAATGAAATCATTCTTACTTTTTCCACAATATAAACATACATCATTCATAATAACCCAACGAATAAAATGGGTTTCATAAACATAATCTCATCATCACATAATCCATATAAAATAAATGGATATCATTGCATAATAAGAAAAGTGAAACCATATAAATGATAAAGACATTATAATTGAAACATACAGATATGAAATAATGTCATCTTAGATGGAAAATGGTTTTGATAAAACACTTGAAATGAACTCTTGAGGAAAATATCCTTTCTTCTTCAAAATCATTTTCTTTTCAAAAAATGTAATGCAATTTTAAAAGAAAGGGATTTTGTTGAAAATAGTCATGAAATCTTTTGGAGGAAGCTTCATGAAAATAAGGCTTTATAAAACCGTAAAAATCCTTTCATGTCATGTAAGTTAAAAAAACATTCTTCTCATACTTTTGTCAAAAAAGTCAAAAAGAACCTTGTAGGGTAAATAAAAGAAGGATTCCTTCCATACCATTGGGTAAAAGTCAAAATGGGTAAAAGGGACTTTAAACATACATGAAACCATTTTTAGGAAACATGGACATGGATGATAACAATAACCCCAGGAAATACTTACGAATAAGCAATCTCGGATAAAAATGAGATTTTCAAAATTATCCCTTACCTTAGGTCTGATATGCTTTGTACGTATCTGAACCTCACGTATAATGATTTAAATAATGTCATTGAATTATTATAGAATCATATTCATTTTTATGATATCATATATGGTTCACTTATGACTTTATATTACCAGTTATTTTGTAAATTCCATGTTAAAGAGTGTTTTGGGTAAAATCGTTTCATTTGTCATCTGTGTTTTGACTTGTAATTATTCATATGATTACTTAGATCACGATTACTTAATTCCAGAATACAAAACATGATTTATATATAATATATATTCAGAATATACATATATATAATAGATCGATAAATGTAATTAAATATACCATTCATGGAGACGGTAGGCTGTACGTACGCATGAACGTTGATTTCGTTTCCTCATTGAATTGAATGGAATTAATTGGATGACATACATATATATATACATAAATACAGTACCATTATTATGTAATATATTTCATGATTACTTATTATATATATTTATAATAATTTATGAATGGTTAATCATTGATAATGAATCTCATCGCGTCGTGGAGACGGTATTTCGTACATACGCATGAGCGATGATATCGTTCCCATGATCGTGGAATTTTATTGGAGTGTATGTATACTATTACAGAATCAATATCACTTTACAATAATCATATATATTCATTATTTACACCATTATAATCATCCAAGTAAGGTGTTGGTGGAAAATAGATTACACCACGGCGTGGAGACGGTATTCCGTACGTACGCACGTGCGGTGATTTCGTTTTCCATAGGATGGATAGATGGTGAAAAGTTCAAAAAAATTATATATCTAATGTTATTATAAAATTACTCCAATTAATTAAATTGAACTTATCTAGGTATTATGTATCAATTTTTACCTAAAATAAATTTAAATAAAATAAATAATTATTTAGATAAAAAGTCGGTTTTTAAATAGTAACCAAGTGTTTTCACTATTCATCAAAAATTGAAAGTTTCCAGAAAAATACAAAAATTTCACCCTAGGATAATTTCGATATTCCAAATCCAAATATTAAGTCCATTGTGAAAAATAAAATTTCAAAAATTTCAAAAAGTGGTTATTACTATTATAACGACTAGTTTTAATAATATTTTAATAGCATATCATTGTTTATTGAAACTCGGTATTGCGTACGATGCAAGCTATCAAGGAAGGTCACGGTTGCGTGTAAAGCAAGATAAGATAGTGTTGTATGTAGTGAAAGATTAATTTGATGATTTATATAACATAAAAACAAAATATTTCTTATAAAGGTCTTGTGTGTTACACTACTCCCCTCTTCATCCTGCATGATGTTAAACTGCATCTTGAGAACTACGTGCGGCTTAATTCCCATCCTTATGGGATATGTAGGATAACCCGAATGTCTAGGCTTAGGGTCCAGCCCCATATCCCAGAAATCTCCATTTCACCTTGGCCCCTTGGCCTACCTCTCCCTCCTAAACCACTTCGTCGACCCTTTTCGTTGGTTCACCAATGTGACTAAGGGTACTCTGGTTTATTACCTGGAATGTAGAACTCTTCTCAGACATGTTCTCGCCTGATTTTTAGGCTTTTTGTTCCCCTTCATCAGGGATTTCATCACCTTTCACACCTGGAGGGACCCCCAAGAACGACATGGATACTACGCCTAAGGGCTCTCCTACCATTATGGGCCAACACCCCCGAGGGTTTCAGACAACAAATTGATACAAATATCTCATTGTGAATATGGTCAGCGGTTGATTCTCATTTATTGTTCCCACTTCATGATAATGTGATATAGATACTATTTTTCCACCACTGTTAATAGTTATCCTCCATCTCCAAGACAACCCCATTAAGCCCAAAATTTTGGTTACACGATTCAAATCCTTCTCCACCTCATAATTTCCAAGTAGAACTTAGAAACTATTGGTACTATTCCTCAGTGCGTATCTACATGTTAGGAGGAAAAAATCCGCAATCTGGGCATCATTTGGGACTTCACACCGACTTCCCTTTGGCATGTGTTCCAGTTATTGTAAAAGACATCTTCCTCCCTTGTTTCCCACACATAGTTTAACTCACATGGTCATAGGGAACGGGTAGAGTTATGCACTTACTTAGATGGTTTTCACACCACCCATGGTCCGAACTCTAAGACCATAAACTTAGATCTCCTGATAAATGCGTTTGGATTGATTCCCATCCTCATGCGATACACAGGGCCACTCGAATGTCTAGACTTCAGGTCCAACCCCACCTCTTAGAGATCTCCCGATCTTCCGGTCACCTAGGCCCCTTGGCATGTCCCTCTCTATGAGAAGGATATATAGGTGTGGTAAAGGGTTTATGGCGCCATTCCCCCCTCCTCCCAGGAATCCGCCATCTCTCGGATGCCCTCAAGATGAGTCCCTTGACCCCTTACAGCAGTTCGCCCATGTGATAAGAGTACTCTGGTCTAGTACCAAGAGTTCCATATTCAACTTAGGCATGTTCCTTCCACTTTTCAAGATTCTTGTTCCCCTTCATTTGGGCCTCCGTTATCTTTCACACCTGGAGGAACCCCCAAGAATGCCCTGGATACTACGCCTAAGGAATCTCCTACCATTACGGGCCAACTCCCCTGAGGGTTTCAGACAACAAATTGATACAAATCCCGCGTTGCAAATATGGTCAACAGTTGATGCTCATTTGATGTTCCCACTTCAGGCTAACTCGATACAGATGTTGTGTTTCCGCCACGGTTAATATTTATCCTCTTTCGTCACGCCAACCCCTTCAGCCCTTGAATGTTGGTTGAATGATTCACATTATGTTCCACCCCATTGTGTCCAGGTGGAATCTCGACACTCTTGGTGCTATCCCTCAATGCATTTCTGCACGTCAGGGGGACAAAGGTGCAGTACGACATCCTTCGAGGATCCCATGGTCTGAGCTCTAAGACCTTAAACTAAGATCCCCTCAGAACTACGTTTGTCTTGATTCACATCCTCATGGGATATGTAGGAACTCCCAGACATCTTGTATTTGGGTCCATCTTGGGGTTAGCTAATTCATCTTTTCTGTCCCGCCTTTAGGACCTTGACTATGGGACCGCGTGGCATGGTGTGGGACTATGTCCTCATTCATGTCGGGTTTTCAATAGCCACACCATGTTAACCCTATTCTAAGAATTATCCCTCATGTTTCTTGTCCACCACGACGTTAAAAGGCACCCTTTAGAACTACGTACGGCTTGATTCCCATCCTTATAGGATACGTAGGACCACCTGGATGTCTTGTCTTTCGGTCCAGCTCAACTAAGAACTAGTTTCTCCGGCCCCTTCCCCTCTTACATCTATTTGGGTCCCTTGGCCCGAGGTTCCCCTTTCGTAATTGCATACGGTGTGATGTGGGATCATGTCCCTGTCTGCATCGGTTATGTTTCATGGCACCGTAAACATTCCCCTCCTAGCATCATCTCTACTACGTCTGCACTGCGTGATGTTAAAATACATGCTTGGTCCTATCACATGACCCTAAATAGTGACATTATCATCTTGGTCATACGATGAAAAACTGCGCTGCATTGTGATGACCTCATCTTAGAGGAAGACACGTTGGGTATTGGTCATACGCCATACCATTTTTCAATTCCTACTACGGCTTGATTCTTGTGGAAATTCTAGGGCTAGCTACCCTAAGCCTGTTGCATCACAAAAAAAACCACTCACCTTAATAGACAAACAATATTTATCAAATACCGCTTCTCTTGGTGTGAGGGCTAGACTCGCGCTCCCCTTTCATCCTTTGCACCGGTACCTTATCGTGTCATGACACCCTCTATAACTATGTATGGCTTGATTCTCATCCTCATGAGATACGTAGGAGCGCCCTGGTACTTCCATACTGGCATAGCCTAATTTTTATGTTTGGTCCCTCGACTCGAGCACTTTCCCATAGAACACATGGTAAGTAGGGATTATGGCCCCATTCACATCAGGTTTTGTAACCACCTTACTGTGTGTCTCTTGCCATCCTTACCCATTCATGGTCTGAGTTCTAAGACCTTAAACTACGACCCTTTTAAGAACTATGTGAATCTTGATCCCCATCCTCATGGGGTATGTAGGAACTCTTTTTCACTTTGCTTCAGGCTTATCTCACCTCTCGTTCTCAGTCCCTCGACCTAAAACCTCTCCGAGAAGCATGTGGTGGTCGGAACCCCTGGTTCCCATTCACGTTGGGTATTTGAGTTACCCCACCATGTGCCTCCTATGTTTCCTCCAATCCATGGTCCGAATTCTATGACCCTAAACTAAGATCTACCTATGGTAAGGAACTCAACTCCCTCTATCTAATACGTCTCATTAACGTAGTCAGGTGTGTTTTGAAAAAGAGCCTGAAGTCTGGAATTTTCATGAGACATTCCTCTCATTCCACATCCAAGATTTGTGTGCTCGCTACTTGGATCTTCATCCTCTTCCACATCCAAAAGGACCCTCATATTACATGGATTCTAGACTTAAGGGATCTCCATGGATGCTGGGCCTAAGGGATATCCTATCGTTTAGGGCCAACGTCCCTAAGGATCTTGGACGACATCTGTGACCGGTCCTATGTTTCGAACACGGTCAATGGTCAACCCTCATTTGTCTGTCCCCATCCCAGGATAACGTGATATGGATGCTGTGTTTCCTTCATGGTCAATAGTCATCCTCCATCATCATGTTTCCATCATTTTGATCCAAATTCCGAGCTTCATGATTCACACATTTACACTTCCTCATGTTCATGTAGAATTCCAACATACTCGGCTCTATCTCTTTGCATGTCTAGGTGTACTACATAGATGGGTTAACATCATTGGGTCAGTATTCACTGAGTGTACCTTTTCCCTAACATGACCCTTCCTATGTCGGGAAAGTTCTCCATTACTTCTTGTTTCACACATCGAGCATGACTCAAATGGGCTTAGTAGTTTTGGTGAGATGTGTACCGGCGCAACCATGCTTCTTATCATCCTGCATGACGTTAAACTGTTCTTACAAAACTACATGTGGCTTGATTCCCATCCTCATGGGATACGTAGGGACACCCTGCTATTTCACCCAGGGTCCATCCACATGGATCATAAATCCATGTTCTTCCCCTTTCCGGCCCCCTAGTCGGACCCCTCGTAGGGAACCATACAACTATAAATCTACCCTGAACAAGTTCAGGATGCCCCAAGATGACTTTGGGAAGCGAAAGACCCCCTCTCCAGAGTGGCCCTATCTAAAAGAAGGAATGATCCATGATCAAACCGATGCGCCCATATAGCGTACTCGCACCACTTTAGAATAATTTTGTGAGTGTTGGATTCTGTTCTAACAAACCCTCACTCCACGTCCCACGGTTCACGTGACCCTTATTTGGACTCTCGTCCTCTTTCATGTCTGGAAGAACCCCCTAACAGTATGGATGCTCAGCCTATGGCCTGCCTATTATCCTAGGCCAACGTTCTGGAAGACTAATGGATAGAATTTTTGAGTTAGGCCCCGTGTTTCGAACATGGTCAATGGTCAGCCCTCATTTTTTATGCCCGTTTCAGGCTAACGCAATAAGGATACTGTTTTTCCACCACATTTAATAGTTATCCTTCATTTTCATGCCACCCCCACAATGTTCCGAATCTTGGGTATCATGATTCACACTTCCCATTCCCATATATTCGTATTGATTTCAGCGCCCCTGGCGTTGCACCGTTCGTGCACAAGAGCACGCTGGAAAAATGGTAATTCAGTTGTTCTGAGAACTTCATTCTTCAGTAAGGTCTCTCCCATTTCCCAGAAATCTGGACCAGTTATCCAAACCCTAGATGCCTGAATCTTGGTTTTCACTCCTATGTTTGGATGGGGTGGTGAGGTGACTATCCCTTGTTTCTCACATTGGGCCCCACCCACATGAGCTTATGGAATGGTTGTTGGACATTCCGAAAACATCGTAAGGATACAATGAACCAGTGCAAACAATGGAACTCATGCATGCAACGACATTCAAAAAAATAAAAGCAAAAAATTAAGTTTAAGGGTTTGTAATCATTACAGTACCTGGGGGTCAACTCCCCCCATGGACAGATTGATTGCGTCGAAGGAACGTTGCACCTCCACCACCCTCAGACTTGTGGCGTCTCGGAGATATTACCGCTGGCTCAACTCCCGCTCCTCCTCATCAGCGATGGGGTGCAGTACATTGGCCTTAGTTCGAGCATGCTCTACGTCAGCCTGAATGACGTCCATCTCTTCAGAAGCTTGCCTCATACGCTCCTCTGCCTCTGCCAGCTTGGCCTTCAATCGCAAGATCAGCTCAGAGTGTGTATTAAGTAAGGATGAGTGCTCATCTAGCTTGATCTATAGGTGTTGGACTTCATTTTCAGCCTTCCAGATATTCTTGATGTTCTTCACCTTCCTCCGCTACCATCCCATGCTGATCTCATGATCATACTCCCAGATCTTCTCTGCCATGAGATCTCGGATGAGCAGATGAGGGCGATGGGAATCCACTCCCCCAGCACACAGTTCACTCAACCGTGATCAAAGTCTATCCATATCGTCCATCCATAATGCTTGGGGTTGTTATTGATGAAGTTCGTGATCAGCTTCCATGATCAGTGGAGAACTATTTTATTGTCCTCTTCATCAGAGGTTGTCTCATCCAAATCCATGCGATTGGCATGCTTGTATGTCCGGTACGCCATCAAGAAATATTCATCATGATCTGCATCTATCATTGGATTAGGTTCGGCATCTGGCGCCGGAGCAGGCGTGGCGGGACTTGGGTCAACAGGTCGAACCTCATCTTTGGACCCCACCTCAATGACCTCAGGCACGACCCTACTGGTGGTCCCACCAATGATAGGGGACACTACATCCTGGGTGGCTTGGGTAATGATCTCCACGATCACCGAAATTCCCCTAGGAGGGATGCCGCCATAAACCCTGACCTGCCTCACCGTAGAAACCCATGCCAATCGAAGAACTGTATGTGACGTAGAAGGGCGTGGACGTCAGTTGGCACGATCAGTGCGTGGATGCAATGAATTCATTACAAAGGACTTACAGAGTTTGAACTTTGGGTGCTTCTCCTGAGTTGATGTTGACAGGACCCCAAAGTATGGCCCTCCATAAATTGTCGGAAGGTCTAGAGATTCTGGAGAAGCCACCTCAGGTGTCGAAGCCTCGCCAAACACAGAACTGGATGCATCCATAGGTGCGGGTTTCGAGGGTCCTGCCTCATCACCCACCGAGGGGCGAGAACGAGGTCTGCGCATAAGGTCCTCATGCATGGTTCAAATGTTGGTGAGAATCCCATAATGACATGAGAGTAGACCTTAAGGGAAGAAACATGGAATGTTACCTTGAGATCCTCCGCGAAATCGTTGATACCCATGTCTTGATCACCGACTTCTCCTTCCTCTAACGGGCTCCCCCCAACCTCGTCTCCCCAAGAGGATTCGTCTAAATCTTCCGATAGAGGGAAGCTCTCTCTTAGCTCGTTGGCCGATAGCTATGGGGGAATAGTCTGATCCAGTAGTACCCTCACCCAGTCTGTCATTGGACGCGGGGCACCCCTGGAGTGTACAAAGTCATCCAGCTCATCCAGATATTGCTTTGCCTCCACCAGAGACACTGTGAAACCAGCCCAGACAGGGCCTATACCTGGTAAATCCATCCCGAGGTGGTTCAAGTGTTGCCACATCTCGAGCGGGCTGAGTAATTGCCGGTAGACATCCCAAATATCCTAGGCAGCAAGGAAAATAGAATTCTCTGGCATTTCAATATGGGGCAGCTGTCTCCCTAGGTCCTGAGTGGATATCCTGCAGAATTCCCTTGTTGGCTGCCCCTCCAGATGGATTTTCTCTCCTGAGACCCCTGAGTCCACTGCCACTGTTGGATCTGCCGCCACTACCTCACCCTCAGTCGGCACAGGTCTTACCACCATGGTAGCCCCGCCACCACGAGAGGCCCTTTCTGCCCTTTGGATCTGACCTCGGAATGGTTAGGGTCCACTGGCACCAGCCCGACAGTTGGCTGCTTCAACATTTCCCCCAGTTATGCTGCCTCCCAGCTGATGGCTTAGTATTTCACCAATCTGAAGGCGGCAGCGGGTGGAGGCAATGCATTTCATATTTTCTCATCTTCACGTGTGAACATGAGCCACAATTGCCTCATCACACATGGGTGCTCCTAGTGGTGCACCTCCTAGTGGACCTGCGGGGTCAGCCACTACAGACACTGGAATTGCCTTTCAAACCGATGTGGGGTATATGGCTCGAAGAGAGGCTCGCGTTCCACCCTCTCCACCAAGACTCCACCTCTAAAGGCCAGGAGATTGGCCTGATTCTCTTCCATCCCCCAACCTTCGTCGGTGAGTACTCCCATCGGCAATGGAAATGGGTAAAAATTAAACTTGTCCACCTTCCACACCTGGTTTATTACCAGCGGTACAGTTAAATTGGATGGAAAGCTCCTGGCAGCATTCAGAATGGATGGGTGTAATTTTTACCCCGGAGGAGAGATGGGGTTAGGATATTCATAAACCCCCTGATGTGTGCCACAATCCATCCATACAGAATATGGAAGGGCCCGCATATCCTTTGTGGCCTCTTGCCCTCACTAACATGTCGTAGCATCTTGTACAATCCAGAGGGAATTGGAATCCCCAGATTGACCCGCCCTCCTGTGGCCTGCATTGATTCCATGATGAATGAGCTGGGCTGCACCCCCATATTGGTATCCCTCACTGGTAGGATAAAACCATAGATAAGGGCCGCGATAAACCCCTCTATCCTGACTATCGGCTGTTGTTCAATGCTGACACTGAAACCCCAGGTCTTCCATTGGTTTTCCTCCAAGAGCTACCAATACGAATGCTCCTTTCCCCGTTGAGCCCCCTTCGGGCAAGTTCAAGGCCTCATGGGAAACTCTCGATCCACTGGGAAGTTCAGGAACTGCTTGAACCACCTCTTGAAGTGGACATCCCTCACTGCTTCTTTTTCTTCTCTAGGTACCAGCTTCATCAGTGCCAAAACCAACTGCGACATCTGCTCTGGATCCTCCCATACACTCATGACAGGGAGGAATGCATCGTACATGGCCCCCAAGATTGGGATCCCTGAAATCTGGTGGACATCCCATAGAATGATGTTGACCTCCCCATGGTGTAGGTAGAAAGTGTTGGTCCTAGACGACCATCTTCTCAACAACTCTGGCATCAGCTATTTTGGTTGATATAT
The DNA here is from genome assembly GCA_963277665.1 of Viscum album. Lineage (NCBI taxonomy): Eukaryota > Viridiplantae > Streptophyta > Magnoliopsida > Santalales > Viscaceae > Viscum > Viscum album. The sequence continues at coordinate 1,357,486,990 of OY728162.1, read as the reverse complement.
ATGGAATTGGGAGGCCCAGGCCGCCTCATACAAACCCAATCTCTTGAGCTCAGCTTTGAACTCCTTGTATGAGGCGCCTACCCAGTAGGCCCATGCCCAGTAATTTGTGAACTTTCTGTCATGGCGTAGGTCCCACTCATCGGACAACCCCTTCTTCGAATACCCCAAGGTTGCCTTCATTATTGTGTGTTACATTGGTAGGGGATGTCTTTGGCTGCAATGGCTTCCCATCTACATTGTTCAGATGATTGTACTGGTAGTCGGTGGTGACAGGTGTGAAGTCCTCCTGTGAGTGACCAATAGTCGCCCTGAACCATTGGCATTGGAACTGCGTGCTCCTAAACCAGTAAGCTGGTTTGTCCCTACTTGCCTCTAGAATAAAGACATCATCCCTCAACCTGAATCCACACAAGGGTATCCTCTTGCACAATGGGTAGTTATCTGGATCTCCGACAGAAGCTCCACCCGAGAATTATGGTCCGAGTGGCTGCGGACTAGCTCCCCGAGACCCAGACAATTTTCCATCTCATCCCTCCGGGCGGCGTCAACAAGCACCCCCTGGGCAGCTTCTTGATGGGTCATTTGTTCTTAAAGGCTTGGAAATTTTTTAGCTCGAGTCATGAATCCTGTTCTCGGAGCTCCTTCATTAAGCCGAATTGCGGAGCCTGGCCTTGGTCTGCAAGCGCACACTCGTGTAGCGCAGTCGCGGAGTCAAAGACTTGTGGTTCGCCGTGAATCCCGATTCGCGAAGAGCAGATGCGGATTATGTGGATCTTCATGAATTGAGAGCACAAAAGGAAAAATTCGCGAAGAAAGGAAAGGGAAAAAGAGAGGTATACCCCCCCTATTTATAGTCGGCGGCCCTCAGAGCTTCACAGCACGTCCGGGCATGTCGAGCTTCGCAGCGTGTGCGGCCTGTGCATCGGTTGTCCGCCTCGCGAGCCTTCTTTGCAAGCCATCTCCGCGAACAGCAGATAATTTTGGAAATTTCCCTCAGACTTCGACCATTGATCCCTCTGTGGCTCCAATTCTTAGGGGGCCATTTGTTGGCGCCAAAATATTTGAATAGAAGAAAGATCAAAAAGAGGCATCGCGACCTACCTTGCGAAGCCACGGCACAGAGCCCCCCAAGTAACGTGGCCTCTACGAAGCAACAGAGCTAGTACAACCCGCAAACTCCCCTGACATTCACGAACCCTCCACGAAGCAACAGAGGCGGTACGCCCTGCGAACGCCCCTGACGTTCACGAGCCCACCGTGAATCCAAAGAGGTGGTACCCCTCCGCGAACCCGGTTGACGTTCGCGACCTTACGTGAAGCAAAAGAATCCCTCTTTGCGCCGCATAAACTCTGCTTCATGGTGACTCTTTCCTATAAATACCGAGCTCCCCCTGAGCCCCCCTACCCCCCCGGATGGACAATCCAACCTTCTGGCTTCTTAGCTCCCAAATCATGAATCTCCCTTTGCTCTGCGAATCATGAGCTCCATGAGGTATTTTTTCTTCACGAAAGGCCTTTGCCTTTTCTTGTTTTGATCCCCTCTTCCGAGAGAGATGCCTTTCACGAAGCCTAAGGGATGTAGTAAAATAAGGGGATCCCCAACGGGACCAGGGTTGTTGCTGAGAATTTATGCTTTGTGAAACACCCCTTCTGTACACGTGATCCACATGCCAAGAGAGAGTCACTGTACTTCACGAAGCACATTGCTTAGCGACACTTTACTTCGCAAGGCACCTATGCTCTGTGAGGAAGTGCTCCACGAACGCCCTTCCACTTCACGAAGAACCTCCCATTTTCACCTTCGTACATGATAAGGCTAAGGCACCCCACTTCGCGAAGCCCACCCATTCGTCGGTGCCCTCCACTACGCAGAGAAACCGAGCTCCACAAGGCCCCTACCTATGGACCCCTCTGCTTGGAAATTCCTCTTACCGTGTGACCCTCTAGGTTTGCATGATGCGACTTCAAAGTCCCCTGGATGATACCGCCCGTATCATTGCTTTCCCTATTGCTTCTTCGCATATGCATGTTAATGGTTATTTATTCTTCACATATCCATGCTAACGCGAGCCCCTCGATGGTTTGCTCTGCGATCCCCCTTTACTATGGCATTGCCCGTACCTTACCTCCCATAAGGTGAAGATAGTACCGGTTATGTAATTCCTAGGGGTGCGGAGTAAACCCAGCTCGTCTGAGCTCCAGGACGTTAAACTACCAAGCACCTCGTCCTCAACACAAGAAGTTAAACTGTGACATCGCCCCGTGCCTCTCACACAGGGTGCCCCCACCTTGGAAATTCTCCATGCCCCCTGGTCTCCTCAGGGGATGATATCTTCCTCCGGGGAGTGGTGTTTTCCCACGGGGAAGGGCATCCATCTTGGTGTAAGCCCCTATTCCTTCTTGTGGAAGGTTTCACCCATGCACCTCCATACTTCCCCACCACCAGGGCCAGCCGAGGACATGATATGGAATGAGGCACCTTCTTTATTTGGTCCCAAATCCCTCTAATGCAACACTTTGTCACCATCGGGCCTCTATCCTGGAGTAAGTCCCAGCACCATGGTCTTCCTAACGTGTAAGCCCCTCTTAGCTTCTCATGGACACACCCTTCACGATGTGATTGTCAGGTCCCTCCAACCTCTTGTTTCTCACACCGAGCATGGCTCCCATTGTCTTAGAGTGAGCACTAACCATGATGCACCTCGGGCCACCTTAGAGCGTAAGCCCCGGATGCCCCTGTCTAGCATGATGTTAAACTGTATACTCGAACTACAAGGACTTTGATCCATGTCAAGGAATGTTACGTAGGAAGCCTCACTAGGTTCAATCCCACCACCCGGTCATTCCAACCTCCTTCACGTCGGTTCGCCAAACTCACCATGGGCCACCTCAGAGTGTATGTCTCACATGCCCCCATCCCACATGATGTTAAACTATATTCCAATACAACGGTAAGCTATTGTGAACCACCCGAACTATGAGGACTTTGATCCATGTCAAGGCATGGTACGTAGGAAACCTCCACGAGGTTCAAGCCCACCATCCAGTTGTCCCAACCCCCCTTCAAGTCGGTTCAACAGCCCCTTTCCATACCTGAACTCTGGGGACTTTGATCCATGTCAAGGCATGGTATGTAGGAAGCCTCATGAGGTTCAAGCCCACTACCCATCGGACCAAGGTCCATCTCCACGGCGGTTCACTGGAATCCATACCCAAATTACGGGGACTTTGATCCATGTCAAGTCATGGTACGTAGGAAGCCTCCACGAGGTTCAATCCCACCATCCATCGGACCAAGGTCCATCTTCACATCGGTTCTCCGACACTCCCCATCCCGCATGATGTTAAACTGCCTCCCAATCTAGTGGTAAGCCGTTGTGAGACCACCATCCACTTGGACCAAGGTCCTCGTTCACGTCGGTTCCCTGACATGCCCCCATCCCGAACGATGTGGACTTTGATCCATGTCAAGGAATGTTACTTAGGAAGCCTCCATTAGGTTCAAGGCCACCACCTATTGGTTTATCCTACCCCCTTCACGTTGTTTCTCACCAACTGAACTATGCGGACTTTGATTCCCTACTACGGGGATACGTATGAGGTCTCTTCGAGGCTCAAGCCCATCACTATCGTCACCTCCACGATGGTCCCATCTCATTCCTCCGCCACTCTATTAAACTTTCCATCACTCATTCTGATCCTTACCTAGGACGCCACATACCGGTGAGGTCATGCCACCCCATTCCCCTACACAACATTCGGGAAGCTGCCCACAGGCTGGCTCCGATATCGGTGTTCCCTAAAGGGGGTTCCTCAATCTGATCCACTCTAGTTAGTGTTATGATCAGCCCGATCTATCTCCACTGGACGTTAAACTCATGGCATACCCCATGTTAAACACATGAAGCTGAGGAAAACCTCAGATACATACCTATGGAATATGATTCCCCGTGCTCGATGTGGGATGCCTCGGGCTTCGGCGCCCTCAAGAATCCCTATAATAAGGGACAAAAGACGGACAGGCCAATTCCCCAACGTCCAGACACGTTATCGATGCCTCAGTGTGACTACTCCCCCAACTGAAAGTTGCTGCCCTGACCAGACCCTTTGGAATGTCTTGAAAGAAGCAGTGTAATTAACTGTCATCCATGGAGACATGGCACTGGTAAGAGTTTCATGAACAACGTATTAAATCTATAAGGGAGACGTGGACTAGGTGACGAGTTCCGAGGAGGAATCCACAGAAGGGAGAACTAACATCCCATCAACCCAGTTTCGATTAAGGAGTAGACGCCCCTGAATAAGAAGTGAATTGTTCCCACCTTTGGAAATAGGGAATGTGGGGCAACCAGAGTCACGTCGACATCCCCCGAATGTGACGGGCGTGCACGCCTTGGCAAAAGCATCCGAAACACCTATGATTTAAGGGAATTAAGATTTCAAGAACAGAACTACCAAAATATGATCTAGGTTTGGATGTAGTGACCTTCATGTTGAAAATTTGGTGGCATTATCTCTTTGGGGATAAGTGTGAAATATATAAGGATCATAAGAGTATCAAGTACCTATTCACACCGAAGGATCTTAATATTCACCAACGAAGATGGTTAGAGTTGATCAACGACTATGACTACTAATTACACTACTATCCTTGGTAGGTGAATAATTTGGTAGACACCCTATATAGAAAGGTTCCTACAATTTTATCATTTAAGAGAAATGAGAGGGATCCAGTCTTCTAAGACTTAAAAATGACGGACATGGGAATCATAAAATAAGTAATATCTGTAATACTTTTTAAAATGATTTCTCAACTGTATATTTTATAAAATATGGAAGATTCTCAAAGATATGATGTGGGAACATAGAAAAAAATGGATTCTATAAAAAAATATAAATCCTAATATTTCAATGTTAATGAAGAAGGAGTTTTAAGATTTCGGTCATGACTTTGTGTACCATAAAATCTTGAGTTAAAGGAGTTGTTCGATGATGCACATAGTTTGAATTTCCCCATCCATCTAGGAAGAACAAATAAAGATCATTGAAAGTGCTATTGATGGGAAAATATGAAGAAGGAGATTTCAGAATATATAACAAGATGTATTTTATGTTATCAAGTGAATGTGGGAAGGAAAAAATCCAAGGGGATGATGCCAATATTACCCATACTTAAATGGAAAATGGAAAACATCACTATGTACTTTTTCACTAGTATTTAAAAGAAATCAAAATGAAATAATGATATCTGGGTTGTGGTGGATTTCCTTACAAATACTGAACACTTAATTATGATTCAAGAGGACTTCTCCCTTGATCAACTTGCAATGATAAGCATTAGAGAATTGGTGTGGCTACATGGAACATCACTGTCAATTATATCCAATCGAGATCCAAGATGTACCTATAAGTTATGGAAGAGTCTTTAACATGCTATAAATATTGATTTGAACTTCATCACATCTTATCACCCTAAAACTGATGGAAAATTTGAATAAACTATCCCGACACTCGAGGACATGTTTAGAGCATGCTCAGTTGAATTCAAAGAAGGATGGGACCAACATCTTTATATGGTTGATTTCTCATACAATAACAGTTTTTTCAAAAGCATCAAAATGAATCCCTATAAATTCCTTTATGGGAAGAGGTGTGTAACTCCTTCATGTTAGAATTAATTTGGGGAACAAAAACCATTAGGTCCTAAAATGGTCAAGGAAATGGTGGAAAAGGTCAATACTATTAGACATCACATTGGGAATACTCAAAGTCGATAGAAGAGCTATGATGACAATATTCAATGAGACCTAGTGTTTGATTCCAGAGATATGGTATTCCTCTTTATATCCCCATAGAAGAAAGTTATTATATTTGGGAAGAAGGGAAATATTAGCCCAAGATACATTGGTCCCTTTGAGATCCTTGATCACATCAGAGCGTTGGACTATCTATCAACACAACTAAATAACATATCTCAAGTACATGATGTATTTAATGTATCGCTCTTGGGTAAGTATATTCCAGAACCCTCACATGTACTTATTTCATAGGTGGTTCCTTTGTAGAATGAACCTTTCTATGAAGATAAACTAGTGAAATTCTTAGATCATAGGGACAATGTTCTGTGGAATAAGATAATGCACCTGGTTAAAGTACCTTGGTGAAAAAAAAGATTGAAGAAGAACTGTGGGAACTGAAGGAACTGATGAAATAGAATTAACCTCATCTGTTTTAGTGTGATAAATAAAAATTTCGAGGGAGAAAATTATGAAGGGGGTATGATTGTAATGACCCAAACTTTTATAAATAAAATTCCCCTTACGATTTTAATTAAATGTCTTATTATGTAATATGGTTATAGAAAACACATACACTTCTTTATTTTTATTATATCCTATTGGTTTTAAAATACCATTAAGAATCACAATCATTGATAATATAACAGTTCAATAATGATCACATGATTAGTATAAATATATGGGTTTAACAAATCTAATTTACATAGACAAAGGAAGTGATGGACTCAACCAATAGGATCAAACAATATAAATCTCATTTATCGGATCTTCAAAGGGAGATATCGTATTTTGGATTTTCCCTTAATGAAGCTTAATCTATGTTCTAGCAACTTATGTTGGATTGAAACTATTTATAGTAGAAGATCAAGTTCATTGAGATCACGACCCAAACCATGTACACCGAACCACCCCATGAATGTCTCACCATCATGAACCTTGATCATATGGAGTTTTGTAGTGTATTAAAGGAATTTGAATCAATACCCTAATAGTTTGAACATGTACATTTTATTTTTTATATAATAATGATTATATTTACTTCTACTTTATAAATGTTTTTTATTTTTTATACAATAAAGCACAAATTGTATTTTTCATAATCAAATTCAATTAAGACTTTTATTTTCAAAAATTAATAGATTTTTGAAATAAATAATATTTTAGTAAAATATATTTATTAAATAAATTTTAATAAATATGAATGATCGTATAATTTATAAAAAGTCAAATGTAATTTTTATAATTCTTTGAAAACTATTATTATAAAAAAGCACGACATTTCTCAATAAATATAGATTCTTATTTTAAAAGTGAAAATACAAAAATTTAGAAAATTATTTTGATAAAATGAATATTAATTTTGTAACCATAATGTCAAAATTATCCAATGGTGAATTTCTCATAATTTTCTGAGACAGCTGAATTTTATGGTCAAAATTAAATATGATATAAATATATATTGTGTATTATGACATCATAATGACCAAAAAGGGACGTAATAAGTACTATAAATGGTATAAATGAACAAATATATCTTTTAAATTTAAAATAATGTGATTTTAAGTTTATTTTATTATTTTTCTAAATCCATTATGAATCCTCTAAAACCTATAATATGTTTTAAGGTTTTAAAATCATTTCTGTAAGAGTATGACCCACTTACACATTATCAATGGTATTATTTTTTTAATTTTGTACCTTGTACATATATAATAATTAAAACCACTCCACTTTGGTAGAAACCATTAGCAAAAAATAGGGGAAGGTTTGTGGTTTTTGTTATTTTATTATATAGAGTCCAAAACCTAAGTTTGAGAAATGATAAAGAATTACCCACTCATTTCCTATATAAACTCACCCAATATCCAATTTATATTCAATAAAAATCCTTTTAGTACATCCCTAATCTACCCTAATCTCACTATAGTTCTCCTAAAGTTCCCCTCGAGCTCTCAAAAAACTCCTCCCAGGCATTTGGAGTCACACTCTCAAAGTAGGGGTTCTTTTCTTTCTCCTCGTCATTCAAGTTTCTTCATTATATTATGCCTTATATTACTAATTAATAATCTTTAGATATCTTTTTCCATGAACCTATTACCATAAATTTGATTTAAAAATTATTAGAGACCCATTTATCTCTCAGAAACCCATTTTAATCATCTTTAAGTGACGTCGTTATACTGCTGAAATTGCACTGTGATTTTCCATGTCAAATAATTTTATAGTGAATAATCGTACCCATTTTCTATCAAGGATGTTCAACTTTATGAAATTATACATATTTATTGGGGACATAAATTTATTTATTCCATACTCATTTATCATGGAATAAAATATTACGAAGTATTAATCCATTTGGTGTAATCTATGTGGCACACTTAAGCATGGGAATGAAATTAAAGTGAAAAGTGTGCCTAGAATTATATAGTGCTACAATACATTGGATAATGTTTAGTAACATGAGATATCATGTTGGGATAGGAAGTAAAACTAATTCATTTTTGGGACTTTTTCCATCCTGATTTATTAGCAGTTATCCTTAACCTATGTTTATGATGCATTTTTTTAAGTTGTTGCCAAATTTCCCAGGTCACCTTTATGATTATCATGTTATATAATGCCTTATTGTTAATGTTTATAATTCCCACTACTTTATGATTAAATTAAATTACTATTGTCTAACATGTGTTAATTTATTCATGTTTTACATTTTTATTCCCTTACTGGGATTTATAGATCACCCCTTTCTTATGTATGTCACCAGGTTATTCCAGGTAGTTTTAAGCATGGGAATGTTAAGGAAGTTTTCAAAAAAGATAATGAGTTTTCTATTTTAAGTTGTCCTGTAATGTACCTAATTTCCAAATATATTATACTTATCGATATTATGGGTTGTATTATTTGTAATGTTATGTAATAAATAATTTATTAATGTGAAATAAAGAGTAAGTTTGTTATACAAAGATTCCATGGTTTTATTATGTATGAATATTTCATCAAGATATTACTTATTTCCTTCAACCTATACTAGATTAAATGGACCATAAACCTTCTATTTAGCTTCATCGTACCAATATATCTTATTAGTAGAAGGTTCAAGATCACTATATTTATCAATAAAATAAAATTTATTATTAGAAACAATATATCACAACCCTACCTTTTAGTCCAATGTATTTTTTGGATTTTCTTTCCGGAATGAACTTTGGTAAAGTGAACATTATCCTCTCATTTATGCATTATTTATAGCACCTTATTATCACATATTTATTCAAGTTTCAAAATATTTTTTATCTTATAATATTTCGAGTTATCATACTATATTTTATTGTGAAACATTCAAAAAAAATCAAAATTATTTTCTAATTATTGTATTTATACACCTCTGTACAAAGATACTATAGAGAGGTCATGTTTTCATAGTTTTATTTTTTCATTAAAATATATATTGTGTATTTTTATTTCAAATTATTTGTTAAAATATATAATTATAAGTTAATTATCACGTATACATCATATCCAAACATGGTTCCTGATATTTTTTCTAGTATCTTGATAATCAATTTTGGTAATTAATAAATATACATAGCACAATAAATCCTGGATTTAAAAAATAATATCACAAGAAAAATTAATTTCATATGATATAGGTTACAATCATTTTAACATGAAATAAAATAAATAAATATAGTTTAAATGAATTCTAGTTATCTAGTTATTATACTACCTATGGATAAAGAAACACCAATATAATGAAACAATAATTCCAATCATTTTTTATTTAAAAAATTTGATATCATTTCTATAACTTTTATTAAATCCCTTACAAATGAGAAGAATTCATTTTCGGTAGAATATATCTTAACCATATTCCATATCTTAATGAACAATGATGTCTTTAATCATAAGTAGTTTCTTAATTTTTCAAATAAAAAATAATAGGTGTTAATCTATATAAAAGATGTGAGATGGAAACATAAAATTTACAGTATCCTTGATAGGTTAAAACAAAACCAAATCTATAGCTCTCAATATGAATATACTAATTTAGTTGTCTACCAATCTAAATAGAAGGTTCGACATGAAGTCACCACACCATTTGGTGACCCATTAATCAAGATTAAATTCTGTGAACCATTAATAATATTATAAATGAGTTCAATAAAGTACTTAGAAAAAATAGAAATATTTATATATATTGAGAATCATGTCATGTATCAATGTACCAATGGCTTATAATATATCAATTTTATATGTATTATTAAAATCCTTTGATTACATTTTTACAATATTTCCATGCATATATTTTTTTAGTGTCATTTGCTCTTACTCATATAATTAAACTATATAGGTTCAGATAAAAATTACCTTTATAAAATTTATTATATATATTGAAATGATGTTTCAAATAATATTAAAAATAGTGTTCCCAATATCAATTAGGATGAGATATGTTATTCCAAGATCATGATCAACTTTAGGAATTAATGAAGAAAAATATGAGTTTATATTAGTGGAAAAATAAATCAATAAATAAATTAAAAACTAATTTCATTGTTAATAAAATTTCAACATATTAAGATAAACATGTTAGTAAATCTTTCTGACTCGCGTGCATTATAAGTATTTAGGGAACAATATGAATCATTGATTTAATAATTTATTGTTATAGGATGTGACCCTATTTTATGTGTTCAGAACATATATTATTGTTCTTTTTTTTAATTGACCCTTCAATAATATATTAATTAATTAATATCATATTATTAATGAATTTGTTTTATAATGTGATAATTATTAAAAATTAATGTGAAATGTGGTTTTTATTTCTAAAAATGAAAATGTTTAAATGGTTTTAAATTATAAATATTCTTTTAAAATTTATAAATCTATTATTTAAATGAAAATAAAATATTTTAATTACTTAGTTGATTAACTTTAAAATAATTTGGATTTATTATTTATGGGTTAAAATATAAGTGGATATGTTCTATTTTATTTGTATGCTAAATATTTGATTTGGGACTTGGTAAGGAATAATTTTTATTAAAAATCTTATTAGTTGTTAATTTGAAATATATTGATATATATTAAGGTGAATGTATTTATTTTGGGTGGTATCTATAATATGATTTATTGTATTTCACTTTCATATGCTTATTTTAACCCTAGGCAATTATTTTTTTTCTATAGAAAAAAATATAAATTGTTTAAGATGATGTTCAGACCTAGGGGTCTATTGAAGTAGTTGGAGTTGGTATTTCCATGGTTTTAATATGATCTAGGGAGTTATTATAATTATATCTAATATAGAGAATAAAAAATATCTATTGAAGGGATATAGATAATGGTTTTTGGAGGGATTGTCTGAGATGAAAAAAGGATATTTATTTTGTTAGGTGGTAGTTAATTTTTTATAATGGTTTTTTGAATAAAAAAATATGGAGGTTGATTCACTAATTATGGATGATTTATTATTTTTTAAATAATTATTGGAGTGACATGGGTGAATCAAGAAAAATGGGTGATCTAAAAAAAGAATTTGTTAGATCTATTGATAAACATGAATATTGTTCATGTTACTCTTAAATGGAAGAAGATACATGTTTCATAGAGGGAAGTGTATTATATATGGGATATAAATGATGAGTTTTATATGATCATAACATTTCCATATGTAGCATACGACAACTTAAACACATAAATATCTATCTTCAAGAATCAACACATAAATAAAAATATAAAAATAGTGTACTCAGAAAACACCACCAATAATAGTTTTCTTTTTACTCGGTGAAGGATAATGTTTGATAAATATCAAAAAGTAGTGAACCGTAGCACCCTGACTCTAAGGGGGAACACCATCCAATGGATCCATGATCATATCTCTAGGATACTTGAATGTTGAATGGGTGATAGAGGCTTCAACTTAGACGATAAACAATAGTATTGGAGAAAGATATAACTAAGATGGTTTCTTACAATTGGTTATAAAAAACATGAGGGATAAAATCCATTTATATATCCTTCTATTCTACATTTCATTAAATGAAACATGTCATCCATATTTATGTATCCATATACATTAATTACCCTTTTCATTAATTCATTAAATATTATTAAATGAATATTCAATCCATTTAATCCATTCATACAATTATCATTTAATGAAACTGTGTGGAAGATAAATGAAAATAAATTAAATATATTATTGAATATATTATAGTTCATATTCAAAAAACCTCTCACTTTCACTAAAATATATAATGAATCTAAAAAAAATTCAACTCTTTTTGAATCCATCCAAACTATTTTAGGTACAATTTTTCATTAAACCCACTTCATTTTGAAAAAACTTTTGTCCAAAATTTTATCTTTATATAAGGGCCTAAATGTGTGTAGATTTTTTTTCATGTCCCAATAGGATTTGTACTAATCATCCCTGAGGTTCAATCCCAACACTATTATCATAGAGTTTGATGTTGGGGATCACGTGTTTTTGAAGGTGACTCCACGTCGTGGGAAGTGAAGGTTTGGTCATGGGAGTAAGCTTTCTCCCCAGTTTTTTGACCATACAGACCTTATCGGAATTGAAAATAATTATGAAATATATATTTCATAGATATAAGGAAAGTGTTCCCTATAGAAAAGAATAAATTCTACTAAAGATACTAATGGTACTAGTGTGATCTCCATCCAACATACTAATATCTCTATATCAATATGTATACAACAATATGTATCACATACATCATATGTATCTTATATAATCCCTTTTTTTATGACATCGACTGACCACTATATGTGAAACATGTCAATCTAGTATCGACCTATCATCATTTTCAAGATTCTCCAAAAAAGACTAACCAAGTGGATGAATACATCATATGTCATTCATCTATCTAATGATAACATTACATGTCACTTATACAAGAAGTTTAAGACATCATATTGAAACAAATAAGCATGGAAATTCATTTCATCAATCTAATTCAACCAAGGGAAAATGTATTTTCTTGTCATTCAAGTATAAAAATATCATCTTGGTTGCACTCCAACTGATGAAATGGTCAATAACATACCCAACCACCCCTAATTATCTAGGTTTATATGTCAAATTTCGTAAGTAGTGTATCAAAGTATACAGATTTTCAATATAGTTATCATTCCAACCTTATGTAAGAAGGATTGATAATAATCATACACCCCTAAGTATATCTATGAAAATATGAAATTCCATGCGATACAATTATTGAACCAGTCCAAGTGACAAGTATATACTAATTACCTCAAAAATATATTCTTGAATATCTCATATACAACCCTTTGTGATGGATATAAGAATATATTCAAGATAGCCTTTACATATCATCACAACCCATTAAAATCCATGATAATCATAAATTAGCAACAACTCAAAGTTTTTACTTTGAGGGGATATTTATCATTTGAAAATTCATCCAAATTAAAGTCACAACAAACATTAATGAATGATAAATTTATATTTCCATTATTATAAATACATGATATTTTTACAACCATTACAACCAATATATTATAGAGATATAATATGACCCTCATGTGATTGCTACAATAATGGATTAATTTTCTAAATATTTAATCCATATGTAATTTTCATCAAATTCATATATGACCATATGATAAAATAATCCCACTAACCTATTAGGTAGTAACATTTACAAAGAAATTAAATTTGAATAATAGTTTGAGTTTTGAATCATATTACTTACATTCAACTCTTTGATGTTATATTCAAACTTCGTAACTTTATAACATCAATTATTATAATTTTATAATTTTTTGTATACTCATAATTATTTCTAAGTATATAATAAATATCCTTGGAACCTTTTCCATCAAATATTTTGGATGAAATCTTTTGTAAATAATGTAACTATTTACATTATCACATTACTAGAACATCCAAAACACTTTTAGGATAAATTGATATCCACTCGTTTATGGTAAATAATATAACTCTTTACATTTCTATTTATTTTCATACCATAAAATCTTATAGGATACCAACTGATACACTTTGTTTATTGGTTGGTATAAGACTTTAGAAAATAAAGCTTATCACTTGTTATAATGACCAAAGGAATCTATTTACATTTTTATCCAGCATATTCAAAACTCATTTAGGATAAATTAACATTAACTATATTGCATTAAACATATGTTACCATTTACATTTCTCCTTACAAATAGTTCCTAAATTGTATAGGAAATCAAGTGAATTTCCGCTCTAACTAAGCTAGCATAAAAATAGTATTTACTTTGTCTGAGTAACTAAATGTAACTATTTACATTTATCTTTATTGTCTCATGTCCAAAACCCTTTTAAGATAAAGTGATAATACTTTTTTATTGTTACTATTTTAACTATTTACATTTATCTTTACCTCTATACCTGAAACTCTTTTAAGATATAAAGTGTAATTCACTTTTTTATTTTGACTCGTATAATTATTCAATAAATTGTGTCATTTACTTTTCATGATTACTAAATGTAACTCTATGTTTTTCTTTATCATCACATGATATAACCACTTTTAGGATATTAAGTGAAACAAAATTAATATTATACTAGCATAATATTTTAGAAAATAGGGATATCCACTTTATAAATGGTACCTAAATGTAACACATTACATTTTTATTTACCAACACATATCCTAAATATTTTAGGATATTAAGTGTTAAAATTTTAAACTTAATATTGGTGTTATCTTTTATCTATTAGTTTTGAACTTCTTTAAGTCCAAACATACTCCCACTATCCTATTACATAGATTATTATTTTTATAATATCTTACAATGATATTTTGTGCTAGGAAATAACATTTATTTCCTTTTTAGTGGGAATATTTAACAAATAAACTATTATTTTCATATCATATATGGTATTACAGATGTTTGAAACATTTTTCATTTGAAAAGAATACATTATAAAAATATACCATCAATGGGTGGTGGGAATACATTCCCTTATATTTTAAAAAATAGTTGGATAACACTATTATCCAAGATAAAATATTGTATCCACATATTTTTTTCAGATCATGTTATGAAAATTTATGAATCATAAAACGTGTTTATACATTTAATCATTTCATAATAACCCTTTTTATAGAATAACCTCTCTTATCATATATAAGAATTGGGATACAGATACGTATATTTTATTTAGATTCATCTGAGCCTGACATATTCCTTTACATTTAAATTCTTCATGTAGTATCTATTGAATTTTTCTCATTAATATAAAATACAAGATCAATGTATTATAAATTTTATTTTTAGCTCATATATATTTAAAAAACATGTAAAACAAACACTTAGTATCACATACCCATCAAAATATAAGAATTAATTCTTATAACATTAATACCCGACATGGAAATTCCATTGAGTTCACAAACCCGCTTCATGTATTTTAAATAATACAATATTATGGAGTCATCAATAATTCTTGATAATACCCTTTGGTTTCAAATAAACTTAACTGGATTCTTGAAGAAATATTATTAGACCTTCAAACATTTCCTCTCTCAATTTTGAATTTTTATCTCTATTTACTATCCGTACAATACTAGAACTTAGACCTAATATTCCTAGTTAATCTATTATCAACACTTTGATAATATCAGGTAAATTTCTATTGAATTAATCTATATTTATAGAACAATTCCATAGATTAAAATTAGATAATTTCACCAATAAGAACAATCTTATAGGTATTATTCAGTCTTTCTAAACATATTCAGTCATTTTGAATATCATAGAAATTACTAGTCTTATTAGTTTTATAATACTAGAATCCCTTAGGTAAATTACTCATTAAATAAATTTAGAACCTTAAATGAATCATTCCATGATTATAAAATTATCTTGATTTTTGTTTTGAACAACTTAAACACTTAGTTACTTAGGAAGGAATTGTTCTAAATTATAAAATATTTCTCTTTATTAAGAAAGTTTCTTAAGATAGTAGTCTCAAGAGTTTCTTACATTAAGAATATAATTTTAAGGATTAATATAAAGTTTATTTTGATGATGATGATAGATTTATATACAATAGAAAATTTTATCATATGAATGTCATGTCATAAAAATTTCCATTAAGGACGTTTAATGATTGCGCTCCCACTAAAAAATGATTACCCCCTTACATTATATCCATTTAGTGATCCAAGATCCATATTTTTTTTAAAATGAGTATTCTTTAGTGTTCACCTCCCCATATAATTAATTAGGTAGGGAAAAATCCCAATCACAACAATTGTGACTCCCGGATAGTTGAATAGAAAACCCTTTATCCAAATTCCTCATATGGATAAACTCAACTTCCTTCCACTGGTATCCATCCTAAGGTTTTCCCATTGAAATAAAACCTAAATAAAACATCAAAAATATATTAATAAAGGATAACCCAAGGGAAACCTACATTATAATAACCTAGCCAAATATGATCTAGTGTCACCCATTACTATTTTTCCTTACACTAGATAATCCCAGGGAACCATGATTTAATATAACATTCCTAGTTGAATGATCTTGGTCCTGATAAGTGTTAATTTGGAAGGAATTTCACACTTATTATTTGTGGTGTTTTATTTTAAGGTCTCATAAATTTTATATACATCATATCCATATTAAATTCATAACTATTACATCATATGTAATCATTATATTCTCATGGCTTATTCTGTTTCCATGTATGCATGCTTCTAGTGATTTAGTTTTGGAATCCCTATTCCAACCACCAAAGTAATGTGTTCATACCAAATTAATGTGTTACTATTTAAAAAAACCCAAAATTATTTGATATTAACCAAAAAAAAAGTTAGGTACATTCATATATATCCTGATAAATCTTATGCATAATGTATGAGAATGCTTATTGTAAAGGAATAAAGTTATATGAGATTGAAAAACTCCACATGAGTAAGCCTGTAGTGACAGATAGCCAACCCCATTCACTTTCCTTGCCAAGGAAAGCCTCAAGGAAAGTAGGTGGTCCGACCCCAAGTCCCTCTACCCTAGGAGACTTTACTCAAGATATAATTCAACTCATGAAAACCCTAACACCTAATATATACAAACTATAACCAATAAATATTCTCAATATCATAAATCCAATTACAAACTGAGGTCAATATAGATGAAAACTAAATTTTACAATATCAAACATAGCATGTTATTAAAGGTTATATCCTGGAAGAAATTTATCTTATAAACTTTTTCATACACTCATTCATAGTATAAATAATTTATAACTATTAATAAAATAGGTAATAAAATTCAAATAAAAGAATAATTCAAATATTTAGACATGAGATAAACATTTATGAACAATTTAATAAATAAAACATAACTATTAAACCCTTTATAATTTCAGTTTTAATATCATGGACATTCCATAATTTTGAATATAATCTCTTTATATTCTTTCCAATATGAACTTTTTCATATTTATCATTATATATAATTTCCATTTGAAATATATTATTTTATATTAATTATAAAATATTTATATTTAAATTTATATTATGAAAACCTTTTACATAATCTAAATATAGTATACTCATTTATTATTTAAATCTTAATCATATTAGTCATCAAAATATTTTTTATGTGACTTAAATAATATCCAAATTTATCCCCTTTAATTTTAACAATTTAAAATATATTAATTATGAACTAAATATGAATATCAATGAATTTTGACAAAAAAAATAAACAATTTATTTATTTTCCAAAACATGACACATTTATGAACTATTCATAAATGAATTACAATTATAAACATTTTATAAATTAGCATGAATACGCACATTTTATATTCATTTCAATATCAACCCCTTTATATTTTATACTAAGTAGAATTTATATGATATTTCATGAATCCTAAACATTTTATAATTCAATATTATATATATAAACATTTTTTTATATAATTTAAATATCATATCTGTTGTAATTTATAAACACTTTATAAATCACCTTTTATTATTTATAAATAAACCATTTTGTTTATATAATATAAATTATTCCATTTAAATTTTCAAACGATGTTTTTTAATAAATATCTATCAATTAATGATAAACAATTTATAGCTAATTAATTTATAAAACACTTTTATAAATTTTTATGGATATTTAAAAATATCTTATTCATTTTTTATAAACTATTTATACATAATATAACCACATTAATAATTTAATTCTTTTGATTAAAATAAATATAATTTTTATATTCATAAATAATAGTATAAAATATAAATATTTCATATGTATTTCTGGGCTTGAAAAATATCTTTTTACAATTAGAACATGTTATTATTTCAGAAAATAATAGACATGTTGATTCTTCAAATAATCCTACCCTCTGATACAACTGATGGGTTGCATATTATCATCATATGACCATATATAGAGAAAGATGACCCAAAAACTAGCATATATATCTTCAAAAATAAACATGTAAATAAAACTATAAAAATAGTGTACCTATAAAATGAAACAACAATGATTTTATTCATCCTTGGTGAAGGAGAATGATTGATAAATATCACAAAGAAGTGGAAAATCACCCTTCCTTTAAGGGGGGAACACCGACCAATGAACCTGTGATCATATCCCACGGATACCCGAATGTTGAATGGATACTAGTGCATTCTTATGAGACAAAGAAGAATAGTATGGGAGAAAGAGATAACTAAGAGGCTTGCTTAAAATCAATAATACATAATAGGAGGGATCACATCCATTTGTATAGCCATCCATGATGTGTTTCATTAAATGAAACACATCAGCCATATTTATGTACCCATATACGTTAATTCCCATTTTCATTAATTCATTGAATCATATTCAATTAATATTCTTGCCATTTAATCCTTTAATAATGGATTATTATTTATTGAAATTGTATGAAACATAAATGAACCAAAATGAAATATTCCATTGAATATATTTTAGTGTATATTAAAAAATTAAAACGTATACCATGGGCTATATATGACCCATTATATAGATAATTCATAGAGTAATGATATTGAGAAACACATTTTGAGGGGATAATTTGGTATATAGTAGTAAACTATAAATAATAATCTATATGAAAATCATATTTATAAAGGAAGTGGTAGGAGGATACTATGAGGATATTCTATTCGAAGGAAATAATCATGTAAAATGAATATATCAAGATAAAATTAACTTATAAATATGAATGAATGTATAGTATTTATCATAATGTTGGATATAGAACTATCATTTCCTCGACAAGATCTTGAAATTTTTTTTGGGGTCCTTAAAAAAAGGAATTCGTTGGAATTATTTGAATATTAAAATTTGGATGTTTATTTCCATTATTATGATCGAACCATTGATATTATTCTATCTTAATATTTTCTTTCTCAATATGAAAACATGGTTCTATTCTTTTCTTATTCCTTAATAACATGTTTGGTTAATTTATCAATGGGTGGGTGGATTACTATTGGTGAAATTAAATTAATTTTTATTTATAAATTTTGATATATACATTGATCTACTATGAAATATTGTTTATAATCATGACTGAAAATAAAAAATGGACTAAATAATATTATTTACTATTCAAGAATATTTTCATCATTAGATATTTATTAAAAAATAAATTAATGATATCACTAAGAATGGTTCCATAATTTATTTTTCAAATATATAATTTTTATTTTTTAATGGTTTACTCTGATGGTTTTTTTTGTAAAAATTGAAACTTGAAAAGGATAATTGTGAACTTATATTTACAGAATAATAATGCCTAATAAACTAGTTTATCTATGTCTTCTTCCATTATTAAAAATTCACTATATATGAAAGTTAAGGGAGATTTAAATTAACAATATCTTTTGAATAATATTAAAATATTATTATAATGATTAAATTATTAGTTTTTTATCATGGATGTTACACTTCAAAAGATGAATATTATTTTTAATGTCTGAATTAATCTTGTATCCCCTTTCGAAATTTTATACTACATCACATAATTTTTTCCTAAATTTATTATTGTATTGTTCTATAAATTTATTACTTTTTCACTATTATTAACCACATTGATACACAATTCATTTTTATCACTAGAACTTAGCACAAAAAAACTGATATTTTGTATAGTTTTACTAAAAATTCACTTTGGTATTTATAAGAATCTGTAAAAATATAAACCAACTATAGGGTTTGGACCTCCACAAATTAACTTCCAAATATTTAAAATTGGTTAATAAAATTCATTTTTATGGAACATAAGGACAATGATGATCAGGGAAATTACAATTTTCATTTTTTTTATATTATTTGAAGCATTATAAATGATATATTCTTACTAAATTTTATAATTTTTTATTCTATTTTTATTAAAAAAGATTCTAAAATTGAAAAGTAAGGCAATGCCAATATTATCCATATTTTCATAAACACATTTATTAATATTAAATAGGTATAATGGGTTTTCAACTTTTCTCCCACTATGTACCAAAAGTAAGATCATAGATTTATTATCACCATATTTTTTGTTTTATATGATAAATAAATCATTGAAGAATTTATATCAAAGTCTTATCATCTCTTAAATATTAAATTTCCTATATATCACCACTTATAGAGGTAGGATTTGATCTGTATTTTTATTTTATAAATCATGAAACATATATTTAGTATCCTTAATATAATTTTCATAGATAATAAATTTCCTCTTTCTCTATATTATAAGACCATGTCTAATTATTTTTAAATTTAAGTATAGTTTTTTGAAATTAGTAAACAATAGAATCCTTTCTCAATTCTAGTTATATAATCACTTCACAATAAATAATATAAAATAAATCATATTCCAATCTAAAACATGTTGGATATGATCTACTTCTAGATTGAGACATAAAAAATAATATGGGGATATGGTTTGAGTGTAATCTAAGTAAATAATTATATGTGATACTAGAAAAGAATTTATCCACATGATTAGAAGTAAAGGTTAGATTAATTTTACTACCATGTTTTTCAATGATAGTTTATCTGATCAGTTTTTACTAAGAAACAATTAGTATAATTTATTCCCAGAAACACATGTGAAAACATTTATGAATCATAGGTGATGTAATTTTAACTAATGAACCAAAAAATTCATTTTTGTCTATAATAATACAAAAATTTCATGAAATTATCCAATTTAGATTTATTTTTGCTGATAGATCAGTTGATTCACACCATAAAACCCGAATTCTAGTATAAAAGACACTCAAATATACAATAGAACCAGAAAACTATAGGTGATGATGGAATAATTAACCATGATTTGTTATTACCCAATAGAAAAAATATAAAAATATGAAATTTATAAATAAATAACTATTTTTCAATAGTAACATTGGATGAATTATTTTCAACCAAATTATAGCTAATATCATCTTGGTTAATGAAAGTGATGTTATTAAAATTAACCATATATCTAGAAATACTCATGATCAGCTCGATGGGAATTGTTAGTTCCACCAAGGAATCTGTATAGAAATTATTATAATCTAAATACCTATTGACTAAATTGTTTTTTTTAAATAGATTTCATGGTCAATCTCATATATAATAATTTAAGTAACTCTTAAAATAAATAGGAATAATAAAAGAGACAAGATATTGGGAATTATTTTTAAATAGTCTATAAAAGAAAATGTACCAAGCATAGTATATTAGATTTCATTAACTCGTGAAATAAAAAGAAATATCATTGTCCAGATATCATAAAAAATAGATTCAATTGTGCCTCCTCTCAGTATAAAGACAAATTATTCCACTCATAACTTTTTTCATATATCAGGTACATCAGTTAATTAATAGAAAATGAAACCCAAACCATGTTTAAATGTAATTTCCTATATCTTTCTAATGTTTATGGAATGAATGCATATGGTTAGTTTTTGCATTAAAGTTACACCAAATGCAACCCCTTATGGCCATGGTTAGAAATAAATAATAAAATTTATAAATTTTAATAACGAATGGAAAAAACCATCTTATAATTAAGAAAAAAAATATACTACACTAGATAAAATACCGTATACATAAATTATATGGCACTAAAGACTTACCCCATCATGATAAGAGAGGAAATAAAGACAAACAATTACCATCATTAGTATCACTCAACAATAAAAACTTTCCAAAGTCCAGGATCTAGTTGATCCCAAAATGTTGACCACCACAGCTCACAATGTTCATATATTTATAGGAAATTCACTATCATAAATATCTCCTCTTATATCTCTTACAAACCCAATATCTTATCTCCTATATTTTTCTATATTTAAATTGGATTTTATATGTCCTTGGAAATAGATATTATTCTTAAGAATGGATCCTATTTATCTCCTCTTTAAAAATTATTACTATATTATCCAAGAGAGATCTTCATCATGTATCTTTTATATTTTTATCTTCATTTTATCCCTATGTTTAACACCTCATTTTATCTTCCTGAATTAATGTGCATTCAAAATCCTCAGTTATATCATGTGAACCCACCTACAATATCCATTATTAAACAACCTTTAAATCTAGTATATGCATCTCGTGCACGTGGAGAACTTATCGTAGTCATAAATTTACAGAAAATATTATCTCTCTGGAATGGGAACTATTATTATGGAATAAAATCCTCTTGATGATCCTTCATTACTGAAAAACACTAGTATATTAGTGTAGGGTTATTTTTCCATCAAAACCCATGATTCCATTAAATTTTTCACCACCACAGTGTAGTGATATCATCATGCCATAGCCTCTATGTTTCATCAAAATCATTATTTCCTATTCTGTTATTCTACAATTTAATAAAAAAAATCCTCACAATGGTCCTTAAACAATCGAAAACCAAATCTATGTTAAAAATGGGATCCTCTGAAGTTGAGTTTTTTTATAAATGTTTTTTGAAAAAAATATTAAAATAATTCTACATTATTTTTTAAAACTAATATATAAAGTAAGAATCCACTTGAATGAATTTTGGTTTAAGTCAAAAGGCATTTAGGCATATGCCACCTTTTAATTTCATCAACTAAAATCGATGACATGGCAAAGGAGGCGAAAGGCATTAATGCACAAAACACTTTTCCCCTTAATTATTAACAGAAGGAATTTTTTACTTTTACACTTTTAACCTAAATTAATGAAAAAGGAGTTTCCAAAGGTAATACTATAATGACCCGAGCTTTTCATAAATTGAAATTACATTATTTTTGTCGAACATTTCATATATTACACAAACAAAGGCCAAAAGTCTGTATTAGTTTAGTGCCTTTGGAAACTTGGAAACATAAACAATTGGTTCATAATACATCTAAATCTTATCCCACCAATTTATTCAAATATATAACCCTTTTTGACATATCATACATAAAAAAAATTATTCATATCCTAGGAAAAAGAAACATAAGGAAATGGTGATATCATATTCCAATTAAGGGTAAACATGAGATATATATAAACATAAACATGAGAATAAGGGTATGAGAACGTGAACATAACATTAGAAGATCATACCCTACATATCGAAAATCATAATTCAAGATTCATGTCATGAAAATTGTTAGTTAATAAGAAATAAATCATAAGGAAATGAAGAACATAATCCATGAAATCATAACATAGGAATGTGACATGGAATCTTTAGCAGACACATAAGCATATAAAAATGATTTCAATAATAGTTAAGGCATCGCTACCAATACCATCTCAGTAGTATGGGTCCACTCCCCCATAACATCTTAATAGTCATGGTTCACTCCAATAACCATCTTGGTTGTCATTGTTCATACCCATAACCATCTTAGTAGTCCAGGCTCACTCCCAAGACTATCTAAGAGAACATGGTCCTTTATTTCTATCTCATGAGATATAAATATTCACCCAATGAATTGGAGGGAAGTATAGGTCCCATCCATCACATAATGAAAACCATACTTATGTGTTCCAAAATAACATAAATCATTCATAATATTAGAACCAATGGAATTAAATGGGTTTCATAAACATCATTCAATCATAATATAACCCATGGAAAAAATAGTTTTCATATCATTACACCATAAACATAATTTATTCTTAAAAAAATAAGAATGGTGTAATTAAATCATATCCACCATAAAACATAATTAACATCAAATAAAATTATCTTATATAGAAAATAATTTTGAGAGGTCACTTGAAAACAATTCATGAAGAAAATATCATTTCTTCTTTGAAAAAGTTTTCTTTTCTTATAATACCTCAACATTTTAAAAGAAAACATTTTCTTTGAAAATAACCTTGTAATATTATAATTGAAGATTCAATGAATTAAGTAATCATGAAATCATAAAAATGGATTCATTCAATATAAGTTAAATGAAAACATTCTTCTCTTACTTTTTCCATAAAAGTCACAAAGTACCTCGTTTAGAAAACGACAAAAGATTCTTTTCAAACCATATAGTAAAAATAAAAATTGATAAAAATGACATTAAACATATATATGAAAGTATTAAAATATTTTTTAAATTTTATTTAGAAAACATGGACATGGATAGTAAATATTCTCCAATATAGAATTAAAATGAAACAATCCCAAATATTATTGAGCTTATTAAATAAATAGTCGTCACTTTATAACATGTAGTATCATATTCCTCAGGAAAGAAAGAATCATATATGTATATTAAAATACCACAATATTATGGATAAAACTTATAGAAGATATTCATGTTCACTATATACACCATGTAGAAGAAACAAGTGGTTTATAAGGCATGTGTCCCATATAAATATAAGTGAGACATAAATCCCTTACAACTTCAGTAACTTTAGAACCATGATCTCCAAGAAAGAATAAAATCAATTAAATAATTTAATATCATTAAATAAATAAAATTAATGATATAAAATTTCATAGGAAAGTATATACACCACACAGTATAAGTGAGTGATGAATATTCCATGTATCTCATAGAAATAAAAGGTGAGATGAGATTCCCTTGCCTTAAGTCTTGTCATCCCTCGCACACATTAAAACATATTGTATAATAAATATAAGTTTATTATAAATCCTCCATAGAACCATATTGATATATTTAATAACAAATATGATTTACTTATGACTTTATATTACTCTCTTATTAACAATTCCATGTTAAAGTTATGTCTCAGGTAATAACAACTTTGTTTTTAATTCATATTTCGACTTCTTAACCTTACTCCTATTATATAGATCCTGATTTCATCATATATATAATTATAATAATAATATAAATAATATATATATATTAATTATTTATTTATTCATAACAATTTATAAAATTTATAAATAGAAAATGAAATACATTGTTCATGGAGAAGGTATATCATACGTACACATGAACGTTTTTTTTCATTTTCTTGTCATATAAAATTAAAGAAACATATATGATATATTATCATTAAATAATCATATTTATGTTATATATATCATATATAATTATTAAATTCATTCTTATTACCATATATTTGAAATATAGATATGAAAAAAACACATCATATCATGGAGATGGAAAGTTATATATACGTAGGAGTGACGTTATCATTTTCCAAAAGATTAGGTGGTACAAAGGTAGATATAATATTATCATACCAAAAGAATAAAGGAATAATAAAAACAATATATATCATATAAGAGTATATTTCCTATCACAATTTCTAACCATTAGATGTGGTAAAGAAAAAACAAACAACATCATTTCGTGAGGTGAAAGTTCGTTGTACACAAGAATGGTAAGTTCATTACCCATTTGATGGGAGTGTGTCTGAGTGTAGGAAAATTATTTAATATAAAAACGTACTGGTGTATTGAGGATACTTTTGTAATTATATGTTCATGAAATAAAAACAATTTAATGGGTTTAAGTAATAAATAAAACAAAATTATTTGTTGGTGGACATTACCTCTTCTTTGGCTATCTCCTTTCGATTTGTATAAAATTATTATTTTTGTAGTATTTCTGCCCAAAGTAAGGATTCTAGGATAGGGGGAGGAATTTGGGATGAGTATTTGGTAGATGATTTCTGAGAAAAACGATTTATAGCTATGAATAAAAGAGAAGTAAAGGTTCCCTTTTATAGGAGAGGGGAGGGGCACTTTTGGAAACTCTCAAAATATTAAATTAAAATAAATTAATTTTCAATTCCAAATGGCTCAAAATTGAGTTATTTTGAAGATAGAACAAGGATGGGTAGTAATCCATTCATCCAATTAAAATTATTCATGTTTTTATTATTATCTTAATCCTTGTACTTTATTGGTTTAACCCTTATTTAACCTTTTTAAATATTACCATGAGATCAAGTAATTTACAATTTAAGGGTTAATATAATTAATATAACATGCCAAACGACCAATAAATGAGTCATTGATAAAATTATAAGACTTTTAAAACTAGTTATCCTAATATTATATTATTTTAAATTTTATATCATTTAATAAAATATTTTATATTTTAAATTATCATTTGTGTCAATTTTGACACTATTCATTTATTGACTTTTTAAAAAAATCATAACAACATGATAAATTATAACCAATTATTATAAAAAAATCAATAACATGTCAAATTAATCCATAAAATTAGTTTATAAAATTAATTGTATCAGATACTATATATTTTAATATTTTTTATATCATTTATTTGATTCTTCCATTAATGAAACAATTACTGCATCATCATTGTGTCACCATTTAATGTAAATGTTTTATAACTAATAATTATAAATAAATTATCATGATGCAGATAAATATTTTATTTTTAAAGTTAATATTTATAGTCGAACATATCACCTATATATCTCTATATTAAAAATATTTCTCTTGTTAAAAACAAAAGTATGAAAAAAATGAATTTTCTTGAATAAAATACTATAGAAAGGTTAAAGTACTCCAAGTGAATTAAATTGAAAATATAATCATCCAAAGGATAGTTTTGGTCGACAATAACTCATCCAATAAAATTGGGACAATTTTTAGTGTAGTTTTATAATATTTATAATATTATGTTTATCTTTAATTACCATATTTACCCTTAATCGTGGTAATAAAAAATATTACTAAAGTTACTATTCATATACACAAAAATAAAAGAAACCAATTTAAATAATTTGGATTTTATGATTCCAAAAATTTAATCCATTTTTCAAAATTCAAAACAAATAAGAGAAAGTCTTTAATTTAAAATTAATCTCATTGACGAAATGAGAAGACTTGTCTTTAAGATAAAATGTTCAAAATATTGAAATGTTCTTATATCCAAATTCAAATTGAAATTGATTCCAAATACCTAAATTGTATTAAATGATAAAAAAGTATCTAATTATACATTAAAACCATTCAAATATATAGTTTAAAACTACAAATAAATTTTATGAAAAAGAATTTGTCAATTAAAATGCAATATTTTTAAATATTCGTCAAAACATGTAACTTTTCAGAAAAATAAAAAAAATCAACCAAAGTAAATTTTTATATCCCTATTTAAAATAATATTTATATTTTTTAATATAAATAATCTAAAATTGTCAAAAATTATATTTAAAATGGGTTCTCCATTAAAAGGTGATAAAATTACCCTTTTGAAAAATATAGGGTTTTTTGCATATAATTGGGATTTTTATTATCGTATGCCTATAAAATATATTGGATAAATATAAAAAATATTTAATTGAATATTTAAAGTATATATATTTAATTAATATCATTTTTAATTTATTTAATTTATTAAGACAAAATGACTTCAGAAGCATACAAATAAAACTATTTCATTTATTATCAATTCATATATATTTTCATTTATAATTAATTGGTAACCAATAAATTCATATTATAAACCTTATATTTTCATTAAGTTAGTTAATACTATTATCAAATTCTAATTTAACATCAAATTTATATCTTATTATATTAAATAATAATATTTTTATAATATATTATTATTCGGTAAAACCCGGTCTTGTGTTTAATGGAAGTTATCAAAAGAAGTCAACATTCTGGATAACATAAGTCAAGAATGGTGTTGTGTATACCACAATGTTGTGTGTAGTGCAATATCGACATGGTGTTGTTTATAACACAAGAAATATATAGTGTTTTTCATATAAAAAATTATATTCAGTATTGTGTGAAATGAAAAATATTGAAAATATTAAATTAATTTGAAAAACAATTTCACAGAATATCAAGGTTTTATATTCTACCCCCTTAAATTGAATTTTCTGGTCGAAATTTATCTAGATTATCAAAGGTTTAATAATTTAAAGTTTCTTTCATATAAACCCACATAGTAAAAATAAATACTAAAACATACTTTATAAAAAAGAAAGTTGGAACCATAACAGTTACCTAAAGTAACTCATAACTAGATTCCCACATATGATAACATAGGTGGGAAGTAAAAATTTTGATATAGAAGAGAAAACTAACAATCAAGTTTTGATGGAGAGTGGTATAGAAAAAGTTCAAGAGAAAGTTAAAAATCAAAAAACCATAAATATGTGATGACCTTAGGGACCATATGATTCATTAGAAACAAATGTACTAGGATAAAATTTTTGGTTCTAAGAACCGTTTTCCTAAAGTGAATCAATTTTCATGAAAATATATACTTACATGATTTCAGGACTACCTCATCCTTTTTTATTCCTTTATCCACTTCAACTCGTTCTCCAAAAATAAAGGTAAATTTTTCATTCCTGAAGCACTAAAAGATCATGAGATCCATGTTATTTCATTCCATTTTTCATTAGTTATCATTAACACAAAGTTTTAGAATATGTTATAAAATATGAATAAATCCTTATGTGGTGATACAATACTTTAATCACCCAAACTTTATCTGAATTGTAACTTAATCATTCAATAAATCGTTAATATTATGACCCTTCTGAAACATGGTAATAACCTAATATATAAAAAACACTATTGGAAAAAAATGTATGATTTCTTATTCCAAATATTACTGGATATATTCCTGAAATCTAGGAAGTTTTAATCTTTATCCATTATAACATCGAATACTTTTTCAAAAAATTATTTATCAGTTCTTAGGTAATCAACACCACCCAATTTACTTATTCATATACAACATATCTTTATCCAAATATAATTATCTCCACATCATGAATAAATTAAGGGTTATCTTCCCTTAATAAAAATATTACCTTTCCTGAAATAAACTTCCTAGTATGTTGGAACCGTTCAGAATATTCTTATAAATCCTTATCAAAAACATAACCGAGACAATATTTATGTAGCTCACCATTCATAATTCTGGAATCCAAATATATAAATACTTCAATCCTTAAACATTAATAATTTTCGAGGATTAGATCCTTCCTTGGTTTAGAAGAAAATTTGTAGTTCATGGCATTTATTTGTTTAGTGCATGTATTCCCTATAGATAATAAATTTAACTCCATGACAATTCACCACTCTATGATCCCTTTTCCCACATAGATAACATATTCCCTTCTATTTAAGGTATTTCTCAGGGTTCTTCTTCCATTCTTCTTGACATGAAGGAATCTAAATCTTCATTATTATATGTTCCTTACCATGTGAACATTTATAAAAATCTATCTCTCTCTTATTTGGTGTGTTATGAGTGTCACCAAAGGTAACATTTTTAATCATATATCACAATATTTGATTCATCATAATCGAAATATCTTTCTCTCCAGGATATAATAACATAGGAATAAGACATGAAACCTACTGTAGACACATAAGCATATAAAAATGATTTCCATGGTAGTCAAGGCATCGCTTACAAGTCCATATTAGTAATATGGGTTCACTCCTCATACCATTTTAGTAGTCATGTTTCAATCCCATAGCTGTCTTGGTGGTCATGGTTCACTCTCGTAACCATCTTAGTAGTCAATGTTCACTCTCAAGACCATATTAGTGGACAAGATCCTTTATGTCTATCTCAGGAGATAAAAATATTAACCAATGCATTGGAGGGAGATATAGGTCCTACCCATAACATAATGAAAACCATACATATATTTTACACAAGAACATAAATCATTTATCATATCAGAACCCATGTAATTAAATAGGTTTCATAAACATCATTCAATCATAACATAACCCATGGAAATGAAATGGTTTTCATAAATACTGTTCCATCATAAAAATAAATCCATCATATAAATAATAATAATGGTATCATTGAATCATATCACTATTAAAGTATAAGTAACATCATATAATGTAATCTTATATGGAAAATAATTTTCATATATCACTTGAAAATAATTCATGAGGAAAATATATTTTCCTATTTGAAAAGGATTTCTTTTCATAAAATACCACACAATTTTAAAAGAAAACATTTTCATTAAAAATAACCTCGTAATATTATAAAGTAATATTAAAATTATTAAGGCTTAATGAAGTAGTAAAAATTATTTCATGCCATATAAGTTAAATGAAAACATTTTTCTTGTACTTTTGCTGGGAAAGTCATGAAATGACTTGTTTGGAAAAAAATACTCCTTTTAAACCATGTAGTAAAAGTAAAAAATGGGTAAAAATTAATTTAAAAATACATAGTAGAATAGTAAAAAAACATTTAAAAAAATATATAAAATTTTTATATAGATGGAAAATATTCCTCAATAGAGACTTAAAATAGAACAATTTCAAATATGGTTGAGATTTTGAAATAAATACTCATCACTTTATAATCTATCAGATCATATGCCCAATAAAATAAAGAAAATTATATGGATATTAAAATACCATAATAGTTGTTATAAAACTCATATAATACACTCATGGGTAGTATATACACCACATAGAATAAACAAGTGGTGTATAAGTTATGTGTCCCACAGAAATAAAGTGAGACATAAATCCCTTACAACTTTAGTAACTTCATAATCATGATATCTAAAAAATAATAACTTCAATAAAATAATTTATTATTATTCAATAATATAAATTAATGATATAAAATTTCAGAGGGAAGTATATACACCTCACAATAGAAGTGAGTGGTGAATATGGCATGTATCTCACATAAACAAAAAGCGAGATGAAATTCCCTTACCTAAAGTCTTGACTTCCTTTTCAAATGTTATAACCTCATGTATAATAAATATAAGTTTATTATAAATCTACCATAGAACCATATTAATATATTCAATACCATATATAACTTAATTATGACTTTATAATACTCTCTTATTAACAATTCCATGTTAAAGTTATATGTTGGGTAATAACAACTTTGTTTTTAATTCATATTTTGACTTCTTATCATTAGTAATATTACATAGATCGTGATTTAATAATATATAGAATAATAATACTGATATAAATATCATATATATTTTCATTATATATGTATTCATACAAATTTATAAAAGATAAAAATAGAAAATGAAATACACTATTCATGGAGACGGTAGACCGTACGTATGCATGAACAATATTTTCATTTTATTTTCATATAAAAATAAATATTCGTATATGATATATTATTATTATAGAATATTTCTTAATTTATATATATTATATATATTCATTAAATTAATCCTTATCACCATCTATTTGAAATATATATGAGAAATGAATTATATCACATCGTGGAGATGGTAATCCATACATACACACGAGCGACATTATCATTTACAAAAAATTGGGTGGTAAAAAGGTTGGAATGATATTATCATTATAGAAGCATAAAGACATCATAAATAAAATATATATCACATAAAAATAGATTTTCCATCACAATTTCCAACCATGATAGGTGGTAAAGAAAAAATGAACAATATTGTTTCGTGAGATGGTAGTTTGTCGTACACAAGAACGGTAAGTTCATTACCAGTTTGATGGAAGTGAATGTGGGTGTAGGTAAAACCCTTAATATGGGAATATTTAGTGTAATAAGGTTATTATATCAACATTAAATAAAATTAATTTAATGGTTTTAAGGAATAAATAAAACAACAATGTTTGTTGATGAATGTTACCTCTTCTTTTGTTATCTCTTTTTGATTGGTACAAAAGGACTCCATTGGTTGTGTTTCTGCCAAAAGTAAGTCTTCTAGGATGGAGGGAAGGAAGTTTGGAGGAGGCATGGGTATATTTTTTCTGATTAAAATAGATTTAGATGTGTTAATAAAAGATAAGGATATGTGACCTTTTATAAGGGAGAGGAGGAAAACTTTTGGAAACTCTCAAAATATTAAAATAAAATAAATAAATTTTCAATTCAAAATGGTTCCAAATTGATTTATTTTGAATATAGGTCAAGTATGAGTCGAAATAAATTCCGAAAATAAAAACTAGAGATGTTTTTATTGTGTTTTTAATTTTTATATTTTTTTGTTTAACCCTTATTTAACCTTTTTAATTCTTAGTGATATCATGTAATTTACACTTTGAGGGTTAATATAATGTAATGCCCCGACCCCAGTTAGCCAGAGTTAGTGAATTATTTTAATACATTGGCATGATTACAAGGAATCAAGTCCTCAAAGACCGATCATTTTATCATCCTTGGAAAACAGATTATATACATGAACATTACATTACACATTAGAAAATAAAACACAACATAAATGATACTTTGAGAACGCCATTGATCCCCTATCTTAACCCTGCTTATCAATCATAATACACTTCTTGGAATCATGGAAAATTAAAACACAGAAAGGGGTGAGCTCAAATTCTTAGGAAGGATATCAATATAGCGGAAACTTTCATAAATAAGCATAAACATTGAAGGCAATGTTTAAGACTAAAACAAAATCCCTTTAAACTTAAACTTCTGAATAATATGGAAAAGATATAATAAAATAATTGCATTTACTTATTCACATGGATATTCTACTAGTCGAATAATCACATGCAATATCAATATCAACTTTCATAATGATGGAATGCATAATGCCAGACTTCATAACCACATAGTCAAGGCCTTGTGCCAAGACTAAAAATAAGATTTTTTTCAAGGCCTTCTGCCAAGACACTAGTTTATCTCATCATACCAACTGATGCATCTAGGAGCTATAGTGGGCTCCACCCGTCACTTACAAAGTCCAATGCATTCCTGATATGAAATGTTTTTAAACATAACATAAACATTCGTATTAAAACTAGAATACGAAATGTCAATAGTTTATCCATAAGCCATGAATGGTAAAAAAATAACACATCCACAGTCAAACATATCACAAAACCTTCAATAAAATTTGGAAGATTTGTATCATAATAAATCAACTTCAAACAAGTTTAAAATCCATCAAAGGATGTGGACATAGATGAATTTTTAAAACTCTTTGAGAGAAATATCTTTTTTTCATGAAAACATTTAAAAGTCACACAATTTAAAAAAGAAGAAATTTAAAGAAATTTTTGAATAAAAGTGTCTCATACCACATTTAAACTTTTCAAAGGAATTAACATTTTAAAAACATTCATGTCCATATAAATAAATCCCTAATAACCATTTTGAAAACATGGACATTAATGAGAACGATTTAGAAGAATAAACATTTAAAACATTTAAAATGATGTTTTAGTAAAAAGTACCTTAACAATAATCCCTTTGAAAACTATTTTATTAAAAATGGAAATGGATAATAAATATGTC
Organism: Viscum album; assembly: GCA_963277665.1. NCBI lineage: Eukaryota > Viridiplantae > Streptophyta > Magnoliopsida > Santalales > Viscaceae > Viscum > Viscum album. Next base: position 1,357,453,458 of record OY728162.1, on the reverse strand, counting down.
CCAGTATATACTTACGTAAAAACAACCTCGGATAATAAAGAGATTGTTAAATTAACCCTTACCTTTCACTTTCCTTTAGTCGAGGGTATGTTTAACCTCCTGTATGAAGACCATAGTATGTTATTAAATTATAACAGAACCATATTAATATTTATGATATCATAAATTATTCATTTATGACTTTATACTAACCATTTAATAATAATTTCCATGTTAAATTAACATTTCGGGTAATAATCGCTTTCTTTATCATGTGTGTTTTAACTTGTTACTCTTGATTGTATCACTTAGGCCAAGATTTAAATACTTACAGAATATAAAACATTATTTATATATCATATATATTTAGAATATAAATATGTAAAATAGACATATATATGAAATGGAAAACACTGTTTATGGAGATGGTAGTCCGTACGTACACATAAACGCTGTTTCCGTTTTCATATTGTATTGAACGGAACTAAGAGAATAAGATATATGTAAGTACATATATATATACATATATCCAGTAGCATTATTATATCATGTATTACATACTTATTAATTATATATATTTTATAATCATCGTTGAATGGTGAACGTGGAAATGAATCTCATCACGTCATGGAGACAGTAATCCGTACGTACGCTCGAGAGACAATATCATTATATTGATAGAGAAATAGTATGTAATTGGATGTTATATAATATATAAATAATAATTAACATTTTATATTTATTATTTACATCAGTTATACTCATTATTATACCCATCCAAATAATGAAGTGTTAGAATAAAAAACTACACCACGACGTGGAGACGGTAATCCGTACGTACATACATATGGTGACTTTGTCATTTATACAATGGATAGAATAGTGAATATGGTTGTACCATTTATATAATAATATAACAGTATATATAAGATATTTGAGTTATTATTTTAGAATGGAAACAACAATGAAAGAGGAAGTTGAAGAAGAAAAGAACTTGAAAGATGTGATGAAATATTTACCTCGTTTTCAGGTTCTTCCTATTGATTTGATCAAAAGGGATCCTTAGGTTGTCGTTTTGACCAAAGGAAGGCCTCTAGGGTGAATTTTAGAATTTTGGTAGGATATATGTTCAGGGTTTAGTCTAGCCAAATGGCTTTGGAGGTGTGAAAACATGATAAGGTGAAGTGCCCTTTTATAAGAGAGGTGAGAGTCACTTTAGGAAAAGTTTGAAATAGTATTTTATAATAAAATAATTTTCGGTTTCTAATGGATCCAAAATTAATTAATTAAAGGATAATGTTGGTAAGGTTCTAAATACTCTCAAACAATAGGTTTAAACAAGTTTAGTTTACCATTTTAACCATATCTTTTAGATTTAACTCTTAGTTAAATAGTTTAACTTTTACCGTGTCATCTTGTATTCTTACACTATATGGTTAATAAACATACTCTAAACTTCCAAGAGGAACTCAAGTGCTTCATTAATGACATATATAATATTATTTAAGCCTTTTCTCTGAATCTTAGATTTTTAGGAATAATATATCAACCAATAATATAGTATTTGTTTTAAGAACTATTTTATGTCAATTTTGACATTATTTGGTATTTGTTTTTTTTTGTAAAAATCATAACAACATGATTAATTATACAAAAATTTATTGAATCAACCATAACATGTCATATTAACCTGTAAAATTAGTGTAATTCATCAAAAGTATCAAATTACATTTATTTGGATATTTATAATATCAATTATTTTAATCCTTCATTAATATGGTAATTACTACATCATCATTGTATCATAAATAAATTTAATTATTTAATGTCTAAAAATTATAAATAAAATACCATTATGTAGGAAATATTTTTATCTTTATAATGAATATTTATAGTTGAATTTATATTGTGTGTAAACCTATATTAAAAATGGTTTAGTTATTAAACTTTGAATTTAAATCTTTTAACTCTTCTTTAAATAAAATAATAATAAATATCCTAATCTAATCATAGTGGACCAAATAGGTTCATTTTTTATTCCTAAGTTTTTTTTGTTTGAATTATACTTATTCAATATAATTAGAACATGTATTAGGTTAATAATAATATCATTTTACCCTTAATTACCCTATTTACCTTTAACTGTGGTAAATAAAAGTAAAAGGTTACTATTCACCAGAAATTATTTTAATCTTATTGAAAAACTTTTTACTTGCGAATATTAACATTTTCTCTCGGATTTTTGAAATTAAACTCACAAAAGTGGTAAAATTAAGTTTTATGCAAATTTGCAAATGCTCTAAGGAGGTGGGTAAAAGAGGGTAAATAGTTCAATAAAATTTTTATATATCTAAACTTATTATAAAATGTATTAAATGAATTAAATTGAGAATATGTAGGTATTATGTATCTATTTTTACCTAAAATATAATAAAATTAAATAATTTATTATTTAAATAAAAATTCGGTTTTAAATAATAACGCAGTGTTTTCACTATTCATCAAAAATTGAACGTTTTCAGAAAAATACCAAAAATTCACTCTAAGAAAATTTTGATATTATGAATAAAAAAATAAATTATATTTTACCAATTTTGAAACATATAATTTTAATTAATTAATTTAAAATTAATTATCGTTGTCAAAACCAAAAAAACATTTTTTTAAGAAATAATAGCTACCAAAAGATTGACATGTGTTTATGTCCAATTTCAAAGTGAAATTACTTCCAATGACCAAAATTGGATTAAATGGTAAAAATATAATCTAATTATACTTTCAAACCATTAAAATGTATAATTTAACACTATAAATTATTTTGATTAAAAAAAATATTTAGTTAAATTATAGTATTTTTCACTATTCACCCAAATATGAAAGTTATCAGAAAAACTGAAAGAATTTATGGAAAATAAATTTTTATGTCCCGATTCGAAAGAAGAAGTTTATTTTGTCAAATTTAATATATAAAAGTTTCAAAAATTGGATTTAAATAGGGTTCTCCATTTAAAGTTGGTAAAATTGCATTTTTTAAAAAAATACTTCTTTTATCTGAAAAAAAAATGATTTTGTTCTTACATTATGTCTAAGAAACTCATAATATGGATTCTAAAATTATTAGGATTATATAACGTTCAAAATTAAGTTAATAATATTCATAACCGCATTTAACGGCTTGTTAGGTAAATCGTGGTGTGCTTGAACTCGGTGTTGCGTTTTGTACAAGTTATTGAATTACTTTGAAGAAATAACGTACTATGAAATATTGGGGTGTTACATTTTCCCCTCCTTCGATAAATTGTGTCCTCACAATTTGAAATTGTTCTTAGACAATAAAAGGTTGAAAATAGAAAATACCTTTGTGGAAAACCCACATTGAAAATTGGGTTAATAAAATTTATTCTTAATTAGAGGGAAAGGGAAACGAAAGGGTCCCCACAAAATTATGATCTCGATTAGGATAACATTGGTGGAAATTAGAGACACATAATTGGATGAAAACATAAATATTTATAGGGAGTGATTGAGGTCATCAATCACAAGCAAGTGTAAATTTGAGGTCCTCAAATCAATCAATCTATGATGATTTAAAATACCATCGGTTCAGAAAAACATAAGGTATTAGGATAACACATTTTGGTTTTAAGATCCCTTCCCTAAAGTTTAAGAATTAATTTATCCATCGAATAAGAGGAAAAATATATACTTGACAAGTAGAGTTTCATCCTTCAACTAATTCCTACCACAAACTCATATTTCACTCCAAAAGATTTCAACAAATATTCTATTTATCCTAATTGTATAGGGTTTCAAAAATAATGAATTTATAATTCATCTAACTGACGATTTAAAAAAAGGAAACTACATTATACAATCCAGGACATCACATAGGCCAGTGGTAGGTGATGCACCCTTGTCTCCCTTCGGTTGTGGGTTCAAGTCTCACAGTCTTTCCGGATGTGATGAGTTGTCGCCCGACCTCCAAGTTGTCCTTTTTATAACAATCCAAAAATAATTTTCAAAAATTATTTAACCATAATGATAGTATCTATTGTCAAACTTAATCCATTCCAACCTTTAGTCTTATCTAAAATACTTTTGTCGAAACTCATAGTCCAGAAATTTAAAAGAAAGGTAAACACAATGAAGATATTTTTTTCCACGTAAAAACATGTGAATACCTTCATCATGTATACTTTTAAAACATGGTAATACCCTAAATTAATATAAAATTTTATTGATTACATTCATTCCCTATTGTTCTTTATAGAATATAACATACATTCCTTATATAAAAAAATTTGGAATACTCCAACAATGATTAAATGAACTAACCATTAATCAATTCCAAGGTAGTCAAAAATATACAATATAATTTATCCAAATCAACCATCTCTTACTCAAAAATTACTAACTCAGTATCAGGACCATATTAAGGTTTATCTTTCCTCTAACAATGTATTTTCTAAAAAGTTTAAATTGTTTTTGAGTCACTTTTCATAGAACCATATAATCTCATATCCTCAATGAAATAGTACTGCAGTACAATCCTTATTTATTTCCATAATTTATATAATTGGTACATCATCGATACAACCCTGAAATGACATAATTATTTAATACAACATAAGAACACTATTCATTCCTATTTATATGTGGTAGTATCATAAATTGATTATTATTCAATAGCATCATTTTCGGTATACTCTGATGATCGGGACATTGATTCGCGTAGTGTCTAGACTCCTTGCAGATAGAGAATTTTACATTTGAAACCTTTTTCTTACCCTTGAAATCATGTACTTGGTGTCCTTTTTCTCTAAACTTATAACAAACTCCCATTCCCTTCAAGCATTTATCAAGGTGATTCTTTCCATAGTTATCATATACGAGAAAATCATTCTTTCCACTCTCTCCTTTATCCATCATTCTCTCTACCATTCTTTTCTTCTCTTTCTTACCTTCAAAGACATAAGACTCAGAGATTTCTTTTCTAATATTATTAAAACATGATATTATTTCTTCATATGATGAGAATATGTTGGAGACTATTTCCCTTCTAAATGTTGGCTTAATACCCTGAAAGATATGATCCTTCTTACGCTTTGGATCAAATCTATTGATGGAGTTCTCATTCCTTCTACTGGGTTCCATTTCTAAACAATGGAATAAACTAGTTCAGTTTATGAATTGCAATATATAATTCCATACTTTTAAAATACCTAATATAAATTGAACAGTTTATGGATATAATCCATAATAATAAAAACTCTTTCTTTGAGAAAGTATTTACTCTTAAATCCTTCATAATGGCTTGTCATGAAAATGTGAATTGTCCTAAGCATATCCCCCGGTAGTGTCGTAACCAGGAGTGAAGCAAGGCCCGTTGTCGTGCACTAGTTCCCATTAGAGTCTATCTCAAATAATGGTTTTTGGGTTTTACCCCTAGGTACATCTATGCCAGAGCCGCCTCTATCTTCTCGTATTCAGACAGGGATGTATTTCTTGGAAAACACACAATATCTCTACAGTACCAAAATTCTATGAAGCTCTTCTATACTAATCCTCAAAGTCTATCTTATGGTAATGTTCTCTAATAAGAGTTTAACTAAATTTATATCCAAGGTTATTGCTAAACGTCCTCTGATACCAACTGTAATACCTCGATCCAAGTTACCTAGAGTCGGTGCCTTATTTTAATACATTGGCCTGATTATAAGGAATCAAGTCCCGAAAGACTGATCAGTTTAGCATTCTTGGAAAATAGATTACATACATGAACGTTACATTACACATTATAAAATAAAACATGACATAAATGATCCTTTGAGAATGCCATTAATCCCCTATCTGAACCCTACTTATCAATAATAATACACTTCTGGGAATCTTGTGAAAATTAAAACATATAAAGGGGTGAGCTCAGATACTCAGTAAGGATAACAATATAGCGAAAACATTCATAAATAAGCATAAACATTTAAGGAAATGTTTAAGACTCAAACCAAATCCTTTTAAACATAAACTTCAGCATAATATGGAAAATATACAATAAAATATTTCCATTTACTTATTCACATGGATATTCTACTAGTCAAATAATCACATGCAATATCAATAGCCACTTTCATAATGATGGAACGCATAATGTCAGACTTCATAACCACATAGTCAAGTCCTTGTGCCAAGACTACAAATAAGATTTTGTCAAGGCCTTGTGCCAAGAAACTAATTTGTCTCATGAGACCTACTGATGCATCGAGCAGCTATAGAGGGCTTCACTCTTCACTTACTAAGTCCAATGCATTCCCCATATGAAAAGGATTAAACATAACATAAACATTCGTATTAAAACTAGCATACTAAATGTCAATATATTATCCATAAACCATGAATGGTATAAAAATAACACATCCACAGTCAAGCATATCAAAAAAACTTCAATACAATATAAAATATTTGTCTCATAATAAATCAACTTCAAACAAGTTTAAAATCCATCGAAGTATGTTGACATAGATGAAAATGATTTGTAAAACTCTTTGAGAGAAATATCTCTTTTTCATGAAAATATTTAAAAGTCACACAATTTAAGGACTAAATTTAAAGAAATTTTGGAATCAAAGTGTTCCATACCACTTTGAAACTTTTCAAATGAATTAATATAATAAAAACATTCATGTCCATATAAATAGATCCTTAAAAACCATTTTGAAAACATGGACATTAATGAGAATGATTTAGAAGAATAAAATTTAAAATATTTAAAATTATGTTTTAGTAAAAATTAACTTAAACATATTCCCTTTAAAAACTCTTTTATGAAACATGGACATGGATAATAAATATGTCTGAGTATATACTTACGTAAAAACAACCTCGAATAATAAAGAGATTGTGAAATTAACCCTTACCATGCACTTTTCTTTAGTTGAGGGTACGTTTAACCTTCTGTATGAAGACCGTAGTATGTTATTAAATTATACCAGAACCATATTAATATTTAGGATATCATACATGATTTATTTATGACTTTATACTACCCATTTAATAATAATTTCCATGTTAAATTAACATTTCGGGTAATAATCGCTTTCTTTATCATACGTGTTTTAACTTGTTACTTTTGATTGTATCAATTAAATCAATATTTAAATACTTCCATAATATAAAACATGATTTATATATCTTATATATTTAGAATATAAATATGTATAATAGACATATATATGAAATGGAAAACACTGTTTATGGAGACGGTAGTTCGTACGTACACATAAACGCTGCTTCCATTTTCATATTGTATTGAACGGAACTAAGTGAATAAGATATACATAAGTACATATATATATATATATATATCTAAAATATAATTATTATGTCATATATTACATACTTATTAATGATATATATTTTATAATCATCATTGAATGGAGAATGTGGAAATGAATCTCATCACGTCGTGGAGACGGTAATCTATACGTACACATGAGCAACAATATCATTATATTGATGGAGAAATCATATGTTATTGGATTTTATATCATATATAAAAATAATTAACATGGTATATTTATTATTTACATCAGTTATACTCATTATTATACCCATCCAAATAATGAAGTGTTTGAATAACAAACTACACCACGATGTGGAGACGGTAATCCGTACGTACACACCTATGGTGTCGTTTTCATTTATAGGATGGATAGAATAATTAATATGGTTCTACCATTTCTATAATAACATCACAGTATATATAAGATAATAGATTAATTATTTTAAAATGGAAAAAACAACAAAAAAAGAGGAAGTGGAAGAAGTAAAGAACTTGAAAGATGTGATGAAATATTCACCTCTTTTTCGGGTTCTTCCTTTTGATTTCATCAAAAGGGATCCTTAGGTTAGATTTATGACTAAAGTAAGGCCTATAGGATTAATGGAGGAATGTTGGGAGGATATTTGGGCAGGGGTTGGCCGATCCAAATGGATTTGGAGGTCTGAAATTAAGATAAAGGTAAGTGCCTTTTTGTAAGAGAGGTGAGGGTCACTTTAGAAAAACATTAAAATATTATTTTATAATAAAACAATTTTCATTTTCTAATGGCTCTAAAATGAATTATTTAAATTATAAGGTGGGTAAGGGTCGAAAAGATCTCAACCAATAGGTTTTACACAAGTTTAGGTTACCATTTTAACCATATATTTTAGATTTAACTCTTAGTTAAATAGTTTCACTTTTACCGTGTCTTCTTGTCTTCTTACACTATATGGTTAATAAAATTACTCTAAACTTCCAAGATAACCTCAAGTGGTTCATTAATGACATATATAATATTATTTAAGCCTTTTGGATGAATCTTATATTTTTTGGAATATTATATCAACCAATAATATAGTATTTTTATTAAAAACTATTTTATGTCGATTTTGACATTATTTGGTATTTTTTTGTAAAAATCATAACAGCATGATTACTTCGAATATACTGATTGAATATAACCTAAAATTTCATATTAACCTATAAAATTATTTTAATTAATCAAAATTCTCAAATTATACTTATTCGGGTATTTATAATATCAATTATTTTAATCGTTCATTAATACGGTAATTACTGCATCGTCAATGTTTTATAAATAAATTTTAATTATTTACTGTCTAAAAATTGTAAATAAAATAAAATTAAGTAGGAAATATTTTTATTTTTCTAATTAATATTTATAGTCTAATTTATATTATGTGTAACCCAATATTAAAAATGGATTAGCTATTAAACTTTGAATTTAACTCTTTTAACTCTTCTTTAAATAAAATAATAATAAATGTCCTAATCTAATCTAAGTGGACCAAAGATGTTCATATTTTATTAATAAGATTGTTTTTTTCTAATTATACTTATATAATAGAATTAGGACATGTGGTAGGGTAATAATAATATCATTTTTACCCTTAATTACCCTATTGACTTTTAAACCTGGTAAATAAAAGTAAAAAGTTACTATTCACCACAAATTATTTTCTTCTTATTGAACCACATTTTACTTACTAATATTAGAAGTGTCTCTTTTATTTTTGAAATTCAACTCATAGAAGCGGTAAAATTATGTTTTATGAAAATTTGCAAATGCTCCTAGGAGGTGGGTAAAAGACGGTAAAAATTTCAATAAACTTTTTATATATCTAAACTTATTATAAAATGACTCTAATAAATTAAATTAAAAATATATAGGTATTATTTATCTATTCTGACCTAAAATAAATTTAAATAAAATAAGTAATTATTTAAATAAAAATTCGGTTTTAAACAATACGCAGTGTTTTCACTATTCATCAAAAATTGAAAGTTTTCAGAAAAATACCAAAAATTCACCCAAAACTAATATTGATATTATAAATTCAAAAATGATTTCTATTTTACTAATTTAAAAACATATAATTTTCATTAATTAATTTAAAATTAATTCTCGTTGTCAAAACCAAAAGGCGTATTTTTAAGAGATAATAACTATAAAAAGATTGACACTTGTTTATGTCCAATTTCAAAGTGAAATTACTTCCAATGACCAACATTAGATTAAATAGTAAAAATATAATCTAATTATTCGGAAAAATAATTAAAATTTATTATTTAACACTATAAATTATTTTGATTAAAAAAGTTTTCTCAGTAAAAATATAGTATTTTTCACTATTCACCCAAATATGAAATTTATTAGAAAAACACCAAAAAATTATTGAAACTAAAATTTTATGTACCGATTATAAATAAGAAGTTTATTTTTCCAAATTAAATATATAAAAGCTTCAAATATTGGATTTAAAAATGGTTAGCCATTAAAAGGTGGTAAATTTGTATTTTTTGAAAAAATACTTTTTTATCTTAAAAAAACTGAATTTGTTCTTATATTATTTCTAAGAAACTCATAATATAGATTCTAAAATTTTAAGGATTATATAAAGTTAATAATTCAGTTAATAATATTCATAACTGCTTTTGAACTGTTTTTTGGTAAGTCGTGGTGCGCTTGAACTCAGTGTTGCATGTAGTGCAAATTATTGAATTACTTTGAAGAAATAACGTGCTATGAAATCTTGGGGTGTTACATATAATTATTATGAATTTCCAAACAACCAATAAATGAGTAATTTATGACTTTATAATACTTACAAAAACTATTTTTTGAAATCAATGTTTTTTATAAATTTTAGATCATTTAATAAAATATTTTATATTTTAAAATATCATTAGTGTCAATTTTGACAATATTCATTTATTTACTTTTTAAGAAATCATAACATGATAAATTCGAACCAATTATTCTAAAACATACATAACATGTAAAATTATTCCATAAAAAATTGATATTAGTGACATCAAATTTTATTTATTTTAATATTTTAATATCTTTTATTAGATTCTTCCATTAATTAAACAATTACTACATCACCACTGTGTCACCATTTAAGGTAATTATTTTATCACTAAAAACTATAAATAAATTACCATTATGTAGATAAAATTATTATATTTCTAATTAATATTTATAGTCAAACAAATCACCTATATAACTCCATATTAAAAATATTTCTCTTGTTAAAAACAAAAATATGAAAAAATTGACTTTTCTTTGAATAAAATACTATAAAAGATTTAGATTCCTACATGCGGATTCACTTGGAAATAAAATAGTCCGAATTATGGTTTTTTTCGAAAATAATGAATCCAATAAAATTAGTATATTTGTTAGAGTAGTTTTATAGTATTCATAATATTATTTTTACCTTTAATTACCACATTTACCCTTAACTGTGGTAATAAAAAATATTACTAAAGATGCTATTCATATGACAAAAAATAAAATAAACCTATTTGAATAATTTTAACTTATGATTCTTAATATTGAATCCATTTTTCAAAATTTAAAATACATAATTGGAAGTAATTAATTTAAAATTAATCTCATTTACAAAATGAGAAGATGTGTTTTTCAGTGAAAACGTTCAAAATATTGAAATGTTCATAAATCCAAATTCAAAGTGGTATGGATTCCAAAGACCTAAATTGTATTAAATAATAAAAACGTTATCTAGTTATACTTTAAAACCATTCAAATAAACCGTTTATCACTATAAATAAATTTGTTGAAATGCGGTTTTCAAGTAAAATGCAGTATCTTTCACTATTCACCAAAACATGAAAACTTTCAGAAAAACACAAAACAATCATTCAAAGTAAATTTTTATATCCTGATTTAAAATAAGAATTTTATTTTTTTTCATATAAATATTCTAACATTTTCCAAAATTACATTTAAAATGGGTTCTCCATTAAAAGGCCAAAAAGATTACACTTTTGAAAAATATACGGTTTTATTTGTAAAATTTGGTTTGTTCTTATTTTATATCCATAAAATCTATTGGATAAATATGAAAATATGTAATTTAATATATAAAATATATATTTCATTAATATCATTCACTAATTGTAATTTCATTAATTTATTAATACAAAATGACTTTAGGAGCATAAAAATACAACTATTTTCTTTATAATCAATTTGTATATATTTTCATCTCTAATTAATTGGTAAATAATAAATTCATATTATAAACCTAATATATTTATAAGTTAGTTAATACTACTAATAAATTATAATTTAATGATAAGGTTATATCTTATTATGTTAAATGATTATATTTTTAGAATGTATTATTATTTGTTAAAAGTAGGTCTTATGTGTAATAAAAGCTATCAAAAGAACTCGACATTGTGTATAACACAAGCCAGGAATAGTGTGGAATATACTATAAGAAAATATAAGTTCTTCGTGTAGCACAATATCAACTTGGTGTTTTTTATAACTCAATATAGACATAGTGTTTTTCAAATAACAAAATTTATATTATTTATTGTGTGAAATGAAAAATATCAAATAGAATAAATTAATTTGAAAAAAAATATTTCACAAAATCTCTGGATATTGCAAGATCATTCTCCCCATCCCCTATAAAAAGTAACATGTGCCTCCCCCTTCTCCACACCAACCTTATCCCAATAATCTTTAAATTCATCTCCCTCTCTCTCTAAGATTTTCTTGTTATTCTCTCCCTTGTGCGTGATTTTTTTGGTGGCCTAAAACGAGTGCATAATATTCAAAGTGTAAAACTTGCAAAGAATCATTTAGAGGTATATTTTCTTATTTATTTTAAAGTTAATTAATTATTTTTTGTTTATTTTTTATTTAGTTTTAAATATGTTATTTACTTAGTTTTTTAGTTAGTTAGATATGATTTATAAATAACAGTTAATAATAGTAAGTAAATTATTATTTTTATTTATTTTTGAATTTTGAGTAAATAATTTATAATTTGTCTTATAATGGATTTATTTTTATAATAGGATTATCCTATAGTATAACATAATAGTTTTTTAAATATTAGTGACGTAATTAGTAATAATATTGACTAGATGATAAATAAATATTAGTGAAATAATGATTCACTAATAATTAAATATTATATAATTAATGATTAACTAAAGATAATGTAATGACTAAGTATTGATTAACTACCAAATAACAAATTAATAACTTACTATTAAAGAATGGTTGTATAATAAGTATCCTAGGATTAACTTTTAAGTAACTTAGGATTAAATAATGATTAACTAATGATTAAATAATACTTAAATATTGATTAACTTTTAATTAACTTAGAATTAAATAATATTTAATTAATGATTAAAAATTTATTCATGAAATATTAATGAATGGTTAACTAATGATTAACTAATTATTAATAAATGATTAAGGAATTCTTATTCAGTTATTAAAACATTATTAACTTAAAAATAATTAATTATGATGCAATTATTAAATATTAATTAGTTAATAATTAACTACTAATTAACTATAAATTAACATCTTAATAACTATTAATTAATGAATTATTAACGAGTGATTAATGATTCATTAATTAATGGTTATAGAATGATTAAATTAGGAATAAGTAATGTTTATGTTTGGATTAAGTAATGCTCAACCTGAGATTAATTAATGATTAATTGTTATTTAACTTTAAACTAAATACTTAATAACTATTAATTAATTAATTCTTAACTACTAAATATGTAATGACTAATTAATGATTAACTTAGGATTAAATAATGATTTTAAAATTATTAACTTCATATTAATATAGAATTATCATAGGATCAAAGAGGGCTAACTCCATGAGAAAGAGGCTTAATTACACTCCTAATTTTCCACTCTCATGATTTAGATGATTCATACCTTGATGAACACCTGGCTTGACAATCCTAATGAATTTGTTTTAGATTATTCACATTATCTTCATATACTACTAAACAAACCTTTAAGATGATTAAAAATTGTACTATGAACCATTAGTGTCATATTTGAGGATATAAGAAGATGTTATAAAATTTTAGTAAAGTAAAGATTGTGTGGTCATCTGTGCAATGAAATCCGTTTCTAGATACTATAAATATATGTGGCTCTAGAAGAAATGAACCTAGGGGTAACAAACCAAAAAATGCCGTATTAAACTAGACTCGATTAAGAACTGGTGAAAGATAATGGGTCTTATTGCACACTTGGTTTGACACTCCTAGGGGATATACTTTATATGATTCACATTCTCTTTATAAACTATTGTAAATACCTTTAGGAAGATTAAAAATCATGCTATGAAAAAATAGTGTCATCTTTGATGATATAAGAAGGCATTCTAAAATTTCGGAAAAGTATTGATTGTGTGGTTATCTAAGAAATGAAATCTCTACCTGGATGATAAAATTGGATGTGGATCTAGAATAGATCTACCTAGGGGAAATAATCATGAAACATCGTATTGAGCTAGACTCGATCAAGATCTGGTGCATGAAAATGGGCCTTACTGCTCACTTGGTTGGACACTATCATAGGATTTACTTCATATGATTCAAATTATCTTTATAAACTACTGAACATAACCTTAGGAAGATTAAAAATTATTCAACAAAACATTGGTGTCATCGTTAAGGATATAAGAAAACATTCTAAAATTATGTACAAGTGAATATTATGAGGTCAATGCTGCATGATTATTCCTTATTTTCAATATTATTTACACTATCAGAATCTTATTCAAATTGATTTTTTCACATAAAAAATAATGTTTCCCTATGTCTACTACTATAGAGAGGTTTTTCAATATGATAAAGGAGCTTCATATAGTACACAACCATCAAAAAAATTTAAGACATCTGATTTTGTACCCCTAAGATAAATTCAGGAGAGAATTAAAGGTTTTTTTAAACTTGGGAGTAAATCAAAAGATCTAGTCTATTAGCTATAGTAATTTGAAATTCTAGGATAGTCTATGGATTCTATCTTGTTAATTTTATGTTTATGAGGACTACGTCTAAGAAAAAACTTTATTTTCCCAGCAGTCAGATAATTTCATGATGAAGTTATATGTCAATATTTCTAGTGTACAAAAAATCACCCAATTTTACAATGACATGGGCATACAAGACTCATAAAAGAAGGTCCATCCTAAGAAAAATCACTTATTCTCTTTGATGTAAAATAAGGTAACCAAAAAAATGATTCATATATGTTTCAATATTATTTTGATAATGACGAAGTGTCCAATAATGTAACAGACAGAAGCAATAATGATGATGAGGAGGAAGTTGTAGAAGTTGGTGAGTAAGTTTATAGAAATGTAGATCTTGTTACATAAAGACCCCAAAATTCATATCATCGGTACTACAATAGACGTATTTCTATCAATGTGTGAAAAACATTCCCTGATTAAGCTATAAAGAAGGCTATGATGAGTTTTGGTATACAATATCTATTTTATTTTTTCCTATTTAAACATAGTGATAAAAATAATTTATGTGAAATATGATTAATTTCATATAGAATATGATCTAGATAAACAAAGGTTTGGAGATCAGCTAGAAAATATTTATAGGGCTAATCAGGGATTGTATGATTATATGATATAGATTCCAAAGGGAAAATGGATATTGTCATATGATGAGGGGAAGAGGTACAAACACATGACCACAAACATTGTGGAGTGAATCAATAACATCTTTAAAGGGATTAAAAAGTTCCATATAACTTTCCTATTTCATGAGACATTTTATCATTTTTTCAAGTACATCATTGAAAGATGAAAAAATTATGCTGAATGGATTCAGCATGGGCTAAGGTACGGATGACACTTTCAATGAGAGATTGAAAAGAAGAGTAAGGAAGATTTCATTTATCAGGTGTTCCTTTTTAATCGAGAATACTATCAATTTTAAGTGAAAGGGTGTCAAGACCAAATCATAGGTAGTAGAATTTGAGTCATAGTGGTGTTACTGGAAGATATACATTGTCAATGTGGAAACTTCCAAGAATTTTAGTTTCCATGGTAACACACCATTGTAACATGTGAATCTGTGAACATATCATGGGAAGAGTATTTTGATCTAGTATACCAGATAGATACCATTGATAACTATTATACGTCACCATAGATTCATATTTGGGAGTTTCAACATTTCCCACTTCCCGGGAAGCATTCGATATTGATAACTGGCATCAAAATATTGCATCAATAGGGGATACTAATGTCCAGTGGTATGTAGAATGAGATGGATTAGCCTCAAGATCAAGGGAAACATTTGAGATGTTGCATATGTCATAGGGAAAGACATAACAAGAAACAAATTCCTAACATTGCTGGGTTGATTTTACAGTCTCATCCATGATGATTCATTGCCTCCAATCTAAAGTCTTCATATTATTAATTACACAGCTTTAATATAAACTCCATGATTTTATAGAATTTTGTTACATTTATAAATACTTTTATTGTAACTGCCTATTGTTTTATTAATGGAAATTACTTTCTTATATATATGTCATATAATCACATTAAATAACAATACAAGGAACTAATAAGTACTATGTGACATATAAACAAAAAAAATTCACTTCTGTATTTGAATTTGGAAAATCTGACATACACGGTTGCGATCAGTAAGTTATTTAGAGTCTAATATAACCAACTTAATTTTTAGTGAATTGAAGCATTCCCTTATGAATAGTGACATACCCTAATGAATAGTAACCTTACCTATGATAGTTTATAAATAATATTCAAGTGGGAGTATGAGATACCTATTTCTTAGAATAAGAAAGTAAATGTTTTAAAATTGTTATTTTTTGAATAAATTATAATTTTAATTAAATGTTAAATTAATTATATTTAGAAGATTATTTTTGAAAAATGGATTTCATTTTTAGATTTTACACATCAAAAATGGTTAGGGTTAATTTTCGGTATTTTTCTGAAATACCTGAATTTTTAGTTAATAGTAAAATACATTAATTTACCATATAAATACATTATAATTGAAATCCACTATTTCTGACATCATAAGTGATGTAAGTAACCAAATCTAGAACTCACCTTAATTTATTACTATTCTTGTTCATGGAATCATTACTATTTCTTGTCTTGTGGAAAAATAATAAACTAATGATTATAATTTTATGAAAACCTTCTTCTCCGCCACTATAAATACCACCCCTCATTGCCTCTTTTATTCACTCCTCTCAAGCATTGTTACTTGACTATATTCTGCCCAAATATCTCTTAAAGATCCTTCTCTACATCCAACAACACCTAGTCTCTTAAAAAATACTAAATCCTCTCCCCTTAAGAAGGCTCTCAAGGAAGATTGATTCAAGGGGAAAATTCCTTTTTTTCTTTTCTTTCTTTTTCTTTTCAAGTTATTTTGTTTTCTTTTCAATACTTACCTATCCTCTTAAAAATAGTATGGAAACTATATTAAATTACATGTACTAGAATTTTGTTATGATAGTGCAATAATTTATTATCATCTCTCATTTTCTCTTCCTTTATTTTAGTAGTAAAGACACCATCCGAGATGTGTTAATTTACCACATTCAAGGATGATGGGTTTTCAATTTATATTAATATGTTCAATTATGGTCATGAAACCATTTTAATGGTTGAAAAAGACCAGAATATATGTATTATTCCTCATCTATAGTTATGGAATCTTTTTTTACACATGGTTTTGTTTTATAAAACAAAACATGTTTATTATGGGAAAAACCGCCAATTAACCCAAAAGGTTATCACTAAAGTTTTACATAATGATTAAACTTCACTAAAAGTAACCAAATTAAATTTTCAACCATGTATCCTTTATCATGTTCAATAATAAAATATAACTTCAATTCTGGATGAACACCTTCAGCATACATGTTTATCCAAACATGAACTGATCATTAAAACCATGGAAGAAAATAAACCCGAACAATGAAATTGAACCTTTGAACCAATAAAAAAGGTATTTAATGAACTTAAAAAGTTTGTAATAAATCAATTAAATATATAATAGGTTATATAATTATTATTTAATAAACCTAATTTGTTTATTTAGTTCATTGATAACAAGTGTATAACACCATCAGATTTAAGGTAAGGGATCCTCTTCATTTCTCTTTTATTCGAGAATGTCCTCTATGCTATGCTAATATATGTGTAATACATAAAGATGGGATATGATTTTCACATCTCCAATACTTACCTCATGTTTTATAACTAATGATAAACCCCATTATCTCCCATGAATCCCTCTTATGTACACCCACTACCATGTCGATAATCTGTAAGGAATTCTACTCGAACCGCCTTTATTCCTTCAAGATGCTCTATCTTTATTTTTAACCAAATGAAGTTATATTTTTTTACATAAAACTTCTAAATTTTTTTAATATGCTCTAAAATCATGTTTCAAGATCCATTCCTCATTATCTTTTAATTATACATATGATTTTATGTAAATCCCTCCTCGATACTTCCCAATAAGTAAACTCGTTTTAAGAAAACTTCCCAAATTTTTTTCTCAATTTCAAGTGCACTCTATCCTATGTTTTAAGACACAATTTTATATATAAAATAAGTCTTTTTATTATGAAAACCTTATTTTTTCATTTCTATTTTTATTTAAAATATTGTTCCCTTTTCTATTTTAAAAGATCTATAGTATTTTCTTTAAAACCGCACAAAAATGTTTTAATGCTAAAATTTTTCAAATATATTTATTATATGTTCTCACATTTGTTTGAAATACCTTACCATGATATATTCCTATTTTACCTTATGAACATTCATGTATTTTCTAATTCATTTCTTTCAGGAACACGTTCATCATACGCCCATTGGTTATGCTTTATGTCATGATTGTGGTACCCAATTATTTCCTTTGGTAACCCTTATGATTATGTAATATTGATTATGTATGATTCAATATGTGTAAAAAATATTCATGAAATGTAATATGGGTGCACCCATATAGTTATCCAATGCATTGGGTAAATTTGAGTCTCATGAGACGTTATGTGTGACAGTCTTGGTGGTTAGCCTTGGCTTGTGCTACTATGTGCGACGGACTTGGCGGTTAGCCTTGGGTTGTTCTACTATGAGAATTGGTCTTGGTGGTTAGCCTTGACTCATACTAAATTCATGTTTCATGTTTCTTCCACATTTCTATGATTCCATGTTTAAATGATCCCATGTTTATATGTTATGATTCCATATGTTACGTGCCTTTTTATATCATCATGCAATAACTTCTATACCATGTGATAATGCTTTGTTCTTATGGTTATTCACTTACTCGGCTTTTAGATCATCCATTTGTTCATGGTATTACCAAGTTATAATATGAATATTTATGATCACAATGTAATATAGGAGCTCATTCTGGAGTTTAAATAAAAATATATTTTTATAATGTTTGATTATGTACCTAGTCTTCCAAGACACAAGACTTTATGATAATTGTCTTGTAATTTGATGTATAGTTATGACTGAAATCATGTAATGTTATATGTAAAATTCTAGGGTCACTATAGTTGGTATCATAGTATAGTCTAGTTATTTTTGGATATTAGTAATAGAGCACATTAGTAAGAACCTTAAGGATGAGATGAAGTATAAGAAAACATTCATAAATTTTTGTTAGTATATAGTAACTTGTTTATAAAGAAAATACATCCATGTCTCTATAAAAATAGGTAGATGTGGCTATAGTACAGATTTACCTAGGATTAAAAACTCTGAAAAAGAGTTTCGAGCCTGACCTGGGGTATCTTGGTACATGACAACGAGCCTTACTGCACTCTTGGTTTGACACTACCATGGGATATGCTTGGGTAAATTCATGAGCTTAGTACAAACCATTATAAAGGGAATAAAAAATCTAATAAGAATATATGTTAAGAAATAAATTGAGGGTGTGCTAGATTTAAACCAAAGGAATCATAAGTTAGGATATAATTCTCCTCCATAAGTTTATCCTTTTATGTTCAAAAGTTCTATTTTTTGTTCAATAACTAAGTATTAAAGACCTCTAATTGTATGTTATTTTTCTTAGTTGATGGTAGGAAATATAATAACACATTCCAAAAACCAATGTTATAGGAAATGTGATTATTTCCTTAATGATATTATTAATATGATAGGAACGAGTATCAAAACATCATGATAGTACTTTCTCAACTGGCTCAAGTTATGAATGATAATTTGAATCATGTAGAATGCCCTCCTCCTCCAATGAAAGTGAAAGTTGTTGTAGAATCCTTCATGCGGAAAAGGTCACCCATGTTTAGTAGATAATTTGATCCCATCATTAGAGAATAGTGGATTAAATCCATTGAAAATATATTCTTCATCCTCCAGTGCTCAGAAGAAGAGAAATTTGTACTTGCGGTCTATCATTTTGATGGGGAAGATGATCAGTGGTGGAAACTAATCAAGAATAAAAAGCACCAAGAGGAAATTGATTCCATGTATTGGGAGTAATTCAAGATGATGTTTTTCAATAAATATTTTCCTCGAACCCTTCATATCAAGGTGGAAAGAGAGTTCCTCAGTCTTAAACAGAAGGAAGATGAGTCCATTAGGGCGTACGAAGAAAACATTAGAAGTCTTGCAAGGTACGCCTCTGTCTTTTTCATGAACACCAAAAGATAGGTGGATCGCTTATTTATCAATCTAAAGAAGAGTCTATAGAAGGTGTTGTAGATTCAAGACTTTGATAGTTATGAGGATATTTTCCGTTGTCCCCTCAAGGTTGAAATGGAAACTATAGAATCTTATTGGTCTTGTGGGACCAGTGACAAGAAGTGAAAAATGGATAACAACATGGGTGGTTCAATAAAAAAATCCCATGATGGAAAGAAGCCTGAATATACTACTTGTAAAAGTTCTGGGAAGAATAATCCTAGGAATTATCTAAAGGGAACCAGGAATTTCTTCAACTGTGGAAAGATGGGGAATATGGCCAAGAACTTCTGAAGGGATATGAAAAATCCCCTTAATGTAGAAGAAGAAAGGAAGGTTCATATCAATTCTCATCTATTGGTGCAGTGTAACAACTACAAGGAGAATGGGAATTATGAAGACAATTTCCTTAAGCCATGGTTTGTCAGAGGAACTCAACAACAACCTCCAAGGAAACAAGGAAGGTATTTTAATATCACTACTATTGAGGTGGGTCTGGACAATGATGTGGTTAAAAATACACTAGTTATTCATTCAATAATAGAGAATGTACTATTTGATTCTGGTTCTACATATTCTTTTATATATTTCAAGTTTAGTAGTACTATTCAAAAACCACCTCAAAATTTAGAGGACAAGTTATCAATGAGAATAGTGAATGGATCAATTATTGCATCCATGGTTTATAATTCCTTCCCAGTTAATGTTAGTGGACTAAAACTCTTATAAAACTCATTATACTTCCTTTAGTGGTGTTATATTATATCATAGGCATGTATTGGCTATCTTTATATAAAGACACCATCAACTATTGGGAAATGGATATCAGTCTTCACATCTTGAGGCATCCTCTATTTCTTTACAAGTGTAAGGAGGAAGATGAATCTCATTTAGAATCATCATCTCAATTGTGGATATTGCTTCCTTATGAGAAATAATATATATCCCAAAATTTTGAGAAAATGGAGATAATCATTCTTGAAGACATGACCATCGTGATGGATTACACTGATGTATTCCCTGAACAGTTGTTTGGCCTCCCTCCTGATCGAGAGGTCGAGTTATCAATTGAACATATTCTTGTATCCATTCTTATATCAAAGACACCTTATAGAATATCCAATGTAGAGCTGGTAGATATGAAGAAGCAGTTGCAGGATAATCTGGACAAGGGTTTTATACGCCCGAGTGCTTCACCATGGGGTGCATCTATCCTCTTCATCAAAAAAAAAGGATGGATCAATTCACCTATGAATTGATTATCATGATCTCAATAAAATCATGATAAAGAAAATTTATCCCCTTCCTCGAATAGATGACTTGTTCTATCATCTTAGTGGGGCCTATTATTTCTCTGTGGTGGACATTTGTTTGGGATATCACAAATTAATGGTGTGGAAGGAAGATATTCCCAATACTTCTTTTCGAATCAGGTAGGGAAACTATGAGTTCATATTGATTCCCTTCAGACTCACTAACACTCCATTAATTTTCATGTATTTAATGAATATAGTCTTTAGAGAATACCTCAACAAATTTTTGGTAGTCTTTATTGATGATATTTTGATATACTCTAAGAGTAATGATGAACATTAGGAGAATTTGAATATGGTGTTAAAGACTTTATGAATGGAGAAGATGTATGAAAATTACAATAAATGTGAGCTCTAGATGGAGGAAGTATCATTCTTGCAGCATGTTATCACTAGCAAAGGGATATGTGTGTGCCCTTCCAAGACAAAGGAAATTGAAGAGTGGCCCAGGCCAACATCTGTAATGGAGATCCACAGATTTTTTGGTATAGGAGGGTATTATCAACAAGTTGTGAAGAACTTTTCATGATTTTCAAGCCCAATTACCAAGCTGAAATGGAATGGAGTAAAGTTTTTCTGGACTCAAAAATGTGAAGATTGTTTCAAGGAGTTGAAAAATAGGCTTATCACTACATCAATACTCACCCTCCCAACAATTTGAGAACTCTTTGTGGTGTATAGTGATGCTTATAAGAAGGTATTAGGCTGTTTTATGATGAAAAATGATAAAAGGATAGCATATTTCTCAAGGAAGATAAAAATCCATGATTAAAACTATTCAACGCGCGATTTGGAGTTGGCAGCTGTGATCTTTGCGTTGCAAATATGGTGGCATTATCTCTATGGGGAAAAGTGTGAGATATATACTGATCACAAGAGTCTCAAATATATATTCACACATAAAGATCTCAATATGAACCAAAAAATATAGATAGAGCTCATAAAGGATTATGATAGCTCAATACACTACCATCCTAGAGAGGCGAATAAGGTGGAAGATGATCTAAGTAGAAACGATCCTACATCTTTATCAATGGTGAGAATTTAAAAGGATCCGATCTTATTAGATTTTATGAGAATGGACATGGGAATCATTAAGGGAGGAACACCATCAATCCTTTCTCAAATGATTTCTCAACCATCCCTTATGGAGAAAATAAAGGATGCTCAAAAAAATTTGATGAACTTTAGAAAAGGGTGGAAGCCATTAAAAATGGGAAATCCTTTGAGTTCTTGATTGATAAGGATGGAGTTATAAGATTTGGGTCATGATTATGTATACCATCCAATCCAGATATAAAGAATGATATTTTAAAATGATGCACATAGCTCGACCTTATCTATTCACTTAGGGAGAAAAAAGATGTATCGAGATCTCCGAGAAAACTGTTGGTGGGAAAATATGAAATGGTATATTGATGAATATACATCAAAGTGCCTCGTATGTCAGAATGTGAAGGCTAGGAAGAAAAATTATAAGGGGGTGATTCAACCACTACCCATACCAACATGGAAGTGGGAGAGCATTACCATAGACTTTGTCACTACACTTCCAAAGACATATAAAGGAAACAATGATACATGGATGGTTGTGGATCATCTTATGAAGACATCTCATTTTATCACAATTTAAGAGGAATTCTCATTAGATAAACTTGCATAAATGTACATAAAATAATTGGTAAGGAAGTATGGTGTACCACTATCTATTATATCTGATCATGATCTGAGATTCACCTCAAAGTTTTGTAAAAGTCTCCAATATGATCTAATCACTGAATTGAAATTCAATACGGACTATCATCCTCAAACTGATATCCAATCTGAGTGAACTATTCAGACAATGGAAGATTTTATGAGAGCATGTTCTATAGACTTTAAAGGAGGATGGGTCCAATATCTCCCACTGGTTGAATTCTCCTACAACAACAGTTTCCACTTGAGAATCCAAAGTTCCCCATATCAATCCCTTTATGGGAAAAGGTGTAGAACACCAGTGTGTTGGGATGAAGTTGGTGAGAATAATATGTTAGGACCAACAATGGTCGAAGAATTGTGGAGAATGTTAAAACCATTTAGCAGCATATCAAGGCAGTCCAAAGTTGACAGAAGAGTTATGCAGACAATCTTTAAAGATACCTTGAGTTCAAAGTTGGAGACATGGTATTTCTCTGCATATCTCCATGGAATAAGGTTCTGAGGTTTGGAAAGAAAGGGAAGTTAAGTCCTAGTTACATCCGTCCGTTTGAGATTCTTAATCGTGTCGGGGATGTGGCATATCAAATAGCACTTCCACCTACCATGGCCAAAGTACAGGATGTCTTCCATGTATACCTCTTAATAAAGTACATACCAGATCCTTCACATGTACTCTCTTCAGAGGTGGAATAGTTGGAGGGTGATCTTTCTTACAAGGATCATCCAGTGAAGATTTTGGATCATAGAGATAAATTTTTACGTAACAAGACTAGTCACCTAGTTAAAGTGTCATGGTGGAACCATAAGTATGAAGAGGCAACATTGGAACTAGAGGAGGAAATGAAGGAAAAGTACATGCACTTATTTTTGGCTTAGATTGTAAAACGAAATATTGAGTGTGAAATTTCTAAAGGGGGGAAGAATGTAATGACCTAATTTTTTATCAGTGGAAATTCCTTTCTTATAAATATTTCATATAATCACATGAAATCAAAACACAAGGAACTACTAAGTACTATGTGACCTTTACACATAATTTTATCACTTTTGTGATTAAAATTTTAAAAATCTAACAGACACAGTTGCGATCAGTAAGTTATTTGTAGTCTAATATGACCAACGTAATTTTTGGTGAATAGTAACATACCCTTATGAATATTAATGTTACCCTTATGAATAGTGACATACCCTAATGAATATTAACCTTAACTATGATAGTATATAAATAAGATTCAAGTGGGAGTATGAGAAACCTATATCTTTGAATAAGAAAATAAATGTTTTAAAATTGTTATTTATCAAATAAATTATAATTTTACTTAAATATTAAATTAATAATATTTATAAAATTATTTTTTAAAAATTTATTTCATTTTTGGATTCTACATGTCGAAAAATGGTTAGGGTGAATTTTTGGGATTTTTTTGAAATACTTGAATTTTTAGTGAATAGTAAAATACATTAATTAACCGTATAAATACATTATAATTTAAATCCACTATTACTGACATCATAAGTGATGTAAGAACCCAAATCTAGAACTCACGTGAATTTATAACTATTCTTGTTCATGAAATCATCATTATTTATTTTCTTATGGAAAAATAATAAACTAATGATTATAATATTATGCAAACCCTCCTCTCTCCACTATAAATTTCAACCCTCCTTACCTATTCTCTTCACTACTCTAAAGCCTTGCTCCTTGCCTATATTCAACCGAAATCTCTCCTAAAGATCCTCCCCCACAACTAACATCCCCTAATCTCTTCAAAATACCAAATCCTCTCCGTTTAAAAAGGCTCTCAAGGAAGACTGATTCAAGAGGTAAATTCCTCTTTTCCTTTATTTTCTTTCTTTTTCTTTTCAAGTTCAATTTTTTTCTTTTATATCCTTACCTATCATCATCCAAATGTTATTAAAACTCCTATAACTTAAATTTACTAGAAGTTTTGTGATAATGGAATAATTTATTATCATCCCTCCTTTTCTCTTACTTTATTTTAGTAGTAAAGACACCAACCAAGATGTGTTAATTTACCACATTCAAGGACAATGGGTTTTCAATTTCTGTTACAGTCTTCGATTCTAGACATGAAACCATTTTCATAGTTTAACCAGACCATAATATATATATATATTATTTCTTATTTATAGTTCCGTAATCCTTTATTACACATGGTTTTGGTTTATAAAACAAAACATGTTCATTGTGGCCAAAAACTGCCAATTAACCCAAAAGGTTGTCACTAAAGTTTTACATAATGATTCAACATCACTCCAAGTAAAAAAATTAAATTTTCAAACCATGTAACCTTATGTATGATAAATAATAAAATATAACTTCAATTCTGGATGAACACCTTCACCATACATGTTTATCCAAACATGAACCGATCATTAAAAATAAGGAAGCAAATGGACTCGAACAATGAAATTGAACCTTTTAACCAATCAAAAAGTTCTTGAATAAACTTAAAAAGGTTATAATAAATCAATTAAATATAGAATAAGTTCTTTAACCTATTCCATACTTCCCTAATTATTTATATGTGATTATAGACCTTTTTATCTCCCATGAATCCCTCTTATGTACACCCACTACCATGGCGATAATCTGAAAGGAATTCTACACGAACCGCCTATATTCCTTCAGGTTGCTATATATTTATTTTTACCCAAATGAAGTTGTCTTTTCTTTTTTTTATAACTTCTAAATTATTTTTATATGATTTAACCTCATGTTTCAAGATCCATTCCTCATTCTATTTTAGGGATATACATCCTCTTAAGTAAATCCCTCCTCGATACTTCTCAATAAGTAAACTCGTTTTAAGGGAACTTCCCAAATTTTTTACCCAATTTAAAGTGCCCTCTATCCTCTGTTTTAAACCACCATTGTCTTTATAAAATCATTCTCTTTATTATGAAAACATTCTTGGTTCACTTCTGGTTTTATATAAAATATTTTTCCTTTTCCTATTTTGAAAGCTCTATAGTATTTTCCTTAAAACCAAAAAAAAATGTTTTAACTATAAAAGTTATCAAAAACATTTCTTATATGTGGTCACTTCTGTTTGACATAAATTACCATGATATATACCTATTTTAACATATGAACGTCCATTTATGTTCTAATTCCTTTATTTCATGGATACTTTCATGATATGCCCATTCGTTATGCTTTATGTCATTATTGTCGTACCCAATTATTTCCATGGGTAACCCTTATGTTTATGTAATATTGATTATGTATAATTATTTATGTGGAAAAAATATTCAT
Source organism: Viscum album (assembly GCA_963277665.1). Lineage (NCBI taxonomy): Eukaryota > Viridiplantae > Streptophyta > Magnoliopsida > Santalales > Viscaceae > Viscum > Viscum album. Next base: position 1,357,427,073 of record OY728162.1, on the reverse strand, counting down.
GAAATTTAATATGGGTGAACCCATATTGTTCTCCAATGTATTGGGTACAGTTTAGTCTCATGATACGTTATGTGCGACAGTCTTTGTAGTTAGATTTGGTTTGTGCTACTATGTGTGGTGGTTTTGGTGGTTAGTCTTGGCTTGTGCTACTATAGGAAACAGTCTTGGAGGTTATCCTTGACTCATACTGAATTCATTTTTCATGTTTCTACCACGTTTCTATGATTCCATTTTTAAAGGATCACATGTTTATATGGTGTGATTCCATATGTTTCATACCTTTTTATATCATCATGCCATGCCTTCTATCCCATGTGCTAATGATTTTTTCTTATAGTTATTCTCTTAATAGGATTTTAGCTCATGTCTTTATTCAGGTTATCAATAGTTTATCCTATGCATATGTATGATCACAATGGAAGATAGGATCTCATTATGGAGTTTAAATAAAAAATATTATTTTATAATTTTTTATTATGTACCTAGCCTTCCAAGACACTATATTTTACGATCCTTGGATTATACTCTGATGTATACTTATGCTTAAAATAATGTAATGTTATATATAAAAGTTTATGTTCAATATATTTAATATAAAATAATAAACAATTCATAAATTTATACAACCATTTACATACATCACACACAAGATAAACATGCCTAAATGTTACAACATTTCACATGATGAAACCATTTTAGTAAGTCATCCTTTGGGTTTTAAAATAAGTCATTCATATTAAAATAACTAGGAATATGGTAAGTACATGTGAGATGACATGAAAGCAAAATAAAATTATCTATAGATAAACCATAAAATAATCATGTGAGAAAATAACCATAAAAAATGCAATAATGTGAGAAATCATTCATAAATGAAAAATCACACAATTTGGTATCTCACCTATTGGTATAAATTCTAGACATGAAATAAAGACCCAATCCATAAGGTTGATCCAATTGATATAACCTATGTGTTCAGAAATATATTTTTAAAGTACAATCCCATTACAAACCAAGATCAAATTAAAGTTTACCTCTAAGATATAAAACTTTAACTAATGTATTGGATGATTATATAAGACCCCACCCATCACATAATGATAAACCATACTTACCTATACCATAAGAATATATGATCATCCATCATTCCTTCGTAGCTTAATTACCCCATGGAAAAGAAATGGGTTTCATGAAAATTTCATTGAAACGTCATTATAATCTATCAAGAGGAAGAAGGAGGATCGTATCATTTGAGCATATACCCAGTGAAAGATGAAAATCATAAAAGGTTGTTAACATAGATGATAAATACTTTTCTAAAATCATTAAAAATATTCTTTGAGAAATATGAGGAAATGTACATTTCTTTTAGTAATAAAAATTTCATAAAACAATAGGAATAAACATGTTATATCCTATATTATACAAGTCATGACATTATGCTCACCATAAGGCTATATTTATATTTTTACACTTACTTAAGATATATTTCATTTTTATATATAGATATGGATGATACAACTATACTCACTGGGTAGTATAGGCATGTTTCACGTGAGGTGCTAGAGGATCGTGGGGTTTTATGGATTAGGGTGTGTAGAGCACACCATTATCATCAGATTTAACCTCTAGATGCTATTATACCATACTTACACCATGATGAATTCCATGGTGTAGATGTATCTAATTATACATTAATTTTCTATCACCTTCTTACTACCCTTTCTAAGATTTGGAGACTTGAGACTCATACATTCAACTTTCCCAAGGGAGGGATTACCATCACCTTTGAGGATGAGATGGTTATTCTTGGTCTTCCTATCTAAAGTGTTGCAGTTATAGGACCTACCCATGGAGACTGGCCTGATCCTATACAAATATTTGTCTGGACTAGACATTATGGGATATGATATTATCACTGATGGAAGTTCTCAGTCTATGAGAAGGCTGGACTTGCACTTCACACATTTACCCATTGATGTTGATGATAAGACTTTCATGCGTCATGCCTGTGTATATATCTTGTGACTCATTAGAGGGACATTGTGTGCTTATCACTCAAGTATGCATGTCAATGTGACGTATTTGGGGCTAATAGAGGAATTTTATCAGGTTGGAAGACACAACTAGGATTTTACATGCTTATAATACACATACATGGCATTATTGATGGCATGAAGATCAAATCACAGTGATCTGGGGGATGTGTCTTCCTCATTTAGATGTGGTAATGGGAGCACATCCCTCCCATAGCCCCTATTTTTTATGGTATGGAGATTCATATGGATATGTTGCATGATGCTTCGCATGAACACTGGTATAATAACTTATCTTTATCATTGTTGATACTAATATGAGTTATTATAATCTTTTGCTTATTATTTATCACTATCAACATTGTATATTACATGTGGATTCAGACACACTACTTAACAAGGACTTAAAGAGACAATTTGGGTGCATACTGTATTATATTTGATAGTCTACAAACCACTGATGTTAGTATAAACATTCTTTTATTGACTAAATAATTTCATAATATTATCATTTTTGGAAATTTGTAATAGAATATTTTAACAATTGTCACATGTCATTTCAGATTTCCTATTTACCATACTATGCTCTATTAGACTATATTCCCACATACTGCACTGATGTTCTTCACGATTCCACATATATAGTGCAACTCATTCACTTTCATATTGTTGAGTGGAACCATCCTGACATATTCATGTAACAATTTTGGATTTTTCCATCATATTCTAGTTTCACCAAAATAGTCAGCAATTATTTATTCCATGAAGTTGATGAGGATGCAGGATATCGATTAACACCGATTACATGATGAGTGTCTCAACATCTAGGGTAGACATTCATAGTTTCATATCGATGGCATGTGTACAATGTGATTCCATCTATCACAACAAGTAAAGTATGACCCATGGTATAGAATAATGTTTATATTGTATCTTACTCCACATGTTAGAGGGATTTAAGATATAATAAGTTAGTAACTTTACATTTGTTTTTTAATTGTACTTTTTTAAAATTCATTTTGAATCTCTTTAATTCATATTCGACTATAGAATATTATCTACATGTCTGATGTGGATGAGGGTGAGGTTTTTACCCAGGAAGGGCACTATGCTGTAACATAGGAGATGATGTCAGTGTATTGTGTTCTACATGATAGTGTCTTTGATCATCCGCCTCAAGGATATGATGTTTTTTCCTAGGTAGAGGTGGATCCTAATAAAGAACCTCCTCTAGAAGTTACTAATTTTGTGGAGGCTTGATGGTGATGGCATAGACCACATCATTCTACACATGAAGGCTCACTTATTCCCCAAGAAGAGGTTGCACATCTATTAGTCTAGACTCATCTGATTACAGATTTGCATCACGAGTCATGAGATCAATTTGTGTTTTTGGTATAACAATAGTTTTTTCAAAGAAGATTTGATCTAAACTCGTATCAGGTGTCATTTTCCAGGCCTCCACCTTTCATGAACAAGCCTTCACATTCCTCATAGTTCCACTGGTACATGATGGCAGGTCCTTCCACTTATGCAGTTGGAGAAGGATTAGGTGCACATGATGACATTCAGATGCCACCTCCCCCTGATGAGTCACAATCATAGCATCAGACATTTGAGGTTCCAACACCCAAGGAAGAGCCATATCCAACACATCATACTCTACCCCAGCATAGAGGTTTGTGATTTCGATTCGGGCATCCCTTTTTCACGCCATCATGTGGGATGAGACCTCATCATAGAAAGTGATTATCCTCATTCATTTATATGTTTTCTATTGACTTAATGGATTTCAAAAAAAATTATTATATCCTCTATATTATTATATTTATATTAAATTTATGAAATTATTTTTACACTCAACCATTTTTTATACGTTTATTTAGTGTTTTAATTTTTATTTATATTTTACATATAGTTTAAATTTTATAAGATCTCAAAGTTGACTACTTGAGATATATGAAAACTTATTAAATCTTAAGTAGGTAAATTTAAAAGTTTGTAATATATAAACTATAAAAAACATCAAATTAAAAATTAAAATATAGCCTAAATATTTAAAAAAAATTGAAAATAAAAATAATTTCATCAATATAATAAATAAAAATTAATTTACATGACACAAACATTATTGATTAAAAACATAAATTTTACACATTAAAAAATATTTTCACATAAATTGTAGTAAAATTTAAATATAAATTACATTTAAAACATTGACTAAAAATATAAAAAATAATTTAAAATAAAAGTAATGTCAAAAAAATTATAAATACAAATGTAATGTTTTACAAAAACAATATATTTTTCCATTAAAATTACATTTCATTAATTGTTTTTATGAAATGTTGGTTATTTAAATACTACACATATTCCCTTTAACATCACCTAAAAAGGATTTTAATAGTGCTAAAAAGCTTTGTTAATCACAGTACTGATAAAGGGGGTCCCCTTTATTAGTGCTAGAAATAACGCTGATAAAAATCTAGTTTGCTACAATGTGCTATTAATATAGCAACACACCCAAGAAAAACATGTGATTTCAAACAATGATATATAAATTTGATTGAAATCATGAATATTAAATCTCCTCTCATGGTATATACACAAAAGAACACTGCTATATAAATTTCCAACAATGTTTTATATAATTACATTTACAATTATCCAAAAACATTTAAAAACATTGATGTTTCATCTTTTAATGCCTATAAACCCCAATAAAAAATGTCCTCCCATGGTATCAGTTGCAAAAATAATAACCTCAACCCATGAAAAAGATTCCTCCTATATAAGAAAACAAATATTATGGTTTTAATACTATAAATAAATAAATAAAACATTAATATGAAAGAATACATTAATAAAATAAAAATTTAAAATAAAAAAGACACATTTTGAGTTATACTAGTCATAATGTGCATAGTATTGAGGTGGCGTTGATTCCTACACATCAAAAATGAGTTATGAATAATTTTCCTAAAATATCAAAACAATTTGAATGGGTTTTATTGGTTTTGAGTTTGTCACTTTTTCTTTTACTAAAATTAATGTCAATTTTAAATAATGACACATATGGAGTCATATCTATCACACCATGCATCTGATAGAGGTGTGGATAATTTCAACCTATCACAAATTACTGATGGATAATTATCCTAAAGTATCAAAAAAATATGAATTCATTTTCTTAGTTTTCACTCTACTAGTTTGCTTTTTTACTAAAATGTCATTTCAAACTTGAAACACGCATTTTGAGTCATACTGGTCACACCGATACATGTAAAAAATGACTTATGAATATTTTTGCTAAATTATTAAGACAATTGGAGCGTGTTTGATTAGTTTTCAATGAGTGGCATGTTTTGAATTAAAATGTCGATTTTAAACAGATAATAGATACTTTTAGTCATACCGGTCACACAGTGTATCAGATTGAGGTGGGGTAGATTACTACATGTCAAAAATTACTAATGGATCGTTTTCCTAAATAATCAAAAAAAATAGATTGCATTTTCTCAGTTATTAGTATGTCACTTGTTCTTTTTTACTTAAATTAATGTCAATTTTAAATAAAAAGACACACTTGGAGTCATACCGGTCACATTGTGCGTCGAATTGAGGTGTGTTTGACTCCAACACATCACAAAGAACTCATGTATCATTTTATTAAATTATCAAAACAATATTAATGAATTTTTTTGGTTTTCAGTATGTCAATTTTCTTTTTACTAAATTAATGTCAATTTTAAATAAAAAAACACGTTTAGTCATATCAGTCACATCATGTGTCAGATTGAGGTTTGGTTAATTTTTACACGTTAAAAATGACTGATGGATTGTTTTCCTAAATTATAAAAACAAAACAAATATGTTTTCGTAGTTTTCAATATGTCAAATATTCTTTTTACTGGAATTAATGTCAATTTTAAATAAAAATACACACTTAGAGTCATAACGGTCAAACTGTTCATTGGATTGAGGTATATTTGAATCCTACAAATCAAAAATTACTCATAAATCATTTTTATAAAGTATAAAAACAATTGTAATGCATTTTCTCAGTTTTCAATACGTCACATGTTCTTTTTAATAAAATTAATGTCAATTTTAAATAAAAGGAGACACTTTGAGTGATATCAGGTGCGTTATGCATCATATTGAGGTGAAGTCGATTCCTACACATAAAAAATGGCATATATATAATTTTCATAAAGTATTAAAACAATATGATTGTGTTTTCTTGGTTTTAATTATTTCAGTTGTGTTTTTTTACTAATATGTCATTTCAAACTAAAAACACGCATTTCCAGTCATACCGGTTGCACCATGTGTCAGTTTGATGTGATATTACTTCATACACATCAAATAAAACTTATGAATCACTTTCCTAAATTATCAAGACAATCAGATTGAATTTACTTTGTTTTCAGTGAGTGACACATTTTGAACTAAAATACTAATTTGAAACAGATAATTGAAACTTTTAGTCATACCGATCACACCGTGCATTGGATTGAGGTGTGGTAGATTCCTACATACCAAAATTTACTCAAGGATAATTTTCCTAAAGTATCAAAACAATATAAATTTTTTTACTCTATTTTCAGTATTCCACTTGTTCTTTTTACTAAAATTACTGTTAATTTTAAATAAATAAAAACACTTTGAGTCTGTTGACACTACTTAAAAAGATTAAAAGAGTAAAAATAAAACATCAAAAAATGCTCCCAAACTCTACGAGATGTAGTAACATCCAGTAGCTTCGCGAGTGAGCTACGCAGCCGAGCTTCGCGAGAGAGCTACACGGCCGAGCTTCGCGACCCAACTACACTGCTAAGCTACACGTGAGAAGATTTTTTATGCCCCTATGTGGATCACCTGTGTAGTGGATATACATGGAATACTTGTGTAGGAAATGTTTCTTCGGTCAGGCCCCATCTGTGCCTATAAATAGGACCCTTGAGCTCCCCATTTTTGGACTGAAAAAAAAGTGAAAGACTCTCAGAAGCTCCCATTGCATATCTCTTTCCCCTAGATCTCTAAAATTGTCTCAGGTAGTTCTCTAAACTAAAAAAGAAGGGATAATTAAATGGGATAGGCATGTTTTGAAGTTCATCACATTCTTCAGTCCTCATCCATACCTACATGGTATATTTGCACGCTATACTTGCGCAGCACACCTGCGCACCATACCTGTGCGATAGGGCAAGGCGGGGTACCTACGCGGCATGCTTGCGCAAGGTACCTACACGACCAGTTAAAACACCCTTCTTTAAAGACTTTAATGGCAGGGTATCTCTTTCCTTGGTTCCCTTATTCAAAAGGGGATAAGTTGAAACCTCCACCAAAACCTCCTAACTTCTCAAAACATTAGTTAAGGCACATCAGCGTGTCTCCAATTTGGATTGTTATTACCATAGTCAGAAGTTTCCCACATTCATTTCACAATGGGGTTAAGATTCATGGGATGTTTGTGGGTTTATATATCTATAGTCACATGGACTTTTCTCCCTTAAATAGTGTTGGGAAGTTCTCATTTTGGAGGATGGTTGGTTACCAGCTTCTCCTTTTTCAAAGAGGTGACCCAGGACTGCAGTTCTCTGGTAGGGAAGGTAAATTTCGCACTTGTAATTCCATGAAAGTATAAGAGAAGTCTCCCTACCCTAAGAGAACCAATTTCAGGGAATCCATACTGGTATAATCCCCTCACCTTCACCCCTTCTTCCATACATTGGACCCTTGTCCAATGTAAATAGAATAGAGGGAAGGCTCGTCGCCTCGCCCTCTTCCACGGTCGATGCGCCCTCTTCCATCAGCAGAAGAGGAAAAGTATGAAGTTTCACTATCAAATATTTCACATCCTCTTGTTTCTCACACCGAGCATGACTCACGTGGGATTAGAGATGTGTTATTATTACAACATATGCACAAACACTCATATGAATGAACTATGAGAACTCTGATTCCTGTTCAATCCAGGATGTGTAGGAAGCCCTTTAAGGCCCGATCTCACTAGATATTCTCCTCAGGAATCCAACCTTAATTCCCCCAATTTGGGCATCCTCCTTAGGAAATAAGCCCCAAATTCAATCCTAAAATCATCAAGGAATCCTTTTTCAGGAAGTAAGCCCAAAATAATCTATCTCAGAGGACTATACTCTCCTATGAGACAAATCGAACTATGTTGGCTTTGATTCCCATCCATATGGGATATGTAGGAAGCCTCCTTGACGTTCAAATCCAACACTTCAGATCAACCATGTTCTCTTTGGGCCATATTCCCAATAGGGGTTGATCCTATTTAGAAACCCATATCCTTTCCAAGTTCTTTGGGATGCTTCAGCATAAGTCCCACACTAAGTTTCAACAAAGAACCTTCCACATAGAGGTCCTTATCACATGACATTAAAAGGTATGACGTGTCCTATTAAGCGGAACTGAACTACGAGGGTTTTGATTCCTTTCACAAGGATACGTAGGTAGCTCATTTTTTGAGTACATTCCCAAGATTAAAACAAACCTTCCTCTCCCCGGATGACAATAAATTCCAGAGTGCCCCACTGAGTGGCTTGAAATCCAGTTTCATCATAGCGATGATTAAAATAATCTCTAATCGGTATATTAGAGGATAACATTGATGGAAAACCTTGAATACATACAAATGTTTCCATAGATAAAGAACCTTGAATGTGTGCTGATGATTCTAATTTTTACACATGTTAAATAAGTGATTGTAAATTCCAAGGGATACTTATGATATACTTGGTGAATTAATAAGGATTGATGAAAAAATATTAAATTTTGAAAAGAGAGTCCCAGAGTAGACAATAATTCCCCCCAAAAGGGTCTGATGAGTCTAACCTCCCATCCTCTCGACCAATGCACGTTCTTAAGTATTGTAAAGTTCAAAATTAATGAACTCCTGGCTTTGGAAAGTAGGTCCTCTTTGGATAAAGAACTATTGTAAGTTTCTGGTTCCATCAAAAAATCCAACGGAAACTACATGAAAACAATGATTCTTAAATCTAGAACACATGTTTCAAGGAACTATGAAAAAAAATGGTGAACCCAACGTAAATCCTTAACCAAGTTAATATTGTTACCCACATGTTAGGTCCCTATCAATTGATAAAGGAAGGCCAGACAGAGGAATTAATCATGCATGTATCCATTTGACAAACTGTTACTTTAACAGAACTTGTTGTTGTTCTCAGTTTTCCACAGAATTCCCTTCAATCCAAAGAATGGATTTCTCCAAGACAACATATGTGAACTTCCTGGTTGATGCTCAAGCTGGATCACCATCCACGGGAAGAACATTATCACAAACCCATCATCTTCAATGTTGGGTCTCTAATGTGATGATAAAGGAATATCACTAGAATGGTACAATTTCAACTTTGGAGGATGCTTGATAGGCCCTCCAGGTCAATAATAATCATCAATCATCTCAACAATAACAACCAATGATTAAGATGAAAATGGTGCCAGCCACCGCCTCCACCCGTTTCGGGTATTTATCCCTGGAATTCAACAATCAATCCCTCCCATACTATAGGGAGGTGGATCAAGAGGTCACTGAAGGCCTCAATTCAAAAATACATGAGTCCTTCCTGGGGACTCCCACCAGCAATCGCCGCTAGAATCATGCTGTAATGTATCCCCAACATGATGGCGGTGTTGCCTTTGGATGTTTGGCCCAGGTCTCTCAGACCCAGGAAAGCAAGAAAAACCGCCAGGGATAACTTCCGGTTACCATGAAGCATTTTATCACCTCTACCTCCCCCAGAGAAGTCCATCGATCAAACCTGATAGAAAACAACGAGCGGAAACATACACCTATTTGTACTAACTTTGTTTCTCAGTAGTCTCTTCTGACAGAAACCTGCCAATCCAACCAGATAGACCCGGTGGAGTACCTTGAATAGGCACATACACTTGTTTCCAAGTTATCATCAAGTCAAGAGGATCGTCTGACTGAATTTAAAGAGACCCGCCAATCGAATATGGTGGAAACTGGTAAACAGAAACATACATCTGTTTACAATAAATAATTCTGTCAATTGTCTCATCTGCTAGTATTAAAGGAAAATTGTCAACCATACTTGATGGAGAATATCCAGCAGGCACATACACCTGTCAATGTTTATCAAGCCTGCCACAGTCTCGTTTGGTAGCACTCAGAGAGGTCAGTCAGAAAGCTCCGATGAAAAATTTGGGGCAAACCCAACTCTCTACCCCTATGCATGAGTACTGTCAATATCAATTGATAGGAAAAGGGGGACAGAAGTAGGAACATACACCTACTCCAGATGCGGAATGTACATATATTCCTATTCTGGCTACTAAAGTCACTAAACACATCTTTTTAATGGTGAAAGGGCATACTCATATCCCTGCCCATATCCTGGAAGCATGTAAGGATATTTTAACAACTACTTCAGTAGTATCAATGGAACATGCACATAAATATGTCCCCACAAATGGGATGATGCATTGGCATGCCATCCCAGAGTAGATACATACCTATGTATCAGTCCAGGAGGGTCATGGGGTGTACTCTCCCATATCATATGGACAACAAGATTAGGAACATAATCCCTTTACAATTTGAGGTAACTGGTTTGTTCCAATAACTAATCCAAGGCAGGCACATATACCTGCCCATGATAACCACTTTTCCCAGCAGGTGGCCCCGACTAAGTATAAGAGAACATACAAGAATAAATCTCACCAAATATCATTGGAAAATCAAGAGTCGAGCTGTAATTTATCTCCTCTTAATGCTGGTGTTCTTGAAGACCTCATACATTTATCTATTTCTGTTCTAGATCCTATCCTCTCATTACCAAATTTTGGGAGTGGTAGTTGTAATTAAGAAGTTTCACACCGGACACTTCATCATGAAGTCTTTCTAAATGAAAATTTGGTCAATCCAGAGTTTTTATCTTTGGATGAGAGCCACGGAAACCCTCTGTGTGGCCAGAAGACCAAGAAGCAAGAAGATTTATCCCTTACTGTAATTCATCATGGTGATCCTTCCCATGATGTCATTCTTTGTGAAAGTCCTCTCTGCAGTAGTATTTCATATTTTCAAAACAATTCTATAATTGAAAATTTAGCAATAATAAATCTTTCCTATCTCAAGGAACTTGCAAACACCAGTTCAGTCATGTATGATGCCTTATCATTGATAGGTGAAACACTTTCTCAGTCAGAAGACATCTTAAGGGAACGGTCATTCTCTGAACCTTCCTTGGGTCATTTATCCTCAAATGTTGAGCATCCACTTTGGTTAGACCAAGTAGAGAAACCTATAGTAGAATATGATAAAGACGTGTTGAACATGGGGAAACAATTATCTAAAGGAGAAATAACAGTCACGTTTTGGCCTTCAGCAAATTCTCAGTTTGATATTCCAGAATTGATGACAGAATATTGCATTCGTGACATTCGTCTCAACTTATCAAAAACTCTTCGTCATTTGAAAACTAAAGTATTACCATATGATGAATATCAAAATCATATAAAGGTAATAGAAGGGTTACAGCACCAAATTTACTTGGAATCTCTTTTAGTTTCCCAACATCCAAGGGTTATAAAACAACAGAGAACCCTTTGCGTGCATGTCTCAATGCTATGAAGAGGTTACGCCAATTAATCTCTGATTCCCCATCTAATGTTCGCATCAAAGATGGGGTTAATATGGAGAATTTCATTTCACTGCACTCCAAAATCAGAAAAGTCTTCCCAATGTGGTCTCATGAAATGTTATTTCCCATGGCTGGCCACAGTCAATAGGTTTTGTGTGTAATCAAATGTACGCTCAAGAACAGGCCTCAACAAGTTCTCATTAGAATCAGGCCCAAAGAAAAGAAATTATTGAACTACTTCAACATCAAGACTCTAATAATCTTGATAAGGCATCCTGTTTAGAGGATGTCAGGAATCAGAGGATACAAATGTCTGAAATAGCATAATAATCTTCTGAAACAGGTGATTTAGGTAATTCTCGGATGATTCACCCAGCTAATGTCTAAACCAAAATCTGAAAAATAAGAAGAGTAGTTGCACGAATTTCAGATGTAGTAGTTCAAGAATCACCCCGGCTTTCCAGGATGGGGGATCATTTAATGCAACCATAAAATTCATTAAACAATGTTCAAATATTTGAAGAAGAAGAATAGTATCAGCCTTATCCTACAAGGTTGGGGGCTATTTTTTATATTCAATCCCCTCCTCAACTGAAGTAAGTTTTCTCCTGATTAGGGAAGAAGCCACAAGGAAAGTGTACAACTAAACTGTCCAATGATTCCCTTCATGTTACTGTCTGCCAAACAGTTCCAAGGAATTCTTCATATAGGAGAACTATGTTTCGTGAAAGAAAAAAAGGGTGATGATCTACCAGAAACACTGATAGAATGCCATTAATGTGTTATGAATTAGTGAATGTTATCAATACCATTTCAGAAGATCCTCTAGAAAATAATTCTAGTTCAGGGGAATCAGAAGATGAAGTTCTTGTCCACAATTCGGTACATGTCGAGGAAAATGAAGAAGGGGTGCGTACCTGAAATCAAAGGCTTACCCAAAATCTAGGTATGCCTTCAAATAACCAACTACCCCATCTCCGAACGGCATCCAACAAGGGGAAAGGAAAAAAGTCAAATTGCATCTCACTTTTCCGATGGATAAGGTCAATATCTTTCACTTGAAGAGAGAATTGAACTGCATGAAGAGGAAATGAAGGAGTTGAAAAGACTCAACATAGAGTTACTTTGAAATATCATTTCTGTTAGACAGTATCCCCAGGAAAGTCCTCAACTTGAAAATCCTATAATATCTCATCATCAAAGGGAATTTTTAGTAACTATAGAGGTCGATAATGAATTCCCTCTGTTGGTTACACAATCAAGATAGGATCATGTACATCCTGATAGACCTATTTATGTGGGTTATATAAGAAAGATATCAGCACCACCATCAGTGGTATTACCGGTTAGTGCACCATCTCAAGTCTCAGTTGCAAAACCTACACAAAATCCAACTCATCTAGATATTCCCCAAATGCTTATGAACACAATTGAGGCATTAATGACTTGATTGGAAGCTATGGAGGAACAACGTGAACCAGTTCAACCAAAAAAGAGAGCTTACCCTAAATGGGTGGATTCAATTCCTCCCCCATAAAATTTTGAGAATACCACATTCCCAATTTTTAATGGTTCGGGATATCCGGAACAAAACATAACACATTTTATTTCTTATTGTGATCCTATGATGGTAACTCCTCAACAACAAGAAGCAGTTAAGCTTAAGTGTTTTGTGCAGTCATTACAAGGACCTCCTTTTGTCTGGTATTCAAGTTTTCAATCTCAATCAATTACTGGGTGGGAATATCTCCATTAGAAATTCATTCTTCAATTTAGCCCAAAATTACTAAAGACGATAGTTTTTTATATTACCAATTGTAAACAAATGGAAAATGAAAGTGTTTAGGATTCCATTACTCACTGGAAGGGATTAATATATTACTTAGGTTTATCACTCCCTCAAGAAGAGTTACTTCCAATCTATTTGGAAAATCTTCATGATGAATTACACACACCATTGATCCCTGTGAATTATAATGTATGGTTTCGAGACCTTACTTAAATAGCTCAAAAGATAGAAGACTCTATTATAGAGACTAGGTCTAAAACTTGTGTAATTCCATCAATTCCAAGAAGGAGAATAGAAAAGGTAAAAGATTCTATAATTACACTAAAGCAGGCACTTATACCTACTTCTACCTCAAGACCTTCATCATACTGAAGGGATCCACTTCCTAAGCATTAGAAGCAATTGAAAAATCGTCAAGTTGATCAAATAGATAAAAGGTGGAAACATCTTGAGGAATTAAAGAATAAAATATATTCTTTCAGGAATGAGAAAGTTTCTGGCTACTTCATCTCATCCTTAGAAAACAATTTGGTTCAGTTGTCAAGGCCGAAGAAGCCAAATAAAGATGGAGATAATTATCATCCGAATTATTGTCCCTTTCATCAGATGTTCGAACACCCCATTCAGGAGTGATTTGTTTTCAAAGACTTTTTACAAAAGATAGTAGACTCTGGATAAGTGAAATTTAAAAGATCATCATCTCAAGTAGCATGTGTTACTGCCACCAATCAAGAGGAATAGGGGGAATGGAAAGAAGTTAAAAGTAAAAATGTACAAAAATATGATGATTGGATGATCAGGAAAAAGATCAACCAAACTCATGATATTTTAAAAACATAGTTGAAACAACCAACTGTGTCTTCTACCACTCCTGCCATAGAAAAACCATATTCCTCAAAGGTTTGTTCCTAAAATAAACAAGGTGGTCATAAGGATAAAGAGCATTTAGAAGAAGACGATCTCGCATCAAGGTCAAATTTTTCCTTAACCCTGACATATTTATTCCATCTGTTTCAAAATCACGGGAAACACCCCACAAAATGGTACAAACAGAAGTAATTTTTCGGGCAGAATATTTATCAGACGGAGAATTGATCTTTGGTTCCATTAATGTTATCCATTTAACAGATCCTTATACCAATGGTGGTTCTAATTGTATTGAGCTAGAATTACTTGTGCCTAATTGGGGGACTAGAGGAGGAGTCCAAGGTCAAGGATACAAGGGAAGACATGGGAATTCCAAAAACCATCATTTTAACTCTACCCCTACTCAAACCATATATGCGGAAGAAACTCATGGAAGATACCATTTGTGAACTCAACAAGAACAAGGAGTTTCATCCATGAAAAACAAGTCTAGTTCTGGCACAATTATTTTGTGGGACTGATTAGAAGCTACAACATCTTATTCTCAGTAGATGAATAGACTTATTTAGTCTAATTTACCAAATTCAGTGGTATTTCCCACTTCTGTTTCAACACAAAATACATCTATAACATAAGCATCAACTTCCAAAGAACCTGGAAAACCACATCTACATGCTAGGAAACCCATACCTTTGGATCAAAAGTATGATGTTTTGAAACAATTGTCCCAAGTAACAACCAAGTTATCAATTTTGGATTTTTTTTATATATAAAAATATCATTGAGCACTCATTGAGGCCTTGTTATGTCCTCGAGAATTTGAAACTGAAGTGGCTGCTACTGAGGTTTACCATATAAAGAATTATTCTGCATAATGTCAAGCATTCATATTTTTTATAGATGAAGATGAAGACCATGTGGTGCATGGACACATAAGACCTTTGTATCAATCTGGCAAGGTCAATGACATGGATATACAATGAGTCTTCATTAATAATGGATCTGGGGGTAACCTCATTACATTTCATACACTTCATCGATTGCGACTAACTGAATCTAACTTATATCTTTTTACTTTAATGTTGTAAGGATATGATAATAATAAACAAGAACCCCTAGGTGAAATTACACTCAGAACTCAGTTTGGAGATCTTGTGTCTAATTCAGATTTCATGGTTGTTCGTCAGGACACAGCCTTCAATATTCTGCTTGGAAGGCCTTGGTTGCATCAACATGCATCCATAATTTCATCATACCACCAATGTCTGAAATACTATTTCAATGGTTAAATCAGAACATTGTATGGTGTCAAGGATCCATTCAAAACATGTGAATCTCAATATATTGAGGCAGAGTTTTATCACACAAAAGGAATGAAGTTCATGAGCAAGGAGATAACCAGAGTTAATGCTCCAAATGGACTGGAAAAGATTCCTGTAAATACATTCATGCATTTGAGTATAGATTATCTTCTACCCATCAACCAAGTTGAAAGGGTAAAGAAAAATCCATTCACTCATCTAATAATTCCCACAATGTCAATTACGGAAATTGAGCCTGATAACATGAGAGAAATTATTGATGTACCAAGCAATGATGGAAGCTTGAATGGAGATGTTTTTATTTCATCTGATGAAATACAATGAGCCTCTACTTTTTTAATCAGAATAGAATAAATTGTTGAAATATTAGAGGAAGACAAATATGTCTATTCTCAATCCATCAATCCCTTTTTACCTTAGGAAGACCCTTCGTCGTCAGTAGGGTCAGATATGGTGGCTTCTTCTTCGAGATGTTCAAATACTGATTCCTCCCCTAACTTTGGGAGCTTTGACTTTTAATATACCATGAAAATTGAAATAGATTAAGTGGAACATACTTAAGAAGAAGATGAAGATCTCAGGGATGCTCCTCCATTATTTGAACAAGGTGTTTCTACCACTGTGGATGAACTCAGAGAAATAAATCTGGGTACAGGAGAATATCCACTCCCCACCTTAATTAGTGCAGCCATGAACTCTGAGGAAAAATATGTGTATACTTACTTTCTAAATAAAAATCGAGATATATTGTTCTTGTAATTATATGAAAAGTCCAGGTCTTAATCCTGATATATCCACCCATCATTTGGGTTTGCCAGAAGAACATCGTGGGTTCAAGCAAGCAGCAAAGAGAACACACCCAACTCATGCCTCTAAAATTGAAGTTGAAGTTGATAAGATTATAAAGGCTAACTTTTTTAGGGAAGTTTAGTATCCCAAATGGTTGGCCAATATTGTCCTAGTGAAAAAGAAGAATATGAAAATTAGAGTTTGTATTGATTTCAGAGATCTTAACTGGCATTGTCCTAAAGAATATTTTCCAGTCTCGATTACAGAACTTCTAATTGTTGAAATGATTGGATATGAAGCACTTTCATTAATGGATGGATATTCTGGGTATAATCAAATTCGAATGGCCCCAAAGGATGAAGAATCTACAGCCTTTATAGCTCCTCAAGGATTGTTTTGCTATCGGGTAATGCCCTTTGGCTTAAAGAATGTAGGTGCGGCATACCAACGTTCCATGAACTATATCTTAAAACCATTCTTAGGGAAATTTGTTCAATGTTATGTGGATGATTTTTTAGTCAAATTCAAACAATTTTCCAATCACTTGGCTGATTTAGAAACCACATTTCGCAAACTTTGACAACATAATTTGAAGATGAGCCCCTTAAAATGTGCTTTCAGGGTAACTTCAGGAAAATTCCATGGCTTCATTGTAAGCCATTATGGTATTGAAGATGATCTTGAGAAAAAAAAATCAATCCTTCGTATGTCACCTCCTCAAAATTTGAAATTATTGAGAGGACTTCAAGGACATTTGGCCTATATTCGGTGCTTTATCACCAATTAGGAAAGAAAATGTTTACAATTCACTAGATTAATAGAGAAGGGAGTAACTTATCAATAGAATGAGGATTGCCAAGAAGAATTTGATATACTTAAGAGATATCTCTTCATTCCACCAGTATTGATTCCACCTGTTGAAGGAAGACCACTCATTCTTTACGTGACAGCTTTAGAGCGATCACTAGGTGTCTTCCTCACCCAAAAGAATGATGTTGGAAATGAAAACAACCATTATTACCTTAGTCGCACTATGCTTGATGCGGAAACTTGGTATTCAAGTATTGAGAAGTTCTGCCTGGAATTAATCTTGGTTGTTCAGCAATTGATACATTACCTGCAACATCATGAGGTCTAATTGGTATCTCGTAATAACCCGCTCAAATTTATCCTCAGTTGTTTTATGCTTACAGGAAATCAGGCATGGTGGGTAGTTATTTTTCAACAGTTTGATATCTAGTTTGTGCCTCAAAAGGCAATAATGGTCCATGTTTTGGCTGATTTCCTTGTAGAGCATCCATCCACGGAAGATACATCATTTAATACTGAACTTCCTGATGAAGATGTCTTCCCTATTCATGATAATTCCCAAACATGGGAAATGTATTTTGATGGTACTTCTATAAGCCCAACAGGGAAGAGATTGGAAAATCCTAAATTCAACAAGGTTGGATTAGGAATAATCCTTATTTCCCCAAAAAAGTCATTATTTCCTAATTCCTTCTTATTATCAGAAGGTGGTTCCAACAATGAAGCAGAATATCAAGCTCTCATCATAGGTTTTGAATTATCTCTTCAGGTACAAATGGATCATTTAAAAGTAAAATGTAATTCAGAACTGGTAATCAAACAAATCAATGGGGAATAATATATCAGAAAAGAAGAGTTAATGACTTTGTGTGATTATGTCAGAGAATTAATGGCTGAATTTACCTCAGATATGACATTCTCCTATGTCCTGCGATCACAAAACGCCCAATTAGATGCACTGGCTAATGCAGCTACATCCTTGGTAGATACAAATTAGGATGAGACAGTTATCGATATAACCCATCACTGCGTGGTTTCAACTTTTGTTCAAACCATAAGGGAGTAAATTAATGAAATTTTCCCTATTTCTGAACCATATGGTCATACCACGGGTTGGAGAACATCCATCATGGAATATCTTCAAAATGGGATACTTCCACCAAATAGGACTGAGAAAGAGAAGATCTAGCTATGAGCGACTAATTTTACTCTTTATGATGGTTCAAACCACCTATAGATCCTTTACAAGAAAGGCTTTGATTTAATTCTCTTCATATGTATTGAGGGAGAAGAGACCGTTGCTATCATGAAAGAAGTCCATTCAGGAGCTTGTGGTGCCCACAAATCTGAGCACAGACTCTTTGATCAGATCTGAAGGATTGGATACTTTTGGCCTTCAATGACACAGGATTGTATAGACTTCACAAAAAAAATCATCCTTTTCAGGTACATGACAACTTCATTCATCAACCCCCATAGTTTCTACATACAGCTAAATAATCTTGGCAATTTTCCACATGGGGAATAGATGTCGTAGGGCCTTATCCTCCAGCCACATCTAATCAATTCAAGTATATTCTCACTGATACTAATTTATTCTCTAAATGGGCTGAGGCAATACCTCTCAAGAAATTCGGAGCCAAAATCATTGTTAGTATTTTTAAAACTAATATCATTACTATATTTGGTGTCCCTCATACTATTTTGATGGAAAATGGCACCAATTTTTGTTCTGCTGAAGTAAAAAAGTTATATTAGGAATATAATATCAAATCCAACCATTCATCTCGCTATCACGCGGCGACCAATGGACAGATAGAGGATTTTAACAAAACCCTATCAAATATACACCAAAAGATGGTGGATAAAGATAATAAATCATGGCCTGATAAACTTTTGAATGCTTTATGGGCTTATCGAACAACTATCTGTACTGCCACCCAAGAAACTCATTATTCATTGGTATATGGAACTGAAGCGGTTTTTTCAATTGAAATATAATTACCATCACTTAGAGTTGCAATCTATGATCAGTTGTCTACAGATGAAGGATCTCTGAAACGGTTCAATGAGCTGGAACGATCAGATGAGAAAATATTGCATACTTTTCAGCATCTAGAAGTATATCAGAACCAAATAGTGTGATCTTTTAATAAGAAAGTTCTTCTTCATTCATTCCATTGAGGAGAATTGGTATTAGTCCTTAGGACTCCAATTACACCAGGAAAGAAACTTCCAAAACTTAAACCAAAATCAGAAAACTTTATTCCATATATAAGGTCTATTCAAATGTAGCCTATGCTTTAATTTCAATGGATGGAGAGCTCATTACATCTCCAACCAATGAGATATTCTTAAAGAAATACTTTGTGTAATTATGCACATTAGTCCTCACTGCAAGATTTTAAACTGCACAGTACAATGTCTTTCCTGCAGGACTTAAAACTACACAACAACCCATGTCCTAGTTACAAGGCAGTATACTGCATAACAACCATAAGCATCCATACTGCATGACATTAAAGTGTGTGGCATCTTCATCCTTGTCGCATGACGTTAAATTGCATGACATCATTTTTACAACTAATGTTTTCTCTATAAGAGGCTAGAAGTTTCCATAATAAAACGTTATTGACGTCATCACTACTCCTTAGATACCATGAATCCCTCTCTTTCCTATATAGGAGTCAGATCTGCATAGATACCATGTTTCAAGAACTATGAATGTCTTGATTCACATTTTCAATGAGATACGTAGAGATGCCTGAATCTCCAATTTTGGGCCCAGCCAAAATCAAAAAAAATTCTTATTTTTTTTTCTCCTACTGTATATGAATTATATCTATATATATTATTTACTTAAGATATATGATTTGGTCCTTACACCATTTCATGTATTAAGATTTATCATTCTTTTAGAACATATCAAAATCCCCATTCCTCATATCAAACTTAGCATGAGGAATGATTGTTTCAAGAACTATGTATGGATTGATTCTCATATATTTTTGAGATATGTAAAGATGCCTAGATTTCCAATCTTGGGCCCAACCACAATAAAAAACCCCTTTATTTCTTGTATAAAATCAAAACTGCATAGGGAATACTTTAAAAAAATTATGTATGACTTGATCCTTTCCCCAGAAAAACATATATTGATACTTGGGTTTTATTCCTTAATCTAGTTCCAACATGTATTCCCTTTAATATCAGTTCATTTTCATCCTTACCTTATGACGCTACACTGAATAAAAATATAATACCTCTATTCTTCATTTGCATCACCTTTTCATTATAAAAGAAACGCTTACCGCTCCTTGTTTCTCACACCGAGCATAGCTCACGTGGGCTTGGGAATTGAGTAAATGGATTCTTTATATAAGGTGTTTTAATTTCTTATGGGGTAACTAATGTCTTTACTGCATGAATTAAAACTACACATTACCATATTCATTCAAAGGAAACAAAGAAAGTCTCCATTTAACATATGATTCATATCTATGTAAAGGACATCAAATTCATGGTGAATATTGATTCAAATATTTCTCATAAACATTGAACATAAAACATCATCCATATTTCACACTTTTAATATTGAATATTTCCATATCCTCATAATCTTTCTTATGGTTTCTGGTGACAAGGTTTTCAATATTTGAGAGCTCTTTTTCCTAACTATGCAGAATGTTCCCTTAGGCATCCTTGCATAAGTTTCCTACATAACAGGCATGTCAGCCAAAAATGTCACTATTTGGCTATGCAGCATATGGCCTAGTTGGACCTGTTTAATATATCCCCCATAAATGGGTTTTCAAATAATGGTAACTTCGTTCATAGTTATAGTATCTCTGTCCCCTTTAATTTTTGATGACAATATACAAGAATCTATATTTTAAGACATTCATTCAAGTATACATGTCCCATTATCTTTCTCACAATCTGAAAGTCTTCTAGACCATGTTTTACACATTTTCCTCATCATGTGCTCGATACACTATGAAATAATCTTGAAATCACTTGGCCACATGTTATATATTGTTTACATTTATGGTTCTAGTTTTATGACTCAAAACTGCACATTATCAATGTCCTCACTGCATGACTTAAAACTTTATAGTACCAATGTCCTCATTGCATGACTTAAAACTATACAGTACCAATGTCCTCGCTGCATGACTTAAAATTTCATAGTATCAATGTCCTCACTACATGACTTAAAACTACACAGTACCAATATCCTCACTGCATGACTTAAAACTGCACAATACCAATGTCCTCACTTCGTGACTATTGGTTTAAAATAACCCTTTTTTATTCTTAAAATTCATTTCCTTTGCAAAAACCCCCATTGTTGTCTTAAGTCACCCAAATCTTATTTTCCCCTATCTATCAATAGCAAAATGTTAAAATTCTTAAAGATCTCTTTTTCCTGAATATGCATCACGTTCCCTTAGGCAACCTTGCATAAGTTTCCTATATAATAGGCCTGTCAGTCAAAAGATGCCACTATTTGACTATGCAGTATATGCCCCAGTTGTCCCTACATAATACAACCCCCATAACGGGTCTTTCAAATAATGGTAACTTTATTCTTGAAAAAAACACACATTATATTGATACATGCTTTAAGATTTGGTATCCATAAAAAATCATGGCCCAAGATTCCCCTTGGAAATTTTTAAAGAATATTAAAAAAATTATTAGCCATAGTGTTTTGTTTGGGATTTAATTCAAAATTTACGGTGAAAACTACTTTCACCCTAAATATTATCCTTTTTTACAGTCCAACATGCATGACTTTAAACTGCCAATAACAATAGACTCAGTAGTCATTAGATTGATAATTTTCAGGGGGAACACTAAACAAAAGTCAAGTCCCAGATCACTAAAAACATAAATTTTTGTATGATTTAGGTAATATTGGGCAATAAAAAATGGGATTCAAAAGGTATAAAATTTTTGGGTTTATACATATAACCCTAGAAACAGCCAAATTATGCTCATTAGGTACCTCAGCTTAATAATAAAATTTTGAGCACTTCATTATTGTTATTATAAATAATGATTATTTAATATAAAGGAATCATTAACATCATTTACCTTTAGTATTGCTATCATGAAAAACAGTAATGAATATTTATATGATTGAAAACAAAATTTCATTCATTTATATGAAAATAGAAGCTCATCCACAAAATGGATCCTCTCTATCATGTTTCATAATAAAATCTCAACATTATTTTTAATTTGTTAGACCGCTTCATAAGCTCTATCAGCTGCCTGTTGAAGTTGAGATAGTTGAGCAACTCCTACCTCCTCTGCTTTATAAAGTGCTTCCTTATCCATTGAAATGGCTGTTATCCCCTCTAATTGGGTTTCTCCTAATGTCCAATTCAGTTCCTCAAGATTTTTATGAACAACAGCCAGTTGTTGTTGAAGGTATAATAACTCCTTCATGGATTATTTTATTTGTTGTCTAATCTCAAGTGATTTCTTTTTATGATTTCCCTCCGCCTCAACCATTGCAACTTGAAATCCTTTAATATTTATGAGTCGTTTATCCTCTTCAAAATATTGTCTAATCTTATGCTCATTCTCCTGTCAGCGAATAGTCTCTTTCATGGCATCGTAGACCGGCCGATAATTGAACCCACCAAATCCCAACACACAGAATAATGCTTGGAGTTTTGAAAAATGGGACAAAAATTCATTTAAATTCTTTTCAGAAATTATGCTCCCAATCTTCCGCTATGTCTTCTTACGTGCCATGCCAAGAGCATATTGCATCTCTAAATCTAAATCTAAGTTACTACCAAGTGGTAAAATGTACTCTGGAAACAGTCTGCTTAAAGAGTTGTTTTTTTCTTCTTCTCTTGAGGAAGTAGAAGCTTCACCCTCTGATCTAGATGCTTATAACCCTAAATAATAAATCAAGGACATTATTAGTTTCAAATGGAGGAAACAAATATGATTCAGATAGCTGACTATATTTACCCAATAATAAGTTAGCTAATTGATTGGATTCATCCCCTGTATTCTCAGCTCCAATGTTTTGAGCAGGTGTTTCGTGAGAGGGGGGATTTCCTTGAATTTGTTCAGGTATGAAATTTGAAGGCTCTAAAACATATCCTGATGAAGGATCCTCTGTAAGTATTTCTTCATCCCCAGCAGAAGGATAAAGTGGAATAACTTATTCTTGAAGAGCCTTTGTGACATTTTCTATAGATTAAGATACATAAGGTGAGTTTTAATGTAAAGAATCAAGTTGAAAAACAAATTATGTATGGAAAATGCAAGAATAGTAACTTACTTCATTGAAATTCCTCATGAAAATCTCTAAACGCTTTGATGGAACCTGGAATATCAATATCTGGATTAAGGGTGTCCATCATTTCAGTGTATACGGCCTGAAATGTTACAGCATCCTCACCATTTAATGTATCCAACAAATGTTGGTTGATTCCCAAATTGGATCTGCTGACATTTTTTTCTGCTAACTCTTCAATTGGTATTCCAGCATTACATCTTTCCAGGTTTGGGTTAATATTAGCATTGGTTTTAGATTTCCCTGGATCTTCATTCCTTTCTTCTGAAGCAATAGGAATATAAATATTGATTATTTTCAAGATCCTTTGACAAAATTAACTAGGGAAAGTATTTAATCTTACCATGGATTTCCTCTCTCTCAACAGAGTCAGGAGCAGGTATAGCTAAATCTTTTGACAGTACAGATACGTCATCATGAACCTGGGTTTCCCCTGGGGCTTCTTTTTTTGGTTGCGAAGCATCATCTCTTACTCCCTTGAGAGAGGAGAGAGAAATAGATCCTAAAAAAGATAAAACATGGTTACTAGAATGTCTTGAGAAAGTTTTATTCCCTAAGTATTTTACAAATACTTAATCTTTCAGTGAATGCTTCGAAGCAATATCATTGCTCTTTTGTGTTTCTGTTTAAAAGCTTGAGGGGAGATTGAAACACTTCTCTTAGCAGGGGAAACTTGAGGTAATGGTTGGGGATTATCTGTCTCCATTACCCGAGCCATGATTCTTTCACCTGGACAAAGTTCTGGTGACCTGGGAGGGTCATTTGTTTCATTGGTAGGAGAGATTGTTGGACTGTACTTGGGTGACTCGAGAACTGCTCCAGATCTTCTATCTCTACATTCAAGCTGTAGAAATACATTTTCATTAATATTAATAATGATAAATAAGAAAGTATATTTGAGACAAAATAAAATGGGAATACATTCTCAATATTAACATAAATATCTCACTCCTCCTCAGAGTCGATAATTACCCCTTCGCGGACTCCTAAGTCCAGTATATGAGATAATCGTTTAGAGGCTGGGATTTGTTCATCATTTTCAAATATAAAAGTCTCTAACTCCGCAATATACTTTTGTACTTCAGCCAAGTTATTGTCCGGATTGAAATCAGAAGGTGCCTTGATATCACCAATACCTGGTATTCGAATTCCATGCTGAAGAAATGCCCAGGCATCCCTAAGATCACGGGTTACATTCTCCCAATGATGAATGGCCAAAGGTCGCACATAATTCGATTTTGGCCTAGTTTACTATGGGATAGATTCAACACCTTCCGATTGAAGAGATTCTTCAGACCTTTCTTCCTCAGAAAGTTCAACAGATGGAATAGGAATCTCTATTTTATGGCGGAGACTGGATCGTCTTGGCATTGTAGGTATTACTTCTCTATCCTTGGTCTTCCTAGTATACTTCCTATGAAGATGTTTTGAGGGATCTAAAACCTCTGAAATTTTTGTATCATCACTGGCCTTGAACTTCTTTCCACGATTTCTACATGCAACGGTCATTGTAGCCACCACTCGATATATTCCTTTTGTCAGAGCCCCTTGAGGATATGAAGAAACCCAAGCTTTGTCATACCCATCTTGCAATCCGATTGATGCATCTGGTGGAGGTAAGGTAGTTGACAATTCGTATACTTATAAATCTATGAGAATCCATAATTTTTGTACTACCATTGGGTGCTTCTCATGTCTGACATATGTGGGTGGAAAAGTGATTGATTGTTGAAGACACCTGAACTGACGAGAAAACCTATTTGGCACATAAGCCTCGCAGATAATTTCACCATCAATCCTGGTTGATAGTACACCTTCCCTAAATTCCATCATATAAGATCTCAGATCATAATTATTTTCTTTACCATCATCAATAAATATTACATTTGGTGTATTACCAAAAGGAAATAAGTTGAATTCTCTTGAGACATTCAATACCTTCAGTACCTTTCCAGGTCTCATGTTCAGAGGCTTAATACCAGAAACTTTCTGTAAAAATGGGGTGAATCGACCATTAGTGACTCTGACTGAGTTCAACACTGAGTATGAAGAAAACTGTGCTTCAATCTATCCCCACAACACTTGGAATGGCCCTGCAATTCAAAATGGAGCCTTCCCACTGTATAAATGCAGCAAGAGATGGTAAATTATTGCCAAAACAGGGGTTTCTAGCACAATATACTTCCCCTCTACCAATTTAGCTGTAATGATGAAATTCCCTGATCTTACTCCTCCCCCAGATTCATAGACTGGATATAAATACACACTTATCCACATAGCAAGGAAGGAATCTAAGTGTACATTTGAATCTATATCAGGTTTGACTTTATAACCATTGTTCTTGTAATCACCTCATTCTAGTGTAGGAAAATATGTTCCTGAACTGCCTCGGTTATCCGTACAAGGACAAATAGTAGGATTTTCATAGGTTGGACCTTTCTCTATTATTGGTTATAGGAAGGCTTCCATCCACACTCTATCATGGATATCTTTCTTTTCCTTGGGTAAATTCATCGATATCTTAAGTAATTCATGGGCCAGCGGTGGTGTTCTAGTAACATCACCCCATTTTGAAGTGGTTAAGATGAATTCATCATACATTTCCCCAAGAATAGGAATTCCAGATATTTGGTAAATGTACCAGACACTAATACCTACTTCACCATGTGTCAAATGAAAAAGAATTCGTTTATGGACTTCATCGGCTCAGTAATTTATGAATGAATTCATTTTTGTAAACATAAGTTTTCCCCATATAGACAACTTTGTAAATATGAATGTTTGATAACTCTTTTTTGAATTTATCTCAAGTCCGACGTACCCAGAATTCCCACATCCACTCGGGTTTTGCACCCCCTCCAGAACGAAGGTCCCATCCTCCTTTCCAAACATTAGATTGATCTGTTTGAGAAGACCTAAAAGTGGAATCATAACAATGTGGTCTTGGCTCTACAACATGATCTTTCATATCAGGAGTACAACTACTGTCATGAAGGATGCAACTAATAGGGATCATGCCTTCTTGTATCGAAACCCCCCTTGCACTAATATTCAAGCTGTTACAGTTGGAATAATGATGAAACCAATTATTTGGAAATTACTTCTTAATAGATATAAAATGTTCATCTTGAAAAAGCCCATGCCCATATATGGGTAAGTAAGTACTTTGTGGATAGTCACGCTGGTACGAAATTAGACCCTTCCATAGCCCAGGAAGAGTACTCAAAACAATGTCATAATAATCTAGCCCAACGATCCTCATCATTTCATTTTTTCGAACCTTATCTTATTCAGTATGGGTCATAAATGAGTCATTCTTTCCTACAAAAAGAATTATCAAACATTCAAGTCAGATTTTAAAAGAAGGAAGTGAAAAATTTTGGCAAAGGACACTATTCACGTAGGTCCTTCGACAAAGTCATTTGACAAGGTCCTTCGATGAGGTCACTCGCATAGTTCCTTCAACAAAGATCCAAGCGCAACTCTATCAGTGAAGCCCTTTTGGCATAACTCAATCACATAATCAATTTTACGTTCAAGAAATTTCAAGAGAATTATACAAGAACACAACGCGATAAATCTGGGCGAACGAGCTACGCAATGAGAGCTCTAAATTTTGTACAAAGTACAAGTGAAGGAAAAAACGCAAAATATTGAGACCTATTTATAGGCAAAATAAGACCTACGCATCATGATTGCACGCCATATCTGCACGACATACTTGCGTGACAAAATTGTGCTATTCATTAATCCATCCTGGTCTTTTTCCCAAGCTTTCACCTCGGGACTTGACCCTCTTTGAATATTACGGATCCAATCCTAGGGGGAGATTTTGTTGAAAATACTTAAAAATATTCAAAGAGTACAAAGTAAACATCAACAAATACTCCCAAACTCTATGGTATATAGTAACATCTAGTAGCTTCACGAGCGAGCTACACGGTCGAGCTTCGCGACCCAGCTACATAGCCGAGATACGCGCGAGAAGATTTGTGATGCCCCTACATGGATCATCTGCGCGATGGATCTATGTGGAATACCTGCGCAAGCAAATTTTCTTCAGCCAGGCCTCATCCATGCCTAAAAATAGTAACCTTGGGCTCCCCATTTTCGAACTGAAAAAAAAAGTGCAAGACTCTCAGAACCTCCCATTGCATATCTCTTTCTCCTATATCTCTCAAATTGTCTCAGGTAGTTCTCTAAACTACAAAAGAAGGGATAATTGAAGGGGATAGGCATGTTTTTAAGTTCTTCACATTCTTCAGTCCTCATCCATACCTACGCGGTATATTTGTGTGTTATATCTGCGTGGAACACCTGCGCACCATATCTGCACGATAGGGAAACACAGGGTACCTACACGGAAAACTTGTGTGAGGTACCTATGAGACCAGTTAAAACACCCTTCTTTAAATCCTTTCATGGTGGGGTATCTCTTTCCATTATTCCCTTATTCGAAAGGGGATAAGTTGAAACCTCCACCAAAACCTCCTAACTTCTCAAACCATTGGGTAAGACACATCACTATGTCTCCAATTTGGATTTGTATTTCTGCAGTCAAAATTTTCCCACATTCGCTTCACAATGGGGTTAATATTCCTTGGATGTTTGTGGGTTTTTATATCCGCATTCACATGGAATTTTCTCCCCGAAATAGTGTTGGGAAGTTCTCGATTTGAAGGATGGTTGGTTACCGGCCTCGCCCTTTTCAAAGAGGTGACCCGGGACCACAGTTCTTTGGTAGGGAAGGTACACTTTGCACTTTCCATTCCGCGCAAGTATAGGAGAAGTCTCCCTCCCCTACGAGAACCAATTTAAGGGCAGCCATCCTGGTATAATCCCTTCACCTTCACCCCTTCTTCCTTACATTGGACCCTTGTCCAATGTAAATAGAATAGAGGGAAAGCTTGTCACCTTTCCCTATTACATGATCGACGCGCCCTCTTCTATTAGCGTAGGAGGAAAAGTATGAAGTGTCATTATTGAATATTTCACATCCTTTTGTTTCTCACATCGAGCATGACTCACGTGGTCTTAGAGATACGTGATGATTAAAACATATGCACAGACACTCATTCAAATGAACTATGAGAAATCTGATTCTTGTTCAAGCCAGGATACGTAGGAAGCTCTTTCAAGGCCCGAGCTCACTGGATATCCTCCTCAAGAATCAAACATTAATTCTCCCAAATTGGGCATCCTCCTTACGAAATAATTCCAAAATTAAATCCTAAAATCATCAAGGCATCCTTTTTCAACAAGTAATCCCAAAATCATCTCTCTTAGAGGACTATACTATCCTATGAGACACATCAAACTACGTGGGATTTGATTCCCATCCATATGGGATATGTAGGAAGCCTCCTTGAGGTTAAAATCCAACACTTCAGATCAACCATGTTCTCTTTGGGTCATATTCCCAATAGGGTTTGATCCTATTTGCAAACCCATATCCTTTCCAAGTTCCTTAGGCTGCTTCAGCATAATTCCCACAATATGTTTCAACTAATCACCTTCCACTTAGAGTTCCTTATCACATGACCTTAAAAGGTATGATGTGTCCTATTAAACAGCACCGAACTACGAGGGTTCTTATTCCTTTCACAAGGATACATAGGTAGATCATTTTATGAGTACTATCCCAAGAGTAAAACAAACCTTCATATCCCTGGATGACAATAAATTATAGAGTGCCCCACTGAGTGTCTTAAAAAATAGTATCATCATAACGATGATTAAAAGAATCATTAATCGGTATATTAGAGGATACCATTGATGGAAAACCTTGAATACATACAGATGTTTCCATTGATTAAGAACCTTTAATGCATACTGATGATTCTAAACTTTACACATGTTAAATAATTGATTATAAATTCCAGGGTATACTTATGATATACTTGGTGAATTAATAAGGATTCATGAAACAATATTTTAATTTTACAAAGAGAGTCCCAGAGTAGACAATAATTCCCCCCAAAAGGCTGTGATGATTCTGACCTCTCATCCCCTCAACCAATGCACATTCTTAAGTATCGTAAAGTTAAAAACATAACAAACTCATTCCCTTGGATAGAAGGTCCTCTTTGGATAAATAATTATTGGAAGTTTCTGGTTCCATGAACAAATCCAATGGAAACCACCTGAAAATAGTGATTCTTAAATCTAGAACACACGTTTCAGGGAACTACAAAACTAATTCATACTAATCACATCGTGCATCGTATTTAGGTATGGTTCACTCCTACATGTCAAAAAGGACTTAAGGGTCGTTTTTGTAAATTATCAAAATAATCTGAAAGTGTTTTCTGA
Source organism: Viscum album (assembly GCA_963277665.1). NCBI lineage: Eukaryota > Viridiplantae > Streptophyta > Magnoliopsida > Santalales > Viscaceae > Viscum > Viscum album. The sequence continues at coordinate 1,357,397,167 of OY728162.1, read as the reverse complement.
GTTTTTAGTATGTCACTTCTTCTTTTTACAAAAAATAATATCAATTTTCAATAAAAATAGACACTTTGAGTTATACATGTCACACTATGCATTATATTGAGGTGAATTCAATCCTTACACATCATAAATGAATTAAATATCATTTTCCTAACGTATCAAATCAATCTAACTGCCTTTACTCAGTTTTCAGTATGTAACTTGTTCTTTTTCCTGAAACTAAGGTCAATTTTAAATAAAAATACATTTTGAGTCATATCGGGAACATCGTGTATCATATTGAGGTGAGGATGATTCCTACATATCAAAAATGACATATGGACTATTATTTTAAAGTATCAAAACAATCCAAATATTTTTTCTTAGTTTTGTGTAAGCCAGATGTATTTTTTACTAAAATTTATGTAAATTTTAAAAATAAAGAAGCACTTTGAGTCATACATGTCACATCGTCTGTCGGATTGACGTGAAGATGAATGATACATTCCCCCCAAGTCTTGTTAGAAGTCATATCTTCATGATATTTGTGTACATTATTCCATCAGGTACGTTTCCCATTCTTTTCTAAGAAAATCTATATCATTTTGTGAATATGAGTCTTTTCGACAGTAATAGTAGTACTAGAAAAATATAAATACATATAGGATTATTAAATAATTTCAATGAAATATTAATTATTTTCAGAAATACCTCTTTGGGGATGCTACTTTTTTCATAGAATATGATCTCTCTCATAAATTTACAAACATAATAACCACAATCTTTTCCATTTGTTTTTTTGGGACACTCTAGAAACATATAGGAGAATAAGTAAATTTTTTATATGTGTTTGGATAGTGAAATATTATAATATATATCCTGATACTTTTCTAGTCATAGAACTTATAATGGTCCTCATGCTTAGTCCCTGGCCTTATTCCTTTTTTTTCACAATATTGGTGCACTACCCAATCATAATAGAATCCTCATTAAAAGGTAATATAAATTATATAAATTAATTTTTAGTTCTAAAATGATGGATATGGTGTATTAAAAATTGAAAATTTTCATCATGTTTGGTCGATTTTTTGGATATCCATGCATTAAATCCATGAAATAAATCTTTGAATTATCCAAATTGATCGCAATGAGAATCCAATGTTGCCAAAAAACACAAAAAAGGAATAAAAAATAAATGAAATAAAAATATATTAGATATTATTAAATTGTAGAGCTTTACCCCTAAATCGTTGGTATTAATAGATTATTTCATCTGAAATATTGCTTTCAAATGATTTGACCAGGCCTGTCACTATTTCATCCTTTTTCGGATTTTATTTTTGGTTGTTCTGTAAAGGTGATGTGAGGACTAACGAATCCAAAAACAATTCATGGGAAAATCCCTTCAAATGTTTTTGATATATAAGTCTACCAAAAATATGAAATGTATTTAGTCATAATTAACAAATTATATCATCTTTTTAAAAATCAAATCATGAAAACATATATCATGTATACATTTAGAACTGAGGCTCCTAGACAATCATAGTTGAATATTTCATTCACATTGTTGACACCAATGTAGTCTTCAACTTCCTCTCTATATATATTTTATTAAAAATCAACTATTTGAATACTACCATCTTTTAACTTTGCATCCATATGAACCTTCAATGCTAGTAAATGTGGATATGGAATGGGTGGGGTAATGGTGCTTTCAATGGATATTTTTTATCGATTAGTTGATCCTTTAGATGGTTTTGAATCGACCTTCAATTTCACCCCCTTCCCTTTTTTCATTTATAATAACATTCATCAGTTTAGAACATTTTTCATTAATTGTTAAAGGCTTATCATGAACGATAAATTGGAAATGAATACCTCATTGTCGGCATGTTTTCTTACATGATGTGATAGTTATGTGATGAATGTTTCAATAGATTGTTCACCCTAATGAATATCTTCCTTGTCAATTGAAATAGGTAGCTCAGTGCTCGACTCATGGGATACACTAATCAACACTCTCACATGACCTGTTTTAAGTGGTCTGTTGTGTAGCATGTCGTTTTGGATATTGACCACTATAGCCCTCACTACAAGGCAATGGGTGGGTGTTGATATATATAAATCACAGTCATTATCACACTATAGAATATTAGTACAAGAAATTTATCAGTGTTTATATAATTTATATATAACCCTAGTATGGTAATTCAATAAAAATAATATCATTTTAAATCGATTTTTGTAAGGTTTTTCAAAAACTGTTTACCAAAAGCAGTGTCTGCATCTTTTACTTTCTCAAAAAATTTATCATTTTTCAGTGGAGATGGTTCTATACATTCCTATGAACTTCTATATAATTATTTCATATAATATTGGTACTTCTTCCATCGGGGTAGAAATTTGTGATGTCCTAGAAACGTGATTTTCGATGAATGTTTCAACCTAATTGGCTATGTACCTCGTTTGTAAATGCAACACCCTTGAGTTCCTTTAATGTTATATCCTAGAATTTTTTGTATAAGTAGGAAAGTAATTTATCATCACATACAACATGGTTCTCAATGTGAAATATTCATTTTTGAAAGCATCATACAATGTAACACCTTAATCCCATAATAATTTCAAATCCTCGATGAATGGAGCCAAATAAACATCAATATCATTACTCGGACGTTTTGGTACTAATATAATAATAGATAACATGATGTATTTTTGTTATATGAATTAACCATGGTGGGAAATTATAATTTACCGACATAACCAACCATGTACTATGAGTAATTCGTTGAAAACAAAAATGTTTCACTCCATTTGTTGATAACAGAAGATGAAGGTTTCTTGGATCGTTTCAAAATTCAGGATACTCTTGATCAATTCTCTTCCAATGAGGAGATTTTGTCTGGTGATGTAGTTTCTCATATTTATTTCTTATATCTGTGTTCCGCGTTAATTTCCTTGTAGTCTACTCGCATCTATATAGAATTCTAAACCATGGAACGATTGGAATGTACCATACAACTTTCATAGGACCAGATTCATCTTTCTTGTATCGAGAAACTCCACTCTTTGGGAATTCTGTAAGTTATTTTTGGTCCTTGACAAATAGTATACAATCATTCAGGTAGGCATGTATTCCTTCATAGATCATATCCATCGAGTATAGATTTTTTTTGAATCATAGGTTTATCTCAGGATCTCATTATCTTTTGGGATCATGTCATTCACGAGATCAAGTAGTTCCGTAAAACTGGCGTCACTCTATTTGTTGCTTGCTTTCAAATTATACAGCTTCAATAAAACTGAAAATGATGTATGTTTATTGAAACCTATTAGGATCATAAATAATTGTACAATCAATTCAATGATAATTTTGAGATATAAATAAAGTGTAAAAGTGAGGATTTAAAATAAAATCGGATGTAATGTGGAAAAACCCCCAAATGAAAGGGGTAAAAACCCACAGGAAAATAGAAATATTTCACTATGGAAAAATATGGGTACAAACTCTCTGTCTCTCTCTCAATTACAAGTATAAAACAAACAATAAATTTTCTCCTGAAAATATGGGGAAACACCTCACAATATACTACACTCAAGGATGAAGATATGTTACTTCGGAATCCAATGATAAAAATTAGTGGAGGGGATCCTCTTTTATCGCTTACCTTCAACCTCCTTTGGCCTCCCCTCTAATAAATTTTTCTTACCAAATTAAAAGGGGAATCAATGGTTGGGTGTCACCATGATGTCTCACTATGACATGTCTAAATAAATGTGGTGACCATCATTAATATTGTCTCTATCTGTAACATCTTACAACCTATCATCCACATAGAGATTTTATTAAGTTCCAATCACTTCTCCACACATTATTTCTATCTACCAAACTTACTGCTCATGTCTCTACAAGGTTTCTTGAGGATCTACACCATCTGAACTTATCAGAAACAATCGCCATCATTAAAAAATATTCCATATTTTCTTTAGTGTAAATTTTCGGCATGTCCACACTTCCTCCTTCCACTACATCTTCAAAAAATGATATTTTACACCAATGTGCTTCGTTCTGGATTGAAAATATGGATTACATGAAATTTTCAAGGCACTTTGACTATCACAAAACAATGAAATATGATATCGTTTGTTCCTGAGGTCCTCTAATAACCTTTTCATCCAAATCACCCATTGGCATGCATGTGTAGCTTCCATGTACTCTGCCTCCATCGTGGATAAAGCCACAACTGACTATAACTTTGAAATAAAACTCCTTGATCGTATATTCTTCACCATTTTCAATCCTCAAACACTTGATATTATTTTTTGATTCAAGCACCTTTTACACTTTGAATGTTTTGAAGAATTCAAAGACATATGATTTACTCTTGATTAGAAACACCCAAAATCTCATAGAATGTTCATCAATGAAAGATACAAAGTACTTTTATTTTCTAAGGGACACAACCAGTGCTTGCCAAATGTCAGAATGAATCAAATCCAAGATCTCCTTGATCCTCATTGTTGACATTCCAAACTTAAACTTGTGTTTCTTACTCAAAACACAATTCTTAAAGAAATGGTAAGGATACCTTTGAAATCCCTAAAAACAACTTATTATAAGAAAGAATCTTCAGGCCTCATTCGAACATATAGCTAAGATTTTGATGCCATAACGTCATAAAATCTTTCTTCGAGATAGTTGATGCGATAGGTATCTCCTCTTACTTGTACGTTTCACCCATAAGAACATACATCTTATTTGAGATCTTCTCTTCTTTCATCACCACAAGTGATCCCTTCACAATCTTCATCATCCCTTCCTCGATGAAAGTCTTGCATATGATATCTTCAAATTGACCCAAGGAAAAAATGTTCTTCTTGAGACCCACCACATGGCATACTCCTTGGATGGCTCGAACTATGTTATCATGCACCTTCAGTTTGATGGGTCTGACTCTAATGATCTTCAATGTATGATCATTACTCATGTACACAAGTCCTTCTGGGATAGATTCATATTGGTCAAACAATTCTCGTCGATATGTCATGTTCCATGTTTCTCATGAGTCAATAATTCATTCATCGTTAAGATGTTGTCTTACTTCAGTAGTTGTTGCCACATCACTAACTAGTATGTCTTCATTTCCAGATGTACTCGCCACATTTAATTGAGATTTCTTCTCACCACCCTTCTTATTCCAACATTATTTTCTGACATGCCCCCTTTTACTGCAATTGAAACATTGTATATTTTTCTTCTTGCTCCTTGATTTAGACCTGCCATGATTCTGGATCCCATTGGAACCATGATCAGTCATTCTTTCTATTTCCATTAACTGAGCTTCCAATTGGTGTGAAGTTGTCTACCTGTATTCCTTGTTCTTTCACCAACCTTGTTCTTCAATAATTGTAGCCTCAACATCATTTAAGGGAAACATATCCATTAGAATATTATTGTTGATGTTGATGATAATTTGATCATATGAATCTAGAAAACTTTGGAGTAGAATATCCGCATGTTTAGTATCCACAATTTTATATCCCAGTGATGTTAGATGAGAAAAATGGGTATTGAGGGTGTTGATGTGGTCAGTCACCAATGATGAATCCACCATGTGAACAATGTATAATTTTATCTTCAATAAATTTTTTTGTGGAGTGACTTTTCCTCATACCGCTTTGTCAGCGTAACCCAAATTCCTTTTGTTATCTTCTTCTACACAATGATTGACAGGACCCCGTTTTCTAAAACCAAATGGATGTTGGAAATATAATTATCATCCATGTCACTCCATTTCTCCTCCGTCACACCCGCTGGTTTCTCTCCAATTGATTATAGGAAATTATCTTTCCACAACACCGCTTGCATCTACATTTTCCACACTAAATAATTAATTCCATTGAATTTTATGATCTCGTATTTTGCCGCCATTTGGACATGTTGTTGGTCATGAATTTCCTCAGGCCAAAACCATGTTCTTATTATTTCAGTTGAAAATATCATAAAAGATTGTGCAATCAATTCAACGATAATTGTGAGATAGAAATAAAGTGCAAAAGTGTTGAATTAAAAGAATACTGAATGTAATATGGAAAACCCCCCAAATTAAAGCGGTAAAAACACATAGGCAAGTAGAAGTATTTCACTACGGTAAAATATAGTTACAAACTCTATATCTATAAATTACAAGGAGAAAATACACAAGAAGTTATCTATTGAAAATTTGGATAAACACCTCACAAAATAGTGCACTCAAGGATGAAGATGTGTTGCTTTTGAATCTGATGATAAAAACTGGTCGATGAGATCCCGTTTTATAGCCTAACTTCACCCTCATTTGGCCTCCCCTCAATTAATTTTTTGTAACCAAATTCAATAGAGAATCAATGGTAGGGTGTCACCACGATGTGTCACCACGACGTGTGAAAATAAATGTAGTAATCATCACTAATATTTTATCTCTCCATAACATCTTCAAACATATTGCAACCAACATACAGTGGTGTCTTTTCACAACTCTTTAACTTCTAAAATAATTTTGAGCAATCACGAAGTTTATCTTTAACTGACCTTGTCATTTTCTCAGTATGATCTTCATCATTATTCACATCTATAATCACATCCCCGGTATGGTCTTTTTCATTGTCCACAGTTGTAATCATATCAGAAAATCCATAAAATGTAATGTTATCTCATCCACTAGCTACATTTTCTTTTTCCCTATGTTTATTCCAATATTTATAACTTTGATCTATTTTTTGACCGATCAAGTGTTCTTACAACTCCTCAAGACTAATTAGTCTAGAATAAAAACAGTTTAAACATGGACAAAGGATTTGAGAAGGTTTATATGCATGATCTTTTTCAAACATGATGAAATCGTTCACTCTATCTTCATACTCTTTTGTCAGATGATTAATATTCATCCATTCTTTATTCATATACATCCTATTTGATTCAGTAATATTAATATTTAACAAAATAAAAACACAAAATGGGTCTTTCCAATATAGGGAACTCAACATTTGAATGATTGTTATTATTATATTTTGTTTTCTGATACTCATCCCCTCACAAATTAGGTTTTAAAATCAACTCACTCAATAAAATCACTTTTCCATTAAAAAAATATTCTTTTCCAAACAGAAAACAAGATTTTAAGTACTAAAATAGAATATTATAGGAAAACTTATATGAATTTCTATAAAATGCACTGTTAAAGTTTAAATTATTGGGTAAAAAAATATAAAAGTGAAATTTAAGGTTAAGACAAAGATATGAAATCAAGGAATCAAAATATATCCCATAGGAACATGAATCTGGACACATATAGTTCTATGAAATGGAACACATACATAAATTGGTATCATACACAAGGGGAATATAATAGTTCAAGTTCATAGGATGAACAATTATTTAGAAGATATTTTCAAGGATGATCCAAATACACGGGTAATCACATTTTATTTGGATTTATATAGTGTTTTTAAATCCACCATGATATAAAGATGACTATTATGCTTCTCAGATTTCTCCAACTCATTCTAAAACCACTCCAAATCTTTAAAAACCCAAATCATGAAAAAATATATAGACACCTTTGGGAGACATTATCATTGACATGAATCCTCCATCAATGAATGGACATATTTTCATAAATCATTCGCTATCCAATAAAATAAGTCATTGTCAATTATTCTTCAACAACGTTCAATAATATCAAACATCATCAACGATTGTCAAAAAATACCATATACAACCCAATAGAAAAATAATTTTCTCGAATTGGGTTTTTTTTCACAATTCTTACATCCACAAAAATCAACAACCATAAGACATAGATATCATCTATCCCCCTTATAATCATAATCTATGATCCTATAAATTTCAAGATTTGTTAAACCTTTATATAGATTTGGATATAAAAGTTTAAAGGGTCCAATCATATGACCACATAGAATCTTCTTCTAGTTAAAAATTCAACACTACCATAAATCATAGTGAGGATTGTTTAATTAACCACTAATCATATATGAGACATTTATATATCTAGGAAAAAAGGAATTAATCAATATTGCAATGTCAACCTAAAATATAGATCAAATACCTCTATTTTCCTAGAAACCATGGATTATTATCTCCCAATATCAGTGCTTTCAAGAATAATATAAATCTATATGGACAAATAATATCTATATGATCAAATAGTTTAGACTGTTTGGAAATTACGGTTCGATGACATGGACAACAAGGGCAGGGAAGTGGTGGTGGGGGCAGTGGAGATGGCGATGGGGTCAGGGGCAGTGGAGATGGCGATGGGGGAGGGGGAAGTGGGGACAATGGAGGCATAGGCTGGGGCAGTAGAGAAGGGGCAGTGGATGCAGAGGTGGGGGCAGTGGAGGCATAGGCGAGGGCAGAGCTAGTAGAGGCAGAGACGGAGGAGGAAGCGGTGATGGAGGCAGACCTTGACTTTCACAAAAGCTTGAGGCTCAAGTGGAAAGTGGATCTACTAGGGTTCTATTTATTGAAATGTTAAAGGATTTTATTAGCACTTTTTACTAATGTAATTTTATAATATGTATATAAATTATTATTATTTTGATTAAACATTAATTAAAATTTAAAACAATTTTTTATGTCTATTTTATATATTATTATTAGAATAATTATATTATATTTAACTGATTTTTAGTTATTAAAATGAGAAACATAAAAAACGGTGATGAGAGAATTGATGAGATGGAGTTGTATAGGGGTATGATTTCTAAAAAAGTATGAAAAATATTAAACTAAGAGGGAGGGGGTATATGTAGACGCCGTCAAAACATTAAAAAAATAAACAAAAAACGTCTTTAATGGACTTACTATATCCAAACAATAAAAATAAAAAAATTAAACTAAAAAAACAGAAGAAAAGAAACTCAAAGGTGGATAAGGGATTAAAGGATTTTGATTTTGACTGGGGAAAAAGATGTTAAGACGCTAAATTAATTTCAACCCAAAAACCCTAAATGTGTTAAAGGTTTTAACGATTTTATGTGTTAATTTTAAAAATAATTTTAACCTAGGATTATTTTAATAATTTTTTTCAAAAAAACCTATATTTATATATATATATATAAACTCTCTATAGCCCAAGAGAAATCAGTCACTTCATCCCTCACATACGCATTCCATTACCATTACGTAGCCCTTGGTCACCCAATAAGTAAATTGGTGATGGCACTTATACAAGTACTTCACACCATTACATAGCCAGCTGAGTACCCTTCTGTAGCTCTTATTACGGTGAAACACAATAGTACCATCACATCTGCACCTATGCACCGCCTGACTCGCCAGCCTTTTTCATTCACTTCTCCTTTCATGCTTTCCCAACTTGTGCCTCCCTTGGGGCTAGGTGGAATGTTTCTTTGGTAATCCTATATCATATTATTTTCCCAAATTCCATAATTTTCACTTCATCCTAAAAAACACACATTTTTAAATTATAGAAAATCACCCTTTATTTTTTCCCATATTTTATTTAGAATGACTGTTATCCAAAAGTAATGAAAATCAGTAAATACATGGGGAAATTATACTCAACTAAATATAAAATTTAATAGAATTTCAAAAAAATATGCATAATCTATTTCCATTACCTCAACACTTAAACAATGCATGTCCTCAAGAATATGTTTCAACATAGATGACAAAGTAACATCATGATACCAATATTCCAACTCAAAACAACAAAATTAAACAACTATCAATGGTGGATGAACATTTATGCTTTGCATGAATAAAATAAATTCAATTATTCAATGTTTAAGAGTGTAATAAACTATGTATTTTACTTTTCCCCTTTCATAAAGATGATTCTTCTCCCGACTTCCATTCAATCGATTTAATCCATTATTTTCATGCAGACCATGTATCATCTACCTCAATTGGATTTCATTCCACTCATCACTAATGGTAACAATTTAATGGAGTTATTCTCCTACCTTAAGTACATGTTCATATATCTATACGCTAGCGTTGAAGATTTATCTCTAAAGAATATTTCATGATATACAAAAGTAATGCATAATTAAAATTAACTATTACAAATTGTTTTAAAGACAATGCTAAAAAACTTTTAACAAAGATAAAAAAACACTAATGTCTTAAGAGTCATTAAAAGGCCCCCTATTATCAGTGTTATAAATAACATTGATAAAGGCCATAGTGCTGCAATGTGCTGTTAAAATTACAGTATACTAAAGATGAAAATACAGATATATGACAAATTTATAATTTAATTGAAATTAAAATTACATCATAAATACATGAAAAAACCCATATTACATACATTTCAATCATTATTTTTTACAATTATATTAGTAAGTACAATTTATCACCAAAACATTTAAAAACATGAATGGTTTCATTGTCTTTGGCACCCGACCCCCTCTCTAAAAATCCCGATCATGGTATCAGTTGCCGAAAAAACCACCAAAATTCAAGTAAAAGAATCTACCTCTATAAGAAAACAATTATTATGTTAGTGATACTACAAAAAAAATTAAACATAAATATGAAATAATATATTAATAAAATGTCATTTTTAAAATGAAACCACCCAATTTGAGTCATACCATTCGCACCGTGTATCATATTGAGGTGTGGTTGATTCTTATAGATCAAAAATTACATATGGATTGTTTCCCTAAAGTATCAAAACAATCTGAATGTGTTTTCTCTTTTTTGAGAATTTCACAAGTGTTTTGATCTAAAATGTCATTTTTATACTCAAAACACACAATTTGGGTCATACCGAACACATTATGCATCAGAATGAGGTAGGAATGATTCATACACCACGCAAATGATTTATAGATAATTATCCTAAACTATCAAAATAATCTGAACGTTTTTTTATCAGTTTTGAGTTTGTGACTTGTGTTCTGAATTTAAATGTCAATTTTAAATAAAAACACACTTTGAGTCATACCGGTCACACCGTGCAACATATTGATATGTGGTTGATTCCTACACCTCAAAACTAAATTAAGGATAGTTTTCCTAAATAATAAAAATAATCCAAATTTGTTTTCTTAGTTTTGATTATGTCACAAGTCTTTTTTACTAAAATGTAAATTTAAACTCAAAACACACACTTTGATTCATATCATTCATCATATGTCGGTTTGACATGAGACTGATTCCTACACATCACAAATGAATTATGAGTCTTTTTCCTAAAGTATCAAGATAATCCTAAATCTTTTTCTAGGTTTTAAGTGAGTGACACACATTTTGAACTAGAATGTCATTTTTAAACTTCAAACACACAGTTTGAGTCATACTAGGCACACTATGTATCAGATTAATATGCAACCAATTTATACTTGTCACAAATGAATTATGGATTTTTTTCCTAAAATATTAAAATAATTCGAATGTGTTTTCTTGGTTTTGAGTATGTGACGTGTGTTTTGAACTAAAATGTCAATTTTAAATAAAAAGGCACATATTGAGTTACAATGGTCACACAGTGCTTCGGATTGATGTGTTGTTGATTAATACACATCACAAATGACTTAAGGATCATTTTCCTAATGTATCAAAATAATATTAATGTTTTTTATTTATTTTGATTATGTCACCTGCCTTTATTTACTAAAATTTCAATTTAAACTGAAAACATGCACTTTGAGTCACACCAGACACATCGTGTGTCGATTTTAAGTAAAACTGATTCCTACACATCAAAAATGGATTATGAATCATTTTCCTAAAGTGTCAATACAATCCAAGAATGTTTGATCTGTTTTCAGTGAGTGACACAAGTTTTAAACTAAAATGTAAATTTTAAACAAATAAAAGACACTTTGAGTCATTCCAGACATACCATGTTTTATATTTAGGTGTGGATGATTCTATATGTCACAAATGATTTATAGATCATTTTCTTAAAGTATCAATATAATTCGAATGTGTTTTCTTGGTTTTGTGTATGTGATGTGTGTTTTGAACTAAAATGTCTTTTTTAAACTAAAAACATGCACTTTGATTCATATAGGTCACACTGTGTATCATATTGAGATGTGGGTGATTCCTACACATCACAAATGATTTATAGATAATTTTTCTAATGTAACAAAAAAAATTGAACGCATTTGATCAGTTTTGAGTAGGTGACTTGTGTTTTGAACTAAAATGCCAATTTTAAATAAAAACACACTTTGAGTCATACTTGTCACATCATGCATCAGATTTATGTGTGGTTGAATCCTACATGTCAAAAAAAAGATAAAGATATTTTTACAAAATTATTAAAATAATATGAATGTGTTTTCTTTATTTTGAGTATGTCACGTGCCTTTTTTATTAAAATTTCAATTTAAATTGAAAACACACACTTTGAATCATATCAGTCACATCATGTCACTACTAAAAAAGAGTCCTTTAACAATGCTAGAATAGGCCATTATCAGTTCTAAAAAATCTATTACTACTGTAGCATAGTTAAAATCCCTAGGCTTTTATCAATTCTAGAAAAGCACTGATAAATTATTCCTTTATCAGCGCTAAAAAACATTGATAAATCACCCTTTAGAAGTGCTTTTAGAAGCCCTGATAAAATCCACCATTTATCATCACTTTTATTTATCACCGATAAAGGGTGACTTTACCAGTGATTCTATAAGTGATAATAATGGATGCCTTTATCAATGCACTAATTAGCGCTGATAAAAAGGTATACTGCGGTGTGATGTTACAACACACTGCAGCACCAGAAATAGGGAATAATGTAGTGTGTTGTAACAACACACTACAACATAGGAAACAATACCATAAATTAGCATAATTAGATAGAAATACATAATTTAAATGAAATAAAATCTAGAACACAAGTAAAAGAAAAAAACTATTATAGAGAAAAATAACGCACCTATATAAAAGAACAAACCACCCCCGCTCGAGAAAAATAACACACCTATATAATAAAACAATTATTCTATTATTATTAATATAAAGAAATAAATTAAATAGAAAGTGTTAATTTTAAACTAAACTTTGAGTCCTATATCAGGAATAATGTGTATTAGATTCAGTTGTGGTTGATTCTTACACATCACACCATTTATTGTTCATCTTAAAGAATTATCTCTATGAAAATTAACTAAATAAGTATAAGATAAAAATGATAATGAAATTAATTAATTGTAGATAGAATGATGAGAAAACAATCTAGGCTTGTTTGCTCAGTTTTGGCGATGTGATACGCGTTTTAAACTAAAATGACACTTGTATATTGAAAAGACGCACTTAGAGTTATACCGGTCACACCACACATAGTATTGAGGTGCGTCTAATTCCTACATATCATGGATGACTTATGGATCATTTTTATAAAGTATCAAAATAGTACAAATGTGTTTCCTTGGTTTTGAGTATGCCACCAGTGTTTTTTACTAAAATGTCATTTTAAAATGGAAACACAAACTTTTAATCATACCGTTCATAACATGTGTGAGTTTGGAATGAGACTAATCCATACACGTCAAAAACAAATTATGAATCATTGTCCTAAGTAATCAAGACAATCTGAGGCCGTTTTCTCAGTTTTTAGTGAGTGACACTTTTCAAACTAAAATGTCAATTTAAAATTGATAACATATAATTTGAGTTATACTAGGAACATTTTGAATCATATTGAGGTGAGGTTTATTACTAAATGTCAAAATTGAATTATGGATTGTTTTCCTAAGGTATAAAAATAATCTGAATGCATTTTCTTGGTTGTGAGTATGTTAGTTGACTTTTTTACTAAAATTAATGTCAATTTTAAATAAAAAGATACACTTGGAGTCAAACCATTCACACCGTACATCTAATTGAGATACGACTAATTAAAAATTTCCCAAATGACTTATGGATATTTTTACTAATGTATCAAAACAATCCAATTTTATTTTCTCAATTTTGAGTATCCCACTTGTGTTTTTTTACTAAAATATCATTTTAAATTGGAAACCATCACATTAAGTCATACCAGTCACATCATCTATGGGTTTTATGTGATACTGATTCTTACACATCATAAATGAATTATTAATAATATTCATAAATTATCAAGACAATATGATAGTGATTTCTTAGTTTTCAATGAGTGATACTTTTTGGACTAAAATGTCTATTTTAAATTGATAACGGAGAATTTTATCTATAACGTGAACATAATGTATTGGATTGAGGTGTGGCTAATTTATAAAGATAAATAATGACTGATGGATTTTTTCCCTAAATTATAAAAACAATGTGAAGGAGTTTTATTAGTTTTGAGTATATCAATTGTCTTTTTTGCTAAAATTAGAGTCAATTTTAAATAAAAAAACACACTTGGAGTCATACATGTCACATCGTGTGTCGGATTTAGGTGAGGATGATTCATAAATTTCCAAAATTAATTATGAAAATTTTTCCTAAAGTATAAAAATAATCCAATTATGTTTTCTCAGATTTGAGTGTGCCACTTTTTTTTACTAAAATGTCATTTTAAACTAGAAACACACACTTTTAGTCATACTAGTCACATAGTGTGTAGGTTTGATGTGAGACTAATTCCTACACATCAAATATGAGTTATGAATATTTTTCATAAATTATCAAGATAATACGAGTGTGTTTTCTTAGTTTTCAGTTAGGGACACTTTTTAAACTAAAATATCAATTTTAAATTGATAACGAAGACTTTGAGTCATGTCGGGCACATCGTGTATCTGATTGATATGAAGAGGATTAATTCACATCAAAAATGGGTTATAGATCATTTTACTATAATATTCAAATAATATAAATGTGTTTTCTCAGCTTTGAGTATGTCAGTTGTATTTTTTACTAAAATTAATGTCAATTTTAATGGCACACTTAGAGTCGTACCGGTCAAACCATGCACCGGATTGATGTGAGACTGATTCCTACAAGTCTAAAATGACATATGTTTCATTTTACTAAATTATAAAAACAATATGAATGATTTTTATTGGTTTTGAGTATATAAATTGTGTTTTTTACTAAAATATCATTTTAAATAGGAAACACGCACTTTGAGTCACATCGGTCACATCATATGTGGGTATGATATGAGACTGGTTCTTAAATGTCAAAAATGAATTATGAATTGTTGTCTTAAATTATCAAGTCAATCAAAGTATGTTTTCTTTATTTTTAGTGAGTGACACTTTTTGAGCTAAAAAGTCAATTTTAAATTGATAACGAAGAATTTGAGTCATATTGGGAACATCATGTACCAGACTAAAATGTTGATGATTACTATGAATCAAAAATGACATATGGATCATTTTTCTAATGTATCATGACAATACAAATGTGTTTAATCAGTTTTGAGTTTTTTAGTTTTCTTATTTACTAAAATTAATGTCAATTTTGAGTAAAAGGATGCACTTAGAGTCATACCGGTCACATAGTGTGTCAGATTGAGGTGAGACTTCTTCTTACATGTCCCAAATGACTTATGTATTTTTGTTAGAAAAGTATAAAAAAAATACTAATTTGTTTTCATGGTTTTGAGTTGCCACTTGTGTTTTTTAATAAAATTTTATTTTAAATTGGAAATACACACTTTCAGTCATACTGGTCACATCATGTGTGGGTTTGATATGATACTAATTCCTACACATCAAAAATTAATCATGAATTTTTTTCATAAATTAAAACGAAAATCTGGTTGTGTTTGCTTAGTTTTCAGTGAGTGGTAGTTTTTGATCTAAAATGTTAATTTTAAATTGATAATGGAGACTTTAAGTCATATCGGGAACATCATGTATCATATTGAGGTAAAAATGATTACTATACATCATAAATGACTAATGGATAATTTTTCCAAGTCATCAAAATAATCATAATGAATTTTATCAGTTTTGAGTATGCCAATTGTCTTTTTTACTAAAATTAATGTCAATTTTAAATAAAAAGGCACACATGGAGTCAAACTGGTTACACCGTGCATCAGATTGTTGTAAGGATAATTCATACATGTCCTAAATGAATTATGAATCTTTTTCCTAAGGTATCAAAACAATATGAATGATTTTGATCAATTTTGAGTATTCCACTTGTCTTTTTTTACTAAAATGTCTTTTTAAACTATAAACTTGCACTTTAAGTCATACCATCACATTATGTGTGGGTTTGATGTGTGACTGGTTCCTACACGTAAAAAATGTATTATGAATAATTTTCATAAATTATCAATAAAATCTGAGAATGTTTTTTTGGTTTTCAGGGAGTGACACTTTTTGAACTAAAATGTCAATTTAAAATTGGTAGCGGATACTTTGAGTCATATAGGGAAAATCGTGTATCATATTTAGGTGAGGATTATTCATACATGTCAAAAATTACTTATGGATTATTTTAATAAAGTATCAAAATAATAAAATTTATTTTTTCAGTTTTGAGTATGCCAATTGTCATTTTCACTTAAATTTATGTCAATTTTAAATAGAAAGATGTACTTGGAGACATAATAGTCACATTTTGTGTTGTATTGATGTGAGGATGATTTCTACACATCCCAAATGACTTATGAATAATTTTTATAGAGTGTCAAAAAAATTAGAGTTCATTTTCTCGATTTTGAGTATGTAATGTGTGTTTTAAATAAAATGTAAATTATAAATTAAAAACGTACCGTTCGAGTCATACCGGTCACACCGTGTGTCATATTTAGGTGAAAATAATTGTGTATATGATGTTTGTTTTTCTTTCAACTATTTGTACCAAGCCAGAAATGAAATAAATGTTCTATTTGGATAGAAGAAGAAACCCCATGTTGTCTAAAAGGCCTCATCCAAAAGCACCATGTTCTCTCTTTTTTAGCTTTTTGCATATGATTGAAGAAAAAATATAAATTCCCAAAATATCCATGCAAAAATATTAGATAAAGATGATAATGAAATTAACTTAAAATTGTAGATAAAATAGTGAAACAATTAACCAAATAAGTAGTTTGAATTCACCTTTTCAGGATGGTTATATACATTCTTGACCCATTTTCTTGTTGTTTTTATCTTATTTACAGCCTTGAAGTCCAATCTCTCATGGGAATGAGAAGCTTTGAACAAACCACCCTAACCAGATAAAAACAATCCACCTGTGTAATAAAACAATTCTTATGTTAGAAATACTATATGTTATGTCAGATAGGGTAATGGAAGATGGTCTATAGGGGGTGAATATACCATATTAAAAAAATTTAAACAAATAACATGATTAATTAAATTAATTATCAAAGTTAATTATTAAGGTTAATTATCATCAGAAAAAGTAAATAATACAAGGATGTTTTTTATAGTAGTTCAGTCCAAAGTGGGCATACTTCTACTCTTATATCCCTCTACTCAGAGAGAGATACATGTGCACTAAAAATAATTTTTAAGGGGGTATCATAACCCAATTACGAAATCATTTTCTAGTGGAGTGAAAACAACACCACTGACTTTTTTATGGGAAGACACAACCCTTACAACCTAACTTTAGAAAGAGGGAGTCACTATAACATCCCAAGTAAATAAAGAATAATACATTTTCATATTTATTAATATTTGTAAATAAATATTAATTTCACTTTAAAGGGTATTCTATGTTCTATGGGGTACCTGATACGCAACAACGGATTTCTTTGAAATCTTACTTCGCACACAACGTTGGGTCATACTAAAAATAATAATATAATATTATTTTAAATAGTAGTTAATGCCTAGCCATTGTATTGGAGGGAATGAACATAACTAACCATATTATGATTAAATATGTTTCTTAAATGTTTTTACATTTATCCAATAAAATTTATAGGCTTAAAATGTGAATGAATCTAATTTTAAGCATAGATACTCTAATATTCTTTAAAAGGTTGATTTACCACCTTTTGATAGAAAACCATTTCCAAATCTAGTTTTTATCAATTTTATATGTTTTATTTGACAAAATAAAATTCTTATTTAGAATTAGGACATAAAAATTTACTTTGGGTAAATTTTTGGTAATCTTATGATAAAATTAATTTTTTAATGAATAGTGAAAAATACTATATTTTAATTCAAAACTGCCTTTTATTCTAATTTATTTATATAGTTATATTATCTTTTTAATTGGGTTTAAAGTTTAATTCGATTATATTTTTTCCATTTAATCCAATATTGGTCAATGGAAGTAATTTCACTTTGAAATTGGATATAGACAAGTGTCAATATTTTGATATTTATTATTTCATAAAAACATCTTTTCGTTTTGGAAAAGGGAATTAATTTTAAATTAATTAATGAAACCTCTATGTTTTTAATTTGGTAAAATATAAATCATTTTTTAATTTTTAATATCAAATATATCTTAGGATGAATTTTTTTATTTTTCTAAAAACCTTCAATTTTTGATGAATATTGAAAACACTCAGTAGTAGTTAAAAAACCAATGTTTTCATTTTAATGAAATTTTACTACTTATGTGAATTTAATTTAAAAAATATTACATTCATGTTTTTCATAAGTAATTAAAATTTGGTTTAATAAGTTGAAAATAATTTTTGGTGAATTGTACCTTTTGACTTTTATTTACCATGGTTAAAGGTAAATAGGGTAATTCAAGGTAAAAATAATATTATAATAATATAAAATTACCGTAACACTAGTCCTAACCATATTTTATGAGCCATGGACGACCAATAAAATACATGGGTGAGTTTTTTTGGCTTTTTAAAGAAATTTGGGTAAGATAATGACATTAATAACTTTTTATTTAAAGTAAAAATAAAAATATCAAAAACATGTATTATTTTACTAAAAACAATTAATTTGGGGTTATATAATTGATATATTTGACTATAAATATTCATTATAAAGATAAAAATATTTCCTACATCATTTTAGTTTATTTATAATTTTTATACATAAAATAAATAAAATTATTTATGACACAATAATGATGCAGTGTTTACCTCATTAATGAATGATTTAAAAAAATATGATTATAAAAACTAAAACAATATCCTAACCTGTACAATTCTTATTGTATGATTTTATTTCAAAGAGGACTCATATTATATTCTACTTTAATAAGTTTTGGACCTTTATTAACCAAAAATCATTATATAATAAAATAATATTTTCCAACTTTCCTAAAGAGCCTCTCCTCCCCCTTATAAAAATCCCTCACCTTTAACCCATTACTCACACCTCTCAAGCACCTTGGCTCATCAAACCTCTACCCAAATAATCTATCATGATACCTATCTTCCACCTAGAATTCTTACTTTAGGCAGAATGCACTTCAAGATATCCTTTTGGTTCAAACCATAGGGAGTTACCCGATTTAAAGGTAACATCTTCTCTTAAGTTCTTTTCTATTATTTTACTTCTCCAACCCCATAAACTATTTTTATTCCTTTATTTTATAAAAAAATCATTATCCAAAATATACCAGGTTGTTTATATGATAATTATTCTAACTACAATTATACACACCTTCATCTAATGGGTAAAGAACATACTGTTTCTGTGGACAGAAAACTATTGCCTCACGAAACGATGATTGTTTGATTATATCCTACTGCCTCTCATGGTGGCCATTAATATGACACTATATTTACATGTGATATATAATATATTTATATTGTCTCTATACTTCTGTATTTTTCATTTATATCATACCTTTATGGTTTCTATAATGGGTAAATACGATAATTTTATTTGAGGAAGTGCGGACTACCGCCCCCTCAAAGTGATATGACTCATTCAGGACATATGTGGAATTTATAAAAGATGGAGTTAATTAAATTACATAACATATATATTATACTGTAATTATAATATACCTATGAATTATTAAGTTTTTATTCCTTTAAATATAAAATAGAAATGAAAGTAGCGTCCATGCGTACGTACGGCTTACCCTCTCCATGAACAGTGCATTTCGTTTCTTAACTCCAAATGATATGGAATATTATAAATACATATACACTGTATTTATAGTGTATATATATGATATATATATCATGAATATCATTTTGGGGATAATGTAATTTTGACCACATGGACAATTTGTAATTATAACAAGTTCATTTTTTACTAAAGTTCTGAACATCGACAAAATGTCCGATATGAACTCAACTAATTAAATAATTGTTATAGAAAGGTAATAAGTGATATAAAAGGAATAATAAACATGAAAAATGTTCTTAAGTAATTATGAATTAACTTAAGTTTATTTTTTATAAAGAACACGGAACATACGAGTTAAGTCAGACACGAGGTAAGGGGTTTCTTATCTCACTTTTAATTCCGTGAGATTTCCATTGTTCACCACTTAATTATTTAATGTGGTGTATTTTTTACTACCATTTGATATATATTATATTTATTCTCTTTATATTCATGGTATTCTGTGATTCATTTGGATTTCATTAACTTTGGGTCACACGACTCGATTGATTACAACATGGTAAGGGGTGTCCATCTCACTTTTTTATTCCTGTGAGATTCGTGCTATATTTACCACTATTTCGTTTTGTTTGGTGTATGTACTTACCATGATGGAATTTATTGTGTAATATGATTTAATTTATGGGTTTTTACATCTTCATTTCATGATCCTTCTTTCATGTGGTGTATGTTTCTTAAGTTACCAAATCGGTAAGGGAACCTTTAGTCAAAGACTTATTTTATGTTATGTCTTTAAATTTAAATTCTAAAATGAGGAAATATGTTATTATATATCCTTATTAATGTAAATTTTATTTCCATTTGATTAGAGACCATTTTTCTCTCTTACCATGTAACAGCCCGAGATTTTATGAAAAATATTCTTTTTAATTTCATTAATGTCTTGTGTTGTATGCTACACCAAAAAGGAGCTTTCACAACACGCATCCTTGACTTGCCTTGCATTACACGCAATCACGACCTTCCTCGATAGCGTGTGTAGTACGCAATAACGAGTTTCACGAAACAATAATATGCTATTAAAATATTATTAAAACTAGCCGTTATGAATATTAATAACCACTTTTTGAAATTTTTTAAATTTAATTTTTCAAAATGGAATTCATTTTTGGATTCGTAATATCGAAATTAGCTTAGGGTGAAATTTTTGTACTTTTCGGATAACTTTCATATTCTGATGAATAGTGAAAATAACTAAATTTTAATTAAAAACAACCATTTTAATCGAAAACATTAATAGTGATAAATTATTAATTTGAGTGGTTTTAAAGTATATTTAGAATATATTTTTATATTTTAATACAATGTTGGTTATTATATGTAATTCTACATTTAAACCAGACATAAACAAATGTCAATCTTTTGATAGTTATTATCTCTTAAGAACACGCTATTTGTTTTGACGACGGGAATTAATTTTTAAATTAATTAATGCAACTGATATGTTTTTAATTTGGTAAAATAGACATCATTTTTGAGTTCATAATATCAAATATATCTTAGGCCTAATTTTTGGTATTTTTCTGGAAACTTTCATTTTTTGATGAATAGTGAAACCACTATGTGGTAATTAAGAAAAATGAATTTTTCATAAAACATAATTTTACCGCTTCTGTGAGTAGAATTTCAAAAATCCGAGAGACGCAGTTGATGTCAGTATGTAAAATGTGGTTCAATGAGATAAAAATAATTTTTTGGTGAATAGTAACTTTTTACTTTTTTTTACCATGGTTAAAAGTAAATAGGGTAATTAAGGGTAAAAATAACATTATTATTACCCCAAAACATGTCCTAATTCTATTGGACAAGTATAATTCGACCAAAAACAACCTTAGAAATAAAATATGACCATTTATGCCCACTTGGATTAGATTAGGACATTTATTATTAATTTATTTAAAGAAGGGTTAAAATAGTTAAAATCAAAGTTTAATAACTAAATAATTTTTAATATGGGGTTATAAATAAGATAAATTCGACTATAAATATTTATTAGAAAGCTAAAAATATTTCCTCCATAATGGTATTTTATTTGTAATTTTTAGACATTAAATAATTTAATTTATTTATGACACAACGATGATGAAATAATTATATTATTAATGAAATATTGACATAATTGATGTTATAAATACCCAAATAAATGAAATTTGAGACTTTTTATGAATTACACTAATTTTATAGGTTAATATGATATGTTAGTAATGATTTAATTAACTTTTTTCGAGCTAATTATTCTTTTATGATTTTTACAAAAATCAATTACTAAATAGTGTCATAATTGACATAAAATAGTTTTTAAAACAAATATTATATTATTAATTGTTATTTTATTCCTAAAAATATACGGTTTGCCCAAATGACATAGATAAGGTTATATATATTAATATTAAACAACTTGGGGTTCGTTTGGCTTGATATAGTAAGTTTATTAACCTTGTAGTATAAGAACACAAGAAGACACGGTAAAAGTGAAATTATTTAACTTAATGTTAAATCTAAATGATAAGGTTAAAATATGATCCTAAACCTGTCTAAATTATATTGGATGAGAGGATTACGACCCATCCCCACCTTATCTTCGAAATAAATCAATTTGGAGCTATTTAAAACCGAATTCTACTTTATAATAAAATAATAGTTTTTGTTATTCCAAAGGTACCCCTCTCCTCCCTTATAAAAGGGCACCTCCTCCCTCTCTTCCTCACAAAACTTTGAGCTTTAAAACTCGGCCAACCCCTGCCAAACTCTCTTCTCAACTTCCCTAACAATATCCTAGAGGTTCTGGTCTTCCTCAAAGACCAATTTTAGTGCCCTAAAAGGTGATCTCAAAGAGGCGCTTCAAAGAAGAGGTAATTTCCGTTACCGATTCTTTCAACTTTATTTCTTTTTCCACTTCTTCTTCTTTAGTTGTTTAATTATGAATTAATAACATCAGTATCACTAATATACTGATATGTTATTATAAGTATGAAACAACCCTATTTCACCATCTATCCATCATACAGAAAAATAAATCACCGCACGTGCGTACGTACGGAATACCATCTCCACGCCGTGGTGTAATCTATTTTCCACCACCAACTTACTTGGATGGGTATAATGGTGTAAATAATAACTATATATGATTATTGTAAAGTGATATTGATTCTTAAATAGTATACATACACTACAATACAATTCAACGATCAGGAGAATGATATCATCGTTCGTGCGTACGTACGGACTACCGTCTCCATGACGCGATGAGATTCATTCTCCACGTTAACCATTCATGAATGATTATAAAGTATATATAATAAGTAGTCATGAAATATATGACATAATAATACTACTGGATTTATGTGTGTATATATATATTTATGTCATCTACTTAATTCCACTCAATTCAATAAGGAAACGAAAACAGCGTTCATGTGTACGTACGGCCTACCGTCTCCATGAACGGTGTATTTCTTTCCATTTATCGATCCATTATATATATGCATATTCTGAATATATATTATATATAAATCATGTTTTATATTCTGGAATTAAGTAATCATGATCTAAGTAATCATATGAATAATTACAAGTCAAAACACGGACGACAAATGAAACAATTTTACCCAAAATGCTCTTTAACATGGAATTTACAAATGAACGGATAATATAAAGTCATAATTGAACCATATATGATATCATAACAATGAGTATGATTATTGAATATTTCAATGACATTATTTAAATCATTATACAGGAGGTTCGGACACTTACGAAGCAAATCGGACCTAAGGTAAGGGAAATATCACAATCTCATTTTTATCCAAGATTGTTTGTACTTTGGCATTTACCGGGGTGTATTTTATCATCCACATCCATTTTTCCTCAATATGTAATATTATTTCCATTCACCTACAATTTTTTAAATCCTATTTTACCCTTCGGTGAGTTTTTAGTAAAAGATATGAAAGGAATCTTTTGTCGTTTTTCGTACGAGGTACTTTTTTGACTTTTCCAACAAAAGTACGAGAAGAATGTTTTTTTAACTTATACGGCATGAATGGATTTTTAAAACATTATTTCCAAGAAGCTTCCTTTACAAGTTTTCATGTTTATTTTTAATCAACTTCTTTTAGTTTAGAATTGTACGACATGTTATGAAAGGAAAAGTGTTTTTGAAGCAGAAAGGATATTTTCCTCAAGAATGGAGTTCAAATGTTTTATCAAAATTATTTTCCATCTAAGATAATAAAGGGTTCTATTTATATCCCTATTATTACATTTATTTGATTATGTTGTGACGGAATTATATTTTTATGAATTCCTTTATCGTATATGAATTGTTTTATGATGTTATGATGTTTAAGATTCCCATTTTTATTACATGGGTTATGCAATGATGTATGGTTTATGATTTTGTGGAAAACATAAGAATGGTATCATTATGAGATGGTGGGACCTATATCTCCCTCAAATGCATTGGGTAAAGATTTTATATCTCATGAGATAGACATGGCAGGAACGGTAGGTTATACCGGTTCAGTGAAACAGTACTGAAACGAGGAGTGAACTCGCTTCAGAAAGGGACTTTGTCCACTAAGATAGTCTTGGAAATGAGTCTTGACTAATAAGAAATGATTCTCAATGATTATATGTGTATGCCAAAAAATTTCATGTTTTAAGTTATTATTATTGGGATTTCATTTCACTACTATGATTTATCCCATGTTATGAAATTATGCTCTCTTTTGTAGGTTAAGATTTCAAAAATGTTATGTTCTTATGAATATGATGTGATTGATATTTCTTTTTTTACCCTTACTGAGTATTTGAGCTCACACTTTTATGTTTTCTTTTCCCCAGGATATAAAGAAATGTTTTAGGTAAAAAAAAGGAAGATCTTTATGGGAGATGTTGAAGATATTTCACCACGATTAGAAGATTATTTTCCGAGTTTCCAAAGACACTAAACTATTACGGTCCTTGTGTGTGTGTTTTTGTTATGTACTAAGAATTCTGAAAAAGTAATGTAATGTCCACGTACGTCAGGCTTCGGGTCTCTACATACCAACTCATTTTCTGAGTTTTAAAGTGATGTCGTTAGGTTGTCGAATTTCTGTAAGAGAACTTCTTAACCCAATTTTAATTATTTGGGTTAAACTTCTACTTCTTGATTATGTCATGCTATTAATATGTGTGAATGACCTATGATTTTTGTACACCTAATATCCACTTATATTTGGTTTATTCTTATTTTTCACACATAATTATGTGATTGATTTATCCTTAATCTACGGATACGATCTTTGTAAGGGACTTTGATTCAAATTACATTCCATTAAGACTTATGTGTTATTATACACCAATTCACTTTCATATAGTGTATATACTTTCCTTTGAAATATTATATCATGAATCTTCATATTCTCATGATATTATAAGCTTTGTTTAATGTTATTATACAATTATTTTTATTCCAGTATTTTCCCAAGTGGTAAGGGACTCTTTAACTAAAACATTGTTTTAAATGTTTTAAAGATTTATTCTTATAAATACCTATCATTAATTTAGATGTTTTAAAAATGGTTTTAAGGATTTATTTTTATGGACATTAATGTTTTAATATTTTAATTCCTTTAAAAGTTTCAAAGTAGTATGGTACACTTTTATTCAAAAATCTCATTATTAAATGTTATAAATGGTTTTGAAAATGGTTTGATAAATCATTGATTATGTCAATATATTGAAATGATATATTGTGATTGCAATGTGGACATGTTATCTTTCCTCTATGATTATGTTATTTGTTATGATTATGTTATGGTTTTGGGGCATTGTTTACGTATACGGGTGGTTCTGTGATAAATATAGGGCGGGTGAGCCTGAGATAGCTCTCTAATGAATTGGGTAACATGACAGAGGTAAACATTAATGTTTCTCCTAAGAGATTTAGGGAATATACTGTGATGGTTATTCCAACTGTAACTCCCTATGTAGCTGTGAAAACTACAATGTAAGTATGATATGGATGCCATAAGTTACCTTTATGATTTATGATTTCTATGTGTTATCACTACTAGAAAACAGGTCTATAGCCACGAACCTATAGCCACAGTTTTATAAGCCTGTGGATATATCTTAGTTTATACCCATAGTTCTATTAAAACTGTGGCTATATCATAATTTATATCCATGGATTAAAAAAATCCATAGCAATGTTCTTTTTTTGACTATATATCGGGCTCCTCCTCCCCAGTCCGTGAAACCTCTCCTCCCCTGATCCATGAGTTCCTCCTCCCCAGTCCACGATGCTCTCTGTGACACTCTCCATGATGCTCTCCTCATCTCCTCCCCTGATCTGCGATCTCCTCCTCCCCACTTTCCATGACTCCTCTAACCCTCGACCTAGACCTTCTCTCTGTGCACTCCTCCCTGGCGTTTCTTCTACAATTCCTGGCCATCGGTGTTTCATGGAGGCCTCCCCACCCTAGAGCTCGACTTTCTCCTCCCACCCTCGACCCTCTCCCCCAGCGAATACTCATTCTTCCTCGTCATTCTTCCTCCCTCTTCGTTCCTCCAGAGACTGAATGGTCATGGATTCTATCCTGTATGTTGATTGGACTTTTTGTTTTTTCCTTGCCTGTATGCTTGGTTTCTCATGAATATGTGAAATTTTCAAGAAACTTGAAAGGGATTTCAATGCTGAGCTTTAGATTTTAGGGGAAATTTATAACATGAGTGCCCAGGCTAAGCCAATTCATCTTTCTCAATTGGTTTTGGGCATTGATAATAGGTTTTGAAATTTATTTTATTTCTCTTGTTTCCTTGCGCTTTTCAAAACAAGATCTATGACATACCTTTATAAATTAATATTCTCTTTTGTAATTTTCAAGGTCTTGGGAACTCTCCCACAATCACATCCCTGAGATACTTTATTACGGACAAAAAACCCATGATGATTAGTTTAACTAAACTTAATATGGAGTTTGAAAAATGGAGTGACATTAAATGGTCCTCCCTTGGATATTCCAATGTATCACAAAAAGAAAGTGATAATGACTCTGAGAATCTCAGTATTTTAAATTATGACAGTATTAGCCTGCATTCATGTACAAAAAATCATCAAGACTTTTTAGTTGATATTGGTATCCAAGGAATTGTAATCTCCCTGTATTTTGTTTATTCCTATTAACTCTTACACGAAAATAATAGATATTTTGGATAATCTTGAAGGGGTAATTTATTAGTGTTCATATAGTTTGGTGATTTTGAGGGGTTTTAACACTATTCTAAGGCATACAAAAAAACTGGTCCACACATCAATATGATCGAAGATTCTGAATTTTCATCCTATTTTGATAAATATAGCATGGTTGAAGTTAAAATTTTGGGTGGTTACTAGACCTGGTGTAGATACACCATCAATGTATTACTAGCTAGAAAATTGGATAGATTTTTTGTTCATATTTATGAAAATAATTATGTTATTGATGCATCGGGTCTGGCTATTCGAAAAATGTCACTATGATCACAATTCTTTTTATGGTGTATTTTTGCACAAATAAATTGACATCATTACCCATTCAATTTGACTTCAATAATGCCTGACTTGTTTTCTTGTTTGTAGTGATATTATCATCATTACATGGAACATGGAAATTTTTGGAAGACCTCTTCAAATCATGGAAAAAAAGTTGAAGAATGTTAAAAGGCTGATTCTTTTCTGGAACAAGGAATATTTTTATAATATGGGTAATGATATCAAAGATCCTGATAAATCCTTAATACAATTTCATAATATTAATCAGAATCATAATGATCCTTAAAATGATGAGATTAAATCCCTGTCTCAGCTTTATGAAAACCCACTTCTTAAAGAAAGGCTAGTCTAAAACTAATATAATATAATACGGATGTAGGAGGGAGATAGAAAAACTGTATTTTTTCATTATCTACACAAGGAAAAGTGAATTGGAAGAGGATTCGCTACCCATAGAATCGATGGGTCTTTAGAGAACTCATAAAATCAATTTTCTAATGTTATGGTTGACTATTTTGGGAAACTGTTCTTAAATAAAGGAGAATATTTTACCTTCCAGATGATGGATAAAATTACATTTGTTGTTGATAATAATCAAAAAAATTATTTAACTAAATGTTGTGATGATAAGGAGGTAAATACTTCACTCTTCTCCCTATTTGAGTGTGGTCGAGCTTGATGGGTTCACAAACAAATTTATTATGGTTTACTTTGTTATTGTGCATGTTTATTTACATAATTATATGAGAGAATTATTTAATCATGCTTCTATACCTTATGGAATCAATTCCAATTTTATTACTTTGATTCAAAAAAAGGATAATGTAGTGGATATTAAAGACTTCAATCCTATTTCCATTGGTAATGAAATTCAAAAAATTATTAGAAAAGTCATTGCTTTGAGGCTATGATCTATTTCTTGAGGAATCATATAATAAAATCAATTTGGATTTATAACTGGAAGAAGAATCCAAAATTACCTATTCACTTCCTCAAAATGTATCGATATTATGAGGAAAAAGGAAGGAATGGGAACATTTAACTAAATATTGCTTGAGGCATCATAGACCATGCTTATTCATGTGATCATATATACAAGGATCCTCTTGTGGTATTTTATGCTTATATATCTTGTTTGACATTATTTAATTTATGTTTTCCATTTTAATCGTTACTCCTCTCATTTGAGACACCACGGGCATCTCCAAAGATTTTTTTGACTCACAGGGGGGTGTACAGGCTAGGGGGATGGTGCATGCTAGGGGTGGGGCAGGCTAGGGGTGCAGGGGTGTGCAGGGGGGGATGTGAAGGCTAGGGGACTAGGTGGAGGGGGCTGTGTAGGCTAGGGGGATGGGTGGAGGGGGCAAGGGGAAGGGCGAGGGTGTAGGGGGCGGGGGGTAGGGGCGGGGGGGCAGGGGTAGGGGGTAGGGGGAAGGGGGAGGGGTAGGGGGAAGGTGGAGGGTAGAGGGGGGCAGGGGGCAGAGGGTAGGGGGCAGGGGGGATGTCTGTAGGGCAGGGGGAGGGGGGAGGTCTGCAGGGTAGGGGGAGGTCTGCAGGGTAGGGGGAGGGGGAGGGGGTGGGTGGAGAGGGCTGGGTGGAGTGGGGGGTCCGCAGGGAAGGGGGTAGGGGCGGTCTGTAGGGGGGGCTTCAGGCCAGGGGGAGGGGGTGGGGCAGTGGGGCAGTGGGGAAAGGGGGTGGGTCAGGGGGTGTAGTTAGTCTCCATAGATTTCTTTAATCTTATATAAGGTTTAATAACCATTACAATCCATATCTAAATCCCACATTTCTCCATGATTAGGTTTCTCCAAATATTCCCTCCTATTTACAACAAATTTCTTTCACTAAATCACAGCATGATTTTAGTTGCAATAAATAAGATTTTGTATGATACCACTAGTTGTTATTGATATGGATTTAACACATTTTCTTTTAAAAATCCAGGCCATTATGTCCACTTTTTTTAATTATAGCTTATAAAGATGATTTGGATCCTGCAATCTAGCCTCCTTTTGGTGGGTTGATTCCACTACCACATTTCATGAATTTACCTATACATATATAGATTCAATATTATATTTTAAATTACATTCACTGGTGGAAATCCCACTTATACCAACACCTGCATACCAACGGTTTGAAAAAACCATTTGTTTAAGTAATAATTTGATGTATTTTCCCAAGGGTTTCATTAAACCATTGGGAATATATTACATTAGATAATATTTTCCTACAGTTTTTAGAAACTATAGGGAATCCCCCCACCAAATAATATTTCTCTACGGTTTTTGAAACCATTGGGAAAAACCCCCCAAATAATCATAGCTAACCCGCAGATAGATCTCTCTGCACATCGTTGAAAACATCTATCCTCCATCGAACCCTACTTCCTAAGCACGAACCCGCGAGCTCACTTCCTCCGTCGAACAAAATCTCTCCTCAAATATCTCTCTCCACTAAATAAGATCTCCTCCTCCAATGAGATCTCTCCTCCAACCCTACCTCCAAAGCATGAACCCTACTTGGCGAGATCACTTCCTCTGTCATAATCTCACTTTCTTCGGAATGGATCTCTCTAGGATTTCAACCCCAATTCATGTCTACCTAATTTTTAAAATACCTTTAATCGTAGAACTCTAAATCCATTCTTTGATTAAAACATCTAGATTCATTGTGTTCTACTCAAAATTGGTGAATTCCTTTTATTTTACACTTTTATATTCTTCTAATGGACTTGATGTGGTGTATTTATCAGTTTCCATATGGGATTATGGTGGATTACATTCATCAAAATTTTATTTTTTCGGATTAATATTATTTTTATTGAGGTGGGTGATTTGAAAAATCTCCCTAATGTCTTCATTTATTTTATAGTATCTGCATCATGTATGATAGTGTCATCATGACGTGTGTGTGGCATCTTCTATTTAGAATCCATGTAAATTTCTCAAATCCTCACTGTTAGACCTTCCACATATCATGTTGGGTCCATTGCTGATGAAGACCATGATCCATTGGCCACCAAAGAGGTGTTCTTATCTATAACCTTAGGTTAGAGCATGGATGGTATGATTCTAGTGCCTTATACCTAGAATGAGAAATTGATTAAGGAATGAATAGAATTGTGAATTGAATTTCTTCTTCTCATGACATGTGAGTTAGAATTTGTAATTATCATTATGTGAATTGGAATTGACATAATTGAAACATGAATTGTTAATGTATAATG
The DNA here is from genome assembly GCA_963277665.1 of Viscum album. Lineage (NCBI taxonomy): Eukaryota > Viridiplantae > Streptophyta > Magnoliopsida > Santalales > Viscaceae > Viscum > Viscum album. Next base: position 1,357,366,448 of record OY728162.1, on the reverse strand, counting down.
TAACTGTATAATTGGTATGAAATTTTAAAATACACAATGTTATATTGAAAAGAACTGTTATTTGACATAATGGAATATAAGTAATGATAATTGGTAATTTTAATGAATTAAAAAATGCGTCATATGTCAAAATATTTTTTATATTTTGGTGTTTCGTTAGGGGTTTATCTCTTGGTTTTTCTTGACGCATGGTTATATAATACCTAGAATGGTTACTCCACACATAGAATTATTTATTCTCTTTGGGAATGTAATCTTTATATTAATGAGAATTCACAGAAAGTCCAATAACCCATGGAAGATGAGAGATATACCTAGAATTGGTAATTTTTGTTAGGTCAGTGGTCCATGGAATGGGTAATGTACCTTGTCATAGTTCATTTTCAAGGAAATCATCCTAAAAAATGGTGGGCATAGACAGACATATATGGAACTCTATTGAATCAAGTTTGGCTTACCCCGGGTTTCAACCTAGAGCTCTAGTGTTGGCAGGATAATTTTATGTTCAACATTAAATTAATGAATTCATGAAAATCAATATCATACTATGATATATGATTGATTTTGGTTTTCTCAAAACATAAAAATAGTTTTCATTTTAGTGTTTGTAGATATAAATAATTGGAATTTCACATAGAATATACCATGAGAACATTACTTATTTGTGATTTAGGTGAAAAATATATGATGTGTTTCTAGTTTCATAAAAATATCATATTCTATGTGAAATCATTTGGAGCTCATAAAAATGTTAAGAATATTTTAGGTGTATAATTATTCATACCATTGATGCTTTGTGGATGTAGTTGTCATGTGAATAGAGTGTTATAATTTTCAAATTAAAATGTTATCTAATGCATACTGTTTTAATATGTTCATGATGCATGTGAAGGGAAATAGGTTTATAGATAAATGTGTTGTTCTTTTTGTGTTCACATAAAGTTGAATGGGTAACCATACTTTATTAAATTATAAAGTGTTATCTAGATGAAAATTTCCCTATAAATATGGTATTAACTCATGGGAAAGGTGTTGAAATTTTTTTAGAGATGTGATTAACAAGAATGTATTTTTGTATTTTCTCCATGTTTATTTTTTCAATGGAATAACAACACTATATAAAGGATTCATTTATCAAAATTATTTTCCTTCAAAAAAATATATATATGTGAAGTGCATGTTATGTGAAATTTCCATTTGAGTGTTGTTTTATATCAACAAGTATGGTAATAAGGTGGGTTTATCAACTTCTATGTTATTAGGCTTTTTTCTCAACACTGGAGCACTTTTCTTTGTAGCTCAAAAGTGTTTGATTTTCTTTGAGCTTTCTTATTTCTCACATTCTAAACATTTATGTTGAGGAAACACGGTTTTCTCTTCTTTCACATGTTTATTATTGTTTGAAAATTTCATATTCACTTGAGAAATTAGAGAACTCTCAATGTTTTTCATTTTTTTGGTTTATCCTTTTATAACTCATCAGATTATATGATCAAACATTCTTTCTTATCATGTTCATCCTTTTTCATAGGTGTGGATCCATTCTTTATTATGATATATTCTATTTGATTAGAAATTTTGTCCTCTAGTAAGCTTTTATTATTGGGTGGGATAAAAACTTGTATCGAACAAAACCAAATTAAGTTGAAACTCGAGCCAAACTAATTATATACCACTAACAGGAAGAACAATTGTTAATTAATAGGAATGTACTATTTGATAGTATCATTTTGAAACATGGATCTATTTCCCCCTTGCTTTCATGAACATGATTTGACCCATGGGGCATTTTGGTTCTTATATGTTGGGCGGTGATGTGTATAGTCATATGAGACAGGTATGTTTTACTTTTGTTTTTATTTTATTTTCTTTATCGCATTGGCCACTTAGGTCTTTTACTTCTTTATGTAGACAAAGGGTAATTATGTTCTGCAAAGGGGGGGAAATGGGGTTCAGATTGATTCAATCCGCCAGCTTTGATCTGAGGTAAGAATATATGGTTACTACTTGTCCCGCACCTCATGTATTTGGGGATTTCAGTGTTTTTGACTCCATATTATGTTTTCAGTAGGGCGTTGGATCATTTTGTGTTGGTTCGAGTGGATTTGGTTCTCCCAATCGAGGTAAGGCTTTAATGTCGTTGGTTGGTTTCTCACTAGTTATGTAGCATCATTTATGTATTTTAATGTTCATAATATCCTTTTTGTAGTGCATTGATCCCTACTCATTGGTTTCGAGTAGCCAAGTTAAGGGTGACTCACTTGCATGTGCATAGGTAAGAAAGTATATGTATGTGGGTTTCCCCGTTACATGTATAGTCAACCATGGCACTGATTATGCATGTATGGGGCTATGTGTGCCCATATATATATATATATATAAATTCATACACAGGTGAGTGGAGAATAGTATATGCATATAAGCATATGTGCAAGGATCCCCTTGCACATGCTCATGGCCATGCAGGTGTGTGCATAGGGGCTAGGTGTCCTTGCATGTGTGTGAAGGTGCGTATACCCATTGGGGGAGAAAAAACTTTTTTTTAGAAATCCCCAAGAGCTAAAGTGGACGGTTTGGTTCCACCTTGATGTAGGATCCCTCTTCTAGCCTCTTTAATTCAAGAATACTTTAAATTGAATTTAGCTTCTTTCTTAATTCTACCTAATTATATTGAATTTCATATATTGAATAAGTGCTATTTAATATAATTGTTTCATTTGATAAATAAATTCATGTTTTTATAATAAAATCCCTCTAATGTAGGTGCGCTATCTGCGAAAACTCATAGTGATAGTTATGTTGATCTAGTTTCTTAAATTATTGCATTTGATTTGTTTTGAATGAGTTTTAGAATAGATGTTAAATATAATTAAATTAATTGTGTGATAAATCAATGCCATGATTTTATAATAAAACCCCTCCAACGGAGGTGTGATGTCTTCTAAACCAAAGAGTAGTGATAGTTATTTGTATCATGTTTAGATTTTGTTTGAGTCGTTCATATGCCTCTTGTTGGTGTTTGTTTTGTGGCTAGTTAGTTTTTGTTTTCATTGAACAATCTAAATTGGCTTATCATACTCGTTTAACTCAAATGACATTGCCCAAGTAGGCATATGCATTGACCATGACACTTTCCTTTTCACGCTTTGAATATTATAAATAAAATTTCCATGTTTAGGCAAACTGAATGAATTTGTAAATGGATTGTGTAGGGTGTATGATTATTTTCTGCCTTTTTGTTGCCCTTTAGATGTTGCATCATTGTGTCACTCGCTACAACCTTATCTGGAGATCCCTTGTTATTGCATATTAAATAGTTGATATGTTCTATCATCTGCTGGCGGGGAGACAGTCGGAATGTTGCCCCGCCTCCTCCCACTCCCTTCGCTCCGGGACGGAAGATGATACCCCATGGATATCGCTGGATCAGGCCAACATACCTCAATCACACTGCGGTCACGCCGCGGTCACACCGCGATCATGCCACGATCATGCCGTGATTTGGCCCTGCTCAGGCATGACACCCGATGGCAGTTTGTAGTGATATTATTTCATTAGTCTTGTGATCAATGTTGAGACCGACATATCACAGTTTCTGCTGGTGGAGTGATAACCGGAATGTTTCCCCTCCTCCTCCCTCTCCCTTCGCTCCTGGCCGGAAGATGCTTCCCTATGGATTTCACTGGACCGGGCCAACACGCCGCGGTCACGCCTTGATTTGTCCCTACTCCAAGACGACACCCCACGCCAGTTCTTAGTGATAGTATTCCATGAGTCTTTTGATCAATGTTGAGACTGACTAATCACAATTTATGTCAGCGGGGAAACCGTCGGAATGTTGCCCCGCCTCCTCCTTCTCCCTTCACTCCTATCCGGAAGATGTTGCCCCATAGATGTCACTGGAATGGGCCAACATGATGCAGTAATGCTGCGGTCACGCTGCGATCACGCCGCGGTAATGCTGTGATTTGGCCCTGCTTCAGGACGACACCCCGCAGTGGTTCGCAGTGATAGTATTCCATTAGTCTTGTGATCAATTTTGAGACCAACTAATCACAATTTCTGCAGGCAGGGTGATGGCCAGAATGTTTCCCCACCTCCTCCCGCTCCTTTTGCTCCTGGCCAAAAGATGATGCCCTGCGGATATCGCTGGACCGGGCCAACACGCCACGATCACGCCGTGGTAATGCTGTGATTTGGCCCTTCTCCAGGACGACACCCCGCTGTGGTTCACAGTGATAGTATTCCATGAGTATTTTGATCAATGTTGAGACTGAATAATCACAATTTTTGTCGGCAGGGTGACGGCCGGAATTTTTCCCTACCTCCTCCCACTCCCTTCACTTCTGGTTGGAAGATGCTACCCTACGAATATCACTGGACCAGGACAACACGTTGCGGTCATGCCGCGGTCACGCCACGGTCATGCTGCGGTCACGCCGCGGTCACACCGCGATCACGCCATGGTCATGCCGCGATCATGCCACAGTCACGCCGCAGTAATGTTATGATTTTTCCATGCTCCAGCCACATCCAGCCCACACCAGCCCCCTTCCACCTTCATTTCAGCCCACTTCCACTAGGATTCCAGCCTGTAACATCCCCCCTTCCACCTTCAAATCAGCCCACACCATCCCCCCATCACCTGCAACCATCCCCCTTCCACCAGTATTACATTCCCCTTCCACCTGCATTCAAGCCCGCACCAGCCCCCAGCCACCTGCAATCCAACCCACACCAGCCACCACACTATCCACCACCCCCCAGCCTCCTGAAAAACACTCATTCCATCCCTCTTCCACCTAAAAAAACGGCCCCAGTCACCAGTTCTATCCCTCACTATCCCCCGTCCTTCTACATCCCAGCCTGTACCAGCCCCTTCCACATTCCCAACTGCCCCTAGGAACCTGCAATCCAGCCCACACTAGCCCCCTGCCACCTCTTCCAGCCTGCACCAACCCCCTTCCATCCCCATTCCACCTACCTTCCCACCCGCACCAGCCACTCCAGCCTGCACCAGCCACCGCACCAACCCCCATCCTCCTACATTCCAGGATGATTGAGAAAAAATCCATGCAAATCACTAAAAGGAAAGGTGAAAGAGGATCCCCTTTCCAGGGCCCTCTTTTCCCTGAAAAGTATCCATGTAAACTGCCATTAATGTTCACCGAGAACATTGGGGTGGAGAAGCATCTTTTAACCCAAGAAAAGAACCTAGCCAGAAAGCCGAGTAGATCCAAAGCATCCTATAAGAAGTATCACTTGACCGAATTAAAATTCGTGAATAAATAGATCTTGAAGGAACACCTAGGAACCCCATAATCAAGATGGTAGCCCCACAATAATTCTTGGGTAACAAGATTCTTAGGATTAATTGGTTTTGGTACTGAAGTTTGAGGATAATTTTATCCAGATTTAGATTTGTGAGTCTCTTAAGGTTATTTTTGTAACCATCCTACTAGAGGGTCTGAGTTATAAGTGGTAGAATTCTATTATTTAGACTAAGCCAGACAAAGACTATTCTTGGAAAGGTTTCAAGGCATTGTTCATTTTGCATTCTTTCATAATGAAGTGAAGGTATTGATGAATGTAGAATTTTCTAGGAGGGGTTGTCTAGGTGGGGTGTCCAAGGGCTATCTGAGGGGGGGTGTCGGGGGGGTCTGTAGGGTAGGGGAGGGTGCGGGTGGGGTATCTAGGATCTAGGAGGGGTTGTCCAAGGGGGTGTCTAAGGGATTTCCGCGGGGTGTGCAGGGCAGGGTGTAGGTGGGGTGTCCAAGGGTTGTACAGGGGGGTGACGGGGGGTCTGTAGGGCAGGGGGGAGTGTACAAGTGGGGTTTCTAGGAGGGGTTGTCCAGGGGGTGTCCAAGGGATGTCTGAGGGGTTGATTTGAAGAGATAAACCCACGAGTAATGAGACATAACCTCCTAGCAATAATTTTTCTAATGATTTTTGGAAAGGTATTCTCAATATCAATAGGTCTGAAATCCTTTACATCCACAGCATTTTCCTTCTTTGGGATCAGGGAAATAAAATTAGAGTTGATTCTATAGGGCATTGAGGCATGGTTAAAGAAATCCCTCATAGCGTTAAGGATCTCATCACGAATTATTTCCCAGTACAACATAAATAATTAATTTTTGAACCCATCAGGACCAGACACACTCTCCAGATTTAGAGAAAAAAGATACTCTTAACAAACTCCACATCAAGGGACCACTGTAGAAGAGTTGACCAACCGACACCGACAGGCACTATAGCAGTGCGGTCGTCGGGGTAAACTATACTGTAGCACTTTTGACAAAGCTGGATGCCTTTCACTATAGCGACATAGACTTACTTTTGGAACAGTGATCATCTTCTTCATTTTATATCCCATCTTCATGCTAGGGTTATCACTTGAAAACTCTGTAATTTTGTGCTCCCGAATTAGTGAAGTTCTGCCTCTCCATGGATGTAGGGATTTTTCACGAACCACGTAAATTGTTGTGTTCTTGTTGTTTTCATTTCTTCTGCATTATTCTTCCATTTCTCATTTCTGGCATTGCGACTCCCAGCAATTTCACAACAATATTAACTTAAAATAGCTCTTATACTATAAACAACATAGGATGAGAACCAATATATTTCTCTTCAGACTAAATGATGGAAGGTTTAATCATAAAAACAGACACCAGTGAGTCTCATCATGCTTGTTCGGAAGTAGGAACAACCATGAAAAATCTGATTTCATTTGCAGAACTTACTGAATTATTATCAACAATAAGGATATAAACTGAATCAAACCTCCAATAGGTAGACCAAATTATCAACTCTTCCAATCCGACTCTAAGTAAGTGACTGAATCCCTTTTAGTAGGCTTCAAAATTGTTGTACTCCAATAAGCCAGTGGAGATACTCCTTTCCATGCTAAAAGAAAAAACCGGAATACATATAGCTTTCCTTTGTCCCCCATGGATTCCAGAAATCAAAGTTTTAAGTGAGTCACAAAAAAATTATACTTTCTCCCACAAGAATTCATCAACATGAACACTCACACTGATTGGGTGTACTCTAACAATACTGGCTCCCCTTATCTCGTAACTCATCAAACCAACCTCAATTTCTTTGTTAGTAGAAAAAATGTTTCCCATAGTGGGTATGAAATTTGGAGAAACATTATTGGTTGATTTATAAAACCAGTATGTACCCCATGTTGGTAACATATAATGAGAAATATTAAAAAATCCATTGGTCGTATCTCCTGCCTTTCCAAAATCAACAACAACAAAAAACTTATTTAATAGTAATGCCAGCCTTTGATGCATTTATAACGATCATAATTTTTCATGAAGGAGAAGATGGCTTCTCAAATATGAGTTTCAGTTCTGATGTATCCAAAGCATAAAATGAAAGTAGTAACATCCTATTGGGATCTCCCATAAGTGTATGAAATCTAAATTGTTCCCTTAAAACAACAAACATTTTCCCTACTATAACCAAATACAAACACAACACCTGACCCTTTTTTCTAACAATTATTGCACAAAACTAATTAAATAAAATTGGAATTTATGAATTAATAAGTAAAACTAGATAAATAATCATGTGTCATAGTTCTATAATTCACAAATCTTGAATTCTCAATGGAATCCTCAAGAACAAAAATAATTTGGCATGTTTGTTTCCTTGCCAATTTTTTCTTCAACGTCCCTGACAATTCCCATTGGACTTTTGTTGTCCAAATTATAATCTATTCAAATTCATCAAATTCATCGAAGTGAAATAACTTTTATCCAGTTATTTCCAAAAATTATTCAAGGATCTGCATCCTTATGGAATAATAAAAAACTCAAAAACCACTGGAAAAGACCTTCCACGTCAGCAACATAAAATAGATCTGTCACAAATGGAGTGCGCAACTTACTAGAAAAAAATGACCTCATAGGAAAAGAATTAGATCTTGGGGTATATTATTCCATGTTTATAAAATTATTACACTGGTTGTGCATGTTTATAAATAATCCAATATGTAATCCATACTACTTTGAAAATCCTTGTGAAATGTATCCCTTACAGTAGACTTCTGAATCCTTTGCAATAACCAATGAATTCCCATCCAGAACCCTCTTTTCCTAAGAGGCCCCAACCTTTCTTGGTCAGCCTTTTTATCCTTTAGGAATCTTTGATCCAGTGTGTAAGAATCCTCCACATTGGTTGCTGTAGTTGTCACTAGACTAGCTTGACTCTTTCTACCACTAGCAAAAAAAATGCTCACAGCCAATCCAAGTATCTACAGAGGAAATACATTGTTGTCTCGTAGAAACTCTACCAGCCTCCATTACATTTTCCATGGCAGTTCCAACATCAATCACTTATGGTTCTATGGATTCTACCTCAAAAAAATCAAAATACTCATATATTGTTGCTAATTTTTACTTCATCGTGATTTGTTCAGATATAACATTAAAACACTTTTCCCTTAGTTAGTTGTTCCATTAGAACATGAACATGTTTCCCCTCCTCAATATTCCTTTCATGCTTATCCTATGAATAAATCAGATCATAATGTACCACATCAGACCATTCAAGACAGGATTCAAACTTCGCCTCAATATCTTCATTGTTTATCCCTTTCTGTCTGGACTGAAAATTACACAAGCTTTCTAACTCTCTATTCAATTCCATTTGATCCACATCCATGAAAAAATATAAATAAGATATTACCTCTTCAGGACATACTGTTTTGGTTTTAAGTTGTTTCTCCTTGGAATTGTGTCTACTAAATGTACATGCAGCGACATTGTCACCTCAATTTCCAGAATCTAACCAATGAGACTCTTGCATCTCCATCTCTCGTGCTTCTGCTTGAAAGAACTGAAGTTGTTTTTTTTATAGTTGTTATTAGTTCTTGAATCAAGATAATATGATCTTGAATAATTCAAACCTATGTAGAAAATTTGAATTCCATCATAAACAACAATCAAGCTAACAAACCTCATGAGCATCCTCGAGCTTCTGTAGTGTGTCGTCAGAAATGGTCACAAAATCCCATTTTTTGTGCCTCCATCAGAGTCGAGTTTTTAGCAGTAATTTTCCCAAAGGTTGTGTCCAATATAAAACCTCTATTAGAGATAAAAATAAACTACAATTAATTCATTTATTTCATCTTTTTTTCAATGAAAAATGCCTCCTTGAAAGAGTCATGCATACCTTCCGATCACAATCATGACTAACAGAAACTAGTCGCATAAACCATTTCCTCAGTATGAGATGCATCTTCAATTTTCCCCACTTGTGTTGCATTTCTCAAATCCTTACTCTCTCTCCATCTATCAAAAATATTGGATCATCTTCCCTCCTTGAGTTATTTCCCCGATGAATTATTCATGGACATGTGTCCTCATGGAATACATAAAACTCAAAAAACACCAGAAAAGAACTGCTATATTAGAAACATAAAAAAAATACTCTTTTGTTGTTCTAGTTTGTACTTCACCATGATTTTTGGGGGAAGAACTCTCAAAACTCTTTTTTCCTCAGCTATAGGTTCCATTATAAGTGGAACATGATTCCCCTACTGAATATTCATTCCACGTTTATCCTCTAAAGAAATCAGATCAAAATCTACCATGTTAGGCCATTCGAGACAGAATTCAAGCTTCTCCTCTAGCTCTTAACTGTTGATCCCTTTCTATTAGTACTGAAAAATCCTCAAGATTTCTACCACTCTATTAACATCCATTTGATCCACTTCCATACTAAAATAAAAATTATATATTACCTCTTCAGGACATACTAGTTTTATTTCAAGATGTTGCTCCTTGGCATAGCCTCTACCAAACATACATATGGTAGCTTCTCCACCTTTATTTATAGAATATAATCAACAAGTCTCCTACAATTCTAGTTACCATGATTATTCTCAAAAAAACTATAGCTATTAATTTATAGTGTTTAGTAGTTCTTGAATCACAACCACCTAAGCTTTCATAAATCATACCATTGTAGAAAATTCTGACTCCATCCTAAACTGTACACAAGATAACACAGCTCGTGCATTTCCTATACCCTTTCCGATGTGTCTTCAGTAGTAGTTGCAACTTCCTAGAATCCATGCCTCCAGCATATATTTATTTCTCACCAGTTATTTTCCTAGAAGTTGTGTACAATATAAAAATATGTGGTAGAGAGAGAAATAATCTACAAGGACTTCGTTTCTTTCTTCTTATTTTTCAACCAACAGCATGGCCAAAAAATAGTCACATTTACCTACCGATCATGATCACACCAAACGAAAACTAGTCATAGAAAATAGTTCGTCAACGTGATATTCCTCCTTGATCTTCCCCAGTTGTGTTGCATTTCCCAAATTCTTATTCTCTCTCCAACAACTGGTAAGCTCAGATCTTCTTTCAACCTCAAGCGATTCCCCTAGTGGAGTCTCCAAATGTTAGGTATCAAACCTAATAGTAGAGAGAGTAGTTGAAGAAAGGTATAAAAATATTGAAAAAATTTTAGTGGATCGCTTGATATTTCCAAAATGATGAAAAATAGAGATACAGAAAGAGGGAGAAGAAGAATCTCAAGTAAGAAGAACACTTTGACCATTGTAGTACTGCGGACATTGGAGTCTACTTTACTGTTGCACTTTTGAATTCCAGCTAGCAGCCACTAGAGTATTGGATACATATAGGAAAGGCTTCATAAGACTGAAAAAGTCTATAATAATATTTCCTCATCTATCCATACTACTAAAGAAATCTTCTCCTCCATGAATAGCTTGAGTAGAGTTTTCATCACATTCAATTGGTCAACCTATTCCTTGATAACCCATTCTACAAAATCTTCCTCAATTAATACTGATGAGATGAATTCACATCACCTATAATAACATGGAGATACTATTCGACTATAGACTATATCAAATCATCATCAACTAAAGCCAAGGGAGGTGGAACACTAGATGTAGATGCAACAATGAGATGTTCCTGATAACTCATAATTCCACTAAAATATAAAATAAGTATTTCTCTAAAATATTATAAATATAATATGGATACTAAATCTGAAGGCACTGGGGAAACAACTCTCTCAACACTAGGTAAAGCAGCCTCTATAGGTAATGATTTGGTAGGTACATCTAAGGGAAAATCTTGAATCTTACCTGCTTGGTCAATCTGCTTGACTAAGGATCCCTTAGGATATGTGCAAGGGATGTGTATGGGGGGCTGCTATCCAGGGGGTCCAATAGGGGGGCTTCTGTCCAGGGGGTCCAGCAGGGGGGCTGTTATCCAGGGGGTTCCAGCACGGGGGGTTGTCCAGGGGGGGTCCAGCGGGGGTAGGGAGGGGGGAGAAGTGTGTGTATAGGGGATGAGTACTATAATGTTCTACCGCGTTTTGTAGGTACTTTTGAGTTGTTTCCAGACTTCTTTGATAGTTTGTCTTATATGGGGACTCGTGTAAGTGAAGTTATGTGTTTTTTTATATTTGGATTTGTTTAATTCTTATTATGTAAGTAGATTTCGTGTATAATTTAATTTGGAGGGGACTGGCAGGGGGAACTAGCAGGGGGTGCAAGTGGGGGCTGGTAGGGGCAGGGGGAGGGGAAACGGGCAGGGGGGCAGGACTGGCAGGGGGAGGGGGGAACTGGAAGGGGGATGGGGGGAACTAGCAGGGGGGACTGGCAGGGGGAGGGGATTGGTAGGGAGGGGACTGGTAGGGGGACTGGCAGGGGAGGGGGAAACTGACATGGGGGTGAAAGGGGTGGGGTATCCAGGTTCTGGGGGGTCCAGGGGGATCTGTCCAGTGTCTAGGGTGTGTACAGTGTCTGTCTAGGGGGGTTTCTAGGGTCTGGGGGGTCTGTCCAGGGTCTATGTGGGGGGGTCTGTCCAGGGGGTCTAAGGGGGGTGTCCAGGTTTGGGGGGTAGGACTGGCAGGGGGAGGGGAAGTGGCAGGGGGACTAGCAGGGGGAGGGGACTGGTAGGGGGGACTAGCAGGGGGAGGGGGTAACTGGTAGGGGGTGCAAGGGGTGGGGTGTCCAGGTTCTGGGGGGGGGGGGTTCCAGGGTCTGTCCAGGAGGGTGGGAGGGGGGTATTGTCTAGGGGAGTGGGGGGGTCTGGGTGGGTTTCCAGGATCTGGGGGGGTCCATGGTCTGTCCAGGAGGGTGGGGGTGGCTGTCCAGGGGAGTGGAGGTTTGGGTTGTCTAGGGGGATATGTCCAGGGTATGGGGGTGTCCAGGGTCTGGGGGTGTCCAGGGGGGTATCCAGGGTCTGGGGGGTCTGTCCTGGGTTTATCTAGGGGTGTGTCTAGGGTATGGGGGTGTCCAGGGTCTGTCTGGGGGGTGTCCAAGGTCTGTCTGAGGGGTGTCTAGGGTCTGGGGGGGGGGGGGTCTAGGGTCTGTCTGGGGGGTGTCCTGGGTGTGTCCAGGAGGGGGCTTTGTAGGGGGGAGGGGGTTTTCTAGGGGAGGGGGGTTTATGTAGGGTGGGGGTGTCCATGAGGGAGGGGGCTACATGGGGGGTGGGATACTGCATGGGGGTGGGGGGCTATTTTTTTATGGTTTTTTAGACCCTATAGCCACGGTTTCTAACCATGGCTATAGGTCTATTACCATGGTTTTTTTACCGTGGCTATAGGTCTAATTCCACGATTTCTAACCGTGGCAATAAATTGTGTCCCTCATCTAGTATAGCCAGAGTTCTAAATCATGGCTATAGTGATATTATCACGGTTTGAACCATGGTTGTATACCTACAGTCACAGTTTGAACCATGGCTCTAGACCTATAGACACGGTTCCAAACCATGGCTATAAGTCTTGGCCTATAGCCATGCTAGACTTAGCCATGGTATCTCAAACCGTGACAATAACCTATAGCCTCAGTTTGAGGACCTATAGCCACAGTTTTAAACCATGGCTATAGCCCAAATTTCCAGTAGTGTATTCATAAGTCTTATGATTTCATGAGGTATGTTAAAGAGAATATGTTTTGTATGTATTGATGAACTAATATTTTATTTCTTTATTTTATAACCCTTACTGAGATTTTTATGCTCATCCCAAGTTTTTGAAATGTTTTTCATAGGTTATAAGGCAGGGTAAGATAAAGGAATTAATCAAGAAGATTTATATCAAGAAAGGAATTATTGTTTTCTTTAATAATTTTTAATCTATGAAAAAAATGGATACTAAGTAGACGTCTTTACTTTGTAATTTTGGATATGTAATGTAATAGTTATGGCCTAATTCTCTAAAATTATAAACCTAAAAATATCCTCAATGTGAATTATTAACATAATTCAAGATTATGTAATTTTTAAGGTTGTGGCCTTATAGTCAGAATCCAAATAGTCCTGACATTAGATATAGGGAGTTACAACCCTTAGATCCTGACTTTAGAATCCAGGAGTCACAACCCCAGAAAAAAGAATAACAAATAATTATTTTGTGTGTAAAATCATAAACAGAATAATAGTGCTTGTAAGAGATAGGAAAAGGTTTTATAGACTCACAACCAGACAAATGATGATAAACAATTACAGCACATTTACTGGTTGTTGAGGATTAGATCGGGTCATCTCATCATTGAAATTGCAGTGGAAGCCGAATTAATTCATCCCTTGAGAGATTGTGTTGGTGATGAAATAGAGTGTTGTAGGAGGTTGTAAATGAATAACAATTTCAATATTCATATCACTTTCTATTAAAAAAACAGAGTAAAAAAATTTAACGTGTGCCTTGAAAATTGTATCTTGCAATTGTATTGTATTTTTTAACCTATAATAGAAAATGATATATATAGAGAGAGAATAAATATTTAGTAGCTACAACAGCTCCACTTTCTTCAGAAATAAAAAATCAATAGAGTCAAGAGTTCTCAAAATATCTACATGAAAAATGCAACATCATTTCCTCTATTCCTATAGAATAAATATTTAAAATAATTTAAAATAATTTTAATAAGACTTTCGAAAGTATCTTAAAAAATATAGCAGCACTGAATTATTTAAAACAACGATTTAAATCTGTTCAAATAAATTTAAATTTTTTCAAAATAGTTCGTGAAAACAAGCAGTACAATTTGCAAGTAAATTCCAAAATTTGAATTTTAACAATTTTGAATCCTCCAAATTAATGAAAAAAAGATGTTGAAAATTTATTAATGTTCCTATTTAAATATTCGACCAAAAACAATAAAAACTATTCAACCATTATCCTTATATTTAATGAGAATTTTTGAAGCATAAAAACCATTAAAAATAATCTATATATATGCAGAAACTCATTTTTAAAAAAAAATACACTAAATGAACAATAACCTTGGAATGAATAGTAATATAGGGTTGATGAAAAATAATTTTCACTATTCATGAATAGTAATGTACGATATGAACCATACTTTGTATAATGAACAGTAATATAGGGTTGATGAACCCAATTTTACACTATTCATGAACATTACATAGCATCTTGATGATGAATATAAATGTTGGCTTGATGAACCGTATTTTCCACTATTGTGATACTAGAGTTTCCCATACTTTGTGAAAAACTGGACAACATACATTAACAAACATCAATGATCTTTTAAGATCTCTAAACAGAATATTCAAACATTGGTAAAAAAGACTTATTTGTAGAAAAAATTATTATATTTCCAAAGAATCAAGAATCAAATGAAACTAATATCTACTATACCAAATATCATTGAAAAACATAACCAACTACATTCTAGAAAACAGACGTTCTGAAAAATCAAATCAGAACTTCAAACAATTTAAACACCATCCAAATGAACTTTTTAGACTTCGATGTAAACTAATGGAATCAATATAAAAATGTTTTATTTTTATAAAATCAAGTTTAATGTGAATATAATTTCTATATATATTGAAGTAAAATAAATACATAAATTTTATAAAATGATAATTTTAGAGTTTCTAAAACTACAACAGCTACTTAATAGGATTTTTAGAGTAATAAAAATACAATTTAACACTTCCTCATAAACTAATAGAATGTAGATAAATAAATTATCTATCAAATAGTATAAGGTTCAAACAAAACCAGGATCTTTATTTTAAGATATCATCAAAAAAACAAAAATATTTTTTAAAAAAAATCAAATGTAATCAAACAAAATAAACCATACATATGAAAAAACACACTCCATGAGTAATCAAACAAAACAATGAACATGCACAAACAATATCACCCTTTTTGATTGATTTCAAAACCGAAACTTTTGAACAATTAAAAGAAATTTTAAAAACATATAAAACCAATTTATTTCTCACCATTTATTGCTCCCAATTTTCTTCCAAAATATATATCCCTAAAATCTAATGTTTTAAAACAATTAAAACCAGGTTATTTATCCCCCTTTTTGTAAACAAACAAAAAGTGAAAACAAACACTCGCAAAAAAATATAGTAAAAGAAAGTCAAAATTCTAACATACCAAATTCAAATTTAATTTTTTTCAAACTGAGCAGAGTATAAAGGCTTTGTAAAAATATCTTCTAGCTGGTTTTCAGAAGGTATAAATTCTAAAACAATATCACCCTTGTTTACGTGATCTCTAATAAAAGGAAATCTAGGATCATTATGATTTTTTCAAGAATAGTGTAAGGGGTTTTATAAATAGAAATAACAGAAGTATTATCACTATATAATAGAAATTTTATCAAGATAAACACCAATATCACATAAGGTTTTCTTAATCTATAAAATTTGAGCACAACTACTAGTATCATATATATACTCAACTTCTATAGTAGATAAAGCAATCAATTTTTATTTCTTTGATGACCAGGAAATAAACTTTTTCCCAAAAAATGAAACATAACTAATGTGTTTTTTTTGTCAGTTCTTCTTCTTGAGAGTATCCTGGAGCAATATTTCTGGATTTCTTTTTTACAATCTATCCAGATTCTTCCATCTTGTTTCTAAATATCAACTTAGTTTCAATTACATGCTTATCCTCAGGCAATTCTACTAAATTTCAAGCATTATTTCTAATAAACTGATTTAATTCATCTTACATGGAAACAATCCACTTATTATATTTCAAAGCATCATTAACATTAAAAGGAACAAAATCAGAAATAAAAGCAAAATTGACACAAAAGTTTAAAATAGAATTTCTAGTTTTCACATTAGAATCAACATTTCTAATTACATTTTCAACAGGATGATCTTTGTGAATCTTCTGTGATTTTGGATCTAATTTAGAATAAGTTTACTCCCCCTCAATTGATTCATTGTTATCTTGAGTAACTTCTTCACTGAAATTAAATTCTTTAATCTCTTCATCAATAGCATTAGAATCAAAATTTACTTTAACATTATTTTCGTCAAACAAAATATGAATAGATTCTTCTATAACCATTGTTCTTTTATTATATACTCTATATGCTTTACTATTATTATAGTAACCAAGAAAAAATACCTTCATCACTCTTAGCATGAAATTTACCAAAATTATCCTTTTAATTTAAAATAAAAACTTTACAGTAAAAAACTCTAAAGTAACGAACTTTAGGTTGTTATTTTTCAATAATTAATAATGTGTTTCCTTTAGAAAATGTCTAATAAGAATTATATTTGAATTATAACATGCAGAAAAAATGGCTTCAGCCCAAAAATATCTGGGAAACTCATATTCACATAACATAGTTCAAACCATTTCAATAAGAGTTATATTTTCCTATTCTACAAGACCATTTTACCGTGGTGTTATAGGAGTAGAAAAATTATGAAAATAACCGTTTTTTCAAAAAAAAATATGAAACTCACCTACTTTATCACTGTGAATAGAATTAATCATAAAAATCATTTTAGTTTGAAATAATTTACCAAAAGTAGTAAATCTATAAAAGGTATCATTTTTGTAATCAAGGAAGTATACCTGAGTAAATTTACTATAATCGTCAACAATAACTAAAGTATATTTCTTTCCACCAAGGCCATATATATGAGTGGGACCAAATAAATCAAGATGTACTAACTGTAATAGACTATTAGTACTTATCTAATTGATGGGTCTAAAAGAAATTTTTTTCTGATTTCCTTTCATGTAAGCATCACAAACATGGATATGTTCTTTCTTCAAGGAAGGTCGTTGTAACGTATTTTCATGTTTTGAGAGCTTATGCAACAATCTGAAATTAACATGACCTTGGCATTGATGCCAAATGACGTTGTAATTATATACATCATTCAAACACTTTACATGTTGAAGAGTTAATTCAGAAAAATCAATAGTAAAAATATTATATTTTTTATTAACATAAAATAATAAAGAATCATCTTTAAAAACCAAACATTTTTCATTTTGAAATTTTACTTCGATTCCATCATCACAAAATTGTGATATACTAAGTAAATTATTTTTTTAACCTTCAATATATAAACATTTAGAAATAAAAGTAAAATTTAAAATACTAACTTTACCAAAACATTTTAATTTTCATTTGGAATTGTCTTTGAATGTAAAAGTTCCTCCATTACATGTGTTTTAAGCAGTAAAATTTGATGTGTCACCAGTAATATACCTATAGAATCCATTATCCATGTACCATATGTCATTCTTGAGACATCCAAGGCACTGTTCCTACAAATAATAAATTACTTGACAATTTTGGTACCCATGCTACTTTGTGTCCAATGGGATTAGTTATACAATTTTTAGGTACCCATACAGAGTTTAAACATGTGTTGTAAGATACTATAGATAATTAAGATTAAGAAATATTTGTTTTTTTAAATCCAAAAGATTTTTATAATATAATAGAAGAATAATTTTCATAGATACCTTTCATGACACATTTAAAAAAAGTAACTGTTGATGTACAACCATTTTTATTTTTAACAAAATGAGTTTTATCCATTTGAGTTAATCTTATGTCATAACCAAAAATATATTTATTTTTATCATTTTTTGTCAAATAAATCATCTCATGATATTTTTCATGACCATGAATAAAAGTATATAAATTTGTTTTAAGACATTCAATATCCTTTTTAAAATTTTCATTCAAATCTTTAGTAGATTTCAAATTTTTATAAACTTTTGAATGAGAAAAAGAAGAATAAGTGTTTCTTTGTTTTTCATTCTATATCAAAATTATTTTATTTTTAGAAACAAGTTTCTTATTATTATCCTTAATCTTATTATATAAATCAACATCTTTAAAAATAAATTTTCTTAATCTTTCAATTTATATAATTAATTAAAAACATTGAGGTTTTTAGAATCACATTCAGAATTGAAATATTCAAAATAAAAAACAAGAATTACTAACCTTGTTCAGTGATGTCATAAATCACATGTTAGAACTTTCTTTTTCATTTCAATATTGTTCACTAGAATCAGATTCTTCTATACAACTCCAACTAGCGGTCAACACCTTTTGTACTTCTTTTTTTATTTTTCTTTATTATTTGGTTTAGGAAAATCATGTTTGATATTCCCTTTATTCCTTCACTCGTAAAAATTTATATCTAAAGTATTATAATTCATATCACCTTTCTTATCTTCCTTATATTTTTCTTTTTGAGGGTTTATTCTAAACAGATTCTTGAATACTTTTTTTTTCATTCTTTAGTAAACTCTATTTATAGTCTGAGCCATATATTTTTTTTAATATCCTTTAGAGAAAAATAATAAGATTTAGTAGAAATGAAATTAACATATTTAAAAGTTTCACCGTTTCTTTTGTTCGACTCCTAAACATCCATGTTATTTAGTTCAGGTTCATATTAGAATAGTGATCCAATAAACTCATCCAGGGTGTATTCTCTGATGTTCTTTCTTTCATTAATGGAAAGATTTTTGACATGCCATTTCTTTGGTAAGGCACATAGGACTCTTTCAATAAGTACCGGGTTTTTCAGAGCTTCTCCAAGTGAATTTATTCCATTCACAATGCTTGTCAATTCATGGAAAATTTTATTTTTTGTTTCATCTTCACCCATCTTGATGTCTTGATACTCAACACGAAGCATTCCAAGTTTGGTAGGAATCAATTTGTCTGAGCCAAGGTCAGTGACTTATAGTATCTTTCATTTTTCATGAGCTATATTAGAAGAAGAAACATGACTAAAAAGTCTTTTTTTAATATCAAAATATAAAATATTAACATCTTTATAATTTAAAACATATCTGGTAGCATCAATTCTGGTAAGAGTATCTAGGTCATCTTTTGGAAGTGTGTATAGTTTTCACATGATAGACCAGTTCTAAATGCGTAATTATTTGTGGTAAGCCTCCATTCGGGATCTCCAGAAACCATAATCCTTACCATCAAATTATGGTGGATTTTGAGGTATCCAACCATCGTTGTGGTTCAATCCTGTTATCTTATAAGATCTTGTCCTTAGACGGTGAGTTCTAGGAAAATGTGAGAACAAATTAAATCAAAGAAGATTCTATAGAGGGATTTAATAATTCCAAAATGAATAATGTTTTTATACAAATTGAAAATTATCAAATTGATAATAACATAGATAATCAGTTATACAAAGTATTTCCCTTCGGTGTCAATTGTTAGGTATCATAAGGGAATAATGATAGGGCTAAACTTATTCTTAAAAAGGTCAAAATCTGATACAAATTTTTAGGTTGGATAAGGTAATGGCAGATAGTCTAGAGGGGGTGAATAGATCAGATTAAATAAAATTAAAAAAATAACCTGATTAATTAAATTAATTATCAAAGTTAATTATTAAGGTTCATTAGCATCGGAAAAAGTAAATAACACAAGTATGTTTTTATAGTAGTTCAGTCCACAGTGGGTCTACTTATACTTTTATATATCTCTACATGGTTAGAGATATGTGTCCACTAAAAATTTTTTTAATGGGAGAATCATAACCCAATTACAAAATCCTTTTCTAGTGGAGGGATAACCAGGACACTGACTTTTGTATGGAGAATCAAAACCCTTTCAATCAGACATTTGACAGAGTCACAACTCGAACAATCATGACTTTATATAAAAGGAGCCACAACCCTTAGATCCTGAATTTAGAATCCGGGAGTCACAACCCAAGAAAAAAGATTAAAAAATAATGATTTTGTTTGTAAAAGCATAAACAAAATAGTAGAGTGCATATGAGAGATAGGAAAAAGTGTTATAGATAGACAACCAGATTAATGATTCTAAACAATTACAGCACAGGTACTAGTTGTTGAGGATTATATCGAATTTTCTAGTCAATAAAATTGTAGTTGAAGAAGAATTAACTAATCCCTTGAGAGATCATGCAGGTGATTAAACAGAGTGTTTAAGGACATTGTAAATGCATAGTAGGTTAAAGTTCACAGTAATTTCTCTTTGAAAAAGCAGAGTAATAAATTGTTAATGTGTGTCTTGCATTTTGTATCTTGCTATCATATTGTATTTTTTAAAATTAAAGAGACAATTATATATATATATATATATAACAAATATTCAGAATTTGTAGTAGCTCTGCTTCCTTCAAAAGTAAAAAATAAATTGATTCAAGAGTTTTCATAAATATCTCCATGAAAACGTAGCATCGTTGCCTCTTTATTCTAGTAGAATAAATCTCAAAAATATTTTAAAATAATTTGAATAACTTTGAAAAATATCTCTAGAAATATAGCAACATTGAAGGATTTAAAAAATATTTAAATCCATTCAAACCAATTTAAATTTATTCAGAATAGTTCCTGAAAATAAGCATCACAATCTGTAATTAAATCCAAAATTTTGAATTTAAACAATTTTGATATGTATAAATTAATAGAAAAATTTGTTGAAAATTTATTAATTTTCTTCTCTAAATATTCCACTAAAAACATTAAAAACTCTTAAATTTTTATCCTTATATTTAATGAGAATTTTTCCCGTAGAAAAACCTTCAAAAATAATCCATATATATGCATAAAATCAATTTTAAAAAAATGCATTGAATGAACAGCAACATTAGAATGAACAGTTACTTTGGAATGAAGAGTAACGTATGGTTGATGGACCATACGATGCACTATTCATGAATAGTAACATAGGATATGAACCATACATTTCAGAATTAATAGTAACATAGGGTATGAACCATACTTTGTGGAATGAACAATAACATAGGGTATGAACTACACTTTTCACTATTCATGAACAGTACCATAGGGTATGACCAATACTTTGCACTATTCATGATCAGCAATGTAGCATATGGATGATGAAAAGTAACATATGGTTGATGAATCATACTTTAAACTATTCACGAAGAGCAACGTAGCATATGGATGAGGAATAATAATGTAGGGTTGATGAATCATACTTCCACTATTGTGAAAGTAGGGTTTCCCATACTTTGTGAAAAACTAGACACCATAATTTAACAAACTTCTAGGAATTTTTAAGGGCTCTAAACAGCCGATTTAAACTTTGGTAAAAAAATACGTATTTTTAGAAAAAAATAATAGCTTTCCAAAAAATCAATAATCAAATAAAACTGACATCAATTATTCCAAATATCATCAAAAAACATGAACCAACTACATTCTAGAAAACAACAGTTTTGAAAAATTAAAGTAGAACTTCAAAAAATTTAAACACCATCCAAACGACCTTTATAGACTTCTATGTAAACTAATGAAATCAACATAAACATGTTTTATTTCTATAAAATAATGTTTCATACGAATCTTATTTTTTTAGAAGTTGCAGTAAAATAAATACATAAATTTTTAAAACTAAAAACAGTAGATTTTCTAAAACTACAACAGCAACATAATTTAATTTTTAAAGTAATAAAAATTCATTTTAAGACTTCCTAATAAACTAATAAAATGTAGATAAATCTCTTATCGATCCAATAATATAACTTCCACAAAAAACCGATCAATTTAGTTTAATATATCATTGTATATAAAAATATTTTTTAAAACAAATCACAGGTAATCAAACAAAAGAAAACATACACTTGAAAAAACAATCTCCCCAAGAAATCAAAAAAAATAATGAACATGAACAAAAAATCTCATCTTTTTTGTTTTATTACAAAAAAACGTTTGAATAATTAAAACCAATTTTAGAAACATGTAAAACCAATTTATTTCTCCCCATTTTTTACTCCCCATTTTCTCCCTAAATATCTCTCCTAAAACCTAATGTTTCAAAACAATTAAAACCAAGTTATTTCTCCCCATTTTTTCAAATAAACAAAAATATAAAACACCCCCCCCCCAATGTAGTTAAAAAAAGTTAAAATTATAACTTACCAAGTTCAAATTTAATTTTTTTTAAATAGAGCACACTCTAAAGGCTTTGTAAAAATATATGTTAGATGATTTTTAGAAGGTATAACTTCTAAAACAACATCACCCTTTTTCAAATGATCTCTAGTAAAATAAAATCAAATATCAATATTACTTGTTCTAGAATTCTATAAGGTGTTTTTAGAAATAGAAATTGTAGAAGTATTATCACAATAAATACGCAGTTTATCAAAATAAACAACAAAATCACATAAGGTTTGCGTAATCCATAAAAATTGAGCACAAATACTACCATCAGAGATATACTTAGCTTCTACAGTAGATAAAGAAACCAATGGTTGTTTCTTACATAACTAGGAAATCAAATTTTTTCCAGAAAATGACACATAACTAATATACTTTTTCAGTCAATTCATCTATTTGAGAGTATACTTGAGTAACAAGTCTAGATTTGTTTTTGAAAATTTTTCCAGATTCATCCAGCTTGTTTCTAAATAAACACTTAGTTCCAATTACTTACTTATCCTCATGAAATTGTACTAAATTCCAAAAATTATTTCTAATAGACTGATTTAATTCATCTTTCATAGAAACAATCTATTTTGCATCTTGTAAATCATTATTATCATTAAAAGGAACATAATCATAATTAAAAGTAGAATTAACATAAATATTTAAAATATATTTTCTATTTTTTCACAAAAAAAATTACTTTGCCAATTACATTTTCAACAGGATGATCATTCAAAATCTTCCATGATTTTGGATCTAATTGAGAAAGAGTTTTCTCCCCCTCAATTGATTCATTATTATACTGAGGAACTTATCCCCGGAAGTTAAATTCTCTAAACTCTTCATCAAAAAAATTATAATCATAATTTACTTTAACATTATTTTCATCAAACATAACATGAATAAACTCTTCAATAACCATAGTTCTTTTATTATAAACTCTATATTCTTTACTATTATTAGAATAACCAATAAAAAATACCTTCATCACTCTTATAATATATTTTATCCAAATTATCCTTTTAATTTAAAATAAATACTTTACAACCAAAAACTCTAAAGTAACAAACTATAGGATTTTTATTTTTGAATAATTCATAATTATTTTTATTCAAAAAAGGTATAATAAAAATTATATTTGAAATATAACATGTAGTAAAAATGGATTCATCCGAAAAATAACTCTGAAAATTATATTCACATAACATAGTTCGAGCCATTTCAGTAAGACTTCTATTTTTCTATTCTACAACACCATTTTTCTGTGGTGTTCTATGAGTAGAAAAATTATGAAAATAACCATTATTTTCACAAAATTTTTCCAAATCTATATTATGAAATTCTTCTCCTTTATCAATATGAATAGAAATAATCATAAAAACTTTTTCATTTTGAACTATTTTACAAAATTAGTAAATCTAGAAAAGGTATCATTTTTATAAGTAATAAAGTATACCTAAGTAAATTTAATATAATTTTTTATAATAACTAAGATATATTTCTTTCCACCAAGGTTGGAAATTTGAGTAGAACCAAATAAATCAAGCTGTATTAACTGTAAAGGTCTATTGGTACTTATCTAATTAATGGGTCTAAAAGAAATTTTGTGCTTCTTCCTTTCATGCATGCATCACAAACATGAAGATGTTCTTTCTTCAAGGATGGCGGTTGAAACATATTTTCATGTTTTGAGAGCATAAGCCAAAACTTGAAATTAACATGACCTAAGAGTTGATGCCAAAGGATGTTGTCATTCTATACAACATTCAAACACTTTACATGTTGAACAATTAGTTTAGTAAAATTAATAGCAAAAATATTGTCTTTTCAATTAACATAAAAGAAGATAGAATCATCTTTAAAAACTAAACATTTATAATTTTCAAATTTAACTTCCATTCCGTCATCACACAATTGTGATATACTAATTATTTTTCTGAAACCTTCAATATATAAAACATTATAAATGTAAGTAGAATTTGAAATATAAACTTTAACATAACCTTTTACTTTGACTTTGTAATTTTTTCTAAATGTAAAAGTTCCTCCATCACATGTGTTGTAAGTAGTAAAAAATGATGGGTCTCCTTTCATATGCCTAGAGAATCCAATGTCCATGTACCATATGTCGTTCTTGAGAAATCTAAGGCATATTTCCAACAAAAATCAATTACTTTAGAATTTTGGAACCCAAGCTACTTTGGGTCCCATGGGATTAGTTATACAATTTTTTGGTTCCCATAAAAAGTTTAAATATGTGTTCTAAGGTACTATAGATAATAATGATTTAAAAATATTTGTTTTTTCAAAGCTCAAGGATTGTTTAAATCTAAGAGAACAATCAGTTTCATAGTGACCATTCATGCCACATTTAAAACAAGTAACAATCGAAGTATGACCAGTTTTACTTTTAACAAAATGAGAATTATAAATTTGAGGTAATCTACTGTCATAACCAAAACCATGATTATTTTTATCAGTTTTTCTCAAAGACATCATCTTGAGACATTTTTCAGAACCTTGAATAAAATTAGATAAAATTTGTTTAATACATTAAACTTCCTTTTTCAATCTTTTATTCAAATATTTAGGAAATTTAAAATTTTCATAAACTTTTAAATGAGAAGAATAAGAAGTAGTGTTACTTATTTTTTCATTATGTTGCAAAATTATTTTGTTTTTAGAAACAATTTTCTCATTATTTTCTTTTAGATTATTATATAAATCGGCAAATTTGAAAATATCTTTTCTTAATCTTTCAATTTCTTTATTTAATTCAAAAAAATTGAGGTTTTCAGAATCACATTCAGAATTGGGATATTCATAATAAAAACAAGAATTACTAACCTTGTCCATTGATTCCATAAAGCACAAGTTAACACTTTCTTTTTCATTTCTAGATTTTTTATTGGAATCAGATTCTTCTGTATAACTCCAACTAGTGGTCAACACCTTTTTGTCCTTATTTTTGTATTTGTATTTATGATTTAGTTTAGGAAAATTAGGTTTTATATCCCCTTTCTTCCTTCACTCATAACAAGTTACATTTGAAGCATTATAAATTATATCATATTTCTTATCTCCGTTATATTTTTCTTTTTGAGGGTTTCTTCTAAACTGATTCTTGAATTTTTTTTCTTTTTCATTATTTTTTAAACTCTAATAACAATCTGAGCCATATCTTATTTTTTAATATCATGTAGATCATAATCAGAATAGTTAGTAGAAACAACATTCACATATTTAAAATCTACAACTTTTCTTTTTGTTTTCCCCTCAGCATCTATGTTATTCAGTTCAATTTCATATTGGAGTAGTAATGCAATCAATTCATATAGTGTGTATTCTTTGAAGTTGTTTCTTTCGTTAATTGAAACATTTTTGGCATTCCATTTCTTTGTTAAGGATCATATTACTCTTTCAATAAGTATTATGTTTTTCAAAGCTTCTCCAAGTGAATTCATTCCATTCGTAATGCTTGTGAATCTGTGGAACATTTGATTTACTACTTCATCTCCACCCATCTTGAAGTTTTGGTACTCAAAAAAAAATAATTCTAAGTTTGGTATGAATCAATATTTCTGAGACAAGGTGAGTGACTTGCAGGGTATTCCATATTTCATGAGTTTTCTTACAATCAGGAACATGAATAAAAACACTTCTCTTAATAATACAATATAAAATATTAATAAATTTGTAATTTAAAACATATCTAGTAGCATCAATTCTGGTTAGAGTATCTAGGTGAGCTTTAGGAAGTGTGTACTATTTTTTACATGATAAACCAATGCTCAATTCTTAACTATTTGAGTTAAGCCTCCATTTGGGTTCTACAATATCCATAATCATTATCATCAAAGTATGGTGACTTTTGAGGTATCCAGGCATCATTGTGGTTCAATCCTTCTATATTATAAGATATTTTCCTTAGACTATGAGGTCTAGGAAAATGTTAGCAAAAATAAAATCAGAGAAGACATTTTAGAGGGATTTAATAATTCAAGAAGGAATAATTTTATGATGCAAATTGAAAAGTATAAAATAGAGAATAATAGAGCTAATCAGTTCTACAAAGGATTTCCCTTTGATACAAATTGTTAGGTATCAGAATGGGATAATGATAGGGATAAAATTATTCTTAAGAAGGTCAACGTTTGATACCAATTGTTACATAAGATAGGGTAATGGAAGATGTTATAGACGGGGTGAATAGACCAAATTAAAAAAAAAATTAAACAAATGACTTGATTAATTAAACTAATTATCAAAGTTAGTTATTATAGTTAATTAGTAACAGAAAAAGTAAATAATAGAAGGATATTTTTTATAGTAGTTCAGTACAAAGTGGGCCTACTTCTACTCTTATATCACTTTACTCTATGAGTGATACGTCTGCACTAAAAATGATTTTTATGGGGGAATCATAACCCAATTACAAAATCCCTTTCTAGTGGAGGGATAACCATGACACTAAATTTTGTATGGGGAGTCACAACCCTTACAACCAGACTTTAGATAGATGGAGTCACAATCCGAACAGTCCT
This sequence comes from Viscum album, assembly GCA_963277665.1. Taxonomy (NCBI): domain Eukaryota; kingdom Viridiplantae; phylum Streptophyta; class Magnoliopsida; order Santalales; family Viscaceae; genus Viscum; species Viscum album. Next base: position 1,357,339,668 of record OY728162.1, on the reverse strand, counting down.
GAATTTATATACAGGGAGTCACAAACCTTAGATCCTAACTTAAGGATCCAGGAGTTACAACTTGAGAAAACTGAATAACAAATAATTCTTTTGTGTGTAAAAGAATAAACATAATAATAGAGTGCATGTGAGATATGGGAAAAAAATTTACATACTCACAACTAGACGAATGATAATAAATAACTACAACATAGGAACAAGTTGTTGAGGATTAGATTGGCTCATCTCGTCAAATAAATTGTAGTCGAAGCGTAATTAATCCATCCCTTGAGAGATCATGCAGGCAGTGAAACAGAGTGTTGAAGGATGTAGAAATTGCACTACATGTTTGAAGTTCACAACACATTATTTTTTAAAAAACAGAGTAAAAAAATTTAATGTGTATATTTAAATTTTTACCTTGTTATCGTATTTTATTTTTTTACCTGCAAGAGAGAATGATATATATAGAGAGATAGAATTAATATTCAATAGCTACAGCAACTCCGCTTCCTTCAGAAATAAAAAATAAATTGATTCAAGAGTGCTCGTAAATATTTCAATGAAAAATGCAGCATTATTTCCTCTTTATTTGTGAAGAATAAATCTTAAAAATAATTTAAAATAATTTGAATATGTCTTCGAAAAATATCTCTAGAAATATAGTAGCATTGAATGATTTAAAAAATGATTAAAATCCATTCAAACCAATTTAAATTTAGTCAAAACTGTTCCTGAAAAAAAGTTTCACAATCTATAAGTAAATTCAAAATTTTGAATTTAAACAAATTTGAAAACTCCAAATTACTGGAAAAAAGTTATTGAAAAATTATTAATTTTTTTCTAAAAATATTCCACCCAAAACATTAAAAACTCTTTGATTATTATCCTTATATTTAATGAGAATTTTTCCAATAGAAAAACCGTAAAAAATAATCCATATATATATTGAAAATCAATTTTAAAAAATGAATGGAATGAATAGTAACTTCAGAATGAACAGTAGCACAGTGTTGATGAACCATACTTTTCACTATTCATGAACAGTAACATAGGGTATGAACCATGCTTTGCGGAATGAACAATAACTTAGGTTATGAACCATACTTTTAGGAATGAATTGTAATGTAGGGTATGGACCATACTTTTCACTATTCATGAATAGTAATGTAGGGTTAATGAACCACACTTTGTGGAATGAATAGTAACATAGTGTATGAACCATACTTTGTACTATTTTTGAATAGTAACGTAGCATATGGATGATGAATAGTAACATATAGTTCATAAACCAAACTTTCCACTATTCATGAATAGTAATATAGGGTTGATAAACTATACTTTACACTATAGATGAATAGTAACATAGAGTATGGATTATGAACAATAATATAGGGTTGATGAACCATACTTTCCACTATTGTGAAAGTAGGGTTGCCCATACTTTGTGAAAAACTGAACAACATACTTTAACAAACTTCAACGAATTTTTAAGGGCTCTAAACAGAAGACTCAGACTTTGGTATAAATTACTTATTTATAGAAAAACATATTAGATTTCCAAATAATTTAGAATCAAATAAAACTAACATGTATTGTTCAAAACATCATAAAAAATAGAACTAACTACATTCTGGGAGACAATAATTCGGAAAAATTAAAGCAGAACTTAAAGACCTTTTTATACTTTTATTTAAACTAATGAAATCAATTTAAAAATGTTTTATTTCTATAAACTAAATTTTCATAGGAATGTGATTTTTATAGAAGTTTCGGTAAAATAATTACATAAATTTTTAAAATTGAAAACTATAGAGTTTCTAAAACTTCATCAGTAACTTAATTGAATTTTTAGAGTAATAAAAATACATTTTATGAAATCCTCATATAATAATGAAATATAGAAAAATATATTATATATCTAACATTTTAAGGTTCACACAAAATAGAGCACTATAGTTTATGATATCATCAAAAAAATAGAAAGAGTTTTAAACAAAATCACATGTAATCAAACCAAAGAAAACATACACTTGGAAAAACAATATCCCCAAGTATTAAAAAAACAATACAGATGCACAAAAAATCTACCCCTTTTCATTTGATTACAAAACCAAAACTTCTGAACAATTAAAACCAATTTTAAAAACATGTAAAACCAATTTATTTCTTCACATTTATTGCTCCCCATTTACTTCCAAAATATCTCTCCCTAAAACCTAATGTTTCAAAACAATTAAAACCGAGTTATTTCTCCCCTTTTTTTAAATAAAAAAAAAGTTAAAACAAACTACCCCTAAACAAAATTAGTAAAAAAAGTGAAAATTATAACATAAAAAATTCAAATTTAATTTTTTTCAAACTGACCTGATCTAAAGGCTTTGTAAAAAAATCTGCTAGCTGATTTTTAGAAGGTATAAATTCAAAAAAAATCACCCATGTTCACATGATCTCTAATAAAATGAAATCTAAGATCAATATGATTTGTTCTATAATATAGTAAGGGTTTTTTAGAAATAGAAATAACAAAATTATTATCAAAATAAATAGGAAGTTTATCAAGATAAACACAAAAATCACATAAGCTTTTCTTATTCCATAAAATTTGAGAAAAACTACTAGTAGAAGATATATACTCAACTTTTTTAGTATATAAAGAAACTGATAGTCATTTATTAGATGACCAGGAAATCAAAACATTTCCAAAAAAATGACACATACATGATGTGCTTTTTCAGTCAATTCTTCTTCCTGAGAGTATCCTTGAACAAAAAATCTGGTTTGTTTTTGAAAATTTGTCTAGATTCATCCATCTTTTTTCTAAATATCAACTTAGTTCCAATTACCTGCTTATCCTCCAGAAATTATACTAAATTCCAAACAATATTTCTAATAAACTAATTTAATTCATCTTACATAGGAATACTCGAGTTTGCGTCTTTCAGATCATCATTTACATTAAAAGGAATATAATCAAAAATAAAAGTGGAATCAGCACAAAATTTTAAAATATAATTTCTAGTTTTCGCACCAAAATCAAAATTTCCAATTACATTTTCAACAGGATGATCTGCTTGAATATTCCATGATTTTGGATCGAATTGAGAAAGAGTTTTTTCCCCCTCAATTGATTCATTCTTATCTTGAGGAACTAATTTATTGAAATTAAATTCTCTAAACTCTTCATAAATAACATTAGAATCATAATTTACTTTAACATTATTTTCATGAAATATAACATGAAAAAATTCTTCAATAATCATAGTTCTTTTATTATAAACTCTATATGCTTTAATATTATTTGAATAAACATGAAAACATACCTTCATCACTCTTATCATAAAATTTATCTAAATTATCCTCTAAATATAAAGTAAAAACTTTACAAAAAAACTCTAAAGTTACCAACATTCTGATTTTTATTTTTGAATAATTCATAAGGGGATTTCTTTAATAAAGGTCTAATAAGAATTATATTTGAAAGATTACATGCTAAAAAAATGTATTCAGCCCAAGAAATATCTTTGCAAATTATTTTCACTTAACATAGTTCGATCCATTTCAATAAGATTTCTATTTTTTAGTCTACAACACCATTTTTCTGTGGTGTTCTAGTAGTATAAAAATTATGAAAATAACCATTATTTTCAAAAAATTTATCAAAATCTAAATTATGAAATTCTTCTCCTTTATAACTATGAATAGAAATAATCATACAACCTTTTTTATTTAAAAATAATTAACAAAAAGTAGTGAATCTAGAATAGGTACCCTTTTTGTGATAAATAAAGTATACCCAAGTAAATCTACTACAATTTTCAATAATAACTAAAGTATATTTCTTTCCACCAAGTATGGAAATTTTAGTGGGATCAAATTAATCACGATGTATTAATTGTGAATCTCTATTAGTACTTATCTGATTAATGGGTATAAAAGAAATTTTCTGTTGCTTACCTATAATAAATGAATCACAAAAATGAAGATGTTCTTTCTTTAAGGAAGGTAGTTGTAATACATTTTCATGTTTTGAGATCTTATGCTACAATATGAAATTAACATGACTTAAGCATTGATTCCAAAGGATGATGTCATTTTGTACAACATTCAAACACTTTACATGTTCAACAGTTAAGTCATTAAAATTAATAGTATAAATAATATCTTTTTGATTATCATAAAATAATAAAGAATCATATTTTAAAACTAAACATTTATCATTTTGAAATTTATTATACATTCCATCATCATGCAATTATGATATACTAATTAAATTAGGTTTAAAACCTTCATCATTTAAAACTTTAGAAATAAAAGAAGAATTTGAAATACCAACTTTACCAAAAACCTTTTACTCTTCCTTTGGAATTGTCTCTAAATGTAACAGTGCCCCCATCACATGTGTTTTTAGTACTAAAATTTTATGGGTCTCCAGTCATATGCCTAGAGCATCCACTTTCCATGTACCATATATCGTTATTAAAACATCCAAGGCGTTTTTTCTACAAAAATCAATTATTTCACAATTTTGGTACCCAAGATACTTTGGGTCTAATGGGATTAGTTATATAATTTTTAGGTACCCATACAGAGTTTAAACATCTTTTTTATGGTACTCTAAATAATAATCATTTAGAAATATTTGTTTTTTGTAAATCCCAAGGATTTTTTAAATCTAAGAGAACAATCATTTGCATAGTGACTTTTCATGCCACATTTAAAACAAGTAACGATGGAAGTAGAACCATTTTTACTTAAACAAAATGATTTTTATACATTTGAGGTAATATCCTATCATAACCAAAAACGTATTTATTTTTATCATTTTTTTTCAAAGACATCATCCCATGATATTTTTCAAGGCCTTGAATAAAAGTAGATAAACTTTGTTTAAGAGATTCAACTTCTTTTTTAAAATTTTCATTCAAATATTGAGAAGATTTAAAATTTTAATAAACTTTTGAATGAGAAGAAGAAGAAGTTGTGTTACTGAGTTTTTCATTCTACAATAAAATTTTTTTATTTTTAGGAGAAATATTCTCATTATTTTCTTTAAGCTTATTATATAAATCAACAGCTTTGGAAATAAATTTTCTTAATCTTTCAATTTCATTATTTAATTCAAAAACATTGGGTTTTTCAGAATCACATTCAGAATCTGAATATTGAGAATAAAAACAAGAATTAATAACCGTGTCCAGTGATTCCATAAAGAACAAGTTGTCTCTTTATTTTTTATTTCAAGATTGTTCACTGTAATCAAATAATTCTGTACAACTCCAACTAGTGGTCAATGCCTTTTTGTCCTTATTTTTGTATTTGTATTTGTCTTTATTCATTAGTTTTTGAAGTCAGGTTTGATATGACCTTTCTTCCCGCACTCATAACAATTTACATCTAAAGCATCATAATTCATATCACCTTTCTTATCTCCCTTATATTTTTCTTTTCAAGGGTTTCTTCTAAACCGATTCTGAAATCCTTTATTTTTCATTCCTTTCTAAACTCGAGTCACAATAGGAGACATATCTTCATTTTTAATATCATGTAGATCAGAATCAAAGGAGTTAGTATAAGAACCATTAATATATTTAAAATCTCCACCTTTTTTTTGTTGTATCCTCAGTAGTTATGTTATTTAGTACAATTTAATATTGGAGTATTGATCCAATAAATTTATGCATGGTGTATTATTTGATGTTATTTCTTTCATTTATGGAATCATTTTTGCATGTCATTTCTTTGGTAAGGCTAGTAGGGCGCTTTCAATAAGTACTTGGTTTTCCCGATCTTCTCTAAGTGAATTCATTCCATTATCAATTCTTATGAATCTGTGGAACATTTGATTTAATATTTCATATTTACACACCATGAGGACTTGGTACTCAGTATTAATCATTCCAATTTTGGTACGAATCAATTTTTTTGGGCCAAGGTGAGTGACTTGAAGTATCTTTCATATTTCATGAGTTGTCTTACAAGAAAAAACTTGACTAAAAAAACTTTTTTTAATAGCACAATATAAAATATTAACAACTTTATAATTTAAAACATATATAGTAGGATCAATTCCAGTAAGAGTATCTGGGTTAGCTTCAGGAAGTGTATACTATTTTGACAAGAGAGACCAGTGCTCAATGATTAACTATTTGGGGTAAGCCTCTATTTGGTATCTCTAGTAACCATAATCATCACCATAAAAGTGTGGTGCCTTTTGAGGTATCCAAGAATCATTATTGTTCAATCCTTCTATATTATAAGATATTATCATTAGATTGTGAGAACTAGGAAAATGTTAGAACAAATAAAATCAAAGAAGACTCTATAGAAAGATTTGATAATTCCAAAAGGAATAATTTTTTGATACAAATTGAAAAAAATCAAAAAGTGAGTAACATAACTAATCAATTCTATAAAGGATTTCCCTTTTATACCAATTGTTAGGTACCATAATGAGATAATGATAGGGATAAACTTATTCTTAAGAAGGTCAATATATGATACCAATTGTTAGGTCGGATAGGGTAATAAAAGATGGTCTAGAGGGGGTTGAATAGATTAGATTAAGAAAATTTAAAAAAATAACTTGATTAATTAAATTAATTATCCAAGATAATTATGGAGGTTAATTAGCAGAAGAAAAGGTAAATATCACAAAGATGTTTTATAGTATTTTGGTCCAAAGTGGCCCTACTTATACTCTTATATCCTTCTAAATGGAGAGAGATACATGTACACTAAAAATAATTTCTATGGGGGAATCATAACCCAATTACAAAATCCTTTTCTAGTGGAGGGATAACCATGACAGTTACTTTTTCATGGGGAGTCACAACAATTATAACCTGACTTTAGATGAATGGATTCACAACCTGAACAGTCCTGACTTTAGATACAGGGTGTTACAACCCTTAGATCATGAATATTGAATCCAGGAGTCACAACCTGAGAAAATATAATAACAAATATTGCATTTATGTGTTAAAGCATAAATATAATTATAGAGTGTGTGTAGGAGATAGGAAAACGTGTTACAGACTCACAACCAGATGAATGATGCTAAATAATTACAGCATAGGTACTGGTTGTTGAGGATTAGATTAGTTCATCTTATCAAGGAAATTGTAGTCGAAACAAAATTAATTCAGCCCTTGAGAGATCATATAGGTGATGAAACAGAGTGTTGCAGGATGTTGCAAATACACAACAGGTTCAAAATTCACAGCACTTTCTCTTTGAAAAAACAGTGTAAAAAATATTAACGTGTGACTTGAAATTTATTTTATTTTTTAACCTACAAGATAGAATGGTATATATATAGATAATAAATATTAAGTATCTGTAGCAGCTCCGGTTTATCCAGAAATAAAAAATAAATTGAGTCAAAAGGACTCATAAATATCTCCATGAAAAATGCAGCATTTTTGCCTCTTTATTCCTACAGAATAAATCTTAAAAATAATTTAAAATAATTTAAATAAAAATTACAAAAATTATATTCATAAATATAGTTGCTTTGAATGATTTAAAACGACGATTTAAATGCATTCAAACAAATTTAAATTTAGTCAAAATAGTTTCTAAAAACAAGCAGCACAATCCATTAGTAAATTCAAAAATTTAAGTTTAATCCATTTTGAAACCTCCAAATTAATGGAAAAAAGAAATTGAATATTCAACTAAAACATTAAAAAATATTTGATTATTATCCTTATATTTAATGAGAATTTTTTCAGCAGAAAAACCTTTAAAAATAATCTATTTATATGGAGAAAATTATTATTTTTTTTCAATATGCGGAATGAACATTATCTTCATAATGAACAGTAATGTAGGGTTGATTAACCATACTTTTCACTATTCATGAACAGTAACATAGGGTATGAACCATACTTTTCAAAATGAATAGTAACATAGGGTATGAACCATACTTTTTTGGAATGAATAGTAACGTAGGATATGAACCATAATTTTCACAATTCATGAACAATAATGTATAGTTGATGAACCATACTTTGTGGAATGTATAGTAATGTAGGGTATGAACCTCACTTTTCACTATTCATGAATAGTACATAGCATATGGATGATGAACAGTAATGTAGGGTTGATGAACAATACTTTCCATTATTCATGAATAGTAACATAGCGTAGAGATAATGAACAATAATGTAGGTTTGATGAACTATAATTTCCACTATTGCGAAAGTAGGGTTTCCCATACTTCGTAAAAAACTGGATAGGGTAATTTGACATACATCGACGAATTATTAAGGGCCATAAACAGAATATTCAAACTTTGGTAAACTATACTTATTTGTATAAAAACATATTATCTCTCTAAATAATCAAGAATCAAATAAACATGACATCTAGTATTCTAAATATCATTGAAAAACATAACCAACTACATTCTAGAAAACAACAGTTCAGAAAAATAAAATCATAACATCAAACAATTTAAACACCATCCAAAGAACATTTTTTATACTTCAATGTAAACTAATAGAATCAAGATAAACATGTTGGATTTATAAAAAAAATAAAGTTTCTTGAGAATCTGATTTCTATAGAAGTTTCAGTAAAATAAATACAAAACTTTTTAAAAATGAAAATTGTTGAGTTTCTAAAACTACAGTATCAACTTAATTGAAATTTTAGAGTAATAAAAATAAATTTTATAACTTTTTCATAAACTAATTAAAATTATATAAATCTATTTTATATCCAATGGTATAAGTTTCACACAAAACCGAGCACTTTAGTTTAATATATCATCAAAAAACAAAAATATTTGTATATAAAAATCACATGAAATAAAACAAAAGAAAACATACACTTAGAAAAACAATCTCTGTAAGTAATAAAACAAAATAATGAACATGCACAAAAATATAAAAAAACAAATTAAACATAAATATGAAACCATAAATTAATAAAATTCCAATTCTTAACTGAAACCACACAATTTGAGTCATACTGGGTACACCATGTATTGCTTTGAGGTAGGATCGATTCTACCATGTATTTTTATCGTATAGTGCATTCAAAATTCTAATTCATCTAACAATATTATATTTATTAACCCATAATATTGAATGCATTGAAGAAGAAAAATAAAATTTCATCATCATGAGTGAATAATCCTTTTTGAGTACGTGATCATAGTACACAAGTGAATCATCCTTTTTGATGAAGTCAATTATTCCAAGAAAACATTAACCATTATTGTAAACCTATCATCATTAAATGATTGAGCTAAAAGAAATATTCACATATGAGTTATTATGGAACATAATAAAATCTATCTTACCCTTTCACCATTATAGGGAGTAAAATTTCCATGAAAACCATTTACCTTCTTTGATGGAAAAACATTAGTGTGACTCATTATGTATTTTTAAAAGACACTAAACCCAATTATAAATTGTTTACCCCTTTTTAATATTATTAAATTAAAGTATATACCTTTATAGCATACAAATAACATTTAAATATAGTGAATCCATTATGTGTTTTTGGATTGTGCTATAGATTAGCATATCCTTTTCAATATTCTGGGTGATGATAAACTATAACAGGGCATCATAATTATTTTTTCATAAAAATGGGAATATCCCTATTCTCATGTATTTTTTATTGAGAATGATGATGAGTTTTTTTATTAATGAACTTATGAACATGGATCATTTTACATAATGATTTTTCACATGAAAAATTAATTATACTTTTAAGAATTTTACATGAATTTGTTATATTATATCATGCATCTAATTGATGATCAAAAATTTAAAATAATTCCACGACACACCAAATTGAAACTACTATATTGTTCTTTCTTTAAAATTCATGATTCAGTCGATGAAAGTTTGTATTTATTTATTTTTTTAATGTTTTTGGATCAAGCTACTGGATTCCTTTTCAAAGGGGTCTTAATTTGGATTTTCAGTGCTTAATTATTTCATTTGAAGTGGTTTTTTGATTTTTAGGGATTTCTTCATAAGGTGGGTTCTTTTCATTTTTCTCATGTTTCATTTGACAGCAGCCATACTCAAAGACCACGATCCCTCAATGTTGGTTGTCCTCTAATAGTTCTTTCATACACCTTTTGGATTCGGTGGTTGATTACAAAAATATTTATTAAAACATTTGAGTTTGATTGTATACCTCTTTGATGATTGGATTGGGGTTGTATAAATCTTAAGTGACCATTGGATCCACTGCTAAGACCCTTTCTTTGTAATGTATAAGTCAGGGGCAAGCAATTGCATCTATTTTTTTTGTTTTTATTCAGTTTGTTCTTGGTGAGGGGTTTCTTTCACAATTTAGTAATATTTTATAGTACTTGGAATGTTCTAATAGAAATTTTATCCTATTATAATCATCTTGAAAAAATAAGTGGTGTTTGTTTTGTTTTCGAAAAAAAATCCTCCACTTAAATTCCTGTATAAAATCACTTAACCAAATGGTGATTGTTTTAGTAATCCACCTGAAACACTTTCAAAATGGATCTTATCTTAAGTGACAAGTATTTTTCACACTTTTCAGTAATTTTTCTCAAACATAACCTTGGTGTGATCCTCATTCTACTTCATTTACAACAATTTTACTGTTTTCAAGACTTCACTTTGTATCCTCCTCTGCCTTAGCCTCCGCCTCAGTCTCTGCCTCTTCTTTCTCCTCCACCTCGGTCTCCAACTCTGACTCCACCTCTTCCTTTTCCTCTTCCATTTCCCAAAAAAAATTATTGTTTTATGGTCAACACTTCTAAACAAATTTATTTCTTCCATTATACTTCTCCTTGAGTAACAAATAAAAAATAATATATAAGTATTTTGACACTAATGCTTCACACCCCAAATATATTTCTAAAGTTATAGCTTGTACTAGATCACAAACCTAAGAGGTAATCACCTAAATTTTTTGTCGTAAAACATTTTGACAACATGTACACTGCCCACTCATCTCTAAACAAATTTACTTCTTCTTTTGAGTATGAAGTTTGTCATCAATCTTGATAGTTATGAGAAAATAAAGACAAACAAATGATTAAGAAATATATTTTATGAAATTTTAAATACCTTCGAAATTTACCTGTTGGGGGATGGTGGTCATTTATTGTTTTATGATCTATATAATAAATTTGAAAACTAATATCCATATTCATTTCCATTATCATGCTTTAGACCCTGAAAAAATATTGACCAAAATATGTACATTGTTTTGAAATTTGCTTTGATGGTTAACTCTTTCTATATATACCTTAATCTGTTTCCTTTTTTAGTAATCCATAGGCTTTATCTATAGAAACACCAACTTCATGCCATGATTTATCCTATATTTAGTGACTTCCCTATCATAAAAAAATCCTTGTTCAAACATAGACTGAAACATATAATTCATTGTTTATCTATAAAATGTTGATTTTAGTGTATTAAAAATTCACAATACACATCATGTGTGGTCAGTGTGTTGGATATCCATGCATTGGATCAAAAAAATAATTATTTGGGGTATCCGGATTAACTACGATCAGTATGTAGTGCTGCCTAAAAAACAAAAACAAATAAGCAATGAAAAAACTAAAAATATGTTTTATGTGATTACATTGTAGAGTTTTACTTTTGCATTGTATGCATCAAAAAGGGTCTATTGTATGTTGTTTTTTGCTCAAATTCTTTGAGTATCTCATCTTTATTCTCCCAATTTCATCCATATCCAAAGTAAGTTTTTTCATTGAAATGATACAAGGATTATTGAATCCAAATCATTCTTTGCACAGTTTTCCATTTATGTAGGAGTAATATAAACACCTATAAAAAATATGAATATTTAGTAACTTTAATAAACATATTAACTCATTATTTGGATAGGTGTGTTATGAAAATTTGCCTTATGTAAGTATTCACAATTGAGACTCAGAACCATTCATGCTTGAGAATCTCATTTATAGTCTCCAGACCAATTACATCTATCATGAAGGTTCCATATTTATTTTTTCATATGGAATGTTAGACATAATCACATATTTAAATGTGGTCTCTGCATGAAGTAGTAATGATAATAAATATTTCCCTAGAACTGTTAGGGAGAAGGTTCTCTCAGAAGGTCGCATTGATTTCTTGCTCGATTCACTAGATTGTCTTGATCCGACCTTCTGTTTCCCCATCACTTTATCCATCTATAATATCATACCTTACTTCATTACTTTTTTCATCATACATTATAGGCTTTAATATGAATTTTTTTTAAAGACATACCTCTTGTATCCTTATAGGATTAGACATCCATGATATGGAATTTCCAATAGTATCATTGACCATTTTAATATCATGATCATCAGGTGTAATAGGCAACTCAGTAGTCATATCATGAGCTACCTCAATCCCTACACTCATGTGATCTTCTGGGTGGTCTTTATGGTGTATCTATTATTTTGGGATATTATACATAAAACCCCTCATAAAAAGGAGGTATGTGGGTGTTGACATATAAAAATCACATACAACTATATACTACATAATTTTATTAATATAAAATTATTTTATGTTTTTTGATTCGAATTTAAGAGAAATATTAATAAAAAAATTGATTAACATGGTTAATTTAGGTGGTTGGTGGGAATGACTAGCCTAAAATATTTTGGGGTCATTTGGTTTATGAGTGGATCTTTATTCCACTGCCGGTTTACTTTGATAATTTCTCACACATTGGTCTGCCAAACTAGGAAAAACAATAATATCTTGCAGTTAGTCTATTTGTGTCTGAAATCATTTCACAGTATTATATGTATCTTCATGTGGTTATATGTTCTCAAAATATGTTTGAGTAGACACTCAAAAACCTAATCCTCCAATGCAACCATATTTTTCTGGCCGCTTCTAAGATACTAAAAGTATTTTTTTCTTCATGTACAGTCACTATCAATTCTTGTGTATAAAACATATAAAAAATATGAATATAAATAGATATTTTTATTTAATATTGTTATAAATTATAATAAATTACAATTATTAAAAACATACATATGTTTCCCATAATGTTTTTGTGTTTTCATCAACTAGTTTACCCTCTTTATTTATAAAACCCTCCTTCCATAGCACATGATGTGGGATGAAAGTGGCTTCAGATTTTACTTCATGAATCTTGATATAAACAAAATAACATATGTTGTTTTATATCAAATAATACATTTATTATTTATTTAAAATACATACATATTTATTCTCTAGTGAATTGTACCTCATTCTTTCTTAGAGATAGGGGTACATAGGTTTCGGTGCACATTATATATTGTTAGAAATCTTTTTCTATTTCATAAATTAACAATTTTGAATCAAATTGGATAAAATAGAGAATTCTAGATAATATATTATCAACTGAAATTCACTTGAAATGATTTCTCCTTATAATTATTGATGAAATAATTTCATGTATCCTGCTTTATAAGGAGTTCATTACTAATTGGTGTAGGTTCCATGTGTAGCAGAAGCGCGTGATGGGCGTGTACCCAACTTTGTAAATTGTCATAATCGATGATTAATATGGGATTAATATGAAAATGAATGCTAGTATCCATGGAATTAACTCAAGGATAAAATAAAAATTATAGAACCTGAAACCAATAAGAGAGGTTCAAAATATTTTATTCATAATTAATTTAATTAAATTATAGAATTAACTCTAAGGTGATTCATTCTTCATTGATGCCTCTGACCATGGTTTTTAGGTGTGGCTTTGTTTCGATGTAGATTCCAAGGATAGGAATCCTCTAGCAGTGATCCAAACATGCTCTACACATATCTGTACATCACCGAAGGATTCTCTAGGTGCTAGCATAGAAGATCCTTACACTTGTGATGTCCACCTTCTATCTCCTTGAGAATCCCATCCAAAGTGTTCTCCTTGATCTGGTGGAGGTGGATATCTCTCATTCTTAAGAGAGTTCTTAGAGAGGTAAGAGTTTTCTAGGCTTGATAGATTTTCTCCAAGGATGTTGTACACACAAAGATTGGTTATATGGTCGAATGACCCCATGGGTTAAATAGAGAATAATAACATAATAGGTAATTTAATTCACTAGGTAATAATAAATAATTTGAACCGGTTCTGTTTCTTAATTTATTATTCCATGTGAAACCCCATGTCAAATAATAATAGCAATGCTATTATTTCCATGACATGTTCTTAACTTGCACATTATATTTAAATATTATTCAACCAAATAATATTTAATATTATTTCTCCCTATACCCATAACTTAGCCTTCCAATACTCCTAAATATTTATCGGTCCTTGAATAATTATTATTTATTTATTAAATAAATATAACTAAATTATTCGATGATAAATAAATATTTTTTCGACAATATATTCTCTCAAATAACCAAAGATGAAATAAATGCAATCAGGTATACTTGAATAATTCTTAAACCACAACTGGGAATAATATTTATTCAACTTGTTAAATAAATAAATTATTTAACTGAGATACTGGCTGAACTTAGTGTGTGGCCTTCTTGGCCTCTTTGTCATTGGCATTATGTGGGATTGCCTAAAGTCCAGGATTACTGTCTATCAACATGTCAAGGAACCCAAGGGAGAGAAGTTGATGTCTCAATGACATGGCACCTCATACAAACACTTACTATGTAATATAATCCCTTTATCTCGATATCTCCAATCAAGGGGGTTGTATGAAAGTGGAATCAACCAATGTGTTAAATTTCTCATTCTTTGACTTCCCATTATTAAAATTTCCTAGAGAACACCATGGACATGGATTTAGTTAGGTTATATCATTTCCATTAAAGGTCCTGAGATATCTACTTTCATAGAAGTGAAAAATCCTTTCTCGCATTATTCATTAATGAAGTATTACTTGTGACGCACCCAACATATCCTACCTTGCCGCGAACATCTATCATCACATTCTTTGTCAATACATCTAAGTGTGCAAGTCATAATATCCATTAATAATAATCTTAAAGTATAAGGACCAATAAACACGTCTGTAGATAAGAACATCCAATGACACTTTTGAATGTGGATTTCCTATTGGTGGGTCTTGTTCTCATAGTATACTCCTAGATATTACTAAGGGTTCACACCATAAGAAGGTGCCTCAAAGTTTCATGAGTCACCAACCTTGATAGCCTATATCATTTGTGTCCCTTCAAATGATATCATCCATCCATAGAACATATATTCAAGAATAGTGTCATGGCACTTCCAGGATCTCATCATAGCAGGGATCTTCTATGAATTTTTAATGTGACAGCTATTCTTAGGACAATATCACATACTATGTCATGCATAATAACAATCATGATGTGATAAGTAGTTTATTAATATTAATCCAATGAATACAAGTTTATCATAACATACAAAGAAGTTGGTTTCTAGGGCACCAACTCCAACTGACTCCCGCTTACACTAGATCCAACTTCTAACAACCTTCAGTATGATAACTCTCACATGATATTCATGATTCTATTGAGATAGGCCTTTAGTCAAGGGTTATGACACATTCTCTTCCATGGAAACTCTGCTCACTACAACTTTATCCCTTTGATAGAAATCCATCAAGAGGTGATACTTTTGGAGTATGTTCTTTTTCCATTGATGTGGCCATGGTTCTTTTTCAAGAGTCACCGCTACAATATTATCACATTACAATGTAATAGGTTCTTTACTTCTAGGATCCACATCAAGATCATAGAAAAAGTTATGAATCCATACGGTATCCTTGGATGCATCAGAGGCCGCTATATATTTTTATTTCACTATAGAATCAGCGATAAATGGATGCTTTCAACACTTCCAAATCATAGCTCCTTTGTTGAGATAGAAAACATATCATTATTGTGACTTCAGATCATTCTGATCTATCTAAAAAATAGCATCAACATAGCCTCTGATGACAAGCTCCTCGTCTCCTCCATACACTAGGAACATATCATTAGTTCCTCTCAGATACTTAAGGATAGTCTTAACATCAGTCCAATCTTGTTCTCATGGATCTGTTGGATATCTTCCTACCATGCTCAGTGTATAAGCAACATCAAGTATGGTATATAACATGGCATACATGATAGATCTTACCGTTGAACTGTATAGAATCTTACTCATTCTATCCTTCTCATGTTGTGTTTGGGGACACATTTTATTGAAAATATGTATACCATGTGACACTGAAACCAATCCCCTATTGTATTGTTCCATACTAAATCTCTTTATTATCTAGTCAATGTATGTACTTTGAATTTTTCTAGGATGCCTTTTGGATCTATCACAAATGATCTCAATCCCTAGAATATAGGCTACTTCACCTAAGTCCTTCATAGAGAAGCACTTGTTCAACCAGTACTTGACTAACTGCAAGATTGGTGGGTCATTTCCAATAAGAAATATGTCATCAACATAGGCTATTTGGATAATGACCACATTCCCATTAAACCTCTTATAAACACATAGATCACATTCATTCTTAATGAAACCAAATTCTCTTATAGCTTAATCAAATCAAATGTTCCATGATCTAGATTCTTGATTTAATCCATAAATGGATCTCTTCAACTTGTATACCCTTTTATCATCACCTTGTGTCACCAACCCTTTTGGTTGTGTTATATAGAAATCTTCGTAAAGGTTCCCATTAAGGAATGCAGTTTTGAAATCCATCTACCAAATCTCATAGTCATGTAAATCTATTATGGAAAATTTTATTCTTGTGGATTTAAACAAGGAAACTGGTGAAAATGTTTCATGATAGTCAATTCCTTGATTTTTTTAAAACATTTAGCCACTAGTCTTTCTTTATAGGTAATAACTTTGCCTTCTATGTCTAGTTTATTTTTGAATACTTATTTACACCCAACATGTTTTACATCAACTAGTGCATCAACCAAAACCTAAAATTGGTTATGATACATGGAATCCATATCAGAATTCATAGATTATAGCCATATTGCAGCTTCTAAGCTCTCTACTACTTCCTTGTAGGATAGAGTTTCATCATTGTCCAACAATAATGAGTCTCCATCCTTGGTGATAAGCTCTTGTGATCCTATGTAGTACTTTTGTTTCAAGAACTAACTCTTCCATTGGGACCTATGGAACTTGTTCATGTACCAACTCCTGTGCATCTTGAGCATTAACTTCATCTAAGTCAATATTTCTACCACTATCCTTTTTTAGGATGTACTCCCTCTCAAGAAAGACAGCTTGGATGGAAACAATCATTTTCTTGTCTAAGGGATTTTATAGGTATCATCCCTCTATTTCTTTGGTATACCCTATATAGATACACTTTCTGCCCCGAGGTGAAAGTTTGTTTCCATATAAATCCTTAACAATCGCTTCCCCATACACATGTATGCGACAAAGTGGGTTTCGTTCCACTCCATAGCTCTAAGTGAATCCCATTTTCTACCTTAGTTGGTACTTTTTTTCATGTGTATGTCGCATTTTTCAATGCATATCCCTAAAAGGATAATGGAAGATCTGCATGACTCATCGTCAACCTTACCATGTCCAAAAATTTATGGTTCCTCCTTTCACTAACACCATTCCACTATGGTGTATAAGGTGGAGTGAGTTGAGATAGAATCCCAGACTCCTATAAAATGACGATGACCTCTTGGTTAATATATTCTCCACCTCAATGTGATCAAAGATTATTTATCTTATTACCATGCTGATTATGTACTTAATTTTGGAACTCCTTGAATTTCTCAAAGGACTCAGACTTATACATCATTAAGTAGACATAGCCATATCTACTCAAGTCATCAGTAAAAGTAATGAAGTAAGAAGATCAACCTCTAGATTCTACTGGAAATGGTCCACACACATTATTTTTTACCAATCCTAGAAGCATTATGTCTCTTTCACCCTATCCACAATATGGTGGTTTGGTCATTTTCCATTGTAATAAAATGTGACATCTATCATGTGGATCTATCTAGGAAGATTCTAAATAACCATCTTCATAGATCTTTGTCAGACGCTTCGTGTTTACATGACCAAGGCAGTGATGCAATAGCTGGGTGTTGAATGAGTCATGTGAACTTGGTTTGTTATCAGTTTCTAACACTTAGTTCTCATAATTTAGTACATATAGACTGTTATTTAAATGCACCATACCATAACATATTTTTTCCTTATAAAATCACCAACATTAATTTCCAAACTTGAAAATAAATCCATCTGTATTTATACTTAGTATATAAATTATGTTCTTTGTAACACTGGTACATAATAACATCCATGTAAAACCAAAATCAATCTTGTTGCCAATGTCAGGTGGTAGTCACCAATGGAAAGAGCATCTAGCCTCGTACCATTGGCAACTCGCAGATCCACCTCTCCTCTAGCAATTTTCCGGGATCTAGTTGGTTCCTGTATTTGAATACAAATGTCATCCCCACAAGCTGTATCTAATACCCAATGTGTAGAAATGGAAATATTGTACTCTATAACAAATGAAACTTTGGATTCCCCTTTCCTCTAGGTGCAGTTCCTTTTCTAGTGGCCTGAGTTTCCACATCCAAAGCATACTGCCTAGTTTTCTTTGCCCTTCCTCTAGATCTTCTCCTTATTAGGGGCTTTAGATTGTTTATAAATCTTAGTCCCATTTTCCTAGTCCTTCCTCTTTATTTTCACCATAAGGAATGTAGGTGTTTCACAGCCCATGTCTTTATCAACTTGGTGAATTAGGGTAAGAATCTCTGATGGACTCTTCTCATTATTGATGATATTATAATTCACAATAAAACTAGGGAAGGTCTTAGGCAAGGATGATAGTATGATAACTATACACAAATCATTTGGGAATTTAATCCTTAAGATGTCTAGATTCTCAATGTAGCCAATAATCTTAACTACATGTTGTCCAGCTGGTGCATACTCTGCAAGATTAGTAGTGAACAAAGCATTGGATATCTCATACCTCTCCTATATCACCTTCTCTTGATAGAGATCCTCAAGTTGAGATGTCATGAAATAATAATCCATTTCATCATGTTTCTTAAAGAGATCATTTTTCATGGATGATAGCATGAGGCACTGAACATTCATAGTGTCATTAAGATGTTTCTTGTACACAGAGATTTCCTCATTACATGCCTCGTTTCTAAATACAACTAGTAAAGGATCTTCTAGAAGATAAGGCTTCCTCTCATGGAAAATTATAACCTGAAGTCACCTTTTCCACTCTTGGAAATTAGTGTCGATGAGAAGGTTTTACTTCTCGATTATGGATTGGAATGATATGTTTGATTTCATTTTATTACTTTTACTATAAATTAAGATGAAAAGAGTTTTAGTACTTTATTTTGATAAATTTTGAAAAATAAAAAAATTAATATCTATTAGTCTCCCAAACTTTTGTTGAAACTCAATATCCCTCACCATTGGCTTCAGAATATCCTTTTTCTTATACGTTATAGCAGCAAGTATTCATATTTCCCTTTTAATTACCCCAACTAGGGATGGTAAAGCAACTTGAAAGATTTTATGTTGGCATTCCAAATTCTAGCTACATTAACTCACAACTCCTAGATCTGTTGAGTGGACTCCCCAATATTGAAATCCTTAATTTTTGATTTCCTAAACCTTTGCCTCTCAGTTACACCATGTCCTTCTAGGGAAGTCAACCCTTGATGTAAAATAGGTTAATTAAACCCAAAAACTTCAAATTACAATTCCATGATAATTGAATGCACCCCAACTAGGGATGGTCAAGAACTTTGAACTATGGTTTGATTCTAACAGAAGTAATGGAAGCCTATACCAACTTAATATTTAATTGAGGGATTTTATCCTTTATGCATAAATTTCTACTTATTATTGTTTCACAAGCTTGTTAATGTTAATTGGGATATACTTAAGTGATTAACCATGTATAGATAAGATTTTTTCATAAGCCATTTTTATTTTAGTTTCATCTTGTATTATTTTCTAGTTCATTAATTATGTGATCCCGTCAAACGTCTATAATGAATAACCATACAACTGATAGAAATAAAATAAATGGTATGATCATGAGATTTACTATTGGTTAGGTTATCTACCGATTGATAAACTAACATTGACCTGGGGGGAGGAACACCTTGAATCGTTTAAGGTTCATGTTTACATCTTTCCACATATCCACCTTTGTATCTCCTTGGATTGGTTTCTCCATGACTCCTAACTTGAACCACCTATACTGTATTAGGAGCTCCATCCTTTACATATACTTTTAGTTCAAACACAGGTGAGGGGTAAAAGTTAGTTTACATAAAAGAAACCATGGGCACACATTCCCTTCATATTAATGAGTTTAAGGCACACGTGCCAACAATTTTAATTTAATAAATAAATTAAAAGGGAACCGATCACATGCAAAGGTCTGGTCAAGATCATGATCATCCACATACATGAAATGAATTATGTAATTAATAAAACTATAATTCAATTCTTTAATCATTCTTGTTAAGATAAATTATGCTCGAATCAATTAATCATTATCATTAATCAATCAATCCTTTTATCTTAATCATTTTCTGAATTTTCTTGATATTCTCATCCATAACCTTGTACATAACTTGTACCTTGGAAACAACCCAATGAATACCCATCAAAAACAACCCAGCATGTATTTATACTTGTATACACATTATTCTTTTTGACATGTGGCATTCATGTAGAATTATAATTGTAATATAACTCATACATGATGTGCAGATCTTTGAACACTACCCAAATGATAATTAAACATTTATATATATATATATTAAACACCTATCAAATGTTGTGTCCCAGCTTTACACCCACACTAAGGTACATGTCTCATGGGTTACATAATATAATAATAAAATTTTAAATCTATGTAATCTGTAAATAGTACATGGTGTGTAGATCTGACTGCAGGACGTGTACCCTCCTCACTATCTATCCGAAGTACACACCCAGGGAAACAACATGTGAGGTTTACTTCGAAAATATTTGGAGTACATGATGTTTCCAGTGGTCCACACACCGAGTAGACTCCATGTTACATGGTCACCAGCCGGGCAAGCTGTGTATGGGATATATGACTTGACCCTAAACTGAAGGGACCACATGTCGTATCTAGTGGGCCATAAGGCATGTAGTCTAGCTGACCATGCGCCAGTTTTTCCTGGTCAACACGTGGTGTAAGAATTAGCTATACCACATATCATTAATGCACACGACTTGAGTAATTTCCAAATTACTCTTATTGCATTGAACACAAATACACGGCGTGTAGATCCGACTACACGACGTATATTATTTTGTTACTTGGACAGAACCGTCGGCACCTCCTCATGAGATCCTCAGTTTAATTTTAATCATAAAATTATTCGTTTCAGTTAGATCTAAAAGAAATGATAAAGGAGTAACATATCTCAAAATTTATATTACAATAACAATTAAACATGAATTTAAAAAATAAATTATTAAAGTGTAAATCATCAATGAATGATTTAAATAATTATAAATGAAAATATAACCTTCCTTTGATACCACTTATAGGTTTCAGGCACAGCAGAAGTGCAAGATGGGAATATACCCAACTTTAAAAATTGTCGTAATCGATGATTAATCTGGGATCAATATGATGATAAATGACAGTATCCATGGAATTAAATCAAAGAAAAAATAAAAAGGAGATAACCCAACACTGAGAAGAGAGAATTGACATATTTTCTTTATAATTAATTTAATTAAATTATAGAATTACCTCCAAGGTGAATCTTTCTTCATTGATGCATCTGACCATGGGTCCTAGGTGTGGCTTTATTGTGATGTAGAATCCAAGTATATGAATCCTATAGCAGTGATCCACATGTGCTCCATGTATCTCTGAATGTCGCCAAAGGAGTCTTTGGGTGATAGCATGGAAGATCCTTATGCTTGCGATGTCCGCCTTCGATTGCCTTGAGAATCTCTTCCAAAGTGTTCTCCATGATCCGGTGGAGGAGGATATCTCTCGTTCTTGAGATAATTCTTGGAGAGGGAATAGTTATATAGTATTGAGAGATTTTCTCAAAGGATGTTGTGCACACAACGATTGGTGAGCTGGTCGAATGAACCCTTAGCTTAAATAGAGAATAATAACATAATGGGGAATTTAATTCACCAGGTAATAATAAATAATTAGCACATGTTTCCTTACCTAATTTTTTATTTCATGTGAAATATCATGTCAAATAATACTTACAATTATATCATTTCCATGACATGTTCTTAACATTCATGTTATATTTAAATATTATTTAACCAAATAATATTTAATATTATTTCACACCAAACCCATAACTTGATCCACCAATCTTCCTCAATAATTACCAGGCCTTGAGTAATGACTATTTATTTATTAAATAAATATAACTGCATTATTCACTGATAATTAAATATTTTGTCTACAATATATTCTCTCGAATAACCAGTGATGGAATAAATTCGATCAAACATACTTGAATAATTATTAAAACACAACCGGGAATAATGTTTATTCAACTTGTTAAATAAATAAATTATTTGACTGAGATACTAGATACACTTAGTGTGAGACCCTTTAGACCTCTTTCTCGTTGGCATTAGGTGGGATTGCCTGAATTCCAAGATTATTGTTTAGTAACAGGTCAAGTCACCCAAGAGAAGTAAGTTGATGTCATAACCACATGTCACCTCGTACGAAAAATTACCATATAATATAATCCCTTTGTCCCAATATCTCTAATCAAGTAGGTTGCATGCAAGTGCCATCAACCCATGTGCTCAATTTCTCATTATTTGAATTCATGGAATTGAACTTTCTTAGAGAACACCATAGACATGGATTTAGTTAGGTTATATAATTTCCATCAATGGGATTGAGATATATGCTTCTATAGAAGTGATAAATCCTTTCTCATATTATTCATTAATGCAGTATTACTCATGAGGCACTCAACATATCGTACCTCGTCGCAAACATCTGTTGTCATGGTTTTTGTTAATACATCTAAGTGTGTGAGTCATAATACCCATTAATAATAATCTTAAAGTCTAAGGCCCAATACAAATGTATGTAGATAGAAACATCCAATGACACTTATGAATGTGGATTTCCTACTAGAGGGTCGTGTTCTCATAATATCCTCTTGGATATTACCAAGGGCACACACCATGATAAGGTGCCTCAAAGTTTCATGAGTCCCCTCCCCTGATAACCTATATCATTTGTGTCCCTTAAAATGATATCATATGGCCATAGAAAATATATTCAAGAATAGTGTCATGGAACTTAGTGGTTCTCATCATAGCAGGGTTCTTCTATGACCTTTTAATGAGACAAATATTTATAATACATTATCACATACTATGTCATGTAGAAGAACAATCAGGATGTGATAATTAGTTTATTAATATTCATCCAATGAATAAATATTTATCATAAAGTACAAAGAAGTTGGTTTCTAGGGAACCGACTCTAACAATTGGTGGGTGGGGATTTACTTTCCCTCCAGCAACCCTAATATGTAATTTGTTATGAAGAGAACGGAAGCCTCTATGGGATTTTCCAATATCCATTAATACATATTTCTTTTGGAAATATTCTAAAATAAATGAAATCTACAATGAATAATGAAAATTAAATCTAAATTTCATTATATAATTTTTTAGTAAAATATATAAATTATATTATAACATTACCGTGATGTCTTTCCAAAGGGTTTCCTTTATCACAGGTTGGATGTGGTTCCATGAATCAATATTAGTCGACACATTAATTCTCATTGTGACCCCAACATAACTAATGATCGTTGAATTATGGTGTCAATAGGTTGGTCATGTTAATTGCAACCAACATCAAATTTTATACCCTGACTTCTTTATTTGATAATTTTATTCAACACTGTGATGTTGTGTTGCTGTTTTTTTCATCAACATGCAGTTGATCCCCTAATAATTCTATAGATTCATCATAAATAGTTTGTTCTTACTAAATATTTATAACATCATCATGTGAAGAATACATTGTCTACATGAGTAGTCCAACATTTAATTTTTCTTTAATAATAATAATGTAAACATAGATAAATTACTTGAGAAGGGTCATATATATGTTCTATTTTATACTTGATGAAATATCTAACTCTATCTTCTTAATCTTTCATCAACTGATTAAGGTGTACCCATTTTGAAATAAATGGGTAATTTAATTTAAGAAAATAATTACTCCACTATGGTAGGTTCCTATGAATTAATACAAAGGTGAAAGTTATAGACAAATGTCATCCTCATCAACTTCATCTCCCAAATAGTTATTATTTCATTTTGTTGCTTGAGATTCTTCATCCATATCTTATGTACATGCACCTATGTTTCTTGAACTACTCTAAATATTAGTCATACCATACCAGGTACCGATGATCATTTTGGATGACTACCACTCAGAGTAGTTCAAGAAACATAGAAGGGATGAGGGATGAGTCTCATGCAACAAAATGCAATAATAACTGTTTGGGAGATGAAGTTGGTGAGGATGACAGTTGCCACCCTAATTTTTTAAAATTACCACATCTTAATTTAGAATTAAAAAACTCATCTCAAAATACTAAAATCTCATTATCACAGCAAGTACACCATGATAATCAAATTTACCAACTTCATTTCATACCAAATAATTATACTAATCATACCATAATTTTATACCTTGGTTGTTCCATGACATTCAAATCATTTAACTAATAAGAGGTTAACATTTGAATCAGAGGAGGCTAAAAAATTATTTACTTTCCTCTAGAAATAACCACATCACAGGTACCATGATATTCGACCTCAAATTCCTAGAATCAAAGACTATCCCTCGGGTATAACCATCACATGTACTTATTGCATCCAAATCATGAAATGGGTATAAAATAGCCATTTTTATTAGAAAGTGTATTTGAAATATGGGGATGTCTTAACATAATTGTCTCCCTTAGGAAATAAGCAAACAATGAGTACCACAATACATTAGTTAAAAATAACTTCTGAAAACCCATAAATAAGAACAAAAAAGGACACAAATGTCAATCCACCCTCACCCTATCCCTTGATAAATCACTAACATGTCTATAGTAATTCACATTCTAATGTAACAGAAATATCATCATATTCCATGTTCTATAAATATTTCCAAAAATCCACTATCATAATATCAATTTCCACCATTAATCCACTATAATTAAATTAAAATAATATTTATTAGATAATATTTATTATAATTTAAATTAATTTTCAGAATAGTTTTGAACTATTTCAACATCCCCCAAAACAATCAACCGTGTATAAATTCTTATTGATCCCATTAATTCAATTTTAATATATTTATCATCAATATCAAATTAAAAATACCTTATATATGATCTAACTTTATAATAATTATCTTGAATTCTCATGAATTATGTACCCATTACAGAACAATATATGTAGATTTTTTTAAAAATGTTATACAAATATGAGAATCAAAATTAACTACCATAATTTCATGATTATTTCCAATCCTCAATCACTAAAAACTATTCATCAATTCCACTTCTTAGTTAGTACTTAATATATCCAATGTTATAAACAATAACATAAATCATGTGGAACATAAAAATTCAGCAAATAATAAACAATTTTACATTGAAATCATCATGGAAAACAATTAATTTTATTTAGTGGATCCTTATATCAATTTATTATGGATCAGTGTATTAAGTCAATGGATATGATAATTTCCTGATTTAATGGTTAGAGTATGAGAAAGTTATTATAATTATATACCATTGATTTTAATAATAATATAAATTATTATTATTTATTAAGATTATAATGTTGATGGATGAAGTAGAATTGATAGAGCTGAAGTAATTTAAGAAAACATGTTGTAATACTCATTAGACCAAGATAAAGAGTAAATTTTAAATTCTTGAGAACAAATATAATAAATATATTGGAATATAAGATGAAAATTTCATAAATCATTCATGGTACACCTCTAACATTGTTATTTACCTTGTTAGAAAAATATATAGTTTCATTTTTTTAAACCATATTTCTATGAATCTCTATTTATTCAAGAAATTGGATATTATGATGATGTATTGTACAATTTTCTTAATGTATGGATGGAATTTAGATAACAGTACCATGTGTGTTGGGATATGAAATGAATTACAGAGTCACACTAGAGATCAAATAATAAAGGACATGGTGGAAAAAATACACAACTTCCCATATGTCAGATATGTTGTTCGATGGACCCAATTAGCATTCATAAGGCAACAAAGAATTAATTAAAGTGTGATATAAGAGGGAATATAGTGCATGAATATTTAAGGGACATTAAAAGATAACTCTATAAATATATAAAATTAATAAATCACTCAGAACACCACACACAGTTCAATGGTTGTACTACAATGAACATGTTAATAGTGTAAGACAATAAACCAAACTATTTTCCTTTGAGGATAACCATGATCAAAATGAACCTAAGCTAAGTAAACAAGGATGGTTCTATGTAGAGGTAAATTAGACTGCCTAAAGTTCATGTGAAGTCAAAATGGAAAGCGATAATGGATCATTTTGTATTGGTTATTGTGTTGGACTTCCAATTCGACTATGAGAAATGGGAATCCCTCTATAGGAAGGTTTGGAACCCATTAAAGAACATACCAATGTTAAGAAGCATAAGGAATAATTATTCTCCAATGAAGATGTAAGGTCCATCGTGGTTAATAACAACGCAAAAACACCAACTGCGGAACCCAAACAATCAATCAATAAGAGAGCAAAAGGATAAAATAACATACATTAGATTATAGCGTTGATTCGTCCAACAGAACTTAGAGGATGAGTGCCACCAGGAAGGGAGTTTCGCAATAGATTGAGAATCACAACTGAATTAGTCACGGTTAGGGTTCTTTTAAATAGTTTGGGGACACATTTATCAGCGCTTACAAAAAAGCGTTGATAAAGATATCTTTTATCAACACTAAATTATTAAGCGCTGATAAAAGGAACCTTTTTTAGCACTAAAACATTAGAACTGATAAAGGATTTATAATTATAATTATAAATAAAAAAATTGCATATAAATTTATATAATTATATATTTATTCATTATAATTTTATAGTTATTTAAATATATAATTAAATAAATAATTTAAAAAAACTATATTTTTTTATTTATTCATTTATAAATATATTTATAATTATTTATTTATAATTATAAATATATTTATATCATTATATATATTTATATAATTATATATATATATATATAAATATATATAAATATAAATATTGTAAATATATTTATTATTTAAATATATTTATTATAATTTTATAATTATAAATATATTTATATCATTATATATATTTATATACTTATATATATATTTAATAAATATATATAAGTATAAATATAAATATAAATATAGTAAATATATTCATTATTTAAATAAATTTATTATAATTTTATAATTATTTAAATTTAAAATTACTTATTTATAAATATATGAATACTTTTAAAAAATAATATTTATATATTTATATCATTATATATATTTATATAATTACATATATATATATATAGCTCTCTGGGTGCAGCTCAGTGGTAGCTGCCCCTGTGGATCTCGGTATGGTCTCAAGTTCGAGTCTCACTGAGTTTATCCCTACATTGTATGTTGGTCAACTTTTCTTTGTAATTCAGCTCATTTCCCTGAATAAACTCAGGCTTCGACATCAACTTATATATATATATATATATATATAATAAATATATATATATATATATATAAATATATATATATAGTATATTCATTATTTAAATAAAATTATTATCATTTTATAATTATTCTAATATATAAAATTATTTATTTATAATTATATAAATACTTTTTTAAAAATAATATTTATTTATTTATAATAATAATAAATATTTAATTTATAAATATAGTAAATATACATTTATAAATATATTTATTTATCATTATTTATTTTCAAATATATTTTTAACATTATTAAGGAATATATAATCTTAAATACATGAATTTTAAAAATGAGTGAAATTGGATAATTAAAAATGAGTACACATTAAAAATATTGAAAAATTGATAAGTTTTATTAATTAAATATGAATTATTAAAAAATTATGGATATATATTGAAGTAAATATGAATACATACTGAAAATACTAAAACATAGTAAATAAATATATATAAATAAATAATGTAAAATGGGTAAATTAAAAAAAATAAAAAATAAAAAATATTAAAAATGAATAAATAATGCCTAATTGAAATTATGTTAAAAAGAAATAAATAAAATTGACTTATTAAAAAAATAATATATTAAATGTATCGTTTTATTATGAAATTCTAAAATATACTAAAATATGAATAAATTACATAAATATTAGGTGTATGTGTTTTGATATATGATTTCATTAATTGGATAAATATTTCTAGGTGAATTTTTTATAAAAATGAATTAATTACATGTATGTATTTAAAATAAATGTAACACACATTTGATATATGTTTAATTGAAAAATCAAACAACATTAAAAATGAATAAGACATTAATATGTTTTCAATTATTACATTTTATTCATTTTCTATATATTTATATTTAATATATTATTTATTACTATTTATAATTATTATATATATATATGTATTAAAATTAATCAATTTTATTAATAATTGTTTCATTAATAAATTTCTTATTAATTTTTTAATTTATTCATTTTTAATTTTTTGTTTAATTATTAGAATTTATTCATTTTTTTTTGTTTAATTATTAGAATTTATTCATTTTAAATATATATATGTAATATATACTATTTATTTATAGTTATAATCTATATATATGTATTTGAAATTTTTTTATTTTTATCAATAATTATTTAATTAATTAAATGTAAAACATTTTTCTTAATTTACTCATTTTTAATTTTTATTTGTTTAATTATTTCATTTTATTCAATTTACATATCTATATATTTAATACATACTATTTATTAATATTTATAATTTATATTTATTTATATTCAATTTATTCATTTTTATCAATAATTATTTAATTAATAAAATTTTTAATATTTTTTTATTTTTTAATTATTTCATTTTATTCTGGACCCTTATCATCACTAAAAAGGCACAGATAAAGGCTACCCTTTACCTGCACTGATAAAGGGTACCCTTTATGAGCGCTAAAAATAAAGCACTCATAAAGTGTAAAAATTTTTGTGATAAATAAAAACACTGATAAAGGTTACCCTTTATAATCTCTAAAAGAAAAGAGTTGATAAAAGTTACCTTTTATCAACACTTTTTAGCATTGATAAAGGACACTTTTATCAGCACTTTTTTCTAGTGTTGATAAATGATAGTGTTGTTAATTGTTTGTTTTGTAGTAGTCTATGTTGGTTTGACGTGTGATTGTTTCATGCATGTTATAAATGACTTATGAATTTTTTTCCTAAAGTATCAAGACAATTATAGTGTGTATTCTCATTTTTCAGTGAGGGACACACATTTTGAACTAAAATGTCAATTTTAAACTGATAACACATAGTTTGGGTAATATTGGGAACACTGCACATCATATTGAGGTGTGGATGATTCCTACATGTCACAAATGATTTATGTATCATTTTTCTAATATATCAAAACAATCTAAATATGTTTTCTCGATTTTGAGTATGCGATTTTTATTTTGAACAAAAATTCCGATTTTAAATAAAAACACCATTGGAGTCATACCAGTCACACCATGTGTCAGATTGATACAAGGTTGATTATTACACATCAAAAAATGACTTAAGGATCATTTTACTTAAGTATCAAAACAATCCAAATGTATTTTCTTGGTTTTGAGTATTATTGTGTGGATTAAACCACTCAAGAGGGGTGGTGAATTGAGTACCTTTAAAAATTTATGTCTAAAACACTTATTTAAAATTTCCTCAATTTAAAATAAAAAAATGACGCAGTTAACCAAAGTAGAAGATTTATAAAAGTTTTTCTCTTTTGAAATACTTCTCAAAGATTGATTAGTTCCCAGTAAAATCCATATGGATTATTATTTAAACTTTTTAAATTAATCTAATAAAAAAATTCTAATATAAAAACTATCTAAGATTAACTATCAATGTGAAAGAAATGCTTTCTTCTGTAAATAAATAAAGCAGTGAAAACAGAATTTTTAAAGGCACAACAGAATTAAAGCAAGAGGTTCAGTCTCAAGTAGAGACTTAATCCCCACCACTTGGTGATCACCAACCACCAAGAAATTTATATATAATTAAACTCTGATCCAAACCCTTTATAAAGGAACAAAATAGCATACACAACTATCTAAATCAATAGACATCTTCTATAGTTTTCATGGGAGTTAAAATTACAACAGGCCACATATGGACCTCTTTCACTGTTATCCATGTGTAGTGTAAGATGTAAAAAATGATGGTTTTTTGAAGATATCAATGTATCTTCTAGTTTGGAACATGACTGAGTGTGTATTCATAATACAGACAGTCACACACTACTTGTAAAGTAAAATAGTACACTAGAATAAAAAAAATAATGAGAATAGAGTTTAGAAGGCTCTATGTTTTTGGTGATGTAGCTTGAGACTCTTGAAAGATGTCTTAACATATAGCTTTAGTTGATTCTTGGAAACAGACAGCAAAACAGAGTGTCGTGGGAGATTATTTCTTCTGTATCTAGTGAGGTAGTAGTTTAGTTGATGACCACTCCTCTTTTCTTAGATTATTGCTGCAAATATGTTCTTCAGTTTGTGTTCTGACCAGATTTTATTTGTGTATCTATAGTTTTTAGTTCATGCGTTTTCATAGGTGCACGATCTCTCTACTGGACTGTATGGATCTAATTTTCCTTTTGATCTAGTATGTGCTTTATACACCTGACAAGGAGTATGATCTCAAACGTGTGCTAGTACATCATACCATGTACTCTGACATTAATATTAATGTTGACTACAAAAGGAAGACAAAGTCATTAAAATAAATCATGGTACTAGGTTTCAAAAATATGACTATTAGAAATAGTTTTGAATTTAAATGAGAAATTAATGAATGAAGGTGTCTTTGTATTAGTAGTTTAGGAATGGTGAGTCAGGATCAGTAGGTCACTCTATCGTTAGGTTGGCTTAATGGTGACTTAGCTGTTTGTAGATATTTTTGAAGATAGTTCTGTTTGACGGTAGGTCAACTATCGATATCTCATACTTAGAGAAAATTATGAACATTGGTGATTCATTCTATCGGTAGCTCGAGTTTATGGTGACTCATTCCATTGGTAACTTGGATTGAACAGTAAATCATCCTTAGCAAAAATTCTAAAAAGCTATCAGTAGCACAATGAGATGGTGAGTTATCTATTGGTAGGTCAGGCATCAGTGACTCATATCAGTTTATTATCCTTTGACAAATTTTAGTATATGTTCTAATAGTGAGACAGCTGATAGTGAGACATATCATCGGTAGGTCCAACTATGAGTCCATCCTTTCAGTGACTTATACATAGGCAAATTTTTCTAACCTGTATTATGTAGTAAAACACTAACAGAATATATTAAGCTTATGATTAAACATAATTAAACATAATTGAACTTAATTAATCATGATTTTTGAGCATTAAAACTAGAGGAGTGCAACAATATCCCCCTTTTTTATGATCACAAATCATGGCATTAACAAGCCATTCATAATGATCAAAGGAACAATTCTTCTTAACATAGCATATAGACTATGTGAAATTAAATTATGAAAATAGACATACTAAAATTAAATACCAAGAAAATAAAATTAAATCCATATCATTCTCTAAAATCTATAATAATTATTCTGGTAAGTTAAATGCCATCACAAATTTCTCCCCCTTTTGGGATTATCAAAAAGAGAATGAATAATAATATATAAAGAACTTAACATGGATGGAAAGATAATATATTTCATGATCAAGATAAATAACAAGGGAGTAAAAGATAAAAAATTAAATCCCTATCGAATATCAATCCAATCACTTCTTCTCCAAAGAAGGATCCATGGGTGCCTTTCCCTTATCAGAATAAGTAGATGGAGGAACAGTAGGTTCAGAAGGAGTAGAAGTATATAACCAATGAATGGGAACTCCAGAAGGTGTGAGAGGTGTAAGATTGTGGGTAGAAGATGGAGTAGCTATGAGTTCCCTATAGATAATAGGTCTTTGATGACTAAGAGCATGTGTTGAGGACATGGGAAATGGTTGAAGGGCTATAGGAAGTGGAGAAAAAGGGTTTTTAGTTACAACAGTTCAAAATTGGGGATCAACTGACTGGTAGATTAAGCATGAAGGAAAACTCTCAATCACTGGTCGAATGGGGAATTCTTCTGGTGCTACAATAATAGTAGTCTGATGATTCATGTATGAATTCAAAAGGATTATAAATTCCATGATTATCTTCCCACCTTTCTCCATATCCTTTAAGAAATCATCCTTATTCTCTATAAACAGTTTAAGTGATGGTGTTAACTCTTTAAGTTGTTTGATATATTCCCTGAAGACTTGAGTAATAGGAGGGGTTTTTAGATTCTCAACTAGATACTTGAAATGAATATCCAACTAGTGCTTGGTATAGATACATTTAAAGTATTAATCTACTTTATTTGTAATATCCTCTTGAGAATTAGTATCCCATTTTGTGTAAAACCTCACCATATCATGTATTTGGTCACAGTTCTATCTAATTTTACTTGGGATCTCCTGGTCTGTGCCACCCATAATGGTTTGAAGATCTTATCTAATCATAGTTCTAGTCAAATCAATATCATGAGTCTGAATAGAATGAGAAGCTGATGTTAAGGATTTATTGAATCATCTTTGAATTAGGATTTCAAAATTTCTAGATCAAGAGTTGGAGAAGGAGTAGCAGTATCTTCCTCAGAAGATGTATTCTCAAGATTCTTTGGATTTTTTTATAGGGATGTTGTATACTCAGATAACATCCCTTTAAGAACTGGAATGAGTACAACTAAATCATCACTTAACATTTTATGTTCCAATATCACTTCTTTATGTTTTGAGATTAACTGAGGTTGAATCTGGGAAAGGATTCTCTCTGCAAGCATAGCAGCAACAGTTACACTGAGAATAGAAACATGATATGGTTTCTGTTGAAGGATAGATATAACTACTGAGCATAACTCTTCCTTAAAAATTTTATATCATTATGAGTTACATATTCTATAGGGATTGGTGAAAGCAAATTAATTAGATCAGGAGATACTGTTGGAGCTATTTCAACTAGAGATGTTTCTTTTATCCGAGATCCCTTAGGATTAGCTATCTCATCTTCTAAATCATGATATTCTAAAAAAAATGGTGACATAGCCTTGATACTTTTCTCATTCCATGGATGTCACATCAAAAGGAATGAGTGTATCAACTTTTACCCTTTTTGTCTCTTTCTCCTCCTAAATAGATACTTCCTCTTCAATAAGTGATTTCTTTCTGACATAAAAAAGTTCTAGAACTATAGAAACTGGAACTTCGTTTTCAACATGAAATTTATCATGTATATGAACATATGGAGATCTTTCCTCAACCACAACTAACTCAGGAGCTTCATGATATTCCAAAAATAATTCTTGTTCCACTAAAGTAGTATCATTAGGATTTGCAGGCTCAACCGGATCTAGAGTAAGATCAGTAGGTTCCATAAAATGACCTTGATCATCATCAAGATGGTCTGATTCACTATTAGATTCACCACTTCCTTCTTCTTCCTCATTATTTTCATCATCTACATTTTCTTCACCAGATTCTTCGCATTCATCTTATTCTTATTCTTCTTCATTGTTACTTTCTTCATTTTCACCATTAGACACTTCATCTTCTTCACTTCCACTTTTATTGACAAATTCAACATATTCTGATTCTTCAGTCTCCTCGTTATTATATTCTCGCAGAAGTGGTTATTTTATAGGAAGAGGATTAGGAGGGTGAGAAGGTTCATGTGTCATCCTTTCAGGAATTCCTTCAATATCTGGGTCTCCTCAATCATCAATAGGAGATTCTTATCCTTGACTTTCCTCATATTTATTTTCTTCATTATAGTACTTTACAACTCATGTAGTCTTAGAATAGAATAAACCATGACTCTTGGCCTTGAGGGGTGCTCAACATGATTGAAAGCCTCAAAAATCTGATCATTGTCTTCAACCCATTATTTCTTCCAAGGAATCCAATTGATATTCATTCTCTTACAAATTATCTTTGTGATAAAAAACCCATCACAATCAGTTACTGATTCTTCATTCTCACTCACCATATCTTTTAATTTCAACATTGTAGAAATAAAATTTCGATAAAAAAAGAAATTTGACTTGGATTGAGGCTTCATCATTTCATTCATATATACCATTAAATACCTTCACAAGTTAATCATGTGTCCCTTTTTCATTAGATATAGAAAATAGAAATCCTAATATTTGATATAGGAAAAATCCCCTTTTCTTGGACACAACTCGTGTTGGATAAATTTGAACAATAACCTGCATTCACCATTAAGATTTGTTGCTATTGGTCTTCTAGGAACTCTTTTTCTAGTAATCTCTACCAATGCTTCCTCAAAACTAAAAAAAATCATTATCAGGAGGATCACTTACCTAGTAATCATAAAAAATACCTTTATGGGGTACTTTGAGGTATTCAACCCACTTCTTTGAAAAAAGACAACTCTTTCACCTTTTATCCAAGACTTAATTCAAAAATATTCTATGTCTTCAAGAATAAATTCTGCATGAAAATAAAACTCATGCACAAGCATTAGATAAAATGATTTCATATTGTTGTAGAAGCACTCTAACCACCCTTGTTCTTATAAAACTTTCAAGACAAATGACTTACTTGAAAGTAACCATTCAGAATGAACATCCTTTTTTGGAGTGACGATTAGGCTCACGAGTTCGGGATGAATAGGTTTTGGTTTAGGGTTACTAGATTCACCTATATTCTTCTTATAAGGATGAAAATCATCCAAATACATCTCAAATAAATGATTAACTTGAGACATTTGTGAGATTAAAAGGTTTCAGTTCAAAGGATAAGAGTTGTTTTTTAGAAGAGAAGAATGAGAGAGTAGGAGCGTGAGAGTGAGATAGTGAGTTTGATCGATTTAATTTTTAGCATTTAGGGATTTAGAAATCATAAATCGAGAAATGAGTATTAAAATAAAATTAAATAAATAAAACAACGATTTTAAGTTTGAGTGAGAAAAATAACAAAGTACATAATGGTGTGACACAATGGTGAGTACTATCGGTGCGTCATTAACAGTAATTCATCAACAATGAGACATCAACAGTAAGATATCAATAGTGAGTCATCAACAGTGAGACATCAATAGTGAGTCATCAATAGTGAGAAATCAATGGTGAGTCATCAATGTTGATACATCAATGGTGAGACATCAATGGTGAGTCACTCCACAAATAGTCACTCAAAATTGATCATCCCTAACTAATTTCCGATGTAACTCATCCTCTCGGAATTTAATGGCTTAGTTAAAATATCATCAAGATGATGTTCAGTTCCATTGAATCCTCAATTTATATCACCCTTTTGATAATGATCCCATAAAAGTAATGTCTTACATCAATATGTTTTGTTCTGGAATGAGAAACTTGATTCTTAGAAATATTAATAGAACTTGTGTTATTATATTTTATAGAGACATGTATAAATTGATAACCATAGTATAGTACTGTGTGTTTCATCTACAAAATTTGAGCACAAAAACTACCAGCAGCGATGTATTCAACTTTGGTAGTAGATAATGCAACAAAATTTTGTTTCTTACTATACCATGAAAATGGAGACTTTCCCAAAAAGTTACATGTTCCAGAGGTTCTTTTTTCTATATAACTTGGAACCACCAAATTCATCATTAGAATAACTAACTAAGTCAAATGGTTGTCCTATAGGATAGAATAGTCCTAAGTTGGTATTTTATTTGAGTTATTTTATAATTCTTTTAACAAAATGTAAATATGACTCTTTAAAATTTTCTTGAATGTGATAACACATTCATATAGCAAACATAATACCAGATCAGCTAGTAGTTAAGTAAAGAATCCTTACAATCATACCTCTATAATTGGTTTGATCAACTAATTTTCTATCTTCATCAAGATTCAATTTATAGGTGGTACTCATAAGAGTATCAATACTTTTATTTCTATCCAAATTAAAGTATTTTAAAAGATCTTTAGTATATTTACATTGATTTAAAATAATACCTTCCTTATTTTGAAAGTTTTGAAATCCAAGAAATAATTTTAGTTCACCCATTAAACTCATTTTGAACTCATTTTGCATCATATTTGAAAAATAAATACATAGAGATTGTTTTGAAGATCCAAAAATAATATCATCAACATATATTTGAAAAACTAAAACAAATTTAGAGATTCTTTTTATGAAACGAGTAGGATCAACTAAACCTTTTATAAAACCTTTAGAAATAGGAAAAGTGTTCAGTCTATCATACCAAGCTCTTGGAGCTTGTTTTAAACAATACAAATCTTTTGTTAATTTAAAAACATGATTTGGAAAAATAGGATGTGTAAAACCAGGGGGTTTTCAAAAAAAACATCCTCAACTATATAACCATTTAGGAAATCACTTTTTACATCCATTTGATAAAGTTTGAAATTTAGATATGTTGTATAATCTAGCGGTATTTTAGTGAATTTAAGTTAGGCAACATGTGAAAAAGTTTTTTCATAGTCTATTCATTCTTATTGACTTTAACCTTATTCAACTAGTCTAGCTTTATTTCTTACTATAGTGACAGCTTCATTCACTTTGATTCTAAACACCCACTTAGTGCATGTGTCAAAGGTGTCTTGGGGTTTATAAATAAGTTTCTAGACATTATTTATTTAAAACTAGTTTAATTCTTCTTGCATAGCCATCATCCAGAATTCATCATTGATTGCATCATTAATGTTTTTTAGGTTCATGTTGTGCTAATAAAACTTGATGTTAAATATGATTTCTTAGAGAATCTCTAGTCTGTGTTCCTTTGCCTAAGTCTCCAACTACAACATCTAAAGAATGGTTTTCAAAAGTTCAAATAGATCTAGAGAAACAAGGGATAGTTAATTCAGGTTTATTTTCAGTTTTGGGTTCGTTTTGGTCAGAATATTGAGAGTTTTCAGAACCATATTTTTCTACTTGTTTAAAAATCAAATAAGAAGGTTTAAGATTTATGCCTAGACTAAATAGATTATCCTCATGATTTTCTAGGGAGGTTTTGGATTCATGTGGATCTGTTTCATCAAACATGATATACACATATTCTTCTACACATTTGGTTATCTTATTAAAGACTTTATAGGCTTTACTAGATATTGAATAACCTAGGAAAATTCCTTCATCACTCTTGGAGGAAAATTTGTCATGATTATCTTTTTTAATGAGAATAAATAATTTGAAACCAAAAAATTTTATGTAATTAACCTTGGGTTTCCTATTATTCCACAGCTCATAGGGAATTTTCTTTAGGATAGGTATAATTAAAACTCTAGTGATTATATAGAAATTTGTATTTACAATTTCTTCCCAAAAATAAACAGATAAATCATATTCATTAAGAATAGTTTGGGCTATCTCTTGTAAGGTTCTATTTCTCAATTCGAAAAATCAATTCTGTTGGGGTGTCCTAGGAGTAGTGAAGTTATGTCTATATCTGTTTTGTAAGAAAAATGATTCAAATTCTTGATTTTCAAACTCAAAACCATGATCAATTCTTATGTATTTTATTCTAAGTTCACTTAGGTTTTCTATTCACCTAGAATACTTGATGAAATAGGAGAAATCCTCACTTTTGTATGATAGAAATAAGGTTCAAGAATACGTAGAAAAGTCATCTACTATAATATAGACAAAGTGCTTACCATTTAAAATTAAAACTCTAGAAGGCCCAAAAAATCCATGTGAACCAACTCAAGAGGTTGAGAAGTTGAAACTTATTTCTTTGGTTTTATTGATATTTTATATTGTTTTCCTTTTTAAAAATGATAACCGACTTTATTATTTGGAAACTCAAGATTAGGTTGTTCCTTGAATAATCCTTTTCTAGTTAGATTCTAAGATAGTGAATTTTATAATGTCCCAGTATTCTATTCTAGATCCAAGACTCTTTATGAAAGGTAGTTATGCAAGAAAAAAATTTTGAGACTAAAGGATCCATATATACATCATATACATTTTTATTTCTAAAATTAGTAAAAACTAAATCATTCTTAGAATTTAAAACATTACAAGAATTATTTTCAAATTTAACATGAAATCCATTATAAAATAATTATGAAATACTAAGAAGATTTTACATAATACCATCAACATCAAGAACTTTGGAAATTAAAACTGAGTTAGTGTTACCAATTTGTCTGAGGCTAATGTTTTTCATTTTTTAATTGTCACCAATGGTGACATGTACCATAAGCTAGAGAAGTCCCTTGTAATGTGTCTTGAATACCCTATGTCCAAGTACCATAAGCTTTTATAGGAACTCTTCAAACAAATTTCCTAAAAAACAATTCAAGCAAGACTTTGATACCCAGATTTTCTTAGGTCTAGTAATATTAGTAATTAATTATTTATGAACACAAATTTTTTATGGGTATCCTATAAATAGTTTTTAAAGTTTTGGAATATAAAACTCTATTAGGTCTAGAATAACTAGTATTGGTAAAAGACGTTCCACTGCTAGAAATTGTAGAAAATTTTCTAAAATTGGGCATAAAAACAGATTTTCCAGATTTAGATATAAAATTGTTTTTAACAAAATTCATTTTCCCATGTTGATAACAAATACCAATAGTATGTTTATGAGAAATTTTTTTACCAATCATTTGGACTAAGGTGTCTTTAACATTTGTAAATTTCTCAAGATCCTTCTTTAATTTATCTCTAGAATATTTAAGTTCTATATTCTCATTGAGCTTTTTAGCATTCTTTTCCTTTTCTACAGCAAGTTTAGATTAAATAGTAGCAAAAAGAGCATATTGTTTCTTGAGAGATTTATATTTATCCATCATCTCATTGGAAGTATCCTCAATAATTGTTTAATATTCAAAAATTTCTTCATTAGTAATATTTTCAGAGTCAGATTCACATTCATCTCCGTAATAATAAGAGTTTTTTATAGGAGATTGTAGATTTACCTCAGATTTTTTTGTCATAAAACACATGTTAGATTTGTAAAAAAAATTATCATGAGACGATTATGGTTCACTAGAGATGTCCTTATATACACTCCAGTTATCCTTCATATACTTCTTGTAGTTACTATCTTTATCCTTATAT
Organism: Viscum album; assembly: GCA_963277665.1. NCBI lineage: Eukaryota > Viridiplantae > Streptophyta > Magnoliopsida > Santalales > Viscaceae > Viscum > Viscum album. The sequence continues at coordinate 1,357,300,273 of OY728162.1, read as the reverse complement.
TTCTTCTTGTATTTTAGTTTGGGACAATAATTCTTTACATGTCCTCTTCTTTTTCATTTATAGAATACTACCTCATTGGTGTTGTCATTTCTTTTACAATAATTTTTCCAAATACCATTATTGTTATAATTTCCTTTGTAGCTAGGATTTCTAAAGAACGTATTCTTTGTATAAAACTTTTTAAATCTCCTGGAAAATTGATCCATTTCCTCATCACTATCACTTGATGTATCTTCATTGTTGGAACTTTCAGTAGGAACATGAGTTTTCACTTTTTTATGGGATGTAGTGGTTTTGAAAGATTCTAACTTTCTATTAGGTTCATCATCTTCTTCTTTTTTTACCTTTAGTTATTCCTCGTACATCATTAGTTTTACTATCATTTCCTTGATTGGAAACTTACTGATATCAAAATATTCTCTTATTAACACTGAGGTTCTTCTCCATATTTATGGTAAGTATCTAGTATCCACATAATTTATTCCTTGGTATCAACTAGATTTCTCAATGAGATCATTGTATTTACAAACTCATTGAACCTGAGATACATGTCATAAAAAGGTTCATCAAGCTTCATTTTAAAATTATCATATTTAATAGTATATGTGTTAAGCCTCATTTACATAACATTATTGGTTCCTTCATGTGAAACAACTAAAGTATCCCAAATTTAAATTTATGTTTTACATGAAGAAATACTATTAAATTATTTATAACCTAGAGAATAGTATAAATCATTCATGGATTTGGAATTATTGTCATAGTCTTCCTTAGTGGTATCATCCCAAGTATTTCTAGCAGTAGTATGAATCTTATATTCATCCACAATAGCAGTCCAGATTTCAAAACCCATGCTTTTTAAATGCATTTTCATTTTAATTTTCCACTGACCATAATTTGTGCCATTGAAATAGGGAGGTATATTGGTATCAACACCTTCTTGTATATTATCCATATTAAAGAATAAAAATAAGTTTTAAAGAACTACATAATTTTGAATCGATAGAAATCTAGGGATCTTTAAAACACAACTAAAATCACAGTTGAAAATATTAAAAAACATTGAAAACATTGAAACTTAGAAGTAATAAAATTTCATCTGATACCAAATGTTGGTTGGAGTAGGTCACTTAAGAGGGGCGCTAATTGAATACCTATAAATATTTCTATCTAAAATACTTATTTAAAAGTTCCCCAATTTAAAAGATAATACGACCCAGTTAACCAAAGTAGCATATTTATAAAAGTTTTGATCTTTTGAAAGACTTCTCAAAGAATGATTAGTTATTAGTTAAAACAATATGGATTATTATTTCAACTTTTGAAATCAATCTACAAAAGAAAATTCTAATATAAACACTATTTAAAATTAAATATCAAATTGAAATAGATGTTTTCTTCTATAAAGAAATGATGAAATGAAAATAGAACTTTGAAAGGAACATTGGAATTAAAACAAGAGGTTCAGTCTCAAGCAGAGACTTAATCCTATCTACTTGGTTATCACATTCCACGAGGCAGTTTATATATAAGTAAAATATGATCCACACCCTAGATTGGGGTACACAACAACATATACAACTATCAAGGTCAACAGACCTCTTCCACAGTTTTCATGGGAGTGAAAATTACAACAGGCCATGCAAGGACCTCTTACATTGTTATCCATGGGTAGTGTAAGATGTAAAATGATAGGTTTCTGAGGATATCAATGTATCTTATAGTTTAGAGTTGGATTCAATGTGTGTTCATAATACAAACATTCACACACTTCTCATAGATTAAAACAATACACTAGGAGAGAAAAATAACGAGAATATAGTTTAGAAGGCTATGTGTGTATTGCAATGCAGCTTGAGACTCTTTAAGTATCTCTTGAAATGAAGCTTGATTATATTTCTAGAAACAGATATAAAAATAGTGTCGTGAGATCTTTTGTATTTTGGATCCAGTGAGGTAGTAGTTTAATCAATTAACTCTTCTCCTTTCTTAGATTATTCCTACAAAGATGTTCTTTGGTTTTTTTTTCAGAAGATTTTCTTCATATTTCTTCAGTTTTTAGTTCTTGAGTTTTCACAGGTGTATGATATCTCTACTGGACAAAATGGATCTTATTTTCTTTTTGATTAGGTATGTTCTTTATACACCTGACAATGAGTATGATCACGAACATGTGCGAGTACCTCATACCTCATTATCTAACATTGATATTTATGTTTTCTAAAATAGGTAGACAAAGTAATTAAAATAAATCATGGTACTAGGTTTCAAAAATATGATTATTAGAAATAATTTTGAATTTAAATGACAATAGAATGGATGATGGTGTCTTAGGAACAGTAGCTCAGAAATGGTGAGTCGGGATCAGTAGGTTGTTTTATCGGTAGGTCGACTTGACGGTGAATTAGCTATCAGCATATCCTTCTGATGGTAAGTCTGCTTGATGGTAGGTCAACTATCGTTATCTCATACTTAGTGAAAATTATAAACATCGATGAGTCATTCTATCTATATCTCAAGCTAACAGTGACTCATGCCATCGCTAACTCATCTTGAACGATGACTCATCTTCAGCAAAAATTCTAAAAAGATATTGGTAGCTCAATGCGATGGGGACTTAGCTATTGATAGTTTATACTTCATTGACTTATATCAGTTTATTTTACTTTTATAGATTTTATTATCCATGCTAACGATGAGATAGCTGATAGTGATACATATCCTCGGTAGGTCCAACAGTGAGTCCATCCTATCGGTGACTTATACTTAGCCAAAATTTTCTAACTTGTCTTATGTAGTAAAACACTAATATAATAGATTAAGATTATGAGTAAACATAATTGAAATTAATTAAGAATGATTTGTGAGCATTAAAACTAGAGTATTCTAACATGTATGTTGTATGTATTTTTACAAATATGTCAATTTAAACTAAAAACATGAACATTGAGTCATACCGGTCACATCATGTGTCATTTTGACCTTATACTAATTCCTACACATCAAAAATAACTTTGGAATTTATTTCATAAAGTATCAAGACAATTCAAGTATTTTTTTCCTCATTTTTTAGTGAGTGACACACGTTTTGAACTAAAATGTCATTTTTAAACTCAAAACACATGGTTTGAGTCATACTGGGCACACCGTGCATCTGATTGATATGCAGTTAATTTCTACTTCTCAAAAATGACTTATGAATTATTTTACAAAATTATCAAAACAATCTGAATGTGTTTTCTCATTTTTGTTTCTGTGATGGGTTTTTTGAACGAAAATGTCAATTTTAAAAAAAAAGACACACTTTGAGTCATATTGTTCGCATGATGTATCAGATTAATATGTGGTTGATTCCTATACACACTACCATAGATCAGACCTTTAACAACATGAAAAATGGGCTTTAATAATTCTAAAAGCACTTTTTTCCAAAGAGTAATTAAAATGGGGTCCCCGTTATCACTGCTATAAAATTTATGAAAAATGCATGCCTTTATGAGTGTTACAAAAAGCATTTCTATATGTGTTTTTTTATTAGCTCTAGTTTAGTACCAAAAAAATACCACCAATATCAATAATATTTCAAGCAGTGATAAAGGAAACCCTTTATTAGTGCTTTTGTTAGTACTGATAAAGGCCCTACTACTAAAATGTGAGGTTGAAATTATAACACACTATAGTAAATATACCTATATAAAAATTCATAATTTAATTGAAAAAAAATTACATCTCAAATACTAAAAAACGCTATAATATATACATTTCAAAAAAATATTTTGTTGAATTACATTATCAATTACTATAAAAAACATTCAAATACATGAATTTTTCATTGTATTTAGCACCCACAACCCCCTCTCAAAAAATTCCTATCATGGTATCAGTTGCTAAACAAACCACCCCAACCAAAGAAAAAAATCCAGTAGTATAAGAAAACAAATTTTATGTTAGTAATCCTATAATTAAATAAATTAAACATAAATATGAAAAAATACATTAATAAAATGTCAATTTTAAATAAATGGACACACTTAGATTCATATCGGTCACACCATGCATCATATTTAGAAGTGGTGTATTCCTACACGTCACAAATGAATTATGGATGTTTTTCCTAATGCATAAAAATAATCTGAATGTGTTTTCTTCATTTTGAGCATGTCACTTATGTATTTTTACTAAAATTTTATTTTAAAATAAAAACATGCACTTTGAGTCATACCGGTCATATCGTGTACCTGTATGATGAAAGACTTATTAATACAAATTAGAAATGTCTTATGAATCATTTTCCTAAATTATCAAGAGAATTTGAACATATTTTCTTTGTTTTTAGTGAGTGACACACATTTTAAACTAAAATATAAATTTTAAATAGATAACAGGAACTTTGAGTCATATCAGGCACATCTTGTATCTGATTCAAGTGTGTCTAATTCCTATGCATCAAAAATAACATATGGAACATTTTAATAAAGTATAAAAACAATCCAACTAGATTTTATTCATTTTGACTATGTTGATTGTCTTTGTGTCCAGATTGAGTATCTCAAGAGAGGGTTGAATTGAGTACCCAATAAAAACTTCTATTAAAAAAGGTTTAAAAATCCACTAATTAATTTAAATATGGACTAGTTTACCAAAACAGAAGATCGATATAAATCTTTACCTTTTAAAATAATTCTAAAATATTGATTTGGTATCAATTAAAAAAATATATAATATTACTTTCACCTTTGAAATCAATTTACTCAATAAAAATATTGTATAAAAATGATTAAGGATAAATATCAAAGTAGTGGTTTTGTTTTTTAGTTTAAAATAAAATCAGTTTCAAATCATAAAGATAAATTAAAAAAACACATAGTGGAAAATGAATACAAGTGGTTCAGTCTCAAGTTGAGATTTTGTCCTCTCCACTTGGCAATCACTTACTACAAAGCAGTTTGTATAAAAATAAACATTCATCCTTAACCTTGATTAGGTATACAATAACACAACAGCTATCCTAGTCACACATGGGCCTCTTCCATAGTAATCATGGGAATATCTATAAAAATATAGAACACAAAGACCTCTACCACAACACATGGGAAAAATAGGTAAAATATTTTTTCATAAGATATCTAGTATCTTGTAGTTTAATTCAGGAGACAATGAGTGTGTTAAAATACATAGAATACACAGAAATAGACAAATAGAGTAATTAAAGGTGTAAGAAATAGTAGTGTTTCTCTGTCTTGTAAGAACTACAACTCATGACTCCTTGAATGTAATCTAAAATGAAGCTCATGTCATTATTCTAAAATTTTCAGTAGAACAAAGTGCCAAAACTTCTTCTATTTGGACTATAGAATCTGAATTCTCGTTATGTAATAGTCTTCCCAGTCACGTGTAAGAAAGATACATCATGTAGGCACTCTTCAGGTTCTTTCAATAAGTTCCAGTTTTTGTGTTGTGAATTGTATGTCTGGTTTTATGCACTCTATCTACTCGTCTTTCCATGAGGGAGTCTACTTCAACTTCGAACAACATTAAGCAAAGAAAATTAGTTGGATCCTCTACTCTTCATACTGTAATTCTAAGATGAACATTAATTCCATTATTCAATAGTTAATATAGAATCATTAAAATAATTAATGGAATTAAATTCTATGATATATTCCTTATACATATTTAATTCAAAATAAATAATGTAGAAGAATAGTGGTGGTGAGTCTCTAGAACGGTGATAAGTCTCTAGGGATGACTTGATCTGGTGGTGACTGAGTCTGGCGGTGACTGAGTCTAGTGGTGATTCATGTCAACACTTTAGAAAAATTAGACTCTGATGGAAGTTTACCTCACTAGTGACTTAGGTCTGATGGTAGGTTATCTTCTGGTAGTGAGTCATTCCATAATTTACCAAATTTATGTTCTCGTGATGACACGTAGCTGACGTCAGGTAATTTTAGTACTTAGTCGATTTTAGATCTCATTAGTAGCTCATCATTGGAGGTCACTCATCTTCAATGGTGTTAAGTTTGATAGTGAGTGTTTACAACACTTTTCCATTTTTTTGGTTCATCGATGATTTGGCCTCTAGCACTGACTCAACCTCAATGATGAGTCATTGCTGGTAGTGAGACATCCTTGGTGGTGACTCATCCTCAATGGTGAGTCGTACTTATCCAATTTTCTTTAATCTTCTTTATAATTTAAAATGATATTAAAAAACATAAAACTCATTTGTATCATAACAAACATGATTTTGTGATCATTAAAATAAGGGTTCCAACAATCTCTCCCTTTTTGATGATCACAAATCATGATATTTTATATACATGGTATCAAAAATAAATCATGATGTGTTATACACCATGGAATCATAGTTAAAGAAGATACATATGGTATCAAAGATATTAAATATATGGTATCAAAGAAATAAATTTAATCACATAGATATCACATATAATTAGATAGGAAAAATTATTAAATTAAATAGGGTATCAAAGAAAATGAAATAGAATAGTATCAAAGGAATATAACTGTAAGAATGAATAAATAAATTCCACCATAGTATCTATTATCCCTCTTTTGGGATTATCAAAAAGTAAACATGAAATAGAATATTAATACTTAGATAATTTCCATTAAAAGAAAACCAATGAAAGTGAAAAAAGAAAAGTGTCAACAAAATGTGATTAAAAAGTTCCATCAATGATAAAAAGTATAATTATAAAATTTTTTGGGATTGGATAAAGGATAAAGAGGATATTTTACCTTATCCTTATCTGAGGAAGAAGGTGTAGTAGCTAAGGAAGGGGTTACATTGGGAATATATCTAGGAACTTCAATATGAGAATAAGGTTATCTGATGATGATTGGACTGAGGTGTTGAACTACTTGTTTGGGAGTGTGAGAAAAGGTCTGGAAATGGGTTGTTAAGGGTTCATGAGGATCTATGTTCAATTCTAGTCTAAAGAAATATGGAGTAGTATCTAGAGGATTCAGATGAGATATAATAGGAATTTCATCCTGAGCCACTATAGTAGTTCCACACACTTGAAAAAATGGTTTCATAAGATTTATCAAAACCATGATGATGTTTCCACCTCTCTCCATAGAAATGAATAAGTGGTTCTTTTATTCCATAAAAACTAAAGAACTGAAGTCATGACCTTTAATTAGTTGAATTTATATTTAAAGTCTTAAGAAACTCGAGGCGTCTTTAGATTTTATCCCAAGAACTTGAAATGAGCATCCAACTCATGATTAATGAAAATCATTGAAAGATAATACTTGATGAATTTTGTGTTGGTCCCTCATTCATACTTCATATATTTCATTTATTCTTTGACCATCATGTATAAATGATCACTATTATGTCTTATTTTTCTAAAAGCATTCTAAGGCTGATTTGGTACATTACTTGAAGCAGCAGCAACACAAATATCTTCTCAGATAACAGATCTGAGCAACTCAACGTCAAAAACGGGATGAGGAGGATCACTAGAACTAAAAGAAACTAAAGTGAGATTCTCCATTATCACATGTAAATAATCCATAGAATAATAAAATTCTATCTGCATCCCTTCCATGACATATTTCATAGACTCTAGATCCATGGAAAGTCTCTTATTTTCAATCTATACTTCCTAAATGTGGTGCATCATTTTTGGTTGAATGTGTTGCATCACCAGCTCAAACAAGTAACTTGCATATAGTTCTCTTAAATTCATTAAAAATAGTTCCTAATTCATTAATAATACACTAAAAATCAGAAATCATCTTTTCTCTAAAATATTCCAAGTCAATTTTGATGAAAACATCTATTGGAATATATAGAACATCAGGTACAAGAAAAGATGTAGAGGAAATGATTAGTGTAGCCACTCTCTCATAATCAAATCTATCTAACTATTCAGTAGCATCAGTATGATCAACCAAATACCCCTCAGGATCTCTTACATCTCCAGGATTAGGTCCAAAATTATTTGCTGGAATCCCATTAAACTTTCCACATTCTCCATACATTGGTTCTATCCAATTAGAAAAAAACTTATTAAGAGTCTCCAAAATTGTAGCCTCTACAGGTGTAGACATAACCACAACTGGTACAAATATAGACACCTCAATAGATCTATGTACTTCACCTGGTAGCTCAATAATAGCAGAGTCAATTCCTATTTTCTCGGCAAGAGGCTTCTCTACCACAGTAATAACTTTCATCTAATCATCCATTGAATGTTCAAAAATAGTATTCTCATCAACTTATTGATCCAAAATTATCAGATCATCAATAAAATGAACAAAATATTTATCAATAGCATTCAAAACTTTCTAACTTTCCAGACTTAGCGATTAGTCCCCCTCAATTGATGCTTATTTTTATTCCCTTACTGATCTATCCAAATCCTTAATTAAGCTTGGAATTTTATTAGATTTGGAACCAGATGCATATGGAGAAGAAACAAGTGATTGAGGCATTTTCACATATTTATCTCTAATGGTTCCACTAGGACCATCATAATCATCATCACCATCACTTCCATTAACATTATCATCTTCATTATCATCTCCACTTTCATCATCATATTCTTATTCTTCATCCTATTCTACATCATCCCAATTTTTATCATCAATATCATCAGAAGATTTGGAAGAACTCTTGAATTATTTTTCACTTGAAACTTTTTTTCCTCCTCTTCACTACCTTATTTTAAAAGTTTCTCTCTTTTATGGAGAGACTTAGGTAAACTAGGTTAACCATATCTAATAGTAGGATATTCTTGTGGCAAATCATGGTCACTTCCTTCATCCATTGGAAATTACTCCTCTTAAGTTTCACCAACATTAGCCTCTTCCTTCTCATTAGAATACTCAATTACTTCATCTGGTTCCAAAATAGGATCAAAAAGGTCTTTTAGTCTTGATAGATGGTCTACAGGATAGAATCAACCATATAATATTTCATCATCAATAACCCATTTATTTTTCCATGGAATCCAACTTAACTTCATCCTTCTAAATATTATTCTAATGATGTAGTAAACACCAAAATATACTATAGATTCTTCATCTTTACAAATCAAACCTTTGACTTTGAACATAGAAGATATGAACTTCGATTAGATTAGATAATTTTATCTAGAAGAAGGATTAAACATTTCCATCATGTGTAACATTAGGTATTTAAAAAGATTGATCTTGTGTCCACTTTTAATGAGATGTAATAAATAGAAATATTTATATCTCAAAGTACCAAAATCAACTTTTCTTGGACACAACATGTGCTGTATAAACTTGAAATGTAATTTTCATTCACTATCAAGCTCTGAGGAAACAAGAATTCTTATTATTACATCACCTATTAACTCATCCAAGACATATTAATTGAAAAAGGTGTCACTATTATCTATAATAGTGCCTTGATATTCATTAGAAACTACATTATGTGGAAAATTTAAACACACCAACCACTAACTTGAATAAAAAGACAATTCTATGGCCATTAATCCTGCTTCTTACTCGGTCTTCATTCTCTTCAAAATTGAACTCCACAAATTGATAAAAATAATATACTAACCTTGGATAAAATGGTCTCTCATTTAAAGAGAACCATTCCATCCTTCCTTGGTAATGTAATACTTTTATCACTAATGACTTACTCGAAAGTGATCATTCTTCTTGAACTTCTTTCTCGGGTATTACAACCCTCTTTGAAAGCTCGGAATTCACCGGCTCTAAAGAAGTTGAACTACTGAACTCCCCTTTTTTATTTTTTCTGGGGCGTGACTCATTTGTAGAAGACATAGAATATTGCTTTATTTTGACTGTGGGGATTGGCTTAACTGGTTTGAGCGAAGGCAAATGAAGGTCGACAGTTGTGAGAGAAAAGTTCTCAATAAAGATCAAGGAAAAGGCATGGTAAAGGTGAGTGTTATAATTAGACAAATCATCTAATTTATATCAATTTTGATTTATGAATTATTAAAATCAAAATCAAAATTTCAAAAAAAATTGAATCAAATAAATAATTAAATAAATAATTTGTAATGAAATTAAAAACAGCGGTTTAAAAAATATTAGCATGAAATTTAACAAAGTTAGTAAAAGTTTCCAATGGTGAGAAGTAACAATGGTGAGAAATCTCAATGGTGAGAAATAAAAATGGTGAGAAATCGCAATGGTGAGAAATCAAAATGGTGAGAAATCATAACGGTGCGAAATCACAACGGTTATAAATCATAATGGTGATAAATCACAATGGTGAACCCCATAAAATTAATCTCAACTAAAATTAATCATACCTAACTCATGTTTGGTGTAATTAATTCTCTCATAATTCAAAGGCTTGGTAAAAATATCAGCAATATAATATTCTGTACCAATGTATTCAAGTGTGATATTTACCTTTTGAAAAGGATATCTCTAAAAGTGATGTCTTACATCAATATTCTTTGTTATAGAATATAAAATAGGATTCATAGAAATATTTATAACTCTTATATTATCACAATTTATAGGTATATGTCAGAATTTATATCCATAGTCTATTAATGTGTGTTTCATCCATAAAATTTGTACACATCAACTACCTGTGCTTATGTATTCAACTTTAGTAGTATAAAGTTCAATAGAATTTTGTTTCTTACTAAACCCAGAAACTAGAGACTTGCCTAAAAGGTGACATGTTTCAGAGGTTATTTTTCTATATAAATTACATCCACCAAAATCAGTATCATAATAACTAACTAAGTCAAATTCTTGTCCGCTTAGATTGAATAATCCTAAATTGGTAATATATTTGAGGTATTTGAAAATTATTTTTACAACAACCATGTGTGGATCTTTTGGGTTTTCTTGGAAACAAGCACACATACATACACTAAAGAAAATATAAAGTCATCTAGAAGTTAAGTAGAGAAGAATTCCAATCATACCTCTATAACTGGTTTGATCCACTAGTTTCTCAGCTACATCATGATCAAAATTACAAGTAGTACTCATAGGAGTATCACTACTCTTAGTGAAATCCATAGTAAAATGGTTTAAAATATCCTTAGTATATTTAATTTGGTTCAAAATAATTCCTTATTTATTTTTAAAAATGTGAAAACCAAGAATGAACATTAGTTTATCCATCAAATTCATTTTGTATTATCCTTGAAAAATCAGAACATAAAGAATTTTTTGAAGATCCAAAAATAATATCTTCTATATAAATTTGTACAACTAAAAAATCTTTTGAAATTATTTTTATAAAATGGGTAGGACCGACTATACCTTTTGAAAAACATTTTGAAATAAGAAAAGTGTTGATCCTATCATACCAAGCTCTAGGGTATTGTTTTAATCCATATAAAGCTTTTGTTAATTTGATAACACAATTTGGAAAGTGGGGATTTTGAAAACATGGGGGTTGTTCAATTAAAAAATCCTCAACTATATACCCATCTAATAATTCACTTTTGACATCCATTTGATAAAGTTTTAAATCAAGATGAAATGCATAAGAAAGCAGTATTATAATGGAATCATGTTTGGCTATTGGTGTAAAGGTTTCTTCATAGTTTATTCCTTCTTCTTGACTATACCCTTGTGCAATAAGTCTATCCATTTTTCTTAATATTGTTCATGATTCACCAACCTTGTTTCTAAACACCAAATTAGTACCTATATTATATGTTTATTTGGGTATATATATATAAGTTCCCATACTTTATTTATTTCAAATTTATTGAGTTCTTATTTCATATACATTACCCGGAATTCGTCATTGATTACATCATTGAAGTTATTTGGTTCAAGTCGTGACAAGAATACTTAATGCTCACCTTGATTTCTTAGAGAAGCTCTTGTATGTGTAACTATATCTATATCTCCAACTATATAATCTAAATGATGGTACTTAAGAGTCCTAAAAACTCTAGAAAAAGAGAGGATGGTCACCTTAGGATTCATTACAGGTTCAAGTTTGGGTTCTGAAAGTTTATCAAAAATGGGTCTTTTTTATGATTACTTCATAGTAGAATCAGAAGGTTTGGAATTTAATTTTAATGAAGATAAATCATCCTCATTATTTTTAAAGAAGTATTAGGCTCATGTGGATCTGTCTCATCAAATTTGAAATGAATAGACTCTTACACAGTCTTGGTCCTTTTGTTAAAAACTCTATAATATTTAATGGAGGTTGAATAACCTAGGAAAATTACTTCATCACTTTTGGAGGAAAATTTGTCAATACTATCCTTAGTGTTAATAATAAATACTTTAAAACCAAAAACTCTAAAGTAATTAACCTTAGTATTCATATTGTTCCAAATCTCGAAAGGGTTCTTATTCACTATAGGTCTAATTAAAACTCTACTTATCATAGAATAGGCTATGTTTACAGCCTCTACCCAAAATTAGACAGGTAATTCATATTAATTTAGCATAGTCGAGGCTATCTCTTGAAGAGTTATATTCCTTCTTTCTATAAATCCATTCTGCTGAGGGGTCCTAAGAGAAGAGAAGTTATGACTATATCTATTATATTGGAAAAAAGATTCAAATTTTTTATTTTAAAACTCATGTCCATGGTCACTTCTTAAGGTCTTAATTCTAATTCCACTAAATTTTTCTACAGATCTAGTATACTTGGTGAAGTAAGAATAGGATTCACTTTTTTTATCTAAGAATAATACCTAAGTAAACCTATAAAATTTGTCTACTAGTACATAAACATAGTGCTTCCCATTTAGAATAGAAACTCCTGATAGTCCAAATAAATCCATATGAACAAACTTAAGAGGTTGAGAAGATGAAACTTTTTTATTTTATTTAAAAGAAATCTTGTGTTTCTTTCCTTTTTGACAAGGGTTACACACTTTTTCTTTTGGGAACTCAATTTTGGGTAGATCCTTGAATTACCCTTTTTTAGTAAGCTTCCTAAGTGATTTAAGATTACATTGTCCTAGTCTCCTATTCCAAATCCAAGATTCTTTATAAAAGGCACTCAAGTAAGAAACATTTTGAGAAACTAAAGAATTAAGGTCAACAACATAAACATTTTCATTCCTTAAAGTAGTAAAAACTAAAGAATATTTAGAGTAAAAAACATTTCATGAAATATTTTAAAATTTGACATTAAAACCATCATAACATAACTATGAGATGATAATAAAATTATACTTCAGACCACAAAAAAATAGTAATTTTGAAATTGAAATAGATTTAGTATTACCAATTTGGCCAAGGCCAATGATTTTCCTTTTATCATTATCACCAAAGGTGACATAACCACCATAAACCTTTATCAGGCTCTTGAAACTTGAGTAGTCTCCTATCATATTACATGAAAAACCACTATCCAAATACCATAGAATTATATAGGAGCTCTTTGACCAGATTTACTACAAAACAAACTTGACAAAAGTAATGATTTTGGTACCTAGATTTTATTGGGTCTATATGTGTTAGTAATCAAGGTTTTAGGAACCCACATTTTTTTTAACAGGTCTCTTATGAACATACTGTAAGATTTTTGAAATAAACACTTCATAAGTTTCTTTAGAAAAATAAATGACAGTAGAACTTTCAGAATTAGATTTATGTAAAAATATTCTCTTAACTATTATTATCAATCCAGGTTGGTATCCTAGATCTATAACATACTTTTGTGAAATATGATTACCTAGAATATGTGTAAGTTTTTTTCTTCCATTTTTAAAATTTTCTAAATATTGTATTAGTTTCTCATTAGACAGTTTAATTTTAGTATTCTCCTTTAGTTTCTAAGCATTCTTATATTTCTTTGCAATAAGGTCAGATTTAGTATTAGTAGATAATGGATGATGTTTTTTAAGAACTTTATATTTATCTTTAAGTTTATTAAAAGTGTCCTCAAGCTTATTAAAATATTCAAATATTTCTTCATTAGTCATATCATCATAAGTTATTTCATTTTTAGAATAGTTAAAAACAAACACATATGATATAGTAGGTACCTTAAAGACTTTTTTCATGAAGAACATGTTGTCTTGGCCAGAATTCTCTTCAGGAGTAGAGTTTGAGTCACTGGAGTTGTCCACAGAGGAACTCCAAGTTTCTTTCATTGATTTCTTGAATTTTTTTCCTTGTTCTCGTATTTCTTTTTGTATTTTAATTTTGGATAGTCTACTTTTACTTGACCTTTTTCCTTGCATTCATATTAGGTTATCTAATTTTTATTATCATCCCTTTTCAAATATTTTTTCCAGTCTCCTTTTCTATCATATTTTCCATTATTTCTTGGCTTCCTAAAAAATTATTCTTTCTATATAACTTTTTAAATCTTCTTGACAGATGGTCTATTTCATCATAACTATTAGGTGGTGACTCACTATCACTGGAACTTTCAACTTGTATCTTTTCCTTTTCTTTTTATTTGGATTCACTGATTTTGAATGATACATATTTTCCTATGGGTTCATCATCTTATTCTCTATTGACTTCTGGTTATTCTTTATACATCATCACCTTTAAAGTAACTCCTTAAATAGAAGTTTAATAATATCACAAGACTCTCTGATTGACACTGATGTCCCTCTCCCTATTTCTGGAAGAAATCTGATTAGTCTCATAATCTGATCTATGTTAGACACTAGATTTCATAGGGAGCTCATGGTGTTTACTATTTCATTGAACTTGAGATGCATATCAGAAATTAATTCATCATACTTCATCTTATAATTATCATACTTAATTGTTTTTATATTCAATCTCATTTCTTTGACATTGGTTGTTCCATCACTAGAAACAATTAATGTGTTACAAATTTGAAATGTTGTTTTACTAGTAGAAATTTTATTAAATTTCTCATCTCCTAAAGAAAAACACAAGGCAATCATAGATTTTTAATAATTATTATCGTCTAGTTTTGTAGAATCATCCTAAGTACTTCTAGAATCATTATGTAACTGGTACTTATCCTCAATAGCAGGCCAAATCTCATATCGCATACTTTAAATATGCATTTTCTTTTAGATTTTCCACTGAGAATAATAATTTCTATTAAAAAAATTTGGTCTATTAGTAGAAAAACCTTGTTGTCTATTACCAATTTAAAGAATTAAAACTATAACTAACCAAAATCTAAGATCTTTAAAGAAAAACTAAAATCATGGTTGAAATGTTTTTGAAAAACATTGATACCAAAGCTTAATACTTTGATACCAAATGTTGGTTAGAGTGAGTATCTAAAGAGGGAGGTGAATTTAGTATCTAATAAAAATTTATATTAAAAACAAGGTTTGAATAAAATCTACTAATTTAAATATTACAAAGTTAACCAAAATAGAAAATCGATATAAATCTTGACCTTTTAATAGAATTCTAAAATATTTATTAGGTCTTGTTAAAAAAACATATAATATTACTTTCACCTTTGAAATCCATTTACAAAATCAAAATATTATATAAATACTAATTAAGGGTAACTATAAAAGTAGTGGTTTTGTTTTTAAGTTTAAAATAGATTCAGTTTAAAATCATAATGATAAAGTAAAACAAAAACAAACAGACAATGGAAAATTAATACAAGAGGTTCAATATCAAGTTGAAACTTAGTCCTATCCACTTGTTTTCACCTACTGCCAATCAATTTCTAAAAAAGTAATCTTTTATCCACAACCTGGATAGGTTATAAAAAATCACAATATATTTCTAGGCTACACATGGACCACTTCCATAGTAATTGTACCACCACATTGAGGAAAACAGGTAAAAGAGTGTTTGAAAAGATATCTAGTATCTTCCAGTTTAAAGTATGAGACAATGTGTGTGTGTTAAAATACATAGTATACACACACTTATCATTATGTAAATTAAATATACAAAAAGTGTAAGTGCATTTTTAATAAATAGTAGTGTTTCTATATTTGATAAGCTCTACAGCTTGTGACTCCTTGAATGTAATCTGAAATGAAGCATGAGTTGTATTTCTGAAGATTGCAGTAGAACAGAGTGTCATAAAAGCCTTCTATTATGACTATAGTATATAGATGTTCATTATTCCCATACTCTCATAGTATTGTGTAATTAAGATACAACATGTAGGAAAACTTCAGGTTCTTGAAATAAGTTTCATCTCTCATGTATGTGATTTTTAAGTTTAGGCATATGCACTCTATCTACTCATCTCCACACAAGGGAGTCAGCTTCAAATTTTAATATCAATAAGCAAAGAGAATCATCCATATCTTTGGGTCCATATACTGTAAATCTAACATAAACTTTAAGTCCATTATTAAATAGTTAATACACAATCATTAAAATAATTAATGGAATTAA
The DNA here is from genome assembly GCA_963277665.1 of Viscum album. Taxonomy (NCBI): domain Eukaryota; kingdom Viridiplantae; phylum Streptophyta; class Magnoliopsida; order Santalales; family Viscaceae; genus Viscum; species Viscum album. Next base: position 1,357,283,977 of record OY728162.1, on the reverse strand, counting down.
ATTTGAAAATATAGTCTTTAGACATATTTAATTTAAAATAAATAAAATAGAAGAATAATGGCAGTGAGTCTTTAGATTAGTGAATAGTCTCTAGCGGTGACTTAATCAGGAAGTGACTGAGTCTGGTGGTGACTGAGTATATCGGTGAGTCATGTAAACAATTTTCCAAAATTATACTCTAATAGAAGGTTTCCTCGATGGTGACTCAGGTCTAATGGAATGTCATCTTCTAGCAATGATTCATTCCATACTTTACCAAATTTATATTCTAATGGTGAAACATAGTTGATGATAGGTAATTATAGAACCTAACCAATTCTGAATCTCAACAGTGACTTATCCTTGGCATTGACTCATCTTCAATGGTGTCAAGTATTACTTTGAGTGCTTACAACACTTTTACATTCATTAGTTCATTGATGAGTTATCCTCTGGTGGTGACTCAACCTCAACGGCGAGTCATTGCTTGTGGCGAGACATCCTTGGAGGGACTCATCCTCAACGGTGAGTCATACTTAGACAAATTTATCCAATATTCCTTATAATGTAAAATGAGAACATAAAACATAAAACTCATTAGTATCATAATAAAAATGATTTTGTGATTATTAAAACAATCCTATCAATAATATTTTTACTCAAATGTAAATTTTAAACACAATGACAGACTTGGAGTCATATCGGTTACATTGTTCTTCTGATTGAGGTGTGGCTGATTCATATGCCTCAAAAATGTCTTCAGGGTCATTTTTATAAATTATCAAAACAATATGAATTTTTTTTTTAGTATGCTACTTGTGTTCTTTACTAAAATTTCATTTTAAACTGAAAACACACACTTTGAGCCATACCGGTCAATCATGTATCAATTTTATGTAAGACTAATTACTAAACATCAAAAATAAATTAATAATCATTTTAATCAATTATCAATTCAATTCGAGTTTATTTTCATGGTTTTCAATGAGTGATACATAGTTTGAACTAAAATTCCCATTTTAAACTGATAATAGACACTTTGAGGAATACTGGGCACATAGCGCATCATATTGAGGTGAGGATTATTTCTACGCATAAAAAATGACATATGTATCATTTCTATAAAGTATGAAAACAATCTAAATAGTTATGATTCATTTTGATTATGTCACTTTTATTTTTTACTAAAATTTCAATTTTAAATAAAAGTACACACATGGATTCATACAGGTTATATCGTGCATTGGATTGAGGTTTGGATGTTTTTATGCATAAAATGACTTATTAAACATTTTCCTAAAGTATCAAAATAATAAAAATGTGTTTTCTTCCTTTTGAGTATGTCACTTGTATTTTTTTTCTAAAATGTCAATTTTAAATAAAATGACACACTTGGAGTCATACTGGTCACAACATGCATCATATTGAGGTGCAGTTAATTCCTAAATATCACAAATTCCATATAGATCATTTTCCTAAAGTATCAAAACAATCTGAATTCTATTTCTCAATTTTGAGTATGCCACTCATGTTTTTTACTAAAATGTCATTTTATAATAAAAATATACAGTTTGAGTCATAACAGTCACATCATGTGTTGTTTTTACATGAGACTAATTCCTAAATGTCAAAATTAAATATACATCTATGTCCAAAATTATCAATACAGTCCAAGGGAATTTTCTTAGTTTCAGTGAGTGACACATGTGTTGAAACAAAATGTCAATTTTAAACTGATAATGGACACTTTGAGTCATACCAGGAACACCATGTATCATATTGATGTGATCCTAATTCCTACATTTCAAAAATGATGTATAGATCTTTTTTCTAAAGTATCAAAACAATATGAATTCATTTTTTTAGTATGTCACTTCTCTTTTTTACTAAAATATAAATTTTAAATAAAATGACACACTTAGATTCATACCCGTCACACTTTGCAACATATTAAGGTGAGAATGATTCCTACACATCAAAAATGGATTATGTATCATTTTCCTAAAGTATCAAAATAATCTGAATTTTTTTCTTATTTTTGAGTTTTTCACCTGTTTTTTTTTTCTGAAATTTCATTTTAAACTCAAAAAAATATTTGAGTTATAATGATCACATCGTGTGTCAGCTTGATGTGAGACTGATTCCTACACATAAAAAAATGACTTATAAATTTTTTTTCTAAATTATTAAGATAATATGATCATGTTTTCTTGGTTTTTAGTTAGTGACACATGTTTTGAATTAAAATGTCAATTTTAAACTAATAACAAAAACTTTGAGTCATACTGGGCACACCAGGTATCACATTAAGGTGAGGATGATTCCTACATGCACAAATGACTTATGGATCGTTTTACTAAAGTATAAAAACAATCCAAATAAATTTTCATTATTTTGAGTGTCGCTTATCTTTTTTTTACTGAGATTTCAATTTAAAATAAAATAACACACTTGGATTAGTATCGGTAACCCCGTATCAGATTGAGGTGTGATTGATTCCTACATGTCACAAATTACTTTTGGATTTTTTTTATAAAGTATAAAAATAATTCAAATGTTTTTGATTTGTTTTGATTATGTCACTTGTTTTTTTTTACTGAAATGGAAGTTTTAAATAAAAGGTCACACTTGGAGTCATACTGGTCACATCATGCATCAGACAGAGGTTCAGATGATTCCAACATGTCAAAATGGCTTATGGATAATTTTTATAAAGTATACGAATAATATATATGTTTTTTCTTAGTTCTGAGTATGTCACTTGTTTTTAAAAAAATGTAATTTTAAACTAAAAACATGTACTTTAAGTCATATCAGTCACATTGTTTTTCAGGTTGACATGAGACTGATTCTTACACATAATAAATTACTTATAAATAGTTTTCCTAAATTATAAAGAAAATATGAGAATGTAATCTCTATTTTTAGTGAGTAACACACATTTTGAAAAAAAATGTCAATTTTAGACTAATTACATCCACATTGAGTGATACTAGGAACACCATGTATCAGATTGAGGTGCGGAAGATTGATACGAAACAAAAATTACTTATAGCTCATTGTTCTAAAGTATCAAAACAACTTGAGTGTGCTTGATATATTTTTATTATTTTGATTATCTTATTTACTAAAATGTGAATATTAAATAAAAAGACACACTTTGAGTCATAGTGGTCACACCATGTGTCTGATTGAGGTGAAACTAATTCTCACCCTTGTTTTCTTTGATTTTGGTCACTGCTCGTGGGTTGGTTGTCTGGTCGTGTTCTTTTTTGGTTGATCAGCTGCTGGTTTTGACTACATATGCTTTTTTGGTTTTTTGATTCTGGTATTTGTGAAATGATTTCTTGGTGGAGGAGGTGTGAGTATTTGTTTTTCATTACTCTGTTGGTGATCTGGTTTTGATTCTGATTACTTTTTTTCATCAAGGATTGTACCATTTTTGTTTTTTGGCCCCAAGGTTCCATTTTATTACCGAAGAAATTTCTCAGAGGCAAGTTCTTCTTGTCTCCACTTACCTGATAGTGGAGTTGGATGGTGCATTTGGATTACAGTTTCTCCACCTGATTCAGTAATATGAATCTTTATTTTTTAGCATAGTTCAGCTTGAAAGTAGCTAGATAGAATTAGTCAAGTTTTTGTTCTTGTGCATTATGACCTCCTTTATCTATCTCAGTATATGAGTATGTTGGTTTGTTTGAAGGAGACCTTGGAAGCTTGCAGAATGGAGTAATTTCTTAGTTGGTTTGTTTTTTTTATGGTGTTTTCTTATCCCAGACATTCTACAAGGATTTCTTCAGATGTGGTTTTTCATCAGGTAGTATTAACCATGCATGGCTACTCAGATTTGGATGATTGAGAAGGTATGGCACAGCCATAGGTACTAGGCCCGTGTATTTCTACACGAGACAGTTTGCTGAGCAGTCATGTAAAGGTCGAGTCATTCCATAATGACATTGATGCTGGGGGAGGTATTTCTGCATAGTCTTATTCTGGGATGACTGTGACACTTTGATCTTTAGATTTTTTTTAATGTCACTTATCTTGGAAGTCATGTGAGGTTTCCCCCTTTACCCTTAAAAGGGGGTTTATCAAAAAAAAATTAGGCCTTCGGGCCATTCATTCAAGACAATCTAAATGTATTTACTTAGTTTTGAGTTTGTGAAGTGTGATTTTATCTAAAACATAAATTATAAACAAAAAACATTTAGTTCGAGTCATACCATGCGCACTATGTATCAGATTGAGGTACAACTAGTTGAGCTATGGATGATTCCGATACCATTTAAGACATTACACAAAATAGAACTTTGAGGAAGTCATAATTTGAAATTAACTATTGAAAAATCCCTTGGTAGATGCATCATTACGATTCCCTTCACGTTTCAGGTAGCATGGGGCTTCCTCTTCCAACAAAAAAGAACATGTTATCTCTGTTCTGGCTTATTATAGATAGTTTAAAGAAAAATATGACTTCCCAAACTATCTATGAAAGAAACTAGATAAGTATTAGATAGAAATGATATGGAAATTATCTTAAAAATAGTAGATAAAATGATGAAAAATTAACTAAATAGAAAGTATGAATTCACTTTTTCATTCAACTATTGAAAAATACATTGTTAGATCCATCCTTACAATTGAATTTGTGTTTCAAGCGGCATGGGGTTTTTTCTTTCATCTAAAAAGAACATGTTCTATATTTTATAGCCTATTACAAATAATTTAAAGAAAAATATGACTCGCAAAATATTTTTGAAAGAAACTAAATAAGTATTAGATAAAAATGATATGGAAATTAACTAAAAAATAGTAGATAAAATGATGAAAAAAATAACTAAATATGTAGTAGGAATTATCCTTTTCATTCAACCATTGATGAATCCATTTATAGATGCATCCTTACAATTAATTTCACATTTCATTTGGTATGAAGTTTTGTCTTCCATCAAAAAGGAACATGTTCTCTATTTTTTGTGTTATTATGGATAGTTGAAAGAAAAATATGACTTCCAAAAATATTTTTGAAAAAAAATAAATAAGTATTAGATAAAAATGATAAGGAAATTAATTTAAAAATAGAAGATAAAATGATGAGAAATTTTACTAAATTATTAGTAGGAATTCACCTTTTAATTATTTCTATATACATTCTTCACCCATTTCCTTTTTTTCATTATCTGAGTTGATGTCTCGAAGTCCAATATCTCATGAGCATGAGAAAATTTGAACAAACCACCCCAAATTGAGTAATATAATCCTATAATATAAGAAAAAATATATTATGTTAGTAATACTATAAAGATATGAATTAAACATAAATATGAAACAATACATTAATAAAATGTAAATTTGAAACTGAAACCACACAATTTTAGTCATACTGAGTACACCGTGTATTAGAATGAGGATTGGTTGATTCCAGCATGTCAAAAATGACTTATGGATCACTATGTAAAAGTATCAAAATAAATCTGAGTGTGCTTACTCATTTTTGAGTAAGTCACCTGTCGTTTTTAATAAAACATAAATTTTAAATAAAAATACACACTTGCAGTCATGCCGATCACACTGTTCATTGAATTAAAGTATTTATGATTCCTACACATCAAAAATATCTTATGAATTATTTTCCTGAAGTATAAAACTAATCCAAACACAATTTATTATTTTTGATTATGTCACTTTTCTTTTTTACTAAAATGTTATCTTAAACTGAAAACACACACTTTGAGTCATATTGGTCACATCTTATGTCAGTTTGATGTGAGACTGATTCCTACATGTCCCAAATGATTTATGAATCAATTTCCTAAATTATAAATAAAATAAGAACATATTTTCTCTATTTTAAATAAGTGATAGACATTTTGAATTAAAATGTCAATTTTAATCTGATAACATACACTATGAGTCAAACCAGGTACAAAATGTATCAGATTGAGGTGGATATGATTTATACATGTCACAAATGATTTATGGATCATTTTCCTAAATTGTTGAATTAATCAGAATGTGTTTTCTTAGTTTTGAGTTTGTGACATGTGTTTTGAACTATAATGTAAATTTGAAACTAAAAACATGAACATTAATTCATACTGGGCACAAAATGATGATAAAATAAAATAAATAAGTAGTACGTTGTCACCTTTTCATAATTTCTATATACATTATGACACCAGGTATACATCCCATTTTTTTCTAAACAAATATATGTCCACTTGGGAATAGGATGGATGTCGATAGTCCTGGTAGTACTGAAAAAATACAAATAATCAAAGGATAAATAAATATTTTAAATGAAATTATAATGATCTTAAAAAATTCTTCTTTTTGGATGCTAGTTTTTTATGGAATACGAAATCTTTCATAAATTAAAAAACATAATAACCATAATCGTTTCCATTGGTTTACTTCGAGCACTATAGAAACATTGAGAAAAGGAAGTAATTTGTTTTTATAGTGAAATCCTATTATATATACCCTCATAAGTTTCCATTTTTAGAAGCCAATAATCTCCTTGTATTCATGGAATATCCTCATGCCATGATTTTTAAGATATTTAGACACCACCGTACCATAATATAATTTTCGTTGAAACATAATATAAAATTTATAACTTGAATTTTAGTTATAAAATGTTCCATGCAGTGTATAAAAAATTTATAAATGTCATCACATGTGGTCGGTTTTTTGGGTATCCATGCATTAAATCCAAAAATAGATCTTTGGAGTATCCAAATTTACTACAATGAGTAACCAATTCAACCTAAAATGGAATAAGTAATGAAACGAATTAAAATATATTTGATATTATTAAATTATATATTTTTACCACTACATTGTGGGTATTAAGATGAGTTCGTCGTCTGTATGTTTTCTGGCTAGTGTGTCCTCTAGTTCTTCAATTTTATTTGGTTTCAATTCTAATTCTTATGTATAAATTATGTTAGGACTAATGAGTCTATACTTATGTTCATAGAGTTTCCCCCTCAAATAGTATTCATATATATGCCTGAAAAAAAAACATGAATAGTATTCAATCATAATTAATATAGTATACCAACTATTAGATATAGAAACCATGAAAAAACCTCATGTATAAATTTACAATAAAAACTCTTAGACATTCATTCATTAGTTTTTTATTAACATTATCAAGATTAATATAGTATGTAATAGACTCTCTGTACATCTGTTCTTTATAATTAGTTGTATTCATAGCACCATTTTCTGATGTTGTCTATGCATGAACCTTTAATGTTATTAAATAAAGAAGTTCAACATGAGGGGTGAATGTACTTTGTGAATATCTTTTTTATTGTTTAGGTGATCCTTTAGATCATTTTGATTCAACGTTTCATTTTACCCCCCTTCCCTTTGTTTGTCTATAATAACATTCATCGATTTAGACCTTTTTTGTTAATTATTAAAGGGTTTTCATGAAAAATAAATTGGAAATGAATACCTCTTTGTTGATTTGTTTTTTGTACAAGATCTTACATCCATGATATGAATGTTACAATATTTTGATCAAGTATAGTAATATCCTCATCATCAAGTGGAATAGGTAGCTCAGCGCTCGACTCATGAGCTATGTCAATCCCCACTCTCACATGACCTATCAGAAGTTTTCTATTGTATAGATTATCTGATTGGATATTAAACGTAGTGGTCCTCACAAAAAGGTTATAGGTGGGTGTAGATATATATAAATCACAATAATTTTTATCATGTCAGATATTAGTATAGGAAAGGTATCAGTATCTCTTGATTCACATTTCATAGAAACATTTATAAAAATATTGATTACCACTTCTGAGACAACTCTTTGAGGGGAAGGGATCACCTCAAAGCTGGTGGGGTGGGGGTGGGGAGCTTCATGCAGTGGTTGTTCTTGTATTGTTTATTCTCTTTGATTTCTTCCCATAACATTTTCTAAAAATCTGAATACCAGTTTAATTTTTCTTTTAGAAAATATAATAATTCCTACAACTCTTCTATTTTATTATCTTTATCCCCCTCTTTATTTATCTTCTCAAAATATGTTTAGGGTGACACCCCAAAACCCACACCTATGACATGGATGTACTGTTCTATCCTTTTTAAGGCCACTACTAGTGGCTATTCATCTAGTAGAGATAATGATGATTCTTGTTTCTAATTAAGATATAAAATATATGTATATAAGTTATAATTGTTTTGTAATACCGATTTAAAGTAATTTTTTTATTATGTCATACTTACACATTCATTCCACACTTATTGTGTGTTTCCATCTATTAGTATCCCTTCTTTATTTATATATTCTTAATTCCATATCACATGATGTGGGATAGAAATTAATTTTCATTTGGATTCATCAATCCACATATAAACAAAGGAAGATAATTATGTTGTTGTTTTATGTCACACAAAATTATTATGGTATACTTAAAGTATGTACCATTTTTTTCAAGTGAAGTTTACCATATCCTTTCTTTAATATAGAGGTGACAATGTACCTGAAAATATGCCTCCTCATAAAGACTAATAAATGTATCCCACACTTGGTGGTTTATCAAGTGTGTGTACATCTATGGGGGGGCATGTTTATTTTCTCTTTAGCATCTTGAGATGAAACACTATAATAATTGCACGAAAGCCTCTGTGAGTCTTTCTAGTGATCATTGATAAAAATTTCATTTGGGATTCACCTACAGTAAATGCACTCTACAAGTTATAATGAAGAGTAAGTCAACATTTCATTATTTTGTTTCTTAGTAAAATAAATAAATTATATCATAATGATATCGTAATCTCTTCCCAAATCAATGTCTTAAGTATGGTCTCAACATTATGCCATGAATCTAAATCAATTGGAATGTGAATGTGAGGGGTGATCCCAATGTAACTACTGAATATGGCCTTGTTGGGGCTAAAAGGCTGGCTACGTTTATTCCATCCAACCATGAATTTGACACCTTTTTGTCTTGCCTTAATAATTTGTGCTAACATTGTCACGCCGCAACACTCCTATTTTTTTGGGACCCTATTTTCCACCATATACCATTTCCTTGGCCTCAACATTGTCAATATGTTATTCCTCTAAAATGGTAGCATCGACATGTGTAGTAAGTTGTTTTTCCTCTACATTTGGAGCACCAGTATGTTGAGAAACCTATTGTTCCTTAGGATTAGGAGCATCGTCATTTGTATAATTCATTATCTCTAGAAGTGGTGGAACATTTAATTTAGATTATATAAATTCATCAGCAAAAAAATAATAAGATGAGGTAAAACAATGTATATTACAAAAAAAATACAACATGATTATTGAACTCTCCTTTTGTAATAAAGAGATTTTACCCCTCTATCGAGTATCCAAATCCCTTCATTGTGGTCTCCTTTTACATACAAGACCTCATTTACATTGGGGGAACTATGTAATGATTATTGAGTCCCTATAAAAGTATTATCCTTAGTTGAATTGATATTTGACCCTTCAATGGTTTTTTATAACAAAAAAATTGAACTCTTTTGGTTTCTGGGATATGGACATAAAATACTTGTACAGCCTATGATTTCATTAAAAATGGTTCATATTTATACCCATTCTTGCTGAAATTCACTTTCATGAATCCATGTTCATCTATTTTAACAACACTACTATTATCAACACACTTTCATTGAAAAATAGACACATGGAATGTTTTATAATCCAACTCCCATATTTGTTTGATGATGCCAAAATATAAAATATTCACATAAATTAGATTTCTATCCTTAGTACCATATATATACATCACTTTTTCCACAAGTGTAACTCCATTATTTTTCATGGTACTGCATTCATCATGTTCATTTTTATAAAACATATAACCATTATAATATAATATATACCCACTTGGTCCTCCGATTATCCATCAAAGTATTTATAAAATAAAATCTATATTTTTAGAAGAATCCTCAAAAATATAGTCTTGAAACCATCCAATAAACTATTTATTATATGTATCTAATATCCAACCTTCATCCATAGATGGATTCAAATGACTAAGAATTTATTTTTGGGTTTCAACGTATTGGAAAACCTCTAAACCATTATGAAAAATAAAAAGGTAGTCATGCTCCTGATATATAATATTGATTGTGAAAATATATATTCCAAAAATTCCTTCACCCAAAATCTGTCCGATGCGACGAAAGTTTGGTAGACCATTGGTTTCCAAACCATATAGGTGGTTGGTGCAGAATTCAACATCGTCCTAAAAATATACCTCTCTACGATACAACCTTATGGATGACTTTGATTATTGATATACCCTTTAAAAATATTCATATAACGTTTAATGGGGTACATCCATCGATAATGTATAGGACCACATAGTCGAATCTCTCTTACTAAGTAAACCATCAAGGGAACCATCATATCAAAGAATTCTAGAGGGAAGAACATCTCCAATTCACATAATATAACAACAATTTCCTTTTCCATAGTTGGAAATTTTCTCAGGTCTATAACTTTACTACATATAGCTTCGAAAAATAAATAAACATTGGTTAATGTATGATGTATATTCTTGGAAACAATTCAATGTAAATCTAAATTCATTAGATCTTTTATTATAACATGAAATTTATATGATTTCAGACCCTTTAACGTTAAATCAATCATTGAAATTATATTATTGATTTTCAAATAATACCCTTATAGAACCTTTATATCATTCAATAAGTTGTAAAACTGATATCTCTCTTACCTGGAAAGAGTCTAAGAAACCGGAGGAAGAAAATTATATTTTCACCCTTCACTGATGCTAACTCTTCATGTATTCCCATGTCAGTCATGTCCAATCTAGGATTAATTCCATCCTTTGTTTTTTCAGGTGAATTTAGTAATGTGCTAATGACACTATTAGATGCATTTTTTTCAACATGCATGACATCAATAAAATGCCTAATTTACAAAAAAAATCAATATGGTAATTCAAAAAAAATTGATCACCTATTCTAACCAGTTTTTGTATGGTTTTTCAAAAATGGTTTACCAAAATTAGTGTCCATATATTTTAATTTTTCAAACAGTTGATCACCTGTTAGTAGAGATGGTGTTATAAATTCTTCTGATATCCCATCTAATGATGTCATCCAAGATTGTTACTTATGTCGTTGGGGTAGAAATATGTGATGTCCTAGAAACACAATCTTCGATGACTGTTTCAACCTAATTGTCCATGTACCTTATTAAGAAATGGGACACTCTTTAGTTCCTTTAATTCTATATCCTAGAAAATTTTCATAAGAAGAAAATTCATTTATCATCCCATATAACATGGATCTCAACTTGAAATCTTTATTTCTATAAGAATCATACAACGTAACACCGAAATCCCACAATAATTTCAAATCTTTAATCAATGGAGAAAAATAAACATCAATATCATTACCCAGTTGTTCTGGTTCTATTATAATCATATATAACATAATTTATTTTCATTTCATGTATAACCATGGTGGAAAGTTATAATTTACCAACATAATCATCCATGTACTATGAGTGATGATTTGAAAACCAAAAGGAATCACTCCATCTGTAGATAGTGTAAGACGAAGGTTTGTCGAATCAATTCCAAATTTAGGACACTAAAGATTAATTATCTTCTACTAAGGAGAGTCTTCCAGGTGATGATGTTTCCCATCTTTATTTCTTGTATCAATGTGCCGCATCAATTATCTTGCAATATCCTTACTTCTATATAGGTTCTAAAATCGTGGAATGATTGGAAAGTACCATACAACCTTCTTAGGACTCAATTCATCTTTCTTATATTAAGAAGAACCACACTTTGGGAAGTTTTTAAGGGATTTACAGTCCTTAAGAAATAGTATACAGTCATTTCGATAGGCATGTATTATTTCAAATATCACACCCATTTAAAATAGTATTCATTTAGCGTCATATGTTTGAGAAAGAATCTCATTAATTATGAGTGAATATCATTTAAGAGATAAATTAGTTTAGTAAAACTGGTGTCACTATATCCATTGTCATCTTTTAAATTTTATAGCTTCAGTATGGATGAAAATGTTGTATATTTATTACAACTAGCATACAGTGGTGTCTCTGTATAGATCTTTAACTTCTCAAACAATTCTGGATAATCTCAAAGTTTATCTTCAAATTTCATTTTCATTTCCTCAATATGATCTTCATCATCGTTCACACCTGTAATCACATCCTTGATATGGTCTTCATCATTGTCCATACTTGTAATCATATCATTTGATCCATAAAACAAAGTCTTATCCAGTCACTATCTACATATCTTTTTATTCATTTTTATTCCAACATTTATTACTTTGATCTATTTTGTGATAGATCGAGTTTTCTTACAACTCCTATGGACTAATTAGTCTTGAATGACAACACCGTAAACATGAAAAATGGATTTTAAAAGGGTCATCTGCATGATGTTTTTCTAACATGATGAAATATTTCACCCTATCCTCATATTCTTTTGTAATATGATTGGAATCCATCTATTTTTATTCATATCAATCCTATTTGATTTGATAATATTAATATTTAGCAAAATAAATAAATCTTAAAAACCATTACATTAAAAAGTCTATCTTATGATTAAATTATTAATTTAAGGTAATATTTTTAGTGGTTATGATTTTAAATACCCAAATTAGTTTATTAATGGTTATGATTTTACTAATGTGGGTTATCATTAATCTTTTCTATATTCTATGAACCTAATGTACCATCTCTTACACTAATTTGGGTCATAAGAGAAATTTCTCCCCTATCATAACACAATGTAAAAGTGATACTATAATAGTCACTAAAATTAAAACACACAAGGTAATGAAATGTTTTAAAAATATAATGAGGTTTTAATCCATATAAGTAAGAGGGATATTTGGAACCAAATGTGCAGATTGAGGAAAAATAAGATCGCATATGCGCATGATGTTCAAACCATTTGGGAAAATTAAAAACAAACAAAGATGTTTGAGGGGGAGAAATGAATCACAAGTGATCACATATCATGATTTTAATATATCAATATAATTTCAATACAAAAAATTAGATAAAATTTAACCTAAGACAAATATATTAATACATATTTTAAATTTTTTAAAAATGTTTAAATAATAAAATGATTTTAATTTTAATTTCTCTTCAATTTTGTTTCAATGTGATATTTAGTAAAAGAAGATAATTGATTGTAATTTCTCTGCATATTGTTTGGTGATATTTTTTAAAATAAAAGAAAAGAAATTTTTTGGAAATATGATGAAAATAACCTTTATTAAAAATATAGTTTTGCAATAATTAATTACTGCAAAGAAAAAAATTATAAATTTAAATTATATCTTTGATTTTTAAAAAAATAAATAATTATATAAATAGATAAATATAAATATTTATTTATTTATTTATTTATTAAAATATATTTATATATTTATATTTATTTATATTTATTTATTTATAAATATGTTTATAAAATTATATATATATATTTATAATTTATCTATATATAATTATACAAATATGACTTCATAAATACGTATATTTATAAAATAAATTTATAATTATATATTTATATTTATATTTTAATTCATTAAAAATATATTTAAAAATATATTTATAATTGTTCGTTATTATTATTTATAAAGTATGTTGAACAAAATATTTATATACACATAATCAAAATTATTTATATACAAATAATTATTCATAATCAATATTATTTATACACATATAATCAATATTATTTGTATACACATAATCAAAACTATCAATTCAAGGATATAAAAATTATTTATAAATTATCTATATAATTAATTAATTCAATATTATTAATTCAAGATAATAAAAAATATTATTTCGAAAAATTATTAATTCAAAATTATTATTAATTCAACATTGTTAATTCAAAATAAATATTAATTAAAAAATAAATATTAATTCAAAATTATTTATAAATTATTTATATAAATTATTAATTCAATATAATCAAAATTATGTATAGTAAAAATTATCTACAATAAAAATTATTTTTAAATTATATTTAAATTATTTTTTAATTATTTTTAAATTATTTATATACACATAATCTATAGCTAGAACGTTCTAATCTCCCCAAAATAAAAATATATAAAGGCTCATATTGTTTTAACTCTACCAAATAGATGAAATCATGACCTATCCATCTCTAACAAATGGTTGAACTCAAGAAATAATTTTTAGATATTGAATAGGAATAAAGAAAAAGAGACCAAACACTGACTTCTTGAGAACCTCATCCATTGGAGAACAAAAAATTGGACCAAAATGAGATCTATAATGTATGATTGTAGAAGCGAATGATGGATTCAACAGAGATCCATATCTATATAAAAACACCCAAGGAGTATCAAATGTGACATCTTGTATACCAGAAACAATCATGAACTCAATCCAGAAGAGCCAAAACTAGAGTTAAACATGGCCGGTAAGATAAGGGAATCAACGAAGCCCCAACATCCTGAAATTAATGATCCAAAACAAGGTTGTTTTGTATCATTTTTGGTAAAGATAAAAAATAAGGTACAGTGAGGGGGTAAAGACCTAGATGGAAGAATATCGCTATTAAAGAGTAAAATAAATAATCACATACCTTAGATATTTAGAGGATTGATTTGTCGAGAAGCTTGATGAAGATCAACGATGATAGTCTGGTTATGTGAAAGCTTGAAGGCGTGAGAGTGAAGACTTTTTTGTGGTTCTATTTAAAATACCGGTTAATTATTTTTTCAACACTTTAAAAAAATAACTAATAAAGAGTATTTTTATCAGTGCTAAACGAGTAAGAACTAATAAAACATATTTAATCATTGCTAAAAAATCACAAAAAAAAGACTCAATTTTAATAATATTATAAATATATTTAAAAAATTCATCCACCAAACATTGGTAAATATAATTTTGGTCTACTTGATTTTTTAAATAGATCTAACATTCAATAGGTATTTCAGGAGTAATTTGATAATGCTCATGGATTTCTCTTTATTGGTGGACAATCCTTAGTTACTGAGACTGCCAAGTTATTTTTGGAGGGATTAGGTCCAACTTTTGATCCAACTCCACTGGATGATAATGATGATGAGACATGGAAGTAGCCCAAAACATAGAGGAGGGTATGTCATCAAAAATATTTTTGGAATGAGGGTGCTTTGAATCATACAAGCATGCTGATATTAGGATGGGAGCTCAAAGGTCCCTTCATGGTGGGATCAATCTGGTTGGTTTTCATCATGATAGAAATGACATTTATTCTTTCTCTCTCTACAAGGAGTCTACTGCAGGTGTGATTCCTCAAAAGGGTAGCATCTCCCATGTCAAATTCTATTCAAAAGTGACCTCATAATTTCTAAATATCAATAAGCACTCCATTATTTCATGATTTTTTTTCCGAGGGGCTCTAAAGAGTGAACAATTGGGGATTAGGTTTCACGATTATTAGATGTTTTGGGATTTTATAATAGTAAATGTGTGTTTATGGGTTGAGGCTTCTTCCATTTCCTCTTCCCCATGGAGGACCGGAATATGGGGGCATGGTGTCTTTGATCAATCTCCCTCAATCTTGGCATTATTCACATCCATGAATGGGTTCAAAATTTTAATCCAATGGAGGTAAGAAACTCTTATGTTCAATTTTGGGTAAATTTTTTTTCATAAATTGGATATTATGGAATTTGAAGATCCTCTATGAAATTTCATTGGGAATAGGTTTCTTGATTAAACTAGACAGAGAATGAACTATAATGGTTTGAGAAATACGTCTGCTGCCTGATGGTGGTTTATTTATGATCTAACATGGTTGATAAAATTTTTATTTCTAATGACTCTAATGAAATTGATTTGAATATTTAATAAAAAAGAGTTCCATGGTTCTTCTTGAACTAAAAGTTGATTGTGCATGATATTTTGAATTACATGAGGGGTTTAATTTGTTCCTTCTGTTCAGCTCATGGGAATGATGAAAAATCATGTATTAGGATGTCTCGACAAGTGAAGTACACTACTAAAAGGAAAGCTAGAAATTCTAGTCAAATTCAGATGAAAGGTGTATGAGTGACTCCATAAAATTCAGAGGGGATAATGATAGGTAGTGGGCCTCACCAGTCTTCAAAAATAGAAACAACTTGGATGTGTGCAGGAGTATTCTGATTCATTATCGATGTACTTTATAAAAGTGTAGATGGATGCTCCTATTAATAATAATATAGCTGATATGCTCATTTTACATGGTAAAAAAGTTTCTAGGACATGGGCAGAGATAGTAGAGGTGGGGCTGGCTGTTGAAGTGAAAACATCTGTTTAATCAGTTACACAAGAGATAATTTATCAACAACCACTTCATGAACAACTTATTGCCTCATGATCCCGTAAGGGAAAGTAAAAGATGGATGATGAGGCCTCTACACATTCAATTTCTTGAAATGGTACTCAAATCTAGAAAATAAGTCATAATGCATCAGATAGGGATCTTTTAAAGGAATATGAATAGTTGAAAGGGAATCAACCTGAGATGGGATCTCCAACGGCATCCAGACATGATAAAGCTCCATTAATGGTTTTGAAAAAGACATAGCCTATGATTAATGTTAGTAAAATATTAGTGGATGAAGATGGATTTCAATTTATGACCCATTATAAATCTAATGTGAGTATGCATGCATCTTAATTGGTGTAGACATCTCTTGTTCAAAATCCTATTCATATAGATTCATAGATTCATCTTGAATCCCCTTGAAGGTGGAACAGACAACTAGAAGCCTCTCACGCAGGAGTGTTGAGGACTATAAGAATGTAGAATAGTCTTATCTATCCAAGTTTTCTAAATTGATGAAAAATGAATATGTCTATTTCAGTAAGGCCTCACATGAAGAATGTGATACTATAAAGGCTAAAAACTCTAGTATCATTCCTCCAAAGGACCAAGAAGGTGAAAGGCTTGTTTAAGGCCTTAGTAAGGAAGTATAAGAATGGGTTTTCTCACAACTTGAAGTGACTTTTTCCATGATGGACTTTCGAGATCTATCTTGGAAGTTTAGTATTTTCTCTATATTGGAGGACTCCATTGAATCATAATCGGATGAAGAATATGAGCCCCCATAAAAGGGTTAATACATGGTATAGAGGACAACATCCAAATGGAAATGGAAGTTATCCTAGGAATTTGGGAACTAGAGTGAATTCCTAATTTGGGTTTCTGTCTCTTGATATGGGCATTTTGTACATTGTTCACCCATTTCCTTCCTTGTATGTTTTTCTTTTATCAATAAATTTAGGGTCATGTGTTTGGTCTCCAAATCCATGGCTGATCTGTTTGGGTAATATATTAATATATATAATTATAAATATGATAAATATATTTATATAAATATATGTATTCATATAATTAAATATATATATTTTTTTATTTATTAATATATATATATATATACATATATATATTTATTATTTAAAAATGTACATTTATTTATAATTATATTTATAAAAAAAATATTTAAAATTATTTGTATATAATTATAAATATATTTATATAATTATATATATTAATTTAATTATATATATATTTATTAATATATAAATATATATAATTATAAATATAATAAATTTATTTACTATAATTTTATAATTAGAAATAAATATATTTAAAAAGTATTTATATATAATCATATATATTTATATTATAAATATATAAATATATATATATATATTAATATTTTAACACCCGTATGTTTTTATGAAATATTTCTCTTTAAATAATTTTAATTCTTTAATAGCTTGCATTGCACGTAAACATGAGTTTAAATGAAACTGTGAGATGTTATTAGTATAAAATAACCATTATAAAATAGATATTAAATTAGTAGATATAAATATCAATAACCAACTAATGAAAATATATGGTGAATTAATTGGTTACTAATTAGTTAAAAATAAAAATATAAACCAATTGAATGTAAAGGAAATATTACTATTTTTATGCTCCCAAAGGTTCTTTTTCTTAATTAATAAAATTAATTAAAATTATTGAATGAAATAAATGAAATATATATGTTATATATTCAATAAAATATTTTTTATATTCATCAAATAGATTTTATAGTCATAATATATGAATAAACCTGATTTTAAGCATAAAAACATAAATTTTTCTAAAGATGGATTTACCATCTTTTAATGGAGAACCCATTTTAAATCCAATTTTTTAACTTTTATATATTCTATTTTTAAAAATAAAATTCTTATTTTAATGTTTAATATAAAAAATTTCTTTGGTTGAAGTTTTTTTATTTTTCTAATAAGTTTCATATTTTGAGGAATAGTAATAAAATATAGCATTTTAATTGAAAACAACTTTTTTGTCTAAATTATTTATAGCATTAAACAATATTTTAAATTGGTTTTAAATCATAATTATATCACCTTTTAATCATTTAATCCAATTTTTTTATTGGAATTAATTTCACATTGAATCTTGATATAAAATCATTTCAATCTTTTGAACGTTTTCACTTCTAAAATCGGTTTTCTCGTTCTGTCAATGGGATTAATTTTAAATTAATTACTAAAACTTTTGTGTTTTGAATTTTGAAAAATGGATTCCATTTTTTAATTAGTGGTTAAAAATTATGTAAATATCTTTCTTTCATTTTTGGTAATGTTGAATAGTAATTTTAGTAATTTTTTGTTAATATGTTAAAAGTTAAAATGGATAATTAAGGGTAAAACTAATATTATTAATATTATAAAATTACCCTAAAAGTTTTCCTAAATTCATTGGATGAGTTTTTTTCAATTGAAATAATCCTTGGGCTGAAATTATGTCCTTTGGAAGACACTTGAATAAGAATATAACATTCATTATATTTTATTTTAAGAAATGTTAAAGATGTCATACTCATATTTTTAATAACTATATCATTTTTAATATAAGGTCATACAGAAGATAAATTAAAATATAAATAGTAATTTTAAATATAAAATGTTTTTATTTATCATGGTAATTTAATTTTAATTTTTAGTAAAAAAATAATTACCTTAAAGGCTTAAAAAATAATGATGTAGTGATTATTTTATTAATAGAAATATCAAATAAATTTTATTAAAAATATTTCAATAAATTTCATTTTAGATAATTAATATGATCAAAGAATATTATAGATGACCTTGACCTGTTAGTTATATAATAAAATATTTGGTTTGAATTTAACTTGTTATCTTGATGTTTTTAAATATCCAAGAAATAAATACTGTCAAAATTGACACTATTGATATTTTATCAAAATAATGTATTAATAAATTATTTAAAAATCATAAAACATTTTAAAAAATACCAAATAATTATAATATGGCCTGAAATATTCTAAATTATTCATTTATGGTCTAATTGGCATCAAATAAGTAAAATTTGCAATCTTTTAATATTGAAAATTTTGTTACCTTACTAATATTAAAATATGTTAACTAAGGGTTAATCAAAATGATAAGGTTTAAAAATTTAACCAAAATCATAAAAAAAATATTATTTTATGAGATTAAAAAATTATCTAATCTTATATTCTAATACATATTCTTTTTTCTCTATTTGGATTGATATTGAATTTATTATAAATTATTTTTTTAGCAATTCCAAATGTTCCCCTCACCTCAATTATAAAAGGGCACCTCCTCCCTCACTTATTTACATCACATTGATCCTTAAAGCTAGACCATACCCTACCCATTTACCTTCTCAAATTTTCTAGTCACATTTTAGAGGTTTTCTCCATCTCAAAAGACCAACTCTAGTGTCCTTCACAGGAGATCTGGAGGTAGCTCACCGGAGAAGATGTGATCTTCTTTACTGACTCTTTCAAGAGTATTTATTCTTTTTTACTTCCTCTTAATGTGTTTTTTACATTATAAATAAATGAATAAATAATAAAATAAATTTTTATATGTATTTATTATTATGGAACAACCTTATTCCCCATTTTATCCATCCTATAAAAAATGAAATCACCATGTGTACGTACGACCTACAGTATCCACACCGTGGTGTAATCTGTTTTTAATCACCACATTACTTGGATGGGTATAATGATATATATAATAACTATATATTATGATTATAACATGATATTTATTCCAAAAATATATATACATCATACACTTCCATACCATTTCACCATTAAGGGAATGATATTGTTGCTTCTGTGTTTGTACGACCTACCATCTCCACGACATGATGTGATTCATTCTACATGATCAAAATTAAAGAATGATTGTAGAAATTTATATAATGATTTAATATGATATATTTTACCTTAATATTATTATTTAAATGATATAACTATAACCTATGATTAAGAAATGATACTTATATGAAAAAACATGCATAAAATATGATGCAGTAACACTTGCAAGAAGAGTAATATTATTAACAAACAAGTGATAATATGATGATATATTACATCATAAACATAAATATGGTTTTGGAATAAGATAATAACATTATTTAAATCCATTATACGAGAGTTTCCAATACGTACGAAGGAAATCATACCTAAGGTAAGGGTTAATTTCATAATCTTATTTTTATCATAGATTGTTTATACGTAAGTATTTACTAAGGAATATTTATCTTCAATTTCCATGTTTCTTATAAATGTATAAAAAAATATTTTCACTATTCCTATAAAATTGTTTAAATTTATTTTTACCCATGTTTTAATATTTACTAAATGGTTTTAATGGAATGTTTTTTTTGTTTTCCTAATGAGGTAATTTGTGAATTTTCTGGGAAAAGTAAGAGAGTAATATTTCTTTCGAACCTATATGAAATGAATAGATTTTTTGTTATTTTCATGACATCATAATTCCTTGAGGCTTCCCATATAAGATTTGAAGGTTTTTTTATTGAAAATGTTTTCATTTAATATTGTGTGGCATTTTAATAATATAAAACAATTTCAAAGAAGAAAAGATATTTTCCTCAATAATTATTTTCAAGTAATATTTCAAAATCATTTTCCATCTAAGATAACATTGTTTGATGTTACTTATGTTTTATTGAGATATGATCCAATGATATCATTATCATTATTTCTATGGATGGTTTATGTTTTTGATGGATTGATGTTTATTAATTATGTTTATTTTCCATGAGTTATGTTATGATGAAATGTTTATGAAACCCAATTCTTTTTATGGATTCTTATATAATGAATTATTTATGTTCTTGTAGTACACATATGTATAGTTTTAATCATTTTATTTGTGGGACATATATCTACCTCCAATTCATATGGGTAAAGATTTATATATTATGCGATAGAAACGATTGGAATAGGAAGTGGACCCAATTCATCAATATAGCTCTGGAACGAGGAGTGAACTCAGTTCAGTAAAAGACTTTGTCCACTATGATGGTCTTGAAAATGAGCCTTGACTAATATGGAATGATTTTATATGCTTATTTTTATGCCACAAATTCCATATCTTATGTTATTCTCTATGAGGATATACTATTTGGTAAACATATATGATTTATCAAATGACATGATGTTAAGATTTTGATACGCAACATTAAATTTTCAAATGTTATGTTTTTTTCTTATGTATTATGATTGTGATATGATTAATATCTCCCTTTTTTACACTTATTGAGCATAAAACCTCACCCTTTATTATATTTTTATTCTTTAGGACATGAGTAATGGTATTAATTAATATGTGTCAAAAAGGGTTCTTGATATAAAGGAATAAACAAGAGATGATTTAGATGGTTTATGAACCACTTGTTTATGTTTCATAATTTCTAAAGACATAAACCTATACAGTCCTTGAGTAGTTATGTAATGTTTTGTAATGAATATTCATCTATTTAGATGTAATATATATGTATTTAAAGTTTGGTCCCTTATAGTTGGTATTAGAGAAAATGTTTAGTTAACCTTTGGAAACTAGGATGAGAAAAACATAGTAAGCACCCTAAGGTTATGTTTATGTATAGGATAAAATCCTAGAGTTTTGATGAAAATCAAAAATAACCTAGGATAAAACTTTTGGTATCTGGAATTGAAATTTTATAAGTAATTTACCTTGATTCTGTGGTTTTCCCATTATGATTAGTGTCGTTCACACTATGATTTTTGGATTTAGTCATTGGTTGGATCCCTAATGAACCATGTTAATGCTGAATGTGATGGAAAATGAAATGATTTTCCTCCTGAATAACTGAATTTTATGGGAGATGGAATAAAAAACCTTTTTTCTATGCTCACACAACTTTATCAAGATATAAATGATTTAGGTCTTCCAAATGAGCAAGGTAGGGAACAACATTTTGTCAAGTCCTTCATGAGATAGTGTATACCTTCTTTCTGTGGGTCCTCTGATCCACTAGTGGCAGAAAAAATGGATCAGCACAACTAAAAAGATATTTTCATTTCTCCAATAGTCCGAACATGAGAAGTTAATCTTTGTATTATATCATTTGGAAGGTGAAGTAGATAGATGGTGGAATCTCATCCAGAATATGAGGCAACAAGATGAAATTTAATTAATGTAATGGGATGAGTTTAAGGGGATATTTCTGATTAATTACTTCCCTTGTATTATACGTACAAAGATGGAGAATTATTTTTTTGAGATAAAGAAAAAGGATGGTGAATCCATCAGTACATATGAGGTGAATTTTATAAGTCCTGCAAGGTATGCCTCTTGTTTAATTATCAGTCAGAAAAGTAAAATTGATCGATTATTTGGTGGTTCTAAAACCAATTATCCAAAGGTAATTGTCCATAAGGGATTTCAATATCTATGAGTAAATAATTAAATGTTCTCTCAAGATTTATATGTATAATGGAGTTACCCATCAAAATTATGGGTTTGATAGGAAGAGAAAAATGGGGTTCAATGGAAAATCTAAAAAACATAGTGTAAAGAAGATGAGATTTCTATTATAATCAAAGTGTGTAAAAAAAATAGAGGAAACTATATTAAGGGGACTAGTAAATATTTTATTTGTGTGAAAGAAGTTTATTAGGATATTTAATGTCAAATTGATGGGAAAAAATTAACTAATGATGTGAATAGATAAAAGGATACATAGAATGCACCTCCCAAACATTAATGTTACAAGTGAAAAGAAATGGGGAATTATGATAACCAATTCCCTAATGGGAGGGTTATTGGTGATGATCAACGTTGTCAACCTCTTAAGGCCAAAGAAAAAGGAAAATCATATGCCATCAGTATTGGTGATGTGGAGTATGATAACGACGTGTGGAAAGGTAAAATTACCATACACTCTAAAGTAGAAAATGTTTTAATTAATTATGGATCCACCCACTCTTTTATTTCAATTGAATTTTATAAGGATATTTCTAAGGCCATATTACCTCAACAATTAGATATTTATTTAGCTATGAAAACTCCTAATGGCACAAAGGTTGTATCAACAGTTAATAATTCTTCTCTGGTTGATGTTTGTGGGAAAGTACTTCTTGAAAATATTATTATTCTTCCTTTATTTAAATTTGATGTGATTCTTGGCATGGATTGTATTTATCTATATTAATACAATATCAATTTCTCAGGATGGGAAGTCACATTTCATATTCCGAATGAATCCATGATAGTCTATTTATTTAAGGATTAATATGATTTTCATGTGGAAATTACATCCATCTTATGGGTCTTAATTACTATAAATAAAGGTTATCTATCTCATATGGTTGGATAGAAACTCAATATTAAGGATACACCTATTGTAATGGAGTTTTTTTATGTATTTTTTGAAGAATTTCTAGGTCTTTCACTGAATCGTGAAGTTGATTTTTCAATATAACTCATAATGAGTGTTATGCCTATTTCAAAGAATCCTTATAGAATGGACCCAATTGAGTTTCAAGAACTGAATAAGAAACTAAAAGATAATCTTGACTAGGGATTCATACACCCTAGAGTGTCACCCTAGAAAAGGGGGGATAGTGAGTGGCGTGAGAGGGAGATGATGGAAGCAGCGGGTTAGGGGCGGAGGGTCTACGAGGGAGGCGGTCGAGGGGAGACGGGAATGGTGGCTGTGATTAGGGAGAGGCCGGAGAGCATTGGGATGAGCGGGGTAGGGAGATGGCGGCTGGGATTTGAGGCATGGAGATATGTGGAGGGGATAGGCGATGGGAATGGGAGAGGATGGGTGAAGGGCGGTGGCTCCAGGAATAGGGGGATCAGGTTGGGTATTAGAGAGAGATTGATATATGAGGGGTATAGAGAGAGGTAGTGGGGTGGGGTGTCGTGGAGGGATAGGGGAGAAGTGGAGCATGGGATTAGAGAGAGGGGAGGAATGGGTCAAAGGGGAAGGGTGATTGGTGAGAGAAAAAGGGGAAATGGGTGGTGCGTGGATAGGGGAGGTTAGGGAAAAGAGGAGAGGGGTAGGTTAGATATGGCGGAAATAAATAAATAAAATGATAAAATAAAAAAGTTAGATCTAAATTTTAAAATTCAAAATTTAAAATAATCTATTAATTTAAAATTTAAATAATAATAATAAAAATAATATTTAAATATTAATTCACTTGTAATTAAATATAATACTACTATTAAATATAATAAAAACTAATAACAAATACTATTTTATTAATACAACAAAATAATGAAATAAAAAAAATACAAATAAAGAATTAAAATATACATACTAATAAAAATTAATCAAATAAAATAAACTAACATTAGTGAGACTAATAATATTAATATAATTGTAAATATAATATATAAAATTAATATAAATAATAAAAATACTAAATTACTAATATAAGTATATAAATTAACTAAAAATTATCAAAATATCTAAACTACTACAAAACTACAAAAATAAACTAAAAATATAAAAATGGTTAAACTATCTAATTAAAAATAAGTAAGAAAATCATAAAAATACATGTAAAATCCATGTACATCAAATCCCCCACACTTAAAATTTTTCACTCCTGGGCATAACAATCAGAAAGAAAACACAAGTGAACCCGTAGAGAAATCAAAACATCAAAATTAAAAGTTCAAAGTTTTTCAATCTCTTTTACCCATAAAATATCATGATTCATTTAAAACTCCAATTTTTGAAAACCATTTTTCTTTCACTTGCATTATTTCCAAAAACAAGTATGTTCACTCATGTATCATGTGACCTACCTCGTCATCACTCTCATCTCTCAAAATATTTGATCTAAGTCATGCTCAATTCTCATACACATGCATGATTACCATAGGCTTTCCAGGAATTTCACATCTCTACTAGAGGAAATAAAAACAATGCATCAATCTCAAGGACTTTACATGAGGTTCAAATGTCTCTGAGGTTGCGGGATGGTGGGTCATAAAAATATTTGTGACAGTTTTTTGGCAAAAATGAGGGTTGAATATTGAAATAAATGCATGATAAATGTCAATCCAAATGTCTCCCTCAAACACACGCTCAAAATCCCCCACACTTAAACTTTTTCACTCCTAGTCAAAACAATCAAAAAGAAAACACAAGTGAACCCGTAGAGAAATTAAAACATCAAAATTACAAGTTCAAAGTTTTTCAATATCTTTTAACCATAAAATATCATGATTCATTTAAAACTCCAATTTTTTTAAACCATTTTTCTTTCACTCGTATTCTTTCCAAAACAAGTATGTGCACTCATGTATCAAGTGACCTACCTCATCATCACTATCATATACCAGAATATTTGATCAAATTCACGCTAAATTCTAATATACATGTATGTTTACCATAGGCTTTCCATGAATTTCACATCTCTACTAGTGAAAATCAAAATAATGCACCAATCTCAAGGACTTTACATGAGGTTCAAATGTCTCTGAGGTTGCGGGATGGTGGGTCATAAAAAAATTTCTGACAGTTTTTTTGGAAAAAAGGAGGGTTGAATCTTGAAATAAATACCTGATAAATGTCGATCCAAATGTCTCCCTCAAACTCATGCTCCCCCCCCCCCCCACTTAAAACACTTCCTATCCCCAAGCATGTGATAATCCGATGTTTCGCTCGTTTTTTTAAGAAACATCTCACTCAAATAATATGGTCAGGAAAAATAGTTGAGTGTCAACTGTAAAACTCCATGAAATAAATGTCAGAAAATAATCCCAAAGAATGGTACAAAATTAGTGTATACGCTGTAACATTTCAATGAAAGTAGGTCATATAGAAAAATTCCTTGCTCCTGGTGTAATGAATCATCACTATTATAGGTATCCCCAAAGTCAAGGGTTACCGCGTAATGACAACTAATGTACTCATTGTTGGAACCTACAATATTCTATATTCCTATATCAAAATACATGTAATGAATGTGGATACTTTGAAATATAACTCATATGATCAGGATGAGAGAATTTCAATCCATGTGCATCAAATGACTCAGTTCCCCTCAAAGAACCCTCTCCATGAGTAAATCTCCCCCCACACTTAGATAGAAAATTATCATACAGAAATTCAAGAAATGGGTAGGGAAGGGTATCGGTTATGGGATTATCCTAAAAGGTATTCTTCATGGATTATAAGGGCTACACAATGGAGAAAATATATGGGTGTCTCAGTGGGTCAATGGGGATAACATATCAAACATATGCCTCAATCATTTTAGTGAAACTTTCAAAATTCTTATCGCTTTGATGGAAAAACATGGAAAGTTCTATAATATATAACATGGTTGAGATTACCTCAAGAAAAGTATAAATAAGAGATGATTTAAAATGGATCAAAGTACTCACGGGTATGGAAATATAATGTTGGATAGAACGGATGAGTATGAGTGCAAATAAGTGTCTAAAAAATATACAAGTTTTTGAAAAACATTTTTGAAGCATGAAATAATATCATCAATCATCTAAGTCATGAGATAAAGGATCAAAGAATTCCAAACAAGAATCAGGTGCTCAAACTACCTAGGGACACAAGTGGTATGTTCCCGACTGTGTTGCCACAAAAATACAGAAGCTTTTATGTGGGTTCATAAATGATAGGAATGTTAGTTTTTTATGGTGTGTTTGGAAGCATAACATATGGAAAAAGTAAATCACTTCTCTATGTAAGTGAAGATTAACGTGAAGAGACTATTTGTATTCGATGAAGCTTCAGAAATGGTATACCTGTAAAACATACACATTGACAACACATACTCGCATCATATCAAATAAGTCACACCATAATCAAAATAATGTGGATGCTAAAAATATTTATGATGAATTTAAATCAACTACTGTGCCGGGAGAAAACATATTGTGGTAAATGCATGCCATTTTACTTAAAATAAAACTAAATGAAATGAAATTAAATGCAGTGAAAAGAAAATAAAAAAATGATGGGTTTCCACCCATTGAGCACTAAGTTTATTTCATCTTCAGCCTGACATTGTTGAAACTCCACCATGATCGAACAGAAATGTAAACCATGTATCTCATTCATTTTCGGTGGAATTGTGGAATTCATTCGTTGAAGATGAGTTTATCCTACAAGCTGTACAAAATCTCAACGGAATCTTGTTAGAAAAATGAATGTGTGGAATGAAATGAAAATAGTCCAACTCACAATGGAATGAATATACATATCCTAAAGAAAGACTCATCTAGTAATTTAATTTTGGGAAAAATCTCTCAACGAAAAGATTAAGAAGATTACCTCTTTGAATGTGCACATCTGAAAAAATGACTTTACCAGACTCCTTTAGTGGTTTTCTTATATCCATCACATCCTTGAATGTAGTATTTAGGTTGATGATGTGTCCCAATTCATTTTTACTAATAACCACTAGCATAGGGAAATCCACGAGTTTACAACTCAAATCATGCTTGAGGCATGAAGCTAGTAGGGTGAGCTCAATTGGAATAGACGACTCCGTTGTGTCAAGAATGACATAATTTTCTAAATTTTCATCTATAATGATCTCATCATATTTCTCTGTTGGCACATGTGTCACCACGAAATCAGGATCCCCCAGGAAATCCCAATCTTCCATTATTTCTAGAAAATTATGAGTGTTCTCTATCACCATTGCCGACTGATTCTATGACTCCAAAAATGTTTCAAAAGTATTCATTTTAGAAAAAGTTTTGGACTCACAAATATTTTTAGAAAGAGGTGATTCGATTTCATTTTAAGTGATGTCCTCTTGAATGTGGTAATACATTCTCTCTTGGTTCAATCCTGAATCTATCATTATAAAGAATGGTCCTAGTTCAATTTCCTCTTCATCATCAAAATGTGCAATTTGATAGACATTGAATGAGTCATTTTTCACTTTGGGATGTCTAGGTTGTGGACTCATAGAATAAGGACATGAAATCACATTTTCAGAGGGACCATTATATTCAATTGGGTGTAAGACTAAGCTCTCATATTCTTGAAATGTGATTAGATTGGAAGAATTAAATTCTAATGGAGAGGAGTCATCACTTGGATGAAAAGAAGGCGGATCGATCTCATTTTTAGAATTGGTACATGAATGTTGTTAAAATGGAACCTCTATTTCACTCTCCATAAAATAATTGTTTTGAATTATATCATCAAGTGGCAATGAGGCAGCTGGTTTGGAAATATGATTCAGTTGATTTAATAAATTCTTTAATTGGTGTTCTAGATCTTGTTTTGAGGAAAGTAACTTTTCAATTCATTCATCTTGAAGTTAAAACCTCCAATTTGTCTCAGTGATAGCACAATGCAACATGTGCTCAATTATTGAATCATTTATTCGACATTAATTATCAAGTTCAAAATTTTCAGGAATTATTTGATTTTAAAAATTATTAACAGATGTATAACGACTTGTTTCATATCATGGAGAAACATTATCATATTAATCATATCATTTCCTTGAATAAATATCATTGAAATAAATAGGATTACCTAGATGGCTCATGTTCGGTGAATTGTTATACAACATACCCTGAGTTGGGGCCGCGTCGGGTGGGTACTGGTTGTAATTTTGTGGTGCATCCCACATCATTCTGAGATTCTAGGTGTCTTGAAAATTCCTACAATGAAAAATTACAAGAGTAGTAAACTAATTTTTTATTGGTTTTTTGACCTAAATCACTCTTTTAAAGGTATCTCTAATGCTATTATTGTCCCCAGAAACGGTGCCAAAAATTTGGCACGTGCGTCGCAACGCATGAAAATTTGCAATATTTATTATCCTACCAACTACAGTAGAAGTGGCGAGTAGGGTCGAAACACAGAGAGAATGTGAGTAGACACGAGAAATGTCATCTTAGAGGAATGTTCAAGAAGATGGGTTTTAATTGTGTGATTAACAACTAAGTTCTAAAAACTAAATGACTATTTTAAAAATGACTATTTAAATTGACTAAAACTGTCTATGTGAATTAAGATATGAAAGAAACTGGTGGGGATGGAAGTTTATTAGTTGTGACGTCCGTTCAATTGAATGCAATTTCAATTATTTAATTCACACATTTGAATGTTTATTTATTCAATTATCATCGATTCCAAATTTAATCAAAATATTATCTAGTCTCATTCTATGGTGTTAGAAAGTATTCTAATATTTACATAAATTATCCGTCATTTCATTCTCTATCCTGACGAATAATTCATGCGTCATTATAGCACTGGATCACTTGGTGAAATACGATGACCCGTTTCTCACAAAGTCAAAGTAACTACCTACGTCGGGTTCTCTCACATGAGATCACTTATTAAGCATCACACACACAAGTTTGAAGAAGCGCACACACAAAATATTAATTTTTCAATTAATATATTTATTTATAAATAATTTTCTCATGCGCTTGATTGAATTCCGAATAAATAAATTCTATTATGAACTCTCATTCGTGATTACTTGTTAGGTATCACACGAACGAGCACCAAAGCATGTGTGCATAGCCCAAATGAAAATTAATTTAAATGCAGATACAATTAAGTAAATAAACATCCAATAGAAATTAATTCAGAATGCAATCGAATATAGGAATAAATTAAATACATGGATTCACCGTTACATTTATCACAACTCCAACACAAATGAAATTATCCAACCATAGCGATGACACGACACAAAATATAATAAATAGAAGATATCACCATGCTCGTGTCATTGTTGTGGTCACCATGAGATGTCGTCAATGATCGCAAAATAGTAATCATCACTCCGCTCTAGGAAGTCGTTGACGCCACAGCCGAATCAAACCACTGTGCCGCTGAAAATATGATCCAATCTACGATCGTTCTTGACGTACGACATCAATCTCCGAAATATCAAGCAAACCGCCATGCACGTTGATGATGTGTCTGAACCACCACTTTGTATAGTCGCTTCTCGATGCCTATTGCACGCTGAAGTGGCCGAGAAGGGAAGGGGGAAGAGAAGTGGGGCGTGAGAAGGCTGGGGAGATGGGATTAAGGGGGTTGCAGCGGGTCCATGAGTGTGGGATAGAAAAGGGGGGCTGGTGAGTGGCGTGAGAGGGAGAGGATGGAAGCGGTGTGTTAGGGGGGAGGAGGGTCTATAGGGGAGTCGGACGAGGGGAGAGGGGAATGGTGGCTGGGATTGGGGAGAGGTCGGAGGGGTCTAGGTGTGTGGGATAGAAAGGGGGTCCGGTGAGTGGCATGGGAGGGAGAGGATGGAAGCGGCAGGTTAGGGGGCGAAGGGTCTACAGGGGAGGCGGCCGAGGGGAGAGGGAAATGGTGGCTGGGATTGGGGAGAGGTCGGTGAGTGTGGGGGTGAGTGGGGTAGGGATTTGAGGCATGGAGATAGATGGAGGGGAGAGGCACTGGGAATGTGAGAGGAGGGGTGAAGGGTGGTGGGTCCCGGAATAGAGGGATTAGGTTGGGGATTGGAGAGAGATGGATATATGAGGGTGATTGGAGAGAGGTAGTGGGGTGGGGTGGCGTGGAGGGATAGGGGGAGAACTGGAGCGTGGGATTAGAGATAGGGGAGGAATGGGTCAAAGGGGAAGGGTGATTGGTGAGAGAAAAAGGTGAAATGGGTGGTGCGTGCATAGGGAGAGGTTAGGGAAACGAAGAGAGGGGTAGGTTAGATAGGGGAGAAATAAATAAATAAAAATGAAAAAATAAAAAAGTTAAATCTAAATTTTAAAATTCAAAATTTAAAATAATCTATTAATATAAAAGTTAAATGATAATAATAATAATAATAATAATAATAATAATAATAATAATATTTAAATATGAATGCACATGTAATTAAATATAATACTACTATTAAATATTAATAAACTAATAACAAATACTATTTTATTAAAACAATAAAATAATGAAATAAAATAAATTACAAATAGAGAATTAAAATATACATACTAATAAAAATTAATCAAATATAATAAACTAACATTAGTGAAACTAATAATATTAATATAATCTTAAATATAATATATAAAATTAATATAACTTATAAAAATACTGAATTACTAATATAAGTATATAAATTAACTAAAAATTATCAAAATATCTAAACTACTACAAAACTACAAAAATAAACTAAACATATAAAAATGGTTAAACTTATTTTTTAAAACTAAGTTATAAAACCATAAAAATACATGTAAAATCCATGTACATCAGGCCCTAATTGAGTTTGAAGAATTGAATAAGAAACTACAAGTGAGTCTTGTCAATGGATTCATACACCCTAGTGTGTCACCTTAGGGTACACCTATTCTGTTAAGAAAAAATATGGATCAATGAGACTCTACATTGATTGTTGAGAACATAACAGGATCACTATCAAGAAAAAATATCATCATCCCCATATTGATGACAAATTTCATCAACTACATGGAGATCAATAGTTTTCCAAAATTTAACTTCAGTATGGATATCCTCAATTAAGTGTTAATAAGGAGGATATATCCAAGATGACATTCGGAATATTGTATGGACACTATGAATATATAGTTGTGCCTTTTGGTCTTGAAAATTCACCCTATATCTTCATAGATTTAATTAATAGTGTCTTTAGAGAATATATTGATCATTTGGTGGTAATCTTTATTGACGATATTCGTTTGTATTCAAAGACAAAGTAAGAACTTGAATATCACTTGAGGATTGTACTAAAGGCCTTGATAAATGAGATGTTTTATGAAAAAATTACCAAGTGTTAATTTTGGATTTAGAAATTTTCATTTTTTTCTCACATAATCTCAAGAGAGGGGATATCTATGGATCCAGCAAAGGCAAAAATTATTGAATATTTTCCAAGACCAAGAATGGTGACTAAGATCCAAAGTTTTCTTAGTTTGGATGGATATTATCAACATTTTTTAAACGGTTTATCTTGATTATCTAATCCAATCACCATGTTGGCTATGAAAGGAGTTGTTTTCATATGGATGGAAGAATGTGAAGATAATTTCAAGGATCTAAAAATAAGGTTAGTCAATGAACCTATTCTCTCACTACCCTATAGTGGAGAAAGGATTGTTCTCTAAAATGATTCATCTATAAAGGATTTGTGATGTGTTATCATTAAAAATGACACAGTGATAGACTATGCCTCACAACAAATGAAAATCCATGACTAAAATTACCCAAATCATGATTTAGAGTTGACTATGGTAATATTTTCATTAATGATATGAAGGAATTATCATTATGGGGAATGGTGTGATATATATACTAATCATAAATGTTTAAGTATATTTTCACTCAAAAGGAGATGAATATGCAACAAAAGAGATGGTTGGAGTAGATTAAAGATTACAACTGCTCAATACATTACCACCTTGGGAAAGAGAACAAGGTGGAAGATGATTTGAGTCGAAAGGAATGTATTGGCCTATCCATGATGAGGATCACAAAAGAACTAATATTTATGGATTTTCAATGGATAGATATGGAAACTATAAAGGAAGTGGAGAAATCCTATCTTTTTGATGTAAATTTTCATCCATATATACAAGTGAAGATTAAGGAGGTGTATAAAAAAGATGTAGAATTACAAAAGAAGGTGAGAAATGTTCTTGAGTTCAACTTTGATTATGATGGAATCATAAGGTTCAGGAATCATGTTTTTATTTATCCCATACCATAATTAAAGAATGAGCTATTGGATGAGGCTCACAGTTCATCATTCTATATTCATCATGGAAGCATAGAGATGTACAATGACTTGAAGGAGTATTTCTGATGAGATGGCATGAATAGAGATATTGTATAATATATTTATCAGTTCTTTGTTTGTCAGCAAGTTAATGGTGAGAGATATAAGTCTAAGGGGATGTTACAAACATTACCCAAACCAGCATGGAAATGGGGAAACATCACCATGGATTTTTTTTGTCAGACTTCCCAAAACATATAAAGCTCATAATGCTATATGGGTTATATTTGATCTCCTTACGAAGTTGGCACACTTCATTTATATTATAAAATACTTCTCTCTTGATCATATTACAATAATATATATTAAGGAAATGGTAAGATTTCATGGAGTACCACAATCCATTATATTGGATCGGGATCCGAGGTTTACCTTGAAGTTTTAGAGAAGTCTTCAGAAGGCTCTAGATACAGAGTTATGTTTCAGCACTGCTTATCATCCACAGATATATGGTATGTCTATGAGGAAAATTAAAACTCTAGAAGACGATTTGAGAGAATGCTCTATGGATTTCAAAGGTGGTTGTCATTAACACCCACCTTTGGTTGAATTTTCTTACAACAATATCTTTCACTCCATTATTCAGATGGATCCTTATGAAACCCTATATGGTAAGAAGTGAAAAACTCCAACATATTGGAATTAAGTCGGGGAAAGAAATCTATTTGGACCTGAACTTATTGAGGAAATGACAGAGAAGGTTAAATCTATTTAACAACACATAAGAGGATCTCAGAGTCAACAAAATGTCATGATGACAATCGAAAAAAAAAGATGTGGAATTTGAAGTGGGTTACAAGATATTTCTATGAATATCTCCCTAGAATAGAGTGATGATATTTGGAAAGAAGGTAAAGTTGATCCCTAGGCATATTGGTCCTTTTTAAATTATTGACCGTGTTGGGAAGGTAGATTATAGATTGGAACTTCCACCGAATCTATCCTAAGTCCATGATGTGTTCCATGTATCTCTCATGAGAAAGTGCATACCTAATCCTTCACATGTACTATACTTAGAATTCATACCATTGGAGAAAGATATTTCTTATGAAGAAAATCCGAAAGGGATTTTGGATCATAGTAAAAAATTTCTACGAAACAATACCACTCACTTAGTTAACGTTTTATGATGGAACCACCAATTTGAGGAAGCTACATGGGAACTTAAGGATGTGATGAGATAGATGTATCCTCATCTATTCAAGTGATGAATTTTGAGGGTTAAATTCATTTTAGGGGGGGTAGACTGTTGCACCCGAATTGTTTTATGAAATATTTATCTTTAATTAATTTTAATTCTTCATTAGCTTGTATTGCACACAGTCGTGAATTTAAAAGAAACTGTAAGATGCTATTAGTATAAAATGACCTTTATAACCTAGTTATTAAATTGGTAGGAATAAATATGAAAAACTAACTTATGAAAAAAACTAATGAATTCATTGGTTACCAATTATTCAGAAACGAAAATATAATCCAACTAAATATAAAGGAAATGTTTTTATTTTTATGCTCCCAAAGACATTTTGTCTTAATAAATTAAATTAATTACAATTAGTTAATGATATTAATGAAATATATATGTTATATATTAAGTAATGTATTTTTTAAATTCATCAAATATATTTTATAGTAATAAGATATGAACAAGACTAATTTTACATAAAAAATCTATATTTTTTTAAAGGCAACTTTACTAACTTTTAATGGAGAACCTATTTTAAATAATTTTTTTACTTATATATATTCTATTTAACAAGATAAACTTTTTATTTAAAATATTAATATTAAAATTTACTTTTGTTTAATTTTTGGTATTTTTCTGATAAGTTTTATGTTTTGATGAATTGTAATAAATATTGTATTTTTATTGAAAATAACTTTTTTATCTGAATATTTTATAGTGTTAAAATATATTTTTAATTGGTTTTAAAGTATAATTAGATTTAATTTTTATAATTTAATTAAATTTAGGTCATTGTAATCAATTTCACATCGAAGTTTGATATAAAATCATTTCAATCTTTTGAATATTTTAACTTTCAAAACTCCTTTTCTCTTTCTGTCAACGAGATTAATTTTAAATTGACTACTGTAACTTATGTGTTTTAATTTTGAAAAATAGATTCCATATTTGAAATTATGGGGGTAAAAACTATGTAAATATATTTATTTTATTTTTGGGCATTATGAATAGAAACTTTAGTAATTTTTAATTAATACGGTAAAAGGTAAATATGTTAATTAAGGTTAAAAATATTATTATAAATAGTATAAAATTACCCTAAAACTTTTCCTAAAAATTTTCCTAATTTCATTTTATGAGTTTTTTTTGACCAAAATTATCTTTGGGCTGAAATTATATCATTTTTTAAGCCACTTGGATGAGAGTATGAAATTGATTATATTTTATTTAAGTAAAATTTAAAGATTCCATACTCATATTTTTAATAAAAACATCATTTTTAATATAATGTTATACAAGAGATAAATTTTAATATAAATATTAATTTGGAAGATAAAATGGTTTTATTTATCATGGTAATTTAATTTTAATTTTTACTAAAAATATAATTACCTTAAAGGCTTATACAATAATGATGTTATAATTATTTTATTAATGGAAATATCAAATAAATGTTAATAAAAATATTACAATAAATTTCATTTGAGATAATTAATAGGATAAAATAATTATATAAATGACCTTGACCTATTAGTGATATAATAAAATATTTTTTTCAAATTTAACTTGTTATCTTGAAATTTTAAAAAATCCAACAAATTAATAGTTTCAAAATTGAAACCATTGATATTTTATCAAAATAATGTTCTAATAAATTATTTAAAAATCATAAAACATTTTAAAATATAACAAATAATTTTAAAATGGTCAAAAATATTCTAAATTATTCATTTATGGTCTAATTGACATCAAATAAGTAAAATTTAAAATATTTAAAAATTTAAAAATTTTCTACCTTACTAATATTAAAATATGCTAACTAACGGTTAATCAAAATGATAAGGTTTAAAAAAATTATAAAAAATATATTGGTTGATGATATTAAAAAATTATCTCATCTTATCTTCTAATAAATTTTCTTTTTTAGGTATTTTGACTTATGTTGAATTTATTATAAATTATTTTTTTTAGAAATTTCAATTGTGCCTCTCACCTCAATTATAAAAGGGAACCTCCTTCCTCACTTATTCACATCACATTGAGCTTTCAAGATCAACCATACCCTACCCATTTACCTTTTAAACTTCTCTAGTCACATTCTATATGTTCTGGTCTTCTCAAAATACAAACTCTAGTGTCCTTAAGAGGAGATCTGGAGGGAGCTCACCGAAGAAGAGGTAATCTCCTTTACCGAATCTTTCAATAGTATTTCTTCTTGTACTTCCTATTAATGTGTTGTTTACATTATAAAGTAATAAATATAGTATAAAATATATTATTATATGTTATTATTATTATGGAACAACCTTATTCCCCATTTTACCCATCCTATAAAAAATAAAATCACCAAGCGTGCATACGTACGACCTACCATATCCACATCGTAGTGTAATCTGTTTTTAATCACCACAATACTTGGATGGGTATAATGATGGATATAATAAACATATATTATTATTATAACATGATATTGATTCTGAAAAATTATGTACACCATACACTTCCATACCATTTCACCATTGAGGGAATGATACCTTCACTTTTACAAGCTTATGACCTACCATCTCCACGATGTGATGCGATTCATTCTCCGGGATCAACATTAAAGAATGATTGTATAAATGTATATAATGAGTAAATATGATATATTATACCTTAATATTATCCTTTAAATTATATTACTATAACATATGATTAATAAATGAGACTTGTACAACAAAACATGCTTAAAAAATGAAGTAGTTGGCACTTGTAAGAAGAGTAATATTATTAACAAAAAATCAATAATATGATGATATATTACATTATAAATATTAATATGGTTCTAGAATAAGATAATAACATTATTTAAATCCATTATACCAAAGTTTTTAATACTTATGAAGGAAATCATACCTAAGGTAAGGGTTAATTTCATAATCTTATTTTTATCCTAGATTATTTATACGTAAGTATTTATTAGGGAATATATATCATCTATTTCCATATTTCATAAAAATGTATTCGAAAATATTCCAACTATTCTTATAAAAAAAATTAAATTAATTTTTACCCATGTTTTAATTTTTACTAAATGGTTTTAATGGAATGTTTTTTTTCATTTTCCTAATGAGGTAATTTGTGACTTTTCCAGCAAAAGTACGAGAATAATTTTTCTTTTGAAATTATATGAAATGAACAGATTTTTGTACTTTCATGATTTATTAATGCCTTTAGACTTCCTATATAATATCTAAATGTTTTTTTATTGAAAATTTTTTCTTTTAATATTGTGTGGAATTTTAATAATAGAAAAAAAAATTACAAAGAAGAAAGGATATTTTCCTCAAGAATTATTTTCATGTGATATTTCAAAATAATTTTCCATCTTAGATAACATTATTTGATGTTAATTATATTTTACTATGATATTATCCAATTATATCATTATAATTCTATATATTAATGGTTTATGTTTATGATGGATTGATTTTTATTAATTATGTTTATTTTCCATGATTTATGTTATGATGAAATGTT
Source organism: Viscum album (assembly GCA_963277665.1). Lineage (NCBI taxonomy): Eukaryota > Viridiplantae > Streptophyta > Magnoliopsida > Santalales > Viscaceae > Viscum > Viscum album. The sequence goes on along the minus strand of OY728162.1, from coordinate 1,357,246,113 downwards.
TATGAAACCCATTTATTTATATAGATTTTGATATGATGAATGATTTATGTTATTGTGGAACACATATGTATGGTTTTAATTATGTTATGGATGGGACATATATCTACCTCCAATTCATATGGGTAAATATTTATATCTTATGAGATAGACAAGATTAGAATAGTAAGTGAACCCAGTTCTATAATACAGGGCTGGAACGAGGAGTGAACTCGGTTCAGTAAAGGGCTTTGTCCACTATGATGGTCTTAGAAATAAGACTAGACTAATATGGAATGATTTTATATACTTATTTTTATGCCAAAAATTCCATATCTTATGTTATGATCTCTAGGAATATGTTCTTTGATGAACTTCTATGATTTATCCCATGACATGATATCAAGATCTTTGATATAGATGATTAAATTTTCAAGTGTTATGTTTAGGTTCTTATGTATTATGATTATGATATGATTAATATCTCCCTTATTTACCCTTACTAAGAATATGAACTCACACTTTCTTATGATTCTATTCCCCAGGATATGACAAAGGGTATTAAATAAGATGTGTCCAAAAGGGTTCTAGATATTAAGTAATAAACAAGAGATGATGTATATGTTTTATGAAACACTTGTTTATATTTCCTAGATTCTAAAGAAACTAAACCTATATGGTCCTAGTATAGTTTTTTTATATTATATAATGATTATTCTTCTATTTAGATGTAATATTTATGTATGTAAAGTATGGTCTGTTATAGTTGTTATTAGAGAAAAGGTTTAGTTAACCTTTTGAAACTAGGACGAGAAAACCATAGTAAGAACCATAAGGATATGTCTAAGTATAAGATAAAATTCTAGAGTTTTGATGAAAATCATAAAAAAACAAGGATAAAACTTATGGTATCTTGAATTGAAATTTTATAAATAATTTACTTTGATTATGTGGTTTTCTCATTAAGATTAGTGTCGTTCACACTATGATTTTAGGTTTTAGTCAATGGATAGAACCTGAAGGAACCATTTTAATGTTGAATGTGATGGAAAATGAAATGATTTTCCTCCTAAGAAACTAAATGTTATGGGAGATGGAATAAAAAACCTTGTTACTATTCCCACTCAAATTTCTCAAGCTATAAATGATACAGGTCTTCCAAACGAGAAAAAGAGGGAACAACATTCTATCGAGTCCTTCATGAGGTAGTGTCTAGCTTCTTTCTATGGTCTTATGATCCAATAGTGGATGAACAATGGATCTATACAACTAAAAAGATATTTTAGTTCTTAAATATTTTGAATATGAGAAATTAATCTTGGAAGTCTATCATTTGGAAGGTGAAGCGGATCAATGGGGGAATCTCATCAAGAATAAGAGGAAACAATATGAAATTGAATTAATGCAATGGGATGAGTTTAAGGGGATATTTCTCAAAAATTACTTCACCCATATTCTAAATACAATGATGGAGAATTATTTTCTTGGGATGAAGAAAAATGATGATGAATCCATCAGTATATATGAGGTGAATTGTACAAGTCTTGTGAGGTATGCCTCTCGTTTAATTGTCAGTCTGAAAAGTAAAATTGATTGTTTCTTTGGTGGTTTAAAATCAATTTTCTGAAGGGAATTATACATAAGGGACTTAAATAGCTATGATAAAATCGTTCTATGTGCTCTCAAGGTTGAGATAGATAATTGAGTTATCCATCAGTCATATGGGTTTGATAAGAAGAGAAAAATGGAATTCAAGGGAAAATCTAAAAAACGTAGTGTAAAGAAGACAATATTTCCTTTATAATAAAAGTGTGGAATGAAACATGGAAGAAACTATATTTAGGGGACTAGTAAATATGTTAAGTGTGGGAAAGAAGTACATCAGGATATTGAATGTTGAATTTATGGGGAAAATATAACTAATGATGCGAATCTTGAAAAGGCTACACAGAATGCACCTCTCACATTTTAATGTTACAAGTGAAAGGAAATGGGGAATTATGATAACTAATGCCCTCATACAAGGTTTATTTATGATGATCTATGTCAAAAACATCTTAATTCCAAATACATATGAATATCACATGCCATAACTATCGGTAATGTGGAGTATGATAATTTAGTGTTGAAAGGTACACTTACCATACACTCTAAAATAGAAAATGTTTTAATTAATTATGGATCTACCCACTATTTTATTTATGATGAATTTTATAAGGATATTTATGAGGTCATATTACCTCAACAATTAGATGTTGATTTATCTATGAAAACTTCTAATTTCACAATAGTTATATCAATAGTTTATAATTATTCTCCAGTTGAAGTTTGTGGGAAAGTACTTCCTACAAATCTTATGTTCCTTCCTTTAGTTAAATTTTATGTGATTCTTGGAATGGATTATATTTATCTATATGAATCACATATCCATTTCTGAGTAAGGTAAGTCACATTTTATATTCCGAATGAATCCATGATAGTCTTTCGATGCAAGGATGAATATGAACTTCCAGTGGAAATAAATTCCATATTAAGGGTCTTAATTACTATAAATGAAGGTTATCTATCTCAGATGGTTCAGGATAATCTCAAAATTAAGGATACACCTATTTTAAAGGAGTATGTTGATGTCTTTTTTGAATAATTTAGATGTCTTAGACCAAATCTTTAAATTTATTTTTCAATATAACTCATACTGGGTGTTATGTCTATTTCAAAGACTCCTTATAGAATGACCCTAATTGAGTTTCAGGAACTTAAGAAGAAACTCAAAGAGAATATTGACAAGGTATTAATACACCTTACTGTGTCACCATAGGTTTCACCTATTTTGTTTGTTAAAAAAATAGATGGATCAATGAGACTTTGCATAGATTATCAATAAATTAACAAGATCACTATCAATAAAAAACATCATATGCCCTGTATTGATGACTTATTTGATCAACTATGTGGATCTCAATACTTTTCCAAGATTTATCTTCTTTATGGATATCATCAATTGAGGTAAAGGAAGGAGGATATATATAAGACATAATTTTGTACAATATATAGACAATATGAATTTGTAGTGATGCCTTTTTGCATTACAAATTCACCCTCTATCTTCATATATTTAATGAATAGAGTCTTCAGAGATTATCTGGATAATTTGGTGGTAATATTTATAGAAAATATTAATTTATATTTAAAGATAAAGTAAGAACTTGAATATCACCTGAGGATTATACTAAAGACCTTGATAAAAGAGAAGCTTTATGAAAAATTTAACAACTGTGAATTTTGGCTTTAGAAAGATATATTTTTGGGTCACATAATCTCAAGAGAGGAGATATTTATGGATCCAGCAAATATAAAAGTTATTGAATGTTGTCCAAGACTAATAATGGTGATTGAATCTAAATATTTCTTGGTTTGGATGGATATTTTTTATTTTTTATAAAAGATTTATCTTGGTTATCTAATACAATCACCAAGTTAACTTTGAAAGGAGTTATGTTCATACAGATGGAAGAATTTAAAGATAATTTCAAGTGTTGAAAAGAAGGTTAGTCAGTGAACCTGTGTTATCACTACCTTGTAGTGAAGAAAGGTTTATGATCTATAATGATTCATCTATGAAGGAGTTGGGATTTGTTATCATTCAAAATGATACAGTGATATACTATGCCTCAGGACAATTGAAAATCCCTGAACAAAATTACACAAATCCTGATTTAGAGTAAACTATGGTAATATTTTCATTAATGATATAGAGGCATTATCATTATGGATAAATGTATGATATATATAATAATTATAAATTTTTAAAGTATATTTTCACTCAAAATGATATAAATATAAAACAAAGGAGATTATTGGAGTTGATTAAAGATTATGACTACTCAACACATTACCACCTCGGGAAAGAGAACAAGGTGGAAGATGCTTTGAGTAGAAAGGAACATGCTAGCCTATCCATGATGAGGATCACAAAATATCTAATATTTATGGATTTGAAAAGGTTGTATATGGAAATTTTAAAGTAATGTAAAATCCTATATTTTTCAAATGAATGTTCAACCATCTATACAAGTGAATATTAAGGAGGTTCAGAAGAAAGATGTAGAGTTACAAAATAAGGTGATAAAGTGTTCCTAGGTTAAACATTGATTGTGATGGAATAATAAGGTTTAGGAACCATGTTTTTATTCCTCCCATACTATAATTAAAGAAGGATTTGTTGTATGAGGATCATAGTTCATCATTCTCAATTCTTCTTAGAAGCACAGAGATGTAAAAGGACCTGAAGGATTATTTCTCGTGGGATGGCATGAAAATATATATTGTAGAATATGTTTATCAGTGCTTGGTTTGTCAGAAAGTTAAGTATGAGAGATATAAGTCTAAGGGAATGTCACAACCATTACCCAAACTGGATTGGAAATGGGGAAAAATCACTATGGACATTTTTTTCGGACTTCCCAAAACATCTAAAGGCCATAATGTTATATGGGTTATATTTGATTTCCTTAGGAAGTTGGAAAACATCATTTATATTATATAATACTTATCTCTTGATTATCTTGAAATAATATATATTAAGGAAATGGTAATATTTCATGGATTACCACTTTCCATTATATCTGATCGGGATCCTAAGTTTACCTAAATGTTTTAGAGAATTCTTCAACAAGCTCTAGATATAGAGTTATGCTTCATCACTGCTTATCATCCCTAGAAATATGGTTAGTCTACATAGAACATTATAACTCTAGAAGACATATTGAGAGATTTATTTATAGATTTCAAATGTGTTAGGAATTAACACCTACCTTTGGTTCAATTTTCTTACAACAATAGCTTTCACTCTAGTATTCATATGAATCCTTTTGAAACCCTCTATGGTAAGAAGTGTATAACTCCATCATAATAGAATGAACTTGGGGAAAGAAATCTATTGGGACCTGAACTTGTGGAGGAAATGGCAGAGAAGGTTAAATCTATTCAACAACATATAACAGGAGCTTAGAGTCGATAAAAAATTCATGCTGACAATCGATCAAAATATATAGAGTTTGAAGTGGGTGAAATGGTATTTCTACAAATATCTCCCTAGAATAGATTGTTGAGATTTGGAAATAAGGGTATGTTAATCCCAAGGAATATCAATACTTTTTTAAATTATTGATCATGTTGGGAAGGTAGCTTATAGATTGGAACTTCCATAAAATATCTCTCAATTCCTTGATGTGTTCCATGTATCTCTCTTGATAAAGTAAATACTTAATCCTCCACATGTACTAAACTCATAATTCATACTGCTGGATCATGATATTTCTTATGAAGAAAAGCTAAAAGAGATTCTAGGTCATAGTGAAAACATTCTACGAACAATACCACTATCTTGGTTATAGTTTTATGGAAGAACCACCAATTTGAGGAAGCCCTATGGGAACATAAGGATGTTATGAGATAGAGGTATCCTCATCTATTTTAGTTATGCATTTTGAGGGTGAAATTCATTTTAAGGGGGTATAATATTGCACCCAAATTTTTTTATAAAATATTTCTATTTAAATAATTTTAATTCTTTAATAGATTGTATTGCACATAACCGTGAGTTTAAACAAAACCATGAGATGCTATTAGTATAAAATGACCATTATAACCTAGCCCTTAATTTGGAAGGAATAAATACAAATAACTAACTTATGAAGATAAATAATGAATTCATTGGTTACCAATTAATCAGAAACAAAAATATAATCCAATTGAATATAAAGGGAATATTTCTATTTTTATACTCCCAAAGTCATATTGTCTTAATAAATTAAATTAATTCCAATTAGTTATTTATATTAATGAAATATAGGATGGAGGCTCAAGGGGACTCGGGGGAGAACCCTAAATCTGGTGAACTAGATGATTTCTCAAATCAAGGCTTGGGGAATTGTGAAATAAATGCTGGTTGTTCGAGATACCTTGTGGCATATATTGGTCATAACGAGATGTTTTCACTTGGAAAAAAAGAGGATGATGTCAATGTTATTCCCCCTATAGATTCAATGGTTTGCGGAATAACTTCATGGATGTTGTGAAGGATATTGTTGGGCCATCCGTCTCTAATTTTGATTCTCCTCCTCTTAGGAAAGTGATAAGGAAGGGAATGATTTCTCATGTTTCAGCTAATCAGGAGGTGGTTGAGGAGCGAACCAACCTATGTCGCTACTCGATTATTGCTCGAGTCATCATTCCCAAAGGTGAGTGATTATGGAAATTTAATGAGTTTACAAGGAGTATTGCGGAGGTATGGGGGTTTGATTAGTAGAGAATGATTTCAATGTAAAGGGGGTACTATCATGTCATCTTCCCCTCAGATGAAATTAAGTAGAGAGCGTGGATCAAAGGAACTATTTCTCTGGACCCTGGTTTTTTGAAAAATCAATAATGGGACTAGAATTTTTACCCCATGAATGTTCGGAATACCCATTCTCAATTATGTATTAGAGTTTGAAAATTAAACTGGTTATACTGGAATCCAAAGATTCTATGGGACATTGTCTGAGTAGTAGGAAACCCCATTTGGATGGATTGACAGGCAGACAACCTGAGGTTCGGGCACTATGCCTGAATTTTGGTTGAAGTTGACATAGAAAACATATTATTTGAGGAGTTAATTCTTACAACTAGGGATGACAGTATGGAGTTAGAAATTTTATACAAAAGGAATCCAAAATTCTACATGAACTTCTTGTTATTTGGATATATCACTTCTGAATATAAAATGGACAAGGAGTACACTCTTTGTAAGGAAAAAGTCCATGATGATGCTAATTGTAGAAGGAGGAAGGTCAAGGAGAAGTCCCCTATGAAACCTCAGGAGATTAGTGTACCTAGTTAGGAGGTGATTCCTGGGAATAATGATCACAACGGGGGACCTGAAACTGGTCATGACTCCAACGCTGGAAAATATGTAATGGAACAGGTCAGATGCTTCTCTCAGGTAGCTCATGAGTCAAGGTTGTTGGTCGCTGAGGGCATGACTACTGGTACTCAATCTGTGGAACTTCCCTCATGCAGTGACACTACTTTGATGGTTACATAAGCTGATAAGTAGGAAGACCACCCCAGCATGCAGTGTCACTGCCCCTCTAGAGAACACATCTAGGCTGATGGGGACTGAGGCTCATGTTGATGATCAAGTTGGTTCACCGGGGACACCTACTCAGGGAAATGGTAGTGGACATGATAAGTACCAACAATTGTATGCATCTGATTCAGGAGGGAATTTCACATAGATTCCCCCTCTAAGGCTACCCGAAGGAAGCCTAATTCAAGCAGTGACCCTTACTATTTTTTTCAGGAACAAATTCTATCCCTTGAGGGCAGATTCTGGTTAGTTGAGGTTGAGGAGCCACAAGCTCTCGATGTAGTGGGAATCAACCCAAGGTCTGATGCTGCTTTATCCAGTATTGGACCAGTGGAGTAGGTTATCCTCACTGATACACATAAGTATACTGATAGCATGTTAGATAAGTTGAATGAGGAGGATCATGCCGGCAAATAATTTGGGCCTAGCACTAGCCTGAAAGAAGTGGGGAACAAAGCAGGAAGAAAGGTAACATCCAGATTTCACTGGAGAAAAAAGGGGGACCTCTAACAAGGGGAAAGGCCCCTAAAAATGAGGATTCTATACTGGAACTATCAAGGTCTAGGAAATTATCATATGGTCAGGGCCCTTAGACATTATATCATGGCCTATAAACATATGCTCATCAGTATTTCTAAACCAAAACTTCTCTTTGATAGCTGGAAAGAATTCAAGTTGGACTCTCTTGGATACAAATTTTTGTCTAGAAACAATCATGAATCTTCTATAGATCACTTGTGGGTTTTAAGGAATGAAACTATTCATATTAGTTCCTGTGTTAGTGGGCCTCAGATCATCCTGATCACTTTCAGCATTTCTGGCCATGAATTATCAATATCGTGTGTGTATGATTACAACTCTTATATCAGGAGAATAGACTTATGGGAGGAGATTATAGAAACTTATAGGATGATGGTTCAAAAATGGGTGATTATTGGTGACATCAACTCTATATTGAGACCTGAGGAAAAAAAGGAAGTAGTTTCAATAGGATTACTGCTTCTGACTTTTTTAAGTGCATTGATAAATGTAATTTGGCTCATGTACCTCTTGATAGAGCTAACTATACATAGTGGAGATACACCTGGAATGGGAAACAGGTAATAAAACTTGATAGATTCTTTTTCCAAATTGATGACCACAGTGCTGCCCATGGGGTTTCTAGATACACACATCCTAAGAACCATTATGATCTCAACCCAATATTTTTTTTATGTCAATACACAACTGATAAGGTTATCTCGTATCCATTTTCAATTTAAAAATGGATGGATGGTGATTATGGGATGTATGGAAATTCTATTAGAGGCCTGCAATCTAGAACCTATTGGGATCCAACTCCAAAAATTGGTTGTGAAACTCAAACACCATAAGTGGATACTCATGGAATAGAGTAGAAAATTATTCTCCAAAATTGATGATGACATCCGGAGCTCTGAGGAGGAGTTAACTTATATTCAAGTTAGTAATGAGCATCAACCTACCATATCTAGAGAGAAAATTATAGCCCCTAATAATCTTGATGACCTCTTAATGATTAATGAAATACTAGTCAAGAATCAGCTGAATGTGAGATGGTTAAAGGATGGGGGAAAATTTCTAAAATCTTCAATAGATTGCATAAGGAGAAGAGGGAACGTGCAGGAAACAAGGTGATCAGCATTGATGGTCACCTGTATACTGATGAAAATGATATTTCCTCATCTGTGGTGGAGTATTTAAAGGGGATATATTATGGTTATGGGAAAACCAATATTCCTAGCATAGTGGACAACATAAACCCCTACATTGATGAGGACTATAATCAGCATCTTACCACCCCCCCCCACCCCATGTAAAGAGGAGATCAGGGTTGCCCTACTATCTCTTAATATAGAGAGTTCCCCTTGTCCATATGGGTTTACCAACAAAATTTTCATGTTCTATTGGGAAATTATGCAGGATGAAATCATTCAAGAAATTATGGATTTCTTCACTCACTCATATATGCCTCATGGAATGAACTTCTGCTTCATTGCTCTCATTCCTAAGAAAGAGAACGCTCTTGACATCAATGATTTCAGGAAAGTTTCAATTTGTAACACAATTCCCAAGCTCATAAATAATATTCTCATGAACAAGATAGGAGGATTGGTCGGTGAAATGATCATCGTGAATCAATTTGGCTTTGTCCCTGGTAGAAGTATTCAAAAGTGTCTCTTCATGGACTCAAAAAGTGTCAACTTAATGAGGAGGAAGACGAAGGAAGGGAACTTTGCCCTTAAAACTGACATTTCAAAGGGTTTATATTCACTTAAATGTTGATTCGGCCTTGATGTTCTTAAAACATATGGCTTCTCTAGTTCATTTATCAATATAATCAGCATGATCTGTGGATCCTCAAGGTTGTCCATTCTTGTAAATAGTTCCACAAGGGGATTATCTTCATGAACCAGGGTTATGAGAAAAGGTGACCCACTATTTGGGGTTCTATTTTCTATTGTAGTGCATTACTTAAGTCGATGCATCAATGATATTTCTCACAGGGGTCTCTACAAACAGATTAAGGCTAGTATGAATAACTATTCCCCATTTCACCTCTTTTATGTTGATGACATTTTATTGCTTGGTCGGGCCTCAAAGTAAACCATGTCATCTATTAAAGCCCTCTTAAATCATTATAACGAGGTGGTTGTCTAGGAAATCAACTGGGAAAATCCTTTATTGTATTTGGTAATGGAATTTCAGCAGGAAAGAAAAATAGGATCATAAGGGACCTTGGGGTGAGGAGGGGATCCTTGCCGTTATAGTATCTTGGTGTTCACTTGTTCTAGGGGAAGATGAAAAAATTTTACCTAGAGGGTATATATGCTGGTATCATACCTCAACTTGCTAGTTGGAAAGGGAAGGCCATGTCCCTGACTGGGAGGGTTTTCCTTGTTAATTCAGTGATCAGATCCAAATTTGTCTACTCCTCTCTATATAGATGTCCTAGAGGCCCTCTCAAGGAGCTTCAAATCATGGTGAAGAATTTTATATAAATAGGGTCTGCACATGTGAGGAATTTGATCACTGTTACTTAGAAAGAATTTATCAAGCCAATTTAATTGGGAGGTCTTGGAATCAAGGATCTCAGAACTTTCAATGAAGACCTGATTGGTAAATTCACATGAAGATTGATCTCCAATGATGACTCTGATGACTTCCTTCAAAATAGATTCACTAGGCAGGTGTTTAGTAGATACAAGTATTACTTGGCTTCATCATTTTGGTCATCTCTCAAGTATTCCTACATGAGGATCATTTATGACATGATGTGGATGGTATGTATGGACTCCACCCTCAACTGTTGGAACACGATATGGATTGAGCACTCTCTTAAGGACCTGGGTGTCCCACCTATAGCAGATACTCTATCCATCTTATACCTTATATCATAAATACATTATTCAGATATCATTATCCCCCCATGTTATGTCTAAAATAAATGATTACACATTTATGGAATATGACACCTTGGTTTGGATTTATAGCAGGTCTGGTCAGATTAATTGCAATGATTATTATCGGCTAGAATGTGGGGGCCTCATTCACCCACCTGCCTGGCTAATGAAGTTTAGGTCTAATTTTTTCCATCCCTCCAGATTCATTTTGATATATAGAATCTGGAAAAACTGACTCCTGATTTCTGAATATCTCAAATGGGTTGGTTTCTATCTGGCTTCAATATTTCCTTTGTGTATGTGTGTTGAAGAAACATTATAACACTTGTTTCTGGAATGTGCCTAGGCCTAAAAACTATGGTCCTATTTTGATTTTCTGTTTTGGATGATCCTTAACACCGACATACATCTCATTAACATGTTAACAAGGCTATCTGATGCTCATTGTAGTGAGCATATCCAACACTTCCTGCTTGTCTCTACTGCTACAACCATTACAGCCCTCTGAGATGGTAAGAACGCTACACTATTTGACAGTGTTCACAATGTTATCCAACAAGGAATGGTGTCCATACAAAGAAAAGTATAATATTCTTCACTTTTCCAAGAGGGTGAAATGAATAACACTATTTCTGACTTGCAAACTCTCATATTGCTTGGTGTTTCTGGTCAGCTGTGAAAGCCTTGGATGCTCAAATACATTCGGTGGATACCTAAGATTGCACTATGCCTCAAGGTGAATGTTTATAGAGCTTATTCAGGTGCACCATGTCCATTGGGTTGTGGTGGGGTGTTTCATACTTATCGTGGGTTTGTAAAAGGATGTTTCAATCAATTCATTGGAGTTGGAAATGCCTATGAAGCTGAATTATGGGAAATGATTCATGAAATCTGGTATGTTATCCAGATTAATTAAAAATGGCTATATATTGAATATGATCCTCAGATTGAGGTTCATTCCTTGAGATAAAAAGACACACAATGTGCCTTGGAGAGTTTTATCTCATTGGGTTGACTGTCTTAACAAGCTAACTCAAATTCATTTAGTTGTGTCACATGCCTATCGAGAGTCCAATCGGGTGGCAGACACTTTGGCAAAGTAGGTGATCATTGAAATGGGTAGGATGTGGTCTTTTATGGCCCCAGATTACTGTGCCTCATTGGTGGAGGTGGATAGATGTGGGTTTACACAATCTTGTTTCTATAATAATCTTTTGTATGCTTGACTCTTTATCCCTTTTTTATTTAATAATTTCTTATGGTTGGCTTCCACCAGACCCTGGACTTTTGGTTATTAATGAAATATATATGTTATATATTTAGAAAAATATTTTTGATATTCATCAAATATATTTTATAGTCATAAGATATGAACAAGACTAATTTTACATATAAAAACCAATATTTTTCTAATGGCAAATTGACTGCCTTTTAATAGAGAACCTATTTTAAATCAATTTTTTCACTATTATATATTCCTTTTGGAAAAATAAATTTATTATTATAAATATTCATATAAAAATTTACTTTGGTTTATGTTTTGGTATTTTTCTGATAAGTTTCATGTTTTGATGAATAGTGATAAAATATTTCATTTTAATTGAAAATAACTTTTTTGTCTAAATAATTTATAGTGTTAAAAAATATTTATAATTGGTTTTAAAGTATAATTAGATCAATTTTTTTGTCATTTAATACAATTTAGTTCATTGGAATCTATTTCACATCAAAGTTTGATATAAAATAATTTCAATCTTTTGAACATTTTCACTTTTAAAACCTGTTTTCTCGTTCCGTCAACGGGATTAATTTTAAATTAACTACTGCAACTTATGTGTTTTGAATTTTGAAAAATAGATTCCATATTTGAAATTAGGGGTTCAAAACTATGCAAATAAATTTATTTTATTTTTGGGCATTATGAATAGTAACTTTAGTAATTTTTAATTAATATAGTAAAAGGTTAATATGGTAATTAAGGGTAAAAATAATATTATAAATAGTATAAAATTACCCTAAAACTTTTCCTAATTTCATTGTATGAGTGTGTTTCGACCAAAATAATATTTGGGCTAAATTTATAACCTTTTTTTAAGCCACTTGGATGATAGTATGATATTTATTATATTTTATTTAAAGAAAAGTTAAAGATGTCATACTCATATTCTTAATAACTATATCATTTTTAATATATGATCATATAGAAGATAAAGTCGAATATAAATATACATTTGAATGATAAAATGGTTTTCTTTATCATTGTAATTTATTTTTATTTTTTAGTAAAAAAATAATTACCTTAAAATCTTATACAATGATGATGTAGTAATTATTTTATTAATGGAAATATCAAATAAATGTTATTAAAAATATTACAATAAATTTCATTTAAGATAATTAATTTGATTAAAAAAATTTCTATAAGACCTTGAATTCATAGGGATATAATAAAATATTTGATTCGAATTGAAATTGTTATTGTGATATTTTTAAAAATCCAAGAATTGAATGTTTTAAAAATTTACACTATTGACATTTTATTAAAATAATATTTTAGTAAATTATTTAAAAATAATTTTTTAATACAAAATGATTATAATATGGTCTAAAATTTTATAAAATTTTCATTTATAGTCTTATTGACATAAAATAAGTAAAAATTTCATTCTTTCAATATTAAAAAATTTGTTGCCTTAGTTAAAATTAAAATATGTTAACTAAGGGTTAATTAAATGATAAGGTTTAAAACAATAATAAAACTGGTAAAAAATATATTGGTTGATGATATTCAAAAATTATATCATCTTTTCTTTGAATCCTTATCATTTTTGAGGTATTTGGATTGAGATTTTTTTTTTTTTATAAATTAATCTTTTCTGAAATTCCAAAAGTGCCCCTTCACCTCAATTATAAAAGAGAACATCCTCCCTCACTTATTCATGTCACATTGAGTATTCATGCTCAACCATACCCTAAAAATTTCCATTATCAACTTCCATAGTCATATTTTGGAGGTTATGGTATTCTCAAAAGACCAACTCTAGTCTCTCTAAGAGGAGATCTAGACGGATCTCACTGAAGAAGAGGTAATCTCCTTTACCTACTCTCTCAAGAGTATTTCTTAGTCTAATTAGTATTAATGTGTTGTTTCCATTATAAAGTAATAAATCCAATATAACCTATATTATGATATGTTTTATGATTATGGAGCAACATTATTCCTCCTTTTATCCCACCTACGAAAAATGAAATCACCACATGTGTGTACGTATGATCTACCATCTCCACATTGTGGTGTATTATGTTTTTCCTCACCAATTTACTTGTATGGGTATAATGATGGAAATAATAACCATATATAATTAGGATAACATGATATTTGTTCTGGAAAAATATATACACCATCCACTTCCATACCATTTCACCATTAATGGAATGATATCGTCGCTCGTGCGAACGTATTACCTACCATCACCATGATACGATGTGATTCATTATCTATGAATTACATTAAATATTGATTATATAAATGTATATAATGAATAAATATGATATATTTTACCTTAATATCATTTTTTAAGTGATATAAATATAACTTATGAAGAAGAACTGGGACTTATATGATAAAACATTCATAAAAAATGAATCAGTTAAAACCCGAAAGAAGAGTAATATAATTAACTAACAAGTGATAATATGATAATATATGATATTATAAATACAAATATGGTTCTAGAATAAGATACTAACATTCATTAAATCCATTATAAAAGATTTCTCTATTTGTATGAAGGAAATCAGACCTAATGTTAGGTTTAATTTTACAATCATAATATTATCCTATATTTTTTAAATATAAGTATTTACTGGGAAATTTTTATCTTTCATGTCTGTGTTTCTTTAAAATTTATTTAGAAATATTCTTAATATTATTCTAAATTTTTTTAAATTCATTTTTACCAATGTTTTACTTTTTAAAAAATTGTTTGAATGGAATCTTTTTTGTTGTTTTCCTAACGAGGTAATTTTCGAATTTTCCAGCAAAAGTGTGAGAAGAATGTTTATTTTTAACTTTTATGACATGAACGTATTTTACCAATTTCATGATGTCATAATTTCTTGAGGCTTCCATTATAATATTTCAAGGTTTTTTTTAATGAAAATTTTCTCTTTTAATATTGTGCAACATTTTAATAAAAGATACATTTTCAATGAAGAACAGATATTTTCCTCAAGAATTATATTCAAGTGATCTTTCAAAATAATTTTACATTGAAGAAAACATTATTTGATATTACTCAAAAGCATTGAGTAAAGATTTATATCTCATGAGAAAGATAGGACTGGAATGAGAAGTGAACTTAGTTCAGTAATACAGGTCTTGAACGAGGAGTGAACACGGATCAATAAAGGAATTTTTCCACAATAATGGTCTTGGAAATGATCCTTAACTAAACAATCAAACAAACAGTGGAACGAAATGGACAGCCCAAAATACATTTACATAAATATTGAACTGAACATTATTTGTACAAAAAACTGAAATTACAACTAAACCAACAACTCAACTAACCAATCTTGATAACCAACTAACTCTATGTGACCCCTCTGGTCACTCTCCAATACAATGATCACACGTATCCCAAGGCGATTGAACTCTAGAGGAAACCTGCACAAGGGCTAAAAAAAGAAGAAGACTATAGGCGTGAGTATTAAAACTCAGTAGGTTAGCCCAATATTCAATTCCCAATTCACATCCTTTAAAATAAAAGAAACATAAATTTATAGTTTTAAATACAAGATATAAAGGTATGTTTTCCAAATGAGGTTTTATTCTATAAAAAATTACCATACAAAAACTTGCATGTTTTATAATCAAGAATGCTAGTAACAATTTTTAAATTCAAAATGAAACTAGGTTTCAAGAGGGTTGCTTTAAAGAATGTAAACTTTTGAATATATCACACACACTACTGAATTTATTGAAAAAACACATCATATGGTGATGGTGAGTACAAAATATCCAATGAGAACAAGTAACGGGAACACCCCTAGGAACTAATTAGTTGTGAGCCCCAAGTACCTCATATCTCGGTGAAATTAACTGTAATAAATATCTATTCTCGTGCACACGATCCACTAGTAGGGAATATACCCATAACCTAGTGGTCCCCCAAAATCATCATCATCATAGTTTAGTTAGTGTTGTCATCTTCAAACTTGCTACGTGATATAGGGCCAAACCCCATGGAATCACTAGCATACTAGTACACGTTCTCCCACCTAGATACCCGGTATTCACTTTAGTGTTCAATAAAGTTACACATATTATAAAATACACATTACACATCAAAATTCGATTCCCAAACCATAAACACAAAAATATACCACCAACTTTATTCACATTTCTTTTACGAATCAATAAACCACTAAAAAATTTCGTAAAACAATTTCAAGGAGTGTATTAAGGCCTTGCACATAAAACTCATTCAAAAACACTCTTTTAAGTATAAACACACAACAAAACCATACCCAACCATATTTTTCATCCCTAACAACATTCAATAAAATCAATTCATGGACCATAAAACAATCCCATTTGACACAACATGGTATATACATGTAAAACACTCATTCTTCATTTTTAGGAAAGGCCAAACGAGCCTTTAAACATTTTCTCAAAACTAACATTTGAAAAAGTTATGAATTTAAATTTTATTAAGGAGGTGTATACACACCATTTAAAGCAGCAATACACATTCATAAATCCCTTAAAACACTCAGGTTACATATTCAAAACACAACTATTTTCATAAGGATGAGAAACGGGCCATTTTTATGCAACTCGGGCCAAAACATGTTGTAAACCAAATCCCATTTGTTTCTAAAACCAAATAGAAATTGGAAATCCATAAAAGTATCCCAAATTAATTTTTTTAATGTTTCCAATGTATTTATAAATCCAAACAAATCATTTTAAAATTTACTAGACACATAAAATCCAACCGAGCAATTTACCGAACACATGACATGCACTATTTAACAAAACAACTTATTTTAAGCACTTAAAAATGGATAAAACCCCATTTTCATGCCATAAATTTATTGAAAATACTGAAACATATTAAAAATACCATAAAAAAGGGTGAAAGCTCGTGGAATAATTTATCAAACAAGAGGAGTCCACATTTATACCAAAAACAACTATATTTTTAACAAAATAAGGCATAAACCATCATTTTCACACAAAACAATTAAAACCAAGGTTTCACGGTAGAAAATATCATATAAATAAGGTTATAAAAGCATGATAATGATGAAAATGAAATAATAAAGGCTTTTGCAAGGGATATCCTACCTCAAATCCATGGCAGAAAGGAAACGCACACCCGAAATCACCCGATGTGGTTCCCAACACTCTAGATCTATGAAGACCAAACCTAAACGAACCAAATCCCCATAAAATTCATTCCAAAACAGTACCCTAGGTCATAAATGATTAGGGGATAATAGGAAACCAAAATAAATTGGAAGGCGAAGGAAGAGGGTGAAGAAAGGAGAGGGAATCTCACCTTGGAAATTAAAGGACTCTTCATCTTCCCTTAAATATGAACCCTTAGAGGAACGTTAATGGCATGGAACTTCTTGGAGATTCTCCTTAGGTCTGTAATAAATAGGTAAATTTTATTTGGAGTAAAAAGAGTTAAATATAAATGATTTATGGAAGAGACAATTTACCTTAAAAAATTTGGACGATTTCATGAATCTTGAGAAGTTTATCCCTAATACTTGGCTAAGATGAGTTCCAAAGAGTAAAAATAGATAATGGGGGTGTGATTTGGTAACTTGGTCTCGAGTAGGAGGTAGAATCATCAAAAAATTTCAAACAATAAATAATATAAAAAACAAAAATTTATTTTTTTTAAACTGGAAATGGGCCCATGGGCTGACCCAATACCTGAATAGATAACCCAAATTCACCATGATTAATAATTATTAATGAATCCAAAAGGATATTTAGGATTTAATATTCCAGGGGAGGAAAAATAGTATGTTTAAGGATTCAAAAATCTAAAAAAATTAAAGAGTTATAAAAGAAAAATATATATATGTTTTTAAATCTGTAAATGAGCTCGCGGTTTGGACCAAATCATGAAGTAATTACCCTTTCTACAAAAACTCCCAAAAAAAGAATTGAGGCACCCAGAGATGGATGATTAGATATATATATGACACTTAAAAACCCAATATTAATCTCACCCAAGTCCTAGGAAAAGGATCTGTGTTTCCAATGAACCAGATCAAAACAAAGACATGAAAAACTGGTTGTGACAATTATCCCCACCATTAAAGCTCTCCACCCCCGGAAAGACATAGCACTTTCCAGCTTAAAGATAAACACCGAAGGATTACTTATCAATATGATACATCTCTCAATCCAAGGAAATATCATTCCCAATTAAATAAACTTAAGCCTCTTGCCTCAAACAAAACACCAACTCACAACCACTTCCTGAGAATCAACTGATGGATCGAGTCACAACCTCCACAACCAAATTAAAAACTATATTTTTGGGCCTTCTCCCAATGCACACAACGATCACCCAAACCAAAGAGAACTCAAGAAAACCAAATATTATAGGGGAGTCCAGAATGGACTCCCCACTATTAATAAACAACTACCACTAGACAAGTTCTTTGGATGAAAATCAATGAGACCCATGATGGATCTCCCCATCATTAAAAACCTACTACAAACGAACAAAAAATAATTCAACATGAGATAGAATCGGGCCTCACTCACACAAGCCCACCAAAACTCTCCTGCAACAACCTACAAACCCAAGTTGAGAGAAACACAACATGAACATTTAAGCCACCCACTCTCGAATGGAGAAGGCAAGAACTGGCCCAACACTCTCTCCCCAGATCCAAACCCCCACCAATTAGGGGGGGAGGGACCCAATAATCAGGCCATTGAAACCACAAAAGAAACAAAGGAGCTACCTCACTGAAATGGTAGAGGTATGACCTTAGCAATAATACCCACAATCCTAGGACTCCTGACTATGTGCCAACTTCACTCCAAAACCTATGGTTGGAGCTCTGATGGATGAAGTATCTCTTTCCTTGCCATCAGGCTTTGATAATCCTTAAGTTGTACTCCATCCCTTAGTTCCACACAGTACCAAATAACACTCCCAAGAGGAAATAGCAGATCAAGAGACACCATGAAACTCTCTTCCTCAATAACACATTTTTACCAAAACAAGAACATGGAGATACACAACACTATTTTCTATCACTCTGAACGAGGATCGTAATAAACAAGGCACACAAAAACACCCACTAAACATCACCGAGGACAACTACTACAACCAAGAGAATCACTATAAATGGAAGAAACTTTAAATCGATCCCAAACAGCTCTCTATTTGAACAAATGGTCTGAGGTATCATTCTAATAGGTGGATTTATAATTTGAAACAAATACTTATGTTGATCAATTGGAAAGCATTCCAATGAAGAACCATATGTGTCCACATCACAACATCCAAAACATCTTTATAAACCCACTGAACATTACCCCAAAACTGATCCACTGATAAGATCCCATCTCAAGATGCAACAATAGTATGAATTCTAAATCATAAGTAAGCATACCGAATAGACAACACATCTAAGAAATAAGATAAACCATCCACATAACTGTCAGTTCATAAAAAACACCACATTTTTTCAAAACAAAACACTTTTGAAATAAATAAACAAACTTGGTGTATTTTTACATTCACCAATGGTGTTTCATCAAGTATCACTCACATGAACATTTACGTGCCACCCGAGGAACTCAAATATTATTCCATACTGGCCATTCATTCATATATCCACAAAACCTTGCATGTGAGAACCCATGAAAACATTAAATGTAAAAACAAAATATCATCATTACAAAAATAATCATGTACCTTACAGAGGTAAATTAACCACCAAATCAAAAACCATTTTCAGATTTCACAAGACAAGCCTCACTTCATTAAGAACCATTTTTTTTAAAAAAACTATCCATTTTATTTAATAGAAATTCCAAAAAAAACCATTCTATTCCAAATAGCCCTTTCCAATTTAAAAAAAATCAGCATGGTATCTTTTCATAATCTGATAACCACAAAGTCCAAAACCCCTTTCCAAAAAAAAAACATCAGCCGCTCAAAACCAAATTTCCAAAACCAATTAATCAGATTCAAACAATTTTCAACAGCCCAAAACATTCCATTTAAAAAAAGTTTCAGAATTACGTTAAAGTGATTCACACTTTCAAAACATTTTATTTCAACAAACCACAATTTTAGATTAAGGAAAATCCAATCCCGTTAAATCATTTCCACTTTCTCCCCAAAATTTTTTAAAAAAACACAACCTTCCCAAAACCATTATTATATTTAATTTTTAAAAACCCCTTTTCCACTTTTCAAAATACAATCCTTCCTTTAAAACCCATTTCCATAATTCTCACATAAGTAATTTCAAAACAAAAATTCAGAATTCAAGAAAGGTCTAAGAAACCCACAAAAGGGAACTAGTGTCAGTGGCTGACTTGACCAAATGATTAGCGGCCATATGTAAAACACAACACCGACACAAAGAGACTTATTAGGACCATGCCTAGACTCCACATGGATTTCTAGGACCTACGAGCTCATGGATTCCATTAGTCAGACTCCCCTTGTCATATCCCAAAACCAAACAATCAACAAGAATAAAGGACACTAATAAAACTAAACATCCTGGGGAAACTCGAGGATCAGAACGAGCAAGAGTTTGCGATGCTCTTCCCACAATTACCCCTAAAGTCCCAAAAATACTACTCCATCTACCTTTAAATCCCCCAAATAACAAGGGTTCTCTAAAAATAAAGGTCTACTAAGAGCTGACCCCCTTTGATACCATTTTATCAAAAACCATCCTGATTCGTCCCTGAACCTGTCACCCAGGCTAGCCCGCGACTAGTCCCAAGAGGCCTTCCCGATCCCCCCAGGATGGAGACAAGAAACTAGGGAATAAGTATAGTACACAAGGGAATGATTTCACCCAAATATAAACAATTAAACAAACAGCGAAAAGAAATGGACATCCCAAAATTCATTTACATAAAAATTGAACTGAACATTATTTGTACAAAGAAACAGAAATAACAACTAAACCAACAACTCAACTGACCAGTCCTAATAACTAAATAACTCCATGTGACCCCTCTGGAAAATCTCTAACACAATGATCACACGTCGCCCAATGTGATCGAACTCAAGCTGAAACCTGCACAAGGGCTAAAAACAAATGAAGACTAATGGCGTGAGTATTAAAACTCAGTAGGTTATCCCGATATTCTATTCCCAATGAACATCCTTTAAAATAAAAGAAAGATCAATTTAAAGTTTTAAATAAAATATATAAATGTATGTTTTCCAAATGAGGTCCCATTCTATAAAAAAATTTACCAGACAAAATCTTTCATGTTCTATAAACAAGAATGCTAGTAACAATTTTCCAAGAGGTGCAACTTCAAAATGAAACTAGTTTTCAAGAGGTCTGATTTAAAGAATGTACAATTTTAAATAAATCACACACACTACTAAATTTACTAACCAAACACACCGTATACTAACGGTGAGTAAAAAATAGCCAATGAGCACAAGTCACGGGAACACCCCTAGGCACTAGTTAGTTGTGAGCCCCAAGTTCCTCGTATCTCGGTGAAAGTAGCCATAATAAATATCCATTATCATGCACATGAGCCACTAGTAGGGAGAATACCCATAACCTAATGGTCTGCCAAAATCATCATCATCATAGTTTAGTTAGTGTTGTCATCTTCAAAATTGCAATGTGAAACAGGGGCCAAACCCCACGGTATCACTAGTATACTAGTACACATCCTCCCACCTAGATACTCGAGATTCCCGTTAGTGCTCAATCAAGTTACACATATTATAAAATACACATTTCACATAAAAATTACATTCCCAAACCATAAACACACAAACATCCCACAATCTTTATTCACATTTCTTTCACGAATCAATAAACCACTAAAGATTTTCACAAAACAATTTCAAGGAGTGTATTGAGGCTTTGCACATAAAACTCATACAAAAACACTATTTTAAGTATAAAAACACAACAAAACCATAACCAAACATATTTTTCAGACCTAAAAACATTTAATAAAATCATTTCATGGACCATAAAACAATCCCAATTGACACAACATGGTATATACACGTAAAACACTCATTCTTCATTTTTAGGAAAGTCCAAACTGGCCTTTAAACATTTTCTCAAAAATAACATTTGAAAAAGTTGTATATTTAAATTTTATTAAGGAGGTGTATAAACACCATTTACATCATCAAACCACATTCATAAATCCCTTAAAACACTCAGGTTACATATTCAAAACACAACTATTTTCATAAGGATGTGAAACGGGCCATTTTCTGGCAACTCGGGCCAAAACATGTTGTAAACCAAAACCCATTTGTTTGTAAAACCAAATCCAAATTGGAACGCCATAAAAGGATCCCAAAATAATTTTTTTCATGCTCCAAATGTATTTATAAATCCAAACAAATCATTATAAATTACACTAGTCACATAAAATCCAACCGAGCAATTTACCGAACACATGGCATTCACTCTTTAACAAAACATCTTATTTTAAGCACTTAAAAAGGGATAAAATACCATTTTCATGACATAATTGTATTAAAGCTACTGAAACATATTCCAAATACCATAAAACAAGTGTGAAATCTCATGGAATAATTTATCAAACAAGAGGAGTGCACCTTTATACCAAAACAACTGTATTTTTAACAAAATAAGGCATAAAACATCATTTTCACACAAAAAATTAAAACCAAGGTTTAAAAGAAGAACATATCATATAAATAAGGTTATAACAGCATGATAATGATGAAAATTAAATGATAAAGTCTTGTGAAAGGGATATCCTACCTCAAATCCATGGCGGAAAGGAAACGCACACCCGAAATCACCAGATGTGGTTCCCAACACTCTAGATCTATGAAGATTCAACCTAAATGAAACAAATACCCATAAAAAATAATTCCAAAACAGTAACCTAGGTCTCAAATTACCAGGGGATAAGAGGAAACCAAAATAAAATTGAAGAAGAAGGAAGAGGGAGAAGAAAGGAGAGGGGATTTCACCTTGGAAACTAAAGGACTCTTCATCTTCCCTTAGATATGCACCCTTAGAAGAACGTTAATGGAATGAAACATCTTGGTGATTCTCCTTAGGTTTGTAATAACTAGTTAAAACTTATTTGGGTTAAAAAGAGTGAAATATAAAGGATTTATGAAAGAGACGATTTAACTTAGAAAATCTGGACGATTTCATGAATCTTGATAAGTTTCGCCCTAATACTTAGCTAAGATGAGCTCTAAAGAGTAAAAATAGACAATGGGGTGTGATTTGGTATCTTGGTCTTGAGTGGTAGGTGGAATCACCAAAAAAATGTCAAATAATAAAAACTATATAAAAACAACAAATTATTTTATTTAAATTGGAAATGGGCCCATGGGATGACCCAATACCTGAATAGATAACCCAAATTTACCATGATTATTAATTATTAATGGATCAAAAAGGATATTTTGGATTGAATATTACAGGGGAGGAAAAATAGTAAGTGAAATCATTCAAAAATGTAAAAAAAATAAGGAGTTATAAAAGAAACAAAATATGTTTTTAAATCTGTAAATGGGCTCACGGTTTGGCCCATATCATGAAGTAACCACCCTTTCTACAAAGACACCCTAAAAAAAGCATTGAGGCACCCAAATATGGATTATTAGATATATATGACACTTAAGAACCCAATATTAATCTCACCCAAGACCCGGGAAAAGGATTCGTATTTCCAATGAACCAGATCAAAACAAAGACATGAAAAACCGGGTGTGAAAATTCTCCCCACCATTAAAGTTTTCCGCCCCCGGAAAGACATAGCACTTTCCAGCTTAAAGATAAACACCTAATGATTCCTTATAAATATGATCCAGCCTATCTATCCAAGTAAATATCATTCAAAATTAAATAAACTTAAGCCTCTGGCCTCATACAAAACACCAACTCACAACCACTTCCTGAGAATCAACTGATGGATCGAGCCACAACCTCCACAACCAAATTAAAAACCATATTGTTGGGCCTTATCCCAATTAAAACAAAGACCAACCAAACCAAAGAGCACTCAAGTAAAACAAATATTCCAGGGGAGTCCAAAATGTACTCCCCACCATTAAGAAACAACTAACACTAGTCAAGTTCTTTGGATGAAAATCCATTAGACCCATGGTGGATCTCCACACCATTAAAAACCAACTAGATACAAACAAACAATATTTCATCATGAGCTAGAATCAGGCCTCACTCACACAAGCCCACCAAAACTCTCTTTCAACAACCAACCAACCCAAGTTTATAGAAACACAATATAAACATTTAATCCACCCACTCTCGAATGGAGGTGCAAGAACTGGCCCAACACTCTCTGCACGGATCCAAAAACCCACCAATTAGGGAGGGGGAAGGGGACCCAATCATCAGGCCATTGAAACCACAAATGAAAGAAAGGAACTACCTCCCTGAAATGGTAGAGTCATGATCTTAGAAATACTACCCACAATCCTAGGACTCCTAACTACGCGCCAACTTCACTCTGAAACCTATGGTTGGAGCTCTAATGGATGAAGCATCTCTTTCCTTGCAGTCAGGCTTTGATAATCCCCAACTTGTACTCCATCCCTTAGTTCCATACAGTACCACATAACACTCCCAAGAAGAAACAACAGATCAAGAGACACCATGAAACTCTCTTCCTCAATAACACATTTTTACCCAAACAAGAACATGGAGATACACAACACTATTTTCTCTCACTCTGAATGAGGAGAAGAATGAACAAGGAACACAAAACACCCACTAAACATCACTGAGCATAACTAATACAACCAATAGAATCACCATAAATAAAAGACACTTTAAATTGAGCCCAAACAGCTCTATATTTCAACAAATTGTCTCATGTATCATTCTAAGAGGTGGATTTATCATTTGAAACAAATAATTAGTTTGATCAATTGGAAATATTGCCAATGAAGAACCCTTTGTTTCCACATCACAACATCCAATAGATCTTTATAAACCCATTGAACATTACCCCAAAACCAATCTGCTGATAATATCTCATCTCAAGACACAACAAGAGTATGAATTCTAGATCATAAGTAAGTATACCGAATAGACAACACTTATAATGCATAGGATAAACCATCCACATAACCATTAGTTCATAACAAACACCACATTTTTTCAGATCAAAACACTTTTGAAAAAAATAAACTTACTTGGTGGATTTTTACATTCACCGATGGTGTTTCAACTATTCTCACTCACATGAACATTTACGTGCCACCCCAGGAACTCAAATACTATGCCAACCAGCCATTCATGCATATATCCATAAAACCTTGCATGTGAGAACCCATGAAAACACTAAATGCAAAAACAAAATATCATCATTACAAAAATAATCATGTACCTTCCAGAGGTACATTAACCACCAAATAAAAAACCATTTTCAGATTTCACAGGACAAGCCTCACTTCATCAAGAAACATTTGATTAAAAAAATATCCATTTCATTTAATATAACTTCCAAAAAGAACCATTCTATTACAAATATCCCTTTCCCATTTTAAAAAAATAATCAGCAAGGTCTCTTCTCATAATCTGACAACCACAAAGGCCAAAACCCCTTTCCAAAAAAACTCCAACCGCTTAAAACCAAATTTCCAAAACTAATTCATCAGATTCAAACACTTTTCAACAGCCCAAAACACTCCATTTAAAACAAAGTTTCAGAATTACTTTAAAGTGATTCACACTTTCAAAACATTTTATTTCAATAAACTAAAAGTTTATATTAGGGAAAATCCAATCTCGTTAAATCATTTCCACTTCCTCTCCAAAATGTTTTAAACAAAACACAACCTTCTCAAAACCATTCTTATATTTAATTTTTGAAAACACCTTCTCCACTTTTCATAATCCAATCCTTCCTTTAAAACCCATTTCCATAAATCTCACATAAGTATTTTCAAAACAAAAATTCAGAATTCAAGAATGGTCTAAGAAACCAACAAAAGGTAACTAGTGTCAGTGGGTGACTTGACCAAATGGTTGGAGGCCATATTTCAAACACAACACCAACATAGAGAGACTTATTAGGACCATGCCTCAACTCCATATGGATTTCCAAGCCCTGCGAGCTCATGGATTCTATTAGTCATACTCCCCTTATCATATCCCAACACCAAACAATCAACAATAACAAAGGACACTAATAAAACCGAACATACTGTGGAAACTCAAGGATCAGAATGAGAAAGAGTTCACGACGCTCTTCCTGAACTTACCCATCAAGTACCAAAAATCCAACTCCATCTACCTTGACATCCCACAAATAACAAGGGCGCTCTAAAAAGGAAGGTCTACTAAGAGACGACCCCCTTTGATACCATTTTATCACGAACCAGCCCGAGTCGTCCCTGAACCGGTCACCCAGGCTAGCCCGCGACAAGTCCCGAGAGGCATTCCTGATCCTCCTAGGATGGAGACAAGAGCTGAGGGCATCAGTAGAGTAAACAAGGGAACGATTTCATCCATATATAAACAATCAAACAAATAGTGTAAAGAAATGGACATCCCAAAATACATTTACATAAAAATTGAACTGAACATTATTGGTACAAAGAATCAAAAATAACAACTAAACCAACAACTCAACTAACCAATCCTGATAACCAACTAACTCTATGTGACCCCTCTGGTCACTCTCCAACATAATGATCACTCATCGCCCAAGGCAATCAAACTCAAGCTGAAACCTACACAAGGGATAAAAATAGATGAAGACCATAGGCGTCAGTATTAAAACTCAGTAGGTTATCACGATATTCTATTCCCAATGGAAATCCTTTAAAATAAAATAAATATCAATTTAAAGTTTTAAATACAAGATATAAAGGTATGTTTTTCAAATGAGGTCCCATTCTATAAAAAAATTACCCGACAAAAACTTGCATGTTTTATAAACAAGAATTCTAGTAATAATTTTCAAAGAGGTGAAACTTCAAAATGAAACTAGTTTTCAAGAGGGATGATTTAAAGAATGTACACTTTTAAATAAATCACACACACAGCTAAATTTACCAACCAAACACACCGTATACCGACAGTGAGTAAAAAATATCCAATGAGAACATGTCACGAGAACACCCCTAGGCACTAGTTAGTTGTGAGCCCCAAGTACCTCGTATCTCGGTGAAAGTGGCCATAATAAATATCTATTATCATGCACACGATCCACTAGTACAGAGAATTCCCATAACCTAGTGGTCCCCAAAAATCATCATCATCATAGTTTAGTTAGTGTTGTCATCGTTAAACTTGCTACGTGAAACAGGGGCCAAACCCCACGGGATCACTAGCATACTTAAATACATCCGCCCACCTAGATACTCAGGATTCACTTTAGTTCTCAATCAAGTTACACATATTATCAAGTACACATTTCACATCAAAATTCCGTTCCCAAACAATAAACACATGAACAGCCCACAAACTTTCTTCACATTTTTTTCAAGAATCAATAAACCACTAAAAAGTTTTGTAAAACAATTTCAAGGAGTGTATTGAGGCTTTGTGTATAATACTCATTCAAAAACACTCTTTTAAATATAAAAACACAAAAAAACCATACCCAAACATATTTTTAAGCCCTAAAAACATTTAATAAAATCATTTCATGGAGCATAAAATAATCCCAATTGACACAACATGGTATATACATGTAAAACACTCATTCTTCATTTTTAGGAAAGGCCAAACAGGCCTTTAAATTTTTTTTCAAAACTAACATTTGACGAAGTTATGCATTTAAATTTTATTAAAAAGGTGTATACACACCATTTAGAGTTGAAAACCACATTCATAAATCCCTTAAAACACTCAGGTTACATTTTCAAAACACAACTATTTTCATAAGGATGTGAAACGGACCATTTTTCGGTAACTCAGGCCAAAACATATTGTAAACTAAAACCCATTTGTTTGTAAAACCAAATCCAAATTGGAAAGCCATAAAAGAATCTCAAAATAATTTTTTTCATTCTTCCAATGCATTTATAAATCCAAACAAATCATTTTAAATTACACTAGACACATAAAAGCCAACCGAGCAATTTACCAAACACATGACATTCACTCTTTAACAAAACAACTTATTTTAAGCACTTAAAAATGGATAAAATACCATTTTCATGCCATAATTTTATTCAATATACTGAAACGTATTCAAAATACCATAAAACAAGTTCGAAAGCCAATGGAATAATTTATCAAACAAGAGGAGTGCACCTTTATACCAAACAACTATATTTTTATTAAAATAAGGAATAAAACTTCATTTTCACACAAAAAAATTAAAAAAAAGGTTTAAAAGTAGCACATATCATATAAATAAGGTTATAATAGCATTATAATGATGAAACTTAAATGGTAAAGGCTTATGTAAGTGATATCCTACCTCAAATCCATGGCGGAAAGGAAACGCACACTTGAAATCACCCGTTGCGGTTCCCAACACTATAGATATACGAATACCCACCCTAAATAAACCAAAAACCCATAAAAATCATTCCAAAACAGTACCATAGGTATTTAATTACTAGGGGAGAAGAGGAAACCAAAAGAAAATGGAAGGAGAAGGAAGAGGGAGAATAAAGGAGAGGGAATATCATCTTGGAAACTAAAGAACTCTTCATCTGCCCTTAGATCTGCACCCTTAGAGGAAAGATATTGGAATGTAACTTATTGAAGATTATCCTTAGGTCTGGAAGAACCTAGGAAAATTGATTTTGGGTAAAGAGAGTGAAATATAAAAGATTAATGAAAGAGAGTGTTTACCTTAGAAAATTTGGATGATTTCAGGAATCTTGAGAGGTTTTGCCCTAATACTCAGCTAAGATGAGCTCTAAAGAGTGAAAATAGACAATGGGGGTGTTACTATGTATCTAGGTCTCAAGTGAGAGGTGGAATAACTGATAAATGTCAAAAAATAAAAAATATATAAAAGAAACAAATTATTTTTAAAAAACTGGAAATGGGCCCACGAGCTGGCCCAGTACCTGAATAGATAACCCAAATTCACCATGCTTATTAATTCTTAATGGGTCCAAAAGGATATATAGGATTTAATATTCCATGGGAGAAAAAATAGAAAGTGTAATGAGTCAAAAAATTTAAAAAATTAATGATTTATTAAAGAAACAAAATATGTTTTTTAAATCTGTAAATGGGCTCACGGTTTGGCCCAAATTATGAAGTAACCACCCTTTCTACAAAAAATCACAAAAAAAAGAATTGAGGAACCCAAAGATACTTGATTAGATATAGATGAAACTTAAAAACTCAACATTAATCTCACACAAGACCCAGGAAACGGATCATGATTTCCAATGAACCAGATCAAAACAAAGACAAGAAAAACTGGGTGTGACACCACAAATTCCATGTCTTATGTTATGCTCTCTGGGAATATGTTCTTTGAAGAACTTATATGATTTATCACATGACATGATATCATGATCTTTGATATGTAGGATTAAAATTTCAAAAAAAAATATGTTCTTATATATTATGATTATGATATGATTAATATCTCCACTGTTTACCCTTACTGAGCATCTAAGCTCACCCTTTATTATGTTTATTTTTCCTAGGATATGAAGAATGGTATTAAGTAATATGTGTAAAAAAGGGTTCTAGATATAAAGGGATAAGAGGGAGATGAGGTAGATATTTTATAAACCAGTTTTTTATGTTTCCCAATTTCTAAAGACACTAAACTTATATGGTGAAAGCATGGTTTTGTTATGTTGTGTAATGAATATTCTTCTATTAGATGTAATATCTATGTATGAAAAGTATGTGTCCTTATAAATATATAAATATATATAATTATAAATATAATAAATATATGTATTATAATTTATATAATTATTTAAATATATATATTTATATATATATTATAATTATAGTTATAAATAAATATATTTAAAAAGTATTTATATATAACTATTAATATATTTATTAATATATAAAAATATATATTTATTTATAAAAATAGTTAATATATTTATTATAATTTTATAATTATTTAAATATATAATTTGATCTGTGTGTCATTTGTTATTGTTGGAATGGGTTTTGCATGTGGGGAGAGATGAGAAATTGGATCCATGTAAGATTCTTAAACCTTATTCAAACTTATTTATGAATTCTAACACAAAGGGATCGGTATGACATGAATAAGGCCCAGATCAATCTGTTGTGGGAGTTATTTTGTTCCTACTAACTGAATCCCCAGATCGATGGCGAGACAAATTTTAACTTGTAGTAGTGACGATGATGATCTCAGGATCCTAGAGGCACTCGTGGGTCGGAAAATAGACCACCGGAGCAAGTCTGGTGGCCCGCAGATGGAACCACCAGCATTGGCGGCCGCAGGTGGGAGGCGGCGCTGCCTGGTGGTGCACCAAGGTGGTGGAGGCTACGACTAGATGGGGTTGCGGCTGTGTAGGGGGGTAGTGTCATTTGGGAACCATGTCAAAGGGAGTGGCACATGGGGCAGGCTGTTGCGTGCGCTGGCACACAGTCCACGCTGGATCGTGTGCGAAGGGAGGTGGTCGGCCTTGGCCAACTGAATTTCTATGCGAAATAGGCTCGTGCAGCATTTGAGATAGACCCAAACCAGCCCACTAATGCGGGTTGGTCTGACATAATAAATCGGGCCACTAATCAGCCCGGGCTGGACAAGAACTGGCCCTCCGACGCAGGTCCGGCGGTTCTAAAAAGGCCCAGTGGGCCTGGCCGGACCGGGTCAGGTCTGGTCAGCTGAAATAGGTCATGTCATGCGAGACCCCTGAGCCTTGTGGGTCGAGTCGTCCCAACCACGTCGGACAAAACCTGAGCAAAATCATCTCCTATTTACAAAAATGAAAATATCTTTCAGACCGGGTGTCCGATTAGCATGCCATCTATGGAATTGGGACCCTTGAGACGAGATTCTCCTTTGGGTATACTCTAAGTTAGTTTTCATGGTATTTGAGATAATACTGATGGATTGAGGAGAAAATTCTCTCAGAATCAAGCGCATTGGAGACAGGGAATCATACGACTGGTTGTGGCATGAAGGATATGACGAGCGGGACCTCAATGGTCCATTAGGAGAGCAGAACACGGTGGTCCAGTAGCCGAGAATACCTCATTAGTCCAGTATTAGAGAATACCTCAGTGTTACAGTAGCTAGGCGGACCTCAATGGTCTAGTAGCTGAGCATACCTCAGTGGTCCTGTATCTGAGCAGACCTCAGTCGTCTAGTAGTAGAGAAGACCTCAGTGGTCCAGTAGCTGAGCGAACCGTAGTGACTCATTAGGGATGAGTCCCTTATCAATAAAAGATGAAACTTATTTACGACTGATAATATTACTTTCTATACATTGAGTTATACCTAGTTTGATCTATCTTTTCTTTGTGGTTTTTCTTTGTGGTCTTTACTTTGTGGTCTTTCCTTTGTGGTTTGGGGTCCCTATTGAGTATTGTGTTACTCACCCATATATGGGCTTCTCCCACATGTTATGTGTCTCGTGCAGGTGATCAACACTTTGACGAATACCTTGGTGGTCTGAGACCAGGTGCTGCTTAGTGAGACGGGACAGATAGGCATACTTATAAGGCTATAGGAAGCTACCATTCACTTACCCTTTAGGTACGGTCTCGAGTAGATAGAACATGGCGGTTGTACATTCCATTGTGGTTTTTGGCTTGTATTCTGGCCCCTTTGTACATTCAGTTTGTATTGTTCTCTCAGTAGTTGTCTCAGTGACAGTTGTGGTTTAATTTGTGTTTAATTTTCACAGTTTGAGGTTTGTGCGCATATACAGGTTTAAAGGCAAATGCCTTCCCTTTTGGTGATATGCCTACTCGGTGCTATTTGTCAGCCCCTGGCCTATAGAAGGTGGTCTTGGGGTATTCACGACACATTCCCTGGGGGACGGGTCATGACAAAGTTGTATCAGAGGGCAGTTGGTTCTACCAGAATAACTAAGAGTCTGTAAATTTTATGGGGCAACAGTGTTAAGTTTTTTGATTTCGGATTTCAGGATAGGGAGTCCACTGTTGGTGTGGCAGCTGACGTATCTATACACCAAGACCCGGAATTCTATTTTCTGACCTGATACATGAAAATACTGGTTGAAATCATATTTTAATATTTTCTATTGATCTTTATATGTTATATTCATCTCACTAGGTATAATCTATTAATCGTTATCCATCTTGATCTCTTTCAGGATGCCTTCATGCAGACAGCCAACTAGGATTCCAGTGTGTGACTATAAGGATGGTCCATAGATTGATGAGGCTTTGGTATATGGAATGTTTCCCTAGATGGATCCTTCAGGAAGTGTCCCAGCTTTACCACCTCTCATTGGTTAGTAGTTACTATTGGCGCTACCGGTAGAGGACACATGTAGGCTCAGTGCCTTACATGAGTTCCAGAGATAGATACCTCCCAGGTTCAGGGGATAGACAGATCCTCGGGTCTATGAGTATTGGATAGAGGCAATGGAGTTAATCTTCATCTTAGTGAGGATGACACATGACCCGATGACAGTTCTAGTTGCAATCATTCTTTAGGGATCAACAGGGAGATGGTGGAGTCTGACGATCCAAACACTTAAGGAGGCGACCCTAACATAGTCTGACTTGGAGATACTTTTCAGGGTGGAGTTATTCCCCATGAGGTGGCGCTCAGTTTGCATACAATAGATTATTCACCTACAATAGGGCAACCAGATAGTTGTTGAGTACTATGCGAGGTTCACAGACATCTCCCGTTACTCTACGACTATGGTATGTTACCCTTTCTTTAGGGCCAAGACATTTGAGTAGGGACTCCGATAGGAGATCAAGGCATCAATT
Source organism: Viscum album (assembly GCA_963277665.1). Lineage (NCBI taxonomy): Eukaryota > Viridiplantae > Streptophyta > Magnoliopsida > Santalales > Viscaceae > Viscum > Viscum album. Next base: position 1,357,213,449 of record OY728162.1, on the reverse strand, counting down.
ATTTCCTTCAGTATCCCTATGCAGGATAGGGTGCTAGAGTGAGATCTACTAGTGAAGAGATTCCTCGTGGAGCAGGCACCGATGGTGGGAGCTACCACTGGGAGACAGGTGGCCGATTCATCTGTGGCGGGTAGCCGATAGATGACTCAGAGACCCAAATGGGCCAGACCATTCAGAGGATGACCCCAGGACTCAGGGTCAGCGGTACAAGGTTCCTAGGGTAGAGGGAGTCATCAGAGAAGCATAGTATTCTATGTGTGTGTCGGTCAGGAGAACGTGGCTTAGGATTTACCAACTCACCACATAGAGGACCGATAGATTGTCGAGGGACTGCTGAGGCAGCGACAGAGATAGGAACAGGGTAGTCAGCATGGTAGTAGACGTGGCATAGGAGTGGGACGAGTGGTCAGAGGTGGGTGTAGGTGTGAGGTACTACCACCACCACCCCCCAAATGGTCCACCATAGGCTCCAATAATAGGCAAACAAGGGTGGGATCAGCTGTAGGTAATCGAGGCCTATGGTCCAGACATCCAAGAGATGATACGAGGTACGATCTGGGTCTTCTCCACATTAGTTGAAGTTCTTATAGACATAGGTTCTAGTCACTCTTTCCTTTATATGGACCTTTTTCTAAGCTCTGAGATTCTGATCCAGTCGTTGGCTCAATCCTTACCATTAGAGACTCCTACAGGGGGGGATTCGACATTCACACACTAGTGCCAATAGTGTGAGCTTACTATTGTAGGTGAGGGCTTCGGTTGGGATCTCATAGTAGCATCATTGAGGCCTTATGTCGTCATTCGTGGTATGGACTGGCTATTAGTAGTTCATACTTAGATCGGCTATTTTAGGCTCATAGTGTGGTGTGTCCATGGAGATGGGAACCATTTTTCCTTTGTTGGTGAGAAGGGAAATAGAGCTACGTGGGTTGGAATTGTAGATAGGAGGGTGCATCCGATCACTCATCAGTTGGTTAGGTTGACCCTCAGTGCATTTGATGAGAAGATTCCACAGTTTCCTATAGTGGTGGATGAGTATTAGGATGTATTTCTAGAGGATATTCCAGGACTACCACCTCATAGAGAGGTAGACTTCTGTATTGATATGTACCCCGGGACAACACTGATATCAACACATGCATATAATATGGCTCCCACTAAGATCTGGGAGATGAGGGTACAGTTATAGGACTTATAGAAGATGGGGTTCATAAGGCCCAGCATTTCAAAATGAGCAACCCTGGTGTTATTTTCCAAGAAGGCAAACGGAAGCTTGAGGTTATGCGTAGACTTCTAGCACCTGAACTAGGTGACAATGAAGAACAAGTATCCTCTATCGAGGATTGATGACCTCTTAGATTAGTTAAAGGGAGAAATATGGTTATCAAATATATACCTTATATCAGGTTATCACCAGCTTTGAGTACGAAATGAGGACATCTCAAAGATGGATTTTAGATGTCTCTACAACCACTACGAGTACTTAGTGATGCTGTTTGGTGTGATGAACTTTCCAACAATGTTCATGGAACTTGTGAATAGGATCTTCCAACCATACTTATACCGGTTTATAGTGGTCTTCATTTCTGACATCTTAGTGTATTCATTATTCGAGGAGGAGCACACGATACACCTGAGGATTGTTTTGGACACACTTCGAGAGCATCAGATTTATGGGAAGGTTGCAAAGTTTGAGTTCTAGATATGAAAGGTCCTCTTTCTGGGACATTTCATCTCAGAGGCTGGCGTTTTGTTGGATCTAGTGAAGATCGAGGTGATGCTTTCTTGGGAACCACCCAAGAGCATTACCAAGGTGCGTAGTTTCCTCGGGTTGGCTAGGTATAATCAGAGGTGTGTAACCGACTTATCCAGGGTGACATTACCCATGATGACATTGATGAAGAAGGGAAAACTCTTCGTATGGATAGAAATATTCCAGTATATATTTCAGTAGATTGGACAGAGCTTGACGAGTGCTTCTATCTTGATGCTGCCAGAGGAGGGCACTTACTACATGGTGTTCTATGACACATCAAGAACTAGACTTGGTTGTGTCTTGATGTAGGGGAAAGCAGTGATTAGTTATGGCTCCTGATAATTGAGACCACATGAGAAGAACTATGTGACTTGTGACCTTAAGTTGGTAGTGGTAGAATTTATACTGAATATATGGCGACACTACCTTATGGGTGAATGATTCATCATCTACTCTGACCATAAGAGTCTCAAGTATATCTTTTCACAGAAGGATATGAATATGAGATAGCGATGTTTTCTAGAGTTCCTCCCGGACTATGACTTCGAGATAGTCTATACTCTTGGGAAGGGGAACGTGGTGGTATATTCTCTCAATAGGATGTCGACTTCACAGCTACTGAACAATTCCTTAAATTGGTAGGCATCACTTCAGATATCCTTCATGGATAGAGAGATGACAACTTTTCTTCAGTTGATGGTTGTTTATCCTCCACTCTTATGGCGAGTTAGGGAGGCACAACTCAGAGATTCCAGTTGCAATACTACACATGCCCATATGTCTATAGGATATTCCCCTAATTGATATTCAAAAGGTGGGGAGCATTCCATCCTTTTTATAGGACGCATGATAGTACCAGTGGCATTGCAGGAGGAGGTATTGAGGGAATTCCATACATCCCCTTTGGAGGGTATATCCAAGGATGATGAAGATGTACCAGGACCTCCGACATCAGTACTGGTGACTGAGGATGAAAAAGGAAGTGGTAGAGTTTGTCTCGAGATGCCTCACTTATCATCAAGTGAAGGCTGGGTGCTAGGTTCTAGCGGGTTTGACACAACCCCTCAAGGTACTAGAGTGAAACTAGGATGGGATATTGATGTAATTAATGATAGACTTACCATGTACGTCTAGGTAGAACGATACCATCTGGGTGATCATAGAAAAACTCACTAAGTCGACCCACTTCCTACCCATTGGAGAGCGGGGTTCAGTAGAGATCTTGGAATGCCTCTACGTGCCAGTGATAGTTCGACTACATGAAGTCCCCTCTACGATAGTCTCAGATCGTGATGCACACTTTACATCCTTGTAATGGAAGGGATTAAAGGAGGTGTTTGGGACTCAGTTGTGCTTGAGAACATCCTTTCACCCACAGATGTATGGACAGACAGAATAGACCATACATACAATGGAGTACATGCTTAGTTCTTGCGTTATTGATTTTGGTCGCATTTGGTAGGACCACCTAGCACTGGTGGAGTTTGTGTACAACAATAGCTACCAATCCACTATCAGTATAGAACCATTTGAGGCACTATATGAATGACCATGCAAGTCACCATTATGCTGGACAGACCTAGGGCAGTAAACACTCATGGGTCCAGAGATGGTACAGGATACCACTGAGAAGGTGTAGGTCATCCGAGAGTGGATGAATACTACACAATGCCGACATAAATCATATAATGATAAGCGATGGAGACCCTTGGATTTTAAGGATGGGGACCACGTATTCCTAAGGGTATCTCCTCAATGATGGATATATATATTTGGTCGGGGAGGCAAGTTATCTTCAAGGTTCATTGGACCTTTCTTGATACTACGCAGGGTAGGTGAGGTGGAATTCAGCTTGGATCTATAGCCACAGTTAGAGAGGATGCATGACGTCTTCCATGTATCCCAGCTGAGGAGATATGTGCATGACCCTTATCATTTCATCGACCATGGTGAGGTAGAGACTGACAATCGGGTGACATTCGTTGAGCACCTGGTGGAGATAGAGGATCGACAGGAGAGGATCCTTCGTGGATGTTTGATTCCTATAGTGTGTGTTCATTGGAAGCACAGGAATCTCCAAGAGATCACATGGAAGAATGTGGCCTAGATTTGGGATCATTACAACCATTTTTTTTGTTTAGCCCTTGTTTTGGCTTATGAGGACGTGAATACCTAAAGGTGGGGGTAATATAATACCCCCAAATTCCATGTAAAATTTTTGAAAATTAAATGGGATTATTTTGAGACCAGACTCTGAGATGGTACGTGATTCCGATGACTGGAGTGGCTGGAATGTAATTTTGAACTTTTTTGGAGTTCATTAAATAATCATGTGAGTAGGTTTTTCTAACTATTAAACTAATGCGCTAATCAAAAATATAAGGGCACCATTGAACTCAGAGTGCTGAGATTTTCCTAGGAAGGGATTAACCTCAACCATCATGGGTTGAGGGAAAAAGTAAATTTTCAGACGTTTCAAGGAAAAAAATAAAAAATAATAAACTCAAAAAGTTTATTTTATTCGATTTTTTTTTGCCACAATGTAGTAATGAGATGACTATTTCATTCCATAAATTAATCCGCGTAATAACGCTACAACGTAAAATAACAAAAAATGTTTTTTCATAAATGAAACAGTGTAATGACAACAACTCGATGTAATAGAAATGCCACAATGCATTTTCTCCATTTAATGGGATAATAGGAATTAGATATCATAGTTGGATTTTTAAAATCACCCTGAATCTCTGGAGGATCACTGTTGATGAATGACAAATGACGAACGACAATCACCAACAACATTGATCCCTCCCCCTCCTCTTTGAGAGATCTCTCCCTCAACGATAGATCAAGGACTTTTGTAGATGGATCACCTTCAGCAATGAATCATTCCTCTGATCGAACCTATTCTCCAAGTAGGGGTTTATTCTTGGTGATTTTAATTCCCATTCCTTCTTTCAAAAACAATGAACACAGAAAAACCCACTAACAGGTTGATCTTGGGGTCATTTGTTCTTTCAGGAATGGGTTTTTCATGAAGGTAGATATGGGAAATTTGATCCATGTTAGATTATTAAACCTCCTTCAAAACTGTTTATAAATTCTAACATGGAGGGATCGGGCAGACACGAATGAGGCCCCTGTCCCTCCGTTGTGGACGTTCTTGTGTTCTTCGTGATTGAACCCCTGGATTGAAGGGGAAGAAACTTTGAGCCAATAATAGTGATAGGGATGATTCTAGTATCTCAAAGGTACTAGCGGGTCAAAAAATGGACCACAAGAGAAAGTCTGGTGGCCCGACGAAGGAACCACCAGCGCACCGGTACCGGCGGTGGCTAGTGGCGGTTGCAGGTGGGAGGCGGCGCACCAAGGTGGAAGAGGTCGCAGCCATTGGGGGCTGCGGTGGTGTAGGGGGAGACATCGGTCAGGTGCCACTTCAAAGGGAGCAGCCCATGCGGTGGGTCGCAGCATTCGCTGGCACGCAATCTATTCTTGACTGCATGCATAGGGAGGTGGTCTTCCTCGACTAGCCACATTGCTACGCGAATCGAACGCCCGCACAATGTCTGTACTGGACTCGAACCGACCTGCCGATGCGGGCTAAGCCGATGGAATAAACTGGGCCGCTAGGTGGCCCATGATGGAGAAGAACCAGTCTGCCAATACGGGTTGGGATGGATGGAGAACATGGTCATTGGGTGACTCAGCGGGCTGGACTCATGGACGAACTGGACCGGGTCTACCAAGGCTCAATGGGCCTGGACATTGGGCCAGGATGGGCTAGGTCGGGCCAGACCCAACTAGGTTGGGTCAGGTCAGCCAAAATGGGTTGGGACCTATGGGGCCCCTGGGCTGGGTTGGTCGGGTCAGTCCAACCAAGTCGGACCGAGCCTAGGAACAACCGACCCCTATTTACTAAAACACAAATATCTCTCAGACCAAGCGTCCGATTGACGTGTTGTCTGTGGTATTGGGACCCTTTAAATGAGACAGTCCTTTAGGTATACTCTAAGTGAGTTTTTGTGGAACTCAAGATATGAATGATGGATTGAGGAGTAGATTCTTCCAGAATCAAGCATACTGGAGTGCAGGAATCCTTTAGTAGGCTGTGACATGAAGGATATGATAAGCAGGACCTCAGTGGTCCAGTAGTAGAGTGGAACTCAGCGGTCCAATAGCTGAGTAGATCTTAGCATTCCAGCAGTGGAGCAGACCTCAGTGGTCCAGTATGCGAGCGGACCTTAGTGGTTCAATAGCTAACCAGACCTCAGTGGTCCAGTAGTTGAGTGATCATTAGTGGTCCAATAGCTGAGCAGACCATAATGGTTTAGTATCTGAGCAAACCATAGTGACTCACCATGGATGAGCCCCTCAGTAGTACTAGATGAACCCTCTTTACTACTGATAATCTTACTTTCTATACCTTGAGTTATAGCTAGTGCGATCTGTCTTTGCTTTGTGGGTTTTCTTTGTAGTGTTTTCTTTTTGGTTTTCTTTTGTGGTTTGGGGTCCCTACTGAGTATTTTGTTACTCACCCATGCACAGGATTCACTCACATGTGTCATTTCACGTGAAGGTGATCAATGATTCGACAGAGAGCTTGGTGGTCTGGGATCAAGTAGTGCTCAGTGAGATGGGAAGAACGAGTGTACTTCTATAGCTATAGGCAGCTACCCTTCACTTACCCTTCAGGTAGGGTCTCGAGTGGAAATACTTTGGTATTTGTACTTTTCTTTGTGGTTTTGGGCTTGTATTCTGGCCCCTTTATACTTTTAGTTTGTACTGTACTCTCATTAGTTGTATCAGTGATAGTTGTGCTTTACTTTATGTTTACTTTCCACAGTTCGAGCTTTGTGTGTGTTTGTAGGTTTAAAGGAAAAATCCTTCCCTTTATGGGATATGCATACTCGGTTCTAGTCATCATCCCCTGGCCTATGGAAGGAGGGCTTGGGGTAGTCACGAGATGGGCCCTGGGGGACGGTTCGTGACAAACATGATTATTTAACACTCTTTTTTAAATGTTGAAGGTATTTGACCCCTCTATCAAGTATCCAAATCCCCTCATTATGTTATCCTCTGACATATAATACCCTACCTACATTGGGATCACTGATAAATGAATATGATGTCCTAATGAAAGTGTCATCCTAATTTGAATTAACATCTGACCTTTCAGTAGGTTTGGTCGATCACAGAAAAATTGATCAATTTCGGTTTGTAGGATCTGGAATATAAAATACATGTATTTTCTGTGATTCCATTATAAATGGTTCATCTTTGTATCATTCCTTTGAAATCCACATTCATGAATCACAATTAATATATTTTAACTACACTCCGATTATAAACCCCCTTTCATTGAAAAATCGACTCTTAGAATTTTGTATAATATCATTCTCATATTTATTTGATGATGCCAAAATATGATATATTCACATAAATTGGATTTCTTTCCTTGCTACCAGATACATGAATCTCTTCATCCATAAGTGTAACTCCACTATTCTTCATGGATGATATATTCACATAAATTGGATTTTTATCCTTGGTACAAGATACATGAATCTATTCATCCATAAGTGTAACTCCACTATTCTTCATGGTACTATTTCCATAATGTGAATTATTATAGAATATATAACCATTAATTACATAACCATAATAAGATAATAAATTCACACTTGATCCTCTATCTAGCCATTAAAGTCATTTTGAAATTGAATATGGATTTGTAATTGAATCCTTAAAAATATGGTCTTGAAACCATCCTATAAACTATTGATTATGTGTATTTGATATCTAGATATCATCCCTTGAGATATTAAAATACCTAATAATTGATTTGTGGGTTTCAACATATGGTAAAACCTCTAAACTATTGTGAAAAATGTAAAGGTGAGTCTACTCCCCCTCTATATTAGTAATTGTGACAACATCTATTTTGGAAATTCCTTTACTAAAAAACCACCTGGTGTGATGATTTTTCGGTAGACCAATGCTTTCAACATCATATAGGTAGGGTACATAATTCAACGACTTCATCAACAACATATTTCTCCACAATACAACCTTCTTGATGTTTTTTATTTTTTACATAACCTTTGAAAATATTTATATACCATTCAATTGGGTACATCCATATATAATGTACATGACCACATCATCTAATCTCTCTTACCAAGTGAACCATCAAGTGAACCATAATATCAATGAATAATGGTGTGAAGAACATCTCCAATTCATATAATATGACATCAATTTCCATTTTGATAGTTGAAAATTTCTTGGGTTCTATAACGTTACTACATATATATTTGAAAAATAAAAAGAGTTTGGTTAATGTATGATGTAAATTCTTGAGAAAAATGAAACATAAATCTAAACTCATTATATATTTAATAAAAACATAAGAGTCAAATTATTTCAAAACCTTTAACTTTAAATCAGTCATTGATGATGCAATATTCCTTATATTTGATAAATAAACCTTTAGAAATTTTACTTCATTTAAGAAGTTGCAAAATTGATATCTCTCTTGCATGGAAAGAGTGTAGGAAGATAGAAGAAGAAAAGTCTATTTTTCAGTCTTCAATGGCACTAACTCTTCATATATCCCCATGTCAATCATGTTCAAACTATACTTAATTCTATCCTTTTTTTCTTAGGATCATTTAATAATCTTCCAATGACACTATCATATACATTTTTTCTACATGCATAACATCAAGAAAATTCCTGACGTATAAAAAATCCAAGTATGGTAATTCAAAAAAACCAATCACTTTTTTGAACTAGTTTTTATAAGGTTTGTATAAAATCTTTCCCAAAAGTAGTGTATATATCTTTTAATTTCTCAAAAAATTTATCACCTATTACTAGAGATAGTGTTGTATGTTATTTTGAACTCTTATAGAATGATGTCATCTATCATCTGTACTTATATCACTGGGGTATAAATTTTTGATGTCCTAGAAACATAGTTTTAATGAATGTTTCAACCTAATTGACTATATACCTTATTCACAAATGGGACACCCTTGAGTTACATTAATTCTATATCATAAAAATTTTCTATAAGTAGGAATGTCATTTATCATCTCATACAACATGGCTCTCAATGTGACATCTTCATTTATAAAAGCATCATAAAATGTAAAACCCAAATATCATATTAATTTCAAATCTTCGATCAAAGGATATAAATAAACATCAGTATCATTAACCAGTTTCTTTGTCTTGATATAAGTAAAGATAGAATAATGTATTTTCATCTCATGCATAACCATGATGGAAAGTTATAATTTACCAACATAACCAGAATTTTACTATATGTGTTGTTCTGAAAACCAAAAGGATTTACTCTATCTATTGATAGATCAAGACAAAGTATTCTCTACATATTTTAAAATTTAGGATACTCATGATCAATTTTCTCCAATTGAGGACAGTCTACTGGGCAACAAATTTTTTCATATTTATTTCTTGTATTTTTGTGCTATGTCAGTTGCCTTACTATCTCCTCACTTACCTATAGGTGCCTAAACCTTGGAATGATTAGAAATTACCACAAATCATTCCTAATACTTGATTAATTTTTCTTGTATCGATAAGTACCACACTTTGAAAAAAAAGTGATTTTTGGTCCTTGAAAAATAATATACAGTAATTTGGTCAAACAAGTATTCTTTCATAGATCATAACCATTGAATGTAGCATTCATTTATCATCATATGTTTGACAAGGTGGCTCATCTTCCTCTAGGATCATATAATTCAAAATAGAAAGTAGTTTAGTAGAATTAGAGGCACTCCATCCATTTCCAGATTTTAAATTATATAGCTTTAGTATGGATGACAATGCTATATATTTAGTACAACCAATATATAATGGTGTCCTTTCATAACTCTTAAACTTATCAAAAAAAATTAGACAATAAAAAATTACATCTTAAACTCTTATTATCATTTCCTCAATATGATCTACATCCTCTTTCACTCCTATAATAATATCCTTGATACAGTCTTCATCATTTTTTACACTTGTAATCATATCAGATGATCCATAAAACGTAATCTTATCCCAGTCACTAGCTACATTATATTTTTTCCCGTGTCTAGACTAAAATTTATATCTTCGATTTATTCTATGACGGACCAAGTGTTCTTCAAACTCCTCCAGACTAATTATTCTTGATTAACATTAGAGTAAACACAGGAAAAGGATTTTAGAAGGATAATATGGATGATCTTTTGTAAAATTGATAAACTCTTTCATTCCATCCATATAATCCTTTTTCATATTATTGGAATCCATCCATTTTTTATTAATATCCATCCTATATGATTTATTAATATTAATATTTATTAAAATAAATAAATACATAGAAATTATGAGCTAGAACCCATAACAGGTCATTCTCAAATAATAATTTAAGATACATGAAGTCGTTATTATAAGATAATAAGATCAAAATGATGTGTATTGAAATTATTTTGTAGTGTTTCAAATAATTTAAGTAAAGTAATTTGTGATCTCTATAAATTTACAAAAAAATCTAACTAAATTTTCATCTAATGAAAAAAATATAGATCAAGGAGCGTTTATGTAAGTTTGTTAGGTGGAAGTACATCATGGGAAAGTAGTTGATGTTTATTCATTTTTTCACTTGTTACGTGGTGGGATAAGTGACATTTTAGTGATAAGATTCTTATGTGCCAAAGTTGATCTTTGTATGATGATGGAAATGTTAATAAGGCCCAATCATGTGGTCTTGTTGTAACGACTCGGACCCGAGCAACCACCCGAACAGTGCTAAACGGGTCGGGTGTTTCTACCTTAAGCACACCTCCCTAAACACTAAAGGCTACCAACTAAAAGAGAGAGTCTGATAAGTATAGTGGGGAGGATATACCCTCTCGGAGGACAATAATAACGGTACTGGTCCGAGTAATTATAAAGATGTAGCAGAATAAAAGACTCAGTAGACTCGAACCAGACCCGCAGAGCGGAAGCACAATCAATGTCAATAAACAGCAGAAGCAATAAATATAAAAACATCAGCGGAAATAAACACAATAGCATGCTGATAGCATGTAACTACTACTGAATAGTAAAACATGCCTCCAAAGTAGGTCATACATAACTGAATATAAAAAGGGCGCCAATGGCTAACCAACGCTAGCTACAACAAGTAAGCATACCGATACAAAAAAGAAAAAAAACAGAGTAAACCCTAGATAGGTAATACCTCAAGGTCCATACCATCTTCATGCAATAACTAACGCAGCCCAGCTTCTGAAGCTGGACTCTTTCCTGTTCGTAAATCCATAAAGTCTGCACACGTCCCGGAGGGCCCGTGTAGAGTGTGAGACAAATCTCAGAAGGATACCACCCAATGGTGTGTACCTAATATAAGTGTTTAAGTAGGTATTTATTTATAAGGAAAGAATTAAATAGAACAATTCACAAATAAACACTAACTCCACTGGTGCTCAGCAGCCACCATGGAGTGTCACCTGCTCCGACCAACGCCAGAATCTCTGTCATGTAACCTGGAACCATGTCCCCCCTGACACCACCTGTCTCAAGTACCGACGTCCCGAATGCATGCCCAAGAAGTAACCTGAAGGAACAGCGATGCATTTCCTCAAATAATAACTAGAGGGACAGTGATGTCTTCCCTAAAATAAATATCCGGAGGGACAGCGATGTTTTTCCTCAAACAAAGTATCTGGAGGGACAGTGATATCTTCCCTCAAGTAAGGGCGAGGCTCAGCCCCCAACCCGATAGCCTCAATGCTATCCATTGAAGGCTCCTCACCTCCCACGTGGCTTCCTACGGCAAGCACCCCCAAACCAATAGTACCTAAACTGAAACTAACGGGGGCCTCTACCCACACTAGTGGTCAAAACCACCTCATCACGAAGTATCTCTGTGTGCACACTACTCAAAGTTCTGGGTGAGCGGCAATCTCAAAAATAGTACTTATGACACCAACTCGTCTGACACATCGTGTCCCTGCGACCATGCCGCTCAAGTCTTATGGCCTCACCATCCAAGTAACCTGGTCCACACCCAACCTGACAGTCGTACTGCCTCAAGCCGACGTCCATGACACCCAATCCCATGGTCAGAACCACCCAATGTAACCTGGGCCAAGCCCAACCTGTGATCCGCATCACTCGAGAATATTCAGGCCATGGACAACACCACCCAAAGTGTCCATCAGATGAAATTCAGCAATTGCATATAAATAACATATTTAAACAAAAAACATAAACAAGAAAAACAAACTAAACGGTTGAATTTCACTATGCAAGGTGTTGTCCCATACTAGCACTGAGGTCTTAAATGCCTCTAACAATTTATATCAGGATTTAATAAATTAAACTCAATAGTTTAAAACAATATAACTCAAATTTAACCATTTTGGAATCCCCCGGCCAAAATGCCCCGATGAGCTATGGCCCCTCGCCCAACCCCGATCAAGCAAAACTGGTAACAGGGCATACCCAAAGGCATACCATAGGTCCAATAAACAATTCAATATGAAACAGCAGATAAAACGGGTCCCACTCAAAATACCTGAAAACGCACTGAAGGCCGCGTTACCCAAATGCCCACGAAAACATGAAAAGAGGTATGCCCAACCTACCCAAGACTCGTACGAAGCTACTCCTCTGATAACAGCCTCCAACTCAGTCTAAAACATGATAGATCTGCAAAAGAATTCAAAACTCTCAAACCCCTATAACTTGTTCTAGAATAAAAATCAAACAAAACAGATCAAGAGGAATCAAGGCCTTACCAAGGGGGTTCCTATGGAACAATCTGTGATCGAAACGGAGTTCGGACAACAATCTGGGAGGGATTTGAAGTCCCAGCCAGCTTGGTTTGCGAAACCCGGCGGTAGAAAATGAGTTCTACCTCAAAACGAGGCTACATCCCATTTTAATGAAAAAAAATAAAGTACATGGCATGTACTTTATGACTAAACATCGTTTATATCATTTAACTATTCATATGGTGGTTGGAATTCCACCGACATACTTTCCAGAACCTTCTGACATGAGTACACGGCGTGTACCTAGGGGTACTCGGCATGTACTTCGTTTTTCTTCTCTTCCTCGTCGACTTACCCACACACCATGTATTTCTCTCATACACAGCCAGACTACACGGCATGTCCAGAAGGAACATGGCGTGTAATTGGTTAAACAAATCTACCCAGCCAACAGGCCTACACGCCATGTATGGAATCCACAGGGTCAAGGGTACACGACGTGTTTAAAACTACACTCCATGTAGTAAGAAATTTCTACACGGTCATCACACGACATGTACTTGGCGAGCACACGACCGGTAACTCAATTAACATGTACACAGCGTGTACTTAATGTACACAGCGTGTAGTCTGGAAAATTCTAGAAACTACCCATTTCCTCCAGTTTCCTCATAAACAAGTCCAAAAATTTAAACAGGGTTAGGATTTTGACCCGTTCTAAAAACCTAGGTTCTTAAAATCTCCCCACCTTAACATAGCTCATCCCCGAGCTATCAAATGAAACCAGAAGATGACACCAAACATACCACCTTGTTCAATGTAACCCAGACTTCCCCGGTCTCAGAGGTCCCGGCTAAATTCCTCAAAGGGTCTCCCCACATTAAGAATCACCTAACCCGGTCCCAACCCAACAAAACATAAAGAAAAAAAGGTTTACTAACCTGTTTTCCAGATGCATAGTCCTTCTGTGATGCATCGTCACCCCTGCACCTCATTGGTGCTCCTATTTTTCTCCTGACACCCAATGTAGTCTGCACCACATCGGTGTCCGCCTCCATGGGGTCCTGGTGCCTAGAACCTCAAGTAACTCGCATCCTCGATGCCCTGATGCCCACGACACCTCAATTAACCTACATCCTCGATTCCCCGATGCTATTGCATCTCATACATATATATATATAGAATATATCACGCACCCGATATGGTGCCAATCCCACTGACCAGCATCTCGTCAGTCCACATAGATTTTGTGCACCACGTGCACTCAAAACAGACATGCCTCTATAGGTCATTCCAAAAAGGAAACATGGAGATCACGGACACACCGTAGTGTACCTCTAACCTTCGTCAGATCACGAGCCTGCTCAGCCTCTGACCGCTCCACGGCGTGCACCTTGCCTCAAGTACGACTGTCTGATGCCTGACCTCCCTGCGGTGCTGCTCCAGTCACCAGCCACTGACCCCTCAGCTGGATCCCACTGTCTCTATCACATCCTCTACGTGCAGCTAAACCTCGGCTACCCTCTCTTGGTACCGAACCCGAACCAACTCTGGATGTCACCGTCTGTCCTGGTCCCTATCTGTCGGTTGTCCGAGAAGGATTCCTGCAAAACCTCTCAAGATGCTCAGCACTCTTTTGGAGGCATATCGCACTGAGTCCGAACATGTCACAACTGTCCACACTAAAAACAAATTACTGATGAACTACCACGAGGTGGTCTAGATGAGTCCTTGGCTTGACCACCCTGCTAGAACTCATCCCATCCTCGCTTCCTACTATCTGAACTGTCACGTGAAACTGTCGTCCGACCAACCTGGGGCCTATCCCTTTGGTTGCCTTCCGCTATGAGCACCTGATTCAATGCCTCCAAAAAGGAACCCAGCCGGAAGATATTCACCTGGACCCGAATGGCGTGTCGAAACCCATCCTCGAAGTTCCTCACCCTAACCGCGTCATCGCTTACCATACCAGATGCAAAGCAAGACAACTCTATGAAGGTATCTGCATAGTCCACGACAGAAATGTCTCCTTGCTGAAGACTCAAGAACTCCCAAGCTCTCTCTGCCCTTAGTGTCTCAGGATAGAAGTGCCCAAAGAACCTATCCTCAAAGTCCCTCCATGCCAGTCCCTCATGCCTATGAGCCTGAACCTGTACATCCCACCAACGCTTCACTGGTCCTTTTAGAATGTACGTCGCCAGCATGACCCTCCGCTCTGGAGGTGTCTCGAGCTGTTCGAAGATCATCTACATGATCTTGATCCAGTTCTCAGCCGCCTATGGACCACCCTCGCCCTGAAAAGGCAGTAGGTGTTGCGACTGGAACTCCCGCGTCAGATATGCCATAGATGGCTATATACCCTGCGCCTCTATCGATCCCCTGCAAGACGCGTACTAGGCTCAGTCAGAGCTGCTTGTCGAGCCACGGCTCGAACGATGCCAAACGCGGCTGTGGTCCTACCTGTAGTGCATCCTGTCCCTGAGCCTATAGCTACAACTCGTGCTCTGCCTGTACGGAATCTTGAACCTGATCCTGCTCTCACGGCACTGTATCCGCACTTACCTGATGCTCCATCAAGACGTGTAGGAGGAACCTGCTGAATACCATAAATGGTCAGACAGCCCATATATATATATAACAATATATATTTTCAACGTAGATAAGAAAGCAGTAAAAGGTAGCGCATAACTACTACCCTTACTCTCCCCCACTGCAACCCATGCCCCATAGCATCCTGGCCTCATGGCATCCTTACCCGCCCCTATTAGGGCCAAGTATCAAAAGTACATCGGGCCATGCCCATCCTGAAAACTCATGTAGCCTCAAACCAACGACCGAGTCACCCAATCCTGGTGATCAAAATCACCTCAACCGATAGTACCTGCCTGCTCTCATAAGAGTCAGACCCAAATATCCTGCCACATGCAATTCAACAAAAATAAAGCATGGCATACACATTGCAACAACCAGCAATTCTATCTGGAATTTAACCTTTTTATATTTCAAAGCATATCAGCATGGTAATTGATTTTATTCACATGGTATTATCACTTCACAAATCATACGTGAAATTATGAAATTGAAATACCCTAAAAATGTGCCTATCAAAATCCAAACAACAAGCCTTGCCATACCGGGACAAGGTCCAATTCTCCCTTACCACATCGGGTCAAGGGTCACATATCACAATCAATAACCTCACACACCATGTCAGCCACTGAGGTGGAAATCATATAAACTGTAATCTGAGTAAAAAATCAAACAACAACTCCCACCCAAGGTAACTTGGTCCATCCCTCGTACCTGGGGTTGCAGGCAGCCAAGCACAAGCTAGAAACCCAGTTCTAGAAACAACCTATCTCTAGTCTACCATATCGCAAATAGTAAAACCAGCAGAAATAAAAAAGAGAAGACTGAACCTCATTAGTTTCCAACAAAACACTGATACTAAATCCCTGTCAAGAACTCCTTTGATACCACTTTGTAACGACCCGGACCCGAACAGCCACCCGAACAGTGCTAAACGGGTCGGGTGTTACTACCTTAGGTGCACCTCCACAAATGCCAAAGGCTGCCGACCAGCAGCGAGGGTCTGATAGGTATAATGCAGAGGCTATACCCTCTCGTAGGATAATCATAATGGTACTGGTCCGAGTATAACAGTAAAGATGCAGTGGAATAAAATACTCAACAGACTCAAACCAAACCCGCAGAGTGGAAGCATAATCAATATAGATAAACAGCAGAAGTAGTAAATATAAACCACATCAGCATAAATAAACACAACATCATTCTGATAACATGTAACTACTACTGAACAGTAAAACATGCATCCAAAGAAGGTCATACATAACTGAATATAAAAAGGGCGCCAATGGCTAACCAACAGTAGCTTCAACAAGTAAGCATGCCGATACAGAAAAGAAAACAAAATAGAATAAACCCAAGCTAGGTAAGACCTCAAGGTCCATACCATCTCCATACAATAACTAATGTAGCCCAACTCCTGAAGCTGGCCTCTTTCCTGCATGCAAATCCATAAAGTCTGCACGTGTCCCGAAGGGCCCGTGTAGGGTGTGAGACAAATCTCAGTAGGATACCACCCAATGGTGTGTACCTAATATAAGTGTTTAAGCAGGAATTTATTTATAAGGAAAGAATTAAATAGAACAATGCACAAATAAACACTAACTCCACTGGTGCCCAACAGCCACCATGGAGTGTCACCTGCTTCGACCAATGCCGGAATCTCTGTCATGCAACCCGACACCATGTTACCCCTAACACCACGTGTCTCAAGTACCAGAGTCCTGAAGGCACACCCAAGAAGTAACCCGGAGGAACAACGATGTCTGTCCTCAAATAATAACCAGAGGGATAGCAATGTCTTCCCTCAAATAAATAGCCGAAGGGACAGCGATGTCTGCCCTCAAACAAAGTATCCAGAGGGACAGTGATATCTGCCCTCAAGTAATGGCGACCCTCAGCCCCCAACCCGATATCCTCAATGCTATCCTCTGAAGGCTCCTCACTTCTCACGTGGCTTCCTATGGCAAGCACCCCCAAACCAATAGTACCTAAAACGCAATTAACGGGGGCCTCTACCCACACGAGTGGTCAAAAGAACCTCATCACAGAGTATCTCTGTGTGCACACTACTCAAAGTTCTGGGTGAGCGGTAATCACCAAAATAGTACTTATTCCACAAAATCATCTGACACCTTGTGTCCCTACGACCATGCCACTCATGTCTGATGGTCTTGCCATCCAAGTAACTCGGGTCATGCCCAACCTGACAGTCGTACTGCCTCAAGCCGACTTCCATAACGCCCAATACTATGGTCAGAACCACCCAACGTAAGCCAGGCCAATCCCAACCTGTGATCCGCATCACTCAAGAATATCCAGGTCATGCCCAACACCACCCAAATGGTCCAACAGATTCAATTCTGCAATTGCATATATAACATATTTAAACAGAAAACATAAACAGGCAAAACAAACTAAACAGCTGAATTGCACTATGCAAGGTGCTTCCCCATACCAGCACTGAGGTCTTAAATATCTCTAACAATTTATATCGGGATTTAATAAATTAAACTCGACAGTTTATAACAATATAATTCAAATTTAACCATTTTGGCATCCCCTAGCCAAAATGCCCTGATGAGCTACGACCCCTCGCCCGACCCCGCTCAAGTAAAACTGGTAACAGGGCATACCCAAAGGCATCCCATAGGTCCAATAAACAATTCAATATGAAATAGCTGATAAAACTGGTCCCACTCAAAATACTGAAAAACACGCTGAATGACGCATTAACCAAATGACCACAAAAACACAAAAAGAGGTATGCACCACCTACCCGAGACTCATACAAAGCTACTCCTCTGATAAAAGCCTCCAATTCGGTCTAAAACGCGGTAGATCTATAAAAGAATTCAAACCACTCAAACCCCTATAACTCGTTCTAGAACAGAAATCAAACAAAACGGATCAAGAGGAATCAAGGCCTTACCGAGGGGGTTCCGATGGAAGAATCCGTGATCGAAACGGAGTTCGGACGACGATCTGGGAGGGATTTGAAGTCCTGACCATCTTGGTTCGTGAAACCCGGTGGAAGAAAATGAGTTCTGCCTCAAAACGAGGCTACTGCCCGTTTTAACGCAAAAAAAGAAAGTACATGGCGTGTACTTTATGACTACACGCTGTGTATATCAGTTAACTATTCATATGGCGGCTGGAATTCTGCCAACTTAATTTCCAGAACCTGCCGACATGAGTACACGGTGTGTACCTAGGGGTACATGACGTGTACTTTGTTTTTATTCCCTTGCTCACTGACTTTCCCACACGCCATGTATTTCTATCATACACAACCAGACTACACGGCGTGTCCATAAGGAACACGGTGTGTAATTGGTTAAACAAATCTACCCATCCAATAGGCCTACACGCCATGTATGGCCTCCACACGATCAAGGGTACATGACGTGTTTAAAACTACACGCCATGTAGTAATAAATTTCTACACGGTCATCACACGGCATGTACTCGGCGAGCACACGGCCGGTAACTCACTTAACATGTACACGGTGTGTACTTAAAGTACATGGCGTGTAGTCTAAAAAATTCCAGAAACTACCCATTTCCTCCAGTTTCCTCAGAAACAAGTCCAAAAATTTATACAGGGTCAGGATTTTGACCCGTTCTAAAAACCCGGGTTCTTACACTTGTGAACCCAACATTTGAAGAAACTCTTGAATTTAAATATAATGAACCAGAAGTCTCAGGATGGGGTTCTTAAGCTATTAGAAAAACAGAAGAACAATCTAATTCGATTTTCATAAATACATTAAATTTAAACAATTCACATGGATGGGATGAAGCCTCAAAGAACTACAATGAAAAAATTAGAAATATATATAGAATCTACCCTTAACTTTTTGACACATATTTTAAGGAATATTTGAAAAGTAAAAAATAAATTACTAATATAAAATTACATTGAAGTTATTTAAATGTGGATATATTGTATTTTTCACTAATAATTTTCTAATTTTGATAGAAAGGGAAAGTGAAAATCAATACGATTTAACAAGTTCACATAAGAAGAAAACTAAAAAGTTTAGAAACCTAAATTTTCTTTCATAGGGAATGGATTAGAATTTATAAAAACTAAAAAACATGCACTTATTATCTAAATTAGATGATGATAAAAGTTATGATTATGATAATGAAGTTGAAACATTAAGTAAATCAGAGGTTTAGTTATTGATTTAAAAAGTGAATGGTGATGAGTACCCTAGTGACAATGATGATGGTAATGAAAAAGGGGGAAAATATGAAATAATGAGATCCATTGGGATCAATTGATGGTCCCAACAATGAAAATATTAAAAGGATTAGTGTTCTTTTGTTTGTTAATAGAATCAAATGCAAATAATTGTTTGGTTTTAATCCATGAAATTAAAAAGGATGCCTAGAACATAGCTTCTTCTCCCTCACGTTTGAATTTTGATCCAAGATATCATTCCAAAATTACCTCAGGATGGAAGGAGTGGGAGGGTTTCAATGAACAACACTTATCTGTGGAAAAATTACAGAAATGACAAATATTAGTCACCCAAACATTCACACTTCTTCCAAATGATAAGGTAAATCGGGTGATAGCCAAGTAGTATGTGATGGTGGTGTCATATTAGGCATGCGAGGGAGGTGACACAACATTATTCCTTTGGGAAAATTAAAAACACCCAAAGAAGAACTAAAAATATTGAAATCTTGAACGACGAATAAGAAGTAACATACCGTGATATTTGAAAGTGTTGATTTTCTTGAAGGAGAGGGAGGGAGGGAATATGGCGGTGAGGGAGAACGGAGATGAGTGAGAGTGTGTGGCGTTCAAGGCGTGTGACGACGAGGGAGGGCATGTGATGGTGAGGGAGAGTGGCGGTGAGGGCGCATGATGATGAGGGATAACAAGGTAGAGCATGCGATGGTGAGGGAGAGTGGTAGCAAGGGAGAGAATGTGACAAAGATAGAGGGTGAGTGGTGGTGAGGGCATGCAGTGGAAAGGGAGAACAAGGGAGAGCGGTGAAAAGGTATCAGTTCCGTGAGAGCCTAAATGAAGTGAGAGAATTGGTTCGGTTAGGGTTACATTTATAAGACATCGAAGGGTTTTATCAAAATTTCTAAAAAAGATCTGATAAAGAGGGGTTTTATCATCACTAAAATAATAAGCGCTGATAAACACCTGCTAGAAAAGTGTTGATAAATATTTAATAACTTAATTAATATAATAAAAAAATTAAATGTATATAATTATAAATAAATATAAATCTACGTGATTATTAATAAATATTTATGTAATTATAAATATATTTAAATAATTGTAGATATGTATTTATAAATATAATTATAATTAAATATACACATATATAATTATAAATTAACAATTATTTATATAATTATAAATATATTAAAATAATTGTAAATATGTATTTATAAATATACTTATAGTCATGTAATTATAATTATAATTATAAATAAATATATTTATAAATATTTGTATATAATTATAAATGTATTTATATAATTATATACATTTATTAATATGGAAATATATATAATTATAAATATAAGAAATAAATTTATTATAACTTTTTTGTTATTTAAATATAAAATTATTTTTTTTTTAATTATATAAAAATATTTATAAATATTTGTATATAATTATAAATATAATTATATATTTATATATTTTTATTAATATATAAATACCCAGAATGACGTGAATCATGAATTATATCCATGGTCCCATAAAATTTATTATTGAAAAAGAACTTACAGAAGTAAAGGAAACATGAGATTGCAGTCTCAAAAAGTGGCACACAACACCACTAAAAGAAATATAAAGGATCATTCAATCACCTTTTATTATGTCTACCACCCCTTCATTGGGACCCACCCCAACCTCTTAGGTTCCTGCCTCTCTTCCACTACTCAGGAGCTGGCCAAGCATCATCTTGATCATCCATGCTCGATGACTCGTCTTCATCATCATGAAGCTCCATATCTTGATCTACATTGGATTCATTTTTTAAATGAAAAACATATCCATCTTTACTTATTTCCTTATGAACATTACCAAATTGATCATAAAACATATCCCTATTATTAGACATATTAAAAATGTCAAACAAAGTAAATTCATAAGAACTAGAGTCCAGTGGAACAATGAAAAACTCCTCAATTTCTGCCTTCCCTTCCAGCGCATCACCAAAAACTATATCACACTTTGTATCCCCAAGACCAGCTTCTTTGTCCTTATCAGCTCCCTTGCCTACATCAAAAACAGCTCCAACCCTCTCACTCTAAAGAGTGGGTGTAAAACATGATTACAGACTAACTTTCCTATGGGTGACCAGCTGATAACCCTCATTATTAACTAAGACATTTTTTCCCTTTGGTAAGAGGAAACTGAATGTATTCATGAACATCTTATGAAGACAATCCATCATTAATATCTTGAGAAAGAGCCTGGGTAGATCCAGTAAGCAGTTCTATAGTTTTATTATATTCCACATTAATAGGGGCTTCAGCCCCTCCACACACCTGACTAGCAGCAACTGCAATCTCCTCTATTGAAGAGTCATGTTGAGCCATATTCAAATGAACCTACAAGGGATTCATACCATGAGGGGCTTTCCTATTGTAGTAGGAGCCTCTGAAATTGAATTTATAGCCCCTTGTTTTACCACATCAACAAAGGAAAAACTCCCAACAACGTGAGCAATAATAGCTGGGGAAAATCCATCTTTATGAACCTGCTTGAAGATCTTCCTTCCCCTCTTGGGACCAGGATGCCCCACCATTCCATCCACACCAACTAAAATCTTGAACTTACATTGATCAGAGCAGGAAATGATTTCTTAAAATTAGAACATTTTACGTTCTTACGACATTGCGCAAAAGAGATCCCAATACAAGACAAATTTCCATAAAAACTAGACATCCACTGGAATTCAATCCACATTTTCAACTTGAAGTACCCCAAATCCTAGAAAATAGTATCAATAAGATCATAAGACAAATCAATATCAACCAATACCCTGAAATAATAGTCATACCAAGCTCACTCAGTCTCACTATCAATTTTGATCGGAGTCCTCACTTCAAAGGTGACTTCCAACAAAATTGATGAATACTAGAATAACCAACTCAGACCCCTAATTTGAATCCAAGCTTGTGTAGAAGAGCTCCTGGATGAATATAAATCAAAGAGGGGACCCCATTCTTGAAAGGTAAGAAACACAGGTTTGAGAGAGATTAAGAAAAACTCCAAGTAAAAAATTTGAGAAGTATATTTAATATAATTTTATAAATATATACAATTATAAATTTAAGAAATATATTTATTATAATTTTATAATTATTTAAATATATAATTATTTATTTATAATTACATAAATATATAATTATTTATTTATAATTATATAAATATTTTTATAAATATTTTTATAAATATATACAATTATAAATATATACAATTATAAATTTAAGAAATATATTTATTATAATTTTATAATTATTTAAATATATAATTATTTATTTATAATTACATAAATATATAATTATTTATTTATAATTATATAAATATTTTTATAAATATTTTTATGTAATTGTAAATATATTTATATAATTATATATATTTTTATTAATATATATATATATATATATTTATATATTAATAAATATATTTATTATAATTTTATATTTATTTAAATATATAATTATTTATTTTTTGCGAAACATAGGTCTTGAAGACGAGGGATCTGGCGCTCTGGTGACTCCATGGCGATCTAGGGTTCCTTGGCTTCGATGACAGCCACCCCAGAGGTGGTTGAGATTGATGTGGCTATTGCGGAAGAGACTGAAGCCATAGCCTCTCTTGAAAAGATTCTCTCTTCCAGTGATTAGGATTTGTAGAAATCTGACCCCTTTGATATTAATTGTTCTTCTGTTAATTTTGGCATTGGAGCTTCGTACGTGCAAGCTATGGTGGGATCTCTTGGATCACAGCCCCAAAAACCACCTACATCTATTCGGGAACAAATGTTTTTAGCGATTCAACCAACAATCCCAATTTAGGGGTTCGGGGAATCTCTAGGGATACCCACCCTGGTCCTGGTCTTTCGCGGGATGGGGTGCGCAATAGATCCTTCAATGGCTTCAGAGACCTCAACTATTTGAATGGGAGAATTCTGAAGAAAGAAGATACACCTTTTTTTGAAGCAAGCCGGGAAATCATCTATGATAGTCCCAATGAGTGTATGAATTTTATAATAGATCACATACCGATGCAGTACAATAGATTGAGTATCTTTGACCTTAAGATTAATCTGGTTGAGTGATGGGGGTTTGATGACAGGCGTATAACATCATTGGGGAAGGGGCATTTCCATATCGTTTTCCCCTTAGTGGCCCTCAAATCCAAAGCTTGTGGGTTTGGGTTTGTCAGTCTAAAGCCTATAATTTTTAGAATTCAAGACTAGAAACCACTTCTATAGCGACCGACTGGCAGTGCCACTTTCATCAGAAGATGATGGTTCAGAGACTGGGGATTGTGCGGGAGTGGTTCAGACCACACTGATAAGGGATGACCTACTGTTTTGGACCTCCAGGTCAAGTTGTTATGAGATTTTATCCTAACTGGGGATACAAGTCATGTAATGGGATCCCTGTTCTCAATAAAATGAGAGGGTTTGTTTGAAAAAAAGATAAATAAAGAGAAATAAAGACTAGAACCCAATTTTCAATCCCTTGAATGTGAATAATTCGGCCACGCAGGTCTGGATTCGCTCAAGTGGATTGAGTTGATTTTTGTTGGAATTCACAAATCTTATGGGAAATAGCCTTTACAGTTGGAGTTTCAATAAAAATGGACAAGGAAACTGAATGGGATAGGTATGGACACTTTGTTCGTGTCCTTCTTGAAATTGATCTTTTCTCTCCATTGATCAAAAAAATTGTTCTAAATGCTCCCAAAAATATGATTTGTTCTGTCGATTATGCCTGAGAAGATACCTAATTTCTACATGGGCTGTAATAATATTGGTCATACAATGGAAAAATATCAAAGAGGTTTAACTTGTGTGAATTGCAGTCCAAAAGGTCATTCCAAGGAAAAATGCATAAGGACAATAATAAAGGATGCGCAAGGGACAAATAGGAGCATACTGGAGGTGGTTTGATAGCTCAAAATTTAGTTAAAGAGGGTAATAAATTAGAGCCCTTGGGTTCTCAAAAAGATAATTTGTTGGACCCCCCAATAGAATCTTATATTGATGAAAAGGAAGCATATTCTAGCAGTGAATTTGAATGGCATTCTAGACCCGACCTACATGATCAGGTAGATGACTATCTACACACAGCTTCTAGGAAGGGTAAGAAGTCAATTGAGGCTTTCGTTCTCTCCTCATCTCAACTTAAAAGTTTTAGACCTCGAATATCAAGTTCTTGTCATATAGAACAGGTGCATGGATCATGCCCCATGGATGTTTCTATTGCTGCTTCTCCTTGTTTTGGAGATACTCCTTCGGAATAGTCACTAGAGGTGGTGTCCCCTACTGCTAATTTTGGATCTAAGGATGCCGCACTAGAAAAATCATCAGTAGTACCTGAAGAACAGCATATGGTTGATGCTTCCATTGAAGAAAAACCTGCTTCTTCTACTAAAATGGACACTTCATTGGACCCATCTATTATATAGGGACCTAGGCAGCAACTTTATGGTGGAGGCGACCATTTGGTTCTTTAAGAGAAGCCCACACCTCAGGAGATAATTTTTTATGAGGGGTTTTCCTTTTCTATACTGGTGGACCTGATTGTACAGGGACCCAAGCAGAAAGATGCTTGTGGTGCTGATAAAAAAGGTGATGTCCCTGGCGACAATGATCAGGAGGTGGATGCACCTATAATACGGTGCAAAATATTGATGATGTTAGATCTGATTCTTTGGCATCTTCAAGGATTATGGATCCTGGGCACAGGTCTGGGTTGGAGACTGCTACTCCCACCATCATCTGGGCAGTCAAAGACCCCTGTGAAAAATAAGGCTCATATTGTCTCTACTCCTGCAATTAAAACATCGAAACTCCAAGGGTCTGATGAAGATACTCAGAAAAGGGGGAATTATATTGTCATTTATTCAGCTGTTGCTGATAGTGGTGTAGGTAATGACATCCCCAAGGAGGTGTCTTTGGAGGTAGTGAACTTGGAAGGGACTTCTCGAAGTGGTACAGGACTTAAGACCGGTCAATGAATGCAGGGGAATATTTATGGGTCAATTTCTAGGGATATGGGCGCAAAAAACTCCACTGAACTATCTTTAGATGAAGTCTATTATCCTTTGCAGAGAGCAAAGACCTTGAAGTGTGGATAACACGCGCGGGGAAGAGCTCCACATTGGAGGGGTTGA
Organism: Viscum album; assembly: GCA_963277665.1. Lineage (NCBI taxonomy): Eukaryota > Viridiplantae > Streptophyta > Magnoliopsida > Santalales > Viscaceae > Viscum > Viscum album. The sequence continues at coordinate 1,357,187,927 of OY728162.1, read as the reverse complement.
TGGGGTCCTAACCTCACCCATGCTATTGACTTAGACTTTTATTTTCTGTTTGTTGAGGGTTGTTTTTCGATGTATGACTCCCTCCTCTGCTTTGTATGTTTTTATCTTAATAAAATGGATTGAGCTTTTGTGCTTGATCTCACACCTATCAAAAAAAATTACAATTATACAAATACATTTTTTAAAAAATTATATATATATATATATATATATATTTATAATTATAAATATATAGTTTTATAAATGTGGTAAATATACATTTATAAATATTATTATATATATAAATATATTTATTTATAAATATTTATTTACAAATATATTCTTATAATTATATTTTTAACATTGTTAATTAATATATAATAATAAATTAATTTATATTAAAAATCAATAAATAAAATTGAATAAATTACAAAAATATTAAAAAGTGAATTCATAATATTTATGTGAATTAAAAAAACATAAAAATGAAAAATGTATAAATAGATGATATTAGTTATATAAATAACAAAATTATTAAAAATGGATTATATTAACCATACTAAAATATCAATAATTAAATTAAATTAAATTAAATTAAATTGAATTAAATTAAATAGAATTAAATCAAATCAAATTAAATTAAACACACAAACATATATTGATGATGAATGGATTGAAATAAATATTTATTAAATATGAATAAAATTTAAAAATGAATAAATACAAAAAAAAACTAAAAATAGAGATCTAATTAAGAAAGAATAAATAATATTAAATCAATAAACAGACTTGCACACATACATACATGTACACATTCCAAACATACATCTGTACTCATATATATCTACACACATATATACATACACACATATAAACACATACACATACATATATATTGTTATATATGTACATATATTTTTAATTATTTAATATTAATATAAATATATATTATAATAAATATATTCATTTCTATATTATAACATTATTTAAATAAAATATTAATATATATATTTAATTTAGTTATACACACATTTTGTAATTAATGTATTTAAATAAACTATTAAACATTTTGACTAATATAAATTATATATTTTTTAAATATAAAATTATGAAAATAAGATTCATTTTTTATTAAAAGTTATATAAATCATATTTATATATTATATTTTCATATATGTACTCATTGTAATATAAATCTTATTTTAAAAAATATAAATATATATATATATATTAGATTACCTACACTACCTTTATTAGTGCTAAATAAAAAGCGTTGATAAAGGTGTCAATTTTATCAGTGCTTAAAAAAGCGCTGATAAATATGGGACTTTTATCAGCGCTAGATAAAAGCACTAAAAAAGGGTACCCTATTATCAGTGCTTTTTTAGCACCGATAAAGTTTTACTTTATTAGTGCTTCTTTCAATCATTGATAAAAGTTCCCCCTTTATTAGTGTTGAATATTACGCAATCTATGGTAGTGTACTTCTCAATTGAAATTACTCCCACTCACCAAGCTCAAAGAAATCTTATGAATACAATAAAGCATAATGAATGAATACCCTCTTTAGAATTTTTTCTACATTTTCCATTTACTTCAGATGTTATGCTTAGTAAATATATCATATACACCACCCAACCCAAATGATCAAGATCATTTGAGGTGACCTGAGCATAAGGTACATAAATATTACATCATTTTAGATGAATATTCAATACATATCACAATTATACATGCCCTAAAACCAGTAAGGTATAGTGTCGTAGATAATAGATACATAATTAACTTATTTGTGATAAATCTTCAACATATCCCATAAACATTATTCATATTTAGTAACCTTCAAGACAAATCATACATAGATCATTCCATCAAAACCTCAGGAATGGAAACATAAAAAAAGGTGTGCTCAGATTCCTAGTAAGGGTGGCCATGAGATATATCAATCATAGGTGAGCATAAGATGATCACACGGGTATGATGACATAATCAAGTTCATGTCCCCAACATAAATGATTAATACCCAGAAAATATTAGATCATAAACTCTAATATCATGTCATATCCATAAGAAGGATTAATAAGGGAATCAAAGAAGAAATCATCATTCAAGAGTTAACAAAGGTGTATAGAATCATAAGCATAGGAAATCATAATCTTGTGAACATAGATATTCACAATCATGACCACAAATAATATTGTGATCATATCTAGGAGAAATCATACTCACATATAAAAATGTGAAAATATCTATTCAAAATCATGTCCACACTTATCATTATCATTTAATTGTATATTTATATCACATTACCCAATTAATTAAAGGGTTATAACATAACCACCCATTAAATAATCCTAATTCTTATATATATATATATTCCATAATATCATAAAAATATTTATCATTTATTCATATATTAAAATGTGGGAAAGAAAACAGGTTTCATCAACATTTCATGAAGAAAATACACTTTTTATTTTGAAACCACTTATTTACAATCGAAAAATTTCCAGAATATTAGGAAAACCATTTTCTTAGGAAAGAACTATGGAAACTTGTAAAGTAATCTTCAAAGAAAATAGTATTAAGGGTGTTGGGAAAATCCATTATTGTGGTATATATTAAAATAATGATTTTGTTCACACTTTTTGTAAAAACTCATCAATAACTAGTTTAGATTTTAAAAAAAATCATTTTCTAAACTTTTAAAAAGAAATTAAAATATGGATGAAATTAAATTTAACCAATAATTTTAGAATAGTAAAAAAAATTATTGAAAACATTTTAATGTAAATATGAACATAGAAGAGAATGATTCTCGATTGAAGAGAGAAATACAGCCGGGTTTCTTTAAAAATATTATTTCAGACTTTTGAGTGCTTAGAGGGAGGAAAATGAATGGAAAACTATTAATCTCTAGAAATTATTAGATGATATTAAAATATATTGATTTTAATGGATAAGGATCATATAATTTCCCCCAATGGATATTTAACATAGACAATCTTGAAAAGAAATGAGATTGTATAACAATTCCCTTACCTTAAGTCTCGTCCTCCATCGTATGTGTTCAAACATTCTGTATAATAAAAACAGATTTATTATACATATATATAAAAATAACATTCATATATATATATATATTACTATATATTATTCACTTATAATTTCTAATTACCATTCTTATTAATAATTCTTCATCAAATTCATTATTCAAGTGAAAATAGGTCTCTTTTTCATGCATGTTTTGATTTGATAGTTTTAGTTCTTAAACCATGGTCATGGTTTCATAATATCTAGAATCTAAAACCTGAATCAATTATCATATTTTCTCATTTTATGATCATTTATAATATAAGGACCTAACCTTGAACATTACATATTATAGTGACTTTAGACTATAATTAACATTTTTTCCCAAATATATTTTAGGTTTTGAGTTTTAGATAATTTGGTAATAACTCTTATATAAAAATCCCATACATTACAAAGTGTAAACATTTAATCATCGTCCATTTTTCCCATAATATAAAAATATTAAAATAAAACATGTTTTCTTTTCATGAAAAATCTTCATGAATTTCAACTTTACTTCTTCTTTTCCTTCACCCATCCTTAGAAAATGCGATTTTTTTTAAAATGTGGGATGAGCACAAAAAATCTCATTAAGGGACATAAAAGGAAGAAATTCATTAGTCTAGTGAAAAACATTGTAACCCATGAAAAACCTTTTATTAAAAAAATAACTTTTTTACCTAGAAAATAAATCATCTATTTAAAAAATATCATTATTTTACCTTTTTAAATCAAATGATTTCCATGAAAACTGATTAGTAAGTATAGAAAAGTCATATAGGTACCTTAGGACATCATCTTTATAGAACCCTTACAAATTAGAATAACCATATAAACGAATTCCAATATAATTCTCTAGAGAACATAATCCTTACCCAATACATTATAGAGCCATAATGGGGATCACCCATCATATCATGATCTAAAATGGGGATCAAAACATCATATTTTAAGATATAGTGGGGCTCAACCCATCATATCTTGAGCTATAATAGGGAAAAACTCATCATATCTTAAGCTATAATGGGGATCAACCCGCATATCATGAGCTATAATGAGTCTTAACCCATCATATAAGTTGAATTAGTCTCTCTTGTTAACATATAAAATGTACAAGGACTATATCATGTATAAAAAATTTTAATCTTGCACATTGTCAGCATAAAACATTTGAAAAAATCTTTTGAACCCTCATCAAAAACTCATTCAGATACCAAAATACCCATTTATTTTAAACCCCCCTTTCAATACCAAAAGTATCAAAAAAGGGAAAGAATGTTTTTATTTGAATAAAACATGAATGGTTGTAAAAGAAGCTAAACTTAAAATAACAGTTATGATGATAGGAAAGCTTGTGGTCACCATATACATTAAGATAGATCTTTCCTTTTTTATTTTATAATGAAATTCAAACATTCCATAAAAAGATTACATTTTTAAAACCTTTGAAAAAAATTAAAAGGTGATATAAAAATGTCCTTTATAATTCTTTAATTTCCATAAAACTTTATTCAAAAAATAATTTTAAAAACATCGACATAGAAGAGAAAATTTTATAAAATAAATCTTTAAACATTTAAAATGAGGTTTTCTGTTAAAGTGCCCCTTACCTTGAGTCCAAATCACCTTATATGTTCTTTATCTTCCTGAATAATAAAATTATGTTAATTATCTACTTGATTAATAACCTTTTCCAAGTTTATTATTCCTTTTATTTTATCTCTTACCATACTATACACAATTAGTTAATCATTTAAGTTCATATCAGACGTTTTGATGGTATTTAGCTTATATGTCAAAAATGACTTTGGTAAGTTGACTATAGTCAAAGAGGTCATCATTCTATAGTCTCTAAAATAATAATCATGATATATTTATAGATAAATTATAATTTTAAAACCAATAATGAACAATGTTTATGAAAAATGAACTATGTTACATTCATGGAGATTATAGGCTATACACACGCATGAGTAACATTTCTCTTTCTTTAAATACCATGTGATGTGGTGATGGAAAAAATAATCACATTGATTCATGGAGGTGATAGTCCACATGTATGCACAAAAAATGTTATCACTATTTAGTGAATGGAAATGAAAAATGTAAATGATATATTATTTTTTCAGGATGATAAATATGTCATGATTATCATATATGAATATTAATTCTATCATTTTGGATAGTCGTGAGAGGCGATGATGGAAAATGAATTACATCAGTTAGTGTGGTTGTAGTCCACTGTACATATGAATGATGGTTTCATTTCTGATTTGATAGAAGAGGAGATAGATATAGGTTATGAAATTAAAATAATGGAATCTCATTATATGGTAGATAATGGTGCTTTTATATCATCATATATGAAGATGTTTTGAAGGCGGTGGAAGAAGAAATAGAACAAAAATGCTCGGTTAAGAATGACACCTCTTCTTCGAACCACATCTTTATGATTATACCTAAAGTCTTCTGAGATTGGATTTATGATCAACGAAATGAATCTAGGAACTGGGAAGGAAATTATGTAATTTATTTGGTCATTTATCATCTGAACCAAAATACTTTTAATATGTGAAGAGCAGAGGAGAGGAGGTGTCGATTTATAAGTGGGGGAGATGACACACTTGGAATTTTTGAAAAGAAAAATTTATACCCACATTTTACATATAAAAAAAGGCTAAAAATGAACCATTATCTATCCTTAGATGTTATAAGGTCTAAATATGGTCATAAAATATAATTTATACAAGAGTTAGGACATTTTAACCTTATCTTTTTTGTTTAACCCCTAGTAAACCCATTTTCACCTTAAACATAGTAAAAGATTTTTATTATTTTTACTATTCATTAAGACAAAAAATTATTTTGAACTTATCATATGATATAAATTATACTGATTAAAAATATATAATATATTTTATCCAATTAAAATCATATAATTGGATGAATTTAATTTAAAATAAAACCCATAGATGTGACGAAACAACCATTTTTCAAGAAATGTATTTTTCGAGAATAAGATGATCATATATTAACTTTATGACTATAAATCATCATTATATGAATTTTAATTAATATTTATAGATAAATATTATATAAATTTCATTGAAATCATTCCTTATTATGATTTATCTTAATTGATTAAAATTGAGAAGCATTATGCACTTTAAAACAGTTTTTACAAAAATGCATTTTAAACCCAAAAATAAACTTAAATTAAAATATAGTATAAAGATGATTTAAGTACAATTAATTGGATTAAATTTAAATAAATAATAATTTTGTTACTTTAACTTAAATTCAAAGTATAATCGGACTTTTAAATGATTTATTTTTTGAAAATAAATCTATGTTTTACAAATATTGGTATTTTCACTATTCACTAAAAATCAATCTTTTATGAAAAGTCTAAAAATTTCATCCTAAGTTATTTTTGATATGATGATTTCAAAAATTAAATTAATTTTATAATATTCAAATTCTATAAATTATAAATTAAACTTTTTAATAAAACCTTACAAGAAAAGAGTTTAATAAAAGTATTTCCTTTTTGATTTTAAAAATTACTTAGTATTTTTATAATGAATATGACCATCTAATTAATAAATATTAATAAACATGAAAATTATTTATTCTATCATTAACTGGTTTGAGTCATTCTTCCCCCTTTTGAAATTGTGTCCTCACAATTTTATTCACTTATTAAATAGGTGGGTATATCTTTCCCTCATAACATTTTCAAATTCCCAAGTTACTTCTTTAACCATATGGGTTTTCCATTAAACATTAAATCATGAATTACCTTATTCAGAAACACTTTCTCTCCATGATCACGAATCTAAATTGGTTGTTCCTCATAAGAAATATTCTCTTCCAACTAAAGTACTTCAGGCCTCAAAACATGAGATGAATCTGGCACATATTTCCTTAACATTGAAACATGAAATACAATGTGTACTTGAGATAAAACTGAATGAAAGACCACTCAATAGGCAACTAATACAACTTTCTATAGGATTTCATATGATCTAATGAACCACAAACAAAAATTTCTCTTTTTTACTAAATCACATAACACTTTTCCATGGATATACTTTTTGAAATACATGATCACATACCTCGAAAGAAATATCATTCCTTTGGTTATCCATATAATGGTTTTGCATACTTTGACCCATCATCATATGTTTCTAAATTAACTATACCTTCTTATCCATTTCCTCTACAAATTCTATCCCTGTAAAATTCCTTTCTCCAAATTCATACACAAAATATGGCATCTGATACCTATTTTCATATAATGCCTCAAATGGTTCCATCTGTATACTAGAATGAAAATTTTGTTATAAGAAAACTACACCAAATAATGATATTGAAGCCAAATTCCATGGTAATCCATTGAACAAGAACAAATCATATCTTCCATGGTCTAAATCTTCATCATAGAATTTCCATCTAATTGGGGATGAAAAGTTGTACTAAAATTTTATTCAGTACCCAAATACTTATGAAGTCCTTTCCAAAAATTATAAGTGAACCTAGGATTACGGTATGATATAATGTAGAGGGTAACTCCATGAAACATAACTATCTCATTGATATATTATCAAGAAATATTATTTAAAGACATAATATCTCGAATGGGAAGTAAATATGAATATTTAGTTAATCAATCAAAAATAACCCAAATCACATTGTTACCTCATGATGTGATTGGAAATACCACCATGAAATCCACCGATATATTTTCCCATTTCTACTCAAGAACCAAAAATGGTCAATGAATTCACATTAGTAGTTTTCATTCTATATTAACCTGCAGAAAAGTCAAACATTTTATGCTAATTTCAGCAATATCCCTTTTCATTCCATCCCATCAGTAATACTCTCAAAGGTATCTATACATATTATTGCTTCTAGGACGAACAAAAAATATACAACTACGTGCCTCACACAAAAATTTTCTCTACAACTGGAATTCAAAAATAACACATAATATATTTCAAAATATTCAAACTCCTTCTTTGTAAACATAAAATTCAGGTAATTTACCCTTCTTAACTAACTCTATGTTTTTCTATAAAACACAATCTTCATTTGAGCTTTCATAAATCTTTTTGGTAGAGACGATTGTACTGAAACCTGAAACAAAATAGAGGAGGTTCTGACATCCATAAATTCTAATAGAAAATTCATCAAATAATTAACTAATGGGTAATGTTCTAAATGTAACATGGTCAATGTATCATTATTTTTCTAACTCAATGAATCAAATAATTTATTTTACTTTATAGGATGATAATGAACCATAAAATCGTAATCCTTGATTAGTTATATCCATATTCTCTATCTCATGTTCAATTATTTATGAGTGAATATATACTTCAAACTATTTATATTAGTAAATATTTTACACTTTACTCCATATAAATGATTCCTCTAAATTGTAAAAGTAAAAAACAAAACAGTAAATTCAAAATCACGTGTAGGATAATTTAACCCATGATTTTTTAGTTGATGTGAGGCATATGAAATTACCTGATCATTTTACATTAATAAATAACCAAGTCCCCTCAATGAATAATAATTTTAGATTGAAAATTCACTATATATATAAGGTATGGCCAAAACTGGTGCATTCACCAATATTTTTTTTTTGTTTTTGAAAACAATAATCACATTCTTTTTTCAAAATGAATTTAACTCCTTTTCAATTTAACTTAGTTATTGGGATAGACAATCAAGAAAAGTTTTCAAAAAACCACTGATAGTAACCCTCTAACCCAAGAAAATTATGAATATTGATGATATTTATAGGTCTTTTCCATTCATTAAAAACTTTTTTTATTAGGTTTAATGGTTATTCCATCTTTATAAATAATATGTCAAAGGAAAGAAATTTTTTAAAACCGATATTCAAAATTAATTAATTTTCTATATTGTTTATTTTATGTTTAGGTTTTCAAAATAATACTTAGGTGCCTTTAATATTCCACTTAACTTTTATTATATACCAAGATATCATCTATATACACAACCACAAACTTATCCAAGAGCTCATGGAAATATCTATTCATAAAGTCCTTTAATACAGCTGGTGCATTAGATAAACTAAAGGTAATAACTAAAAACTCATAACACCAATATCTTGTATGGAACATCATCTTTGGAATATAAACCTCCTTCAATTTCAACTAATGGTACCCCGACCTGAGATCAATCATAGAAAAGTATTTTTATCCTTGGAGATAATAAAAAATATCATCGATATGAGGGAAAGGATACTTGTTCTTAACAGTGTTGTTATTTAAGACTCAATAATCAATTCCATGTCTCATTGAATCATCATTTTTTACAAATAAAAACAGATAACCCCATGGTGAAGTTCTAGGTAAAATGAAACCATTATCTAGAAACTCCTGCATTTTATTTTTCAATTCTAAAACTTCTAATTGAGCCATTTGATTAGGGGGTTTTGAAATAGGATTAACATCAGGAACTGAGTCAATAGTAAATTGAACCTCCAGATCTTGAATAACTGTAGAGAACAATACTTTTCATACATATATATAAAATTTTAACAAATGAATATTCATTACATAATATAATGATCCATCCCAGTATCGTATAAATCTACTATCTTTATAAACTTAGAAACATAAACAACCAGTTAATAAAAGATCTATATCGTCCCCCGCTAAGTTCTTCATAACTATCACCATTTTTATACATATCATACTTAGTACCTTTTTTCATAACCCGAGGAAAGCATCCCCTCCTAGTGAAGAGGTTGTGGGATCTCATCTTGGCATGAAAAAAGATTCCAATCAAAATCTAGAGTTAATGGTTGCTATATACCCAATGTGTTTTGAGAGGAAATCTACATCTATTCCTCCTCCTTTTCTTGTGAAATTGGGTTAAAAGGATTATGAGACAAAGAACCAAAGGCAAGAATCATCCACTCACTAAATAACTTTTTTAAGGTCCTGATGCAGGCTAATAAATAGGATCATGTGGCCCCTAAAGGCCTAGATCTAAGCCTTTTCTCCTTACACCACACTTCTTTGAATAGATTAAGAAGGAGCTTATTAATCATGATCTAGAATGGAAATATCGATGGGAATCCACATGTTTAGAGTCTAAAATTTTTCCTAGTGGTGCAAAGGTATCGGTGGTTGTGTAGATTCATTCAATTTTTTATACTTTTGTTTCTAGTTTCTTTTTCATTGGATGGTTTGTTTTGGTTGGTGTCCTTTTTTCTTGATGATTTTCTTTATAGTTTAAAATCCACCACAATGTGGGTTCTTTTTGAAAATAAAAAAAGGATTTATATAGGTGAGAAAGGAAACATAGGAAAGAGTGAGCTCAAATGCTCAGTAAGGGTAAAAAATAGAGATATCAATGATCACATGAGAATAATACGAACATAAGAGTATGAGAATTGGAGCATAAAATTTTAAAATTTGACCCTGTATATGATATATTATAATCTTAAGTCATGACATGAATCTTGGAAGCTCATAAAACATGAATCACATAGGAATCAAATATCATGATCCATGAGAGCATAACATTGACATAAGATATATGTTTTTTTTCATAAAAATAATTATAGAAAATAATTTTCTTATTAGTCAAGAATCATTTCCAAGACTACCCTAGTTGAATGGGTTCACTCCCCAAACCATTGTAGTATTCAAGGTTTACTCCCAATACTATCACAGTGGATAAAACCCCTTACTGAACCGAGTTCAATCTATATTATATTCTTTTTTATTTAATGAGATATCAATCTTTACCTAATTAATTGGAGGGATAAATAGGTCCCACCTATCCAAAGTTATAAAGTAACCACCAACCTTGGTTATAACACAACCACTATCCTTGGTTATAATGTAACCACCATCCTTGGTTATAAAGTAACCCCCATCACATATTGAAAACCATACATATATGTTCCAAAAAATCCTAAAACATTAATCATATCATAACCCATGAAAATAAATGGGTTTCATAAACATTTTGTCACATTATAACCCTTGAAAATAAAATGGGTTCATAAACATTTCATTATTTCATTATAGTATAACCCATGGAAAAGGATCACTTTTCATACTCATATTTTCATCATATACATAAATCATCTAGAGAAATAATAATGATGGTATCCTTGGATTATATCTCTAGTAAATATTAATTATCATAAAAGGATGTTATCATATACGAAAATTAATTTTTAATATCACTGAAATGCATCTTGATGAGAATAACCTTTCCACTTTTAAAATCACTTTTAAAATTAAAATAATTTCAAAATATTATAGAAAAAAATTTATTTTAAAATAAACTGGGAAACTTGTATATTTTTTTTAAAAACATTTAGTGGTTATGATAGTATTAAATTCCATTCATTCCTTATATAATAAAAGAATACATTATTTTCAAATTTTTGGTAAAAAGTCAAAAAATACCTCATTTGGAAAATGACATGAAGATTCACATTATAAAAATTTGGTAAAAAGTAAAACATGGGTAAAATTAAATTTAAAGAGTGACATGATAATAATAAAAACCTTATTTAAAACACATTTTTTATGAAAACATAGATATAGAATAATTTTGTTTCAACCGAAGAGAGAAATAAAGTTGATTTTATTTAAAAACACATTTTCACTATCTTGAGTACTTAAGATGTGGAAAATGAATGGAGAACATATATTTTTAGGAAATAACCACAAGATAATATAATTAATTAGTTTCTTAAGAGTTATATCATAATATTTCATAACTAGAAGCATAATCATAATCAATCCTGATAAATAATGAGATTATAACATTAAACCATTACCACTTTGGTATATTTTGAATCATAAGAACCATGAAAGAAAGAACCTTATATAGAAATATATCCCATAAATTTCAAGATACTAATCATAAAATACATTCATGGTTAGTATATACTTTTCAAAATATAAACAAGTGGTGTATAAGGCATGTCTCCCATAAAAATAAATGTGAGATGAAAATCCCTTACCTTGAGTTACACTTGATTCATATGCACTCTAAAATCCTGTATAATAAATTTAAATTTATTATAATTATATATCCAAATAATTAAAATAATTATAATATCATATATATCCACTATATACATATTTAGAGTCATTCATAAAAGATAGAGATAGAAAAATAAATTACACCGTTCTTGGAGACGATAGACCGTACGTACGTAAGAACAAAATTTTCATTTTTTTGAAGGATAAAACAAGAGAAAGGAAAATAATAAAACACATTTATAGAATCATTATTATATAATATATTCCTTAAATACATCTTTATTACCACCCACACAAAACAAAAATAAAAAACAAATCACATCGCTTCGTGGAGGTGGTAGTCTACATGTACGCACGGTCGACATTATCATTTTCCAACGATCTGGAAGGTAAGAAAGTAGATATGAAATTATCTTTAATAAAGAATAATTATGTCCTAAATATCATATATTTTAATGTCCCAGATCCGGGTGTCGCTCAAAGGTGCCCCGTACCCGGTTGGTCACATGGACTCAAGCACATTTCCCCTAATGCCAGAGGCTGCCGACTAGCAGTGAGGGCCTTGGGTGTGATAGTGGGGAAACTATGCCCTCATTAGAAGAGTATACATAGTTTAAAGAAAATATTAAACAAAATAGGAAGAATTAATACCATACAATAGAAGTAAATAGTGCAAGAATGATAGTATAAACAACTACAATATATATAAATAAATGATGGATGTCACATGTATCTAGGAAAGGATCCAAACAAGTCACAATGTTGGAAATAAAATATTGAAACCAAAGTACAGAAAATAGTAAACTCCAATAGAATCACAAGCCTTAACTTGGTCCCATTCTCTCCAGCTCTAACTGTAATCAAGTACCTGATGAATAGGGGAACTTTCCCTTATCTATACCTGTAACCATATAATCTATTTGGGTACAAAAGCATGACCCAAAAATGGTGTGAGATGAATCCCAGTAGGCAACCACTAGAAGATCTGTGCCTAATAGTCGGTGAATATATATAGTAGGCAATATGAATAAATGAAACAATAAACTAGTAAGTACTCAAAAGTAAACAATCCTACAATCTTCAATTACATTCATTTACATTTATTAATTATTCAACTATTGAATAATGAAATCCTTAGATCTATCCTAATCTATGTATCCCCTATGTAATAGAGAAATAGATGTATCATAAGACCATCTGGACAATCAAGTAAGACAGAGTCCAAGATTATGCTTTGGCTTGGAAGACTCGCCACAATCATTCAATCATTAATAAGAAACCCTCTCGGAAAGTTCTCACAGTCTAACCCCTTTGGTCCCACGTAACACTAAACATTTACAAATGACCACCTGCGCAGCTATCATAGTCAATACCCCATTGGTATTCATAACAAAAATAAAATATAATGACCACCTGGAATCTCTCACAGCCAATGCCATAGGGTCCAATATTCATTTAATAACGACCCTTTAGGTAGCTCTCACGGTCTAACCCCTCTAGTCTATGACGAACCGATAGCTCTCACAGTCAATACCTCTAGGTCAACATGACAATAATTATACATAAATGACCCTCCCTCATGAAGCTCTCACAGTCAAACTCTCATTGGTCATAATTTTTCAATTCGAATCACATGCATATCATATAATCAGTAACTCCATCCTAACAACATGAGGCATGAAAAAAAGAAAGACAAAAATGCATTCTAGACCAAACAGCCATAATCAATCAAACAAGGGAAAACAAATCCATAATCTTGGTATAAAACCTTATGCACAATCAATTACCCTTTCTCAATCAAACAAACCATTTCAGTTATTAAATAGGGTTAAAATTACAAAACCCTCAATACCCCAAACATGGGTATTCAATACTTTAAGAATTTATAATCCAAAGATGAATATTGAAAGGCACAAAACACCTACCTTGATGTGATACAATCAAAACTCTTTAACTTTGGCCCCTGAATAGGCCTAGAACGATGTAGATCTACAAAAAGGTGAAAAACGTTCAACCTTGAAATACTCACAAGAGAAGAGGAATCAGAAAGAGTGAACTCATCGGTGGGAATCCAATGCAAACGATGGTGGATCGATCAAAGCTCGGATGAAGAACCAGGAGGGGCTTGAAATTCGTGATTGTTTCATCGATCTCTTATATGAAATACGGGGAGAAGAAGGGTGTTCTGGACGTGAGACGCAACCACACTCCATTTTATCAAATAAAAAGAAAAGTACATGGTGTGTTCATTTAATTTACACACTGTTTACTAGCCTCAACCGGCCCCCTCTTTAGGCGGTCTGCCAGGTCACCTACACAGCCATGTACTCGTCCGTTACATGACTATACACGACAACTAGGTATACTACATGTACTCAGAAGGACATGATGTGTACTTAGAAAATTTCCCAATTCTTCATTTTTCCTAAAAAACAACCCAAAATAAAGATCCACACCAGAAAAGAAGATCCAAGTTCTTACAGACTTCCCCCTTAAAGAAATTCGTCCCCGAATTTCCCTTCTAAGGGTGGTGAAGAAGAAACTTTAAGCCTCTCTGGACACTGTGATCGAACGATGACCACCCTCTCCCAAGTCTTGTCCTGTACTTTCTCGTGCTGCCATAACACCCATACCAGAGAAATATACTGTCCATGGAGAACCTCCATGTTACGATCCACAATACTAATAGGGTGCTCCTCGAAGGATGCATCCACATCCAACTCAACCTCCTCAGGTTGAAAAACATGAGACATGTCTGAAAAGTAACACCATACCTGAGAGACATGGAAGATGTCATGCATAACCTTGTACCTATGAGGTAACTACAACCGATAGGCAACTAGACCAACTCTCTCCAAAACCTCAAACAAGATGACGTATCTAAGTGACAACTTTCCCTGTCTCATAATCCTCCTATATCCCATCCTCGGTGTGACACATAAGAAAACCTGATCTCCGACCTCAAACTCCAGAGGTCGTCTCCATTGATCAACATAATATTTCTTGCGAGACTGTGTAGTAGACATCCTCTTCTGAATTAACTCCACCTACTCAGTGGTCTCTTGGACAAGATGAGGTCCCAACATAGCTACCTCTCCTACCTCCAGCCAACATAGGGGTGATCGGCATAGCCTACCATACAAAACCTCATAAGGTTCCATCTGAATTATCGCCTGAAAACTATTATTGTAGGAAAACTCCACTAGGGGTATGTGTCTCTCCCAATATCACTACTACAAATTTGGGCTATATCCACAGACCAATAGCCACTGTTTTATAGGTCCGTGGCTATAGCTTCTATATTTCCACGGTTCATTTTCATCTCCGTGTCTAAATCAAGAATACACTGCATCGTCATTTTTCCCCAATCTCTATTGGGATCCTCCTCCTCCCCTAATCTGCAGCACTCCTCCTCCTCCCCCGATTCGCACACAGCGCAGCCCTCCTCCCGACGACGTCTCCTCCTCCCCGCATCCCTCCTCTCCTCCCCCGATTCGCAGCCCTATCACCGTGCAACCCTCCTCCCCGACGACGTCTCCTCCTCCCCGCAACCCTCCTCCTCCTCCCCCGGTTCACATCCATATCACCGCGTAGCCCTCCTCCCCGACAATGAATCCTTCTTCCCGATGATCTCACCATGCAACCCTCTCTCACAGTGGCGCCCTCCTCCCCGACGAACTCTCCCACAACAGCACCCTCCTCCCCGACGACCTCTGCTCAGCGGTATCACCATTTGAAGGTAGAAGCTTATCGCTCTTCATGACCCTGACATACTGTCTAAGTGATAGAATCTATCTTTAGCTGCGATGAATCACTTGTGTAAATAGAGGAGTCTGTGACTGCCAGACAGGATAGGTACTGGCTTTCTAAATTGAAAAAATGCAACCCCTTTTGGTAATCTTCTCCTCTTTGATTGGTTTTTCTTATGAAAAATTAAATTAAATATTGGTTTGATTGTATGTTGTACTTCCGGGATGCATTCTAAGCTTAAGTATTGGTTTAATTTTTGTCAATCTCTGCCTCTAATAAGCAAGGATGGGAAAAAATATGTTGGATGTCAATATTTCTTAATTAAGTTTCACGTGAGAGGCTGACTTTATCATCATTGAATTTATGAGCTCATGCATTGAGTGCCGGCACTATGTGATCAAAGTAGCCTACAAGTGAAGTTTGGATGGAGAGACTTTCCTGAACTTACCTCTTTACATCTTACGTGATGAAGTGATGTTTTTATTCCATGTAAAATTCAAACACAGATATTGATCTTTGTGCTGGGCGAGCTGGAGAGCAATCAATACATAGAGTTTTTGTTGATCCTGGTGGGAGCCATTGTATTGAGACCATACATGGTTATGGGGGTGTTGATACATACTATATGCATGCAAAATGGAGAAAACCTCACATTCTAACCAAATTGAAAGGTCTTGTGGTGAACTCTGTTGCTTGGAATAGGCAGCAGATCACTGAAGGCATGTTTTTTAAAATTATTTTTTTTTCCATTTTCTAGTCATTATAGTTTAAGAAAGATTTTGATAAAATATTTTCCTTGGGTATATATGTCGAACACAACTTCTACAAAAGAGACAATTCTCGGCACCGACAATGGACAGCTATATGAGATGACCGTGGATGAGAAGGATAAGAAAGAGAAGTACATGAAGTTTCTCTTTGAATTTCAAGAACTTCCAGAGGATTTTATGGGTCTACAGGTACATCTTCCTCAACCCTTGTAATATGGGTTTATAGTTTTTCTTCATATCAAAAGCATTATGGAAGAGATTTTTGTCAAAAGTGGTTTGTATAAGTGAGATAGAAACCTGTGAATGGTAGAGGGATAACCCATTAAAATTTTGAATATAATTTGAGGGGATCTAAGAGGGGATGTTTGGTACACTGAAGAAACCCTTTCAGGAAGATCCGATTCTAGGGGTTTTCTGTGAATATATGCTTGGTTTGAAGGAATCACATTTCCATGGAAAGACTGCTTCCAGAAAGGGATGAAAAAGGGCTTCCATCATTGGCTTTTGGAAAGGTGTTTCTAGTAGATTCCCATCCCCACTCCACTTCCTGCTTTCCTAGCCCCTAGTTTTGCAGACCACACATGCCCTTAGTGCAAGGGAGCTTGATGCGTAGGTTATGGCTCTCTAGATAGTTTTGGATGTTTCTAGAAAATCCATACCACATTTACAATTTCAATTAAACTTTGCACTTCTCTTTTTCATTTTGTGTCATTTTACAGATGGAAACAGCTGTTGTCTCTGATGGGACTAGATATTATGTGATGGGTGTTACTCCTACACGACTATATTCTTTCACTGGGATTGGATCGCTAGAATTAAGTTCTCTTCTGAGTAGCCTCTCCATGTGGGACCCGTAATTTGTTACTCTTGTTTTAGAAAATATGAAACATTTCTGTCATACAATACTATACATCACTCTGAAGATATTAAGTGAAATTGTCATGTTATGATTCCACTGTTATATATGTAATTCAACCTTTCCATGAAAATCTAATTTGTTATGAGAATGGAAGCAGAACATGTTGCACTTCCAGACCTTTATTGCTAATATTTGGCCATTCCATCTGAAATATTAATGCTTATTGATTGCTGGTTGATTTGCAGACTCTTTTTTCTGGTTATTTAAACCGATCTGTTCATTTCATGGAACTTCCTGGTGAAATACCAAATAGGTAGGTTTGTTGATTTGTTTTTGGTCTCAAGGAATTAATAACCATATATATTTAAATTTTAGCAGATTTAAGTTGAAATACATGTTTGAATTGACTGGAATTTTTTTAAACGTTTCAAGTTTTATAAATTGGAAACACCCATTTATAAATGTGAAACACCCTTTTTTTGAATGCACATGAAAATTAAGGTAGTTTAAAATCCGAGGATTCCCACTCATAGTAGATTACTAGTTTGTTTATTCCCATAATATTTCTTGTAGTGAAATGCATTTCTTTATCAAGAAAAGAAGGGCTGTGCATTTTGCATGGATTTCTGGTGTAGACATCTACCATGGGAACCTGAATATGCTACCCCGTGGTTGTCGTTGGACTAGGCCAACACGCCACGGTCATGCCGCGGTCACGCCGTGATTTGGCCCTACTCCAGGACGACACCCTGTGGTAGTTCGCAGTCCTGTCAGGATACTTATCCTATCCCTAAGCCACACTTCTCCAAACCCCAGGTGCCAATCCCATACTCCTCCCGTCCTCGCCGCCGCTCCGATACCGACCACCCCTCACCACCGCTCCCATCCCAACCACCCCTTGTCGCTTGCTGATCGCCGCTCCCAGCTCCATGCTGCTCTCGAGAGGTTCTAACTCTACTTTATAACCAGTCATCTTATCATTGATTCAAGTAATTTTTGTTCATTCACGTTAAATCATTATGTATGCCTTCATTTATTTTCAATTTTTTGGTTCCATTTCGCTGTAATGTACTGTCTATTATGATCCCCTTATGAACACAAGCAATATATCATTTTAGGTTGTAGTTTTGTTGTAATTTACCTGTATAGAATCATTTTGATTGATATTGTAGAGGTCAAAATGAGGTGGGGAGGAGGGGGATGTGCTAGAGGGGGGGGGGATGGGCAGGGGTGAGGTGAGAAGGAGGGGGGCTGGACAGGGTGTTGGAGGTGGCTGTGCAGGTGGGGGAGAGGGGGGGGGATGTGTTGTGGGTGAGAAAAGATAATATATGGGGGGTGAAAGAACATCCATGTTGATGGCATCACCAATACATCAACGACTAGAAAAACCTGATCATCGATCAACAACGTCTCCAACTGATCATCTATCAACAACGCACCCAATGTGGTATATAAAAGAAATGAATAACCAATGAATTATGAATGGTCCTCATGACAATCATAAAACTTTTACCTTACAAGGGATCTATAGTACAAGATTGACCACTCCATATGGGCATTATTAATTAACAGCTATAGAAAACACTGGTCACTAAATCAGTAACAAGCCCACTATGGTATCCTCAAGAGTCCCTTTGACGCATATAAATATCTTAAGGAAATCCGACCATAACTTCTATCCCACAACATCATCCCATCCCAATGGTTCCCATAGTTCCAATCCTAAAAAAATGCGGTAATCCTCAACTGTTCTAACCTTGAGAAATAGGTACCAACATGTCAGGATAAAACAAGATCTATTCATATATACTACTTGATTATAATTTTTAGGATCTATATGAAATAACATTGAACAAAACTATCTTAGGTTTCACAATCCATTTCAACTAATGATCTCATAACCCTCACACATGATTCTCATCTCACAACCCAACCTGCTGGATGATTCTAAATCCAATCCTTGAAGAAATCCTGATAAATAATTCTTTTAGTCCAAAACACCATAAAGACCACATTCAAACACAGAAAGTATTCCACCATGGAAATTTATATGAAAAACTGATCAAAATTGAATACTCATAAGTCGAATTTTGACTCCAGGGCTAAAATAGGGTAAACACAACAAGGAGAAAAAATTACCTAACCTGTACTTTAGGTACATGATATGTAACCCAAAATGTCCCCTCGTTCCATGTGACATAGAATGCTTAGTGTGTGCTTTTCCAAAGTAAACATCATGTGTTCCGGTATATGATGTTTACCCCCACCTGGGTACATTCACATACAAGGCCCCACTTAGCATGAAAAATTCCCTACTACATGGAATGTATCACCCCATACACAATTGTTACCCACATATGGTTCCCATGAATGTACCTATCTATATACCCCCCCCCCCCCCCCACAAGGTCTACCCACACACAATGCCTATCCATGTACCTCGCACTAGATATAGCTTTATACCCTACATGGTCATCTGCCACTAGCACACCCTGAGTCACCACTACATGGCGTGTAACCCACCACCTTGTATTAATCTTTTAGTTCCCAAAACCCATCTTTCCCAAGTACGAAGAACACATGATGTGTGTTCTAAAAACTACACATTATATGTACGAGTTCTTCCAAAATAAACCCCCCGAAAATATCCCAAAACACCTAATTTCTCCAAAGTATCCATAGATTGAATCCTGAATGGGTCACCAAAAACCAAAAAAATACGATTAAAACTTAAAATCAACTACCCTATGGGAATTTGTGGGGGAGGTGGGGGTGCTTGGTGGGGGTGAGGTGGGGAGGAGGGTGGGGGGGCTGTGTAGGGGGTTTGGTGGGGAGGGGGTGGGTTGGGCAGGGGGAGGGGGGTTGAGCAGGTGTGGGGGGTGGCTGTGTAGGTGGGGGGGATGGGAAGATGGGGGAGGGGGGATGGGCAGGGGGTTGTGCAGGTGGGGGGTGGTGGTTGTGCAGGTGGGGGAGGGGGTGGGATATGCAGGGGGTTAGGCTAGGCAGGGGGAGGGGGGCTAGGCAGGGGGGCTTTGCAGGTGGGGTAGTGGGGGGATTGGGCAGGTGTATGAGTATGGAGATGAACTTGAGTTCCTTGAACCCAATTAGGGAACTGCAGAATGATTTCGTAGGACCCGAGTATATCGGATAAGGCACATTCGTGGAAGAATCTATAATTCTAGCCATGTCCCTACTTAGACTATCAATGTTGTAGAAACTGTGGAAGACCCATTTAGTGAGTCTAGTAGGAGAAGGAAAATCCCCATGCATAATCCAACCAGGTACAATTACTATGGAATGTAATAATGTTATATCCATCATAGATCAAGATTAATATGTCATTATGTTGAGAAACATCAGACCCTTGTACTTGTATTTAATGATAAATGTTATCAATATTTGAAAATATTACATTGACTATGATTTTTGATTTAATATCATTCCAATTTTGACACATTCTCATATGTGATATGATGAGGACAATATATAACCCTCCACATAGATACTACAACTCTGTGTCCAATGCAATAAATGTCCATAAGTCAAATTCATGCTCAGGGATCAATTTGGAGACCTCATTTCTGAATCATAATTTATAGTGATTCAGTAGGATAAAAACTTCATTGACTTTTTAGGAAGGCCTCTTTAAACTTTTCTGACCACTCAAACATAACTACATTCTTAGTAATCCTATTCATAGGCACTTCTAAAGGGGAAAATATTTAAATGAACCACATGTAAAACCCGAATAAACAAAGGAAACCCACAATCTCAAGCATGTTTTGTATTCCTTCTCATGACACCAAAACATATACTTTATTTGGGTCCACATAAATTCCCCCATTATAGATTACGTGCCTAAGAAAACATACTTTATGGAAGCATAAGTGACACTTTGAGATCTTATAAAACATATAATGTGGTCAAAGTGTACAAAAAAAATCTATAGGTGTCCAATGTGTATATCAATGGTCAGTGAGTATATAAGAATATCATCAATAATCACCACAATGAATGAGTTGATATATGTATGGAAGATCTCATTCATGATATCCATGAACACCATTGGATTAATTTTAAACATGAAAGGAATGTCAAGATATATATGGAAGATGCCTTAATAATTTTCACACCATTTTTAATACGAAATCATAGATATACATTCATTCAACTAATCAATTCATGTCCTTAAAAAAGTTCCACTTGTCTCATTACTGCTAAGTAAAAAATGGAAAGGATCAATATTTTCCTTCATATACCTCTTTATTACCTCTTTATTACCTCTACACAAGTAGTAATTTACCTCTTTCAAAAGAGTAAATTATCTTCACAAATGTATTTTCTAGCCCAACGTATTTATATGTATCCACTACTTTTACCCATATCAAAGCCCTATACTAATACTTCTCACTCAAGTAAGGGTCCTTCCAACACCTAATCACTCAAGGTGTTGTCATCCCTTAATATATTTCACTATACTTGTTAGAATTTGTCACACAACATGTGTATGAAATAACAAGGGCATTTGGTCCATATCATAGCTCACCAGCTAGTGTACCACCACGAGGACCATGATCCCATGTGATAAATGGTTAATTTTTATGATTCTACCTATGGATCATCATTCAAATTTCAATGGATACAAAAATCATCTATGGAAGGTATATACTAAAATTTCAATATGTTATGTATTCTCCTATTCTTTTTCGTAGCTGCTACTATATCAGTTTTATATATTCTAGCAACATACAACTTTTATTCAAGGTTTGATAATTAATCTCATATTCTAATTTTTCCACACTCATTCTAGGTGTAGCACAATGTATTATTTTGTTCAAGGCATTTCCTGTTAATTCATATAAATTCTCAGGATATTGTTCCATGATCTGCTCCTTTTCATATTAGTGTTGTGATGTCTGTTATTGTGTGGTCTTATAAAATGGTTCAGCTAACTCCCCAAACTCAATGACCTTTGTTCTTTATTTTTATCATTACCCATATCTAGAATTATGGAATGTTTCTTCCTCTTCATGGCATGGATCTTTGTTAATAACTAGTTCCCTTAATATCCAACCATTTCCATCTCTAAAATTTCTCAGCCTCATTCACCATGGAATGGGGCAGGCTGTTGTGAAATTTTCATTCACCATATCACTTTTATCTTTCTCTTGATAATTCATTTTAAGCTCCAAATCCTTCCAAATACTGATTATTCTTTAATAAACATAATAAAAAACATCAAACACCATTTGACTTTCCACCTCCACATGTGCATCCATATAATTCCATGTGAACCAATTCTCTATATCTCCTTAAGAATTCTCTTTTCATAATTTTATTAATATATTCCTATGCTTTAAACATTTTACATCATTTTTTATTTTTTAAAAACCAACACACAATCTCTTTGGTTACAAAATTCTCCCCATTTGGTCTTTATTCTCAGCTATACTCCCCCTTTCTCAAGAAACTTCTTTAACAAGATATATGATGGAAAAAACATCTTTTCATGCCCCCAAATATGAATTTCATACCTCAGTCCCCTTGTTGGATAGAATAATTCCAGATTTTGTTATTTTTAATCTTAGAAATACTTTCTTTAAACCCACCAAAAATTTCCACAGTAAATTAAAATTAGTGAATTCTACACTTTGAATTGAGTTGTAGACAAATCCTCTAGGCCTTGTGAGTTGTATATTTATGTATGAAACGATATTTTAATCCAACAAACTTGTTTTTTATGTGTCACTCACCTCTTTGACCTACCACATGATTAAATGGCCTACTATGAAAGTGTTTATGCCTCTTTTTTTCCATCCCTTTCTTCAAGATAAGAAGAATTACCTTGTAAATAGGGGGACCAGTTATCGAAGAGGCTCAACACTGGGGGTTATAACCATTCAAATGTTTTGGGTATAACTAAAGGAGGCAAAAGAGTTTAATCACTAGGGATATAATTAGGATCAAATGGAGTATTAACTAATGGGGGTATAATCTGTTGATTCATAAACCATTATAATTAATAATAAGATTATAATGGATAATCTATAACTAGGGTATTTATAACTAGTTTTAGCAACGAGTAAGTGTTAGTATTGAAGAATATAAAAATATTTTATGTTATATTTCATTTAATTTTTTCATTTCATATTGGGTCCACTCATCTTAATAGGTGATAGAGGTCCAAAATCAGAAGGGGGCAGGGTGGAAGGGGGTGGGGGTCAGGGGACAAGGGGGAGGGTAGAGGGGGCATGGAGGAGGGTGGAGGGGGGCAGGGGGAAGGGGGCAGGGGGGAGGTCTACCGAGAATGGGGGCATGAGGCATGGGGGAGGTCTGCCGAGCAGGGGGGCAGGGGGCAGGGGGGAGGTTTGCTGAGCAGGGGGGCAGGGGGTAGGTTTGCAGGGCAGGGGGCAGGGGGTAGGTGGAGGGGGGAAGTGGGCAGGGGGTAGGTGGAGGGGGGCAGTGGGCAGGGGGTAGGTGGAGGGGGTAATGGGGCAAGGTGGGGGGAGTAGTGGGAAGGGTGGAGGGGGGGTAGGGGAAGGGTGGAGGGGGTAGGTCTGCAGGGCAGGGGGCAGGGGGCAGGGTGAAGGGGGGCAGGGGGTAGGGTGGAGGGGGCAGGGGGCAGGTCTGTAGGGCAGGGGTCAGGTCTGCAGGGTAGGGGGCAGGGGGAAGGGGGCAGGGGGTGGGTGGAGGGGGTAGGGGGTAGGGTGGATGGCTTTCCATCACTCTCCTTCCAATAGGATATTTTATTTTTTTCCTAAAAGCATCCCCAATGGACCCTTGTGTCCCTCTTTTTTCAAAATTGGCCTCTGCTCCCATAATTTCAGAATCTGTTGGCTTCGTGCTCACTCAATGGAATGGTGAGGAATTCAATTATTTAATGGTTGTATTTTTGTGTGGTTATTTCTTCTTGGGAGTAATTCACCTTGTCTTGGTCTTCTTCCTATTGTTCATGTGAAAAATATTTATTCCAACTCTTTCGGTGCAAACTCATTGTTCACATGGGTTGCAGATTCTCCTAAACTGCGGTGTGGTTCCTTCTCCTGGACCTCCCCTTGCCCTTTCATAACCTGGATTTCCATCATTTTATCTGTGACGTGGTTGGATATTTTTTGTGGACAAGCACATTTATTAGCTTCTTGATGCTTCCTCTTCCCAGATCTGTGTGGATATGGATCTCTCCAACCCTTCCCTAATTGCATCCTCCTCATGGCAGGGACTTTCTTCTTGTGGAAAAATCTCTTCCATAAATTCCTAATGAATTTCATCTCCAACTTCTTATTTCAAGGACACTTATCATATTTTTGAAAACACTTTCATGTTGGTCCTTAGGCCCCCACAGTGGTGTTTATAATCTTCATATCCCTTCAATGCAGCCTAAAGTTTCCATGGATCCTCGTGACAAGGGTGCGTCTTCATTTACCCCACTTCTAATTCGCCTCCTGCTGTTTCCCTGGTGGTCCTTCAGCTTCCTACAGTTCCTCCCCTAGTTCTTATTGTCCTTCTTCCCCCACCTTACATACCTGGTCCAAGGGATCTTCCCACTCTTCTGGATGTGTGGCCTTCGGAGCCGCCACTACCCCTCCTCCTCGGCTGTGTCCCACCCTCTGATTCTACATCATACAATTCTTTTGTGTTGTTCAGGCCTCATGTGAACATTTATCCAAGAAATTTCCCTCCACCTAGTGGAAAGATTCATTTTCACAAGGGCATATAGGTGCTCATCTCCCTACCTCCCCCCCCCATTCAGGTGATTGATTCGGGTTCCTCATGTTTCTCCCCCTTATATATAAATTTTTTCCACTTTCTTTATTACTCATCCAAATTATCTAGAATGGGAAATAGATATCTCTCTATACTCATGCATCTACCCCACATGAGGGACGTATACCAAATCTTAGTCCAGGATCCTTCAGGATTCCAAATACTACAGTAGAGTTTCCTCTTTTCCAGCACCCCCACCCTTCATTAATGACATCCCTCTCACATTGGAATTCCTAGGGCCTCATCACCTGGGATAAGACTATCATCCTTGTTCATGAACTTGATCATCTCATCCATTCATTAAATTTTTACCTTGAACCTATACAAACCTCCTCTCGCATTGTGGGGTTTGATCATAGGATTAGGGTGCACAACATCATGCATGCTGACCCCAACAACATTCATAATTGGATGTTCTATCATTATATAATTTCTATAGACCTTTTTTGTTCCAATGATCAATTAATCACCTTAATTATTTATGTCAATAACCAAAACTCTTTGTAAATTTTTTCTATAAAAAATGTGATATGATTTCTAGAGAAACCCTTTGGTGAGACATTCATTCCATTGATCCTAGGGAAATTCAATGGATCATGGGAGGTGACTTCAATGTTATAGTTGGTCCATATGAAAATAAAGTTGGTAGAGTTTTACAATGGAGGGAGAGTGATGAATTTGCTTCATTCCTCTCTCAAAAGGGTTAAATTGGCATTGGTTATTCTCGAGACCAATTCACATGGTTTAACAACCAAAGGGGGGAACCCCATGCATGGAGTAGGTTTGACCGCTACCTAGAAAAATTGAATGCCATTTATTTCATACTAAGTGTTAATTTTTTCACCTTTTTTGTGATCTTTCAGACCATTCACTGATTCTTGTGACCCTCTGTTAGGCTGATAATAGAGGTTATCGCTTCATATTTTCTCACATATAGATCTTTAACCCATGTTTTCTCAACACGGTTTCTGAGTCCTAGTCCATGCCAGTTCATGATAACCTATGGATTGATCTTCATAACAAGGTGAGGGAACTTCAACATGATCTTCAAGCATGGTTAAAGAACCTACTTCTGTGACGTCAAGACACAGATAACTTTTGTGCAGATGTTATCTTTTTAGAAACACAACTGTTTTCCTACTGTGATAATGACCTGTTTAGTCATTTGATCTCAATGAATAATGATTTGGTGGTATGCCTTTTGTAAAAGGAATTTCTTTCTCGGGAATGGGATCCAATTAAATG
The DNA here is from genome assembly GCA_963277665.1 of Viscum album. NCBI lineage: Eukaryota > Viridiplantae > Streptophyta > Magnoliopsida > Santalales > Viscaceae > Viscum > Viscum album. The sequence continues at coordinate 1,357,161,429 of OY728162.1, read as the reverse complement.
GATTCTAGAGATGGAAAAACTCTACAATTTTTCATGCATGCATTAAAGAGAGACACCACCATACTAGGCCTAACATAATCCAATAATATGGATCCTTTATGGCTGATCAAAATTATGTTTGAGGCCTTGATGTTACCAACTTACAGTCTATTTTGGCTGACCCAAACACCTGCATTATTGAGGGTTACCCAAGGATCCATTCTAATCTCTTTGATGCCATCCCTTTTTTTAGAGTAGACTAATAGGGTGGTGTTTTCTGGTCCGGTTGGGCCGAATGCTTGTGGTCTGCAACTGTCGTGGAGGGGTGGGGCAGGGGAGGTGTGTAGGAGCAGGGGGTGGGGGGTGCTGGTATAGGGTGGGGGAGCTGTGGGTGACCGTGCTGGATTTTGTTTATGCAGTTTAAAATCCTATAGCCACGGTTTAAAACCTTGGCTAAAGCCATATAGCCATAGTTTGAACTGTGGCTATAGGGATTTATCCAAGGTTTATAGTGTCGTGGCCTTTATTGGCATGGCTATAGGGCTGACCCTATAGCTACGGATGGAGCCATGGCTTTAGGGATATATCCACGGTTCGAACTGTGGCTATAGGTATATAGCCACAGTTTGAAATCATGGCTATAGGCTCCGACCTATAGCCATGCCAATACCATCCAAGGTTCGTGAAACCATGGTTATAACCTATAGCCACGGTTTTTGTGCCTATAACCATGGTTTAGAACCGTGGATATAGCCTAAATTTCTAGTAGTGTATCCCCCAAAATCCAAGACGCATGCTCAAAGCATGTCCTCCAAAACCTAAATTGTGCGCTCGGACAGACCATCTGTCTGAGGATGGAATGTTTTACTCTGAAGTACCTGTGTACCCAAATCCCTTGGTAGTCCCTACCAAACACTAGAAGTAAACCTGACATCCCTATCTAAAACGATAAAGTACGAAACCCCATAAAAATGTACAATCTCTCGGATGTAAAACTATTGAAGATCATCAACACTGATAGTTTCCTTGATCGGAAATAAATGTGAAATATTTGTGAGCCTGTCATTAACAACCCAAACTGCATCATTCCCTCAAGGATACCTTAGTAAACCCATCTCGAAATCCATCACGACATCATTCAAATTCTACTCAAGAATGGGTAACTGCTATAAAATCCCTACCAGTCACTGATGTTCTACCTTCACCTGCTAACAGGTGGAACATATCATAACAAAACCAGCTACATCCCTTCTCATTACTGTCCACAAATACTGACGATGTAGATATCGATAGATCTTAGTGATGCCAGGATAAACCGCCCATGCTAAGGGATGAAAATATCACATCAACTCCTCACGTATGTCTGCTGACATCCATACGCATCCAAGAAAATGCAAGACCTCATCCTCGCATATGGTCCACCTAGGAGTAGGGTCCTCTCCTAACACACTCTCCCATAGGACTAGGCCTTTTCAATCTGATAGCTTCCTCATTCTCAATCGATCTAGTATAGTAGAGGTAATAGCTATAGAAGAAAGAAACTTCTTACCATGTATGTCGTGAACCTCCACATTCATCTTAGATAATAGAGCCATAAGTTTCCACTCACTACTGGCCACCTGAACTGTCTGTATATGAGTCCTCCTGCTCAAAACATCAGCCACTACATTGCCTTTCCCAGGTGTGTAGGCAGGATCAAAGTCAAAAGACTGAAGGTACCCAACCTACCTTCACTGTCTCAGATTCAGATATCACTGAGTATAGATATACTTTTTGGCTTTTGTGGTCAGTTTACACCATAAAATGATATCCCAAAAGATAATGTCTCCAATAGTGAAAAGCATGCACAAATGCAACTAACTCGAGATCATGTTTCGGGTAGTTCCTCTCATGTGGCCTCAACTTCCAAGACCAATACGCAATGAATCCTTCACCCTTAACAATCACTACTCCCAACTTGATAACTGATGCATCATAGTAAATGGTGCAACTATTTCCCGGATCTGAAAAAATTAGTATCGGTGTTGAAGTCAATCTCCATTTCAGCTCCTGAAAGGATGAATCGTAGGAATCTGTCCACAAGTACTCTACACCCTTCTTAGTCAATCCCGTTTGTGGAACTATTAAGCATGAAAAGTCCTTTATAAAGTGTATGTAGTAACCATCCAACCCTAGTAAACTTTTTACCTCAAATACGTTCTTTGACTGCTCCTAGGAAACTACCGCTATCACTTTCTCTACGTCTACCGATACTCCTGTCTCTAAGATAACATCACCCAAGAAGTGAATCTGGTCCATCCAAAAGTGGAATTTTGATATCTTAACATATAACTGATGCTATCTCAGGGTACCCAATACAATCTCAAGATTAATGGAAGGGTCATGTCGAGTGTGATAGTACACCATGATATCGTCTATGAAGACTATCAGAAAAGAATCCAAGTAATTATGGAACACTCAGTTCATCAGTGCCATGAAAACTTCCTACGCGTTTGTGAAACTGAACAACATAAACAATTACTTGTATAGACCATACCTACTATGAAAGGATGTAAGAGGAAATATTATGGTCTAATGTGTAAATGATGATAACCAGATCTCAAATCAATCTTCAATAACACCCAGTCTCCTCGAATCTGATCAAAGAGATCATAAATACTTGGTAAGGGATATCGGTTCTTGAACATTAACTGGTTCAGCTTCCAATAATCTAGGAAAAGTCTGACGATACTATCCACCTTGTTCACAAAAAGGACAGGTGAACCCCAAGGAGAAGTACTGGGTCAGATGAAACCCTTTTACTGCAACTCCTTGGGCTCCTGTAACTCTGGTGTAGCCATCCTATAAGGAGGAATTGACACCGGTGCCACTCCTATCACAAGATCAATAGATAAATCTACCTCTCACTCTAGAGATAAACCTAAAAATTCATCTAGAAAGACATCTTTGAAATGATCCAACACTAGAGGAAGGTCCAACTGTGAAGTCCCCTGGTCATCTATATATAAACTTGCAATCTGGGTTGTAATTCCCTTAAACCCATGATGCTCAAATCCATCTTTTCTCACATGGACATCCCATTCACCATTGTGTAGAAAATACCTGCCCTCTGGTGATATGAAACTCACCCTACCGCAATAACATTCAAAAAAGTACAGAAAGAAGACCAACCAGTCCATTATGAGAATAAAATCAAATCCTATCATCTCTAAGACATAGAGGTCCCAAAATAAGTGACACCCACCAACCTCAAGAGGGAACTCCTTTCACTGATTTACACTAGCCATCCTAATCCCCAACGGAGTGTCCAACTTCATAACATCCTCATACGTAATAATACAAAGACCAAGAATCTCCACAACAACAAAAAATATAAAACTATGTGAAGCCCCTATATCATAATGAACAGAAGCTAAAACTAAGGAAACTAAAATCATACCTCTAACCATAGAGGGTCTGGGATCCTACCCCTCATGGGTCTGATCCACTGCAAAATTCTAACATGTACTACAACCCTATGACCCTACCTGACTACCTTGAGTTGATCCACCCTACTGTCACTGAAAACCTATAGCCTTACTACCACATCCATGACCACCTCCTCAGCCTGAATGGCCTGACGAATTCTAGTTCCCTGACTGATGAGAAACTGGTGGTCCTACACCTAAATGTAGAGTCATAACAAAACCACTATCACTTGCTGGTGGTGAGAACATCTGGTAAAAACAATTAAGATAACCCATATTTCCACAAGATCGACACTTGACTGGGTCCTTCGGGAAATGTGGTCTCATATTCCCACACTTCATACACTGGTAGCATACCACCTAGCTACCTGAAGAAACATCACATGAAAACTCCTTATAGAGATTTCGGCTATCTTTCAAAGGAGTACCATCCCTGGATGCTAAAACGATCTGGCTCACAGCTCCCAACTCCCTCAGATTCCACTTGATAATCAGTACCCGGTTCACTATATCCATAACTAAAGTCAGCCTGAAAACATTCACATGTGATCAGATGTCATACCTGAGACCATCCTCAAATCACCTAGCCAAAGATAACTCGTCACCTCCCAAAATAGGTGTAAAGCACTGAAGCTCTATGAAATGAGATGAGTAATCCATATCTGAAAGAGTTACTTGCTCCAAATTCATGAACTCTCGGGATCAATCGGCCCTCAATGTATTGGGATAGAAGTAATCATAGAAGGTCCTCTAAAAATATTCCCAAGACATATCTCGATGACGTCCTATCTATGAGATAACATCCCACCATATCCTGGTGGAATCACATAGAATGTACATTGAAAGATTAACCCTCCTATTTGGAGGTGTCTCTAGATGCTCAAAGATATCAATCATGACCTCCAACCCTGACTTTGCAGCCTGTGGTCCTCCATCCCTAAAAAAAGTGGGAGGATGTTACTGCTGGAACACCCTCATCAAATCTACCATAGACGGGAAAGGATTAGGTGCTCCTTAAAAGGTCTGTAACATCCTCAAAAATCCTTCACAGATCTATGCATCGACACCTATATACGGTATAACAGCTGGTGCCAAGACGTGCACGATGAGAGGATCTACTGGTAGTCCCTGATCTACAATTTCCAGTGTCTGATCATCGCCCTGTACATGGCATACAAACAAAGGATGTATTTGTGGCATGACTATTCAAGGTCAAGCACACCACTATGTTCATGATTATCAAGTAAAACAACTTAAAAGTGAAATAATGGAACAAAAGAAGAAAAACATTCATGTTTTACAAAACAGGGTTACATGGTGTGTACAAGCACTACACAAAGTGTTCCCTTATGCTTTTAATATGGTCATGTACCTATTCCAAACCTGGTTTTGTAACACCCATACACATGACATGTTCCTCCTAGGAGAAGAAGTGTACTTGAATTTCCCCCCTACCCAAGTACTTCAATACTTATAGAATTACACGGTTCTCTCCTAGTGTAACACTACACAGAGTGCACACTCTACACATGACGTCTACCACCGAAGTCCCATCCACCTGTGCCATTGGTCACACGTCCGAATACACATTTGATAACTACACAGTGTGTACAAGTTATACATGGCATGTAAAACCTATGTTTCATCCACCCATGTCATTGTTCACATGGTCAGATACATGGTTCTTTATAACACGATGTGTACAATCTAGACATGGCACATTCTACCAAAAGTTTCCCAACCCCATGTATCTTCTCACACAGTCAGTTAAATGCTAAAGGAATACATGGTGTGTACATATGGTACACAACATGTACATATAATACACATAGTGTACTTAAGAAAATTTGTTTCTTCCAGAATAAAAGAATTCATGGCGTTTGTTCATAAAATCACACATCGTGTTGTCTAGGTTTCTAGATAGTAGGCCTCTGAAACTTCTCCGAAACCCTTAAAAACTAAATATTTTGTCCAAGGCATGAAAAATTCTGACACATGGGAGCACATAATTCCTATGAATAAAATTTTGGAATCATTTTTCACATCACAACTTTAAAAAATTCAATTGAAGTTCAAACATGATCCACAAAATTCCGATCCAAGAGGGACCATAACACCTCAAGAACCAAATTTGGGCATCCATCCAAATAAAACTTTACATAATACAATACCCTATCAAATAGATGGTATTTATATCATGCCATATATTATAATAACATGAATATATAGCACAACATCTATCATAATAACATTCAATCAACAATGCATCCTAAATGGCATGACAAGAATGCATGATATGTGATCTCTAACAAGTGCCTATATGATGCATGAGATGGAAAACCCTCATATCATCATGTTGCAATAGAAATAGAACCAAAATGATATTAATAATAATATCACAAAACAAGTGCATCACCCAATGGTGGAATCAAATCAACTGCAACAATTGCAAAACCATAAAAATTGCAATATTTGAGGTAAATTGGATTTTCCCTATACATGGGTTAGCTACTCCCAGGAACAACTTATTACCAACACCAATTCCTTACTATATCTATCTATAGGATCTAAATAGTAAGACAAAGTAGAAAGAAAACTCCTTTTATACCACTTTGTAACATCCCTGAATCTCGCTCAAATTTACCCAAGAGAAGAAGGTAAGACGGTCCTTGTAGTTTAGCTTGGGTTGTCGAATCCTCAGAGACCTAAGAAGTAACCTATAGACACGTACATTCTATGGACTGTTTTTGGATATGAAGTGGCCAAATTGGGTTGATTTTAGATGGGTTTAAAGGAAATCTAAGAGACTTAAGTGAATTCAATTTAAAAGAATGAGTTGATCCTAGGTTATTGCTCGGGGTGGATTGGACGTATTTCCTTTTCAATGATTTCAATTTCTTATATTTGAGATGGGTTCATTTAAGGAGATAAAACAACATAATCACTTACTGGTTTAATTCATATACCCTTTAATACTAATCACCTATACACTTGAAAGATCAAAGTTTTGATCACTTCAAGGTAAAGGTTCGTATTAGCACTTGAAGTGTGTGGCCTTAAATTCAACAAGGACGATGAAGTTTAAAAATAATCAAATAAAAATCGCAATTAAAGAAGTGATTATACATTAATGAAATGATAAATAACATCCAATACAGACCCTTTCTACTCCCTTGGATCAAACCATAAGCGGGTTAGCCCTCCATTGATTCTATGGTTTCAATGGAAGCAGAAAGTAGACTCATGAGAGAAGAAATGGAGAAGTAAAAAAACACAATAAAATAACAATCACTCCACCATTGTGTGATAATATCAAATGGTTTGGTATGAAAAAGTTCACACCTTGAAGAAAAGGTATTAAAGTGATAATGAGAAGAACAGAATAATAAGAGAAGAAGAACTTTTATTAAGAAAAAAGGATGAATTAAAACAACATACATGTGGAAGACAAATTTGAGACAACAAAATTACAGCATAACATTACAATTGAACAAAGCACCAAAGATTCTTCAATCCTACAACACCACTGCCTTAAATAGGAATTTTTGAGCCCTTGGGTCGATCCTACAACAGTCCAAGTCTCCTCAATTAATTTTGGTAGGCCATAGGTGGGTGGAAAGTAAGGGAGAGTTGATTTTTCCACCCTTGACCCGAGGTGGCAGTCAGCTTTCCTTCACCGTACAGATGCACTTGGAAGACCTTCTAAATAGCATAATCAGAGTGGTCCATATAAGAATAAAATGGATATCCGGATGGCTTCTAACCACATGTAAAATTTGGCCCCATTTGGAGTTGTGGATTCAGAGATATGATCATATTAGTGGGATGCTTTTCTGGGCCTCAGAATCTGGCCCAGACTTTTATCTCTAACTTGGGCCGCCTAAATTGACACCATGGAGGCTGAATTAGCATTGTATCATGAAGAGTTATTTGTTACTATATATGTCTTCTAGAATAAAACGAAATTTGGGATTCATTGGGTTTGTATTTTGGTCCCCAAAGTTTCATCAGTGGACTGATGTCTAATCTGACTTCTCCAGAATTGTTTCCTTTCATCACAAAATATCCCCATCTTCTTCCATGAATTATCCATTGATCCCTGAATCAAACATGTTCATATTGAAGTGTAGATAAATTTTCAAAAATATCAAATTAAAATATATAAAATTATATTCCTTAATATCAGATGAATCATTGGGTACTTTAAATGATGTTAAAAAAATGTACCACATAATAGTGCATTTTAAGAAGGTATTTTAATCATAATGTTAAATGATGTTCAAAGTGTAAAATGAACTAAAATGGTGTTTATGAATAATAAATAACATAAATATTATGTATATTAATAATTAATATTAGCCTCATTTAGTGGCTAATCGCACCCCCCAACTTGAGTTTTTCTAGTCCCAAGCAAAATATATCTCAACAATATGAAATTCGAATTCCCTTTTCCAAAAACATTTTAATACACAATGATAACCAGAAACCCATATACCAAAAAATCATGAAACCCATCAAAATATTTTAATACAAGATAATTTCATAAGAAGATCCTAATCCCAAGCCCATTCCTTTGTTCAAATTCATTGCCATATTTCATCCAATATCAATTAAGTATATGGATGTGTTGTGCATCACAATAGACATGGGGGTTCATCTTTATTAAAGGGGGAAATGACGGAAGAACTTGGTGGAATAACATTTCAATATTAAGATGAGTATTCAATTTTTTTTATTGTATTATTATTTTTTTTTGTTTTTTTTTTTGCAATTTTTCCATGGTAATTGAAGTTGCACTCAAAAGAGTCAACCCCTGTAGCGAGACTTTGCTGATGACTCCCAGTCTCAAAGACCTTAGGGAACCAAGTGAATTCCACATACTTGGGCATCATATAGAGTTAACTCATTCAAAAAGAAATTAAAATTACCAAAAATAGAGATAAAATTACTAATTTTGGTCCATACAACTATGGAGTCATGATCCCCAAGTACCGAAAGTCATGCATTAGGTCATTTCATTGCTCTACGCGCAATTTTTTTTTTAAATTTTTTTTGAATACTAATATTAAACTAAAATGATCACCAAAACTATTCTATTTATTTAGGGGACCCCATGAACTTAAACTAATACCCCACTATCCAAAGGACGTGCATTGTGATTTTTTTTTATTTGGATGAAAATATAAACGATGAAATATCACATTGGACAACTACACTTTCCAAAATCTATGCTCGTGAAATTATATAAGGATTAAAATCAGAATCAGGGTATGCTAAATTATTTCATATTCAGTTTAAAAGTGTGCAATGTGTATTACCATGTTCAAAGTTAAAGGATTTTTCCTTCCATTTACACATTTTTTTTTCAAATCATTCATTTTTTTTACACAAAAGCATTTTTTTTATTTTATCTCCCCCCCAAATTAAAACAACACTATACCCAATGTTTGAAGAAATAAAAATTTAGAAGGAGTAGAGGAAGATAAAAAAGGAAATTGAAACTGAGGATCATGGAATGAAATCACCTGGTGGTTGAAGTTGAAGTTCATGCTGCTCCAAATTAGTCCTTTGTTCTCTTGGGGGATGTAGGAACCTCCTTGATTGAACATGTATCACCCAGAATAGTACCTGAACCAAAATAAGAACAAACCAGACAAAACAAACAACACAATGACTTATTTAATTCCAAGTATCATCATTTTTATGGTTTTCCCTATTTTTCTGTTTTTTTAATCAAAATAATGATACATTGTCTTCTTTTAATTTTCTGGGTAAGGTATTACTCAGGGATCACACCACGTGACACAGATGAATACGGTGCTCCCCTTTTATACCCATCCATACTCATAATAGAAGAACTGGTCAACAGTCTTTTTTTAAATATAAAAATGATTAATTAATCCTATTTAAAATATAAATTTTATTAAAACAAAAAAATGATAGGAAACTTGAAAACCATGGGTTGCCTCCCATGCAGCGCTTTGTTTAATGTCATTAGCCCGACATGGACCCTAAATCTATCAATTTTTTCCTGGTTCATAGGTTGGCTCAGTTAACTCAACCTCTATTTCCTGTTTATTGAATTATTCAATGAATGGTTTTAACCTTTGACCATTGACCTTGAAAATGTAACCACTTGTGGGATCTTGAATCTATACTGCCCCATGGGGGTACACATGATGCACTATGAAAGGTCCTGACCATCTAGACCTTAACTTTCCCAGATGTAAATGAAGTTTTGAACTATACAAGAGCACAAGTTTTCCCGGTTCAAAATGTTTGACCTTGATATTCCTAGATTGGTAGGCTTTAACTCTAGCTTTATTGATCCTTGAATTTTCATAAGCCTCCGTCCTCAGTTCCTCCAGTTCATTGAGATCTAATTTCCTTTTTGTTCCGGCCAATGAGAGGTCATAATCCATTTTCTTAATTTCCCAAAAGGCCTTATACTCAATTTCAACTGGTAAATGGAATGATTTTCCATAAACCAACCTATATAGTGACATTACTAGGATGGTTTTGAATGTTGTACGATATGCCCAAAGAGCATCCAATAGTTTCTCAGACCAATCTTTCCTAGAGGGGTTGACAGTTTTTTCAAGAATTTGCTTAATCTCCCTATTTTCTAACTCAGCTTGACCATTGGTTTGAGGATGGTATGCAGTGGAAACTTTATGAGAAATACCATACTTAGACATGAGTGAAGAGAATGGTTGATTGCAGAAATGGGTTCCTCGATCACTGATTATAGCCCTAGGAATTCCAAATCGAGAAAATATGTGCTCTTTCAAAAATCGGATCACAACATGATAGTCATTAGACTTGGTGGGAATGGATTCAACCCATTTTGAGACATAATCAATAGATAAAAGATTATAGAGGTATCCCCTAGAGTTTTGGAAGGGTCCCATGAAGTCAATTCCCCAATAGTCAAATATTTCAAACACTAAGATGGGAGTGAGTGGCATTTGATTCCTTTTTGTGATGGACCCTACTTGATGACACCTAGGACAACTTTGAAAAAATTTATAGGAGTCCCTTGAGAGGGTGGGACAGAATAGACCACATTGAAGAATCTTAGCAGATGTTTTCTTAGAGGAAAAGTGACCTCCACATGCCTCACTATGACATAATTTAAGGATGGGCTCTTGTTCATATTCTGGGACACACCTCCTAATGACTTGGTCAGGGCAGAACTTATAGAGGTATGGATCATCAAACACATAGTGTCTAACATCAGAAAGGAATTTCCTTCAAGATTGATTCCCTAAGAATTTTGAAACGACTCATGTAACTAAGAAATTTTCTATGTCGGCATACCAAGGGTAGTCACTCATAGAGTATAGGTGTTCATCAGGAAATGAATCAGACACAGAAAGGTGATTTTAGTTGTCCTTGAATTCCATCCTAGAGAGGTGATCAGCTACAACATTTTCAACGCCCTTTTTATCCTTGATTGGGAGGTCAAATTCTTGTAAGATAAGGACCCACCTAATCAGTCTAGCCTTAGCATCTTGTTTTTGGAAGAGGTATTTTAGTGAAAAATGGTCAGTGAACACAGTGATGGGGAATCCTAAGAGGTAGGACCTAAACTTCTCTAAGGCAAACACAATAGCAAGTAACTCCTTTTCAGTGGTGGTGTAGTTGATTTGGGCATCATTTAAGGATTTTCTTACATAAGCAATGACATAAGGATTTTTATCACAACGTTGTCCTAACACAGCTCCTACAACAAAGTCACTGGAATCACATATATGTTCAAAAGGAAGGTTCCAATTTGGAGATTTCATAATGGGAGGAGAGGTGAGAGAGGGTTTGAGGGTTGAGAATGAACCCTCACAGCTTTCTGTCCAAACAAATGGAGCATCCTTTACTAGGAGAGCACAAAGGGGACATGATATTAGACTAAAGTCCTTGATGAATCTTCTATAGAAACCAGCATGTCCTAAGAAAGACCCCACTTCCTTGATAGTTTTGGGTTATGGAAGGTTAATAATGATGTAAAACATGGCTTTATCAACTTCAACCCCCCTACCTGAGACCAGATAGCCTATAACTAGTCCCTCTTTAACCATGAAATGACATTTTTTCCAGTTTAGGACTAGATTCTTTTCTTCACATCTTGACAAGACTCTCTATAAATTCCTCAGACTTCCCTCAAATGTATCCCCAAACACATAGAAGTCTTCCATGAAGACCTTTAGAAAATCCCCTACCATGTCTGAGAAGATTCCGATCATGCACCGTTGGAACGTTCCAGGGGAATTGCATAACCCGAAGGGCATGCGTTTGAAAGCAAAGGTTCCTAATGGAAATGTGAATGTAGTCTTCCCTTGATCCTCTAGGGAGACCTAAATTTGATTATACCCTGAGTACCCATCTAAGAAATAGTAGAACATATGACCTGCCACTCTCTCAAGGACTTGGTCAATGAATGGTAAGGGGAAATGGTCCTTCTTGGTGAATGAGTTTAACTTCCTATAGTCAATGCAGACCCTCCATCCACTACTCACCCTTGTTGGAAGAATCTCTCCATCCTTATTGGTTATCACTGTGATTCCAGCCTTTTTTGGAACCACTTGGATTGGGATCACCCATTCACTCCCAGCTATGGGATATATGATACCATCTTTTAACAATTTCAGAAGTTCTTTCCATACTACCTCCATGAGATTAGAATTGAGTCGCTGTTGAGGTTGACGACATGACTTTGAATTAGATTCCAGAACAATACTATGAGTCCCGATAAGTGGGATAATCCCAGGAATATCAGAAAGGGTCCAACCAATGTCTTTCTTATGCTTCTTAAGGACATCTAGAAGCATCCTTTCATGATTGGCTTCAATAGAAGAAGAAATTACAATAGGATGTGTTTTATTTTCCCCTAGGAAAGCATACTTGAGTGTAGTGGGAAGTTCCTTCAATTCACGATCAGATTGGTTTGTAATTTCAAAAGAAGATTGGGACATTGGATCAAGTTCAATTTCCTTTTTTAGAGTTTCAGATAGGATTTATTCCCCACATGTAGAAGTTTCAGCTACTAGATTGTCTTGATCAGATTTAGGGAAGGAAGTTTGATTGGTCTCCATGAAATTGGTTTCCTGAAAGGTTTCACTAATTGTTGGACCTAAGACTTCATCATAAGAGCAATTTGAAAATGATTCAAGCCAAGGAGATAAACTTCCTTCATGTGAACAAAGGAAATCAATCTCATCCTGACTTAAAAATTCAACAAATATTCCTTGATGTTCTATGTATTCATTGTCAATGCTTCCTATCATGTTTACTTTACGAATTTCCTCGTCATTCCCTATTTGTGAGCTTGCATTATAGATGTTCAAGTCTAGACTCATGTTCCAAAAGTTGATGCTCATGTTCCCATTTCAGACTCAGATAACAGAGTTGATTATTGCAAGAAAAGGACGGCCAAGGATGATTGGGTTGTGTTCCTTATTTTCTAAGTTTGTATGGTTGTCAAGGACAATGAAGTCAGCAGGGTAGATGAAGTTTTCAACCTTTACCATAACATCCATTAAAATCCCCTTTGGAACCCTAATGCTACGATCAGCAAGTTGAAGTGTGACAGATGTGGGTTGGAGTTCTTCTAGGCCCAACTGGCAGTACACGGCATAGGGGATGAGATTGACACTAGCACCTAGATCACACAAGGCCTTGAAAACTTTGATTTCTCCTAGTTTAACATTTATGTAAGGGCAACCTGGGTCTTTCAACTTAAGAGGAATGGTCCCTTGAATGGTGGTACTCACATTAGCAGCCAAAAGGACTTAGTTTTTATGTGAAAATTTTCTTTTAAAAGTACACAAGTCCTTAATTTATTTTGAGTAGGTAGGTATGGTTTGGATTGCATCGAGAAGGGGTATGTTCAACTTGACTTGTGAAAAGATTTCCCTCAATGTTTCAATCACTTCAGGCTTGGGTTTCCCTCTCATGTGTTGAGGAAATGGTGTAGGTTGTGGGGTTGTTTGTTGAAGAGTTGTTTCTTTCACATTGTTATCAGTTTCCTCAGTTTGATCTTGGGGTTCATTTGAATTTTCATCCATGTTTAAATCTTCAGGTGGTTTTTAAATTATTTTTTCAGGTTTCTCAATTGATTTCCCACTTCTTAAAACAGTCACAACCTTTAGTTGTTCATGAGCTGTTTGAGAACAACTTGACTCTCCCCTTGAAGTTGAGGTTGGAACCTCCTGAGTAGAAATGGGTGCCTTTCCAGTTTTGATGGTTTGAAGTTCTTGTTTTAGGGAAGAGACTTTCGAGTTCATCCTCTTCATTGGTTTTCACAGTTTTTCTAGTAGGCTTTATGGAACAGTTTGGGTTATTGCTTGAGTAGATTGGTTTATCCCAGGGGGATATTTTGGAGGTGGGATGGTTTGTTGAAAATGGACTGGTGGATGTTGGTATTGGATAAGTTGGGTTTGGAACTGGTTATGGGTTTGGTAGTTCTGATGGGGGTAAGGATTTTTTCCCTGTGGTTGGATAGGTTGTTGGTTATCTTTCAAGCGGAATCCTGGGTGGTCGTTATACCTTGGGTTGAAGGTGTTTTGGTATTGAGGATTTTGAAAGTTTAAAGCATTTACTTCCACTGGGGGTCCTCCTAAAAGAACATCCTTGATGGATGGAATGGTTGGGCAGTTTTCTATCTTATGGTAATGTTTGTCACAAATTGTGCAAACAGGGTCAATAGTTTGGATTTCATGGACTTTCCTAAGGTCTATCTCTTCAAACTTCCTAGAGAGTGCTGCGAGTTTAGCCCTAAGGCTTTCCTCTTCTCTAAGTGTATGAATTCCAGTAGTTCTTTGTGGCTTTTCAGAATAAGGTGAAGTTCCCCATGTTTGGTTTTATTCAGAAAGGCTTTCTAGATACTCGTAAGCATTATTTGGGGCTTTGTTTTTAAAGGTTCCATTACACATCATGTCGATGAATTGTTTATTCCCCAGACCCAACCCTTCATAGAAAATTCTCACTTCTTCGGGAATAGAAAAACCATGGTGTGGAACCATGTTTAGAGTGTCTTTGAACCTCTCCCATGTTTCATAGAATGACTCTCCCTCTTTTTCAAAAAAGTTTTGGATGCTCTTTTTAAGTGAAATTGTTTTGTGGTGGGGAAAATATTTTTTGTAGAATTCTCTCTGTAGTTGGTCCCAAGAGTTGATGTATGATGGTCTCAAATTTTTTAGCCAATTTTTAGCTCAATGCTTTAAAGAAAAAGTAAATACCCTCATCTTAGCTGATTCTAGTTGATGTGGGGGACACATGGTTTCTACAATGTCATTGAATTCCTTAATGTAAAGGTAGAGCATCTCAGACTCCATTCCATGGAATGTGGGAAGATGGTTTAGGACATGGGGTTTAAAGATTTAGTTGGAATCTCCTAGGGAATTTTTTCTAATGCATGAGGGGGAATTGGTCGAAGAATATGTGAGGTAGTCATTCATGGTTTGATCAATTGCATTCCCCAAGTTTGGGGCTGCCTCATTTGGGTTTCCATTTTGGTTCCCATCCGGGTTTATGAGTTGGTTTCTTTGAAGACATTCCCTTGAAATTGGCTCAATTTTGGACTCCAGAGTATTAGGAAGATTAGAATCTAAGGTAAAGAGTTCCCTTGGTTTACTTGACTCTCCCACCCCAGGACTATCCACCCTAACTAGATGGTTTGATTGATCGCGGGTGTTGGCGGACATGTGCCAAAAGAAGAAAAAACGAGAAAGGGACAAGATAAGATATTTTGGATGAGAAAATAAGAAATGGGGGAGAATAGAATGGGTGTTTATATGACTAACTTGGGTCCCTGGAAAAGGTGCCAAAATTTGATTCTCGCTCAAATTTACCCAAGAGAAGAAGGTAGGACGGTCCTTGTAGTTTAGCTTGGGTTGTCGAATCCTCAGAGACCTAAGAAGTAACCTATAGACACGTACATTCTATACACTGTTTTTTAATATTAAGTGGCCAAATTGGATTGATTTTAGATGGGTTTAATAGAACTCTAAGAGACTTAAATGAATTCAATTTAAAATAATGAGTTGATCCTAGGTTATTGCTCGGGGTGGATTGGACGTATTTCCTTTTCAATGATTTCAATTTCTTATATTTGAGATGGGTTCATTTAAGGAGATAAAACAACATCATCACTTACTGGTTTAATTCCTAAACCCTTTAATACTAATAACCTATACACTTGAAGGATCAATGTTTTGAGCACTTCAAGGTAAAGGTTCGTATTAGCACTTGAAGTGTGTGGCCTTAAATTCAATAAGGACGATGAAGTTTAAAAATCATCAAATAAAAATCTAAATTAAAGAAGTGATTATAAATTAATGAGGTGATAAATAACATCCAATCTAGCCCCTTTCTACTCCCTTGGATCAACCCATAAGTGGGTTAGTCCTCCATTGATTATATGGTTTCAATGGAAACGGAAAGTAGACTCATGAGAGAAGAAATGCAGAAGTAAAAAAAACACAATAAAATAACAATCACTCCACCGTTGTGTAATAATCTCACAAGGTTTGGTATGAAAAAGTTCACACCTTGAACCAAAGCTATAAAAGTTATAAGGAGAAGAATAGAATAATAAGATAAGAAGAACTTTTATTAATAAACAAGGATGAATTAACACAACTTACATGTGGAAGACAAATTCGAGACAACAAAATTGCAGCATAACATTACAAGTGAAAAAAGCACCAAAGATTCTTCAATACTCCAACACCACTTCCTTAAATAGGAATTTTTTAGCCCTTGGGTCGAGCCTCCAATAGTCCAAGTCCCATCAATTAATTGTGGTATGCCATAGGTGGGTGTAAAGTAAGGGAAAGTTGATTTTTCCACCCTTGACCCGAGGTGGCATCCAGCCTTCCTTCACCGAACAAAAGCGCTTGGAAGACCTTATATATTACCGAATCAGAGTGGGACATAGAAGAAGAAAATGGATACCAGGATGTATTATAACCTAATGTAAAATTTGGGTCCATTTTGAGTTGTGGATTCTGAGATATGATCATATTAGTGAGCTGTTCTTATGGGCCGCAGAATCTGGTCTAGAATTTTATCTCTAACTTGGGCCGCCTAAATGGACACCATGGAGGCCGAATTAGCATTGGATCCTGAATAGGTATTTGTTACTATTCATGTATTATATAATCCCACGAAATTTGGGATTCATTGGGACTTTATGTTGGGCCCCACAGTCTCATCAGTGGCCTGGTGTCCAATCTGACTTCTCCATAATTGTTTCCTTTCATCACAAAATATCCCCATCTTCTTCCATGAATTATACATTGATACATGAATAAAACATGTTCATATTTAAGTTTAGATAAATTTACAAAAATATAAAATTAAAATATATAAAATCATATTCTTTAAAATCATATGAATCATTGGGTACTTTAAATGATGTTAAAAAATGTACCACATAATAGTGCATTTTAAGAAGGTATTACAATCATAATGTGAAATGATGTTCAAAGTGTAAAATGCACTAAAATGGTGTTTATGAATAATAAAGAACATGAATATTATGTATATTAACAAATAATATTATCCTCATTTAGTGGCTAATCAATCCTAGATCCGGGTGCAGCCCAAAGGTGCCTCGTACCCAGTTGGTCACATGGCCTCAAGAACATTTACCATTACGACAGAGGCTACCGACTAGTAGTGAGGGCCTTGGGTGTCATAGTGGGGAAACTATTCCCTCATTGGTAGAGTATAGATAATATAAAGAAAATATAAAACAACAACAGAAGAAGTAATACCATACAATAGAAGTAAACAGTGGAAGACTGATAATATAAACAACGGTAGCATATATAAATAAATGATGCATGTCACATGTATTCAGGAAAGCATCCAAACAAGTAAAAATGTTGGAAATACAATACTAAAACCAAAGTATAGAAAACAGTAAACTCCAATAGCATTGCAAGCCTGTAACCATATAATTTGTAACTAAAACTTTGTCCCATGCTCTCTAACTCCAACAACAATCAAGTACCTGATGAAGAAGGGTGCTTGCCCTTATCTATACCTGCAACCATATAATCTGTTTGGGTCCAAAAGCATGATCTAAATAAGTTTTGAGACTAATCCTAGTAGACAACCACCAAAAGTTCCGTTCCTAATAGTAAGTGAATATATATAGTATGCAATATGCAGAAATAAAGCAATAAGCTAGGAAGTACTCAAAATTAAACAGTCCTGTAGTTATCAATTACATTAATTTACATTTATTAATTATTCAACCATTGAATAATAAAATCCCATGATCTAGACTAAGCTATATATTCCCTATGTTATAGAAAAACAAATGTCTCATAATACCATCTAAATAATCAAGTAAGACTGAGTTCAGGCTTGTGTTTTGGCTTGGCAGACTCGTCACAATCATTCAATCATTCATAAGCAACCCTCTGGGAAAGTTCTCATAGTCTAGACCCTCTAGTTTAACATATCATCGAATCAATAAATAATGACCCTCTGGGAAATATCTCATAGTCTAACCCCTTTGGTACCATGTAACACTAAAAATTTACAAACGACCACCTGGGTAGCACTCACAGTTAATACCCCCTTGGTCTGCATAGAAACAATAAAATATAATGACCACATGGAATCTCTCATAGTCAATTCCCTAGGGCCTAACATTCATTTAATAACGACCCTCTTGGTATCTCTCATGGTCTAACCCCTCTAGTCTATGACCACCCTACAACTCTCACAACCAATACCTCTTGGTCAACATAACAACAATCATACATAAATGACCCTACCTTGGGAAGCTCTCACGGTAAAATTACCCTTGGTCATACATTCAAAATGCGAATCACATGCATTTCATATAATCAGAAACTCCATCCTAACAACATGAGGCATGGAAAACAAAGCAATACTAACAGACATTCTAGACCAAAAAGCCATAATCAATCAAATAACAGAAAATACACCCATAATCAAGGTATAAAACCTTATGAATAAGAAATTACCCTTTCTCAATGAAACAAACTATAATAGGTATTAAACAGGGTTAAATTTCAAAAACATGCAATACCCCAAACATGGGTATTCAGAAATTTAAGCATATATAATCCAAATATGAACATAAAAAGGCACAAACCACCTACCTTGACGTCTCAAGATCAACACTCTTGAACATTGGCCCTTGAATCAGCCTAGAATGACATAGATATAAAAAAAGGTGAAAAAGGGTCAACCTTGAAATACTCACGAGAGAAGAGGAATCGATAAGAAAGGATATATGGAAAGAGAGAAATCACCAGTGGGAATCCAACGCAACCGATGAAGTCTCGATCAGATCTTAGATGGAGAACCAGGAGGGGCTTGAAATTTGTGGTTGTTCCATCACTATCTTGTATGAAACACTGGGAGAAGAATGGTGTTCTAAATGTGAGACACAACCCCACTCCAATTTATCAAATAAAAAGAAACATACTCGACATGTTCATTTAATGTACACACCATGTACTAGCCTTAACTGGCCCCCATTTTAGGTGGTCTTCCTGCTCACATACATGGCCATGCACTCGGCTGTTACACAACCAGTACATGGCTATATGCAGTAACTGGATACATGGTGTATACTCAAAAGTATACAGCATGTACATAGAAAATTTCCCAATTCTTCCTTTTTTCTAAAAAGAAACCTGAAATAAAGATCCACACCTAAAAAGAAGATCTGAGTTCTTACATATATAATCATTAATCCCATAATAATAAGAATTTGTGACATATGGTGGTGGAAAATAGATAGTATTTCAACATGGAGATGGTAGGTTGTATGTACGCACAAGAGATACTTTCACTTTCCATTTGATGGAAAGAGGGTGAATACAAGTGGTTTCATAATCATAATAACATTTAATATTATTTAATAAACTAAATTTATTATTTTACGAAATGTATAAGATATTTATAAGAGGTAAAAGAATAATTCTAAAGAAAGTGATTGATTAAGGCAATTACATATTCTTTGAAACAACTCCTTTAGATCTCCTCTTAAGGGCTATAGGGTTGGAATTATTGGAATAAAATCACATATATAATGTTAATAGGGAAGGTTAAAAGATAAATTGGTAGATTTTGGTCAATATAGAAGGTTCAAAGTGGTGTGAAGAAGATAAATAAGGGGTGCCCTTTTATAATTTAGGGGAGGGGAACTCTTGGAATTTCATAAAATATTAAAATATATTAAATTTATTATCAAGAAAAATGGTTCCAAATGGCCTATAAATGGAAATTGGATGAAATTTTAGACAATATATAATCCCTATTATGTTCTTAAAATATTTTTATAATCCTTAATTAATTTGAAAAAAATATTATTTTCAAAAAATATTATTATTACCAATTTAGATACTATTCATTGAAATTGACATAGAAGACATAACAAATAACATCGAAATAAAATATAATTAATTAAAAAGAAAATAATATTTCATATTCATCTAAAAAGTTTGTGGAATAAATTAAATCAGTCAAATAATATTACCATTAATATTTTTAAAATCACCTATTATATATTTTTTATTAATTGGAGAAACACTGCATCTGTGTTGAATAAGTATTTAAGGACATTATATAATTATTAAAATTTATATATAAATTTATATGTTGATATTAATTTTATAAATCCATAATATACACTTATATTTTTTCATAAATTTCTTTTGTCCCTATGTGGAAAAATAAAATATATTTAAAACTAAGAGAGTGAAAGTTTGTAACATTATTTGATTTAAATATTATATAGGACATTTTCATGGAAAAGTGTCTATTAAAAAACATATTTTTGAACCTAAGATGATAAGGTTAGAATTAAATTCATATAATAAGAATTATTTTGAAATAATATGGCCTCACCACTTAATTGTAACCTATATTAATTCAATTTACCCTTTCCTGAGGTGATAAATTTTACCCTAGTCACTATTCATATTGACCAAAAATAAAAGGGGTCTATTTACAAAATTTGAACCTCATGATTTCAAATATGGAATCCATTTTATCAAATTCAATATCTTTAAGTGGAGGAAATTCATTTTAAAATAAGTGTGCAACACGTGATGAAAACCACTTTTCAAAAAAAAACCTTTTAAGCATAAAACCAGGTTTATTCTTCTCCCATGTATAGAAGAATATAAAGTGAATGTTAAAATTTTTATTTAATATATAAAATATAAATTTATTAAAATAATTTACCAAAATTTATTTATTTAATTTATTAAGTGAAAATGTGTTTGTGCACATAGAAATAATTTTCTTGAAAAATATCACTTTTACTTTCAAGTGATCTTACATTTATTTCTTATCAATTGGTAACCAGTGAAATTATTTATAGATATATAAACATAAAATCTTTATGATTTTATTAGTACTATTCATACCTACAAATCTAATGGCTAGGTGATAAATATAATTTAATAGTATATCATGGTTCATTTAAAATCGGTGTTGTGTGAAACATAAATTATCAAAGAAATTCAATTTATTTGAAAAAAATTCATAAAATATCAGGGTGTCACATTCTACCACCATTAAAATTAATTTAATCATAAAAATTCATCACTCTGATACAAAAGAAATTAGTATATCTTTTTTTAATTACATCCACGGTTTCCTATGTAGTTTCTTAGAATTTTTTATTTCTTATCCACCTGGTGAGTAGTCTTATTCCCTAGAAATTTATCTCCATAATCCAAGATTTCAACTGGATTTTATTATTAATAAAGATCATGTTATAGAGGTATGGAATCTAATTTTAGTTAATTTTATTCATAAGTATGTACTTCCTCCAGATAGATACAGGGAAAACATCGTGAACTTTATAGATGTTCGATAGAAGTGCCAAGTGATAAGTTATCATCCATACCCAGTCAAGAATATTTAAAGAGAAAATATACTTTGGGATCAAATTTCCATTATTTATGAATCTCATAACCTTATTACATAGATAAATTCATATAAAAACCGTATCATAAACTTCAAATTATAAATCCCATCGATGATTTTCAACATAACTTTTCTTTTGACTTCGAGCTGTCTTGATGTGTTGTTGAATGGAACTAAATTTCTTAATATTTTCCTCAACTATATCTGGTCCTATTAAATTTATTTATCCAATATCATCCCATCATATTGGAGTTTCTTTTTTCCAATGTGGGCTTCATAAGTATCCATATGAATGCTTGAGTAAAAGCTATTGTCGCAAGAAAACTCAACTAGAGGAAGGTGTTGATGCCAATAACATTTGAAATCCATAAAACAAGATCTCATTATATACTATAGGATTTTAATTGTTCTCTAATATATAACATATGTTTTATGATGATACATAGTGCTGAAATTCATCTTCATATCTAGATCATGTTCAAGACTTTGTTGGAACTTTTAGTTAAACCTCAGATCCCAATCATATACAATATAATTTGGTACTCCATCAAACCGTGCCACTTTTCAAATGTATAATATAGAAATATGATAAATAGATAATCCTTGTATAATTTAAATGAATTTTATTAAATCCATAATTTGATCAACTAAAACCCAAATAGAATTATGCCCTTTAGATTTTTTGGGGAGTCTGATGAAAAAATAAATGGTGATGTTTTCCCATTTCTATTCTGGTATAGTTAATGGTTGTTTCATACCCTTATAATTTTGTCTCTCAGCCTTAACTTATAGACATACTAATAACCAAGATAAATAATTATAAATATATATATATATTCATGTTTACCCACAAAAAATACCCTTTCACATAGGGTTGCGGTAGGTATTATACCCTTATCACACTTCAGTTGTTGGTTCAAGCCCCATGACCTTTCCAGATGGGATGGGCCATCACCCAAAATGCAGGTTATCTATTTTCCAAAACTACATTAATATAATTCCTACAATTTTCCTAAATTACAATAACCCATGACTACCACAACATAAAAGATAATATAATATCTAAAGGTTACCACTAACTTTAATCTTATGTCTAAAAAAATGAAAGGGAATTCATCCTCAAATAACATTCTCACTAAAAAATATACAAAACCAAAGGGTTGAATTGATATAAATATGTCTCAAAATATCCTTAATCTTGATAGAATGCTTACATAAAACATAGAAATTATTTTATAGGATATTGAATGTATGATCAACCTTAATCTCATAAACCCATGATGTTATCCACAACTCTAGAGTAAATCTTAAATGGTGATATATATGATCCCAAAATACAATTAACCATTTGTTCCTTAAATAATATCCTATATTTGAAAAAAAAAATCCATTAGAAGCTTGGGTTCATCCTTACACCAATAGAATATCAAATGTGATTTCATTATTCTCTAATCCATGTAGAGGGAGATAATCAATGCTCAAAATCACATCAAATTTCACTAAAGGATGAACAATACAATTTCAGAGGGCTCATCCATATAAAATACCACATTTAATTTGAAACTCTAGAGTGGAGGATATGTGTGCCCAAATTATCATAATTCACCTCATATATTGTGATTTAATAAGGCTATCCTTTTTCCCTTTCACTTTAAAGGTTATTGTGGCTTATTATCCACATTAGACCTTGGATTAGAGAACTGATTCACATAATTATCAAACTCCTTGCATTAAAAACACTAGAGTGTGGGTGGTACATTCCCTAGATCTTTCTCTCTCTTCGCATCATTAGTTACCTTCTTACCATAATTTCTGAATTCAATTTCCCGATTACCTTCCTATCGACACTTGAAACATTTACCAGTTATCTTAATACAATTTATTCCATTTTTTCTTCTACAGTTTGTGCATAAAAGAAGTATAATCTTCTTCTCACCATGGTTTTTAGAATTTCCTTTGAATCCCATATTTATTTTCTTATTAAAAACATGACATTGATGGGTAAATACAATCCCTATCTAAACCTTGATGGCACATTGAATGATTTCTTCATATCTAATGAAATCCCTTATGGCTAATTCCCTTCAGAGACTTGGTTTTAAGAAATTGAAGAATTGATAATCCTTATTTTCAGGTTGGATGATAATGACTGAATCATACCTTGAAAGTATTGTAAAATTTTCCTCATAGGTAAAAATAGATTCATCATCCTTCTGATTTATCTCAAGTAATTCCCCCTTTATTTTCATGAAAAGAATACAAGAAAATTACTTATTGAAAAATAATCTCATAAACTCATCCCACTCCAAGGAGAAATTTCTTTCTATTGTGTCACATTCATGATAAGATTCCACCACTGATCTACCTCACCTACCAAATAATAAACATCTAGAATAAGATTATCATGTTTTGAGGACTAAAGAATGGAAAATATCTTTCTAGTGGTACTGATCGATTTTTTTAGCAACTAATGGATAAAAAAACCACTAAAAGATGGTGGAAATTGCCTCATAAAGGACTCAAACAAATGTTTTCCCTCCATTAATCATTTGGAAACTCAAAACTATTCATAGTTTGAGAAAATTTTGGGACCATAGTAATGATATTTTTTCTATCTCCCATAACATTTGGTTTCTTGGGAGTAAAATCATTACATTTTCAATCGCATTCAATATTGACATGATTATTTTGGGTTCTAAGAATTCAATAAAACCAAAAATCATAGTGTGAGAAATAATAATCATTGGAAAACCAAATGATCATGAAAAATAATTTATATCATGTATAAATTATGATAAATTATTCTATGATACCTTAGGTTTAACATAGTCCATTCATAATCATTACCAAAACATTAGGATTTTATCTCACACTTATACTTACCCCCAAGGTTCTAACTTATGTTTTCTCATCCTAGTTTCCAATGGTTAAATAAACCTTTCTTTGATACAAACTATAGTGACCCATAATTTTCATATATAGATATTAAATTTTAATAGATTAATATTCATTACATAACATAACGATCCATGCTAGAACAATATTGGTCTAGTGCCTTTGGAAACTTAGACACATAAACAAATGTTTTCTAAAAGATATACATCATATCCCGCTACGTTTTTCATAACTAACACCTATATTAGATATATAATACTTATTAACTTTATTCATAACATAGGGAAAGGAAACATAAGAAATGGAGAACTTAGATGGTGAGTAAGGGTAAACAAGGAAGATATCAATGATCACATGAGCATAACATGAACATAAGGTTATGAGAACATTACCATAACATTTGAAAATCATACCCTATATATCATAGATCATAATCATGATTCATGGAATATATATTGGGAGTTTATAAGACATTAATCATAAAGGAATCAAAGAACATGATCCATGAGAGCATAACATTGGCATAAGGAATAAGTTTTTGTCATACACATATTCATATAAATTAATTTCTTTAGTATCCAGAGATCACTGTTAAGAATATCATAGTTGAATGGGTTTACACACCAAAATATCATAGTAGACAAGGTTCACACCCAAGATTTTAATAGTGGAAAAGGTCCCTTACTATACTAGGATCACTCCAAATTCCAATCTTTTTTATCTAATTGTATATGAATCTTTACCCACTATATTGGATGAAGATATAGGTCCCACCCATCCTTGGTTATAACATGACCACTGACCTTAATTATAACATAACCACCATCCTTTATTATTACATAATCACAATTAAATAATGAAAACCATAAAATGGATGAAAAAATATAATAAAACATTCATTTATCATAACCCATTAAAATAAATGTGGTTCATAAAATTTTTATTACAGTATAACCCATGGAATATAAATGGGCTTCATAAATATTTCATAATTTCATCATAGCATAACCCATAGAAAAGGAAAAAATTTCATAAACATATTTTCATCATAAACATCAATCATCTGGAGAAAGATTAGGGATTATATCCTTGTATCATATCCCCATTAATAATAATTAAAATCAAATCATGTTATCACATATGAAAATTCTATTAAAATATCAATAGAACATTTTTTAGGAAAATAACCTTTCCACTTTAAAAATCAATTTTAAAATAATTTTTTTTCTAAAATATTATGGATTTTTTTTTAAAATAACCTTGAAAACATGTAAAGTAATCTTTAAAAAATTTAGTGATAATGATGGTTTGAAATTTTGTTCATTCCGTATAAGTTAAAAGAAAACATTTGTTTCTTATTTTTGGTAAAAAGTAAATAAAACACATCTTTCGGAAAATGAAATGAAGATTCCTTTTTTTAATATTCTATAAAAAGTAAATCATGGGTAAAAATGACTTTAAAAAATAATCAAGTAATATAAAAAACCTTATTTAAAATACTTTACAAAAATCATGGATATGGAAGAAAAATATTTTTCAACCGAAGAGAGAAATAATATAGATTTTCTTTAAAAAAAAATTATTTATCTTGAGTACTTAAGATGAGGAAATTGAAATTGAAATAATTATTATCAATAAATAACCAGAGGAGAATAAAATTAGTTATTGTTTGAGAGATATATTATAATATTTCTTCATCACAAACATAATTATAATCAATCTAGATAAACAATGGTATTGTAACATAAAACCCTCAACACTTTTGTATCTTTTGAATCATAATCCCCATGAAAGAAAAAATAGTAGATGGATATTTATATCTCATAATTTTAAATATAATAATTATAAAATACATTTATGTTAAGTATATACACCATATAAGATAAACAAGTGGTGTATAATGCATGTTTCCCATTAAAATAAAAGTGTGACGAAAATCCCATATCTTTAGTTCCACTTGATTTGAAAGAACTATAAACTAATGTATACTAAATTTAAATTTATTATAATTATATATCATAATAATATAAATACATATACTATCATATATATCAATTATATACATATTTATAATAATTTAAAAAATATATAGATTGGAAAATGAATTACACCATTCACAGAGATGGTATGTCATATGTATGCATGAACACTGTTTTCATTTTTTCGACGGATGAAATAAAAGAAAGGTAAATAATAAATAAACATTAAAAAATAATTATTACATCATATATATCATATATGTCCATTAAATTCATCCTTATTACCATCTAGGTAAAATAGAAATGAAAAATGGATTGCATCACTTCGTGGAGGTGGTAGTCAACACATACACACAATCAACGTTATCATTTTCCAACGGTTTGGAAGGTAAGAAGGTAGATATTATATTACCATTAAAAAAGAATAATTATTTAATGAATATAATATATAAACAATAAACCCATTATAATAAAAATCTATGAAATATGGTAATGTAAAATGAATTTTATCGCTATGTGGAGATGGTAAGATGTATGTACGCACGAGATACACTTTCACCTCCCATTTGATGGAAAGAGGGTGAATAAAGGTGGTTTTATAATCATAATAAAATTTTAATATATTTAGGATATTGAATTTATTATTTTATGAATAAAATAATAGGTTTATATGAGTTAAATAATAATTAAAAATAAAGTGATCAGTTAGGGCGATTACCTCTTTTTTGAAAAGACACATTTAGATCTCATCTTAATGACTCTAGGGTTGGTCTTTTCAGAACAAAAACACATATAAAATGTGTTTAGAGAAGTGGATAATATTGATTGGTAGAGTTTTTTTTGAGATAGATGGATCAAAGTGGGGTGATTATTAGAAAAGTGGGGTTCCCTTTTATAAATGAGGGGAGGGGCACTCTTAGAATTTCCTAAAAGATAAAAATATATTAAATTCATCCTTAAGCCAAATGGTTCCAAATGTCTTATAAATAGGTAAGGTATAAAATTTTAGACCATATATTATCCACATTTCCCTATTCTAATACTTTATGAATTTAAAGTCATTTAATAAAATATTATTTTCATAAAATATCATTATGAACAATTTTGAAACTATTCATTTAATTTGACTTAAAATACATAAATAAAAAGTTTAAAATTGAATATAATTATTTTAAATGACAATAATACGTCATAAAAATATATAAAATTCATGTAATACATTAACACACACAAATTATTTTACTTTTAACATTTTAAAATAATTTATGATATTTTTTATTAATTGGAGAAATAAAGCCTCGATGTTGCATGAGAATGTTAGGCATTATATAATTAATAAAAAATAGAATTAAATTTATATCATGAATTTAATTCCATTAAGCTCAAAATAGGTACTTATATTTATTTATTAATTTCTTTTCTCTCTTTGTGGATACATAAAATATATTTAAAACTAAGAGAGTGACTTTTTGTAACTTTCTTTGCTTTAAATATTATATTGGTCATTTTCATGGAAAAGTTTCCATTAAACAAATAAAATTTGATCCTAAGTTTATACAGGTATAATTAAATTAATTAAATAATAATTAGTATGAACAATTGTGTCTTTATCACTTAATTGTAACATAGATTAACCTGATTTACCCTTTACAAATGTGATAAATTTGACAATCGTTACTATTCATATTAACAAAGAATAAAAGGGGAATATTAATTTTTTTAATATCCTATTTCTAAATATGAAACCCATTTTATCAAATTCAATAACTTTAAGTGGAAGAAATTAATTTTAAAATACGCATGCAACACACGATGAAAACTGTTTTTTAGACAAATATATTTTTAAGCATTGAACTTAGTTTATTCTCATCACATGCCTATAAAAATATTAAATGAATGATAAAAAATTTTATTTTCCATATAATATATATATTTAAATAAATTCATTCACCAAAAGTGATTTATTTAATTTATTAAGATAAAATTCATTTGTGCGCCTAGAAATAATTTTCTAGAAAAATATTTCTTTAACTTTGAAATGATTTTATTTTTAGTTCATATAAATAGGTAACCAATGAATTTATTTTATACATGTATAAAACATAACTTTTTAATGATTTATTTTGTACTATTCATAAACAACAATTTAATTTCTAGATAATAACTATAATTTAATAGTATATCCCAGTTCGTTTAAACCCAATTTTTCATGTAATGCAAGTTATTAATGAAATTAAATTTATTTGAAAAAAAATCAAAAAATCCCAGGGTGTTACAACAACTGCATAAAAATATTTAATAAATACATACATAAATTTATTCACTTCTAGGATGTCACTAATCTCAAACCTTTCTTTATTTTCAATAACACGAGGTTGGTAGCTTTCACTACCATCTCTAATATGTTATCAAAGGTATTAAATCATTGAATAAAACCTTTTTGGATTTTTAGTCAGTCTTATCATGATAAATAAAATCCAATCCATTCCCAAAATATAATGCAACTCAATTATAGAAAATTTAACAATATTTTTAGGAAATACCATTTCACTAATAACAAGAGGAAGATTCCTATAAAATTGATTTCTTTAATATATCCACCAGAAGTTTTCACCAAAATATCTATCTTCTTTTCATGTGGTGATATTACCATTTTACTTTCAAATTTCTTATAATTGAAATAATTTGGAGACCTAGAGTCAAATAGAACCTTGGAATACTTTTTATAAACAAGTAATATACATGTCACCACTTAATTTGATGGTCTGGTATCAATTGTAGTAGTGGAAAATGAATTTTATGAACCTTTATATCTTTGAACTTGATTATTCCCATCATTTGTGAATAAATTCAGGAACAAATTAGAAAAATGAACCAAATTATTAAAATTAATTCATCTTACAATCATCTTCTAAGTATTTATCTAATCATTTTCTTTGCACTCACGAGCCACATATCCAAACTTTCCACATCGGTAACCTTTCCCAGAAATCACAAGACATTCCTAAGGATTATTTTTTCCACACTTATCATAAGTTTAGATATTGATTTTCTTATCTCTATATTTATTTGATGAATTATTCCCCATTTCCTTCCATCAAGACCTTTTTTCTACTTGTTTTCATGAAATACATAATCATCAAATATCTCCATTTCTACCTTATCAGCACACCAAACAAGTTTCTTATAAATTTTCAATTCACAAGAAGATAACACCCTTATATATCTTAATTTTAACCTTGGGTAAAAGAAAAAAATAATTCTATCAAGGTCCTGATTAAAATATGATACATACTTGACCAATATTTTAAAATTTTCTTCATATGAGGTTACTAAATAATAACCCTTTTCCCCAAATTATATGAATTGTTTCTCCATTCATAGTTGGATAATTTTAGTGAAATATTTCTATAGAAAAATATTCTTAAATGTTTTCCATTATATAGAATCAATCTCATCACAGTCTTTGATATTCTTAAACAAAGACCAATATCGACCAACCCCAATTTTAAAATGATAAATGGAAACAATTACCTTTTTACGTTTCAAACACCCATTGATTTCAAATATCTTCTCTAATGCATTGATCCATACTTTGGATACCACTAGATATGAGGTTCCACTAAAAGATATAGGTTGTGTTCTTATAAAATGTTCCATGATCATTATATTACTCTATGGAAGACCGAATACTCTCTACGATGGATAACACCACCATTTATATTTTATTTAAACTAAGACATAATAGTAACAAACTAATTAGTACCAATTCCAAACATCTCAAGATTTTGATTTGAAAGGATCCTTCCTACTACAACTTCACTATTTCCTATATGGAAAATTTTTTTGAGTAGACCGTGTTTAAATTAAGTAACATGGTAACATTAAAATATTATAACATGATAACCATAGATTTAAATATCTTAAATGTATTTACTTACATTATCTTAACCTCTAAAAGTTTCTAAACCTTGCTCTGATACTAACTATAAGGAACTGAGCTTAAAATTTTCACATTATAGTGATTTGACACTATAATTCATATTTTTTCCCAAATATATTTAGGTTTAGAGTTTTATTTAATTATATCATAAATATTACATAACAATACCAAATATTAAAAATTAGATACTTTTGACCAGTGACCATTTTCCCAATAATATGAAAATTTTAAAATAAAACATGTTCAGTTTTTATGAAAAATCCTCATAACTTTAAACATGACTTCTTATTTTCCTTCACCCATCCTTAAACCCTATGAAAAACATTTTAAAAAAATGGGATGAGTACAAAAAGCTCAGTAAGGTACATAAAAAGAATAAATTTATTAGTTTAGTGAAAAACTTCAAAACCCAAGATTTAATTTCATAAAAACATAATTTTTTAGCCCGAAAGGCCATCATATTTCTTTTAAAAATATCATAGTATTACTTTTCTAAATAAAATGATTGCCATGAAAACTAATTAACATTCATAGAAAAGTAATTTAGGTTCCTTATGACATCATCTTCATAAAACCCTTATAGAACCCTTACAAATTGGAAAAAACATACAAGAGACTTAAAATATAATTATATAGAAAATATAATCATTACCAAATGCATTGGAGAGATATAATGGGAATCACCCATCATATCAGGATCTTTAATGGGGCTCAACCCGTTATATCTTGAGTTACAATGGGGCTCAACCCATCATATATTGAGCTATAGTGGGGATCAACCCATCATATATTGAGATAAAATGGGACTCAACCCATCGTATAATACTTATCGGGATCAACAGTTGTCATACACAATGCTTAAGGACCATATCAAGTATAAATTCTTTTAATATAACATATTTTTATCATAAATCCATTTAAAAAAAATTTAAACCTATATGAAAACTATTTCAAATATCAAAATACCATTTTCTATTAAAACCTATATCTAATTCCAAAATACCCAGAAAAATGGATAGAGGATTTTTATTTGAATAAAACATGAAATATTGTAAAGGATTATAAACTTAAAATAATAGTTATGGTGGAAGAAAATGTTTTTGTCTCATATACATTAAGATAGAACATTATTTTTGTCTTTTGTAAATAAATCCAAACATTCCATAAAAAGATTATTTTTTGAATGGCCTTCGAAAAAAGGAAAAGGAGACATAAAGTTTTCATTTATAATTATTTTATTTCCAAAAACAATTAACCATAAAATAATTATAAAAACATGTACATCAAATACAAATATATAGACAATAAATAATTATGAAATTTAAAATGAGGTTTTAAGTGATAGTGTCCCTTACCTTGTGTCCAAATCATCATGTACGTTCTTTATATTCCTAAATAATAAAATTATTTTAATTTTTTAATTTATTAAGAAACATTTTCAAGTTTATGATTCATTTTATTTTATCTTTTACCATGTTATATACAATTATTCAATCATTTAAGTTCACTTTGGATGGTTTAATTGTATTTGAATTATATGTCAAAAATGATTTTGATATGTTGAATTTGATCAAAGTTCTCATTATTAGATCATCTACATAATAATAATAATGATATATTTATCACATTTATTCATAAAATATAATTTTAAAGCAAATTATTAATTATTTTTATGAAAAATGAACTACATTACAATCATGGAGATGATAGGTTATACGTATGCATGAGTAACATTTCCATTTTTCCATGATCATTATGGAAAGGAGGTCAGTATAATTTTATATTTACATAATTATAATTATATAATAAATATCATAATATTTAGTTAAATATAATTATATATATCATCCATGTGATGTGGTGATGAAAAAAATAATTACATCACTTCATGGAGGTGGTAGTCTACACGTACACACAAACAAAATTATCATTTTTTAGTGAATGGAAAGTTAAAAATTAAATTATATATTATATTTTTCATAATTATAAATATTTAATGGGTATAATATATAGAAATTAACTCCATAATTATAAATATTCATGAGAGTTGACAATGGAAAATTAATTACATCAGTTTGCGAGGTAGTAGTATGTTATACACATGAATGATGGTTTCATTTCCCATTTGATAGAAGAGGAGATGGATGTAAGTTATTCCATTAACATAATAAAATATAAG
The DNA here is from genome assembly GCA_963277665.1 of Viscum album. Classification (NCBI taxonomy): domain Eukaryota; kingdom Viridiplantae; phylum Streptophyta; class Magnoliopsida; order Santalales; family Viscaceae; genus Viscum; species Viscum album. The sequence goes on along the minus strand of OY728162.1, from coordinate 1,357,129,062 downwards.
TACATAGGAGATACTAGTATTATTATATCATCATTTTAAAATAATTTTTAAAGGAGGTGGATGAATAAACAATACAAAAATGCTATGTTAATAATGATACATCTTCCTCAGACCACCTCTTTATGATTATACATAAAGCCTTACTAGAAGGGATTTATTATAAACAAAAGGACTCTATAAAGTGGGTTGGTAAGTAAGGAATATATTTATGTAGTTATTGGACCAAACAAAAGGTTTTTAAGGTGTTAAAAGGATAGGAGAGTAGGTGGCCTTTTATAAGTTTGGGAGAGGACACGCTTGGAATTTTTGAAAAGAGAAACTTATACGCATATTTTACACATTCCAAAAGGATCCAAAATGTAACATTATAAAGAATTAAATTATATAAGGTATAAATATTTACATATAATAGAATTTAGAAAAATATTTACTCCAATTTAACCCTTATCCTTTTAGTTTGACCTGTGACAAGATCGTTTTCACCTTAACCGTGATTAACATTTTTTTATTATTTTCACCATTAATTAAGACCAAAAATTAAGTTTAATTCATAATACATTATAAATTATTATGATTAAAAAATATTTAATCCATTATATTAAGTTAAATTCAAAAAATTTGTATAATTTAATTAAAAAAACCACAAATGCGATGAAAAAACTTTTTTCAAGAAATATATTTTTCATGAATATGATGATATTATATTAACTTTATGAATACCAATCATCATTATATGAATTTAAATTAATATTTTTAGACATATAATATATAAATATAATTTAAATAATTCCTCATTATGGGTTATTTTAATTAATTAAAATAGACAAACTTCATACACTTTAAAATAGTTTTCTGAAAGATGTGTTTTAAACCAAAAATAGACTTACTAGAATCCAATATAATGATGATAAAAATATAATTAATTGGATTAAATATAAATAAATAATAATTATTACACTTTAAATCCAATTCAATATATAGTGGTATTTTTAAAATTTTTATTTTTTTTAAAAGAAATGAAAGTTTTACAAAAACTTGTATTTTTCACTATTCATTGAAAAATAATATTTTCTAAAAAATAAAAAAGGTTCAACCTAAATAAATTTTCATATGATTATTTAAAAAATTAAATTAATTTTATAAAATTTAAATTCAATAATTTATAAATTAAGGTATCAAATATAACCTTATAGTAAAAGAGTTTAATAAATGTATTTCCTTTTTGATTTAAAAATTACTAAATATTTTTATATTGAATATATATTTATAATTCATAAATATTAATAAACATAAAAATGATTTATTCTATAATTACTTGGGTTTTTAAATATATCCATTCATAACAAGTTCTTGTAAAAATAAATTACCTTACTTCTTTGAGATGGTAGTTTGTACATACGCATGAATGGTGTTTCCACTTTCTGATGGATTAAACGAAACAAAGGTAAATAACTATTAGAAATTTTAGAATCATTAATATATCTTAAATATAATATATAAAAATGAAATACATCATAAAAAATAACCGTGAAATTTGGTGATGGAAAATGAAATATATCGCTTCATGGAGATGATAATCCGTACATATGCCCAAGTAATGTTTCCATTTTACATTAGAAGGAAAAGGAGATCAAAAATGGTTTTCCCATGACCACAAAAACAACTAATTATATTGGTGATATATGATTAAATATGTTAGTGTATATATAACATATTTATAAGATATCTAATAAGAAATAAACTTTGAAAGAGTTAGGTAAGACTATTACATCTTCTTTGAGAGACATCCTATGGCTTATAAATCAAGACTTCATCGTATGATTTTGGAATATTAAAAAAAACTCAATAAAAAATTAGAGGAGTCTAATAAGGTGTTTATTTAGGGATTGGATAATATATTATGGTCAAATTCTGTGAATAAGAGAGAATAAGAGCTGCTCTTTTATATGTGATGGGAGGGACACACATGGAATTACTAAAAATACATAAATAATATAAAGTCACTTTCATATGTACATAGAAATAAATATAAAATTCATATAATTTAAGATAATATAAAGTCTAAATATATTTATACAATAATATTTAGACAATTTTATGTGGAATTTGTACTCTTATCTCTTAGTTTAACCCCTGGGTAAACTCATTTTAACACTAACCACAATAACTATTTTTACTATTTATTATGACAAAAAATGAATTTGAACTATTTAAAAAATTAGGAAATTATGATTAAAAATATGGAAACCATTTTCTCAAATTTAATTTCTATAAGTAATAGAAATTAATTTTAAAAGAATCATGCAAAAAAACAATGAAAACTATTTTTTTTAAAATTTATTTCTAAGCATAAAAATGAATTTATTATCATTCCGTGTCTGGTAAAAACCATTATATGAATATTAAAACATTTTATTGAATATAATATCTATAATTTTCATTAAAATAATTTTTAAATAGTGAATAATAATATTTATTAAAATAATAACCTGATTACACGCATAAATACTTTTTTTTCAAAAAAAACATATCTTTTTACCTTCAAATTCATTTGTTTTCATTTTTAAAAAATTATTTACCAATGAATTAATTTTATACATGTGTAAACAATATTTTATATTTTTAATTTATTTCTAAATAAAATAAAATATCATTTAATTAAAACATACATGATTAAATAATGATCATAAACAATATATTTGAAAATAGTTATACATGATCAATAAAATTTCCTAAGTGAATTAGATATAATTTTTTATAATTACATTTAATTTAAATACCATATAATGTTCTTTATTTTATAATGCATAAAAATTATTCACATATGTTCAGTGTCTCATCTAAATAAATCCATTTTACACTTCAATTTTATTTAAAGAGAAACCTAACAAAAAAACATGGTATTATATTCTACCACCTTATAATAATTTCTCCCTTGAAGTTATATCACTCTGATAAAAACACATGATGATAATTCTTCTCAATTAATCAAAAGGTTCTTAAATAGATTCCTAAAATTTAGGGTTTCTCCACAAAACTTTTACCAGGTGACTGGTCTAGTTTCACAACACTTTTTCTCTAACATACAAAATCTTCACCAGTTTTTCCTCACAAGAATGATAACGATCCAATAGTAAAACCTATGAGATTAGTACATTTTAATGATTAATCATATACTTCCTCAAAATCAATACATAGAACACATTATGATCTTGAGAGAGATTTGGTGGAATTAATAAACAATATGCAACCACCTGGATCTAATCAAGAATATTGAAAGAGATAATATATCTACGCATTGGCTTCCCCTTTTATCCAAATCTCATGACCTTTTTCCATGGTTATATATATAGGAAAATATTATCACAAAATTTTATCTCTAAATCTCTCTGATGATTATTAGAATAAACTTTTTGTCAACTCAGATCTACCTTGATGTGACGCTTAATGGCTCAAACCTTCATTTCCATTTCCTAAGCCAGCTCAGGTCACAATATATATTTTTTCAACTCTATCCTAGCATGTTGGTGTTATGTACTTCCTAATAGAAATATCTTTATAAGGATACATATGAATGGTTGATTAAAATATATTTTTTAAGAAATATTATCTAGAAAAATGTATTGACACCAAACACTAATGAAATCCATAGAATATGATCTCAATATATCCTTTAGGGATTAAATAGTCCTCTCAGGCTGACCATGTATCTAAGGATGGTATGCAGTACTGAAACACAACTCTTTATCCAGATCATGTTAAAGAATTCAATAGAACTTTGAGTTAAACCTTGAATCTTGATCAGATCTAGTAAAATGTGTCACTCCATGAAATATTACCACATCCTTAATGTATATCCTTAAAATATGATCAAGTGAGAAATATTCTCTATTGGAAATAAAATGTAATTATTTCTTAAGGTTATCGACTATAACCAAAATAGAATTATTTCCTATATATGTTTTGGGTATTCTTATAATAAAATATATGGCAATGTTTTTCCATTTATATTATGGTATGGGTAACAGTTATAATATCCCCTTAGACTTATATCTCTTATAATTAACCTGTTGACAGACAACGAACTAAGATATATACTCTATAATATATCTCTTTATGTTGTCCCACTAGGAATATTCTTTTAGATCTTTATATAACTTCATACTTCTAGGATAAAGAGAGATTAATGAACTTTGATATGGTTACTGTCCCTCCTTCTTCAATTATGTTATTGAAGGGGAACATACTTAGTTCTTAAACCTTATCATATAATCATAATCATGATTGAACTCAATAACTTTCCTCACATTCATCTTCATTTGCATATCATCCTTCTACACCTATTTTATCTTCACATGGATGGATGGTTCAAACATTCATTTGAGAAAGAAATGATATGATATGTTCCCTTTCCTCATGATTTAAATATTCATCTTCTATAAATCCATAAGTACTGGATAACTTTAAATAATTATTTTGGATAAAGTAGCATGTCCTTTATGACTCAGAGAATAAAAAATATCGCTTTCCTTCCCAGGGTGGTAGTGTATTGAGTATTCATAGTCTTTAATCAAATCCAACCACCCAATTTGGTGAAAATTCAATTTTCTATGTGAATTTATACTTTAGAAATGCATGATATATATATATGTAACACCATTCAACAAAAAGAAAATTCATTTATATATTTAATGTAAAAAATTACCATTTATAGCTCTATATCATAGATTGAGAAAATTTTATCATATGTTTTTAATTATTGCGAGGAATAAGAAACCATCATATCATTTTGCACAATAACACATCCCATTACCTTATAATATATATCACTATAAAGTATAAACCCCTTTCCATTACAGGATAGTGTGAGGATAGGTGCATTAACCAACCTTATTTTTTGATCCATGAAATTTTCCTCACATTCATCTGTATATAAGAACATGGATCCCTTCTATGTCAACTTGGTTATTGTATTAGATATTCATGTGAAACCCATAAAACAATGTTGATATTACCCATACTATCTAATAAAACTATAGATCTTTATTACTTTGGTCGGTTGGGGAAATTTCTAAATAACTTCCATCTTTTATGGGTCCACCAATATACAATCACTTAAGATTATATGACCCAAGAATGAAATTTTTTGTAGCCAAAATTCACCCTTGGGTAAATTTAGAAAAAGGATTATCCTTCCTCAGGGTATTTAACACAATAGTCAAATGATATTCATGATCTTCCTTTCAATTTTAATATATAATAATATCATCTATAAATATTACCACCATCTAATCAAGGTAATATCTAAATACTCTACTCATTAGACACATAAAGATAGTAGGGGAATTGGTAAGTCCAAATAGAAATACTAAAAATTCATAATGACCATACCATATATACAAGGATTTATTTATTAAATAATCCTTCTTGTCTATAAATTGATGATATCTAGAATAAAGGTTAATCTTTGAAAAGTATTTATCTCCATGAAGTTTATCAAATATTCCATCAATTCCAAGAAAATGATACTTATTCTATATAGTGATCTTGTTATGTTCTTGATAATCAATTAAAATACTCATTGACCCATAATTATTCTTAAAAAAATTAATAGGTGGACCCTATAGTGATGCATAAATCTATATGGATCCATTTTCTAGATTCTTCTAGAGTTTCTTCTTTAATTCATGCATCTCAATCAGGTATATTCTATAAAGAGACTCTGAAATTTTCATAGAACTATATATGAGTTCTATTGAAAACCCAATTTCCCAATTCAAGGGAAAACTAGGAAACTCTTCAGGAAATAGGAATATCATTATTAATGATTTATCCCTAACCATTTCAGATAAATATACCTCATGAATTGGTACTAAGATGCATAAGATAGAAGTAATTTCTAGTGGAAGTTCATATTCATCCTCACAATGAAATAAAATTCTAGGTTGATTTGAAATGAAAAATGTGATTTCATTATTCTATAAATTTATATGGAATCTATGTAGATAGAGATAATTAATTCTCAAAATCATATTAAATTCCACTAAAGTATAAACAGTAATATTTTCCTAGGGAAAATTCTTAAAATAATCAATATGACATCCCTAAATACGAACTAGACTATAAGTGTTCCTTAATTATCATGAATCACTCAACGATAGACATAACATAGGTCCTTACATGGTTTAATAGTAAACCTTTAGATTAGGTTATTGAATCAGATAATGCACACATTCCCCACATAAAATATATCAAACTATAAATGGTTCTTTAGGATGCAATTTATTTCCATCTACCAGACTCTTCATTTTAATAAATAATTACTCACTCTATGACCTTCTTTTTAACACATAATACTTGTTTCTATTCCCTTGAGACATTTCTCTAGGTTATTTTTCCTACATTCTTGACATTTAGGAATCTGAATCTTCTCCCCCCCATGGTTTTTATCACTTTAAATCTATTGAACCCCCATTTTTATATTATTTGGTGAGTTAGGAAACTACCATAAGTTTGGGTTGTTAATTATAATTTGAGATAGCTGATTAGGAATAATCACAAGATTTCGTATTCTATAACCCACTTCATTTGGTTTCTCATGAGGATAAAAATTTCATTGGACATCATATTCAATATTCACATAATTCCTACTAGTTTTATACATTAATTATAATAAATATTCTTAGTTTGAGTATCAATCATCAATAATCAAAGAAAGTAATTATATGATTATAGAAATCATCCCCACATTATCTAAAATAATAAAACCTTATTTCAACCCATAACTCATTAAGTTCATCCCATATAACTATACATTTTACTATGTTTCCATAGATTCTATCCCAAAAATCCTCATAATGGTTCACAAAGAGAATTGTAATTAACCACAACATGTCCCCCATGAGTGTCTAGCCATGTATGCAGTCTTAGGCCCACTCATCGAGCACTAGTGATGATCAAGTTAATACCAAATATGACATTTTCATAGTTATTACTCCTAGTTTATATGTACCATAACTGCATCCACTTGATAGAATATATGAACTGATATATTTTCTAAGAAAACCACATCCCTTTATTGACTATAACATAGGATGTTCTACTATAATTAGGATTATATTATGGGTTCTCACTAATTTTTTATAATACTAATCTTCAAAAAAATTACTAAACCCTAATCTAATATAAACTGAGGTGACCTAAGAAAAAAATACATAAATATTATATCATTTTTATTAATATTCAATACATATGAAAATTTTTAATTCCACAAAACTATAAAGGATTATTGTATTAGAGATTAGATACCTAATCAACTTATTTATGAGAAATATCCAATATCTCCCATAAAAATTATTTATATTGAGTAACCTTATATACATATCATAAATAGAACCTTCTATAAAAATCTTGGGAAAAGAAACATAAGAAAGGGTGATCTCATATTACCATTATGGGTAAACCTGGGAGATATCAATCTTGGTGAGAATAATATGGTCAAAAGGGTATGATAATGTAATCATGTTCACATTCTCAATATAAAATATTCATACTCAGAAAATATTTGATCATAAAATCTAAAATAATTTCTTATCTAGAAACATGATTAATTAGGGTGTCAAAGAATGAATCATCATTCAAGAGTCCAAACAAGGGAATTGGAATCATAAGTATAGTAAATCATAATATTTTGAACATAGATATTCACAATCATGTCCACACATAATCTTGAGAGCATAGATAGAAGTAATCATTATCATGCATCAAAATGTGAACATAACTATTAGAAATCTTGTCAACTCTTTTCAATATCTTCTCATGAGAGATCTATATCACATTATCTAATGCATAAGAGGGTCATAACAGACCCACCTATCACATAATCATAATTTATTATTATATATTCTAAATTATCATGATATTATTTTTCTTTTATTTATAGCATAACCCATGGAAAAGATAATATGTTTCATTAATATTTCATCATTATTGTCAATAACCATCTAGTGAAAGAATAAGGATGAAATCATTTGATCATATCCATAGGGAATTATAAGTAACTCCAATATATGTTTCTATAGAGGAAAATACCATTATAATAATACTAGATCAATTCTTGATGAAAATTCCCTTTTTATTTTGAAATCACATATTTAAAATCAAAAAAAATCCCAAATATCAGGAAACTTTTTTCTATTAAAATATTTATAGACACTAGATACATAATCTTCAATTAAAAGAGTAGTTATGGGGGATAATCTGTTCATGTGGTATACATTAAAACATTGATTTTTTTCACACATTATAAAAAACCATAAATAACCAGTTTATAAAAAATTGTTAAAATTATTTTTTAAAACATTTGAAAAAAATATGGTTGAAAATGAATTTAAAAAATAATTGGATAATATTAAAAACACCATTGAAAACATTTTGAAGATAATATTGATTTAAAATAAAAATATTCCCAGCCAAAGAGATAAATAAACTCAATTTTTCATAAAAACATTATTTCGGACTTCTAAGTACTTATAGAGATGAAATTAAAGGAAAACTTGTAATATTTAGAAATAACTATAGGATAATAAAATTTATGATGTTTAAAGGATAACGATAAAAAAATTTATGTTAATTAAATTTTAACATAAACAATCTAAAAAATAAATTATATTATATCATAATTCGCTTACCATAAGTCTCTTCCAGATTCGTATATGATCAAAACTTTTGTTTAATAAATATAGATTTATTATACATTTATAAAAATGTATATATTTATATATATATTATATAATTTCATTAAAATTTCAAATTAACCTTTTTATTAAAAATTATTCATCAAAATCATTATTCACGTGATAATGGGTTAGTTTTCCATGCATGTTATAGTTCTTCGGTTTCGATTCTATAACATTTTTCATTTATTCATAGTCTAAAATATCTCAAAAATATCATATATATCATATATTTTTATTTTAGACACATTTATAACAATTCATAAAAAGTGGTAGTGAAAATTGAATTACATAAATTCATGGAGATTATAGTTGGTATGTACACATGAGTGATGTTTCCACTTTTTGATGGATAGAATATAAGGAAGGTAAATAATAATTCACAATTATAGAATCATTATTATATTATATGTATCATATATAAATATTAAATCCATCATAATAACCAACTATGAATGGTGGTTATGGAAAATGAAATAGATCGTTTGGTAGAGATGGTAGTCCATACATACGCACAAGCGAAGCTTTCATTTATCATTGGGTGATCAAGGAGATGAAAAATGGTTGTACCTATAAGGAATTAGAATTAAAATATAATATAATCTTGAGTTTTTAGACAATAATTAACTTTATTATATTTTAAGGATCTTTACGGTTTTTTTAAAGGTTTGGGTGAAGCCTAAATTTATTATTAAAGAAAAGTCCTCTTTAGACTGGGTAGAGGGTGACCCATTACATAGCCCGAAGGCCTAAGGGCAAGTGGCCTGCATACAGGGCTAGAAAGCCCATTTTTTGGCCCAAAGGACCCCTTGGTGAACAGTACTACTACAGTACCCGCGCAGCTATAGTACCTGCTATAGTAACGCCGCCGCTATAGTAGCCTGCTATAGTCCCTTCGCCGCAACAGTGCTGTCGCTGCTATAGTCTGCCGCTGCTACAGTACTACTACAGTGACCTGCTACAATGCTGCTATAGTACCCTGCTACAGTACACAGGAATTCTCCCCTGCCCGGATTTGATCCTGGGTCTTTTGGATTCCAATCAAGAGCCTGAACCACTAGGGTACACTTCTACTTAGTATCCATTTCTATCATAATATAAAACTTCTAAAATGATACATGTTTTATTTTCATGATAAATTTTCATGACTTTCAAATTGAATTCTTTTTTGTTCCTACTCATCCTTAAAACCTATAAAAAAATATTTAAAAACATGGGATGAGAAAAAAAATTCAATAAGGGATATAAAAGTTAATAAATTACTTAGTCTAGTAAAAAACACGAAAACACATAAAATTTCCCCCCTATTCAAATTATTTTTTTACCATATAAAATATATCACATCCACATAGGAAACACATTTTTTCTCAAAGAAAACATTTAAAACCTTTTATAATAAATTATAAATCCTTGTAAAAATATTAGAGTATTATATTAATGACCCTTGTTCACCAAAGTATGAATTAATTGGATCCCATTTTATTCTATATGAGAAACCACCTTGGTTAACTCCCTCTTTCATTCTATTGAAGATAATAAACATTACCCAACGCATTTGAGAGCTATATCGGTCTCAACCATCATATAAGCTATACCAGGCTCAACAATCATCATCTATAATGCTAAAGTAAAATATCAGGATTTTTTTAAATTCATTATTTTCATCATAAATCCCTTGAAAAAGTATTTTGAAACCATAACCAAATTACTTTCTATGTCTGCATAAAAAGAGATAAATATCCCTTTCATTAAAAAAATATTTAAAATGAATAGTTTCAAAATATTATGGATATGATTTTATTTGATAATAAACATGTATAGGTGTAAAGTAAGATTCAAAGAAATGAAAATTAATAATAGTGGGAAATTTTTTATTTTGTAAAATTTATAATAAGGATTCCTTTCACACCTTTGGTAAAAGTACATAATTTAGAAAATGATAAAAAGATTCATTTAAAAACCATTTAAGTAAAAGGTAGTTGAAAATGAACATTAATAATTTTTTAAGTGTGAATAATAAATTTATTGAAATATTTTAATGAACATGGATATAGAATAAAACTTTAAAACTATTAAAATAAGGGTTTAGAAAAAAAAATCCCTTACGAATTTAGTATCTTTTAAATCATAAGAAAATTTAAGGAGATACCATGAAAAGGATTCATAAATAAATTTAATTTTAGTAAATTAATTATAATCGAAATTAATATGGTAGTATATACACCACACAAGAGAAAACATGTGGTGAAAATGGAATGAGTCTCAAACAAAGGAATTTGAGTTGAGAAATGCCTTACCTCGAGTCTGACTCGCCACATATGTTATTTAAATTATATATAAAAAAATTATATTAATTATATGATTTATTTGAATCCATTATAATGTTCACTAAAATATCATTATGCTTTTTATGCCATTTATAATCATGTTTTATTTATTTCCTTAAGCTGTTAAGTTTACATCAGGCGTTTTGAGGACGTTCGTTTCATAATCACAAAACAGATTTGATAGGATGGTTTTGGTTAAAGGGTTCATTGTTCCATCACATACATAATATTATTAATTAAATGATTATAATTTTTATACATTAAACACAATTTTTGAACCATATATTAAAAGAGTATATGAAAAATGAAACACATCGATTCGTGGTGGTGGTAGTCCACACATATGGACAAACAATGTTATCTTTTTTCAATGGATGAAAAGGTAAAAAATAGATTATAATAAAAAAGGATAGTTTATATAGTTTTTGTTCAATAAAAAACTGAATGTAACCTTCCAACTAAACCATTAAATGAAATGACACAAAATTAGTTTTTAATTTGAATAAAATATTACATATCTTCATAAAAGTCAACCTTGAGTTACCATATTCAAAAGAATGCTCTAGAATAAAATATTTATCTCTGTAAAAATATATTTGGTAAAAAATAATCATTAAATTGGATAAGGGAGAATTTTAAATAGATTTTAAATCATTACCCAATACTTTTAACCAAGTTTTACCTATTTTACCCCTACAATGGCGACAAATCTTTATTATAATCACTATTCATAATGACCCAAAACCAATTTGAACATTTTAAATTATATTAATTATTATGATTCCAAATATGGAATAAATTTCATAATATTCAAATACTATATGTTATATAAATCAATTTTAATATAAAGGTGTAAAACAAAATGGAAATCAATTTTTAAAAAAAATGTGTTTTTAAGCCCAAAAGTGAACTTATACCAAAATAAGGTATTATAATAATTACTTTATAATTAATTATATTTTTTATAATTAAAATATAATCATGTTTCTTTAATATTAAATTAAAAACATAATAGTACATTTAAATTATTTTACTTAATTAAAAGAAATGATAGTTTTACAAAATTCATTATCTTTCACTATTCACTTAAATATAAATCTTTGCAAAAAAATAACAACAAATAATTATCAGATAGTTCTTACTTTTTGATTGAAAAAATGATGTTCATTATTTCAAATTAAATTATAAAATTTATAAATTAAACATTTAAATCATACTATAGAATACATGAAAAAAAATTTAGTAAGGATAGAACCTTTTACTTTTTTGATTATAAAATTAATTAATATTATTATAATGAATATAGTTATATAAAATATAATTCATGAATATCAATAAGGCTTGACATTTATTTTATATTACTTGGGTTTTAATATTATTTCACCATTTTAGAAATTGCATCCTTGCAATTTTATTAACTTCTTAAACAAGTGGGGATATTTTTATTGCATAAAATTTTTGATTCCCTTGTTTCTTATTTTATCATATGGTTTTTCCAAAAGCATATAAATTAATAAATCACCTTATTCCACAAAAACCACTCTCTATCAGCAAGAATATGAATTGGGTATTCTTCATACTAAAGTCTCTCTTTTAACTATACCACCTTAGGGATACAAACATGACATAAATCCAGACCATATTTACTTAATAACGAAACATGATACACATCATTTACATGGGATAAATTAAAAGTAAAGGACAGTCGATAATAAAATGATAAAAATTTATATATAATTTAATATTTTCCAATGAACTTTGGACTTAACATTCCCTTTTTACCAAAATTAATAACACTTTTCGATAGAGATACTTTAAGAAAAACAAGATCACTTGCATCGAATAGCAGATATTTCCATCGGTTATCTGTATATATCTTTTTTATACTATGAGATGCCCTTACATGTCATTTAATCAACTTTACCTTTTCAGTAATCTCTTATATTGAACCCGGACCCAAAAACTTCCTTGCACATACTTTTTCTTAAAATATTAGAGTCCAACACTACTTTCTATATATTTCCTCAAAAGGTTCTATCTGTATACTGGAGTGAAAACTATTATTATAAGAAAATTAAACTATTTAAATATGTTTATATAAACTTCATTTTTAATTCATTGAAAAATCTTGATGCATGACTTCTAGACTCTGAATTGTTCGCTTTGACTATCCATTATACAGAGGATGAAAATTTGTACAAAAATTTTAATTTAGTACCCAACAAATTATAAATCCATTTCCAAAAATTAGAAGTAAACCATAGATCATGGTCATATAAAATAGATATAGGAACTCTATATAACCTTACTATCTCCTTGATAAACTCTCAATAAAGCTAATCTAAATATATAGTTTCTTAAATAAGAAGGAAATGTTCAGTTTTAGTCGATCGATCAATAATAACCCAAATTACATTATTACCCTAATATGTATTTTGAAATACCACAAATAAATACTTGGATATATTTTCCCATGTGAAATTTTTCACTAGAAAAGGTTTAATAATTCCTATTGGTAATTTTAGTTCAACATTAACCTATTTAAAAGTAAACAATTTGGTGGTAAAATATAAAATCCTTCTTCATTCCATCCCTCGAGTAATACTCCCTTAAATATTTTTACATCTTAGTACATTAAGAATGAATATAAAATGGATATTTTTGACCATAACACAATAATTCCTTTTTCAAATAAGAGATAGTTGGCACGCACAACCATTTTCAAAATCTCAAAACTTCTTCCTTGTTAATGTTAAATTTAGGTAACTTACCTTTTATTACATATTCCACATTTTCTTTCAAATAGTGTCCTTCCTTATGATCTTTCTTAATTCTAAATGACAATGATGAATATAATGAAACCTGAAACAGAATAGAGGGAATTCATACTTACACAATTTATAGGCCATCATTCATTAAGTTATTTACCAAAGGATCATGTTCTAAACATATCATGGTTAATAGTGAATTATCTTTTCAAATCAATGAATTAAAACTTTTTTTTTGATTTTCTTGGATGGTATTTAATTGTGCAATAATAATAATTTATAAGTTCAAGATATATTCTATTCCTCATATTCAACTCTCTCTAAGTGAATATATACTTTGAACTTTTATGATCAATATATATTTCTCACTTTACTTCATTGAAATTATGTCTCCATATTTTTAAAGAAAAAACCACTATATCTAGTTCCAAATCAGGATTAAAATAATTTATCTCATGATGTTTCAATTGAAGTGAATCATAAGTAATCACATAGTAATTTTTTTATCAAAATAAACTAAGTCCCTTCAATAAAGAATTATTGAAGACAAAAAATTCACCATTTTCAGAGGGAAAGGAAAAAACTAGAGCATTCACTAATACTCTTTTCAGTTCCTAGAAACTTTTATCATACAATTTTTCTATATAAATTTAATTTATTTTTAAGTTAACTTAGTTAGTAGGATAGATAATTGAGAAATTTTTTCAATAAAATACCCACAACAACCTACTAATCCAAGAAAACTTCAAATCTCCACAATATTTATAGGCATTGGATCTTATTTTACAAATTTTGTTTCAGAGGGTCAATAATTATGCCATCTTTTGTAACAATATTCCCATGGAAAGAAATATTCGGAAACCCAAATTCAAATTTAATAAATTTCCATATAAATTATTTTCATTCAAGGTTTTGAACGAAATCCTTAGTTGACATTCATTATCCTCTTGAATTTTAGAAAATATCAAAATATCATCAATAAACACACAAAAACTTATCCAAATAGATATATAAAACTTTATTCATCAGATACATTAATACAATTAGTGCATTATAAAACCTAAAGGGCGTATAAAAAAAATCATAATTCCCATATCTGGTATGAAACTCCATATTTAGAATATCTTAATCCTTCACCTTCAACTGATCATACCCTAATATGAGATCAATCTTTGAAAAATATTGCACTCCCTCGAGATGTCACAACTTCATTATATGGCTTAATATCAACCATGGTAGTAGTAAATTATTTTTGAACTCCTTTTTGACTTGATCTAGATGATTTCCACCCTGAGTAAACAACTTCAGAAACTTGTTAACATAATTCCCCAAATAATTTCAATTCAAATATCTCATCATTGGTTGTCTATTTTTTACCCCATTATTGGATTGATCAGGAATCATTTATTTATAGTAATTATCCATTTGATCAAACTTTCAAAAATGGTAAAACTTTCCAGATCATATTAATAATTCCCTAAAATATTTTTTTACCACACATGGAACCTATTGTAGGATTACCTAAAAATTTCATAGTTTTATGCTTCTCCATTTCTTACCAACTTGACTGCTTCTTTCCACTGTCATCATGAGGCATATAAGTGTCATAAAACTCTATCTCAAATTTTAATCACAATGAATAAAGTTATCATAACTTTTAAATTCCCATGAGTCTAATTTCTTGATAAAATTGTTTTTAATCCTAAGTGATACCTATTAATTTTACTATCAAGGTCCCAAATACTATTCAGTGTGTATGAGGACAATATTGTAAAGATTTTCTTCATACACGGCTACTAAATCCTCCTTATTTTTCCTCAATTCCAAGAATTGTTTCCCTATTATGAGTAAAAAATCCTTAAGGATACATTTTTTACAAGAAACTATTACTAAGTGTATCCCATTCCATTCCATAAAGATCTTATCTCACTCTAGTATTCTTAACTAATGATCGCCATCGAACAAACTCACCTTAAAAAAGATAAATGAAAAGAGTTTCCTTTTGATGTTCTAAACATACCATGACTATGAATATCTTTTATAAATAACTAATACACCCTTTAAATACCAATATATCAATGGTTACATTGATATATGGAGGATACTATATCATAAAATTCTCAACTATCGATATGTTCCCCAGTGGTAAATTTGTTTTCACTCTAGATGGATGCCAACACATTTATAGATTGACTTAATTAATCCATAACTATAAAAAACTCTTCATTTCTAAATCAAACCATTATAGACTATTTATTTGGAAAGATATTTTCCTTTTTATACCTTCCTACATCCGATTCCTAGTTTCCTACGTGGAAAACCATTCTAAACAGATATATATTAGATGAACCAATATGGTAATCTTTAAATTATATATAATTTAAACATAACCATAAGTTATAATCTCTCACGGTTATTCTATTAATATTATCCAAAACTCATATGTTAACAAAAAAAATTCCTTG
Organism: Viscum album; assembly: GCA_963277665.1. NCBI lineage: Eukaryota > Viridiplantae > Streptophyta > Magnoliopsida > Santalales > Viscaceae > Viscum > Viscum album. The sequence continues at coordinate 1,357,112,767 of OY728162.1, read as the reverse complement.
GATTCCAATTATAAGTACCCTAGTTTAAAACCATATATAATATTGTGTGTTTAGATAAAAATTCACTTTATTGAATTTCAAGGATATTTACACTTTTGAGTTTTAGGGAATTAGGTTATAAATTTTATCTAAATAACCTAAATATTAAAAGGTGGACACTTCCACTTAGTATCCATTTTTTATAAAATATAATACTTTTAAAATTAAACACATTTTCTTTTCCTGAAAAATCTTCATGAATTTCAACTTGACTTATTCTTTGTTTATATTCAACCTTAAACCTTGGAAAAATAATAAAAAATGTTTGATGAGAACAAAAATATCAATAAGAGATATAAAGAAAATAAATCTGTTAGTCTAGTGAAAAACATTAAAACCCATAAATTTTTTACCTTTTATACATTAATCTTTGAAAATATAAAATAAATCATATCCATATGGGGAAAAAAATTTCTCAAATAAAATCATTAAAACAAATAATAAGAAAATAGAAACCCTTTTAGTAATGTTAGAGAATTATATTTATAAATGATATACACTTGTGTAAAACATAATTGGATATCAGTTAAATCCATATATGAATCATCCCCAGTTAACTTAGACCTTCATGCCTTTGAAGGGAAGGAATATTACCCATAAAATTAGATAGTTGTATCAAAATCACCCATCGCATAAGTTGTATTAGACTCACACATTATATAAGTTTTTTTGGGTTCACTAATCATTATATATAATTATAAATTTATATATCATTAAAAAAACATTCTTAATCATGCACCTTTTCAGTATAAATCCCTTTAAAAATTATTTTGAACCTTTAAGTAAAGAAATTTACATTTTCGTATAAAAATATTGTGAAATATCCCTTTATTTTAAAAGATATTAAAAACAAAAAATTCCCAAAATATCATGGAATTTATTTTATTTGAGAATAATCCAGGAAATATATAATGGAAGCTTCAAATTAATAAAAATTATTAACTATAGGATACTCTATTCATGTCTTAAAAGTTAAAACAATTATTCTTTTCACACATTCAATAAATATAACTCATTCAGAAAATGATAAGAAGATTTACTTTTAAAAATTGTAAATAAAGTCAAAGGTATTTGAAAATGAACATTTATTTTTATTTAAGTGTAAATAATAACATTATTGAAACATTTTAATGAACATGGATATAAAATAAAACATTAAAATTTTTAAAATAATTTTTTATATAAAAATACGTTATAACATTAGTAACTTTTGAATCCGAAGAACATTGAAGGATAGAACTTAAAAAGGATAAGTAAACCACTTTAAATTCATTAAAATAATGGAAATATACATTAATATGATAGTATATACACCATAAGAAATAAAATAAGATGTGAAAATGGTATGAGTCTGAAAGGAAGGAATTTGAGATGAGAAATCCCTTATCTCGGGTCTGAATTAACACGTATATTTTTGAACTCTTTTATAATAAAATTATATTAATTATTCAATTTCTAAAGTAAAATTATTTTTATATTAAATTATCATTATTCAATTTTATATTATTTATAAAGATTTTTTACTTAGTTAATTAATTAGTTAAGTTTACATCAGATGTTTTGATGACATTGTGTTTATAATCCCCACAAAAATTCAGTAGGATGACCATGGTAAAAGTGGTAATTATTCCATAATACCAAAATTAATTATAATTACAATATTATATTTTTTTTACCTTAAAAAAATCTAGAAATATTTATTAAAGGCGTATGTGAAAAATGAATCACATCATTTCATGGAGGTGGTAGTCCACACATACACACAAACGATGTTAACATATTTCAATAGATGAAACAGTATGAAAATAGATGATATATAATCTTTATAGAATGATAATTATTTCATGCATATCATATATATTAATTAAATACATTACAATAACCATCCTTGTGAGGTGGTGATGAAAAAAGAAACACATCGCTTTATAAATATGGTAATCCACACGTATGCACAAGCGATTTTTTCATTTTTCATAGGATAGAAAAGGAGATGAAAAGGTGTTGTGACATAATCATAATGAAATTTCAGTATATGGAAAATAAAAATGGTATTATTTTATAGAATTGAAATATTATTTTAAGGTTTGGAAGAGGAAATAAACTTGAAATATGTCAGCTAGTACTTATACCATCTCCTCGGATTACCTCTTTGGATTACACCTTAATCCTTCTTGGTTTATTATTTTAGTGAGACCAATACCTATATAAAATTATAATTTATTTTTGGGAGAGATTAAGTTGGTTCTTGGATAATATATAGTGTTTTAATTGTGTAAGTAAGGGATGAGTGGAGGTTCCCTTTTATGAGTGAGGGAAATGACACACTTGGAATTACTAAAAATATTTAAATATAATAAATTCTTTTTCCAGTGTAAGTGGAACCAATTTGATATATTTTTAATACAATATGAGGATGATTTAAAATCTTATAATAAAATTAAATTAATATAAGTTTTGGATACATTATAATTCTTATCTTTTAGTTAAACCACTTATAACCCATTTTAATCTTAACTGGGATAAATTAACTTTTTTACTATGATAACAGAGTTATATGACCAAAAATAAAAGGGGCTCCTAATTTTTTCACATGATTATTAAAAATGTTGTATCTATATTACCATATTCAATTTCTATAGTATCACAAAATAGCTTTTATATAAGAACAAAAAACACTTAAAAACAATATTTATGAAAATACATAATTTAAGCATAAAAATAAATTTACATTGAAATCATGTAAAAAGTCAGTTTCCATGAATTTTTTAGGTTATTTAACAAAAACGACAGACCTTTAGAAATTTCTAAAAATCCAAAATTGAATGAAACCTTACAACAATACAGTTAAATTCAAAGTCCTTAACTTAGTTTTAAATTTGAATAAAATATATCTTATCTTTTCAAAAGTTATGATTGGGTTCAAAAATTGAAAATAATGTTTTCAAATAAATCTTTTTACTCCTTAAAAAAATATTTATTAAAAACATGCATCTAATAGGGTAAATTCAAATTTTAAATGGATTTTAAAGCTTTAACCTATAGTTTTAATCTAGTTGTATCCATTTTACCATTAATGAGGTGACAAATATTTACAATGGTTACTATTTATAATAACAAAAAATTAAGTTTACCCAATTAAATTATGTTAAGAATTATAATTCCAAATATGAAATAAATTTTAAAATATTCTATATCTTGGAGTGGAAGAAATAAATTTTAATATAAATTTGTAAAATTCAATGAAAAATAGTTTTTTGGAAATGCATTTTGAAGACTAAAAATGAACATATACCAAAATTATATATAATACTAATTCTAATATAATTAATTTTATTATTTATAATTAATGGAGATTTATATTACTTTATGATTAGATAAAAAACATAGTGCTACTTTTAAATTATTTTATTAAATGGAAACAAATGATTTTTTATAAAAATCGGTATATATCACTGTTTACTAAAAAATAAATGTTTTCAGAAAAATAAACAAAATTAATTCTAAGATAAATTTTAATTACTAATCTAAAAAATGATGTTAATTTTATCATTTTAAAATTATAAAATTTAGAAAATATTCTTTAAAATAAAATAATAGAATATATAAAAATGAATTTAGTAAGAATAAAACTATTTCCTTTTGGATTGAAAAATTACATAATATTGTTATAATGAATATATCTATTTAAAATATAATTCATGAATATTAATAGGGAATGTAACGACCCAAAGTTTCATTAATGGAAAATCCCTCTTGATCTAGTTAAATTTTTCTTTATGAAAAATGTTTTTTTATAAGATGTCAACTTCTTTAGTTTTACGTTAAAATTTCTAACCGTTACTTTTATAGCTGTTGAACAGTGATCATCTGAGTAGTATAAATATAAGGCTTTAACGAAACCATTTCTACTCAGACAAAGGTAGCGATGGCCTCATCCAGTAGAATTTCCCCTTACGAAGCCCATTTGTCAGAGCTCAGAAAAGAGGTGGCGTCATTGGGCTTTGCCCTTGACCAAGCCCAAGCTGAGCTTCATCAAGTCAAGCTCGAACGTGATCGTCTACGGGAAAAGTGGAAGTTGATTGAAATTACCACTCGAGCGATGTTATCCGACCCGCCCCAAGAGTCTGTCACCATCGCACACCTTACCCTTAGGTCTTATGCGGCTATTTTAAGGGGTTATGTAACAAATAAGTAGCACCATGTTCATGTACATTATTTTTTGTATATAATAATGAATATAATTTCTAGTCATTTTTGATACATTGTAATTAGTTTTTAAAGTACAAATGTTGTTTTTAGTTATTATTTAATTAAGAATTATATTTTATTAAATTAAAGGTTTTTTTGAATTAAATAATATTTTAATAAAATATTATTATTAATATTAAATTAATTTTTATTAAATATAAATGATCTTATAATTTTATGAATGCAATTAAAATTTTTATTAAGGTTTGAAAGCCATTTCTGTCAAAACCCGTGAATTTTTATAAATGTAGGTTTTTATTTTAAAAGTGAAAATTCACATATTTAGAAAATTATTTAGATAAAATAAATATTATTTTTGGAATCAGGACGTCGAAATTATACAACGGTGAATTTTTCATAATTTTCTGAGACAGTCAAATTTTTGGGTAAAAATTAAATACCATTTAAATATATAATGTGTTTTATGACATCATAATGACCCAATGGTGATGTAATAAAATACCATAATCCTTATGTTCGGCCAATATATGTTGTATCATTAAAATAATGAGGTTTTGGGTTTGTTTGACTCACTTTTCAAAGCATTAATGGAGCCCCCAAGACTTATTCAACACTTTGCCTTTTTAAATTAATTTCCATGGGAGTGTGACTCACCTCCACATAAGAAACCCTAATTTTTTAATAAGTTCGGACCTTGGCCTTGTAAAATATTGTTTTCCTCTTTCCTTTTCCAGAAACCATGGGCAAATACCATGGGATTGTTTGTGGTTTGGATTATTTTAATATAAGGGGTCCCAAACCTAAATAATAAAGAATTATCTCACCTTTCCTATATAAACCCACCCAAGCTCCCACTTCCTCTTCACTCAAAGCCCTTTAAGTTCGTAAAACCTCTGCCCTACTCTCTCTAGAATCCTCTCAAGGTGCCCCATGCTCCCAAGAGGCCCCTCACAAGCCTCTCTCTAGCCTTTGGAAGCACACTTCCAAGTAAGGGGTTTTCTTCCTTTCTCATTTTTTGTCAATTTTCTTTAAGTTGTATTGCCTTTTTATTTCAATTATGAATGTTGGGGTATGGTTTCGCACCTCCCCCATACTGCCCTCTTATTTTTTGAATGATGGGAGAACCCTTTCTCTCTCATTAAATGCCTCCCATGTGCACCCGTTACTATGCTGAAATTCCGAAAGGAACTTCTCTCTCTTCTTTTACATTCAAGAAATACTTTTGTATCATGAATCTAAATTCCATTTCGATTGTTGGGACATGTATATATATGACCTCCTTACTGTCCATTACATGTAAATATAATTAGGAACCCCTTTCTCTCTCATAAACGTTTTTTATGAATTCTTATGTCACGCCGTTATGCTGCCGAAATCGCACCGATTTTCTAAGCCAATGTCTTTGTGTAGTGAATACCATGCCCATTTATCCATCAAGGGTATTCACCTTTATGCACATTTACATATTGATTGTAAAGTTTCATGTATGAATTACACATTCCTTTATCGTGGAAGAAATTATTATGTTTTATGAATCCATGTTTTATGATCCATGTGGCACACTTATGCATGAAATGAAATGTTTAAGAAGGGTGCGCCCTTTATAGCGCTCCAATGCATTGGGTAAAGTATAGCATCATGATACGTCATGTGCAATGAGTGTTTACTCATGCTAATTCAAGTGCAACGAGGGTTTACTCGTGCTTCAAGTGCAATGAGGGTTTACTCATGCTCCATGTGCAATGAGCCTTGGCTCATGCTAATTCAATGTTAAGTGTTGTTGCCACATTTCCATGTTATGATTATCATGCTTTATCATGACTTTATGTTCATGTTTCTATTATGCTCTATTGATATGCCTATTTCCTAACATGTGTTTCACTCCTCATGTTATTCATTGTTTACTCCCTTACTGGGCTTTATAGATCACCCTTTTCTTATGCATGTCCTCAGGTTATCCCATGCAATGCTAAGTACGAAGGAATGTAGTGGTCATGTAAAGGAAGTTTTCAATAAAGATGTTGTATTTCAAGTTTAAAGTTTTTATGTAATGATCCTAAGCCCCAAAGACACTAAAGCTCTCGATCTTCTTTGTTGGATCAAGTGAAGTTTTATGTAATAAAGCATGTTTAAGTTGTAATAAAAATCATGGTTGTCATAGTTGGTATCAAAAGATAGGTTTAGTTATTTTTGGGATTAGGAAACCCTAGTAAAGCCTTAGATACAAGACTAATCATAATAAAAACATCCCTAAGTTTTGGTAAATACTAAGTAAGTGGTTTATCAAATAGATACATCCCTGTCTGGATACGAGAAGGTAGAGGCGGCTCTGGCACAGATGTATCCTAGGGGTAAAACCCGAAAACACCACTTTGAGCTAGACTCGAACGGGAACTGGTGCACGAAAACGGTCCTTGCTGCACTCTTGGTTATGACACTCCCGGGGGATATGTATTGATAAATTCACAATCTTAGTATGAACCCTTATTAAGAAAAAAAAATGCCCCTAAGAATATATGTTAGAAGAAATATCATGAAAATCCTGGATTGAATCCTATAGACTCATGAGTTAAAGAGATTAAAGTTTATTTATAAGACATCAAACTTTTGTCTTTGGATTACCCTTTATGTGTTACCCCTAACTTTCCTTTCATTCCAGCCAATGGCCGGTAATAGGAGAACTCGGGCTAACAACCGTTGTGAAGATCAGTGTGATGATTGTACTTATGAGATGCCCAATCCAATGGGAGCAGGAATCGCGAACTTTGTCATGCTTCTCTCTCAGCTAACTCAAGTTTTGAATAGAAACACTGGTCAAGAGGAACGTTCAACCCCCCCTAAGAAAGAACAAGTCGCTATTGAAAGCTTCATGAGACAAAGGCCTCCTACTTTTAGTGGATCATCCGATCCCACGATTACTGAACAATGGATCAACTCCATTGAAAAGATATTCTCCATCCTCCAATGCTCTGAAAAAGAGAAGGTTCTCCTGGCGGATTATCGTATGGAGGGTGAAGCTGATCAATGGTGTACATTGATCAAAAATACGAAGCCTGAGGAGGATATCGAGGATTTGGAATGGAAGGTATTCCGAAAGATGTTTTTCGATAAATATTTTCCACGCACCCTCCGTCTTAAGATGGAAAGGGACTTCCTTTCCCTCAAATAGAAAGATGAAGAATATGTGGGAGCGTACGAGGCAAACTTCACAAGGATTGCACGATACACTTCCGGCTTTGTCGTTCCCCCGAATGCAAGGTTGACCGCTTCTTTGGTGGGCTAAAGCCTAGATTGCGGAAAGCATTAGCGATCCGTGACTTCGACAGCTATGAGGAAATTGTCCGATGTGCCCTCAAGGTTGAAATGGAGATCGGAGAATCACAGGGGTATCATGGGGACAAGAAGCATAAGGTGGAATTCAATGCTGGTGGTCCAATGGATAAATCCAACGGTGCTAAGAAATTCCAGCACCCCACTTTCCAAAAGTGTGGAAAGAAGTACCCTAGAAATTGCCTTAGGGGGACAAGAAAATGCTTCAAGTGTGGAAGAGAAGGTCACCTAGCTGTTAACTATCAGCAAGAAGGACCAGCGACTGCGACAGAGGAGAGGAACGCTCCGTTCGAACCTCAACGCGTTGTTCAATGCTTCAAATGCAAAGAACCGGGTCATTTTTCAAATCCGTGCCCTAATCCAAGGGTTATCGGAGTCAATCAACAACCTCCAAGACAGCAAGGAAGAGCTTTTGCCATCACTTCTGCCAAAGTGAACCCCGACAACGAAGTGGTGACAGGTACGCTAGTTATTCATTCAAGAATAGCGAACGTACTTTTTGATTCAGGTTCTACGCATTCTTTTATATCTCAAAAGTTTAGTAGAACAATCCCTGCACCACCACAAATCATGGAAGTAAAGATGTCGGTGAGTACGGAAAATGGGGCAATCATTGCATCCCATGAGTATAAGTCCTCCCCTGTTATAATATGTGGATTGAATTTCCCAGCGAACCTCGTCATACTCCCTTTGGTGGAATTTGATGCAATTCTTGGCATGGATTGGCTTTCCTTATATAGAGCCAACATAAATTGTCGAGAGAGGGAAATCACACTCCATAAGGAGAATCGACCCCTGATTCTTTACAAGTGTCAGGAGGAAGATGAATCTCCTTTAGCTCCATCATCTCAAGCATGGATATTACTGCCTTATGAGCACGCATATCTGGCTCAGATGATTATGTCCAAGGAAGAAACCACCCTTGAAGAAATGCCTATTGTGAGGTAATTCGCTGAAGTATTTCCCGAGGAACTTCCTGGTCTTCCTCCAAGAAGAGATGTTGAGTTCTCAATTGAACTTATACCTGGGGCGCTACCAATATCCAAGAATCCATATAGAATGGATGTTGTTGAGCTTGAAGAGCTGAAGAAACAACTACAGGAGAATCTGGATAAAGGGTTTATACGCCCAAGTGCATCACCATGGGGTGCACCAGTCCTCTTCGTCAAGAAGAAGGATGGGTCAATGCTGCTTTGCATCGATTATCGTGAACTTAAAAAAATCACGATAAAGAACAAGTATCCTCTCCCAAGAATCGATGACTTGTTTGATCAGCTGCGTGGAGCTCAATACTTCTCCAAGGTCGACTTGCGGTCGGGATATTATCAAGTAAGGGTGAAGAAGGAAGATATCCCCAAGACTGCTTTTCGTACAAGGTACGGGCACTATGAATTCATAGTAATTCCTTTCGGACTCACCAATGCTCCAGCAATATTCATGGACTTGATGAATAGAGTCTTTAGAGATTACCTAGACAAATTTGTGGTAGTCTTTATAGATGATATTCTAATATACTCCAAAACCAAGGAGGACCATGAGGAGCATTTAAAAACTGTACTAGAGACTTTGCGCAAGGAGAAACTCTATGAAAAGTACAGCAAGTGTGAGTTTTGGTTGAAGGAAGTCTCATTCTTGGGCCATATCATCACAAGCAATGGGATATCTGTGGACCCCTCCAAAACAGATGCAATTGAGGGATGGCCGAGGCCAACATCGGTAACTGATATCCGTAGCTTCTTCGGGTTAGCTGGATATTATCGACGATTTGTGAGAAATTTCTCACGATTTTCCAACCCTCTTACCAAGCTAACTCGAAAGTAAGTAAAGTTTGCTTGGAGTGATGAATGCGAAGAAAGCTTCAAGGAGTTGAAAAGGAGGCTTATCACTGCACCCGTGCTCACTTTACCCACAAGTGGGGAGCTTTTTGTGGTATTCAGTGACGCTTCGAAGAAGGGCATAGGATGTGTGCTGATGCAGAATGATAAAGTGATATCCTATGCCTCAAGGCAGTTGAAAATCCATGAGCGAAACTATCCAACGCATGATCTGGAGTTGGCTGTGGTGATCTTTGCCTTGAAAATCTGGCGGCATTATCTCTATGGAGAGAAATGTGAGATATATACTGACCACAAGAGTCTTAAATATATATTCACACAGAAAGAGTTTAATATGCGCCAGAGAAGATGGATAGAACTCATCAAGGATTATGACTGTTCAATACATTACCACCCTGGGAAGGTGAACAAGGTGGCAGATGCCCTAAGTAGAAAGGATCCAGCAATTCTATCAATGATGAGAATTGAGAAGGATCCAATCTTCTTAGACTTGATGAAGATGGACGTGGGAATCATAAAGAAGGGAACATCATCAATCCTTTCACAAATGATTGCTCAACCATCTCTTTTGGAAAGGATAAAGGATGCTCAAAAGGATGATGCGGGAATCCAAGAAAAAGTGGAAGCTATCAAAAAGGGAAAGTCCTCAGAGTTTAATGTTAATGAAGAAGGAATTGTGCGGTTTGGGAAAAGACTATGTGTTCCATCAAGTTCGGAGTTGAAGAAGGAACTTTTGGATGATGCACATAGTTCAAATTTCTCTATTCACCCAGGGAGCACAAAGATGCATCGAGATCTCCGAGAAAACTTTTGGTGGGATAATATGAAGAAGGAGATCGCTGAATATACATCAAAGTGCCTGGTGTGTCAGCAAGTGAAGGCAGAGAGGCAAAAGTCTAAGGGGATGATGCAACCATTGCCCATACCTGAATGGAAATGGGAGAACATCACCATGGACTTCGTCACTGGACTTCCAAGGACATCCAAAGGCAACAATGCAATCTGGGTTATTGTGGATCGTCTTACAAAGACTGCACACTTCATTGCTATTCGAGAGGATTTCTCTTTAGATCAACTGGCACAGACATATATCAGGGAAGTGGTACGGTTGCATGGAGTACCACTATCTATTGTGTCTGACCGAGATCCAAGATTTACCTCTAAGTTTTGGAAGAGTCTTCAACATGCTCTGAATACTGAACTGAACTTCAGTACGGCCTGTCATCCTCAAACTAATGGCCAATCCGAGCGGACTATCCAAACACTTGAGGATATGTTGAGAGCGTGCTCAATGGACTTTAAAGGAGGATGGGATCAATATCTTCCTCTGGTTGAGTTCTCTTATAATAATAGTTTCCACTGGAGCATCCAAATGGCACCATATGAAGCCCTGTATGGGAAAAGGTGTAGAACACCAGCATGTTGGGATGAGGTTGGTGAACGTAAGCTTCTTGGACCAGAAATGGTCGAAGAAATGGTGGAGAAGGTGAAAACCATTCAGCAGCATATCAAGGCAGCCCAAAGTCGATAGAAGAGTTATGCAGATAATCGTCGACGAGACCTTGAGTTTAAAGTCAGAGATATGGTGTTTTTACGCATATCTCCGTGGAAGAAGGTCATGAGGTTTGGAAAGAAAGGGAAGTTAAGTCCAAGGTACATCATCCCATTCGAGATTCTTGATCGTGTTGGGGCTGTGGCCTATCGACTAGAACTTCCACCTACTATGGCCAAGGTGCATGATGTCTTCCATGTATCCCTCTTAAAGAAGTACATACCAGACCCTTCACATGTACTCTCTTCCGAGGTGGTACAATTAGAAGACGATCTTTCTTATGAGGAGCAACCAGTGAAGATCTTAGATCGTAGAGAAAAAGTTCTACGAAATAAGACAATGCCCCTCGTCAAGGTGTTGTGGAGAAACCACAAGTTTGAAGAATCAACATGGGAGTCGGAGGATATGATGAAGCTAAGTTACCCACATTTGTTTTAGTGTGGGAAAAGGAAAATTTCGAGGGCGAAATTTCTTAATTGGGGAATGTTGTAATGACCCAAAGTTTCATTAATGGAAAATCCCTCTTGATCCAGTTAAATGTTTCTTTATGAAAAATGTTTTTTTATAAGATGTCAAATTCTTTAGTTTTACGTTAAGATTTGTGACCGTTACTTTTATAGCCATTGAATAGTGATCATCTGAGTAGTATAAATATAAGGATTTAACGAAACCATTTCTACTCAGACAAAGTAAGCGATGGCCTCATCCAGTAGAATTGCCCCTTACGAATCCCATTTGTCAGAGCTCGGAAAAGAGGTGGCGTCATTGGGCTTTTCCCTTGACCAAGACCAAGCTGAGCTTCATCAAGTCAAGCTCGAACGTGATCGTCTACGGGAAAAGTGGAAGTTGATTGAAATTACCACTTGAGCGATGTTATCCGAGCCGCCCCAAGAGTCTGTCACCATCGCACACCTTACCCTTAGGTCTTATGCGGCTATTTTAAGGGGTTATGTAACAAATAAGTAGCACCATGTTCATGTACATTATTTTTTGTATATAATAATGAATATAATTTCTAGTCATTTTTGATACATTGTAATTAGTTTTTAAAGTATAAATGGTGTTTTTAGTTATTATTTAATTAAGAATTATATTTTATTAAATTAAATGTTTTTTTGAATTAAATAATATTTTAATAAAATATTATTATTAATATTAAATTAATTTTTATTAAATATAAATGATCTTATAATTTTATGAATGTAATTAAAATTTTTATTAAGGTTTGAAAGCCATTTCTGTCAAAACCCATGAATTTTTATAAATGTCGGTTTTTATTTTAAAAGTTCAAATTCACATATTTAGAAAATTATTTAGATAAAATAAATATTATTTTTGGAATCAGGACGTCGAAATTATCCAATGGTGAATTTTTCATAATTTTCTGAGACAGTCAAATTTTTGGGTAAAAATTAAATACCATTTAAATATATAATGTGTTTTATGACATCATAATGACCCAATGGTGATGTAATAAAATACCATAATCCTTATGTTAGGCCAATATATGTTTTATCATTAAAATAACGAGGTTTTGGGTTTGTTTGACTCACTTTTCAAAGCATTAATGGAGCCCTCAAGACTTATTCAACACTTTGCCTTTTTAAATTAATTTCCACGGGAGTGTGACTCATCTCCACATAAGCAACCCTAATGTTTTAATAATTTCGGACCTTGGCCTTGTAAAATATTGTTTTCCTATTTCCTTTTCCAGAAACCATGGGCAAATACCAGGGGATGGTTTGTGGTTTGGATTATTTTAATATAAGGGGTCCCAAACCTAAATAATAAAGAATTCTCTCACCTTTCCTATATAAACCCACCCAAGCTCCCACTTCCTCCTCACTCAAAGCCCTTTAAGTTCGTCCAACCTCTGCCCTACTCTCTCTAGAATCCTCTCAAGGTGCCCCAAGCTCCCAAGAAGCCCCTCACAAGCCTCTCTCTAGCCTTTGGAAGCACACTTCCAAGTAAGGGGTTTTCTTCCTTTCTCATTTTTTGTCAATTTTCTTTAAGTTGTATTGCCTTTTTATTTCAATTATGAATGTTGGGGTATGGTTTCGAACCTCCCCCATACGGCCCTCTTATTGTTTGAATGATGGGAGAACCCTTTCTCTCTCATTAAATGCCTCCCATGTGCACCCGTTACTATGCCGAAATTCCGAAAGGAACTTCTCTCTCTTCTTTTACATTCAAGCAATACTTTTGTATCATGAATCTAAATTCCATTTAGATTGTTGGGACATGTATATATATGGCCTCCTTACTTTCCATTACATGTAAATATGATGAGGAACCCCTTTCTCTCTCATAAACGTTTTTTATGAATTCTTATGTCACGCCGTTATGCTGCCGAAATCGCACCAATTTTCTAAGCCAATGTCTTTGTGTAGTGAATACCATGCCCATTTCTCCAATAAGGGTATCCACCTTTATGCACATTTACATATTGATTGTAAAGTTTCATGTATTAATTCCACATTCCTTTATCGTGGAAGAAATGATTATGTTTTATGAATCCATGTTTTATGATCCATGTCGCACACTTATGCATGAAATGAAATGTTTAAGAAGGGTGCGCCCTTTATAGCGCTCCAATGCATTGGGTAAAGTATAGTATCATGATACTTCATGTGCAATGAGTGTTTACTCATGCTAATTCAAGTTCAACGAGGGTTTACTCGTGCTTCAAGTGCAATGAGGGTTTACTCATGCTCCATGTGCAATGAGCCTTGGCTCATGCTAATTCAATGTTAAGTGTTGTTGCCACATTTCCATGTTATGATTATCATGCTTTATCATGCCTTTATGTTCATGTTTCTATTATGATATATTGATATGCCTATTGCCTAACATGTGTTTCACTCCTCATGTTATTCATTGTTTACTCCCTTACTGGGCTTTATATCTCACCCTTTTCTTATGCATGTCCTCAGGTTATCCCATGCAATGCTAAGTACGAAGGAATGTAGTGGTCATGTAAAGGAAGTTTTCAATAAAGATTTTGTATTTCAAGTTTAAAGTTTTTATGTAATGATCCTAAGCCCCAAAGACACTAAACCTCTCGATCTTCTTTTTTGTATCAAGTGAAGTTTTATGTAATAAAGCATGTTTAAGTTGTAATAAAAAGCAGGGTTGTCATAGGGAATGAAATTAATTTTCTATTACCTAGGTTTCATAATCCTATAATAATTATAATAACTAAGTTTATTGATGATATGACATTCATTATGTTAAAATGGATACAATATATTTATAGGAAGTGGAAGAAGAAATAAAATTTAAAAGAGTCGGGTAAGACGATGGACTCTTCTTTGAGAGGCCTACTTTGAACTACCCATTAAACAATATTTTTATGCTCTTAGGGTAAGAATAAAAGATCAATAACAAAGGGAAAGAGTCTATAAAGGTGTTTGGGTAGGGATTGGACAAGTTATATTGATCAAATCTTGTGAATAAGAGAGGAGAATAAGCGTCCTTTTATAAGCGAGGGGAGGGGCACACATGGCATTACTTAAAATATTTAAATAATATAAAGTCACTTTCCCATTCATGTTGAACCAAATATCCATGAAGTTGAAGTTAAAATAACATATGGTCTAAATACCTTCATTCAATAATATTTAGACACATTTAAGTAACATTTTTACCCTTATCTATTAGTTTAACCCCAAGGTAAACTCGTTTTAACCCTAACTATGTTAACACCTTTTTTACTGTTTTTACTATTCTTTATAAAAAATAAAATCTAACTATTTAATAATTTAGAAAATTATTATTAAAAATATGTAAATAATTTTATAAAATTCAATTTCAATATGTGAGAGAAATTAATTTTAAAAAAACCATGCAAAACACAAAGAAAACAATTTTTAAAATGAATTTTTAAGTATAAAACTGAATTTATTATCATTCCTTTCCAAGTAAAAGAATTAGATTAATGTTAATTTTTTTTACAAAATATAAAATTTATACATTTTGTTAAATTCATTCATAAATAGTGATTAATTTAATTTATTAAGATAATAACCTCATTACATGCATAAAAGCTATTTTTCAGAAAAATATCTCTTTTTTACCTTAGTTAGATTTTATTTCCATCACTAACCAATTATTTTAAAATGAATTAATTTTATATATTTGTACAAAATATTTTTTAAAATTTTAAAATCTTAACTAATTTATAATTAAAAGAAAATATTCCCTAAACAATATACATGATAAAACAATGCTCACAAAAAAATATTTTAAAACAGTTTTTAGGATGAATAATAATTCCTAAGTGAATTAGAAATTATTTTAAATTATTATATTTAATTTAAAGACCATATACTGGGATTTATTTTTTAATTTATAAAAATCATACACATATGTTCAGTGGTTTATGTTAAGAAATCTATTGAAAACTGAAAATTTATTTAAAGGGAAAAATATCATAAAAACTCTGAGTGTTACATTATATTACATTATTATAATTTCTACCTCAATTATCTACCACAATGATAAAAATTACTGATCATACTTATACCTTGTCACATTATTAGTTTCCCACACATATTCTTAAAATTTATGGGTTTTCCACAAAACATTTCCCAGGTGAGTGGTCTTATTTCGAAACATTTTCTCTCTATGATCTAGAATCTACTTTGGTTGTTAGTCATAATAAAGGTAATGATCCAACATTATAACCTTTGAGTTTTGTAAATTTTTAAGGACTATTTATATACTTACTCAAAATTTATACATGTAATACATCATGAATTTGAGAGAGATTAGGTGGAAGCACCAAGTGATAAGAAACCATCCTGATCTGAACAAGAATATTGAAAGGGCCAATATATCTAGGGATCAAATTCCTCTTCTATCTAAATATCATAACCTTCTTCCCTGGAGAAATACATAAGAACATATTATCACTAAATTTGAACTCCACATCTAACCTATTATTGTTATTATAACATTTCTATCGACTTTGAGCTACCCTGATGTGATGCTGAATGACTCTATCCTTCTTTTTCATTTCCTCAGCAAGATAAGGTGTCGATTGATTTCTTTCTCTAACTTTTCCCAAAACATTTGATTTATGTAATTATTTCCATAGTGAAAATTATATGGAGCCATATGAATGATCTAGTGAAAGATATTATTGTAATAAATCTTAACTAGAGTAATGTGTTGATACAAACCACCTTCAAAATCCATAGAACATGATCTCATCATATCATCTAGGGTTTTAATAATCATCATAGATTGACCATCTATCTGAGGTTGATATGCAGTAATGAAACATGACTCTGTATCTGTATATTTTTGAAGACCTCATTAGAACTTTGAGGTAACCTAAAATCTCAATCAGATACAATAGAATATGGCACTCTATGAATTCTGACCACATCCTTAATGTATATACTGGAAAGCCGATCAAGAGATAAATCTTATTTAATGATATTAAAATTTAATGATTTTGTAGACAATTCAACTATAACCCATATATAAATATATAATTTATATGTTTTGGGGAGTCCAATGATAAAATCCATGGTGATATTTTACCATTTCCATTTTTTATAGGTAATGGTCATAATATCCCATTGGACTTATATCTCTTATCCTTAACTTGCTAACATACCAAAAATTTAGATACATACTCCACAATATCTCACTTCATGATCTCCCACTAGAAATAATCTCTTAGACCTCTACACATCATCATCAATATAGGATTAATAGAGAATGATAAACTATAAGTTTCATTAGATAACTGCTTTTCAAGTATTGTATTGAAGGGAAACATACTCAGTTCTTAAACCTTATCATTCAATCACAATCATGATTGAACTGAAGAATATTCATCATAGTATCTTTCTATTTCACATCCCCCTTTTGTACCTATTTAATCCTGACATGGATGGATGGTCGAACATTCATCTAAGAAAGTTATGATCTATCCCCTTTCCCGATTATTTCAAGCTCCTTCTTCTATAAATCCATAAGTATTATATATCTTTAAATCCACATTATTGAAAAACTATCATGGTCATTTAGACTCAAATCATCAACCACCTTTTTCACCATCCCAAGGTGGTAGTGTATTGAGAAGTTATAATCTTTAATCATCTCTAATCACATCCTTTGGGTAAAATTCAATTATTTCTATGTGAATATATAATTCAATTTTTTTAATCTATATATACATAACACTATTCAATATAACGTAAATACTTCATATTTTCAGTGAAAAAATTACCACTTCTAGATTTGAATCATGAAACAAGTAAATTTTGTCATGAATTTTCAATTAGCATGCATCATAAGAAATTTCCATACCATTCTACATAATAACACATCCTAATTACTTATACTATGAATAACTATAAATCACAACCCATTTTACACTATAGGGTAGTGTGAGCATAAGTGACCTAACCAACCTTCCTTTATACTTGATGAGATATTTGTCACATTCATCTATATATAGGAAGATGGATACATTCTATTTCAATTTGGTTTTTTGATTTAGATATTCATGAGAAATCCCTAACAAAGCATCGATAATATCTAGCCATCCCAAGAAAACTATGGATCTTTATTATTGTGGTTGGTCTGATCCATTTCCCAATAACATCCATCATTTTATAGTCCACTGATATACCCTATCATGGGATTATATGACCTAATAATGAAACATTATGTATCCAAAATTCAAACTTGGTCAATTTAGAAATAGATTACTCCTTCCTCAAGGTCTTAAACAAAATCTAAAAATAATCTTCATTCTATTCCATTCTGTTGGAATACATAAGAACATCATCTATAAATACTACCATCATCTAATTAATAAAATCTATAAATGCTCTATTCATTAGAGCTATGAAGATATAATAGGAATTGGTAACTCCAAACGGAATTACTATAAATTTATAATGAACATACCTCATACAAAAGGCTATCTTTGGTATATCCTTCTTATTGACCCTAAATTGATAATATCATTTAAATAAAACATATATGATAAAATATTGATAAAACATATATTTTAGATTAGTTATTTATGATCAATTACATTTCCTAAGTGAACTAGAAATCATTTTTCATAATTATATTTCATTTAAATACCATATAATGTTCTTTAATATATAATTTATAAACATTATTCACATTAGTTCAATGTTTTGTGTAAAGAAAACTATAGAACAATTGAAATTTATTTATAGATAAATACATCATTAAATATCATGTAATTACATCATTAATAAAGAACTGGTGCCATTTTACCCTTCTAAGACACATTTTATTTTTTCTCTAATATACTTTTTTTCCATTTTTATCTTTTTTTCATTTTTTGAACTAAATCTATTAATTTTTTTTCCAATAGGGGGTAATCAGTGATGTATAATGATAGATACTCATGAAACATCCTATTACCTAATTAATAATCTCACATATCTCATCATAATTAAACACATCCCTTACACTACACAAAATCATTCCCTTACACTTAAACTATTAATTATCATGAATAATACAAAGAGTAAGTGTATGAAATGATATGTTTGGAATGTAATGTTTCTCTTCTCTATGAAAGGTCATACATGGATTCAATGGGATAATTAAGATACAATTTATATGTGGTTTCAAGGATAATGTCTTAATAATAAAGTTAATTAATTATATTAATTGTGATTTTTACAATCATTATTTTAACAAGATAAAAATGCATGTTCTAGTAGGTATATATGCCCAATGTTCTCTCAATAAATATGGTATTAGAAAAAATATGGAAAATTGGCTTAGAACCCTCTCTATAATGGGAAAATATGATAAAAATACAATCACTTATGAAATGGATTGTAATAATAAACTAGTACACATTAACTTTATAAATTCAATGCATGAAAAATGGAAGGTAAATTTCATCCACATAAATTAACTAGCATCCCCAAATCACAATTCATTAAATTGATACCCCTATGGTTATATCTACTCATTTATCCCCGATCATACTCATCCAATTTCATTAAATTCGATATTAAAACAGGAAATCATGGGATTCTTATATAACTATAGTTTTATATATCAAAATGTAGCATAAATATAATTCTTATTATGATTTTATCATTCAAAAAAAGATCATATTTCAAAAAAAGATTTGGATGTAAGGGAGTAAAAATGAATACTGATTTTAAGATCATACTACCATTTCATATGGAGATATTCTACTAAGATTTTTCTTAATTCATTGATTATTTTTCCTTTGATCATAAAATACCTAAAAATAAAAACAACCTAGAAAAAACACAAGACTTATTCTCATGTAAGATAAAAAAAATACAAGGTAATTTTATTACCTCCTAAACTAATTCATAAAAATATATTCCTAAACCTAGTAAAAAATAACTCCTAAAATCCTAGAATACAATAAAAATAAAAAACATGGGTTTCCTCATAGAAGATATTTTATTAAGGTAATTTTTGTTATCTTACTTTTTGAAGTCAAATGATAGGGGTTGGAAGGAAGCTACCCGATATGGATCAAAGAATGGTTAAAGTTGTGATTCCTCTATGAATATGGGACCTATTCCTTTATATGATATTACCTTCACTCATAATTAAGGTAAAAATTTCTCTATATCCATTATAATGATCCCATGTTGTTTGGTTGTTCCTAAAAACTTGAATGTCAATTCATATACCACCCAAACCTGTTGATCCATCATAAAATTTATAACTTTAGTAGTCCTATGTTTCCTTTAATCTTCTCCAAGAGATTTTTGTTCCTCAATTACACTATTTAACTTAGTTATTTCTTCATAGAAACATTTTTATAATTTCTTTCATCAAGGAAAAAAATGTTCTTCAACTTCCTGTATGCAGTTTGCATCCAAATAATCTCCTGTTTTATCATTATTCTTCATTTATCAGTGAATGTTAAACTTGAATTACTCACCAACAACCCTTAAAGAAAATTATCAACTATAGAAATCAATAAAGTATCTCCTCATAGCCAAGAATAGTCCTCCAAAATTTATGGGGGTCTTATCCTCATCAATATCCAATATATAGAAGATAATTGGTTAGTAGTATTTATCCACTTAAACAATGAAATATTTCTGAAATCATCATGCATGTGTCACCATTGTGTCTTCCAGTTGAAGAAAAAAGATTTTGGGTACCGTTCCTCCATTAACAAGGCCATTAATATATATTATAACATGATATTCACACTCACTCCTAAATCACATAAAGATTTTCCATATTCATTAGACATAATGTTAATAGAAATTGAAAATCTACCTCGGTCTTTTTGCTTCTTTGATAGAATACTAAACACCATAGATGATAATTATCACATGAATGGTATTTTTCTGAATTTATATATTTTATTTTTTAGAGAATCTTATTCATAAACTTAGGGTATGTAGGCATGTTGTATATGGGTTCTACAAAGAAGATGTAAATATGTAACTTTTTTAACATTTATAGAAATTTACCTATGTTTTCATCAAACATACCTTGTTGCTTCTTCCTAAAAGTGGTAATAGTTGTTGGTAAGGGGTGGGGATTCTCCTTTATCTACTTTCTCATCTTAATTTTATTTTTTATCCCAATTCTCATCAGCTTTCCTCTTATTTTTCTTCTTTTTTATCCTATGAATTTATGACTTTTTCAGAACTATATTGGTTGGATTTTCCACTTTTCAAGGTGATTCATTTCAATTTTACCATGTATGGGGACCACCTTTTCCACCACCATCACTCCTCTTGGCACCTTATTGAGTTTATTATCCTCCTATAAAACTTGGCATTCATGATTTAACATGGAAATAATTAAACAATTTGAATCAGCCTTGAGTTCCATGATTTTAGCCCTGATGGTTATCATAAATGTGTACAGGGTCTACTATAGTGTATGGATTAGATTTTCAAGGGATTATAATTTTTGTTGTGGCTAAAATCTATGTGCTTGAGGTTGATATCCATGTTTTTTCTATTGTGTCCTCAACCACTAAAATTGATTTTACTGATTATAATCCATGAAATCATCACCTTTAATGTACATATGATGGGGTTGGGGAATTGATATCGTGAATACATTTTCATTTAAATGGCCTTTATTTTAGAAACCATCCCTACATTTCGTAACATGTGTTCCCATCTTCTAGAATCCTTTTGATTTTCATTAGAAATTGTTTCTTTCCATTTCATCCTGTAAAATTGTAACTCTCTTCTGATTATTTCTTCATCAATGAACCTCTAACCATGAAATGTATCATGGACTTATTTCCCTAAGAAAAACCCTTATAAAAATTATTAATTAAAATAAATGTTTAAATTTCATGGCTAGGGAATAATCTTTTAAAAATTTCAAACCTATAAAATGCATTATTCAATGTTTCATTATCATATTTATTGAAATAAAAAATGTCGATGAAAATATTTATGGATATAGAGGGAGGGAAGAATCTAGTTTGAAAGTATATTTTCATATCATCCCATGTATTAATCTAATGAGAATGAAGGTGTTGAATCCATTCCCTAACATTATCTCTCAATAAAAATGGAAATAGACTTAGTCTCACCACGTCACACAAAACATTATTAAATTGAATGGTATCATAAAGTTCAATAAAACTCCAAATGTGTGAATTCATACCTTTATTAGGAATCCTTGGGAACTATATAGAGTTTATATCATCTGAATAATGTAAGGTATCATTTAAAAATGGTATAAAATGACCATAGGTATTAAAATAAAAGGTTTCACCCCAATTCTTAAGGGACTTCCATATCCTATTTGAGTTATAGTTTCTTGATTTCTTTCTGGTACTTATCCATCCCCTCCTATAACAATATAATTCCAAGTGTAAAATAGAGATTAAAAATTAAATCTATAAGAAAAATTACTAATCATCCTAATATTCCAAAAAATCCATTCCCCAATAAGGGCATTAAAAACATGATCAACTCATTGGGCAGCATTAGTCCTACCAATGAATCAGTATAGAAATTATTATGATCGAACTCCCTATTGAATAACTAATTTTTTAGCAAATGGGAATCTATTTATATTCTATATATAATTTCTTGAGGAACTTTAATGGAATTAGGAATGATAAAAAAGTCAATAGATTGGGAATGTCTTTCAGGAAAAAAAATTATACCAAGTGTGGTATATCAAAGATCATGAACTAGTGATGTAGAAAGAAATAACCTAACCTAGATATGATCATAATTGGATTATAGAGTGCCCCCTATTGGAGTAAACACTATTTATTCCACTCACACCCCCTTTGTTATCTTAGTGTCTTGACCTGACCTGATAGGGCCCGAATCGTGACTACCCCAAGAACATCTCCAATAGGCCAGGGGATGGAAACCAGTGTCAAGTAGGGATATCACATACATGGGTGGAATTAGGCTATTATCCCTACACACATGAAAAATCTCCAAACCCATAAAATTATGAAATTAAAATCAACTTAAACCAATGCATGCATACATCTATGATTCAACAATTAGAGTTGGACAATATGGTACTAAAAATGATAAAGGGTCCAAAAAAATTCCCAAAAAAATTGAAAATAAGCCTAATTTATGAAGTTGGAGTGGACTGATATAAATGAAATATCTAGAAAACACCTTGGTATGTCTGGATCACTAAGATCTATCTAGTCCTAGTCTCTCTTGGACTCCATTATAAGGTGAGTCATCTACATAATATATGACACCTATGGGAAAATCCCATGTAGGGGTGAGTATAAAAATACCTAGTAGCACACCCTAAAATCACTAAGCATACAAAATCAAGAATAATTATCAGATCTTCACATAGATATGTCAACAATATACATAACAACAATATCCAGATATACTCATAGCAGACTCATAGTCTTATGGTAAGGTCACAACAGTAAATCCTTCATAGTTTTCATGCTCGAAGGTTCCATATAACACTTATTTGAGATAACACACTCCATGAGTCTGATACCACTGATGGAATCCATATGATATGTCATTCTCATTAGGTATCACAATAATAAGTACACACTGGAGGTCTGAAGAGGTCAATACACATATTGGGATCATACCCAAGTCTATGGGGTATACTAATAACCCAATATGGATTAAGCCACTATGTAGGGGATTGATGCCCATGTAGTGTTGGTCATGATGATACAAAGAACCTAACCTAGGTAAAATGGTAATGATAGAGGATCTCAGTATGGGTCTCAAGAATGGATTCCAACAACTCTTTCTGAGACTAAAGTTCCTCATAAGGGATCGCCATCCTAGTTATATGATGTGATTCTATATTAAACACTTAGGTAATGGATCAAGGGAATACTCCTTAATAAAACTTATCCATGTTGAAGAGAAAAAGGGCTCCAACACATCTTTGATGTAGTACAAAACGTGTACATGAAGTACATGGTGTGTTCTTTCGGCATCGAGTTCTACCCGTGTATAACGACCCATTCCCATGTCCGTGTCTGAGTATAGACATATGGCATGCCACATGAGGAATGTGGGGCCACCTGATCTCATGTGAATATACCCCATGTACACACCAATCTTCTTTACAAGGGTTACACATTGTGTGGTGTGTCCCACACAACATGTAACTCCACCTAGATTTCTAGGCGTGTATACCTTATACATGTTGAGCAATCTGCTAGTATGTACATGATGTGTGGTATGGACCACACAACATGTAAATCCACCTAACTTCCTAGGAGTGTACACTTTTTCATGCCTATTTGGCCATTTACGGACCAAACAACATGTGGTAGGTTCCACACCATATTTGATCCTTATCTCTACATGTAAACCCTAGCCACCGCCTTGGGGGTCCTACATGGTGTGTAATTCGGGATTTCATGTCTTGTAACCTGGGATTTCACAGAACCCATTGTTTCTTCACTGCATCAACCTCCATTCCACCACAACCTCAAAACTCATTAGAAAACAAGGATCTAGGGTCAGCTGACCCTTGTCGTCCTAATCAGTGATGATGAAAAATGGCTACACAACAATCGAATACCAGATAATTCATCGAATTGTGGGATAAAGATATTTCCTATGATGAACGTGCAAAAAATGGAGTAAGAAATGAAAAAATCAAAAACATAAGGAATGGAACATTTCCAATTTTCATGTTGGAATTTATTATTTTCAATTAGAATGAAAAAAAAGAGATATAATATAATCAACAATATAAATCCCCAATCACGGATAAATCTAAACCGTTCCTTCAATATGCATGATACACGAATCAATTCGTTAGTTGATTGATTATTTTTCATAGGAGAAATAAAATGTGGATAAATCAATATAAAAAATGTTATACCTCGAGGTGGATCAATCAATGAAAAATAATGAATCCACATTACTTTCATTGGTGATATCCTCAAATCCTGTTTCACACTGATCGATGATCCATAATCTGGTCCAACATTGTCTGTCAAGATATTCTCCAATGCTCTCCATCAATTTGTTGTTTTATGCAACTAAACCTAAAAATTGGCATATTAGTGTATATATATGATATTCTTAGGTTATTATTTCTATTAAAATAAATAAATATTAAAATTGAATTCATTTAATTATTCTCCCATAAAGTCTCTCAATCCCAACACCCGACACCAATATAGATAATGTCACGCCTATGGTAAAAACCATTCTATTAACTCAATATAGGACTTTATTTATGATATGATTTCATGTCTGTAATTTATTCCATGTTTTTAGGAAAACTGCAAGCATTACATGAATATATTTAATATATTTCAAAATATAATTCAAGGCTCACCGAGCCTCGGAATCTCACGTCGTCTAAGCGCCTAGATCTAAAAAAAATCCATATAATATTCTAAAATAATACATGAAAAAATAAGAGTTGTTACATTCTCCCCACCATGGGGATTTATGTCACATAAAGAAAAAAAATACTACCCAAAGTGATGAGGGCACTGGGCTCACATCTTGGTATCCAGCTTCATGAAACTTTCTTAAGGAATCTCATGCAACCATAAAACATGCACTAGGGGAATAGGTTACCCATGAAGGATCCTATCATGTTGATCTATGATCTCCATTGGGTACTCAACAAAGGTATCCCCATCCTCTATGTCCATATATCCCCAGTTTATAACATGAAATGGGTCATGCATGTGTCTCCTCAGATGCATCACGTGGAAGACGTCATGTACCCGATCTAACTATGGGGGTAAAGATAATTGGTATGCCACCACAAAAATTCTACATAGTATCTGGATAGGTCTAATTAATCTCAAATATAGCTTTCCTCCCTAGGAAAATCTCTACAACCCACATCAAGGTGAAACCATCAGGAACACATGGTCTCGCTCTTTTAACTCTAAAGGCCTCCATTGTTAGACCACATAGGACTTATAATGGATCCGTGTAGTCCTCATCTACTTCTGGATGATCTGTACCTTCTCTATAGTGTCTCAAAACAGATTCAGTTCCATTAATGATGTCTCTCTTGGTCAGTCTAGTATAGTGGCAAACTCTAGGGTTTCCCATATAATGCCTCAAAAGGTGCCATACCGATGATGGAATGGTAGATTTTGCTGTATGAGAACTCCAACAATGGTAGGTGATCCTCTAAACCATGACCAAATTCTAACATTAAATCCTACAATATGTCTTCCAGGTCCTAAATGGTTGGTTTAGTCTGGCCTTTAATTTAGGGGTGAAACACCATGCTCAAACGCAACTGAGTCCCAAAGGCCTCCTGCAATCCCTTCCATAACTGAGACTTGAAGCAATAATAATGGAAAAAAATCATCAAGGTAACTCCATGGAGCAATACTATCACATGAACATAGAGATATACCAATCTCTCTACTGAACTCTAATCTCAAATAGCTAGAAAGTGGTCCAAGTTTGTGAGTCAATCTATGATCACCAAGATGACATCATGTCCCCTAGACGTATGTGGTAACCCCATAATGAAGTACATTGATATACCATACCACTTCCACTATGACATTTCAATAGGTTGAGATAAACCTATTAGAACTTGGTGCTAACTCTTCACTTACTGAAAAGTGAGGCATCAAGAGGCAAACTTTGCAACTCCCTTATTCATCACTGGCCACTAAAACTAATATCAGAGGTTCAGGTGCATCTTCAAAACACTTATATACAACACCAAGGGATATTGATGAAACTCCATGAGAGCTTAATCCTTCAACATTAATGGTACCATCATGCTTTCTATGAAAGGAAGGACAAGTACCCCACCTTCAGAAAATCCATCAGGAGCATGTCCAGTGGATATGTAAGTATGTAGGGTCTCACGGTCAGTATCCCCAAGACACAACTCCCTGAACCACTATAAAATATGGAGGGAAAAGAATCTAATGGAGGTAAATTGCCCCATCCCCATCCATAAAGTATGACTATAATAAGGCCAACTGTTATGTCACATCATTTAGTAACTATGGAAAAGATCTCATGATGATGGGATCTTCTACCATGTTTTCCTTCCCATAAGTATAGACAATATAAAAGTAAAAATACTAGAGGAATTATATCCATCAACTCTATATCTAGTTAAGACCCTTAGGATATAAGTTATACTTGAGAAACTTGTGTTTAGAATAGATGATAAATCGCTCACCCATAAGGTAGTGTCACCACATCTTCATTATGAAGACTACCACTGTAAGATCATGATCATTGGTTACATAGTTCTTCTCATTAGGCCTAAAATGATATGAAACATAGGAAATAAAAACATAACTCTACATTATAACACAACCAAGCTCGGTCCCTGATGTATCACAGAAAACTACATACTCAACACCCTCCTCCAGAAATCTCAAGATTGGAGAGCTCGTCAATCGTTGCCTCAACTCTCGGAAAACCTACGGGAAACTCTTTATCCACAAAAATGGATATCCTTTTCAAGTTAAATATTTTAAATGATATTATTTCTTAGAGAAATTTGATTAAAAACTTTGATAATATTCTACCAACCCAAGGAATATTGGTACCTCAGTCACGGTCTTGGATGGCTCCCAAGTTAACACTGCCTTAACCTTTTTCGAGTCCACTACTATACCATCTATTGAGAAAAAATGTACTAAGATGTGGACCTCATGAATCTATATAAATAACATAGATAGATTATCACATATATGGTACACTTAGAGTGAATCTAGGACCATACTCAAGTGTCTCATGTTCTACTCCCCGAACACTTAGTACACTAGGATATAATCATTGAGGACTACAAAAAACAGGTCCAAGAAAGGTTGAAAGATCCAATTAATTAGTCCCATGAACACTTTTGGTTTGTTACTCAAACCATAGGGAATCACCAAGTACTCATAGTGATTGTAATGACATCATAAATCCATATTTGGTATATCCACCTCTCATAATCATAGTTGTTGATGGCCTAACTTGAGGTCAATATTTGTGAACCATCATGCCACTCTCAACTAATTGAAAAGTCTATAGATCCTTGTTAGTGGATAATTATTCTTCATAGTCATCTGGTTTAGGTTAAGGTAATCTATACACATCCTCGAACTCCCATCTACCTTCTTGGAGAATAACACCAAGGCTTCCCATGGTGAAACACTCAGTCTGACAGATCCCTTCCTCCGCAAGCCCTCTAACTGTAACCTCATATCATGAAGCTTGGTCGTAGACTTCTGATTTGATGTAATAAATATTAGGGCCATCATAAGGTTTAGATAATTATATAAGTATATCACTCAATGGGGAGGTCATACTGGCATGTCCCCAGGAAATATGTCCTCGTAATCTTCTGACACCATAGGAAACTGAATACTCATAGCTTCCACTGCACCCATGGTCTCCATAGTCATCTGCTGTGTAATTAGATGCACCCTCTTATGTATTTTTCTATCATTCTCTGCCAGGGTTTCCTTTTCACTAATAAATGAAAACACCATCCCATCACTATAGACACACCACATTCTCCTCCTGAAATAGACTATCTGGAAATGAACTGTATATAACCTGTACATGCCTAAGATAACATCGTAAGGACTTATAGATGCTATAAATATATTCCAAAAGAAACTCTAACCTCCAAGAGTTAGGTCACACCATCAACAAAAGTGTGTGATTGCTGAGTTGCCTCTAGTAGGAGTCTCCAAGTGTATGGTTGGGTCATAGTCTCAACCAGAATCTCTAACTGCCAAACAAGATAAGTGGAAAGAAAGGATTGTATCACACTTATGTCTATAAAAACTAAAACTAAAGCATATAAGGAAAAAATCATACCTCGTAACATCCTGGAGCCTCTGGGTCATAAGACTCAACCACCTGAAGCTTCCCTTGCCCCTATCTCTCAACTCCCTGAGCCCAATGCAGACCACCTAGGGGTGATGGTAGTAACTAGTCAAAATGTATACCACCTCCAGCTACTCTCCCAGCTCCTCTACCTCACTGACTGCCCTACAGACCTACCTACTTCTAATGCTACCTCCGTCTAGGTGGCCCATACATTATCTCTCTATTAGTCTCATGTCAGGTCAATAAATCTCATGAAAGATTTCCCTGGTCATAACAAGAGTAGCAGTGACTCTACCTCTTCTTACTGTATCCATCATGGGAGCCATTAATCTAAGACCCTCTATCTTGGTATATTCTCTGAAAATGTTTCACACATCTAGGTCCCTATTTCTTTCATCATCTCCCAATCTCCAATGTATATTCTTCTATATGCCCACTGTCAGCACCAACTATCTGCATATTCTTGTGCAGAAAACTCTCGACCACCAAATCATGCTATAGAACCCCAAGATAGGTAGGGATTAACAGAGGTATCATACTATCTCAAATGTATCTATGTATACCTCGCTCTAAGGTCCTATATTGAAATAACTAATCATTTACTATATCCATCGAGTACCTATAGAGGTTGGTGAACCTTGATGAATACTCAGCCACAGATGTACTTCCCTGCGAAAGATGTAGAAGCTCATGGATAAACACATCCATCAATGTAGCTATAGAAAACACCTATATGAAAAGGTGCTCCAACTATTACCTTTAAAGAGTCACCTCATCATAGGTCTGGATAACTAATCCCCACCATTGACCTGCAAAGACATGAATAAGGCTCACTGCTAGTACCACCATCCAGTCTACAGGTGTCTTGATAAGATGAAAGAGTCACACCACCACCTCAAGACAATTCTCACCTCATGTGGTTCTAGATTTACTTATAACCTAAGGGTTCTCTATCAATGAAACTCATGAAGCATGCTAATCCTTCACACCTCATCTGTTGGTATTTTTGGTACCATCTATTACTCGACAGGTAGCTGTAAGACTGGTGTACCACTTAAAGGTAACACTACTAGAACACATCCTTTTATCGAATCATCATTGCTAATTTGATCATCCTTATGATCCTATTGTTAAATCCTAGTTGGAAAATGTTATAGAGGAATCCTTAAATAAACAATACATACACTGATAAATGAGTATATCTAGAGACATGACTCAAGAAGTACATAAAAACCACAACCCATTCATGTATGATGCATGTACCAATATTTTCACAATAACTAGTGCTTATATATTCCAAGTAAAAAAAGTAGGTTTTTAGAGCCCTTTTGAATGGATATGTCAACCAACACACCGATACTAGAGTCCTTTTCCTGAGAACTAAACTCAAAACACTTAACACTATTTCTATAAAACTCTAAAAAATATCACAAACTCTAGTCCTAAGTTAGAACCGAATTCTCTGATACCACTTCTTCTTGACCTGACCCGATGTGGCCCAAACCGTAACTACCCCAAGCCTGCCTCAGATAGGCTAGGGGTTGTTGACCCGTATTGGGTAGGCATATAACACACATGGAATGCATTAGCCTAATGTAATTTTAAACATGCACACATCTCCAAGCCCATATAATGCTTAAATTTTAATCAACTTAAACCATAAAATGTATACATCTACGATCCCACAATTAGAGTATGACATTAACATACTGAAATTGATAAAGGATCCAAATAAAATACCACCAAGAGAAACTTAAAACACATCTAAATTGTGAATTAGTAGAGGACTACTGTAAAAGAAACCACTATAACACACCTTAATCTATCTGGATCACTAAGATATACCTAGTTATAGACCCTTTAAGACACTATAAAAAGTATGTTCAACTGTATAAGACACAATATATGTGGGAAAATCCCATATAGGGGTGAGTATAACAGTACTTAGTAGGACACCCTGAAATCACTAATCATATAACATCAAGAATAATAGTCATCTTTTCACATATATATGTCAACAACATACATAAAACGAATATCTAGATATACTCGTAGTAGACACACAATCTCAAGGTAAGTCACAACCGTAAATCCACCCTAGTATTCCTGATCAAAGATTCCATATAACACTCATCTAGGATAACACAATCCATGAGTCAGATAAAACTAATGGAATCCATCCAAGATGCCATGGTCTTTAGGTATCTCCATTAGAAGTATATGTTGGAGGTATGAAGAGATCGAAAAACATATGGGGATCACACCCAAGGCCATGGGGTATACCAACAACCTAACATGGATTAACCCGCTAAGTAGGGGATCGACATCTGCATAGTTTATGTCACGAAAATACCTAGAACCCCACCTAGGGAAAATGATAATGATATAGGATCTCACTATAGTCCTCATGAAGGGATTCCCAAAAATACATCCAAGACTAAATTTCCTTAGAATGGATCACCATTCTATGTATAAGATGTGATTCCATACTAAACCCTTAGGGAATGGATCAAGGGAATGAACCCTAATGAAAATTTCTCACGATGAAGGGAGAAAGGTCTCCAATCCATCTTTGAACAAGTACACGAAGCGTAATATAAGTACAAAGATATTACCTTCATCAATGGGTTTTACCCATGTATCATGACCTTTTCCTGTGTTTGTGTCTAACTACAAGGTGTGTAGCCCACCAAACATGATGTGTGTACCGCCAAACACAATTTTTGGGGCCAAAAAATCTTCTAGGAATGTACCCCCTACACACACCGAGCTACCATATAGGGTGTACATTAGATGTGGTGGGGAACACATGACATGTAACACCAACTGACTACCTATTATTATACACCTTGTACATGTCGAGCTTCCTGCCAGGGTGTACATAACATGTGGAATGACCCACATGGCATGTAACGCCACTCAACTTCCTAAGAATGTACACCTTGTAAATGATAATATGGTCATCTAGGGATCACACGACATGTGGTAGGGGCCACACGACAAGTGGTAGGGGCCACATGGTGTGTGATACTTATCTCTATGTGAAAAACCCAGCCACCACTTAGGGAATCCTAGATGATGTGTAATTCCAGATTACATTCCGCGTAACCTGGGATTTAAAGAATCCACAAGTTATTCTCTACATTGACCTCTTTGCCACCACCACTGAAAAACTCATTGAAAAACAAGGATCTAGGGCTAACTGATCCCTATCATCACCAATCACTAGGATTCAGCCTTTGAAAGCACTCAAGAAAGACCCATATGTGCTGTATGTAGCAGTTATATCGATTTGGGATAAACAAAAGTTTTTGACCGGTTTTGATCAACCTCTAATCATCCTATTTCATCATAGCACCTTAATTTTATCCTCATCCATGATTCTTACCTGTTGTATCAATCTATGGAACTGAATAATGGCTGCAAAATTATTTAATACTGGGTATTTTATCTAATCATGACCAACAAAAATTTCTTCTGATAAACATGCGAAGAATAGGGAAAAGATGGACAAATAAAAAACATGGGGAATAAACATTAGAAAATTTTAATATTGGCCTAGATTAATTTCCATTAGAATGAAAAACAGATATATATAATATAATCAACAATATAAATCCCCAATCTTGAATAAATCCAAATCGTACCGATAACACACAGGATCTGAGAATCAATTCATTAATTGATTGATTCATGTTTTCCATTGGAGAAATCAAATGGTGATAAATCCACACAAAAACATCCTACCTCAAGTTGGATCAATCAATAATGAAGAATGAATCAATGTCATTGTCATTGGAGAGATCCTAGAATCCTATTGCACAGCGATCAATGATCCATGTCCCGGTCTGACATCATCTGTCAAGATCTCTTCCAATGCTCTCTCTCAATTTGTAGGGTTATGAGGATAACCCTATAAATTGTCCATAACAACATATATACAGGAGATTCTTAGGATATTTATCTTGTTAAAACAATTAAATAAATATAATTGAATTCATTTAATTATTCATCCACAAAGGCGCTCAAGCCCAACACTTGACGAAAACATATATAATTTCACACCTAGGTTAAAACCTATGCTCTGAACTCCACCATGACCTTATATTTCTGATTTGATTCATAAGTTGGATGTTATTCAACTTTTCTAGAAAACTACATGAAATTTCATTTAATATATTTAATATATTTCAAAAATTAATTTTGGGCTCAATGGGCTTTGGAATATCACCCCATTTTAGTTCCTAACTCTGAAAATAATCTATATAATATTATAAAATAATACATGGAAAAATCATAGTCATTACACTTAGATACTTTAGCTAATTTATAGAATAGGAAACCCAAAACCAGGTTTAAATTTTACCATCATTATCTAATCAATAGTCATGGAATGAATATAGATAGTTATTTATAGCATTATATGTACCCAACTCAACCTCCAATGGTAATGGTTGGAAGTGATGAATAAAAAATAGAAATTTAATTAAGGAATTAAATAAATCCATCTCATAATTACATACAAAAATATAATTCACATGATAAAACCCCTCATCCATACCTTTCTTGGCACAAAACTCTTACCCCCTTATGTTATCCATGAGAGGTAACAAAATTTAAAAAATACCTTCTCTAGTATCACTCTAGCACAACAGCAACATCACCCTTCCTATGTTCATATTCCATTTGATCCCACGAAGTAATCCTTCGTAGTGTACATAAGAACACTATTTATGAATGAAGAACCATTGTTGATATCTCTTCATATATCTCTTATATTCTATAAATCTTCTCTCTTATCCTTTCTTTTCATTGAATTAGCTTTGAATTCTACTTGGAAATAGATATTATTCTCATGCATGGATCTTCTATATCTCCTCTTAAAAATATTACTATATTATCCAGGATAGATCTTCGAACTTCTAGTATATTTTTATTTTCCATATTTGTATGTGTATTTTATTCGCATCATGAACTACTTAGATTATCTTCCCACTTTGGAGTGCATTCAAAATCCTCATTTTTAATATATGATTCCATGTGCATGATCTCCTACTAAAATTACCTTAATGAAAATTTGTTCATCTTAGGAATGGGGGTAAAATGTTTCACTCTTGAATCTGTTGCAGATCTAGGATCTTCTGCATGGGAATTGTTCATGGGGCATGAAATCCCCATGACGCTCCTTCATCGAGGCACAAAACTAGTATAGAAATGTAGAGGAAAAACTTTCTAGGGGGTGGAATATTTTATATATATAATTAAATGGGGTTATAGTTGTATTATTTCGGGATATGGGTGTCTCAAGCGCCAGTTCATTTACGGCTTTTCAGATAAATGGTATAAGTGCCACATGAAGTGACACTTTTGTAGGGAATGGGAAAAGAGTCAAATGAATTGAATTTTTTCTTTTAAATGGTTTGGGTGTGAGGGCCACTTCATTTGGCATCCATGCCCCAACAGTTAAAAAAATTTAATTTGAAAATAAATTTATATATATATATAATTATAAATAGATATATATAATTATATATGTATACATAAATATGTAAATAATTATTAAAATATTTAATATATTTATAATTATAAAAATTTATTTATAAAGTTATATACATTCATAATTAAATATTTATAAAATTTTAAATATATATTTATATAATTATATATATTAAATTGTATATATTTTTTATAATTTTATAATTTGAAAATATTTTTATATAATTAAATAATTATATATAAAATTTATTTATATTTATATAATAATAAATATATTTATTTTTCTTATATATTTAAAATTATATAAATAATTATTTATTCATATTTTTTTTATAATTATACATATTTTTATTTATTTATAATAATATTTATTTATAAAAATATACTTATATTTATCTAATTATAAATATATATATTTTAAAAATTATATTTATATAATTTTGTATTTATTTAAATAATTATAATTTTATAAATATAAATAAATAAATATAAAATTATAATAAATATATTTAAAAATAAACATATTTATTAAATTTATAAATATATATTTATAATTCAAAATATTTATATATTTATAAATATATGTTATTATATAAATATTTATAATTACAAATTTTTATTTAGAATTATATAAATATATTCATAAATATATTTAAAAATATATTTAGTCAAAGATATAATAATAAATATATATTTATAATTATATTTATCAATACATATTTACAATTCTTTAAATATATTTTTAATTATATTATTAATTGATTATTTATATTTTTTTACAATTATACACATCTTTATTTATTTATAAATGCACATAGATAGTTCTTTAAACATATTTATAATTATATAAACAATTATTTATAATTATATATATTTATACTCAAACGGTTTAGCTAGGGGTTTGGAACCAAACCGATGACTTGGAAATTTATTTAAAAAGTAAAGGCATACAAGGAAAAAGAGGATCAAGTGAGACACGACATAATGCGTCCACATCAACATGAAAGGATCCAAAAGAAGGTCAGAACAATGAATTCATTATAGATCCCAAATTCCTCAGGTATATTCCTCTGCCTTTTTGAAGTCGACCTTATCACCATGTCATGGACCTTTGGGGAGCCTCACATTCTTCATCAGATGATAACTTAAATTATTCCATTGGAGTAGAGGAGATCCTGAACTTCCAAGATGAATTCCTAAAATCCATTTATGGGTTAGCACATAGTCCATCTTCAATATTGTTAGAAAAAAACTTTTGAACTGCTACATAATCATTGAAACAAAATACATTCATTTCCATCATATAAAATGTAGCATCAAGTTCCAATAAATACCATTCTGCTTCCTCCTCACTGAGTCCAAAAATATGAATTTCACCTTCCATTTCCTCTAAAGGTATAATACTGGAGTTTCCACCACATGCAATGACACATTCCTTATGAGAGGCCCTATCAAAATCGTTATTCACATTTTTCATAAAATCAGTAAAGTTAAGTGGATTGGATCACTTGTTTCCCTAAAGACTAATATCACTCCTACTAGTTTCATCTTGCAGTTCAAACATAGAGTTCCAAACCTGCATAGCCTACAATTATACATCATGTAACTTAGACTTTCGAGGGATAACTAGTTGAAATCCCTCTTTATCGACCACTATTTTCTTGTGTTTGGATAGGGATCCTTGTATTTTTTATGTGTTTATTTTACCTCCATACACATCATTCTAACCATGAATACTATCCTATGGGAAAGACCAAACACCCCTACTAAAGGTGATACAAAAAACATGCTTAAGGCTATTAAACCTTTTGGACAACCCTTACCTTGAGGACCACTAGAATCCAACATTGGGACCTGAACCTTTTTAATATTTTTAATCCTCCCAAGAGATTCAGTATTCAATTTGTTATTACCTATATGGTCCCTAGCAATGATAATCTTCTCTTCCATAATAATTTGATTAAAAGAGTCCTAATTTGTAGCTTACTCACTAGATTGGTCCCCCATTCAGTCTGTAACTAGTCGAACATTCATATCCATTGCTCCACTTTCAAGCTAGAAAGTATCATCAGCAAAATTTTTGATCTCCTCTAAGGCTTTGATATCAGACCCAATAAGTGTAGTAACCATGTCTTTATAATAGGTTTAAATTCCCACCAATGGATGTATCCAATTTTCCATCATCTTCAGGAGGGATAATCTTCTTATCAGAGTGTATAGATACTTCCCCAGAAATATCATCCCACATACTACCTTTTTCCTACTCATCTATACCCAAAGTAAAAGGTCCCATATCATCAGTAATGAACACATATTTTCCCTTCACATTAACATTCATGTTAGGAAAATATTTTCTCCCTCTATTTCCATAAAAAAATACAAGGGTCTATAGCGTCAACCTCGTCATTTACCATACTTCCAGCCCTTGTAGCCTTCTTCCTCCTACAGTCCGACACCACATGAACTTTCAATTTATAGAAAACACAATAATCCTCCTACATACATCTATCCTTGGTATTCCCAATTTCATTGCAACTACTACAAAATAGAGGTAGTTTCTTATATTTATTTATATTTATTTATAATTATATAAATATTTTTTTTATAACTATATTTATTTATCAATAGATTCATTAATATTAATATTAATATTAATATATTCATATAATTATTTTTATTTATAATTTTTAATATCAATATATTTATATTCACAATTATTTAAATAAATTTTATAGTTTTTTTACTTTTTTATTAATAAATTTTTAAGATAGGCTTTGTCCAGATCATGGATCTTCTGGCTGTGTTGGTAATGCTTGAAGGTTTTCTAAAATAGTTCCATGATATAAATAATTCACTTGAGTTCATAAATATTATTTTTATTCACTACATAACTTTTCCAAAGTATCTATGTAATGTGGTAATGAAATTTTTATAACATCATCAATATAAACGGTTAAACCTTGGTACAATGGGACTAGTGTTATAGAACATTTTAAAAATGGAGTGTATGAATTATATGATTATATAATTCATGTTAGAGTATAATTATTAACTAAATTATATGATAAATTTTATGTTTAGGATAATTATATAGAGGACATGTATTAAATTTTGAGAAGTAATTGAAATATGTTAGAAATAGAAAACTCACCTAAACACTTTGATGTGGATCCGATAGAGTACACCTTAAACTATCATAGATTGGTCTTTCTATGAGACTATAACTATATGTTATGGATAGGTCATTTGGGAAGGTATATATGAAGTGTTATGGGAAAAAATGTTTTTTAATGTGATCTAAAGGGGTGGAGGAGAGTGGTATTAATAAGTGTGGTGAGTGGAATTTCAATGTATAAAGTTGGAAATATTTTATTTTTCAATTATCATAAGTGTCATACTATGCCCTATAGTTCCCCATTACCTCCCATAATGATCCACTATAATTCTTAGTTCCAAAATTTGAAAAATGGATCCACAGTATCTCATTTTATTCATGATTATAATATATATATTTTCAAATTTACCATATTACATAATATTCCACAATTTTTTATCATGTTCTACTATTTAATTCAAAAAATTACAAAAATTATAAACATAGATAATTTTTTATTCTATTCCCAATTATGTAACCCATTTTATCAAAATAATTTTCAATATATGAGAAATTTAGTTTTTAATTAATATTCACATTAATTGAAAAATTCTAATTTTTATGACATGATCAAATTCTTGATTCATATAAGAATTGATTATTATTGATAAAATTATTTAAGAATTTATATGAAAATAAAGATTATTTTTAATCCAAATTTATAAATATTAACCCTTACATAAAAATTTAATTACTTTATAAACATATATTTTAGTGAAAATTAAACAAATATGTTTTCGAAAAATACAAGTTTGGGTTCATTATGCAGAATAATTATTTTATCATATTTAATAGTCTTTTTTAATTTTCTTATGGAATAAATTCCATATATTTTTATTTTATATGGTACTAAAATATTCTTACTCTATTATAACTACAATGTTACTATTCATAATGTTCGATTTTTAATTTCTAATGTACAGTTTACCAATCAAATAGTCATATAGGTTTTCTAATTGCAATAAATAACACAATTTTTGATCATTAATTATTCAAATAAATTTCTCTTAAAGTTATATTATTCATCTTCAGTAATGGAAATTACTGTACTAATAATATTTTTTTATTGTATTGGTCACATGTGAGATTTTTCTAGGAGAAAAAATAATCTAAATTTCACAATACTATTTATTTTATTTTTCAATTTCAATTTTACCATTGTATTACTTTGTATTTCTTAGGTATATTTATTATCTAAATGCAATGTTCTAAATTTATTTAATAATGTTTTTTTGGTTCTTATAATGTGGAGAATGAGTTATATGCTATACTGCATCACTAAATATGACACATGTTTATTTAGAAGAGAAATTCAATAAAACATTCGTCCCTTACATTCCCTATAATATATAAATAAATATTATCATTTCAAACCTTACTAATTTTACATGTCATGATTGCATAGTCAATTGTCTTCCTATTTTTTAGTGTTCATGCAGTGTGTTAGCCTATGGATGATGGTGTTAGTTGTTTTGATCTATCAGTTTTTCTTGGTTTTAGTTGAAGAATATTTCAGTTTCATATTTAAATGGATAGTTTTTATGTGACTTTACTTTTATACATGATTTATTTTGTATAGTTAATACTATGTTATATATTTTTTATTTTATAAAATGTTTTTTTCAAATTTTTTTAAGGGGTGGGACATATGTGTTTTCTCTCATGATTCTAGTACTAGTGGGCATATCTATAATTTTTCAATCCAGATATATCATATAGAAACTCTAGTAGAATAATTTAATCCTTTTTATTTGTATATTGTTTTTATAATTGGACTTTATTTTCATCATGTTTGACATTAGTTTATAATTATATTCAATATAGGTAGTATATACTACAGTGATTCACATTAGGGGATAACTTACAATGATATTGTATAGTTTTTTTCTATTATTGTTTTTATTCGTGAATTTATTGACTTTGGTAGTGTAGAAATATAAAAGTTATAAGGATTTAATTTTCAAGGTGGATATATGCAAATTTTTTTAACCATGTTACATTATAAATTTTTTTAAAAATTTAATTCCGGAGATAGATATTTGTGAATTCAGTATTCATTATATTGTAAATTAAATGTCTCTTTAACAAGAATAAATATTTCATGATTTATTTTTGGTTAATTGTAATTATTTTTTATTGTAATTGATAGATTAAGATTCCTTTATCCCCATTTTATTATAATTCATACATTTCTTCCCTAAGACATCACATTTTCCCCTATTCATTGGCCTATAGTCATTACTCACAAGATGAAACATGTAAATGATATTTTCCTCTATCTAGGATTAATCTAATCTATTAATGGGGTTTGATCCTATAGACACTATCTAGTATGGATTTAACCTTTATGGTACATAAGGGATGGTTCTGTGTTACCATTTGCTATCCACTTTTGGATTTTTGTGTATCCTTCTAGGATATTATATGGGGGATATTTTGGATCCTTTAGTTTTATATAGTCCTATATTATGATGTCATATTACCACCTTTATATTCAAATCCCCATGATTCCATGATTATACATTGTAGCCTACATTTTCTCAATGATACCTAGAATTCAGTTTGGGTGTTCTATTCAATAATATAATATTGGGTTTTTCTGAGAGATAGGATGGAAAAGGGAGGTTCCCTAGTGATGTTTTCCAAGTTTTCCAAAGAAGAATCACCTAGAGATGAAAATTTTCAAGTCCTAATGACACTGGTTCTTTGATCTAGTCAATGATCTCATGGTAAATGTGATAGATATAATCACAGTCTATTATGGGGAACATAAACCTAGAGAAGGAAGATAAAGCTAAAGGGTAAAGAACCTTGGAGATGTGGAGGAATTGAAGGTGACATTGACTAAAAACTAGGATGAGCATAAACACAATGACAGGGATGAAACTAATCCCTTAGTAAAGGGGTCATGGTCTGATCTTATTTTTTATCAGTTATTTTATTTTTATACCTACTATTTCATTTATGTGGTGTAACTTGAATCGTATATAATTATTTATATTATTTTAATACCTAGTTTCATTGTATCTGGACTGATTTTAGTCTCTTAGTATTATAAGAAACTCATTCTAATATTGTATCTTTGATCATTTTATGCTTCAAAATTTCTCACATTCTTTGTAATATCTTTTGTATATGGTTAAATCATTTGATGATTCTACCCCTTTCACATTGATCATTTAGGAAAAATAATGAAAATACTTATGTCTATCTTAATTTATTTATATTTTTAGCATTATTGACATATAATTCACTAAATATTAGATTTTTCTTAAGTATATTTTCTCTGTTTGGAACATTAATGTTCATGTTTATTTTATTTTAATTATTAATTATTATAATTTTATATAATGTTAATTATTTATTTTTTATTTATTTTTTTATCATTTTTAATATGTATTAAATACTACCTTTAAGCTATAGTTTAATTATTCAATGTTGCAATTTCAAAATATTTTTTTTGTAACATTACTTATTATATGAAAGAACTTGTTTTTAATTTTTTGAATGGTATATATGTGAATCTTACAATGATGTTTTCATGATTATTTTTAATTTTTATCAGAATATTCATATATATATATATATATATATAATTTTTTAGTTTTTGAGAATAAATCAAGTTTTATTCTTATGTACTTTCCACTATTTATATGTCAGTGTTCACTGGTTTAAAATATTTATTAATTCTAGTAAATGGAATTATATTTTTGTATATTGGTCTTGCTTATTTGATTATGCATCATATGACTAATATAATAAATATTGTCTTATTTTTTTCAATTTTTTAGAACTATAATTAATCCCAATGGATCATGGTTATTGAAACGAGAATTTCCAATAACATATCCCATAATAATTATAAGGGGCCCACACTTAGTATTCCATGTCCAATATTCATTTTTTATTAACTAAAATAATAAAATACTTTTCTAATATGAAATTTTGAACTCACAAATTCTTTAAAAATTATAAAAATAACATTAATATGATTAAAGTAAACCTGTATAAAGATTTTTTTACCACTTTTAGATGCCCCAAAATAGATTTATTACTATTATATAGAATAAGTTAAAAATATATCATTTTTAGATTATTCAATATTTAACTAAATATCTAGTCATTAAATAATAAATTTGAAATTATTGTTTTATATCTTCAATGTGATTGGATTTGTGAAGATCAAATAATGATTTTTATGAACATTTATAATTTTTTCTTTTATAAATTATTAGATACATACTTTGAATGATATGGAATAATCATCTCTCATATTATATAGTAATATTGCTAAATGATTACAACACACCGAATATATTTTTAATGTTTTTTCAAATGAATTATCTTAACTCAATGTATTCCCAAATACATATAAATATTGATTCAAACTAGGATATAATATTCAATAGATATTCTTATCTTTTTTTATGTCTCAATATTCTATATAGGAAGAGTCAACAATTATAAATCTCAATGTAGAAATTATTAAAATATTTTTCTTTTAGAAATTATACATCCTTAACATATCTAATGTCTAATGATTTTGAACTTAATGAACCATCACATTACATGCTAATAAAATATCTTCATCTATCAACCTCTAGGATATATTAATATTGAAATAATATTTGGATAATTATAAAAAAACTCTTAATACATATGTCCCCACTATGGAAATCCTCTTTAAATCCAAGTAATCATAATTATTTATATCATTTAATGAAATTACTATATTTTATACCCCCTTATTGGGTTGTAATACATTTTATTCTCTAGTATTACAAAATTTTTATCAGTAATCCTTTCAAACAC
The DNA here is from genome assembly GCA_963277665.1 of Viscum album. Classification (NCBI taxonomy): domain Eukaryota; kingdom Viridiplantae; phylum Streptophyta; class Magnoliopsida; order Santalales; family Viscaceae; genus Viscum; species Viscum album. Next base: position 1,357,071,043 of record OY728162.1, on the reverse strand, counting down.
ACCTTAAAAAGAACAAAATAGTCTGAAATTTTTCAAAATATATATTCAAATGAAAATTTATTCTATCATACAACAACCAACTTCAATGTAACATGGAGTTTTATATTTTAATATTCTAGAAACCAATCAAAAATATATATAAAGGAATTTTTGGAATTATATAATGATTTTTTAGTTCCCTAATATAGAATCATGGAACCAAAACATCAAAATAGAAAATAGAGTTTTATATCTAAACCCTAGAGTGTATCCATTAACCTGAACTTGGTACCCAATAGACATATCCACAAAGAAACCAACTATTTTTAACTATATATATGTTTCTGTTATAGCATATTGTGTTTTTAGAAATCCATTGAGTCTTTAATAAATATCACGAGATAACTTGTAATAAGAAACCCAATATGGGGTTTTCTATACCCAAGAAACTAATTTCCCACAATAATATCTCCATGTGGATAATGGTATGAATAAACACACTCATTCTTTAATCCTTACATGATCCCTATCAATTCCTATATTCCTTCCACACACATTATGTCATTACATAATCCTTTGAATAGTGATTATGAAAAAATTAATCAATTGTCATGATATGTTAATCAATTATTATCACATGTTGACAATAAGAAACATATTTTTGAATAACAAGCAGTCATGTATAATTTATTTTACTTATATAAAAATACACATAAAAATATCAATTATTTCAACATTAATCTACATGGTTTGACCGATAATATGCCTAATGGAATTATTTTACACTTAATTCCTATAAAAAATTTATTTTTGGGGATATATTTAGGTGATAATAGTTCCTCCATTACATTTATAGAGTGATATATGAAATTAAGATGTTTCATTTTTTATCTCTTACATTTTAGAGATTAAATATTGAATGAATTCCATTTAATTACATATTGATAATACTTATATTACTAATTCCATTATGACATTATTTATTACAAGTACTTATATCATGTTTGATAAAACCCAACTATTACAACCTTTTCATTTATTATTAATGTTATAATAGTAATTAGTAAACATTATAGTATCACACATTTATATAAATACATAGTTTATCCTACATTTATTGTATCATGGATTAAAAATTTCAGATTTGGGTATAATATCTATTTCTGTATAATTTATATATATTCTATCCTTTATACTTCAAAAAACAAGACTACACCTTATATTGGAATAATTTAACCCTCAATTTCAATTCTTTCAACGCTTGAAATTCTTTATTTATTGGTTTTATATTTCCAATGTGAAATAAGAATATGAGATAATACAAATAATTTTATATGGGGTTTATTTTTCCAGGACATTGTCCCATCATATTCTAATCATTTAAAAATTATCATCCATTTATAGGGATAAATTTTCAATTAATACATATTTTTGTGAAATATTAAAGATATATTTAAATATCACTCGTTATTGATATTTTCCATTAATCAAGAGAAATAAATTATAAATTTCATCTTTTAAAAATTTATTTAAATATATTGATTTTTTTTAATTCTAATTCATTTGACTGTTGAAATTATTTTTCTTTCATATATTTAATTACTCAATATAAGAAAAATTATCCTTCTATAGATACAAATTTGATTTTTTAATTTTTTAGTATTTAACAAAACCATTTAAATAAATATATTATCAAATTGTATAATTTAATCATGTACTCAAAATTTTTATACCCTATACTATATTATTTTATTTAAATGTATTCACCTATTGAGCCACAAAATTCAATTAATCGAGAATATCTATTAATTTTTATGTATATTAATATATTATATATGAAAAAGTCTTGATAGACAATGCATGTTGAATAATAATAAATGTATTTGTATGTTTTTATCAAGTAAACATTATTCTATGTAATTTTTAAGGAATTATTTCATATTTATAAATGTGTTATTCAAGATAAGTGTTAGGTTAGTGAAAAAACTATAAAACCCCCCAGTATATTGTTAAGTCTCATGAAGCAATGTGGGTAAGATAATATGAGTGTCCATACCATGTAAGTAAGATATATTGGATTATGGAATTGTTGGTATTCTTCTAAAATCTTGGAATAATTATTTGATGGTTTATTTTTGATTTTGGTATTTATTTATCCTCATCAATATAATTACAATCATTATTAGCATCATCATAATGTTGTAAAATTATTATATTATCTATCATTAAATTGATAATACTTTTAATATCTATTTTTAGTATAAGAATAAAATTACATCATTAATGAAAATTTATTAATAAATTTTTAATTTACCATCCTGATATGGTCAAGAATTTTCAAGGGACTGATATACATAGGACTTAGTTACCCTTCTTGAATATCATAACCTTTTCTCCATTGATAAATTCTTCAAATACCTCTTGACTATCTTCAAATTCTAGATCACACCAACTATTGGAAGCATAAATTTTCCACCAACTTTATACCATCTTTAAGTGTCTTTGAATGGATCTAACATTTTATTACATTTATTTATCTTACTCGGGTCCTAATATATTTCTTTCTCCAAATTCAACCCAATACATTGGAGTTCTACACTTCTTTCCATAGAGGGATTCATAGGGATCCATATGAATTCTTGAGTGAATGCTATTGTTGTAAGAAAACTCAACTAGAGGAAGTTGTTGATCCTTACCACGTTTGAAATATATAGAAAATGATCTCAATATATCCTCTTTGGTTTGAATGGTTCTCTTAGACTGACCATTTATATGAGGATGATACGGAGTGTTAAAATGAAACTTCGTATCAAGAGCTTGTGGAAGACTTCTCCATAGATTCGAAATAATCCACAGATCCAGAGTAGATACAATTGACTGTGATACTCCATAAAACCTTACCCATTCCTTAAATTATATTCTATAAATCTGGTCTATAGAAAAAAATTTATTTGATAGTGATGAAGTGTTTTGACTTTGTAATATGATCAACTACAACCCATATAACTTTATTCCCTTTAGGTGTTTTGGGGAGTTAGAAGAGAAAATACCTAATGATGTTTTCCCATTTCCATTATAATGTGGGTAATGGTTTTAAGACCCCCTTATACTTTTTTCTCTTAACCTTACCTTATATACATACCAATAAATGAGACACAAACTATACAATATCTCTATTCATGACATACCACCAGAAATACTCTGTCAGATATCTATACATCTTTGTACTTCCAAGATGAATCGAGAATGATGAATTATGAGCTTCCTCTAACAACTATTTACTTAAATATGGTATGGATACAAAAAATACGCAATTCATGAACCTTATAATTCCATCATGATCAAAGTTAAACTCAGGAATATTTCTCACCTTCTTTTGCAACACTGTATCATCCTTCTGCACCTCTTTTATCCTCACATGGATAGATGGTTGAAAACTTATTTGAGGAAGATAATATTTCTCCCTTTCCTTCAAGATTTCAAGATCCAACATTTAAAAATCCATAAATATTATATCTTTTGTTATCCTTATCATAGATAAGATAGTATGATCCTTTCGACTCAAAGCATAAACCACTTAGTTTAATTTATTAGGGTGGTAATGTATTGAGAAGTTGACATATTTAATCAAATACAGCTATCTTATCTAGTTCATATTTAACTCCTTCTATGTTAATATATACATTAAATATTTGTGATCATTATATATATCACACTTTTCTCTATAAAGATAATTCTTCTATATCTTTAATGAAAAAAGTACTGTACTGAACTCTGAATCATGATTTGGGTAATTTTGCTTACGAAAATTTTGCAATCTGGAACAAGTTGCCATAGCTGGTTCAGATTTTACATGGTGCAGGTACATGTGGGAGGGGAAGCAAGCAAGCAAGTTTTATATGTGTTTTGTCTGTATTGATGATAATGATACGGCTCATGGAGTTTCTGTATTCACGCTCCCTAAGCATCATTCTGACCAAAACCTGATGGTTATTGATGTCAATACCCAGATCACAAGGTCGGCCCCTATTCCCTTCAAATTCAACAATGGATGGCTTGTGACTCCAGGATGTAGGGAGATTGTCTTGGAGTCATGGAATTCTGAAGTCATTGGGAGTCCTCTTCAGCGACTTGTTATGAAACTCAAACATCTTAAGGGGATACTAAGAGAATGGAGTAAAAAATATTTTTCAAAAATTGATGAGGACATCAGGAAGGCAGAGGAGGAGCTGTCCAGGATTCAGATGTGTTAGGATCAATATCCTACCTTATCCAGAGAGGAAATAACAGCTCATAACAGGTTGGATGACCTCCTAGTGATAAAGGAAAGGCTGGTTAGAAATCAACTGAATGTGAAATGGTTAATGGATGGGGATAGAAACTCCAAGATTTTCAACAGATTAAATAAGGAAAAGAGGGCGCGTGTAGGTAATAGGGTGATCAGCATTAATGGGCACCTCTATAGTGAAGAAAATTAGATTTCCTTGGCCGTTGCTGAATACTTAAAAGGGATATATTCTGATAATGGTCAGTCCAACACCCACCACATGGTTGATAACATCAGCCCCTGTATTGATGATCACTCGAATAAGCTTCTTCTTGCTCCCCCATGCAAAGAGGAGGTTAGATCCGCCCTCCTATCTCTCAATCATGAGAGTGAACCAGGTTCTTATGGGTTCACAAATAAATTTTTTATGTTCTATTTGGACATCCTGTAGAATGAAATTGTGCAGGGAATCAAGGATTTCTTCTCACACTCATATATTCCACATGGATTGAATTCTTGTTTCATGGCTATTATCCCCAAGACAGAGAATGCTCTTGACATTAAGGACTTCAGACCGGTTGATCTAGGGAACACAATATCCAAACTTATTATCAAGGTTTTGGTGAACAGGATGAGTGGATTGGTTAATGGCATAATCACTGCGAATCAATATGGATTTTTCCCTGGGAGGAGCATCCAAAAATTATTTTTTATGGCTTCTAAGAGTGTCAATCTTATGAGAAGGAATAAAAAGGACGGAAATTTTTCCATCAAAATTGTTATATCCAAGGCTTTTGAAACCCTTAAGTGGAGGTTTCTCATTGATGTTCTTAGAAGGTATGGCTTCTCAAATGGCTTCGTGAATCTGATCCGTATCATTCTGGAGTCTTCCAGGTTATCTGTTCTTGTCAATGGTGCCCCGAGGGGCTTCTTTCCTTGCACTAGGGGGTGCGGCAAGGTGAACCACTCTCTGGTCTTCTTTTTTCCATGGCAGAGGACTACTTGAGTAGGTGTATTAATGATCTTTCCCAAATGGGACTTTATAAATGAATATGGGATGGTGTGAGTGAACATTCCCCATCTCATTTATTGTATGTTGATGACATCTTGCTTCTTGGTCAGGTTTCAAGGAAAGAAATCTCATCCATTAAATCCCTTTTCAGTCATTATGAGGAGGTGTCCAGACAAGCCATTAGTTGGGACAAATCTTCCATTGTTTTTGGAAATGGAATTCCAGTTGGAAGATGAAACAGAATTGTCATACTTCTTGGGTTGAGAAGGGGTGCCTTACCTTTCCAATACCTTGGGGTCCCATTGTTTAGGGGAAAAGTTAAAAGACAGTACTTGGAAGGAATATTTGCTGGAATTGTTCATCAGATGGCCAGCTGGAAAGGGAAGGCTATGTCCCTGGTGGGGAGGGTCTTCCTTTTGAACTCAGTAATCACATCTAAGTTTGTCTATTCCTTCTCCATCTATCGATGGCCAAGGGTACTTCTCAAGGAACTTCAGATCATGGTACAGAATTTCATATGGACGGGGTCACCACATGAGAGGAAGCTAGTTATAGTGGCATGGAAGGAGTGCATCAAGCCTGTGGAGCTAGGGGGCCTAGGACTCAAGGATCTCTGAACATTTAATGATGGATTTATTGGGAAGTTCACCTAGAAGTTGATCTCTCATGAAGATAATGTTGATTTTCTATGAAATAGAATCACAAGGAGGATCTTGAATGGATACAAATGGCACCTTTCCTCGTCGGTTTGGGCCACTATCAAGGAGGCATATGTTAGAATCATGCACGATACCTGATGGATGGTCTGCAGGGATTCCACAATGAATTGCTGGAGCACAAAGTGGCTCACACAACCTCTTTGTGACTTAAATGTTCCACCTGAGGCGGCCACTCTATTAATCTCTAGCTTCCTCTCACAAATACAAAATGCTTCTTTTAGTGTTCCCGTGCAGGTGGAGAATGAAATCAATGACTATGTCTTTATGGAACGGGATACTCTAATCTGGATGCATAGCAGAACTGGGCAATTCAATAGCAGGGATTACTATACGATCCTCTGTGGGGGCCAATACCCTACACCTTCTTGGCTGATGAAATTCAGAGTGTGATTTATTAGACACTCCAGATTTTCTCTAATCTGGAGGATTTGGAAAAATCACCTTCCCACAACTGATGCTCTCAATAGGGCTGGGTTTCAGATGGCCTCCATGTTCTCTATGTGTAAAAATGATGAGGATTTTGTTCAGCATATTTTTATGGGATGTTCTCATGAAAAATAGCTATGGGCATACCTTAGATCTATGTTTGGGGTGGCTATTAACACCTGCAGACCGGTTATCCATATGTTATTTGCTGCTTCTCATAGAAGTTTTAGCGACGAGATTTACAATCTATTTTGGCCGCAATTTCTGCTACTATTGCAGCACTTTGGGAAGCCCGGAATGAGGCTGTCTTCACTGGTGTGTGCCACACTGTTCAGCAGGGAATGATGGCCATTCATAGAGATGTGTATGCTGATTCTCTTGTGCAGTATGGTGCAATTTCTAATGCAGTTGAGGATCTTAAAATTCTGTGAGCACTTGGTGTCTCGGGGTGGCCACGCAAGCCTCAGATGCTAAATTATATCCAATGGATCCCACCCATCGGACCTTGCCTCAATTTAAATGTTGATGGGGCTGCGTTGGGCGCTCCAAGCCCTTCGAGTTATGGAGGAGTGTTCCGCACCTACCGTGGGTTTGTTAAAGGATGCTTCCACCGTACCCTTGGAATTGGTACCTATTTTGAAGCTGAAATTTGGGCAATGATCTATGCCATCAGGTACGCTGTTCACTTTAATTGGAATCATATATGGGTTGAATCTGATTCTCAGACCGTAGTCCATGCCTTGAGCACCAAGACGCACTAGGTCCCTTGGTGTGTACTACCGTAGTGGATGGGTTTCCTTAGTGATATTTCTCGGATGCGGGTGGAGGTCTCACATGTCTACTGAGAGGATAATCGAGTGGCGGATGCGTTGGCAAAGCGGGCGCTCACTGATACTAGAGAGATGTGGTCGTTCATGACCCCATATTATTGTGCCTCACTAGTGGAGGCAGATAGGTGTGGGTTGATGCACACTCGTTTATGTAATATTCCCTTGCACGCTTTCCTCTTTTAATTTTCTTTATTTAATGTCATTAGGACCGGATTTCACCGGCTCCTGGCTTTTCTGGTAAGAATAGGTTCACTGACAAATATTCTATTCAGTTCCATGAAATTTACCTCACATTAATCTGTCTAGAGGAAGTTGGATCCCTTATGAGTTAACATAGTTAGTGGATTAGATGTCCATGATAAATTCTCCAAAAACTATCAATAATATATAGGTAAACTAATAAATCTATGGATCCCAGTCATCATGGTTGGTTTGGGCCAATGGTCAATAGCCTTCGTCTTTGATGGATCTAATAATATACCCTCTCATGAGATTATATTACAAAACAATGAAACCTTTTTTTCCCAAAATTCACTATTTAATATTTTTCATACAGTTTCTCCATCCTTGGGGTCTTTAATATAATTATCAATTGATCTTCCCTTTGAATAAATGAGAATATCATCTATAAAGACTACCACAATCTAATCAATATATTGTATAAATACTCTATTCATTAAATCCATGAAGATTGTGGGAGTATTAATAAGACCAAATGGAAGCACTATATACTCATAGTGTCTATACCTTGTACAGAACTATTTCTTAGGTATATCATCCTTATTAAACCTTAATCTATGATATCCATAAGGAATGTTAATCTTGGTAAATTATTAACCTCATTAAACTTTATCAAACATTTCATCAATAAATGGTAGAGGATAATTTTTCATGATTTTGACCTTGTTAAACTCCCTATAATCAATTTAGATTTACATTGATCCATATTTATTTTTAACAAATAGAACAGGTGCACCCCAAAGTGACACACTTGGATGAATGAATTCATTTTAAAAGTTATCATGGAGTTAATTATTTAATTACTATAACTCAACTAGGGCCATTATATATGGAGTCTTTTAAATAGGTGTGAAACTATGTATTAAATCTATTAAGAAATCAACATCATGTTTCAGTGGAATACTAGGAAAATATTCTTGAAAAAATATATAAAACTCTCATAAAATATTCATATCATTGATGCCGAGTTTCTCCAAAGCCATATGAGATAAAAATACCTATTTAATAGGAATCAAAACCCATAAAATATATTTGATTTCCATCGAATTTTCTTATTTATCATCACACAAATAGACGATCATATGTTATTATGAAATATAAAATGTGACTTCCCTTCCTTGGAAATTGATATGGGATTAATGTAGTGAAATATAGTCCATGTCTAATATAACATAAAATTCAACCAGATAGAGAGAATAACAAAAATTTTATAAATAATATTCCCAGAAAATTCAACTAGATAATAATCATAGAATTTTGATGTGATCATTGTATCATTATGGGTTTTCACTACTGATTAAACATAAAATTATTGGGGTAGAATTTTGATACCCTCTAGAAATTATTTAGATATAAAAGAGTGGGTCGTTCCAGAGTAAAATAAAACATTAATAGTTCTAGAGTAGATGGTAAGTGTACCTTTCACCATGTTGTTATCAAACCCCTCATCTGAAATACTGATCACATGAGATTTACTTTTATCGCTTGAATTAAGAAGCTGTTTGCATCAATCATCATCATCAAAATTTAGATTTTGAAACTAGTTAGAATGATTCCCATACTTCTTTCATTTGAAACACTAGATTATGGGTGGTTAATTCTATGGAGTTTCCTCTTAATTTTCATCATTAACCAACTTCTTCCCATCACATCAGTAATTAATTTCCCAATGACCTTCCTTCTAACACTGAAAAGAATTACCAGTCCCCTTAAGACAATTTTACCCATGTTTCCTTCCATACATTGAGCATGAAGGAAAGATCATATTCTTTTCTATATTATTTTTAGAGATTATTTTTAAGCCCATATTTATTTTCTTATCAAAACCAAGTGATTTATGGGTATTCCCAATCTCCACTTCTAGATTGATGGTAGAATGAATGATTGTTTTGTAGCTGCTGAAGTCCCTTATAACAAAATCACTTTGGAGACTTAGTTTTATGACATTTAAGAACTGATCAACAATACTTTAAGGTTGGATGAAAATACTAAAATCATACCTCATAGGTATTATAAAAGTCTCCTCATAGTTTCCAACATATTCATCATCCTTCTGATTTAAATCAAGTAATTCTTTTTTTATTTTTTTGTGAAGAATAAGAGTAAAGTACTTATTGAAAAATAATTTATTAATATCATCCAATATTGTGGATTATATTTCATCTTGTGGAATCTTATTATTGATAAGAGTCCAACATTTATCCTCATTACCTTTCAAACGATTGAAAACCAAAATTAATGTTTCTTGATCCAAACACTGGAGAACGAAAAATATTTTTTAATGGTATTAATCCATTTCATGGAAAATAGTGGATCAATAGAACCACTAAAAGATGGTTGAATTTTCATCATGAAGAACTTAATATAACTATGTTCCCTCTTTTCCTTTATGGAAGCTCAACATGATTCATGTCTTAATAAATTTGTGTGAGCATAACAACAAGTTTTTTCATTTTAACTCCCATAACATTTGGTTACTTAGAAGAAAAATCATTGAATTTTCCATCACACCAAGAATTAACATAGTTCCTTCAGGTTCTATTCCTTGAATAAAACTAAAATTCAGAGTGTAATAAAGAATAATCATAGAGGGGAACCACATATTTATGAAAAAACACTTATAGGATGTCTAAAAATGGAACCTTACTTTCAATATATGGAACATTAGGCTTAACCTAAGTCTTTCAAGGACTTTTTTCAAATCCTTAATGATGGTTCATAATTATAGTGTAAATTAACTAAATAATATCCCTTATGAGTGTCAAAAAGGGGCAAATTAAGGCCTATTGTTGTATACCAATTAATGCTCAAGTCAACCCAAACATGACATTTTTTGTGTTATTACCCCTTGGAAAATTTGTTCCAGAACCACTTCCACTGGTTATATCCAGAAATGGATTTATTTCTAGGGAAAAAAATCCTTTACCATAACACAGGATGTTCTCCAAAATTTAAAATTATCCTAATGGTTCTCACTAATGTGTTCTAATCCTAGTTTCAAAAGGATTAAATAAAACTTTCTTTGATACCAACTGCAGTGACCCAAACTTATCATGCATAAATATTAAATCTCAGCAGTTGAATATTCATTATATAATATAATGATCCATACTGGAATCAATTATGTCCAGTTCCTTTAGAAACATGGGAACATAAGAAACTGGTCTATAAGTGAGATATTTCATATCCCACTAAGTTATTCATAACTAGAACCCTTCTTAGACATATCATAAATATTACCTTTCATCATAACCTTGGGAAAGGAAACATATTAATGGGTGATCTCAGATGCTAATGTTGGGTAAAAAAAGGGAAATATCAACATTTCACAAGAATAACGGTATGAGAACTTGATAATAACATTTGAAAAACCGTAACATACATATCATAGATTAAAAACTTGAGTAATAGAATAAATCTTTGCGGTTCATAAGACATGAATCATAATGGAATCAGAGAACATGATCAATGAGAACATAACATTATTATAAGATATATATTTTTTTCATACACATAAATATGGAAAATCATTTCCTTAATAGTCATGATTCATTTCCAAAACTATCCTAGTGGAATGGGTTCCCTCCCAAAACCATCATAGTAGTCAAGTTTCTCTAAAAAAGACTATCATAGTGGACAAAGTCCCTTACTGAACTAGGTTCACTTCCCTTATAGTCTTATTTTTCTCATGAGATATCAATCTTTTCCAAATACATTAGAGGTTGATATAGGTCCCACCCATTACATAATTAAAATCATACATACGTGTGCTACAATATTATAAAACATTAATCATACCATAACCCATGAAAATAAATGGGTTGCATAAAAATTTTATCATATCATAACCTGTATAAAATAAATAGGTTTTATAATTATTCCAACATTTAATCAGACTATATCCCATGTAAAATAAATCGATTTTCATAAGCATTTTCTCATTTCACAACCCACAAAAGAGAAATGGATTTTATAAAAATAAATATAAAAAATTAAAATAAAGAATAAGAATGATATACTTGGATCATATCCCTAGTAAATCATAAGTAACATCAAAGGATTTCATCTTAAATTTAAAATTATTTTGAAAGATCACTTGGAAAATTTCTTGAGTAAAATAGTCTTTATACAATGAAAATTACTTTTCAAAAATAAAAATTCATAAAACATTTTCAAAATACTTTTCTTTGAAAATAACTTTGGAAACACATAAAGGAATCTTTATATAATTTATCAGCCATGATAGTGGATAATTCCATTCATTTCATACATGATTAAAAATAAATATTCCTTTCACATTTTTCATAGAAGTAAAAATCACCTCATTCAGTATAAAAAATGAAAATTCCTTTTAATTTTTTTGGTGAAAAGTAAAAAAAGTGTAAAAATGAATTTGAAAAATAATCTTCTATTTGTAAGTTTCTTTAATTTTTTTTTAAAATTAACATAGATAAGGAATAAAAACATTTTTTGACCAATGGGAGTAATAAAGTCATTTTTTCTTAGAAACTTATTTTAACTATTGAGTATATAAAGAGAGTAAAATGAAAGAAACACATGTATTTTCATGAAATAACTATAGGAGAATTGAATTCATTAGTTTCTTGAGATATAGGTTATAATATTTCATAATTGGAAACTAAATCATAAATAATTCTGATAAACAATGTTATTGTAACATAATACTTTTACCAAACTTGTATCTTTTGAATCATAAGCGCTATGAAAGAATAAAATTAAATGAAACTTAAAATATCATTAGAATAAATATATTCATGATATTACATTTCAAATGGGCAGTATATACATTTTATAAATGGATATAGGTGCACAACCTAATGTATATACCAAAGAAGACAGATTGAGACAAAAGTCATTATCCTTAAGTCTTGACTTCATTCAAACATGTTTAAACCTCCCATATAATAAATCGAGTTTTATTATAAATATATTTAATAACTATACTCATATGTATCTCACCATATATTCTTTACTTAAGATATTTTATTATCTATTTATTAACAATTCCTTCTTAAAATAACATTTCGGGTAATAACTGCTTTGTTTTTCATGTATGTTTTGGTTTAGTATCTTTAGTACTTTAATTTAGATCTTGTTTCCATCATATCAAGAAATTTAATCATTATATAAATATCATATATTCTCGTTATATATATATATATATATATATATATTGAGTAATAAATTAATGTTAGATATAAAAATTAATTACACCATTCGTAGAGATGGTAGGTCACATGTACGCATGAACCCAATTTCCATTTTCTCAATGGATGAAAAGAAAAGAAAGAAAATAATATATTATATTTAAATAATAAATGTTAATTCATATATATTATATATATTCATTAAATTTACCATAATTACCTTCCATGTAGTTCATATGTGAAAAACAAATCACATCGTTTCGTTAGGCGGTAGTTCACCGCACACACGAGCGACGTTATTGTATTCCAAAAAAATAGAAAGTAAGAAGGTATACATGATATTAAAATTATATAAGTATGATAATATCATAAATATCATATATAAAAATTAAATTCATAATTATATACAGTTGTGGGAGATGGTTATGGAAAATGAATAACTTTTGTTCGTAGGGCGGTTGTCTATCGTACACATGATCAACAATTTCGTTTCCCATTTGATAGAAGAGGATATAGTTGTAGGTCATTACATTAACATAATATAATATCAGTATATTTTAGATAAATATGTTATTATATTATCAAATCTTAATAATATATTATGGATGTTGAATAAGAAATAATATAAAAACACATGTTTAAGAATTTTACATCTTCTTCAAATAACCTCTTTAGTTTTATAGCTAGAGCCTTATTTGGAGAATTTAATAATAAAATTAAGGCTTCTAGGATGTGGGTAGATAATTAAGGAATATATTTCGTAATTTAATATCAAAACCAAAGTGTTTTTTAAGTGTGAAGAGGGGAAGATATTAGTTAACCTTTATAAGTGGGGGAGATGATAAACATGGAGTTTTTGAAAAGAATAAAGTGTACGCATGTTTTTTATATTTCAAAAGGACCAATAATAGGTAATTATTAAAAACTATAGGTGATAATGTCTAACAATGTCCATAAAATTGGTTTTGGATAAGTTTATAGGTCATTTATCACTTATACATTTAGTTTAAGTCCCCGGTAAACCTGTTTTAACATTAACTGTGATAATTATTTTTTAAATTTTTTACTATTAATTTTTAAAAAAATTAATTTGACCTTATTAAATAGTTATAATATTCATATTAATATTATTGAATTCATTTTTATAAATTACATTCACATAGTTGGATGAATTTAATTTAAAATTAAACCCACAAAAATGATGGAAAATTGATTTTCCAAAGTGAAAATTTTCACAAGTTTAAAAAGTTTTTATATAAACATTCAATTGGAAATTGAATCCAATGAATTAATTGGATTAATTATAATATAATTGATCATATTTTTATTTTTAAATAATTTTAAAATAAAATTGAATCTTATAAAATATTCAAATGAAAACATAATTTTTAATAAAAACTAGTATTTTCACTATTCGTTAAAAAATCAATCTTTTCAAAAATTTATCAAAATTTCACTCAAAGATAATTTTGAAATAAATATTTTAAAAATTAATATTATTTTTCCAATTTTTTTATATAAATGGAAAAAATTACATTTTTTATTTCTTTAGAAAATTAAATAAAAACATTTTTTTTTTGAAAAGAGTATTTTCGAAACATATAGAGACGTTACTAAAAATTAAGTAATTTATTATCAATAAGTATTCTTTATATAAAACCATTATACTTAATATTTTAAATTTTTTATTCATATTCATACCATCAAGTTTAATGCCTAGGTTATAATGGTCTAATTTAAATAATAGTATTAATAACATATCATGGTTGGTTAAAAACTCAGTGTTGCGTGCAACACAAGATATCGAAGAAATCAAAATTAGTCAAAAAATATTTCAAAAAACTATCAAGGTGTTACATTACCACCACTATGTTTTGAATATTATAGGCATAACTATTAGAATCATAGTGAGTTTTTTTGAAGCTATAGGAACTAGATTTAGAATAACATGTGTTGCTAACAAGGGTTTTATTGTGAAAAAATGAGACAATATTAGAAGAAACATCATGAATGGATTAATTTTTTGATGGGTTCACTATATAAAATACTTATAAAAGATATATTATTATTTATATAAAACATACCCTATTGATAATTGATTTATTAACACCATAATTAATTATTGTTTTCTATTTATTAGAAAATGGTACTTTCTAGAAGAAATATAAATAATACCAATACTCATGGAAAATGTAGACATTTCATCATGACCCAACTAGAGAAGTTATAGTCAATATCATATAATAGATTAAATGTTTTCTGGAATTCTAATAGAAACCACATGAGAAAATTAGATAATTAAGGATTACTAGTTCATGTATAACAAGTATGAATATATATGTGTACCATATCCGAAATAAATAAATTGTGTTATATTTTAATATTATAATAATTATTTTTTTAATAAATTTTTTATGACATTACCTGTTGGGATATTATTTTTTGAACATTTATAGATTAATTAATAGGTTTCTACATGATATATCCATTATCTCATAATCTTTTATAGTTTTCAGTATAATAATTTATTTTTGAATGAAAATAAGTTATAATTATTTATTTTATATTCAAATGAATATGAACCATTATAGAAGGTAGATATGATAAATTGAATATATCCCATGTAACATATGCAAATTAATTAATTAAATCCATTATTTGAAATGTTACTTTGAGTGATTTCATTACATTTTAAAAAATTCTAATCAATTATAGAAAACTATATGATATATCTAACTATACAACTAGAATAAATTTTTATATCTATTAAGGGATGTTTTATATCATATTATAAATTCTATAAATTTTCATCACACCTATTTTTGAATATAATATAAATTAATTTATCTATTTTTAAAGGCTTAATGTTCTATCATTAAATATATATTGTAGTATTTGAGTATGGTTATCTTTAAGAAGCCTATATCTATAAAATTTTATTATTTTAAATATATTGGTTGTTTTTTAAATATATTGAAAAAATAATTATTGGGGAAGATTTAAAACACTTTGATAAAATTTTCAAATTTTTATCTAAATATATTCTTTTCTGACATTAATGAAAATAAAATTATACCACTCTTATTTGGATATATGTAGTTAAAATATTTGAAAATATTACACAACATTGTGTAGCATACCAGAACTGGTCTGATAAGAAACTATCTAAAATGTAATGTGGGAACTCAGTGATAATTATTTTTTAGGGTATGATGAAATAAATATATCTACCTATTTAAGAAAAAATAAAAAAAATATTATGATATAATTTTCTGGGGGGATGAAATCCAACAACCTAATTTTTATAATATAAATTATATTTTTTCTTTAATTTACATGTTATTCATGAAAAATTTGATTTTAAAAAAATTACATCTTTTGTGTACAAAAATGTCAATGATAATTAAATAATTATGAAAATATATACATGATTTAATTATTATAAAAAATAAACATGTAAATAAATGGTATATACTCATCATATTTATTTGGAATAAAATTAATAAAATAAAAAAATAAAAAAAATTATAATGAGATGGAAATTACCAATGATATAGTCATTAATAATCATGATTTATATAATAATTTTGATTGATAGAATGAAATATATTAATCCTAAATAATCATTACTTCACATGCACCACATTATAAAATAAGTATAATTTTAATACTTATTAGAAGAATATTATAAATAAATGGAAAGTATTATACATAATTTCAATGAATTTGAAGTAATAAAAAATATAAATAAATATCATAACTATATGATATATTTCTCCAAATATATATATACACATATAAACATAAAAACTATAAGAAACATTATATATTGAAAAAAAAAAATTCAATGAATTAGAATTTTTGGAGAAAAATAAATGTTTGAGAAGTATAATTTTATGAAAAAATGTGATGGAATTATATGAATAAGAGGAAAAAAGTTTTTTCAATTACAATTATGTAATTATTGATATCATAACAATATATTACTGTTAGATATCTACTATTTGAACACTAATAATTACAATCATGTGTATGCTAAAAATATAATTTAGAAAAATTACAAAACTACAACTATTTCATGGGTATTTTTATCATAGAAATGATATTATAATATTTAGTCCGACAAGATATTTTGTGTCACCATTTGAGTGGTGTGAATCTTGGTGTCATAATAATATAAGGTTTTAAAATTTAATCCTCATATTTTAAATAGATCAATACATAAGTATTAGCAATGTAACTGTTATATCTCTTCATTATGCTATGATTTCAATGTGAATTTATTATAATGTTTATATATCAGAAAAAATAACATTAAAATGGAGAAAACATTATGTTAAATCATTCACCACAATGGTAAGAGTAATGTGGGATAATAATAATGATTTCATAATAGCAATAGAATACATCATTAATACATTAGAATTCCTAGATTAAACTCATCTTCCAGGTTATCTATGTCATATATTTATGTTTATGCTCCATACATCATGAAGGGTATATCCCAATATATGTCGCTCAAATATAAAATTAGAGATCTTAGAGTATCTCAAATAGAAATAAATATAGAGGCAAAATTTGATAACATATCATCGTTATATTGTTTCCTACTACTTATCTTTTTAGTAATATCCATCACTATGACCCATTATTAATTTTCATTCACTAATGTGTGGGTTTTTAAGATATACTATATAGTTCCTCTCATTTATTCTTTACAAACTTAATATGTTAGGTATATAAATATATACTCTCAATTTACCTCTATCCTACTCCTACTTATAGATGGAATCAATTTAAAACTAAGTAGAATGATTTGATATCTATGACCTATTAGATAAAAATTATTTATTTATATTCATTATAAATAAGAATTTAATATTTATAAAATTTCCACTAAAACCTATAATATTTATAAAGCACTAGACTACCACATTTCTTATTGAACTATACTTTTTATAAGTTCCATACAAGTGTATCTACTAACCTTCATATTACATATATAATGAATATATATGGATTAATCTCTATCTATATTTGTTTACAGAAGCTATATAATTTTACTATAAATGTTATATTCTTCACCAACTTCTTCTAAAAACCTGCTCCTTATAATTTTTCCATAAATTTTATATATGTAACATGTATTTTTTGGTCTCAAATTTTTATTTTATAGGAAATAGGATCATATGAATGTTTTTTTGTGAATATGAAATGAATGTGCTTTACATTCTTAATATACCCCAATGAAAGCTCAAAATATATCTCTTGATAATTTAATTCTTAGGTCTATGTGTAGTAAATCAATTATTTATCATGTGAAGTGAATTAAATGCTAAAAATATAATTTTCTACAACATGGTTTTAATTATGTGTTGTATTGGAGAATGGGAAATGGTTTTTTGTTCTTTTATAACATGGTTATAGTTATAAAAATACCATAACCACTAATATCACATGTTTCTATCCACATGATAGACTACGTGAATGATATAAAAACTATCATCATTTACTAACTTATTTTGTTAAATTATGATAAGTTCGTCCCTTAATGATTCTATATAACAATTACTTATATAGAGTAAATTAAAAATATATTACATACCTCTCTTTAGAATATAGAAAATTAATTTTCCATACTAAAAACTTTTATAGGGATATCTTCTGGAGTATAAAATATTATATCTTATTATTTCCTATGGTATAATCATCATCATGTTTTATATTAATGTACCATACATAGTGGAACCATTGGAAATGACATGAGTAAATTTCTATCAATATTTTTTAATTATGAAATATTTTTCTCTATCATCTTCTGCAATTCTCCTTTTCTAACAATGCCATAAAATTTCATGAGTTGTAACACCCCAAAGAACATGTTTCAATATTATAAAAACTAAAATTACTGACTATAATATAGTTTATCCATTGTTCATCCTACCCATAATTCACCACAAAATCATTTATATATCCGCTATCATGATTCTACATTATCTAATATGATCATTACAATTCGAATACATTCCAATATACATATCAGAAAATATATAGAGTGGTCAAAGTTTACATCAATCCATAAAATTATGTTATCATTTAGTAATTCATATGAACACATAATCAAATAAAATATAAGTAATTTCCATTGAAACATTATCTTTCACTAGAAAATATCACTATATTAATTCCCATGTTCTTTTAAAACCATATACAAATACACATATAATATTCACCTGATTTATGTGAATTTTCCACATATTATCTGTAATCTATCAAAACAATAAATATGGAAATATTAGTTTATATTCAATTATTAAATCATAATAAAATTATAAATCATGTTATATGGTGCACCAACTGTTACGTGTTCCAAAAAAACAGCCAGTTAACTCTTTATTTAGTGATTTAATAAATCACATATTTAAAATGACACTAAAATCCATTGGTGCAACACCATAGCCCATTAAATTTAGTTTTAAAACAAAAAATTACCTTCTCCACCAATAAAATAAATAATAAAAATAAACAATAAAAACTTTTTTATAGAAAAATAAATGATAAGAATAAATAATTATAAATGAAATAACCCTCCCCGTAATCATTATCAAAATTATTAAATAGAAATATTGAAAAACTCTTTAAAATCTTTTCATGAACCACTAAACAAAAAGATATGGTTGAATACATGTGATTTTTTTTTCATAATTTAGGGTCACTTCCTCAATATTTTCATGGTAGACATCATTCAACTACATGGTATATTGATCATTTCTTTTTGTTGTAATCTTGTAGAAAACCATCAAAATATAATATTTTTATTATTAAATAAGCTAAATGGTTATAAAATCATAATTACATAGTCAACCATGTATTACAAAATTCACAGTTTCTATCACCATCCCAAGACATTAATGAAGAATCATATTGAAAATAGAGACAATATTTTTAATTTTTTACATTGAATTTTTTTACATTCACTGTTAAATCTTACATACTTGAATCATTATAAAATTATATTTAAAAAAATATTAAAGAAAAATCATCCAAATTTATATATATTAATCAATATAAAATTTCCCTTTCTCAAATAAACTTTATAATTCATAGTCTCCCACTCACTTTTAGAATAAAACAACACATAGGGTTGAATCAAAGGATATTTTGACAGTACTATGTTATGTTTGTGTCTTTATAAAAACTTGGTATTACCTTTGAAAATCATCATATGATATTATTAAATTCATAAAGTTTCATGCTACTCTAGAATAATCTATCAATTTATGTCACTTATTCATAATGTAAATCCACATTTATAGTTGAAATTCACTAAAAAATACAGTGCCATGGAGTTATTTTTTTCTATCATAATTGATTATGTATATCTCTAATTAAAACCATTATTTTACTGCTCCACTTTATTTGAATTGACACACTACTACACGTCATTTTCAATTTAAAAAAGTATTTAAAAAAGTTTATTCAAGGTTCTCATTCACTACTTTAAAATGTGAGAATTCCATATTTGTGTTGTGCCCCTTTTATCTCATTATTTTAATATTCATAGATACCATTTAGTATATATTTCTAAACATTAAAAACAACCCATAATGATTCACACATATTTTTGTTCCTTAAGAAATTTTACTTTTATCTCTATTATTTTTAGAGTAAATTAAATGATTATAAATACTTTTTTGAGCATTCCGTCACATTATATGATAATTTTAATATTCTAGAAATCACCAACAAATTCATATTGATTTTGTTTTTCCATTTTCATGTTTTTTTGATTGATTTCATGTGATTATATAAACGAGGAGAGATTTTGTTCTTGTGAATATTTTATTTTAATTTATTACATATGATTATATATTTGTTTTTTTAACCCTTTATTATTTTATTTGATTACATGTGATTCACTTTAAATCCCGAACATGTTTCTTATTTTTAGTCTCAAATACTATTTTTCTGTATAAACCACTTTATATTTTCCTAAGTATTATGATGATATCTAAATCTATAGTATTTTTATTTGTTTGTTTCTAATCAAATTGGATAGATAATATATTTATCTACACTTCATTATTTTATAAGGATGTTTGAAAATGATTTTATAGTACTCTAAAAATTCAATCAAGTTGTTACTAGAGTTTTAGAAACTCTATTATGAACAATTTTAAAAAATTTAAATTATTTAATTTACTTTAAGTTTTTAAGATATAGGATTCTCATGAAACATAATTTTATAGAAATATAACATGTTTATATTTATTTAATTAGTTTACATTGAAGTCTTTAAAGGTTGTTTTAATGACCATTTAATTATCTGGAGTTCTAGAATTTTGTTTCATAGCTGCAGTTTTCCTAAATGTTTTTTCTAGTTTTTTTATAATTCTATGAGTAGTAGAAGTCAGATTTATTTGATTCATAATTAATTGGAAATATAATAAGTTTTTATACAAGTAATTATTCTTGACCAAAGGATTAATCGTCTTTTATGATCCTTTAAAAATTCATTTAGGTTTGAAAAAGTTTGTTGTCTAGTTTTTTTGCAAAGTATTGTTCGACAACCCTACTTTTGCAAAGTATGGTTTTGAAACCTTACTTTCGAAAAGTATTATTCAAAAACTATATTTTTTTAAAGTATGGTTTGAAACCCATATTTTTTAAAGTATGGTTTAATAATCCTACTTTCTCAAAGTATGGTTCAACAACCCTACTTTTTCAAAGTATGGTTGTATAACCCTAATTTCACAAAGTATTGTTTGATATACCTACTTTTGAAACATATGTTTTAGCAACCCTACTTTCACAAATTATGGTGTGACAACCTCACCTTCAAAAAGTATGGGTTGAAAACCCTACATTTAAAAAGTATGGTTAGACAAACCTACTTTCACAAAGTATGGTTTGGAAACCCTACTTTCATAAAGTTTGGTTCATAAACCCTACTTTCTAAAATTTTGTTTTGGTAACCCTACTCTCACAAAGTATGGTTCTGCAACCCTACTTTCACAAAGTATGTTTCTACAACCCTACTTTCACAAAGTATGGTACTGCAACCCTAAATTCACAAAGTATGGTTTAGAAATCCTACTTTCCCAATGTATGGTTTGGAAAACCTACTTTCACAAAGTATGGATCATCAACCCTACTTTCTTAATGTACGGTTCACCTTTGTTAATTTTATGAACCCCACATTAATTTGATGAACCCTACCTTACCTTGAAGAACCATACATGAATTTGATGAACCCTAAGTTACTTTGATGAACCCTACATTACTTTGATGATACCTAAATTAATTTTTTGTACCTTGATTTCATGTAACCAACTTTTTGTAACCTACTTTTCTATTGTTTCTTTGTTATTTCAGGCTGAACATTGATCTGCTTCATATATATATAGATTATTTTCAAATGTTTTTCTACTGGATAAATTCTCATTAAATCTATCGATTATGATCAAAGATATTTTGATGTTTTTGGTATATTTTTTAAAGATAAAAATGAATTAAAATTTTAATGTATTTTTCCAATAAATTCATAGGACAAAAGATTATTTAAATTCAAATATTTGAATTTTCTTTCAGATTGTGCTCCTAGTTTTCAAGAACTGTATTGCCTAAGTTTAAATGGATTTAAACTTGAGTTTTAAAATCATTCATTGCTATTATTTTTCTAAAGATGTTATTGAAAGAATTATTCAAATTATTTCAAATTATTTTTAAGATTTATTTTACAGGAATTAAGAGGAAACAATATTGTGATTTTTGTGGAGATATTTATGAAGAATCTTGGCTTAATTTATTTTGAATATCTGAAGGAAGAGGAGCTGCTGCAACTACTGAATGTTTATTCTCTCTGTCTCTATCTCACTATATATATATGGTAGTAAGAGACACATGGATGTACATATTTTACACTCTATTTTTCCAAGAGAAAGTGATGTGAACTTTGAACCGACTTTACATTTGCAATGTCTTATGACCCTCTATTTTTCATCACCAGCACGATCTCTCAAGGGACAAATTACTTATTCTTCGACTACAGTTTCTTGACGAGATAAGGTGATCTAATCCTCAAAATATAGTATTAGTGCTTTCGTTGTTTATCTTAACTTGTATGGTTTCTGAGTCTATAACACTATTTCTCATTTCTTACATGCACTATATTTTTCTGTTTATATTTTTACACACAAAAGAATTATTTGTTATTATTTTTCCTAAGATTATGACTCTCGGATTCTAAAGTCAGGATATAATTTGTGTGACTCCTTTTATATAAATTTAGGACTATTCTAGTTGTGACTCATAGTGTTTAAATTCACGTTGTAAGGGTTGTAACTCCCTATACAAAAAGTCAGTGTCATGGTTATCCCTCTAGTAGAAAAGGATTTTGTAATTGGTTTATGATTTCCCCTCAAAAGGTTTTTTAGTAAACATTTATCTCTCTCTGATTAGAGAGGTATAAGATTAGAGTAGACTCACTTTGGACCGAACTACTATAAAAAAACATCCTTATGTTATTTACTTTTTCCATTGATAATTAACCTCAATAATTAACTTTGATAATTAATTTAATTAATCAATTTATTTGTCTAATTTTTTTAATCCAGTCTATTCACCCCCCTCTATACCATATTCCAATACACTATCCAACCCAAAAATTGGTATTAAAGGGTTATCCTTTTTAGAAATGATTATCTCTATTGTTATCTTCCTGATACCTAACAATTGGTATCAGAATATAACCTTATTAAGAAGGGTTTAGCTATATCATTCTCTTTTCTCTATACCAAACATTCGTATCATAGGTTTTTCATTCTAGAATTTAGCAAAACCTTTTTGAGAGTCTAATTTTATATTTAATTGTGCTAAACTATTCATAGACCTCACATTATAAGGAAAAGATCTCATAAGATAGAAGGATTAAACCTAAATGATTCTTGGATTCCTCAAAATCCACCTCACTTTGATGGAAATGATTATGTCTACTAGAGATCCTGAATGGAGACTTAACTCAAATTGTTGAGAATTGAGAACTTGTCTATAATTTCAAAATAGTACACACTGCCTAAATATGACCCATATAATCTTACCATAATTGATTCTACTAGATATGTTTTTAATTATAAAGTTATTAATATTTTATATTGTGCTATTAACAGAAGTGTTTTTAGTCATATTTCTTCTTGTAAGATAGCTCATGAAATTTGGAATATTCTAAAAGTCACTCACCTTATCTTTGAAAAATTGATATGAACCAAGCTTGTAATTATTCATACTAAATACCAAGTCTTCAACATAGATGAAAATGAAATAGTAAACCAAATGTTACATATATTCACAATAATTCTGAATAGAATTAATTCACTTGGAGAAGAATTGGAAAAACCAACACTAATTGAACGAGTCCTATGAGCATTTCCAAATAAATGACATTCCAAAAAGATTTCCACTAATAAAAGAAAGAATTTCAAAGAGTACACACTTTATGAATTGATTGGATCACTACTCCAACATGAAATTGAACTAAAGATCATAGTTATCGAGGAGATGAAAAAAAGAAAATGTGTAGATTTTATATCAATAAATGTTCTTTATACCAATTCTTGTGATTATGATCTATAGGATAGTTAAAAGGAAGACATGGCTCATATAGTTACCGGTGTCTATAAAATAATGAAAAATAAAGGACTCAAAAACCAATTTAGAAGAAACCCTCAAAAATAAAAATATAAGGGAGATAAGAAAGGTAATATGAATTAAAATTCCTCATAGGTTAACTATTATGAGTGTAGGAAGAAAGGTTATATCAAGACTGATTTTCCAAAACATAAGAATAAATAAAAATACAAAAAGAATGGGAAAAAAATGCTGACCACTAGCTGGAGTTGTATAGAGGAATTTGATTCCAGTGATAAATCAGAAAATGAAAAAGAAACTTCTAACAGGTGCTTCATGTAATCATTAGATAAGGTTAGTAATTCTTGATTTTATTCTAAATGTTCTAATTCTTATAACTACATTGTTTTTGAATTAAATAAATAAATTTAAAGATTAGGGAAATATATTTTCGAAGCTTCTGATTTATTTAATAATCTTAAATAAAACAATGATAAAATTCTTTCTAAAAATGGAATAATTTTATAGTAGAAAGAAAAAATAAGTAAAAATGCTTCTACTTCTCCTTCAAAAGTTTATGATAATTTAAAAACTACTCAAGATTTTAATGAAAATTTGAAAAATAAAGTTTAATATCTTAAATAAAGTTTATCAAATTTTATTCAAGTTCATGAAAAATATCAAGAGATTATGTATTTGACTAAAAATAATAAAAATAAAGATAGTTTTTTTTATGATAGAAGATTACCTCAAATGTTTAAAACCCATTTTTTTAAATGTAAAAATGGTTGTACTTCAACTATTTCTTATTTTAAATGTGGCATAAAATGTAACCATGAAAACAATTGTTCACTTAAATTTAAACAATCTTTTGGATTTTTAAAAACTAATATTTATAAATCTTTATTATCTAGGGTACCTTACAACACTTGTTTAAATTTTGTATGGGTACTTAAAATTTTCATTATTAATCCTATTTGACCAAAAGTAGTTTGGGTACCAAAATTTTTAAGTAATTTATTTTTTTAGAAAAAACTCCTTGGATATCTTAAGAACAACATATGGTACATGGGTAGTGAATTCTCTAGCCATATGAATAGAGACCCTCAAAATTTACTTCTTAAAACACATGTGATGGATGCACTATTACTTTTGGTGACAATTACAATGGTAAAGTAAAAGGTTTTGGTAAATTTGGTATTTCGAATTCTACTTTTGTTTCTAAAGTTTTATATATTGAAGGATTAAAAAATAATTTAATTAGTATATCAAAATTATGTGATGATGGGGTGGAAGTTAAAATTCAAAATGATAAATGTGTTGTTTTTAAATATGATTCTTTTTTATTTTATGATAATAGAAAATAAAATATTTATACTATTGATATTTCTAATCTAAATATTCAACATGTTACGTAATTGAATTATGTATAAAATGACAACATCCTTTAGCATCGATGTTAAGGTTATGTTAAATTCAGAATGTTACAGAATCTCTTAGAACATGAGAATGTGTTACAACTGCCTTCCTTAAAGAAAGAACATCTTCATGTATGTGATGCTTTCATGAAGGGGAAACAACACAAAATTTCATTTCGACCTATCAATCAGATAAGTACTAATAGGCCTTTACAGTTAGTACATCTTGATTTATTTGGTCCCACTAAAATTTCCAGCCTTGGTGGAAATAAATATACGTTATTGATTGTTAAAGATTATAGTAGATTTACATGAGTATAATTTCTTGCTCATAAAAATGATACATTTTCTAGATTTACTTCTTCTTGTAATTTAGTTCAAAATAAAAAGTTTGTATGATTGTTTCTATTCATAGTGATAATGGAGGTGACAATTATAATTTAGATTTATATTTTTTTTTGAAAGGAATGGTTATTGTCATAATTTTTCAGCTACTAGAACACCACAAAAAAAATTGTGTTGTAGAACAAAAAAATAGAACTCTTATTGAAATGACTCAAACTATGTTAAGTGAATATAATTTTCCTGGATATTTTTGGGATGTGGTTATTTTTTCTACATGTTTTATTTCAAATAGAATTTCTATTAGAATTTCATTAATGAAAACACCATTTGAATTATTTAAAAATAAAAAGCCTAAAGTTGGTTACTCTAGAGTTTGTGGTTGAAAAGTTTTTATTTTAAATTAAAAGGATAATTTAGATAAATTTGATGTTAATAGTGATAAAGGTATTTTCTTCTTATTAAAGCTTGAAGGCCTTAGTTTTTTATTGATTTTTGGATAATCCCCATTTTAGGGTTGTGGGGGAACCATCATATAACCTATAGACCTAAGCCAAAAGTCCCATACATGACCCGAAATCCCAAATGCACAAGGACCTTACTTGGCATTAAAGGCCCAAGACCCGACACACTAGAAACAACCCCTCCCCACTATCTGCATCTTGAAGGTGCCTAACTCCCCAGATCACATGGCTGATTAGCTAGAATTTACTTATGTAGAACTGCACTATACCTGATACCAATGGTATTTTTCATACCCTATAATTCTTCAAATTCGGTTAGCTCTAATCTGGTGGTTTATTCTTCTGCTCTAAATCCTCTTTTGGATCTGCTCCTGTGTGGTCTACCTGGGTTGCTTCTTGGTCTTTGTGCCACAAACTCCCTATGCCTCGAAGGACATTGGTGGCTCGAAAGCCTTATGGCTTGAAGGCCCTTGGTGGCCCGAAGTCCCTATGGCCTGAAGTCCTTTGGTTTCCCAAAGTCCCTAAGACCCGTATGCCCAAAATGATGGCCCGAAGGTCCAAATAGGATAAATAGTTCCAACTACTAAAGTACCAAACATTAACTACTACAGTGACCCTAAGGCCCAAATATGATGAAGGTATTTTTCTTGGTTATTATAATAACAGTAAATCCTATTAGGTTTATAATAAAATAACGGTGGTTATTTAAGAATATATTCATGTTATGTTTGATGAAAATAATGTTAAAATAAATTCTAATTCTAATGTTATTGATGATGAGTTTAGATATTTTAATTTCGGTAAAGAAATTCCTCAAGATAAGAATGAATCAATGAAGGGCAGAATAATCCTTATCAACCTGATAAAAAATAATGTAGGATTCATATATATAATTATATTGAAAATATAATTGGAAATGTTGATTTTGGTGTGAAAACTATAAAATATGTTTTAAATTTTAATGTCAATTTTGCTATTATTTTGGATTTTCTTCCTATTAATGTTAATGATGTTTTAAAATATGAAAATTGGATTGTAGCTATGAAAGTTGAATTAAATAATTTTTTTAGAAATAATGTTTGGACATTAGTAGAATTGTCTGAGGATAAACAGGTAATTGGAACAAAATAGATCTTTAGAAACAAGCTGGATGAATTTTGAAGGATTGTTAAAAACAAAGCTAGATATGTTTCTCAAGGATACTCTCAATAAAAATGTATATACTTTGAATATTCTTTTATACATGTTGTTAGGTTAGATACTATTATATAGTTTTTATTTTTATGGTCTTAAAGGTTTTAAATTATATCAGATGGATGTCAAAAGTGATTTCTTAAATGGTTTTATAACTGAATAAGTTTATGTTTAAACCCCCTTGGTTTTGAAAGTAAAAAATTTCCTAACCATGTTTTTAAATTATCTAATGATTTTTATGGTATCAAAAAAGCACCTCATTCTTTTCATGAAAGGATTTCTTTGTTTTTATTAAAAAATGTTTTTAAGAAAGGAAATGTTGATCCCACACTTTTTATTAAAAGAACATCTGGCGATATTTTAGTTGAAAAAATTCATGTTGATGATATATCTTTTGGATCTTCTAGTGAAATAATCTATAATGAATTTTAAACATTGATGAATTCTGATGTTGACATGAGTTTAATGGGATAATTAAAGTTCTTTCTTGGACTTCAAATTTTTCTGAGAAAAAATGAAATTTTTATTAATCAATCTAAGTATGAAAAAGAGTTAGTTAAACAACTTAGTATAAATTCATACTAATCTATGAAAACTCTTATGGGTAATAATTGTAAATTATATATTAAGGCATCCAGTAAATCTCTTGATTTTAATGTTTATAGAGGCATGATAGGTATATTTCTATATTTAACTGTATTTAGACCTAAAATCATTTTAAGTGTTTTCTTACATGCTAGATTTCAAATAGATCCCAAATAAAATGATATTAAAGTTTTAAAAATAATAATTAGATATGCTTAAAGAACTATTGATTCTGGATTATTTTATCCAAAATATAACTATTTTGATTTAACATCTTATTCTGACTCTGCTTTTGGAGGATGTAGAATTGACCAAAAAAGCACATCAGGTATGTGTCATTTTATAGGAAAAAGTTTAATTTCCTGGTCATCTATGAAAAAACTATCTATTTCTTTATCCACTACTAAAGATTATTATATCAATTATACTATTTTGATAATAATTTAGAAATTTATATTTCTAAAAAACCCTTCCAACATTATAGAAAAAATCATATTGATCATAGATTTTATTTTATCATAGATAATGTGAACAAGGGTAATATTTTTCTAAAATTTATACCTTCTAAAAATATACTAGAATATATTTTTACAAAACCTTTAGACTCTGCTCAGTTTGAAAAAAATTAAATTTGATCTTGGTATGTTGGAATTTTAACTTTTTTATTACTATATTTATTGAGGGGGTGTTTTTATATTTTTACATTTTGTTTATTTACAAAAATAGGTAGAAATAACTGGTTTTAAATGATTTAAAAATTCTTTTTAAATGGTTTAAAATTTTGGTTTTGTAATCAATCAAAATGGGGGAGATTGTTTGTGCATTTTAATGTTTTCTTTTGTTTGATTACATATGATTATATAAATGGGGAAATTTTTTGTTCTTGTGAATTTTTTTATTACATATTATTATAGATTTTTTTAACCTTCATTATTTTATTTTATTTTATGTGATTCTCTTTATATCCTGAAAATGTTTCTTATTTTTAGTCTCAAATAATATTTTTTAGTATAAACTACTTTATCTTTTCCCCTGTATTTTGATGATATCTCAATCCAAATTATTTTTATTTGTGTGTTTCTTATCACATTGGATAGATACAAGATTTATCTAAACTTAATTAGTTTATTTGGATGTCTGAAAATTCAATTATAGTTCTAAAAAAATCAGCTAATTTGTTACTATAGTTTTACAAACTCTATATTGAATAGTTTTAAGTCTTAAAAGGCTGTTTGAGTGTTCATTTAATTATCTGAAGTTCAATTATGGTTGTGAGTAACGCCGTTGGTGGGGCAGAACTCGAGGCTGACAGAGATGATATCATCGAGGAGGGGTCAAGTAAAGTTGAATAACCTCATAATATGGATCCTAGACCTTCTAAGATAATTCCATAGGAAGTTCCTACAATCGACCTATATATTTCCTTTCCTAAATATGAGCTTTCACCTCTAAAACAATTCAAGGATTCTGACCCTAATGAGTAAGAAGAGAATCACATAATCTGGAATAGGGTGTGGTAATGCATACAAAGATTCATATATCAGACTATAGAACCATATTTGATGGTCTGTATGGGGTATTTCTAGAATTTTCTATAAAACCTATGTACTATAGGAGTACACGCACATGGTATTCATGTGCTGGTTCACAACTTTCTCACTGAATGGATATATGAAGGAAGCCAACATCTGGACTTCTTCTAGTGTCATGAGAAATATAAAAACATCTAGAAGCTCCAAGAAGTCACCTGGTATATTCAAAAACTAGAGGAGAAATCTTAAGAGCATACTAATTTCATCGACAATCAATCAGATACCATTAAGAGACTAAGGGTTGAGCTAGAGGAGGCCAAGAGGCAGATGAGGTAGGCAGTACTTTTGGTAGCTGATCTCTAGGATGTGAAGGACCTAGTGTAGATTGGAGTTGATGGGCTTCGTCCGATAGCTGATGATAAGGATACAGTTCTCAAAATTCAGCAATAGACCTTGGAGGATAGACGCCATAGGTAGGTGGAGATGTGGCATTCGATCTCTAGAGCAGAGCTATAGGGAAAATTCTTCCAAGATTCATAAGAGGCCCCAACATGAATATGTCCCCTGATACTGCTATAAATATATTGTTTTCTTTTTAAAATTTTATATGTTTATGGAAAAATTTCTTTTTTTCACTTTAATTATCAAACTTCAATCATATTTTTGAGACAACCAATGACTAATCCCTAAGCTCACATGGGTTATACCCGATGTGAGAAAAAAAGGACACCTGTATGATTTATCATTGGAATGAGAGTGACATATAATCATAAAATAATTAGGATCTACTATTTGTTTCTAACTACTAAGATTTTTCAGGTTGAGAGAGGTTGCAGATAGAGAATAGGGCTCCTAGAATAGATGATTTTCTTTTAAAACATGTACTTATGCACAAATGGGATAACACCAAGGGTTTTTATTTCTATTCTAAAAAGGGGAGTGAGAATCATGAATCAAAATGATGAAAATTTGGAACATGAGGAGATTGGAATGGAAAAATATAGTAACTTCTAACCATGTTTGAAACATAGAATCTGTACCATTAGCCTGGATCGGAGATAGACAAACGAGGGTCAACCACTGATTGTGTTCAAAACATGGAACATGTCTCAAAATATCTTCTGAAGTCTTCTGGGATGTTGTCCCAAAATAGTAGGTGAGCCCAAATGGAATGAGTCCAAATCATTATGGGGTCCCTTCATACGTGGAGGAGGATGGGCGTCCAAATAAGGGGCATGTGAATTGTGGGAATAGAGTGATGGAATGCTCGAATGGATTCCAAAAATCTTGAAATTACTCCACCATGTATTAAAACACATTAGTGTAAGAATTTTGGTGAGGAAATAGATCAAACCCATCTTCTAGGGAGGCTCTATCTCGTATACTAAACGATAGCTGAAAATGTGAACAATGTGGTAGATAACCAACACTAAGGGAAAGGACCTCTCAGAAGAGGGTGTAGGATGCCTTGCAGTTTTAAGTCGTACAATGAGGATGATAGAAACATTGTTTAACATTATACAGTGAGGAAGACACATAGTAAAATTTTGTGTCATGTGATCAGGAAATATCCCATAGTTTAATGTCATGTGGCCATGACATTGCACACAATTTTTGTAACGCCCCGACCCCAGTTACCCAGAGTCGGTGCATTATTACAAAACATTGGCATGATCACAAAGGATCAAGTCTCGAAAGACCGATTAGTTTAGTAGTCTTAGAAACACTAGATATATTCATAAGTCTTACATTACATCATAAGGTAAAAAAACTACAACAACATCTTGTATTCATATCCCCTCATACTATCCATGCAGGTCATTCATAAATTACTTCTTTATAATCCTAGGAAAAATAAAACATTGAAATGGGTGAGCTCAGATGCTCAGTAAGGATAACATTATAGCAGAAGATTTCATAGATAAACATAAACACTTAAGGCAGTTTATAACTAAAATGAAAGCCTTTTAAACTCGAACTTCAGCATAAAATGTCAAAGATAAAATAAAATAATGCCATTTACTCACTCACATGGATATTCTACTAGTCGAATGATCACATGCAATATCAATAACCACTTTCATAATGATGGAATGCATAATTCCAGACTATCATAACCACATAGCCAAGGCCTCGTGCCAAGAATACAAATAAGATTTTGCCAAGTCCTTGTGCCAAGACTTAGTTTGTCTCATGAGACCTACCGATGCATCGAGGAGCTGTAGTTGGATCCGCCTGTCCCTTACTAAGTCCACTGCATTCCTCATATAAAAAGTTTGAAACATAACATAAACATTCGTATTAAAACTAGCATACGAAATGTCAATACTTTATCCACAAACCATGAATGGTATAAAAATAGAACATCCACAGTCAAACATAACTCATTCGATACAATATGGAATATTGTATTGTATCATATTAACCTCAATCGAGAATAATGAAGGATATTTTCATAGATGAAAATAATCATCAAAACTATTTGAGAGAAATATCCCCCTTTTCCTTGAAATCATTTAAAGTCAAACTATTTGTCAAGAAGCTATTTAAAAATAGATTTTTGAATCAAAGTGTCCCATACAACTTTGAAACTTTTAAAAGGAGTTTTAATTGTAAAACTTTAATGTCCATATAAATAAATCCTTAAAACCATTTTTAAAACATGGACATTAATGAGCAAGATTTAGATGAATAAGTCTTTAAAACATTTAAAAAAGGTATTTTAGTTAGAGATTCTAACCAAAGAGAGACACTTGAATAAAAATAGTTGAGGTAATAAAAACTTTGTAATATCATGAGAATAAAGGGATTCATGATATACTATGTCAAAGTACATTATATACACCACATAAAAGTGATTTGGTGTATAACAACAAAGAAGTCTCAATGGAATTTAAATTGAGATGAAATCTCTCATCAAGGCCATATCCTTAGGTTAAGGATAAATCAACGACATAGTTATGTGTGAAAAATATAAATACACTAAATATGATTGGATATTCAGTGTAAAACAATCAAAGGATATTCACACATAATCTTGTAAAAACAACACCAATGAATTGGATGTTTAACTCAACAAATGGAGAATGAGTTAAAATTACTCTTATCAAATTCATATCGATGACTTGAGAAATTATCAATGGAGTGATTATGTGTATCAAAAGGATATCCACAGAAAATGGGAGTGGAAATTATGACATAAGCAAATGAATAGTTATTCCACACATAATCTCAGAGTAAAATAATCAATGAAGTTTGCGTAAAACCGAATAAATGGAAATTAAAATTTTAAATTCCCTTATCGATTAGGTAACTTATGAAACATACACCGATGAAAGAAGGATCATACAATTATGATGTAAATACACATAAACTAAAGTATAATACACAATTAATACAATTATGGGTGGTACACATACACCACATGCAATAAATAAGTGGTGAACAATGGAATTTTCACGAAATTAAGAGTGATAAGAAACCCCTTACTTTGTACTTTTTAATTGGTCGACGGTAGGTTAACCTCCTATATAATGGTGAAATAATTGTTATTTAATTATAAAAGAATCATATGAATTAATATGATATCATATATTATCTTTTAACATTGATTTGTTAATAATATCTTAGAATTATCGTCGTTTCAGGTGTTAACTTACTCGTTTTCTTTTATATGTTTTGTTATGTAAGCTGTGGTTGTCATAGATAGGTTGTATCTTATTCATATCCATAATTATATCAAGTCATTAATCATTATTTTTAAATCATCAAATGATAATTATACTTGAGTGGATACGATAGAGAATGAATCTCATCACGTTCGTGGAGACGGTAGTCCGTACATACGCACGAGCGACAATATCATTCTTTTGATATTAAAATAATATATAATTGGATGGTATATCATATATACATAATAATTATCATGTTATATTTATTATTTTCATGAGTTACACATCATTATTATACCCACCCAAATAATAATATATTGAATAACAATTACACCACGACGTGGAGACGGTAAGTCGTACGTACGCACGTATGGTGACATGTTATTAAAAGGGTGGATAGAATACTGAATATGGTTGTACCATTTTTATAATAACATAAAAGTATATATAAGATACTGGAGTTATTATTTTAGAATGGTAATAACAAATAAAGAAGAAGTGGAAGAAGAAAGGAACTTGAAAAGGGGTGGTGAAAACATTACCTCTTCTTCGGGTTCTTCCTTTTGATTTGATCAAAAGGGCTCCTTAGGTTGGCTTTATGATCAAAATAAGGCCTCTAGGTTGTATTGAGGGAATTTGGGAGAGTATTTGGGCAGGTTTTGGCCGAACAAAAATGCTTTTAAGGTGTGAAGAAATGAGAAGGAGGAGTTCCCTTTTATAAGAGGGGTGAGGGGCACCTTTGGAAAAGCTAGAAATATTAATTTATAATAAATTCATATTCGGTTTCTAATGGATCCAAAGTTTATTATTTAAAGGTTAAGGTGGGGATGGGTCTAAAAACACTCAAAAAATAGAATTTAGACAGGTTTGGGTCATTATATTAACCTTATCTTTAAGTATTAACTCTTAGTTAATTAGTTTCACTTTTACAATGTCTCCTTGTATTTTTATATTATATGGTTAATAAACTTACAATATACATCCAAGAGACCCCCAAGTGGTTAATTAATGATACACCTATCATGATATAAGTCTCTTGGCCGAACCTTATATTTTTAGGAATTTAATATCAATTAATAATATAATATTTGTTTTAAAAACTCTTTTATGACAATTTTGACACTATTCAATAGTTGATTTTTGTGAAACACATAACAGAATGATTACTTCAGAAAAAGTTAATTAAATCAATACTAATATGTCATATTATCCTATAAAATTATTTTAATTCATTAAAAGTCTCAAATTATATTTATTTGGGTATTTATAATATCAATTATTTTAATGTTTCACTATTATTGTAATTACTGCATCACCATTGTGTCATAAATAAATTAAATTATTTAATGTCTAAAAATTATAAATAAAATATAATTATGTAGTAAATCTCTTTAGATTTATATTTAATATTTATAGTCTAAAATCCAACATATATAACCCTATGTAACAATTGTTTTTCTAAAAGATATATGCTTGTGTCATTTTTGTATTCATTTTAACTTAATTAAAATAAAGTGTCCCTATCACCTACAAGTGGCTCCATGGGGTCCCAAAATCGACCCAAAGATGCCTATGGTCGAACATGTATCAAAAAATAAGGCTAGGAAACGTTTTAGGATAATTTATTATTATTATAATATTATTTTTTAACCCTTATTTACCGGATTTACCCTTAACCATGGTAAATAAAATATTTACCGAAGTAATTATTCAAAATGTCTAAAAATAAAAGTTACCTATTTACACATTTTGAAAATCCTGATTCCAAATATGGAATCCATTTTTCTAAATTCAAAACACAGAATTGGTATAAATTAATTTAAAATTAATTCCCATTGTTAAAACAAAAAGCGTGTTTTGAAGAGATAATAACTATCAAAAGATTGACACTTGTTTATGTCCGGTTTAATTGTAAAATTATGTCCAATGACCAAAATTGTATTAAATGGTAAAAATATATTCTAAATATACTTTAAAACCACTCAAATTCATAATTTATCACTATTAATTATTTTGATTAAAAAAGTTGTTTTTAATTAAAATTTAGTAATTTTCACTATTCATCAAAATATTAAAGTTATCCGAAAAGTACCAAAATTTCACCTTAGGCTAAATTCGATATTCCGAATCCAAAATTGAAGTCCATTTTGAAATATAAAATATATATATAATTTCAAAAAGTAGGTATTACTATTCATAACGGCTAGTTTGGTTGGTTATGGTGTGTTAGAACTTGGTGTTGCGTACAACACACGCTATCACATTATTCAAAGAGAAGCGTACCGTAGCAGCTTGGGGTGTTACAATTTTAAGGTCGTTCGGCTTGAACCCTGGAAAATAGTTTAAATTCTTATTGCATGGACCACATAAATGTTTGTTCTAGGCATACTTGTGTGGAATTATGGAAATAAACCCAATGTGAATGATCCAAAAGAGACTTGAGTACCAGCCAAGTATCTAGAAACTGATGGATGTCAAAGCGAATGTAGACCAAGGTTCCCTCAGCACACCATAGAGGATGTTCATGCAATTTAAATCCATAGTTGGACATAGAATCCTTGTTTAAGGTTGTATATCTTTGACCAAGAGGTTCCATGTGCATATAGACTACATAGATACACACCCCCACTGGAACTCCTAAGCCCACGTGATCCATGATCATTGTGTGAAATGAGGAATGATATATGGGGTCTTCTAAACATGTGGAAGCAGGTATTAAGGGGACACCGAGGGCATGGAATTCAACAATGATATGAGGTAGTGGAAAGGAAGTAAGTCTAGACTTTGAAGTTCTAGGTAAAGGGGACACTCGTGAGTACGGATCAATTGTATACCTTGTTTGAAACATAGGAACCACAACTATACCAGTTAATGATGGGGAGAGAAAACGTAGGATGAACTGTTGACCAAATTCGAAACTTATGATCCATTATTTGCTGACATGGATATATTAGGGTATTAGCACAAAATAGGAGGTGCACCAAAAATGAAAATAGACCATCATTTTTAAGGGGTATATATGTATTTTAAGGATGATTGAAATCCAAACCGAGAAAGACACAAAGTGTGGAACAGGTTCATCGTTGGGTGGGATTCAAACCCAGGTGTTTCAAATAGTTTAAAGCTATATTTCATGGAAAATTGAAGATAGTTTAGTGTCATTTTTCTTGGAATATAACTTCTCATTTTAAGGTCATGGAGTTCAGACCATGGAAATGGTTTTCTCAAATAGGTATGTTTAGTGTGATGGAGTGATAACCAGATGTGAATGAGGGCCAAGAAGCAGATGATGCTACACCACAACATGGTGAGGGACCAACACTTGTGGGGGGAACCCTCTCTGGTGAGGGAACTGAGGCATCCCACAATTATCATGAAGCATACTGAATTTTTTAGGGTGGGTTCACAGGTTATTGTTATGAATTATGGATATTAGCTCTAAGTTTAAGGTCATAAAGTTCAAACTAAAATGAGAAGTCTCTCTA
Organism: Viscum album; assembly: GCA_963277665.1. Taxonomy (NCBI): domain Eukaryota; kingdom Viridiplantae; phylum Streptophyta; class Magnoliopsida; order Santalales; family Viscaceae; genus Viscum; species Viscum album. Next base: position 1,357,034,086 of record OY728162.1, on the reverse strand, counting down.
ATTGGTATGTATTGTGTGGTGTTATGACAAACCTAATGTGAATGAGGGTTGAGGGGGTGGGACAACACATGACACATCCCAGAAAAAACCTACATATATTTTAATGTCACGAAACTTGGATTTGGGATCCTAGTTCAAGTTAATAGAGTTTGGACCCTTTTGAATAGTTTAAAGTCATATTTCATGGACCATAGGATGATGATCAGTTTAATTTCATAAAGCTCGGATGATAAGATCTTAGTTTAAGGTCATAGAATTTGGACCATGGTGGGGAATCCAAAAGGGATATGTGTAATGTGGTTGAATAACAATTATGATGTGAATGAGGACCAAAGAGGCCCACACACCACATACGCATTCCTGAGGATAATTGTATATAGTTTAGAGTTCTGATTATTGGACTAAACTAAGGCCAAGGGGCAAAAGGTTTGATAAAATTATGGCTCAGTCTAAAGACAAAGTGTCTATGAATCGATACATATCCCCTAAGGATGAGAATAAAGCAACATGTCTTGAATAAAATGTCCCTCCATAGGTTTGATCCATACACAGAAATTGGGGTATTTTTTTTGAGTGGCTAGTACAGGATAAAAAAAATGAGCATCACTATTTTTCCTGCATGGGAAGGAATCAAGATATACGTATTTCTATAATATGGAATGGTAGATGACCAATTTCATGGGTGATTCCCTCTTAAGAAGGGACATTATGGTGTTTTTTAGTTTATCATCAAGCATCCATGACAATAATTATCACGTAGTTTAACGCCATACAACTTGGACGTTGGGAGTATAGTTTAATGTCATGAAATTAGGACATGTAGTGGTTGCACAATTTAACATCATGAAATATGGATGAAGAGGAGAAAGTGTTCCAAAAGGTATGCGCATGATGCGGCATCTATAACCATATGTGAATGAGGACCAGGGAGGAACCCTGTAAGGATGGTATCATCTGGGAAATCAACATCCAGAGAAAAATCTTCCGGATATGGATTGGTAGCTAGAAATTCTACCAATTACTGACCCTTAACATCCTTCTATGGGAAAATTTTATATATAACTTCTGAAGGATCACCACCCAGTGTTTTAGCCATCCTGCCAACATCGAGCTATTCAATATATACTTTAGAAGGTCCACTTAGGACACCAACTGCATCTCATGGTGATACAGATACTATTGTAATTTCTACAATGTGAAAACAAATTCAAGGTGGCTCTTCTTGATAGGATAATATCATGACCCCATGTAGAGGAGCATGAAACTCGGATAGTATAAACTATTCTATCTTCCTTTGTTGATATTTTGAGTAAAGAGGGTGTCAGGGATCATTCCAGGGAAGTCACATAGAGGACCAATGGATTCCTTGAGATGAGTGATATCAAAACCAAAGGTTATATTATACAATGCTTAATTTCCTTGAATGTGGTCTGACACTCTTCATCCCATTGGTAGAATAATACTTTCATCATGATCCCAAAAAAGGGATAATAATTTCCAAATAGATTCAGGATGAATCTGCATATATAGGCCAGGTGGCCTTAAGAACCTTAGATCTCCCAAAGGTTGCTCAGAGGGGGCATCTTTTTGATGTGCTTGATCTTCTTTGGGTCGATCTTGATGCCTCTATATCTAAAGATAAATCTGAGAAATATACAAGAGGTAAACCTGAAGGAAAACTTCAAAGGTTTCATCTTTATATTTTTGGAGCGAAGTAAGTGAAACTATAGCATCCCGCCTTTTTATCACATAAACTTTCATTACATTTTACAAAACCAAGGATCTTTAAGGTTTAGTGTCTTGGAAACCAGGAACTTTAAACATGAAAACATAAAATATTCTTCTAAGACACTTCAAAGGCTTCTCCTCATGTTCATCCTAGGTTCATTACTGCATCACATAACCTGGGGACATACATCAAAATAAAGGGTGAGCAAAAAGCCCAGTAAGGTAAACAAGAGAAACGTTTTACATGTGAACTTGAGATACTTCAATAAGGCCATGAAAAGAACTTTAAGGCATGAGAATGAAATCATGAAGCATATCATAATAAAAATAACATTTTCATAACTTGAAGATGTGGCTACATCATTTAACATAGACAATCATGAACATATCACCAAGGTCCATCCCCAAGGTGTCATTTGAAAATTACCAAGGTTATTCGCCAAGGTATCGTGAAAATTGTAATCTCTAGTGGTTACATCATTACCCAATGCATTGGAGCGCTATCAGGGCGCACCCTTAAATTTGACTTTATTATCATGTGATCCACATATATCATCATCAAAAATTTCATAAATAACCCATATAGAATAAAATAAATGGGTTTCATTTCATAATGATAACGTTTTAAAAACTGCTTTAAGGACATGATCTTTACGTCACTTTAAACCCACGGAAGGGGAGAGCGGGTTTCATGTATGTAAATCCCAAAATTTAAAATAGAACATTTGATATATATGTGAATACTCGTGTATAAATAATATCTTTGAGTATTCACTTTATAACCTAAAATAATTTTGAGAAAAGAGAGAGGCATTTTGAGACGAAAATTATGCAGCACAACGGCTACGTTACAGGGTTTTAGAAAACGTTGAAAAGAAAGGGTACATGGGTCAAACAGTCATAAATGACCCATAAAATAGTAGAGGGACATAATATAAGGGATTTAAGAACATGGTAATGAAATTTTAAAATATATCATATGAAATGAAGAACATTAAAGGAAGGCAAAAATAAGATTTCTCTTATGAAAATTCGGCAGCCTAACAGCGTTACATAAACTTCAACCAAAAATGAATTGATGATGTCAAATAGGGTCTCTCATCATATGAAAATAAAAGATAAGTATTATAGATATATATATCATACCCCAACATAATAAAAAGGAACTTGGAAGACTTGACATGGAATTAGAACTTTGAAAAGGAGAAGGGTGAAAGAATCCCTTAAAAATTCGGCAGCCTAACGGCGTCACTTAAACATCAAAAAAATGAATTGATAAGATCAAATAGGGTATCTCATCATATGAACATAAGAGTCCAGTATGATAGATATAGAGATCATACCCCAATATAACAAAAAGGAACTTGAAAGAATTGAAATGAAAGTAGAACTTCAAAACGAGAAGGGTGAAGAACCACTTAAAAATTCTGCAGCCTAACGACGCCACTTAAAACTTCAAAATACTGAATTGAAGAGATCAAATGTGGTCTCTCATCATGTGATCATAAAAGATCAGTATGATAAATTTAGAGATCATACCCAAACATAATAAAAAGGAACTTGAAATACTTTACATGAAAATAGATCTTGAAAAATGAGAAGGGAGAAAGAATCCGTTACAAAAATTTCGGCAGCCTAACGGCGCCACTTAAAACATCATAAAACGAAATAATGAGAGTAAAAGGGGATATATCATTATATGAACATGAAAATGGAAGTAAGAGGAGTATAAAAGAACATCCTATAACATAATAACATGGATTATAAAAGATATGACATAAAAGAGATTTCATGAAAAGAAAGAGAGAGATCGGATCCCTTACCTTAAAACGTGACTCTTAAAACTCAAAGGTTGGGACCTTTAGGGCTTGGGGCCACCTTGGGAGGACTCCTTGGGAGGTAATGAGACCAGAAATTCATTGGGGGAGAGTGGGGAGTCGAATGTATGAGAGGATGGCTTGGTATTTATAGGGAAAGTGAGGGGACAAGGCATTAATGGCCAAGGGACACCTCATTAGTGGTTTTGGAAAAACCATGGGCTTTCCCATGGTATTTGCCCATGGTATTGGCCACTTGGGACACCTCATACCTTATCTTACTATTCATAATTCGACCATATTGATTACATACTTAATACATCATTTAATGATGTCATTAAACACCCGTAACTTTAAAACTGTATTTTCACTATTCATAGAAAATTCAACTTTCTTAGAAAAATCCCAAAATTTCACCTTAACCAAATATCAATGCTCTGATTTCAAAAATGAACTCCATTTTATAAAAATAACTTTCTAAATATTTTTAATTTATTTCTTAAATAAATACACTATTCACCGAAAATTCATTTTTTCAGAAAAAACCCCAAAAATTACCATAACATAATATCAGTGCTCTGAGTTCAAAAATGAAATCCATTTTATAAAAATATATTTTTTTTAATATTTTTAATTTAATTTTTAATTAAAAAGCACTATTCACTTGAAAAAACTAATACTTGAATAATAATTTATGAAACTGTTATTTAACCATTTTATTGAATCACATTACTTAATCAAGGTACCTAGATTATATTAATACTTTATTTAAGTGAGATTACTAATCCATTTGGAAACATTACTAATCCTAATCATAAAATCACTATTCATAATTTACTATTCATCAAAAATCAAGTTGATCTTATTAGACTCTAAATTTCGTACTGAACATAATTTTAGAAGACCATTTTTTGAAAATCATTACACATTTTTAATTATTTAAGGTTTACATAAACATTTTTAAAATATCATTTTTCTAAAATTCATCAAAAATATGCATACTATATTTATCCGATCATTTAAAAATTCATAAACTTCATCATAAAAATAAATCCCAATTTTTATTTAAAATAAAGGATTACACAAGGAAGTTACGGTCTCCTTACATAGCCCCTTATCACACCAGCATAGGACCTAAGTGTAAGGTGTGCTAAGGTGATAGAATCTGAGGGAGGCTCGACTAACATCGCACAAGTAGTAATTTCTATCAGTTTGAACTTCTCGCAAAGTCGATTCCGTTCTAGCTTCACACGATGAAGTTCGGCTTGGGTTTGGTCCAGAGCAAAGCCCAGTGGTGCTACCTCTTTCCCAAGTTCTGTTAGATGGGATTCGATCGGTCCAAGACTACTGGGTGAGGCCATCAAATCTTCTTTCTATAATAATTAACCAAGATTACTTGTATTTAGAGACAATAATCAAAACGTTTAGTTTCCAGCGGTCATATTGAACAATGCTCATATAACCGTCTAAACCCAACGGTCTCATTTTAATTATAATCATGTTATCAAATGAAACATTTTTGTTGAGTATAAAAATAAAATAAAATAACACATAATATTAGAAAACAAGATTTATTCAAAACTTCGGGTTGTTACATTCTTCCCCCTTAAGAAATTGCATCCTCGCAATTTTTTAAAATTGGGTTTTGAAATTTCATTGAAAGTCCTACATCGGAAAAGGAGTCAGTAAAATTATTACTTTAAAAGAAATAAAGGGAAGTACAAAGGTCACCCGAGTTAACCCACACTAGGATTCCATGTAGGAAAACATGGACATGGAAGAAAAACAAAGGGTCAAGTTCTGGGGGAGAGTGATAGGGAACATTATTAGGAGAAAGTTAACCATAAGAAAATCCCAAACTTATAATGTGTGTAAACAGTCTTTGATTACCTAGTAAGAAACGTAAACCAACAACGTTTTTGTTTTATGTTCCTTTTCATAATTTTGAGGAATTCATTTACAACATAAAACAAAAACATAAGAAAATATACCTATCTTCATGTAGAGTTTCATCCTTTAATAAGTTTCTACCCAAAACTAATCTTTTATCCAAACTATGAGCATTCAAAACTACTTGGTCTCATCAAAACACAAGAATCACCTTCTACAGAATCACAAAATCCACAAAAGATTAACTATCTATTTCTTCTATCTTTAAACATTATCCCAAAAACAGAAAGGGAAAGGTAAAACAACTCTTAAAAAAGAAAGAATCCCATAGGAATGGAAACTACCTTTAAATATTCAAAGTTCCATGGTACTACCCATAGTTCATCATTGACCATTCCATAAATAATGGTCATTAAGATTCCTCAAAATAAACCAAACTAATATTGAAACCCAAATACAAGAAGGATTTGGTAACATAGACTTCCAAAATAAACTTCATTGTTCATCTCCAAACAACATCAACCACTCCTAACATCTTATAACAAAAGTAGCTAACCTAAACATATTTTACCCAAGATAGGTTAATCATTTCCATAAGTAACCTAAATTACTATAAGTCCACCTTAAATTCATCTATTCTTCAAAATATAAGTCAACCTTACTCCTCAATGAAAATACCGTAGTAACCTATTTAACTCGATCATATAGGGTCCCCAAAATAGTGAACTTCTTCCAAAATAATAATCATATTTTAATCCCCAAATCATTCCAGTCATATTAATACGACATCATCGCATTTCCTATCACATTGGTTTTTGGTACATGTTCTTCCATTTCCTGCCATTAACTAAGAAAGGAAACTATAATAAGGGGCCTAAATACTTGGCCAATAATCATGACAAGGAACCGAAAGCATATAAGGATAACTTGTAGAAGAAAAGTATACCCTAACTTGTGATCCCCTAGGTTCCCATCTAGGTTATCCATGATCATATATTCTTATGTGAATCTTTATTTTATTTTATCTTTGTTCCTTTAACAATGGTTTATACTAAGCTTATGAATTTACCAAAGCATATCCCCCGGGAGTGTCGTAACCAAGAGTGCAGCAAGGCCCGTTGTCGTGTACCAGTTCCCATTCAAGTCTAGCTCAAAGCGGTGTTTTAGGGTTTTACCCCTATGTACATCTGTGCAAGATCCACCTCTACCTGCTCGTATCCAGACAGGGATGTATTTTCTTGGCAACCCCTTACTCAATACTCACCAAAATACCAGGAAGATTTCCTATTTTTTAAATTTTCTATAGGCTTATTCCTAAAGTTTTCATATCCTAATTTCCACAAATAACTAAACCATCCATTGATACCAACTATAGCATCCCGCATTTTTATCACATAAACTTTCATTACATTTTACAAAACCGAGGATCTTTAAGGTTTAGTGTATTGGAAACCAGGAACTTTAAACATGAAAACATAAAAAATTCTTCTAAAACACTTGAACGGCTTCTCCTAATGTTCATCCTAGGTTCATTACTACATCACATAACCTGGGGACATACATCAAAAGAAAGGGTGAGCAAAAATCCCAGTAAGGGAAACAAGAGAAACATTTTACATGTGAACTTGAGATACTTCAATAAGGTCATGAAAAGAACTTTAAGGCATGAGAATGAAATCATGAAGCATATCATAATAAAAATAAAATTTTCATAACATGAATATGTGGATAAATAATTTAACATAGACAATCATGAACATATCACCAAGGTCCATCCCCAAGGTGTCATTTGAAAATTACTAAGGTTATTCACCAAGGTATCGTGAAAATTGTAATATCTAGTGGTTACATCATTACCCAATGCATTGGAGCGCTATTAGGGAGCACCCTTAAATTTGCCTTTATTATCATGTTAGAAACATATATCATCATCAAACATTTCATAAATAACCCATATATCATAAAATAAATGGGTTTCATTTCATAATCATAACGTTTTAAAAACTACTTTAAGGACATGATCTTTACGTTACTTTAAACCCACGGAAGGGGAGAGCGGGTTTCATGTATGTAAATCCCAGAATTTAAAATAGAAAATTTGATATATATGTGAATACCCATGTATAAATAATATCTTTGAGTGTTCACTTTATAACATAATATAATTTTGAGAAAAGAGAGAGGCATTTTGAGACGAAAATTCTGCAGCACAACGACTACGTTATAGGCTTTTAGAAAACATTGAAAAGAGAGGGGAAATGGGTAAAACAATCATAAATGACCCATAAAAGAGTATAGGTACATAATATAAGGGATTTAAGAAAATGGTAATGAAATTTGAAAATATACCATATGAAATGAAGAACATGAAAGGAAGGCAAAAATAATATTTCTCTTATGAAAATTCGGCAGCCTAACAGCGTTACATAAACTTCAACCAAAAATGAATTGATGATGTCAAATAGGGTATCTCATTATATGAACATAAAAGATCAGTATGATAGATATAGATATCATACCCTAACAAAATAAAAAGGAACTTGGAAGACTTGACATGGAATTAGAACTTTGAAAAGGAGAAGGGTGAAAGAATCCCTTAAAAATTCGGCAGCCTAACGACGTCACTTAAACTTCAACAAAAAATGAATTGATGAGATCAAATAGGGTATCTAATCATATGAACATAAGAGTCCAGTATGATAGATACAGAGATAATACCCCAACATAACAAAAAGGAACTTGAAAAAATTGACATGAAAGTAGAACTTCAAAACAAGAAGGGTGAAGAACCACTTAAAAATTCGGCAGCCTAACGGCACCACTTAAAGCATCAAAATACTGAATTGAAGAGATCAAATGGGGTCTCTCATCATGTGATCATAAAAGATCAGTATGATAAATTTATAGATCATACCCCAACATAATAAAAAGGAACTTGAAATACTTTACATAAAAATAGATCTTGAAAAATGAGAATGGAGAAAGAATCCGTTACAAAAATTTCGGCAGCCTAACGGCGCCACTTAAAACATCATAAAACGAAATAATGAGAGTAAAAGGGGATATATAATTATATGAAAATGAAAAGGGCAGTAAGATTAGTATAAAATAACATCCTCTAACATAAGAACATGGAGCATAAAAGAAATGACATAAAAGAGATTTCTTGAAAAGAAAGAGAGAGATCGGATCCCTTACCTTAAAACGTGACTCTTAAAACTCAAAGGTTGGGAGCTTGAGGGCTTGGGGGAACCTTGGGAGGACTCCTTGGGAGGTAATGAGACCATAAATTTGTTGGGGGAGAGTGGGGAGTCGAATGGATGAGAGGATGGCTTGGTATTTATAGGGAAAGTGAGGGGACAAGGCATTAATGGCCAAGGGACACCTCATTAGTGGTTTTGGAAAAACCATGGGATTGCCCATGGTATTTGCCCATGGTATTGGCCACTTGGAACACCTCATACCTTATCTTACTATTCATAATTCGACCATATTGATTACATACTTAATACATCCTTTAATGATGTCATTAAACACCCGTAACTTAAAAACTGTATTTTCACTATTCATCGAAAATTCAACTTTCTCAGAAAAATCCCAAAATTTCACCTTAACCAAATATCAATGCTCGGATTTCAAAAATGAACTCCATTTTATAAAAATAATTTTCTAAATATTTTTAATTTATTTTTTAAATAAATACACTATTCACCGAAAATTCATTTTTTCAGAAAAAACCCCAAAAATTACCATAACATAATATCGGTGCTCTGAGTTCAAAAATGAAATCCATTTTATAAAAATAATTTTTTTAAATATTTTTCATTTAATTTTTAATTAAAAAACACTATTCACTCGAAAAAACTAATACTTGAATAATAATTTATGAAACCGTTATTTAACCATTTTATTGAATCACATTACTTAATCAAGGTGCCTAGATTATATTAATACTTTCTTCAAGTGAGATTACTAATCCATTTGGACACATTACTAATAATAATCATAAAATCACTATTCATAATTTACTATTCATCAAAAATCAAGTTGATCTTACTAGACTCTAAATTTCATACTGAACATAATTGTAGAAGACCATTTTTTGAAAATCATTACACATTTTTAATTATTTAAGTTTTACATAAACATTTTTAAAATATCCTTTTTCTTAAATTCATCAAAAATATGCATACTATATTTATCCGGTCATTTAAAAATTCATAAACTTCATCATAAAAAGAAATCCCAATTTTTATTTAAAACAAAGGATTACACAAGGCGGTTACAGTCTCCTTACATAGCCCCTTATCACACCAGCATAGGACCTAAGTGTAAGGTATGCTAAGGTGAGAGAATCTGAGGGAGGCTCGGCTAACATCGCACGAGTAGTAATTTCTATCAGCTTGAACTTCTCGCAAAGGCGATTCCGTTCTAGCTTCACACGATGAAGTTCAGCTTGGGTTTGGTCCAAAGCAAAGCCCAGTGGTGCTACCTCTTTCCCAAGTTCTGTTAGATGGGCTTTAATCGGTCCAAGACTACTGGGTGAGGCCATCGAATCTTATTTCTATAATAATTAACCAAGATTACTTGTATTTAGAGACAATAATCAAAACTTTTAGTTTCCAGCGATCATATTGACCAATGGTCATATAACCGTCTAAAACCAATGTTCTCATTTTAATTATAATCATGTTATCAAATGAAACATTTTTGTTGAGTATAAAAATAAAATAAAATAACACATAAAATTAGGAAACAAGATTTATTCAAAATTTCGGGTTGTTACAGAAACACTTTCTTAAGATCTCTATGATAGTCATAATGCTGGTGGGATTTGACCATCAAGTCATCCATATAGTATTCCACTAGCATCTTGAGAATTAGTTTGAAGATGTAGTGAATGGCCCACTGATAAGTGGCTTTTTAATTCTTGAAAATGAAAGGAATTACTTGATATCATAATGTCCCTTATGGTGCTCTGAATGTAGTAGACTAATCATCTTCTGGGTCCATCAGGAGCTGGTTTTATTAGGAATATGCATCCATGAAGGAGATGTACTAGAACCTAGATATGTAATGGATCAATAGCTCTATCACTAGGAGGAAAAAATAATCCTTCAAAAAAATGGATTTTGAGATTCTTTAAGTCAATATAGATTATGATATGTCCATTCTTCTTACTAACTAAAATGATGTTGGATCGCCACTTTGGGTAATGAACATCCATGATGAAGCTAGATATTATGATCTTATCAACTTTGGCCTCAACCATGGCACCATGGGAAGGATGCATTTTCATGGGAGGATGCATGAACTCATGATAACTCACTGGGAGATCAAGACTGTGGATGATGACCTGAGGGTCTAGTCCTGGAAACTCTTCATAACACTAGGAAAATAAATCACAATGTTTCTTCAAGAAATATATTTACTATCTTTATTCCTCTATAGGCATGGATGTACTGATCAGGGTCAGCTTCATATTTGTCTTATTGTCGAGGATCACTTAAACCAACTCGTCAATGGTAGTGGATACACCCTATTCAAATGCATACGGATCATCTTCCATATATTGTTCATCTTTTGAGGTAGAAAGATCAATGGGAGGAGATGGTTCATCTAGGCTGATCGATTCTAGAAGAACACAAGTTCTTTCTTGGGCATATGTGGAATCCTCACTGGGAGACTCCTGTTACACTAAGATAATGGTGATAGAATCTATCAAGTTGATTCCCTTAGGCGTTCTACCACGAGGTCCATTCTTGATGTCAAAGCAATGGTTTTGTGGTTTTCTTGTATTAATTTAAACTAGCTTGGCTGAACAAGTGGGCTTGACATATAGTTGTAGCCATAGGGAGGATGTCTTGACACCTTACATGGGTAAGGGATTCTGGTATTACCCAGGCCTGACCTGTGTAGGAGTATGAGGTAATATTATGACCTTCCTTATATTTAGGGACATGATACCCCTTTCTCTTAGAAATGACAAAGAAACTTCCCAAGTTTGATATTGTAGACTCTAACCGATGAATTGGAAGGATGAAAGTATCATCCAATTCTTTATATGGGTTTTACATAATAGTTCTATGCTAAAAATCATTGGTTTTAACCTACTTTTCCTTTCTATTTTAATATCTAGCATCAATATAACAAGATTCAAATGAGTCTAAGGGAGATGCATCACATTGGAGCATTCCCACTTGACCATTGAGGGAGTACTTGAGGCATCAGTGATATGAGGAGGGGACTACTGTATGAATATGAAGTTAGGACCTACACATCAATGCATTATAGGTAGTATCCTATGAAACAACCATGAATTCAGAATTTTTTATCAATCCATCAAACTGAGTCATCAACCAAATTCTTCACATGGACTCTACTCGATCCAGTCATAACCCTGAATCATCAGGTCAAAGGGACTCATATCTTCTTCTGTTATTCATAAATTGCAGAGCATCTGGGTAGGGATGGGATTGATCCCAAAAACTATGTCCACCAGATAGTGATTGAATTCCATTCCATTAGACTAGACTATGATGTATAATGGGTGAAGATTCCCCAGTACAAGGGATCCCTCATCTTCTCAGGATAATGAAATGATGGATTTGTATTCTACTTGCTTGACCTCTTTGGAATAGAAGGTATCTATGGTCGTTACCCATGTTTTGAACTAATTGGGGATTTTAATGGCTTATGTGAGGGTCGTGCACATTTATTTAGATAGACAAAGGGCCTCAAGGATCGAGAGCATTGCAGGTTTACTAGCAAGGTGATTCAACACATCATAATTTCATTATAAATGAATATTTATACCTACAGGGGATTGATCATTGGTAGGAGGCATGTCATGCATTGTTAGTTGAAGGACTAGATTCTCGATGGTTCTGGAAATGTCCTACTGCTCATTAGAAAACATTACCATAATAACTACTCGCTGATGGTTGACTATCTGAGGCCTGTATTGAGCTAGACATAGCTAATCACAATGTAGTAATGGCTATTTTTTCCCGGTCAATTAGCATGGTCAGCTGGGGAGGCATGTCTAATGAAGAAGGTTGGGAGTACTCTGTATGCGAAGCTCTGCACAGAACCTTCTGTCTAGCCTCGACAGCATGCACTGCTTGGCTTGAAGAACTATCCTGATTACTCCATCAGTTTTCATGTACTGAACATATTCTTTGATGATATCGACCAAAGAAACTTACACGACTTGCCCGATATACCTCTTCACCGGGAACTAGGAAGGTATCAACCAACTCAATGGTATTTACCAACAAATACTTGTGTTCATTATCATAGGATTCATCCAATGCTAGGAAAACCTTGGGGTGATTACCATATATGGAGGCATGAAATCACTGAGTGTGTGAGATGGATTTGGCTTCTACAAGGGACTTTTCTTTCCATCACACCATTGGTACCTACTTTTACGAGATGTAGGAGGCTATGATGTGGATATGGAGGCATCAACTGGAGAATGCATGATGAATTTAGGAGGATTGGGGTGGCCTAAGTTGGAATTAATGATACCATGGGAGAGAGGAATTTCCCTATGATCCAACCAGTCGTCACACTTCTATGTCCCAAAATTGGAAACCTGATCCATTAATTGAAACCTTCACTGTCATTTTTGGGCTCAATGTAGATATGTTCCACCTATGTCTAGATGTGGCCTAACTTGACCACAACATTTCTCACTTGGTACTGGATCTAGTACTTTAATACAATGAATTTTTTTATGGTATTTACAAGGATCATGTGGTAGGGGATATGGTCAAGGTGATTAGTGATCTTGGATTTAGGGGGATTCTTGTACTCTAGTTTAAGAACCCCCAATTTTAAGGAACTATGGAAATAATTAGGAACTTGTGTATGTTTAAAGGAATAGGTTAGCTTTCTCCTATCCAAGAAATTAGATTGAGGATATTGGACCTGAGGAGGGGTGGGAGCCTGGCGAGGGGCTGGATCCATATTCTATCGCCTAGGTGGCGGTGCTTGTCCAGGAGGCACCTTTAGATTCTGCACTTGGATATGCTAAGCTTGATAAGGATTCTTCACATAGTGAGGCTATGCTTTGTGAGGTTCTACTATTAATAGATCTAGCGTCTCTAGATCCTCCACCTGCACTATAACATCAATATTTTCTTTGGAATATCTTCTTACAGGAGTTGAGCAAGGCAATGGAACTTATTGGATTTATACAAGGATTCTTATAGGTATTGGGATTTGTCAGAGAAATACTAGAATCCACTTTGGATTTTATGATTGATGAGGGTATAGAATAGTTTATTATTGATGTTCCCCATTCTCATTATCAGTCGCTGATCTTGAGTCAGTGACATATCAAGTGAATACGTGAGGCCTTTCCACCAGGTGAAAAAATCTCCGATGATATTTTCAGAGACTTTCCTACAATTGAAGAGGTGGTAAATGCTTGTATTTTTTATGGTGGAGATGAACTAGTTGAGAAATTTAATTCAATAAGCAATAGAACCAATGGGTAACTAGTTATACCATACAAATCCAGGCCCTTCCAATGTCTATATGAAACATTAGATCTTGGTGGCCTCCAACTGCTCTAGGGTTCCCAATATGGGTCCATAGTATTAGATTAATTGGGCTAGATACTGTAGTGGGTCACTCATTCCATTTAAGGGGGTGAAGGTAGGATTATTGAAATCTTGGGGTGCTCACATGTCATCCACCCATACCAAATACATTTTTCCATCAAGAGGGATTTCCACCTATTGTGTCTCTAGGGATTTATGGTGAGAGGTGAGAGAAACTTTATGATCACCTCAGTGGGGTTTCCTATATTGATGAGGATCTCTGACCACAAATGTGTTGACAGGTTCATTAACCCAACATGATGGATTTGTAGCTTGTGGAATGACCTAAGGAGTGGCCTAATCTGGGTCCTGAGGTAGGTTATCATGCTGCTTGAGTGGATTTGGCGACACGTAATGTGGTCTTTTTCCAAAAACAATAGTCTATGCCCTTTCAGGATGCATAGGATTTTTGGGCTCAATGGGGAGAAAATGGATGAGAAGAAATTGAGGCTTCCCTTACTTCCCAAGTGGAGGAGGAACAATATCCTATCAAGGAGTTCCATAATCTTGGTGCCCCTCTACAAGGAGATCATCAATGATTCGCTTCTGATCTATAACCTATTATTTCAAGGGTGTTTTAGGGGGATCAGAATTTGTCTTCTATAAAATATTATATTCATCAGATGTCATATAGGACCTGATTTTATCTTTACCCTTGTTTATATCTAGATTGGTGGGAAACGATACAAAGGAATCCCCAAGGCTGAGTGTCTTCCAATGTAGGTGATTGTGAACACCTATGTAATGGTCCACTTGATATTACACTACCCCATGGGGTGTGTTCTCTCTGTCGGACCCTACTCTGATGTACCCATCCTTGATTATCTCAAGGAAAACCTTGTTCACCATAACTATACCTGGAGGAATATCCTCAGTATCACCAGGTAAGTCCGGCTATCACTAGATATGGATTAAGTGGAGAGAAGCGTACTCTCCCCAGACCTGAATCTGCACATATAGAGACACCACTTCAATGATTCTAAAAAGAACTTTTAATCTCTAAACACATCTCTGTTAGAGGTTCCAGTGGTATCTGCATTACATAGGGTGATGAGCCACTGGGAGCGCTGCCAACTCAACCATACAGTACTGCTGATCAATGTCGTCAAAATTCTCCCGACTCCTGGGGTAGAAAAAATGAGGGTCATGGAGGTGAAAACACATCATCCAGTTAATCTTGTGGAAACATGTGACTTGGTCCTTTGTTAGGGACTCTAGGATATCAATGTTCGGAGTTGAGTTTGTCCAAAAAACCACTGAAAACTAATCAGTGGTCAGAGTGTACCGCATGATTTCTTTTTCAGAATCAGGGTTCGACTCTTTGTTGGTCCATGATCTGATTGGTGATATCCAAGAAACTGGTGGCAACACTTATGTGGATCAGTGTTTCAGTTGGATGGTTGGTGGAAGGATGACTAATCACTGCATGATGGGTTGTCTCTCGAAGGCAGAACCGACCGCATCATTACATCCCTATAAGACTAGTTATTCACCAATTCCTCATGTGCAAGGGTAGAAACAATCATATGTGGGTCTACCAGATCACATTATTCTATAAAATTACAAAATAATTCTATGTGATCTCAGGTAGAGGTAGAGAATGAAATCGATGATGATAGGGATGACTACACCATGATACCCTGGAATGGAGCCAACTCTTCCTCCACTTTCATGTACCTGCAAAGGGATTCAAGAATTTTTTGGGTCTCACCTTCTGGGATATAGAATTTCACATGTCAAGATACTTCCCCAGACTAATGCAGATTACTGGGGTTAAGGTTCCATAATTGAATCACATTCTACCATAGAATCCGAGAAATGAATGGGACTGGAAATGACTTGGTGCTTCTTGGAAATTTTTCATTTGGTAGAGACGATTTTCCCTTCTTCCCCAGGATGGTTCATCAGGTATGGGGATTTCTTCGGCATGGTGAGGACCTCCATGTAGGTGGGTAATGGAATGAGGTGCATGTCCACTTTTATTTATTGGAATATGGGGAGTTTCTTTTTATTAAATCTTGTTGGAGTGGGGAGGACCTCCACTTGAAATACCATAGGAGTCGGGAGGTCCTCCACTATGGTTGTTGACGTAGCAGGGATGACCTCTTATTTGATCACCAGGTACATGAGGATGATGTCTATGTTGGTTTTGAAAGTAGGGAGGACCTCCACTTGGGTGGGTTGAAGTGTGAGGAGGGATTTCACACTGATCAAACTGGACATGGGGATGACCTCTATGTTGAGAAGCATGAGTAGGGGAGGGCCTCTGTATTTGTTAATAGACACAGGGAGGACCACTACTCTGGATAGTTGAAACATGGGGAGAGACTCAATATTGACCGTCGAAGGAGTGGGTATAACCTCTACTCTAATCGATGGGGACATGGAGAGGACCTAAATATCAATTGTTGATGAAGCTTGGAGGGCCTCCGCTTGGATCAACACTAGATCATGGAGGAACACCGTTTGAGTAAGAAACATAATAAGGAGGACCTTCATGTTGGTGGTCAGTTAGATAGGGAGGACCTCCATATCGGGAACCATAAGTAATGGGAGGACCTCCACACTAGATGTAGATGAATCGGGGAGGTCCTCTAGTTTGAGAGATACTAGGAACATGGGGAGGACCTCCATTTTTATTTTGAGAGTGGGGAGGGCATCTTCTTTGATTGGGGATAGTACGAGGATGACCTTTGTACCATATCTCATCATCATGGGTCGACCCGTAACAGTTTTTGGCGATGCCAATGACTGATAGAGTCAACCCAACTGTCTATAGGGAAGATCAAGTCTCGATTCTTACTGGGAATTGATGAGTCCATGCTCAACAGTAGCATGGATCTGGAAGAATGTGTTTGTTGTGGTAGGAGACACTGGAGCTGTAGAAGATTATTCCCCTTATTGGGCATCCTTATAAGCTTATTACCGATGATAGCATTGGGTGGTATGGACTAGGGTCAGCAGAGCATGTGTATAGTTCACCTATTCTTCAGCCTAAAGGACTAGTCATTGTTGGCACTAATGGGGCCTGGGAGCCCTCCCTAGTGGCTCTTGGGAAGTAGTTATAACTGGGGTGACTATGGAATCCCCCACCTCCTCTATGTAGGGGATAGAGTCACATGATCACTCCAGGGAGAGGTACTAGAATCGATTGGATGTTAGAGTGGTGAGTATCAGTTCCCTATGCATCCCTTGGGGGAGGTGGTGTCAGTGAGATGCAAAAGCCTCCAAGTGATGGTGGACCATGTCCCTCATGGGAATGACTCCCTCTTGATCATACCATCTTTCAAGGTCATCCATCACCCTTCAATGAAGTATCTTTGAAGGTGAGATAGGGTGTGGGCACTCAGTAGCCGTAGTTGTGGTTGAAGTCGTGGTGGAGGTAGAGTAACACATGATTTCCATGTTGACATATCTCCTACCCCCGCATCTATGGGATTTGGGTGGCTGGTTACCTACATCTTGGGTCCTAAAAAGTAAGAGGATTTAGATATCAGTAAAGATAAAAGGAAATAAATTTCCAATTCCCCTTATTCATTCAATCTTCAATGGTTTGAGAGAGAAATCTATGGTGACAACATTGCATACTAGAATTCTGAAAGTTTAACTATGCTAATTTCTAGTGAGTTTCATGTCAGGCCCACTATTTTATTAGTGGGTGTTGGAATAAGATAAATGGATTCAGTGACATGATAATATGTTGATGTCATGAACACTACTGGTATCTATGTTGGGTAGAAGAGTTTCACATTGAGTTCACCATCTTTGTTGGTGGCCCAACGCCTGCAACGTTTAAGTATAATATTTGATCTGATGACCAACATGGATCATCCTAATGGTTTAAGGAGAAAAGTTTCACATTGGGTTAACCATTTCTGTTTCTAACACTTTCACCGGGGTTCTAACACCACGCGTTAGCGTGTGCTGGCATCGTAATTGTTTCCCCACATTACCTCTTTCTAAAGGCAGACAACTTTCATCATGTTCAATGGTGATGTTTACTCCTTGATCAAAATGGGCTGATGGGAGGTCGATTCCTTCTTTCATGGATTCATCCTCAGAATTCATTACCTTGTTTGAGTATCCCTCATGGATGTTAATTCATGTTCATGGAACTCATTCTTCATGTCATCTCTTTGTGTATGTCAGTTAATTACATTGCTTTTTTCTTTAAATTCCAAAGGGTCTTAAGAGGGTGGTAACCTTTGATCTGGAGGGTAGTCATGTTGGGACTCACTGGCATATATGTACATTAAGAACATTGGTCACTGGTATCTTCCTCATAGGAGGGAATCTCATAGAGGCATATTTAGGCATGAAACCCAAGGCATGTAACGCCAGAGGCATATCTTCCAAGGATTTCACCTCAGGAATCCCATGTTTAGTATGGGGTAGCTGATGTTGTGGTAACATATCTTCCAAGTATTTTACCTTAATAATCACAGGTTTATCATGGTCTAGCAGTGTGAGACAGGTCGTGAGTTTAATGTATCGCAGAGATGGAATGAGACTGATCAGAATGCCCTGTGGAGGGGGATTAGGGAGGTACATCCCAAGGTGGGGAACCTTTGTTTATCATTTGTTAGGATTTAACCTTGGGGAAGGCATCCTATATACCATGTTTATTATTTAGGGATGAAAACCCACATATTTTGATGTCGTAGTTTAAGGTCATGTGACCGGACCAGTCCATGTAGTTTAACATTATGAGGTGATGATGCTCGCATTGTGAAAGGAGCACCAGTGAGGGATGGTATGGGTTTATTCATGGAAGTTTCCCTTCACAAGAGTATTTCTCTTTGTTGGATCATGTGGGGATTATGTATGGGAGTTTCCCGATGGAAGGGAGGTGGTCTCCTAAGTAAGTGGCATGATCTTACTAGGATGTGGTAGCCTGAGGAATATTAGGATAGATGTGAATGGAGTGT
This sequence comes from Viscum album, assembly GCA_963277665.1. Lineage (NCBI taxonomy): Eukaryota > Viridiplantae > Streptophyta > Magnoliopsida > Santalales > Viscaceae > Viscum > Viscum album. The sequence continues at coordinate 1,357,015,111 of OY728162.1, read as the reverse complement.
TGAGTTTGGACCTTAGGGAGGATCCCAACATATCCCAGTTGGTTGGGAATCAAAGCCCAAATATGTCATAAATGGGTGTTGGGGATTAATCCTGGGGGAGTCCTATCTAGTTGGGATGACACATGGAATCTTTCCCTTGGTGGAGTATAGACGGTTGTCAGGGCTTAAACTCATGGGGATTCACATAGGTGAAGGTGGATGGGTTTCATGGTCTCTACTAACATATAAGCCCACATGAGTCATGATATGTGTGAGAAACTAGAGTAAGTAGTAGACCTAACAATCATGTTGCTAAAGTTTCACCAACGATAGATGATGTGGGGCTTATGCAAGGATGTTTCATTAGGAGGATCTCATTCCATGTGAGGAGGATCTCATTCCTTGTGAATCATACATGGATCATCCTATGAAGGGTGCGTGGGGATTACGTATGGAAGCTTCTCAGTATGGAAGGTCTGTGTCGGGATTACGTATGGAAGTTTCTTGGTGTGGAAGGTCTGTGTCCCATGGTGGGAGGAGGTGGCATCCCATGATGAGCATATATAGGGAATCTCATTTCCATTTCATGGTGTAAGACTATAATTTAATGTAATGCTCTAAGGAAGTTTTTTCTAGGATGTTCTACATCATGAAAGGTAGACATGGGGGACTCACTCCTTACCACTTAGGCTTACATAATCATCGCACATGCACCCTTGGGTGAGGCATGGTTTTAGAAATTCTAGGTTATAACAGTGTGGAGGAGTGGTCGATCACGAGGTCCCTATTTACGTGCCTATATTGAGAAGAAAAAATCATCAGCATACCAATGCTGAGAAGTAATAGGTATGGTAAATCATGCACTAGAATCATTGGGGACACCTCACAAGGGGCCACTAAATTGATGCACGCAAGCTTAGAGGGTTGCGCGCAATCGGTGTGTACAAGGCATGGGGGTTGGGCACAAAGGGGTCTCGGACATGGTGCATTGACATAGAGGAAATCCATGGAGATTTAAAGAAGGGGTGCACACAATATAGGGTACTTGTGCGCAAGGCCAGGGATTGCGTACAACTTTGGAGTGTTGCATGCAAGGTCGAGGTTGCACGTAGGAGGATCCCTTGTGCGCACCTGACTTAGATTGAAAGAGGTAGGATGAGGATTAAAAATATATGAGGCCACTAAATGTAGGAACTATAGGGAACCTATCTTGAAATATCTCTACCATGAGATTTCCATGATTTCATGATGTTGTGGAAGATATATCTTACGCACAACAAAGAGATTGTTCAACTTTTGTAGGATCACCCTGAAGAAGGATGTTCCCTTCAATATATAGCCAAGATATTCAGTGATGGAGAACAATATTTCAGTCATATAATTGGGATTCCTCACATATACATCCTTATCCATGATGAACTATCGCGCAAACATCTAGTTGACATCAAATTTGGCATGCAAGAATCTTGTGCATGTTTGGGTTTCCTGTATGCAAGGTGGACATATTACACATGCCTACCTTATCCATTTGAGTGGCCTTTGAGGAAAGGATACAAAATAAATCATATTTTTCTATGAAAGAGTCTTTGATGTGGATTTAAATCTTGCACACACACCTCGAAACTTTTTTTCCCTTGCTTCATATTCTTGGAATGCTCCATTGAGTCAGATGATGTATTTGGTTTTCCCAAATCTGGCTATTTTCAGATTCATGAAGAATTCAGATCCAACAATCATAATGATTATCATATTTTTATATTGAAATTGGTATTTTATAGAGAAAAATAAGACACATGGTTTTCAGAAAGACCTAAATAAGGTTTGGGTTACTCCATTAATAGAGATAGATCATCCTCATTGAGTGTTTAGAAATATTCTAAAAGGAATACAGATCACCTCTTCAAGTAACATAATGTCAGAAGAGACCTTTTAAATGAAAATATAACATCCAATTAGTTCTTTGTAACTGAATATAGATCCTTTAAAACATGCTTCTAAAAAACAAAAAATGATTGAAAAAATAGCCATTTTAAATTTACCATAAAAACTAGATTCAATCACAAAATAATCTTCTTTCATGAGAGTCAACCTACTCATCACACACTTATTATTCTTTTATTAAAAATATCTTCTCTCTCTCTATCCCTATTAGATGAACTTTTATTTACATGAAATTGCAATTATCTTTCAAATTCTTTCTAATATATAACCAAATGAAATATTTTATAAGTATCAAGACTCTTAATATAAACAAAAATAATCACATAAACATTTTCATTACCAAAGATATTTAATGTAAAAATCACAAAAAAATTCACATGGATAATCCCTATCTATCTTTTCATATAGAATTCCAAAAATTCCAATTTAGATATGAAGTAGTTAAGAAAATATAGGAACTACTCTAGATTTATTCACCATTCAAAACTTATTTACAAATAAATTTGTTATTAAATTTTATAAATTCCCAATAGTGATATATTATTTTCATTTAAATGGATCAATCAAAAACTCAACTCTGATTGAACCTACTTGTGGAATAAAAAACTTTATTATAGTGTAAAAATAGTAGGTAACTCAGTATATTTTTACTTTTACATTATAAAAACTATTCTTGAATCACAACATGATTATCATGTGATTATGGAAGTTAAGAATTAGAATATCTTTTGGAGTTTGGGTTCAAAATCCAAATGATTGTACTTTGATTACATGTACATTTGAATATTTGAATATTAATAAAATATTTTTTTTATTTTGTGTTAATTTTTTTTAAAAAAATGATCCATGAGTTGGTCACCAAAATAATAAATTTGAAAAATTCATTAAAGTGAAAACATATACAGTGTACACATAAGGTGTCAAGGGCTTGTACTAACTACCAATTGAATGTGGTTACACTTAGACAAAAAAATTATGCAAAAATTAGAAATGAAAAAGGATCAATTAAATTTGAACAAAGTACATCCTTTATCATTAGTATCTCAAAAAAACCTATTATGCATGATTCAATATAGAAAGTAAATTCAGAAGGCATTATCTCCTTAACTTGAGGTTTATCCATTATTCTAGCATTGTTCAAATGGTATTTCATTTCCAATATGTTGTCCATAAGATCATAAAAGGAAACTTGGTCACATATCCACTTCACCATAATAGAGCATATCATCAAACATTTTTTAGTATGTTTCCTATATCAAAAATATTTAAAAGAGGTCTTGAAACTATTCATCATACTATATCCCATGTAGATAATTATTGTTGAAGCACTTGAAACTGAGAAAACTAGTACTTCAAATTTATCCTTTCATGGGAAAAAGAAAATACAAAATAATCCTAATAGTTGAAGAAATAACATCTAAGTATCCATATAGAAGTAGCAGTGGACCAAATCTCAAAACCATAAAATGAAAAGAACATTCAGAACCAAAACAATAACAATAGAACATTGTTTTTAACTATTTGATGAAGCATCTAGAACCTACATCCTGATTGAAAAAACTATCCATCTTCCTATAAGATACTACAAATAGAAATGAATGCCTCTCTATGTGGACACATCAATAATGAAATAATCATCTCCAAGTTTTGTCCCATCTCAAATAGGTTGTATGTTGAAATTAATTTCCCATAGCATCCTTCCTTTTACCAAAAAATAACCTCATACAATAAAGGTAGAAACTACAAGAGAACACCATCACCCGTAGAGAATGTGTTTATTAGGTGATAGAATGTGTAAGAGGATGAAAATTATTCTCATTAAGTTCATAGTTGGTAATCACTAATATGGGGGATTATTAAAAAATACCCACTAGTAGGAATTCCACATGTTTTTGTGTCATCAGATATTCCTATCTTTGAGAATGTGTAATGATCCTAAGACTTTGATATTATTATTATTGTGAGTTAAAACTCAGACACTTATATATATATATATTATAATCTATGATTATATAGTTTATAGAGAAGTTTCATACATTGGTTTCATCATGAGTAATGTGTTATTATTGAATAAATCAAAGAAGGGTGTGTCCCTTCTATCTTTATTGAAGTTGATATCTTGGAACTTTTATTAGAATAAAACTACTACAATATATTCCATGTCCATGGTGAAACAATGTGTTTATTTCATATAGTCAATGCAAGATGTATTGAGCATATAGTTTGATGACACAGATATGAAATCTGCTTACTGAGATATTGTGATAAAGGGATTATATTACATAATAAGGATTTATATATGGTTGTCGATGTTGCGATATTAAGTTTTTTCTATTCGGTCCCCTGGTTCATTATTAGATAGAAATCTTCAACTTTAGGCAAAACTACTTAATTCCTAGGAGAAAAAATCATAGAGGGTCACACACTAAGTTTTTTGTTGATCTTTATTATATTCTATTTAAATTTAATTATTGGAATAAATATTATTCTCAATACATTGGTATAAATTTATTAAAGTTTTTTTATCTCTATTATTCACCAGGTAATAAATAATTATTTATTCATTAATAAATAATTTATTTTATTATATAAATATTTAATAAATATTTATGCGCTGGTTTGTGAGTAAAATATTTATTTGGTTTATTGATGAATGAAATATATAATTAAATATTTATTATGGTATTCGATAAATTCAAAGGAGTTGGAGTAGATCAAGATCGTGTCTAGGGATAAATATCTATTTGAAAGATGGTAAGTAATATTTATCATTGTGTGAGTCAGCACATACCATAAAATAACAATAAAAATAATAAAAATAATATTATTATATGGAATGGGTTTAATAATGATTATTATATTATTTAAGGTCCAGTAAGAAATTAAATAATTGTTTAACCTAAAACCTATCTCTTTAAGTAGACTGTTATCTCTATTGTGTAGGGTTAATCGAGATTTGAGAATCATTACACACAACATAAATCTCTCTCCATTTATTTTTCTCTCTTCTTTTAAAGAATGAGAAGCACTAGAGTGATTTCTTCAAGATTGAAGTAACTACATGTGATCAACATGAACATTACAAGATAATTGATTTAACTTGATTGCACCTAAAAATCAATTGGAATTGCTCATAGATCAAAGGAGCATGTGTGGATCATTGCTATAGGGATTCTACACATGGATGATCCTAACACATCAAAGGTAATATGAGATGTTTTTTTCTTCAGAACATCAACATCATAATTGGATAAAGTTCCTAAGAAGAGGTAACCATTTATCTTGATATTAAATAAATTAATTATAAATTTAATGTGAAAGGATCCTCTTTGGTATCTAGGTGTTATTTATGTAAATATTTGATGGAAAATTTTCATTTTTTATGACATTCATGTGAGGTAAAATATTAAGAATGATCCATCAAATCGATAATATTTTATTTGTTTTACACCCACTATAGCACTTCCGCTGTACCCAAAACAAGAAAGTGGTATTAGAGAAATAACATTCAAATTTATAATTACTTATTTGATTTTTTATCATTTCACAATTAATAGTCAAGATTCATTTCATGTTTTAATCCATTCTTGATCTATCATCAAAATCTCTTCTTCCTCTTCTTTGTTTCTTGTAAAATATTACCCAGATCTGTTAATGATTAATGATGTTTACAAAAGAATATCCCATTCTAAAGTGACTAGGATCTTGTCTAGATAATACTAGACTACATGGTGTGTACTCCTTCATTACACGTTGGGTATCCTTGTTCATTACAAAAGGATACTCACATGGATTCTGAGTCATCATGTAATTAATACACATCGTGTGCAATAAATACACCACATGTAGACCAATCAAGGTGTCACACAACATTTTTGGAATAAATTTTTTTAGTTTGACTACCAACTGTGTAGTTAATGTTCTTTCAAGATATAAAACATAGGGTCAAACCACGCCATGTAATTAATACATCACAAGTTTTTACAACACGAAATGTAAATACTATCATACATTTGACTAGAAGTACATGTTGTGTATCCTCTATATATGATGTGTACTTCATAAATATTTTTGATACGTACACAATGATTCCCTAGTTGTATACTATGGATATCCAATTAGGAGAAGTACATCCTATGTAGTAGGTTTTCACATGTAGTGTACTATACCTGTTTATGAGGAAATATTAAATTTAATTTATTACTACATTAAACCTCACCCACCTGAGTTATGTGATGGTCATTACTTTGATAGTACATTCTAGTTGTTAGGTTTTATACTATATTAAATTCTTAATTAATTCCCCATAATATTTTATTCTATGAATCATGTATAGTTATTGTACACTAAATACTCAATGCATTAAATTGTATAGGCTATATAATGTTTGTGTGCTCTATTTGGAATTAAATTGGTCATTCATGCCATTTAATTATGATAAATTTCATTCACACAACATGTCATATGTATTAATGGATTACAACTTATACTATACTAAGTATTTAGGATTGTCAATCACCAGGTTGCATCCATATACAAAGTTGTGTACAATTTTATTGAGTTTTAAAGAAAATAATTTATTTATTTATTTTGAGGTCAAAGTGGATGATAATTTAATGATGATTGGACGAAATAATATAAAATGTATTAATTTATTAATTAGATAATTAATCATATTAATTTGTGTGTGTTTTATATTATTTAAGAATGGATTAAAATGCATACTAGCTAGTTATTTTAAATGTGTAATAACTGAATGTTTATGACTGATCATGAGATTGACCAAGACCGATGTATGTGATAGAATTATTAAATTTATAATTATATCATAGTTTTTCAATTATTATTTATTGAATTAAATATGATGGTTTGTGAGTCATACCTCTCTCATTTGTTACGTAGGACCTGTGTGTCCAATGATATTTACGTAATTCCACTTAAAAAATCCTTTGCTTTCCATCACTTTAGTGTGAGTTATAAATACATGTAATTAATGGAGTTTCCTAATTTTTGTACAGGAAGTTCATGGAGGAACCGAGATGTTTCTAACCTAGGAGATATAGAGTTGGACTGGTGGAATGCTGCAAATCGTTCCAAGATGGACACAATAAGTTTTCCCCTAAGTTATAGGTTGATTTATTGTCTCCTCAGCAATTAAATCATTTTATAATCTCATGATTGGGACATTCATTTATTTTTTAATTTCTATATTATGCATTATTTATTTTACAGATACAAGACCATGATCACATAAATAAAAGAGCTAATATGGAAATTTGGAATTTAAATAAATGGATTATACATAAATGTTTTTATCAAAACATTGTTATATCACTTAATTAAAATATACTTAATATTAAAAAAACATATAAAAGATATTAGAAGAAAAATTTTACATATAATAAAAAAAATCTTCAATTATATTTTAAGTCATTAAAATTTCCATTGTTTGAATTAAGTAAACCCATAGTTTAAGTGTCAGTTCAGCCTCCATTATGGAACTTTTTATTATCAATAAGTCTTAACTAAGATGAAGGGTTGACATAACTATATCTATATTGGGATTAGTGGATTCTTTATATCTTATAAAAATTTGGCGGAATGTGTTTATGAAATCCTAGTTAGGGTTTCTGGATTAGAGAGTCAACTCAATGGATCATGGAGCTGGAAGCCTACAGTTGAAAAAGACCTCCTACCTAAATACTTTATAGTAATTTGTATAACCTACATCTAGAGGATTATAAGGACTCGACCTTAAAAATTACATAATATTGAATTAAATGAATAATTCACATTGAGTATCTTTTCAGGTTTAGAGTTTTAGAGAATTAGGACATAACTATTACATCTCAAAAGATTAAAAGGTAGAAACTTCTCCACAGTTTCCATTTTGTTTTCATAAAATAAAAAATCCTGAAAAAAAGATTCATGTCTAGTTACATGTTTTAGAAATCATGACTTTTCCTTAATCCCATCCTTGACCCTATTCATCTTTATGTCCGGTGAAAACATTTCAAAACTTGGGATGAACATAAAAAGCTCAGTAAGGGTTATAAAACAAAGAATGAAAACATTTGTTCATAAATACATACAAAACATGAAATCTTTTACTTACCTCATGAAATCGAAAGATTTATAAAAGACACATAGAAATCTTAAATCATAATGGTAACTTGTGGCATCCATATCATACTTATATTGTAGCTATCACAGCTACATAGGGAGTTACTTTGGAATACCCATCACCGTATAGTCCCTAAATCTCTTAGGAGAAACATTCAAATTTACCTCCATCATGTCACCCAATGCATTGGAGAACTATCTCGGGCTCACCCACCCTATTTTTATCACGAAACCACCCGTATACATAAATAATTCCCAAGAACCATAACATGATCATAACACATAACATAAGCATAAAGGAATGATAACATTTCCACATTGAAAAAAAATATCATTTCAAGATATTGAAATAATAAATCCATTCTCAAAATTATTTTCAATGCCAAAATACGTAAAAAGAGTTTATGGTATTTATTTTTCTTGTTAAAAACATTACAGCTTGTTACGGAAGCCAAAGGTCAAATAATACTTGCGGCGGCGGAAAAGGTCGTTGTCACCGCTTATGTTAAAAGAAACATTCTTTTTTATCATTTAGTAAAATGCTTCTTAGAAAAATATTCCCTTTGAAAATTCAAGTGTGTTTATACAGCGTATAAAATAAAGTCGTGTATTAAAACAAAATATGCCTCAATGACAGGAGATTGAGATGAAGTCCCTTACCTCGTGTCCGACTTGACTTGATAATTCTTTAATCTCCTGAATAATAAACTAAAGTCAATTTATACTTGCTTAAGAACATTTTTCAAGTTTATTATTCCTTTTATATCACTTATTACCATGTTATAAATATTATGTAATCATTAATGTTAATAATGTCCATTTTGTTGATATTTGGTACTCGAGTAAAAAATGAACACCTTATATTTACAAGTTTTCCATGTGGTCAATAGTTCATTATATCCAGAATGAAATTCATTATTTAGATATCATATATATCACATATATCCAGTATATACATGTATTTATAATAGTACTTAACATTTGGAGGTAAGAAATGAAATGCACCGTTAATGGAGACGGTAAGCCGTACGTACGCATGAACGCTACTTTCATTTCTATTTCTTATTTTAATGGAATGAAAACATAATGATGCAAGGGTATATTATAATTCTAGTATAATATCATATATAATATCATTAAATCTATCCTTTATACATCCCACATAAGAAATTAACGACTCACATCACTATAAGGGGGCGGTAGTCCGTACTTCCTCTAATGAGATTATCGCATTTACCCATAATGGAAACCATAAAGGCATGCTATAAATGGAAAATAAAAAAGCATAAATAAAACATAAAAATAATATACATCATATATAAATACTTTGAAATCATAATGGCCACCATGAGAGGTGGTAAGATGTAATTGAACAATCATCATTTCGTGAGACATTAGTTTTCCATCCACAGAAACATTATGTTCTTCATCCATTAGATGGAGGTGTGTGTAAGTGTAGTTTGAATAATTCTCATAACAACATCCTAGTATATTTAGGATACTAGTGTTGTTACAAAATAAAGGAATAAAAAGAGTTTAGGGGTTGGAGAAGTAAAATAAAATAAAACAATTTAAGAGAAACTGTTACCTTTAATTTGGGTAACTCCCTTTGGTTTGAACCAAAGGACTTCTTGAAGTGCCTTCTGACTAAGGTAAGGCTTCTAGGAGGAGGAGAGGTATGTATAGAGATTAATTGGGAAGATTTTGGATGAGACAAATGGCTTGAGAGGTGTTAGGAATTGGTTAGGTCTCCTTTTATAAGGGAGAGGAGGGGCTCTTTAGGAAAGTGTAAAAATATTATTTTATAATATAATGATATTCGGTTTCTAAAGGTCCAAAAATCATTATAGTCGAATATAATATGATTCATGTTCAAAATACAATCATATAATAGGAATTGGACAGGTTTTGGATAATATTTTAATCATTATAATCTTATTTATTTAAATCATTTATTAATGAAGTAAATACTGCATCATTATTGTGTCGTGAATAATTTAATTTATTCGAGGTCTAAAAATTATATAAAAAATACTATCATGTAGGAAATCTCTATGTATCTCCAATGAATATTTATAGTCGAAAATAGGACTTATATAACACCACATAAAAATTAATTTACTAAAATATATTTGCTTTTTTCCATTTTTTCTTTACATTAAATTAATTAATATAAAGTGTCATTATCATTCATAAGTGGCTCCATGGGGTCCCAAAATCGACCCAAATATGACCATGGTCGTAAATGACTCAACCAATAAGGTTTGGAAAAGTGTTAAGATAATTTTGAATTATTATAATATTCTTTTTACCTTAAATTACCCTATCTACCTTTAACCGCGGTAAATAAAAGGCAAAAGTTACTATTAAATAAAAATTATTTTCATCTTAATGAACAAAATTTTACTTCTTGATAACAACCATGTATGTCAGATTTTAGAAATTAAATTCACAGAAGTTTTAAAATTTCATTTAAATGAAAAAGTCAATTTTTTAACTACCACTAAGTGGTTTCACTATTCATCAAAAATTGAAGTTCTACAGAAAAATACCAAAAATTCAGCCTAAGCTATATTTGATATTCCGAATACAAAAATGATGTTTATTTTTCAAAATTCAAAACATAGAAGTGGCATTAATTAATTTTAAAATTAATTCCCGTTATCAAAACAAATAGCATGTTTTAATAAACAATAACTATCAAAAGATTGACACTTGTTTATGTCCAATTTCAAAGTGAAATTAATTCAATGACCAACATTGGATTAAATGGTAAAAATATATTCTAATTTAACTTTAAAACCAATTAAAAAGATAATCTAAACATATAAATAAATTATATTAAAAGGCACTTTTGAATTAAAATACAATATTTTCACTATTCATTAAAAAAAGAAATTTATCAGAAAAATACCAAAAAATTACCCAAATTAAAATTTGATGTCCCCATTCTAAAGAAAGATTTTATTTGGTCAATTAGAATGTATTAAAGTGACAAAAACTATAATTAAAGAGGGTTCTCCATTAAAAGGCGGTAAATCGACCTTTTATTGTAAATTATGCTTAAAATTAGATTCATTCACATTTTAAGCTTCTAAATTTTATTGGATAAATATAAATACATTTAAAAAGCACGTATAATCATATTGTAGTTAGTTTTGTTCATTCCCGCCAATACAATGGCTAGGAGTTAACTGCCATTTAAAATAATAATATTGTACTATTAGTGTGCAACGTAAGATTTCAAAGAAACTTGTTGTTGCGTATCAGGTATGCTATAGAACATAGCAACCCTTTTAAAGTAAAAATAATATTTAATTCAAAAATATTAATAAATATGAAAATATCTCATTCTTCATTTACTTGGGATGTTACATCCTTCCCCCCTTTTGGAAATTACTTCCTCGCAATTTTTATTCACTTATCAAAATAAGTGGGGGTATTTATCCCTCATAGCATTTTCAGATTAAAACGTTGCCTATTCAACCATATGGTTTTTCCACAAAACCTTTACCTGGTGAATTACATTATTCTGCAACACTTTCTCTCTATGGTCAAGAATCTGGACTGGTTGTTCTTCATAAGAGAGATTCTCTTCCAACTGAACTACCTCTGGGATCAAAACATGAGATGGATCTGGTATATACTTTCTCAACATCAAAACATGAAAAAAAATGTGTACCTGGGAGAAACTTGGAGGTAAAGCCACTCTATACGCAACTGATCCAAATTTCTACATAATTTCATAAGTTCCAATGAACCTCGGACTCAACTCTCCCTTCTTACCAAAACGCATCACACTTTTCCATGGAGAAACTTTGAGAAAGACATGATCTCCTACCTTAAAAGAAAGATCCTTCCTCTGGTTATCTGCATAACTTTTCTGTCCGCTCTGAGCTGTTCTCATGTGATTCTGAATCAAATGAACTTTCTCTGCCATCTCTTCTACCAATTCTGGTCCCATCAGCTTCCTTTCACCTACTTTATCCCAAAAAGATGGAGTTCGACAATGCTTTATATATAATGCCTCAAATGGAGCCATTTGTATACTAAAATGAAAACTGTTATTATATGAAAATTCAACCAAAGAAAGGTGTTGGTCCCAACTTCCTTGATAATCTATCGAGAAAGCACATAACATATCCTCCAATATCTGAATTGTTCGTTCTGATTTCCTATCTGATTGAGGATGAAAAGCTGTACTAAAATTTAATTCAGTACCCAATGACTTCTAAAGGCCTTTCCAAAAGTTAGAAGTGAACCTGGGATCACGATCAGATACAATGGAGAGGGGAACACCATGCAACATGACTACCTCTTTAACATACAACCGAGCAAGTTGATCTAAATATAAAGTATCTCTAATAGGAAGGAAATGAGAAGATTTAGTCAGTTGATCAACTATAACCCAGATTTCTTTATTACCTCAAGATGTCTTTGGTAATCCCACAATGAAGTCCATGGATATATTTTTTCGTTTCCATTATAGAACTGGTAAAGGCTGAAGCATTCCTTTCGGTAACTGTAGCTCTGCTTTAACCTGCTGACAAGTCAAACACTTCACAGTAAAATCAGCAATATCTCTTTTCATTCTATCCCACCAGTAATACTCCCAAAGATCTCTATACATCTTAGTACTGCCAGGATGAACTGAAAACAGGGAACTATGAGATTCACATAACGACTCATTCTTCAACTGTGAATCACCAGGCACACATAATCTCCTACCAAACCTCAAAACACAATCATTATCAACGTTAAAATCAGGCAACTTACCCTTATGAATCAATCCTACGTTTTTCTGCAACTCACTGTCTTCTTTCTGTGCTTGCTTTATTCTGTCTGATAGAGATGATCTCACTGACACCTAAAACAAAACAGAATAACTTCCTGCACCAACAACTTCTATGCCAAATTTCATCAAATCAAAAACCAAAGGATCTCGTTCCAAACATAGCATGGCTAATGAGACATTACTTTTTCGACTCAAACCATTAGCTAATTTATTTGATTTTCCCAGATGGTAATGGATCATGCAATCATAATCCTTGATTAATTCCAACCATATCCTCTGTCTCATGTTCAATTATTTCTGAGTGAATATATACTTAAAATGTTTTTGATCAGTATATATTTCACAATTCACTCCATAGAAATGATTCCTCCAATTTTTTAAATCAAAAAACAACAGCAGTTAATTCCAAATCATGTGTAGGATAATTTAACTCATGTGGTTTCAACTGACATGAAGCATAAGCAATTACCTGATCATTATGCATTAGGACACAACCCAGTCCTTTCAACGAAGCATCACTGTAGATAAAAAACTCACCATTTCTGGAAGGTAGTTCCAAAACTGGAGCAATCACCAATCTCTTTTTCAATTCCTGAAAACATTCATCACATTCTTTTGTTGAGATGAACTTAACACCTTTTCGAGTTAAATTAGTCATTGGACTAGATAATTGTGAAAAAATTTCAAAAACCCTCCGGTAATAACCTTCCAAACCAAGAAAACTACAAATCTCGATTATATTTGTGGGTCTTGGCCATTCTTCAACAACTTTCATTTTAGCAGGATCAATAGTTATTCCATTTTTGAAACAATGTGACCAAGGAAAGAAATTTGTTGTAACCAAAACTCACACTTGATGAATTTCCCATAAAGTTTCTTTTCTTTTAAGGTTTTCAAGATGAACCTTAAATGACTTTCATGTTCCTCTTTAATTTTTGAATAAACCAAAATATCATCAATGAACACAACCACAAACTTATCCAATATCTCATGGAAAATTCTATTCATAAGATCCATGAAAACATCGGGTGCATTGGTTAACCCAAAAGGCATAACTACAAATTCATAATGGCCATATCTAGTACGAAACGCGGTCTTCGTAATATCTGTTTCCTTTAGATTCAACTGATGGTACCCCGATCTCAAGTCAATCTTCTAAAAATACCGAGCTCCCTAGAGCTGATCAAACAAATCATCGATATGAGGAAAATGATACTTATTCTTAATAGTGATGTTATTAAATGCACTATAATCAATGAAAAGTCTCATTGAACCATATTTCTTTTTAACAAAAAAGACAGGAGCACCCCATGGTGATGTGCTAGGTAGAATGAAACCTTTATCTAATAACTCTTCCAATTGCTTCTTTAACTCTAAAAGTTTAATTTGAGCCATTTGATAAGGGGGTTTTGAAATTGTCTTAGCATCAGGAACTAAGTCAACAGTAAATTCAACTTCCTGATCAGGTATAATACCAGGAAACTCATCAAGAAAAACTTCAAGGTACTCATTTACCACTGTCACATCATTAATCTGAATAGTTCCTTTGTTTTCAACAATATGTGCAAGGTAACATTCATTGCCATCTTTTACTAGTTTCTTAGCTTCCTGATATGTTATCAAAAGCAAGGGTTCATTTTTCTATAATAACTGAAAATCATTCTTAAAAGAAACCTATTTATCTCTGCATTCAATCTTAGCATTATAAAAAGAAATCCAATCCACTCCCAATATAACATCAAACTCCACTAGAGGCAAAACAATAAGGTTTGCAGGTAGATTCTTTCCGCACACAAGGACAGAATGTTCTTATGTTTTATTTTTGTCTCAACATTTCCTCCAGGTGTTTTAACCATAAGTTATATATTCATATCATGATATGGAATTCCCAATTTACTAGAAAAATTCTCAGAAATGAAAGTGTGTGTAGACACTGAATCAAACAACACATTGGCATAATCTGAACAAACAAACAATGTACTTGATACTACTTCATTTGATGGACCAACATCTGCTGAAGTAGTTGCAAAGGATTTTCCCACCCCTTTCTACTTGTAGTCTGGATTCTTTCCTTTGGTTGAGTTCTTCGTTGGACTCTCATTTTCATGATGACCCATTTCATTGCACTTAGAACATTTTACTGACTATAAATCAGATTTTTTCTTTCATTACCCTGATCTTTTTCAGTGAAATTATGTGCCTTATGTCCCATTTTACCACATCGGTAGCACTTAACATAATTCAAAATACATTCCACAACATTCTTTTTACAACAATTTTCACAAACTATAAACTTAAGTTTATTACCATCATACTTTTTTGAAGAGTTCTTCCCTTTCGCCTGCCACCTCGACCTCTTATTATATTATTTTTTAAAGAATATCATATCATCAGCAAACTCCATTTCCACCTTCTCCACACAATGAACAAGTTTTTCATAACTTTTGAACTCACGAGAAGCTAAATCCTTTCAATACTTTGGCTTTAATCCTGAGTAAAAATGGTTGATTTTACTATCAAGATCTCGTATGAAATTTGGAGCATACCTTTCCAGTCGAGTGAATTTTTCTTCATAAGTAGCTACTGAGTCATCCTCCTACCTTAATTCCAGGAATTTTTTTTCCATCCAAAGATGAACCACCATAGGAAAACATTTCTCAAGAAACATACCTTTGAATTCATCCCAAACAAGAGCATCAATCTCCTCACTATCCCTGATATTTTTCACCATCGACTACCACTAATCAGATTCACCTTCAAAATGGTAAACAACGAGACTAACCTTTTGATGTTCTGAACAACCCATGACATAAAAAATATTTTCTAGTGCTCTAATCCACCCTTATTCTAGAACCGGATCAAATGATCCTCTGAATGATGGGGGATGTTGCCTCATGAAATGATCCACTACTGACATGTTCCTTTGCGGTTGATCTGGCTGATCTCATGCATGAATACCACCACCATTTATAGCCTGAGTCAAATGTTCCATCACTGCAACAAACTATTCAATTCTGATTTTGACCACCTCAGGTTGCTGATTTGGAAGGTTGTCTTCCTCCTGATGGCGTTCCAACATAGTTGTCCTGTTTCCTTTACGGAAAACCATTCTGAACAAAGAATTAGCTTAGGCGAAGCAACATGGTAATCTATAAATGCTATATGATATCAATAGTAACATAAATTACTTTATGGATATTAATTTAACAATACCCTAACTCCTAAATTTATCTAAACCTACCTCTGATGCCAACTATAAGGACTCGGCCTTAAACATTACATAATATTGAATTAAATGAATAATTCACATTGAGGATCTTTTCAGGTTTAGAGTTTTAGAGAATTAAGACATAACTATTACATCTCAAAAAATTACAAAATAGACACTTCTACACAGTTTCTATTTTTTTCATAAATTAAAAACTCTTGAAAAAAAGATTCATGTCCAGTTCCATGTTTTAGACAGCATGACATTTCCTTGATCCCATCCTTGACCCTATTCATCTTTAGGTCCTGTGAAAACATTTCAAAACTTGGGATAAGCATAAAAAGCTCAGTAAGGGTTATAAAATAAAGAATGAAAACATTTTTTCATAAATACATACAAAACATGAAATCTTTTACTTAACTCATGAAATCATAAGATTTATGAAAGACACAAAGAAATCATAAATCATAAAGGTAACTTGTGGAATCCATATCATACTGACATTGTAGCTATCACAACTACATAAGGAGTTACTTTGGAATACCCATAACAATATATTCCCTAAATCTCTTAGGATAAACATTCACGTTTACCTCTGTCA
Organism: Viscum album; assembly: GCA_963277665.1. Taxonomy (NCBI): domain Eukaryota; kingdom Viridiplantae; phylum Streptophyta; class Magnoliopsida; order Santalales; family Viscaceae; genus Viscum; species Viscum album. Next base: position 1,356,998,464 of record OY728162.1, on the reverse strand, counting down.
CATTACCCAATGCATTGGAGATCTATCTTGGGCTCACCTACCCTAGGTTTATCATAGAACCACCCATATACATAAATAATTCCCAAGAACCATAACATGATCATAACACATAACATAAGCATAAAGGAATGATAACATTTCTACATTGTAATAACAAAATATCATTTCACGATATTGAAATAATAAATCCATTATCAAAATCATTTTCAATACCAAAATATGTAAAAAGAGTATATGGTATTAATTTTTCCTATTAAAAACATTGCGGCTTGTTAAGGAAGCCAAAGATCAAATAATACTCGCAGTGGCGGAAAAGGTAGTTGTCACCACTTACGTTAAAAGAAACATTACTTTTTGTCATCTAATAAAACACTTCGTAGAAAAATATTCCCTTTGAAAATTCAATGGTGTTTATATAGCGTATAAAAGAAAGTCGTGTATTAAAACAAAATATGCCTCAATGAAAGGAGATTGAGACGAAGTCCCTTACCTTGTGTCTGACTTGACTCGATCGTTCTTTAATCTCATGAATAATAAACTAAAGTCAACTTATACTTTCTTAAGAACCTTTTTCAAGTTTATTATTCCTTTTATATCACTTATTACCAAGTTATAAATATTATGCAATCATTTAAGTTAATAACGTCCATTTTGTCGATATTTGGTACTTGAGTCAAAAATGAACACCTTATATTTACAAGTTGTCCATGTGGTCAATAGTTCATTATATCCAGAATGAAATTAATTATTTAGATATCATATATATCACATATATCCTGTATATACATGTATTTATAATAGTACGTAACATTTGGAGTTAAGAAATGAAATGCACCGTTCATGGAGACGGTAAGCCGTACGTACGCATGAACGATACTTTCATTTCTATTTATAATTTTAATGGAATTAAAACATAATGATACATAGGTATATTATAATTTCAGTATAATATCATATATAATATCATTAACTCTATCCTTTATACATCCTTCATAAGTCATTAACGAGTCACGTCACTTTAAGGGGGCGGTAGTCCGCACTTCCTCTAATGAGATTATCGCGTTTACCCATAATGGAAACCATAAAACCATGTTATAAATAGAAAATACAGAAGAATAAAGAAAAAATAAAAATAATTTATATCATATATAAATACAGTGCCATCATAATGGCCACCATGAGAGGCGGTAAGATGTAATTGAACAATCATCGTTTCGTGAGGCGTTAGTTTTCCATCCACAAAAACATTATGTTCTTCATACATTAGATGGAGGTGTGTGTAAGTTTAGTTCAAATAATTCTCATAACAACATACTAGTATATTTATGATACTGGTGTTGTTACAAAATAAATGAATAAAAAGATTTTAGGGGTTGGATGAGTAAAATAAAAGAAAACAATTTAAGATAAAGCGTTACCTTTAATTTGGGTAACTCCCTTTGGTTTTAACCAAAGGACTTCTTGAAGTGCCTTATGCCTAAGGAAAGGTTTCTAAGAGGAGTATAGGGATGTATGGAGCTTAATTGGGCAGAGTTCGGATGATCCAAATAGCTTTAGAGGTGTGAGGAATCGGTTAGAAGTGGTCTCCTTTTATAAGGGAGAGGAGGGGCTCTTTAGGAAAGTGTGAAAATATTGTTTTATAATATAATGATATTCGGTTTCTAAAGGTATAAAAATAATTATAGTAGAATATAATATGACCCATGGTAAAAATACAATCATCCAATAGTAATTGTACATGTTTTGTATAATATTTTAATCATTATAATCTTATTTATTTAAATCATTTATTAAAGAAGTAAATACTCCATCATTATTGTGTCATAAATAATTTAATTTATTCGATGTCTAAAAATTATAAAAAAATACTATCATGTAGGAAATCGTTTTATCTGTCCAATGAATATTTATAGTCGAAAATATTACTTATATAAGACCATATAAAAATTAATTTACTAAAAGATATTTGCTTTTGTCAATTTTGTCTTTACATTAAATCAATTAATCTAAAGTGTCATTATCATTTATAAGTGGCTTCATGGGGTCCCAAAAATAAACCAAAATATTCCCATGGTTGTAAATGACTCATCAAATAAAGTTGGGACAAGGGTTAAGGTAATTTTGAATTATTATACTATTCTTTTTACCTTGAATTACCCTATTTACCTTTAACCGCGGTAAATAAAAGTCAAAAGTTACTATTCACCAAAAATTATTTTCATCTTAATGAACCACGTTTTATTTATTTATAACAACCATGTATGTAGTATTTTTAAAATTCAATTTACAGAAGTGGTAAAATTTTATTTAAATGAAAAAGTCGGTTTTTTTAACTACCACTAAGTGGTTTCACTATTCATCAAAAATTGAAGTTTTTCAGAAAAATACCAAAAATTCAGCCTAAGATATATTTTATATTCTGAATACAAAAATGATTTTTATTTTGAAAAATTAAAAACATAGAAGTGGCATTAATTAATTTTAAAATTAATTCCCGTTATCAAAACAAATAGCATGTTTTAATAAACAATAACTATTAAAAGATTGACACTTGTTTATGTCCAATTTCAAAGTGAAATTAATTCCAATGACCAAAATTATATTAAATGGTACAAATATATTCTAATTTCACTTTAAAACAAATTAAAAAGATAATATAACCATATAAATAAATTATATTAAAAGGCACTTTTGAATTAAAATACAATATTTTCACTATTCATTAAAAAAATGAACTTTAGCAGAAAAATACCAAAAAATTACCCAAAGTAAAATTTGATGTCCCCATTATAAAGAAGGGTTTTATTTGGTCAATTAGAATGTATTAAAGTGGCCAAAACTATATTTAAATAGGGTTCTCCATTAAAAGGCGGTAAATCGGCCTTTTAATGTAAATTATGCTTAAAATTAGATTCATTCACATTTTAAGCCTCTAACTTTTATTGGATAAATGTAAATACATTTAAAAAGAATGTATAATCATATTGTAGTTAGTTTTGTTCATTCCTTCCAATACAACGGCTAGGAGTTTACTAACATTTAAAATAATAATATTGTATTATTAGTGTGCAACGTAAGATTTCAAGGAAACCCATTGTTGCGTATCGGGTACGCTATCGAACATAGAAACCCTTTTAAAGTAAAAATAATATTTAATTCACAAACATTAATAAATATGAAAATATCTTATTCTTAATTTACTTGGGATGTTACAATGATAAAAAATAAAATATGGATCCTTTACAATATAATGTCAATACGACTAGAAATTCCATGTTCAATGGTGAGGGATATTGAGACTTGATAAAATATTAGGAGATTTAATAAATTAAAATAATTATTATTTCTCACACAATTTTTAATCAAGAAAAGTACTAATAATATTCTCTTTTATAATTATGAAATAATGGAAATATCATCATTCACTTTATCCCTATGATCTATATTGGATAAAATCCATCTCCTCATTGGATGTAACTTCTAAGAATGGGTTAGATTCCATTAGGCAGTGTTGCATCATTAATGGAAGTCAAACATGCTGGAATCCTCGCTACCTGATCCACCTACATAGGAATTTATTGATGAAGAGTTCCTTATTTATGGAAAACATTTGAATTACATGGTCATTATTAAATTTTTGATGTTATAATTGATGTCTAGTGAACTAATGAATCCATACAAAAACACAGATTCTTATGTCATTCTCAAGAATCTCCACAATCATTCCCAAAAGAGAGAATGATAGAAATTATTTGAGATCTCCAAGGATATTTTTTAGAGAAATTTTAGAGAGGTTAAACCAAATGGGCCTCACATAGTCAATATAATTTTCCAAATCAAGAACCAAGATGATTTAGGGTTTAAACCTCCTGATAAAATATACATCGATCTCATTGTTGCATCAATTCCTTATAGATTTTTCTGCTTTATTATTAATGTTAACTTTAAAAAAATTGATAAGTCTCTCCCACATCTGCTTAATCTTCATCACTAATTAGATAAGGAGATGAAGTGTGAAAATCCTTCCATCGTTGTGCTGAAAAATTAGAAAGTCCAAGAGAAGATATCTAATCCCAAATATTATTTTAAATGCCCTTTTATGAAGAGAAAGATCAAGGTGTAAGCAAGGGGATAAGATGTTTTCTATTTCACATGTGGCAAGAAGGGCCATTGGAATAAAAATTGTACTCATTAATATAAGAAATAGGAATCTTTAGTTACATTTTTTATTGAGTGAACTTTATCTATTTCTAAAAATTAGGTACTAGTTATATATTGTTGTTCTCGTATATGTATTCAAATATAGGAACCATGTAGATTCAAAAATATTAACCAAGGGGACGTAGATATATGACCAACCAATAGAGTTAAACTTACTATTGCAGCTATCAGTGATTACCACCACATGTTAACAATGTGAATCATATTGGTTTTGAATGGTTTTTATTATGAAAATTTATTAGGGAAAACATTATATTTATATATATAATTTATATTGTTGTCATTATTTTTCAATTTTGGGAATAAATGTTTATTATTTTATAAATATAACATTTTTATGGTAATTCACATTAAAATATTGGTCTTTATGTGTTAGATTACATGAACTATGTAATGTAAATGGATAATGAATCCTTTTTATATAACTCATGCCACACCTAACTATGGAATCACTGGTTTAGTCAGTTAATTGAAAAACATTTGATTAAATTACCCAAATATGGACATTTATATTCTTTATAACTAAAAAATCTTCATGTATGTCACACATGTTTACAAAGAAAAATGGCCAAGGCCCTATTTGTTGGAAAATGTGAAAAAGGATAAAGAGATTCTTTAATTAGTTCATACTAATGTGTGTGGACCATGGAATACTGAAGAAAGGGGTGGGTACCCATACTTTATAACTTTTACTGATTATTTAATTAGATATGGATATGTTTACATAATGAGGTATAAGATAGATTACATTGAAAAATTTTATGAATATACAAATTACGTTGAGAACCATCTTGGTAAGTAGATTAAGAAACAATGCTCTGACCATAATGGATAATATCGTAATCAAGACTTCATTGATTATTTATTAAAGTTTCAGATCCCATCCACACTTAGTCCTCTTTATACACCTCATTAGAATAGGGTAAATGAAAGATGGAAAAACACATTATTGTAAATGATAGGATCAATAACGAGTCATGCAAGTCATTGATTATCCTTTTGGGGATACATATTACAAACAACGTCATATATACTAAACCAAGTTTAAACTAAAGATGAAGACAATATTCCATTAAAATTATGGAATAAAAAGAAACATGTGTTTTCATACATACAAGAGTGAGGGTGTGAGGCTTTTTTTAAGTCATATTCATGTAATACATTTTTATCCCCTTGAAAAAAGAGTATCTTCATAGGATATACCAATAAAATAATAGGATACTACCTATACAATCCTTCTGAAAAATGGTTGTGTTTGACAGGGGTCCCATATTCCTTTAAAAGGATAATATATATAAAATATATTTTGGGATTGAGATAGCCATCGATGAAGTCTAGACTCATGATACAAAAGAGTTGGCACATGAAAAAATTCCAAAAAACCCCATGGAATATGTTCTTCCGGATATCCAAATACTACATAAGAGTATAAGAGAGGATAGAGAAGTGGATCAATGTAGTTTTATAGTCACCAGGGGTGGAGACTAAATATTATTTGATAATAATGATCCTATAAACTTCAAATAATAACAAAATGTCATAGATTATTTCAAGTGTTAAGAAGCCATGAATTCTGAAATAGATTCCATGTACCAAACCAATGCCTAGATTTTGGTAGATCCTATAGTGGGTGTAAATCCTATTGGTTATAAATGGGTGTTAAAGAAGAAACTTGACATGGATTAGAATGTTAGTTCTTATAAGGAATGGTTGGTTGTAAAAGGGTTTAAAAAACATTAATTCATTGACTATGATGAAAAATGTTCATCAGTTGTAATAATTAAATCCACCATAATTATACATGCTATTACGACATTCCTTGACTATGATATTTAGAAAATGGATGTCAAAAAATCCTTCCTTAATGGGAACCTTCATGATATTTCTATATGAGACAACCTAAAAATTTTGAGACTCTAAAGGATACCAACATGTTATATAAATTGAAAAAACATCAATTCATAGATTAAAGAAAGCATTCTGGTCATGAAAACTTTGGTTTGATGTGGCTATAATGGAATTTTCTTTCATAAATAACGAATGTGATCCTTTTGACTCTATGTGATTTAGTGTGAGTGTATCCATTTTATTAATAGTATATGTTAATGACATATTACTTATTGTAAATGAGATACAAGTCTTACTATTTGTTAAATCCTTATTGAATAAATTTTTTTTCCATGAAAGACTCAGGTGAGGTAGCATATATGCTATGGATCAAGATCAATAATGATATATCCAAGAGGATTTATATCCTATGTAATGGTAAATATATTTAATAGATACTGAAGATATACATTATAAAAAATCTATGAGTGGATTGTTTCCAGTTCCACAAGACATTCATCTTTCCAGTAAATTGTTTCCTTAGTCACATGTGGAAATAAAATGGATGGAAATGATTCCTTATACATTAGTGATTGCGTCAGTCATGTATTATATTTTATGTACTAGTATAGAGTGTGGTATCTAGATATCAAGTTGTCTAATGTGACCATCATTGGATGTAATTCAAAACTATAAATAAATATCTAAGGCGTACTAAGGATACATTCATGGTCTATGTAGGAGATGAGAAAATAGTCATCAGAGGATATGTACATACTAGTTTCCAAATATATCAAGACAATATGAAATCAAAAACATTATGAATCTTCATTTTGAATGTAGGTTCTATGATCTAGAAGAGATCAATGCTGGTTGTGGTCACAAATTCTATAGTAGAGTCCACGTATATCATGAATTTTGAGGTATCTAAAGAATAAGTATGGATACACAACTTCATCCAAGATATTAAGGTAGTTCCTAGTAGTAAAGATCATATCACACTCTATTTTGATAATACTTTAGTAGTAGCACTCATAAAATATCCAATTCCACATCAACAGATAAAGAACATAAATCGAAAGAGTTATATATTGAGGGGTTTTTCTAAGAGAGGTGAATTTATAGTGTTTTTTATTTCCATGGAAGATAATGTGGCGGGACCCTTGATTAAATCCTTGAATTAGTAGAAATATGATTATCATGTGAGGTCAAGCAGACTAAAATTCATTGAAAGTTTTCTTTAGTACAAGTTAGATTTTCTATATTTCAGGTTCTAGAACCAATTGATTATACTTTTATAACATATATATTTTAAAATTTTAATATTAATAAATCATTATATTTAGTTATTGTTCATCATTTTTCATGACCTTAATGTAATAATGAGTATATTATTTGTTGCAGTGATAATGTCATAGCAGTTATCTGCTATGATGAGATCCTTAAAATGCTATGACGATATTCTTAAATATGGTTTTATGGTTCGATAATTTTATATAATGGAACACATATAAAATAAATATTAGGTGTGAGTATCATAAGAATATAATACTTCTTATTATGAAGTTTACACTTGGTAATCTCCAAGACGAGAGACTATGAGAACAGATACACCAGTAAGAATTCCACATGTTTTGTTGTCATCAGATATTACTATCTTTGGGCATGTGTAATAGTCCTTATACTTTAATATTATTATTAATTCATATTATGAATCATGCACTTATATTTATTTTGTAAACCATGATGATGTAGTTCATGTAAATGTTCGATATGTTGGGTACGTCATGAGTGATGTGTTTTTATGAATAAGTTGAGGAAGTATTTTTTATTTCTATATTTACAGAAGTTGATATCTCGACCCTTTGATTGGATTAGAAACATTTTAATAAATTCCATATACATGGTGTAACACCATGATAATTTCAGATAGTTAAAGAAAGAGGTATCAAGTATATAGGTTGATGACACATATGTGTATCCTACTTGACATGATATTATGAAAAATAGATTATAAAATATGGATAGAATTCATATTTTTTTGTAAAAATTGTGATGCTAATTTCCTTATCATGGATTCCATGACCCATTGTTATACTATAATCTTGTAATTTAGGGAAGACCTCTTAATTCCAATGAAAAATAATCCTATATGGTCAAACACTAAGTGTTTTCATTGACCTTGATTAATTTATATTTGAATTTAATTGTTGGAATAAATTCTTAAGACCAATGAATAATTTTATTCATGTTTTATTGATTTCTAATGTTTTCAAGCCAATAAATAATTATTTATTCATTTATAAATAATTTACATGATTATGTGAATATTTAATAAATATTTAATTTCTAGATTTTGAATAAAATATTTTTTTGATTTATTGATGAACGAAATATTAATTTAAGTATTCAATAAATACGAAGGAGTTGGAGTGATCAAGATCTTATCTGGTGAAAAATATTTATTTAAAAGCTACAAAATAATATTTATCATTTCATGAGTTAGAGCATGCCATAAAATAATAATAATATTATTATTATTATTATTATTTTATGGAATGTGGTTTAATAATAATTATTATATTATTTAATGTTGGTACACATTTAAATAATACTTTAACCTAAACCCTATCTCGATACTTGTGTATATTGTTTAGGGTTAGTCATGATTTGAGAATCATTACATACAACAGAATTATATCTCTATTCCTCTTCATATTTTCCTCTTAAAGAATGAGAGGAACTGTAGAGATACCTTCAAGATTGAAGAAACTACAAATGATCAACATGAACAATGGAAGAAAATTGATTCACTGCTCTTGCTATCGGAAATCAATTAGTGTCCCTCAGAGATCAAAGGAGCACATGTTGATCACTATTAGAGGGATTATAAACTTTGATCCCACCAACTCAATATAGGTAATCTGAGAAGGGTCTTTTGGAATATCAACATCATCATCAAAGAATGTTTATAATATTAGAAAACCATTTATCTATAATTTAAAAAAATTATTATAAATTTTATGTCCAAAGATCCTATCCAAGTTTCAGGCCCTCTCAAGTTTAACATTTGATGGAAAACTTTTGTTGGTCAAGGAATTCACGTTGTGTACAATATTGAAAATTATTAAATGGATCAACAATCATTTATTAGTTTTAAAACCACCATGGCGCTTTCGCTGTGCCCATAGCTAGAAATATCATCATTAAAATATTTCATAAATTTCATCTATCCTTAATCACCATTTATGTTTTCCAAATAAATAAATTTGATAGATTTCAAATAGATAAGAGTAGTGATCACCCATTTTAAATTCTCTGTAAATAGTTTGAATGAATCTTTATATAAGATGTTCTAATCCATGAAGTATGGCTCTAACATACTAAAATCTCATTATATTTTTGAGAATATAAAATCTCTAAAATAATTTTTTTAATCTAGAATTATAAAATTTTCAGAAACTATTTAGCTCTTAGTATCTTTGGTGAATTCCAAGACTCTTCCAATTTTCCGATATCTAATGAATTTTATATATTTCTCAATTTACTATTACATATAATAGGTTTATTTTTCACCTTTGTATAATATTTATAATAAACGATTCTTACATTATAGTAAAATAATTATTATATATTATAGTGAACCTAAAATGATTTTTATATATCAGTCAAATTGAGTATTATGTATTCTAGTGGACTCTCGGATGATAATTACATAGTTTTCCCTTTTCAAAAAATCACCAATATCTACTTGGAAATTAATTTTACATATTATAGGGTGTTCTATAATGACTATGACACAACATCATTTGGTGGTTTGGTTTGAATCCTGTTCAATGTGAGATTACCACTTAACCATAAAGTGGCTTTTTGAAAATAAAAAAATGGATTCATATGTTTCTATTGATTTTAGTCAACATCACTCAATACATAAGAAAAAACACCAATTAATTGAATTACTAAATCATATCCTATCTCATGTGAGAATCATATTGACCCAACACTACAAGATAAGTGAAAATAAATGTTTGGCCGACTAAATTAAATGATTTTCCATCAAATCATTACAAATTATTTATTCAACTCATTACTAATATCACCCATTTAATAAATATTCATAAAAATAGATTAAAAAATAGTTCTAACTCATTATTTTATAAGGATTATCTATAGTATTCTCTCCCTTTAACAAGGTGAAATGAGTTATTTCTCATCTTACCCTTTGACGACATAATCAAAATCTATGTAATTTTTTTTCTATAAATCATGAACTAATATGGTAATTTTAAATATGAAGTATCAACCTAAAATATATAATACTTTCATTTTTATATATAATTTTTTACAATTTATGCAATATGAACATTTTGGAAAATTTAATAAAGCTTTACATCACCATTATTGACTCTTTCATTATTTAAATGACATTTGATATCAATTAGTTTTGATCTAGAATGTTGAATTAGATTTTTTTTTTGAAAGATCAATGGAAGTTTTATTATCATAATAAATCATAAATGGATTCTCATCATCAAATCTCAAATCATCAAGATGTACGTCCATCCATATCACCAATGTACATGCATATGTGGATGCAATATACTTCTCCCTAGATACACCTTCAAAAACTAACATTTTGATTATTTTCTATCCCAAGACACATATATATCACTAATAGATAATGATACACTTGATGTGGACTTCTTTCCAGTGTAATATCAATCCTAATATGCATCTTTGTATCAATATAATAGAAAATTAGAAATATTTTTTCCTAGTAGGTCGTGCTGAAATATAAATTTGACATATGTCAAGAATTTTATTTATATTTTAGTATATGAGACTCTTTTGGATCAATATAAATTATTTAATAAAGAGTTCCATCAATAACTATATCAGTTATTAATTCTATCAAATAGATAATGTTTCTAATAAATTTACTAAATTTATTTTTATTAACATGTTTTCATGTCTCATTGTTTTTTAGTTTTGTTCCAGCATATATGGGTGTTAAGATTTAATTGTAATCTTCCATGCCAAATTTAATTAAACATTATCTTCCATATTTATGTATGGTTAGAAAAATATAATCATACCTTTAAACGACAATAATTTCTTGTAAATAAGTTATCTAACCCAACATTGATATCTCAAAATTTCATTTAATCTCTTTAGATAATTCTTCATTTATATTTTATTTCTCACATATAAAAAATTTCATCTATATTTATAATTAATATAAGATTAAATGTTGTATAATCATTCATATAATGGATTATAACAAAATTTCACTTCGACAATTCCATGTTTTTCTAACATCCATCCATTTAAGAATAGAAGGCTAGAGGGGATTGATTTAAGTCATTCAAATAATTATTATGAATGTATACCTTGATACCATATTTTTTAAGTATAAATCCCTATGGTTGTTCAATTAATAATTATTCCTCAGTATCTCCATTTAAGATAGTATATTTCTCACTTATTTGATAGATATTGACATGTTTATTAGTTTTCACTAAAAATAAAATTATGATTATTTTAAGTGATTTTATTAGTGAAAAAGATTCTTTAAAATCAATGCCTTCCATTTTTGAGTATCTGATACAAACTTGACTTACCTTATATTATGTCACTTCTCCTTTATTATTATGTTTTATTCTAATGACCCAGTTGGAATCAATATCATTTTTATTATGAGGTCATGGAAAAAGCTCCCAAGATTAGTGCTTCTAAATCTGATCATGGTCATCATTCATAATATTTATCAGTTATTCATGTTCAAATACCTCAATTGTTTTAAGGTTAATCTTGATAATTGTGTGTAGTGTAGTTTTCTATTCTCATTCTAATTTTGTGTTTTGGACTAGTAAATCTTGACTGCCACGGAAATTTCAGGAGTCAATATACTTATATAACCTCTGATGTCTCCATCTTTAATTTTTATAATTTTCATATTCATTAATGGTTTTTTAATGTACATAAAATATATTTTTACAATATAAAGCTTCTTGATGTAAAACAAACTCCTTCTCAACCTATCTTGTATGAATTTTGATATATATTAATGGCTTCTGATTTATGAATCATGAATTAATTTTTTTTTATTTGAGTGGGATTATCAATGAAAATTATTGAATAAAGATCAATTATAGTTGACTTGTGTCTCATAAGGCAATACACATATGAAAGTATTAGATCTGGAGGACTACTGGAGAGAATATCTACTCTCTTGTGTGTTCCTTTATCTATCTTCCCTTTATAAAAGTTTAAAAAATAATTATCTCCTTATATTTTGAAATGTGAAAGGTCTCTCTCCAAATAATTATTTTATATTTTACTCACTTTTCATTCTAAATTGTGGATATGTGTCCTATTCAATAGTTCATTCACATATTTATCCCTAATGTAATGTAAATTGGATGGGTCACCAATTTGAAATAAATTCCTAATTTATCTTTCACCACTATAAATGAACCATCCATAATTAGAGTTCTTTATGATGCATGAATTATTATAATGGAAAAAATCATTAACAATGTCACATAATTGGCTCACACTAGGTATATTGTTTTCATCACATATATAAAAAGAATATATTTATACTTGATTTTCTTTTACATAATTTCAATAGTCCAAACACATTTGGTTTTTAAGGAATTATCATTACCAAATGTCACTTATACAATATCACAGTCTTCATTATTTGATAATATGTTAGTGTATCCATTCATGTTTGGGTAATATAGCGACCCTATCATTTTACACAAATCATTACATGATTTTAAGCATAATTAAACATCAAATTATAGTCCAAGGATCGTAAATTCAATTTTCCTAGAAGACAAGGAAAATAAAACTAAAAAAATGGGCCTAAATAAAACATTTCTTTATTTATCATCCATTATATTCTTGTAACTTCCTTTGATACATTACATATGGATAATATAACATCAGGATAACATGAATAAAGGGATGAGCTAAAAAACCCAGTAAGGGAATACACATTAAAATAAATCCTAGAAAATTAGTTTTGAGGAATAACATAATGATATAAATAGGCATGGAAAATGATTAAACATAATGAATCATAATAAGGGATCATATATTCATGGATTTATAATAATTTAGAAGCAATATAAAACATGAATTTTGCATGAGTCATCTCTTGTTAAACATAGAGGAACACAAGTCAAGGCTACCATCAAGACTTTTGCACATGACATCTCATGATACTAAACATTACCCAATGAATTAGAGTGACATCTGGGAACACCCATCATAACAGGTTCATGAATATTCCTTCCATATAAATTATCATCAATAAATAATCAAGCATAAACATAAGGGTTACCCATGGAAAGAATTGGGTATCATAATCATGTCAAAATAATAATAAATGGTCAAATAATACAAGTATCCATGAAATAAAGGAATTAAATCATTAATAGACATTAAAATAGGAATATAGTCATATATCATGATAAGTGATGTCAAAATGAAGTGAAAAGAGTGTTTAAGAAACATTATAAAAAACATTTTAATACGGTTCAAGGAAAATATTCAAGATTGTTTAAAATGGAAAAGGAATAATTGTTTGTATAAAACCATAATTTAACCAAGGTAGTTTTTATGATAAAATAAGTAATTTTAGAAAAATAATTGTGTATTAAAACATATTATAGATCACACTTGAAAATGGGTAAGAATTCGGGAAGTTCCCTTAAATCGGGCTTACGTTTCGGGAATAATTGAGTTGGAGACCTTTTAGAAACTTTTATATCCCAGATAATAAGGATAAATTGATATTTATAAATGATTTTATAACATATACACATAATTTATAATATTTACATAAAAAGAAAATCATTCCATTTGGGTAGAAAGAGAAGAAGAGTAACCTGAAGGAGTAATTGAGGTTCAGGTAGAATCCCTTACTATATGTCTAAAACAATTTTGTACTTGATATTAATGTCTTGAATAATAAAATTAATTAATTGATAACCATTTATACTTGTATTTTATTTGTTATAACTTTATTAAGTTCATTAATGGCATTTTTTATGGGTTTACATATTCAATTTCATCGTTTTAGAGCGTTGATTTCCTTGGTTTTAATGATCAGTTTACTTGTATATGTGTATGTAAAATCATGTAGAATGAGGATAGTTGTATATAAATGAACTTATATGTTATTAATGAACTTATATAATTTTCAAATTCCATTTTTACCTAATTTATGATGAATCATTAGAAAAATCATTAATGATAATTCTTTATAATAATTTAGCATTTTTTATCACAACGAACTCATATTATTTAATTAATTATTATCATGTATAAAAAATGATTCTAAAACATTACATAAGATATAATAAATATATTATAATATGTTTCAACCATTAAAATGGATTCATGACCATACTTGAAGGTGGAATTGAAATATGAAAGCACATCATCCATGAAGGTGATTAATCGACACTTCGCGGATGCTGTTTTTATTCATAAATTAAAAGAGAGAGGATATGTTCATTGATAAAGAAATATTCCATCAACATGGTAAAATTATATTATATATAGGATATTTGATTTTTCATGCCACTTGGACAAAGTTAATTTAGGAGAATATAAGAAAAGAAATTAACTTGAAAAATAAATTAAAAAAAAGGAAGTGGCATTTCCCTTTTGATTCCATCTTCTTGAGAGCCTCTTTAGGGAATTGGTTTTGGTATTTTGTTAAGAAAAAAAGTTCTGAAACATGGGGGAGATATTTAATAAGATTATTGGGTATAATATAGACAGGTTTTAAGGCTTGAGAGGTGTGAGGGGTAGAGGTGGTGATGGGTGGTATTTATAGTGGAGGAGGGAGGTGTTTTCTCATTATTTAATTCATTAGTTTATTATTTTAGCTCAAGAATATTAACAGTTAAAGAATTATCATCAAATATGATAAAATAATGAAGGATGGTTCTAGTTTTCTGTCTTACATCTATCTTACATCATATATGACTCCATAAATCATTAATTCTGCATTTATCGTAAATTATCATTTTTAACTATTCACCAAAAATTCAAGTATTTCATAAAAATCCCAAAAATTCACCCTAACAATTTTTCAATGTGTAAAATTAGAAAATGAACTCCATTTTATGAAAATAATTTTATAAATATGAGGAATTTAATCTTTAATTAAAATCATCATTTTCATAGAAAATACAAATTTTGAAATCATAACTAATTTTTTATCACTTTGAAAAATTAACTAAGGTCTCATAAAATTATATTATAATCATTATAAATAAAAGTATTATTTTATGAATATATTTTATAAAAATAAATTTTCTTTTAAATTATTAAATGATTCATAAAATTATAATTAAATATTTATGACCTAAAAAACCAACACCTAATTAATAATTTTTTAAAATATTTATTTACTTATACCATGATATAATTATATCATAGTGTCACTAATATAATTGATAAATTTTATTTATACTTTAATTTGTGAGGTTACTATTCAATTGGTTAGTTTACTATTCATAAGGTTCACACTACTATTCCCAAGGTCAGGTGACTATTTCAATGGTATAGGTTTCTTAACTTATATAAGAGATTATGATTTGATTCATTCATCATTTATAAAGATTGTATTATGTTCTATTGGTTAGTTTACTATTCATAAGGTTCTCTTTCTTCACTTTCTCTGGTTCCCATGTTGCCTCTTCATACTTATAGTTCTTCCAATGTAATTTGTCCAGGTGAGTAGTATTTCTGTGTAGAATATTACCTCTATGATCCAATATCTTCACTAGCTTCTCCTCGTAAGAAACATCAATCTCCAACGATACAACCTCTGAAGTCAGTACATGTGAAGGATCTAGTATGTACTTCCTTAAGAGGGATACATGGAATACATCATATTCTTGAGACATGGTTGGTGGAAGTGCTAGTCAATAGGCAACAACTCTGAAAAGATCAAGGATCTCAAAGGGGCTGATGTACCTGGGACTTAGCTTCTATTTCTTGCCAAATCTCATGATTTTATTCTATAGAGATATGCAGAGGAATACCATGTCTCCAACCTTGAAATATAAGCCTCAACAATGATTTTCTGCATTTCTCTTTTATCAACATTGGGTTTCCTTGATGTGATGCTAAGTGGTTTTCAGCTTATACACCATTTCTTCAACCATTTAAGGTTCTAGTAGCATATGTTCACTGACTTCATCCCATCATTCTAGTATTCTCCACCTTTTCGCATAAAGGAATTAATATGGAGCCATTTGTATGCTTGAGTGGAAACTATTATTGAAGGATAATTTGACCAATGGAATATGTTGGTCACATCCTCCATTGAAGTCCATAGAACATTCTCTCAATATTTCTTCAAGTGTCTTAATATTCCATAGTGATTGGACATCATTTTTTGGATGATATCCCCTACTGAAGTTCTTCTTAGTGATTAGAGCATTTTGGAGAATTTTTCGATATAAGGCCCCGACCATAAACATTACATAATCTTGAATTAAGTTAATAATTCTCATTGAGGATATTTTCAGGTTTAGATCTTTAGATAATTAGGTTATAACATATACATAACAACTAGAATATTACATGTAGACACTTCTACTTAGTATCCATTTTTTCATAAAATAAAAACTCTTGAAAAAAAAGAGTCATGTCTAGTTCAATGTTTTAGACAACATGAATTTTCCTTAATCCCATCCTTGACCCTATTCATCTTTAAGTCCGCTGAAAAAAATTTCAAAAACATGGGATGAGCATAAAAAGCTTAGTAAGGATTATAAAATAAAGAAAGAAAACATTATTCCTTCAATACATACCAAGCATAAGATCTTTAACAAACCTCATGAAATCATAAGATTTATGAATAACACATAGAAATCATAAATCATAAAGGTAACTTGTGGCATCCATATCATACTTACATTATAGCTATCATACCTATATAGGGAGTTACATTTGGAATACCCATCACAATATATTTTCTAAATCTCTTAGGATAAACATTAATGTTTACCTACGTCATGTTACCCAATTAATTAGAGAGCTATCTCGGGCTTACCCACCCTAGGTTTATCATGAAACCACCCCTATGTGTAAACAATGCCCAAGAACTATAACATAATCATAACACATAAAACAAACATAAAAGAAAGATAACATTTCCAGATTGAAATCATAGTATATCATTTAAATATATTGACATAATCAATACATTATCAAAACCATTTTCAATACTAAAATAAGTAAAATAATATATGGTATTTATTTTCCTTTTAAATACATTATGGCATGTTAAGGAAGATAAATATCAAATAATACTCACAGTAGCGGAAATTTTGTAGTCAGTGCTTATGTTAAAAAGAAAGATTCCTTTTTTTTGTTTAGTAAAAGGATTCATAGAAAAAGATTCTGTCTGAATGAAATGAAAATTCAAAGGTTTTTATACACCGTATAAAAGAAAATCATGTATAAAATAATATATGACTCAATGAAAGGAGATTGAGACAAAGTCCCTTACCTCGTGTGTAAGATTACAAGTAAGTAATGAATAATAGATATTCTTATCTATGTCTAATTATGAATTACATAGTGTTTTAGAGGCTTAAAATGAGAATAAATCCAATCTTAAGCATGAAATACTCTAATATTCACTAAAGGTCCACTTATCACCTTTTGATGGAAAAACGTCATTAAATATAGTTTTGGTTAATATTATAAATTATATTGGACCAAATAAAATTCTTCTTTAGAATCGGGACATCAAAATTTACTTTGTGTAAATTTTTGGTATTTTTCCGATAAAGTTCTTTTTTTAATGAATAGTGAAAAATATTGTATTTTAATTCAAAACCTCTTTTTAATCTAATTTGTTTATATGATTAGATTATATTTTTAATTGTTTTTAAAGTTAAATTAGAATATATTTTTACCATTTAATCCAATAGTAGTCGTTGGAATTAATTTCACTTTGAAATTGGACTTAAACTAGTGTCAATCTTTTGATATATATTATTTCATAAAAACATGCTATTTGTTCTGACAGTGGGAATTAATTATTAAATTAATTATTGTAACTTATATGTTTTTAATTTTTTTAAATAGACATAATTTTTTAATTTGTAATATCAAATATATCTTAGGGTGAAGTTTTGGTATTTTTCTGAAAAATCTCATTTTTTGATGAATAGTGAAACCACAAAGTGGTACTTAAAAAACTGATTTTTCGTTTAAATGTAATTTTACCACCTCCATGTTTTGAATTTCAAAAATCCAACCTACATGGTTTTCATTAGTAAGTAAAATGTGGTTCAATGAGATTAAAATAATTTTTTGGGGGAATAGTAACTTTTAAGTTTTTAATCGCGATTAGAGGTAATTAGTGTAGTTTAAGGTAAAAAAGATATTATAATAAAATGAAAATAACTTGGCACTTGTCTTAACCCTATTGAATGAATACTTTTCCAACCAATACAACCCATGGGTCGATTTTTGGGACCCCATGGAGCCACTTGGGTAAGATAATGTCATTAATGCCTTTTATTTAAAGTAAAAGTAAAAAATGACACAAACATGTATTGTTTTACTAAAACAATTTTTACATGGGGTTATACAAATCATATTTTTGACTATAAATATTCATTATAAAGATAAAAATATTTAATATATCATGATATTTTGTTATAATTTTTATACATTAAATAAATTAAATTATTTATGACACCATGATGATGCAACGATTACCTCATTATTTAAAGATTTAAATAAAATGAAAAGATAATGTACAATCTAAGACCTAAACTTGTCAAAAACCTATTTTATGAGTGTATTTCGAAAACGTATCCCATTATCCTCAAAATATATAATTTTGGGACATTTTGTAGCCGAAATCATTTTATAATAAAGTATATTTTCTTAACTTTCCAAGAGTGCCCCTCCTCTCCTCTTATAAAAGGCCCCCACCTCTACCTCCTTACCCACACCTCTCAAGCCTTTAGTTTGGCCAAGATCTGCTCATTTTATCTCTCCACATCCCTCCCTTAATCCTTGAAGCCTTAACTTGGGCAGAAATCTCTTCAAGGAACCCTTTTGGTTCAAACCAAGAAGAGTTACCCGGTTTTAAGGTAATGTCTTCACTTGTGTTCTTTTGTTTTATTTTTCTTCTCCAACCCTCTAAACTCTTTTTATTCATTTCTTTTGTAACAACTCCAGTATTGTCAATATACTAGGATTTTGTTATAATAATTATTGGAGCTACACTTACACACACCTATATCTAATGGTTAAAGAACATATTGTTTCTGTGGATGGCGAATTTCTGCCTCACGAAACGATGATTGTTGAATATTCTTTTAACACCTTAAAAGGTGGAAATTAATATGTAAATATATTTATATATGATATATAATATGTTTATGTTTTACTTAATCTTCTGTATTTTTCATTTATGGCATAACTTTATAGTTTCCATTATGGGTAAAAGCGATATCTTCATTTTAGGAAGTGCGGACTACCGCCCCCGCAAAGTGATTTGATTCGTTAATGCCATATGTGGGACATATAAAGGATGGAATTAATGATATTATATATGATATTATATTGGAATTATAATATACCTTTATATAATTATGATTCCATTCCATAAAATACGAAATAGAAATGAAAGTAGCGTTCATGCGTACGTACGGCTTACCGTCTCCATGAACGGTGCATTTCATTTCTTGCCTCTAAATGTTATGTAATATTATAAATGCATGTATATACTGGATATATATTATATATATGATGTCTAAATAATGATTGTAACTCTAGATTTAATGGATACATGATCAAATTGTAATTATAAAGATTTTATTTTTGACTCAAGTACCAATGATCGTCAAAACGACCATTATTAACTTAAATAATTACATAGTTTTAGTAACATGGTAATAAGTGATATAAAAGGAATAATGAACTTGAAAAAGGTTCTTAACCAAGTATAAATTAACTCAAGCTTATTATTTAGGAGGTTAAAGAACGATCGATTCAAGTCGGACCCGAGGTATGGGACTTCGTCTCAATCTCCTTTCATTGAGGCACATTTTGTTTTATACACAAATTTCTTTTATATGGTGTATAAAACCCTTTGACTTTTACATTTATTCAAAATGAATCTTTTTATACGAATCTTTTACTAAACGAAAAAAGGGAATTTTTTTTTGTCGTACGTATACGGCGACAATGACTTCTCTGCCGCTGTGACCATTATTTGAGTTTCACCTTCCTCTACAAGCCATAACTTTTTTGAATGAAAAATAATAACATGTTTTACTTTTCTTTTATTTTGGTATTGAAAATGGTTTTCATAATGTTTTTATATCAATGTGTTGTATTGATATCTTGTGATTGAAAAGTAGAAATGTTATGTTTCCTTTATGCATGTTTTATGTGATACGATTATGTTATGGTTCTTGGGCATTGTTATGAAGACGGGTGGTTCTGTGATAAACTAAGGGCGGGTGAGCCCGATATAGCTCTCCAATGCATTGGGTAACGCGAAGGAGTTAAACGTTAAGGTTTCTATGAAGCGATTTAGGGAATATACTGTGATGGGTATTCCAAATGTAACCAAGAGGGTTACTCCCTACGTAAGAAAGTTATGAATGCCTCAAGTTACCTTTATGTCTTATGATTTCTATGATTTATTCATGATTTTATGGGGTATGTTAAAATGCTTATGATTTATGAGTAAAGTATGATTTCATACATGGACTAATGTTTTCTTTTCGTACTTTTATATCCCTTACTGATCATTTTATGCTCATCCCATGTTTTTGAAATGTTTTTCACAGGTCAAGGGAAAGGTACATGATGTGATGATAGTGTCAAAGAAGTGTCAAGAAAGAATCCATGTTTTATTTTAAATATGTTTCTGTTGATGGGAAAAATTAATACTATCATTTATGTAACCAATTTTTTTAAATTTGGAATGTAATGCATGTTTTATGATCCAATTCTCTAAAAATCTAAACCTGAAAAGATCCTCAACGTGTATTCTTGAAGTAACTCAAGATTAAGTAATGTTTAAGGTTGGGGCCTTATATCATGTCCGACTTGACTCATTCATTTTTTAATCTCCTGAATAATAAAATAAAGTTAATATATACTTGATTTAAAAACCTTTTCGGGTTTATTATTCCTTTTAATCACTTATTACCATGTTATAAACATTATATAATCATTTAAGTTAATAACGGTCGTTTTGTCGATATTTTGTACTTGAGTCAAAAATGAACTTCCTATATTTAAAAGTTTTCCATGTGGTCAAATGTACATTATCTCCATAATTATATTCATTATTTAGATATCATATATATCATATATATCATATATATCATATATATCATATATATCCATTATATATATGTATTTATAATTTTACATAACATTTGGAGATAAGAAATGAAATGCACCGTTCATGGAGATGGTAAGCTGTATGTATGCATGAACGCTACTTTCATTTATATTTCATATTTAATGGAATGAAAACTTAATGATAGATAGGTATATTATAATTAAAATATAATATCATATATAATTTTAGTAATTCCATGCTTTATATGTTCCAGGTATAGCATGAACGAGTCATATCACTTTGAGGTGGTGGTAGTCCGCACTTCCTCAAATGAAATTATCACATTTACCTAGCATGGACACCATAAAGGTATGCTATAAATTAAAAAATATAGAAGAATAGAAAAAATATAAATATAATATATATCACATATAAATATAGTTCTATCTTAATGGCCACCATAAGAGGCGGTAGAAGATAATTTGAATAATCATCATTTCGTGAGGTGTTAGATCGTCGTACCGGGAAACAGTATGTTCTTTACCCATTAGATGGAGGTGTGTGTAAGTATAGTCAGAATGATTATCATAAAAATAACCTAGTATATTCAGGATACAGGTGTTGTTATGTAAACAAATAATAATAAGATAATAGGGAGTGTAGAAGTAAAATAAAAGAATAGAACTTGAGGGAAGACATTACCTTTAAATCGGGTAACTCCATTTGGTTTGAACCAAAAGGCTTTCTTGAAGTGATTTATGCCTAAGTTAATGTTTCTAGGTAGAAGATAGGGATGTTGGGAGACTATTTAGGAATATTTTGGACGATCCAAGTGGCTTGAGAGGTGTGAGTAATGGGTTATTGATGATGAATTTTTATAAGGGGGAGGAGGGGCTCTTTAGGAATGTTTGAAAACATTATTTTATTATAAATTTATTTTCGGTTTAAAAAGGTCAAAAACTCATTAAATTAGAATATAAGATGACTATTGTTAGAAATAAAATCATCCAATAATAATTGGAGAGGTTTTGAATATATTTTTAAATTTTATAATCTTGTTTATTTAAATCATTTAGTAATAAGGTAATCACTGCATCATCATTGTTTCATAACTAATTTTATTTATTTGATGTCTAAAAATTATAAATAAAATGCCATGATGTAGTAAATATATTTATCTTTCAAGTGAATATTTATAGTTTAAGATATAACCTATATAACCCCAAGTAAAAATTGAATTACTAAAATATATATGTTTATGCATTTTTTTCCTTTACTTTAAATTAATTAATATAAAGTGTCTTTATCACTCCTAAGTGGCTCCATGGGGTCCCAAAAATCGACCCAAGTATGCCAATGGTCGGACATGTATCATCCAATAGTATTAAGACACATGTTAGGGTTATTTAATATTGTTATAATATTATTTTTGTACCCTTATTTATGAGATTTACCATTTAACCATGTTAAATAAAATATTTACTGAAGTAAATATTCTTAATTTCTAAAAATAAATGTTACAAATTTAAACAATTTTTAACTCCTGATTCCAAATATGGAATCAATTTTTCCAAATTCAAAACACAGAAGTGGCAGAAATTAATTTAAAATTAACTCCTTTTGTCAAAACAAAAAGTGTGTTTTTAAGAAATAATAACTATCAAAATATTGACATTTGTTTATGTCCAAATTCAACGTGAAATTACTTCTAAGGACCAAAATTGGATTAAAAGGTAAAAATATAATCTAATTACACTTTAAAACCAATTAAAAAGATAATATAACCATATAAATAAATTATATTAAAAGTAACTTTTGAATTAAAATGCAGTATTTTTCACTATTGCCAACGAGCCCATACTCGAGTGGTAAGGGATATTTCTTGGAATCCAAGAGACCCAGGTTAAAAACCAGGTGGAGGAAAATTTCTAAGGTTCTGTAGCAACACTGTAGCAGTTATTGTAGTTGTATTGTACCAGTTACGGTTCGGTACCGTAACAGCCAAAACTATTCACCCGATTTGGGCCTTCGGGCCACCATTTAGGGACTACGGGTATCAAGGGCCTTCGGGCCATCAAAGGCCTTCGGGCCACAGGGCCTTCAGGTCATTGAAACCATGGAGTAGCCCAATTCACATAGAGTAGGCCCCAAAATAAGATCAAATCAATAAGAATAGTAATCACTAGAAGAAAAGCTAACCAGATTGGAAGAATAAGAGGGTATAAAAACCGCCATAGGGACTAGGCACCGTGTAGCTTTGTATAGGGAATTTCTAGCCGATTATAAATTCAGGGTGGGGATCTAGGAGATCAATAATGTAGAATCTTGGGAGGGGTAGTTCTAGTGGGTTGGGCCTATGGGTCATGTATTGGGCATGGTATGCCTCTGGACCTTCTGGTCATGTATTGCAAGTCATGTCAGGTCTTGTGCTTTGGGCCTATGGATCATATACAAGTTCCCCTTCAACCCTTAAAAGGGGGATTATCCATAATAAAATAAAAAAATAAGGCCTTTGGGCCATTCAGATAGTATTTTCACTATTTATTAAAAGATGAACATTATCAGAAAAATACCATAATTTCATCTAAAGTAAATTTTGATGTCCTGATTCTAAAGAAGAATATTATTTTGTAAAATAGAACATATAAAAGTGAAAAAAAACTAGATTTAAAAATGGTTCACCATCAAAAGGTGGTAAATCGACCTTTTAAAGAATATTAGAGTGTTTATGCTTAAAATTTGATTCATTCATATTTTAAGCTTATAACATTTATTGTATAAATGTAAAAACATTTAAAAAACATGTATAATCATATTGTAGTTAGTTCTGTTAATTCCCTCTATTACAATAACTATGTGTTAACTACCATTTAAAATAATAAAATTATTATATTATTTTTTGGTATAACTTAACGTTGTGTGTAACGTAATATTTCAAAGAGACTCGTTGTTGTGTATCGGGTACGCCATCAAAAATAGAATCCCCTTTCAATTAAAATTAATATTTAATTCAATAATATTAATAAATATGAAAATGATATATTCTTTATTTACCTGGGATGTTACATCCTTCCCCCCTTTTGGAAATTGCGTTCTCACAATTTTATTCTTTTATAAAATAAATGGGGGTATTTATCCCTCATAGCATTTTCAGATTCTCACATTACCTATTAAACCATATGGTTTTTCCACAAAACATTTACCTGATGGATTACCTTATTCCACACCAATTTCTCTCTTAGGTCAATAATCTGAACTGGTAGTTCCTCATATGAAAAATTCTCTTCCAACTGAACAACCTCTGGGATCAAAACATGAGATGGATCCAGCATATACTTTCTCAACATTGAAACATGAAAAAAATTGTGTACTTGGGATAAACATGGAGATAAATCCACTCTATACAAAACTGATCCAACTTTATCTAGGATTTCATAGGGTCCAATGAACCTCGAACTCATCTTTCCCATCTTACCAAAACACATCACACTTTTCCATGGAGAAAATTTGAGAAATACATGATCACCTACCTTGAAAGAAAGATCCTTCCTCTAGTTATCCACATAACTTTTCTGCCTGCTCTGAGATGTTCTCATGTTATTATGAATAAACTGAACTTTATCTATCTTCTATTCTACCAATTCAGGTCCCATAAACTTCATTTCACCTAATTCATCCCAAAAAGTCGGAGTTTGAAACCGCTTCCCATATAATGCCTCAAATGGAGTCATTTGTATACTAGAATTAAAATGTTATTATATTTAAACTCAACCAAAGAAAGATATTGGTCCCAACTTCCCTGTTAATCTAGTGAACAAGAATGTAGCATATCCTCTAAGTTCTGAATTGTTTCTTCTAGCTGCCCATCTGATTGAAGATGAAAAACTGTACTAAAATTTAATTCAATACCCAAATACTTTTGAAGGCCTTTCCAAAAGTTAGAAGTAAACCTGGGATCATGATCATATACAATGGAGAGGGTAACTTCATGCAACCTAACTATCTATTTAACATACAACTGAGAATGTTGATCTAGAGACAAAGTATATCAAATAGAAAGGAAATAACCAGATTTAGTCAATCGGTAAACAATAATCTAGATTGAAATATTACCTCTATATTTCTTTGGTAATCCCACAACGAAGTCCATGGATATATTTTCCCATTTCCACTTCGGAACCGGTAATGACTGAAGAATACCTTTCGGTAACTGCCACTTTTCTTTAACATACTTACAAGTCAAACACATCATAGTAAAGTCAGCAATATCTCTTTTCATTCCATCCCACCAGTAATACTCCCAAAGATCTTTGTACTTCTTAGTACTGCCATGATGAACTGAAAATAGAGAACTATGAGCTTCACATAACAACTCATTCTTCAACTGTGAATCACAAGGCATACATAACCTCTTCCCAAACATAAAAACAATCTTTATCAATGTTAAAATCAGGAAAATTACCCTTCTAAACCAACTCTACATTTTTCTGCAACTCACTGTCTTCTTTCTGTGCTTGCTTAATTTTGTCTGATAGAGAATATTTCACTAACACCTGAAACAAAACAGATGAATTTACAGCACCAAAAACATCTATGCCAAAGTTCATCAAGTATTTAATCAAAGTATTTTGTTCCAAACGTAACAAGGTTAATGTTGCATTAGTTTTTCAACTCAAAACATCAGCCACTTTATTTTCCTTTCCTAGATAGTAATGAATTGTGTAATAATAATCCTTGGTTAATTCCATACATCTCCTCTATCTCATGTTCAATTCATTCTGAGTAAATATACACTTCAAACTTTTGTGGTCAATATATATTTCACATTTTACTCCATACAGATGATGCCTCCAAAATTTTAAAGCAAAAACAACAGAAGCTAATTCCAATTCATGTGTAGGGTAATTTAACTAATGAGGTTTCAACTGACATGATGTATAAGAAATTACCTGATCATTATGCATAAGGACACAACCAATTCCTTTCAATAAAACATCACTATAGATAACAAACTCACCATTTTTGGAAGGCAGTGCCAAAACTAGAGTATTCACCAATCTGCTTTTCAATTCTTAAAAAAAATCATCAAATTCTTTTTTCTAGATGAACTTTACACCTTTTCAAGTTTACTTAGTCATTGGGCAAGATAACCATGAATTTTTTTCAATAAACCTCCAGTAATAACCTATTAAACCAAGAAAATTGCGAATCTATATGATATTGGTAGGCCTTGTCCAGTCTTCAACAAATTTTGTTTTAGAAGGATCAATAATAATTAAATTTTTTGAAACAATGTGACCAAGGAAAGAAATTTGTTGTAACCAAAACTCATACTTGCTTAATTTCCCATACAGTTTGTTTTATTTTTAGGTTTTCAAGACAACCCTTAAATGACTTTAATGTTCCTCTTTACTTTTGGAATAAACCAAAATATCACCAATAAAAACAACCAAAAACATATCCAAGAACTCATGGAATATTCTATTCATAAGATCCATGAATAGAGTAGGTGAATTGGTTAACCCAAAAGGCATAAATACAAATTCATAATTCATATATCTAGTACGAAACGTGTTATTCAGAATGTCTTCTTCCTTTAATTCCAACAGATGGCACCCCGATCTCAAGTAAATATTCGAAAAATACAGAGCTCTCTGGAGCTGATCAATCAAATCATCGATATGAGGAAAATGATACTTCTTCTTAATAGTGATGTTACTCAATTATATTAAATCAATGAAAAATCTCATTGAACCATCTTTTTTTAACAAACAAGATAGGAGCACCCTAGGGTGATGTGCTCAGTCGAATGAAACCTTTATCTAATAACTCTTGAAATTGCTTCTTTAACTATAAAAGTTCAATTTGAGCCATTTGATAAGGGGGTTTTGAAATTGGATTAGCATCAGGAACTAAGTCAACAGTAAATTCAACTTCCCGATCAGGTATTATACCCGGAAACTCATTAGAAAAAACATCAAGATACTTATTTACCACCGGCACATCATTAATCTGAATAATTACTTTATTTTCAACAATGTGTGCAACGTTACATTAATTTCCATGTTTTACTACTTTTTTAGCTTCTTGATATGTTATGAAAAGTAAGGGTTCATTCTTGTACACAAACTGAAATTATTTCGAAAAAGAAACCTCTTTACCTCTACATTCAATCTTAACATGATAAATAGAAAGCCAATTCATACCCAAAATAACATCAAACTCTAATATAGGCAAAACAATAAGGTTTTTAGGTAGATTCTTTCCGAACACAAGGACAAGAAGGTTCTTATAATTTCTTTTTTTCTCAACATTTCCTCCCAGTGTTTTTACTATAAGTTCAGGATTCATATCTTGAGATAGAATTCCCAATTTACTAGAAAACTTCTTAGAAATGAAAGAATGTGTAGACCCTGAATCAAACAACACATTGGCATAATCTGAATAAACAAACAGTGTACCTAATACTACTTCATTCGATGACCCAACATCTGCTGAAGTAATTTAAAAGGATTTGCCCACCCATTTCTACTTATAGACTGACTTTTTTCTTTACTTTGAGTTCTTAGTTGGACCCTCACTTGCATAATCACCCATTTCATTTCACTTAAAAAAATTTACTAACTGTAAATCCGATTTTGTCTTACCATTACCCGGATCTTGTTCAGTGTAATTACGAGACTTATACCCCATTTTACCACATTGGTATCACTTACTAGAATTCAAAAGGAATTCACCAGTGTTCTTTTTACCACAATTTTGACAAATTGTAAACTTAAGTATCTTACCATCAGAATTTTTTGAAGATTTATTCCCTTTTCTCTTCCACCTTGACCTCTTATTCTATTGTTTGTAAAAGAACACCTGATCATTAAAAAACTCCATTTCTACCTTCTCCACACATCGAAAAAGTTTTTCATAACTTTTTAACTCACAAGAAGCTAAATCCATTTGATACTTTGGCTTTAATCCTTAGTATAAACAATTGATTTTACTATCAATATCTCATATGAATTTTGGAGCATACCTTTCCAGTCGAGTGAATTTTTCTTCATAAGTAGCCACCGAGTCATCTCGTTTCCACAATTACAAGAACTATTTTCCATCCTAACACGAACCACCTTAGGAAAATATCTCTCAAAAAACATACCTTTTACTTCATCCCAATCAAGAGCATAAATCTCCTCACTATCCCTGATATTTTTCACCATCGACCACCACTGATCGAATTCACCTTAAAAAAGGTAAACAAAAAGACTAACCTTTTGATGTTATGAACACCCCATGAAATCAAAAATTTTCTCCAGTTCTTTAATCCACCCTTCAGTTAGAATAGGGTCATATGATCCTCTGAATGATGGGGGATGTTTCCTCATGAAATTCTCTTCTACTGACATGTTCCTCTATGGTTGATCTGTCCGATCTTGTACATGGATACCACCACCATTTATAGCCTGATTCAACTATTCCACCACAACAAAAAACTATTCAGTTCTGATTCAAACCATCTCAGGTTGCTGATTTGGAAGGTTGTCTTTATCCTGATGTTGTCCTATCATAGCTTCCCTGTTTCCTCTATAGAAAACCATTATGAACACATAAATATATTATCTGAAGCAACATGGTAATATGTAAATTCTATATCATTTAAATTTGATCATAAATTAATTTATGGACATTAATTTAACAATATTCTAACTCCTAAAGTTGTCGAAACCAACCTCTGATACCAACTATATGGCCCTGGCCTTAAACATTACATAATCTTGAATTATGTTAATAATTTACATTTAGGATCTTTTTAGGATTATAGATTTAGAGAATTAGTTCATATCATATACATAACAACTTTAATATTAAATATAGACACTTCTACTCAGTATCCATTTTTTTATAAAATAAAAACTCTTGAAAAAAAAGAATCATGTCCAGTTCCATGTTTTAGACAGCATGACTTTTCCTTGATCCCATCCTTGACCCTATTAATCTTTAAGTCCTATGAAAAACATTTCAAAAACTTGGGATGAGCATAAAAATATCAGTAAGCTTAATTAAATAAAGAAATAAGACATTAGTGCTTCAATACATACCAATAATAAGATCTTTAACATACCTCATGAAATCATAAGATTTATGAATAACACATAGAAATCATAAATCATAAAGGTGACTCATGGCATCAATATCATACTTACATTGTAGCTATCATAGCTACATAGGGAGTTAAATTTGGAATACCCATCAGAGTATATTCCCTAAATCTATTAGAAGAAACATTAACATTTACCTCTATCATGTTACCCAATGCATTAGAGAGATATCTCGGGCTCACCTGCCCTAGTTTTATCATGGAACCACCTGTATGTGTAAACAATTCCCAAGAACCATAACATAATAATAACACATAAACATACATAAAGGAAAGATAACATTTCCACATTGAAATCAAAATATATAATTTAAATATATTTACATAATAAATCTGTTATCAAAACCATTTTCAATACCAAAATACTTCAAAGAGTATATGGTATTTATTTCCCTTTTAAAAATATTATGGCTTGTTAAGGAAGTCAAAGATCAAATAATACTCACGGCGGCAGAAAGGTCATTGTCACCACTTACGTTAAAAAGAAGCATTCCTTTTTTTTGTTTAGTAAAACACTTTGTAGAAAAAGATTCCATTTGAATGAAATGAAAATTAAAAGGTGTTTATACACCAAATAAAATAAACTCATGTATAAAACAAAATATGCCTCAATAAAAGGAGATTGAGACGAAGTCCCTTACCTCGTGTTCGACTTGACTCGTTCGTTATTTAATCTTCTGAATAATAAACTGAAGTTAATTTATAATTTCCTTAGAACCTTTTTCAGGTTTATTATTCATTTTATATCACTTATTACTATTTTATAAACATTATATAATCATTTTAGTTAATAATGGTCATTTTGTCTATATTTGGTACTTGAGTCAAAAATAAACTGTCTATAATTACAAGTTGTCCATGTGGTAAATAGTCCATTATCTCTATAATGATATTCATGATTTATATATCATATATATCATATATATTCAGTATATATGTATTTATAATTGTAAATAATATTTGGATATAAGAAAAGAAATGCACCGTTCATGGAGACGGTAAGCCGTACGTACGCATGAACACTACTTTCATTTATATTTCGTATTTAATGGAATGAAAACATAATGATACATAGGTATATTATAATTCCTATATAATATCATATATAATTTCAGTAAATCCATCCTTTATACATTCCATGTATTTCATGAATGAGTAATATCACTTTGAGGGGGCGGTAGTCTGCACTTCCTCAAATGAAATTATCGTGTTTACCCATTATGGAAACCATAAAGGTATGCTATAAATGAAAAATATAGAAGCATATAAACAATTTAAATATAATATATATCACATATAAATACAGTTCCATATTAATATTCACCATAATAGGTGCTTGGAGATAATTTGAACAATCATCATTTCGTGATCCGTTAGTTCATCGTCCACAGAAATAGTATGTTCTTTGCCAATTAGATGGAGGTGTGTGTAAGTGTAGTTAGATTACTTATCATAAAAACAACCTTGTATATTGATGATACTTGTTTTGTTATGTAAACAAAGAATAATAAGATAATAGGGAGTGTATAAGTAAAATAAAATAATAGAACTTGAGCGAAGACATTACCTTTAAATCGGGTAACTCCCTTTGGTTTGAACCAAAATGATTAATTGAAGTGATTTCTGACTAAGGTAATGTTTCTAGGTGGAAGAGAGGGATGTTTGGAGCTTATTTAGGTAGATTTTGGATGATACAAGGGGCTTGAGAGGTGTGAGTAATGGGATAGAGTTGATGGATTTTTATAAGGGGGAGGAGGGGCTCTTTAGGAATGTTTGAAAACATTATTTTATTATAAAATGATTTTCGGTTTCAAAATGTAAAAAATCATTAAATTAAAAGATAAGATAACTATTTTTTGAAATAAAATTATCCAATAAGAATTGTACAGGTTGTGGATAGTTTTTTAAATTTTATAATCTCATTTATCTAAATCATTTATTAATAAGGTAATCTTGCATAATCATTGTGTCATAAATAATTTTATTTATTTGATGTCTAAAAATTATAAATAAAACACCATTATTTAGGAAATATTTTTAGCTTTAAAATTAATATTTATAGTCGAATAGATATCCTATATAACCCCAAGTAGAAATTGATTAACTAAAATATATATGTTTATGTGATTTTTGTCTTTACTTTAAATTAATTAATATAAAGTGTCATTATCACTCCTAAGTGGCTCTATGGGGTCCCAAAATCAACCCAAGGATGCCAATGGTCGGACATGTATCAGAAAATAGGATTAGGACATGTGTTATGGTAATTTAATATTATTATAATATTATTTGTTTATCATTATTTACCAAATTTACCTTTTAACCATGGTAAATAAAATATTTACTGAAGTAAATATTCATAATGTATAAAAATAAAAGTTACCTATTTACATAATTTGGACATCCTGATTCCAAATATGGAATCCATTTTTCCAAATTCATAACAAATAAGTGGTAGAAATTAATTTAAAATTAATTCCCATTGTCAAAACAAAAAGTGTGTTTTTAAGAAATAATAACTATCAAAAGATTGACACTTGTTTATGTACAATTTCAAAGTGAAATTACTTCCAATGACCAAAATTGGATTAAATGGTAAAAACATAATATAATTACAATTTAAAACCATATAAAAATATAATATAACTATATAAATAAATAAGATTAAAAGGATTTTTTGAAATAAAATGCATTATTTTTTCACTATTCATTAAAAAATGAACATTATCAAAAAAATACCAAAATTTCATCTGAAGTAAATTTTTTTTGTCCCTATTCTAATGAATAATATTATTTTCTCAAATATAACATATAAAAGTTACAAAAACTAGATTTAAAAATGTTTCTCTATCAAAAGGCGGTAAATCGACCTTTTAAAGAATATTAGAGTGTTTAGGCTTAAAATTGGATTCATTCACATTTTAAGCTTCTAAATTTTACTGGATAAATGTAAAAACACTTAACAAAAATTTATAATCATATTATAATAAGTTTTGTTTATTCCTTCCATTACAACGGCTACGCATTAACTACCATTTAAAATAAGAATATTATATTATTATTTATTAGTATAACTTAACATTGTGTGTAACGTAAGATTTCAAAGAAATCTGTTGTTGTGTATTGGGCATGCCATAAAACATGGCATCTGCTTTAAAGTAAAATTAATATTTAATTGAAAAATATTAATAAATGATAAAATGTCATATTATTTATTTTACTGGGATGTTACATCCAGAACATGGATCTGAATCTCAAATCTCATTCAGATACAATAGATTATTGTACTCCATATAGCCTTACTAATTATTTTATGTATATCTGTACATGTTGATGTAGTGATAAGTCTTTATGAATTATGATAAAGTGATTTGTCTTTATAAGATGATCCATAATAACCCATATAGAATTGTCTCCTCTAGATGTCTTTGGAAGTCTAGTTACAACATCCATGGTGATGTTTTCCCATTTCCATACCGGTATGGGTAATTATTGCATCATCCATTTATATTTTTTTCCTTTCAAACTTCATTTTTTGACATACTAATAACTTTGATGTATATTTAGGGATCTCCTTTTTCATATTTCCCACCAAAAGTTCTCTCAGATATGTTTATACATATTTGTGCTCCCTAGGTGAATAAAGAAGATTGGGCTATGTGTGTCATTACGAAGATATTTCTTTATCCCTATATTGTATGATACACATATTCATGGACAAAATCTTACGACTCTAACCTCACTGATATTAAACTCAGAAGATTTCACATTCCTGATGTCTTCCACTTTTTCCTGAATTTCCACATCACTTCTCTAAGAATCCTTTATTCCCTCCACAAGGTACAGTTGAGAAATAATTTGAGAAAGGATTGATGATGTTCCTACCTTAATTATTCCCTTTTCCATCCTTTTTATTTCTAATAAGTTTGGATCCTTCTCAATTCTCATCATTGATAAAGATACATGATCCTTTCTACTTAGAGCATCTACCACCTTATTTTATTTACCAAGATGGTAGAGGATTAAGCAGTTGTAATCTTTGATGAGTTCTAACCATCTTTACTGGAACATATTAATATCATTCTATGTGAATATATATTTTATACTATTGTGATCAGTATATATCTCACACTTTTACCCATAGAGATAATGTTTCCAGATTTTCAACAGAAAGATCATAGATTCCAACTCTAGATCATGAATTAGATAGTTTTGATCATGAATTTTCATCTTCCTTGAGGCATAGTCTATCACCTAATCATTCTCATAAGTACATATCCTAATTCATTTTTTTAAGCATCATTTTACACCACAATGATTTCTCTACTATTTAGGAGTGTGAGTATTGGTGCATTGATAAGCCTCTTTTTGTGCTCCTTAAAGATTTCCTCACATTTTAGAGTCCCAAAAAACTTCACTCCCTCTCATTTTAGCATGGTTATTGGGTTTTAAAATCATGATAGGTTCTTTAAAAATCATTAGTAATACTCAGATAGATCAATAGAACTATAGGTCTCTATTACAGATATTGGCTTGGTTCACTCTTCTATTTCCTTTGTCTTGGAAGGGTCAATAAATATCCATTTTCTGGTGATTAAATTCCCTAAGATTGATACTTTCTCCATCCATAACTCACATTTACTATACTTTTATATAGTTTATCCCTTCACAAAATCTGCAACACAGTATTCAAATGCTCTTCATGTTCCTCCTTACTATTGGAGTATATCAAAATATCATCGATAATGGCAACCCCAAATTTTTTGAGCTGATATCTAAAGAATCTATTCATTAAATTCATGAAAATTGAGGGAGAATTAGCGAGTCCAAAGGGAAAAACTATGAACTCATAGTGTCTATACCCCATTCGAAAGACAATCTTGGGAATATCTTCCTTCCTCACCTTTAATTAGTGACATCCCAACCAAAGGTCCACCTTAGAGAAATAATGGGCCCCACATAGCTAATCGTACTAGTCATCTATCTGTGGAAAGGGACACTTGTTATTTGTAGTGATTTTATTGAGCTCATGATAATCAATTTTGAGGTGCATTGATCCATCCTTATTCACAATGAAGAGGATATGTGCACCCCATGGTGAAGTACTCGGGAGTACAAAACTCTTGGATAGATTCTCCTATAACTGCTTCTTCTAATCTTCTAGATCAACAGTGGCCATTCTATAATGTGTCTTTGATATAGTTATATATCCAAGAATAATTAAAATTGAGAACTCAGCTTCTCATCCAGGAGGAAGAATATGAAATTCTTTAGTGAATACATCAATACAATCTCTCATGATGGGTATATCTTCAAGAACGGTCATCTCCTTTGTCTCAATCATTTGGGTGAAGTATTATTTCTAATAAGGTAGTAATATAAACACATGAGATGATGATTCTGAAAAATATTTATCTTTCTCCTTATACTTGTAATGAATTGGAGGATGCTTTACGATGTGAAGAGTGATCTATCTTTCCCGACAGTTGATGTTGGATTTGAATAAAGATATCCAATCTATGCAAAAAATAGAATCAAACTCTACCAAAGGGAGTGTGAAAAGATATTTGGGAGGTTCAGTCCACAAACATTAACTAAGGGGAGTTTTATACTTTAGATGAAATAATTTCACCCTTAGATGTTCTCATAGATAACTCAACCTTAAAATTTTTAGGTGGTGTTTGAGTAGTTATACTAAATTTTTAAGATATGAAAGAATGTGTAGAACCATGATAAAATAGTATGTTCACTATTCATGAATGAATAACCAACATACCTATCACCAAATCATTTTCTAGATCCACATTAGTAGTATTGATAACATAATACCTTACTTGATGCCTTGGATATTTTTGTTGATTGCCTCTAAAAACCCTAAGATTAGGTCATTGGTTTGAAAAATTCCCATGTAGCTTGCAATTGAAACATTGCACTACTGGGTGAATGTTGATATGAACCTTCCTTTATTCTTCCATGTTAGTGTGATTATTTATATCCCTTCAGAAGTAATTATATAGATTCCCCATTCATCAACATTTGAATCATTTCGTGGTTCCCTTTAGATAGTTCCCTTGATGTTTCATCCCTCAATTTTGATACGAGGGATATTCAGTCTTCTTTACATCATGGTATCTATTTGCTGATCCACCCATATTAGACATCATTTTTTGATTTTTTTTCACCAGTCCCATGATACCATTGAGAGTCTCTAATCTCCATTTCAACCTTTAGGGAACAACATACAATCTCTTAATAACTTTTGAAGTATCAAATCGCCAAGGATTTTCGTATACTCAGCTTTAGTTCGCTAAAGAAGAGAACCACCTTTATTTCGATATTCATGAAAAAAGCTGAGGTGTATCTTTCAAGCCTTGTAAATTTTTCTTCATACACCCTGATATAGTCATCTTACTTTTTCTTAAGTTTGAGGAACTCTATTTCCATCTGGAGATGATGGGTTAAAGGAAAATATGTTGGGAAAAATCCCTCAAGGTAACATTGAAGAATTTTTTGGTTGATTGTGTTTGTTGACAAAGAGAGTTTCCATGGTAATTTATGATGTTTTAGAGATATTTTTGACAAGATATGTTGAAAAATATCCATGAATATGGAATGGATTATTTGGAGGTAGTATAAAATGATCATATACAAGGTGGTGTTGTTTCCATATGTTTTCCAAATTTCTGGGTCCAGATATTGGAGAATGGAGAAAAGTGTTTTTGGAAAAAGGAAGTTTTGTGCCAGTCGTAAGAAGGTGTTCAAAGTTACGTGCCATTATATTTTCAATATTACTACATCAAAATATGTAAAATTAAGGAAGTGCGTTAATTTTATGGATTTTCACGAAACATAAGTTTGCGTGAACGTGAGACTTGTATACTCAGGGAAGAAGTTGCACGCCTTGCACGCAAGGTCAAAAAAATTCATATAAATAGATGGATACCCCCTAATTCTATAGATGATAAAAACATAGATAAAATCCAAGATCTGGATCACACAAGTAGTGAGGTTTCGCAATTAGGGAGTTCCACGCAAGTGGTCGCGCAATAATGGAGTTGCACGTAATTAGTGAGTTGCACGCAAAAAGTAAGTTGCATGCCAGAAGTGAATTGTACACAATTAGTGAGTTTCACACAAGTATAATTTGGTTCACAAGTTTTTTTTCATGATAAAGGAACATGTTAAATGCAAGGTATTAAAGAAGTGCACAAGTCACCCAAGAGTTTCAGGGAAGTTTGAAGTTTCCCAATAGTTCTATGGTAAAGTGATATTCATCAATTGATTGAAAGTGGAACTTAAATCGATCATCTAGATATATTGGAGGATGAATTAATTAGATATAATTAAAGGACCTACAAGTCCATAAACTATGAGTGGATCCCTTCCAATAGCAGGGAGAAAAGGAAGAGGAAGACAACGATCCATTCTAATGGCAGTGAGCCTAAGAAAGAGACTTAAGAAGTGAACTTTGGGAATGCAGTGAGAAGACCCTAAATCTTGTAAATTCGGGGAGCCTAAGCAGAGACATGATCTCACCTAGATATCATTATTGGAAGTGAGCCTTAGTGAATTTGGTACAACTGGAACATTGCCATTGTATGCTCCTTGGATGTTGTCAAGTGTGGGTGAGCCAAGTAAAAATATATGTTTCCTTATGATTTATTTATTGATTTACTTTCAGTGTGTTATCATTAGATAAAATTGGAAAGGATACAATCAAAATTAAAATTAAAGAGCATAATAAGTGACCCTTGTAATAAAGAGTTCAAGATCGAGTGGGGCATGAAGAAGTTTGAAAAGAATATCCATACCCTGATTCACCTACCTATCGGGGTATCTTGGCCCCTTATGGACCTAACAAAATATTTATTGATTTTTTTTCATGAATTCCTCTTAATCCATGGAATTTATTCACTCCTTGGACTTTTTTTTATCACTGTCCACCACTGATCAGTTTCTCCATCAAAATGATAGACCAAAATCACAACTTTCTCTTCTTTTGGGCATTAGAGGATAGATAATTCTTTTCAAAGGAATTAATCCACTATTTCTAAAGGAGGGGATCTAAAGATCTACTAAACATGGGAGGCCTTTACTGCATGAATTATTTTATTGAAACTTGATCTTTATTTAGAGAAGGATGGTGTTCCACATGATTCAAGTTATTATTGATAACTTGTTCTGGTTGATAAAATACATTCAGGAAGTTTTTATCACTCGTTTCCATTATATTTGGCATATCATTAGGGAAACCACCACATTTCCAATCAAATTCATTATCGGAATGTAATCTTATTTTTTCAACCATTAACTGAGAAAAATAAAGTGAAATTCGGGGTCTTGAATACTTAGAAAATAAGTATAAAAAGAAAACTTCAAACATAAAAGGATAAAATCTAAAAGGAAAGGTATATACTAACTTGCGATTCCCTAGGTATCAATCTAGGTTATCCAGGATATGTTTCCTAACATATATTTTTATGGGAATTTTATTTGTTCCCTTAATAATGGTTCATAAAAATATTATGAATTTACCAAAGAATATCCCACAAGAGTGTCAAACTAGGTGCGTAGTAAGCCTTATTATTATGAACCTAGTTACCTAAAGTCAAGCCTGAGGCACCTTGTTATATTTTTTACTCCTAGGTACATCTTTTCCAAAACCACGTCCACTTGTAGTATACAGATAGAGATGCATTTTCTTTATAAACCACTTACTCTATACTTACCAAAATTTAGGGATATTTTATCATAACTAGTCTTATCCATAGGGTTCCTACCTAAGTTCTCTACTTCTAGTCTCCAAAAATAACTAAAATTTTACTATGATACTAACTCTAGTGACCCTATGCTTTTACACAAATCATTACATGATTTAAATCATAATTAAACATCAAATTACTAGACAAGGATTGTAAAGTCTTGTGTCTTGGAAGAATAGGTACATAAAACTGAAAACATGGGACTAAATAAAATATTTCTTTATTTATAATCCATTATAAGTTCCTAAATTCCTTTGATACCTTATATATACATAGGATAAACTAGGGAAAACATGAATAAAGGGATGAGCTAAAAATCCAATAAGGGAATAAACATTAAAATAAAGCTTAGAACATGGGTTAAGAGGCATTAAATAATGATATAAATAGGCATGGAA
The DNA here is from genome assembly GCA_963277665.1 of Viscum album. Taxonomy (NCBI): domain Eukaryota; kingdom Viridiplantae; phylum Streptophyta; class Magnoliopsida; order Santalales; family Viscaceae; genus Viscum; species Viscum album. The sequence goes on along the minus strand of OY728162.1, from coordinate 1,356,959,743 downwards.
CATGATGAAACATAATGAATCATAACACAGGATCATATAATAATGGATTCATAGTAATGTGGAAGCAAAATAAAAAATGACTTTAACACGAGTCAAGGATCATTGCACATAGCAGAGCATAAGTCAATGATAACACCAAGACCATTGCACATAACGTCACATGAGACTATACTTTACATAATTAATTAGAGTACTATCTAAGCACACCCATCATAACATGTTCATGAATATTCTTTCTAAATAAAGAATCATACATAAGTAATCAAACATAAACATAAGGGTTACTCATGGAATGAATTGGGTATCATAATCATGTCAAAAGCATAATAAATGAGAGAATCATAAAAGTATCCATGAAAGAAAAGAATTCAATCATATATGGAAATTATTAAAAGAATAAAGTCATATATCATGATAATTTATGTCAAACTGAAGGGAAAAGAGTTTTTTAGAAGCATTTGAAATATAAAATTTTAGTATGGTTTAATGAAAACATTCAAGATTCTTTAAAATGGAAAAGGAATAATTGTTTGTTTAAAATATGAATTGAACCAAGTTAGTTTTTCATGATAAAATTACTGATTTTATAAAAATAATGGTGTATTAAAATGTATTATGGATCACGCTTGAAAATTGTTATGAATTCGAGAAGTTCCCTTAAATCGGGCTTGCGTGTGAGGAATAATTGAGTAGGGGGCCTTTTAAAAACAAGTATATACTCGAAAAAGAATAATGAATGGATCTTGATAAATGAATTTGGAACATATAAATATAATTTAGAATATTTACAAAAAAAATAAAAGATAATTTCATTTGGGTAGAAAGATAAGAAGAGTAACCTGAAGGAATAATGGAAGTTTGGGTAGAATCTCTTACCTTATGTCAGAAACGATTATATACTTGATCTTAATGTCCTGAATAACCAAATTAAATACATTAATTAATTAATTCTGATATATATATATATATATTGATTTTTTATAACTTTATGAATTTCATTTAAGTCCTTTTTGATGGGCTAAGAGATTCAATTTCATTATTTGGGAGCAATGATTTCCTTGGGTTTCAGGATTAGTTTACTTGTATACGTGTATGGAAAATCATGTAGAGTGATGATAGTTGTCCAGAACTAAACTTATATGTTATTAATGAACCTATATAATATTAAAATACTATTTTATTCCATAATTATGGATGATTCATTAGATAAATCATTAATGACAATCGTTTAATTAATTTAGCATTTTTTTCACAATGAACTCATCTTGTTTTATAAATTATTATCATGTGTAAAAAATGATTAAAAAAAATTACATAAGTTATAATACATATATTATAGTCTATTTCAAACATGAAAATGGTTTCATGACCATCCTTTAATATCTAATTGAAATATGAAAGAACATCATCCATGAAGGTGATAGATCAGCACCTCACAGATGATGTTTTCATTCTTAAAATAAAAGGGAGGGGATATGATATTTGATGAAATATTATTCAATAAACATAAAAAAATTACATTATAGGTAAGATAATGGGTTTTTCATTCCACTTGTACAAGGGGAATTGGGGATAATATAAGAAACTAAAGGAACTTTAAAGCAAAATTAAAAGAAAAGAAACATGGTTTTACCTCCTTATTCCTTCTTCTTGAGAGCATACTTAGGGGATTGGTTTTTGTTTTTTTAAGATCAAAATATCCTGGATGTGGGGGGTCGGTATGGGAAGAGTATTGGAAGAATATATTCAAGGATAAAGGCTTGAGAGGTGTGATGAGAAGATGCGGTGAAGGGTGGTATTTATAGTGGAGGAGTTGGTGTTTTCTCATTATTTAGTTAATTTGTTTATTATTTTTGTTCAAAACTATGAATAGTTAGAACATTATCAATGAATAAGATAAAATAATGAAGTATGGTTCGAGATTTTGGGATAGCATCAGTTTTACATCATCTATGACTCCATAAATATTGTATTTAGCATTTATCATAAATTATTGAATTTTACTATTTACCAAAAATTCAAATCTTTTAGAAAAATCCCAAAAACTCACCCTAACCATTTTTATATGTGTAAAATTAAAAAATGAACTCCATTTTATAAAAATAAGTTTATAAATATGAGAAATTTATTTTTTTAGTTACAAGAATCATTTACTTGTAAAATAGAGATTTTAAAATGATAACTGATTTTATATCACTTTGAAAAATTAACTAAGGTCTCATAAAATTATATTATAATTAAAATTAATCAAAATATTAATTTATTAATACATTTTATGAAAATAAATTTTCTTTTAAATTATTAAATTTTTCATAAAATTGTAATTAAATATTTTTGACTTATAAAAATATCAACACTTAATTAATAATTTTTAAAAAAATTTATTTACTTATACTATGATATAATTATATCATAGTGTCACTTATAAGATGGATAAATTTTATTTATACTTTAATTGGTGATAATACTATTAAATTTTCCAGTTTACTAATTATAAGGGTCACACTACTATTCCAAAGGGTAAGCTACTATTTCATCAGTATAGGTTTCTAAACTTCTAGAAACACTTATTATTTCTTTCATTCATCATCTATAAATATTTTATTATTTTCTATATGTGTTTATACCATATGAAATAATTTTTAATAATGGAATTTCCATTGATAAAAAATTGGGTCGTTATAAGGAATAACCACTATTAAGGATCCATTACCTTCCTCCCTTGATTGTATTTAAGGAAACCTCCACAATACAAGTCTTCTCTTCCTTGTTTTTATTTTTAAATTTTATTCACTTTTCATTGAAGGAATATTTTATATGAATAATTTTTATACACTTATCAATAAAAGTTTCTTGATGATAAAATCAGACAAACATTTCCACCATACAGTTGATTTTTTTTTAATGACAATGTTTATAAATATATATTCATAACCTTATTTATTTATGAATCCTTTATATCCTTCTCATAAGTACTCCCTATCGATTTATATATTCCTATATGTAATGATGTTTCATACTAGAATGTATTGTATTTATGAACAAACATCCCACAAAACTAGAAATATCCACAAAATATAATTCTTTTATAATAAAAGGAATTCTACAATAAAACTAGAATCTATAAATCTATTTTTATTATCAATATTTACCATGAACATGATATATTTTTGGAAGTATATTTTTCATATAATTATGGTTTATTACCTTGGTGCAGGAGAGAGTTTTTCATAATTTTTATTAGCCCAAAAGTGTATATATTATTAATTATGAACTGCATTGTTATTTAAAAATGGATTTAGCATTCTGATATTTTCATGTACAATTTAAACCTGATTTATTATGGTTTCCATATCTATTGTAGTATATAACTCACTTTTAATTCAAAAATATTATTAATTAATTTTTTATATGTTGAAACTTATTATTTCCTACAAGATATTTTTATTGTAATTTTTTAAATTAAAATTACTTAAAAACTTTTTATTTCAGAACATTCTTGATGTTCTGTTACTCCATAGCATTCAACTTGACTTTTTGAGATCATAAATATGTACATTTTCTCATTTGATAAAATATTTATTAGATTCAACATTATTCAAATCACCTTTCTTCAATATATGGATATCCTTTTTTCTTTGTAATATTTTTAAGACATTGTTCCAATTCTAAATTCAATTAGTTCCTCTTTTATATAAACTCACCTTAATCTTCCTCACAACTTGAGGATACTTTTAACTTGGGTAATATAAGTTGTAATATTCTAATTTATTTCTTTCTCTAACTCACTTCATGATTAAGAGCCTATTTTTTTCTCATCATGATTCCCCTTTTTCATCTTGGTAATTTCTTCTGGAAGTCACAAGATTTTTTATAGTCAATGTTTTATTTCCACATTTTTTTTTTAAGATATTTCATCTTGTTCATCAGCCTTATACTCATATGTTTTCTTCTTCATATATTTTATGTAAAATTCTCCAACACCCCAAACATTTTAGGAATATCAAGGGAATTTAGCATTTGTATTTTGAAATTGTATTCATGAAATTATTGGATATAAGAGATATGATTCACTTTCTAAATTCATACATATCATCCTCTTCACCTGGTTCACAAAATTCTTTATTTTTATTTTTTTTTTACTTTATCTTTCTCATGTTGTAAAAAGATATACCTTCTCTTACATTCTTTTTAAAGTAATTTTTCTTTCTAATTTCATTAGTATTAAGCATGTTGTAAATATAATCAAGTGAGATATCCCCTAGTCTTCTAACATAGATATTTTGTGGTTAAACCTATAAATTAAGTTCCTTATGAAATTATTAAAAATAATGAAACCAACTAGTTTTTCACCAAATACTCTTATACTGATCACAATACCAGTGATTATATTAAATTAGTAAGAAATGGTTTCATATTTATCTATATTTATACTCTCAAACCCATTTTTCTAGATATGTAAGATAGATTATTTGACTTTAATATTCACTTCATAATAGTTCCCAATCTTGTCCCAAACTTCCATTACAATCAGATGACCCAAAATTTTTTATGGAAACATTTTTAGATATTAACATAAGAATAAAATTTCTATATTTAACATCAACAACTATATTTACTTTATCTTTGAATGACTCATAATCTCCTCTTTCAGTAGCCGCATATCCTAGTAATGTAGCATCCAACACTTTAAGGCTCAAAGAAAGTGGATATGGTAGACTTCTATTTTTCCAACCATGATAGTTGTTTCCATTAAATGTGTGGCCACTACTATTATTATATGAATTCATATTATCCATATTCCACTTTAATGTAATCAAAAAAATTTTAATTTGGATCTAATATCAATTAATGTCCTAGTGGAATGAGTTGTAATATTTGGAGGGGTGAATCAGTGTATCCAAGATTTTAAATTTTATTTTTACATAGAATTTATCCTCTATAACCAGTTATTATTTGATCCTATATCTTAGATATTAACACAAAACCTTATGTGAAAAAGTACAAAATATATGAGAATAATACACAGAACCATTTTTATAAGGTTCGACCTATGTCTGAGATCTTACTCATTATTATCAATTGTTGTTATTAGAGTCCATATATTACCATTGGAATTGTAAAAAAATTACATTGGGTTGGAAGGTATCATCCTTAAAAAAAAATAAAGCAATATCCTACAAGAAAATTTTTTATATTGAAACTAGATAGCAAAAAAAATAAATACACCACATTTTGGGAGAGACCACTATAACTTTAATGCTTTTCATGAAACATAGATTGATCATCATCTATGATCCTTTATAACAAATAAAATAATAATAAATCTCACACTTTTATGTAACTCTACTTTATAAGATACTGGTGGAAAGAAAATAAAACCTCTAATTTGTGCTTTCTAACTACATATAGATAATTGAATATCTTCATTTCAAAATAATTAAATGATTGATTAAATAAGTTTTCCAAATACATATAGCATGTTGGATTTGGTATCATATTCTTCTTATTTCTAGTGAATTGAACCACTCATCATAGTTTTCTTCTTCATTTCTTCTTAATATATTCTCTCTCTTCGGTGGAATTTTTTTACAAGTGGATAGATTTATTTTTTAGATTAATTTCAATATATGAAAATGGAACTATTTCCAATGTATCAATCCTCATTAAAAAAGGAAAATAATTACTTAATATTTCACATCACCCATGATATTTCATGAAAATCTTACCAAACGATTCACATGGATAAACCCACCACGTTCTTTCTTGTAGCATTCCAAAAATTTCCTTTTTGATATTGAGATATTAAAAATATTTAGGAACAAATCTAGTATTGATCACCATTAAATAATAATTCACAATTAGGTGAATTTTATAATTGGAAAATTGAACAACAGTAATCACATCTACACACTTTATTGGATCATCCAATCACTCAACTCCAATTCATCCTACTTGTGGCATGACAGACTTCATTATGACATAAAAATATTAAAGAACCAAGAATATGGATACTTTAACAATTTAAATAATAATATTGACTCACTGTAGGGATTTATATGTGATTATGTATGTTTAGGATCAACATAGAATCATTACAAAATTTCATAAATTCTATCCATCAGTGACCACCATTGTTGTTTACAAAATAAATTAATTTACAAAACTTCAAACAAAAGAGAGTATTGATCACCCTTTTTAAATTCTCTCAGACTATATTAAATCAAAATTTTAATGTATTATAATCTATTAAATATAGGTCTAGAATTATCTAGTTTCATTTTTTTATTTAGAATGTAAAATTTGGAAAATTAAAATTTTCAGTCTTAAAAACATATAATTTGACATTTTACATGACTCTTACAGATGATAGGTGAACTCCATGCCTAAAAAGTTTACTCCATACAATAAAGCTTAAATATTATTCAATTGAATATTAATTATCATATAGAGTGTCATTTCCATTGATGAATTTCAATATTGAGTGACTGCTAAATAGTAGTCAAATAACTATTTCTTGTTATAATGCTCCTCAAGTAAGTATTAAATATCAATAATAATTAATGTTACGTATTCTAGTTGTATTTGATGTGATTATTAAATGGATTTACCTTTAAAAAACCACCACTATCATCCAAATAATTTCTTATATGTATTCTATTGAGATCCTGAATAACTATTATTAAGCATCACTTATCCATTTTTCTAGTCAAAAGTATAATTTCAAATTATTTTAAAATGAAATCAAGACCCCTTTAATTTATCATGAGTCCTATATAACTTATCAAAAACATTTCAAGAACGTGTTTTATAGTAAATAAAACCACCACAAGTCTTTCAAAAAATCCCATTAGATTATTGTATCTTCTATTAGGGGTTTCAATATCCCTATTTGGATTATTTTAAACCCCTTTCAATTAATTTTTATTTATTCAAGAAATAAAATTTTTTTATTCAAAATAACTTAGTAGATTATAAAAAAATGAATACATGAATTACTTAATCGAATATTATCTCACGTGAGAAGCATCTTAACACTACACTAAAAGATAAAGTAGTTTTTTAGTGAATAAAATCCCATGGTGATAAGGAATATTTTCCCCAGTGACTTAAAATGATTTTCCACAAAATCATCCCATATTATTTTTTAAAATCAACACTAATATCCCCCCTTTATAAATATCAAGAGCACCAAACTAACATATTTTTATCTCTCCTCCATTGACCAATATGGTTGAAATGAATGACCCCCGTTTAAAAAAGTGATAATGAGTTGATGATCTTCTCCCCCTTAGACATATTAATCCCAATTCATGTGAGGAATTATTTCAATAACTCATCAACTAAGAGGGGAAGGACGAACATTATGTTTCTACCTCAAATCTATAAACTTTGTTAATTTTTCCTTTTTGAAAATATCTGAAATGTGATCACTGGTGAAAATTTATTAAATATTTACATCACCATTATAGAATAATTCTTTGATGAAATGGTATCTGATATCAATGTGTTTTAATATTTAATATTGAACATGATTTTTTAAATGATCAATTTTACTTTGATTATAATAAGAACTCATATGTGGATTCTCAACATCAACAATTAAATATTTTAGATGTACTTATATCCATACTATCTATGTATATGCATGCATGGATGAAATACACTTTACCATATCTATTCTTAAGAAAACTAATTTTACATTCTTTCCATTCCAAGAAACACAATTATCACCCAAAAAGAATGATCCACTAGAAGTGCACTTCATGTATGTGCAATATCTTTCCCAATCTTTGTCGATGTATCACTGTAATATAAAATCAAAAAACAATTATACAATAGGACAAAGTGAAATGTACTTTTTAAATAACATGGAAATTTTTTAACATAAATAATATAAGACTCCTTTGTACCACTCTGAAATATTGAAAAAAGGGTGTCATCAAAAACTAAATCTGGTTTTGATTTTTTTTGGTAGAGAAGGTTACCAATGTTTATGTATTAATTATTTTGATTTAAAAAACTAGTCTCATGTACTTTTTGTTTTGTTCTAGAATATATGAGTATTGATATTACATTTCAATATTCCATGAAACAATCTTCAAAATATCCATTTTAATTTTTATCTAGGGATAGAAAAATAAAATCATACCTTTTAACAACTTGAAATATAATAAAATATGTCTTCTAACCTTGAACTGACATCTCAAAAAGTCCTTTATTCTCCATATAAAATTCATCATAATGAAACTCTTAATCACCTCTAAAATTAATAATATCTATATATACAATGAAAATAAGAGTAGCTATGGATTTATCCTTTATATAATACTTTCAACTAATTACATGTTTTTCAAGAATCTATCCATATTGGTATATTAGGATATTAGTTCCTCTTTTAAACCATATTAATTTTTCTTAATCATTAATAACATTCTACCATATATTTTAAGTATAACACACTTAGGTTGTTCAATGAATAATTCTTCCACTAGATCACTATTTAGGATGGTATATTATGCATCCATCTGATAGTTCTTATAATTTTTATGAGATTTATATACTAGGAACACTCTGATTATTTCATGTCATACTATAGGTCGAAAATTTTCCTCTAAATCAATGTCTTCAATTTGTTAGTACCCTTTCTAAATTAACCGTTCCTTATATATTTTCAATGCTCTTTTTTAAAGGCCCACTTTATTCCTATCACATTTTTATTCCCTGAACCTCAAATGATATTCCATTTAATTTTCTTCACAATATGATAAATTTCATAATTTGTAGAATATATCTATTACTCTTGTTAGTTACCTCAAAAACATATTGGTGTTATACTTTATAATTGAGTGAAGTGTGGTTTTATTTTCTCAATATCCTTCATATCCATACTGGTGCTTCCTAACTACCAATGATATTTTTAGATTCAATATCCATTATTAACCTTATATGTCTCATTATATAATCTCCAGTACTTTCATCTATATAAATGGTATATTCTAAATCAATTTCAACTATATTATTCTCATTTATAGTTTCTTTAAGTAAACAAGCAAACCCTTCTCAACATTTCATGTAAATCAATTGATCAGATAAATGAAATCAAATTTATTCTTTAAGAATAAGGTATTGTTCATCTATGTGTAATCATAAATGAATGTGATGATATAAAGATCACTATTAGTTGACTTATGTATCATATGACCACAAATATTTGAATGTATAAGATCTAGAAGACTAGTGAATAAAATTTATTCTCTCTTTTGAGTTTTTTTAACTATCTTCCCCATTTGAAATGTTTTAAAAACAACTTTTATTTCTCTTTTGAGTTGGGTAAAATATCTGATTAACTCATGAATATGAATTATTATCATGTTTCTTATCCATTATTTCCATGTATCCAGTTCCATATTTTGTTATCACCTTTGTAAATAAAGTAACATGTATTGAACGAGTCACAAATCTAAAACCAATTCCCACTAATTTATTCACCACTAGTAATTAACCTAAAATATTTTTTAATTCTTGATGATTCATGAATTATTTTAAATGTATATAACATTACCATTATTACACAATTGTCTCACACTAAGTATATTTTTTTATCCCTTAAAAAACTATATCCTTTCATTTTAGATTCATTGACTCAATATCATCATTTCGAACACCTTTAAATTTTAGGAAACTATCATTTTAAAATTCTAATTATCCTCCATCATATTATTTTATGATCATTATGATTAAAGTGTCCCCAGTTATCTATGGGGGACAACCATTATTAATGATCCATTGCCTTACTCAGTTTTATACTTTTAAGGAAACCAATAAAATAAAAGACTAGTCTTGCAATTTTTTAATTTTAATTTTTTTTATTTCTTTATAGGAAACATTTATAGAAAAATTTCTATTTGTCTAGTTAGAATAATGTTGTTGATGATCATATATTCCACAAATGTTCTCAAAAAAATTGGATATGTTTTGTTTGGATTTATTTGAATAATCTATAATCATGGACTATTTGCATTGTTAATAATTTATCACTGTTTAATAACTATTTCCCCCTGAATTGTATCTTATTCTCGGTAATGGAATATTGAACCAGTAAGCATAAGATTTATAACAAAAAAATTTACATCGCCAGAAATATCTACCGAATCATAATCATCTTATTATAAAAATAATTCTTTTAGGAAAAATTATGTCACCAATAATGGTTTTTATCTAAATATTTTTCATGAACATGCTTAGGGTTGGTAATTCTTTATATAATTAGACTATATTCCCTTGGTATAAGATATATTTTCTCATTATATTTCTTAGAATAATTTAGTCATGATTTTTAACTATGAAAAACACTATTAGTTAAAATAGATTCATCATTTTGAGATATTTTAGGTAATGTTTTAACCTAATTTGCTATGATTTCTCTCTCATCTAATTATATGATTCATCTTTGAATTCAGTATATTTTTTTATTTCCTATTTCATCTATTTTATTCCATTCTCATGTGAAAGATATTTTGACTATATTTTTTTAACATATCTTCTTTAAAATTAGTTTCTCTTCAAAATAATTCTTGATCATTACTTTCTAAGTTGGTTTAAGATTTATTTTTTATGTTCCTCAAAATTGTAAATTTTTATTTTGAGAAATTATTCATGATGTTTAATAATTCCAATGTTTTCATCAGTCTCTTCTTGGGTTCTTTACATATGCTACCTCTTCATAAGAATATTGCATCATGATTTTTATCCATAGATAAAAGTATATGATTCATGATAAAAATTATTAATAATCCAAAGTATAAGGACCAATAATCATTTTCATTGATAAGAATATATAATAACACATAGACATTTTGAATTATTATTAGAAGAACTATTTTGGTAACCTATTAACATGGGAATCAGTAAGGGGGAATTTAATGTGAAATGGTATTAATGCCTTATGAGCCTCAAACAACTAATAATCAAGCACTATTAGTTTCCCATTAGACTAATTTTTTCTTGACTCTAGGAAATATGTTTAATAATATTTTTTATATAATATCTAGGATCTCATTATAGTGTTTAAATGATATAATATATCAATAATCTAAATACTTTAACTACATTATCATAAAAGTTTTATATAGAAGAACAATCATTATGAGATACGTTACTTATAAATGTTTTAGTAATAAAACAATATAATTTTTGGAAGTTTTAGGGAATAAAATTTATCATATCTCTGTTTTTTAATTATTTAATTTCCATGGGGGAAGATACATGAGTGAAGTTTCCTTACCAAAGAAAGATGAATTTACAATTCCATATTGTGATTCAATAATTCCAACACATTTTTTATTTCTTAAAAAATAACAATTTGTATTATAATATTAAATCATTGAATATGTACATGAAATTTATTTATGGTTTTCAAAATTTTCATATATATCTAATGAATTTATAATTTTATAAATATGATTCATGGATTATGATAAATCTTAGAGATAAATTTTTTCAGATAAAAATTTCTCTAACTTGTTCAATGGATAAATTTCCTAAAAAATTTTGAATACTTTTAGAACCTTGTTCTTTGTGATGAAATGAATTTGGATTCAGTGAATTTTGGAACATGGATTTTGAGAAAATATAAAGATGTTTTATAGTGATTATTTATATAATAAATTGATAGATTTTTATTTTTATGTTTTATGAAAACTATAATATAACAATGGAAATATCATAGAGAGAATAATATAATTCCTTTATAATAAACTTGATTGAAATTATATTATAGGAGTATTTATAAAGTGAATATTTTGAAAATTATAATATCCCTATTATATTAGGCATACCAAACAATAATTTCTAGAAATTAGGTGTCACATTCAGGATCCATATATCGAGTATAAGATTTAATATAATTTATGTGTTTATTTTATGTGGTCGGTAGTTGTGAAAACAATATAGGTGGTGGTGATAGTGGAATATGGTGGTTTTAGTAGTGGAAACATCCCAACTTTCTAATTTATCATTCAGTGTTTTTGAAGGAAACATGATTCCCAACTAGGGTCCAAGCACAAGTTCTGTATAGTTTGAGGCATTGTACCAAACATCCATCTGATTAATCTGATTAAATGATGCTTCTAATTCCACATTATCCTTAGCCAATAGTGAAATGAAAGTGAAGTGGGACAACTATGAACATCTAATTAGATAAATTTAAAGGAAGACCATGTTTCCATATTAGCCTTGTAGCATAGGGTCCTATCCTAATCTGGTTCTTACTATCAGATGGATCTAACGAAATCCTTCATTCCCATTTTATCTAAGATAGAATGGATCACCTATAATAGGGATCCGAGATCTAGGTCATTCATTTAAATATCAGATAACCAATGATAATATTATGGATATTATAGTGTGAAAAGTTTAGGATTCAATATAAGGAATGTGAGGGATACTTTGTGGTACCCCCAAATTGGAAGAGTGCATCAAGGGTTTAGGGTTGCATGTGAAATCTTTGTTTTTTGAAATTGAACTTTATATTGGACTCGTCACCACATCAGAAAACTATTAAAATAAAATTTTCAATATTTTGAACATGTTTATTGAATTATTACTATTAATAGGATAAAATAATAGTTAAATTAATTTTTATAAAATAAAAATAATAAATAAGAACATTTAAAACTAGTGGCTAGGTGAATGATCACACCTTATTACTGATAAATAATTGAATAAAAATAATGATATCATATGATGTGAATTACTGATGTGTAATATCAAACATAATTTGTATTAAATAATAAACATATAATTATTCATTAATAATATTAATAATGTGATTAGTCATTGCTAAATATAAAAGAAGATGTTGGGATAATCAATTTGATGAGTTATCTCGGCCAATGTTGGATGTGGCTAAACTGTGTTGGAACTTCAAGGGTTGTGATAAGATATGGAATAATGATAATAAAAAAGGAATGAAATCATTTAAAAATGATTTATCTAAGGTATTTTTTATGTAAATTACATAGAATATAAAATTAACTATTGATGAATGAATTTTTTAACATAATTAAATGAAAATGGTTGTTATGTAAATGATAAATTTTACTTGAAAATATTAAATTATGGTGAAGTAATTTAAAGAGAATTATCATAATTTTAATTGACTAGTTAATTTGTGAGATTATTTTCTACTATAAGGGTAATTCTAAATAATTGTGGATTAATCTAGATGTGTGTAGTATTGAAACTCTATATATTCAATTAGATTATATAAATACATTAATTTATATAATTACATGTTAATTATTAAAAACAATAATTTTTGAATATCTAGTTGAATTACAAATGGAAAATTTTAATAAAAAATGTTTTAAGTCATTAAAATAAATAAAATATAGGTGTATCACAGATAAATAATTGTTTACTCAATGAATGTTCTATAATTAATTGAAGTATAATGAGAAAGGGAACATAGAAATTAAAATATAATGTGGTATAATCATTTTTAATTATCCTGTTAAGATAAGGGAATGAATTTGGAACATAGTTTAATTATATTAGGTCACTTCTGATAACATGATACAAAATTATATTGTGGAAATTAATATAACATGTTATATGATGTGGCTATCTAAATATTTCAATAATAAATATTTCAGTTTTATCTAGGGATCATATGATTTTGATGACTATGGAAAGTTAGAATATATTGGGGATGAAAAAAGTACTATTTATTGCTATATGGAATGTATTGTGTGGTTGATAGGAGGATCCATGATTGAGATGTGGGGATTATTGTGTTATTACCTACCTTGGGATGTGTTTCAGTCACTAGTGGTTGGATGTAGATGGAGATATGATACCATTGTAGTTTCTTGTCCACTCACCCTTTGACTAGGGATAGATTAAGATAATAGTTTCAATACCATTTCAACCCAATCTTTGAGGTACAAAAATTAAATCAATAGTGTATATATATATATCTACCCCCCACACCAATTACTCTAGGTTGAGACAGAGTGGATATTGGCATGGTGATTGGTTTAGATTGTTAGTTTTCCTCTAGCTTCCCAACATAGGATAGATGGGAATGAGTAGTTCATCAAAAATCCTAGTTATGAGAATAAGATAGGTGATAATTCACCTAATTTTTTATCCTATCTATCCCACATCTCTAGGATCACTGTTAAAGATGATATAATAGATATTATATCTTATCCTATTGAAAACATTAGTATTGGTAGAACATTATATACAACTATAATTGTGGGGATTTTTATTTCCTTAAACATCCATGCACATAATTGGATTTTTGGATCTTTGTATTTCACCTAACATATCAAACATAGGTAGATATAATTATTTTATCTATGATCTTAGATATGGGTCAATCTAGGTTAAAGAAATGTGTGAGAAACTTGTTAATGGGTATAACATCATATTATTATTTTTTAATGTTATTTCTATATCACTACTATAATTCAAATGTGGTGTAGATGAGTTAAAATATCTAAGGTGTTATGGAAACATGTTCTTAGGTTTATTCCCATGGTGTTTTCTCTAATTAGTGGGAAATCAAATCGATCTGTTAGATTTTATTTACTCCCTATAAGGGATTGTCCCCGACCACCCTTTATCTTATTCTCATAATGGTATAAGGTTATAAAAATTATGTAACATTATTATTTGGTGAGAATAATGAATATTAGATATATGAATTTTAAAAAGTATGTATCATTAATAAATATTTTTATAAAAATGATTTTAGGTGACATTGGTTTTCTAAAAATTATTTTTTACAGATACAAAGTCATACTAGATGTTAATGGTTTTGGCTCACTACATTGGATAACCATACTGAGTGTTATCACTCACCCCTTTGAGAAAATTGTACATTGTTTTCCTTTTTCCCATATATATTAGAACATGAATTTAGAGGATAAATTCATATGATTCAGAAGCATAGTATAATTTATAGATTTTTTCAAAAGTTTCTCATTGGGATAACCACTCTGATGTCATTAGTGTTTGTTCTTACATTTGTTCGGGATGTGTTATTATATCCATTGATTCATTGGTATTATATTAGATTATATTTTATAGGTTTTTATTACATATGTATATTTAATATTTCTTGTTTTCTATCTCATATATTTCAATCTAGATGATTTTTCATGATAGATAGTAGCATCTTATAATTAGGGGTAAATCCACCCATCATTTTGTAAAGATACCTCAATGATAGTTTTTATCTAAAAATCTATTGAACGTTGACTTGGAGAGTTCTCTAATTGGTATATCATGATGAGAAATGTTTCTATCAGAGTGTTTAGAGGGATTTTATAGTTAGTTACATGCAAGGGTTGGATAGGATAGTTCATATTGAGTCTTACTAAGAAAATTTAGTCCATGTAGTATTAATAATAGACTTGCGATGGTTACAGGTTGCCAATGTATTTATGAGAATAAATATTATTGATAACACATTTCCAAGACCTTATTATTTGAAATAGGATACTAAATGAGGGGAATCATGTATCATATAATCCTATTTACTAATTTTATGATTTTATAATTGATATGAATGAATTCACAAATAGTTTATATTAGCCATATGGGTGGGAGATTAATCAAAATCCACATCATTTCTTATGATGTAGAAGTTGTGAAATTTCAATAGAGATAGTGGGTAGTTAATATGGATATTAATATATATTTTTTTGTAACGCTATATTTTATATAAGGTTGAGATAAAAATATTAGATGATATATTTTAGGATACCTCAAGAAAATGAATTTCAGAATAATAAAGTAGATTCTTATAGTAGTCTTGTTACATGGTAATATCGATTCCATGTAATATGAAAAAGAAATTCAATGATGTATTAACAATTTATATTTTTAATTTTTTTATTTTTATAAATCTATGAATTCCTTAATATATGATATTTGTGACTCTATGGAATTATGTATTTATTTAGGAGTTGTTGGCCCAAATATGTTAAATATCCTTTGGTGGGGCGGGGGGGTGGTCTGGGTATTATATATTAATGAAACCCCCCTTATCAGTATTATCTCACATTGTTAAAAAACAACCTTCTCTCTTTATCCAACAATAATATATGATAAAGTCAAAGCATGAAAGAGACATAAAAAAAATTAGTTGGATTACCTAATCTCGGATAATCCAAGGAGCATGAAAAATAAATATTCCAATATACCTGAATCACTAAAGAATACTATTGTTTATAATTTTTGGAGTAGAAAATCTATCCCTGTTGGATTATAATGATTCCCACATGATAACTCACCATTATATCAATTAAAGTGAACACATATCACCTATCAAAAAAATTATATGAACTTTATTAGCTCTAAATTAGTTACCACTAACATAGATGTGACATAAGTCCCCTCATTTATCAATGAGATGAAATCATATTTACTATATAAAATATTATTCATGAAAACAAACTAAATAAAATATTCTTCTTCATAAACTACCTTTTATGCAAAGTTTTTATGGGAGCTTCACTTTATATACTTTACCCTCGTACACTCACATCACAATTCATGAACTACCTTTATGTAATGATTCATGAACTAAGATTCATATAGGTTATTTTCAATATTTCTTCATGCATGGTACCTCATGGACTACACCCAATAGAAAACTTTTTTGTTTATTACTTCTTCACATACTACCTCATGAATATCATTTGTGATTTTTACATCATGGTCTTTTAAGTGCATTAAATTACTCCACAAAAACTATCTTTCTTCAATAATTACTACTATTTTAAAACTGCTTTATGACATTTAGAAATTCCCCAGTGATAATACGTTCACTCTAAAAATGATGTGATTAGGTGATCCTTATGTTGAAAAATAAACTTGAAAATGTGTTAATGACTTTTTTTATTTAGAAATTCTATGAAACAATCATCCAAAAAAGACATACCTTTATGGAACATTATAGCACATTCCATTTGTAAATCATTTAAATCATTATATTCCAACTTAAATTGAAACCAAAACCATGCACCCCCTATAGATTCTTGAATTATTTTTTTATAATCCTTTTGTTGTCACAAAAATATTTTTCCATGAATGTATTTTATGAAACATATTCTATATAACTCATATATGATTCTCCTTCTCCACAAGACCCATGAGATCATTAATATTCTATGAAAACTAACTATCTCATTCTTCCAATGTGGTCATATATTTCTTTCACATAAAATAATCCTTCATGAAAAATCCTCCTTTGATAAAATATCTATAAATTCCAAACACCCCTATGTGGATTCAGATCATCGTTGTCAACACACTTTGTCAAACAACACATAAATCTTTTTTTAAACCAGCCCAACAACCCAAAAACCAGGAAACAATATTTTGAGGGATTTTATCCAACAATATCCCCATTTGCGTTTGTTGAAAATTCATCAATAACCTTAAATAAACATGTGGATTCATATTCTGTGATTTCTACGTCCAAAACAATTCACACATAGAAAATGCAAATAGTAATTAAATACTTACAAAACACTTACTGTAAGGACACATAGGCTAATATTAATAGGATAATCAAATATAACATTTAAATATCATTATAAAATTGCATCTTTTTTAAAGTAACCTATGAAATAAAACTTTTTAAATAGCTTGTATAACAATTAGAAAGGCCACCCTTCGTGATTTATATTAAATAATATACAAATTTGACCATAATCTTGTTAAATTAATAACCTATTTGTTTTATCCCCTTGATTTTATATAGATGAGACCTCCCTATTTTATCTTATTTACTCATCCCATTAGAGAGTTTAAAAAATATCTCACCCTTTCATTAACAATATCACTCCCCATTTTTTAATGAATCCAAAGTCCATTCCATAGTGGGATACAACAAGAAAAGAATAATAATTAACACATGATGAAATCCATACCAAAACTCATGGACCAAGGGAATCACACCCATAATACACAAGTTTGGGGAGTGGGATGGAATTGAAGATATAGTCAATATTATCCAAATTTATCCTTGGTTGAGTCTTTTTTCATGATATCTATGACTTGATGTTCCATAAATGCCTACACCTATTTCACTATCCCATGCTTGAATTTCCCCTTCATGAAGTGATAATTTATTTTAATTTTTTTAGTCTCTGATTTATGGATAATATATTTTTATAATATTGATAGAACTTGGGATATCATAATTTATTCCAATTAGAGACTTCAGTTCAACTCCTATATCTTTAATTTGATTCTTTACCCATAATATCTATGTTAGAATCTGAGTGGACACGATATATTTAGCTTCGAGGGTACATTGTAAAATGTAGTCCTATTTCTTTTTAATATAATAAATTCATAATCCTATAAGAATGAATCAACCACGATATTATGACATATAGTTATCCTTTACACCAGGACAAATTTCATTTCCATCTCTAAATAAAATATAGTTAGATGGTTTACTGTAAACAATCAAAAATCCACTATGAACTGTATATATCACAATATTTTCTTCAGGGATAAAAAGTTGATTTATATGTGATTAAATTTCTAATGAACTAAAAGAAAAGTGGAAACACAATACCTAGTTGGGTCTCTATTAAGTACAACATTTTACAAAACATCAAATTATAATCTATGACATAGATATTTTTCAATCATCATCCCTGGAAACTTTCATCTGGTTAGAAACAAATGTTTTCATTACCATGGAATCCCCTATTTTAAATCTTTTAAGAACCACCATAGATTATTTATATTGATATATGAATGTGTCAAGACTTACTCATATCACTTTTAGAGATAGAAAAAATCTCAATTCTATAGAAATAGATATTTCAAACTCATACCTCATGAATTCTGCAAACCACTTCCACCTTGCTTCATTCGATCCAAAAAAGATTATGTAAACAACATATATAATGATAATAAAAATTTATTACTCTTCTACTTCATGTTAAGATTTTTATCAACAATACCACTTAATAAACTGATCTTTTTCAAGTGTTTATCTAGCCTTGAATACTATGATTTTAGTGCCTTCTTTGGCCCATAAAGATCATTAATTTTTTGGTAAACTTTGTTCTCATATTAGTGAATAATAAAACCATATAGTTATAATATGGAAACCTTCTCTTAAGGTAAAAAATTTAGAAATTATTATTTAACATCCATCTAGAAAACATTGAATTTCATTTTCACTACTATGGAAAAAATAATCGAATTGACTCTATCCTCACCATGGGTGAGAATGGTTCGTCTATATCAAAGCCTTCTCTTTGGTATTGTCCTTGCTATAAAATATATTACTTGTTTCAAATTATTGTTCCATCCTCATTCATTTTGTTACAAAACACCCATTTGGTCTCAATGATGTTCTTATTTTCAACATCGTTAAGTTCTTTATGTGTTTATTTAATGAAGTTTTTATATTTTATATCTTCTATAGAAATTTTTGTATCTACATATGATAAGAGTGATGTTTTTTATTTATTCTTCATTCTCCTCATTTTCAATTACACAATATTTTCACTGATGATATATTTCTCACATATCTTATCTCTATAATTTGATTATTGTATAAATATTGGCCTAAAAACATTTTCCTTATCATCAATATCTTCTCCAAAATCATCTTTAATAACATGTACGCCCACGATGTTACTAACCTCCTCATCATATTCATCTATAACATGTTCACTATTTTGTTAGTGATTCTACACAGTCTCTATTACTGTGAAATCATTACATTCAATAACTATTCCAAGAATCTTATTTAAGCATTTATATGTCACGATCTTTCTGAAGTAGTCATGGAAAATATCTTCATCAACATTATAATAAAACATTGTATGATTAACCTTATTGTTAATGAATCACTTACTTCTAAAGATCGGAATGTACTTCAGTGTTGGTGATGTGTCATTTTTCATTACTTTTTCCCACATCCTTTTTGGGGTAATTACTATGTATATAATACATGAAATGAAATAACTTTGATTAATTATCTGTTTTTGTTTAATTTATGGTAGTTTTTTTAAACTAATAATTTTGTTAATTAAAATGTTTGTTTTTTCATTAAAAGTATCAATTTTTTATCTTTTTATTTATTTAATTTTTTATTTTCTTTTGTCTATTTTGATTTCTTATTTATTTTAATTTTTTGTGATCAGTGTAATAATTTTGAGTTTGTTTTTTAGTATTAATTATTTAATTAATTATGTTTAACATTTAATTTATTTTGCTTCAAATAAATAAAAAATTAGTAAAAGAAAAATATAATTCAATTCCTTCATTAATTTTTGTCTTTTCATTATCATAGTTAATTTATTATTCATTTATTTAATTTAAGAATTTTGTTTTTAATATTTAAAATTCTATTGTTTTTAAAAAAATTATTATAAAATTATTGTATTTATATGTTAAAATATCCTTAAAATTATTTTAACAAATTTTAATTTATTAATTAATTATTTGATGAATTTATAATCTTTTAATTTTTTATTGATGTTTGTAGTAGTAGCAGTGTAGCTAAATATATATTGATTACCATGTAACCTAAATTATCTTACACATAAGGTATCACAAATTCTCCCCACATAGCCAATTTTTGAGGAGGATACCACATATCCATATTTGGAAGGTTCTAATGTAGAGGAATCATTAGATTTCCATATATCCAAATTTTAGATCACTCTCCTCGTGTATCCGATTCTATGAAGAAGGCCGAACGATGCCAAATTTTGTGTGACCACCGAATCCTGTATTGGGGAAAGATGCCAAGAGACGAATGCACAAACAAAATAAAAGCGAACATGTAGTGAAAAAATAAAATATTTTAATATAAATTAAAGAAGATTCATAGTGACCCAAAAGTAAATGTATAGAATATAAAATGTTGACACTGGAAATATTTATGTGGAAACCCTAATGAGGGAACAACCACAGGACCTAGTCTAAAAAGAGGTATCCACTAAAATGAATAAGTACATGGTAGACACTCCCAAAAAATGGAAGGGATCTCAAAAGTATAACTCTCTAATGAAAAGAAAAAATGATCATCAATTAAAGGTGATAACCAAATTAGCACTTATCTTGGTATTTTATAAGTTGGTGTGTTTTCAAAAGGCTTTTTGATTCCTAAATTTATATGGAAAAATTCTTAGTGTTAAAAACATATCTCCGTGTGAAGATTTTTAACTCCATAAAAACACTTCTTTGACCCACAATAAAATCTCTTCATTAATTTAGAAATGTGGTCTTAACATGTATGTTCCTATTGAGGAGGCACCCAATAAACTCCCCCTCCAAATCATGTGGGAATCACTACCAACCCTGCAATCAGTCAGCAAGTTTCAAATTTACATTAGGGTAAATTATTGGTCAACATGTCTGACCCATTGTCACCAGTGTTGATCTTCTCTAGCTCTAATTTTCTCGAATCAAGGACTTAAGAGATCCAATGATATCAAAAATTGATATGTTTTCACCTACCATAAAAAGTGTAATTCTTTCCAAAAAAAATAACACTTTGACCATCACAATATAAAACATACCTCTCCTATTTTAAATAGATCTCTCAAATAAAAGTTTTCATCCAAAAAAAATTTTTGCATGACTATGTAGCTATAATAAACTCTAACTCTTTAGTAGATAAAGAAACCCATCTCTACAATCTAGATTGATAATATACTAATCCCCCTAAAAAAGTGATCAAATAGCCTAAATTAGACTTCCTTAAATTGATATGTCTTGCAATATCTGAATCTGTAAAGCCACAAAGCATAGGTTGTCCTTTTATAAAACACAATATCATATCAGAAGTACCAAAAAGGTAAAAAATATATATACTTAACTGATCTCCAATGATCTCTACCTATATTAGATAGAAAATGACCAACCATACCAACTGAATGAGATATATTAGGTCTAGTACATATCATTGCATACATCCAAAAATCAATGGCTGATGAATAATGTAAAGACCCGTAACATTCAAGGGAAATTTTTTGTTAATTTTCTTTGGAATTTTACAAGAGCGCGGTTTCTGACGGCACCTGATTCCGAGGCCCGGAGTGCCCGGAATCAATTTCCGAAGTTTGGCTCGGGTACGTTCAGTGAACGAACGAGCGGGAATTTCTAACTTTTGACCCTGTGCTCGGAATTGAATTCCGAGGACACCGATGAACTCGCAGCGCCGATATTCTCTTAAGGAGACCTTTTCCGAGGTTGCGTTTATTTCGGGTTGAGATTTAGTTTTTGGGAGTTTAGAATAAGTTAAATAAAAATTGTGGATTACAAATTTTTATTTTAACTTATGGTTAACTTCTCCCAAAGGGAGTTAGTGGTGGAACCCACAACCACTTAACCTCCCTTGGGAGGATTAAGTGTAGTGGGGCCCACCTGAAGCATGACTCTTCTTTTTCTCCTTTTTAACTCCCTTAAACTCCTCTTTTAATGACATGACAACTTTGTTAATTAATGGAGTTGAATTGTTTGAATTTCAAACCTTTGAAATTCATTTTGTTAAGTGTGTGAATAAAATAAGACTCTAGCTTATTTTATTTGGTTAGATTTCTCTAGCCTTCTTGAGAGGATTTGGGAACTCCTTCTTCTTCTTCAACTTTGACGAAGAACGCGAAGAACCTTCGAGCTCCGACGAAGAATGCCGCTCCTCTCTTCTTCATAGCCGGTTGTTCCGAAGATCGACGACGCCTTCCGTGTCAACGAAAGGGAACGCTGCTTCCTCCTCGGACTTTCTTCATCGGCTTACGAAGATTCACCAATGACGTACCTCTTCGTCAACGGAATTGAAGAACGATTACCGCGACGCCCGACCTCCGCGACGCTTGCCTTCCGCGGGACATTGACAATCATCGTACTTGAAACCGAGGTAGGGGTTGTTGTTGATTATTTATTTACTCTCATTCTTGGTGCTAGTCGCCAGCCCCTGGCCTATGGAAGGCGGGCTTGGGGTAGTCACGGCACGGACCCCGAGGGCGGGTCGTGACAAATTGGTATCAAAGGAGTTCGGTTCTACCGTGAACTCTGATCTTTTCTATGTGGAGCAGTAATGTTTAATGTATTGAGTGTGGTTATCAGTCCAGGGAGTCCAGTGTTGGTGCGGCGGCCGACGTATCTGTACACCAGGACCCTGACTTCTGATTTCCGACTTAATGCACGGAAACATTGATTGCGTGTGTGTTTCAAAGTTTTCTTTGTGATTTCTTTGTGTCAGCTCACCAGGTATACTGTTTGACCGTGGTGCACCTGTTTCCTTTCAGGATGGCCCCACGACGGCAGCCAGCTAGGGTTCCGAGAGTCGAGTGTGACGACAGCCCACCGAGCGACGAGGCCGCGGTGCGGGGCCCTTTGTCAGCAGTGGCACCGGCGGTAGCTCTACCCGTCGAGCCACCGATGCTTCCAGCACCAGCCGCTGATGACGCACGTCGCCTTGGCGCACTGCATGAGTTTCAGTGCCAGCGACCACCCAGGTTTCGCGGGGAGACGGATCCCCAGGCAGTAGAGGACTGGCTGGAGGCAGTGGTATGTGTGTTTAGGCTAGTGAGGACACCAGCAGACCTCATGGTGATCCTCGCTGCGAGCCTACTACACGCAGCAGCAGGACGATGGTGGAGCTTGATGCTCCAGGTGCACGATGAGGCATCTCTACTTTGGACGGACTTTGAGAGCCTCTTCCACTCGGAGTTCGTCCCATCCACCCTTCGTGCGGTGCGTATCCAAGAGCTTCTTCAGCTGCGGCAGGGCAGCATGACGGTCGCACAGTACTCGGCGAGATTTACCGATCTCTCACGCTACTCGACCGACATGGTACGGGACCCATTCTTCCGGGCCCGGACCTTCGAGCAGGGTTTGAGACACGAGATCAGGGCATCGCTGATCTCCCTCAGCATACCGACTCAGACAGGAGTACTGGAGCGGGCGCTTCTGATCGAGAGCTTCCTTGCTGAGTCTACACCAGCACAGAGACCCACCGCAGGGCGGCACGTGGCAGAGTCATCTGCAGCAGGCAGTCGACGGATGACTCAGGGGTCCAGACAGACCAGACCTTCGGGCAGAGGATCTCAGGGCACTGGCTCAGAAGTGCGGGGCACACAGCGCGAAGCCAGTCTTACGAGAGGCAGACAGTGCTACTCGTGCGGCGGGCAGGGCCACATGGCTCGTGACTGCCCGACCCGCCGTGCCGAGGAGCAGCAGACAGTTGATGGACCACCGAGGCAGAGGCAGAGGGTCGACCGTGGCGGTCCGCAGGGAGGAGGCGGACAAGGCAGAGGAGCTGGACGAGCAGCTGGTGGTGGCCGACGCTTTGAGGCTCTACCACCACCACCACCAGGAGGTCCACCCCGACCACAGGGAGCTGGCGGGCAGCGACAGGCACAGCTCCATGCAGTAGAGACCTACGACCACGGCGCACCCGAGATGATTTGAGGTACTATCTGTGTCTACTCCACCCTTGCTGCAGTTCTTATAGACACAGGAGCGAGTCACTCTTTCATAGCCGCTGCCCTTGTTCGGAGCTCGGAGATTCCGACAGAGCCTTTGGCTTGATCCTTACGGCTAGAGACTCCTACGGGAGCAGACTCGACGATTACGCACTGGTGCCGGCAGTGTGATCTTACTCTAGGAGGCGAGAGCTTCGGCTGGGATCTTCTTGTAGCAGCGTCGAGGCCTTACGACGTCATCTTGGGCATGGATTGGCTATCAACGGTCCATGCACAGATTGACTGTTTTAGGCGCAAGGTGCGATGTGTACGCACCGACGGGAGCAGGTTCACCTTCACCGGCGAGAGGGGAGCCTTTGCAGCACAGGATGGACTTCCGCGGAGGAGAGGATAGCCCATCACTCATCAGTTGGCTAGCCTTATCCTTGGAGCAGTTGACGTGCGGAGTCCTGGTTTTCCTGCAGTGGTGGATCAGTTTGCGGACGTTTTTCCCGACGACGTTTCAGGGCTACCTCCTCGCAGAAGGTAGACTTTTATATTGACTTATACCCCGGGATAGCCCCGATATCCACTCCAGCATATCGGATGGCCCCCGCCGAGCTTCGAGAGCTACGGGTACAGTTGGAGGACTTGCAGGGCAAGGGGTTCATCCGACCCAGTGTTTCACCCTGGGCTTCCCCGATATTGTTTGCCAAGAAGGCGGACGGGAGCTTGCGACTTTGTGTTGACTATCGTCGCCTGAACCAGGTGACAGTGAGGAACAAGTATCCGCTACCGAGGATTGATGACCTCTTTGATCAGCTCAAGGGAGCACGGTGGTTCTCGAAGATAGACCTCAGTTCAGGCTATCATCAGCTCAGAGTCAGAGACGAGGATGTGCAGAAGACATCCTTCAGATGTCGGTATGGCCACTATGAGTTCTTGGTTATACCATTCGGTGTAACCAATGCTCCAGCAGTGTTCATGGCTCTCATGAACAGGATCTTTCAGCCATACCTCGATCGGTTTGTCATGGTCTTCATCGACGACATTCTGATTTACTCTACGACAGAGGAGGAGCACGCCTATCACTTGCAAGTTGTACTAGACACACTCCGAGAGCACCAGCTTTATGGTAAGCTCTCGATGTGCCAGTTCTGGATACGTGAGGTCCACTTCTTGGGTCACGTTATCTCTGAGGCGGGAGTTGTTGTGGATCCCGCGAAGATTGAGGCTGTGTTAGCATGGGAGCCACCCAGGAGCGTGACTGAGGTTCGGAGTTTCTTGGGACTAGCTGGATACTATCAGAGATTCATGCCAGACTCCTCTAGAGTTGCGGCATCACTCACAACTTTGAAGAAGAAGGGGAAACCCTTCGTGTGGTCAGACAGATGTCAGCAGAGCTTCCAGGAGCTGAGACAGAGATTGACTAGCGCACCTATCTTGAGGTTGCCTGAGGAGGGAGTAGGGTACGTAGTCTACTGCGATGCATCAGGGACCGGACTCGGATGTGTTCTGATGCAGGAGCGGGCCGTGATCGCCTATGGATCACGTCAGTTGAGGCCGCATGAGCAGAACTACGCTACCCATGACCTGGAGCTAGCAGCAGTGGTCTTCGCTCTGAAGACATGGCGACACTATCTGATGGGTGAGCACTTTACAGTCTTTTCCGATCATCAGAGTCGCAGGTATATCTTCTCGCAGAAGGACCTGAACCTGAGACAGCGGCGATGGCTCGAGTTCCTCCAGGACTATGACTTTGAGATAGTCTATACTCTTGGGAAAGGGAACGTAGTAGCCAATGCCCTCAGCAGGAGGACGGGCATTCAGCTACTTGAGGAGGCGACGGAGCAGCTAGCCTCTTTGCAGATATCCTTCGTGGATAGAGATGGAGCAGCCTTCCTCCAGTCTCTCACAGTCACCCCTCCACTACTGCAGTGGGTCAGAGAGGCACAGCGTGAGGACACTGACTGTGAGACACGGCATGCACAGATATCCTCGGGACAGACACCTGATGGTTTCTCCCTTGGAGCAGAGCACGACATCCTTTTCAGAGGACGTACCATGGTACCAGTCGCTTTGCGAGAAGGAGGTGCTGAGAGAGTTTTACACTTCTCCTTTGGCGGTACATCCTGGAGTGGCGAAGATGTACCAGGATCTCAGACGACAGCACTGGTGGCCGGGCATGAAGAAGGTTGTAGCAGAGTTCGTTTCTCGATGCCTCACCTGCCAACAGGTGAAGGCAGAGCATCAAGTACCAGCAGGCTTGGTACAGCCCTTGGAGGTTCCGGAGTGGAAGTGGGACGGCATATCTTTGGACTTCGTGACTGGACTTCCACGCACTTCCAGAGGTCACGACTCCATCTGGGTGATTGTTGACCGACTCACCAAGTTGGCACACTTCTTACCCATCAGAGAGCAGGGCTCAGTGGAGAGCTTGGGACGTCTCTACGTTCAAGAGATTGTGCGGCTCCACGGTGTGCCGTCATCTATCGTCTCCGATCGAGATGCTCGCTTTACTTCCCAACTTTGGAAGGGGTTGCAGGAGGCGTTCGGGATGCAACTACGTCTGAGCACACCCTTTCACCCTCAGACGGATGGTCAGACGGAGAGGACCATTCAGACTCTCGAGGACATGCTCTGCGCATGTGTCCTCGACTTTGGTCGTAGCTGGGAGGACCACCTACCCTTAGTGGAGTTTGCGTACAACAACAGCTACCACTCCACCATCGGGATGGCACCTTATGAGAAGTTGTACGGCCGACCTTGTAGATCTCCTTTGTGCTGGACAGACCCTGGGGAATCAGCACTTGTGGGACCGTAGATGGTCCAGGCCACGACAGAGAAGGTCCAGGTCATCCAAGAGCGGATGAGGACAGAACAGAGCCGGAAGAAGTCATACGCTGACAGGAGGTGGAGGCCACTAGAGTTCGGGGATGGCGACCACGTCTTCTTGCGGGTCTCACATCGACGTGGTATTCGGAGATTTGGCCGAGGCGGCAAGTTATCTATGCGCTTCATCGGACCCTTCCAGGTCCTCAGCAGGGTTGGCGAGGTGGCTTATCGCCTGGCTCTACCACCTTAGTTGCACCGGGTGCACGACGTCTTCCACGTGTCTCAGCTGAGAAGATACGTGCACGACCCGACGCACATCATTGACCATGGGGAACTTGACGTTGACAATGGGACGACTTTTACAGAGGTCCCGGTGGAGATAGAGGATCGACAGGAGCGGGTCCAACGTGGGTGATTGATTCCTCTTGTGTGCATCAGATGGCAGCATGGGAACCTCCAGGAGAGCACATGGGAGCGGGAGGCTCAGATGCGTGCTCAGTACCCTCATTTGTTTCCCTAGTTTTTGATGTATCTTTACGGGGACGTAAAGCCCTGAGGTGGGAGTAATGTAAAGACCCGTAAAATTCAAGGGAAATTTTTTGTTAATTTTCTTTGGAATTTTAAAAGAGCGCGGTTTCTGACGGCACCTGATTCCGAGGCCCGGAGTGCCCGGAATCAATTTCCGAAGTTTGGCTCGGGTACGTTCAGTGAACGAACGAGCGGGAATTTCTAACTTTTGACCCGGTGCTCGGAATTGAATTCCGAGGACACCGATGAACTCGCAGCGCCGATATTCTCTTAAGGAGACCTTTTCCGAGGTTGCGTGTATTTCGGGTTGAGAGTTAGTTTTTGGGAGTTTAGAATAAGTTAAATAAAAATTGTGGATTACAAATTTTTATTTTAACTTATGGTTAAATTCTCCCAAAGGGAGTTAGTGGTGGAACCCACAACCACTTAACCTCCCTTGGGAGGATTAAGTGTAGTGGGGCCCACCCGAAGCATGACTCTTCTTCTTCTCCTTTTTAACTCCCTTAAACTCCTCTTTTAATGACATGACAACTTTGTTAATTAATGGAGTGGAATTGTTTGAATTTCAAACCTTTGAAATTCATTTTGTTAAGTGTGTGAATAAAATAAGACTCTAGATTATTTTATTTGGTTAGATTTCTCTAGCCTTCTTGAGAGGATTTGGGAACTCCTTCTTCTTCTTTAACTTTGACGAAGAACGCGAAGGACCTTCGAGATCCGACGAAGAATGCTGCTCCTCTCTTCTTCGTAGCCGGTTGTTCCGAAGATCGACGACGCCTTCCGTGTCAACGAAAGGGAATTCCGCTTCCTCCTCGGACTTTCTTCGTCGGCTTATGAAGATTCACCAACGACGTACCTCTTCGGACGTACCTCTTCGTCAACGGAATTGACGAACGATTACCACGACGCCCGACCTCCTCGACGCTTGCCTTTCGCGGGTCATTGACAATCATCGTACTTGAAACCGAGGTAGGGGTTGTTGTTGATTATTTATTTACTCTCGTTCTTGGTGCTAGTCACCAGCCCCTGGCCTATGGAAGGCGGGCTTGGGGTAGTCACGGCACGGACCCCGAGGGCGGGTCGTGACAAATAAGTTATGGGATGCATCTCCACTATCTCTTCATCATTTGAAGGTGACTCACTAGTGTTGAGCATAAAATGTTAAGAAATAGGGGTACTAACCACTTTAGATATATCCATAGAAAATATCCAAAGAACCTTCTCAATATATATCTCCTGATATAACCACAATTTCCTGGAATTCCTGTCCTAGGAGATCATTATGCCAAGAATCTGTCATGTTGACCCCAATTCATTCATCGCAAAAGACTGAAATATATACTTCTTCAATATATCAATTATAGAAGCATCATTTACAACAAAGTTCATATCATCAACATAAATAAATAGTATAATAAAATCATCATCAGTAAATCTTTGAACAAAAACACAATGATCATAATCTGTCTTCCTAAAACACTAACGAAAAATAAAAGATTCAAACTTCTTATTCCACTACCTCAGAGCTTTCTTCAAGCTGTAAAAAATCTTATTTAACCTGCAAACATGATTTTATTTACCGGTTTTGACAAAAACCTCTAGTTGTTCTATACAAATATCCTCCTCTAAATCTCCGTGGAGGAAATTTGACTTCACATCCATCTACTCAATATTCATATAAAAACTAGCAGCCAAGCCAAGAATAACCTGAATGGAATATATTTTGACAATAGGTGATGAAATCAAATAAAAATCAAAACCTTTATTCTGAAATAATCCTTTAACAGTTAACAGTGACTTGTATCGTGGAACAAAAATGGATTCTAATTTTTTAATCCAACATATACACTGATTTTGAAAAACTCTCTTACATGTCGGTAACCTCACCATCTCAAAGGTATGGTTTTCATCTAATGATATAATCTCATCATCCATTTCTGCAACCCATCTGTCCTTCTTTTCACTTTTCATTTACCTATCAAAAGATTCTAACGCTCCCCCTTCAGTGAGTATCACATACTCATCAGGAAGAATATTTCTCTTAGGTAAACAACCAAGACCTTTGTCACTGATGTGATTGAGACTCTTATTCCATAACCTGGATTAAACACTGCACTCCACAAAGAAAGTAGTATCACAAGAAATAGAAGATCTGGCCTAGTATAGAGCTAATTGGTTCTTCCCTCGAGCCACAATCAAATTGACCTTGGAAAATTTCCATGGAAAATCACCAAAATTACTAATATACCCTACATAGTCAAGAAAAAATAGTATAAATAATATTCAAGATAACCTCTGGATAATTTCAAACATTCTTCAAAATCACATTACATCATATTCTCATCTCCAAAAAATAGTCTCGATACCTACAACATCAGTATGGACATCATTACCCATTATAAAAATCCCAAAATTACCTAGTCTATAATATATATATAATTCCTTCTTCGATGTCAAGTGAAAGAAGGCACCATTGTCAACAACCAAACAAGAATCATCAGAAGCAATATTCATGGAGTTATAAACAATAACAAGATCGCCCCCTGTAGTGGCGGAAACAGGATCATCTCCATCATAATTTTTCTTCAATGGATTTTCCTTAATTCTATTTTCTCTTCTCATATGATAACCAAACTTCTTAACATGCCCCTTCTTACCACAATGATGACATTCTAAATCTCTCTACTTCGACATGTACTTTCTTCTGCCTTTTCTCTTACCTCGACTACTTTGTCTCTAGTATTGGATTCTCCCCTATTATTTGTGACTAAAAGCTCTAAAGAATATTTCTCCCAAGTAAATCTCCTAAATTATTTATTCAAAACAATAGACTTAACAAAAATAAATTTCACAGCACCATTAGGAGAAGAACTAATAAGAGTAACATTAAAATCCACCCAAGAATCAGGTAAAGTGTTATGTAACAAAAGAGAAAAAAACTCATCTTCAAAATTGATACCCATACTAGATAATTGATCAAATAATCCATGATATTCACTCAAATATTCAGAAATATATGTACCTTATATGTACCTCAAATTAATATTTTTTTAGAAGAAACAATATATTGTTTCCTACCATGGAAGCATAGGTAGTATCGAGCATCTCCAACAAAGTTATCGTATGAGAGATATTGAAAATGTCATTCATCATGTTATCTTTGACCCATTGGAGAATGAAACCACAAAATCATATCATACACAAATTCCCATTCTTCATATAACATCCTTTCTGGATTCTAGGTACTAAACACTAGAAGAATCATTATCTTAACAAAGAGTAAATCCTTTGTTTTTAGTCACCACATATGGTAGTTGGTACTATTCAACAAAATCATATAACAGTAATTGGATTCTATAATGAATATGAAATAAAAAACAAAACCTTTGATAACAGATATTGGGAAAGGACGAAAACTAATGAATGCACAAAAAAAAATTAAAGTGAATGTGGAACAAAAAAATAAAATATTTCCATCCAAATAAAAGTGGATGTGTTGTGACCCAAAAGTAAATGTGTAGAATATAAAAGGTTGAAACTGGAAATTTTTACATTGAAAACCCAATAAGGGAAAAAACATGGGACCTAGTCTGGAAAGAGGGATCCACTAAAATGATGAAGTGCACAGTAGGGAAACCCCAAAAATGGAAGGGATATCAAAAGTATAACACTACAATTCAAAGGAAAATTATCATCATTGAAAGGCAGTCACCAAATTGTCTATTCTCTTGGTATTGTGGATATTGGTGTGTGTCCAAAAGTCTTATCGTGGTATCTTTTTATAGGGAAAAATTCAACGTATAAAAAAGTGTCTTCATTGAAGATTTGTAACTCGTAAAAAATATTCTCTGAATCCTGATAAAATCACTTTATTAATTTAGAAACACGATCCTGACCCACACGCGACAATTGAGGAGGTTCCCAACATCTTGTTAAAGCTAAAGGAAGCTGGAAGTTCATCCATTTATACTAAGAGAAGATGAAGCCCATACCACCATGGAATCTCACTAAAGAAGAAAATACATATCCGATTTGAAAAACACAAGATTAGTATCTCTTATATTAGTGTGATTAATATTGAGTACATATCTATTGGGATGTCTCCTTTTTAAGTAAAGCTAAGCTGAATGCACACCAAAACTCAATGATGAAAATTCTATTCACAATAAAAAATGAGTCAAATCATAGATCTTGAATTGCAAGGATGATAGTGTGTCACCACCGGAGCTCTCCAAAGATAAATCTGATGTTGTCGCTAAACTAGATTTTTATTCAGATCTGAATTTTCTGAGACCATCACTGAACTTAGATCAAATGAGGATTTTGAATCTTGGGAACCCATGGATGACTGAATTTTTTTTTGCCGATGAAGATGAGATGAGAATGCCTTTGATTAGGTTGTAAAAGACCAAGTTTTTTTCAATAATGAATATTACTATCATTCCCACATGGACATTGAGAAAAACCGTGACTTATGATTTAACTAGAAGAAGACATATCACTGGTTCTTTCTTCTTACGGGTTTAGTTTTTTAAAGACATAAGGGAATCTTGTGGCCCCAAATTTCCACTCTTTTGAGTTTTAAGGTTGGTATGTATAAGTTATTCGACCAAATTCCCCTGAGAACCTAGTGACGTAGAATATTATAGCTTTTAATACACCCAAGATAATTTTTTTCGTACTGATTCATGAAGAAGGAGGAATATGAAACTGGCTAATGTCTTGAGTTGTTAAGGATTTCTCAATCCTTCCTTAAAATATTCTTATTACTATGCTTGAGGTTATAAGGGTTTCTGAGGAGGTAGTTTTCTATTGGGTATAATAATCTAACACAAATAATTATGAAGACTAAATCATATTAATTGAGTGCCTATGAAAGTGGTAGATTCAATTGGAGATTTTTTGTTTAAATGAAATTTGTTGTGATAGAATATCATAAAATTTAATTATTTATCTTGAATATCCCCAAATAAAGTGATATATTATGTCACTGAGATAGAGAGAAATAAAAATAGATAACACACACACACTTATGGGAGGTAAAAGATTCACATTATTCTAACTTTTTTGGATGTGAGTAGAGGTAGATGAGAGTGCTGGAAATTACAATGAAGCCCTGAGAGCTCGAGATAGAGAGGAAATTCACTCTAACATAGAATATTTATCTCCCTATTTTCTTTATTCTTATTTTCTTTTCTCTATGTAATGAATTTATAAAATTTAGCTTCTTTTTTCTCTGATCATATATAACTAAATAAACTTATGTGTTTTGGTATAGATTGAGTTGAATATTTTCTTCTAGGATTAATTCTTAGTACATTTCTTCGATGTATGTGTTCCTACTTATTTTATTTATAGCCAATTTCTTTCTTCTATAGTGAATAATTGATAGATGAAGTCAGAGTCAAATTTATTTAGCGGTTGAAAATAATTTTTCACTTCTCTTTAAATTGAAATATTGGATAGAGTTTTTTGGAAGTTTATAGCATTTTATTTTCATCCATTGTGCTTCTTTGTTTCAATTCTTCATGAGTATCATTTATGTCTTTTTTTCTTTTACTGACAGGTGAAGAGTGGGAAATTTTTTTCCTCGTTAACTTCTTCCAAAGTACTCCAAATATAATAGATTTTCATTTTTTATCAACCAAGAAAAGTTTCTATTTATTCTAGAGTGATATAAATTCATGTCAATCCTCAAGAAAATTCAATAGACGACACTTCCTTAATATGACTTTTGGAATCGATGAGTTTACTCTTAGCATGAGCAATGATATTTTTAGCAACTCAAAAAATCAAATATCCCCTAAATTCAACTTTGTCTTCCCCTTATTCCAATCAATTTTTATTCAAATTTTATCTTCTGTGTCACATCACCATTTTTCAACATCCTAACATCCATTGTTTGTCTTCTTTTATTTTATTTTATTTGTTTTGGTCACAAAAATTATCTCATTCTACCTTGTGGAAATTGATACTCTTATATACTTAATAACTTGTATTTTGTGAGTATTAAATAATTAAATTTTCATGAAGGTCAATGAAGTTCATGACAAAATTTTGGCGTAGTTTTTGTGGAAGTCATGTGCTACCAAACACCCAAAAAGAATAAAAAATGAAATTAAAAAAAAAAACTATTTCAAAAAAATCTAAAAAATTATGTAAAAATTAACTAATGATTGTTTTCCATTTTAGTGTGATGATATTAAACGATTTAACTAGAGATTTTATACATACTAGATCAATTGATATTTATGAAATTGAACCTTTAATTTATCAAATTAACTTTAACTGTTCAACCCTTAAGAAGAAGTCAAAAGCTAAAATGGGAAATCAAAATTTGAAAATTAAAAAATCTTATGGAAATATTAATCAAAATCATATTGTACCTCAACCTAGAGATGAAAATTATGAGAGGTATAGGATAATGGATTTCCATATTTTAACCATTGTATAAAAGCCTTCATGTATATAGTTATCCCAAATATCTAGGAAATTTGAAATGAAGCAGTCACACCTCTCCAAATTAGCCTCCTTTAAAAGAAAAACCGATAGTGATTCTTTGTAATTTATTAGAAAATTTTATTGAATAATTCAATAATTACTTTTTCACAGGTTGAATTAGGAGGAGATTAGTTTAAGAGTCTTTCGGTTCTATTTAAATAACAAGGATCAAAGTTGGTTTCAAAATTTTTATGAGTAAATTTTTGACACATGTGACAAACTTTTACATTCTTTTTTTTACTAAGTTTTATCCTCGTAACATAAAAAATGAATTGAGGCTTAAAATAACTAGTTTCATTCAAGACAAGGATGAAATTTTCCACAAAACTTGGGATGGGATTGGGGGACTCCTTAAGAAATGTCCTAATCACTAACTTTCCCCTCATCTTCTAATGTATAATTTCTATAATGGTTTCACTCATCACAATCGAAATGTTTTTGATCAATCTTATAGTGGTGATTTCCTTGATATGAAATTATATTAACTCAAAAAAACATTCAAAAAATCCCAGTATAGAAGAATAAAAAAGTGAGTAATCCATAGGGGTAAACCTAATTATTAGGTTGTTGTATATAGTGTATATTCTCTTAAATAGTTTTGTACTCATTTTGGTATTTATAGTCATTCTTAAATTTTTTCCCAACATGGATCTCTATGTAAAGCCTAAAGAGAGTGACCAATTTGTTGAATTTAGGGCTAGAAACCAAGCTTTAAATAACCCATTCTTTAATCAGTTTAATTTTGGATATAAAAATCATCCAAATATATCATGGAAGGAATAGGTTGTGTGGAAACAATTTTCTACTCCTGTTTAGCAACAAAAAACTAGACCAATATATCAAAAATAATTTCATTCTAAATTCTCAAGATTGAATGCGGATGTTAGGGGCATGTTTCAATAGTTAATAGGAATATTTGATTCTCAAATGGTTGATTTAGATTCCCAAAAGGCTATACTTGATCTAGACATGGAATAAAAAATTATAGAATTCATCATCTTGAGTTATAAGTTGATCATATTGCTACAAAATTAGGAGGAAGAGACAATAGAAGATTACCATACACAACAGTGATGAATCTCAATGAAACCTTTATGGCTATAACTACCAAATAAAGTTATAAATATTAGGAAAAAGTTTGTGTACAACCTAGGGAAGTTGAACTTGAAAAATAAAATGTAATGACCCACGTTTTGAACCGGAAAAAAAGTGGGGGAAATTGAACTTTTTCAATTATTGAACCAGTCGTTTTTAGAATCAGGCTTCAGAATGAGGTTACAAAGGTTTAAACCACTCTTTTTAATGTTTTTTGGGTTGTTAAAAGGACCGAGAAGTTACCCAAGTGTCTCGAGGTGTTTCAGCTACGTCATACCTGAAGAAGGCTAGTTTTTAAAGAACAATAGAAGGCGCACGGTTGGCGCACGACTTCCCAAACTGTGCAGCCCAAATCGTGTGACTTAAATCGGGGATATAGAGGAGTCTGCACGGCCTGCGCACGGTTTCCGCAAACCGTGTGGCCAGCCCTGTGGGGTGTCTTGGGTGTCTAGTGGGGGACACACGGTTGGCGCATAGTTTTCCAAAACGTGTGGCCCAAGCCGTGCGTCGTGACCTGTTTTGGGTTTTTAAAATATTTAAAATTAATTTAAAATAAAAATAAAATAAAAATAAAACTTAAACTAAAAGACTCTCCCTCACCTTCCTCTTAGCAGACCACGCGACACACCTCCCTCCTCCCATGGCGCCTCGATCTCACACGAGCCATCCCTCAGAAGGACTTCCTCTCCTCCATTTTACTTGGTGATTCTTCCTATAATCTCCATGGTAAGTCTCCTCCCTCCTTCCTCCTCCCTCATTAGCCGATTTTAGGGCTTCCCTTACCCTATTTTTGGTTCGGACGAATCTCCCTAGGTTTAGGGTTGTGATTGAATTCAATTATTTCTTATTCTGCTTGTCCTAGGGTGATGCGGAAGGTCCCTAGGGACCTTGTTGGTGTGCGCACGACATCCTCCACCAAAGGCGATCCAGATTATGGTGATTTCGATCCTCCGATTTGATTCTAAGGAAAGAGTTTTACCCATTTTTGGTTTTCGTAGCTTCAAATTAGTGTCTTAGGTTGTTTTAGAGGTTCCAGGTATGTTTTCCTTAGTGCGTTGGTGGGTTATGGTTGGTTTCTCTTTACTGGAGCTTAGGCGGCTCACCTGTGTAGGCATAGGTTGTATGTGAAATCACATATGCCTCCTGGGGGAGCAGCAACAACTCTTAGTTAGAAAGCGTCAAGAGCCAGAGTGGACGGATGGATCCACCTTGAGGTAGGATCCCTCTCCTTGCCTTTAATTTAAAGTGAATTTTTAATGAGTTATTTATGGACTTATTTAGTATATTAATTATGCATGTTTAGATTCAATTAAATTCTTCTGTGCAAAGAGTGTGAATTGCATGGGAAAGATTAAAATGATTTTCTGGTCACTAAACTGACGATTTAATAACAAAACCCCTCGATCAGAGGTGCACTGTCTTCAAGATAAAAGTAGGAAGTAGATTCTTGTGTTTGTCTGCTAAATTCTTGTCATTCGTCGGTGATAATTGATGATGTCATGTTTCCTCTAAAATGTACCAAATGGTTAAAGCATGAAAGTTGTGATCTTTTGATGAAACGGATTAGGGTGGTAAGACCATGCCTCAAGATAATGGAATAAGCACAGCTTATGTTAATGTCTTGATATGGATACTTAAGAGGAGTTTCCTTAAGTATAAATGTGATGAATATGATAAATGATGTGATAATGATAATTGATATGGTTTTCCTTAGGTATATTTTGTATGAATGTGATTACAACCTTTTACGTGGATATGAGATGTATGATTGATTGTGATTGTGATACGATCCTTTGAATTCTTATGAGGTAATGCCATAAGCAGTATACTATATAATGATAATAGAGGTGAGTGCATGCTGAGGCCACCTATTGACAGATACGTAGTTGGATGGGAGGCAGTTATACCCCATGCTAGTGTGATAGTACATGTCTGGAAGGGAGGTATTCTTACCCCTTTCCAGTTGACTTCTATTGATGTTTTACGTTTTTGGATGGGAGTCAGTTATAACCCTTGCTAGTATTATGAATGTGTATGGAGAGGATGCATTCTTACCCCTTGACAGTTTATTTAGGGATGAGAGGCATTCTTACCTCGTGGCCGCTAATATTGATACGTGTATGGAAGGGAGGCATTCTTACCCCTTTCCAGTTGACCTATAGGGACGAGAGGAATTCTTACCTCGTGCCCGCTAATCTCGATTAATGGGTGGGATGCATTCTATACCCATTCCATCTATGATCTAAATGCTTATATATATATATATATATAGTGACATGATCAGGTTACTTTACCGACAATGAGACGAAGCTGGTATAACTGTCAGGTGTCCCTTGGGAACCTGGACGGGTGTTATTTACTTAAGTAATTCTACTTACTAATTTCTCTATACATGATCACTGTTTTATTATATTACACTATCTAGATTGGTTTTGACATTGGTGGTTCCGGCCTACTGAGATTTATATCTCACACCCTACTTGGGCCGCCATTGCACTAGGGTACCTGAGTAGACCTTCTTGCTTGTAGGACATAGGTTGTGTGATGTGTTGTTCGTACCTGAGGAGTTCGGAGCAGAGGACCAAGCGGAAGCTTGGGATGCTCAGGAGATCGCCAGTCAGGCCTTACTGTCTTTTCTTTATTCTTTTTCATTGTATTGTAAGCATATTGTATTGTTTCTTGTTTTTACCTTGTATCATTCATCATCCATGTATCGTGTAAACTAGTTTGGACACCTTTTATAAAAATGATCACTATCTGTCTTCCTCTTCTATTTTTTCGTTGTTTATCTATTATTTCATCTTCTAATAGTGTTATTTACTCTAAGATACCGTTGTGAAACTCTGATAAGAGGCTATAGTCTACCCTATCACCTCTCGAGACCCTCGCTGCTAGTCGGCATCCTCTAGCGTACGGGGAGACGTGCTTGAGGCCATGTGACGACCGGTCTGACCACCGAGTCGATGGTGAGCTGGGTCGGGACATTACAAAGTGGTACCATAGGAATTTATTTTTTCTAATTTTTTTACTATTTAGCGACAATAGACAGGGATTGGAAGGAGATGTAATTTGCAAATAAGTTGTTCTCATGAGTAGCTAACCCGTGTACATGGAAAATCCAAATTTCCTTGAATGAAATTGTTATTTTAATGATTTTTATTATTAAGGATGATTTGATTTCACTATTGGGTGATGCACATGGTTTCTGTTGATACTTTTGATGCAATTGTGGGTTCCATTTCTTTTGCAACCCGATGATATGAGGGTATGCCATTTCATGCATCATATAGGAACTTTGTTAGAAATCATATGCCATGCATTATTCCATGCCATCTAGGATGCATTAGTTGATTCCTACTATGGTGATAGGTGTTGTGGTAGTTATTCCATGCTTCTGTGATATAGCATGTTTTTGTGTTACTACTCTCGATAACATACTAGGTTCAATTAATATGGAATTGGTTGCCTTGACCAAATTAAATGATTTCAATTATGATGGGATCCAACATTCGGTTCTAAGGTGTATGGGCACCTTATAGCTGGGAAAGGGTAACCTGTGTGATTGAATTTCTAGAAAAAGGTATTGTTAAAGTCAAATTGTAAAATGAGTTTTTTTTATTAAAGGGAGCCAAATACCAAACTGTAAAGTGTAGGAGTGCTTTACAGATTGGTAGGTGGCCACCCGTATGACTGGATGATTTCTTTGAGCATGTTTAATTCTGGAATGTAATTTGTTTCGTCTAATGGAATCAAAATTTCAACCCATGGAGTGTATGGGCACTTCATGAGTTGGAAAATGGAAACCCATAATGAATGTGATAGCAGCATGCTTTGCGAAATGCTTATTTGTGTGAAAGATGTTTGGTTTTGATCTGATGTGAATTATCTTATTGGGACCCTCGTAGGTCGCCTGATTTGTTTCAAATGAATTTATTATGATAAATTACCTAAATAAGATGGGATGTATGATAAATTTTTAATGGTTAAAAGGGAGTTTGTTGAGACTGGCCTGCTTTGCTTTGAGCTATTTGTTAAAAAATGATCAAGTGCCGAGTGATTTTTGGCTTTGAAATGTTACTTGCAGTTTTAAATTGAGTCTTTTGAAGTGATTAAAAGAATGAACATGATTAAATATAAAGGTATTAGAAAAGAAACCTCTAGTGGTGTCCACTATTGAAACCTCATGTGAGGGTAAGTTAAGTCTTTCTTACGAGTGCCTTGAGATAGAACCGTAGGTTTTTTCCATGGACGTTTGTTTTCTTTTAGAAAATGACTTGAATGATAGGCTTAATCTCGATGAATTTTTTTTGGCATTACCAAATGCTTGAGTCGACGCTTGTTCTTACTGAGGGGCTAGCTATGGTAGGTAGCGCCCTTAGAGATTTCGTGCCTTGCTTGTGCGGTGAGCTTTCAGATGTTTGGTATCATTCGGGTGCCGTTTTCCCTTGTGGGACTTTCAGTTTCCAATGGCACCCTTGTTCGGACGGGTGGTCATGTTACTCTTGACCTTGTCTTGGGTGTGAGCATCGGGTAATACTTTGTATCAGTTGGTTAGACATGCCTCTAGCATGGTCGGTTGCTTTGTCGGTCGTTAGACCTTCTCTTATTCGCCGTAATGGATGACTGGGTATGTTTTCAAATTTGTAAGCGATCGTATAGGGAAAACGACGTTCGGCTAAATCTCTTATGCTGATGTGTACGGTCTTGGGTCATCTTCGTGGTAGAGTGACCTGAGCGTTTGAGAATCAAGTTGTCCCAATGCTTGCGATGATGTTCAGAAGACTCGGGTGGTTGACACACCGGTCTTGTTGCTTTGGATTTTTTGTGCGTTTTGATGTGGTGATCATGGCTCAGAGGAGCGACACACGTCCGCTTAATCTTTATGAACCAGTTTGCTTATGAGAAGATGGTCTTTTCTTCTTTTGGTAACACCAACTCTTCTAAGGTGGGAAGCGTCGTGTCGGTTTACTGAAGTGTGTTCTTCCGGGTAGAAGGAACATGTCAAGAAGGATCATTTGGGAATGTTCGGGTTTGTTTGAATGCCTTTGAGGCTTGCAGGTGTCGTTATCCATCGGTGCTTGCTCGGCAGCACGACTTTGATCTGGTTGGCGGTGTATGTAACCCCTTTAAAGAAACATCATTGGTCGTGGAGGACTTCGGTGGTAAATCATGAATGATCATGGAATTCCTTGTGCGGGAAAAAGGCATTGTGATCGGTTTAGAAGTCTTGATGTGTCGGCAGGTAAAGCCGAGTTTCTTCTTTAGAGTCGACCAGGGGTGGTTCGACTGTTCTCCTTTCCAGTTTTTGGGTATGACTAACTACAATCCTTTTTAAAATCCTCTTAGTGTACTCTATTATGTGACGAGCATGTCCCTTATCTTGATTTCATCCAGGATGCACTAAGAGAGCATTGGTCTTACGCCGCGCTAATGTTTTTAAAGGCTATTGAGCCCGTTTGGTTGTTCTCTTTCAGCGTTTCATGTGGGATGCATGGTTACCTTTGTGGTGTGATCTTAGGGACGTCACTGGAATTTGGGTATGAGCTTCAGTGAATGTCCTCATGGTAAATGTTTGATGCCTCAAAAAATGACATCGTTGTTAAGCTTATAAAACTTCGCCCGTCTAAGCCGTGCGTCTTCTTGAATAGTCAGCCGGAGTGGCTTGACTCTTTTCGGCCTGGGCTTTGTGGTCGATGGGGAAATCGACTGTTAGATCATTTCAAAATCACTCTAGGTGCGTCTTTGGAACGCTTGGAGAGTGCTTTTGAAAGTCTTTTTGAAAGGCGGTGGAGATTTGATTTGAGTTTTGACCGCTTAACGATAAAAATCTAAGGTGGGAAGTACCTTTGATTGGTTGCTTGGTGAGATAATGATGAGGTTGTGTCTCTGGTATGACGGGCTCGGGTAAGAGTCGTCTGGGCATTTCGGTTGGAAAACGAACGTTGGCTCAGGTGTTGATAGCTTAAGTGTCGTGTGCTAAAGCAGATTTTTGTTGGTGTGGGGACATTTGGAAACATAACGCGATCATTTGAACGACGCTTCACGACCCTTTTAGGTCAAGTGAGGTTTGTGTTGTTTCTGATGGCTTCTCGACGATGATAAGTTCTAAGGTGGGAAGGTTGTAATGACCCGCATTTTGAATCGGGTTAAAAAGTGGGGGAAATTAAACTTTTTCAATTACTGAACCAGTCGTTTGAAGAATCGGGCTTCAGAACGAGGTTCTGAAGGTTTGAACCCCTCTTTGTAATGTTTTTGGGGTTGGGCGAAGGCCTGAGAAGTTTCCTGAGTGTCTCGAGGTGTTTCAGGTGCACCGTACCTGAAAGAGGCTGGTTTTTAAAGAAAAACAGAAGGCACACGGTTGGCACACGAATTCCTAAACCATGCGGCCCAAACAGTGCTGCTTAAATCAGGGAGACAGAGGAGTCTGCACGGCTTCCCCAAACCGTGCGGCCAGCCCGTGTGGGATGTCTTGGGTGTCGAGTGTGGGACACATGGTTGGTGCATGCTTTGCCAAACCATGCGGCCCAAGCCATGTGTCGTGCCCTTATTTGGGTTTTTAAAATATTGAAAATGAATTTAACATAGAAATAAATTAAAAATAAAACCTAAACTAAAAGACTCTCCCTCACCTTCCTCTCGGAAGACCACGCGACACACCCCCTCCTCCCATGGTGCCTCATCCTTGAGCAAGACCTCCCTCATCCAGACCTCCTCTCTTCCGTTTTCCATGGAGAATATTCCTATAATCTCCATGGTAAGTATCCTCCCTCCTTCCTCCTCTCTCATTGGCCGATTTTAGGGTTTCCCTTGCCCTATTTTTGGTTCGGCCAAATCTCCCTAGGTTTAGGGTTGTGATTGATTTCTGTTATTACTTATTCCTCTTGTTCTAGGGTGATGCGGAAGGTCCCTAGGGACCTTGTTGGTGTGCGTAAGACATCTGCCATCAAAGGCGAGGTAGATTGCGGTGATTTCGATCCACTGGTTTTCTTCTCAGGTATGGGTTTTACCCGTTTTTGGTTTTCTTAGCTTCCAATTAGGGTCTTAGGTTGTTTTAGAGGTTCCTAGTTTGTTTTTATTAGTGTGTTGGTGGGTTCGGGTTGGTTTCGCTTTTCTGGAGCTTAGGCGGCTCACCTGTGTAGGAATAGGTCACATGTAAAATCACATATGCCTCATGGGGGAGCAGCAATGGCTCTTAGTTAGAAAGCATCAAGAGCCGGAGTGGACGGATGGATCCACCTTGAGGTAGGATCCCTCTCTTGCCTTTAATTTAAATTGAAGTGTTAATTAGTTATTTCTGTACTACTTTAGTATGTTAATTATGCAAGTTTAGTTTCAATTAAATGCTTCTATGAAAAGAGTATGAATTGCAGGGGCAAGATTAAAATGGTTGCTTGGTCACTAAACTAACAATTTAATAACAAAACCCCTCGATCAGAGGTGCGATGTCTTCAAGATAAAATTAGGAAGTAGACTCTTGTGCTTGCCTGCTAAATTCTTGTTATGCATTGGTGATAATTGATGATGTCATGTTTCCTCTAAATTGTACTAAATAGTTAAAGCATGACAGTTGTTCTCTTTTAATGAAATGGATTAGGGTGGTAAGACCATGCCTTAGGATAATGGAATAAGCACGGCTTAAATTAATGTCTTGATATGGATACTTAAGAGGAGTTTCCTTAAGTATAAATGTGATGAATATGATAAATGATGTGATAATGATACTTGAGATGGTTTGCCTTAGGTATATTTTGTATGAATGTGATTACAACCTTTTATGTGGATATGAGTTGTATGATTGATTGTGATTGCGATACAATCCTCTGAATGCTTATGAGGTAATTCCATAAGTAGTATACTATAGAATGATAATATAGGTGAGTGCATGTTGAGGCCACCTAGTGACAGATACGTGGTTGGATGGGAGGCAGTTATACCCCATGCCAGTGTGACAATACATGTCTGTAAGAGAGGCATTCTTACCCCTTTCCAGTTGACTTCTAGTGATTTTTTACATGTTTGGATGGGAGGTAGTTATAACCCATGCTAGTATTGTGAACGTGTATGGAAGGGAGGAATTATTACCCCTTTCCAGTTTATTTAGGGATGAGAGGCATTCTTACCTCATGCCCACTAATCTCGATACGTGTATGGAAGGGAGGCATTCTTACCCCTTTCTAGTTGACCTATAGGGACAAGCGTCATTCTTACCTCGTGTCTTCTAATCTATATTAAAGGGTGGGAGGCATTCTTACCCCATGCCATATATGATCTAAATGCTTATATATATATAGTGACATGATCAGGTTACTTTACCGGCAACGAGCTGAAGCTGGTATAACCGTCAGTTGTCCCTTGGGAACCTAGCCGGGTGTTATTTACTTAAGTAATTCTGCTTACTAATTTATCTATACCTTCTCACTATTTAATTATATTACACAGTCTGGATTGGGTTTGACACTGGTGGTGCTGGCCTACTGAGATTTATATCTCACACCCTACTTGGGATACCATTGCACTGGGGTACCTGAGTAGACCTTCTTTCTTGCAGGACATAGGTTGTGTGATGTGCTGCTCATACCTGAGGAGTTAGGAGCAGAGGACCAAGCGGGAGACTGGGATGTTCAGGAGATCATTCGTTGGGCCTTGCTGTCTTTTCTTTATTCTTTTGCATTGTATTATAAGCATGCTGTATTTTTTCTTGTTTTCACCTTGTATCATTCATCATACCTGTATCGTGTAAACTGTCTTGGACACCTTTTATAAAAATGATCATTATTTGTCTTCCTCTGCTATTTTTTCATTTTTTATCTATTACTGCATCTGCTACTAGTGTTATTTCTCTGAGATACCGTTGTGCAACTCTGATAATAGGGTATAGTCTCTCCACTATCACCTCCTGAGACCCTCATTACTAGTTGGCAGCCTCTAGCATATGGGGAGACGTTCTTGAGGCCATGTGGCGACCAGTCTGGCCACCAGGTCGATG
Organism: Viscum album; assembly: GCA_963277665.1. Classification (NCBI taxonomy): domain Eukaryota; kingdom Viridiplantae; phylum Streptophyta; class Magnoliopsida; order Santalales; family Viscaceae; genus Viscum; species Viscum album. Next base: position 1,356,915,331 of record OY728162.1, on the reverse strand, counting down.
GTGAGATGGGTCGGGACGTTACAGAAAATATCTAAAATGTCAAATTTGGAAAACTAGACAGTGGTGGATAGAATCATCAAGTGAATAACTCAAGGGAAAAAAAATAAAATGATTTAGGAACTAGTTAAGGAGTCCGAATAAAAGGTTAGTTTTGAGGATGAGGAGAGAGAACAACCAATATTTAAGAATTATGTTTCTCCCATCCCTTTTCCACAAAGACACAAAATGAAAAATAAACCAAATTTGTTGAAATTCCTCAAATTGTTTAGGATCTTTAATGTCAATATACCTTTTTCTGTGGATTTTAATAAAATAACCTCTTATTTTAAATTTCTAAAAATATTCTTAGAGAATAAGAGGGAATGGGAATAGTGTTCAATGATTAATTTCAATGAAGATTGTAGTACCATTGTTCAATAGAATATTCCTCAAAAATTAAATGACCCCAATTCCATTTTCATCTCTAGTAAAATTGGATTTAGTGAGGATATTAGGTTCATGTGTGATTTAGGTGATAGCATTATCCTTATTACCTACTCCTTATTCATGATGTTAGGACATTGGGAGTTGAAACCAACTTCATTTTCACTATTATTGGCTAATAGGTCAAATGTTTTCCTTCTAGAAGTGTATATTACTTGTTTGTTGACATAGGAAAGATCACAATACCTATTTATTTTCTTGTTCTTTAAATAGAGAGTGATAATAATGTTTCAATAATTTTAGGAAGAACATTTCTAGATATAGCTAGTGCTATAATTTATGTTTAAAAGGGTAAAGTGAACCCTTAGGACAGTGATGATCATGTGGAGATCCATGTTTTCAAAGATTCTCCTATTTTGGTTATTTATAATTTGATATATGTGGTTGAAGAATTTTTTATAGAAGATATTACGAAGGATACTTTTTATCTTTTTGATGAAATAATTGAAATATCAGTTAATGATAATTTTCGAGAAATTTTTGTAGAATATATCTCCGCACTTGAGATAGAAAGGCTAGGGAATATTGAAAATAAAATAAGGAAATATATTTCTTAGGACCATGAAGTGGACCATCCACACCCAAAATTTCATGTTGAAAAGTTTTATCAAGTTGATGTTCTAAGTTCACAGGTCTCTCTTGTTTCCAAATTGGAAATAGCATCATGTTCCCATCATCCTGAGAAGTTTGATTCTTTTTTTATTATATTAAAAGGGAATGTTTTAAGTATGGTGGAAAATGATGGGTTTTTTTATGATCCTTTTAATACTGGGAATGAGTTAACCTAGTCCATTGAGAGAGTAACAAGTGAGAATCTGGCCTATTTTCTAGATCTGGACTGCATGTCTATCCATACTAGAATAATATATTTATATGGATATTTTTTTATTCAAGAGATTAAATAATTCTTAGGGAAGCTTAATGAGGTTTCACCTGTATCACAAAAGGGATATGAATCTTGTAATATTGTCAGTAGTGGGCAATCTATTGAAACCGCTGAGTCATTTTTTACACTATTTCATTCCAAAAACTAGATGATAAGATTTCTGTTCATAATTTTGAGAAGTTCATAGATTATATTGAGGAATGTAACTCAACTTCAACTAATTAAGTTGTTTTTAAGTTTCATTTTGAGGATAGTAGTTAGATGATTGCATGTAATTCTCCATAATGATATAGGGTTAAATGTATAAATGATATGAATCGTATCAACAAGGTGAACTTTTCTTTTCAGGAGCCTATATGATTAGAACTTCATAGTTAATCATGCTTGGCTTGGATTAGTGATCAGGATGGGTGAAATTTTGGAAAGTTTCCAAAGATGTGTGTGAGTGGGGAAAAAGAACACTCGAAAGAACAAGTATTGAAATGTGGGGACAATCATTAATCAGATGACCTATTTGGGCACCTGGGTGAGCCCTTGGGTGGGGAACACATGTATTCGGGGCAACTGGTGGTACTTGGTGGGCTAGGACCTGATGACCATGTTAAGGCAAGTGTTTGTGCTGTCTTAAGGCCCAGTTATTACATTTTCTATCAGAGGAGAAACCCAGCCTCAAGTGTGGTGCACTGCCTTGTTTGATTTGTAGGGTCTAAAATGAGGATGTTGTGATCTAATGGGGGGATGAATATAACACCCTATAATGATAAAGGGTTAAATGACTAAATTATAGAATTCATGTCAACAAGGTCAAACTTTATTTTCGGGAGCCTACCTGATTAGAACTCCACAATTAAGTGTATTTGGTTTGGAGTAGTGATGAGGATTGGTGACCTTATGGGAAGTTTCCTAGAATGTGTGTGATTGAGGAAAAATCACACTATAAAGAAAAATTGTTGGCCTGTGGGGACAGTCATTAGTTAGATGACCTGTTTAGGCATATGGGTGAGCCCTAGGATGGGGACTACGTGTTCACAGGGCAACCGGTGGTACTTCGTAGGCCAGGACCCAACGACCATGTTAAGGTGGGGTATCTATGTTATTAGTAGGGCCCAATTGTTTTTTTAATAATAATGAACTTAATTTTGAATCATTAAATTATTCAAGTGTGGGGGGGGATATGGGATGTTAGGTTGTTATTTCTCCTAAAAATACTAGTATGTTTATTTCCATGTTACATTCACTTTTTATGTTCTTAACTCTAGAGATGGTGGTATTAAGAGGTTAAATGATAGAATCCTAGATATTTTTGGAAGAGTGTTGTGAGAAGCTGAAGTGTTTAAAGTCTTGAGAGAAAAATAAAATATTTTCTCAAAAATCAATAACATGAAAACCAATATTGTATCATACCCTTTAAATTATCACAGATATAACTTATTAAACACTATGGGAAGACAGTCATATACCCACAGTTTTCCAAAAAACCATTGGTATAGTCCCAACTATACCCATAGTTCTTGCTAAACCATGGCAATAGGACTCTCGCGTGTGCGTGGGTAGAGAAATAGTTGTGTGGTAATTCCAAGGAAAAAACTATACTAACGGTTTATAATGAACAATGGTTATAGGTTTCCCTATACCAACAGTTTTCATGATCGGTGGGGAGAACCTTCTGGACTAAACCATATACCCACAGTTCTCCCCAAATCATTGGTATATGCACAGTTTATGGAGAACGATGGGTATATTATTTATCCCCAAAGTATATCCCCTCCATTCATGAAAACCATGGGTAGAGGTGAAACCTATACCCCTAGTTGTAATGAACCATGGGTTGAGGTTACCCTATGTTTTCATGGGAAAAATCGGGCGGGAAAACCTATTGCCATGATTTTTTACCTATACCCACAGTTTATAAATATACATCAGAATATATATATATATATATATATATATATATGTTGACACTATAAGAATATATATATATCTATATACATATAAGTATAAATATTTTAGTGGTAAATGACTTCAGTTGTGTAGAGGCAGGGAGGGTTCAAAACATGCGTAAATAATTTTTTTAATCTTATACCCACATTTTCAGAAGTGTGGGTATAACATTTTTTAACCATAGGGATAGGTTATTTCTATACCCACACATTGAGGACCCACGGTTTTTTGAGTTGTGGGTATAATTATTTTAAACTGTGGGTATAACTTAGGGCTATACGGAGGCCTCAGTTGCCCACAATTCCATGAATCCATGTGTATAAGATAAATTTCCATTAGTGAACGGCTAAAGTTTTGATAAAGACTTTAAATTTAGAAAAAAATTGGAAAAGACCTGTGATTTTTTTTTTGATTGAATAAAATTTCTCCTTTATTTTTTAATGGTCTCCATTTTGGAAAAACTTCAGCTTTTTTCTTGGCCTCATTTTGATGATTTATGAAGAATGGATTTAATGTTTACCTTTCATTTTTTTGATACTTCCATGGAGGTGGTCGGGTGTATAATAATGTTCAAGGATTTAATTTTTGAAGAAGATTGGATATCACTTCCTTAACTCTTATCTCTAGTTTAAATTTTATTTGAAAATTAAATTATGGAAATTTATGTTCACATTCATCTTTTTGTAAGAGATGAATTTTATAAAACTATAGGAATTACTCATAGTGAAAAAATGGAAAGTGTCTTTGGTTGAGACTAGTGTGTTAAATCTCTATTGTACGGGTGTTAAAATTCAAATTATTCTAATTTTATTCTTCCTTTTGTTTAATAAACTATACTTCTTACTACGTGGTGTATTTTAATTGATTGTAGAGTAAATATTTTAGTGATTTTTCATGATTAATTGATCATTTAAAACAAACTTCCCATTGCTACTATTTTAAAATCCTGAATTTTTTAATCTATGCCATACATTTCCATATAAGTGCTTTAATGATGACCTTTTCAAAATTTAAAGTGTAGCATGCATCCACTTTGAAAAACTTTGTTACTCTTAATGATTTTTCATATAGAAATTAGTAGAAATTATTTTTCTTATCGAGAATGATTTTGTGTGGAAAAATTCCTTTTGTACTTTCTTATGACCCTTTACATGAAATTTAACTATTGAATCAAAAAATATTTTGAATCTTTTCTATAAAAATCGTTTCTCTCATATTTTTATTCAACAATAGAGACATTTTTAGTTTTTAAATGTGAGGGAGGGGTCTTTTAATGTGCTAAATTAGAATTCATAGAGGTCCCATAAAAAACCTTTAGAAATTTTGAATATTGTGGGTTTATAGCATAAAATACAAATTTTCACTAGTTAAAATATTTTATTCATGTTGAAGGATGTAAAGACACTTTGATGAGATTAATATCGATTACCTAATGGATTTGATTGAGTAAATAATTTTTTTTCTCTGTAAAAAATGGTATTTGATAAAATCTTTGGAAACTGTCATACAATTGTTCTTTACTTTCAAAATTTTAAAATTGAATTTAACTCATAAGATGTGAATCCAAATGGATTATTAAATGAAAACCCCAATCCAAGTTGAAATCATTATTTCATTCCTTTCAGTCTTTATTCATAAAATTATTGGATGTATTATTTATTCCACAGATAAATTCTCACTCCACCTTATTCAATGATCAGTCTATTTATTATGATCACTTAAATTATGCGAGTGTGTTCACCTAGTGGTAAAGAGAAATTTCAACTTTCAGTTGGATGAAAATTGACTTTTGTTAAATTTCCTTTAAAATTTTCAATTTAAATAATTTTTTGTAGAATAGTAATAGATTTTGGGCTAAAGAATTTTTTTGAGCGGAAATTAATTTTTACTACTTGAAACAATACCTAAGGGAAAATCAATATGAAAAGTAATTCCTAGTGACATTTATACTTTTCCATTTTGAGATTTATTTTTTATCATTGAATATGAGTAAATGTTTCTTGAGGACTAGGAACATCTTATGTATGATTGAATTTGATGTGATCATTATTCATTACATTTTTTCATATCCTTTTGGGGGGATTTACTATGTATTTGATGAATGAAATGACATTAATTTGGTTAATTATTATTTTTTGGTTAATTTATGGTAATGTTGTTAAACTAATGACTTTTTTAATTAAAATTTTTGTTTTATCATTTAAAATATCAATTTTGAATCTTGTTATTTATTTATTTTATTTGTTTTATTTTCTTCTATTTGGAGTTATTAAATTTATAGGCTCTTTGTTAATTTTCATTTTTTATGATCTTTGTATTAACTTTGAGTTTGTTTTAGGATTAATCAGTTAATTAATTAATTGATTAAAATTTAATTATATTTCTTCAAACAAATTATCAATTAGTAATATAAAATTATAATTCAATTATTTAATTATTTTTTTCTTTCCTTTATTTTAAATTTATTTTTTAGTTATTTAATTAATGAATTTTTTTAATATTTAAAATTTGATTTTTTTTTAAAACACGTTTTTATTATAAATATATTGTAATTATATGTTAGAGTATGTTTTTAAATATTTTCAAATAATTCTAACTTATTAATGATTTATTTGACAAATTTATAATGCTTTAATTATTTATTGATGTTCGCAGTACAAGAGATGTAGCTAAATATAAAGTGATCCCCATGTTACCTATATCTAAAGTGATTTCAAATTCTCCACATGTACCATATTTTTTAAGAGGTTACCATGTATCGAAATTTGGAAGGGCCCGACATAGTAGAATAATTGGATCTCTACATATCCAAATTTTTTATCACTCCCCTTACGTATTTGATTTTGTGAAGAAGGATGACTGATGCCATACTATGTGCATCCACTGAATCCATTTAAAGTTAAAGGAATCCCATAGTTCATCCCTTTCTTCTGAGAGAAGAGGAAGTTCATTCCACCATTGAAGATCGTAGAAGAGGAAAAGATGCCATAAATTTGAATAAAATGAGCATGGTATCACCTATGTTAGTGTGATGAATCTTGAATAGGGATCTACGGGGATGTCTCCATTTTGATGGAAAGCCGGGATGAGACAGAAACCAAACTCAATGAAGAAGATTCTCTAGGAAATTGAAACCAAGTTAAAATAGAGATCTGGAATCACAAGGTAGATGGTGTGCACAACTAGAGCTTGCTAAAGAAAATGTGGATGTTTCCTCTAAACGAGATCTGCATTTATAGTTGATGATACCGAGACCACTAATGAACTGAATTTAGATGGGGATGTCATATCTTGGGAACCCATGGTTGACTAAAATTGTGCTTTCCAAAGAATATGAGACATGTGCAACTTCAAGCAGTGTAGACGAGGCCAAGTTTTTTTGGTGATGAAGATGACTAACATTCTCACATAGACATCGGTATGAACCTAAGTTTCTAATTGATGTTGAAGAATACATATTATTGTTTATTTCCTTTATAAGGTTCGATTTGTTGAAGATAGGGGATCTTGTCACCCCTGAATTCTGCTATTTGGAGTTAGAAGGTTTGTATGCATTAGATATTTTACCAAATTCCCCTAAGAACCTGACAAATAAGGAGATTCTAGGTTTAAGGACACTACATATGAGAGTTTATATAATTATGCCAAAGGTGCGGTAGCTCAAGGTGGAGATGAAATTAGCTTCCATAGAGAGATTTCTATCTCTATTTTCTTGATTCTTCGTTTATTTGTTCTGTGTAATGAATTTCTCAAATTTAGTAATTTTTTTCTATCTAAACATGTATAACTAAATATTTTTTGGTATTTTGGTATAGCTTGAGTTGAATTTGTTCCTCCTCAATTCATTCTTAGTTAATTTATTCACGATCTGAGTTCTTCCTTATTTTATTCACTATCAATTTATTTCTTCTCTAGTGATGAATTGCTGGGTGAAGTTAGAGTTGAATTTATTTTGTGGTTGAAAATATTTTTTTCTCTTTAAATTGACATATTGGATATATTTTTTTTATAAATTTCATAGTGTGTCATTTTCATTCAGTGTGATTCTCCATTTTCAATTCTTTTTTATCATCTTTTCTTACATACTTCATGTACTCACATGTAAATATTAGGAAATTCCTTGCCTCATTAACTTCAACCAGAGTATTAAAAATGGAAAATACTATTGTTATTTATTCTCCAAGAAGAGTTTCTCTTTATTCACAAGTTCTATATAGATATGTCATCCATCGGGAAAAAATCAATGAAAACAACTTCCTCAACATGGCCATTGGAATCTCTACGTTCACTCTTAGAATGAGAAGTTATATATTCAACAACAAAAACTATCCATTTTACCCTAAATTAATTTTTTCCCATTCTTCTAGTCACTTTATATACACATTTTGCTCAATTGTGTCACATCATAATTTTTCAACATCTTCACATCCACTGGTTGTTTTCTTTTTTGATTTCTTTTATTTATTCTTACGAAACAAATTATATCACCCTTCCCTATGGAAATCAACACTATTACATACTTCTTAATGATAGATCAAATATTTTCAATAATTTTTCATTTAATTTAAATGTTTTAAATCCCACCAAAGTGTTATTTTAAGATAAATTGTCACATTTTATGATTTTAGTGGTATTTTGAGCTTAATTGAAAAAAAGGCCCATTTTATATTTATAAAAGTTTTAAATTATTTCTAAATTTCAGATATCAAATTTTCCATACTAATCCAAATCATGAAATTATTTATTTGTAGGATTATATAAATCATGTTCCACATTTCATCATTATGGACTACAAGCACAATCCATCAATTGGAGGCCCAAATTTATCTCATAACACATGCCCCAAAAAATGTTCATGGATCTAGAAGGTTTTAAATATGATCCTATATCTCGAAGTTGGACAACACATTGAAGCTTAAATTCTACCTGGATATTGTAAATAAATTTACTAAAAAAACTAATTAAGGAGGGAATACATGAATTTTCCTTTATGAAGGCCATTAATGCATGAGAAACCAGAGACATTGAATATAGAGAGTCTATCTGGGCAGATTAAATTTTTAGAGTAAAACAGTCGTAAATTGTGATATAAATGTCACATGATGGAATTTTGTGGGTAAATGCACAAGATAATTTTCAACAACTTTAATGAAGGGTATCATGCATTAATCATCCATTTAATGGGTCTAACACATGGTAGATTTCGAGGGAAATTATGGCTTATAAAAGGAAGAAATATCCTCCTTCCCAAATCATTCCAATCCATCTAGTCGACCCCCATTAGAGAGGAGGACAAGGGCCATGCTGGTTATTTATGATTTTTTTCTTTTCCTTTTATTTTTGTTTTCTTTTCTCATGTAACACAATTGCATATTTTTAATTTGTTATTTCCATATTCTTCCATATCTCATTATCTTCTATCCCTAATCTAATTATTCTCTTTCATTCTCATTCCATCCTGACCTCTTACCCAAAAAATGAGGGGATTACTCGAGGCTTGTCTTGGGGGAGGTATGTGGCAATTTAATTTATTTTTCACTTAAATTATTGTGTTTTATTATATTTGTGATGATCAAGAGTGATGTTCATGGGTGTGGAAATTGTATACTATGGAATTGATCTCAAACTCATTTCTATTATTTTATTAAATATTTTACCTCCCTTCTACTGGATACAAGATTTTCATATGATGGAGTTGATCCATTCAGTGGATGAAGTGGCATACGGTGGAGCCAGGTCCTGGGAGATGTCACACTTTCGGTCAAGGTGTTCCATCAATCTTTATTATTGGAGGAGGTAAAATTAATATTGCTAAATGAATTTGAGATTCACACAACTAAATAATATAATAGTAATTAATGCATGAGATCTCAAAATTGAATTATCAAACTTAATCTAAACACAAATGAAGAGAATGATGTAACCCACAAGCCAAACCATAAAGTCCAAGTTATTTCTTTACTAATCTCATTATTTAATTTCATGTTAGTTTAATATTTTTTTCATTTAAATTTAATTTCCTTCTTAGATTAAAAAAAATAGTTTAGGTTAATTATATTAATAGAGTGAAAAACTAAGAAAGATCTTTAAGTGAGATGACCCTGGTCAGCCATTGTGCTGCACTAGTAAAATATAGAAATTTTATTTTTCCACTCCATACGACATGCGTGTGTAATAACAGGTGTCATTTCTGGGGATCCAATCAGTTATTTATTTAATTTTTATATTTTTTTAAATTTAATAGATTTAATTTCCTTTTTTTAAAAAATAAAAAAATATATATATTTCTTCTATGATGTTTTTATATGATAATTTTTTCACTTCGTGGAACAACAAATACTATGAGGTGCAAGAACCAGTAATTCAAAATCTTCAAGTGGTGGATCTCCTATAAAATATCGGTGAACTCATAGACCATGCTAAAAAATATGTTAAATAGGGAAGTCACCATGATTTAATTTCAAGAACTGGAAGAAATGGTTGATAAATTTAAAATTGAATATCAAAGACTGAATACCAAGAAGGATGTTCCCGTGGTTTTCCCCAATTTCACTAAAGACATCCAAGAAGTTGAGGCCCAAATCAAGTACCATAAATATCCTGACCATTTTAAGAACCATATCCAAGAAGAACATGATGAGCTAGAGTGTATTCATGATGAGTAAGACTTACCTGCTAAGCTACATGTGGGAGATCAACAATATCTGGATTAATTCTATAATGATAATGAGGAACAACATGATCTCACAGATCCCTACAAAGTATAAGAGCCAGTTCCATTCCATTTAACTATATCCAATGAAGAGGAGGAATCCATCCAAATGGTAAAATTTGATGAAAAGATGGAGGATCCCAGTGACCTTCCTCCATCCACTAAGATCCAAATTCAAGAGGCACTTACCACTAAATAAGTGATTAAACTAAAACCAACTAAGGGAGATAATCCTTTCTTAAAATATTCCTTTTCTAATTTAATTCAATATTATTTGAGTATCACTCTTTATGGTTTTAAATTTTCATATTTGGTAAACCCTTGGTTTGCCTTAGAGGAAGAGGAAAAACTGAACACACACCTATTGAGGAACACATAATTCTCTCAGATTTTATGGAACATACATTTCAGGAGGCCTATGAAGAAGTCCTTGTTTTTGAACCTATAGAAACCAAGAAAAATATTATTACTTGGATGGGGAAGAATTTTATATTGATACTTCATATTTAAATTCTATTCAAATATATTTACACTCAAAATTACCTTTTAATTATTCTTTTGATGTAGTATACCTTGAGCAACCACTAGATTTTGAATAAGATATTGCACAAGTAGAAAATAAGGAGAAGGAGGTTCCAAAATTTTTCCCACACCCACCATGAAAGTTATACCAAATTGAGAAGAGGTAAGATCTCGTATAATATATACATGGAATTATCCTTAAAAAGAAGAAAATAACTATAATATAGGTACAACAACATGTTGTGGTTAAAATACGAAAAGATCTACCCACCTAAAGACTATGGATAATAGCTGGTACTGCCCACTGGAGGTAATAAAAATTGAGGCCCCACTTGGGGGATCGTACCAAGATTTATCCTTTACATGATTTTTTGTACTTTCATTTTAGATCTTAGGAATTTAGATTTCAAATTCAGTCTTATGAATTATTCTCACATGTATCCCACTCCCTCTTATCTTTTTGTGCTTAAAATAAATGGTCCTTGTTCTTAATGTAATAATATTATTTTTTAAGATCATGATGGCACAAGTAAGACCCAAATAGAAATGGAGGAAATATGACTAATATTCATTTAAAAAGGTAGTTCAATTTTAATTTTTTATCTTTTAAACTCTTTACGTTTTTTTCCAAATCATGATTTGAGCTTTAAATTAAAAAATTGCATGTCAATTCTTTAATTCATGCTTTACTTGACTTATCTAGAAGACATGAGTTTCTTACGAATCCAGTGATGCCATGTTTTAGATTTCAATGTTAATGAAATTGAATGAGTAAAAGGAAAAATTGGATGATTAAATTGAAGCATAGATATTGAAATTAGGACTCATGATTTGAAAAAATATTTTGATTCATGTAAATGATATTTCCAAATCAATTTTCATGCATTGATTTTCTAAAATTCAAGTGAATTGATTTTTTTTAGAAACTCAATTATTTATTTTCAAAAATCATATTTTCCATTCTCGAGAGGATTTATTGACCTTGTAATTACTATTTATTCTTGATCATATTTCTTGAGTGATCTTTGTCATGTTACCTAATAGAAATTATATTGAAACATATCAAATCTATTGACTAGGAAAAACACATCTATAGTGATTAAGGCAACTTTTGAAAATACCTTATCCATAAATACCACTTTTACATCAATAATTTTATATCCCATAGAGACCATGAATGAAAATTATAGGAATGAGCCATGTTTCAAGCCATATTTAATCATTGAAACCCTACTCTTGGTATTTGCATGATATTTTAAAGTTAAAGTGTGGGGGTGAAGGGAGACATGGTAAATTGGATGATTTACATTATAAGGAAAAAGTGTGGGGATGATTAATTTGGTAATTGTAAAAGGTTGGGGAATCATTAATTAAACTCTTTTTGTTTTCCCCTCTTGAATAAAAAAATGAACAAGGAAAAAGAACAAAAAAAATGATAAAAACGGGTTGTGATTTAGGAAAACTAAAAAACACCATTACTAGAACTGTGATTTATTTCATATGTGGTTAGGTGGTGGGTCTGAGGTTTATGATAAAGAATAACTATCAAAAAAGAAAAAAAATTATAAGGTTTTTTGAAAAAAAAAAGTAAAAATTAAATATTTAAAAGGGCGAACAAATCATTCATTATTCTTAGACTGGTCATGATCTTTACTTAGATTTTTGAGGGAATTGGAAGTTTCTACTATGAAGGGGATAATTTCATAACAATATTTGGTATCACGAATTATAATTAAGTGATAAACCTCATCCTTGAGACTTAATTTTTAAAGCATAAAATCCTACCAACCTTAAGCCTCAGAGTCATTTGAACCTTTATTGGAAAGACCTTGTGATTTTATGTACCTTTTTCCATTACACAGTGGAAAAATTAGTTCATTTACATGCCTATGTATAAGGAGAATGTTCTCATGATATGAGCATAAATCTACTTTAATTCTATAATTAGTGATGAGTGGAAAGAATCAAAAGTAAGTTAAATCATGATATGACAAGTTTGATAATAATTAATTCAGGATCATGAATGAATGAAAGGAGAACATCCATCATTTTTCAAAGGGAAAAGGTAAAATGCATGAATTTATTATTTTACTGGAATGTAGGAAATTAAATTTTTATTTTATGTGGAATTTTATAAATTTGATTTGAAATTGAAATTTTTTTGATTTTCTTGCTTTGGAATTTGAATAATGGAAACATTTGTGCCCTCTAATTTGCAATGTTGAGATTTTATTCTTGAGGAAAATGATGGTTTAAGTGTGGGGGAATTTATAAAAAAAATATTTTCAATAATTTTACATTTAATTTAAATATTTTAAATCCCACCAAATTGTTATTTTAATATAAATTTCCACATTTTATGACTTTAATGGTGTTTTGAGCTTAATTTTAAAAATGGCCCATTTTGAATTTTTAACAATTTTAAATTATTATTTTTTATTTCTAAAATCACATTTTTTGTAATCATCTAAATCATGTAATTATTATTTTTAGGATTATATACATACTAGGATACATTTAATCCTTCTTTACCACAAACACAATCCATCAATTGGAGTCCCAAAAGAAACTCACAACACATGCCTCAAAAACTGCTCATAGATATGTAAGTTTTCAAATATAAGCCTATATCTTGAAGTTGGATGGTATAATGAAAATGAAATTATATATGGTGTTGGATAATGAAATTTATTTACAACTTTCATTAGGGATTACATGTGTGAATCATCCTTTTGGAAGGCCATTAATGCATGGGAAACCAGAGACATTGAATATGGAGAGTCTATCTAAAAAGATTAAATTCTTAGAGTGAAATGGTCATAAATTATGATAAAAATTTCCAAATTTGCTGAAAATATTCGTGAAAATACACAAGACAATTTTTAATAACTTTTATGAAGTTTTCTATTCATGAATCATCCATTTAATGGGTATAACATGTGGTAACTTTTGAGGGAAATTATTTCCTATAGAAGGAGGAGAGATCCTCCTTCCCAAATCATTCCAACCCATATAGTAAACTAACATTGTATAAGAGGTCAAGGGACATACTGATTATTTAGGATTTATTTTTGTTTTAATTTTATTTTTCTTTTCCCATGTAACACATGTGCATATTTTTTATTTAAGTGTTTCCATATTATTCCATCTCTCATTAGCTTCCATCCCAAATCTAATTATTATATATCATTCTCATTCCACCATGACCTCTTACCCTAAAAAATAAGGGCATAACTTAAGACTTGTCTTGTGGGAGTTATGTGGAAATTCTATTTATTCTGCAATTAAATTATTATGTTTTATTAATTCTTTGATGAGCAAGGGTAATGTGCACGGGTGTGGAGAATGTCCATCATGACACTAATATCAAAATAATTTATATTATTTTATTAAATATTTTCCCTCCCTTCTACTAGATACAAGATCTTAATACTATGTAGTTGATCTATTTAGTGGATGAAATGACATATGATGGATCAAGGTCCTGGGAGATGTCACACTCTCTATGGATGGGTGCCATCAACCTTGATTGTAGGAGGAGTTGAAACTAATATTTCTAAATGCATTAATTATTCCAGACTACTAAATAAAAGAATAATAATTCATGCATGATATATTAGAATTAAATTATACAACTTAATCTAAATACAAAAAAATAAAATGATGGAACCCACAAACCAAACAATAAAGGTCAAGTTCTTTCTTTACTAATCTCATTTTTTCATTATAAGTTAGTTTAATCTTTTCTTTTTTTTTAAATTTAATTTCCTTATTAGATTAAATAAAAACAAAAAATAATAATTAGTTTAAGGGAATCATATTAAGTGAGTGAATAACATGTAAAGATCCTCAAGTAAGACGACCATGGTTAGCCACTATGCTACACTAAAACAACTTATAAATTTTCTTTTTCCACACCCTATGACAGGCATGCATCACTTAAATAGTACTTTGTGAATTTTAAATAATTAATTATGCATCAAGTTAAATGATGTTCACATCCAATTTTTGGAATCATTTCCAAGAAGTCACGTATTAACAAACACCCAAGAAAACATAAAAAAATACAAAAACATTAATCTATTTCAATAAAAAATATAAAAAAGTATGTTAAAAAAACTACTTATTTCTTTCCAATACAATGTAATGATTTTACCCTATTCAACGTGAAATTTTGTACACACAAGATCAAGGTATATATATAAAATTGAACCATTAATTCCAAAAATTAAAATTCACTCTTCATACATTAAGAATAAGAACAAAGAAAAAATGGAAAATCCAAAATTTAAAATTTCAGGAGATACTGAAAATCTTAATCAAAATCATATTGTACCACTTCCTAGAAATGAAAATGATTAGAGGTATATGCTTAGGGATTTTTATATTCCAACTCTTTCATGTAATCATTCATGTATATGTGTATCCTTTAGTTTTAGGAAATATGAAATAAATAGTGTATAGCTCTCAATGTTAACCACCATTAATATATTATGATGATGGAGATTATTTATAATTCATCAAAATATTTTTTGGCATAATTGAACAATTAAATTTTCATGGGTTGAATGGGTAGGATAATAGGTTTAGTGATTTTTTTTGTTTAAATATAAAGTATCGAAGTTGTTTCCAAATTTTATATGATGAAATTTCTTATACATGAGAGCACCTTTACAATTCTTTTGTTACCAAGTTTTATCCTGGGAAATCACTCACGAAGTGAGGCATAAAATCACTGGTTTAATTTAATATGTGGATGAAAATTTCCAAGAAACCTGGGACATGTTTAGGGGAATATTTATACAATTTCCTAATCACCAAAATTCCCCTCATCTCCTAATGAATAATTTTTATAATGATATCACTCCTTAAAATCATTATGTTTTTTTATCAATCTTTTGGAGGTAATTTTTTATATATGGCAGTGGATGATCTCAAATAATTTTCTAATAAACAATTAAAAAAACCCAAGATAAAAGAACAAGTAATAGAATAATCCATAGGGATGAACCTAATTCTCAGGATATTGTAGTTAACAAAAATCCTCTTAGGGAATTTTTTACTCATTGTGGGATGTATGGTAATTCTCAAATTTTTTGCCTCAACCTTGATCTCTATATACAAATTGAATAGAGTGCCTAATTTCTTGACTTTAGGTCAAGATAACATGTTGTCAAAGACGAATTATTTATTCAGTTTAATTATAGATATTAAAATCATCCAAACTTATCATGTAAGGAAGAAGGTGTGTTGAAACAATCTACAACTCCTATTTACCCACAATAATCTAGACCATATTTTCAAAATCAATTCAATGATGAATCCTTAAATTCTAAAGTGGATGTTAGGAGAATGTTTAAATAGTTAATTAGATGATTTTATTATAAAAAGGTTGAATTAGATTCCTAAAATGCTAGACTTTCTTCAGATAAGGCTGAAACAAATTCTAGAATTCATAATCTTAAGCTACAAATGTGTCAACTTTCTAGAAACTTAGGAGTAAGATACAATGAAAATTTACCAAGAACAATAGTGATGAATCCCAAAGACTTTTTTTTGATATAAATACCCGTCTAGGTCTAAAAACTAAATAATAAGTTAGTAAATAACATAGGGAAGATGAAACTAAAATTTTAGATAAACTTGAAAAAGAAAACTTCAAAAATATAAAATTTAAAAATGTGGAAAACGATGTACGGAATCATAAAAATACAAAATCATCTAGTGAAAAAACAAAAGAACAAAATAAAATGATGTGGGAACTAGTTAAGGAGTAAAATAAGAAGTTTCGTATTGAGGATAATGAGATTGAACTATCATTCTTGAAAAATTATGCTCCTTGCATCCCTTTTCCAAAAAGACTTAAAAAAGAACAATGAACTAGATTACTTGAAATTAATTCAACTATTTTGGATATTTTATGTAAATATTAACTTTTTTAAGGCTTTGATTAAGGTTCCTTCTTTGTTTAAATTTCTCTAAAAATTCATTTGTGAATATGAGGGATTTGGATGAGTGTTCAATGATTCATTTTGATGTGGATTCTTATTACATTTTTCAAATGAACATTCCTCCAAAATTAAAAGACCCCAATTCCTTTTTTGTATCTTATAAAATTATTTTTATTCAGTATATTAGTTTCTTATGGTATTTAGGTTCTATAACAAAACTTATTCCCTACTACTTATTCATGAAGGTTGAACTTCAAAAGTTGAAACAAACTTTAGTTTCACTAAAAATGGCTGATAGGTCACATGTTTTTCCTTTTCGAAGGGTAGATGACTTATTAGTTGATACAAGAAAGATCACAACCCCTATCGATTTTCTCATTCTGGAAATGCAGATTGATAATATAGTTCCAACCATTTAGGAAGACCATTTCTAGCTACACTTGGGTTTGTAATTGATGTTTTAAAGGGTAAAGTAATCCTTAAGGCCGATGATGATCAAGATGTGATATATGTTTTTGAAGATTAAAATATTTTGGTTGGTTGTATATTTATTTATATGGAAAATGATGTTTTTAAAGTAGATATTAGTAAGGAAACTCTTTTTTTTACTTTTGGTGACATAATTGAAATATCTGCTAATGACCATTTTAAAGAAAACATTGTCAAATATAAGTCCACAATGGAGATGTAAAATCTACATAAAGTTGAAAAATAGATAAGTAAGTATATTTCTCATAACCATGAAGTGGTCTATGAACACCCAAAATTTTAAGTTAAAAGGGTTTATCAAGTAGAAGTTCAAAATTTACAGCCCTCCCTTGTTTCCTACTTAAAAATAACATCATGTTCCCATTATCTTGATAATTTTGAGTCTATTTTTATTTCTTATTGTACTAAAATTGAGTGTTTTATTATTGAGAAAAATATTTGGGTAATTGATAATCCTTTAGACATTAGAAATGTGTCAACCCAATCTGTTGAGAGTATAATAATTGAGAATCTAGATTGTTTTCCATATATGAAAAACATGTATGTACCTACCATTATAAGTTTTTCAAATGAATATATTTATGTTAAAGAGATTAATGAATTATTAGGTAAGCTTGAGGAGGTTTCCCTTGTATCACAAAAGTGAGATGAATATGGTAATTTTTTCGGGAGTGGAAAATATTCTAAATCTTTTGAGCCATTTTCTAACTTTGCTTCATTCCAAAACCTAAATGATGAGATTTATATCCATAAATTCAATATGTTCATAGATGTTCTTAAGGTATATTTCTCTTCATCAATTAATGATGTTATTTCTGAGTGTCATTCGGAGGATAATATTGAGCTTGTTGTAATAACTATTGTGCATATTTCTGAATCATTTATTTACTCAAGTGTAGGGGAGAATTTGGGAAGCACAGTTTTTTCATATGCTAAAAATACTAGGCTACTTATTTTTGTGTTAAATTCATTATTTTTATTTATTATCCCTAAAGATGATAGTGGTGGAAGGTTATATGATAGAATCCTGGTGTATTTAGGAAGAGTGGTTCAAGAATCTAGAGGGTTTAAATACCTAATATAACAAGAAAGTGTTTTCTCAACAATCAATGAACTTAAAAACAATAATGAACCATGCCATTTGAATGATCACATATAGAATAATTAATTAAAAAATTATGGCTGAAGACTTTAAATTTTTTATTTCATGAGATGAATATGAAGACTTTCCTTCTTTCTTTTTGTTTTTTTGTTTCCTTGAATAAATATTCTCCTTCTCTATTGTGCACAACTCTATATTTTCACAAAAACTCCCACTTTTTTCTTGGCCACATTTTGATTACTATAAAATAATGGATTTAATTTTTACCTTTCTCTCTTTTTGATACTTCAATTGAAGAGACCGACAGTGAAATTTTTTTCATGGAGGGGTTTTTTGAAGAAAACTGAATAACAATTAGCTAACTATTCTCTCTAGCTTAACTATATTTTGAACATTAAATTTTGTAAATTTATGTTTACATTCATTATTTTTTTACGAACTAATTTTTGGAATACTATAGGACTTCCTCATAGTGAAAAAATGTAAAGTGTATTTTTTTGAGACTCAAGTGTTAAAGTACTATTCCAAGGGTTTTAAAATTGAAATTCATATAATTTTATTCTACTTTTTCGTCAAGAAAAAATAATTCTTTCTACAGGGAATTTTTTTAATTTATTTTAGAGTTAATATTTAAGTGATTTTACATGATTAATTGACCATGTAAAACATATAGATCATTTCTACTATTTTAAAATTAAAAATACTGAATCTATTCCTTGGAACCTCATATTAGTGCTTTAATGATTAGCTTCCTTAAATTAAAAGAGTTGCATGAATCCTCTTTGAAATATTCTATTAATGTGATTGACTTGTTAAGTATTAATCAATAGGTATTTTTTTGCATGTTAAGAATGATTTTTTTTTTGGAAAAATACTTTTTGAACATTCTTATAAACCTTTACATGAATTTTAACTATTGAATAAAATATCTTTTTGAATCTTTTCTATCAAAATTGTTTCTCCCACCAAGGAATTATTGGGTTTTAAGTGTGTGTATGTGTATTTGGGGGTTGGGGTATTTTATTGTGATAAAATATAATATATTGAGATCCCACAAAAACACTTAAATTTTTTAAAAATTGTTAGTTTTTAAGAATTACTTAAAAATTTTCACTGGTTGAAAATTTATCTCTAAGTTGATGGTTATGAAGCCACCTTGAGAAGATTAATTTCTATAACTAGATGGATTTTATCAAGTAAATTATTTTTTCCCTATTAGAAAAAATTTATTTTGATAAAATCATGGGACGATGTCATATGATTTTTATTTACTTTGACCTTTTAACTTCAATTTAACTCATAATATATGAATAAAATGGATTATTAAATGAATATCCAAATATAGTTAGAACTCATTATTTCATCCATTTAATTATTCATTCATCAAATTGTTGGATAATTTATTTATTCTTCTGATAAATTCAAACCCCACCTCATCCAAAGGGATGTCTAATTATTGTGATATCTTAAATTATGTGTCTATTTACATAGAGGAAAATATATGTTTAGACTTTTAGTTGGATGAAAATTTATGTTTTTTATATTCTCTTTAAAAATTTCAATTTAAGTCATTTTTTGTAAAACAATAATCAATTTTGTGCTGAAGAAATTTAGTTTGAGGGGGAATTTTCATTTACTTCATAAAATAATCCATAGGGGAAAATCAATAAGAAAATCAATTCATAGTGGTATTTTATCATTTCCAATTTGAGATTTATTTTGTACCATTAAATGTGAATAATGGTTTCTTGAGGGAAAGAAGTGACTTAAGTGTGGTGAAATTTTATATGGCTTTAATTCAATACATTTTTTTCACATATTTTTTTTTGGGGGATTTAAAATGTATTTATTTCATGAAATGATGCTAATTTTATTAATGACTACCTGTTGGTTAATTTATATTAGTTTTTGTAAACTAATTTTTTAATTAAAATATTTGTTTTATCATTTAAAATATCAATTTTTTATGTTTTTATTTATTTCTTTATTTTTTATCTTTTATGTTCTTTAATTTATATGTACTATTTTTTATTTTTACTATTCATGATTTGTGTATTAATTTTTTGTTTGTTTCTAGTATTAATTAATTAATTAATTAAGTTTAACATTTAATTTTGTTTTTTAAAATAAATTACCAATTAGTAATATGATATTATAAATCAGTTATATGATTATTTTTTGTCTTTTATTTATTTTTGTTTATTGATTATTCAATTTTTTTAAATTTTTTTTTGAAATATTCAAAAAAATTTATTTTTAGAAAAACTTTTAATTTAAATTTATTATATTTATATATTAAACTATTTTTTTAATTATTTTAAAAAATCGAAATTTATTAAATATTTCTCCAATTAATTTATAATTATATAAGTTTTTATTGATTTTTACAACCACAATAGTGTATCTAAATCTAAAGTTCTACCCATATGACCTAAATTAGCATCCATGTAAGGGATTTCAAATTCTCCCCACAAAGATGATTTTTTAAGAGTATACCATGTATCCAAATTTAGAAGGGTATGATGTAACTGAATCATTGGATCACTATGTGTCTGAATATCAGATCCTTATCCTCACATATATGATTCTGTGAAGAATGTTGACTAATACCAAATAGTGTGTACCCACCAAATCCCATTGAAGATGAAGGAATTCAAAAGATAATCAGTTACTTCTGAGATAAGATGAAGCTAATTCCACAAATGAATCTCATAAAAGATGAAAATACAATGAGGTGATTCCATATTCAAAGACATCGAAGATGATTTTCTTTGGGTTTACTCTTGATGGTGGATGAATATGAAACTGACTGATTTCTTTAGGAGTTATTGATTTTTCAAGCCATCCTTGACTGATTTTGGATTCGAGGTTTGATGTCAAAAGTGTTGACAAGGAAGTAGTTTTTTTTTTGGAATAATAATATGAAATGTACGATTTTAAATTATGGATCATATCAATCGAGTCACTTTTCAAGTGGTATAATCAATTAGAGAATTTGTTTTAAAAAATTCATCCATGGTGATATAAGGTCATACAAATTAATTCTACCTCTTTAATATCACCAAATAAAGTGTGATATTGTTTTTTAAAGTTTGAGAGAACTAAAAAATAGATAATGTACACATTTTTGACAGATAATAGACATAGATTCTACATTTTTTGAGAGGTGATCGGAGACATATGAGGGTACGGGCAATGCCGATGAACGTGTGGGAGATCGAGGAAAAGAAGAAACTAATTCTGGTAGAGAATATTTATATCGGTATTTTTTTCTAATTATTTTCATTATTATATATAATGGATTTATCAAATTCAGTTGTTTTTTCTCTAATCATGTATAACTAAATATTTTTAGGGTTTCTGGTATAGATTTGGATGAGTATTTTTTACCATGATTCTTGCATAGTTTATTTATTTGAGGTTTGTGTTCTCATTTATTTCATTCACTAAAAATTTATTCTTTCTCAAGTGGTGAATTTAAGGATGAAATTATAGTTGAATTTATTTGGTTGTTGAATATGGTTTTTTTCTTTTCTATAATCAACATATTAGAGAGAGTTTTTCTAGAAGTTCACAGCATATCATTTTTTTGTATGCTTCTTCATTTCAATTGTTCTTTACAATATTTTCATACCTACTTCATGTACTGATAGGTGAAGAGTAGGAAATTACTTGACTCATTAACATTAACCTAATTACTCCAAATAGAATCATTTATTGTTCATTATTCTCCAAGAAGAGTTTCTATTTCTTCTCAAGTGAAATACAGACATCCCAGTCCTTGGGAAAATTCAATGGAAAACAATTCCTTAACATGGCCTTTGTAATCCATGAGTATAATCTTAGCATGAGTAATGATATATATTTAACAAATCAATCTATCCAATTTACCCTAATTTTAAATTTTCTTTCCATACAGTCACTTTCTCTTCGATGTTTTCTTTGTTGTGTCACAACACCATTTTTCAACATCATCACATCCACTGTTTTCTTTTTCTTTGATTTTATTTGTTTTGTTTAAAAAAATTATATCATCCTTCCCTATAGAAATCAATACTCTTACTTACTTCTTAACTAGTAGTTTATGAGTTCTAAATATTTCAGTTTTCACTAAGTTCAATGACATTCATTTTATTTGGATTATTCCCTATCCACATGTCACATGGATTCTTTTATTCCCTTTGACATAATAAAAATCTATTAGAGTTATAGTTTAATTCCATTACTACTTCCTTATGAAACTACTCTTGTAGGTATTTCTCAAGAATAATCATTCTATACATATTTTTTATAACATGTTTTATACTTTTGAATACATCACGGTGCTAAGGAGTTCTCATCAATGTTTCTTGGGTACTTATTCCCTACTTCTTGAGAAATTCCTCCACTTGTCTATTTCAAAATTATATACCATTATCGGTTTGGAATTTCATAATTTTCTACCCATGTAACTATTCATCACCAATATTGAGTAACATAATTGAACACCATAGCCTTTGGTTGATCACCATTAACTATTCCATATTATAGTAATCATCAATGAAAAGTATATAACATATCTTCCCATTAGTGGATCAAAGTGATATTGATCCACACACACAAACATACACCAATTCAAGAACCCTTACTAATTTATGGTATTTTATCTTGTAATTACATTAAATGATCAACACTTTTTTAAAAACATCACACATGTCACATGATCACATGGAAATAAATGGAGATCTTGAGATCCATCTTCTACCATAAAATCGTCCATGTATTATTAGTCTATATGCCCAAGACATTTATTCCACATTCTATATTCTTATTCCTAGGATAGAAATCTCATATCACCTCTACATATTCATGGTAGATATTTCCATTCATGAACATTTATTACATTAAAATTTCCCCATCAAGTACCTTAGTGATAAAGGTCTTATAGGTAATGTTTATTTAATTCCTCGATTCACATAGTTGATTGAAACTTAACATGATGTAACAAAGGCCTTCAATAAAAAATGATTCCATACATCACATATATTACCTATGAATGTGGATTTTCTAGATCCAATAACCATTAATCCTTGATCATTTCTAAATCTAATTATAACAACCTTGACTCCATAAATATAAAGATGATAATTATATCACATTATCAGTATTAAATAAAGGAGTTCCTATAGGATCCAATAAATTATTAGTATTGGAAACCTATCTACGTACATACATCACATTTTAAAATATAAGATACAACTTGAACACTTTGTGAGAACAATATTATACCTTACATTATATACCTAAAAAATAAACATATTTCTCTACTAGGTTTCAATTGAAATGGAAAACAAATAAGGGTGAGATTAGATTCATCGTAAGGAGTAGAAAATACTGGAAGATATCAAAAAATTGACATTGAACAGGTGATATAGTAGGAATGAATAATCAAAATGAATGCATAATCAACAAAACTGATCAAATACTACATTCATGAAAACAAATGAATACATTGACATAAAATTTATTAATATCATACTGATGGAATGAAAGTGATGGAAATCAGAACATGATATCAAGGCCTTATTCCTAGAAACTATACCTATATGGGGAGAGGTATACACTAAAACCCAAGTTGTTTTGTCTTAGGATACCTATCAATGTATGAGGGGTTTATATAATTTTAGGCCCCAAATATTACCTGATTATGACTAATTAATTCACTATAAATGTTGACGATGCATTTTATACCATTCCCTAAGTAACCATAATCTGAATAAAAATAAGTCTATCTATTTAATTTAAAATATATAAAATAAATACTTCCCCATTTAATGGAATAATGTGGATATCTAGAAGAAGATCCCTTAATAAACATGGAAGATGTAGGGTATCTTCTATATAACAATAAGTACCCTTATTAGGGATATATAGTGGATAGGGTTCATTAAATTTTCTCAGCTATCCATGGATGATATTAATTCAGTTTAATAGTTTTTACTTGTAGGAGACTAAGGAAATGGTATGGAAAACCCCTTGTCATGGTTTATAAAGAGTGTGTGAATATTCCAAATCATGTCCACCCAGAGTGTCTAACATGGTGTGAAATATTAGGGACAATCATCACGCATTAGGGTGAAGGTTGAATTAATGCTCAACCAACCCTTTTTTGGGTGATTACCTCTAGGTACATATGTTTAATATTCGTATCCACTTGCACGTATCCAGAAAGGGATGACATTACAAGAAAAACCACACACTCTTTACCTTCCAAAAAAATTAGGATCATTTAGAAATATGATGTTTTAGTAAAAGTATTTAATGATATAAAACATCATTTTAAACATATGAAATGGTTGATAATTCCATATAATTAAAATCATGATTAGATTACAATAATGGTTTTAATTGAAAATGGAAGGGGCGGGATGAGAACCCTCATGTTATAAAAATAAAGGCATTAGAAAAAGGTTATAATGGGAGGGGATAAGTAGTATCTCATAAGAAGACCAAAAAATGGGATATAATACCATGAAATTATAATAAACAAATTGTGTGGAAATAGTATTATAAAAAAATAATTTCATTTAAAAAGGAAATAGAAGGATATAAAACCCTTAATTTAATATATTGTTTATTAAAGATTAGAAAGACTCAATAGAACCATAATAACTCCTTGGATGGATTTATAGAGGCATAGAGATGGTAACTTCATGGTCAATGCCTTAGGGTTGGAGTGGTATGAGAGAATGGGTGAGAGTGTACTCTATTTATTGATAAATAAGGGGGTTTCTTCATAGAATATAAATTTAGGTAAGGTGAAAGAATTGAATCACATGGGTGTTGGGTGGGTTAGGTGATGAAATGGTAGGTGAGATATTTGGGTATGACTTTAAAATCTAAAAAATCATTTTCCAAAGGGGTAAGATACCTTGTAATTATAAAAAAATTGAGATACTTCATTTATCAATTTTTACCCTTATAATATTGATTAAAAATTAACTGTGGTAATTAGTTTATTACTAAAAATATAAGATCAATAAAATTAAAAAACATTAACACTACAAATTCTAATTTTCTATCAGTATAATATAATTCAATTTATAGATATGAAAAGATAAAACTTTAAATTAAATCATAATATATTGGAAAAACATTCATTGTTGAAAAATGTATTTTTATACATTATGGATTTTTTGTTCATATTTCCTATTAATTATGAATTGAATTTATGTTTATATATTTAATTATATGCTTAAACAAAATGTTAGAGTCAAATTTAAAATAAATTAATCTAATTTATTTAGATTAAATTTATATAACTATTAAAAAATTATTTCATTAAAAATAACCATTTCAATTTTTTTTATAATTAGCCTTTAATCGAAGTAATTTAATTTTCAATTCCTATAAATAAGAATATAATAATAATATAATTTGGACGTACTAATTCCAAATATAGATTCCATTTATCTAATAAAACTAATATGTTTAGAGGAAATAAATTTTAAAATTAGCATTCATAAAACCCATTTTTTAGAAAAAAATGTATTTTTAAGTATATAAAATATGTTTAGGATAAAATTATCAACTAATTATATCATCATGAAATAAACTGGTTTATTATAAAAAATATATTCTATGTGGCATCCAATGTAATCTAAAACTGAATTTTACCCAAATAATATTTAATTAAAAGAAAAGTCAAAATACATTTTCTTTTTATGAAAAATATTACTTATATTTATATAATGTTAAACAATGGTTTTATAAATTTTGAATAGTATTTCAAACATGTATATTTTTACTCCTTAAAAAATATTTGACCATTTAAAAGGTTCAATAAAAATAAAGGTCTTTATTGTATAATGATCAAGTTATAAAAGTTACTGTTTTGGTAAAGTGTATTTTTCTCTATTCATTTTAAAATCAATTATTTTAGAAAAATCCCAAAATTTTATATAAGATAATATCTTTATGAAGATTTCATATATTATTATTATTATTATTTAAAATCAAATTCTAACATTCATCATGTAAACCCTTAAATATACTCATGAAAAATGTCTCTTTTGAGTGCATATTGTGTAATTGTTCAGGATATATTGTTTACTTGCTACGGTGGAGTATAATGTATTATATTCACCCAATAAGAAATGTTTTACAAAAAATTGGGTATATATTAGCTATTGAATATATTTGGACATTCCTTCCTCAAAGAATCTTTAGGTCCTTGGTTGCCTATTCTTTTTTGTGATTTTTTTAAAGGAATTTCATTAATCTGGTTGTCCAATTACATTATACTTATCTCTAGTTTCAATAATATAGATAGGATCTTAATTATAATACATGTGAGGCTCTAACTATATTAACTTTGATAAGATCACATGCATTGAACCTATAATCTATTTCCTCATTAATGAAATATTTAAGATTCCATGTACGGTTGGTCAGTATAGCCAATCAGTAAGCTACAAGTGAAATTAATTATTGTATTATAGAAGTCCTAATGTAACTTTCTATTAACATCCATTTTTACCAAATCTTATAACTCCCTACCATAGGGAAACTTTCAAGAATACCTGACCCCCACTTTAAATTTTGAGTCATTCCTTTGATTATCAACATAACTTTTTTATTTTATCTAGCGTGATTTAATATGATCTTGAATAGTCTACACTTTAATATTAATATCTTCCACCAAATCTAGAAAAAACATATTTATTTCCCAATTTTCTTCAAAATAACATATATTACAACACCTTTTCCCAAAAAATATTTGTATGGTCCCATCTGGATGCATGAATGGAAGATATTATTGTTTGAAAATTCTATAAAGGGAAAATACTTATCCCAAAATCCATGGAAGTTAAAATAAGATGATATCGATATGTATTAAAAATTTTGGATAACCTTATTTAAATTCCCATAAGTTTAGGGGAAGATAGATGGAGCTTAAATGTATCATAGTGTTGAGGTTCCTTTGAAGACCCTTCTAGAATTTTAATGTGATACCAGGGTCATGGTTATATATAATTGATAGAAGAACCCCGTGAAGCATTATGATTTAATTGATATAATTTTGGGTGAGACAATAAAGGGGAAAATATTATCTTATTTCTATGAAATGAGTAAAATCCTTAAGGTGATAAAAAATAACCCATATATCATCATTTTTACTTAGAGTATTCAGAAGTCTGATGAAAATTTTAAAAATAATATTGTCTCATTAATATATAGGTATAGATAGTGGTTTGATGACTCCATTAAGATATTGTCTCGGATCATTTACCAACTAGCATACTATTCATTTGGATACATATTCTGGAATATACCACTTTATTCTATACCACCAAAAATGTTCTCTTTAATCACTATACATATTTGTGCTACTAGGGTGTATAGATACATTTTATCTATTCAATATGTCTAGAAATTCTCTCTTAAAATATATTATGTATGGAAAACGTAACCTATTTATGAAATTCAACAATCCATCTATATAGAAGAATTTTTTCATTTTTTCAGCATTTTATACTTTAATCATACTTTTTATATCCTCGTCACCTTACTTGGACTTCTCTATTATTTCATATAAGGACGGTTTAATAATTAATTATAAAAGGAATGGTGGATTCCCTTTCCTAAAAATAACCAAATCCATCTTTACTATATCACCATATATAGGTGTTTCCCCCATAACATGTGTTCTGGTTCAAAATCACTAATTACAAATGGTTTCCATCATATTTAATTATAGAACCAAAAACACCCAATGATTTTGTATCCAAAGGGACCTTGTTTCCAAATGCAGGTGTTCGTTATGTTTGTGGAACTACGATACTTAAGAACTCACATTGGTTGAGGGGATGGGAGGTCAGGCTCATCACACCCTTTTTGGGGAAATTATTCCCTACTCTGGGACTCTCTTATATATTTAAGATTTGTTCATGAATACTTATTAATTTAACAAGCATAATATAGGTTTCCCTTGAAAATTTAAATCAATTATTTAGCATGTGTGGAATTCAGAATCATTTGTATGTATTCAAGGTTCTTCATCAATGGAGATATCTGTATGTATTCTAGGTTCAACATCAATGGTATCCTCTCATATAATATTTTGAGATTCTTTAGCTATTGTTATAATGATTCTTGTTTTTAAGACACTCAGTGGGGCACTCTAGAATTCATGTTCATATAGGTAGATGAAAGTTGTTTTAATGTTTGGATCCAACCCACAGATGGGATACCTAAGTATCCTCGTGAAAGGAATCAGAATCCTCATAGTTCAATGCCGCCTAATGGGACACATCATACCTTTTAAGGTCATGTGATAAGGTCCTAACCATACAGTTTAATGTCATGTGGTAAGGACATCTACGTGGAAGGTGTCTAGTCAAAGCATGGTGTGGTAATTATGTTGAAACAAACCAAGGAACTTATAAAGGATATGATTTTACAAGTTAAATTAGACCCTACTTGGAATGTGGCCCCGGGAGAACATGGTTGATTTGGAGTGTTGGATTTGAACCTCAGGGGACCTTCCTAAGTATCTCAATTAGATGGGAATCAAATCCCACATAGTTCAATTAGTCTCATAGGGATAACCATTTGATATGAATAAGTTAAAGGTTATTCCTAAAATGAAATCCACTGTAACATGTTCCAAGAGAGGTGTCCTAACTCATGTAGATTTAGGGGGATTAATTTGGGGCTTAGTCCTAATGAGGATTCCAAATTTAAGGGAATTAGGGTTGGATTCCTTAGAAGGATTTCCATTGATCTCGAGCCCTAAGTGAAGGCTTCCTATGTATCCTAGTTATAGAAGGAATCATAGTTCTCATAGTTCAAGATGTGAGGTGTTTTGTGAGGATGTTGTGATCGTCTCAAATCTATAATCCCACGTGATTCATGATCGATGTGAGAAACAAGATTATGTGAAAGATTTAAAAATTCACACACATTCTCCTTCCCTGATAGAAGAGGTTAGACCTATAGTGAAAGAAGCCAGGGCAATGGTGGATGAGGGCACAGAGAAATGAAACCTTCAATGTGAAATGAAGGTAAAGGTCATTGGGTCTGGTCTAAAAGGTAGGGGATTACTTTAGGATGGATGAAATAAAATGGGTCCCATAGTGGGACGAGGATATCATTCCCTATGGAAGTGAAAAGTAATTTTTATCCTCACTCTTCCTATTATGGACTAGAGGCTTCAGATCTAAGAGATTAAGAGGGACGAACATAGTCTTATCCCTAGGATCCAATACCAGGAACTCATTAACACTATCTTTGGGGTAAGGTTCTATGTGACCATAGATATCCAAATCCATAGAAACCCTAAAAATCCTTACCCTATGGCATGAAAAGTTTGGAAAACCTCTAATAATGGATAACAAAATCTAAATAGGAGACACGTTAATGTGACTTTCCAAAAAGTCTAATAGATCTAGAGTTCTTGGTGGAGGTTTCAACTTGGTTCCTTTCAAATAAGGGAGCTAACGATGGATAAACCTTTCCATGAGTGTATTAAAAGAGGGTTTGAAGGATTTCTCACATAGGAATGTCATGTAGTTGTAACATGCATGTCCTAAGATGAACTAAAAAATACATAACATGGGAAGTATAAGCCTATGAAAGATTGATATTCCTTGGGAAATAGACCACAAGGACAAAAACAGTGAGGCTTTAATTTAATCACCACGGGTGTTCCATGATGTCCTTGAAAGCATTATTCATAGGTCTTTTCTTAAGGAAAGGAAATTGTGGAGATAACTTTTTCTTATGAAAGGAGGGTCCTTAATCAGATGTTTTGTATTTAAAACTCTGAAAGGAGCTTACTATTGGTTATCCCATCTAATTATTTCTTATCTCATGTTTTAGATAACTACCGGAGAAAATTTGGTGGACCTGGGTGAAGGCACTACACAATGGAAACTTCAAGAGTTCTTCTAACTTTTACAGTTATTGAAATATGGGGCCCAAGGGTCCTATTTATAAGAAAGAAGGGGGATGGTCGAAAGGAAGTTTTCTGCATAGGTAATGGGAATAGACCCTCCATGTAGATACTTATCACATGGGTGTCAAACATATATAGCTACATTGGTCCCCCGATGTAGGTATGTTGTGTAGGTCCTCAGTGCAGGTATTATGCCTCTAGGATATGCTGGTAGGAGTTTTTCTAGCCTTTTTGTGCATAGATATGATGCGTAGGTCCCTTAAACTAGATTTATTTACTTTATATTTACTTAAAACTTTAATATATCCAATGTTATCTTACATAATCATTTTTACTTTATCAAAAAAGGAGTTTCACCAACCCCCCCCTCAGGATTGGATTTTACAGAAAAGAAGGTCTAGTCCTAAGGTAATATTATGGGGGAAATTATTATGGGAAATTAATTGTAGATTTCATAGGTCCTGTACGTAGCTGTTTTTTGTAGGGAATAAACATTGGTCTTTTGGTGCAGGTTGGCGGTGTAGGGCGGCGGTGCCAATAAATACCCCTGTTCCTTTTCTATTTTCTTCTTCCACATTTCCAACATTTACTATCCTTGTTTACCTCATTCATCTAGCTCTGTTGAACTATGTTTTCATGAAGTTCATTTAAAAATTTCTCAAAGTACTGAGCGATGGAGCTTCATGGAGTTGTTTTATTGAAGGATCTGCGCAGGAGGACCATGTCGAAAGACCTGTGCTGGGTACCTTGTCGAAGGACCTACACGGCGGGACCTCATCCGAGGAGCTACGCGAGGATTTTCCTTTGTCAAATTTTTGAATTCCTTTAAGTTAAAATTTGAACTTTCTTAAGTAAAAAATATCATGTTAATGGGAAATGGTTTGTGATTCTCTTGTAAGAAATGACTTTCTTGATGACTTTGACTGAGGAAGCCAAAATTCACCAAATCGGAAGGATGAAATTCATTAGACCATACTATTATGATGTTTTTGAGAGTACCCTTCCTGAGTTAGAGAAGGGATTGATTCCATAACAACATGAATATTCATGAAGAGACTATCTACCTCTATATGGGCACGGGCTTCTGTAGTATTCCCACATTCCATCATATAATAAACTTTTTTCAAAGACTTGGTTTGTAAAACATAGAAACTGTTATTGTATGAACAATACTTCTAGGGGTGTCCGTATTCATGAGGGAATATCCCTATTGGATGCATCCTACATAATAGTGTCTTTTCTCCTAATATGAATAATCATGTTCAAGATCCAATACTACATTACTATGATTCTACATTTCGTACATGAAAAACAGATCAATCCAATAGATGGAATGAAGACTGGGATCTTCACTCAAGAGGAGGATTCAGACCTGAATAGATGTGGGTGTTTTGGTTATGCCATACTTGTGTTGATTTTAGGAAATTTATGCATGATGTTCAAATTTATAAAGCAGTCTGGGTAAGATAGAATTATGTTTACAAAAACAACATCATTCTTGAGATATTGAGATGATGGAGTCTGTAAATAAATTATTTACATTTAATGCACAGTGAGGTTGGAATCAATTTGTGGGATGTCTACCAAATATCAGGGGATCAAATTCTCAGGGAGATGTACAATGAATTCATTCCACCAATAATAATGAGGGATGGTGTTGATAGGATGTCTCCATTGGATCATGAATTATTCAAAATAGAAAATAATTTGTAGAAAATAAAGAAATATCCTCGTCCTAGAGTTGATGTTCATGCAAGAGTGTAGATGGAAGCCTTTTTAGAACCAACGAAATATAAGGGTCCTACTTGTGAACATCCTATCATTTTCCCAACTTCAGATAATCAGGATGTTTTAGGCACATTTTGGTCCACATTAGATAGGAGTGATTACAAGAATTGGGGTTACATTTTTTATCCTAAGATTGATGCAATGGTATGCTTAGTCGGCTTCCTTTCCATGTGGCTATGCATTTATTTTCTCCTAGTCCATGATTCCAGTGGTGGTGTGAGGCCAATGAATTTTCTTATTGCATCCAAGTTTGTAGAGTGGAAATATATCTGGTTGTCCACCCTCGTATTAGAAAGAATATATCACTGCCTATTTCATTTATAAAATTAGAAGGATCCATTTATATATTAAGGGCCATTACAAGTGTTAGGAAGCAAGATTGTATCACATTTCTTTTCGTATTCGGTACTTAATTTAGTTAGAGTCCCTAATGGACATTTTACCCCATTTGTGAAGAAACATTCTGGGATTTAGCCTCTGAACATGAAGCTTGATGAGGTATTGAAGGAACTAAATGTATCAGTAGAATTCAGTTTCTTTTCTTTTGGTAACCCACCAATTGGAACATTTATTTATGATGGTAAGGAATAAAATTATAAGCTATGGTCATGCATTGAAACTGGTCCTGTGATTACATCAAAGTGATTATTTGCGATATAATCCAGTATTACAACTTGTTGGACATACTTTATAACCATGTTCACCGTCTTGTAAGATTTTTATCGCTTTATTCCCATAAGGTGTCATGTACTGGCCCCTCAAATATTGAGAAGAAAACCCCGAGGGAAGAACAAATTCATGACGAAAAGTTTGTCACCATGATA
Source organism: Viscum album (assembly GCA_963277665.1). Taxonomy (NCBI): domain Eukaryota; kingdom Viridiplantae; phylum Streptophyta; class Magnoliopsida; order Santalales; family Viscaceae; genus Viscum; species Viscum album. The sequence continues at coordinate 1,356,882,695 of OY728162.1, read as the reverse complement.
GATAAAGTTTAACGGGACGTGATTGTATCTGATCCTACTTCTATAGGTAGATAGGATGGTCACAATAATGTTAGATAAATTTTTTTTGGGTATCAAATGTTGTTTCTAACATTATTTTATCCATAATATTTCAGATATGTTGCATGTTCCAAAGGATTATATGACAATCGATGATGATACTCTTGTTGCTCCAGAAGGAAGGAGTGAGGGTCCTTGGCAGTCTAAGGCAGGTGCTGGGGTTGATCATATTTCAGCAAGGCATGATGAAATTGTACTAATTGAAGAGGTGATGTAAGATAATGTTAATGGAGACAAGTTGGGCATGGATGAAAATTTGGTGGATACCTCAAATGGTGTGGGTTATATGATATGTAAATCAATATACATTGAAATGGAACATTCTTTTAATCTAGACATTGATATTCCAGGTTCCATCAAGAAGTTTGGAGACTTCAATGACGATCTAAAAGGATGTAATTTATTGTTCGTGTATTTACCATACATAATTGTTCTTTTATTTGATAATTTTCATCAAAGCTCAATTTATGCATCCTTTTCTGCAGATAATGTTGAAAAGGCCCTTAAAGAACAGCGCATCCGATTTCATCCTACTTCCATTAACATCGGACAAGTACCGAATGAGAATATAGTGTTATAAGATGTTCTAGAGCCTCTGTTCATAACCACCAGGCAATCTCAGGAGAATGCCCCTCCCCAAGAAGTACCTACTCAAACTACTAAAGCCAAGAATACTGGAAAAGAATCAACTAAAGAATACAACTTACTACTAGGTAAATGTCATTGACTTTCTTGATCACGCTTTGGTTTTTCTATAAACATTTAGAGATATAAATCATTTTAAATTACCATTTAGTTCTATTGGCTCCCATGGTTAGGTCTGAAGGTGAATCCTCTATGTTGTATCAATCATTAATGGAAGATCAAGCATACACTACTTCGATAGGAACAGATCCAGACATCTCTTTAAGTGATCTGATTCTAGAATATGTTCTGCCTCATGGTAGTGATTCTGATTCAAACTTCGAGTTACAGTTTTCTCTTGGTATTTCATGGAGAAAAACATGGTGATCCATTTGGAATATAATCTCTGAGAAGAATTTGGATGATCTTCCACCATATTTTGGCTGACTTCTAGTACTGTTTATCATACCGTGGTTTTGTTGATTTGATTATCGCTCGATTTATAATGCGGTGTAAGAGACTATTCATCAGTGAGAGTAAGAATAAAAACTGTGGTATGGTCTTTTAAAGGATAAACTTCTCACCAACATTGAGGGTTTTCAAACTGAAGTATCCGATATGGAATCCAATAATATAAAAAGTTGACATAATTCAATCAAAAAATTAAGTTGATGATGAAGGAAATGGCACAAATTCAGCAACAAATGGATGATGTTCAAAATAGGCTTGAGTAATTGAACCAATCATTGGTAGAAATCCAATTATAAGGGGTAACTACCATTTAAAATTATAGAGATTCACTTTGTTAGGCCATGGAGATTGAAGTTGCTCAATAGACTGAGATTTAGTAAGAGGTCGATAGGGCCTAGAAGGTTGTTCAAAAAATAAAGTGTTATACTGAATTTTTTATGTAATGTATGGAACAGAGACTCCATTCTATGGGTCTTCCTCTTATTTTTCTCTATAAATGAAAAGAATTTTGTCTCAAATCATATATATGACTTCATCACTGCTTTCTTTCTCTAATTGTAATATCAAATATGATTTTCAAAACATGGAATCTATATGTTAGACAATCATAATTACACTGACAGGGATGAGGGCGATTTAACTTTCACCTAATCCAAGGGGCCTAGTGAGAAGAGTTTGACTATTACTAGGATTATATGAACAACCCAATAAGATTTGTGTCTTTTGAATCGTCACACAATATGAAGGAGACTTAGAGGGTGATATTTGGAGTTTTTAAGGCTTTCCCTTTTGGGTTTTTAGCTAAAAAAGATTTTCCTTTTAACTTTTTATTGCTCATATATTGCATAAATCTTTCAAAGTGTCGATCTAGCTAGCTGATATTCGACATTTTTCTAGAGTTCCCTTTGCAGGTTTTCAAACTGGTGAGTGTTATGTCTCTTTTAATGGGAATTTTAAAGTCATTCTTTTTCGACTAATAAAGATAATGATTTAATTCGAATACATTTGACCATGAATTTTGAAATTAGAAGCCAAAAAAAGTTGGGTGACTAGGAGGGTCTCGATATTTTCCTAGATACTTCCTTTAGGGATCTTGGGTCATGATTTTTAAGGTAAAAAAATCTAAAAATTGAAGTATTAATATAGAGGATGTATCTTCCAAGAATTAATTTACCGCTATTTAAAAACCCATTATGGGGGGGGGGTTGTATTATACAAGGCCATCTAGAGCATATGTTGCATATCCAAATAGTTGAATCCTTTGGATGAAAAGCCCATTATGTGGGTGAATTTTAAGAAAGTACAACCTGGGAACTTAATGCATAATCAGGTAAAGGAGTTCCTAAGAATTTTTACATTATATTACTAATAGACAAAAGGGTTTTAGGATTTTGATGTCTCAATACAAAAGTGGGTGGCTTATTTAAGGAATGGTATTTGAAAATAAAGGGAGACATCTGTTCCAATATACTCCATGAATGAGGAACCACTCCTACACGAATTTAGTGTATGAAGGAAGGTAAATTTGTTAGAAAGGGGATTTCTAATATTATGTTGTGCAGTTTAAAGTCATGTGGAAAGGACATTATGTTGTGTAGTTTAAATTCATGCAGTAAGGTCATTATGGGGGTTGTACAGTTTAATGTCATGCAATAAGGACATTGAAGGGATTTAATATAAGGTATTTAGATTTGACCAAAGGTTATGAATCTCTAATTTCATGAAAAATTTTCTTGAAAAAAACTACCATATTCAAGTATAGAAAGGAAGAATTATAAACTGTGATTTGGGAATTTATGAATCTAGAGAATAACTTGGGAAAAGGGATAAAGGCATTAGAGGAAATGTTTTCCAAGAAAAAAGTTACTACTATTTGATGAACCCGTTGCGGGGGATATATTATATAGGGCCAACTAGGGAATGTGCTGCATAGCCAAATAGTGGTGTCTTTAGGCTGACAAGCCCGTTATGTGGGAAAATTATACAATTCCACCTAGGGGAACATACTTCATAGTTAGGAAAATAAGCTCTTAGGTACTAGACATTCTATTTCTACAAGCTGAAGAAAGTTTATGGAGATTCAGATTTCTCAAAGACAAAAGATTTTGGTTTATTGAGAAAATTACCTGAACATGGAAATAGTATTTCTAGTCATGATTTCCAAAGAAACTGAGGAATAGACTTTCTATGAAAGTTTGATTCGAATATAGTCAATATCATGTCTATAGTTTTTAGGTCTTATGACTAGGACCAAAATATTATGGAAACTGTGGATAACATGTGGTCAAATGATCCAAGGTTATTTTATTATGCTTTGAAAAAGTGAAGGGAAAAACATAAACCAAAGTCTTGGATAATTTCAGGTCGAGAGGAAGTTTATTAGAAAAATATGCAACAAATGACCGCTTTAAAATACGAGTTCTTTCATACCGTCATTAAAGTTTTAAGGGGATAGAAGTGAATTCTCCCAATAATGAAGTTAAAATTGCTTGAAAACCCTATTATGGGGGTTATATTATGTAGGGCCAACTAGGCCATGTGTTGCATAGCCAGACAGTTGAATCTTTTGGCTAAAAGTCCCATTATATGGGTGACTTATGTAAGGCCACCAAAGGGCACATACTACATAGTTAGGAAAAAGATATCTCAAGTATCAGATATTCAATCACTTGAAATCAAATAAAGATTATGAAGATATGAAAGTATTGAAGATTAGGAGTATGAAATGCGAAAAGAGTAATATCCAAAGCACAAAAAAAATATTTGGATCAATATTGGACATGAGTTTGGAGTCTCTTACATAGATCTGACTCATATCTTTAATGGTATATCTTTTATTTCCTTGATGGTTTCTTTAAATAAAGGACTCAAAATAAGGTCTCCTGCATATATTTTAAGTTTTATGTAGGAGAATGGGAATTTTATTTTATCCCATGGCTATGACTACGTTCTATGACCTAGTATTCACTATATATCTCAATAGGATAAGAATCAAGCCACATGTAGGCACCGTGCAGTTTAAAGTCATGCTATATGAACACTATGTTATGCAGTTTAAAGTCATGCGGTACGGAAATTAGGTGTCTCGACATGAAGATCAATAAGAAAGTGTGGTTGAACCAGTGTATAGAGTGCAAGCATCACTACGTATCTTGTGGGAGAAAAATCAAACCGCATACATTTTTATCACATAAAATTTCATGTGTACGGTGAGAAATTATATTGAATCTCCTTACGTAGATCTGATTTAAACATAGGATAAAAGAGGCTCTTTTTCATGATGTTGTGGTTGGGTCTGAGATTGAAAGTTTTTACATCACTACGTATCTCATATTGGATGTGAATCAAGCTATACGTAGTTCTTAAGAGGGTTTCCCATGCATGTCAGATCCATATATAGGGAGTGGGGGATTTTTCCTAATTGTGGTTGGACTCAAGATAGGAGATATGGGTGTCAATATGTATCTTAATATAATTAGAATCAATCCATACATAGTTCTTTGTACTGCCATGCAGTTTAATGCCATGCAGTAAGCACAAAGATGAACTTGCATGAAAAAATGGAGATATTGCAGTTCGGCCAAGGTTAAAACCTAAGTGTCACTACGTATCTTGTTGGATGAATAATCAAGACCCACTTAGTTCTTAAAAAATTCCTTATGCAGGTTTGATTCATAAACACATGTAATGAAGGGGATTTTTTCTAGTTATGGGTAGACCCCAGATTGGAGATATGGGTTTCACTACATAACTCATTGGAATGATAATCAATCCAAATATAGTTCTAGAAAAGATCATTACACACAAAAATTGATGTTTATGTGAGAGACATTGGCTTTTAATATATTCCTAAATAATGGTTAATCTTAAGACACAAGTTGGTATGAAAATCAAACCATGTATTCTAGAAGAGTACTCTGTATAGGTTTAGTTCATATACATGAAAAGATGGGGAAAAAATTTCTTTATGGTTGTAGTTGGGACCAAGATTAGAGATCTGGGTGCCACTAAATATCTCATTGGAATGAGAATCAAGCCACACATAGTTATTGAAGATGGTATTCCATGTGCAGATCTGACTTATAAACTCAAGGAATGGGGGAATTTTTATTTTTTCATGGATGGGCCAAAAATAGGAGATCTAGGAGTCTCTACATATCCCATTGGAATGAGAGTCAAACCATATGTAGTTTTGGAAGAATCGGGCAATTTAACGTCTGGAAGTGAGGGCATAAGTCACCTGATGTGAAAGAAAAAATTATAGCTGGACCAGAGGATAGGACCCAAGTGTCACTACATATCTTTCTAGAGGAAGGAATCAAGCCACAATTAGTTCTTAAAAATGGGTCTCTATGCAGATCTAATTCAAACATAGGGAGAAATGGGGAACATGTGCTACTACAGATTAATAATGATAAGAGTAATGCTTGTGCATGGAAGCTACTCATTTTTTAAATAACCATAAGGAATGCTTATTTGTGGTATCTTGGGGGATTTCTTAATGTCAAATGAAGAAGACGTTAACTGTACAATTTAATGTTGTGTAGCGAGGACAAATGACGTCCTGAAATTTAACGTGTGATAAGGAAAAATAAGTTATTCATTTTAATTTCATGCAACATGGACACATATGGTTTCTATGCAGTTTAATGTCCTACAACTAGCATATAACTTTGTGTGATTACCCAAAGTACTTCTTCAAGAATCATACATTGGTTGGAGTTGTAATAAGTTCTCCATCCATTGAGATTAGGGAATAATCTCCATTATAGTGTACCTTATGTATGGAATAAGTTCCTTCCCACTTCGGCTCAAGATTTGGAGGCTTCTTTCCAGGTATCATTAGAGTCCTGAGGACTAATACCCATTCTCCATGAAGAAATGATTTTAGGCGAACATTATTTTTAAAATATTGTTCTATTTTTTTTTCTAATAGACTTACAAGTGATGCAAGGTACACAATCTATTTACATCTAATCATTCTAGCTCATAAAATCACTTCTAAGAACATTTATCTATAGACAAATGATCACAGATGGAAACTCTGAGAAAAGGAAATTCAATTTAAATAGGCAGAACTACTTCTATCCTATACAAAAAAGAATACAGGGCTGATCATGTTGTTGTATGAGTAGTAGTATGATAATCCCACAAAGCATGAAAGAGCTTATCAGGCTAGGAATTTTCATGTTTATCCACCATCTTTTAGAGTATATTTGATAGGGTCTTGTTGAAATCCTCTATCTATCCATTGGCCACTGTATGGTTGTGAGAAGAATGGTTGGATTTGATATTGTCCTATTGATATAGATTTTTTAACTCAGTAAAACAGAAATTGGTACCGTTGTCTATTAATATGGTATGAAGGACACAAAATTTGTTAATGATATTAGCATTGAGAAAGAAAACAATACTTTTAGCCCTGAATTCCTTAAGAGGTATTGCCTCAACCCATTTGGAGATGAAATTGGTAGCGGTAACAATATACATGAACTGGTTAACTATAGCTACATGATAGGGTCCTACTACATCCATTCCTTATGTATCAAATATCTAGGAGTATTCGGTAGTATATATCAACTCTAGGGGTTGATGAATGAAGTTGGAATGCATCTGGAAGGGATGACACTTCTTAGTGAAATCCTTCCAATCTTGCAGCATCAAAGGCCAAAAGTATCCAAGACTTTGGATTTTATCATAAAGATTGTTCCCAGGCCGGAGGGCACTATAGGCTCTTATATGTATATCTTTTATGAGAAATGTGGTTTTTTCCCATCAATGTATCTAAGAATAATTCCATCGAAGCCTCATCTATAAAGGATCTTCTGGTGATCTAGGCCATTATAAAGAGTGAAATTAACTACCCATTACTGGATCATTTATATTTAAATTCTATTAGGTGTAAGTACCCCATTTTAAAGATATTCTATGATGGGTGTCATCTATCCTGTGGTATGATCATATGGCTCAGAAATAGGACTGATTTCATTAATTTCTTTTATTATGATTTTTACAAAATGTGAAACCACTCAATGATGAACAATGATAAAGATTGTTTCATCCCAATTTGGATCTTACAAGGATTTGGATGCATTTAACAATGCATGATATTTGGAATTTTTCGACTGTAGGACGTAAGACAATGTTGGATCTGAGGGAAAATATGTCATTAACCCATGTACATAATCACACAGGAGAATTAGTTCGTATTTTTTAACAACTTAATCTTCATTGATTTATTTGATTACCAATTATGAATCACCTTTCATCTCTAGGTAATCCATTAGTACTTGGAGTTCTAATACTAGGCTTTCAAGGAGAGTTTGATATTCTATCTCATTGTCCGTACCAACATCCTAAAAAAGAAAGGAATATGGAAACATTGCCTTCTCTAGGGAGATAAGAAAAATTCCTAACCCAACGTTATTTTGTTTAGGGTATTCCATTATCTTCCCTGTTGGAATTCTAAAAGGTCCATCAAAGTACATTTCTTGTATTCTGGGACATTCATTAATAGAGAATATTTTTTCATCAGGAAATTCAGTATTCCATGATGTCTCTTCCGTAGATGGGTGATTATCAAGGAAGTCTGCTAATGCTTGGACTTTTACTGCTTTCTAAGGAACAAACTGTATATCAAGATATTGCAAAATAATGGCTCCTTGTGTTAAACATCCTATAAGAATACGAAAACTGAGGATAAATTTGAGTAGGTTATTTCGGGATACCAAGTGGACCTCATAATACTGCAAATAGTGTCTCAATTTCTGAATTATAGAGATAAATGCTAGGAAACCTTTCTCAATGTCTGAATATCAAGTCTCTATGTCTAGCATGGTTTTAATGAGATAGTATAGGCTATTTTTATTCCCAACACCTTTCTTTTGTGCAAGGAAGGCTCCTAGTGATCACTCTAAGGCTATCACATAAAGAATGAGAATATTTCCTTCAACGGGTGGCATCAATACTCGTGGTATCATTAGGTATTTCTTGAGGGTATAAAATGATTCTTGGTATTCATTTTTCCATTGATATGTGACCACCTTCTTCATCGATTTAGTGAAGGCAAAACACTTTCCTGGAAAATTGGTTATGAAGCACCTGATATAATCCAAGTTTCCTTGAAGTCCTGTCAACTCTTTCAAGTTTCTAGGAGGTGACATGCCAAAGATATCATCAATCTTTTTGGGATCAACATCGATGTTGCGATTGCGTAGAAAAAAACTGAGAAATTTTCCAAAGGTTACGTCAAAATCACATTTCAAGAGATTCAACTTCAAATTATGTTTCCGAATCTTATTGAATATAGTTTCTCGATCAAAAAAGTGATTAATATTTTTTTGGACTTAACCACTATATCATCCTCATTTAATTCAATGAATTTTACCAAGAAAGGTTCAAAAATGGGGTGCATTGCAAGTAAATATGTATCACCAGTATTCTTCAAGCCCAAGGGAATTACCCAATATTAAAATATGACATGAGGGGATCTAAAATCTATAGATTTCTAATCTTATGGGGTAATTTATATTTGGTTATACCCAAATTATCCATCCATGAAGTAGAGAGATTTATAGCCAGTTGTTGCATCAATCAAAAGTTTTGTGTTTGGAACTGGAAAGTCAGCTTTGGGATAATACTGGTTGAGATCTATGAAATCACTGAAAAATATGATTTTACAATTCTTCTTTTTCACTAGGATAATATTTTCGAGCCATTTGGGATATTTTACCACCCTAATAATGTTATCTTTGATAATATTGTCGACTTCAGCCTCAATTTTGGAGGCATGAGTTGGGTGTGTTCTTATTGCTTCCTTCTTAAATCCCTAATTCCCTTTTGGAAAACCCAAATGATGGGTGGTCACATTAGGATCAAGGGTAGGAATTTATATATAATTACAAGCAAACACATCTTGGGGTTTATTTATAAATAAAGTATACACCTATTACTCTTCTAAAGTCATGACCACACAAACTAAAGTGGGGTATGTATCTTCCTTTGTACCCAAATTCATTTATCTGAGCTCATCCACATTGGTGGAGACACCTTTCTCAAATGTTGGAGGGGAGCCCCTGACGTATTCCTCTTCTTCCACATCCTCATGTGTCACTTCTTCTATCTCTACTTCAAGGGTAGGTGATGAAGAAATACTTTAAAATATATGTGATGAGTTAATATTTGGACATCATAAAGAAGAGGAAACCATTTCTGACCCTACTGATGATGAAGTGTCTTCTTGGATCATTGAAGGGAAAATTATATGTTGGTAATTAACATCCTTGTATTTCACTATTAATGAAACTATTGGTGGAGGTGGAAACTCAGGGGGTGAATTGAGTTCCTACTTAAAATTTCTGTTAAATATTTTATGATAAAATCCCCAATTTGAAACAGCTAAGTTAATTAAGTCAGTAGAGATATAAATGTTCAATTGATCAAAAAATCTCTGTAAGGTTGATTAGTCCTCAGTTGAATCTATGTAGGAATAATTATCTAACTTTTGAAACAGGTTTATTTAATTAAACACCTATATCTGGCTTTACATTAATAAACTTTGATACACATCCTGTATTGGGCTTTACAACAGTTTTCACAAACTTTCTAAGTCTCACAACCTCTACCATAGTTCTTCATGGGAAAAACAAACAACCAGGACACACACAGCCTATTCCATAGTTATATGTGGGAAACAAGAGTGTAAGGAATGTTTGGTGTGAGGATTTTCAGTATCCTCCAGTTTAAGCACATGAGACAGTGTGTATGTGTGTGTAGCAGACAAACACACACTACTCAAAAATGAAAAATAAAGAACACAATAGAGATAATATTATGAGGATTGAGTTTAGAAGGATCTATGTGTTTGCAGTTCAACTCTGGACTCCTTGGTGAGAAGAAATTGTAGTTTGAGTCCTACTCTGGAAGTTGTCTCCAAAACAGAGTGTCACAACTTCAAGTTCTGTCTTCTAGGTACTAATATGTTTATCTTCTTGGTTTGAAAGAGATTTTATGAGGCACAACAAGGCAACATTGAATTGTTTCTCCAAAAATGATCTTTGTGAAGCTATTGGGTTCACAAAGTAAGTGTTGGTGTGTTATCCTCGTTATTTAGGTCTTTTTGTATAATGTATCTCACCGAACATAATTATTTTAGCTTGATCTTCTATTCTATTTTATATTATTTAGGTCTGACAGTAGGAATGATCAAACCATGTGCGATATTTTTCGTACCTCGTACGGTCTCTAGATATGTCCATAACCAAAATTAATTAATGTCATAAGCATTAAATTTACCAAATATGACCATTTAGAATAATATTAAGAAAAATTACAAAGTATAGATTAGATTGGTATAGGTATCAGTAGACTGGTAGGGGTAGCCTTCTAAACGATATCTTCTCAACAGTAGGCTTCACCGGTAGACTTATCAGTGGTATCCTTCACAACAGTAAACTTATCGGTGGTATCCTTGCAATGGTAGGCTTCATAAGTAGGATTATCAGTGGTAGACGTATGAATTCCAAAGATTATTCCATCAGTAACCTTTCATCAGTAGACTTCCAACAGTAAGATTAAAATGGTAAACTTCTAACAGTGACCTCTTAGCGGTGACTTTATTAAGTTCCAGTGGTAGGCTTCCATCAGTGACCTTGTACCAGTAACCTCTAGCGGTAACCTCGAGCGATAACCTTCTAATGGTAACCTCTAGTGGTAACCTTCCAGCGGTAACCTCTAGTGGTAACCTCTATCAGTAACCTCAACTGGTGACTTAAATAGAAGGATCTTAACAGAGACCTTCATACTAGTGACCTTTTACTTAAAAATGTTACACTATAAACTCAATCAAGAAAGTAGTGAGATTGAAAATACATAATTGCTACATGATAAAAACTATAAACACTAATGAAACATTATTATCATATAGATGAAACATGATTTGGGATTATCAAAATAGATGAGTTCAATAATCTCCCCCTTTTTGATAATCACAATTTTTTGCAGTGAAATTTTGAATAAGTAGTATTTTACCATAGTTAAGTACATTTTCTAATCTCTTCATTGGTATCAATATACATTGTATCAGGTCTAAAATAGCATAATATTTAACCAATCGTATTGTTGAAAATATATCTGAGCATAAATATATAAGGATATCATATATGCAGGAATGTCATATATGCAAGGGCTGCAATATAAAAAATTCTCCCCCTTTGTGATTATAAAAATAAATAAATAAGACAAAATGAGAAAGAAATAGATATTTGTATTAACAAAATAATATTAAATTATAAAAAAATGAATACAAGGATCCCTATCAAATAAGATAGTCTGCATTCAATCCATGTTAGAGATTTCCAAGTGAGCATTGTCGTTGGGAGCTTAGGAGGCAGGCTCAGAAGATGGAGGTACAGGCCGAGGTATAGCAGTAATAAAGGTAGTAGGAGATTATAAATAAGCATATTTAGACTAATAATTAGTAGATCTTTGAGGAATCATAGGAGTCAAGCATCTGATGTCCTATGAAGGAGGCATCAAAGGGGCAGCACTAGTAGATCCTGATGCAGTTGAGAAAGAAGGCAAGGTAGGAGGGACAATAATGGGAGTAAAATCCACATATATAAAGGGCATAATAATATTTCTGAAATCCATAATTATGATTCCTCCTCTTTCCATAGCTGAGATAAAATCATACTTATTCTCCATGAACTTTTCCAAAGTAGGAGTCAACTCTATAAGCCTGCTAACTTGATCCTTAAAATCCTAAGTGACAAGAGGTATCATCAAGTTCTCCAACAGCAGATTTAAGTGACTATCCATATGATTCTTAGTATAAACCCTTTTATTATAGAAATGGATCTACTCTTTGATGGATTTCTGATCTTGGGTAGCCTCTCTCAAGTAATCACCTACAAGCTTATGAATGTCTCTGGTAGTGGAAATAACCTGAGTCAAAGACTGAGGGTCTGAGGCAATTGCACCAGATAGATTCTCCATTTATTCTATAACAACTGATCTGGAGGCTTCTAGATCAATAAGAGGAGAGGAAGATGAGGCACCAGATGCACACATAGGTGCTATGTGAAAATCTATTGTCTTCTTAAAAGACTTGGTCAATCCACTGATCAACCTATTCACATCATCATACTGACCAGTCACATGTGCCTCCATTGACTTCTTAAAGTTCTAAAACACAGTGAACATCTCCTAAACAACACTCTTAACAAACTAAATTTCTTTTTCCACTTGAACGCTTGAAGCCATATATGAGTCTAAATTCACAATTGATTGTTTCACAGACTCGACAGATTCTTCCAAGGTTCTTACCTGATTCTGGCATTCCTTCACTTCATGTATCAGATTTGATTGAAATCTATACATTATATTTTCCAGAACAGATTCCACAAGCTCTTGATTCATAGTCACAGTTCAATCTATCCCAATAGATCTTTCATCAAAGTATCTTTCCAAATCTGATTTCAAAGACTCAAGATAATCCTTTTTTACATAATCTTGAGGAAGAATAACCACTGGACGCACTATTTTGGTCGCTGAAAAAGAATGAACTGGAGGTCTTCTATTAGGATTTTCATCTTCAAAGTATTCATAGTCTAAGACCATAATAAATAATCCAGGGTCCTCTGACCAACCTTCTATTTTAGGAATAAGAGAAATTGAACCTGTGGCAATAGGATCCTCCCTCTCACTTAGAGCTTCCTCCTAGATAACTGCACTCTCCTCTACCACTCTTCCTTGATCAATTGGACCAGAAAGAGAGTCTACTAATACTTCTTCTATGCAATCTTCAACCACTTCCATTGCAATTTTAGATTGAACAGAATCAACTTCCTCTTACTTTTCATTATCTACCATTAATTTATGTCCTATAAATGGACTAAGACTTAGGCATTCTTCTTTACTTCCATCGTAATCAGTAGTCTCATACTCCTCATGATCATAATCAACTTCATCCTCATCCTCTGAGGTCTCCCCAATGTTAATGTATCTTCGGAAATTCTCCTCAAATTCTTCTTCAGTGTTTTCTTCATCATCACTATCCCTTAGGATATTCTCTCTTCTGGGAAAACTCTTTGGTGGACTAGGCTCACCAAATGATGCAGCACCAACATGAGAACTTGATGGAAGATCAGGATCACTCCTATCATCTATAGGAGAATCCTCTCTTTATTACACAATAGCAACCTCCTCTTCTATATCTGAATACATTGGTTCCACCTCATCAATTTTTAAACCTGGATCTATTTTATCCTTTTTCCTAGTATTATTGGAAACATGGTTTAATTATTCATATATCTTAGTGGCATCATTCAACCATTTCCTTTTCCAAGGGTTCTATATTATCTTCAAAAAATTGAAAATAATTTTGGTAATACAGAATTTTTGCTCTATAACTATGGTTTCTTCCTTATTTCCAACAACACCTTTCACTTTCAACATATAAGATATGAAATTGGCATAAAATAAAGCATTTAACTTGGAACCATGCCTAGTCATATCCTCTAACTGAACCATCAAAAGTTTGTAAAGGTTTATCCTTTTTCTATGCTTCAAAAAATATAGAAAAAATATGTCCTAATATTTCAAAGTAGCAAAGTCCCCTCTTCTATGAATCAAGACATGTTGAACAAATTTAAACAGTAACTTGTTTTCCCCATACATCCCAGCAGCAATTACATTTCTAGGGATTCCACTCCCTGCCAGTTCGGCCAGAGCCTCTTCATAGCATAAAATCTCATTAGTGGGAGGCATCAATCCAGAATAATAGTTGAATATTCCTTCATGTGGTACTCTTAAACATTCATCCCATTAAATAGAAGAGAATATCACACTAACTCAATTTAACATAGAAATCATTCGGTTCTCATCCTCAGAATGTTCAAACTTTATAAACTCATATATCCCCTTTAGTAGCTTTGGGTAATATGGTTCATTGTTGTTTGTGAAGCATTCTACCCAATCTCGAGCTTTGAGTGCCTTCAACACTAACTATTTTCTCTACAACAACCACTCTGAACTTAATTCTTTCTCGACCATGATTTCCCTCTTTGAAAAATGAGGATTGATCATCTTTACCACAACGTTGTTTCCACCACTAGACCCAGATCGAGGTCTCTTAGGGTTTTTTGTGTCTCTTTCATCACCAACCATTGATCTCTTTACTCTTTCCATTGCAATTTAATGCGTTTTGAGGTTTTTTAGTAGTAGGTTAGGTTCAAGGATTTGGGAGAAAGAGGTTTGAGAGAGGATTGAAGTGTATTGAAATGTGACTTGTACTTTGTTTTTATCATTTAGGGATTGAAAAACAAATCGAGTAAAGGAAATGAATAAAATTAAAATGTTTCAGATTTCGGTAGAAAACACAAAGTCTAGGACCTATCAGTAAGGTCGACTAGCGTTAAGGTGCCAAAAGTAAGGTCTATTGGTGAGGTCCAACGATAAGGTATCCTAACGGTGAGGTCTAATGGTGAGGTGTCCTAACGGTAAGTTCCAATGATAAGGTGTCCTAACGGTGAGGTCCAATGGTGAGGTGTCCTAATGGTAAGGTCCAACAATGAGTTCCAATGGTGAGGTGTCCTAATAGTAAGGTCCAACGATGAGGTCCAATAGTGAGGTGTCCTAACGGTGAGGTCTGATGGTGAGGTTTCCTAACGGTGAGGTCCCAAGGTGAGGTGTCCTAATGGTAAGGTCCAATAATGAGGTGTCATTAACTAAAATTAATCATACCTAACTCATGTTTGATTTAATTTAACCTCTTAGAATTCAAAGGGTTTGTGAATATATCAGCCAATGGATTCTCAGTGCCAATGAATTCAACAGTGATATCACCTCTTTGATAATGATCTCTCAAAAAGTGATGTCTCATGTCAATGTGATTTGTCCTAGCATGAGATACTATATTTTTAGAGATGTTAGTAGCACATGTATTATCACAATTTATAGAGACGTGTTTGAATTGATATCCATAGTCTAGTAAAGCATGCTTAATCTACAGAATTTGAGCACAAAAACTACCAGTAGCTATATATTCAACTTCAGTAGTGGATAATGCAATAGAATTCTGTTTCTTACTACACCATGATACTAGTGAATTTCCCAAAATGTGACATGTTCCATAGGTTCTTTTTCTATCTAACTTTAAACCAGAAAATTCAATATCTGAATAACTTATCAAATCAAATGATTTTCCTCTTGGATAAAATAGTCATAATTTAGTAGTATACTTGTGATATTCAAAAATACTTTTAATAGTAGTTAAAGGAGATTCTTTGGGATTGGCTTAAAAAAGATCACACATAGACTGAACATAATATCATATTGGCTAGAAGTAAGGTAGGGAAAACTCCCAATCATATCTCTATAATTTTTTTGATCCACTGGTTTACCAGTTTCATCAGCATCCAACTTACAAGTGGTACTCATAGGTGTATCACTAACTTTATTACTATTCAAATAGAAATGTTTCAAAATATAATTAGTATATTTACTTTTATTCAAAACAATAACATTTTTATTTTGAAAAATTTTAAATCCTAGGAAAAAATTAAATTCCCCCATTAGACTCATTTAAAATTAATTTTGCATCATCTTGAAAGCAGTTCCTGCGGCAACAGTGGATGAAGGAGTTCCAGTGGGGGTGCCTCTGCCGGTGATGGAGAACACAACTACTGGTCAGGATGAAAAAGGAAAGGAGTTCCCGTTGGGAGGGACAGAGAAGGTGTGCGGAACAGGTGGTCGTTCGTTCAGTGAGGTGGTACAGGAGCAAACCTCGGTTCCAGTCGGAGTACCTGGCTCCCCATCAGTAAGACGTCGGTCAAGGAAGGATTACTCCCATCTCCCGCGGCCTATGCAAACTCGTTCAGCATCTAGGATGAAAGGCAAGGTCGCTGTGTCTTTTGCGAATAACAATGTGACTGAGAGGATTTCACCGGACCCTGTTCTAGAACTTCTCAGGAATCGGGTGCAAAGTTCTCAGTATTGGAGGACACCAGGTTGGGAAACGGCCTCGGCCACTGGAGAAGACGAGTCTGGCAGGGGAAGCGGAGAGGAGTACGCATTTGATGATTTTTACTAATAGTTTTGTGTGTTGATTGTTGTTTCTGGGTTTAAGTTTTGGTTGTATGCTTGGGCACTGGAACCCATTAAACCGGCTATTGAAAATCAAAAAAAAAGGATTTCCAACCAGTGCATAAAGAATTTTTAGAGGATTCAAAAATAATTTCATCTACATAAATTTGTACTATTAAAACATCTTTGGAAATCCTTTTAATAAAAAGAGTAGGATCAGATATGCCTTTAGTAAAACCTTTTGAAATAAGAAAAGAACTGAGTATATCATACCAAATTTTAGGATATAGTTTTAGACCATATAAAGCATTAGAAAGTTTAAAAACATGATTTGAAAAATGGGGATTTGTAAAGATAGGGATTTTTCAACAAACACATACTCAACTATATACCCATTTATAAATGCACTTGTAACATCCATTTTATAGAGTTTAAAATCCAGAAGAGCTGTATAAGAAACTAATATCCTAATGGATTCTAGTATATATACAGGTGAAAAGGTTTCCTCATATTCTATTACTTCTTCTTGACTATATCATTGTGTAACTAATATAGCCTTGTTTCTAACTATATTTCCTGAATCATTAACTTTGTTTCTAAACATCCATTTTGTTCCAATGTTCAAAGTTTCCTTAGGTCTTTCTACTAATTCCCAAACATTGTTTCTTTCAAACTGATTTAATTCTCCTTGCATAGCTATCACCCAAAATTCATCATTAATAACATTATTAATATTTTGGGGTTCAATCTGTGAAAGAAAATCTGGATGTTCAACATGGTTTCTCAAAGAAACTCTAGTTTGCATTCCTCTATTTTGATCACATACTACAACATATAAAGGATGATTCTTGAGAGTTCTGATGCCTCTAGAATGGGTTGGACTAGACTCCTAATAGTTTTCTATAGGTTTAGATTCAACATTCTCAAATTCTAGAAAATTTCCAAAACTATTTCTTTTCACTGGGGGTTCAATATTTTTATCATTAAGGTCTAGAATTGAAATATCTTCCTCAAGGTATTCAATAGAGGTTTTAGGTTCATGTGGATTAGTCTCATCAAATTTTACATGAACTGATTCTTTCACACATTTGGTTCTCTAATTGAATAAACTATAGGCTTTACTAGATATTGAGTAACCTAGGAAAATTCCTTCATCACTTTTTGAAGAATGCTTTTCAATATTATCCCTAGTGTTAAGGATAAATACTTTTCAACCAAAAACTCTAAAGTAATTGACCTTAGGATTCCTATTTTTACATATCCCATAAGGGGTTTTCTTAAGAACAGGTCTAATTAAAACTCTATTGATGATGTAACAAGCTGTATTAACAGATTTAACCTAAAAATAGACAGGCAGGTTACACTCATTAAGAATAGTCTGGAAAATCTCTTAAAGTTTCCTATTTCTTCTTTCTATAACTCCATTTTGTTGAGGTGTTATAAGAGCATAGAAATTGTGATTATAGCCATTATTTGAGAAAAAAATATTCAAACTTCTGATTTTCAAACTCACGACCATGATCACTTCTCAAGGTCTTAATTCTAAGTCAACTAATATTTTCTATAGACTTGGAAAATTTAATGAAGTAAGAACATGATTCACTTTTGTGAGCTAAAAAGTATACCCAAGTGTATCTAGAAAATTTATCTGAAAGAAAATAGACATAGTGATTACCATTTACACTTGAAACTCTAGATGGTCCAAACAAATCAATGTGAACCAACTGAAGCGGTTGAGAAGTTGAAACTTATTTTTTTTGTTTGAAAGAAATTTTTTGTTATTTTCCCTTTGGACAAGGATTATAAACTTTGTTAAGTGGGTATTCCAATTTAGGTAAGTCTATAACTAAACCTTTCCTAGTTAGTTTCCTAAGTGAGTGCACATTTTAGTGTCCAAAAATTTGTGCCATAACCAAGATTCCTTATGAAATTTATTTAAACAAGAAAACTTTTTTCTTAGATAAAGAGTTTAAATCAACAGCATGTAAAATTTTATTTCTATGAGCATTGAATATTAATTCATTTTTATAATTAAAAACATTGCATGCATCATTTTCGAACATAAAATTAAAACCATCATCACTCAAACTGAGAGATACTAAGTAGATATTACGTTAACCCATCAAAAAAAGTACTTTTGAGATTAATATAGTATTAAGGTTACCAATTTCGCCTAAGCCGGTGATCTTTACCTTAGAATTATCACCAAATATAACATGTCCACCATAAATTTTGATTAAACTCTTGAATCATGAATAATATCCTATCATATGTCTTGAAAATCCACTATCCAAGTACCATAGGGTTTTATATAAACTCTTTAGACAATTCTCCTACAAAACCGATTAAGCATAGGGTAACTTTGGTACCTAGATTTTCTTGGGTCTAGAGAGGTTATAAAGTAAAGCTTTGGGAACCCATATTTATCTTATAGGTTTCTTATAATCAACAGACATGTTTTGAGACATAAACACTTTGTTAGGTTGTTTAGAATTTTTTTTTCAAGAGATGATCCAAAACTTGAATTAGCAGTGAACTGTCCAAATTTTGGATCAATTTTTTTTAATAATCCTTCTCTATCTAGGTTGATATACTAGACAAGTTTTTTATTTTGGAGCAATTGTTTCTATAAAAATTAAGTCAAGGTATCCCTACTAGAAGTAATCTTCTCAAGATCTCCTTTTAATTGCTCATTTGATAATTTAAGTTTAGTATTTTTTGTTAACAGTTGAGAAAATTTTTCCTTCTCAATTTCCAAATCAGACTTATAATTGGAATTTAAAGAATGTTGTATTTTCAATTATTTATATTTATCCTTGATCTCATTAAATGTATCCTCAAGCATAACATAGTATTCAAATAGTTTATCCTTAGTCATATTTTCATCATTATTTGATTTACTTTAATTCTTAGAATAGTAAGCATTATGTATAGGAGAATTAAGTATTTCCTTAGATGTTTTTGTCATAAAAAATAGGTTTTCATGATTGTTATGTTTAGTATCAAAAGTGTAGGATCCACTTGAGCTGTCTTTTGAAGAACTCCAAGTAGCTTTCATATCATTTTTATATCCTTTTCTCTAGTCTTCATATTTCTTCTTTAATTTAATCTTGGGGCAATTAACCTTCACATGACCTTTTCGTTTACATGCATATCATATTATCTCATTTGTGTTGTCATTCCATTTTCTGTCATTTTTCTAATATCCTTTATAATCACACATTCCTCTATATTTTTACTTTCTAAAGAACATATTCTTTCGGTAGAACTTTTTGAATCTTCTAGAAAGATGATCCATGTCCTCATCACTGTCTGAATCTGAATCTTCACTGGTGGAACTGTCTACAGGAACCTGAACCTTTTCCTTGTCTTTTCTCTTTGAGATAGCAGTCTTGAATGCTATATATTTTTTTCTTGGTTCTTCATATTCTTCTTGGTTCACCTAAATCTCTTATTCGTACATCATGAGTTTTCCAATTATTTTCTTCAATGGTAGCTTGATTATATCACAAGATTCTCAGATAGAAACAGAAGTTCCTCTCCATCTGTCATGTAGAAATCAAAGCAATATCATAATTTGGCCCTTGTTGTCCACTGGTTTCCCAAACAGACTCATGGTATTTACTATTTCATTGAACTTTAGATACATTTCAGTGATAGGTTCATCAGGGTTCATTTTAAAATTATCATATTTAATTGTATAAGTATTTAATCTCATTTCTTTAACATTGGTTGTTCCCCCATGGGACACAGCCAAAGTATCCCAAATTTCATAGGCAGTTTTACAGGTTGACATTCTATTGAATTATTCATCAATTAAAGCATAGTAAAATGCATTCATTTCTTTACAGTTATTATTATACGTAGCTTTAGTCAACTGAGACCATGTGTCCCTAGTAGTAGAAGGTAATGCATGTTATTCTTCAATTGGGTCCCTGATTTCAGGACCTATTCTCTCTAGATACATTTTCATTTTCAATTTCCACTGAAAATAGTTATTACCATAAAAGAAGGGTAGCCTTTTAGTAGCTTCACCCTTGACTTAGTTATCCATATCTAATTAGAATTTAAAGAACTAAAAATTTATATAAGACATAAATTTTAAGATCTTTAAGATATAACTAAAATCACAGTTGAAAATAATTTGAAAACCTTGAAAAAAATTGTTTTGATGGTATCAATAAACCAAACTTTGATACCAAATATAGGTGGAGGTGGAAACTCAATAGTTGGTGAATTGAGTTCATACTTAAATTTTTTTTAAACATTATGTTAAAATCCCCAATTTGAAACAACCCAGTTAATTAAGGTAGTAGATATATAAATGGTTAATCTCTCAAAAAGTCTCTCAAAGGGTTATTATTCCTTAGTTGAATCCATTTAGGAACACTTATCCAAATTTTGAAATAGATTTACTGAATTAAACACCAATACACACAAACCAAAACTAACTATCAGAGTTAATGTAAAACAATTTTTTATTTTTAAAATTATAAGAATTATAAAATAAAAAAATAGAGTATTACACAGTTGAATTAAACAAGAGGTTCAGTCTCAAGCCGAGACTTAATCCTCCCCACTTGGTGATCACCTTCAACCAAGTATTTTATATTAATAAAATTTTATACACAGCTTGTATCGGGTGTTACAATAGTTTTCACAAACTGTCCGGGTCTCAAAACCTCTACCACAGTTCTTCATGGAAAAAACAAAAAACCAGGACACCCATGAAATCTTCCATAGTTACACATGGGAAACAAGAGTGTAAGTAATTTTTGGTGTGAGTATTTTTAGTATCCTCCCATTTTAGCATAGGATGCGGTGTGTGTGTAACAGGAAAACACACACTGCTCAAAAATGTAAAATAAAGAACACAATTGAGATAATATTATGAGGATTGAGATAAGAAGTCTCTATGTGTTTGAAGTTCATCTTTGGACTCCTTGGTGTGAAGAAATTACAGCTTGAGTCCTTCTCTAGAAGTTGTCTCCAAAATAGAGTGTCGCAACTTCATGTTCTGGATTCTAGGTACTGAGATGTTCAACTTCTTGGTTTGAAAGAAAATTGATGAAGCACATCAAGGCAGCATTGAATTTATTCTCGAAAAATTATCTTCGTGAATCTATTAGGTTCACATAGTAAGTGCTAGTATGTTCTCCTCATTCTTTAGGTCTTTTTGTATAATGTCTCTCACCCAACATAATTCTTTTAGCTCGATCTTCTATTCTATTTTATATTCTTGAGTTCCGATAGTAGGAATGATCAAACCATGTGCGGTCTTCCTTGTACCTCATACGGTCTCCAGATATGTCTACAATCAACATTAATTAATATCATAAGCATTAAATTTACCAAGTATTACCTTTAGAATAATCTTAATAATATTGAAAATGTATAGAGTATAAGGGTATATGTATCAGTAGACTGGTAGCAGTAGCCTTCTCAATGGTAGCTTCTCAATGGTAGGCTTCATTGGTAGACTTATCAGCAGTAGCCTTCACAACAGTAAGCTTATTAGTGATAGCCTTACAGCTTTATGCTTAATCGGTAGGCTTATCAGCAGTAGACATATGAATTCCAAAGATTCTTCCAACATTAACCTTTCATCACTAGACTTCCAGCAGTAAGATTAAAATGGTAACATTCTAATTGTAAACTCTTAACAATGACTGTATTAAGCTTCCAACAGTAGGCTTCCCATCAGTGACCATGTACCGGTAACCTCTAGCAGTAACCTCTAGTGGTAACCTTCTAACAGTAACCTCTAGCAGTAACCTTCCAATGATAACCTCTAGCAGTAACCTCTATCAGTAACCTCAACCTGTGACTTAAACAGAAGTCTCTTAACCTAGACCTTCATACTGATGACCTTTTACTTAGAAAATGTTACACTATAAACTCAATCAATAAAGCAGTGAGATTGAAAATAGATAAGTTTTACATGATAAAAACTATAAACACTAATTAAACATGATTAATATATAGATAAAACATGATTTGGGATTATCAAAACAGGTGATTCCAATAGAAACAACTTCTTTTAGCCAGATGATGAAGCAAAGACTTTTTGAAGTTTAGTAGTTGGAATGAAGATATAACCATTTAGTCCTCCGTAATTTCTTAGTAAATCAATAATTTATCCTATTATGTTAGGATCAATTGCCACAACTGATATTATGGAATCTATTGAATGAGTGCTTGGATTTGGTTCTAACATTTAAATTTTATTGATAGGAAACATGTAATTTGCACTGAGATTCTTGAATGGGTTATATGGGATCTTTTCTAGACCATTTAGAGTATTGATTCTTGTTATATCTTTTTTCACAGACCATTTTCCCTTTTTTTTATCGAACTCTGCCTCAATATACTGAGATTCACATGTTTTGAATGGGTCCTTATTACCATGCAATGTCCCAATTTGACCATTGAAGTAATAATTGAGACATTTTTGGTATGATGAAAAAATGGCCACATGTTGATGTAGACAAGGCCTTCCAAGAAAAATGTTGAAAGTTGTGTCCTTCCAGAAAACCATGAAATATGAATTAGATACAATATCCCCAAGATGATTTCTAAGTGTAATCTCACCTAGTGGTTCTTGTCTATTCTTGTCATAACCTTGCAACATCAGATTGGAGGGAGATAAGTTAGATTCAGTGAGACCCAAATGATAAAGTGTATGTATGGGAATGAGGTTGACTCTTGAGCCATTATCAATGATAGAAATTCACATGTTTGTATTGTAAACCTTTACAGATAAATACAAGGGCCAGATATGTCCATGTACAACATCATTCCCATCTTGGTTTGTGAAAGATATAATTGCATGACATTCTGCAGTATCATTCTAAATTTTAAGTACATTGGTAGTAGAAACCTAAATTTAAAACTCTTGAGGACTTGAAAAAACCTCAATAAGTGCTTATCAGAGATCTATTGATAGATTCAGAGAATCAAAGATTGATTACTTGGATGATACTTCGGCCAGATTCTTCAAAACGTCATACTTCTGGTCTAAAGGTTAGCATTTTCCAGCATGGAGATGTAGTTTTTCAGGTTCCTTGGAAGTTGATGCTCCTTATGTAGATGGACCATGTTTCAGGGCAGAAGCCTGAAATAATTATTCTATTAGTGGATAAGGCTGACTATGTCTACCCACCTGTCGAGAAAGTGATGGTATAGCCTTTAATCAGTCTTCCAAGATGATCATGTTGAGGCCGACCTTGTCATATGTGAGAGAATTTCCTTATTCTTTCTCAGACCGTTGAAGGGATCTCCCATGAGTTTCTGCTGCATAAACATTTCGAGTAGGGGTTTAATTAAAATTGTGTCTTCTAGAATACACACATATTTCCCTATATCCTTGACCTTGATGAGTTCTTCCCCTAGTTCTCAAATAAAGTACAGGTAATTCTGGTTCATAATCAGAATCATTATTTTCTTAGGGGTCCATTAAGTGGATAATATTAACGGAACTAAAGATCAAATCCTCATCCGATGAATATTCTGCCCGAAAGGTTGATTCTTTTTGTTCTATTTGGTGGGGTGGTTCTGATGCTTTTCAGATAGATGACATGAAATCTACCAAATTCAAAGAATAATTTTGCCTTTAACATGATCCCATCTTATTATTACTATTATTCATCCTTCTAACCATATCGCTTCTTTGAGGATTGTCATTTGTAGGAATGATATTTTGATGAATTTGGCTTGGTTGTAGCATAAGTGAAAGGAGGCCTAGTCAGTTGTTTTAACTATGTTCATATAATGGAAAGATTTTGACTGATCATTTTTCTGAACATACAATCATCAAACTTCTTTTCAATCTTTCATTTGACTTTCTATCATTTTCCTTCTTCCTATGGATCAGAAATAGTAACACATGCCACCTAGGATGATGAAATTTTTAGTTTCACTGGTCAAGAGTCCACCATATTTTGTATTATATATTTGAAAATAAAACACTCTTATATGGGGTGTCCTAACATTTTATGAAAGGGACAGTAGTTTTGGAGGTCCTCATCTCCTTCTTTGTTTAGTTTCTTGGGCCTTGGCAACTGGTTGTTTCCCAAGGCCGAAATGAAGTGACTGGGAACCTATTCATTCCAAAAAGAATAAACTTTGTTCTTTAATTCCTCAAATTGTCTTCATCTCTGATCTTTTTTATCATCTTGATGAGGCAGTCATTGTAACTGACGCTCGGGAGGAGGATCCCTAGGGTATGATGAGGGATTTGATCTAGAAGCATGTATAGGTGATTTCTTGAGTGTAACATTAGTAGCCACTATATTTTTTATTCTACTTCCCAGAGTTGATGGTATTACACGATATATAGATTTGGTTTCCGTGATGGGATTATCCACTTGTTGGGATATCTAAGAAAGGTTTATAAACCCACCTGTTTATTTCACAGGTATTATTAGTGCGTACAACTCATCACAGAGATTTTCCACATATAGTGGAATCATCTATTCTTGATGGATTGGTAGGTTTATGGAATATTTTAATCCTTTCTATCAAGAAATTAAATCTGAAAATCTTTCATTATCTCTTTTTTTTAGTTTGTAAGATCCAAAACTATTGTCTTGTATAGCGTTGAGTTGAATTCAAAAAGAAATGTTTGATGGAGGTCTTCCCATTTATTAATCGATAGAGACTGCAAACTTGTTTACCATACAAAGGCCTACCCCTATATTAATTACACAAAACATATGATCATTACCACCTCTTGTTGTTGAGGGGTCCCCATCATGGGATCACAAAAACAAATGAAATGTGTCGAGTGCTACTTCAGATCTCCTGAATTGTTAGAAATTGGAAATGTGGTATTCACAATGTTTGGTGGGGAGGAATTGGATCTACCTATTTGGGGTAAGCCTACATTTATGATAGTACTAATGAAAACCTTCCTTCCATAGATTCCAATCTATTTTTTAATTAATCAATTGTATTCATAATCATTTGGGAGACATCAGGTTGAGCCAGGACCTCAACAGGTGCTGCAGTTGGATCCTGAATAGGTGCAATGATTGGTAAGACCACTGGCGGTGGTACTACTGGTATTTGTCATAGATTACCCCTAGGGAATGACCTATAAGGATTCACTTGACCATGTTAAATCTATGCACCCAATGGAGGGAATTAATTATCCACATCAGTAGTTACGACAAACCCTCTTTACTGGGGAGCTCCTATTGGAAGTGAAATATGAGGATCTTCTTATGGAGCATGTCTGGAAGGAATGCTTCTTTGAAGTAACTCTATATTGAGTCTTCTCAAATCCTTCATCTCCAAATATTCCTGGGAAAATATTTCTTCAAGTAAAAGAGATTAACCTTATCTAGTGGAAAATTGTGAATGATCTGACATTTACCTTTCCCCTTGTTAGGTGCTTTGAAAAAAGGTGGAACTGGATTATTCGAGGGGTGCGTTGATTCTGGGAAAGACACTGATTTTTGGTATGCACACGTCCTTCATTTTCTTCAGTGTGGATTATATCAAGAACATGAACTTCCTATTCTGATTCCCCTAAACTAGACTCATTTTCTGGAGGATCTTCTCTGATGGTATTAATGACATTCACTAATGAAAAATTCATTGGCGGCATTATATCTGTATCTTTTTGAGATCTTATTCTATTTTATCCTCCATGAGACTTTGTTCTCCTATTTTTTGGTTCCCTAGGAATTGTTTGACGGACAATAATATGAATAGAGTCCTCAGATATTTCAGTTTTTCAATCACTTTGTGGATTCTTCCCTAATCAGGAGAAAAATGAATTCTGTTATAGAGGGGATTGTGGATATGAGAAATCCCCCATCCCTACAGGATAGGGTTGTTCCTATTCTTCTTAATCAACCTTTTGGGCTCTGTTTTTTGACTCCAAGGGTTGGGTAAAAAAATCTCCCAACCATGCAGTCTTAGGTGGTTCTTGAACTGCTATGGCTGATATCAGTGAAATTGTTTTTATGATTTTATGAATTCTGGTATAAACATTGGCTGGATGCATTATCTGACACCCACTTAAATTACCTGTTTTGGAAAAACATTGTTCTATTTTAGATATTTGTGTGATATAATGGATGACATCCTCTAAGAATAAATCATGATCAATGTTTTCAGACACTTTATGCAGAATCATCTCAATAGCTTGCTCTATTTGGGCCTAACTTTGGTAAAAACTGATCGAGGCCTGTTGTTACTGAGCATATCTTCGTTCATGGCCAAAAAAAAATTTCATAGCCATCCTGGGGTAATAACATTGCATGAGACCACTTTCAATGGGATTTACTGATTTTGGAGTGCAGTAAAATGCAATTCTCCATGTGCACCCCATCCTCTAATATGAACTCTATATGGGGTTTTTGTGATCAATTTTAGCAACCTCTTTAATGCATTGAAGTGTGTGCGTTAAAGGAAATCATATTCCTTGTTGATATTTGTATGTCAAGAAACATGGAGATATGCCTAGTAAATTTGGTGATGTAACCCTTCTATTACCTTGACATGACTTTGATATTTATCATATAGTAATACTTTGGCTTTCTGATACCAAAGAGTCTTCCATATGTTGAGGAAGATATCATGAATACAATCTTCCACCAACATATTTGGAATGTTATATTAAGAGGTTTCCAAATTCCAGAACATAACTGGTATTTCACCCTTAGCTAGTTATTTTCTCATATTCAATATATCCTATTTATTTTTTTCAAGAGGTTTCTCAACTTGGTCTAACTAGAGTGGACACTTACTGATTTCTTTATCACAATCAATGGGATCATCTTCCCTTTCACCATTACTAAAATGTACTTGGTGACTTCAGCTTCCAGAACGAGAATATATATCCATTACATATTTGCAGTCAGTGTATATACCATCTCTTATCCCCACATTCCTATCATTGGATACTGACAATACTCGTGTATGGTGGAAGAGAGTTGAATCTTCCCCATGTTTGTCATTGGGGCTTACAAAATGACTTCTCTAGGTGCTACCAAATGAGACTATTAGAAGGATTGATGGATATTATCATGTGTATGTGTCTTCTGTCTAATTTACACAACATTTACTTGGTGGGATTCCTTGAATTCATACAGATGAGTCTATTGGATGATAGAATTAAGGCAAAAATTTTAATGTGTCTGTTCATTATTTTCCACCAAGATGGGTTCATAGACCTCTCAAGAGGGAGAAAAGGTGGGAACCTGCTCCTTGTTGGCCAGCTATTTTCCCCAACATTTCATCTTGAATGCTCTATTCTGAGGGTCCTAAGCTGGATAGCCAAATATAACAACCTCATCATGTTGAGGGTTTGCTGCTGCTCAGTGTTGGCGACAGTGATTGTTGTCAAGATCCCTTTGGAAGGGCCCCTGTGTCTTTAGGATGAGGTCATGGGTGGCATCTTGGTTGACCTCCCTAGAATAGGGGAGGGATTGGTGATTGCATTATAGGGATAAAATCCCAAAACTATTGAAGATGGTGGTTGGAACTGTCTACTTCTGGATCACCGGCCATTGTTGACCAGACAACTGGGTGTTATTCTTGATTTGGATGGCCTATCAAGAAGCCTCCAAGGTCAGGATAGGCCCGTGTTGATGGTACTCTTAGACCAATGAATTAGAGACCCGGTGTTGAAGATTCTAAGTTGATGATGATATCCTTCGAGCAGATGAGGATTCATCTTGAGCAATAGTTGGGGCATTGATGGGTGAAAACATGATGGAATCCGTTTTTAAGGAGGGGAGTTCTTGTAAATAAAGTGACAGTATATACGAAAAATAAAAACAATGACCTCCAATAAAGAAAAATATTATAAATGAACACTTTTATGATTTATTACTTTATATGGCCCTCTTTTATCAATTTATAGGTGCCTAATAGATGTGTAACACTATCATCTTAGTTAAGGATTCACATCTAGTTCACCATTTTTTGTTTCCCCCGGAACATGTGTTCTGGTTTGGAATCACTACTTTCGGACAATTTCCATCAAATTTATTTATAGAACTGGAAACATCCAATGGTTCTATATCCAAAGGTACCTAATTTTAAAAGGCATGAATTTTTTAGGTTTGTTGACCTACGATAATTAATAAATCACATTGGTCAATAGTATGGGAGGTCGGGCTCATCACACACTTCTGGGGGAAATTATTTCCTACTATAGGACTCTCATATAGATTTAAGATATGTTCAAGAATCCTTATTAATTTAACATGTTTAATATAGGTTTCCCTTGAAATTTTCAATCAATTATTTAGCATGTGTGGAATTTAGTATAATCTATATGTATTCTAGGTTCTTCATTAATGGAGATATATGTATGTATTCAAGGTTCTCTATCAACGGTATCATATCATACACTACTTAGATATTATTTATCCATTGTTATGATGATGTGAGTTTTTAATCCACTCAGTGGGGAACTCTAGAATTTATGTTCATCCAGGTAGAATGAAGTTTTTTTGATGTTGGGATCATACCCATAGATGGGCTACATACATATCCTCATGAAAGGAATCAGAACCCTCATAGTTTGGTGCCGCTTAATGGGACACATCATACCTTTTAAGTTCATGTGATAATGACCTAATCATAATGTTTAATGTCATGAGGTAAGAAAATATAGGTGGAAGGTGCCTAGTTAAAGCATGGTGTGGGAATTATGTCGAAATAGCCCAAGGAACATAGAAAGGATATGAGTTTCAATGTTAAATTAGACTCTCCTGGGAATGTGGCCTAGGGAGAGCAAGGTTGATATGGAGTGTTGGGTTTGATCCTCAGGGA
This sequence comes from Viscum album, assembly GCA_963277665.1. NCBI lineage: Eukaryota > Viridiplantae > Streptophyta > Magnoliopsida > Santalales > Viscaceae > Viscum > Viscum album. The sequence continues at coordinate 1,356,853,646 of OY728162.1, read as the reverse complement.
GGATTCCTACATATCCCAATTTTATGGGAATCAAATACCAAGTAGTTTGGTTAGTCTCACAAGGATGTCCCTTTGAGATGATTAAGATGGGGCTTACTCCTAAAATGGATTCCCTTGTAACAGGGACCATGAGAGGTGTCCTAACTCATAGAGATTTAGGTGGGATTAATTCAGGGCCTACTCATAATGATTATTACTAGATTAAGGTAATTAGGGTTGGATTTCTGAAAAGTATGTCCAGTGAGCTCAGGCCCTAAGTGAAGGCTTCCTACGCATCCTTGTTATGTTAGGAATTAGGGTTCTCATAGTTCAAGATGTGAGGTAGATTTTGTGGATGTTTTGATCATCACAAATCTCTTATTCCACATGATTCAATATCAGTTTGAGAAACAAGAGGATGTGAAAGATTAAAAAAACCACAAACCTTCTCCTCCACTATTGGAAGAGGTCAGGCCTACGAAAAATGAAGCTAGGGTGATGGTGGATGAGGGCACAGAGTAGTGAACCCTTCAATGTGAAATGAAGGTGAAGGTCATTGGGTCTTGTCTAAAAGGTATGGGATTACTCAATAAGGGATTTCCTAAAATGGGTCCCATAGTGGTTGGAGGATATCATTCTTTATGGAAGGTAAAATCAATTGTGAACCTCACTCTTCCTACTAGGGATCGGAGGCTCTAGATCTTAGAGATTATAAGGTGAGGAAAGATTCCTATCCCCAGAATCCAAGACTACGAACTCCTTAAAGCTATCTTTGGGGTAAGGGTCTATGTAACCATAGATATCCAAATCCACAGACACCTTGAAGATCCTTACCCTCTAGTTTTACAAGTTTGGAAAACCTCGGACCACAGATATCTAAATCCAAATAGGAGACATGCTGATGTGACTTTCCTAAAGGTCTGATATATCAGGAGGTCTTGGTGGAGGTTTTAGGTTGGTCCCATTTAGATAAGGGATCCAAGGAAGGATAAACTTTTCCATGAGTGGATTAAAAGAGGGCTTAAATAATGTCTCACGTAGGTGGTCTGCAAAAGTATGCCATGTAGTTGTACCGCAAAGGTCCTAAGAGGAACAGAAAAATTCTTAACACAGGAGGGATAAGACTATAAAATCTCGAAATGGCATGAGAAATAAACCAAAAGGATAACAACACTTGGGTGAGGTTTTAATTTAATCACCCTGGGTGTCCCTTTATGTCCTTTGAAGCATCCCGTGCGGGCCTTTGCTTAAGGAAAGGACCTTACATAGATAACTTATTATTATGAAGGAGGGCCCTTAATGAGATGTTTTGTATTTAAAACTCTGAAAGGACCTTGATCTTGATGATCCCATATAATTCTATCTTCTATCATGTTTTAGAGAGATACTAGAGAAAATTTGGGGGACCTGGGTAAAGGATCTATGCAATGGGAGCTTTGATAGTTCTTCCAACTTTTTCAGTTGTTGAAATGGGGAGCCCAAGGGTCCTATTTATGGGCAGGGGATGGTCAAAAGAAAGTTGTTCATATAGGTCATGGTTGTAGACCCTCCGTATAGATACCCCACATAGGGGTGTTAAGCATATACTAATTCATAGGTACCCCAATATAGGTATGATTCCTAGGCCCTCAGCGTAGGAACTACACCTTTAGGATGTACTAGCAGGAGCTGTGCTGGCCTTCTTATGCTTAGGTATGCTACATAGGTCCCTTAAACAAAATTTATTTACTTCGTTTAAATTTTCTAGTCACTTTAACATATCCAAAGTTCTATTACATAATAGTTTTCCCTTCCTTTATTAAAAAATGAGTGTCAACGGTAGGATCCCTGTTAATCCTCATCATTTTCGTAATTACATGGTCCCTCACACTCATTGCACTAGCCACCTTATCTAGCTTCCATGGGAGTTAGTGTATCGATAAATCATCGTCCTTGAGTATTTATAACCCTATTCTTTTACCCATGTGGACATCTTTATCATATACCATATGCACCAAACTCTTATGGTTTATATATATATATATATCATATCATTCACCATAGACTTAGTGTATCCAAATTTTCAAAGAAATAATTACAAATACCATCTCATGGTTATGAGTTGGTTTTTTGTTCATGGATTTACAATTACCTAATGCATAGAAAACCACCCTATCATTATGTATAATAAAACAAACAATTCCTTTCTTTGATGTATAAATATATATATATAATCCTTTATTAACATATGGTAATGTTAATACTGGTGCATTAATAATTCTCCTTTTCATATCTTCAACAATTTCCTCCAAATCCCTTGAACATGTTAATCTAACCCCTTAATGTGTTAACTTAGTTAACGGTTTGGCCAAATGGGTGAAATATTGAACAAAAACACCATTATTAACCTTTCAAAACAAAAAAACATTGGATCCCAATTATATTTGTTAGTATAGTCCATTCTTGGAATACATTTTTTTATAAAAGATCAAAATATATTCCATCCGTAGAGATAATATGACCAAGAGAAAAAAATCATTGTGCAGAAATTCACACTTACTATAATTCCCATATTTTTTTTCTGAGGGTCTCTAGAATTATTTTCTGATGATTCTCATGCTCTTTATAGCTCATATATAAATATATCATCAATGAGTACCACCATAAAGTTGTCAAGATAACTCTTAAATAATATATTCATCTATTCTATAAATATAAAAGATGTATTAGTCGGTCAAAAGGGAATTACCATAAATTCATAATTTCTATAACCAATTCAAAAAGAATCCATTTGTATATCATTTTTCATAACACTTAAAAATATTATAATCAAAGAGAATATCAATCATTAAAAAAAGTATTGGCACATTAATGTTGATCAAATAATTCATCAATGTGTGGTAAAGGATACTTATTCTTTATTCTAATGACATTTATATTGTTGTATTCAATGCAAGATTTAATCGGCTTATACATATTTTTCATGAATAAAATAGGGGTGCACCATGGTGAAACACTAAGGTGTATAAATCATTGGTCGCAAAACTCATGTATTTGTTTCTTCAGATCCACCAACTACGCTCGTTCCATTCTATAGGGTTATTTAAATATTTTTCTGGCATACAGAATTAGTTCAATGGAGAATTAAAATCCATTAATTGGTGGATGGCTAGGTAATTATTCTAAAAAAGCATCAATGATTTTTTTTAGCATAAGAATATCCTTCAATAATTAGATATATTTCTTATATATAGATTGTACTTGATATTCCTCTATTCTAAGAATATCATTATGGAGAGCTACTATGGGGTGATCTAGACATAATTTAGATATTGAAGTCTCCCCAGTAAATAGAGGATATTCCACCCCACCTTCACAAATCTTAATCTATTTATCTTAGAAATAAAAAATTTCCACTATAGTTTAGAAAAAATAAGTACAAAGGTTGAAATCTAAGTCAAACATAAGTATAACAACCCTGTTTGAAAATAGAAAAAATATATCCGTTATAATTAGAACTAATTAGAATATCAGTATTGTAAAACTATTTTCATTGGGTTTTTAAATTTATAACTCCAATACTAGGGCACTATCAAAATATTTATTATTTTCAGAAAACCTATTAGATATATAAGAGTTTAAAGATCCAGAATCAAAAAAAAATCTTAGAAAACCTTGAGGATATTATTGTTACACCCATAGATTTTGAGAATTATTTTTTCTCAAATAAATTTAATCTTTTTGATATTTTTTATTACACACAACACTTAGTTTATATTTTATAACACGTAACACCGAGTGTAGCTTGTGTTACACACAATAATGAGTTTATATGAAATGTGACATACTATTAAAATATTATTATTTAATATGATAGTTATCACCTAGATGTTAGAATGCAGGGAATGAATAAGAATAACTAAATTATAAAAATATATTGTTTACATATTTATATAAATTTATTTCTTTGTTTATCGATTAATTATAAATTAAAATAAAAAAATATTTCAAAATAAATTAAATCTTTATCTAAAAAACTATTTTTATGGACACAAATGTGTTCTACCTCAATAAATTAAATAAATCAATTTTGGTAAATGATTTGAATATAATATATATATTATATATTTAATAAAATTTTAATATTAATCTTATATGTTTTCTACTCAAGAGATAAGAATAAATCCAATTATATACTTAAAAATAATATTTTTCTAAAAACCTGTTTTGTCACATTTTGTGCATTTATTTTATTTTATTTTAAATTTTTTAAAATATATTTGAAAAAATGAAAATAATTGTTGAAATCAAAATGTAAAAATTATCTTGGGGAGATTTTTTTATAATTTTCTAATTAGATAAATTTTTAGATGAATAGAGAAAAATACTTGTTTTTATTAAAAATGTAAACTCATTATAAATAATTTAAAAACATCAACATTATTTTAATATGGTTTTAAAGGAAAAACTAGTACAATTAAATATATATGTTGGGAAAAAATCCCTCAAGGTACCATTGAAGAATTTTTGAGGTGATTGTGTTTGTTGACAAAGTGGGACTCCATGTTGTGTTTGTTCACAAAGCAGACCAAGATATCTAATTTGTTGACAAAGGGGGTTTACATAGAGATTTTTCAAGTTAAATATATGTTTTTGGCTATCCATGTTTGACAAAATAACCCCAAAAAAGGAGAGATTTGTTTTTGGAAAAGGGAGGTGCGTGCAAAATTAGAGCGGTGTGTGAAAACGAAAGTGGTGTGTGAAATATTGGCATAGTGTGCGAAATAGAGGAATTTATTTTTTCATGAAAGATGTTTTTAGATATTAGAAGCTCAAAAATTGTCAAATCAATAAGGAGCACAAAAAATTGTAGCATTGACTGAAATATGGTGTTGTGCGGAAGATATGTTTTTTGCGCTCAAAGAGGATTACGCGCGGGGGGGTTTTTCGTAGAGGGGTTGATTTTGCCTATAAATATGAATTGACCCCCACATTTGAAGTAGCTAAATACTTTGGGAATATTCTAGCATTGGTGTGCATAAAAAATATGCGAAGAGAGTTGCGCGTAAAATTTAGATTTGCACGTAAAAGTTGGTGTTGCTCGTAAAAATTGTTGATGCGCATAAAAGTTTACATAGCGCGTAAAATGAAGGTTTAATAAAATTATTGAGGTTTTGAAAAAGGTGGAGTTGGGATTTCATGAAAAAAGATATATTTTGTGTGCAAGTCAAAGGAATTACGTGCAAGGATCAGTAAGGGTTGTGCGTAAAATTTGAGGTTGCCTAGTTCAATTTTGTGGCAAAGTGAGATTCATATGCGGGTGAAAGTTGTACTTAAATAGAGAATCTATCAACAGTTAAGGATACAGATTTCATCTATAATAGTGAATAGACCTAAAGGTCTATAAACTATGAGTAGATCTTCTAAATAATCAGTGAGCACACTATAGTTGAGGGACTAATGAGCTTTCATATTGTGATTGGTTGTAAAACCGGAGGGACAGTGAGTCTGCTCCAAATTTTGAAAATGGCAGTGCGCTTTTAGTGGATTTGGTACATTATCACATCGTCGGGGTATGATCCTTGGACATATCCTAGTGAGGGTGAACCAAGTAAATATTTGTTTTTCCTATTCATGATTTAATTTCTATTTATACTTTGATATAAGAAAGATATATAAGAGAGTTTTTCTTAATATCAAAACAAGATCAATTGGGGCAGTTGTTTTAATATGTCATACCATGATTCAGCCCCCTATTAGGGTATCTAACCTTGTGGACCTAACAATTAATCCAACTTAGTTCATTGTAATAAATTTCATATTTAATTTTGATATAAAAATGTTTTAAACTTTTGATCATTTTCTCTTTTGAAAACTGCTTTCTCATCGTGTATGCAGGATTAATATTAAATTTAATTTTTTCAAATTATATTAATGGAATATAGAAAAATATATTCTATATTTTTAACATGAGTAATTTATATTATCTAATAAGTTGGAAAAAAAATTTTACCACAATGAATAGTAAAAATATTAAAAAATATTTACCGTAGTTAAGACAAAAATGGGTTTACCAAGGCCTTAAACTAAAAATATAAGTGTTAAAAATGACCCAAAACATGTCCAACATCTATTATATGGAACTATTTCCACCATATTTATTATTTTATTTATCATGGAATATTTTGGAGCATTTTTTCATGTGTAAAATGTGGGTAAACCTTTTTCTTTTCAAAAATTATAAGTGTACCACTCACCTCACTTATGAAATGCCAACCCCTTTCTTCTCCTATTAACTATTCTAAACCCATTTGGTTCATCCAATACTAGAAAAAATTACTTCTTTATTCCCTCATCTCATATTATAAGCCTTATTTTTTTCATAAACCAATCCTAATAAGCCTTTTGGTGAAATCCAAAAGATGTTTCCTAAAGAAGAGGTAATGTTCTTCAATGAGCATTTTAATTTATTTTCTTCCTCCATCTCCTTATATTCTTATTAAACCATGATTATATAATAACCTAAGTATATTAAATATTCTGATATTTTTTTTATGTTAATGTAATGACATACATCCATGTCCTCTTACCTCAAATGGGAAATGATAACGTTGCACATTTGTACGGTGGATTACCTCTTCTCGAACTGATGTGACACATTTTCCATCAACACCTCTCATGGTTGGGTATGTTGATGGATAATATATATATATATATATATGATATTTTTAAAATAACTATAATTTTTTAAATATATTATCATACATACTTTTTTTAATTTCTGTTCCATATATAATATGATAACGTCATTCATGTGTATGACATACTACCGCCTCTCCAAGTGATGTGATTCATTCATCACATATGCTTTACGTAGAAGGTAATAAGGATTGGTTTAAATAAAAAAATTATATATATGAAATTAAAATTATTATTTAATTTTAATATATTATTTACCTTTTTTATTTCATCTTTTGAGAAAATTGAAACATCATTCATGCTTATGTACAACATATCGTCTCCATGAATGGTGTATTTTATTTTCTATCTCTAATATTCATGGATTAATATAAATACATATATAAATAATATATATTATTTGTATATCATGGTTAAAATTATAGAAATGATGTAACCATGATCAATGAAATATGATCAAAAATATAAAATCAAAACATTGATGAAAAACAAAACAGTTATTACCTAAAACATGACATTAACATAGAATTGTTAATAAACAGGTAATAAAGGGTCATATGTAAATAGTATATTCTATGATATATATAAATTGTTTATTTAATATGTTTATAATAAAATTATATTTATCATATATAAGTTTTTTACGTGTACAAAGGAAGTTGAGACTTAAGGTAAGGGATTCTCATCTCACTTTCATTTTCTGTGAAAAAAATTCCATATTCATCATGATCTTCTTTTAAGAGGTGTATATACATCCCCTTTGACATGTAATATAATGAAATTTTTTATTACCATGATATTGTAGGTTTCATTTAATGTTATTGTTTCATGGGTCTTACGATTCAATCGTACCAATTTGGTATGGGTTTAATGATACAATAACATCATTTATCAAGATTGTTTATGTTTATGATTATAATGATGAAATATTATGATCCATCTCTCATGAAAATAATTAATCTTATTAATATGTGGTTATTTTCTGAGAATACACATTTTCACTTCATTTTACTTTTTTTATGTATCCAAGAGTTCAAAATACTGTTTTTAAGAAAATTTGTTTGTATTTATCTCTTTGTTTGAAAAACCTTTTTCTTCCAAAACCATGTTTTCTAAAAATGTCTTAAAAATGTTTTAAACATTATTCAAATTATTCATTAAAGATATTTTACCCATGTTTTAATTTTGGAAAAATGTTTTGAAAGAAATCATCATGTCATTTTCGAAACAATCCATGTTTGGCTTTTACAAAAAATGTAAAAGGAATCATTGTTTTAAAGTGTATAAAATGAACATAATTTTTTTCATAATAAAAAACCAATGTTTTAAATATTTTTTTTATAATATTTTGAGGTAATTTTCAAATAAATTGATATTGAAAGTGTCTTATGTTTTAAAAGGTTTTTTCAAAGTGAAAATGATATTTTCCTCAATAAAGGTTTTATATGATTTTTAAAGCATCCTTTATAAGCTTTCAAGGTTTTTTTCAAAGAAAGGGATTTCTAAAATATTTTATGATTTTTTAATTTTAAAAAGTTATTTTATAGAAAAGTTATTTTACATAATAAATATTCCATGTGATCTTTCAATATCATTTTCTATATAATATGACATCTTTTGATGTTACTTATGATTTACTCGGGATATGATCCAATGATATCATTCTTATTCTTTCTCTGGATGGTTTAGGTTTCTGATAAAAATATATTTATGAAACCCATTACTCTTCCAAAGGTTATACTATGATAAAATAATTACAAAACCTATTTCTTTTTTTCATGAGTTATTGTTTAATGAAATAATGAAATGATTATGAAACCTTTTTCTTTTATACAGGTTGTGTTATGATGAAAGGTTTATGAAACCCATTTATTTTAAGGGGTTATGATATTGTGAATGTTTTAAGATCTTGTGGCACAAATATTCATTATATTCATTATGTTATGGTGGTTATGTTATAACCAAGACGGGTGGGAATTATATCTCCTCGAATGCATTGGGTAAATATTGATATATCAGGAGATAAAAATTACTAGAATGAGGTGTATTCCTATTTTATTAAGTAACTAGATACACTACGATAGTCTTGGGAGTGAACCTTGACTACTGTAATGGATTTGGGAGTGAATCCATTCCAATATGATATCATTGGCAATGAGACTTGACTACTATGGAAATGATTTTTTAAGCTCATGTGTTTTCCAAGATATATGTCTTATGCCAATGTTATGTTCTCATAGATTATATTCTTTGATTTGATTATGATTTATATCTTATTAAGTAACATGATTTATACCAGGACTCAAGTTTATGATCTATGATATGAATGGTATGGTTTTCAAATTTTATTTTCATATTCTCATACCCTTATGTTGATGTTATGTTTACTTATTTCCCTTGTTTAACCTTACAGATCATCCAATCTCACCCTTGCATATGTTTCTTTTCCCTTTTTTATGATTATAGGTATTACATGTGATATATCTAAGAAGGGTTATAGTTATGATGAACTAAGTGGGAGATGGTGTAGATCACTTATGAACAAGTTGTTTATTTTTTCATGCTTCTAAATTCACTAGACCTTAATGATCCTCAAGCATGTGTTTGTGTAATGTAATGAATACACATCTAAAAGTTGTAATATCTATGTATCATATGTTTGGGTCACTATAGTTGGTATCAAAAGAACGGTTTAGTTATACTTAGAAAACTAGGTTGATAAAAATTTAGTGAGATGTGTAGGGACATTTCTAGAGATATGTCTTGGGTAAGTATATATATAATTGAAATTAAATGAAACTTTCCTAGAATCTTGGTAAATCATAGAAAAATTAGTTTTTATGAAACTACGTCCTTTTTTGGATACTACAAGGGGATTTGGATTTATCACATAGGTACCTAGTTGTAATAACTTTAAAAATTGCACATTAATTAGGATTCAATTATCACCTCATGCACGACAATGGGATTTATTGCATGCTAGTTTCACATACCTTAGGGATATGCTCTAGAAATTCAAAATCTCCTTAAAAACCTTCTTACAGGATTGAAATAGATGATGAATATTAATGACCTAGTATAAACCTAAGGTGTTATTGATTAAAATAATGTGTCATGATTCAAACATCTTAAAAGTGATTTTTCATGATTATGTGGTTCCCCAATATGATTATTTTTTCTTAAACTATGTTTTTTGGTTTTAGTAAATGTATGGAAGCTAAATTAATCATGTTAATGGTGATTGAAAAGGAAAATGAAGTAATTTTCCTCATGAGTATCCAAGCATTATGGGATTTGGAATTAAAATTCTTATTTTTATGATCAAACATATTTCTAAGTCCATGAAACATGGTGAAATTGCAAATGAGATAATGAGGCAAATAAATACCATTGTGCACTTCGTGAGGAAATGTAAAATTTCATTTAGTGGTTTTGTTGATCTACTAGTTGTTGAGAAATGTATCGGTACCATTGAAAACATAGTTTTCATTATCCAGTATTCAGAGCATGAAAAAATCATTTTTCTATGTATAATTTGGAAGGCAAAATAGATCAATGGTGGATTGTCATCATGAATACAAGGGAACATGATGAAATTAAATCCATGGAATGTGATGAGATTAATAAATTATTTTTCAATAAGTAATTTCATTTTATTCTTAACATGAAAATCAGTAAATAGGTCCTTGAGTTAAAGAAAATGGATGATGTGTCCATTTATAGCTATGTGGAAAATTTTCCCAGGCCTATGAAGTACTCTTTGGGTATTATCGTCCAATTTGAAAGTAAGGTTGATCGATTATTCAGTGTCTTAAAAATAAGTATCCAAAGTGAATTGAATATAAGGGACTTCATTATCTATGAGGAAATCGTTCGATATGCTATCAATGTAGATATGGAGATTTAGGTTACCCTTAAATCACACGGTTTTGACATGAAAAGAAAGATATAATTCAAAGGAAAAACTAAAAACCATGAAGAAAAGAAGATGATATTTCCTTCAATCTCAAAATGCGAAAGAAAACCTAGAGAAAGTTTTATTAATTAGACTGGTAATTTTTTTAAGTGTGGGAAGGAATTTCATCGAGAAATTGTTTTTCAGAGTGGTGGGAAGAAGTTAGCTAATGATGTAAACAGAGACAAAGCTACATATAATACACTACCCACACTCCAATGTTTAAAATTTAAGGAGTATGGAAATTATGTGAATAAATGGCCCAATCTAAGGGCTAATGTGGATGATAAGACACAACAACATTTAAAGAAAAAGGAAAAAGGGGATGATTATGAAATAGCAATAGAAGAAGTAAATCATGATAATTAGGGATAGTTATCCTCCCCTCCTTAGTAAGGAATTTGATGTTTGATTTTGTATGAATGAGCCTTGTAAAAATATTATTATTCATAATTTAGTAAAATTTCACGTGATTATCACACTCTACATGGATTCTATAATAATTAAATAATAATTTATATTCTATAAATAGAAGGATGAACCTAGTATTCCAATGAAAATGTTTTTTATAAGATAAGAGATTATATAAGTAATAAAGGGTGAATTAAATTTTGGAAGTGTATATGTATCTATATATGTTTATCTTAATATTAATGTATACCATCATGGGTGTAAGAGTCTATTTTTTTACTCTGAAATGTATCATTTTAATTTTGGTATAATTCTTTATTTCGGAATTAATATGGATGTATAATGAGTTCACAGGTATCTCATGGGTGTCCAGGGCTTGTTTAGAGCCCAAAACCCAAATTTTTGGGAGAAATAGGCTATATTAATGGTTATTAGAAACCATGTAGGGTAGTACACATAGTTAATTCTAACCGTACAAGGATGGAAATGGGGTGAAGTAGGGTGCATGGTTTTCCCTAACCACATTCTAGGGGTCACATGCCTGTATAAAAATAGAAAACATTGTTACGGGGGTGTTTTTCATGGTTGTCCCATGGTTTCTCTAACTGTGTGGCATAACCATGAAAAATTCCCCTCCTTATAGCATATGGTGCACGGTTGGTGCATGGTTTTCCCAATCATGCATCCAAACCATGTGATTCCAATTTTTGGGTGATTTTATGAAAATAACCTTAAGAGAAATGTTTAAACAGACCCCTTCTTTCTTATTTCTCTCCAGTTGATATAAAACCATATACTCTCCCATTTTAGAACTCTAAATTCGTAATTTATAAATTTTTATCTCATTCGTATTTCCATAGTTTGATCAAAGCACCATTCATCTCATTGGATCTGCACTAGTAAGATCTTGATTCCTTTTTATTCATTCATCATTCTTATTTCTATCAATGATGAAATTTAGATACAGGATAATATTTCCTATTTTTAGGGAATTGATCCATTCTTTAGATATCTTCCAATCTAGGCCAAACTATGGGATTATACTGGATGAGTATAGTCATACGAGTACAAGGTAGGTGTTCTATAACTCATCCCTTGAGTTTCATCATTTTATAAATTGTCATGTGTGCAGGCAAATTTCATTAGGAATTTCCTATTTAATTAATGTTCATTTATTATATTTGTTAAAATAGTATTCTAAGACTCTTGATATATATGTTATCCATCCTTAGAGGTTATTTCCTCAACATCAACCACCCCATATAGGGTGTTTTCCATAATTATGTTTTAATAGCTTGTTAATATTATCTGCATCACCGTTCAAATATTCCTTGACTCAACCTTGATAAGGGTAATTATTTAATTAAATCAATTAATTGATAGTTGATAAAATGTGGATTCTTATCACTTGACCCTTATAAGGTAAGTGTTTCAACTTGATAAATCAATTTTAAATAGAAATGGAAAGTATATTATATATATGACTTGGACTAATTAAATTTTCTTGAAGAACTCAGTTGGACATCCATAGAAACCCTTTCCATGTATAATGTATTGTAGTGGAGTGAACATAATTAATTGATTGTAACTTATATGAATTGATAAATTGTTGAATGTCCCTTATCCTTGTCATAATAATAAAAGGTATTGAATGAAACAAATGGCTTAATAAGAGGCCTGATTATTACGTTTACTTAACTAATTAATGAATTGATTTAAAGGTTCCTCTTGTATATGAACCTTGAAAATATTACAAGAGTTTTCAAACTCGAGCTAGCCTTGGATTCCTATGGGAATTCCTTGAGCACTCATGGACTCCTTTCTGATTCAGGGATGTCGGTTGGAAAGGGTGATACCCACCTTGGAACCCAATCTTTATCTACTTTTGGATGCCTAGTATGACCCCATTGGATCCCTCCATTATTATTATTTGTTTCCTTGGATATACTCATTTGATCCAACATGACTTCTATAGACATGAGGAGCCATGGTTACATCCATCAGGCTCAGTCATTGCTTACTCATTTCACCTTGGATTATATCCTTGGACTAAGATATAATTATTATTGTGGAATGCCTTGGGAGATTCCCCTTGGATTACACTCTTACCCATATAGCCAGTATACATTTTCTTACCTAATTTGGCTCAAACCCAAGGCCATGAATTCCCTAGTCACTACCTTGGATTCCTTTCATTACATATAACATTTTGGATACCTTGTTATAACATGTATTATTTATAATTATTATTAATATTTTAGGATTTCAATGTTGGTTATACATCACATGACTCGTATATATAAACTAGAACATAATTAATAAATGAAATAGTTACATTTTCAAAAACCAGATGAGGATGAAATAGGTACTTTGGTATTTATGTAATGGTATTGCTTTACTTTTATATATGAATGTTTGCACACTATTTTAGACTATATTACACGGACTGGATGTTAAGGATTTCATCGGTGGTGGCCTAATAAGATTTATCTCACACCCTATCTGAGTGCCATTAGTACTCGGGTAGACTACATGTATGCAAGTGTTGATAAATGGAAGTGTACTGATTCAGGCACTTGCTTGCTTGCTTGCATTAGGATGGAGCAGGGTAGCAGATGACCAAGATGTAGCTTGATATGCTTTGATATTTTTTGGATTACTTTTTTCTACTTTTACATAGCATGTATTTTACTTCTTCCTACATCTTTGTATCCATGTTTTCCAAATTTACAGAACATTACATGTATCATCATTAGCTTTTCTCTATGATTTAGCTTCCAGATATGGTTATTTATCATTCCATTCTACTTCTATTTTGGCGGCTATTTATTATACTATTTCCACTATACCTAATATTATATTTATCCATTATGCTACACTCTGAAAATGAGGGAATAGTCTCCCAATAGATACACCCTAGACCCTCGCTTCTAGTCGGTAGCCTTTGGTGTTTGGGAAGATATGATTGAGGCCATGTGGCCATATGATCTTAGGGCACATCTGAGTGGCACCCATGTCTGGGAAGTCATAATGGGTTTATGATTTTAAGGATGACCAAAAGTTAAAATTCATTGACACCCCTTTTTAGGATTTTACTAAGATTAAGGGTATTTTATTAGAAAGTTATGGAAATAAAACCTTTTGTTTTTGTATATGTTTTAGTGACAAAATTATTTGATGAGGAATGAATTTAATATTTTTATAAGTATTTTTAAAGTTATTGGTAACCTTTAGGGATTATCTTATATTTAATTTTTAGGTAATTATAGGTTATAGTCAACCACCTTATGAATTTGGTACACTTTGTTTATATTATAGAATATTTCCCTATGGATACACTTTCTATAATATACATTAAAGAAGTTGTAAGGTTTCATGGAGCAACACATTAAATTGTATCTAATTAGGATATGAGGTTTACCTCAATGTTCTAGGAAGTATTCAGTAACATCTTGATATTGAGATGAGTTTCAAAACTATGTATCATCCTCAAATAGATGGTGAGTCCAAGAGAACAATTCAAACCCAATAAGATATGATAAGATCTTGTTCTATGGATTTCAAAAGTGATTGGGATCAACACCTTCCTATAGTTGTTTTTTCTTACAAAAATAGATTTTAATTTTGAATTAATATGATGAATTATGTAGAACTTTATTGAAATAAGTGTAGAACACCAACATGCTATAATGAAGTGGTAGAAAGAAATATTTTAGGAATTGATCTAGGAAATGAAATGGAAGAGAATGTTATAGCCATTTAGTAACATGTAAGGGATTCAAAAAGTTGATATATATGTTATAATGATAACCATGAGTGTTTTATAGAATTTAAAGTTGGTGATAAAGTGTTTCTATGAATTTATTAGTGGAATAATAAAGGGAAAACTAACCCCCAGGTATATTGATCCCTTTGAAATTACTGATCATATCATGACTCTATCTTATCACTTGGTGCTTCCACTGAAACTCTCTCAAGTTCATGAAGTGTTGCATTTATATATCCTGAGGAAGTACATACCAAATCCATCACATGTACTAAACTTATAGGTCACACCAATAGAAAATAATCTTTCTTATGAGGAATAACTAATGAAGACTATGGATTGTATAGAGAAAGTTATATGAAACAATACCACTCACATGTTTAATGTTTTGTGGAAAAACTACCATCTTGAGAAGTTACATGGGACCTAAGGATGTAATGAGTTAGATGAATCCTTAGTTTTTGGTACCAAAGTGATGAAATTCATGGATGAAATTAAGCTTAAGCGGGGTAGAATGTAACACCTTGATTTTTTGTGAGTTTTTTTCAAATAAATTTAATCGTATTGATATTTTGTGTTACACGTAACTATGATTTTATATTTCATAACATGAAACACTGAGTGCATCATTCATTACACACAAAACATTGTTTAAATGAGATGTTACATACTATAAAAATATCATTATTTAATATGATAGTTATCACGTATACTTTTTAATGGAGGTATGAATATGATTAAAAAATTGAGTAGGTGAGTTGTCCTTTTTACTAAAATTGATGTCAATTTTAAATAAAAAGATACTCATGGAGTCATATAGATCACACCATGAATTGGATTTGGGTGAGGCTAATTATTACACATCACAAATAGTATATAGATCATTTTCATAAAGTATCAAAACAATCTGAATACTTTTACTTGGTTTGGGCTACGTCACTTGTATTTTTTACTAAAATGTTATTCTAAATTAGTAACACGCAATTTGAATCATATAGGTCACATCGTATATCAGTTTGATGTGATATTGATTCCCACATGTCAAACATGACTTATGAATCCATGTAATAATTTATAAATAAAATACGATCGTGTTTACTTGATTTTTAGTTTGTGACATTTTTTAAACTAAATTATTGATTTTAAATTGATAACAAAAACATTGAGTTATACTGGGAACATTATGTATCATATTGAGGTGAGGATAATTCATACACACCAAAAATTACTTATAGATCATTTCCCTAAAGAATAAAAATAATATGAATGTGTTTTATCAATTTTGAGTAGGTTAGTTTTCCTTTTTATTAAAATTGATGTCATTTTTAAATAAAAAGACAAACATTGAGTTATACCAATCACATTGTCCATTTAATTGAGGTAAAATGATTCCTACACATCTAAAATGAATTATTTATTGGTTTTTTAAGGTATCAAAACAATTTTAATCCTTTTTATTGGTTTTGAGTATATCACTTGTTTTTTTACTAAAATTTAATTTTAAATTGGAAACATACATTTTAACCTATACTGATCACATCATGTATCAATTTTTGTTGAGACTGATTCCTACACGTCCAAAATGACTTATGGATCAATTTTCTAAATTATCAAGAAAATCAGAGCTCACTTACTTTTTTTTCAATGAGTAACAATTTTTGAAATAAACTGTCGATTTTAAAGCGATAACAAACACATTGAGTCATAGCGGTCCATGCATTGAAATGAGGTGTGTCTTATTCCTACATATCCTAAATGACTTATAGATCATTTTCCTAAAGTATAAAAATAATAATAATATGTTTTCTCAGTTTTCAGTATGTCATTTTTCCTTTTTAATAAAATTCATGTCAATTTTAAAAAAAAGTTCTTGGAATCATATCAGTCACACCGTGTGTCAGATTGAGTTGATGATGATTCCTATACATCCCAAAGTCTCAAAACAAAATTAATATACAATATTACCATATTTACCAATTCTTTAAATGTTGAACTTCCAACACTACATATTGACTCAATGTTCTTATCCAAAACCCATTTCTTGTTGTTGAAATTCAAAAGAGAAGTGGAAACTCATGTGCCCATTATATCACAATAATTCACCACAATAGGCACAATATTTTAATCAAATCTTCTAGATTTATACAATGAAAAAGGTTTTTAATAAAACTAAATCAACTCCATATATAGTATTGGCAGTTCAAAAAATAAAGGCAATGAAAATGGAAAAAAAGTAACATTGGAGGAAAGAATCACTTTACCTCTTTTGTGTACTATTATAGATAGTTGAAATAAAAATATGACTTCCCAAAATATATGTGAAAAGACTAAATAAGTATAAGATAAAAATTATAATGAAAATAACTTAAAAATAGTAGATAAAACGATGACAAAATTAATTAAACAAGTTATAATAATTGAAATTTTCCTGATGGTTGTATGGATTTTTGATGCATTTTCCAATTTTCATTATCTCTATTGTAGGATTGAAGTCCAATCCCCCATGATTATGAGTAGCTTTGAATAAACAACCCCAAATCAAACAAAATAATCCACTTTTACTATAAAACAATTATTATATGAGTAATACTAAAAAGAAAAAAATTAAACCTAAATATGAAACAATATATTAATTCTATGAATAATGATTTTACTATTAAAACATTGTTTACCAAAGGGATATGCCGATGGAAAAGCATTAATGATGATAAAAATTAAAATAGATCTCACCAAACAATCAATAAATGAGTCAGGATGATGGGGTAAAATAAGATAAATTGGATTGAAGCTTTGAATCATCTGAGGTAAATTAAAGATATCATATTTTGTTAATTAAATTTTCATTTTTTAAAATAAACAAATACACATAATATATTTTTTATCAATGGTGAATACATCCCATTTTTTAGAATTACATGGATGGTAATCAGATATTCCTAAGGGTGGAACCAAATGGCAATGTTAAAGAATGATCTATTTTTAGATGTATTAAAGTAAAACAAACATTCTGTTTATTAGATGTGTAATGAAATAAATTAAGTAATTTTTAAGAAGTATTAATGAGAGTTTTAGCATTTAAAATATGGATATATTTTTATCAAAAGTAATAAATACAAGAAAGTCTAAAATTAATGAAAAAAAATTCATTAGTGATTGTAAAATTTTGGAGAAAACTCAAAGGAGTAAGAATCTATAAAAAACTGATTTTTTCCCAATTAGAGCCTAAATAATTTGTAGAGTCTAACAAGGATTATAATTGGATAAAATCTATACACGATAATATTGATCCAAATAATAACAATGTGACATGTGGATCTTAATCCGAATAAGAACAATAAAGGGTTCTTAAGGATCAAGTTGTTTCATATATTGTTCAAAAAAATGTCCATTAGTTTAAAATTACATAAGTTTTTTGTTATTTTTGTCCTAATTATGTAAAACTCTTAACATAGAAGGTCATGTTAATGTATTTTAATGAACATTTCTTTATGTCATGTAATTGAGATGGTCACATATGAGGGGCATCTTGTTACCACTAGAAGGACATAAAAAATGGATTTAATTTTATGTTAGTAAACCATAAAATTCAACAGAATTAAGAATTCATAGTGAACATATAATTTCAATAAAATATCAAATCCAGACTAACAAAGTTTAATTTAAGTGGGATTCTAAAGTTGTAATGATTTTATCCATGAAAAATAATTTTTGTTTCAAAAAAACTATATTCTATTAAAACTTATTTCTTAAATTTACATCAATAAATGTTCATATTTTATTTTATCAAAACTAGTTAAATCTAGTGGTAAATGATTTATTCTTGAATGATTTAAAATATTCTTTAAATTTTAAATAATATAAAACTTTTATCATTAAATTAGTTACTTTTCAAAAAAAATATCAAATTCAAAAAAAATGGTTAATCCTAAAGGATTGAGAAAAATAAATTTTATCAACAATGTACTCTTCTCCTCTAGGGAAACCCTGAAGAAGTTATGACCGAATCGGGATAGGTCGGTGGAAAAAAACTAGTGTCGAGAATGTTGTTAACGATAAATCCCTGGGACTTCTTCTCCATTTATAAGAAGAAATGGTGGATGAGTTTCTTTATATCAATGATGCTTAAGGAGAGGCAGATAAGATGATGAGTAAGCTGCTTTGAGTGGATTTCAATAGTGAGAAGGCTGCCTGGATTGACAAATAGGACCATATACTAATAAGGGATTTTAATAAAGGTAAGATAAGTAAAGGGGAGTATACTCAAACTTGGGATAAGTTTTTAGATCACTTTGAAGACATAATTCTTGATGATCCAGATACACAGGTGCACTCTATCTCCTGGAAACTCTTTAGGGAGGAATCATCTAATAGGCTTAAGTTCTATTTCAACAATTTTTTGATCTTTTATGAGGAATGTCCTCCTGGTTGAACTTATGTGGTTTCTCAAATTTTATTGAAAGTGTTTTCTAATAAAAAAATCTAATTTTCAACCAAATAAAAATATGAATTACATTTTATCTCAAAATCAGTTTTTACTGTATAATATAGTCCAAGGATTATAGAACCTTAAACCTCTTTGATTTTTTTATTTATATCATTTAATTCATATTATTTAAATTCAAATTGAAATATTTCAAAAATAAAAACTAAAAACATTTTAGTTTTTCAATAATTAGTTAAATAAATAAGACAACATATCAAACATATAATTTTTTTTTCTTATCTAATTTTATAGATTCATCATAATCATTTGACTATTACATTTCATAAGTGACCACTTAATCTATCCCAATACTCAATAAATAGTTCAAAGTAATCCTAAATAAATCCATTAATTTTACACCATATTTCAGTGCTCATTTTCCTAAGAAAAAATTTCCTAAAAAATCATTATATAGTAGTTCGTATGTGTCAGATATTTCACCATCCATTTTTTGGAAACAAATTTTTAAACTAACATTCAAATAAAAGGGATTAAACTATATTTTAGTTCCTACTCACTCAACTCTCTCAGTTCCCATTTCTTCATGACATAATATAATACCCCAATGATGTCAAATATTTCATTATCTAAGTGATTTGCAATGTAATATTCCAAACCAATGACAACACCGACCGCTATATGGATGAATTTTTCAAAAGTTGACAATTTAAAAAGGTGGATGCCATGGAATATAGGTATCGGGAGACTATTATACATAACAACAACATGAAACAACCTTAGGTATGATATATTTCAAGTCACACAACACCAATGATTCCCCAAGGAGACTCATATGATATCGGGGAAGACAATACTTCAATATATCTAAAAAAATGAATCTTGGGTGGTTTTATTATAGGATAGGGTAAATATACATGTTGGGATACACGGATATGGGATGATAAGGTTTAGTGGATAACCAAGGGGAATTAGAGATATTGAAAAAGCTATATTTCATTCGATTTGTGGTTGCGTTCAACCCTTGAATTGATCGACACTTGGATTCGAGCCATGGAATAGTTGGAGCCTCGATTCAAGCCTAGATTCAAGATTGGATTCGACAACAAGGAGGGTTGGAAGTAGGTCTCTTCCGTGGAGAGCTTTGGATATAAAAAACTAGTTCACGATAATAAGGGTTCTTAAAATAGATCATGGTACTTTTATCAGTGCTTTGAAAAAAATGTTGATAAAGTTACCTTTTATTAGTGCTAAGTTAATAAGCATTGATAAAATTAATCATTATCAGCACTGATAAATCTCAATTTTTATTAGCGCTAAAAAGCAATGATAAATAATTATAATACATTTTTTTTTAAAAATATATAACTTTTTAAAAAGAGTATAATTATTATATATAATTATATTACTTATAATAATAATTTTTATAAAATAATAATTTTATAATTCTTTTAATATAAAATTATTTATTTATAATTATATAAATAAGTTTTCTGAAAATAATATTTATATAATTGTATATATTTATATAAATATATATATATATACATAGTAAATATATTCATTATTTAAATAAATTTTTTTAATTTTATAATTATTTATTTATTACTATATAAATACATTTTATAAAATATATTATTTATTTATGTATAATTATAAATGTATAAAAATAGTAAATATACATTTATAAATATATTTATTTATAAATATTTTCTTACAAATGTATTTTTAACATATTAATGAACATTTAATCTTAAGTACATGCTTTTTGAAATTGAGTAAGATTGATTAATTAAAAATGAGTACAATATTGAAATTTTGGATAAGTTTTATTTATATAAATCATTAAAAAATGGATATATATTGAAATAAAGATGAATAAATATTGAAAATATTGAAACATAGTAAATAAATATATGTAAAATAAATAATATAAATTGATTAAATTCAAAAAATATATTTTTGTGTGTGTGTGTATAAAAAAATTAATTAATATGTCTATGTGAAATCAATATAATACATTTGATCTATTTTATAAATTGAAAAATCAAATGAAATTCAATTATGTCCATTACTCAATGCAATTAGTCAATATTTTTAATTCATATTAATTTTTAATTATAAAAAATTATTCACTAAATATATTACTATTTAATTTAAATCATAAATAATATATTCTATTATTTAAATCATATATTTATATACATTAATATATATCTATATATTAAATATATACTATTTATTATCATTATCAATATTCGTATAATTAAAAAATGTTTAATATTTTTCTCAATTTAAATATTTTTAAATTTAATTTATTTAATTTTAATTTATTTAATTTTAATTTTTCATATATATATATATTTAATTCATACTATTTATTAGTATTAATAATTTATATATAGTATAATCAATTTATTCATTTCTGTCAATAATTATTTAATTAATAGAAATTGTAATAATTTATTTAATAAACTCATTTATTATTTATTATTTATTTCATTATTTCATTTTATTTATTTGGACTTTTATCGTCACAAAAAAAGTGCTAATAAAGTATTCCTTTATGGGAATTAGAAAATAAATCACTAATAAAGGGACCCTTTATCAGCACTAAAAAGCATTGATAAAGGGATAAATTTATTAGCATTAAAGAAAGTGCTGATAAAGATGTCATTTATCTATTCTTTTCTCTAGGGATTATAAATACCACCAATTTTAAATTCTTATTTTTTTAGTAGTGTATGGAAATGACCATAATCTATCTGCTCTTCCCTCAAATGGGAAATGATAACGTCGATCATGTGTACAACAGACTACCGCCTCGCAAACCAATGTGGAACTTGTTCCATAAACACCTATCACAGTTGGGTATGATGATGGATATATTGTATGATTACATATGATATTTTTAACATAACTATAATTCTATAAATATTTTATCATATATACCTTTTTTTACTCTCCATTCCAAATAGAATATGATAACTTCATTTGTGTGTTCGTTGGACTAACGCCTCGCTAAATGATGTGATTCATTCTTCACATACTCTTTAAATGGAAGGTAATAATGGATGGTTAAAATAAACATAAGATATAAAATTTATTCTATAAAGGTATAATATTATTTACCTTTCTTTAATTTTATCCGTCGATAAAATGGAAACAATGATCATGCATACATACAACCTACCATCTACATGAATGGTTTATTTCATTTTCAAACTCTAACTTTTATGGATTGCTATAAATACATATATAATGAATATATATTATAATTATTTCATGGTTAAATTTATGAAGATTATTGTAACATGATCAAATTAAGAGTGAAAAAAATACAAAATCAAAGCAGCCATAAAAACAAAGTTATTATTACCTAAAACCTAACTTTAACATGGAATTGTTAATAAATGGATAATAAAAGGTTATAATTAAATAATATATGGTATTATATATATTATTATGGTTATATAATATAAGTATATTAAACATATATTTATTATACATGAGGTTAGAATGTGTACAAAGGAAGTCGAGACTTAAGGTAAGGGATTCCCGTCTCACATTCATTTTCTTTGAGGCAAATACCATATTCACCTTGTGTTTCTTTTATGAGGTTTATATACAACCCCTTTTACTTGTAATATCATGAAAATATTTATTCTAATGATATTACAAGATTTATTTAATTTTATTATTTCATGGCGATTATGATTCAAAGTAACAAAAGTGGTAGAGGTTGTATGATACAATCTCATCATTTATCGAGATTATTTACATTTATGCTTTTGATGAAGAAATCATATGATTTATCTATCATAAAACTCAGAAATTGTATTCCCCTCTCACTATGTCATGATAATACATGATTTCCCTTCATTTTTCTCCCATTATGAACTCAATAGTTCAAGAGAATTCTTCTATGAAAAATTATATTTATTTCTCTCTTTATTCGAAAACACTTTTTCTTCGAAAGACATGTTTTCTAAAAACATTCTCAATATTTTAAATCATTATTCAAATTATTTATTAAATATATTTTTACCCATGTTTTAATTTTACCAAAATTTTTGGAAAGTAATCTTCATGTTGTCTTTCAAACATTGATAATTTGGATTTTACAAAAAATTTGTAAGGAATCCTTTTCTTAAAGTGTACAACATGAATGGTATTTTCCTTCATCCAGACCAATAAATGTTTTTGAGATTCCTTTATAAATTTTCAAGGTTATTTTCAAAGAATAGGATTTTGAAAATTTTTAATGTTTAAGAAAAATTAATGATGATATGTTCATTTTATCAAGAAATGTTTTGAATGATTTTTAAACCTTCCTTTGTAATTTTTCAAGGTTATTTTTGAAGAAAAATATATAAAAAATATTTTATAATTTTTTTAAAAAAAATTATTTTTAGTGAAAAGTAATTTTCTAAAATAAATGTTTCAAGTGAACTTTCAAAATCATTTTCCATCTAAGATGACAATATTTAATGTTACTTGTCCTTTACTAGGGATATGATCCAAGGAAACCATTCTGATTATTTCTATGGTTGATTTATCTTTATGATGATAAGATGTTTTCAAAACATATCTCTCTTCCATGGGTTATACCATGATAAAATTCTTATGAAACCTACTTTTTTTCAGGAGTTATGATTTTATGAAATGATGAAATGAAAATGAAACATTTTTCTTTTATTTAGGTTATGCTATGTTCAATTTTTAATGAAACTCATTTCCTTTCATGTGTTTTGATATGATGAATGTGTTATAATCTTTTGGAACACATATGTATTATTTTAATTATGTGTAGGTGGTTAAGTTATAAACAAGGATGATGGTTATTTTATGACCAATATATGTTGGACCTATATCTACCTCCAATTCATTGGGTAATGTTTGATATCTCATAAGATAAATATGACTAGAATAGGGAGTGAACCCATTTCAGTAAGGGACTCTGTCCACTATGATAGTCTTTTGAGTGAACCTTGACTACTATGATGGATTAGGGAGTGAAACCATTACACTATGATATCTTCATAAAAGATCCTTTTCTAATATGGAAATTATTTTATATGCTTATGTGTATGCCAAAAAAATATATGTCCTATTCCAATGTTATGTTCTCATGGATTAGGTTATTTGATTCCAATATGATTCTTATCTTATAAAATGGAATGATTTATTCTATGACTCAAGTTTATGATTTATGATATTCAGGATATGGTTTTTTAATATTATTCTCATGATATCATACCCTTATTCTCACATCATGTTTAAATATTTCCTTTGTTTACCCTTAATGAGAATCTAAGTGTGCCCTTTCTTATGTTTCTTTTCCCTAGGTTATGATGATAGGTATTATGTGGGATATAACTAATAAGGGTTAAAGTTATGATGAACTAATTAGAAGATGATTTAGAACATGTATAAACCAGCTATTTATGTTTCCATGTTTCTAAAGGCATTATACCATTATGATCCTCAAACATGTGTTTTATAATGTAATGAATGTTCATATAAAAGATGTAATATCCTTATATGAGATGTTATAGTCTATAAAACTATCAAAGTACCTTCCGAAATATCCTTAGGAATTTTTGACTTCCATTGTGGTAATCACATAATCTTTTCCTTTCTCCCTTTTCCATTTATGAGTAAAATTCCCTTGATATTTATGAAATTGGTTCTCATAATATCCCTTATACTTATTGTTAAATCATTAAATATCAATTGGATTTTCCTTGGATTTTACTTTATAATATTGTTGTTATTTTTCTCCATACACTCCACAAAACTCTTTCTTCATTCCTATAATCCCCAAGGTATTTCTTCCCATAGTTATCACATGTGGGAAATAACACCCTTCCTTTCTTGAAATTTTCCTCATTGTTCTCCCATGATACTCTAACGACATATTCTTCTCCTAACTTACCTAGAATAAATAAATCCTTGAGAAATATTTCCCTATATTAATGGTTCTTGATAATATATCCTCATATGATGAAAAGGTATGAGATACCAACACCTTTTAAAGAATCATCATTGAACCATAAAATAAATGATCAATTTTTCTTTATAGTTTAAATAAATATCCCACAACATGTCTACCTAACCTTATAAAGTTATACTCATACTAAGAAACATTTTCCTTGTCCTTTTATCTATGATTGAGGAATTTATTTTCCATTTCAATTCATTTATAATGATTATTTTTTTATAGAATAACTATTTAAAAATTCCCCAATCCCTACACTTTACCTTCTCTTCCACTTTAGTGTTTTAAATTAGAGACCAACATTGGTTTGCCTCTCCCTTCAGATGATAGAACTCTGTGATGAATTTTTCCCATTTTCTACTTCCCAATGAAATAAATATTTTCTATAGGAACATGATCCACTGTTCATCTCTCAATCGATTGGTAGTTGAACCGAATGCTGATGGTTTTTGTCACATGATGCGGTTTGTAACATCCTAACCTGGGTGCCACTCAACGGTGCCCGGACCTGGTGGGTCACATGGCCCCAAGAATGCCTCTCTGTATGCTAGAGTCTACTGACTAGTAGTGAGGGTCAAAAGGGGTGATATTGGGGAGACTATACCCTCATATCAAAGTGGAATAGAATATATCAATATCATGGAATAGTGGAAGAAATATATAATATAGAAATAACACATCATTATAAGAAACTATGAATGACAAGACTAGTAACACGTTGCAATGAAATCGTACAAGGTATAAGTAATAAGAAAACTACAGAAAAAACAAAAGCCATAACTATATCATATATATATATATATCATTATGAGTATTTCATGATCTATACAAAAATAAAAATGCAGGTATGCAGTGCAATACATGTACAAAAGGTATAAAAGACCAGAAGACATATATCCTACTAGAATCACGAACCTCAGCTCCATGTTGTTCTCACCTACTCCTAATAAGTAATCAAAAACCTGTAGCACGGAACTTGTCATTATCCATACCTATAGAAAAATAACCTACTCAGGTACCAAAGGTAGCATGAGTAAGGTGATAGATAAAATCATAGTAGGACACCACCAATGGTGTCTAATACCATCCATCCAGTTAATATATAATAGTAAAAGTGTGCAGGTAGTAATAGAATATGTAAAAGAATTATTTTATGTAATCAGCCCATAAAATTTTGGGTTCCAATAGACACCCATCCAATTCTATATTCTTTGACCTTAGCTGTAAAGTCTCTAAATAAATAGTAAGTTCTGTCTCATTTTATAAAAACGTCTCTAGACCTGGCGTGTATCCCAAAATCCCCAGCAATAACATGTGACCAAGAGATGCCTAAAGAAGCCATCAATAAGGCATATGACTCTGAATGAGTCCAAGATTGTTATTTGTCATGGAAGATACATTATATAAAACATTTCATTAATTATTCAATTAAGAACATAAGAATTTTCTTGGCAATATTTATTTGGAATATAGGTATCGCTCCATGCATGAAATGAATCAAACACCCTACAAGGGAGTCCAAGTCTCACTCTTAGAATATATAGAATCAGACCTCTAAGTCTATCCTTGTCATTCCATAAAAAGTCAAATTACTAGTCGGGAATATGACAGTCTTCCCCCTAAGTCCGTACTTTTCAGTCCACTAAGGAGTCCAAGTTTCACTCAGGCATAAGTAAGTAAATAGTAAAATGAGTCCATATATGGTGTTTATATATGAACCCATTTTCACCCAATAAATATAATAAATATTCAATCAATATCATTTAACTATTTCAATGTCTAGAACCATGATCTTTTTTATTAAACTTCACCTTAGAAGGTGGATCAAGGAAAGGGATAATCTTAGATGACTTAGTGTCTTAATTATCTCATAAGGGAATATCAATATAAGAATAAACTCATGATTAATCAAGAAAATGCATTGACAGAGGCTAGGGGAAAGTTCTTTCATTCCCTTTCTCTAATCAATTCAAATTACAATTAAAATTCATCATTCAACATACCATAGAAATGGGTAAATGGAACACCTTAAAGTTGATCAAATTTATATGCTACCCATGGTGGTTTGATTAACTAAAAAATAACCCAAGGGTTGGTTTTAATTATATGTCCTTGACCTTTAATCATTTATCAATGGGTATCGTTAATTACAAAGGTCATACATATCCATTTTAATTAGGTAATAAATTCCATTTCAAGAGTATTGCATGAAAAATAAAACATATGAAATAATTGAATATATATAAACACCCCTAATTTAAGGGAAAATATTGAGATTAGATAACTCAAACACATATTAGAGAACTCATCTAGCATAAACCTCTGATTCGGTCTAGATTGATTGAAGAAAAAAAAGAATGGATGAAGAACCTTAAAATATGGCATATTGGCTCGCTTACAAATTGCACAATTGATCCCAAGAATAATAGTGAAATATTCAAAGGGAATGAAGAAATCACCATCTTGAATCCAATGAGACTAACAATGATGGATTCTGTGTTCGGACAGACGATCAGGAGCCAATCCTAGATTTAGGCTTCAAAAATAAATTTCAACAGGAGAAAGACAATGCACATTGTAAAATTGGGAAAAGAAATAGGCTTTAAAAATATAAAATCAATAAGGAAAAAATTATAATTTCCCACGAAATATCGGGATGCATGTTTTGGATGAACGGTTGGCCAAACTGTGCGCCCACCATGCACCCTTCACTGTGCAAAGGGGGAACCTTCATGGTTAATGCATATAGTTTGACAAACTATGTGAAAAATGTGACAAACACCTCTACTAAAAACTATAGGTGCTCCTTCATGGGCATACATGCCTTTCCACACAGTTTCCTCAAAATATGTGAGATTCTTAAACCATCTTCCTAGGCATTTCATAGTAAGTCAAACTACGAGGCCTTTCCCGCATGGTTTCTACTAACCATTCATCCTACCTTGTTTTTTCAAAAACTCAGGCTCCTAGCTCTGAACAAGCCCCAAAAACCCCCGATACCACCAAAACATCAATGGATACTCACAGTAATCCATAAAAATAATTTAAATCAAAAAAATTAATGTAATGTAACATATTTTGTACCTCTAGGAAGAACAAGGTTCTTACAAACGTCTCCCCTTAAAGAAATTTGTCCCCGAATTTCCCTTCCAAGGGCGTTGAAGCATAATCTCTGAAAAATGATATACAATATTCTCATACATAGGCCTCCCACTCCCAAACCTCATCTAGTACATGACCATGCTTCCATAGCACCCATACTTGAGGAAATTCTTGGCCTCATAGAACGTTTATGTTACAATCTTCAATATGAATAGGTTTCTTCTCAAAGGATTCATCTACCTATAACTCAACCTACTCAAGATGAATAGAATGAGACATTTATAAATGATAATGGTGCATCTGAGATAATTGGAATACATTATGCATGTCTCGGTACCTCTGAGGTAACTGTAACTGATTGGCTACCGGGCCAGCTCCACCTAGAATCTCGAATGACAAGACATGTCATGGTTAAATATTACCCTTTCTTCTAATCCTCAAGTGTCCTAGACTCGGTGAAATATGTAAAAAGACCTTATCCCCAATATAAAATTCTAATGGTCATCGAGGAAGATCAGTGTAAGATTTCTTTCAAGACTGTGTAGTATCCATCCACTTTCAAATCCACTAAACCTTCTTTGTAGTCTCCTTAACAAGATGAGGTCAAAGAATAACAACCCCTCTTATATCTAACTAGAATGTGGGTGATCGGTATGGCCTACCATATAATTCATTATAAGGCTCTATCTTTATAGTATCTTAAAAGCAATTATTGTAGGTGAACTCAACTAGGGGTATATGCCTCTCCCAAGAACCCTCAAAATCAAGGACACTTGCTCGGATCATATTCTTAAGAACCCGAATCATGTACTCTAACTGGTCATTTATCATAGGGTGGAATTTTTTGCATAGACTCACCTATATACACAACACCCTCTGCAACTCTTGCTATAATCATGAAGTAATTTGGGCATCCTAATTGGAAAATATAGTTTTAAGGACCTTAGGAAGGCACACCACTACTACAAATACCCCTTTTTTCAGTGCTAAAAATGGCCTTTAATAGTGCTAGAAAAGTGTTGTTAAAGCCAGCGTAGATAAAGGAGGGGTCCCCTTTTATCAGCGCTTTTTTTAGCGCTTATAAAAGTTAAAAAAAATTAAATTTTTTTAAAATAATCATGGCAATCTCGGGGGGCTTTTTACAGCACTTGAGCCCCCCCCCCTTTATCAGCGCCTTCTCGCACCTCCAACACCCCCACGCACCCCCCTACACCCTTTATCAGTGATATCTCCCATATTCCTCCATGCACACGCGCCTCTGTCTCCACCAGGTTTTGAAATCGAGACCTACCCCCTGCAAGCCTAAGCCCTTACCACTCCTCTATTTTGATTTGTTTTCCATTTCTTGATATCTCTATTTATATATATATATAGTTACATTTATTCGTATAGTAATATATATTATATTAATATATATATATATATATATGTATAGTGATATTAATATATATATATTTATAGTTATATCAATATATATATATGTAGTTATATTAATATATATATATATAGTTAGATTAATATATAGGTATATAAATATTTATATATTGGTATTTTAAATAAAATGGATATTATTTATTATTTATAAAAATATAATATATTTTATATGTAAATATATTTTATTATTTATATTTATAATTAAATTTTTATGTGTGAATATAAAAAAAATATGTATATATTGTTATATATTTGATTATAAATAGTAGTGCATTATAAAAAACGATAAACTTTCAAAGACATAATATCAATATGAATGTAATACCTTGGAATAAATTCAGTTCCCACCAAAAAAATCCAATAATACCCCCTTAAATGAGGTTGAAAATCCACAAAATGTTAAAATATTGGGGTATCCCGACTAAAAACTCAGTTTTAGAGGCCTTATGGACATTTTTTGGCCTCGAAAAAACCTTTACCAAGGTCCCCCAAGTCATAGGGGTGTAGATCTCATCGTAGGCTTTGATTTGATATGTGGTAGAGCTCAAACGGACATCCAGGTCAAAATTTATGGCAGTTTGAAGTTCGAGTTGTGTTTTCAACATATTTTGGATCTCTTTTTAATTTTTTTTTATTTTTTTAGTCTTAAAATTGTTATTAAATGACTATTACTCAATAATAACTAGAAAATTATTAATTAAAAATATTTTTTTAATTTTTTTATAAGCCATGTTCACTAAATATCTTATATATTAAGTGTTACTGTATATTTATACTTATCTAAAATATATTTAAAATAATATTAAAAAATATTTATTATATTTATATAAATATAACTATATCTATATATTTAAATATTTAAATATTTTTTTAATGATTTTTTTGGAAGTAGACCCTTTATCAGTGCTTTTAAAAAAAGCGCTAATAAAGACCCCCCTTTATCAGCGCTACTAAAAAAAAGCACTCATAAAGGGGTACTTTTAAAAGTTCTTTTTTTAGCGCTGATAAAGGTACCCCCTTGATCAGTGCTTTTTTTTAGCCCTGATAAAGGGTGGCGCTGGCCTTGCCCCATTTTTTCAATCTCATAGATATATAACCTCCCAAGTTCATCTACAGAAAATGTCTCCCTGATAGGTAGAAAATGAGAAACCTTCATGAGTTTGTCAACAAAAAAACTAATGGAATCATTCCCTCATAGTGACCTCGATAACCCAGTCATGAAATTCATCACAACATCATCAAATTTCCAATCAGGAATGGGTAGCTACTGTCAAAGTCTGATTGTTCATTAGTGTTCTGTCTTCACCTGCTAACAGGTGGAATACCTCATGACCAAACCAACTACTCTCTTTTCATACCCAACCACCAATACAGGAAACATAAATCCAAATACATCTTGATAACTTCAATATGCACTACCCAAGTTGATGCATGAAATTATCATATCAAATTTTATCATATGTCTACTGAAACCCATACACAACCATGTATACATAGAATTTTATCCTCGCCGGTGGTCCAACCAAGAGGCGGTTCCTCACCATCCACACCCTCTTATAGGATGAGGCCCACAGAATCCGATAATTATCTCATCCTCAGTCTATTAAGGAGGATATAAGTTATAACTAAAGATAAAATAAAAGTCTTATAATGACTATCCTTCACCTCCAAGTGTATCTCTGAAATTAAGTCCATAAGCTTCCACTCACTACTGGCCTCCTAAACCTCTTATATCTGGGTCCTCTTGCTTCGTGCATCGGGAACTATATTTCTTTTACTAGGCATAGAGGCAAGCTCTATGTTTAATGATTTTAGGTACTCTACCCGCCTTTGCTGCCTCAAATTTAAGTCACACTATGTAATGATGTTTTTGAGAATTTTGTGGTCTGTGTACACCAAAAATTGCTCTACCAATAAGTAATTCCTCTAACAATGCAAGGCATGTGAAACAATGGCCAGCTCAAGATCGTGCATCGCGTATTTCCTCTCATGTGTCTTTAACTTAAAAGACATGTATTCCACAACTCTCTCCTTCTGCATCAGAATAATACCAATATTGATACCTAATGCATCATAGTAAATAGTGTAACTCTTGCTTAGATTTGGAAAAATTAGTATCAGTGTTGATTTCAATCTCCTTTTATGCTCTTGAAAGGCTATATTATAGGAATATGACTATATAAACTTCACATATTTCTTAATAAATCCCAAAATAAGTGTCTCTAAGCATGAGTAGTCATGTATAATGTGCTTGTAATAACCAACTAGCCCCGAGAAACTCTGTATATCAAAGAAATTCTTAAGATGCTCCTTGGAAACTATAGCTCTCATTTTCTCTAGGTCAACTGATACTCATGTCTCTGAGATAATGTGACCCAGGAGGTGAATATGATCCTTCCAAAACTGGATCTTTGTGAGCTTAACATATAGCTGATGCTCTCTCAGTGTGTCCAATAAATCTCAACATGTTTTTCATGGTTGTGCCGATTGTGAGAATATACCAAGATATAATCTATGAATACCACAACAAAATAATCTAGATGAGGATGGAAATCTTGGTTCATCAATTCCATGAAAACTGGTGGTGCATTCGTGAGACTGAACAATATAAAAAATAATCAAATATATCATACTTACTATGAAAATATATGTGATGTATGATTGATGTTTTAACATGCGCCTAATGATAACCCAATCTCAAATCAATATTTGAGAACACCTTAGATCCTTAGAGATGGTTGAAGAGGTCATCTATACATGGTAAATGATATCATTTATTAACTATCAGTTGGTTCAATTTTCAGTAATCCACATATATCCTGAGATTTCCATCCACTATTTTCACAAAAAGGACATGATAAACCCCATAGAGAATCACTAGGTTAGATAAAACCCTTTGTCTCTAAATCCTATAGCTTCTTATTAAGCTCCTGCATCTCAATAGTTTCCATCCTATTAGGAGGAATAGATATCGGTGCAACACCTAGAACGAGCATGATATAGAACTCTACCACTCTCACTATAGGTAATCCTAAAATTTTATCTAGGAAAATGTCCCTAAAATGATCAATAACTAGAGGTAAAACTGCCTGATGTGTTCCCTGATTATCTAGATATATATTTGTAATCTAGGATATCATCCCACCAATCCCAAAATTCTTGGTTCTAGATCGGCTCGCCTAGACTTTCCATTCACCCTTGTGAATAAACTCTCCACCCTGTGGTAATTTGAAGGTCACCCTTCTGTGATAGAAATCAACAAAATCATGAAAGAGATCTAACCAATCCATTATAAGAATGATTTCAAAACCTATCATCTTAAGGAAAAAGAGGTCACATACAAAGTGACACCCACCCATCTCAAGGAGGTACTCCCTGAACTGACATACACCCTCTTTTTGAACTCCCAATGGATTGTTAAGCATCAAAAAACCATAAAAACACTTAACATTGAGCCCATGGATCTCTACAATGGACATAGATATAAATCTAATAGAAGATTCTATATCGAAAATAGAATATACTAATGTAGAGGCTACTAGAATAGTACCTATCATAATAGAAGTTTTGGGATTCATATCCTCAAGAGTCTGTTTCACTACATATATATGTCCTGATCCACAACCCTTTGATACATCCTAGCTTCCCTATATAGATCAACTCTATTGTTGCTAAAATATAGGGTCTGACTACCAAGACCATGAACACTTCGTCGGCTTGATTGTTCGGCTGCACTCCATCCCCCTTCTTGAAATGAAGTTGAAGACCCCACTCCTTCACATAGAGTCGGTGAAAACCCACTAATACTGGATGCTTGGGGAAAAGGTCTGTAAAAGCATTGAAGATGACCCACTTTACCACATGATCATCACACGATTGAGTTCCTCGTGCACCCAGGTCTTGTATGTCCTATTATATAGAACTGGTGACACCTCACCTAGATACCCAGATATGTTTTCTAGAAACTAATATCACCACACAAAATCTCCATAAAGAACTTCCTATTTTTGGTCAATGTAGCACAAAATCTAGGCGATGAACCACCTTGGATCACACCCCCAGCCTCTCTGAGGTTAACCTCCGTGATAAGCACCTGATTCACTATTTCAGAAATGTTAGTCAACTAAAATAAATTCACCTTCAATCATATGAACTACCTAATACCATCCTTGGAATGCACAGATTTAGATAACTTGTCACCCATAGGAATATGATTGAAGTGATAGAGCTCTATAAAATGGTCTGAATAATCCATAACTGATAAAACACCCAACTGCATGTGCATGACCTCTCAATATCTATTGGCCCTCATTATCTCAGGATATATGTAATCATAGAAGGCCATGTGAAAATCCTTCCAAGAAATATTATGATGATGATCCTTCTGAGTAATAATATCCCAACATCTCTTGGTGGAATCATGCAACATATAAGTAGTATGCTTTACTCTCCTGTCATGAGGTGTCTCAAGATGATCAAAGATAGATATCATAGCCTCTATCCATGACTCCATGGCTTGTGGTCCACCCTCCCCAAAAATTATGTTGAGTACTATTGCTGGAACTCATGCGTCAACTATGCCGTAGTCGGGGTAGGTCGCAGTCCTCCTTGAACAGCCTGTACAAAATAGATAAATATTTTTCAAAACTATATACCAACACATATGTCTGGTACTATCATCGATGCCTCATCCGACACCATAAGAGGATCTAATAGTATCCCATGGCCCACCACCTCTAGATCATGGTCACCACCACCCTCCTGGCATGTGACTGGAGAATTTTGTGATGGAATATCTCTACAAATTCTCAGTGCAAGTCATAGTATAAGATTCAATAACCATTAAAAGTGTAGATATTAAAATATTATAGGTAAAATATATTCTATATAAGAATCACACCCATATTTCTACTCCTAGATTTATGTCTGGGAGACATACAAATCATAAGAAATTAAGAGAAACTACCTATTTACCACTACTAAGGTTAGTTCTGGGTCAAGTTCTCTATTATAAACAATACAATTTCATTTATTTCACATTTATATAAAAAATTTATAGGATTTTTGAATTATCTAGATAACCATTTATAATTTATAGGTTCCCATACACCTTATAAATTGAATGGTGGCTTTTATTTAATTCAAACCATAACACATCCCATTTCATGACTCAATGTTCCATAATTGACCACCTAGGGTGTCTGTTGTAGCCTAAGAAAGAAAATATTGTTTTGGTTATGGAAGGTTGTCTAAGTACCAATAATGTGTCTCAATTATTTATAAGAACACTAGAAAGATAAAAATTATATATCATACAAGGCAAAAAAAATCCAATCATGTTATCAAACAATGCATCATATATTGAATGGAATAATGCATGGCATGTGAATTATAACAGGTGCCTGAAATGATGAATGAGACCAATTCTTCTTTTCCCTCATCTCATCTGGTCAAGAATAAAAGTACACAATAATATCAATAATAATATCATAATTCAAGTGCATCACCCATTGGGGAAATCAAATCAACTTTAATATCAAAATAAAAAAACAGTTTCATTTCATGACAATTTGGATTTTCTTTATACATGGGTTAGATGCTCCCAGGAATAACTCATTACCATATTCTTATATTTCCTAAAATTCTATCTATTAATGAAATATAATAAGGTAAAAAATATTCTATGATACCATGTTATAATATCCTGACCTGGGTTCCACTCAATGGTGACCCGACCCGGTGGGTCACATGGCCTCAAGAACACCTCCCCATATGCTAGAGTCTGTCGAATAGAAGAGACGTTCAAAAAGGGGTGAAAGTGGGGAAATTATGCCCTCATATCAAAGCAATTCAGTAGTTATAAATAGTATGGAATATCAAAAGTAAGATATAATTGATAAACAGCACAGCTTAATAAGATAATATGAATGAAAGGACTATTAACCCATCGTTGCAGAAGCATACAAGACCAGAGTAATAAGAAAACAACTAAAATAATAAAATTTAGAACATTATCACATTTATATATACATATATATCATGATGATTATTTCATGATCTATTCAAAATTAAATAGACAAGCATAAAATATAATACATATAAAAAAGGTACAAAAGATCAAAAGATCTATCTCCAGCCAGCATCCTGAGCCTCATCTCAGCACTATGTTACCCTAATCCAATGGAGCAATAAAAATATATATCAAGGAACTTTTCCTTATCCATAACTACAGAAATATAATATACTTGGGTACCAAAGGCATCCCAAGTAGGGTGTGAGATAAAATCTCAGTAGCCCACCACCAATTGTGTCTAATGCCATCCAGTCAGTGAATATATAATAGTAATAGTGTGAAGGTAATAAAAGAACATATAAAATAAGTGTTTTATGTAAATAACCAATAATGGTATGGGTTCCCATGGACACCATTCCTCTACTACCTTCTTCAGCCTTAGTAGTAAATTCTCTGAATAAACAGTCATTCATGTCTCATTTGATAAATAAGTCTTGGGACTTAGCACATATCCAAGCATCACCCATAATGACATGTGAAAAATAAATTCCTAACCAGGACATCAAAAAGGTATAAGACTCTCAATGAATCTGAGCTTATGATTCATCTTGGAAGATTCATTTTATAAATCATTTCATTCATTATTCAATTACAAACCTAAACCCGTCATTGGAATTCCTTATTTGGAATCTATGTATCACTCCAAGCATAAACTAAACCAAACATCCTACAAGACTATCTATAGAGATCCTCATCAGAACCCATGTATCACTCTATGTGTGGTATAACATCATCTCTATTTGAGTTTTTTCATGGTCATCCACTAAGGGAGCCCAAGTCTCACTTTTGGATTCTATATAATCGTCCCTCTGATTATATCCTTGGTAGTCCATAAGCTTTCCAAGTATTAATCCAACATGTGATAGTCATCCCCCCCCCCTCAAGTCCATCCTTGGTAGTCCACTATGGAGTCGAAGTTTCACTCGGGTGTTAGTAAAGCAGTATCCAAATTATCCAATCCATGGTGATCGTATATGAACCCATGTGTTACCCATGACTTATAATAAACATTCAATCAATATCATTTAATTATTTCAAAGTTCATCACCGTGATCTTTTCAATTAAACCTCACCTCAGATGGTGGCTCATGGAAAGGTCTAATCCTAGAAGACTTAGTCTCTTAATTATCCCACATGGGCATATCAATATAACAATCAACTCATGCTTAATCAAGAAAATATATGGATAGAACCAGGGAACATGGTCTTCCCTTCCCATTATTTAATAAATTCATATTACAATTATGATTCAACATTCAACATATCATGGAAAGGGGTAAATGAACAACCTTAATGGTGATCAAATTAACATGCCACCCATGGTGGTCCAATTAACTAAACAACTCACCCAAGAGGTGTTTTTAATTTGAGTTCCTTGAACTTTAATCATTTATCAATGAGTATCCTTAATTACATAGGTAATACCTATCCATTTTAATAAGAAAATAAATTATATTTCAAGTAATTAACTCATAAAATTTTGTTCACGGCACAAAGACATATATATAAACTTCCCGACTGTAATGTAAAATTATGAGACCTCCTACCCCAACCACAAAGCAGAGCACTCATCCTGTATCGACCTATGATTCAGTTCAAATTGAGAGAAAAATGAAGAATGGACGAAGTCCCTAGAAATAAGGCATATTATCTTTCATCCAAATAGTGCAACTGATACTAAGAAGATTAGAGAAAGAATCAATATTAATGAATAAATCACTGGTGCAGATCCAATGAGACTGACGACATTTGATTCTGAGTTCAAATGGATTACCGGGAATCAATCCTAGATTTAGGTTTCTAAAGGAATTCCATTGAGATAAATCCACTGCACATTAGAGAATGGGGAAAATAAATAAGGTTTCAATATATAAACTTATTAATGTAAAAAATAAAAGTTTCCCAAGAAATATTGTGCTGCATGGTTTGGTCACACGGTTGGACAAACCGTGTGCAAACCGTGTGCCCTTCACAATGCTAAGGGGGCACCCACATGGTTCACACAAACGGTTTGACTATCCATGAAACAAATATGCTAAAAACTACAGGTGATACTCAATGGGTTTTCACTCCTTTCCACATTGTTTTCTTAAGCCATGTGAGATCCTTCAACCCTCTTCTCAGGCCTCACACAGTTAGTCAAACTATGCAGCTTATCCTACACGGATTCTACAAACTGTGCGACCTGCCTTTTTTTATAAAAAACTCAAGATCCAAGATCTGAGCTCCAAAAAATCCCCAAAACACCCCCAATAACACCATGACCTCAATGAAAACTCACATTAGGTCAAAAAATCATTTAAATTACAAATTATCGATGGAAAGTAAAATATTATGTACCTAGACGAAGAATTGTGTTCTTACAAGGTCCAACATAGTTACTCCATGTTATAGATCAATAGGTCTCTCTATATAAGAAATATAAGTTTTTATAACTTGGGTTAAATGCCCTAAAATGGTAATAACTTAATTATTCTCAACTCCAAATTTATTGACTTTATTAGGGGGAACATTTCTACATTGAATATGGGTGTTGATATAGTTCTTATTTCTATTGTTAGTCACAAACACTCTAAAATGGAATACACACAATTATATTTGGATTTTGAATTGTAAAATACAATTCCTATTACATTTTATAGAGTATTCCCAAAAAAACTGGTGGGGTGTTTATAGTATTGGTTCACTATATCTTGGTTCATCCAAACATAGTCCCAAAGGTTCATACTAAACATTATTTTTTACCAACTATAACAACCCAAACATCATAAACATAGAGAGAGTAGTTATATTACATTATTGGTACAAAAATAAATGAGTTCCTACATAATCCAATAGCTTAATAGTCTTGTAAAACTAGATCCATACATACATTATATTTTTAAACATAAGATCCACATAATCACATTGTGAGAACATTATTAGACCTTCCATCATATCCCGAAAAATAAATAATATTTCTCCTCTAGTATTCTTGTGAAGAGAAAAAAACAAGGGTGGGCTCATATTATCAATAGGGAGTAGTAAACAATATTATAAATCATAACATAAACATGTTATAAGTGATATAGAATGAATGGATAAATAATATGAAGTCATAATGAAATGAAATATAGGGAATATTATATCAATGAGAATAAATGAAAACATAGATAAGAAAGATCATTGATCTCATATCGATGAAATAAAAAATGATAGATATCAAAACATTCTCTCAATTCCTTGTTTTGAGACACTATATAGATATGTATAGAGGTATACACCAAAACTAAGATGTTTTTTCTCATTAGACATGTCGATTCATCGAGGGGCTATATAATTTCAGGCCCCATATATCTCCTAATTATGTATAACACAATTACTATAAGAGATAAAAATACATTTCATATCATTCCCTAAAGAACATATAATTGAATAAGAACATCGATATCCATATAATGAAAAATACAAAAAAATAAATTCTTCCCCATTCAATGATAAAATGTCGAAGTCTAGGAGAAAATCCCTTCATTAACTTAAAAGCTGAAGTGTTTTATAAAAGTAATAGGAAGTACACTTATCAATGAAATAGAGTGTTGAGGGAACATTCAATGTCTTGTGTCATCAATAGAAGATAATAATTGGGTTAAATAGTTTCCATTTATAGGTGAACAAGAAAATGGTTTGAAAAAATCCTTTATCATGGTTCATAAAGTGAATGGGAATATTCCAAAGAATATACTCAAGGAGTGTCAAGTCATGTATGCAGTGAAAGTCCCACTCATCCTATATCAGGTGATGGTTGATTCAATTCTCAACCCACCCTTTTTAGGGTGATTAACCATAGGTACATTTTTTCTACAACTGCATCCACTTGTTGGTATCTAGAAAATGATTTAATTTCTAGGAAAACTATACACTCTTTACAATCCCAAAATTTAGGATTTACATAAATTATGATGACTTAACAAATGGTTTTAATGAGATGAAATATATATCCAATGGGTGATAACTTCATATAATTATAATCATAATGACATTACAATAATTTTTTTTAATTGAAAATGGATGGGGTTTATTGAGAACCTATATTTTAGTATAATAAAGGCATAAGAAAAAGGCAATAATTATAGAGGATAAGTAATATATCATTAATAAAATTTAAATGGGAGGTAATATAATGAAGTTAAAATCTATTAAATATGTCAAAATGGTATTATAACATTAATATCCCATACTTATAGACAACTTGGTCAAGAAAAAAATCCTTCATCCAGAATTCACATTTTCTAAAAATTTTATATATTTTATTTTCTTTAAGAATCTCAATATTGATTCCCAAATGACTCTTATTCCCAATATATATTTTAGAGTATACCAAGATATCATTAATAAATTCAAAAACAAGATTACTGATATAATCCTTAAATACTCTATTGATCATACTCATAAAAGTAGAGGGTTCATTAGTCAATCTAAAGATCATTACTATTAATTCAAAATGTATATATATCATATGGAATATCATATTTGGAATATCTACCTTCTTTACTTCGTGTTGAAAAAACCCAAAACAAAGATAAATCATTAAAAAATATTAAGCTCCTTTAATTTCATCAAATAATTCATCAATATGGGGAATATGATAATTTTTCATTATCGTATTAGAATTTATTTCCCTATAATTAATACATAATTTCACAAACCTATCTTTATTATTAAAAAAAGAACAGAGGCTCCCCATGATAAAATTATAGGTTGTATAAATCCCTTATCACACAACTCCTAGAGTTGTTTTTTTAGATTCACTAATTCCTCTATAGACATATGGTAGAGATTTTTAGATATAGGTTTTATATCCATGACTAGATCAATGGAAAACTCAACTTCACACTTAATTGGATGTTTAAGTAGTTATTTAGGACACTCATCAAGGTATTAATTCACAATAAGTACATCCTACTTTCTAAGGATACCATTACCATTCATAGGTTGTGTCTTCTATTCCTGTTTATGAATTTCATTATGAAGAGCTACCGGTAGTGAATCCAGACATTATTTAGATGATGTATTCTCCCCTCTAAAGACAATGAATTATACATTTCCATTATGAATCAAAATCTCCTTATCTTTAAAATAAATTTTCAAATTTTAAATTGAAAGACAATATATAACATGGATTATATAAAAGTCAACCATAGGAATAATAATCAAGTTTTCAAATATGGTATGTTCATGTGTCATAATGGGAAATAAATGACATATCTTTATTACAATAATATTTCCACTAGGAGCCTCGATTGAAACTCCCTTCTTATGGTCCAAGGAAAATATATAATTTTTTGGAAAGCATGGATGATATAAAAGTGTATGAGTATACATAATAAAATAAATCATTTGATAAATTTGAGTCTTCTTTCTTGTCCTTTCAATCACAATTTTGATGGGATTTCTCTCCACACTTGAAGATAACAACCATTAATATCATGCATGTTCCACATTATTTATACACATAATTATTACAATTTAGAAATTTCACCATTCCCTTTTTACCTTTTTTTATATTTAATTTATCAAAGTGCGAAGTCACTCGCTTATTTTATAATTTTCCATGGAAAAAAAATACTTGGAGAATTTCCTTGATGGAATTTGATACCATATACTTATAAAATGAATATATCTAAGAGAATAATTCCATTTGAATAATCTATTTTATCCCATAAAAGAAGTTATCAATATTACTTCTTATATTGTGTATATAATCCATATAAAGAGTTAATAACCTTGTAAAGTTAGATTCACATTCATAAACATTTTAACCTACCTTTTTTCATATATAGAGGAATTACCTCTCTATTCCAGCTCATTGCCCAAGAGGAAAGTATTATTTAAAGAATAACACATTGAAATTCTTCATATCCATTATATTTATTTCCTCTAACTCCTTGCTATTCTATATAAATGGATTTCATTAATCAGTGTCTCGATTAATATGATAAACTACCATGATATATTTCCCTATTTCACTACTTCCCAAAGTGAGAAATATATTCTTGAGGGAATTGATCCATTACTCAACTACTAATGGATTATCATTCCCATTGAAAGATGCATTTTTTCATCACATGATGTGGTCCAACATTATTACACAATTTTTGGGGATCATCACATTATTCCATATAGGCAATATTATTGGTCATGACTTTAGTCAACTACCACAATATAGTAATCATTTTTTTATCTCCATATCTAGCTTCATTTTATTTCCCAAGAGGAAAATACATAGATATATTTTGTTCATCGATACAGGTTTAATTACTTCTATAAGGAAACATTTTAAAATAATCAAATATAATTAATTATCTCATAACATTATAAATTTTAAATCATAATGTATAATTATAAAACTAGTGTAACACTTAACAAAAATTGAAAATTTATACATAACTAATATTATAATCATAGGCTTAGTACCTTTGGGAATATCTTCAAATTATAACAATATTTTCAAATATTTCATAATGGATTATAAAGAGTGTGTGAATAACCCAAATCATATCCCCTAGAAATGTATAGACATGTGTGTAGTCTTATGCCCACTAATCATGCACTGAGTGAAGATCAATTTGATACCAAACTAACCTTTTTCAGAGTGTCTACTCCTGGGAGCATCTATTCCACAACTTCACCCACATTTCACTATTTAGAGGATGTTTTAATTTCTAAGAAACCATACATTCTCTTCCTCACCAAAACTTCATGATACTATGATATAGATAGACTTATACCTAAAATTTTTCATCAGGTCATGATATTCTATCTATTTTTTCCTAATTATAGATCCTAAGGTTTATACTAAATGTTGAGTCAATAATGTTTTCCTTATGAATTTTCCATTCCTTCTTGTTTTGAAAATCACAAACACCTTATCTTTAAGGAAAATTGCTTTTATAAGAAAAATTGTTTTTATAAGGGAAATTGCTTTTATAAGGAAAATTGCTTTTATAAGGAAAATTTCTTTTATAAGGAAAATCGCTTTTATAAGGAAAATCGCTTTTATAAGGAAAATTATCCTTATCATATTTTCATTATCTATATCCATATATTTCATAAGTATAAGAATCAGATTCATTTCTATATTTTCGGAATCGTTTAAAACTTTGATATGAATCATTCTGTTTTAGGCTCTGAATTCTGCATGAGAACTGTAATGAAGTTCCACTCCGAATTCTAGATACAAACTCTAATAAAGTTCCACTCTGAATTCTGGATACGAACTCTCATGAAGTTCGACACCAAAATCTAATGACGAATCCTGATTAC
This sequence comes from Viscum album, assembly GCA_963277665.1. Lineage (NCBI taxonomy): Eukaryota > Viridiplantae > Streptophyta > Magnoliopsida > Santalales > Viscaceae > Viscum > Viscum album. Next base: position 1,356,810,504 of record OY728162.1, on the reverse strand, counting down.
GAATTCTCATTATGAATTCTGATGACGAATTCTCATTCTGAATTCTCATTCCGAATTCACCTATTAAACAGAATCTGATCATCTTTGCTTTATACACTCCAAATTTATTCAGAATTCGAATATAATTTTTTTTTAGACTCTGAACTTTCATTTTTCTTACACTTTTATAATTTGTCTACTCTTTGACATTTTTTTACACTCCGAATCTTCACTCCAAACTTTTTAATTAATCCTGAAACGATGTCGTACTTTCTATTACACTTGTTTTGTTATAAAACGATTTCGTCTATTCCATTATAAACTAACCATTGGTTAAGTGACACGTGTATAGGTCCCTCCGAATTTTAAGGAAGATATGACCGTTGGAAAGGAGGCCGACCGAGCCTATAAATAGGATCTCATTTAAAAGAGATCGAAACACAATGAAGTTGATCGATCTAGAGACCACACGCTACTAAGGTGATTTCTAGAAAGAGAAATCTTTTCAAGATTTGTGCGTACTGAACCGCATGTTCAGTTTTTGCTTCATGTGGCTCCTAATGTTGGTGATTACATTCGAGGACTTCCGAGGATAAGAAGATAGAGGTGCCGACTACCTTAAAGTTTTAGGGCTTCCTTACTGAGGAAGACAGAGGTTCCAACTACCATAAAGTTGAGGGCTTTTGGGGATAGCAAGACAGAGATTCCGATTTTCGTATAGAGGGATTATCCTGGTGTGGGTAAGATAGACTTGCTTGAAAGTATAAATCAAGGTTCCTTTATCCAAGGTTGTTGGATACCCTTCTCTTTGGGTTAAAAGACTTATATCTTGTTATTTGTCGTTTTACTACATGTTTGTTTCCGCTGCATATTGTATTGTAAGGAAAGTATAACTTTCTTATACTTCCTTACTTGTACTCTGTTTCATTTAGATTCTATACGCTTTAAGGTAGAATCTCATATTGTAATCTTTAGTTAATTGTCAATTTCCGGATCCATATTTCTAGAACCTACTTTCAGAATCACTTTCTAGTTTTAAGCAAGTACGTAGAACTTGAAGTTTATAACTTCATTCCTTATTCCAATTTTTTCAATTGGTGTTAGAGGTGTTGTGAATTTTCTTAGTTTAACTTTGTTAAACTTAAAACTTTCCTTATTTAAGGAAAACATAGTTATTCTTAATCAAATTTAAAGATTCCAAAGGAAATTTTTAAAGTGTACAATTCACCCCCCCCCCTCTTGTATATTGAGCATCTACATTATTATTTCGATCCTACAATTGGTATCAGAGGAGGTCTCTGAAATACTTATACTCACGTTTAAGTTTTTATTGTTTATTTTCCTTTATCCTTCATACTTTCTTAGAAAGTTCTTTGTCATTCTGAACTTTATCATTCCGAACTTTGTGATTACGAACTTTTTCTACTAACAAGTTTGTGTATCCAAGGTTATTTTAAGTATGCAAGGAGTCAATGTTGGTTCCATTGATAATCTAAATCCTACAAGACCACCAATCTTTGATGGTAATGACTATGAGTACTGGAGAGATCAAATGAAGAATTTTGTTATCAATACTGGAGTGGACAACTTTGTTATGCTTACTGGAGATTATAAAATTCCTGATAAGGAAGTTGGAACTTTCACTAACCAAGAAAAGCAAGAGTATCAACTCAATTATAAGGTACTAAATACCTTACTTTGTTCAATTACTAGAAATATATATATCCAAATTTCTTCTTGTGAAGCAGCTAATTGTATCTGGAAGAAGTTAGAGGTTACACACTTTGGAACTTCTAAAGTGATTGAGACAAGGAGAGATATGCTTAGAGCTGAATACCATGGCTTCAACTTTCCTTATGGTAAACCAATTTGTAAAGTTCAACAGAGATTAATGACTATAGTCAATAGTTTACAGTCTATGGGAGAGAAAGGTTTAGATGATGAAGCCCTTGTGGATAAGATAATTGATATTATGCCCAATGAGTGGGAATCCAAAATAATAGTTATAGATGAGAATAGGAAGGCCACTCAAATTTCTTTTGATGAGATATTTGGAACTCTTCTTCAACATGAAACAAGAATGAAGAGAGATGCTGAAAACATCAAGAAGAAAAATGGAAATGGTACTGTTTCTTTCACAACAGCATCAAATCAGATGAAATCTAAGACTCCTGAGAGGGTAACCAGATCCAAGTCTAAGAAAGTTATTTTCCAATCCGAATCTAGTGAGAGTGAAGTCTCTGAAAATGAATTAGCAAATCTTGCTTGAAGGATGAACAAGATATATGGCCAAAGAAGTTTCCAATCCAAGTATAAGAAAAAGGAACGGAAATATAGGAAAGATGGAGAAGTCATGTGTTATGAATGCAAGAGAGATGGACATATTAGACCAGATTTCCCTTTGCTCAAAAAGAAAGAAACGAAAGAAAGGAATTCAGGCAGGAATAGAAATAAGTATTATAAATCCAAAACTAAGAAAGTTCTGAAACTTAGTGATACCTGGAGTGCCAGCAGTGGTGACTCTTCAGATGAATCTTATGATTATGAATATTCAGGACAGAAGAATCTCGGTCTTATATCCAGACTACCTATTAACAATCATTGTTTTATGGCTAAGGTACGAAATGTTGAATCATTGACCAATGTTTCTTTAAATTCTAATAATAGAGAATATTATAATTCTTCAGATGAAGAATCCTCTTCTGATGAAAAAAATACTTTACCTAATTATGAAGAAGTTTCTAGGTTTGCTGAACTTCTTGAAATTCAGAATTCCAAATGCAATAAAAAACTTGATAAGGCAAACTCTAGGAATAATATTCTTACGAAAGAGATATCAGATCTTTCTAAAGATCTTGATAGGAAGAATTCTGATTTTGAAATTATTTCAAATAATCTTGAGGAAGTAAGTTCTGAGAAGAACAAACTTTATAAAGAATTAGAAAAAGTAATTTCTAAGAAAAGTATCTTCGAGACTAGCTATAGTTTTAAAACTAATGATTTTGAGGATAAAAACTTGATTATAAAACTCAAGTCCGAAATTTTTTCCTTAAATAAGTGTTTATCAAACTTTACCCATGGTAAGGAAAATTTTGATAAAATGTATTCCTAAATACGACCTTTAAGAAATAAATCCGGATTTGGTTATACTCGTGCAAAACCAATTTTTAGTAACAATTATTTTGTTCCTCAAAGTGCCCCATTTTGTACCAAGTGTCAATGTGGTGGTCACTGGGCAAAGAATTTTTCCTTAAACAAAACTCAATCTCTAGGATTTCACAAAGCTTATTTCTCTAAGAAGATGTGGGTACCTAAAATTTTTTTATTTGGAAATCTCGGATCCAAACAAGTTTGGATTCCGAAAGTCTAATTCTTTTCTTGATTTCAGGAAAATAAAGAGAGTGCCAACAGAAACACATGGTACATGGATAGTGGATGTTCCCGGAACATGATTGGTAACAAAAGCTATTTTGAAAATATTATCAAAACGAAAGGAGGAAAGGTAACTTTCAGAGATAATTCTAAGGGAGAAATTGTTGGTATAGGTAATATTGTTCTTCTTGGTAAAACCTTGATTTCAAATGTTCTTTTTTTCAAGGGTCTTAAGCATAACCTCATTAGCATAAGTCAGTTATGTGATGAAGGATAACTTGTGAATTTTAGGAATGATAAGTTCTTAGTTCACAATTCCAAGGAAGAATTTATTCTCTCAGCCAATAGGCAAGAGAATGTTTACACCTTAAATTTAGAAGACCTCAGGAGCCAAGATTTACCTTGCCTAAGTTCAATGGAAGATGATTCCTGGTTATGGCATAGAAGACTAGGTCACTGTAACCTTAGGAACTTATACAAACTCTCTAAGAAGAAACTAGTTAAGGATCTAACGGAGCTTAGATTTGATTCTTCTAAAGTTTTTGACCCTTGTCAATATGGAAAGAAAAATAAATCTAGTTTTAAATCAATCTGTGAAGTCTCAACAACTGATGCATTACAGTTAGTGCACATGGATCTTTTTGGTCCAACACAAACTGGAAGTATTAGAGGCAAACACTATGTGTTTGTTCTAGTTGATGATTACACTAGATTTACTTGGGTTTATTTTCTAGCAAAGAAGTCTGAAGCTTTTTCTTATTTCAAAAGTTTTAGAGATCAAGTTAAAAATGAGAAAAATCTTCCATTGAAAACTATTCATAGTGATCATGGAGGAGAATTTCAAAATTCTGGTTTTCAAACTTTTTGTAGTAGAAAAGGTATTACTCACAAATTTTCAGCACCTAGAACTCCTCAACAGAATGGTGTAGTTGAAAGAAGAAACAGAATTATTCAATAGATAACTAGAACCATGTTGAGTGAATATTCTATAGCTAGACATTTATGGGCTGAAGCTGTAAGTACTACTTTCTATACTATAAATCGAGTTCTGATTAGACCTTTTTTTAATAAAACTTCTTATGAGTTATGGAATGGTAGAAAACCAATGCTTTCCTACTTCAAGGTTTTTGGTTGAAAAGTATTCATTTTGAATACTAAAGATAATCTACATAAATTTTCACCAAAATCTGATGAAGGAATTTTCTTAGGCTACTCCACAACTTCTAAGGCATATAGAGTTTTCAATAAAAATACTTGTACTGTTGAAGAAATAGTACACATAAAATTTGATGAGTCATATCCTTTTGTTTTTAAATCATCCAAATCTTTATCCTCAGATGTGTTTTCAAAAACTGATTGTCAACCTTTGATAGAAGATCCTTCTAATAAGGAAAATGTTCAAGAAGATACTTCTGAAACATTTACCCCAGAAGATTTTCTACCCAATGTTAATGAACAGGATTTTCAAAACCCAAATCAGGTGTTACTTAAGAATCATCCCCGTGATAGTATCATTGGTGATGTAAATCAACCTGTAAGAACTAGAAGTTCCTTAAGAAATGAAATGGAACATCTAGAATTTCTTTCCAAATTAGAACCAAAAAGCACTGATGAAGCTTTAGGTGATGATGATTGGATCAAATCTATGCAAGATGAACTAAATGAATTTGAAAGGAACAAAGTTTGGATCTTGGTTGAAAGACCTAAGGAAACTTCTGTTATTGGAGTTAAGTGGGTCTTCAGGAACAAATGTGATGAAAATAGAGTCATAGTGAGAAATAAAGCTAGACTTGTTGCTAAAGGCTATAATCAGCAAGAGGGAATAGACTATGAATAAATCTATGCTCCAGTAGCTAGACTTGAATATATCCGTATTCTACTTGCCTTTATAGCATTCTTTAATTTTAAACTTTTTAAAATGGATGTGAAATGTGCTTTTCTTAACGGTTGTGTTCAAGAGGAAGTTTTTGTTGAACAACCTCCTGGCTTTGAAGATACAAAACATCCCAATCATGTTTTTAGACCTACCAAAGCTCCGTATGGTCTTAAACAAGCCCCACGAGCCTGGTATGATAGACTCACTGGATTTTTGCTTCAAAATAACTATGTTAAGGGAAATGCAGATCCAACCCTTTTTATAAAGAAAGATAAGAAAAATGTTTTGATTGTTCAAATTTATGGTGATGACATCATATTTGGTTCAACTCAGCAATCTTTAACCGACTCCTTTTCAAGTCTAATGAAATCTGAGTTTGAAATGAGTATGATGGGTGAGTTAACTTTTTCCCTTGGTTTTCAAATTTCTCAAAAACCAAAAGGAACCTACATATCTCAACAAAAGTATATCAAATATCTTCTCAAAAATTATGGTTATGAAAATACTAAAAGTATAAGTACTCCTATTAGTACATCAAACTCTCTAGATCTTGATGAAGCTGGGAAACCAGTAGATCAAACATATTTTAGAGGTATGATAGGAAGTTTACTTTACTTAACAGCTAGTCGACTAGACTTAATGTTCTCAGTATTCTTATGTGCAAGATATCAATCCAATCCTAAGGAGTCTCACTTAAAGGCAGTAAAAATAATTTTTCGCTGCCTTAAGGGAACCATGGATCTAGGATTATTTTATACTTCTGGAAATGATTTTTTTCAAAAAAGATTTTCTGATGATGACTTTGGTGGATGTAGAATGGATAGAAAAAGTACATCTAGAACTTTTCATTTCTTAGGAGATTCACTAGTTTCTTGGTCTTGCAAGAAGCAACATTCTGTAGCACTTTCCACTGCTGAAGCTGAATATGTAGTAGCTGGAAGTTGTTGTGCTCAAGTGTTGTGGATGCAACACACACTCACAGACTATGGCTTGAGTTTTACTAAAACTCAAATTTTGTGTAATAACACAAGTGCCACTGCCCTAAATAAGAACACTGCACATCACTCACGTGCAAAACACATAGATATTAGGCATCACTTTCTTAGGGATCACACACTTAAAGGAGATATTATTCTTCAATTTATCGGAACACAAGATCAAATTTCTGATATTTTCACAAAATCTTTGTCTTTTGATAGATTTGAATACATTAAACAGAAGTTAGGAATGATAACTGTAAGGTAATCTTTCTTAATTAACTTTCTATTGAAAAAGTCTCCTTAGAGTAATAAACTCCTTTTCATAGGGGGGGTACTTTTTTTTGTTAGTGTTACTAAATTTTACTTTTTGTTATTTGTTTTTCAAAAGTTTTTTCTGGAGTTATAATTTCCAGAATAGAAGTTTTCAGAATGGAAATTTTCTGAATCTAAAATTTACGGAATGGTAATTTCCGGAACTGAAATTTTTTTCAGGATTGAAATTCTCAGAGTAAGAACTTCTGGAATGGCGATTTTCAGACTAGGGTTTTTGTAACGAGACTTTCATACTGAGACTTTTGTAGTAAGACTTCTGTATTGAGACATTCGTAATGAATTTCTCATACTGAAATTCCTATAATGGTTTTTTTTATTCTTTTTGTACCGGGTTTTTTGCACTGAGTTTTTCGTAGTGTGTTTTGCGATCTATATTTTTTTTCTTTTCTTTCGTAGTGAAGAAGGATGTTACCCATTACGAATAATCCTACTAAGCCAATCCGAAAGGTATGATTTCCTTACTCATGTTTTAATAATCATACTTTACTAGCTGATATTTACTTATATTTTGTTTTCGAATTATAGTTTTCTTAAATCTTTGTTTTAATAAAAACCTCAAAAGATCGGATTCAAGTTTTCTTGAGAATTGGTTTTCAACCGTCAGATCTGATCTTAGTTTTTTTACAACTGTTCGATCAACCGAGGAAGATGAACCGTTATATCATTGACTATTTAAAGGGGACCCCAAATGGTCATCCCACATCGGTTTTTCAAGATCCAGCGTCCCGAAGCTCTGCCTCCCCATTTTAAAGTCGTTCCAATATTCAGCAATCTCTGTTCCGAACTTCCCAGAAGTCTTCAGATCCGAATGTCTGTGGAAGTAGCTTCTCAATACATGTCAACCTCTAAGCTGATTTTTCAGTGGTTAGTATATAGAGAAAGGTTGGTTCATCCTGATTTCTTTAACGATTATGATTCACTTATATCCAAGAACATAAAGCTTAACAGATGGGAATATTTTTATGTGTCTAAGCCCGGGAATCAAGATGAAGTATATTCGGAGTTGCTTTTAGAGTTCTATGAGACAGTTTCCTTCTTTAAGGAAGATGGTAGGGAGAAATTGTCATTTAAGTCTTATGGCAAGACTTATAATCTTTCTTATGCCAAGGCAGCTAGCTTGGTAGGGCTGACCTATGAAGGAGAATCTGAGTTCATCACTCATGTTTTCCCAGATTCAAAGGGAAGTTTTGACAAGGAAAAGGCTTTGAAGACTCTCAGACTGTCAATTGAAAAGGCTCTGAAGATTTCTAGTCTGTCTACGAATTTTCGGATTCTAGAATTATGGGTACAAGGATTTATCGTACCGAGAAAGGGTGACAAAGATAGTATGAAGAAGATCAAGATCTTTATTCTAGATTTTCTAATAAATATAAGGAAGTTTAATCTGATGAGACACATTCTTATTACCATTGAGAATGTTAATAAATGGAATCTGATAGCTCAGATCGTAATATATCCAGCAATAATCTCGAAGTTAATAGTTCGGTGCCTTGAGTCTTTCAAGGAGGCTTGCAAGTCTAAGCCAAGAGTTTGCAAAATTATGTTGGTGAGTGATGATACCCTTAAAAGGATGAATGTTGCTTTCAACAAGAAGACTGGTGAGTTCTTTGTTTTTCCAGTTCAAGAAGAATCGGTTCCGAAAGTTTCTGAACCTGAATCTTCTAAGCCAGTGAAGAAGAGAAAGTTGAAAGATGTCGAAGTTGAAGCATAGAATCTTAAATCTAAGAAAGTTCATTCCGCACCTCCAAAACCGAAAAATAAGAAAGCTTACCCTGATGAGGTAGTTATTAAGTGGAGGGAAGTCAAAGAGAAGAGAGTGCAAGGGGAGTCTCAGTTTGGCTTGGACCCTGTGGAGGTTAAGGCCTTGAAGGAAAAGACTTTGGTTGAACTAGAAGAACAAGTGAAACAAAAGAAGATTCAGAAGAAGATGTCTGAAGTTGAGATGGTTCGGACTTTATTGAAGTTTAATGAGATGGCCTCCGAAAACATTCCATTCCCGAGATCATTCTCTTTGGAATATATACCTAAGACTCCAGGAAGAAACTATGTTACTCCGGAGAAGGTAAAAGCTATGTATGTTAAGGAAGTTGAGTAGTTTGAGCAAGTGGAAGAGGATGAAGCAGTTGCTGAAGGTAGTGGTGATACCGGAGATCTATTGAAGCAAGTAGTATATTATAAGGGTACACCTTCGGAACATTTGTCGCTCCGAACTTTAGAAGATGAGTCCTCTAAGATAGTCACTCCAGGGAAGGATGAGGAAAAAAGAGAACAAGAAGTAGCTTATCATGCAGAGGAAGAACGTCTTCTACATGATATTGCTCAAATGGAGAATGTAGAGGATGGTGCTCAAAAATATATTGATGACGAATAAAATGTTTTTCAAGTGTCTGATAGTGAATAGAAAACCCCAAAATAGTAATCCATTCTGAAAAAGGACAAGGGAAAGCAACTTGTTGTTGATACCCTGAGCTCAATAGCTATAAAAAGGAGGGAAGTTGGTGATTCTTTTAAGAAGAAGGATGAGCAATTTGAAGAAGAAAATTCTCTAAGCAAAGTCTCGGATTTTGGATTCATCTTCATTGGGACATGACTTTGTTGTTCAGTCTTTAAATAAGTTGGTGGGTTCTATCCCGACCTTCTCAAGTATTGATTCAAGATGCTAGATTGTCCAACATACTTTGAATCAGAAAACAGACTCTATATCCATGGTTATGGATAAATGTGTAGAGATGTAGGCTCAGTTCAAATCTTTTTTTTATCGGCTATGAAGCCCACAAAAGGTCTTGTATGAAAATGACTACTTGGTCGAAGAAAAGTGTACAAGAGATGAGGTTCTTGGATGAATTCCAAGATAATGTTAAAGATTCATTTGAGACAGAAGACATGAAACTAAATGATCTTACTTATTCCTTTGAAGAAAAGTTGACAGCTGAAAAGAATTTCCGGATTCAAGAAGACAGAGATCTGAATGGGAATCTGAATTATGTCGCTCAAAACTGGAGGAATGAAAGGGATCGTCGGATTGAGATTGAAGAGAAGTTGTTAAAGCAATAACAAGTTTTGAAAGCTCAGGAAGAAAATCTTGAAGCCCAGGAAGAAAATCTTGAAGCTCAAAATGCAAGAATAGTTGTGTTATAGAAGCAAGCTGAAGAAGACCATAAATACTTGAAGAAAATAAAGACTATTCTTAAGGGTCGTATGTCGAAGGAAAAAGATCCAAAATATACAAATCTGATCTTTTTGTTGTATCCGAGCTTCTTTGTTTTTAATCTTTCAAAACTAATGAAAATCTTTCTTGCTCATCTCTTTTGTTGTTGTTACTAATTTTTTAGGTACTTTGTTATATTTTCCATTCCCTCAAATTCTTTTCGAAAATCACAAAGGGGGAGAAGGAAAAAAAACCCTAACAAAGTGGGAAAAGGAAAAAGAACCTTAACAAAGGGTGAGAAAGAAAAATAACTCTAATAGAGTTTATCTAAGGGGGAGTTTTTCATTAAAGAAGACATTCTTATTCTTAATGGAATACCATTCCGGAAATCTAAAATACGATCCTTATAGTTTCAAAGCCTAAGGGGGAGTTATTTGTATTCATCAACATCCATAAGCAAAGGGAGATAAGCCTTAATGTTTTTTTCCTTAGTCTTTCTTTTTCGTAAGGATGTTTGTGCTTTCCAAAAGGGGGGATATTGTTGAGTCAATAAGGTTTTCCTTATGACTTTTCCATTCCTTCTTGTTTTAAAAATTACAAACACCTTATCTTTAAGGAAAATTTCTTTTATAAGAAAAATTACTTTTATAAGGGAAATTAATTTTATAAAGAAAATTGCTTTTATAAGGAAAATTACTTTTATAAGGAAAATCGCTTTTATAAGGAAAATCGCTTTTATAAGGAAATTTATCCTTATCATATTTTCATTATCTATATCCATATATTTCTTAAGTATAAGAATTGGATTCATTTCTATATTCTCAGAATCCTTTAAAAATTTGATATGAAGCATTCTGTTTTAGGCTCCAAATTCTGGATGAGAACTGTAATGAAGTTCCACTCCGAATTATGGATATGAAATCTAATAAAGTTACACTCCGAATTCTGGATACAAACTCTCATGAAGTTCGACACCGAAATCTAATGACGAATCTTGATTACGAATTCTCATTACAAATTCTGATGATGAATTCTCATTTCGAATTCTCATTCTGAATTCACCTATTAAACAAAATCTGATCATCTTTGCTTTATACACTTCGAATTTATTCAAACTCCGAATATAATTTTTGGTTAGACTCTGAACTTTCATTTTTCTTACACTTTTATAATTTTTCTACTCTTTGACATTTTTTTTACACTCCGAATCTTCACTCCAAACTTTTTAACTTATCCTGAAACGATGTCGTACTTTCTGTTACACTTGTTTTGTTATAAAACGATGTCGTCTATTCCTTTATAAAATAATCGTTGGTTAAGTGACACATGTATAGGTCCCTCTGAATTTTAAGGAAGATATGATCGTTGGAAAGGAGGCCGACCGAGCCTATAAATATGAGCTCATTTGAAAGAGCTCGAGACACAAGGAATTTTATCGATCTAGATACCACACGCTGCTAAGGTGATTTCTAGAAAGAGAAATCTTTTCATGCCTTGTGCGTACTGAACCACTCGTTCAGTTTTTGCTTCGTGCGACTCTGAATGTTGATGATTACATTTGAGGACTTCTGAGGATAGGAAGACAGAGGTGCCGACGACCTTAAAGTTCGAGGGATTCCTTGCTGAGGAAGACAGAGGTTCAAACTACCTTGAGGTTGAGGGCTTGTGGGGATAGCAAGACAGTGATTCTGATTTTCGTATCGAGGTTTTACCCTGGTGTGGGTAAGACAAACTTGCTTAAAAGTATAAATCAAGGGACCTTTATCCATGGTTGTTGGATACCCTTCTCTTTGGGTTAAAAGACTTATATCTTGTTATTTGTAGTTTTACTACATGTTTGTTTCCTCTGCATATTGTATTGTAAGGAAAGTATAACTTTCTTATACTTCCTTACTTGTACTCTGTTTCATTTATATTCTATACTCTTTAAGGTAGAATATCATATTGTAATCTTTAGTTAAGTTTCAATTTCTGGATCCATATTTCTGGAACCTACTTTCGGAATCTCTTTCTAGTTTTAAGCAAGTACATAGAACTTGAAGTTTATAGCTTCATTCCTTATTCAAATTTTTTAAATTGGTGTTAGAGGTGTTGTGAATTTGCTTAGTTTAACTTTGTTAAACTTAGAAATTTCCTTATATAAGGAAAACATAGTTATTCGTAATCAACTTTAAAGATTCCAAAGGAAATTTTTAAAGTGTACAATTCACCCCCCCCCCCCCCTCTTGTATATTGAGCATCTACATTATTATTTTGATCCTACACTAAACATCATATTATACCAAATCTAACACCCTGACACTGATAACACAAATCAAGTGGTTATTTTACTACTTTGTCATAAGATACAACTTATCACTTCCAGAAATATCGAATAGTTTATTAGTATTTAGAGACTAGGTACATACATGATTCTCACATTACATTTGAAAACACGAAATACAACATAAAATTCAAGTGATAACAATATTTTTTATTCTAGTATATCCATGAAATCATTCAGATATACCTTATTGTTACCCTGAGGAATATAAAATAAATTAAAGGGTGATCTATGATGCTAGACAAGAGAAAGTGTGCGACAAATTCTATCATAGAATAAATAAAAGATGAATAATATGGTAAAGATAAAAAATAATCAAATATATCATATAAATAATGCCATAAAATATGAATATATCTATGCATTATATAAAAAATAATAATTTAGTTGATAACAATAACTAGTTTTATATTGATATAATGCATAATTCCTGACATCACAATCTTACCATCAAGGACTCGTGCCAAGATAACATACACCAATAGGTAAGGTGTACGCCAAATACCAAAACTAGTTTGTATCATGAGACCTATAAATGCATTAAGAAGCTATAATGGGCCCCTACCATCACTTAATAACACAAATTAATTCATCATATGAAAGAAATAAATAACAATTCAATACATAATCTACATAAAACCTCATATTGAAAAATTATTAAATTGAATGTTAATTTTTTTCCATTCAATAAATGTAATAGCATGATTATAATCCATCTAGAGAAATTAGGTGGATAGTATCATTATCACATATCCCTGATAAATCATAATAATTTTCAAAGGATATTGACATATAAAAAATACCATTAAAACAATATTTGAGTCATTCTTTGAAAACATGATAAAAATATCCTTTTCTTTTGATAAAATTTCAAATAAAATTTCAAAATATATTAATAAAATGATTTTATTTTAAAATATATATGGAAAATAATAAAGGATTGTTTAAATAAAATAATATTTATGAAAGTGGGAAAATCATTCATTTGGTAAACATTAAAAAGAGGACTCCTTTTAAAATTTTGGTAAAAATTCAAAAGTAACGTGTTCATAAAATGGTAAGAAGATTCATTTTAATACTTATTAAATAAAGAAAAATATAGATGAAAATGAATTTAAAGAATCATTCATGCATAATAAAAATATTTTGGAAAATATTATTGATACATGGATATAGAGTATAAATATTTCCAACCAAAAGGAGAATTAAGTTTAGTTTTCCATAAATACATTTTCTTAGTCGTTTTAGGTATCAAAGAGAGTAAAATTAGAGAAAGAAATGTAAACTCCATATATAACTAGATAAGAATAAAATAAATTGATTTTAATAGAGAAAACATTTATAACTTCAATCAATGTAAATTAAAACATAAATAATCCTGAATAAAAATAAGATTATAAAATAAACCCTTACCTTGAGTTTGACTTTCCATGTACATACTTTAACTCATATATAATAAAATTACATTAACTTTATATATGAATAATAAAATTTTGAGGTTTATTTAATTCCCATAATCCATTTTACATTATTTATTATCACGTATTATATAGTTAGTAAATCAGCTAAGTTCACATTTGATATTTTGGGGTCCTTTGGTTTATAACACACAAATAACATCGGTGTGTTAACCGTGGTCAAAGGGTTCATGGTTATATTATCTTCAAGATATTAATAGTGAAAAAATATCATATATATATATATATCAAATTCAATTTTATAATAATACATAAAAATTTTACATGAAAAATGAATCACATAGCTTCATGGAGTTGGTAGTCTGCACGTATGCACAAGTGATGTAGTCATTTTTAAACAAGTGAAAGGGTAAGACGATATATGATATATTATAATTATAGAATCATATTAAATTTATAAATAGAATAACTATATTTGAATTTTTCATCTTTATAACCATTCATGTAAATTGATGATGAAAAATGGATTGCACTGCTATGTGGAGATGATAGCTCGTATGTACGCATGAGGGATGTTTTCATTTTCCATAGGATTGAAAATTAGAAGATAAAGGGTTTTGACATCAACCTAAAAAAAATTTATATTTATAATTCTTATTTTATCTTATCATCAAGGTTATAGAATATTTAGATGATTTTAAAGAATAAAATAACATGAAAACACTCAGTTAAGAGTTATACCTATTCTTTGAGAAACCTAATTTGGCTGACACCTTAAGCCATATAAAGTGTTATTTTAGTGATACCAAGAAATATAGAACATAGGGAGGGATTTTTGGAAGTTATTTCTATAGATATTGGTCGATATAAATTTCTTTAGTATTGTGAATAAGGGAGGATAGGAGGTTTCCTTTTATAAGTGAGGAGAGTGGCACACGTGAAATTATACTTAACTATTAAATATTATAAGTGCCTTACTCATGAATAAGTGGAACCTAAAAAATTTTGTTTTGAATATAATATGATAACGGTTGATATAAACTCAAAAAAAATTAATAAAAGTTTTTATGATGATATCACACGGTTTTAACCATAATTAACCCATCTTACCCATTTACAATGGTGGCAGCATTTTTAACAAAGTTACTATTCATAATGACTAAAAATGAAATTGACCTCATTAATAAATTAGAACCTCCTAATTATAAATATGATTTTTTTAATGATTCAATTTATAGATGTTTTTTAAATTAATTTTAACAGAAGTGTTCAAAACACAATGTAAAATAGTAATTTTAGAAATATGTGTTGTAAATAATAAAAGAAATCTTATTCTAGAACCAATTATAATTATGATTATTATGAAATTAATTATATTATGTCTAATAAAATAAATCTTATTTTTCTTTAAAAGTAAATCCAAAAAATAATGCGGCATTTAAATTACATAATTTAAAGAAAATAAATGATAGTTTTTCAAAAAATGATATTTTTTACTATTCATCCAAAAATGAACTATTTCTAAGAAATCCAAAAAATTAATCCTAAGATAAATTTAACCTTATAGGATCAAATTTTATATCCATTCTATCTAATTAAATTTCTAAAATTTAGAAATTTTACTTTTAAATATAACCATTTACTATTTCTATTATAATGATAAAATAATTGGATATACATTGGGAAATAGTCTAGGGAGGTAATGATAACCTATTATAGGAAGATCCAAAGTATTAAAATATAAGTGTATACTAGATTAAATAATAATAAAAATATTTTTATTATCCAACATCAATGGTTTAATTTCCAAATAGGTTAAAAGGATAAAATAAGAAATTAGAATTTGGTAAAAATGATCACAACTAATTCACCCCGACCCCTCTCAACTATGTCAGCACTCGTACACTTGGACTAAAAAGTGGTATCAAAGCCTAGGTTACAACTAATTTCATATTAAATCTTTCTTAGCTGGTTATTTTCTCCTGAGTTCATATGAAATTTACATTTGAAGTATTTTCAAAAGAACCTTGGATGGAATAATTTTGTTCTGTTCCTATTGCTACTAAATTGGAGACTATGGAAAATGCCCAAATAAATAAGAAAATTATAGATTTAAATAATATGAGGAATAAAATAAAAGTAATTTAGGATCAACCATTATCTAAATCTTCGAAAAATGGTAAATATTATTTAAAAAAATGGGAATATATAGGGACCAAGGTTATTCAAAGATATAAATAGATGGTATGTTGTATATCCTCATTGGGTTGATCAGGAAGTTTTCAAGTTAGGGGATGTTTTTTTGGAATCGTGGTTTTATGTGGTTAGTTATAAGAAGGTATTTGAGCATGAATGATGTTTTTTAGATATATAAAATTTGTAAATCTTTCCAGGAGTATTCAATGTTGAATGTGACACAGAATTCTAGTGTTTTAAATATTTTTTTCCAAAAAATCTAGGAAGAAAAAGGGTTGGTTATTTGGGATGTTTTTTGAAATCCATGTTCATAGATTCAATGAAATTATTATATCACAAAGTAAATGTTCCATGAAATTTGGGAGTTTTGATAAACAATGTTTCACAAATAAGGCTGTTAAAATATTGGTAAAGTCTGAAGTCTCAAGAAAGTTTGAGTTCCAAGAACATGTATAAATTGGAAAATCTAAGGCACCCTAAAAACTTGGCGATGAGGAATAGTTTCAAAATATGGTGATTATTTTCCAATAAATACACTTTCGATCGTCATTTTAAAAAATTATGTTTTGGATGAGGAATAATTTGATTGAATTCACATAAGTCTTTTGTGATTTTATTTTTTACTAAAATAGTAAATTTATGTGAAAACGTGTTTCCTGAAAATTATAGTTTATAATTAAGTGTAGAAAATGAATTTATTGAATGGGGTTTTGTGAATGTTATGGGTTATATGAAAATTATATGTTGATGAAAAATGAAGTTTTGATAAATTACTTGTGGGAACTAAGTTGAAATTTGGAAAGGTATGTGGAATGCATTGAAGCATAATATTCTGATCACTATGAATAAAAACAACATTAATATATACTCATGTATGAATGTGGATTTTAATTAAATAAATAAACTAATACTTGACCCAAATTAGTGCATGAGGGGGTTGATTGAACTGTTCTAAGGGAGGTAGTGTGTTGTCCTAAAAGTTCCAGTAAAGACAGTGATCCTAGAATGGAGTGACCATGACTGAATAGTTATAATCCATAAAATCTACTCAAGATTAGTGTATTATGATTTGACCAATACATAGTCATTTTATTCTAGTTTCACAATCCATTAGTGGTGAACCATGTAAAATTATTGTCTTGTGTTTTTATTTTAACATATGTGTGTTTAGTGATTTCATAACTCAATCAAACAGGTTTAATGAGCTCCTACTAATATATGGGAAATATCCATTTAACTCAAAGAAAAAAGTAACACCCTAATTTAATCCTCCCATCTCAATGTGACCCAGTGTCTAAAAAAGAGTGTTTATGGCATCCCGCCTTTTTATAACATAACTTTTCATTACATTTTACAAAACCGAGGATCTTTAAGGTTTAGTGTCTTGGAAACAAGGAACATAAAACATGAAAACATAAAACAACTTTATTAAACACTTGAAAGGATTCTCCTTATGTTCATCCTAGGTTCATTACTGCATCTCATAACCTGGGGACATACATCAAAAGAAAGGGTGAGAAGAAGGCCCAGTAAGGGAAACAAGGGAAACATTTAACATGTGAACTTGAGATACATCAATAAAGTCATGAAAAATAAATTTAAGGCATGAGAAAGAAATCATGAGGCATATCATAATAAAAATAACTTATTTAAAAACTTGAAGATGTGGCTACAACATTTAATATTGACAATCATTTCCGTTTCACCAAGGTCAATCCCCAAGGGGTCATTAAAAATTACCAAGGTTATTCACCAAGGCGACGTTAAAAATGGTCATCTCTAGAGATTAAGTCTTTACCCAATGCATTAGAGCGATATCAGGGCGCACCCATAATTTTTTCTTTATTATCATGTGATACAGATATATAATCATCAAAAATTTCATAATAAACCCATATAGCATAAAGGAAATGGGTTTCCTTTCATAATCATAACGTTTTAAAAACTGCTTTAAAGACATGATCTTTATGTCACTTTAAATACACGAAAAGGAAAGAGGGTTTTGTGTATGTAAATACCAGAATTAAAATAGAAAATTTTGATATATATGTGAATACACCTGTGGAAAAAGTGTTTTGAGTATTCACTTAATAAATTAAAATAATTTTAGAAAAAGAGAGAGACATTTTGAGACGAAAATTCTGCAGCATAACGGCTATGTTACAGGGCTTTAGAAAACATTGAAAGAGAGGGGACATGAGTCACCCACTCATAATTGATTCATAACATAGTATAGGGACATAATATAATGGATATAAGAACATCTTAATGAAATTTTAAGCACATACCATATGAATTGAAAAGCGTGGAAGGAAGACAAAAATAAGATGTCTCTTATGAAAATTCGACAGCCTAATGGTGTCACTTAAAAAAAATGAATTGACGAGGTAAAATAGGGTCTATAATCATATGAACATAAAATATCAGTATGATAGATATATATATCATACCCCAACATAATAAAAAGTAACATGAAATACTTGACATGAAAATAGATTTTGAAAACGAGAAGGGTGAAAGAATCCCTTAAAAATTCGGCAGGCTAACGGCGCCAGTTAAAACTTCAAAATACTAAATTGAAGAGATCAAATAGGGTCTCTCATAAAAGATCATTATTATAGATATAGAGATCATACCCCAACATAATAAAAAGTAACATGAAAGACTTGACATGAAAATAGATCTTGAAAATGAGAAGGGTGAAAGAATCCCTTCAAAATTCGGCAGCCTAACGGCGCCACTTAAAACTTCAAAATACTAAATTGAAGAGATCAAATAGGGTCTCTCATAAAATTAACATAAAATATAAGTATTATAGATATATATATTTTACCCCAACATAATAAAAAGGAACATGAAAGACTTGACATGAAAATAGATCTTGAAAACGAGAAGGGTGAAAGAATCCCTTAAAAATTTGGCAGCCTAACGGTGCCACTTAAAACATCAAAATACTGAATTGAAGAGATCAAATAGGGTCTCTCATAATATGAACATAAAATATCATTATGATAGATATAGAGATAATACCACAACATAATAAAAAGGAACATGAAAGACTTGACATTAAAATAGATCGTAAAAACGAGATGGGTGAAAGAATCCCTTAAAAATTCGGCACCCTAACGGCGCCACTTAAACTTTCTTAAAACGAATTGATGAGAGAAAGAGGGGGTCTCTAATCATATAAACATGAAAAGGTCAGTAAGAAAAATATAAAAGATCATCCTCCAACATAAGAGCATGGAGCATAAAATAAATTACATAAAAGAGATTACTTGAAAAGAAAGAGAGAGGTAGGATCCCTTACCTTAAAACGTATCTCTTAAAACTCAAAGGTCCGGATCTTGAGGGATTGGGGGCACCTTGGGAGGACTCCTTGGGAGGTAATGAGACCAGAGCTTATTTGGGGGAGATTTGGGAGTGAAACTAAAGGAGGAAAGGGTGGGTATTTATAGGGAAGGTGAGGTGATACTTTAATAATTTCAAGGGACACCTCACAAGTGGTTTTCTCAAAACCATGGGCTCTCCCATGGTATTTCCCATGGAGTTAGGCCACATGGGGCCCCCAATACAATAATTCATCACCTTTGGTCAGCCAACCTTAAAATATCTCATAACATCATCATGACACAGTTATGATGTCATTAAACATACTAAAACCCTAAAACTGCATTTTTACTATTCACTGAAAATTCATCTTTCTCAGAAAAATCCCAAAATTTCACCTTAACCAAATATCGATGCTATGATTACAAATATGAACTCTATTTTATAAAAATACTTTTCTAAATATTTTTAATTTAATTTTTAAATAAAAACACTATTCACTGAAAATTCATTTTTTCAGAAAAATCCCCAAAAATTACCATAATATAATATCGATGCCCTGAGTTCAAAAATAAAGTCCATTTTATAAAAATAATTTTCTAAATATTTTTAATTTAATTTTTAATTAAAAAACACTTTTCACCCGAAAAAACTTAATATTTGACTAATAATTTATGAAACTGTTATTTACCTATTTTATTGAATCACATTACTTAATCAAGGTTCCTAGATTATATTAAAACTTTCTTTAAGTGAGATTAATAATCCATTTGGTCACATTACTAATCCTAAGCGTAAAATCACTATTCATAATTTACTATTCATAAAAAATTAAGTTGATCTTATTAGACTCTAAATTTTGTGCTGAACATAATTGTAGAAGACCATTTTTTGAAAATCATTACAAATTTTTAATTATTTAAGGTTTACATAAACATTTTTTTAAAATATCCTTTCTCTAAAATTCACCAAAAATATGCATACTATATTTATCCGGACATTTGAAAATTCATAAATTTCATCATAAGAAGAAATCAAAAAATTTATTTAAAACAAAGGATTACACAAGGCAATTACGATCTCCTTACATAGCCCCTTATCTCACCAGCATAGGACCTAAGAGTAAGGTGTGCTAAGGTGAGAGAATCCGAGGGAGGCTCGGCCAACATCGCACGAGTAGTAATTTCTATCAGTTTGAACTTCTCGCAAAGGCGATTCCGTTCTAGCTTCACACGATGAAGTTCAACTTGGGTTTGGTCCAGAGCAAAGCCCAGTGGTGCTACCTCCTTTCCAAGTTCTGTTAGATGGGCTTCGATCGGTCCAAGACTATTGGGTGAGGCCATTGAATCTTCTTTCTATATTAATTAACCAAGATCACTTGTATTTAGAGACACTAATCGAAACATTTAGTTTCCAGCGGTCATATTGACCAATGGTCATATAATAGTCAAAACCCAATGGTCTTATTTTAATTATACTCTTTTTATCAAATGATATAGTTTTGTTGAGTATAAAATAACACAAAAAATTAGGAAACAAGACTTATTCAAAAATTTCAGGTCGTTGCAATCTTCCCCCCTTAAGAAATTGCGTCCTCGCAATTTTTAAAATTGGGTTTTGAAATTTCACTAAAAGTCCCAAATCGGAAAAGGAGTCAGTAAAAATATTACTTTAAAATAAAGAAAGGGAAGTAAAAAGGTCACCCGAGTTAACCCATACTAGGATTCCATGTAGGAAAACATGGACATGGAGGAGAAAACAAAGGGTCACGTTCTGAGGGAGAGTGATATAAAACATGATTAGAAGAAAGTTAACAACAAGAAAATCACAAACTTATGATGGGTTAAACGGTATTTTATTTCCCAGTGGGAAATGTTAATAGACAACATTTTTTTTTTACGTTCCTTTTCTTAGTTTTGAGTAATTAATTTACTACATAGAATAAAACACAGGGAAATATACCTACCTTCAAGTAGAGTTTCATCCTTTAATAAGTCTCTACCAAAACTAATCTTTTCTCCAAATGATGAGCATTAAAAAAAACTTGGTCTAATCAAAATCACAAGAATCATCTTCTAGAGAATCACATAATCCACAAAAGATTAACTATCTATTTTATCTATCTTTAAACATTATCCCAAAAACAGAAAGGGTGAGATAAAACAACTCTTGAAAAAGAAAGAACCCCATAGGATGGGAAACTACTTTTAAATCTTCAAAATTCCACGGTACTACCCAAAGTTCATCATAGACCATTCCATAAAACATTTTCCTTAAAATTCCTCAAAATAAACCAAACTAAGATTGAAACCCAATTACAAGAATGATCTCATAACATAGTATTCCAAGATAGAATTTATCGTTCATCTTCAAACAACATCAACCACTCTTATCATCTTATAACAAAAGTAACTAACCTAATCACATTTTCCCCAAGATAGGTTAATCATTTCTATAAGTAACCTATATTATATAAGTTCACTATAAATTCATCGATTCGTTAAAATATAATTCAACCCTTATTCCTCGAATAAAATACCGTAGTAATCTATTTACCTCGATCAAATAGGGTTCCCAAAATAGTGAACGTCTTCCAAAATAATAATCACCTTTTAATCCCCTAATCGCCCTCCTTTTTTTAAGGAGAACAGCTTCACTGCATCAACATGTGGTACATAACAATAGATGTTTTCCTTAATGATATAAAATCATCTTAGGTTGTGACTCGATGATCTTAGAAAACCTAAAAGATATGCTCATAGAGCACGAACTAAAATACAACATGATATAGACAATTATTGAGAAGAAGTTACATGTACTTCAGTCATGATGATCTATCTCAGCATAGGACTTGCATTGTTCCCTTGTCATCAAAGATTGTTGATGCTCATCATGCTTCTCATCCATTCCAAGAGATCATTTCCTTGGATAATGTCTAACTTCTCCACATTTACAACATCGAAATTTATAAGATACATTAGATCGAACCTTATCTCCATTCATCAGATTATCTATTTTTAAATCAATTGGATACTTTATGCCCTATCTTCCCAAACTTAAAACATCTCCTGTTTCCTTTGTGACATTATCCTTGGTGCATCTTACCATACTTTTTGCAAAAAATAAATTGGGTCTTCTTTCCCTTATCAACTTGATCAGATGAACATCCTTGAGACTTTGTCTTCTTCTTCCTTGATGAATTTAGGAATTCAACTAGGTACCAATTATTAATTGTGATTTTTGATAGCTAGTTTGGCATAATCACAATATGTTCAACTTGATCTTTCATCATTTCTATCACATTAATAGGGCAATCGTCACATTTCCTATCACATTGGTTGTTGGGACATGCTCTTCCATTTCTCATCATTAATTAAGAAAAGAATGTATAATTAGGGGGCTTAAATACTTAGCCAATAATCATGAAAAGGAACTTAAAGCATATAAGGATAACTTGTAGAAGAAAATTATACCCTAAACTGTGATCTCTTAGGTTCCAAACTAGGTTATCCATGATCATATATTCTTATGTGAATATTTATTTTATTTTATCTTTGTTCCTTTAATAATGGTTCATACTAAGATTATGAATTTACCAAAGCATATCCCTCGGGAGTGTCGTAACCAAGAGTGCAGTAAGGCCCGTTATCATGTACCAGTTCTCGTTCGAGTCTAGCTCAAATCAGTGTTTTCAGGTTTTACCCTTATGTACATCTGTGCTAGAGCCACCTCTACCTACTCGTATCCAGACAGGGATGTATTTGCTTGGCAACCCCTTACTCAATACTCACCAAAATACCAGGAATATTTCCTATATTTAAACATTTATATAGGTTTCTTCATAAATTTTTCATATCCTAATTTCCACAAATAACTAAACCATCCTTTGATACCAACTATGGCATCCCGCCTTTTTATAACATAACTTTTCATTACATTTTACAAAACCAAGGATCTTTAAGGTTTAGTGTCTTGGAAACCAGGAACTTAAAACAAGAAAACATAAAACATCCTTCTTAAACAATTGAAAGTCTTATTCTTATGTTCATCCTAGGTTCATTATTGCATCTCATAACCTGGTGACATACATCAAAAGAAAGGGTGAGCAGAAGGCCCAGTAAGGGAAACAAGGGAAACATTTAACATGTGAACTTGAGATATATCAATAAAGTCATGAAAAAGAACTTTAAGGCATGAAAAATAAATCATGAGGCATATCATAATAAAAATAATACATTTCAAAACTTGAATATGTGGCTACAACATTTAACATTGACAATAATTTTCGTTTCACCAAGGTCCATACCCAAGGTGTCATTAAAAATTACAAAGGTTATTCACCAAGGCGTCGTTAAAAATTGTCTTCTCTCGAGATTAAGTCTTTACCCAATACATTGGAGTGATATCAGGATGAACCCTTAAATTTGTCTTTATTATCATGTGAGCCACATATATCATCATCAAAAATTTCATAATCAACCCATATAGCATAAAAGAAATGGGTTTCCTTTCATAGTCATAACGTTTTAAAAACTGCTTTAAAGACATTATCTTTATGTCACTTTAAACCCACGAAAATGAAACCGGGTTTCGTGTATGTAAATCCCAGAATTAAAATAAAAAATTTTGATATATATGTGAATACCCCAGTATAAAATGAGATTTGAGTATTCACTTAATAAATTAAAAGAATTTGAGAAAAGGAGAGAAACATTTTGAGAAGAAAATTCTACAGCATAACGGCTATGTTACAGGGCTTTAGAAAACATTGAAAAGAGAGAGGACATGAGTCACCCACTCATAAATGATTCATAACACAGTAGAGGGACATAATATAATGTATATAAGAACATGGTAATGAAATTTGAAAGAAATACCATATGAATTGAAAAGCATGGAAGGAAGACAAAAATAAGATTTCTCTTATGAAAATTTTACAGCCTAACGGCGTCACTTAAAAAAATGAATTGATGAGGTCCAATAGGATCTCTCATCATATGACAATAAAATATCAGTATGATAGATATAGATATCATACCCCAACATAATAAAAAGGAACATGAAAGACCTGACATGAAAATAGATTTTGAAAACGAGAAGGGTGAAAGAATCCCTTAAAAAATCTGCAGCCTAACGGCGCCACTTAAAACTTAAAAATATTAAATTGAAGAGATCAAATAGGGTCTATCATAAAATATCAGTATGATAGATATATAGATCATACCTCAACATAATTAAAAGGATAATTTAAAGACTTGACATGAAAATAGATCTTGAAAACGAGAAGGGTGAAAGAATCCCTTAAAAATTCGGCAACCTAACGGCGCCACTTAAAACTTCAAAATACTGAATTGAAGAGATCAAATAGGGTCTCTCAACATATGAACATAAAAGATCAGTATGATAGATATAGAGATCGTACCCCAACATAATAAAATGGAACATGAAAGACTTGACATAAAAATAGATCTTGAAAACGAGAAGGGTGAAAGAATCCCTTAAAAATTCAGCAGCCTAACGGCGCCACTTAAAACTTCAAAATACTGAATTGAAGAGATCAAATAGAGTCTATCATCATATGAACATAAAACATCAGTATTATAGATATAGATATCATAACCCAACATAATAAAAAGGAACATGAAATACATGACATTAAAATAGATCTTGAAAACGAGAAGGGTGAAAGAATCCCTTAAAAAATCGGCAGCCTAACGGCGCCACTAAAACATTCTTAAAAAGAATTGATGAGAGAAATAGGGGGTATCTCATCATATGAACATGTAAAGGGAAGTAAGAGTAATATAAAAGATCATCCTCCAACATAAGATCATGGAGCATAAAAGTAATGACATAAAAGAGATTACTTGAAAAGAAAGAGAGAGGTAGGATCCCTTACCTTAAAACGTATCTCTTAAAACTCAAAGGTTGGGATCTTGAGGGCTTGGGGGAACCTTGGGGGGACTCCTTGGAAGGTAATGAGACCAGAGCTTTATTTGGGGAGAGTTGGGAGTGAAAACGAAAGGAGGAAAAGGTGGGTATTTATAGGGAAGGTGAGGTGATACTTTAATAATTTCAAGGGACACCTCACAAGTGGTTTTCTCAAAACCATGGGATCTCCCATTGTATTTCCCATGGAGTTAGGCCACATGGGGCCCCCAATACAATAAATCATCACCTTTGGTCGGCCAACCCTTAAAATATCTCATGAAATCATCATGACACAGATATGATGTCATTAAACATACCGAAACACTAAAATTGAATTTGTACTATTAACTGAAAATTCATCTTTCTCAAAAAAATCCCAAAATTTAACCTTGACCAACTATCTATGATCTGATTACAAATATGAACTCTATTTTATAAAAATATTTTTCTAAATATTTTTAATTTAATTTTTAAATAAATACACTATTCACTGAAAATTCATTTTTTTCAGAAAAATCCCCAAAAATTACCATAACATAATATCGATGACCTAAGTTCAAAAATAAAGTCCATTTTATAAAAAAAATCTAAATATTTTTAATTTAATTTTTAATTAAAAAAACATTATTCGCCCTAAAAAACATAATATTTGACTAATAATTTATGAAACCATTATTTATCCATTTTATTGAATCACATTACTTAATCAAGGTGCCTAGATTATATTAAAACTTTTTTAAGTGAGATTACTAATATATTTGGTCAAATTACTAATCCTAAGCGTAAAATCACTATTCATAATTTACTATTCATCAAAAATTAAGTTTATCTTATTAGACTCCAAATTTTATGCTGAACATAATTTTAGAAGACCATTTTTTGGAAATCATTACACATTTTTAAGTATTTATGGTTTACATAAACATTTTTTTAAAATATGCTTTCTCTAAAATTCACCAAAATTATGCATACTATATTTATCCGGACATTTGAAAATTCATAAACTTTATCATAAGAAAAAATCAAAATTTTTATTTAAAACAAAGGATAACACAAGGCAGTTACGATCTCCTTACATATCCCCTTATCACACCAGCATAGGCCCTAAGGGTAAGGTGTGCTAAGGTGATAGAATCTGAGGGAGGCTCGGCCAACATCACACGAGTAGTAATTTCTATCAGTTTGAACTTCTCGCGAAGGTGATTTCGTTCTAGCTTCACACGATGAAGTTCAGCTTGGGTTTGGTCCAGAGCAAAGCCCAGTGGTGCTACCTCCTTTCCATGTTCTGTTAGATGGGCTTTGATCGGTCCAAGACTACTGAGTGTGGCCATTGAATCTTCTTCCTATATTAATTAACCAATATAACTTGTATTTAGATACAATAATCAAAACGTTTAGTTTCCAGCGGTCATATTGACCAATGGTCATATAACAGTCAAAACCCAACAGTCTCATTTTAATTATACTCATGTTATCAAATGAAACAGTTTTGTTGAGTATAAAATAACACATAAAATTATGAAACAATACTTATTCCAAAAATTTGTTTCGTTATAGTGTTTGTGATCATTTGAAAATGAAAAGTGTTCTCTCAACATGAAGTATCCTAAGTTGGAGATAAAATTGATAATTTTGGAGGAGGTTAAACCTAGATCTACACAACCTCCTAATAATATAAGTGCTCCCACATGTGTTTCTAAAAAGGATATTTCTTCAAAGAATAATATAAATAGTTGAAAAATGTACCAGGGATATTATAGATAGAAATTAACTATAAGCTAATTAAGAAAGGTATCCCATTAATCAATTGAATCCAGAATTACTAAATCTATTTTATATAGGTGTAAAATTTTCAAATAAAAATTTCTACAAATATGGAAGGATATGAATTCATAAAAATTCACCACATCATAAAGGGTAAATATGGGCTTGTTTAATAAAATCATCCCCTAAAATTATCCCAATAGAGTGGTCAAACCACTGAAAAACAATAATGTTTTATATCTGGACAGACTGCACCTAAAGAGAAAAAGGTGGATTGTAATCCATTGTTTGTGATTTTTAAGGTATATAAATAATTCCATTAAGTTTTATAATAATATATGAATATTTTTAAAATATATAATACCAAAATCAAGGGCTCATATAACTTGAAAATTTAGTAATGTAGGAATATATTTGATTGTTTTGAAAATTTATGTGATTTTTGAAACAATTATGACAATTTATTTGAAGAGTTTTGGTATATACCAAACTAGTAAAATGCTTATGATGATAAAGGGACAAGGCCACAATAGTTGAAGAAAAAAATTGAAATGAAAAGTCTTCCGTAGGAAGTAAAGAAGTGTATAAAGTTTGTAAACAAAATAAGACACTTGAACAAACTATAACCATGAATTCATTAAATAAATATGATGCAAATTATTTTAGAGAAGACATAAGGATATTATTTTATTATGGTAAGAGAGGCCACATCATGGAATATTACAAGATACCCATGAAAATAATTGATAAAGTTAGTAATATATAATCTATAATAAGAGAGTAAATTCACAAAATGGATAGCAGAATCAACATGGTGGTTTCCACATCAAATGAATAATTTAAATTTATTAATCATCTATCAAAGAAATAAAATTCAAATGTTTCTAAATATATGTGTGGAATCCATAAGTAATAGGGACTCATGTCTCTTAGATGTATGTCTACCTTTCCTATAAAAATAAAAAATTAAAAGGGAAACCACATATGAATTTAAGTTTAAAAATCATTTCTAGAAGGAAGAGTTCCACACTAAAAAGGAAGTCTAATCATATACCAACATATTATCAGATTATATGGAATGATCAGTTGGAAAATTAGAAAATAATGGAGTAAGAAGGGGAGGATTAAAAATCCTTATTTACTGAAGTTAAGAAGCATATTTCTACAATAAAGAAATTTATAATGGAGAGAAACCAATTTATCCCCAAAATGGGTGGACTTGTAAAATAAAAATTAGAGAAATCACGAAGAGCTTCAAACACTTTGAATATTTATTGAATGTGGTTTATGGGTTGTGAAACATGTCTCAACCTTATTTATCTCATTAAAGAGCCTATAAGGCCCCAACTTATTCTCACCACAATTTGGTTTTGTTTAATTAAAGTAATTTAAGATGTAGAAGAATGGAGATAATCCCTTTAAGGAGATATTTCACAAGAGAAAAGGTTCCAAAGTTTCATCATTATCTATTAAATTGGGAATTCTAAACAGACTTGAAAAAATGAATTTTTGAGGTATGATTTTCATTATCCCATAAAAATTTTGATTTATGATCATTATGATGATCATGGGCGAATGATTGGATCAAACATTATGGATACACCAATTTTAACTTGAAATATATTTATGTGTTTGTTCAATTGAAATGAGGGTTTATGAAAATTCTTCATAATTAGTTTTATCAACCCCTAGGGAAATTATTTCCGATTAGTTATCAAAATGTGATGTTATTATGGAAATATATGTTTTCTAAAATGACCATTCTCATTTTCTACATCGAGATATCCTATGTAGACTTAGAGTTTATTAGTTAATGGAACATTCCTAAGATTAATATGGTGAACATTTATAAGATAAATATAGTTCAATATTCTCTCATTGAATCATTTTTTTTCTCTCAAGAAAAAGGGGGAACATGAAAGTGGGGGAATAATAGGGGATAAGATGTTATTAAAAAATGTGAGAATATAATTTCATCCTACCCTATTTTGTTCATACGTAGGCGAATACCTATCATCTTTTTATTTAGTAACAAAAAGTGGGACTAGAAAAATTGACATAAATTAATGTTTGAATAAATTTATTGGTGTTGACATTAAATGAAAATGGGGGAATGAATTTTCCAAAGGTTTTTTATGGTTGTATTTGTTATCAATAAGTCTCAATGTGTATAGATTAGAGAAAATGGGTGATATAGAAAGTATCTAACCATTTAACATGAAGTATATTCCAATAAACTGATGGGTAGTGGAAATAGAGGAGCTTTAGTCTTTGAAAAACTTTCTAGAAATATTCATTGTAGAAAATACACATAAAATGATTATAGAGATGGTTTGTATCTCAAAGACAAGTACTTAATTTTGGAGTACTGTCTTGAAAATATTGAATGAAGTGAAGAAAATTATGGAGAAGCAAGATGTTGAATATTGGATAGCTTTTACTGATGTAATTAAAAAAATGATAACAAATTCAAATAATGGAAATAAGTTATCTTGATGTTAGAGTAACCATCCTTGTGTTAGTTAGCAACAAGGATGCGGAAATCTGTTTTGAATATACTCTTGGATGAAGGTTTTTAAGGTAGAAGTAGAGGATGTAATTAAATGGTAGTGATCAATATTAAAGAACTCAGAGGAGTAAATATATAGTGATAGTAATTATGAGTGGTGTTAAAGTTATTAAGATGGTATGATAAATTTCCAAATGTGTTTTCAATCAATTTGAGAAGGACTGAGAAGATTTAGAGTAGATCTAAATTTATTTGAAGAAATATAGAAAACATGAATCGAAGCTAAAATATTTGATTAGTCCACTAATCTATATATTAGTCATTCAGTCAATTGTATGATTAATTTCATCACAAAGTATAAAAATAGAATGAGGTATTCTAACCCTATGTATGATTCATTTTAACTTAGTAGATGAGTTATCTCAAAGGAAAATTGACTGACATACGAGTCATTGTAACCTATATATGGGTCATCTAGAACTATATATGAGTCATTTTACTCTACATAGAGGTGATTTTAAGATTCATAAAATTATTCTATATACTATGTCTGAGTCATGACTTAGGTAAAAATATATAGATTTTACTGAACAAAAATTGAGTTTCCAAATTTGAAGATTTGGAAGAAGAAATAATTTGGGATGATTATTAAGCAATGAATTTTTATTTTAAACATCATGAACCTATTAGTATACCTGATTCAAGACTTATATAGATATGATATAGATGGATAAAAATTTACTCAATCCAAGAATTAGGAACTTCCAAAATTCAATAAATCCCAAAATTAAAATAAAAATGGGATGCTTTTTATACTAAACTTCGAAGACATAAATATCACAAAGGACTTTTTTATTGTAGATAATTGAGTTGAGAATTGTATTCAGTTTCATAATGAAGTTTGAATACTAAATCTTGAGTTTTTATAGGTTTTCATGAGATGTTATCAAGCTTAAATGATAAGAACTTCATAACATATGATGTTGTTTTATTTTTTATACCGTTGTAAATAAAATTTATTTGGGGATTTTTTGGAGGGATTTTGAGAAGATGAATCGGTTCAATCTTATTGTATTTTCAAGGAAAATATATTCTAAAAGGATATCAAGAAAATGAATAAATTTTGTGATGTGTTTTCATTTTATTTCTGGAAACCAATTGTGAAAAAGAAAAGATTTTAGGATCATGGGGCTTATTTTTGTTCACATAAGTACTAAAGTAGTTCTATTTATGGAAATTAAAAGTGACCCCACTAATTTAATGAATTAATTTGTATATAAAATGTGATAACATATCCAAAAAATAATAATAGGACTCAATATTTTTGTACTTTAGAGGAGGAAAGATGAGAGAAACCAAAATCTCTCTCGAGGAGGAAGAGCAAGCATGTGATCCTGTACTTGAGGAAAAATTGTCTGGATATAAAAGAAGAGGATAAAAAGAAGAATATGTTGAACTAAACCTTATTGAATATATTCGGTCAAAGAGAAGAAAATATTGAGTGAAGGAAAAAATCTTACCAGTTCTGCCTGGTCAGAACCTATATATAACAAAGTATAATGAGAAATAAATAGAGTTACGAAGAACCAAAAATAAGCTTTAATGTTCACTTTCCAAGATATTAACTATGCATAATTTTTTATTGTTCTCTTAAGTAATGAATTAATAGAGTCCAAAAAATAAATTTTAAATAAGATCTGTCAAGAAATCCAAAAATGGAGACCATTTTTCATGAGTTGTATTTAGAAAATTAAATTGTAGTTGGTGTCTCTAGTATTGATAAAGTATACTTGTTTTTTGATGTAGTGAAATCTTTGATTTAATTTCTAATCTAATTCAATAGATCAGTTGAAAGATGATTGGAGATATTAGGATTCCAGTTTGAAGAGGTGGTGTGGCATGTATTTTATGTTTTTAGGTGTAATATTTTGAACAAACACACCAGTGTAATAAGGTGTTCATGGTTTTAGGATAATACTTGTCCAACCCACCATAAATTATAACAATATTACTAGTGGAGAATCTATAAATTGGAAATCCCTATCACAATAAGGAGTAGGATTCCTGTGAAGGAAAAAACCTTGTAAAAACACTTGTGCCAACTTTACTGATTTGTATGGATTTCATATAGGTGTATTCTAGGTTAAGGAAGAAAATATCAATTTTTCTTAATTGGAATTAAAGGTTTAAATTACAAAATGGTTAAAAGGTTAGAATAAGAAATTGGGATTTGGTAAAAAATCACCACACCTAATTCCCCCCTCTCTCGTGTATATCTACATCAATCCACTAAAACTAATAATAAGGATGATGACAAAGTGAAAAGAAAATCCCTTTCATTATTTCCTCTATAAAAATAAACAAAATTAAAGTTTATTTTAGCATCATTGTATATGAGAACAATTATATAGAGAGGAAATATATCCTTTATATGTAAAGATTAAAAAACTATAAGAAAAAGATAAACTCCCAAATATCCTCAAATTTTAAATGATGTTATGATAGAAAATGATATTGTAAAAAGGATGAAATTTCAGGTGAAGTAGTTTTTCATGATTGAAAAAAGGATGTAAAATAGTTAATTATAAAAAGTTCAAGTATATAGAGTATAAAAAAGGGAAAGTATAAAAATATGGAAATGAAAGAAGATAATGGGATTTCTTAAGAGTAAAAGTTAATTGAGTTTAAAAAAAGTGGAACTAATTAAAAAAAGGATAAAGATAATGTACGAATCATAAAATAAACCATTGAGGTGTGTTTTATATATATATATCCTATGAGATTATAATGAATAATGATTAAATTATATATATTGATGAATTTAAGGAATATTGTTCCATGTTATATGATGTTAAGAATGAAATGAATGAAAAGTAAAATTGGTCAATAAAAAATAAGGATATTCTAAAGTCTATAATTTCTAATACAACAACTTTGAAAAATGAGAATAAACTTCTCAAAGTTAGAAATAAACAACATAAAAAGGACCTTGATAAATTTAATATAGTCACAAATACAATGAATAAGATGATAGGATCAAAAATATCACTTAAATAAAATTATATATTAGGATTTCAAAATTGGAGACAAAAGAAACTCAATGAATATTATTTTGTACCTAGTTTTATCCCTTATTATATAGTTAAAACACTAATTTATAGTTCATATTGGAATAAATTAAATTACTCAAGATATTATTTAAATATAATGATGAATTTTATAAAGAAAAAATAGATTTTTTTTCAAATAGATCAAGTTCTACTTATGATAGACCTCTTAAATTAATATGAATACCTAAAGAATTAATAGCTTACTGTGATGGATGAACTTTTATTTGGGTACCAAAAATTCATTAATTAATATTATTGTTGGTTAAATAATTGAATATAACTATTAAAATACTTTTGTAGTTTGACATTGAATGTTAACCACACATTGTTAGTGAATACTCAAACATAAATATCTTAGTGAAAAGTGTGGACATGCCGCACTTAGAGACAATGAAAATTGTAAAATAATTGGCCACAAAAAAAATTTATTTTTAATTTTATAATCATATCTAACATTTTATTTTTTGATGGTTTAAAGTATAATATGCTTAATATTATTCAGTTTTTGTGATGATGGATATTATGTAATTTTGAGAATGATTCATATAAGATATTTATATCCAACCATGATCTAGATTTTATTACAAATAGAAACTATAATGTTTATGTTATTGATTTAAATAAAACATGCCTCAAATTTTTTTCTATTTATGGTCTTTTCATAGTGAGACATGGATTTAGCACGAGAGACATGGGAACTATAATGTTCACCCACTTATAAAATATACAAAGAAAGGGTTAGTTTGGGATCATTCGAAGCTATATTTCCCAAACAATAAAGTTTTTATCCCATTTGGGAAGAGTAAATAATAGATTATTTCTCTTAAAAAAAGAAATATAAATCTACCTCTCTACTACTTAATTTGGTTTAAATGGAATTATTTGGTTCCTCTTGAGCTTCTTGTCAAGGTGGAAATTATTATACTTGTTTCATTGTTGATTACTACTTAAGATACACCTATATTTATTTTCTTTATTATAAGAGTAAATATTATGTATGTTTATATAATTTTGTGTTTAAAGTAAGAAACCCTAGTGGACTTCTATAAAGACCTTAAGAAGGGGTCATGGTTCTGAGTTTTAAAATAAATAATTTACATTTATCTTCTGACACCCTAAATATAATCACTCTTTCTCATACCCAAGAACTACTAAAAAATAATTTTTGTTCAATTATCTAGGAGTCACTAAAATTGAGTAGAAAATATAAAACATAAAAACCTATCCAAAATTAGTTTTATGGAAGTTAAGTTTCTAATGTTAGATTAAAATTAAAGTTGACTTCCAAATTCAATGGTGTGTTAAGATCATAATTACTTAAATTATTTCATTTTATGAATATTTATTATGGGATTTAGTTTTATACATGGTTCCTTGGTCCAACACTAAAAAAATAACCCCTTAAAAATAAAATTCTTTTATTTGTATTATATTTAATGATGTTTTCATGAATTATAAACCTATAAATACAAAAGGTATGAAATTAAATGGTCATTTAATCCTTTATACTCAATTTTAATGAGTTTATCTATCTCTAAACTCATTTTATAGAGATTTAGAGTGAAAAAAGTAATAAATTCTAGTTGGAAAATCATACCAACACAACTCATAAAAGAAGATGCAATTAAACAATCAAAAACATGATTAAAACAACATCATCCATCATAAATAAACCTCTTAAAATAAAATAAATGTACATATATCATATATCTATGTATTATAGATGATAAAACTTTAAAAAAGATGAAAACCATTAGATCTATTATGACTCAACAAAATCTCATAGATTTGGGATAAAAAAATTGAATGAAACTTTAATATTTCTTATAATCCTTCATTTGAAACCTTTTTATGATTAAATTTGAGTTAACATTCTCAAATGACACTCTATAAAGTCCCCCTTCAATTTCAAGTTGACCCCCACCCCTCAAAAACACATTAAAAATTAAGTTAGATGGTGGTTGGGGGTTAGTAGAAGCTTGCACAGTAAAAATGCATGGTCTAGAGACTGTGCAAGAGACATCACATTTTTATATGCATGGTTTTTAGGAATTTAAGGTTCTGAATCATATTCTTCCAATCATGGATAAAACCATGAATTCCCCTCTGGATGAATCTTCTTTTTTGTACAGTCTTGAAACAAGTGTCATAATTTTCAACCCCTATGATGCCAAAAAGTGGTCTGTTTTTAACCAGAAACACCTCTAAATCATGAATTCTTGTTAGGGAACTTCAATATAGTCTAAATATGACTAAATAAATCATTTAATTATATTAAAACATATATTAGAATGAATTTGATCAATTTTTAAATGAAAATAATACAAAATATTATGAAAAATAATATTAAATAAATTAACATTAGTTTGAATTAATAATCATTTAAAATCATACATGTTCTCTTAATAAATAACTACTTCCAAAACAAATCAATAAAATCATACCCAGGTTAAGTTTCTTAATTTCTATACTTAAAAATTGTTTTCTAATATGAAATCCCCATTTTTCATTTACAATAAAGTCACCATAAACACATCAATCATATCATACACTAAGGTAATACGAACAAAGAGCATATCAACACCAAAAAGTGGGTTACGTCTTTTATAAGTCACACAATCTCATTGATTAGTAACTTTGAAGCTTAATGGATGGTCATTATCATTTTGGGTATTCATTTTGATATCTCCAAATTTTTCATTATATAAGATAATAATTGTGTCTTTTTGTACTCATTTTTCAAATTAATCGCATTGAATAATTATTAAAACAATCAAGAGATCATGAAATTAAGACCGTGTAATAACCATATGTGGAACATAAAAAAATTACAAGCATAACTTTTCCAAAATATACAAGTAAAACTTTAATTTCAAGATACCTCTTGATTTAAACTACTCCATAAAAGTTTTATATTTATTAAGACAACTCTCCAAAAATAATGGTTTATCAATTCCTAAGCCAACATAATTTACTTGAATTTTTCTAATCCAACTCTCCAAAAATAATGGTTTATCAATTCAATAATATGTTAAACATTAATATGTTTTGACCAAGATCTTTATTATTTAACAAATAGTCACATTTTACATTTATAACAAGACCTTAAAGGATCTTCTAGAAAAACTTTCACCATAGGTCATGATAGGGGAATTATTCAAGTGTAGTATATATGAGAATCTCCCCACAATTAAAACAATTTATTATTTCTCAGATTTAATTTCAATATTTGTGTGCATATAAATCAAATGATGTATCATTAAATTCAATTAATATATAAAATAAATAAAATGAAAATTTGAGAAAAATAAACTCTTCTCATGGGTTCTCATGTCACTTCCCAAGGCCCATATAAATATAAGTCCCCAACCCCCTCACATATTCCAATATAGGACATAAAAAATAAAATAAAACCCATAAACAAAAATGACCATTCTTACATTATATTCACAATATGTTATTCTCTAGATGATTTATAATAAATGTGCATGAGATACCCCATTTCATTGAAAATATAAGATCCTATGGATTAAATGTGAGTTTTATGGGTGTGAACTTTATTTGGTGATGCAAACAAATTAAATTAAAATTCAAAAATGGAAATAAAGAAATGATATATGCATATTTTTATTTATTATGTTTCCTCCTGATGTATTCCTTTGTTTCTGGTTATTGTATTAACCATGTACAAAAAAAATTATTTATAATAACTTGGCATATGGGTATCCTTCTCAACAAACCACCACATGCACTCAATTATTCTCTATCTTATTGAAAATAAACCATATTAAGGAGGAAAAATTGTAAGTTTACAACAACCTTTATCTATGGTAAATAAGAACCAATGGTGGATTCATGTTTCTTTAATGGTCCTCGTATCATATTCCTCCCATTGAGGATATAGTGTGACCCATTCATGGTTTATAGTAGGTGGGTACAAAATGAATAGTTCATCCTCTATTTGTCCGCACGCTTGGTTGTCATAAATCTAGAAAATCTAAAAAAACCTTACAAATAAAATTAATAGTCAATTTATTTCTTAAGCAAAAAAGTTTCTTAATAATTAATAAGATAATGGAATTATTTATCTTCATTTTCAAATTCAACACATGAAAAATCATTTTTTTGAACAACAGAATTAATAAAAAATCATGTACAAGTCACAAAATGATTCCAATATTGATAAAACAGTATGAGATTCATTTTTATAATCATGAAAATCCATAGTCATATTTTAAAAAATGATTATTTTTATAAATTTCATTGGTGGGTGTGGGAAATTTATAAAAAAAATATCAATTTTTACTTTTTTGGATATATAAGTTTATCCCTTATTCACACACAAATCCACACCATTCTATTTATCTGAATCTGGGTATTCCTTATTGTTTACTATCTAAAATAATTACCTAACCAAAACATTAAATATTTTCAACCATTAATATTATTCTAAATATCGTTTATTGAAGGATTCTATAATTGATAATAAATTTAAAAATTCACATTCTGAATCAAATTATGTGAAGGTTCTAGTTTTAATGGTGGTGGAAATTAGTTTGTTTCAT
Organism: Viscum album; assembly: GCA_963277665.1. Taxonomy (NCBI): domain Eukaryota; kingdom Viridiplantae; phylum Streptophyta; class Magnoliopsida; order Santalales; family Viscaceae; genus Viscum; species Viscum album. The sequence goes on along the minus strand of OY728162.1, from coordinate 1,356,773,670 downwards.
TATAGGTATTTCACCCAAATTCATCATACCCTTATAGTGAAAAATGTGGTTGAACCAAATAATTTTCCAATATGTCATGAAATATAAAGGGATAAACACTGGGTTATGGGTAACACGCCTCCCACTTTTGGTGATTTCATAAATATAAATCTTGTAATTGATCACTAATGGTAGATATTTATTCAATTTCACACATCATACTCTAAAGATATATTTACTTAAATATAACACAAATATTTCTTCCTGATATACAATTTTAATTTATATTACAAAAAATATAGGAAAAATTATTAAATTAATTGGACTTAGTGAGTCTAAATTCTATACCATTTCCCCCAACAATGGTGCCAAAAACATGATAGATCTATCAAGAAAATAATTTAGTTTAGACTTTATATTTTACCTTAAACTAATTATCTATTTATCTAGTGTAATTAGGGTTTTATCCCATATAAAACAAGGATAATAATTAGGGATAGGGAATTTACAAATTATATTGGTGAAACCAAAATTGAGTGGAAATAGAAAAAAAATAAACTCATCGTATGTTAGTGATATAAGGGGTAAGGTTAAAAGGATGGGATGAAATATCACAAACCAACCCATTTTATCCTTATTTGATACCTAATTCAACACATGGAAATCCCTAAAAGGAGTTCTTGATCCCCATAAGATAAAAAATAGTTCCTAGTAAATAATTAATCCTTCTTGGAAATGATGTCTCCCAACTAAAAAATTAAAAGTTCAGTTGATATCTATCATAAATCTGGAAATAATTATCCATAAGTTGGACTTTCATGTAAAATGAAATAAATAGTTTCAAAATAAAGAACTAATCATATAAGGAAAACCCAAAATAAACATCTAATCCACATAAATATAAGAAAAAAAAGATATATCATACCAAAAATAAAATTCAAGATACATAGAAGCTAGAATGACTGATATATCGATGATATGATAAAAAAGAAAAATAAAATTACCAAAATAGAAAAATACTCCCTTCATGACCCATGGTCATGCTCCAACATCATTTCTAGGCTCGCACTTTTAGTGACTAAATAAATATAATCCCATCGGATGAGTCTTCCAAATACATGATATTGAACAACAACTAAAATATATAAGTGTAAGAAAAAATCCTAGTAGTTATCTTAGCCACACCCCATACATTATCCTTAAAAGTAAAATCCTTTCAGGCATGTTTGAAATTACACCTCTAAAAACAATCATTCCATTTTCCTTAAAAAATCACATGTGACTATATTTGGATTTCATTTCATTCAAAAACCATTGTTGGTTAATTTAAACTAAAATCAATATTTGAAATATTTTAAGAAGAAAATAACATTTAAATGATGGTAAACATTTCAAAAAAAACCTTTTTAATATTCACATTTCAATAATAAAGGAAAAGTAATCCAATTTTTTAATTACCCATTTATTATTACATTTCATGCATGAAAATAATTGTAGAAAAAAATATCATGTGTAAATAACTACAGAAAGAAAAAGAATATAACCAACTATTGTAGTAACTCGTAAAATAGAGATAATGGATGAATATAAGTAGTAATATCATCACTCAAGTGAATGAAGAGAAATAACTAGAATCATATAAAATAAAATAAAAGTAACTAAATAATAACCATCATAATTGGAGTTTCCTTAAGGAACTAAGGTCAAGGTAACCTAGGATCGTTTACCATATTTATGATCGAATCAATTACAAACAAATTCTCAAAATCTATAGGGAGAGTAATCTCAATGACTTGTGGAAGAGACCACCCCAGAAAGTGAATCCCTTAAAATATCCTATCAATTTTTAGTGAGTATTGTGGTGTAGTCCACGGCTAGGTATGGAATTTCCTGATTAAAAGTACTTTTCCTAGAATTCATTACCTAAGCTTCTAGGTTCCCATGATTCATTAAAGTGAGGTGATTTAGAGTTAAATTTCAATAATATAAAAGGGAAATGACATATAAATACACCCTACACCTCCAATCCAAGCACATTTTATTAAAAATATACCCTTCTCGTCAAAACATAATTCATCACATATGGTCATCAAACCTAAATAATAATAATAATCAAGGGGATCAATCTAAATTTTTCTATAAAATACCAATTGGGACATTGATATCCCTTTGATAAACTCAAACCCTAAAACTTTTTTAAGGTTCCCCAAACATTCCTTAAATATTTAAACCAAGTCTTGAAACATGAAAATCCATTTTTAGAAGAAAATATGATTCAATGCTTGAAAATAATGATTTTGACCAAAAATTAAACTCAATTACATGATAAACACATCAAACCCACTTAACATAAACTCAATAATCATTTAAAAGGTCATTACATACACAATAATAATTGAACCAAATAATAATAATCATAAGGTAATTACTAAGTAACACTAAGAACATTGAAAACAATCTATTTAATTTGAAAACTGAGTTAATTTATTTGGTTTTTTCCTGTGGAATTTTTTTCAAAATCAATGAATATTCCTAAAAATCATTTTTAAAATTTTAATTACTTATAGAATATATTAAGGTATTTTATCAAACACCTAGGGGGTTTAGAAATCATTTTTTAACTATAAATGGCCTTAATACCATTAAAACCCCATTTTTAAAACATGAAAATCACTAAGACTAAGATAAACTATTGTAAATTGCATAAAAATTAAGAAATATAAATCATAACATAAAATAAAATAGGAAATATATTATGGGTCTAAGGTTTAAAGTGTTACACATGGGGAAGCCTACCTCAAAAAATATAAATATGACACCTTGAACAAATAATGGGAGGCCTCAAGAGGAGCTCTATGAGACCAATACGTCAAAACCCACAAGATTAAACAAAATCCAAGACCTATAGTTTAGCCACCATGGGCCCTAGTCAATAAGCAGAAGGGAAAACAAGGAGGAGAGTAATAAAAGGAAGGATATGAGCCCTAACCTTTGAAAAATAAACTTTTAAAAACCACAAAACAAGGTGAAATTAGAGGGTTCCAAACCTAGGGCTCCTCCTTGGTTGTGTTGTGTGACTGTGGATAAATGGGGCTCAAGGGCAGTTAATTGTGGGAGGTTAGTTTAGGAATTTCATCCATTTAAAAAAATATTAATTTCATGGTCTATCCACATGGTTTACCAAAACATTTTCCAACCATTAACCCCACAATAGACACACCTAGAAAGTCACATAGTTTGGTCGCATGGTTAGGGAAAACGTGTTATAACTTTGAAAATCACTAATGATAAGGATTTTTTGGTTTTGTATTACTTCATCATTGTTATCACTAAATATAAACTGATCATTCTTCTAGTACTGAAGTGTCAAAAAAATAAAAACCTAAAGAAAATTCAACACAGAAATAATGGACACAAATTAAAATTAATAAATAAATGGAATAATAGGGAAATAAAAAATCTAGGGTGTGAGGAATCTCCCTGATTTAACATTTTTTCCCTTAGAAATTCACAGAAGAATTTAGAATAGTGAAACTCAAAAGAAATTTAACAAGGATAGAGAAATACTGGAGGACACAACTCTTGAACTAAGGAACAAAAGGAGACCTCAATTAGGATACATCTCCAAATCCATAAAAAATTCAAAATTCCCAAGACCCAACAAATCCAATACACCAAAGAAGAACTATGAAAGAGGAAATAATAAATCAAGACCTATGAGAAGTCTCCCCACCAATTAATGATCACACTATCCTGTTGGATCAATCAAAACCAAGAGATACCAAGGAAAATAACTAAAAGGCTCTATATAGCCCTCAATCAAGATTCAAAAATAGTTCAATCAATCAAATGGTAAATCAAAAAACCAGATAGAAACAATCAAGAAATTATCTAAAAGATCACAGAAATTGAACATTCTGAAATACAATAATAGGAACTCATAGACTACTACCTATAAATCAAATGAATAAGGAAGATGAACACCTTTAAAAAACACTATAAACCTATAATCGAGATCCCAACCATGACACCACAACTCATAGAACATCTAAATTGACTCAAATGACTACAAAAAGGATATGTCATTAGAATATCCAACTAAAAGGTCTAATAATTCCCAAAATTTTCATATTGAATAATACTAAGAAATTATATCAAGGGGATATAATACTTTCACGCATAAACAACATAAACATGGCCATCAACCATCATCGGATAGACCTGATAAATAAACCTCACCATTCTATACCCACTAACCACATCCTCATATAAATCTAGGACATATGAGAATACTCTTAACTTGATGTTTATATAATAGAATCTTCCAAGAACCAATAATTCATTAAGTCTTTAACCATTGACTTGATAAAAAGGAACTTATTCGTAAAAATATGAATATAAGCTAACTAAAGAACTCTTATTCAAGGATCAAACATCAAAGAATAGAATACCCTAACTTTAGGAACATCTCAAGACTCATAAAAACATTTTGGGAGGCACACTTTAAATAAAAAGGACCACCAAGCCCAACCATAAGAACAAATAATACACCCAATTGAAATAATTAATCCACTAAAAAACAATAAATCAATAATATTTTCATTTTGAAACTTTTTTAAAGGGAGTTTTTAAAATCAAAAATAAAATTTAAAACCATAAATGTAATTAAAAATTCAAAAATTCAAATTTAAAATAATTTTCATGTTTCCTAAAATTAATTCAAATTCAATTATTTTTATAAGATTAAATTATATACATAGAAACCAATACAATTCTATTTAAAACTAATGTTTCTACTAAAGACCACCAATAAAACTATCCTATATTTAAAATTCATTCTATATGAGGTTCTAAACACCATTAATTAGTTTTAAAATTAGAAAACTCCACTTAAAATCACTTTAAAATGTCACAATTCATTTATTGAAATCATTTTTCAAATCTAAAACATCTAAATCATTTCTAATAATTTAAGAAAACTATTTTATTTTAAAAACATAACCTTTATAATTTAAATAAATCATTAAAAACACAAATCATCAATAAAATAAAATCAAATAACATTAAATCCTCATAAAAACTTTTCTTAATTTATTCCAAATAGTAACCAATAATTACCAAAACTGACCCAAAAGAAAAAGGTTCCAACACGAAGTCTATAGAGGGGTTAGTGAAACTTTTTTCAAATATGTGTCTACCAAGTAGAAATCAATGTGATCTTCTTAGAACCTTGTTTACAAGCTCTGTGTGATTTACCAGACCATGGGAGCTAATTGGGAGCCCCTAGTTCAACTACCATTTTCACCCAAAACCTCTAAACTACCCACATAATATTATTACGATTCAAAACACTATCATCATAGATTAAAATACATCACAAATAAATGAGGAAAATCTCAAAATCATGACTGAAAATCAACAACTCGTGGTAATTTGAGGTTCTGACTAGTAAAGAGCTAGTTAGACTCTCATTGCACTTAACTATCGAGTTCTGATATTCTTATTTCCATTATATTATTACTTCCCAAGTAGAAAAGGATTTTATGAAAATATTTTTTCATGAACCAGCCTAGGATATCTTGACTTGATACTCAATCTAGTTTATATCAAGGCCCAAATTCCATTCCTGATTCCTATAGGATGGAAACTCGTGCATGGGAATCAAGGAATCATTGTTTAGAAAGATTTAACCAAACTAACAATATTTTATGTACAGAATATATCTCTCAGAAATCCAGCATGACTAATATATAACATATACTTCCATAAAAAGTGAAATAAAAGGTTTCAGAATAAGAAACTAAAAAAACCAAAAAATCCAAAATAAAATTCCAATCCACATTAATATAAAAAATAAAATATAAAACATACCAAAATTAAAATCCAATATACAAGGAATCCAAAATTGATAATACATTTCTGATATAATAACAAGAAGAAAAACCAAAATACTAAAAAGGAACAATGATCACCTCATGACCCATTGACATGCTTCAATGTCATTTCTAAGTTCATGCTATAAGAAACTAAATAAACATATTCCTACTGAGGATGCATCCAAAGAAATGAAAAAAACAATACATGAAATATATAGGCACGAGCTAAAATCCTTTTAAGTATCCTACCCACGTCCCAAACATAATCTTTAAAATTATAATACAATTATACTTATTTGAAAATACTCTTATAAAACTAATCTTCCCATTTTTCTTAAAAGAAATCAAATTTTACCATCTTGTAAATTCATTTCATTCCAAAATCATTATTTTCCCATTTTATATAAAATTTTTCTTTGAAATATTTTAAGAACGAAAGTATATTTAAAGGATGAAAACCATTTTAAAGAAATTTTTTATTATTTACATTTCAAAAATAATGGATAAGTAACCCACATTTTGAAATATACCCATTTATTTAAAGTTTCTTGTAATTAAATAATATTATAATGTCATATCACATGTAACTAAGAATTAATAAACAAGATAACCAATAATAATAGAAAAATTAATAAGAGAAATAATGATTGAATATAAATACTAATAGAATTTATCAAGTGAATAAAATTAAATAATGGGAATCATATATAATAATAATAATTAACTAAATAATTATCATCATCATGGGATTTTCCCTAAGTAACTAAGTTCAAGGTAACCTAGGACCTTATTCCATCTTAGTGATCAAACTAATTATAACCAACTACACGCAATCACTAGGAAGAGTAATCTCAAATCCTAGAGGAATATGCCACCCCAAAAAAGTGACTCTCTGACCATATACATCATTTTTTAGTTATTGTTGTGGTGTTATCTAAAGATCGGTATGGCGCACCATGCCTAGAGGTTCTTTTCCTATCATTCCTTAAGCTCTTAGGTTACCATGATCTACAGAATATAGGTTATTGTAACATGTAAGTTAAAACATATAACATCAATGACATGTAAAAACACCCTTCACATTCACTCTGAGAACCCTTTTTCAAATCTACCCCTTCTCATCAAAACATAATTCATCTCATATGGTTATAAAACCCAAAAAATGAGAATAAGAAAGGTTCTCAATTCAATTATTTTCATAAAATTTCAATATGGTCTTTGATACCAATTTGGGAAAATAAAACCATAAAATTCCTTTATTGTTTTTCCCAATGACCCTTAAATATTTAGACTAATACTTAATGTGTCAAAATTCATTCTTGAGAACCAAATAGGGTTCAATATAATAAAACAGTGCTTTTTACCCAAGATAAAACTCAATTCGATGAAAAACACATCAAAACACTTAAAACAAATTCAAACATAATTTAAAATGTTACTAAACACATAGCAAGAGTTGAACCAATTAATAAGAATCATAAGGATATAATCAATGAACACCAAAATCTTCAAAATAATCCATTTAATTTGAAAAAAAAGAAGAATTCTTAGGTTTTTTCCTATTGAAGACCTTTAAAAATAATTTAATATTATTAAATAGACTTTTTAAAACAAAAATCACTTAAAAAGGTCATTAAGACATTTTATCAAACACATAGGGGGATTTAGAAATAATTTTCAACTATACATGGAAAAAATGCCATTAAAATCCCATTTGAAAATCTAGAAAATAACCAAGACTAATATAAAAAAATTTACATTGCATAACCTTTAATAAATTTAATCTATAACTTAAAATTAATTATGAAATCAATTAATGTTCTTAAATTTAAAGGATTACCTATGGATTAACCTACCTTAAAAATGGATACTTGACTCATTCAAAGAAAAATGCAATAAAATACCTTAAGATGAGCTACATAACCCTTAGACATCAAAACCCATAAGCTTAAATAAAATAAAAGACTTAGGTTTTGGATACCATGGCCCCTATGTGAGAACAAGGATGAAGAATAAGAAGGATATGAAATGAAATAGAATATCCCTAAACTTTCAAGAATCATCTTAGAACTGAGGGAAAATACCAAGAATAAAAGGAGGAAAAGGAAGTATCCAAGTTTAGGGATCCTCATTGGCTACATCGCATGTTTGGGGAGAAAACGGGGCTCAAGTGGGGTTAAATATGGGGAGGGTAGTGCAGGATTTTCAATTTTTATTAAACCAATACAGATCACATGGATTAGTTTCATGGTTTACTAAAATTCATTCCCACCATGCACCAATCCCTGGACATACTTGTAAAGTCACATATTTGGGACACATAGTTAAGAAAGTTGTGAACTAATCGTACAAATAACCATTGATAAGGAATTGTAGGTTTTTCATAGTTTCTATAAATTTTGAACTAAACATGTGTTTGTCACTCCAACCTAAAAAAATTGAAACAATCAATAAAACTCCACTCATACTTCAAGAAAACTGATGAAAATCAATAAATAAATGACATAATAGGGAAATAAAAAGTCATTTTGTGACATGAAGTTAAATCTATTTTCGGATTTCATTGAAATATTGAGATTATGATTACCTAAATGGATTAATTTCATGATTTTTTATTGAGGGGGGCTATTTTATGCATCGGTCCTGGGTCCAACAGTCAAAAAACAACCCTAAAAAATCAAATTGTTGGTCATGTTATTTATTTAACAATGGTTTCAAGAATCAAAAACCCTTAAATAAAAACAGTTGTGATCCAAATGGTTGTGTAATTACCTATCCATGACTGTTTAGTTTTACTTATAGTAAACCCACTTGTCTAGTGATTTATATGGATAAAACTAATAAATTTTAGTCACAACACAATCCAAACACAACTTATAAAAGTAAACTCAATTAAATATTCGTAATCAAGTTCAAAATAGTATCATCCATAAAAAATACACCATGTAAAAGTAAATAAATTTCCATAAATCATAGATTTATGGATTATATATGATACAAAATCAAAATAGAGGTAAACCATTAGACCTATGGAGGTCCAAAATTAGTATATAGATCCAAACTAAGAATCAATGGACGGGAACTCTAATCCATGGTAAAATCATTCCTTAAACACTCCCCTAGGGATAGAGTGGAGTAAGAAGCCTCAAATGATCCTCCTTATATCCCTCATTTCAATTCCAACTCAAATCCCCTCCTTAATACTTGTCAAAAATCAAGTCAAATAGTGGTTGGGGCTGGTAGAAGCTTTCATGGTCAAAATCCATGGTCTGGGGATGGTGCATGAGACCATGTATTTTCATATAGAGTGTAACAACCTAGACTTTTGAAATATCAAAATTTCCATCATTAAATATATTTGTTTCATATTTAAGCATAATAAAAACATGAAATAATAAAAAAACTTATTTTATTACATCAAAATAAAACATTACATATGAAGAATAAATATAAATTATAAAATTGAAAATAGTATAATGTGATGATAAACACATGTAAATAATAAAACAAAAACATTAAATTTTAGTGCATCATGGTCTCCTTGAATTTTCATAGGCACAAACAACACTACCAAAATAAAACATATTACTAGAAACAATATTGTCATTTTTTAAATGAAGTAAAAATAACTTTTATAGAAAATTTAGTGGATGAATAACAAATAAAATAATAGATATCTGTATAATGAAAAGTAATTATATGACTATTAGAAAAGAAGATAGGAATTAGGGAAAATAATTGATAGTTTAAATAGAAATCCAACTAATAAGATTAGTGAAATTTCTAAAAATTAACATTTAAAATAAGTAAAATAATTATATATAGATATTATAACTTTATAAAATGATATCTCAAATCATATAAATTAAAAAAATAGAATAATTTATAATAATGTTCGTTTAAACTTATTTATAAATAATATTATTTTTTATGTTCAAATTTAATTATTTAATTTTAAAACTTATTTTATCCAAAATATATATACTAATTTATTATCAATCATATAATAATTAGTAATTATAACAAGTAGAAATGTAATTAGTCATGATAAATGAAATAGTTATTATTCGAGATAAAATTGTTTTTTATATATTATATGAATTAACTTAAAAATAAATATTTAGAATTTTAATTTCATAAAGTGGATTTCATTTTTCTAATCATCATGTTTTAATTAGTTGAGGGTGATATTTTTTTAAAAAAAATAGTGAATAGTGAAAAATAATGTTTTTATGGATATTGTAAGTTTTATCACGTCATCATGATAAAAATATGACTCATAAATTTATATAATATTTTTCATGAATTAAAATGTGTTTAATGGATATAAAAAATAATTTAATAATAATATACTTAATTTCTTAATCAGAAAATCAATTTTCGAATCATAAGTTATATTCTTTACAAATTAAAAACTATATTTGATTCTTTACATTGTATAATATATTTATATGATTCATTTCCGTTTTTGGTGTCTTAAAATGTAAAAAAACCTATATGTTATAATCCTACACCAATAAAATTTAAAATAATCAACACTATTCATTTTATTTGGCCTAAATAATAAAATAATCAATATTTTATTCTAAAATGCCCCTCCCTTTGGCTATATAAACTACCCTCCCCTGCCCCTTTCTCATCAATTAAAAAATACATTAACTTGAAAAATATCTACCCAAATACATCTATAATCTCCCTTATATTCGTCCATAATCCTCTAGTGTGACCAAAATTTCATCCTCCAATTGATTTAGGCTATGTCCAAAAGAGACGACCCAAGGTGAAAAGTAAGTGTTTCAAAACTCATTCTCATTTAAACTCTCCTCTTAATCCTTATATAACCTAAGTAACCATTAAAAGTAACATTAAAAATATTGTCTTAATCGAACTCTAATATTTTAATAAAATTAAACATTAATCGGTTATTATCATCGTTTTAGACTCTCTTAAAAACATTGTTCACCTGTGGTAGATTTATACTAACTAAGTGAATGATGATGTTTTATTTTTCACTTTTTCCTTTCAAATATGCTCTTAAAAATGATTTAATGATTTAATATAAAATTAATAACAATATAATGTAATTTTAATGATTTTTTAATCATAAAATTGGAATAGTGATAATGATATTAAAATTAAGCCATCATATACATTTTTAAGCATCTCAAACAATCTTACTGAAGAAGTTTGTCTAAATTATAACTACTTTTTGAACTACTGAACTAATCCACTTCTTTAATTACATGAAATATATAAATTTTCACTTATAGATATTTTTTAATCATTTTATAGTGACTTTTTTTTGTTACCTCTATATAGAATCATTTTTAAAACTAAGAACTAAACAACCTCAAAATGGTTAATCTGGATAATATTAATTTGATAAATTAATAAAATATGATAAAAATTTATATAGGGATAAAATAAATATGAAAAAGGTACTAGATAAAATAATTAAATAATTTAAATTTAAACTTTAGAAGGTTCGTGGAGTATCTAAAGCAAGTTAGGACTTGTGCTTAGGATTCCTTCCCACTATTTTTGGTTCTTATGGTAATGTTCAGTATCACTCTCTATCACATGATCTCTTTTAATATTTTACTATTTCTATAATGATTCCATTAATTAATCTTTTTCATATCTTTCCTACCTTTTTCTATTATATTCATGTCTTTATATTTCCATTTATTATATTTTATTTAAATTAAAACCCGATAAAGGGTACATTTTCATTTCTTCTCCATTTTCATGTTCCACTCCATAAAGATTAATTTATTTCTATGATTTACAACACCCCCCTCATTTTAACAAAAATATAAATTAATTTATATATTATTTTGTGTAAATTAATTTATTTATCCCTTTTAATGATTTTTTTCCATTTTCTTAATGGTTCTACAAAATTGTTTCATCTCATAAATTCTTCTTCATCTTTTCTTATTATGTTTCCTTCACTTGGAGATCTATTTTCATGACTCATGATTATTTCTTTGATAATTAATATTCAAGAATCATTAATCCCTTTTATTATTGGGATATTTTGTGATACCTTAATGAATAAATATTTATGTATTTATTATGTTACACTTTTCATTTTAATGGGTTTGTTTAATTTTTATGATTTATCTATATTTATTTTATTTGTGGCACACATTTGCATGAAATTTTATGATGACGGATGGGTATAAAGTTATATATCGCCCCAATTGGTTGGGTAATTTTTTATATCTCCTCATATCCTTATGCATGGACATGTGATGATTAGCTCTATCAATAATGATGTAATTTCTTGGAGATGAGCATTGGACTATATTTATATTGTCTTGATGGTGATCTAGGATCTATGATTATGATGTATTTGTGGTGAGTCATGAAATGTGTTTATAATTATGTGCCTTATATTTGTTTCACATTTTATCAATTCTCATGATTTCTATATTCCTATGATATATTTCTCCTATACCATGTTTCCATGTGACAATTTATTAAACAATTTTTAATAAAATTCTATGATTATGTACTTTCATGATATCTCACCCCATTTTTATCATGTTTTACACCCTTATTAGGGTTTATGGATCTCCCATTATGTCACAACCCGCCTTCACCAAAAGGAGGGAAGGGTCAGAAGATTGTCAGGCCCTTCCTTATTTAAGTTGAAGGAAAGAAAATGACCCCTGAAACCCGCCTTCAAAAGGTCCCGGAGTGGTGACTAGCACCAAGGGTATAGAATCACACACTAAATGGAAGGAATTACCCTTTTTCTTTAATAGGATCGGGAGATAAGAAGATGAAACCCAACAACACCAAAAAAAGAAAAGTAAAGCCAAAAGTAAACCATTCCCACATGAATGTTCCAAAAGTGAAAGCCACAAAGTACAAAAGTGACTACAAGGGTAAGTACCAAGGAAAGGAAAACAGCAACTGCAACTGCCCCAAAGGTCTGAGCTAGTATGGTCCTACGCGATCCCTGAAGTCCTCCAGGAAACCTGAAAGCAGTTTTATATACGTAGGGTGAGAATACAAGTACCCTCAGAAGGGAAAACCAAAAACTCTCATACACAAGTGGGGGAACGTACTAAATTTCTGTGAGAAGCAGACAACCAACACTATCAAGGAGTTCACCCATCCCACTCACCGGCTACACTCACCAAATAACTCAATTCAAGTAATATATATAATAAGAGCACATCGATGTTTGGGTACCCCGCGCCACTTTCCCACTGGTTATTGCAGACATCCTACGCATCAGACCAATCCCGCCATTCTCACCACAGTCCCACTGCCACACCCACTCGCACACACCTGGTCTACAACCGCACGCAGTCCCACTACCGAATCCCACCCACAAACACCTGGTCCACAACTGTCACACGTAACCACGCCTGCAAACACCTAGGACAGAACAACCACCGCCACGCCCGAAGACACCTAGGCTACAAGATCCATTTCCCTACTCGAAGACACCCGGGCCTCATCACGAAGACAATTGGGAAGCCACCTGCCCACACACACATGGGCCAACCACCACACTACCCTGATCGAAGAATCTTGGGCTAATAATGGACCTCATGCCATCACAGCCTGCCCGAAGATTCTTGGTCTATCCGGGAAAGGGAGTAGAAAAGGAGCTAATAACCAGCCACAAATAATAGTGTTGGGTGAAACACCCTCCCCCATGAAATGGGGTTGTTCGGTACTAAGTGCTCAACTTGGATGGGGTGCGAATAAGAAACACAAAACTACAAGTATATATATAGGTAACAAGCACTCTCGCAAGGTTTAAGTTTTTCTTCAGCCAGCCTAAAGAACACAAAAAGAACCATGTCCAAGTCACAACCCACACTAAACCAGCAACCCATTTGTCCCATTCGTTTTCATGTTCAGTAATGATGTTTAATTAAGTTCTGCACCTACTTGGGAAACTAACACCATAATCACAAACCAAGGAAAAGAATCTCGCCAACGTCAATTTAAACATTCACACCCAGTTCTCTTGTAAAGTGACAAAAACAAAGGGATAAGTGAGATCCCTCTAAGTACTAGAACCAAAGAAACCCCCCGAGACACTACCCCATGTCCCCCAAAACTTTTTCTCATCAACAGAGGATCCCACCCCAATTCGTGATATAAACAAGGTAACCACAGATAACCCTTTAGTTTATAAGGGTCGGGGACGGTTGAGATAAGAACATGAAACCGCGTATGGAGCGGGGGTCGTGGGTTGACTACATGGCCCCACACATTATTAGTGGGTCCCCACGGTTTAAACCGACCCACGCACCAGCTTAATTCATTAAATATTTAATTAAAACATTTATGGGCGTTACCGGGTTTAAAACAGGTCAAAAATAGGGTTGAAAACCCAATTTGCACAAAAGGAGTGCTACTGGAAAAACCCCATGGGGGTAGGAGAGAGCCACCGGTACCTGAGAGCTACCGGTGGGTGACAGCGACCGATAGCCGAGAGCTACAGGTGGCTGAGAGAGACCGGTAGTCGAGCTACCAGTAGGTTGTAGCTACCGGTAGACTGAGCTACCGGTACGCTGCAGCTACCGGTAGACCGAGCTACCGATAGACCGAGCTACTGGTAGATAGAGTTATCGGTAGGTTGTGGCTACCAGTAGACTAGGCTACTGGTAGGCCTGATACCGGTAGGCTAAGGCTACCGGTAGGCCTACCTTCAGGCCAAAACTTCACCGAGATTCCCAGACCAGAAAACCCAACATGGGATTTTCACAAAGTAATGGACCCCTAAAACCTGGGCCATTACATCAGATACCTCTTAAACAATTCTTGTCCTCGAGAATAAAAACAACCTAGAAGGAAAGAGAGGGTCCAAACAACCACCTCGAAAGATACCTCTTAGGAGTGAAACTCATTGTTAACTAAGAACACTTTCCTGTCAAGAACCAAGCAACATACCATGTCAAACTGCCCAAGCATAGGGGTTGGGGAGTCTCCTCCCACATGTCAAGATATTATCCTCTTTAGGCGGCACTGACTCGTCCGCACAGGTTTAATCGCATCCACCTTAATGCGTCTTGATTACGGGTCGGGTTCTCTCCTCCCCATAGCCAGGGCCTTTCACACACATTCAGAGGGAAGAAAACCAGTATTTCATAGACAACAAGGTAAAACGTTCCACCACAACAGCTATAAACCAAACAGTACAAAACTCAAAAGAACTCTGGGTACTGGGCATGCATCTGTGCTTCCCTCTCCCACGTACTCTCTTCAAGCCCACCATGTCTCCATAACACACGAACCAAGGGAATGGTTCTCCCACGAAGCACTTTCTCCTTGCGATCCTCGATCATCACTGGTCTCTCCACAAAAGTCACGTCATCCTCGATGTCCAACTCTCCACAGCCGAGGACTTGTGAATCATCGTGCACATACCGACGGAGCTAGGACACATGGAAGACATCATGTATCCTCAGTAGCGGCGGTGGTAACGCTAGCTGATAAGGCACTTCGCCGACCCACCGCAACACTTCGAAGGGCCTGATGAACCTGGGAGAAAGCTTACTCCCCTTGTTGAACCTCCGTTGTCCATGCCGAGGGGAGACCTTAAAGAACACATGGTCTCCAACATCAAACTCCAAGGGCCTCCTCCTGGTATCATCATACGACTTCTGGCGGTCCTCGGCCACCTTCATCCTTTCCTGTATGAGATGAACCTTCTCTGTCATGCTCTACACCACCTCTGGGCCAAGGATGCCTGCCTATCCTACTTCGGTCCAACACACAGGTGAGCGGCATGGCCTCCCATACAAGGCTTCAAACGGGGCCATGCCAATGGTAGAGTGACAGCTATTATTGTAGGAAAACTCTACCAGGGGAAAGTATCGTACCCATGATCCTCCTGAGTCCAGAACACATGCTCGCAGCATATCCTCCAAGGTCTGGATGGTGTGCTCTATCTGTCAATCTTTCTAGGGATGGAAAGCAGTGCTAAGACGCAGCTGGGTGCCAAAAGCATGCTTCAGTCCTCTCCAGACTCGTGAGGTAAACCATGAATCCCTATCCGAGACTATAGACCTCAGAACTCCATGCAACCGCACCACCTCATCCACATACTTTCGTGCCAAATCATCCACTGCACTCAACTCCTTGATCGCTAGAAAGTCAGCCGATTTCATCAACTGGTCCATTACTAACCAGATGGCATCGTGTCCCCCTTGGACCTTGGGTAGTCCCGTGACGAAATCCATCGAGATGTCATCCCACTTCCACTCGGGAGCATCTAGACACTGCAGTAGGCCACTTGGAACTCGATGTTTAGCCTTCACTTGCTGACACACTAAGTACTTGGCCACAAACTGTGCCATTTCTCGCTTAACTCCGGGACACCAAAATTGTTTCTTCAGTCTCTGGTACATCTTGGAAACTCCTGGGTGTACCACCAAGGGTGATTTGTGGAACTCATTGAGGAACTTCCTGCGCATCACTTCTGGAACAAACAACCTTCCCTAAAAAGCATCTGGTTCTGACCATCCTCTGTCCATCCTTCCGGAGCATTCCTCTAGTCAACCCGATCGTGCCTCACTTCGCACTCTAGATCTCCCCACTGAGACTCCTATACTTGCTGTAATAGAGAAGACTGCATTGTCATCTGATACAGGAAACCTCTACCGCTATCCATCCTCGCATCCAGGTGTAAGGCAACCAATTCCTCTATTGCCTTCCAGGTGTCTGCCGACTCTCAGACTGCATCCTTCTCCGTCCTTCTACTCAAGGCATCGTCCACTACATTACCCCTCCCTGATTTGTAGGAAACCTCGAAGTCATAATCCTGGAGGAACTTCATCCACCTTCTCTGCCGCAAGTTTAGGTCCCGCTGGGAGAAGATATACCTCAAGATTTTGTGATCTGTGAAGACCACAAAGCATTCTACGATGAGGTAGTGCCGCCATAACTTCAGTACAAAAACGACCGCTACAAGATTTAGGTCGTGGGTGGAATAATTACGCTCGTGAATGCATAGCTTCCTAGACCCATAAGAGATCACCATGTGTCGCTGCATCAACACACTTCCCAGGCCCTGCCCTGAAGCATCACAGAACACCTCATACGCCACCCCTTCTTCTGGTAATATCAGAACTGGGGCACTAACCAACTTCTCCTTCAGATAGCTGAAGGCTGACTCGCACTGCTCACTCCACACAAAAACCTGGTCTTTCTTGGTCAGGGATGTCAAAGGGGCTGCTACTCGGGAGAATTTGGGTACAAACCTCCGATAGTAACCTGCCAGCCCGAGGAAACTACAGACCTCTGCCACATTCTTGGGTGCTTCCCAAGAAATAACTGCTCAACCTTTGATGGGTCCACCGCTACCCCCTGTTTGGACACCACGTGCCCGAGGAAGTGCACTTCTCGTGTCCAGAATTTGCATTTCGACAACTTCCCATAGAGCTGATGCTGTCAGAGGAACTCCAAAACCTTACTCAGGTGCTCTACATGGTCCTCCTCTGATCTTGAATAGACCAAGATTTCATCGATGAACACAACTACAAACCGATCTAGGTACTCCCGGAAGATGGAGTTCATAATCCCCATGAACACATTCGGGGCGTTCGTAACACTGAAAGGCATGACTACGAACTCTAAGTGTCCATATCTGCACCTGAACACCATCTTCGGGATTTCACCCTCCTTCACTCTCAGCTGGTGGTACCCAGACCGCAGGTCAATCTTCGAGAACCATCCTGCCCCTTTCAGTTGGTCGAAAAGATCGTCTATCCTCGGAAGAGGGTAGCAATTTTTGATCGTCACCTGATTCAGCCTCCTGTAGTCTATGCACAACCTGAGACCACTATCTTCCTTCTTTGCGAACAAGACTGGAGCACCCCATAGTGACGCACTCGTCCGAACAAAACCCCTCTTCATCAGATCGTCAATCTGGATCCGCAACTCCCGTAGCTCTGAAGGTGCCATCTGGTAAGGAGCCATCGAGATCGGACGAGCGCTCGGCTGTAGGTCTATCCCGAACTCGATATCACATCGAGGGGGTAGAGTCGTCACCTCCTCAGGGAAGACATCCATAAACTCATGTATGATCTCTGGAACCTCCACCATTTCAACATCTACTGACTCTACTGATAGCTCAGCTATCAAGGGGAGGAGGGGTTCCTCTCGCCCGCTGCCCTTCTGACTGCTCCGCTCGCCAGTGAAGGTAACACGTCGGCCACCCAAGTCTGAGAACACAACCCTTCCTCAGAAACAGTCGATGATGGCACACATAGAGAATATCCATTCAATGCCTAGGATGACATTGTATGGCTGTATCTGTAGCAGAAGAAGATCCCTAACTGACTGATGTGGCCCTATCATCAGTCTGAATCCCCGACAAACAAACAACAAGTCGGTCTGACCTCCGATTATTGTGCTCAACACCAGGGGAACTGGAAGTCTCTCGGCATCTAGACCCAAGGAACGGGCTAGACTAGGTGCAACAAAGGAGTGTGAAGCTCCAGTATCGAACAAGGAATAAGCAAGGGTACTGAACAAACTGATCGTACCTCAAACAACCTCCGGCCCTACTGGAACTGCTACCTCCGCGGTGTGTAACTGTCCATGCCCAGCTCCTCTACCCCTCAGCTGTCGGCCACCTCCCCGACCATTCCCCAGTCGAGGTCCATGGGGAACGCCACGAGGTCGGCCTCCTCCTCATACATCTACCCTTGGAGGAGCGGGAGCTCGATATCCCTGATGCTGCTGCTGGAAAGGCCTGGCTGGAAGCTGATGCTGGGGCGGGTGGTGGGGCTGTCCGCCACCGCCGTACTGTACCCAGTCCAGGAACTAACTCTGGAGATGTCAAGGGCTCCCACAGATGAAGCACCGCGGCCCTGGGCCCAAAGAAAAAGGGTGAGGACCAGGGGATCGAAACTGAAACTGATGTGGCCTGCTCCCTGCTGGTCGGAACCTGGAGGGTCCTGACGCTGGAGGCCTGGTACTGACAGCCTTCCCCTTTGATGGTCCCATCTGGATCCCCTCTCGTGACACTCCTCCTAGAGTGTGCATCCTATCCACCACTTCATCCTTCTTCTGGACCTCCAAGTACATCAGCAGGGTAAAGGGAGTAACATCATACGGGAGGGAGGGTCAGAGCGCCTCCTCTAAACTTCTTGCACGAGACTCCTCGTCAGGAAAGAGGTCTGGAGAAAAACGTAGGAGGTCCTTGAACTTGATTCCTAGATCCCTTACTGACATACTCCCCTGTTGGAGGGAGAGTATCTCTTGTCTCTTTTCCGCCTTCATCGTCGAGGAGAGGAATTCCGCCCGCAACTCCCTCTCGAAATCATCCCATGCCACCTCAGCCTCTCTCCTCTCCCCCAGGTAAAGCGTCCACCACTGAGACCACCGCTCCCCGCATCTGGCTGACGGCTAGAGGAACACAGTACTCGTTCGGGGCCCAAATCAGGCCGAAACCTATCACTAGCTCTTCTAGCCAGCCTTCTGTCTTCATGTCAGAGGTGTTGCCCTCATACTTCTCGATGGTATGTCGCTGGAAGGCCCAAAGAGTCTTCTGCCACTGGTCATCCTCCTCCTCTCGATCAGCTCTCTGCCAATCGGCCAAAGTAGTCTATGGGGCCTCAATCGCCTGTACCACACGTGGTCTCCATCCAGGTGCCATAGCTGCAAGGTAAACAAGGAATTCCTAAGCCCAAGTAGTGCATAAAATTGTTCTTAAAACTTCTTAAACTTTTAATTTATTCTTAATTCCCAAGACATCCCAGAAACACGATAACACAAGTCATTATGATGCATTTACCTTTCCTAGGGTCTCTACCCTGCAATCAATGTGGCCTCACTGGGTCGTTCGGTAGGTCTAGAGTCCTTGCATCGGATCACGGGGGGGGCCTAAAATCCCATGTCCTAGCCAGTATTCCCTGGCCTAATTCATGCACCAAGGTCACCAACACTGTTGCCCTACCATCCCATGCAATCCTCACTATGCCTAACTCCAGAATCCATCCTATCTCTCAACCATCACATTTAATACCATTATGTCATGACTCGCCTTCACCAAAATGAGGGAAGGGTCAGCAGATTGTTAGGCCCTTCCTTCTTTAAGTTGAAGGAGAGATAATGACCCCCGAAACCCGCCTTCAATAGGTCCCAGAGTGGCGACTAGCACCAAGGGTATAGAATCACACACTAAATGGAAGGCATTACCCTTTTTCTTTAATAGGATCGGGAGATAAGATGATGAAACCCAACAACACCAAAAATAAAAGAAAAGTAAAGCCAAAAGTAAACCATTCCCACATGCATGTTCCAAAAGTAAAAGCCACAAAGTATAAAAAGTGACTACAAGGGTAAGTACCAAGGAAAGGAAAATAGAAACTGCAACTGCCCTAAAGGTCTGAGCTAGTATGGTCCAGCGCGATCCCTAAAGTCCTCCTGGAAACCTAAAATCAGTTTTATATACGTAGGGTGAGCATACAAGTACATTCAGTAGGGAAAACCAAAGACTCGCGTGCACAAGTGGGGGAACGTACTAAAGTTCTATGAGAAGCAGACAACCAACACTATCAAGGAGTTCACCCATCCCACTCACCGGCTATACTCACCAAATAACACAAGTCAAGTATTATATATAATAAGAGAACATCGATGTTTGGGTACCCCATGCCACTTTCCCACTAGTTATTGAAGACATCATATGCATTGGACCAATCCCGCCATTCTCACCACAGTCTCACGGCCACACCCGCCCGCACACACCTGGGCCACAACCGCACGCAGTCCCACTATCAAATCCCACCTGGAAACACCTAGGCCACAACTGTCACACGTAACCACGCCTGAAAACACCTAGGCCAAAACAACCACCGCCACGCCCGAAGACACCTAGGCTAGAAGATCCACTAACACGCCCAAAGAAACCTGGGCCTCATCCCGAAGACACTTGGGAAACCAACTGCCCACACACACATGGACCAACCACCACACTACCCTTCCCGAAGATTCTTGGGCTAAAAATGGACCTCAGGCCATCACAGCCTGCCCGAAGATTCTTGGGCTATCCGGGAAAGGGAGCAGAAAAGGAGCCAATAACTAGCCACTAATAATAGTGTTGGGGAAAACAAACTCCCCCATGAAATGGGGGTGTTCGACACTAAGTGCTCAACTTGGATGGGGCATGAATAAGAAACACAAAACTACAAGTATATATATAAGTAACAAGCACTCTCCCAAGGTTTAGGTTTTTCTTCAGCCAGCCTAAAGAACACAAACAGCACCATGTCCAAGTTACAACCCACACTAAACCAGCAACCCATTTGTCTCATTCGTTTTAATTTTCAGTAATGATGTTTAATTAAGTTCTGCACCTAGTTGGGCAACTAACACCATAAGCACAAACCAAGGAAAAGAATCCCTCCAATGTCAATTTAAGCATTCACACCCGGTTCTCTTGTAAAGTCACAACAACAAAGGGATAAGTGAGATCCCTCGAAGTACTGGAACCAAAGAAACCCCTCGAGACACTACCCCGTGTCCCCCAAAAAGGTTTCTCATCAATAGAGGATCCCACCCCAATTCGTGATATAAACAAGGTAACCACCCGGTCTTCAAATTCACAACCACCGAATGCATAGCACACCCAATTCACAACTACCGAGAGTATAATAACAGGGGATCCAATCCCCCACCCTCATCACCTAGAAAATGGCCCATGAAGGAAAAACAACCAAACCACCACCACTAACACAAATCAGGCCCACGCCGGTATTTTTAGATTTATAAGATTTAACACCCTCCATGATTTCAATTTTTGTGTGCTTTAACCGGGGTTATCACAGAAGGGAGTAGATCCTGGTGCTTTCAATTTGCTTAGCTGAATATAAGTAATTAAAAGATTTACTTTTCACAGCAAGGTTTCACAACCACAATACAATCCATTAAACATCACTAGAGGCAAAGGTTCGTTAGTGCACAGAGAAGGACCACCAACGGCCATGATTTTCAGTAGGCGTAAGCCCGCACAATTCAGAAAGATGATCATAACATAAAACAGCATCAACGATCACAGCCCCCCCTTCTTTCTTTATAAAATCCATTCATTATCCTTATTTAGGTCTGGTCTATCCAATTCTACAGAATCAAAAGCACGCCCACCTCGCATGATACACAAAAGGGAGAGATGAAGGAGAAATTCCCTACTTGTTGATCAACGATCGATGATAAGGTCAGGCAAGAAACTTCACGTATAGCGATGCGGCTTGCCTGAACGAAAAGTTGTTCATGAATGAAGGGTACTCCCAGCCGTGATCGAGGAAAGAAGAAACCATGACTAACCCTTTAGTTTAGAAGGGTTAGGGACGGTTGAGATAAGAACGTGAAATCGCGTAAGGAGCAGGGGTCGTGGGTTGACTACATGGCCCCACACATTATTAGTGGGTCCCTATGGTTTAAACTGACCCACACACCAGCTTAATTCATTAAATGTTTAATTAAAACATTTATGGGTGTTACCAGGTTTAAAACAGGTCAAAAATAGGGTTTAAAACCCAATTTTCGCAAAAGGATCGCTACTGGAAAAACCCTGTGGGGGTAGGCGAGAGCCACCGGCACCTGAGATCTATCGGTGGGTGACATATTCCGGTAGCCGAGAGCTACCTGTGGCTGAGAGCTACTGGTATCCGAGATACCGGTAGGCTGCAGCGACCGGTAGACCAAGCTACCGGTATGCTGCAGCCACCGGTAGACCAAGCTACCGGTAGACAGAGCTACTGGTAGCTGCAGCTACCGGTAGGCTTGGCTACCAGTAGACCGAGCTACCGGTAGGCCTACAACCGGTAGGATAAGGCTACCGGTAGGCCTACCATCAGGCCAAAACTTCACCGAGATTCCCAGACCAGAAAACCCAACATGAGATTTTCACAAAGTAATGGACCCCTAAAACCCGGGCCATTACACCTTCTTTAATATATGTCCTCATGATATATCATATAGTGATAGGAGTTTGATGATCTCTATAAGAATGTTATGGAGATACAAAAAAATATTAAGTAGTTCTTTTAAAAAGTGTTATATTATGGTCCTAATTTCATAGAAGCACTGAAATTATATATTTATAAATGTATTCTTTAAGTACTTTTGTTTAAAAGGATGTAATATTATAGGTATTAGACGTAGGTCATTATATAGAGGGTTTTTGGTTATGTATGATATTAATGCAAGGTCCTGAGACTATGTAGGAGAGCATTCATTCCCCTTTATATTCATTTTTTATTCTCACGTTGTCTAAACACTAGGGGCACCATTTTCTTCCCATGAAACACCAAATTGTTTATTTCCCAAAAACACCTTAAAATCAAAAATTCTTTCTAAAAAACTTCATTTTTTCTCCAATTCACCCAAATGAGACATTTGAATATAGAAAAACACTATTATATAGTATTTTAAACCTTATGAGATATAAATCACATAAAATATTTTTACATAATTTGGATATATCAGGGGTGTTCAAATGAAAAATAAAGATCTCTAAGAGATACTATAGACCCTACACAAGGAGTGTGATTTTATTATTTGTTTTTATAATTTTATAATTAAAACTTTTTATATAATCAATAGGGTTTTGATAAGACATTTTTTAAAGAAATATCTCTCTATATTATGGAATAGTACAAAGCATAAGGTATGTTACTTCAATGTCTTGTCTACAAAGTGATAATTCTCAAAAACAAAAAGAACTTAAACAAATTTCACCAAAGTCTATGATTTAATTTTCCTTGATTATTCAACCTCCTATAAAGCATATGGAGTTTTTAATAATAGAAATAATGTTATGAAAAATATTTTCAATTCACTTTTGATAAGATCAATCCACATGTGACAAAACCACTTATTGAATACATTTTTATATGATATAAAATAATTTGATATCAATAAAACCCCTAAAACCAATGACTAAACTATCAATTTTATAGATGAGTCATATAGTAGTATAGTGAAAGAAATACCAATACATGATGATGATTCGGATCAACCAACAACTTCATTACACATAATATCTAGGGGCCTCAAAAATAATCATTTAATATGAGTTGTGGATAATCTTGAGAAAGGGACTAGAATTACAGTTTCCATGATGAACCATATTAGACATCATACTTACTTTTCATAATTTGAATCAAATAAAAGTAATGATACTATTATTAATAAAAACAGAGTAATATCCATGAAAAATGAGTTGAATAAATTTAATAGGAATATTTTTTGGGAAGTAGTTACCCTACTATTGGTACTAAGTTGATATTCAGAATTTTGGGTGAGTTAGATAATTTCATAAGTGAAAAAACCAAACTAGTTTCACAAGGTTATTTTCAAGATGAATCTATTGATATTGAAGAAATGTTTTCACTAGTAGATAGAGTTGAATCCATAAGAATCCTATTATCATGGGAAAATAATTTGAATATAAATATTTATCACTATAGTTTCAATTTTTTTAAATGATATCAATTTTAAGGATATTTTTTAATGTTCCATGTATTTAAAAATAAATAAATTAAAAATCGTGTTTTTAAAATTTTTAAAGGATTTTTTGGGATTAAAATATGATTTAAGAGCTTGATATGGTATAATCATCACTTTTATTTTACAAAATGGTTTTTTAAAGAAAATACGGCCAATATTTCTTTATAAAAAGAACTTTGAAATATATTTAAATAACCAAAAAATATATTTATGATATCTTTTAAGTAGTTAAAAAACTTAACACATAATTTATTTTCACAGATTATGAAAATTGAATTTGAAATGAGTTTAATGGTAGATCTAAAATATTTCCTTGGTTTTCAAATCCATAATAATAAAAATGAGATTAGTTTTAACTGATGAATATACACCAAATATTTTTTTAAAAAAATTAACATATACAACAAAAAAGGGAAGAGATAATCAAATGTGTACTAATAGAATATTAGACTTTGATGAAATTGGAAAGTTATGTAATCAGTCTATTTATAGATGTTTTATTGAGATTCATTGGTATCTTATTTTCAGTTAGCCTTATATAATCATTTTGGTATATAGATGTGTTATATATCAAGAAAAAACTAAAAAATATCACTTTGGTGTAGTTAAAAAATTCAAATACCATAAGAGTTATTTGAAATTTTAAATGTTTTACTCTAAAGGTTATACCTTATAATTACTTAGTTATTTATAAATTAATAAAGGTGGTTTCAAATTAGATAGAAAAAACACTCAGGGTTTATTTCAATGATTCTTAAATTTATTAGTATCTTTCTATAGTAAGAAACGAAACCCTATTGCATTAACAACTATTGAATTTATGTAAATTTCTATAGTAAGTAATAGTGTAGAAATTTTATAGATATAAAATATCATGACCTAACCTTTCCATGGATATTTATGAGTTGGTCATGATAGTGAGAGTTTCCCTTGAATCTAACTACTAATAGGCTATAAATTGGTGATCGTAACACTGTGTTGCCTTCCTTTAGGTATACCTTTCCTTTTTTTATAGTTCCCCTATTTATTTGGGTGTATTGCAATATTCTTGAGAATGGAGAGCTTTAGTAGGGTACAAAGAATAAAATTTGGGAATTTATATTTGTTTTAATTAATGGAGTCTGGTTATAGAGGTGTGGGGGTATTTTGAAGGTTCTTTTTGGGACAAGAAAACCTTAACTTTTGGTTTAGAGATTTTTCACAAGAAATAGGCTAGATAACTACTTGTTGGACACATTCATATTTTGAATGGGTTACATGACGTGAATATGATGTGGGGAAAATTTCATGAATATCTATAGGGTGTGAGAAGTTTACATGCTGTGAAACCATTACATGAAGTTAAAACATCGATTGGGATTTAATTTAATCTGATGCGATGCCATTTTTGGGATATTTTTAATTATTCAGATTTCATGCTATAAAATGGATTCAGGACATGAATTTAGAGGGTTGAGATGTTTTAAACATGCTTCCCACTTTATTATTAATTTATTTTCTTCACAAGCTTCCCTCTTAGACCCTAAGGTAATTTTGAGATATTTTGTGTGATTTCCCCCCTTTTTCATTACTTCGTTCGATGTTTGATTCCTTTCGTGGTTTCCCAACATATCCCTAGTAATAAGTATTTCTACTTATTTATTTTCATTGGATGTAGAGGTGGCGTTTAATGAGTTTATGTTTCAGATTCAAGATCGATTGGGGTTTTGAATCAATCATTTGCAGTTTCTTTTAATGCCTTTTCATTCTATGGTAGATTAATGGTTTCTCAATATCCATTGGTGAAGGTGGGTAGGTTTCAATCATTTTTAGGTTATGTGGATATATATTATTGTTTATAATTCTTTAATTTCTATATGTTCTTGTTTATTATTTTGGATTGTCAATTGTAATTGTTTTTATTTGGTGAAAATGGTTTTAATTAAATTTGATTACGGTTTTGGAAATGGATTTGAAAAAAACATGGAACATTGGGAACCTTGGGTGCGTCTTGAAATAGACATAGGTAACCCTAGTGTGTGTTGTACCACAAAGGGTTACTTTTGTGATATCAAAAGACTATGGAAACACTCAATATTAGTTGAAACAAACTAAGGATTGGTTTAGTATTCTTTTATTTCTATTTTTTATTCTAGTTGGTTGGGTCCCAAATGGTGTAATTTGTATTTTATACCTAGTTTATCACATGATGGTTTATTTCATTGATATTTTCTCACATGTTTAATATTTCTATTTTTCTTTTATAATTGATATATTCCTAGATTTAGTGAATATGGTATGAATTTATGGAAAACAAATAAAATGTTGAAAAATGGTTTTTATGAAAATTATTTATAAACTGGTTATTGTTTTAAAGCTAGAACTTGTGCATTATGGATATTAGAACTTGTATAGATTCTTTAGTGTTATCTTATTGGGGTCTCTAACCACACCCTACTTTTCCATTTGGTTGGTTGTAGACCTTTTTTTGAGGACTCAGGGAAAGGGAAGGGAATTATGTAGAATTACAGGTTCTCTTATAATTTGTTTCCTTTATAAAGGGATGATTTAGAGGTGACATTTGGTCACACGGAGACTTGTGGGTATTATCTTTTCATAATTATATTTTATCATGTTATCTTGAATTGTATGGAAATTTTTTTATCTCTTTCTTCAACATTGTAATCTGGTTGTACGTCTTGTTTTGGTTATATTCACGGCTTGTTTCTATTATCTTTGTTTTACTGGACCATTTGTCGAACCACCTCGGGTGACTTGTCTAGTTGACCTAGGTAGATTCATTACAAATTGGTATTAGATGGATTCTCATTTGGAAGTGTGTTAAAACTTCCTGAGAGTGGTTCTGTGTATTGTTTACACAGGAGTAAGGACCATTATAATTCATGTAGTAAGTATGGGAGGGTGCCTAGCTAGCTCACTTCTATTTCTGAACTCGAGTTACCATGGGTGGTCAGATAATTCTTTACCAAGATTGAGACTTTGTGTTTGAGTTCATTTGAGTAAACTATATGGCATGTTTATTTAAATTGACATGTTATTTTCTTAATGATTCATCCTTGTTTGAAGAATTTATAACTAATTTAAATTCTAATTCTTTTAAATCATTGATATTGATACATGAAATTGGTTTTATGATTTTGGAATATGCTCATGACTGATTGGTTTTTGTCTTAGATTGTTAAACAATGCCACCAAGAAGAGATATTTTTAATCTGAAAGAGGAATCTATGATAGAGGATATGTAGGTGAATCCTTTGGTGGACCCTTCTTTGGTAGAATATATAATCCACACTATTCAGACTCTTGGTCAAAAAGTTATCGGGAACCTGGGATGAGGAGATGATCATGACTTATAATTTACATAGTAGTGTACGCCAACCTTCTATAGTGACAAAGGACTACAAGAATGTGAAGAATTACTTGAGTGGATTGATAGGATCTTCAAATTCTGGAAGACACATGAGGACTCTATGTTGGGTTTTTCTATGTATATTCTTGAAGGACCGAGAAGGAGATGTTGGGACTCTATTTTCCAAAATAATTTGCATGAGGATATTACATGGGATTCTTTTAAGAAAATATTCAACCAAAAACATTATCCTAAGACATTACTGGGGGAAACGAATAGGGTATTTTTGACCTTAGAGAAGTGAGATCATACCGTTATATTGTATTCCACTTGTTTTTTTACATTGGTTAACTTGGTACTAGAGCTAGTCACAAATGATTACCTAAAGGCTCAGATTTTTGAGTTGGGGTTGAGGGCCCATATTTTTTCAATGCTGATTCTCATATTCCTTATGACCTTTGTATAGGTAGTCAATAAGTCACCTTTGGTATATGATAACATAACTTCAAAAATAGGTTTGGGGGGGACCTTTGGTTGGAACTGTTGTTGACCAGGGTGTATCTTCCGGTCAGAAAAGGAAGTGAAAAGTTATCCAGTTTTCTTCAAGACCATTTGTGGGGGTATTTTCCTAGAAAATTTCAAGATATTTTCTATTAGTGTGGGTGGCTTGGTCGTACTAAGCATAATTTTATATAGTTTTCAAATACTTGTCATTTTTGTGGAAAATCTAGACATCTAAAATATTTTTGGGAAAGATGTCCCAAGGTAGTAATTTTGGATCCATAATCACAAAGGGATCACAGGTTCATACTGATGCTACCAAGGGTGGTGGATCTTATCCTTAGGCTAAAGGGGGTGTTCATGTCTCTATGTAATCATAGGGAAGAGTAGAGACTGTACATCTTTATGTGGTGGAATACGCACCAGATAAATCTAAATGTTCATCCACAGTTAGAGGTACAGTGTTTATTTTATCTTCTATGGTGCAAAATTTGTTTGATACAGGTACTACTCATTATTTCATATCAGCAGAACTAGTTTATATGTTGGTCTTGTGTTTAGAGATTATTTCATTCTTGTTGGATCCTTCCTTGCCTTTGGGAAAGAGGTCCGAACAAGGTTTCAAGTGTCTCGTGTGTCGAGTGATGATAACGGGCCTTGAGGTGTTGTGGTATTTATTATTGCTTGATCATGACATCTTCAACTTGATTATTGAAATGTATTTTATGATCATTGTTAACAAAAAATAGCTTTTTTCATTTTCGGTTTTAGTTCTTATTTGTCGATGGGGTCACTCATGTTTTTCAGGGTGAGTGGGACTCTAGATCGTGAAGGGAAGGGCCTATTGTTCATTATGTTGGGGTAATCTCGTGCTAGTTTTCAAATATTTTTCTTCATGACGTTGACCCTTGTTTAGGAAGTCATCAACCTATTATAGTGTATACATATCCCTTGGTATTTATGTATGATTTTTCTAGTTTACCACCATAGAGAAAGGTAAAGTTCATTATTATCATTCTCCCTAGCATGATGACCATTTATATGCCATATTACCATATCGAGCATGCTGATTTTGTATAACTTAAGGTCCTACTTATGGATCTTGAGGCTAAAGTATTTATTTGACCTAGCATGTCACTGTGGTATTTTCCTATCCTCTTTGCGAAGAAGGAATACGAGAGCCCCAAAATATGTATTAACTATCTAAAGTTGAATCAGGTGACTATCAAGAAAAAATATCTCTTTCCCAGGATTGATGATCTCTTTGATCAGCTTAGAGGGGATCATGGGTTTTCAAAGATTGAATTATAGTCATAGTACCACCACTTGAGATTTCGAGAAGAGGATATACCTATGACAACATATAGGAGCTGATATGGGAATTTTGAGTTTCTGGTTATTCTATTCAGTCTCACTAACATACTTGCAGTGTTTTTTGTGTTGATGAATGATATCATTCATTGGTTCTTGGACACTTTTTTTGTGGTGTTCATGGATGATATTGTGGTTTACTCTAATTTATTGTAGAAGCACATGGACTGTTTGGATATCATTATTAGAAAATTTGGGGAATATATTCTATATTGTAATCTTTTCCAAATGTGATTTGTGGATTCAAGAAGTAATATTTATAGGGAATGTTATATTTAAGATTGGAATCTCTGTAGATCTATAAAATGTATCGGTAGTTATGTCCTGGAAGTGGCCCATAAATTTGTTTGAGATCTGAAGCTTCTTAGGGTTGGCTGGTTATTACAGGCAGTTTGTTTATTAATTCTCCAAGATTTCATCTTTGATAACAGATTTAACCTCTAATGGTGTAAATATTGAGTGTACTAAAAAGTACCAGATATATTTTGAGGAACTGAAGGTGATATTGACTTCAAATATAGTTTTGATTATTCCAAAACCATGTTTGGGTTATGATTTTTTCTACGATGCATCAAGAACAAGTTTGGGGTGTGTCTTGATCCAGGGGATATTATTGGTAGCCTATGGCTCTAAATAGTTACACCCTCATCAGAATAACTACTCTAACCATGATCTTGAGTTGGTAGCAATTGTGTATGCACTCAAAACATGGTGTCACTACCTCTTTGGGGTGTAATTTATGTTATATTTTGAACAAAAATGCCTAAGGTATATTTCCTCTTAGAGGGATTTGAACTTATGATAGAGACACTGGATGGACTATCTTCATACTTTTTATTTTGATATTCTTATACTCCTATAAAAGGGAATGTGGTCACTAATGTATTGAGCATAAAATTATTGACTCAAGTAGTGAAGGAATCAGTGGAAGAGTGGTATTTGATGAGTTTTTTTGCTGAGATCAGATTGGGAATGGAAGAAGCTTGTGGGTGGTAATATCTGGCTTCAGTGAAGGATGAATCATTGTTTGATGAGTGGTTTTGGGTTGATCATATGTCTAACCCCAAGTGCTAGAGCATTAGTAAAATCCTTTTTGGTGGGGAGACCTCAGGTGAGTGGCCTCAGTCTCCCAATGGTGCTTTGTGTTTTCAAAATAGGTTAGTTGTTTCTTTTTACCTGAGGTGGGAGTTGATGGAAAGTAGACATCATTCCTGTCGGTATGTAGACACAGGTGATACAAAGATGCATCAAAATTTGAAACATTAGTATTTGTGGTCAGGGATGAGACAGATGGTTGTGGATTTTGTATCGTGGTGTCTTACTTGTCAGAGAATTAAGGAGGAACTCTAGAGACCCGGTGGTCTATTTCAACCTTTATCCATTCCAGTATGAAAATGGGATGATATTCCCATGGATTTAATCATTGGTTTACCATGAAATCCTAGAGGGAAGGACACGATTTGGGTGATCATTGATCGAATTATGAAATCAGCGCATTTCCTTCCTATCAAGGAAATAGTGGTGGTGGAATAGCTTGGGGACTTGTATGTCTAAGAGATAGTGAGACCTCCTTGGGTTCCCATTGTGATTGTTTATAATAGGGACTTGAGGTTGACATTCTAGTTTTGTAAAGGTTTATAGGATGTTATGGGTTACCATATTAAATTGAGAAAATCATATCATCCTCATATGGATGGACAGACAAAGAGAGCTATTGAGGTTCTTGAGGATATGCTCTGGGATTGTGTTCTTTATTTCGATGGTTCCTGGGAAACCCATTTCACTTTAGTCGATTTTTACTATTATAATATTTATTAGGCCTCGATTGAAATGGATCCCTTTGGAGATTTGTAATGGAGGTCGTGTAGAACTCCCTTGTGCTAGGAAGAGTTGGGAGCGCGGTCCTTGGTTGGGATGAGTTTGTTCAGAATATGATAGAGAGGATCTAGTTGATCCGAAAGAGATTGGTCACGACACATAGTCATAATAAATCTTATGAAGAACATCTTCACAAGCCATTGGAGTTTCCTTCCCGAGTGATTGAATTAGAGGATGTTAACATTGAGCTAGATATCACTGTGGTTGATCTACCAGTTCAGATAATGGGTCGCTGAGAGAAGGTGTTTCATTGTAAAATGATTATGATAGTCTGTGTACTCTAACAATGTAGATAGGATAACTACAAGACATGGGAGCGGTAATTGTTGATGAGGCAGTAGTTTCCTTCAATTTTTGTGATTACAGGATCTTGATGAATTTTGGGGACAGAAAGTGTTTATGTTGAGGAGATTTTAACACCATGTTACCTTCCTTCAGGTATGCTTTGTATTTTTTTATGGTTTCTCTTTTTGTTTGGGTTCATTGCTGGCTTCTTGGAAATAGAGAGTCTTAGATATGGAAAATGACCTAAAATTAAATGATGTATTTTTATTTCAATTAATGGAGTATGGGTATAAATATGTGAATGGATTTAGAAGGTTCTCATTTGGACTGAAGAACCTTAGGTTTTGGTTTGGAGGATTTCTATAGAAAACTAGCCATAGCACTACCTACTTGACACATTCACATCGTGAATGGGTTACACAACATGAATATGTTAGGGGTAAGATTTCATGAATCTCATGTTTGTTGTGAAAATTTTATAGGCTATAAAACCATTACAAGACCTTAAAACATCAATCATGAATTAATTTAATTCGAGGTGACTCCTTTTTCAGCATATTTTTAATTCATGGGATTTCACATTGTGAAATGGATTCCTAATGTGAATTCCTCGGGTCAAGTAGTTTTAAGCAGGCTACATGCATGATTATATATTCATTCGATGTATAGGATTACCTCTCGAACCCTAAGGTTATTTTAGGGTATTTTGGGAGATTCCCCTCCTTCTAGATCACTTCGTTCGATATTTAATTCATATGGCGGTTGCACCACATATCATTGGTAAGAAGTCTTTCTGCTTCTTTTTTTCCTTTAGTCATGGAAGCAACATTGGCTACATTTTTGTTTTAGAATAATGATTTATTGTTGTGTTCTATTGATTATTTTTAGTTTCTTATCATTCCTTCTCTTTTAATAGTTGGTCTATGGTTTCTCAATCTCTTTTTTTGAAGGCGGATATGTTTTAATCATTCTTGAGGTAGGTGTATCTATGCTGGTGTTGTTAATTCTTGAATTGCTATATGTTCTTGTTTATTCCTTTGGATTGTTCATTGTAATGGTTTTGATTTGGTGGAAAGGGTTTTAATTAAATATAAGCACGGTTTTGGAAATGGTTTTGAATAAGCTTGTCACACTGGGAACCTTGGGTGCATCGGGAAATAAACATAAGTGACCCTTGTGTGTGTGGAACCACTAGGGGTTACTTTTTTGATATTGACAAACTATGGTAGTACTCAAAATTGGTTCGAACCAACTTAATCATGTTTTAGGATTCATTTATGCCTAGTATGTATTCTCATATACTAGGTCCCAAATGGTATGCTTCATCTTTCATACCTGGTTTATCACATGATGGTTTATTTCATAGATATTTTCTCAAATGTTTAATTTAGATTTTTTTATTTTATACTTGATATATTCCTAGAATTTGTGAATATGGTATAAGTTAATGGAAAATAAAGAATATTTTTACAAATGGTTTTATTTATGAAAATTCTTTATAAACTAGTTATTGTTTTAAATCTAGAACTTGGGATTTCTTGGTATTATAACTTATATAGATTCTTTGGTGGTGTCCTATTGGGGTATGTGATCATGCCCTACTTTTTAATTTGGGAGGTTGTGGACCTTGTTTTGTCGGACTCGGGGAAAGGTAAGGGCATCATGTAGCATGATGAATTATCTTTTCATCTTTTCCTTCATAGAGGGATGGTTTGAAGGTGATGGTTAGTCACACAAAGACTTGGGGGTCTTTTATTTTCATATTTTTCTGGTTTAGCCTGTTGGCTTGGATTGAATGGATCTTGTTGTATCTCTTTATTCTATATTGTACTCTAGTTGTATGTCTGGTTTTGGTTATATTCATGATTTGTTTCTATTATCTTTGTTTTACCTCACCATGTGTCAGACCAGCTTGGATGACTTGCCTAGTTGACCTGGGTTAGTTCGTTATAGTGACTAACACAAATGGTAAAAAAATCGCTTCATATGATGCATTATCTTTTTTTAAACCTACACACACTAATAATCAATTATAATTCCCAAAACCATAATAAATCTATATGAAAACATCATTATCCTATTACATGCATGATATGTCACACAACCAAACAAAAAAAGAAACTCGATAAGTAAAACAACTCCATAATAATAAATCCCAATATACTCAATATGAAATGTAAACAAAATACAGACCTCTCCAACTCTATCTAATCACTACTTAATCCTAAATAGTAAGTCCCAACACTACTTCCAACACCATCCTACCAATATGAAAATGAAAAATAAAAGTATGGGTGCATATACATTATACTCAGTAGGCCCCTCCTCTAGAACTCTAATGTATCAATGTGGATGAAGTATATTAATTCCTCTGAGAATAAAATAGAAAAACAAGATAATCTAGTTCATCCCAATGGTAAGTATACAATTATCCATGTCTCACAAAAATCACATTCCTTTGAAGCACAATATATAATTATAATACAGTAGAAGTAAAATAATTTATCATAAAGGGTTCCAACTACCAACTCCCCACCAACTTTTTCTATACTAGACCATTATATATTATAATAAGAGAATACAACATATCTAATTGAATACAATATTCCATTTATGGGAACACAACACCCTGGAGATGGAAAGTGGTCGAACATAAAATACAACATAAATGTTGGATTACTCCTAGAATATAAGGCAAAATGAACATTCGAACATGTTTTATCCAAATCGGGTGGTTAACATGTATAAAATAGGTAATTCTACATCATCCACTGATCAAATAAAAAAAATATAAAATGATATACTCACATGACCAAAATAACTCATGTAACATAACTAATCACCTCTACCAAATTTCCAAATAAACTCAACCAAATAAATTCTTTTTACCCAATTCAACTCATGAAAATATTGAAGAAACTTTCCATATCCTAGTGAAAAAATTTATATCCTATCCCTATTGGTCTGAAGGCCTTGAATTGTTTTTATTATGAAAGTAAGAAAAACCCACTTTTTAACTTGGTTGTGAGAGAACTCTTACATGAGACAGAGGCCTAGAGGCACAAAGGCATTGATAAATACATGGCCTGAAGGCCCAGTGGCTCATAGGACTATAGCACAAGCCCAAACTTTAATAGCTCCTCTTATAAGTATGTCGTAAATTGCCACTGGTTTGCCACATCACCAGCCCCACAATTTCCTGCATTGAACTATTGGGTTCTCGGTATAATTGTTTCGTATTACACCACTATTTCAAATTCAATGGACTCCCTCTATTCAGACTCACCATATCATTGTTTCTCACACTCCACTTGAGTTCCTCCAACAAAATCCCAACTGATGGATCAAAGGCATAAATTGATGGCCCAAAGTCCTAGTGTTCTGATGCCCTAGATATGTGGCCCGATAGCCCAATTCAGATTAATAGTACTATTTTTATAGTGCCCCACTATAGTATTTATTATATTAATAGCACTACTATATTACTACAGTATTTTTACAATACTACAGAGTTTATCTACTGCTTGTATTTGAACTTGGGTCTGATGCAACCTCACTACTTGAGTAAAACTCCAATTTCTCCTAAGCTTAGAATTCAATTTTTATAAACTGTTGAAAGAAAAAACCACACCTCCACACTCACATAGGGAGAAAGTGGTGAATACCAAGTGTGTCATCCTAACAATGAGTTTATGGACGTTTGGAAAGGACCCAGACAGGAAAAATTAAAATTTTATCACTTGGTTTCCCTTCTTTCCAACACATCGACCGCAATACTACCTTATATCCACATGTGGCCCACCCCCATGTCCTAATTAATCAAACTTCGGCATTTCCTCAACAGATAAATCGACTACCAAGTAGGGTCGAACTTTCCAAGGAGGAGACCATCCAGAATAGAAGAATCGATTCAACCACCATGATATTAATGTTGTACAGCCTGCACAGAAGAGCCCTGATATCATTGCCCTTTTTTTCTGCCTCAAGCGAGTTACCTGGGCCAAAAAAAAACACTGAAACCCAAGACCATTGAACCCCAAATGTCCCACACCAACCCAACCCCTCTCATAACTCCAGAAACACATGAACCATCAACATTCAATTTCAGACCCCTCTTTGGAGGAGTCCAACTTACCCACCTCCCTCAGCTGCTGCAACCCACCCCTTCCTGGGTTCGTGAAAATCCTCGGGAGTATCCTCCTTAACGCTGCCGAAGCTCCTCCACCATGGACAAGATCCCCCAGCTCTGCTAACAGATACTTCATGCAAACCTGAAAAAACAGAGGGGGGGACCTTGTTCCATCTCCCGTCTTGTTTCCAGCCTCCCAAATCACCCAGAAAACCACAGCAAAGGTCAAGCTTCTCACCTTCAATTCCACGACCTGATGTACCGCATCATTAAACCAAGCCCCCATGAATAAGTTAAAATAATAACCACTCCCGGATATGCCCATGTTATGACCAATTAATTCCCATAAGTGCATCGCCCATTCACTTCTGGAAAAGTGGTGTCAAACCGTCTCCACACATGGCGCCTCTCAGTAGCGGCACTTCGACGCCATGGCCACACCAATCTTTTACACATTGTCGTCTATAAGAAGATCCTGGTTCCTTATCCACCAGATGATAAAATAAAATTTTATTGGTATCTCTTTCTTCCACATATTCGTATCTCATTCATCATTTCCATTATTCACCTACATTAGAGTTTGAAAATCTTGGATGTTGAACTGCCCCGACGAACCCGAGAAAACACATTTATCAGGATCCTCGGTAAGAATAATACTTCCATGGAGATCTTTTGGTTGGTCATTGAGAGTAGTTTTAATCAAATCCAGGTACAAACTGCCTTCCCAAAATGAAATCTCTGTAGCTGGGCATCCTAGAAAAAACAAATGCTCACCTGCCCAGTTGTCCACCCAAAAGTGGATTTCACCATGCCCTACGATCCATCGCGTCTCACCCTCCAGCACCTCCAGCAAATCAACCATGCATCTCGCCAGATAGGAAATTCTCCCATTACCCTCCTTCCAACCCCTCCAGTTCTCCCCATACTTGTTCCTCATAAATTTAGCCTACATTGATTTCCCTTCAATGATGTCCCGTGAATTTTTTTACTGCAGGGACCACATGGTTCCATCTACACTGTTTAGTTTGAGTCCTCCTTCCAATGGTCTCGCCATTTTTTTCCGTGACACCCAGTGATGTCCCTCAGTTTGGTTCATGTCCCAAATGAAGGCACACATGATTTTCTCCAGCTGCTCAAAATTCCCCTTCAGATCTTTTATTGTAGAAATCACATGCATTGGTATAGAATATTGGACGTTATTAGCCAGAGTGATCTGCCCCCCGAATGAAAGAGAATGATTTTTCTAGTTTCAAATTCGTCTAGTTATCCAGTTGATGATGTCGTCAAAAAAACACCTTCTTAATCCTCCCATCTCAAGTAGGGGCACCAAGATATTGCGTTGGGAGGCATCTTTTATTCATGCCAAGACTATCCTGAATCAATTTACACCTCCTTCTTAAACATTTATTTGAAACATAAAGACTACCTTTTCCATAATTGATTAGTTGTTCAATGTGATTACCATATTATTCCAAAATCTTAATGAAGCATCTGACCAAACTTAACCTTCCATTCTCAAAGAAAAGAATGTCATAAGCCAACATCATTTGAGACACCATACTATCTTCGTTACTATTTCTAAATGGCTTTAACCTTCCCTCCATTGTGCTTCTTTTGATGTTTCTTATGAGAGCCTCCTGATGCATGATAAATTAGTTTGGCGAGAAGGTATCTCCTTACCTTAAGCCTCGCACTATCTTAATGAAACCAAAGCCTTTCCTCTTCATAGAAATAGAAAGCCAAGGCAAAGAAAATTACATGAAGCATAGATCACAAGCCTATTCTTTGAAACCAAACTCCCTCATGAACCTAACAATAAATATCCATTCCAACTGAACATAAGCTTTATCTATATCCACTTTGATCATCATGTTGGACCCTACAGTTTTCTTATTAATGTCGTCAACCATTTATTTGTCAACCCCAATAACTCCTTGTATACTTTGACCTTTCAAAAAACTATGTTGTTCTTCTTACACCAATCTTTGAATAAAGCGATTTAGTCTTCTATTGATTAGGAAACTCATGATTTTATATGTAAAGTTGCTGAGGTAGATGGGTGTGCAATGGTTAAGAGAAGAAGGCGCCTTCCATTTCAGGATGAGAATAACTTTTGAAGTGAACAAAGCTCTAGTAAGTGCCCCGCCTCTGAAGTAATATTCCATAGCTTCCCCAACCTTCCATTTAATAATCTCCCATGCGGCCATAAAGAAGGACCCTAGAAAGCTGTCTGGCCCCAGAACACTATTTTGGTTCATACTAAAAATCGTTTCCCTTATTTCCTCCTCCCCCAGGATAGCCTCCATGTCGTCGTTATCTGCAACCTCCTTCACCTTGGGAATACTGTCCAAAAACAAGTTCTCTCCATTACCCTCATTTAGTCTTCATCCACCAGTGTTTCTCACACTTACTAGTAGCCCTTCAAAATTCTTCATATCCATCCATCCTGCAACCTTGATATCTAATGTAAAATAACCATCATCCCGTTTTAAATTGATCCATTCAAATGCCTTCTTCTCTTTCAGGCCCGCCTAAAAAAATGTGGTGTTCCTGTCACCCTCACTGAGCCACTTGGTCCTTGCTTTTTCCCTACACACCCTTTTGACTTCTAACATATTCTCTTTTAGGATATTTTTTTATCCACCATTAACACAAAAACATCATCATCCCACCTTTCCTAGATCCTCTCTTATAGCCTTTCAATGTCCTTCTCAAGGCTCTCTGGGTTGGAAAAGGTACTTGTTCTACTAGATGACCACTTTTGCATGTCCCTTTTTAACCGTTGGAGGTGGTTCACTAGATCAATCCATGCAGTGCCTATCTCGGGTTGTTCCCACGAATCGCTAATCATATCCAGAGAACCTTCCATTATGATCCAGCTAGATGAGAAGTAGAACCTCTTAACCAATCTGTCCTCTTTCTTGAGTTTCACCAAAATGGACCAATGATCTCAAAGTGACCTTGTGATATGAGAAACCACTGTTTGGGCAATGTTGTCGATACCTTGTAAGTTGGAAAAACAGTGATCTAGTCGACTCTAGATCCAAATGCTTCTCTTGTGGTTATTACACCAGGTGAATTTGGACCTAGAGAAACACTAGTCCACAAGGCTATTGAAAGACATAAAGTCTCTGATGTCTTGAGCTGCAGTGGTGGAAAAGACACCCCCTCCTTTTTTCTCCGTGGAATCCGCAATGGTGTTGAAGTGGCCACCTAAAAACCAGGGAAGACCCCTTTTCCCATAAGCAAAAGTTTTTTCCAAATATCCAACCTATCCGCTACTGTACATCTAGCATAAACAAAGTAAAATAAGATCTCCAAAACACCCACCTTGATTTTAGTAGACAAATTCCGGTGGGATGCATCCACCAAATCCACTGAAACGTCCTGCTTCCAAAAAACCCAGATGTGCTCGTTACTTGGATGAGCATGCATGCAATCAGAGAAGCCCATTCCTTTTGCTAAAGCCGAGATATGATCCACACGAACCATAGGTTCAAGGGCCACCATAATTGAGTCCTGCAATCGACTCGCCTCGCTGCGAACAAAAGTGCTCTTTGCCCAGGCCCCTAAACCTTGGGCGTTCCAAATAATGTTGGATACCATTAAACGATGGATGAGGAGGCCTTGCTGCTAGAATCTGCACCTGACATAGATATCAAAAAAGGGGTAGACACTTCTCTAGCTCTGGACTGGGTGACACGCCCACTGCCAATCAGAGAAAAAGGCGCCTTCAAGCAAACAGAATCCTTATCGTCTGGAGAAGCCAAACCTAACGCCTCTTTCGAGCCGTCGGACTCCTCAGTCATACTAGGCAAGCCTACCACAGAGTCCAAGCTGGACACCATATCCCCCACCCAAACGGATGTCGCCAACAACAAATCCTCCTGAGGCAGCCCATCCGCTCTGTCCGCCCCCGCCACATTTTCAAAATCAACACCGAAAGAATGAATGCGATAAATCCTAGAAAAATTCCTTCAATAAATTTCTAAATCAATATCCTCATAGATATAATTCTTTATTCATGGGTTTCGATGAGAGAAAAAGAGAGAGGGCAGAGGAAGAATAAATCTAGAGATCTCACCTTGAATTTGACAATAATTAAATCCAACAACAACAAAGATCCATCAAAGCCTCAAATATAGCACCCAAAACCACCCCTACAAACCCCTAAATGTGAAATAGTGAATTTAGGATTGATTAAGAAAGTTAAAAAATGGGCTTAGGTAGTTTGATGTCAAATTGTATAATTTAATTTTATGTGTATAGGCTATACAAGGTTATTTAGCCACATAGTATTGATGTAACCGTCACTAGCAAAAAAAATTCTAGAATAAATGGTTTCATTCCACACGAATCAATGGATCATACAGTAGCCACTACCTAGATATTCATCAATAATGCATGTTTATTTGACCATGCACATAATTTGTGCATCCCACCAAACTTTTCTCATCATCTTGGATTCTCACAAAACATGTACCTCAAGGTAAACCCCTATTAGGGGCCTAATGGTTCACTCAAAATTCACTTTTTAAATAATTAATAAAAGAATTTGAAAATTACAACCCCCATAGACAATGAAATACACCCCTTAAAATCCACAAAGTGAATGAACAAATTTCTACATCTCTATATTATATACCATTTAAAGCATTTTCACCCTTGTAAATCGAAAACATATAACTTTAAAAACAAATAAATCCATCACTAAAAACTCAATACATAATAATAGATACCTACCTATAAAAGGTTTTTAATCCTTGAAAAGATCAACCATGTCACTGTAAAAGAAAACTCAATAATTTCTATATCAAAATTCAAAAAAACACTACATAACTACATGAAACATAATGTTTAAAATAATTTTTTATATTGAATTTTCAGCGATGACTCCAATTTCCAATTTCTCTCATCCAAACCATTATTTCTCCATAGAAATCATACCGATGTTATAACCTATACATGTAACACCATCTTTTGATGATCTTAAGTCTCCATTGGACCTTTGATGAACATCGCATTTGGATAAATATCATGCTCACCCCAATCAATTGCATGAGAATCATCACGAAGGTACTTTTAAATCTATAACACATGAAAATCATCATGAAATCAGTCAAACTAGTGTGGAAGGGTTAACTAACACACCACTTCACCTATACACTCCAACGCCATTAAATATTTGATGAACCTCAAAGAAACCATATTACCTCTCCTAAGAATTTGTTAGCCACAATGCGGTAAAACATTCATGAACAAATGACAAAAAATATCAAAATATAATGATATCCTCCTTTGGATAGAAAATAATGTTTTTCCTACTCTGCATCGTCTTCATCTTCTCTTGAATCATATACCATTCTCTATCATTTCTTATATCAAATCAAGTACAAGGATTGTTGAGCCACCAACATCAACCAAATTCAGTGGTGATCAGCATTTTAATCCATGAAATGCCTCAAATGGTTCCATACCATTATATGAGTGATAGTTATTATTATTGGAAAATAAAAACAATGGTTCACGATCCACCCAATATCCTCCAAAATCTAGAAAATCTCTTAACCCTCCAAAGTTGCAATAAACTTCTTAATTTGACCATCATTTTGTGGGTGGAATGTTTTACTAGGTATAAAATGGGTTCCAGAATAATGTTATGATCCCATCCACCTAGATGATGTAAACCAAGTGTTATGACCTGGAATGACTTTCTAGGTAAATCTATGAATCTTTACAAACTCCACATTATAAATTCACTTCAAATAATTAACTGGGATTGATTCATTTATTCATAATAAGTAATATGACTTCATACATTTTTCAATAATGAACCATATATCATCATGAACTCTCGATTCATAAGGTAATACAATAAAAAAATCCATGGAGATCTCCTATCATTTCTACTTAGATAATTTGAGGGTTGCAACAAACCTATTGGAACATGATATTCAACTTTCACATGTTCTAATATAAGAAACTTGGATATAAAATCAACTACCAATTTCCCCATTTGAATCTACACTACCACAAATGCGGGCAAGGGAAGCGCTCGGGTTTTATCAATGCTAATCAGAAAGCGCTGATAAAAGTGAGAATTTTATCACCACTGATAAATCTACCCTTTATCAGCGCTAACAAAAAACGCTGATAAAATGGAGACTTTATCAGCGCTGATAATAGTGCTGATAAAAATTTTTAATAGAAAATATTATTAATTTATATAAAAAATTTAATTATATTCAAAAATAATATTTATATGTATACATTAAATAAAAAACACATTTTATTATGTTCATTATGTTTATGTTTTATTTATGTTTATTAGTTTTAGTTATATCTTTATTATATATTTATTATACTATATGTTTATAATATTATATATAAATACTTTTTAATATATATATATACACACAAATACTTATTAAATATATATATATATATATCTGTTTCCAAATGAAGGTGTCAATTGATGCGCACGTTCATATTCTCATGAGTATATGTTCATTGTTTACCCTAATGTTGGCCATATTGTTAGGACCAATAGGGGTTTATATACCCTGAGAGGGGGGGTGAATCAGGGTATGAATATTCTTTTCTAAATTCTTCCTGCCCTACTGGATCTTGACCTCTTTATTACAAGGGTCACTTTGTTTGCACTTGTGTGTTTATTATGACCACTTCTTTTTTTTTTCTTTATCTGATGATGATGCTTTAAATGGAATGCATGGAAGAAAGTAGACAGACACAAATATTTTTACATGGTTTACCCTCACTAGGCTACGTCCAAGGAGCATACAATGGCGATGTGCCGCTGTACCAAATCCATTAAAGCTCGCTGCCAATAAAGTTCGGGCTAGATCAGTTCTATGCCCCAGGCTCACTGCCTTTACAATGTTTAGGGTCAGATCACTGCTTTCCCAAGAGTCACTCCCTATTTTTCTCTCTCTGTCTCACTACTGGTAGAAAGGATAACCTTCTTCCTCTTCTTTTGCTCTCTTCACTTGGAAGGGATCCACTAATAGTTTATAGACCTACAGGTCTCTTCATTTTCATGAATACATGCATCCTCAACTGTTGATAGATGCTTTGTTGAAGTCCAACCTTCATCCACAGATGAATACCACTTTGCCTCTGAACACTAGAAAATTCCTTTAGAAATACCTTCACAAAGCACCCTACTTCGCGAGGCTCCCAATTTCGCGAAACTCAAACAAGCCTTCGTGAAGCTTCTACCTTTTCGTGAAGCACTCTCGTGAAGCACTCTCATGAAGATCTCTCACGAAGCTCAAGTCGTTGCAGAATGACTTCCCCCGCGAAGCTCACTGATCCAACGCAGAGCTCGCAACTTTCGCGGAGCAAGATTAGCTGCCGCGAAGCTCTTCTTCCACGAAGCACACTGCCTTCACGAACCACCTTCACGAACCAGGAGCAAATTATTTTCTTTGAAAACTCTCTCTCCTTCTCCCTGCTTCACTTGAGGGGGTCAAGGTCTATTTATAGGTGATTCCACCGACCCTCGAACTTTCTGCGCAATGTCAACGCCACGTCATCATAAATCGAGAAGCTCTGATGTTCCCGCTGAAATTCTCTGAAAATCATGAAGCACCACTGCAATTTTCTAATCGTGAAGCTCGTTGTAATCACGGAGCATCACCATCAATTCCTTCGCGCCTTCACCACAAAGCTCCACTCACAATGCCCTTCGCTGCGAAGCTCCACTCACAATGCCCTTCACCGCTGCAATGCTCTTCAACACTTCCATTCGTGAAGCTCGTCATAATCGTGAAGTAGCACCGTCAACATTCTTCTGGACATCCCGAAATCCAAACCATGAATCCTATCTTCGCGAAACTCATACATTTGTACCGCCTCCAAATCGTTCATTCCTTTGTCATGGTTCTTTGTCAACATGGACTATCAACAACATCTCTGGAACT
The DNA here is from genome assembly GCA_963277665.1 of Viscum album. NCBI lineage: Eukaryota > Viridiplantae > Streptophyta > Magnoliopsida > Santalales > Viscaceae > Viscum > Viscum album. The sequence goes on along the minus strand of OY728162.1, from coordinate 1,356,729,864 downwards.
GGACAATTCACCATGGAAACCTACATTGTCAACAAACACAATCAACCCAAAAATTCTGCAATATTACCTTGATGGATTTTTTCCCAACACATATATACTACAATATTATATATACTTGGTGTATTCATTCATTTCCTATATATATGAAGCTTTATCTTCTCATAAATACTTAAAATCATGATAAATATATTTAAATAAACAATAAATGTATTTATTATATTTAAAAATATAAATATTTAGTTATATATAATTATATACTTTTTCAACATATTATATGTAATTATAATTATATATAACTAATTAAATATTGTTATGTTTAAATAATTATAAAATTACAAAATATTTTTTTAAATGATAAATATATATTTATGAATACCTTTTGAATATATTTATTTATAAATATATGTCTTTAATAAATATATACACAGACAGAGACAAATATATATATATATATATAAATACTTTTGAAATTAAAATTAAAATTAGTATATCAATTTATATTTATATATATTAAATTATAATTTAAATTATAAAATTATATAAATATTTAATTATAATTTATACACTAACACAAATATAAATATTTATATTTATATATTTATATATTTAATTATAATTTAAATCATTAAATTATAATAAATATATTAATTATATATATTTATAAAATTATAAATGTAATAAATATATTGTTTATAATTTTATAATTATGAATAAATGGGATGTTTTATTAGCTCTAATTAAAAAGCGCTGATAAGATAGACATTTATCAGTGCTTTTTTAGCACTGATAAAGGCGTGTTTTATCAGCGCTTTCAATTGAAACACTGATAAAACATACGTTTATCAACGCTTTTTTAACGCTGATAAAGATGGGCTTTTATCAGTGCTAAAAAATCACTGATAAAAGGCATGTTTTATCAGCGATTTCAATTTTAACGCTGATAAAACATACTTTTATCAGCGCTTTTTATCTAGTCCTGATAAAAGTGTCACTGGGTTTTATAAATAAACCCTAACTTTCTCCTCCTTCCCCGCACCCCTCAAGCTCTCACAGAACCCGATCTATGCCGTTGCTGCCACTGTCACCGTCGCCGCTGTCGCCGTCGCCTCCTCCTCCTCTCCTCCCTCCTCCTCCTTCTCAGTCGCCGACTCCTCAGTTGCCGCAAACCGAACTTCTCCATGCTGATCACCTTTATCGCTCCTCTCTTCCACTAGTGGCTCTCCTCCACCGTGCCTCTCCTTTTTTGTGGCTCTCCTCCTCCATTGCCTCCCCTTCATCGCCCCTCTCCTTTATCGTTCCTCTCCTACACCGCGAACGCACCTCTGACGCGTGCTGAACCATACCTATGCGGTTAGTTTTTTCCTCTTTCTCATTGGTTTCACTTATTACAGTTTGATATTGATGGTGATGTTGTGAATTGTATGGGCTAAACACCCCGATGAAAATTGTGGTTGTTGGTGTTCCTTGTTTGTGCACTAGTTATATTTTCTAAAATTCAATTTTACTATACCATATTTTGAATTGGTTGATTTAAAAATCTGGAATGCAATGTGGGTTTTCATCATGGTAGAATATAAATATTGTTATTTCTTGAAACTTATAAATTTAAGTTGGTGCAATGTATTGTAGTGGTGTTATTAGCCTAATATTTTGTTTCCTATATCAAATTATGACATAGTTGAATATATTTTTTTGATTGTATAATTCTATGTGGTAAGATTACTCCATAAAAATATTTTAGGATTCAGTGATATTTGAAGAATTTTCTTAAGCTTGAAACTCAAATTTAGAATTTTGTTAAATTAGTAGAGAATAAGCTAGATGTTACAATATTTGTGAAATGTATTGTAAAAGGGGGAGCCTATCCACTATAAATGTGATGAAAGGAATATTCCAATAATGTAAGATAATATTTATTGATGATTTTCCATGATTATAAAAAATAGTAGAGAATATTTCCATGAAAATAGTAGTACTAAAACTTTTTGGTCACTCCGAGAATAATTGAAAGGAGAAATTAATATAATAAGTGTCATCATGTGTTTCACCAAATACTATTACAAGAGGTATCAAAGGAAGTTAAGTTTATATCTTTTTACAGAAATACAATTTTGAGAGAGTGATAATGTACCAGAAAGTGATAGCCTTATTTCATAAGGCAAAGGATTTATCAAAGACTCTATATTTTTCCTTGATGATGAGTATTTTCTTTGGATTCTTAGTGAAATGGGTCGTAGGAATCATGATGAATCCATGAATCTATTGGTCCCTTAAATGTGGAGTAGGAAACATGATGTGATGATGTTTTGGATTCCTGATTGTGGTGCCAAATAATTAATGGCGGGAGATTTTCAGTATTTAATTAAGAATTGGTGTTGGTATTGAATTTTTTGGAAATTTTTTAATATTATATTTATTGGATATAGGTTAGTATTGGATTTATTGGTAACATGTTGGTGATGTATTTATCAGAAAAAATGTAATAAAACTGTGTTTTATAATCCTGGATAGTGATAAATTTTTTCAACATATGTTGATTCTTGGTGTTGGATTTATTATCAACACAAGATTGTTTATTGGATGTTTCTCTGGAAGTAGATGTCTGGAATGACATATGGTTGTTCTAAAAGTTATTATAAAAGAAGTATTTGATATTTTTGCAGTTATTCTATAAGAGGTAATGAAGATGTTTAAAAGAATAATTCTGGAATTTTGATAATGCAGTTGAGTTGGATGGAGTTCATTTGATAAATTTCAGAAGTTGTAGAAAATACCATGGAATGAGTATAAGTGTTACACCATGAGTAGAGTTCCTAGAAAAATGAAATATGCATAATAATCCCTGTATATATAAAATTATGCAGGCCACATTTTAAATTAAATGGAAAAGTATGGAGAACCTTATAGTGATACATAAAGGTCACATGTACCAGTGTGTAAGGTACTTCCAAAAGAGAATGTGATGTCATAGAGAAGGCTAATGGAGTTTTGGATTGTTTTGGGAAGAAATTATAGAAATTCTATATATAAGACATAAGTAACATCCTAACACCCTAATTCACTATGATAAATCTACATCATTCTATGGTTGGTTTCATGAGGAATAATTTACACAATGTAGAGGTGCCCATGAGAATTAAGATCCAAGATATTTTGAAGGTGACTAGTTGATCACACTATGGGAGATGGAATATCAATATTCATGAACTTTTTAATGGGAATATGGATAATTCCATTTATATATAAGAGTTGTTCATGTAATGGTAATAATGACCACACAATGAGGGGAATGTGTAAGAGTTATTAATGGCATGGGGAGTTTATACATTTCGTGAAGTGGCTTAGGAAGACCTTGGTGGTTCTACCTACTTTTTTATTTCCATGCCATATAGGACATCTCAGTATGAATGATTATGTATACTTGGAGTCCATGTGAACACACTATGATGGAGGAAGTTTTTTTTATTCTCTAGTAAAAGGATAATTATGAGATATTCTTCATAACATGTTTTTTCTATGTGGGATATGCAATTTTGAGGTTAACAATTACAATCTATAATAAAGAGTATCACACCATGTAGTAGAATAAGCTTGAGCCTCTAATTTCATAAGAGAAAAAGATTCAGATGGTTATGAAAATGTTCATTCCCATAAGTATTCAAGTGAATATATGTAACAACCTAACACAGGTTGACATGACATGTCACCCAAGATGGATCGGTACAAGGCCTGAAGCCCGTTCTAGATCACCATGGGTTGGCGATAACCAAATGGGTATCGACATACATAACTATGGGAATGATTTAACCCTAAAAAATAATAACTAAAATCACTTAAAAGAAAGGCTTAAAATAAGGAATAACACACCAAGAAAGTATGAGTCCATTACAATCTCACCCTATAAGGACTTATCATCCCTATGAAGTGTCTTTAGAGGTATTTCTCGAACATCTTGGTCCACTGAGCCTGCACCTCAGACTCCCGATTCCAATATTCTTCTTGAATATGCCCACGATTCAAAAAAAAACACAAATGTCAGGCACTGTATTCCTTCTCAATACCTTTTCAATCCAATCAATAATTAATAGTATATGTTTCTCAAATGATGTCTAAATAATACCAAGTTTTCTTACTTTCCCAAGTGTAGATGTCTAAATGAAACTTCATTATGATTTGTCACATGATTCAACCCGTGAACTAAGTGAAAAGCCATACTTTCTCCCATCACCAAGTTCCCCTAAACACCCAAGCCCCGCTCTATAGGTTGACATCATTAATTCATTATTGATATCCTCTAATCAATACCCTTACATGAGTATCTATCATCTACCAATGCAACTCATCCACTTATGCACACACACAAAACCAACCACCTCTACCTACGGGTTAGGTTCACCTACACACCAATCCCAATGTGAACTAAGAAATTCCATCACTACCAAAACATAATCATGATCATATCGCATTTTCATCTGAATATTGACACTCAAAATCAGTGCCAACAACTCCCATACATGCTCACATCACCGAACCTAGTGGAATAACTCAAGGACCCATCCACTTACCCAAACATGACTCTTATAGTTTGACTCTCCACATCCTCGCATGGGATTGTTAGTGACCAAAACATTTATAGGATTTTCATGAACCACAACTAATCATTACTCAAAATACAAACTATCATGATGAACTAACACCCACAATGAATTTCTAAACTTGTATTTCAACACCACACTACTCATCCCTTGATAGGTCATAGATCGTTCCCCAAACAAATATATTGTCTCACACACCTACAACATCATGACTTAGGGGTCTCTTATTTACCACATTACATAAGCCTTTCCCCAGGAATACATAATGTATTTTTCAAGTTTGGAAAATTAGAATTATAATATTCTTTGATTTCTTAAGTTCATGTTATGTGATTTTTTTTAATTAATTAAGAAAACAATTATTTTTCCATTTTAAGAATTCTTTCCACTCTTTATCCTTTATCTCCTACATCCCTCTTCTCTTCTCTATTTCCTATAGATTTCTCTTTATCCCAGGAACTGAAATTCATTTTTTCATAAAGATTTAGGGATTTAGTTTTTTTGAGAGTTTTCCATGGAAGGTGACATGTTGTGTATCGGTTACCATTCATTTTAAAGTAGGTTTTTATTTTCTCTTCCTTTATTTTATAATTCATGGATTGTGTATACTTTATAAATTTATTTTCAATTAAATTATAGTAATGTATGGGTTTTTGGGTGAAATTATAAATTTATTTCTTAAATTCTAGACTTGGCATAAGGGGGTTTTCATAAGAATTTCATGTACTATTTTTAAATTAGATTAATTCTCATGAAAATCATATTTGAAAAGGTTAATAGGGCCATTTAAATGTTTTTTATAGTCAATTTAGGCCTTATGCCTTTTTTGGTTTTTCAAATGAATTTTCCATGTTCTTGGAGAATGTTTTTGAAAGAAAAAGGGACTTTTTTTCAAGTGCTTCCAAAATTATTTAAATGATGAAACTTTAAAGAAGGGGAGTGAGACTCTACATACTAAGCTGGTTTTCATGTGAAGACCCATTTTTATGGATATATGATGTGAAAATGGGATTTTATATGTGATAGTGTTGGAGGTGAGGTGTGAGACATTTTTTTGGTAATTATATTGATTTCTTTCTCACCTCCATGGTTGTTTGTTTATGGTAACTTGGGTGTCTAGGTGGGAGGTCTTGATTCATACTACCCTAGTTGGTACACACACTTCTATGGTCCCCCTAGTTGTGTTTAAGACAAGGATAGTGGGAAGGTTTCATTATAATTATTTAAGTACAGTTTAATTGGGTGGATCATGTTATTGTTGGATGAAACATATATCAGATGTTGGTCCATGTAGTTATAGTTCTGTTTTGGATCATCACACACTAGTAACTAGGGTATATCCCATGAAATTTTGTTCCTTGGTCAGTGGTTCTATATATAGGATTAAATTATTATATTGATTGAATCCCCCTTATACTTGTTTTATTAGTGAAACTATTAATATTGGTTTTCTTTACTATAATATTGTTCCTTGATGACATGGTTCCCTTCTTCATTGTGAATTTATTTTCTCCAATTGATATGGGTTCTTTATGAGATAATGAATGTTTGATTTTCAAGTGGTGAAAAAATTTATGTATTATGAGATGGGTAGTACCTATATTTCCCACCAATGCATTGGGTAAAAGATTATATATCATGATATATAAATGTTATGTGAATAGGTTAGTAAGTCTATAGGTTCAAAAAGGGTGAGTGTGATTATGTTAAGCTCTACTCATAATAATACATGTGAATAAGTTATCAAGTTTCTATGTTCACGAGTGAGTGTGATGGTGTTAATATATAATCATAAATTTAAATGTGAATATGCTTTTGAGTAGCTAGTGGGGTGGTTAGAACACTGGAAAATGAGTTCACCCACCAGTGATGGGTTGGATAGTCCATAAGGTTGATGGGAGGAACACTGAAAACTAGTGATCAGAGCTAGATAGGGGGTGTCGTGAGACATATAAGTCATGCGACCATCAATGTTTTTCATTTTCTAGATAGACGAAAGTGACAATGACATATAGTGATTTTGTTAGAGGTTCACTTTTAAAATTATTCAAGTGTTTTGAAATATTTCTCAAAACATTATATGTGTTCAACATACCATTTTTTTCTTTTAAATTACTTTAAAATGGTTTAAAAAGAATTGGGGTTTTGAGAAAGGTTTTTTGGAACTAATTGGTTTATTTTAAAAAGGGTTTTTAATTTTAAATAGGAATTTCTGTAAATGCTTAGTTTTTTAATGGGATTTCAAATGTGATTTTATAAATAGTTTTCAAAGGAGATTTAAAGTCTATAAATGTTTTTATCCTTGGTTAATTTTTATATTAATGTTTTGTGTATGTATTTTGTTAAATATTAATATCACTAAATCAAATAGGATGGATATGAATAAATAACTGATGGATTCCAATCATCTGACAAAAGAGTATAAAGATGGAGTTAAAGTGTTCATCAAGTTTGCAAAAGATAATGCATATGATCCTTCTCAAATACTTTTCATGTGTATACGATGTTGTTATTAAAGACAAGTTAGTCCAGAGGAGTTGTAAGAACACTTGATCTGTCATGGAATAGATCGAAATTATAAATGTTGGAATAATCATAAAGAAAAAGTGAATGTAGCTAGTGACTGAGATAACACTGTGTTTTATGGATCATTTGATATGATTACAATCATGGACAATGAAAAATACCATATCGAGGACGTGATTAATGATGTACATGATGATGAAGATCGTATCAAGGAAATGACAAGGATAGTTGAAGACGAACTTCGTGATTTCCCAAAATTGTTTCATGCCCAACGACTCTTGGGGACTCTCATTATTCAAGAGGATGGGAGTTTGGGCTCATCTCACCCTTTTGGGGTGAATTTTTGCCTACTATGGGACTCTTTTATAGATTTAAGACTTGTTCATGAATATCTCCCTAATCCCGATGCGGGAAAAGTCAACCTAACAAATGGAAATGTGTTAATTATATTTTATGTGAAACAGACTGGGATCTCTTTTGTGAATCCATCTTTATATATCCAAGGTTATTAATAATTTTCCAGTAATGAGAGGTCACTTATCTATCTGAACAATGTAACCAAGTGTTTCTAGATATGCTCCCTTTTAAAGAGGCGGTTGATATTATGAGAATGGGATTGAGACATTATGAGGAATCCTATGTATCTTGGTTATTTCAGGAGTAAAAACCCACATATTTAGGTTGATGTTGGGGCTTACACATTGAGGTTACCCTGGTTAATGGGTATTTGATGCCTAATGAGGTGTTTGTTGCAGCCCCCTAAGCCCATGTGAGCCATGCTCATTGTGAGAAACAAGGGGGAGTGTATGATCATCCTCATGGCATATGGATATGGGACCTATGTATTGGGGTATTCCATGAGACATTTGATATGGATCTCGTACCTTTAAGGAGTCATCCTATATATCTTGGGTATGGAAGGAATCAAATTCACCATAGTTCGGTTGGAGATGTTGTGGATTTGGTGTCTAATGAGGTGTTTGTTGCATCCCCCTAAGCCCACATGATCCATGCTCATTTTTAGAAACAAGGGGGAGTGAATGATCAGACTCATGGAATATGGATATTGGATATTTATATCTAGGTATTCCTTGGATTTCATAATATGGAGCTCAGGCCTTTTAAGTAGGCATCCTACATATCCCAATTATGGAGGGAATCAGAGTCCCTGTAGTTCTATTGTGTTGGGCCTTACACAATGAGGTTTCCCTTGTGAAAAGGAATTCTTATCTAGAAGGTCTAATGTGACCCAGTGGGAATACCCTAGAGGTCATCCTGTGACCTGGCTTGACACACGTGAAGGTTGTCGTGAGATCCATGGTGACGTAGTCTGAGGGGTGTCGTGTGTCTTGTATGATGCCTCTATGGGAAATTGTGAGACCAAAATGACATGTCTAGAGGGTGTCGCAAGTCTTAGCATACACCTCAGGGAGACTATGTGAAACCTAGAAGACGCGACTGATGGGTACTGTGTGTCTTAGATGACTCGTCCAAGGGGTGTTTCAGGAGAGTTGGATTTTCATGTCTAGATGTGTCGATGAAGCTTGACTGACATGAGTAGGAATCATTATATGAGTAAGGAGGTGCGTCCTAAGGATGTCGCAAGTCTATGGTGACAAACCTAGTGGTTTCACAAGATCCAATAGGTATTCGTGCAGGGTTTGAAATACCTGTCCCGATAGGTCTAGAGCATTCTGCATATCCCGGATGACATGTTAGGGGGATGTCGCGAGTTCCGAGTGGCACGACATGGCACCAACATGCGCTCTTGGATGACACATGTGAAGCATACAGAGGTCTATGATCATGTCTTCCACATGAGTCTTCCACTTTGAATCCTAGTTTTTGGCCTTGCATTATGAGTTCCTTGCTCGGTTCATTGTCAGTTTTTTTGGGTCTCACATGATCTAGAAGACATGAAATGCAGTCTTTGCATGTCTCACTAGAAGTCCTTAGCATGATCTTTAACTGATCACATGAAGGGCTTTATGCCTTGAACATTACTGCTCCTGTGGTCCACAAGTGTATTACCAGGAGGAAAGTCAGCTAGTTTCATGATCGGATGTGTACATAAGCCTGGAGTTTGAGAACTGATGTGCATAGCAGCAGTCTAGTCAAACCTCTAGCATCCGATCAATCAACCAACTCACCAAAAAACCATTTTATGACTTGTAGTAGAGAATTAATAGGTTTATCCATCTCACATACTTGTCGGTTTGTGCGGGGAATTTGGTGCGATTCTAGGCTAGAGTCTTTGCGGGGTCTGGCGTTATGCGATTTCATGAGTCTCAACGATGGACTGCATTAAGGGAGCTGACTAATTTTCAGTGGCTATAAGTCCATCTAACATTTATAGAATTATTGTTGATTATTGAAGACTTACACATTGGAGGACTTCCATGTCATCATGTGGACATGTCCAAGGGTCTTCATAAGATATACATGTCTATCATAGGGAACCTACGAGTGTTTAGATGGCTTGTCTTGAGGTCTTGTGGGTCTGTGTCGAGGGTGCGATGGGTGCATCACACGCCCTTCAACGACCGTGAACCCTGCTCGCCTCCTCCTTTTCCATATCCTTCATTTTAGGTGATGAATTTCGAGAGTCATGCGAGATTGTATGTATGGTACTAAGGGTATTTCCTCTATTTTTTGGAGACTCATCACGTGACCAATATGGGTTTTATAATGGTGCCCAATCATCCCAAGGGAAAATCTATTCGTTTGTCCTTAGAGCATAACATATTTGCCTAGACTTGTGCAAGGTATTCCATAAATTGAGGTTGATGATCTAGAAGCACTTCACTAGATAAGGAATTTGTGATACCGAGGTCTAGCGATGTATCACGGATCACTCATGGAGTGTGTCGCATGTCTTTCAGTGACCGCGTACACCACTCACCTCCACTTTTTTATCCCCTTTGTTTTATGTGACAAGGGTTGGGAGGTATATAGGTTTTCTCGAGTACTATATATGATTTTTACTCAATTTTCCAGTGGTGTATCACATTATAAATGTGGATTATATAGGATTGTACAGGAATTGTGGAAAAAACCATGTGTCTGTCCTTAGAGCATCACAGATTTTTCTGGAGGTTTCCATGTAGTGTGAGTCAAAGGGGTTTCTCAAGGTGTGCGAGATAGGTCATGGTGTGTCACATTTTTTCAGGGGTGTGCCGCATGTCCTTCATTGATCACAAGCCCCTATTCCTCCTCTTAGTTATCTCTTTTGTTCTTTGTGACAAAGGCTCAAAGGTCTCTCGAGATGTCTTGGACATTATCTAAGTATTTTATTCTTACAAATGATGATTCGGCATGTGATATGTGCAACCACTAGGGGTATCTTCCATATAATTATGCTTCCCATAATTTTCAAAGGATTCTACATGATTTGTTAGGAACTTATCAATGAAAACCCATGTGGTATGGGGGATTCTCATCTTGCTATCTCTATTTAGACACAGGTGAACAAGGTTTCTCATCAAGGAGGGATTTGCGGGACTTTCTGTGGGCTAGGTGACTTGAGTGGAGAATTCATGTGACCTTGAAATGGTCATGAAATCATGATTCTTTAACCATTCTATTATTTCCTTCTCTAATGGGAAATATAATATCCATTTTTGGATGTTTCTTCCTTTATGGTTCTTTAGGCTCATTTGGAAGGTGTTAACAAACCCCCTCCCTCAGGAGAGATGTCTTAGGGGACAAGGACTCAGTCTTGAGGACAATTAAATTCCTAATAGAGACCTTGGTGGTGTCATGAACTGGTTCTTTCGAGGGAATTTCAGTTCACTGGGAAACCTTTGAAATTTCGTGAGCCACCAATATAGGGGGCGGAGGTAATTTAATTCCACCAAACACCTCCCTCTCTAGAGCGCTCCTACTACTGCATTGTTGCAAGACCTCACCGTGAGCCCTGGTCGTGATCCTTATCTATGAGTCTGCACCACGAGCCCTAACCACGAGCCCTTCTCTTGCGCAAGACTAATTTCTTCCCAGACACTTGTCTACCTCATCTGCAGACTATGATTTGGTAATTTCATAAACTTGGGAAGTTGTCATGAGGACTTTACGGGTTCCACTGGCTTGGCCTCCTGAGTAATTAACATGAAAATGCCCATGTCACATGATCATGATCCATGAATAAGGTCATGTGATGCACCCGGGGACTCACAGGGGTTATATGCCCCATGATTCTTCTAGAGACTATGTGGTTCATGAGCTACTCGACGTGGTTCATGAACATTTGGCTAAGTCAAGTGACGAATATGATGCCTCTAGGGAATTTTCATGCCTTTATCTCTGGAAAGACTCTACATTATTTCATTTGACGTGTGCCACTTACTTATTTTTAGATGAAATATGTATCCCATCAATCATAACACAAGACTTTAAAGTGGTAGGTGATATTAGTGATTGCTCGTCGTGATGATTTGGTGATGAGCATGGATCCCACCTGACTTCGTTCAACCAAATCATATCAACAGGGCTTACTAATGATTATGGGATCAAAATTCGCGAGCTTCCCCCTTTTGGACTACTTTCCACTCTATGGGTTTGGTATTACTGATGATGTTTCTATCCCTCTTTCGAAGTAATCATTTATACCCCCCTGGTGGATCTGAAGGGCTCAGAACACCTTACATGGTAATATTTCTCTCGGGGTCCATTTTATCTCGAATGAAGACCATGAGGATAGTCATTTGATGACGTTATTACTGATAGACTTTTATGGGAATGATCATATATCTAATCAGGATATCCACATGTATTGCTCAATAATACAACAATTAGCCAATGATCGAACGTATGATGGATCTCCAATTGGGACTTCCAATTGGGGGAGTTTTAGTTTGGATTGGGGATGACCCTTCTAGATCCATTATATCGCTTCTGAATATCGCAATGAGTTGAAGTCAATTGGGATGTATAAAGCTGTATAGATATCTCATACACCAGCATATTGTAACAAGAACTTGAGGGTGGAGTTACTCAGCCATTGGATCCTAGACATGAACACCTTCCACCTCATGAATAGTGAAGTCGGTATTGGCCTTTAGGATGTGGAGAATATTTGTAGCATGCCCACACTTGGTGGTATGTATGAAGAATTCTCCCTCCCATTTTCCTAGGATGATGTGACAAAGACTCCTCCTTTAACTCAATAGCAGATCAAGTTAGCTGAGAAGACCCACCCAAAAGGGGTGTTTACTGGGTAGGATATTCCTTTCCAAACATGGGTTGAATATTTAATTCAACATACTAGTCATGATCCATAAATCAAGAAGTTGAGGGCCTAGATGACCAATTATTCACGTGGTGTGCTGGGTTCTTACTGGACCACAGTTGAAGGAAGAAAGTACATATATTGGAGGTGGGAGGTCTTCCTTGGTATCGACTGGCTAGTCCAAATGGATGGCTTCCTTGCAAGGTACCTGAGTGGGTACCTACTCACAATAAAAGAGAAAGGGGGAGTAAGAGTTTTCACTTTTTAAATGGTGACTGAGATGGCCGGAGGGGAGCGTATTGGTTTGGCGATACCAGTGCAGGAAAAGCTCTACCACCTTCTACATCATGTTTATAAGGGTAAAGCCCCTTGTAGGATTACATGCCCCTTCCAAGTGTTATAGGGTTGGATGGGGGATCATCTAGGTGGTTATGATTACCTGAACATTTGAGGAATCCCCATGACTCTCTTTGTACCACATTTGTGGTTTATTAATGGGGTAAGACCTATTCTGTCGAAGGATTACAAAATCAAGGATTTTTTGAAATGTCATGAACATTTTTCTTTTAGGACATATGATCCCACGTTGCCAAGAATATTTTTTTGATGACGGTACAACTATCCTTAGTGAGTTTTCCTATATGATTTCCCTTTAGAAGGGGGATATTTCCACTCGCATTTATGGGGACCTTATTTTCGAATGGTATGCACCGTGTCGGTTCATCCACAAATTCTTATGTGTCCAAACAAGATGTCCTAGCGCTGTCCATGTTAGCTTTAAGGGACATGCGATGGTGTCTCATCAATTCTGGTTGATTTTCACCAGGGAGGATATGGTTGTATAAGTGTTCTTCCCCACTATTGAAGTAGAAATCATCCTATCACTAAGATATACAGATGTCTAGATCTGATCATATCCGAACGAGAAACTATCCAAGTTGGTGAGCGAGGCCCACCTTCCCCCAGTAGTTTAATATAACCCCATACCTAGGAAGAAGTTCACCTATAATAGTTCGTAATATCTAATGAAAACCTCCCAATAAAGTCAATAATTTACCATTACAAACATAGGAATATACTACCATGGGTATGGGGGGTATGCGTGGCTTGATGTTCCCAATTGCATCTCAGCAGTGGGTGGCTTGGAAGGAAAATTATTCCGAGGAATCCATCTTGAATAAAATGATCCTCTCATATGTGATTTTGGATGTCTTTACTTAGATTAATTCCCCCCCCATGATATTACTTTTAAATAGAACCCTATGTAAGTGATAACCTTCCTTGGAAGCATCGACATTGTTTTGGTGAGTCCCTGGGGTTGAGTATTTTATTCTTCTCAAGTCCACCAATTGTTCCTTTCAGGCTCTCTTTAGGTTGCTATAGAAGAGCTGGGATACTATGTCATTGAGGAAGTGGTGATTCCAAGTTTATTTTGGCCCTTAAGATTCCATATTTTCTCTATAATCATGCTAAAATCCAATATATGTGTGGATCTAGGATGAGGGTGTCGAATATCGCCCGACCCTACTGTCTCCTGAATATACCCCTTGAGGCACGGTCCTTGTAGAGGAGTTTGATGGTGATTGGGGGGGTAGTGATGAAGGGTCCCTAGGTCAAATGGTTCAGATGAGAGTGGTGATTGTTGATACTGAGGGGGTGGCCCCGACTTCAACAGCTTCTGGATCCCCTTACTCGAAAAGTAAGAAGAAGAAGAAGAGGTGGAAGCGAACTGCATCGTCAGATATATCTCTCCCAAAATCCTCAAGTAATCAATTTTTCTAAATCCCTTCTTTTCAACTTGGATTATCTTGGTGGAACATTCATGAATTTTCTACAATATGCAGGCTATCACCAAGCTCATTTAGAAGAGCATGCCCCTTCTTTTTGAGGATGCAGATGGGAATTTAGTGGTTCCAGTAGATCCACCACTACCAGAACTAATTCATCGAGGAACAAATATAGCCAAGCTTCCCATGCAACCAAATCCATTTCCTGTTGTAGACACTTTGGAAAGTGTGCCTTCCAATCTGACATAGATGGAGACACTCTTCAAGGGCTTCAACATTGTCAGCTATTCCTCTACTGCATTGGCCAATATAAAAGTGTTTTTTGAAGAAGGAAACAACATTTTCTGGGTTAGACCCTTTTTTTCTATCCTTTTCACACCCCCAACATGATCTTCCACTCTCACCATCCTTAAATGTGGTGGGTAAGGCCCTTCTACACATCAGGTGTTGGAAGCCGCGTGAAATCCCTCATCGTAGGATGGAGTTTCATCCTTTACTGAGGATAGGATTTATGTCGGGTGTGCTATCAATGACATTTTCAAGAAAGTTAAATTTCCCACATTAGTCATACATGTTGATGTATGGTTGTTCCACATGATTCATCATGCAACTGACATACCCTTTCTCTTTCTGTTGTAGTGACTTCACGTCAAAGTTTTGGGGTTTTGGTGCTTGTCCCTCATGGAGTCCCTCCAATCGAGTATACCAATGTTGAGGCTGGTTTTATCCCTTCTTCATTGAATACTATTGACATAGACCTATATTTGAGTGATCTTGTTCTAGAATATGTTCCCATTCCTAAGATTGGTCTAGATCATGGCCCTAGGAATGTAGTGTTCTATCAATTGATATGGTGGCATGTGTGGTGGGAGATCCATATATTAGTGTCAAAAACCCCGTTGGATGGGTTGAAGGACCGATTAGGTCATCTTTGATTCATGTTTCCTACCCTTGGATTTGAGTTCTTTGATTATTCCACCCTTTATTCTTGTGTGAAGAAGTAATATTTGTACACGAATAGATAAGGGACCTTGAATTGAGGGTGGAAGTTGTTGAGGATTCTTCTTCGATGAAGCAACACATGAGTGAAGTTGTGAATGAAGATACTCAATGATTGATGGTAGTTGATGCTCACTAGGATGTGATTAAGGCTAGGGAGTCTCAGATTGGTCATCTCCAGTCTAAAACCAGTTGCCTTCATAAATATTTTTCCTGGTTTTAGTATGTTCTCTAGTCATTGGAAAAGACCATGCTGGAATAGCATGGAATTATGGATGCTGTAAAGAAAGCTAGGATGGAAGTTGTTTCTAGAGAGGAGGAGTTTCAGTGCACCGCACAGGTGGAGACTGAGTCAGTTGATCAGCTGCATTAATATACGGCTTTACTAGAACAAAGAATTTCTGATCTCAAAGGATTTTCTGAGCATATATTATAATGGTAAAAGAATTTTATAATTATATTTTGGTCTATAGGAGAGGCTCTAGTGTGTGTAAATCCCTCCTTTTATGTTAATTGATGAACTAAGTTGTGGGTCTTTATATGACGTTTCTCACCTTTTCCATTATTTTTGATGTGCATGACATTTTGTTGTTTTGATATTTCACTAATTTTCAATGATATTCATCCTCTTCTTTACGGTGAATGAGCACGGATTCCAAGTGTGTGGGGAGATCATCAGCGTAGGATATATGTCATAAGGGATGAGTGATTTGCATATTTGTGGAGAGAAGCTCGAGTGTGATAGGGATATATAGAGGGCCTCATGAAAACTATCACATGATTTAGTTTAGGGTATTCAGATCAAACCACTTATTTCTTTAGTTTAGGGTCTTTTAGCTCAGACCATCTATTTCTTTAGTTTAGGGTCTTTTTGCGCAGACCAGCTATTGTTTTAGTTTTGGTTCTTTTATCTTGGACCACCTATTTCTTTAGTTTAAGGTCTTTTATCTCAGACCTTTATGGAATATGGGGCTGGAAAGACTGAAATGACTCAAAACACAATGGGATGATAAGTTTCTACATGGTACTGATAGGGCTCATAAGGATAGGAGTTCCTTTTATGAAAAGGGGAAGATTACTTTAGCTGGAGGGTTAAGTTCCTTATGCGTCAGTAGCATGGCCAAGAAAATCTGATCTCCAATCATTTCTAAGGGATATGGAACGTCTATGAGGAAAACACGATTGAGTGTGAAATGCTAGTGGTTATAGGCCCACCTGGATAGTTGGGATGTGGGTGGTGTAAATCACAACCCAGAAGCTTGAGCCAAAAAATATGGAATGGGGTAAACATGCCAAGTATGTCCCTTGACACTATGAGGTGTTAGGTTCCTCCAAAGTGTTGATGAGGCTCACAAGGATTAGGAGACCCTTTATGTTAGGCCATGATGTCCCCAGTCAGTAGGTATGATTCCTTCCACATCAGTATCATGCCTGAGTGGGGAGATAACTATTCCTTTCTAAGGGATATAAAATATTTATGAAGGCTCAAACATCAAGATGGTGAAGTTGAATATATAAAGAAGGCTATCCATGATGGGTTCTAGAAACCTAGTGAAACTTAGATCTTAATTGAACAGTTTGGGCCCTATGCCTTGTGGTTTTGAATCATGAGGTGTGGTTCATCAAAAGGTTCAAGAACAAAGGGTCTCATTCCAACTTTGAGAACATGTACAAAACATGGCGATACAACATCAATGATATCACATCCTCTTGGATAGTATGGTATGGAGACTTTAAATCATAGTCCAACGAGCTCAAGTCATGAGGAAGGTATGGGATAGTCACCCCGGAGGGAACCTATAAGGCAATGGGGTGTTGGGTTGGTTGTAATGATGTCAGGCTCACAAGAATCATAAATCCCTTTATGTCGGGCCAACATGCCTCTGGTTGGTGGTTCTGAGCCCTCACATCAATATCATGGAAAAGAGGAGAGATATATTTTCCTCTTCAGGGTCAATGGAAGATTTGTGGTGACCTGAGATACTTCATATCACGGAGTGGGATATATGGAAAATTTAAGATCCAAGAAGGGTCCGAGCACCCAAAAAGTTGGGCCACCACTTTTCAAACATATTCTCACAGAGAGGAGATGTGGGGAATCATTTCTCTCATTTTTTCCTTGACCAGAGGGTCCAGTTATCATAGCTAGTATTTTAATAGGGCTACACAGTAGGCCCTATGAGATTTATGCATTATTTACTTGCTCCCTAATTTTTTCCTAACTCTAGAGATGAAAAGTTTGGCATGAAATTACTCAACATTTTATTAGGTCGCCCTTTGTGGGTTTTCAGCCTAACAAGTTTTATTTTTTTTTTCATTAGCAGTTTAAGGTCGTTCCATTTGGACCTGGTATGGGGATGTTACACAAGAGGCTCATTAAGATATCCAGGGACAAGAGTACTCCATTGTCCCTTTGATAAGGTGGTGTAAGTGTAGTAAATCATGATTCAAGGTTCTTTGATCATGAGTGATGATATGGGAAAATAATTCTGAGGATAAACTATAACACAATGGGGTGTTTGGTTACACCTTTTTGACGTTAGGCTCAAGAGAATTAGAAAACCTTTTATAAAAGGCCAATGTTTTTCTGGTTTGTGGGTCTGAGCCCTCGTATTAATAGCATTTCCAAGAAGAGGCATCTTTTCTTCTTCAAGTGAAGTGAAAGGTTTGCAATGACCCAAGACACTTGAGACATGAATTGTGGAACATGGATTGATATGCTTAAAAAGATAATGTAAGAACTTTGTTCTATGGTTGGATAGGGAATGCTCTTGTTGTCTTTTAATAAGGAGGGGTGATGGATGATGAATTTCATAGTTTACCATCATGTATTGGGATGTGTTTTCGTGCGGTTTAACGTCTTACAGTGAGGACTCACTTCCATATAATTTAATGTCATGTGGTAAGGATGAAGGCGGACCAACATGAATAGATAGGAATGTATGAGGTCCATGTACTATTAGTATTGAACCCCATGGGGTTTCTTACATATCCCAATTGTTTAGAAATCAATGTCCATGTAGTTCTGGAAGGACCACATAGTTTAACATCATGTGGAAAGGATGAACTTCCATGCAGTTTAGCGTCATGTAGTGAGGACGTGGATGAGAGAAAGAGGGCCTAAAGGGGAAGTGCATGGAATGATAAAGATAACCCACCATCAATGATAACCAAATAGATCCACACCACACCATACATCCTTGAAAGGGGATCAGTCCAAGAGGCCAAAAAGAAGGCATGATTTGCGATACTAGAGGCCGGACCCAAAAACTAAATGCTTAGGTATTTCTATGTATCCTGTAAGGATGGGAATCGAGATACACATTGTTCTAGAAGCACCATGTAGTTTAACATCATGTGTTAAGGATGAAATTCCCTGATTTTTTACATCATGAAGTAAGGAATAAGGCCATCTAATGTGATCGGGGGTGGATGTCACGGGTCTGTGGAGTTTTATATCATGTGGTAAAGACATTGGATCACTCCACATGAAAGGAAGATAATCCTAAGGATGGTCCCATAAGTAGGATTTAAAGAGTCACTACATATCCTGTGATGATTAGAATCAATAAATATATATTTCATGGGATGATGGAGTGGTAGGAGACTGAAACCAACGATAGTTCTCCTCTCAAATGATGTCCATAGGATTGTACAGTTTCATCTTGTGTAGGGGATTTGACCATGCAGTTTATCATCATGTGGTGAGGACACATTGCATACCCTTTACCTTATTGTATTTAGGATGATAATTTGATCATTCTAAGACTTAATTCCCCTCTTTTTAGGTAAACCCTTACCAAAATTCCTAAACTCACGTGAGCTATGCTCAGTGCAAGAAAAAAGGACTGATAAGGGTCCCTTTCACTTTTCAGAGTCATGGAGGGAAAGATGGGAGTATTTTATATTGTGTGGTGGTTGGGCCAATATATAGGATCAAGAAATCCCTATATATATCATTGAAAGTAATAATCAATTCATACATAGTTCTAGAGAGATTGTTCTATTTAACGTCATGTGGTGAGGATGTACCTGCACAGTTTATTGTCATGTGCAAGAATTTCCATGCAGTTTAACGTCAAGTAGATGTGATTAATATGGGACTTAAAACAATTTGGATGCCTGATTTATGGTTATTATGCAAATTATTTCATGAGAAATCTCATATTGGTGGGTGGTGTGACACGCTCCCCATCTATGGTGGCTAACGATTATGATCTATTAAGAAATACCTTATGTATGATGTAAGGTCCCTCCCACTTGGGTTTCAACTTCAATGGATTATTTCCCAGTATCATTGGGGTTCAAAGAGCTAGCACCAATTCTACTTGGAGGAACGAATAGAGGTGAACCATTTTATTGAAGGCTCATGCTATCTGATTCTAGTGAACTTCAAGGTTGGGAAATGTGCAAAACCTATTCTAATCTAGCCTCTCCAACTCATATACTCATTTATATGCTTTTTATTTATCTGATAGTTTCCTACAAATGATTATACAAAGTGTGGGTACTTGGACCTCTATGGGTAGCACTACCTTGATCTTGTACACCAATTAGTATGGCGGCTCTTGTTTAGTGGTATGCATGGTGGTACAGTTGGCCCATAAAGCATGGAGGTGTTTTTCCAGCCAGGAATTCTTATCCTTGTTCACCGTATTTTGGATTGTATTTGACATAGTCTTATTAAAGACATCTATTTTTTCATTTGTTTCCACATGATAGAGTGATGAGTGATTGGATTTGATGTTATAGTCCTGATATAAATTATTCAACTCTACAGAATAGAAGTTGGTGCTATTGTCCGTCAATATTGTGTGAGAGACTTTGAACCTGGTGAGGATATGGTACTTTACGAATTTTATGGTATTCTTTGTACTCACCTCCTTGAGGGGTATCACCGCAACACATTTGGAGAATATGTTGGTAACAATAAGGATGTACTTGAACTACTTTTCATGGGCTTGGGGATATGGACCCACAATATCTATCCCCTAAATGGTAAATATCTTGGAATATTTCATTGTTTGCATTAATTAAAAGAGATGATGGAAGAAGTTTTCATGAATCTAGCATGCATGACATTTTCTTGTGAATTCCACGCAGTATTGTATCATGGTATTCCAGTAATACCACAACCTTCTGATCTCGTGGGAGAGCCTAGTTCCATATTGGTGGGCACTACAGGAGATTTTATGGACTTATTCCATGATAGTGAGAATTTATCATTTTGATATGAACCTAAGGAGGAGTCTGTCTAATCCATGCTTGTATGGGATTTTCTGATCATTTAGCTCTCCCTGCAAAGTGAGGTTTTCTACCTAGCACTGAATTTGTTCCTTTCCAACATGATCTGTCATGGGAGTTTGTCCTAAAGATATATGATTATTGGATTCATACATCTAGATGTGGTCACTGGTTCATCATTCCATGGGGCAGTGTTGACCTGATTTATCTCTTCCATATCACATATTACGATTGATGAGACCATTCTCTGATGTGTTATGTAGAAGGTTGCTTCCTCCTAATCAAGGTCTTCCAAGATGGCCACTTAATTAGCTAGTGTGTTGGGATAAGCATTTTGTGATCAAGGGATATAATGAAATTTTGTCTCAAAGGGGAACATTGCCATTAGTCCCCTGACATAGTTGTTGAGGGGGGATAGTTTCTCCTTTTTGATGGAATATTAACTATTTATCTTCTTTATCACCAGTAATGAATCCCCTTTGATGTTCAAGTAGGATATGCCCCACTTTAGAGTTAATTCCAAACCAGTGATGAGGGCTTGATATTTAGCCTAAATGTTTGTGGATCCTTCTGATAGTGAGAAATAATAGGTTAGAACTATTGTGTCTAGAGAGAAAAATATAACCCCTAGACCAACCCTATCGATATTAGGGTTTTCCATTCTTATGTCGATTGGACTCCAAGAAGATCCACCAAAATACATATCCCATGTTAGGGGAGTGTTGTGGGAATAGAAAACCTCTTCATTCGGGTTCTCAGTGTCCTCCAGTGTATTTTCTAGTGCAGAATGTGCTTCCAGCAAGTCAGCCAGATCTTTCCCTTTTACTGACTTTTGGGATATGAACTGCATGTTGTATTTCTATAAAATAACCATCCATCAAGCCAAGTTACTGATCAATATAGGGCATCCAAGGATGTACTTTATAGGGTCAATTCGAGAGATTAGGTAGACCTCATGGTGTTGCAAGTAATGCATTAGTTTTTTCATTGTGAAGATAAGCACAAGGAAATTATTTTCGACATCATATATGGTCTTGGTACCCATCATAGTTCGACTAAGGTAGTAAAAACTATGCTCAGTCCTCATGTCATTATTTTGTGTGAGGAGGGTTCCCAGTGAGCATTCCATGGTGTCTACATATAAGATGAGTGGCCTCTATTCCACCGGCAGTGTCAAAACTAGTGGGTGTAGAATATAATGCTTGATATTTTCAAAAGCTTCTTGACACTCATCATCCCATTGGTAGGAAACCCCCTTCTTGTAAAGGGGAGGGATTTTCTGGCCAGTTTGGATATGAATCACTGAATGTCGGTGAGCTTTCCTTGGATCCCCCTTAGTTATTTCAGATTATTAGGGGGAGAAATTTCATAGATAGCACTAGTCTTCTCTAGGTCTACCTCGATACTACAGTGGAATTCCCAAAAGTCTTGAATTTTCCTAATGTTACCCCAAAATAACACTTTAGTGGATTCATATTCAAATTATGTAGTCGTAACTTGTCGAAGATTTCCTGGAGATCTGTGAAGTTATCACATTGTTGTCAGGATTTGATGACCAGGTCATCGACATAACACTCGTCTATCCTTCCCAATGATGGATTAAAGATGTGATAAATGGCATGCTGATATGCGGCACCTGTATTATTTAATCCTAAGGGCATGACCTGGTAGAATAATATTCCCTAGGGTTCCCTGTAGGCAATTTCCTCTTCATCCTCAGGGGCCATTTTGATATTATTGTACTCGGAGTACCCATCCATGAAGGAAAGGTCCTGGAAGCTAGTGGTTGGATTGATCAATAGTTTTTTGGTCGATAATGTGAATTCTCCATTTAGATAATGATGATTAAGGTCTCTAAAATCAATGTAGACCCAAATATGGCCATTATTTTTCTTGATTGGGATGATATTGGCAAGACATTTCGGGTATTTCAGTTCTCAGACAAATTTGGCTTTGACCAACTTGTCAACTTCCCCCTGTACATTTGTTTCATGAGAGGGTTTCATTTTTATGGATACCTACTTAAAGCCTCGGTGCTCTTCGAGTAGTCCGAGATGGTGCATAGCCATATCTGGATTCAAATTGGGAATTTCTGTATAGTTCTAGGAAAACACATATCGGTGATGCTTCAATAATACGATGTAAATATTACTCTCATTGGGAGGCATGGTGGTGCTAATCAAAGTAGGTCATGGATCTTCTTCTATACCCTGGTTTATCTATCATATATCATCTATGGTGGTGGAAACACCCTCCAAAAATGTTGGAGGGGCATTTTTGAGATCATCCTCATCCTACTTTATTTTTGAGTCCATAGGGACAATTCAATGTGAGGATGGATGTTTGGAGGGCCCTTCATCAATATTAGGGTGAGGGATTTTGTAAGAAGAAATTTCATCATCTCCCATTATCTGAGTTGCGGAAGAGAGATACTGATGGTGACTGTCACTGAGGATAGGAGAGGCTAGAACCTCTAGGACTGGGTCCTTTATTTTAACCATGTTGATGGGGAGCATGTAATATTCATTGATCATGCTATAGGGATTTATAGGGGTGGTCCCCAAAACATTGGGGTGAAAACCTTTATAACATCATATTCCATCGATTGTTTTCCTCCCTTATTGTAGAATTCTACTTCAACATATATGGATCCACAAGTTACGAAAGGGGAATTGTCACCGTGAAGTATGCCAACCTTTCCATTGATGGAGTACTTCAAACATTGATGGAATTTTGATGGTACTGTCGAGTGGCTATGGATCCAGGGTCTTCCAAACCAGAAATTATATGTGGTGTCTTACTAGATTACCATGAACTCAGCATTAGATTTGATATCCCCAAATTAGGTCTCTAGATTAATCTTTCTAATGGGCCTTTTCTCATGCTTATCATAACCCAAGATGGCCATATTTGTAGGGGATAAGTCTCCTTCACTATACCCCAAACATTAGAGGGTTTGGGTAGGGATTATATTGATTATGGATCCATTTTCGATCAACACCCTTTGTATATTGATGTTATTGAGTTTTCTTGAGACGTACAAGTGTATAATGTGTCCCTAGATGGCCTCCACCCAATATTGATCAATGAATGAGATGGAGATATGAAATCCTAAAGTCATAGTCTCCACTCAATAGAACTCAGCTACAATGACTTCTGTCTAAAATTACTATGAGCTTCAGAGGGCTTCCATAAGCACCTCCCTGAGTTCTTATGAAAGTCAAAGTGTATCAAGGATTGAGATCTTGGAGAGGGTCATCGATAGATATTTCAGAACATCATAATTTTTCTCTAGAGGTCACTATTTCCTGGTATGGGGTTGTTCATGGGAATGCAATTGAGGATTTGGGGAGGCTGGGGTCAATGGACTTGGGACTTGCGCAGACTCTGAGGGAGTATCTTCCATCAGGGGCATAGGTTTCACTAGACTTACCTGTTTCCTGGGTTGATTAGGTTGAGACCTCACTAAGAATTCATGTAATACAATCGGGTGTGGGAAACTACTGGAGGTCTTTGAGGAACCTCCTTGACTTCTTTGAGACTACTGGAGAGATTTTACACGAGTCTTGGCTGCATATATGTCTTCTATGGGGATATGACCATGATACTGACTCTGTCCATATCCAAACTATCCCCTATATCCTCAACTCTGGTGCATTCAGCCTCCCATTCCCCTGTTATATGCGGGAACACCATATTCAGGGGCGTACTCATCATTGGAGAAGGGGTTCATCAAGTGTATTGTGCTGACAGAATCAAATATGAGCTCTTCACCAGATGAGGATTCCATTTGGCAGGGTGGTTCCCGTGCTGCATATGTTGCTAAGAATAAATCTGCAAGATTTAGGGTCTTCTTTGGAGTAGAATATGACTCTTCCTATTCTATTTCTTCCTACTTATGGTGGTCATTCCCACCCTTGGTAGGTACATTAGACTTCATCTTTTTGGGTGGTGGAGCTATTGTGAGTTTTATAAACTATTCCTTGAGGGTTTCATGGGATCAATCAACTATTTTATGAGTCATCTAGTTGTCGAAATTATATACTTTCTAGGTAGGTACTTTTTTCCATCCTTCCTATTCATCCAACCGAGAAATGGTTATGCAAGCCACCCATTCTGTAAAATCTTCTAATGTCACTTATCTAAATTTGACCATTCCTTGAAGGACATCCTTAAAGACAAAACTATTCTAGATATTATGACACAGCCTTCTGTGGAAAGGGAAATAATTGGAATGGTCGGGGAGGTTGACTTTGTCAGGATTCCAGGGCTGCAGAAGCGTGAGTAGGTTGTTGTCCATGTCTGCCAATAAGTATCCTGAGACTTGTTCATTTCAGGAGTGCACCTTATTCATTCATTCTTGAAATCATGGGCAGTCCTAGTTTCTTTATGCTTCTAGATAAGAGAAATTATATGGATTCCTCCAGTCATTAGGAGGTGTTGGATGGTTTGGAACTTGACAAGGTTCTTAGACTATTGCGGGCGTGAGGGTGACAACTATAGCTTCCGCTCTTCCAAGATTTTCCCTTGTGATGTGGGAGTGAGCCAAAACTTGGATTGGGTTCCCTAAATATCCTCCTCAAGACATTGTGCTATTTTATTGAACTTTTGGAATCCACCTAGATATTTCATTGGTATTACGGGTGTCTCCAACTCATCTCTAATATTTTCAGCATAGAGTTCCAGCTGATGTTCCTCTGAGAGAGGGATGTTGAGAGAATAGGTCATACCCTTACACCTAGCTATGATGTCGGACTCCATCTCATTCTCATGTTTCTTGTATTTCCTTAGGTTAACAATTTTTATTTTCCTTAGAATTAAACTAAATTGGTAAAGGAACTGACAGCGCATGCCTTCCCATCCCGTGATAGATCATGTGTTAAAACTGCTATACCAGAAAAAGGTTGGTCCTATCAATGTCTATATGAAACAACTCATATTGGTCACCTCCTTTTGATCTTAAGTTCCCATCATCGGCCTCTATCGAGATATGAAGTGTGTGAGATGCTGCTCAAGATTTCCTGCACCATTGAAAGCGAATAAGGTAGGACTTCTGAGGTTGTTTGAAGGTGGGGTATCATCTACCCATTTGAGATATGGATTATTCTAAGGTTTCACTAGTGTGTGTCACCCTTCCATTGATTCCATTCGATTATCTAGGAATTCAATGATAATGAGAAACTCTGGAGGCACTACTACCTAATCCGCCTCCCGTCCATAGCGAGTGGGTGGGGGGCAAAGAGGGGATCCCACTTTTATCTCCCACTAAGCCTATATTTTTTCCTATGATTGAGGATTTACCTAGGAAAGGGAGAGGATATCACCATAGTGGAGGTATTTCTATATCATTCATGGCTTCCTTGTTTATTTGTATGGGTTGTCCAGACCCGAAACAAATCTGATATTCATACACTACTCTGGTTGGAGGATCAACCATAAGAGGGAGGATATTCGCCTCTATCGGAAGATGATACCCAACGAGAATATTTCCCCTCAGTATATACCCATTGAGATATTGGAGAGATCTTATTTTACTCTCATATTGCGACAATTTCTCTTCTGAAGATGGAAACCTATGTGTGTGATCTTATTTCTCTTTATATTTAGAGATGTTCCGCTGAGGAGGTGGAAACTCATTGTCTGGTGGTGCCTAAATTTGGAGCCTTCTTTGATTCCGGGTGCTCACACCCTCATTTGGTGCATCCAAATCACCCTCCTCTAGGGGTATGTATTACCTATTGCAATCCTTTCCATTCAGATCTTGAACAACTTCTTCCATGTTAACAGTGACGACATTCATAGAGGCATTTTGAGCAATGGTGGTTGCACCATTTCTTTCTAGGTGGAAAGTCGATTCGATAAGGATTTCATTAGGGTCGGTATCAGAACCCTTGGCCTTATTGGGTTGTTTTGGCTTGCGACCCCAGCAAATCCTAATTTCATTCACCTTACAATCCTCTCCTCTTGGTTTATGAATAGTGAACTTGAGGGAATTTTCGGTCGGGGTTGCTGAACGAGCATCAACCAACAATGGTTTGTCTTGTGGCAGGAGGAATTGGGGGGATACTGGCCGTTGATCTCTTCCTCCCAATCTAGAGAATATGGATACCCTTCGTGGTGCCGATGATGATAAATATTCCCCTAGCCTTGTGGACTAGGGTTTATCTGGGGTTGTTATTAGACATGGAGATATAACTATCCCTATCCCATTGTGTTTGAGGTGATCTAGAATCGCTACTGATGTCTCCTATACCATTTTAGGGGATAATGAATTTTAGATGGTGATTGAGATATAAATTTCCCAAGCCCTGTGGGTTGGGGTTTTCCTGTGATTTTTGTAAGAACATCCTAAATTTTAATAGGAACTGATGAACCGAGGGGTGGAGGCAATGGAAAACTTTCTCTTGGAAAACATCCCAAGTCCTTTCCTAGATGACCACTATAGTATCTACTATTGTTGTCTCTGTGATACGACACAATTCTGCTTGCGTGAGATCTAGGTGTGATGGAAGTCCATGATGAGGATCATTCCTTGTGGGTAGTTTTCTAGGTGATCGCAACTTTGATCCCTATGTTCAGAATGTACTCCTATTATATTGAGGTGCCGATTTTGAATTCATGTTGGCTACACTCTCTCTATGTCTATGTTGTCTAGGAATTGATCGAGCGGGGGGTATTTTATTGTAGTGGCCAAATAGACTGAGCATTTCCTGGTTCCCTAACTTCTTCAGAAGATATTACATTTCAGGATGTCATGTCTAAGGGGATCTGTTGTTCTAGGGGAGTAGCGAAGAGTGATAGTCTATACCGCCCCATCCTCAAATTTGGATGCCTAACATGGCTACGAAGATCAACCGTTGAAGTGTCATGATGCAATGGAGGAAAGTGTGTTGCAAATTTGCGCTGTGATTTTACTACTTTGGATATCAGTCCATGGAGATAACAACAAGGTTGAGATGGAAATAGATAATCTTGATGGTTTGAAGGTGGCACTCATATCCTGTATAAGGCAGATGTCGATCCTTCAGTCACTGATGAGTAGCCCACATATTATGGCGTAGAAAAAGAATGCAATCCTTTTCTAGCTCATCAGAGATATCATAACTGGAAGTAGCGAGGGGACAAAACATGATGGGGAGGTTATTTATAGATAACTCACTCCATATGTCAATGTCGACCTCTTATTCATTAGACTTTCATGCCTCCATCTAGTCAGACTATAGAAGATGACTCTAATGGTCAAATGTTAATGGGAGTGTAGTGTTGTTGGATACTAATGGGGAACTATATACAATTGAACAAAGTGTTTTGAGAACCTATCTATAATTTGGTGTTAGTTTTTGTTTCACCTCTCTATATAGAGGTGTCTGGACAAAGGGAGGACTACCTTTCCCATGGGAGATATCATCATGGGAGTTTGACCACGGTGGATGTCATGAGTAGAGTCTCGGCGATCCATCTCCACATAACCATGAGGAGGACTATCATGGTAATCAACGTATCATACTTCAACTTTGATAGAATATTTCACAGAACCTTTTGGTGTTGAAAGTGTGTCTTGAACAACCTCAAGGACACTAGTATTGAGCATATTAGAAATATGAGTCATATTCTACATTGTGGTCAGAGTATGTCAACCTAACTTTCATGGCTGTGAAGGGATATGGTCATGTTGTACGGTGATTGGTAGAATATGTATGTAAGTGCTTGGTGTTGTGAGGATATGATACCACTGCTAAGGAGCTATTGGAATTTGTCGATAAGTTGCCTCATTGTTGAAAAGTACATGGTCCTTTCATGAGGCATGTTCCACTCTCACTTGGTTAGCCTTAGTCAATATGGGGGTATGGGCCTGATCTTGAGCCTTTGGGATATGTATCTAATCTTTTTTGGAAAGAATATGAGCTTTCCTTGGGGCATGTGCTTCTCTCACCTTGTTGGCCCCGATTGGATCAAGAATATATGCCTGGTCCAAATATGCATTCCCTGTCAACATATGCCAATAGACCTCTGTAATGGGAGAATGAATGTGATCCTCCTCCTATATTTCCTCAGAATGATATTGGTGTAGTCGTTTGTTAGTGGAATCATGAATACACACCTTTCTTATGTGACCTACTGGAGTTTTCTAGGAAGATTCACTGGTTGAAATATGGGCCTAACTCGAGGATTTTCCACTCTCACTTGGTTAGCCTCGGCCAGATTGGGGATATAGACTCGATCCTGGGCCTCCAAATTATGTTGAAGACTTATTCAATATGCATGTTCCCCTTTCCCAAGTCATGTGATGCTCTCACTTGGTTGACCCTAGTTGAAATGGGATTATGATCCCAGTCTGACTCCTCACCCTTCATCAGGGTATGCCGATAATCCTCCTAGGTGGGAGAAAGAATGTGTTCTTTCTCTAGTACAACCACTTGATTGTTATGATCAAAGTTTTGAGTCATACTGGCTGTAGAGATAAGATTATGTGCCTACCCCATAATCTACAACAGTGTCAGAATATATTGGCAGAGTTCTCTAGTTGTTTTTAAAAAGTATTGTCACTTTAGCAAAGTTTGTGTTGGGATATAAGCACACATGTATTTTGTTTTCATAATCTATTGATATATATCTTCTATTGAAGTGGGGATATGAACCCACTTTTATCCTCTATGTTATTTCGGGATATGCTGATGGGATTCATACACTAGGGTTGGAGTATGAGCCTCCCCCATGTTTGATGTTGGAATATTCTCACAGACTTGTTCTGAGTGAGAAGGGATATGAGCTTGCCGGCTGGTCCCTACCAGAATATGATGGCAGGAGATATCAGCATAATTGGTGATATTATACCTCTCCTCAGTATCTGGAGGCTCCCTTCTCCGATGAGTATTCCTTAGTGGATCATGTTCATGGGTTTCCATGGTGACTGTCTGTCGGGAGGTACCCCCAGTAGGCAGCTGATAGGTACCATTATGATGATGCTGGAGATGATGGTTAGCATGAACCCTCCATAACAGTACCTGAACCGTAAGGGAGATAGATCTGGCCTCCTAATCTACCTTCAGAAGGTATGGAAGGCTGAAGTTTTCATGCTTTAGGGATAGGCTCCTGAAGTGATTGGTTGTGGTGATGGGGGCCACCGGTTTAGCAGCAACCTTTGTCGAGTGATGCAGACTCGCCAACTACCACACTTGTAGAATATCATGAGAAGCTTCCATAGTCGGGATTGTACTGTATGGGTGGTACTCATGAATCATCATCTTTTCTACCTTATATTGGGGAAATTTAGTAGGCGAGACCATTTTGCGACCCATGAGGGTCACGACAGTGGATGAAGTACTGGAACAAGTGATAGAAGATGAAGACATTCTCTCAAATCGAGAGTCTAAAATCAAGCATAAAACAAGTAACAAGGCCACCAATCACTTCTATATCATTGGAATAATAATGCTCAATTAGATATGGATAGTTAACACAATTGTTCAGTATTCCCTTTCTGGCCATTCTGCTCGTGTGGACTTGTTAACACGAAGATGGACTTACGAGAATCCCAGTTTGTGATGGTCTTACTACTTTTTTTGTATATGCTTTACAAAGAAAAATTGCTTAAGAATCTCATGTCGATCTTATCAGTGTCATTTGAATATAAGGGGAAAGCAACATGGCTCGATAGATTATAACCCAATTTTCTATTACTAGAGGGATTTGCATTGAATTCGTCACTTTTGTTTGTGTATGGGGGAAAATGGAATGATCTGATGGATTATAACCAGGTCATTGTGTTATTTTAGAGATTCACATCAGGTTCACGATTTTTGTTTCATGTGGGATTTTTTAATATGGAATGGATTCCGCTCGTTGCGTTACCATTTTCACTTTTCCCTAAAACTCTCAATGGTTCCCCTATTAATGGTTGGGTATAGACCTGCTTTCCAAAGGTTGGTGGTCATCTGGATTTTCTGGCCCAACGACACTTGGGGGCTCGCATTAGTCTAGAGGATGGGAGGTTGGGATCATCACACCCATTTGGGGTGAATTGTTTCCTACTATGGGACTCTTTTATTG
Organism: Viscum album; assembly: GCA_963277665.1. Lineage (NCBI taxonomy): Eukaryota > Viridiplantae > Streptophyta > Magnoliopsida > Santalales > Viscaceae > Viscum > Viscum album. Next base: position 1,356,699,436 of record OY728162.1, on the reverse strand, counting down.
ATTTAAGACATGTTCATGAATCTATCCCTAATCTTGATGCGAGACTAGTTACCCTAACAAAACAACTATGGGTTAAAACTCTTTTACGTGTGACACACTATGATCTATTTTTTTAATCCATCTATATATATCTAAGGTTCATTATCATTTTCCAGTAATCAGTGGTTTCTTATATGCTAGAACCATATGACCAAGTGCTTCGGTCTATGCTCCCTTTTATGGAGGTGGTTGATATTCCAAGGATGGGATTGAGCCATTATGAGGCGTCCTACGTATCCTGGTTATTGCAAGAATCAAAACCCATGTAGTTTGGTTGATGTTAGAGCTTACACATTGAGGCTACCCTCGTGAATGGGTATTTTTTAACACCTTAATAAATTTTAATATTAATTTATTTTAGTTAATTATTTTTTAAATAATTTGTCTATAAATTAAAACCAATCAAGAAATGTTTTAATAAATGATTTTTTAATTATGATACTAATTTTATTTTGTTTTAATATTTTAATGATAATAATAATAATTAAGTGTAATTTTTTTAAGATAATATATTTTATAAATATATGAAATTATTTTATGTTTTTTATAATATTTTGATATTATAAATGGATATAATTATATTAATATTAGAAAAAAGAATTATATATATATGTTAAATAAAAAATTATTAACCTAAATTAATATAATTATATAAATACAATAATTTGTTTTATATAAAAATGGAAGAACGTTTTTTAAACAATGATTGGATGATTTTTTTAAATGATATAAGAATTCTTAAAAAAAAGAAAATGTGTGTTGATTAAATAGAAAAAGAAAATTATAATAAAATGATAATGACATGATATGATATTATAATGTTATCCTTTTTACTTAACCACTGGAGAGAGGATCGATAGATTAAAAAAACTAAATAATGGGAATACTTGGAATGATTGTTTGACATGATAATATTATCTAATAACAAAGGTAGTGGGATATTATACAATCGAAACAACAATTTTTGGTTTAAATGGAAACCAAAAAACTTTCATCTTTGGGAGAGGATTTGTAGATCTACAAATTGTTTTTTTAACCCAACTTTCAACGGATTCTTTAAATCACCTTGATATATATTTAAATTCCCATTTGAAAACCCAAACCTCATCTCTCAAGTTCCCCATTTTTGTTCTTCCTGAATTCCAGTAGCCTCCATCCCTCGATTCTTCCAAAAACAAGTAAGGGATTTATTGTTATCTAATTTATTTTGTAAGGGTTCACTGTAGTTCTTAAAAAAATTATTGTTTTACAAAGGTGATATATATATATATATATATCTGTGTGTATACATGAATACACACACACACACAGATATATATATATATCAATCCATTTTTTGAACTTAATGTTTTACAAGGGTTTATTTTATCTTATAAGGTTATTTTTATTTTAAAAAGTTATATAGTTATATATATGTGCGTGTATGTGTGTGTGTGTATACACATATATAACCATCAATTTTCAAAATATATGAGATTGGGATTTTTAAAAAAAATTAATTTCTAAAACCTATGATTGTAGGGGATTTATATTTTAAATTTTTTCAATCCATATATACATATATACGTATATATGTGTACATATAAATATATTTTCATATATATACATGTTTAAGTACAACTAGCCTTCCTGATTTATTTTCAGAAGTTATAAATGGTATTTTTAACCATAAAATTAATGTTTAAAATTTATGTAAAGGTTTGTTTCATATAATTACCTTGTTTACAAAATTACACGAGTTCTTTTATAATGCTTATCATATTATGTGCAATTATGAGTCAAACTATTATTTTATGTGAAAACTTGTATCTGCATCCCCTAAAATGTCATGCATGAATAGTTATGGCCATAATCTAACCCATATGTTACATTCGACATATTATGAGATCATCCACAAACTTATTTCATTTATCATACAATTATAGTTTTTAAATATTAATAGTCATTACAATCATGAGATTCTCTTAAATGGTTTTAGAAAACTTATTTAAGGTAAATTTTATGACATGTTATAAGAAAAATTATTTTATTGAAAAGAAAATAATTCTATATATGTGATTTAGAAATGTTTTGGGTTAGAACTGAGAAAGGATGTTCAATAGAAAATGTTTTAGAAAATGGCACTAGTATGATAAATGTTATGATATGGGGAGTGAACCCATAATAATTAAGGGAACTTTTTCCTAAATGAGTAATGTCTAGTGGCCTTACATTATGGTTTCTAATTATGGTCGGCCAAGTATTAGTGAATAATCCACTAGAAAATTATTACTTTCAAACGATAATCCCCAAATGATTTTACAAATATAATTATTTTATGAAATCTATATTTTAGAAAATATATGGGTTTTTAATGATTTAGAAATATACTTTTAATTTAATGTATTTAAATATATTTTCTAAAAAAATTATTTCAAGAAAATATTCTTAAAAGTTTTTTTTTCAGAAACCTTTTTCAAAACCCCCTTACTGGGCATATTTAATACTCACCCTATATAAAGTAATCATTTTTAAAGGTTTAGAAATCTTGATAAAATTTAATTATTTTGTGGAGGCAACGCACTAAAGATATTTTGTTTAATTAATTTAATTTTTTACAATTTTTATGAAATGTAATATTTGTATCTAATTCTCTAAAACATATACCAGTAAATGTCTTTCTTTGTGTAATGTGTTGTGTAATTTTTCATTTTCTTTTTATAGAAAAAAATCACACATCAAGATTTATGCATTGAATCCAGAAGCACTAGCTCGAGGAACTTTAATTGGTATCAAAGGAATGGTCTAGATAACTTTAGAGATTAGATGTTGTCGTCTTAGCAGTAGAGTCTAGAAGTTTACCAGTCCTAGTTTTCTTAATTCTGAAGATGTAAATTCAGAATTATCTAGAATCTGACGAATGAATTTTGAGGACACAATTCTTTTGAGGGGGGAATACTGTAACACCCCAAGAAATTTAAATATTAACTTATCTTAATTAAGTATTTATTTAATAACTTTTTTATAAATTAAAACCAATCAAGAAATGTTTTAATAAAATATTTTACGAAACTAAGATATTTTTATTCATGACTATAAAATACTACTTTTCAAGCAATATTATTTTCTTTAAATAAATATATTTTTTAAATAATTTAAAATATATCCTTTATTTTAAAGTATGTCTTAATATTTAAGGTTTTAAATATAATACTATTTTGAAAGAAAAATGTTTTCATTTAAAATTATAATCAAATAATTTTTTTATTAAAAAATGTGGTATTAATTTATTAAAGGGATTATTTTAATATAATAATATTTAGTTGATTATTTTTGTAAAAATAACATATTTCAATAACTAAAATTGTTTGAAAAATTAAAATGATAAATTGTTTAAAAAATATAAATATCTAATATTCATGATACTAATTTTTTTTAATATTTTAATGATAATAATAATAATTAAGTGTAAAATTGTTTTTTAAGATAATCTATTTTATAAATATATGAAATTATTTTATGGTTTTTTATAGAATTTTTATATTATAAATAGATATAATTATAATATTATTAAAAAAAATAATTATATATTTATATGTTAAATAAAAAATACCTAACCTAAAGTAAAATAATTATATAAATATAACAACAAGTTTTATATAAAAATGGTACAATGTATGAAAAAACAATGATTTGATGATTTCTTTTAAAAAATGATACAATAATTCTTAAAAAAGAGAACGTGTGTTGATTAAAAAAAAAAAAAAATGATAATAAAATGATAATGACCTGACATGATATTATAATGATATCCTTTTGACTTAACCAAAAGGAGAGAGAATCGATAGATTAAAAAAATGAATAATGTGAAGTCTTGGAATGATTGTTTGATAGGATAATATTAACTAATAACAAATGTAGTCTGATATTAGACAATCAAAACTCAAATTTTTGGTTAAAATGAAACCATCAAACTATCATATTTGGGAGAGGATTTGCAGATCTACAAATAGTTTTTTTAAAACCAACTTCTGAAGGAATCTTTAAAACACCTTGATATATATTTAAACACCCATTTTCACACCCGACCCTCATCTCTCAAGTTCCCCTTTACTTTTCTACTTGAATTCCAGTAGCCTCCATCCCTCGATTCTTCCAAAAAATGTGAGGGAGTTATTCTTATCAAATTTATTTTGTAAGGGTTCATTGTAGTTCTTCAATTTTTTTTTTCTTTACAAAGGTGATATATATATATATCTGTGTGTGTGTGTTTGTGTGTCTATATGTGCATATATACATATATATATATCAATATTTTTTTTAAACTTCATGTTTTATAAGGGTTTATTTTATCTTATCATTTTGTTTTTGTTTTACAAAGTTTTATAGATATGTATGTGTGTGTTTATGTGTGTGTGTGTGTGTGTGTGTCTACACATATATAACCATTAAATTTCTGAATAGATGAGATTATGGTTTTTTTAAAACGTAATTCCTAAAACCTATAGTTGTAAGGGATTTATGTTTTAAATGTTTTCAATACTTATATATATATATATATACATATATATGTTTACATATACATATATATTCGTATATATAAACATGTTTAAGTATACCTAATCTTCCTTATTTATTTTCGAAAATTATAAATGATATTTTTAACCATCAAATTAATGTTTAAAATTTATGTAAAATTTTGTTTCCTATAATTACCTTATTTACAAATTACATGTGCTACTTTATAATTATTATTATTTTATGTGAAATTATGAGTCAATCTATTATTTTATGCGCAAACTTGCATATTCATCCGCTAAAATGTTATGCATGAATAGGTATGTCCATCAACTAGCTCATATGAGACATTCCACATATTATGAGATCATTCATGCACTTATTTCATTTTTCATACAATTATATTCTTAAATAGTAATAGTTAGCACAAGCATGAGATTATCTTAAATGGTTTTAGAAAAATCTTTTAATATAATGTTTATGAAGTGTTATGAGGAAAATTATTTTCTTCAAAAGTAAATAATTCTATGAATGTGATTTAGAAATGTTTTGGGTTAGAACTGAGAAAGGCAGTTCTTAGAAAACATTTTAGTAAATGACACTCATATAATGAATTCTATGATATGGGGAGTGAACCCATAAAAATTAAGGGAACTTTATTCCACATGAATTATGTCTAGTGGACTTATGTTATGGTTTTTAATTATGGTCAGACAAGTATGAGTGAATATTCCACCAGAAAATTATTAATTTCAAAGGAAAATTCCCAAATGATTTTAAAAATATAATTATTTTATGAAATCTATATTTCATAAATTATATGGATTTTAAATTATTTAGAAATTTACATTGAAGTTTATGTACTTAAATATATTAAAAAAATATTATTTCAAGAAAATATTCTTGAATGTTTTTTTCAATAAATGTTTTTCAAAACCCCCTTACTGCGTATATTTAATGCTCACCCTATGTATTATAATCATTTTTACAGGTTTATCAATCTTGTTGCAATGTAATTCTTTTGTGTAGGTGGCGCACTAAAGAATATTTTGTTTAATTAATTTCATTTTGTACTATTTTTATGAAATGTAACAGTTGTGTCTAATTCTCCAAAAACTAGACCGATTAAGGTCCTCGTCTGTGTAATGTTTTTTGTAATTTTTTAGTTTCTTTTTTATATAAAAAAAATTACACAGCATGATTTATGCACAAAATCTGGAAGTGTGGGCATGATGCAATTTATATTTGATGCCTAATGAGGTGTTCGTTGTATCCCCCTAAGCCCACATAAACCATAATAATTGTGAGAAACAAGGGGGAGTACTTTATCAGCATCATGCCATATGGATATGGGACCTATGTATTGGGGAATTCTTTGAGACATTTGACATGGAGCTCAGGCCTTTATGGAGGTATCCGACATATCCTAGTTATGGAAGGAATAATATTCATCATAGTTTGGATGGGGATTTCGGGGATTTGGTGTCTAATGAGGTGTTCTGTGCCTCCCCCTAAGCCCACATGAGCCACGATCATTGTGAGAATCAATGGGGAGTGCATGATCAGCCTCATGGAATATGGATATGGGATTTGAGAATTAGGGCATTCCTTAGAGTGATTAATATGGAGTTCAAGACTTTTAAGGAGGCATCCTACGTATCCTAATTATGTAGGGAATTAGAGTCCTTGTAGTTCTCTTGTGTTGGAGATTATACACTGAGGTTGCCCTTGTGAATAAGACTTCTTATCTAGAAGGTGTTGCATGACCCTGTTGGCATACCCTGGAGTTCATTGCGTGACTTGGATCGACACATGTGGAGGGTTTCATGAGAACCATGATGACATGGTCCGAGGGTTGTCATGTGTCCTAGTTGAAACCTCAGGGGTACATCGTGAGACTAGGAAGACATGTAAAGAGGGTGTCACATGTCTTGAAGGACACCTTGGGGAGAGGTCACAAGACCTGGCTGAAATATATGAGGGGTGTCATGTGTCTTATATGACTCATCCAATGGGTGTGATGTGAGAGCTGGATCGTCATGTCTAGATGTGTTAACGAGGCTTGGCTGCCATGAGTATGTGCCGTTATACGAGTCAGGTGGTTCATCCTAAGGAAGTCACAAGTCTGAGGTGACGAAGCCAGAGGGTTTTCAGGATCCAAGCAGTGTTTACGAAGGCTTTGGAAGACCTATCCCAACATGTTTGGAGAATTCCACATATCCCCGATGACATGTCGGAGGGATGTCGTGAAGTCCAGGTGGCGCGACTTGGCATCATCGAGTGTTCTTGGATGGTGCACACGAAGCATACAGAGGTCTACGATCATGTATTCCACTTGAGTATTCCAATATGAATCATAGTTTTTTATTTAATTATGAGTGCCTTGGCTCCATTTAGTGTAATTTTTTTGGTGTCACGTGATCTGGAAGACATGTGATGCGGTCTTCACATGTCTAACCAGAAGTCCTTTGCATGATCTTTAATTGATAATGGGAATGGATTTATGCCTGGAGCATGACTGCTATGGTAGTATACTAATGTATTACCTGGAGGAATGTTATCCATTTGCATGATCATATGTGTACAGAAGCCTAGATTTTGAGTATTGACGTGTGTAGCAGTAGTCTGGGTCAAACCTCTAGAGTCTGATCAACCAACAAAAGCACCAACCAATCCTTTTTCTGAGTTGGAGTAGAGAATCTATAGACACAACCATCCCACGTACACACCAGTTTTTGTGGGAAATATAGCACGAGTCTAGGATGGAGTTGATGCAGGGTCTGGCGTTACGTGGTTTTACGAGTCTCTACGAAGGACAACATCAAGGGTGCCACCTGATTTTCAGTAGCCACAAGCCCATCCATCCTTTATCGAATTATTATTGATTATTGAAGACTTTCAAATCAGATGACTTTTATATCTTCATGTCGATGTGTCCATGGGTCCTCTCAAGATCAGAATGCCTGTCGGAGGGCACATACGAGTCCATGTATGGCTTGTATTGATGTCTCGCGGATCTGTGCTGAGGATGCCCCAAGCACATCGCTTGCCCTTCAGTAACCGTGAACCCTGCTCGCCTCCTCCTTTTCCATCTCCTTTATTTTATGTGATAAAGGTTGGGATTCATGTGAGAATGTACATATGGTACTGAGGGTATTTCCTTTAATTATTGGATATGTGTCCCATGACCAATATGGTTTGTATGGTGGTGCGTGAGCATCCCATAGGAAAACCTATTCATTTGTCCATAGAGCACCGCAAAGCTTCATGGACATGTGAAAGGTCTTCCATGCATAAGGCTGAAGAGTTAGTAGGACTTCGTAAGACAATCCAGTCATGACACCGAGGTATCGTAATGTCTTACAGATCGCTCGAGGTGCGCATTTCATGTCTTTTAGCAACCACAAACACCACTCGCCTCTTCCTTTTTGATCCCCTTTGTTTTATGTGACAAGTTTTGGAAGGTATACAAGTTTTCTCGAGTAATATCTATGATTTTTATTGATTTTCTGGTGGTTTATCATGTGATTAATGTGGATAATATGATAATATGCAAGTATTGTGGACAAAACCATGCATATGTCCTTAGATCGTTGTTGAGTTATCTGGAGGTTTCCATGTGGCATGAGCTAAAGGGGTTTTGTGAGGCACAACAGACAGATCATGGTGTGCCCCATGTCTTCTGGGGTGCACTACATGTCCTTCAGCAACTATGTTCCCCTCTTTCCTCTTCATAGTTATCTCCTTCATTCATTGTGATGATGGCTCAGAGGTCTCATGAGATGAATTGGACATTATCTAGTGATTTTATACATTCAAATGATTATTTAGCATGTGATCTATGTGACCATTGGGGGTATCTTCCTTAGAATGTTGCTTCCCTTTATTTTTAAAGGATTTTAGATGGGTTTTCAGGAACTTATCAATGAAAAACTACAGGACTTGGGGGATTCTCATCCGAATATCTCCATTTGGCCACTAGTGAATAAGGGTGATCATCGTGGAAGAATCTTTGGGACTTGTTGTGGGATAGTCACCTTGAGTGGAGACTTCACATGACCTTGAAATGGTTAGGCAATCACAACTATTTAACTGTCCTCTTCATCCTTGGTCTCATGGGGAAGAAAATATCCATGTTTAGATGTTTATTCCTTTAAGATTTTTCTTATGCTCATTTGGAATGCTTAAACAAATATATTATTCTAGTATCATCATTACATAATATAGAAGGTTATATATTTATATTTTTATGATATTTTTGGTGTAATTTTTTAAAATTGTATCAAATTTTATCACCCAACCATACCGTAGATTAATTTTTAGGTAATTTGAACCCAAAGTCTTAAATAGAAAAGGAGAGTAAATCGATGGTTCTTTAAAGATAACCAACATTGATCAAATGATTTTTAGGTAGATTAAAGTTAACTACAATCGTTATAGAAGGTTTTCAGTGAAATATTATAAAAATTTACATGATAAATTTACTATAGTAAATAAACCAAATCCTCCTAAAAGTTTTAAAGACCCTAGACTAGAGCTAGGTGGGATTGTTGGTGATATTAAAGGTGTTGAAGTTGGTGATATTGATGATGATAAAGTTGGTGAAGTATAAGTTTTTAATAGGGATAAAATCTAGGAAGACAAAGAGACAAAAAAAATTTTGGTTGAATAACATGAAGAGGAGGTGGATTATTTCTACCCTGATAGTCATTCTATTGATCTTAGTTCTGCAAAAAAATTTATGGAATTAATCATCTCTTCTACTCACTCATGGGGATAAACACATATTTTTATTGATAAAGGAGATGATTCTTGTACGAGGTAGGAGTATTCCAATTGTAATTCATATAGACCAATTAGACATTGTGGATTGCCTCCTTTTGGAGATACATCTATATTCATTATTCTATCTATTCCTATAACTATTGTAGTAAAAACAATTGATACACCTATATAATATACTCAAAAAAATTGATGCATATCTAGAATATTTTTGTGTTTTTAATGTCACAAAAAATGTTATTAATTATTTATAGAATGAGAATCTACTTTCATTAATAGAATTTAAAGGAAGGATCGTTTCATACCCCATGAAAATTAATGAAGATTACCCCAAATCTAATGAGGAGATTCATGTTATTGGTAATATATCATGATTTTATGAAGAATTTTTTATTCCTTTATTGTTTATTAAATATATTATGATAGGGTAACAAATTTACATCATTCTATTGAAAAATTATCTCAAATTATTGAGGAAGGTTTTCGAGGATGTTTTAGTTATCTCTTATGACGTGGTTGAATCAATTGAGAAGAAAGGAGAAGAGAAACTTGATATCATGGTAGAAAAGAACTAAATATTTTTTTTTGAATATTTGTGGAATAACATAGAGAATTTAATATTCTAGTTATTAAAGAATAAATTATATATCTATCTTTTTTATCTATGATAACATTGGTTATGGAAGGCCATTTGACACTTTGGTCAACCAAGCTTCTATTTCCTTGACTACAAAATAGATCATGTGTGTAGACACATATTCTTTTCCCATAACATAAATTAAAGGATACATTCATATGGTTACCCATATAGACTTAGATATATTTAAGGATCAATTAATATATATTATCAATAATCAAGCCGGTTAACATGAATATTCCTTTTTTATAATAAGGGACCAAAAATATCCAAAGAAGAATATTCAGCTTTGTTGACATTTTAACCAACTCTATTCAAAATGATGAAATTTTTGAAAAATTTACTTATTATTTTCATCAAAATGTGGTGTAATTAAAGATAAATTTCAGCCTTGTAAATGAAGTGGTTATTTTAATGAGGGATGTGTGGAAAATATCCTACACTTCACCTAACATGGAACCCAATTTAGAGGATTTGAGAACTGAAATTATTAAAAAAATAAAAAAGGTTTCCAATCAAACCATCATCTTATAATGCTACTCCATGTAAAATTTTTATCTAGTGCAACTTAGGCATGAAATTATTGAGGTTTTTACCATTTAGGTGAGTCAGTTAATATTATCTCTATATATTTTAAAAAAATCATGGTTGAGATGAAAATTATAATTCAAAATATTACTATAAAGAAAAATTTGAAAATAAAAAACTATTATTCAAGGGTAAAATTAATAATGAATAATTTCTTAGAAATATATGTTTCCACATTTAATATCCAGTTTGAACACATTTGGAAGGTTTAAAAGGTAATAAATCAAATTAAAAATAGGCAATACACTAAGAAAAACATCATGAGTCAATTTTTATATCTCACACAAAATTTAAAAATTCTAAATCTCATAATTATTTTTAATAATTATTTATGGTTACTTGATACTCAATAATTTTTGGAAATTTAGTTGGAATATATAACTTAATTTTTTTTGAATTGAAATGTTTATATGAATCAGTTATTATAATTGGTAAACAAGTTGAAGGAAAGAGATTTATTATTAGTGGTACAGTTTTAAGAACTGGTTTTTACTCAATATACCATGAATATTTCCCATATATATTATATATTCTAAGTTTTAACTTTTATTCAATCACATTATGCATGAGGAGAATGTGATAGTTAATGAGTAAAATTAATGAAAATGTGACTCATTTTGATTACCCATAATATTATTTATTTTTCATTGATTGAGTTGAATTATAAACTTATTTGTGTGTATAGTTTGTCTTATCATATTTATTTATTTTTATACCAGTTTGGTTTTAGGATTTATGGTGATGAACTAAAAATTGTGATAAATTTTCATTATTTATCTTAGTTTGGTTTAGGATTTTTGTTCTTTTTCAAAAACTCTAGTATTATTAAATATTCTCTAAAGTTCTGTTGAATTAATAAATTCTTCATAGAATTATAATGTTGATGTTATTTATTTTACCCCTTCATAATATCATTTTTATGATATATCACAAATGAACTATATTATTTCTCAACTTTTAGTTTCCATTCTAAAACTCTGAATATAATTTTGACATTCATCGAGTAGAGAATCTATATAAAGGGATAATAAAGGGATAAATGTGTAAGATGTGATCCTTGTTTAATTTTAGGTTCTTTTGTAAAATAATTGCATAAATTGTCTATTTTGATAAGTTTCTTTATATATGTACTGATTACTGTTCATTTTTAATTATATTGTTATTATTTTTTATAATAAAAATGGGTATATTATTGTGAAAACTTCAACAATTCCATTATTTAGATAATATAAAATTCATGATGATTATGAGTTTAATATGATTCATTTTGACATAACCCAACCCAATTGGTCCTATCTCAAGCTAGATGATAATTTAAATGTTCCATCCCAAGCTCACCTCCAGTAGGACAGAGACTTGTGACTAGCCTCAAGAAGGAATATAAAAATCGGAGGCCTTTTCCTAATGAGAACCTGCAATAAAAACATGAATATTTGGATCCCAATAAAACAACCAACCACCAATGAAATACTAGATATAAAAATTTTATAGTGGATTAATATTAATACAAGTAATACCAACCATCTATAGAAAAATGATGAGGGAAATCTTCAAAAGTAAATATGGATACATAAGAAAAATATCCAAAAGTATGGAATAACTATGAGAAATGTAAATGATTACCCCTCATTAAAATTACACCTAATATAAGATATAATAGTAGATATAATCATTGAAGGCCACTAAAAACTAACTACACATTATTCAATATCACCTCTAAACTATATGTATTATAAACAAACATATCATAGATGGGAAGGTATATGCATGTGGGTTTGAGTATAAAAATACCCCATAGGGTACCCCAAATAAAGTGAAAGGATAAAAAATGACTTATATCAGAACAAAAATAATCCCATATATGTAATAAGGTCGATAAAATAAGAGATATAGTGAGGTCCCAACTTTGTAGGGTTTTTCTATCATGATCATCTCTCATATCTAATAGAGACCCACTATGATTTGTAATCTAATTAATAACAACATCATCCTGCTTCATGAGTTTCATATTACTCTTAATAAATCATATTAGAGGACCCACACCTCACTTTGGTAACCATGATAGTTAATGGATTTCTGGCCCCATAGATGGAGGATCAACACCACTATAAGGATAAATATATTGATTAAGGGAGTTAAAATGCGTTGATGGTGTATCCATTCCCTATCTCATGGGGGAGTTACATACCCATTAGTTTCACCCTATCATGAAATTAATGATCAATTTAGTACTTGAATCCCATATATAAAGTAGATGACCCACACACTAAACCTCGTAGAACTACCAAACTATATAGTTCATGTGAGGGACCCATATCCTTGTATCACCTTAGTTTAGCAGAGTTGTAACCCTCTCATTCGAGTCAATTTATGGGAGCCGACACACCTCACTACACCCACCCAAACTCTAAGGCCAAGCCTGATATCTCCTATATTTTTATCATGCTCCACATGGCCTAACAAACTATGTTGGGATAGCTCACTGGGGCCACTGGTTATCGCAACCCATTGATACACCCATATATACCTTCTACATGGAGGGAAGATGTCTCTTTATCCGTGGATAATTCAATAGCCATGTATCATCCACTAAATCATTCCCCCACCTCCTATAAAACCCAATCTACCACCCAAATCCATCTCACTACAAAATACCAACCAAAATGATTCACCTAAACCATCATACATTCCTTTTTAATTCCAACCAACATTCACCATTTTCCAGTGTGAAGGTTTGTGTATTAGTTTACAACCAAGGTATATATTACATAAAGAAGGGGTATAGAGAGATATAAATGGATATGGGATGGATTTTCAGATAGTCAGGTTTGTCAAGTCACCCTTCAATGAATTGAGGTAGCACTAAGGACTAATCTTCTTCACATCTTCTATGTGTCATGAGGGGTTATGGAGAGTGATGGTGGCCAGTGGTGGCTCATCCATTCGAGAACCTTCCTAATTCCTCTTCCTATTAAATAAAAATTTGCAAAACCCCATAATTATAAAAAATAATATTGTCAAATAAATGGATAATAAATAAAAAATCCAAACACATAAATTGTAAACTACAAAGAAGAATGAGAGTACATAAGGAAAATTTATAATCAAAGTCCTACCTGGAGGGGGTCCACCTTCTCTCTAAGATCCTCAATTTGGACTCCTTATTGAATGTCCAAATGGTTAATCACTTGTTTAAAGATATTAAGCAATTATTTAAAGGTAATTTTCCCAGACTGAACCCATGAAACCTGATCTCAAATTATATCTCCCCTAATTGAAACACCCTATCTTGAGCAACATTGTGATGAAATGTATTCTATTTTAAATATTTTTTGGGAGATATCGACATATTTCACAACATTTGTGTGTTTAAGATTAATTTAATCCTTAAAAATGTATTATTATGTTATTTTGTTTCCAACAGCAAAAAATATGTTTCCCATTATGGATCTAATAGATTTAAAATATTAATATAATATAAAAATAATTATTAAAAACATAAACAAAGTCATAAATGGGGATGGGGTATAGAGATATAGAGAGAAATACCAATTGATATATTCTCCCCACCTTCAAGACGTTCCATCCTGAAATGTACAGATCATTGAAAAAGATATGAGTAATTGATTCCCATATAATTATCATACTCCCAGGTTCTCTTCTAAAGTTTTCTGTGCTTCCATAGAATACAAACCAATGGTATCACCTCTCCTAAAGGAATATTTTATTCTTATACTCAATGTCCACCACATACTATATAAAGTTATATTATTCTTATTCATTCATATCACTCCAATCGATAATATGTAATGGGCCATACACATACCTCCTTTGTTGTGACACATGAATGATGTTGTGTACCCAATACAACTATGGGGAAGACACCTTGTGATAAGAAATCTCTCTTACTATATGAAATATTTGGAAAGACTTGAGAATCCTCAAGGAGATAATGATCCAATTACTGAACATTGTCAAGCTACTTCATGGAAATACATTTAGGGATACATGATATCAGTCCTTAAAATCCAATGTCCTCTATCTTCAGTCAAAATAGTACTTTTTATTTTTCCAAACCATCCTCATATGCTCACAGGTCACCTATACATTTTTCATCATCAATGTCACTAGCTCTATCCCAATATTAGATTACTTTAGAATCATTGTCAAATAATGGGGTGCTATAAGGGATCCCATATAGGGATTTGAAATACTTCGTACTAATGGTGGAGTGGTATCTAATATTGTATGTGAACTCTGATAAAGGTAATTGATTAGCTTAGCCTCAATAAAAATCAATAACATGGACTTTCAATATGTCCTCAAGAACCTAAATTGTCCTTTTAGTCTAACCATGAATATGAAGGTGGTACATTATAATCATCTGTAACTATGTCCCAAATACCTCCTATAAACTCCTCCATGATCAAAATGTAGATTGAGCATCCCATATCATCAAGGGTACCCAATGTAACCACATTATCTCATCCATGAATAGTAGTCACATAATCTCCATTGGAATATAATCCTGAATAGGGAGGAAGTGAGACAAAATGGTTAGTCAGGTGATGACAACCTAGATAGTGTGGTGTCTGTTCATTGAGAATGGAATTTCTACCACAAAATCCATCAATATATTATCCCACATCCAGGGAGATACCCTAATCCACGTTGGTGAGGGCTTCAGCCTCCCCCCGTCTCGATGTCAGAAGGGGGGAGAAGGTACCTCTGGCTTTTTTCACTCCTTTCTCCAACTCAGAGGATCGACCAAAATTTCCTTCTATCACTCTCAACCCGAAGGTTCCCAATTTTCTCGATGGCGCGCCTCATCTGGCGTTATCGGAATTAGAATTTAAGGAAGCTTCAAACCTCTTGAAGCTCACTATGGTGGCTCATTTCAGCCAACGGCTACCTTCAATGGATGATTTCAACCGGTTCGTTTTTGAATCCTGGGGGTTACAAGACCGTGTGATTGTTGGACTTCTTGACAAGCATCATCTGATGATTCGCTTCACCTCGGAGCATGACCTGATTCGCACATTGTCCTCTACTCCGCGCAAATACCTCGGTTACAAGTTCTTTCTCTTCCATTGTACTTACAATTTTCACTTGAAAAAGGATTCGCCTTCTGTTTCTTTATGGGTTTTCTTCCCCAAATTACCGCTTCCGTTTCAAAACCCTGCCATCCTTGAAATGCTAGGGAACATGGTAGGGTGTTATCTTTGTGCTGATAGTAGGACTTGTTCAGTTAGACATCTGATTAACTCTCAGATTTTTGTGGAGGTGGATGTATAAAAACCACTGTTGGAGTGGGTTTAAGTTACTGCTGGTGAATAATTCAGGTGCAAACAGGCTGTGGTATTTGAAACATGGGTGGACTTTTTCTCGGTTTTTAGGCATCTCGGGCATCCGGTTTCTGGGTGCTTACGTGTCGCAAGGCAAGGGACTTTGAGGAATAAGAAGGATACAAAGTTGGCATCAATCCAGGGTGATGGAAACATAAGGGCTTCTGAAATCTCACTGCAGAAAGAGGAAAGACCCTCTTCTGTCATGAAGGTTGTGGATCCTCTGAAGAAGGACCTCATGGGGAGACCCGAGTAGGACCCACTGTTTTCAAGGAAGGCAGTGGAGTCTCATGGTACTGAACTCTTGAATATAAGTCTGATGGTATATCACCCAGAGAATGCCCTTTCCCAGGAGGTTTTTCCTTCGGAGTTTGTTAATGTTAATGGAGGCAGGAAGGGTCGGGTCTTCTTGGAAGAGGTTACTCAAGTAGGAATGGAGGTACAATAGACTGCTGATCCTTGGGTGCTGCAGGTACAGGAGGGGATCTCATTTGATCCTTGTAGCATTCTGGATCCTGAGGTGATGGTTTTGAAGAAAACCAAGGGTGGTAGCGGTATCTTGCCTATTTCTTCATAGGGTACCCCGACTGAGATGGTGGGTCATTGGGTCGTGGGCCAGCCTCAGGGCTAGAAGGCCATCCAAACATGTAACTGCTTTGCAGGCTTGGAGGGATTGGCTCACGACCAATAGAATCTCATTGAAGTTCAATCAACAGGTGGAGGTTTCTTTTTGATGACAGGGAAGAAAATAAAAGGGCACAAGGATTAATCGTACCTTCCAAAACCAATGGAGACCAGGTCAGGTAAAAAAATTAAATCAAAGGAGATGGCATGCATGTCTGCTTCTATTCCTAATAAGCAGGAAAATGTTGAGGTTAGTGCAGATGAACCTGGTGTGGTGAATGTGCCTATTCCTCCTGGTGTGGTAGCTGATTTTGACTAATCCCAGGAGCCTCTCATGCACTTGAATGAAGAAAGGTTAGAGGAGTCTTTCCTGATTAGGATATCAAAGGAGGATGCTCACATAATATTTGAAATTCCGTTGAGTTTTGATTTGAATGAAGACCAATACTTGTGGATTGACAATATCCTCGTGGATTGACTATAAATTAAAGATATTGTTTTGTGGTTGTAACGAGGTGTTTCAAGCATGAAGGTGTAATGGTGTTGCAGCTAGATTAGACAACATGGTTCAGGCCCCATAGGAGGTTTTGGAGCTGGCAGTTCACCTTTGCAGTGCTTTTTGGATTTGGTTGTTGAGAGGGTATGGCGTCGGCCATCGGATTGGGACTATGCTTTGTCACAGTACTTTTGTGAGCTGAAAAGAAATGCAGTGGTGGAAAGCTTAATCACGTTCAATGATGGGGAGGGGTAGCACCATGTTGTCAGTCTATGTATTTCTCCATGACCTTTGGGTGTGATTGTCTTAAGCTCATGATGTTTGTCTGGGTTCCCCCATTCCTCCCTTAAAAGGGGGCATTATCTTTATAATAAAAAATTTGAAGGCCTCCGGGCCATTGGATGGATGGATGTATATTATCCCACTTCCACTATATATCCTCAATATGATGGATCAAACTAGCTAGAACCTAGTACTATACCTTCACTCTCTGATAGGTGAGAAATCAAGAAATGAACTTTAGAACACTCTTATGCATTCTTGGGAACCAAAAATATAACCAGAGGTCCTAATACATCTTCATAATACTGGGATATACAAACAATAGGGAGGTGTGAAACTCCCTCAACACCTCCATATACAGCTCAATAAAAACCAATATAAATCCCTAAAATGGGATGATGTTCTCCCCACCTTAATAGAAACCCTCAGGTTCATCAGTTAAGTAAATCTAGTTATGCAGTATCTTTCAATAAGCATCTCTTTATTGGTCCTACCTCACTTAATGTATAAGAGTGGGGTCCATGCTATCAATTGAATGTTGGAGATATTTCCCTCATCCACAATGACCAACCACATTTAGGATAATTGTCCCATTATACACCACTATTTTGATTCCTTATTCACCAATTGAGCATGAGACTTCTTGATTGGATTAGTAACCACAATTTTTACCTTCCTATAAGTATAGATAATCTCAAAATCATAAACCTATAAGATCTCAAACCACTACCTATGCCTCAGGTTGAGATCTTTCTAGGAGAAAATATACAAATAACTCTTGTAATTTATATTAACTAATAGAATTATTCACTATAGGCATTGCCATAGCATGATGGTTTAGAACTCAACATCGTATATGTTGGTATGAACCATGGAATGGTGAATGTAACGATGTTGCGGTGGTATACATGGAAATTAATGTGATATAATATGTCGATTGGATTAGATTTCTTCTTCCACTCCCACTATCATGATCAGTTAAAATCATTATAACATGATGATTATGATGATTTTAAATGTCTAAAATTATCATTTAAAATTTGAATGACCATTTCATATATTGAACTTAACATTTCAAAGGTGTTGAAACATTGGATCATTTTGGAAAACTCTCAATTAATGTAAGGTAAATGGTTAGAGTTCATGGAGGCATATATGAGAGGATTAATCCATGATCATGTGTTTGAAACTAATAGGAATTAATCCTAAGTTAGAAATATTCAAGTTGAATCTTACTTTAGCTCTATTTATCTCATATCTTTATAAAAGGTTCTATAAAATCATGGTAAGGATGGATATACTTATTGATCATTGGGATATTTTTACAACCATTGAAAACCATATGAGTAAGGAACCTATTGATTACTTCTCAGTGATCTATATCAATAACTTGTTTGAATTTGTATAAACTACTGAAAGTTATACCATTATATATGCTTTATTTTATTCTAAATTTATAAATATATCTTAGTTTTTTTTAGTTTTGTAGTTTCCTTTAACTATGTTTTGGATGATAGTCAGCCCTATAAAACTCTTCAGGGGTATCAGAGAAAATTTGTCAACATTTGGATTGATTTTTGAATGAATAGAAAAATTAGAAAAATTGTTCTCTAGAAACCATGGGAGATAACAGTTCAAAATGAGTGTGACCCTAGAGATTTTACTAAACCAATATAAAATAGTTATTTAAAATAGTTATAGTCTTATCAATGTTATATGACTATGTAATTGTTCAAGAGAAATGGTTATAGAATGGTTTCATGAAATATAGTGTCATTTTAACTTGATTATATCATGGTTTATATGTCACAATGTCATGTTGGCATTCACCATGATGAAAAAACATGGCATAGTATATATTGTAAAGTTGTATTCAGAATTCTAAATTTCTACTTGAAATGAATTTTTTAAGGAAAATAGAATGACCAAAAAAACTTAGTTTAACAAAAAATATTCAAAAACTTCTATGGTTTATGGTGTGAATATTATTTTAAAAAATGGAATTCTATATGTTATGGTGACAATCCGTGGTGGGTAGAATTATATAAAAAATTATATTTTGGTAAATATTCTTAAAAACCTTAATGAGTGTATATAATGAACTGTGGATTTTAGGGTTTTTAATTTTTAAAGGGAATTTGAATTTTGATCATCAGATAGATATTTATTTTAGAATATGGATTTAGATTAGGAATCAGTGCATTGGAAATTCTCAAGAATATTATTTTTTCCATGGTATGAGGATTAGTTCATATTTTAGGGGCTAATGTGGACATAGGAAAATAATTGGGGTGTCCTTGTAGCTGAAATTTTATCTACATGTGGTAATATTAGCATAGGGAGGGGTGATGCGGCATTGTGGACCATTGATAAGGAGCCCACAACATAGTTTTTATGTCTGATCCATGGTGGTACTTTTGGGGAAATCCCCACACCACAACCAAAGGGTTTTGTCATAGGGGGAACCTAGGGTGTTAGGCCCTTGTGTTTCCCCACCCCACTTAGGTCGATTGTATCATAGGTCATTGGGTTTCACTATAGAGGGGCCATTACAGAGGGTGTTTCACCACAACCCCTAGGGTTGGATTAGACCTTTCCACCTATAGGGGGTGTTTAACCATAATTTTAAGGTGTCATTCCATAATGTGACCCCCTGGATATTTTTTATGATTAAATAATGGTAATTTACCAATCATCCCCTATTAGAATTTTTTAGGGGATAATAATGTGGGAAGGTCTATTTTTCCTAGGATTCTCCACCTTCTTCCTTCTTTATATTCCCCTATAGAATGGGGTATTGTGGGGTGAGATTATGTAATGATTTTGGGTATTTTATTCTTTCAACTTCCTTTTCTTTGGTTTTCCATTATATACTTATAATTTGTGTAAATTTTGGTTAGGTTTTATTAAAATTTTAAAATGGATCATAATGTGAATAATCTGAAACGGTGGTCCTTTTCCAAGAATGGCTAGAGGAGGACCTAAAATAATTAACACATGTGGTTTTGTGTAATTTTGGGGCAACAACAATTCATAATGAGTTTTTGATGAATATGACTCTTTAGAATAAATAATATAATTATTTATAATTATTTATAATTATTAATTTATATTGTATGATGTGATAAAAGTGATCAAGAGTTGATGAGATCTTGAATAAGGTATTAAATGGATTGGATAAATATCGATGGAGCTTGGTGAGGTGGAAAATTCATGATTGAGGTAGGTAGTCCCTATAATATAAATTCATATGTATGTTAATATATGGTTGTTTTAATGTATTTATATATAATGTATCATGTAGATTTATAGGGTCTAAGAGTTCCCTATATAAATATATAGCATGAATTTGTGCCTCCTTGGCTTAAGATAAGATATATTTAGCAGTTTGAGTATTTTGGGATTTTCTGATGACTACGCCACCAAGGGGTGAACGTTCCGATGGGGTGACGTGAGACCTCGAGTGGTCTAGGGATTTGAGATTAGTTAAAGGTACCCAATTTTAGTTTCATAAAGTTAGTTGAGTAGGTGTGAGAGTATTTCCCCTAGGAGTGATGGATGAGACAACCATACATCTCATTTGTGATGAGGAACACCCTTTTAGGGTGGTGTAGACTCTAGGAATGTTCCACGATTTGGGGTAACTCGATAAGGGATAGATGTATTATACAGATAAGAGTTTTCTCATGGTTATGGGTTGAGATTTCTCCTAGAGTAGATGTGATATGGAACAATTATGGGTCAAGGTAATGGGTTCATGACTTGGAATTGAGTTTCTAAGGGGTTAGTGCGAGTTATATTGGGATATTACTTAGTTAGTAAGGTATGGGTTAAGGTATAGCTTAGTGCTAGTGAGATGAGATTAGGATGGGTCTGAAGAACCTTATTGGACACTTAGGAAGGAGATATGATAATGTAAAGTGAAATGGAATGTGGTGAATAGTAGATCATGCATTTTTAGGTGAGGGGATGGATCTCAAGTTACTAGAAATCTATTGTGAGTAAGTGATATTGTGATATGGGATGACTTCCATTTTTTTTATTTCATGTATGTGCTTGTTATAACCCATTACCTAAGTTGTAGGAGAAGGAGGTATGGTTGTGACCCACACCCTTGGTGAGAGGGGAGTGAGGTATGGATTGAACCCCATATTGAGTGTTGGGGTATCAATCATGATGTTTAGCCTTTACTTGGGTGAGATGGTATTTGTAGGGACCACCCTTAGTGAGAGGGTATTAGTCCCCTAGTGCATGTGAGACCCACATTGTAAAAGGGGTGCAGTCAGGTTGTGACCCCATCTTGAGTGAGAGGGAGATGGATGTGATGTGCAAGCTCCCTAAGAGAGAGAGAGAGCCTAATCAAGGTGTGATGTGATGTGAGGCATGGATGCCAAACCCTACCATCAAATATAAGGGAGTGTTCAATATATGTATATCCTCACCTTGAGTGAAAAAGTATTGGTAGGACCAGATTTATTGAGAAAGTGTGTCCACGACTTGGATGTTGGATCCTATATTATTCCTTTGATTATTGGTCAAGACATGGTGGACACAATTCCATGCACCTCTAGGTATGATTAGGGATATAGTGATATGCCCTTCCCTAAGCCTTTGGGTAAGGGCAAGGGTATAGGTTTCATAGCATACAGAAATGATGGGATTCCAGCCTAGTGTTGAAGTAGGTATGATTAAGTGTCATGGTGTCCTAGTTATCACATGATGAACCTATGTGCCTAGAGTCATGCTGGACCAGTTAGCACACAAATTACAATATTTTTTTGTGACACGTTTATTTTCCTTATTAATACACACATATTATGGAATATATTAGGTTCACTTAGTGATACCCTATTAAGATGCATTTGTCACACCCTACATGGGCACTTTGGTGCACATGTATACTTTATGTTAAATTTTTGGTTGATAATATGATGTGAAACATATCAAGATAGAATGATTCACATGGTATTGGAGATAGGGATGAGGTGAGACTCGATGATTTAAGTAGAGTCTATTTTATATTTTATTTAATTTACTTATTTTGTATATGTGATTGAACCTATAGAAGATTAATGGTTGTATATATGTATTCTTTCACATGATACATTTGATATAGCATTGTGTTTATTTGATTATGTGTACTCTAATGTTTTTTTTGTTTTTTAGTTAGTTTTTATGATTTTTTACTCTAGTTTTAGGGTATAGTCTCCCAAATGTATGGTTTAAGGACTCTCTGTTAGTATCTGGCATACAGGGAGGTGTTCCTAAGGCTATGTGGCACTGATAATATGAAAACTAACGATTTATATCAGGTCAAGTAATAAAAAAATGTTATCAAAGTGTTTTATAATCATACTATTTATGGAAATGGTAGACAGATAATCTAGGAATGTAAAAGAGCTTGTGATATGCCTTATATTAGTGCATCATGAGCACCTTTCTGATGGGTCATCCTAGTTACCAAGAGTATGATATTGTTATTCTTTGTTATTGATATTACGATATTAATATTTTTTGAATATGATGTGTTTATAAGAGGTTGTTTTATGGTTTTTTCCATCGGCTAGTTATCAAGAGACATATGTATATACATCATATTTGGCATGTAGGATTCACATGACATAAATATACTTGAACATGATTTATTTCACTAATGATAGGGTTCAATTGTTTAAATTTTAAATAATAAAATATACTGATTTTTTACATGTAATTAGTTTGTGGAGTTATACTTAGAAGAAACATAGTATTTTCCTATGATGGTAGGAATTATGGAACTTATGATGAGGAATACTATTATGATAGTTATATTGTCCCTTCATGAAATGGATGTATAGAATCACTTTGTAGGCTAGTATATGCATTTAAAGCCTTGGTGATGGATACCTCATGGGTGTAGTGATGGTTCAATTACATAAATTGTTAACAACAACCTATATGGTGTTTTCTTGTATAGATTCTTAGTGGTAATATACATAACCAAAATGAGTGTTTTTTTGGACACCATTGAGAGAGTTCATAAAATTCATGTGATATTCCTTAGGTTAATGGGATTTTACGTGCTTGGAGAATTATTATTTTTATTAAGGTTGTGTGAGAGGGTAGGATTGATTGCATGATTGTCCCTATGGATTTTTGGTATACTTTTAGGAGGTTTTGTGGGAGTGTGGGTAGACTCTCATGGTTTTATAATAATTCTCGAATGGTGGGAAATCATGTTGTTATCCTTTGTGTGAGTGAGATGCCTCAGGCTAGTTGGATGAGGTTGACTTGTGAGAGTATAATGATTAGTTGGTTAGGCACATGATCTTAGGTTCAATGAGACACAACTCATGGGTTCATGAGTGGGTTTGTCAAATCATGTGTTATGGGAGAGCATGATTATTGGGATCAGGTATGATCAAGGTAGATGGGGGTAAAGAAAGAGACAGAGGGTTCTCAGAGGATTACTCTTCCTTAAGGAGGAGATAGGTGGTTAGTGTGGCTTTTTGGGAAGTCTCAGTGCATGAGGTCTAGTGCATTCTAGTTACACATGATTCCAATTGAGTTACAGATTGGTGAGAGGTCATGTGCAGACCAATGAATGCCAATTTTTGGAGAGATTCTCATAGGAATAGTTTTCTAGGGCCTCATTAACATTAGTAGGTATCCCTTGGTGGTAATAGGTGACGTCAAATATGGATTGGGATACCATGGTATATTTGATTTAAGTGGTCCTTGATGAAAGTGTTAGGAGACATCTGGAATTGAGAGGATGGGTTATCATGGAAAAGAAGAAACAACATGTGTGTAGTGATGAGAACCACTTTGGTCAGTAATCAAGGAGAAATATAAAGGAAGTTGTATGGTGTGATCTCTCCTTAGTATGTTGGAGGGTTTTCCCTCATTATGGGTGGTTTTTTGGGGGATATTGAGGGAGAAGTTATTTATGAGCTAAAATGAGTTGTGATCAGTTCTTCATATTGTAATTTAGTTAAGAGAATATTGGTTATATGTAGTTATTAATTTCAGTAATGGATAAATCATGGTCTATGTAGATTTTATGTTTGGTTTGGTAGGGTGAGGATAACAATACTTATATGGTTGGGAGAATA
This sequence comes from Viscum album, assembly GCA_963277665.1. Lineage (NCBI taxonomy): Eukaryota > Viridiplantae > Streptophyta > Magnoliopsida > Santalales > Viscaceae > Viscum > Viscum album. The sequence goes on along the minus strand of OY728162.1, from coordinate 1,356,675,052 downwards.
GTATCAATCATGGACATATGAACCTCATGTTGGTAAGGTCATAGGTATAATGAGATTAGTCAAGAGAAAATTGAGGTGGCCTTGGGATGTCAATCTGTGAGAACGATACTATTTTATATGGCTCCATAGTAAACACCAAATTCTTGATTCATATCTGGTGTCAGGAAAATTACGTGCATTGCATCGGGATCAAGATAGAGTTGAGGAGATCCAAGAGAAATTTTGATCCTATTTACACTAATTCTTAGGGTGAGAGAATGATGGATAATGTGGTTTTCTGGTGATCCAATTGTTTAATTACACTATGAGTGCGTTTTTAACTTCAGTGTGGGTGATTGGGTGATGTGATGACACACTAGTGGGTGAGATCGATTGCTTTTGGGAGAGTTCATCCAAAGGAAGACCCATTGGTTTTTTGGTGTAGAATCAAATATGGTTAGGTTGAAACAACATCAAAAATGTATTTGGACCATTGGATATGTATTCTAAGTGGTATATTCCTTTAATGGGAAGAAATGTGATTTGGAATTATCCCTTATGAGTTACGTCTTATGGTGGGGAGAACAACAAGTTTAGATATGTATGAGGTTATGAAACCTCAGTGTCTCAAAATAAATGGATATGGTTGAGAATCCTCATAGTGTTGGAATTGGTGATGATTTCATGGCTTGGATTTTGGGTAATAGTGTGATTTTTTGTTTGGTGTTTCATAGAGGAATCATTTTTGGCATTTATAGATGGAACATAGTCAGTTGATGGTGAATTGTTGACCTTGGTAGGTTAGGATTCATCATTGAAGGACTTTTGAGGATTATCAATGATAAGAAGTGTTATGGTGGGGAGGTTATAATGAACCAAAAGTTTTAGGGTCATTATTTTTTACGAAAATTTGATTTTGGATCTCAAAAAAGGGTTAATTTCAAGAACTAGGATATGGATTAAGAATCTTAGCATTGAAACTTCTCAAGAGGATATTTTTATTGGAGTTGGTTCCCTAGAACCAAATTCTTTGTATTTTACGATAAACATGTATTCACAGTTTTTGAATATTAATAAATGAATTATCACATCATGATTGTTCTTCTATGTAACATAGTATGTGATATTGTCCTAAGAGTAGATGTTTCACTAAAGGTCATAGAAGTTTCCCGCTTGGATGAGAACCTGGAAGTGTTATGATGCTATTCTTGAATATATGTTCTATATTAAGACGATATCATTTGAGGGAAACAAATGATAGAGGCTATCAGGGGTGGAGACTCATAGTACTTTGATTCATCTTCTCATGGTGTACTCCCATGGTAATGTCAAGTATGTCTATTATGAGAATAAGACCCACTAGTAGAAAATACACATTTCTAGGTGTCATTGGATGTTCCTATCTATGGATGTGTGTATTGGTCCTTATAATTTAATATTATTATTAATGGGTATTATGAGTCTCTCACTTTGATGTATTGATAAAAACCATGATGGTAGATGTTTGCGGTGAAGTACGATGTGTTGGGTGTGTCACGAGTAATATTACATTAATGAATAATGAGAGAAAGGATTTATATCTTATATTCATTAATGGAAGTTAATATATTAATCCCTTTGATGGAAATTATATAGCCTATATAAATTCATATTCATGGTATTCTATAGGTAAGTTTTATTTCTAGAAATTCAAACAAAGAGATATCGAGTGCATAGGTTGATGGAACTGGAATGCAACGTATTCAATTAGAGATATTGTAATAAATAGATTATATTACATGGTAATCATTCATATGAGGTGAAATGTCATTGCATAATTAACTTCTTTCTCTATGGGAACCTCGGCGTGTTGCTAGAGGCTAACCTTGGACTTTAGGCTACTTCTCCTAATTCCACTAAGAAAGAGGCCTAGAGAGTCACACACTAAGTGTATCTAGAATCTCAATTAAATAATATAATATTATTTATTATTTAACGTGTTGAATATATATCATTATTGTACATGGTTTAATAATTATCCATGTATTCTTGATCATATTTATTCTATCACTAGTTATTTGAGAGAATATATTATGAGTGTAATATTTAATAAATACTTATTTACAATTTAGTGAATATAACATTTATTTATTTATTAGAGAATAATGTAGTGATATTTATTTAACAAAGAAATAGACATTATTCAAGGCCTGATAAATATTTTGGAGGAATGGAGACAGATTTTAATGGTCCTGTGAGAAATGATAATATTGATAAATATTTAATTAAATAATATTTAATTTTAATTTTCAAGTTCAGCACATGTCGATAAATAATAATATTACTATTATTATTTGACATGGGGTTTTTCTAGGATTAAATAAATAATAAGGGAACTTGTACAATTATTTTATTCTTCCCCTAGTAATAAAAATACCCAATTATTGTATTTTTTCATAAGTCAATTGGGTTGTGCACACTGGATTTGGAGAAAAACCTCTCAAGCCTAGAGAGATCTATTCTCCAAGAATTCTTTCAAGAATAGAGAGTAATACTCCTCCACCAAATCAAGAAGAACGCTTTTGAAGCAGTTCTTGAGGTGATCAAAGGAGTAAGACACAAGCACAAGTATTTTTCATGCTAGCACCAGGAGACTCCTTCTGGGATGTTTGAAGATTCTTGGAACATGTGTGGATCACCACTAAAAGAAATCTATGCTTGGTTTCTACAACGCAACGATGGTGCACTACAGATCTATCGCCAGACACATCAATAAATAAATAAATCCTTAGAGGTAATTATTTATCTAATTAAATTAAATATAAACAATATGTTTTGATCCTTCTCTCTCGATTCTAGCGCAATTCATCTTTGTCTATTTCTTTGACTCAATTCTGTGGATCACGTCATTCATCATCGTATAGATCTTGGATTAATCATTGATTATGGAAAAAATTAAAGTTATGCATTGTACATCACACACTTCTGCTATACCCGAAACCTACAAGTGGTATCAGATGGGACACATAATTTTTCATAATTATTTAATAATATTGGTGATTTAAGAATTTATAATTCAGTTTTTTGATTCAATATTAATTGTTATTTTAATATAAATTACGATATCAGTTTCTTCCTCATTATTTTCTCATAGATCTAATCAAGTTGTTTATTTTTTTATTAAAATAAACTCGATGAAATCATCTATAAGAGCCAAGTATTATTCCCAAATAACTTAGTAGTACATTCCATGTAACCGAAGATACACACCATGTAGTTTTTTTCAATGTAGTAGGAATTGATTTAGAAATTACTCAACCCATGTGCATTAAAGATACACGGTGTAGTTAATTCTTAAACCATGTGTTGACTGGGATAGACTGGTGCATGGTCATCCAGACTGAATTTATTGTGGCTCATTGTACATAGCATGTTGTCCCTTTGTGTAAAATTCAAAATGTGTATTCAATACACAACCTACATGGTAGGTGACCGTGTAATATAGAGTCAACATGATGTGTGGACCATTGGACATGTCATGTTCTATAAATTTTTTGAGGCACGTACTATATGCTAAGTACCTAGGTGTGTGTCTCAAATAGATGGTGATATGTATACATGCCATGTAGATCGGATCTACACATCATGTACTTATACCAAGTTATGCAGATTTAAAATTTATTTATTTTACTATAAAAACCTTGAGACATGTAATTGCATGTGGTCGTAAAGATAGGACATTCCATGTGATAGATTTTAATATACATAAATGTTTAAATGTTTAATTAATATCTATGAAATGTTCAAGATATTAATATCATTTATGAGGCATATAACAAGTTTTTACTCTACTTAAATTGAATCATAACACATGACCGGAAAATCATGTAATTCATGTGATCATTTGTGAAGTACACGTCGTGAATGTACTTGTTAAGTCGTGTATGAAATATTTCAAAAGAGTAAAATATTATAGGGGTATAATACATGTTGGGTAGATTTTGATAGGTATTCACTTTGTTTCCTTCAAGGAACATTTATGTACAAGGTAAATTTTAAATGAATTTATTTAATTTGGTAAAAATTATAATGGATGAGAATATCATGGAAATTAAAATAAGAGTTAAGATAAATGGATTTATTAATAAAATATAATAATTAATCACTTTTAGCATGATTTATCTTCAATAACAATGATTAAATAATTGAATGTTAGTTTTATTAAATATGTAATATGTTTCATGCATGTGTATGATCATGAGTTGGACTATACCTTTTTTATGTGATTGGTTTTATTTAATTTATTATTAAATTAAATTATATACTTGCATGCCTTCTCTACTCATTATTATGTAGGGCATGTGTGCCCAAAGTTTCTTTTATATAAACCCCTTTTTCCCTCACCTGCATGTGAGTAAACAAATATGTAATGGATACAGCTCCTATGATAGTGGAGGTGGTTCAAATTAGGAGCCGAGGTGAGAAAAATACAAGGAGATACGAGGGTGGACAGGTGTAAATCTGTAAACACAACCCTCAATTGGTTCAAGGTGTTTCTCCCCTAGGTCAATAGTTAGTTTATCAAACTATAGATAAACTAACCATTTGTATAAGCTCATAATCATACCAATTATTTTATTTGTGTTAGTGTCATGGTTATTTCATTGTGGATGTCTTGTTGTAATCACATAATTAATGAATTAACAAGCATGCAAGATAGAACTAAAATAAATCAGCTTATGCGTAAATATTATCTAAGATATGGTTAATCACTCAATTAATCCCACTGAATATTAACAATCATGTAACATAGATGATAATTGTAAACTAATGCATAAAGGATAAAATCTCTCAATAAAATATTAATTCAGTATAGCCTTTCATTACTTCGGTTAGAATTGAACCATAGTTCAAAGTGCTTGACCAAGAAATGTTGGGGTGCATTCAATTATTAGGGAATTATAACATGAGTTTTTGGGTTGAATTAACTTGGTTCACATCAATGTATTAATTCCAATGAAGGACATGGTGTAACTAATATGTAAAGTTTAAGGAAATCTAAATTAATGATTTCAAGATTGGGGATTCCACTCAGTAGATCAAGGAACTATGAGTTAATGTAGTTGGCATTTAGAATACCTGCCTAAAACTATTTGAGCTGCTTGACCAACCATAGTTGGGGTAATGAGAAGGGGAATATGGATCCTTGACACTATAATGTCCATGAAATATGATATTCCAAAGAAAATTGTGTGGGATATTGGGTTTTTATAAAATATTGCAGGACTAATAAATATATTATTTATTTATTTATCTAAATTTTATCAGATAAAGTAATAAAATTTTTCATCACTATTTTGTAGAAATAGAAATAAAATAACATCAAACATATCATTTTTATCCATACATGAGATGGAAAACCTTCTCACCATCACTATCTTTTAGGAGTGTAAAAGTCGCATATAGGTCATCCTTCACTATTAAAAGAAATTGAATGTGATGGAAGAACCTTTACCAGTTGTGCCTGGAAAGGAGGCAAGTGGTGAAAAACTCTCTCTCTATGAGAAACATCTAAATTATGCTACATATGTTCAATGTTTCATGCTATTATCCATGTCCAATGAGCTTTTAATGAAACATGAGGAAATAGATGCCTATAGCATGATGACTCACCTTCGGGATCTCTATCGAGAGAAGAAAATAGAAGAGATGTATGAGATATCCAATGATTTGTTTACCACTATGCTTAGAGATTTTGCACCAACTATGCCTCATGTATCCAAGTTTATTGGCTACATTGAATTCCTGGACAACTTAACGATTAAATTCACTGATTATTTGCATATAGATCTCATAATTTCATCATTTACCAAAGAATTATCAAGTTTTATTTTGAATTATAATATGAGAAATAATAAAAAGAGTCTACAAGAACTTCTAAATATAATTCTCCATGTGGTTAAGGACATGGGTTGTTACGAACCTATAGTCCTTATGGTGATTAAGAAAAGGAATAATAAGGAAAAGGGGCCCAAGACCTGTAAATAGTCTAAAACTCTCAAGCACCATCCTTCCAAGAAGGGGAAGATCCATAGGCAGGGTAAGGAAAAGAAGGCATTATGTTTTTCTTGTGGAAATCTAGGACACTGGAAGATGAACCGCACCCAAAGGAAAGGGGAATCTAAAGGTGTAATTCTTATCGAGTGCAATCTTTCCATTTATACACATTGGGTTTTATATATAGCTTTTGGTGTTCACATCTATATCCAAATTCAGGAAGTAAGTAGATTTCAAAAAACATCTAGAGGAGAGGTAGATCTATAAGCTTCCAATTGTGTGAGGCTATCTGTTATTTCCATTGTCGATTACCACCTTTCAGTTCTAATGGAAATAATTTTGGTTTTACATGATTGTTATTATGTACCTACTATTACCAAAAACATAATTTATGTATCAAGTTTAGATACATACGGGTTTATTTTGAAGATCAGAAATAAATATCGGTTATTTTATAAGGAAAACATATTTTATGGTTTGGAACATTTAAATAATGGTCTATACGTATTAAATTACCAATTAATAATGAATAAAGTTTAGAGACACATATAACACCCAGCTTTGGCATCACTGTCTTGGTCATGTAAACGATAAGCATTTGACAAAGCTATGTCAAGATGGTAATTTAGAATCTTTCGAGCTAAAACCACTTGATAGATGTCATGCTTATTTACAAGGAAAAATGACCAAACCCCCATTTGGTGGGGAGGTTGAAAGGGCCATAGAGAATCTAGGATTGGTACACACTAATGTGTGTGGACCATATCTAGTAGAATCTAGAGGTGGATATTCTTACTTCATAACTTTTAATGTTGACTTGAGTAGATATGGCTATATCTACATGATGAGGTATAAGTCCGAGTCCTAATAGAAATTCAAGTAATTAAATAATGAATTAGATAATTATCTTGGTAAGAATATAAATAAGATTCGATCAGATCGAGGTGGTGAATATCTTAACCAATAGTTCATCAAATTTCTATTAGAGTTTGGGATTCTATCTCAACTCACTCCACCTTATACACTATAGTGGAATGGTGTTTGTGAAAGTAGGAACCATGCATTATTGGACATTGTATGGTATATGATGAGTCATGAAGATCTTTCATTATCCTTTTGGGAATATGAATTACAAATTGTGACATACACATTAAAGCAAGTAACAAACAAAGTGATAAATGGAATTCCCTTCAAGCAATGGAGTGGAATCAAACCTAGTTTATTACATACAAGTCTATGGGGTTGTGAGGATTTTTTTAAGGCCTTTTCAAGAAACAAACTAGAACCCAAGGGAATAAGGTGTATCGTTATAGGGTAACCTAAGGAAACAAAGGGATGCTACCTATAAAACCCCACATACAAGAAAGTGATGATCACCAGACATGCTATATTTCTTGAGAGGGATCACAACCTCAAGAAAGATAGTGAGAGAATTATTGACTTCGATGAAGTTGATGCACAAGATACACAAGAGTTGGTATAGGAATAGATTCCACAGGTCCTTGTAGAAGAAGTAGTTCCTGAAACACAACTACTGCATAGGATCACAAGAGAGGTAAGAGAACTAGAGAGATGTGGATTTCTAGTCACCGAGGATGGTGACTCATTATTGGTTGATAGGGATAAACTTATCTTCTATAAGGAGGAAGTAGAGAGATCAAAAGCTGCAAGATAGACAGACTTTATGAATTCTGAAATAGATTCCATGTATCATAACCAATTTTGGGTTTTGGCCTATGTTCCATTAGATGTAAAGCATGTTGGATACAAATGGGTATTCAAGAGGAAACTAGACATGGAAGGTAAATTAAGTACCTATAAAGCAAGGATAGTGGCTAAAGGGTTTAAACAACATCAAGGAATTGACTACGATGAAACCTTTTCTTCATTTTCCATGTTTAAATCCATCAGAATCATACTTTCTATAGAAACTTACCAAGACTATGAGATTTGGGAGATGGATATCAAAAATGCGTTCCTTAATAGGAACATTCAGGAAGATTTAAATATGACTCAACTATAAGGGTTTGTGACTCCAAGTGATGTCAAAGGTATTTTCATGTTTCATAGATCCATTCATAGATTGAAGAAAGTATATATGTCATGAAATATTTGATTTGATGAACCCATAAAAGAATTTAGTTTCACTAAAAACAAATGTGAGCTATGTGTTTACAAAATGTTTAATGGGAATGAGTTCATTATCCTAGTAGTATATGTTAATGACATATTAATTATTAGAAATGAAATACCAGTTTTGCAATCTATTAAGTACTAGTTGAACAAGTGTTTATCCATCAAGGAATTAGGAGAAGCATCCTATATTATAGGGATAAATATCATTCATGATATATCCAAGTGGTTGCTTGGACTAAGTCAAGGTGCATATATTGACAAAATACTAAATATATTTAGTATGGAACAATCCAAGATGGGATTGCTTCCAGTTTCATATGGTTTACATATTTCTAAGAAACGTTTTCCTCAGACATAATAAGAGAAATATAGAATGAGTAAGATCTCATATGCTTAGGTGACAGGATCAATCATGTATGCCATGTTATGTACTAGACTTGATGTTTCCTATTCACTGAGCCTGGTAGGAAGATATCAGTCATATTTAGGATAATAACATTGGAGTGCTATTAAGGCTACCCTTAATTATCTGAGAATAACTAAGGATATGTTCCTAGTGTATGGATGAGACGAGGATCTGATCATTAAGGGTTATACTAATGTTGGATTTCATACATATCAAAATGATCTGAAATCTTAGTCTGTATATGTTTTATGTTTCAATGGAGGATCTCTGAGCTGGAAGAGTTCAAAATAGTAAGTAGCTGCTAATTCTATAGTGGAGTCCAAGTATATAGTGTCTTTTGATACAGCCAATGAATCCATTTAGATTTGGAACGTTTTCCAGCATCTTGATGTGGTACCTCATAGTAAAAACCCTATCACATTGTATTGTGAAAATACTATAGCGGTGGTTCTTGCAAAAGATACAAGGTCACCCCAACAAGAAAAAGTATATACTCTAGAAGTATCACCTCTTAAGGGATTTCTATTAGAGGGGTGAAGTTACAGGGAGAAACGTACCCATGGAAGAGACTGTGGTGGACCCCTTGACTAAAGTCATATCTCATTAGAAGAATAAGTATCATGTGATAGATAGCAGATTGAAGGTTATTAACAGTTTTCTCTAGTGAAAGTGGGAGTATGTTGGAGTTAGTTCCATAGAACCAAATTATTTTTACTTTATGATAAACATGTATTAATGTTTTTTTAAAATATTAATAAACTCTTTATCACATCATGATTGTTCTTCTATGTAACAAAGTATTTCATAATGTCCTCAGAATAGTTATCTCACTAAAAGGCCATAGCAGTTCCCTACTATGATGAGAACCAGAAAGTGTTATGACACTATTCTTGAATATATGTTCTATAGACAGATGATATCAATTGAGGGACACAAATGATATCGGCGATCAGGGGTGGAGACTCATATGACTTTGAGACACCTTCTCATGTTGTACACCCTTGGTAATGCCCAGTATCAATATTATGAGAACGAGACCCACCAGTAGAAAATCCACATTTCTATATGTCATTAGATGTTCCTATCTACGTACAAGTGTATTGGTCAATATACATTAATATTATAATTAATGATTACTATGAGTCACACACTTAGATGTATTATTGAAAACTGTGACGATAGATGTTCGTTGCGAATTATGATTTGTTAGGTTCGTCATAAGTAATATTTCATTAATGAATAACGCAAGAAAGGATTTATCCCTTATGTTCACTAAAAGATGTTAATATCTCTAGACCTTTGATGGAAATGATATAACCTATATAAATCCATGGTCATGGTGTTCTATAAGCAAGTTCTATTTTTAGAAAGTCAAAGAAAGAGATATTGGGAACATAGGTTGATGACACTGGCATGCAACCTGTTTGATTAGAGATATTATGATAAAGAGATTATATTACATGGTAAGAGTTCATACGATGTGACATGTTGTTGCGACATTAACTTATTTCTATATGGGAGCCTTGGCATGTTTCTAGATGCTAACCTTAGACTTTAGGCTGATTTTCCTAATGCCACTAAGTGTATCTAGAATCCTACTTAAATAATATATTATTATTTATTATTTAACAGGTTGAATAAATATCATTACCATACATGTTTTAATAATTATTAATTTATTCTTGATCATATTTATTCGGTCACTAATTATTCGAGAGAATATATTGTGAGTGGAATATTTAATAAATATTTATTTACTATTTAGTGAATATAATATATATTTATTTATTGGTGAATAAAGAAGTGATATTTATTTAAAAAATAAATAGACATTATTCAAGGCTTGATAAATATTTTGGAGGAATTATAGACTAAGTTTAATGGTCTCATGAGAAATGAAAATATTGAATATTATTTAATTAAATAATATTTAATTTTAATTCACATGTTCATCACATGTCAAGAAAGAATATTATTACTATAATTATTTGATATGAGGTTTTTCTAGGATAAAATAAATAATAAGGGAACTTGTGAAAATATTATATTCTAACCCTAGCAATACAAATACCCAATTATGTTATTTTCTCATAAGCCAATTCAGTTGTGCGCAACGGATTTGGAGAAAAACCTCTCAAGACTAGGGAGCTCTATTCTATAAGAATTCTCTCAAGAACGGAGAGTGATACTCCTTGTAAAGACCCGTAAAATTCAAGGAATTTTTTTTTCTTAATTTTCTTTGGGATTTTACAAGAACGCAGTTTCTGACGGCACTTGATTCCGAGGCCCGGTGTGCTCGGAATTACTATCCGAAGTTAGCTCGGGTATGTTCAGTGAACGAACGAGCGGGAATTTATAACTTTTGAACTGTTGATCGAAATCGAATTCTGAGGGCACCGATGGAACCGCAGTGCCGGTAATTTCTTAGAAACACCTTTTTCGAAGTTGTGTTTTCATGAGAGAGGTTGATAAAAATTGTGGAAGTTAAAATAAAAATTTAACTACAATTTTTATTTTCTTTAAGTGGATTATGCTTTGGGTGGAAGTTGGGGAAAACCACCCAACTTCCATTTGTAGGTTATGAAGGTGGTGGGGCCCACACGAACTCCACCCCTTTAATTTCTTAAAACCCCCTCAACTCACCATTATGGATGAAAACTTGTCATGAATTAATTAAGTGGAATTAATTCAAACTCTTGAAATTCAAAAGTTTATGTTATGTTAATAAAATAAGAGTTGAACTTATTTTATTTGGGGTTGGAACCATCTTGTGGTGGAGTCTTTGGGAGAAAAGGGCTAAGGACTTGAGGAAATTCTTCGTCTTCGACGAAGAACGCGAAGAACACATCGGTCTCCAACGAAGAACGCCGAGTTCTCGGAAACCGATTACGCGACGTCGTGTACCGCGACGCCGTCGACGTCTTCTTTCGCAACGTCTCTTCCCACGACGAATCCTCGTTTGACGAACCTCCGTTCAAGCTTACACGAGGTAGGGGTTTATGCGATTTCTTTTCGTGATTTACTACCGTTCATTATCCACGTATAATTGGACCGCATGCTACCAATTAACGGGAGGAGGTCGGACGGCACAAACACGGTCGACCCCCCCTCCATTTCTTTATCTTGTTGTAGTGGTACGGCGAGAAGTGACGTGGTGCCGTCGCAATGCGTGGGAACGAACGGCAAGAATGCGCGATGCTGAAGCGCCATGTTTTTAAAAATATCAACCAAGTCGCGGCGCCGTCGCGCCGCTCTGGAGAGCTGCAAAAGCACCGCGGCCGGAGAGGGGCCGCGGCGGAGGGGTGCGGCGCCGTCGCGCTGCACCGGACGAATGAAGGCCGCGGCCGGTACCGGGCAGTGGCGGAGCATGGGAAACAGCGGCTGGAAATGGGCCGCCGGTGTCAGAGCAGGACAGGCGGCCGGAAACAGGCCGTCGGCGTCGGAGCAGGACCGGGGGCCGGAAACGGGCCGCCGGCGTCGGAGCAGGGAGGGGATCGAGCATCGCCGGTCCCGTGGCAGTAGAAACCGGCCGGCCGGGGCGGGCCGACCGTACAGGAGAGAAGAAGGGGGTTCAAACCCTCGGTCGACCAGCTAGCGGCCCCCATTAAGGGGGGTCCCCCCCCCCCCCGCAAACCGAACGGCTCGGCCGTTCGGCCGAGCCAGTTGGCGCTGCATGCCAGTGCGTCGGGCCGCCGAGCCGGGCCGGGCTGCGCCCAGGCTGGGTCGGTCCGGGCCCGAAACCCCCATTTTCGGACCCTTTTTGGTCTTTTTCTCATATCTCGGGCTACGAACCTCCGATAGATGCGTCGTCAGCAGCGATGTGATCCTTGGATCGATTCGGTCGTTTTGGTATATCACACTCAAGGTTTCGGAATACTTTGGGTTCGGCCGAGTTGGTTTGTACACGAAACTAACCAGGCCCTCGGAGCGAAAACGCTCATAACTTAAGCTCCGGATGTCCGATTGACGTGCCGTCGACTTTGGTGGATACCTCTATGTGAGACGGATCTTTTGGCTTACTCTGCCCGAGGTTTGGGCGCAGGTGGAGTACGGTCGGGTTAGTTTTTCCTTAAAAACCAACCGGGCCCCTGGGACGAAAAAGCCAATAACTCTCAGACCGGGCGTCCGATTGACGCGCCGTCTGCGACGTTGAGTTCCTGTTGACGATACGGAACTTTTGGATACATCAAATCTGGACTATGTGTCAGTTGATGTATCAGCCTCTCAGCTCGTGGAGCGGACCCTCCCGAACGAGCTTTCTGTTTGCGGGAACCCTAGTATTGGCTGCGTTTGCGACTGTGACGACGACGAGTGTACATAGATCCTCATTGGATTCGACGGCGACGACTACAGCACTCAGCGATCCTATGTGGATCAATGCTACTGATCCTGTGTGGTTCCGATCCTATGTGGGTCAGCGCTCAACGGTTCTGTGTGAGCCAGTGCCTACAGATCCTGTGTGGGTCCGATCCTGTGTGGGTCTTTGCAGGGGTTAGTTACTTATCGATCCTTTGTGGGCCAGATCCTATGTGGGTCATTGCGGGGGTTAGTACCTATCGATCCTTTGTGGGTCTGATGGCTTAGATGAATCAGTGGATATATCTACTCATCTCTATCGGCATACGAAGAAGTATACCTGTGTGAGCTGAATCCTGTTTTGCTTTCCTATGTGGATTGTGTTGTGCTATCCTGTTTGGATTTACGTTTTGCTTTCCTGTGTGGACTGGGTTGTACTTGGGCTCAGATGTTGGAGCCAAACGAGAATTGATGACTTAGGTATATGTATGGGCATATACCTAAGCAGTGTCAGATGTTACTTCGTGATTGCATCTTTCCTTTGTGGATTATCCTTTGTGGATTTAGGGAGACCTTCATGGGTCTCGAGTTCCCTACTGAGTAGCTTATACTCACCCCTTCATGGGCTATGCCTGCACTACGTTGTGTTGGTTGCAGACGACAGACAGCGCTGATCGTGGTTGAGGCTTGTGGAGCAGGACGGTACCTGGAGGTGGACCACTGGACGGGACGTACTCGGAGCGGTCGGCTGGACCTGAGGAGCAGAGGAGGCTATCTGTACTCACCCTTCAGGTGGTATTTCCAGTGGACAGCTCGGCGTTGCAGCTTTACTTTTTAGTTGTTGTTTTGCCTTCCAGTTGTACTTTACTTTCAGTTTGGGTTTGTATACTGGCCCACATACTTTTCCGCACTTACTGTTGTACCCAGTTTTTACTTAGTGTTTACTTCTACTTCTTGCTTGCTCTGTGGTGTTTGTTTACTTTACAAAGGCAATGCCTTCCCTTTTTACCGGGAATTACGCCTTGGTGCTAGTCGCCAGCCCCTGGCCTATGGAAGGCGGGCTTGGGGTAGTCACGGCACGGACCCCGAGGACGGGTCGTGACACTCCTCCACTAGATCGAGGATAATTCCTTGGAAGTGGTTCTTGAAATAATAAAAGGAGGATGACATAAGCACAAGGATATTCCATGCTAGCACCCGGAGACTCCTTCAGTAATGTCTGGATATTCATGGAACACATGTGGATAACCGCTAGAGTAAATCTATGCTTGGTTTCTATAATGAAATAATGGTGCACTTTAGATCTTTCTCCGTACAAAACAAAAAATAAATAATTACTTAAGGGTAATTATTTAGCTAATTAAATTAAGTATAAAAAATATGTGTTGATCCCTCCCTCTTGGTTCTGATGCAATTATTCTTTGTATTTTTATTTGACTCAATTCCATGGATAAAGACATTCATCATAGTATAGATCTTGTATTGATCATAGAATATAATAAAAATTAAATTTGGGAATCGCCCATCACACACTTCTTCTACACTCATAACCTATAGTTCTGTTATATAGGATGAGTCTCAATTGATTATTTTAATTCACAATTAAACATTGGAGAAGGATTGGGGTGTCCCTAAATCTAAAATTTTTGTTTCATTACAACACCACAACACATCAAGTCATGTTTTGGCATGGTGTCTCATGGACAAAATGGCCATGGTGTGGTAGTAAATGGTTGTTCCATAGTGGTGATATAATGGAAATCCAATTTTCATGGCCTAGAGGCTTCCTTGTGGATGGTCCTTGTGAGATAGGCAAATAGGATACCCCCCACACACACTTTGAGCTACGTTCTAGCATATGGAACTACGTTGCATCGCATAGGGGAAGTTTTGGTGAGCGTTACACTATAACCCCTCTGGTTTCATCTTAGCCTTCCCCCTAGAGGGGGTTCTGGGCTATAGTCTCATGGGAAGGACACCATAATGGGCCAAATGGGTTGTTTTTTTATGATCATATACTAGTAATTTTCCATTCACCCCCTTTGAATTTATAGGGGAGAGAAAAATGGAGATGGACATTTTATCAAGTCATCTCCCTCTTCTTCATCTATTTGATCCCTCATGGTATGGGTGGTTTTTTGTTCGATTTTTTAATAATTAAGGAAATTTTCCTCTTTATCCTTCTTATGTTTTGGGTTTTTGTTATATCCTTCTATTTTATGATGATTTCATTTAGTGTTTATTGATTATTTCCACTAGAGCATGGTGGTAATCATCGAGAAAGATGTGGATTTTTTCTAGAAGGGATAGAGAAGTATACATAATGATGAAAACATGAGTTTCTATGATATTTTGGTATAATAGTGATATCCATTGATTTTTCCATGAATATAACTCTTTAAATTAAATAATATAATCAATTATAATTATTTATTTATGTCGTTCGATGTTAAATAGAAGTTCAAAAGTTGATTAAGGTTCGGATAAGGCATGGATGGCCATGGATGAGGTTTAGTAGAGCATGGAGAGGTTTTAAATATATGATTAATCTAGGGGGACCCTATAATATAAATTCATCTACCTATTTATATATAGTTACTTTATTTCTTTCATGTTTTATGAGACTATGTAGATAGTTGGTGATCAAGAGTTCCCTAGAGAAAGATATTGGCTGGCGTTGTACCTCGTGGGCATGGTATAAGTGTTCTTTAGCACTTGGAGTATTTTAGGATTTCTTGAAGACTATGTCCCTAAGGGGAGAAGGTACCTGATGGGGGAAATGATACCTCAGGTGGTCCTAGGATGCGAGAAAATATGTGTCTATAATAAGTTATTTTCATAAGTCTAATTAGGAAGGCATGAGAATATTTTTCTTAAGAGTGATAGATGAGATGGTAATAAATCTCAAGTTTAATGTGTAACACCCTTTTTAGGGTGGATTTGACTCTTAGAGAGTTCCATGAGTGGTGTAAGTCCTTTTAGGCTGAACATATGTGACATAGAGGAGTTTCTTAGGGTTAATCGGTTGATATGTATTACTAAGGATATTTGAGATAGGATTGAGTAAGGGTTGAGAGAATTTGTTAATTACTTGGAATCGAGATGTCATGGGGTTATTGTGAGTTATCTTGTAAAAATACTTGGTTAGTAGGACTAGGGTTTCAGTGTGTCTTTGTTCTAGGGTGAAGAGATAGAGAGGGGACTAATGGACCCTAGTGGGTTCCCTAGCAGAAAATATGAGAATTTTGAGTGAACTAGGATATTGTAAATGGGTGATGAGACATGTTAAAGGTGAGGGGATATGTATCAAGTGACTAAAACCATATGGAAATATGATAATTTTATGATGTGGGTTGTATTAAATGTTTTTTGTTACATGTGTGCACTAGTTTTAACCCTCACTCTGTGTGAGAGGGTGGGAGTTATATGTGTGACCCTTTCCCTAAGTGAGAGGGGTGGGAGGTATGTATAGGACCCTACCCTGAGTTATAGGGTAGTGGTAATAATTTTTAAACTTTCCCTAAGTGAGAAGGTATTAATAGTGACTACCCTGAGTGATAGTGTATTGGTCCACTAGTGCATATGAGACCCACCTTGGAAGAGGGGTGTGGTCTAGTTGTGAGCGTGTCCTAAGTAAGAGGGTAATGGATGTGATGTGCGACCTCCCTAAGTGAGAGGGAACATCTGAGGTCTGGTTTTATGTATAACATGGTGGGTATTACTTTCCTTAAGAGACAAGACAATGGTAAGGATATGGATAGCCCCACCTTGAGTGGGAAGGTGTTGACAAGACCAGCTTGAGTGAGAAGGTGAGTCCAAACTAGGGACATAGGACCCTACCCTATTCCTTCGGGTTGTGGCCAAGACTTGGTGGACACCCTAACCTACACCTTTGGGTTTATATTGGGATTTAGTGTGATGCCCAACCCTGATTCTTTGGTAATAAGTGGGGTTATGGGTTTGTTAGAACAATTTGATGATAAGATTACAACATAGTGTTGAAGAAAGTATAATCAAGTGTTGTGGTGGCCGGGTTGGCATATAATGACCTGATGAACATTGAGTTATGGTGTCTTCATTAGCACATAGTGTCCAATGCACTTTTTTACCATTTTTATTTTAGTCATGAATACATACATACGATCATTTATATTATGGAAACTTGGTGAGATCCCACTGAGATGCATTTCTCAAACCCTACATAGACACTTTAGTATGTGTGTAGAACTTATGTTTGCTTTCAACTTGAGCATAGTATATTAATATGATCGGGATGGGAGGGTTAATGTTTTAATGAATATGGGTATGAAGTGAGGAAAAATTTAAGACACCAAAAATCCATATAATATAAATATGGAAAAACATAAAAAGTAAAGATAAATACCTAAGAAAAATATTCCAATGTATGATTGGTCTATAATAAATGAAAATGAATCCTCTGTATAATAAGGGATCCATACATGAGCTACGATGGAAGTTATTTATTTCAAACACTATTGATCACTAGATTAATCAACCCCACATCCCCCAAGATCTATCGTGAACTATACATCATCTATGTAAACACATCATAGATGAACTGGTGTTCCCGTATAGAGGTAAATATAAAAATACTCAATAAGACATCCCAAATAAAAGTAAAGACTACAAAACGACTCAAATCACAACATTAATAACCCAAATATGTGATAAGGATCATAAAACATGAAATATATTGAAGTTACAATTTTACACCATAATTCCAACATGATCATCTCTAACATATAATAGAGATACCTTGCAATCCATAAGCTATATAATAATTTTATCATCCTACTTCATGAGTTCTACATTACTAATTTTATATTATATTAGGGTACCCATACCTCATTATAGTAAAAATGAAAGTCAATGTATTACTATCCCTGTAGAGAGAGGATACTCACCTCACCAAGGATAAATAAGTCAGTTGTGGTAATACTAACTTTATGGATGGATTACCCATTCTATATTTCATGGTAGAGTTCATTACCCCATCAATTGAATAGGGAACCTATGTGATGTTGTGAATGTAATGATCAAGGATGTACTTAAACCCTAATTCTAAAGTGTAGGACTCATACCCCAACCCTTCTAAACATTATAGTTCATGACGGATACCCATACCCTCTCATTAGTGTTCCAACATGAGAGTACCTGACCCCATGTCTACATTGAATACCTCACACGAACCTTGTCTTCTTTAATGGAACCAATGAAATAATTTAACTATAAAAATACCTCACAAATGGAATCTTATGGAAATTAGGAACCTTATCTTGAATCTATGTAGAAAAATGGGTGAAATAGAATATTTATTTTTCAAGTATTGACACTGAAGTGAGAATTTTTAAAAAACACCCATAGGTAGGTGTTTGGGGCCACATGGAGGCCCCTAGGAATACCATGTGGTGTGGAAAAGAGTGGGAACCCTAATAATACATGGAAACCCAATCATATTTCATGGTATAGGAATATAGATCCCATGCATTTCTCATACTACCCGGTTCAGGTCAAACCTAAACCACTACTTAATTTCACCCGTCTAGATGGTTAGGCTGCCTCGGGAGGTCATTCCACAATACTAATCGATGCCACCAAGGACCAATACTTCCTATACCCTCTCATTTAGGTTAGGTAAAGGGACTCGACTCACCTAGATTCACCTTCCTGATCCCCAGGTCATGTCCCCTTATCCCTCACATGGTTAGCCCAGCTGGCTGACTCACTCTACGTAGCACAACATAGTGTGTTGGGTTGTCCTTCTCAGGCCACCGGTGGACGTAGAGCACCAGTGCACCCCCATATACTCATCACATTCTTTGAAAATATTTATCTATCCTTATAAAATCAAATGTATAGGGATACACCCTTAACCCCCCCCCCCCCACAACTGTTTATGACACCCAAGATTCTACCAAAATAATACTCTCTATCATACACGAAATGCTATAATTCACCTAATCCACTACACTTACATCAAAAACATCGCCCCATGTTCTCAATAGTCTAGTAAAAATGCTAGAATTGGTTTCACCAAGCCTCGATCGACAATACATAAATATATGGGTGATATATAGAGATAAGTGGGAGAGAGGGGATCGTCTAGGAGTCATAGGGGATCAGCCACCTGACTACAAACTATCACAACCTTGAGGGTCATTTCATCATGAACCTACAATATATCACAAGGGGTCATGGGTGGTGGTGGTGGTGGCAGAAAGTGGTCCATTCATCCAAGCACATCTTTGATTCCTCTTATTCTCCGATGAACGGTGTGGAAATCCATTATTTCATAATAATATTATTTCTTCTTTACCATTTGGTGTCATTCAAGCATGTTCATTCTCAAATTTAATGGTGATATAGATATTTATAGTGTTTCAAATTTATCTTATTTTGAATAGTAGGGGTTATTTACTGAAGATGTTGTTTTTTCATGGTAACATTGGCTTTATTTTACTTTGTTGTGTTTCAGTAATGAATTTTTAAAGTGTTATGTCTATTCATCTTGGATCATTTATTTTTGTTCTAGATTAGTTTTCATGGTTGAAATTCTAAAGTTTAGGTGTAACTAGGTCTATAATTTCTCAGGTGGATTTTCATTGATGGCCCCAATGATTTTTTGAAACCAACTTACATAGAGTTTTTTCTGATTGAGGTTTGACTACACATGAGGATTGAGGATTTAACAGGTCACTACCTTGGGATTATGCCAATCATTGAAATCCGGATTGCTTATCCAGGGCTCTGAGTTCTGTTCTATGTTGGTCTAGGATTGGGTCAAATTTTAAGTTTTCCCAAACTAGTTTTTTCCATTTTGATACTTTCATGGGGATCTGTGCATTCCATGGGATAAAATTTGGTTTTATAGAGTATATTTCTTATTTAGGTTTTGTACTTGGATCCCACTTAACCTTAAAGTGGATATTTAAAAATTCAAAACATTGGATTATATAAGAGAATAATATTGAAAATTAAAGGGATTATAAATTGTAAACCCAAACACTAAAATATAAAAATCTCAACATGAATAAAAATACCTAACAAAAATCCAGAACCAAATTTCTACCCAAAGGGGGCCAAATTCACTCCAAGATACACTAATTAGATCTCCTCAAAGAATATGCAAATGGATAATCCATTTTTTATAGAGACTAGTTGTAACTACTTGAGATTTTACTGCATGTTATCCTTAAATGAATAAAATATTGAATAGTGTGTTTTACACACAACACCAAACTAAAACGAAATTCCAATATATTATATTTAGATAAAAATATAACTGTTAAAACCTAGACATCAAATTATTAGGTATTAATAAGGCTAATGAAATTATGATATATATAAAGGTCATTTTATACAAATTTACTTTGTTTTTTATGCATAAAAAATATTTTAATAAAAAAATTATTTTTATGTGTTAGAGATTTTGTTAAAGAAAACTAACTATATTATTTTTAAATTATGTTATTAATAAAATATAATATTAATTAATTAATTATAGTTTTATTAACATATTATAAAAATAATAAAAATTATTACTGGTATTTTAAAAAGTTATTTTCATATAAAAACCTTTTTTATTATATTTTAAGATCTTATTTAAATATTATATTCCAAAATTTTAGAAATTAAATTTAAAGAAAAATTAATTTAATTTATAGATTCATCTTGAAAATTTTATCTTAGGATAAATTATTGATATTTTTATAAAATATTTTATTTTTAGGAAAAATAGTGAAAATCCCATTTTACGAATATCATGGCTGTTATGATATTGTTAGTATATAATTATGAATTATAAATTTATGAAACCCTCTTATAGAAAAAATACTTATTTTATAAGATTCATTTTAAATATAAAAATATTTATTTTAGTCTACAAACCAATGTTTGATATTTTATAACTTAATTTACACTATTCTATAAAAATGTTTTTAATACACTATACATTTATTATTTTAATATTATTTTTATCACTTTTATAAAGTTAATATAATGAAAATAAATATAAATTTGAAATTATAAGTTATAAATTATGTAATAAAGACCATTTTATTTTAGTCATAAAAAATTAATTAGGTAAAAACTATTTATTGTGGTAAAAGATAGAAGGGTAAAACGGTTAACCAAAGGGGTAAAAGGCCGAACATGTTAAATACATGTTTCTAATTTAGTGGTTGTGGCATGGAAAAAAATTATCTCCACTCTATTATTGTCCATTTTGAATTATTCGTTACATGTGAAACATGTTCTCTCTTTATATTAAGTCGAAACATTTAAAAAAACATCATTCCCACCACTTATAAAAGGGGTATCTCACCACCCCCTCTAGACCACTCCAAAATTAGGGTTTTCCCTTGAAACAATACCTTATTTTATTCTCCAATAATATTCTTTCACATCATTAAGCTTATTACCATAATATCTTTTCATGTGTCCTCTATTTTGAAGGTGTCCTCTAAGAGAAATCTCAAGTTCTCAATCTGAGTACTAATCTTTCCCTAACTTCATTTACATTCTATCATACTTAAATTTAATTTATCATTCCTTTTTAATGAAAAAGTTAATATTTTTATACTTAATTTTATTATGAAAAATTAATGATCATTAAACACCTTGTATGTAAGACATCAAAAATTCTTAACATGCAACACTGAGCTTTAAGCAAATTGCGATACACTATAAAAATATTATTATTTAAATTTGACAATTGTAACCTAGTAATTGAATTGGAGGGTATAAATAGGAATAAACTCATTATAAAATATATGTATAAAATTTATTATTAAATATAAATATATTTATTAATTCTTAGGAAATAAGCAAACAATTTTTTTGAAGTTATTTTAGGCTTCAAGGATACATTTCCTTGAAAAAAATGAATTTTATTACATTTTGTGAGAAAATATTATAATTAATTTATATCAATTTTATAAATTGTATTTTTTAAAAAAGGATATAATTTTTTAAACAAAACATATCAAAATTATCTTAGGGTGAAATTTTTTCATTCTTCTAAAAAGATTAATTTTTCAGTGAATAATGAAAAAATATTGATTTTGTAGAAAACAAGCTTTTCCATTCACTTGTTTAAAAATACCACTTTATTTTAAATTTATTTTAAAATTTAATTAGTTCATTTTTATTAAAAATAACCCATTTAATTTCATTATAATCAATATTATTCTAAACTTTTCTATAAAAACATTTTAATACTTAAAACTGCATTTTTGTATGAAACCGTTTTTCGTCACGTTTTGTGAGTTTATTTAATAATTAATTTCATACACTTATTGATATTAAAATTTATAAAATTGATTCCATATTTTTAATTATATTTTCCAAATACGTTAAATAGTTCAATATTATTTTTGTTCATAATGAATAATGACCTTGTTAAAAATGTTGTCACCGTGGTAAGGGTAAAAATGGTAGAATATGGTTAAAAGTATGAGATAAGGATTCAAAATCATCTATAAAATTACCTATATTTCATTTTTTGTGTTTAATTCTACAAAACCCTAAAAATATTTTAAAATATTTAATTTTGGTTCTATAAGTCTTTGATAAAGACCTCTATAATATTTTAAGTATAGTAAAATTCCAAAATTTCACTCTCTTGTACATAATTTATCTTATATGTTCTCATAGAGATAAGAAGATGTTATGAACGAATATAAAATTTTATTTTTAATATAATTAATTTTTTTATTTATTTTATTTATTTTTATTTCTTATTTTTCATATAATTATAGTAAATTCTTACGCAACGCAGACACAGTGCTTGTGAAACCAGTAGAAAAATCAAAGTAAATTATTTTATAAACATCAAAAGTAATTTTTTTTGAATAAATCATAATTTAATATTAATTTTTAGGTTGATAATAACATATAATATACTTTTAAATATTTTAAATTTTAATACCATTGGTTTCTTAATGTCTTTAATGTCAAAATATGTGAATAGTTTTTAAAATGACTATAATAGTATTTTATGCTAAATAATATATTACTAAATGATTTAAAAATTATAAAAATATTTACATAATATAATGGGGATGATATATTGTATAAAATTTCATCCCTTAAACATTTTTTATCTAAATTTTACCATAGAAGTAAATTTATAACCCTTTTGAATGGAAAATTTTGTTACCGTGGTTAAGGTTAAAATTGGTTAATGAGTGAGTTGAACTAAAAAATAAGGCTTAAAATTCCACATAAACCTATAAAAATTTTATTTTTTGAAGTTATTTAAATCTTTCCCTATTTAATATTTTAAATTTTGTCCACTTGGTTCCACTTTCACATAAAATATAATTTATTATATTTAAATATTTTAAGTAATTTCATTTGTGTCCTTTCCTTCACTATAAAAGGATACCACCTCTCCTATATTCTTCACACAAACTTGAGCCACTTTTATAGAACAAAACCTAAAAAATATATTTTCTTAAAATCCTTATACAAGTTTATGAGGTTATTTTCTCCTTAAAACACCATCCCTTGGATCCTTAATAAGGAATCTAAAGGAGGTCCCTCAATAAGGAGGTAATCGTTCTAATCAATCTCTTTCATTTTAAATATTTTATTACCTTTTTCAATTCTATTATAACCATTAAATTATAAAAAAATAAGTATCTAAAATATAATAATATATTATTATGTTTAGTTAATAACCTTTATTCATCACTTTTTCAACAAATTGGAAATGAAAGTGGTGCTTGTGCGTACTTGTGGACTACCACCTCCGCATAGTGATATGATTCATTTCCCTTAACCATATTTAATGTTTTTTATTATCATGGTTTTAATGTTTATATATGATAATTATGAATTAATTTTACTTCTAGAATTATGATATATTACCTACCTTCTTACCTTCATGTCATTGTGAAACAACAACGTTGCAAAGGCATATGTGTGGAGTACCACCTCTACAAAGCGATTTGATTCATTTTTCATTTATGATTTACATGAATGGTAATAAGTATATATTTTATGAATATATATAATATTTATGTTATAATAATTATTCAATAAATTTTAATTATTATTTATCTTTATTTCATTCAATCCATCTAAAAATGAAAACATTATTCATGTGTATGTACAGACAATTGTCTTCACGAAGTGATGTAATTCATTTTTCACCATGCTGATTTATGAATTTTTATCAAAGTGTATATAATGAATAAATATGATACATATTATATTATTAAGATTATTTATATGATGAAACTATGACCAAAGTGCATGCACTGGAATCATTGAACTAAAACATGCATGGAAAACATACCAATTTTCAGTTGAATGTCAATTTTAAGGAAGAATTGTTAATGATGGTAGAACTAGAAAATATAAATGGAATGAAACGTAGTATTTCATGTATTAATATAGTTCTATAAAATATTTATAATAAATATATTTTTATTATACTGTAGGATTGAATGCGTACGCAGCATGATCGTACATGAGGCAAGGGTTACTCGTCTCACTTTTGTTTCTATGATATATATGTCATATTCACCACTTTTTTCTTTCATGTGGTTTATATAATACCCCTTTAATATGTTATATAAATAAAATTTTATATTCATGGTATTTAAATTTCTATCTAAATTTATTTATTTCATGGGATTTATGATTCAAAAGTTACTAGTGTAGTAAGGGATTTATGTTACAATCTTATTTCTTTTCGGGGTTGTCTATGCTAGATTGTTGTTGAAGAAAATTACATGGATTTTATCCTTTAAAAAAAATATATTTTCTTATCCTTTATTTATTAATGAAAAATTTAATTAATAGTACCATTTATCTCTCTTTGGTATATAAAATAAATGAAAACATATTTCTAATAAAAACATACTTTATTTCCTCTTTAGTAAAGAATCTTTTAATTTTATATCCATGTTCTCTAAAATGTTTTTAATAATGTTTTTACCATGATCCAATTATTTTTTTAAAGTTATTTTTACTCATTCTTTAATTTCTATAAAAAAAATAAAAAAAATATTTTTGTGGTTTTATAAACAATGTAAGTTTTACTAAAGGTGTGAAATGAATATTTATCTTTAACGATTATGGCATAAATGTAATTTTCCACCATCATGTTCACTCAATGATTTTAAGCTTCCATTAAAAGTTTCCATATTTATTTTGAAAGAAAATAATTGCCATAATTTTTTAATAAAATTTTCTTTTTAAAATATGTCATTTCAAAATGAAAAGGGTATTTTCCTCCAAAAATATTATAGTAATATTTTAAAGGAATTTTTTATTTATGATAAAATAATTTTATGTTACTTATGTTCCGTTGTGGATATGATCTAATTTTATTATCCACTTCTTTTCTATATATGATTTATGATGATGAAGTTTTATGTATAATTATATGAAGCTCATTACTTGTTTATAGATTAACTAACTTAAGATGAAATATTTCTGAAATCTATTTCTTTTACTCAGGTTATACGATGATGAAAAAATATATGCTTTTATGATCATTGTAAAATTAATGGTTTAAAGTTATGTAATGGGAGGGTCTATTATATCCCCCTAATTCATTGTGTAATGATAGAAAACTCATCAGATAATTATGTTACATGTGAAAATAATTTCATGTTAACAACATGATGTGTAGAACTAGTTTAATGTTCATATGTTTATGTGTAGACCTGGTTTCATGTTAATAAGTGTATTCATGTACCTTGTTTCATGTATATAAATTTACGTGAGGACTAGATTTCATTCCTATAACATAATGAGTGGACCTATTTCTGCTTATACATGTTCACAATGATATAAGATTATTCTTGTGCCGCATTCCTATGTTTATTATATTAACTCATGGATAGTGTTTTATTTGTGCTGATTCCACACTCTAATGACTTTTTTATTTTTTTTATGACTAAACCTTATAGTATGAATCATGATTTTTGATCAATAAATTGATTGGGTATGAATTTATTAGGTTGTGATCATGTTATAATACCCTTTATTCTTACTTATAATCATTTATTAATATCTACTATGTTTACCCTTACTGTAAATCTGATATCACCCTTTCTTATATTTTCTATTCCCTGGGATATGAAGAAATGTTTTAAGTATGTTATGCTTAATAAGGGTACTAAATGCGAATAAAATTATGGTAGATGATATATAATTTTATAAACCATTTGTTTCTATATCCATGTTTCCAAAGTCACTTAAACATAAAGAATCTTGCATGGATTGTACTGATATGTGATAAATATTCATCTAAAAGGATGTGATATTTATGTATGTAAATTTTAGTAACTATAGTTGGTATTAAGAAAACATTTAGTAATTTTTAAAAACTTGGATTAAGAAAATTTATTGAGAAACCTTAGGATAAGACTATGTATATGAGAATATACTAAGTTATAGTAAATATTGGAGTGTGGTGTCCCTAAAAAATGCATCTCTGTTTAGATACTAGAAAGTGTATGCGGTTGTGGCATAAATGCACCTAGGATTAACAACTCTAAACGTGGAGGATTGGGTATTAACTCGATCATCACTGGTGTATGATGAGTGATCCTAATACTGCAAACCTATATAGAAACTCCTGGGGGATATGTTTGGGTTAATCCACATCTTCTTTATTAACCATTGTGAAGGATTTGAACAGATGGTGACCATGGATAACCTTGGTTAATCCTAAGGTGTCATATATTGAAATAAAGGTGTTATGATTTGGACATCCTATGAATGATTTTTTAGGATTATATGGTTTATCTCCATGATTATTTTTACTCACACTATAATTTTTGGTTTTAGTTAATATTTGAAACCATGAAGAATCACATTAGCATTAAATTTGATAAACAATGTAGTGATCTTCCTCATGGGAAACCAAATGTAATTGAAAATGGAATGTGAAAGATTGTTATTATTCCTAAATAGCTATCACTATGTATGATTTACAACCTTAATGTATAATATTTTTTGAGTGAACCAAATAATATAAAAATGGGATTTCATGAAAACAATAGATCAAATAAGATTTAGTTTCCAAAATTTCAAGAATGTGGGAAAAAGAATGTGGGGAAATGTATTAAATGAATAAGAAGATGTTTTCTGTGTGGAAATGAAGTACATAGATCATGAAATTTTCAAGGGGAGATGAAAAATCTAATGGATATAAATAAATCACATCCTAAGGTTCCATATATAGTTAAATGTCTTATGTGTGGGGAACTTGGGTATTTTCTAATTCAATTTCCCTAAACCAATGGATAAATCCTAGAACAAGGAAGGGACTATGATAATTTAATAATTAAAGTGGAATGATTAAAGTGTTTATGTATTGGGATTCTATAATTTTGTTTTAGAAGTGTATTAATAATGATATTATAGTTACAACAATCATGAAATGTATATGTATTATTTTTCAGTAGTTTTTCATTAAGTATTTTCAAGTAAATGTTGAATGGTAATAATAACCTAGAAAAGTGATTTAGTGGTAATGTGATATTTTTAGAAAACACATGATTGGGGGACAAATAACCGTTAATATGTTCTAGATGTTGAGATAATAATGTTTAGTTGGGATGAGTGGATGCTTGATATTGGATTGTATTGATGATCTTAGAATTGATTATTAATTTTATGATAAAGTGTTTTATGTTATCTTTTATTAAGTTTACTACATTTTTGTATTTATGGAATATATTTGATAATTTTTTTTAATTTAAGGAATAAAGATAGATTTAATTTTATTAAAAATTTCTCCTTTCGTTGAGGATATTTTGGGAATGTATTATCATATTTTAAGAGAATATATGATCAAGGTATTTACGTGTTTGGTTTGTTAAATTATGAGTTATTTTATTTTGTTTTGGGATTAAAGTTAAGTTGATTTTTGTAAATTTTGGGACCTTTTTTGCTAAATTTTTGGGTTTTGAATTTGTTCAGACATATTTTTGGGGAGTCTTAATATTAACTACTTATGTAATCATTTAAGATTAATTTTGGGTGTTATTGTTAAGGTTTTATGTATTTATATACTATTTAATCATATGAATATTTATACATTTTGGGAAAATTATGATAACCATTATTATTTTAGTAAATATCTTTAGATAATAGAAATGACTTGTTATTATTTTATAGATCCTACGATCTGTAAAAAGTTAATTTTGGTGCTTCTGGCATGAAAAATTTATCTTGAATAATCATTTCTTGGAGTAAAAGATGAAGTGAAATCTGATTGAAGCACATACAAAGGATGAAATTTTGATTATGAAATTGAAATAAATCAAGTAAGTATATTTTATCATTCTCTCTATGTTAATATTAAAATGATCCCTTAACATTAGGAAAATGATCTTTAAGTAAAAAAATTATTATTTTACCTTCATTTTTAATGAATTTATGGTCTTTTTACCTATCAATGATTTATAGTTTTGTGTTCATTAACTTTCTCATGACCATGTTCTCTATCAATCTCTATTATTCTTTGGAAATTATTTTTTCTCCTTTATATAAATATTTTTAATACCCACCAATGTTCACCTTATCTGGAAGTTTGAGTATATGTCATTTCTGGTAACCATTATGTTTTCCCCTACCCCTTTATAAATAAATTTTTGTTTTCTCATTGTAAGATGTGGGCTTTCAACAAAGGTATTTTTAAATATTGAATATTTTATGATCGATATATAATTGTGAGGATGGAATTTATTTAAGGTGGAATTTAATGTTTGAATTTTTCCCTAAAACCAAATTTTTTTAATATATGATTTCATGTTATCATTATTAATGACGTTTCTTATCACATCGTGATTGTTCCTTTGTATAAAATTTTTATGTGATAATGTCCTAAGAATATATGTCACAATTAAAGGACAGGGAAGCTCCCTTCTATGATGAGAACTTTGAGGTTCCATGAAATTATTCATGGACATTTTTCTATGGATGTATGATATTGTATAAGATAGAGCTAGTGATATAGGATATCAGGGTTAGAAGGATAATAAGACATTGATATACCTTCTCATGGTGTTCTCCCTTGGAAATATCTATGATAGGAGGTTATGAGAACATGATCTTCAATAAAAAATCCACATTTTCATGTATCATTTGATGTTATTATTAGCAGAATTGTGTATTTATCATTAGAATTTAAGGTTATCATCAATGAATATCATGACTTGTGTATTTTGACGTATTGAAAAAAACTGTGGTGACATATACTCATGAAGAGGTAGGATATATTGGGTATTTCATGAGTGATATTCCATTAATGGATAATGAAAGAAAGGATTTAACCCTTTTTCCCCTGATAGAAGTTGTTATCTCAATCCCTTTGATTAGAATGGAACTGCCTGTATAAATTCATAACTATGGTGTTTGGTCATCAAGTTCACTTCCAAAAATTCAATGAAAGAGACATCATGAATATTGGTTGATGGCACCTGTATGAAACCTTTTTATTTGAGATATAGAAATAAAGGGTTATATTAAATGGTAATCATTTATATGAGGTTTTATGTTTTTGTGAAATTATTTTCCATCTTTATGAGTTCCTTTCCATGTTTCTAGACACTAACCTTAGAATTTAGGTGGTTATTCCTAATACCACTAAGAAAAAGTCCAAGAGGGTCACACACTAAGTGTATCTGCAATCTTAGTTAAATTAAAGTACTAAATTTAACAAGTTATAATAAATAATATTTATTCAAGTTTGGATGATCACTATAATTTAATTACAATTTATTCAAAATAATAAGTGGGTTAAATAATAATAATAGTAATAAATATTTTTTATAAGGTTTATCCAATTTTATATTTATTATATTATATTTATCAATGAATAATATAGTGTTATTTATTTATTAAATAAGTTGTCATTATTCAAGGATCGATACATGTCTATGAGGGAATGGGGACAGAGCTTAATGGTCTGGTTGCAAATAGTATAAATGATATTTATTTATATTATTAATGTGTGCCACATGTCAAAAAATTATTATTTTTTTATTATTATTACTAGGCATGGGATCAACTAATAATTAAAAGGCAAGTAAAGGGATTGTGTGCAATTTTACAAACCTAAACCTTCCAAAATAACTATCTAATTATATCACCTTCTAAAGTCACTCTTGTTGTGTATAATGGATAGAGAGAGACTATCTAAATCACTAGAGAGATCTAGAGATCTAGAGTGCACTCTCTCTTCCTTCTTTCTCAAGCCATCGAGAGAAAATCAATAGTTCTTTCTCCTTCAATAAGAAATAAGTTTGGATTAGCCACAAACAATGAAAATAATTAGGATCAACCATGATATCACCCAATGATTCTAAGGAAGTGTTTAGATATTGTGTTTCACTGTAGATCACCGCTGGAGGGATTCTACACTTGGACCCTATATCACAACAATGGTATTATGAGTTCTATTCAACCGGTTCATCAATGAAGGATAAATTGAAAGTTAAGGTAATTCTATATCTCCTCATAAATTAAATATAAATAACATGTGAATTATAACATCCCAAAAATTTATGGTATGTTTATTATTAAATAATTTTAATTCATTATATAGCTTATATGCACACAAAATTGAGTCTCTGTGAAAAAACATTGTGTTATTTATAAGAGATAGTTATAACCTAGACATTAAACATAATTTTTCACTTATGTGTTTTTGAATTTCAAAAACTGGACATACACAGTTGCGATCAGTAAGATATTTAGAGTCTAATAGGATAAACATAATTTTTGGTGAATAGTAACCCACCCATATGAATAGTAATGTTACCCTTATGAATAGTAATATGAAACTTATGAATATTGAATCAACAAAATGAATAGTAATATCACCCATTAGTGTATAAATAAATTTTAGGTATATTATAAATGAAAGTATGATATAATTATTATTTATTATCTACTAGTTTTTCAATAAAACATAAATTTTTATTTATGATTTAATAATTTAATATAATTATTCAAAATAAAAATTTCATTTTATGAAATATAATCATATGTTAATATTTTGATGTCTTATGATTATAATATAATTTTGTGAGACCCTAGTGTCATAAAATTAGTTATAATATTAAAATTGGTATTTTTTGTGTAAATGATGATTTTAATTAAAAATAAAATTTATCATATTTATAAAAGTATATTTATAAATTTGAGTTCATTATTGGATTCTACACATTGAAAAATGGCAAGGATGAATTTTTGGTTTTTTTCCGAAATACATGAATTTTTGGTGAATAGTAAAATACGGTATAAATACATTATAAGATAAATACACTATTCCTTGAATCATGGATGATGTAAGAAACCATTATTTCAAAATCACATGCCCTATTTACAATATTTATTAACAATAATCAATACTATTGCTTATCTTGAGAAAAATAATAAATAAATGAATAAAATATTCAAAAATCACCCCTCTCTTCCACTATAAAAACCACCCCTCACCCCTTCTTATCCTCACATATCTAAGCATTGAGGTTTATAAATGTTATGCCCAAAAAATCTTCCCTAGTCCCTCCCCACATCCAGGAGCTATTTTACTTTCCAAAATACCAAAATCAATCCCCTTAAAGAGACTCTCAAGGAGGAGTATCCAAAAGGTAAAATCATCTTCCTTTTCAATTTATTTTCTTTTCAAGTTCCATTTTTATGTATTATTATCTTTTTAACTCCTCTATCCAAATGATCATGATAACTCCAATATAATCTATATACTGGAATTATATCATGTTAAGGGAATATCCTTCATCAAACTCCTTTCTCTCTCTCTTTTATTTTATAAACAAAATCATCGTCTCTGAGGTGCTGATTTACATGCTTCGTGGACGACAATTTTCATACTTCAATTTATCCTTCAAGGATGTCCATAAAACCGTTTTAATGGTTGAAACAGACTATAAAATTCATATTATAACTATTTTTATGTTCTGTATGTAAAATATTTTCATAAAACCAAACGATAAAAACCAAATGAGTTTGTTATGTTCAATAATCACTGTAATAATCTAAATGATTATCACTAAATATCTTACCCAATGATTAATCCACATACCATATAATGAAATTATATTTATAACCATTTACACTTATTTATTCTCATTAATTTAATATAATTCTAATTTTGGAAAATTAAACCCTTTTTACACAAACTTCTTTACATGTATACAGGTAAAATGATCATGAAAAACCAAGGAAACGAACGATCCCAATTGATAAAATTGTATCATATAACTATTAAAAAAGATCATAAATGAAATTAATAAAATTATAATAAATAAAACACATTTATAAAAGGTTCATGGATTATTTAATTAATGGTTTTAATTTGACTATATAGGACATTAAG
The DNA here is from genome assembly GCA_963277665.1 of Viscum album. Taxonomy (NCBI): domain Eukaryota; kingdom Viridiplantae; phylum Streptophyta; class Magnoliopsida; order Santalales; family Viscaceae; genus Viscum; species Viscum album. The sequence continues at coordinate 1,356,642,806 of OY728162.1, read as the reverse complement.
ATCAAGGGCATAACACATTCGGACAAAAGGTAAGGGGTTTCTCATCCCACTTTTATTTCTGTGATATTACCATTGTTCTTCACTTATTTCTTGTATGTGGTGTATGTATACTTCCATTTGATATATAATATCATGATCCTATTTATAGTCATAGTATTAAATGGTTCATTTGATGATTAATAATTTTTGGTCATATGATTTGATTGATTACAAAGTGGTAAGGGACTTTCTCTCAATTTCCATTTCATTAAGACTTTCTTGGTATTATACACCTAATAATTCTTATGTGGTGTAACTAATTCCAATTTTAGATAATTTTTTATTTTAAATTATATTTTTATTCAATATCCATGTTCTTTTATCATGGATGTTTATTGTCTTAGTCGTATAGCATTTTACACACGGTGTATATTTGGAATGTTGTTTTAACTGGGGAAATATTGATGATTCTGTATCCTCTACTCAATATGGATATTTATGAGGCATATTTTCATGAATTAAATCTATGTATGAAGAATTATTTGGACTTACAGTGATAGGAGGGGCCCGCTATATCCCCTTGATGCATCGATAAGTCTCAGGAGACAAAATAGTTGGTGACAAACCCTTCATGTTTGTTTCCAAAAAGAATCAAACAAGTTTCTACCCACATAATTAAATTGTCCTGATGGTATAATGTTTCATGTGACTTATACATGACATCCACTAAATAATAATTTTCTTTATTCATTACTCATTTATTACTTTTCATGATATTTTTACTATGACAAAATCTATAGATGCATTTTTATTCCTAGTTTATTGTTGGCATGTGTATTTCAGATTATTTATCTTGACATAATTTCTATTCCTTAATGACTTTACATATCTTTTTATTGCTTCATTTAACCCTTATGGAGCATTTGATAGCACCCTTATTATGTTTCTTTTCCCCGGGTTATGAAGAAGAAAACCTTGATTGAGCTTTCAAGGATGCAATTTATTTCATATTATTATGTATCATGTTGTATTTTCTATATTTCCTAATGTATTATGGGTATCATTTATGTAATATATTCATCCAAAACTACTAAACTAATCAGTCCTTCAAGATTTGATTTGCTGTAATCATAACAATTTAATAAAATAATGTACTATATCTAGATTTCTGGGGTGGGGGCATTACAGTTCGTATGATAGGAAGTTTCGAAAAAACTTGGAAAACAGATTTAGAAAACATAGTTTAGAGGAAATAACCCTAAGATAGACTTTGAGAATAATAATAGAATAACATCCTGGAATTTTGGTAAAGTTTAGATATTTTGTGTCTTCCTAGCAATACATCCTTGTCTGGATACTACAAGTGGACGTGATTCTGGCACATAATTACTTAGGAGTAACAACTCCAACAAGGTGTTTCGGATCTAACTCAGGGTAACCTGGTACACAACAATGTCCCTTACTATGCACCTAGTTTGAAACTCCTAGGGGATATGCTTAGGGTAATTCAAATTTTTGTTACGAACTAGTATGAAGGGTTTAAAAGTAGATATGTACTCAATGAAACTATGTTTATAGTTATGAGATTAGCTATGCATAAATTTTTAATTTATGTTAAGTGTTTATATTGTTCAAAAATCATGCATTATGATTCAAACCCTAATTTAGTGTATTCCATTGTTTAGTTATAGAGCCTAATAGAAGAAAGGGAATCAATACCTGTGGATTTTCTATGGATTTCTCCACTGATCAAGTCGACACAATTAGTGTTGGAAAAGATATATCTGGCATTAAGATGAAATGAAAATGAAAAGGTAGAACCGACAGTATATTTTCTCAAGGGTGATGCTGATCAACGGTGGTCTTTGATTCGGAATACCATAGATGAAGAAGAAATAGAAGATATAGAATGGAGAACTTTTAAGGAAGTATTATTCAAAAAATATCTCCCTCGTGAGAAACAAGCTAAAATGAAGAAAAAATTCCTTAGCTTAAAGTAAAGGGAAGAATAGATTATTGCGGAGTATGAGGCTACCTTCACAAGACTATCCAGTTATATTATAGATTATGTATGTGATTTAGAAGACAATATTGATAATTTCTTAAGAGGAATTAAGAAAAGTATTAAAAGGGCACTAGCTTCTCAAACATTTTCATCATATGATGAAATTGTATTAAGTTCCATCAAAATAGAGAAGGAATTTTCTAGATCAAATTTATTCAAAAAAATCCAGATAATAAGTAGTATTATTATAACCATGGAAAAGTTGAAGCACCAAATAAGAAGAAGGGAACCAAGAAATTCTCATTATGTGATTAATGTGGAAAGAATCATCCTAGAAAATGCTTGAAAGGCATGGGAGTTTTCTATAAATGTTTAGAAAAGGGTCATTGATCTAATGAATGAAAGGGGGAGAAACAAGTCAATTATGTTAAATGATACAATTTTATAGAGATAGGACACTATGAAAATGAGTGTCCAAAGCATCAAAGAAAAACTTCCTTAGAAAAGTACAAGGGAGAAATTCTAAGCTTATGCTATAACATCTCCTATGTTTGAAATTCCTAATGATGTGTTGGTAGGTACTTTAGTCATTTCCTCAAAATTTTCCAATGCATTATTTGATTCTAGATCATCGCATTATTTTACATCGTCTAGGTTTTCCAAGAAAATTAGACATTCCCCTTTTCATATAATAAAGGATGTTTCAGTCAAAACTTTTAAGGGAAGTATCATTGCAACAAAGATGTGTCGATCTGTCCCCTTTAAAACACATAAATGTGATTTAGTTTCTTACCTTATCATCATATCCATGATTGATTTTGATATAATACTTAGTATGGATTGGATTTAAAATTATGATGCAAAAATATATTTCAATAAGAAGGGAAGTTATAATTTTTGAGAAAGATGTAGAATCCCTTATCTATAGAGAAGAAACCCCTCCATCTGATTCTTTTTTATATCCACCACCAGTAGCTCTAATGAATGAAATTCTTATGGAGTAATGGAACAAAATATCTATGGGTGAGGTAAGAAATATTCAAATTGAGGATGTACCTATTGTGAAAGAATATGTTAATGTATTTCCATAGGATTTACCGGGACATCCTCCAGAGCGGTAAGTTGAGTTCTCTATTGATTTAAGTCCTAGTGCATGACCTATATTAAAGACTCCCTATAGAATGTCCAATGTGGAATTAGTGGATCTGAATAAAAAACTAGAGGAATTTAGTGACAAGGTATTTATTCACCTTAGTGTTTCTACATGGGGATCCCCCATTCTATTTGTCAAGAAAAAAGATGGATCCATGAGGTTGTGCATTGACTATAGAGAAATCAATGATATGAAAATAAATAAAAAGTACCCCTTCCTCACATTGATGATTTATTCGATCAAATTAATAGAGATAAATATTTTTTAAGATTGACCTTTGATCTGGATATCATCAATTACATGTGAGGAAGGAAGATATTCCAAAGAAAGCATTTAAAACTAGGTATCGACATTACGAGTTTACAGTAATGTCATTTGGACAGACTAATGCACCCTATGTTTTCATGGATATAATGAATAGAGTTTTCAAGGAATATCTTAATAATTGTTTTGTGTATTTATTAATGATATCTTGATATATTCTAAAATATATGTGGACCATGGGAACCATTTTCAGGTTGTTATGGGGACTCTTAGAAGAAGAGTTATATGGGAAGTTTAGTAAGTGTGAATTTTGGATTTAAATAGTTTTTATTTCTTGGCTATATTGTCTCTAAGGATGGAATCTCAGTTGATCCTATGAAGACAAAAGAAATCCAAGAATGGAATATGCCAATGAATATAACCAAGGTACGTAGTTTTATTAGATTAGTAGGTTACTATCATCATTCCGTTTATAATTTTTCCTTGTAGGATAACCCACTAATAAAGATCACACGTAAAGGGGTTAAGTTTGTATGGAGAAAATAATGTATCGAATGTTTTTAAGAATTGAATATAATATTGTTCAATGCTAAAATTTTGACATTTACCTCTAGAAATGATGGGTTTTTTATATAAAGTGATGCATCAAATAATGGATCGAGTTGTGTTCTTATGAAAAATTATAAAGTTATTTCTTATGCATCAAGGCAGTTGAAGGAACATGAACAAAATTATCAAACCCATGATCTTGAGTAAGCATCTGTAATCTATACTTTGAAAATATAGAGACACTATCTCTATAGTAAAATATGTGAGATATATACAGATCACAAGAGTTTGAAATAAATTTTTTATATAGAAATAAGTCAACATGAGGAAAATTATATGGCTCAAGTAACTCAATGATTATGATTGTTCGATACACTACCACCCAGGAAAGGAAAATCAGGTAGCAGATGAATTAAGAAGTAAATATCATGGACTTCTAACCCAAATGAGGATTTATAGAGATCTTATATTCATGTATCTAATAAAGATAGATATGGTGATTATTAAGGAAGGGGAAAATCATTATTTTTCAAATTATTGCTAAACCATATTTATTAGAGAATAATCTCTCAATCTAATGATGATAGAACCTTCAAAAGAAAATTAAATTTGTTGAGGATGGAAGATTGTAAGACTTCATGTATGTAGATGGTGTTCTAAAATTTTGAAAGAGGTTATGTGTTCCATCAATACATGAGGTAAAAAGGAAACTATTAAACGATTATCATTGATCAAACTTCTCTTTACACCCTAGTAGCACCAAGATGTAATGATATCTAAAGGATCGTTTTTGGTGGGATAATATTAAGTGATAAATTGATGACTATGTGTCAATATGCCTAGTTTTTGAATAGGTTATGGCTGAAATATGACACACTAAAGGAGTCATGAAACATCTTCCTATACCTGTGTGTAAATGGTATGATATTATGATGAAATTTTTCATAGGACTACCAAGGATACCTATAAGGAATGATTCAATATGGGTAATTGTTGATCATCTTATAAAATCGGAACATTTCCTTGTTATAAGAGAGGATTTTCCACTGGAGTGCCTAGAAAAACTCTATATTACTAAATTTGTAAGACTTTTTGTTGCACCTATATTGATTTTTTCTAATCAAGATCCCTGATTTACATCAAAATTATGGAATATTATTCAAAAGTATTTGGATAGTGAGATTCATATGAGTACTACTTATCATCCTCAAACTGATGGACTATTTGAAAGAACTATTCAAACATTGGAAGACATGATGAGATCATACTCACTTGACTTTCAAGGTATGTGGGATCAATACTTACCTTTGGTGAAATTTTCTTACAATAATAGTTTCCATTATAATATTCAAATGGCTTCATATGAAGCATTATATGGAAAGATATGTCGAACTCCAACTTATTGGGACGATGTTGGTGAGAGGAAACTTATAGGAACATAACTTGTGGAGGAAATGACAGCAAAGGTAAAGGTTATTCAAACACATATCAAAGCTGAAAAAAGTCTACAAAAGAGAAATGTTAATAACTAAAGGAAGTGTTGAGAGTTTCAAGTGGGAGATCATGTCTTTCTAAAAGTATCTCAATAGAAGGGTGTCTTAAGGTTCGTTAAGAAAGGGAAACTGAGCCCCAGGTACATCAGACCATTCAAAATTCTAGAAAGAATTGGAGATATAGCTTCCCATTTAGAAATGGTTCCAAGTCTCTCCAATGTTCATGATGTGTTCCACATGTCACTATTTAAAAAGAACATACTAGACCAAATGCACGTACTCACCTAGGAAGAAATAGAGCTGGAACTTGATTTTTCTTACTACGAAGATCCTATTGAGATTATTGACACTAGAGAGAAAGTATTGAGAAATCAGACAACATGACTAGTAAAAGTTATTTCGAGAAATAATAAAATGGAGGACGCAATGTGGGAACTAGAGTATGTTATAAAGAAGAACCTCTCACATCTTTTTATAGGGCATTATACATGAAAAATGTTGAGGATAAAAATTATATAGAAGGGAAGAATATAACACCCCAAAAATTTATGGTATATTTCTTCTTAAATAATTTCAATTCATTAGATAGCTTATATGCACACAACACTGAGTCATTGTAAAACAACACTTTATTATTTATAAGAGATATTTATAACCTAGTCGTTAAACATAATTTTTCACTTCTATGTTTTGAATTTCGAAAAACCAACATAGACGATTGCGATCAGTAAGTTATTTAGAATCTAATAGGATAAAATTAATCATTGGTGAATACTAACCTATCCTTATGAATAGTAATGTCACCCTTTTGAAAAGTAATATGGCCCTTATGAATAATAAATTGGCTAAATGAATAGTAATATCACTGATGAGTGTATAAATAAAATTTAGGCATCTTATAAATGAATGTATGATATAATTATTAATAATTATATACTAGTATTTTTATCAAACATAAATTTTTATTTATAATTTTATAATTAATATAATTATTCAAAATATAAAATTATTTTGATAAAATATAATCATAAGTTAATATTTTTATTTCTTATGATTGTAAGATAATTCGATGAGACCCTACTTAATTTTTCAAAAATGTCATAAAATCAGTTATAATATTAAAATTGGTATTTTTGAGTAAATGATGATTCTAATTAAAAATTAAATTTCTCATATTTAGAAAAAAATTCATAAAAGAAAGTTCATTTTTTGTATTTTACACATTAGAAAATTTTAAGGGTGAATTTTTGGGATTTTTCTGAAATACTTGAATTGTTTTTGAATAGTAAAATACGATATAAATACATTATAAGATAAATACACTATTCATTGCATCATGGATAATGTTAGAAACCATTAGTTCAAACTCACATTCCCTATTTAATATATTTAGTAACAATAATCAATACTATTGCTTGTATTGAGAAAAATAATAAACAAATGAATAAATTATTCAAAAATCACTCATGTTCTCCACTATATAAACCACCTGTCGCCCCCCCCCCCATTCTCCTCACTTCTCTAAGCCTTAAAGCTTATAAAATTTCTGCCCAAATAATCTTCCCCAGTCCCTCCCCACGTCCAGGAGCTCTTGTTATTTCCAAAAGAATAATATCAATACCCTTAAGGAGACTCTCAAGGAGGAGTATCCAAGAGGTAAAATCCTCTTCCTTTTCCTTTTATTTTATTTTCAAGTTCCTTCTTTATTTATTATTCTCTCCTCAACTACTCTATCCAAATGATCATAATAACTCCAGTATATATATATACTATAATTATGTCATTTTAATGGAATAACCATCAACAAACTCTTTTCTCTCTCTCTCTCTCTTTTATTTTATAAACGAAATCATCATACGTGAGGTGCTGATTTACAACCTTCGTGGACGAAGGATTTTCGTACTTTAATTTATCCTTCAAGGCTATTCATGAAATAATTTTAATAGTTGAAAAAGATTGTAAAATTTATATTATAACCCTTTTTATGTTCTGTATGTAAAATATTTACATAATACCAAATGATAAAACAAAATGAGTTCGTTATGTTCAACAACCACCATAATAATCTAAACGATTATCACTAAATATATTACCTAATGATTCATCCTCATACCATATAAAAAATTGTATTTATAACCATTTACACTTCTAGATTCTCATTAATTTCTTATAATTCAAATTTTGGAGAATTATACCCATTTTACACGATCTTCTTGACATGTATACAAGTAATCTGATCATGAAAACTAAGGTAATGAACAATCCTGACTGATAAAATTGTATCATATAACTAATCAAAAAGACAAAAAATTAACATACTAAAATTATTGAAAATAAATAAAATATATGTAGAAAAGGTTATGAAATTATTTAATTAATGGTTTTAATTTGACTATATAGGACTTCAAGATCAAGGGTAGAACACATTCAGACATAAGGTTAGGGGTTTCTCATCTCACTTTTGTTTCCGTGATATTACTATTGTTTTCCACCTATTTCTTGTATTTGTTGAATGTATACTTAAATTTCATATATAATATCATGATAATTTTTGTAATCATGGTATTCAATTATTCATTTGATGATTATTAATTTTTTATCATATGATTTGATTGATTACAAAGTGGTAAGGGACTTTGTCTCAATTTTCATTTTATTGAGACTTACTTGGTATTGTACACCTAATAATTATTATGTGGTGTAACTAATGACCATTTGAGATCATTTTTCATTTGAAATTATATTTCAATTAAATATACATATTCTTGTTTCATGGATATTATTATTATCTTAGCTGTATATCGTTTTACATACGGTGTTTATTTGGAATGTTGTTTTAACTATGGAAATATTGTTGAGTCTGTATCCTCTAATCAATATGGATATTTATAATGGATATTTTTTGTGAATTAAATCTATTTATGAAGAATGGTTTATAATTTTAGTGATGGGTGGGACCCACTATATCCCCTCGATGGATTGATAGGTCTCATGAGATAAAACAGTTGGTGGCAAACCCTTCCTGTTTGTTTCCAAGCAGAATCAGATGGATTTATACCCACAAACTTAAACCATCATGATGGTATAATGGTTCATGTTATAGATACATGACAACCACTAAATAATCATTTTCTTCATTAAGTACTCATTTATTACTTTCCATTATATTTTCACTATGACAAAATCTATGGATTCATTTTCATTCCCAGTTTATTGATGCCATCTGTCTTTCAAATTATTTACCTTGCCATAATCTCTATGACTTACTGAATTTACTTATCTTTTTATCAATTCATATAACCATTTCTGAGCATTTTATCTCACCCTTATTTTTTTCTTTTCCCCGGGTTATAATGAAGACAACCTTGAATGAGTTTTCAAGGATGTAATTTATTTCATACTACTACTTGTCAGATTGTATTTTCTATCTTTCCCCATCAATAATAGGTATCATGTTTATAATATAGTCTTCAAAAACTATTAAACTAATCATTCCTTCAGAATTTGATTTCTTGTAATCAAGCCAATTTAATAAAATAATGCACCAGATCCAGATTTCTGGGGTCGGGGCGTTACATGAAGATCCTCCTCTTATGGTTCCATATTTTTAATCTAGTAATGTAATCAATTATTTTCATTGTACATGAATTTTTAATCATGTGTGAAAAATATTATAAGTAAATTTAGTAAAAACAATGAGTTGTTCATTCCATCAAAGGATTTTTCCACTATGTTTGAAACCCATATGTTATTTTGGAGGGATCACATGGTTAATTTATAATTATTTATTTTTCATTGATTATTTCATGTATTTTTGTTTTATCTTTCTCATATCAATTCATTTTAATATCTAAACAACCTCATATATTCCCTTCTTTTTTCTCTCTAACATAACCTATAAACAGTTAAAATTGAAAAATGAAGAAACATTTTAAAATCACCATATGAAGGTGCTAAGGTTCTTCCTAAACAATACCAAACTACGTGGATTGTACTTCCTAAATACACAATTTGTATAGTGAATATCACCTATATCTATCTACATTAGGTTAGATACCATAAAATTGAATATAAGATTTAATAAAAGTAGACTGGCGTATAGATCCATATACTTCGGCATAGCGTTTAAATAAATAAACGTCTTGTGACCACTATGCATGACATGTAGTCCTCATTTTCTCATGGATGATAAAATGAGGTCTCCCAACATTTCATTTATTGGATACATGATATGGGTACTAGAATGTCATGCAACTCTAGGGAAATATACCATATAATATGGATAACATGACATGTACCTCAATCTCATCTGTGATAGGCAACACACCCAGCCCCTAGGCATGTTCTATAGACACATGCAGAAGGCAATACATGTTTTGTACTATAGTACATGTTGTGTAGTCTATTGTAGATAGTGTTCCAAATTTTACAAGGATAAAAATTAAATATATAATCAAACTTGTACACATGTGTTCTATGTGTTACTTATTTGATAGTAAACACCATGTAATAGGATTTATAATTATATATTAAATCAATTTATATGTTAAAATTTTGGATAAGCACAAAAAATTTCCTCTAAGTACCCTTGTGTACTATATTAATTTTAAATAAAATTAATTTTTAGAAAAAATATTGATGAAGATAAGTTAAGGATTCTTATGGTATTAATTGGATTATTTTTTGGCATATTATCTTAATTAATGAACGAATCAAAAAAATTAATAGTAAGGTTGAAAATGTATGATTTTTTTGATATTACATAGAGTATCATGAGATTAGACCATTCATGTCTATGTGATTCATTTATTTTAATTTATTATTATTAAATGAAAATTGATGGCCTACGTGCCATCCCCCCATTTTTTATTATGTAAGGGTCTACGTATCCATTGTTTCATTTATGTAAATCTCATTTTTCTAATATATTCAATCCCCTCACCTACATGTGAGTAAAATTTTATTTAGGGATAGATATCCTAGGTGAAAGGAGACCATCCAAGTCCAGGAGCTGAAGCAAAACCAATCGATGTGATACATAAGAACCGAGGTGGATTGCCGCAACACGAACCAAGTTATGATTCACAATGTTTACCCCTAGGGTAAAGGTTTAGTTTATCATCCCATAGATAAACTAACCATTAAATAATATCATTATCATGCTACTTATATTTTATTTCTTTTAGTTTCAAGGTTAATAATTAATGTTTCTGGATATTCCACAATCACCTAATAATTTAATTAATAAGAATGAAATATTGAATAAAATATAGTTGTATTATGCATGAATGTTTCATTAGACATGGTTAATCACTTAAGTAAAATACACTTAATATTAAAAAGAAATGTGATAAAATGTGATTAATTCATAAAGATAAAAAATCTCTCAACTGAAATATTAATTTGGATTATCCTTCCACTAATGAATTTATAATTGACTTCATAGTTCAAGGTGATTGACCAACTAAAGTTGACGTGCTTTCAATTATCAGGTAACTTTTAGCATAAAGTTTTGAGTTGACTTAACTTAGTTTGCATCAAGGGTTAACATCCCAAGTATTACTTGGTGTAAAAAAGAGGAATGTGTGGAGTAAATCCTTATTTAGGATTTCAAGATTTGGGAGTTAACTCAAAAGATCAAGGAACTATGAGTTAATGTAGTGGGGAAGATATATCTACCAAAAAACCTTAAAAACTTATTAGGACCATGTCTCAGATATGAGAATTTGAATGTGGACCCTTTACACTAGAATATATAAGAAAAAAGACATTATAAAACTAATGGAGAGGGATATTGGGTTTTTAAAAAATAGTGGGAGATTAATGTAATATAATTTTAATTTTTTTAATTAGTTTTTATAATAAAACAATTAAAAATTATCTTCTCATAATTTGTAGAAATGGAAAATCAAACAACATTGAAAATGTCACTATGATTCATAATAGTGAAGGGTAATATTATCCCTAACATGATCTTCTAGGAATGTTATAGGCATTTAAGGTGTATACTATGCCAAGAATAGAAATTATACATACCAAAAACCCCACTTCCTAAGTCGCTCGCTAAAGAGGATAGTGAGGAAGAAGTATCTCCCTATTTTGGGCATGTGTGCGATGCAGTGGATTTCCAATGTTTCATGTTATTCTCCATGTCCATTGATATTTTAAAGTAATCGGAGGTTATGGATGTGCATACCATCATTCCTCACCTTCAGGGTCTCTATCAAGAGAACGTGAGATATGATAGATATAATGTGAAATCTTGGTGAGTTAGTACCAGTTGGAAAACATGTAGTCAACATGATTGGATGCATTGTGAACCTGGACATCTTGAGGTTTAAGATCCATGATGAGATAAATATAGATCTCATTATATCCTCACAACCAAAAAATATCCCCAATTTTATTGTGAATAATAATTTGAGAAACCACAATAAGACACTTTCAGAACTTATTTCTCTTATTATCCATGTTGATAAGGACATGGGGCATGAAAAACGCATTTTACTTATGGTGAATAATATGACGAAGGACAAGGGAAAGGGGCCGAAGACTCCTTACAAGTTGAAGAATCTAGAGCACCATTATTTTAAGAAGAATAAGATCTAGATTTAAGGAAAGTGAAAGGATGTGGTATTTTTTCATGTGGCATTTAGGGCCACTGGAAGAGGAATTGCACCCAAACAAAGAATCAAGAGGAATCCCCAAGTGAATTCATTACGGAGTGTAATATTCCCATATATATAAGTTGAATACAATATACCACATGTGTTACACACATTTGTATCCAAATATAGGAACCAAGTAGATTTCTTAAGGTTTTAGAGGTGATGTGGATCTATTGGATTACAGTGGAGCAAGTTTGGAAACTCTACCATTAGAGGCTACCATATCACATTTCCAACATGATTCATTTTAAATTTGAGGACTTTTTTTGTTCTTCTTTCTACCAAAAACATAATTTCCATTTATTGTTTATACTTGTAAGGATTTATTTTCATCTTTGGAAATAAGAATTACTACTTTTATAAAGATAGCATATGTTATTGTATGTTAGAGTTGAAAAATGGTAATTATGTATAAAATTCAAAAAACAAATTATTAGTAATTGAAAATTAAAAAACTACAAATGACTAATATAACAATCAATTGTGGAATCATCATTTTGATCACATAAATAAGAATTATTTGAAAAATCTATATCAATATGGTTACTTAGACACATTTGAGATTAAAACACTTGAAAGAGGCCACACTTGTTTATTAGGTAATATGACCAACCCACCATTTAGTGCTCAAGGTGAATGTTCTATAGAGATTCTAGAATTGGTATACACTAATGTGTCTGGACCTTTTTAAGTATAATATAGAGGTAGATTCTCATTTTTATTACTTTTACTGATGACTTGAGTATGTATGGTTATATCTACTTGATGAGGTATACATTTGAATCATTTGAGAAGTTAAAAGAGTTCAAGAATGAAGTTGAGAATCATTATGGTAATAAGACAAAGAAAATTTGATCGGATAGAGGTGGTGAATATCTTAAACAAGACATTTCGACATTCTATGGGAGTATGGGATTTTACCTCTACTCACTTCACCTTATAAACTGTAGTGGAATAGTGTTAGTGAAAGGAGTACCCATACCTTATAGACATGGTAAGGTCGATGATGAGTCACACAAGCCTTCCATTACCTTTTTGGGGATATGAATTTAGATGTCATCATACTAACTAAACTAAGAACCAACTAAAGAGGCATAAGGTATTCCCTTCAATTAATGGAGTGGAAAGAAAATCATTTTTTCATATGTCCATGCATGGGGTTGAGAGGCGTTTGTTAAGGAAAGATCAAGCCACAAACTAACACCCCGAGGTATAAAGTGTATCGTTATAGGATATTCCAAGGAAAAAAAGGGATACTATCTACACAAACCTTCAGACAAGAAATTAACTGTCAGAATGTAGGACATATTTCTTAATAGGGAACTCATCCTTAAGAAGGATAGTGGGAGAAAGATTGACTTTGATGAAGTTGATACTCATGACACACAAGAGTTAGTACAAGAAATGATTCCACAGGTCCCCATGGAAGAAGTTGTTTCTGAAACACAAGTGCTGTGTAGCAGCACTAATTAGGAAAGATAACTAGATAGATACAGTTTTCTAATCACTGATTATCGTGAGTTCTTAATGGTTGAATATAAAGACCCTCTCTCTGAAAAGGAGGCAGTAGCGAACCTATAAGCTGCAAGATGACAAGAAGACTTGAATTCAGAGATATATTCCCTCCCTACTAGAGTTTCTGTTTTTTACGACGGTGCATTAGCGATGGATTTCTGTCTCAAAAATTCATTTTCAGTGAGATTCCATCACTAACGCACTACTGCAAAAACTGGCGTCGCAGTTGTGGTTATTTGTCACAGCTCGTCAAAAATATAAACTAATTGTGATGGATGAAATAACAGTCCAAATGATGCTTATAATTTTTATAAATGGTCAATAGTGATGGTCTATCACAATTGATATTATTTACAATGGGATAATCTTCGGTCTCAAATAATAATATTTTCAAAAAAAATTCAAAAAAAATTAAAAAAATTAAAAAAAATTAAAAAAAATTAAAAATGTTTTGAATAATTAAAAATTAGTAAAAAAATTAAAAGTAATTAAATATTAAAAAAAATAAAAAAATAAAAAAAAATTAAACATAAAAGTAACACATCAATTAAAACATAATATTTTTTTCATGATGAATTACAAAATAGTCATAAAACATCACAAATCATCAACTAGTGTCAGGTGGAGGAGGATCACTCGAAGGATCAGCGGGAGGAAACTCTATACCAATGCCATGTGTTAGCCATCGCATATACTACAATATCTTCTCATCTCTCTGTTGTTGTTGCTCGCGATCCTCTTTCAACTCTCTCTACATCCATTGTATCGTCACCTCCTGAGCTAACAACCTCTCCTCATACTGTGTAGAGGACAAAGAAATTGAAGATGACTCTCCACAAGCTCTCATCGATCTCACTGACGATATCATATAATTATCATAATAACTCATATGTGTCATTCAGGAACCAACATCAATCACCTGGCCTTTCTCGACACCATGTAAAGTCGTCTGTACCCAGGCCCTCTCATTAAAACCAGAATCAATAATGGCATATGATTCACTCTTGGATGGAATCTCTTGTGAATGAGAAGCTACAACCTCAAAAGTTTCCTTCAAATATAATTAACATTTATAATAACAATAAAATTAATATTAGTGAAATTTCAAAAAAAACACTAACCCTAATGTGGCGTTGTTCGTAGCCTACAAGTTCTCCAGTATGGGGATCATTATACATCTTCTTATAAACTTAAAACCCCATAATAGATGGGTCAGTAAAGGAGTATATATATATATATAAATTTATAGTTAAAGTATATATACATTAAAAAATAATATCACTTATCATATGTTCTCGATATATGCCAAATGTACGACTTTTGATCCTATGTGTGACCTCTTACCTCCCCCAACTCTAATGTCAAGATGATGAACTCCTTCTCAAAGTCTCTACTCGCCAGTAGAAGCACAATCTAACCCACACCCAATTTGAGATATAGTTAGTTCAAGGGGATATGCAAGACTGGCCGAAAACAGTAGTAGAAGATTTATCCACAGCTTGCTTTCTGAGGTTGTGTAAAAATAGACAAAAATGCACATGTATAAAAATATCTCTTGCCTCTTGGATATGATCTATTAGACCATCAGCAATCAGAGACCATAAATTCTATAAGAAAATTAAAAAACAATATGTTAGTAATTCAATAAATTTTAAAAAGTATATATTATTTAACAATGTACAATACAATGGTTGAACATCTAATGAAGAATAGAAATAAGAATCTGGTCTCATGAATCCTATGGCTCAAAAAAATATATTTTTTGAATCTCACCAACCTTCCCAATAGAGAAATGAAAAAAACTATACAAATAAATAAATAACCAGAATATTATTCCCAAAATTAATAAAAAAACATAATATAAAATAAATATATTAAAAAATTTAACATACCTCTATAAAAGAGGATCAAAATCAAGAGATGTACATCCCTATGGAATAGGGTCCAAAATCATCAATCAAGAAAGATTTTTCCCCCTCATATTAGGTATAGTATCCTATAGATCTGATGAATCAGACTCATCAATAGGAATTCCAGCATTATTGAGAGAAAAAATTAGATTATCGAGAGTATATCTAGCCATATGAAACAAAAAATCTTACCTATAATAAATTTTTATTACAAATTTAAAATATTAAAAACTAATAAATGAAAGAATATAATAATCTCACCAGTAAGAAATTGTAAATACATATATCAAATATATAAAAAAGTAATAAATACTAGAATATAATAATTACCTATAAATAAATACCAAAACATAATAATTTGACATGTAGATATTTTTTAATAAAGATATAAAATATAAAAAAATATCTTGTAGAATATAATATTCTTACCTATCAATAATTATTAATATGGATATCAAATATAAAAAACTAATAATTACACGCATTAGTGAAGGAATGGAGTATATCATCAGGTCCAGTCATCTGAAACAAAAAATATTACCTGTAAATAATTATTAATGTAAATATAAAATATTAAAAACTAATAAATACATAAATATAATACATAAATCATCATATTATTCATCATTTTAATCGAGGAAAATATCTTCATCTTCATCTTTAGTATCATCAAATTCCATACATATTTGAGTTTCATCATCCTATATTACTTCATCAATATTATCTATATCATTAGCTCTTAACTGGGGGATTTCATCATTGATATTTATATCTTATCCTGTAAGAGATATATTTTGGGATGTTTCGTGAAAAGTTTCAATATGTTTTACTCCCACAAAACAATTTTAATTTTAAATAAACTTATTTTCATGTGATTTAATTTTTATTACACTCCACGAGTCATTTAAATCTATTGAAGCATCATAGTAATTTGAATAATAAACTTGATGTTCTTGATGTGCCAACACAAATGGTTCATCTAATTCAAGAAGACCGTTATTTTTAATTTCAATGACTCCATGTTGTGGATGAACTTGCAACCCTAAATCAGTATCAAACCAATTAAATATAAACATAGTTACATAATTCAGACCCATATAATATAACTCAATTATTTCATCCAATATACCATAAAAGTCAACTCTACTTTATTTATGATCATATCCTTTCAAACAAACACCACTATTCATTGATTTATTTCAGTCTCCATTTATGCATGTATAGAATCAAAATACATTAACCACATAACCATAATAAGATTTTATAAATTTTGATGGAGGGTTTTTGAACACATATAATCGATTATCAATTTTATTTTCATGTTGTGTTTCTTTCAAAAAATAAAAAATATTAATAATAGTTATCATTACAAAATTGATTTATTGTTCAATCAAAAGTAAATTAACATATCTATCTTGGAAACCAATATCAAAACTTTTATTGATTGAATTCTTCAAAGTAGCAGTTATAATTTGTATTAATTATTCTTCTATATCGTTATCATATAGTTTACAAAAAATATTAATGTAAATAAAGGTATTTATTATAAAAATTTAATAAAATAACAAAAATTGGTACATATTGCACAAATCATGTCATTTCTTAAAAATTTAGAATAACATGTGTATGGGAACTATGGAGTTCTTCATTTGAAATGCATCCTTCATGATAACCACCAAAACTACGCTCGGGGTGATTAAAAACTAACAACTAATGGTTTGTGACATTATCAACATTTCCCTTATTATGACCCATCTAGTTATATTTTGAAGGATATTCCGATTAAAAATAATAAGAGTATAATTTTTATATTTCCTCTAGTAAGTATTCTTCATGTAATTGAACCTTCAACCGATTCATTTTTACATACTTTCTTATTTAACTTTTTATTACATCTCTTAAATGGGTACATCCATCAAAATTGTAACGGCCCACCACATTTAGCTTTATACAAAAATGCAATACTAAATTCTCCATTAATTCAAATAAGCCTGGCGAGAATATTTTCTCCAACTTACATAAAATTAAAAAAACATCATTTTAAACTATAATAAATTCATCATAAATTGATGTTTCTGCACAAATATTCTGTATGAAATATGATATTTCGTTCAACACATCCCATATTGAAGAATTCAATATCCCTCTAAGACCAATAGGCAGTAATGTTTCCATTATGACATTAAATTCATGACTTTTTAAACTGGTAAAATGTCCATTTCTGATACAGCGAGACAAATTAGAATCACCACCATCTGGTAACCTAAAATATCATATCCACTGATAGAATAATAAATTAATTTCTTTATAAAGTTCATAAGATGATTTTGGATTCAATAAATTGTGTGATCATTCATCTTTAAATAATTCTAGTTTACAAAATCTTAAATCTGGGCAAGATCTAAACTATGCCTTTGCATTATATTTGGTCTTACTGGGTGTTCCCAACTTGGTACTAAATATGTTATCAAAAAAAATCTTCTCAATATTAATTACATCTAACATGAGATAAACCAAAAAATTATACCAATATGGATGGTCTTATAAAATTCTTCTCTCTATCCAATTATGATATCTACTAAAACCATTAATTTTTTGTTCATTTATGGTTGGTCCAAAAGTAACATGAGGTAATGAAAAGATTATATATTTTACCTAAATACCATAGAGCACTACTGGAGGATCGTATCTTTCAATTCTAACTTTTTTAAAATTAGTTATGTTCCTTAGAAAAGGGTGATCTGTAGGAATAAATATATGATGGTAGTCAAAATAACTAGTCTTTCTCCCATTACTAATAACAAACACTTTGTTCTCATCCATGTAGCAAAAACATGATTTTATACCACGTATACTCCATCCAAATAACATACCACACACTAAAAAGCCACTGATCATCAATATTAAAACAACATTCAGTGTAAAATACTGATCATTAAATATATCAAATGTAATCACACCATTGTTCTGTAATAAAATAAACTCATCAATTAGTGACTTCAAATAAACATCAATATTATTATTTGGATGTCTTGGAATTAATAGTATCAAATATATATATGGATCCTTGATCATCATCCAAGGAGGTAAGTTGTACAGAGTAATGAAAATAGGCCAACCAGAATATTTACTATTGTAAGTTCCAAATGAAAAACAAACATCAATATAAATACCCAATCATATGTTATGAGATTATAAAGCAAAAATATGTTTCACCTAATCAATGTGATTCCATGAATCACCATCACATGGATGATTTTAGCTTTTAATGACATAAATATTTGATTTATTATATGTCATCAATATAGTTGTGTTGTGAGACATAAATAAGCATTTTAAATGAGGTTTAATTGGAAAATACCTCAAATGTTTCATAGAAAATATGGAATTTCCTTATTGTTCCTCTTTATACCTCAATTCTCCACATGTTGGATAATTAACTAATGATTCATAATTAGAATAATATAATATGTTGTCATTTAAACATTCACGAATCTTATGATAACTAAGACCCAAATTATAGATCAACCTATTACATTCATAGAAACTTGTAGGTAATGTATTTTTATTAGGAAACAAAAAATTAATAGATAGTGATATTTAAACAAAAAAATTTACAATCCAAAATCTAATTTAATATCCAAAAATTTTGTAAAGACGTCATGTTTTATCATGATTTCAAAAAATTGTAAAACTGAGAAGGTTCTAATTCGGGATTTGGAATATCATTTTGAGTTGTTTTTTCCTAAATAGATAGACTAGTATCCTCAAGTACTAAATTCTGAAATGATGGATCCAGAACCAAAAAATATGAATTTTCTATATAATTATGTTCACCATGTTGATACAAAACTATATAAACTTTCAAAAAACCAAAACACAATAGATAAAGTCAATGCATGTCAAATATTTTAAATCTCCTAATATCACATTTATTACAAGGACATTTAAATGTTCCTTTATAAATAAATTCTGAATTTTATGATTCAAAGGATATAAATGTTTCAACACACTCAATGTAGAAATGAATTATACCAGATCTGTTGGGTTTTTTTCAATGATTTATCCAATCAAAATCGCATAATAAAAAATTAAAGTATCTTCATAGCGGTGTATCATATCAGAAATCTGATACCATAGTTATATTGGGGATGTTGGGTTTACCCAAGGTGTGACATAAATTTTTTTTACATTGGGTGTTTGGTTACATTTTACGTGAGGGTAATCCATTTAATATTTTCAATATATTTTTTTATAAAAAAATTAAGTATCCTCAACCTATGTATAGTATGAAAAAATAGAGACCACCATTAGGTCCGACATATGGGGTTTACCCTAGATATGGCATAACATTTGTGTGCATCAGGAATTTTGTAACAACACACACGATGGTAATTCATTTACTTTTTTATTAGATTTTTTTTTTAAAAAATGAATTATCGCTAAAACGGTGTATTGTATTTGAAATATAATACCCCTATAAGATCGGGGATACTGGGTTTTCCCTAGGCACAACATAACATTTGTGTTTGTTGGGTGTTTGTTTAAATTCCACACATGAGTAATTAATTTAATATTTTTATTATAAATTTTTATAAAAAATCTAGGTATCACCCCAACATTGCATTGTATGAAAAATCAGAGAGGACCATTAGGTCAAAGATGTGGGGTTTTCCCTATACACAACATAAAATTTGTGTGCATTGAGAGTATAGTAAAATCACGCATGATGGTTATTCGGTTCATATTTTTATTTTTATTTTTTACAAAAAAAATTAAAGTATATTTATAATAGTGTATTGTATAAGAATTATGATTCCACCATTATATCAAAGATTCTAGGTTTATCCTAGGTTTGATATAACATTTGTGTGCGTCCGGTGTTTGGTAACATCGCACGTGAGGGTAACCTTTTTAATATTTTATTAATATATATATACATGTTTATATATTTGACACATTTATGAAAATTATTAATAGAAATTATTTTAATTAATACAATATTTTTATAAATTATTCTGAATTTCTAATGGTTATTTTTTTTTTTATTTTTTGTAAGGTATGAAAAAAATTAGTATTTATTACAAATATTTTTAAAATTTTTACTAGTTTATAAAAGTATTTTTTAGGTAATACCAATTATTTTTTATTTATAACTAAATTTATAATAAATATTACTAATTTTTTTTCAATTACTAATATTTCATATTTTTTCTTTTACAAATTATTTCAAATTATCATTATTTTCTCAAATTTTTAAAATATTAATAATAATTTTTAATTAACACTAATATTTACAATTTATTAATAAAATTGACTAATTATTTATTAATTATTATTAAATATTTAATGAATATTACTAATTATTTAAATTATTATTACATTTTTAATAATTACTATATATATATATATATATCATGATTTCTTAATTAATATAAATACATCAAATATATAATCACTCTTTTTAAAAAAATATACATATCAAATATATATAAACTTATATATATATATATAATAATAATAAAACTTATAGGTTTTTTAAAAATGTTTATATATACATATTCTGATTTTAATATATATTTATTACACGATTTCTTAATCAAATATATTTGTACATGTTTTTTAGATAAATATACATTTCAAAACAATATATACATAAAAACATACATACATACATACATACATACATATATATATATATATATCAAAAACCTTATACGTTTTTTTAAAACATTTGTGTGTGTGTCAAAAATCTTACACATTTTTTTAAAACTTATATATTTATATTCACATATTAATATATATATATATATATATTAAAAACCATACACATTTTGTATATAAATATTTATATATATATATATATATATATTGAAAAACCTACACATTTTTTAAAACGTTTATAAATGTATATTCAGAAGGTATTATATATATATATATATATTATAAGAATTCTTAATTAATATAAATACATCAAATATATTTTACAACTTTTTTAAACAAATATACATGTCAAATCTATATATACATAGATACAAATAAACATACAGATATATGTATATAATCATACATGTTTTTGTAAGACATTTATATATGTATATATTCACATGTATATATATATATCCAAATTAAACAATGAGAAAAATAAATATAAAACAATTGAAATAACTCATCTAGTCTTGATTTACATGAAAATAGGGAATAATAAATTTACAGCAATCCTAAATACCAAATAAAACATGAAAATTAGATAAATTTCTTTAACTAAAGTTTTCCAAAACTAAATCAGGATAAAATGAAAAAAATGAAAAACAAATGAAAGAGATACAAGGTAAATCCATACCAAGGTGATTTGAACACATATCTATAAAAAATAATGTGTAATGAATGATGTCGAAGGGCGAGATCATCGGTCGTGCATTGCGAGCTATTTGGAAGAAAGAGAGGAAGTGTAGTGAGAGTAAGAAGGGGGTCCAAAGGTTTTTAATTTATTATTAATTGTTATGGACTATTTTTGAAGGAATTAATTCTTTCAGAAGAAATATTTTTCGACAAAAGTATTTGTGATGGGAATTAATGGATGTTGAAAATACTTATAACATGATGACTATTAGCAATGGATATAGTATTCCATCGCTATATCTTTTCATGCTGGGAAGTGGGGATTCTCAACAAAATTATTTATGATGGTACATTTATTCCATTGAAAATAATGACATTTTGTGAGAGAATAAATCTTCTGTTGAAAATAATTCCTTTTTAAGGACTATTTGAGACGAGTTAACTACATGTCCCAATTAACCAATTTTGAATAACCTATTTTCTAGTAGTGCATTTATTAAAACCAATTTTGGGTTCTGATTAATCCAATAATTAATGTAAAGCTCAATGAGTGTAAATGGGTATTCAAGAGAAAACTAGACATGGAAGGTAAATTAAATACCTATAAAAAAGACTAGAGGCTAAAGGGTATAGTAAACATCAAGGCATTGACTATGAAAAAAACTTTTCTGCAGTTACCATGTTTAAATGCATCAGATTTTTTATTTCCACGATAACATTCCATGACTATGAGATTTTTAAAATGGATATCAAAATAACTTTCCTTAATGGGGACATTCAAGAGGTTGTGTATATGAGAAAACTAGATGGATTTGGGACTCCAAGAAATTCCAAAAAAGAATTCTAGTTGTAGATTTCAATTTATGGATTAAAAAAACATCTAGGTCATGGAATATTCAGTTCAATGAAGCCATAAAATAATTTAGTTTCATTAAGAATGAATGTGAGCCATGTGTTTACAAGCAGATTAATGGGATAATTTTTTTTCATATTTGTATATGTTGATGATAAATTACTAATTGGAAATGATATACTAGCCTTATAATAGCTTAATTCATGGTTGAGAAAGTGTTTCTCTGTGAATGAATTAGGTGAAGTTGCCTAAATTATTAGGATCAATATCATATGTGATATATCCAAGAGGAAACTTAGACTAATTAAAAGTATGTGCATTGACTATATATTGAATATTTTTAGTGTGGAACAAGCCAATAGAGGATTGGTTCCAGTGTCACATGGTATACATCTTTCCAAGAAAATATGTCCCCAGACACAAGTGGTATGAGAGAGAATGAGTAATATCTCATACACTTATGTGATATGATATATCATGTATGCTATGTTATGTACAAGGATTGATGTTGTCTTTTATTTCACTATGGTAGGTAGATATCAAGCAAATCCAGGTGAAGTGCACTAGAATACAGTTAAGGTTATCAATAAGTATCTGAGGAGAACTAAGGATTTGTTCTTAGTGTATGGAGTGGATGAATTTCTATTCATTAAGGGTTATACAGATGCTATATTTTAGGCAGATTATAATGATCTGAAGTAACAGTCTGGATATTTTTTTCATCTCAAAAGAGGATTTGTGAGCTGGAATATTTTTAAGTAGCTAGTTTTCACTAATTTTACAGCAGATTGAAAGTTTCATCTCTTGATGGATTTTTATTAATGATATAAAGTTATCATGAGTATAATATCCATTGAGGAAATCATGTGCGACCCCTTGACCAAGGCTTTATCACATTAAAGGAATGATTACAATGTGAGAGCTAGTGGATTGGGAATTATTATCAATTGGCTCTAGTGAAAGTGTGAGTCTGTTGAAGTTAGTTCCCTAGAAATGACTTTATTAGTACTCGATTACATGTTTTCATTTTTAATTACATTTTAATCACATCATGATTGTTCTATTGCATGAAATAAAATG
The DNA here is from genome assembly GCA_963277665.1 of Viscum album. Taxonomy (NCBI): domain Eukaryota; kingdom Viridiplantae; phylum Streptophyta; class Magnoliopsida; order Santalales; family Viscaceae; genus Viscum; species Viscum album. The sequence goes on along the minus strand of OY728162.1, from coordinate 1,356,618,995 downwards.
AGATAATGTTCTAAGAATATATATCACACTGAATGTTCATGGAAGTTCTATGTTACGATGAGAACCTAGAGGTTCCATTATATTATTCATGAACATTGTTCTATGGTATGATGATATTTTCTAATGGGACACATGAAATAAAGAATATTAGGTGCATGAGGCTCATAATGTCACGACATGTCCTCGAGGCCCATGCCGTGACTACCCCAAGCCCGCCTTCCATAGGCCAGGGGCTGCTGACTAGCACCAAAGGCATAAATCCCCTTAACTGGGAAGGCATTGACTTTGTAAAAGTAAACAAACACCATAGAGTACAAGCGGAAGTAATACACTAAGTACAAAAGAAAGTGCTGAAAAGTAAGTGGTCCAGAATACAAACCCAACTGAAAGTACAGCTACAACTGAATGAAAGTACAACAGGAAAGACAAGCAGCTGGAAGAATAGAAGCAGCTCTTAGGTCGTCCACCTCGGATCCTACCTGAAGGGTAGGTACAGATAGCGCAGCTCCTGGATCGTCCACCACGGATCCTACCTGAAGGGTAGGTACAGATAGCCTCCACAACTCTCTCGCCCGTCAACCTCCTCCGAGTATCGTCTCGTCATGAAGTCCACCTCCAGATACTGACTCGTCATGAGGTCCACCTCCGGGTACCGTCCAGTCCTCGAACACTCGGCCTCTGTTAGCGTTGTCCGTCGTCTGCAACCAACACAACAAGGTGCGGGCAAAGCCCGTGCAGGGGTGAGAATAACGATACTCAGTAGGGACCCTGAGACCCTCAAGGTCTCACTAAATCCAACAAAGATAAACACAAAGAAGGATCTCAATAGATAACCCTTGCTTAGGTATAAGCCCATACTTATACCTAAGTTATCAAGTAACCCATCTCAATCATGAGGAAACACAAAGGTTATGAAATCAACAGATAACCACTACCCAGGTATATGCCCATACATATACATAAGTTTTCAAGTGACCCATCTCAATCATGAGGTAACACAAAGGTCATAGACTCATCTCAAACCAGGATTTTCATTATCGAAACTGTAAATGCTGAAGAGCTCCATCTCTGATGAGTAAAGTGATCCTGTCACAACTCCGAGGTACTTATCACAAACCTTAGACTGCTGAGGCACTCCTCCTTTCGAGTACCGCGGGTCTGCTTCCAAATACCAGGCGCTCTGTCCGCTGAGGGTCTGCCGTCAAATACCGGGCGCTCTCCCGAATAGCCTACAGAGGTACTCCTCCTATCGAGTACTTCGGGTCTGCAGCCAACTAATGGGTGCTCCGTCCTCTGTGGGTCTGTCGCCAAAAACCGGACGCTCCGTCCACTGGGCTAGTCGACTCACTCCAAGTCGAGTCGGTCAAGCAGTCGTCAGGTTTCAGTTGGCTACAAGGTCTCAGTACTCCGCACATTCGTCTCCGGGAGGGTCCACTCCAAGATCTACAGGTCGATACTCCAAGTATCACAAATTTCCACGAATAAGTATCTCAAAGGACCACCTTGTCATAGGGGTCTCGACGCAATAGACGACGCGTCAATCGAATGCCAGGTCTGTGAGTTATTAGCCTTTTCGTCCCAGGGGCCCGGTTGGTTTCATGTGCAAACCAACCCAGCCGTATCTAAAATATACCCCGAATTCTCATAGGTTATACTCATAGGGACCGTTCCTCAATGGGATCACCAATGCCGCTGACGGTTCGTCAAACGGACATCCGGTCTGAAAGTTATCAGCTTTTCCGTTCTAGGGGCCCGGTTGGATTTCGGGTTCAACCCAACCCGGACACTATCCAACTGCATCCAAACCTCAGACGAAGTATTCCAGAAGTTCCGTCTCATCAAGATTAATCCAACAAGGTCAACGGCACGTCAATCGGACGTCCGGAGCTCAAGTTATAAGCATTTCCGATCCGAGGGCCCGATTGGTTTTGGGTTCGAACCGACCCGGCCGTACCCAAAGTTCTCCGAAACCTTGAGTGTAAAATACCTAAACGATCATCTCAATCCAAGGATCGCATCGCAACTAACGGTGCATCGATCGGAGGTCCGTATCCCATGTTATGGTCTTTTAAACGAACATGTCCAGTTTTAGGGGGTTTTGGGCCCGGCCCAGACCGACCCGGCTCGTTCGTTCATTGAACGTACCCAAGATAAACTTCAGAAATTGATTCTGGGCACACCGGGTCTCAGAATCAGGTTCCTTCAGAAACTGAATTCTTGTAAAATCCCAAAGAAATTAAGAAAAAAATTTCCTTGAAATTTCTGAGTCTTTACATTACTCCCACCTCAGGGATTTACGTCCCCATAAATCTTTAACACAAACTAGGGATACAAAAGTGGTACTGAGCACGCATCTGAGCCTTCTGCTCCCATTTGCTCACCTGGAGGTTCCTGTGCTTCCAACGAAAGCACACAAGAGGAATCGACCGTCCTTGTAGGACCCGCTCCTGTCGATCCTCAACCTCTACTGGAACCTCCGTGAAAGTCACCCCATTGCCAATGTCCAGCTCCCCATGGTCGATGGTATGCGCAGGGTCGTGCTCGTATCTCCTCAGTTGAGATACGTGGAAGTCATTGTGCACCTGGTGCAACTGAGGTGGATGGGTCAAACGGTAACCCACCTCGCCTACTCTTCTGAGGACCTGAAAAGGTCCGCTGAACCTCGGAGATAACTTTCCACCTTGGCAACATCTTCGTAAGCCTCGTCAAGGTGAGACCCATATAAGGACGTGATCATTATCCTCGAACTCTAGAGGTCTCCAATTCCTGTTTAGAACTAAAACTCAAAACTACTGCGGCCAAGAGGGTAAGGTTGACCGACTCAAGAGTGATCGGCCGCACCCTCCTATGCATGAGTTTATCCTGTGCTGCCTGGGGTTTCCTTTTCACCGACCAAGGAAAACCCATCTCGAAGTTGTAGTTAAACCACAACCTTTTTGCCTAAAACAGTGAATCTGAGCATGAACTGTGAATCCAATACATACTGAGACCAACCCCGTAAGGCCTCAATGCTACCACCAAGAGATTCCAACCGAAACTCTCGCCTCGTGGGTCAGAACACACTGTCGGTGTAAGTGTGATTATCAAGTCTCCTCCCAAGGTATCTCCAGACATGAGGGTCAAGTCTACGGCTTACCGGAAACTCTAGGTCTGGGACAAGATTCGTGGAAGGAATGATTCATATCAATTTCTGTTACTATGGAAACTAGTAGTGGACACAGACGGTCCCTTGAATAATTTTTAGAGCCATTGGGTCACACTCCTTGACTTCATGTAGCTGCACTCTTCCCCTGCTCTACCTCCACGTCTGCTGCTTCGCAAACTCATCTCTCCTTAAATATTCATCATCTTGAAACATTTAACACGCTTGAGTCTCTAAGACTGGCGCCAGTTTCCTGTTTCTTACTGCACTATTCAGTCTCCATCTGCTCCTGGATGATCTGTACCTTCTTTTCCTACGATCTATAAGAGCTGCTAAAATTTCTCCTTTGTCGACAATAGAAACTCAGTCTCATCCCTTGGATGAACCACACCCAATTCCTAATATATTCAATACTGACATGAATGATGCATTCATGCCATGGATGACGTCGTAAGGACTCGACGTTACTACCAAGAGATCCAACTGTCACTCTCGCCTCCAAGGGTTGAGTCACACTGTCGGCATTAGTGTGAGGTCACTGGGTCTCCTCCAGCAGAAATCTCGAAAGTGAGGGTCAAGTCAATAGTTTTAACCGGGACCTCTCAGTATCAACCGAACAAAAGGACAGGAAAACAAACATCACAAGGATAAGTGTCTTTTTATTACTGCAGCTCATAGTATAAAGACACAAATACAATAGCAACATTGAACTAGAAGTACCAAGAACAAAAGTAATCCACTAGTTCCGCTCATGTCCACCTGCTTCCGGAGCTCTACTGCATTGTCCACTGCTCGGTTATTGCTCAAGCACCCGCCGCTGCTTCTGCCTCTATAGGATATTCCAATGCCTACGGATCAACTGTGCGGGGAGTCGGACAGTCACATGCCATGTGACCCTTCCTGGCACATTCATAACACTTCCTTCTCCTCGTATAGCTGGCTCTATTCCTGTTGGACCTCTGCATCATCTGTCTACTGCCCACAGATGACTCAGCTACTGATCGAAAATCCTGCGGAAATGGCAGCATCTCCTGAACATGCTTGGGGTGTAGAGCTAATGGTACAAAATCCACCCTGAAGAAGGTCTCGAAGTCTCCCTAGGTGAAGTTCATCTCTTCGCAAAACTGAAACAAGTGGCTCCACCATCTCTCAACTGCTGCCTGAAGGAGGCTGGCAGCAAAGATCACCATGAAGTCTGCCGAAGTACCCACTATCCTGAAAACTCTCACCACAGCCTCCAGCCAATCTTCAGCCGCCTGTGGGTCCATCTCTCCCTGAAACCTGGGTGGCCTCTAGCGTTGGAACTCATGCAGCGCGCTCAAGCGGCGTGCACTCTCTACTGTCGGGGCTGGTGGAATCGGTGGGACAACGGGTGGTAGTACTGTTGGTGCCTCTGATGGTGCCTCAACTGAAAGAGGGCCCTGTACTGAAGCCTCGTTTCTCGGCAGGATGTTAGTACGTACATCCCTCTAGGCTCAAGCTGGTCATCCGTGGAAAGGCATCCTGAAAGAAACATACGTGACACGGTCAAACGATTTATACCTGGTGAGCTGACCTAGTTTGAGCTGTTTTAAGGGAAAACCTTTGAAAACACACATGCAATCAGTGTTTTCGTGCACAAATTCGGAAATCAAAAGTCAGGGTCCTGGTGTATGGATACGTCAGTCGCCCACACCAACACTGGACTCCCTGAACTGAAAACCACACTCGGTACTCTTAACATTATTGCTTCACAGAAAAGAAAAATCAGAGTTATAAGTTCTGCGGTAGAACCGACTCCTTTGATACCAATTTGTCACGACCCGTCCTCGGGGGCTGTGCCATGACTACCCCAAGCCCTCCTTCCATAGGCGAGGGGCTGACGACTATCAATAAAGGTGTAAATACCGTTAACTGGGAAGGCATTTCCTTTATAAAAGTAAACAAACACCACAGAGTACAAGCGGAAGTAATACACTAAGTACAAAAGAAAGTGCTGAAAAGTAAGTGGGCCAGAATACAAACCCAACTGAAAGTACAGATACAACTGAACGAAACTACAATAGAAAATATAAGAAACTGGAAGAATATAAGTATCTCCTAGGATTTCCACCTTGGATCCTACCTGAAGGGTAGGTACAGATAGCGCAACTCCTGGATCATCCACCACGGATCATACTTGAAGGGTAGGTACAGATAGCCTCCACAACGCTCTCGCCCTTCAACCTCCTCCGAGTATCGTCTCATCATGAAGTCCACCTCCGGATACTGACTCGTCATGAGGTCCACCTCCGGGTACCATCCAGTCCCTGAACACTCAGCCTCTGTCAGCGCTGCCCGTCGTCTACAACCAACACGACGAGGTACAGGCATAGCCCGTATAGGGGTGAGTATAACGATACTCAGTAGGGACCCCGAGACCCTCAAGGTCTCACTAAATCCAACAAGGATAAACACAAAGAAGGATCTCAATAGATAACCCTTGCTTAGGTATAAGCCCATACTTATACCTAAGTTACCAAGTAACCCATCTCAATCATGAGGAAACACAAAGGTTATGAAATCAATGGATAACCACTACCCAGGTATATGCCCATACATATACCTAAGTTTTCAAGTGACCCATCTCAATCATGAGGTAAACACAAATGTCATAGACTCAACTCAAACCAGGATTTTCATTATCGAAACCATAACTGCTGAAGAGCTCCATCTCTGACGAGTACAGTGATCATGTCACGACTCCGAGGTACTGCTCACTAACCTTAGACTGCTGAGGTACTCCTCCTGTCGAGTACCGCGGGTCTGCTTCCAACTACCGGGCGCTCCATCTGCTGAGGGTCTACCGCCAAATACCAGGCGCTCTCCCTAATAGCCTACAGAGGTACTCCTCCTGTCGAGTACCATGGGTCTGCGGCCAACTACCGGGCGCTCCGTCCGTCATGGGTCTGTCTCCAAAAACCGGGTGCTCTTTCCACTGGGCTAGTCGACTCACTCCAAGTCGAGTCGGTCAAGCAGTCGTCAGGTCTCAGCTGGCTACACGGTCTCTATACTCCGTACGTTCATCTCCAGGAGGGTCCTCTTCACGAGCTACAGGTCGATACTCCAAGTATCACAAAGTTCCAAGAATAAGTATCTCAAAGGACCGCCTCGTCATAGGGGTCTCGACGCAACAAACGGCGCGTCAATCGGATGCCCGATCTGTGAGTTGTTAGCCTTTTCGTCCCAGGGGCCCGGTTGGTTTCATGTGCGAACCAACCCGGCCATATCTCAACTGTACCCTGAACTCTAATAGGGTATACTCATAGGAACCGTTTCTCAACGTGATCACCAACGCCACTGATGGTTCGTCAAACGGACGTCCGGTCTGAACATTATCAGCCTTTTCGTTCCAGGGGCCCGGTTGGATTTCGGGTTCAGCCCAACCCGGCCACTTTCCAACAGCGTCCAAACCTCATGAGAAGTATGCCAAAAGTTCTGTCTCATCAATAGGAATCCAACAAGGTCGACGGCATGTCAATCGGACGTCCGGAACTCAAGTTATAAGCGTTTCCGCTCCGAGGGCCCGTTTGGTTTTGGGTTCGAACCGACCCATCCATACCCAAAGTTCTCTGAAACCTTGAGTGTAAAATATTTAAACTCCCGTCTCGATCCAAGGGTCGCATCGCAACTGACGGTGCGTCGATCGGAGGTCCGTAGCCCATGTTATGGGCTTTTAAGTGAACCTGTCCAGTTTTAGGGGCTTTTTGGCCCAACCGACCCGGCCCGAGACCCACTGGGTCGGCCCAAATTGGGTCTACCCGACTCAGTTCCGGGTCCATCCCACTAGGGCACGGACTGGCCCGGTGCGGGCGGCCCGGCCCGGTGTGGCCGGTCCAGGCCGGCACGGGCACCGTGCGCGCTGTGTGAGCGCGGAAGGGGGGGAACCGCCACCACCTTCGACGAAACGGCGAACCCCGGCGGGTCCGCCCTGCTGGAGTTGACCGGGGGTTCAACCCCCAGTTTTTCAGAATCTGGCCGGCCGTAACGGCCGGCCAGCGCCTAATATGGGACCAGTTGGTCCCTCGCTTCAGTGAACCGGCGGCCGGAGGCTCCGGCCGCACACCTTTGCTCTGCCGCAGCCTCTAGCCACGGCCTTGGTCCAACCGGTGCGGCACGACGGCGCCACACCCCTCCGCCGCGGCCCCGCTCCAGTCGCGGCCTCTCATGGTTCTCCGTCATGGCGCGACAGCGCCGCGCCCCTTCGCTGCGGCCCGACTCCGGCCGCGGGTTCGTTCGGCCTCAACGCCGCGACAGCACCGCGCATCTTTACCTCATTTCTCCATGATTCAGCGTGGTGCCGTTGCACCGTGCCGCCTTCTTTCGAACCGCAACAACACAACAACAAAAGTGGTAGGAGAGTCGGTCGTGTTCGTGCGGTCCGACCTCCTCCTGATAAGTTGATATCAAGCGGCCCAAAAATAAAGACGAAGAATGGCAAAGGTTATTTCACGAACAAAAAGTAATTAACCCCTACCTCAAGGTGTTGTCGAACGAAGGTTCGTCGCGGAAAATAATCATCGCGGGAGACGGCGTTGCAGGAAAAGGTTCCGTAAGCATCGTCGGTGTCTCAGAGAAGAGAATCATTGTCGTTTTGGTACACAGTGTCGCAGCGTCGATCTCTGAGGATTCGGCATATTTCGTCGTCCTTTGTCGGAGGTCGGCATTCTTCGTCGGCGGCGGTGCGTTCTTTGCGTTCTTCAAGGAGGAAGAAGAGGATTCCAAGGCTTGATCAATTCCTCTCCAATCTCTCTCGCACAACGAACCAACCCTTAATTAAATAAGACTTGTCTTATTTAATTAACACACAATCCAACACCTCAATTTGAAATTCAAAATAACTCATTCAATTAATTACATTGAATAAGTTAAATGATTAATGAGTTGACTTTTCATTTAGGGGGGGTGCGGGTGAGTTACAAAATAAAAGGGGTTAAGGGGGTTAGGGAATATGAAGGGGTGGGGTTCATGTAGGCCCCACCTCACCTTAATTCTCCTCTTGGTTAGTTAGAAACTAGTGGGTCCTACCCCAACTCCCTTACATAGGATAACCAATTAGATATAAAAGTAAAATTGTTTGCGAAAATTTTATTTTTATTCATTACTTAACCCATTATTTTAAAAACCATACCCGAGAAAATGAAACTATGGAATAGGTGTTCCTAAGCAACTACTAGTGTTGCGGTTTCATCGGTGCCTACGGATTTCGATTCCAAGCACCAGATTAAAAGTTATAAAAACTCGCTCGTTCGTTCACTGAACGTACCCGAGCTAAACTTTGGAAATTGATTCCAGGCACACCAAGCCTCGGAATTAGGTGCCGTCAGAAACTGTGTTCTTGTAAAATCCCAAAGAAATTAGGAAGAAAATTTCCTTGAAATTTCTGGGTCTTTACACATAAGAAACTAATACACATTCTCATGGTGTTATCCCTTGTTAATATTCAAGATAGAAAGTTATTATAATAGTCTCATAAATAGGAAATCCGCATTTCCATGTGTCATTGGAAGTTCTTATCAGCAGAAACATGTATTAATCCTTATAATTTAACATTATCACAAATGAATATTAAGAATCATGTACTTTGAAGTATTGATAAAAATTATGATATAAAATTCTCATGGAGAGGTAGGATGTTTTTGGTATGTCATGAGTGATATTTCATTAATGGATAATGAGGGAAAGAATTTATCCCTTCTATACCTTAAAGGAAGTTGATATTTCATGCCCTTTGATAGGAATAAAACTACCTTCATAAATCCACGTCAATGGTATTTGGTGAGTGAGTTCAATTTTGGAAAGTAAAAGAAAGATACATAATGGATATAGGTTGATGTCACCATCATGAAGCCTTATTGATTTGAGATATAATGATAAAGGGATTATATTACATGTTATGTGTTCGTAGGAGGTTGGATGTTTTTGTGACATTAAATTCTTTCTCTATTGGTTCCTTGGAATATTTCGAAATGGTAACCTTGGACTTTTGGAGGTTAGGTCTAATTACATTGATAAATAATCCTAGTGGGTCACACGCATAGTGTATCCACAATCTCAATTAAATTCAAGTATTGAATTTAACAAGTTAGAATAAATAATATTTATTTGGGTTTATTTGATCATCATAATCTAATCACAAGTTATTCAAAATAATAAGTGAGTTAAATAATAATAATAAATATTCGTTTTCAAGGTTTGGTGAATATAGTATTTATTATATTATATTTATGGATGAATAATAAGTTTAATTTATTTTTTAAATAAATATTTGTTATTCAATGAATAATAAATGTTGATGAAGGAAATTGGATTGAGATTAATGGTCTGATTGGAAATGGTATAAATGATATTTATATACATTATTAAATTCTTTCACATGTCAAGAAATTAGTAATAGTATTATTATTATTATTGGACATGGGGTAAACTAAGAATTAGATAGTAGGGAAAGGTATTGTGTGCAATCTTATAACCCTAAACCTTCCATAATAAATATATATTTATATCACTTTCCATAATCACTCTTATTGTACACAATGTAAAGAGAGAGACTCTATCAATCCCTAAAGAGAGAACTATATATCTAGAGTACACTCTCTCTTACTCCATTCCCAATGCATTGAGATAACATCAAAATTTTGTACCCCTTAAAGAATAATTATGTTGCGATCAAACATAAACAATTCACATTATCAAGATCATCCATGCTAGTAACCAACGATTCTACGACGATGTTCAAAGATTGTGGTGCACATGAAGATCGCCTCTAGATGGATTCTACACTTGGATCTTACAGTGAAACGATGGTATAATGATATTTAGTCAACTGGTTCATTAATAAAAGTTCAATTATAAGTTAAGGTAATTATATATCTACTCATAAATTAATTATAAACTAAATGGGAAGATCCTTCTCTTCAGGTTATTATGTTTTAATCTAACCAATTATTCTATGTCTTTTGTTGGGAATGATGTTTTAATCATGTGTGGAAACAATTACATGTAAATAAAGACTAAAATATGAGTTGGTCATGCCATAAAAGGATGCTTCTACTTTATCTGGAACAATAACTCCATCAAAAAAATTATTTTGAAATAATAATAATCTCAATATCTTACTTTCCAATGGGATGTTAGCTGAGCTTTACCTACTGATTGTACCCCTCGCTCTCTGTGAGAACTTAAACTGGCTCAAGTCCCACCAAAATCAGTAACTATGAATATTATGAATAGTGTGATTCAAATAATTTTCATGTAATGGAATGTACTATATGCTCTAGTCTTGTTTGGGGCCCTCTGTTGGGAGTCGAGTGTAACCCATACACATGTTTTTTATGTTTAGGCCTTTGGGTCATGGGGTTTTGGTCCATCAAAATTGTAACGATTCTTTGAGTAACTAGGCCTTTATTTAATGTAAAGTGTTACCTCTCAACCCAATTGAAAATATGTATTTATTTACTCTATAAAGAAAGGGGTGTTTCCCCCTACCTAGTAAAAAATATCTAAATTTTCTTAACATTCAACACCAAGCATTAAGAAATTACAATATACTATAAAAATATTATTGTTTACATGTGAATGTTATAACCTAGTCATTGAATTTGAGGGTATAAATAATATTAACCAAATTATGAAATACATTTATATTGGTCATATTTTATAAAAATGTCACCAACAATGTTTAGTAAAAAACACTCAATTTTTAGTGAAGTCATTTTATGCTTCCAAAATATTTTTTCTACAAAAAATGGATTTTTTTTCTTTTTGTGAGAAAATATTAAAATTCATTTCTACCACTTTTAGAAATTATATTTTAAAAAAAAAATTATCTCTTTTTAAATCATAAAATCAAAAATATCTAAAGGTGAAATTTTGGGATTCTATTGGAATTATTAATTTTTCAGTGAATAGTGAAAAAATACCTGTTTTATAGAAAACTAAATTTTCAATTGAAGTATTTAAAAGGTCATATATTGTTTTTAATTGATTTTAAAATTTAATTAGTTCATTTTTATTAATCATAACCCAATTAATTTTATTGGATTAAATATTAATCTTACTTTAGGGATAAAAATATTTTTATATGTAAAATACATTTTTCTAGAAAATTGTTTTTTGTAACATTTTTTGTGTTTATTTTAAAAGTAATTTATACCACTTATAGGGATAGACTTTGATAAAATAGATAAAATATTTTTAATAATACTGTAAAAATATAACATATATGTCAACTTTATTTTTGTTCACAATTAATAATAACCTTGGTAAAAATGTTGTCGTTGTAGTAAGGGTTAAATTGGTGGAATAAGGTTTAAACTATGAGATAAGGCATAAAAATAATACATACACTTTCCTATATTTCAGTGTATGAGTTTAATTCTAAAAAATAATTAAAATTATTGAAATTATTTCATTTTTTACCATAAGTAATTGATAAAAACCTTTATAATATTTTAAGTAAAGGAAAATTCCAAAACATCACCCTCTTGCATTTAATTAATCAAATATGTTCAAATGGGGATAAGAAGAAGTTATTAATGAATGTTAAATTTTATTTTGAACATAATTATTTTTTTGTGATGTTAATTTATTTTTAATTTTTAGTGATGGAATAATGACCTTAAATTTCTTCACAACGTTGAAACGGTGCTTGTTCAAGTAGTAGAAAAATCAAAGTAAATTATTTAAAAAACATAAAAAGTAATATTTTTTGGATGATTCGCGGTGTCACACGAGTTTTAGGGTTAATAATAATATATATTTTATGGTTAAAGAGTTTATATTATAACTAAATTCCTCTATTTATGTATTTAAATTCAAAATATATGAATAGTTCTTAAAATGACATTAATGGTATTTTATGTTAAATAATATATCATTAAATAATTTAAAAATTATAAATTATTTAATGTGGATAATTGGGATGGGATTTGGAAAAATACCTCGTCCCTTGACCATTTTTAGGATAATTTTTACATTATAAGTAAATTTATAAGCCTTTAGAATTGGAAATTTTGTTACCAGAGTTATTGTTAAAATCAGTTAACAAAGGGTTTAAACCAAAAAATAGGTTAAAAATGCCACATAAACCTATAAAAATTTAAGTTTTTATAATGTATTTCTAGCTTAAAAAATCTTATATTCTAAATTTTGGCCAGTTTTTTCCTCTTAAAAAATAAAATTAATTTATTATATAAAAATATTTTAACTAATTCCATGTGTGTCCTAACCTTCACTATAAAAGGCTTCCACATATCCTCTAGTCTTAACTCCACATTGAGCCACATAGTTCAACCAAGCCCTAAAAATAAATCTTATAAAAATAATTATAAATTTTTTGGAGGTGATTTTATCCCCAAAGGACCCTCCCTAGGATCCTTAAGAAGAATTCCAAAGTCTATCTCTCAAAGAGGAGGTAATCATTTTAACCGATATCTTTAATTTTACTTCTTTTTTTTAAATTTTAAATTACTTCCTAGAAATTAAAATATAATAACATAATTAAAACCAATATTATATTATTTTATTATTTTTATGGCATAACCTTTTTCCTTCACCATTCCATTAAAGGGGAAAGGAAATTATCGCTCGTGCGTACGTGTGAACTATCGCCTCCACGTAGTGGTATGATTCATTTTCCATCACCATATTTCATGGTTTATTATTATGATGGATTTAATTTTTATATATTATATTTATGGAATAAGTATTATTATATAATTATAATATATTATCTACCTTCTTACCTTACCATCTATTGTGAAACGTTAACGTCCCTCGTGCATATTTGTGCACTACCACCTCCACAAATCAATGTGATTTGTTTTTCATTTTTTATTTACATGGATCATAATAAGGATATATTTAATGAATATATATCATATTTATTATATAATTATTATTATTAAAAGTTGAATTATTATTAACATTTCTTTTATTTTGTCTATTGAAAATGGAAAACCTCACTCACGCTTATGTACGGACTATCGTCTTCACGATGTGATGTAATTAATTATTCTCCACCAATCTTTATGAATGGTTATAAAAGTGTATATAATGAATAAATATGATAATTATTTAATTATTAGGATTATTTATATTATTAAAACATATCCAAGGTGCAGCACTGAAACCATTAAACAGAATTATGCATGGAAAACATACCACTTTTCACCTGAATGTCCATTTTAAGGAACAATTGTTAATAAAATAATAATTAGAAATTAGAAATGAGTGAAAAATATTAATTTATGTATAAATATAGTTCTTTAATAGATCTATAATAAATTTATATTTTTTATACATGACTTTTTAATGCGTATGAAGGAAGATGGGACTTGATGTATGGTTTTCTCGCCTCACTATTGTGTCTATGAGACATATGTAATATTCACCACATGTTTCTTTAATCTGGTTTATATAATAACCCATTTATATGTTATATAATTAATCTTTTATATTAATATTATAATTTATTTATTTAATGGTTTTATGATTCAAAATTTACAAAATTGGTAAGGGATTTATGTTATAATCTCATTTCTTTTTAGGATTATATATGCTAGATTACTATTGAAAGAAAACATATAGATATTATTATTTAAAACACAAATATTTTATTATTCTCTAGTTACTTATGTAATATTTAATTAACAGTAACATTTTCCTCTCTTTGGTACTTAAAATGGTCCAGAAAATGTTTTTAAGAAAAACATACTTTATTATTTCTTTGGTTCCAAATATTTTTATTTCGTACCCATGTTCTCTAAAAAATTTCATTAATGTTTTTACCATGATACAATGATTATTTAAATTCATTTTAAATAATGTTTTAATTGCTATAATTTTTTTAAAAATATTCTTTTTTCATTTTCTAAGCATTGTATGTTTTAAAAAAGGGGTGCAAAGAATATTCATTTTTAACAATTATGGTATGAACAGAATTTCCCTCCTTTATGACTACTCAATGATTTGAAGATTACTTTATAATTTTTCTTGTTTATTTTCAAACAAAATTTTTCAATAATATTTTATTTTGAAATTTTTAGACTTTAAATAAGTGATTTCAAAAGGAAAACGTTATTTTCATCAAGAAATATTCCAGTGATATTTATCAATTAATGTTTCTTATGTATTATTGGGTATATGATCCAATTTTACCATCCAATTCCATTCTCTAGATAGTTTATGATAAAGATGTTTTACGTATGATTCTAAGAGAACTGATACTTGTCTATGGGTCGGCTAAGTTAAGATGAAATATTTTTTAAACTCGTTTCTTTTCCATGGGTTATATGATTTTAAAATAATGAATGTTTTTATGAATTCTGGAACATTTATTATATAAATTTATGTGATATTTTGTTATATTGTATCCCTATAATTAATTGGGTAAAGGTGTATAACTTGTGATATAATTATGTTATGTGTGAACCTAATTTCATATATATAACATGAAGTGTAGACCTAGTTTCATGTCAATATATTTATTAATAGACCTAGTTTTTTTGCCCATAATTTTATCCATAGACCTAGTATCTATCCATAATTTTATAAGAGGATATAATTTCATGTCATTAATAGAATAAGTGAACCTATTGTTGTTTATAAATTTTCACAATTTTGTAAGATTATACTTGTTTCACATTCCTATATTTATCATAATCTCTCATGGATCGTGTTTTATTTTTTGGTGATTCTACAATCTTATGACTTTATATTTTTTCTATGATAAATAATTATGCCATGAATCATGATTTATGATCAATTAATTGATTAGGTATGAATTTTTTATGTTATGATCATGTCTTCATACCATTTATGCTTACTTATGATCACTGGTTGATATCTATTATGTTTACCCATATAGAGTATCAGATCTCACTCTTTATTTTGTTTTTTATTCCCAAGAATTTAAAGAATGGTTTTAATAATGTTATGCCTAAAAAGGGTATTGGATAGGAAGAACTAGTGGGATATTATGTAGATTTTTATGAACTATTTTTTTATGTATCCATATTTATAAATACCCTAAACCTTTTTTATTATTGTGTGAGTAGTAATTATATTTAATGAATATTCATATAAATGATTTATATATATGTATATAATGTTTGGGTTACTATATTTCCTCATTTATATTAAGAAAAATCAAAATTCCATTTGTGTGCATCTACGGACTACATCCTCCATGACACAATGTATTTCGTTTTCTATCACCACCTTACAAGGATGGTTCAAATAAGGAATTTAATAAATAAACATGATATTTATAAAATATTTAAGGTTACGAAATAATAAACCATATTAAATATTTATACTATTCTAGGTAAAATGAAATCATCTTCCATGTGTATGTGTGGACCAAGGCCTCTATAGAATAGTGTATTCTATTTTTCAAGCCACCTTTCATGGATGGTCATGAGAAAATTTTTAAGAGATAAAGATGATATTTAGGAAATTATAAGTATTTTTGTAAGAAAATCTGGGATACTATTAATAATATGGGAAACAAACAATCATTGTAATTTCAACCACCTAAAATGATCACACTAAGATGGAAAAACAATGTATTCATACTATGTAATAGTTTTATATGTGTTGCATCCTATTTTAATTCTCTTAAATTATATTTTATAAATTTAATAAAACCTTAAAAAATATCATTATATGTCATAACCTAACCGAACAGTGCTTGATCTGTAACTACCCCAAGCCCACCTCCATAAGTTGGGGGCAACGATAAGTGTCGAAAGGCATAAATAATATGGGAGGCCTTTTCCTAACGTACTTGTATACACACACTTGACCATCCCAATGAAAAAGTACAGAGTAATAAAAGGAAATGATGAGACATCTAGAGTAATAACCATGCATGAAATACCTCTAGAGAATACAAAGGGTACGATAGTGTAAATTTAAAAGTAAAGGGAAAAAATACATGCCCTACTTGGAAGATATCCCAACCTGAAAAAACTAGAAAAGTAATGTGCTAAGATTGTCCAATCATAGATATCCAAGACTTGGCCACCATACATGGTCCAATGCACCATGTATCCCTATACTCCTTTATAATCACCATCGACCTATATGTGATCTATATAAGATGCAACATGTGTGGTCAATTCCCATGCAAGGGTGAGTATATATATACCCTATAGGATGCCCCAAAAGTTGAATGGAGGGGAAGTAAGAGAAACAATAGAAATACACATCTCAACCCAAATCAAGAGAATAAAAAATAAAATGACATGGATATATACATACATACATACATACATACATACATACATACATACATACATACATACATACATACATACATACATACATACATACATATATATATTCTTAATATAAGAAGCCCAAATGAGAGAGAAATATAATATGAATCTCATAGAATAGCCCAGGAAAGAGTGTGAATAGTTCTAAGGGGTCCATCAATGATGCCAAATATCTCGCATGTATGTCCATAGAAGTAACCATATAGAAGGCCCACTCCTATCCACTATGTCTCATAGTCAAGGGGAAACAATTTCTAAGCAGAGGACCCACGCACTAGTTTGTTTGGGGGTTCCACTCACTATAAGGAGGACCTGCATGCTATATGATAGGGGAGAACCACTCAGTGTAAGGAGGACCTACACCGTAACTACAATGGGGTACCACTCATTAGATAGAGTACTCACATCCTAATGTCATAGGGTTACCACTCAATAGATAAAAGACCCACACCCTAACACCATTGAGGGGATATCACTCAGTAGAGAGAGGACTTGTACCCTAAATCCATGGGGGTACCTCTCAATAGATAAAGGACCCATACCCAAATTCCATAGGGGGATACCACTCAGTATATAGAGTATCGTCACCTTAACACCATAGGGGGTACCAATCAGTAGATATAGGACCTACAACCTAACACCATAAGGGGTACCACTCAATAGATAGTGGACTCTCACCCTAACACCATAGGGGGAACCACTCTGTATATAGAGGAACCACACCCTAACACTCTAGGGGGTACAAATAAGTAGATAGAGGACACTCACCCAAACTCCATAGGTGTCACACCCGGACTTTTTAATTCATTTCTTTATTTTATTAATTCTTGACCCTGGTCTCTAGCGCCAAGGCCCGGGTTGGGTCCCGGATTAAATCTTCATCGTTTACTATTTTTACTTGGTTTCATACCCGTGCACGGGCACCGCATGATTAGTGGTAGCCGCGCGGTCTCCCCAGGTGCTTGTGTGGGTGCCCAAGTGGACTGCGTTGTGGTGCGCTTTTTTCGTGCACGTTTTCTTTAGGTCGTACGATGAGCGTGCGGGTACCCGGTTCTCATAGTTTGATAATTAAATGTAGTGTTTTAAAAATAATGTTTGTTGATAACAAAAATATTATGTTGTGATTATTATTATTAATATTATTTTTATTTTTATTATTATTAATATTATTATTCTGGTATTATTATTATCAATATTATTAATATTGTTGATAGTATTATTGTTAATATAATAGAATGAAAAAAAACAAAAAAACAAAAATCCTAACTTGATGCCCTATTCCGTCGCCCCCCCTGTCTACCCCTTGCTCAACGGCGCCCCCAGTGAGAGACACCCCACTCCTCGCGATCTACGCCCTGTCCTCGCCACCTTCCCCGCCCGGCGCCTTCTCCTCCCGGAGACAACCATCTGGCCTTCCTCTTGTTGCACACCGCAGCCGCGTGCACTTCCCACTATTGCACACCACAGACCGCGCGGTCCCCTCCCGTTTTTTCCCTCCTGCTCGACCACAGGCGCCCCTCCCTCTCTCGGTTGTGCATCCCCCCTATCCTGATCGGCTGGCGGCGCAACCCTCACATCGGCCGCACGACCTCCGGCCGCACACCCTCTTGGCCAAGTCGCCCACCGCGTGCCCTCCTCGCCAGGCCGTTTGTCGCGCGCCCCTCTAGCGCGTCCCATGTTCAGCGCGCTCCTCCCCTCACCCGCAGTTTCTGGCGAGCCTCCAGAAACGTTGTGTCAGACTTCTTCTCCTTCTCCGCAACTGCGTTTTACCCTAGGATTTAATCACGCTGTTTGAGGTGCGATAGGCGTGCAGTGGTTTATGAGCACCTTGGTTGTGATGTTTTCTACACACTGGTAGATGATTCTATGTATGGCTATTATTTGATGAATTATTTTGTAAGTTTAATTATTTTAGCTTGTTATTTATTAGTTTGCATGCTGCGAATTTGTTTTCTTTGAGATTTCGTATAAATTTGATTTTTTTTGTGGCTTATCCTGCTTGAAATTGAGTGCGTTTTTGGGGTGAGGACTGGTTTTTCATCTTGGGAATGTTTTATTATGTTTTGATTTTATGAAAACTTTTGTTGAGCCATTTTTTGTGTTTTTCTAAACTTTTCTATTGGTTTATTATGTCGTACAAGGGTTGAGAATTATGTTTTGACATGTATGTGGTGTTTGTTTGGCCTCAAAAGGGGTTTTTGGGTGGTCTTTTGAGTTCAAAGTCATTAGATATTTTTTGGAGCTGCTTCAAAATATATATTTTTTTAAAGGTGTTTATTAAATGGTACAGATGATGTGATTTGTGTTTTGAAAATTTGTTGAGGTGGTACTTTTTCACTTTTTGTTCATTTGAATTATTTTAAGTCCGTATTTATGTTTTTTTGTTTTTCATTACAGTTGCAGCGCGTTCGCAAGGTAGCCCCGTGATATTGTTGTCATCAGCTTGCACTTGCTTGTACGTCTACGCGAGGCATGTCGCGCCTTTGTGTTTGGACAGCGATCCGAGGTAGGTCCCCCACTGCACACACCTTTAGATTTAGAATTTATTAATTGCTTGATGTTTTATTAATTTTAATAAATTGGAAATAATATAATATAATTAATTTTTATATGATTATTTGGTGCGAAAAGAGACGTTTATTTTATACCGAACATTTGAAACATTTTCTTGACGAGCGGAAACCCAGTATTGAAAGAATGCACGTTGGCCTTTAAACATAATCCATGTAATTTCAAATGTACTTCTAGTTTTAAATATAAATGATTTCTTTTGAAAAAGTGTTTTGGGTTTTCTCGAGAAATGAGTTTTTGCTTTAAAATTGGTGAAGCCCCGCTTGGCACATTAATAAAATAAATTATTTTGGGAAAACCCATTAAGGGGTGATCATTGGTGTGCGTTGATTGTGGAGCTGTATGTGATGTTTGTGAATCGTGACTGATTGTTTGGCATTGTTTATTCAACCCTCTTATATTATATGTGTTGACATGGGAACCTAGCATAGTGAGTGAATCTTCTGAGAACAATTGTTGCACTAGTTTAGACCATGCACTGGCTAGTGGCCCCATAGTAGGGGAAAACTGAGATATAGATTTTATGGGGATTGGGCCTCTTGGTTATTCCATTCAGGGCTATACCGGGTAGTAGTATGCGCGTTATGATGTCGTCGAGTTAGGGCATGCCTTCAGGATGAGTCAGATGTATAGTATGTTTTGGATTGTTCATGATCTCCTAGGTCTGACCAATGTTTCTTTTAGTGTTTATTTGTATGTGGCGGACGATTGAGAGGT
The DNA here is from genome assembly GCA_963277665.1 of Viscum album. Classification (NCBI taxonomy): domain Eukaryota; kingdom Viridiplantae; phylum Streptophyta; class Magnoliopsida; order Santalales; family Viscaceae; genus Viscum; species Viscum album. Next base: position 1,356,599,264 of record OY728162.1, on the reverse strand, counting down.
TCAGTTCGGTTGCTGACCCATGTGTGCCACTTTTTCCATCGCCCTCAGTGTGTGTTGTGTGTTGTGTGTTATTTTCCTTTTAACAAACAACTAAAGTTTGGATTTCTAGATTGTTCGCAAAAAAATGTTTTAAAAATGCAATGCACCTATTTCTTTTAGCATTAAACTTGTTCTAAATTAAAAAGGGCAATGGACTGTTACTTTTTTTAGAAATGAAAGTGTGTAAAAACCCATACTTTGTACAATGTAGTTCAATATTAAAATTAATGAATTATTTATTTAATGTTATGTGCATTGGGAATAGAATTAGTTAGGCCTACCTACTGGGTTTTAATACTCACGCCTATAGTGTTTTCTTGTTTTCAGTTTTGTTGCAGGTTCCAGCTTCAGTTGTTTACCTTGAGCAACGTTGGTCGTGGTATTGGAGAGTGACCCATAGGGTCACATAGAGTTTTGGTCTTGGTCCGGTTAGTTGTGTTGTTGGTTGTTCTTTGTTTATTCTCTTATGTTCTTTTTTTCGCTGCTTAGTTTATTTTCCTTTGGGCCAAATCGTTCCCACCTACTTAATTTTGATGCCCAGCACTAGTTTCCAGCCTGTGGGGATCGGGAACCCCCCTTTGGCCATGTCGCGGACTAGCTCGGGTGACCGGTTCAGGGTCGACCCGGGCTGGAAACTAGTGTCGGGCATCAAAAATTAAGCAGGTGGGAACGATTTATCCCAAAGGAAAATAAACTAAACAGTGGGAAAAAAAGAACAAAAGTGAATAAACAAAGAAGAACCAACAATGATACTAACCTGACCACGACCAAAACTCCATGTGACCCTGTGGGTCACTCTCCAATACCACGACCAATGTCACTCAAGGTAAACAACTGAAGATGGAACCTGCAACAGAACTCAAAACAAGAAAACACTATAGTCGTGAGTATTAAAACTCAGTAGGTAGGACTGACTAATTATTTTCCCAATGCACATACCATTAAATAAAGAATTCATTAATTTCAATATTGAACTACATTGTCCAAATTATGGGTTTTTACAAACTTTCATTCCTAAAACAAGTAATATTCCATTGCCCTTTTTAATTTAGAACAAGTTTAATGCTGAAATAAATAGGTTCATTGCATTTTTAAGACATTTTTTTGAGAACAATCTAGAAATCCAAACTTTAGTTGTTAGTCAAAAGGAAAATCGCACACAACACACAACACACACTTAGGGTAATGGAAAAAGTGGCACACATGGGTCAGCAACCGAACTCGACCTCTCAATCGTCCGCCACATACAAATAAACACTAAAATAAACATGGGTTGAACCTAGAAGATCGTGAACAATCCAGAACATACTATACATCTGACTCATCCTAAAGGCATGCCCTAACTCGATGACGTCCTAACGCCCATACTACTCCCCGGTATATCCCTGCATGTCCTAACTGAGGGGCCCAATCCCCATAATAGACATAAATCAGTATTCCCCTGCTATGGGGCCACTAGCCAGTGCGTGGTCTAAACTAGTGCAGCAATCGTTCTTAGAAGATTCACTCACTATGTCAGGTTCCCATGTCAACACAAATAATATAAGAGGGGTGAATCAACAATACCAAACAATCAATCACGTTGCAAAAACATCACATACAGCTCTGTAATCAACGCACACCAAAAATCACCCCTGAATGGTTTTTCCCAAAATAATTTATTTCATTAAAGTGCCAAGCGGGCATTGTCACACCTGGACTTTTTAATTCATTTCTTTATTTTATTAATTCTTGACCCTGGTCTCTAGCGCCAAGGCCTGGGTTGGGTCCCGGATTAAATCTTCGTCGTTTACTATTTTTACTTGGTTTCATACCCATGCACGGGAACCACATGATTAGTGGTAGTCGCGTGGTCTCCCCAGGTGCTTGTGCGGGTGCCCAAGTGGACTGCGTTGTGGTGCGCTTTTTGCGTGTGCGTTTTCTTTAGGTCGTGCGATGAGCGTGTGCGTACCTGGTTCTCATAGTTTGATAATTAAATGTAGTGTTTTAAAAATAATATTTGTTGATAACAAAAATATTATGTTGTGATTACTATTATTAATATTATAATTATTTGTATTATTATTAATATTATTATTCTGGTATTATTATTATTATCAATATTATTAATATTATTGATAGTATTATTATTAATATAATAGAATGAAAACAAAAACAAAAACAAAAATTCTAACTTGCTTCCCTATTCCGTCACCCCCCCTGTCTACCCCCTGCGCAACGGCACCCCCAGCGCGAGCCCCCCCCCCCCTCCCCGTGATCTACCCCCTGTGCACGCCACCTCCCCCACTCGACGCCTTCTCCTCCCGGCGACGACCATCCTGCCTTCCTCTTGTTTCACACCGCAGCCGCGCCCCCTTCCCACTGTTGCACGCCGTAGCCTGCGTGGCCCCCTCCCGTTTTCCCCCTCCTGCTCGACCACAGGCGCCCCTCCCTCTCTTGGCTGCACATCCCCCCTCTCCTGCTCGGCTGGCGGCGCAACCCTCCCATCGGCCACACGACCTCCGTCCGCACACCCTCCTGGCTGAGTCGCCCGCCGTGTGCCCTCCTGGCTAGGCCATCTGTCGTGTGCCCCTCTGGCGCGTCCCCTGTTCAGCGTGCTCCTCCCCTCACCCACGGTTTCTGGTGAGCCTCCAGAACCACTGTGTCGGCCTTCTTCTCCTTCGCCACAACTGCATTTTACCCTGGGATTTAATCACGCTATTTGAGGGGCGATAGTTGTGCAGTGGTTTGTGCGCACCTTGGTTGTGAAGTTTTCTACACACCGGTAGGTGATTCTATTTATGGCTATTATTTCATGAATTATTTTGGAAGTTTAATTATTTCATATTGTTATTTATTAGTTTGCGTGCTGCGAATTTGGTTTTTTTTGAGATTTGGTATACATTTGATTTTTTTTTTGGCTTATCCTACTTGAAATTGAGTGCGTTTTAGGGTGAGGACTAGTTTTTCATCTTGGGAATGTTTTATTATGTTTTGATTTTATGAAAACTTTTGTTGATCCATTTTTTGTGTTTTTATAAACTTTTCTATATTTTATTATGTCGCGCAAGGGCTGAGAATTGTGTTTTGACATGTATGCGGTGTGCGTTTGGCCTCAAAATGGGTTTTTGGGTGGTCTTTTGCGTTCAAAGTCCTTGGATATTGTTTGGAGCGGCTTCAAAATATATATTTTTTTAAAGTGGTTTATTAAACAGTACAGTTGATGCGATTTGTGTTTTGAAAATGTGTTGAGGTGGTTCTTTTGTACTGTTTGTTCATTTGAATTATTTTAAGTCCGTGTTTATGTTTTTTTTTGTTTGTAATTACGGTTGTAGTGTGTTCGCAAGGTAGCCCCGCGATATTGCTGTCATCAGCTTGCGCTTTCTTGTACGCCTGCGTGAGGCATGTCGCGCCTTTGTGTTTTGGACAGCAAGCCGAGGTAGGTCCCCCACTGCACTTACCTTTAGATTTAGAATTTATTAATTGCTTGAAGTTTTATTAATTTTAATAAATTGGAAATAATATAATATAATTAATTTTTATTTGATTATTTGGTGTGAAAAGATCCGTTTATTTTATACCGAACATTTGAAACATTTTCTTGACGAGTGGACACCCAGTATTGAAAGAATGCATGTTGGACTTTAAATATAATCCATGGAATTTCAAATTTACTTATAGTTTTAAATATAAATGATTTCTTTTGAACAAGTGTTTTGGTTTTTCTCGAGAAATGAGGTTTTGCTTTAAAATGGGTGAAGGCCCGCTTGGCACTTTAATAAAATTAATTATTTTGGGAAAACCCATTCAGGGGTGATCTTTGGCGTGCGTTGATTGCGGAGATGTATGTGATTTTTTTATATCTTGACTAATTGTTTGGAATTTTTGATTCACCCCTCTTATATTATATATGCTGACATGGGAACCTGGCATAGTGAGTGAATCTTCTGAGAATGATTGTGGCACTAGTTTAGACCACGCACTGGCTAGTGGCCCCATAGTATGGGAATACTGAGTTGTTGCTATTATGGGGATTGGTCCCCTCAATTAGGCCATGCAGGGCTATACCAGGTAGTAGTATAGGCGTTATGATGTCATCGAGTTAGGGCATGCCTTCAGGATGAGTCAGATGTATAGTATGTTCTGGATTGTTCACGATCTCCTAGGTTCGACCCCTGTTTATTTTAGTGTTTATTTGTATGTGGCGGATGATTGAGAGGTCGAGTTAGGTTGCTGACCCATGTGTGCCAATTTTTCCATTTCCCTCAGTATGTGTTGTGTGTTGTGTGTGATTTTCCTTTTGACTAACAAATAAAGTTTAGATTTATAGATTTTTCACAAAAAGATGTTTTAAAAATGCAATTCACCTATTTCTTTCAGCATTAAACTTGTTCTAAATTAAAAAGGGAAATGGATAGTTACTTGTTTTATAAATGAAAGTGTGTAAAAACCCATACTTTGTACAATGTAGTTCAATCTTGAAATTAATGAATTATTTATTTAATGGTATGTGCATTGGTAATAGAATTTGTCGGGCCTACCTACTGAGTTTTAATACTCATGCCTATAGTGTTTTCTTGTTTTTAGTTCTGTTGTAGGTTCCAGCTTCAGTTGTTTACCTTGAGAGACGTTGGTCGTGGTATTGGAGAGTGACCCACAGGGTCACATGGAGTTTTGGTCGTGGTCAGGTTAGTATAATTGTTGGTTATTCTTTGTTTGTTCGCTTTTGTTCTTTTTTTTCTGCTGCTTAGTTTATTTTCCTTTGGGCCAAATCATTCCCACCTACTTAATTTTGATGTCTGGCACTAGTTTCCAGCCTGTGGGGATCGGGAACGCCCCTCGGGCCATGTCACGGGCTGGCTCGATTAACCGGTTCAGGGTCAACCCGGGTTGTTTTGTGACAAAATGGTATCAAATGGGGCTCTTGTTATTTGGGGTGTCTGGTAGATGGAGATTAGGATTTTCAGGACTTGAGAGGTAGGTATGGTAAGGACGTCATGAACCCTTTCCCGTTCCACACCTCGTGTCGCCAGGGATAGTCTGGGAATTGATTCTTTGTTTCGTTCTGGTTTGTTTTGGATTGAGGGATGGCAACGAAGGTAAACTAATGTTTCATCGTGATCTCACATGGAGTAGTGACCCATGTGGAGTCCGGGTACATGGTTTGAATCCCTCCTAGTTGTTGACGCTTACTTGGGGCATGACCCACTACCATGTCTCCAGGTGTCCGGTGGTTTGATGCAAGTTGAGTGTCGTTTTCGTTCAGGTTGGTGTAAGTGCGTTACTAGAAATGAAAAAAGGTTTTTGAAAATGGGATGGATTTCTTTTAAATGACTTTAATTTTATTAGATGAGTTTTAAAACTAAAAGCTTTTGGTTTGGGATAACTGGTGTTTGCTTGGAAATTGGTCGAGAATGGTTTGGGGTGAAACCTCAGGTACTCCTTATGAACGTTTGCACATGTGAGAGGATGCGTGTAAAGTGCGTGTTGGTGCATATTAATGAAAGTGGATTAAGACATGTGCAACAGTTCATGGGATTACCTAGGTGTGTTTGAAATTAAAGGCTTGACCTTGTTTTCCAAATTGGATTTTAAATAGGAAAATGGTTTTGGAAAGTGATTTTGGTTTGAAAAGTGGATTTGATATTTGGAAAGTGGTATTGAAAGAAAGCGGTTTTGAAAAAAAAGGGGTGGTTTTGGAATCTAAAATGAAACAGGAATTTTGAACAGGGAATTTTTGGTTGTGTTTGTGGTTGTTTTGTTTTTTGAGCTGGTTGTTTTTTTATGAGGGTGCTTTATTGATGTTTCTTTGATTGATATTGTTTTTAGCTTGGTGTTATATATCTTGTTCAGAAATGCTGCCCAGAAGGGTCCCCAGAGTTTTGATGAGTCATGCCCAGTTTTTTGTCTTTCTTGGATGCTCTCTGTCCTTCATGGTGATTGGAGTCTGTTATAGATAGTAGATTGGCTTGAAGATGTCAAGTGCATCTTCAAGGTATTGGGAACTCCCAAAACTGTTAGAATGCATGCTGTTTTGGGTCTGTTCAAAGGTCCAGATCTGGACGAGTATGAGTTGTTCGCCCCGCCATTACTGCAATTTGTAATGATGTGGTATGTCTTTAAAGCCGTATTAGTTCAATGGTTTATACTTGTGGAGGTGAAGACGAAGAAAATGAAAGAGCTCATGCGTGTTCAACATGGTCAGCAGACGGTGAAAGCGTATGTTGAACATTTCGAGGATCTTGTGTCTTTTTTTTCTTTTTTTCTTTTTTTTCGGGGGAAGTGTCGCAGGACTGGATGAATACTTCTCCCTTCATCAGGGGTCTTCGTCCAGAGATCAAGGAGCGAGTCCTCTCTTTTTTGGAGCATCACTTTTGATAAGTTGGTACATGATGTGTTCTAAGCTGAGTTGGTCTCCAGAGTGCAGACGGTTGGAAGTCCACTGTATCCAGTGGTTTGTGAGGGTCCCCCCATCTGGCGAGCAGAGTGTGTTAGATGGAATTGTTTCTGAAGAGTTCTTTACAGTGGATCTAACTTACAGTTCATCGGATCTTCTAATGGTGTACCGTCAGTATGGACATTTAGGGCATACAAGTTGTCATGTCACACCCCTCAGAAGACATTCCATCATTGCAGGTGTCTAGGTCATCTAGAGAATTTTTGTAGGAAGTGTCACTTGTAAAAGACACTACGACTGAATAATTCGAGGGCCTGACTATGAGTCAGAAGATGCTTCAGCCATCAGAGCCCCAGCCATAGGACTTGGGGTGAAGATCGCGCGCAGACAGGAGTTTTCGGGGGTGTGATGCCTCAATTCGGGTTTCGTGTTCTGTGTTGGAAACGAAACATTTAAAGTCATTCCGTTCTTGTTCTTCCACTGTTAAAGTTTTGGAATTATTATAGGCTCATTGTGTCGTCATGAGGTTGAGATAAATGTGTTCATTTGTAATCCAAATAGTTTTCTTTGTCTGATCATGGTTTCTGAATCGTGCGCTTTTCTTAAGAGTGTGTTTGGCCTTTTTCTGGATTGATTTTTGGTCTAATTGTGTTCGTTTGGAGATGTAAGTGCCTATTAAGAGTTGATATTTTTGGTTATGCTCAGGTTTACTGCATTGGTTAAGTCCTACTCAGAGGTTTTTCTCTAGTGTTCGGGCTTTCTTTGGTCTGAGTCAAGAGTTCCAAGTTTTGGTGGAGGTGTTGTTTCGCTCGTGCTATAGAGGTTAGTCTAGATCGGTTGGGAGTTTCCGCGTCTCCACCCCTCCTGGGGTGGTATGTTTTGGTGATAGAATTTCAACACTAGTTGAGTTCTTATGGTGGGGATAACCCTCTCGTGTTCTCCCATTCTCTTATGTTGTGTTTTCTTCTAGTTTTATTTGGGCATGGATTCTTGTTTGGTCCATCGTTTGGCTGGGTGACTTTCTGGGGGTAGAAAGTGTCTGTGGTGTGGAGAATTTTCACACCCGAACTTTTTAATTCATTTCTTAATTTTATTAATTCTTGACCCTGGTCTCTAGCGCCAAGGCCCGGGTTGGGTCCCGGATTAAATCTTCGTTGTTTACTATTTTTACTTGGTTTCATACCTGTGCACGGGCACCGCATGATTAGCAGTAGCCGCGCGGTCTCCCCAGGTGCTTGTGCGGGTGCCCAAGAGGACTGTGTTGTGGTGCGCTTTTTGTGTGCACGTTTTCTTTAGGTCGTGCGATGAGTGTGCGGGTACCCGGTTCTCATAGTTTGATAATTAAATGTAGTGTTTTAAAAATAATGTTTGTTGATAACAAAAATATTATGTTGTGATTATTATTATTATTATTATTATTTGTATTATTATTAATATTATTATTCTGGTATTATTATTATTATCAATATTATTAATATTATTGATATTATTATTATTAATATAATAGAATAAAAAACAAAAACAAAAAAAAACCTAACTTGCTGCCCTATTCTGTCGCCCCCCCTGTCTACCCCCTGTGCAGTGGCGCCCCCAGCGCGAGCCGCCCCCCCTCCCCACGATCTGCCCCCTGTCCGCACCACCTCCCCCGCCCGAAGCCTTCTCCTCCCGGTGACGACCATCCGGCCTTCCTCTTGTTACACACCGCAGTCGTGCCCCCTTCCCACTGTTGCGCGCCGTAGCCCGCATGGCCCCCTCCCATTTTCCCCCTCCTGCTTGACCACAGGAGACCCTTCCTCTCTTGGCTGCACATCCCCCCTCTCCTGCTCGGCTGGCGGTGCAACCCTCCCATCGGCTGCACAACCTCCGGCCGCACACCCTCCTGGCCGAGTCGCCCGCTGCGTGCCCTCCTAGCCAGGCTGTCTGTCGGGCGCCCCTCTGGCACATCCCCTGTTCAGCGTGCTCCTCCCCTCACCTGCGGTTTCTGTCCAGCCTCCAGAACCGTTGTGTCGGCCTTCTTCTCCTTCACCGCAACTGCATTTTACCCTAGGATTTAATCGTGCTATTTGAGGTGCGATAGGCATGCAGTGGTTTTTGCGCACCTTAGTTGCGAAGTTTTCTACACACTAGTAGGTGATTCTATGTATGGATATTATTTGAGGAATTATTTTGTAAGTTTAATTATTTCAGTTTGTTATTTATTAGTTTGGGTGATGTGAATTTGGTTTTGTTTGAGATTTGTTATACATTTGATTTTTTTTGCGGCTTATCCTGCTTGAAATTGAGTGTGTTTTTGGGGTGAGGACTGGTTTTGCATCTTGGGAATGTTTTATTATGTTTTGATTTTATGAAAACATTTTTTTGAGACATTTCTTGTGTTTTTATAAACTTTGATATTGTTTTATTATGTCGCGCAAGGGCTGCGAATTATGTTTTGACATGTATGTGGTGTGCATTTGGCCTCAAAAGGGGTTTTTGGGTAGTCTTTTGCATTCAAAGTCCTTGGATATTGTTTGGAGCTGCTTCAAAATATATATTTTTTTAAAGTGGTTTATTAAATGGTATAGATGATGCAATTTGTGTTTTGAAAATGTGTTGAGGTGGTTCTTTTGCACTGTTTGTTTGTTTGAATTATTTTAATTCCATGTTTATGTTTTTTTGTTTTTCATTACGGTTGCAGCGCGTTCACAAGGTAGCCCCGCAATACTTCTATCATCAGCTTGCGCTTGCTTGTACGCCTGCGTGAGGCATGTCACGCCTTTGTGTTTGGACAACGAGCCGAGGTAGGTCCCCCACTACACTTACCTTGAGATTTTGAATTTATTAATTGCTTGATGTTTTATTAATTTTAATAAATTGGAAATAATATAATATAATTAATTTTTATTTGATTATTTAGTGCGAAAAGAGCCGTTTATTTTATACCGAACATTTGAAACATTTTCTTGATGAGTGGACACCTAGTATTGAAAGAATTCCCATTGTCCTTTAAACATAATCCACGGAATTTAAAATGTAATTCTAGTTTTAAAGATAAATGATTTATTTTGAACAAGTGTTTTGGGTTTTCTCGAGAAATGAGGTTTTTCTTTAAAATTGGTGAAGGCCCGCTTGGCACTTTAATAAAATAAATTATTTTGGGAAAACCCATTCAGGGGTGATCTTTGGTGTGCGTTGATTGTGGAGCTGTATGTGATGTTTGTGCATCGTGACTGATTGTTTGGCATTGTTGATTCACCCCTCTTATATTATATGTGTTGACATGGGAACCTGACATAGTGAGTGAATCTTCTGAGAATGATTGGTGCACTAGTTTAGACCACGCATTGGCTAGTGGCCCCATAGCAGGGGAATACTGAGTTATTGCTGTTATGGGGATTGGGCCCCTCGGTTAGGCCATGCAGGGCTATACCGGGCAGTATTATGGGTGTTATGACGTCATCGAGTTAGGGCATGCCTTCAGGATGAGTGAGATGTATAGTATGTTCTGGATTGTTCACGATCTCCTAGGTTCGACCCGTGTTTCTTTTAGTGTTTATTTGTATGTGGCGGACGATTGAGAGGTCGAGTTCAGTTGCTGACCCATGTGTGCCACTTTTTCCATTTCCCTCAGTGTGTGTTATGTGTTGTGTGTGATTTTCCTTTTGACTAACAACTAAAGTTTGGATTTCTAGATTGTTTGCAAAAAAATGTTTTAAAAATGCAATGCACCTATTTCTTCCAGCATTAAACTTTTTCTAAATTAAAAAGGGCAATGGACTGTTACTTGTTTTAGAAATGAAATTGTGTAAAAACCCATTCTTTGCACAATGTATTTCAATCTTGAAATTAATGAATTATTTATTTAATGGTATTGCATTGGGAATAGAATTAGTTGGGCCTACCTACTGAGTTTTAATACTCACGCCTTTAGTGTTTTCTTGTTTTCAGATCTGTTGTAGGTTCCAGCTTCAGTTGTTTACCTTGAGCGACGTTGGTCGTGGTATTGGAGAGTGAACCACAGGGTCACATGGAGTTTTGGTCATGGTCAGGTTAGTAGCGTTGTTGGATGTTCTTTGTTTATTTGCTTTTGTTCTTTTTTTTTGCTTCTTAGTTTATTTTCCTTGGGGCCAAATCTTTCCCACCTGCTTAATTTTTATTCCTGGCACTAGTTGTCAGCTCGTGGGGATCGGGAACGCCCCTCGGGCCATGTCAAGGGCTGGCTCAGGTGACCGGTTCAGGGTCGACCCGGGTTGGTTCGTGACAATAGGGGTAACACTCAAATGATAATGCCTGATCATTGTCATCATCACACATTGCCTAAAGATAAATCACTATCGAAACATCTTTCATCGTATCTCTAATGCCACACCAAAGGCCACCATCACATTATATGTTTAAAAACACGTATTATATGCTACTCATGGGCCAAAATATGATTCCAAATTAAGGATATATGATAGATAGAAGGTTCATCAAAAGAGAAGAAGGGGTAAATGACATGTAAGGGGACCCACATGGTATGTGGTCCCGCTCCATTGTCTGGTCATGTCCCTACCAGTAAACGGATCACTGCTCGTGTAGAACTAAAAAATGTATAGAAGAACTACATGGTATTCTTCAAACACCCAGGGTCCTACCCATGCTCTTGGTCATGTCCATGTAACCTTTCATGTGTCTGTGTACTTTGGTAAATGATGTGTGATTTGTCATTCTTGTGCCCATGTACTTTGGTACAAGATGTGTCCTCCCATAGGGGGTCCTTCCCATGTGCTCCGCCAAATGTCATGTCTACCTGGGGAGGGTCACTTTTTGTGTGACCTAGTTACATGACATGTGATCCATAACTTTTTTTCAAAACCCAAGTCCCACCTCCGTTGGGGTACTACACAATGTGTAATCATCCATATACACGTTGTGTAGTCAGGTTTTTGAAAGAAAGTTAGAACTGTTTTAGGGTTTCTAAATCTATCTCTACCTCACAAAATCTCACCTCTAGGCCACCTACAATAAGTGGAAAGGCATAATTTCATCATTTCTAGCCATTAGTTGGATGTAAAATGGATTTCCATTAGTCCTCTTGAAGCTTGTTTGGATCGTACACCTCCTGTGTCATGCCTTCATTCATCTTGGATCCCAAATACACAAAAAAATCATTTGCAGCTCGCAAATACTATGATTCTTTATTCCATTCATCGCATGTGAATCCTCCATGAATCCATGGGTCCAATCAGGCTCAATCCCACCCAGAAATGTCAAACCAAGACCCCGTAGGCCAATCTATGAAGAACAAGAAGAAACATTGGGAGAAATGAACAATAAAAAATGAGAAATAATCGTTTACGAATTGTTCTTGTAAAATAGATATAGATTGGGATTAAAAAGGTGAGAAAAATTGAATAAATAATTTAAAAATCGATGCATGGGAACATACAGAGGCTTAATTAGTCCATATCAAAGGAATAGTAAGATCATGATCAAACAGTTTAATCAATAGGGGAAAATCCATGATTTGAAGAGTCCTATATCAAATTGGATCATTCGTCAATGAAGAACATGTTCACCAATGAATAAGAGAAGTTGTTTCATTCACTGCACCTCGATTTGCTTGGATCCAGAGTTTTTTCACTGTCTGATTCTGATTCACCAATGATAGGGTGTAATAACACTTATCTCAATGGTCCCATGGTTTGCAGATAAACCTATAGATCCATCGTAATTAATAATTTATATAGGAAATTAGGTAATTTAATTAAAATAAATAATTCAATTAATTATTAATCGAAACACTCCTACTACGGGATAATATTATCTGAACACCCCACACCGACCCATTTTAGGTCATGCCTAGGGTAAACCTCACATTATGAATTCAATCATGGTCTCATATTTCAGATCTGATATTCTATTTAAGACTTATCTCATTTTCTTTAATAAATCATTCATGTGTGATATAAAATTTATTTAATATTTTTATAAAATAATTTTTGAATACATTGTGCCTCAAAATCATATGTCTTCTCAGTTCCTAGCTCTAAAAATATTTCTAGATATACTCCAAAATTTTATTAAGAAAAAACAAGGTCTCTATTTTATTCCCTCCTTCATGATTTTTGTCCCTAAAAAGAAAAACTAAACAAAAATCTCAGGGTACTGAGCCTATATTTGGATCTCCCGCTCCTATAAGCTCTTCTTCATGCTCTCATGTTTCCAAAACACTTGAAACAAAGAGATGGTCCATCCACACTGGGTCATATCCTATTGATCCTTGGTTACTATCAATTGATCCACAAAATTGGATCCATCCTTGATGTCTAGCTTGCCCCAGTCAATAGAATTTGTGGGGTCATCCACATATCTTCTCATCTAAAACATGTGGAAGATTTCATGAACCCGATCTAACTATGGGGGTAGGGCGAGCTGGTAAGCTACCTTGGAAAACCTCTGTAAGATCTCTAATGGCTTGGTGGACCTTAGGGATAGCTTTCCTCCCTGGCCAAATCTCCACAATCTTCATCAGGGGGAGAATCTTCAGAAAACGTGGTCGCCCTACTCAAATTCCAAGGGCTTACAATATCGATTCTCATAAACTGTTTTCCTAATATGGGTTATCCCTATATACTCAAGGATGACCTAGACCATTTATGTCATTACCTACACTATCTCTAGACCAAAAATAGATTCCTCACTGATCATTATCCAACACAAGGGTGTCCTATAGGGTCTCCAATACAGAGCCTCCAAATGTTCCATACTGATAGTATTGTGGTAGATATTATTGTATGCAAACTATAACAAGGTAAATTTATCCTCCTAACTTTGGATAAAGTCTAACATGAAATACCTCAGCATATCCTTTAACACCTGTATATTGTGATTAATCTTCCAATCTGTATGGGGGTTAAAGATTGTACTCATCCTGATCGGGGTCCTAATTTCACCTGTTATGACTCTCTATAACTATGATGTGAACCACACATCAGGATCAGATATAATAGTCGAGGGTGACCCATGAATGTGAACAATATCTCATACGTACATCTACCCAAAACTATCTACTAAACTCTGCTCCCTACTAACAAGGAAGTGCACCGGCTTTGTAATTAGGTCAACTATCACCAAGATGGCATCATGAACCTTTGTTTTCCATGGAAGGCCTATCACAAATTCGATGTATATGTCATCTAATTTCTAATATGATACCTTAAGAGTCTACAACAAACCTACTGAAACCAGGTGCTCATCCATCACTTTCTCACAGGTGAGGCACCGAGAGATGAACTCATCCATGTTATATCTCATGTCAGACCACCCAAAACTACCACTAAAGGTCTATGTACATCTTCCCCACATCGGGATGTACAACCAAGAGAGATGTGTGAAAATATATCTTCACCTCATCCCACATCATCACTGGTATAACTATCCTTCCCTGGAAAATGATGGCATGATTCCCTCCTTCATAAAATCCATATAGTGAATATCTTAAGGATATCTGGTCATTCAAGACCTCGTAGTAAATGTATCTCAACTAGGAATCACTCACATATTGAAGGATAAAAGGATTCAACACCATCGATATAAGAAAACCCGCACCCTCCTACTCAAGTAGGGTCAGTTGCAATGAAGCAAACTACTTAGATGCCTCCTGAACCAAACAATCCTACGAATTCCTACTATGGTAATCTTTCCCCACATTTCATTTCTCATGAGTATATATTATCTCAAATTCTTAGTCCTCACTACTAAAAAATAGGCCTTTAACAGTTCTAGAAAAATCTTTTATCAGTGCTAAAAAGTTTTGATAATCAAAGCGTGGTTAAAAGCCCAAAAAAATCAATACCTTTTTAGGGTGGTTAAAGGCCACATTTATCATCACTTTTTTAGTACTATTAAAGGGGACCTTTAACAGTGTTGATAAAGGATATATAAAAAAGTTTCCAACGCCCCACCTGCCCCCCTTTATTAGTCCTTCCCACCCACCCACCCCTTTATTAATACTTTAGATAATCCCAGCCTCCTATGCACGACCCTACCTTCAGGGAGTTTTGAACCCTAGACCTCCATTATATACATCAAAGCCTTTTCCACTCCCCTATACTATTTTGTTCTACATTTTATGATATATCTATATATTTATATATATTTCATTACATTTTTTATCCATATATTTATATATATATATATATATATTTATATATTAATAAATATATTTTATATTTAAATATGTTTAATTCATTTATTTATAAATTTAAATTTTTATGTGTGAATATATAAAAAATATCTATATATTTTTATATATTTGATTACAAAAGAAAATTCATTTTGAAAAATGATAAAATTTAAAATCCTCAATATCAATATGGATGTAATCCCAAGGAATAAATTTAGTCCCTGATAAAAAAAGGCAAAAGGACCCCCACAAATGAGGCTTAAAATCTATTTAAAGTAAAACAATTAGGGTATCCCAAAAAAACTCAGTTTTAGAGTCCTTATGGACCCTCCTGTTCTTAAATAAATAGTGAACAGGGTCCTCCCAATCATGAAGACATAGATCTCATCCTGGGCTTTGATTTGATATGTGGTAAAGCTCAAACAAATACCCGGATCAAAATTTATGGTCATTTGAAGTTTGAGTTACGTTTTCAACTTATTTGAGATATTTTATTATTTTTTTGATTTTTTTATCTTCAAATTTATATCAAATGACTATTACTTGGTAATAATAAACAAATTATTAATTTAAAATATATGTTTTAGTTATTTTATAATGCATTTTCACTAAATATCTTATATTTTAATTGTAAATGACTATTTACCTTATCTAAAACAAATTTAGAAAAATATAAATTATATTTATATCAATATAAATATATTTATTTGTTAATATATTATTTTTAATGAAATGTTTTTTTGAAGTATACTTTTGTCAGTGCTTGAAAAAAAGTGCTGATAAAGGGGGCCTTTATCAGTGCTTCTAAAAAATCACTGACAACCCCCCCCCCCCCTCAATGTCTTTTTACAAGTGCTGATAAAAGACCCCATTTAACATCACTTGTAAAAAGGAACTAGTAAAGGTGCACCTTTAAAAATTATTTTTTTAGCTCTGTTAAAGACCCCCTTTAATAATGCTAAAAAAGTGCTCTTAAAGACCCACTTTAACAGTTCTTTTTTAGAACTGACAAAGGTGGTCTTTAAAAGTGTTTATAACTAGCGTAGTTAAATCCCTAGTAGTGGATAAACCCAATTTTTTAGTAGTTCCTTGATTAACACCAACTAGTGCCTCTATTTTAGGTTCAACTCTCTCTTTGTGAATACCATAGTCTCTGATGGTTAGAGTAAAAATTAACACTCTCCCAGAAGATAGTACCTCCACATCCTTAGAGTGAATAATGCCACTTCCATATCTAGTTCATGAGTTTCATAGTTCCCCTTATGGGGTCTCAACTTCCTTGACTCGTGTATGATAACTTCCCATCTCTGCATCATCACGCAGCCAAGCCCATCTCCTGAGGAATCACAATACACTATTTACTCCACGCCCTCCCATAGTAGTCTCAAAATAAGGTCACTCATCAGCCTCAACCTCAACTCCATAAATACCCTATGGTACCGCTAATTCTAGGCAAATGGCTTACCTTTCTATGTTAAGGTATTCAAAGAGAATGAAATCATGGAGAATTCTGGTACAAACCTTTTATAGTAGCCAATCAAGAACAGAAATTTCCACACCTCTGACATGATCTTAGGTGGATCCCAAGAAACCACTATATTGATATTCACTCAGTCCATGGCTAATCCATGATCATAAATGATATTCCCAAGGAGGTGAACCTCAAGAATCCAAAACTAGCACTTCAAGATCTTAATATAAATTTGGTGCTCCAAAATAAAATCTAGGATCATCCTCAATTGCTCTGCATTCACCTCTAATGATGAAAAGTATATGAGTATGTCATTAATGAAAACAACCAAAACGGGTCAAAGTATAGCTAGAAAATACGGTTCATCAAATCTATAAATATGGTGGGGGTATTCATCACACTAAAGGCCATCACCAGGAACTCATATTGTCCGTAGCGACATCGGAATTCCATATTTAGAATATCACCCTTGCTAACTCTCAACTATTGTAATCAGACCTATGATTATTCTTTGAGAACCATATCACACCTTATAACTGATCAAAGAGGTATTCAATCCTAGAAAAGGGTTGTTTCTTTATCATGGCATCGTTCACACAATGATAATCCATGCAAAGCCACAAGATTCCATCCAAAATTTTCACGAATAATACTAGAGCTTCCTAGGGGGACACACTAGGTCTAATAAAACCCATCTCTTGAAGGTCATATAACTATAACCGTATCTCCCAGAGCTAGGTAAGGGAAATATGATATTCTATATAAGATATCAGAGAAGTCATGGGGTGAAATTCGATGCAAAACACCATCTCCCACCTCAAAGGTAGTCCTAGAACATCCTTTGGGAAGGCGACCCAAAAATACTAAATGAATGAAGGAATATAGATTCCTGAAGATTGTGTTGTTATAGGGGATACACTCACCAATGGATTAGTAATGGGATAAATCCTTCTACATTCAAAACTCACTCGTCCCTCCATGAGATCTCTCTCTCCCATAAAAGTGAATCACATTCCATCAGTGCGGAGGCATCTGACTCATCTGTAGTGACAATCAATCTGGGCCGGAATCGTGGAAAAATAATCCATACCCATGAAGACATTATGGGGTTCCATCGTGATGACCAAAAGTTTCCAAGAGAACCTCTATCCACAAAGAGATAGCTCACACTGTTGTTAGATAAAATATATAGAAGAATCATTCCCTATAGAAACCTCAAGACAAATCTGATTGGTTAACACCTCAAATGGGAGATACAACTCTTGAACTATGAGTAAAGAGATGAAGTAATGACTCACACCTATGTATACTAATACTTAATCAATAGTATAACAAACACAAATTATACCTCTAATCATATTGTATTTCATAGGGCCATTTTCCTCAATATCATGCAGTAGTCTGTGGCCCCGACTTCTATCTCCCGGAGCCTAACATGGGCCACATATTGGTGGTGGTGGAAGGATATCATAGTGTCAGTCACCACCCAAATATCCTCCTCCTAGAGTCAAAAAAACACCTATACCATCTCTGAATCCCTAGGGGCCACCGTGCCTGTGCTTGGGAGATCTGTGATCAAAATGCTGCCTCTGCTCTGGTGGTCCATCTACTATAAGCCTACCCTCATCAGCATGTTTGGTCAGGAAATCATGATCCATGTGACCTATCCCATAATATGCATAACACTAACCCTCCCCGATCTACCTTACTCCCCTATGTGGTCCATGTGTCACATGACCACATTCTTGAGTCAAGTCTTGGATAGGTCTCCTCCACCAAGATCCTTCTAATCAGGGTCCGCTGCATATTATAGATGAATCATACCAAGAATGACCACTACCATCTCTAGCTACATGTAATCCATTTAAAAGGAAGCTCTATATCACTATATCCCACTCCAATACCCTGAAATAGGTGGGAATACACAAGGCAATGACAATGCCATGAATATCTATACGGAGACCCTACTCAAACTTCCACACTTGGAATTAGTATTCTCAAACCATGTTTAGGGAGTACCGTGTATGTTATGTAAACATTTTGTCATACTCGGCCACTATCAACCCTCCCTGCTTCTTCTTCAGAATCTCCTGAATCTAAACTGAGTGAAAGAAGGAATGGTAGTAATCCTCACAAAACAGCTACTAGAATTTGGGTCCTGAGTGTGTCGACTCATTATTCATTTGTGTAACTAGACTCCACTAGCACCTAGATGCTCCATGGAAAAGGATAGCTACTACTGAAACCAAATTATTGGTTGGTGTCTGGAAAATTCTGAAGATGTGATTCACTCACTCTAGCTAATCCTCTGCTTGGGGATCTGGCTCACCACGGAACCTCAGTGACCTCTAGCACTGGAACTCGTAGAGTGTGAAAAGAATGTGTACATACTCAGACTTATTTTTTGGTGTGATATGATTATAAATAGGTGAGTGTGACATTACCTGTCCACCTTGTGCAATAACCTCACATGATATCCCCTGAATTGAGGCCTCATCACTCATCAGATTGTCATCATGATTTGAAACTAGTAACCTGGATGGATTTTTTCACGAAAGCATCCAGAAAATTTAATCAAGACGTACCACAATTATATGAGCATATATATACAATGGTATCTCACTCAAGAAGTATAGTCAAAAGATTCAATCCTATATGATGCATGTATCCTTGATACCTATAGCCAATGTCTCAGTATACTAATTCAAAATGCTGGTAGTGAAGGTCTTGGTGAATAGATACATCAACCTCCACACCGAAACTGGGTTTCTAGCTCTGAAATCCACACTTGAGAAACATTGACACTATTTTCCTATATCCAAACCAAATACTCAAAAGGGGAATAACCCAAACACCATATCAAGGACAGAACCACCTCTGATAACAATATTTCATGACCTGAACCAACGGGGCTTAAGCCAAAACTTCCCCAAGCCCACATCCATAGGCCAGGGGCTAATGATAAGGGACAAAAAGCATAACAAATATTGGAGGCATTTTCCTAATGTACATCTATGAACACACCCAACCATCCCAAATTAGAAGTAATGAGAAATAAAAGAAAATGGGGAAACATCTAGAGTAATAACCATAGATACATAACCTCTAGAGAATACAAAGGGTACGATAGTGTGAACTAAAAAGTAAATGGTAAAAATACACATCCAACCATGAATATGTCCCAACCTACCAAAACTGGAAAAGTAAAGTGCGGAGAGAGCCTGGATCTAGATCTCCAAGCCTTGTCCACATATATTGTCCAATGCACTAGGTATCCATATGCTCATATAAAATCTTAGTGGACCTATCCTTTTTATATATCAGATAGGACACATGTGGACAAAGCCCATGTAGGAAGAGTATATACATACCCAGTTGGATGAATGGAGAGTAGTAAAAGACATTATAGGAATAAAAATATCAACCCAAAGTAAGATAGTTACAAATATAATGACGTATATATATATATATGTACTCAACACAAGAATCCCAAACGGGAGAGAAAGGGGGTCCCCATCTCATATACTAGCCCAGGAAAGAGTGCCAACTATTTAAAGGGGTCTATCAATGATGCCTAGTATCTCGCACGTATGTATATAGAGGTAACTATGTGGATGAACCATGCCTTTCCACTGTTCCAAATAGTTGAGGGGACACAATATCCAAGTAGAGGGCCTACACCCTAGTCTGTAAGA
The DNA here is from genome assembly GCA_963277665.1 of Viscum album. Classification (NCBI taxonomy): domain Eukaryota; kingdom Viridiplantae; phylum Streptophyta; class Magnoliopsida; order Santalales; family Viscaceae; genus Viscum; species Viscum album. The sequence goes on along the minus strand of OY728162.1, from coordinate 1,356,579,534 downwards.
GGGGTGTCACTCAGTGTAAGGAGGACCCACACCCTATCTAATAAGGTCACCACTTAGTGTAAGGAGGACTCGCACCCTAATGCCATCGGGGGTACCACTAATTACATAGAGGACCCGCACCCAAACGCCAAAGGGGGTAACACACGCCAGACAGAGGACCCGTACCCTAATGCCATAGGGGGTACCACATAGTAGATAGGTGACCCACACCCAAAAACCATAGGGGGTACCACTCAATATATATAGGTCCCATACCCTAACGTGATAGGGGTACCACACTGTAGATAGATGACATGAACCCTAACAACATAGGGGGTACCAATTCTTATACATAGGACTCGCACCCTAATTCCATAGGGGTATACCACTTAGTAGATAGAGGACCCACACCCTAATTATATAAGGGGTACCACTCATTAGATATAGGACCCTCACCCTAACACTATAGTGGGTTACCGCTCTAATGATCATTCTTGATCATTACCATCATTGAGTGATGCCTAAAGAAGCATCACACTTGAAAAATCTTGAATCAATATCTAAATCCATCATGAAGTCTACCATCACTTTAAATATGGAAAAACACTCATAATAGTAAACTTTCGGTCTAAAATCCGAGTAAAAATGAAGGAGGTATGATAGGTAAAATGTTCCTCAATTAGGGAGTAAGGGTACATGGGGTGTAAAGGGACCCACATGGCATGTGTTCCCACTCTACTTCCTAGCTCTGTCCCTTCTAGTACATGGATCACTACTCGTGTAGAACTACATGATGTATAGAGGGACTACACTACATGCCTCAACCACCTGGGGTCCAAGTCATGCTCTTGGTCATGTATGTGTAACCTTTCCTGGGTCTGCGTACTTCAGTACATAGCATGTGTCTGGTCATGACCATGCATAGGTAGTCTGATACACAATGTTTCCTCCAACACGGGGTCTCACCCGTGTGCTCCACCACATGGCATGTCAACTCAAAGAGGGTCATGTTGTGTGTGACCTAGTCACATGACGTATGATCCTTAACTTTTTTCAAAATCCTAACACCACTATAATAGGGGTACTACACAGTGTTTGTTCATCCTTATACATGTCGTGTAGTCTATTTTTTCTCATAAAGTTATATTTTCTTTCGACATTCCATATTCATTCCTTCTGTACTAAATCTCACCTCAAAACTATCTGAAATTAGTGGAAAAGGCCTTCGTTCGTCATTTCTGGCCATTTGGTGGCCATAAAATGGATTTCTGTCAGGCCACTCAAAGCATGTATGCCTCCCATCATGTGATTCTGTTAATATAAGATACTGGATCCATAAAAAATCATCCAAAACTCATAAATACTATGAATTCATCCCTGATTTTTTGTTTCATTAATTTCACACAAATACGTCGGGAATCCGAGAGTCCAATTGGGCTCAATCTCACCCGAAAATGTTGAACCTAGAACCCGTAGGCCAATCAGAGAAAAACATAAAGAATAATTGGGATAAATTCACTAAAAAAATGGTTCTATAATATTTTTTTAAGCATTCTTATCCAATTGATATATATATATATGGATTCCTGGGGTGAGAAAAACTGAATAAACAATTTAAAAACCGGTGTGGGAACATACAGAGGCGCAATTAGCGCAGATCAAAGAAATAGAAAGATCATTATCAAAAAATTTAATCAATAGGGGAAGAATCCAACAATTTATGAGTCCTGCCTTAAATTGTATCATTCTTCAATGAAGAAAATTCTTGCTAATGAATTACAGAAGTCATTGGGGTCGTTGCACCTCGATTCTTCTAGATCTAGAGTGTCGTCGTCGTTTGATTTTGATTCTCCAACAAATGGGTGGTAGAATTATCCTCTCAATGGTCCTAGGGTTTTGTGGATAAACTTGGAAATTTTTCATAATGAAGAATTTATATAGGAATTTAGTCCATTTGAATTAAATAAATAGTTCAATTAATTATTTATTTAACCAAATGCACCGACCAATGTCTTCTTTTAATTGAGTGCCTTGTGCTAACCCATTTTAGGTTGTGCTTAGGGTAACCCTCACATTCCAGATTCAAACATGGTCTAGTATTTCTAAACTAATATTAAATTTAATATTTATCCCATTTTCTTTAATGAATCATGAATGTGTGAAAAAAAATATTTAATACTTTTATAAAATTAAATTCGGGCACACTGGGCCTTGGAATCGCACGTCGTCTCAGTGCATGGCTCCAAAAATATTTCTAGATATATTCTAAATTATTGCTAAGAAAAAATATGGTCCCTATATTATGTCTCTACAGTAATGATATTACAACTAAATCACTCCACAATCATCCATTAATTATGGTATGTTCATTTTTGGGTTGGTCTAACCACTTACTTGAAAAAAGCTATAAAATGATATCATGGATGACTATAAGAACTTAACTACAAATAATATATTATATAAATAATTAAATAATGATATGATTTTTTTTAATATAACATTAATATTAAACTCCTTAATTAGGATACTATGGCCCCTTTATAAAAAATCACTCAAATGTGCTCATTATCGATTTTATTTTTAAGGATCATAAAAAAATATCATACAATAATGTTATAACATTATAAATAATTATAAAGAATAAATTTAACTACCTTTTATGATCATGATATGATGTAATTTAGAATAATGATGAAAAACAACACCGCTATTATGAATCTAGTTCAAAATGAACAAGATTTCTCACACCCGATATTAAAAATATACAATAACTAATAAAAAATCAGAGTATAATTATAAATAAGTTATAAAATAGAGTATAGACATGAATAAGGTTATAAAATAGCTTATTAAGATATTTTTTTGATATAAAGGATATTCAAGTGTTTTAGTGGAAGTCGTGAATTAAGGTAAGGGGATTATTGTCTCAAATATAATTTCTTGAGAGATATTTCATATTGTGCACCATGATATCAATGATTTGGTGTGATTACTTCCAATGAATTTTTTTTACCATACTCATGTAATTCATGGGGTTTTAAGATACATAACATGTTATTTATTTAAATATATTTTTATTCAAAATATACCAATGTTTTAATGGTTTTTACATCTCAATATTTCATTATTGAGAAATGATGTTTATTCACCACTTGTTTCCTTTTTTGTGGTGTATATATATTATCCATGGAATTACTTTATCATACATTTTTTGAAATGGATTTAAAAATCCATATTGATATATACTTTAAATGGTTTCTAATTCAAGAGTTACTAAATCCATAAGGGATTTGGATAAATCAAATATCCTTTCATTGAGTTATAATGCTTCCCCATGTACATATTTCTTCCAAAATTTGTTTCTTCCACCCTTATATTTTATTTAATTGTTATTTATCTTCTTATTTGCTGTTAAATGTCATTTTAATTCAAATACATTTCGTAGATAAATTTATTTCTCACAAATTATATCATTTTTGAGAATAATCAGAATCCTGTTTAATAATAATTTCCCACCATTTTTATATTTTCTCTTCTTTCCAATATTATCATTTATATTTGAAAACCTAATTATATGTTATACAATGTGATATTCATTTTTCCATTATCATATCTTCAAGAATAATTTTTATTAACTCTTACTACGATCTAAGTTTTTGACAAATTTATTTTAAAAATATTTAAAAGGTTTTCCTTTCATGATCATGTGTTTTATCTTCCACTCAACATTTCCTTTAAAAACAATTTATATGATTTTCATGTCTCTATTATTGAAAATACTTTTAAAAATAAAATATTTCTAAAATTTAACTTCAATTTTCTAAAAATTACTTTTGAATGTGACCTATAACCTCATCTTTAAAAGAGTACAATGGAAACATTATCTAAAAAAACTATTTTATAGTTTCTCTCATCATATGATCATTCTTCTTTATGGTGCCTATTTTACATGTTTTAAAAAGATTTTCTAAGTTATTTTAACTCTATTATTTTGAAAATAAAATTAAATATTATTTTATTTTTTAAAATTAAATTTTTGATTTAAAAAAACAAATTCTTGATTTTAAAATAGATTTTAAGGGCTTATGTTTTTAAGAATAAATTATTCAATATTTCTATATATTCTCAAATAATGTTTATGAAAACATATTTCACTTATATTTTTCAAACCTTGCAAAAGGGGGTATTTCCTCTCATTTTTTCAAGTGATTTATCCAATGATATTAAAATGTTATTTTTCATATTTATAAATATACTTTGATATTGGATACTTTATAGATGGATATTTTTTTATTCCAATATCCATCTTCTTTCTCTTGGTGGTTTATTAAATGTTTCATGAATTTTTTTTCATGAAACTCATCTCTTTTACACAGGTTAAGTATGTGATGTTTGAAGTATGAAGGTTTTGATATTAAAATGAAATTAATATGTATGGTTTATTATTATTATAAATTTTGGGGTCCTATATATCACCCCAATTCATGTGTTAAGTATTTAGAACTCATCAGATAAGAATGTTGTTTGTGGGTATGATCACGTTATGCTTTGTTCACATGATGGTGCATGGACCTAATCACAAATATCTTTGTTCACATTATGGTGTGTCGATATGATCACAAATAGATTTTTCACATGATTGTCTATAGACATGATAAAATATATCATTTTTCACCTGATATTTTGTGGAAAGGGTCATTTTTTTCATAAGATTGTACCTAATCATGATTTCTCCTAACCATATTCATAATATTATGATTTATTATGAATATTATCATAATAAATTTTTATTTCATATGCCAATGATTATTATACATGGATCATGTTTATAATATCACACTATTATTCCATGTTATTTTTCTTATCAATTTAGATTACATAAATTTTCATCATGACTCATGATAAACTTTTATTGTTCCATGTTCTTTTTAAAAGGATATTTCAACCCTAATAATGTTTTCTCATGTGATTATGATCTAACCCTTGATGAAAAATTGGTGGGTTTTTCACATTACTAATCATTTGATCTCACCCCTTTTTATGTTCCCATTATCCAGGTTATGAACATGAGTATAACATATAAGGATTATAAAATGAAGTCTAGTGTGTTTTGATTATAGAGAAACATTCATGTATATCATAAAATAAGTCTCTTATGTAGTTTATCCTCAAAGATAGTAAACCTTGGATTATTGGGATTTGTTTGTTTATTTTTGAGATGTAATTTTTAACTTATAGAAATGATGTAAAAGAAATATATTATTATCTTGGGTCTTATAATTGGTATCATAGTAGGGTTAAGTTATTTTTTTAGAATTAATTTAGTTATTTTGGGTAATGGGATAAGAGAGCTTTAGTGAATACCTTAGAGATAAGTATAATGGATAAGTTTAAGTGTGGGATAACATCCTTAAATTTTGGTAAGGTTTTGAGTAAGTAGTTTTCCTAGAAATTACATCCTAGTATCGATACTATGAAGTGGATGTAGTTATGGAATAGATGCACTTAATGGTAATCTACTTGAAAAATTATTGTTGAGTATTAACTTGATCTTCACTCTGTGAGAAATAATTTTCCCTAAGAAATCAGACCTACATAGAAATTATTGAGGTATATTATTTGGTTAATCACATTATTTCTATGGACCATTATGAAGGTATTGAGTGCATATTTATGGTATGGTTATAAAACCTAAGAGGATATAGATAATGAATCATGTATATTCAAACCTATAAATTAATAAGTTAGGGTACATATGTTATTTATTATTTCATCCTTTTATATTAATATTTTTTCTCTTTATAAGGTTATTGAATTAAGTTTTATTATCTTTAACTTCCTTATTTAGGTAATGGCTGATTCTATGGGAAACCAAGTTAAATATAGACATGATGGACAACATAGTGATGGTCCAAAAGTGTAACCAAATGGGATTGAAGCTGGTATTGAAAATTTTATAGTTATTCTCACCTAACCATCTTGAGTTATGATTAACTAATTGAGTGTCTACAAACTCCCAAACACACCAAATAAGATAAACATGGAGTCTCATGGAAGTTTAGGAGATGAATATGATGAAAAAAATAATATCCAATTTATTTTGTATCAAAAATGTGGGAATAATCATCAAAGGGAATGTCTCAAAGGAACAATAAAATGTTTTAAGTGTGAAAGGGTTGGTTATTAAGGTTTTGATCATTTAAGATATATGAAGAGGTAATCCAATACAATAGAAGTTATTATATTCCCTATTACTAAACCATCCACACATCAATGCTTTAAGTACAAGGAGTTTAGAAATTATGAAAATTAATGCCCTAATCTAACATCTAACAAGAATTATAAGTACTAATAGCCTCATAGACCATGGGTACAAGGGAAAGACTCTAATATCAACTATTGTGCAGGATCATTGTTGAGATACAATCTAAACATACATAAATAATACATTAATTCCATGGTTTAATTAATACATATCATAAATAGGTGCACACCCAAGGACTAATAGATTTAGTGTCTTAGAGACTAGCTATTTAAACATCAAATTTTATAAAACTTATTGACATTTCACATAAACATGATCCTCTAGTCCCTATTTTAGATATCTTATATGATATAATCATATTCATAACCTAGGTAATTGAAACATAAGAAAGGGGTGAGCTCAAATACTTAGTTAGAGAATCTTATCAACTAGTCACAACCGTTAAATCAGAAATATGAGGGAAAACTTAAGAAATAGAGAAATATCAAAAAAAGGATTAAGGGGTCATAAGTGAGAATAAAAAATATTGATTTATCATTACTTATCATGGAATATAAACATAATACCCAAGAAATTTCATAAAAATCATGACATAGAAGAATATAATTAAAATCAAACAAAACATAAAATCATAATATAAAAAAGAGGAATATATTTAAAACATGTAATATCATAAAAAAATTTCATAGCTTGGAAATAAATAATATCTTAGGAAAAATAAGCGGAAAAAACATAAGCATGGTTAATAATATTAAAATGGATAAGGAATCACCACCCAATTCTCATACAATAGTGGAGTAAGCATCCCTACCTAATTGTCATAGTGGAGTGACTATTCCTTACTCAATTACTATAGTAGAGCGAGCATTCCTTAATCAATTCAAATAGTTATCTTGTGAGATATAAAACCTTAAAAAATTTATTTGAGGGTGATACAATAAACCACCCATAATTATCCATATATATGAGTTATATTTAAAATCAAATCATTTATCCAATCGTAAATAACCCATGGGAAGAAATGGGTTCTATAACTTTTCTAAATGGTATCACATAAAAAAGCATGATCATTTTATATCAAAAACATGATCATGTAGAAGAAATATTTAAAAAGAAAAAAAATTGGTTTATTTATGAACCATTACTTCATTGGATAAAAACACTTTAAAAATATAATATAAATCAAAAAAATATTTTTTCTTAATATATTTTTCTTAGTATCACCTAAAAAAGACTTGATTTTCAAGTCACTTTCCAAAATCCGTTTTTTGAAGATAAACAGGAAAGTACAAAAAAAATAAATTTATAAAAAAATTCAATATATATACCTTGATTATAAATAAAATATGTGTGAAAATTTTATATAGAAGGCAATAATATAATACCATTGTAGAAAAAATCCTTATAAATATTTTAAAACACCTTTCTTGAAAATCCACATCGTTAAAAGGATAAAGAAAAATTAATTTTTATAATGAATAAATGAAAAGAAAAGGATATTTGGGGATAAAAAATTGAGTTTCCACTAGGTAAAGGAGAATATTGGCATGAATTAAAAAACAAATATAGATAAAAAATCCATTAAAATATATGGGAGTTATTCTTAACAAAATTGCATTTTTTATGGAATAGTATATTCATCAAGGAAAAATAATTCGATGTGAAACATTATTTCCTAATAAAAAAATATTTCAATATAATATAAAATCATCATAGGTAATAATAATTCATTCTTGAAATATTTTAATCAATGTGGAGTGATTTTGAATCAAGAAAAAAATTTGAGTTGAGAAAATCCCTTACCTTGATTTCATACTTCCACTAAATCTCTTGAATCTCCTCTATGAAAAAAATAACTATCATAATCCCCAAATTCATATAATTTTTCATATATATAAACTTTTATAATATTAATTTATATGGATACACTTTAATTATATTATATTTTGGTATTTTCAATATGAAGATGGAAAATCAAGGAACAATTTTGGCAGTATGATGGGTATAAAAAAGGATTATGAAATGGATTTAATGAGTAATAAAGGTCATATCTCATTAATAGGAAATAATATTGAAATTAAAGGATTTATTAAGAACATATATAAACATAATTAAATTTAAATAAAATTTCTTATAAAAATGAATTTCTTGAATTGAAAACGGGAGGGAGAGAATCAATGAGTGATTTCACCACTATGAAGGTTATACCAAAGGGATTATGAAATGGTTTTAGTGAGATAGAAGGGTAATATATAATAATTATGGAATAATTTTTCCATTAAATTATTGATTATTAACACATGTAATTATAATAAAATGTAAATTAAAATGGCATATCACAAAAGAAATATTGAATAAAAAAGAGGAGGAGGGGAACCCTTACCTTTCCAAGTAACGTATTGCATATTGGTATGACTACTTAGGTACTTAGTAACTCTTTGGGAGAGATTTAATGAGGGTTAGGGAAGGTATATTCATGATAAATTTCTTTTTCATAGAGAGGGTAGAGAGAATGGGTGGAGTAAGCTTCTTTTATAGGAGAAAAGGAGGGGTGTTTTCATAGAAACTAGAGTTTGGTAAGGGGTAAGAATAGAATCACATGGGTTTTAGGTGGGTTTAGTGAGTTAAGTGATTTAGGTGGATAAATTAAAATTGAGGCATGCGTTTATAAATTTAATACTTAACAAATATTTCTAGAAGGGGTAAGTTACCTTTTAATTATTAAATATTATAGATACTTTATTTACCCATTTTTACCCTTATTATTCATGTTTAAAATTTAATCATTGTATTTATTTAATTGATAAAAAAATAAATTGACCCTAATTAAAAAATTTTGATTTTGAAAAATCCAAATTTAGGCTCCATTTAACCTAATTAAATTTATAAATACAATAAAATTAACATTAAAATAAAAAAAAGTATAATGTGTAGAAAAAACTATTTTTTATAGAAAGATGATGTTTTAATTGTTAAGTTTTATTAATCTTATTAAACATTTTTTATAAATTAAATGATTGTTAATTTATCTATATGTATATATATATATAATATTATATTATTAATTTAAAAAGGATCCATTTAATTTAAAAATATACAATATTTAAATAAATATTATTCTTTGAACAGTAACTATTTATCGTAGTAATTAATATTTACCTTGGAAACTTAATTTTATGTCTAAAAAAATTGACCATAATAATTAATTTTATCATTCTGATTAAAAATATTCAATTAATTTTATCCAATAAAATTTTTAAAAGTGGTAAATTAATTTTAATATAATCTTGCATAATTTATAAAAACTATTTTAGGAATAATATATATTCTAATCATGAAATGACATTTGTTTTATTATACCATTTTATATATTTTTTATAAAGTAGTTACTTCTAGTGACAACTAAAAATTTAATTGATATAATAAAATAGTAAAATTTAATAGTTTTATTAATGTAACATGGTTGTTCATTTTAGTAAAGTTTTGTATTCCAGACAAGCTACTAAAAAAATATTTAATTAGGGAAAATTAATTACTAAAATCGTGGGTCATTTCAATCATAATAATTAAGGAACACTTATCCTCTACTCTATATTTTTTGTTGACTTATTGGATTCTAGACTAGTTTATCTTTGATGTTTTCTAGGGGCATTAAATCACCAAACCAAATATTTTATTATTAAAAAAACTTCTTCTTGTATTACTGTCTAAGTTGAATTTTATAGGAACATACATTATAAAAATTTATTATCCTTCAATTAGATGAATTTAATTTTATTTAATAAAAGGATAGGATCTCTCTAATTAGAGGAAAAATGATATGTAATAAGGAAATCACATTTTCTATCAACATATAGAAGTCTATCAATGGAAAGATGATTATTAACACACTTTAGATGTAAATTATATAATATAGGTCTTGATACCAAATAATGAATGACTCTTGGATAAAATTTTTATATAAAAACTAAATGTTTTGGGTAATCATATTATAAGGAAAAAAGACATGTTTCCTAAGTTTGTAAGGTTTATATCCCTATTGATATTGTATCTTAAGTAATGTCTAAATTTTAGATACCCTAATATATTTCCATTAGTGAGTAGTAAATAAAAGTTTGAGTGTGTAATTTATTTAAGGGGGAGAATATAATGACATAAGATTTTACTGTATGTTCTCCTTAAATAAATAGAAAATCGAATAGTGTGTTTAACATGAAACACTGAAGTAAAACAAATCATGATGTAGTTTATTTAGATAAAAATATGACTATTAACACATATCCATATAATTCATGGGTATTAATAATAGTAAATTAATTTTTAAATATATATATGTGTGTGTGTGTCATTTTATATAAATTTAATTAGTTTTTTATGCTTACAAATCTAATTTTACTAAAGGTTTATTTTTATACGGTGTATATTTTATTAAATAAAACTAATTATATTATTATTAAATGGTGATTTTAAATAAAATAAAATATATATTAATTAATTCATTTTTTATTAGTGTTTTATAGAATTAAAAATAAGAATGACTAATATTTTAAAAATGTATTTTCCTATAAAATATATTTTTTATTATATTTTAGGATTTTATTTAAAGGTTAAACTACTAAATTATAGAAAATGAATTAAAAAATGAAATAATTTCTAAATTAATAAAAAATATTATCTTAGAATATTTTTTTTGTATTTTTCTAACGATATTGATTTTTAGATGAATAAGGAAAAATATCGTTTTTAAAAATACTATGATTTTTTTGACATATTAGTATATAAGTATAACATGGAAATTTTTGAAACCATTTTATATAAAGGATTCGAATTTTATAACATATTTTAAAATTTAAAACTATTTATTTTATTTTAGAAACCTATGTTTGATATTTTAGAACATAAGTTTCACTATTCTCTAAAACTTCATTTAAAACGTAATACATTTGTTATTTTAAAATTTGTTTTTATCACTTTTAGAAAGTGAATATAATATAATCGATTTAAAATATGGAATTTTAAGGTCCAAATTATGTAATAAGAACCATTTTATTTGTAGGAATAAAAAATGAATTGCTTAGGTGAAAATTAGTTATCGTGGTAAAAGCCAAAAGCGTAAAAAGGGTTAACCAGTGAAGTAAAAGGTATATAATGATTAAAAAATGTTTATAATTGATCATTTGAGGTTTGTATAAAACAAAACTTATCTAAAATTCATTACTTTATATTTTTTAATCTTCTTGACATGTGAAACACGTGCTCGCTTTTTATTTATGATAAAATATTTAAAAAAAATTAATTCTCAACACTTATAAAAGAAGCCTCTCACCACCCCTTCAATACCACTCCAAAATTTTAGTTTCACATTAAAAATACTTCCTCTTTACTACTCTTATAATAATATGTTAATTCCTTAATATTTTGGCAACAATAGTATGGCTTATGTACTCCATTTCCAAGGAGACCTCTAAGAGAATGTTCAAGTTCCCAATGTGAGAAGTAGTTGTTCCCTAACTTATTATCCTTTATATATTAATTTTACATATTTAATTTTAATAATATTATATAATGGAATAATTATTTTTTATATATATAATTATATTATGTTAATTTAATAGTCATTAACCACCTTTCCCTTTATCCATTAAGAAAAATGAAAATGTCATTTGTGCGCATGTGCGGACTACCGCCTCCACGACGCAACATATTTCATTTTATTTAACCACCTTAAAAGTTTGGTTAGAAGTAGGAACCTCATTAATAAAAAATATATTTTTAAATTTTTTAAGGTTCTGAAATAATAATCCATATTATACTTTTCTCACATTCTATGGAAAATGCAATCAATATCCTTGCATACGTGTAGACTACAGCCTCTATGGAACGGTGTATTCTATTTTTTATCACCAACTTTCTTAGATGTTCAAGAGAATGTATTTAATATATAAATGTGATTTTTTTAAAATATTATTATTTTGTTAAGTAAAATTATACAACCTACTAATAATATGAGAAACAAACGATTGTTGTAAATTCAACCATTTAAAACTAGCATACTAAGATTGAAAAATAATTTATTCATACTATATAATATTTTTTATACATTATATATTATTATAATTATATTAAATTATAATTTATAAATTTAATAGAACCTAAAAAATTTCATTTTACCTTTGGAATAATGATATTCCAAATAAATCACTTTATAATCATCCAATGATTATGGTATGTTCAAGTTTGGGTTGGTCTAACCACCAAATTGAATATTGCTATAAAATAATATCATGGAAAACAATGAGAACATAATTACTAATAATATATGATATAAATTGGTAAATTTTGATTTTATTTTGGTTTTGGAATGGTAAAATTAATATTAAACTCATTAATTAAGATACCATCATTCATTCATGAAAAATCATTGAAACATGTTCGTCGATGATCTCATCATTAAGGATTGAAATGAAAAAAATACAATAGAATGAAATTTTCCCATTATAAATAATTAAAAAGAATAAATTATTGTCCCATGTATGATCTGGGAGTTAGGAACTTTGGGATAATCATTAATAAGAACACAGTTATTATGAAACTAGTTCAAAACGATCAAGATTACTCAAACCTGATATTGAAAATAAAATAATAAATAACTAATATACATGTATAGAATAATTATAAATGAATTTTATAAAATTTTATAAATATGAATAAGGATAATAAATATTTTATTAATATATTTTATATATATGTGATATTTAATCACTTTAGTGGAAGCCTTAAATTAAGGAAAGGGTTTCTTTGTCACAAATTTAATTTATTGAGAAATATTTCATATTATGCAGCATGATATATTTGATATGGTGTGATTACTACCTAATAAATTTTTTTTCAAATATTCATTTAATTTATGGGGTTTTAAGATCCATATCATTTTCTTTCTTTAAATGGATTTTGATTCAGAGGTAGAAAGGTTTTAATGGTTTTTGCATCTCAATTGTACTTCCTTGAGATATGATGTGTATTCATGACTTATTTAATTTTTATGGTGTATATATATTATCCATTGATTTATTTTATAATAATTTTTAATTGAATATAAGGTATTTAAAAATCCATCTTGATATCCCCTTTCAATGGTGTGTGATTCAAGTGTTACTAAAGTCGTAAGGTATTTTGATAACTCAAATATCCTTTATTTGACTTATAATGCTTCTTCTTGAATTTATTTCTTCCTAGATTAGTTTCTCCAGAAAAAAATTATTTCATAGTACCTTATATTCCTCTTTATTGGAAAAATTTCTTTTAATTCAAATCTTTTACCTTGATAAATTTCTTTCTAAAAAATTATTTCATTGTTGAGAATAATTATCATACTCTTTAAGGATGGTTTCCCCTCCTTGTCCATGTTTTATCTTCTATCTACTCATTTATATTTATAAAATTAATTAGGTATTATCTCATGTTACCTTCATTTTTACATTCTCATCTCCACAAAATTAAGTTTTATTATCCCTTATTATGAATTAGTTTTTCTATAAAGGAATTTTAAAAATATTCAAAAGGATTTCCTTTCATGATAGTGTGATTTATCTTCCAATCCAAATTTATTTTAAAAATATTTAGATAGATCTAAAGGAATAATTATTGAATATAATTTTTAAAAGTAAATATTTTTTAAAAAAATCACTTCACCATTTTGAAAATGACTTTTGAATATGACTTAAAACCTCTTCCTTTATATAGTTTTTGAACCTTTCAAAAAAACGGTATTTCTTCTCATTTTTCAAGTTATATATCCAATGATATAAAAATTTTATTTATCAATTATGAAAACAAACTTTGATGTTACTTATGTTACACTAGGTTTAATTTTGATGCCACTATCCATCTTATTTATCTCGATGGCTTATGAATGGTTCTAGGAATTGTTTTCATGAAACCCATATCTTTTAGACAAATTAATTATTTGATGTTTGAAGTTTGAATGTTTTCATGGTTTGATGGAATAAATACATATTCATGATTATTATTATGCATTTTGGGGTCATATAGAGTCCTATAATGCCTTGGTAAGTCTTTAAAACTCATAAGATAATATTGTGCATGGAAATGATCGTTTATTTTACTCACATAATAGAGCATGGACATGATTATAAATAACTTTTTTCACATGATAATGTGTGCGCATGATCACGTATATCTTTGTGTACATAATTTTTCATGCACAGTATCATGTTTTTATTAGTTTCCAACATTTTTCCTAAACATGATTTTAGTAACACCCCTATATTTTAAAAGAATACTATATTCAATAGTGTACATGACACATAACATCGAGCTTTAATAATTGTGAAATATTGTGGTTTAAAAATGACCATTATAACATATCCATTGAATTAGAGGGTATGAATAGTAGTAGTTGATATATAAAATATATTTATATATATAAAGGTCCTACTCAATGAAAATTTATTTATAAATTATTAGGAAATAAATACTTAATTTTCAGTAGTTATTTTATTCTTAAAATATACGTTTTCTTCAAAAATAATTTTTATTGTTTTTGTGAAGGAATTTTATAATTATGTAACTTTTATAAATATTATTTTATAAAAAAGATATTATTTTTTCATTCATCATATCAAAAGTATTTTAGGGTAAAATTTTGGGATTTTCCTGAAAAGAATGATTTTTTTGTGAATAGTGAAAAATACGGATTTTTTAAAACCATCATTTATTTTTATTAAAAATTATAATTATGATTTTATTTTTATATCAAATTAACATAAGAATTATTTAATTACATATAATTTAATTAATTATATTTTATTCATCATTATACGTAATTTTTTTATAATTTCATTTTTGTGCTTGAAAACGCATTTCTCTAAAATCTATTTTTCATTTTATTTTACTTATTTTTATTAAAATTTATTTCTTCCACTTATAAGAATTTAATATTGAAAAATGGATCCTATATTTGGAATCCTTAGGTACAAATTTGGTAAATAATTTCCTTTTTATGTATGGTCATTATGAATAGTGTCGTAGTAAATATTTGTGACCTCAGTAAGGGTAAATCGAGAAATTAAGGTTAAAAATAATATGATGATGACTAAAAATAAACCTAACACTTGAATTTAATCAATTTGATGGGTGTTATTTTTCCATACTCATGAATTTTTCTAATTTATGTCATTTTTTCCATTTTACTTTGAAAATAATAATATATATATATATATAATTTTAAGTAAAGATAAATACAAAATGTCACCCCCTTATTTTAAATTTATATTACATGTTCACATAAGGATAAAAATAAGTTCTGAATGAATAATAAAGTTTATTTTTATAATAATGAAACAAAATTATTATGGAAAGTTATTTTAAATTTTTAGTGATGAAATTACTACCGTAAATGCTTACACAACGCTAGCATAGTGCATGTTCAAGTAGTAGAAAATTAAAGTGAAATGATTTTAAAAACATAAAAAGTAATATTTTGTTTGATAAATTATGGGTTTACATGAATTTTATGGATAATATTAATGTATAATTTATTTTTAAAGAGTCTATATTTTAATTCTATTCCTATATTGAATTTTTAAAAGCCAAAAGTTGTGAATAGTTTTTAAAATGACATTAATGATATTTTATGCCATAGAATATTTTAATAAATTATCTAAAAAATATAAAAATATTGAAAGTGGAAATTTAGGATTATAAATGGTCTTAAATTTCATCTCTTTTCTATTTAGGATCCAAATTTTAACATGTAATTAAATTTATAACACTTCTATATTGAAAAAGTTGTTATCACGGTTAAGGTTAAAAATGGTTAACGGAAGGTCTAATCCAAAATATAAGGCATAAAATGATATCTAAACCTATAAAATTTGATTTTATGATTATCTTAAGACCATATAATCTATTTATTTAAATACTAGTCATTTTTAACCATTTTACATGAGTTATAAACATATTATATTATAATATTTCATGTATTTCCAAAAGTTCCCCTCCCCTACCTTGTAAAAGGACACTCTATGTCATCTCCAAACCACACATATAGAGCCTTTTATTTCAAAAAATATCTAACCAAATCCTTTCTAAACATGACTATCCATGTACTAAAGGTCTTATTTTGGGTATAATGCCAACCTTAGAGGGGTTAAGGGGTAAAGAAAATATTGTTGTCTCAAGAAGAGGTATAACATTTAACCAGATGATTTAATTTTATTTCTTCTTCTACCTCCTTCAAATTTTATTAAAAAATTATGAAATAAAAACGTAATTATATGAAATATAATAATATGTTGTTATTTTTGTGTAATAACTTCTATACATCTCCTCTTCTGTGAAATAGTAAATAAACCCATCATTCATGTTTACGGTGGACTACCGCCTTGGGAACCGATGTAATTCATTTTCCATCACTGGCTCTCACAGTTGGTTATAATGATTTATTTAATGTATATATATATGATATTAATTAAATATTTATCATTCTTAAAATATAATATATCATCTATTTTCTTACCTTTCCATCCATTGGAAAATAATAACATCATTTGTACATATTTGTGGATTACAACCTCTATGAAGCAATGTGATTCGTTTTTCAACACCGTATAACATGGATGTTATATATAAAGTATTTAAAGAGATAATATAATATTTATGATATAATAATTATTATTTAAATATAAAATAATACTTACCTTTTTTCTCTTGTGTTCATTGAAAAATGGAAATGCCGCTCATGTGTACGTACGACCTACCTTCTCCATGATTATAATGTAATTCATTTTTCATATCTATATTTCATGGTTGTTTTTAAAAGTATTATTAATGAAAAAATTGATAAATTTTTACTATTCTTAATATTATGGAACAAATATACCTTTGACCACATTCAACATGCCGAAGTCATTTTGATGTTATGAAATGAACATCCTCAAAACACCTGACATGGACTTAACTGATTAAGTAATTAAATATGTAATTAAATTAAATTAAATAAATTGTTTAAGTATATGGTTTTAAACCTTTAAAATTTTATTAAGAAATAAAATATTTTTTATAAGTTTATTATATAGGAAATAAAGGACATACATAGAAATCATGGACTTGAGGTAAGGGATTTCATCTCAAATTCCCTTAATTGAGGCATGTTTTAATATTATACAGCTAATTTATTTTACATGGTGTATATACTGACCTTTTAAAAGTTATATCATTAATCCTTCATACTTCATGTTATTTTATGTTACAATTCATATTAATTTATCAAAGGGTTATATTTTTAAGTTACTAAAGTGGTAAGGGTTTTCTTAACTCAATTTCCTTTCATTGGGTTATATCACTTATTCATTGTTTATATTATTTCAAGATTATGTGTTAAATGTAATTTTTTTTGATTTATACTATATTTAAACTTATATTTTTTAGAATTAAATTTTTTTCACATAATATCTCTATTTATTAATTCTCAATTCAATGATATGATCTTTGTAAGGGTTATTCTTCTTAAATTCTCTTTCTTTAGGACATAAATTTATATTATGCACCTATCATCTATTATGAGGTGTATGTACATTTCATTTTACAATTTATATTATAAATATCCTTATGTTCATGATATTTAAATATTCATTTAAAGTTATTCTTTCATGGGGCTTATGATTCCAAAGTTTCCAATTGGTTAGGGGTTTATGTTTCAATCCCATTCTAATCAGGATTTTTTATGCTTGAATTTACTTTAAGGAAATTATATGACCCTTATCTGATAAACTGATTTAATCTTTATTCTCCTTGGTATTTTTTTAGAATTTTTATTTTTAAGTAAGATTTTTCTCTCATTTTTTCTTAAAATGGTTTATAATTTTTTTAATAAAAGTAAAAATTATTTCTCCTCTATTGGTCAGAAAACATTTTTCTCCCATATCCATGTTTTCAAAAAAAATCTATAGTTTTTTTATAATTATTCTATGATTTTTTAAATTAATTTCTACATATGTTTTAAATTTTATAAAAATGTTTCAAAATAATATTCATGTCATTTTCTGAATAAGGTACTTTTTACCGAAGGTGTGAATAGAATGTTTGTTTTAACATTTATAGCATGAAAGGAATTTCCCACCATCACGATTGTTCAATGATTTGAAGATTACTTTACATGTTTCCATGGTTCCTTTCAAATAATATTCTTTTTCCAAATATTTTGTAAATTTTTATTTTTTAAAAATTATTTTCAAAGTAGAAATGGTACTTTTCTTATGAATGTTTTTAATGGTTTTTTAATAGTATTTTTGTCCATCAATGACATTAACCCTTGATGACACCTATGCTTCCCAAGGGATATGTTGTAATAATATCATAATTATTCTTTTTCTTGATGGATTATGTTTGTTTCAAATATATTTTCATGGAACCCATTTTTATTTCATGGGTAAATTAAGTTATGAAAGAAAAATTCTTATTATTGTGTTGAAAAATAAAAACTATTTCATGTGATATGATTATGATATGGTTCTTAGACATCATTTATAATGAAGGTTGGGGCTGATATATCTCATTATGAAGGTTGATCCTGATATATCTCTCCAATTCATTGGGTAATATGGTGGAGTTAACTAATTATAGGTTTCTACTAAGATATTTTTATAATTTACCTGGTATGTTATTCCATTTCTAAGAGTGACTATAAGAGTTATATGAAAATTATTTTCTAAGTTATCAATATATTTTATTTTTTATTGTACCAAATTCTAATGTATCATTTTCTCAATGATTTTTTTCACAAGGATCGTGATTGTTAACTTATATGAATATTTTAATATATTAAATCTGTATACCATGTTTCATGATTTATGTTCCATGTTTTGATGGGTATGAATTCTCTTATGCAATTCTTATGAACATTGATTTTTTCATCATTCCCTTATTCTCATCTTATTCTCACTAATTATATTAAATTTTTAATTATTATATTTACACTTATTGATAATTTGAGCTAACCCTTATTATGTTTTCCTTTTCCTGAGGTTATAAAGAATGATGTTAAATTAATTTTGACTGGAAAAGTTTCATGTGTGAATAATTTTATAGAAGATGTTGAAGACTTAATATGGGACATTAAAATATGGGTATAGTGGTGAAAATACTCATTTTAAGTCATGGTTATTGTTATGTAATAATTTTTACAAATTTTCTAAAACTCTAAACCTAAAAGGTCATTGGGTGTGTAAGTGATCCAATATTTTCATTTGATATTGTATGTTTTATATATTAAAATTGGGTCACATTTTTTAGCATTAAGTGAGAAATATAAAGATTGTGTTTTAAGAACCATATTATGTGAGTGAGGATCTTGGAAAATTATAGTTGGTATTAGATGGAAGGTTTATAAAGATTTGGATATTAATATTTATTCATGTGGGGTTAACTTATAAATACTATCATGGTTTTATAAGTTTAAGGTTTCCTATAAGTTCAAAAGCATCAAAACCCATTTTGAGGTTTAAAGTGATGGTATTTTGAGATGATTAATGATATTTTGGGACATGTTTTATTGGGTTGAGGTAATATAACACTTACGTTTAACATGAAGTATTATTTAGGAATAATTCTATTACATTTTGGGGGATTTAGGTTGAATGGTATGATGTAACATTTGAGGTTAAAACATTATTTAATGTTGTGGTCGTTTAGGTAATTTGCGATGTAGGATTTTTATTTATGGAATGATCTGTGTTGAGACACTATTTTTATTATGGAAATTTTGTAGTAAATTGTATTATTTATTCATATGAAGGTTTATACATTTTTATATTATCTTAACTTGTCCTAAACATTTTAGTTTTGGTTAATATTTAAATATGGTAAGAATATCTTGTAACCTTTTATGGATTATTTGATCCATTAGAAGTTTATTTTAGTGCTTTAGTCATGAAAAAATTATATTAAATACTCCTAGTTTGGGGAAACAAATGATATTATGGTGGTAATTGATTAATGGGTGAAATTATGCTTGTAAAGTAAGTATTTTTACTTATGTTCTAGCCTATATGATAAATGAATTACTAAAATCTGGGAAAAATATCTTAAAATAAAAAAATTATCCAATTACATTCATTTTTTATGAATAGATGGTATTTTTCACCCCTCATTGATTTTGGTTTTGCATTCATTGCCTATATCATGATCATTTACATTTATGTGATTAATGTTTTATGTAAATTTTCATCATTATTTGGAAATTAAAATTTTCCTCCATGTCCATCTTTTCACTTCCTCCTAATGTTCACCTATATAGAAACATAATTATGTTTTATTCAAGATGACATTCTAATTTCCCTTTCCCTCTTTTCATGAGCATGTTTCATTAAACCTTTTTATAGAGTGGGTTTTCAAAAAACGTATTTTAAAATTTGAAACCCATGATAATCAATCTTAAGTTAATATTTATAGATGAAATTTATTAAATGGGAGGAGAATGTGACACCCTAATATTTTAAAAGAATGTTATGTTTGATAGCATACATGACACGCAACACCAATATTTAAAAACCATGAAATATTATCATTTAAATATGATAATTATAACCTAGTTATTAAATTCTTGGGTATAAATATTGTTAATCACATTATGAAATATATATATAAATTTCCTACTCAATATAAATTTATTGATAAATTCTTAGGATATAAGTACTCAATTTTTAGTAAAGTCATTTTATGCTTCAAAAATGTTTTTTATTGGTTTTTGTGAGGAATTATAATAATTAATTTCTGTAACATTTAGAAATTTTATATGATAAAAAATATATCATTTTTAAAATCATCATATCAATATTATCTTAGGGTTAAAGTTTTTGGATTTCTCTGAAAAGAATTTTTTTTCAGTGAATAGATAAAATTCATATTTTTTTCATTTCTTTTCATTAAAAAGTCTTATTCTGATTTTAATTTGATCTCAAAGTAAAATAATTCTTATTTAATTATATATAATCTAATAAATTAAATTTTAATAATCATTATACTAGATTTTGGTATAAGTTCATTTTTAGCTAAAAAACATTTTTCTAAAAAAACAATTTGTTGTGTGTTACGAATTTATGTTAAAATTGATTTCTACCAATTATAGGAATTAAATCGTGAAAATTTAATACCATATTTATAATAAAGAGTTTAAAATTTAGTAAATAACCCCATTTTATTTTTGGTCATTATCAATAGTAATCTTAGTAAATATTTGTCACATTAATAAGGGTAAATCAAGTAATTAAGGTTAAAAATAATATGATAATGACTAAAAATGGGCCAAAAACTTGACATTAATATATTTTTTGAATGTCATTATAACATTCTCATAAATTATTCAAAGTTATGGAAATTTTTTTCTATTTTTATTTTAAAATGAAATGTATTGTTTTAGGTAGAGAAAAATACAAAATGTCACTCTCTTACTTTTAAATTTCTATTATATGTTAACATAGGGATAAAAATAATTTATGAAAAAATATTAAATTTTGTTTAAAAATAATGAACTTTTTTTTATTATTTTAATTTATTTTTAATTTTTAGAGATGAAATTACTACCTTAAATGCTTACACAATGCAGGCATAGTGCTTGTTCAAGCAGTAGAAAATTAAAGTAAAATGATTTAAAAAAATAAAATCTAATATTTTTTCAATTAATTAAGGTGTAACATGAATTTTGTGGATAATAATAAGGTCTAATTGATATTTAAAGATTTTATATTCTAATTCTATACCTATCTTAATATTTTTAAAGTCAAAATATATGAATAGTTCTTAAAATGACATTAATGATATTTTTTGTTATATAATATTTTTTAAAATTATTTAAAAATCATAAAAATTTTAAAATAGTATTATTAGGATACTAAATGGTCATAAATTCTATCAATTTTCCATTTATGGTCCAATTTATGACATTTAAGTAAATTTATAACCCTTATATATTGAAAAATTTGTTATCTCAGTTAAGGTTAAAAACGATTAATGGAAGGGTTAATCATAAAGATAAGATTTAAAATGATATCAAAACCTATATTTATTTGATTCTATAATTATATTAAGACCATATACTCCATATATTCTAATAAATTTATTTTTGGAACAATTTTACATGATTTAGACACATATTATATTATAATATCTCAAGTGTTTCCAAAAGTGCCCCTCTCCTCACTTATAAAAGGATACCCCATCTCCCCTCTTCTATGCACTTCAAAAGAATTTTATATAGGAAAATAAAAGACCAAATGAATTCCAAAAATCCCTCCCCACAACTTATAGGTCTTATTTTTTGAGGAATACCAACCATTGAGTTATTAAGAAGTAAATCAAAGCTGGTTGTATGAAGAAGAGGAATAGATTTTAAACAAGTGTTTTAGTTTTATTTATAATTCTACCACCTTAAAATATTATTTAACCATGATAAATATTAAAATAAGTTTCTTACATTTACTTATATGTTATTATGTTTATGTAATAACCTTTATCCATCTTTTCTTCCATAAAATTGGAAATGAAACCATCATTTGTGTGTACGGCTGACTCCCACCTTGCGGACCGATTTAATTCTTTTTCCATATCCACCTATTGTGAATTGTTATAATGTTGTATTTAATGAATATATTATATTAATAAAATAATTTTAATTCAATAAGGATAATATATCATCTATTTTTTTCATTTCCATCCATTTAAAAATGATAACACAGATCATGTGTATGTGTGGATTATCACCTCCATAAAGTGATGTGATTACTTTCTCACCACCACCTCACATGGATGGTGTATATATAGTATTTAAAGAGGTAATATTATATTTATGATATAATCATAATTCTGGAAAGATAAAATAATTATCATCTTCTTTCTCTCATGTTTGTTCAGAAATAGAAATGTTACTCATGCGTATGTATGGTCTATTATCTTCATGGTTATAAAGTAATTCACTTTATATAACAGTCATACATAGTTGGTTTTAAAATTATAAATAATATATAAAAATAATAATTATATAATTATTATTATTCTATATATTATGGAACAAATATCCCATACACCACGGTCAATATACCAAAATCATTTTGAATTTATGAACTGAAAATCCTCAAACCACCTGATGTGGAATTAAGTGACTAGGTAATTAAATATGTCATTAAAATAAATGAAATAAATGGTTTAAGGATAAATTATTAAACCTATAAAATTTTATAATAAATAAAAAAAGTGATATAATTTATTTATACATGAGTTAAAAGACATACATAGAAATTATAGACTCAAGGTAAGAGATTTCCTCTCAACTTCCATTCAATGGGAAATGATTTAATGTTATAAACCTAAATTATTTTATATGGTGAATATACTGAGATTTTAAATATTATATAATAAATCCTTCATACTTTATGTTAATTTAAGTTTCAATTCATGTTACTTCATTCAAGGGGTATGAATCATAATTTACTAAAGTAAAAAGGGGTTTCTTAAATCAATTTCTTTTCATTGGGTTATACCACTTCTTCATTATTTATATTATTTCAAGATTAATTTTAAAAATTAATTTTATTGATTTATGTTGTATTTACACTTATTTAATGTGTAATTAAATTTATTACATGTAATCTATCCATTGATTAATTCTCAATTAAATGACACGATATTCGAAAGAGTTATTCATCTCAAATTACATTTATTTGGGACATATTTTTATGTAATTTACCTACATTATTTTTTGAGATGTATATACTAACCATTTCAAATTTTATATCATGAATTTTCTTATTTTCAAAATATTTAAAAATTAATTTTATGTTATTTGTCATGGGTATTATGATTCAAAAGATACTAAGTGGTAAGGGGTTTGTGTTTAAATCTAATTTTAATCATGATTGTTTGTAATTTAATTTCCTTTGAGGGAATTATATGATCCTTATTTGATAAACCCAATTCATTTTTCTTATCTTCTAGATATTTCTGAAATCATTATGCTTAAGTTTCATTTTTCTCTCTTTGGTTATAAAAATGTTGTAGAATTTTTTTTAATAAAATTAAACCTTATTTATCCACTTTCATTCAGAAAAACATTTTCTCCCACATCTATTTTTTCTAAAATGTTTTCAAAAATATTTTTGAATATTCTTCAATTATTTTTTAAATTTATTTTTATATATTTTATAAATTTTATAAATATGTTTAAAAAGAATATTCTTTTCATTTTATAAACAAGGTACTTTTTATCGAAATTATTAATATAATATTTACATTAATAGTTATCGAATGAGTGGAATTTCCCATAATCATGACTATTCAAACCATTTAATATTACTTTAAAAGTTTACATTATTACTTTGTTAGTACCTGGCCTTAACAATGCATATTCTAGTTATTTTAAAATTATAAATCACTTTATTTTCCAAAAGATATTTTAGTTTTAGAATTTTAGATAATTATGAAAAACTCTTACATATTAAACCCATACATTAAAATTGGAGACTTCTATATAGTATCCATTTTCTATATATAAAAAATCTTTAAACTAAAACATGATTTTATTCCACGATAAATCTTAAAACATTTCCCCTTTATCTCATACTTGTCTCTACTCTTCATTAAACCCTATGAATAATATTTTAAAACTTGGGATGGGAATAAAATATTGCTAAGGGACATAAAATAAAGTAAACCATTATTGTAGTGAAAACTCATAAAAATATTATCTTAAAAACATACCATGTTATCGTAAAATGGAATAATTATTGTTTTTAAATCAAATGATATTTATCTTACCATTTAAAATCAATGATTTTAATTAAAACTCACAATTCATCCTAGAAAACACATGTAGGTTTCTTGGTATGTCATCATCATAAAACCCTTAAAAACCCTCATAATAACCATCACGAATTTGAATAACCATATGGCAGAATTCCAATATAATTCTTGGGAGAACAAAATCATTACCCAATGAATTGGAGCAATATCAAGGTCCACTCAAAGCTATAACGGGATCATCCATAATATATAATGGGGATAAACCCTTTTTATATAATTTCCATGGACCATATCATTAATAAAACCCTTGAAAAATATTTTAAAACCATGTGAAAAACACTTCTAGATATCAAAATACCCATTTTGTAAAAATCAATTTTAAAATCTAAAAATCACACACATAATAATAAAAAAAAATATTTGAAAAAAACTATAAAAACTTATGAAGTAAACATTAAAACATTAAAGAATCATGAATACAAGAAATTTTTTTCATGTCGTGTATGTTAAAAAACATTCCTTTTAAGTTTTATAAAAAGATACCTTAAAAGAATATTTCTAAAAGAAAGTGCCTTACAAATATCATATCATTTATCAAAATAATATATTGTGTGTATTATTTATAAATCCACATAAAACTAGTGGAAATAAAATATAAGATAATCAAAATTTATTTCACACATAATCTTATCAATACATAATCAATACAGTAGAAGTTTTACTCAAATAAAGTAAATTGATTTAAGAATTCTCTTACCTTGAGTCTAACTCATCACATACAGTATTTATATTCCTAAATAATAAATTTAGGATAATTATTTACTTTATTTAAAACCTTTTAAAAGTTTATGATTCCTTTTATACTACTCATTACCATGTTATAACAATTACTTAATTATTTATGTTTACATCTGATGTTTTGGAGATATTCAGTACTTGAATCCAAAATTACTTTGATATGATGTTTATAGTCAAAGTGGTCATTAGTCCATCATATCCAAAATAATAATTATGAAATAATTATCATTTTTATACTTGAATTATAATTTTAAATCTATCCATTACATATGGATATGAAAAAATGAACTATATTACAAAGATGGAGATGGTAAATCGTACGTACGCATAAGCAGCATTTTTATTTTTCAATGATCATTATAAAAAATTAGTAAGAATATTTTTATTGTTACAAGATGATAATAATATCATTAATTTAATATTAATCATTTAAATATACTTATATATATCATCATTCTGATGTGGTGATAAAAAATAAATCACATCGCTTCGTGGAGGTGATAATTCACACATACGAATGAAAGAAGTTTTAATTTTTTTATGAATATAAAGGTAAGAAATATAATGACAAATATTACATTAATATCACATATAAAAATCAATTCCATCATTATGAGATTATGATGGAAAATAAACTATATCAGTTCGTGAGGTGGTATTCTTCTGTACACAAGAACGATAACATCTTTTCCCATTTAAGGGAAGTAGAGATGGATTTAGGGGACTATATTAAAATAACAAAATCTAGTTATGTGGATGATACTAGAGTTATTATTTCATTATGATTTAAAAATATTTAAAGGATTTTGAAGAAGAAACAAAATAGAAACTATTAATTAAAAATGATATATTTACTTCAGACAATATCCTATTCTTAACACTATACGACCACTAAGGGTGGTGTCCTACCAAAAATAAAAGCTCTAGAATGTGGGTAGGGGTTATATTATGGTATTTGTGTAGATATTGTAACATCACAGGTATTTATAGAAAAATAAATTATCGTATCTATTAATATTTTTTAAATTTAATATCAATTTTAGTTTAAATGGGGACACTATGTAAGATAGCATACTTGACACACAACAATGGGTTTCTTAGAAATCTTATGTTGCACCCAATAATGATTTATACCAAAAAATAATATAGCAATAATACTATTATTTTAAATTGTAGTTAATGTCTAGCTGTTGTATTGGAAGAAATGAACAGAATTAACTATATTATGATTTTACATATTTTTTAAATGTTTTTACATTTATCCAATAAATTTTAGATTCTTAAATTGAGAATGAATCCAATTTTGAACATAAAATACTCTAATATTTTTAAAATGTTGTTTTACTGCATTTTGATGGAGAACCCTTTTTAAATTTATTTTTTGTCACTTTTATATGTTCTATTTGAAAAAATAAACTTCTTCTATAGAAGCGGGATTTCAAAATTTACTTTGGATAAATTTTTGGTAATTTTCTGATAAAGTTCATTTTTAATGAACAGTGAAAAATACCACATTTTAAGTCAAAACTGCCTTTTCATCTAATTTATTTATATAGTTAGATTAAATTTTTTACTGGTCTTAAAGTGTAATTCTATTACTTTTTTATCATTTAATCCAATGTTGGTAATTGGAAGTAATTTTACATTTAAATTGGACATAAACACATGTCAGTCTTTTGATAGTTTTTATTTCTTAAAAACCTGCATTCTGGTTTTGACAACGAGAGTTAATTTTAAATTAATTAATACATCTTCTATGTTTTGAATTTGGAAAATTTCATTCAATATTTGGAATCATAAGGTCCAAATTATGTAAATATGTACCTTTTAGATTTGGATATTATGAATAATGACTTCAGTATTTATTTTTTATTTACCACAGTTAAGGGGTAAATTAGGTAAATAAGGGTAAAAATAATATTATAATAATATAAAACTAACCTAAAACGTGTCTTAATATTATTTTATGAGTCATGGGGGACCAAAACAATACTTGCGCTGATCGTTTGGCATTTGTGAGCCACTTGGGTGTGAAAATGACATGTTATAATAATTAATTTAAAGTAAAGGGAAATATAACATAAACATGCATCTTTTTACTTAAAAAAAATTAATATGGGGCTATATAAGTGATATCTTATACTATAAATAGTAATTATAAATCTAAAACAATTTCCTACATCATGGTATTTTATTTATAATTTTTAGACATTAAAAACTTAATTATCACACAATGATGATGCATTGATTGCTTCATTAATAAACGATTCCAATAAATGATATTATAAATGTTAAAATAAATATTATTTGAAATAATTTATGTCATCAATGAATTTTATAAATTTATATTACAAGTTATTATACTATTAAATGGTTTGTTTCGAAGTTATCTCTCTGTTTGGATTTTAATTAAATTCAAAAAATTGAATAGTGTAAAATTGACATAATTGATGTTTTATAAAAATAATAATTTATTAAATTATTTAAAAATCCTAAATATATTTTAAAATCAAAAAGTGATTATTATATGGTATAAAATTTTATTAAGTGTTCAATTATGTGAAATTGACCCCATATAAGTAAACTTAATAGCTTCTTAACAATTAATCTTTTGATACCACTTTTAAAATTAAAAGAGAATAATTAAGGGTAAACCGAAAAGATAAGGTTTAAAATAAACTCAATACATATCTAAAAATATTTGAATTATATTATTTAGATCTATAATCATCTTATATTTACCATATCTCAATTTGGAGCCACTTGGATTAAAAAATGAATATTTTAATACTTTCCAAGGGTTCCTCTCCCCTCTTCTCCAAAAAGGTTCCCATCCCTCTCTATTACTCACACTTATGAAACCTTTTAGTTCTTCCAATATTTGTCCAATAATCTTCCTATAATCCCTCCCCACATCATTTAATCCTTATTTTTGGAATAACACCAATTTTAGAGGTGTTTAGGTGTTCTTCAATGGTGATCAACCGAAAAGGAGGTATCATTTTCTTTAAGTGTTTCTATATTGTTTCTTCTTCCACTTACTCAAATATCAATCAACCATGAAGCGATAATAACTCCATTAACATAAATATACTTAGATTTTATTATGTTAATATCATCCACTAAATCCATCTCTACTTCCATCAAATGGAAAATAAATTACTTGTTCGTGCGTACATGTAAATTATCACCACCAAGGACCAATTTAGTTCTTTTTCCATTACCGTATATTAAGATTGGTTATAATGATGGAATTAATATTAATATTTCATATACATAAAATATTAATCATTATAATATAATAATATATCAATTACATTCTTACTTCCATGTGCATAAAAATGATAACGTCGTTCATGCGTACCTGTGAAATATCACCTCCATGAAGCAGTGTGACTCATTTTTATTCATTATATCACTTGTATGATATATATAAGTATATTTAAATGATTATGATTATTTTAATAATATCATTATCATTCTGAAAAGATAATATAATAATTACTTTATTTTCATAATGATCAATGGAAAATGGAAACATTACTCTTGCGTACGTACGGCCTACCATCATCTTGATTATAACATTGTTCATTTTTCATAACTATATTTAATGGTTTAAATTAAATAATATGACTTATGTGTAAATTTTATTATCATGAATACTATTCTGGAGATTATGTACATATTACCAAATGGACTAGTGACATCATACCTTGTTCATTTTCGACCCAAGAACCAATTATCGACAAAACGTCCGACATAAACTCAAATAATTAACTAATTATTATAACATGGTCATAAGTGATGTAATGGGAATTATAAACATTAAAATGTTGTGAAGAAATTATAAATTATCCTAAGTTTATTATTTAGGAAGATAAAGAATGAACTATACAAGTCAGACTCAAGGTAAGGGGCTTCGTCTCAATATCCTTTGATTGAGGAATATTTTGATTTATATACGACCTTATTTTATATGGTGTATAATCAACCCCTTATAATTTTAATTTCATTCAACTTTTTTCAAAAGGAATATTTTTTTAGGAAGTGTTTTACAAAATTACAAAAGGAATGTTTCTTTTTTATGTACACGATGATAATGACCTATCTATCGGGGCGAGCATTATTTGATATTTGGATTCCTCTACAAGATATAATGTTTTTAAAAAGAAAAGTAAATGTCATATTTCTTTATTAGGTATTTTGGTAGTGAAAATGTTTTTGAGAATGTATTGATTATATAAATATCTTAAAATGATGTCTTATGATTGCAATATTAAAATGTTATTTTTATTTTATGCTTTTTCATGTGTAATGATTATATTATTGTTCTTGGGAATTGCTTATATACGGGTGGTTTTGTGATAAACCGAGGGTGGGTGAGTATAAGGACCAAGCCTTAAACCTTACATAATCTTGAGTTTTCACAAGATTACACATTGAGGATCTTTTCAGGTTTAGAGTTTTAGAGAATTAGATCATGAAACTTGCATTACAATCCACATTTAAACAAAGTGGTTACATAAAATACAAAATTCATTCTTCCCAGCAACGGAAACATATTGAAAATAAAACATGGATTCTTTCTTGACACATCCTTGACACTATCACCACATCATGTACCTTTCCCTTGACCTATAAAAAACATTTCAAAAACTTGGGATGAGCATAAAAAGCTCAGTAAGGGTTATAAAAATATGGAAAGGAAACATGAGTTCATATATACATAAGAATGAAATCATACTTTACCCATAAAACATAGGTACTTTAACATACCTCATCAAACCATGAATAAATCATAGAAAACATAAGACATAAAGGTAACTTGAGGCATTCATAACATTCTTACGTAGGGAGTAACCCTCTTGGTTACGTTTGGAATACCCATCACAGTATATTCCCTAAATCTCTTCGGAGAAACCTTAACGTTTCACTCCTTCACGTTACCCAATGCATTGGAGATCTATATCGGGCTCACCCGCCCTTAGTTTATCACGGAACCACCCGTTTTCATAACAATTCCCAAGAACCATAACATAAACGTATCACATAAAACATGCCTAAAGGAAACAAAATATTTCCACATTTCAATCACAATATAACATTTTAGTATTTTGAAATAATGAATCCATACAAAAAGAAACCATTTCCAAAACCATTTAAAACATTTAATAAAGAGATTTTTGAATCAAAGTGTCCCATACCACCTTGAAGCTTAAAATTTTAAACCATTAATATCCATATAAATAAATCCTTAAAACCATTTTGAAAACATGGATATTAATAAGAACAAATAATTAAAACATTTAAAGCGGTATTTTGGTTAAAGGGGTTTTACCAAAATTAGAGATACTTGAATACCATAATTGAGGAATAACATTTAGTCAGAACTTTATAATATCATGAGAATAAATGGATTCATGATATAATACTCCAAAGGACAGCATATACACCATATAAGAGTGAATTGGTGCATAACAACAATGAACCCTCAATAGAAATGTCAAATGTGATGAAATCCCTTATAAAGAAGGTATCCTTAAATTAAGGACAAATCAATCTCAAAAATATGTGTGAAAAATATAATTAAACCCAATATAAATAGATATTAAGTGTAAAAAAATAATAGGTCATTCACACATATTCAATGGATGACATATTCAATGACTACATGTTAAACCCAAAGAAATCGAAATTGGGTTAAAAAGTTCCCTTGACAGCCTAACGGCATCACATCAAAATGAGTTGATGAGAGATAAAAAGTGTATCTCATCACTTGGACATAAAATTTAAATCAATAATGATATATGAGAACATATCCCAATATAACAATATGTAAATTAAAAGACCCAACAAAATAATTCTTTTAAAAAAGAGGAGGGTGAAAGTTTCCCTTACCGACTTGGGTATCTTTCAAAACATACACCCCATGAAAGAAGGACAATAGATCATTGATGTAAATACTCATAAACAAAAGTATATTACACAAAGATTAGAATAATGGGCAGTACATACACCACTCAATGGAATTTGTGGCAAATGTAGCATAAATCTCATGGGAATAAAAGTGAGATGAAAAATCCCTTACGAAAACTCGGCAGCCTAACGGCGCCACATAAAACTTTCGAATATGGATTGATGAGATCAAATAGTGTATCTCATCACATTAAAATAAAATTTACAGCAATAGGAATATAAAATAACATCCCCCAACATTACAAATAGGAGCTTAAAAGAAGTGACATAAAGGAGAGTACATAAAAAGAAAGAGAGAGGTTAGATCTCTTACGAAAGTTCGGCAGCCTAACGGCGCCACTCAAAACTTCAAAAATGGATTGATGAGAGAGAATAGGGTCTCTCATCACATGAAAATAAAAATTACAGTAAATTTAATATAAAAGATCATCCCAATAACAAGAAAGATGAGCTTTAAAAGGAATGACATAAAAGAGTGTACTTAAAAAAGAAAGAGAGGTGTAGGATCCCTTACCTCGGGTCCGACTTGACTCGATCGTTCTTTAATATCCTGAATAATAAACTTGAGTTAATTTCTACTTCCTTAATAACATTTTTCAAGTTCATTATTCATTTTATATCACTTATTACCATGTCATAAACATTATGTAATCATTTAAGTTAATAATATTTGTTTTGCCGATATTTGGTTCTTGAGTCGAAAGTGGACTTCTTACAATTACATGTTGTTCGTGTGGTCAAAGGTTCTTTATATCCAGAATGAAATTCCTGATTTGGATATCATATATATCATATATATCCATAATATACATGTATTTATAATATTACATAATCATTTAGAGGTAAGAAATGAAATGCACCGTTCATGGAGACGGTAAGTCGTACGTACGCATGAACGCTACTTTCATTTCTATCTCATATTTTAATGGAAATAAATAATAATTATATAGAGGTATATAATAATTCCAGTATATAATAACATTAAATCCATCCCTTATACGTCCCACGTATGGCATTAACGAATCACATCACTTTGAGGGGGCGGTAGTCCGCACTTCCTAAAATGAAGATATCGCGTATACCCATAATGGAAGCCATAAAGGTAAGGCACAAATGAAAAATACAAAAGTATAAGTAAAACATAAACATATTATATATCATATATAAAAATAGTGACATCATAATGGCCACCTTTGAAGGTGTTAATTGAGTATTGAACAATCATCATTTCGGGAGGCAGAATTTCGCCATCCACAGAAACCGTATGTTCTTTAACCATTTGATGTAGTTGTGTGAGAGTGTAGCTCGAATAAATCTTATAACAACATCCTGGTATATTTAAGATACTTTTTTTGTTACAAAAGAAGTAAATAAAAAGAGTTTAGGGTGTTGGAGAATCAAAATAAAACAAATGAACATGAGAGAATGAATTACCTTTAAAAGTGTAACTCCTTTTGATTTGAGCCTAAAGGCTTCCTTTGAAAGGATTCTTCCCAAAGGGAATCCTCTAGAATGAGTAGAGGGATGTGGAGAGAGTAAATGGGCCAGGGTTGGCTGAGCCAAAGGCTTGAAGAGTGTTTGAAATGAGGTAGAGGTGGGGGCCTTTTATAAGAGGAGAGGAGGGGTACTTTTGGAAAGTAAGAAATATTACTTTATTTGAAAATGTGTTTCAGTTTTAAAAGGTCCCACATTGATATAATTCGTGGATAAGGTGATAAGGGTTCTAAATACACCCATCCAATAAGTTTTGGACATGTGTAGTTCATATATTTCACATTATCTTTTCATTTTATTTAAATCGTCAAATAATGATGTCATCGATGCATCATTATTATGTCATAAATAATTTAATTTATTTAATGTATAACAATTATAACAAAAATACTATGATGTAGGAAATCTTTTTATATTTCCAATGGCTACTTATAATAAAATATATGACTTTTATAACCCCACTTAAAAATTGTTTTGGTAAAACATATCATGTTTGTGTCATTTTTACTTTTACATTAAATAAATATATATTAATGTCATCTTCCAACCAAAGTGGCTCCATGGGGTCCCCAAGTTGACCCATGGGTTGTCTTGGTCGGCCATGACTCATCCAATATGGGTAGGACAAGTTTCATGGTGTTTTCATATTTTTATAATATCATTTTTACCTTAAATTACACTAATTACCTCTAATCGCGATTAATGAAAAAAAGTTACTACTCACCAAAAAATTATTTTCATCCCATTGAACCACATTTTACATACTAATGAAAACCATGTATGTCTGATTTTCAAAATTCAAAACACAAAGATGGAAAAATTTCATTTAAACGGAAAAATCAGTTTTTATAAGTACCACTTAGTGGTTTCACTATTCATCAAAAATTGAAGTTTTTCAGAAAAATCCCAAAAATTCACCCTAAGATATATTTGATATTCTGAATTCAAAAATGAAGTCCATTTTACAAAATTCAAAACATATAAGTCACATTAATTAATTTAATAATTAATTCCCGCTGTCAGAGCAAATAGCGTGTTTTTATAAAACAATAAGTATCGAAAGATTGACACTAGTTTAAGTCTGATTTCAAAGTGAAATTAATTCCAACGACCACTATTGGATTTAATGGTAAAAATATATTGTAATTTTACTTTAAAACCAATTCAAAAGATAATCTAATCATATAAATAAATTAGATTAAAAATAGGTTTTGAATTAAAATACAACATTTTACACTATTCATTAAAAAAATGAACTTTATCGGAAAGATACCAAAAATTTACACGAAGTAAATTTTGATGTCCCGATTATTAATAAGAGTTTTATTTGGTCCAAAAGAATGTTTAATAGTGAAAAAAAACTATATTTAATGATGGTTCAACATCAAAAGGTGATAAGTGAACCTTTAGTGAAAACTAGGGCATATACGCCTAAATTTGAATTCTTTCCATATTTTTAGCCTTTATCTTTTATTGGATAAATGTAAAAACATTTAAAAACATATATAATCATATTTTAGTTATTTCTATCCATTCCCACCAATACAACGGCAACATGTTAACTACCATTTGAAATAATATTATTTTATTATTAGAGTGCAACGTAAGATTCCCAAGAAACTCGTTGTTGCGTGTTGGGTACGCCATCGAGCATAGAATCCCCTTTAAATTAATATTAATATTTGATTCACAAATATGGATAAATATAAAGATGTCATATTCTTTATTTACCTGGGGTGTTACAGTGAGTCTGTGATAGCTCTCCAATGCATTGGTTAATATGACGGAGGTAAATGTTAAGGTTTATCCTAAGAGATTTAGGGAATATACTATGATGGGTATTCCAAACATCACCAAGAAGGTTACTCCCTATATAGTTGTGAAAGCTACAATGTAAGTATGTTTTTGATTCCAAAATTTACCTTTAAGATTTATGATTTATATGAGATATTCATAGATATTATGATTTCATGAGGTATATTAAAGAGCTTATGTTTTATGAGTGAAGATTATGATTTCATTGATTTGTATATATTCATGGACTGATGTTTTTTTCCTTATTATTTTATCCCTTACTGAGCTTTTTATGATTATCCGAAGTTTTTGAAATGTTTTTCATAGGGTATAAGGAAGGGTAAGAGAAATTATAAATTCAAGAAGATTTATATCAAAAAAGAATTCTTTTTTTATTTAAGGAGTTGTATTATTGTAAAAAAATGAATAGAGTAGAAGTGTCTATTTTGTAATATTTGAGATGTAATGTATTAATAATGGCCTAATTATTTAAAAATATAAACCAAAAAGATCCTCAATGTGAATTCTTGACTTAACTCAAGATTAAGTAATGTTTAAGGTCGCAGCCTTATAGTTGGTATCATATGTCTATTTAGATAAATTTAAGGGTTAGAATATTGTTAATAGAATACCTACAAATTATTTTTAATTTATGGGAAAATTGAGAAAGAATTTGAGGATTACCATGTTTCTTTGTTTAATATATGTTTGTGTTCAGAATGGTTTTCCACAGTGGAAATAGGGAAACTATGATGGGACAACATCAAGATGAAAATAACCTACCAAATCAGTAACATGATATGGTTGCAATCTGAACTACACAGTTTGTTGTAGTGATGGCATAGTTGAATTAGGCTATAAATGGAGGTGGTATCCATGCCTGAGATCAGTCAAATCAACTATAGAGGAACATGTCAGTAGTATAGAATTTCATGAGGAAACATCCCCCATCATTCAGAGGATCATCTAACCATGTTCTAGATGAAGTATGGAGTAAATAACTGGAAAATATTTTCAAGGTCATGGGGTGTTCATAACATCAAAATGTTAGTCTTTTTGTTTACCATTTTAAATGTGAAGTTTATCTGTAGTGGTCAATGGTTAAAAATATTAGGTATAGTGAGGATATTTATTCTATTTATTGGGGTGAAATCAAAGGTATGTTTCATGAGAAATATTTTACTAAGGAGGGTTGAATTAGAATAGAAAAACAATTATTGGAATTAAGGTAAGTGGATGACTCTGTGGCTGCTTATGAAGCAAAATTCACTCAACTGGAAAGGTATGCTCCAAATTTCATACAGGGTCTTTATAGTAAAATAAATCTTTTTTACTCAGGATTAAAGCCAAAGTATCGAAGGTAATTAGCTTCTCGTGAGTTCAAAAGTTATGAAAAACTTATTTGATGTGTAGAGAAGGTGGAAATGGATTTTTCCGATGATCAGGTGTTCTCTGAAAAGAAATAGAATAAGAGGTCGAGGTAGAAAATGAAAGGGAAAAACTCTTCAAAAAAGTCTGATGGTAAGAAACATAAGTTTACAGTTTGTGAAAATTGTAGTAAAAAATACACTGGAGAATACCTTTTGAATTCTAGTAAGTGATTCTGATGTGGTAAAATGAGAAATAAGGCTCGTTATTACACTATAAAATATTAGGTTAGTGGTAAAATAAAATCTTATTTACAGTCAGTAAAATGTTTTAAGTGTAATGAGATGGGTCATTATGAAAATGAGTATCTATTGAAGAACTAAAATGATGGAAAGCATCCAGACTACAAGTATAAAAGGGTGGTGAAATCCTTTGAAACTACTTCAGCAGATGTTGGGCCATCAAATGAAGTAGTATCAGGTACATTGTTTTTTATTTAGATTATGCCAATGTATTGTTTGATTCCAGGTCTACACATTCTTTAATTTCTGAGAAATTTTCTAGTAAATTAGGAATTCCATCTCAAGAAATGAATCATGAACTTGTGGTAAAAACCCCTGGGGGAAATGTTGAGACAAAAAGAAATTATAAGAACCTTTTTTTCCTTTTCTATGGAAATAATATACCTACAAACCTTGTTGTTTTTCCTCTAGTAGAGTTTGATGTTATTTTGGCTATGAATTGGATTTTTGTTTATCATTCTAAGATTGACTATAGAGCTAAAGAGGTTTCTTTTCAGAAAGTATTTTAGTTTGTGTCCAAGAATAACCCCTTAATTTTGATAATATATCAGGAAGCTAAGAAACAAGTAAAGGATGGAAATGAATGTTAGCTTGCACATATTTTTGAAAATAAAGGAACTGTTCAGATTAATGATATGCCAGTGGTAAATGAGTATCTTGATATTTTCTCTAATGATTTTCTTGGTATAATACCTCATCGTGAAATTGAATTTACTATTTTCTTGGTTCCTAATGTTAAGCCAATTTTAAAACCCACTTATCGAATGGATCAAATTGAACTTTTTGAGTTAAAGAATAAATTACAGAAGTTATTAGATAATGGTTTCATTCTAACAAGCACATCCCCATGGGGTGATCCTATATTATTTTTTTAAAATAAAGATGGTTTAATGAGACTTCTCATTGATTATAGAGCCTTAAATAACATCACTATTAAGAATAAGTATCCTTTGCCTCATGTCGATCATTTATTTGATCATATCTAGGGAGATAAGTATTTTTGAAAGATTAAATTGAGTTTAGGGTACCATCATTTGAAATTAAAGAAAGAAAACATTCCAAAAACCTCATTTTACACTAGATATTGCCATTATGAATTTTTATTTATGCCTTTTGGGATAACCAATGCACCTGTTTTATTCTAGATCTTATGAATATAATTATCTATGAGTTATTTGATAAGTTTTTGGTTGTGTTTATTGATGATATTTTTGTATATTTTAAAAGTAAATAGGAGCATGAATGTCATTTAAGGTTTGTATTACAAACCTTAAAAGAAAATAAACTGTATGGGAAATTTAGAAAGTGTGAGTTTTGGTTACAAGAAATTTCATTCCTTGGTCACGTTGTTTCTAAAGATGGCGTAACTGTTGATCCTGTTAAAACAAAATTTGTTGAAGAATGTCTAAGACCCACAAATATAATTGAGATTTGTAGTTTTCTAGGTTTAGAAGGTTATTACCAAAGGTCTGTTGAAACTTTTTCATGGTTATCTAGTCCACTGACTAAGTTGAATCGAGAAGGTGTTAAGTTTATTTGGATAAAAGAATGTGATGAATGTTTTCAGGAATTGAAAAGAAGATGGGTGAATGATCCAGTTTTGGCACTAACTTCCAGAAATGGTGAATTTGTTATCTATAGTAATTCTTCATTAAAAGTACTTGGTTGTGTCCTAATGCATAATGATCAGGTAATTTCTTATGCTTCACGTTAGTTGAAACTCAGGATTTAAATTATCCTATACATTATTTGAAATTAGCTGTTGTTGTTTTTTATTTAAAAATTTATAGGCATCATTTGGATAGAGTAAAGTATGAAATATATACTGATCAAAAAAGATTGAAGTATATATTCACTCTGAAAAAATTGAACATGATACATAGAAGATAGGTATAATTAATTAAGGATTATGATTGCACGGTTCATTACCATCCTAGAAAAACAAATTGGTTGATGCTTTGAGTCATAAAAGTAACGCTACATTAACCATGTTACATTTAGAATGTGACCCTTTGATTAATTATTTGATGAAATTTAGCATGGAAGTTGTTGGTTCATGAAATTATTCTATTTTGTTTTAGGTTTCAGTGAAATCATCTCTAGTAGACAGAATAAAGAAAGCGCAGAAGGAAGACAGTGAGTTGTAAGAAAATCTAGAATTGGTTCAAATGGGTAAGTTATCTAAATTTAATATTGATAAAGATTGTGTTTTTAGGTTTGGAAAGAGATTATGTGTGCCTTGTGATTCCCAGTTAAAGAAAGAGTTGTTGTGTGAAGCTCATAGTTCTCCATTTTTAGTTCATCCTGGAAGTACTAAGATGTATAAAGATCTTCAGGAGTATTGCTAGTGGGATGGAAGGAAAAGAGATATTGATGACTTTATTGTGAAGTGTTTGACAAGTCAGCAGGTGAAATAAAAATGATAATTACTAAAGGGGATGCTTCAGCCTTCTCCAGTACCAAAGTGGAAATGGAAAAATATATCCATGGAATTCATTGTGGGATTACCGAAGACATATTGAGATAATAATGCAATTTGGGTTGTTGTTGATCAATTGACTAAATATACTCATTTTCTTCCTATTCAAGGTACATGGTCTCTAGATCAACTTTATCGATTGTATATTAAATAGATATTCAGGTTACAGGGATTTCTGCTCTCCATTGTTTCTGATCACGATCCCAGGTTCACTTATAACTTTTGGAAAGGCCTTCAGAAGTCATTGGGGACTAAATTAAATTTTAGTATAGTTATTCATCCTCAATCATATGGGCAGTAAGAATGGACAATTCATACCTTAGAGGATATTCTATGTTCTTATTTAATGGATTACCAGGGAATTTGGGATCAATATCTTTCTTTGGTTGAGTTTTCTTATAATAACAGATTTCATTCTAGTATACAGATGGCACCATTTGAAGAATTATATGGAAATATGTGTTGAACTCTAGATTTTTAGGATGAAGCAGGTGAAAGGAAGTTGATGGGACCAAAATTGGTAGAAGAGATGGAAGAAAATGTTCAGTTGATTCAGAAGCACATGAGGATAGCTCAGAGGAGGCAGAAAAATTATGCGGATAATAGGAGGAAGGATATTTCTTTCGAGGTAGGTTATCATGTCTTTCTGAAATTTTCTCCATGGAAAAGTGTGATGTTTTTTGGTAACAAAGGAAAGTTGAGTCTGCGGTTCATTGGACCCTATGAATTCTTAGAGAAAGTTGGATCAGTTGCCTACATAGTGGATTTACCTCCAAGTTTATCTCACGTAGATAATGTTTTTCATGTTTCAATGCTGAGAAAATATTTATCGGATCCATCTCATGTTTTGAGTCCATAGATAGTTCAGTTGGAATAGAATCTTTCCTAAGAGGAAAAGCCAGTACTGATTCTTAACCATAGAGAGAAAGTGTTGTGGAATAAAATGATTCTTTAGGTAAAGGTTTTGTGGAAAAAAACTATGGTTGAAGAGGAAATATTGGAATCTAAGAATGCTATGAGGAATAAATACCACCACTTATTTTATAAGTGAATAAAATTGTGACGCAATTTCTAAAAAGGGGGAATGATGTAACATCCTAGGTATTTATAGAATAATACATTTTCATATCTTTTAATATTGTTTAAATTTAATATTAATTTTAGTTTAAATGGGGAACAATGTACGATAGCATGCCCAACACACAACAATGAGTTTTTTCAAAATCTTACGTTGCACACAACAATGAGCTATACTGAAAAATTATACAGAAAAAATATTATTATTTTAAATTGTAGTTAACGCCTAGCCATTTTATTGGAAGGAATAAAAATAATTAACTATATTATGATTTATATATTTGTTAATTTTTTTTACATTTATCGAATAAATTTTAGAGTCTTAAAATGATAATGAATCCAATTTTAAGCATAAAATACTCTAATATTTTTAAAAGGTAGTTTTACCACCTTTTAATGGTAAACCCTTTTTAAATCTTGTTTTTGTCACTTTTATATGTTCTATTTGACAAAATAAACTTCTTCTATATAAGAGGTAGATAAAAATTTACTTTGGACATTTTTTTGGAAATTTTCTAATAAAGTTCATTTTTTAATGAATGGTGAAAATACCGTATTTTAAGTCAAAACTACCTTTTCATCTACTTGATTTATATAGTTATATTATCTTTTTTTTTTGTTCTTAAAGTGTAATTGTATTATTTTTTTATCATTTAATACAATTTTGTTCATTTACAGTAATTTTACATTTAAATTCGACATAAACACATGTCAATCTTTTGATAGTTTTTATTTCTTAAAAACCCGCTTTTTGGTTTTGACAACGGGAATTAATTTTAAATTAATTAATGAAACTTCTATGTTTTCAATTTAGAATAATGGATTCCATATTTAAAATCAGAAGGTCCAAATTATATAAATATGTACCTTTTATTTTTTGATATTATGAATAGTAACTTCAGTAATTATTTTTTATTTACCACAGTTAAAGAGTAAAATATGTAAATAAGGGTAAAAATAATATTATAATAATATAAAACTACACTAAAAAGTGTCATAATATTATTGGATGAGTCATGGGTGACGAAAAAAATCCCTTGGTCAAAATTTTGGAATTTGGGATCCACTTGGGTGTGAAATGACATGTTATAATAATTAATTTAAAGTAAAGGGAAATATAACATAAACATGTATCTTTTTAATTAAAAAATTTTATGGTGGGGTTATATAAGTGATATATTTGACAATAAATATTAATTATAAATATAAAAATATTTCCTACATCATGGTATTTTATTTATAATTTTTACACATTAGATAAATAAATTTAATTAAGACACAATGATGATGCAGTGATTGCTTCATTAATAAAGTATTCAAATAAATGATATTATAAATATTAATATTAATATTATTTGACATAATTTAGGTCATCCGAAAATTTTCTAGATGAATATTACATGTTATTGTACTAGTCAATGGTTTAGTTAGAAGTTATCTCTTGTTTTGGATTTTATTTAAATTCAATAGATTGAATAGTATAAAAATTCACATAATTGATGTTTTATAAAAAAATATTAAATTATTAAAAAATCCTAAAAATATTTAAAAATCCCAAATTTATTACTATATGGTCTAAAACTTCATTAAGTTTCGAATTATGGGAAATTTACCCATATAAGTAAAATTAATAGCTTCTTAACAATTAAAATGTTGTTACCACTTTTAAAATTAAAAGAGAATAATTAAAGGTAAACCGAAAAGATAAGGTTTAAAATAAACTCAAAAAATGTATAAAAACTATTGTATGAGAGTATTTCAATATATCCTCATCTTATTTTCTCCATAACTCAATTTAGTTCCACTTGGATTAAAAAAAATCTATTAATTTAATATTTTAATACTTTCCGAGGGTGTCCCTCCCCTCTTCTACAAAAAGGCTCTAAGCCATGTCTATTACTCACACTTAAAAATCCTTTTTTTTCATCCAAGATCCATACAAGACTCTTACTAGAATCCCTCCCCACATCCTTGAATCCTTATTTTAGGCAGAACACCCTTCTTATAGGTGTTTAGGTGTTCTTTAATGGAGATCAACCGAAGAAGAGGTATCATTTTCTTTAAGTGTTTCTATTTTGTTTTTTATTCCAATTCCTCAAATATCATTAAACCATGATGAGATAATAACTACAGTATAATAAATATATTCAGATGTTATTATGTTAATATCATCCCCTAAATCCACCTCTACTTCCAGCAAATGGGAAAGGAATTATTCCTTCGTGTGTACGTGTGAATTATCACCTCTAAGAACTGATTTAGTTCATTTTCTATTACTGTCTGTTAATATTGGTTATAATGATGAAACTAATAGTCATATGTAATATTCATGACATATTAATCATTATAATATTATAATAAATCGATTAAATTCTTACTTCCATGTGTATAAAAATGATAACGTTGTTCGTGTGTACGTGTGAACTATCACCTCCACAAAGCGGTGTGACTAATTTTTATTCATTATATCACTTGTATGACATATATAAGTATATTTAAATGATTATGATGATTTTAATAATATCATGATCATTCTATAAATATCAAATGATAATTATCTTATTTCCATAATGATCAATGAAAAATGGAAATGTTACTCAAGTGTACGTACGACCTGTCGTCTCCATGATTATAACGTTGTTCATTTTTCATAACAATATTTATTGGTTTAACTTAAACAATATGAGTTATTTTTAAAAGTGATGAATATTTCATGAATACTATTCTAGAGATAATGGACTTATGACCACATGGACTGGTGACATCATACCATGTTAATTTTCGACTCAAGAACTGATTATCAACAAATTGTCCAAAGTGAACTCAAATAATTAACTAATTATTATAACATGGTCATAAGTGATGTAGTGGTAATAATAAACATGAAAAAGTTTCTGAATCAAGTATAAATTAACCTATGTTTATTATTCAAGAATATGAATAATGAACAAGACAAGTCGGACTCAAGGTAATGTACTTCATCTCAATCTCCTTTCATTGAGGCGAATTTTGATTTTTATACGACCATCTTTTATATAGAGTATAATCAACCCCTTTGACTTTTAATTTCATTCAAAGGTTTTAAAAATGAATATTTTTTTATGAATCCTTTTACTAAATGACAAAAGGCATGCTTATTTTTAACATACGCGGTGACAATGACCTTTCAACCACCATGAGAATTATTTGATATTTGGCTTCCTCTACAAGTCGTAATGTTTTTAAAAAGAAAAGTAATTACCATATTATTTTTTTAGGTATTTTGGTATTGAAAATTGTTTTGAGAATGGATTTATTGTATCAATATCTTTAAATGATGTCTTATGATTGTAATAGTGAAATGTTATTTTTCCTTTATGTTTGTTTATGTGTTATGATTATGTTATGGTTCTTGGGCATTGCTTAAGTATATGGGTGGTTCTGTGATAAATTGAGGGAGGGTGTGCTCGTGATAGCTCTCTAATGCATTGGGTAATGTGACAGAGGTAAACG
This sequence comes from Viscum album, assembly GCA_963277665.1. NCBI lineage: Eukaryota > Viridiplantae > Streptophyta > Magnoliopsida > Santalales > Viscaceae > Viscum > Viscum album. The sequence continues at coordinate 1,356,535,697 of OY728162.1, read as the reverse complement.
TTAAGGTTTATCCTAAGAGATTTAGGGAATATACTGTGATGGGTATTCCAAACATGACCATTAAGGTTACTCCCTATGTAGTTGTGAAAACTACAATGTAAGTATGTTATGGATGCCACAAGTTGCCTTTATGATTTATGATTTCTATGAGTTATTCATAAATATTATGATTTCATGAATTATTTTAAAGAGATTATGTTTTATCAGTGAAAATTATTATTTCATTGATTTGTATGTATTCTTGGACTAATGTTTTCTATCCTTATTTTTTTATCGCTTGCTAAGATTTTTATGCTCATCCCAAGTTTTTGAGATGTTTTTCATAGGTTATAAGGAAGGGTAAGAGAAGTTAATAATTCAAGAATATTTATATAAAGAAAATTATTCTTCTTTTATTTACGGATTCTTATTATTGTAAAAAAAATTGGATAGAGTATAAGTGTCTACTTTTTAATATTTGAGATATAATGTATTAACAATGGCCTAATTATTTAAAACTCTAAACCTAAAAAGATCTTCATTATGAATTCTTGACTTAAATCAAGATTAAGTAATGTTTATGTCTGGGTAATTTTAGATATTATCAGAACCAAATATTTTTTTAAGTGTGAAAAAAATTGAAGAACGTGTTCCCTTTTATAAGAGGGGGAGGGGCACTCTTGAAATTTCTCAAAATATTAGATTAACATGAATTAATTTTCTATTTCAAATAGATCCAAACTAATTTATGTAGAATATAGGATGATTATGGGTCTAAATAAAATCAAAAAATGAAAATTAGACAAGTTTTGACTATTTTATAACCTTATATTTTGGATTTAGCCCTAATTTAATTCATTTAACACTTACTATGACAACATGGATTTTTACTCTCTATGGGGTAATATAGTTACTATAAAAGGAAAAAAGAATCATAAATGACTAATTTATGAAATTTTAAACCTTATCCCAATATTTTTTTAGAATATAAGATTTTTTAAAATTTTATATAATTTAATAAAATATTATTTATTTTAAAATATCATTAATGTAAATTTTCACACTATTCAACACTTTGACTTTTAGAAAAAAAAAAGAAGATAAATTCAAATAAAATATTCTAAAAATTTACTAAAATGTAAAATGAATCTGTAAAATTTTTGTATGGAATTAATTATCTCAAAATTATATTTATTGTAATTTTTTTAATATCTTTTATCTGATATTTTAATTAATTAAAAAATTATTACATCATCATTGTTCAAGCTTTTAAGGAAACTATTTATTGCCTAAAAATTAAAAATAAATTACCATGATGAAAAAAATATTTTAGATTTCAAAATATTATTTATATAATATATCATTCGGATGACCATATATTAAAATTATTATACTTATTAAAAACAATAGTGTGAAAATTTTGACTTTTCTTAAAATAAAATATTATAAGGGGATTAAATTCATCCAAGTAGATCTAAGTAGTCATAAATTCTGATCAATTATTATTTTGGTCAAAAAACACTCAAAAAATAAATTAATTAAAGTGTTAGATTAATTAACAATCCTTCTTATAATTATTTTTACCCTTAATTACACGATTTACCCTTAACCGTTGTAATAAAAATTACTAAAGTTACAATTCATATTGTCCAAAAATAAAAAAATATATATTTACTTAATTTGGATCTTTTGATTCCAAATATAGAATCAATTCTTTCAAAATTATATTCTCATAATTGTCTAAAATTAATTTAAAATTAATCTTATAGATGGAGCAAGAAAACGGGTTTTTAAAATGAAAATGTTCAAAAGTTTGAAATGTATTTATATCCAAATTCAAGATGAAAAAGATTACAATGACCTTTATTAGATTAATATATGATTAATTTATCTAATGTTTCTCTAAAAATAATTTAAAATATAATTTTACATTATAAATTATTTAGATGAAAAGTCTCTTAAATTAAAATGTTGCATTTTTCAATATTCATCAAAAAATGGAACATTTCATAAATATATCAAAAAATCAACCAAATTAAATTTTGATTTTATTATTTAAAAAATAATTTTTATCTTTTAAAATAAAATATATAAAAGTTTCAACATTTAGTTTCAAAACAGGGGTGTCATTAAAAGGTGGAAAAACTACTTTTTAGAAAAATACATCGTTTATGCATAAAATTGGATTATTTTATATAATATATAGAAAAGACATAGGATTAATGTTAAAAATTAAATTGAATATATTATATCTATATTTAATTAGTATAATCCAACAAGAGTGAATTGTTTATTTACTGGTATAAAACACACTTGTACGCATTTAAATATTTTTTCAAAAAAAATATATCATTTTATTTTAAAAAATGATTTTATTTTCATTTGTATTAATTGGTTTCCAAATAATTCATTATATATACAATTTTAAACCACATTTTCATAATTCAGTTAATCATGTTCATACCTTCCATTCTAAAAGCTAGGTTATAATGGTAACTTTTAAATAATAATATGTAGTTGTTTATTTAATCTCAATGTGGCATATCTTGTACACTATCGAACATGGTTTTTAATTTTAAAATATCAGGATTTTGCATTATCCCCCCGCCCCCAAAAAAATCATTCTCTAAATTTGAACTAGGAATCAAAAAATAAGGTTTGAATTTTCAAAGTACCTTTGTCAAAATCCCATATCAAAAAAGGGCCAATAAAAATTCAATTTGAAAAGAGATAAAGGAAAGTAAGAAGGTCGCCTAAGATAACAGATTATAGGATTACATGTAGGAAAACATTGAAATGGAATAGAAAACTAATTATCATGTTCTGATAGATATTGATAGAGAAAATAGTCATGAGAAAGTGAACAATCACTAAACCATAAATCTGGGATGGGTTAAAAGGTCATTGACTTCTAAGTAAGAAAATTAAATGGATAAAATTTTTGTTTAATGATCCTTTACATAAAGTTAAGGATTTCTTTAAAAAATGGACTAATAACATAAGGAAATATACTAACTTTACAAGTATAGTTTTTCCTTTAATCAATTTCCACCAAAAACTTATCTTTTTCTCCAAATGATGAGCATCCAAAATGAATTTTTCACATCTAAAGAACTAAAATCAACTTTTAGAGAATAACATATTCCAAAAAATATTAAATATATATATTTATATTTTTAGAATCATTAACAAAAACCAAAATTTTTAGTATAAGATAATACAATTTCCCAAAAATAATAAACCTTTATATGATGAAAAACTACTTCAATCTCCAAAATTCAACAGTGACACACACTATTAATATTAGATTATTCGATAAATAGTTGTCCTTAAAATTCCTAAAAATTATTATAGACTAATATTTAAACCCAAAAATATAAATTATTTCATCTCATATACTTCCTAGATACATTTTATCATTTATCTCAAAATAACACCAATTAGTCTTGAAGTACCATAACAAAATGTAATTTCCCTAACCATGTAATCTCCAAGTATTCTAATCATTTCCATAAATAAACCAAAGCACCATAAATCCATAATAATATCAAAAAAGACTTCAAAAGATAATTTAAATTTCATTACTAAAGTAAAATCTCATAGTATTCTGTTTACCTTAATCATATAGGGTTCCCTAAATAGTGAACGTCTTTTTAAATAAGATTAATCACTTAATCCCCAAATCATTTTCCAATCTCATGGTTATCTATAAAACATATTTTTCAAAATTAACTTAAAATTTATCTGGAAGATATTTTAAATAAATAAAAACAATTTCATACTAACAAGATAATCACATAGGCTCATCGTATGTGATATATACTTACCGTCATTTGGTTGGGGGTTTAATTCCTACAGCCTTGACGGACCTGATGGGTTGTCACCAATCCTATGGGTTTCACTTTTCCTAATACTATATTATTATAATCCTTATAAAAATCCATAAATTTGAGAAAAATCCTCAAAAATATTCTTAATATGTTTTAACCTCAATTTTTATCACATACCTTTCATTTTTCATCCCAAAATGTATTAACCCATAATGACCTAAAAATTGAATGTCTCCAAAAATACATGTAGTCACCTTAAAATTTCATAACTTAAAGCCTCAAAAGGGTTTCTAAGATACTAGGATTTCGATCAAATTTAAAATTATAAACTCATGTTGATATCCATAACTTTTAAGAATACCACAAAATAAGACATCCTAATCTCCAAAGTTCTCTAAACCCTTCTCTGATACCAACTGTAAGGACCCGACCTTTACAATAAATATTCTATTTATTTTATAATGAGAAATAAATTTCTTTTCCCAAATAACATTTAGTTTTAGTGTTTTATAGAATTATTAAAAACTCTTACATATTAAACTCATACATTACAAGTGGAAACTTCAATAATGTATCCATTTTTTCATAAAATAAGAGTCTCTAAAATAAAACATGATTTATTTCCATGATGTAGGGAGTGTACCTATAGTTTCCCTCAGATGGCGTGTGCTCGGGAGCTAGGGCTTGGGAAGCGATGGCCGCCGTAGGCGACGATGAATTTCGAGCAGGGTCCTCCTCCATCGGCGGAGGATGGATCTCCTTTTGATGAGTGACGTTTCGTGCCTCTCTCGAAACCTAATATCTTGACTTCATTCCCCGAAATCTCACTCTCCCCCAAGGTCCCGGAGCTTTATGGAGGGTTTCCGCAGCTCTCGGTCATGGCTCGCGAGTTCAATGATGCATCGTCTCTTCTGAATCTGACTCTGATTGCCCGCTTCAGGCAACGGCGTCCACCGGTGGATTGCTTTGATAGTTTCGTTTCTAGTTCGTGGAATCTACAGGAGCGTCCCACGGTGGGTCTTCTGGATCCAAGACATATAATGATCCATTTCAAATCGGAGGAAGACTTCATCATGGCCTGGTCTTCGGCACCGCGCACCTGTGATGGATGCCGATTCCTTCTTTTCCGATGGTCGTATGATCACTATTTGAAGCGTGGTGCCTCGACTATAGAGATTTGGGTAAGATTTCCCGAATTACCGCTTCCTTTTCAAAATCCTGCTATCATCCGTATGCTTGGAAACCTAGTAGGTCGTTTCTTATGCTTGGACAACAGAACTAAGGCTGTATGTCACCTGATCTCTCCGAGAATCTGTGTTGAAGTTGACTTATTGAAACCACCGGTTGAGTTTGTCTACATTGCGGCATGTGAGGAGTTTAGGTGTAAACAACCTGTGGTATTTGAATCCTGGTTTAATTACTGCTCTCGGTGTCTTAAGCTTGGTCATTTGAGGGATGATTGTAGAGGCAGGAAGGTGATGCCGCCCTTGGCAGTGGGTCCTGAGAGTGTAGTGGATCTTCTTCCACAGCATAGGGTGCTAAATCTGGGTGATGACCGGACAGATTCTGGGCATACTTTTTCACAGTCTGTAGAGGGTAGAAAAGGGAAGGAATTGCAGGGGATTTTAAACCCGAAAGTTGGTGAGGTGTTTGGAAGGCTTAGAAATGATCTGGGATTATCATCTACAGGAGGTCGGAGCAGTGACATGAGGCAGGTCGGTCAAGCTGCTGGGGTGAGCAGTGGTACAGAGCAGGCTGCAGTGGGAGGGGAGCGGGCTGGGAATGGACTTGTTGGGACTGCGGTGGATGAAGCTGCTGGCAAGGAGGAGCTGTCGAGACCTGATGATTATGTGCAGGCAGAGGATGTTGTGAAAGTTGCGGATGTTTGGGTGGGGGCCTCTCCGGGGTGTACGTTCTCTAATGTTCAGCAAGTGGAGGGCATTGAGATGAGCAACAGTTTCTCTAGTCTGCTGTGTGCTGATATGGAGTTGGGTCAGGAGCAGTCTGAACCTGTTCTGAGATCCAGCAATATGGAAAATGGCAGTGAGGAGATGGGTCAAAATGTGTGCAGTGTGCTTCTTGAAGGAAACAGGGGCATGTTGCAGGGGCAGGGAGATTCTGGATCTGTCATGAAGGTTCTCACAAGGGAGGAAGGTGGGTTTTTGAAGGACGGGCAGGTCACTCAGCTTGGCTTGTCCGGGGTGCTGGGAGCTAATGGGACTCCTGCTCAACCACAGTGCCTAGCAGTCATTGATCCGATTAGTCAGGCGGTGCAGGAGCAAGGTCTAAGCAATGGACAGCAGTTGGTGTGTCTCACTGGGAACTGGGGGGATGTATCTGATAGTGAGAAGGAGAATTCTGGCCGAGGTCGGGCCTCGTTCAGTGATGTTGTTCAATTTGGGAGGAGGACCATGGATGGGTGTGCGATTAGTGTGACTGCCCCCCCAAAAAGAAGGCAGCGAAAAGACTATTCTAATATGCCAAGGCCGTTACCTACAAGATCCTCTTCGGGCAAGGGTAAAGGGATGAATGCTTCGGATGAATTTCTGCAGTTGGAGAAGTTAAATCTCAGACGCAAGTATGTGAAGCTCTTGAAGCAGTATGAAAGTTCGGAATGGGAGTCGGCAACTGCTAATGAGGCTCTTGGTTATGGAACTGATGATGGGTATGGTTTTTAAACTTTTTGTCTGCTCTTGGTTTTTAATGTCTACTTGCTGAACTTTTATTTTATTTTAATAAATGGTCAAAGACCTTGTCTCTGACTGAGCCTTTCTGTTATTTCCATGATAAATATTCATGATTTTTCCCTTTATCTCATCCTTATCCATACTCTTCCTTAAACATTGTGAAAAAAAAATTACACTTAGGATGAGAAAAGAAAGATCAATAAGGTATATAAAGTAAAGGAAACTATTAGTCTAGTGAAAACCCATAAAAACATTTTCTTAAAAACATACCTTCTACTCTAAAAGGTAATAATCATTGTTTTTAAAACATATGATATTTTCCTTACCTTTTAAAATCAATGATTTTCCTAAAAAATCATAAGTCTATATAGAAAAATCATATTTTTTACTTGGTAAATCATCATCATAAAACCCTTACAATAACTCTTACAAATTTGAATAATCATAAAAAACGACTTCCAATATAATTTTATAGAGAACAAAATCATTACCCAATGCATTGGAGTGCTATATGGGCACACCCAAAGCTATAATGGGCTCACATATGAGCTATAATAGGGATAAAACCTTCATAAATAATTTTAAATCACCATATCATGAATAAAACCCTTGAAAATTCTTTTAAACCAATATGAAAAACACTTCCAGATATCAAAATACACTTTTTTAATAAAAATACTTTTAAAATCTAACAACCACACACATAATAATGAAACAATTTTTTTTTAAATAAATATGAAAACATTTAAATAAAATATTAAAACATTGGAGCATCATGAAAGTGGGTATTTCCATTCATTCAATATATGATAAAAAATTCATTTTGACTTTTATAAAAAGAAACTTTAAAAGAAGATTGTTAAATGAAAGTCCCTTACAAATATCATATCGTTAATAAAAAAAATTGATTATGTGTATTATATGTAAATACACATAAAAAATACTATAAATACAATATAATATAATCAAAATTCATTTTACACATAATCTTAGTATGATATAATCAATTAAGTAGAATTTTAACTCAAAAAAGGGAAATTGAGTTAAGAATTCCCTTACCTTGAGTCTGACTCATCACGTGCGGTATTTATATTATAGAATAATAAAATTAGGATAATCATTTTCTGAATTTATAACCTTTTTAATTTTTATTATTACTTTTTATACCACTTGTTACTATGTCATAACAATTACTTAATATGCATGTTTACTTCAGATGTTTTGGTGATATTTGGTACTTAAGTCCAAAATTACATTGTTATGATGTCTATTGTCAAAGTGGTAATTAGTAAAACATATCCATAATAATAATCATGAAATAATTATCATTTTTATACATCAATTATATTTTTAAATTCGTCCATTAAATATGTATTTGAAAAATGAAATATGTTACAATCATGGAGATGGTAAACCTTATGTATGCATAAGTAAAATTTCGATTTTTCAATGGTCATTTTGGAAAGAAGGTAAGTATCATTATATATTTTTAGAGTGATAATAATATAATTAATATCATATTAATAATTTAAATAGACTTATATATATCATCCATATTATGTGGTGATGAAAAATGAATCGCATCGCTTCGTGGAGGTGATAATTCACACGTACGAACGAATAACATTAACATTTTTTTTGTGAGTAGAATGGAAAGAAATATAATGATAAATATGTAATAAATATAATATATAAATATTAATTCCATAATTATAACTAGTATTTGGATATGGTGATGGAAAATTAATCATAAAAGTTCGTGAGTCGGTAGTCCACCGTACACACGGATGATAACATATTTTATCATTTGATAGAAGTGGAGGTGGATTTAGGTGATGATATTAAAAGAATGACATATTATTATATATAGGATAGTGTATTTATTATTTCTTCATGGTTGAAGAATATTTTAATGATTTGGAAGAACAAACAAAATATAAACACTTAATTCATCATCAAAAGTATGAATTTTTATTAAGAAACAAAGAAAATTCACAAAAAGGAATACAAACAGGAATAATTCAAGATGATGAAAATAATTTAATCCCATAGAATCAACCATAACCAAGCCTAAACACTCATAAGGAATAGATACCATGTCGGAAAACAAAAAAAATTGATCTGAATGAGTGTTCTGGGAAGTAAGAAAATCATCCACCTTATTACCTTCCCTCCATGTGTAATGGATCTCCAAGCGATCATTAAAAAGATTATTGATTCTCTAAATGAGGTAGCTGATAGACCATGGAGTACTTTTGGTCTTAATGATAGAGTTATGTATAATTGAGGAATCAGTTTCCATGGACTCCATACTGAGTTCCATATCCCAACAGATAGAAAGACCATTGATCATAGCATGAACCTCCACCCTAACGGTGTCCCCTTATCTATAGACAGTAGAGAACACCTGTGGGACCGATCCCCTAGGATCATGAATTACCCCTCCACCCCACATAAGACCCTCAGTGTAGGACCCATCAGTATTTAGCTTCAGACCTAGGATAGGAGGAATCAATTTCACCCATGTACCATGTAAGCGAACCGCTTGCAACTAGAAGGGGGCGTATAACAGGGAACGAGAGATCTCAGCGATGGAGATTTAAAATAGTGTTTCATTAATAATGCGACATCATCTTATAAATTCTAGGATCTCACTACCACCATTATACAAGATCTAGAGGAGCCTTCATGGAAAGCTTTATTTCGAGTGGACCAGATGGTCCAACACCCTGCCGCCATAAGAGTCGACCCAACCTTATGCTCATTTTTGTTATTCATAGAACCCAAAAACCATATTGAGAGAAAAGCATAAATGTAACCACCATAGTAAGGGAAGAGGAATCCCTCTCCCAGCTTTCCCCATACTGTGTTTTCCCAGTTGATATGGAAAAATAGGTTCACCATAGTTTCGACCTTGGGTTCCCTTAAGCATGGACATCTGGAATCTAGGAGGACTCCGTTGCGCATGACATTGTTATCAATAGGAACCGTATGAGACCTAATATTTTAGACGAGGAAAAACTACTTTGGAGGGAGCTCCCGACACCAAATAGTTCAACCCTAATCATCCTAGAGAACAGGGAGAGTAAAGTCATCCATTGAATCACGAAAATCTTTTCTAGAAAAAATTCTTGAGAGGGCATGCTTGAAGATCAATTTATAAGGATCATTGTTGAGAGTAACGTCTCCAAAGATTTGAAGTTGGAGTGGGCGGAGGACTGAATGGATAAAGAATGGAAACCTGATTTCTTGAGAGAATGAGATATTTGGAGTCAGATAGCCAAGAAATCCCAATAATATACCTAACCAATTATGGGGCCATAAGTTGATTTTGTTGCGCCCAATAATCCATCTTGAGTGCTGCTAAAGAATATCAGCATGGCCAGGAATTATTCTCCAAATCCCAAAGCGTTCTCTATCAGGCTCAGCCAAGATTCATCCATACTTAAGAGAAATTAATCTATCCCACATGGAATTACCCTCCATTTCCTCCCAGACCATCCTAGACTACATACAGTGCATTGTTTTGAAGAGGATCCTAAGATTAATACCCCTTGCCTGTGAATGTTTTGTCATCCTTTCCCATGCCACCCAATGGTACCGAACCTCATCATGTGCATCCCAAATGAATTTACTCAGAATGCACTCCATATTTCTTATCACAGTTTTGGGCACACTATGGGTAGAAAGAATATGAATGGGAATTGAAGTAATACCGCAAATCATAAGGGTAATGAACCCTCCGAAAGAAAGAAAGTGATTTTTCAAATTAAGAATACTGCTAGATATTTTATCAACCAGCCTATCAGAGTGGTGAATATGGACCCTACCCAGATAAATTGGGGCCCCTAAGTACTCCAAAGGAAATATTTTTCTTTGGACCCCAAGAGAGTCCTCAATTTTGTTTAACTCTCCTCTTCTAGGAATTAACAGAAATGTAGATATTACTTGTATCCTTGTTAATAATATGAACACTCCACTTAGTGTACTCCTCCAAAATTTTATTGAGGTTCTAGATTGATCGATTATTCCCACTAACAAAGATCAAGATATGATCTACAAATATAATATAGTAGATACCATTATGATTTTATTTTCACCAAAAAGGGAGAATTCTACCATTTTCCATGCCTCTTGTGATATATCTACTGAGAGAATATAGAACCAGGATGAAGATGTTGGGTGAAATGGGGTATCATTATCGGAGACCCCTCACTAACTTGAAGAAACCACACTTCCTTCACATGAGAGTAATAGAGATCCATGGGGAATTTTAACATATGGAAAAAAAATCAACAACTTCGTTAGAAAAACTCATATTTGACATCACTTTGATAATGAAGCACCGCTCCACTCTGTCAAATACCTCACCCATATAAACCTTGAGAGAAATATTTGATCCCAAAGTTTTAAAATTGATATCTTTTTTCATTTCCTTAGCCAGACTGATAACAGCTGCGATAGATCTATCTTTAATAAAACCATGTTGTTCCTCAGAAACCCATTCGTGCAAGTAGAGATGAAGTATTCTATAGATGATGTCATTCATAACCTTGTATGAAAAATTGCATATAGTTATGGGTCATAATTTCTTGATATAATATGGGTTATTGACCTTCAGTATAAGAACCACAGTTGTATCACAAGCCAATCTTGGATTAAAAAATTCAAGATCATGCCATAATGATTCCATCTCATTTGAGTTTCATGTATCATACAGAAGAGAGAAAAATAAAGAGATATTTCTAGAGATAACCTTCATTAAAATATATTGATTGGAAAGAAAAATTTGTTCCATAGTGATCGAATGGTTATAAAATATCCAAATATGATTATTGGTCAGAACGCTATGAAAATAGTTGGGAATACCAAGGTTACGAAAAAACTCCTGAATTCTAGAGGCATATTGATTGGGTTCCAAAACTGATATGATAGAAGGATTGTGATGACAGGATTCCGTTATGAGATAATAAGACTTCACTAGGGCACTAATACCGTGAGCGTTCCAAACGATTAAAAAAATCATTTAATGTGAAGGCGCTTGAATTTTTCCACAGGAGATGGGCAACTCTATGACATCAATGAGGAAAGATTAGGAAATTCCCTTTTGGAATGAGACTTGGTGAGAACACCATTGAAAATACTAGACTTGAAGACGACCAAGGCATGATAGGAAAGATCTTGATCCACTAGGGATGGGGGAGGCTCAGGACCCACTGGTGGTAAGTGTTGGGATTTTTTGATTTAAAATTTAAATAATGAGGAGAGAGAAAATTATTAATATAGAGATTTTCTCAACATTAATGGAGTATTTTCTCCCAATATTAATGAAGAGTTATTTTCAATATTAATTGATGGAATAATTAATATTGACCACATTAATTGGAGATATGGGCTGGGTGTTTATATAAGAGGATGTGGTAGCATGTTTTAAAATACAGAGTTAATAAGATGTAGCTGGTGCATGAGAGAATCGAGAAGGGGTTTCCACATTTTCAGTAACTGGTGTGAAATGGGGTGTCGAAAAAGATATAGCCGCAAAGAGAGAATGAGAAAGGGGTTTTCGTGTTTACGGTAATCGGTGCGAAGAGAAGATGGTGAGAATGAAGAAGAGGTGATAATGGCGATGATGATGGCATGTCAAAGATGGTGAATGAAATCATGTGCATGAAGAGGATGGTGTGCGACGATGCAGAGATAATTATAAATGAGGGCGTGCAAAGAGATTCATGATGAGTCCATGTATTGAAAGTCCTATTGGTTTTGGAGATCAAGCAGCGTGTCCCGATTGTGATGATTGTTGGTACAACAAAAATGTTACATTCATGGGTGTCGGTGTGTCGAGAGAGAAATTCTACGGGTGAGTTGCAAAAGGCCTTCAGGTGTTATTAAAAATCCTTCAAGTTATGTGTAAAATTCCTTCGGTGTTGTGTTGATAAAATTCCTTTGGGTGATAAAAGGTCTTTGGGTGAATCTTTTCTTCTCTTGTGTGTTTCTGCTATGATTACTTCCACTGCGACATCGGGCTACGAGTGCCAACAGTGGTATCAAAGGGATTGGATGAAGTGCTCGGTTATAGAACATGGTGTCAAGCATCTGTTGGAGCATCATTTCAAGGACTCTAATGTCATCAGAAAATGACGATGATATCAGCAGTGTTGCTAGAATATCAAAAGTCTTCTTGGTCGCAGGTTTCATGTGGTGTGTTCTATTTATTGGGTGACAATGAGAGCTTGGTGGAGTAGGTTATCAAATTAACCTAGATAGTGGAGATGAATGTGGAGTATTTGAATTTTAAATCAAGGTGGTGATTTTTGGGATTTTTTAATTTAGAATTTAAATAATTAGGAGAGATAAAATAATTAATGGATGGATTTTCTCAACATTAATGGAGGATTTTATCCCAACATTAATGAAGAGGTATTCCCAATATTAATTGATTTAATAATGAATGTTGACTACATTAATTGGAGATATGGGTTGGGTGTCTATATAAGAGGATGTGGTAGCATGTTTTGAAATGTAGAGTTGACAAGATTTATCCCATTCATGAGAGAATCGGGAAGGGATTTATACATTTGTGGCAACCGGTGTGAAATGGGGTGTTGACAAAGATGTAGCCGCAAAGAGAGAACAAGGAATGGGTTGTTGCCTTTGTGGTAAGCGCTGTAAAGCGAAGATGGTGAGAATGAAGCAGATATGATGATGCAATGAAGATGGTGTGTCAATGACGGCGAATAAAATCATGTGCATGAAGAGGATGTTGTGTGACGATGTAGAGATAACTGTCAAAGACAGTGTGCAAAGAGATTCATGATGATTCCATGTATCTAAAGTCCTCTTGGTTACGGAGATCAAGCGGCATGTCCTGGTTGTGATGATTAGCGGTACAACAAAAATGGTATGTTCAAGGGTGTTGGTGTGTTGAGAGATAAATCCTTCGGTTGAGTTACAAAAGGCAATCGAGTGTTGTTAAAAATCCTTCAGGTGATGTGTAAAATTCCTTCAGGTGATAAAAGGCCTTCGGGTGAATCTTTTCTTATCTTGTGCGTTTCTGCAATGATGACTTCCACTGAGGCATCAAGCTCTGAGCACCAATAGTAAGGACTTCAAGCCCAAAGAGGATGAGGGACCTCCTACTTCTGAAATAGACTCCTAGAAAAATGGAACCTAATATCCCCCAGAGGAAGGAGGTGTAGCTTGAGGATTACTGAAAATCTAAGCTTTACCCAGATCATTCATAGCAGTGTGACTATACCGACAAACCAGCTTGGAGTGACCATACAAGTGGAAAAGGACCAGAAACTAGTCTTAGAGGAACACTGAATGGCCTGCACTCATGAGAAGCTCTCTCTTAAAATCAACATAATGTGTCAAGGAAGATCCTTGGAAACATTGAGCTCAAAAAAAATCTGAGTACCATCCACATCAAGAAGACAAAGAGTGATGTCATCCACACAAATTAAGGATCTTAGAGAATTCCTGATACCTTTGAGGAATACTAGGTTATATAAGGGTAATGGGAGGCCTGGGAGATAGATTCAAACCATAGTGGTCAGGGTACTTTTTCCAAAGTGAACGTCCATTGACCAATAGAAGAGCGAGAACTGCCATCTGTTGAGAGATCTCCCCAGGCACGACCATGCCTAGATCATATCCGACCAGGTGGAAATAACAACACTAATGGAGTTGGGGTTTGACGCTGATACCCTTACCAGAGAGTCGATATCCTCAGAAGCTAAAAATTACTAAAAAATAGATAATGGAGGCTTATTCCTCCCAAACCCATCCACTAAGGACCACTTCAAGAAATCCTCTACAAATGAGAAGGACTCTATAGGAAAGAGGACCTCCAAAATTCCATCAGAGGAGGAATCTTGAGGGACCACCGAAGATATTTCTGGAAGAGGTGGGGGAGAAGACACATGAAGAGATAAAGCGTGAAGAAAATAATCCTTGAAAGAGCGACCAACCAAAAAATCTTCAGGCACCACTCGAGGGCTTAATATTTCTAGGGGAGTCGGGGGAGCCATTGTCATGTCCCCAGAATAAGAGGGGAGAATGGAAGTTGTCATGCCTAAAGAGATAGCCACCATAAATGAGACTAGTGGAGAGAGAAAAATCAGAGAAAAAAAATTTGGATCCACATGGGGTGCATAGGGAGGTTTCTCAAAAACATCACTCAGGAGCATGTTTTCTTTATGAGAAACACTTAATTAAAAATTATATATTTTCTTCATACAATCTTGTTTTTAACACATAAAACCCACTAAGGGTGGTGTTATTAATAAATTAAGAGTTCAATAATGTGGGTATGGATTCTACGAAGGAATTTTGGTAAAGATTTTCTGAAACAAATAGATTTTTAAGTGTGAAGAAAAGAGAAGAAGATGTTCCTTTTTATAAGAGATAGGAGGGGCACTCTTGGAATTTCTCAAAAATATTAAATTAATATAAATTAATTTTCTATTCCAAATGAATCCAAACTAATTTATTTTGAAAATAAGATGATTATGAATATAAATATAATCATACAATTAATATTAGACAAGTTTTGAATATTTTTTAATCATTATCTTTTTTATTTCACCCTTATTTAACCCCTTTAACTCTTATCGTGCTAACATAGTTTTTTACACTTTATGAGTTAATATAGTTATTATAAAATTAAAAAAGAACAATAAATGAATAATTAGTGACATTATAAAACTTATCCCAATTTTTTTTATGAATCTAGTATTTTTATAAAATCTTTTAATAAAATACTATTTATTTTAAAATATCATTAATGTCAATTTTGATACTATTTATTACTTTGACTTTTATTAAAATCAATAAAAACTAAAAATTTGAACCAAACCTTCTAACACATAAATAACATGTAAAAGTAATATATAAAATTTTTCTGTCCCAATAATTATCTCAAGTTATAATTATTTTAATATTTTTAATATCATTTATTTTTATATTTCCATTAATTAAACTATTATTATATCATATTTGTGTAAGCATTTAGGATAATTATTTCTTTCCTAAAATTAAAAACAAATTAACACGACTAAGATATATATTTTATCTTAAAAAATACTATTTAAGGTTGAAAATATCTTCTGGATGACTGGGAATTAAAAATAATATACTTATTAAAAACAATAGTGTGAAAAGTATGGTTTTTCTTAAAAAAAATACAATAAGTGGCATAATGTCCTTAAAAAGGATCAAATGGGTTATATATTTGGACCAAGGATGTTTTTGGTCAACAATAAATTATCCAATAAAATTATTACAAGTGTTAGGGTAATTTTCTAATCCTTATCATAATTATTTTTACCCTTGATTACCTAATTTACACCTAACCGTGGTAATAAAAATTACTAAAGTTACTATTAATATTGGACAAAAATTAAAAGGACTTATTTAATTAATTTGAAAATTATAATTAAAAATATGGAATTCATTTTTCCAAAATTAATTCACATAAGTGGCTAAAATTAGTTTTATATTAATCTTGTAGATAGGGCGAGAAAGTGAATTTTTAAAGTGAAAATGTGCAAAAGTTTGAAATGTTTTTATATCCAAATTCGATGCGAAAAATATTCTAATGAACTATATTGGATTTATAAATATATAATTTATCTAATTTTACTTTTAAATCAGTTTAAAATACAATTTAACATTGTAAATTATTTAGATGAAAAGTTAGTTTTTAATTAAAATTCAGTATTTTTCACTATTCATCAAAAGATGAAACATATCAAAAAATACCAACAATTCAACCAAAATAAATTTTTTATATTTTTATTTGAAAAATGAATTTAATTTTTTCAAAAAAAATATAAAAGTGTCAAAATTTATTTTAAAACAAATGCACTATTAAAAGGTTGAAAATTTGCTTTTTAGAAAAATACATCTTTTATCATAAAATTTAATTTTTTTTAAATCGTGTCCAGAAAACACATTGGATAATTGTTAAAATTTAAATTAAATATTATATATATATATATATATCATTAATATAATCCAAAAAGAGTTAATTTTGTATTTATTGGTATAAACCACACTTGTGCACATTTAAATAGTTTTTTAGAAAAAAAATATTTTCTTTTATTTTCAAAAAGGGTTTTATTTTCAATTATAATTAATTGGTCACCAAATAATTAACTATATATACATGTGTAAATAATATTTTTATAATTCAGTTAATCATGTTCATACCCACCATTCAAATTGCTACGTTATAATGGTAATATTTAAATAATAATATTTAGTAGTTTGTTTAAGCTCAATATGGCGTATCTTATACACTATAAAGAATAGTCTTTCCTTTTAAAATATTGATATGTTATATATTTTAAAAGAAATTTTTTTCTCAAATATTATAAAAAAATTATTTTTCAAAAGTGATTTTCAAAGTGGAAAAGTTTATTTTCCTCAATAATTTTGTTAATTATTTCTTAATAGCATTTATGTTTATCAAAGTCATCAAACTAGGATGTTACTTCTGCTCCAATGGGGATATATTATAATGATACCATATTTATTCATTATTTTTATATATTATGATTGTTTAAAATAGATTTTCATAGAACCTGTTCCTTTTAAATGAGTAAATCAAGCATTGAAAGAATAGCGGTTATTGTTATGTTGAAAAATGAAATCTTTCATCTGTTATGATTATATTATGGATCTTGGACATTTTTTTTATAAAGGGTGATCAAAATATATCTCATTACAATAGGGGATCCCAATATATATTTCCATTTCATTGGGTAATGGTGTAAAGTTAATCGTTTAGGGGTTTCTCTTAAGATATTATCAAAAAAAATCGGGTAAGTTATTCCATTTATAAGAGTGATGTAAGAGTGATATAAAAAATAATATTCCAAGTTACCAACATGTTTTGTTTATTCTTACATCAAGTTATAATTTATATTTTTCTCAAGGACTGATTCTACATGGCTCAGGATTATTGACTTATATGACGGTTGTTTTATGTTAAATATTTACACAATGTGTCATGATTTATGATCCGTGTTTTTATGGGTATGAATTATATTATGTTATGCTCATGAACATTGATTATTTAATCACACCCTTATACTCATGTTATTTTCAATGATAAAATTGAATTATTTATTCTTATGTTTAGACTTACTAAGAATTTGATCTCACCCTTCTTATGTTTCCCTTCTCCCTAGGTTATGAAAAATGATGTTAAATGAATTATGACAAGAAAGTTTTCATGTGTGAATAATTTTATGGTACATGTTGAAGAATTAATGTGTAATAAAAAAGGATGGGTATATTGAGAAAATACTCATTTGAAGACATTGGTATTATTATGTAAGATTTTTTCCTAATTCTTTAAATTGTAAACCTAAATGGTCCTTGGGTATGTAAGTGGTCCAATATTTCCATTTGATATTGTAAGTTTTGGATTTTAAAATTGGGACACATTTTTTTGGTATCAAGCTAGAAATGTTAATATTATGTTTTAAGCATCAGATTTTGGGATTTTGGATTTGTAGATGTTATAATTTTTTTAACCTTGTTTATAATATTATAATTTCTTATGCATATGATTATGCTATATTTTTATGTCATATACCTATGATTATTCTACATGTATCATGTTTATTATCTCACACTCTTATTCCATGGTATTTGTTTGTTCAATTGAGATTAATGCCTATCCATCATGACCTATGAAAAAAATTAATTAATTCATGTTCTTTTTAATAAGATATTTCACCCCTTCTCATGTTTTCTCATATTTCTGTGATCTAAACCTAATTGAGTTTTTAATGATTTTTTTCACTTATTGAGCATTTGAGCTCACCCCTTTATTATATTTTTAATCTCTAGGTTATGATATGGGTAAAACCTATAAGTAGTGTGGAAGGTAGTCTAGTATGTTTTGATTATAGACAAACATACACAAGTATCATAAAATAAGTCTCTTATGTAGTTGAACTTCAAAGATACTAAAAATTACATTCTTGGGATTTGTGTTCTTATTTGTGAGATGTACTATTAAATTTATAAAAATGATTTAAAATAAAGATATTGTTATCTTGGGACTTTATACAAACCAATTATTTAAAGGCTAAAAATTTTTGTGGATTGCGTTCGAAACTCAATCACAAATTATATCACCCAAAGTAAAGTGCCTCATCCTAAGAGATATTATAGTGATGTATTTTTTATCCAGAGTTTTGTTTTAGAAATATAGACATTTTTTATAACATTCATTAATGTGATATTTATTTAATTATTATAACTTAATTATATAATTATTTGGGTACTAATGACCCAAAATAAGTTCCCCTCTATGTATCCAATAAATTTAAAATATTAATAGAATTTTCAAAGACCCAACAATAATGTTGAAAAAGTCTTACCTGAGGAGAGTGGAAGAAAAATTTGGGTGATTGCAAATTTATATTAAGTAAATATTGATTATAGATAAAGAAATTGAAAGTTATTTTGCATAAAATTTATTAAGACTTTCTAAATAAGTTCACCTTATGTGAATGGTGATATAAGTTACCATTACTAAGGTAAAAATTAGTTCACAAGTAGTCCAACTAATCATGATAGTGGAGAGAAGTGAATATAGATGTCAAATTAGAATTAAAAACTATCTTACAGTGTTATTTCAAGTGATCATGGATTCCAAGTATTTTTATGATATTGTCTCATGGATACTTAACCCAACCATGAATAGAGGTGGAAGTAACTATGAAGACCAACTCAAGTGATCATGGAGATATAATTGAAGTGATTGTGGTTATTCCACACATAACTAAATTTATAAAGATAACACTAACTATGATAAAATAAACAAATTACTAAGAAGTTATTGTCTCTAATATATAAAGTATAAGTATTAAATGTGATTAATATCCACTATAACCTATATTTATGGTACTTAATTCCAAGATCTAAGGATATGATTGCAGATATTTTCTCTATTGGTTCAAATAAAATAAACATTAAGGATAACCTAATATTTTCCTTGAAGATAAAGTATTTATATTAGAAGGAACCTTATAATGAAACAACTAATTTTCTAAATGTATTTTCATACTAGATAAAAAATACGTTAAACTCTTTTTACTATAAGAAGTAAACAATGATAACCACTTTTTTGTTGTGAAACAAATTGATTTCCAAGTTAAAAGAAACTCCGAAGGAACCATCTACTTTTATCTACTACTACCCCACATCAATATTTCCAATCAAAAAAAATCTTTATTTTTATACTCTATTTTATTACAATTATCTTATAGAGAAGTATTTATTTATTTATTTCTTATTATCTAGTGATTTATAAAATTATTATGAATAGTTGCTAACTATTTTTTATTCATTTAATTTTTATTCTTTTTCACTGGTGTAACAACCCTAAATATAGTAACTTAGAGCCTCTGTCTACTTTATTATATTGGAATATATACTAAGAGTCCAATCCAAAGGTAATGATTAGTTTAGTAGTCTTGGAGAACCAGATACATATATGATACCCATTAAACATTGAGAATAAACTATTAACAAAACAAAATTAAGCATTCTACATCCTTGAAACTAATTCAGTGATTTCTTCTTCATAACTTGGGATAATTAAGAAAAATAATAGTGGGATAAAATTATCAGTAATGGTAACATATAGTAGAAGTTATCATGAGTTAACAATTTATAATAATTTCGGTAAGGTAAATAACTGAAAAAACGTTCCATTTAATCAAAACTTTCATCAATATAGTAATCGCATGGATAATTATAAATAAATTCTCAATGAAATAAATTCATTATATTTTAAATCATGACCTCAGACATCATGATATATATAATGTCAAGACATTTCACTAATATAGTTTAAAACTTAGGGTAAAGACCCATTTAATTTGGCCAACTAGTTTGTCTTATGATACCTTTCCATGAATTGAGAGGATATATAATTCTGGGACCCACTAGTCACTATATGTCCAATGCATTCCTCATATATCTAAAGATAAATTTAATTTATGAACAATATTCCTTATCAAAAAATATCCATATTGATTAAATAATATGGATTTATCAATAAGTTTCCATTTAATCAAATACATTAAAAGTATAACACCATATGTAGAAATTCTATATGGTTCATGAAATAATCAAATCCATGATATAAATAATATTGATATTTAGAGAAATGCAATATACAATTATCACAATTAAGTAATTTTTTCAAAGGATGGTATCATTAAAACATATCTACATTGGAGAATAAGAAAAATAAAGGGCTTTTTTCATTGATGAATAATTGTACCATAAAAATATAATTAAAAAACATTTTTGAGGAAAATAACTTTTCACTTTTGAAATTTACTATTAAAAACTAAAAACTTCACAAATATTAAGGAAAACATTTTATTTGAAAATAACCTTGTAAACTTGTAAAGTAAGATTAAAAACATTGACTATTCATGATGGTGGGAAAATCCACTCACGTCCTATAAGTTAAAAAAACATTCCTTCCATAATTTTATTATAAAAGTCCCAAAGTACCTCATTTGGAAAACGACAAAAAGATTCCTTTCAAACATTTTTTTTAAGTAAAACGTGGGGAAAATGTATTTTCTTAAATATTTATAGAATTATAAACACATTTTTTAAAAAAATTATATAAAATATGGATCTATAAGAATAAAATATCCAATCAAAAGAGAAATAAGTTTGGTTTTTCCTTTTGACATTTTTTGCTTGATTGAAGTTACAAAGAGATGAAAAGTTGGAAGAAAATAAATAGGTGCTTATTACCTAAAGGGGGTTTTATGTACACCACTTAAAAATAAATATGCATGTTAATTACTTAAAGGGGGTATTATTTACACCACATAAAAATAAATAGGTTCATATTACCAAATATTTCTTAATGAAGTGGAAATTGAGACAAAATCCCTTACCTTGGGTCCGACTTGTCACGTAGGTGAAATAAACTCATGTATAGTAAATTTATATTTATTATACTTACATTCCGGAACTATATTCATATTTATGATATCATATATGATCCATTTATTATATTTTATCAACTATTTGTTAATAATATTTTATTATTATCATTATTTTAGGTGTAAAATGATTTGTTTTTCAAGTATGTGTTGATTTTGAAGTTATGGTAGTTATACATTTATTATGGTTAAATCATATAAAAAACGTTATTAATGGTATAATAATCATATATATTCAATATATATACATATATATATTTAGATTCATCCAAAAAATATATATATATAAAAATGAATTACATTATTCATTGATATGATAGGTCGTACGTACGCATGAACATTGTTTTCACCTTTCGGCGAATGGAACAAAAGAAAGGTGAATAACAATTAATATTTTTAAGAATAATTTTTATATAATATATATAATATATATTTATTAAATCTATCCTTATTACCATCCATGTAAAACATAAATGAAAAATGTATCACAATGCTTCATGGAGGTGGTAGTCCACATGTGTGCACGATCAATATTATCATTTTCCAATGGATTGGAAACTAAGATGGTATATATAATATCATAGTTACATAATAATGATTATGTAATAAATGTAATAAATAATCATTAATTACATCTTTATAATCATCCAAGTAAAATGGTGATGAAAAACGAATTACACCGCTATGTAGAGATGGAATGATGTCTGTACGCACTATCGGTGTTTTCAATTTTCATAGGATGTAAAAGAGAAGGAATGTGATTCTCCCGTAATTATAATAACATATCATAATATTTATGAAACTAGATTTAATATATTATGATGGTTACAACACTTTAATAGTAAGTATAAGAAGAAATATAATAATAAAAATTTGAAAGCTTTTGGGCCATTGGATGGAGATGAGAGGAACTTTTGGAATTTCTTAAAAGATTAAACTATAATAATGTTATTTTCAAGAAAAATGCATCAAAATTGCTAGGAATTAAAACCTAGGGTATTAAATGGTTTTAACTAATCAACTAATAAAATTTTTACATGTTTTTTGTGTTTTAAACCTTATCATTTGGTTTAACCCCTTAGTTAACCAATTTTAACATTAATCACAGTAATGCATTATTCACTCTTAAAAAGTTATAATTTTACATATAAGGTAAATATTAACTCAAATGGAAAAGGTATGAAATTATATACCATATATTTCCCCCTTTTCCTCTTTAAATAATTTAATTATTTTTAAATAATTTAAAAAAAATTTATTTTGATAAATTATCATTAATGTCAATTTTGACGGCATTCATTTAATTTGACTTCAAATAATGTTGGATTCCAAATATAATTTAGTTATATATAAATAATAATTTATATTACTATATAAAATTCATTTAACACTTTTAATCACTAAAATTGAATAACCTTTAATATTTTAAATATCATTAATTTAATTTTTCTATTAATTGAATAAATATTGTATTAGTGTTGCGCAATCATTTAAGGTAATTATATAATCTTTAAAAAAAATATAAATAAATTATAATAATGAAAATACTTTCATTATTCACAAAATTTACATTTTTATTCATTCATAACTTCATTTTTCCTTATGTGGGCACATAATAGATTTTTAAAACTAATAGAGTGATATTTTGTAACTTTCATTGATTTAAATATTATATTAGACATTTTCATTGACAAGTGTATATTAAACATATCAATTTATAGAATAAGGTTATAAGGGTCTAATTAAATTCACAAAATATGAACTAATATGAAATATTATGACCTTATCACTTAGTTTTAATCTAGATTAAATAGATTCACCCTTTACCAAGTTGATAAATTTTACCACAGTTACTATTCATATTGACCAAAAATAAAAGTGACCTATTTAAAAAATTTATTCTTCATAATTTCAATTATGGAAAAAAAATTCAATATTTAATTTCTAAAAATTTTATAATTTAATTTTAAAATAAGTGCTCAAAACACAATAAAAATTGTTTCTTAGAAAAATACAGTTTTTAATCATAAAATTGGATATATTCTAATCCAATGCTTAATAAAAACTCTAGATGAATGTTAAAACATTTGATTGAATATATAATATGTATATTTAATTAAAATAATTCACCAATATTGATTGATTAAATTTATAAAAACACATTGTGTACATATAAAAAAATTCAGAAAATGCATTTATTTTACATTCAATTTATTTTTATTTTTATTAATAACCAATGAATTTGTTTTATAAACGTGTAAACCATATAATTTTCATAATTTAGTTAGTACTATTCATACCTAGAAATTTAATAGAAAGTTTAAAATATTCACACAATAATATTTTAATAATAGATCATTGTTCGTTTAAACTCATTATTTCCTACAACATAAGATATTGAAGAGATTAAATTTATTTAAACAGAAACATACTGTTAAATCATGGGGTGTTATATTATTCCCTCCTTAAAAAAATTATCCTAAAACTTTCCAAATTTTCACCTCATCGATATATTTTCGTATTTTTCATCATAATTCTCTTAGGTTCTCACATCACCTCTTCTATCTTAGGATTTCTCCAAAGTACCTTTACTAGTTGAGTCGTTCAATTCCTATACACTTATTCTATAGTGTCTAGAATCTAGATCAGGTTCCATTTATATTTTTTTGGAAGTGATCACATGTGTTGGGTTTTTCATGTACTTACTTAATACAAAGATATGGAACATGTCATGTGCATTAGAGAGGCTAAGTGAAATTTCCAAACAGTAAGCCACAGCTATAATTATTTCTAGAATTTCAACAGTTCGGATGTACCTGGGGCCCAATTATCCCTTCTTAACGAATCATAAAACTCTATTCCATGGATATAATTTCAATAAAACATGTTCAAACACTTGAAACTTCAAATCATTCCTTTAATTATCTACATAACTCTTTTTCTTGCTTTGAGTAGCTTTAATATGATTCTGAATGACCTTTACCTTTTCCATTATTTCCATAATAATATCTAGACCTACATGTTTTCTTTCACCACCTTCTTCCCAATAAGTGGTAGTATGACATATCTTGCTATATAATGCTTCATATAGTTCTATTTGAATACTTTAATGGAATCTATTATTATAGGAAAACTCCACCAGAGGTAAATACTAGTTCCACATACCTCAAAAGTCAAGTAATCATGACCTCAATATATCTTCCAATGATTGAATAATCCTTTTATACTTCCCATCAGTTTGATGATGATAAAAGGTGATCTAGTGAATCTTGGTATTAATATCCTTCTAAATACTTTTCAAGAATTTTGATATAAATCATGGATCGTGATTAGACACATTTGAAGGAGGTTCTCCATTAATTCTTACAACTTCATGAATATAGAGTTGTGAAAGGCTCTCCCAAATCAATTCTTCTCTTATAGAAAATAAATGTACATATTTAGTAAGTCAGTCAATAATAACCCATATTGAATCATTATTTCTAGGTATATTTGGTAATCTAGTGACTATGTCTATAGTAATGTCATCATATTTATATATATGAATAGGAATAGGATGCATGACCCCTCTAGGTTATTTTCTATCAGCCTTTACTTGTTTACAAACCAAACATCTTGACACATAATCAATAATTTCCCACTTCATATTATCCCACAAAAAATGTTTCTTAAAATATATATACATCTTGGTGCTTCCAAGGTGTATAGAGAAATTTTATCTATGATAATCGTCTAATAATTCCATTTTTTTCTCAGGTATATATGAAATACATATCCACTTTCAAAATTTCATAATTCCATCTTCATATGAAAAGTCTAAAAATTTATCATCATTCACAACATTAATTTTCCTTTGAATATTATCATCATCGGGTTGAGAAATTTTTATCTTCTCTGATAAATATGGTTTTTCAATCATTTGAAAATGAAGTGATGTTTCCCCTTCATTAATAATTCTAAGTTTCATCATTACTAAATCCATGGACATAGGATCCTTTTCCATCATAATTTTTCTCAGAACTCCATGATCTTTCCTATTCAGTGCATCTAATACCTTATTTGATTTTTTTAGAATAGTAGTGTATTGATCAATCATAATCCTTAAGTAGATCAAGCAATTGTCTTTGTCTCATGTTGAGTTAATTTGGTGAGAATATGTTTTTCAAACTCTTATGATTTGTATATATCGCACATCTCTTATCATAGACATAAGGTATCCATATCTTCAAAGAAAACATTATTGTTTCTAATTCATGTTCATGGTTTGGATATTTTTTTTCATGATTCTTTAAATGTCTTAATGTATATGAAATTAATTTAACATTTTGAATAAGGAAAAAACCACGTCTATTCCTTGATGCATCACTATATATCACAAATCCAACACTTCTTGATGGTAGAGTCAAAATCAGAGTATTCACCAATCTCTAAATTAATTCTTCAAAACATTACTCACACTCCTTTGTCAATAAAAAGGTATCCCCTTTACGAGTAAGCTTCGTTAACGGGTTTTCCAATCAGGTAAAATTTTAAACAAATCATCCATAGTAAATGTATAAAATAATGAAACTATGTACCTAGGTTATGTTTATTAGTGTAGTAAATTCTTCTATTTCCATTTTCTCCATAAGACCAACTAATATTCTATCCTTGGAGAAAACATGGCTGAGAAAAGAAGTATTCTGAAGCCATAATTCACAATTTATAAATTTCTCATATAACACTTTTCTTCTAAGAGTCTCAATAATCTTATGAAAGAGATTTTCATGGTACTCATAGATTTTGGAGTATACCAATACTTTATCAATAAATACCAAAACAAAATTATCAATATATTCCTTAAATACTCTTTTCATTAGATCCATGAAAACATAGGGTGAATTAGTCAATCCAAATGGGACGGTTTGCTCCATCGACACGGCCCACCCTAGCCATGCCCCATGTTCCACATAGTCTTCCCTAACTATGTGTTTCACTCAGTCAATGCAATGTTGCTCCACATTTCACATTATCGTCCCGCCTCCTTCGTCGGGTCCCGCGGCCTCATCATTGCTGCAGGTTCTGTCTGATGCGGCTTTGAGCCGCATTCCACTGCCACCATCGCAGACTCCTTCTATGGCCCTTGGTCACCACATATGGCCTCTACCACCTCTAGATCCCTCTGACATGGTCCCAGCCAGACTGCGTCCTACTGTCGCTGACGGCAACCCTTTTAGAGGCCCGTCGCTACCACGCTTCGCCTTGCCCAGCCTCCCTTTTTGGGTCGGTGTTGTCTCCACCGCTGACCACCCCGACAACGGCCTTGCCCTATCATGCTCTGACTGAACCGGCTGAATTCCCCGCCTTTCACTGCAGCTTCCTTTCACGGTCACCTCCTTGCACCACTATGGGATCGTATCCCCGGTCTCATATCATTGCATCATGGATCAAAGGTGAAATGATCCTCTGATCATTATTCACCAGGAACGAAGAATGAGGAATGTGGGAGATTGGGGGAAAGATACAAATCACGTGAATGCCTAAATGGATGGATCTTGGCCTTTTTCATGTTGGACTTGATCCTCTCATGTTATAAGGTTTAACAAAGAACAATAAACTGATATTCACAAAGATCTAACACCCCTTTAATCCCTGCAACCAAATCTATCCCACAAGAATGATCAAACCGCGAATCAAAATATTTTTGGGTTGGTCCGAATTAGACATTTGAATCTAAGAAGGGACAAGAAATCATAAAGATATCAATACCCTACCTCGAGTTTGGATTAGTCTTTGATGAAGAATAGGTTTCCATGTCGTTCTCAATCCTCGATCCATCGGTGTTCATCATCGTTCATTAGAGAGGTTTCCATCTCATTACCTCAGAATAATTTACAGGGTTATCGTGATAACCCTAGATTCCTAAAAATAGGCCTTAATATAAAGGAAACCAACACAACGTCAAATAAAATATTTTTATTAAAATACTTTAATGATGGTAAATTCCAATTTCTAACTTTCATAGTCGACTTGTGTCGGTCAATATTAGGCCCCACCTAAGGTAAATTCATTAATATGAATACAATGGTGCCCTTGTATTTCTGATTCAAGAACCCATTTAGAATTTATTCTCATTTAAAGGAGAAACCTCTTTCACACTTTATCAAAAACTTAACTTTTTCATCGTATCATTTCAGACACATAGGGCCTTGGAATCTCATGTCGTCTTAGTGCCTCATCTTAAAATTTTACCAATTAATTTATAAAAACAAAAACAAGAGAAAATACGAGTCATTAAATTCTCTCCAACTTAGGTATTTACATCCTCAAAAGACAAAATAAGGGATACTCAATAAAAATATGAGGGTACTGAGCATAAATATGAACCTCCCAATCCCAAGTGAACTCCTAGAGATTCTTGTGCTACCACTGAATGCACACCAGAGGAATCGACTGCTCATAAAGGATTTTATCCTGTCGATCCTCAATCTCTATTGGGTACTCTCTAAAAGTATCCTCATCATCAATGTCAAGCACACCCCAGTCAATGATGTGTGATGGATCATGCGTGTACCTGCTCAGTTATGACACGTGGAAGACATCATCCATCCTCTACAACTATGGGGGTAGAGATAAGTGGTACACCACCTCACCAACTCTACTTAGAATATGAAATTGGATGATGTATCTCAAAGATAACTTTCCACCTAAACCAAATCTTCACAATACCTGTCGAGGTGAGACCTGAAGGAACACATGGTCTACCTCCTCAAACTCCAGAGGCCTCCTTCTCCTGTCATCATTCGACTTCTTCCAGTTCTTTGTAGTACTCACCCACTACTGGATGATCTGCACCTTATCAATGGTATCCCATAACGACTCTGGACCCATGAGTGCTAACTCCCCTAGGTCCATCCAGCATAGTGGTGACCTGCATGGTCACCCATACAAGGCCTCGAATGGTGTAATACTAATGGAGGAGTGATAGTTGTTCTTGTATGCAAACTCTACTAGTGTTAGGTGATCCTCACAACAGCATCCAAAGTCTAGGATGCAAGCCTATAGCATGTCCTCAAGAACCTAGGTAGTCCTCTCCATATGGTAATCTTTCTGGGGATGAAATTTTGTGCTCAAGTGAAAATGAGTCCCAAACACCTCATATAATATCTTCCACATCCGAGATGTAAAATTCACATCACAATATGATATTATTTTAGATGGAACCCCATGAATTCGTACTATCTCCTACCCATGGAGGTGCCCTAAGCTCACTACTAAACTCTGCAAATAGATCGATAGGAAGTGAGACAACTTGGTGAGTCGGTCAACGATCACCCATATGGTTGCGTGCCCCTGGACTTGTGTTGTAAACCCATCACAAATTCCATCGATATCACATCCCACTTCCACTCTGGAACCTCAAGTGGTTGGGTTAATCCCGCTGGAACCTAGTGCTCAACCTTCACTTGTTGGAAAGTAAGGCATCGATAAACGAACTCTTCCACCACCTTCTTCATCCCTAGCCACCAGAACTGATGTAGGAGGTCCTGATACATATTTTCCACTCCAAGATGTACCACTAAAGGGGAATTATGGAACTCCCTCAAGACCTCCTCATGCAACATCACCGGTACTACTATGTGCCCTCAGAAGAGAACGATGTGCTCCCCACCTTTTGAATATCTATTAAGGGAATGCTCTATGGACATATGAGCACGTAAAGTCTCATAGTTGATATCTATGAGATGTGACTCCATGACTCATTGTAATATTTGAGGGGTGAAAACCATCAACTATAGGTAAGCTTCTCCATCTCCATCCAAAAAGGATATCTATAACGTGGCTAGCTGATCTGACACCTCACTCAGCAAATGCAAGATGGACCTCCTACTGAGAGTGTTTTCCACTACATTCCCCTTCTAATAAGTATAGAAAATCTCAAATTTATAGTTCTAGAGGAACTAAAGCTATCAATTATGTCTCAAGTTCAGATGCTTCTAAGAGAAGATATACTTGAGACTCTTTTGGTCAGAGTAGATGGAAAATCACTCGCCCATCAGGTAGTGTCGCCACATCTTCAATGAGAAGACTATCGCTGCTAGCTCAAGATCATGGTTCATATAGCTATGATCATGCTACCTCGATTGTAATGAACCATAGGAAATCACCTCTTTCCCCTAAATCAGTACACAACTAAGCTCGGTCCCTGATGCAACACATAACACCATTTACTCAACACCCTCCTTTGGTAATCTCAAGATGGGGGCACTCATTAATCTCTGCCTTAGCTCCTGAAAGCACTGTTGGCACTTCTTTATCCATGCGATAGGATTCCCCTTCCATTTCAATCCTATCAAGGGTACAGATACTCTATAAAATTTGGGTATAAAACTCCAATACTACCCAGACAAGCCTAGGAAACTCTGCACCTCGGTAACACTCTTAGGTGGCTCCCAAGCAAGCACTGCTTCAATATTCACCGGATCTAATGAAACTCCAACCTATGAAATGAAGTGTCTAAGAAAGTGGACCTCCCAAATCCATAACTAACACTTAAAGTGATTCCCATAAAGTTTGTGCTCTCAGAGTGCATCCAGGACCCTCCTCAATTGTATCGTGTGCTTCTCCTCAGATGTTGAGTACACCAAGATGTCATCAATGAAGTCCACGATGAACCGGTATAATTATGGCTGGAAGATCATATTCATGAGTCTCGTGAACACTTTTGGGGAGGTATTCATTCCAAACAGAATCAAAAAGTACTCATAATGGTCGTACCGATATCTGAAGGCTATCTTCGTTACATCCTCATCTTGTACATGAAACTAGTGATTGTTATCTATGAAGTCTATCTTTGAAAACCACCTCACTCCCTTCAGCAGATTGAAGAGGATGTCAATCCTCAATAATAAATACTTATTTCTCACGATCACCTGGTTTAGGTTTCAGAAGTCCACACATAACCTCAAGTGCCCGTCTACCTTTTTGGCAAACAAAATTGGGGTTGCCTAGGAATAAACACTAGTCCTCATGAAGCCCTACCTCTGGAAGTCCTCTAATTGTACCCTCAACTCACAAAGCTCTATGGGATCTATCTGATATGCAGGTGTAGATATCGCAAACGTCCTAGGGTATAGGTCAATGTAGAATTCTAACTCACTATGGGGAGGTAATCTAGGTATATCCTTAGGAAAGACATCCTCATACTCTACCACCACTGTAGGAAACTGAGTACTCATCTAATATACTATGTCGATGGTCAGGTTAGCCAACTGATTCAGAATCAGATAAACCCTCCTATGCATAAGTCTTTCATATTCTCCATGTGTTTCATTTTCACCAAAAAATGAAAACATGGCCTCATCACTACGAACACATTGCATTCTGCACCTAAAACAGTCAATCTAGGCATGAACTGTGGATAACCAGTCCATGCCAAAAATGATGTCGTAAGGCATCAATGTTTCCACCAAGAGATCCCAACTAAAACTCTCACCCTTAGAGTAAGGTCAAACTATTTTCACTGGTTTTTGATCATCAAATTGTCCTCTAGATGAGTCTCTAAGCATAGGGATTGTGTCAATGGTTCCATTAGAATCTCTGAGTCTTGAAAAAGGGTCGTGGCGAGAAAAGAGTAGCTAACATCTATATCTATCAAAACTGAATCTGGGGTAGAAAAGACACATATCATACCTCTAATAATATTTGGAGCACTGGGGTGGTAATCCTCCATTGCCTAAATCAATCCTTGTCCCTGTCCACCAACTCCCTAAGCTCGTGGTAAACCACTTAGGGTGGTGGTGGTGGTACGATGAACCTCATCCCACCATTTGATGCTCTACCTACCTCTATTCCATCTTCACCTCCCTACATACCACCCTGATCCTACCTCATCCTCTACCTCGGTGGTCCCTCGACCATCTACTGATCATCTACACAGCAAGTCTGTCAATCTCGATCCATGTGTCACTAACTGTCGTAAGTGTAACACAACATTTACTTTGGCTGACTTGCTCTGCCCTGGGTGCCCTGCACCACTGATCCCATATCTTAGGGTCATACCCTAGAGTGATTGACCCATTTGGGTCTCTGTGTCTGTTGTCAGCTACCCATCGCCAAAGACTCAGCTACCTGGTGCCTGTTGGTAGCTCCCACTGATGGCGTCTGCTTCGCCAAAAAGCTCTCCACTAGTAGGGATCACTCTAGTACCCCATCATATATAGGGATGATGAGGGATATCATGGATGAAATGATCTCCTAGTGTAACCCCTTATTAAAGTTTCAGGCCCTGAAGAATGGGTCCCACACCATATTCATGGAGTAGCGAGAAAGATCCATAAATATCGATGAGTGCTCCGCTATTGTTTGACTGTCCAGCTACAGATGCAGGAGCTCTTATACACGCACTGATCATAATGTCGTTGGAAAGAACTCCTCCCTGAAGAGGCACTCAAAGTCTTCCCAAGAGAGATTTTTCTCATTATAAATTTAGATCACTAAGCTCCATCATCACCCCGCTGATCCTAGAAGAAGGCTCGCGTCTAGAACTACCATCTGGTCAGAAGGTGTCCTCACAAGGCGGAGAACACGAGTAACCGCCTATAGAAAATCCTCAGCTACTTGGGGTTCAATCTCACCCCTAAACCTAGGAGGTCACTACCTTTGTAACTCATAAAATACACTTAGTCTGCATGCATTATCTACCAGTAGTGCTGATAGTAACTACTGATCAATGGGTGGTATCGCTAGTACACCTCCCAGAGGTGCTACCTCTGGTAGTAGAAGTATCTCTAGTACAAGCCCCAATAACAAAACCTCATCGCTCGGTGGATCATCCTCATGATCACGCATCAGAATATTGGCTGGATGGTTGCATTGAGGCATCCTAAAATAGGTCAAGATGTACCACAGTCAATAGAGTATACCCGGTGATCTTACTCAAGAAGGACAAGAGAACACACTCAAAATACTATATGATGCATGTACCATTTATTTTCCCTACAAATAGTGTTTTTGTGTATCGAGTTGAAAAGTATAATTTAGAGTCCTCGTGTATGGATATGTCGGTTTCCGCACCAACACCGAATTCCCTAGTCTGAAAGCCGATCTTGAAACACTTAACATTATTTCCCCAAATCAATCTCACAGACTCTTGCTTCTTTAGGTAGAATGGACCTCCTTTGATACCACTCTGTCATGACCCATCCTAGAGGGGGATGTTCCATGACTACCCCAAGCCTACCTATGATAGGCTAGGGACTGGCGACTAGCATCGAGTAGGCATATCCCACAAATGGGAGTCATTTTACTAAGTATGCGTACACATGCACACATCTCCAAGCCAAAAATGATGGAATATAAAAACACTAAGTAAAAAAAGAATTCATACCACTAAGATACCAACACAAAGTATGCCAATAGAAAAACTGGAAAGTAAACAGGGCCAGAATACAAGCCCACCAAAAGAGATTTCTACCAAAGTGAATGCATAAGTTCCTGAAACTCATCCACAGAAAACCCTACCTAAAGGGTAGGTGTAGGATAGCTATATGAATCTATTGGAGCACACCTCACCTATCTGATCACTATAGGAACCACCTGTCCCTGGTCCACCTAGGACTCTGTCAAATTGTTGATCATCTACATAAGACATGACACATGCGAGAAAAACCTGTGTAGGGGTGAGTAAAACAATACTCAGTAGGAAACCAAAAAACCACAAAGGTAATACCACTAAGAAATAAACAAAGTACACCACAAAGGAAGCACATGAAGTACACCATAAATGAAACATACTAATTATAGTCAATACGGTCACCTCACATAGGTATAAGTATAAACCATGAAGAGAAGTATTTCTAGTTATTGTCTATAGATCTCCTAGTCTCTATGATACTATAAGTGTCAACAGTGCATAGAGCATCGATGGTGCATGGAGTGTCAATGGCGCATGGATCATTGATGGCGCATGGAGCATCGGTGCTACATAGAGTGTCAACAGAGCACGGAACGTTGATGGCACATATATTATTGATGGGTCATTCATCCCCCAATTCACATAGTCACCAAGATCACATAGTCGTATCCATCCTTAGGATTATGCTTGTAGCATGCTTGTTCCGGGAGAACCTAATCCTCAATCCATTAGGTCATAAACCAACTTCTACAAAAACTCACTTAGAGTATATCAAAATAAAAATATCATCTCAAGTGTCCCAACACTACAAAAATCTCATCAAACAGACACACGGTTTGAATATGATGGATGTTTTTCTGAGAAGGTCTCACCCGGGTCTGGTCCCAACCCACTGGACCCGACCCGACCTCATCATCCTTCCCGACCCGACCTGATTAGGCCGACCCAACCTTTCCAAACCCAGTTCAGCCTGGCCCAAACTGGATTAGCCCACTGGGCTGCTGGAGTGGCCCAACACAACTGGTTTGGCCCGCCCTGGTCATGCCCCATTGGTCCACATTGTCTACCCTGACTGCATGGTTCACCCGATCAATGTAGTGTCGGTCTGCATTTCATGCAGCCAGACCACCTCTTCCACCTAGTCTTGTGGACTCTCTGCCATCGTTAATTCTATCCGATGGTGTTCTGAGCCACGTCTCCCCACCACCGTCGTGGCCTCCTGTCACGGCCCCTGGTCGCTGCCCACAGCCGCCGCTGTCATGGGCTCCCTCTGTCGTAGTACCTATCGGACTACATCCAACTGTTGTTGGCCTATCTCCACCACACTCTACCTAGAATGGCCTCCCTTTTTGGGCTGGTGTTTCCTCTGATTTTAGCCGCCCTATAGGTGGCCTTGCCCTGTCGTGCTCCACCTGAACTAGCTGAACCTGTCACCTCACACCACCACCACCTTGCACGGCCGCCTCCTTGCACTAGTGTAGGATTATATCCTCAGTCACAGATCATTTCACCATAGATAGAAGGAGCAACGATCCTCTGATCATTATTCATAAGGAACAAGGAATGAGGAATGCATGAGATTGTGGGAAAGAGATAAAGCATATGAGAACCCAAAGGATGGATCTTGTCCTTGTTCATGTCGGCCTTGATTCGTTATTGTTAGAAGGTTTAACAAAGAATAATCAACCGATATTCAAAAAGATATAACATGCCTTTAGTCCCCATAACAAAATCCATCCCGCAAGAACGATCAAACCATGGATCAACTTATTCAGGGTTTGTTCCACATTCTTCATTTGAATCTAAGAAGGGAAAAGAAATCACAAAGAGATCAATACTCTACCTTGAGGTTGTATTAATCATTGATGAAGAATGGGGTTCTGTGTCTTCGTCAATCCTCGATCTGTCGGCGTTAATCATCATTCTTCGGATAGTTTTTCATCTTCTTTCCTCAGAGGAATTTACAAGGTTATGGAGATAACCCTGGATTACAAAAAACAGGCCTTAATATAAAACAAACCAATGAAAGATCAAATAACATATTTATATTAAAATATTTTAATAATTGTTACATCTAATTAATAACTTTAACATTCGACCTAGGTTGGTCAATGTTAGGCCCCGCCTAAGGTAAAGTCGACGCACTGAATGCAATAGTGCCCTTAGATTTCTGATCAAGGAATCCATTTAGAAGTTATTCCCATTTAAAGTAGAAACTGCCCACATTCTTTATTAAAAACTTACCATTTTTCATTGTATCATTCCAGGCACACCAGGCCTAGAAATCTCACGCCGTATCAGCGCCTCGTCTTAGAATTTTCTCAATTAATTTAAAAAAATAAAATCAAATAAAATCGGATTCATTACACAATTAATTATAAGTATAACCCAATGAATGGAAATTTAGTTAAGAAACCTCTTACCTCGAGTCACAAGATGCTATGTATATCCTTTAACTCATGTATAATAAACATATATTAATTAGTTACTTGTTTAAGAAAATTTTATATGTTTTATTAATTATCATTAAAAAAATATTTCATTTATTTAAATTCAATATTTAATTACTTAATCGATTAAATCCACATTGGAAGTTTTGAGGACGTTCATTTCATAATTTCAAAATGACTTTGGTATGTTGAACATGGTAAAAGAGGACATAGATCCATAATCTCCAGAATAATAATAATTAAAAATTTATATTTTCTATATATTAAATACAATTTCATAACCATACATGAATATTATATGTGAAAAATGAATCACATTGCTTCATATAGGTGGTAATCCACACGTACTCATGAACGATGTTACCATTTTCCAAAAAATGGAATGGTAAGAAAATAGATGATATATTATTTTTAAAGAATTAAAATCATTTCATGAAAATAATTTATATACATTAAATACAATATTAAAAATATTCATGAGATGTGGTGAAGGAAAACAAAACATGTTTCTTCATAGAGGTGGTAGTCCCACATACGCACAAATGATGTTTTCATTCCCCATAGGATGGAAAGGGAGATGAGTAAATTTATTCCATTAACATAACAACATATCATTATATGATATATAATGATGTTATTATATAGTAATGGTTAGGATATAATTGAAGTAGTTATAATAAGAAGTAAAATGAAAATTATTGGTTAAGTCGATTACCTCATCTTTAAAGAACATCATTTGGATATCTCCTAAAGGACCATAAGGATAATATTTTAAGAATACTAGAACCTATAGAATGCATATAAGAAATATAATAAGAGTTTTTTTAAGGTTTTGTTGAGATAAGTGGCTCAAGAAGTGCGAGGAAGAGAGGAGAGGGAGTGTCTTTATATATGAGTGGAGAGGGAACCTTTGGAATTACTTAATGTGTTAAATTAATATAAATTAATATATATTAACTTTCATGTTAAATTGGATCCAAAATGATATATTTTTAATCTAGGAAGTATATAAGATGAAATATTCTCATAAAATAAAATTTAGATAATTAAAGGTAATTTTTTCACCCTTACCTATTATTTTTAACCACATGTTAACCTTTATAATGATTACTATGATATCAAAGTTTTTTACTCTTTATGGGTCAAAAACTCTACTATAAAATAAAAATTAACCCATATGTTGAAAGTGGTAAAAAATATTGATCATATCCCAATAAATTTTCAAAATATAATACTTTTTATGAATTTGAAATCATTTAATAAAACATTTTTTAACATCAAATACCATTAAAGTTATTTTCAGGACTTCAACAAAATAAAATTAATTCCATCAAGATATAAATTTAATTTGAATCTAAAATTTTAAAACATCACTAATATTTTTCTGGGAACATAATAATTCATCCAAATTTTATTACTTTTAATGTTTTTTTAAAAAATATTTACTTGATTTTTCTACTACTTTCACAAGCACTGTGCCGATGTTGAATAAGAATTTAAGGTAATTATGTTATATCTAAAAAACTAACATAAAATAATATTTATCTTTCAAATAACCTTTTATAACCGATCATAACCTCTTTTTATACGTACGAAAAAATATTATAGATATTAAAACAAAGAGAGTGTCATTTTTTATTCTTTACCTAAAATCATTTTAAGGTCACTATCAAAGAAAAATGGAACCAAGTTTCTATATTTTTTTAATATTATATTAGGATGGTTGAACTAAAATTTTCTAATAAGGTAGGTGCTAGATATATTTTTAAAGCCTAATCACAATATTTTTAACCTTAATTACCTGATTTACCCCAACTGAGGTGAAAATTATTTAACAAGGTTATTATTCATTATGACCAAAAATAAAGTTGACCTATTTGAAAAAAATAAACACGATGATTTAAAATATGTAATCAAATTTATCAAATTATATCCCTTTAAGTGACAGGAATTACTTTTAAAATAAACCCAAAAAATGTGATGAAAAACCGTTTTCTAGAAAAAAATCATTTTTAAGTATAAAAGTGTTTTTATATAAAAATTAAGCATAATTTATATTAAAATAAAATTAATTGGATTATATTTAATAAAAAGGAACAAATAAAATTTTAAAATCAATTTTAAAAAAAATGGGACTTTGTAAATACTTGAATAGAAAATATAGTTTTATATAAAATCAATATATTTCATTATTTTATAAACAATTAATCTTTTCATAGAAATCAAAAAATTTCACATTAATCTAATTTTGTTATGATTATTTGGATAATTTTATCCTTTTATCAAATAAAAATTCTAAAATTGGTAGAAATTAATTATAATATTTTCCAATAATAATAAATAAATAAAAATGAAGAAATTTTATTTTGAAGCATTAAATGAATTTACTAAAAATCGAGTGCCTATTTCATAATAATTTAATAATTTATTTTTTTATTATGATCTTTATATATATATTTCATAAGGTGGTTACTCCTATTCATGTCTACCAATTCAACAACTAGGTTATAAAATTCGTATTAAAATAATAATACTATGCAGTTGTTAAAGTTTATTGTCATGTGTCCTATAAAGTGTCAAACATTGTATTATTTTAAACAAATCGGGTTATTATAGAGTGGGGGTTTCATCTCTAAACCATAAAGTTAGATGGAGTCCTTGGGACTTCAAGAGCCAATTGATGCCTTTCAAAATCCATATTAGGTAGTTCTTTTATCATAATGTCCACAATCTAATACTGGGTTAACACGTACTCCAACATTATGAGACATTTCTCAAAGTTATCCTTTAAAAAGTGATACATGATCTCAATGTTCATTGTTTTTGAATGATGGACACTATTTTTTCTAATATTGATAGCACTCGTTTTGTCACACAAGATAGCAATATGATATTTCATATCCACTCCATCATCTTTAAGTTTTTATTGTATCTATGGTAATTGAGTACATTATTAGGTAATCTCAATGTAATAAACCTCTAAAATGTTCAATTAAATTCAATTTTTCTTTTTAATCGGCTAAGAAATGAAAGAACCTCTGAGATAAAAATCATCGCACAATGTTGACTTCCTATCATGTGTTGAACCTACCCAATCTATAATAGTGTATCACTATTGTTGGATTGGGTTCCCTAAAACTAACTTATATATACTTTATGATTACATTCATTCATTTTTTTTAATATTAATAAAGTTCTCATCACATCATGATTGTTATTCTGCATGATATAGTATGTGATAATGTCCTAAGAGAAACTAACACGCTGAAACAAAATAGTAGTTACCAATCCAAATGATATAATTTTTTGGGATGAAAATCATACAGTCTATTATAGTTGTATACTTATAGAACATTGAGAAACTTTCTCATAGTTTACCCCCTTATTAATTTTTAGAGCATGAGATTATGAGAACATGAACCACCAGTAGGAAATCAACACTTATATATGTCATTCTATTTTATTATATATGGATGTTTATATTGGTCCTTATATTTTAAAATTATTATTTATTCACATCATGACTTTTTTACTTTTTTTATTGGTGAAAACTATGAGGAAATATATTCTTGGTGAAGTAGGATGTGTTGGGTATGTCACAAGTGATATTACTTTAATGAATAATATGAGAAAAGATTTGTCAGTTTTGTTATTTAATAGAAGTTTATATCTCAGTCTCATTGATGGGAATGTAAAATCTTAATTAAACCCATGCCCATAGTGTTCTGTGAGAATGTTCATTTCTATAATGTCAAACAAAGAGACATTGAGAACATTGGTTAATGACATCATAATGCAACCTTATTGATTAGAAATATCATGATAAATGGATTATATTACATAGTGAGAATTTTTATGAGGTTTATTTTATTTTTATATTAACTTATTTCTCTATGGCTTCCTTTGTGTGTTGTGAGACACTAACCTTAGAATTTAGGCAGTTCTGCCTAATGTCACTAAGAAAGAGTCATAGAGGGTCACACAATGTAACATACCAAATCTATGATGTTTTTTTATTTTTTAATAAATTTTTTCAATATAGAAATTAATAACAAAACAAGGAATATTTTTATTAATAATCCACTGAGTTCATTACATTTTTCAAAACTGGAAAACCGCGACTAATTTAGTAAGCTCCCAATAAGTGCTAGCAACACAACAGGAACACCTCATATTAACACAATAATGCCAAATGTGTATCCCAACTCCTTTTAATCTTCCATAATTATAAAATTTATTGCAAGAATAATAGAAAAAAATACTAAGAACAAGACGAAATTATAGCACTATTATAGAAGTATATAGCAACCATTCTCTTTATTTCATATTAATACACGATTTATTACACAAGATTACACTTAATAAAACCCGTAAGATTGATAAGTATAGTGTATTTGGGAATTAGGTACATTAAATAACAACTTATAACATGGGATATAACAACATTATTGAAAACTTATTTGACATGATCATAATATTCCATCATACTTAAAACTGCATGGGATAACCTAGGGACATACATAAGAAATGAGTGTGCTACAAAGCCCAGTAAGGGAGTAAACAAGGAATAACATGAGGAAAGTAATATATGTCAGACAATGTTCATATTAATGAGTCATAAATTTATTTATAATCATAAACTTGTATAATAATACATGATATAGCATGATAACATAAAGGCAGCATGGGAAAGATGGTAAGAATTTAAAGCACTAGATCATAAACATACGTCAAGGATAAATGCCAAGAAATCATGATGGAAAAATTTCTATAAAATAATTAGGATCACTCACTATCCCAACATGATTTCTCATGAGACTAAACTTTACCTAATGCATTGGAGCGCTAAATAAGTTCAGGCACACTCTTCACTTTCATTACATTCTCATGCTAAAGTGTGTCACATAGATCATACAACATGGATTCATTCATCATCATATTTTATTACATGATAAAGGAGTGTAGAATACATAAATGTAATTACCAAGTCAAATAATTATAAGTGTATAAATTTTAATACCCTTGATAGGAAATGGGAATGATATTCACTACATAATTTTTTTGGAATGTAAAATCACGGTGAAATTTTGACAGCATAACGACGTCACATAAAAATTAATAAAATGGGTTGATGAGAGAGAAAGGGTTATATTATCATTTTAACATAAAATGGATTATAATATATACATATAAATACATATCTCAACATTATTAACTGTAAATATAATACATAAGATAATAAAGAAACTTGAATAAAGAAGAGAAGGTGAGGGTCTCTTTCTTGAGTGTGTGTCTCCAAATGCTTGGGAGGAGAATCTTGAGAGCTTGAGAGGACCTTGGGAAGAATCTAAATAGGAGAGGAAATGTTAATGAATCTCTCTAAGCACTTTTAGTTAAGATAATTGGGTGAATTGGTGGGTTTATATTTGGAAAGAGTGGGGAATTCAATAATATTTCTTTAACTTTGGTTTTAGACTCTATATAATAAAATAACCAAAACCAAAAACCTTCACATAGTTTTTTCTATTATTTATAACAAATAGGATTGGTTTTCATTATTTTATAATTCCAAGGGACTAAAATAATAAAATAATACCCTTTCTTATTGTAGGTGGGTCATACTCTTAAAGAAATTATTTTAAAACTTTAAAATATATTAATGGTCTTGGAGGATTCAAAATGGTTTTATTAAATTAATAAAATAAACTTAAAATCCTATTATTTTAAATATTAAACATATATTTTATCATTTATACCTTTTATTTTATTTATTAAATCACTTTTGGGTCATTATGATGTCATAATACAGAAAGTATATTTGTACGCTATTTAATTGTTTACCTGAAAATTCAAATGTCTCAGAAAATTATGAAAAATTCATGATTAGATAATTTAGATGTTCTGAGTACAAAAATAATATTAATTTTATCTAAATAATTTTAAAAATATGTGAATTTTTACTTTTAAAATAAAATTTACATTTATTAA
Organism: Viscum album; assembly: GCA_963277665.1. Lineage (NCBI taxonomy): Eukaryota > Viridiplantae > Streptophyta > Magnoliopsida > Santalales > Viscaceae > Viscum > Viscum album. Next base: position 1,356,494,369 of record OY728162.1, on the reverse strand, counting down.
GAAATACTCAGTTTTTTGACAATAACAGTATTCAAACCCTTATAAAAATTACATTTGACTTCATAAAAATTATATGATCATTTATATTGAATGAATATTATTTAATAATAATATATTATTAATATATTATTTATTTCAAAAATAAATTAATTCATCAAAAGAAATTTCTTAATTGAAATTTCATATTACTTAAAAATACAATTTGTGTTTTATTATATCAAAATATAATTTTTTATCAAACTCATTACTCAATAATCTATAAAGTAAAAAAAGGAATAAATATAATCATTATTTCAATTAAAAGTAAATATAAATTTTCATACTATTTCAGTTACTTTGTTTCTAGTATTTGTTAAATTATTTTTACCCTTAATTAACTTATTTTCCTTTTAATGTGGTAATAATTATTTACTTTAGTTACTATTCATATTGTTCAAAAATTAAGTTGAACTTATTACCGAATATTAATTTTTATGATTCCAAATATGGAATCCATTTTATCAAAATCAATTCACTGAGTTAGAATAATTTAATTTAATATAAAACCTGTAAGGGTGATGGAAATCAGTTTTTGAAAAAATAATTTTTTATGGAAAAGATGATTTCACTTTAACTCTATAACCAGTATTCATAATTATATGAATTTAAATTCAGTAATATAGATATATAATCTAAACATTTCATTTAAATAATTTCTATTTAGGGGTTTTTTTAATGGTTAAACATTATGAAAAAAATGACAATTTAAAAGAATAATTTTATTTTTAAATTAATATATTTATCAAAAAATGACAATTTTATATAAAAATAGTATTATTCATTATTCACTAAAAAATCTATATTTTATGAAAAATTAAAAACTTGCACCTTAAGTTAATTTTGATATGATGATATCAAAAATAGATTTTATTTTATCAAATAAAATTTTTAAATGTACTATAAAATAATTATAATATTTTTTATAAAAACAAAATAAAAAAAAATTTGAACAAAAAATATTTTGAGGAACAAAGAGGAATTACCAAAAATTGGTTGATTATTTACTAAGAATTTATCAATATATTTAAGTCATATATATATTTCAAAAAATTGTTAATCCTACTGATATCTTCAAATTTAATGGAAAGTTTAAAATAGGCATATTTAAATAATAATTATTTTTTGGGTTCTGTGTAGCATATCACATATGCTATCGAACAAACTCTTCTCTTTTAAAAAAGCAGGGTGTTACATTCTTCCCCCTTTAATAAATTATGTCCTCATAATTTAAACTAGAACTATTTTTATCCAATTTCTATCCATTGGATAGAATAAAGGGAAAATTAGGGATAAGTTTTTTTAAACTATTAAACACTTAAAAGGGAATACAATGAAATTAAAGGGATAACTTATAAATTATATGCATTTCCTTAACTTATGGATTTATAGGCTTAAATCTATGTTATCTATGATCTATTTCCTAACATATATACTTATGGGAATTTTTTATTCCCTTAATAATGGTTTTTAATGAGATTATGAATTTACCAAATCATATCCCTAGGAAGTATCAAACCAGATGTGCAGTAAGGCACGTTTTCATGTAGTAGGTTTTGTCAATTCAGGCCTAATGCACCTTGTCAGAGTTTTTACCTATAGGTACATCTATTTCAAAACCACATCCACTTATTGTATCTATATGGGGTTTTATTTTATTGATAAACCATTTAAACTATACTAAACAAAATTTAGGGATGTTTTCTTAAAATAAGTTTTTTCCCTAAGGCTTTTTCTAAAGTTTTATAATCCTAATCCCAAAAATAACTAAACCTTTTATTCAATTCCAACTATAACAACCCTTCTCTTTATTTCACAATAATACATGATTTTTTACACAATATTACACTTAATAAAACCCAAAAGATCAAGAACACCATTATCTTTAGGAATTAGGTACGTTACATAACATATTATAACATGGGATACAACATCATTATTGAAAACTTCCATAACATAATCATAATATTCCATCGTACTTCAAACTATATGGGATAACCTGGGGACATATATAAGAAAGGTGAGATCTATAAATCCTAGTAAGGGAGTAAACATGGAATAACATGAGAAAAATATGTGTTAGATAATATGAATATTAATGATACATAAAATGAGTGAGAATCATAAAATTGTACAATAGTAAACTATACAGCATGATAACATAATGGAAGTAGGGAAATGTGGCAATAACTTAAAACACTTCATCACAGAAATAGTTCAAGTATAATTGCATATAAATCATGATAGAAAAATTCCAATAAAGGAATCAGGTTCACTCCCAATCCCAGCATGACATCTCATGTCACAAATTGTCCCAGAGGGTCCCGTATCATGACTACCCCATTCTTGCCTCCAATAGGCCATGGGATGCAGAATAACACTGAGTAGGCATATCCCAAAAATTGGAGGCATTTGACTAAATTAACAGTATATACACACACATCTCCAAGACACAAATTCTGAAATGTAAAAACATTAAGTAAAAAAACATAAAAATCACTATATCCCACAACCAGAGTACAATAGTGAAAGTACTGGATAGTAAACATGGTGAGAATAAAATCCCAAAAAAATAGTTTGTAATCAAGAAAAAAAACACAGTGATGTGTTGCCCACGTCATCCCAGTAGTGGGTGGGATTACAAGAGGTGTTTGGGACTCAATTATGCTTGAGTACAGCGTTTCTCCCACATGGATGGTCAGACTGAGTGGACCATTCAGGTTCTAGAGGACATGCTGTGAGCATTCATGTTGGATTTTGGTTGTAGTTGGGAGGATCACCTGTCACTGGTAGAGTTTTCATACAACAATATTTACCACTCCACCATTGGTATGACACCATTCAAGGCCTTGTACAGGCAACCCTATATGTCACCACTTTACTAGACTGACCTAAGAGATTCAGAACTCATGGGCTCAAAGTTGGTGTGAGTTACCACAGAAAAGGTGCATATCATCCAAGAGTAGATGAAGACTTCATAGATCCTACATAAGTCTTGTGATGATAGGTGTTGGAGGCCTTTGGATTTTGAGAAAGGAGACCACGTTTTCTTTTAGGTCTCACCTCAATAAGGATTATGGAGATTTTTCATGGGCAGAAAGCTAACTTTGAGGTTCATTGGCCCTTTTTAGATACTATGTAGAGTTTGTGAGGTGTCATACCACTTGGTTATACTACTATAGTTAGATCGGGTACATGACATCTTCCATGTATCGCAGTTGAGGAGGTACATTCTTGACTCATAAGATGTCATCGACTACGGAGAGCTGGACATTGAAGATGGTGTAACTTTTCCTGGGTACTTGGTGGAGATCAAGGATTGGTAGGAGATAATCCTTCATGGATGGTTGATTTCTCTGGTGCATGTTCGATGGGAGCATGGAAATCTCCAGGAGAGCACCTGGGAGTGGGGGGCTCAGATTCATACTTAGTACCCTCATTTTTTGAGTAGCCTTGCTTTGGATTTTAGGGACATAAATCCACAAGGTGGGGAGAATGTAAAGTCTCATATTTTCCATGTATTATTTTTAGATATTCTGTAGATTGATTTTGAGACTAGGTGCTGAGACGGTGTGCGATTCTGAGGTCCGGTGTGACCGAAACTATTTTTTTGAAAAGTTTTAAACTTGTAATAGAAAGAGCGAATGATTTTCCTAAAAAAGTAAAATAACTCTTAAATGGGTGCTCAGATCAAAAATCTGAGGACACCATTGATCTCATAATGGCATCTTTACCCTATGTGTTACTTAACATTAGTCGGAATGAGTCAGCTATGAGAAAATTGTCACGGGACATATCGGGGATAAAATAAATTAATAAAAAATTATTTTATTAAATGTAGCAACATTTTATCTTTTTAATAATCCTTTAGGTAGGGATATAGGGTTAAGATCATAACCCTGTAAATTCCCTAGAGGCTCTGAAATAAACCCAAGATATTTATCTCAACGGCGATGATATAGACTTAGATCAAGGATTGTTCTTGATATATTTCACCGGCGACAATCAGTCTTCAACAGAAAATGATCCAATTCCCATGTAGGGTAGTTATCCCTTTGTGATCTTTCCCCATTTTTTATTTTCATGATGAATTTGGGTCAATCCATGAATAGATTTATCCATGGTTCGATCATTGTAGGATGGTTATAATTGAGGGGTTTTATTTCAGGGATTTTTCTTAATTGGTTCTTCATTATTCATTCCTCATCTAATGAGAACGGATTGAGGACAACACAAACAAGGTCGAGGTTTTTTTATTATGGTGTTCTTGTGCTTTTCTCTCCCCTGTTCTTTGTATTCTTCATTGTTGGACCTTTGTGGCCATGGTTTGACTTTCTGGGTAGTTCTAAATGCGATCAGACCCATGGATTGGAGGAAAACCGACAATAGAGGCCGGATCTATGTAGATTCATACTAGAGGAGCCCAAATTTGTGACTGTTTTGAATTACGATTATAGGTGGTAGCTCGGTAGTCCGTGGAAGAGACCACCAGTGTAGGTCCGGCGAGATGGTGTGGCAGTCCGGTGAGGTGAGGAGGTGGTGGTGTGGCGACTAGAGGTAGAATCTATGGAGGACAGAGAGACGGTGATGGAAGGTTGCGGGATGCAAAGGTAGCGGAGTCGGGGATGAAGAGACAGTGTGGCGTGGGGCTGTGGGACATGATAGAGCTAGCCACGGGATGTGGCGGGGAGGCGCAGAACATGGCGGGGGACCACGGAACATGGAAACGATCGCAGCCACGTTGGATGCAGTCGGTAACCGCATTGATCAAGCTAGACCCAGAAGAATGGGTCACGCCCAGCTGGTAGGTTGATACTAGAAAATCAGTTTATATCGAGTAGCCTGGGTCGGGTCAGACTTGGGGCAGCCAGACCGGGACACAGTAGATCCATCTATTGTGCAGTTGTGGCAGCTGGGGGCACAGTTGACCGCCATCATCAGTCAGTGACCTAGTGACCCCCCCCCCCTTTATTTGGAAACTTCAAACCCCCATAACTTTCAAATGATGCATCCATTTGATAATCTATATGTGACATTAGGTACCTGCCGATGAGACGGTCCTTTTGAAATATTGTGGTGATTTTTTAGTTTGGACCAATATAGGGAGAGAGAATTACCTTGGTCTTTTCCTCAAGGGTTCAGTACGGCATTACATCCACATTACTGTATTTTAGTCCCCTCTAGAGTTTGAGTTCTAGATAGAGTTATGGTATTCCTTCTTGGGACTGGAGCAGATCATATATCACACCTAGTTGAGTTTTTGTAGAATTTATGTAACCTCTGAGAGTAGGGTTTTAGTCCTCCACCTAGTGGGATGTGTCAGTAGGGTTAGTGGTATTATCTAAGAAGTATCCCCTATATTACGAGCTGCATCAGTAGGGTTAATAGTATTCTCTAGGAAGGATCCCCTACGTTGAAGATTGATCCAGATTGTGTTAGTGTTATTATCTGGGTAGGATCCCCTCTCTATGTGTCATATTCTACTGTGACCAATGTGTTCTCTATGGTTAGGGCCCAAATGAGATTAACCTCTTCGTGAGTGTCTCCAATGATATCATAAGTTGAGGAGTGAGTTTTCCTAGAATTAGAGTGCTTCGAGCAGAATCCTATGGAAGGCAATTGGTTAAGACCTCCCGATGGTGTGGTGTATATCAAGATTATATCTAGATATTCTTTTTATATGTGACATTTACATATACCCATGTGGAGCTAACTATTATTTCCTTTTTTGGTATTTTCTTTGTGGTTTTGAGGTGTCCTATTGTGTATTATTTACTCACCCCTGAATGGGATTTTATCATATGTGTTGTGTCTTGTGAAGACAATCGACCCTTTGATGGATTCCTAGGTGGAAAAAGACTAGGTCATGCTTAGATAGGCCAAAAAGATGAGGTGTGCTCCTATGGATTCAGACAGAAGTACCAGTACCATTTCCCTCAGGTTAGACCAGGTAGGGTTTTTTATGGATGAGTTTCAAGAACTTGTGCATTCACCTTCCTAGATTGGTATAACATGGGAAACACATCGCCATGTTTTGTTGGTCTTGTTTACAAACTCTTTTTGGTGGTCTTGTATTCTGGCCCCGTTTACTTTCTAGTACCTTAACTATTGTACTCTGGTTGTGGTATATAGTAATTTTCATGAATTTTTAAGTTAGTGTTTTTACATTTCATAATTTGTGGCTTGGAAATGTGTGTGTGTGTACATGTACTTTAGGCTAATACCTCCCATTTGTAAGATATGACTACTCAGTGCTAGTCATCAGCCCCTAGCCTATTTGAGGCAGTCTTGGGGTAGTTACAGCACGAGCCCCTATAAGACGGGTCGTGACAGAGGCCTACTGACCCAACCTGATGGAACCTGGTGATCATCATTCACTTTTTAACAAGTGAGGCATTATGAGATGAACTCTACAACTCCCTTCTTCATCCTTGTCCACCAAAACTAATTTCGAAGGTCCTGATACATCTTCACCACATCTAGATGTACCATCAAAGGGGATGTATGGAACTCCCTCAAAACCTCCTCCCGCAATGCCACTAGTACAAATATGCACTCTTTGAAAAATAATGACATGCTCCCTACCTTTTGAATATCCATCAGAAGCATGTCCTATGGACATATGAGCATGTAAGGTCTCGCAATTGGTGTCCCCGAGCTTTGCCTCCCTAACTCGTTATAAGAGTGGAGGAGTGACAACCATATACTGGAGGTATGCTGCTCCATCACCATCCACAAAGGATATCTACAATGAGGCCAACTGTTCTGACACCTCATTCAAAAAATTCAAGCTAGATCTCTTACTGAGAGCATATACCACTATGTTCCCCTTCTCAGGAGTATAGACAATTTCAAATTCATAGTCCTAGAGGAACTCTATCCATCGCCTCTATCTCAAGTTCAGATCCTTCTGAGAGAAGATATACTTGAAACTCTTATGATCAGAGTAGATGATAAACTGCTCACCCACCTGGTAGTGTCATCACATCTTCAATGTGAAGACTACCACTACTAGCTCAAGATCAAGGGTTACATAGTTTTTCTCACATGGTCTTAATTAGTGTGAACCATAGGCAATAATTGATTTCCCGTGATTTAGGGAACAACCAAGCCTCATCCCTGTTGTATCACAGGATACTATGTACTCGACACCCTCCTCCAGTAACTTCAGGATCAGAGCACTCGTCAACCTCTACCTCAGCTCCTAAAAGCACTACTGGCACTTCTTTTTCCACATGAAAGGCTACCCCTTTCATGTTAAAGTTTTCAATGGTGCTGCTACTCTAGAGAAATTAGGAACAAACCTCTGGTTCAGCCACCCCAACACCAACCAGGGACTGACCCTACTCGGCCCGCAGGATCCGACCCGGCTTGCTGGGCCCAACCGACTCACTCAGACCAGCCCATTCTGTTGGTATCGGCCTGGTCACGTGGTCATAGGCCATATCCCATCCGGTATTCACCACCACTGGGTTCCGCGGCCCCTCGCTGTGTCCCGAGACCCCGTGTCGTGCCGCCTCTATGTCCCCAACTCTATTGTTTCACTATCTCATATCCTTTCATCGCCACCTCTCCATACTCCATAGTCGCTGCCTCTGATTGTCGCACCATCACCACCTTGCCTCACTGGACTGTCACACCATCTCGCCAGACCGTCGTGCTGAACCCATGCTAATGGTCCCTTCCACAGACCACCGAGTTGCATCTGATGCTTGGAATTTAAAATAGTCGTAGATCTAGGCTACTTGGGTTCTGATCTACACAAATCTAGCCTCTCTTGTCAGTTTACCTCTAATCCAGGGGTCCGATCACATTCATAGCCACCCGGAAAGTCGAACCATGGACACAAAGGTCAAATGGAAAAGAACGTGAAGAATGAGGGAGATAAAAGCACAAGAACACCCTGAGGAATGAACCTTGGTCTTTTTCGTGTTGGCCTCAATTCATTCTTTTTTTTAGAAGAAAGAAGGATAATATTAATGATGAAGATCAGCAGCCGTACATAAGCAGATCCATGAAGGGAAATTGTCCAGACATAACTGGTTGACATCAAAGGGGCCTGAGGCCGCCAGCTGATGGGCCGCATTGTTTCCTTCCCTTTTGGTAAAAGAGAAGGTGCAACAAGAGAAGCCTTGGCGCAGCGAGCGAATTCTCCTGATGATGAAGCCAAAGAGCTGGAGCCCGACATCATTATGGTCAATGGAATTGATAACAGAGAGGCAGTCAGACTCAATGATGATATCTAACCATCCACGTTCCGCAGTGAGCATCATGCCTGCAAGGATGGCAGAGGCCTCAATTCATTCTTATTAGATGATGAATGAAGAATAAAGAACCAAATAAGAAAACTCCCTGAAATAATACCCCGTAATTATAAACATCATGCAATGATCAAACCATGGATCAATATGTTTGTGGATTGACCCACTTTCATCGTGAAAATAAATAACGGGGAAAGATCACAAAGAAATAACCACCCTACTTGGGAATTGGATCATTCGTTGTTGAAGACCGATTGTCGATGGTGAAATCCGTCAAGAACGATCCTTGATCCAAGTCTTCATCGTCGTCGTCGATAGAAATTTATAAGGTTTCTATCTAGATACACCAATGAATTTTATGGGTAATTATATTAACCCCTGATTCTATCCTAAAGGCTTATCTAAAAATAAAAAAAATTCTATGTCAAATAAAATAATTTTTCAATAAATTATTTTATCCCTGATGCGTCCCGTGATAAATTTTTCACAGCTAACCTGTGCCGACTAATGTTAAGTTGTGCATAGGGTAAATCCACCATTATGATCCCCACAGTGCCCTATAATTCCCAATCTAGGAAACTATTTAAGAGTTATTCCATTTTTTTAGGAAAACCATTCGCGTGTGCTATTAAAAGTTTCAAATTTTCAAACAATTTTTACAGGTACACCCGATCTCGGAATCACGCGATGTCTTAGCGCCTAGTCTCGAAATAAATCCATATAATATCTAAAAATAATACATGTAAAATTAGATACATTAAATATAATGAGATTAAACATTACGTAATGCATTGGAGCACTATATAATTTTGGTAGCACCTGTCACTTTCATTTCATTCTCATGCTTAAGTGTGCCACATAGATCATACAACATAGATTCATTCATCATCATATTTTATTCCATGATCAAGGAGTTTGGAATAAATACATGTAAGTACCATGTAAAATAATTATAAGTGTATAAAGGTGAACAATCTTGATAATAAATGGGTATGGTATTCATTACACAATTGTTTTGGAATGGAAACTCACGGTGAAATTTCGGCAGCATAACAACCTCACATAAAATCTCGTAAAAGGGATTGATGAGAGATAAAGGGATCTATAATCATTTTTAAATTAAATGGTAAGTGATATAAACATTTAAATTCATATCCCAACATTAGGAATTGTAAATATAATGTATAATATAATAAAGAAACTTCAATAAATAAGATAAGGTGAGGATCTGTTACTTGAGTGTGTGTCACCAAATGCTTGGGAGTATATTCTTGAGAGCTTGAGTCACCTTGGGAGGACTCTAGAGAGGGTAGGGAAGAGTAAGGATGTTCTCAAAGGAGATTTAGTGAATATAAATGGGTTCTTGGGTGGTTTTATAAATGGAAAGAGTGGATAATTCTTTATTATTTCTCAAACCTCGGTTTTGGACTCTATAATAAAATAACCAAAACCACAAACCTTCCCATGGTTTTTACCCATGTTTTCTATCAAATGGGATATTTTTTAATTATTTTATAACTCCAATGTCATAAATTAATAAAATAATACCATTTATTATGTTTAGGTGATTCATACTCTTAAGGAAACGATTTTAAAACTTTAAAATATATTAATTGTTTTTTAGGATTCATAATGGATTTATAAAATTAATAAAATAAACATAAAATATAATTATTTTAAAAATAAAACATCTATTTGTTTTTAGATGCATTTTATTGTATTTATTAAATTACTTTTGGGTCATTATGATGTCATAATACACAAAGTATATTTATACAGTATTTAACTTTTTACTTGAAAATTTGACTATCTCAGAAAATTATGAAAAATTCACCATTGAATAATTTCAAAATTTTGATTCCAAAAATAATATTCATTTTATCTAAATAATTTTCTAAATATGTGAATTTTTACTTTTAATATAAAATGGACATTTATTAAGAAATGTTGGGTTTTTTGACAATAACAGTTTTCAAACACTTATAAAAATTATATTTGACTTCATAAAAATTATATGATCATTTATATTGAATAAAAATTATTTAATAATAATATTTTATTAAAATAATATTTATTTAAAAAATACATTAATTAATCCAAAGGAATAAATATAATCATTATTTAAAATAAAAGTAAATATAAATTTTCATACCATTTTTGTAACTTTGTTGCTAGTATTTGTTAAATTATTTTTACCCTTAATTAACATATTTTCCTTTTAACATAGTAATAAATATTTACTACAGTTACTATTCATATTGTTCAAAAATTGAGTTGACCTTATTACCAACTATTAAATATGATGATTAAAAATATGAAATAAATTTTATAAAAATCAATTCATAGATTTGGAAGAATTTAATTTAATATAAAACCCACCAGGATGATGGAAAGCGGTGTTCTAAAAAATACATTTTTTGTGGAAAAGATGATTTCACTTTAACTCTATAACTAGTATTCATAATTATATGAATTTCAATTCATTAATATATATATCTATATAATCTAATAATTACATTTAAATTATTTATCTTTAGCGGTTATTTTAATGGAGAATCATTATTCATTTTAAAACAGTTTTTAGAAAAAATACATTTTTAATCACAAAAATAAACTTATACTAAAATCAGTTATAAATATGATTAATGTAATGCCCGGAACCCGCTCTTCTAGATTCAATACTAAAATATTCTCTGTATTTTTTTTATAAAGGATAAAAAAACACAGTACATTGTTCATTTGAGGACCATTTCTGGTCTAGGTTCTGGAGGATTAGACAAACCATACATTAAATCAAAGTTTACAAAAATTATTACAAAATAAATAATTGGATTAATCTACACTAACACCTTAACCATCCTTTGAAATTCTAAGGAATCCTATGAAAAACATTTTAAAAACTTGAAATGAGAACAAAAAACTCAGTAAGGTAATAAGAACAATAACAAATCTTTAGCACATGGGTTAGAAAGCATGACATAATGATATAAAAAATGCATGGAACATATGGAATCATAGAATATAAACATCGGATCATATAAACATGGATTAATAATAATTTGGAATAAACATTAAACATATATTTAGCATGATTCAAGGACTATTTCACATAGAGGATCACAATTCGAGGTTAACCACCAAGATTGTTGCACATGGTAGCATGAGTCAAGGCTAACTGCCAAGACCGTTGCACATGGTAGTACGATTCAAAGATAACCACAAAGACCATTGCACATAACATCTCATGAGACTCAACTTTGCCCAATGCATTAGAGAACTATCTAGGATCACCCATATTAACATGTTCATGAATATGATTTCCACATAATTAATCTTACATAATCAATCATATATAAACAAAAGGGTACCCATAGAAAGAAATGGGTATAGTAATCATGTTATAAAGCATAATAGATGGGTGTATCATATAAGTGTCCATGAAAGAAAGAAATTAAAACATAAATGTAAATTAATAATGGAAAATATGAATATATCATGGTAATTTATGTCAAACATAAGTGATAACATGTAAGATGAGTATTTAAGAAATTTTAGCATTAAAACATTTTAGTGTCATTTTAAGGAAAATACAGAGCCTTTAAAATAAAAAAGGAAATAATATTTTATATAAAACCAAAATTTGACCAATAATTTTTTCAAAATAAAAATTAGGATTTTATAAAAACAATGGTGTCTTAAAATAAATGATATAGTTCACTTGAAATTGGATAACAATTCTCTCTTAAATGGGTTTGGTTATCGGGAAGTATTGTGGAGGAAATAATTTTAAAACATGTATATCCACAAAATATAATAATGAATGGATCTTGATACATGAGTTTGTATAATGTACATAGAATTTATAATATATAAATAAAACAACAGATAACTTCATTTGGGTAAAAATAAAGGTAGAGCAACCTGAAGGAATAATGGAGGATTGGGTAGAATACCTTACCTTAAGTCCGATGGTGTTATCCACTTTTTATTAATGACCTGAATAATAAAATTAGGTTCATTAATTAATAATTCCAGAACCTGTTTTACATTTAATTGATTTATTATAACCTTTTGAGTTCATTCATAACCTTCTTAATTGGTTTTGAGGTTCAATTTCATTATTCAGGTCTCTTTGTTTCATGATCGGTTTAATTATATACATGAATGGATAGTCATATAAAATGAGGATGGTTGTCTATAATTGGAGTTATATTTTATTATTTAAAATCCATATGGTTACATTGTTGTAAATTTCATTTGGTTACTTGGAGTGAAAATGAATCATTATATAAGACTTTAGTGATAAACTTTTGGGTTAATTGGCGGTTTTTGATCACAACGAACACATTTTGTTTTATAAATCAAAAACATGTGTAAAAAAATATTATAGAACCATAGATGATAAATAATACATATATTATATTCTGGTTCAACCATAATAATGGTTTCATGACCATAATTGAAGATGATAATGGAAATTGAAAACCCATTATCCTTGAATGTGGTAAATTAACACATCTTGGATGGTGTTTTTACTACAAGTATAAAAGAAGGGTAAAGGAGAGATAATAATAAGTTGTTCCATTATCATAACAACATTCTAGTAAATATAAGGTATTGAATTCTTCATGACATTTGGATGTGGATATGTAAGGATAGAAAATAAAACAAAGGAACTTGAAAGGAAAGTAAAAGAATTGAAAAGAGGAATTTACCTCTTAAATTAATCTTCCTTAAGAGCCTCTTAAGAGGAAAGAATTTGGTCTTTTGAATAAAAAAAGGGATGATGGATGTAGGGGAGGAGTTTGGGAGAGATATTTTATGAGAATTTAAGCATGGTACAAGGCTTCAGAGGAGTGGAGAGAAGAGGGGAGTGTGGGTGGCTTTTATAGTGGAGGGGAGGAGGGTTTTCTTAATATTTTAATCATTAGTTTATTATTTCTCCATAAGACAAGAAATAGTGATAATTACATGACCAAAAAAAGTAATAATTACATGTGAGTTCAAACCAATGGCCATTTACATCATCCATTACTCAATCATGATGCATAAATTCATTTATTTAGCATTTATCGTAAATTATCTTATTTTACTATTCATCAAAAATTCAAGTATTCTAGAAAAATCCCAAAAATTCACCCTAAATATTTTTCAAAAAGTAGAATAAAAAAATTAAATAAATTTTTGAAAAATAATTTTCAAAATATGATTAATTTAATTTTTAATTAAAATTATAATTTACCTAAAAAATACGGATTTTAAAACTATAACTGATTTTAAAATGCTTTCAAAAATTACATAAGGTCTTATAAAATTATCTTAAAACTTGAAGACATAAAATTGTTAATTTATGAACACAATTTAGGAAAATATATTTTCTTTTAAATTAATTAATTATTCATGACTTACAAAAATACCAATACTTTTACTATTATCACTTATAAGATGCCTAAATTTTATTTATACTCATGGGTGATGTTACTATTATTTTGGATGATTTACTATTCATAAGGGTCATATTACTATTCATAAGGGTGGGTTATGATTCATAAGGGTAGGTTACTATTCACCAAAAAAATAATTTTGTTCCATCAGACTCCAAATAACTTACTAATTACAACCATGTGTGTCAGTTTTTCAAAATTCAAAACACAGAAGTAGCAAAATTATGTTTAATGGTTAGTTTACAAAGTTCACAAAGTATTTAGTAGTTCATTTAAGAACATAGTGTTTTTTTTAAATCTTTGTATGTTTCAATTAAAATGTACTTAATTGAATTAAATTTTACTAAATAATACTTATGTTACCTTGAAATCAATTTAAAAGAATAATTGTACTTTTAAATTAATTAATTAATCAAAAGAATTGAGAATTTTATATAAAAACGGTATTATTCACTATTCACTAAATATATATATTTTATGAAAAATAATAAACTTTCACCCTAAGTTAATTTTGATGTGATGATATCAAAAATGGATTTATTTTATCAAATTAATTTTCTGAATTTTCGTGAAAATCGTTATAATATTTTATATAAAAAAATAAAAAACATTTTTTGATAAAAACATATCTGAAGAATAGAGAGGAATTTAAAAAAATTGGTTGATTATTTACTAAGAATTTACCAATATATTTAATACAAATATATATTTCATAATGTTGTTAATCCTACTAGTATCTACAAATTTAATGAAAAAGGTTAAAACTGCCATATTTAAATAATCATTGTTTTTTGGGTTCAGTGAAGCGTATCACATATGATATCAAACATAGTATTCTCTTTTAAAAACTTGGGGAGTTGCAAATAATGAAATAAACTTCAAAGAATTTTGAGGTTTTTTAAATTCCATTAGACATAGGTATTTATAAGACTTTTATTTGTAAACATTCTAAAAATACAATCATTGGGGTTTTAGTATTCGTTGGGTGGCTGAAAAAGAAAATTTAAAATGGTAAAACAAAATAATAATATAATATTTAAAAAATATCACTTAATGAAAAAAATTAATAATAAGTAAAACATTTAAAATTTTGTAATATAGCTTTGAGAAAATGAAATAAATTTAAAAAAGTAGTTTTAAATAATTATTTTCAACTAATAGTCATAATAATACTAATATAATTTAACTTTTAGAATTATATAAGTAATCTAATAAAAATGATTAAAAAATAAACAATAACAAGTAAAAATAATGTTACTTTGATATTTTTTTTACTTTTCCCTCATTTATATTTTTTTTACTTGGACAAAAAAAATACTTTTGTACTCACACACAACCAAAGTCCAATCGTGCAACCACTACTTATGTGGGCACTGGTCAGGCCATCAGTGAGTGGGGGTACACATGTGCAGAGCATCGTGTAAGCCAGCAGGCTCAAGCACAGCAGCCACAAGGGTTAGGTGTGGACTCGTGTGTAGGGGTTGTTCAATGGGTGCATAGTGTAGCCCAATATCCTGTAGGAGCCCATGTGTGGGGATCTTCCATGTGTGATTATGTTTTCAAAAGGAAGCATCCACATTCTATATTATAAATAACCTCTTGAACTCTCCCTATTTTTATGTGGGGTGGGTTTTTCATCGCAGGATGCAATTTGAGTCGTCCATTCGAGATCAAGCTCATCTGAGTCGTCCACCCTTTTTCTTGATCATCTTCTTCATTGAACTTATTTCTCATGCCTATTAACCAACAACCCTCGACCCATTGTGTCATTCTTCTCCATTGTCGTGGTCTTCTTCAACCCTTGGCCCCAACTCAATTTTTATTATTCTAAAAATGACATGGATAATTTTTAAAATATGAATCAAACCCTTGAATCAAAATCGAATATCACCTTTTCCTAGGATTCCACTTCAAACTAGAAATACAATATAATATATATATATATATATATAACTTTAATATATTGATTTCTTTATTATTTACACAAATTAACACCTATTTCTTATTCAATATGTCAATATTTTGATTCCTCCTATTTTTCATGCTTACAACAACAAAGGAAAATGACAGCGATATATATATATATATATACTATTTAATATCAAATAGGATTATTCGAACCCTTGTCCGAATAAACAAAACCTTGAATACTTGTCTTCCCAAATACACAATATTCCACTACATTTTCTATCTATGAATGATTAATTTAATTAAAATATATAATTTTTTTTATATAACCCTCATTTTGCACACCCATAAGACCCAATCTTGTCCCCAAGAAAATTATTCTCTCATTATTTTTCAGTGTGTCCAAGAGCCAACAGCCTTGAGTTCATCCTAATTTAAGGTAAGGGATATTTTTTATTCACAAATTTAAATGTTTTTAAATAAATATATATATATACACACTTTCAAAT
Source organism: Viscum album (assembly GCA_963277665.1). Lineage (NCBI taxonomy): Eukaryota > Viridiplantae > Streptophyta > Magnoliopsida > Santalales > Viscaceae > Viscum > Viscum album. The sequence continues at coordinate 1,356,478,211 of OY728162.1, read as the reverse complement.
TCTATAATATAATTATTTTAATACTTCAAAATTTTCATCATGTCTATGTTTTAGAAAACAAAGTTTCTAATTTATTTTCAAACTTTGTTTTAAATCATAATCCTTCCCATGGAAGTATTTGAAATCCAATCATCAATTTATTTTTTTCAAATAAATCTATAAATATATATATTATTTAGGGAATCAATTTTAAAAATAATTATTTCATGGTCTTAAATAAGTTATTTTAAAACAATAAAAAAATTTGTTATTGTAAACTTTAAATTGTTTCTTTTATAAATAATTTCTATGAGAGAAGTTATCATTTTATGAATTCTATATGGGTTATCATTTTATGTGTTCCATCCATTTACAAAAAGTTGTAAATGATAAAAAACTATCATTTTATGTGTGATTTTTTTTACATATCCATGAATGTAATTCGTAACATTAGATATGGCCATCATCTAAGATATTGTTAACATTCCAAGATATTTAGTTAAAGTATTTGTTTACTTTATTTAAAATTTATATTTATGTACTATAAAAAAGGGAAATTATTTATGAATATGGATTTATCCTAGTTATTCTTATAAATTATTAAAAATAATATTATTCCATGTAAAAAAATTGTATGATTATTGTCTTTTATGAAAATAATTTAAGTATGGTTTTGAAATGTTTTGTGTTAAGAGTGAGAAAGATAGGACCATTAAAAATGTTTTCTAAAATTATGGAACTAGAGTATCAAATTAAATGATATTGAATGGGGAGGGAACCCATGAGATACAGCTAAGTGTCCTTATGGTTTTCTTATGGCATGATCAGTATCATAAATAACCCATAAAAGTTATGATTTTCAAAATGGAGAAATCTAAAGAAGAATTTCAAAATAATTATTATTTTGAAATTATATGATTTTCAAAGTAATATATATATATATACTATTTTGAAATATTTAGAAAATGTTTCATAGTTTGATAACCCATTTCTTTGTATTGATTTTATCAAATTATTTATTTGATAAATGTTTTCAAAGAAAAGTATTTCCAAATTATTTTAAAACCATTTACTGGGAAAATTAATGCTCACCCTATGTTTTAAATTATTTTTCATAGGTTTAGTAAAATATATTTTGTTGTTTGTTTCACATAATGAGGCAGTGTACATGAAGACATTTGTTTAAATTTTTTTACAACATTGTTAATGTGTAATGTACATGTCTAATTTTCCAAAAACTAGACTAGAAAAGGTCTTAGTATGTAAAATGCACTGTTTATTTTTCATTTTTCTTTTATAAAAAAATACCCATAATTTTTTAGTACTAAATACATAAGTGTGGGATTGGAGCTTAATAGTTGGTATCAGGGTGAAGGTATAGATAACTTTGGAAACTTTGAACAAATTAATAATTTAATTATGCCTACTATGTAAAATTATTTTTCCTTAATATTTTCATATGGAAGGAAGAAGAATACAAACAACTCTTTAGTCCCTTCTGGAAGAATTTCTCGAAAAGATAATTCTAAAATCAGGCTCAAATGATTTTGAACCCTTTTCAATCCTTTGACTCTCTTGTAAACAACTTTACAAGATATCCAACACACCGGATATACTCCAATTATTTTGAGGATCAGGTTTTGTATATTATGTCATTGTGCATACACAACTTCCATATTATCCATGACAAGGAAGAAACTGTGAGGGTATTTTAAAATGTTTTACCCTATCTGATCAGTTTGAGTCTTTAGTGGACTTTTTAAAATCTGTAGAAGAGGGTGACCTTCTCACATCCTATATGTTTCAAGCTTTGTGTTTTAGTTTTTATGGATGACTTAAATACTTTGAAATGTTATTAGATGAGTCAGTTTTTTTATATTATAGTAATCTAGTTCACTTAGATACCTCTAAAATTTATACCCCTCATACCTCTATCTCAATTTTTTATCGATGTTTATAGGATTTGTACTCAATTTTCTGAATTTGCGTATGGGAAAAAAATTCAAAGAACTTGAAACTACTCTAAGAATCAATTTGATTGGAAGAAACATGTCTTTTCATGAGAATCACCAACATTGGAGATTATGGTGAAGGTATGAATTCACTGTTATAATGAAATTTTATTAATTAATAATAATAATAAAGTTTCTTGTGTAGTAACACTAAGGTTGAAAGAAGAAGAAATGGGATGTGTGTATGAATGAATTGTGAGGGTGCAATTAAATTAAGGGGGAAGAATTTAACATCTTGAATCTATGATGTATTTTTATTTTTTAATAAATTCTATCAATACAGAAATTAAGAACAAAATAAGTAATATTTTTATTATTAAACCACTAGATTCATTACATTATGAAAAACTATAAAACCATATCTAATTCAGAAAGATCGCAATAAGTGCTAGCAATACAACTAGAATACCTCTTATTAACACAATAAGGCCGAATCTTATCCCACTTCCTTTGAAAATATCATAATTAGAAAATTTATATAAAAAATAATATCAAAAATACAAAAAACAAGAGGAAATTATAGCACCATTATGGAATTAAGAAATGAACTTCTAGGAATTTCAATGTTTTTTGAATACCATTATAGATGGGTATATATAAGAATTTTATTTGTGATCATTGGAAAAATAAAACCTTTGGGGTTTTAGTAGCCGTTGGGTGGGTTAAAAATAAAATTTAAAATGAATTTAAAATGTTAAAACAAAATAATAATATAATATTAAAAATAATATCACTTAATGAAAATGTTTCAATACTAAATAAATCTTTTAAAAAATTTGAAATATAGGTTTAAGAAAATGTAATAAATTTTAAAAAATAGTTTCAAATAATTAGTTTCAACTAATAATTATAATAATTGTAATATATATTAACTTTTATAATGGTATCAGTAATCTAATGAAAAATATTAAAAAATAAACAATAATAAGTAAAAACAACGTTACTTTGATAATTTTTAACTTTTCCCTCTTTTAGAAAATTTTTACTTTGACAAAAAAATACTTTTTTACTCACCCACAACCAAAAGCCAGTCATGCAACCACTACTTAGGTGGGCACTGTTCTGGCCTTTAATGAGTGGGGTGCATGGATGTAGAGAACCATGTAATCCAGTAGGCTCGACCATATCACCCGCAAGGTTTAGGTACAGAACTATGTCTAGGGCCCGCTCAATAGCTGCATAGTGTGGGACAATAGCCCGCAAGAGGCAATATGTAAGGCTCCTTCTCTGTGAACCTATGTTTTCAGAAGGAAGCAGCCACATTCTGTATTATAAATATCCCCACAAACTCTTCTCATTTCGATATGGGATTGGTTTTTCACTGTGGGGTGTGATCTGAGCCATCCATCCGAGATCAGACTCATCTAAGTTGTCCAACCTTTTTCTCAATCGTCATCTCCGTTCAACGTTTTTCCCACTTCAATGAACCAGCAACCCTCGACCCACTGTATCCTTCTTCTCCACTACCACAGTCTCTCATAACCCTTGTCCCAATCTCAATTTCAATTCTTCTAAAATCAATATGGATAATTTATAAAATATGAATCAAACCATTGACTCAAAATCAAATATCACCTTTTCCCCGACTTCCATTGAGAGCTATGAATATAATATATATAACTTTAATATGTCGATTTTTTATGATTTACAAAAATTAACACCATTTTCTTAATCCAAATGTCAAGATTTTGAATCCTCCTATTTTTCAGGCTTACATCAATGAAGGAAAATGATAATGATATATATATATATATATATATTAATATAAAATACGATAATATAAACCCTTGGATGAATAAAAAACCCTCGAATGTTGTTTTTTTGAAATATATAGTATTATACTGCATTTTCTATCTATGAATCACTAATTTAATTAAAATATATAATATTGTTTTATAAAAGCCTCATTTTTTACACTCAGAAGACCCATTTATTTCCCCAAAAATATTATTCTCTCATTATTCTCCATTGTGTCCAAGAGCCAACAGTCTTAAGTTCATCCTCATTTAAGGTAAGGGATTTTTTTGATTCAAAAATTTATATATTTGTATATATATATATATACTAACAAGTTCTATAATATAAGGATGTTAATACTTCAAAATTTCTATCAATTCTATGTTTTATAAAACCAATTTTCTAATTTTTTTTCAAAATTTTTTTTAAATCATAATCTGTCTAAGGGAAGTATTTTAAATCAAATCATATATTTATTTATTTTAAAAGAACTCTCTCTATATATATTTATATATATATATATATATATTATGTAGAGAATCAATGTTAAAAATAATTATTTTTTGATCTTAAATAATCTATTTTAAAACAATAACAAAACTTTGTTTTTTTATTGTTAACTTTAGATAATTTGTTTTGTAAATAATTTCTATGATAGAAGTATCATTTTATTTATTCTATATAAGTTATCATTTTAGGTGTACTATTCATTTACAAAAATTTGTAAATGATAGAAATTTATCATTTTATGTGTTAATTTTTTTTACATATCCATGAACGTCATTCATGACATTAGATATGGTCATCATCTGATATATTTTTGAGATTCCATGCTCTTTAATTAAAGAATTTGTTTAATTTATTAAACAGCTATATTTATGTCCAATAAATAAGATCAATTCTTTATGAATATGGATTTCCCCTAGTAATTTTTTGAAATTCTTAAAAATAAGATTATTCCATGTAAAGGAATTTATAATATTATTTTATTCTATGAATATAATTTAAGTATGGTTTTGAAATATTTTGGGTTAAGAGTGAGAAAGGAGGGACCATTAAAAAAAGTCTTAAATTATGGCACTATAGTATTGAATGAAATGATATGGAAAGGGGAGTAAACCCATGAGTTACATATAAGTGGCCTTATGGTTTTCTTATGTAATGTTAAGTACCATAAATAATCCACAAAAGTTATTATTTTCACAATGGAGAAATCCAAAGAAGCATTTTAAAAGAATTATTATTTTGAAATTATATGATTTTCAAAGTAATATATATATATATATACTATTTAGGTATATTTAGAAAATGTTTCAAATTTTGATAGCCCATTTCTAAGTATTGATTTTATCAAATGATTCATTTGATCTTTTTTTTCAAGAAAAGTATTTTCAAATGATTTTAAAACCCCTTACTTGGAAAATTAATATCCACCCTATGTTTTAAATTATTTTTCATAGGTTTGGTAGAATATATTTTGGTGTTTGTTTCACATAAGGAGGCATCGCACATGAAGACATTTGTTTAAATTTTTGTACATCATTGTTAATTTTTAATGTATATATCTAATTATCCAAAACCAAGATCATAAAAGGTCTTCATACATAAAATGATCTATGTATTTTTTATTTATCTTTTATTAAAAAATACGCAATAATTTTTTTTACTGAATCAGGAAGCGTGGGTTTGGGGATTCACACACACTAAGTGTATCTAGAATCTTAGTTAAATTGTATTTTTAATTTGAAAAGTTAGAATAAATATTATTCCAACACTGTTGCTTAATAATTATTTAGGTTTGGTTGATCAACAAGATTCATTCATGTGTTATTTGGAAGAATAAATATGTGAGTTAAATAGTAATAAATATTTATTCACAAGATTTATTGGATATAATATTTATTATATTTATCGATAATTAATATAAAAAATATTTATTTATTAAATAAATAGTTATTATTCAATGCTTGATAAATACCAAGGAGGATAAACAGACTGGGTTTAATGGTCTGTCTAGAAATCATATATTAATATCATTTAAATAAATATTAATTTATTTATTTTACAAATGATATTTATTTATCTTCAAGTATTACACATTTCAAGCGAATAATAATAGTATTTATATTATTATTAGACATGGGGTTGTATAAGGAATATGGAATCATATAAGGGATTATGTGCAATTACCAACCATAACCTAGCTTTATAAATACAAGATTATATCTCTTTTAGGGTTATCAACTTGTTGTGAACAAAAAACCTATAGTGAACTCTCTCAATACCTAAGAGATAATCTCTGAGGAATATTCTCAAGAACTAGAGTTACAACTGTCATCCACCCTATCAAGCCTTCAAGGGATCATAAATAATCCTTCATCCATGAATAGAGTCTTACTACAATCAACTAGGGATGATTAAAATGATCAAGATCAACTATTCCATAACCCAGTGATTCTACAGTGATGTTTTGAGATTTTATAACACATGTGGATGGCCTCTAGAGGGATTCTATCATTGGATCCTATGCTGCAACAATGGTACAATGAATGTATTTAATCAAAACATTAACAAAGAAAGAATTAAAAGATAAGGTAATTCTAAATTGAATTATAAATTAATTATAAGATAATTCAATTAATCTTTGATTTAATTTCATTACTCGTGATGTTCTTCATTGTGAACATCTTGTATTATTCATCGATTGTAACAAAATTACAAGTTTTATATGCCCAATAGGTGACTTCACTACACCTAAACCCTAAAAGTGGTGTCATTGTGGTCAAATAATTAATTTATAATTTTTTATTAATTTTTTATTAATTATATGAATTAATTGTTAGTTTTCATTTATGGGTTATTAGTTCTTTAAATAAAAATGTCAAATTATTCTTTTCCCTGCATAATTCTTGTTCATATAACCAATAAAAGGTTAAATCAACATGGAGAAGATTTGATGGATCTATTTGGAGGTGTCAAGGGTTCTGGTCGGACAACACAAGAGTACACAGTGTGTAACCCAAAGGTGCACACCCTTTACTCATGTTCAACAAACCATGACAAATCTCAAATTAATTAAGAGCATCATGCATTAAATACACATGGAATAAATTAAATTCACACCGTATGTTGACCGGGCTAGGCTAGAACAAGGTTGGTAAGATTATATATCTTTTAAATTTCTTACATGTCATGTAGTCTATGTGTTTTAATGGAAAAAATCATGGGGTTTAAGTCTTTTCATGCATGACATAGGGACTGAAAAACCATGCAACATGGAGGACACACGGCATGTAGTTGGCATACACGCAATGTACCTCATGCACGTCTTTGACTAAAAAAAACATGCCCAGTCCCTATATATGTATCATGGATGTGGGTAGAATACATTACATGGTGTGTATCCCAAGTACACCTCATGTAACCCATTGTACCTTGTGTAATTAATTTAACACAGATAGAAAAAATAATTATATAATTAAACCTATTTACATGCATTTCAAGTGTAATTTATTTATAGTACACACCATGTGGTTTGATTATGATTATATATTAAATTAATTTTCATTTTAAATTTTGAACTACAAGTTATGTATAGTATTTTTGTGTAGTGTACTCCGTATGCATTAATAGCATCACATGTCACATAATTTACATATGATCATGAAATATTGATTGATAAATTCATGCCTTATAATTACATGACATGAAACGAATATTGTATGTCATGTGAATACATAGTACAAGGACTGTTATAAGTAGTTTGGATGGGTTCATATCATTGCCTCCAAGTAAACATGTGTACTTTATCAATTTTAAATATAATTAACTTATTTAATTTTTTAAAAATTATAGATTATGGGAATTTCAAGATAGTTAATATTTAAATAATATAAATTAAATTAATTGATTAATCAAATAATTAATTGGATTAATTCAAGGTGTTTTATCTTAATTAAAAAATTAATTGAAGTGAATTCTAGCTAGATTGAAAATGTATATCCATTGCAAGTATGTAGGTGAACATGCGATTAGACCAGACCCATTAATGTGATTGGTTTCCATTTAATTTATTGTTGTTGCTATTATTATTGTTATTATTATTATTCTATTAAATGATGTCCTATGATTCATCACCTCCTCTCATTATATAAGGGTTTACAAGCATATAAACCCTTAAACCAATCCTTTGGTTCACCTCACATATGTATGAGTAAATCCTATATAATGGATAGACTTCCCATGCGAGTGGAGGTGATTAAAGTTCATATTCAAGGAAAACCCAATCTAGTAGGTACACAAGAGCATATATAGAATGATACGGTATGAACCAAGTTAGGGTTCAAGGTGATTTCCCCTATGTTCTAGGTTTAGTTTATCATATTCAAGATAAACTAACCATTTGAGAAGATCAAGTTCCTACCAATTTTATTATTTTATTTCCATTGAGTTGAATGGTTAATTTATGTAGGTATTCTCTTGCATGATCATATAAATTAATGGATTGATAATCATGTAAGATAGAATTAAAATAAATTGTATTATGCATAATTTTATTGATACATGTTTAATCACATAATTAAAATCAATATATTATTAAAAAGGATGTAATAAGCTAAAATGGTAAATTTACACATAAAGATTAAAATCCATTAAAAAATATATTAATTCAGTATATCCTTCCGCAACTTAAGTTAAAATAAAATCACAGTTCAAATTGCTTGATCGAACCAAGTCGGGGGGCTTTCAATTATCAGGGAATTTTATCTTGGGTTTAGGGTTGACTTAAAATTGGATCACATCATGGGTTAACTACCCAATTAGGACTTAGTGTAATTGAGAGGCAATAGTTAAGGAAATATTTATCTAAGTTTTTAGGATTTGGGATTCCACTCAACAGATTAAGGAGTTGTGAATTAATGCAGATGGAAATTTTTTCCTACCCAAAATCCTTTGAATAACTTGTTAGGCCCAAGTTTGTGTTACGAGAAGGGGAATATGGATCATTTCCACTCGAATACCCATGAAAAATGATATTCTAAAACCAATGTTTAGGGCTATTGGTTTTTGAAAAAAAAATTGGGAGAATAATTAATTGAATATTTATTATCTAATTTTGGAATCCAGATAATGCACTAGTCTTGTTTATTGTAAAAATGGAAATTCATATGTCTTTAACTATATCACTATGATCCATAATATAGAAGTATATCCTTATCAATGAATCAAATTTCTAGGAGTGTTATAGGTTCTTTCATGTTATAATATTCCATAAATTGAAATTACATGTGCTAGAAACCCTAGTTCCTGAGTTGCTCGCTAAAGAGTCTCATGAGTAAGAAGTATCTATCTACCTAAAACACATGGATAATAACACATATGTCTAATGTTTCATTATATAATCTATGTATAGTGATCATCTAATGAAACATGAGGATATAGATTCCTATAGAATCATGTATCACCTTTATGATCATTATCTAGAGAAGGAGAGACAAGAGAGATATGAGTTCTCCAATACGCTATTCATATGTGAGATTAGAGAGTTGATGATGGTTGGGAATCATATATTCATGATGATTGTATATATAGAATTCTTGTAAATTTTGGAATTTAAAATCCATGATAAGTTACTCATTCATCTCATTATATCCTCATCCCCTAAGAGCATCTCCAATTTCATTGCGAATTATAATATGAGAAATAGCGAGAAGATACTTTCAAAACATATTTCTTTAATTCTCCAAGTCGACAAGGACATAGGTCATAAAAAACTTATGGTATTTATGGTGAATAATACAATTAATAATAATGAAAATATCCCCAATACTCATTCCAAATATAAGGCTCCTAATAATCGTAATTATAATAAGAACAAGATCCAATGACAAGAGAAGGAAAAAATGTGATATGTTTTCCATGTGGAAAGCAAGGCCATGGGAAGAAGGACTGCACCAATTTGGTGATGCCAAGGGGAAGTTTTAGGTGTGTTCATTATAAAGTGAAATATTTCTATATCTATACATTGGGTATTAGATACATCTTGTGGTGCTTACATTTGTATCCAAATGCAGTATCCAAGTAGATTTCAAAATATTTCTAGAGAAGATGTGGATCTTTGAGATTCCAATAGAACATGAATTTCTACTTTATCTATATAAGAATATAACCTTCCATTGCACACAAGGATGATTTTTTTTAAAAGAATTTTATTATGTGTCAAATGTTACCAAGAATATAATTTTTGTTATTCTTTTTAGATACAGATGGTTTTATTTTTAATTTTCTAAATAATAGCTATTTTTTACAAAGACAATATATGTTATGGTATAGTGCCTTTAAATAATAGTGTTTAGATATTAAATTATGAGAAGCAAGTATTGATAATTGATAATGAATAGATTTTTAATAACTCATTTAACACCCAATTGTGGAATCACCATCTTGGCCATGTAAATGATAATTGTTTAACCAAGATCTATCAATATGGTTATTTATAATATTTCAATCTAAAACTACTTGAAATATATCATGATTTTTTATAAGTAAAAATGACCAAACCACCATTTTTTGGATAGGGTGAAATTTCCATAGAGCTTCTAGAATTAGTATACAATGATGTGTATGGACTTTTTCAATTTTATTCTAGAGGTGGGTATTCTTACTTCATAACTTTTACTAATGACTTGAGTATATATTATTATATTTACTTTATTAGGTATAAGTCTAAGTCCTTTAAGAAATTAAAATAATTCCTGAATTAATTATAGAATCAACTTTGTAATAAGATAAAGAATATTATATCTTATTGATGTGGTGAATATCTTAACCAAGAGTTTATCAACTTTTATAGGAGTTTAGGATACTATCTCAACTCATTTCACCTTATACACCAAAGTGGAATGGTGTTAGTGATAGGAGGAACCACACATTTCTTAACATTGTGAGTTCAATAATGAGTCATTAATACTTTCCATTTCCCTTTTGAGGATATGAATTACAAACTATTTCATACACACTAAATTGTGTACCAACTAAAGAAACCAATGGTATTCCCTTTGATTTATGTAGTGGAAAGAAAAAAAAAATCACATGCTCATGTATAGGGATGTGAGGAATTTTTTAAGGACAACTCTGGAAAAATAAAACACCCCAAGGAAGGAAGTGTATTTTTATAGGTTATCCCAATGAAATAATAAGGATATTATTTATACACACCCTCATACAAAAAGGTGGTTGTCACCAGACGAGCACTTTTTCTTAAAAGGGGGCATTGCCTCAAGATGGATAGTGGGAGAAATATCAACTTATATGAATTTGATTCTCAAGATACACAAGAGTTAGTATAGGAACAGATTTTGCAGGTCCCCATGAAAGATATTTTTCTTAAAACACATGTACTAAATAGAATCACTAGAGAGGTCAAATAACTAGAAAGGTATGGTTTTCTAGTCACTAAGGATGGTGACTCATTATTGGTGACAATAATGATAATATTTTCTAAAAGGATGAAGTATATGTTTTATAAGTTATAAGATGGTATGAATACATGAATTCTGAGATGGATTCAATGTATGGGAACTATGTTTTGGTTATGGTAAATCTTCTAGCTAATGTAAAGCCCATTGGTTGTAATTGGATATTCAAGAGAAAACTGTACATGTAAGGTAAAGTGATTAGTTATAAATCATGGCTAGTGGATAAAGGGTTTTAAAAAAATCAAGTCATAAACTATGATGAAACCTATTCTCTAGTATCTATGTTTAAATCCATAAAAAATATACTTAATATATCATATTTCCATGAATATGATATTTGGAGGGTGGATGTTAAAAATAGATTTCCATAATAGAATATTCTAGAATATATCTATATAAAATAACTAAAAGGATTTATTATTCTAGGTAATTAAATAAATGAATGAAAGCTACAGATATCCATTTATGGATTGAAAGAATCATTTAGATCATGGAACATTCAGTTTGATGAAGCTATAAAATAATTTTGTTTCATTATGAATGAATGTGAACCATGTATTTAAAGGAGGTTTAGTGGAAGTACAATCATTATCCTGGTATTATATATCAATTATATATTACTTATTTAAAATGACATAACAATATTATAGTTAATTAAGGACTAGTTTAACAAGCTCTTCTCTATGAAGGACTTGGGTGAAGTAGCTTGCATCCTTAGTATCAAGATCATTCGAGATAAATCCAAGAAGATTCTTGGACTAAGTCAAGGTACATAAATTTACTAGATACTAAAGAGATTTAGTATGGAATAATCCAAGAGGGGATTGGTTCCAGTGTCACATAGAATAAATCTCTCCAAGAAAATGTTTCCTCAGACAAAATAGGGAGAGAAGGGGGAGGAAGAGAGAGATAGAATGAGTAAGATAAAATATTCTTATGTGATATGATAAATTAGATATGTCATGTTATATAATATACTTGATGTTTCTTACTCCATGATAATGGTAGGAAGATGTAAAGATGGTTTATGTTAATAGTAATGGTTTGTTGTTAAGGTTATCCTCAAGTATATGAGAGAAACTAAGGATATGTTCTTGGTATATGGAGGAGATGAGGAGATATTCATCTGAGGTTATAAAAATTATAGCTTTAAAAAATTTCATAATGATTTTAAGTCATAGTCAGATATTTCCTCAGTCTCAATGGAGGAGCTATGAGCTGGAAGAGTTTAAAGTATCCTATTTTCACTGATTCTATAGTGCATTCCAAGTATATATTTGATTTTGATGTATCCAAAAAAAATATTTGGATATTAAACTTTTTCCAAGATCTTGATGTGGTTCCTATCAATATAGACCCACTTATATTATATTTTGATAATACTACAGTGTGGCTCTCGCAAAGGATCCAAGGTCACACAAATGGACGAAGTGCATACTTAGAAATTATCACCTCTTGAGGGATTCTTATCAAAGGTTTAAAGTCATTGTGAGTAGAGTCTCTAGGGGATGAAATGTGTTAGACCCCTTTATAAAAACCTTTTCTTTGAAGAAGTGTGCATACCATGTGATAACTAGTATACTGAAGGTTGTTAACAGTTAGCTCTAGTGTAAGTGGGAGACTGTTGGAGTCAATTACCTAGAACCAACTTCTATATACTTTGTGATTACCTATATTTATTTTTTTTAATATTAATAAATCTCTTATCACATCATTAATTTTTTTTTACATGACATATTATGTGATAATATCCTAAAGTAACTACCGCATTGAAGGTTCATATTAGTTCCCTGCTATGATGAGAACCTATAAGTTTAATGAAAATATTCTTGAATATATATTCTATAGCTCGATGATATCATTTTATGGGATAAAAATGATATAGGATATTATGTATGTAGAATAATAGGACTTTGAGATACTTTTTCATGGTTCGCTCCCTTGGTAATTTTCAGAGAAGGAGATTATAAGAACATGACCCGCCATTAGGAAATTCACATTTATATGTGTAATTGGATGTTTCTATTTGTGGAAATGTGTGTTAGTCCTTATAATTTAATATTATTATTAATTCATATCATTACTTATGTACTTTCATGTATTGAAAAAAAATCATGACTATATATGTTTGCGTTGAATTAGGATATATTGGGTTCATCATGAGTAATATTACATTAATGAATAATGTGAGAAATTATTTTTCCCTTATGTTATTTAATGGAAGCTAATATCCCAAATCCTTCTATGGGAATGGAATGGCCTAATTAAATCCATGGTCATGGTGTTCTATAGACATGTTCATTTTCAAAAATTCAAAGAAAGAGACATCAATAATATAAATTGATGAAACATGCATGCAACCTTCTTGATTATAGATATCATGACAAAGGTATTCTATTATGCTATGATAATTCTTATGAGGTTGTATGTGTAGGACCCCAGAACACCCTAAGAGGGGAGGGGTGAATCAAGGTGTCAACTTTTTCTTCTAAAGTGATGAATATTGTTCCCATGTTGGTAGAAACCTGTTAAACCTATCATTAGTAAGGTGAAATATTAAAACAATCATAGAAAATAGACAACATAATAGTTTTACTTGGTTCACTGCTAAGGGATAGTCCAAGGAGCATACACTTATGGTGTTCTGGTCATACCTAAATCCACTAATCTTCACTATTTTTAGAATAAAAAAGTTCATACATAGTCACTCTATACTAGGCACACTTCCTTTACCAAATTTTAGGGATAGCACATTGCATCCCTCAGAACACTTTTGTCAACTCCCCCTAGCCCACTACCTTGGGAGAAGTCCTACTCGGTTTATCGACTTGAAGGTTGCTTCAGTATATTGGCATTAAATTCCTTGTATCTAATTATAATGAGACTCTTTTTGCATCAAGGACCTAATTTGATGCACTTTGGAAGCACTGTTCACTTGAAACGGATGTTCAAAAACTGTCTTTCAGGAAACTCCTTCATGAAGCTCACTACCTTCACAAATCTCACTACCTTCATAAAACAACCTACGTTATTGAATCTCACTTATTCAATTTGGAATACCCATTCATCATGAAGAACCCATTTCCCATAAGCATTGTCATCATTTAATACTTAACAATTTTTTTGCAATGCTCAAACTTGCATAGAAAACCAAATTCGCGAAGCTCCTCAACCTTCATGAAATCCAAGAAATTATGATTTTCCCACAATTTTTTGTACAAAATGAAGAGAAGGTACCCTCATATTTATAGGCTTGACCATTAACATTTCTCCAACACCTCTTAGTATATTTTGTATATCCTTCAAAAAAATCACCATGAAGCTCTTCCATTCACAAAGCTCCCTTGACATTGCTTGTAGGTACAGAGACCACTATCAACACATCACATGGTCACGATGCTTCACTTATCCTAATCATGGAGATCACTGTTTCCATTCGCAAAGCTCCATATCTTCATGAACCTTAACTCGGTATTCATGAAACCCATGCGTTTACCATATTTATGAAAATATGATTCCCAAAAATAACCCTTCACGATGTTAACCTCTTCCTCCGAATTTTGAGTCCAAAAATTTGGAAAACACTGGGAAATTAAGCCACCTTCAATATTATTGTTAGCTTGTACTATAATACCACTCTTCTTGAAAACTACCTACTCATAAAAGTATGGATTGAAAAAAAAACACAAACTATGTTTCATTTCTATATATGAAAGGACTTGGTTCCAACAATCTACCCCTTTGGGTTTGTTGGAAATCTACAAATAAATTAAATAAAGAACTAGTCTCAATCAAAACTAGATACGTGCTAAACAAATAATCCAACACTCTAAGTCTACATGACCAAAGCTCGGTGTATAAAACAAGAGAGGAATCATGAATTGGGTTCTCGTATTTTGGAATTTTTAAAAATTTCCAAGTTAAGATTTGATCATGTCACGTCATTGAATTCCCTAAACTGCTTCCCCATAACACCTAATTCTCATCGTGTCATAGAATCATTGCATGGTTTTTCAAAAACCTACAACCACCACACTTTTAACATTGAATTTCTCCATTCTTTTCCTTTGTAAGGTTGAATTTATCTATTATAATCCTTTGGAAATAGACCCAAAGAACCTATATAAGAACTTGTAGATCTCAAAAACACACTCCCCCTGGATCGTATCTCCCCCATAAACCAACTTAACTTTTACAAACAGATTAAATGGTTAACAAAAATGGGGGTAAGGGATCACTCGCAACCTCCTTGTGCATTGGGAGGTGGCTGAACACTAAGTTTGAACTGATATTTCTCAAACACATATTTCACCAATGGCTTAGTCAGAATGTCTCCCACTTGGTCTTTAGTTCCAACATGCTCCATTTTAATCACACTTTGTTAAAATTTTCCTTGATGAAGTGATATCTGATCTCAATATGTTTTGTACACGAGTGATGAACCGGATTCTTCATAAGATCAATCATACTCTTGTTGTCACAGTGAATCGCCATTGGCTGTTTCAACTCATAACCAATATCATTTAGTTATTTATTTATCCACAACAGCTAAGTGCAATCCTTTGTAGTAGAGATACACTCTTCTTCATCCATAATAAGATAAGTGATTTTCTATTTCTTACTCATCCATCCCACACACTTGTTACCTATGAAGAAATATCCACCACTGGTTGACTTTCTATCCACCACATCTCTATCCCAGTCAACATTAGAAAATTTCAATAATTAATTATCTTTTTTTGTAGTAAAGTATAAGACATAATTGTGAGTTCTTTGAATGTACCTCGTGATTATTTTTACTAGCATAAAATATTCTTCCTTTGGATTACTCTAAAATACGGCCAATAAGCATATTGAAAAGATAGTATCTGGTTGTGTCACAGTAAAGTACAATATTCTTACAATGATTCATCTATATATTTTTGGATCTACAGATGTCACAACCTCATACTTTCTCAGTTTTTTCCTAACTGCAATTGGATTCAACATTTTTTTGGAGTTATGAATATTAAATTTCTTCAGAAACTCTATTGCATATTTTTCATGAGAAATAAAATTTTAGTCTTTCATCTAAATCGCTTACTTCTCTAATAAGTATGTGAGTTCACCAATCATAGACATTTCAAATTATGATTTCATGTGATTGGAAAATTCATCCATTGATCCCATCTTGGTTCCACCAAATATAATATCATCCACATGCACCAATACCATGAACCAATCTTTCTTAGAATTCTTCACATAGAGATTTTGATCTACTCCTATTTTAAATTAAATATTATTTAGAAAAGAATCCATCCATGAGTACCAAGCTCATGGTGCCTACTTCAAACCATAAAGCACCTTTTTTAATCTAAAAACCTTCATTTCATAATTACAAAGTAGAAAAATAATTATTTTTTCATTGTAGACTTCTTCTTTAAGAACACCATTTATGAAAAAAAAATCGGCATCCATTTGATATAATTTTTATCCTATTTAAATTGATATGGAAAGAAAAAGTCCGATTGACTCCAGTCTAGCCAACATAGAAAATGATTCTTCAATATCAATGCCTTAAATATGTAAATATTCTTTACAAACCAATATTTCCTTATTTATGATGACATTACTATGATCATTGAATTTATCCTTAGAAATGAACTTCATACCAAACACATTGTGATGTTCGGGTCTATTAACAAGATCCCATGTCTGGTTCTTATCAATTGGATCTAACTCTTTATTCATGGCTTTAACCCATGATTCATACATTGTAGATTCTTCAAATAAGGATGGTTCCACAACTGATAGGAAGGAATATTATGAATTATTCCTCATTCTATTTTTTTGTGTGGGTTTTTCCCAATCCCCACTTATGTTGGATTGATCAATTTATTCTCTTTGATTTATCCTATGAGGTTCAGAAGAATTTTCTTCAGCCACAGTTTCCCTATTTTGATTCTTCTTCTGAATCAAAAAAATTTTGTGAGCCCTGAATATTTTTCATGCCTTCCTATACTTCTATATTTTCCTATTTTATTTCCATATTCTTCCTCATATTCTATCATATAAGTATAATAATTCCTTTAGGTATTTTTGGTTTTATCTTCAATGATATTTATATCACTGCCTTCCACAATTCTTCCAAGATTCTTGTTGAAACACTTGTAGGGTTTTCTATTCATTGAATATCCAAGGAATATTCCATCATCAGCCGCATCACCATATTTCCCTTGAATTTATTCTTTGTTTTGGATGAAACATTTACTTCTGAAAACATGAAAATGCATCAAAGAGGGATTCTTCCATGCCATAACTCATATGGAATCTTGGTTTCTGCCATATAAAGCCTTGTTTGATTTTGAGTATACATTGTTTCTTGAACATCCTCTTTCCAGTAATGGAAATAGATATGACTCTCAATCATCATAGTTTTATCCATATTGTTTACATGTTGACTCCTACACTCAACAACTCCATTTTGTTATGGGGTTGTCACAACAGCCACATCATGTTGTATTACATGTTTCTCCAGGTAATTTTCAAATTCAATGGACATATATTCCCCTCCACTATCAGATCAAGGAACTTTTATTATATGACATGTATAATTCTTAACAATACATCGATAACATTTCATGCAATCAAGCACTTGTCATTTCCTATGAATAACCATCACACAAGCCATTTTACTATAATCATCAATAAACAAAATAAAGTACCTCTATCCATATCTTACATCCACATTTATCGGTCCACATATATCTATGTGGATGAGACCAAGAAGATTTGATGCCCTTTTTCATTTGGCATGTATAAACTGTAGGCCAACTTTCCTCATATGCAAGCATTGCAAGTCTTTTCCCATTCAGGCTTTAGATTTGGGTTATCCATGATTATCTTCATCTTATATATCTTTTCCATGTATTGTTGATTGATGTGACCTAACCTCAGGTGCCACAAGTTGTTCTCTTCTTCAACTATCATGTAGAAAATGTTCTCTTTACTATCAACCTGATATAATTTATCATCTATTAAGCATCCTTTCATGATATAATTCAATGTACTTCCTTTTATAGTGCACCCATTTTGATTGAATGTCACTATAAGTCCTAATTAATAGAGTTGACTCATAATCAAAATATTATAACACAAACCATCCACATAAATAACTTCAGTTTTCTTAATCTCGTCACTTTCTAGTTCTGTACTCCCACTACCTTTGATCTTCAAAGAACCATTATTTAAAAAACTGACTATTCCATTATCCATTTTCTTTAAATTCTTCAATAAAACTAAATTTCCCATTATATGGGATGAACATCCACTATCAAGAATCCAGGTGCTATTCTTGGTATCTTTGAGATTGACTTCAGCATGATTGGATTTCTCTAATTTCTTCTTTTCCTTCCATGATATATAAGATTCATTTTAGGTTAATGGTGGCCTTTCCAGTCTATTTTCTATGTGTATTGGTTCTTCATACTCATATTCTTCTTCCAAAGAAGAAAACCTATTTGAAAGAGCAACTCCATCTGGTTGGTGGGCATTGACTTTTCTCTGAGTTCTATAGGTAACATTCTTGTTTTTCCTCTGTCTGAAATCAATAG
Organism: Viscum album; assembly: GCA_963277665.1. Lineage (NCBI taxonomy): Eukaryota > Viridiplantae > Streptophyta > Magnoliopsida > Santalales > Viscaceae > Viscum > Viscum album. The sequence goes on along the minus strand of OY728162.1, from coordinate 1,356,459,413 downwards.
CTTTATTGACATAGTTATATCATTGAAAACAATATCCATAAAAATAATTTCTTGTATAAGATGAAGGATATGATATCGTTCTTATTTTTTGAATTCTTAACTCTTCCCTATTCAAGTAGATCCTTTCCTCTTCATAGTATGTCATGGTATGGTCCAGATAGCCACAGAATTGACATTTCATATAAAGAAATTTCTTTTCACTTCTATTCCTCCTCATCTCCCCTTCCTTAGGAAATGTTTTTGACTATCGATCATTTCTGAATTCTTGTGGAATGTTTTTAGTTCTCCTTTCATTTTGATTTTAGGATTTGTTTATTAGGACTTCATGTGACTTTTTTATTTGACCAACTTTTAGCTTCCCTTTATTTTGACCCATCTTGCTTCTAGCCTTTGATGTTTTAGTTTTATAACCAATTCCACTTTTTCCCATAAATGTGGGTATTTGATCATTAAAAACCTTATCAACTCTTTCATAACCCTGCTTATCACTCTCCATTATCTCATCATATGATAATCTTCCAAATTATATTTTCTTCTTTGTTTCTTTTGAATTTGATTCACTTTCAAGTTTACTTCTTAGAGTAACAAATTCTTCTTCAAGTCCCTCAATAATCTTCGTCTTATCCTATAGTATTTATGTAAAGTCATTGATTACCTTTACCTATTATTCAATTCTAAGCATCAGTTCTGATACATCTTCTATTTTTCCAAAGGTTTTTTAATGTTCTTTTACATCTTCTTATAGTCAATAAATTTTAGTTTCAAGTAGATCAACATACTCTAATGACCCTTACACAACTACTCTCCACTTTTTTTATCTATTAATTTGGTTCTAAAGCTTATCAACATAATCCTCAAGTTATAAATTGTGATCAAAATCAATAATCAACTGATTACCTCTTGCTTTATCTTTTGATGGTTCTAACTTTTCAATTGTATCCATCATAGATGCTTGGGTTCTATATTTAAACTATGTTTCTTCTTCCTCAAATAATTAATTATCATCATATTATTATTCATAGAACAAAACTCTTTCTCTATAATTTCTTTCCAGATTTGAATTCTCCCTTTTTAGAAAACCTTTTTCGAGGCTTTTACGAGTTTTTATCTTCACTTTATTCATCATGTAACTTCCTTGAGCACCGAGAGGCAATGTTCTCAACTCTACCACAAAAAAAACACGCCAAGGGTATCTTTCCTTCAAATATTCCTTTTCCTCTCTTGAATTTCTATAAAAATAGATAAATAAGTTCATATTCCTCATTATCTTCATCAACCCTATCTCTAAAAAAATAAATTTTTCCCATGGCCTTGAATTAAATTTCCTTACTCACTCGACTTGTTACATCTTCTAGTTTAACTCTCATTTCATATGCGACTGGGCTTCTTAGAAGATCATCCATAGAAAGTTTTGACAGATCCATTTTCTCAAGGGATGACACTTTTGGATTATAAAGAGGTGGAAGTCTTCTCACTATTTTCTTTACAGTGTAAATGACTTTTATTTCCTCACAAATTCCTTTTATTGTGCCAACTACTTCAGTGATTTATTAAAAAATGTATCTAAATTTTCATCAAGATTTATTTTTAGATCATCGAACCTATTTTGAAAAACTTGGAGTTTTACCTCCTTTAAATTGTTGTTTCCTTCATAAATATTTGCTAGTTTTTTCTAAATAGACTTAGCTAAAGTGCAGCTCATCAGCTTCAGATAAATTTGATTAGATAAAGATATAATAGGGGCATTATGTGATTTGGAAACTACATCAATCATTTTATTTTTTTATTTTTTTATAGATAGTCTTGTTGCGTCAATGACCTAAATCCCTCAATGGAAAAATGTATATCCATTCCAAGAGATCTTAAATGACATATCATCTTATTCTTCCAAATCTAAAAGTTTCTTCCATCAAAGATAGAGACTCCCCTAACATTAACTAAATTCTCCATGGCTACACTCATTGGTGAGGTGTAGTATTAAAACAATAACATGAAAAGATTCAACCCAAGAGTTTTACTTGGTTCACCTATAAGGGCTAGTTTAAGGAGCATGCGTCGATAGTGTGTTAGTCATACCTAAATCCACTAATATTCACTAGTTGTGGAATAAAAAAGTTCAGACACATTAACTATATCCTAGGAACACTTCCTTTACAATATTTTATGGATAACACATTGCATCCCTTGGAACACTTCTGTTGAATCCCCCTAGCTCACTACCTTGGGATAAGTCTTACTCAACTTATCAACTTGAAGGTCGATTCAGTAGATTTGAAATTAATTCCTTGCATCTAACTGTCATGAGACTATTCTTACATTGAGGAGATGAGTTGATGCACTTTAGAGACACTATTCATCTAAAACGGATGTTCAACAACTTACTTTCGCAAAGATCCTTAGTGAAGCTCACTACCTTAACAAAGCTCACTGCCTTTGTGAAACAATATGCATTTAGAAATATCACTTAGTCAATGCGGAATACCCATTCATCACGAAGCACCCATTTCCTAAAAGCATTGGTATCAGTCAAGTCATAAAAATTATTTTTGTGATGATCAAGCTCCCAAAGACAAACAGATTCATGAAGCTCCTCGACCTTCATGAAATAAAAGTGATTCATATTTTTTCCAATTATTTTTGTATATAATGAAGAGAGGGTGCCCTCATATTTATTGGCTCAACTGTTCACGATGCTCTACTACCTCTTAGCTAATTTTCAAGATCCTTTAAAAAAAGCATTGTGAAGCTCTTCTATTCGCGAAGTTCCATTGACATTTGTCGTAGGCATGGATACCACCATCAACACATCATGAGGTCGTGATGCACCACTTCTCATAATCATGGAGATCACTGTCTCTATTCTCAAAGCTCTATATCTTCACGAACCTTAACACAGTCTTCGCGAAACCCATTACTTTACCATATTTATGATAATTTGATTCCAAAAAACAACCCTTCACAATGGTAGCCTCTTCCTCCAGATTTTTAGCCCCAAAAATTGGAAAACACTGGGAAATGATGCCACCTTCAATATTATTTTCATCTTGTACCGTAATATCACTCTCCTTTTAAACTCCTCAATCATACAATTTTGTATTGACAAAAAAACAAAAACTATGATCCATTTTCATCTGTGAAAGGCCTTGGTTCCAATAGTATGTCATTTCAATATTAACTTATTTCTCTATGGGTGCATTGGTGTGTTGCAATATGCTAAACTTAAACAATACGTGGTTCTATCTAATTCCACTGAGAGAGGCCTAGAGTCTTACATGCTAAGTGTTTCTGGAATATTAGTAAAATTCTATTTTGAATTTAACAAGTTTAAAAAAAATATTTTCTCTTTGTGGTTTAATAATTATTTGAGGTTGTTTGATCACCAAGATTTAATTACGAGTTATTTGGAAGAATAAATATGTGAGTTAAATAATAATAAATATTTATTTGTTATATTTAGTGAATATAATATTTATTAAATTTATCAGTGAATATCATGGTAATATTTATTTATTAAATAAATATTCCTTATTGAAGGTTTAATAAATACCAAGGAGCATAAATAGACTAATTTTAATGGTATGTATTTAAATGGTATATTAAACATCATTTTAATAAATATTAATTACTTATTTAACAAATTATATTTATTTATCTATAGGTATTTTTCATGTCAAGAAAATAATTATATTATTTATATTATTATTAAACATGAGGTTAATTATGAAATAAGGAAATAGCTAGGGGACTATGTGCACTTACCAATCCAAAACTAACTCTATAGATCTTTCCTGGGTTAGCCTCTTATTGTACATAATAAACCTACAGAGAAATATCAATACCTAAGAGTGAAACATCTAAATAATGCACTCAAAAACTAGAGCATCAATCCTCATCCACTCTCTAAAGCCTTCGAGAGATCTTAAAGAATCCTTAGTCCATGAAGTGATTCTTGTTCTGCTCAATAATGGATGATGCAAGCAATCAAGATTGGTTGTTCTAGCACTCGGTGATTCTTTGATAATATTTTGAGATTTTTGAGCACATGTGGATCACTACTAAAGGGATTATACCCTTGGATACTATGGTGAAATTAAAGTACAATAAAATTGGTCAACATCATCATTAATGAAGAAAGAGTTACAAGACAAGGTAATTCTAAATCTATCTATAAATTAATTATAAATTTTTTGGGATAATCATTACTTATTGGTTTCTACATTCATAAGTAAATTAATATTCAATTTAATTCTATTGGTCATGACATTATTCATCATGTATATATCGAAATGTTTATTGATTATGATAAAAATCCAATTTGGTCATTCCAAATAGGTGCTTCTGTTGTGCCTGGATCCTATACCAATAACACTTTTTTCGATGTTCTATGATGAAGCATCCTGAAGACTATTGTATTATTGATGTATTGAAGTATCCTATATATTTCTAGCATGTGTATCTCTTTGGTAAAAAAATTAGGATCATAAATCTTGATATGTTTCAAACATAATGTCTGAACATGTTGCTTCCAAGTATAACAAAATTCCAATCATTTGTTTATACTCCATGATATTGACCGCCTTGCCACCATCATATTTTGACAACTTCATCTGGGTAGCAGATGTTTTTTTCATCATCCTTTATTATTTCATTAAAAATATCTTTATAACCTCAATGTTATATTTTTATTGATAGATTAGCATTCCATGATTTCCATTAATGACCTATAAACCAAGGGAAAAGGTTAACTGGCCAATCATAGACATCTTGAACTCACACCTCAAATGTTTTATGAATAGATTTCACTATGATTTGTTTGGTCCTCCAAAAATTATATAGTTGACACATATGATTGCCAACATCCTTCGATTATTCAATTTATTAATGTGAATGTTTTGATCAACACCACCTTGTTCAAAACCAAACTTTTTCAAATACTGATACAGCCTTGAATATCAGGCCCGTAGAGATTGTTTTTTCCTGTACGAAGGCTCTTTCAATTGACACACCTTACTTTGATATTCATCCATAATAAGTACATATGGTTTCTAACTATCCACCTCTTAATTAATAATTCCATTAAGGAATTTATGTTTAACATCCATTTGGTAGACCTTGAATTTCTTTTTCACTGACATAGTGAAGAAAAGTCTAATAGATTTTAACCGATCTATAGGAGAAAATGTTTCATCAATATAAATGCCCTAAATTTTTGAATACCCCTTGAAAACTAGCCATAATTTATTCCAATATATCATGAAGTTATCATCACAACATAATTATTGCATTTTGATCTCCTTAATTATTTTGACGTGATATTTTACTTAATCAGACAATCCATCTATGATTAATTATTTCTATTTAACTTTGATCTTGTACTCAATCACATTTTTTGAGTTTTCTAGATTTTATTATTTGAGTCATTAAATATAATCCTTCAACTATTTCATTTATTATTCTTTCCACTACATTTACAGTTTGAATTCATGTACCACTTCATTGTATTTCATTATTTTTTTCCTCTAAACATAAATTTCCTTAATAGAAGCTTCCAAATCAACCATGATGTTAAATATTCCCTCAACCTAAACATATTAATCATAATTTTCCTCCATTTTTGGTATGTCTATGACATCCACAATAACTTCTCACTAAGGCCTTTACAATCCTCAATTTTATCCAATTTTGTTATTCTGAGTTGTCAACTTCTTTTGAGAGAAAACTTTTCTTCCAAAATAAGTTTTGTTGGAGATCCTTTTGTTTCTCAAAGCCTTTAAAGGTTTCTTCATGGGATCTTAATCTTATTATTCATCTCAAAATTTCATTAGGAACTTTGCAGTGGGATTCCCAACTTTTACTCATTACAATTTCAATAGTGGAAACTTTCCCTTGAATTTTATTTTTTCTCATTTAAAATTTTAGGATAGGAAGTACATCACTTCATAAAATTAATTTTCCTAGGGATCCTCTTATAAACTAATATAATTTAATTCCTTGAAATCCAATTCCTATGAACTATTATTTTATATATATTCATTGTCATTATTCCTCATCGTGAATTCAATGAGATTGTTGTGAAGGTTGTCTAGTGCCACTTCATTTGGATCCTTTTCTTTGATCACTGATAAATTTTCATTGAAACATGGTGGTAGTAATCTCATAATTCTCTTTATGAATTTGATATCATCAATAGTTTCTCTAAATCCACTCATATCCTTCATAATAATGTTAACCCAATCAAAAAATAGATCAATGGTATCATTTGGGTGAAACCTCAAATCCTCATACTTGTTCCATAAAACATTTAGTTTTTCTTCACATGCCTTAGAGTCACCTTCATAAATATTGAGGATTTTTCCCACATAGAATTTTTGGATTTAAATGACATAACTTTCATGTATATGTCATAAGATAATAATCTTCTCAGCACTTTGACTGCTTTGGCGTTGGTATCATGTTCTTTTTGGCCTTTCTATAAGAATCCTCCACTATCCATGCTAGCTGAAATCCCATGTATGGAAGCCATGAAAAAGTCCATCCCAAATTAATGAAAATAATGTTTCATTATATTTTTTCATATCCAGAAATTATTACCATCAAAAATAGGAATTCATTTGTGATTTAAAACCACTAGCATGGCTTCGAAGAGAGAGAACTGCAACATGAACCTTTATCTTTGATACCAATTTTTGGTCCTAGGAAAGGTAAATACCTTGATAGGGGTTATGAATCAGGGTATGTCATTATTTTACTTTCAACCATCACCAAAAATATTTTTCCAGTAATTATTAGGAATAATATATACCTCAAATTAATTATGAAGCGGTAATTAACAAAAAGAGGTACATGGTAGTTTTTGTTGTTTCACCCAAACTGGGATAATCCATTGAGCACACACCGAAAATGTATTGATCTTACAAAACTATAATTTTGTTTCTTTTATACTTAGGTGTAGTGGTATTAACCCTCTAGGTTTACAATTTTCACAAATAAATAAATTTCACTCCTCTCAAACACTCAAGGAACTCACTACTTTGAGAGTACTCTATTTTTCTCCATGAACCAAAAATAGAGTTGCATCTCAATAGTGTACAAATTTTCTTCTATTTATTATTTAAATAACTTCAAAGTATATCTAGTGAGATAAAATTTGGGAATCCCTTATTCCATCTGATTCTTTCCATCACTTGTCCTGAAACTCTCAACTTTCCCTATCACTTTTTTCTAATACTTGTTCTGGAAAATGTATTTGTTTATATATCTCTATTGTCTTCCATAATGATGTACCTTATTAACCTTTTAAAATAATTTATTACTCCTAGTTTAGGAATATTTATTTCTTTATTTTTATCCAAAACTATTGCATAACCTTTTAATGAAAATTATTTTTTAAATAGGGAAGGTCAACTCTATTTTTTATGCCTGACAAATAAATCCACCAAATTTTTAAAATTACACTTTCATGGTGTGATAACCTACTTCACAACATGATATTTATCCAAAAATTAGATCCTATGAATTAATAAATGGGGCTAAAGGTAGAGAGAAATATGGCCAAGAAAATCCTACTACTGAAAATTTCATTTGTGAAAAGAATCATCATGCCGCGAATAATATTTCAAAGGATTCATCTACTGAAAAAAGGAAGAATATGATGAAGAAGAGTGTAGATACGTACAAGTAATACATCATCAAGGTGCTGAATTAGGTCCATCTAGACATCATAATCTCAAGAAAGGTTATGGGTTTCGTGAATAGTTTCATTAATGATATATTCGAGAAGCTCACTCAGGAGGCATTGAGGCTTACTCACTATAATAAGAATCATGCATCACCTCTAGGGATATTCATACCGTTTTCAGGAACATGTTTTCTAGAAATATCAAAAAAACTATTTTATAGGGATCCAAAGAGGTTACCATGTTTATGAGCTCCTATATTTTTTTGCTAGAGTTAGGGTTTCGACTTTCCCCTTTGTTTCATTGTGATTTCATTTATTTCTTATATTTTATCCTTATGATTTATACATTTTATATTTTTTTCAACCTTTTTGTATTTTCTTTATATTTAATGTTAAATTCCTATTTTCCATCAGTCCTTTCTAAATATTCAACCTATCACTATGAAATTATCTACTTCACAACATGGATCTTCATCTAGAAATAATAACTAAAAACTAACGAGATCCTATTATGGCACAGCTCTCTAATTCATGGAATGAACCTCACCTAGAAAGATCCATCAAAATCCACTCAGATCATGTTGCAATGTGACTCTCCATTTCATAGTGCAAAACTCACCTAGATAGATCCACCAAATTCCACTTTGATCCTATTGCAGTGTAACTCTTCTCTTCATTACATGAGTAATTTTCATAAAATTAGAAAAGTAAATGAATTTGAAGTAACATGAGATCATTATTACATAGAACCACATTAATCTTATTTAGAAGACATTTCCATTTTTACAATGTATTCCCAAATCATGGTACAATATCCTAGTTCCTGGCGTGACCACTTCTTCTCTTTGGATTCTGTCAAACTCCAAAATGACTTTAAGGTCCATTAGGAATGTTAAACATTACATGAGGAATCTTATATAGTCCATGTCAATGTCATATTTATAGAAACACCATTCATATTGTGACATGTGTTTTCATAGTGTGACCATCACTTCTTAATTCCTTGATTACTCTTCCAAATTCCCCACAAGTGCCTTATAAACTATTTATTTTTCACAAATAGAACCTTACAAACACTAGTGGTGTGGTATGATGTGTCCTGATGTGACTCATGCTATGTAGACAGAACTCCTCCATCTTCTTCCACAACTCCTTATACCATCTTTCACTCTTTTAAGGCCACTTGAAAGTTCCTCTCTTAGTCTTTTCAAAAAAACACCCAATATCTACTTAAAGGGATTTTTGCTAACAAATATTTTGATTTATTATAGTTTTCAACCAAGTGGAGGGGATTAGGGTCTATCTCACACCATGAACTCATGTTTATTTTAGATATTCATAATTTGTTTAATATTTATTATAAAAGTGTGTGGTTTCATTTGATAACACGTTTTTTATTCCTACAAATTTAAAATAAATAGTATTTATATAAACATTATTTTAGTTTTTCTATGATTAAATTATTTGAAAAAATTATTTATCTTTGAGTGTATTTTAGTTGGGTATTGATCGGTACTTTGAGAAAAAAATAGATTTTTTCAAAAAAACATCATATTCTAGAATCCTTTATAAAAAACTAAGTAATAAATGTGACATGAAATATGTTTTAGATTATTTATTATTTGAAACTTTTAATAATAAATATTGAATAAAAGTAATATTATAAATAATTTTAAAAAGAAACAATGCTTATAAAATAAAAAAAAATGTTTTAAAATACTACATGCATGACTTTAATTCAAAATAATATTTTCAATAAAATAATATTAAAAAATGATCCAAATTTAGTACTTTACCCCTAATGATTTATAAAATAACCATTAAAATTGTGTATAATAATAATTAATAGGGATTATAATGAATTTCCATTAATAAGTTATCTTACACTCTTTGATTTTATTAAGTAAGGGTAACTGTTGAAATTTCTTTTCAAAATTAGAATTTTATTTTAAGTTTTTCATGAAAAATTGTTTCAGTTTATTATTATTATTCAAATTGTATTTATTTATTTATTGTTTTAGGCTTTTATTTTATTGGTATTCATCTAGTCTTTCTATTTGGTCCTCCTTGTGTGCTTAGCATTAGTCTTGGGGGCAGGTCCGGGTTTGCTTGCTTGACCCTCAGGGTATTCCTATGGATACTATTGGACATTGATTTTCTTTGATCATGTGGCTCTAGGGTGTGGTTTTTTTACTTCCTATTTTTCTGGAGATATATATTATTTTCCTCCTTCCCATTTCTTTACTAAAACATGGCCTATGATTTTTGAAATCGATTACGCCTTCCTTATCTTCTCAAACTTTTGGTGTACCCCTAGTTGTCCACGTGTCTGCCCTCATCTATCATACCTGACACCAACTACCTACCCAATGCTTTATTATTATTTCCCTACACCAGATCAGTTTTAAGGAGGTATAAGCACTTTTTTCCCTTAAAAAATAAGTTTCAATTTCCTTGGATTCTTCGATGCTTCATTCAAGAGAGAAAGTTCCTTTGAGAGAGAGATGATCGGCTTCACTTGGACAGCATTGGAACATCATCCCCTTTCTGATGACGTTTCCTGATATAGATCATGGGTCTTACAAGATCCATTCATTAAATGAAGCCTTCAGAGAGGTTCAACCTTGGAAATATCTTCTTAAGGTGAGAATCCTTTCCAAGTTATTTGTGTGGACTCGGGGGGTTTTAAGGATTTTTATACATCTTTTGTTTTTGTGATGTTATGTTGTACTTATCCTTTTTCTTCTTGGAATATGTTGGGGTTATCATCCATGATTCCATCTAGTTTGGAAATTAATGTTACTATCCTTTACATGGGTTTAGTGAAAGTCCTTGGAGTGATAAGGGTTTCAAGCTCAGATAATTTTCTTGGTCTACGTGCATTGATAACTATTTATCGTATTTTCGGTTGTATTCCTATTTTGTTTATTTGTATAATATTAAATTTTTTTGGTGGTTTTATTACTATGGAGTAGGAAAAAACGGGTCTGAACCACATAAATATTGCATGCTCTATACTTTTCAACACATTTCTTTTCTATTCTTTTTAATTTCAGTACCTCCCCACTTTTTCATCTTTTTCATCCTTATTTCATCTTTTATCATTTAAATAAAATAATATATTTTCCTCTATGAGATTTATACAGCCTTCATCGGATATGTTCTGACCCTCACAATTGGTATCATGATCTATAATTGTTTTAATTGATGTCATATTTTAAGTTCGTATTAAAAAAATTTGATGATGAGAAAGATTTCAGTATGTGGGGAGTTAAAATGTGTGTGATTATAGTCCACAATAGACTAGAAAATTCCTTTCATGGTTCCAAAAAACCTTTAGTTACCATTTCTACTGATGGTCAGTCCACCAAAGCATTTATAAATGTCGAACCTGGTGTTTTGGAAAATGATCAATGTACGTTTGTCTTAACCTTAGGAGACAAGGTCCTTCGTGAATTTTCCCATGAAACCACTGCCAAGGAAATTTAGTTAAAACTCAAAAATCTATATATGACCAAAATATTTATTAGTCATATTTTCAAGAAAATAAGACTTTATACTTTTAAGATAAATTTTTTCATCTTTTCATGTTCATCTTGACAAATTTAACAAAGTGCCTCTGGATTTACTAATATAGATTTCGAATTTAAGGATAAAGATCAAGATATTATTATTTTAACCTCTCTTTATGATTCTTTTAGTTCATTAAAAGATTCTATGAAGTATGGTAATGATTCTATAACATTAAAAGAGGTTAAGGCTATTGTTTTGTATCATGATCTTTAAACATGTTGTTTGAAGGAAGAGGGAAATGGGGTTAAAATTTAATCCCAAATGTTGAGAGTTAAGGATCAGAATAGAAATGATATAAATGAATGGAAGGATAAGAACTGATTTAATAATTTTTGATGTTTTTATTTTGGTAGGACTGACTATATTAAAATATATTGTCCCGACATTAAAAATAAAGATAGTGTGGCCCATAAAAATATGGTATGCCCCAGTTTCAATGTTGTGGATGTTATATAGCTTATTTTAGTATCCCTTTAGCTAGAAATAGGTATTTTTTCTAGGTTTTATCCTTTTTATGTTCCTAGGACTGGCTCTTCTATGTTTGCAGGGGCCACCGGTGGAAAGGGAGGGTTTTCTTTGGGACGGTCTTGTAGGTTTTGAGTGTTGTGGAAGCATCTTTGTCTAGTATGACCAACTCAAATTTTAGTAATGAATCACATGTAATAATTTCTTTACATGATCAAAAAATCATGTCCAATGAAAATAGTAGATAACATGAATATATTAAAATAATGAAACCATGGGTGAAGAATCATCACATGTGATTTATAATTAATTTATAGGAGGATATAGAATTACCTTAACTCATAATTCTCACTTCATTGATGATCGATGGAATAGATCTCATCATGACATCATTACGTTGTAGGATCCAAGTACATAATTCCACTAGTGGTGATCCAAACATGCACCAAAATATTTGAATGACATTGTAGAATCATCGGGTGCCAGCACGACCGGTCCTGATTGCTTGCGTTGTTCATGGTTGACCAAAGAAAAATTCTTCTTGAGAGAGGAATAACTCTTGTTGATATCACATTGTATTGAGAGTGGAAGGGAGAAGAGAACTCTAGATATTTTTATCTCTTTCTAGGTCTTGAGAGATTCTCACTCTATCTGTTGTGTACACCAATTTTGTTTTAGGAAAGTGATATAATTAGATATTTATTATGGTGAGTTTAGGGTTGTAAAATTGAACACTAAACCTTTACCAACTTTAATATCCTTATTTGACCCCATTTCTATTAATAATATTATTTTTAATCACTTGAAATGTTCAAAACATTTAATAATTAATATCATTAATATTATTTCCAATCAAACAATTAAATTTTTTCTTATTTCCCTTTTCGATGTTCACTGATCCTTGAATAATGACTATTTAATAAATAAATTTCACTATATTATTTTATGAAAAGTAAAATAAATATTATACTTTCCAAACTTGCATATAAATATTTATTATTATTGTTATTATTTAATTCACTTATTCTTTTAAATAACTTGTGATTAAATTATGGTGATCAACCAAACCCAAATGGATATTATTTATTCTAACTTATTAAATTCAATACTAGAATTTAATAGATATTATGGATACACTTAGTGTGTGTGGCCCTCTAGGACTCTTTCTCGATGGAATTAGGCATAACTAACTAAAGTCCCAGATTAGATTCTTGTAACAAACCAAGTCATCCATAGAGAAAGAAGTTAACGTCACAATGACATCCAACATCCAATGAACATTTACCATGTGATATAATCATTTTATCCTAATATCTCAAATCAAGCACGTTGCATGCTGGTGCCATCAACCTATATACTCGATGTCTCTTTCTTTGACTTTCTAAAAATGAACTCTCCCATTGAACACTATGGACATGGGTTTATTAATGCGGTTACATTACCATCAAATGTCCTGAGATATTAACTTTTTCCAAATGAAAAAAAGGGATAAATCCTTTCTCATGTTATTCATTAATACAATATCACTCATGATGCACCCAAAATATCCTACTTTACCATAAATATATGTCATCATGGTTTTATTCAATGAATCAAAGAACATGAGTCATGATATCCATTAATGATATTCTTAAATTCTAAGGATCAATACACACATTCATAGATAGGAACATCCATTGACACATGGAAATTTGGATTTCCTAATGATGGACATGTTCTCATAACCTCCTATCTTGGAGATTACCAAGAGTGAACACCCTGAGAAGTTGTTTCAATTTATTATGATCCACCTACCATTTATCGCCTATATCATTTGTGTCCTATCAAACAATATCATCCTAACATAGAATATATATTCAAGAATAATGTTCTGGTGCCTCTAGGTTCTTATCATAGTGGGGAACTTTTATAAACTTTTAATTCAACATATATTCTTAGAAAATTGTCACATATAAATTTCATCATATAAACAATAATAATGTGATAAGAAAACTTCATTAATAATGAAAAACATGTAATCAAGTACTAAAAAATTTGGTTCTAGGGAACTAACTCCAACAGACTCCCAATTTTACTAGCGCCAATTGACAACCTATTTTAGTCTACTATCTCTCACATGATACTCATACCACTGCTAAGATAAATCCTTGGTCAAGGAGTCTGCCGTATTTTCCTTCATGGATACTCTACTCACTGCAACTTCACCTCCTTGATAAAAACGCCTCAATAGATGAAACTTCTTAAGTATATTCTTTCACCTTTGGTGTGACCTTGGATCTTTAGAGAGAGTAATTGCTACAGTGTTATCATAATAAACTGTAATAGGGTCTTTACTTCTAGGAAACACATAAAGATCTTGGAAAAAGTTATGAATTCATAATGATTCCTTGGTTGTATTGAAAGCTACAATATACTCATACTCTGCTATAAAATCGGCAAAAATTGGATACTTTGAACTCTTTCATCTCACAACTCCTCCATTAAGACAAAAGGTATATACAAACTACAATTTCATATCATTCTAATATTTCTGAAAACTATAATTTTTGTATCCCTTAATGACTAGATCTTTATCTCTTCCATACACCAAAAACATATCCTTAGTTCTCCTCTGATATTTAAGGATAGCCTTAATAGTAGTCTAATATTATTCACCTAGATCTACTTGATATCTTCCTACCATGCTCAAATAATAGGCAACATCAAGTCCTATACACAATATGTAATGCATGATAGATCCTATCATAGAATCATATGGGATATTACTCATTCTATCTCTTTCCTCTTGTATCTAAGGAACCATTTTCTTAGAAATATGTATACCGTGTGATACTAGAATCGATCCTATATTAGATTGTTTTATATTGAATATCTTTAGTATCTGTTCAATGTATGTTGCTTGAATTAATACAATAAGCCTCTTGGATTTATAAAACAATATATTAATCCCTAAAATGTATGTTTCTTCACTTAAGTCCTTCATGGATAAGCACTTGATCAACCATGACTTAACCCCTTGTAAGGCTGGTATATTATTTCCAATTAGTAATATTTCATTGACATTAGTAATATTTCATAGTAATATTTCATTGAAATATAATACTATGAAAATAACTATAATATCACTAAACCTATTACAAAACCATGGATCATGTTTGTTCTTAATGAAACCAAATTATTTTATTTCTTCATTGAACCTAATTTTACATGACATATATGCTTGCTTTAATACATTGATGGTTCTCTGCAAATTTCATACCATTTGGAATTTCATGGAGTCACAAAACCTTATGGTTGTGTCATATACACATCCTCTTAAATGTTCTCATTAAAGAATATAGTTTTGATGTCCATTTTCCAAATATCATAGTTATGGTAAGATATTAAGGAAAGAATGATTATAATAGATTTAAACATGGAAACTAGAGAAAAGGTTTCATTATAGTCAATTCCTTTATGTTTCCTAAACCCTTTATCTACAAGATATACTTTATAGGTATTTAATTTACCTTCCATTTACAATTTTCTCTTGAATACCCATTTACACCCAATGGGTTTTACATCAACTGGAAGATCGATCAAAACCAAAAATTGGTTTTGATATATGGAATCCATCTTAAAATTCATGGCTTCTTTCCATCTTGAATCTTCTAAGCTCTCTAATACCTTCTTAAAGGAGAGAGGATCATCATTTTCAACCAATAATAAGTCACTATCATCAGTGACTATAAAACCATATCTCTCTATTTATCTAACATCTCTAGAACTCTTATGCAGTACTTATGTTTCATGAAATTCTTCCATAGGGACCTATGAGTTGGTTCTTGTAACAACTCTTGTGTATATTGATCATCAACTTCATTGAAGTCAATCTTTATCCCACTATCCTCTTTAAGGATGATCTCCCTCTCAAGAAAGATGACTTGTCTTGAAATTTTTATTTTCTTATCTAAAGGTTTTTATAGGTAGTATCTCATGGTTTCCATGGGATACCCTATAAAGATACACTTTGTTCTTTGTGGTTCTAGTTTGTTTCTTGATAAATATTTAACAAATGTCTCGCAACTCCATGCATGAACATGTGACAAAAAGTGCCTATTTCCATTCCATAACTTTAAGGGAATATTGTTTTCAAATTTAGTTGGTACACAGTTTAGTAAGTATATATTTTTTATAATTCATATCCCCCAAATAATAATTGAATACTTTAATGACTCGTCATTAACCTTACCATATCTAAAAAGGTATGGTTACTCCTCTCACAGACATCATTTCATTGTGGTGTATAAGGTATTGTGATTTGAGATAAAATCTCATACTCCCATAGAAAGTCGATAAAGTTTTGGTTAATCTATTCACCACCTCACTCTGATCAATGTTTCTTTATCTTTTTACCAAGATGATTCTCAACCTTATTATTGAACTTCTTGAACTTCTCAAAGGATTCGTACTTTTATGTCATTAATTAGATATTACCATACCTAATCAGGTCATCGGTAAAAGTAATAAAGTATGAGAACACACATCTAGATTCTACTTGAAAAGGTACACACACATTAGTGTGTGCCAATTATAGAAAATCTATGGCCCTTTCACCTTGACCACTGAATGGTGGGTTGGTCATCTTTCCTTGTAAACAAGCATTACATATATCAAGTGGATTTATCTCAATAGAGACAAAATAACCATCTTGATAGATCATTGTCAAATACTTCTCATTTACATGACCAAGACAGTGATTCCACAACTAGGTATCATATGAGTAATGTGTATTAGTTTCATTATTAATTTCCAAGGTTTTCGTAATTCAATACATAAATATCATTATTCAATTTTTTCATACCATAAAATATGAAATATTTGTAAAATTAGAAATATTTATTTCCAAATATGAAAATAAATCCATCCATATCTAAGTAAGAAACAGAAATAATGTTCTTGGTTACACTATTAACGTAATAGCAGTTCTTTAAAGCCAAGATCAATCCTTTAGAAAATGTGATATGGTAGTCTCCAATGGATAGGTAAGCCATACTCACTCCATTAGGAGCCCTTAGATCCACCTCATCTCTGATAATCTTCCAAAATATACTTGGTTCTTATATTTGGATACAAATTCGATCACCACATGAAGTATCTAATACCCAAATTTTAGATATGGAATGATTACTCTCAGTCATAAATACACATGAATCTTACTCTTGATTCTTTGGAGGGGTAAAATTATTATTCTAGTGCCCCTACATTCCATATGAAAAACATATTGCATCTTGTTCTTTCCCTTTCCTTTGGATCTTCTTCTTCTTGGAAGGATGGTGCTCCAGATCCTTATACTTGGAATGAGTCTTTGATGTCTTTTCCTTGATATTTTCTTCTTAGTTACCATAAGGACAGTGGGTTTTTCATGACCCGTGTCTTTTTTGACTTTGAGAATAAGTGTAATAAATTTTGAAATCATCTTCTCCTTATTGATAATATTATAATTCACAATAAAATTGGAGATGTTTTGGGTAGTGAGGACATAATGAGATATGTGCGTAGTTCATTAGGGATCTTAAAACCCAAGATGTTCAGACACTCAATATAGCCAATCATCTTGACTATATGTATCCCAGATGGTGTTGACTCTCCAAGATTGCATGTGAATAGTGCATTAGAGATATCATATCTCTCTGATCTCACCTTCTCATGATAGATATATTTAAGGTGAGAAATAATTTTATGAGAATCCATATCCTCATATTACTTTAGAATCTCATTGGAAATAGGGGATAGCATGAAACAATGAAAATCCATAGCATCATACACATGCTTCAAATAGAGAGATATTTCTTCCTCATTAGCCTCTTTGGAAATGAACATAGGAAGTAGGGTTTCCAGCACATACAATTTCCATTCATGGCATAGTATAATGTGCAAGTGCCTATACCATTTTTGAAAATTCACACTAGTGAGAAATTTATCTTTCTCAAGTATGTATTGCATCGATATTATCAATGTCGTTTGATTTTCCATTTCTAAAAATTTAGAGAAAATAATTAGTACATTAATTTTATTACAAAATAGATTAATAATTTTAAAATAATTTAAATTCTTATTAATCTCCCACAATTGTTCAAAACCCAATAGCCCTCATGATTAGTTTTTAAATATCATGTTTCTTAGATATTATAGTGGAAAGGATCCATATTCCCATTCTCATAACCCATACATGGGCCTAATAATCTATTTGAATGGTTTTAGGTAGGTGTAACTTTCTAACTACATTAACTCGTAGTTCCTTGATCTGTTGAGTAGACTCCCTAATCCTGAAATCCTATTTTCAGATTTCCTTAACCTTTGCTTCTTAGTTACACCAAGTCCTTCTTGGGAAGTCAACCCTTGATGTAAACAAAGTTAAGTCAACCCAAAACCTCAAGCTAAAATTTCTAAGATAATTGAAATCACCCCAACTTGGGTTGGTCATGTACATTGAAATATGAGGTCAATTCTATCTTAATAAGTGGAAGGCCCCGCTGACTTAATATTTAAGTTTGAGGGATTGTTATCCTTATGCATAAATCCCATTTTATCCTTTTACATTACTTGTTAACATTAAGTGGATTTTACTTAAGAGAATAACCATGTCTATTAAAAAATTTATAAATAATCCTATTATATTTTATTCTATCTTCCAGTCTAGTTAATTCATTATTAGGTGATTTTGAAACATTAACAAACATAAATAATTAACCCTGGAACTGACATATTTAAAATATAAGAGGCATGATCATGAGATTATATAACGGTTAGTTTATCTAGTGGATGATAAACTAAACCTCAACCTTAGGGTAGAAAACAGCTTGAATCATAATTTGGTTCATGTCTCTGCATTCCTTTATTTCTCCTATGTATCACCTTGATTAATTTCACCCAAGCTCCTGGACTCGGACCACCTCCTCTAACTTGGTATCTCCATCCTTACATAAGATTTTACTCTCGCATAGGTGAGAGGATCTAATGTATTGAATAAATGGGTTTACATAAAAGAGACCTTGGGCACATGTACCCTTATATAATAAGGATGACGGGATGGCTTGTAGTCCATCAATAAAAATTTAACCAAAATAAATTTAATAAAAAAACCAAACACATACCAGGGTCGGTTTAATCTCATGATCATACACACATCAATAAATGAGCATACATTTGTAATCTAATTATCAAATACTTAGATTAATTCTATAATTAATATAATGCATCATGAATTAATCCAATTAATTAGATTTATCTTAATTTCATCCAAAAATCCTCAACTCACCATAATCTATGATTTTAAACAAAAATAACATCATTTTAAATTAATGTAGTACAAAAGTGAACTTAGAGGAAACCTCGTGTGTTCTCAAAATTTTAAAACAGAAATTAATCTAATATATAATTGTTAATTCTATGACATGGAATGTACTATATAATGAATGATTCATTAAATACATAAACAATAGGTTTGATTATACATTTAATTATTCTTTCTCTAAAAATTTTAGAACACTACCAGTAGCAGACTAAATGTTGTATAAAAAAGTATACAGTGTGTACTTGTCTTATGCCCGTGTTTTCATCACATGCCTTGGGTATGGTCGTGTCACTTTTTATGGATGTGTTCAGGGTATATGACATGTACTGGGAATACATAGTCTATAACCTTGAATTGAATGGCATTCCATTCCCCGTGTCATGTATCTGATACATGGAATTCTTGGGACACCCTGTGTACTCATCCATGAGATAACGAGGACTACACATCATGTGTTGTGGTTACATGGATTGTAGTTCTTCATGATATGTACCATTATATCCAAATATACAAGTTGATCTGATCTATTTGGATTATAGATCTGATTTTGTCATATCTGATCTGATAGAAATAGATATATGTGAGAAAACATAATACACAGTGTGTATATTGGATGTACACATCATGTACTCTATTTGTATCCAAGTAGAGCCTTTAGCACCTCCAGATGGTGGTAATCGAATGCTTATTTATTTTTAATCATTAACTGATTACTAGTTATGTTAACAAGAATGAAGAAAGATAAGAGGTTAAGATGTTGGAAATTAAATTGAATCATTTTAAGTAAAATAAAATGAAAACACATTCAACCAATCAATGAATAATAAATAATTGTTAATTAAACATGTGACTTCTCTGAAACCATTTGCAGGTTTTTTGTGTTTCATAAGAATCCTTTGCAGGTATGAATAACTCATATTTTAGTCATGAATCACATGTAATCTTTTATTTATATGATCAAAATGTCATATATAACAAAAATATTAGATAACTTGACTAGATTAAAACATTGGAACCATTGGTGATGGATTTTCACAAGTAATTTATAATAAATTTATAAGAAGATACAGAATTACTTTAACTCATAAGTCTCTCTTCATTGATGATTAATGGTGTTATTTTTTGGGTTTTCAAAATTAAAATCTAGTTTTTTTTTCCTATGTAAAAATGATGGATTTATTTTTTATTATGAAAACTTTTTTCTACTTTTGTTTTGTTTGACCATTGTTTGGGATTCCTGTGGTACTAGACCTCTGCCTGGATGCTGGGCTCCATTCTGGACAGTGGTGTACGGCTACTTGTAGGGCTGCTCAATTGTCCTATTGATCAATTAGCCCAGTTGGCCCTCATTCTTCCACCATGTCAATCTGCCTAAGACCTTTTCTGTTGGCTGTTAATTGGCTTCCATCAGATGGATCTGGATTCCAGGTTTTGTGTTTGTTTAACTGTCTATGATTTTTGTCATTTTCATTCATCCTCATGCCTACTGTCATGTGTCCTAGTTTAGTTGTGTTATATTGGACCGACCTTATCCTCTGGATCCTTTCACGCTCACTCTTCTGAACATGTGTCTCCCTCATCTATCACTCCTGAAAGCACATGTCACCTCACCTATTTCTCCTTTATTGCTTTGTTGCTTCATTTGCCAAGGTGAAAGCTTTTCCTCTTGGTTCTTCTTCATTCTTCTAGGATTTGTTCCAGAGAGTACATGCCCATTGTATCCATGTCATCATGCCTTCCCTATTCCAGTGACCTTCTCCATTGGAGAACTTGGGACTCACAAACTCCGTGTAGACCGCTTCATAGTCAAGATCCTCTGACCCAGGTAGAGCCGTATCTCCTTCAATGCTTTTGGTTTTGTAATATGTTTCTTTTTTTTATTCGACATTTTTGTTATATGATCTTGTGTTTTCTATTAAGTATGGTTCTCAGGGTTTCATGTGTGAGTCCATCCAGTTCAGAGGAGTGCGTTTTTATCTCCAAGTTAGGATTCATCACTGGATCTTAGGGTGACAAGGTCCCTATTCTTTGATAGTTTCTCTAGTATATGTTCATGGTTTTCTTTACTCTATCTTCTCTATGTGTATGAGGTTTGTTTTATTTTTCATGATAATAAATAATTTTTGGTGGTGTTCTTACCGTGGATTTGGACCAAAAGGTTTGAACCACATAAATCAATTGTGTTCTATAATTTTCTTCACTTTTCTTTTATGTTTTTTAGGCTTTGTTAAAAACTATTCTTATTCTCTATTGTGTTTTCTTATATCACCTTTAAGTGAACTTGTTTCAATCTCATCAAGCAGTATCAGAGCCTATAATAATTTTTAAAAAGCCTGTTAAATTTGAATTCAAAAATTTTGATGGTGAAAATGATTTTAATATGTAGAGAGTTAAAATTTGTGCTCTATTAGTTCATAATGGCCTTGAAGATTATTTACATAGTAGTAAAAAACTTGTAGTGACCATCATTTTCAATGGTCAGTCCACCAATTATTTAGTAGATGTCGGCCCTAGTATATTGTAAAAGGCTAATTTCACTCTTTTGTTAACCTTAAGAGATAATGTTTCGCGTAAAGTCTCACATGAACCTACTGCTAAATCTATTTGGCTTAAACTTGAACATTTTTATATAACCGAATTTTTTCTTGGATGTTTGTATAAAAAAAATGCAATTGTATAACTTCAAAATGAATCTTGGCTCTTCTATACATGTTTATTTCAATGATTTTAATAAATTTCTTCTGGATTTAGCTAATATAGATATAGAGGTTAAAGATGAATATCAGGATTTAATTATTTTAAATTCCTTTGATGATTATTTTAGTTCATTAAAGGATTCCATGATTTATGGTGGGGATTTGATTAATTTAGAGGAAGTAAAGTTTGTTGTGTTTTCTCGTGATATTTAAACACATGGTTTGAAGGAAGTGTTTAACAGTGTTAATGGTGAACCTTAATTAATGTATACTAAGGGTCCAATGAAAAATAAAGGTAGTAATGATAATAAGCAGTTTGAGAATTTTTGGTGTTTTGAGTGTGGTAAGATCGACCACATAAAAAATTATTGTTCAAACTTTAAAAATAAGGATAGTATGGCCCAGTCCCATGTGGTATTCCCCGGGTATGACACTGTGGAAGTTCTTTAATTCTATTTAACATTCCCTTTGTTAGAACTAGTTATAGGTTTTTTTTCCTAATTTCCTATGACTAGCCTCACTTGTCTTTGTGGGGGAACCCAGTTGGTAAAAAGGGTTTTATGTGGGCTGGTCTAAGCTGTTTGAGATTAGGTAGAGAATTTTCTATCGGCTTCCTAGTTTTTGGTTGTTGTGTGATTGTTTTCTACCACTTTTTTACTATGAAATTATTTTATGATCTTTTTTTTGTTTTCATTATCCACTTTTTTTACCCTTGAGGAAGGTTTTTTTATTTTGCAGGTTTTGCATGCTTGGGAGTCCAGGACATTAATGTGTCAAAGGTAATGTTGGTAAGTTGTTCTATTTAATGTTGTTGCTCATTTACTTTAAACTTATGAGAATGATTAGTAATATTTTTGGCAAGAAGTAGAATGGGTGGGTATGGACAGTCTGTGTGCCACTGTGTCACATGCTAAGAGGATCCATGTTGGGTAGATTCGACAAAATTAGGTTTATTTTTTGTTAAATAAAATTTGTCTGAACACACTATAAGCTAGTTAGGGACTGCAAGAACACCATCAATGTTTGTTTTCTTTTTTTAATTTTTAAACGGTGGAGATTTGTTATTTTTTTGGGTTTTCAAAATTAAATATACTTTTGTTTTCCCAAGAAAAATGATGGATTTATTTTTTATTAGAAAATTTTGTTCTGCTTTTGATCTATTGGGCCTATGATTGGTCTTCCTGTGGTATTGGGCCTCTGCCTGGATGTTGGGATCTGATATGGACAATGGTGTGAAGCTTCTTGATGGGATTATTGGTTGGCCTATTGATCTGTTTGCCCACCTAGACCTCATTCTTCCACCATGTCGATCTGTGTGAGATGTTTTCTGCTGACCGTTGATTGGATTCCATCCGACAGCTCTAGATTTTGGGTTTTTTGTTTGTCTGATTGTTGATGATCCATGTCACCACCATCCATCCTCTTTCCTTCAACTGTGACATGTGATTGTCGTGGGGTGTGACAAAAATAGATATTACCTAAGATAAAATGCAGTACAGTGGTTACCCTAGGTTATCTCTAGAGAAGAATGCACAACAATTACATTTTTCAATTAAACTTTAGAAAAAAGAAGAAGTTGTTTTTGAAATTGATTGATTTTAAAAAGAAATCAAGAAATTGAAATTGAGGTTGAACACTAATGGATAAAGAGAGTGATGGGGTTAGGGTAGGACCACCTTTTTTAATGTCATCATAGTCATAAAGATCATTCATCCTTTCTTCCTATTGAATGATAAATGAAAGACTTATCAATCGAATTATAAATCACCCTTGGTTGAAGAAAGAAATAGAACTCACTCTTATGTGCATAAAAGTTCATAAAAAATTCTTAAACAAATTAGGCAAGTACTGATCGGGCATTTTTGCACCTTATAAATCTAGAAAAAGTTTACTAGTTTCACATACATGCCAACGATCGTTGGACACTCACCACCTAACACAATCTTCTCGATCGAGACAAATTACACTAGGCAGAGGGAGATCAAAAGTCTTCAACCAAAACTATTAATAATGAATACACAAAAAACCAAAAACATGATCACATTAAGAGAATTGGGAAATGCTGAGAATATAAATCATTCAAAAGAAAAATAGGGTTTTAAATTCAATAACAATACTCCAACATTACAAAAGTGAAACTCCCCCTTCCCTGATCACTCAAAGGTTTTACCCCTCTAAGTGAAGGGTAATAGAGTTGAAAGGGGAAGAAAAGATCATTATGGAACTAAGAAAAAATAAAAGGGAAAATACAAATCACATCAAGATTCAAATCCTCCAGAATGTCATTTCTTTCACCTTCTTCAACCCCTTTGAATAGAAGTGGACACTCATATAAATAGGGTTGAGAGGTAGAAAAATTTCCCTCTAGAATCATTCCACTAAGAGATTGAGTGTTTTTAGCATAATAAATGGCCGAATTTTGGGAAATTGTCTTCATCAAAGTTTTTTCCCTATATTTTATACATGATCACACAAAACATAAGAGTATCTAGACAATTATATAAAAAGTTAATCTTGAATAAATTATGAAAACTTTTTCTACCCTTAGAGACTCTTCAACTTCCTCTTATTGGACACATTCAAATGAAACATTAATGGCCTAATTTATTCATGAAATTTAATTTGGAAATGACCCACATAGTAATATTTCTATTCCAGATTTAATCACTTAATTTAGAGTTATTTAGGCCAAGATATGACTCATTAATTTAAGTGGGGTCTATTCTATATTCCAGAAAACTTTGTTCAATTGTTTAATTTTTCTGGGCCATTCTGTGTCAAATTGTATCTGGTTCTAGAAAGAAAATTTGATTCCCACGAACAAGGAAAGCCTAAAAAATGGAATCACTCAATTTAGATCAAAATTGTAACAGTTATTCCCAAAAAACAGAATCTCCAGAAAACTATTAATTTTCCATAATTAACAAATTTTCACAATTAAGCCCATAATTCACCAAAAACACTAAAATGATACAAATTAGCTCAAATTGATTAACTGGAAGGGGTTAAATCATTGAAACATACATGAAAAATAATTAAAATACTATATATATTAATTCTACCACACTTCTCACTTGGACTCATGGACAAGTCAACATCAAAATCAAATCAAAGAAAATTCAAAACACATGCTCAGAAGATCCACCAATTCCATACCAATAAACCAAAGGATATCATTCCTCATAAAAACCATTATTCCAAATTCTCTATTAAGATCATTCAATATTTTCCTCTTCATTTCTCCTCCCATGAACACAAGACACTCAACTCACATGAATTTTCTCTCATCTCACAAATATAAATTTTCAACAAAGTTTTTCTCATCCAAACCAATGTAAGGGTCACCATAGGTTTGAAAAAATCCTACTTCTCCACTCGATGTGAGTCAAGGACATGTGTTTATCATGAGGAATTTTTAGGGTTGTTTTGTGGCTTTTGGTTGGTAGGATTTTTATGTGAAAAAATTATGAGGCCGAATGAGAAGGGATTGGCTCTTTTTGAATCAAAATTTCACAATTCTAATCTTCACTCAAGTATGGTATCCTCATCACTCGCCATAGTAACAATTCAGCTCCATCATCATAAAAACTCTAAGAATGTTCAAACATCTCATCATTTTAGCAAAAAAAATTCAATCTTCTCAAACATTATTTTTATTGAAAGCTTCAGAAAAGGTTTAACTTTCTTCCTCCATTAGAAGCTCTAGAAAATGCACAGCTTCTCTTATTATGAAAGCTCCAGAAAAGGCACATCTTTCAAAAGAATAATTTTTTCCGCAACAAAAACATCTTTTCAACATTTTATTTTCCACCCAAAGTTTCACCAAATACTTTAGCACAACACAAGATAGCTTTCCCCCACACTTAAGTTCAACTAGATCATCTAATTTCACTTTAATAGCAGGCTGGATAGGGAAAATTGGATTTTAATGTGGCTAACCTAATAGGATGTTCATGGATTATAAGGGCTATAAGTATTAAATGTACAAGGTAGGCCAGAATGAAAGGGATTCTCTAGAAAAGGGGGCTTTAAAACCAAATAAAGTCCTCAGTCATTTAAAACAAAAGTACCCCAAACCCTCAAGTTTTGAAAGGAATAAATCAAATTCTGGTTAAAACAAGCATGGTATGGTTCTATAAAGAAGTGAGGTTAATGAAAAGAATGTGAAAAAATTGGTTCAAAAGCATCACAAGAAAGTGATTTCAATGATAAAGATAGTGATATGTGGCATGAGATTCAAAAAACAAAGTACTTTTTATGAAATTCCCAAATAATTGAACTTGAAACAAATTCATCTTCAGCATTAATTTATGCTCAGTTTCATGGAATATATTGGTTTACTCAATGACATGGATTTCAAAAATTGTAAAGATAATATTTTCATCTCAAAAGCTTCAAAAACACACCAAAAAAATGAAAAAATAAATGCACAAAAATTTTAAAAACGTGCAATTTTTTTGAAAAACAAACAACAAATGAAAATCCTAAACTTCAAATGTTCCCTCCCCCACACATAATTGATGCGGTGTCCTTAATAAATTCAAGTGGAATAATCATTTAATAATATTTTAAAATGAATCGCATCAACAAGAAAGTGTGAAGGAGTGGTATAACCTAACAATTTTTATTGATATATAGGTTGGAGGAGTGTGATCTCCTCCAATGGATCTAATGGAATGGTCCCATGAAATTTCTTCATCCCGTGTCCATTAATAGTGAATGGATCCTGATCTCCATCCTTCAAAATCTACACGGACCCTAAATGATATACATGAGTAACTATAAATGTACCCTCCCATCTATAATGAAGTTTACCTAGTATCATCGTGAGTCTTGAGTTGAATAACAACACTTTTTCTCCAAGATGTAAGCTTTTTGTTGTATCAGCTTATCATGAGCCACTCTTGATCTCTCTTTGTAAATATTAGAATTTTTAAAATCTTCCCTTCTAATTTCCTCCAACTCTTGTAACTATAACCTTCTCTCTTTCCCAGCACTTTCAAGATCCAAATTCATCTTCCAAACAGCCCAATACACCTTATGCTCCAATTCCATATGTAGGTGAAAACTTTTCCCATAATTGACCATTTCAGTATACCAAGGCACTTCTCCTTTAACCAAGTACAACTTCTCCCCTGGAAGGTGATCATTCAATGGTTCTTTTTCTGGAATTTCAGTTTTAGTAGTGTTGGGAAGTCTGCTCAAATGATCAGCCACTTGGTTCTTAGATCCCTTATTGTCCTTGATTTTTATGTTGAACTCCTACAGTAGTAACATCCATCTCAATAATATCATTTTAGCTTCATCCTTCTTCATCTAGTACATAATAGCTGCATTATCAGAAAACACAGTGACTTTAGTTCCAAGCATATATGATCTAAATCATTATAAAGAAAAAACAAATGCTAAAAACCCCCTTTCTATAGTTGTGTAATTTAATTGAGCCGTATATAAGGTTCTTAAGTCATATGAAATGACTTGTGTCTTGTCCTCAATTCACTGAGAAAGGATTGCTCCAACTTCTTAGTTGGAAGCATCACAAAGTTGCTCAAATGGTTCTTCCCAATTTGGTGGCTACATCACGGGTGGTGTAATCAATCTGTTTTTCAGCTCATCAAGGTATTCCCTGTATGCACCATTGAAATCAAAATCAGAATATTTCAAAATAAATCTATATATAGGGAGATAAATCTTACTGAAACCTTTGATAAACATCTTATACAATCCTGCATGTCCTAAAAAAGATCTATCATGCTTCACACAAGTTGGGTAAGGAAAAGAATTTATCACTTCAATTTTTGATTTATCAACTTCAATTCCCTTTTTGGAAATGACATGACCAAGGAAAATACCTCTCTCCACCATGAAATGACACTTTTCAAAATTTAAAACAAGATTATTTTAAATGCAAGTTTTCAAAACATTTTCCAGATTTTTCAAACAGTGATCAAAAGATTTCTAAAAACTGTGAAATAATCCAAGAAAACCTCCAAGAAATCATCAATGTGATCAAAAAATATACTTAACATGCACCTGTTAAATTTAATTGGATCAATACATAATCCAAATGGCATCCTTTTATATGAAAAATTTATGAAGGGACATGTAAAGGTTGCCTTCTCTTGATCCTCGGGAGCAATGGGTGCCTGGAAATAACCTGAAAATCCATCCAAAAATTAATAATGAGTTGTCCCTTACAATCTCTCTAACATATGATAAATGAAGGAAATGGGAAAATGATCTTTCCTAGTGACCTTATTTAACTTCCTAAAATCAATTCATACTCTCCAGTTATTCTAAATTATCATAGGGATTAATTTATTCTTTTCATTCCTCACTGTGGTTAGGCCGGTTTTTTTAGAACTACGTGAATTGGGCTAACCCATTATGAATCTGAGATGGGATAGATGATCCCATCTTCCAAGATATTCTCAATATCATTCACAGCCTCCATTAAGGTGGGATTCAACCTTCTTTAGGGTTGTTTGACAGGTTTAGAATCTCCCTCAAGAACAATTCTGTGTGAGAATATTTTTGGTTTGATTCCTGTGATATCACCTAAGATACACCCTATTTCTTGGATATTCTCTCTCAAAATATCAATCAATGATTTTTCTTGGGTTTCAAATATATTATTAGCAATTATTACTGGTAATTTCTCTCCTTCCCTAAGGTACACATATTTCAAATTAGCAGGGAGTTGTTTTAATTCCAGATCCAGGGGATGCTCAAGGGATGAAACTAAACTGAAGTTCCCCACATCCAAGGGTTGGACCTTCTATACACAAGAAACCATATCATCTTCCTCATCATTTAACAAATCGTTAAATAAATCAGATTTTACCTCTTCTACCCACATGAAATCAGAATCTCCATCATTTTGATCATCCATAGGTTCAATGATATTTTCAATGGAAGAAGTCTCTACTAAGGATAAAAATTCATGGAATATACCTGATTCTTAAATGGATTTAGCACCAACTTCATGGGAGAGTGTAAATAGTGAGTGATCGTCTGATGGGTGCCTCATAGATTCAAAAATATTGAAGTGGATGATGTTATCTCCAAACTCCATAGTGAGTGTCCCTTAATGGAAATTGATGATAGGTTTGGTCGTATTCAACAAAGGTATCCCCAAAATGATAGGTGAGTGTGACGGGATACTATATTCTTCCATATTTAGCACATAGAAGTCAACTAGGAATAAGAGATCTTTGACTTTCACAAGGACATCCTCCAGAACTCCAGTAAGAAAAACCGTGGATCTATTTTCAAGCTGGACCACCACTCTTGTGGGATTCAAGTCTCCCATTTGTAAAGAAGTGTATATTGAGTGATTAAATACATTAATTTAATCACCTATATCACACAAATAATTAGATAAATTTAAAGAACCAGTGGTGCATGGAATGGAAAATGTCCCTAGATCATGACATTTTCTTGGAAAATGTGGTGTGATAAGGGCTAAGACACTTCTTCCCAAGTTGATCCTTTTATTCCATTGAAGTCTCCTATTTTTTTCAAATATACTTAAAAAAATTAACATAATTTGGAATTTTTTTTATTGCTTCAAGTAGAGGGATATTTATTTACACTTTATGGAAGGTGTCTAGAATTTCTTTTTAAAGTGATTCTTCCTGAAATTTCTTTGATTCAATCATCCTTGAAAGAAATAGTGTGCGTAAGTATTTATTCTTCCTTTGTTTACTTTTAAGTGGTGTTTCTTGTATCTTCTTCCTTGTCCTATTCTTCTCTTCCTCCTCTTTCTTCTCTTCTTCACAGTTTTCAAAAAAAATCAGAATAACTTCATTCTCGCTCAACTTAGGTGGTCTTGTTTCAGGCTCAATGGTGTCTAATAGTGAGATTTATTTTAAAATTCTTGTTTTTATCATGTTGAAATTCTCTTTTGGTTTTGGTATTGTTTGAGAAGTAAGTTTCTTAGGATTTTTTTTATGATTTCAAAAAAAAATCCCACCATGTTTTCCAGCTTGTTAACCTTATCTGCTAGGTCATCATACTTGGATTGCAGCTATTCCATAGAAGGTTTTGTGTTATTGGATGGTTGGTCATAGGGTCTTGGGAAAGTGGGTATTTTTTGGTGTGAAGTCTGGTTATAAGATTTCTTTTCTTGAAATGGCGGTGGATTTTGGAATTATTGCTGGAATGTGAGTTAGTTTTGGAACTAGTTTTGGTTCGAGGGTCTAGCTTGATTCTGCTAATTTCCAAACCCATATTAAAAATGGTTAGGATCTCTCCATCCTTGATTTTGTTGGTACTACATCGGTTGAAATGTTTCCACACAAGTTTTAATTCCCTATATTTCTGCACATTGGTCAGTGAAATGATCAGGTGATGAGCATAAACCACATACCTTAGTCGATGTTTGTTGGTCGCCATCTTGTTTCAAGGCCATTTATCTCACCAAACTGGTTATATATTCAATCCTATATTCAAGTAAGGGTGATGTATGAGAATTTCTTACCTCATGAATACCTCTTGTTACAGTACCTCTTATACCAAACTATTGTGAGTTTTGAGAAATCTTCTAAATCAAGACCTTAGCTTCTTCGGGTGACTTGTCAATCAATGCACCTTCAGATGATGCATCAAGAAGTTTTATTTAATTATCTATTAATCCTTGACAGAATAAGACAAGAAAGTGATGTTACTCAATTTCTTTATGCGGGCAACTGGCACATAGATTTTTAAATATTTCTCAATACTCGTAAAAGGTTTCTCCAGATGATTGTCTGATAGCATGGATTTTCTTTATAATGGATATACTTATAGAGGCAGGGAATAATATTTCATAAAGAATCTCACAAATTCATTCCATTCATCAATATCTCCAGTTTTTAGACCATATAGCCATTATTTAGCAACTCCTTCCAATGAAAATGGGAATTCCTTCCACTTT
This sequence comes from Viscum album, assembly GCA_963277665.1. Classification (NCBI taxonomy): domain Eukaryota; kingdom Viridiplantae; phylum Streptophyta; class Magnoliopsida; order Santalales; family Viscaceae; genus Viscum; species Viscum album. The sequence continues at coordinate 1,356,428,748 of OY728162.1, read as the reverse complement.
ACTTGTTACCCAGCTACTCTACGGGGTATGAAGGTTGAGTAGACATGTGTGAAGTCTTTAATATGTTTGTTGGGATCTTCACCTGCCAATCCATGAAACTTTGGAAGCAATGTAATTATGTTAGGTTTCATCTCAAAATAATTTTGTAATACTGGCATGACAAGTTGATTATTTTGATTAAGGAATTGTGGGGCATAGAGGTCTCTAAGGGTTAGGTTTTGATTTTCAGCCATGGTGACAGACTCAAAGTGAACACTTGAAGTTTCACTCAAGAATGAAAGATAAATTTACTCCAATTAAGATTGAAAATTAAGGTTTATAAGTTTATTCAACAAGGTTCTTTCAGTTTCAGGATCAAGGGGGAAAGGTTCAGTGTTTGAGGTTCTAGGCATGCAATTTTGAAGAGAAAATAAGAAAAGAGTAAAGAAATAGAGAAGAAAAAAATGTTGGCACTACCTCCCCAACAACGGTGCCAAGTTTTAACACGTGCCTATCATGGGATGTGACAAAAATAGATATTACCTAAGTTAAAATTCAGTACAGTTTTTAACCTGGGTTGTCTCTAGAGAGGAATGCACAATAATTACATTTTTCACTTAAACTTTAGAAAAAAGAAGAATTTTTTTTTGAAATTAATTGGTTTTAAAAATAAATCAAGCAATTAAAATTGATGTTGAAAACTAATGGATGAAGAGAGTGATGTGGTTAGGGTAGGATCAACTTTTTTAATTTTATTATAGTTATAAATATCATTCCATCTTTCTTCTTATTGAATGATAAATGAAAGACTCCTTGATCGAGTTATCAATCACCCTTGGTTTAAGAAAGAAATGAAACTCACTTCTATGTGCATGGAAGTTCATAAACAATTCCTAAAAAACTAAGGCAAGACCAAATCAGGCATTTTTGAACCTTATAAATATATAAAAATTTTACATGTTCCACACATGTGTTAATGATCGTTGGACACTCACCACCTAACACAATATGCTCGATCGAGAAAAATTGCACTAGGCGGAGGGAGATCAAAAGTCTTAAACCAAAGCTACCCAAAACATGATCGCATTAAGAGAATTGGGAAACACTAAGAATATAAATCATTCAAAAGAAAAATGGGGTTTTACATTCAAGCACAAGACTCCGGCATTATAAAAGTGAAACTCCCCCTTCCCCGATCACTCAAAGGTTTTACCCCGCCATGTGAAGGGTAATAGAGTTGAAAGGGGAAGAAAAGAGCATAATGTAACTAAGAAGAAAGAAAAAGTAAAATAAAAATCACATAAAGATTCAAATATGTTATCATATTTCCTCTTTCACCTTCTTCAACCCCTTTTAATGGAAGTGGGAACTCATATAAATAGGGTTGAGAGGTAGAAAATTTTCCCTCCAGAATCATTCCACCAAGAGTTTGAGTGTTTTTATCATATTAAATGGCCAAATATAGGGAACCTGTCTTCATAAAAGTTTTTTCCCTATCTCTTTTTCATGATCCCACAAAATATCAGATTATTTAGACAATTTTAAAAAAAGTTATGATCGAATAAATGGTGAAGACTTTTTCTGCCCGAGGATACTCTACAACTTCCTTATTTTGGACATATTAAAACAAAGCCTTAATGACCTAATTTCTTTATGAAATTTAATGTGGAAATAACCCATGAATACTCTTTATATTACATATAGAATCACTTCATTTAGAGTTATTTAGGTTGAGATATGATTCATTAATTTAAGTTGGGTCCATTCTATCTTCCAGAAAAACTTGTTCACTTGATTAATTTTTTTGGGTCATTCTGTGTCAAATTGGATCTAGTTCCAGAAAGAAAAGTTGAATCCCACAAACATGGAAATCCTAAAAAAATAAATCACTCAATTTAGATCAAAATTATATTAGTTATGCTTGAAAAAACAGAATCTCTATAACACTATCAATTTTCCAGAATTAACCAATTTTCACAATTAAGCTCATAATTCACCAAAAACACTAAAATGATAAAAATAAGATCAAATTGATTAATTTTCAGGGTTTAAATCATTTAAACACACATGAAAAAATAATGAAAATATTATCCCTATCAAACCTCATGTCTTGGTTTAGCCGTGTTCTATTGTACTAGCCTTATCCTCTGGATCCTTATGCGCTCGCTCCGCCGACCATGTGTCTTCCTCATCTATCGCTCATGACGGAATCTATCTCCTTGCCTGCTTTGCCATTATTTCTTTGTCTCTTCATTTGCTGAGGTGAGAGATTTGGCCCCCTGTTCTTCTTCATCCTTCCTGGATTTGTTCCAGAGGGTAGACACCCACCCCATCCATGTTGTCATGTCTTCCCCATTCTAGTGACCTTCTTTGGTGGATAGCTTGAGACTTGTGAGCTCCATGTCAACCACTTCATAGCCAAGATCCTCCAAACCAAGCAGATCCCTATCTCCTTTTATGCATCTAGTTTTGTAATCTTTTTCTTTTCTTTATTCGGCATCTGCATTATATGATCTTGTGTTTTTTATTCAGTCTGGTTTTTGGGGTTGTCTGCGTGAGTCCATCCAATTCAAGGGAGTACGTTGCTATCTCCGATCCAAGATTCATCATTGGATCTTGGGGTGATAAGGTCCTTGTTCTCAGAAAGTTTTTATTGTCCACGTGTGTGGTTTTATTTACTCTGCTTCTCTATTTGTATGTTCTTTGTTTTCCTTTTCATAATAATAAATAATATGTGGTGTTGTTCTTGTTGTGGAGTAGGACCAAAAGGTTTGAACCACATAAATCAACTTTGTTCTTTAATTTTCTGCACTTTTCTTTTATGTTCTTTCAGCTTTGTTAAAAATGATTCATATCATCTGTTGTGTTTACTTTGATCACCTTTAAGTGAACTTGTTTTGATCTCAAAAATTGGTGTCAAATCCTATAATCATTTTTATAATGTCTATTAAATTCGAAGTTTAAAAGTTTGACAGTGAAAATTATTTTGATCTATGGAGAGTTAGAATTCATGCTTTGTTAGTTCATAATGGCCTTGAAGATGCCTTACATAATAGTAAAAACCTGTAGTGACCATCGCTATCGAATGTCATCCCACCACTTATTTAGTAGACATCGACCCTAGTATACTGTAAAAGGTTCATTTCACTCTTTTGTCAACCTTAGAAGATAAGGTTTTGTGTAAAGTCACACATGAAACTACTGCTAAATATATTTGGATTAAACTTGAACATTTGTATATAACCAAATATTTGCTTGGATGTTTGTATACAAATATGTGGTTGTATAACTTCAGAATGAATTTTGGATCTTCTGTGCATGTTCATATTGATGAGTTTAATAAATTTCTTCTAGATTTAGATAATATAGATATAGAGGTTAAATATTAAGGTTTGGCTTTAGTTCTTTTGACTTCACTTGATGGTTTGGATTCCATGATGTACATTATGGATTTGATTACTTTAGAGGAAGTAAAGTCTGTTGTGTTGTCTTGTGATATTCAAACACATGGTTTGAAGGAAGATTTTAACAATGATAAGATTAAACCTCAATTAATGTATACTAAGGGACCAATGAAAAATAAAGGTAGGAATTATAAGAACCAGTTTAATAATTTCTGATGTTTTGTGTATTGAAAGACTGACTACATAAAAAGGTACTATCTAAACTTTAAAAATAAGGATAGTATGGCCCAGTCCCATGTGGTATGCTTTGGGTATGACACTACAGAAGTTCTTTAATTTCTATTTAATAGCCACTTCGTTCGAAATAGTCATAAGTTCTTTTTTGTTTTTTTCTTGTGTTCCTAGGATTGGCCCCACTTGTATTTTTGGGGGAACCCAGTTGAGGAAAAGGGTTTTATATGGGTTGGTCTAAGTTGTTCAGGCTTAGGCGGAGAGTTTCCTATTGAATTCATGGTTTGTGGTTATTGTGTGATTGTTTTTTACTGCTTTGTTACTATGGAATTATTTTATGAGCTTTGTTTTTTTTTCATTATCCACTATGTTTTTCCTCAAGGAGGGTTTTTTTTGGGTTTGCAGGTCTTGCATGCTTGGGAGTCTAGGGAATTAATGGTGTCAAAGGTAATGTTGGTAAGTTGTTCTGTTTAATGTCGTTGCTTATTTAGTTTAAACTTCTTAGAATTCTTAGTAATTTTTTTTGTCAAGCATTATAATGGATGGGTATGGGCAGTATGTGTGCCACTGTGGTACAAGATAATAGGACTCATGCTGGGTGGATTCAGTAGACTTAGGTTTATTTTTTTGTTAAATAAAATCTATATGAACCCACTATAGGCTAGTTAGGGACTGCAAGAACATCATTAGTGTTTGTTTTCTTTTTTAATTTGGAAAAGGCATAGATTTGTTATTTTTTGGGTTTTCAAAATTAAAATCTAGTTTTTTTCTATGAAAAAATGATGGATTTATTTTTTATTATGCAAATTTTGTTCTACTTTTGTTTTGTTGGGCCTCTGCATGGGTTTTTTGTGGTAGTGGGCCTCCTCTTGGATGTTGGGCTCCATTCTGGACCATGGTGCATGGCTGCTTGATGGGATGCTAAGTTGGCCTATTGATCTGTTGGCCCAACTGGCCCTCGTTCTACCACCATGTCAATATGCCTGAAATGTTTTCTACTAGCTGTTAGTTGGATTCTATCTGATGGCTCTGGCTTCCGAGTTTTGTGTTTGTTCGATTGTCAATGATCTGCATCACCACCATCTATCCTTTTTCCTGTTATCGCATGTACCGGTTTAGTCGTGCTCCATTGTACTAGCCTTATCCTTTGTATCCTTCTGCAATCACTCCACCGACCAACTTCCCACCACCTCTATCACTCCTGACAGCACCCGTCACCTCGCCTACTTCCCCTTTATTGATTTGTCGCTTCATTTTTCAACGCAACAACTTTGGCCCATGGTTCTTCTTCATCCTTCCCAACTTCATTACAGAGAGTAGATTCCAACCACATCCACGCCATTGTGCCTTCCCTGTTCTGGTGACCTTATTCGATGGAGAGCTTGGGACTCGCAAACTCCATGTGGACCGCTTCATAGTCAAGATCCTCCGACTCAGGCATAGTCATATCTCCTTTGACGCTTATGGTTTTTTAATATATTTCTTTTCTTTATTCAGCACCTATGTTGTATGATCTTGTGTTTTCTATTATGATTGGTTATCAGGGTTTCATGTGTGAGTCCGTCCAGTTCGGGGGAGTACGTTGTTATCTCTGAGACAGGATTCATCATTGGCTCTTGGGGTGATGAGGTCCCTATTCTCAGATAGTTTCTCTGGTCTGCATGTGTGGTTTTATTTACTCCATATTCACTGTTTGTATGTGATTTTTTTTATTTTCCATAATAATAAATAATCTGTGGTGGTGTTCTTACCGTGGAGTATGACCAAAATTTCTGAACCATGTAAGTCAACTATGTTCTTTAATTTTTTGTGCTTTTCTTTTCTGTTCTTTTAGCTTTGTTAAAAAGGATTCTTATCCTCTATTGTGTTTTCTTCGATCACCGTTAAGTGAACCTATTTTGATCAAAACAGATGGAATAGACCTTGTCACACCATCATTATACTATAGAATTCAATTGTATAATCTCTCTAGTGATGATTCACACGTGTACCACAATCTCTGAACGATGTCATAGGATCATCGGGTGTTGGCATGATCGATCCTAATCACTTGCATTGTTTGTGGTTAACTGCAACATAATTCTTCTTGAGAGAGGAAGAACTCTTAATGAACTCTCATTGTCTTGAGAGGGGAAGAGAGGAGAGCACGCTAGATCTATTGGTCTCTCTCTAGGGCTTGAGAGAGTCTCCCTCTATTTTTTGTGCACTCCAATTGGGTTTTAGGAAAGTGATATAATTACATATTTATTATGGAAGGTTTAGGGTTAGAAATTTTCACACTAAAGATTTACCAACTTTAATATTCTTATTTGAACTCATGTCTATTAATAATATTATTGTTATTAATCGCTTGACATGTGAAACATGTTTATGAATTAATATCATTTAATTATTTCCAATCAGACCATTAAACTCGGTCCGATTTCTCTTGATTATATTTATCGATCCTCGAATAATGACTATTTAATAAATAATTGTCAATGAATTATTATACAATAAAGATAATAAGTATTATACTCACCAAACTTGTCAATAAATATTTATTATTATTATTTAATTTTCTTATTCTTTTGAATAACTTGTTGTTAAATTATGACAATCAACCAAACCCAAATAAATATTATTTATTCTAACTTGTTAAATTCAATACTATAATTTAACCGAGATTGTGGATACACTTAGTGTGTGACCCTCTAGGCCTCTTTCTCAGTGGCATTAGGCATAACTATATGAACTCTAAGGTTAGCGCCTAGCAGCACGCCAATGCATCCATAGAGAAAGAAGTTAATGTCGCAACGACGTCCAACCTCCAATGAACATTTACCGTGTAATGTAACCTTTTTATCACAATATCTAAAATCAAGCAGGTTGTATGTTGGAGTCATCACCCTATATACTCGATGTCTCTTTCTTTGACTTTCTGTAAATGAACTCGCTCATCGAATACCATGTCCATGAATTTATTAAGGTGGTTCCACTCTCATCAAAGGACCTTAGATATTAAATTTTGTCGAAAGACAAAAGGGATAAATCATTTCTCGCATTATCCATTAATACAATATCATTCGTGACGCACCCAACATATCCTACTTCATTGTAAACATATGTCATCATGGTTTTCATCAATACATCAAAGTATGTGAGTCATGATATCCATCAATGATAATCTTAAAGTATAAGGATCAATACACACATCGGTAGATAGGAACATCCAACAACACATGGAAATATGGATTTCCTACTGATGAGTTTGTTCACATAATCTTCTACCTTAGAGATTACCAAGGGCGGACGTCATGAGAATGTATCTCAATGTCTTATGAGCCTCCTACCCCTCGTATCTTGTATTGTTTGTGTCCCGTCAGATAATATCATCTGTTTGTAGAATTATATTAATGAATAATGTCATGAAACCTTTAGGTTCTCATCATAGCGGGGAACTTCTATGACCTTTCAGTGTGATGTCTATTATTAGGACATTCTCGTATATAAATATCATTCATATGAACAATAATAATGTGATAAGAAAATTTCATTAATAATGAAAAACATGTAATCAAGTACTAAACAAATTGGTTATAGGGCACCAACTCCAACAGGTCTAAGCCATTCTAGCTTAGGTGAAGATTGATCTCCTATCAGCTTCATGTTTTCTTTGGATGTTGTGTGTTTCTACTTCCTTTTATTGCTTTCATTATATTGAGTTTTTCTAATTTTTCTAATTTTTTGTATTTTACTCCCAAAGAAGGTTATGTGTTTGTGGCTATCTGCAAGCTTGAGAGTTTTACTGGATTTGAATGAGACTAGGTAATCTGTTACACTCTGTTTATATTGTTGTTTCTTAGTCAGTTTTTATTGGTGAGCATGTTGTATTTTAGTAGCATGATAACAGTTGAAGTATAGTTATGGGAAGGTCATGTGTCATTGTGGCACGCACTAAGAGTGTTTGTGTTGGGCGGATACTGTAGTCTTAGATTTATTTTCTGTTAATAACAATATGTGTGAACATACTGGTAGGCTAGATTAAGCCTCGCAAGAACATCAACTGTGAATTTTGTTAGTTTAATTTGAAAAGGTAGAGATTTGTTGAAATTTGTTTGCAAAATTATTATTTTTTAAGTTCTTAGATGCCAAATTGTTTCAGTTTAGTATTATTATGTACTTTTTGTCTTTTTGGGCTTCTATCTTGCATGCATCTGCATGAGCTTTTTGGTTGGGCCTTCTTGTGTGCTTAGCATTGGGCTTGGGGGCACGGTCTGGTTTCTTGCTTGACCCTCGAGGTCTTCATGTGAATATTGTTGGACGTTGATTCGCCTTGATCGTGTGACTCTAGGTTGCAGCTTTTGTGCTTCCAGTTTTCTCGGCGATCCATGTTGTTTGCCTCCTGCCCATTCCATAGTAAAATTGTTGTGTGGCCTGGAATGTTCACAATCTATTGAACCTGCCTGATCTTCTCAAACTGTCAGTGTGCCCTTAGTCGTCCATGCATCCGCCCTCATCTGTCATGGCTGACACCAGTTGCATGCTTGCTGCTTCGTTATTATTTCCCTACACCGCTTTGGTTTTAGGGAGGGATACACACTCATTTTCTTCTCCACAAAGAAGTTTTGAGTTCATTGGGTTCTTCAATGCTCTGTTCCAGAGAAAAGGTTTATCCAAGAGAGAGACCACCGGCTTCGCTTCGATGGCATTGGCAAATCCTCCCCTTTCTGGTGACGTTTCTCGATGGAGAGCTTGGGTCATGCGAGTAGTTCTTTTATTTTTACTGTGTTGTGTTTCACTTCTCTTTCTTTTCATCTTGTGTTGGGGTTGACGTGCGTGATTCCGTCCAGTTTCACAACGAATGTTATCATCCTCTATCACGACCCGTCCCCCGGGGCCCGTGCCATGACTACCTCAAGCCCGCCTTCCATAGAACAGGGGTTGGCGACTAGCACTGAAAAGGTGTATCCCTAAAATGGGAAGGCATTGTCTTTAACCTGTACAAGCACACAGTCCAAGAACACAACAAGATGCAACCACAAAGTAAAACTGCAGTAGTAAAAGTGTGAACTGAAAGTAAAGGGGTCGAAATACAAGTCCAACTAAAAAGGTACAACTACACCTGAAACAGAAAACAACTCATGTGATCATCCACCAAGGATCTTACCTGAAGGGTAGGTACAACTTGTCTCTACAGCTCTCCATGTCAATCGTCATTGTCGGCCACCGTCAATTCCTAGCTCCCCGAGTCTCAGTCAGGGTTGCCCGTCGTCTGCACAAGACACAACAAGGTGCAGGCAAAGCCCGTGCAAGGGTGAGTATAACAATACCCAGTAGGGACCCCGAGACCCCCGAAGGTCTCTCAGAATTCCACAAAGGAAAACTGCAAAGCATGATCTCAATCACAAAGCACAAAACAAAAGACTCAACTCAAACCAAGTTTAATTAAAGCACATAAGTACAGATGATTAGTCGAGAAGCTAGATCATCTTATTCTGTCGAGAGGCACTATTGTTGACCATACGGAGTCTAACACACACAGGATCGATAGGTACTAACCCTCGCAAGACCCACACAGGATCTGACCCACACAAGATCGGTATGCGCTGACCCACACAGGATCGGCATGTCGTTGATCCGCGACGGGCCGCTCTAAGGCTGGTCCTCGTCGAGTTGCGTACTGCTGATCCACACAGGATCACTAGGTGTTGATCCACATAGGATCTCTAGGTGCTGACCCACACAGGATCGCTCGGTACTAACCTCCGTATGATCTGTCTTCAACCTCCAGCTCACTGCCAACCACTGGATTCCCGCTCATAATATGCTTGATTCTGGGAGAACCGCTCCTCAAGCCATCAGTCGTATTTCAATCGGCACAAAGTCTCACGAAGAAGTAACCTGATGATCTGTCACATCATAAGGGATTCAACGCAACAGACGACGTGTCAACCGAACGTCCGGTTTGTGAGTTATTGACATTTTAGTATCGAGGGTCCTGTTGGATTCAGAGTCGATCCAACCCGACCATACTCCAACTTTATCCAAAACTCTCGTGTAGTATCTCAAAAGGACCGTCTTACTCCAAGGATCTCAGCGCCATAGACGGTTCGTCAAACAGACGTCTGGTTCACAAGATATGACCCTTTAAGCGTTTCTGGGTCTGAGAGGGGTCTGGATCTGATCGACCCGGCCTGGGCCGGCCCGGTTGGTCTTGGTCGCGGCAAGCTCGGCCCGCAGGGCCACGGACCGGCCCGGCCCACCCTGGCTGGGCTGGGTCGCGGCGGGCCTGGTCCGCTGGGTTGCGGTCCGCCTCCCGAACGACTCATAGAATTGTTAGATTTAATTAAGGGTGGCGCCAGGTGGCGCCGCCTTGTCACCCGCAGGAGGCGGGTCCTTTGCCAGCTCGTCGCGGCGCGCAACGGCGTGCCGACTCCGCCTCTACGGTCGGCTGTTGCCGGTCGCCCGTCCAACCCCCGTGGTGCAGAGCGGCGCCGCTCTTCCACCGCGGTCGCCGGTGTCGCCGCGCCGGTCGCCGGTGCCGCGCTGGCGCTTCTCCTGCAAGTCGCCGGATGAGATCTGATGGTCCGTTCTTCTTTCCAGACGCGCCTACGGTCCTCTCGGGATGTTGTTGTCGTTGTGCGCCTCTCGGTTTGAAGGTTCCGTTAAGTTGGAACAACTTGCCTCCAAAGAACGCAATGAAAAACAAGCAATGGAGGTTCCGGGCCTTATTCGTTTGGTCCGCGCCCTCCGCGTTAGCATTATAACAAGAGGGAGTAATTTACGCATCATATTAAAATAATGATAAACCCCGTTAAAATCTCTTGCAACGAACACCCATAATTTCAAGAAATGAGGAGAAGAAACGTGGGAAATTTTTGAATTAAAAAGACAACCCTTACCTCGTGAACCATCAGAGGTATCGCGGTCGTTGGCGAAAGAAGAGTCCCCGTCGGAGTGAGGTTGTCGGCGTTCGTCGATCCCGGATCGTCGCCGCCCAAGCTTCCGTCCTCCGTCGGTGGAAGGCGCCGCGTCACTTCACCAGAGGTTCCTTACTTAGTGGAACTGTCTCAAAACTCAACTTCGAGCATCACTTAAATAGAGGGGGGAAAGGTGAGTAATGCACTGAGAAATTAATGAGTTTCATTTAATGAATGAACCTTTTAATTCCCCAACAGTGCGGTTACAAATAAAGGAGAGTCGAGTAATTAATTGGTTTGACAAGTCACCGGTCCCTACCACCGCCGCTCATCCGCAGGAGAAAAAAAAATAAAATAACTTGTTAAGTTATTTAATTATTTTTCTGTATACTCCCAAAATTTAACTTTTTCTCCCGACCTACTGTTGTTGAAATGAAACTTCCCTTAAGCGAATCTCAGCGCTGCGGATTTAACGGTGCAATCAGATTTTTAATCCGAGTACCGGTTCAAAAGATAGAAAACGCCGCTCGCGCGTTTACTGAACGTACCTTAAAAAAAGTTCAAAAATTCATTCCGGGCACACCGGGTCTCAGAATCACGCGCCGTCAATTTTCGCAGACTCGTAATAATCCCAAATAATTTTAAAAAAAATTACATGGAATTTTCCGGTCTTTACATCCTCAACTCGGGTTTAGTGTGAGTCCATAAAGTTGCAAGGGTTGCAAGCTCAGATAATTTGTTTGGTCCAACGTGTGTTGTGTTGCTCTATGTTTATCGTTTTCTCTATTGTTTTCTTGTTTCGTTGGTTTGCATGATAATAAACTGTTGTTGTGGTGTTCATGTCGTGGAGTATGATTAAACTCACTTGAACCATGTAAATATTGCGTGCACTTTACTTTTCATCACATCTATTTTCTATCCTTGCTCATTTTGGTATGGTCCTACTTCTCCCAAATGTTTTTTTTTTTGTTTTTCCGTATTTCATCTCTTAAATCGAATCATCTCTTGTCCTTGAGAGCTTGATTGTCTTCGTCAGATCCATTCCGAGACTCATTGGAGTAGTGATTAATCTGGTTTTTATCAGGTTAAAATAATCAATTCAAAACCCAGTTAATGTTCGGGTGGAGTTCAGGTAGCAGTGTTTGGATAATATTAAACCTAAACCCGATTAAATTAGTTATTATTAATTTATTAACTATATATCTCTAAATAATAATAAAATTATAAAATGTATTGAATTAATTTGTGATCACTTCATATTATATTTATAAATGAATTCTAAATGTGATTGTGATTAAATTAAATATTATTAATTTATTAATTATATATTTTGAAATGATAATAACATTATATAATATATTTATTTAGATTGAGATTTCATTTTACATTTATAAATGAATTTAAAAAATTTAAAAATTATAAAAAAAAGCATTTAAATGGGTTAAATGATTCGACGTGTCTTTCGAAATATATTAAACAGGTTTGAGATGATTCAAATCTCACAGATTTCGTGGGATCCTCGTAATAAATAAAAAAAAATAGTTGACATAAAGACATTTAATTAAAATCGAGCCATATATCTATATATATATATATATATATATTTAATCGATTCATTTCCCATGATATTTTCTCACGCTAAAAATTTGTAATTAGAGAAATAAACTAAAAAAGAATATAATAACAATTATTAGACAAATGTAAAAAAAATGAATGGAGTAATTATATGTTTGAAAACATAAAACGGATGATTTAAATTAATAAATAAATAAATAAATAATTGTATTTCAATTATTCATTTTTTTTAACTCATGCAAACCTACTAGTTACGCCATCATGAATGATAATATCGCTGTTTATGGTTTTTTATCATTATAATACAAACGAGTTTAAATGAGGAAATAAATCAGTTTAATTAAAACTGTAACAGTCATTAATGAACTGGTCTTTAATTTTCTGTTTTCCACAATAATAGAAAATGCAATTAGGTTTTTTAATTTCATATAAAATGGTCATCAAATAGCATTGACGACAACAGGTCGGCTATATGTGAAATTTATGTTATTCGAACCCTAATCCGTTTGGGCACCGGTTTATTTTGTAAATACATGACCTTAATCATACTCTATTTCTAAATAATTGTTCAACTATCCTAATCCATTTAAATGTGTTTATAGTTTTAAAATTTTGAAATCCATTAATAAATTTAAAATGAAGGGATGACCAATTAAATAAATATGTTTTATAATTTAAATCGAATCCTCTCTTGTCCTCTCTGAGAGTTGGACTGTCTTCATCCGATCTATTCCAACCCTCACAGGAGCCGTGATTAATCTGGTTTTTATCGGGTTAAAGTAGACAATTCAAAACCCGGTTAATGTTCGGGCGGAGTTCAGGTAGTAGTTTTTGGATAATATTAAATCTAAACCCAATTAAATTAGTTATTGTTAATTTATTAACTATATATATGTATATATATATATATATCCAAATAATAATAAAATTTTAAAATGTATTTGATTAATTTGAGGTCAATTCATATTATATTTATAAATGAATTCTAAATGTGATTGTGATTAAATAAAATATTATTAATTTATTAATTATATATTTTGTCTTGATAATAACATTATATAATATATTTATTTAGTTTGAGATTTCATTTTAGATTTATAAATGAATTTTAAAAATTTAGACTTATAAAAAAAGTATTTAAAATGGGTTAAATGATTCAATGAGTGTTGAAATATATCAAACAGGTTTGAGATGATTTAAATCTCACAGATTTCGTGGGATCAGTACAGTCATAATAATAAAAAATGAGTTGACATAAAGACATTTAATTAAAATTGTGCCATAATTTTTTTATTTTTCTAATCGATTTATTTCCAATGATCTTTTCTCACGCTAAAAAATTTGTAATTGAAGAAATTGCATTTGAAATCTTGCTATGTAATTAATAATTACAAAAACCAAAAAAGAATATAATAACAATTATAACACAAATTTTAAAAAAAGAATAAAGTAATTAGATGTTTGAAAACATAAAACGGATGATTTAAATTAAAAAAAATCAATAAATAATTGCATTTCAATTATTCGTTTTTTAAAACTCATGCAAACCTACTAGTCACGTCATCATGACTGATAATAAACGAGTTTAAATGAGGAAATAAAACAGTTTAATTCAAATTGTAACACAGTCATGAATGAACTGATATTTAATTCAATAATAGAAAATGCAATTAGTTTTTTAATTTCATATAAAATGGCCATCAATTTATAGTCATGACTACGGGTCGGGTATCGTGAAATTTAAGCTATTCGAACCATAACCCACCGGTTTATTTTGAAAATACATTACTATAATCATACTAAATAATTGTTTAACTATCATAATCCATTTATGTATGTGTTTATAATTTTAAAATTTTGAAATCCATTTATAAATTTAAAATGAAGGGATGGGCAATTAAATAAATATATTTTATAATTTTATTATCATTTAAAAACACATAGTTAATGAGTTAATAATAATCAATTTAATCATATTGTGATTTAAAATTCACTTACAAATATCATGAAATTAAAAAAAACATTTTATCATTTTTTTAATATTTGAAAATATATAATTAATAAAATAATAGTAATTGATCTTATCATAATCATTAATGCGATAGTTGATAAAAGGAAAGGTCGAGAGGGGTTTATAAATTGACCCCTTGGCACGTTTGGTTGATTAGTTGGGAAGTAGGGGTCATAGATTGGAGCCGCGGCCAATTGTTGAAAATTCTTCCCCTTTTCAGGGCACTTTTTCTCCGTTACTTTCAAGGCCATCAATTAAAGATCCATCAAATCCATCCACGCGGTCAAATCATTCAATTTCTTTTTTTGTATAATTTTTTAAAATCGGTTTATGTTTTTTTTTTCCTTGCGATTTTGTCTAAATAGAAACTAAGCGTTCGAAACTGAGAGCCGATAAAATGAGATAATGAGGTCATCTGATAATTATAATTACTGTATACAATATCGATATATGAAATTATGTTGATTTTAATATAAAATGAAAAATTATTTAAATAAATATTATATATCGAACACACACATAAACTTGAACTTCTTTTATATATGTATATTCTTTACATATTATGTGTGTGTATCTATCAATAATTTGATTTACCGTGCTACTATCTATAACATATCAATATATATATATATATATATATATGAAATTATATATTAATTATAATATAAAATGAAACTTATTTAAATAAAAAATTGTATATCAAACACTCGCGTACACACAAAGATAGATAGAGACACACAGGTATGTATGTATATATGCATGTCTCTGTATTTATATGTTTCTATGAAATATAAACTAATCTATATCATTAATTGAAAAAAGTTACTTTGAATTATAATAAATTGAGTTTACATTTAAAACAATACTATAGATTGCGCAATATTAAGCACCACCGTTTATCAGTACCAGATAAAAACACTGATAAAGATGCACCTTTACCAGTGCTAGAAAAAAGTGTTGATAAAGTATATCTTCATCATCGCTAAAAAAACACTAATAAAAGTGCACACTTGTCACTACTTTTTTAACATTGATAAAAATAACATTTATCAGCGCTTTTAGCTAGCACTGATAAAAAATATATTTTATAAAATAATAATATTTCATTAAAAACACACACACACTATATATATATTTGAAGGAGAAATAATCATTAAAAAGATAATCGGCAATTAGACAGCGTGACGGTGTTCACCCACAAAGGGAAATCAAGGTGTTGGCATCATCATGTGCTAATCATGTTTTAATGATCACAAATCCTATGCATCCTGTAATTGTTAAATCCTGTTTAATCTATCTCAAATCATTTGTATAGATGATTGATTTCATTATGTCTTAAATAATTATTGTAAACTATTTTTAGTTTGTGTTATAATGAATTTCCTTGATAAATGTTTGAGTCTAATCCATTCTATAAATATCACCGTTTAAGTATGTATTCAAATATTTGGCTAAGTCTGAGACACCGTCACCAGACACCGTGACCCAGACACCATGACCCAGACACCGTGACCAGACACCGTGACCCAGACACCGTGACCCAGACACCGTGACCAGACACCGTGACCAGACACCGTGACCCTGACACCGTGACCCAGACACCGTGACCAGACACCGTGACCCAGACACCGTGACCAGACACCGTGACCCAGACACCGTGACCAGACACCGTGACCTAGACATCGTGACCAGACACCGCATCTGTGCTACCGGTTCCTGATCTCTAGACAACTATGCCTTCATGACTGTCTCACCGCTTAAAGACAAAGAATGAGACACTGTTTCATGGAATACACCGTTTCCAAGTGACACCGTTTTCAGACAGACTGTGACACCGTTCTTTAATCTGTTTTGTCGTTTTTCAATTTAGTATCTACGGTAATATTTGAGTCTTTTAAATGCACTAACATAGTTAATGTTTCTTTGTAGACATGTCACCTAACGATATGAGGTACGAGGTGCAGAATACATGCATCCTATCAGCTCCAACACATGCACTCCAAGAATAAAAGAGAAGTGTGACTGAGAAACAAGAGGGCGAGTACATGATAACGAAGAAGCACAAACATTTTCCTGAAAAAGAACCGACCCATGCAACTCAACACTTATGAAGAACACACAAAGTATTCTTGAATCCAAAATGCTGGGATACCATATATCAGAGTCGAGAACATCTTCGCACTGTCAACTCTACGAAGAACATGATCCAGATCTAGACCAGGACACCTGACTTACGATACTTTGTTTTCCACAAGAGGACTCGATTCCTGCATCTGCTTCATCATAGAAGTCCAGAGCTGCATAAATTAACACTCAGAGCACTTCTAACCTTATCTCATCAACTATGCTCTGTTGTGTATTGTTTTTAGCTTTCAAGCAGTGTGTGTGTATCTGTATAAAAACACACACTGTCTCCTGCATTAAACTGGAGGATACAAGATATCCTTCCTATCACATATTTTTACACTTGTTTATTCCCACATATAAGTGTGGAAGAGCTCCCTGTGTGACCTGATAGTTCATACCCACAAAGAACTGCGAAAGAGGTCGTGTGACTTGGACAGTCTTGTGTATTGTTGTTTACCCTGATCCGGGGTGTGGATCAAGGTTATTAATATAAACCTCTTGGTGGTAGGTGATCACCAAGTGAAGTGGATTAGGTCTCGGCTTGAGACTGAACCACTTGTTTTATATCCGCTGTGTTGTTTGATTTAGTTTTCTCTGTTTTACTGTATAATTCAGAAATCACTAAACTTGTTTTGATAGTTAATCTTGGAAAGAAGTTATAATTGCTTTGACTTATTAGAATAGCTTCAAAAGTAATGTTAATAACTGATATTAAGATTACTGAGAATTAATCAATATTCTGAGAAGTTATTTAAATAATCAATCTCTCATAACCGTATTACTTTGATTAATTGGGATGTATTTATTTTTATTGGGGAACCTTTTAAGAAAACTTTGTAAATAGATTTTTTTTATAGATGCTCAATTCACCCCCTCTTGAGTACTCTACTCCGACCAACATTTGGTATCAGAGGGTCTAAAAATTATTGTCAGTTTTCAAATCTTGTCAACTGCGATTGTAGTTGTTTTTCAAAGATCTCAAATTTCTGTTATTTCTAAATTTTTATCTCTTTGAAATTATTTTACAATTTGTATCATGGATAATAGATTAGAAGGGGATGCTACCAATAGACCACCTTTCTTTAATGGAACTAACCATGCTCAGTTGAAGCTTAAGATGGAAATACATCTAGAAAGTATGAGGTTTGCAATCTGGACTGCTATTGAAAGTAAATATGCAATTCCTGCAACTGCTAGAAACACTTGGGATGAACCTACCAAGACTGTCTATAACAACAATTACAAAGCCATTAATGCTTTATATTGTTCTTTAGGAGATGGGGAATTTAACAGAATTTCGGCATGTAAAAATGCCCATGAAATTTGGGATACTTTGCCCGTCTCACATGAAGGAACATCTAATGTTAAAGAAATGAGACTTAATACTTATACTATTAAATATGATAACTTTAAAATGAAACTAGATGAGCCTATTTCTGATATGTATCTTAGGTTCAATGAAATTGTCAACACAATGATTTCTCTTGGAAGAGAAGTCACTACCAAAGAACAGATCATGCAGATTCTCAGATGCCTACCTGATAGATGGAGAGGAACCTCTGTCTCTATCAGAGAATCATGCGACATCAGCAAGTTGCCTGTAAAAGAACTCATTGGAAAACTAATGATGTATGAAGAGGAGTTGAAAGTCAATAAGTAAGAGGAGGATGAACCCAAAAGAAAATCAGTTGCATTCAAGACCACCACCTCTAAACACAAAGAGAAAGAGAAATTGGAAGTCTCTGTAGAAAGTTTTAGCAGTGAACAATCATCACCTGATAGTGATGAGGAGATGTCTCAACTAGCTAGAAGGTTTAAGAGATTTTACAAGAAGAATAAATTTTTCAGAAAGCCTAACTTCAAGGGAAGATATGATCAAACATGAAACTGGAAGAAAGATTGGAAAAGAAGTGACAAGTCTGATGAGATAGTCTGCTATGAGTGTAAGTGAAAGAGACACATAAAGTCTGACTGTCCCAAGATCAAGTACAAAAAGAAATATGAGGACAAAGATAGAAAGTATAAAAAGGCAATGAAAGCAACATGGAGTGCTTCTAAGGACAGTTCAAGTGATTCAGAATCTTTACATGATGAACAGGCTAACAAAGCCAATATGTGTTTTATGACAAACACATATGAGGTAACACTGGAACCTCCTGCACACAATTCCTAATATTCTGGAGATGAGAGTGACTCTGAAAATATGTCTAATAAAGAAATGTTTGAATACTGTAATATGCTTGAATAGACATGTAATGAACTAAAAGATAAATACACGTCTTTAAAGAAACAACATGCTCTTACCTCAACTGTTGAAACTAAAATTACTGTAGAAAGGGAGAAAAATGCTCAATTACTCATGGAAAATAATTAACTAAAGCTATCTAATGAGCAATTGAAAATGGATCTTGAAAGGTTTACTAATGGTAAAGATACTTTGGTACAAATTCTAGGTAAACCGATTGCTCCTTAATATACCACTGGTATTGGCTATCAACATGGTAAAAGAAATTTTGGAAGAACTAATTTTGTTTCTAAGTCTAGAACATACAAATTTACTCCTAGTTCTGGAAACCAATTATTTAGTTCAAGTTATGATACACTCTCTACTGTTTCAAGCGTTTCTGGACCAAATATAGTTTATTTTTCAAATAATTTACATAATGCTTATAGGAAACCTATGAGGAAGATATGGGTTCCTAAAGCAATAGTCACTAATATTACTGGACCCAAACAAGTATGGGTGCCAAAATCTGTTTTTATTTGACTATTTTGTAGGAAAGTTGCTTAAAGAGTTCCTATAAAATCTTATGGTACTTGGACAATGGGTGTTCAAGACGCATGACAGGGGACTATTCATGCTTCAAGAATTTAATAAAAATTGATGGTGGACATGTCACATTTGGTGACAATGGAAAAGGAAAGATTATTGGCCTTGGCCAAATCGGTAACTCCAACTCAGTTTTAATTTCCAAAGTACTTTTTTTGATGGATTGAAATATAATCTGATTAGTGTTTCACAACTATGTAATGATGGATTTCATGTTAAATTTTAAGATAATGCTTGCAATGTTTTCAATTCTAAAAATGAATTAGTGTTTTCTGCATTAAGAAATGAAAATGTTTACTCTATTAACTTAGATTCTTTACCCTCTCAAAATGACTCATGTTTGAGTGTGTTTCAAAAAGAATCTTGGATTTGTCATAGGAGATCAGGACACCGTAATATTCACTCTCTTAGAAAGTTAACTTGAAAAATCTTAGTCAAAGATCTACCCAAACTTTAGTTTCCAAATGATAAAGTGTGTAATCCTTGTCAAAATGGAAAGCAACACAAAATTTCCTTCAAACCAAAGAAAGAAGTGTCAACTTCTCAACCTCTCGAACTGGTTCACATGGATTTGTTTGGACTATCTAGAGTTTCTAGTTTAAATGAGAAGCACTATGTTTATGTTCTTATAGACGACTCTTCTAGATATACCTGGACTTTCTTTTTTCGTTCACAAAAGTGAAGCCTGCTCTCATTTTACCATGTATACCAAAAATGTAGAAAATCTTAGTGGACTTAGAATTAAATCCTTAAGAAGTGATCATGTCCATAAGTTTGAAAATCAAGATTTTGAATCCTTTTGCTCACAAAATGTCTACATTCATAATTTCTCTGCCCCTAGAACACCTCAACAAAATGGAGTTGTAGAAAGAAGAAATAGAACCTTGCAAGAAATTTCTAGAACCATGCTTAGTGAATATGACTTACCTATTTATTTTTGGGATGAAGCTATAAATACAACATGCTATATTATCAATAGAGTGTTGATTAGACCTATTCTTAAAAGAACTCCATATGAGCTATGAAACAATAGAAAACCCAAAGTGAGCTACTTCAAAGTTTTTGGTTGCAAAGTCTATATCCTTAATACTAAGGACAATATTAACAAATTTGCATCCAAGAGTGATGAAGAAATATTTTTAGGATATTTAATCTCTAGTAAAGTCTATAGAGTGTTTAATAAAAGAACTAAATGTATGGAAGAATCTGTCCATGTCAAATTTGATGAAACAGATCCACATGAGCCCAAGACCACTCTAGAGAACCTGAAGGATGATGTATTAAATCTGGACATCAATTCAAAATCCTCTAACCATCCTGTTAAGGAATCTATGAAAACTTCTAGTTTTAGAAATTCATCAGATCCAAGTCACAATGAACCTGAACCTGTTGAAGAACCTGAAATCACTATTCCTTCTTTTTCTAGAGCTATTAGAACTCTTAAGAACCATCCTTTTGATGCTGTTGTAGGATATTTAGATAAAGAAACTCAAACTATATCTTCTCTAAGAAATTAGGTTGAACATTAAGTCTTCTTGTCACAACTTTAACCTAAAAACATTAATGACGTTATCAATGATGAATTTTGGGTGATGGATATGCAATAAGAACTTAATCAGTTTGAAAGGAACAAAGTTTGGAAACTTGTTGACAGATCCAAGGAAACATTCACCATAGGCACTAAGTGGGTGTTTAGGAATAAGGTAGATGAAGATGGTAACATAGTTAGAAACAAGGCTAGATTGGTTGCACAAGGCTACATTCAAGAAGAAGGAATTGACTATGAAGAGACCTTTACACCAATATCTAGACTTGAAGCAATCATAATTCTGATTGCTTATGCTGCATATCTAAATTTCAAACTATATAAAATGGATGTTAAGAGTGTATTCCTAAATGGGTATATAATTGAGGATGTCTTTTTTAAGAAACCCCATGGTTTTATAAATCCTCATTTTCCAAATCATACTTTCAAATTATCAAAATCTTTATATGGTTTAAAACAAGCTCTAAGAGCTTGGTATGATAGATTGAGTACTTTTCTTATTTCCAAAGGTTTTACAAAAGGAATAGCTGATCCTACCCTTTTTATAAAACGAATTTCTGATGATGTTTTAGTAGTTCAAATTTATGTAGATGACATTATCTTTGGATCTTCAAATAATTCTTTATGTATTTAATTTTCTAAAATAATACAAAACAAATTTGAAATGAGTTTAATGGGTGAACTAAAATTCTTTCTTGGATTTCAAATCTTTCAAAATAATGATGGTATTGTTTTAAATCAAAGTAAATATACTAGGGATCTTCTAAAATGTTTTGTCTTGGATAACACTAAAAGTAGTGACACTCCAATGAGTACTACTTATAAGTTGGATCTTGATGAAGATGAAAAATCTGTTGATCAAACCACTTATAGAGGAATGATTGGAAGTATACTCTACCTAACTGCTAGCCGACCTGACATTATGTTTAGTGTATGTATGTGTGCTCGTTTTCAAGAAAACCCTAAGGAATCTCATTTAAATGCTATTAAAATAATTTTCAATACCTCAAGCATACACCCAATCTAGGACTGTTCTATCCTAGAGGAAAATCATTTGAGTTAGTTAGTTATTCTGATGTTGACTTCAGTGGTTGTAAGTTAGATAAAAAAGAACCTATGAAACATGTCACTTTTTAGACAAGTCACTAGTATCATGGTGTAGTAAGAAACAAAACTCTGTTGCATTATCTAATGCAGAAGCTTAATACCTATCTTCTGGTAGTTGTTGTGCACAAATTTTGTGGATGAAACACACATTACTAGATTATGGATATCAATTCAGGCATGTACCTATAAATTCTAACAACAAAAGTGCTATTAACATCTCAAAAAATCCCGTTTCATACTCTAGGACAAAACATATTGATGTAAGACATTACTTTTTGAGAGATCATTATCAAAAAGGTGATATTACTTTGGAATTCATTGGAACTGAATATCATCTCACTGATATATTCACCAAACTGTTAAATTCTAAAAGCATAGATTACATCATACATGTATTGGGAATGGTAAATCTTAAGTAGTAAGTGTACTGTTTCAAAGCTTACTGTTTCACAATTTACAGTTTCAGAAGACTATTGTCTAACTCTAACAGTTCTATAGTTTTTCTGTCTTAGGAGTTGCTGTTTCATGTTCACGGTCTCACAATTACTATCTCTTGGATACTATCTTTCACTTACTATCTCAAACAATATGATTGCATAGTTTATAAATCACATAGTAAACAACTCACCGTGAAATCCAGTTATGGTTTCACCATGAAATCCAGTTACGGTCTCACCGTGAAAGTCTATTACAGTGTCACTGTAAAGACACTTTATTGTTTTATTTACATATTATAACCCGTATAGCAGTAATTAATTATTTTACCCTTTTTACTTTCTCGTGCTTTTTATCCCGTGACGCTTGATATCCCTAAATGATAAAAATAAAATAAGTTTCACTCCTTTCTTCACCTGATCACTCTTATCTCAAACCATAAAACCCCCTCTCAACCCTTCAGTTTTCTATCTCTCTCTCTAACCTTTGTAGAATGCCCAGGATGAAACTTCCATCCTCATCGACTCCTGAGAAGCTAAGATCAAGGAAGAATTTGAAAATAACACCAAAGTTAGTGCCTGAATGTCCTTTAAATCCTAACCTGGTGAACATAGTAGTCATTCCTAAAACGAAAATCTGCCCTGAGTGGCTACTTTCAAGTAAGTCTCTAATATTAAAAGTACTCAGAGAGCAAGGATGGCTGGATTGGTTCACAAAGAAGGATATGATGATTTATCCTAGGTTAGTTGCATAGTTTTATCAGTATGTTCAATTCACTTTTGATATAGAAGATAGCTTTGTTGTGAGAAGTTGGATCAATTGACAGAGCTTTACGTTTTCTTCGAGGTTATGGGCTGCATGCTTTAGGATACCTCATGAGGGTATTTGTGAGGACTACTAGAGAGGTCCTCCACCTCTAAGTGAGATTTTTTTTGGAAGAAGCATTGGGAAACTTAATTGGAAATGAAACTAAGAGGAGGGATATAGCTGCTGAGCTAGATGGTGAGACTATACTTCTATTTAAGTTTGTTCAAAATCTGATTAGCCCCATAAAAGGTGATTTTTCTACACTCAAGTATCAGGATGTGTTTTTGATACATCTCATGAAAAATGGACATAAGATCAACCTATGAAAATATGTTATACTCCATATGTGCGAGTTGATCAAGAAATCCTCCAAGACAAACTCCCTGTTCTATTTGAGGTTTATCTCAGCTTGTTTCATGTCAAAGGGCTGGTTGGACCAGATGAAGAAGTTCTTAAGGACTATGAATTCTGTCTTTCAAAAGTTACACTAAAGAGGATGAAAATCAGTAGGAATCCATGGAGAAAAGCACAGGTGGAAGATAATGAGAGGGTCTATGAAAAATTAAACCCTATTGAGCACTCTTCTATACCTAAAGACATTTATAATCCTGGTTTGGAATTAGATGACATTGTTGAGTATTCAGATAAGGAAGAAGTGGAAGAGGCTGTTGCACCTACAGGGAAAACTGTCCAGTATAAGAAAGATAGTGAACCTATTCTCCAAGACATAATTGAGAAGGAAGTACCTATTCCAGAAGAATTTGTTGATCTGGAAGAACAACCTGCTTCTAAAGAAGAACCTATTGTTGAGGAACGTGAAAAGGATGTTCAAGAAGAGTTTATAGAAGAATATCTTTCTCTTATTCAAGAAGATTCTTACGAGAAACAAGTAGAGGAACAAGCTGTTCATAAAATTATCCATTCTGATGAATAGAGAATGGATCAATCCTTTCAGTTGGTTAGAAATAAAACGAGCAAATATATTAGGGATGAAAGCCTGGAAATAGATCAAGGATCTAAATCTTTCAGTCCTGAACTATCTGCATCTGTTGAGGGGGAGAAGCACCCGAATCTGGAACCTGTTGAAGTCCCTAATCTAGTTGATCAATGTTTATTGGATACATGGTTTAAATTACCAAGTTATTTTGATGTGAATGACTCCCAAGAAGTCTCAATTAAAGGTATTGATATCTCTAATATGTTTCAATTAAATTCAGTCTCTGATCTTGTCTCTACAAAGGAACCTAAGCCTATCTCAGTTTCTACTTCTGAACCTTCACAAGAATATTATAACTTGGTAAGTAGAGATGATTTGAAAGATTTTGGAACTACCCTCTTGGATGGAGTTGAAAAACTCATGAATACCCAACTGGATCCTGTAACAAATTTGAGTGAAAGAGATGCTACCCTGTTGTTGGAAAAGACCATATGGAAGATTCAACCTAAGATGCTTCATGAGATTCAAGAGACGAGAATTGAGAACAAACAATTAAGTGATGAAGTAAATACTCTCAGAGGTATGGTTGAAGATATGTAGAGAGTGCTGAAATCAAGAACAGAACCTGTTTCTCATCCTAGTGAGGATGTTGTTAGTCAGATTCCATAGGAAGTTTCATCCCTGATTCAACCTAATCTAACCTCCTTGGATGAAAAGGTAGATGAAATAAACAAGAAAATTGTTCAAGAGATATGTGAGCTTGTTATTGGTCTTAACAAGTTAACTAATGAGTATAAGGGATATCTCCAGAAAGTTCTAAATCAATTGAAGTCTCTTACTTCAACTGTTACAAATTCTACTACTTCTGGACAGTCATCTCAACCCACTCTAGATAGTGATCTTCTCAGAACATTTTAAAGTAAGAACTCCAATCTTTTCTCAGTGGATTTGATAAAGAATCTCTATCTGAAGTTGTTAAGAACAGTGACAGAGTTCTTGATTCATTCCAAAATAGAAAATGATGCTCAGGAGGAGATTACTAACAAGGTGAATTTTTACTTCAATAGGATTTTCTCAAAGCATGACATGATCAACCATTTCAAGTACCTTATTGAGAATATGAGAATACCTCATGTTACTCAAGATTTAAAAACCCAATTCCAGAAGCTCAATGATTTCACTCCTCTGTTGGAAAAATTTATGGAGAAAAAAGTTGATTTTGAGAAATCCATGCAGTATGGTGGAGAGATCATTGCTGACTTCATCAAGATTTTGAGGCCTTATCTTCATGTACAGAGTACGACTATTGTGGCTCCTGCAGCTGCACCCTTGAGACCTGGTTTGTCTACCTTCTTATCTTCTACCCTTGCCTCTACCTCTAAGTCTGTATCTCAGGCTCTGAGTCAGATCAGACCTGTTATCCTTGATCAAAAATTACCTCAGTCTTCCACCAAACCATCCTTGTCCCCTTCTGTTTTTGAAGGACTCCCTTTACCTTCTTTGTCAATTGGCTCACTTCCTTCTTCAACTTCCACATCTTCTCCTGTGTCTTCTAGTGATGCTACTGCCAAGGGCAAAGAGAAGACAAGTGGTGCTGAAGAAAAGTGATTACTATCTTTTGATAGGGATCTTGTTGATTTTCTTAATGCCTACTATTTGTAATGACACTTCTTTATCCATCTAATGCATTGTGAACTCTTATTATCAATTTCTTATTTATTCTTTTTGATAATACCAAAAGTGGGAGAGATATGCACACTAAGGAGAGGTATGCACATTAAGGATAGGTATGCAAACTAAGGAGATATGCACACTAAGGAAAAAGAAGAGACATATTCACGAAGAATATATCTCTTACTCAAACAATTTGTGATCATAAAAAGGGGGATATTGTTGGACTCCTCATGTGTTAATCATGTTTTAATGATCACAAATCCTATACATCATGTAAAACTTGTTAAATAATATTTAATCTATCTCAAATCATGTGTATAGATGATTGCTTTCTTTATGCCTTAAATAATTATTTTAAACTATTTTTAGGTTGTGTTATAATGAATTTCCTTGATAAATGTTTGTGTTTAATACATTCTATGAATATCACTATTTAAGTATGTATTCAGATATTTGGCTAAGTCTGAGACACCATGACCAGACACTGTGACCAGACACTGTGACCCATACATCGTGACCCAGACACCGTGAACAGACACCATGACCGGACACCGTGGCCCGGACACTATGGCCTAGACATCGTGACCAAACACCGTGACCAGACACCGCGACCCAGAAACCGCGACCCAGACACCATGACCCAGACACCCTAACCAGACACCGTGACCCAGACACTGTGACCCATACTCCGTGACTAGACACCATAACCTAGACACCATGAACCAAACACCGTGACCCAGACACCGTGACCCAGACACCGTGACCAGACACCGTGACCAGACACCACATCTGTGCTACCGGTTCCTGATCTCTAGACAACTACGCCTTCATGACTGTCTCACTACTCAAAGACAAAGAAAGAGATACCGTTTCGTGGAAGATACCATTTACAAGTGACACCATTTTCAGACAGACCGTGGCACCGTTCTTTAATCTATTTTGTCGTTTTTTAATTTAATCTATAACATTCATATTTGAGTCTTTTAAATGCACTAACATAATTAATGTTTCTTTGTAGACATTTCACCTGACAGTAAGAGGTACGGGGTGTAGAATACATGCATCATGTCGGCTCCAACACATGCACTCCAAGAATAAAATAGAAGTGCTCCCTAGAAACAAGAGGGTGAGTACATGATAACGAAAAAACACTGACATTTTCCTGAAAAAGAACCGACCCATGCAACTCAACACTTCTAAAGAATACACGAAGCATTCTTGAATACAAAATGATGGGATACCATAGATCAGAGTCGAGAACATCTTCACACTGTCAACTCCACGAAGAACACGATCTGGATCTAAACTAGAGCACCTGACTTACGATACTCTATTTTCCACAAGAGGACTCGATTCCTATATCTGCTTCATCATAGAAGTCCAGAGATGCATAGACCAACACTCATATCACTTCTAATCTTATCTCATCAAATTTTTTCTATTTTGTATTGTTTTTAGATTTCGAGCAGTGTGTGTATCTTTATAAAAACACACACTGTCTTCTGCATTAAACTAGAGGATACAAGATATACTTTATCTCACAACTTTTTTACCCTTGTTTATTCCCAAAAATAAGTGCGGAAGAGGTCCCTGTGTGACCTGATAGTTCATACCCACGAAGAACTGTGGAAGAGGTCGTGTGACCTGGATAGTCTTGTGTACTGTTGTTTACCCCGATCTAGGGCATGGATCAAAGTTATTAATATAAACTGCTTGGTGGCAGATGATCACTAAGTGGAGTGGATTATGTCTTGGCTTGAGACTGAACTACATTTTTTTATATCCACTGTGTTGTTTGATTTAGTTTTCTCTATTTTACTGTATAATTCAGAAATCACTAAACTTGTTTTGATAGTTAATATTGGAATGAAGTTATAATTTCTTTGACTTAGTATAACAGTTTCAAAAGTAATGTTAATAAATGATATTAAGATTATTGATAATTAATCAATCTTCTGAGAAGTTATTTAAACAGTCAAACTTTTATAACCATATTAATTTGATTAACTGGGATGTATTTATTTTTATTGGGGAACCTTTTAAGAAAACTTTGTAAACATAATTTTTTTATAGATACAAAATTCACTTCCTCTTGAGTACTCTACTCTGACCAACACAAGCAACCGGAAAAAAGATTTTCCTGAAAGACCACGGGTCTCCAAAATGTGTGCCACCTTTTTACCTTCTCTTTTGATGAATGAGAATGAACAACTAGAGAAGAGATGAAACAAAACATGGATCTTCCCAATCAATGTTCTAAACAGTTGGAGGATGGTCTTCGAGGATGATATAGCGTTGAGAATTTTCATGCAGTATGACTCCATGATGATGGATCTCTATCCTCTCTTCGGGAAAAATTCCATACCAACATGATCATTTGGGGCTCCGCAATGGGTGGGCTCCAGATTTCATAGAAATACATTTAGCCTGAAACCATAGTAGATATAATATATTTTATTAAATATGATTTATACAAGATTATATATATATGTATTTACACTTAACATATAAGTTATTTAGTAAAAAATGACTTATAAAATAATTAATAATTATTATTAATTAATAAATTGTCAATTATTATTGATTAATAGTCATTTAATAATAATTTCCCAAATGCCCGAATGGCCTCAAGGCCTTCATTTTTATTGATTTTTGATAACCCCCCTTTCAAGGGATGAGGGGGAACCCGTATAAGGCCCGTAGGCTCAGAGATTACATGGCCCGTAGGCTTAGGAGAATACATGACTCGAAGGTCTTAGAGAATTCAACCAGACTATCTACAAGGAACTACCCCTCCCCAACATCTGCATCATGATAGTATCTCTCCACCTTCGCATGGCCGTCTGGCTAGGCTTATCGTGAAAGCACAGGCTAGTCCCGATGGCATAGCCATACCCTCTAATTCTGACAAATCCATTTAGCTCTGCTCTGGTGAGTGCACCTGATCTGAATCCTCTTCTGGGGCTACTCCTTTTTGGTAGTGTGTCTGGGGAAACTGCATGTGGCCCGAAGGCCTTGAGGTGGCCCAAAGGCCTTAAAGGTGGCCCAAAATCCCTACTGACCCGAAGGCCTGGGTGGTCCAAAATCCTTAAGGACTCCAAGCCAAAACTAATGGCCCCATGTGAATAGTTCGAGTTGCTATAGTATCGAACAATACCTGCTACAGTAACTGATACAGTGCCTGCTACAATACCCGCACATTGTACAGTTCTGCTACAGTACCTGTACAGTGTACAGTTTGCTACAGTACTGATACAGTGCCTGCTACAATACCGTTTTCTCTTTACCACATATCAAATCGAAGTTTTAGAAAAAATGTACAACATGGTCACTGGGGGGGGGGGGGGGGTGCTTGGTCAGTGTTTTTTCAAGGTCAAAAAAGGCTGGAATGACCTCCAAAATTGATTTTTTTTGTTTAGGTGCCTTGATTTTTAAACATTTTATTGAATTTCATCCTCATTTGAGAGTCTTCAAGTATTTTTTCAGAAAATACTGAATTTATTCTCGAGTTTTATAGTCATATGGATATTTTAGTGTTTACATTTTTATAGTCATAGGAATATTTTAGTGTTGTAATAAATATATACATATTTTCATGTATTTACATATAATAAATCAATTATACAATTAAATATTTACACATATTTATGTAAAAATATATTTTTAAACATATAAACCATATAAAAATAATTATTGATTATTCATTTTTTTAAAATAAAACATTTCTATTTTATTTACCTTATAAAAATGCATTGACACACACACACACACACATACAAGTAATGTATATGATTATATTAATAAATATATAAATAAAAATTATATATATAGATATATTGTAAAATATTATACAAATCTTGATCGTGTAGTGCAAAAAACGTTAGGACTTGAAGGCAAATGTTAGTGGTTTGATTCCAGGTGTGAGCAAGGTTGAAGGGTATCAAAAGCACTGATAAAGGGTTTGAAAATCATTGATAAAGGGGGTGGGCTCGAGCAAGGATGACTGGGCATACAGGGGGCATATAGTGCTGATAAATGGGGGATGAAGCACTGATAAAAGTGTTGGGTTAAACAAAAAGTGTTGGGGAGGCTTAGTGGAAATGGTTGGGGGCGTGGACCTTCAGGTCAAGTGTTCGACTCCCATTGGTTGCAGGCTTTGGTCGAGGTAATTTCAACCCCATATGATTTAACGCCTCGACAATATAGGGCAGCGTGGGGAGGCTAGTTTTACCTAGTCGGGTTGCGGTTCACATTCGAGACCTGGGACTTGGTACACCCACTGGAGAACGATCTATATCAGGAAGAACATGGATTGTATAGTTCAACTAGGGTTTCTATACAAAAAATAGATCACATTTATCAATGCTAAAAAAAAGAGTTGATAAAAACACCGTTTATCAATGCTAAAAAAATTGCTAATAAAGCCAATGACTTTTAAGGATGCTTAGCATGCCAATGTTTTTTAGCACCGAAAAAGCCCATTTCTAGCACTTTTAAAAGGGAAATTTGCAATAGTGAAATTTTAGAAATTTTAGAAATTTTCATAATTGTTATGAAATATTCATTATGTGAATATCATAATTCCAAAATAATTATTATTCCCCATCCCCAACTCCATCACTTCATATGACCAACCCTTCATTTTCCCCAATTGTTAGTATTTTGACCATTGGATATGACATGGAAGATAAGGATTAATCTAGATCACTGATTACAACTTCCTTGTACCCTATATATATATATGTCACTATGTTAATGGAAGATATAACTATTGGCCCTACATACTTTCTCTATACTTCTTTAACATTATCATTTTTCATTCTCCATCATCATCCCAATCATGCGCATATTTTGTCAATGATATGCTTTGCCTATGATCGATCACATGTTTCAGGTTTTGAAATTTATCGTGATTTCAATTGGTATTTGATCTGTTTCTCAACACATTATCAACACAACCATCTTCTCTGCACTATGTATCATGACAATGTTACCTCAATCACTATTATTGACATAAGATAATTTTTACATGAAAAAGGTATATCTCATTTTTTAGATATTCTTTTGATATGTTCCTTCACATGTGCATTAACTCCACTTATTCGAAGATCTATATCGACAAGTGAGTTTATTTTACATGTTATATATTATTTCTCCCCTCTCAATAACATTGAAAATATATATGAATTATTTTCTTAATCATTTGTTACGAGAAAAACAATGAGCTTCCAAAAATCAATATTGACCCATGACTGTCAAATTCTACTTCATTCCCTAAAGTGAATGTGTTTGGTTATTATCGAAATAATATTTATAATTGATGAGATTGATGTCGAGATAAACACTACTCATTAAATGAAATGATGAAACAATGCCACCAGAATTAGTCAAATGATGAACACTACATACTTGTTGTATGATGAAGTGCCGAATTGAACTATGCTAATCATGTCATTGACCATGAAATTTTACATCTCATATTTTTTGTACACCCTAAAGGTGTGAAACTTGATTATGATGTATAAATCCCCATTATGGGGATGATTTTTTTTTTCATTTTTAAATAAATATTGCATTGTTTTATTTTTTCTCTTTTATTTTGTTTCTTATATATAAAATATATGAAATAAATTAAGCATCCATTCATGAAGAATAACATAAATATATTTTATCAACATGCATCCCCTAAATTGAATGAAAATGCTAAATTGAATATTCATGTTATCATCTTAAGACACCATAAAACCTAATCAAATAATTTTATCCTATTCCTTAAAGTGAATGATAATGTTTATTAAAATGATTATATTCCATTCCCAAAAGTGAATTTAAATATACATAATTTTATTTTAAATCAAGTTTGGGTGAATATGATAATTTTTTTATGATAATTGTGCATTATTTGTATATATATAAAAATAAAAAATATAACCACCAGAAGTGATTTGAGGACACCAAATATTTAATGATCATAATGAATTTTATTAATATTTATAAAATAATGCATCCCTGAAGGATGACATGAAAATAATGTCTTCAGACATTATGCTGAAGAATTTTTTGGTTTATTAAAATTTTCTTTGGTAGCAAAAATATCAATAAAAAAGTATTATTATTTATAATGTGTTTATGGATTATCAATATCATTTATTCGATTTTATCCCCTGAAGTGGATTCCATTATTTATTAATTTCATATATGAGATGACAGAGTTGTATAACTTTTATAATCTGATACATTTTATGAAAATATTTTTATCACCCGAAGTGGTTAAACAATGATCATTATGATAAATAAAATTATAATTTTTATACAAGATGATCATTATTGATAAATAATGAATTTTTATTCAGGAATCATGAAAATTATGACCCTCCTCCCACATTGTGGAAGGAGGGGCGCTCTGCCTTGTTGCGTCTGTAGCATGATACAATATTTTTGGAAAGGGGGCAATGCATTTTTTAGACTAGTTTCTTATGGTGATGTATACTAGAGGGGGGGGGGGTGTCATTTGATTGGTGATAGGACATGTTGTAGGCTACTCACTATGGGCCTTCAGACATTGTTTTGGCTTTCAAGCCACAAGGCCTCTGGGTCATGTTGCTTTGGGTCTTTGGACCCCTGAGCCTCCGGGTCATGTAAGGGTTACCTATCAACCTCGTTTAAAAGTGGATTTGTTTTTTTTTCTAAAAAAGGGGTCTCAGCCCTGACCTCTTAAAAAAATTCATGAATCATGAAATTAAATGAATGAAGTCATTCCCTAATATGAATGAAATTTTAATTGATTTATTTAATTCCTTAAATAGAATGAAATTATTTATGAAATTTATTTATAAATTTATATTATCGATCATGAATATTTGAGAAATCATCTAATTTTATCAACTAATTTTCTGAAGTGAATAATTACAAAAATAAT
This sequence comes from Viscum album, assembly GCA_963277665.1. Taxonomy (NCBI): domain Eukaryota; kingdom Viridiplantae; phylum Streptophyta; class Magnoliopsida; order Santalales; family Viscaceae; genus Viscum; species Viscum album. The sequence continues at coordinate 1,356,396,264 of OY728162.1, read as the reverse complement.
TTTATGATATATAATCATAGTCGCAATAAAATATGTGTTATCAATCATTAATATTTTTCCTTATTGCTTCTCATGCCATATGCATCTACTAAAAAATACATGAGGGATTCTCTCCCTAATAGATATATTTTAAAAAGGTTTGGTCCAGAAGTTCAAAAAGATACAATACCCTCTAAGTGATGGGTCTAACCAATTATTATTACATTATGAATTCATTAATTAATCATCAATAATCATAAGTGGAAATTATAATGATTGAAGTTTCTAAGGATCGTTGAATAATTGGGGGGGGGGGTGAATCAGTGATTTATTTTTTACAAATTTCAACTATAATAAACTAAACCCCTACAAATTTTTAGAGTTTATTCCTTATCAAATTTTAGTATACTCAAATTCAAGAAAAATTAGGAAAGTAAACAAGGCACACAAAATATAAAACGTTCGACCACAGTCTGAGAACCTATATCCTTGCCATAGCCACTCCCATGGGTCTATAGAAATTCACTATTATGAAGAAGTGAATACAAATTTTGTGCCAACTCTTATTAGATACTTTCTATCTCCCAATATGAATGATTATACTGACTCCCACCAGTTAGCAAATTTTTCTTACAAAATTTGAGGCACAACACAAGTATGTAACTTTATGAAATATGGTATAACAAAGGTTCACCCATAAACTCTATTCAATGTGCTTATGTCCGATGGACTCCATTCGATACACCTTTTCCGAAACTGCACCTTTTACAAAACATCTGTTCTGTATCATTAGAAAACTCAACATCTCACAAAAACTTATTCATAGAACTTTTTCTGATATCCACTATCCGAAAATCCTCCATATGGTAATCATTATCTGTTATGCTGAAATTTCTATTGTATGATCTTCTTATTGAAGGATTTGTCTAGAAATATCCTATAATACAAAAATTTTAGGGTTTTATCTTTTTTTCTCTCTCTACAGTGATCAAGTATGATGCACTTTCCACCTCTATTTATTGGTGCTCTTTGAAATACCAAAGGCAGGAAACCTGAATTTTTTTCCAGCTCACCCAAATTCATAAATTCAAATTTCTCTGATATTTGAACTTAATTTGAGTGATTATCAAACCTTCTAAAATCACCTAGACTCTTCTTAAATCTTATTAAATTATTTATAAATTCAACATTACTCAAATCAGAACTTTACAAAGTTCTGCTGAAAGTTCGTTATGAAAACTGGTTGTTCATAACTTCTTTGTTTGGAACTATGTATGGAACTTATCTATCCAAAACATCTCTTAATATGTTCGATTCTCATGACCCTATTGAAATAAAAAAATTAATTCCGTTTGGTAAATGAATTATATGTTCAAACTCATTAACTCACAATAATTCAAACTTTATACAGCTTGTTACAAAACTCAGATCTTCAAACTACATACAAGCTATCTGTCTAGAAACTCATCTCATACTGTCTTCCGTTTTTCCAAACAAACTGAAGATGATTGAATAAATTTTAGAAACTTATAAATACTTCATTTTACTATTTCATATATTTCTAGTAGTAACTTCAACACATCTAACTTTTTGTGTGTCTGGAGACTCTGTTCGCTCAACTATATCCAGTCACTCAGTAATATTGCATCTGATCTTGTTTGTCTGGAGAATAGTGTCCGATAAAAGACTTGATCTCCTCCTTTAGTATTTTCTCAAATATTAAAATCCATTTCCTTGAGTCACTTCAGATTTCTTCAAGTTTTTTCAAAACCAAAAAAACTCAACAAAACAAATCATTTTACTATTCACAAGCATCAGCTCTGCATCTTTCGCTCTGGTCAACCTGCTACATCAGTAAAATCAGTTCTATCCTCTAGAAAAAATTAAAACATTAGAGATTATTATAAAAACCTCTTCCTTATTGGTCTAACTGAAAACTATTATCTTCTTCTTCTCATGTTTTTCACAAAATCAACAATTTTAAAAAACTTGGACTTTCTAACAAAAAATTTGTCCAAAACTTATGTTAAGAAAGTGTGTTCGATCAACATCAAGGTTGAACTTCATTGAAATTTAGAAACTTAAAAATTATATATCTCTTTTAGTTTCTTATTCCGGAGAAATGTGTCTACAAATATGAGTTTAGAAACTTGAACCTTGAACAAAACTCCTTTTTAAGTTGTTCTATCCAATAATCTACGTCTGAAGCTCTGCATATGAAAAACTGTGTCTGGTTCTGTCTGATTATCTGTGCTTGATGCCTTAGTACAAAATTTAATTTGTATAAACTCATAATTTCTAATGGAAGCTTCGATTGATGATTTATCCAATCAGAAACTTTTAAAATATTTTAACTTCAGTAAATTCATACTTCCGGTTTTTTGACAACTTCTGCATACGGTGCTTCTCTGTTCAATAGTCTGCATCTGGAAAACTTCAAATTCTCCCTTTTATCAAAATCTTATATCATGAGATCTTCCTTGAAATTGAGAAATTTTAAATCAGTAAAAAATTGTCTGACTTAGTTTGGAAATTTCTACAACTTCCCAACTTACCCAACTTTCAGACTTTACAACTTCCTTTTTTCTAGTAACTCATAAAACTCATTTAAGAACTTTAAACTGTTTTACAAAAACATTATTTACAAAAACATTATTTACAAAAAGATTAGTCATAAAAAAACATTGTTAAAATAAAAACATCAGAAAGTATATTCAATCTCTCTCTTAGTATTTGTTGACAACTCTCGTTAATAACCTTTTTAACTCATAATTTGTATTACTAAGACTTTTTCACGGCTAATTTTTACAATAACTCAAATTTTTTAACTTACCAAAACACAACCTTTCTCAAAAGAGAGTGTCCTAACACCACACTACTAGATAAATTATTGTTTTTGAAGGAATTCTATCCCTTAGTGACAAGAAAACATGCATCCATTTTAAGATAAACTCCTCACTTTTCCTTAATCTCACTTTTTTTCTCTCCCCCATTTTATGATAACCGAAACTTCATATTCATTTAAGTCAGAATAGTAATTATCTCCCCCTTGTAGGAAAAAGTTGTACAAAAAATTACTTCTCTCCCCCTTGGAGGACAAAGTTATACATATTCTCCCCTTTTGTCAATATAATCCAAAGCATGGTGGGGGCGTCACCTTATAAATTTTAGGAAGTCATAGGTGAAGGCTGAAATTAAAGTTACAGCCTCAAATCATCAAATCTACCCCTTTCTTTGGATTTTTTTGAAAACATCAGCAATTTGATATTTTATTGAAATATTTACCATAAAAACATCTCCATTAGTAACTTTTTCTTTTATTAAGTGAAAATTAATATCAATATTCTTTGATCTTGAGTGTTGGACAAGATTTTTAGAAAGATCAATTGGACATTGGTTATCACAAAGTATCTTTAATGGTTTGCAAACATCAACTTTCAAATCTTTCAATTGAACTTTCGTCCATAAAATTTGAGTAGATGCCTCTATAGATGCAACATATTTTGATTCTGATGTACTCAAAGTTACTAAACTCTATTTTTTATTATAACAATTGATACAATAATCTACCAATAAAAATATTCCTCCTTAAGTTGATTTTCTATCAGTACAATCTCCATCCCTATCAGCATCAGTATAACCATGAAAGTTGGTATCATAAATTATTTTTTACATCATCCCATATAAAGTTCTTCCTTTAACATATATTATAATTCTCTTTGCTTCCAACATATGAGATTCTTTTGGATCGCTCTAATATCTAGTACAAAAATTCACAAAATAAACAATATAAACTTTTTAAGCTGTTAGATAAATCAAACTTCCTATCAATTTTTGAAATTCTTTTCGATTCACATTTTTTCTAGATTTATCTTCACTCATTTTCATCGCAACTGAAATTGGAGAAGAAACTTATTTTGAATCTTCCATGAAAAACTTGTGTAACAATTACTTGACGTACTTTTCTTAATATTGAAAAATGTATTTTTATTTTTATTGAACTTGTAAACCTAAGAAGAAAGTTATTTTTCCCAAGATTTACATTTCAAAATTTTCTTTCATTTCATCAGTAAAATATTTACAAACATTTTATCTATCCCCCAAAAAATTATAGCATACTCATAAACAATTAAAAATAGGGTTCTAGAGTTTACTTCTTTCACATATAAGTTTCTATCAACCTTTCCTTTAGTAAAATTAAACCTTTTCAATCAATTATCAAGTTTGGAGTACCAAACATGTGGGGATTGTTTCAACCTATACAAGGATTTCTTCAATTTACAAACCATTAATTCATATTCATCAAGTAGAAACCCAAAAGGTTTCTTAATGTAAACTTCTTTAATATCACCATTGAGGAAATATGACTTTACATCCATTTGATAAACCTTGTAACTTTAATGTGTATCCACTCTTATAAACATTATAATAGTTTCAAATCTTGCAATGATGGTAAAGGTTTCTTCAAAATACACACCTTCCACCCGTGTATAGACTTTATAAACAAGTATTTATTTGTTTCTTGAAACTCCTCCATGTTCGTTCAATTTTTTATACACCAATTTTGTTTCAATAACATTTTTACCTAATGGTCATGGAAAAAAGTTCCCAAATTTCATTTTTATCAATTTGATCTAACTCTTCATTCATTGAACTCACCCATTATTTATGTTTTACTGCTTTAGAAACTAATTATTGTTCAATCTATAAAATGAGTGATGTCTGATTTTCTAATCTCAACCTTATTCTAGTTTGAATCAGAGCTTTCTGATTTCCATGTATATTTCCAGTTTCAACCTATTTCTATAAGGTAGGAAAATTCAAAGTTTATTTTCCAGCTTAAATTTTCCCATCACACAATTCCTCTAAGTCTTAATATATATGTGTTGGATCACTTTCAATTTCTTTGTAAATCTTCAGTTTATATTCCTCAACATTTTCAACATACTTTTCTAATGAATTTGGATTTTCAATGACTTTCACATCATAGTAATCTACTAACTTTTGTAAATTTTTTCCAACATTTTAAAATTCTTTCATTGGGTGAATATCCCAAGAAAGTTCCATCCTCATCTTTTTCGTCAAATTTCCTAAGATTCAGATTTTTTGTTTTTAGTAAATAGGTACTTTGTAAAACATTGAAATATTTTACTGATGGTTTTTTATACCACATTTCATAGGAAGTATTTTGTGATTCTAGCCTTAAGAAACATTGTTTTTGTACATGTACAATAGTAATAATAACTTCTCTCTAGTAGAAATTTGAAAGTTTTTTTTTCTGCTAACATCCTTCTTCTCATTTCCACCAATATTGTATTTTTCTTTTCTTCTACTCCATTTTTTTGTGGGGTGTAAGAGCACTATACTAATTTTTGATTCCATGATTTTTCAGATAATATTAAAAATCATTACATGTGAACTCTATACCATTATCCATTCTAAAATTATTTATATAAACCACCATTTCTCTCTCAAAATATTTTCTGAAAAATATAAACATTTTTATAGACTCTAATTTTTGTTTCATAAACATGATGTTGGTCATCTGAGTGAAATCATCAATAAAAGTGATAAAGTACAAATATAATTGTGTTGATTGGTGTGTTATCAGTCTACAAATATATAAATGAATAAGTTAAAGAGGTCTAGTAGACTGAATCTCAACTTTATTATGACTTTTACGAGTCATTTTATCTTTCTGAAGAGTTATGAAAATATCATATTCTCTTTTTTAAATATTGGAAAATTCTATATAGTATCAACTATATATTTTTTTATGATTTTTTACCTGATATTCCCAAGTCTATGATGCCATAATTTATTTTCCTCTTCATCACTTAGATATCAGGAGCCACAATGTTCTTCTATCTGGAAAATATTTCTGTTTGTTCTTTCTCCTTTGGTTACAAATTTATTATCTTACACACTTTTGATGATACAAGCATATTTTCTAAAGATGACTCCATTCCCATCATCACAAATTTTACTCACACCAAGTAAGTTGTGTTTTAGCCCATCGACTTATAGAAATTCCTTAGATGTAAACTTTTCTACTTCAATCTCATCCATTCCAATTCCTATGATTTTTAAGGAACTATAATTTTTGAAGGTTACTTATCTTCCATTTTGATTTTATAAAACTTTCAATATTTTCAAATCTATCATTATGTGTGAAGAAAAACCACTATCAAGAATCCATGGTTTGTTCCCTTTAGTTTCTTTTAAAGCTGTCTCAACAACAAATTCCATTTCCTCAAATTTATTCTTTCCATCTTATTTTTCTTTTATAGCATAATAGATTTTCCCTGGAAGAGTTTTAATACATTCTTCAGCATGGTGTCCAACCTAGTCACATCTTCCACATACTTCTTCTATATATTCAAATTTGTTTTCCATTGGATTTTTTCTAACTTCTTGAGATTTCAATTTTCCATATTTCTGTGTTTTAGAAAGGTTACTCATTATGTTTCCACCACTTCTTACCCTCTATTCATACCTTCTTATGGGAAGTGAAAAATTATGCCAACATTTATACACCCTGTGCCCATATATTCTACAACACCAGTAAAAAGCATCATTTTTTTTCTATAGAAGTAAGATCTTTCTCTGTAGAATTTTTTTTGAGGTTCATAACTTTTTTCCACTCTAACATTCTCTGGATGTGCACCATGGAGTAAATTTTAAATTTTTTGGAATGTGATTAATTTCTCACAACCCTTATCAACCCAAGTTTTCCAAATAATTTTCTTAACACATCAAATTTTAGAAAAATAAGATGAAATTTTATTTTTTGAAGGTGGAGAATTCACCTAATTATTAGAATGTTTTTTATAACTTTAGATGATTCATCTTTTACTTCTAAATCCTTACTGAAATTTTCATTCAAATTTCTTAAGGTACTTTCATACTCAAGTAGTTTTGATTTAGTTTCGTTAAATTCATCATCCTTAGCTGCCAACTTCTTACTTAAGTCTTTAACCATCTTTTTCTGTTTATCAATTCTTATTTTGTAGCATAAGATATTATAGATGTATTCTTATTCATGCTTAGAAACATATTTTCTTCCTTCAACCAATTTTACACTATATTTATTCATCATTCTGATTTATTTCTTGAGTGTTCTATTTTTATCAATATACGCAACATGTTCTGATCTGAGATGTTAGTCTCTATAAGATTATTCACCTCATTCTTCTTCACTATTTGATAAATCTTCTTTTTATAGACATTGGAAAAAATGGATCTGACTCTTTCTGAACTTTTATCTTCTAATGAATTGTTGTCTGAGGAGTTAGATTCTATTTTCTTTCTCAACATACTTCTTCTATTTCCAGTGAACTTATTCTTTCCACTAGTTCACTTATTTTCTTTCTTATAATTTATATAAAACTTCTTCCACTGATGTTTTTATTTAGAACAATCTTCAAATTAACCAACTTTATTTTTTTGGAAAATTTATAGAAAAATGCTCGATTCCACCACAATCAAAACATTCGAGAGGAAGTTTTCCTCCATAATTTATGCCTCCACTTTGATAATTCTTCGAGATAAGAGACATGATTTTTTTCATTCAACTCATCATCCAATTCATATTCAGAATCAAAAGGATGAATATCTTCATCATCTTGAATATTCATATTTATCATAGCTTCAAATTTAATTTCACGTTTGATCTTCTTTATGATTGTTATAGTTTTTTTCATTTCACAGGAAATAATAAAGTTATGAATTTAATCAAGAGATAAATATTCTTTATATTATAAAGTATATATTTTAGAATCAAACATGTCCACAAAGTTTCTCATGAGTTTCTTAACAATTGTATAATCATCCAAGACATATGTAAAACCTTTGATGTTACAAACAACTTCATTCACTCTGGTGAAGTACTCATCAATAGTTTCTTCATCTCTCATTCTTATATCTTCAAAATTATGACACCATATTTCTAGATTTTCTACCTTCACTTAGTATTTCCTTCAAAAATACTTTTGACCTTGTACCATATTATCTTTGTTCTTTTGAGACCCATCACCTTTATGTAAACATTTTTTAAAAAGAGACATATGAATAGAATTTCTATATTTTACATCAACTTCAATGTTTCTCTTGTTAGAAAAAGTCATAGGGGTATCTTTCTCAATGGGTGGAAACTAAATTCTAGCATCATCAATAATTTTTCTATCCAAGTGAAAGAAGATAGGGAATCATTATGTTTTTCCATCCATAATAATTTTCTCCATTGAAATTATAAATTCCTCCACTTTTGATGGAATTGAGATTAACCATAATACATAACCAATAACAAAACCTTCCTCCGATACCAATTGATGTTCCTAAGGATTGTTGAATCATTCAGAGGGAGGGGGGGGGGAGGTGAATTAGTGATTTTGTTTTTACAAATTTTAACTTTAAGAAACTAAACCCATGCAACTTGTTAGAGTTTATTCCTTATCAAATTTTAGTAAACTCAAATGCATGAAAAAGTATAAAATTAAACAAGGAAAATAATATATACAAGGTTCATCCTCAGTGTGATAACCTACATCCCTTCTATAGCCACTTCCATGGGTATATGGAAATTCACTATTATGAATAAGTGAATACAAATTTTATGTCAAATCCCATTATAAACCTTATATCTCCTAATAGGAATGATTATAATGACTCTTGTGAGTTAATAATTTTTTCTTACAAAATTTGAGCCACAACACAAGTATATAACATTTTGAAATTTGCTCCAATAAATTTTTGTCTAGAAACTCTATCCGATGGGCCTATATCTGATGGAATCTGTCCGATACACCTTTTCTGAATATACACCTTTTACAAAATTTCTATTATTTCTGATTAGAAAACTCAATGCCTTATAGAAACTTCTGCATGAAACTCTATCTAATCTTCACTATGTGGAAATCCTCCTCCTGGTAATCTCTGTCTATTACACTGAAATTCCTACTAACTGATCTTATAATTGAAGTATTTTTATGGAAATATCCCATGAAAAAAATGTTTATCATTTTATATTTTTGTCTTTGTCCATAGCGATCAAGTATGATGTACTTTACACCTCTATTTATAGGTACTCTCAGAAATACCAAAGGCGGGAAGCCTAAAATGTTTTCTTGGTCACACAAATTCATAAATCTGAATTTATCAGATATTTGAATTTAATTTTAGTGCTTATCAAACCTTATAAAATCACATGGATTCTTCTCGAATCATCTTAAATTCTAAATAACTTCATCATTACTCAAATTAGAACTTTACAGAGTTCTGCTAAATGTTTATTTTTGAAATTGATTGTTCGAAATTTCTTTTTTTGGAACTCTGTTCAAAACTTCTTTATCCAGAAAATATATTAATCTATCAGTTTCTAATGACCCTCTTTAAATAAAATTTTTAATTCAGTTCAGTAAATGAATTATATGTTAAAATATAGAAACTTCATAAGAATTTTATCTTTATACAACCTGTTACAAAACTATAATATTCAAACTTCATACAAGCTATCTGTAAGGAAACTCATCTGCTGAATTTATCTATTTCTCAAAAAAATGAAGATGGTTGACTATATTGTTGAAACTTCTAAAGACTTTAGTTTCCCATTCCATCTCTATCTAGTAGAAACTTCATCACATCTTAATTTTTTTTGTGTTTGGAGACTCTGTCAGCTCAACTTCATCCAATAACTCAGTAACACCACATCCAATCTTGTTTTTCCAAAGAAAAATTTCCAATAAAAAACATGATTTCCTCCTTTTGTATTTTATTATATATTAATATATATTTCCTTGAGTCACTTAATATTTATTTTATATTTTTAAAAACCAAAAAAACTCAACAAAACAAATATTTTCACTTTTTACAAACATCAACTCTGCATCGTCCACTCTGGTCAGTCCTCTAAATCATTCAGATTAGGTCTTTCTGATAATAAATGTTACAATGTATAATATTATTATATAAACCTCTAACTTATCATCTTGATTTAAAACCAGAACCTTCTTCTTCTCACATTTTTCGTAATCTCAATGATTTTTACAGTCATGGATTTCTAACAAAAACTTCATCCATAAATTCTATTTAGAAAGTGTGTCTGATCGGTATAAAGGTTGTTCTTTGTTGAGCTTAAATAAATTTAAACTTATCACCCTCTTTCAATTTCTTAGTCCAAAGAAATGTGTCTGGAAATCTGAGTCAGGAAACTTTATCTTTGAAAAAAACTCCATCTGAAGTTTTTATGTCCGATAATCTACGTCCAAAGCTCTATGTCCAAAAAACCATGTTCAACATTTTATGATGATCTACAACTGATGACTTAGTACAAAAGTTCGTTAATACAAACACAAAAATTCTAATGGAAGCTTCAAACAATGGTTGGTCTAATCAACAACTTTGAAAATATTTGAACTTAAAAACTAAATTTTCACAAAAATAAAGGAAAAAATTTTCTCTAAAAATAACCATGAGAAATTTTAAAATAATATTAAAAACATTGAATGGTCATAATGGAAATAAATTTTGTTCATTTATTATATGTTAAAAAACAATCCTTCCACACTTTCATAAAAAAGTATCTCATTCAAAAAATGGCAAGAAGATTCTTTTTAACCATTTTGTAAAAATGTAAAACATGGGTAAAAATTTATTTTAATAAATAATTATATAATTGTAATTTTTCTAAAATAAATATGGACATGGAATAAAAAAATATCCTATCTAAATAAAAATAAGACCAGTTTTTCTTTTAAACATTTATTTTCTTGATTCAAGTTCCAAAGAGAGGAAAAGTTGGAAGAAAATATGAAAAATATTTAAAAGATTAAACTTGAAATGAAATTTAATCATAATTAATAAATATATATTTATTTTAAATACCTTAAATGTGTATTATATACACCACATAAAAAAAGGTGAATAATACCCAATATATCTCAATGGAGTGGAAATTGAGATGAAACCCCTTACACGAGGTCTAACTTTTCACATAGGTGATCTAACATCCCATATAATAAATTTAAATTTATTATAATTAAATACTATGACTATATTAAAATATATTATATCATATATTATCCATTTATAACATTTTATCACTCACTTGTTAATACTTTTTTATTATTATCATTATTTTGGGTGTTAATTGTTTTGTTTTTCAAGTATGTTTTGATTCAGTAGTCTGAATACTTGAATTTTTATCATGGTTCAATAATATAATGAATGTAATTCAATATTTAAATATCTTATATATCAAATATATATATATTTAGATTCAACCATAAAATATAGAGGCAGAAAAATTAATTACAATATTTATGGAGATGGTTGGACGTACATACGCATGAATGTTGTTTTCACTTTTCAACGAATGAAATGAAAGAAAGTTGAATAATAATTAATATTTATAGAATAATTTTTATATTACATATATTATATATATCCATTAAAACTATCCTTATTACCATCCATGTAAAATGTAAATGAACAACGGATCACATCGCTTCGTGGAGGTGGTAGTCCACACGTACGCATGGTCGACGTTATTATTTTCCAAAGGATTGGAAGGTAATAAGGTATATATGATATTATATTATCATAATAATAGTTATTAAATAAATATAATGTATACTAATTATTTCCATATTTATAACCATCCAATTGAAATGGTGATGAAAAAAAATACACTACTACATGGAGACGGTAAGCCGTACATACGCACGAGCAATGTTTTCACTTTTTATAATATGGAAAAGAGGTAGAATATGGTTGTACCATTGTATTTTCATAACCTAGAAGACTCTTAAAACCCATTCTCTAGGCCATATGACCACTATGACTTAGGCACACCTCCCCGTATTCTAAAGGCTTTCGACTAGCAATAAGGGCCAGATTAGGTGATAGTGGGGAGACTATATCCTCTGGTGATGATAATAATAATAGTCACATGATAATAAAATACTAAGGAAACATAAATAACAAAATAATTGGGATAAATAATAATCAAAATTAGTAAAAATAATCCTAAGGTATTATACCATTGTATATAAGAACACATGTCATAACAGTCATACAAAAAAATACGCATGATCGCTCATGGAAGATCATATAAGAATTTACTCAAAATAAAAAAAAGAAATTACATATCAATTCACATAACCACCATGGTCCCTATTCCATCCATCCTAAGTAACTATATCCATGATCACTATAGTACAAAGCATGAACCCGGTCCCGGACCTAATCTTAAAACCATAAAGTCTACACGCATCCTAAGGGTCCTATGTAGGGTATGAGTATGAACTCAGTAGGACACCAATAATGTATTCTTTCCTTACATCCATAATTATATAGATTATTCATACATAAATAAATAGTATCAACTAACACATAAAAATAAACAACTTGCTCCACTTGTGCTCAATAGCCACAGGTGAGAATTTCACCAGCTTTGGTCAATACCAAAGTGGAACGATATATCCATGGTCAGTCATACTGAAAAAACCTTAGTATCTCATATATGTCCATGTCACCCAACAACTCATTCCAAAAAAAACCGCATGAAGCCTCATGTTGATTACAACTAACATCCCAACGACACACCCAACAAATACATCACAAGTCCCACGAAATTCTGTTCAAAAGTCACCATCAGCTCAATAACCTGATGTCTCAAGGCACTACAATGTCCGTACTATAATAAATAATAAAAAACCATAGGTTCAATATCCTAACATCCAAATAAACAGATATATCCATCCTTTAATGAGTAATATATCACCATCGACTCAATAACTCGATGTCCCAAGGTATGACGATATCCATACTCAAATAATCTTGGCCCATAGACCTCAAATATATATAAAGAGCCTCATCCCCCAACCAATGGTATCAAAAACCATCTCCCATGAATTTCTATGGTGAGAAACTCCTCCATAACTGATGTTAAATACTATCCCCTTAAGCTGTTATAACTACTGAGGCCTCCACCCATAACAAGTGGCCAAGACCACCACAACAGAATCCTATATGTGTGCACATGACTCCAATGGAAACATCGGCCAACAATAGTGAGAAGTAATCACCAAAATTTCATAATACACATCATTTTGAAACCTCATTACCACATGAGAACCTAATCTCCCATCCATAACATGGTTATCACCATCCGCCTCAACCTGAAAACCACATCACCTCAATTCTAATGGTCAACAACATCCCATAAATCTCAGGCCACACCCTTAGCCTGACAAACCTCATCATCTCAGTCCTGATGATCAACATCACCCCAATAACTTAGGCCATTCCCATCACATTTCCTTAAAACTCATGTTTTCATACCATACTTAATTAATTTAAACAATTTAAATATTCGATATATCCTTACCAACCAACCACAAGCCCCATACCCAACTTAACATAATTAAAGTGGCTAGAGTATACCCATATCCATATCATAACATCAATTAAACAATTTTAAAACAAGCATTAATTTATTAAGGATCTCACTTGGACAACCCAAATATTCATATTTAATAAAACACCGCATAAAACCCATATATTTTTGGATAATGATAGGAACCACCTACCTTAGACTCTTACACTCATTGAATAAAGGCCTATAATTTGAGCTCATATGATAGAAATTGAAATTCTAGTAAAACACTATGAAAATAGGGTAAAAGATCTCACATGGATTTAGCATTCTATATGGAGAGATAAACAAAGAATATAAGAAAGGGGATTTAAGGACTTACCGCTATGCTTCCAATGCACCCAATATCATTAAAATCAAATCTTGGATAAAGGAGGGAGGCCAAATCCTAGAGGAGGAGGATAATCTACCACGACTGCTAGAGGAGGTGCACAAAATGGGAGGAAAGGATAAGAGAAAGAAGTAAATAGAGGGGAGGGTCAAAAAGGTAATTTAACACCATTTAACAAACAACACAGTTAGGACACATGGTTTGGATAAACGTGCACCAACCGCGTGGTGCCACTATCCAAAGAGAACCTCATTTATAACAGGTTTCATAGTTTAGCCGCACAGTTTGGGCAAACCGTACACACTCACTACCTAAGTGGCACTAAGCATGCAGGCTAGGCCGCATAGTTTTTAAAGCCATACCTAGCATATGTGCACCCTCTATTAAAAACACTATAAATTTCTCATGGCCATGAACCCCACCTCACATGGTTTACCTATCCATGCTCCATTATAAAAATGGACCACACAATTTTCCCTTAAAGGCCGCACAGTTTAAACATGTCGTGCATCTCTTCCTATACTTTCTGAAAAATGATTTTTTGGGTCCGGATGCTCTTGAAACTCATATGAACCCCTGAGGAACTCACTGAACCTTAAATTCCATCCAAAATAATAGGCCAGAGCATTCAAACTCTCAGAATTGGGTTCTTGAGATTAGATTTTAAGTTAGCCTGACCACCAAACTCAAAAATTCATGTTTACTCAAGAATTACAACCTGTTAAAAAACCCAATATGTTATAGTCTCCCCACCTTAAAATAGGTATCCCCTGAGCTATGAGGTTTTATGTTAATATGCTACTGAATATACCCATCTCATAGCATCACCCTGGTCTACCCAGGTTACTCAATCACCGATCAATTCCTATAGTGTAGCTCCCCTCCATAGGAATTACCTACTTGGTCACTTTATAACCTAAAATTTAACATCCTGATGGTCCAATATGACCATAACTAAAAATAAAAATTCTCTAATGGAATACCGTCATTCCTAAAACTCATCAATTTCTCAATTATACCCACGTCATACCTGATGTCCATCAAGTCTTGCATCTCATCAGATGCTCATTAGTATCCATGTCATACATGACACCCATGAAAACCCGCATCTCATCAATGCCCATGATTTCCCACATCCCATTTGAAACTCAGTCCTTCCCATGTTATCCATGACACCCACAATATCCTACATCACAACTGATGCTCAAAGTACTGAATCATGTTGATGCTCAAAAAACCCTGCATTATATATACATATGCATGCCCATAAAAGTCCTGATGCCTGCACATATCATACAACCCACACATCATACAAAATTCTCACATACTAACCGGTTCCTGGTTAGTTCAAATAAAACACGTACAAATCATTCACTCATATCCATCATGACAAAAAAAGGACATTCCACGATCAAGGCATACCTCTAACCATTATCAGCTCCCTATCCTGCTCTAACCCTGCCAGCTCGACAACATGTTCCTGGTCTAAATCCCGCCTACTTGAGACCTCACCTCCCTAGAGAGCTACATAAACTACTGACCACAGAACCCACTATTGGGTCTCTCTTTCTATCTTCCATGACGTGCGTATAGAATAGTATCACGACTACCAACTTTTGGTACTGCTCCCAGTCCTACCTTATATCCCTGAGTCTGACCTGGTCCTTGACTTCCAGTTGCCCGAGAAGTCTTCCTGAAAAATATCTCCAAGTGCCCAATATGGCCATATGCCTGACACTCCTTTAGAGGTCACTCACATTGGGCCCAAACATGACTCGATTACCCACACTGTAAGCACACCATTGACGACCCAGTCCTCAGCGGTCTTGCCAAATCTATGTCCAGACTTCCTTCCTGAGATTCCTCACGTCTCCACTTTTTGATACCTGAAGCGTCACTGTCAGTTTCACTTGGCGCTATCACCCAGCTCAAGTAAGTCTGATCCGTAAGATTCCCCTCGGCTATTAAAGCCTGATTTATTGCCTTTAAGAATGATATCAATCTAAATATATTTACCTGCACCCTGATGTCATGCCTCTATCCATCCTCGAATCATCTCACGCTGGCAGTGTCATGGCCTACCATAGAAGGCGTAAATCATGAAAGGTATATGAAATTCGCCTCATAATCCATAATACATGTATCTCCTTATTGCAGGTTCATGAAATCAAAGGCTCTATATATCCTCAAAGTCTCTGGAAAAAAGTGACTGAAGAACCTAAACTTGAAATCCTTCCATGCCAATCCCTTATGTCTGCCAGCCTAAAACTATACATCCCAACATCACTTTCCCGGTCCTCTGAGCATGTATATAGTCAGATTCAACCTCTAAGCTGGGGGTGTCCCAAGATGGTCAAAAATCGTCTACACAGACTTGATCCAGTTCACTACTACCTACGGTCTACCCTCACACTATAATAATGGTGGGTGCTAAGACTGGGCCCCACGAGTCAAATAATCCATTGAAGGATCATCTATCTGAGCCCCCCTTTCAATACCCTCTATGACTAATACCAAAATCAACTTTTGCTTCTCATCTATCCATGGACCAAAATTATCCATCATCTGCGGTTTAACCACCTGTATCAGAGCTTGTACCTATGGATCATGATTAACCCGACCCTTAGTGACCTCATCCCATGCATGCTCTAGAGTCACCACATCTCCAACCTCCCAAGGCTCCACCAGAAGCCGTTGAGGTGGCATTACAATGAAGAACAAACACCATCTTCAATACAACCATAACATTATATATATATATATATATATATATATATCGCACATAGAGAAATCTATAGCAGGCAACACATCTCACCACCCTTACACTCCCTTATTGCACCCATGTCACATGTCATCCGACCTCATGAACCCTTACCTACCTATATCAGAGTCAGGTATCACATATCATCTGACCACATATCCCCTTTTCTACCCATAATAGAGTAAATCATCACATATCATGCATATCAAATATCATCAATCTAGGGTGGATGATTATAATGCCACTAAACGGCTATACAAGAAAACACTATTTAGATTTTTGTTAACATTTTAAATGGATCACCCCTTTCTTTATTCCTGCCTACCTATAATAGAGTCAGGACCATACATACCATACACTCATATCATTACATATCAATTTCATCAGGAACAAAATACCTGATGTCATGAACCAAGCCAGGGTGCCATCTGACCCAACTCCCAACTCGGTCCGTGACATGGTCTGAAGGGTGTATGGAGCACTATACTAATTTTTGATTCCATGATTTTTCAGATAATATTAAAAATCATTACATGTGAACTATATACCATTATCAATTCTAAAATTCTTTATATAAACCACCATTTCTCTCTCAAAATATTCTCTGAAAAATATAAACATTTCTACAGCCTCTAATTTGTGTTTCATAAACATGATGTTGGTCATCCGAGTGAAATCATCAATAAAAGTTATAAAGTACAAATATCATTGTGTTGATTGGTGTTTTATCAGTCTACAAATATATAAATTAATAAGTTCAAGAGGTCTAGTACACTAAATCTCAACTTTCTTATGACTTTTACGAGTCATTTTCTCTTTCTGAAAAGTTATGAAAAAAATAATATTCTCTTTTTTAAATATTAGAAAATTATATATAGTATCAACTATATATTTTTTTTATGATTTTTTACCTAATATTCCCAAGCTATTATGCCATAATTTATTTTCCTCTTCATCACTTAGATATCAGGAGTCATAATGTTCTCCTATCTGGAAAATATTCTGTTTGTTCTTTATCCTTTGGTTACAAATTTATTATCTTACACACTTTTGGTGATACAAGAATATTTTCTAAAGATGACTCTATTCCCATCATCAAAAATTTTACTTACACCAAGTAAGTTGTGTTTTAGCCCATAGAAATATAGAAATTCCTCAGATGTAAACTTTTCTACTTCAATCTCATCCATTCCAATTCCTATGATTTTTAAGTAACTATAATTCTTGAAGGTTACTTCTCTTCCATTTTGATTTTATAAAACTTTCAATATTTTCAAATCTATCATCATGTGTGAATAAAAACCACTATCAAGAATCCATGGTTTGTTCCCTTTAGTTTCTTTTAAAGCTGTCTCAACAAAAAATTCTATTTCCTCAAATTTATTCTTTCCAGCTTATTTCTCTTTTATAGCATAATAGATTTTCCCTGGAAAAGTTTTCATACATTATTTAGCATGGTATCCAACCTAGTCACATCTTCCACATACTTCTTCTAGATATTCAAATTTGTTTTCCATTGGATTTTTTTCTAACATATTGAGATTTTAATTTTTCATATTTCTGTGTTTTAGAAAGGTTAATCATTATGTTTCCACCAGTTCTTACCCTCTAATCATACCTTCTTATAGGAAGTGAAAAATTATGCCAACATTTATACACCCTGTGACCATATATTCCACAACACCAGTAAAAATCATCATTTTTTTCTATAGAATTAAGATCTTTCTCTGTAGAATTTTTTTTGAGGTTCATAACTTTTTTCCACTCTAACATTCTCTGTATGTGCACCATAGAGTGAATTTTAAATTTTTGGGAATGTGATTAATTTCTCACAACCCTTATCAACCCAAGTTTTTCCAATACTTTTCTTGACACCTCAAATTTTAGAAAAATAAGATGAAATTTTATTTTTTGAAGGTGGAGAATTCACCTAATTCTTGGAATGTTTTTTTATAACTTTAGATGATTCATCTTTTCTTCCCGACTTAATATTTTGAGCCTATATCTAGGTATAGGACGTAATTGGTTCTTGTTAATAAGTTGTGCTCAAGAGTAGCTAACCCGTGTACAGGTAAAAGCCAATCTACCTCATTTAATTGCAATTTTTCTGGTTTTTCAATTTTACAATTGATTTGATTTTCACTGTTGGGTGATGCACTTGTGATGTGCTATTTATATTTTTATACTAGGTTCTATTTAGTTGCAACCCAATGAGATGAGGGTATTCCATCTCATGCATCATTTAGGCACATGTTAGAATCACATGCCATGCATAGTTTCATTGCCATGTAGGTGCATTAGAAATTGCGTGTTGTTGTGATAGATGTTGTGCTAGAAAATTCATGTTGTTGTGATAGGTACCTTGATATATATTCCTACTATTTATAGGGTATTGGTACATGTTATGGTTGGGTTTATGGATGCTAAACTTTGGTTCCTGAGAAGTGTGGGCTCTCTTGGACCAGAATTTAGCAGATCATGATCCAGCCTTTTTGTTGCGTTTTTTACTATAATGTGAAAGGTCAGGTGCTAAACTTTGGTTCTTGGGGTGTATGGGCCCCCCCACAGATCGGAATTTGGCATACCGACACTTGAAATTAAAGAAAAAGTGGCTCCAGAGTAGTTTCTGAGGTGTACTATCTGGAAAAACCCAGAATACACGCCGTGTGTTTCTATGAACACACACCATGTACTCTTATGTTTGGGAAGAAATGAATTTTTTTTAAGTACACACCATGTACCCTATATACACAACGTGTAGCCTTTAACCGTGTTATAGGCTATGTGGGCAGAGACATGGGATAGGGAAGTTCTTGTGGGAACATGCCATGTACCGGTTGTACACGCCGTGTCGGCTTGACCCTGTGTCCGCCGTGTGACTAACAACACGAATGGAGAAATATTATCTTAAACACGCCGTGTCAATGCCGAACACACCGTGTAGTTTAATCTGGGGATCCGAACATGTAACTAAAAACACGAGTCAGTGTTACCTTTTCTCGTACACACCATGTCCATATGGAACATGCTGTGTAGTGTGAGCCGTGTATCAGGTCGTGTCTCGAACAAAACGGGTCGATGAAGCTCATCTAGTACACGCTGTGTACCTATGGGACACGCCATGTAGTATTGATCAGTGAGAGACTGTGTGGAATTTTCTGTGTGGCTGAGGAGATGGGATGGTGTACATGCCGTGTGCAGGTGTAACACGCCGTGTACCTAGAGTTGAGACATGCCCAGATGGGCATCAGAACACGACCATGTAAGGGCTTAAGGGTACATGCCATGTAGACTTTATACACACTGTGTAGTATCTTTTTGCTAGTTATTATGGTTTTTGTTTTTCTTTTCATTGGAAATCTTAACCGGACAAAAGAAACCTCGACAGTAAAGTAAACTAAGGCTTGTGTTTGACCTTGTAGAGTCATGCCGCCAAGACGACCACGAGCTGTTCTCCAAGAGAGTGGTGACGATTATACTCCAGATATGGTAGGCCATGGGCTACCGATGGACCCTAAAATAGTGCCAGATGTGGTGCCATCCGTTATACCGAATGCAGGCGCAGATGCGCATTTCCGTGAAGGCTTCATGCGGTTTATGCAGACCTTCCGGGGAGCACTTCCAGATTCCACATCTATGGAAGAGATGACACATATATTCTAGTAGTAGAATCCGCCTACATTTTCAGGGGATGGAGGACCACAAGCCGCAGAGTCATGGATGGTTTCTATGCATACGACCTTCTAGCATCTTGAGACACCTCCTGGGAGGAGGGTCAAGCTTGCTACTTACATGCTGTGTGATTCCACCAAGAGATGGTGGGATGTTACCACCCAAAATGAGCATCACTGATACATGGCGTTGGAAGATTTTCAGGCAGTCTTCTATGAATTTTTCTTTCTAGAGATGCTAAGGGTAGATCGAGCTCGAGAGTTCATGAATCTGCAGTAGGGCACCATGTCAGTGATGGACTATTCTGCCCGCTTCACCGAGCTACAACGTTTTTCACATGTTCTGGTGGGTTATGAGATATTGAGGGATAGACTCTTTGAGTATGGTCTTTGATATGACATCCAAGGGCCGGTGAATGTTTTCAGGTTGCCTAAAGTGCATGCTATTGTGAACCAGGCATTTATTACTGAGTGGAACCTGTAGGAAGCTAGTGGTGCGGTCCAGGGCAGTTCAACATCGGTCTCTAGTACTATTTATACTGGTAAGAGGAAGAGGCAGATGGATTTATCTCATGGTGGAAGTACTAGCCAGAATAATTCTTTAGGTGGACAGGTAATGTGCTACCAGTGTGGTAAGGAGGGGAACAAGAGACCTCAGTGCCCACGTGACCCAGTGGAGTGCCGAGCTTGCAGCAGGATGGGTCATCTTCAGCGTTTTTGCATGGAATTTCCACCAGTGACTAGTGAGAGGGGTTCTGTGTAGACTCTGCGTGTAGGAGTAGGGCTAGCAGCTTCTTACCAGTCAGGTAATTGGAATACATTAGGATGTTCAGGCTGAGGTGGTGGTCATGGCCGTGGTAGCCAGACACCAGGACCTCAGAGATAGCAGGGCGGGTCAGCTCAGGGTAGCCAAGCTGTGTCACAGGGCCGCGACACTGGGCAGAAATTTGTAGTGCAACAGACCCAACAGGACCAGGATCCTAGACCTTCCACTATCATAGGTACTATTCTATTTGCTTCTATTTCATCTTCAGTACTTTTCGATACTGGTGCTACACATAGCTTTATATTTGTTCCCATTGTGGAGAGCCTAGGGCTCTGTGTTTCTTTTCTTCTGATATCATGATGATAGACACTCCATTGGGAATTAGAATGGTAGGTGTGCGTCCGTGCAAGGAGTTCCCCCTAGAGGTTGGTGGGTGTCACTTTATATGGGACCTCTATGTCTTAGAGATGATAGCCTATGATGTCATTCTTAGGATGGACTGGTTGGTACCCTTTTGAGCCTTTATAGATTTCTATCATCGTAGGGTGAGTTTTACGTCACCAGAGGGTGAATAGTTTCTATACAAGGGCGAATGGGATGTCCAGGCGAGCCAAGCTGGACCCGAGCATCGTGGGTGAGGTGGAGTGACAGCCCAGATTGTGAGTTTATATCTGGATGACCAGGGAACTTTTCAGAAGGTTTTCCCTCCAGTGGTTAATCGTTTCAGGGATGTCTTCCCAGATAACTTTTTAGGTCTACCTCTGGAGCTAGAGGTGGATTTCTCTATTGAGCTTATGCCAGGACTGGCACCAGTGTCCATTCCTCCTTATAGGATGGCTACACCAGAATTAAAAGAGCTCAAGAAGTAGTTTGAGGAGTTGCAGGCAAAGGGTTTCATCGGACCTGATACTTCTCCTTGGGGTTCGCCTGTCCTTTTGAGAAGAAGGTAGACAATACCCTCAGACTCTGCGTGGATTATCAGAAACTGAACCAGTTGATGGTTAAGAACCGATATCCCTTACCATGGATTGATGATCTTTTTGATCATCTTCAAGGATCAAGAGTGTTCTCGAAGATTGGATTGAGATCCTAATATCATCAGCTGTGCATTAGACCATCAGACATACCGCTTATAGACTTTCGAAGTAAATATGGTCTATAAGAGTACTTGGCATGCTGTTCGGACTCAAAAATTCACCAGCAGTTTTCATGGCTCTGATGAATCATGTGTTCCACCCATATCTGGATTCTTTTGTGGTAGTCTTCATGGATGATATCTTGGTGTACTCTCACACTCGAAATGACCATTCCACCCATCTTGAGATCGTACTGAGTACACTGAGAGAGCATCAGTTATATGCTAAGCTCTCAAAGTGACACTTTTGGATCAACCATATTCACTTCTTGGGTCATATTATCTTAGAGGTAGGAGTTGCGGTAAACCCAGAGAAAGTGAGAGCAGTAGTTTCCTGGGAGCATCCTAAGAACGTGTTTGAAATATGGAGTTTCTTGGGGCTAGCTAGTTACTACAGGCACTTTATACAAAACTTCTCCCACTTAGCAGCACCATTGATGGGTTTGACTAAGAAGGGTATAAAGTTCTTTTGGTCAGAAGCTTGCAAGACAGCCTTTCAGGAGCTGAAGGGAAGGTTGATATCAGCACCAGTCCTGATACTTCCAAAGCAAGGGAAGAGCTATACAGTTTACTATGATGCATTAGGTATTGGGCTGGGAGTAGTATTGATGAAGGGTGATCGAGTAGTTGCGTACGAGTCTTGGCGTTTGAGGCCACATGAGAGGAATTGTAACACCCCAAGCTTCCATGGTACGCTTCCCTTCGAATAATGTAATAGCGTGTGTTGTACGCAACCTCGAGCTCTAACACACACCACAACTAATTAAACTAGCCATTGTGAATAGTAATACCTACTTTTTGAAATTTTATAAATTTTATTTATCAAAATAGACTTCATCTTTGGATTCGGAATATCGAAATTAGCCTATGTTGAATTTTTGGTATTTTTCTGAGAACTTCTAATTTTTTATGAATAGTGAAAAATACTTAAAAACAACTTTTTAAATCAAAATAATTTATAGTGAAAAATTATACTATTTAGTGGTTTTAAAGTATAATTAGAATATATTTTTACCATTTTATCCAATGGTGGTCATTAGAATTAATTTAACATTGAAATCGGACATAAACAATTGCCAATCTTTTGATATAAACTGTTTCTTAGAAACACGCCATTTTTTGTAACAGCGGGAATTAATTATAAAATTAATTAATTCAACTTATATGTTTGGAATTTTGTAAAATAGACATCATTTTTGAATTCGGAATATCAATTATAGCTTAGGGTGAAATTTTGGCTTTGTTCTGAAAAACTTCAATTTTTGATGAATAGTGAAACCACTAAGTGGTAGTTAAATAACTGATTTTTCATTTAAATGAAATATTACCACTTCTGTGATTTTATTTTCAAAAATCCGACATACATGGTTTTCATTAAGAAGTAAAATGTGGTTCAATGAGATTAAAATAAATTTTTGGTGAATAGTAACTTTTAAGTTCTTAATCGCGATTAGAGGTAATTAGTGTAGTTTAAGGTACAAATAATGTTTTAATAATATGATATGAGCATGAAACTTGTCCTACTCCTATTGGATGAGTCATGGCCGACCAAGACAACCCATGGGTCAACTTGGGGACCCCATGGAGCCACTTTAGTTGGAAAATGACATTAATATATATTTATTTAATATATAAAATTAAATTGACACAAACATGAGTTGTTTTACTAAAACAGTTTTTAAGTGGGGTTACACAAGTCCAAATTTTGATTATAAATATTAATTAGAAAGATAAAAAGATTTCCTACATCATAGTATTTTTTTTATAATTTTTAGACATTAAATAAATTAAATTATTTATGACATCATTATGATGCGGCGATGACCTCATTATTTAACGATTTAAATAAAATGAGAAGATAATGCAAAATCCAAGGCTTAAACTTGTCCAAAGCCTATTGGATGAAGAGATTTCGAACCCTTATCACCTTAGCCATGAATTATATAAGTGTGGGACCATTAGAATCTGAAAAGCATTGTATAATAATGTAACATTTCAATCTTTCCAAAAGAGCCCCTCCTCTCCTCTTATAAAAGGCCCCCACCTCTACCACCTTATTCACACTTTCAAGCCTTTTGGTTCGGCCAACCTCTGCCCAAATACTCTCCCAAATTCTCTCCCTTAATCCTAGAAACTTTACTTTAGTCAGAAAGCCATCCTAAGGAGTCCTTTTGATCAAATCAAAAGGAAGAACCCGAAGAAGAGGTAACATTTTCATCACCCTCTTTCATGTTTCTTTCTTCTTCCACTCCCTCTTTGTTTATTATTTCAATTCTAAAATTATAAATCCAGTATATTCTATATACTGTGATGTTATTATAAATATGGAGCAACCATATTCAGTATTCTACCCATCATTTGAATGACATGTCACCATACGTGCGTACGTACGGCTTACCGTCTCCACGTCGTGGTGTAATTGTTATTCAATATATTATTATTTATATGGGTATAATAATGATATGTAATTCATGTAAATAATAAATATAACATGATAATGATTCTTTATATATGATATACTATCCAATTATATATTATTTTAATATCAAAATAATGATATTGTCGCTCGTGCGTACATACGGACTACCGTCTCCACGAACGCGATGAGATTCATTCTCCGTCGTATCCATTCAAGTATAATTATCATTTGATGATTTAAAAATAATGTTTAAGGACATTATATCATTCTGGATATGAATAAGATACAACCTATCCATGAAAAACATGACTTACGTAACAAAACATATAAGAAAACGAGTAAGTTAACACCCGAAACAACGATAAATCTAAGATATTGTTAACAAAGCAATGTTAAAAGATCATATATGATATAATATGAATGTATATGATTCTTGTATAATTTAATAACAATTATTTCACCATTATACAGGATCTTAACCTACCCCAACCAAGGAAAAGTACAAGGTAAGGGTTTACTTCACAACCTCTTCATTATCCAAGGTTGTTTATACATAATTATCTACTGGGACCTCGTTATCATCCACATCCATGTTTCTTCAAAATGTATTTCAAAACATTTTTATTATTTACAAGAATATGGGTTAAAGTAATTTATACCCTTTTTGACTTTTTATAAGAGGAATCTTTCCGTCGTTTTCAAAACAAGGTCTTTTTTTAACCTTTTCGACAGAATTGAGGTAAGAATGTTTTTTTTAACTTATACGGCGGGTGCGGTTATTTTCCGCCGTTATAAAATATTCAAAGCTTTCCTTACAAGCTTATAAGAATATTTTCAAGAAAATGTTTTGTTTTATATGGCTCTTAAATGATTTCAAAAATAGAAAGAGATATTTCTCTAAAAAGTGTTTTGATTTCATCTATGTCAACATCCTTTAATGGATTTTACGCTTATTTGAAGTTGATTTATTATAATACAAAACTTCTATATTGTATTGAAGGTTTTGTGATATGTTTGATTGTGGATGTGCTATTTTATACCATTCATAGTTTATGGTGAAATTATTGACATTTCATATGCTAGTTTTAATACGAATGTTTATGTTATGTTTAAACCTTTTCATATGGGAATGCATTGGACTTAATATGTGACGGGTGGAGCCCGCTATAGCTCCTTGATGCATCAGTAGGTCTCATGAGACAAACTAGTGTCTTGGCACAAGGCCTTGACAAAATCTTATTTGTAGTCTTGGCACGAGGCCTTGGCTATGTGGTTATGATAGTATGGCATTATGCATTCCAACATTATGAAAGTGGTTAGTGATTTTGCATCTGATTATTCGATTAGTAGAATATCCATGTGAATGAGTAAATGGCATTATTTCATTTTACTTTTGCCATATTATGTTGATGTTCAAGTTTAAAAGGCTTTTGTTTTAGTTATACATTGCCTTAAATGTTTATTCTTATTTATGAAAGTTTCCGCTATATTTTTATCCTTACTGGGCATTTGAGCTCACCCCTTTTCTATGTTTTATTTTTCCCAGGAAGTGAAGAAGTAAATTATGAATGACCTGCAGGGATATTATGAGGGGATAATAGTGTGGACTGTGGAGACATTATGTTGTTGTAGTAGCTTTTCATTTTATGATGTAATGTAAAACTTTTGAATATATCTGGTGTTTCCAAGGCTACTAAACCAATCGGTCTTTCGAGATTTGATCTTTCTTGTGATCATGCCAATGTTATGTAATAATGCACTGACTCTGGGTAACTAGGGTCGGGGCATTACAGGAATTACCCGACGCATGATCTCGAGTTTGCTACAGTTGTTCATGTGTTGTGCTATTGGAGACATTATCTCTTGGGATAACATTTTGTGGTATTTACAGATCATAAAAGTATTAAATACATCTTTACCTAGAATTACTTGAATTTGTGACAACAAATGTGGGTTGAATACCTTCAGTCCTTCGACTTTGAGCTTGCCTGTACACCTGGTAAGGGTAACGCAGTAGCTGATGCACTGAGTAGGATGACTTAGATAGTGCAGGAGGCCAGTGGTGAGTGTCAGCTTATGGATTTGTTCTCTGAGATGCATTTGGAGGTGCACAATATTTATGGGTGAACCTATCTTTCATCCTTAGCTGTGACGTCTACCCTCCTGAATAGAGGGGGGATGAGACGACTATCAGATTCAGAAGGCCTAGTTCTACGGGAGTCGGTGGCAAGTAAGGACCATCCTCCTGGTTGGACAATAGGCAATGATGAGGTACTGCATATCCATGGACGAGTGTGGGTTCCAAGGGATATACGCAAGGAGTTGATACAGGAATTTCATGCTTCATCTTGGGCATTACATCCTGGAGTTACCAAAATGTATCGTGACTTGAGACATCATTATTGGTGGCCAGGTATGAAAAGAGAGGTAGATGGTTTTGTTACGAGATGTTCCACCTGTCAGCAGGTGAAGGCGAAGCATCAGAGGCTAGCCAGACTGTTACAACAGTTACCCATTCTGGAGTGGAAATGGGATGATGTCGCGATGGACTTTGTGACTGGGTTGCTGAGGTCACCTCGAGGCAATGATGCCATGTGGGTTGTTATGGACATACTTACAAAGGTAGCTCACTTTTTTCTGATCAAGGAGACCTTCGGTGTCGACGAGATTAAGAAGTTATATATCCGAGAGGTAGTACGTCTTCATGGGGTCCCTCATTCTATCATTTTAGATATAGATGCCCATTTTATGTCTCATTTCTATTAGAGTTTTCAAAGGGCACTGGGTACACAGATGCTCCTGATCACAGCATACCACCCTCAGACCGATGGCCAGTTATAGCATACAATATAGGTGCTAAAGGACATGATGTGTGCATGCGTTTTGGACTTTGGGGGCTCTTGGGAGAATCACATACCCCTAGTCGAGTTTACTTACAATAACAATTTTCAGGCAAATATAGAGATGACACCTTACAAGGCTTTATATGGTAGGATATATCGATCACCCTTGTTCTAGTTAGAGGCAGGTGAGGTAGCTTTACTGGGACCAAGTCTCATGCATGAGACTTCAGAGCAGGTCCAGTTGATTATGAAGTGGATGGCTACTACATAGTCTCATCAGAAATCCCATGCTGATCGCCGCATACAACCCTTGGAGTTCATGGCCGGGGATTAGGTTTTCTTGCATGTTTCACATAGGTTGGGATAGAGGCAGATCAAGAGACATGGTAAACTTTCACCAAGGTATGTAGGGCCGTTTGAGATTCTGGAGAGAGTCAGGCTAGTTTTCTATTAGTTGTAGTTACCACAGAGGTACCAAGCCATGCATGATGTCTTCCACGTATCTCAGCTGCGTCGTTATCACTCAGACCCATCTCACGTTTTTCAGCTTGATGAGGTTGAACTTCAGGTTGATGCATCCTTTAAGGAGCATCCGATTCGTATTGTTGATAGGAGCATGGAGGTTCTCTGAGGCTGATTAGTTCCTCTCATACGGGTGCTATGGTAGCATGGCCGAGTGCAGGATGAAACATGGGAGCGGGAGACTGACGTACTGCCCAATGGCTAGAATTGTTATCAGCTTTATCTTCACCACCATTTGAAGGGAAATTCGGGGACGAATTACTTTAAGGGGAGAAGTTTGTAAGAACCCGGTTCTTATTCTTGAGGAACGTGTTTCTTTTTTTCCTTTTCCTTATGTGTTTTTGAGAAAACAAGGGAAATGTGGGAAAAATCCCAAATTTATGGGTACACACCATGTAATTTTTCACACACTGTGTACTTTGGCCATGTGGGATGAGAATACAGGGCGTGTAGTCTTGTCGGTGATTAACGGTGTAAAAAATAACTACATGCCGTGTACTTAGTAATACACGGCGTGTAATCAGTCGACAGGTGAACAATAAGGCAGTGGAAGTAGCTGCTAGAGGAATGATGGTACACGCCGTGTACTTAGTAATACACTTCGTATAATCAGTTGGTCGATAAACACTAAGGCGATGGAGAGCAGCTACCAGTGAATAGTAAAAAATAAAGTACATGTTGTGTACTTGAGAGTACATGCCGTGTAGTTATGTTTTTTCATTAAAAATAGGCAGTAACTTCCTCATTCGGTAGAGGAGGCATAGAACTCACTAGGATCTATGGGAGAGGAGGTCGATACTTGGAGGATCTCCCAAACACTCACCGAGACTCCGATTCCTCCGCCGTCAATCTCATTTGAACCGCGCGAGTGAGACCTTCTATCTTCTTGAGTCTTTACTTCCAATTATTTCCCTAATGGATGTTATTTGGGTTTTAATGGATAATATTTTATCTCAGATCTACACCATTCTTGGTTGTTTCAAGAGGCTCCTTTCACATATATAGATCAAAGGAGATCGAGGTAGGTGGTCTTGTGTTTAATTCCAACTGTCAAGTTGTTTTTGTGTACCATTGTGCCACACACCCATGTTTGTGGTGTCTTTTGGTTGAGACTTTGACTGTTAAAATACCTAGAATTTCATAGGTAATCTAATGAATAAGTATAAACTATTGTTTGGGATCGTTGCTTTGATCCAGGGCCACCTCAAGGGTGTGTTTCCATTGTTTAGCCGTTTGTCCAGGTTTCCCATGGGTATTCTGTGATGATAGCATGTTTTGAGTTTTCTTAAGAGGAAAAATATATAAATTGCTTGCTTATGCATTGGGATCAGCCCGGTTACTTGATTTTCCTATGAAATGCCTAAGGTAAATGTTTTTCTTAGCCTGAGGGCTGTGTTTCATTTATCCCAAGGGAAACATTTCTTATACCTATGGGCAGTAGCTTCTGTACCTGGGGGTAACATCTCATATGCCTGAGGGAAATATTTGTTATGATTGAGGGCAGTCACCTGAGGGTTTCATTTCTGCTTGCCTGAGGGTAAGTACTTGTGTGTCTGAGGACCATGTTTACATTGAATATTCACTATGGTGATTTCTTTTGTTGTACCTTCCAAGATAAAGCACAAGCTTGGTATTATTTTTATCTTTTAATTGTTAGATAACCTGTTGTAGTTTCTATTGTGGCACTGGTATAGAAGATTTTTAGTCGAGGCCGGGTCTCAGGAAACTCATAATTCTATTATATTGAATTGTTAAATAATTATTAAAATGGTAATGTATTTGGTAGGAATGGTTACTTTTGAGTACTTCCTAGTTTACTGCATTTCATTATTGCACACTGCTGTTTAACATTTTCACTGACAATTGGGCACGGGCCTTTAGTGGTTGCCTACTGGGATTTATTTCTCACACCTTGTTTGGGTCATGTCTTGGGCCCAAAAAGATTATATTACTGTAGGTGTCGATAAGGGAAAGGTTCCCTACACAGGTACATGATCGTTGTAGAGGAGTAGGAGAGCATGGGACCGAGCTTAGGATTGCGAAGATGCTATGTTCCTGTTGCACTTATTTGTTTCATTTTTCTGTACTTTATACCTTGTTCTGTATTGTATTAGATTGCAGTGTATCCTGTTTTGGATGCTTTCTTAGAATTAGAGACATGTTTCATCATCATATATTTGATTGTTGATTATATTTTACTTCAGTTCCGTTGTCCATTTCAGCTCTATATTGTTTACTGCTTCCACTTTAATATGTTTATATTTGTTTCCGATGTGCTACACTTTGACAAATGAGGGAATAGTTTCCACACTATCATTCCTAGGCCCTCACTGCTAGTCGGAAGCCTCTGGCATTTGGGGAAATACACCTGAGGTCATGTGACCAACTGGGTTCAGGGCACCTTTTGTGTGGCACCTAGATCCGAGATGTTACAAGAAGGGTCATACTTAATTATTCTTGAAGACCCCAAACTGAATCCACCTAAAAATTGAATTTAAATGGGGCCAAGAGGGATCAGAGGAGAAGAATAGGCCTATAAATCCTAAATGGTTCAAATTAGGGGTGTTTTGGGGTTAAAACCAGGGAATGGTAGAATAGGAAATTCCACATTTTTAATGACCTGGACAGGACACATGATTAGATCACGTGGTTTGAAAAACTATGTGGTAATCGTGTGGTATCCTCTATCCAAGAGGAAATCAGCCGCACAGTTTACCCGAGGGGGGGGGGGTGAATGGCTGTGCAGCCTAGAAAATGCCACTATCTAGGGCACAAGGTCTCTTCTGCACTGGCACATAGTTTACTATAACTGTGCGCCACCTATTGTCGGGTTCAAAAACTCCATTTTGCAATAAAAACTCTTGGGAAATCTATAAAACCAAGATACGACCAAAGAAATATAGAAAAATACTTCAAAATAAAATCACAGATGTGAAAATTGTGCCCACTATGAAAACTTTCCACCCTTGGAAAGTCATTCTAGAGTTTAATCAGAGAACACAAACCGATATTTCTCCTCAACGCAAGACTTCAATTACCATATCTCATGCTCATTATTACCATGATGCTAAAGAACCCAGACCAATTATATGCACTTCCACCAAATAATTTTCTCTTGGGAATCCATAATATGCACTAACCCTAAAACATAGAAAAATAGGTTTCCAACTCCAACTCTTCCCAATTCAACACATAAGATGGATCCAGATTATACTTCTTTAAATAAGAGACATAGAAAATGCCATGGATTAACATCAACTTGGATGAAAAATCTAACTGGTATTCCACCTTAACAAATCTATTAGTAACCTAAAAAGGACTAACATACCTCAGTGTTAGATTCCCTTTCTTACCAAGATAATGGCGACCTAATAAATGTTCCACTTTTAGAAACACCTAATCACCAACCAAGAATTCCAAGGCTCAACACCTCTGACCTACATAAGAATTGTGGAGACTTTGTTCCATCAACAAACACTAATCAATCAACTTAACTTTATCCGAAATTTCCTACACCAAGCTTGGTCCCAACAATGAGGTTTGACCCACCTTCTCCAAGCATAAAGGAGACCGACACAACTGACCATAAAGCACCTTAAAGAGAGCCATTTGTATTGAGGATTGGTAACTATTATTATAGAAAAACACGACCAACCCCAAATGAATATCCCATAAGCCTCCAAAATCTAACATACATTCCCGAAGCATGTGTTCCTAGATCTGGTTCACCCATTCCATTTGACCATCCATTTGAGGATGGTATGCCATACATAACCTGATCTGTGATCCCATTTCCTTCTGAAGGCCTTCCCAAAACTGTGAGGTAAAATGGGGTTCCCCATCTAAAATGATATCTAATGAAACACCATAAAGCCTCACTATTTCATGAACATAAAACCATCCCAATTCAGCCAATTTGGATGAATCTCTAATTAGAATGAAATGTGCTAATTTGGTAAGATGGTTAATCTCTACCCAAATTGAGTTATATCCCCTTGGTGTATGAGTTAAGACAATAATGAAATCCATGGAGAAATAATCCCACTTATAGTTAGGGATGAGTAGGGGTTAAAGCAATCTGAAGGGTATATGGTGCTCTACTTTAACCTGATGACACATATAACACCGAGGTACAAAGTCAGATATATCTTATTTCATATTTGGACACCAGAACTGATGTGACACATCATAAAACATATTGGTGGTTCTGGGTTGAATGACCTAGTGAGACTGGTGGCTATCCTATATCTCCACATTCTGCAACTACAATAACACCATGAGGAGAACCTTTAAGCACAAAAATCCTTCAGGAGACAATGACTATTAATAGGGAACCTCCCCACCACTTACCCCACCCGAATGACCCGAAGGCCTTCATTTTTATTGATTTTTGATAACCCCCCTTTCAAGTGATGAGGGGGAACCCTTAAAAGGCCCGTAGGCTCAGAGATTACATGGCCCATAGGATTAATAGATTACATGACCTGAAGGTCTTAGGGAATTCAACCAGACTATCTACAAGGAACTAACCCTCCCCAGCATCTGCATCATGATAGTAGCTCTCCACCTTCACATGTTCGTCTGGCTAGGCTTCTCATGCAAGCACAGGATGGTCCCGATGGCATAGCCATACCCTCTCATTTTGACAAATATATTTGGATCTGCTCTGGTGAGTGCACCTGCTCTGAATCCTCTTCTGAGGATTCTCTTTTTTGGTAGTGTGTCTGGGGAAACTGCATGTGGCTTGAAGGCCTTGAGGTGGCCCAAAGGCCTTGATGTGGCCCGAAGGCCTTAAAGGTGGCCCGAAAGCCCTACTGACCTGAAGGTCTAGGTGGCCTGAACGCCTTAAGGACTCCAAGCCCAAACCGGTGGCCTAGGTGAATATTTCCTGCTGCTACAGTACCGAATAGTACCTTCTACAGTGCCTGCTACAGTGTCTACTACAGTACCCACACAATGTACAGTTCTTCTACAGTACCTATACAATGTACAGTTCTGCTACAGTACCACACAGTGTACAGTTTGCTACAGTACCTGCTATAGTACCTACTACAGTACTACTACAGTACCAGAAATATGCCTCTACCTGGTTTTGAACCTGGGTCTTGTGGATGCACTTAAGGATACCTCACCAACTGGGCTGAGGCTCATGTGCCTCCCTGCCATTTAAGAACTGAATAAAATGCTAGCACAACTCATCACCAGGATTCTCTTTCCAAATCAACTCTAGGATGGAGGGCGTCAGATGAAAACTGGCCAAGAATGTACCCCAAATTTGCTCCTTGGTCTCTAGGTGTATCTGGGAAAAAATTACCATCAAAGTCCACTCATCATTAGACTCATTTCAAATTGCGTATTGGAACTTTTCTACTCAAGGCATCTGTCACCACATTACCTATTCCTGGGGTGTAGACGATATCAAAATCAAACCCCTGAAGGTACTCCACCCAACGATGCTTCCTCATATTTAGATCCTTCTGAGATAAAATGTAGGCTAAAATCTTATGATCTGAGTATACCATAAACTTCTCCATAAAGAGATAATGACACCATGACTTCAGAACTTTCATCACTTACGTTAACTCCAGGTCATGTGTTGGGTAATTCTTTTCATGTGGTCAAAGTTGGAGAGAACCATATGCCACCATATGCTCATTCTGTATCATTACACACCCAAGACCCATACCTGAGGCATCATAGTAGACCATATATCCCTTTCTAGACTCCAGAATAATCAAAAAGGGGCTATGGTCAATAGTTGGTTAAGCTTCTACAAATATTCCTGGAACTCTAGGATCCACTTGAACTTTAACACTTTTCAGGTAAGCGCAGTCATGGGAGAAGCAATCTGAGAGAAATCCCGAAAAAACCACCTGTAATACCCTGTTAGGTATAAAAGGCTTCTGATTTCAAAAACATTATTCAGTTGCTCCCATTAAATTACTACAATTATCTTTTTAGGGTCTACTGAAACCCCTCGTTCTAAGACCACATGACCCAAAAACTTCACCTCCCTAATCTAGAAGGTTCACTTAGAGATATTTTCATAGAGGTGATAGTCTTAAAGAGTTCCCAACATGATCCTCAAGTGTCGCTCATGCTCTTCTTCAGTCCCTAAATAAACTAGTATTTTGACATGAATACCATGTTGAAGTAATCAAGATACTAATGGAACACCTGGTTCATGAGTACCAGGAAAACCACTGAAGAATTAGCCAATCTGAAAGGCATGAACAAGTACTCAAAATGGCCATACCTTCTTCAAAAGGCTATTTTTAGGACATATGCCTCTCTGAATCTGACCTAGTGATACTCAGAATGTAATTCGATCTTGGAAAACCAACTTCCCCCTTGAACTAATTGAAAAGGTCATCAATATAGGGTAAAGGGTATTTATTCTTGATTTTCACCTTATTCAACTTCATGTAGTCGATGCAAAACCGAAGAGATCTATTGGACATTCATGTAAATAGAACTGGGGTTACCCAATGTGATATTCTTGAGTGAATGAATCATTTGGATTCCAAATAATTCAGTTGTATCTTTAAGTCCCCCAACTCAGTGGGGTCCATATGGTATGAGTTAAGAGATATCAGCTGTGTTCCTAACACCAAATCAATGGTGAACACCATGTACCACTCTAGAGGAAAACCTAAAAAGTCATATAGAAATACCTCTGGGAACTCATCAACCATAGAAGGTAACCCACTCTTAAAACTAACACCAAATTCCTCCAACATGAGTAATGAGATCTGAAAAACCAGACTACCCAACTTCAAAAGTGGTGGTACAACATGTCCCAATTGAGGATCCCAATCCCCCTAAAAACTTGGGTGTTCCCATCAGGTGACACCAAACTCACCTTCCACAGATAACAATTGATGTGTTCTTGGAAACTAATGTTATTAATATTTTCATGACTTATTATATACTCCCTTTACTTATTTTATATGAAATGTTCATAATTTGTGTGAAATGTTAATGTTTAAATACTAAGTATAATTTTTGAGCATTTTTAGAAGTAGTCCAATTGAGTCAGTTTACTATTTTATTTATAAATATCACCCTACTGATCCACATTGTATGGTTCTTATTTTGTAGGATTCCTAATTCAATATCCAACATTTAATTAGAAGGGATTATGGACCAATTCTACAATTTGAAATCCCATATGGACCACACAAGAAGGCCTCCAGAATCTATGAAAAAAATGGACCAGCCATGAAGATTGAATTTTTGGGCTCAATACAAAATTGAAAATTCATTAATTCTCCTAAAAAATTCGAATAACAATGCAAGGAGTAATGAGTAAAAGTTTCAAGGCCCAACTCCAAGAACAAGGGGCCCAACTAATGCTTTGAAAAACCCATTCACAAAATTCGAATAACAATGCAAGGAGTAATGAGTAAGCTCTACAAAAAAACCCCCAATCAGAATACAATCAACTAAAAACAAATGACCATTAAAAAGTATCATTGCCGGGGATTCGACCTGAGTGCTGCTATACACAATTAGAAGAGCATCAAAACTTTGACCGGTCAATAGGAGACAATCGGCCATGATTTAAAATGGAACTGTTTATGGGGATGGTGCTTTAATAAGTCATTAGTTTCTGGTTATTGTAAAAAAAACAAAATTTAAAAAAAAATTTGAAAAAAACACAAAGAAAAACCCGCCTTCCTCATAAAAATCATAAATAGAGAACACAAAAAGAAAAAACCATCTTCATCTTTCTTCCAAATCTCTATGAATTCCCCGTATTCTCCCAAATAATCCCTCATATTTTTTTGACCCTGAAATTGAGATAACTCTTCGCCAACTTAGGAGAAACTTAAGAGTTAATCAACTCATTCGAGAACCAGTCCTTGTCCAACCAGTTGAATAAGATATGACAAATCCTAGGGAACAAACACTTAAAAAACTTGCTACCCCTGATATGAATTACCAACCTATTGATATTCAATATCCAAACATAGAGGATGACTTTGAACTCAAATTGGGTTTGATTCATCTTCTTCCTCATTTCCACAGGCTAGCCGGTGGGGATCCACATCTCCACCTTAAAGAGTTCCAAGTGGTGTGCTCTACCATGAAGCCTCAAGGGGTTTTTGAGGAACAAATCAAACTCCGAGCATTCCCTTCCTCCCTAGCTGACAGTACCAAGTCATGGATTTACTACCTCCCTCCTGGTTCTATAACCACATGGAATGACATGAAGCGACTCTTCTTAGAGAAATTCTTTTCTACTTCTTGTACTGCTTCTATCCGAAAGGAAATAAGTGGTATCCATGAGTTCCCTAGTGAATAAATCCATGAATACTGGGAGATGTTAAAAAATCTTATTGCAACCTTCCCACATCACCAAATCCTTGACCAACTCTTGATCCAATACTTCTATGAGGGGTTA
This sequence comes from Viscum album, assembly GCA_963277665.1. Lineage (NCBI taxonomy): Eukaryota > Viridiplantae > Streptophyta > Magnoliopsida > Santalales > Viscaceae > Viscum > Viscum album. The sequence goes on along the minus strand of OY728162.1, from coordinate 1,356,359,995 downwards.
TTGGCTATGGAGAGAACCCTCATTGATGTCGCAAGTGGTGGTGCTCTTGTTGATAAAAATCCTATAGCTGTAAGAGATCTCATAAGCAACATGGCTGTGAACACACAACAATTCCATACTCGAGAACATGATCAAGTCAAACAATCCCAAGATAGTCATTTTATAGAGCCGAACAAGATGACATAGTGGATGAGTGAACTTACAGGTCTTGTGCGACAACTAGCTGTGACTACCAAAGCCCCAACTTTATCTTCTTCACAATCAATGTTTCCTGGACATATCAAAAACTGTGGAATCTTCAACTCTCTAGCTCATCCAACTGACACATGTCCACAACTTCCAGAGGATCAATCTGATTCATCTGGACCAATGGAGCTCAATGTAGCATATGATCAGAGGAATACCAACCCTCAAAATCTGGCCAGTTCATTAGAAACTTTAACCAACCTCACTATAAGCCCTTATCTTCTTCCTATAACCAAGGACCGAGGTATGGTAATCCCTTATCTCATCCCCCTAAATTCACTAATCAAAACCCAAACAAATTCCAATATGCTCAAGGTGTTGGTAACTTCCAACAACCTTATCCTTTTATTCCTCAACCTCAAAGAAAGGGAAGAACACTCTCATGGATTCCATTGGTTTTATAATGAATTCACGGAGACCACAGAGACAAAAGGACTATTCACATCTACATATTCCTCCTCTTACTAGATCTTATACCAAAGGTAAACCCCCCCAAAAAATTTTGACTGATGCCGATGATCCCTCAATGAATAAGTGCAAAAGATCTTCAAAGCATGTGGAGTCAGCGGCTAATAAGGCGCGTGAATCACAAGCAGGGGTCCCAGATGGCCCTGTGCCAGTGGTTGACAATAATGAGGCTGAGGGATCATCCCAAGAACTCCTCATTCACTCTAATGAAGAAATTTTAGAAGAGTCCTTTTTGAAAAACATTTCAGAGAAAGATGCTCACTGTATGTTTTAAAGAACATTGTGTATTGATTTGAACAACGAACAGTTCTCTTAGATTGATAAACAGAATAGAATTCTGGTTCATGGCTTCAATGGGGGGAAAAAAAGCTTGGAGGATCATGTACAGGCTTGGGACAAGATGGCTCTCTGCTTCGAGGATCTCATAAAGGACAATCCAACAATTTAAGTTTCCTCCATTGAATGGTGTCTCTTTAAGGTGCATAATTCTAACCGCTTTAGATTTTTATGGAATTGCTCAACCTTTTCTTTTTTAGGTTTGATTTTCTATATTCTGAATCTTGTTGGTTTCCCACTTTTTCCTTAAAAGTGGTTTTGAAATAAAAAAATTTAATTTCGAATATCCTAGTGAGCCTTCCCAATTCCCAAACCAATATAATCGCTTTCCCAAGAACAAAAATCTAGGTAATCCCAATTCGGGACAAGCCTCTTCTTCTAATCAACCAAGGGAAAGTGCAGTGGAAGATCTTTCCTCCTTCATCCATTCTAGCCTCAAGAACATTGAAACCCAAATTGGTCAACTTGCATCCCACCTTAGTCAGCAACAACCATCCAATTCTTCCTAACTTTTAGCTCAACCATTACCCAACCCCAAGGGTAATGTAAGTGCTATTACACTTATATTGGGGAAGAAAATTTCTATGCCTCAAGATAAGTCCTCTAAACCCCCTTTAAATATTGACCTAGAAAATGAAAAGAAAGAGAAACTTGAAATGGAATCTAAAACCATTACCTCAACTCCTTTTATTCCACTTAGGAACCCAATTCCTTTTCCTCAAGCCGTTTTTAAGCCAAAGAAGTCCTTTGAACCCGCTCCTAAAATGCGCGACATGTTTAGATGTGTTGAATTCAACATTACCCTCTTAGATTCTATAAAACTAATTCCTAATTATGCCAAGTTTCTTAAGGAACTGTGCACCCATAAGATGCAACTTAGGACCTTCAAAAATGTTTCCACCCAACAGTCTATTCCCATAAAGTGAAAAGATCCAGGGGCCTTTATAGTTCCATGACAAATTGGAAGTTCCAACTTTGATGATGCACTCATAGACCTAGGAGCCTAAATTAATGTCATGCCCAAATCCAACTTCTTCGAAATTTATCTAGGTTCCTTACATCTAATGGGTGTTGTCATTAAATTGGCCAATCGAAGCACTGCTAGTCCGGAGGGTATAATTGAGGATGTACTTGTTCGTGTGAATGATCTTATCTTCCCTGCTGATTTCTATGTCCTTGACATGGAAGGTGAGTCAACTTCTTTCTAATATTCTATGATTTTAGGGAGACCTTTCCTCATGAAATTTAAAACCAAAATTGATGTCCATGCTGGCATCTTATCCATGAAATTGGGTGACCAACTGGTCAAGTTCAATATTTTTCAATCCATGCAATACCCATCAGAGAATGAATCTACATTCTCTATCTATTCTTCTGAATATATCTCTGAGAGTGTCTTGAATACCAATCCATCATGTCCTTGTTATTCTACTGATAGAGGATTTTGTGAATATTGCATCCTCATTAACCAAGTCATAAATGGGTAAGTTGATGTTGACATTACAAATTCAAACTCCATTGATCTAAAGGATCTTGAAAAATATTTAGAATCTAATCTTGCCTCTGACCTCCAATTCTCCAGCTTGGATGATAATGAGGAAACTGGAAAAGCATGTTCATTTTTTGATTCAAAACCGATTATCCAACATTCATCATTTTCTATCCATGATTCTGAAAATTCTATTATATGTGAGGTGAACCCTGAACCAATGTGTTTATATTGTCCTGATGGGAGTGAAGGTTGTGATATTTTTTCCCTAATTAATAAAGTGATCACTGGTGAGGTCTAAATTGACCATTCTTTGGTGAACAATATTGAAATAAAGGATATTGAAAATTTTATTCAGTATTATTACTCCACTGATCCTCATTACTCTACATCGGTAAGTGATGAAATAAATGAGTGAAAAAATCGGGATCTCATACTATGGTTTTGTGTTATCTGATCCTTACATAAATTAACCATTAGAATTGAGACATATTCCTGAATTTACAAGCATAGAAAACCATCACTTTGTGGATAAAATCATTCCTCACATTGGAGACCAAAGGGAGGATAGTCATATTCTCTTTCCACCTCCATTTAATTGCAAGCACGCAATCCAGGAAGGGATAAATTATCAAATGAACAGTCAGGCATCCCAAAGGAGAAGTTTTTCTGGAAGCACTCTAGAGTTGAGAAAATATGATGGCCACCATCAGACTATGGGTAGTCCACTGCAACTGTCTAGCTGTAGACAAATAAATGTAGTGCTTCTTGGGAGGCAACCCATGTTTTGTTTTAATTTTATGAAATTTTAATTTCTTTTTTGTTTTTCATTATATGAATAATGATTTTTCTTTTTTAGGTAACATCCCACAATCCTAGAACCAAATTGACTTCCACTGGATCCCCAACTTCTGCAGTTGACCCACCATTGGATGGAGACAATGACCCACCAAATCAAAACCAAGGGAACCTCTTTCCCTTTAAGTCTCTCTCTATCTCTTCCTCTCTCTCACTCTTTCTTCTTATTCCTCTCTCTTTCATTTTTTACCACTTTATTCATCAAACCATTTATTTTTCTCTTTCTATTTTGTGTGGGTGTGTATTTTAAAGAACACTAAAAAAACTAAAAAAATAAAAAATGTAAAAAAAAATCCAGAGTCATGCTTATTCATCATCGAGTTTTGAAACTTTGTACAACCTTTTTAGGGAGTCAACAGACATGTTTTCATCTAAATATTTTTGTATTTTCATCATATATTTGGATATAGAATTTTGTGTCAAGACCAACAAATTTTGAATGCTCAATTTTTGATTTGGAAAATGATTTTCCCCACCCATGAGGAAAACTATTTGCTTTCATGACAAGGCTACCTATGGCCATCTTTTCAAAATGTGTGTTTTCACCCCCATTTGTGAGTCTTGAGTTTGTGGACCTTCGAGATGAATTTCCTACTTTAGTGTGAATTAATATGATAAAAGCATTTTCTAAACCACATGAGAATCATAATAGCCAAATAGCCTCCCATTAACCATACATTAATCCTCCTTTTGATAGCCCCTTTGAGCCTATGAAAACCTCTTCTTTGATAGCCACATTACAAGACCAATACCTTTTCCCACCCAATATCAACATGGATTTTCATTGCATAATTTTTTGAAATTTAAGTGGGTGGGGGAATGGATTTCATTGTTCGGGTACCCTTTTATTGATTTTCAACGAGTTATCATCTGCTTGAGGGCAAGAATCCATTTCAGTTTGGGGGAGAGATTGTCATTCAGTGTGTTTTGGAGAATGTAATGTACTTTCATTTATGTAATTTTATAAATGTTATTGACAAGTTTTCAAAAAAATAAAATAAAAAAAAGAACGAAAAAATGGGTTTTTTCTTGGGTAGGTCAAAAATCACTCTTTCTCAACCATTGATCTTGTTATAACTATTACAATTAGTGTCATGAGGAGATCACTCATGGGTTGGGATATGAGTGTGAGATCTTTTCCAAGTTCAACTTTCAGAAAAAGAGAAAAAAAAGAAAAAAAGAACACTTTCATTATATTTTTATGTCATTGGGAGAAGTTTTGTGGTTTGTAAATATTTCATCTTCTCATCCCCTTTAAATTTTCTTCCTCTATTATGTATTTAATCCCACAATCATTCCCTTGTAAATATGTGTTTTCATTTCCTTCCATGTTTTATTTCAAAAAAAAAATGTGCATTGCTTTTTCTATGTTGGTGTTTTACCCCCTTTTTACAATCTTTTGGATATCATAATCCTACCGTCCCATAGCCACAGAAAACCCCTAAAAAGACCTCTTGAATTTTGATCACTTTAGGATAGGTAATGTAAGCTTAGATCTCTTTCAAACTCTAAGATTTTCACTTTTGGTTAGTGAATGAGTGAAGCTCCATAAATTAATGTTATCAACTTGAGAGGAGTAAGTTTTGTGTGCCACCATTTTCCATTACTAAATTTGAGCATGAAAAAAATATTTGCTTTTGAAACATTGTTTCTGTAAAAATTTGAGGTGTGATTCAATATGGATGAGTGAAATAGTCTAAACCTCCCCTGATTGGAGAAAACAAAATTTTAATATTTGTTGGTGAGAGAAAATGATTTTGTCATGTTTTTATATTTGTTGCACATGAGGACATGAACAAGAATAAATGTGGGGGAGTTGATGTTGTTAATATTTTCATGACTTATTATATACTCCCTTTACTTATTTTATATGAAATGTGCATAATTCATGTGAAATATTAATGTTTTAATACTAAGTATAATTTTTGAGCATTTTTAGAACTAGTCCAATTGAGTCAGTTTACTATTTTATTTATAAATATCACCCTACTAATACATATTGCGTGGTTCATGTTTTTTATGATTCCTAATTCAATATCCAACATTTAATTAGAAGGAATCATGGGCCAATTCTGCCATTTGAAGGCCCATATGGACCACACAAGAAGGCCTACAGAATCTATGAGGAAACTGGACCAGCCATAAAGATTGAATTTTTGGGCTCAATCCAGAAATTAAAATTCATTAATTCTCCTCAAATATTCTTATAACCATACAAGGATTAATGGATAAAAATTTCAGGGCCCAACTCCAATAACAAGGGGCCCAACTAATTCTTTGAAGTCCAACCTACCATTCTATCTGTGAATTAAAATCCAAACACTATTCATGACATATCTCATGATTTAATAAACAAAACCAGCTAATATTTTTCAGTGTGAACAAGAAGATATATGAGGCCGAATTTTTTGAAGAAATCATTCATATTTGAAGGCATATTACTATTCAAAAACCCATTCACATTTTGGACTTCAAAAAGTTTGGATTGAAATGGAAAGATTAACTTTGTTTAATAAACCAACCATAACTTTGGATCCTTAACTCCAATGGATGCCAAATTTTCAGAGTAGATAGTGAAGATATTTATCTACAACCTGTATGAATAGAATATCTCGATATTCTTCTGTCTAATTTATCAACTTGGTGATGCAAATGGAGGGGAAATTTTGGAATGTAAACAGCCCACAACATTGGGCTATAAATTCATCCCCCTCATCTCCTTACAAAGAGTTGGAATTTCAGAAGGGAGGAGAACATATTGGAACGAAAAAATATTTTCAAAGGGATTGGGAGGACCTTCCATACTCAAGTTTTTACTTGAGAGACATTTCCTCCTCTCTTTGTTTTCATTTACTTTTGTGTTCTTCATTTTTGTAATCTTGTAAGTCTCTTTCTTTGTAATTCTGTTTTAATTCAAGTTTCTTCTTCAATATATCTTATTCTCAACCACCTTCTGTAGTTTTGTATTAATGTTCTTAAAATAGTTTAAATACAGTTGAATCCCCTTCCCTTATTTCACTTTCTAATTCAATCTAAAGTTCATTTTTAATTCTGATCACCCTTCGTGTGTGTGTGTGTTCGACGCACAAATCTTTTCATATCCCGTTCTTTTTGTTCTATTTTTAATTCATCACCATTAAAATATATTACCAGATTAATAACTATATTAATGGATGAGTAAGTCTATTATTGGGGTGAGTCAAAATTTAGGGATGTTAAGTGATTGAGAGTATTTGCTTGATGAATATTCTTCAAATTAACATTGTGTTTGTTGGACTTAACATATCATGGATTAATGACTTGTTTTGTTTAAAGTGCGGTTTCCATGAATTATTGGAACCATAAATACACTACCATCAACAAGATCTAATTGAGATTATAACCCTAAGTTAAGTTAAGGCTTGGATTAAAGTCTTAACACTTGGGAATTCCAATCAACGTTATCTTGTGAAGTGGGTGTAAATTTAAATGCAATATAAAGCAAAGCTCAAGGATATCATGAGCTTAAATACCCAATAATGAAATCACCCCAATCTTTATCAATTTGTTAAATCAAACATCACTCATAAATTATTTCATAAGCTCTATGAAAAAACCCCACAATCAGAATACAATCAACTAAAAACAAACGACTATTAAAAAGTATCATCGCCGAGGATTCGACCCGAGTGCTGCAATACACATTAGCAGAGCATCTGAACTTTGACCAGTAGATAGGCGAAAATCAACCATGCTTTCAAATGAAGCTATTTCCAAGGATGGTTCTTTAAGTAGTCATTAGTTTCTGGTTATTGTAAAAAGACAAAAAAAAAACAAAATTTTAATTTTTTTTTGAAAAAAAACACAAAGAAAAACCCACCTTCCTCATAAAAATCATAAATGGAAAACACAAAAAGAAAAACCCGTCTTCATTATTCTTCCAAATCTCTCTAAATGCACTGTATCCTCCCAAACAATCTCTCAGATTTTTTTGACCCTAAAATTGAGAAAAAACTTCGCCAACTTAGGAGAAACTTAAGAGTTAATCAACTCATTCAAGAACCAGTCCTTGTCCAACCAGTTGAATTAGATATGGCCAATCCTAGGGAACAAACACTTAAAGAACTTGCTGCCCCTAATATAAATTACCAACCTCTTGGTATTCAATATCTAAACATAGAGGCTGAATTTTAACTCAAATTGGGTTGGATTCATCTTCTTACTCATTTCCATGAGATAGCCGGTGAGGATCCACATCTCCACCTTAAAGAGTTACAAGTGGTATGCTCTACCATGAAGCCTCAAGGGGTTGATGAGGAACAAATAAAACTCTGACCATTCCCTTACTTCCTAGCTGACACTGCCAAGTCATGGCTTTACTACCTCCATCCTGGTTCTACAACCACATGGAATGACATGAAGCGACTCTTCTTAGAGAAATTCTTTCCTGCTTCTCGTACTGCTTCTATCCGAAAAGAAATAAGTGGTATCCGTCAGTTCCCAAGTGAATCACTCCATGAATACTGGGAGAGGTTCAAAAAGCTTGTTTCAACCTTACCACATCACCAAATACCTAACAAAATCTTGATCCAATACTTCTATGAGGGGTTATTGGCTATGTACATAACCCTCATTGATGCCGCAAGTGGCGGTGCTCTTATTGATAAAACTCATGCAGCTGCAAGAGATCTCATAAGCAATATGGCTATGAACACACAAAAATTCCATACTCGAGAACATGCTCAAGTCAATCAAGCCCAAGATAGTCAGTAGATAGAGCCAAACAATATGACAGAGTGGATGAGTGAAATTACAGGTCTTGTGTGACAACTAGATGTGGCTACCAAAGCCCCAACTTCATCTTCTCCACATTAAATGTTTCCTGGACCTATCAAAAACTGTGGAATCTGCAACTCTCTAGCTCATCCCACTGACACATGTCCACAACTTCAAGAGGATAAATATGATTCATCTCGACCAATGGGGCTCAATGCAGCATATGCTCAGAGGAACACCAAACCTCAACAATCTGGTCAGTTCATTAGAAACTTCAACAAACCTCACTCTAAGACCTTCTCTTCTTCCTATAACCAAGGCCCAAGGTATGGTAATCCCGTATCTCATCCCCCTCAATTCCCTCATCAAAACCCAAACAAATTACAATATGGTAAAGGTGTTGGTAACTTCCAACAACCTTATCCTTTTATTCCTCAACCTCAAAGGATCAATCCTCCTCCTCGATTCCAATATCCTAGTGAGTATTCCCAATTCCAAAACCAACACAATCACTTTCCCAAGAACTAAAATCTAGGTAATCCAAATTCAACACAAGACACTTCTTCCAAGAAACCATGGGAAAGTGCAGTGGAAGATCTTTCCTCCTTCACCCATTCTAGCCTCAAGAACATTGAAACTCAAATTGGTCAACTTGCATCCCACCTTAGTCAGCAGCAACCATCCAATTCTTCCCAACTTCCAGCTCAACCATTACCCAACCCCAAGGGTAATGTAAGTTCAATTTCAATTAGATCGGGGAAGAAAATTGCTATTCTTCAAGATAATACCTCCAAACCCCTTTAAATGTTGACCTAGAAAATGAAAAGAAAAAGAAACTTTAAAAGGAATTTGAATCTATTACCTCACCTCCTTCTATTTCACTTAAGAACCCAATTTATTTTCCTCAAGCCATTTCTAAGGCAAAGGAGTCCTTTGAACCCGATCCTGAAATGCTCGACATGTTTAGACGTGTTGGAGTCAACATTACCCTCTTAGATTCCATAAAACAAATTCCTAAGTATTCCAAGTTTCTTAAGGAATTATGCACCCATAAGAGGCAATTTAGGACCTTCGAAAATGTTTCCACCCAGCAGTCTATTCCTATAAACTGCAATGATCTAGGGACCTTTACAGTTCCATGCCAAATTGGAAGTTCCAACTTTGATGATGCACTCATAGACCTAGGAACCTCAATTAATGTCATTCCAAAATTCATCTTCTCCAACATTTGTCTAGGTCCCTTACATCTAACGGGTGTTGTCATTCAATTGGCCAATCGAAGAACTGCTATTCCTGAGGGTATAATTGAGTATGTCCTTGTTCATGTGAATGATCTTATCTTCCCTGCTGATTTCTATGTCCTTGACATGGAATGTGAGACAACTTCCTGCCAATCTCCTCTGATTTTAGGGATACCTTTCCTCATGACATCTAAAACCAAAATTGATGTCCATTCTGGCATCTTATCCATGAAATTTGGTGACCAACTGGTCAAGTTCAATATTTTTCAATCCTTGCGATACCCACCAGAGAATGAATCTGCATTCTCTATCCATTCTTCTAAAAATATCTCTGAGAGTGACTTGAATACCAACCCATCACGTCCTTCTTGTTCTACTGATAAAGGAGTTTGTGAATATTGCATCCTCATTAACCAAGTCATAAATGGAGAAGTTGATGTTGACAATACAATTGAAAACTCAATAGATCTAAAGGATCTTGAAAAATATTTAGAATCTCATCTCGCCTCTGACCTCCACTTCTCCAGCTTGGATGATAATGATAAAACTGGACAAGCATGTTCATTTTTTGATTCAAAACTGATTATCCAACATTCATCATTTACTATCTGTGATTCTGAAAATTCTGTTATATATGAGGTGAACCCTGAACCAATGTGTTTATATTGTCCTGATGGGAGTGAAGGTTGTGAGATTTGTTCCCTAATTAATAAAGTGATCACTGGTGAGGTTGAAATTGACCATTCTTTGGTGAACAACTTTGAAATAAAGGATATTGAAAATTTTATTAAGTATTATGACTCCACTGATCCTCATTACTCTACATCAGTAAGTGATGAAATAAATGAGTCAAAAACAATTGGGATCTCATACTGTGGTTTTTTGTTATCTGATACTTACATAAATGAACCATCAGAATTGAGACATATTACTGAATTTACAAGAATAGAAAACCATTAATTTGTGGATAAAATCATTCCTCACATTGGAGACCTAAGGGAGGATAATCATATTCTATTTCCACCTTCATTTAATTTCAAGCACACAATCAAGGAAGGGGATAAATTATACAATGAACAGTCATACATCCCAAAGGAGAAGTTTTTCTGGAAGCACTCTGGAGTTGAGAAAATAAAGTGGCCACCATCGGACAATGGGTTGTCCACTACAACTGTCTATATGTAGACAAATAAATGCAGCACTTCTTGGGAGGTAACCCATGTTTTATTTTACTTTTATGAAATATTAATTTCTTTTTAGTTTTTCATTAGATGAAAAATGATTTTTCTTTTTCAGGTAACATCCCACAATCCTAGAACCACATTGACTTCCATTGGATCTCCAACATCTACAGTTGACCCAACATTGGATGGAGACAATGACCCACCAAATCCAAACCAGGGGGCACCTCTTTCCCTTTAATTCTCTCTCTATTTCTTCCTCTCTCTCACTCTTTCTTCTTCCTCCTATATCTTTCATTTTTTTACCACTTTCTTCATGAAACACTTTCTTTTTCTCTTTCTCTTTTATGTGGGTGTGTATTTTAAAGAACACTAAAAAAAACAAAAAAATAAAAAATGTAAAAAAAATAAAGAGTCATGCTTATTCATCATCAAGTTTTGAAACTTTGTCCAACCTTTTTGTGGAGTCAACAAACATGTTTTCATCTCATTTTTTTTTGTATTTTCATCATATATCTGGATAAATAATTTTGTGTCAAAACCAAAAAAATTTGAATGCTCAATTTTTGATTTGGAAAATGAATTTCCCCACCCGTGAGGAAAACCATTTGCTTTCATGCTAAGGAAAACTATGGACATATTTTTAAAATGTGTGTTTTCACCCCCATTTGTGAGTCTTGAGTTTTTGGATCTTAGAGCTTAATTTCCTACTTTAGTGTTCATTAATGTGATAGAGGCATTTTCTGAACCACATGAGAATCATAATATCCAAATAGCCTCCCATTAACCATACATTAATCCTCCTTTTGAAAGCCCCTTCGAGCCTATGAAAACATTTTCATTGATAGACACATTACAAGCACAATAACTTTTCCCACCCAATATCAACATGGATTTTCATTTCATAATTTTTTTAAATTTAAGTGTGTGTGGGGGGGATTGATTTCATTGTTTGGGTTCCCTTTTATTGATTTTCAATGAGTTACCATCCTCTTGAGGGAAAACATCCATTTCAGTGTGGGGGAGAGGTTTTCATTCATTGTATTTTGGGAAATGTAATGTACTTTCATTTATGTAATTTTATATATGTTATTTAAAAGTGTTAAAAAAAATCAAAAATCAAAAAATAAAAAATAAAAAAGAAAAAAAATTGGGTTGTTTCTTGGGTAGGTAAAAAATCACTCTTCCTCAACCTTTGATATTTTTATAACTATTACAATTAGTGTCTTGAGGAGATCAATCATGTGTTGGGATATGAGTGTGAGATCTTTTCCAAGTTCAACTTTTGAAAAAAGAAAAAAGAAAAGAAAAAAAAGAAAAGAAAAAAAGAACACTTGCATTATATTCTTATGTCATTGGGAGAAGTTTTGTGGTTTGTAAATATTTCATCTTCTCATACCCTTCAAATTTTCTTCCTCTCCTGTGTCTTTCTTCACACAATCATTCCCTTGTAAATATGTGTTTTCATTTCCTTCCATGTTTCATTTAAAAAAAAACGTGCATTGCTTTTTCTATGTTGGTGTTTTACCCCCGTTTTCCTATCTTTTGGATATCATCTTCCTACCGTCCCATAGCCACAAAAAAATCCCTAAAAAGGCCTCTTGATTTTTTATCACTTTAGGATAGATAATAGAAGATTATAGCTCTTTCAAACTCTAAGATTTTCACTTTTGGTTGGTGAATGAGTGAAGCTCCATAAATTAATGTTATCATCTTAAGAGGAGTAAGTTTTGTGTGCCACCATTTTCCGTTTCTAAATTTGACCATGAAAAAAAGAGTTGTTTTTGGAATATTGTTTCTGTAAAAATTTGATTTGTAATTCAATATGGATGAGTGAAATATTCTAAACCTCCCCTGATTGGAGAAAACAAAATTTTAATATTTGTTGGTGAGTGAAAATGATTTTGTCATGTTTTTATATTTGTTTCACATGAGGACATGCACAAGACTAAGTGTGGGGGAGTTTATGTTATTAATATTTTCATGACTTATTATATACTCCCTTTACTTATTTTATATGAAATGTGCATAATTTGTGTGAAATATTAATGTTTTAATATTAATTATAATTTTTGAGCATTTTTAGAAGTAGTCCAATTGAGTCAGTTTACTATTTTATTTATAAATATCACCTTACTAATCCAAATTGTGTGGTTCTTGATTTTTAGGATTACCAATTCAATATCCAACATTTAATTAGAAGGGATCATGGGCCAATTATTCCATTTGAAGGCCCATATGGAACACACAGGAAGGCCTATAGAATCTATGAAGAAACTGGACCAGCCATTAAGATTGAATTGCTGGGCTAAATCCAGAAGTGAAAATTTATTAATTCTCCTAAAAAATTCTGATAACAATTCACTGAGTAATGGATAAAATTTTCAGGGCCTAATTCCAAGAACAAGGGGCCCAACTAATTCTTTGAATTCCATACCACCATTTTGTCAGGGAATTAAAATCTGAACACTATTCATGACATATCTCATGATGTAATTATTAAATCAAGCTTAGATTTTGCAGTGTGAAAGAGAATATATAGGTGTCCGACTTTGTTGAAGAAATAATTCGGATTTGAAGGTATCTTCCTATTTAAAAACCCATTCACATGTTGGACTTCAAAAAGTTTGGATTGAAATGGACATATTAACTTTGTTTAATCAATCAACCATAACTTTGGATCCTTAAGTCCAATGGCCACCAAATTTCAGAGTAGACAGAGAAGATATTTATCTAAAACTTTTAAGAAGATCATATCTGAAGATTCGGATGTATAATTTATCATATTGGCGATGCAAGTGGGGGGGTTGTTTTGGAATGCAAACAGCCCACAACATTAGGCTATAAATACGCCCCCTCCTCTCCTTGCAAAGAGTTGGAATTTTAGAAGAGAGGATTATATATTGGAATGAACAAAGCCTTTCCAAGGTATTGGGAGGACCTTCCATACTCAAGTTTTCACTTGATATACCTTTCCTCCTCTCTTTGTTTTCATTTACTTTTGTGTTCTTCATTTTTGTAATCTTGTAAGTCTCTTTCTTTGTAATTCTATTTTAATGCATGTTTCTTGTTCAATATATATTATTCTCATCCACCTTATGTAGTTTTGTATTAATGTTCTTAAAATAGTTTAAGTACAGTTGAATCCCCTTCCCTTCATTCACTTTCTAATTTAATCTAAAGTTCGTTTTTAATTCTGATCACCCTTTGAGTGTGTGTGTGTGTTTGACGCACAAATCTTTTCTTATCCTGTTCTTTTTTGTTATATTTATAATTCATAACCATTAAAATATATTACCAGATTAATAACTATATTAATGTCTTACTAAGTCTATTATTAGGGTGAGTCAAAATTTAGGGATGTTAAGTGATTGAGAGTATTTTCTCGATGAATATTTTTCAAATTAACATTGTGTATGTTGGACTTAACATGTCATGGATTAATGAATTGTTTTGTTTAACGTGTGGTTTACATGGATTATTGGAACCATAAACACACTACCATCAACAAGATCTAATTGATATTAAAACCCTATGTTAAGTTAAGGCTTGGATTGAAGCTTTAACACTCGGGAATTCCAATCAACGTTATCTTGTGAAGTGGGTGTTAATTTAAATGAAATATGAAGCAAAGGTTAAGGATATCACAAGATTAACTCCCTAAAAATGAACTCACCCCAATCTTTATCAATTTGTTAAATCAAACATCATCCATAAATTATTTCATAATCTCTGCAGACAAACCCCCAAATCAGAATACAATCAACTAAAAACAAACGACTATTAAAAAGTATTATCGCTGAGGATTTGACCCGAGTGCTGCTATACACATTAGCAGAGCATCGAAACTTTGACCGGTCGACAAGAGACAATCGACCGTGATTTTTAGAAACAAACTATCCAATCCATATCAAGGATCAAATTAAAGAGGTCCATTTCCAAAAATAGTAAATCCCATTCCAAATCGACCCCTGACATGATGAGGGCACTATATGGACACCTAAAACCCTGCTCTCACTTATTACCAAGAGGTGTCTCCAAATACATTTCATACAACATAAGATAATTTGAAAATATCAAAAAATCCAAAATATGGGTAGAGATAAAAGAAACCAACGCATCAATATCAAACATAACAACACCTATAGATGATGCAATAAGGATCATACCTCAAACCATCACAGGTCCTACATCAGACTTAGTTGGTGCACGATCTACAAAATGAAGATGCATCATCTCCGCCTAAGCCCTAGGATGACCAAAAACCTACAACTGTACCTTAAGATGACTTTGACTAGAGGAAGATCCAACCCTACTACCATGACTACCAAACTGAGAACTCACTATCCTATATGGCTTTGATTGGGCTGACATCCCTATAGAGGCCATACAACCTAATCCACCCTAATATAGACAAGTGGATTTGAAAAAACCATATAAGTTCCCCATATGTCCATACCGATGTCAAGGTATAGGTGGATCTAGACATACAGATCGCATGTGTCCTGCCTTCCCACACTAATGGCACAAGACTGAACCAACATCTGAAGCTACAAACAAAGACAATCAAGAAGGATGGCCTGAACTACCACCTCCATTATTCTCCTACTCATCCCACTTCCTCTTCTTCTTAGATGATCTTCCACTACCTTGGCCCACTACTGACACTACTCTAGAGAAAATAGTCTTTCCACTACAGTTGATCTCCAAAATCAAAGAAAGGTCAACCACCTCAGCATAAATCTTCAACTTGAACAAGAATAATCGAGACAAGATATATGATCACAACCCCATTTTGAACCATTGAACCTTTAGATGCTCATTGGAACCTACCTTTGGTTTGAAACAAACTAACTCATTAAAACAGTTGGCATACTCCAACATGGTCCGATCCCCCTTGTGAAGATCAAAAAACTCATGGGTCTTGGAAAATTCCAAGGCCTTTGGACAATACTGATCATTGAATATGACCTTGAAATCCTTCCAACCCATCTACTCGTGCTTCCCAGCCCTAACCACTGAGTCCCACCACCTCTGACTGGGACCTTATAATAATAACGATGCACATTTTACCTTCATCATTTTAGGAGTGTTGAGAAACCCAAACATCCTCTCAATCTTGTCAATCTAATCCTCTGAGTCTAGGGGATCTGTGCTAACCTGGAAGGTAGGAGAATTATTATTGAGGAAATCCTAATCTTTTTCCTTTCCAGGACCCGGTTCAGCTTCCCCACATGAGCAGGACCAAAGCCCGCTCCCTGTCCCGAATCTCAAACAACCCAAACTATAACTTCCACTAGTCTCTGATCAAATGGAGAGGGAAAAATCTCTCCATCCTCTTTTTATGATTGCATAGAAAGTCTCTAGGGAGGAATATTGCTACATTAACCAACAACCACAAGGAAAAACCATCAATACACCATTATGAAACTTTTCGGCAACAAAAAAATCCCAAACACTTACATAGATGAAAAAACCATATCCATCATAATAATAAGACAGACCACTTCACCCCCACCCAGTGTCCATGCACAGTCTACAGCCTGTACATCTCACCTATAGGAGAATTCAAACCAAATCCCAAAAACCCATTGTGACCTTTAGGTCTGTCATGAGGTGTGTTGGCTAGACACCCCACTCGAAACTAGAACCTCAAGCCCCAATAATCCTAGATCTTGTCTATCAATACTCTTCCCAAATATAATGACCCAAATAAAGGAAGACAACTCCTTCGATACCATTTTTTCATGAACCATGCTGGGGCACCATCTGACCTGATACCCGACCTAACCCGCGACATGGCTCAAAGGGTGTTCCTGATCCCCACGAGCTAGAAACTAGTGTCTGAGTATCAATATTACACCTTTGGGAATGATTTCACCCATAAAGAACAACCCTAAACGATTCTTAAGTATAAGGAATAAAAACATTAGAAATTAACCATAACCAATAGAGATATAAAAATGAACTCAAGTTAAAAAATTTACAACTTGAACCAAAAATAAAAATACCAAAGTGTGAGGGGATCCAACTAGACCACAACCCAAAACCTCTATACATTAGGAGGTCAAACATCCTCAAGCCACCTCCACCGAAACCTTCAAGAGAGGAACACTAGCAACCAGGTCCACCATTACCACCACGAAACATCTTTCATTTACCTGGTTCAAGAATAATATGGTCTAAATACACCCAAGGGTGTATGTAGGGTGTGATCCAATGCCCATAATTCTAATAAAAATTAACATTCAAGTTTTAGGAAAGAAATTGTAAACATTTTAAAGATTTTTTTAAAGAAAAAGATGCTTTGAAACTAAAAGGAAAGTAAGGTCTACCATATACATATGGTAAGCACCACATCACAAGATCACCATGGGAAATCCCAAAAGGCACTAGCACTAGTGGGACCCTAGTAACCTCGTATCTTAGTGACAATGGTATAGAAACCATGAACCATAACATCCTCATTCACAAGAAACTAGATAGGAATCCATAAAAAATTCTAGTGGCCTCCAATCATCATTATAGTTTAGTTAGTGTTCTAGCATTAATCATAGTAGAAATAAATGGATATCATCTTCACTGATCCAACTAACATACTAGTCCTATACCACCCACCTAGATCCTTAGGATCCCCTTTGTGATCAATTTAATTTCTCATGCCACATAAATCACTCCCTTCACATGAATAAACATCCAAAAATAAAATCACACAAAGAAACTTCCATTTTTCATAAGATAAAAATCTTTAAAATCCACACACACACCAAATCCATTTAGAAACACACTTCACACCACTAACACAATTTATAAAACACATTAAGAAACATGAAAAGGCTGCATAAATGAAACACAACCAATTTCTTTTATAAAACCATATTTCAACCCACAAAAACCTCAAAAACTTTTAAAAATAATTTTTTTACCACACACATAATCCATAGAACACATTCAAGAAGAACATAAATCATACCAAAATCATCTAATAATGATAAACCATGGAATCACCTACCTCAATCTTGGAAATTTCTAGAATCTGATGGAAAACCATAGATACACCACAAGGGGATCCTATAAAGGTAAGATCATACCATAAACATCAATATTTTTACCAAAAACT
This sequence comes from Viscum album, assembly GCA_963277665.1. Lineage (NCBI taxonomy): Eukaryota > Viridiplantae > Streptophyta > Magnoliopsida > Santalales > Viscaceae > Viscum > Viscum album. Next base: position 1,356,342,301 of record OY728162.1, on the reverse strand, counting down.
CAAGATCAAACCCTTATTAGGTCAACCAATATTCTAGATAAATAAGAACTCAATAGAGTGGAAGAATAACCCACAAAGAGGAAAGAAACCAAGGGAGAAGGGGCTTACTTGATTATTCTTTAAGATCCCACACCAAATCCACCAAAATATTGAAGTTAATGGGGGCCAAGATGGAGAGGATGAGGTTCCTAGGGTTTAAAATCCTAAGTGGTTTGAATTGTGGGTGGTTTGGGTTTAAAATTGGGGAGGGGTATAATAGGAAATTCTATATTTTTAATGACATGGATAGGCTGCATGGGTAGACCACACATTTTGACAAACAATGTGGAAATTGGGTAGTCTCCTTTGTCCAAGAGGACATTGGCTACACAATTTTATTGGAGAGGGCGCACACCCGTGCAGTAGGCCATGTGGGCTAGATAGTGCCACTATCTAGGGCACATAGTCTCTTCTGGGATAGTGCATAGTTTTCCCTAACCATGAACCAACTATGCTCCACCTGTTTTTAGGTCCTAAAACTGAATTTTCCACTAAAAACTCCCAATAAATCTATGAAACCAAGATAAGATGAAAATAAACTAGAAAAATACCTTAAAATAAAATCACAGTTGTGACACCTGGCCCTGATGAGTAGAATACTGCCAAAAATGTCATATAGGAAAACACTATTTAGTTTTTTATTAACACTTTAAACATCCCAAACCCTATTATCTCATTCCAGATTCCCAAGGAAAATCGCAAGCATATAAACACATCATATGAGCCTAAGAGCTCATTTGGAATAAGAGATTTGGGGGGAAAATAAAGGATTTGGAACAAAGGAAACAAATTTCTTTCGTTTGGTGAGAGCTAGGTTAGGGAGGGAAATATCAAGTGGGGAGAAACGGGGAGAAATATTTCTCCCCAACGGTGGTTTTAAAATCACCCCAAAAGTGGGGTGATTTAGAAGGAAACACTCCCAAGCATGATACCTTTTTTAAAATTCCCTACCACGCCCCTTTTCATGTTTTATTTCACATAACATTTTATTGAATTAGTATTTATATAAATTATCATTGTTGTGATTATTAATAATAAAAATTAGTATTTTTATATAAATATTTTGTTGAACACAATTTGTAGATAATTTTTTAATAACCTCAACTTAATTTTTTTTAATAAAAACAAACAATTATAAATAATTTTGATTATAGTTAATTTTTATTATAGTTAATTTTGATTATAAATATTTTTGATTATCTTGAATTAATAATTTGTATAAATAATTTATAAAAACTTTTGAGTTAATATTTTTGAATTAATATTTATTTATGAATGCATATTTATAAAACTATATATGAATAAATATATTTATAAATAAATAAATAAATAAATATATTTATAATTATATAAATATTTATAATATATATATATATATATATATTTTAAAATCAAAGATACAATTTAAAATCGTAATATTTTTTTATTTGGAATAATTAAGTATTGGAAAACTATATTTTTTAATAAGGGTTATTTTTGTCATATTTCGAAAATATTTATTTTCTTTTCTTTTAATAATTGTCACCATACAAGATGGAGATAAATTGCAATCATTTTTTTTCTTTTACTAAATTTTGCATCCAAACAAAATGAAGATAAATGAAAATCATTTCATTTCATTTCTTTTCTTTTATGAATTAGGAAATCATTTCTTTTCTTTTACTAAATAATGACCAAACATAGGCTAAGTACCTTACCATGATTCATAAATACTACTCCTTTACCATACTAGGCCAAGGTTCAAAATATCATAATCCAATAACATCACACCCACATGCACCACTCAAGGTGGAAATCAATAAATTATAAAATCACAAAGCATAGAATCAATTTCTCACCCTTGGAAACTTGGTATTCCCCCCTTGCATGGGGATACAGGCACCCAAACACGATCTATTTACACAGTTCTGACTATATCTTAATCTCCACTCTATCATAGCCCAAATAGTAAGACCAAAAGGAAAATAAACACCTATGATACCATTTGTAGAACCCCAACCTGGGAGCCTCTTAAAACCCATGCTCCAAGATGGAGGGTCACTAGGAATTAGGCATACCTCCCCATAAAACAAAGGATGCCAACTAGTAGTGAGGATCTGATTAGGTCATAGTGGAGAGACTATACCCTCTAGTGACGATAACAATAATAGTCATATGATAATAAAACTCTTCAAAATCATAAATACCAAACTCAATGGAAGTTAGAATAATTAACAATAGTAAAAACAATCCCAAGTAATTATACCATTGTAGATAAGAACACATGTCATAAATGTCATAAAAAATAAACTTCCAAGATCACCCATGGATGATCATATAAGAATGTACTCAAAATACCCAAAAAGAAACTCCATATCAATACAAAGAACCACCATGGTCCCTATTCCATCTATCCCAAATAACTTGATATATGATCACTATGGTCCAAAGCATGAATCCGGTCCCTGAACTGATATCAAAACCATAAATTTTACATGTTTCTTAAGAGCCCTGTGTATTGTTGTTTCGTAGTTCCTTGAAACGTGTGTTCTAGTTTTAAGAATCACTGCTTCCATAAAGCTTCCATTGGATTTATTCATGGAACCATAAACTTTCAACAGTTATTTATCCAAAGGGGACCTGCTTTCCAAAGGTAGATGTTCGTTAAGATTGAACTTTATGATACTTAGGAATGTACATTGGTCGAGAGGATGGGAGGTCAGACTCATCACACCCTTTTGGGGGGAATTATTGTCTACTCTAGGACTCTCTTTATAAATTTAAGATATTTTCATGAATCCTTATTAATTCAACAAGTATAACATAAGTTTCCCTTGGAATTTTCAATCACTTATTAATAATTATAAAATTTATAATCATCCGTATATATTCAAGGTTCTTCATTAACGGAGATATCTATATGTATTCAAGGTTCTCCATCAATGGTATTATTTCATATACTATTTAAAGAATATTTTAATCATCATTATGATGATACTAGTTTTTAAGACACTCAGTGGGGCACTCTGGAATTTAAGGTCATCTAGGGAGACATATTTTTATTTTGATCTTGGGATCATGTCCATAAAATGGGCTACCTACATATCCTTGTGAAAATAATTAGAACCCTCTTAGTTCAGTGCTGCTTAATGGGACACATCATAACTTTTAAGGTAATGTGATAAGGACCTATCCATACAGTTTAATTCCATGTGGTAAGGAAATCTAAGAAGAAGGTGCTTAGTCAAAGCTTGGTGTAGGACTTATTCTAAAGCATCCCAATGAACTTGGAAAGGATATGGGTTTCCAAGTTAGATTAAACCCTATTGGGAATATGGCCCAAATAGAATAGGGTTGATTTGAAGTGTTGGGTTTGAACCTCATGGAGGCCTCCTACATATCCCATATGGATGGGAATCAAATCCCACATAGTTCGATTTGTCTCATAGGAGAGTATAGTCCTTTTAGAGAAATGAGTTTGGGCTTACTTCCTGAAAATGACGCATTAATGATTTGGGGGTTTAATTTGGGGTTTATTCCTAAAAAGGATGCCCAGATTAATGGAATTAGGTTTGGATTCCTAAAGAGGATATCCAGTGAGCTTGGTCCCTGAGAAGGCTTCCTATGTATGCTGGTACAAATAGGAATCAGAGTTCTCGTAGTTCAGTCGATCGTGAAAATGTTGTAACCATGAAAAATCTCTAAGCCCACGTGAGTCATGCTCGGTGTGAGAAACTAGAAAATGTCAAAGATTCAAAAAAGGCACCCTCACTTTTCCTCCTCTACTAGTGGACGAGGGTGAGCCTACGACAGCAAACGTGGAAGAGGGTGAGGTGAAGGTGGAAGAGGGAGAGGCATCGATCCCTCCCTCTATTCAATTTACATTGGACAAGGGTCTAATGAAAGGAAGAAGGGATGAAAGTTAGGGCCTTACACCAAGATGGCTGCCATAAAATTGATCCTAGTAGGGAAGGGAGACTTATTCTTTGTTCAGAAGGAAAAGTAGGTGTGAACCATACCTTCCCTACCAAAGGACCTGAGGTTCTAGGTCTCTTTGATAAGGGAGAGGTCAGGACTCAAACCCTCCTCCAAATCGGGAACTTCCCAACACTGTTCCTAGGAGAAATTTCCATGTGACTGCGGATATAAAAACCCACAGACACTTCATGAATCCTAACCCCATTGTGAAAAAAATGTGGGAAACCTATGAATGTAGATATAAAAACCCAAATAGGAGGCACGTTGATGTGCCTTTCCCAAAGTATTGATAATTCAGGAGGTTTTGGTGGAGGTATCAACATAATACCTTTCAAACAAGGGACCCAATGAAGAAGAATCCTTTCCATGGATGTATTTGAAGAGGGCTTGAGGGATTGTAGACTGAAGAGAGTAAGTGAATCAAATAGGGGTGCCCAAGTCTGTAAGGGCGTGCAAGTATGGGTACACAAGTAGGATTGGGAGACTTTATATTCACCCAAGCGATGAACAACCTGTATGGTGATACTTGGGTGATGCGTAGATCAATCCTTCAGGAGTATTCATAGGTGATCCCAGAAGTTGGGCGCTCAAGTTCCTGTAAAATGAATAGGTGGCGTGCAAGTATTTCTGATTTAGGGAGGTTGGGAACTTTTGGTGTGCAACTGTTATGGTTTTCAAACACTAAAAGGACTTAAGTCCAATGATCCTCCTTTAAATCCTCTGCTCAAGGGGTCAAATAACTACCTTGAAAATTTTGGAAGACCGGGGCAACGTACTAGGGAGACTAAAGAAGCAATTGGGCTTTAGGTAAATTCATACATCCAAATGAAGGCCCCAAGGGTCTATTTATAGGAAAATATAGAACCCTGGGTGAAAGAAGTTTGGGTGTGCAAGTAGGCTGCGCGGCATATTGGGGCACACAAGTAGGATACGCGCTGAGGCCCTTTTGGTCTGACTTAGGCGACCTAACGCTTGTTCTTTTTGCAAATTTTGATTTTTATTCACGTGTTTTCCTCTTTTCTTTCTAAGGTATTTTCCTTTGTCATTTTTTAGACTTTTTGATGGAACAGAGTGTCAACAAAACCCCCCTCAGAATAGGATCTGGAATGAAAAGAGGATCCTATACTGAGGTAAAGTAATTAAGTAGAAAGAACATGGTACTGGGGTGCACATGTTTTATGCGCGTAGAGAAAATGGTCATACAAGATGGTAACGTGCATGATTCTAGTGCATAGGGTGATGTCCATAGCTTATATATAGTGGCTTCACTTTCGCAAAAATCCTCACAACTTCCATAATTTCAGCTCTCGCTGCACAAGTCTTCTTTCACTCAGGCGCTTTTATTTCACCGCGCTTCTTATGTATATTTTTATTTGCATGCTATAACTAGGGAACTACGCTTGCGTGCTGTTTTACACTTGCACACCAATTTTATACTTACGCGCATTAATTCCTTTGCTAATTTTTTTCAATTCTTTTGTCAAATATAAAAACTTAACTTACTTAAAAGATGTTTTTCTATCCTTTTGTCGGTTAAATGGATCCCAAAATAATTGGAATTACTGATGAACTAGCCAGTAAGAGGATTAATGACATGATAAATGTCATCAGTCATGACTACTTCGATGTTTTCAATACCACCCTTCCAAACTTAGCAAAATATTTGAAGAAGTATCATTTCAACTTTCCCCAAAGCACTTATCTGCCTTTTTATAGCTATGACCATTTGTAGAATGTTAATATTTGAGATCCAAATAACTATGTCCCACATTCTTGGTTTCAATATTATACCAACTTCTCATCGGCCAATGTTTCTGTTGGGGGCTCATTTTCTAATGTTGGGACAGCAGAGAAAGCTCATATTATGCATCATAGCCCATGTGCTCTAGATTTGAAGGCACACACACCTGACCTGCAGCGACATTATTATTCATCCATATTTTGGGATTCTCAAATGGATCAGTCCAAGGGTTGGAAGAAAAGTTAGGATTTCCACCCAGGGGGAGGTGTAAAAGCTCCATGGATGTGGTCATACTGGGTGCGGAAGACATGTGAAAAATTTATAGATGACTTGAAAGGCATCAGGATTTATAAGGCTGTCTGGGTTGGGCAAACCTATGTGTATAGGAATGATGATTTCATGGTAGAATTATTAAGCTGATGGATCCTAGAGACCAATTCCTTCCATTTAACACATGGAGAGGTAGACATCATCTTGTGGGATGTTTACAAGATTTCCAGAGCTCCAATCCTTGGAGACACATATAATGAGTTTATTCCTCCCAAGGTGACATGGAATGACTCAGAGAAGATACCAGATTTGGTTTGTGAGTTGATGAAAATATTTAACAAACTCAAGAACATGACCACCATGAAGACTCGCACCAAGAGAGATATTCATCTATAGGAATGGATGGAAATATTTTTGATAAAGAAGAAGGAAAAGGGTCCTACTTACACCCGTCCAACTAGCTGTCCAAGAGTAGAGAAAAGTGGTTCCCCTGAAACCTTTTGTCCAACATTGGAGAAAGGAGAATTTGAAAAATGGGGATATGAATTCAATCCAAAAATTTATTACAAAGACATGTCTGGAAGGTTTTTTGGCCATGTGGATTAGTGTGTATTTGTTACTAGTATGAGAATCCAAAGGAGGCGTGAGGATATGAACCTTTTTTATTGAGACCAAGATGGATGAGAAAAGGATGTTAGGGTTGGACACTCCTATTTTGGACAAGATTCATAAGAGCTTGTTGCAAATTTATAAAGGTAAGTATCCTTTTAAAAAGCGGGACTATTCCAGGTGTTATGGGGGTGGATCACTAATCACTTAAGAACTTATGATGTAAAAAGTGGGGGTATAGGTTTTTGGAAGTTCTTTCCAGCCATCCGTTCAGGATTTCTCTGGTATATCACCCTTGTCTCTGAATGATTATGAAATCAAGGCTAGATTAATCATGCATAAGGGGTTCTATTTCTTTCCTTATTGGAATACGCCTACGGGGCAATTCGTTGGTGATGGGAAGACCATTTTAGAGTTGAGGGCATACATGCTAGCTTGCAAAGATGGCGTGTTGGCCACCATAATTAACTGAGAAATCATATGTGAGGCCTACACTTCTTATAGATTTGCATGTCAATTGAAATTTCTGCAACAAAATACTATATCCCATCCTGTGCATGTCAGATTAAAGCAATATCCGATGGTTTCTCGACAACTATGGTTGTTGACATCTATAGAAAAGACTGGGTAATTTTTTAATTTACCTGATGCTGATGTAGTAAGAAGATTAACTATCTAGTATGCTGAAAATTGGGTCGCATCTTACCCTAAAGGGGTATTAAATCATGCAGTCCCTCGAGTGGGGGTGAAGAGAAGTAGCAGGAGGTAGCCCCTTCATTTGGAAGGTAACTCTTCATCATCAGGGGTCGACTCACAAGAGTCAAAGGGTGAATGGTGAAGATGCTCAAAATTCATCAAAGAGACCTTATTCCACATATAACCCCATACCAGAGTTAAGAAAGACACCCCATCGATCCCTACCAAAGCTGTATCGAGGTGACCTGGTCGCCATCATTTTGAAGACCGGTGAGTTCCAATTTCTAATCCCCCATCCGTGACTGCGGGAGTTGGGAAGAAACTTAAATCCAAGGCTGTAGGATCCACTTCACAACCCTATGACATACACTCTGAATATATATGACCAGAGGCTATTAAAATATAGAAAAGTTTATACCGTGATACTGAAACCATGTGGATGGATCTACGTGAAGGACTGCATATTCTGGGAGTAGGGGATTTATGGGCTTCTTCTGACATTCTTTTTAAGGGAAATCCCAATGAGGTAAGGACCTACATTCGAGAGATGGAAATGATCATATATGCAACTGATGAATCAATTACCACCATGAAGCGGGTGAAGGAAGTGATAGATCTCGGTACCACTGAAGGGATTAGTCTTTCATTAGATGAAGAATGTCATGACTTTGTGGATCCTAAGGATGTAAGCTTCATTTTTCTAACATTCTCTTATGCTTTTCAATTTGAATTTTAGTCAAAGAATTGTTACTCTGGGGAAATATTAACTTGAAGCTTGTTAAAGGAAGAACAAATGAATTTCCCTCTCCATGTTATAACCCTAGAGGCATTGCTCTTGGAGATACCAGATCACCCCATGAATCGGGAGAAATATCTCTAGGACAACAAGACATTGAGGATGAAATAGAGGGGATGTTGGAATCTCTAATTGTAACACCCCAGGTAAATAAAGAATATGACATTTTCACATTTATCCATATTTGTGAATAAAATATTAATATAACTTTAAAGGGGACGCTATGCTCGATGGCGTACCCAACACGCAACAACGAGTTTCTTGGGAATCTTACGTTGTACTCTAATAATAAAATGATATTATTTTAAATGGTAGTTAACGCCTAGCTGTTGTAATGGCAGGAATGAATAGAACTAACTACAAAATGATTATATATGTTTGTAAAATATTATTACTTTTTATAATAAATGTTAGAGGATTAAAAATGCGAATGAATCCAATTTTAAGCGTAAACATTCTAATATTTTTTAAAAGGCTGATTAACCGCCTTTTGATGGCGAAACTCTTTTAAATCTACTTTTTGACAATTTTATGTGTTATATTTGACAAAATAAAATTCTTCTTTAGAATCGGGACATCAAAATTTACTTTGTGTAAATTTTTGGTATTTTTCCGAAAAAGTTCAATTTTTAATGAATAGTGAAAAATGTTGTATTTTAATTCAAAACCTCTTTTTAATCTAATTTATTTATATGATTAGATTATCTTTTTAATTGGTTTTAAATTAAAATTAGAATATATTTTTACAATTTAATCAAATAGTGGCCATTGTAATTAATTTCACCTTGAAATTTGACTTAAACTAGTGTCAATCTTTTGATATATATTGTTTCATAAAAACACGCTATTTGTTCTGACAGTGGGAATTAATTATTAAATTAATTAATGTAACTTATATGTTATGAATTTTTTAAAATAGACATCATTTTTGAATTCAGAATATCAAATATATCTTAGGGTGATTTTTTGGTAATTTTCTGAAAAACTTCAATTTTTGATGAATAGTGAAACCAATAAGTGGTACTTATAAAAACTGATTTTCCGTTTAAATGAAATTTTGCCACATTTGTGTTTTGAATTTCAAAAATCTGACATACATGGTTGTCATTAAGAAGTAAAATGTGGTTCAATGGGATTAAAATAATTTTTTGGTGAATAGTAACTTATTATGTTTTTAATCGCGATTAGAGGTAATTAGTGTAGTTTAAGGTAAAAATAATGTTTAAATAATATGAAATGACCTAGAAACATGTCCTACCCTCATTTTATGAGTCATGTCCGACCAATACAATCCATGGGTCAACTTTGGGACCCCATGGAGCCACTTTGGTTGGAAAATGACATAAATACCTTTTTATTTAATGTTAAAATTAAAATGTCACAAACATGAGTTATTTAACTAAAAGAATTTTTACATGGGTTTATAGAAGTCAGATTTTTGACTATAGATAATCATTTGAAATCTAAAAATATTTCCTACATCATAGTATTTTTTTATAATTTTTAGACATAAAATAAATTAAATTATTTATGACATCATGATGATGCAGCGATGACCTCATTATTTAACGATTTAAATAAAATGGAAAGATAATGTAAAATCTAAGACCTACACATGTCCAAAACCTATTGGATGAGTGGATTTAGAACCCTTATCACCTTATCCTCGAAACACATCAATGTGGGACCATTAAAATCCGAAACTCATTCTAAAATAAAGTAACATTTCTTTACTTTCCAAGAGTGCCCCTCCTCTCCTCTTATAAAAGGCCCCCACCTCTACCTTTTTACCCACACTTCCAAAGCCTTTGGCTCAGCCAACCCCTGCCCATTTTGTCTCTCCAAATCCATCTCTAACTCTTAGAAGCCTCACTTTGGGCAGAAGTCTTCCCAAGGAAGCCTTTGAGCTCAAACCAAAGGGAGTTACCCGATTTTAAGGTAATGTCTTCACTTGAGTCCTTTTGTTTTATTTTGCTTCTCCAACCCCCTGAACTATTTTTATTTATTTATTTTGTAACAACTCCAGTATATTAAATATACTAGGATGTTTTTATAAGAAGTATTTGAGCTAAAATTACACACACCTACATCTAATGGTTAAAGAACATACTGTTTCCGTGGATGGTGAATTTCCGCCTCACGAAACGATGATTGTTCAACACTCATATATCACCTTAAAAGGTGTACATTAAGATGTCACTATATTTATATATTATATATAATATGTTTATGTTTTACTTAAGCTTCTGTATTTTTAATTTATGGCATATCTTTATGGTTTCCATTATAGGTAAACGCGATATCTTCATTTAAGGAAGTGCGGACTACCGCACCCTCAAAGTGATTTGATTCGTTAATACCATATGTGGGACGTATAAAGGATGGATTTATGATACTATATATGATATTATACTGGAATTATAATATACCTTTATATCATTATTATTCCATTCCATAAAATATGAAATAGAAATGAAAGTAGCGTTCATGCGTACGTACGGCTTACCGTCTACATGAACGGTGCATTTCATTTATTACCTCTAAATGATTATGTAAAATTATAAATGCTTGTATATAATGGATATATATGAAATATATGGCATCTACATCATGAATATCATTATTGAGATAATGGATATTTGACTACGTGAACAACTTGTAAATATAAGAAGTCCACTTTTGACTCAAGTACCAATGATCAACAAAACGACCATTATTAACTTAAATAATTACATAATGTTCATAACATGGTAATAAGTGATATAAAAGGTATAATGAACTTAAAAAAAGGTTCTTAAGCAATTAGAAATTAACTCAAGTTTATTATTCAGGAATATAAAGAAACGAACAAGACAAGTCGAACTTGAGGTAAGAGATCCTACTCCTCTCTTTCTTTTTAAGTACACTCTTTTATGTCATTCCTTTTAAAGCTCATATTTCTCGTTATTGGGATGTTCTTTTATATTAATCATACTGTAATTTTTATGTTCATATGATGAGAGACCCTATTCTCTCTCATCAATCCATTTTGGAAGTTTTGAGTGGCGTCGTTAGGCTGCCGAATTTTTGTAAGAGATCTAACCTCTCTCTTTCTTTTTAAGTACTCTCTTTTATGTCACTTCTTTTAAGATCCTCTTTTTTATGTTGGGGGATGTTCTTTTATATTAATCTTTCTGTAAAATTTATGTTAATATGATGAGAGACCCTATTTTATCTCATCAATCCATTTTTTGTAAGTTTTAAGTGGCGCCGTTAGGCTGCCGAGTTTTCGTAAGGGATTTTTCATCTCACTTTTATTCCCGTGAGATTTATGCTACATTTGCCACAATTTCCTTTTGAGTGGTGTATGTACTATCCATTATTATACTCTTTGTGTAACATAATTTCATTTATGAGTATTTACATCAATGTTGTATAGTCCTTCTTTCATAGGGTGTACGTTTCGAAAGTTACCCAAATCGGTAAGGGAACCTTTCACCCTCCTCTTTTTAAAAGACTTCTTTTGTTATGTCTTTTAATTTTCATCTTATTATGTGGGGATATGTTCTTATATATCCTTATTGCCGTAAATTTTATGTACAAGTGATGAGATACCCTTTATCTCTCTCATCATCTCATTTTCTGAATTTTGCAGTGACGCCGTTAGGCTGTCAAATTTTTTCAAGGGAACTTCTTAACCCAAATTTGATTCTTTGGGATAAACTTGTACTCCTTGAATATTTCATTCGATGAATATGTGTCAATAAACTCTGATTGTTTTACATTTAATATCCACTTATATTTGGTGTATTCGTTTATCACACATACTTATGTAATTGATTTATCCTTAAACCAAGGATACTGTCTTTATAAGGGACTTCGTCTCAATCTCCATTCATTGAGGCATATTTTGTTTTATACACATCCTTATTTTATATGGTTTATAAAACCCTTTGACTTTTACGTTTATCCAAAAAGTAATTTTTTTTATATACGAAGCGTTTTACTAAACGACAAAAGGGAATGTTTTTGTCGTACGTATGCGGCGATAATGACTTCTCCGCCGTCGTGACCATTATTTGAGTTTCGGCTTCCTCTACAAGCCATACCTTATTTTTAAAAGAAAAATAAATACCATGTTTTACTTTTCTTTTATTTTGGTATTGAAAATGGTTTTCATAATCTTTTTATATCAATGTGTTTTATTGATATCTTGTGATTGAAATGTGAAAATGTTATGTTTCCTTTATGCATGTATTATGTGGTAGGATTATGTTATGGTTCTTGGGCATTGTTATGAAGACGGGTGGTTCCGTGATAAACTAAGGGCGGGGGAGCCCGATATAGCTCTCCAATGCATTGGGTAACGCGAAGGAGTGAAACGTTAAGGTTTCTCTGAAGAGATTTAGGGAATATACTGTGATGGGTATTCCAAACATAACCAAGAGGGTTACTCCCTATGTAAGAATGTTATGAATGCATCATGTTACCTTTTATGTCTTATGATTTCTATGATTTATTCATGATTTGATGAGGTATGTTAAAGTGCCTATGTTTTATGGGTAAAGTATGATTTCATTCTTATGTATATATGAACTCATGTTTCTTTTCCATATTTTTTTTATATCCCTTACTGAGCTTTTTATGCTCATCCCAAGTTTTTGAAATGTTTTTCATAGGTCAAGGGAAGGGTACATGATAGGATGATATTGTCAAGGAAGTGTCAGTAAAGAATCCATGTTTTATTTTAAATATGTTTCCGTTGATGGGAAAAATGAATACTATATTTTATGTAACCACTTTGTTTAAATGTGGAATGTAATGCGAGTTTTATGATCTAATTCTCTAAAACTCTAAACCTGAAAATATCCTCAATGTGTAATCTTGTAATAACTCAAGATTAAGTAAGGTTTAAGGATGGGGCCTTATAGTTGGTATCAAAGGTTGGTTTAGATAACTTTAGAGGTTAGGGTATTCTTTAAGCATAAGTGACATTACCATAATGGTTAGGATTTCAGAAAGAGTCCTAGTTTTAGATAAAGTGAACGAGTAAGTATATCTTCCTCATTAGTACATGATGGTTTTTTTGATATACTCACACTGACCTTTTTGGTTTTAGTAAATGGCTGGATCTAGCAGGCACCAAAGTGACAATAGGTTTGAAGGAAACTGTGGTGGTTCTCTGATTAAGAGACTGGATGAAATGGGGGATTCAATGAGGAAACTCATGGTTGTTCTAAACCAACTATCCAGGAGTCATGATCAACCACTTGTACCTTGGTATGTTCTGTAATGCATCATGTATGAGATGACCAATCGATGTGGAAGTTCAGGTAATAATTATAAAGGTAACCATTAGGGTTTATATGATCCTTACTTTTGAGGTAATTATGGGTTATTATATGTTATGATGGAAAATGAAAGTCATGAGATAAACTTGAGGTTAAAATATGTTATGATTATTTTTCAAGATTTTATCTCGTTTTGGGGAATGTTTTAAGAATTATATAGTTTTGGAAAAAGGACAACATGCAGAGCGTGTGACAACCCGTCGCGTCAGACAAAGCTGCGGGATTCGAACCCACAACCAAAGTGCGACTGATATTTATCGCCTACCACTGGACTACGTGAAGTCCCTGGTTATTTTGACTAATTATTTTTAGTTAGACGATTTTAGTAATCAAGAGTAAGTTTATTTTGGGTTATTTATTAAAATTATTAACCTATCATGGAGGATATGTGATTAGGTTAATTACTTTTTAATACGAGACTTTAGGAGCAACTGATGTTGTTTGGAGATAAATGTTACGATTTAACTTGGAGGACTATGTGACTAAATCCTTCAAATATTTTGGTTTCAATCTTAGTTTGGTTTACTTTGAAGAATTTTATGGACAAATTGTTTATTGATTGGTCCTCGTTGAACTTTGGGTTTTGTTGGACAAATTTTGGAGATTAAGAATAGATTTTCTTTTTATAAAGGGTTATCCTTTTCTGGATTATCTGATCTTGTACTAACCTTTTTGGTTTTGGTTTTGGTTAAAGTTTAAAGACATGAGAAGTATATATTTCTCTTTTGTGTATTAGGTGATTCTCTAGAAGTATATTATAGTACTCTTAATGTGAACAAGTCTTCCTAAATACTTGTCTTTTGGAGAAAATATGAGTTTGTGTAAGGAATCTAATAAAAGTTGAAAGTCAACATGATAAGTGATTATGTTTCCTTATGAATAAATTACTCAATAAAAAGTAACTTAAAACAAAAATTTTGTCTTTTAACTTTTCCAACTGGGGAATCGAATACCTTTTAACCCATCACAAGTTTGTGATTTTCTTATGGTTAACTTTCTCCTAGACATGTTTACTATCACTCTCCATAAGAACATGACCCTTTGTTTTATCCTCCATGTCCATATTTTCATACATGGAATCCTAGTATGGGTTAACTCGGGTGACCTTTGTACTTATCATTCTTTATTTTAAAGTGATTGTTTTACTGACTCTTGTTCCGATGTGGGATTTTCAATGAAGTTTCCAAGACCAATTTTAAAATTGTGAGGACGCAATTCCCAAAAGGAGGGAAGGATGTAACACCCAAGGTAAATAAAGAATATGACATTTTCACATTTATCCATATTTGTGAATAAAATATTAATATAACTTTAAAGGAGACACTATGCTCGATGGCGTACCCAACACGCGACAACGAGTTTCTTGGGAATCTTACGTTGCACTCTAATAATAAAATGATATTATTTCAAATGGTAGTTAACGCCTAGCAGTTGTGATGGCGGGAATGAATAGAACTAACTAAAAAATGATTATATATGTTTGTCAAATATTTTTACTTTTTATAATAAATGTTAGAGGATTAAAAATGCGATTGAATCCAATTTTAAGCGTAAACATTCTAATATTTTTTAAAAGGTCGATTAACCGCCTTTTGATGGCGAACCTCTTTTAAATCCACTTTTTGACAATTTTATGTGTTATATTTGACAAAATAAAATTCTTCTTTATAATCGGGACATCAAAATTTACTTTGTGTAAATTTTTGGTATTTTTCCGAAAAAGTTCAATTTTTAATGAATAGTGAAAAATGTTGTATTTTAATTCAAAACCACTTTTTAATCTAATTTATTTATATGATTAGATTATCTTTTGAATTGGTTTTAAAGTGAAATTAGAATATATTTTTACAATTTAATCAAATAGTGGTCATTGTAATTAATTTCACCTTGAAATTTGACTTAAACTAGTGTTAATCTTTTGATATATATTGTTTCATAAAAACACGCTATTTGTTCTGACAGCGGGAATTAATTATTAAATTAATTAATGTAACTTATATGTTATGAATTTTGTAAAATAGACATCATTTTTGAATTCCGAATATCAAAAATAGCTTAGGGTGAATTTTTGGTAATTTTCTGAAAAACTTCAATTTTTGATGAATAGTGAAACCACTAAGTGGTACTTATAAAAACTGATTTTCCGTTTAAATGAAATTTTGCCACATTTGTGTTTTGAATTTCAAAAATCCGACATACATGGTTGTCATTAAGAAGTAAAATGTGGTTCAATGGGATTAAAATAATTTTTTGGTGAATAGTAACTTATTATGTTTTTAATCGCGATTAGAGGTAATTAGTGTAGTTTAAGGTAAAAATAATGTTTTAATAATATGAAATGACCTATACACATGTCCTTGTTAGGCGGAGAAAGAAGGGAAGTGATGGCAAGAGGGGGGGGGGGGTGAATTGCCTTTTAAAAATTAATTAACAAATTAAAAATCAAAGTGAAAGTGCAGCGGAAATAAAGAGGCAAGACACAAGAATTGATAACGGAGTTCGGCCAAAAACCCGGCCTACGTCTCCGCTCCCAACTCAACCGTTGAGAGATTTACTACCGCTTGCTTTTCAATGGTTGTAGCAAGAAACCCACTAGCCTTTTTACAGGTGAAGTCTAGCTCACCTATTACAGCTTGCTTTTTAATGGTTTGAGCAAGAAACCCACTAGCCTTTTTACGGGTGAAGGCTAGCTCACCTTTGACTCAAGACTTTTAAAAGGAAAGGCTTGACTAACCTCTTCACACCTTGAAGGTGGTGTGACAACCCAAAGAAATGGAGGATGAGAGAAGTGGGGGTTTATAGGCACAAACCCAATTTGATGCTCAAAATAAATAAAACAATAAAAACCGTAGTTGGGGAGAAGCCTTGGGCGCCAATGGATGATTGGAGTTGAAGACGTGCACTCCCAAGCTTCTTTGGTGGTGCTCCTTGGATGTGGAAGTTGGTTGGAGCGATTGGGGTTCCTTGGAGGAAGTCCGCCGGAGGTTAGCCAAATGATCAAAATGTGTCCCGTGGGCTTCCTTGAGTTTCCGGGGCTTCATAGTCCTTTATTTATAGAGGGGGAACCCTCAAACGGCCTTAGGGAGGCTTCAGAGCCGTTGGAGAGGTCTTCGTAGCCGTTGGAGGCCAAGTGGACAGGCTGGTCAAAAGCCCAACGGCTAGTTTGACTGGCTCCACCGGCTGACCGGTGCAGAGCCACCGGTTGGCCGATACGTGCAAAATGGAGAGGGATTTGGGCTCAGGCACCACCGGTTGGCCGGTGCTGAGGCCACCGGTTGGCCGGTGCCGAGGCAGTAGCAACCACTATTCATCTGGGTGCCACCGGCTGGCCGGTGCTGAGGCCACCGGTTGGCCGGTGCTGAGGCAGTGGCTCAGCCTTCTGTTCTGGGTGCCACTGGCTGGCCGCTGGTGTGACACCGGTTGGCCGGTGGACTGAATTTCAGTCCACTTTTACTTTCCACCTGAAATCATGCCTATTAACAAAAACACTTGAAAACAAGATTAGATAAATAATTGAGTGATTGTGATCATGAAAATCAAACCACGAGGGATACGAGAGGTACAACAATCTCCCCCTATTTTGATGATCACAATCACCAAAACAATCAATGTAAAAGCTGAAATGAAAGGAATGCTTTAAAAGATTTTTCCCCCAATCAATCAAGAATTTATCCCCCTTTGTGATTATCAAAATAGCACGGGGCATAAAACTTGATTGAGGGAAAGAGTTGAAAAACGAGATAGAGATTTTAAATCAATTGAAATTTTTGAAATTTGAATTGAAAGTTTTGAATAAAAAATTTGAAATGAAATTTTTGAATGAAAAAATTGAATAACAGTTTGAATTGAAAGTTTTGAATGAAAAATTGAATAACAGTTTGAATTGAAAGTTTTGAATGAAAAATGAACTGAAAAATTTTGAATTGAAAAATTTGATACCAAGTGTTGAAATTGAAAGTTTGAATAGAAAGTTTTGAATAAAACAAAAAAGCTTAAACAAACCTAACTCCCCCTAAATAAAACAACAAATCACCGGGGAGAGGTGTTTGAAACCGAGACAAATTTTGGCCCGGAGAGACTCGCTAGAAGGGATTTTTCAATCCATACTTGTCTAGTGGCGGGTCTTCTCCTATAAAATTCATCATTGAAGAAAATAGTTTTGGGCCTTCCATACCGGGCATTTTTGCAATTGCACTCATAAATCAAGTGCCTGGGTTTTTTACAATAATTGAAAAATTTATATTGGGAGCTCCCCCTTACAAAAAAAGTAGGAGCATGGGAAGAGGAAGCTTGCTTGGAATAGCCAAGCCCTTGGGTGGTCCTAGATATGCGTTGGGAACCTAGCAAATTGTTCAAATTTTGTTCCCCTTGGGTGAACTTGGCTAGAGTCTCCCTTAGATCTTTGATGGTTGATTCCATGGAATCAACATCGGGAAGGTTTTGGATTTTGAGGGTCAACTCTTCCTTCTCTTTGAGAAGTTGTTCTTTTTCGGAAGAGAGTTTTTTGAAATTCTTTTTTAAAGCAACAAATTTGGAAGAAAGTTCGTGAAAACCTTCCTCCAATTGATCTCTAGTGAATTGGAGATCCTCGTAGGATAAATGATTTAAAGAATTTGAATTTGAAGAACAAGAGGATGAGGAGTCGGAAGATGATACCTCATGAAATGCCATTAGGCATTTGTTACCATTTTCGCTTGAGGAGGAGGAGGATGATGATGTGGAGCTATCACTCCATGTGGCTTTGAATGCCTTTTTCTTCTCCTTTTGCTTGTCCTTTTTCTTGTTGAGTGGGCAATCGGGCTTGTAATGGCCTTTCTCTCCGCACCCGTAACATTTTACCTTGGGCTCAGATTTTTCATTGGATTGAGCCTTGCGGGATTTCTTCTTCTTGTGCTTCTTCATGAACTTGTGCATCTTTCGGGCAAGATTCTCCATTTCAGAATCGCCGCTTGAAGAGGAAGAAGATGAGGAGGAGGATGAGCTTTCTTCTTTTTGTACCTTGAAGGCGATGTTCTTTGGAACTTTGATCGGTTTGCCTTCCTTTTCAGCTTGCCTCCTCATGGTCATCTCATAAGTCATGAGGGATCCGATGAGCTCTTCAACCGGCATATTCTTTATGTCCTTTGCTTCTTGGATTGCCGTTACCTTCGGAGCCCATGAGCTTGGTAGGATCCATAGGATCTTCTTGACCATTGTTTCTGCAGAAATATTATCTCCAAGAGATTTTCTACCATTGCAAACATCAGTAAAACGAGTAAACATTTCAGAAATAGATTCAGATGGATGCATAGAAAATGACTCAAAATCTTGACGAAACATGTCCAATCGAGTGTCCTTCACTTTGTTGGTCCCCTCATGGGTAACCTCCAAAATTTTCCAGATTTCATGTGAGGAGGTGCATGTGGAAACTCGACTGAACTCATTACGATCAAGGCCGCAATGAAGAGCGTTCATGGCTTTTCCATCAAGCTCGAAATTTCTAATATCGGCTTGAGTCCATTTGGATTCATTGGGAGAGGAAAGAGTGTAACCTTGCATGAAAATTTTATAAATGGGATAGCCAATGCTTCTAAGAAAAGCGGTCTTGCGGGTTTTCCAATAAGTATAGTCGGTTCCATCAAAAAATGGAGCACGACCCAAAGAATAGCCTTCGGGGGCGAAAGAGGTTGAAGCCATCACAATGGATCTTTGAATTTGTAACCGGTTAGGGTATTACACAAATTTTGCCTCTGATACCAATTGTTAGGCGGAGAAAGAAGGGAAGTGATGGCAAGAGGGGGGGTGAATTGCCTTTTAAAAATTAATTAACAAATTAAAAATCAAAGTGAAAGTGCAGCGGAAATAAAGAGGCAAGACACAAGAATTGATAACGGAGTTCGGCCAAAAACCCGGCCTATGTCTCCGCTCCCAACTCAACCGTTGAGAGATTTACTACCGCTTGCTTTTCAATGGTTGTAGCAAGAAACCCACTAGCCTTTTTACAGGTGAAGTCTAGCTCACCTATTACAGCTTGCTTTTTAATGGTTTGAGCAAGAAACCCACTAGCCTTTTTACGGGTGAAGGCTAGCTCACCTTTGACTCAAGCCTTTTAAAAGGAAAGGCTTGACTAACCTCTTCACACCTTGAAGGTGGTGTGACAACCCAAAGAAATGGAGGATGAGAGAAGTGGGGGTTTGTAGGCACAAACCCAATTTGATGCTCAAAATAAATAAAACAATAAAAACCGTAGTTGGGGAGAAGCCTTGGGCGCCAATGGATGATTGGAGTTGAAGACGTGCACTCCCAAGCTTCTTTGGTGGTGCTCCTTGGATGTGGAAGTTGGTTGGAGCGATTGGGGTTCCTTGGAGGAAGTCCGCCGGAGGTTAGCCAAATGATCAAAATGTGTCCCGTGGGATTCCTTGAGTTTCCGGGGCTTCATAGTCCTTTATTTATAGAGGGGGAACCCTCAAATGTCCTTAGGGAGGCTTCGGAGCCGTTGGAGAGGTCTTCGGAGCCGTTGGAGGCCAAGTGGACAGGCTGGTCAAAAGCCCAACGGCTAGTTTGACTGGCTCCACCGGCTGACCGGTGCAGAGCCACCGGTTGGCCGGTACGTGCAATATGGAGAGGGCTTTGGGCTCAGGCACCACCGGTTGGCCGGTGCTGAGGCCACCGGTTGGCCGGTGCCGAGGCAGTAGCAACCACTATTCATCTGGGTGCCACCGGCTGGCCGGTGCTGAGGCCAACGGTTGGCCGGTGCTGAGGCAGTGGCTCAGCCTTCTGTTCTGGGTGCCACCGGCTGGCCGCTGGTGTGACACCGGTTGGCCGGTGGTCTGGACAGAAGGATGCCTTCTGTCCAGTCTCCATCAGCTGGCCGGTGGTGAAGCCACCGGTTGGCCGGTGGACTGAATTTCAGTCCACTTTGACTTTTTGCCTTCTTGGCCTAATTCCTTGGCCACCTGAAATCATGCCTATTAACAAAAACACTTGAAAACAAGATTAGATAAATAATTGAGTGATTGTGATCATGAAAATCAAACCACGAGGGATACAAGAGGTACAACAGTCCTAACCTCATTGGATGAGTCATGTCCGACCAAGACAATCCATGGGTCAACTTGTGGACCCCATGGAGCCACTTTGGTTGGAAAATGACATAAATACCTTTTTATTTAATGTTAAAATTAAAATGTCACAAACATGAGTTATTTAACTAAAACAATTTTTACATGGGTTTATACAAGTCAGATTTTTGACTATAAATAGTCATTGGAAAGATAAAAATATTTCCTACATCATAGTATTTTTTTTATAATTTTTAGACATAAAATAAATTAAATTATTTATGACATCATGATGATGCAGCGATGACCTCATTATTTAATGATTTAAATAAAATGGAAAGATAATGTAAAATCTAAGACCTACAAATGTCCAAAACCTATTGGATGGGTGGATTTAGAACCCTTATCACCTTATCTTCGAAACACATCAATGTGGGACCATTAAAATCTGAAACTCATTCTAAAATAAAGTAACATTTCTTTACTTTCCAAGAGTGCCCCTCCTCTTCTCTTATAAAAGGCCCCCAACTCTACCTCCTTACCCACACTTCCAAAGCCTTTGGCTTGGACAAACCCTGCCCATTTTGTCTCTAAAAATCCCTCTATAACTCTTAGAAGCCTCACTTTTGGCAGAATTCTTCCCAAGGAAGCCTTTGAGCTCAAACCAAAGGGAGTTACCCGATTTTAAGGTAATGTCTTCACTTGAGTCATTTTGTTTTATTTTGCTTCTCCAACCCCCTAAACTCTTTTTATTTATTTATTTTGTAACAAATCCAGTATCTTCAATATACTAGGATGTTTTTATAAGAAGTATTCGACCTACACTTACACACACCTACATCTAATGGTTAAAGAACATACTGTTTCCGTGGATGGAGAATTTCTGCCTCACGAAACGATGATTGTTCAACACTCATATATCACCTTCAAAGGTGACCATTAAGATGTCACTATATTTATATATTATATATAATATGTTTATGTTTTACTTATTCTTCTGTAATTTTCATTTATGGCATATCTTTATGGTTTCCATTATGGGTAAACGCGATATCTTCATTTAAGGAAGTGCGGACTACCGCCCCCTCAAAGTGATTTGATTCGTTAATACCATATGTGGGACGTATAAAGGATGGATTATGAAACTATATATGATATTATACTGGAATTATAATATACCTTTATATCATTATTATTCCATTCCATAAAATATGAAATAGAAATGAAAGTACCGTTAATGCGTACGTACAGCTTACCGTCTCCATGAACGGTGCATTTCATTTATTACCTCTAAATGATTATGTAAAATTATAAATGCTTGTATATAATGGATATATATGAAATATATGGAATCTACATCATGAATATCATTATTGAGATAATGGATATTTGACTACGTGAACAACTTGTAAATATAAGAAGTCCACTTTTGACTCAAGTACCAATGATCAACAAAACGACCATTATTAACTTAAATAATTACATAATGTTAATAACATGGTAATAAGTGATATAAAAGGAATAATGAACTTAAAAAAAGGTTCTTAAGCAAGTATAAATTAACTCAAGTTTATTATTCAGGAATATAAAGAAACGAACAAGACAAGTCGAACTTGAGGTAAGGGATCCTACTCCTCTCTTTCTTTTTAAGTACACTCTTTTATGTCATTCCTTTTAAAGCTCATCTTTATCGTTATTGGGATGTTATTTTATATTACTCATACTGTAATTTTTATGTTCATATGATGAGATACCCTATTCTCTCTCATCAATCCATTTTGGAAGTTTTGAGTGGCATCGTTAGGCTCTCGATTTTTCGTAAGAGATATAACATCTCTCTTTCTTTTTAAGTACTCTCCTTTATGTCACTTCTTTTAAGCTCCTCTTTGTTATGTTGGTGGATGTTATTTTATATTCCTCTTTATATAAACTTTATGTTAATATGATGAGAGACCCTATTTGATCTCATCAATCCATTTTTTGTAAGTTTTAAGTGGCGCCGTTAGGCTGCCGAGTTTTCATAAGGGATTTTTCATCTCACTTTTATTCCCGTGAGATTTATGCTACATTTGCCACAATTTCCTTTTGATTGGTGTATGTACTGTCCATTATTATACTCTTTGTGTAACATACTTTCGTTTATGAGTATTTACATCAATGTTGTATAGTCTTTCTTTCATGGGGTGTACGTTTCAAAAGTTACCCAAATCGGTAAGGGAACCTTTCACCCTCCTATTTTTAAAAGAATTCTTTTGTTATGTATTTTAATTTTCATCTTATTATGTGGGGATATGTTCTTATATATCCTTATTGCTGTAAATTTTATGTCCAAGTGATGAGATACCCTTTATCTCTCTCATCAACTCATTTTCTGAATTTTGTAGTGACGCCGTTAGGCTGTCAAATTTTTGCAAGGGAACTTCTTAACCCAAATTTGATTCTTTGGGATAAACTTGTACTCCTTGAATATGTCGTTATATGAATATGTGTGAATAACCTATGATTGTTTTACACTTAATATCCACTTATATTTGGTGTATTCGTTTACCACACATAATTATGTAATTGATTTATCCTTAAACCAAGTATACCGTCTTTATAAGGGACTTCGTCTCAATCTCCATTCATTGAGGCATATTTTGTTTTATACACATCCTTCTTTTATACAGTGTATAAACCCCTTTGACTTTTATGTTTATCCAAAAAGGAATTTTTTTATATACGAAGCGTTTTACTAAACGCAAAAAGGGAATGTTTTTGTCGTACGTATGCGGCGACAATGACTTCTCCGCCACCGTGGCCATTATTTGAGTTTCGGCTTCCTCTACAATCCATACCTCTTTTTAAAAGAAAAATAAATACCATGTTTTACTTTTCTTTTATATTGGTATTGAAAATGGTTTTCATAATATTTTTATATCAATGTGTTTTATTGATATCTTGTGATTGAAATGTGGAAATGTTATGTTTCCTTTATGCATGTATTATGTGGTACGATTATGTTATGGTTCTTGGGCATTGTTATGAAGACGGGTGGTTCTGTAATAAACTAAGGGCGGGTGAGCCCGATATAGCTCTCCAATGCATTGGGTAACACGAAGGAGTGAAACGTTAAGGTTTCTCCGAAGAGATTTAGGGAATATACTGTGATGGGTATTCCAAATGTAACCAAGAGGGTTACTCCCTACGTAAGAATGTTATGAATGCCTCAAGTTACCTTTTATGTCTTATGATTTCTATGATTTATTCATGATTTGATGAGGTATGTTAAGGTGCCTATTTTTATGGGTAAAGTATGATTTCATTGTTATGTATATATGAACTCATGTTTCTTTTCCATATTTTTTTTATATCCCATAATGAGTTTTTTATGCTCATCCCAAGTTTTTGAAATGCTTTTCACAGGTCAAGGGAAGGGTACATGATATGATGATAGTGTCAAGGAAGTGTCAAGAAAGAATCCATGTTTTATTTTAAATATGTTTTCGTTGATGGGAAAAATGAATACTATCTTTTATGTAACCACTTTGTTTAAATGTGAAATGTAATGCGAGTTTTATGATCTAATTCTCTAAAACTTTAAACCTGAAAAGATCCTCAATGTGTAATCTTGTAATAACTCAAGATTAAGTAAGGTTTAAGGATGAGTCCTTATACTAATACCTTTCTTTGGAGATGATGATGCAAGCCCTCCTAAGAAGTTTAAGAAGAAAAATCACCAAAGAAAGAGATCCATGGTTAAGAGCTTTCTTAGTAATGGAAAGCCTTTCTAATAATCATGAATTTTAGTCTTTGTTCATGAAAAATTGTTTACACTTATTGGGATTACAGGGGATTCTTCTATTTTTTCTTTGAAAGAAATTACTGATAAGCTTCAAGGAACCATGGAGGGTGCTCCTGAACAGACACAAATTCCTGCAAATCCAATGGTTCCTAAAGAGGCATTGAGGCCAAAGGAACCAAAATCTGCTCCCATTATTTCTGTCATAAGAGAGGAGGATTATGGTAAATCAAAAATGATTTATAGGACGTCAAATGTAATAGCAATTGAATTCCATCCTGTGGTACTTTTGGTTCATCACTGCACTGGAACATCTGACAATGACTGATGCTAACCCCACAAATGTTATTGAGGAAGCTATTCATGATAAAAAATCATTGGAGGAAGGTTGTGAAGAAAACACACTGAGTGATCCCATGGGTGAGACTAACCTGGGATCTAGGATATCATTGGATGAAATGATGAACCTTGACATGTATTTTGAAGAAGTATTAGAACATGTTAATATACCAAATTCTTTATAAGATTTTGGAGTTACCTGTATAGAATCAACCGGATGAGAGTTTTCATTATTCATCCTATCAATATTCTTATGATTAACTTTATAACCATGGTTGGTTGAAATGTGTAGTTCCATATAAAGAAACTACTGCCACAACGATACTTGAAGGAAGTATTGATATTAATGTCAATCCCCTCATTGTGAAGACATTGGATCAGGTGAATCTTGAGAAAGAAAATATTCCGGAGATTCATTCTGAAGATCCTGAACCAATTAAAGATAACACTCCCAACCCAAAAACATCAAACAGAAATTTTTAAAACTGAGAATATTGGGGAGGAATATTCCCAAGCTGCTGACCTACTATTAGGTAAGAGATACTGATATTGTGATTGTACTCACTTTTGTTATCCCTTGAAGCTAATCACAACCATAATTTTTGATTTACCATATAGGTCTATCAACTTCAATGGATAGGTCTGTAGGTGAAGCCTCGACATCAGCTCAAACAGTACTAGACGGTGAAGCAACCATTGTTCAGGAAGGTGTAGAACCAGGTACTTCTTAAAGTTAATTAATTCCCAAATACATCCCTCCTTATGAAAGTGACTCTAAATCGTACTTAGAACTAAAAAGGCTCTTCATCTTGCACGTCGCAAATCATGGCAGAATATATGGAAGATAATATCCGAGATGCTCCTTGAGAAACTTCCTTTAAGAATTCCACAGCTCTCATCTCTGTTTATCACACTAGGATTTGGCATCTTTGAATAACACAAAATTCATACTATGGTGAAAGAGATTATTTGGAGGAGGGAGCAAGAGAAAAAGCTTCGGCAATACTTTATAAAAGCTAAACTATTAATAAACATAGAAGAATTCTAAGTGGCGCTGTCCTGAGTTGAGGCTAATCATACTGCAATGTTGAAGGAACTGAAGTAGAAGATCAAAGAAAATAATGTTCCGTAGTTGCGTCTTCATCAGGAATTATATGTCATTATAGGGGAGCTTGACCAGCTTCATATCTCATTAGGATAAGTCCATAAGGATGGTGAAAAATCTATTGTATATTCTAGAGAAGCACTTCATCATGCTGAAGAGAGTGAGGCTAGTCAAATAAATATGATTTAATGGGAAACTGATGGGGATCAAGAGGTTGTTAACCAAATAAGGAGTTATGTAGAAAAACGTTTTTGATTTTTTATAAGAGAGATACTCCAATTTGTGGATGATCCTCTATGAAAATTTTTTCATAAATGAAAAGAATTTTGTCTTCAATCATCTGGGTTTTCATTCTCGCTAGGTACTTTTGTTTTACCTAGGACATTGGGACTAGTAAGAATAGTTTGATTTTTTTTCTAGGTTTGTATAGAAATGCCCACAAAATTTGTATCTATTGACTTTTTATTGATCAATATTACCTAAATCATAAAAAAATGTACGTTAAGTGAGCTCATACTCGACTTTTGTTCAGAGTGCCCTTTTCGGGTTCTCAATCTAGTGAGTACCATGTCTCTTATTTTTGGAAGTTTAGTGCCATGCATGTTGAACTATAAAGGGATAATGTTTAAGGTCAAATATATTTGAACATAAATTTTGAAATTAGATCCCAAACAAGACTTAGTGGCTAAGAATTGCTTTAATATTCTTTAAATATTTCCTAGGGGAATCTTGAACCATAATTTTTATGGTCACCAAATTTAAAACTTGTATCAAAATAAGGGGAGTCTCCTCTAGTAATGAAGTTACCATTATTTAAAAACTCGTTACGAGAGTTGTGTTATGCAGGGCCAACTAGGGCATATGATACATAGCCAAATAGTGGAGTCTTTTGGATGACAGTCCTATCATGTAGGCAACTTATGCAAGGCCACCTAAGGGTATGTACTGCATAGTCAAGCAAAATATCTCTTATGAATTTGACATTTTACCACTGATAGATAGAGGAAAATAAGATTTGGGTGACTCAAGACCACAATGGGTTGTTTTTACAAGGAAAGGAATTTTAAGAATGAAAGGGCTGTTTTATGTCGACATATGTCATAAATAGGAAAACCATTTCTATACTAATTTGGTGTATGAAGAACGGTTAAAATTTATCAGAAAGAGAAATTTCTGATATAAAACTTTTCAGTTGTAAGTCATGCAGTGGGGACATTATACTATGCTTTTTTAAGTCATGCAGTGGGGATATTATGTTGTGTAGTTTTAAGTCATGCAGTGAGGAAATTATACTATGAAGTTTTAAGTCATGTAGTGAGGATATTATGCTGTGCAATTTTAAGTAATGTAGTGAGGAAATTATATTGTGCAGTTTTAAGTTATGCAGTGAGGACATTATACTATGTAGTTTTATGTCATACAGTGAGGAAATTATAATGTGCAGTTTTAAGTCATGCAGTGAGGAGATTATACTGTGTAGTTTTAAGTCATGCAGTGAGGACATATGGTGTGGCTTTAATTTAAGGTCTTTAGTTCTAACCAAAGGCATGAGACTCTCTCAATTTCTTGATATTTTTTTGGAAACATAATACCATATTTAGGTATGGAAGGATAAAATTGTAAACTATGATTTGAGATTTTCTAAATCTGAAGAATGATATGGAAAAGGGATAAAAGCATTATAGGAAGTCTTTTCCAAGAACAAAGTTACCATTATTTTGACAAACTCATTACGAGAGTTGTGTTATGCAGGGCCAACTAGGGAATATGCTACATAACCAAATAATGGCATCTTTTGACTGAGAGGCCCATCATTTAGGAAAATTATGCAAGGCCACCTAAGGGAATGTGCTGCATAGTTAGGAAAAAGAGTTCTCAGAATTTTGACATTCTATTGCTAAAAGATGAAAAATGTTTATGGAGATTCAGATTTTCTGAAGCATAGAGTTTGTTTTATAAACAAAGGTACCTGAATATGGAGAGAGTATTCCCAATCATGATTTCTAAAGAATCAGAGGAATATAACTTCTTTGAAGGTCTAACCCAAACGTAGAAGGAATGATGTTTGTAGTTTTAGGTCATATAAGTAGGACCAGAAATGGAAACAATATATGATATGTGGTTAAGTGATCCAAGGTTATTTCATACTACTTTGAACACATGGAGAGAGATATGTGTAAATCATGGTCTTGAATATTTTCAGATCGAGTGAAAGATAATGGGACAAATATATATGAATGACTATTTTGAAATAAAAATTCTTGTATATTGTCATCAAAGTTTGAATGGGTCAAAAATACTGTAACCAAGAATGAAATTAACATCATTTGAAAAACTCATTATGATATTTTTATTATGCAGGGACAATTGGGGCATATGTTGTATATCCAAATAGTGGCATGTTTTGACTGACATGCCTAATATGTAGGCAACTTATGCTAGGCCACCTAAGGGAACATACTGTATAGTCAGTCAAAAGAGTTATCAGGTATTAGAAACTTTGTTACCAGAAACCATAAGAAATATTATGAAGATCTGGAAATATTCAAGATTAAGAGTGTGAAATATAGAAAGGGTTGTGGTCAATGCACATAAGAAATATTTGAATCAATATTGGCCATGAGTTTGAAATCCTTTACATAGATCTGAATTGTATGTAAAATGGAGACTTTCTTTAGTTCCCTTTGAATTGAGATTGTGATGTGCTGTTTAAAGTCATGCAGCGAAGACATTATACCGTGCAGTTTTAATTCATGCAGTGAGGACATAGATATCCCCATAAGAAATTGAGACACCTTATTTATATAAAGAATACTTTTACCCAATTACTAAGCCCATGTGAGCTATGCTCGGTGTGAGAAACAAGGAGTAGTAAGGGTTTCTTTTATAACACAAAAGGTGACACAGGTGAAGAATAGGGGTGTTATATTTTCATGTAGTTTAATGTCATGTGGTAAGGACAAAGATAAATCGAAGTGAAAAGAAAGACATACTATAACTGAACTAAGGTATAAAACCCAAGTGTCACTATGTGTCTTTCTAGGGGTAAGAATCAAGCCATACGTAGTTCTTTAAACATTCCCTATGCAGGTTTGATTCTTATATAAGGAATAAAGTTCTTTTTTTAACGTGGCTGGGCCCAAGATTGAATATCTAGGCATCTCTACATATCTCATATAGATGAGAATAAATCCATACATAGTTCTTTAAACATTTATTTCCCACACTAATCGAGTTTGACATGGGATACGGGGGGCTTTAACACATTTTAGAAGAATGATTAAATTTAAGACACAAGATGGTATGAAAATCAAATCATGTATCTTAAAAGAGAACTATGTATTGATCTAGTTCATATAAATGAGAATAAAAGGGAAATAAAAATTTGTGGCTGTAGCTGGGCCCAAGATTGGTGATCCAAGAATCTATACGTATCTCATATAGATGAAAATCAAGCCACACGTAGTTCTTGAAAAAAGGTCCTTATGCAGATCTGACTCAGGCATATGGAAGAGAGGAACTCACATGGCACTAAGGATTAGAAATGATTTCCATGATGCTTGCTTATGGAATCTCCTAATTTCAAATAGATAATAAATTAACTATACAGTTTAATGTTGTGTAACGAGGACAAATGGTTTCATACAGTTTAACGTCGTGCGATAAAGACAAATATGCTACGCATTTTAACGTCATGCAACATGGATGATATTGTTGTTATGAAGTTTAATGTCTTGCAACTAGGACTTTGTATCGTGTAGTTTTATATCTTGCAGTAAGGACATTGGAGCTGTGCAGTTTTTAGTCTTGCAACGAGGACAATGGGGGCTGTGTTGTTTTCAGTCTAGCTAGGATGATGAGGGATACTAAACAAAGTATTTCTTCAAGAATCTCAAATTTTTTGGAGTTGTAATAAGCTCTACATCCATTGAGATTAAGCCATAAGCTCCATTTGAGTAGACCTTATGTATGGAATAGGATCCTTCCCACTTTGGATCAAGATTTGGAGGTTTCTTTCTTGGTATCATTGGATTCCTGAGGACCAATACCATTTCTCCTTGAAGAAATGAATGGAGGATAACTTTATTATTAAAGGCTTTTGCTATTCTATTCTTGATATACTTCTAAATGATGCAAAGTATGCAATCTTTTCTCATCTAATCGTTCCATCTCATTAAACCGTTTTTGAGACCTCTCATCTTTAGACAAATGATCACATATTGAAACTCTGAGTGAAGAATTTCATTTCAATTTGAAAAACTGCTTCTATTCCATATACCAATGAATAAAGAGTTTCTTGTGTGGTACTATGATTAGTATTCCGATAAGACCATAAATCATGAAAAATTTTATCAGGCCAAGATTTCTTATCTTTATCCACCATCTTCTGGAGTATATTTGATAAGGCCTTATTGAAATCCTCTATCTGTCCATTGGCTGCCGCATGATAGCGAGATAAATGGTTGGAGTTGATATTGTTCTCCTGATATAACTTCTTTAACTCAACCAAACAAAAATTGGTGCCATTGTCTGTCAATATAGTATGAGGGACACCAAATCTAGTGATGATGTTAGTTTTGAAAAAACTAACAATTAATTTGGAATCAACTTCTTTTAGAGGTATTGACTCAACCCATTTAGAGAAGAAGTTAGTAATAGTAAGGATATACATGAACTGCTTGGTTGTAGCTAGAATATAAGGTTCCACTATATCCATTCCCCATGTGGAAAATGGCTAGGAGTATTTAGCTATATGTAACAACTCTGGAGGTTAGTGAATAAAGTTGACATGCACTTGGCAGGGATGACACTTCTTAGTGAAATCTATGCAATCCTGTGACATTGAATGACAAAAGTATCCAAGCCTTTGGATCTGATCAGAAAGCCTATGCCCAGATTGGTGAGCACCACAAGCTCCTAAATTTACTTCTTTCATGACAGTTGCCATTTCTTCTCCATCAATACATATGAATAGGATTCCATCAAAGCCTCAGTTGTAGAGGATTTTTTGATGATCTGGATTATCATAAAGAGTAAAATTGGCCTCTCATCATCAGATATGTTCATTTTCATCCCTATTTTGTTGGAAGTACTCTATTTTGAATATATTCTACGATGGGTGTTATCCATCCCGTGGTATGACCATATGGATCAAAAATAGGGATAATTTCATTAATTTCCTCTATTTTGGTTTGAACAAAATGTAAGACCACACGACGATGGTCTATGATGATGACTGTCTCATCCCAATTTGGATCTTCCAAGGCTGTAGTTGGATTATCCAATTCATCAGCTTGGGAATTTTGTGACCGCAGGACATAACACAATGTTGGATTTGAGGGAAATTCAGCCATTAACCTTATGATATAATCACAGAAAGGTATTAACTCTTCTTTTCTGATATAATATTCCCCATTGATTTGTTTGATTACTAATTCTTAATCACCTTTCACTTTCAAGTGATTCACTTTCACTTGAAGTTCCAATTCCAAGCTTGCAAAGAGAGCTTAATATTCTGCCTCATTATTGGTTCTGCCTTACAATAACAGGAAGGAATAAGGCAATGCTGCATTTTTTGGGGAGATAAGTACAATTCCTAACCCAAATTTATTGACTTTAGGGTTTTCCATTCTCTTTCCTGTTGGAATTCTGGAAGAACCATCAAAGTACATCTCCCATGTTTGGGGATTATCTTGAATAGAGAAGACCTATTCATCAAGTAGTTCAGTGTTAAATGATATTTCTTCCTCAGATTGATATTCAGCAAGGAAGTCAGCAAGATCTTGGCCTTTTATTGCCTTATGAGTCACAAACTGAATATAAAACTGTTGCAAAATAACTTCCCACCATGCCAGATGCCCTGTAAGCATAGGAAGACTGAGGACAAATTTGAGCAGGTTACTACGAGACACTAATTGGACCTCATGATGTTGCAGGTAGTGCCTTAATTTCTAAACTTCAAAGATTAATGCTAGGCAACACTTTTCAATACTTTAATACTAATTTTTTGTATAAATCATCATTTGACTAAGATATAAAGTCTGTTTTCATTCCCATCATCATTCTTTTGAGTAAGGAAGGCACTCGGTGATCTCTCTAAAGCTTTCACAAAGAGAATAAGTGGTCTTCCTTCAATAGGTGTCATTAGTACCAGTGTAATCAAGAGATATTTATTGAGGGTATAAAATTCTTCTTGATAGTCTTCAGTCCATTGATAGGTGACTCCCTTCTTCATTAATCTAGTGAAGGGAAAACACTTGCCTGCCAAATTGGCGATAAAGCGCCGAATATAGGCCAAGTGTCCTTAGAGTCCTCTTAATTATTTCAAATTTCTAGGAGGTGACATGCCAAGGTTTGATTTTGTTTTCTCAGGATCGACTTCAATACCATGATGGCGTAAAACGAAGATAAGAAACTTTATTGAGGTTACCCCAAAAGTACATTTCAATGGGTTCATCTTCAAACTGTGTTGCCGAAGTTTATTGAATATAGTATCCTGATCAGCCAAGTGATTGGAACGTTGTCTGGATTTGACCACCAAATCATCCACATAACATTCAACAAATTTTCCTAATAAGGTTTTGAATATATGGTGCATGGAACGTTGATATGTTGCACCTAAATTCTTTAAGCCAATGGGAATTACCTTAAAGAAAAACACACCTTAAGGGGATCTAAAGGCTGTTGATTCTTCATCATCTAGGGCCATATGAATTTGATTATACCCAGAGTATCCATCCATGAAGGAAGGATCTTATTAGCCAGCTTTTTCATCAATTAAAAGTTCTGTAATCGGAATTGGAAAGTCATTTTTAGGACAATTCCAGTTAAGATCTCTGAAATCAATGAAAACTCTAATTTGACCATTCTTCTTTTTCACTGGGACAATGTTGGCCAGCCATTTGGGATATTGAAATTCCCTGACAAATTTATCCTTTATAATATTATCAACTTCATTTTCAATTTTAGAGGCATGAGTTGGGTGTGTTCTTCTTGCTGCATGCTTGAATCTGTGATGTTCTTCTGGAAAACCCAAATGATGGGTAGCTACCTCAGGATTAAGTCCTAAAATTTCTGTATAATTGCAAGAAAATATATCTCAATGTTGATTTAGAAATGAAGTATACACCTCCTTCTATTCAGAAGTCATGGATTCACTAATTATAGTGGGTCGTGGATCTTCTTCTGTACCGAGATTTATTTCTCTGATCTCATCCACAGTGGTAGAGACACCTTCCTCAAATACTAGAGGAGCATACCTGAGATATTTCTCTGCTTATTCATTTTCCTTATGCGTTACTTCTTATATTTCTACATGTATAGTAGATGATAAAGCCAAACTTCCAATGTTAAGGGGGAATTCAGTATTTGAAAACCCATAAGAAGAGGCCACCATTTCTGACCTTACTGATGATAAGGGGTCTTCCTGTGGTAATAAAGAGAAGTTGATGGATTGGGAATCAACATCTTTTTCTTACTCTAGCATTAATACAACTTCTTATACTATGATTGACGAAGTGTAAACTTGTTGTAGTTTAGAAGATGAATTGGAAACATCTCCATTTAAGCTTCCATCACTACTTGGTGAATCAACAATTTCTCCCATGCTATCATGCTCAGTTGCCACAATTGACATTTTAGAAGTTACTGGACTAGTTCTTAGATTTGGGTTTACCTTTTCAATTTCATTAATAGGCAACACATAATCTATACTCAAATGTATGAATGGGTTTTCTTGGATCTTTTCTAGTCCATTTAGAGCATTAAATCTGGTTGTCTCCTTTGTCATGGTCCTTGTTCATTTTGTGTGATAAAACTCTGCCTCAATTTATTGAGATTCACACATTTTGAATAGAGCCTTGTCACCATGAGACATCCCAATTTTACCATTGAAACAATACTTAAGAAATTGGTGGTATGACGAAGGTATGAACACTTGTTGATGCATCCAAGAACTTCCAAGAATAATGTTTAAGGCTGTGTCCGGACGAACAACCTTGAAATATGAATTAGACACAAGATCTCTAAATTGAGTTCTAAGTGTAATATCACCCAGAGGTTCTTGATCATTATTTTTGTATCCTTGAAACATTATAGTGGAAGGAGATGAGTTAGATTCAGTCATACCCAATCAACTAAGTGTACGAATGGGAATGAGGTTGACTCTGGAGCCATTATAAATTAAGCCTTGTCAGATGTCTATGTCATTGAACTTTCCAGATAAATAAAAGGATCTGATATTTCCATGTACAACATAATCTTTATCTTCATCCATAAAAGATATGTCTATATGAGATTCTGCAGAATCATTCTCTATATGGTAAACCTCCACAACAACAACTTCAGTTTCAAACTCTTGAGGACTTAACAAAGCCTCAATAAGTGCTCCTCAAAGGTCTTTTGACAGATTCAAAGCATCCAAAATCGATAAATTAGCTGGTACATGGGCCGGTTGTTTCAAAACATCATACTTTTGATCCATAGGTTTGTGTTTCCTAGCGTGGAAATGTGGTTTTCCAGGTACCTTAGAAGTTGACGCTCCTGATGTAGATGTACACTTTGTTGGAGTAGAAGATGGAAGTACTCCTAGATTTGATAGATTAGACTGAATAGGTCTATTTACTTGCTGAGAGGAAGATGATGTGACTTATAATCTGTCCTCTAAAATAATCATGTCCGGACCGAACCTATCTTGCATGGAAGAATCTCTTTGTTCTTATTGAACCTGCTGAAGGGCTCTTCCCTGAGTTTCCACTGCATATACAGTTTGATCAGGGGTATAATTAAAATAGTAGCTTCAAGAATACCCACATCTTCCCTTGTATCCTCAACCTTGTTCTCTTCCTATGGTTCCCCAATTAGGTACAATGAAATCCGACTCATTATAATCATAATCACCATTAGCGTAAGGATCTATTAAGTGGGTAACATTGACAGAACCAAAGATCAATTCTTCATCTGATGAAGATTCTGCCTGACAGGTTATTTCTAGTTGTACCGTTTGGTGGGACGGTGCCCGTTCTTTTGAAATAGATGGCATGAAATCTTCTAGGGTCAAGGAAAACTTTGTACTCTACACAAGCTCATCTTATTCTGACTACTCTTTATCCTTATGATCACTTTGATTTTTTTGAGGATTTACCTTTTGATGAATTTGGTTTTGCGGTGGCAGAATTGGAGGAAGAAACAATTGGTTGTTTCAAATGTGTTCATAAAATGGCGTGAGTTTGGTTGATAGTTTTCCTGATCATCCAATCATCATATTTATACACATTTTTTACTTTTGACTTCCTACCATTCACCTTCTTCCTCTGGATCAGTAGAAGTAACACATGATACTTTATTTGACAAAATTTTCAGTTTAACTTGTCCAGAGTCTACCATTTTTTATAGGAGGTCCTTAAAAAAAAACTCTTGAATGGGATACCCTAACATCTGGTGAAAGGGACAATAATTCAGAAGATCTTTATCCACTTATTTATTTGGTTTCTTCTTCCTTGGCAACTGAACCAAATTATTTTAAAGAGATGATATGAAGTAACCAAGAACTTGTTCATCCAGAAAGAATAAACTTTGTTCTTTAATTCCTTAAACTATTTTCGTCTTTGATATCTATGGTAATATTGATGAGGCGGTTGTTAATGCTGATGCTCAGGAGGTGGAGCGCTTCTATATGATTAAGGTTTTGAAGTGGAAGCAGATACAGGTGCTTTCTTGAGTGTAACTATAACACCCTCTGCTTTCCCTATTCTCCTTCCCAAATCTGATGGAATTACACAAATTTTAGATTAGTTTCTATAATAGAATATTATATCTATTGATCAATTTAAGTAAGGTCTAGAAATCCTCCTATGTATTTCATATGGATCAGTGGTATGCGTAACTCATCACGCAGATTTGCCACACAAATTAGCAGAAACTCTTCTTCAGGGAGTACCAGACTTAAGGAATATGTTAATCCTTTCCATCACGCAATGAAATCTAAAATTTTTCCATTCTCCCTTTGTTTACAATTGGTAAGATAAAAAACTATCATCTTCGGTAACATTGAGCTAAATTGAAGAATGAATTTATGATGGAGATCTTCCCACACAGTAATTGATCAAGATTGCAAAATTTTATACCATACAAAAGCTGGTCCTTGTAATGACTATACAAAACACCTAAGCTTCACTACTTGTTGTTGTTGAGGAGTTCCCATCATGGTATCATAACGATGAACAAAATGTGTTAAGTGTTGTTCCGGATCTCCCGAACCATTAAATATTGGGAATGTGGTATTCACAAAATTTGGTGGGGGAGGAATCAGATCCACCCATTCAGGGTAAGCTTCCTTTTCCAGCTGAACTGGTGCAATTCATTCCTCCATAGCTTCCAATATTGTTGTTAATGCCTCAATTGTGTTCATAGGCATTTGGGGAATATTCGGATGAGCTGGAACCTGTGCAAGTACAACAATTGGAGCTTGAATTGGTGTAACGACTGGAAAAACCACAGGTGGTGGTGATGGTATTTTCCTTGGATAACCCATGGGAACATGCCTATCAGGATGTGTTTGATCCTACCTTGGTTGTGTACCCAATGGAAGGAATTCATTATCCTCATCTTTAGTCACTAAGAATCCTCTTTGTTGAAGAGCTCCTATAAGATGTGCATGTTAAGGACCTTCATGGGGAATACATCTAGCAGAAATGATGTTTCGAAGTAACTATGTATTGAGTCTTTTAAACTCATTCATCTTCTTTTCTTACTGTGAAAATATCTCTTCAAGTGAAAGAGATTGAACTTCCCCAATGTAAAAGTGAGATGCAATCTGAATTTTACCTTTCCCCTTGTTAGATGCCTTTTGGAGGGGGGGGTTGGTTATTTGAAGGCATACCCAGATTCTGGGTAAGCCTCTGATTTTTGGTACGTACAACTTCTTTATTTGCCTTAGTTTGTACCATATTAGGGATGAGAACTTCATCTTATGATTCCCCTAAACTAGACTCATTTTTGGGAGGATCTTCTGCAATGGTGTTAATGACATTCACTGATGCATAATGCATTAATTGTATTTTATTAGTATATTTGTGAGATCATCTCCCTTTGCATCTTCCACAAGACTTTGTTCCCTTGTATGATGAATTATCAAGAACTATTTGACAGATAATAACCTGAAGGGAATCCTTGGATAGTTCAGTTGTGCACTCTCTTTGTGGTTTCTTCCCTAATCGGGAGAAAACTGACTTCTGTTGCGGAGGGGATTGTAGATGTGAAAAAGACACCAACCCTGCAGGTTGGGGTTGTTCTTTTTCTTCTTCTTCAAATATTTTAACTTTGTTTAATGAATTTGAAGGTTGAATTAAATGATTCCCTAGCCCTGCAACCTGGGGTGGTTCTTGAACTACTATGACTAAGATTTTCACAACTTCTCTTCTAATTTTTCGAATTTTGGTCCAGACATTAGCTGGGTGCATCATCCGAAAACCACTCAAAAACCTATTTTAGAAGAGAACTGTGATATTTCAGACATTTTCATTATATGATAGCTGACATGCTCTAAGCGGGATGCCTGCTCAAGATTCTCAGATGCTTGATGTAAAAGTAACTCAACAACTTCTTTTCTTTGGTCCTGACTCTGATGAGAGATAATTGAGGCTTATTCCTGAGCATACATTTGATTACATACAAAATCTATTGATTGTGGCCAACCGTGGGTAATAACATTACATGAGACCACTTTTGGCAGACTTTGCTGATTCTGAAGTGCAGTGAAATGCAATGATCCATGTGCACCCCATCTTCTGATACAAACACTATATGGGGTGTCATAAATTAATTAGCGTAGACTCTTTAGAGCATTAATGCATGCACACTAAAGGATTCTATGATGTTTTTCAGCCTTTGGTTGATAGGAAACTGAGAGAGATGCCAAGTTAATTTGGCGTTGCAACCCTTCTATCACCTTTATATGATTTTGATATTCATCATATGGTAATACTTTGGTTTTCAAATGATGAAGAGTATTCCATAAGTTGAGGCAAATATCATGAATAAAATATTTTTCCATCAATTATAGAATGTTAAATTGAGAATTTTCCAAAGGCCCGAACATGATTGGTATTTCTCTTTTAGCCAATTTTTTTCTCATGTTTAACACATCTTCATCATCTTTCACCAGAGGTTTCTCCACTTGGTCTGACCAAAGTGGACACTCTGTATTAGAAGAAAAATGACCCAAGGGAGGTTCAAATAATAAACGTTCCCTTAATATGTCTTCTGGTTGAGAAAGGTTTTCACCTATTAATGACAGGGAATCATACTTGACTGGTCTTGTATTTGAAAGTGCCTCGAGATAAGATATATTTCTCATCACTACATTGTCAATTATAAAATTATCTTGACAATGAGAAATACTACTACATAGATAAATTTTTCACCAAATGACATCATGGGGAGGATCACCAAGGTGGATTATAGCAAGGGATAAATCCTCTTGCCCCTTAGTCTTTTGGCCACATGGAGGGTTCCCATGGCTCTCATCTGAATATAGATTCTCTAAATTGACCGAATTTTCATAAATCAAGCCTTCACGATGAAGTGTCCAATGGGGAACTTCATAATTACTTCCATTACTCCTATAATTTGGTAATGAGAGGGTATGATCTTGAGTTTCAATAGATAAATGTTTGAGGGCTTCAAGAACTACAACATTAAGATGATCCAAATTGAATCTTGAGTCTTGGTTTTCCAACCGTGATTGGAGAGAATATTTTTAGATTTTCTCTTACACTTAGTTGGGGCCACTTACTGGGAGAAGTAATTATCATGGGTGGGTATATGTGCCTGCCTTAGAGTGGTCACCAGAAAATACTGATTACCTCAAATTGGAAAGGATGTATGTTCCCGACCCTGTTGTCCTATGATATGGGGGAGTATGCCCCATGAACCTCCTGAACTAGAATAGAGGTGTTTATCTGCTCTGGAATGGCTTTCTGATGTGTCATCCCATGTGTGTGGACATATTTATTTGTCTGTTTACCTGGAACTACTGAAGTAGTTGTTATAATATCCTGACATGCTTCCAGAATATGGGTAGGAATTTGTGTTTGCCCTTTCACCATTGATAAGACGTGTTTGGTGACTTTAGTGGCCAGAATGGGAATATACGTCCATTTTGTATCTGGAGTAGGTGTATGTGCCTACTATTGTGCTCATTTTCCTATTAATGGGTATTGACAGTACTCATGTATGGGGGAAGATAGTTGGTTCTGCCCCAAATTTGTCATCAGATATTTCTGACTGACTTCTCTGGGTGCTTCCAAATGAGACTATTAGAAAGCTTGATGATTATAGGTAGGTGTATGTGCATGATGGCTATTTCCCATCAAGTATGGTTGATAGACTTCCTTCAATATTGGAAGACAAGACTGCTTGTAGAATTGGTGTTTGTAAGTAGGTGTATGTTCCTATTTACTAGTTTCCACCACATTGGATTGACGGGCTTCCTTAAATGTAGTCAGACAAGGCTGTTGAATGGATGATAATTTGTGAACATGTGTATGTGCCTGTTCATGGTACTCCAATGGA
Source organism: Viscum album (assembly GCA_963277665.1). NCBI lineage: Eukaryota > Viridiplantae > Streptophyta > Magnoliopsida > Santalales > Viscaceae > Viscum > Viscum album. The sequence goes on along the minus strand of OY728162.1, from coordinate 1,356,303,026 downwards.
TTTTTTCGGTGGGATTGGTGGGTTGATGCAAGATGAGTATTTTGAGCAGCATAATTAAGATGAACGGGTGTATGTGCCCACTCTTTGTTCACCATAAAGTTATGTTGATGGAATTCTCCAGAGGGGGTAGAGCTAAGAACCTACTCTTTGTTGATTGGATGTTTCCCTAGCGGTTCATCTTGCATGCTTGGGTCTGACATACCTAGGCCTAATGTCCATAGGCAACACCCCCATCATTTTGGGGGTTCACTACCGCACGATTCTGCTAGCGGCGATTGTTGGTGGGATTCCTCAGGAAAGACCCCTTCATCCTTGAATTAAGGCCCCAGGTGACCTCTTGATCCACCTCCCTATAGTACGGAAGGGACTGGTTGTTGAATTCTAGGGATAAGGACCCAAAACGGTTGAATATGGTGGTTTCCACCATCTGCTTCTTGATCATCGGTCGTCATTGGTCCAACGATTGAGGATTGTTATTGACCTGGTGAGCCTGTCGGGAACCCCCCCAATGTTGGGATTGTACCTTGCTGATGATACTCCTTTACCAACACATTAGAGACCCAGTTTTGAAGATGCTGGGTAGGTGATGACGTCCTTTTGGCAGATGATGATCCAGCTTGAGCAGTGGCCGAGACATTCGCGAATGCAAACCTGAAGTAAGCCAATTTGGAGTGAAGAGAATTTTGAGAAAAACTTGAAAAACAACAACAAACTCCATTAAAGAATTATATTTTATATAAATACATGCATGATTGATTCCTTTGTCTAGCCTTACTTTATCAATTTATAGGTGCCTAACAGGTGGGTAACATTATTAACTTGGTTAAGGATTCACGTCGGGTTCACCATTTTTTTAGTTCCTTTAAACATGTGTTCTAGTTTTAAGAATCACTGCTTCCAGGCGGCTTCCTTTGGATTTATTCATGGAACCAGAAACTTCCAACAGTTCTTTATCCAAATGGGACCTTCTTTCCAAATATAGGCCTTCGTTAAGTTTGAACTTTACAATACTTAGGAACGTACATTGGTCGAGAGGATGGGAGGTCAGACTCATCACACCCTTTTGGGGGGAATTATTGTCTACTCCAGGACTCTCTTTATAAATTTAAGATATTTTCATGAATCCTTATTAATTCACCAAGTATAACATATGTTTCCTTTGGAATTTTAAATCACTTATTAACATCTGTAAAATTTATAATCATGAGTATGTATTCAAGGTTCTTCATTAATGGAGATATCCATATGTATTTGAGGTTCTCCATCAGTGGTATTATTTAATATACTATTTAAATATTCTTTTAATCATCATTATGATGATACTGGTTTTTAATCCACTCAGTGGGGAACTCTAAAATTTATTATCATCTAAGGAGATGAATTTTTGTTTTGATCTTGGGATCATGCCCATAAAATGGGCTACCTATGTATACATGTTAAAGGAATCAGAACCCTTGCAGTTTGGTGATATTTAATGGGACACATCATACCTTTTAAAGTCATGTGATAAGGACCTAACCATATAGTTTAATTCCATGTGTTAAAGAAATATAAGATCAAGGTTCTTAGTCAAATATTGGTGTGGGACTTTTGCTGAAGCAACCCAATGAACTTGGAAAGAATATGAGTTTCCAAGTTAGATTAGACCCTGTTGGGAATATGGACTAAGGAGAATATGGTTGATTTGAAGTGTTAGGTTTGAACCTCAAAGAGGCCTCCTACGTATCCAATATGTATGGAAATCAAATCCCATGTAGTTCGATAAGTCTCATAGGAGAGTATAGTCCTTTGAGATAAATGATTTTGGTCTTACTTCCTGAAAAGGATTCCTTGATGATTTGGGGGTTTAATTTGGGGATTGTTCCTAAGGAGGATAGCCATATTAATGGAATTAGGGTTGGATTCCTGAAGAGGATATCCAGTGAGCTCAGGCCCTGAGAAGGCTTCCTACGTATCCTAGTCTGAATAGGAATCAGAGTTCTCATAGTTCAGTCGATCATGAAAATGTTGTGATCATGACAAATCTCTAAGCCCATGTGATTCATGCTAGGTGTGAGAAACAATAAAATTTCAAAGATTCAACAAAGGAAACCTCACTTTTCCTCCTCCACTGGTGGATGAGGGTGAGCCTACAACGATGAACACGGAAGAGGGTGAGGCGACGATAGAAGAGGGTGAGGTGCTGAGCCCTCCCTCTATTAACTTTACATTGGAAAATGGTCCATTGAAAGGAAGAAGGGACGAATGTTAGGGGATTACACAAGGATGACTGCCCTAAAATTGATCTTGGTATGGGAGGGAGAATTATCATTTGTTCAAAAGGAAAAGTATGTGTGAATCGTACCATCCTTACCAAAGGACCTGAGGTTCCGGGTCTCTTTGAGAAGGGAGAGGTGAGGAATCAAACCCTCCTCCATACCGAGAACTTCCCAACACTATTACTAGGAGAAAGTTCCATGTGACTGCGAATATACAAAACCACAGACACTTCATGAATCCTAAACCCATTGTGAAACAAATGTGGGAAACCTCTAACTACAGATATACAAACCCAAATAGGAGGCACACTGATGTGACTTTCTCAAAGGTTTGATAAGTTAGGAGGTTTTGGTGGAGGTCTCAACAGAATCCATTTAAAACAAGGGAGCCAATGAAGAAGGAGCCTTTCCATGGATGAATTTAAAGAGGGCTTGATGGCTTATAGACTGAAGAGATTAAGTGAATAAAAGAGTGTCTCCCATGTAGGTAAGTACGCGAAAGTAAGGGTGTGCAGGTAGGCTTGGGCGACTTGATATTCACTTAAGGGACGAACAACCTATATGGTGATACTTGGGCGAGGTCTGACTCAAGCCTTTAGGAGAATTCATAGGTGATCCTAGAAGTTGGACGCTCAAGTTCCTGTAAACGGAAAAGGTGGCGTGCAAGTATTTCTGATTTTAGGAGGTTGGGCGCTTTAGGCACGCAAGTATTATGGGTTTCAAACACAAAAAGGACTTAATTCCAATGATCCTCCTTTAAATCCTCTACTCAAGGTGTTGAATAATTACCTTGACAATTTCAAAAGACTGGGGAGAAGTACTTGGGTGATTAGAGTAGTAATTGGGCTTTAGGTAAAATCGTCCATCCAAATGAAGTCCCCAAGGGTCTATTTATAGGTAAATATAGGACCCTGGGTGAAAGGGTTTGGGTGTGCAAGTAGGCTGTGCGACAGTTTGGGGCGCACAAGCTGGATGCATGCCAACACCCTTTTGGTCTGACTTGGGAAACCTAAAGCTCGTGTTTTTTGCAAATTTTTATTTTTCTTCTTTTGTTTTCCTCTTTTTTTCTAAGGTATTTCCTTTTTTCATTTTTTAGACTTTTTGACAGAATGGAGTGTCAAAAATGGTGTGAGTATGAAATCAGTAGGCCACTACCAATGTGTATCTGTCTTACATCCATAATTATAAAATGTATTCATATGTAAATAAATAGAAGAAACTCACACATAATAATAAACAACTTGATCAACTTGTGCTCATAATCCAAAAGTAGGCATTTCACCTGCTTCGACCAACACCAGAGTGGAATGATATATCCATGATTAGTCATACCTGAAGAACCTCGATATATCATCCATGTGCATGCCACCTGCCACCTTGTTCTAAAAAAAGCCACATGTAGCCTCGTGTCAAGTACAACCAGCATCCTAATGAAACACCAAACAAATACTTCACAAGTCCCATAGAATTTCATTCAAAAGTCACTGTTAGCTCAACAATCGGAATTCCCAAGGCATGATGATGTATTTAATCCAATAAATAATAAAACATCATCATTCCAACAACCCAATGTCCCAATACATAGTGATATACTTTTTCCAATGATTAATAAATCACCATCAGAATAACAACCCGACGTCCCGAGGTACAATGATATCCATCCTCCAATAATCCTGGCCCATCGACCTCAAATATATAAAGAGAAAATAATCCCCTAAATGAGTGTGTATCCTTCATCATTTGGTTCCACCTTAATAAAAAATGAAACAAATAGAAGAATATTAATAATACTGAGTGTAAAAGGGATGTAAAAAACCATCCTTGAAGAAGGTGAAAGGACACTGGTGTTTTTGTGTCTTTGATACTGTAAACATGGTTATTTATAGAACTTTTAATTAGACCATTGAAAAAAATATCCATTGGGATTTAATTTTAAGAAACCATTGATGTTTTTATAACCGTTATAATGTTATTTTAAATGTTTTAAATTATTATTTTCAGTTAAATAATAATATGGTTTTAATTTAAGATAAATTTTAATAATTAGATTTTAAAATTAAAACATGGGTATTTATATTTTTTTTACTAACCGTTGGTGTTTTAATAGTTGAGTGTTTTGAATTTTTAAAATGAATTTAAATTTATATTTTTAAGAAGTAAAAATAACTACATTTAATGTTATAATTATTAATAGAATAAAATAATCATAGAAAATAATGATTTTATACTTTTAAATAAGAATGTAAAATTAATACATATAAGTCTATAGTTTTGTTCCATTTATATCTAATAAATTTTAATCATATGTAATAATTTTTTACCAAAAAATTGGCTAAGTACCCACAACCGAGATAAGCCTTATAGGCCAAGCCCTCATGGTCCAGTGGACACTTAGCATAGGACTACTTGAACATCGTAGGATCACAAACCATGCATAGACCAATAAAATATCCTGACATGTAAATCAAATGTTGTGTATTTATTACATTTCTTTTATTTTTTAAAAAATAAAAATCATTTAAAAGGGTTGAGTCTGGTAGATCGGCCTCAGGGCATTATAGTTGGAATTAGAGAAACAGACTAGTTAATTTTGGAAAATTAAAACAAAACTACTAATTTAAGTATATTTTCTTGAGTAAAATACTTTTTTTAGAATTTTAAAATGAAAGGTGAGAGATCACAAACCAATATTTTGTCTCTTTCTACTGAGTTACTTGAAGCTATAATTATTAAATCATATTCAGATGCATATGAGAGTTTCATAAACCTATGATTATTCTACAAACACCTTTACCAGATATCAAACACCTCAAATATCCTACGATTATTATAAGGATCGGGTTATGTCTATTTTCTTATGGAGTATGCACAACTTTCATTTTATACACGTAAAGCAAAATACTATGAAGCTCTCTTCAAATGTTTTACTCTGTCTGAAAACTATCCAGACTTAAGAAATCTCTGAGAAGCTGTAGAGGAGGGTGAAATTTGTGCAACCTATCTGTTTCATGTCTTGAGCTTTAGCATGTATTAGAGACTTTATGATATCAGACCTTTGTAAAACAAGGTATTCTAACTGGTCTATAGGGACCGAGTCCATTCCTATATATCTGAGCTTTACACCTTTCATGCCTCTCTCTAGAGACCCAATTGTTATATGCATGAGTTTGATCCCAGCTGCTCAAGGTGTATTTGGGCTAAATAAATAGAAGAACTTAAAACTACCTGGGAATAAATTTAAGGAAATCAGGTAGTTTTTCATGGTGGTGAACCTAGAAAAGGTATAAATTAACTGTTTTATATTCAATTTTGTTAAGTAATAACAGTTAAAATGTTTTTAGGGACATCAAGGATGATGTCTTAAGGAATATGCTGGTGGGAATGTGTGAGTACAATCAAATTATAAGGGCACAATTCTATTAAGGTGGAGAGAATGTAAAACCCTGAACCTGTCTTGTGCTAGTGTAATTAATATTAATGATATTTTTGTAATTTTTAATATTTTTTATGAAAATTAGTGTTATTAAATGAAATAAAGAAAATGAAAAATATTTTATTTAATAAAACAATGAGATATCACATTATTACAAAACTAAAGACCTCGGTAAAACCGGAAAACTTATCTCAAGCCTGAGTATCACCACTGGAAGAGCTCCCAACCACACAATAAGACCGAGTGTGTAGCCTTCATCCCTTGGTTCTACCATAAAAAAATGAAACAGCTAGAAGAATAGTAATAAATCTAAGTGTAAAAGGGATGTATAGAACCATCCTTGAAGTAGGTGAAAGGACACTGGTGTTTTTTTGTCTTTGATACCTATAAACATGGGTATTTATAGAACCCTTAATTTGACTGTTGAAAAATAGCCATTGGGATTTAATTTTAAATGACCGTTGATGTTTTTATGACCGTTATAATTTTATTTTAAATGTTTTAAAGTATTATTTTTAGTTAAATAATAATATGGTTTTAATTTAATATAAATGTTAATATTTATATTTTAAAATTAAAACATAGGTATTTATAATTTTTTAGTAAATATTGGTGTTTTAATAGTTGAGTGTTTTGAAATTTTAAAATGAATTTAAATTTATATTTGTAAGTAGTAAAATTAACTACATGATGTTATAATTATTAATTGAATAAAATAACCTTAGAAAATAATGATTTTATACTTTTAAATAATAATATAAAATTAATACATATAAGTATATATGTTTTGTTCCATTTATGCCTAATAAATATTTATCATATGAAATAAATTATTACCAAAAAATTGGATAAGTACCCACAACCGAGAGAAGCCTTAAAGGCCAATCCCTCAAAGTCTTATGGACACTTATGATAGGTCCACTCGAGCATCACATGAGCATGAACCATGTAACACCCAGAGCTTCCATGATACACTTCTTCTTAATAATTCAATAGCTTGTGCTACACACAACACCGAGTTCGAGCGCTCCACGACCTATAAAACTAGCAATTTAAAAAGAAGTTATGAATATTATTACCCACATTTTGAATTTTATATATCCCATATAATTTTAATATTCATCTTATGTGTTTTTTAGATATAATATAAGGACAAATTTAATTTTTTAGATAAAGGAAGTATTTTTAAAAAATTGTAGTTTTTCCGCATTTTAATGGAGAACCCTTTTTAAATCCAATATTTGACACTTTTATATATTCAATTTTATTAAATAAAAGTCTTATTTATAATCAAGAAATAAAAATTTATTTTGGATAAGATTTTGGTGTTTTTCTGATAACTTTCATATATTAATGCATAGTGAAAAATACTGCATTTTATTAGTAATGATGAATATAAATGAATTAAAAAAAATATAACATGATATTATTTATTTCAATTCATATTCCATCAAATTCCATACCATTTTACCATTAAGGAAATGATACCGTCGCTTGTGCGTACGTATGACTTACCGTCTCCACGTCGCGATGAGAATCATCTTCTACATCCACCATCCAAGAATGATTATAAAAATATATATATTATGAATAATTATGAAATATATGGAATAATAAGGCTAATTTAATAATATATATATATATGTACATACATTTCATTCACTTCCATTCAATACGATAAAAAAACTGAAACAACGTTCATGCGTACGTATGACCTACCATCTCTATGAACGGTGTATTCCATTTCATATATCTATATATTATGAATATATATGATATATAAATCATATTATACATTATTTATGTAATTAAATTATGATCTAAGTAATATGATCAAGAATAAAAAGTCAAAACACGTACAATAAACAAAGCGATTATTACCCAAAATGATGCATTAACTTGGAATTGTTAATAAACAGGTAATATAAAGTCATAAAATAATCATATATGATATCATAAATATTATTATGATCCTAATATATGTTAATAATATGTTTAGAAACATTATACAAGAGTTTCAGACACGTACAGAGAGTATCAGACCTAAGATGAGGGTTAATTTTGAAATCTCATTATTATTCAAGATTGTTTATGTATAAGTGTTTACTTGGACATATTTATCAATAATGTCCATGTTTCTTAAAAATGTTTTCAAAATTAATATTTTTGTTGTTTTATTTAAGGGAGTCTGAAACTAAAACATCTTTATAAAATTTTTAAAGATTTATACTTCTAAACCTTTCTCATTAATGTCCATGTTTTCAAAAAGGTTTTACCGATTTATTTATATGGACATAAATGTTTTAAAATGTTAATTAATTTTAAATGTTTCAAAGTGGTATGGGACACTTTGATTCAAAAATGTCTTTTAGATATCTTCTTTTATAAATTATGTGACTTTTATTATTTTCAAACTAAAAAGGGTTATTTCTCTGAAAATGTTTTAATGGTTTTATTAGATTATTTCATCTATGTCAACATCCTTTTTTGGATTTTTTGATTAAATTAGATTGATTTATTATGATACAATCTTCCATATTGTATTGAAGGTTTTATGCTATTTTTTAGTGTGGATGTTCTATTTTAATACCATTCATGGTTTATGGTTAAAGTGTTAACATTTCGAATGCTAGTTTTAATGCGAGTGTTTATGTTATGTTTCACCCTTTTCATATGAGAAATGTATTGGGCTTAGTAAGTGATATGTGGGGCCTGATATAGCCCCTTGATGCATCGGTAGGTCTCATGAGACAAACTAGTGTCATGGAACAAGTCCTTGATAAAATATTTGTGTATGGTCTTATCATAAGGCCTTCACATAGTAGTTATGATGTACAATATTATGCATTCCCTCATTATGAGATTAGTTATTGACATTGCATGTGATTATTAGACTACTAGAATATCCATGTAAAATTTTAAATGGAATTATTTTATTTATTATTTCCATATTATGCTGAAGATTATGTTTAAAAGGCTTGTGTTTTACCTTTATACCTTTCCTTAAAAGTTTATTCTTATTTATGATAGATTCCGCTATATTTTTTATCCTTATTGATCATATGAACTCACCCATTTCTTATGTTCAATTTTTCTAAGATTCCAAAAAGTGTTTTACGACTGATATGAAGGGTTAAGCTAGAGGAATAATGGCATTTTAAAAGGATTATCTATGTCGAGTTTTATGTTATAAATAATGATGTAAAGTTTATATATGTAATCTATTTTCTAAGATTGCTAAACTAATCAGTCCTTTGGGACAAGATTCCTTGTAATCATGTCAATGTATTAAAATAATTCATCGACTCCTGGATTCTAGGGTGGGGGTTTTAGAAACCATGTATAGACTAGTAAAATATCCTGAAATTTAAATCAAATATTGTATATTTATTATGTTTATTTTATTTTAAAAAATACACATCATTTACAAGGGTTGAGTTCGGTAGCTCGGGCCCGAGTCGTTACAGTTGGTATCAGAGAAACGGTCAAGTTAATTTTGGAAAATTAGAACAAAACTAATACTTTAAGTATGCTTTCTTGATTAAAATACTTTTCTTAAATTTTCATATGGAAGGAGAGAGATCACCAACCAATCTTTTGTCTCTTCCTATTGAGTTACTTGAAGATATAATTGTTAAATCATGTTCAAATGAATATGATCCATTCGTAAACATGTGATTATTCTGAAAACACCTTTACTGGATATTGAACACCTCAAATATCCTCCGATTCTTCCAAGGATTTGGTTATGTCTATTTTCTTATGGTGTATGCACAAATTTTATTTTATACATATAAAGAGAAATATTATGAAGGTATCTTAAAATGTTTTACTATGTTTGAAAACTATATGGACTTAGGAAATTTCTGAGAATCTGTAGAGGAGGGTGGCCTCTATGAAACCTATCTGTTTCAAGTCTTGATATTTTGCATGTATGGGAGACTTTATGATATTGGACCTTTAGAAAAAAGGTATTCTGAATGGTCTATAGGGACTGAGTCCATTCTGATATCTCTAATCTTTACACCTTCCATGCCTCTCTATAGAGACCCAATTATTATATGAATAGGTTAGATCCTAACTGCTTGAGGTGTATTTGGGCTAAAAAATTGAAGAACTTAAAACTAAAGTGGGAATCAATTTGAGGACATTAGGGAGTTGTTCATGATTATGTACCTGGTGAAGGTACAAATTAATTGTTTTTGATTAAATTTTGTTATGAAATAATAGATAAGATGTTTTTTGGGACATCAAGGATTATGTCAGAAGTTCTTTGCTGGTGGGAATATGAGAGTACAATCGAATTGCAAGGGCACAATTCTATTTAGGGGGAGAGAATGTAACACCCCGAACATGTTTTGTGTTAGTTTAATTAATATTAATGATATTTTTGTTCTTCTTATTATTATTTTATGAAAATTAGTGTTATTAAATGCACTAAAGAAAAATGAGAAACCTTTTATTTAATAAAACACTAAGATATCACATTATTACAAGACTATAGATGTCTACTAACCTAGAAAACGTATCCCAAGCCTAATTAGTACCAATGGAATACCTTCTAAAAACACAATAAGACCGAGTGTGTATCCTTCATCCCTTGGTTCCACCATAATAAAAAATGAAACATCTTGAAGAATAGAAAGAATGCTGAGTGTAAAAGGGATGTACAGAACCATCCTTAAAGAAGGTAAAAGGACACTAGCGTTTTTGTGTCTTTGATACCCGTAAACATGGTATTTATAGAACCCTTAATTTAGCTGTTGAAAAATAGATGTTGGGATTTAATTTTAAGTGACCATTTATGTTTTTATAACCATTATATTTTTATTTTAATTTTTTTAAAGTATAATTTTCAGTTAAATAATAATATGGTATTAATTTAAGATAAATTTTAATATTTAGATTTTAAAATTAAAACATGGGTATTTATATATTTTTAGTAACCATTGGTGTTTTAATAGTTGAGTATTTTTAATTTTTAAAATGGATTTAAATTTAAATTTCTAAGCACAAAAATTAACTACATGTAATGTTATAATTATTAATTGAATAAAATAACCTTAGAAAATAATGATTATATAATTTGAAATAAGAATGTAAAATTAATACATATAAGTATATATGTTTTGTTCCATTTATGTCTAATAAATTTTTCCAAAGAATTGTCTAAGTTCCCAAAAATGAGATCACCCTTATAGGACAAGCCCTCAAGGTTCAGTGGAAACTTAACACAAGTCCACTCGAGCAGTGCAGGAGCATAGACCCTGTATAGTCTAGGCTAGGTCATGCACGGACCCATGTGTGGGGTCTTTGTAGAGAGAATGTAGGGTTAGGTCGAGGCCCAGACAAGAAGGTCATGTATAATTCCTCCCATGGTGTGTGTGTTTGTGTCCTGGCATGAAGGCACCACACACTGAGCCATATAAGGCGGTCCTGAAACCCGAATGGTTTCAATGTGGGACATGAGTTTTTCTGAAGGGAGTGATCTCGACCGCATGATCCTATCATGAAAGATCGCAGCCAACCACACCGGTTCCCAGTTTGAACCCTCATTTCCTTAATTAAATGGTGAGATTACTTTCATCTGTTTGATCCGACTTCACCTAATTTGGATTGTTTGTCTTTTTTTAACACACTCTTCCCAGATGAGACCTCTCCTAGATATCCAATCATCATCGTTTAATCCTGGTCATCCCCTCTAATTCCAAATGGACCCCCTCTTCTAAAAATGTTAGGGTTAATTTCAATTCTCTGATCATACTAAAATAATCCCAGACCTCCATCCAGTTTTACCTCTTTTCTCCCACGTCGAACCCTCTTTCACCACATAAGACCTGCCATCGGGTCTATCCAAACCCTCCGATCACATGGATTCAATACCAACCATCAATCAAAATTTCCTTCTCCCCCATTGATTCGTACCTCAACCAGTCTATGCCGCACCAGTATGCATCACGCTATAGGTCAACTGCCATCCCTCCTTTTTTCCTTTAACCTGTGATGCACCTCCATTCTCCATCATCAAAATCATCTTCCCCATGGCCCCATATTCAGTTCCATTTCCATAGCAGTGAAAATATTAGGTGATTTTAAAACCCAAACCCTAACTCAATATTAGATTCCTTAATCTTTGATAAATATATTTTCAATTCCTTTTGATTGGAACTCATGTTTGATCTGATCAATTGTATAAATGGGTCCAAACCCATGGCCAATTTTTCAAGGGGTGTTTTTTTATAAAAAACTTCTTTGCACCTAATTATACGCAACCCTCTTCCTCCAAAGAGCTTAATTCTTGATTATCAAATTTCCAAAAGTCAACAACCCCTATTTTGATCTAAATGTTTTGTTCAAATTTTACTGTTATGAGAATGTATATGTATATATATGTATGTATATTTATGAAATCATGTCTATTTATATAACTTAAAATTTTCAGAATGATGAGGGTTTTTGATTTTAAATATTTATCTCTAAATATTATGGTTTGAAAGGGTGTGTTTTTATCAAATTATGGTTGTTACATATATATACACACATATATAACTTACTATTTTCTGTATATATATATATGAGTTAAGGGTTTTTTGACCTAATCTTTATTTCTAATACTTTGGTATGTGTGGGTTCATTTTAGTTTTTTTCAAAATTTTTATTGTTTTACTAAGGTGATATATATATATATAAGTGTATATACATGCATATATACACATATATATCAATCTGTTTTGGTACATGTATAAATAAAGGGTTCCTGTTTTAATAACCAAATTTCTAAAATCTACAGTTGTAAGGGATTTATGTTTTGAATGTTTTAAAACCACATACACATTTATATATATATACACATATACATATACATATATATGCACCTAAATATAAACATGTTTAAGTATAGTTAATCTTCTTTATTTTCAGAAGTCATAAATGGTATTTCAACCATCCAATTAATGTTTAAGAATTTATGTAAGTTAATTTTGTTTACAAAATACATGTGTTTATTCATAATTCTAATCATTTTATATGAAATTATGAGTCAAGTTATTATTTTATGTGAAAACCTACATCTGCATCCCCTGAAATGTCATGGATGAATAGTTATGGCAATCATCTAGCTCATATGTAACATTACACACATTATGAGATCATGCACACACTTATTTCATTTTTTAATACAATTAGAGTTTTCAAATAGTAATAGTTATTAGAAGTATGGTATTATATTAAATGATTTTAGAAAAATCTTTTAATCTAAATCTTATGAAACATTATAAGCAAAATATATTTTCTCTAAAATAAAATAATTCTATGTATGTGATTTAGAATTGTTTGGTGTTAGAGATTAGAAAGGAAGTTCCATAGAAAATGTTTTTTAAAAAATGGCACTAGTATGATGAATGCTATGTTATAAGGAGATAATCCATAAGAATTAAGGGAACTTTTTTCCACATTAGTTATGTCTAGTGGCCTTATGTTATGGTTTTTAATTATAGTATGCCAAGTATCAGGGAATAATCCAACAAAAAAATTATTATTTTTAAAATAGAATTACCAAATGATTTTTCATATATAATTATTTTATGAAAGTAGTATTTTTGAAATATATGGATTTCCCATGATTTATAAATCTACTTTGAAGTTTGTGTAATTAAATATATTTTCAAACAAAGGATTATTTCAAGAAAATATTCTTTAATGTTTTTTCATAAAAGTTTTTTCAAAACCACTTTATTGGGTATATTGAATACTCACCCTACGTATTATAATCACTTCTAAAATTTTAAAAATATTTCCATGAGGAAATTCTATTATGGAAGCTATGCACTAAAGAATAATTTTTTATTAAATTTTAGAGTTTGTACAGTTTTTTTGGAATGTATTATTAGTTTATAATTCTCCAAAACCTAGACCAATAAAATATCCTGACATGTAAATCAAATGTTGTGTATTTATTATGTTTCTTTTATTTTTTAAAAAATAAACAACATTTACAAGGTCTGAGTCCAGTAGCTCAGGATCGGGTCGTTACATAGGTACACAAAATGGGAGGAAAATAGAGGAGAAAGAAGGAAATAGAGAGGAGGGGTAGAAAGGTAATTTCACACCCTTTAATGAATTGAACGGTTAAGCTGCATGGTTTTGATAACCATGTACCGACCATTTAGTGACACTATCCAAATGGAACCCACTTAATAACATGTTATATAGTTTGGCCACATGGTTTTGGATATACCATGCAACAACTGTGCACTCACTACCTAAGTGGCACTAAGCGTACAAGCTCTACTTCTTAGTTTTTCAGACTGTGTGCAGCCCATGAACACCCTTTTTTAAAAACTAAATACATTTTATACAATCATTCACCCCATCTCAAATGGTTTTATTGTCCATTATCAATTACAAAAATGGGCCATATAGTTTCCCCTTAAAGGTTGCATGATTTCAAAAAAATGTGCACCTCTACCCGCACTTTCCAAAAATGGGTTTTCAAGGATTGATGCTCCCAAAAAATATTCTGAACCCTTGATTCACTTTCCAATACTTAAAACCTTTCCAAAAAAACACCTTAGACCATTTAAACCCTCGAAATTATGTTTCGAATTTTTGATTTTAATTTATCCCGACCACCAAACTCAAAAATTCAAGTTTACTTGGGAATCATGACTCGTTCAAAAAACCAAGAAGTTGCACCCACAATAATCATAAAATCTTAGTATATTTATGATAATAAATTTATTATCTCAGTATAGATATATCTCTTTTAGAGGAATTAGAAGAAGAAATACTTGAAGGACTCAATAAATATGATAACCTTTTTTTAGTAGACTTCCTTTTGATCTCTTCTTAAGGGACTTATAGTTGGTCTTTTTCAATGACCAGGACCTCTATAACTTGTATAAGGATGTTGAGAATAGGAATGGGTAGGGATGTTTTGAGATATATGTCTCAGTGTGGTGTAAATAAGTGAAGTAATGAGTTCCCTTTTATAATAGAGGGGAGGGGAATTCCTAGAATTTCTTAAAGTATTAAATTAATATAAATTATGTTTCTTGTTAAAATGGATCCAAATTGATATAATTAGAATATTGGATGATGATTATTCAAAATACACTCATAAAATAAAATTTTAACAAGTTTTAGTTGTGTTTTCATCCTTATCTTTTAATTTTAACCCCTTATTAACTCTTTTTACAATTACTGTAATATTAAAGTTTTCTACACTTTAAGGTTTAATAATGTTTCTATAAAATGAAAAAACCCATAAATGTACCATGGTTGATGTTTATAACTACATGCAATTCATTTTTACAAACATAATTTTTTTATTAATTTATATCATTTAATAAAATATTATTTGTTATAACATATATTTAATGTCATTTTTAAAACTATTCATTTAATTTGACTTTAAATACAACAAGAAATTTTTTTAATTCTAATATAATCTTTTATAACCTCCCTAAAATGTCATATAAGTATAGAAAATTTTCATGACACAATAAATCATTCAAAATATATCAATATTATTTTATTTAGAATCATTTATTTTATTTTTCAATCAATTGAATAATTTCTGCATTGGTGTTGTGTAAACATTTAAGGTAATTATTTATTCACTAAAAATTAAAAATAGAATACCATGATGCAGATAAATAATTTATATTTCATAATAATTTTTATAACTGAACATATCCTCTGGTTATCCCCATGTTAAAATTATTATATTTATTAAAAATAAGAGTGTGATAATTATGACTTTTCTTTATATAAAATATTATAAGGGTCACAATCACATCTAAATGAAAAAAGGACATATATTTAACATTTATATGAATATGGATGATTTATACTCATCCAATGAAATTTCGGCATGTTTTAGGGTTATTTTTTAGTCCTTATCATTTTATTGTTAACTTTAATTACCCGATTTACCCTTTACTGTTGTAACAAAGTTACTAGTTACTATTCATATTGATGAATGATAAAAGGGTACTATTTAAATTTTTTTAACCTCATGATTCCAAATATGGAATCAATTTTATCAAATTCAATTTCTATAAGTACCAAAAATTAAACTTAAAATAAATGCGCAAAATGCGATGAAAATTTTGTTTTAAAAAAAATCCGTTTTATGTATAAACATGTTTGATAATAAATTCAATCATGAAATTTATTTAAATGAACTTAATTGGATTATTAATAATATAATATAACTAATTTTACTTTGAAATAATTTTAAAACAAAATGTAACTTTTTAAATTCTTGAAACAAAAATACAGTTTTCATTAAAAATCGGTATTTTTCACTATTCATTAAAAAATCAATCTTAAAAAAAAATAAAATTTCACCTTAAGATAATTTTGATATCGTAATTTAAAAAAGATTATTGAATTTATAAAATAATTTTTTTAGAGTTTCCAAAAATTAATTATAATATTTTCACACAAAAAACAATAAAAATCATTTTTGAAGAAAACATATTTCTAAAGCATAAAACAACCTTACTGAAAATAGAGTACTTATTTCCTAAGAATTGATCAATGAATTTTTATTGAGTAAGTCCTTTATATATATTTCATAATTCATTTAATACTACTCATAACTACCAATTCAATGGATAGGTTATAACCTTCATATTTAAATAACAATATTTTAATATTATATCATGGTTCTCTTAAACTCATTATTATATTTCCTATATGCTATCGAACATAGTGTTCTTTTAAAATCTCAGGGTTTTATAATGTCAATATTTTAACAAAATTTTTCCAAATATAATTTTTTTAGATTAATTAAGAGAACAAATATATGTTTATTATTAATCATAACTCTTGAGTAGTTATTGTATGCTCATGTAAGTACATTGACCAGTAGTTTAAATTAATCCAATGCTACAAAAGAGTGAATATATTCCTACCTAGTGGTATATTTTTTTTAAAAATAATTATTTTCTATATATTAATTCTCAATTAAATATATTCAACATTAATTATATTCTTAAAAATGAATATTATATAGAGACATTGGTTAAATAAGGTTTCAAATAACTCTATATACCACAAGCAGTCACAATAAACAAAAATTGACTCTAAAAAATATGTTAATATTTTCGTTTTTACTATGTATAATCAGATTAATTAAGGTGAACCATAATTTTATTGATCTTGACACATTAAATAAATTACATGATCATTTAGGTCATCTAGGATCAATTATAATGTAAAATATTGATACAAGTATACAAAAGCATCAATTTATTGACAAAATAGTAGACATCCATTAGGGGAATGATGAATTTATTTAATGGATGCATGTCTACTAAAATATCATTTATAAGAGAATTATTCATTCTTGTTATGTAATTATGAATTACCCTTGTATGTTTATTTTCTATGGGTTACCTATTATTAAGGTAAATTATTTATACAGTCACAAACTTTATTGGAAGTGAATTTATAATATTTATATGAAGTATAAATTGTGAATTATATATGGGTGAACCCACCTACCATGTGGGACATTTAAATACTACCTAAAATATACATATACTAAATGTTTACATGTGTTATTAGTTGTTGGTGAGTATACATCACATTCTATGTATGTTAATTAAAATAAAAATTGAACATCACATACCATATAAAAATTCTTTATTAGAACCATTTATAAGATGTTGAACATGCTTATATAAATAATTTAGTGTTGAAGTACAAAAAACTAATAGTTTAATTATACACACTAGAAGTGTGGGTGAACTGATTATATAAAATTATTGTTCATCGTGAGTGTAAAATAATAAATAAATTGTTTTATTGAAGCTAAAAATAAATATATCAACAACAAAATGTTTTTAAATATATTTTCTTAGAAATGAAACTGGTACCAAATAAATTATATTGTCTTATTCAATGTTTTTGACAATACATTTTAATGATTTCAAAACATTTCAATGAAAAATTATTTTAATAGATGTCAATATCAAAATAATTGGCCCAAATAATTATTGAATCAATTTATTCTATGTATAAATTTTGAAGCTTTGGATTGGTTTTTCTAATTACAAAAAATATCAAATATACATGAGATTATCATTGAACAACCCATATGAGGATTTTATTTTTTGTTAATAAGGGTAGATTCCATTATGGGGAGAATTTTTAAATATACATTGATTAATTTATGTTAAGATAATAAAGTTACTGTCCATGAATATATGGGAAAGGGTTGATGAAGATAAGATACGTCCATTATAAATGGAAAAAAATTGAGTTGTTACTGATTAAAAAATATGGAAGAATATGTTCTAGAAAAAAAGGTCTTATATATGATGTTTTATGATTTTCCCTTTATTGAACAATGACAAGTATGAGTTACTAAGAAGCGGTACTTCCAAAAACAGATTTCAAGTGAATGTTGAGCAAATAACTAGTGGGGGAAATTGAAGAACAATATTAATGAAGAAAAATATATCTAGAAGTTAGAAAATAAATCCATGGATCCCTGAAAATTCACATTACTGCATCATGTGATGGAGAATATATGGATAATTTTTTGAGTTGATTTAATGTGTTTGATAAATCACTTAGAATATTTCACAAGTTTTTGAGGTTAGTTGAGCGAGTTTTGGAATTACTATTTTGAAGCTGAAAAATGGTTAAGACATAATAATTTAAGGCTTTTCTAGATTACATGAGATTTATGAGTTTGGTAAAATTTGGAATAGGCTAGATCTCACCCTATGCATGTAATACTTTTTGAGTGCATGTGCAAGACTTTATTAGTTACCATGTACGACTTTCATGTTCGGAATGATACTTTGTTTTTTTATCATAAAATTTTTACAATGACTTCTTAAAACCTATAAAGTCTTACAAAATATTAGTTTTATATAAATACGATCAAGTCTTTAAACCAAAGGGACTTTGTGATATTTTTAATGTCTTATGAATATATTAATGCTGGATTAAAATATTAAAAGGGCATGGGAATTTAGAAGTCTTATGTGATAATCTACCTACCGAATATATAAGAATTCAAAAATAAATATATTTTGAAGAATTTGAATTATATCATAGGATATTGTAGTGCTATTCTTCAAATTATTTAACATAACAAATGGAGTTTGTGATTCTTATTGAGATGATGAATCAATAAAAATATGATTTATTTAATGAAGAATATTCAATGCCACATAGAGAGTTCCATGTTTCAATGATGAATGTTTCCATGAACACATGGAAGAATTAAAAGAATTAATATGTTGTCAATTTAGTTGTGAAAAAGAAGGAAATTATCCTAAGTCTCATGGGGATTTAAATGGATATTATTGGCTAATATTTTTATGGGAATACAAAATAGAAAATATATTCTAGTTAGAATAATTATATTTCCTATAATCCCATATTATGGGGTTTCTATAATTCAAATATAATGGAAATAATATTCATGATAAAGTTAATATAAAATAGTAGGAGATGAATAAGAATTGTTTATTATATTGAACAATACTTTATTGAAATTAATAGATCATTTGTGTATCAAAAGTGAATCCAAATATATCTAGAAATACTCTCTGTGTTGAGGAAGAATAAAAATGATCCCATGATATTCTCAAATTGTATAAGGATATTGAGAAGATCAACATAATTTTCGTGTGTTGAAAAATTAATAAGAAGGTGATTTGTAGGAACACCATCCTACCCTTTGATATTATCATATGATTAATAGAAATAAGTGAACAAGGACCATGATCCTTGAGAAGATCTAGACATAAGTATTTTAAGGAGGATAGGGATAAAACACCATTGCACCCATAGATATAGGGATTTAAGACCTGTTTGCAAGAGTTCATGGATAAAAACTTGAAGAAATGGTGGGAAACAATATAAAGAAGAAATTGGGAGACTAAATCAGATGTTTTTTGGGAGATATATTAAATTGGTGGGAATCCAATATAAATATCCAATTAAAATATGGTTAAGGTTTTTTGGGATATATTCCTCCATAATACTCACTTATGACAGGGAATCTTGGGAGATTTTCTGTCATGATTTTTGGGAGATAACTATTACTTGTACTCATAGTGTTTATTAGTGTAAATCTAGGTACTAGAACCCAACCCGAACATAGAAAGGAGTAAGATCTCACATTAAGTTAGAGCCTTTTAAAACCCCATATGTGATTTACTATTCTTCATTTATTTGCATATGAGAAATTTATAAAAGATATAAAAAATATAATTTAGATCTTAACCAATAATATAGGTTGGTTTAAATGAAAAAAATCATAAAATAAAAAGGTTATCACTGATTCATCCCCTCACCCTCTTAATGATCTCACCAAACCTGGTCACTTCAAGTTGTATCATATCCAGCAAGGTTTCCTTTCAAAGATCCACCCTTGATTGAAGTTGAAGATTGATATACTAAATTCAATCAATAATTTTGGATTTACTACATTCAAAAATAAGAATGTTCGTGGATGGAAGAATAGAATGATACCCCATCAACTTTCTATTTTCCTTGAAGTTTTAGATGCGACCTCTGTGGGATTCCACCAAGGGAGAGAGATTCTCCAATGAAATTTGTGGATAAGAAGAACATGCAGGTGGATAGATAATATATAAATTATATCCTTATTACACTTAATAATAGAGTTTACAAAAATTTGATAGGACTCTAATCTGCTAATTTTTTTTGGGACAAGCTAGAAAGTATCCTTAGGGGGAATATAAAAGTAAAGGAAATAAAGATTTAGATAATTTGGAGGAAGAATTTTAAATATACGAGGATGAATGGTGAAGAGACTATTGATGATTACTTCACTATTGTAAATGATATCAACAACAACAATATAGGATTTGAAGAGAATCTAGAAGATTATAATTCTGTGAGGAAATTATTAAGGAACTTCCGAATAGATTTGATGCCAATGTTTTGGAACTTGAAGATAAAGAAGACTTATCCCCAGATGAAATGAACAATATTATTGTTTCATTTTAGATTAGGAAATATCTGGTGTTTAATAAAAATATCAAGGAGTAGATGAAATTTAAATCCTTCAAAGGTCTCAAGTCAAAAGAGATGAAATAATATCCATTCTTAGATTCTAAAGATGATGAAGAAAGTGGTGAAGAAATAATTTAAGGGCATAATAAGATCACGAACTTTATTTATAAGAATATTAGAAGAGGAATAAGTGAATATAAAGTTATGCTTCCTTTAAATTTCTTTAATTGTGGTGCTATTGGGATTTTTTCAATTGACTACTCAAATAAAAAATATAATGAAACTGAGAGTGACGATGAAGAAGACTTCCCTAAAAGAAGATCTGAAAAAACTAGAAAAGGTGAATATGGAAAGAATAAGAAGTTTTAAAGAAATTATATACGACATTTTATGAGAATGGAATTAGATGAAGACTCATCAATAGGGCCTGAGTAAGATGATGTGAATAACACTCAAAATCACAAGGCCTTCATTGCTGAAGTTAGAAAACACTAAGACGCATCAAGCAGTGATGAGAAGATAATGAAATTATTCATGATATTTCCTTATTAAATTTATATTATCGATAAAGAATATTTGAGAAATCATATAATTTGATAAAAAAATTCCTTAAAGTGAATAATTAAAAAAATAATTTTATGATATATAATTATGGTCATAATGAATTATTTGTTATGGATATAAAATATTTTTCCCTGTTGCTTCTTTCACCATATGCTTCTACCAAAAAATACATGTGGGTTCCTCTCTCTAGTAAATATATTTTATAAAGTTCTGGATTAGAAGTTACAAAGTATACAATATATTCTAGGTGATGATTCTAACCAGTTATGATTATATTATGAATTCATTAATTGATGATCAACCAATAAAAGTGTAAAATAAAATGATAAATATGAGTATTTTAGTTTTTCAATATATTACTCTAATGTGTTAGATGTTCTTAATGAATGATCCTAAATGTCTTATGTATGTCTATCTTACATTAAAAGTTTTTAAAATATTATTTTTATTAAATGATTCAAAAAAATCCATATATATTTATTTTTAATTATAACTCTAAAAGAGTAAGTGTATGTTCATGTAAGTACTATGGCCAGTAGTTCAAAATAATTAAAGGCTCTAAAAGAGTGAACATATTCATGCCTAATGGTAAATTTTTTTCAATAAATAATACTTTGTTATGTATAAAATTTCAGTGAAATATATTTAACATTAATTATATTCTTGAATATGAATACCATATATAGACATTATATATAAAAGGTATCAAATACCTCTATATATAACAAGAACTCACAATAACCAAAAATTAATTCTAAAGAATTTGTTAAGTTTTTTTTGCTATGTACAATTGAATCAATTATAGTAAACCATAATTTTACCAATACGGGCATATTAAATACATAACATGATCATTTTGTTCATCCAAGATCTATTATAAAGTAAAATATTGATACAAGTATATGTGAGCATCATTTTATTGATAAAACAAAAGACATATACTAGGGGGAGAATGATGAATTTATTTAATGGATGTTTGTATACTAAGTTATCATTTATAAAGTAATTATTCTTTATTCTTATGTTATTATCAATTCTCCCTATATGATTATTTTACACGGGTTACCTTTTATTAATGTAAATTATTAATATAATCACCAACTTTATTGGAAGTGAATTTATAATATTTATATAAAGTATCAATTATGAAATATATATGGGCACACCCACATACCATGAGATCCATTTAAATAATATATGAAAGATACATATACTAAATGGTAACATGTGTTATTAGTTATTGGTGAGTATAGATCTCATTCTATGCATTTTAATTAAAATAATTATTGAGAATCACACATCATATATAAAATGGTCTAGTAAAACCATTGATAAGATGATCACAACACTTATATAAATAATTTAGTTGTAAAGTGTTGAAAATCAATAGTTTAATTATATACATTAGAAGCATGGTTGAATTTATCATATAAAATCATTGATCATCATGAGTGGAAAACAATACATAAACTTTTTCCTTGAAGAAAAAACAAATATATCAACAATAAAGTGTTTTTACGATATTTCCTATGAAATGAAATCGGTACCAGATAAATTATGAGAACTTATTCATTATTATTGACGATATATTGGAATTATTTAAAAACTAATTGATTAAAATGAATTTTAATAGATGTTGATATCAAAATAATTGGGCAAAAGAATTATTAAATCAATATATTCTGTGTTCAACTTATGAATATTTGGATTGGTTTTCCAAATTCCTATGATTTTTGAATGTATATGAACTTATTATGAGAGATGATTTTCCTTATTTATTTTCATATATATATATATCGATTATTTACAATTTATGTTCTCATTTTTTATCCATATGATACTAATTATCACAACATCTATATTTTTAGGTTTGGTCAATTTGGAAACCATATTCTTGATAAGTGTGGGAACTTGTATTAGGAGTGAATTGGTAAGTCCAATTCCAAAACCAAATAGAGATAGTGAAGTGGAACAACTAAAGTCTAGAAGTCCAGAATAATAGAAATTAGAAGAAATAATGACGAGTCTGTAAAGTTAGTGTGGAAATGAAAATTCCTTTTTAAGAAGATATTATGAAGTTTTATAATATATTATTGACATTCATGAGGCTCGAGTATGTTTTATTTATAAGGTTATGCAAGGAGTACTTTTGGTGTTTCTCGATGCACACACAGTTCACTGGACAAGTAGGTTGATGTGGTGAGACTCAATCAGTAGTCAAAATTTGGTGGAAGATCGCCTGTACTATGCATAAGGTTGTGGAACTAGTTACACCAACTATACCCTACTATAAATAGCGGGAAGGGTCAATTATGTTGTAAATATTCCATATTGTAAACTTTTTCTACTTGTTTAATAAGAGTTTTTAGTATTACCCTAATGGAGTAAGAATAAGTTTTAACCACATAAAATATTTGTGTTATTATTTTATTTTATTACCTTATCATTACCTTTAAGAAGTTATTATTTGGTGTGTATAAAAAGTGTTTTGGTGCTTGGATTGGGTGTGTTTATTTCTCAATTATATATACATCATAGATGTAAGTTCGTTCTGAAATGGAATTTCATGTTTGATGATTCCATAGGGTGATTCCATTACAAGAGGTTCTAGATCCAACATGTGATACTAGAGCTCATTCACCAATTTTGGTATAACTAGACCCAAGATAAGTTATTTCAAATCTTGGTTTAGAAACACCATTTCCTTGTAGGATAAATTATGGTAAGCAGTTCCTGACCCCTCTTATGTATTATGGATTCATTGGAAGTTCATTGATTTGATAAGGATGACATTGGATGAGTGTAAGGTTTGTATTGAGAAGTTCAAAGGGAAAAATTTCAGATTTTGGAAAATATAGATAGGGGATGTTGATCTTTTATTGATGGGTGTCAAATTAGAAGTGGAGAAAAAGGAAGAATGAGAATGGTTGGATAAGAAATAACTGGGGATGATCTAGATGTCAATGGAACAAAACATGACCTATA
This sequence comes from Viscum album, assembly GCA_963277665.1. Lineage (NCBI taxonomy): Eukaryota > Viridiplantae > Streptophyta > Magnoliopsida > Santalales > Viscaceae > Viscum > Viscum album. Next base: position 1,356,278,774 of record OY728162.1, on the reverse strand, counting down.
ACATCTTTTAAGTGAAGATCACTTTGGAACTTATGAACAATCTTATTGATATGTATGAGAATACAATTGGAATAATTTCAGAAGGAAATCTAGTGGATGATCCAACCAACAACTTTTACACTATCAAAGTTAGTTTGAATCCATAGAAGTTAAGTTTTTAGATCCGGTGTGGCCATTTGGTTACTTTCATCACTCTCGGAAACTTGGGATTCAATGGTTACTATGATGATTACCTATAACAGTAAATTTGAAATAGTGTTTTAGGATGTTTGAAATTTAATTTTCTATGAGAATATTTAGAGGAAGGAGTTCAAAAATTTTATTATAAATATATTTAGCGTGGATAGCAGGAGAATAAAATTATACTAAAAGTTTACAAGATATATAAATTAAGAATAAATATAAGACAAATTAGATCAGATAAAGCTAGTAACATATGTTGTCATGATAGGAATAAGTTTCATATGAATAAATATTACAATGAGTGTAGGGTTAATTTCGAAAGTTTATTTACAAATCCAATTTTAGAAAATGCAAGTTGACTTTTTTTAGTATTGCTGGTCCACTTGAGTCTTGGATCATGGAATATGTGGATTTTTTTCACTATACATCAGAGAAGTGATGTATGAGTAATTATACTTTTAGAAGTTTTAGTAAGGTCCTTCTTGTGGATTATGAAACTCATGAGACTACAGGAAAAGGGTTATATTAGAATTCAGGCTCAGAATATAGGCGTTTTGAACTTGCAAGGTGAGTGAAACATGCTAGGGTTGAGAAAGAACTTGATTTTGGTAGGGAAATTAGATGATTTGGGTTTATGTACTACATTTTTGGATGGATCATGTAATTTTACATATAGTTCCATAGTGATTTTCAAAGTAGTGAAAGACAGAACATTGTAACTAACATGAGTTTCAGAAAGAGAAATTCAAGATGGACAAAAAACTTTTGGATTCACAAAGTTATGGAATGAATATCCAAATCAATTAAATAAGAAAGGAATGAAAGTTATAGCTACAAGAATAATTCTGAATATCATAATCATGGAGTATGAAACATGATAATAATACATCCTTGGGAAATAGTGTGAGGTTTCTTTCAAAATGGAAGGAAAGGCCCCCAAGGATCAAATATTAGAGCTGGTCTATATGGATGGATTGGGTTCTGCTCTGATCTGTTCACATAAAGGTTTACTATATTATGATATGTTAATCAATGATTCAATATAGAAGGTGTGGCTGTTCTTTATCAATAACAAGAACAAAGTTTTTAAAACCTTCATTTGATAGAGATCCATACTGGAAAAAGAGACTAGAAGTAAACTGAAATTTTTGAGGCCTGACAATGGTATGGAATACGAAAACCGAGATTTTGAAGATTCTTTTGGTGAAAATGAATAAAGTTTGATAAGATCATACTAGGAACACTGGAACAAAATAGATTCAAAAATTGGTTGAATCTGACTTTAGTGGAAAATGCAAGGAGCATGAGGTTACATGCTTGTTTCCCAAGGAGTTTTTGGTAGAGTCCATAAATTGTGCTACCTACTTTGTGACAAAAATTCCCTCTTCTCTATTGGGGAAGGAAATTCTATAAACTCAAACTCATTTCCTTTACTTTATGTTATTAAAATAATATTCTGTAAGAAACACAAAGACGTTTTTACAAGATTTATACACAATGTGAGAACCCACTTCTTACCATGGTGACTCCCTTTGTGTCATGAATTATTCCACTTATATATCAATCACATATTATAAGTAGTATGGGAATAAATTATACTTAACCCAAATACTTCACAATGTTATGAAAGTGAAGGATATTTATACCGAGCCCCACAATTAATCTATCTCCCAAAAACCTCCTTTTATTTCTTTATAGGAATGATGGAATTATTTATATTGGGACCACCCATCTTCACAAGTTCTTAATGAACTCCCACATGGATGGAACTTTGACTGCCTCAAGATATTTTTTTGTACTCAGTACGATCGGCATCCTATCCTCATTCCATTAGAATGTTCTTATATAGTCCCCACTCTCTAGGAATGGTTCTTCTAGTACTTCTTCATATAATATGCTATGTATAGTACCCCTTGGGTTATTTAACCTCTTTCTGGTACTCCTTCTATCTGATGTTCCTCAATCTGAAGTTCCTAGTATACCTCATTCTGATGTGCGTCTGTGTTCTTCCTCTCTATCTAGAACGTCTTTATTTGGAACTCTTTTTTCTAGTTATTCTTCTTTAACCAAGTAGTTTTTTGATTGGTTACTCATAATGAACTTATAATAATAATACTTCCTTCCATAATTGATTAGAATCTCCAACTCAAGTGTTGTTACCCACTATATATAGACATGCTTACAATGACATATGTAGGGAAACATCGTCTTCTATTTGAAATTCCCACTATCTCGATTTTCATTTGAATGCATTCAAAACCTCTACATAAAACCGAGTAAACATTATTCATTGAATTTCCTTAAATATCAGCATAAAAAAACTCTTTAAATCTTCCAAAAATATCTACTGTATCTACAAGCATTTAAAGAACAACTTATTATCATCACTATGTATGAATTATCAAAATTTTAAAAATCTTTCTATCATTCTTCTAGTAAAAGTTATTACAATAAATTAAATGTGATCCTTTTGGTTTTACCTTCTAGAAATCATAATATTTCATTGTTATAAACACATAAAAAACTCTTTTTGAAATAAGGGAAAAACTTCTCTATCCTGTATCTTCATAAGAACTCCTCCATCGAGTAACTCTTTATCCAGTATTGCATTGTCTGATTTCCTCTATGTCTGAAAGAATTTGTATGATGATCTAAAGATTTCATTGTCCAATGATTATGAAAATATTTCCACCATCTAGGAATTCCAGAACACTTCTCTATCTAATCATCTTCATCCGATCAGGTTGACTTAGAAAACATTTGATTCCTCTATATGATGCTCTCCATATGTTTCCTTTACCTGATGGACTAACAAAAGTTCATACAACTTGATCTATATGATGATATGGAACATTATCCTCCCATTCATATTTATCTTTCTTTATATGATAATATTCAAATATTTACTCCATTTTATTTTTTCTATCTAATGGATTCTTTAATTTTCATCCCAAAAACTCTTAATACTTCTCTATTCGGTAGACCAAAAAACTCTTCTTCTGTTGGAGTTACAAATTCTCTATCCAATGATTCTTTTTCCTATAAAAACTTCCGAGATTAAACTTTTTACAACCATAACTCCAATTATTTATAACTTTGAACAATATATAGTCAATAAATTCATCATTTTATAACTTCAACTTTATACAAAATTTATCCATCAAGAAACTTTTTACAGACTTTACAACTTCATTAATTCATACATTTTTATTCTAAAACTTCATGCCTTTTCCATATTTTTGGATTAAAATCTTAATATAAGTTTAAGGTTACCTTATACTAATTAAGAGTGAATTATAATAATGTTATTAATTCCTCGGTTTGATTTTTCCTTCCAATCATTCCGGTTCCTTTAACTTTACTTTTGATGAATTTACCTTCAAGATTATATTATTTAGTATATATTCAATCTTATTCTGAATACTCAATGTACCTAATTATTGGAACTTACTTATTTATAACTTATAAACATATTCCAGAAGTAGATCTTGTATCTACGAAGCTCTTTCTTCAATTGGTTCCTCCTTTCAGAATAAGTTCCTCCAATGGAATTGTTCTAGAACATCCTAAAGAACCTTTTCCTTCAACTTACTCATTGACTGTACTAAAAACTATTGACAACAAATACAATATATAAATATCATTATCTTATTAGAGATATAAAATCCACCTTTTGATTTGTTTTCAATACTAAATTCTCTTTAAATTTAATGAGAACTCTCTTCCCTTTATTGATAATAAATTCAAGGTCTCTTTTATCTTTTTATTTAGAGAACATCATGGTGAGGGAAGAAGTTTTCTTCAAAGATTTAAATCATCTAATATTTTCTTATGATGATCTTAGAACCATTAAGAAAAGGTTACCATCACTTTTCTTAAATAAATAATTCATAAATCAACCAACTCTAAGTCCATTAGAGCCATGCTCAATGTAGAAAACAGGGTTGATTAACACAAACAATAATTTGTTCCATAAATTTTCCCATGTGATTCAAACTTTAAAAAAAACCTTTTTAGGAAAAGTTCATCAGATTTACATTCGACATACTTTCCTTAAAAAATATCGATAAAAATATTAGAAACAGGAAGCATGAAAATGAACAGGTTTCTCCCCTTTTATAAAATAATTCTCACCTTTTCATCAACAAATAAACTTTTCTCCATTTTCATTTAAACTTAAATTTTCATTTGAGGATTGTGAAAGTATATAAAATATAATTCAAGGATGAAAATAGGTTTAATTCAATAGAATTTTTAGAATCTATAATTTCTTCAACATAATATAGAGCTCGAATCTCTTGGAAGTTCAATCTTTAATCCAATAGATATTCACCATCTTGTACTGGAATACATTGGTTGTCTAGAATATATCTCTTTACTTCAGTTTGTAATGTTTCTAGAAACACCATCTTCCACTTCACTTCAGGGATCCCCTTGAATAATCTCACCTCCAGTTCCATTTTCAATATAGGCTCTCTGGAACATATGATGGAATAAAGTGGGTTTTTAACTCATTAGATAGAGAAATAGTATAAGGCCCCGTCCTTAAAACTTACTTAATATTGAATTAAATGAATAATTCACATTGAGGATCTTTTCAGGTTTAGAGTTTTAGAGAATTAGGACATAACTATTACATCTCAAAAGATTACAAAGTAGAAACTTCTACAAAGTTTCCATAAAATAAAAACTCATAAAAAGAAACATGTCTAGTTCCATGTTTTAGGTAGCATGACTTTCCCTTGATCCCATCCTTGACACTATTCCACGTTAAATCCTGTGAAAAACATTTCAAAAACTTGGGATAAGCATAAAAAGCTCAGTAAGGGATACACAAAGAATTAAAACTGTTCATTTTTCAAAACAAAAAGTAAACCATGTATACTTTATCAAAGTAATACTTTTCACCTTCTCAAAGTAGTAAAAAATCTTCACTAAATAAAAGTTCATTACTTACCCTTCTGTAACCAAAATATTACCATAAAATCCATATAAAGATCACAAAACAAATAAAGGTAACTTGGGACATAAACATACTTAAGTGGAATAACCATACGGTCGACTTCCACACATATCACTTAATAGAATATCCATACAGCCAACTTCCATACATACTTAATGGAATAGCCATACGGCCGACTTCCACACCCAATGCATTGGAGGTTATAACGTAACCACTCGTCCTGGTATTCATGGCACCACCCGTCATATGGTTTATCACGTAACCACCCATCAAATGTCCAAGTACCATTATAAAAATCATAAGACATAAAACAAATATAACGGAAAAAACATTTCCACACTTTGATCACAATATATAACTTAAATATATTGACATAACAAATCCATTATAAAAAACCATTTTCAATACCAAAATACATAAAAGAGTATATGGTATTTATTCCATTTAAAAAAAACATTATGGCTTGTTCAGGAATCCAAAGACCAAATAATACTCGCGGCGGCGGAAAAGGTCGTTGTCACCGTGTACGTTAAAAGAAACATTCCTTTTTGTCGTTTTGTAAAACGCTTTGTAGAAAAAGATTCATTTTGTATAAAAGTAAAAGTCAAAGGGGTTTATACACCGTATAAAAGAAAGTTGTGTATAAAACGAAATATGTCTCAATGAAAGGATATTGAGACGAAGTCCCTTACAAAGACGATATCCTTGGATTAAGGATAAATCAATTACATAATTATGTGTGACAAACGAATACACCAAAAATAAGTGGATATTAAGTGTAAAACAATCAGATTTTATTCACACATATTCATAGAATGATAAATTCAAGGAGTACAAGCTTATCCCAAAGAATCAAAATTGGGTTAAGAAGTTCCCTTGCAAAAATTTGACGGCCTAACGACGTCACTAAAAAATTCAGAAAATGAGTTGATGAGAGATAAAAAGAGTATATCATCACTTGGACATAAAATTTACATCGATAAGGATATATGAGAACATTTACCAACATAACAATATGTAAATTAAAAGACCCAACAAAAGAAGTTTTTTAAAAAGAGGAGGGTGAAAGGTTCCCTTACCGACATGGGTATCTTTCGAAACATACACCCCATGAAAGAAGGACAATAAAACATTGATGTAAATACTAATAAATGAAAGTATATTACACAATGAGTAAAATAATGGTCATTACATACACCACTCAAAAGAAATTTTGGAAAATGAAGCATAAATCTCACGGTAATAAAAGTGAGATGAAAAAATCCCTTATGAAAACTCTACAGCCTAACGACGCCACTTAAAACTTCCAAAATGGATTGATGAGATCAAATAGGGTCTCTCATCATATTAAAATAATGTTTACAGAAATAGGAATATAAAATAACATCCTCCAACATAACAAAGAGGTTCTTAAAATAAGTGACATAAAGGAGAGTATTTAAAAAGAAAGAGAAAGGTTAGATTTCTTACGAAAATTCGGCAGCCTAACGGCGCCACTCAAAACTTCCAAAATAGATTGATGAGAGAGAATAGGGTCTCTAATCATATAAAAAAATTACAGTAATAGTAATATAAAAGAACATCCCAATAATAAGAAAGATGAGCTTTAAAAGGAATGACATAAAAGAGTGTACTTAAAAAGAAAGAGAGGAGTAGGATCCCTTACCTCAAGTCCAACTTGTCTTGTTCGTTTCTTTATATTCCTGAATAATAAACCTCGGTCAATTTATAATTGCTTAAGGACCTCATATAAATATTATTATTCAGTTCATATCACATATTTTAATGTTATAATAATTGGTTAATAATATGAGTTCATATCAGACGTTTTTGACGATGTTTGGTACATGAGTCAAAAATTGAACTTGTTGGAAAATGTAGTTATAGGTACATCATATCCAGAATAGTATTTATTTTTTAAATATCATATATATCCAGTATATATTCATTTTATACTATTCCATAGCATTTGGAGATAAAAAATTAAAAGCACCGTTCATGGAGACGGTAGGCCGTACGTACGCATGAACGCTACTTTCATTTTTTGTCATATTAATGGAATTAAAACAAAATGAGAGATATATATTATAATTCCAGAATGATATAAATAATTTAGAAGTAATATATTACATATATATCCATTATATATATGTACTTATAATAGTACATAACATTTGGAGATAAGAAATGAAATGCACCGTTCATGGAGACGGTAAGCCGTACGTACGCATGCACGCTACTTTCATTTCTATCTCATACTTTAATGGAAAGAAAATAATAATTATATAAAGGTATATTATAATTCTAGTATAAAATCATATATAATAACTTTAAATCCATCCTTTATACGTCCCACATATGACATTAACGAATCAAATCACTTTGAGGGGGCGGTAGTCCGCACTTCCTAAAATGAAGATATCGCGTTTACCCATAATGGAAACCATAAAGGTATTCCATAAATGAAAAATAAAGAAGCTTAAGTAAAACATAAACATATTATATATCATATATAAATATATTGACATCTTAATGGACACCTTTGAAGGTGTTATATGAGTGTTGAACAATCATCGTTTCGTGAGACAGAAATTCACCATCCACAGAAACATTATGTTATTTAACCATTAGATGGAGGTGTGTGTAAGTATAGCTCTAATAATTAACATAAAAACATAATAGTATATTTAAGATACTGGTGTTGTTACAAAATGATAGAATAAAAAGAGTTTAGGGGGTTGGAGAAGAAAAATAAAACAAAAGGACTCAAGTGAAGACATTACCTTAAAATCGGGTAACTCCCTTTGGTTTGTGATCAAAGGCTTCCTTAGGAAGACTTATCCCTAAATTGAGGATTCAAGGTGTAATAGAGGGATTTGGAGAGACAAAATGGTCCGGGGTTGGCTGAGCCAAAGGCTTTGTAAGTGTGGGTAAGGTGGTAGAGGTGGGGGCCTTTTATAAGAGGAGAGGAGGGGCACTCTTGGAAAGGTATAAAATGTAACTTTATTTTCAAATGAGTTTCGGATTTTAATGGTCCCACATTGATGTGTTTCGAGGATATGGTGATAAGGATTCGAAATCCACCCATCCAATAGGTTTTGGAAAAGTGTAGGTCTTAGAGTTTACATTATCTTTCCACTTTATTTAAATCCTTTATTAATGAGGTAATCGCTGCATCATCATGATGTCATAAATAATTTAATATATTTAATGTCTAAAAATTCTAAAACAAATATCATGATGTAGGAAATTGTTTTAGCTTTCTAATGAATATTTATAGTCCAAAATATCATTTATGTAGACAAAATTAAAAATATTTTACTTTGGTGATACATTCTTTGTTATGTTTAACATTCTTTAAAAATAAAAAGATAAAAAGTCACTTTCTCAAAAAAGTGATTCCATGGGCCCCCCAAGTTTGGAACAAGGCATCCCATGGTCGGCCATGAGATAACCAGTAGCCTTAAGACACATTTTGTGGTCATTTTTTATTATTATGATATTATCTTATTATCTTTAACTACCCGATTACACATTAATCAAGATAATTAAAGATAATTACCGTCGTTACTATTCATAATGTCCAAAAACAAAAGAGTCTTAATTAAATAATTTGGACCTTCTGATTCCAAATATTTAATCCATTTTTAAAAATTACAAACAAATAAATTTCAATAATTAATTTTAAAAAACTTCCCGTTGTGAAAATAAATAGCGGGTTTTTTAGAAACAATATTTATGAAAAGTTTGGCACTTGTTTATGCCCAATTCCAAAGTGAAATTAATCCCAATGACCATAATTGGATTAAATGGTAAAAATATATTCCAATTAAACTTTAAAACAAATTAAAAAGATAATATAACCATATAATTAAATTATATGAAAAAGCAGTTTTGATGTAAAATGCAGTATTTTTCACTATTCATTGAAAAATGAACACTGTCAGAAAAATACCAAAAATTAACCCAAGGTAAATTTCTATGTCCCAATCATAATTAATATGTTTATTTTGAAAAATAGAGCTTATAAAATTGTCAAAAGTTTGATTTAAAAATGGTTTTCCATCAAAAGGTAGTAAAACAATCTTTTAAAAATACTAGTGTATTCAATGCTTAAGATTGGATTCATTTGTATTTTAAGCCTCTAAATTTTTTTGGATACAAGTCAAAACATTTAACAAACATATATAATCATATTTTAGTTATTTCTATTCATTATTTTCAATACAACGGCTATGTGTTAACTACCATTTAAAATAATATTATTTTATTATTAGAGTGCAACGTATGATTTCAAAGGAACTCGTTGTTGGGTATTGGGTAAGCCATCGAGCATAGCGTTCCCTTTAAATTAATATTGACATTTTATTCACAAATAGGGATAAATATAAAAATGTCATATTCTTTATTTATCTGGGGTGTTACATCCTTCCCCCCTTTTGGGAATTGCGTCCTCACAATTTTAAAATTGAGCTTGGAAACATCCTTGAAAGTCCCACATCGGAACAAGAGTTGGTAAAACAATCACTTTAAAATAAAGGAAGATAAGTACAGAGGTCACCCGAGTTAACCCATACTAGGATTCCATATAGGAAAACATGGACATGGAGGAGAAAACATAGGGTCATGTTCTAATGGAGAGTGATAGAAAACATGTTTCGGAGAAAGTTAACCACAAGAAAATCACAAACTTGTGATGGGTTAAACGGTATTCGATTCCCCAGTAGGAAAAGTTAATAGACAACATTTTTGTTTTAAGTTACTTTTTATTGAGGAATTTATTCATAAGGAAACATAATTACTTATCATGTTGACTTTCAACTTTTATTAGATTTATTACAGAAACTCATACTTTCCCCAAAAGACGAGTATTTAGGAAGACTTGTTCACATTAAGAGTACTATAATCAAATTCTAGAGAATCACCTAATACAAAAAAGAGAACTATATACTTCCCATGTCTTTAGACTTTAACCAAAACCAAAACAAAAAATGTTAGTACAAGATTAGATAATCCAGAAAAGGATAACCCTTTATAAAAAGAAAATCTATTCTTAATCTCCAAATTTTTCCAAAAAAACCGAAAGTTCAATGAGGACCATTCGATAAACAATTTATCCATAAAATCCTTCAAAGTAAACCAAACTAATATTGAAACCCAAATATTTGAAGGTTTTAGTCACATAGTCTTCCAAGTTAAATCGTAACATTTATCTCTAAACAACATCAATTGCTCTTAAAGTCTCGTATTGAAAAGTAATTAACCTAATCACATATCCTCCATGATAGGTTAACATATTTCCATAGATAACCCAAAATCAGCTTACTCTTAATTCATAAAATCATCTAACTAAAAAGAATCAGTCAAACTAACCAGGGACTTCATGTAGTCCAGTGGTAGGCGATAAATACCAGTTGCACTTTGGTTATGGGTTCGATTCCCACAGCTTTGTCCGACGCGACGGGTTGTCACATGGTCTGCGTGTTGTCCTTTTTCCAAAACTAAATAATCCTCAAATCATTCCCCCAAAAGATATAAAATCATCAAAAATAACCATAACATCATTTAACCTCAATTTTATCTCATGCCTTTCACTTCCATCATAACATATATTAACCCATAATTACCTCAAAAGTAAGGATCATATAAACCCAAATGGTTCTTTATAACTATGTCCACAAAAGAATAGATAACTATTCCTTGAATAAAATTTTCATATATTAAACAACAGGGTTACACATACTATAAAAAGTATTCTAATGTAACCCCATCATCAAAAGAGACTTAATACTCTTAAGAATTTCACCATAACTCTTGAAGACCTTATATGTTGACTTCTTACTCATTCAACATTCTTCATGATCCATTAACCATTCCTTTCCAACTTATTCTGAAATCCTTCTTTCCTACAAACAAAATCATGAATCATATCCTAATATTCCAAAATAAGAAAACAATAGTTATGAAATAATCCATACCTTTGATTTTTCATTGTCAGTTTCTTCATCCTCAATCGGAATGGCATTAGGTATTGGTAAACGAACATTTGTACGATCTTGGTGATCCCATTCACGAAACTTCTTCATAGGAAATGTGTTTTCATAATGACCATGCACACCACATTTAAAACATTCAATTGATCCCTCAAAAATAACTTCTTTCCCTTTCCTCGAGTCAACTGGATGCTTCCTTTTTCCATGGAAGGTCCTTGCTTTATGACCTTCATTTCCACATCTATAGCATATTTCTGTCCCTTTGAAACATTTTCCTAGGTGTTTATTTCCACATCTTTGACACATAGGTTTTTGAACACACTTACCTTTATGATTATTACCTGTACTTCTGTAGGGATTTGTTTCTCGCATATATGATGCCTTAGAGAAATCACCAAGGTTTAGGTGGTCAATAATGACTCCAGATATTTGGTTGAGGATAATCACAAGAGTTCTCATTGCAGCTCCCATATCATTCAGTTGCTTGCTCAAAAAACTGTCACAGTTTCCTTCACATCCACTATTACTTTGGTGCCTGCTAGATCCATCCATTTACTAAAACCAAAAAGGTCAGTGTGAGTATATCAACAAAACCATCATGTATTAATGAGGAAGATAAACACTAAGATATACTTACTCATTCACTTTATCTAAAATTAGTACTCTTTCTGAAATCCTAACCATTATGGTAATGTCACTTATGCTTAAAGAATACCCTAACCTCTAAAGTTATCTAAACTGACCTCTGATACCAACTATAAGGCCCCAGCCTTAAAACTTACTTAATATTGAATTAAATTAATAATTCACATTGAGGATCTTTTCAGGTTTAGAGTTTTAGAGAATTAGGACACAACTATTACATCTCAAAAGATTACAAAGTAGAAACTTCTACTAAGTTTCCATAAAATAAAAACTCATAAAAAGAAACATGTCTAGTTCCATGTTTTAGGTAGCATGACTTTCCCTTGATCCCATCCTTGACACTATTCCACATTAAATCCTGTGAAAAACATTTCAAAAACTTGGGATGAGCATAAAAAGCTCAGTAAGGGATACACAAAGAATTAAAACTGTTAGTTTTTCAAAACAACAAGTAAACCATGTATACTTTATCAAAGTAATACTTTTCACCTTCTCGAAGTAGTAAAAACTCTTCACTGAATAAAAGTTCATTACTTACCCTTCTGTAACCAAAATATTACCATAAAATCCATATAAAGATCACATAACATGTAAAGGTAACTTGGGACATAAACATACTTAAGTGGAATAACCATACGGTCGACTTCCACACATATCAATTAATGGAATAGCCATACGGCCAACTTCCATACATACTTAATGGAATAGCCATACAGCCTACTTCCATACCCAATGCATTGGAGGTTATAACGTAACCACCCATCCTGGTATTCACGGAACCACCCGTCATATGGTTTATCACGTAACCACCCGTCAAATGTCCAAGTAACATTATAAAAATCATAAGACATAAAACAAATATAATGGAAAGAAAACATTTCCACACTTTGATCACAATATATCACTTAAATATATTGACATAAAAAATCCATTATAAAAAACCATTTTCAATACCAAAATACATAAAAGAGTATATGATATTTATTCCATTTTAAAAAAAACATTACGGCTTGTTCAGGAAGCCAAAGACCAAATAATACTCGCTGCGGTGGAAATGGTCGTTGTCACCGCGTACGTTAAAAGAAAAATTCCTTTTTGTCATTTTGTAAAACGCTTCGTAGAAAAAGATTCCTTTTGTATAAAAGTAAAATTCAAAGGGGTTTATACACCATATAAAAGAAAGTTGTGTATAAAACGAAATATGCCTCAATGAAAGGATATTGAGACGAAGTCCCTTACAAAGATGGTATCCTTGGATTAAGGATAAATCAATTACATAATTATGTGTGACAAACGAATACACAAAAAATAAGTGGATATTAAGTGTAAAACAATCATATGTTATTCACAAATATTCATAGAACGACATATTCAAGGAGTACAAGCTTATCCCAAAGAATCAAAATTGGGTTAAGAAGTTCCCTTGAAAAAATTTGACGGCCTAACAGCTTCACTACAAAATTCAGAAAACGAGTTGATGAGAGATAAAAAGGGTATCTCATCACTTGGACATAAAATTTACATCGATAAGGATATATGAGAACATATCCCAACATAACAATATGTAAATTAAAAGACACAATAAAAGAAGTTTTTTAAAAAGAGGAGGGTGAAAGGTTCCCTTACCGACATGGGTATCTTTCGAAACATACACCCCGTGAAAGAAGGAAAATACAACATTGATGTAAATACTCATAAATGAAATTATATTACACAATGAGTAAAATAATGGTTAGTACATACACCACTCAAAGGAAATTGTGGCAAATGTAGCATAAATCTCATGGTAATAAAAGTGAGATGAAAAAATCCCTTACGAAAACTCGGCAGCCTAACGGCTGCACTTAAAACTTCCAAAATGGATTGATGAGATCAAATAGGGTCTCCCATCATATTAAAATAATGTTTACAGAAATAGGAATATAAAATAACATCCCACAACATAACAAAGAGGTTCTTAAAAGAAGTGACATATAGGAGAGTACTTAAAAAGAAAGAGAGGGGTTAGATTTCTTACGAAAATTCGGCAGCCTAACGACGCCACTCAAAAATTCCAAAATGGATTGATGGGAGAGAATATGGTCTCTCATAATATAAAAAAATTACAGTAATAGTAATATAAAAGAACATCCAAATAATAAGAAAGACGAGCTTTAAAAGGAATGACATAAAAGAGTATACTTAAAAAGAAAGAGAGGAGTATGATCCCTTACCTCAAGTCCAACTTGTCTTGTTCATTTCTTTATATTCATGAATAATAAACTTTGGTCAATATATAATTTCTTAAGTACCTCCTATAAAGATTATTATTCAGTTTATATCACATATTTTAATGTTATAATAATTGGTTAATAATATGAGTTCATATCAGACGTTTTTATTGATGTTTGGTACATGAGTCAAAAATTGAACTTGTTGGAAAATGTAGTTATAGGTACATCATATCCAGAATATTATTGATGTTTTAAATATCATATATATCCATTATATATTCATTTTATACTATTCCATAGCATTTTTAGATAAAAAATTAAAAGCACCGTTCATGGAGACGGTAGGCCGTACATACGCATGAACGCTACTTTCATTTTTTGTCATATTAATGGAATTAAAATAAAATGAGAGATATATATATATTATAATTCCAGAATGATATACATAATTTAGATGTAATATATTACATATATATCCATTATATATATGTACTTATAATAGTACATAACATTTGGAGATAAGAAATGAAATGCACCGTTCATGGAGACGGTAAGCCGTACGTACGCATGAACGCTACTTTCATTTCTATCTCATTCTTTAATGGAAAGAAAATAATAATGATATAAAGGTATATTATAATTCTAGTATAACATCATATATAATAACTTTAAATCCATCCTTTATACGTCCCACATATGGCATTAACGAATCAAATCACTTTGAGGGGGCGGTAGTCCGCACTTCCTAAAATGAAGATATCGCGTTTACCCATAATGGAAACCATAAAGGTATGAAATAAATGAAAAATACAGAAGCTTAAGTAAAACATAAACATATTATATATCATATATAAATATAGTTACATCTTAATGGCCACCTTTGAAGGTGTTATATGAGTGTTGAACAATCATCGTTTCGTGAGACAAAAATTCGCCATCCACAGAAACAGTATGTTCTTTAACCATTAGATGGTGGTGTGTGTAAGTGTATCTCGAATAATTAACATAAAAACATACTAGTATATTTAATATACTGGTGTGGTTATAAAATGAAAGAATAAAAAGAGTTTAGGGGGTTGGAGAAGCAAAATAAAACAAAAGGACTCAAGTGAAGACATTACCTTAAAATCGGGTAACTCCCTTTGGTTTGAGCTCAAAGGCTTCCTTAGAAAGACTTCTGCCCAAAGTGAGGCTTCAAGGAGTAAGAGACGGATGTGGAGAGACAAAATGGGTAGGGGTTGGACGAGCCAAAGGCTTTGGAAGTATGGGTAAGGTGGTAGAGGTGGGGGCCTTTTATAAGAGGAGAGGAGGGGCACTCTTGGAAAGGTATAAAATGTAACTTTATTTTCAAATGAGTTTTGGATTTTAATGGTCCCACATTGATGTGTTTTGAGGATAAGGTGATAAGGGTTTGAAATCCACCCATACAATAGGTTTTGGACATGTGTAGGTCTTAGATTTTACATTGTCTTTCCATTTTATTTAAATCCTTTATTAATGAGGTAATCGCTGCATCATCATGATGTCATAAATAATTTAATATATTTAATGTATAAAAATTATAAAAAATATCATGATGTAGGAAATATTTTTATCTTTCTAATGAATATTTATAGTCCAAAATATCATTTATGTAGACAAAATTAAAAATATTTTACTTTGGTGATACATTCTTTGTTACATTTAACATTCTTTAAAAATAAAAAGATAGAAAGTCACTTTCTCAAAAAAGTGATTCCATGGGCCCCCCAAGTTTGGCACAAGGCATCCCATGGTCGGCCATGAGACAGCCAGTAGCCTTAGGACACATGTTGTGGTCATTTTTTATTATTATGATATTATCTTATTATCTTTAACTACCCGATTACACATTAATCAAGATAATTAAAGATAATTACCGTCGTTACTATTCATAATGTCCAAAAACAAAAGAGTCTTAATTACATAATTTGGATCTTCTAATTCCAAATATTTAATCCATTTTACCAAATTCCAAACAAATAAATTGCAATATTTAATTTAAAAAAACTTCCCGTTGTCAAAACAAATAGCGGGTTTTTTAGAAACAATATTTATGAGAAGTTTGGCACTTGTTTATGCCCAATTCAAAAGTGAAATTAATCCCAATGACCATCATTGTATTAAATGGTAAAAATATATTCCAATTAAACTTTAAAAAAAATTAAAAAGATAATATAACCATATAATTAAATTATATGAAAAAGCAGTTTTGATGTAAAATGCTGTATTTTTCACTATTCATTGAAAAATGAACATTGTCAGAAAAATACCAAAAATTAACCCAAGGTAAATTTCTTTGTACCAATCATAAATAATATGTTTATTTTGAAAAATAGAGCTTATAAAATTGTCAAAAGTTTGATTTAAAAATGGTTTTCCATCAAAAGGTAGTAAAACAATCTTTTAAAAATACTAGTGTATTCAATGCTTAAGATTGGATTCATTTGTATTTTAAGCCTCTAATTTTTTTTGGATACAAGTAAAAACATTTAACAAACATATATAATCATATTTTAGTTATTTCTATTCATTCTTGTCAATACAACGGCTATGTGTTAACTACCATTTAAAATAATATTATTTTATTATTAGAGTGCAACGTATGATTTTCAAAGGAACTCGTTGTTGGGTATTGGGTAAGCCATCGAGCATAGCGTTCCCTTTAAATTAATATTGAAATTTTATTCACAAATAGGGATAAATATAAAAATTTCATATTCTTTATTTACCTGGGGTGTTACAAATATGGCTAAGAAAGTTTTCTTTTTACAAAAAATCCCTTTCCTTTTACTTTATTTTTCATCATGCCTTTATCCTTGTCTTTCCAATCAGTAATCTTCTTAAGAGGCATGGGTTTTTTCTCCTTACCCTTTCTATTAACATTGTGTGCTGGATTGTTTTTAACTTCAAATTGCAAGGATCATGCAGATTTCTTATTTTTTATGCTTCCAACTTCCTTACTTCCTCCAACTATCACTATAAAAAACTGAAATTTAGCGAGGTTTTTCAAGAAACATTGCTAAAAATATATATTTATATAGCCCATTTCCCTGCATCATTTTAAATATATATATTAATATATATAAACACAGACACACATATATAAACATATAATAATATATATATATATATATATATAATCACACACACATAAATATAAATAAATAAATATATACATATATTTATATATAAAAACACACATATTTTAAATTTAGTCATGTTTTTAAGAAAACATGGCTATTTTAGGGACATTTATACCAGTGTTTTAAAATGTGTCTAATTATACACACACACACACATACACATAGATATAAATTTATAATTACAATTTTATATATGTATAAATACACATATATATTTACACACACACACACATATAAACACACACACACACATATTAATATAAACATATAATATATATATAATAATTACATATATATATAAACACACACACACACACACATATATAATATAAACATATAAATAAATATAAAATATAAACACACACACACACATATAGAATATATATAAACATAAAATATAAACATATATATATATATAATATAAAACATATATATATATAATATAATATAAACACACACATATATATAAACATAAAACATTAAATATAAACATATAAACATATATATATATATATATATATATATATATATATATATATAATATAAACACACACACACACACACACACACACACACATATATATATATAAACACAAATACACACACACATATATAAACATATAAAAACACACACTCACACACATATTTATATATAAAAACACACATATATTTTAAATTTAGTCACATTTTTAAGAAAACATGGCTATTTTAATGACATTTTTAGTATTGTTTTAAAATATGTCTAATTATATATTTTTATACATACACATATATATTCACACACACACACATATATAAACATATATATAATCACATATATATATATATATATATATTAATATAAACATATAATATATATATATATATATATATAAAATACACATACACACATATATATAAATACATATATATAAATATAATATAAACATATTGTTGGTCCCAATAGGACACTCAAGAGGGAGGTGAATTGAGTTCCTATAAAAATTTTTGTCTAAAAGATTTTTTTAAAAGTCCCCCAATTTGAAATAAAAATGACCCATTTAACCAAAGGAGCAGTTTATAAAATATTTAGTAGTTTAAATGATTTCTCAAAGAGTATTTAGTTCTCAGTTAAGAAAATATGAATTATTACTTTAACATTTGAAATCAATATACTAAAACAATTATAATATGGAGACTATCTTAGATTAAATATTAGATTAAAGTTAAATTTTATGATTTTATTAAACACAAATAGAGAAAAATAAACTTGAAAGAACACAACATAATTAAAATAAGGTGTTCAATCTCAATCTGAGACTTAATCCTCTCCACTTGGAAATCACCTGATACCAAGCAGTTAATATAAATAAACTTTGATCTATGCTCTAGAATAGGGTAAACAACAACATACACAACTATCCAGGTCAACAAAAACCCTTCCACAGTTTTTGTGGGAGTTGAAAAACAAACAGGACACACAATGACCTCTTCCCCTATTATCCATGAGAGTGTAAGGTGTAAAATATAGATTCTGAAGATATCTATGTATCTTCCAATTTTTCATAGGAGTTAGTTTGTGTTTATAGAATAGATATACACACACTTCTTATAATGTAAAAATAGTACAAAAGAAGAGAAAAATAGAGAGAATAGAGTTAAAAGGCTATGTGTGATCGACAATGTAGCTTGTGACTTCTATAAGTTATCTTAAAGTGTAGCGTGAGTCAACTTTCAGAATCAGAAACCAAAATAGAGCATCGTGAGAGATTTTGTGTTCTGTTTCTAGTGAGTTATTGATTTTATCAATGAGTTATTATCCTCTCTTATTTTGTTTCTACAAAAATTTCTTCACTTTGAGTTCTTAGTAGCATCTTATTGTTTCCACAGCTAGCAAATTTCATGTTTTTTTGTGACGCATGACCTGTTAACTTATTTTTGATCAGGTATTTTCTTTACACACTGTAGCTAACAAAGAGAATTATCATGAACATATCTTGGAACCTCATACATCTGTAATGACTTGGATTTCCCCAGTTTTATTTTCAGAAAATTTCTTGGAAAATTCTGAGACCAGGTGATGAGATGACATTCGATTCTGAGACCCGGTGTTCCCGGAATGGTTCAAAGAAAAATTTTAAGTTTTTAATATCATGTGTGAGTGGTTTTACTAAAAAATTATGATAACTATTAAATGGGATACAAAATCAGAAATCCGAGGGAACCATTGCGTTCAGAATGACAAGTTTACCCTAGGCGCGACTTAACTTTAGTCAGCGCGCGTCTCCAGTGATAAAAATCGAATAGGACGTAACTGTAAATAAAATAATTAAATAAAATAATTAAATAAAATTATTTTATTTTAAAATATTAATAGCTCACGAATGGTAACTTTGATTGGAAATATGAGACCACCATTGAGTTTGTAATGTGGCGTTTTCCTTAGGCGGGGCCTAACATCGACTGACGCGGGTTGACTGTGAAATTTATTTTTTTGGAAGTTTTAATGAAGAATAAAATGAACGTAAAGAAGTTTATTTTATTTATTTTAAAATTTTTCCCAATTATGTAGTGATGTTGTGGCACAAAGATGATTTGGACCATTTCATTTCTTAAATGAAATAGCATGGCGATGCTGCAATGCAGCAACAAGTCGATGTGTTTTATTTTCTCCCTAATTAAACATGAATTTAGGGTTAATAAATAACCCTTGAATTCCTTGTAAACTCTAGAGAAAGGAATTGGTAGTTCCCTCTCATTGGAAAATGAAAAATGATGATGAACGCCGATAGATCGTAGATCAAAGATCACAGATCGAGAATTGACGGTGGCACGGACCTATTCTTCACTAATGACAGATCCAAAACTCGAGGTAGGGTGTGGGTTTTAATGTGTTTTCCTTCCCAATTATTTATAACTATGAGGAACGTGGATTAATTGAACAACGAATTAATCCACAGGTCGTGTGTATTGCGGGTTGGGTTTTACCTAGTCTGTTTTATTGGGGATTTTTATATGATATTGATTATCTCTTCTAATGGTAACAAATCATGATTGACATAAACATCGATTGAGGTTCATTTTTCTCTATTGGTTCATGGATTTCATCCTCTGTTCTTCATTCATCGTAGGCATTCTTCATTTGGCCTGTGACTGGAAAATTCATGATCGATCGATCATTGTGCATCTGATCCTTGGCACAACGATCTGATATCATGGACCTGGGATAGATGCATTATGATGGCGATAGTGGTAGATGAATCGAAGAGGTGTGGGAGATATCACCACTCAAAAGGATTTTCACCCAGATGGATTGTTGAATGGATACGAGCCCACAGTAGTGAAGGTGGTGACTCTAGGATTGCAGAACTTCTTTTGGATCAACAATTGGAGAACCAGAGTGAATCTGGTGGCCTGCGGAAGGGGCCACCAGCATGCCAGCAGTGGTACAAGGTGGCAGCTGTGTGCCAGTGTGGCGGAGTACGACCGCTCGTAGCGGTCCTCTGTGTTTAATGCGGCCGAGCCGTGTGCAGGATTTTTGGTTCGTGTGAGCAAACCGGGCTGGACAGGGGCAGTGTTCCCTAGTGCTTGGGGTGACACGACACATGACCAAGCTATGTGCTAGAGGAGGCCAACCTGTGCGATGCGGGCCAGTCCGATATAACCGGGCCGCCGAGCATCCTGGAGGTCCATGGTTGAGTCAGCCCATCGAGGCAGCCCAATGGGCTGGGCTTAACCAACCCTAGTGGGCTAGGCCAGACTAGTCTTAATGAGTTGGGCCGGGTCATCTGACCTGGGTCAGGTCAGGTTGGACCCAGCCCGGGCCCAGATATGCCCTTTTCAGAAAAAATGTATGTATCTTTGTAATAGAGTGTCCATTTGATGAGTCATTTGCAGCTTTGGGACCATTGTGATGAGGCAGTCCTTTTGAGATGGCTTGGTTGGTTTTTAGTTGGACCAAAAGGGTCTCGTAGGGTTTTATTTGTCTTTCCTATGAGGGATTGATGCAGGATCCAGATCCTGTCATAGAGGGTGACATTAGAGATTGAGATTGTACCCTTGGTCTTTCCTATTAAGGTTCTACGCAGGTTCTTATTCCTGTCATTGAGGATGACCCGTGTTCCAAAGTGACTTGTCTCATCCCAGCTTTGATAGTGACTTAGTAGGCTGAAACGTGTATCACACTGAGAGGCCCGGTCGATCCTCATTTTTATTCATGGTACCTTAGATAGGTTTTGTGGAGAAGGTGTGATCAATATTTACGTTGTCACCTATCCCCTATCTAGGATGATGTTTCCATTAGGTCTAGGAGTCCCCCAGTGATCCCTGGGTATAAGACTCCCTATCTGTGTATCAAGACCACATTCTTTCCTTCCTAACTTAACCTGAACTGTGTGCTTTAGGTAGTTCCTTGTGGTTTCTCTTTGGGTTGGGCCCAAATTAGTTAGACCTCTTTGAAAGGGTCTCCAATGACTTTATAGCTTGAAGAGTTAGTTCTCCCAGAAAGAGAATTCCTTGATCAGAATCATATGACCAAGGATTTGTTATGATATTGAGACTCATTGTATTAGCGAGACTGGACATATTAGGGAAACTTTGTGACGTACTAAGACCAGGTATTTTCTCCTATACATTTGGTAGACTTGTCCTATGTGCTTATTATTAGATAGATCAAGGATATTTATCTCCCGGAATTGAGCGTGCTAAGAGCGAATCCATATGGCTGGAAGTGGATGTGACATTGTGTCTTGGAATCCTTCATAAGTATTCCTAGATGTTCTTGTTATATGTGTTGTTGACATATACCTGTGTTGAGATGACTGTATCTTCTTAGTGGTGTTATCTTTGTGGTATTTTACTTTGTGTTTGGGGGTTCCCTACTAAGTATTTTTTTACTCACCCATGCATGATCATTGCCTACATGTGGCATATCTTGTACAGATGGTCGATGCTTGGATGGTGTTCTAGACAAACCAAGACTAGGTGTGGCCTAGAATGATTAGACAGTCCAAGGTGTGTTCTGTTGGCTTATAGACAATAGTCCGGTACCTTACCATGTAGTTAGATCAGGTGGGGTTTTCTGCATACGATCTTCAGTACTTGTGTTACAGGATCTTTCTTTTTGGTGGGATTGTATTTTTTCTCATTTTTACTTTACTTCTTTTCTTTCCATCGTACTTTTTTATTGGGTCATAGTGTTATGCATGATTTTTATTTACTTAGTTTTTTTTTACTTTCTAGCATCTTTGACTTGGAGTTGTGTGCGTGTGTACAAGTTCTTAAGAAAATGCCTCCCATTTGTTTGGGATATGCCTACTCGGCACTAGTCGCTAGCCCCTGGCCTATGGGAGGCAGACTTGGGGTAGTCATGACACAGGTCCTGAGGGACGGGTTATGATAAAGTGGTATTAGAGGAGGTCAGTTCTATCTTAAGGACCAAGAGTTTGTGTGTTTTGGTTTGGGGAAATAGTGTTAAATGTTTTGAGTTTGGATTTGTGGCTAGGGAATCTGGTGATGGTGCAATGGCTAATGTATCCATACACTAGGACCCTAAATTCCTCTTTTCAACTCAGTACATGGAAATACTAGTTGCAGGGAAAATGATAGTTCATGCATCATATAGAAATGGGTTGGGTTTTCCATGTTCTTCTTGAGTCAGCTCTCCAGGTATATTCTATTGACCATGGTACATCATATTTTATTTCAAGATTCTTCCACATAGATAGCCAGCTAGGATTCCACCGCATGATCACAAGGATGATCCGTAGGGTAACGAGATATCTGTACAAGATTTGTACCAAAGACATCAGCTCTAGGTGGTGCACCAACTATACCACCACATGTAGAGTGGCACATGGTACTCATAGTACCAATGGATGTGATGTGAACATTGATAACACTTCATGAGTTTCAGTGATAGAGACCCATCAGGTTCCAAGGTGAGCCCAAATTTTAGGTTGTTGAGGACTATCTGGAGGTGGTGATTGAGTTTTCCATCTAGTCGGGACACCTTTAGATCAGATGGTAGTCCAAGTAGTGAGCCTTCTACATGGCTTAGTAGGGAGATGGTAGGGTTTATATTACCCAATCTTATGATGTGGTGACTCTTTTAGGGATAGAGTTTGAGAAACTTTCTCATATAAGGGGATCTCACCATAAAAAATAAGGGCTATGAGTTCCCAAGAGATTCTATAACTTCGACAGGACAACATGTCGGTATCTGAGTATTCATCGAGGCATACCAACCTTCCCAGGTACTCAATGGATATGATACACAACCAGTGATTCAGGGCGCGAACCTTTGAAAAAGGCTTTCTTAGGGACATCCAATCCAACTTTATTCCTTTATGCGTTTCTACTTATGTTTTGGTTATAGAGAAAACCTTTGTTGTTGAAAGTCCTTTGGCTGAGAAGATACAGCCAGTGGATGTTAGCAGTGGGAAAGAAGAAGCAGAGACCTTAGGAGTAGGAAGACAATGTCAGTCTTAGAGACTTGTACATGTGAGACATTCCGAGAGGAGGTCCTAAGATAGGGGATCTATAGCTCACAGACCATAGGGTGAGTCCAGTCGGCCTAGAGAGAGACAATTACTTTTATGAGATGGTGGGGGACATCTCTCTAGAGATTGTATAGCCCATTATGCTGCTGATAGGGAAATGGTGGATGGGCCACGAAGGTAGAGATAATGATAAGAACATATGAATTTATTGGGAAGTAGACATGAAATAGGAGTTGGGAGAGAAGCAGGAGGTGGTATACATTTTGACATGTTACCACCACCACCCCCATGTGGTCCACACCAAGCTCAAGGATTTGGAGGATAGGGGAAGGGGAAAATGAATACTATCAAGGAATATGATCCAAGGGCTCTAGGAATGATTTGAGGTATGATCTGTGTCTACTCTTAGCTGTCATATTAATAGAAATAGGTGATAATCATTGTTCCTTGTCAAGGATTTTGTTTGAGATCTAGAGTTTCCAGTTAAACCATTGACTTGACCCTTACATATGGAGATACATATGGGAGGAGACTCAATAATCACACTTATGAAG
Organism: Viscum album; assembly: GCA_963277665.1. NCBI lineage: Eukaryota > Viridiplantae > Streptophyta > Magnoliopsida > Santalales > Viscaceae > Viscum > Viscum album. The sequence goes on along the minus strand of OY728162.1, from coordinate 1,356,254,580 downwards.
AAAGTGTGATCTGACCCTTGAGGTGAGAGTTTCAGTTGAAACCTCTTGGTGGTAGCATCAAGGCCTTAAGACATCATTTTTGGTATGGATTAGTTATCGACAATCCATGCCTAGATTGACTGTTTTAGGAAAAAAGGGTGAGGTATGTTCGCAGTGATGAAATGAGGTTTTCCTTGGATGGAGAAAAAGGTACCCCATGAAGCATGGTATTGACTCATGAATAGGAGGGTTTATCTGATCACTCTTGAGTCAGCTAGCCTTACCCTTGAGGTAGTGGATGTTATAAGTTTTCAGTTCCCAGCAGTAGTGGCGGAGTAGGAGGAAGTATTTCCAGGAGATGTTTCCTTATTTACCTCCTCATAGGGAGATAGAATTCTTAATTTTTCTACACCTCAAGGTGGAATCGATATAATCATCAATATATTTGATGGAATTTCAGAGATTCGCATGTTGATGGTGTAGGTGGAGGACTTGTAGAGGAAGGGATTAATAAGACCCAATGTTTGAGGTTAGGTGTGGATTACTAGAACTTTAACCAAGTGAACTTGGAGAATGAGTATCCAATACCAAAGGGTTGATGAACACTTTGATCAGTTTAAAGGGGAAATGTTTTTAAGATTGAGTTTGATGAGTGCCCTGATCTTGAGTTTTCTAGAGGAGGGAGTAAAGTACATAGTGTTCTGCAATGCATTTGGGACCAGAATTGGTTGTGTCCAAATGCAGAGGCAAGTAGTGATAGCCTATGTTTCATGTTAGTTGAGACCACATGAGTATAAATACACAACCAATGATCTTGAGTTGGCAATGGTAGTCTTCGCATTGAAGATTTGGTGACACTACCTGATGGGTGGGTGGTTTATCATCTACTCAGACCACAATAGTCTCAAGTATATTTTCTCTTAAGAGGTTCTAAACTTGAGAAAAATGAGTTGGATATATTTTCGACCGGAATATGACTTTGAGAGAGTCTATACTCCTGGTAAGGTAAATGTGGTAGCAAATTCTCTCAACAGGAGATCTAGTTCTTAGTTACTGAACAAGGCAATGTAGTAGTTGGAATCATTACAGTTATACTTCATGGATAGAGATGATGCAACTTACCTCCAGTCAGTGGTTGTTACCCCTTCAATTTTATAGTGAGTTATGGAGGCATGACTCAATGATACTGATGGTGAGACTTTTTGTGCTCAGTTTTCCATAGGGAATTCCCCTGATGGATATTCGAAAGGTGGGGAGCATGTCGTTTCTTTCAGAGGAAGAAAAATAGTAGCAGTGGATGCCTAGAGTGTAAATATGAATTAGGATATTCATGTGGGTCTTAAGGAATACACCAATGATGAACAAACAGGTTGAAGCTGGGCTTACCTATTGATATAAAAGCTGAGCGCTTTTTTGAATATGCTTCTTGGGTTGTCAACTCACCGTGTCGAGACCTTGTGATTGGAAGGGGTTTCTCTTTTATTTATTGGGGTTATATGAAGGGAGTGATAAAGGATATTGATGGACTTCTTGACAGGTTTACCACATACATCTAAGAGACATGATACCATCTGGGTGATCGTTGACCGACTCAACAAGTCATCCACTTCTTAGCTTTTCCGGAGTAGAGTTCAGTAGAGATACTGGAATGACTCTACATTCATAAGATGGCTCGACTCCATGGAATCCCATAAATGATAGTTTCTGATCAAGATGCTCACTTTTTATCCTAGTCGTGGAGATTTTGGATCAGTAGGAGAGGACCCTTCGTGGGTTTTCGATTCCTTTAGTGCATGCCTAGTGGCAGCACCAGAATCTCTAGAAGAGCACATGGGAGAGGGGGGCTCAGGTTCATGCTTGTATCCTAATCTTTTGGGGTATCCCTTGGTTTGGATTTTGGGTATATAAATACTTAAGTTAGGGAGAATGTAATGACTTGGATTTTCCTGGTTTCATTTTTAGAAAATTTATGGGAAAATTCCAAGACCAGACGCTAAGACAATGTTCGATTCTGAGGCTTGGTGTTCCCGGAATGGTTTGATGAAAAATGTTAACTATTTAATAGTGTGTGTGAGATGTTTTCTTGAAAATGTAGAATAAATCTTAAATGGGTTCATAGATCAGAAATTTGAGGGCACCGTTGTGTTCAGGATAGAAGGTTTACCCTATTCGGGACTTAACTTTAGTTGGTGTGGGTCTCTAGTGATAAAACATGAAAAGGACGTAATCGTAAATAAAATAATCGAATAACATTATTTTATTTTAAAATTTTAATAACTCATGAAAGGTGACTTGGATTGGAAATATGATACCACCGTTGAGTTCGTAATATGGAATTTTCCTTAGGCGAGGCCTAACATTGACCAGTACAAGTCGACTGCAAAAGTTATTTTATTTGGACATTTTAAAGAAGAATAAAATAAACTTAAAGAATTTTATTTTATTTATTTTTAAACTTTTTGTAGTGATGTAGCAATGTAGTGATGAAATTATGAGTCAGAATATTTCATTTCTAAAACTGAAATAGAATGGCGACGCTGCAACGGTCCGACACATTTTCTTTTCTTCCTAATTAAATAGGAATTTATTGTTAATGAATAACCATGGAATTCCCTATAAACTATAGAGAAAGGATTTGGAGATTACCTCATGTTGGTGAATGAAAAATGATGAAAAATTTCATTGGATCACAGATCACAGATCACAGATCGAGGATCGATGGTTGACGAACAACGGTGGCGCAACCCCGTTCTTCACCAATGAAAGATCCAAACCTCGAGGTAGGGTGTGAGTTTTAATCTATTTTCCTTCCCCATTATTTATCCCTATGATGAATGTGGATTAATTGACCAATGGATTAATCCACGGGTCATGCGTATTGTGTGTTGGGTTTTACCTTGCAGGGTTTATTGGGGATTGTTTATCTGATATTGATTATCCTTTTTTGTGGATTTTCATTAACTATTCTAATGGAAACAAACCATGATAAACACACAAATCAATCAAGGTTTGTTCCTTTTTGATGGTTCATGCCTTTTACCCTCCATTCTTCATTTGTTGTGGGAATTCTTCATTTGTCCCATGACTTGAAAATTTGTGATCGATCGATCGTTACAAAACTGATCCTTGGTGCAACGATCTGATATCACAGACCTAAGATGGATGTGATACGACAGAGGAGAAATGATGATGGTGGAAGATGGATCAAAGTGGTGTGGGATATATCACTGCTCAAATAGATTTCCACCCAAATGGATAATGTCAAGGATCCGATATCACAAAAGTGAAGGTGGCGACCTGAGGATCGCAGAACATCTTTCGGATCAACAATCAAAACACAAAAGAAAATCCAGTGGCCCATGGAAGGGGCCACCGGCTTGTCAACACCAGTGACCTACGGTGACGGGGGAACGTGGTGGAGGCTGCATGACAGTGTGGAATAGGATATCATGGGGATGGTAGAATGCAACAGTTCCCTCATTGATCGACCACACACAGCTGAGCCACATGTGGGATTGCTGGTCCGCATTAGTAGATAGGATTGATGGGGGAGGTATACCCCTACACATGGGGTGATGTAGTATGTGTCCATACCACTTTTTTGATTAGGCTAGACCATGCGATGAGGGACAGACTGAAAGAACCAGGCTACTGATTGGCCTAACAGGCTGGGTGCAACGGCCGAGTCAGCGCATCGGTTCGGCCCAGCGGGCCAGGCCTAATGGGCTAGGCCAGTTCAGGTCAGACCCAGCCTAGACCCAGATCAACCTTTTTTTATAAAAAATGTACATATCTTTCTAATGGATCATCTACAACATTGGTAACCTTATGAAGAGGTGGTCCTTTTGAGATGGCTTGGTGGGTTTTTAGTTAGACCATCAGGGGCTGGTAGCATTCTCTTTGTCTTTCCTCTGAGGGGTCGATATATGATCCTGATCCCATCATTGAGGGTGATAGTAGAGACTAAGATCTTACCCTTGGTCTATCCTATGAAGGTTTGATATAGGATATTTTTCCAGTCATAGAGGATGACCCGTGTTCCGAATTGAGTTGTCTCAGCCCGACTTTGATAGTGACTCAGCGGGCCGGAGCGTGTATCACATCGATAGGTCTGGTCGATTCTCACTTCTCATCATGGTACCTTATATAGGGTTTGTGGAGAAGGTATGATCAATACTTATGTGGGAAACTATCCCCTATCTAGGATGATGTTTCCAGTAGGGCCAGGAGTCCCCCAGTGAGCCTTGGGCATAGGGCCCATTATCTGTGTATCGAGATCAGATTCTTTTCTTTATGACTTGGCCTGATGAGTGTGATTCAGGTATTTCTTAGTGTGTTCTCTTTGGGTGGGGCCCAAATTAGTAGGACCTATTTGCGAGGGTATTCGATGAATTCATATCTCTAGAAGTGAGTTCTCTCGGAATGAATGTGTCTTAAACAAAATCATGTGACCAAGTATTGGCTAAGATATTAACACTCCTTGTCTTAGCAAGACCAGACGTATCAGGGAAACATCATGACATACCAAGAACAGGTGTTGTATTAGACTTTTTTGGTAGAATTGTCTTACATTCTTACTATCAGATAGCTCAAGGAGTGTGATCTCCCAGAATCGATCATGATACGAGCGGAACCATATGGATGGTAGTGGAAGAGACATTGCATCTTGGAATCCTTTATGAGTATACTTGGATGTTCTTGTTATATATGTTGTTTATATATAAATATGTTGATATTATTGTGTCTTCTTAGTGGAGTTATCTTTGTGGTCTTTTACTTTCTGTTTTAGGGTGCCCTACTGAGTATTGTTTTACCCACCCCTGCACGGGCTTTACTTGCACGTGTCGTGTCTTGTGCAGATGGTCAACTATTTGATGGTGTTCTAGGAAGACCAAGACTAGGTGGGGCCTAGTGTAATTATATAGAACGAGGTGTGTTCTGTTGGATTATATACAATAGTCTAGTGCTTTACCTTGTAGTTGGATCAGGTGGGTTTTCTACAGACGAGCTTCAGTACTTGTGTTTCCGACACTTTATTTTTTGTGGGATTGTATTCTAGCCTGATTATAATTTACTGCTTTACTTTATATCATACTCTGTTGTTAGGTTGTAGTGGTATACATGAATTTTCTTTACTTAGTGTTTTTACTTTATATAATCTTTGTCTTTGAATTGTGTGCATGTGGGAAGGTTCTTAGGAAAATGCCTCCCATTTGTTTGGGATATGCCTACTCAGTGCTAGTCACTAGCGCCTAGCCTATGGGAGGAGGGGTTGGGGTTGTCACGACACAAGCCTTGGGGGACGGGCCATGAAAACCTCGTACTACGTTCCAACAAGGATTTAGATGTTGTCTACAAAAGATCATTAATTTAATCAGTTGCATTAAATTTCAAAAATATGACCATTAGAAATAAATTTGAATTTAAACGACATATTCACTAAACGTTTTCTTGGAACAGTGTGTCTTTGGAATGATGTCTTGGACATAGCAGTAAGTAAGGAGCAGTGACTTAGGAAAAATGTCTCTAAATGGTGACTTGGAATGGTTTCTATTAACATTGACTTGAAATAGTCTCTTTGGAGTGGTGACTCAAGAACGATGAGTCAGGCAGCGGTAAGTCACTATTGTGGTAGTTCGACTTGATGATGACTTGTATCTAAAAGTAGGTTGTTTTAGTGGTGAATCTTGTAATCTGTAACTCATACTTTGCAAAAATTTCTAGATTGAGTTTGATGGTAGGTTGAATAATGATGTTTCTTCATTTTTCAGAAATCAGTATCTATGCTAAAGGTGAGACACTTGATAGTGAGACATCTTAACAGTGAGTTTGCCTTGATGGCAACTCATACTTAGTCAATTTTCTACCATCAGTGAGATTTTCAATAGTGAGTCCACCTTAATGGTGACTTAGTCTTATTGATAACTCATCCTTTTAATATTTTTAAAAACTTTATTATGATGTAAAACACTAACATAAATATTAATATTATATGTAAACATGAGTAAACATAACTAAACATGATTTAAATTTGATAAAATCATGATTTTTTGAGCATTAAAACTAGAGGAGGCCAACAATATCCCCCTTTTTTATGATTATAAATCATGGAATTATACAAAACACAAGAGGTCATTCAATTGTTCTGATTAACATTTTATAAAGATTATGAGAGATTAAATTATAATATAAACATAATAAAATTAAATTAAATACCATACCTATTCTTGTTCTTAGGATAAATTCCATACTCATTCTCCCCCTCTTGGGATTATTAAAAAGATAAAAAATAACGAGAGATAAAGAACATAGAATAGATAAAAGGAGATAATATATTAGATCATAAAAAGGTTACACATGGGACGAAAAAAGGTCAAAATACATCCCTATAAAAGAATAACCCAAGAAAAATTAATATTTCTCCAAGGTAGGATCCATGACTATATTACCCTTATCGGAATAAGAAATTGGAGAAATAGGATGTATAGGAGGGGTCAAGGTATATAATTGATGAATGTTGGTTGAGGTTATGGATGAAGTTATATGAACTTCTGAAGCTACTGTAGAGGTAATACCTTGAGTAGAAGTAGGAGGGGATATAATTTCATGATAGATAATAGGACTAAGATGACAAAGTGCCTGAGCTGGAGACATAGGAAAAAGTTAAAGTGTTGGAGGAAGAGGAGAAAAAGGGTCTCGAGTGAAATCATCTTTGAGTTGAGGATAAACATATCGGTAGAGAAACTTGAAGGCATATTCTCAGTGACATGTCGAATCGGGAAGGCCTTTGGAGATACAATGGAAGTACTCTGAACATGAATATAGGGATTCAATAGGTTAAAAAAATCCAAGATGATATTCCCAGATTTCTCCATTGACTTAGTAAAGTCATACTTGTTTTCCATGAATGTTTGGTGGGAAGGAGTAAGCTCCTTGAGCTGTCTAACTTGTTCCATGAAAGCTTGTGTAATAGGGGGAAACCACAAATTCTCAGTTAAGTACTTGAAATAACTATTCAATTAATGTTTGGTATAGATCCTTTTAAAGTAGAAATATACTTTCTTGGTGATATCTTCTTGAGAAGTAGTGGCCTCTTTGGAATAAATCATGACCATGGAGTGTACATGGTCACTATTTTATCTAATTTTCCTTAATCTCTCTTGATATGAACTACCCAACATAGTCTAAAATTCTTCTCTGATCACTAATTTGATCATGTCAACATTGAAATATTCAATAGGAGTAGCAGTAGAGGTAGATGCACCTCTTAACTCTTCTCTGCCAACTAATATTAAAAGATCCAAGACAAGTAATATAGGATGAGGTGAATTATCCTCATAAGACTCAAAAGAGGTATCTCTAATACTTTTTAAAACATTTTCCCAAGATTAAATATATTTATATGACATCATTTTAACTATAATAATGAGAACAACTAGTTTGTCACTCAATCTTTTATTCTCCATTCTTAGTTCTTAATGTTCAGAAACCATTTGAGGTTGAAGCTATGGGATACTTTTCTTTGAAATCATATCAACATCTCTTTCAATAATATAAGACATTGGTTATCTTTTAGGTTGAAGGATATCTTTGAAAATTGAGCACAATTATACTTTAAATTATTTTAAATCAATATAACTTACATAATCAGAAGGAAAAGGTGGAACTGAAGATGTAGGAGCCACTACTGGATCTTTTCCAACTTGAGTTCTTTGATCAGGACCCATTTCTTTAACCAAGGATCCCTTAGGATTAGATTCTTCAAAATCAAAATCTGGATAGTCCAAGCCCAATGTGACATATCCAGGATATCTTTCCCATTCACCCATTACAGAAAAATAAAAATGGGTATGAGTGTCATCTTTAACTTTACGATATTGTTTCTCCCCCTCAACATGTGCATAGTTATGAACATGAATTTGATATTGAAAATAAACGTATGTAACTTCATCCTCAACTAAAATTGAGTCTATATCCTTTTAAGATTCCAAGACTGGTTCCTTTTTCACAAAACTGATTTCAACAAGGTTTTCAGGTTCTGCATCATGACTTTGATCACTAACATGATGATCTATTTTACCAATAGTTTCATCAATTTCTTCTTCTTACCTTTCTTCATCTGCATCACATTACCTTTCTTCACCTATCTCTTCTTCCTCTTGTTCTTCATATTTCTCATTTTCACTTCCTCACACTTCTTCATTATTTTATTCTTATTTATGGTTTCCACTTCCACTTCCACTACTACTTGAGGAATCTACTACACTTGAATATTCAACATATTTAGATTATTATGTTTCATCCTTATCATCATCCAGGAGAGTTTTTATTGTAGGAATATCTTTTGGAGGGATAAGTGATCCATATTTATGTCCTTTAGGACTTCTAGAAATGTCAGGATCACTTCTATCATCAATAGAGGAATATTTTTCTACATACTCCTCAGCTTATTTTTCCTCCTCATCCAAATATTATTCAACCTCATCTAGTCCTAAACGAGGATCAAATATATCTTTTGGTCTCCTGGGATGTTGAACTGGGTTAAATTATTCATAGATTTTATCATTGTATTCTACCCACTATTTCTTCCAAGGATTCTAACTTATCTTCCTTATTTTTCTATAGCCTTGGTAATTAAAAATCCATCACAATCTATGACAGTTTTCTCACGTTCATTCACTATTCCTTTAGCTTTCAACAAGGAATAAATAATCTTTAAATAAAAAAGGGAGTTTGAATTTGAAAATGGATTTATCATATCACTCATATGAACCATAAGGTATATACACAGGTTGATCTTGTTTCCTTTTTTAGAAGATATTGTAAATATACATCATGAAAATTTAAAGATAAGAAGTCACCTTTTCTTGTACATAGTTTATGATAAATAAATTTAAACAACAATTTACATTCTCCATAAATTTCAGTGGCTATGGGTCTTTTGGTAATTCCATTTCCGGTTAGTTCAACTAAGGCTTACTTATAAAAAAATATGTCACTTGTAGGTGGAGAACTACCTTGGTGATCTTTATAACTACCTTCATGAGGCAAATTCAAACATTCATCCCATTTATTAGAAGAAAATGCAATCATTTTCACACTTATTATAGAATTTATCCAATATTCATCTATTCCCTTGAGAATGAACTTCACATAAAAATAAAACTCATGAAATATATTTAGATATAAAGGACATTTGTTTTTGGAGAACCATTCCAACCAACCTTGTTCTTTCAACACTTTCAACATAAGAGACTTAATTGACAAAATCCAGTCACCATGAACTTCTGTTTCTAGAACAACTTTAAAGTTTGTCACTTAGAGGTTAATAGGTTTGGCTTTAGGTTCACTTAACTCGCCTTTTTTCTTATTTGAAGGAGGATACTCATCTGAAGAAATATTATAGAAATGATTTACTCTAACTATTTCAAATGATTTAGAGGGTTTTGTGTGAAGGAAGGAATCAGTGGAGGTTTGGGAAAGAGAGGTTTGGTTTTGGGAGAAGAGTGCAAGAGTAAGTGAGAAATGATTTGGATCGATTCAATTTTTATCATTTAGGAATTTAAAAAATAATAAATTTAATGTGTGGAATAAAATAAAGTGAAATAAATAAAACAACAATTTTTTTTTTCTGAGTGAAAAAATGAAAACTTATAAGACACAATAGTGAGTCCTAATACTGAGTCATCAACGATGAGTTATCAATGGTGATTCATCAGCAGTGATTCATTAGCATTGATCATCCCCAACTCATGTCTAATGTAAATCATTCTCTTTGAATTTAATGGCTTAGTAAAAATATTAGCAGGATGATGTTCAGTGCCAAAGAATTCAAGAGTTATATCAGCATTTAGATTATGATATCTGAAAAAGTGGTGTCTTACATCGATATACTTTGTTCTTGAATGAGAGACTGGGTTATTAGAAATGTTAACATCACTTGTGTTGTCACAGTTTATAGGGACATGTCTAAATTTATATCCATAGTCTAGTAATGTGTGTTTCATCCAAAAAATTTGAGCACAACAACTACCAGAATCTTTGTATTTAGCTTCATAAGTATATAATACAACAAAATTTTGTTTCTTAATACACCCTGAAACTATAGACTTTCCTAAAAAGTGTCATGTTATAGAGGTCATTTTTATATCTAACTCACAACCACTAAAATCAGCATTATAATAACTAACTAAATTAAATGGTTGTCCTCTAGGGTCAAACAATCCTAAGTTGGTAGTATATTTATGGTATTTGAAAATTCTTTTGACCATGAGAAGGTGTTACTATTTAGGATTTTCTTGAAATTGAGTACACATATATACACTAAACATGACATTAGGTTAGATTTCAGTTAAGTAAAGAAGACTTCCAATCATAGATCTATAATTGGTTTGATCCACTTATTTTCCATTTTCATCAAGATCCAATTTTTAGGTGGTACTCATAGGAGTATCACTAATTTTAGTGCTATCCAAGACAAAATGTTTTAAAATATCCTTAGTATATTTACTATGATTTAAAATAATACCTTCCTTATTTTGAAAGTTTTTTAAATCAAAGAAATAATTTGAGTTCACCCATTAAACTCATTTCAAACTAGTTTTGAATCATTTTTTAAAAGTGAATACATAAATAATTTTTTGAAGATACAAAAATAATATCATCAAAATATATTTGAATAAATAAAAAATATTTAGATATTCTTTTTATGAAATGATTAGGATCAAATATAAATTTAGAAAAATATTTAGAAATAAGAAAAGTGTTGATCCTATCATACCAAGCTCTTAGAGATTTTTTTAAACCATACAATGATTTTGTTAACATGAAAACATGATTTGGAAAATAAGGATTTGTAAAACCGATGGGTTTTTCAAAAAACAATACTAAACTATATAAAAATTCAGAAATTCATTTTTGACATTCATTTGATAAAATTTTAAATTCAAATGTGCTTCATAAGTTAGAAGTACTCTAATTGCTTCATTTTGGGCCATAATTGCAAAGGTGTCTTCATAGTCTCTTCCTTATTCTAGAATATAACCTTGCACAAATAGTCTAGATTTATTTCTTACTATTGTGATCACTTTATCCACTTTGTTTCTAAACACCCATTTAGTGCCTATGGTCAAGGTGTCTTTGAGTCTATAAACAAGTTTCCAAACTGTGTTTCTTTCAAACTGATGTAATTATTCTTGCATAGATGTTATACAGAATTCATTATTGAATTCATAATTGATATTATTAGGTTTAAGTTGTGACAAAAATTCTTGATGTTCAACCTGATTTCTTAGAGATGCTCTAGTATGTGTTCCATTGTCTAAGTCTCCAACTACAACATCTAAAGGATGGGTTTTAAGAGTTTTAATAGATCTAGAAAAATAAGTGCTGATCACTTTAGGTTCTTCTATAGGTTAGAGTTCCCTTTGTTCAGAATCTATAAATTTTATAGAATTGGAGGGTTTTTATACTTGTTTAACAATAGAATCATAGGATTTGTAATTTATTTCTAGATTTGACAAATTAGGTTTTGGATTCATGTGGATCTATTTTATCAAATTTGAAAATCATAGATTATTCCACACTTTTGATTAAATTATTAAAGGATCTTTAGGATTTCTTAGAGATTTAACTACCTTGAAAAATTCCTTCATCACTCTTGGAGGGAAATTTTTCAAGATTGTCTTTTTTATTTAGTATAAAGACTTTGAAACAAGAAACTTTGAAGTAATTAACATTAGGTTTCCTATTATTCCACATCTCACAAGTGGTTTTCTTTCAAATAGGTCTAATTAAAACTCAATTGATTATAAAGAATGATGTATTCACAAATTTTGCCAAAAAATAAATAGGTAGATCATATTCATTAAGCAAAGTCCAGGATATCTCTTGTAAGCTTCTATTTCTCCTTTCTACAAGTCCGTTATCCTGGGGCGTCCTAGGAGTAGAGAAGTTCTAACTATAACCATTTTGTGAGAAATAAGATTCAAATTATTCATTTTTGAACTCATGGACATGGTCATTAGTTAAGGTTTTAATTCTAAGTCCACATAATCTTTCTACTAAACTAGCATACTTGGTGAAATAAGAACAAGCCTCACTTTTTGGAGCTAAAAAAAGGTCCATGTATACCTTGAAAAGTCATATACTATAACATAGGCATAGTGATTGTCATTTAAAATTGAAACTCTATAAGGTCCAAACAAATATATGTGAACCAACTCAAGAGGTTGAGAAGTTGAAACTACTTTCTTTGGTTTGAAAGATATTTTATACTATTTTCCTTTTTGACAAGGATTGCATACTTTAAATTTGGAAACTCTAGTTTAGTTAGGTCATTAACTAATCCCTCCCAAGTAATCTTTCTATGAGAGTGAAAGTTTCAATGGCCTAGTCTTTTATTCTAGATCCATGATTCTTTATAAAAGTAACTTTAGCAAGAAACATTCTATGAGACTAAGGAATCCATATTAACAACATAAACATTTTCATATCTAAAATAAGTAAAGACTAAATCATTCTTAGAATTAAAAACATTAAAAGAATTATTTTCAAATTTAACTTTAAAACCATCATCACATAACAGTGAGATTCTATGGAGAATGCACTTTAGACCATCAACAAAAATAACTTTTGAAATTAAAACTGAATTGATGTTACCAATTTGGTTGAGGCCAATAATTTTACCTTTTTCTTTTTCACCAAATGTGACATATCCACCATTAATATCTATGAGGTTCTTGAAGATATAGTAGTCTCATGTCAAGTTTCTTGAACATACACTATTCAAGTACCACAAGTTCTTACACAAACTCTTCAAACAACTTTCCGACAAAAATAGTTTAAACAAGAAAAGACTTTACTACCTAGATTTTATTGGGTCTAATAATATTCATAATTAAGGCTTTCGAAACCCACATTTTCTTTATGGGTTTCCTGTAAGCAGTTTATAAAGTTTTAGAAAAATAAACTTTATTGAGTCTATAATAATTAGAAGTAGTAAAATATTTTCCAGCACTGGAACTTGTAGAAATTTTTTCAGATCTACGCATAAAAATGAATTTTCCAGATTTTGATATAATATTATTTTTAACAAAAATTCATTATCCAGGTTGATAACTAATGCCAGTAGCATATTTAGAAGAAACTTGTTTGCTAAGAATTTGATTTAAGGTATTTATACCATTTGTAAAATTTTCAAGATCCTTCTTTAATTTCTCATTAGAAAGTTTAAGTTCTTTATTCTCATTGAGAAGTTGATCATTATTCTATTTTTATATAGTGATTTTAGATTTAACAGTAGTAGAAAAAGAATATTTTTTCTTGAAAGATTTATATTTATATTTTATCTCATTAAAAGTATTCTAAATCATTTTAATGTATTAAAACATTTCCTCGTTGATCAAATTTTTAGAAGTGTCAGATTCATATTCTTCTCCAGAATAGTAAGAATTCTGTGCAAGAGATACTAAGGTTACCTCAGACATGTTTGTCATAAAACACATGTTGGATTTTTCAAGCTTTTCTTCATGAGATGATTCAGATTCACTGGAGCTGTCCTCAGAAGCACTCCAGGTATCCTTCATAGCTTTCTTGTATTTTCCTTCTTTGTCCTCATATTTATTATTATACTTTAGTTTTGTACAATCATCCTTGACATGTCCTTTTCTTTTTCATTCATAGAAGATTATCTCATTCGTATTATCACTTATTTTTAAATCCTTTTTCCAGTTACCTTTATTGTCATATTTTTTTTATGTAGCTAGGATTTCTAAATAACTTTTTCAATATGTATAATTTCTTAAATCTATTAGTTAGATGTGTTGTTTCATCATCACTATTAGTTGATAATCATCCTTACTGAAACTTTCATCATGAAATTGAATTTTCTATTTTTGTTTGGATATAATGGTTTTTGAAAGCCACTGACTTTCTTTTAGGTTCATCAAATTCTTATCAATTAAAATTCATCTCTTCCTCATACATCATGTTTTTTCCTTTTAATTATTTAATAGAAAAATTAATGTTGTCACAATATTCTATTATTGATACTTGGGCTCCTATCCATCTTTCTAGTAAACATATGAGTAGCCGTATGATTTGTTCTTTGGCTTCAACTGACTTTCCCATAGAACTCATTATATTTACTATCTCATTGAACCTAAGGTACATGTCATAAATAGGTTCATCAAGATTCATTTTGAAGTTATCATATTTAATAGTTTATGCGTTAATCCTCATTTCCTTAACATTTATGGTTCCTTTATGAAAAAATGCTAAAGTATGCCAAATCTCAAAGGCTGCTTAACATGCAGAAATCCTATTGAATTCTTCATTACCTAGAGCACAATATAAGGCATTCATAGATTTTCAATTATTATTATAAGCATCCTTAGTTGAATTATCCCAAGTATTTCTAGTAGTATCATGGATCTTATATCCATCTTCAATTTAAGACAAAATTTCAAAACCCATACTTTATAAATTAATTTTCATTTTGATTTTCTACTGATCATAATTTGTGATATTGAAATACGGAGGTCTATTGGTAGTAGCACCATCCTTTATATTATCTATGTTAAATAATAAAAACAAGTTTTAAATAACTACAAATTTTGAACTGATAGAAATTTTGATATCCATAAAAACACAACTAAATTCACAGTTGAAAAGATATTTGAAAAATATTTTAAGACGCTCTGATACCAAATATTGGTCCCAGTATGACACTAAAGATGGGGGTGAATTGAGTTCATATAAAAAATTCTATCTAAAAGATTTATTTAAAATTCCCCCAATTTGAAATAAAAATTACCTAGTTAACCAAAGGAGCAATTTATAAAATATTTGGTAGTTTTAAGAATTTCTCAAAGAGTGATTAGTTATCAGTTAAAACAATATGAATTATTACTTTAGCTTTTGAAAGAAATATATTAAAGAAAATTCTAATATGAACACTATCTAGGATTAAATATCAGAGTAAAGTTAAGTTTTATGATTTAAATAAACACAAATAGAGAAAAATAAACTTGAAAGAACATAGTGGAATTAAACTAAGAGGTTCAATCTCAAGATGAGACTTAATCCTCTACACTTGGAAGTCACATGCTTCCAAGAAGTTTATATAAATAAAATTTTATCTACACCCTATATTAGGGTAAACAAGATCATACACAACTATCCAATTCAACAATACCACTTACACATTTTTTGTGGGAGTTCAAAAACAAACATGCCACGTAGGGACCTCTTCCACTATTATCAGTGGGAGTGTAATGTGTAAAATATTGATTGTGAAGATTTCTATGTATCTTCTAGTTTTGCACAGGAGTTGGTGTGTGTTCATAGAACAGTTATAAACACACTTCTCATAATGTAAAAATAGTACACAAGTAGAGAAAAATAGAGGGAATATAGTTATAAGGCTCTGTGTGATCGAAAATGCAATTTGAGACTCCAGAAAGTTATTTTGAAGTGTAGGGTGAGTCTAATTTCAGAAATAGACACCAAAATAGAGCTTTGTAAGAGCTTTTGTATTCTAGTTATAGTGTGGTATTGATTTTCTTGATGAGTTATTATCATCTCTTAGTTTGTTTCTGCAAAATCTTCTTCAATTTGAGTTCTAAGTAGTTTCTCATTGTATCCATAGCTTGATGTTTTCATGATTTTCTCAGACATACGAATTCTTACCTTATTTTTGATTAGGTATTTTCTTTATACATTATATACAATAAGGAGCATGATCATGACCATATCTTGGTACCTCATACCTTATATGGTAGTTCGATAAAGATTTATATTTTTTTTCAAAAGATCATTAATTTAATCAGTTGCATTAAATTTGAAAAATATAACCATTAGAAATAAATTTGAATTTAAATGAAAAATTCTCTGAATGGTGTCTTGGAATGAAGTCTATTTGGAGTCGTGTCTTAGACTTAGTGGTAAGTTAGGAGCGGTGAATCAGGAATGGTGTCTATGAATGGTGACTTGAAACAATGTCTCTTAACAGTTACTTAGAACAGTCTATTTGGAGCGGTGACTTAGGAACAATGCGTCAGGTAGCAGTAAGTCACTCTGGTGGTAGGTCAACTTGATGGTGACTTTTATCTGACAGTATGTTGATTTATCAGCAACCCATTCTCACGGTAATCCATACTTTTCAAAAATTCTAGATTGAGTCTGATGGCGGGTTGAATAATGGTGACTCATCCTTTTTCAAAAACCAGAAAATGTGCTAACGGTGAGACACATGATAGTGAGACATCTTAACAATGAGTCTTCCTTGACAGTAACTCATACTTAGTTGATTTTATTCTATCAGTGAGATGTACAACAGTGAGTCCACCTTAATGGTGACTCAATCTTATCGATAACTCATCCTTTTTCATATTTTTGCAACCTATCTTGTGATGTAAAATACTAACACAATAGATTAATATTATATGTAAACATGATTAAACATAATTAAACATTATTTAACTTGATAAAGAATGATTTGTGATCATTAAAACTAGAGGAGGCCAAAACACACACATATATAAAGTATAAACATATAAATAAACATAAAATATAAACACATATAAACATATATATGTTTATAATATGAAATATGAACATATATGTAAAATATAAACACCCACACACAAACACAGATATATAATATAATATAAACACACACACACAAATATTTAAACATAAAATATAAAATATAATATATATATATATATATAATATAAACATATATATGTATATTAATATATATATATATATATATGTATATATATATATATTAATTTTTTAATACTAAAATCTATTTATATATATATAAATATAACACAATACAAATATAAATTAAAAAAATGAATAGGGAAGTTGGTCAATACTTTGGGTGTTATGCGGGAGGTGCAGGGTTCGAGTTCTTCTAGAGGCTGAATTTCGGCTACCTTTGTTGTGGGTTGTTTTTTATTATAGAAAAAAGAGTGGTAAAAAAAATATGAATTTCAATATATATATATATATATATACGAATTTCAAAAAAATATATATTTACCAATGTTTTTTAGAAATGTCGGTAAATGAAGTGTGATTTACCGACATTTCTAAACAATATCAGTAAATGAGGTGCCACTAATTAATGATATTTATAAATATCCCAAAATTAAAAATGTTTATAAGAATCGATAAATTAGAGAAACCTAATTTAACAACATTTTATAAAAACATAGATAAATAAATTATTTTCATTTTAAAACATCGCTAATGCCAAAAAAAACGTCACTAATTTTTTTGGTAGTGTATTCTGGCCATACAAGCATGAAAATCTTCAAAATATATTCAAATTTATTCTTATGATGATATTTCTTTACAAAACCAATTGTTCATTATGAAATTTATTTTAAAACTTGTTCTATTTTGGTAATATTATCATGAAAAATTTAGTATTCTGGTCTACCAACTTATATCTTCCACATAACTTATCATCTTCTGGTAAGTTACTCTTTATAGCTATCTTCTAGTGAACTTCAAATTATTCATCGAATATTTATTTCACCATTCCAATATACTTATGGATTTCTTGGATTTATTGATTTTATGGCTTGATATTCCTTATGTTATCTTGAACATTCATGGAAAGTTTTCAACTTTCCCTGAAGTGGACTTTTCTCCCATAGAAGTGGCATATTTTCTTCTATATGACATCCTCTGTAACTTTCCTTTTAGGTGTAACCTTCCATATAGTTTCCAATTTTTTACACCATAAGGAAAAACTATAGTATATCTTCTTATCACTTTTCTTCATTTTTGTATCCTCCATCCATTTATATTTGTTGAGTTTCACTTATAAACAGTAAACTAGTACTTTTCTTTAGCAAGACCACTTCTGTCAAATCTTCTTAATTTTTTTTCAATATACTCAAATATTTTAAATGTTTGAAAATTGTTCTTTTTCTATGATGGTTGGGTGTACATAGAAAACGTTCCCTTTACTTTCACTTCCCCTAGCTTTGGCCTTCTTTTTTTACTTCATACCTTGAAATGTTGTGCCAATAATTGGTAGCAATGTGTTTGAACTTTCCACAGTACCAATAGTAGCCAATAATACTTGGATTATTCTATTATATTGTATTTTTTCTAGTGGAGACTTCTTTAGAAAAATTTTTCTTTGAGATATTTATTTTATTTTTCAATAAATAATGAGGGTAACTTCTTCCTTTTTATTTTATTATATCCATCATTACAGAAACGGTGGGTTTTTCACTTTTCTCCACCCATATTATTTTTGAACTATAACCTATACTAGAAATATGGGGGTTATTGTATACATATTCATTAGAACATGGTGTTTCCTTTTCATAATATTATCATAATATAATGCTTCCAATAATTTCACGTTCTTTATTCTCTTGGATTGATTTTTTTCCAAATGTAATTATTTCCTTAGAAAATTTAGCAAAAATTATTTTTTCATCTTTCTGTGAAGATTCAGGTTGAATAGCTTCTGTTGGATGGAGTATGACACTCAAGATGAGGATAAATTGAGTTCATATAAAAATATCTATCTAAAAATTTTATTTAAATGTTCCTTAATTTTTAAATAAAAAAAATCCCAGTTAACCAAAAGAGAATTTTATAAAAGATTTGGTTGGTTGAAGGATTTCTCAAAGAGTGATTAGTTCTCAGCTAAAATAATATGAAGTATTAATTTAAATTTTGAAATCAATACACTAAATAAATTTCTTATATAAACACTATATAAGATTAATTATCAAAGAAAAGTGAAGTTTTCTAAAAACATAAATAGAGAAAACTAAACTTGAAAGAACACAATGGATTTTAAAACAAGAGGTTCAGTCTCATGAAGATACTTAATCCTCTCCACTTGGTGGTCACCCGACACCAAGAAATATATAAATAAACATTGATCCACACCCTATATCGGGTTAAACAATAACATAAACAACTATCTAGGTCAATTATACCTCTTCAACTCAAGATGCATTTCAACTTAACTTCTAAGAGTCAGAATATGCATTGTCAATATTGTCTCGTCCTTTGTCAGAATTCAACATCTGTGATGACGGTGAGACATATGATAGTGAGACATGTTAACGATAGGCCCGTATTACTTTTAGTTCATACTTGTCCAATTGTTTGTCATCAGTGAGTTTTCCAATAGTGAGTCCAGCCTAACAGTGTCTCAACATGAACAGTGACAGTGTGATGACCTTAACGGTGACTCATACTTAGTTAAAAATTTTCAGCATGTCTTATGATTCAAAACACTAACAAAATAGATTAAGATTTATATTTAGACACAATTAAACATGAGTAAACATAATTTAACTTAATGAATCTTGGTTTGTGAGCATTAAAACTAGAGGAGGCCAACAACTTCCATGTTTCTCAATCTCACTACTTGCTCAAGGAACTTTAAATTTAATTTTTTCTTATGATTTTCAATACACCTCACATTATCTTCACATTCAAATTTTAAATTTTGTACATTTTCTCCAAGTGAATTACTCACCACTTTTAAGTAAATATGAAGTTCCATTACTCAAATTTCCTTTATCTCAATTTGAGTCTTATTAACCTCAACAATTACTTTGTGTGTATCTTCTAATGAAAAAAGAT
The DNA here is from genome assembly GCA_963277665.1 of Viscum album. Classification (NCBI taxonomy): domain Eukaryota; kingdom Viridiplantae; phylum Streptophyta; class Magnoliopsida; order Santalales; family Viscaceae; genus Viscum; species Viscum album. Next base: position 1,356,234,963 of record OY728162.1, on the reverse strand, counting down.
TTTCCATAAAAAATTCCTTTGCAAACAAATTCTCACAAAAATTAATTTGTAATGTTTCTTCTAAAAGGTTAGGAATTTTATGATAATGTAGTACATTTTATTCCTTTACTTTAATGATTTTAGTAAGAGTTTTACACTCTCAAAACTTCTTTCACAATGCATTCTGTCTCATCAAGTTTTGATTTCAGTTGCGATATCCTCTTATTTTCCCTTGATATATGTATGTATATATATATATAATAACTTAAACATATACTTTTTTCATGTAACTATGATTTTAGAGTAAAATATTCAATAGTTTCCATTGAATCATACTCTTTACATCTTGAGAAATATTATTTTAGAGGATTAATTTTATCATATTAATATGAATTCTTACTATAAACTTAAACCTCTAATAGTATAAGATCCTCCTTATATTGATTTTTAGAGGAAAACTTCTAGTGCTTATAAGCTTCTTTCTTCTTCCATATTTTCAAGGTTTTGGTCAAAACCAATATGTTTATATAACTAGTAATAACTTCCATTTTCTTCATATTTGGCTTAAATTTCTTAACTTTTAGAGAAATAATCTCTTAAAATTTCAAAAATATGTACTTAATATAAAATAGTTAAATACAATTGAGGCTAAACTTATAGATTCAAATAGATGTAACCATCCCTTTGATACCATTTTAGATTCCCAAGTGGATCGTATCGTCACCCTGAGAGGTGGGGGGGGGGCAGGTGAATCAAGGGCGACCAACTTTTTACTAATTAAGTGAAAATTACACTCTTCCTATCAATAATTTGATCAAACCTAGGCCATTGTTCATGCTGTATAGATCTTTAGAAACCATCCATCACTATTTTACCCTTATGCTATGTAGGCAATATATAGTGAGAAACAAACATGGATTTTTACAAAGTTCGACCTCTATGTGAGAACCTAATTCTTTTCATGTCAACTTCTATTTAGTTATAGATTCCTCCCATTATATATCAATCAAATATTACAGGTGTTATGGGAATGAATCACACTTAACCCAAATACTTCACTATGTTTCATAAGTGAATGATCTTTATAATGTATCCCAAAGCTGTGCTATCTCCTGAAATTATCTTCCTATATACAAATATGAATTTCATAATTATTTATACTAGTACAACATTTATTAATATGTTCTTTATGAAATTCATCTTGGATGAAACTTCTTCTGCCTCAATATCTTTTATTATACCCAACATGAACGTTAACCTATCCTCTTTTCAATAGAATATTCTTCCAGAGCTCTCACTCTTTGGGACCGGTTCATCTTGTACTTCTCTATCTAGTATGATATATCTGATACCAATCAGTCCATTTAACGTCTATTAGATACCCCTTTTGTCTGATGTGCCTAAGCCCGATGTTCCTGGTATTATTTGGTCTGATGCATGTCTGTCTAATTTCTCTATGTCTGGGGATTCTTGATCCAAATCTCTTCCACCTAGTTCTTCTTCTTCAACCATGTAGTTTCTTTGTTGTTATCTCACGATTAAATTCTAATAATAATACTCCTTTAATAATTAACCAACAAATCCAACTGAAGTGGCGTTCCCCTATTTATATAGGCATGCTTTCTCTGATATATGCTGGGAACACACATGCTTCTATTTGAAATTCATACCATATCAACTTTTATTTTACTGCCATCAAATCCTCTGTATAAACCGAAGTCAAAATTCTTCATCTAAGATTTATCAAATCTATCCATCAGTGAACTCTTCAAATATCTCACAAATATCGGTTATATTTATAATCATTGAAATAAAAACATTTCATCGTCATTATGTATGAATTTATGAATTTGTAAAAGTAATTCTAGAATTCTTCCAATTCATATTCTTCTGATACATTCAATGTGATCCGTTATATTATTACTTATACAAATAATAGGGTTTCAAGGTTATAAACATGTAGGAAGCTCTGCTTGAAACATGGAAAGAAGTTCTCTATCCATTATATTCATAAGAAATCCTTTGTTCGACAACTCTCTATCCAGTGCTACTTTCCCCTAAAGCCTTTTTCCAATGATCTCAAGATTTCTTATTATAATGATATTGATAGGATTTACTCCATCCCATATATCCAAAACACTTATCTATAGGATCATATTCATCCAATCAGTTCTTTATAGTAAAATTAGGCTTCCTCTATTTGGTAATGTTCACATATTTCCTCCATCTGATGGACTCCCAAAAGTTTATCCATATTGATCTTTCTGTTGAGTTGAAATATTCTCTATCCAGTCATCTTCAGATTTATTCATATGATAATCTTTATAGTTGTATTCTATTTAGTTTTCTCCATCTAATGTATTCATTAATGTTCATAAGGAAAACTCATAAGATTTCTCCATCAGGTAAACTGAAAAAGTATTCTTCTATTGGAGTTTCAAAGTCTATGTCTGATCATTGTTTTTCAGATCAAAAATTCAAAGATAAACCGTTATACAACCCCAACTCTATGTATTTATAAGAAATTTTCTTAATGTTTGAAACTTCATCATTTTATAAATTCAATATTTTCCAAAGTGTCTCTATTCATAAAATATTTATAGTCATTACAACTTCATCACTTCATAATTTATAATTCACTAACTACACACATTTTCCATATTTATAGTAGTAACTCTTAAGGTAAGGTGAATTCCACCTTACACTCCTCGAGAATGAATTATAATAACATTATCAATTATATAGTGTGCCTTATACTTTCGATATTTCTATTTCCTTCAAATTTACTTTTGATGCAGTTAACTTTTGTCTTACATTCTGCATTAGTAATTAAATATCCTTCTAAAAACTCAATCTCCCTACTTTATGACACTTACTTCTTTATAATTTCCCAATATCTTTTAGAATTATATCTTGTATCTATGGAGCTCATTCTTCCATTGGATTCTCTATCCAAAATAATTTATAAAAGAAGTTGCAATATAAAAACATTATTATCTGATAGGGGTTACAATGAATAAATATAATCAGGGTCTTGTGTGCAATATAAAATAGAGACTTTCTGGTTTGAAGTAAGAACCAATGCAGTGGAATCATTAGTTTAATTCATTTATAGAGGAATGAAACCTTTTCTATAATAATGAAGATAATTTTTTTCTACCAGAATGTGTATAGTGATGGGAGTTTCATCATTTTACTTCCCTATATGGATGAAATTATTATTTATATACTTTTAAAGAAATGGATTAATGAGACAAAGTCTGAACTATCTAATTTTTTTGAGGTGAATTATCTCAGTCTTACAAAATGGATTTTAGGGATATAGATTGTTAGGAACTCATTGTTTGGAAATTTATTCTTGAATAAGTCTGACTATACATGGAAGTATTTTGAAAGCTTTAGAATAAGTGAGGAAAAACCGATTACCATGACCTTGAATAAAAACTTTAGGCTAATAAAGCAGAATGCACTTAAAATATAATCATAGGTTGAGAAATTGGAAAATATTCCATTTTCAACAGAAATCATAAGATTGATGTATTTTATGGTTTTAAATGGATCAGTATTATGCTTATATTGGGAATTGTTAGTGTATTCATGGATAATCTAATAATAGAACACTATAAAATGGTTAATTCGATACTCTGATATCTCAAAGAGTATGTGTGTTTTTACTCTATTTTTTAATTGATCGACCACCATATGGGTTTTCATATTCAGAATTTAGGGGAGATGTGGACACTAGGAGGATCACCACTAGTTATATGTTCACTTCTAGAGGCACAAATGTGAGTTAGATGTTGATAATTCAACCTATAGTTACACTTTACAAAATGGAGGTAGAGTACGCTCTTCTTTTGGAATCTAGGAATGAGTTGATTTGGATTAAGGGATATTGGAGGATCTAAGATGAAGTTAGGAAATTGGAATGATATTCTATGTTTTTGGAGTGTGGTCTATCTTTTAAGAAATATGATGTTCCACTCTTGGGAAAAGAATATTCATTTTAAGTATCAATTCATATAGATGTTATTATAGAACAAAGTTTTAGTGCTATGGAATATTAATGGAGTTAAAAATTTGGTAGATATGTTGAACAAGGTTGTAGTTTAGGAAATGTTGAGGCCTTGTTGTGCCTTAGTTAGGATAGGATAACCAGAATAATATAGGGGCAACTATTCCTTAATAAATAAAATTTTAGAGAGAAAGGGATTTGAAAAGGTAGATAGAGGAATAGGTTATGAATCCTGGAAATGATTATGAAGTGGGAAATTTCTAGGTTTGACTGGTGTGGAAACAATTTTTTAATTAAGTGTTGGAACTTTCATAAGGATAAAATCTATAAGTTAAATTCCAAAACCAAATGGAATTGGTGAAGGGGAACTACCAAAGTTAAGAAGTCTGAAAACAGATTAGTCAAAAGAAACAATGATGAGTATGGTAGTTGGAAGTGAAAAGATGAAAAATACTGACATAATAATCAATTATGAAGTTACATAAGAGTTCAAGAAATTAAATAAGGTTACATAAGGTTTATTTATATGGATATATAAGGATAAATCATATAGTTTATAGATTCATTTACTATTCAACTTAAAAGTTAGCAAAAGGAAATGACACTTATTTGGTGGCCAAAATTTGGTGGATGATATCTCATAATGTTTGGAAGGTGGTTGAACCAGTTTCACTAGACATGGCCTACTATAAAATTTTGGGATGGGTAATTTATATTTTAACTGTTCAATATTGTTATCTTTTTCCACTTCTTTAATAATAGTTGACAACATTACCCCCTAGAGTAGGACAAGTCCAAACCATATAAAATATTTGTGTGGTTCTTTTCTCTTATTTCCTTATCATTTTATTTCAGAAGTTCTTATCGATTGTGTATCGAAAAGATTCTAGTACATAGATGGGTTGCATTACCTTATCAGTTTTAGATACATCATAGATGTGGGTTTATTCAAAAACTAGAATTTAAAAACTTTGTTCCATGTTTGAAGATTACATAGGGTAATTTCTATATGGGAGGTTCCAAACCCAACATATATATGAATCCTTGAAGGTTTTAAAATGTCAAAATCATATTTAAAATTATTAAAGTTTCACCTAATTTGATAAATTTATGTATAGGGTGATCTAAATATGATGCATTTCATGTACCTATCTTAAGATATATTCATACAAGGAAGAACATAAAATTTATTTTATCATCACATGGTTTTTATAAATTAATGTTTTTTATACATCGTTATGTTTTGGATAACCTAATAAATTCTTAAGAGTTTATAAAATCAATAAAGTATTTGATCATTAAATTACAATGAATGTCCTTTTATTTTAAAATTAATCACTCCAAATATGAAATCATAAATTTTGGAATGACTTTATATATTCATGTAAATATTTTTAATGAATATTAAATTTCATTCTTTTAAGAACGATATATTTCATACCTGAGGGGATAATTAACAACTTATTATCCCTAGAAGGATTAAATATAAATGCACAATTTATTAATCCCTAAAGGATAGATATGTACATGTTTATATCTACCTTGCAAATAACATGAGATCTTATTATGATAAATTTAATTCAAGTTAATGTAATTCTCTACTCATTGATATTTAAAGGGTATAAATAATTTATTATTAAAAAATTTAGTAATAATTTTTTTTGGTTATGATGATCTTGTATATTTTTCATATCCACATAAAATTAGATCTAATCCTAGATATTTATTCACATTTGGTGGAATAACCATTTCAAGCTATTCTACTAAAAAACCATTTCCACAGCTTCTTTAAATCATATGACATTGATTGTAATTCATAAATAAAGATGTGAATATATTTGGATGAGATCAATTATTAATCATATAATAAATAATAGTGGATTAGAAAGTAGTAAAGATATTACCACCATATTATATTAGGATAATGTTGCTTTTATAGTGCAATTAAATGGTGGGTATATCAAAGGAGATAAAATCAAACATATATCACTAAAATTATTTTTCACTCATGATCTTAAAAATAATAGGGAGATTGATACCCAGAAACTAAGGCCTGGTCATAATATTGTAGATTTGTTCATAAATTCATTACCAACAAAATTGATTTATAAAATTTGGATGTGAAGACTATAAAGTTCATCATCATTTTATATGGGGGAGTTGGGAATGCTGAACTATTTTCCCCTTCATCAGGCTTTCCCATTAGTTTTTCATAATAAGTTTTGTAATGTGGCAGCATGAAATGTAATTCAATTAATTTAGCTTCCCATGTTTTTCCCAAATACATATTTTCAAGTAAATATTATATGATATTTGAAGAAATTATGACATCTAAGGGGTAGTATTATGAAATATTTATTATGTGGATGTCATAATTCTAAAATCATTATTACTTCCCATTCCAAATCCAACCCTTCATATGGTCAAGTCTTCATTTTCTTTAACCCTTGGAAATCCACCCGCTGGATATGACAAGAGATATATGGATTAACCAAGATATTTTATTACAACCTATATATACCATATATATATGTCACCATGTTTATGGAAGATAATTTTTTTGACCCTATATACTTTCTCTCTACTTCCTTAATTATTTTAAGTTGATGATTTTCATTCTCCATTATAATCCTAATAATTCTGCGCACATTTCATTAACAATACGCTTCACCTACGATCAATCATGAATTACTGGTTTTGAGATTCTTCATGGTTTTAATCATCATTTAATCTATTTCTCAATAATAATGAAAAAATTATACTATTAAAAAAGATAATATTATATATAAGTAATAATTATTTTAAACATTATTAATAATCAATATTATCCAAATATAATTAATATTATTATATATATAAATTCTAATATAATTAATATCGTATATGTATAATTATACATTTTGTAATCAGTGATATTTTTAAAATATGAATAATAACACATTACTTAAAAATATTAATAATACATTTTATTACATATATATAATTTATATTTTTAAAAAATATAAATAGTAATTTAAATATAAATAATAATGAATAATATTTTTTAATATAATTGATAGTAAATTTAATTTAATATTTATATTTATTTGGTAATATTTTGTCAATATTTTTGTATAATTGGATATAATTATTAATATTTTATAATATATTTATAGTTGAATATCATATATAATATTTAATGTAAATATAATTTTTTCATTTAAATATAATTATTAATATTTCTATATTTTATTAAAGATTTATATAATTAATAATATATTTATTATAATTTTTTTATTCATTTACAAAATAATAATATTTTTAAATATAATTAATATAATTAAAATACATTTAATAATTAATAATATTTTTATTTGTAATTAATAATACATACATTTATATAATTTGAAATTTATTATAAATCATTTTGTGATTAAACATAATTATTAATATTTTTATAATTAATTATATATTTATATAATTAATATAATTTTATTTATACATTTAAATAATTAATAATAATTTTTTAAAATACAATTAATATTATATTGTAAAAAAATTGATACATTCTCGGTGCAAAAAAATGTGGCATAAACTCTGTCGAGATAATATGATCCTCACTTGAATGACATGAGCTGAGTTAAAGATGAAGTAGTAAAACACTCAATGAAGAAGACACAAATGAGATCTCCAAGTGTCGCATGACTACTCACACACTGAGGGATGAAGATATTTTAAAAACATCATCCAATCTAGTGATGTGGTTGTGGGATCCTCCTATTAATAGTAGGTTGTGGATTTCATCTATTATAAGAGATAAGGTTGCTCTAGTTTTTAGATGTGTATTGGTAGCCTCTAGGAGCCTCTTTTGGTCTAGAAAACACATAATATAGATAAACCCAATAACTATTAGTGTTTCTCTTTTCATAGACTTCAATTTTAGAACTCATGGAGCCAATATAAACACTCAAATCAAAGGTTGAGACCATTTTAATTTGTCCATTTCATATAGATTGAAGTGCCCATAAATGGCTTGTATTTTTTTAGGTGTAGCCACAATTGCGTGGAAAAGTAGTCGATATGTGTTTAATAAAGGGTAGTGGTTATTATTTGAGAATTGTTATGGATTCATCCTTGTAGGACTCACAAGGGTGTCTTATCATTGAATGTAATGATTGATAAGGCTACAAAGCTTATAGATTGATATATGAAGTGTTATTGTTTGAAGAACTTATATTAACATATTGAAGTAGTATTAATTTGTGATGATTTATGTGGTTATATTAAAATCACTGGATGTGTTGATAGATACAATTATACTACAAACAAAATGGTTTAATAGAATTTTTTCAGCTAACAAAATGGGGATATTGAAGTGTTAATCCTGAAGAAGACAATAGATAGATAAAGTTGTGAGATATAATCCAAAAGATGTTAATGTTTGAAGCTACTATGAACATGTGATAAAGACTAGTTTTATGAGGATTATGAGTTAGTTTTGGGAGGGTTTTCATGACCATGAAGGCCTCAAGATCAACTCAAGAGGTTTTGAAATGATTTAGATTTAGTCTGGAATTTTAGTACAAGAGTAGAAATGTGGAAAAGTTTCAGTTCGTAAGGTTGACTTGTCTGAAAGGTATACTTTCATCTTAGAAGTATGACTGAAACTTATAAGGTACAAGTGAAACCTAGATGGTTCAACTAAATCTTAGAAGGTTTATTTGATCTTGGAAGCATGGGATCAAGAGGATAAGCTTAGAAGGTTAAGCTCGAAAGGTTTATGGGATTGAAAGGTGTCTCACATAAGGTTAAGTAAAACGAAAGTTTCAATAACTCTGTGAAAATTTTGAAATCTTCCATAAATGAGAAATTACAAAATTTGAAAATTATTTATTTTTAAGGAAATATAAATCAGGAGATGGTACAATTATCTTCAAAGAATTCAAATATCATAATCACATTAAAATGATTGTGATATAAGATGATATTGAAGGAAGACCAGTCAAGGAAGATACTGATAATGAGATGAGTTCCATGACCACATAATGAGCTACCACACCACAGCTCCATGCATGCGTAGAAATAAAATAGAAATTAAAATCATGAATTTAATGGGAATTCAAAGAAGTAAACTAGAAAAGTCTTGTGGGGATTTAAAGAATAACTCCGGGGTGAGAATTTAAGAGATTTTAAAGGAGAATTCAAACTAGAAATATCTTTCATATTGAAATGAGTATCACCTTTTGTTATATTATGAGGAGTTTCCAAATAAGATATGGAAACTGAATATTCATGACTCTATTAATATAAATAATTTAAGTGGATAAGAATATGGGGGTATTCAATACTTCTATTCATAGAAAAATACATCCAATCAAAAGTGGAGAACCCAATACTATACCGATATTTGTGGTGAAATTGTGAGAATATATTGAGTGGATTGAGAACTTAACAAGTGTAAGTGGTTTATTTAAAAAGTAATAATTAATAAAAATGACCATTGATTAACCCCCTCCTAGTGTTCAATCCATCTTGTGGCATCACAAGTGGTATCATAGAAAATTTGAGTTCAATTTAAAGGTCCAAAAAATTTATAAGTACGAAGAATCTCAATTTTGTGAATAGAAGGGGCACACCTTCTTTAAATGGAAATAACTACCATATTTGGAGGAATATGGTGCATCCCTAACTTCTATCACTTGGCTTATAAGTGAGAGATATTGTTATAATATGACATTCCCCCATTCTTAAAGGTGGTACTATGAAACTTTATAAAAAGAGAAATATGGAGGTTGATGGTGTGTCTCAAAATGAAACTTTAATTTAACTTTTAAAAAAGTTATATATAAAAATCACAAGGATTCAAAATACCAAAGAGATTTGGGAAAAATTACAGGGCAGTTATGAAGGAAATGTTAAATTCAAAGAAGTCAAACTCTAAGTTTGCATTCAATGGACCAAATGACTTAGATTTATTTATTTATTTTTGGATAATCCCATTTTTTAACTCAACTATGATAGAACCCTTACATGTCTTGGAATCTCAGTGGAATAAGGCCTATACATATCCCATAAGCTCAATAGTAGATAGGCCAAGTATATAACCTGTAGGTCCAATTACCAATACCCATATTGAAATAGCCTCTTTCGTTGTCTCCTATATCTGTCACTCTAGCTTTTAGTCCTGAATTCACATTATTGGTAAGATACTACTACCTCCCCTAATGGGTTCTTGAACAGGTGTGTGTTATCCCTCCATTAATGAACCACTACATCCAATTTATCATCAGGTCATACTTTTATGTCTTTTTCTCTCCATCGGCTAGGTACTACTCTATCATGAGGTCTTACTTCCTCTCCATATCCTGGTGGCCTTTTGGTCTAAAGGCCTTGGGTTACCCAAAGTCCCTATGTCCTATAGGCCCAAATCAGTGGCCCAAAATCCAAAATTGTGTAAATAGTTCCACTTCAATAGTACTGCTACAATACCTGCTATAATAACTACAAAAACTTTGAAAATAATTCCATACCCAGATTTGATCCTCGATTTTATGCAGGATTATAGGGTTTGTTAAACACTTAACTATCATGCCAACTACCAAACTACAAATTTGTATGAGCATATTTTAAGACATAAAATATGGATGATGATGAAAACATTGAATTCTATTTTAAAAGGGTCAATGAGATTGTGAGTAATATCAATGGGTTTGGTGAGAAGTTGGATAATTCCACCATTTTCAAAAATCTTATGATAAATATTTTTGATAGATTTGATCTCGGAATTTGATCCTTGGAAGATGTGGAGGCTTTGTGATTGTATGATCTTCAGAACAACCTCATATATTATGAAATGAGAAAGGATCTGACTTTTAAGAATAAATAAAAAGATGAAATGCCTTTTGAGGCCACGAGAAAAGGAAAATAAAGTGATTCAAATGATAAGGATGATGATGAATTCTTCAATAAAATTGTTTCTATTCTATCAAATAAATTGAAAAAATTAAAGTATAAATGAAAAGGAAAACCACCAACAAGGTACTACAGCTTTAATGACGTATTTTTGAAAAATATTTCCCAAGGAAAAAGGTGAATGAATTTGAATTATATGAGGAGGGAAAATCTTAAAATTAGAGAAAGAGTAAAAGTAAGAAAAAGTATTCTAATAGAAATAAAAGTTTCTTGATGAGTATGAAGGAATAATATAACTCAACCAGTTCATCAGATGATGAAGTCAATTTCTTATCTCACATTGAGAGAGGTTTTGATAGCTAAAAAAATGTTGATGGAGATGAAATAAGAGAGCTAGAATATAAGTTAAAATATGATATATAATATTTTCTTGAGTAGATTTCACATCTCAGGAAATAAATGAGAAAGATTTCAGAAAATAAAAACAGAGTGGAAAAATAAAAGGAAGATTTGATCATGAAAAAATATTATTATATTGATGAGATCAAGTCAAGTAAATTAAAGATACCAGATAAAGAAAATATAGTGAGGTATATTGAGGAGAAGTTGGTTAGAAAATAAGAAAATATGGTTGAGACAAAATCTTTTTGTATTTGAGATTAAAAGGAGTTAAAGAAGATCAGATAGGACTTCTTAAATTTTGTTTAGGTTAGAGGTGCATCTTTATAATTTAGTGATAAGAAGGTTTCCAATATGAAAGTTGAATCTACACATAATATTTATCAAAATAAATTTGTTATTTATAATAGTTCCAGAGATAAAAACAAGTTAAAACCTATATATACTAGGAATATAAATGAGGTAAACTCTTCCATATCAAAGGGAGATAGAAATATTCTAAGAAGACCACTTCCCCCTAGGAAAAGTGAGGCTAAACTTGTAGATGAGCAACACAAATTATGTTTTTGACATATTTGTCTTTATTATGGAAGTCCCAAGTTACAAGGTCTTAGTTGGTGTTGTGGAAGGTATGGACACAGAGCTTAACCTTTCTAGCATAAAATTTAATTTCTTGGAAAGTGTCATGAACAAAGGGTGGTCTATGGTTATTATATGATAAAAAAGTCATAAATAAAGAAAAATGTGACACTCTCTTTGATAAATATTTCCATATAAAATATTTTTGGGTGTTTAAAATATACATATGAAAGGTGTAATCAATAGAGTAACAAAGAAGAGGTGTGCATGGTCAGTTTACTAGAAAAAGTTCCCTATAGTGTGAAGGGGGGAATAAAATAGATGGGAAAGAAGCTGAGAATGTCAAAAATAAGTGCCTAACTATTTGGATGAAACATTTAGAAATGGATAATAAAATATAAAGATAATAGATAAATTCAAGTAAAAAATTATGAAAATGATTACACATGAAGAAGTTCTAATTCATGAGAATTTTTTCACAAATTGTGATCTAATAATTCAAGGAAAACAATGTGAAAGGTCTGGATAGACAGGGAATGGCATGAAGTATTATATAAATATTTTACCAGCTCAAGAATAATGATTGAGGAATAAAATTAAATCACAAGGAAATGAATTTTCATTGATGATAGAGGTGAAGAAAGATAATCCAAAAAAGAAGTACTTTAATTGAAAAAGATGTTAACACAGCCTAATAAGACTCATAATTGAAAATTAAGTTTGAGGAAACCATATCATTCTGTGTTTGGGAGAAATAATAGGTCTTTATTGATAGGAAACTCTGAGTTTTGTTATTACTATTGAGAAATAAATGATGTCCCTCCACATTACCATATTTTTTTGTTTATTTGAGCTAATATTCATGGAATTGAAGGAGTAGGGTGAAGCTATCACCACTGGAAAAAATAAGTTTTTCATCATAGTGTATTTTGACTATCATGGAGAGGATGAGTTCAATTCATCCATCAAGGGAGAGTAAAAATGAGTTGATGTTATCATACAATGAATCTGAAATTTCTGGACATCTAAACAAAACTGGAGAACGAGGTTTTCTGATCACATTTAAATCCCTCATTTTTGATTATATCACTCATATTTACAAAGTGTGGGAGGTGTTGGTTGATGAAATATGATAAAATGGGGAGTTATATGTGTTTAACTATTTTATGTGTTTCTTAAGGCATGTTAAGGATCAAAATTATATTGATAAATCTCTTTTAAAAAACCACCTAATGAGAAATTATGAATGGTATCATATGTATGGATGTTCAGAGAGAGCATTGAATTTTTTTGCTTAAATCAATATTTTTTACACAAACCTAGCCCATGTAGACTTAATGTTTACTAACTAAAGTCTCTTGTCTAAGAAAATTATGTAGTTCCATCCTTATCTCAAAAGTTGATCAATAGGTAATTCCAAAAGATAGGGTAGAAAAAGATGCAATGAGATAAGAAGACCCATATATTGCCTTTGTATTTATTTTCAATAAGGGGGAGAAAAAACAAAAATATTGACCTAGACGTTTTATGGTATTTAAAATAAAATTAGAAAGATAGATTGAAGTGCCTATGGATGGATTTTATTTTTTATCAATAGGTGATGTTTTTTTGTGCCGAAAAGAAATCAATATGTGTTTAATAAAGGAAAATGTTGATTCTTAGAGGATTCTTATGGATTCATTCTTGTAGTACTAATAAGGGTGATTTAGCATTTGATTACATTATTTAGAAGGAAATCAAGCTTATAAAATGATATATAAAGTTCTAATTCTTGAAGAACAAATGTTAACATATTCAAATAGAATTATTTTTTGATTATTTATGTGTTAATGTTCAATTCACTGTAAAGTGTTGATGAATGGAGGTATACTTCCAACAACATAGTTCAAGGGAATTTTAGAAACTATTAAAATAGAGAGACTAAAGTGTTAACATTGAAGAAGATAATTTCTAGATAATTCTATAACATATAATACAAAATATTTTTAGGTTTTAAGCTACTATGAATAGGTGATAAAGACCTATTTTATGATGATTCTGAGTTAGTTTGGTATGAGTTTACTTGACTATAAAGGCCTTGAGATCATCCCAAGAGGTTCTAGAATGATTTGGATAAAATATATAATTTCAGTATAAGATAAAAAATGTGGCTAAGCTTCATATGATATGGTTTAGTATTCTAGATGATACACTTTCATATCAAAAGGTACAAATTAAGATCATATGGTAAAAATAAAAATCAAAAATTTCAACTTAATATCAAAAGGTAAAATTGATCTTGGAATCTTGAGCATAGAACTTTAATCTTATAATGTTTATGAGCTCAGACGATTGATCTTAGAATGTGGAGTTAAACAAAAGGTTCATTTAATTTGAGAAAATTATGAAATCTTATATAACCAAGAAATATGAGAATTCCATAATTATTTCTTCTAGAAGAAATATAATTTAGATGATGCCACACTAACCTTTAAGGAATTAAAATATCATAATCACATTAAAATGATTATGGTCTAAGATGATATTGAAGGTAGACCAGATAAGGAATATGCTGGTGTTGAGACAAGTTATTCTAATAGATAAGTATCTACTATATCATAGTTCCATGAACATGGAAGCTTCAAAAGGAAATTAAAAGTTCCATTTTTTTGGGTATTAAAATAAGGAAACTTTTTGTGTATTGGGGATATTTAAATAAGAATAATTATCTAATAAGTTGAGATATTTTAAAGGGGAATTCAAAATGAAAATATATTCCCTTCGGTGCAATGACATAAATATGATGAAGAATATACTGAATATTGAATCCAAATGGATCAAGACTCCCATTGAGTGAAGGTTTTCCATAATGTTGGATGATCACATGATAGTTTCGAGTATTTAAATTGAATAACCAAAGACAAAAGAGGGTTATAAAATTGTAAATTGACATTACACATCGTGTAAACATCACACAACATGAAAAACTTAAACGATGTGAAAACATTACATTTTGTAAAAACCTTGGATAGACCTTAAAATAGTGATTTTGACATATATTTTGATTGAGAACCATATATTTTGGCTCGGACTATGATTAAATGGTATATGTGAGCCATGGAAGCCCAAGGATTATATCTGGGATTATAAATAGAAGGTTTTAACTAGGAGAAAGGGGATTCTATCTAGTAATAGATATTCGAATACGAGGAGGTTTCCTTAGGGGTTCTGACCCACCATAGTTAGATTTTTCTTCTTATTTCACTAGTGGAAAATGGGTCTATGCACATGCATGAATGCCTATGGTTTATAAGAACCATTAGGAGATTGTGATTTATTACTACGGTTTGGCTAAAACTATCCGTATACATTACCGATTTCAGAATTTTATTGGGATCCCTCCCAATTTTTCATCCCCCTGCGTGAACCCTCCCTGACCTCTACCACCCGGACCTCACCTCCTCTCCTCAACCTCAACCACCTCGACCTCCCAACCTCTACCTCTATCTCCCGGCCCCCCAGCCCCTCTCAGCTCCCTCTCCTTCGGCGATGTTCCCCGATCCACTCTCGACTCCCTCTCTAATGACAACGTCCCCATCCCCTCTTGGATCCCTACTCCATCTCTTCTGGAAATGTCCCCCCCTCCCCTCTCGGCTCCCAATCCTGGTGACATCCCCCTCCCCTCTCGGATCCCTCTCCTAGCGACATCCCCCCTCCCCTCTCAACTCCCTCTCCTCCTCTGACGTCCTCTAGCCCCCTCTTTAGTCACGCGCGAGACCCACCATGGATGAACACCCCACACGAAATCCCCTATCTCGACTCCTCCTCCTTCCATTTATCCCAAATTTCTTAAGGGTTATTGATTAGTACAGTCAGGAGAGAATTCATCTTCTTTAAATTTTCAATTTCTTAGAGTTTTACTCTCTCTGGTTTCCTGGTTTCATTCCGTTGAACCCCATGGGTTTTGAGGTTCCCTAATTATAAATTTTATCCGTGTTTATAGGGGGTATCATGGTTCTCTCAGGTCACCTTGGGCATGTTTTGTCATTCTATGCTGAAGGAAAATCGGTTTAGATAGTCTTGGTTCATCTACCACCATTTGAGGTTGGTTTATTAATCTCTATTTGTTTGGTCCAATTTAATTTGATGATTTTAGTGATTTATGTGTCAATGAAAAATCTATATTAGGTATGAATTGCATGAATAATACTACTTTAAATCCTACATCTCTATTTGTGTGTTTGTAGCTCATATTACATGTATATGTTCAAGATTTATCCTTTTGTATAATCATCTCATGTTTGTTTATTGATGAGTGAGTGGGGATATGCTGATAAACATGATATTGTACAATGGATATATGGGTATAATTGATTTTCATTACTCTATTTTGGTATGTTCTATTATATTTTTCAACTTGGAATAGTTTATGTTTAATTATACTTTCATTGAATCTTATTTTTATGATTCATTTTTTAATTTTGAATTGATGTTAATTATATTAATCTCATTTGGGTTATTTATCTTTTTTACTTCTACTTATTTGATATTTTTTATGGATGTTAAATTTATGGGTGACCCATTCTAGATTCTCAAAAACCAATTCAATGCCTTTGACATAGTCTTGGGGATGAAACAAACCAATTTAAATGAAACCAACATGAACTCATTCAAACTGAATTTAATGAAACATGACATAATATAAGTAGAAAAAATCAAAATGATATGAATTTTAGTAACCTATAAAGAGTAAAACTGAATATTCCTAATTGAATCTACAAGAAATTAAATTATCCAATACCTAACAAATAAATTAAAACTAAATAGATCTAAAACAAATCATATCGTGTTGTATCAAATCCAATCATACATAATCAGTGACCAACCTCAATTAGGATAATATCAAACATAACAAACTAAGATGAACCATAAGAAACCAAACCAAATAAGATTATGAAGAGTAAACCTAAAATGAGTTGAACTAAATAAAGTGGGGCCATACAAACCCCAAATATATAAAATAAAACCAAATAAAAAAATAGAATGAAACATTTAAAAAAACAGTCACTATCTAATTGAACCTTACCGGTATAAATTTAAATCAGATCGACCAAAATAGATCTAGAATGATCAAAATCAAGAAAATTGAATACAAATAGAAAAAAATTAAATGAAACTAAATTGGACCAATTCAAACTAATATAACTTTAAATAATCTTATATTACAAATGATGTGTCAAATTGGACCAAATATAATGAATTAAAACCTATATTACTACAACCAAAATGAACTAAACTAAACTAAACTAAACGAAAATGATATGGACCAAATGTAATCAAACTGAATCAATTAGAACCTAAATGAATGAAATTTTTTAAGCTAATATAAACAAAAAAACAAAAAAACTAAATCTAATGAAAATTTCCTGAACTAACTTGTATCGAAAAAAACAAAACTAAGTTGAAACTCAAGCCAAACTTATTTACAGAACTAAAACATGAAGTAGTAGTTTGATGAATATAGTGATGAAGATAATCTTTACCATCCTAAAAATGAGCGATGATTAGGGGTCACCTTATTCAAAGACCCTTGACTAGTTAATATATCATCTTAGGGATCCATTAATCAAGATAAATAATATAGAGCTAGATGGAATATTTCTAAAAATTACACTGGATAATGTTCCATCAAATGCTCCCATCCTTGCATTTAAATTGAATACCAAGAGAGGAAGGAAAGATTGAGTAATAAGTTTATGCCCCTAGAAGAGAACCAAATGAAGCCCTAAATTAGGGGATTCTCCTCTTACCAATGATATTTTTTATACTTTTTGAGGGATAAATATTTCTAAAACCTTATCAACCCTGGAATCAACTAAATAATCTTCAACCAGATTTATCTTGAATTATTTCTTCTGTATTTTAACTATTTTCTAAGACCTAATGAGATGATTGGAAGCACCTTCATCAATATTTATACTATGTACTTTTCATTTGTTTGTTAACATAAACTTCATTTCTTAAATAAAAATATTGGGTTCTAGATTCACTTAGTCTATATGAAATGTGAATATAAGACAAGCTAGCATGATTGACCATTCATTTATCTCATATACTAGTGATGATATTTTATCTTCAGTTACTTGTACTACTCTTCCCAAATTTCACTTTAATGAAAATCCCTTTTTTATCTAAATTTTGATACTATTCAAGAATCATCCCAGGATATGGATATTTAATGACACCTGGATCATTATAGCCTAGTGTAATAATTTTTTTTCATGAAATTGAACAACATTTATATTGGAAATTCCTTTAAGAGGATCTCATAAAAACCCAAGTGAGTCTGTTTAGTCCTTTAAAACTAGTATATGGAGAAAATTAGTGATTTGGATACTGATATAAAACTAACTGAAGAAATACTCCTTGATGTTAAAAATAGAGGTCCTTAATATAAGTTTTCATTGGAGGTTGAGGTCCACATATAGTGTAAAATATAGGATTCTCTTATATTCTCACGGAATGAAGACTTCTTGAGTGGATCAATGATGGAGACATGAACTAAATATTCATTCAAATATTTCACAAAGATAAGAGGGTTAAAATTTTAATATCATCAATTTTCATACAGGGGAATTTTTACTCAAATGATAGCGATATTTCATCTGTTCTTGACAGATCATTTTACATGCATAATTACTGATTTTACTGATTATAAGGAAAATAGATGTTATTCCACATTTGGTATTATATTTTAAAAACTGTAAGCTCATGAATGCTCCCTTTAATTATTAGGTTAAGGATACCTCCCCAATCAAGACATCACCTATGGTCTTTATGGTTTCATTAATAGAATTTTCACGAGTTAGTGGGATTTTCACAAGTTAGTCGATGTTGAGCATTCTGATGTATATCCTGCTGTGGTGGAATTTGTATCACATCATACATTCCAATGGGTTGCAATTCTCAAAATTATTGTTCTTATCCCAAAATTTAAACATGGTTGACATGTCAAAGGTTTTAGGACCATTCCTAAGGGTTTATAATTTTCAAATTCTCAAATTATTGTGCTTATCCTAAATATAAAATTATTGTATTGGGTTATAAGATTCATGACCCCAACTAACATGAACTAAAATGAACTAACCCAAACTGATATTAACCAAATGTAATCAAACTGAATCAATTATAACCCAAATGAATGAAATTTTCTAATCTAATATAAACAAAAAAAGACAAAATAAATCTAATGAAAATGTCCCAAACAAACTTGTATCAAATAAAACCAAAATAAACTAAAACTAGAGCTAAAATGATTATATACCATTAATAGGAAGAGTAATTGTTAATTAATAGGAATGTACTATTTGATAGTATCACTTTGAAACTTTGATCTGTTTCCCCCTTGCATCTAGGAACATGAATTGACCCACGAGGCATTGTGGTTCTTATATATTGGGCGGTGACATGTATATTCATAGGATATCAGTATGTTTTTGTTTAGTTTTTATTTTATTTTCTTTATCACATTGGACACTTAGGCCTTTTACTGCTTTCTACATGTGAATTGTAGTGATGCTATCCTAACTAGTTACATAGATCACTTGTATACTATAATACCATGAGGTGTGAGTGTGGGGAAACATTGTAATCTAGAGTAGCCTTGGGGTCTTCCCTGAGATGGAATTGTTTTTCTAAAACATTGTGTGGGAACATTTATAGAGTATGTTGGAGTCATGAAATAAACCCAAGTGTCTCCATGAGATAGCATAACTAACCCCAAGTGTCTCCAAGTGTCTCCATACTTCATATCATCCTTTCATGGGTTAGCCAGTCACCCAATCCTGTCAAACATATCCTAGTATATCCTCTCAGCCACATAGTCTAGACTCATCTCTCGAGGACTATCCTATGACTCAAAGCATATCTCATAATCCCATTAAACAAAGAGTATTATTCACCTCATGATTGTCCTATTCACAAAATGACACCATGTCAAACCCATATAAATTCTTATCTCATCCACATGGGAATCCTCTAGGGTCCCTCAGACCCATCCTAATCACTACTCACTAACCATAATACTCATCCCACACACTATAGTATTCTCTCGGCATGCCAAGCATTCATTAATTATATTCTAAATAATCTAGTCAAGAACCTCATAAAAATCATGTATTATAACCCAACCCCACTAACCAGGTCCCATCTTATGTTAAATCACACCAAGCCTCTTGGCATTATAATTCCAATCTGTCCGGCAATACCCAATACACACACTAGAATCTCATCCTTCATCTCCTTAGTCTAACTATTGAATCATTAAATGGAGTAAAAACTTTCATAATACATTTTATAGACTTAGAGGGACCATAAAACTCTATGAACCCACCAGGATTACAATCCATCCTCATAAGTATTTCCTTATCAAATGCTAGAAATAAAATTGCCACACCAATCACTACAAGGACTAATCCTCTTAGGAATATTTTACTTGATCTAAACTCTCATCTAATCCATACACATATCATCCCAATTATAAGACATATGTTTGACCACTCATATCCAAATCTATATCTTATACACTTGGATATCTAGTGATAGGGTGATTTCATTTCCTTAAAATCACTAAAGAACCTTCTCTAAACCTAGGTAGCTTGTGAACACCATATCTATAAGTATACTATGTTAATATATTTCCTTTAATTTATTGTACTTAGAGTCCATGACTCCAATAGAACATAGTTATAATCAATTCCTTGGAAATCTATGACCGAATAATGATGTTAGTGTTTAAGGGTCTATAGAGGCTCTTAATACTTTCTTTGTACACATGGAATTCAAATGTTTTTCTATGTTGATAATTCCAAATAAGGGAGGAATATCCACATATTGGAATATATAATATGATTCCCTAGATAAAAGTGGTTTCCTATGAATATAAAATAATGATAGTATGTTCTCATAAGACTCCATGAGATCTGATATCTTTTACCCTAGAGAAGATATAGATTGGCATAATTAATAAATTGATGCAGTCCCTACCTCTACAGCCTATCTTAGTGAGTCTACCTTGGTAGAAACATCATTTATAGCCTTCTCTACCACATCATGGAGCCTATGTTGTTCTCCTACTATCTTATTTTCAATAGTCAGTATGTAACATAGGTGGGAAAATTCCTATTGAATCCTATAAATTTCAGAACTCCTAGAATTGAATGAATTTTGGTGAGTCACTAATTCCATTTCATGTTGAGATAAATTTTCTAGGGAATTATTTTTTTTGTTTTACATCCAAACATGAAACATACACTACTGATAGATTCAATTCAAAGTCCCTATTCTTCTCCCTAATGGTGACCACCTCATTCACCCTATCATGTAGTACTTGATATTCAAACCCAATGGAGATGTGGGTTCTGAACATGTACCAGAAGTGGTCCAAATGGTCCTTAAGCTCTTTAAAGGCCCCCTCTAAGATCATTATTTATATCTATCACAACAATTTTGGACTAATTTTTTTTATTTAAATGTAGAGTACTCTGAACCTTATCCTAGGCCTAGTGAAGGAACATATATGTATTCAGGAACAAGGTGGTGAGTGAGGGACTCGTACTCGCATCCCTTGGTGAGCATGGTGTATAGATGGCCTCTATGGGAAGAGATACTAAGGATAAAGGACATGGGATATTTGATCCTTGAGGCGGAATTTTTATAATTAATCACATATCTCATGTTAGTCAATGTATATTAATAATGTTGTCAAATGAATAGAAATTATGTTAATCACCGAGGATTTACCTTTTTTAGTTAATGTAGTTGCTAATTATTTCACCTCAACCTTGACCCAAGGGATGATAGAAATGTGTTCTTATGATATGAATCATTGATGCAAATATGATTCCCCTCCCACTGACGTAATATGTTCAAGGATAATTCTAGGGACACCACTACCCTAAAGGGGTGGAAGCATAAACAAAGGTCAGAAAATTTGATACAGACTCGATGGTATATTCAATTTCAGGATAAATGCTTACCATATCCTAGTGATGCCTCCATCTTAGTTAAGTTTGTCAAAGAATAGTTACCCATATCAGGATATTCTAAGAGAGTTTACAGTCTTGTCATATCAAAAGGTATGAGAAATATTGCACCCACATCAGACATCAAGTTCAACCATTCTTAGATCTCGGTCATTTTATACTCTCCTTGTACCTTTTCCAAGCCTGGGGGAATAATGAAGGGATGGAAGGTGTATCTTTCTTAGATATTTAAGTTTTTTACCTCTAGAGAACTTGTAGAGAACTTACACAGTTAAGCAGGTTAAGAAGAGATATTTAAGAAATTTTATGATTAAAGTCAGAAAACACACTACTTACCAGATGAATTAGGGTGAGGTTTCATAACTAACAACCTCACACATTACCCATTCTATGAATTATTTGTGTTAATTTCTTCATAAGGAGATGTCATTTGATGTGTTGGAGGTGGAACCAGTGGAGGTATACATCCCTTTCATGGAGAGACCACATATCAGATTCATATGAACAACATGCATAAACCATATAGAGATGTTCAAGGATTTCCTATATTATATAGTGATAATATAGCCATAAATATTTACATACTTAGATCATTAATTTATAAATATTTCATTGAATTTTATCTTGTAATATCAAATGATTTTTGGCTCTGTAACTACAAA
This sequence comes from Viscum album, assembly GCA_963277665.1. Taxonomy (NCBI): domain Eukaryota; kingdom Viridiplantae; phylum Streptophyta; class Magnoliopsida; order Santalales; family Viscaceae; genus Viscum; species Viscum album. The sequence continues at coordinate 1,356,212,416 of OY728162.1, read as the reverse complement.
CACCAATGCCCAGTATTCACCAAACGTCAAAATCTCTACTCATCACCATAGTTAATATCGAGACAACATGAAATTGTGCCCATATATCCCAAGAAAACATTGCATCATAAACCACTCATCCCCAAACATATGGTGATCCCCACCATAATACATGGATCATACAGATCAATATGAAAAAATGGTGGTCCACATAATAGGAATCACCTATCAATAATGTATCCCGAATGGTCCATTGACTATCTCAATACAACTCCCACCTTACCAAAACCAGTCTTATATAAAAACACTGGTCTATCATCCTCTTATTGAATTAACCCATAAATGCTCAGTCCCCCCACCAACATGATATCACATCACTCGATCATGATGTTTAATTACTAGAAGGCATCAATAGATTATTTTTGATGACATTTCATAAAAACCTAGTTAACTTCACCATATTTTCACATACCCTTCTTTTGAAACTTTCTAAAACTCTACTAATTTACGTAAAATAGTGGAATATTATAAATCCTTCAAAACATGATATCGGTAACCATGGTTCGTGATTATACCCCAAGATAATTACCTGGACTATATATGGAACTAAAATAAGGAATCACTAATCCCTTGTTGTTTCTAAATAGTCTTCCCCCCCTCATTTCCCAAGACATTCATGTTCCATCCACATTTAATTTCATCCCAGTATTGGTTGGCCTCCTCTTTATCCATTTACCCTAAATTCCTTGAGCATATTCCATATTACTTAAGTCCCTAGTAGTAACCTTCATAACTATGAAGTGAACTCCCCTCCATTAACCTTCATAACTATGAAGTAAACTCCCTTCCATTAACAACTAGAATGTCAGACATAATTGGAAATATAGTCTCATTGAAATATTACTTCAACCTTCACCCCCTCCCTCACAACCTACATCCCAGCCCCCTCCCCCTCCCTCCCAACCTGCAGCACCCCTCAAACCTGCAGCCCCTCCCAACCTGTTTCCCCCTCCCTACTTCTAGACCCCATCCCTTCAAACCTGAAGCACCCCATCCCTCCCAACATACGGCCCCCCTCCCAACATATTTTCTTCTCCCTATTTGTATCCCCCACCCAACCTGCACCCCTCCCTCCCAGCTTGCTGCCCCCACCCCAACCTCCCAACATGTAGCCCCCCTCCCAACCTATTGCTCCCCTCCCTATATACAGCCCCCTCCCAGCCCACACCCCTCCCTCCCAACCTGCACCCCCTCCCAAATAAAACAAATCCATAACATTTACTATTTACATGAACTAAATATAAATTAACCATTCTCAACCATACAAGAATTAATTTAAAGTTCTTAAAGTACATTCATAAGTATTATTTATATGTAAAAGATGGTGGTGATTAATATCCCTAGATCACCAATATCCCCATCCCCATAACATGAGTCCCATGATTTATGAAACATCTTCCATTATTTATCTAATCCCCAAATCTATCCTTAGATGAACCAGGATCATGAAACACTCATACTTTTTTCCCTTGACCAGATATAACCACAACTCCTACAACCTTTAGTTTTCTATATGATATATTTTTCCCCTTCTAGACATTGGGTGACTAGATCCATATAGTCAATATTCCATTAATTTATATCAGTTAGAAAATAATTGGTTTCATTGATATCCACCCCCTCTCACCTATGTAATTTATGGAACCTCTAAAAAATGTACCTTCTAGGAAAGGATCTTCTAGTCATAGAAGATTATCCTCAAATTGAATTTACATGGATTTGAATTTACTGCTAATGTATCCTTTTAGTAACACATATCATGTGTTTTGAATGAAACCATACAAAACTATCATTGGTTATAACACCCCAAGCTTTCACGATACACTTCTCTTTGAATAATACAACAGCGTGTGTTGTACGCAACTTCGAGTTCTAAACACACACCACAAATAATCAAAGTAGCTGTTATGAATAGTAATACCTAATTTTTGAAATTTTATAAATTTTATCTTGCCAAATGGACTTCATTTTTGGATTCGGAATATCGAAATTAGCCTATGTTGAATTTTTGGTATTTTTCTGAGAACTTCCAATTTGTTTTGAATAGTGAAAATTACTTAAAAACAACTTTTTAATAAAAATAATTAATAGTGATAAATTATAATATTGAGTGGTTTTAAAGTATAATTAGAATATATTTTTACCATTTTATCCAAAGGTGGTCATTAGAATTAATTTCTCTTTGAAATTGGACATAAACAATTGTCAATCTTTTGATATATATTGTTTCTTAAAAACACGCTATTTGTCGTGGCAGCGGGAATTAATTATGAAATTAATTAATGAAACTTATATGTTTGTAATTTTGTAAAATAGACATCATTTTTGAATTCGGAATATCAATTATAGCTTAGGGAGAAATTTTGGCATTATTCTGAAAAACTTCAATTTTTGATGAATAGTGAAACCACTAAGTGGTAGTTAAAAAACTGATTTTTCGTTTAAATGAAACATTACCACTTCTGTGATTTGATTTTAAAAAATCCAACATACATGGTTGTCATTAGGAAGTAAAATCTGGTTCAATGGGATTAAAATATTTTTTTGGTGAATAGTAACTTTTAAATTTAATTAATCGCGATTAAAGGTAATTGGTGAAATTTAAGGTAAAGATAGTATTATAAAAATATTGAATGGCATTTACACTTGTCCTAAGACTATTGGATGTGTCATGGACGAACAATACAATCCATGGGTCAACTTGGGGACCCCATGGATCCACTTTCGTAGGAAAATGACATAAATAACTTTTTATTTAATGTTAAAATAAAAATGTCACAAACAAGAGTTATTTTACTAAAACAATTTTTAAATGGGGTTATACAAGTCATATTTTTTACTATAAATATTCATTAGAAATATAAAAAGATTTCCTACATCATGATATTTTTTTTTATAATTTTTAGACATTAAATAAATTAATTTATTTATGACATCATGATGATGCGGCGATTACCTCATTAATTAATGATTTAAATAAAATGAAAAGATAATGTAAAATCCAAGGCTTAAACTTGTCAAAAACCTATTGTATGAGTATATTTAGAACCATTATCACCTTATCCTCGATATATATAAGTGTGGGACCTTTAGAATCCGAAAAAGCATTTCATAATAATGTAACATTTCAATCTTTCCAAGAGTGCCCCTTCTCTCCTCTTATAAAAGGCCCCCACCACTACCACCTTACTCACACCTTCAAAGCCTTTTGGCTCGGCCAACCTCTTCCCAAATACTCTCTAAACTTCCCTAACTTACTCTTAGAAGCCTCACTTTGGGCAGAAGTCTTCCCAAGGAAGCCTTTGGCTCAAATCAAAAAGAGTTACCTGATTTTAAGGTAATGTCTTCTCTAATGTTGTTTTGTTTTATTTTGCTTCTGCAACCCCTTAAACTCTTTTTATTCCTTTTTTTTAACAACAACAGTATATAAAATATAATAGGATGTTTTTATGATAAGTATTTGGTTTACACTTACACACACCTTCGTCTAATGGTTAATGAACATACTGTTTCTGTGGGTGGTGAAATACTACCTCACGAAACGATGATTGTTCAATATTATTTTAAAACCTCTAATGGTGGCCATTTTGATGAAACTATTATCATATATAATATATATATTATATTTATGTTTTCCTTATGCTTCTTTATTTCTCATTTATGGCATACTTTATGATTTCCATTATGGGTAAACGCGAGAATTTCATTTTAGGAAGTGCGGACTACCGCCCCTTCAAAGTGATTTGAATCGTTAATGCCATATGTGGGATGTATAAAGGATGTAGTAAATGGTATTATACATTATATTATACTGGAATTATATTACAAATTTATACTATTATGATTTCATTCCATTAAATACGAAATAGAAATGGAAGTAGCGTGCATGCGTACGTACGACTTACCGTCTCCATGAACGGTGAATTTCATTTCTTACCTCTAAATGTTATGTAATATTATAAATGAATGTATATACTGGATATATATGATGTATATGATATATAAATCATGAATATAATTATGGATATAATGGATATTTTACCACATGAACAAAGTGTAATTATAAGAAGTTTATTTTTGACTCAAGTACCTAAGATCGACAAAACGACCGTTATAAACTTAAATAATTACATAATGTTCATGACATGGTAATAAGTGATATAAAAGGGATAATAAACTTGAAAAAGGTTCTTAAGAAGGTAGAGATTAACTCTAGTTTATTATTCAGGAGATCAAAGAACGGTCGAGTGAATTCGGACACGAGGTAAGGGAATTTCTTAGCCCAATTTCTATTCTTTGGGTTAATCTCCTACTTTCAAATTATGTCATGATATTATTATGTCATATCTTGTATTTGTACTTTATTTATGTGTACTTATAGTAAATACACATAATAGATCTATTTTATTTTAAAAATGATCTTTGTAAGGACTTCATCTCAATCTCCTTTCATTGAGGAATATTTGGTTTTATACACAACTTTTTTTTATACGGTCTATAAACCCCTTTGACTTTTACGTTGATTCAAAATGAATCTTTTTATACGAAGTGTTTTTACTAAACGACAAAAGGAATGTTTTTTTCTTACGTATGCGGTGACAACAACTTCTCCACCTCCGTGACTATTATTTGAGTTTCGGCTTCCTCTATAAGCCATAACTTTTTTAAATGAAAAATAAATACAAAGTTTTAATTTTCCTTTATTTTGGTATTGAAAATGGTTTTGATAAAGTTTTTATTATATCAATGTGTTGTATTGATATCTTGTGATTGAAGTGTGGAAATATTATGTTTCCTTTATGTATGTTTTATGTGATACAATTATGTTATGGTTTATGATATGTTCAAACCTGTTCATATGAGGAATGCATTGGACTTAATAAGTGACGGGTGGAGCCTGCTATAGCTCCTCGATGCATCGGTAGGTCTCATGTGACAAACTAGTGTCTTGGCATGAGGCCTTGACAAAATCTTATTTGTGGTCTTGGAACGAGGCCTTGGCTACGTGGTTATGATAGTCTGGCATTATGCATTCCATCATTATGAAAGTGGTTATTGATATTGCAAGTGATTATTTGACCAGTAGAATATCCATGTGAATAAGTTAATGGAATTATCTCATTTTACTTTTGCCATATTATGTTGAAGTTCAAGTTTAAAAGGCTTTTGTTTTAGTCGTACATTGACACAAATGTTTATGTTTATTTACGAAAGCTTCCGCTATATTGTTTTCCTTACTGAGCATCTGAGCTCACCCCTTTTAATGTTTTAATTTTTCCAGGATGTGAAGAAGTATTTTAGGAATGACCTGGAGGGATAGTCAGAAGAGGATATGAGTGTAGACTATGGAGACATTTTTATTGTAGTTTTTCACTTTATGATGTAATGTAACATTTATGAATGTATCTAGTGTTTCCAAGGCTACTAAACTAATTGGTCTTTTGAGACTTGATCTTTTGTGATCATGCCAATGTTATGCAATAATGCACCGACTCTGGGTAACTGGGGTCGGGGCGTTATAGTTGGTATCATAGGCAGTTTAGTACTAACCTTGGAAGCAAGATTTAGATAAACTCTGATTAGAGCACATAGCCCAAAGATAGACTTTGAGGATTAGTATAGAAGAACTTCCTAGAATTTTGGTATTATAGAGATTTTGTGAGTTTTCCAAGAAATACATCCCTGTCTGGATACGAGTAGGTAGAGGTGGCTCTGGCACAGATGTACCTAGTGGTAAAACCCGAAAACACCACTTTTAGCTAGACTCGAATGAGAACTGGTGCACAAAAACAGGCCTTACTGCACTCTTGGTTATGACACTCCCGAGGGATATGCTTAGGATAATTCTCATTTTATTTAAAAACCCTTATGAAGGGTTTATGAGTATATACTTCCTCAAAGAAAACATTTCTTTTTATGATTATGGATTATATCCATAAATAGTTCAATTTATGTTAAGTGTTTTACAAGTATGGAATTATGTATTTTAATTCATAAACTAATCTAGTTTATGCCATTGTTTAGAAATGGCGCCTAGTGGGAGGAATGGAAACCATATCAATGCACGCACTCTGTGTAGGGATTACCCTCCTTCTCAAGATAATTATTGTGGATTTGGAGATACAATTGGTTCTGATCAACTTATTACCATACTAGGACAACTCACTTAGGTTATGAATAATAACCTTACTCGTATGGAGCACCCTGATCCGCAACGTGGAGGATCAATGTTAGATCGTTTCATGTGGCAACAACCACCAACATTTAATGGGGGTACAAATCCATTAGTAGTTGAGCAATGGATAAACTCCTTAGAGAAAATATTCCACGCCTTGGGGAGTAGTGAAAGGGAAAAGGTTATCATGGCAGTTTACCGCCTCACTGCAGATGCTGATCAATGGTGGTCATTGATTCAAAATACAAAGGAAGATGATTAAGTATCGAATATGGAATGGAGGGAGTTCAAAGAGCTTTTCTTAGAAAAGTACTTTCCCCGTGACCATAGAGCAGATATGGAAAGGCAATTTCTGAGTCTAAGGCAGAAGGAGGATGAGAATGTCACAAAGTATGAGTCTAACTTTACACGGTTAGCGAGGCATGCATCAGATTATATACGTAACCCAAGAAGTAAGATTGATTGTTTCTTTGATGGGTTAAAACCATTTCTCCGTCGAGCCTTAGTCTCACAATCCTTCTCGTCATACGAAGATATTGTCTCATGTGCTATCAAGACAGAAAAGGAATTCTCTAAATCTTATGATAATAAAGTAAAGCAATAGAAGAAGAGAACGGTGGAACAAGTGACAGATAAAGCGAAAATGGGAAAGAAGGATTTTCCATTATGCGATAATTGTGGGAAGAATCACCCCGGTACCTGCCTAAAAGGAATGGGAGTTTGTTATAAATGTGGAGAAAAAGGTCACCAGGCTCGTGATTGCAAGGGAAAGAAAGAGGCTATCAATGTTTAATGCTACAATTGTAGGGAAATGGGGCATTATTCAAATGAATTTCCTAAGCGTCAGGGAAAATTACCTCAGAAAAGGCCTAGGGATCAAGGCCAATCTTATGCTGTTACTATATTTGAAGCGGAATAATTATTGTATTGGTGCTTTTGGACTCAAAGATTATATTCTGGTTATAAAAATAATGTGATATATATAAGGATTGTACTGCAGTACTTGTTGTTATCATTAATGTTTTAATATGATGAAGGAAATCATATTTTTAGTATATGACAATAAGAGAAACTTTACTTTGTTTAGGGAATCTAATGTTACAACTGATTTTGGAATTTAAGGACCCTTTAGAGAAAGTCTGGACGGAGGTATTTTGGATAACTATAAAGGTTGGAATGGATTAAGTTGATCTTTGGATAGTATTGTTTAAGGTTAAAACATTTTTGAATATTATTTTTGGAATATTATAATAATATAGTTTTAGGAAAAGGACAACCTGCAGGGTGGGGCATAACCCGTCGCGTCGGACAAAGCTGCAGGAATCGAACCCACAACCATAGTGTGACAGACCTTTATTACCTACCACTAGCCTAAAGGAAGTCCCTGGTAATTACAAAATAGTTTTCCTAATCTAAATGGTATGTGGTAATATTTAGAACCATATACAATTAGGATAAATAGAATATTTTTGAGTTCTGTTACCATTTGGAGTGAAAGATGGGTTTGTGGTAAAAATTTATTAAGGAATGAAAGTCTACACGACAAGTAAGTATATTTCCTTACATTCTTAGTAAATCTCTTAAATAAATTCCTCAACTTTATGAAAGGTAACTTAAAACAAAAATGTTGTCAGTTAATTTTTCCAACCGGGGATTCAATGACCGTTTAACCAATCACAAGTTTGTGATTTTCCTATGGTTAACTTTCTCTTGATCCAGTTTTCTACAACTCTCCATCAGACCTTGATGGTTTTTTTCCTCCATATCCATATTTTCATATAATTTTAGTATGGGCGATCTCGGGTGACCTTTGTACCTTTCTTTCTTTATTTTAATGTTATATTTTTATTAACCCTATTTCCGATGTGGGTTTTCCACAAAGGTATTTTCTATTTTCAACCTTTTATTTTCAAAGAAAAATTTCAAATTGCAAGGACGCAATTATTTGAAGGAGGGGAGAATGTAACACCCCAAGCTTTCACGATACACTTCTCTTTGAATAATACAACAACGTGTGTTGTACGCAACTTCGAGTTCTAAACACACTCCACAACTAATCAAAGTAGCTGTTATGAATTGTAATACCTAATTTTTGAAATTTTATAAATTTTATCTTACCAAATGGACTTCATTTTTGGATTCGGAATATCGAAATTATCCTATGTTGAATTTTTGGTATTTTTCTGAGAACTTCCGATTTGTTTTGAATAGTGAAAATTACTTAAAAACAAATTTTTTAATCAAAATAATTAATATTGATAAATTATAATATTGAGTGGGTTTAAAGTATAATTAGAATATATTTTTACCATTTTATCCAATGGTGGTCATTATAATTAATTTCACTTTGAAATTGGACATAAACAATTGTCAATCTTTTGATATATATTGTTTCTTAAAAACACGCTATTTATTGTGACAGTAGGAATTAATTATGAAATTAATTAATGCAACTTATATGTTTAAAATTTTTTAAAATTGAAATCATTTTTGAATTTGGAATATCAATTATAGCTTAGGGTGAAATTTTGGCATTGTTCTGAAAAACTTCAATTTTTGATGAATAGTGAAACCACTAAGTGGTAGTTAAAAAACTGATTTTTCATTTAAATGAAACATTACCACTTCTGTGATTTGATTTTCAAAAATCCGACATACATGGTTGTCATTAGGAAGTAAAATGTGGTTCAATGGGATTAAAATAATTTTTTGGTGAATAGTAACTTGTAAGTTTAATTAATTGCGATTAAAGGTAATTAGTGAAATTTAAGGTAAAAATAGTATTATAAAAATATGGAATGACCTTTACACTTGTCCTGCCACTATTGGATGTGTCATGGCCGACCAAGACAATCCATGTGTCAACTTGGGGACCCCATGGAGCTACTTTGGTAGGAAAATGACATAAATAACTTTTTATTTAATGTTAAAATAAAAATGTCACAAACAAGAGTTGTTTTACTAAAAAAATTTTAAATGGGGTTATACAAGTCATATTTTTTACTATAAATATTCATTATAAATCTAAAACGATTTCCTACATCATGATATTTTGTTTATAATTTTTAGAAATTAAATAAATTAAATTATTTATGACACCATGATGATGCAGCGATTACCTCATTAATTAACGATTTAAATAAAATGAAAAGATAATGTAAAATACAAGGCTTACACTTGTCAAAAACCTATTGGATGAGTAGATTTAGAACCCTTATCACCTTATCCTAGAAATATATAAGTGTGGAACCTTTATAATACGAAAAAGCATTTCATAATAATGTAACATTTCAATATTTCCAAGAGTGTCCCTTCTCTCCTCTTATAAAAGGCCCCCACCACTACCACCTTACTCACACCTTCAAAGCCTTTTGGCTCGGCCAAACTCTGCCCAAATACTCTCTCAACTTCCCTACCTTACTCTTAGAAGCCTCAATTTGTGCAGAAGTCTTCCCAAGGAAGCCTTTGGCTCAAATCAAAAAGAGTTACCCGATTTTAAGGTAATGTCTTCTCTAATGTTGTTTTGTTTTATTTTGCTTCTCCAACCCCTTAAACTCTTTTTATTCCTTTATTTTATAAAAAAACCAGTATCTAAAATATACTAGGATTTTTTTATGATAAGTATTTGGTTTACACTTACACACACGTTCGTCTAATGGTTAATGAACATACTGTTTCTGTGGGTGGCGAAATACTGCCTCACGAAACGATGGTTGTTCAATATTCTTTTAACACATCTAATGGTGGCCATTTTGATGACACTATTTTCATATATGATATATATATTATGTTTATGTCTTCCTTATTCTTCTGTATTTCTCATTTATGGAATACTTTATGATTTCCATTATGGGTAAATGCGATAATTTCATTTTAGGAAGTGCGGACTACCGCCCCCTCAAAGTGATTTGAATCGTTAATGCCATATGTGGGATGTATAAAGGATGGAGTAAATGGTATTATACATTATATTATAATGGAATTATATTACACCTTTATACTATTATTATTTCATTCCATTAAATACGAAATAGAAATTAAAGTAGCGTTCATGCGTACGTACGACTTACCGTCTCCATGAACGGTGCATTTAATTTCTTACCTCTAAATGTTATGTAATATTATAAATGAATGTATATACTGGATATATATGATGTATATGATATATAAATCATGAATATAATTATGGATATAATTGATATTTTACCACATGAACAAAGTGTAATTATAAGAAGTTTATTTTTGACTCAAGTACCTAAGATCGACAAAATGATCGTTATAAACTTAAATAATTACATAATGTTCATGACATGGTAATAAGTGATATAAAAGGAATAAAAAACTTGAAAAAGGTTCTTAAGAAGGTAGATATTAACTCTAGTTTATTATTCAGGAGATCAAAGAACAGTCGAGTGAATTCGGACACGAGGTAAGGGAATTTCTTAACCCAATTTCCATTCTTTGGGTTAATCTCCTACTTTCAAATTATGTCATGATATTATTATGTCATATCTTGTATTTTTACTTTCTTTATGTGTACTTATAGTGAATACACATAATAGATATATTTTATTTTCAAAATTATCTTTGTAAGGACTTCGTCTCAATCTCCTTTCATTGATGCATATTTGGTTTTGTACACAACTTTTTTTTATACGGTGTATAAAACCCTTTGACTTTTATGTTTATTCAAAAGGAATATTTTTATATGAAGCGTTTTTACTAAATGACAAAAGGAATGTTTTTTTTCTTACGTATGCGGCGACAACAACTTCTCTGCCTCCGTGACTATTATTTGAGTTTCGGCTTCCTCTATAAGCCATAACGTTTTTAAATGAAAAATAAATACAAAGTTTTAATTTTCCTTTATTTTGGTATTGAAAATGGTTTTGATAAAGTTTTTATTATATCAATGTTTTGTATTGATATCTTGTGATTGAAGTGTGGAAATCTTATGTTTCCTTTATGCATGTTTTATGTGATACAATTATGTTATGGTTTATGATATGTTTAAACCTGTTCATATGAGGAATGCATTGGACTTAATAAGTGATGGGTGGAGCCCGCTATAGCTCCTCGATGCATCGGTAGGTCTCATGAGACAAACTTGTGTCTTGGCACGAGGCCTTGGCAAAATATTATTTGTGGTCTTGGAACGAGGCCTTGGCTACGTGGTTATGATAGTCTGGAATTATGCATTCCATCATTATGAAAGTGGTTATTGATATTACATGTGATTATTCAACTAGTAGAATATCCTTGTGAATAAGTAAATGGCATTATCTCATTTTACTTTTTCCATATTATGTTGAAGTTCAAGTTTAAAAGGCTTTTGTTTTAGTCGTACATTGCCTTAAATGTTTATGTTTATTTATGAAAACTTCTGCTATATTTTTTCCTTATCGAGCATCTGAGCTCACCCATTTCAATGTTTTAATTTTTCCAGGATGTGAAGAAGTATTTTGGGAATGACCTACAGGGATAGTCAGAAGAGGATATGAGTGTGGACTATGGAGACTTTGTTATTGTAGTTTTTCACTTTATGATGTAATGTAACATTTATGAATGTATCTAGTGTTTCCAAGGCTACTAAACTAATCGGTCTTTCGAGACTTGATCTTTTGTGATCATGCCAATATTACGCAATAATGCACTGACTCTGGGTAACTGGGGTCGGGGAATTACATTGGGTTAGTTTTTAAATCCTTCAAGTATAAAAAATACCTAGTTTCTGGCCGACTCTCCATCCAAAAGAATGTATAAATTCTACAGGTGTGGTAACACCAGTGTCCTAAAAGATATATATCATCTTCCATCGAACCATAAAAATGATCCTAACCCTTGCATGTCTTAACTTCATAATCCTCATCTTGGATATCATTCAGATGACTCAAACAGGTGGCATGGGAAGAATTAATTTTTTGCGTGAAGGGTTACCATTATACAATACATTATGAACTTTCATGAAAGATTATACTATAATTGTAGACATTCGAAATAAAAACCTATAAACTAAGATAATGATAAGAAAGATAAAAAATATAAAAAATTTAGTCAGTATAAAGGGATACCATGGGAGAATTTATACATCTACTGCCATAGATTTTGGAGAATAAGAACTATTATGGAAGTAAAGGATTTCTAGGAATATAGAACATTGAGACAATCCATATGGGGGATATTTCCCTTTGAGGAAGGATGGGTTGAATGAAACATGGAACACTAGGGAAGGGTAGCTCACAAGGAATTGGGCTCAATTAGAATGTGAATAACATTATGAATAATTCCATTTAAGGATGATTTTATGGGTATTTTAAAATATTTTTTGACCACTTTTCCATTAGATTCTAAAATGTATAGTGTTATCCCTATTGAATTTACTAAAATGATGTGATACCTTAGTCCCACCTATGAGGATAATCCTTACATGACATTGGACTCTTAGCACAATGCCCTCTAGGAAAATGTATGGTCTGATTCCCACAATACATGATACAAATTTATGTCTAGACATCATGTCCTAGACCCTGATACGAACAAAATTTTCATTCCATCTTAGATCTTAGGTATTGCGACAGACTCAAGTTGAGACCTTGCCCAGCCTAATTCTCAGAAGATGCCCCTTCCTCCGAGTATGAGCTATATTAGTGTGAGAGGTTCACCTGGTTTTTCTTGGGTGATAAGGACATACTAAATTCACATAAGATATTATTTCCCACCATAGCATTTACTATCCTTATGTACATGATCATGATCTTTATAGAAATACGCTAGTACAAACACCATGACCTTAAAAGCTATGCACTCATACCTGAGGTGTTTCTAATATTCGCTAGGTTATGAAAACATGATAACTTAATTTTACACCTATTTATTTATTTATTTATCTATCCCCTTATTAATTTCTACAAGATTTTAAAAATTACACCCCTACATGCTAGGTAATATGACCTTAAGGTTTATCCCCTTTGGTTAAAGTTATGAGACCATAAACTAAGCTATTTTTGGATCACCCTTCATCTTACCACTAAATCATATCTAGATCCAATTTTTGTATACCCTATCCACATGATTGAAGGAGTACCCTAAGAGTAATTGAATAATTATTGAGTATCTACTCCCTTGTAACATCCTCCCCCTAGTCTATATCCAATGAGTGGTGCCTGAATCAAGGAGTCACTGCTGGACCTTAGGCACACCTTCCCATACATTAGAGGATATCAATTATCAATGAGGTTCTAGGGTCATACCATTTGAAGAATATACACATATCAGAGTGCAAAACAATATATTAAAATAAAAAAATTAAAATCTATGATATAAACATTAGATCACAAATGATAATAAATAACTGAATTAAAATTAAATACATAAAAACTAACACACACTGGTCTCCCACCAGATTGGCCCCATATATAAAAAATGAATATAAAAGGAAAAAGAGAATCCAATCCATCCTTGAGACTCACATAATCTCAGTCACCAAACCATCTAATCTGATCCATAATTATCATATAACAACGACCCTTTACCCAATTTGATCCTATACGCAAGTAATAATTCTTCTCGGGGACCAAAGTGTCATGGCCTCCAAAGCATGGTGAGAGTACAATATAGTAGGGAACCACTAATATAGTTTGACACATAACCAGTAAATGTGCGTCTATGCATGTGATATTATTAGATAAATAAATTTATAAACTATTTAATATAAATAAATAAACCACTATTGATCCTTAGGCTCTAATGTGACACTTGTTATTGACCACACCTACTTCATCTTGTGATGAAGTGTCTCTTAGCATGTCGTGAAGAAGTTCCAACTAGTATATCATTTAAAACCAGTTCCTATCTTATTAAGGAAATAAAATATCAAATTAGTATGTTCAAGCATTGTTTCCTAGGTGAATGGACCTAGGAAATCTAATTGCAGCAATCCCACAACCAATCCCCCTAAGAAATCAAATACTATCAGGCACACTGGTAAATTCCTAGACATCCTGGGAAGTGAAACATCATATAGTATCAGCCAATTCCCATGATCCTAGGGAAATAGAGTTTCAATGTCTAGAGTGGATTCCAAGAAATATTGGGAATTCCCACATCTGTAGTCACATCATTAAATCTAGTGGGATTAAATAAGGAATTCCAAAGACATGAAGGATGAATCTCAGTATCCTAAGAATTCCTCACTCATCAGGATCAAGTTTGAATATATTCATCCTAATAATTCCACACTCATCAAGATCAATGTTGAATCCATGCATCCTAAGAGATTCTATTTTTGATAGAAGTGAGTTTTTGTGTTTTATTATAGTGAGTTTTTGTGTATTTTCGGTGTTATTTTAGGTGATTGCAGTGTGTTTTTGTGAGTTTTTTTTTGTATTTACAATGAGTTTTTTGTGTGTTTTAATTGTGTTTTTGTGTGTTTTCTTTGTGATTTCAGGTTTTTTGTGTGATCTCAATGTTTGCAGTGTGTTTTTGTGTGATTGCTGGTTGCAGTTTACCTATGTGTTTTCTGTTTGCTGTGTGTTTTCTATGTTTGCCGTGTGTTTTTGTGTGATTGCACATTATAGGTTGTTTTCTGTATTTGGTTTGTCTATAGTCTGTTTGCCATCATGATTTCAGGTTGTAGGTTAAATCCATACATTTGATTTCAGGCGATTCCCATTAAAATGAGTGGGGGGGGGGGCTATGCCAACATTTTCAAAAGCATTGGCATACCTATGTATAATTCTTACAGCTATGGTTCTAATAGTTCAATATTAACTATTTTGATAACATAATTCCCAGAGAAATTTATCCCAACAGTTCAAGATGAACCATTGGTAAAGAATAATTCCTAGAGAGCTTTATGCCAATAGTTTAAACAGAACCATTGGAACTATTTATCAAATGGTTCATCATGAACTGTTGGCATATTGAAATCCAAACTGCCCTATACCAATGGTTTAATGTGAACCATTGGTATATGGCTATCCCAATGGACCAGGTGCCAACTTTTCATGAAACCATTGGGATAATCTATCCCAATAGTTTCAAGGCCTTTCCCAATGGTTTGAAACCATTGGGAAAAGTTAGATTTCTAGTTGTGTTTCTATTATTATGCTTTGATGTAATGTTAGATTTTTATTAGTTTAATTCCATTTTCTCTTCTTTTATTTCTTTCTAATTCCCTATATTATATTCTATATCTTATGGATTTAGGTTTATTCATCATTGGTGATCACCTAATAATAATTAGCTAAATCTATAGGGGAGAGAGGAATCGATCGAAATTGGTGCATACCAAATTGTTCTATTTTATTATTCACTTGCACAATGAATCTATTAAATTGGTATTGTGTTGAAACTCATAATACTCATATATTTTATTAAATAATGGAAGAAGTGTATTTGGTAGTATACCAAACCCAATATGATAAATGTAATTAATTCATGACTACTAGATTTTATTATTATTCTACTTTTTCAATCTGATCCTGAAGCATCATAGTATTTTAATTCACCTGGAAATAAAGAATTAGGGTTCTAGGGTATATTTGTAGGTATTGAACACTTCTTTTGTTGATAGAATTTATTGATTACGTATATAATGTGCATTTTTTTCAAGTACAGTCATGATTTATTTTTAGAAAAACTTCCCATGGAAGTCGGTTTCCCTCTTATATACCTTTTTTAATCTTTCTATCTGCATTTTAATTATTTAATTTGCATCATTTAATTAGTTTAAATAAAATCAATTGAAATTGGGACAACCCAAATTTTGGTCAAGAGTTTTCGTCGATGCATTCCATGATCTTTATGGGATTGACCCCGCAATTCCACTATACTACACCTTTATAGCTAGTGTTGTTCACAATAATATAAATTTCTAATTTGAACATGAAGAGATTATTTAACATAATGAGTATTATTTTTTTCAAGTACAATAATGATCTATTTTTAGTAAAACAACCCAATTAAGATGGTTTAACTCTCTTCTATATTTTTCTATATTTCCACCTATATTTTAGTTATTTAATTTTCATAATTTAATTAGTTTAATTAAAATCAATTGAAATTAGTAGAACTCTACCTTTAGTTAAAAGTTTTCATTGATGAATTATCTTCTCTCTATGGGATTGAACCTGTACTTCTGCTATACTGTACCTTTGTTTCTAGTGTTGTTCATGATAATATAAATTTCTAATTTGATCATGCCTGAAATATTTAATGATCTCCTTTGTACACATAAACCATTGATTCACCCCACTCTTAGTTCTTAATCCATCTAGTGCCATAAAAAAGATGTTTTACCAAAGTTTTCACGTGTTTCTAGAATAACCTAAATAAAGGTTGATGTGTGTCTACTTATATAAAGCCATGTGCACACCCAAATGAAGTCATGCGCATAACTAGACTAAGTGGAATGCTATCGTATAATGTTATATGAGCCTATCTAGAATAATTATCATGTGTATGTTCCTGGAAAAAGTATGGAATGTTCCTACCTAGATGAGGTACCACCCGCGTGTTCCCAGAAAAAGTCATGTGTTCCTTAATACTATTGTGCATGCCCAGATGAAGCAGCATGTTCCCAGACATAACATCACACACACACACACACCTATAAAAATTACCATGCATGTAACCATATGAAGCCAAAAAAATTCACAAATTAACTTTATGTATTCCCAGTTGAATCCCACATGCACAACTGACCAAATCCTATGTGTGTGTGCTCTTGTGATACACTTAGGTATCTTGGATGTTATGGGAGATTACCATAAAATCCTGGGAACCTTGATGAGTTTTTACATATAAAAGGACCCCCAAAATCCCATTTTGACACTAAGTGCATGAAAATGGGAGCCCAAAGTAACTAAGAGCATGGCGCATAATCATATGAACATAAGCCTTTAAGAACTCCACCTCAAATGATTTGAAAATAAAAAACTAAGGATAATTTATAGTGATTTCACTTCATCTAATCCTTCACATATATTTGGGGAAAATACTGATTGTACCACGATTCACTATTTTATTTCACCCTTCAACCAATGTATTAAACTGGTTTTGTATTGAAAATTACAAGTATAATAACAAATTTGACTTAATTTTTGATTCAATTATTTTGTTTTTAATACTTTTAAAAAGGGAAATGTTACTTGTTTTGATAATTATATTGTAGGTGGAGGTGATTTGGAGGACCCATGATGAATTTCAAGAAAAATGGGCCAATCAACACATGATCCAAGCAAACTAGTGGACTAAAACACATACAAATAATAAACCATGCATTCCAATGGGCTGAAAATTTATTTTTTGGTCCTAAATATATTTATGTACATTTCATATGAAGGAACCAAATCCCAATTCGTCAATTAAGAGGCCCATAAAGACTGATCTATCCAATAAAGTGGATCTGCATGGGGTCAAAACATTACCTCTGTATTTTGGAAATATCTCTTATTATGTTCCATATCTAGTGGAAAAATTTGACATCGAGGTATAAATGGTGTCGGGAAACAACTTTTTTAAAAAAAAGTGATTTATTACTATCTGACTGGAAAAAACCATGAACTAAGCAGATTCATGAAATTAGGGTGCCCAAAACCATGTCCCCCTTTGCCTATAAATTGGCACCTTGGGCACCCCATTTGAGAGTCCGAACCAGAGGAAAGGTGCTATCATTTTGGAGTCCCAAAGGAGTCCTAATACTAATATTTTATGTTATTGAGGCTGTGAGAAGTGCTACTTCAACATCATCTTCTTCCTCCCCTCCCATGGGTTTCTAAACCCCTTGTTATCACCTAGGGAAGAACATGTTTTAAATCCCAAGCTTAATGTTTTAATATTTGAATAGTCTTTCAAATTATAGGTTTTTATGTTGTTTTTATTCATCCTCTATTTTTATTTAATTGAGTTATATACTGGTATGTTATACTCAAACTCAAATGATCATGTTTGGGGGTACCCTTTCTTGTGATGTTTCACACATCGTTCATCCCCTTTTCTTCCATCATTCAATTCCTGTGTTTGTGTGGTTCATATTGGTCAATTGAACTCATATAAGAACTGTCAAGGACATTTACATTTATTTCATGGTATCAAAAATAAATAACATACAAACCTGGATATCACATCGAGTTCTTCGTGTGTTGCCTTGGTGAGTTTCAGTTTTTAAGTCGAACACAAATAACCCAATCATCGATGATGTCCCGTGAATCATTGTGTGTTTTTGACTGAACCCCAGGAGGTATCCTAGTATAAAATCAGTAACATTATGGTTATAGGTGTTACAAAATAGGTATTAAAATTTTATAACTCTATCTCATGAAGCGATGAAGGCTGATCATCATGAGAGTACCCCGAGTTTATCACGTTTAATAAATCTTGTTTCCATCTACTTTGTTTTGTCACTTTCATTTTCTATTGTCATATTTAATCATAAAACCCAAGTATTATAAAACCACATTTCCCTTTTTTATTTTCATAATCAGAACTACATTTTGGAATTATTGATCTAAGGATCCATCGAGAGACGACCTAGTGTTGCTGCTATACTGCTGAAATTATAGTTAAAACTAAAAAACTAATTTGATGCGCTCAACAACGCCGTGAAATTTTGGTGCCATTGCTGGGAATCCAAGATAATTTTTTTTTCTTTATTTATTTTTATTTATTTATTTTACTTCTTAATTAGTAACCCTTTTAATACGCTACCCCCATTCTATTGTTTTTTTCTTTTTTTGATTCAATTTTGGGTTGTCTTTGTGTGTTCTTCCCCTCTCTCTATCTCTCTTTTTATTCTTCTTCTCCATCTATATCTCTAATTTTTTTGTTATAAAATTTTCTTTTTTTACTACTTTAATTTCCTAAGTATTTTTATTTAATTCATCTTCTATAAAAAAAAACAACAACAAACAAACAATCAATCAAACTGAACATCATTGTGGCATGACAAGATCTGGTAAAGAAAAACTACTTGAATTTGACCATAAAATTGATAAATAACTCCATTCACAAATCAAGGAATATGTATAAGGTCAATAATGTAACACTTAGGAACCATTTTTGGAACCTTAGGTGGCCATAAATCAATCAAAAATTGAACCCAGTAAAACCAAAGCAAACATGGCTGCAAATAATCAAAACTTAAAGAACTGACCACCCCAGATGTGGAGTACCAACCTGTGTACATCCAATATCCTTAGGAAGTATCCAACTTTGATTTGAGACCAGGAATCATATTCCTTCTTCCTAAATTCCATGTTCTTCCCGGTGAGGACCCTCATAAACACCCTAAGGAGTTTCATATAGTGTGTCCACCATGAATCCCCAAAATGTGTCTGAGGGCTTAATTAAGTTTAGGGCCCTCCATTTATCCCTTAATGGTGTATCCAAATATTGGATATAATATTTTCCTACCACAATTGGGGGCTGGAATGACTTTAAAAGACTCTTTTTAGGGAAGTTCTTCCCTGCCTCCTGAACTGCATCAATTAGGAAAGAAATCTGTGGAATTAGGAAATCACAAGGAGAGACCCTTAATGAATACTGGGAGAGATTCAAAAGACTTTGCTCAAGATACCCCCACCACCATATTAGTGAACAACTATTAATCCAATAATTCTATGAGGGATTTATCCCCATGGATCGTGGAATGATTGATGTTGCAGCTGGTGGTTCCCTACTTGATTAAACTCCTTCCGTTTCTCGGGACTTAATAGCCAACATGGCTCAAAATTCACAACAATTTGGTACACAATATATTTCACCAACCCAAGGAGTTCATGAGGTAAGTCATTCATCTCTAGAAAAAAAGGTAGACAACAAGCTTGATGAGATGCATACCCTTCTATGTAAATTATCTCAAGAACAAGGTAACTCACAATCTCCTCCAGTTCCATTAAATTGTGGTATTTGTTCTGAAAATACTCATTTTTCGGACCAGTGCCCACAAATTCAAGATTCACCTGAGTCTTGTGCAGACGTGTTCCTTGGGTGTCCATTCCAACAAGCACCTCCTTTCAAGTAGGAACAATTCAGGTCAAATCCGAACCATGGGTGGAAAGCACAACCCCAGTACTGACAAGGAGGAAACTCAAGCTACCCCAAGCAAAATTGGTATCAACAAGGCCATGGTATGGAACCTTATTATCCTTAAACTTCTCAAGACAATCATCCTCCTCCTCCCAAATGTGAACCAAGCCTCGAGGACATGGTGAAGAAAATAGAATCCCAAAACCTCAAGTTCCAACAAACCACACAATTAGCTATTCAAGGCCTACGAACTCAAGTGGGGAAATTAGTAAACACCATCAGAGAGATTAATATGCAAAGTTTTGTACAACTACCATCCCAACCCATTGCCAATCCGAAAAACAAATGTAATGTATGTGTAGTTAAACTTCATAGTGGTAAATAAGTCACTCCTTCTACTGATTCTACACAACAGGTATGTCTCCCTCATGAAAACTCTCTTTCCCAACCCTAAAAAATTTCAAGTAATGAAAAACAAGACAAAAAAGGGTAACTGAGTTATCATTGAGGTTTCAAATGAACAATCCATTCCACTTCCTTTCCCTCAAAGAATCTCTAAATCTAAGAAGAATTTTGATAAGGAGATTGATAAATAAATAATAGATACATTAAAAAGGTTTAAGATAACATTCCTCTATTGGATACATTTAAACAAATCCCTTGATATTCCAAATTTCTTAAAGATATTTTCACCCATAGAAGGAGACTAAAGGGGAATGAGAGAGTCAACTTGGGAAGGAATGTCTCAGCCTTGATTCAACCAGCTATGACAACTAAGTGCAAGGATCCGGGCACATTCATGATACCTTGTACTATAGGGGAGACCTTATTTTCTGATTCTATGATGTATTTAAGTGTTTCCATTAGAGTAATGACTCACTCCGTGTATACTTCTCTGCAGGTTGGATAACTTCAACCAATAGGAATTATCATGAAACTTTCTAGCCGAAGTACTATGCATCCAATAAGAGTGATTGAGGATGTTCTTGTAAGAGTGAAGAATCTCATCTCCCCCGCTAACTTCTACATTCTTGAGATGGAAGATATCGGAACCCCAGGACATGCCAATCTCATACTTGGGAGGACATTCCTTAAAACAACAAAGATGATCTTCAATGTTTACAATGGTACATTGTCCATAGAGTTTGGTGGAGAAAAGATATGTTTTAACATCCTTGAGGCTATGAAAGACCCTGTTGAAGAGAACTCCACTCTTCCAATCTATTCGATGGAAGTGCTCTCAAACAATGTACACACACACTTCTCTCCTCAAACCATACTCTAATTCATTTTCCTCTTCTTCACCCTTGGATGATTTGAGTTTTGATTCATGTTTTGAGTGTTGTGTGGATTCTAAAAGTGTAATTTTTTTCTTTAATTGATGAGTGTGTTAATTCTTAGGTACCCATGAATGTTGATGATTCTTCAAATCTCATTTCAATAGATTCTCTATCCTTAGAGAATAAACATGAGCAGATAGACTGTATCGTAAACCTCACTCCCCCTAAATCCACTCCCTCAATCCAAAAACCCCTGGCGTTAGAATTAAAACTACTTCCATCTAATTTAAAATATTCCTATCTTATGGGTATTGACCAATTACAAATCATTATTTCCTATAACCTCTCTAAACAACATGAATAAAAAATTCTCAACCTTTTAAGAGAGTGTAAAAAGGCAGTAGTATGGACATTGGATGATATTCCTGGGATTAGAGCATCTATTTGTATACACCATATACTTTTGGATGATGAGTCTAAACCCGTAAGAAAATCTCAATGATGGTTGAATCCCACTCTCCTTGAAGTGGTAAAATTGGAAGTCAGTAAATTACTTTCTCTCGGTTATTGCAAAAAGATTTTTGAGTTTGTGTTTGATAAAAATTGTGAGGATGCATTCAATTTACTAAAAAGGAGTCTCAAAACTCCTCCCCTAATCCAACCACTAAGGTGGGATCTCCACTTAGAGCTTATGTGTGATGCCTCTTACTTTGTAGTTGGGGCAGTTTTATCACAAAGGGTTGAGAAGGCTCCTCATGTCATTGCATACGCTTCACGTACCCTTGACCCTATCCAGGTAAACTACACAACCATTGAAAAAGAACTCATTTCTATTGTGTTTGTCTTGGAAAAATTTCATTCATATTTTCTTGGGTCGAAAGTTATTGTGTTTTCTGACCATGCTGCCCTTCAATTCCTCTTATCGAAACTTGAAGCTAAGCCCTGCCTCATAAGGTGGATGCTCCTCCTCCAAGAGTTTGACCTTGATATTAGAGATAATAGGAGAGTGGAAAATCTAATAGTATACTACATTAGTAGGATTTACCTACTATTGGACCATCATGTTGACTCAACCCTACCCCGGAGAATTCTTCCCTCATGAGAACCTTTGTGATATTGTGGACCTTACCCCATGGTGTGCGGATATTGTGAATTTTCTATTAACATCTAGTGTTCCCACTGGTTTTAGCATTTCACAATCCCAGAGAATTTAGCATGATTCTCAGTGGTACATTTGGTATGACCCATATTTTTGGAGAATTTTTGGTGACCAAGTAGTTCGTCGGTGTTTCCCTGACCATGATTTCACCTCTGTTTTGACCTTATGCCACACTTTGGACAATGGGGGCCACTTTGGATCTCAATGTACAGATTAAAAGGTCCTTGAATCAGGACTTTATTGACCCAAATTTTATAGGGATGCCCATAGATTTTGCAAGTTAGGTAGTTGTTGTCAATTCATAGGGAATATCTCCAAGAGGAATGAAATTCCCCAAAAACCCATGTTATTCTGTGAAATCTTTGATGCATGGGGCCTTTTCCAAATTCATTTGGATTCATGTACATCTTGTTATATATGGACTATGTGTATAAATGGGTGGAAGAAAAGGCTACTAGGACTGATGACTCTTGAGTTGTTGTTGATTTTGTGAGGTCCCAAATTTTTAGTCGGTTTGGTTTTCTGAGATTCATTATTAGTGATCAGGGTTCCCATTTTTGCAATCGCAACATGAAAAATTTGCTTCATAAGTATGGGGTTGATCATAAAGTCTCTACTACATATCACACCCAAACTAATGGAAAATTAGAAATATCAAATCGGGAAGTTAATAGAACCTTGGAAAAAACGGTACAACCCAATAGGAAAGATTGGATTTTGCTCTTGGATGATGCACTTTAGGAATACCGTACAGCTTTTAAAACCCCAATCGGAATGTCACCATACAAGATTATGTTTGGAAAGACCTGTTACCTCTTGGTGGAGGTAGAACACCATGCATATTGGGCTGTTAAAAAATGTAATATGAATCTTTTAGATGAAGGTGATCATAGGAAGCTTCAGATTCAAGAGTTGGAAGAAATTTGATGTGATGAATATGAGAACTCCCAAATCTATAAAGAAAAGGAAAAGGCTATCCATGATAACATGATTTATCATTAGAAGTTTTATATTGGTGAGAAGGTCCTCATGTACAATTCCAGGTTAAAGCTCCACCCAGGTAAGCTAAGTTCCTGATGGCTCAGTCCTTATACCATTAATGATTTTTACTCTTTTGGTTCCATATAGGTGTTTCATGAGAATAGTGGACATAGGATTACTATCAATGATAAGAGGCTCAAACACTTATATGAGGATTTTTAAAATCATATCGTGGAGGAAATCCAACTAATAGATGCCACATATGACACCACTTAGCAGGTTGTACCTTCTCCCTACCATTAATTACTTTTCTATTTATTTAAAATACTTTCATTGTGGACAATGTAAATTTTAGGTGTGGGGGAGGGTGACATGTCATAGTTAGGAATAAAAAAAATAAAAAAATGTGTTTTCTTTTTTGATTTATTTTTCCTTATTTTGTGTTTTATAGATAAAAATTTATCTTAAAAAGAATATCCAAAATCATTTTTCATGCTTGGGTCGATTTTGTGGAAAATTCCACTGTTTTTGAAAAAAAATTTATCAAATGAATGTTGATATGGAATATTTTTCTATAATTTGTATTTTCAAATCATTGTTAGGTGTTTAATAGATTTTTGAATCCCATGCTTCATTAGCACTGACCAATATTTTAATCCCTTACCTGAGAGACATTTTAAGCCCTTTATTCCATATTCTTTCTTTTAATCACTTTCTTGAGAGTCTCGGGTCATGTAGAATAACTATAACTTTCCTTTATTCTATTTGAAGCCATAAGATTCATGTATGCTACATTCATGATAGAGGCAATCATTCATTGAAAATCCCTTTGTACAATTATCCTCTATTTTTGGCCACCTTTACATTTTATCCTTATTAAGCCTTAGAGACCATGAAATGCCTATTAGGAAGCCACATTACAAGCTAATTCATCCCTACCTACCCATATCTTGTGTATATTCTTGTTTATTTTCATCAAGTGTGGGTGAGAGGGTGTTTCTATTGGAATTATGGGGAGAGAATCATTGTTATGGGATGATGTAAAGGGTGCCTACATTTTCCTTGGGCAATGGGTTCACAAGCCATATTACATCATTGTTTTACACATGTTTCCCTCTTTATCTTAAAAAAAATATATAAAAAAATACTTCTGTACATTAAATAAAACATAAAAAAATAAAAAAAATGGGAAAAGAGGATGTTTACTCATTTTTATTCACTTCTTGGTTGTGACCCACAAAAAGGGACAATGGGGAGAGTGAGTTGGAGGTGATACACTTTGTGAGGGGTTGAGTGTGTACATTAATTGTGAAAAGTTTCTAAATTTTGACATGTTTTGTAAATAATATATTAAACACTCCTCTTCTACCTTAGATTTTTAAACATTAAATCCTACCAACCCTTGAACCTGAGAACAACCTGTTGGAAGTCCTCTTGAGTAGCACACTAGTTTCATCCAGTAGAGAAATGAGAATCTTAGCTAGAATATGGTAAGATCACATGAACTATGGGAAAGGAGCATAAATCTACTTTCATATATTCCTTGAGTGAAGTGGGAAAAATTTTAGGTGAGGTAGGTTGCGACATGTCGCATGGGTGAACCAATGGAGTTCAACAAATTTGAACGTGAGAAAAGAAAAATGATAGGAAAAATGATTCCATAAAAGACACATGATGAATTTCATTTCAAAAGAATATTGGATGTTTTCACACCTTTTATTTAAGAATTGGACATGATTAGGATATTATAATTTTCGAAGGAGTGAAAATGTTTAGGTGTTGGGGTGTGATCGTACAACGATTCACTATTTTATTTCACCCTTATACCAATGTCTTAAACTAGTTTTGTATTGAAAATTACAAGTATAATAACAAGTTTGACTCCATTTTTTATTCATTTATTTTGTGTTTAACACTGTTAAAAAGGGAAATGTTACTTGTTTTTGATAATTATATTGTAGGTGGAGGTGATTTATAGGACCTATGATGAAGTCCAAGAAAAATGTGTCAATCAACACATGATTCAAGAACACCAGTGGACTAA
The DNA here is from genome assembly GCA_963277665.1 of Viscum album. Taxonomy (NCBI): domain Eukaryota; kingdom Viridiplantae; phylum Streptophyta; class Magnoliopsida; order Santalales; family Viscaceae; genus Viscum; species Viscum album. Next base: position 1,356,186,710 of record OY728162.1, on the reverse strand, counting down.
AACGCATGATTATAATAAAAAATGATTTAAAATGGGATGAAATTTTTTGTTCTAGTCAAAAATTTAATGAGGTACATTTCATACGAAGGAACCAAATCCCAATTCTTCCATTAATAGGACCATACAGACTGATCTGTCCAATAAATTATATCTATACGAGGTCAAAATAGTGCCTCTATGTTTTGGAAATATCTCTTATTATATTGCATATCTGGATGCCATATTTTTTCATGGATGTAGAAAAGGTTCCGTGAAACAATGTTTTAGTTTTTTACAAAGTGATTTATGACTTTCTAACCAGCCAAAACTATGAACCAATCCGATTTGTGAAATTAGGGTGCCCAAAACCACTTCCCACTTTGACTATAAATTGGAACCTTGGACACCCCATTTGGGAGTTCGAACCAGAGGAAAGGTACTGCCATTATAGAGTCCCAAAGGTTTCCTCCCACTAATATTTGAAGTTCTAGAATCTATTATAAATTCTACTTCAACATCTTCTTCTTCCTCCCCTCCCTTGGGTTTTTAAACCCCTTGTGATCACCCCGGGAGGAAGATGTTGTAAATCCCGAGCTTAATGTTGTAATATTTGAATGTTATTTTTAATTCCCAGTTTGTATGTTGTTTTTATTCATCCTATATTTTTATTTAATTGATTTATATACTGGTATGTTATACTCAAACTCAAATGATCATGTTTGGGGGTACCCTTTCATGTGATGTTTCACTCACCATTCATCCCTTTTTCTTCCATCATTCAATTGCGGTATTTGTGTGGTTAATATTGGTCAATTGAACTCACATAAGCACTATAAAGTACATGTAAATTTATGTCATGGTATAAAAAATAAATAACATACAAACGTGGATAGCACATTGAGTTCTTTGTGTGCGGCCTTGGTGAGTTTCAGTTATAAAGTCAAACACAAATCACCCAATCATCGAAGGTGTTCGGTGAATCATTGTGTGTTTTCAACTAAACCCTAGGAGGTATCCTAGTATAAACTCAGTAACATTATGGTTCTAGGTGTTACAAACCAAGTATTAAAAGATTATAACTCTATCTCATGAAGCGATGAAGGGTGTGTATCCTGAGAGTACCCCGGGTTGATCATGTTTAGTTAATCTTGTTTACTTCTACTTTGTTTTATCGCTTTCATTTTCTATTTTCATCTTTAATCATCAAAACCAAGTATTATAAAACCCCATTTCCATTTTTTTTACATTCATTATCAGAACTACATTTTGAAATAAATGATCTAAGGCTCCTTCGAGAGATGACCTCGGGTTGCTGCTATACTGCAGAAATTCTAGTTAAAACAAAAAAACTAATTTGACGCGCTAGAAAACGCAATCAAATAACCCTTTAGACTGGGGTCTCTAAGAATACAAACTAAAGTATGAATGCATCCAGGGTATCTCTATGTAGAACCATGATCAGTCCTTTAGAGGATATCACAGAACCAATTTGGCCCATGATACCCCTATATGGAGTTGCTTCCAAGCTATCCCACTAGGGTGTCTATTCTCCCAACATTATAATATGAGGCCATACCTTGGTTATCAACCATGGTTTTTATACTATTAATAAGATGGGGTCATTCCCATACCTTATAATCTCACTGTGGTGAAGTATTATTGTGCTCTTCCTCCTTCCTTTTAGAGCTTCACCCAACTAAACAAAACTAGTCCATATTGCAGAGGCTCCACCCTCACACCACTGGTTGGGATTAGTGATGAAATACAGTCTTAAACCTTCATCTAGATCCATCCATTTACATCATTAACCACCATAATATTTAATAAATCAAATCAAAAAATCATCAGGCTAGTCCAAACAAGATTTAGATAATAATTCTAACAACCTCCCTCTTGATCTAAAAAATGCCTTGTGTTAAGATCCTCCTCATAGTTTTGTAAAATTATTTGAGTCACGATACTTCTTATGGTTTCCAAAAATGACTTTAGTTGAGATAATACTCTAGTTTTTCTAAAAAACCTTGAGTCTTGATACTCATATGGGTTTCCTAAAATTCCTTGAGTTGAGATCTTCATCTTGGTTTCCTCAAAATCCTTGAGTCAAGATCCTCCTCTTGGTTTCCTAGAATTCCTTATATTGAGATAATCCTCTTGGATTACTCAAATCCCTTGAGTTGAGATACTACTATTGGTTTTTTATTGTTTCATGATTTAAGATCCCCCTGGTTCAAAAAACTCCTTGAGTCGAGATCCCTCTCTTGGTGCCCAAAAATTCTTTCACCCTACTCATCTATTGGGTAAAAATAAAAAGGGAATCTCTTGAATAAGTCCCACACCAAACCATTTCTAGCACCTTCCACATAGTAGTAAACTCTCTATGATATTAAACTAATTAGAAAGTCACCTGGATGCATGACCTTAAATGACATACCATTGGTCTGGGATGAACAACCATAAAAGGAACTATATTGGTTATTGTCACTTGACCTTAAAAGGTATGACATGCCTCATTAAATGACATTTAACTACATGGGTTTTTATTCCCTTCATATGGAAATGTAAAAAGAACATTTTAATAGTCCCAATACCTCTATCATAAAACCTTATACTTCTATTTATCTATAAATTCTATATTTCCTTCTTATATGAATTTAAACTATAGAGAATCAAAAATTTGGATCAAATGCAAGCCAACATAATTCCCCTATGTAGTGTCCTTTGATGTGTATCTATTTTAATTGATATCTTTCACTAAAGGGTAATATATATTATCACTAGGTATAATTTCATAAATTTTACTTAAATCTATAAGAGCCTTAGACTAGGAAACAAGCTCCCTAGTGAGATGAGCCAACCTCTCATCCTCTCATCTGATAAAAGGTGCCATCATCACCACCCTTGGTGATCAAGAGGATGCCCAACTTTTAAAAGAGGAAGAATTATTTGAGCTTTGAATTACAAAAATAGGTCTATGAAAATGAAATGTTGGAAACATGTATTTATATAGTTTATAATATTATTTCTGTATAATTAATAATATTTTCATAGAATTAATAATAATAATTATATTTATATATTAATAATAATATATATAATTTAAATATACTTAATAATAATTAAATAGTATAATTATGTATATATTTTTTTAAATATTTTTATTTTAATCATTTTTATATAAATATATTTTATTATAAATGTATAAATATTTATATATAATTAAATAAGGAGATAATAATATATCAGCTTTAATATGTATTAATTATATATATATATATATAATTGACGAGATTACTAGCTAGATGGATCAATTATTCATAGAAACGACTTTCTCTCCTAAGTCATCCCTTCTTCTCTAGGGTTTCTCCTTTGCTCGCGGTAATGATGAGCCCAACATCTTCATCATATTTTGTGTAGAGTCACTCTCAGTTTGAGATTTCATTTATGCTTTGATCTCTTATTACCACATTCTTGGTGGATTTATCTTGGTGTTTTCTTCCCCTTTATCATTTTAGCTCCACCCTCAGTCAGAATTAGTCCTTCTACCTATTTAGATTTGGGTTTTTTTGTGTTAATAATTTTTTATTTATCACATATTAGTAGGGTGAAAATACCATAAAGGTATTTTTCATTCAATGAGGTTTTGGGTGTTGGTTCTGGTGGCCCTATTAGTTCTTAATGATGATCCTTAGATCAAAAAATGGTGTTGGTCTTTTTACCTTGATCTGGTATGTTGCGAGCCATATTTTTATTGTCAAATCCCTTAAAAAAATTTTAATAATATTTTATGGATTATTTTCTGATCAAATTTCATCAGTGGAGCATTAAGGATGTATAAAATTAATATATTAAAAATAATATATACATATATTAGGCTATTCATGAAGATTGTTAATAATTTCCATTTCTTCCTAAACTGAGCCTCTGATGGAAGTACTGATGCAACATTTGCATCCAGAATAGGGGGTTTAAACTATGGGTGGTATAATATTTATTTGTATCTGGGGTCTATAGGAGAAAATAATCATGGAAGGAATTAATTAATTATATCCACAACTATAGATTACTCTTTTTAAACCTATCTAAAAAATCTCACTAGGATTATCTATAATAAGACCAATCTTGAGAGATTGGGGGAGACTATTGGAGATCTAGAGATTTGGGGTGCCAGTGAGCATATTATTCATTGAAGAGCACCAAAAAAGTCAGCAAAAATATGATCACCACCAATTATTGATCCAATCAAGAGATAAGGATCATTACTTTTTATTTCCTTATTTTTTCATTATGATTTTTTGAGACTAAAATATTTATTATGAATTTATTGATTGAATAAAATAACCCTATGAATTTATCAAATTATTATTTATTATTTTGGTGAAACTATGATTCTTCCTCAGATTCATCATCATTGGGGAATATGCTCCCGATGATCTATGTACATGCATTTTCACCCACCACAAATAATTATAGATATGATTGTTCTTCATCGTTCTTCCTATTTTTCGTATGATCTTTCCCCCAACCTTCTTTATGACTAGATATTCGATGAAACTTGGATCAAATCGATGAATGATTGATATCTAGGTTTGTGAGTGACTGGTTTGGACATGAATGTAGAGATCGTGGCATTTTTATTTTTTGATAGATGATTATAAACCATTGATAGGTCTGATGACATGGGATCCCAAAGGTAATTGATGTATGGGGCACTTGTGGGTTGTGAAAATCTATTTCTAGAATTTTTATGATAAAAGAAGGCCATGAAATGACCCCCCATATGTAATAAAATGATAAATAAGGACTTTGGTTGTGATTTAAGAGGGATCAAAGGTGAAATCAGTAACAATGGATTGATTTCAGGTGAGTTATAGAATTATAGGACCAATATACAATCATGTGATTTATACTTTTTATCTATATGACATTTATCTCCCATGTAGTGGTGGATAGGGTTTTTTAGAAAGTTAATTATAATATGAATTTTACTGTAGGTATACATGACATGAATCACTAATCCAACCGGTTTGATGTGTATAGGGAGTACGCACTAAGATTCCTATATGGACATACATGATATGTAGATTAGGACAATACATTGTGCACCTTTGGATATATATGACTTGAACTCCCTACAGTACATTCCAAGTAAGATGATTGAACATACACATTGTGTACCCACCTTTATACATGGCGTGTAGTCTATGTAAGAATAAATTCAGAATTTACTACTATGTATGTGAGATTGAAATCATGTTCCTTTGTTCATAAATGTCATGTACCATTTTGGACACACCATTTATGTTAGCTATCACATGACATAGACTGCGGAAATACACAAAAGGTATCCCTACTAGTTCCACATGCTTTGTACACAAGTATACATGTCATGTAAGGAGTCCCATACATGACATGTAGAGACAAGTACACAAATAGCCCACTTCTAAGGGAATACACACCATGCACCCCTAGGGTAAATCCTGTGTACTTTTCTAGCCTTAATGGGTTTACATATCTTCTTTCCTTGCACTTATATTTGGTTACAAAAGTAGACCATCCGAATAATTTCTCTATATAGAACATTATGGTAAATACCTCCGTGGAATGAATGGTGAGAAGTGAGATAGATCTAGATGTTTAGTCTTCATAGCTTTATAGGATCGACAATGGGGATTTCTCATGGTGATGAGAGTGTACATAATGTTAGGAACTACCATAATGATGTGGTTTTTATATGGAATAGGTCCCCCATATGATAAGTAGATTTAGAAACTCCCCTTCTCATATGATACATTTCCTCGATATATAGTTTAAGGTACTCCATCATCTGAATAGATCTACTTTCTAAGGAATGGATTCTTCACTGGGGTTGGTTACTCCTATAATTGATAATAACCCTTAGGTAGGCATAGGCCCCCACAATTATTTTTGAAAGGTGATATGGGTTGAATAACTAGGTAGTTCACGTTATTGGGTTTCTTGGTAGGATGAATATTATGTTGTTGGGATATACAAAGAGGGAATTTTCTTTACATATATAGTCTTATACTTATAAGAACATCTATGTATTTTCCTATTTAATTTATGGTTTTGAGAATATTGATCTTCTTTCCTTTCTTTTGGGTTTTTTGGGATGTCCTACAGGGTATATATATAATCACCCCCACATAGGCATTGAACTTAGATGTTTCATGTCTTATATAGATGATGGATAGTTTTTTGGTGATCTCAGTAGACATGGGGTTGTTAAACTAAGATTTTAGTAGTACATATAGGTTATAATAGAAAATTATGTTTGTGTCTAGTGCTAGTTTGTTATAGATATTAATTTACCTCACTTTATTTTGGTTGGTTTGAATTTGTGTTTATTGGGAATGTATTTTTATCCAATACTCTATGATTTATGAATTTGTTAATATTTTATAGATCTTAGTGGTTTTCACATGCATTATATATTTAATTTTTTATTATATTGTATGAATTGTTTATTATATGTAGAGATGTGAGTTTGTGTATAGGTACATTAGATTAATGCCTCCCATAATCTGTGATATGTCTACTTAGTTTTAGTAACTATCCCCTCGCTAATGGAGGTTGTCCTGGGGTGGCACACTCAACTTACTTCCAACCCAGGTGTGGTGTCAGAGGGTTGAGTCATGTTAGAGTGGTATCAGAGTGGTTCTGTCTTAGTGATAGAGTTTGGAGTTATATGCATCATGCAGACTAATTTTTTAATTTAGGGAAGGGGTATCAAGGGGTCTTGAGTTTGGATTCTTAGCCAAGGATCCCAGTGTTGGTGTGAAAAATGACTTAACCATTCACTAGGATTTTTTAACATACTTATTGACTTAAAACTCTAATTCACTGATTATAGGGAACAAAAAAAAACAACACTTACATCATATTGGGTTTGGTTATTGATTTTTGTGCACTTCTTGAGTTATGTCCCTAGATATGATTTAATAACCATCATTCATGATATCAACTAAAAAAATATTCCATGAAAATAGCCAGTCAGGATACTAAGGATGGGTTGTAACATGCTCATGATAATGATTAAGCCTCTTGGTATTGAACAAATAAGAGACATGAATTTAATTTAGGGACCATATGATGAGGTGATTCCAGTAGCCATATGGGAAAAAAAATCCTCCACCTATAGTTGAGTGAGAAAAAATACATCCCATAGGGCAGGCATACACTCCTCTACCCACCGATAAATGAATCATTCCGGTGAGAAAAATGAGGATTCATATAGGCCGAATGTTCCTTATGAGTTATAGTAATAGAGACCATCCATGTTCTAAGGGTCTGATCCTCATATTGGTAAGGATTGGAAGTCGATAGTGACTCAGGTGTCCTGATTATTCCGAACACCTTTTAATTAGATGGTGATCTTTGAATCTAGTCTTATACATGGAACAAAATATTATTGGAGGAATTTGATAATCTATAACCATTATGAGGTAAACTTCCATGAGAATATTTTGAGTACTACATTCATGAGGAGTATTACGTGACTTCTCTAAGGGATATACATATTTATGAGATCTTAGATTTATAAAATGGTATAATGTCTATTGTAGAGTATGTGTCTAGATCATGAACCTCATATGGTACTATATTGACATGATTCATGACCTATTTCTTTGATTGAAATCTAAAAAAATATATTTGAACCTACATAATATCCCTTTGTATCCCAACCTATACTGGTTTCTTGGGTGAGCCTTAGAAATCAAGATATTCTTGGAAGAGGGAAAATAGATTACTTGTGTTGGTTATCCAAGACTAGAGTAATCATCTATGCTCAACCAGAAAATTGCATCAGGATCCCGAATATGGAGGTATATATACGTGCCATCCCATTATCTAGGGTTAATGATATAAGAGTCACAAAGAGAATCTAGTTTTTAAGGAGATAATATTTGTTATGAATATAGAGTATAGGGTTATATGGATCATGACTATATGACCTAATATAAATTAGGGAGAAGTAAATTAGTAAATGGTCCTCTGTATAAAAGGAATATATGTGATTAGGGACATCCCTAAAACAGAAATAGTGGTAATCAAGGAGTCAAATATGAACAAATAGTTGGCGATGCACCAAAAAGATCTAGAGGTGTACGGTTCTATGACCCACTTCCACTGCAGCCACCCTCAAGTGGCCCACACTAGGCTCTCTAGGCCAGAATCCAAGGGCATGAATATAGGAGTGATGGAGGGGTATGATCAGGAAGTACCTGATGTGATTTATTGTAAGATCCATGTCTTCTCTACACTAGATCCCTTACTCATATATAGTGGTTAAAGTCATCCCTTCATTGTCCCATACCTAGTTTGAGATTTATGAATCTTGGTAATGCACCCATCTTGAACTATGTAACTAGTTAATTATATTAAAAGTGATCACACACTCACCTACATATGTCAATGATGTGATCTGGTTCTTAGTTGAGAAAGGTTTTCATGAGACCTCATAGTAGTGGGGATTAATCCATACTATGTCATACTTAGCATGGATTGGTTACCTTAATCTTTGTTGGGATAGAAGTTTGTTGTCAAATAGTGATGTGTTTCTAAGTAGATGGGTTTAGATTTTTCTTTATTGGTGAGTGAGAACTTCAATTTCGACAAGTAGGGATGATGTGTTAGAAAGTGCATACTATCACCTATTAGTTTCCAAATTTGGAACTATGTTTGGTACATAAATCAGATGACTATATTCCTATAGTCACATAGGAGTATATTGATGTATTTCTTAATGATCTACCTATATTACCCCTTCATAGAGATATTGACATCTATATTGATATGCACTCTTTAGTTTCTGGGTGCATCGGAAGTGTAGGAAGGATAGTGCCCAACTTTTCTTTTTTTTCATGATTGATGAACAATCCAAGATCTATGATGTTAAATTCCATGATATATGGAATGCATCAATGATATAAGACAAGGTTAATAATTTATAAATTGAGAGAGTAGAGATCAACACATATTGTTTATAATTAATTTAATTTTATAAAGAATTACCACTAAGGAATTCTTTCTTCGTTGATGTGTTTGACGACAGATCTTCAGTGCACCATCATTGCATTGTAGAAACCAAGTGTAGATTTTCTCTAGAGTTGATCCACATGTGTTCCAAAAATATTTGGACATTGCTGAATGAGTTTCCGGGTGCTGGCATAGAATATCCTTATGCTTGCATCATCCGCCTTTGATATCCTCGTGAACTGCTTCCAAAGCATTCTCCTTGATCTGATAGAGGAGGATTGCTCTCCATTCTTGAGATCATTCTTGGAGAATAGAGCTTTCTAGGATTAAGAGATTTTCTCCAAATACTTTTTGCACAAGTGAATTGGTTAATGAGAGAATAAAACGACTTGGTATTTATATTTCAAGGGTTAAAATAAAATAACTGCACAAGTTCCCTTGCTTAATTTATTTAATACTAGAAAAAACCCATGTAAAATAATAATAATAATATTATTTCTCAACATACATTTAACTTGCGAATTATAATTAAATATTATTTATTAAAATTGTATTAAATATTATTATTTCTCACCAGACCATTAAACTCAGTCCACCATTCCTCCACAATATTTATCAGACCTTGAATATTGTCTGTTTATTTATTAAATATATATCACTGCATTATTCACCAATAAATAAATAAATATTATATTTACTAAATAGAAAATAAATATTTATGTGTGATCAGGAATATATGAATAATTATTAAACCATCTATGAGAATAATATTTATTCAACCTGTTCAATAATAAATAACAATATATTATTTAACTCAGATTCTGGATACACTTAGTGTGTGACCCTCTAAGTCTCTTTCACAATGGCATTAGGCGAAGCAGCCTAAAGTCCAAGGTTAAAGTCTATCATCACACCAAGTAATCAATATAGAAATAAGTTAATACCTCAATGACATGTTACCTCATATGGACGGTTATCATGCAATATAATCCTTTTATCGTAATATCCCAAATCGAGCAGGTTGTATTCCAGTGCCATTAAACTTTATGCTCTATATCTCTTTTTTTGACCTTACAAAAATATAACTTGACTATAGAACACAATTTCTAGGGATTTATTTAGTCTATATCATTTCTATCAATGGGTCTGATATATTTACTTCTATTAAAGAAAATAAGAGATAAATCCTTTCTCATATTATTCATTAGTGTAATATTACTCGTGACACACCCAACATATCCTAACTAGATGTAAAAATCTATCGTCATGGTTTTCATAAATACATATAAGTGCATGACTCATAATACTCATTAATAATAATCTTAAATTCTAAATACCAATACAAATGTCCATATAAAGGAACATCCAATGACACATATCAATGTGTATTTGTTTCTAGCGGGTCTCATTCTCATAATATCCTGCTGGATATTACAAAGGGCGTACTCCATGATAAGGTGCCTCAATGTCCTATGAGTCTCCAACCATGATATACTGTATCATTTGTGTCCCTCAAATGATATTATCTGGCCATAGAACATTTATTCAAGAATAGTGTCATAACACTTGCAGGTTATCATCATTGCGGGGAACTGCTATGACAATTTAGTGCGAAAACTACTCTTAGAACATTATCACATACTATATTGTGAAAAAGAGAAAAAATGATGTGATTAGTTGTTCATTAATATTAAAAATAATGAATACATGTTTATCATAAATTACCGAGAAGTTGATTCTAGGGAACCAACTCCAACAGACTGCCACTTGCACTAGATCAAATTTCTAACAATATTTAGTCTTCTAGATCGGACATGATACTCATTATTTTACTAAGATAGGACTTTATTCAAGGGGTATTCCATGTTTTATTCTATGGGTAATCTTCTTACTGCAAATTCACCCCTTTGATAAAAATACCTCCAGAGGTGATACTTCCAGAGTATATTCTTTGTTTGTTAGTGTGACCTTGGCTCTTTTTCCAGAACCATGGATATTGTATTATCACAATACAATGTGATAGGTTCTTTACTTCTAGGTACCGTATCAAGCTCATAGACAATGTTCCGAATCGAAATGGATTCCATGGATGGATTAGAAGACGCTATATACTCAGACTCCGCTATAGAATCTGAGACAAATGGATTCTTTGAACTCTTCCAGCTCACAGCTCATCCATTGAGATAGAAAACATATCTTGGTTGTAAATTAAGATCATTTTGATCTATCTAAAAAACAACATCATTATAACATATGAAGACCAACTACCAGTATCTTCCATTCACCAATAATATATCCTTAGTTCTTTTCAAATACTTAAGGATAGTGTTAATAGCAGTCCAATGCAGTTCTCCTAGATTTGGTTGATATCTTCCTACCATGATAAATGTATAGGAAACATCATTTCTAATACATAACATGGCATACATGATTGATCATATTACTGAAGCGTATTACTCATTCTCTCTTTCTCTTATTGTTTCTAGGTACGCATTTTTTTAGAAAGATGTAAATCATGTGACACTAGAACCAGTCCCCAATTGGATTATTCCATACTAAATATCTTTAGTATCTCATCAATATATGTACTTTTAATTAGTCCAAGAATCCTATTGGATCTATCATGAATGATATTGATCCCTTGAATGTAGGTGATATCACCTAAGTTCTTTATGGAGAAGCACTTGTTCAACTAGTCCTTAATAGACCGTTAAACTGGTATTTCATTTCAAATAAGTAATATGTCATCAACATATACCACTAGGATAATGATCAAATTTCCACTAAAACACTTGTAAAAACATGGCTCACATTCATTCATAATGAAACCAAATTCTATTATGGACTCATTGAATCGAATGTTTTGTGACATAAATTCTTACTTCAATCTATAAATGGATCTCTACAACTTGAAAATATTTATGGCATCAACTGGAGTCACAAAACCTTCTTGTTGTGTCATATAGACATATTCATGAAGGTTTCCATTGAGGAATGTAGCTTTGAAATCCATTTACCAAATCTCATAGTCACGGTAATATTTGATGGAAAATATTGTTCTAATGGATTTAAAAACGGAAACTGGTGAAAAGGTTTCTTCATATTAAATTCCTTAATTTTGTTTAAACCCTTTATCCACTATCCTTTCTTTATAGGTACTTACTTTACCTTCCATGTTCAGTTTCCTCTTGAATACCTATTTACACCCAACATGCTATACATTAAATGGTGCATCGACAAGAACCCAAAATTGGTTCTAATATATGGAATTTATCTCATAATTCATAGATTCTAGCCATATTTTAGCTTTTGAGCTCTCTACGTCCTTCTTATATAAGAGAGGTTCATCATTGTCAACCAATAATGATTCACCATCCTCAATGACTAGATAACTATATCTATCTAGTTCTCTTACTTCTCTTACACTCCTATGAAGTACTTGTGTCTCAGGAACTACTTCTTCCATGGGGACCTATAGAATATATTCTTGTACCAACTCCTATGTATCTTGAGCATCAACTTCATAGAATTTAATCTTACCCCCACTATCCATTTTTAGTATGTTCACCCTCTCAAGAAAGACAACTAGTATGGCGACAATCCCTTTATTATCTGAGGGGTTTTATAGATAGTAACTCTTTTTTTCGTTAGGATACCCTATAAATATTCACTTCATGCCAATGGGTGATAGTTTGTTTCCAGATAAGGCCTTAACAAATGCCTTGCAACCCCATACACATGTACGTGATAAAATGAGTTTCCTTCCATTCCATAACTTGTAGGAAATTCCACTAACTGCTTTAGTTGGTGATCTATTTATTGTGTATGCATCAGTTTGTAATGCATATCCCCAAAAGGATAATGGAAGATCTTCATGATTCATCATCAACCTTACCATGTCTAAAAAGTTATGGTTCCTCCTTTCACTAACACCATTCCACTATGGTGTATAAGGGGGAGTGAGTTGAGATAAAATCCCAAACTCCCGTAGAAAGTCGATGAACTCTTAGTTAAGATATTTACCACATTGATTCGATCAAATATTCATTATCTTATTATAAAGTTGATTATCTATTTCATTCTTGAATTCATTGAATTTATCAAAGGACCCAGACTTATACGTCATCAAGTATATATAACCTTATCTACTCTAGTCATTAGTAAAAGTTTTGAAGAATGAATATCCACCTATATATTCTATTGGAAATGGTCCACACACATCAGTGTGTACCAATCCTAGAAGCTCTATATCCCTTTCACCCCATCCACAAAATGGTGGTTTGGTCATTTTAGCTTATAAACAAGCATGACATCTTTCAAGTGGTTTTTTCTTAGAATAGTCTAAATAACCAACTTGAGAAGTCTTTTTCAAATTCTTCTACTTTATAACCAAGACATTGATACCACAAACTTTTATTTCCAAACTTGAAATAATCCCATCTGTATCTAAAAATGACACATAAATTATGTTCTTGGTAACTATTGGTAAATAATTATAATCTCTTAAATCCAAAATCATTCCTATTGGTAATGAAAGGTGGTAGTCACTAATGACCAGAGAATCCAACCTCACACCATCAGTAGCTCATATATCCACCTCTCCTCTAGAAATTTTCCAAAATCTACTTGGTTACTACATTTGGATACAGATGTGAGCTCCACAAGAAGAATCTATTACCCAATGCGTAGAAATGGAAAGATTTCACTCAGAAACATACACACATTTAGCTTCCCCTTATTTTGGGTGTAGTTCCTCTTCCAGTGGTTTGGATTTCCACATGAAAAACATACTTCCTCCTTTTCCTTACCTTGCCTCCAGATCTTCCCCTTTTTGGAAGGAATGTGCTTAGGGGATTTAGTCTATTTATAGGTCCTGGGCCCCTTTTCCTTTTTCTTCATTTTCTTATTCACCATAAGGACTATGGGTTTATTATACACCATGTTCTTATCCACTTGGTGAATCAAGGAAAAAAGTTCCAATAGATTCTTCTCATTATTTCCCATATTATAATTCACAATAAAGCTGGAGAAGGTCTTGGGGAGTGATGAAAGTTTGATATCTGTATGCAAATCACATAGTAATTTAATCCCTAAGATGTACAAACATTCAATGTAGCTGATAAAAATGACTACATGAGGCCCAGTTGGCGCGTACTCTCCAAGCTTAGTTGTGAACAATTAATGGGAGATCTTGTACCTCTCTTGTCTTTCCTTCTCTTGATAGAGATCTCAAAGGTGAGACATTATGGTATAGGAATCCATATCCATATGTTTCTTTAAAATATCATTGTACATGGATTATACCATGAAGTAATGAACATATGTATTATCATTCATATGTTTCTCATAGATATATAGCTCTTCATCACTTTCCTTATTTCTAGGTGCAATTGGTAATGGTTCTTCCATCACATATAGTTTCTTTTCATGGAGAAGGATGATGCATAGAAGATTTATAGAACAAATATTTTCAATTATTTTATTCTCAATTTAAATGTTTTTAATCCCACCAATGTGTTATTTAAAGGTAAATTGTCACATTTTATTTTTTAGGAGTATTTTGGAGTTTAATTGAAAAAATGGCTTATTTTAGATTTAAACAGTTTTAATTTATTTTAATGCTTCAGCCATAACTTTTTCTAAACTGATAAAATTGAAAAATTATTCTTTTTTAGGATCCTATGTTCTATGGGATTTATTTTAGCCTTCTGGACCCAAATCTCAATCAATAATTTGAAAGCTCAAATCCAGCTAACAAGTCAAGCCTTAAAAACTATGCACAAAAATGAATAATTTTTTTGTTGGGCCCCTATCTCATGAATGGCCGCACCATTGGAGATTATATTTTACATGGAGATGGAATAAATCTAGATTAAAAGGTTTCATTAAGATTTATACATCTGATTATTTTATTTTCAAGGCCATAAATGCATTGGAACACTCTATATTGGAATACGAAGAGTCAGTTTGTCCAGATTAAATGTCCTAAGTAAAGTGGCCATAAATCTTTCATTACCTATACAATCAAGATTCAAGTTCGTGGGTAGACATAGAAGAAGTAACCAAATAAATTCCAAGAATCATAAATTCCCAAATTCTATCATTAAATAGTGATAACATGCGCATAATTTTGGAGGAAGATTTTTTGGAGCCAAAATGTCACCCCCTCTCCCTATAAAAGAGTGTTTCTTCTTCATTCCAAATGGTTGTAAATTTAGGAATAGACTTTGATGGACATTTTCTATAGTTTAGTATTATATTTTATTCTCATTATATTTTGTAATTTCAATTCATATTTTATTTCAAGTTCTCTTCTTTATCTCGTTTTCTTTCTCTCTTTTGTTTTCTTCCCCTGATTTCATCTTCACTCTGATCTCTTATACTCATGATCATGAGTAGATAACCTAAGAAATTTCCTGGGGGAGTAATACAGTGTTGAACCCAATAATTTTAAAATTCATTCTTAATGTTCCTTATTTAATTTGAGTTATACCAAGGGGGATATTAGTGGGCAAGGCGCTTTTGTGTTTCCACTTGCCACCTGAGGTTTAACTTTCACTTCAGCAATATTTTCCCTCGATTGAGGAGGTGGATGTGTGGTCTCTCAGCGATAATTGAGAGTACCATATATTCAAAACAATATTAAAATTAGTATGTTCATGCATACAATGGAGCATTTTCATTAAGTAATTTTTAAACTAACTATGAGACGATGAAGGTTCACTCGAGGTGATGCTCTCAGGAATGTCTCCTTTCTATCTTAACATCGTTTTGCCTACATTCATTCTGTTGCATTTCATCTGCATATTTAATTTTAGTATTTATTTTTCAATTCTAAAATATTATTTATGGTTATTTTATTTCACATATATATACATAGTGAATTATATGTATTGAGTGATTGATTGCAAATGAATCCTCAAGAGATCGACCTCGGCCAGTCACAGTGCTGCACTTAGTTATAAATATTTTTGAGAGCGCGCATGAAAATGATTCATCAAATTTGTTCCATTTTTGGGAATCCAAGTGGTATTGACTAACTATTTTATTCACATATTTTAAATTATTTTTCTTCATTTCATTTAAAGAAAACACATAAAAAATCATAAATTTCAAAAACACTAAAAAAAATCTTTGTTCATGATGTCTTTCAATTCAAATTTTTATTCATGGACTGATGAATATCAAGTGCCAGAAGAAGTTTTAAATGATTTTGATGCTAAGTATCAAAGTATTAGTAATTTAGTGGAAAAATTGGAGATCCAAAGAGAGTTGTTAGCTGAATACGTATATGCATTTCAAGAGAAACCTGAGCCAGAACCTGAACATGAACAAGTGGTGGAGGAGATTTCACTGATCATTTTTTATGTCAAAGAACCTGAGGAGGGTGAGAAGGAGCTTCTTAAGGAATTAATAATATCATCCTGTACCCTACCATTTCTTGAGGAGGTCCCTTAAGTATACATACTAGCTGATGAACTTATGGGAGATCAACAATTTTTGAAGGAATCCTGGAATCACTTTGTTGAAGAGAACCTGAAACCTGATCTTCCCATAATTGATATTGAATAATTAGCACCTTTTAAACTCTCTCGATCTTTGGAATATGATGAATAAAATGCACCTGATGATATGGACTTTCCAATGGTCTTTCTAGAAGAGATCAATTTCTAAGATGACTTACTTTAAAGGGAATATTTATTTATTGATTCATCATGTTTTAATATTATTCAAGATGAATTGTTTTATGAATTCTCCTTTATAGAAATTTATGACATAGTAAAAATGTTACAGACCTTGGATGATATGAAAGAGACCACCCAAGTGGTGGTGATCAAAAAATTAGTTCTAGAGAAGCTGGTGGTGGTGCGACTACCTCCTCTGCAACAAATTTGATACTATATGGAGGAGGACACCACTAAAGTTCATAGGGTGCACCGCTATATTCTCTTCCCTCCCACTATGAACCTTAAATTTACTATGTATTATTTCTTGGGGTTTGGGAACATTATTATATTATTTGGGGTTCTCCATTCTTGGTGTCTACTGATGGACACTAGAAAAAGTCACATGTGGTGGTTTATCTCAAAGAAACCACATCCACCATCTGATTGTGGATAATCTACTGCAACTACCTAACTAGGGGAAGTAAAAACCTAGCACTCACTTGGGGGTAAAACCAAGAATTATCCCTTTTATATCCCCTTTCTATTTCTATTTATTTATTTTTCTTATGTCTTGTCATTTATTTCATGTAGTTTTAAAGTAGTAGCATCTTAGAGCATAACTCAAGGCTGCCACTAAAAATAAATTAGGTTGTGTCTTTCCTTTTCTTTATTTTATTTTCTGCCCAATATAAATTATGTGTGAAATATTTCTTGATCTTATTTTAGATAAAAGGGGGTAGTAAATGGAGTAAGTGCGGGGGAGATATTTCCACCTGTTTTAAGAATTTTGAGTGTTCTTCTATTTTGTTTTTCATTTTTTTTCATTTTTGGTGTGTTTTTAGGAATATTGAGCAGAATCGAATACTTTATAAAATTAAAAATATCTTGGTGTTTGTGTAACATTTATTGATTTGAATTTTTGAGGTTTTAAATTATTTCTGAATGGATTTAGTTTCTTTATTTCCAAACTTTTCATTTGATGAAGTTTGGTTGATTGTGAAACTCATGTGCCTTAGTGGTGTCCAAATTGAAAATATTGCTCAACCC
The DNA here is from genome assembly GCA_963277665.1 of Viscum album. Lineage (NCBI taxonomy): Eukaryota > Viridiplantae > Streptophyta > Magnoliopsida > Santalales > Viscaceae > Viscum > Viscum album. Next base: position 1,356,169,020 of record OY728162.1, on the reverse strand, counting down.
AATAGGTTTCTAAACCTGTTTGACATATTCTATACATTTATATTTTTCTTGAGAGTCTTTATAAATTTTTTATGATCCTAAACTTTCTATTTTTCACTTTTTCAAAGATTTTAGAGTTCATAAAATGTGTCAAGTATGATTGAGGCACCACTTTGAAATCCCTTTTTCATTCAACTCTTATTTTGGCCTACCTTTACATATGACCTATTTAAGCCCCTAGTATCGATGAAATACCTTTTTAGGTAGAAAAATTACAAGCCATTTATCCCTTTCCAACCTTCTCTAGAAGTTTAATGAATGATTATTGCGGAACTCAAGTATGGGGGAGGGAGAAGATGGGTTGTGTTTTGATTTCCTGAAGAATCTGTTTGAGTGGAATGGAAAATGTTGCCATATTTATTGCTGATTGGGTGGAATAAATTTCATGATGGAAATATTTATGGGTGTCCCAAAATATAATTACAAATATGGGCTGGGTGTTCACCATTTTTTGAAGATCAAATTCTGCCTCTCTTTTCCTCTAAAACATGATTCTGAAGAGAAATCCAGATCTTCATTCAAGCTGAAACAATGGTAAAATTGGGGAAAAGAGTGATGAAATTCATCTATGATGAAATTATAAGTGTGAAATTCACAAAATAATAGGTTTTTTGAGGTTATTCTTTTTTTATCTGATTAAGGAGCACACCATTCTTTTACAAAACTGTTTTCATGCATTTAATTCACTTTTGAGCATAACCCTCCTCATTCTACCTCAAATGTTTTGTACATTTAAAACTTTCCAACCCTCAGCCTTAGAACAATCTATCAAAAATACCTCATGATTGAATTTTTTTTAATATATGAAGTGGAGATTCTAGGCGGATATAAAGTCTATGGAGATCACACATGTTCTTGGGAATGAGAAAAACTCCATATTGAAAATCCTTGAGTAAAGAGAGAAATATTTTTCTGAGGAGGTTGGTATGGCATGAATATGAGGAATAACATTAGATTGAATGGATTCATATTATTTTTGAGGATTTCTGAAATTTCGATCCATGTTGGAGGAATGATATTTTCTCTAATATGATAATTGAGTTGTGTTGTCATTTATGCTTTGAGAAGTTTGTTTTGACCTTGGTATAAGATGAATGCTCATGAGTGCAATATTTAAGTGTGGGGGAATTTATAGAACAAATATTTTAAATTATTTTATTTTTTATTTTAATTTTTTTAATCCCACCAATGTGTTATTTAAAGGGAAATTGTCACATTTTATATTTTAGGAGTATTTTTTAGCTTAATTGAAAAAATGGCTTATTTTGGAATTAAATAGTTTTAGTTTATTTTAATGTTTCGGCCATAAAGTTTTCTAAACTGATACAAATTGAATGATTATTCTTTTTTAGGTTTCTATGTTCTATGGGATTCATTTTATCCTTGTTGACCCAAAGCTCAATCAATCATTTGGAAGCTCAAATCTAGCTCACAAGTCAGGCCTCAAAAACTGTGCACTAAACTAGATAATTTTATTGTTGGGCCCATATCTCATAAATGGATGATCCATTGGAGCTGAAACATTACATTGACCTGGAAAATATTCAGTGTAACAAGTTTCATTAATATTTCCACATCTTAATATTTAACTTTCAAGGCCATAAATTCGTTGGAATGCTCTGAATTGGAATACTAACAGTCAGTTTGGCCAGATTAAATTTCATGAGTAAAGTGGCCATATCTCCTTTATTACCTACCCAATCAATATGAATTTCATGGGTAGATAGAGGAGAAGTAACCAAAAAACTTTCAAGAAGAAAAAATTCCCAAATTCTATCATTAAATAGGGATAACACGCAAATACCTTCAGAGGATGATATTTAGAGCCAAAATGTCACCCCCTCTCCCTATAAAAGAGTGTTTCTTCTTCATTCCAAATGGTTGGAAACTTAGGAATAATATTTTTTGGACATTTTCTGTAGTTTAGTATTGTATTTTATTTTCTTTTTCATTCTATAATTTCATTTCATATTTTAATTCAAGTTCTCTTATTTCTCTCTTTTTCTTTCTCTCTTTTGTTTTCTTCCCCTGTTTTCATCTTCACTGTGATCTCTTATACTCACGATCATGAGTAGATAATCTAAGGAATTTACCAAGGGATTAATCCAATGATGAACCCAATGCTTTTAACATTAATTCTTAATGTTTCTTATTTAATTAGAGTTATAATTATGGGGATCGTAGTGGACAAGGTGCCTTTGTGTCTCCACTTGCCACCCGGGGTTTACCTTTCAGTTCTGCAATATTTTTCCTTGATCGAGGAGGTGGATGTGTGGTCTCTCGATGATCGTTGAGAGTACCATATATTCAAAACCATATGAAGAGGAGTATGTTCATGCATAAAATGGAGCATGTTTATTATGTAAATTCGAAACTAACTATGAGACGATGAAGATTCACTCAGGGTGATGCTCTCAGGAATGTCTCGAATCTGTCTCAGCATCATTTTGTCAGTATTCATTCTGTTGCATTACATCTGTATATTTACTTTTATTATTTCTTTTTCAATAATAAAATATAATTTCTGGTTATTTTATTTCATATATATATATATATACATAGTGTATTAGAAGTAGTGAGTGATTGACTACAAATGGCTTCTCAATAGATTATCCTAGGCCAGCCACTGTGCTGCACTTAGTTATAAATATTTTTGAGAGCACGCACAACAACACTTCATCAGAGACTTTTCCATTCTTTGTAATTAGTGACGATGATAAGGGTTTTCTTATCAAGTATGGATCACAATGATATGTTTGATGTCATTTTATTAATATTTATACAAAATAAGATGAGCATAATTTTAGTACTTTATATGATAAAATTTAGACAAATAAATAAATATTTTATTTATTAGTCTCTAATTATTATATAGAAACCCAATATCCCTCACCATTGACTTCAAAATATATTCTTTCTTTGATATTAAAGTGTAAATAATCCATATTCCCCTTCTCATTACCCCAACTTTGGTTTTTCAAGTAACTTGAATGGTTTTAGGTAGGCGTTCCAAATGACAACTGCATTAACTCATAGTTCCTTGATCCGTTGAGTGGACTCCCCAATAGTGAAATTATTTAATTGTATTTACCCAACATTTTCCTTTTAGTTACACCTAGTCTTACTTTGGAAGACAACCCTTGATGTCAACTAAGTTATGTCAACCCAAAATCTCAAGTTAAAATTCCCCGATAATTAAAATCACCCCAACTTTGGTTGGTCAAGCACATTGAACTATGGTTCGATTCTAAGAAAATTAATGGAAGGGTATACCAAATTAATATTTTATTGAGGTATTTTTTCCTTTTATGAATAAATTTATAATTATTATCTTTATCAAATGCTTGTTAAAATTAAGTGAGATTACTTTAGTGATTAACAATGTCTTAGATAATATTTATGCATAAGACGGTTTTTTTGTTCTCTCTTGAATGATTGTTAATTCATTAACTATGTGATCATGAAAAGACACCCATAATGAAATAACCATGCAAGTGATATAAATAAAATAAAGGGTATGGTCATGATTTTGTACTAATGGTCAGTTTATCTAACAGTTGATAAACTAACCGTTGACCTTGGGGAGAAACACCTTGAACCTATTGAGGTTTTTTACAGCTTTACACCTTTCCACATTGGTATCTCCTTGGATTTGTTTCACATCAACTCTAAACTTGAACCCCCTCTACTAGCTTTGAATCTCCATCCATTACATATGCCTTTTACTCACACGCAAGTGAGGGGAAAAGGGGGTTTACATAAAATAAATCATGGGAATGCATTCCCTATATAATGAAATTAGAGAAGGCTCATAGGATAAAAATTTAGTAATAAATTAAATCAGATCAATCACATAAAAATGGTACGGTATATCTAATGATCATCAACATGCATGAAATGAATTATGAATTTAATAAAACTAGAATTAAATTCTTAATTGTTCTTTTTAATATAAATCACCCTCAGACCGATTAATTATTCTCTTTAATTAATCAATTCTTTTATCTTAATTAATATCTAAATTTACTTGATATTTTCATCCATTATAATTTTAAAAAAAATAAATATATTCATTTAAAATTAGTTGTGTTCATAAATGTACCTTGGAGGCAACACAATGAATACCCATCGAAATATACCAAACATTTATTATACTTGTATACTGTTTTACTCTTCTGACATATGACATACATGAGTTATCACGTACTATCACAACATGTACTTCAAGGATGATTACAAAAATTATATTATTTTTTCAGTCACATGTTATCCTTTAATGCATGTAGAGTAATAACTCTTAATATGACTGATACATGATATGAAATTCTTGAACATTACACTAATATTGATTAAACATTTAAATATTTATGTATATCAAAACCTGTCACATGGAATGTCCAATATATATGACCACACACAAGTACATGTATCAGGGTTAACATAGTAAAATAAATAAATTTTAAATACGTGTAATTTGGTAAAAGTAGACGTCTTATAGATATTATCTACACTTCATGTACATATCTCACCGTCTATTCGAGGTACACGATTAGGGACTCAGCGTGTAAAGCGTACACTGGTACTTTTGGAGTACACGACATGTCCAATGGGTCACATGTCGTGTTTACTCTATGTTACACAGTCACCGATTGGGTTGGCCATGTATGGAATATACAGCCTGTCTCTAACCCAAAGGGACTACATGCTGTGTCCAATGGGCCACACAATGTGTGGCCTGGCTGGATGCGCACAATTTAATAATGGTAAACACATCATTCATTAATGTTGTAATTAATTCCATAATCAATGAATAATATCGAATTGATCTCCAAATAAAATATGATTCTTTGAACGTGACTACACAACATGTAACTATGGTTACATGACGTGTAATCTAGTGTTGTACGACCATGAACCTTAGAAAATCCTGATGAGTTCCTTGATTTTATTTTAATCATAAAATTAATCATTTCAATTAGATCTATGAGAAATGATGGAGGAGGAAGTAATTATCAAAATTCAAATTAGTTGAACGATTAACATTGAATTGAAAAACTAAATTAAAAATGTGTAAATTACCAATGTTTTTTAAATAATTATAAACAATTATGTTCATTCAATGATACCACTTGTAGGTTCTGGGCACAATAGAAGCACGAGAAGAAAGATGCCCAGATTTTCATTTTTTCATGATTGTTGATCAATCCGAGATCTATGATGGTAAATTCCATGATCTATAGAATGGATCAATGAGATCAGACAAGGGTTATCTTGCCAAAACTGAGAGAGTGGATATCAACACATATTATTTATAATTAATTTAATTAGATAAAGAATTACCTATAAGAAATTATTTCTTCTTTGATGTGTCTGGTGAAATATCTTCATTGCACCGTTGTTTCATTTTTGAATGAAACATAGATTTACACTATAGATAATCTACACATGTTCCAAGAATCTTCGAACATCACCAAAGGAGTCTCCAGGTTCTAGTATAGAATATCATTGTGCTTGCATCACCCGACTTTGATCACCTCAAGAACTGCATCCAAAGTGTTCTTCTTGATTCTTTAGAGGAGGATTTATCTCTATTCTTGAGAGAGTTCTTGGAGAATAGATCTCTATAGGCTTGAGAGGTTTTATCCAAATCTATTGTGCACAACTGAATTAGCTAATGAGAAAATAACAAGAATGGATATTTATATTGATAGGGTTAAAATAAAATAATTTCACCAGTTCCCTTGTTTATTTTATTTAATCCTAGCAAAACCCAATTTTAAATAATAATAATAATATTATTTCTCGACATGTATATAACATGAGAATTATAATTAAATAATATTTAATCAAATAATATTCAGTATTATTATTTCTCATGAGACTATTATACTTGGTCCACCATTCCTCCACAATATTTATTGGAATTTAAATAATGTTTATTTATTTATTAAATAAATATCACTTCATTATTCACCAATAAATAATTAAATATTATATTTACTAAATAGAAAATAAATATTTATGTGTGATTGGGCATACATGAATAATTATTAAACCATATATGAGAATAATATTTATTCAACCTGTTAAATAATAAATAACAATAGATTATTTAAATGATATTCTGGATACACTTTGTGTGTGACCCTCTAGGCCTATTTCTCAGTGGCATTAGGGAAAGTGGTCTAAAGCCCAATGATATCATTTAGAAACATGACAAGTCAAACATAGAGAAATAAGTTAATGTCCCAATGAAATGTAACCTCATATGAATTCTTATTGTATAATATAATCACTTCATCGTAATATCCCAAACCGGGTAGGTTGTAGGCGAGTTCCATCAACCTATATGCTCGATATCTTTTTCATTGAATTTATAAAAATATAACATACCTATAGAACACTATGGACATGGATTTATTAAGGTTATATCATTTCCATAAACGGTAATGATATATTAACTTCCATTAAATAACTGAAGGGATAAATCCTTTCTCGCATTATTCATTAGTGCAATATTACTCGTGAGGCACCAACATATCCTACCTCACTGTGAAAATATATCATCATACTTTTCATCAATACATATAAGTACATGAATAATAATACTCATTAATAATACTATTAAAGTCTAAGGACCAATACACACATACACATATAGGAATATCTAATGACACTAATAAATGTGGATTTTCTACTGGTGGGTTCTCGTTCTCATAATATAATACTAGATATTACCAAGGGTGTACACTATAGTAAAGTTCCTCTAAGTCCAATGAGTCTCCACCCCTGATATCCTATATCATTTTTGTCCCTCAAATGATATCATTAGACCGTAGAACATATATTCATGAATAGTGTCTTAGCACTTCTGGGTTCTCATCATAGTGGGAAACTGCTACTATCTTTTAGTGTGACAACTACTCTTATGACATTATCACATACTATGTTACATAGAGGAGCAATCATGATGTGATAAGTAGTTAATTAATATTCAAAAAAATTTAATACATGTTTATCATAAAGTATATAGAAGTTGGTTCTAGGATACCAACTCCAACACACTCCATGACTACTCCTATATCTTCTATAACTTATTAAATATACCATATTATATTAGGGATATAAAGGTAAAATTTTATGACCTTATGGATATGGGTTTCATCAGACCCAATGCATATTCCTAGGTAGCTCGAGTATTTTTCACCATGAAATAATATTGGAACTTGAGGCTTTATATTGACTATCGTCACCTGAATTAGGTGATAGTTCAGAGAAATACCCTATAATAAAGATTGATGTCCACTTTTACTAGACGAAGGAAGATAAGTGTTTCTAAAAGATTGATTTTATGTTTTATAATCACCATTTTCAGGTTCATGAGGAGGATATCCTGAATTTGGCATTTGGGTTTCTCTATGGGAATTATGAGTTTCTAGTGAATCCCTTAAGCATAGTGAATTCCATAGATATGTTCATGGGATTAAATAACTATATATTTATTAATTTCTTGGACTAGTTCATTGTGGTATTCATCAATTGGAACCTAATATATTTAGTTTCAAAGGATAAGAACATTAAGTATCTCAAGATTGTTTTGGACTTACTTCTAAAGAAATAGTTGAATAAAAAGATCTTAAAGAGTTAGTTTTGGATTTTAGAAGTGAAATTATTATGTAATATCATCTTAGAGGGTGAATATAATGTCCTAAGTCATTTATATATATTATTACATGTTTTTAACATAAATATCCAATATTACAACACAAGGATTGTAAAGACTTAGTGTGTTTGGAAGACTAGGTTCATATTACATCCAATTGAGCCTAAAACATGGAGTCCTTATTTAATTATCCACAATGAGCTCCTAAAATATATTTTATATTCTAAAAATACTTGGGATAACATGGTAAATACATAAATAAAGGTTCAAGTTAAGGACCCCTCTAAGGGAATAAACATGGCAAGAAAACATAACACGTGAGTCAAAGATATAACAAGATATCATAAAATAGAAGACTCATGATTAATCACATGGAAGAATAAAATAAATAACAATATATCATAAGATAATTGTAACATATGACATGTGGTATAAACATATAACATGATATAAACACGAGTCATGGCTAACTGACTAGACACTATAACATGGAAAATAAAGTCCCATAATGGATTAGGTTTAATCCCAAATCCCACACATGACCTCTCATGAGAATATAAAATCACTCAATACATTAGAGTTCTATATAGGAGAACCCATAATAACAATTTCATGATCTATTTTTACCACATAATGCAATTCAATGAAAAGTAATAACATAATAATTATTCATGGAATGAAAATGGGTTGCATTATCTTGTCTCATATCATAATCAAATTAAATCTCATAATGAATGAATTTTAGAAATGAACATGAGGAATGTATTAAACTATTAAATTAAGGTATAATAATCTCGGTATACATTTGAGATACGTATATACAGAATTTATAAGTTATCTGTAACTCTATAGAGATAGAAAGTGAGTTAGAGACATAATGGTCATAACCTGAAGAAAAGAATGGGTTAGAAAGATCCCTTAACTTGAGCCTAATTCACCATGTAAATTATTTATATTACTAAATAATAAACTTATGTTACTTATTTACAGAATTAATTACCTTTTTAAATATTATTATTACCTTTATTGTATTCATTACCATGTCATATTAAATTACATAATCATTTAGGTTCATGTAGAATGTTTCGATGATGTTCGACTCATATATCCAAAATCACTATGGCATGTTGATGAAGGTAAAAGTGATTATTAATTTATCATATATATAATAATAATAATAATTACATATTAATATTTTTATATGTCAATTATACTTTTAAAATCAATCATGAAGGATTATTATGAAAAAAAACTATGTTACAATATTGGAGATGGTTGGTCGTACATAAGCATTAGTAACTTTACATTTTTCAACGATCATGATGTAATGAAGTTAAGTTTTATTTTTTTTAATAATTATAATTATATCATAAATATCATATTATTTATTTAAATAAACTTATATACATCATGCGGTAATAAAATGAATCACATCGATTCACGAGGCGGTAGTCCGCTGTACAGACAAACAACGTTATCAACTATTCAATGGATGGTAAGCTAAATAATTATATGGTTTACTTATTGTATAGAATTATTAATATTTAATGAATATAATATATAAAAATTAAATTAATTATTATTACCTTCCATGTAAGAATTAAATGAAAAATGATTTGCATAGCTTTGCGAGGCGGTAGTCCGCCGTACACCCGAGCAACGTTATTATATTCTCTAATAAATAGAAAGTAAAAAGGTATATGTGATATTATATTTTAAAAAGAAAAATTATATCATAGATATAATATATAAATATTATATACATTATTATAATCATCCATGAGAAGTGGTGATGGAAAATAAATTACATCGGTTCATGAGGCGATAGTTCGCCGTACACATGATAAACAGTTTCATCTCACATTTTATGGAAGTGGAGATAGATTTATGTTATTAAAATAACATAATAAAATATTAGTATATTTGAGATAATTATTTTACTATATGATCATGATTTATTAATATGTTAATGAAGTGTAAGAATAAATTGAACAAAGATGACCAGTTAAGGACGTTATGTATTTTTCCCACAACTTATTTCGATTTGCACAAAAATCCTCATAGATTGGATTTATGATCAAAACTAGGATAGTAGTATGAGTTTATTGAACTAAGGAAAATATTTGGGTAGGTATCAGATGAACCAAGGGGATTTTTACATGTAAATAAAATTGGAGAGTGGGTGGCCTTTTATAAGAGGGGAAGAGGACACACTTAGAATTTTTGAAAAGAAAGAAATACAGCCACATTTTTATCATAAAAAAGGATAAAAAATGGCCCATTAAAGAGCCTTATAGGTGATAAGTTAGAAATATGATCATAAAATATTAATTAGAAAATTATTGGGTCATTTTTAACGCTTATCTTTTTAGTTTAACTCTTCAGTAAACCTGTTTTTACTTTAACCACAATAATTAATTTTAACTATTTTTTACAATTCATTATTGTCAAAAATTAGGTTAACGATATTGGATAATATAAATTATTGTGATTAAAAAAATTTAATCCATTTTTAAAAATTCAACTCATATAATTGGAAGAATTTAACTTAAAATTAAACGCGAAGATGTGTCAAAAAAATATATTTTCAAGAAATGTATTTTTTATGATTAAGATGATATTATAATAACAATATGGCAGGTAAAAATTATTAAATGAAATTAAATTAATATTTATAGATATATAATGTATATATTTTATTTAAATCATTCATCGTTATGGGTTATTTTAATTAATTAAAATAGAGAATAATTGTGCACTTTAAAAGAGTCCTTAGAAAAAAAATGTTTTTAAGCCTAAAAATAATCATATCCTAAAAACCAATATAAAAATGATTTAAATGTAATTAGCTAGATTTTATTTAAATAATTAATACTTATGTTAATTTTAAATCAAATTAAAATAATAATTGGTCTTAATTTATTAAAAATAATTGAGAATTGTATAAAAATATGCATTTTTCACTATTTACCAAAAAATTAACATTTTTCAAAAAATATAAATATTTTACACTAAATTAATTTAGATATGATAATTTAAAAAATTAATTCAATTTTATCATATTCATTTTCTAAAATTTGAAAAAAATAATTATATTATTTTCTAATAGAATTGGTAAAAATATTTTTTTGAAGAAAACCTATTTTTAATGAAGAAAATAACTTTTCTAAAAATTGAGTGGATAGTTAATAAGAATTTATAGATAAATTTATTTCGAGTATGAAATTTATATACATTTCATAAATTATTTAATACTATTAACACCCAGTAATTTAATGTCTATGTTATAAAAATCTTATTTGAATAATAATATTTTATGGTTCATTTAGGCTCAGTGTTGCATGTCGTATATGTTATTGAACGTAATTTTCTTATTTTAAAATATGAGGACATTAAATTATTCCCCCATTAAATAAATTTATTCATCACAATTTAAACTCATGCTCAGTAATCAAGGGTTTTACATTTGACTTTTTTTTTGTGGAAAACCCACATCGTAAAAAGGGTTAAAAAACTACCTCTTAAAAAGAGGGAAAAATAAATACAAAGGTCATCATATAAATATGTTTACACATATGAGAACATTGGTGGAAGTTATAGATATAGAAATGAAATAAAAGAATAAATAATTAGAGATAGTGATAGTTATCATTGATTACAAAAAAGTGAATAATTATTAAAAAGCTAACAACCACAAAACCATAAATATATGATGAATTAAAAGACCATTAACACATTATATATGAAGGTTATAGGATGAATATTTTGTTTTGAGATCATTTCCCTAGAGTTGAGGGATCCATTTACCATCTAGACTATGAAAATAATTAAATATACTTACTTTACATGTATTATTTCATCCATTAATAATTTCCACCATAGTCTTATATTTTATCCTAATGATAAGAATCCAAGAAGAATTTTTCATGCATAAAGAACTAAAATTAACTTCTAATATATCACACAATCCAAAAAAGAATAAAATAATATTCTTTTTAACTTTATTGAAACCAAAATGGTTAGAAATTGTTTCCCATATAATACATTAATCTCTAATACCACATAGTAACTCCCAATGTTCAACTTAATACATTTTATAAGTGTATATTCTTAAAAGCCTTCATGTTTCATATCCAAAAACACAATAAAAAGCTTAAAAAATAACCTTTTACATTAAAAGCAAAGGTTATATATACTTTTACCAATTAAAAAATATTCCAAAATATCATTAACCACCAAACAAAGATTTGATCAACTTAATATTTATTCATAGAATCATTTAAGTAAAAACTATATCATACTAACTAGTATATTATATTAGAAAATGGTAGTAATTTCACCCTTATCACCCTTGAGTTTTGGGTTTGAGCCTCATGGACTTGCCGAATGAGACAGGTTTCCACCTAACATGTGATTTTTCCTTTTTCTAAAACTTTATAAATATAATTTCTATGAAATTTTCAAAAATATGATGAACATCATCAAAAAAACATTAATTATCATATAAATTTTGGACTAATAAGGTTTTCTATACAACCTTTTCTTTTCTAAAAAATATCACTTTATTATTAAATCACATTTCTTGGTCATTATTACCATTCAACATATTCTTAAAAATCCATAAATAAAAACTACTGCAGAATGATCTTTAAATATTTCATGATTATTATAACCAAAATACCATTGCTAAAAATACTTATATATAATAATTATAGGATCCTCATACATAAATACTTCACTTTAATGATTGGTATAACATAGTTCCTTCCTTTTTCTAGGGGATAACCCTTTGTTTAGTGTATTGACTAAGATAATTACCAAGTTCCCAACAAATAATACATCAGATTACTTGGAAATACATTGATTTATTACCTTTATTTCCACATAGAAAACATCTCCCCCTATATTTTAGATATTATTCTTGGTGATTCTTCCCAAATTCTTGATATGTAGGATACATAATCATATTTTCTTTATTATATTTAATACTTTAATTCCATTAGATGCCATCATTATCATCTATATGGAATAAAAAGTAAGAATTTATATGTGATATTATAATTCAAAAAGTATAATTATATCATAAATATCATATATAAATATTATATACATCATTATATCTATTCATGATAAGTGATTATGGAAAAAAATTACATCGGTTCGTGAGGTGGTAGTCCACCATACACACGATCAACAGTTTCATTTCCCATTTGACAGAAGAGGAGAAATATTTAGGTTATTACACTAACATAATAAAATATTAGTATATGTGAGATACTTATTTTATTATATGATCATTATTTAGTGAGATTTTAATGAAGTGAAAGAAGAAATAAATAAAATATGATCAGGTAAGAATGTTACTTTTTCTTCACACAACTTCTTTAGGTTTGTAACAAAAGCCTCCCAAATTTGGATTTATAATCAAACAAAGGATTCTAGGATAATGTTAGGAAATTAAAGAAGTTATTTTTGTAGTTATTTTACAATAAAATGAGTTTTGGAATGATAAATAGTAGATGATAGAATGTGGCCTTTTATAAGCCTCGGAGAGGACACACTTGGAATTTTTGAAAAGGAAGAATTTAACCCTTGTTTTTCTCATAAAAAAGGGCTAAAAGAGGAAAATTTTAGAAACTTAAAATATTTATGGTCTAAAAATTATCATAAAATAGGAATTGTTTACAATTTGGGTCATTTTTAACCCTTATCGTTTTAGTTCAACCCCCGGTAAACCCATTTTTACCTTAACGGTGATAATTATTTTTTTACTATTTTGACTATTAATTACGATAAAAATTTATATTGAAATTATTATATAATATAAATTATAATGATTAAAAATATTATATCCATTTTTCCAAATTTATCTCACAAAATGTACCCAATTTAATTTAAAATTGAACCCATATACATGTCGAAAAAGTGTTTTCAAGAAATTCCTTTTTCAAGCATAAAATGATCTTTTAATAACTATATAAAATGTAGTAATAATTAAATTAATTTAAATTAATATTTATAGATATATAAAATATATATATTTAATTTAAATAATTATTCATTAGGGGTTATTTAAATTAATTAAAAGGGATAACATTAGGCACTTTAAAATAGTTTTTAGAAAAAATGTGTTTTCAAGCCTAAGAATAAAATTATACTAAAATACAGTAAAAAGATAATTTAATTTTAATTAAATGTATTTAATATAACTTAATAATAATTAATTTAATTTTATATAAAATTATAAAAAATAACTATACTTAATTTATTAAAAAGAAATGACAATTTTATAAAATTCTGTATTTTTCACTATTCATTGAAAAATTAATATTTTATGAAAAATAAAAAAACTTCACCCTAAGTTAATATTGATATGATGTTTTAAAAATTTAAGTACATTTTATCAAATAAATTTTCTAAACATGTAAAAAAATAATTATATTTTTTTCTGATAGAAATTAGTAAAAAACATTTTTAAAGAAAATGTATTTTCAATGAATAAAGTAAATTTTCTTAAAATGAATTGATAAGTTAATAATAATTTATAAATAAAATTATATTGAGTAATAATTTTTTATAAATTTCATAAATTAGTTAATCCTATTCATACCCCCAATTTAACTGCTAGGTTATAACAGTATTATTTAAATAATAATATTCTATAGTCTATTTAGGCTTGTTGTTGTTTTTTATATATGATATCGAACATAATGATCTTATTTTAAAATCTAGGAGTGTTATAGTAATGTAGTTGTGTATTTGAAAACGATTGAGGTGATTCTTTCTTGGGGGAAACCCAAGAGCATGTTTATGATGTATATATTCCTTAGGTTAAAAGGATAATATTAATGGTTTTTAGAAGAATTCTATATGATTTAAACTCCCATAGAATCCATTAACCAAAAAAGAAATCCCTTCAGTAGGTCGATGAAGTTCTAGAGATATTCTGACGCGATGAATTAATGATTTACAGAACCTATTATTCTGAAGCTTCCAGATGAAGGTATCAAGTACACAATGTTTCATGAATCCTCAATAATTGTGATCAGTAGTGTGTTTCACTCAGATATATCTTAGAATAATGTAGAGGTGTTGGTTGAAGTTCCTATAGGACTATTAATTTTAGATTTCTCATACCTGGGTAAGGAAAACATGGTGAATGATACCCTTATCAATTATTACCATGTTCAATTGTTTTAGGATGCATTTGAGCAGCTTTACTTATTGAAAATGACCTTAGTGGGTGGGTGGGGGGGAATTAATTATCTTCAATTTATGGTGGTGTCCCCTCAACTTCTTCAGGTAATGAGGGAGTCTTAGTTGGTATAAAATGATCTTGAGGTATTTCATGATTATATATCCTTGATAAATTCACAAGATTTATTTTCGAAACATAGGGATAAAATAGTCCACTTTTGAGGGTAGATGGTGGTTCCCATTATTCTGTGTGAGGAGGTGATGAGGGATTTCTAAAATTTACCCTTATCAGTACATCCAGGTGTGATGAAGATATATCAGGACCTTAGTTGTCAATTATGGTGGATAGGTATGAGGCGGAGAATATCAGCAGTTGAATGTCTAGAAATAAGTCCTAGTAGGTTTGAACTAACCCCTTGAGGTTTATGAGTGGAAGTGGTATGGAATATCGATGGACTTTGTAATGATAATTACATGTTCAGTAAGAGGTCGTGAAGTTATCTAGGTGATTATCAAATGACTGACCAATTTGGTGCACTTCCATTCTATTCAAGAATAGAGTTTAGTGGATAGGTTTAGATTCTTGTACACAGATTATGTCATATAATTTCATAGGATACCTTTGATTATTGTTTTATATTGAGATGAATGATTCATGTCCTAGTTTTGGTTAAGCATGTTAGAGGAATTTGAAACCTAGTCGCAGATGAGTATAATGTTCTCCACTTATATAGATAGTTATACTATGTGAACCATTTAGTTTACTAAGGGATTTCATGTTATATTTTTTTAGATCTTGGAATATCACATATATATAGTGTATTTTTCATAAAACAACAACTAACACTCCACAATTTGGGATAAAGAGATTAAAATATTGAAGTATAATGTGGTTTTATTGGAAAAGGTGGTAGAGAAAAAAATGTATCTATAAATATTCTATTGAATCTTGAGTTGAATTTTACAACCAATAGGAATCTGTGAATTATAATATTTAGGTTTGTGAATATGATATTAAACACGTTTTTGATATCTCATTATAGAATCAAGTCTTGAATTGTCAAGATATCGAGGAAAAATGAAAATCCATCTCATCTAGGAAATCAAAAGAATGTTCAAATTATTCTCATATATGGAAATATAAACATTCTTATATAATGTACATATCGACCTCATATATATAGATAATAAGTTCACAAGAAGGTTTGGTGAAAAGAAAACAACACATTATTGAAATTGAGCAAATACAAAATCCTATTAAACAACTTAATTTATACTAAAGAAGAAAATTTTACATATATTATTGGTTCTATTGTGTTTCTGGATATAAATAATATAATTATGGTATAATATGTCTCTTATTGGTCAAATAAAGGAGTATACATCATATGGGAGACATTTGAAACAACAAAGGATAGTTTTAGGTATTAAAATCCAGAGAGGCCCATTGAAATGAAAAATAGTTTTTATTATTTGTATGAAACTTGTGTAAGATACGATGAAGATGGAAAATTTCCAAATGATTGTTATTTTTACACTAAAATAATAAGATAAAACCATAAAACAAGGAATCCCTAGAATGAAAATTATCATGCTCATGTAGTAGAATTTTCTCTCAAACCATGAAAAATTGAAAAAATACAAATTATGGATAGTTGTCGGTCTAATCATATGACTAGAGATCAAAAAAACATAAATAATGTGCAAACTTATGAGGCTAGAGATGTTAC
This sequence comes from Viscum album, assembly GCA_963277665.1. NCBI lineage: Eukaryota > Viridiplantae > Streptophyta > Magnoliopsida > Santalales > Viscaceae > Viscum > Viscum album. Next base: position 1,356,152,391 of record OY728162.1, on the reverse strand, counting down.
CTTTGGTAATTAAATCTCTCTAAAAGTAAAAGGTGATGGAATCAGTAGACTTGGGAAGAACTAGATTAGTCTTGGTGATGTTTTATTTATTAATGGGTTAAAGCACACCATTTTGAGTGTGTCGGAAATTTTTGATGATTTAAATAGAGTGATTTTCAAGAAAAATGAATTCCTTGAAAAGGTATTGAAATATGGATTTTTTATATTCAAGGGAGTTAGAACTAAATGAAACTTGTTTCAAATGGGATAGGAAAAATCAGATTGTTATCTTATTTTTCAAGCTAAAATAGTTTATGTCATAGAAATTTGTTTCATCTTAGAAAAAATTAAATGAGGAAGTTGATCCAAGGTGAATTAGTTAGAGAAATTCCTATATTGATGAAATACGCTAATATGACCTTCAATATCTTCAAGAAATGAAAAATTGTGAGAAAACCTATAAAGGGGTTGGTATTAGAGCATAAAAACCATTGGAGCTGGCACACACTGATGTGTGTGGGACAATGGAAAAGAAACCACCAAGTGGATATAGGTATTTTATTACTTTCATTTATGAATTCACTAGAATAACATGTATAATGTTTATATCCCACAAGCTTCAAGCACTTGAACAATTAACAAGATCTAAGAGGTTGGCTAAAAAATAAACAGGTTTATCATTGAAAAGGTTGAGATTAAAAAATGATACCAAATATGAAAACATAAATTTATCTATGTATCTTGAAAAACATGGAATCAAATATGAGTTTAGTAACCTATACACCACTCAAACAAATGGGGTGTCTAAAAGGGAGAATTAATCCTTCTTTATATAGTAAGATCTATGCTTATTATGTTTGATAAATCAAGATATTTTTTACTAAGGGATATCATAACTGATGAAATTATTCATAACATATGATTATTGAGACTAAATTCTGACTTGTATCCCTATGAAATGTGGTTATGTAAGAATCTAAGTGTAAAAAACTTTAGATTGTTTGGGAGTTATTAATTAATGAAAAGAAAAGAAAGATCTAGGAACTAGTTTTATGAGAAAGTAGACGAGGGATATTTCTTCGGTACACATGAAATTGAAGTTCCTATAGATGTTATGACATTTTTTTCTAAAATATTATTGACCTTGATGATGTTATTGTTTTTGTAGATGAAAAAGATATCAAGAATTCTATTATGATAGTCAGTGAGAATGATATTTTTTATACTAGATTAGCAGATGTTATAGAATAAACTTCATAACCTCATGATGATAATGGAGATTCCATATATACCAGTGATAAATAATGAAAAAAAAATTCATATGATTAAGATATAATAAGAGGAATCATGCAGATACTATTAATATATTTGGTGACTAAAATATTAGTGTTTACACTCGAAGAAGAATTATGTGAACTAGTCACATAGCCTACTTTACAAGTTTGAGCCCAAAAGTATTAAGGAATATTTTTTGAATTATTAATGGCTCCAAGAAATGAATGAATAGTTAGATAAAATTTAGAATAATGATACGTATGAAATTTTCCAAATACCCATGTAGAAAAATATTATTATAAATAAATGGGTGTTTAGGAAAATGTTAATGAGGATGGAAGTACCATAATAAATAAATGTATAATTGCTTGTATAAGATATTCACAAGTAGAAGGTATTGAATTTTATGAGGCATTTTCCTAGTTGTGAGGATTAAAACTATCAAAATATTTATTTCAATCAATTCTCAAATAAATTTAAAAAACAAAAAATTAGATGGATATAAAGTCAGTATTTCTAAATAAATAACTCAAAGAGGAAGTAAACCTGGAATATCTTGAGGGGTTTTAGTTTGATGTTAAAGGTGATAGAGTTTTTAAATTAAAGAATGATATTAATGGACTGAAACAATATCCTAGATATTTTTACTTTATAGAGGATCAATATTTGAGAAACATGGAGTTTAAAATGAGAGAGGGGAAAAAATCCATATATAAAGAAAATAAAGACGACAACATTCATTGTGACTATTTATGTTGTTTATAAAATTTTTTATAGTGATGAAAAAAGGGTGTGTTATGATTTTTCTACTCAAATGAAAAATTAATTTAAGTTCTAACTATAAGTACCTAACCTTAAACATTACATAATCTAGTTAATTCAACTAGAATTAAATTTTATAAATTCTCAAAGATATTTTAGGTTTATAGTTTTTGAGAATTAGGTCATAACCTAATACATAGAAACTCATATATTAAAAATTAGACACTTCTACCCAATATCCATTTTTTCACAATATGCAACTTTTAAAATAAAACATGATTTACTTCCTTAATTAAGCATCAAAACTTTAAACATGAATTCTTCCTTTCGTTTACTCATCCATAAACCCTACAAAAAACATTTGAAAACATAGTATGAGAACCAAAAACTTAGTAAGGGACATAAATAAAACGAACTATTAGTTGTGAATGAAAACATTTTCAAAAGTTATAACTTTTACACATAAAAGATAAGCTCTTTAGCTTACCTTATAAAATCATAAGTTTCCTATAAAACCATAGAAATCATAAATAAATCATAAAGGTATATTAGGGAATCATTTTCATATCACTATTACTAATAAAATATCTCTCTCAGCTACCAAGGGAGTAACCATCATTGTTACACTTGGAATAACCATTGTAGTATATTCCTGTACTCTCTCAAGAGAAACCTAATAAGTTAATTCCACATGTTTAGCTAATGAATTAGAGAGCTATAATGGGATCACCCACCCTTGGTTTATTATATAACCATCCATCATCATAACAATATACAAGAACCATAACATGATCATAAAACATAAATCTTGAATAAAATAAACATTCTTAAGGAAAATAAATTTTCCATTTTGAAATCACTTTTCATTTTTAAGAAGTCATGAACTTTTAACTGAAAAAAATTTATTTTAAAATAAACTTATAAACTTGTTAGGGAAACATAAAATCAATAAGATGTCATGAAATTTGGAAAATATGCTTATTCTGTATAATTAAAAAAACATTTCTTTAATAAAATGAGTTATAACTTAAAAAAAGGATTTTAAAAAAGAAATTCCCTTACATTATGTCCAAAAGAAATTTGCACTGATGCTTAATGTCATGGATAATCAAATTAGATTCATTAAATACTTAATTAATAACCTTTTCCACATATATTTTATTTATTGTCATTTTATTAAGTTCATTTATGGAAATTTCAATGAGTTATAAATATAAATATCATCATTCGTGAAGCATTAATTTAATGGATTTATGCTTAGTTCCCTTGAGTATAATTATGGGTGTTATTTGTCAGAAGGAATAAAAATTAAAGAATGCGAAATAAAAATTATTAATATTTTTTTATAATTTAAAATTATTCCATGTAAAATTTTGTTTCCTAATATTAGAACGATTCATTAGATAATATTTTAATGATCAATGTTTGGTTTGTTTTTGGTGGTTTTTCCGACCAACACAAACTAGTTTCTTTTTATTTAATATTTTGTCAATAAATTAGTTCCAAAACATTAAAAAAATTATGATATACATATTAAACTTTTATTTAACCATAATAATTGTTTTATTACCATCCTTGAAGCTGATAAAACAAAATTAAAACTCTTCATCAATGAGCGTGGTGAAAGAACCCCCCGCAGATGATGTTTTCATTTTTTAGAATAAGAGAAGGATAGAAGAGGTTTGATGATGGATATTACATTAAAAAAATAAACATACAATATATATATTATACTAGATTTATCATTCCACTTTGTATAGGGGAGGTAAGAATAAGGAATAATGAAAGAAAGAAAGAAATAATTTAAAAGTGAAAGAATGGATGATTTTACCTCTTGAATGTTGTCTCCTTGAGAACCAACTTAAGACACTTGGTTTTAGTATTTTAGTGAGACCAGTAGGTCTTAGACCTGGGGAAGAGGCTTGGAAAAGGAATTGGGTATAATATAATAAATATCCAAATATTATAAGGTGTGAGGATAAGAGGTGGCATTTATAGGGAGAGGAGGGGGGTGTTTTTGATTGTTTTATTCATTTGTTTATTATTTTGGCTCAAGACTATCAATAGAGTTGATTATTATGATTAAGTATAGTAAAAAGTGCATGTGATTTAAAACTAATGGGTGATTACCTCATCAATACATCATCCATGACTCAATAATTTATTTATTTAATTATACTATAAATTACAGTATTTCACTATTCACCAAAAAACAATTATTTTTGAAAAATACTAAAAATTCACCCTAAACATTTTTTGACATGTAGAATTAAAAAAGTGGACTCCATTTTTTTAATTTGGGGTTTTTATAAATATGAGAAATGTAATTTTTAATTAATATCATCATTTATTTGAAAAATATAGATTTTAATATTATAACAGAATTTAGGACACTTTAAAAAATTAAATAAGGTCTTATAAAACTATCTTGTAATTACAATAAAACAAAATATTAATTTATGAATCTATTTTATGAAATTAAATTTTCTTTTAAATCATGATATTAATTATAAAATTTTAAACAAATATTTACATTTCACAAGAATACCAAAACTTAATTTATCATTTTCAAAACATCTATTTTCTTATTTCATGATATAAATATATCATATTTTCACTTATAAGATACATAAATTTTATTTATAATTTTGTAGGTGAGGTTACTATTCTATTATTATAGATTCAATAATTTATATAAATACCTATAATTTCATTATACATTTATAATGAATTTAACTATTTAATTCCAAAATGAAAACAAATTATTTTATAAGTAAATCAGTTGTTACATTCCCTCCATTCTAGAAATTGAATCCTCTCAATTTTTATTAACATTATAAAAAGGTGAGGAAAAATGTTTCTCATAGAATTTTAAGATTCCCATGTTTCTTCTTCAACCATGTGGTTTCTCAACAAAACCTTAACCTGGTGAATTACCTTATTCCACAATACTTTCTATCTATGATAAAAAATATTAATAGGAATCAACTCTTACGGAAGGTTATCTTCCATCTGAACTACTTTATTGATAAAAACATGAGATGAATCTAGAATAGACGTTATTAACATCGAGACCTGAAAACATTGTGCACCTAGGACAAACTCAATGGAAAATCCACTTTATTAGAAAATAATCCAACTTTCTCTAGGATTTAAAAAGGTTAAATGAATTGTGGACTCATATTCCCAATTTTACCAAAACACATAACACTTTTCCATGGAGAAACATTGATAAAGACATGATCACCTACCTTGAATGAAATATCATTTCTCTAGTTATCCTTATAACTTTTCTTCCTGCTCTGAGATTTCATCAAGTGTTGCTGAATCAACTGAACATTTTCTTCCATTACCTCCTCCGATTCAGGTCCCATCAACTTCCTTTCACCTACTTCAAACAAAAATGCTAAATTTTGATACCAATTTCTATATAATGATTCAAAATGCACCATATATAAATTGGAATGAAAACCGTTATTAATAGAAAACTCAATAATATAAAGATACAGATCCCAAATTCCTCAGTAATCCATTGAGCAAGCACGAAGTATATCCTCCAATGTATGAATTGTTCACTCTGACTATCCATCATATTGAGGATGAAAATAAGTGGGGAAATTTAATTTAGTTTCCAAAAAATTCTGAAGTCCCTTCCAAAATTTTGATTTAAACCTAGGATCATGATCAAATACAATGGAGAGAGGAACTCCAAATAACCTAAATATCTCGTTAAGATATAACTGAGAAAGTTGATCAAGAGAGAGATTGTATCGAATAGGAAGAAAATGTGTAGATTTAGTCATTCGATCAACCACAACCCAAATCTCATTATTACCTAGAGAAGTTTTTGGTAATCCCACTATGAAATACATGGATATATTTTCCCATTTCCACTTTGGAATAGGAAAAGTCTAACACATCCCCTTCGGTAATTATCATTCTACTTTTACCCACAGACAAGTAAAACATCTCATGGTAAAGTTATAAATATCTCTTATCATTCCATCCTTCCAATAATACTCCTAAAAGTCTCAATACATCTTATTACATCTAGGATGAAATGAAAATGGTGAACTATGAGCTTCACTTAATAACTCTTTCTTCAAATATGAATAACAAGGCACACATAATCTCTTCCCAAATTAAAAAACACAATCATTTTCGATGATAAATTCTAACAGCTTTCCCTTTTTAAACAATTATACCATTTTTTTACAACTCAGGGTCTTACTTTCATGCTTGATTAATTCTATTTGATAAAGAAAATTGCACAAACACTTGAAATATAATAGAGTAATTTTCTGCTCCAACAACTTCCAAGACAAAATTCATTAAATCATTAACCAAGGGGTCATGTTCCAAACAAAACATGGTTAATGTAGCATGATGTTTTGAAATCAAGGAATCCACTAACTTGTCTTATTTTCCAGGATAGTAATTGATCATATAATCATAATACTTTATCAGTTCCATCCATCTTCTCTACCTCATGTTCAAATCCTTTTAAGTGATTATAATCTTCAAACATTTATAATCAGTATATATTTAACACTTTCTTCAATTTGGATGATGTCTCCAAATTTTTGAAGAAAAAATTACAACTGCTAATTCTAAATCATGTTTGGGATAATTTAAATCCTAAGGTTTCAGTTTCTGTGAAGTACAAACAATTATATAATCATTCTACATGAGAAAAAAACTGATTCCCTTTAAATAAGCATCAATATAGATGAAAAACGCGTAATTTTTGGTAGTTAGGAACAAAATTAGAGCATTCACCAATCTTCTTTTCAGTTCTTTAAAATAAACATAACATTATTATGTCTAAAAAAATTTAATCCATTTTCATTTCAACTTAGTTAACATGCCATATAACCATGAAAAGTTTTTAACAAACTATTGGTAATATCCTAGTAATCTAAGAAAACTATGAATCTTAGAAACATTTTTAGGTTTTTATATTGACCACTTTTTTTTGGGATCAACTACTATTCTATCCTTATTTAAAATTTTCCCAAGAAAATAATTTTTTTGGAACCAAAAATCACATTTTCTAAATTTTCTAAAGAATTTATTTTTTTAGTGTTTGTAGAAATATCCTGAGATGTTTTTTCTGATCCTCATAACTTTTTGAATAAAAGAAAATATCATCAATACAAATAACAGAAAACTTATGCAAATTTTCATGGAATATATTTTTCATAAGATCCATAAATACAATATGATAATTTTTCAAACTAGAGGGAATAACTAAAAACTCATATTGCACATAACTTTTCCAGAATGATGTTTTTGGAAAGTCATCCTCCTTCACCTTCAGTTGATGGTACCCGAATCTCAATTAAATCTTGGAAAAATACTGATCTCCCTATATCTGATCAAACAAGTCATCAATATGAAGAAAATGATACTTATTATTAAAAAATGTGATTCAAGGCTCTATAATCAATGAAAAGACTCATAGAACCATATTTATTTTTGAAAAAATAGGAGCACCCTAAGGTGAAGTACTCCGATAAATAAAACATTCATCTTGAAACTCCTTAAACTAATTTTCAACTATAGATGTTCTGATTGAGATTTTCAATAAGTGGGTATTGAAATAGGTTTATAATTAGGGAATAAATAAACTGTGAACTCAACCACCCGATCAGGTATAATACTGGGCAAATCATCAGAAAAAACATATAAATTCTCATTTACCGCTAGGAAATCATTAATCTAAATAGTTCCCTTATTATCAAAAAAATGTGTAAGATAAAATTCATTTTCATATTTTAATAGGCTATCATATTCCTAATATTTTATCAATGGTATGAGTTAATTCTTGTATATAAACTGATACCGTTTCTGAAAAACAACTTCTTTAGCTCTAAAATCAATCTTAGCATGGTAAATAGAAATAAATACATACTTAGAATAACATAAAATTATACTAGGGGAAAGAAAACTTGGTTTGTAGGTAAATTATTTCCTTAGAAATTGATAGGAATATTCTTATAATTTATTTTTTCCTTAATATTTCCCCCATGTGTTTTTTCTATATGTCTTGACTTCATTTATTGAGTTGAAATTTCCAATTTTCCATAAAATTAATCTAATATGAAAGAATATGTAGACCCCTAATCAAACAAGATATTTGAAAAATATAAGCAAAAAAAATGTACCTAATTTTATATAATTTGATTGACCAAATTCTTCTAAAGTAGTTGCAAAGTATTTCACCACACCTTTCTGCTTAGAGTCTGGCTGTTTCTTATCATTCGGGCTCCCTTTCAGACACTTGTTTTCATAATTAACAATCTCATTTCATATAATTTTTTTTCTATCTTTATATTTGAATTATTTTTACCACTACCTTGATACTTTTAATTGAAATTAAAAGCCATATTCCCATGATTACCCAATAATAAACACTTACCAGACTTCAAAAGGCATCCACCAATTTTTTTTCACCATAATTCTCACAATCTAAAAAACTTAATTTTATTACCATTAAACTTATTGGATGTATTCTTTCCTTTTTTCCTTCCACCTTGACCTGTTTTTCTTATTGTGGTAAAAGAACACATGATCATAGAAAAACTTCATTTCCACATTCTCCTCACATCAAACAAGTTTTTCATAACATTTCCATTCATGAGAATCCAATACCCTTCAGTATTTTGGATTCAATATTTAGTAAAAATGATTGATTTTACTATCAAGACCTTGGATAGAATTTGGGGTGTACCTTTACAATTGAGTGAATTTTTCATTTTATATAGTCATTGGATCATCATCCTGTTTCAGTTACAATAATTTTTTCCCAACCTAAGTTAATTCTACTTAGGAAAATATTTCTCAAGGAAAATATTTTTGAATTAATCCTATTATAAAGAATAAGTCTCCTTCATATCTCTGATATTCTTGACCATTTAACACCACTTTTTGGATTCACCTTCTAAATGGAAAAAAATTCTAACCTTTTGATGGTTTGAGAACCCCATGACATCAAAAATATTTTATAGAGTTTTAATCCACCCATCACCTACAACGTTTTCAGAAGATCTTCTAATTGAAGAAGGGTGGTGACTTATAAAATTTTACACCACTGATATACTCTTATAAGGTTGATTTAGTTGATATCATGCATGGTTGATTCCACAATTTATAGCCTTCATCAATTAATCCATTAATTTTACAAAATACTTGGTCTAATTCTTACCATTCTTGGTTTTATATTTAGAAGGATATCAGCCTCTCGGTGACTTCCTACTTATTATTTTTTGTTTCTTCTACGAAAAAAATTTTGAATAGAAAAATCTTAGTTGAAGAAAAATGGTAATCTCTAAATGATATATCATTTCAAAATAACCATAAAGTAAATATAATTTATGGGTATTCTTTTACCATTATCATAACCCCTCAATTTATCTAAACCTTTCCCTGATACCAAATATAGGTACCCATCCTTAATCATTACACAATCTAGTTAATTCAACTAGAATTCAGTTTCAAACATTACAAAATATATTTTATATTTAGAGTTTTAGAGAATTAGGTCATAAAATAATACATAGAAACTCATATATTACAAAGTAGACACTTCTTTGAAAAATCTATTTTTTTCATACTATGAAAATTTTAAAATAAAACATGATTTATTTTTGTGAAAATACTTCACTAATTTAAGTATGATTTCTTATTTTCATTTAATCATCCATAAAAATTTTGAAAAATATTTTAAAACTTTGGATGAACACAAAAATATCAGTAAGGGATAAAAAAAGGAAGAAAGAAGCCGTTAGTCATGAATGAAAACATTTTCACAAAGTTATAAATTTTACACATAAAAGATAAGATCTTTAGATTACCTTATTAAATCATAAGTTTCATATAAAACCATAAAAATAATACCTAAATAATATTGGTAAATTATAGAATCATTTTTATATCACTCTTAAAAATAAATTTTCTCTCTCAGCTACACATGGTGTAACCATCATGGTAACACTTGGAATAACCATCACAGTATATTCCCATAATTTCATAAAAGAAACCTAATCAGTTAACATTATCCCATTATCCAATGTATTGGAGAGATATAATGGGATCACCCACCCTTATTTTATTATAGAACCAATAGTAATCATACCAATTCCCAAGAACCATAACATGATAGTAACACATAAATCTTCCATAAAAGAAAAATTATTGAGGAAAAATAAATTTTCTATTTTGAAATCACCTTTTATTTTTAAAAAGCTGTGAACTTATAAATGAAAACATTTAATTTGAAAATAAACTTTTAGAATTGTAAAGGAAACCTAAAATCAATAAGATGTTTTGAAAGTGTGAAAATATTCTTATTTCATATAAGTAAAAATCACTTGTTTAATAAAAAGAGTTGTAACTTGAAAATAGTATTTTTTAAAGGAAAGTCCCTTACCTTATATCCGAATGCATTATGAACTTGTACTTAATGTCCTATATAATCAAATTATATTTATTAATTACTTAATTTAAAACCTTTTCAACATATATTTCATTTTTTACTATTTTATTATGTTTATTTATGTCCATTTCGATGAATTATAAATAGCAGAATCATTATTGTAGGAGTGTTCATTTCATAGCTTTATGGTCAGTTCCCTTGAGTAAAATTATTGGAGTTCTTTTTCAAAAGGATGAAAAACCCAAGAAGTGGAAAAAAGTGGTATTAATATGTTTCTATAATTATAAATAATACCATATATCATTTTTTATAAGATAATGATTTATTAGACAAAATATTAATGACAGATGTTTGTTATTTTTTTGTTTTTTTGACCATCACAAACTAGTTTCATTTTATTTAAAATTAAGTCTATAAATTATTTCAAGAAAATTTAAAAAGTTATAATATAAATATTAAACTTTGGTTTAACCATAATAATTATTTTATGACTATAATTGAAGGCTGTAAAGGAAAATAAAAACTCATCCTCCATGAAGGTGGTGAATCGACACGTCACAGATGATGTTTTCATTTTTTAGAATAAGAGGATAAGAGAAGTGGTTTGATGATGGATATTTCATTAACACAATAACCTTATAGTATATATATGATATTGGATTTATGTGTACCCTTTTAACATTGAAGTTAAGGATATGGTTTAAATAAATAAAGAAATAAATGATTTTAAAGAGAAAGAATGAAGGATTTTACCTCTTGAATATTGTCTCCTTGAGAACCTCCTTATAGAACATGGATGTGATATTTTGGTGAGATTTGTGGGTATTAGACATGGGGAAGAGGCTTGGGAAATTAATTGGGTAGAATATAAGAAATATCCAAATCTTTGAATGTGTGAGTAAAAGTTGTGGTGATGTGTGGTATTTATTGGGAGATGAGAGGGGTGTTTTTCATTATTTTATTCATTTGTTTATTATTTTGGCTCAAAACTATCAATAATTTTGATTACTATGACTAAATATAGTATATAATTCATTTATGTTAAAACTAATGGGTTATTAACACATCAATACATCATCCATGACTGAATAATTCATTTATATAATTCTACCATAAATTACCATATTTCACCATTCACAAAAAATTCAATTATTTTAGAAAAATATGAAATATTAAACCTGGCCATTTTTTGATTTATAGAATTAAAAAATGGAATCCATTTTAATAAAATTTATTTCTAAATATTATAATTTTAATTTTTAATTAAAATCATCATTTATTCAACAAATACCGATTTTAAAATTATAAACTATTTTATGACACTTTGAACAATTACATAAGGTCTCATAAAATTATCTTTCAATAAAAATAAAATAAAATATTAATTTATGGATCTAATTTATAAAAATAAATTTTCTTTTAAATCATTATATTAATTCTAAAATTGTAAATAAACATTTAGGTTTCACCAAAATACTAACACTTAATTTATTATTTTAAACCTTTATTTACTTATTCCATGATATAAATATATCATAATTTCACTTATAAGATACAAAAAGTTTAGTCATAATTTCATAGTTGAGGTTAATATTGTATTTTTATAGATTCTTTAATTTCTATAAATACCACTAATTTCATTATACATTTATAAAGAATTTAACTATTTAATTCCAGAAAGAAAACAAATTATTCTATAAGTACCTGGGTTGTTACATTCAGTTCTTAGTGAAATGAAATTATTATTGGGATTAAAAGTCACCCAAGCTACTAGTCATGTATTCATCACATAATAAAATTATTTTAAATATATATTGAAAAGTTTTGGAATGTTGTAAACATGGGGAGTAACAATTTTTTTCCCATGGGAACAAATATGAGAAAAGACGATGAAGAAAAACTATAAATGAGAAGGAATTTAGAAAGATAGTTGGAAATATTTTATACCTGAATGCATCCAATAAGAACATTGTGTTTTTTTATCTTTTTACAACATTTTTGTCCAATCCAGAGTAATCTAATTTTCTTATAGCCCAAAAAATTAGTATGTATATTTTTAATACTTCCAACTATGTTTTTTTATATAAGAAGAAAGGTGAGATGAATGTGAATGGGTTTTTAAATGCTTATTGTGTGGGATACATGGATGATATGAAGTAAATTTCAGGTGGAGTACTATTTATTAGTGAAAATGTGTTACTTAACACTCAAAGAAACAAACTCTTTGAACTTAGAGTTTAAATAAGTGAGAATATGTGTTTGTATCATAAAGAGCCACTCAGATGATGTAGATAGAGATTTAAATTAAGGATATAGATGTCCAAATTGGATACCCACTAATTATTAACTATAATAATTAAAGTTCTATTAATTTTTTTAAAAATATAGTGTATAATTCTGGATCAAAACACATTGAAATTAAATATCATTATCTAAAGTGAAAGGTGGAAAATGGTACATTAAACTTGGAATTTATTCCTTCCAAGGATCAATTTGGTGATATCTTAAAAAATCCTCTTATAACTAAGTTATTTTAGTGGTTAAGGCTATGAATGAGAGTGTATCCCCATGCCCAACACTAAGGTATGATGTGTTTTAGTCTCTTACTCTATTTTTCACTTGATTATTTTTAGAGGATATGTTTTATATAGAGGGAAAGTGTTTTTCTTGTTGTTTATGAATTATATTAATGTTAGTATTAAGTGGTACAAGAAAGAATATGTAAAATATATTTTACATATTTTTTGAATGAATATGGAATTAAAGGTTTGAGATGAATTTTTTTTAAATGAAACATTGAAATCTAATATAAAAGCTCTTATTTTCTACACTGATATAGCTCATGTAGACTTAGATATGATTACTTCCTAACTCTTTTCATTAACAAAATTTGAGTGGACCCCTATATTTTGAACACTTTTATTATATTTACAATAAGGTGGAGAATAATGAGTATGTTTATTATTAAAATAATACAAAAGATGAGATAATTGATCCCTCTAGAGGATGCTATTATATTTTTTTATGAATAAAATTTTATATGTAATGATTGATGTGTTGATATTTATTTTTAAGATGTGTACCAAATGTGGATTTTCTTTCTATAAAATTTGATGAAGGTTAGAAGTTTCAAGCTAGAATAGGAGTTGGAATTAGATGTCATTCTTGATAAGAAAGATACCAATTAAAGAGGAAAGATCATCTAAGTGAGAAGAAAATATTTGGATGAGGTTGGAAGTTCATTTGAGATATTTTTAGTGGATTAAAAGTCTTAAAATTTAGTTGAATTGGTTATGAATGATGTAATTTGAGTGATGTTTAAAAAATACATAAATATTTCTCATAAGGATGAAGATCCCTATAATCAATAAGGATGAACTATAAGGATTTTTTTGGACCTCGTGACCATTCACCCTTAAGGATTAACTGCAGAAGATCCATGCATAAGCATGAACTGTGTGAGAGTGTGAACTTCATGTAAGCATGAATTCTAGGAAATCATTTAAGGATGAACATCCTATATGGGTCATCCTATATACATAAGCATGTATCGCATAAGGATGATTCTAGATCTTGTAAGGGTGAGCCGTAAAAATTTCCATCCTAAGGGTCACCCTATAAGCTTGAAGACCCTTTTAAGGGTCATTTCCTATAAGGATAACCACTATAGGGGTTATCCCATAAGCATGAAGGCCCACACATGGTTCCTGTACCATAAATATGACCCCCATAAGATTTATCTATAGGTCATAATCATGAGATCCATGGAAGGATAATTTAATCAACATAATCATCATTTGGAGTGATAATTTAGTTGATGTTGTTGTGATGTTCTTCATGGATTAAAATATTATGATAAAATAAAATAATCATAATCCAAGTCGATATTGAAGAAATACTGGTTGAGTAGGATTTTAGGTTGCAGATAAGAGTTCCTTATTCAAAATAGGATCTTCAAAGCCCAAGAATTTATAAAGAATGAATTTTCGGGGAATTATGCACCATAACACAAGACTCCATGATCGTAGTAAGGACACTATATGTCTTCATCTAGAGAGGTATATCGATTTTGTGAAGGAAAAATAAATGAGAATAAAGGGCCATAACATTTTCTGATATCATGGGGAGTTATTATACCATATTTAAATGATGAGTCTTTAAGATAATTGATGTGTTGAGTTTTTTTTAGAGATTATGTTCACACAATTTCATGAATATATGAGAATGAGAAGCGGATGATGATAGTGTGTTTGAGATTTATTTTATTAGTGAGAGGTAATATTTTTGAGTATTGATAACAATTGTGCAATGTTGTGGTGAGAATAAGATAAAGATATTATTTTGTTGAGCGCAGTAAATATCATGATCTTCATTATTGATCAATTTTCAAAAATATGTTGTCGTATCTTTTAAACATGCTATACTTCATTGGTTGGTTCCCGATTTTTGTAGCAGGTATATAGTCATACCCTTTCCCATTTCTATCCTTGATAATAAAATAATAATTTTGTGTGAGTGGGAAAAAACTACCATACACTTGGGACATAGTCATACTTAGGGAGGTGAACATCATTTGAAAACTTGTTGTGCTCTATATTTATTTTTTAATTTTTTATTTGATGAGATCACTACTAAATTAGGATTAGGGATCATAGTTTTTATAAAAAATAAATTTAAGCACTGATTCATCCCCCACTCAATGATTTCCTAACCTATTTGATCCATTTCAATATATACATATAAGTATATCTTTTCTTTCATGCACAAACACATACATTTTTATATATTTGTGTTTTTAATCTATTTTTATATATGTGTGTGTGTCTATTTTATGTGTGTGTGTGTATATATACATATTTATCTCTCTCCCCTTATCCCCCACACTCTATATATTTATATAAATATTTATATATTTATATATACACATATATAAATATACATACATTCTTTAAATTTATATATATTCTTTTATCCACTTTATATATGTATTTGTTATAATTTATGATCTTATTATTTAAAATTTTACTTTATATTTAAAATTTTATACTCCCTCCCCACCATTTGATGTATGTTTTATGTATGTATGTATAAGTATGTGTGTTTAATTTGTTTATATATATATATAGATATTATTATATTTATATATTTAGAAACACACACTTGTACACAATTATATATTTTCACAAAAATATTTACTTTGTTGATATATTTATGTAAATATATATTATATAAAATTATATATATATATATATATTCATATATAGTAATGTTTTTGTATTTATATATTTAGAAATGTATTATAAAATTATGACATCATATATATTATTTTGTATTCTTTATATATTTATGTATTAAAATTTATAATTATATTTTTTAACTTTATATTTTATATAATTTACATATATAAAAAATGATATATTATTTTCACACCTTTTGTGTGTTTATTTTTTAGTGAAATATAAATACTTCAGAACCAAATATAAAGAATATGAATTAGAATTGGATATATTCCAATCACATGACAAAAGAGTATGTGGATGGGGTTAACGGGTTCATCACGTTTGTGATAGATTATGAAAATGACACTTCTAAAATTATTTGTTCATGTTTATGATTCTGATATTCAAGATGAATTTATTTAGATTAGTTGGAAGAACACTTTATCTATGATAGAATAGATCTAAGTTATAAATGTTAGACTAAACATGAGAAAGAAATGATATAACTGGTGATTAGTATAATAGTTTGGTTTATGAATTGTCTGATATCAGTAAAACTATAAATGATGACGATTATAATATTGAGAAAATTATAATGATGGTTTAAGATGGCCCTTTTAATTTTCCAAATCTATTTAAGAAGTTAAAAAAATGTTCATAAATTCCACAATATAACATTTTTACCAAATATACGATATTTTTAGTCATATTAAATCTATATAATTTAAAATCTAGAAATCAAAGGATTGGAACCATATTTATAAAACTACATTATCTATTTAATGAGATGTAAATAAAAATTATTGGGCTTACTTTTAAAACACATGGAACTAAAAAAATGTTATGTTTAATGGGTATGGCCTATGAAAGAATACATGTCTGTACAAATGAATGCATATTGTTTCATAAGGATTATAAATCACTTAAAAAAACCTAAGTGTGGTGGAAATATATAAAAAAAATTGAATCAAATACTTCAAAATTCATATGATAATTTTCAATCATTTTAATGTTTATATGGATATATAAGTTATGAGACTTCAAGTCAATTAATGTGGAACATCAATTAAAGAATCCCAATTGAGAAATTACATCACCAATAAAATGCTCCTTAGTGGAATAAAATTGACCATTAGTATCCTAAATATGAAAATGAGTCAAGAAATCTCCATATTACATTATCTAAAGGTTATGTGAACCATTTTTTTGTATAAATAAATACTTATAGTATATGTTTAGTTATATTTATAAATCATAACTTAACACGAGATTTATTCCTAAAATGAAAGTACATTATATTTTCTCTATTTGTTTTAGGATTGAAATAAGCCGGTAATGATACTGATGTTTATTTAGACCCACTGATTAAATATATGAAATTTATATGAGATATGAGTGTTATGTTTTATGATGCTCATATAAATGAATAGTCCAAGTAAAGAGTCATGTTTTTCATGTTGATAGATAAATTTCCTGGTTATGGGAATTTTTTAGAGGTAAACAATGAGTTAGGTTTAAAAATTATATAAATTGTTTTTTCCAGAATAATGAAAATTTTCACCTTGATGACATAAATACCAATATTGGACAAAATTTTTTATGGGAATTCAGAAGAAGGTACAAAACCTCAATTAATAGGTGATAAATAGTTTGATATAGTAAATCATTTTCTCATCATTTTTGTAGAAAAATTTAAAAACCATATAGAAATGGGTTGAAAAAAGAGACAAGTTCTCCTCAAATTACCATATTGGAATTTTTTATATTTCATAATTTTTCATGATGTAATTCCTATAAAAAATTCATTTGATGATGTCATTGAGGTTTTAATCACCAGAAAAACAAAATTCTCAATCAAGGATAGGTTTGACATGATTGATATGGAGATAAAGGAAGATTTGTAAATAATTAAGGATGAAAGATGGAATTTTATTCCTCCAGTAGATCACACTCTTTCTCAACAAGATTGATTTAAGTTTTTAAATTTCCTAAATGGTGAAAAATTTATAGAGGTGTATTCACTAAATATTAATAATTTCATATTCATGAATAATTTAAATTTAAAGGGTTTAAAATAATACAATTGTCATGTTTTGATGCAAGATTTAATGCATGTAGATATATATTGAATTCTTCCAAAAAAAATATAACACATAATAACCAAGATTTTCTTCTTTTTCAAAGATATATACCAGAAACTTATAGACTCAGTGAAGTTTCCAGCTATAGAAAATGAAATTTCCTTCATATTATATGAACTGGAGATATTTCCCCCACTATAATTCTTCAATATAATTGTTTATTTTGTGAACCACTTGGAGAGAGAGATCTGATTATGTGGTCATGAAAATTATAGATAGATAAACCCCATTGAATGGTAAATAAATATTTTGAAATGGTATATCAAAAAACAAAGTCTCTTAGACATTTTTTGAGTAGTATTTTTTTGAAGAAGCCACTAAATTGGGTACCAAATACCTATCTAATATGATGGGAATAAATACATTTTAAATGAATATGCTATAATTTTATCAATGAAAAAATATGGGAGTTGGATTATATTAAATTCTAGGTACCTATTTTTTTTAATGAAAATGGATTGATAGTAAGAGTGAAATTAAAATCACTGAATTTTTTTAGTGAAATTAAATTTCAGTAATGGTAAAAGGATGAATCATTATGATCCTAATACTACAATTTTTTTTTGAATTGTTCTATTGGTTAATAAAATAACTATAAAATTGAATAAATATGTCATTATGGATGACCATTTTATTAGGAAATTATAATCTTTTTATAGTGGTTCTAATGTAGTTGATTTCTTGTATATCAGAGGGGAACATAGAGAGGGTACTTAGATAGTTAATGGAGGGGATAAATCCCTTAAATATTTAAAGGTTTAATATATATGATTAGTTTTTTATATATAATGTATTTTATACCCTATTTGGGTCAGTTATTTCTACTCCCACTCGATGATGGATAGGTATTTGATTCCTTAACTCGGATCTATAATGATGGTCTCAACACCTCCACCACCAGTGAGGATGGGGATTGATGTTGTATCTTTGTATAACTCTTCCCTATTCAATAACCCTGATTAATTTCCATATTTTCCATGCATCATGGTCTTCTTAAAGGTTATCACCCTCCACAACAAGATCATGATGAAATCAATCTCCTCCTTAGAGTTCACCAAAGTATCTTCAATACTAAGTTATACTTTGGTTATGAGGTTTATGAATTGTAAACCCTCAGTAAACTCCTTAGATAGGGTTTCAATTAATCATTAAGTTTCTGAACCACATGGTCAATGACCTCTTGGACCATCATCACATTTTTCTTTGCTTCTAAGATGATTGAGACTTCATTAAGATATGGTCTAACCCCCCTATATTTTTCAAGTTAACTATTTTCTTCTTGTTCAAGTAGAGCATCAAATTTCACTTAAGAATATATTGATATACAATGGTTATTTGGATAAAGTTTCTAGGTCTTTACATTCCCTTTTACGACCCTCCAATTCTTCAATTTATTGTAAATTTTTCAATAGATTTATTTTCTCAATTAGATTCACTAGAACCTTGTCCCAACCAATATCCCTATTAATGTTTATGGAATTTTATTTCTATAAACCATTTCTTGAATTCATTTGGATGGATATTGAGGGAGATTACCTCTTTAAGATAAGTTAACTAACGAGTTATGGTCTAATTTCTATATAGGGCGGAATAATTAGGGGCAAAAGACTCATTCTCATTAAATAAGTCTATATAATGTGCGATAATAGTTAGATGAATGCGATTTGGTTCGAATTAAAGACCGTGTTCACATTCATTTTGATTTAGAAAACAATACCATTAAAGAATGTAATATTGGTAGGCTCATTCATGTGAGGATGCTGGCTAGTTTTCCTATAGAATAAAAGGAAGCTAATGTTTTCCACAATAAATAGGTTGTGTTGATGGCATGTATAAACTAGTATTAGGCCAAATATAGGTCTTATAGATCACTAGATATAAAGTAATATTATCAACCCACACTTATTGAGAGGAGTGACCCTGAATCTTCCTCTATGGATTCTATAAAGTCTATAGGAATTGCGAAATAGTCTTCCATAGAT
This sequence comes from Viscum album, assembly GCA_963277665.1. Taxonomy (NCBI): domain Eukaryota; kingdom Viridiplantae; phylum Streptophyta; class Magnoliopsida; order Santalales; family Viscaceae; genus Viscum; species Viscum album. The sequence goes on along the minus strand of OY728162.1, from coordinate 1,356,132,596 downwards.
GCTTTGATATCAGGAAAGGAGAAGTCAACTAGAAATCAAGTGGGTACCTCATTTGGTGGGGCTAATCCCTTTGGTGTACCCTGGAAGACTCATTTGTCTCATATACTCCATGATGAGCTTACAACATCTGGGTTATCCACATGAGTTAAATTATAGAATCATGTTTCTAACCTCATAGATTTCATGAGAGCCATAAATAAGACCTAGGGGTGGTAAATGAAAGGTTATAAGAGGAAAAATAAATAGGTTTAGGATGACTCTATAGTGTCATGAATATCAAAAGACCCCCTGACTGGGATTCAGAAGGTAGAGGAATCCCCAATGGAAAGTGAAGGGATTGATGTGGCTTCTCAGTTCTCATTAGAGTATGAAGAGTACATATAGGAAGATCAAACTCTATATAATTATCGATTGGAAAGGAATGAAGGTAATAAAAGGGGCCTTGAATTGGGAAAATATGTTTTTTACACAAGGAAGAAAATTAGGAGTTGAAAAAAATACTCTTATCTATAAAATATGATGAAAATAAGATCAATGGGTAGGGTACTTAACTCTATGAAACTAGACTACTCAACCAACAAGGAATCTAAGGAATCTATGGTGCCCTGATAAAGTATTATAACTAAACCAAATACATCTTTAGTTCATGAAGTACCTCTATAATAGGAGGTTTATACTAAAATTTTTAATATGATGGATAAATTCCTTGAATTAAAAGTTTATGTGGAATTATTCTTCCCCCATCACTTCTCTAATATGATGAAAAAAGCCTATATACTTTGGTAAGTCTTTAGATAAAGAATAAAAGAGATCTTTGAAAAATAAAATTAATTTGACACTATAGGAGCATGAAAATGTAAGGTGGTATAGGCTTACCTAGGTCCAAAATGAAGAGAAAATATAACGGTAACATGTAAAACTTGATGTTAATTTCTTGGATTTTACAGATCTTCTTTTCCTTGATGACTACCTGATAGTATTATAATTTATATCCCTTATCATTGATGACATTCTATACACTATTAAAAAGCAGGGCTAAAACAATGCTGGTATTTATCAGCGCTTACAAAAATCACTGATAAATATAACCTTTTATCAGTGCAGATAAAGGGTCCCTTTATTAGTGGTTTATTTTTACCATTGATAAATGGAACCCTTTATTAGAAATTTATTTTCAACACTCATAAAGGGTAACCTTTATCAGTGCTATATTTTTTTTCACTCATAAAGGAGTCATTTATCAGCGCTTTTTTAGCGTTGATAATGCTTCGAATAAATAAATTAAAATAATTAAATAAAAAAATAAAAAAAATGAGTTTATCAAAAAAAACATTACAAATTTTATTAATTAAATAATTATTGATAAAAATGAATAAATTGATTATATTATATATATACTATAAATACTAATAAATAATATTTATTAAATATATAGATATATGAAAAATAAAAATTAAACAAAAAAAATTAAAAATAAGAAAATTGAGAAAAATATTAAACAATTTATTAATTATATAATTGTTGATAATGTTAATAAATAATATATATTAAATATATAGATATATATGAATGTATATAAATATTATTTTTATATTACAAAATTTTTATAGGATTTTAATTAAATAGTAATATATCTAGTGAATAATGGTTTAAAATTTAAAATTAATATGAATTAAAAATACTCACTAATTGCATAGAGTAATGGACATATAATTGAATATTTCATTATATTTTTTAATTTACACATATCAAATGTGTGTTAAATTGATTTCATACATACATAATTTATATATTTTTATATACAATGAATAGACACAAAAATTATCCATTTTTTCAATATTGTTAAAGTGTACAAATTTTAATTTATTCAATTTCACTCATTTTTAACATGCATATTCACTTAAAATTAGATAATCATTAATAATGTAAAAAATATATTTGTAAAAAAATATTTTTAAATCCACATTTACTATATTTATATAGTTATATATTTCTAAATATAAATAAATAAATATTTTTTAAAAGTATTTATATAATTATAAATAAATAAATATATATATTTAAGTAATTATTAAATTAATAACAAATTTATTTAAATAATTAATATATTTAATATATATATATATTTTAAATATATATATTTATATATTTATATAAATATATATAATAATTTAATTATTAATTTTTAGAAATATTTATATATTTGTAAATAAATAATTATATATTTAAATAATTATAAAATTATAAAAAATATTTTTAAATAAAGAATATATTTACTGTATATATATATATTCAAAAAATTTATTTATAATTATAATTATAAATCCATTATCAACACCTAAAGTATCTCGATATATTTAAAAAACCCTAACCTGTTGTGAACTCATCATGATATCAGAAGATTTCCGCGGAAGCCACCCACTGTTGGCACTCCTCCTCATTGAATAGAAGCATTAATGAAGGATCAAATCAAGGCACAAACAAATCCGAGTCTCAAATTCAATGCTCAAATGATTCAAGGGTTGAAGGAATCCAGGGCTCAAACATAAGTCTTTCTCTACTTTCTCTCGAATATAAGTCTTTCTATACATTCTCTTGGGGAACTCAGAGTGTAAAACATTAATGGTTATGGCTGCAATGGAGGTTGTTTTGGAACTGTGAGTGTGGTGAGTTTGACATTTTGAAGATTTGGTTGTGGAGATCATCCATTTTGATGCTTTTAATTTTTAGAGTGTGAAACACCTATACTTTTAGATTTCCTAGCTTCACTCCCATACCATATGAGCATCTCCTTCCTTTTCAATTGCAGCGGTGAATTAATGTAGGGGATTTTGGAGCTACTCTTTTATTTATTTGAAAGTGTGGATGAATCATGATTTATTTTGTTTGGATAAATAGTTTAATTAACCATATGGTAGAAGTACCATCCCATTTTTATTATCTATATATATTTTTATGTATCAATTTCTATGATGTTGGTTGGGTAGCCTATGGGGCTACTTCCTGGCATATTAAATTGTCTAGTTATTTTCATATTTCTGTAGTAGAGAATTTATATGGGGAGTGATTTTTGTTGATCTATTAATTTTATGATTCTACTTAGATTTATGAGTAAAGTTAGGATATTCCACTTTGAGAATATGAACTCACAGGAGTTGTTCCATCTCTGTAGAGGCTACTATGTATTGGGTAGACATTGCAAGGGTTGGTGTATTTTTCTCCCATGTTTGTTATATATCTTGTAGATGTGTATTATTGAATTATGCCAACTTCTATATGGACCTACCTAGAATCTCAAGGATGGTTCAATGTATATTATATGGCCTCCCTAGAATCCTTTATATTGTTAGATCTGATGTGATGACCTCCCTAGAATCCTTGGTATAGGTCAGTGTGGTGATATGACATCCCAAGAGTCTTGATATTTTAAAAAATATTTTATATACCATAAATTTTAAATGTAATAATTCCTTAGGTTTCTACATCACTTGTTACAAAAAATAGAATAGAAGTTATCAAATTCGGTATATTATAAATTATTTTTAGGTATTCGTCATTTTAGGTCTATATGTATTGGTTCCACCCCTTGTAATCTCTGATTACTATCCATGTAAATGAAGTAACTATTTATTTATAAAAATATTTTATCCATACATTTTTATATATTATATTTTATTGAATGAGATTTTATTATTCTTGTTTATTATATTTGGGTTTCTTGTTACTCCTTAATTTCATATATTATATTTTCATTTGTTTAGGGGATTTAAGAAAGACTTGATGTGTGTCAATCAATAGTTATTATAGAAATATGTTACTTGAGACTCATCCCCCATATTTTTTACAGACAACTGTCATACTCATCAAATTCATCTCCCGAATGGTTATTATTGAAATTTTTTTCTTGAAACTCACCTCCCACTTCTTTTATATTTCATGTACTACTCTGAGAATAAGTCATACCATAGATGACTACTACTTATAGTATTTCAAGAAACATAGGTTAATGGCAACAAGAGATGGAGTATGTGTGTCAAACAAAAAACACAATGTTAAATGTCTGGGAGATGAGTTGATGTGGATGAAAATTTTCTGTAACTTTCACCATTGAAGTAATTCATAGGAAAACACCTTCCATATAGGAGTAATTATTTTATTAAATTTAATTACTCATTTTCTTCAACATACTGATATTCTTTGAAATAATTAAATGTTGAGTTTCCCTTATTAGAATTATCTATAACTTTCACCTTTGATAGTGAATATGTTATGTGTATTTATTTATTTATTGTACAAAATTAATCTTTTATGATTCTAATATGATGGATATGAATTAAAAATGGATGAAAACTAATCATTTGAAGAAAATAGTATGAATATAGAGTAAAAGAGTTCATCAAGTTTCTAAGAGAGCATGCCTACGAACCTCCTCAAATCCTATGTCTGTGTTTACACTGTTATTATTCAAGAAACATTAGTACTGAAAAGTGAGAATAACATTGGATTTGTCATTGAATATATCCGAGATATAAATTTTGGACTAAAGACAGGAAAAAAGTGAATGTGAACACCAATTATGATAATACTATAGTTTATGGATCATTTGATATGAATACTAGTGTAAATGATGTTAGAGATCTCATGGAAGAAATGGAAATGGAAATTGAATATGACCTTTGTAGTGGTCGAAAGTCGTTTGAGGTGTTAAATAGATGTGGAAAGAAACCATTGTATACTGGTTGTACTAAATACACAACATTGTTAGCTATATTGAATTTATATAATTTGAAAACTGGAAATAGATGGAGAGGCACCAACTTTAGAAAACTACTTGGCCGCCTGAATGATATTCTACCAAAATAAAATGAACTACCATGTCGAACATATGATTCTAAAAAAATGTTACATCCAATGGGAATGATCTCTAAAAAAATACTTGCTTTTCCAAATGATTGTATATTTTTTCTCAAGGACCATGAATCACTAATAAAATTCCTTATATGTGGTGCAAATCGATACAAGAAAAATGAATCAAGTCCTTCAAAATCTATATGGTACCTTCCTATCATTTCACAATTTATAAAACTATATAGATGTATGGAAACCACGAGACAATTTACATGGAGAAAAAAATACAAGAATTAAATATGATATCTAACATCATCAATAAGATTCTCCTTAGTGGAAGAAAATGTATTATGAATATCCTAAATTTGGAAATGAGTTTAGAGAATTTCGTCTTTCTTTATCTATATATGGAATAAATCCTTTTGGTGTACATAGTAGTACTCAGAGTACATGTCCCATCATGTCTTTGAATTATTACTTGATACCATGGTTATGCATGAAACAAAAATAAATTATATTTTACTTACTTATATCTAGACCAGAGAAACCCTGTAATGATATTGAAGTTTGTTTGGATCCATTGATTGAATATATGAAATTTATGTGGGATATAGGTGTTATAATTTATGATTCTCATAGAAGAAAATAATTCACATTGAGGTCCATGTTGTATGGGATAAAAAATTAGTTCCCTTATTATGGAAATTTTTAAGGCTAAAGAATTAAAGGAATATTAGGGTGTCTTTTTTGTGAAAAACACACATACTAAGTTTGGTTGAAACAATCCTCGAAGATTGTGTTTTTAGGACATGAAAATATTTACCTTGACAACATAAATACTGATCCTGGATGACAACATTCGATGGGAATATCGAATAAGGTATAACACCATCTCTAGTAATGGGAGATCAATTATAAAATAAAGTAAAAGATATTGACACTATTTTCAGTAAACCATTTTCAAAAAACCTTAAAAAATTAGGTTGGAAGAAGATATCAATTTTCATTGAATTACCATATTGGATTTGTTTGTTTGTTAGATATTTTCTTGATATCACTCATGTAGAGAAAATTTTATTTGGTAGTGTTATTGGCACATTAACAAATGTTCTTAAAAAAATGAATGATGACATCAAGGCTAGGTTGGACATTATTGAAAAAGAGATAAGGGAAGTGTTGGCACTGATGAAGGGTAAAAGGTGGAATTTTCTTCCTCCAACGGCTTACAAGTTATCAAAATAAAAAAATTCAATATTTTCCTTTCCATGATAGTGTAAAAGCTCTTCTAGGGTATTCATAAAATATCATGAATGTCATGTCAATGACTAATTTGAAGTTACAAGGAATAAAATCACACGATTGTCTTTTTTTGATGCAATATTTAATGCATGTTTCTTTTCGTTGCATTCTAACTCAAAATGCATGACATATATTAAATAGAATCTTGTTTTTTTAGAGCCATATATAGTAACTTTATAGACTCTACGAAGTTTCCCATCATGAATAAGGAGTTTTTTGTCATATTATGTTAATTAGAGATGTTCTTCCTTCCATTGTTCTTTGATATTGTAGTCCACCTCATGGTTCACTTGTTTAGAGAGGTTCAACTATGTGGTCATATCAATTACAAATGGATGTACCCCATTTGATGGTATATGAATATTTTGATAGGATATGTTAAGAATTGAATTAATTTAGAAGGTTGTATTGTAATTCAATATATTTTTGAAGAAGCTATTGAATTCTGTTCCGATTACCTATAAGATGTTGACATCATCAGTATTCCAAAGTCTCACCACAATGAATTCTTTATGGGCCAAGGGATTTCCTGATGAGATGTTGCTAAAATTAACTTGACATAGTAGGAGTAAGAACACCTTTACATTTTTCATAATAGTGAATATTTTTATCTATAAATTGAATCCCATAAAGAAATTATTAGAGATTTGAATCCATCAAGGGATGAAGGATGGATATCAAATACACATAATCAATAGTTTATAGGATGGTTCCGAGATCAAATTTATAAGTAGTTATATTAAAATATAAATTCAATTTCCAAATGACTTAAATGTCTCATAAGGGGAAAAAATACAAATGTTATATCTTATACTAGTTTTGTAAACAATGGTTATATGTTCTATAAAAAAGAAAACAATGACTATATTTGAATGAAAAATAGTGGAGTTACACTTATGACTGAAGTGATGCGTGTATATGGTTCCAAGGATAGAAATTAAATTTATAGAAATATGAAATTTTTTGGCATTATTGAATAGATATAATATTTGAATTATACCAAATTTAAAGTGACGATTTTCTACTGCAAATGCATTGACAATATCAGTGTAGTGAAAGTTGATGAAATGGGATTTGTGATGGTGAATTTTAGTGTGGAAGGGGAAAAGGATGTGCTGTTTATAATGGAATGACAAGAATTATAGTTATTTTATGTCTCAGATCTAGTAAACAAGTATTGGTCAACTTTCCTACTTGTGAGTAAAACAAATGTTGAGTGAGATGAGAATTCTATTGAGGTTAACTCTTTACTTGGGAGATCATGATCATTTCTTTCCATTCTTAATGTAGACATTGTCTTGTACCTTAGAGGGGACCACAAAGAGGGGATTTGGATTCTCGATAGAGGAACCAAATCTTTAAAACCTTAAAAAAAAAGGGAGTTCAATGAGAAGGTAAAAGTGTTTTTTAATACACTATATTTTACCTCATAATATTATATGTTCTCTACTGCATTAAGAAAATGTAAATTAAATGTTTGAATACTCATATAGAAAATGTGTTTTTCACCAGATTATGTTACCAAACCCTCAAAAGAACAAACTATAATGAAGGAAACCCTTTGGAAATATGTAAAGGTAATGTTAAGATATACTTTCTCTCTTTTATCAAAAAATTATATGATTTAATGTTGATTTAATTTTCATTATTCCTTGTAGAGTTAATTTATTTTAGAATATTTATACCCATCTATCATGCCTTTGTAGGAAGTGAAACAATTCTATCTCTTCTCAATCATAGAGGAAATATTGATGTTTTCATAGTGAAAACATTTTCCATTTAATTAATGTATTGTTTAATATTTTTGTTTAATTTATTTATTTATAGTATTACTCACATAATAATTGTTTTATTATATAATTAGATTATTTATTTTGAGTTGGGGTGGTCTTTCCATCTTTCATGCCTTTCTTCACTAAAAATTCTACATGATTCTTCTCCCTCAAAACCTTTTCACCCCTATAGTGTTTCATTTATCATTTCCCTTCATTTTCTATCCACTAATTTTGGAAGAAGAGAAATGACATTGACTCTACTCAATCTATGAGGTAATATTGATTTTTTCACAACAAAATATTATAATATTTTTTTCTTATATAGGTGGATTTTATATTTATGTTTAATTAATTTATTTTTAGTATTACTCACATAATAATTGTTTTCTTATACATGTGGATTCTTTTATTTGAGTTGGGGTGGTCTATCCATCTCTCATGTATTTCTACACCAAAACTTCCACAAAATTCTTGTCCCTCAAAACCTTTCACCCCTGAAGTGTTTCATTTATCACTTTACTTTGAGTTATCTCCACTTCCTTTTTAGGAAGAGGAATGATGCTGCCTATACTCAATCATAGAGGTAATCTTGATGTTATAACAATAAAATCATTGTCCATAGAGTTAATGCATTGTTTCATGTTTATGTTTAATTTATTTATTTTTAGTATTACTTACATAATAATTGTTTTCTTATACAGGTGGATTTTTTTGAGTGGGGTTGATATATCCATCTTTCATGTATTTCTGCACCAAAGCTTCCACATACTTCTTCTCCCTCATAATCTTTCACCTATACAGTGTTGAAATTTATCACTTTCCTTCATGTTCCCTCCCCTACCCAGTTATAGAGGAAATATTGATGTTTCCATAGTAAAATCATTATCTATTGAATTAATTTATCATTTTATATTCATGTTTCACTTATTTTTTTTATTATTACTCATATAATATTTTTTTTATTATGAAGGTCGATTTTTTCTCGAGTTGAAGTGGATTGTTCGAAGCTGTTGAGGCAGTGTTGGAAGTTTGACAATTTAAGTCAATGTAAATCAGAGAAACATTGACAGTTTTGATTGTTTTATGACTTTGGTATGTATGGGAATCATCAGTACCACAATCAGACACACGGTGAGACCAGCATGACTCAAAGTACTTCTTTTTATTTTAAATTGGCATTAATTTTATTAAAAAAGATAACTGACATACTGAAAACTGAGAAAAATATTCATATTGTTTTTATACTTTAGGAAAATAATCCATAAGTCAAATGTTATGTGTTGAAATAATCCATACCTCAATCTAATACATGATGTGTTCGGTATGACTCAATGTGTATGTTATCAGTTTAAAATTGAAATTTTACTTTTAAAAGTGTCACTCACTAAAATCCAACGAAACATGCTTGGATTTTATTGATAATTTATGGAATCAATTTATAAATCATTCATGATGTGTAGGAATATGTGTCACATCAAAATGATATATGATGTGATCCATATAAATCAAAGTATGTGTTTCAAGTTGAAAATGTCATTTTTGAAAAAAAGAAAAGTGATGTACAAAAAACTGAGAAAACACATTAATATAATTTTGATACTTTAGTACAATGATCCAAAATTCATTTGGTATGTGTAGGAATCATCCTCACCTCAATCTGACACATGGTGTGATTAGTATGACTCAAAGTGAGCCTTTTTATATAAAACTGTCATCAATTTTAGTAAAATGGACAACTGACCTATTCAAAACTAAGAAAACACGTTTAGATTGTTTTGATAATTTATGGAAATGATCCATAAGTCATTTGTGATATTTAGGGATTTTCCTCACCTCGATATGATACATGATGTGCTCGGTATGTCTCAAAGTCTTGGTTATCAGTTTAAAATCAACATTTTAGTTCAAAACGTGTCACTCACTCAAAAAATAAACAAATGCATTCATATTTTCTTGATAATTTAGGAAAATTATTAATATTGCATTTTTGACGAGTAGGAATTAGTCTCATTTCAAACCGATACATGATGTGATTAGAATGAGTCAAATTACATGTTTCTAGTTTAAAATGAAATTTTAATTAAAAATACAACTGACATACTCAAAACCAAGAAAATGAATTCGATTGTTTTTATACTTTAGAAAAAAGATCTATAAGTCATTTTAGATGTGTCGGAATCATCTGCACCTCAATACTACCCATGGTGTGACTGATATGACTCAAAGTGCATATATTTATTTAAAATTGACATCAATTTTAATAAAATGGAAAAGTGACCTACTCAAAACTAAGCAAACACTTTATGATCATTTTAATACATTAAAAAAATGATCCATTATTATTTTTTGATGTGTAGGAATCAACCTCATGTCAATACGATACACGATGTGCTTGGTATGACTCAAAGTGTCTGTTTTTAATTTGAAATTGACATTTTAGTCCAAAAAGTGTCACTCATTGAAAATCGATCAATTGAATTCATATTTTCACTACTGGAAATCCAGCATTTCCCAACGGTTTAGAACCATTGGGAAAGGATGCAGAACCGTGGGGAAGTAAGCCGTTGGGAAAGGCTTTTACCAACGTTTTACAGAGAACCGTTGGGATAGGTTAGAAAAAATCAACCTATCCCAACGGTTCTGCCAAACTGTTGGGAAAGGCCTTTCCCAACGGTTTGGCCCGTTGGGAAATCAACATAGAATTTTCTTTCCCAACAGTTTACAAACCGTTGGGAAAGGTTTTTACCAACGGTTCATAGAACCGTTGGTAAAAACAACCATTCAACAGGATATCCCAACGGTTTCAAACCGTTGGGATATGGTGTTTTTACCAACGGTTCCTTGAACCGTTGGTAAAAACAGCTACATAGAGCCTATGCCAACGGTTTTCAAACCGTTGGCATAGGCTTTGCTGTGCAAATTGCACAGCAGCCTGCAATTTGCACAGCAGGTCTGGTTTTTGGGCATTCACCCTCAGTTTCAATTCAATTTTCAATCCAATTATGCCCTCGTTTTCAATTCATTTTTCAATCCAATTATTGTACCTGTAACACATATAATGCATACATATAGAGAACAAACCAACACATACAAATAATGAAAACCAACCAACCAACACATATAATGCATCCTGAAAATATACACATCCATAATTAAAGTAGAATTCATAACATAATTATAAACATACATAATTCATTTAGAATTCATTTTAAAATTTAGATGACAATCATATGTGGAATCCAGAATTCAATTCATAATTTGATTGTTTTTTCATATACCATATATTTTTAATAGAAATGATATCCATTTTAAACAAAATACATACATCTGAATGCGTTTGGTTGTTCTTCCATATGTCAGTTGATGCCTTTCACTTAAAATGACGTCCTTTTGAAACCAAAGACAGACACTTTGAGTGGTGTCAGCCGCACCGCAAGTCGTATTGAGGCGGGGATGATTTGTACACGTCACATATGACCCATGGATCATTCTCCTAAATTTTCAATGGAAACCGAATCTGTTTGGTCGTTTTTCCGTATGTACTTAAAATGGTGTCCATTTTAAACAAAAGAGAGTCACTTAGACTTATCCTGGCCACACCACGACTCAGATTCATCCCGGGTTGGCTCGTACATGACACATATGACCCATGGATTGTTAGGATAAATTATCAACAGATTCGGAATGCGTTTGGTCGGTTTTTCGTATGTCAGTTGATGCTTTTCACTTAAAATGACGTCCTTTTGAAACAAAAGACGGACACTTTGAGTGGTGCCGGCCACACCACGTCTCCGGATTGAGATGAAACCACTGTGCAACATTCTAATTATTATTCGTGACGTGTACGCGCAGACGGTACGTCAATCGGACGTGCGGTTTGCGCGGTACGACTCAATATTCGTGTTTTAAGTGATGCGCGCGTTTCGTAAACGCGCGTGAGGGGGGTCCAAACGGGAAGAACAAAGTCAGAATGTCCTGAAATCAGACAAAAAATACGGGAGGGTGATTTATGAAGTGGTCGAGCAGACGGCACGTCAATCGGACGTGCTGTGTGCCCGCGGTGACCGACAACGCAGTTCTGGTGTCATAAACGGCCAAAACGGGCGTCCAACGGTCAAATTCATAGCAGACAACCTCATATTGAGCTGAAACCACCGTGCAACATTCTAATTATTATTCGTGACGTGTACGCGTAGACGGCACGTCAATCGGACGTGCGGTTTGCGCGGTACGGCTCAATATTCGTATTTTAAGTGATGCGCGCGCTTCGTAAACGTGCGTGAGGGGGGTCCAAACGGGCCGAACGAAGTCGGAATGGCCTGAAATCAGACGAAAAATACGGGTGAGTATTTCTAAAGTGGTCGAGCAGACGAAATGTCAATTGGACGCGCCGTGTGCCCGCGGTGACCGACAACGCAGTTCTGGTGTCATAAACGGCCAAAACGGGCGTCAAACGGTCAAATTCATAGCGGACGACCTCAGATTGAGCTGAAACCATCGTGAAACATTCTAATTATTATTCGTGACGTGTACGCACAGACGACACGTCAATTGGATGTGCGGTTTGCGCGGTACGACTCAATATTCGTGTTTTAAGTGATGCGCGCGCTTCGTAAACGCGCGTGAGGGTGGTCCAAATGGGCCAAACGATTTCGGAATGGACTGAAATCAGATGAAAAATATGGGTGAGTGATTTATGAAGTGGTCGAGCAGACGACATGTCAATCGGACGTGCCGTGTGCTCGCGGTGACCGACAACGTAGTTCTGGTGTCATAAACGGCCAAAACGGGCGTCCAACGGTCAAATTCATAGCGGACGACCTCAGATTGACCTGAAACCACCGTGAAACATTCTAATTATTATTCATGACATGTACGCGTAGACGACACGTCAATCGGATGTGCGGTTTGTATGGTACGACTCAATATTCGTGTTTTAAGTGATGCGCGCGCTTCGTAAACGCGCGTGAGGGTGGTCCAAATGGGCCGAATTATTTCGGAATGGCCTGAAATCAGACGAGAAATACGGGTGAGTGATTTATGAAGTGGTTGAGTAGACAGCACGTCAATCAGACGTGCTGTGTGCCCGCGGTGACCGACAACGCAGTTCTGGTGTCATAAACGGCCAAAACGGGCATCAAATGGTCAAATTCATAGCGGACGACCTCGGATTCACCTGAAACCACCGTGAAACATTCTAATTATTATTCATGATGTGTACGCGTAGACGGCACGCCAATCGGACGTGTGGTTTGCGCGGTACGGCTCAATATTCGTGTTTTAAGTGATGCGCGCGCTTCGTAAACGCGCGTGAGGGGGGTCCAAACGGGTCGAACGAAGTCAGAATGGCCTGAAATCAGACGACAAATACGGGACAATGATTTCTGAAGTGGTTGAGAAGACGACACGTCAATCGGACGTGCCTTGTGCCCGCGGTGACCGACAACGCAGTTCTGGTGTCATAAACGGCCAAAACGGGCGTCCAACGGTCAAATTCATAGCGGACGACCACAGATTGAGCTGAAACCACCGTGCAACATTCTAATTATTATTCATGACATGTACATGCAGACGACACGTCAATCGGACGTGCGGTTTGCGCGGTACGGCTCAATATTCGTATTTTAAGTGATGCACGCGCTTCGTAAACGCGCGTGAGGGGGGTCCAAACGGGCCGAACGAAGTCAGAATGACCTGAAATCAGACGAAAAATACGGGTGAGTGATTTCTGAAGTGGTCGAGCAGACAACACGTCAATTGGATGTGCCATGTGCCCGCGGTGACCGACAACGCAGTTCTGGTGTCATAAACGGCCAAAACGGGCGTCCAACGGTCAAATTCATAGCGGACGACCTCAGATTCAGCTGAAACCACCGTGCAACATTCTAATTATTATTGTTGACATGTACGCGCAGACGGCATGTCAATCGGACGTGCGGTTTGCGCGGTACGACTCAATATTCGTATTTTAAGTGATGCACGCGCTTTGTAAACGCGCGTGAGGGGGGTCCAAACAGGCCGAACGAAGTCGGAATGACCTTAAATCAGACGAAAAATATGGGTGAGTGATTTATGAAGTGTTCGAGTAGACGGAACGTCAATCGGACGTGCTGTGTGCCCGCGGTGACCGACAACGCAGTTCTGGTGTCATAAACGGCCAAAACGGGCGTCCAACGGTCAAATTCATAGCAGACGACCTCAGATTGAGCTGAAGCCACTGTGAAACATTCTAATTATTATTCGTGACGTGTACGCGCAGACGTAACGTCAATCGGACGTGCGGTTTGTGCGGTACGGCTCAATATTCGTATTTTAAGTGATGCACACGCTTCGTAAACGCGCGTGAGGGGGGTCCAAATGGGCCAAACGAAGTCGGAATGACCTGAAATCAGACGACAAATACGGGTGAGTGATTTCTGAAGTGTTCGAGTAGACGGAACGTCAATTGGATGTGCCGTGTGCCCGCGGTGACCGACAACGCAGTTCTGGTGTCATAAACGGCCAAAACGGGCGTACAACGGTCAAATTCCTAGCGGACGACCTCAGATTGAGCTGAAACCACCGTGCAACATTTTAATTATTATTCTTGACGTGTACGCACAGACGACACATCAATCGGACGTGCGGTTTGCGCGGTACGGATCAGTATTCGTATTTTAAGTGATGCACGCGCTTCGTAAACGCGCGTGAGGGGGGTCCAAACGGGCCGAATGAAGTCGGAATGACCTGAAATCAGACTAAAAATACGGGTGAGTGATTTATGAAGTGTTCGAGTAGACGACATGTCAATTGGACATGCCGTGTGTCCGCGGTGACCGACAACGCAGTTCTGGTGTCATAAACGGCCAAAACGGGCGTCAAACAGTCAAATTCATAGCGGAAGACCTCGGATTGACCTGAAACCACCGTGCAACATTCTAATTATCATTCATGACGTGTACGCGCAGACGGCACATCAATCGGACGTGCCATGTGCCCACGGTGACCGACAACGCAGTTCTGGTGTCATAAACGACCAAAATACTTTCCATTTTAAACAAAATAGAGACACTTTGAGTGGTGTCGGCCACACCGCGCCTCGGATTGAGGTGGCATTGACTCGTACACGTCACATATGACCCATGGATCGTTCTCATAAAGTTTCAACAGAAACCGAATGCGTTTGGTCGGTTTTCCGTATGTCATTTTTTGTTTTCACTAAAAACGAAGTCCATTTTAAACAAAATAGAGACACTTTGAGTGGTGTCGGCCACACCGCGCCTCGGATTGTGGTGGAATTGACTCATACATGTCACATATGACCCATGGATCGTTCTCCTAAAGTTTCAACAGAAACCGAATGCGTTTGGTCGGTTTTCCGTATGTACTTAAAATACTGTCCATTTTAAACAAAAGAAAGTCACTTAGAGTGGCCCCGACCACACCGCATCTCAGATTTAGGCGGGGTTGACTCGTACACGTCTCAAATAACCCATGGATCGTTGTCTTAAAGTATCAACACAATCCGAATGCATTTGGCTGGTTTTCCGTATGCCAGTTGATGTTTTTCACTTAAAATGATGTCCTTTTGAAACAAAAGACATACACTTTGAGTTGTTCCGACCACACCGCACCTCAGATTGAGGCGGGGTTGATTCGTACACGTCACATATGACCCATGGATCGTTTTCCTAAAGCATCAACACATTTCGAATGCGTTTGGTCAGTTTTTCGTATGTCACTTTTTGTTTTCACTTAAAATCTTATGGAAATTCATATAGAATATTTTTATATCATATTTAGTATGGATTAGATTTTAGTTGATCATGCTATGAAACATTTCAGAGCTAATGAAATTAAGGAAGGTGGAGGGGTTGTCCGGGGGGCTGTCTGGGGGGGCTGTCCAGTGGGTGTCCAGGGGGCTGTCCGGGGACCAAGGAGGAGGGTGGGGGGGCTGTGTGGGGTCTGTCCGGGGGATGTTTGGGGATTGTTCAGGGGGTTGTCCGGGGTTGTTCAGGGGGCTGTCCGGGTGTTGTTCAGGGGGTTGTTCAGGGGTTGTTCAGGGGTTGTTCAGGGGTTGTTCAGGGGGTTGTCCGGGGTTTTTTAGGGGGCTGTCCGGGGGGTGTTTGGGGGGTTGTCCGGGGTCCAAGGGGGAGGGTGGGGGGGCTGTCCGGGGGGCTATCCGAGGTCCAGGGTGGAGGGTTGGGGGCTGTATAGGGGGCTGTCCAGGGGGCTGTCTGCGGGGCTATCCGGGGGGTGTTTGGGGGGTGTTCGGGGTCCATGGGGGAGGGGGGGTTGTCCAGGGTCCAAGAATGAGGGGGGTTGTCCAGGGAGTTCTCAAACACACAACCACTAAAAGACAACAACATCCATAAAAACAGAAAATATATAAAAATAACTCAACTCCAATACTATACTACAAGTCTAGATAAAACCAACAACTAGAATAGATTAAACATCAAATCTCAGTAATATAAGTCAAAAATGTAACGGATCAATATGTCCCACATCAGCATCACCATCACCATCATCATCATCATCATAACCCTCGTCATCGTCCTCCTCATCGTCCTCACCCTCCACAGCGCCTTCATCCTCGCCTTCGCCCTCCTCCTCGCCCTCCTCATCTCCCTCCTCTTCCACATCAGACTCCTCGCCATCATCATCTTCAAGCTAGACATCGGCCTGACCACCACTGGAACTGCCACCTGGTGCACCATATATAGAATGTATTGACGACATGTATTCATCAATCGCTGGGATGGCCTCTGCTGGAAGTGTTGGACGTTGAACTTCAATAAATTTCATAAATGCACTGTTTGCCCTAGAAGACTGTTCTGCCGTCTCTGTGGCCCTTTTGTCAGCCTGTTCTGCCTGTGCCCTAACTTGCTACAGCTCGGTGTCACTACAACTCATACCTGAGGCAGGCCAATACCTCGTCGGGGCTATCCTAGGTCGGCAGCGTACTCTTCCAGAATGATCCTCTCCCAACACCTGATGTAAGTGATCAGATGGCCCAAAATTGTCTGATTCTTGGGCATCGAGGGCCTCTAAAGCATCCTGTTACAAATATAAATAAATTATTAAGTTATGAAATAGATATTAAAATATAAAATCAACAGATTAAAACTTACAATCTGCTGTTGAGTCGCTTCGTTGACAGCACTTCCATCCTTTTTTCGTCTACTCGAGCAAAACAGTTTTGCTCGAGGCACACGTCCTTCAATATTTTGTACTTGCCTCTACAATGACATTGAAAACAAAAGTTATATAAAAACTTTAGCAAATGATTAAATAATTGAGGGAAAAAAGAAAATGTAAGTCATAAAGAAAACTTATAAACAATTATCATACCTGCTGCCTCTCATGATCTGCCATCGTCGTGCGTCCTAGTGTATGGAGGTATTTTTTTGCATCAATGTTTTTTTTATTTTTTCCAGATGATTCCTAAATAAAATTCGATAATGCAAAGAATAATATTAATGCAAAACTTTAAAGTTATTATTTAAATACCTCAAATGTAATTCATACCTTAAACTGGGTACTCGTCCAATGAGTAATCATCTGACGATAATGCTCTATAGGACAATCATCCACAACTGGTGCCGCCTCTAACTCAGTTCCAACTCTAGCATGCCAGCCAATATACAGCTCATGCTTGTAGGCTCTCCAAAGCTCGCCTAAATCCTTTAGACGTTCCAGTCGTGCACCCTCACCATCAGGAAAATTAAATCGAAGCTGAAATCAAAATATTAATTCATATAAATACAAAAATAATTCATGGCATTAAATACAACAGATTTTTTTACCCATATCTCTGCCCAAGCTCTATCTTTGACCTCATGTGGAAAATGTCTCCACGACAGCGGGCTGACGGGAATGATGTCGGAGTATTTGGAAAGAGTCTCCAGAAAACTCTGACATTTCTGCCCTGTTTTCTCAACCATCTGATTGTCTTCATTATATTCCACCATAACCTGTGTGCGACGGTTCCACACCGAACGCATGTGTGTACAGCCCCGCCCCCGCCTCCTGTTAGTAGATGTATCTGTCATGAAAGAAAAACAAATATTTTATCAAAACATGTTATAATGAAAATAAATATTGCTATAAAAATTTGTTAGGGTTTTATAAATATACCTGCGCTAGTCTGATCAATGAGTGGCGCCGGATCCATAGAACCTGATGGAACACCCTCTGATGGAACAGGAGTCGAAGACAATGGAATATAAAATCTCGGAGAGATAGAAGTAGAAGGAAAAGAAGATGGAACAGCTGTATGACCTGATGCTGACTGGGGAGTGGGAATCATCATGGGATGTGAAAATGATGGGGTAGAAGATGCAGAAGGTAGCGAAAACATGGGAGGCCTAAATACCCCGTGTGTCCCTAACGACACACCAGGATCAGAATGTGGGAAGGCTGAAATGTCAGTGGGAGGGGCAGGGTCTAGTCGGGCACGCGCAGCTCTACGTCCACCTCTGGTACGAACCCTCCTCGTACCACCGGCCTGAGTACTAGGACCAGTACTAGGCTCCTCGTCAAATAACTATCGACGTAATGGTGGATCCTACAAAAAAGTTTACAAAAAAAATTAATCGCATGACATTATATATTCTGTAAATATATATATACATATATATATATATATATTTGAAATAAAGTACTCACTGTCGGCACTAATGGTGGAATGCCCATCTCCTCCATCCGACGATTGTTCTCCGCCATTTTTTTTTCTTCGTCTCTCTTTAATTGACTGCATTTCCTGCATTTGAAAACAAATATGTAATTAATTAGAAAAAGAAAATTAATGTGTAAACCAAAAAACTAAATATATGAGGGAATGAGGGGATTCATTGGTAATTTAGCTATCAATTGTTTTAGAAGATCTTGAATGAATTTAATAAAACATACAAGTTGTAATGTTCACCAAGTTAGAAATATTGTTTGATTTGGTTTGAATACAGTTCAATTCCAAATTAGAAAATGCAATTCAAATAAAACAGCAACCAATAAACATTGAAAATTCACATAACGGTCAAGTCAGCTAAAACATATTTGTGATCAATACTAAATAAATATGAATATTACCAACCTTAACAACCCATCTCGAGGTAAACCAAAAGAATTGAGAACATGGATGAATGATTCTATATATTTCCAGCCACAACTTCAGGTTCACAATCAACCCTGACAATTGTGCTATTGGAGTCATCAAAAGAAATAAATGGATTGGTTCCAATGGAAATAGGGACAGTGTCAATTCCATCATCATCATCATCAAAAATATGTCTTGGAATTACTTCAACTATGACACCAAATTCAGGTTAAATTTGATCTTTGACATAAAAAACTTGTTTAGCCATTGATGCCAACACATATGGTTCTTCGGTAGCAAGAGTGCGGGTCATATTAATTACTCGAAATCCACAATCATCAATAAATGTGCCATGTCTCGTCATCAAATCAAACAAATGGAATTTCATCATTGTGAATCGTCCATGAGAGTAATAATCCAATATTATTATTTTCTCAACGACTCCATAATAACCCACATTTTCAAGTCGCGGTCTACTATCTGATGCACTGGCATAACAATCTGTTGTGCCAGTAACCATAATACCATCATGTCGTGTTCTCATGTTTTTGGCTCGTTCAGTGACAATAAATCTGTAACCATTGATAACAATTGATTTACAGTCACGAACCACGGTATTAGGACCAAAAGCCAAAGCTCTTATTTCCTTAGAGACAGAGTCAGCAGACAAAATCAATACCTACAATATAAATGACAGTTAAACTTAAGTAAATATTGAAATAATTAATTTAAACAGTAATATTTTTACCTTCAATTTTAACCAAGCAGAAAACTCTTTGCTATGCAAAGTCTCTCTCCTTCTCAAAGATAAAGAACGATGCTTCCTATTTATCATTGTTTTATGTTCCCTGTAGATAAAAAAATATGAATAGTTTAACAGATATATATGTAAGATATACATATTCAATTTTGTTACCTGATATAGTCATCGAACAAATCACAGTTGAACAAAACTGTGTGATGTGCCATCTCCCGCTCTTCATGGCTTAATGTCTTCAATGTATATGATCCAGGAATTCCTCCTGTTTGAGGAAGTGATGGAAAACTGGGTTCAGATTGCTCATATTGTTCTTCTTCATTTCTCATTGGTCTGTTCATTCTTGTAGTAAGATCAGACAAATACATTGAATAGAAATCCATACATTCTTGAGCTAAGTAACCATTCACGATAGAACCTTCGGGATGATTCTTGTTTCGAACATAAGACTTTAATGTGAACATATTTCTTTCAGTTGGATACATCCAACGAAAAGAAACAGGTCCTCCGAGAAGTATTTCAGTTGGAATATGGACAGTCAGATGCAGCATGCATGTGAAAAATGATGGGGGAAATATTTTCTCCAACTCACACAAAATTAATGGGGCATCTGTCAACATTTTTTGCAAGAAAGACTTGGACAACTTCTTAGCACAAAGATCTCTAAACAAATGGCACAACTGAATAACACCCACCCTTACATTATTGGACAAAAGACGACGGATTGCTATTGGAAGCAACTCATGTAGTAGAACGTGATAATCATGAGTCTTCAAAGATTTTAGCTTCAACTCTCTTCTGTTGACCCATTTAGATATGTTTCTTGAATAGCAATCAGGAACTCTAATAGTATCTAATACTTCCAAAAATTGTTTTTTTTCAGTAGGTGTCATCACATAAGAAGCACATGGAAGTTTCCATTTATTTTCACTGATACGCACATGATGCAATTTTGGTCTGATGCCCCAATCCACCAAGTCACGTCGAGATCGTAAATCATCTTTTGTCTTCCCCTTGACATTTAGAAGAACTGAAAGCAACATTTCACATATATTCTTTTCAATATGCATTATGTCTAAGCAATGACGTAGCAAATTGGTTGACCAATAAGGCAAATCAAAAAAGATACTCCTCTTCCTCCAATTGTAACAGGTTTATGTGGAAACATTCTTTCTCTTTCCAGATTTCATTTGACCCTTCCCGAACGAAAAACTGAAATCTTTCAATTCATTAAGCACATCAGTTCCAGACATACGCTGAGGTGGATCATCGGTCTCTATAGTATTATCAAATATTCGACGATTCATTCTATATGGATGATCCTTTGGAAAAAATCGTCGATGTCTCATAAAACTGAAACTACAATGATGTTTCAGTCTTCTGGATCGTGTATTCTTCATACAAACTGGACATGACAGTTTTCCCTTCGTGCTCCATCTAGACATCATTTCATAAGCCGGAAAATCATTGATCATCCACATAAGCGCAACACGCATCTGAAATATGTCTTTCGAACATGCATCGTATGTGCGCACACCCACATCCCAAAGAAGTTTCAACTCTTTTATTAAAGGTTGCATGTATACATCAATATCAATGCTGGGATCAGAAGGACCAGATATGAGTATACTCATGAAAGTGAAAGATTTTTTCATACACAACCATGGGGGAAGATTATAAATGTGTATAAAAACTGGCCATGTGCTGTGCGAAGTAAGCATCTGCCCAAACGGATTAAAACCGTCGCATGAAAGACCCAACCTCACATTATGCACGACAGCTGCAAAATCAGGATGTCGAGCATCAAATCTCTGCCATGAAAATCCATCTACAGGATGAACCAACTCATCATTAGTCTTCTTTCTCTCGGTATCATGCCATCTGATTTTTATTGATATGTCATCAGACATAAAAAGATTCTGAAGTCTGGGGATCAATGGAAAGTGCCACATTACTTTCTGTGGAACGCGGGATGGTGTTCCATCAGATTTTGACTTCCAGCGGGATGTGCCACATTTTATACATTAATTTCGTTCAGCGGTTTCTTCCCAGAATAAACTGCAATCTTTCGAGCAAGCATGAATTTTGTCTCTAGAAAATCCAAGTTCTTCAACTAACTTCCATGCCATATAGTGGTTTGAGGGAATATCTACATCATCTGGAAGTAAATCCTTCAAGAGGTTAAGAATGTAATCGATTGCTGTATTAGAAATCCCATACATATTAAAAATTCTAGCTTTTTCATTTTATCGCATTGTCGATATACTGGAGTCGTGGCAGCATCATTCAATTTTTTCACCCTATCAATATCATCATTTTCACTAGATGCATCAGCTGTCCTCATATCGACGTCTTCTTGAGTCGAAATCCTTTCTTTTTCATGATGACGAATAAATGGAAATCGATCATCTAACAAATTCTCCATTCCAGTCCTTTCATTTCGATCATCACCAATTTGAGATTTCATTTTCTCCCCATTGTGATACCACACAAAGTAGTTTGATTGAAATCCATTTTTGGTTATGTGGTAGCTGACTTCTTCACGACTCAACCAAGGTCTACCAACACAATTGGAACATGGGAAGTGTATGCGACCACTATCTGAAGCATTGTGAAATGAAAAATCTATAAATCTCTCCAAATTGTTTTGAAAATCGCTTGAGATACGATCGGTTTCATACATCCAACTTCTGTCCATTCTGTAAAAAGAATTCATATAAGTAATTTTGTCATAAACAATTCAATAGGATTTAACTTTAATAGAAAATACATTTAAGTAAATGATAAAGGAAGAAAATAATCATGGTATCAACTACACATGTGAAAAAAACATACTAATGTGTTATTGAAAAAATGTAAAACCAACAAGAACTTAATGTGTTATCACATCAGAGCATGCCTCATCCCATAACCATATTAGTAGGGTATCCTCATATGTGATTTACCTTTTTGAATTAATATGCACTTCCTCACCAGGTACCTGAGTAGATTTCATAGATATAACCATCTCACATCCTGTAAGGCTTCCATTATGTATGATCTGCAGAATAATTTGAGTGATCATGAATCATGCATGGGATCTTCCCATGATCACTATAGATTATGAGAAGGAATTATGATAGGTCACGTGAAGAACATCAAACACATATTTTAGATAATTTGAGACATAATATAATAAAATAATGTATAAATCTATGGAATTTGGGATAAAAGGATGGATGAAATACTAAAATATGGGAGACTAAGGTGAAGGAAATATATGTTGACCGTAATGTTCATAACATGCATCACCTATGAAATTTTATTGCACTAGGAAATTTCATCATGTTCACAATACATTCCATTGGAAACCTATTTTGATCATTTGATGCCCCCTTGACATGTCAAATAAAATCAGATGGCACCCATGAATATGCCACCCTTGTAATGAAAAGCCTTTAATTCTCACCATACAGACTACATGTTTTCCAATAGATATGTATCTCCTTCTATATAGGGGAATCAATACATATTATCTCAGTCTCATATTAAATGTCAGGAATGTTAGATGGCTCCCTTAACACCCTCCAGGCACGCCAACTAGGTCATGTGATGTCCTCAAATCATGTCACTATGGACATAAATCACCCTTCAAGACATGTCACACTGACTCTAGAGTTTCCGTCCTAGTGTGTCAAACATGTCTTTTGATAAAAATGGAGAAGATCACCAAAATCAAGAGATTCCCTTTAGGCATTACATCCATGATCATGAAATTGCTTCTAGGATCAACCAGTCAGGACTTGTGATGTCCTCCAAAGATTCCATCCTTGATCATTAGAGAAACATCAGACAATCCACCGTACCCCCTGGACACCCCGTACCCCCCTGGGATAGCCCCTCCCACCCTCCTAAATAGCCTACACCCCCCTCCCCTGCAACCCCACCACCACCACCTAGACATACCACCCCCCTGGACACCCCACACACCCCTCCCCCACCAGGACACCCCACCCAGACCCCCAGGACATCCCACACCCCCTGGACAGCCCCACCCACCCCCGTGGACAGCCTTTCCCACCCCCGTGGACAGCCCCACCCACCCCCGTGGACAAACCACCCACCCCCGTGGACACCCCTACCCCCTAGACAGCCCAACCACCCCCGTGGATAGCCCACCCACCCCCTCGACACCCCTTCTCCCTATGGACAACCCCCCACCCCCTTGGATAGCCCACCCACCCCCTGGACACCCCTACCCCCCATTTCCAGCCCACCCACCCCCCCTGGACAGCCCGCCCACCCCTCCTTGATAGCCCGACCACCCCCATGGACAGCCCGTCCACCCTTGTGGACAGCCCGCCCACCCCCGTACCCCCCCGTACCCCCCCTGGACACCCCGTAACCCCCTGGATAGCCCCGCCCACCCTCCCAAACATCCCACACCCCCTCCCCTGCAACCCCACCACCACCACCTAGACATACCACCCCCTGGAATGTGTATAAATAACATAAAAATACATGATATATAGATAGCACAAAATACTCAACCTATGGGTTCACATTAACTACATAATCACACACTTCACTACTACCATAAAAAACATAAACCACACCACCACCACACAAGATGCATAACATTTCTCACATTCATTTATAAGCCACTTCATTCACACTTACATTGTCCATTCATTTAATGTTAAATTAATTAAATCCATTTACTACACATCCATTTCTATTCCATCTCATTTATTTAATATCTTGTTTTTTTTAATAGATTAATTTATTCCATAGATAACCAGGAAACTAATAAAACCACCACACAACAACTCACCATCTCACAATAACCATAGACACCATGTTACATCGACCAACCATCTCACCAAAACAACCACATATCACAATAAAAATATTGCACATCAAAAACCACCGCACAACCAAAACTACCTCACCACATTATACACCACAACTTCATCACACAACACCTACACATGACACAACACCACCACACATCATCGCTATCATACAACTTCACATGACACATCCATGCCCACTAACCATCTCATTACAACCCCACATATCACAAAGCCCAACTGGTCACCTCAATCCCCATAAAACAGCCTACAACATACAATGAAACACAACAAAAAACCTCTCATAGAGGCAACATACCCCAACTTCCACAATTTATTTATTCAAGGTCTTTTATTACATTACCCCTTTATTTAGCATGGACATTATAACACAACTGATATTCCAGGGGAAACTAATTAATTAAAAAAATATTTATTTATTTCCCTATTTTACACGGTGAAATCACATCAAAATCCAAACTTAAAACTAAAATATTAGATCAATAACAATAAAAACAAGGTACCATATGTGTATAAAGAAAAAATTACCTGATTTGAGATGATTCATATGGGTTTTCACCTATTCTTATGGGGGAGTTCGAGAGTAGCAGAGAGCTACAGCTAGATTCATAACTTAAAACTAAAATACTAGAGCAATAACAATAAAAATAATAAAACAAGGGACCATATGTGTATAAACAAAAAATTACTTGATTTGAGATGATTTAAATGGATTTTTACCTATTCGGATGGGGGATTTGGAGAGTAGCAGAGAGCTGGAGGTGGATTGATAACTTAAAACTAAAATACTAAAGCAATAACAATAAAAATAAGGAAGTATATGTGTATAAATGAAAAGATACCTGATTTCAGATTGTTTTCACCTCTTCGGATAGGGGATTTCGCAAGAGGAGAGCGGTGGAGCAGATGAAATTAGGTTTCTGTGCGAATGGGGGAGAGCAGCCCCGCGGCTGGATTTGGGGGAAATAATTCCCAACGGTTTTTAAGAACCGTTGGGAAAGAGATTCTAAGGACCCCTTTACCAACGGTTTAAGGAAACCGTTGCCAAAGGGGTGACCCGTTCCCAACGGTTCAATAGAACCGTTGGCAAAAGGGTGATTAACACACCCCTTTACCCATAGTTTGAAGAAACCGTTGGCAAAGGGGTGGCTTTTCCCAACGGTTTCAGTGAACCGTTGGGAAAGGCTTTCTTAATCCTTCAAGCCCAACGGTTTTAGCAAACCGTTGGTAAACACCCGTTGGGAAAAACAGCATTTCCAGTAGTGTTTCTTGATAATATAGGAAAAAAATTCATAAGTTATTTATGATTTGTAGGAATTGGGTTCATATCAAACCAATACATGATGTTACCATAATGAGTCAAAGTGCGTGTTTCCAGTTTAAAATGACATTTTAGTAATAAAGAAAACCAACATACTCAAAACCAAGAAAACACATTCAAATTGTTTTTTTACTTTAGGAAAATTATCTAAAAGTCATTTTAGACATTTTTAAATCATACAAACCTCAATCCGATGCACGGTGTGACCGGTATGTCTCTAATTTTATTTTTTATTTAAAATTGACATCAATTTGACTAAAATCAACACTTTTGGTTAATTTATTTCTTTATACTATTAATAACACAATAATTATTTTCTTATATATATGCATTATTTTTATAATGAAAAGGTGGTCTCAATAGCATGAGTTGGGTCTAGGATTAAAAGAAAAAGGAACATTGATGTTTTTGAATGTATATAATAATTTTTATTTATGTAATTCTACAAACTAATGTTTATAATGTATATGATATAGTGTTTTTTCTTTTATTTGTTTGGTAAATTTCATTTCATTTAAATTATGTATTGGTATATATTTTTATTGATATTTGGTGTGTTTTTGGTGTTGTGGTGTGCAGTTACAGCACATTAGACTAGTGCTATAGTGTACTGTTACAACACATTGTACTCGTACTATTGTGTGCTATTCTATCACACTGTAGTATGGCCATTTACCAGTACTTTTAAAAGCGCTGATAAAGGACCCCTTTATCATCACTTTTAAAATCACTAATAAAGGTACCCTTTATAAATGCTCATAAAATTCTCTTAATTGGTGATTCTATAAGCACTGATAAACGGGGACTTTAGCGGTGCTAAAAAAACAATGATTAATGTTATCC
This sequence comes from Viscum album, assembly GCA_963277665.1. NCBI lineage: Eukaryota > Viridiplantae > Streptophyta > Magnoliopsida > Santalales > Viscaceae > Viscum > Viscum album. The sequence goes on along the minus strand of OY728162.1, from coordinate 1,356,105,823 downwards.
TTTATCAATGATTTTTTATAGAAAATAAAGGACCCCTTTATCAGCACCTTTTTAGCACTGATAAAATACCAAGAATTTTAATCTCTCTCGGGTAGTTAGTGTTTCTATAGTGCTGATAAATACCATTTATAGCACTGTTAACAGCCAATTTTGTAGAACTGTATAGTGAAAACCTTATATCGACATCATGGATTTGAGTGGGAAATACTTTGAAAACACTAATTTCCCAATACTATTTTTATTTATAATGTAGTGATACATATGGTTGTTGAACTTCTATTTCATTGGTGGTCCTTATTGGAAATTCATGTGAAGGATCTCACTAATCCCTTTAAAAGTGGTCTTTTAAATAATAAAAAGAATGTGATTTGGATATATAATGTGTTTTGTCATAATATTATATATTCAATAATATATTTAAATATTTTAAATTATTTATCTAACTAGTAATGTATTAAATGAATTCTAAACAAACTAACACTACCAATCTCACGAAACAACAAAACAATGTTTTTGAAATTGAGAAAATTTCATAATATAAAAAATAATATGAAGGTGAGAAACACCCTGAAGGTGAGAAACATGATATAATTGAGATTTATCCTATATTTTATACAAATATAAAAGTTAATAAGAATGATAAAATATATGAGCAACATCGTGTGACAATGTTAACAAAAGTTATTAAGGTGATAAGTAGAGGTCAGAAATTCCTAGAATGATAGAATGTTTATGGTTAACATATAAACCCATTCGAGACCATTTTTATTAGTTACATTAAGTTCAATACTCTAATTCAAATTCATATTGATATGTATTTCTAAAAAAATGTTGTTCCTATATTTAACGAAACAAATTTGGGAGACATTAGAGTAACATTAAAATATAATTTCTATATTCTTTTGAAAAATAAAATGATAAAACATTGATTTAATATTAATTATCCCTCACAGAGTATATGTATATTATAAAAATAAGGGATGAAATTTTTATTATTTTTTGGAAAGAGTTATAGAGAATTTCATACACGTTTTAAAGAAATATATATTAGGGAAACTATGGGGAAAGTTTTACCTGACCCACTAACTTTACATAAAAACATCATAAACCAAGAAATTTAGGAGGCTATTAGTGCCTATAAATATGGGGAGTACATTATTGTATATTTTAATATATATTATTTTGTTTTATATTATATCTATAAATATATTTTCTTTTATAATTAATATTTTTTAAAACTATAAAGGAGTGAAAAAAATAAACAAAATGCATCAAAACCACCGTACCCCTATTGTAAAAAAGTAAGCGGTATGATTCAATTAAAAAATATGTGGTTTTTTATTTTAAATCTATATTAAAACATTGAAATAATATAAATAAAAAATGAATAATGTTTTATTCTTTACATACATATTGTTTAGTCAGAATCTAAATCCATATCCATCTCATCGCATGTTCTATAGTTTGAGTCTTGTGTAAATAAAAAGAGACAAATATTATATTAAAACCTATAGAAAGCATGATGATCATGTGTAAGTATAACATAATTTATATTTACTCTACTTTATTATATTATTACATAATAATTAATATATAATTTTCTATATTTTTATCCAGTTAAAACATAAGATATATCATCTATTGTAGTTGAAGAAAAAAAATACTTTCAAAGTATTTAAAGCATCTAGAAAAGTATGGGCATATTAGAGGATCACATTTTGTAGTTTACCCATGGGAATAATTTGGGAAATAATAAACTCATGTTCATGAAAAAAATAAATAAAATACAAATAGGAAGAGATTGAAACCCTAAAGGAAACAATAAATAGGTAGAGTAAAATAATAGACCATCTTCTTTGAAGGTATTAATTATAAGTATAAACACAAAAATAACCACTCTATAAATCTCCAAATGCCCCAAGTTTTGAGTATATTCATTCCCCTCATAGGCCTTACTTACTAGATGCAATCAATTTTTTCAAAATAGTTTATAATAATTATGAAACAAACAATTATTGATACCTTTGTTATGTCAAAATATTATAGGGAGAAGATGATTGTGGATTATAACTATCAGCATGCACTCATTATGATACCTAATAGATGTGACCATTTCAATTAAAAAACTTATCAAAAATAGTGAATTTTATATGTTCTAAAGACCTTTTAGGTTTATATTTTTAAAGATTTAGGAAAAAACATTAAATAACAAAACCTATGTCTTTTTCAGCTAACAATAATGTTTCCTACTATATAATATACTACTTAATATATAAAAAAGTATTCAACATCTCCCACAAATTATCTACACACAATAATATTCTTGACACATCATACATATTACTTTTCTTCATAACCTGTGGAAATAGACACATAATAAATGGGAAACCTCATAAGCTCAGTAAGGGATAAAAATGAAATCAAAACATAACATGGGTAAGAATTGGTGAAAAACATTAGAATAAGAATATAAGAACATAAAGATAATTAAATGATACATAACATGACCAAAAGTACATGATGCATCACTTGGAAATTTGGCTATAAAAAATGATTTATTTATAAGAATATCACCAATGTTCATCACTAAGGTGTTATAAAAGCATATTACCAATGTTATTCACCATGGTATCATAAAACCTTAGCAAGTTAGATTTCCAAATGCATTTGAGAAATATCAGGGAACACCCATATTATTACTAATGTTTTTCTCTATGGCATCATAAAACATTACCAAGTCATTTTCTAAGGTATCATAAACATTTAATCTATAGAGATTAATTATTTACACAATTCATTAGAGTGATATCAAGGTGCAACCTTCATATTCCTAACACTATGTGTTCCAAATAATGAAATCATACATAATTACATAAAAATATAACTAACCTAAGAAGGAAATATGTTAAATGGAAATACACCATATGAGTATAATCCATTCAAAGAAATAAAGTGGATGGTATCATAAGAGAATATCATAGGAATTAATAGAGGATGTCGACATTGATGGAAAATTATTTTTCAAGATCATTGGGTGAATCATTTTGAAAAATAATAAAAAATAAAACTTGTAATTTTAAAATAATTATGAATTAGGATTATTTGGAAAAAAATTTAAAAATAGGGAAATGAATATTTATTTGAAGGAATGGTCATAATGGTGAAAGGGTGTTTTAACATAGAATAAAAACATAAAAAGATATTTTATAATTTTTTAAACAATATCGTAAAAAGAAAAAGTTATGAATCCATTTCGAAAGTTATTTTAAAAAACATGAAGTGAAATATTTTTTAAAATTTTTCTTAAAAAAATAACCGTCAATAATAGATCTTTGTAAAAGACCTAAAGGTCATCCCAATGAAATTAGAGTGAAATATAAACAAATGATCATTGAAGGAAACATATTTTATTATTTGAATATATATATATATATATATTGAAATCAAACATCATAAAAAGAGTGATTGTAAGAAATGAACCTTAAATATTACATAATCTAGTGTTTTTTAACTAGAATTCAAATTTTTGGATATTTTAAGTTTATATTTTTAGAGAATTATGTCAAAATCTTAAAAATTAATCCTATAAATTACAAGTGGAAACTTATACCCAATATCCATTTTCCCACCAAACAACGCTCTTGAAAGATGAAACATGTCTTCTATTTTTGAAAAATTATCAAAGTTTTCTCCTTGATCTCATCATTGTACCTACTCTCACTTAAACCCTATGAATAAAATTTTAAAACATAGTAAGAGTTCAAAAATCTAAATAAGGGAATTAAAAATAAATAAAGAAACCATTAATCCATGAATACTTATAAACCCTTGACATCACTTTTTTGTAATTAGTAGAATTGTTTGTCACATGAAAGAGTAAAATTAAACCAAACAATAATTTTCATGATAATAACTAAATTCATGATATTACATGTCAATGGAGTGTTATATACACTTAAAAATAGAATATAGAAGCATAAAAACAAAATATTCCTCAACAAATGAAAATTGAGACAAATTACCTTGCCTTGATTCAGAATCATCACGTAAAATATTTATCTTATAGAATAGTAAACCTAGGTAAATTATTTTCTTTATTGATAATATTTTTAATTTTTTATTCCTTTTATATCACTTATTAAAATTTTACAAAAATTACTTAATTATTTAAGTTCATGTCAGATGATTTGATGATATTTGTTATTCGAGTCCAATATGACTTTTGTATGATGTCTATTGTCAAAGTAGTCATTAATCCATCACATACAGAATAATATTAATGAAATGATTATAATTTTTATACATAAATTATACTTTTAAATAAAACCATTATATATGGTTTTGAAAAATTAACTACGTTATAATCACAGAGACGATAGGTCGTACGTACGTATGAGTAAAATTTCCATTTTTTAATCATTATTATGGAAAGAATTTATATATTATTTTATATTTCCTAAATAATAATAATATCATTAATATAATATTAAAAATATAAATATAAATATATATATATATATATCATACATGTGAAGTGGTGATGAAAAATTAATCACATCACTTCATGGAGGTGATAGTTTACACGTACACATGAATGATATTTTCATTTTTTGTGCATGGAAAGGTATGAATGTAAACGATATATTACAACACCATAATGATAAATATGTCATGAATAACACATAACAATATTAATTTCAACATTATAACAATATTTGATAGATGGTGATGGAAAATGAATAATATTGGTTCACGAGGTGGTAGTCCGGTGTACACACAAATGATTAATTATTTTCCTATTTGATGGAGAAGGGCTCTCTTGTAATTCTTCAAAATAATAAATTAACATAATTTTTTTTCTATTCTAAATGGGTCTTAACTGAGTTATTTCAAATATAGGATGAGAATGGGTTAAAATCCATTCATCCAATGAAAATTATATATTTTTTTGATAATTTTTGCAGTCCTTAGCTTTTTGTTTTAACCTTTATTTATCCTCTTTAATTATTACCGTGTTATAATGTAATTTACACATTGAGGGTTAATATAATTACAATAAAATGAAAAACTAAAACTAGACGAGTCATTGAGAACATTTTAAGACATATAAAAATTATTTGACCTACTTTTATATTTTTATAAATTTTATATTTTTTAATAAAATATTGTTTATTTTAAAATATCATTATTGTCAATTTTGACACTATTCAATATTTTTTCTTTTACAAAAATATAAACAACAAGATAAATTCAATCCAAGACATATAAAACATAAATAAAATATAAAATTCACCTAAAAAATTCTTGTATGACATTAATTACATAAAATTATATTTATTTTTAAATATTTAATAACATTTATTTGATATTTCCATTAATTAAACAGTTGCAACATCATCATCAGGAAAAGCATTTAATTTAATTATTTATTCCCTAAAAATTTAATATAAAATATAATTATTAATATAAATATTTTATATTCTAGTAAAAAATTTGTAATCTAACACATCCCCTAGATCACTTCACATTAAAAATATTTTACTTCTTAAAAATAAGAGTATGATTAGTTTGAATTTTCTTAAATTAATATACCATAATGGGATTAATGTCTTTGAAGTGGATCCAAGAGGTTTTAAAACTACCTCAAGGATGAGTTTGGTTGATGATCATTCATCCATTAAAATTAGGAAAAATTTTAGGGTATTTTTATAATATGTATAATTTTATTTTTACCCGTAATTACCTGATTTACCCTTAATTGTGGTAAAAAAAATTACTAACGTTACTATTCATATTGGAAAGAAATAAAAGGGTCCTATTTAATTAATTTTTAAATTAGGATTAAAAATATGGAATAAATTTTTAAAAATTATAAACACATAGTTGGATAAAATTAATTTAAAATCAATCTTGTTGACAGGTTGAGAAAACAGGTTATTAAAGTAAAAACGTTCAAAAGATTGAAATATTTTTATATCAAAATTCAATGTCAAATTTATTCCAATAACCAAATGAGGATTAAATTATATGAAATATATATAATTATACTTTAAATTCAATTAAAATTATAATTTGACACTATAAATTATTTAGATGAAGAAGTTGTTTTCAATAAAATCCAATATTTCACTATTCATCAAAACATGAAACTTATCAAAAATTTAATGAAAGTAAAATTTAATGTTACTTTTTCAAATAAGAATTTTATTTTTTAAAAATATAATTTATAAAAGTGTAAAAACATAGATTTAAAAGAACTGTTCCATCAAAAGGAAGCAAAATTGCCTTTTTAGAAAAACACTACTTTTATGAATAAAATTGGATTTGTTCATATATCATGTCATGAAAAACATGTGATAAATGTTAATAATTATATTAAATATATTTTAAATTTCATTAATATAATCCAACCAACATTATTTGTATATGTATTGGTATAAAACACACTTGTTCACATTTAAATAGTTTTTCAAAAAACCATTTCCTTCTATTTTAAAAAAGGAATTACCTTCATTTTTTATTAATTAGTCACAAAATAATTCATTATATATACATAGGTAAACCATATTCTCATAATTCAGTTAATCTTATTCATACCCTCCATTCTAACAGCTATGCGATAACTTTCATATTAAATAATATTATTTTGTTGTTCATTGAAGCTCGATGTGACGTATCATGTATGCTATCAAACATAGTGTTTCATTTTAAGAGATCAAGATTTTAAATTCCCCCCCTTTAATAAAATTTTTCCTCACAATTTTAACTCGGTCTTGGTAATCAGGGTGTGAATATTACAAATACCTTTATTGAAAACCCACATCGGAAAAAGGATTAATGAAACTTCCACTTCAAAATAGAGAAAGGGAAGTACACATGAGATAACTCATACTAGGGTACCATGTTGGGAAACTTGGACATGGAAGATAAAACTAACTATTATGTTATTATGGAGTGTGATGAATAACATGTTCATGAGAAAGTTAACAATAAAAAACCATAAATCTATGATGGGTTAAAAATTCATTGATTTCTTAATAAGAAACGTAAATGGATAAATTTTTTGTTTTAAGACACTTTTCATGGATTTGAGGGATTATTTTACTCTATGGACTAATAAAATAAGGAAATATACTTACTTGATAAGTAGAGTTTCATCCTTTAATCCATTTAAACCACAAAATCATCTTTTTCCCTAAACTATGAGTATTTAAGATGATTTTTTTTCATTCATGAATAATTAGAATCAACTTATATGGATCAAAAAATCCAAACAATTAAGACTATATATTCATCCTATATTTGTAAATTAACAAAAACCATAATGGTTAGGATTAGATAAGATAATTCCCCAAAAATCATAAACATTTATATGATGAAAAACTACATTAATCTCCAAAATTAAATAGTGACACAAAAAGTTCATCATGGATCATTCAACAAATAAATATACTTAAATTACTCTAAAATATATATTCTAGAATAGGATTAAATCCCAAAACTCAGAAGGATTTGATCACATAGTTTTACAAGATAAATTTTAAGAGTTTTCTCCAAAAGCATTATTTACTCATGAAGTCTTACAACAAAAAACAATTTCCCTAATAATATTTTGGATACACTAAACAATTTCATAGGTAACCTGAATCACTATAAATCCACAATAAAATCATATTTTCTTTCCAAAATATAACCAAACCATTTTTTTAATATAGAATCCCATAGTATTCTATTTACCTAGATCATATAGGGTTCCTGAAATAGTAAACGTCTTCCGAAATAAATTTAATCATGTAATCACCAAATAATTTTCCAATCCCATGGACATTAACTTTAAATTTTAGTTAGATTAAATAAAAAAAATTTCATACTAACCAGGACATCACGTAGGCTAGTGTTAGGTGATGCAACCTTTTCTCCATTCGATTGTGGGTTCAATTGCTGCATCCTTTCCATATGTGACAGGTTTTAACCCATCATAAGGGTTTTCATTTTTATAAAATTTTATAATTCTTATTAAATTCATAGAAATGTGATAAAACCTTAAAAAATAAATATAACATGTTTTAATCTCAAATGTTCCCCATACCTTTCATTTTTCATCCCAAAACACAATAACCCATAATTATCTAAAAAATAAATGTCTCCAAAAATACCATTACTCACCATATTTTTTTTAACTTAAAGCCTCAACATGGGTTTCTAAGACATTGAAAATATGATCAAACATAAAATTATAAACCCATGATGATACTGATAACTCTTAAGAAGACATCATAATATCTAAAGTTTTATAAACCATCCTCTAATACCAACTATAAGGACCCGACCTTAAAAATTATATATTCTTTTATTTTTGAACTAGAATACATATTTCAGGATATTTTAAGTATAGGGTTTTAGAGAATTATAAGAAACTATTAAAAATTAAGCCCATACATTACAAGTGGACACTTATACTCAGTATCCATTTTCCTAGCAAAAAAAGGTCTTTAAAAATAAAACATGGTTTCTCTTTTTGAAAAATGTTAATAGTTTTCTACTTGATATCATCCTTGTTCCTAATCTCTCTTAAACCTTACATATAAAATTTTAAAACTTTGGATGAACACAAAAATATCAGTAAAGTACATAAAAATAAATAAAGAAACCATTATAAAATGAATAATTAAAAACCAATGAAAGAAAATTTAAAAAGTTATAATTTTCACCAATAAAACATAAGCACTTTAGCATACCTCATAAAATCATATGTTTCCTGTAAAAATTCATAGAAAACATAAATCATAAAGGTAACTAGTGGAATCATTTCCATATCAATCTTACATTTACTTTAGTTCTCATATATACATACGGAGTAACCTTTATGGTTATATTTGGAATACCCACCTCAGTATATTCTCTTAGTCTATTAGGTGAAATCCTACCAGTTAACTCTATCTAAATACCAAATGCACTGGAGAGATATAATGGGCACAAACACCCTCAATTTATCATGGAACCACCCATACTCATAAACAATACTCAAGACCGATAACATAAGAACAAAACATAAATCATACATAAAATGAAAATAACTTCTCCACTATGAAATCACTTTTCATTTTTAGAAATCTATGCACTCATAAATGAAAACACTTTATTTGAAAATAAAACTCTAAACTTGTGAAGGAATCATCAAAAAATTGAAGATAAATGAAATGGGTAAATTCTATTCATGCTGTACATGTTAAAAAAATTAATATTCTATTTTGAAAAATAGTTGAAAGGGTAACTTTGAAATAGGTTTTTAAAGGAAAGTATCTTACATAAAACCTTAAAAATATCCATTTTTTAAAACAACTGATAGAAATTTCAAAATTCAAATTTTAAAAAATTAATATCTATATAAATACATTCATAAAAATAATTTTTAAAATATGGACATGAAAGATAAACATTTAAAACATTTTAAACAAGTTTTTTAGTTAAAAAGTCCCTTATAAATGTCATATTATTGAAGTGAGCATTAATAAAATGAACCAATTTTGTGTATTTTATATAAATCTACATAAATAAATTAGAAATAAAAAATAATATATTCAAAATTTATTTCACACATAATATTATCATAGCATGACCATAAAGTAGAAGTTTCACCCAAAGAATGGAAATTGGATTAAAAATTATCTTACTACATTATAATAGTAGAATCATATGAATTATGAAAGAGTAACATATAAAAAAAATTTAAATATCAAGATTATAAATAAATTCATTATATAAAATTTCAATGGAGGGTTACATACACCTAAAAAATAATAGAGATGCATAACATCAAAATATATGTCAACAAAAGAAATTTGAGATGAAGTCCCTTACCTTGAGTCTGACTCATCATGTATAATATTTATGTTCCTAAATAAAAACATTAGTTTAATTATTTAAATTATTTAGAACATTTTTAAATTTTATTATTACTTTTTATATCATTTTAACAATTACTTAATTATTTAAATTTATGTCGGTTGTTTTGATGATATTTGGTACTCGAGTCCAAAATGACTTTGGTATGATGTGTATAGTCAATGTGGTCATTAGATCATCATTTACATAATACTATTAATTACTTGTTTATAATTTATATACATATATTTTAATTTTAAATCAAACTATTATCTATGGTTATGAAAAATGAACTACGTTATATTCATGGAGACGGTAGGCCGTATGTACTCATGAATAACGTTTCTATTTTTCACTGATCATTATGGAAAGAAGTTAAACATTATTTTATCCTTATATAATGATAATAATATAATTAATATCATATTAAAAATTTAAATATACTTATATATATCATCAATGTGAAGTGGTAATGAAAAACGAATCACATCACTTCGTAGTGGTGATAGTTCACATGTACGCACGGACGACGTTATCATTTTTATGTGCATGAATATGTAAGAATTTAAATGATATATTATAATTTCATAATGATAAATATGTCATTAATATCACATATAAACATTAATCTCATCATTATAACTGGTCTTGAGATACGATTATGGAAAATGAATTATATCTGTTCATGAGGCGGTAGTCTACCTTACACCCCAATGATTAATTCTTTTCCCATTTGATTAAAGTGGAGATGGATTTGGGTGATTATATTAACATAATAAAATATAAGTATATTTATGAAACTTTATTTATTATTTAATCATGGTTGAAGAATATTTTAAAGAAGTTGAAGAAGAAATAAAAGAGAAATACCTCATTAAAACAATACCTCTTCTTCGGATGATCTTCTTATCTCAACATGTTAAGACAATTAAGGATGGTTTTATGACTAAATTAAGAGCTATATAATGTGGGGATAGATTCTAGGAAGGTATTTTGGTAGATCGTGGCTAAACCAAATAGGTTTTGTAGTGTAAAGAAAACATAAGAAGGTATTCCCTTTTATGAGAGAGGAGAGGGGAACTCTTGGAATTCTTCAAAATATTAAATTAATATAAATTATTTTTATATTCCAAATGGATCCAAACTAATTTATTTAAAATATAGGATGATCATGGGTCTAAATAAATTCATTAAATAAAAACTATATATATTTTTTTTATTTTTTAAGCCTTATCTTTTTTTGTTTTAACCCTTATTTAACCTCTTTAATTCTCACTGTGATTTCATGTAATTTGGAATTTGAGAGTTAATATAATTGATATAAAATAAAAAATGAAAATTAAATGATAAATTAATGAAATTTTAAGACTAATTCAAATTTTTTTGATTTTTTTTGATTTTTAGAAATGTTATATTATTTAATAAAATAATATTTACTTTAAAGTGTCATTAATATCAATTTTGACACTATTCATTACTTTGTCTTTTAAAAAAATACAGACACCAAGATAAATTTAAAGAAAAATTTATAAAACATTAATAACATTTAAAATTAATCTAACAAATCTATGTATGACATTAATTACATACAATTATATTTATTTTAATATTTTTAAAAACATTTATTTGATATTTTTTTAAATTAAACAATTATCGCACCATCATTGTGAAAACATTTAATTTAATTAGTTATCCCCTAAAAATTAAAAAAAATTCATGATGTAGATAAATATTTTATATTAAAAAATAAATTTTATATTTGAACATATCCCCTAGATAACCTCATTTGAAAAACACTTCACTTGTTAAGAACAAGAGTATGATAAGTTCGACGTTTCTTAAATTAAAATACTATCATGGGGTTAAGGTCATTATAGTTTCTCCAAGAGGTCATAGAATTTTAATAAGGATGGTTTTGGTAAAAAATAACTTATACAATAAAATCAGTAAAAGTTTTTGGGTAATTTTGAAATATTGGTAAAATTATTTTACCCTTAATTACCCGATTTAAATTTAACCATGGTAACAAAAATTACTAATGTTACTATTATTTATGGCCAAAAATAAAAGGGGGATATTTAATAAAATTTTAAATTATTATTCCAAATATGGAAACCTATTTTAAAAATTCAAATAATACCATTTGATAAAATTAATTTAAAATTAATCTTATTTATGGTGTGAGAAAACGAGTTATTAAAGTGAAAAAGTTCAAAAGATTAAAATGTTTTTATATCCAAATTCAATGTGAAATTTATTAAAATGGAGTAAATTATATTAAAGTATATAAAATTGATCTAATTATACTTTAAAACCAACCAGAAATATAATTTATCGCTAAAAATTATGTTGATAAAAACACTATTTTCAATTAAAATCCAGAATTTTCACGATTCATAAAAACATGAAACTTATATGAAAAATAAAAATATTATACAAAAGTAAATTTTGATAATAAAATTTTAGATAATAAGTTTATATTTTAAAATATAATTTATAAAATTGTCAAAAACTAGATTCAAAACAAGTGCGCCATCAAAAGGAGAAAAAGTGCCTTTTTAGGAAAATATTTCTTTTATGCGTAAATTTGGATTTGTTCATATATCACATCTAGAAAAATAATAGGATGAATATTAAACATTAGATTTAATATATTAAAAATTTCATTAATATAATAAAATAATATTTATTTGTTTATTTAGTTGTATAAAACAAACCTGTGCACATTTAAAAAGTTTTTCCGAAAAAACATTTCCTTTTAAAAAAGGGGTTTATTTTTATTTATAATTTATTAGTGACCAAATAATTCATTATATATACATGTCTAAAACATATTTTCATAATTTAGTTAATAATTATCATACTCTCCATTATAACAACTATATGATAACTCTCATATTAAATAATAATATTTAGTTGTTGGTTTATGCTTGATGTGGTGTATCGTGTACACCATCGAACATAGTGTTTACTTTTAAAAAGTAAGGATGTTATAGTGATAAAAATTAATTTTTAATATATTAGAATGGAAATATGAAACTCACATGATATAACACATAATTGGGTTTCTAAATATAAAACAGAACATTAGTAGGAAGGAAAATATAGATGAGGTTCACAAATCATTGTTAAATAGGATGAGAATTATTCTCCACAATGATATACTTTTTTAAAAAAAATTATCAAGGTAAAATATTTGAATTAAAAAGAAATTATCCCTATTTAATAAGAGAAAATATAATCAAATAAAACCATATTATGGATGAAACTGGTCTTTTAAGAAAGTACTTTAAGAAGAAGCAGTATAACTAAATAAAGGGATGAGTTAAGAAAAAACCATTCAAATTTTAAATCAAAATACCTTTAAAGAGAGAAGATGATATGGATATTAAAAATGCATGAACTAAATGAATATGGTAAAATATAATTCTTAGTAAGTAATCACACCATATTTCAGACAACATGGTTCAAAATATTAAAATTATCTTAATAAATTAAATTTGATAAAAAAACCCTTTACCTTTCTAAGTAGATTCTTAAATATTAGGAGGAATTCTCAAAACCGTAGAAATAACTTTGGATATATTTAAAGAGGAAGAGTTAATGTAACTTCATGATATATTCATTTTAGGTGGATATGGATGAGATAATGGGTGGGAGATATCTCTTTTTATAGGTTAAAAAGATGAGTTTTTTCTTAGAAACTAATGTTTGGTAAAAGGTAAGAATGGTATCACCTGGGGGTTCAGTGGGTTTAGTGAGTTAGGTGAATTGGGTGGTGAACTACTAGTGAGACACGTGGGTATAAATTTTTAACCAAAAAAAGTTATTATAGAAGGTGTAAGTGTCAAATCAATTTAGTAAAATTATAGCCACATTGGATTGCCAATTTTAACACTTATTAATATTGATTAAATATTTATCATGTTTTTTATTTTATCATTTAAAATATAGGATGAACCTTATTAACAAATTTAGATATGGTAATATGAATTTGTGATCCATTTAAGATAATTGAATTTATAAGTATGTTGAAATTAAATTTTTAATTTAAAAAATATAATGTGTAGAAAAACCATTTTTGTAGAAAAGTGACGTTTTAATTGTTTGGTGTCCTTAATATCATTTACAATTAATTATAAATTTAATGAGTGTAAATTTATTTGTATATATTTCTAAAATAATATTATTTTATCAATTTTGAATAGATATATTTAATTAAAAAATACACAATATATAGAAAAGTATATTTCCTTGAAAAATAATATTTTTACCGTTGTTACTTGTTTTTACCTAGGTAAACAATTTTTTATGACAAAAAATAAAATGGAACTTATTAAATAATTTTGGAATTTTTATTATAAATATTAAATACAATTTATTAGTTAAAATTTTTATGTGTAAGAAAAATCAATTTTAATATTAGCACATATAACGTAAAAAAATATGCTTTTAGAAGAAAAGTGTATTTTTAGATTAAAATTTATTTTCAAGGTAAAATTTGAAATTAATTTTATTTTCATGATATAATTTTTTTTGTCATAAAAAAAATATAATTTAATTTCCTTTAAAACTAATCCAAAAACATATTTTACAAAAATAATATTTAATTAAACTAAAGGGAAAAAAATAATTTATAGTAAAATATTACTTTATTTCAAAAAATATTAATCATAATTTTTTAAAATTCAGTAGAGTATTTTGTTAAAATGACTAGTTTTATTTATTAAATACGTAATTTTTCTAATAAATGTTTTTATAAAATTATAGTTCTTTCTTATATATTTATCCAATCATGAAATTTATAGTTTCAGTAAAAATAAATTTTCACTCTTCACCTAAAAATAAACTATTTAAAAAAAATCCCCGAAATTTATCCTAATATAGTATTATTACTCTAAATCAAAAAAATAATTCAATATTTCCAAATTTAAAATCTAAAAGTTAGGAATTTAACTTGTAAATAAAAATATAAAAATATAATGAAAACTGTTTTTATAAGAAAATTACCCTTTTTAAATATTTACCATTATCAATTTTATTTTATATCAATTAATAATAAAATTGGTTTTAATATATTATTAATATAAGAAATATATTTTACCTATAATATATTCATTCTCTTAAAATAAATCACATAAAAATGAAAATTCTTAAAAAGGTTTCATTTTAATACATAAATCAATCTTATTAGTTATTTAGTTATACTAATTTAATTTTTTTTCAATGAATTAATGTTATTAATGAACATTATTTTTATTTATACATATATTTCATAATTTGGTTAGATCTATTTTTACTTTTAAATTCTAATTCTTCATTTTAACAGTTACATAATGTTCCACAATTTATTTTAGTTTTGTCTTATGCATAAAGAATGATATTGAAAACATTTGGTTTTAAAGGAAAATAAGTAACATAAAATCTTGGTGTGTTACATTCCCCCTTAAATAAATCACATTATTCAAATTTTTATCACTAACTAATTAAATTATTTAGGGGTATCAAAAATATAGGCATGACTTAGAACATATTTTTAAATGAGGTTTCTACCTAAACATATTTTTTACGACATGGAAACACATAATTTAACTTTATCATGTAATCTAATTGCTTATTTTTTCCTCAGAATCTTTTTTATGTATTCTAACCTGTCCGACATATTAAGCATCTTCCAGTTTATTTCAGACATTCACTTTAGTGACTCTTCAAACAATCTTGACATGTAGAAAATTTAATCTTCTTTCCTTCATTATATTTGTCGCCCAAATTTCTATGAGATTCCATAATTATCTTCTTTAGTTTGTTTGAGAATTAATTTATTCCCACACTATTAATCACAATTCTTGATTGATGGTTTGGTATAATCATAATATTTCTCACTTTAGTTATTATCTTATTTAGTTACCTGTTTGTACGATCTTTTCATTGTTTATGCTATCTATTGTTTACTTGGTTCCTTTGGGATTAATCCATTACTAAAATAAAATAGAGTTAATCATGAGTGATTAAAACTATAATGGAATTATTTTAAGATGAAAAATTCAACCTCAAAATTTCATTCCCTTTGAAATTATTATAATACATTTTAGTTCAACCTAAATCAAACTAAGTTCTATCTATGTTTATTTATGCTGGGGTCTCACATATTTCTCAACCGAATTCCATAATATAATAAACCCTTCACAATGTCTTGTAAGGATAATGTAATTAACCATGGAATATACCTTGAGGGTGTCTATCTAGGTGTACAGTCTTAGGCCTATTCATCATGCACCATATTGGAGATTGTGTTGATACCCATCCAACCTTTATTTGATGATTAACCCTAGGTAAATATATACTATGACCACATGCACTTGATAGTATCCAGATTGGGATGTATTATCCATTATAACCACACAATATTGAATTTTCAAAACTTTAGGATGTCATCCAATACATAGAATTTTCCCTTAGACTTATCTCTATGATTTTTAATAAAATTTTCTTATCACAATCTCTAAAATATTCAATATTACCTCAACTACACTAAAGGTTTATCTATATATTTGAAATTATGTTAACAATTAATTTATCAACCCTCTAATTATACTCAACTAACATCCTAATTTTTAAATTTATCTAAACCCTACTCTTATATTAACTGTGATTCTCTAATAACACGACTATCTCAATTATAAGAATTATAGAAAATATTTCATTATATAAATTCGAAATAACTTTTTTGTTTAAAGTTCTAGAGAGTTAGGAAAAAATATTAACTAACAATACACATGTATTTTTCTACAAATGAATATTCTACCACTATATAAACTATTGCTTGATCCAAAACAAGTCTTCAACATCTCTTAAAAAATCTCCACAAATGATACTCTTGTAGACACATCATATACATTACTTTTCTTCAAAACCTGGGGAAATGAAAACATAAAAATGTTGTGATCTAAGCTTCTCAGTATGGGATAAATAATAAAATTAGAACATAAAATGGGTAAGAATTAGGGAATAAAAAATAATATGAAAATATAAACATAAATATGAGTATATGGGGAATAACATGATCATAATTACACGAAGCATAACATGGAAATGGGACCACAACAAAAACCTGATATTACATAAAAAAATATTACTAATGTTATTCACTAAGGAATCATAAAAAAATACCAATGTATGCTTACAAGGTATCATGAACATATAATCCTAAGAGATTTTTTCTTTATCCAGTGCATTGAAGTGCAATTAGGGAACACCATTCATATTACTAAGTTTTTTCACCACGGTATCATAAAACATTACCAATTCATGTTTCTAAGGTATCATAAACATGTAACCTCTAGAGAATATTTATTTACCCAAACATTTGAGTTATATCATGGAAAACCCTTCATAATTTTAACATTACGTGTGCCACATAAGGAAATCATATATAGTTCCATTAAAGTATAATTAACTAAATAAGAAAAAGGGTTATATGATAATATATAACATGATACTAATACATCTAAAAAACTAAATTGGCTGATATCATAAGATAATATATTAGTAATAAATATAGGATTTTTACAGAGACATAAAATACATTTTCAAGATCATTAGTTAAATCATTTTGAAAAATAATAGTACATACCCATTTTAGTTTAAAAAATAATTAAAAATTAGGATTACTTGTAAAAATATATTAAACATGGAATAAAATATTTATTGAAAAGAATAGTAAGAACTGTGAAAGAATGTGTTCACGAGAAAGAAAAATTAAAAATAGATTTTAGAAAACATTTTCAACATTATTGTAAAAATACGAAGTAATTTTCTAATTTAAAACGTTATTTTTAAAAAGGTGAGGTGGAAAATTTTGAAATTTTTTACTTCAAAATATAAACTTTAATAACAAATCCTTTATAAAGACCTAAGGAGTGTCTCAATAAAATATGGAGTAGAAGATAAAACAAATGATCATGGAAGGAAACTATTTTATTATTTTATAATGTCTTTGTTGAAATCATAAATCATAAAAAGAGTAATAAAGAATCATTTTGAAAAAAGGAGAACAGAAATATAAATTTCACATGATATCACACATAATTGGATTTCTAAATATTGATAACATTTTCAGGAAGTAAAATATAGACAAGTATGGGAAACTATACTTAAAGAGGATGGTAATTATTATCCATAATGATATACTTTTTTTTCCAGAAAGAACATTATAAAGGAAAGGGATTTGAATTAAAAAAATTACCCTCATAGAGGAAAATAATATACCAAGAAATAAAATCTTATAGTGTAAGAAACTTTTCTGGGAATAAAAAAGTTCAATAAAAAGTTTCATAACTCAATTAAGGGAGTTGAGTTAACAAAACAATTTCAACTTTTGAATCAAATGACATTTCAATAGAGAAAAAATATATCTTCTTGAACCTAATTAATTACATTAATATGGGAAAATAATTTTCATAGCTAATAATTACACCATATTAGAGATATCATGGTGCACAACTTTAAAATTGTCTCAAGAAATTAAATTTGAGACAAAGAACCCCTTATATTGCTAAGTAGCTTCATAAAGATGGGGATCACTCCTTAGAAACTAATGGAATTGTTTGGAGGGATTTAGATTAGCTTAGGGAGGGTAAGTTAATGATAAATTCCTTTGGGGTGGATAGCTATTATAGAAGGGGTGGGTGTGAGATACTTTTATAAGTAAAAAAGAGGGAATTTTTCATGGAACCTAAAGTTAGGTAATGGGTAATAATGGTATCACATGTGGGTTTGGTGGGTTTTGGGAGTTTGGTGAATTAGGTTGGGAAATTTTAGTGAGATATTTAGGTTTTTATTTTTAACTTAAAGAAATTATTCTATAATTAATAAGTTCCAAATTTATTTAGTAAAGTTTGATCCATATTAAATTACCCATTTTAACACTTATTAATCTTTATTAAATATTAATTACGATTATTATCAAATCACTACAAATAGAGGATGAATATTCTTACCAATTTTTTACATTATTAATCTTATTTTGGTATCAAATTAAACTAATTCTATTTCTAAATAAGATAAAATTAATTTTTAATCAAACAATATAATGTGTAGAAAACCATTTTTATAGAAAGATAACATTTTAATTGTTAGGTGTTCTTAATATAATTTAACATTAATTATAAATTTAATTAGTGTTAATTTATTTTTTATATATTTATAAAAATAATATTAAATTCTAAATTTAGGATATAACCATTTAATTTAAAAAATATATAATATTTAGAAAAGAATCTTTCTTTAAAAAATATTTTTTACCACTGTAACTAGTTTTTACCTAAATAAATCATTTTTATGGATAAAAATAAAATAAAAATAATTAAATAATTTTTATATAATGATTAAAAATATGGAATACATTTTATTATATATAATTTAAATATTTAAGAAATATTAAATTTAATATTAGTGCATATAACGTGTAAAAACCTGTTTTTAGAAAAAAGTTTATTTTTCAGCATAAAATTTATGTGTAGGGTAAAATTATCTATATATTTTATTATCATGATATAAATTATTTTATAATAAATATAAAATAAAAATTAATTTCCTTTAAAATAAAGAAAAAATCTAAATTTTATAAAAAACATTTAATTAAAAGAAAGGACAAAAGAATTTATTGGAAAATATTACATAAATCCATAAAATGTTAATCATAGGTTTTCTAAATCCAACATAGTATTTTTTAATATATATTGTTTTACATATTAAATATATATTTTACCAATTAAAAGATTTTCAAAACTTCTATGTCTTTTTTATATAATGATCAAGTCTTGAAATTTACACATTCGGTAAAAACTATATTTTTAATTATTCCCATAAAAAAGAACTATTTTATAAAAATCCCAAAAATAAATCTTAATCCAATATTTTTATTCTAAATACAAAAATTAAGTTATTTTATTCAAATTCAAAAACTAAAATTTAGGAATTTAACATTTAAATAAAAACACAAAAATATAATGAAAAATATTTTCATAGGAAAATAACCATTTTAAAATTTTAATAACTCTTAGTTTTATATCCTATAAATTACTTTTAAAATTAGTTTCAATATATTATTAATATAAACAACATATTTTATACTTAATATATTTATTTTTATAAAATAAAGCACAAAAAATCACAATTTTAGAAAGGCTGCATTTTAAATCATAAATCAATATTATTAGTTATATAACTACACTAATTGGATTTTTTAACAATGAATTAGTATTAATAATGACCTTTATTTTTCTTTATACCTATATTTCATAATCATGTCATCATTATTTTTTCCAAAAAATTCTTCGACTACATATTAATCGTAATATAATGTTCTACAGTTCGTTTTGCTTTGGTGTTGCTTGTGATGAATTTTATTGAAAACATTAGGTTTTAATGGAAATATATATAATTTAAAATCATTGGGTGTTGCAGTAATTTTATTATTGTGAGAAGTATAATGTAAAATATCCATGGTGATATACTACATAATATACAGAATCCAAAAGATCACATGGGAGTAAGGATTCATGTAGATCCTGAGCAATGAAATGAGTTATCTATTCTCCTTGATGATATTGATATTCACCTGGTCTAACTTATTACCATAACATTCATATCATTACCATTTAATCTTATAAATAAAACTAATGATAAAGGGGTTTGTAATTTTAAATTTATTTTATATGTAAAATATTTTTCAATGAATGAAAACTAGTTTTAACTAATGTATGTAATTGTAGTAATTATACATGTTATCTAAGAATAATTTATGTTGAAAAAAAATAGTTTCCAAACCAATACCATTTGGAAACAAAAAATATTTATTATAAATAAGAAACTACAATGATAAAATAATGATTTTCCCTCATCAATTATCTCATTGAAAAAATGATCTCTATCCTCTTCTAATTATAAAATAATGATTTTCTCTCTCGTTAGTAAGGTGATCTTCATTCTTCATTCTTATGTCTTTGAAATTAATATTCCCTAAAAAAATAGTGTATATGATAGGTTTCTCAATAATTAAGTGGACCATAAGGAATAAGATATCCTTTCCAATATACGTGGTATAAGTATCCCTTTAACCCTCCTTTTATAGGTTCCTCAAGCCATGGATTTACGACATATCAATTATTACATTATATTCTTGTAGTCATGGATATTAATATAGTCCATTAATTTTAATGAATATCATTTGGCCATTTATCATTTTATTGGTTGAATAAATATCAATGATACATTAATAACTAACATCATATATATATCCCATATATTTAAATAAATATAAAATGGGATATATTGAATTATATTATAATTATAATATATATATATATATAATTTGAAAAAAATTTAAATAATAAATATCCCACATATATATATGTTATATTTTAAATAAAAATAATATAATTATTTTAAGAATATTAGTTTATTTTGATTAATTTGTTTTATAACAACGAATCAAAAAAATATCCTATATAATTGGATTAAAAATTCCATCATTGGAAAACTTATTTGTGACCCATTTTAACCTTTTACATTATTAGTATAAATTATGACTGTAATTTATAATTACAATACACCTAATAAAAGATTCAATATGATCTCATCACCCATGTGTATACTATATCAAGTTCCAATTATCCATTCCATTAAGTATGGGTACAAGTCATGGATTTTGTCAGCATCACATCACTAAAATTTAATATATCTCTTTAATTTTAAGATTAACTAAAAATTTTAATATATCTAATATATTAAGAATGAACATGAACTTTCTTAGTATAAAAAAAATGAGGATCTTGATGTCAAAGCTATCCCATTGGTGGAAAAGTCCCAATACAATCTTAAGAGATGTGTCCCCCAAGATTTATAACATTCCTAGAGACCATATGTTTATCTTAAACTCTAAAACAATATAAGATGGAAGCTGGAGATGGAATGAAATATAGGTGAGCTAGGCCTTAATAGGACAGGCCTGTAGAGGTGTGGTCCAATTTTAACTTTACCTATTTTATCCTGTTTTCAGTTCAGGCCACAAATTATGAGCCCAACCCAAGTTTCATATTGGTCGAAAAAGCTAATAGGTAGCATATTTTTTAACAAAAAAACATATCTTCCATCAATTCTAAATTAATAACATAAATAAGATTTATAATAATAACCCATTCAACTGTTATTCAAGAAGATTGAATAAAATATTATTATCGAAAAAAATATGTCACTACCACTAAATGAATGGATTCATGAAAAAAATAAGATAAAAATGGCCTTTCTAAATATTAGTATGTGAATGATTTATAAATTAGCCATATGAAATAAAATGGATCAATTTATTTTATGAAATTTTATCAAAATTCTATAAAAAAATCAAACAAATAATCATGATTCTCTGATTTCACCCATCAACCTAAATACCAATAAATTAAAGATATAAATAAATAATATTATGGTAATAGATATAATAAAATTTAGAGGTGAAAAAACCAAATCCAATTCTACAAATAGTATAAAATCTTAAATAAAAAACTAGAGTTTCAATTTGGAGACAACCGAAACTCAAATATAAAAATTAAGAAAAAATTGTGGGAAATAAGGGAGAGAGAGATTCATTAGGATAATACTTACAAAAAACACATGATAATGAAAAAAAGACAACAAATACCAGAGTTCCATCATTTTAGTGATAAGGGGATAATCTTCTTTTTTTGCAGTCGTAATGGTGGTGTCTTGGAAAATTAAATTCTATGAGCAATTATTGGATAAAAACGTCACTGGAAGTAGATAGAGAGATTTTAATCTCTATTGATAGATATTGGATAATCATGGAGTGTAGTGATGGGAACATCAGTGGATGGAGGTGGTGTGATTTGTGGGTAGGGTGAAAGGAGATTGTGGGTGGTATTATAAGGGAAGGTAAAAGGAAGGTTACACACATTGGGAGTGGGGTGAGGATGGTAAGGGGCATGGGGTATTGGGGAATGGATGGAAAGTGGCATCATGTTTCATGGATATAATCCTATTTTGGAATATCTAATTTGACATGTTTAAAAAATAAGAAAATTTTTAGAAGCTCATCCATCACTGCATTCACAGGATAGCCCATAAAGCCCATAGACCGAGGCCCGTTTTGGTGTGGATAAGAATAAGCTTGAACATTCTCATGGAAGGCATAACATGAATCCATCGATCAAAGGATATATGAATAAATTCCCACTTAAGATACAAAAAATATATAAATTGGATAATCCATGTGGTGTTTTTTATGTCGAGTCACATCTGATTTGGAAGGTCTCACTTGTAACCCATGTGTAAGTTATATATATGTAAATGTGTATAAACACTATCCAAGATAACCTCACATCAAAATATTTACTTTGGTAATGATTCTCAAATAGGGATAAAACTTATCCCTTAATTACAATGTTGGTTATTATCATAATTAGTGTCTTTAAATAAATATGAAACAAAATAACTATAATAGAAGAATTCCTTTATTTAATATTGAAATACATGATACAAACATTATCCCAAACCACCATCCCTTGATTTTCCTCTAGGGAATAATTTCCAATATCTACCACTTTCATTGGAGGCAATCTCCCATGTAACTAATACAAAGAGATTATACATAACCCTTATACTTCTGTTCTGATATTATTTTAGTTAGAGGATTTTCTAAATTATCATTTATAAAAAATCTTGGAAATTTATACATCACCCCAACCCATAATTTCATGAATGATATTATATAACTGGAGGATATGATTTGATTTATGGTGAGATCAATGCTCCTAAGATTACCAATTTCCCCATTAATATCACAAAAGAGTTTAATGGGATCTATAATGCTCAGGATAATATTTAGTTCAATGATAAAATTATTAATCCAAACTAACTCTATTAACAAACATAATATAAAAATATATTGAACTTTAATTATTTAATCAACCATTGTTTATTGGAACATGTATATCTTATAACATCTCTATTTAGGAAAATCACAAATCTAGATTGTGATTTAAAATCATCATTATCTATTTGGATAATTTCATTAATTTAACCCCATATAATATTTTTTTTATGTAAATATAACTTAAATTTTTACTTGGTTCTCTAAAGGAAATTTAGGATATTTTTAGAGTGATCTAATTATCTTCACCAGGACCAGATCTATATCTTCTCATCATGTTCAATGAGCACAACACATCTGAATGAGTAAATAAAATGGTATACATGATGAAACCTATAACTGATGCATACGGTAATCTATCTTTAAAAATCCTATATTCATTATAATAGGAATATGAAATACTCTTTACGTTAACCATTGATATATATACTTTCTTAGAATCATCTATTTTGAATTAGTTTTGAGATCTTACTAATATATATACCCTAATTTAATTTGATAAGATTCCTTGATTTTCATACCCATGACATATGATGATAATACTTAAGTATTTAATTGATAATATTTTTCCCAAGACAAGCATTTGTAGATATTAGACTAGGAATTTTATTTCCCAGGATCAATATATCATCAACATACAATACTATAATGACAATTATTCTCCCATTATCCCATTTATATAAACAAGGTTCATCTTTATTATTAATGAATCTAATAACGTTTATTGATTAACTAATTAAATATTCCAACTCTAAGAATCCTGATTAAGACTTTAAATGGATATTTTGAGCTTATATACCATTTTATTATTCACTGGATTGACAAAACTCTTAGGTTGTGTCTTATATATATCATTAAGTAAATTCTTATTAACTAATTCTATATTAAAATCCATCTAATGTATTTTATAATGATAGAATGTTGTAATCTATAGTACAATCGTAATGGATTTAATAATAATGAATAGTGAGAATGTTTATTTATATTCAATTCCTTGAATTTTCTTAAAACATTTCACCATAAATCATGAGGAAGATACTCTACCATGCATGGTAGTATTTTTCTTGAAGACCCAAATTTTACCTATAGGTCTATACCTATGAGGTAAATCAGATTAATTCTAAAATTAGTTGGTTTATATGCAATCCATCTTATACACATTGGGGCTAATCCATTTATCAAATTCATAACTTAGAATGGGTTCCTCATACATGGTTGGAGAAGGATATAGGGTGCTTCATAAGCATGAGGGGCAAGCAAGATTTATGTTTTCATAAATATCAATAGTTAAAAACCAATTCACACATGTGGTATTATATTACCGATTAAGATCGCGCTCTCACAATTCACACAATACTCGACCTCACATGTTTTTGTGTTAATTATTCAATTGCTTTCTTAGTTTATTCTAATTTAAAAAATAAATTCATAGATCATATTAAGTGAATTAGAGTATATCAATGATTGAAAATAACTAAATGAAGAGGGTAGAAGATAGATCGATCACTAAGAAAACTACTTTTCCTTGGGTGATGTGGTCATCATGGAGACGTTTTGGTTGAACAACGGATTGAAAGGGTAGAACCCAATCTCATTTCCACTCTAGATTCAAACACAAATAGGATGAGTAAAGAAGAATATAATTGAACAAAACATAAGAAAATAGAAGAAATATAAGAAGAACAAAGAAGTTTATTACACAAACAAAAGTATTAAAACATGAAGAAGAAGAAGAAGAAGAAGAAGGCTTCGTCGACGAGATCATTGCTTCAAGATCTACCCTTATTTAAATGGTTGTATAATTGGAGTGGATCCACATATACTCTGCCCTAAACTTCTCAATGCACTTCACAAACCCCTAAAAATGAGAAAAAAACTAATTTATATAGTGGAGGGGAGGCTAGGTTTAAATAGGTTTCAAGTGTGAATAGAGAATTTCGGCCAAATATTTTAATCCAAATTGAAAAACCCATTTGACCTATGAAATTCATGAAACAACTATTATTATTGCAGAATAATTTGTGCCCAATTTGGTTGGAGAGCTACTCTCAAAATTTGGGCCCAATCCAAGCTTTGATGAAGATGCTATGACCCAAATACAGAACCAAAGTCCAATCTAGAGGGCCTAGCCCACCTATGATTTCATGGTCTGTTTAGTCCAACCAAATGCACGATTTATCTCCAATGTCCTGAAAAAATGTTTTATCCCATTAATTCAAGAAATCAATTAAAAAAATTCACGTTTAAATAATAATTATTAAAATATTTATCTTCAAAATACTACAGTGCACTATAAAAAGTAAAACTGGAATTTCCATCAAATTTTCAATTGAATGATCTAATCCAAAATATTTTATTAATAAACATATTTAACACAATGTGAGGAAATTTTATCATTTATTATCAATAAAATATTCAATAAAAATGTGTTTTATCAACTCCCCCACACTTACACTTTTACACTCCTAGGAAAAACTTCATATCATGTATTCCAAACAATAGTGACAAGTAAACATCAATATCAAATCAAAAAAAAATTAAAACACACATCCTAGAGATCCAAAAAGTCCACACCAATAAAAATAAGATATCATGACTCATAAAAAACCATTATTTCAAGTTATCCATTTATATCATTCAATATATTTCCACTTCCTTTATCCTCTCATGCACAAAACACTTACCTCACTTGAATTTTCTCTTATCACACAAATGTCAATTTTTCAGAAATGTATTTATCATCCAAAGTCATAAAAGTGTCACCAAAGGCTTTATAAATTTCTACATAAACACCTGATGTGAGTCAAGGACATATGTTTATTATTATGACTTTTTAGGGAAGTTCTGTGGATTTCGGTTGGTAGTATTTAGACATGAAAAATTATGAGGCTGAAGGAGGGGGTCTTGACTCTTTTTAAAGAAAAATTGCATTAATATAATATTTGCTTAAATATGGTCTCCTCCTCAATCCCCATATCATCAATTCATGTTCATCATCCTAAAAAATAAAGGAATGTGCACACCATTCAACATTTCAGTAGTAAAAATGTAAATCTTCTGAAACACGATTTTCTTGAAAGCTCCAGATTGGCACAACTTTCTCCCTCTATTAGAAGCTCAAGAAAGGCATAACTTCAATTATAATGAAAGATCCAGAAAAGGAACATCTTTCAATATAATTATTTTCTTCAGAAGAAAACAAATATCTACAGAATTTAAAGTTTCCACCCAAAGTATCACATAATGTGGTAGAAAAACACAAGACATCTTCCCCATACTTAAGTTCAACTATATTATGCAATTTCACATCAAGGGTTGGTTGGATAGAGAAAATTGGCTCGAAATGTGGGCACCATAAGAGACTGTTCATGGATTCTAAGGGATAAAAGGATTAAATGTTCAGGGTAGGCCATTATAAAAAGGAAACTTTGAAATAGGGGATTCAATACCAAACAAATGCCTCAATCAT
The DNA here is from genome assembly GCA_963277665.1 of Viscum album. NCBI lineage: Eukaryota > Viridiplantae > Streptophyta > Magnoliopsida > Santalales > Viscaceae > Viscum > Viscum album. Next base: position 1,356,078,524 of record OY728162.1, on the reverse strand, counting down.
TTAAAACATAAGTACCTCAATCCATCAAGTTTTGATAGGAATAAATCAAATTATGGTTAAATCAAGCATGGTTTGGTTATCCCAAAGAGTGAGGTAAATGTAAAGAATATGGAATGAATGGTTCAGAAGCCTCAAAATAAAGTGATTTAAAATATAAAGACTATAAGATGTGGCATGAGATTCAAAATTTAGAGTACTTTTCATGAAATTACTAAATATTTGAACTTTAAACAAAGTTATTTTCAGCATTCATTTAATCTCGGTTTCATGGGATAAATTTTTTCACTTATTGATATGAATTCAAAAATGGTGATGAGAATAACTTTAGCTCAAAAGTTTCAAAAACACGCAAAAAATTTAAAAATAAACACAAAATTGTTTAAAAACACACATTTTTTTGAAAATCATTGAAAAAGAGGAAAACAATTGAAATTACTAAACTAAAAGGTTCCCTCCCCCACACTTAAAATATTGCATTGCTCAAGTGATGATGGGGTCATGTAGTGGGATGAAATCCACTACATTAGTGGGAAGTCCCTAAATGTATTTCTTCAAATGTTTCCCATTGAATGTAAAGATCCTTCCAATGTCCTCTTGTGTGATCTACACTACACCATAAAGAAAAAAATTAGTCACAACATAAGGACCTAACCATATGGAATGAAACTTACCAGGAATCAGCTTCAGTCGTGAATTGTAGAGAAGGAATTTCCCTCCAACATGAAACTCCGTTTGTTGGATCATTCTATCAGGAGATGCTTTGGATCATTCCTTGTATAGCCTTGAGTTATCATATGAAGACAATAAAATCTCCTCAAGCTCTAGAATTTGAAACTTTCTTTGGATTCCAGCTTGGGCCAAATCCATGTTTCATTTCTTTATAGCCCAATAATCCCGATGCTAAACTTCCATGGGTAGATGACTAGATTTCAAAAAAACAATTTGAAATGGGGAAATACCGATTGGGGTCTTTTATGCTATCCTATAATCCCACAATGCATCATCCAAGTGCTTGATCCAATCCTTCATATTTTGCTGCATAGTTTTCTTCAAAAATTTGTTTCAACTCATGATTTGAAACCTCATCAAGGCCATTTTTTTGGGGGGTGGTATGGTGTTGATGTTTTGTGTGTCACCCCATACTTCTGAAGAAGGGAAGCCAAATTCTGATTTCAATAGTGCGTCCCTTGGTCACTAATGATGGAATTCGGTACTCCAAACCTACAAAAAATTTGTGCTTTGACAAAGTCCACTACAATAGGAGAATCATTAGTCCTGGTGGACTTAGCCTCCAACCATTTTCTCACATAATCAGTGACAACCAAAATATATAAAAAACTAAAAGAACGAGGAAAATGATCCATAAATCGATGCTCGATACATAAAAAATCTAACATAATAGTATGGGTTGTTGGGAATCTCATGTCTCCTATACACAATGTGTTGGGAATGAGATAATGACTTAAAAAAACACATGGGTATCATGGAATAAGCTAGGCCAATATAATCCAGAGTCCAAAACTTTCCTAGATGTCTGTTGGGGTCCAAAGTGTCCACCACAAGCAAGTGTATGACAAAAATGGAAAACCGAATCTAACTCATGATTAGAAACACACCTCCGAATAACTTGATCACTACACATTCTCTAGAGGTAAGGAACATCCCAAATATAAAATCTTGACCGACTCTTTAACTTTTTGACTTGATGTTTCTTTAAAATTTGTAGGGATTTCAGAGGCAACAAGGTAGCTAACTAGATCAGCATACCAAGGATGTGTACCTCAGATGGAATAAAGATTCCCATCAGGGAAAGTGTCTCAAAGTGGTACCAGGTCCAAGGTGTCGTCCTCTACTGTGTGAGTAAGCCTAATCATGTGGTCCACCACCATGGTTTTCGACCCCTTCTTGTCCTTTATCTCAATATCACATTCTTGAAGAAGGAGCATCCATCGAATTAGCCTAGGCTTTGAATCTGACATCTTCAAGAGGAACCTCAGAGTTGCATGGTTAGAAAAAAACTACCTTAGAGCCCAATAAATATGAAAAAAATTTATCTAAAGAAAATAAGACCCTAAGAAACTCCTTTTCTATGGTTGTGTAGTTTTATTGGGCTGAATATAGTGTCCTCGATGCATAAGAAATCACATGTGAATGTCCCTCCACCCTCTGAGATAAGACAAGTCCAACCGAAAAGTTAGAGGCGTCACACATAAGCTCAAAAGGAATGTCCCATTATAGGGGATTTATGATCAGTGGAGTGGTAAAGAACTTCTTCATCTCTTCAAATGCTACCATGCATGAATCATCAAACACCAAATCAAAATCCTTTTGAAGTAATCACGACAAAGGAAGAGCAATATTACTAAAATCTTTGATGAAGCTCTAATAAAAGCCTGCATTCCCTAAGAAAGATCCAATATCATGCACACATGAAGGATATGGTTGGGATGAAATAATATCTACCTTAGATATATCAACCTCTATCCCATGTTTTGAACCCACATTCCATAATAAAATCCCATGATCTACCATTAAATAACACTTTTCAAAGTTCAAGACCAGATTCTTTTCAATAGAATGATTCAAAACCTTTCCCAAACAATTTATAAAATCATCAAATGAAGATCCATAATCTTTAAAATCATCTATAAATATCTTCAAGTAGGTCTCAATATAATCAGAAAACATACTCACCATGCATCTTTGGAAGGTACTTGGGGAATTTCAAAGTCCAAACGGCATCCTCTAGTAGGAAATGTGTGGAAGGGATAGGTGAATGTAGTCTTATCCTGATCATCCAGAGCTATAGGAACCTGAAAATATCTAGAAAATCCATCCAAGAAACAATAATGGGTCTTCCCAGCTAGTCTCTGAAGAATTTGATCAATAAATGGGAGGGTAAATGGTCCTTGTGAGTGGACTGATTTAGTTTTCTATAATCAATACACACATGCCAACTTTTTTTAACCCTCATTGAAACTAACTAATCTTTCTCATTTTTAATGATAGTAACACCAATTTTCTTAGGCACAGCCTGAACAGGACTCGCCCACTTGGAATCTGAAATGGGATAGATTATGCCTACCTTGAGAAAATTTTCAACCTCTTTTTTAACAACCTCCAAAAGTGTTGGATTGACTCTCCTTTGTGGCTGCCTAACCGGTTTAGCCCCATCCTCCAAAAGAGTCCTATGAATGAAAATGGAGGGTCCAATACCTGATATGTCATCCAAGGTCCACCATATTTCCTTAATGTTTCTCTTAAAAGATTCAAAAGTCTTTCTTTATGTTCAAAAGGGATATTGTTAGCAATGATAACAGGTAATTTATCACCGCTCAAAAAGTATGAGTACTTTAGATTTGGTGTCAATGGCTTGAGTTCTAGTGTAGGGGGGTGGTGTATGGATGGAGACATCAAAGTAATTGAAATATGTGCACAAAGAGATTCAGTATCAGAATATAAATAATCACAATTAGAGAATAAAACATCAAATCCATCAGCATACTCAACAACGAAGTCATAATTAGAGTTCACATGATCAAAATCAGAATATGAATCCATTTCAAAATCAAATCAAAGAGTGTTTTGTGCATTATAAATAGGAATGGAAGTACTATTAGACATCAAACATGAACTAATGATCATAATCTCACTAAGCACAAGACAATAAAAATCCATGGGGTTTTTACTAAGTGGTTCAAAATGGGAGATAAAAAAGTAGAATGGTCCTCTGAGGGGTACTTCCTGGATTCCATGACATTAAATATCACAAATTTATCTCCAAATTCCATGGAAAGTGTACCCTCATTGAAATTTATGATAGTTTTAGTAGTTTTGAGGAAGGGTCTACCTACGATAATGGGAGAATGAGAACTTACCTGATCATCAAACATATTAAGAACTTAGAAATCTATTGGAAAGATCATGTATCATACCCGAACAAGTACATCATCAAGGACTCCAACTAGACATGTTGTATCTCTATTCACCAACTGCCCCACTACTCTCGTTGGCTTCAACTCACCAACCTATAAAGAAGAGAATACGGAGTGAGGTATCACATTTATGGAATCCCCCAAATCACAAAGAGCATCAAAAAAGTGCAACTCCCCTATGGTGTATGGGATAGTGAATGTCTCTGGATCTTTGCACTTTTTTTTGGCATTTCTAGAGTTTGTGAAATGAGTGCTGACACATTACTTCCAAGATTTATCCTCTCATTTCACTTGATCCCTATTTAATTTGTACATAGTTCTTTTAAGAATTTGGAATACCTTGGGATTTTCTTAATGGATTCTAGTAAAGGGATGTTGATCTTTGCACGCTTGAATGTATCCAAAACTTCTTTTTTGCATCACCTCTTCAGCCATATTTTTGGTTTGTAAAAATGTTTTTGGAAATTTAATGGGTTTAGGAGGAACATAATTAATATTTTTCTTACCTTTATCTTTCTCCTTGGATTTCTCATTAGTTGGTATGGAATGTGGCTTCTCTGGAGTTGAGGTGAATCCCAGTGGAATGATAGGTATAGATGTATCAGTTGTTTTTTCCCACATCTAAATGTGATGGCACTGACATTCCCCTTGGGATTTAGAGTATTTTGGAAAGGAATATTTATATAATGCTTACTTACTAGTTCATAAGGGTAGTGGCAATTTGGCTCATTTGAGTCTTCAACCCCTCAGCTCTGAACCTTGACTCTTCAGCTTATTATGTTGATTAATAATAGTTTGTTTCAAAAGATAATTAGTATTAGAATCTACCTATGGTTGAGAATTACCTTTTTGTTGACTTGTTTATATAAGGCCCTGTCCTTAAACCTTACTTAATATTGAATTAAATAAATAATTCACATTGAGGATCTTTTTAGGTTTAGAGTTTTAGAGAATTAGATCATAAATCATGAATTACATTCCACATTTAAACAAAGTGGTTACATAAAAGTTAGTATTTGTTTTTTCCCAACAATGGAAACATATTTAAAATAAAACATGGATTCTTTCTTGACACTTTCTTGACACTATCATCATATCATGTACCTTTCCCTTGACCTGTGAAAAACATTTCAAAAACTTGGGATGAGCATAAAAAGCTTAGTAAGGGATATAAAAGTACGAAAAGAAAACATTAGTCCATGTATGAAATCATACTTTACTCATAAAACAAAAGCATTTTAACATACCTCATCAAATCATGAATAAATCATAGAAGTTATAAGGCATAAAGGTAACTTGAGGCATTCATAACATTCTTACATAGGGAGTAACCCTCTTGGTTACGTTTGGAATACCCATCACAGTATATTCCCTAAATCTCTTCGGAGAAACCTTAACATTTAACTCCTTCGCATTACCCAATGCATTGGAGAGCTATATCGGGCTCACCCGCCCTTAGTTTATCATGGAACCACCCATCTTCATAATAATGCCCAAGAACCATAACATAATCGTATCACATAAAACATGCATAAAGGAAACATAACATTTCCACTTTTCAATCACAAGATATCAATACAAAGCATTGATATAAAAACATTATGAAAACCATTTTCAATACCAAAAGAAAAGAAAAGAAAAACATGGTATTTATTTTTCATTTAAAAAAAGGTATGGCTTGTAGAGGAAGTTGAAACTCAAATAATGGTCACGGCGGCGGAGAAGTCGTTGTCGCCGCATACGTACGACAAAAACATTCCCTTTTGTCATTTAGTAAAATGATTTGTATAAAACATATTACTTTAGGATAAACGTAAAAGTCAAAGGGGTTTATACACTATATAAAAAAAATTTGTGTATAAAGGAAATTATGCCTCAATGAATGGAGATTGAGACGAAGTCCCATACAAAGACGGTATCCTTGGATTAAGGATAAATCAATTACACAATTATGTGTGACAAACGAATACACCTAATATAAGTGGATATTAAGTGTAAAACAATAAGAGGTCATTCACACATATTCATATAACCACATATTCAAGGAGTACAAGTTTATCCCAAAGAATCAAAATTGGGTTAAGAAGTTCCCTTGCAAAAATTCGACAGCCTAACGACGTCACTTCAAACTTCAGAAAATGAGTTGATGAGAGATAAAAAGGGTATCTCATCACTTGGAAATAAAATTTACATCAGTAAGGATATAGAAGAACATATCTCAACATTACAACATGTAAATTAAAATACCCAACAAAAGAAGTCTTTTAAAAAGAGGAGGGTGAAAAGTTCCCTTACTGACTTGGGTATCTTTCGCAACATACACCCCATGAATGAAGGACAATACAACATTGATGTATATACTCATAAAAGAAAGTATATTACACAAAGGGTATAATAATGGGCAGTACATATACCACTCAAAGTAAATGGTGGCAACTGTAGCATAAATCTCACGGGAATAAAAGTGAGATGAAAAATCCCTTACGAAAACTCCGCAGCCTAACGACCCCACTTAAAACTTCCAAAAATGGATTGATGAGATAAAATAGGGTCGATCATCACATTAACATAAAACTTACATCTATAGTAACATAAAATAACATCCTCCAACATAATAACATGGAGCATAAAATAAATGACATAAAAGAGAGTACTTGAAAAGAAAGAGAGAGGTGGGATCCCTTACCTCAAGTCCAACTTGTCTTGTTCGTTTCTTTATATTACTAAATAATAAACTTTGGTCAATTTATAATTGACTAAGGACGTCCTTTAAATATTATTATTCTTTTCATATCACATATTATAATGTTATAATAATTTTTTAATAATGTTAGTTCATATCAGACGTTTTTGCCGATGTTTGGTACATGAGTCAAAAATGAACTTGTTTGAAAAATGATTGCCCATGTAGTTATAAGTAAATCATTTCCAGAATAGTATTTATGTTTTAAATATCATATATATCCAGTATATATTCATTTTATACTATTCCATAGCACTTGGAGATAAAAAATTAAAAGCACCGTTCATTGAGATGGTAGGCCGTACGTACGCATGAACGCTACTTTTATTTTTTGTCATATTAATTGAATTAAAAAAAATGAGAGATATATATATTATAATTCCAGAATTATATACATCATTTAGAATTAATATATTACATATATATCCATTATATATATGTACTTATAGTAGTACATAACATTTAGAGATAAGAAATGAAATGTACCGTTCATGGAGACGGTAAGTCGTACGTACGCATGAACTCTACTTTCGTTTCTTTTTTTTTTGTATTAAATGGAATGAAATAATAATGATATAAAGGTATATTATAATTATAGTAGGATATCATATGTAATACCATTAATTCCATCCTTTATACGTCCCACATATGGCATTAATGAATCAAATCACTTTGAGGGGGCGGTAGTCCGCACTTCCTAAATGTAGATATCGCGTTTACCCATAATGGTAACCATAAAGGTATGACATAAATGAAAAATTCATAAGCTTAAGGAAAAAATAAACATATTATATATCATATATAAATATAGGGACATATTAATGGCCACCTTTGAAGGTGTTAAAAGAATATTGAAAAATCATCGTTTCGTGAGGCAGTAATTTTCCATCCATAGAAACAGTATGTTCTTTAACCATTAGATGGAGGTTTGTGAAAGTGTAGATCAAATCCTTCTTATAAAAACATCCTAGTATATTTAAGATACTGGTTTTGTTCCAAAAAAAATGTAATAAAAAGAGTTTAGGGGTTTGGAGAAGCAAAATAAAACAAAAGAACACAAGGGAAGACATTACCTTTAAATCGGGTAACTCTCTTTGATTTGAGCTCAAAGGCTTCCTTGGAAATGATTATGCCAAAAGTGAGGCTTCAATGATGAAGAGAGGGATGTGGAGAGATGAAATGGGCAGGGGTTGGCCGATCCAAAGGCTTGAGAGGTGTGTGTAAGGTGGTAGAGGTGGGGGCCTTTTATAAGAGGAGAGGAGGGGCACTCTTGGAATGTTATAAAATATTTCTTTATTATAAAATGATTTTCGGATTTTAAAGGTCCAAAAAGGATATATTTCAAGGATAAGGTGATAAGGTTTCTAAATCCACCCATCCAATAAGTTTGTGACAAGTGTAAGACTTAGATTTCACCCTATCTTCTCATTTTATTTAAATCGTTCATTTATGAGGTAATCACTGGTTCATCACGGTGTCATAAATAAATTAATTTATTTAATGTCTAAAAATTATAAAAAAATATCATGATGTAGGAAATCTTTTTAGATTTATAATGAATATTTATAGTAAAAAATATTACTTTTATAACCCCATGTAATGTTTTTTTAGTAAAACAACACATGTTTGTGACATTTTAATTTTAACTTTAAATAAAAAGGTATTAATGTCAATTTCCAACCAAAGTAGATCCATGGGGTCCCAAGTTGACCCATGGATTATATTTGTCGTCCATGACTCATCCAATAAGGGTAGAACATGTGTCAAAGTCATTTCATATTATTATAACATTATCTTTACTTTAAATTACACTAATTACCTCTAATCGTGATTAAAAACTTAAGACTTACTATTCACCAAAAAATTATTTTAATCCCATTGAACCAAATTTTACATCCTAATGACAACCATGTATGTAGGATTTTTGAAATTCAAACCACAGAAGTGGTATAGTTTCATTTAAACGAAAAAACAGTTTTTAAACTACCACTTAGTGGTTTCACTATTCATCAAAAATTGAAGTTTTTTAGAAAAATACCAAAAATTCATCCTAAGATATATTTGATATTATGAATTCAAAAATTATGTCTATATTACAAAATTCAAAAAATATAAGTTGCATTAATTAATTTAATAATTAATTCCCGCTGCCAAAACAAATAGCGTGTTTTTAAGAAACAATATCTATTAAAATATTGACACTAGTTTAAGTCCAATTTCAAAGTGAAATTAATTCCAAAGACCACTATTGGATCAAATTGTAAAAATATATTCTAATTTCACTTTAAAAACAATTCAAAAGATAATCTAATCATATAAATAAATTAGATTAAAAAGAGGTTTTGAATTAAAATACAACATTTTTCACTATTCATTAAAAAATAAACTTTATCGGAAAAATACTAAAAAATTTACAAAAAGTAAATTTTGATGTCCCGATTCTAAAGAAGTATTTTATTTTGTCAAATATAACACATAAAATTGTCAAAAAGTGGATTTAAAAGAGGTTCACCATCAAAAGGTGGTTAATCGACCTTTTAAAAAATATTAGAATGTTTACGCTTAAAATTGGATTCATTCGCATTTTTAATCCACTAACTTTTATTGTAAAAAGTAAAAATATTTGACAAACATATATAATCATTTTGTAGTTAGTTATGTTAATTTCTGCCATTACAATGGCTAGGCTTTAACTACCATTTAAAATAATATTATTTTATTATTAGAGTACAACGTAACATTCCCAAGAATCTCGTTGTTGCGTATTGGGTACGCCATCGAGCATAGCATCCCCTTTAAAGTAATATTAATATTTTATTCACAAATATGGATAAATGTGAAAATTTCATATTCTTTATTAACCTTGGGTGTTACATCCTTCCCCCCTTTGGGGAATTGCGTCCTCAGAATTTTAAAATTGGGCTTGGAAACTTCATTGAAAATCCCACATCGGAACAAGAGTCAGTAAAACAATCACTTTAAAATAAATAAAGAGAAGTACAAAGGTCACCCAAGTTAAACCATATTAGGATTCCATGTAGGAAAACATGGATATGGAGGAAAAAACAATGGGTCATGTTCTGAGGGAGAGTGATAGTAAACATGTCTAGGATAAAGTTAACCATAAGAAAATCACAAACTTGTGATGGGTTAAATGGTATTCGATTCCCCAGTAGGAAAAGTTAACAGACAACATTTTTGTTTTAAGTTACTCTTCGTTGAGGAATTTATTTTTGAGCTTAAATAAATCATAATGAAATATATATACTTGTCACATAGACTTTCAACTTTTACTAGATTCCTTAATCAAACTCATATTTTCTCCAAAAGATGAGTATTTAGGAAGACTTGTTCACATTAAGAGTACTATAATCAACTTCTTGAGAATCACCTAATCCACAAAAGAGAACTATATATTTCCCATGTCTTTAGACAAAAACCAAAACCAAAATTGTTAGTATGAGATCAGATAATCCACAAAAGTATAATCCTTTATAAAAAGAAAATATATTCTTAATCTTCAAAATTTGTCCAAAAAAACCCAAAGTTCAACGAAGACCATTCGATAAACTATTTTCCATAAAAATCTTCAAAGTAAACCAAAATAATATTGAAACCCAAATATTTGAAAGATTTAACCACATAGTCTTCCAAGGTACAAATTAACTTTTATCTCCAAATAACATCAGTTGCTCCTAAATTATCATATTGAAAAGTAATTAACCTAATCACATATCCTCCATGATAGGTTAATCATTTCCATAGATAACCCAAAATAAACTTACTCTTTATTCCTAAAATCATCTAACTAAAAATAATTAGTCAAACTAACCAGGGACTTCACGTGGTCCAGTGGTAGGCGATAAATACCAGTCGCACTTTGGTTGTGGGTTCGATTCCCGTAGCTTTATCTGACGCAACGGGATGTCACACGATCTACGTGTTGTCCTTTTTCCAAAACTGTATAATTCTTAAAAAATTCCCCAAAACGTGATAAAATCTTCAAAAATAATCATAACATATTTTAACCTCAAGTTTATCTCATGCCTTTCATTTTCCATCAAAACATATAATAACCCATAATTACCTCAAAAAGTAAGGATCATATAAACTCTAATGGTTACCTTTATAATTATTACCTGAACTTCCACATCAATTGGTCATCTCATACATGATGCATTACAGAACATACCAATGTTCAAGTTGTTGATCATGACTCCTTGATAGTTGGTTTAGAACAACCACGAGTTTCCTCATTGAATCCCCTATTTCATCCAGTCTCTTAATCAGAGAACCCCCACAGTTTCCTTCAAACCTATTGTCACTTTGGTGCCTGCTAGATCCATCCATTCACTAAAACCAGAAATGTCAGTGTGAGTATATCAACAAAACCATCATGTACTAATGAGGAAGATAAACACTAAGATATACTTACTCATTCACTTTATCTTAAACTAGGACTCTTTCTGAAATCCTAACCATTATGGTAATGTCACTTATGCTTAGAGAATACCCTAACCTCTAAAGTTATCTAAACCGAACTCTGATACCAACTATAAGGCCCCATCCATAAACCTTACTTAATATTTAATTAAATGAATAATTTACATTGAGGATCTTTTTAGGTTTAGAGTTTTAGAGAATTAGATCATAAATCATGAATTACATTCCACATTTAAGCAAAGTGGTTATATAAAAGATAGTATTCGTTTTTTTCCCAACAATAGAAACATATTTAAAATAAAACATGGATTCTTTCTTAACACTTCCATGACACTATCATCATATCATGAACCTTTCCCTTGAACTGTGAAAAACATTTCAAAAACTTAGGATGAGCATAAAAAGCTCAGTAAGGGATATAAAAGTACGAAAAGAAAACATTAGTCCATGTATGAAATCATACATTACTCATAAAACATAAGAATTTTAACATAACTCATAAAATAATTAATAGATTATAGAAATCATAAGGCATAAAGGTAACTTGAGGCATTCATAACAATCTTACAAAGGGAGTAACCCTCTTGGTTACGTTTGGAATACCGATCACAGTATATTCCCTAAATCTCTTCGGAGAAAGCTTAACGTTTAACTCCTTCGCATTACCCAATGCATTGGAGAGCTATATCGGGCTCACCCACCCTTAGTTTATCACGGAACCACCCGTCTTCATAATAATGCCCAAGAACCATAACATAATCGTATCACATAAAACATGCATAAAGGAAACATAACATTTCCACTTTTCAATCAAAAGATATCAATACAACACATTGATATAAAAAAATTATGAAAACCATTTTCAATACCAAAATAAAAGAAAAAGTAAAACATGGTATTTATTTTTGTAACACCCCAAGCTTCTACGGTACGCTTCTCTTTGAATAATGCGACAGCGTGTGTTGTACGCGACACCGAGTTCTAACAACCAATCAAACTAGCCGTTATGAATAGTAATACCTACATTTTAAAATTATATATATTTTATATTTCAAAATGGACTTCATTTTTGGATTCGGAATATCTAATTTAGCCTAAGGTGAAATTTTGGTACTTTTTGGATAACTTTCATATTTTGATGAATAGTGAAGATTACTAAATTTTAATTAAAAACAAATTTTTTAATCAAAATAATTAATAGTGATAAATTATGAATTTTAGTAGTTTTAAAGTATATTTAGAATATATTTTTACCATTTAATATAATGTTGGTCATTGGACATAATTTTACAATTAAACCGAACATAAACAAGTGTCAATCTTTTGATAGTTATTATCTCTTAAAAACACGCTTTTTGTTTTGACAACGGGAATTAATTTTAAATTAATTTCTGCCACTTCTGTGTTTTGAATTTAGAAAAATTGATTCCATATTTGGAATCAGGATGTTCAAATTGTGTAAATAGGTAACTCTTATTTTTAGACATTTTGAATAATTACTGCGGTAAATATTTTATTTACCATGGTTAAGGGTAAATCCGGTAAATAAGGGTTAAAAAATAATATTATAATAATACTAAATTACCCTAAAACGTGTCCTAGACTTATTGGTTGATACCTGTTCGACCATAAGCATCTTTGGGTCGATTTTGGGACCCCATGGTGCCACTTGTAGGTGATAAGGACACTTTATTTTAATTAAGTTCAAATGAATACAAAAATGACACAAGCATGTATCTTTTATAAAAACAATTTTTACATAGGGTTATATATGTTGGATTTTAGATTATAAATATTCATTAGAAAGATAAAACGATTTCATACATAGTGATATTTTATTTATAATTTTTAGACTTTAAAGAATTTAATTTATTTATGACACAATGATGATGAATTAATTACTATAATAGGGAAAAATTAAAATAATTGATATTATAAATACCCAAATAAATATAATATGAAACTTTTAATGAATTAAAATAATTTTCTAGGATAATATGATATATTAGTATTGATTTAATTGACTTAGTTCTAAGTAATCAATCTGTTATGAGTTTCACAAAAATCAACTATTGAATAGTGTCAAAATTGACATAAAAGAGTTCTTAAAACAAATATTATATTATTAATTGATATTAAATTCCTAAAAATCTAAGGTTCGGCCAAGATGCTTATATCATGATAGGTTAATCATTAATGGACCACTTGGGGGTCTCTTGAATGTATATAGTAAGTTTATTAACCATATTATATAAAAATACAAAGAGACATTGTAAAAGTGAAACTAATTAACTTAGAGTTAATACTTAAAGATAAGGTTAATATAAGTACCCAAACCTGTCTAAATTCTATTGGTTGAGTGGTTTTAGACCTATCCCCACCTTAACCTTTTAATAATCAACTTTGGAGCCATTAGAAACCGAATATGAATTTATTATAAATTAATATTTCTAGCTTTTCCAAAGGTGCCCCTCACCCCTCTTATAAAAGGGCACTCCTCCTTCTCATTTCTTCACACCTTCAAAGCCTTTTGGTTCGGCCAAACTCTACCCGAATACTCTCCCAACATCCCTCACTACAACCGAGAGTCCTTAGTTTGATCAGAAAGCCAACCTAATGAGCCCTTTTGATCAAATCAAAAGGAAGAACCCGAAGAAGAGGTAATGTTTTCACCACCCCTTTTCAAGTTCCTTTCTTCTTCCACTTCTTCTTTCTTTGTTCTTACCATTCTAAAATAATAACTCAAGTATCTTAAATATACTGTGATGTTATTATAAATATGGTACAACCATATTCAGTATTCTATCCACCCTTTGAATAACATGTCACCATATGTGCGTACGTACGGCTTACCGTCTCCACGTCGTGGTGTAATTGTTATTCAATATATTATTATTTGGATGGGTATAATAATGATGTGTAACTCATGTAAATAATAAATATAACATGTTAATGATTCTTTATATATGATATACCATCCATTTATATATTATTTTAATATCAAAAAAATGATATTGTCGCTCATGCGTACGTACGGACTACCGTCTCCACGAACGCGATAAGATTCATTCTCCATCGTATCCATTCAAGTATAATTATCATTTGATGATTTAAAAATGATGTTTAAGGACTTGATATCATTATGTATATGAATAAGATACAAACTATCCCTGAAAAAAACGACTTACGTAACAAAACATATAAAAGAAAACGAGTAAGTTAACACCCGAAACAACGATAAATCTAAGATATTATTATCAAATCAATATTAAAAGATCATATATGATATCATATTAATGTATATGATTATTTTATAATTTAATAACAATTATTTCACTATTATACAGGAGGTTAACCTACCCCAACCAAGGAAAAGTACAAGGTAATGGTTATTTCACAATCTCTTCATTATCCGAGGTTGTTTTTACGTAAAAATCTACTAGGATCTCGTTATCATCCACATCCATGTTTCTTCAAAATGTATTTCAAAACATTTTTACAAGAATATGGGTTAAAGTCATTTATACCCTTTTTTTGACTTTTTATAAGAGGAATCTTTCCGTCGTTTTCCAAACAAGGTGCTTTTTAACCTTTTCGACAGAATTAAGATAAGAATGTTTTTTTAACTTATACAGCGGGTGCGGTTATTTTCCGCCGTTATAAAATCGTCAAAGCTTCCCTTACAAGATTATAAGAATATTTTCAAAGAAAATGTTTTATTTTATATTTCTCTTAAATGATTTCAAAATAGAAAGAGATATTTCTTTAAAAAGAGTTTTGATTTCATCTATGTCAACATACTTTAATGGATTTTATGCTTATTTGAGGATGATATATTATAATACAAAACTTTTATATTGTATTGAAGGTTTTGTGATATGTTTGACTGTGGATGTTCTATTTTTTTATATACCATTCATGGTTTATGGTGAAAGTATTGACATTTCGTATGCTAGTTTTAATACGAATGTTTATGTTATGTTTAAACCTTTTCATATGGGAATGCATTGGACTTAATATGTGACGGGTGGAGCCCGCTATAGCTCCTCGATGCATCGGTAGGTCTCATGAGACAAACTAGTGTCTTGGCACAAGGCCTTGACAAAATCTTATTTGTAGTCTTGGCACGAGGCCTTGGCTATGTGGTTATGATAGTCTGGCATTATGCATTCAAACATTATGAAAGTTGTTTTTGATTTTTGCATGTGATTATTCGATTAGTAGAATATCCATGTGAATAAGTAAATGGCATTATTTCATTTTACTTTTTCCATACTATGTTGAAGTTCAAGTTTAAAAGGCTTTTGTTTTAGTAATGCATTGCCTTAAATGTTTATGATTATTTTGAATGTTCCGCTATATTGTTATCCTTACTAGGCATTTGAGCTCACCCCTTTTCTATGTTTTATTTTTCCCAGGATGTGAAGAAGTAAGTTATGAATGACCTGCAGGGATATTATGAGGGGATAATAGTGTGGATTGTGGAAACATTATGTTGTTGTATTAGTTTTTCATTTTATGATATAATGTAAAACTGATGAATATATCTAGTGTTTCCAAGGCTACTAAACCAATCGGTCTTTCGAGATTTGATCTTTCTTGTGATCATGCCAATTTTATGTAATTAATGCACCGACTCTGGGTAACTGGGGTCGGGGCGTTACAATTTTTCGTTTAAAAAAAATGTATGGCTTGTAGAGGAAGCTGAAACTCAAATAATGGTCACGGTAGTGGAGAAGTCGTTGTCGCCGCATACATACGACAAAAACATTCCATTTTTTCATTTAGTAAAACGCTTGGTATAAAAAAGATTCCTTTAGGATAAACGTAAAAGTCAAAGGGTTTTATACACCGTATAAAAGAATGTTGTGTATAAAACAAATTATGCCTCAATTAATGGAGATTTAGAGTAAGTCCCATACAAAGACGGTATCCTTGGATTAAGGATAAATCAATTACATAATTATGTGTGACAAATGAATACACCTAATATAAGTGGATATTAAGTGTAAAACAATCATAGGTAATTCAAACATATTCATAGAACCACATATTCAAGGAGTACAAGTTTATCCCAAAGAATCAAAATTGGGTTAAGAAGTTCCCTTGCAAAAATTCGACAGCCTAACGACGTCACTTCAAACTTCAGAAAATGAGTTAATGAGAGATAAAAAGGGTATATCATCACTTGGACATAAAATTTACATCAATAAGGATATATAAGAACATATCCCAACATTACAATATGAAAATTAAAAGACCCAAAAAAAGATGTATTTTAAAAAGAGGAGGGTGAAAGGTTCCCTCACCGACTTGGGTATCTTTCACAACATACACCCCATGAAAGAAGGACAATACAACATTGATGTAAATAATCATAAAAGAATGTATATTACACAAAGAGTTGAATAATGGGCAGTACATATACCACTCAAAGGAAATGGTGGCAAATGTAGCATAAATCTCACGAGAATAAAAGTGAGATGAAAAATCCCTTACAAAAACTCGGCAGCCTAACCACGCCACTTAAAACTTACAAAAATGGATTGATGAGATCAAATAGGGTCTCTCATCACATTAAAATAAAACTTACAGCAAGAGGAATATAAAATAACATCCTCCAATATAAGAACATGGAGCATAAAATAAATGACATAAAATAGAGTACTTGAAAAGAAAGAGAGAGGTGGGATCCCTTATCTGAAGTCCGACTTGTCTTGTTTGTTTCTTTATATTCCTGAATAATAAACTTTGGTCAATTTATAATTGCCTAAGGACCTCCTTTAAATATTATTATTCAGTTCATATCACATATTATAATGTTATAATAATTTTTTAATAATGTTATTTCATATCAGACGTTTTTGCTGATGTTTGGTACATGAGTCAAAAATGAACTTGTTTGAAAAATGATTTCCCATGTAGTTATAAGTAAATCATTTCCAGAATAGTATTGATGTTTTAAATATCATATATATCCATTATATATTCATTTTATACTATTCCATAACATTTTGAGATAAAAAATTAAAAGCACCGTTCATGGAGACGGTAGGTCGTACGTACGCATGAACACTACTTTTATTTTTTGTCATATTAATGGAATTAAAACAAAATGAGAGATATATATATATATTATAATTCCAGAATGATATCGATAATTTATATGTAATATATTACATATATATCCATTATATATATATACTTATAATAGTACATAACATTTGGAGATAAGAAATGAAATGTACCGTTAATGGAGACGGTAAGCCGTACGTACGCATGAACGCTACTTTAATTTATTTTTTCTGTATTCAGTGGAATGAAATAATAATGATATAAAGGTTTATTATAATTCTAGTAGGATATCATATGTAATAACATTAATTCCATCCTTTATGCGTCCCACATATGGCATTAACGAATTAAATCTCTTTGAGGGGGCGGTAGTCAACACTTCCTAAAATGAAGATATCGCGTTTACCCATAATGGAAACCATAAAGGTATGCCATAAATGAAAAATACAAAAGATTAAAGAAAACATAAACATATTATATATCATATATAAATATAGTGACATCTTAATGGCCACCTTTGAAGGTGTTAAAAGAATATTGAACAATCATCGTTTCGTGAGACAGTAATTTGCCATTCACAGAAACAGTATGTTCTTTAACAATTAGACGTAGGTGTGTGAAAGTGTAGCTCGAATACTTCTTATAAAAACATCCTAGTATATTTAAGATACTTTTTTTATTAAAAAGAAAATTAATAAAAATATTTTAGGGGTTTGGAGAAGCAAAATAAAAAAAAGAACACAAGGGAAGACATTACCTTTAAATCGGGTAACTCTCTTTGATTTGAGCTCAAAGGCTTCCTTGGAAAGGATTCTGCCCAAAGTGAGGCTTCAATGATGAAGACAGGGATTTGGAGAGATGAAATGGGCAGGGTTTGTTGAGCCAAATGCTTGAGAGGTGTGTGTAAGGTGGTATAGGTGGGGGCCTTTTATAAGAGGAGAGGAGGGGCACTCTTGGAATGTTATAAAATATGACTTTATTATAAAATGATTTTCGGATTTTAAAGGTAAAAAAAGGATATATTTCTAGGATAAGGTGATAAGGTTTAGAAATCCACCCATCCAATAGGTTTGTGACAAGTTTAAGACTTAGATTTCACCCTATCTTCTCATTTTATTTAAATCGTTCATTTATGAGGTAATCACTGCATCATCACGGTGTCATAAATAAATTAATTTATTTGATGTCTAAAAATTATAGAAAAATATGACTTTTATAACCCCATGTAAAAATTGTTTTAGTAAAACAACACATGTTTGTGACATTTTAATTTTAACTTTAAATAAAAAGGTATTAATGTCAATTTCAAACCAAAGTGGCTCCATGGGGTCCCAAGTTGACCCATGGATTGTTTTGGTCGGCCATGACTCATCCAATAAGGGTAGAACATGTGTCAAGGTCATTTAATATTATTATAACATTATCTTTACCTTAAATTACACTAATTACCTCTAATCGTGATTAAAAACTTAAGAGTTACTATTCACCAAAAAATTATTTTAATCCCATGGAACCACATTTTACATCCTAATGACAACCATGTATATCAGATTGTTTAAATTCAAACCACATAAGTGGTAATGTTTCATTTGAACGAAAAAACAGTTTTTAAACTACCACTTAGTGGTTTCACTATTCATCAAAACTTGAAGTTTTTCAGAAAAATACCAAAAAATCACCCGAAGCTATATTTGATATTCTGAATTTAAAAATTATGTCTATTTTAAAAAATTCAAAACATATAAGTTTCATTAATTAATTTAATAATTAATTCTCGTTGTCAAAAGAAATAGCGTGTTTTTAAGAAACAATATCTATTAAAAGATTGACACTAGTTTAAGTCCAATTTCAAAGTGAAATTAATTCCAATGACCACTAATGGATTAAATGGTAAAAATATATTCAAATTTAACTTTAAAAACAATTCAAAATATTATCTAATCATATAAATAAATTTGATTAAAAAGTGGTTTTCAATTAAAATACAACATTTTCACTATTCATTAAAAACTGATCTTTATCGGAAAAATACCAAAAATTTACACAAAGTAAATTTTGATGTCCCGATTCTAAAGAATAATTTTATTTTGTCAAATATAACACATAAAATTGTCTAAAAGTGGATTTAAAATAGGTTCGCCATCAAAAGGCAGTTAATCGACCTTTTAAAGAATGTTAGAATGTTTACGGTTAAAATTGGATTCATTCGCATTTTTAATCCTCTAACTTTTATTATAAAAAGTAAAAATATTTGACAAACATATATAATCATTTTGTAGTTAGTTCTGTTCATTCCCGCTATTACAACGGCTAGGCGTTAACTACCATTTAAAATAATATTATTTTATTATTAGAGTGCAACGTAAGATTCCCAAGAAACTCGTTGTTGCGTATTGGGTACGCCATCGAGCATAGAGTCCCATTTAAAGTAATATTAATATTTTATTCACAAATATGGATAAATGTGAACATTCCATATTCTTTATTTACCTGGGGTTTTACAATTGATGCTCTAGCTTCAAATCTCATTTGGGGTTTTCGGAAACCCTGTTGTTGAGGTGGATGTTGCTAGATGTTTTGTTGGAAGGGGGGACTTTGTTGTTGTCTAGATTCATACCTCATATCTGATTGATCCTTCTACCCTTGGTTGTATGCTGGTGAAAAGGAATCAAACTTCATTTGGGGATGTGGCTGCTACTATTGCTGATATGGTCTCCCAAGAAACACTACTGCACTATCTTCTATTTCTTGTAGTTGGGGGTAATAGTCTGTTGGGTGGCTTGTCTCAGTGAAAATTCCACAAGGACTTGAAGGAGGGGGTTGGGATATCTTTTGTACCAAAGCAATCTATCTCACCATAGTGTTCAATTCTTCCATATTATTATCAATAAAATGATATTCAAGAGAATAAGGACTTACCTAATGTACTCCTCGAACATGTGGTGTACCTCAATTTCCAAATTGTTGAGAGTTTTGAGGAATATTTTTGATCAATTAACATGCAGCTACTTTTGTTTTGTCCAACAATGCTCCTCCATCCATGACATCCACCATGCTACTCTACATAAGTGTGAGTCCTTCGTTAAATTATTGGATGAGGAGTCTCTCACTGATTTGGTGATGTGGGGAGCTTGTACACAACTTCTTGAATCACTCCCAGTACTCATACATTGACTCTCATCGTGCTTTCTTGATCCTTGATATCTTATTAGGAATGTAAATGGTCCTTGATGATTTAAAAAAATCTCTACAAGAAAAGATGTTTCAAATCATTCCAACAAGTTACATCTTTAGGTTGTAAATAATACATCCAATCCTTTGCAGCTGCATCAAGTGAGAATGGGAATGCTCTTAGTTTGATTTGATCTTCATATACATTTCTTAGTTTTAAGGTTGAGCGAAACACATTAAATTCTTTTAAATTTTTATTGTGATCCTCACTAGATAATCCACAAAATTTTGGAAGAAGGTGAATTAATCCAGATTTCGGTTGAAAGTCCGATTTGAGATTTGTGTATGCAATACAATTTGGTTGATAGTTAATATCAGGTTCAACCAAATATCTAATGGTTATATTAAGTTAATTTCCATTATTTTCCACCATTTGTTCTTATTTTAGTTTTGATATATAAGTGTTACCAATTTCAATGTTCTTTGAGGGGAGGAATTACCTAACTGGTTGAATTTTGAAACTTCCTGTAGTATGAGAATGTCTCATTCGAGCCTAAAGGCTACATTCAATCTTAGGGTCAAGATATAAAAGATCCTCGGGATTTTTTCGTGTCATAAATTAAGGAGAGATAAAAAAAGAAATGAAGAAAAGTGAACCATAATAAAAAGAAAAGAAGTTTTAGTTGGTGCGATAAAAATAAAAGGAGAGAGTAAGAGAAGAAAAAAACTTGAGAAAGGGAAATAAAGAAAGAAATAGGAGAAGAAAAACGAAAAGAAAGTGGACCATAGTAAAGTAAAAATGAGAAGTTTGAGTTGATGGCCCAAAAAGATGAATAATAAAACAAAAGAAGAAGAAAAAACAGATTGGGTAAAGAAGGAATAAAGAAGAGAAGAAGAGAATAAAATGTAAAATAAAATAAATACCTCTAAATGGTTGAAATAAATACTTGACTCCCCAAAAATGATTCCAATTTGAAAGGCACTATCGTGGGATCCCTCAAATGATTAATGTTTTTTGGGTACTTAGGTGCATCAGAGTGGCTAACCAAGGTCATCTCTCAACGGGGTAAGTAAATTTAACAACATATTAAAGGTATTTTGAAAATAAAATAAAAGGAAATAAGAATACTAATTAAAATTATGGGTGTTGTTTATCGTTTATAAATTTAGAAGAATTTTGGTGGAAGAAGATTTCATTATTTTAATTTTTATTTTTGAAATGAAGTTCTATTAAAATGACACAATAAGAAGATGTTTTTTTAGATAATATTTCAAGGGAGTAATCAATATAAATCTATCTCTTAACTCAAATTTTTATCATTATCATTTTAATTAAGATACACTTAATTATGATCCCCCTAACTTGTTAACCCCCAAACCCTACTAGAATTAACTTTACCACAAAGATGAAGTGAATTAAACCCTAGGCTATCTTCGAAACCTACAATCGCAGCACCCTACTTTGATTGATGTTCCAAGGATAGATTATGGTCAGTGGTAAATTAGGGCACATATCAATTATGGAAAATGAGGATGAATTGGTTTTAAGTATTATATTTGAACTACACAAATTTATCCAGTGTGGTCTTGTATTACCGATTAAGATCACACTCTCACAATTCACACAATACTCGACCTCGCGTGTTTTGGTGTTAATTGTTATATTTATTTCTTAGTTTATTCTAATTTAAAAGCTCAATTAATGGATCATATTAAGTGAATTAATATAGCTAAATTATTCAAAATAATTTAATGAAGAGGGTATAAGGTAGATCTATCTCTAAGAAAACTACTCTTCCATGGGCGGTGTGGTCATCGTGGAGACGTTTTTCATGAGCAAAGGATTGAAAGGGTAGAACCCAATATCATCTACAATCTTGATTAAAACCCAAATAGTATGAGTAAAGAAGAAGATAATCGAACAAAAAAGAAGAAAATATAAGAAATATAAGAATAACAAAGAAGTTTATTACACAGACAATAGTATCACAACATAAAGAAGAAGAAGAAGAATAAGGCTTCGTCGAAGGAATCCTTGCTTCAAAATCCACCCTAATTTAAATGGTTGGATAATTAGAGTGGATCCACTTATCCTCTTCCCTAAACTTCCCAATTCACTTCCCAACCCCTCCAAATGAGAAAAAAACTAATTTATATAGTGAAGGGGAGGCTAGGTTTAAAGAGGTTTATAGTGTGAATGGGGAATCTCAGCTAAATATTTTAAGCCAAATTGAACCAACCATTTGAAATTTAAAATATTTAAACCAGATGTTATTACAAAATAATTATTGGTGTAAAATTAGTGTGGAAATATCCTCTAAAAATTTGGGCCCAATCCATGCTTGGATGGAGAAGTTATGACCCAAATATAGAATCAATGTCCAATCTGGCAGGCCCAGCCTACCTTTGACTTCATGGTCTATTTAGTCCAACCAAATGAATGATTTAGATATAATTTACTGAATAAAATTGTATCCCATGAAGTCAGGAACACCTTTAAGAAATTTCAATTTCAAATAATAAAAAATAAAATAGTTATCTTTGAAATACTCTAGGGCACTATAATGGGTAAAACTGGAATTTCCATCAAATTTTTAAATGAATGATCTAATCCCAAATATTTTATAAATAAAAATATTTAACACAATATGAGGAAATTTTATCATTTATTATAAATAAAATATTCAATAATTTTTTTATCAACTCTCCCACACTCACCCTTTTTCTCTCCTCGGCAAAACATCATATCACGTATTCCGAAAAATTGTGACAAGTAAACATCACTATCAAATCAAAACAAATTTTAAAACACATATCCTTGAGATAAAACAATTCAACAAAAAAAGATATACTATCTCATAAAAGCCCATTATTTCAAGTTCTACATTTATATATTTCAATATATTTCCACTTCATTTATCCTCCAATGCACAAAACACATACCTCACTTGAATTATCTCTTATCACACAAATGTAAATTTTTTTGCAATGTCTTTCTCATCCAAAATCATACTTGGGACACCATAGGCTTAATAAATTCCAACATCACCACCCGATGTGACTTAAAGACATATATTTATCTTGAGTACTTTTCAGGGTTGTTCTGTGTCTTTCGGTTGGTAGGATTTAGATATGAAAAGTTCTGATGCTGAATGAGAGAGGCTTGACTATTTTTGAAGAAAAATTGAATTAATATAATTTTCACTTAAATATGGTCTCCTTCTCAATCCCCATAACATCAATTCATGTTCATAATCATGAAAAATAATGGAACTTTCACACCATTCATCATTTCAGTAGTAAAAATGTCAATCTTCTCAAACACGATTTTCTTGAAAGCTCTAGATATGCACAACTTTCTCCCTCTATTAGAATATCTATAAAGGAACAACTTCACTTATCATAAAAGCTATAGAAAAGGCACAACTTTCAATATAATTATTTTATTCAGTATCAAAAAAATATCTTTAGAATTTAATTTTCCACCCAAAGTATCACAGAATGTGGTATCACAACACAAGATAACTTCCCCCACACTTAATTTCAACTAGATTATGCAATTTCACTTCAAGAGTTGGTTGGATAGGGAATATTGGATTTTAATGTGTCTAACCTAATAGAATTTTCATGGATTCTAAAAGATAAAAGGATTAAATTTTCAAGGCAGGCCATTATAAAAAGATTCTTTGAAATAAGGGCTTTAATACCAAACAAATTCCTCAATCATTTAAAACATAAGTTCCTAAAACCCTGAGTTTTGAAAGGAGTAAATCAAATTATGGTTAAATCCAGAATGGTTTGGTTCTCTCAATAAGTTAGGTAAATGTTAGGAATATGAAAATAATGGTTCAGAAGCCTCACAGGTAAGTTATTTCAAATATAAAGACAGTGAGATGTGACATGGGATTCAAAATTCAGAGTACTTTTCATGAAATTACTAAAGATTTGAACTTGAAACAAAGTTATTTTCAACATTCATTTAAGCTCAGTTTCATGGGATAAATTGATTCACTTATTGATATGAATTTAAAAATGGTTATGAGAATCATTTCAGCTCTAAATTTTCAAAAACACACAAAAAATTGAAAAATAAACACACAAAATTTGAAAAACACACATTTTTTTTGAAAATCATTGAAAAAAAGGAAAACAATTGAAATTACTAAACTCAAAGGTTACATCCCACATAATTAAAATATTGAATTGTACTCAATTTAAACCCATGATATTATATATTCACATGAAATGTATAATTTTAAGTAGGACAAAGAATAAAAAAGTAAACGGGTTAGGACCAGCCTGATATGCTTAAGTGATGGTGGGGTCATGCGGTGTGATGAAATCCACTGCATCAGTAGGAAGTCCCTCAATGTATTTTTTCAAACGTTTTCTATTGACTGTAAATCTCCTTCCTGCGTCCTCTTGGGTGATCTCGACTGCACCATAAGGAAAAACATTAGTCACAACATAAGGACCTAACCATTTGGAACACAACTTACTAGGCATCATCTTTAATCATGAATTGTAGAGAAGGACTTTCTCTCCAACATGAAACTCCTTTTGTTAGATCATTATATCATGAGATGATTTTGATAATTCTTTGTAGATCCTTGAGTTCTCATATGAAGACAATATAATCTCCTCAAGCTCTTGAATTTTCGACTTCTTTTAGATTCTAGCTTGGGCAAAGTCCATGTTTCATTTCTTTATAGCCCAATAAGCCAGATGCTCAACTTCCACGGGGAGATGAAATGATTTCCCAAAAACAATACGAAATGGGGAAATACTGATAGGGGTCTTGTATGATGTCCTATAATCCCACAATGCATCATCCAAGTGCTTGCTCCAGTCCTTCCTATTTGGCTGCAGAGTTTTCTCCAAAATTTGTTTCAACTCACGATTTGAAACCTCAGCATAGCCATTTGTTTGGGGGTGGTATGATTTTTATGTTTTGTGTGTCACCCCATTCTTCTAAATAAGGGTAGCCAAATTATGATTGCAAAAGTGTGTCCCTTTCTCACTAATTATGGCCTTCGGTATTCCAAACCTTTAAAGAAATTGTGATTTGACAAATTCCACTACAACATGAGAATCATCAGTGTTGGTGGCCTTAGCGTCCCCCCATTTTCTCACATAATCAACAACAACCAAAATATACAAAAAACCAAAGGAACTAGAAAGAGGACCTATAAAATAGATGCCCCATACATAAAAAATCTCACAGAATATTATGAGTTGTTGGGGAATCTCATGTCTCCTATAAATGTTCCCAGTGTGTTGGCAACGAGAGAATGACTTACAAAACACATGAGCATCATGGAATGAACTAGGCCAATAAAATCCAGAGTCTAAAACTTTCCTAGCTATCAGTTGGTGTCCAAAGTGTCCACCACAAGCAAGTGTATGATAAAATTTCAGAACAGACTCAAACTCATGATCAGAAACACACCTCCTAATAACTTGATAACTACACATGAGCCAGAGGTATGGATCATTCCAAATATAAAATATTGACTCACTATTTAACTTTTGGACTTTATGTTTCTTTAAATTTTTAGGTATTTCATAGTAAACAATGTAGTTAACTAAATCAGTATACTAACGATGCATACCCGAGATAGAATAAAGATTCTCATCGAGAAAAGTGTCTCAAAGTGGTACTTGGTCCAAGGTGTCATCCTCTAGTGTGTGAGTAAGCCCACTCATGTGGTTTGCTACCAAGTTTTTTGACCCCCTCTTGTCCTTTATCTCAATATCAAATTCCTAAAGAAGGAGCATCCATCGGATTTGCTTGGGCTTTGCATCTGATTTCTTCCAGAGGTAACTCAGAGATGCATGGTCAGAAAGAAACTAATTTAAAGCCCAATAAATATGAATGGAATTTATCTGAAGAGAATATGACATAAAAAACATATTTTATGTGGTTGTGTAGTTTTATTGGTCTAAATCCAGTTTCCTTGATGCATAGGAAATCACATGTGAACGTCCCTCCACCCTCTGAGATAAGACAACTCTATCTGAAAAGTTGGAGGCGTCACACATAAGCTCAAAAGGAATGTCCCATTACGGGGGATTTATGATCGGTGGAGTGTTCAGACACTTCTTCATCTCATCAAATGCTACCCTGGATGAGTCATCAAACACAAAATCAAAATCCTTTTGAAGTAATTGCGACAAAGGAAGAGAAATCTTACTAAAATTATTGATGAAGCGCCAATAAAAGCCTGCATTCCCTAAGAAAGATCAAATATCAGGAACACATGAAGGATAGGATAGGGATGAAATAATATCTACCTTAGATCTATCAACCTCTATACCATGATTTGACACCAAATTCCCTAAGACAATCCCATTCTCTACCATGAAATGAAACTTTTCAAAGTTCAATACCTAATTATTCTCAATACAACAATTCAAAACCTTTCCAAAACTATTTAGACAATCATCAAATGAAGACCCATAAACTGTAAAATCATCCATAAATACCTCCATTAAGGTCTCAGTAGATTCATAAAAAATACTCACCATGCATCTATGGAAGGTACCTTCGGCATTGCAAAGTCCAAATGGCATCCTCCAGTAGGAAAATGTGCTGAAGGGATAGGTGAATGTAGTCTTCTCCTGATCCTCTAGAGCTATAGGAACCTGAAAATATCTAACAAATCTATCCAAGAAACAATTATGTGTCTTCCCATCTAGTCTCTCAAGCATTTGATCAATAAATGTGAGGGGGAAATGGTCCTTGCAAGTGGACTAATTTAGTTTCCTATAATTAATACACTCATGCCAACTGTTTTGAACCCTCATTGGAACTAACCCATCTATATTATTTTTAATGATAGTAAAAACACTTTTCTTAGGCACAAACTGAGTAGGAATCACCCACTAGGAATCATAATTGGGAAAGATTATACCTACCTCATGCAATTTTTCAACCTTTTTTTTAACAACCCTCAAAATGTGTTGGATTAACTATCCATTGTGGATACCTAATTGGTTTTTATCCATCCTCCAAAATAATTCTATGAATGAAAATGGAGGGAATAATACCTGATATGTTAGCCAATGTCCACCAAATTCCCTTAATGTCTCCCTCAAAAGATTAAAAGAAATATCTATGTTCAAAAGCAAGATTGTTAGCAATGGTAACATGTAATTTCTCACCACTCAACAAGTTTGGGTATTTTATATTTGGTAGAAATGGCATGAGTTCTATTGTAGGGGGTGGTGTATGGATGGAGACATCGAAGTAACTGGAATATGTGAACAAAGAGCATCGATTTCATAAGAGAAATAATCACAATTAGAGAATAAAACATCAAATCCATCAGCATACTCAATAGGCAAGTCGTAATTAGAGTTCACATGATCAAAATAAGAATATGAATCCATTTAGAAATCAAATATAAGGGAGCTTTATGCATTATAAATCAGAATGGAAGTACTATTAGACATCAAAATAGAACCAATGCTCATAATCTCCCTAAGCACAATACAATAAAAATTGATGGGGTTTTTACTTGGTGGTTCAAAATGGAAGATAAAAACAGCAGAATGGTCCTCTGAGGGGTACTTTATGGATTCCATGACACTAAATATCACAACTTCATCTCCAAATTCCTTGGAAAGTATACCATCATTTAAATTTATGATAGTTTTTGTAGTTTTGAGGAAGGGTCTACCTAAGATAATGGTAGCATGAGAACTTACCTGATCATCCTCCATGTTAAGCATGTAGAAATATGCTTGAAAGATCTTGTCTCTTACCCGAACAAGTACATACTCAAGGTATCCCACTAGATATTTCATAGCTCTATTTGACAACTGCACCACTACTCTCATTGACTTCAACTCACAAACCTGCGAAGAAGAGAATATAGAGTGAGGCATCACATTTATGGAAGCTCCCAAATTGTAAAGAGCATCAAAAAAGTGCAACTCTCCTATGGTTCATGGGATAGTGAATGTCCCTGGATCCTTGTACTTTGTGGAATTTCTAGAGTTGGTGTAATGAGTGCTGATACATTCATTCCAAGATTTATCCTCTCATTTACCTTTAGTATTATTTGATTGGTGCAAAGTTCTTTTAAGAATTTGGAATAACTTTGTATTTTCTTAATGTCTTCAAGTAAATAGATATTGATCTCCACACTCTTGAATGTATCCAAAACTTCTTTTTTCATCGCCTCTTCAGCCATATTTTTGGTTTGTATAACTCTTTTTGGAAATGGAAGGGGTTTAGGAGGAATGTCATTAATATTTTTCTTACCTTTATCTTTCTCCTTAGATTTCTCATCAGTTGGTATGGAATGCGGCTTCTCTGGAGTTGAGGTGAATCCCGGTGGAATGGTAGGTACAAATGTATCAGTTTTTTCTTCCCACTTCTAAATGTGATCACATTGACATTCCCATTGGGATTTGATATAGGTTGGGAAAGTAGTTTTCAAGAATTCTTACTTTCTAGTTCATGGAGGGTAGTGGCAATCTGGCTCATTTTTGTCTTCAACTCCCTCACCTCCAAACATTGACTTCTCAGCTCATTCTATTGATTAAGAACCGTTTTTTTCAAAAGATCATCAGTATTATAATCTCACATTGGTTGAGAATTCCCTTGTTGTTTACTTGTTGATTCTGGGGCTTCAAATTACCTTTGGGGTTGTTGGAAACCCTATTGGTAAGGTGGATGTTGCTGGAAGTTTTGTTGAAAGGGGGTCCATTGTTATTGTCTAGATGCACACCTCATGTCTGATTGATCCTTCCACCCTTGGGTGTTTGTTGGTGAAAAGGATTCAAACTTCTTTTGGGAATATGTCTATTGTTGCTACTGATATGATCTCCTAGGAAACACTACTACACAATCTTCTATTTCTTATAGTTGGGGGAAACAGTCAGTTGGTTGGCTTGTCTTAGTGAAAATTCCAGAAGGTTTTAAAGAGGGGGTTGATATGTATTTTGTGCTAAAGCAATCTGTCTCAGCATAGTGGTCAATTCTTCCAACTTAGTATCAATCAAATGATTTTCAAGAGGGGAAGGTCTTACCTGATGTAATCCTAGAACATATTGAGTACCTCGATCGCTAAATTGTTGAGAGTTTTGTGACATCTTGTTGATAAATGCATGTGCAACTACTTGTGTCTTGTCCACTGATGCTCCTCGAGTTGCGACATCCACCATACTCCTTTCCATAAGTGTGAGTCCTTAATAGAAGTATTGGATGAGGATTTGATCACTGATTTGGTGATGTGGTCAGCTTGCACACAACTTATTGAGTCTCTCCCAGTACACAAACATTGAATCTCCTTGTTATTGGTTGATCCTTGATATCTTCTTACAAATAGAAGTGGTCCTTGATGCTGTAAAAAATCTCTTCAAGAAAATATGTCCCAAATCTTTCCAACAAGTTACAACTTTGGGTTGTAAATAATTCATCCAATCATTTTCTGCTCTGTCAAGTGAGAATGAGAATGCTCTTAGTTTGATTTGAACTTCAGAAACATTTCTTGGTTTTAAGGTTAAGCACACTACATTAAATTATTTTAAATTTTTATTTAGATCCTCACCAGATAATCCATGGAATTTTAGAAGAAGGTGAATTAATCCAGATTTAAGTTCAAATTTCAATTCGATATTTTGGTATGCAATACAATTTGGATGATAGTTAATATCAGGTGAATCCAATTTTATAACAGTTATATTAAGTTCATTTCCATTATTTTCAGAAATTTTTTCTTGTTTTAGGTTTGATATATAAGTTTTTCCAATTTCAATGTTCTTGGAGTGGATGAATTCTCCAACTAGTTGAATGTTGAAACTTCTCATAAACTAAGAATTTATGATTTGAACCTGAAGGATACGTTCAATATCAGGGTCAAGATCTAAATGATATTTGGGATTATTTGATTTCATAAATCAATGAGAGATAAAAAATGAAAAAAATTGGACCATAATAAAAAGAAAATAAGTTTGAGTTGGTCTAATAAAAATAAAAGAAGAGAGTAAGAGAAGAAAAAAACTTGAGAGAGGGAAAATAAGAAAGAAATAGAAGAATAAAAATGAAAAGAAGGAAATTAGACCATATTAAAATAAAAAATGATAAGTTTGAGTTGATGGTCCAAAAAGAAGAAGAATAAAATAAAAGAAGAAGAGGAAAATTAGATTGGGTGAAGAAGGAAGAAAGAAGAGAAGAAGAGAATAAAATGTAAAATAAAATAAATACCTCTAAATGGTTGAAATAATTACTTTCCCCCCCCAAAAAAATTCCAATTTGAAAGGTGTTTTCGTGGGAACCTTCAAATGATTAATGGTTTTTGGGGTACTTAAGTGCAATAGAGTGGCTGACCAAGGTCGTCTCTCAAAGGAGGAAGTAAATTTAACAACATATTAAAGGTATTTTAAAAATAAAATAAAATCAAATAAGAATACCAATTAAAATAATGGGTTTTTTTTATCATTTATAATTCTAGAAGATGTTTTCTCGAACAAGATTGCATTTTTTTAATTTTTATTTTTGAAATGAAGTTCGATTAAAATGACCCAACAAGTGGATGTTTTTTAGAAAATATTTAGAAGGAATAATAGATATAACTCTACCGCTTCACTCAATTATTTTTCATTATCATTTGAATTTACATCCAATTAATTATGATCCCCTAAATTTTTAACCCTTAAACCCTACGATAAATAACTTTACCACAAAGATGAAGGGAATTAAACCCTAGGCTATCTTCGAAACATGCAATCATAGCAACCTGCTTTGATTGATGTTCTATAGATAGATTATGGTCTATGGTAAATTAGGGAACATATCCATTCTGTAAAATGAGGATGAATTTTTCTTAGGGATTATATTTTAACTCTACAGATTTATCCCATGTGGTCTTTTATTACCGATTAAGATCGTGCTCTCACAATTCACACAATACTCTACCTCGCGTGTTTTTGTGTTAATTGTTAAATTGCTTACTTAGTTTCTTCTAATTTAAAAACTCAATTCATGGATTATATTAAGTGAATTAAAGTATGTATATAATTAAAAATAATTAAATTAAGAGGGTAGAAGATAAATCAATCACTAAGAAAACTACTCTTCTATGGGAGGTGTGGTCCTCGTGGAGAAATTTTTCATGAGCAAAGGATTGAAAGGGTAGAACCCAATATCATCTCCACTCTTGATTAAAACCCTAATAGGATGAGAAAAGAAGAATATAATTGAACAAAACATAATAAAAGATAAGACATATAATAATCAAAAAGAATTTTATTACACAAACAAAAGTATTTCAACACCAAGAAGAAGAAGAAGGATTCGTCGAAGGGATCCTTGCTTCAAGATCTACACTTATTGAAATGTTTGGAGAATTAGAGTGGAATCACTTCTCCTATTCCATAAACTTCTCAATCCACATCCCAAACCCTCCAAATAAAAAAACACTAATTTATAGATTGGATGGGAGGATAGGTTTAAAGAGGTTTCAAGTGTGAATGGGGAATCTCAGCTAAATATTTTATCCCAAATTGAAACACCCATTTGACCTCTAAAACGCGTGAACCCATTGTTCTTATAGAATAATTATTTGTGTACAATTGGGTTTTTGAGCGCCTCTCAAAATTTTGGCCCAATCCAAGCTCGAATGGAGAGGTTATGGCCCAAATATAGAATGAATGTCCAATCTGGCGGGCCCAACCCACCTTTGACTTCATGGTATGTTTAGTCCAACCAAATGGATGATTTTGATCCAATGTCCTACCCAAAATTATTATCCCCTAAACTCAGGAACATAGTTACAAAATTTCAAGATCAAATAATAAATATTAAAATATTTATCTTCGAAATACTACAGTTCACTATAAAGAGCAAAACTGGAATTTGCATCAAATTTTTAAATGAATGAACTAATCCAAATATTTTATAAATAAACATATTTAACACAATGTGAGGTAATTTTATCATTTATTATCAATACAATATTCAATAAAAATGTGTTTTATTAATCTTCCAAATTTTCATCTATGGATACTCTATTTACTTCTACTTTACCCCTTTGAGTAAAATCCATCAAGTGGTGATAATTTTGATGTGTATGCTCCATCCACTGATGTTACCTAATGTTTTTAGCTAAAACCACTACTGAATTATTATAGCAGTGTAAAGTAATGTGATTTTTACTACTAGATACCATACCAAACTTCTTAATGAAGTTTCATATCTACACTACTTTTTTATCTGCATTAGAAGATATTATATACTCATATTCGGTTGTTTAATCGATAACCATTGGATGCTTATAAGTATTGCATCTTATAGAACTTTTATTAATGAAAAAATATATCAAAATTATTATTTTATATCATTATAAAATATTTGGAAAGTAGTGTTTATATATCCCATCATAACTTGTTCCTCATCTCCTCCGTAAACCAGGAAAATATCCATTATATACCTAAGGTACTTCAGGATAGTTTTTAATATCGACCAATGTGGATCTCCTTGGTTTAATTGATATATTCTTACCATGATCAAGGAATAGGCCACGTCAATCCTGTTATATAGCATGATATACATTATGGTTCAATTGAAAAAGGATAAGGGATTTTACTCATCCGTTATATCCCTTCTTATATCAAAGGGAATTTTTTTGGAGAGATGTATACCATGTGACATAAGTAATAATCTACTCTTAGATTTTTCAATATTTTCTATTTATAATGGG
This sequence comes from Viscum album, assembly GCA_963277665.1. Classification (NCBI taxonomy): domain Eukaryota; kingdom Viridiplantae; phylum Streptophyta; class Magnoliopsida; order Santalales; family Viscaceae; genus Viscum; species Viscum album. Next base: position 1,356,045,447 of record OY728162.1, on the reverse strand, counting down.
TTTTAAATATATATACCTAGAATTAGTCCAATTAACCTCTTATATCTATCTTTATAGATCTAGATCCCTAAAATATAATCTATTTCACCTAATACATTCATGGAGAAACACTCATTTAATCAATTATTAATTAATTATAATATAGGTATCTCATTTCCCATTAGTAATATATCATCCCCATATATTACTTGAAAACCAACTTCACTCCTACTGAACCTCTTATAGGTATATAGCTCAAATTAGTTTTCAATAAGACAAAATTATATTATGGATTTATCAAAATGAATATTAAATGATCCTAATTCTTACTTCAACCCATAAATTCATATCTACAACTTTTATACTTTATTGGAATTATTTTATCTTAAAAACCTTGTTGGTTGTGTCATATATACATCTTCTACAAGATTTACATTAAGGAATGTAGTCTTGAAACTCATTTTCCAAATGTCATAATCCTATAAATCTATAATGAAAAGTATAATTCTAATGGATTTTAGCATAGTGAATGCATAAAAGGTTTTTTTCTTTATTTATTCCTTAATGCTACAGGAAACCTTTAGTAACCAATCATGATTTATAGGTACTACCTTCTCCATCCATGTATAATTTTTCTCGAATACTCAATTAAACCTAATGAGATTTACGTCAATTGAAGGATCTACCAAAACCCAAACTGGGTTTTGGTACATAGAATCCATTTTTTAATTCATGTCTTTTTACCACTTTAAAACTTATGAGATACTTCTTACTTCCTTGTAGGAGAACAATTCATTATTCTCAACAAGTAATGTGTCACCTTCCCTAGTGATAAAAAACCATATCTCTCTAGTTATCTTACTTCTCTAGTACTCCCACACAACACCTGTGTTTTTATAACAACTTCTTCCTTAGGACTTATGAAATGTGTTCTTATGGAAACTTCTATATATATTGAGCCATAATTTCGTCAAATTATATCTTTCCTCCACTATCTCCTATGGATATATGCACCATTTCTAGAATCATGGATTTTATTTCAAAAATTAATTTTCTTTCTAAGGGATCATATAGATAATATTTCATTGTTTTAGTAGAATATACCATAAATATAAAATTAATGCATATAGGTGAAGTTTTGTTTTTCAAAATTATACTTAACAAACACTTTGCATCCCCCCACATATATATGTGAAAAACAGATTTCGTCCCATACTATAAACACATATGGGATTATATTTTACACTTTAGTTGGAACTTATTTTAATGTGTATGCCTCTGATTTAATTCATACCCTTAAAAGGTTAATGGGACGTTTTATTGAATCATCATTGATCTCACAATTTCTAATAAGGTTTAGTTACTCCTTTCACTAACACCATTTCATTATGGTGTATAATGTGGAGTGAGTTGAGATGGCATCTCAAAATCGTTTACATAATTGACTCTTTGAGATAATCATCGAACTCCTACTTAAGATAATCCCTTACTGAATTTGAGTTTATTTTTTTATTTTTACATAGAAAATTCTATAATTATTCATTTATTCCTTTATTATCTCAAAGGAATTAAACTTATACATCATCAAGTAGATATATCAAAATATATTGAGATATTCAATAAAATTAATGAATTTTGAGTATACACCCCTACCCTCTACTTTAAAATGCATATATATATATATATGTGAACTAATTCAATTTTTTAGATCTATAAAATTTTCCACTAAAAGGATCCTCGTTCATTTTTTATTGAAAATAAGGATAAAATATATTTTAGGGTTTAATCTTATTATAATCAAAATACCCATATTTATATAATTTTTTCAAATGGTTCTAGTTTACATTTTTAATTTGGTGATTCAATAACTGGGTGTGATTTGAGTCATGTGAGCATATTTCATTATTGATTTTTAAGACACTATTTTCATATTTTAGTATCTTAAGATTTTTATTTATATATGTTATTTTATGATCTATATAATTGTTTCATTTAAATTATTTTAATATTTCCATTTCATTTTTTTCTTAAATTTCTTTTATTGTGGACTTACTGCTTGCATGGGAATTGATTATTCATGGACATTGTTTAAGTGGATTATTTTCTCCTTCGCTGCATTATTGTTTTACCTGGATATATTTTTTTTTCCTCTACTGAATTATGGTTCCCCCTATATATATTTATTTTACTTTCTGTATAGTGGGATTTTTTGGACCATTGATCATTTTTATCTAATAGCTGGCACTACTCCTGGTTGTGTTTCTTTTTGTTAGCTTGGATCTTCTTTGTACCCTACTGGCCAATTGTACAATTCCACCTACCCTTCCAACCATGCCACCTTTCATTAGGAAGACCTTCATTTCCATCTAATTAATTTGTGTGAATCTCGTCAAGTGGCTTTGGACCATGTCACATGATGATTTTGTGACTCACCATTAGTTCACTATACTGCACTGATTCATGATTGATTCTATCATATTCCTCATTAAACTTTATCTGGTTTTGGTCTTGAGAGATTCAGTAGAGAGATCACATCTTCGTCGCAGTGAATAACTTGGAGAATAAGATGGAAAATGAGGTTTTCAAACCATCTACACTCCCCTATAACTTTCTCAATTCATTCCTTGTAATCAGTGTTCTATTCCAGTGGATACTTGGTATAGAACGAGTCAGATTTGGGTCTAGGATGACTACAAATAAGAGAGAATTTCATATATTGGAATACATTCATCATAACCTAGTTTTGTCTTTGAATATTTGTTATGTAAATGATTTATCTTTTTCAGTCAACCATGGAACTGTATCCTTCTTTGGTGTATGCATTAGTCTGTTTGGGAGTAGATGGGGTTGATTCTATATGACATATTTCATCACTTCCCCCTAATTCAACCAGAAAAACCTCTTTTATAGTGTCTTTGGTTATCTTATTTGTATTAAATTATGTATTTAATTTCTTTTTTTTTCTTAGTAATAAAACAACTGACCTTATGGGGTGTTCCCACCATGCCTCTAAGATCAAACTGATATGTATCACATTATATATTAGTGTTATTTTCTATTTTTTATTTTAATTTTTTTTATTCTTGTGAATCTAGAAGTTTGATTTTAGAGAAAATTATTCTATTTTATTTTATAAATAAATCAAATTGATCGTATCAAATTTGTAACCTGGGAATACACAACAGTGCTTCCTAGTCCATTATTAGGGACAACCATAATAATATTTCCCAAAAATTTGGCATTAGATACTGCTGAAATGTAGATATTGGGAACTAAAATGTTTAATATTGATAATTGTTTTGGTGAAAATGATTTCAACCTATGAAATATTAAAATGTTTGTACATATGGATTATAATGAATTGATTGATTCTATTTTTGGTGCTAAAAAGAAAGTGACCACCCTTTACCCTAATAGATAGAGTATTGTCACCTATGTTTATGTTGTTAAAGAGATCCTTAAGAAATACCATATCTTGATGTTTTTATCTTAAGAAGATTAATTTCTTAGAGATGTCACATATGAGTCCTCTTCTAGTGGTGTATAGACTAAACTAGAAGCCCTTTCTATGACTAAATCCCCTATTTGTATGATATATAGAAAATGATATTATATACATATGAAATTCACCGTAGAACTATAGTCATGTCACATGTTGATGAATTTAATAAAGTATTATTAAATCTGGAAAACATATATGTTAAATTAGATGATAAAAACTGATCCATAATACTATTAACATCATTAGATGATTCCTTTAATTTCTCTAAATATTCCATGATTTATGAATAAGACATTATTACTCTTGAAGAAGCTAAATCTACTTTACTCTCCAAATACCTTCAAAGGATGGGTAGTGTTAAGGCTGAGTAGAGGGTCTGAATGTTATGGGTAAAAGTAATTCCAGGGTAGAAGGAAAAAAGTTTTCAATTAAAAAAAAGATATTTAAATCAAGGAAAAAAATAATCAAATTCTTTCATTTTAAGAAACCCATTCACATAAAGAGGAATAGTCCTAAAAGGAAAGGTAAATATAAAGATAATAGTAATGAAAATTCCTTATCTTTTGAGAAGGATTTTGACACTACATATGTGTTAAGTTTTTTTTTGATATTCCCATATTTTATGAATAGATCCTTGATTCCAGTCGTTCATTCCAAATGTGTCCTAGGATGGAGTAAACCGCCGAGTTAATGGAAATTAAATCTAGAGAGGTGTTACAAGGGAATAATAGGAGTTTACATAATATTCTTATAGGCAAAATTTCATTAGTGATTCAAGATATGATTGGTAAAACCCTTGAGAAGATTAAATGGGTATCCAAACTCAAAAGAAACATAATTTCCCTAGGAATTATTGACCATAAGGGATAAACCTTTATGTGAGACTCTATAAGTCTTAAGATTTCCCAAGGATCCCTTATTTTCAGGAAATGAAACCTTCATAATGGTGTATATTATTTTATATGGTATGGTTTATAGAAATAAATTTAATTCCTCTATTGATTTTGGTTTAGATAGTACAACCCTCTGGCACAGGTGGTTAGTGAATTTTAGTTCCAAATATCTTGATGAATTAGGAAAATAAGGGTTTTTGAGTAGTGTTACTCCTATTAATTTTCCATTATATAAATATTGTGTATATGGGAATTATAGAAGATATTGCTTTAGTGGTTCAATGTATTAGGCTATAGAACCACTTGAATGTGTCCACTATTACCTTTGAGGGCCTTCTAGGGTCACCTTTCATGGTGGAGGTTTGTAATTTGTATCCTTTATTGTTTAATACTCTAGAAAATTATGGATTTATATAATCAAACATAATATATATAATTTTCATAATTTTGTAAAAATTAAATTTCATGTAGAAAGTGAATCTGGTATGAAAATAAAGTCATTAACGAATGATAACAGTTTGGTGTATCTGTGCACAAAATTCAAAGAATTATGTGAATATGATGGGATTAAAATCTATTGTACTATTGTGAAATAACCATAAAATTATGTATTATAAGAAATAATGAATATGAATATATAATAAAGGGTTGGGTGCATGCTGTCCCATTCTAATCTCCATAGGTCCTTTTAGGATGAGGCAACCTCCCTGGTAGTATACTTGATTAATTGTTTCCCATCTTATGCTCATGAATTTAAAACACCCAAAGAACTCTATAAATGATACCCCCAAGTCTTTATCACCTTAGGATTTTTGATCTATAGTTTACACTCATACCCTAGCTGATAATCTAGCTCCTAGGGCTGTGAAGTGTATACTCACCGGATACCTAGAGGGTGTTAAGGGGTATCATTTGTGGATAGATAAACTAGGTTACCAAAAGTGTATCATTAGTTTTAATGTAGTATTTTATGAGTCTAGAATATCTAAAGGGATATATATATATATATATAACCTATAGAATCTTCAAATAAATATGTTGAGTCTCCCTCTCGAACTCCTAAAAGCATAGGTGTTTAAATTACTTTAGAATATAATGGCCACCCCAACCTATGACATACTTTACTCCTCATAATCCTTTGACTCAAGGTAAATATTATTTTTATTGATATTAAAAACCTGAAATTGATTAGAAATATGATCTTAGTGATTATCACCTCACTCTGGAGAGAGAGATAGGATTAATAAGGCCTCCATCCCTTTTCAACCAGGCTGATGTGGCAACCTATGCTATTAATGTTTCTCAAGACTTGTTTAATGAGGATCCTTAATATTATATGAAAGATCTTAAGTGTGAAGAATATATAAATGGCAGGATGTTATGTTGTAAGAGATGAATTCTATCATTGGTAATAAATCTTGGGTTGTTTTATCGAAACGTAACAATCAAAATATTATAGGTTCTAAGTGGGTATACAATAAAAAGGAGGAAAATAGTGGAGTTACTAGGATCATGTTTGAATCCTGAATGGTTTCTAAAGGTTTAATTCAATGTGAAGGTATTGATTACAATGATATATTCACCCATATTGTAAAAAAAAATCTATAATTATTTTTCTTTCTTTTGCTACCAAATTTTATTTTCATATTGAACAATTGGTTTTAAAAAATTATTTTTTTCATTGTACTCTTTATGAAACAATTTATTTGACTCCTACTATAGTATTTTAATTTTTTTTAAATATAATCTTGTTTTCCTTATTAATAATTCTTTATATTCTATTAAGAAGTCTTTTTGAAAATGGTATAAAATCATTGGCTCTTTTATGATTGAAAATAATTTTTCTACAAGTATGTATGATGCTTGTGTATACTTCAATTTTTTTAAACATGAATATCTTTACCTACTATTTTATGTTGATCAAATTCTATTAATTTGTAAAAATATAAGTATTAAAAATTCTTTAAAGATCTATTTGAGCTCTATTTTTTAGATAGAATACTTTGTAAATTATAATCAAATATTGGGTATGTACATAATTAGAGATAGTTAGGACCGAACCTTGTAATTATCAAAGTATGATTATATAAATAAAGTGTTGAAAAGAAACCTCTTTAAGAACATTAAAAATATTAGTATTCATTTAGGAAAACACTTTAAATTATCCTTATAATATTCCCTTAAAAAAGATGATAAGGCAACCTTCATGAATAAGATACCTTATGCTAGTGTTGTAAGAAGTCTTATGCATGGAATGGTATATTCTAGACTAGATATCACATTTACTATACATACGTTAAGTAGGTTTATGGAGAAAACTGGTAGGCCTCCCTGACACACATTGAAGTGGATCCTTAAGTATATTTCTGTGATTTCTAAATTTTTCATTCAATATGGATTAAATGATAGTTTTGATGATGATATTATTGGATTTGTTGACTCTAATTATGCTTTAAATATTGACACTCATAAGTCACTCCCTAGATTTTTATTTCTTTTATATAGAGTAATGATCTCCTATAAGTGAAATATGTATTCATTGGTTTCCCTGTCCACCACCTAGGTGGAGTATATATCTTTTACATAAGAAATCAAGGAATCTATATGGTTAAGAGGTTTGATTACTGAGTTGTCTTTATCTATTGATTGCATTGTTGTTCTCTATGATAGCCAATCTGTATCTTAATAATCTAAAAATTATGTATTCCATGGTATATTAAAGCACATTGACATTAGAATTCATATTGTTTGGGATATTATATAATCTGGGATTGTGAGTGTCACAAAGATACCCAATGGGGAAAATCTGACAGATAGTTTGACTAAGGTTGTTCCATTGTCTAAATTCACATGTTGTTTAAAATTAATTAATTTGGTTCCAATTATATAATTTAGGTAGGTATAATACCCTGATTAAATTCATTTAATTTCATTTTGAATTTTTTTTGTTTTATTCCTTACAAAATTGTTGTATTTCAATTCCTATAATATCTCCTTTGCATTTGTTCCTTACATCTGTTTTATTACGGGATTTCTACTTGAAAGAGAATTGTATTTACATGGCCACTATTTATGTGGATAATTTTCTCCCCCACTATATTATGGTTTTACCTAGATATATTTGTTTTATCCTCCAATACATTATGGTTTTATAGGGATATTTTATCCTTACTATATAGTGGGATTTGTTTAGACCATTGATTATTTTGACCCAACAGATATTGCTACTCCTAGTTGTGTTTCTTTACATTATATTGGATTGAAATTGATCCCTACAAGAAAATTTCTTGCTTCCAATAGGCCTACTATATTTTTTTCCTTCCATTAGATGAACATCACTACAATCTAATCCATCCACACATATCTCATCTAGTGGATTCTGATCACACTACATGATGATTTTCTAACTTTACATTATTTAGATATACTGCTTTAATTCATGATTCATTCTCTCACACTCCTCATTCATCTTTATCTGGTTTTGGTCCTAAGAGATTTTTTTATAGATATATATTCATCCTCACAGGTAGGAACTTGGAGAAGAAGTGGTAAACTTAGGTTTCTTGACCGTCTCCACTCCCCTCTGTCTTGCTTGTGTCGATCCCTATAAATTATTTTCCACTCTGATGGATATTTAGTGGAGAAAATATTCAATTTGGGTCAAGAAAGACTGAAAATTGGAGGGATTTTCAAATATTTACATCCATTCAACGTAACTTGGTTTTGGATTTGAATCTTCTCTCAATACTCGATTTACATTTTTCAGTCATGCACAGAATTGTATCCTTCTTTGGTGCATGCGTGATTCCATTTAAGAGTGTATGGTGTTTAATCTTCATTAGGGATTTTATAAACTCTACATAGTTCCACAAGGTTATCCTCCTAGTATCATTTCTATAGTTATATTCCTTTTATTCAAATATATATTTCATTTGTTTTCCTTCTTAGTAATAAAACAACTTACCTGGGGTGGTGTTCTAACTGTAAACATTGGATCACACTGAATTGAAGCATGTTATAACGTGGTGTTCTTTACTATTTTACTTTATCTTTCATTCATTTATTATAAATCTGAAAGTTTAATTTCAAATAAAAATTTCTATTTTATTTTATAAATAAATCAAATTGATCGTATCGAATTTGTAACCCAGGAATGCACATAAGTGGTTCCTAGTCTATTCTTGGGGACAACCACAAAAAGTTTCCCCTAAAAATATATGTCATTACATAACATATTCTATATTTATAAAATTAAATAAACTATTTATGAACATCAAATTAAATCCTTCAATGTCTAAACTCTACATAGAAATGATGTTTTTTTGGCAACATTAAGAACACAATAATTGTTCATTAAAATTAAAACCAATTTGGTTGGAAATGTGAGATGGAAGTCTCTTATATCTAGTATATCTTGACATGCTATAATGGAAACTCAAAGACCCACCTTAAATTTAGTAATCTCTCAGAAGCCACTTGGTTCCTATATTAGGATAAAAATGTGTGAACCATAAGCTGTATATAATAATAATTTGTTTTAGAATTGAAAATATTACATTCGATAAAAAATGTATCTGAAGCTTCCACTTTATTATTTACTAAAGTAAAATTATCTTTCTAGTAGACCTTATAGAAACAATAAAAATTGGAAAAAACTTTATAATTATACTATATTTGGATCCTTCACTTATCTGATTGAAAATGAGCATGTGTCTTTGGATTTGAACATGCCTTAGAGCTTTTTTCCATTCCTTTCCTTTTATTCACCATAGGGATAGAATGTTTATCTCGCTTTATGTATCTATCCACTTGGCTCATTGAATTAAAAATATTCTTGATAGATTTATATATATTATTCATGTTTAAATTTGTAATAAAACTTGATAATCTTGGAGGAATTGAGGATAGGATGAGGTCTGTGCTTGGTTATTGGGAATCTTGAATTGTATAATTTCAAAATGCTCATTATATCAATTCATCTTGACTACATGAGGTCCAACAGAGACTCCTTCTTCTAATTTTCTTGTAAATAGATCCTTGGGTATACAATACCTATCTCATCACACTTTTTATTGATATAAAACATGAAGAAGATGCAATATGGATTAAGAATCCATGTCTCTGTGAATATTTTGAAGTTCATTAGTCATTGCTGATAACATATGGAATTATACATCTAAAGAATTGTTTATATGTTTCCAAAATGAATTTTTATCCTCCTCACATGCCTCTTCTATGGTTTTAGTAGGAATAAGGGACTTTAGAAAATATATATTACTCTCTTGTCATAGTATAATACACAGGTGTTTGTACTGCTCGGAGAAATTTTCATGGTTAGGGGAATATCTTTCTCCAAGATTGATCGTAGGTAAAGTGAGGTGGTAAAGTTAATTTCCATTGTCTATAATAAATAAAATTATATTTTAGAACTTTATAATTATTATTAGTTATGATAAAATTAATAATTTAATTTACTCTCCTACTATTTTATCTAGTCCCAACAGTCCTCAAAATTGGATTTAGAATATCTAGTTGTTCATATATTATAGTGTAAATGATATATATTTGACTTTAAATAACCTATATTAAGAACTCATCAAATTATTTTAATGTATATAGGTGGATTTTTCTTTAAAACTACATTTAATCTAAGCTCCTTTATTTGTTGAGTGGGCACCCCCATCTTGAAATCCTATAATTGGATTTCCTCAACACTTACTTATAAGTTACAACATGTATTTCTATGGAAATGAACCCTTAATAATAACTTAGGTAAGCCAACCCAATACTTTCATTAGAACTCCCAAAAATTCTAATGTTCCCTAAAAAGGGATAGAATAATAAATTTAACTATGATTTTATGTTAACTTATATGATTAAAGGTGTATGGGGATTTAATAGTTTAGTTGAGTTATTTTGTTAGCTTATGTGTTATTTTTTTTATTATTTACATACTTATTAATTTTATATGTAACTTATATAAATAACTAACCATAGTTGATCAAATAATTTACACATATTAATTTTTAACTTGTATAATATTTGTATTATATCTTTGTATACTTGTTAATTATATTATGCGGGAACTTATATAAGTGATTCAATATACATGATAAAATATATTATATATATATATATATATATATTTATCTAAGCATTCTTGTTAATTTTTATATATTATATGATCATTTCTAATTCAAAAAATATATTAACCATAAATTATGTAAATAAATAAACAACCATGATTTAATAAAACAAAATAAATTCATGATATTATCATGATATTTTATATACCAGTTTCTTTCAGCCAACGATAAAACAACCTAAACCCTAGGGGTATAACTTCTTGATCCTAATCTTGGACTAATCTACAATATCCACATTTATTTTTGTGTATCTTCTTGGTTGGATCCTTCTTGGTTCGGGACCCAAACCATCTCCTCTAATTGGGTACCTGTTGGCCCCAAATTTTGTTTGAGGCTATCAATCAGAATATTTAAATAACCCAAAGGCATATTTTAAATCAACAAATGATCCTGAGGACTCCAATGGTGATGCAAACAAGATGCATAGCCAGCACATAAGAATGAAATCCATGAACAAGACTCTTGCATGCCTAATATGATATCAAAGGGATTATTTCGCTCAGAGCTCCCAAAAAATGTATACAGTTAGATGTGTTAAAAAAGTGCATCCTGTTGGAAAGAATGAATCCATTCACAAAAATATTGCCCGCCCAATATGGTGTCAAACACCATCTTCCACGTAGGCCTCCTTGTGTGCCACCACTGAGGTTTTTTCAAATAAAAATAAGTATACCCCCTCACTTGGAGGAAACGCCTTGGAAGACAAAATGTCGCTCCCATGAACGTAAGATAACTTCTTCCATGAACGCATGAAAGAAATAGCCTCAAGGTACTAGATCTTGCACGATAATTCCCCCATGGGCCCCCCTTCAGGTGGACCCACTTGGGATTGATCCTCACCCATTTCCTTTTATGATAAGTCCATTGTGCCCAAAACATCCTTCCTACATGAAAGTTTTTCCTTGTGAAATTCTCTTTTCACCCATACCACTCATTTTGTGTGCAAGACTTCAATCTTACACTCACCCCTTACTATGCGCTCCATGTGTTTTCCTTACCCTAAGACACCATGTCTAAGCTCCTATTGCGTAGAACATCCCCATCTTACGCGCACCTCCTCCGTGCATCCCTCCAGGCATTCATGTAGTTTTTTTTCTAGCACCTCAAGTGGTGATTCATGTAGTGTTTCCCTACATAATACTTCTTCACATGGGTACGCCTATAGTTATTTATTCTTCACATAGCTATGCTAACCTGAACCCTTCAATGGACCACTCCTCCACCTCACTCCCATCGGCCATTGGTTGTTACTTCCCTTCACCAAGTGTAGGTTGATAAAAGTTATGTAAGTCCAAGGGATGAGGAGTGCATCCCCATCTTCTAAGATGTATGACACTAAATAGCCAAGATACCCATTTCCTCGACACATGACGTTAAACTCTGATCATCGCATGCGTGAAAATTCTAGGGGGACTCGAAGGAGAATGAGAATCTATGATCTTCTACCTTCTCTATCCCTTTTAGATTTTTTTCCATCTTCCCTTAGGGAAGTCTCTATGTAATACCCTACACACCTCAATTGGGTGCTCCCTATAAAATGGACATATCCTACTAGTACATCTGGACATCCTCCTTGGGCTTCCCTTCTAAATTAAGTTCCAATCTCCACCCTCCCTTGTGGACGCACCTCTTACGACATCATCATCTGGTCTGCTTCTACCTCTTGTTTCTCACACTGAGCATGACTCATGAGGGACTAGAGTAAGCATCGACCATGACATCCTCTTTAAGACTCTAACCATGCGTAATCCCTATCACTAATTTGGGATGTTAACCATGTGTAATCCCTATAACTAATTTTTTCCACTAACCATGCGTAAGCCCTATGCACCTCTATCCTAAAAAATGTGGACTTTGATACCTATCTATTATATAGGGTATGTATGAAGCCTCCCTGAGGTTAAATCCACTCAGCCCGACAATCCATTTGTGCAATTCATTTCACACTGGTATACTATTTGTCCCACATTATGTTAAACAATATGCCCCTTTGAACTACATGGTTTTGATCCCTGTTTTTCACACAGGGTACATAGGACACCTCTATGATGTTTAATCCCAATCAATGGTAAAATTTTGTGCTCCCTCTTTGGTATTCACCCTCCTGACATGAAATCTTCCATTTTTTGGGATACATCTTTCAGATCCGCCTACCTGAGGTGTTATATTCCATCTTGCCAGCTAACCACTCATAAGCTGCACTCAATCCATACTCCTTCAACTAAGAGTGTTCCTCTTGTGATGGGATACTAACCATGCGTAAGTACCAACATGTCTTCTAATTGTTGTCCTTTGTGTACAACTTGATTATATGCCCCATCCTAAACTATGTGTACTTTGGTACCTTCCATTTGTGTAGGGTACATAGGAAGCCTCTTTGAAGGTTCAAGACTATCACCCATGTCCCATCCTAGTCTCTCCACCAAAACTTTGTGTTTTGTAAATATAATTCCCCAAACAGAAGGTTACATTTCCTTTGAGTCCCTATCCATCCGTCCATTCTCAAAAGATGCTTCCTTAGGTGACTCATCACAATTTTCCAGATCAATGTAGACTTTGATTCCCAGCCACTGGGATATGTAGGAATACTCTCTGAGATTTAATCCCAACCCTTCCATCATCACATCATTTCCACTTCATTCATTCTCACCCTTATACACTTCCTTTGTATTCATCATGATTTTATTTGGGCCACCACATCCTGGTGAAATCATGCCATCCATACGGGAATCTATCCATGTGTAAGCCCCAAACCACCCCTTCAAACTATGTGTGTTTTGATCAATTTATTCTACAGATGTTATATAGGAATCCTCCCTAAGGTTCAATGCCTACCAATTGTAAATCTTGGTGTCTCCTTTGCTGATACCCGCCTTCTCTACTCCACCCTTTTTGGTGTCCAAATCATCCATCATGGTGTGAAATATTCCTTTTTTTGGAAACCCCATCTAGGGTCCATCCTTATTAGGTGTTCTAATCCATCTGTCCCATAAAATCTCTAGGTTCTCCCTCCTAGGGGTGTACCCATTTGATCCACTCTTGTCTGTGTTCTGATCAGTCTGATATGTCTCTACAAGGTGTTAAACTCATGGCATACCCCGTGTAAAACATGGTAAGCTGATGAAAAACATAGAGTCATGTCTCCGACATAAGATTACACACAATCAACATGGGATGACTTGAGTTTCCATGCCTTTGAGAATCCCTATCAAAAGGGAAAATTCATGTGTACTAGTGTTTCAGCATCTATACATGCCAGCGATGCCTAAAGAGACTAATCTCCTGGCTGAAGGTTTTTACCCTGACTTGAGCCCTTGGAATGTCCTGAAAAAAGCATTGCAATTAACCAGAATACACAAATATATAGATTCATGAATATTTTTGCGAACAAATTCTTAATATTTAAGGGATAAATGGACTAGTCGATGAATTCCGAGGAGTAATCCATGGAAGGAGAGACTGATGTCCCATCATCCTATTTATATCAAGGAGAAAATGTCTCTAAAGAATCGAAAGCTGCTGTTTGCCATTGGAATAAAGGAATAAAGGACAAAAAATGTGCATCCCCACAGACAGCGTGCGCCCTAGTGGAAAAGTGTCCAAAACAAAAATAATGAACCTGAGGTGAAATTATTCTTTTCAAAATGGGGATTAGTGGTGTTCGAGACATCAACAGATAATCATGTCACCAAATCCAGCTATCTGGCACCGATTATTGCCATGAAAATAGTGGGCATGGTGTGAAACTCACTTGGATTTGGGGATGTTAATCATTGTGTATCCCGGTTTATGACATTGTAAGTGTGGATATTTCTATCCATCCATGGTATAATGAATGGCACTGGGGAACAGGGAACTGCTTTTATACTATCTGTATTGATGGATGAATCTTCCTTCTTTTTAGGAACCACGCTACTAGAAACCATTCACCTACAACCTGTAGATGAAGGGGAAGTGGTGATTCCAATGTGGTGGTCCCATATGACACCATCCTCTCCATGAAAACTTCCATGACTATAGCTACCAGGCACCCACTCCCCATCTCACCATCCAGAATTCTTCAATGGAGGGTGATGGCCAATATTATCCGATGATATGAATAGGAGGGGGTCATCCTAATGAAAGATATGGACTACCAAGACATGGAGGCTTATGTTCCCCGCCTTCACCAGCATCCTCAAGGTCCATGTAGGGAGCTACAGCTCCCCACTACCGCATTCAACCATTTTGTGAGCCTCACATCAGAATGCTCTTATGACTCACTCCCCAACATCAATGAGGTAAGGGACATCCGGGTCATCTCAGCTTTGACTCCAGCTAAGGATACACCACGGAGGGATCCCAATAGGTTTCATCAGGATCACCGTGTAGTCCCACAGATTGAGGAGCAAGTGGTCCACACCCCTGTACTGATGGAGCTAGTTCGGCTGACCTGACGTCAACATCGGTCACATGTTCCAGAGGAGGCCCATCAAGGGGTTCCATCTTCTACAGATACAGTGGCCAGTTCCACCACCAATGCATACTATCAACTCCCTGTTACTATAGAGTAGGGTAAACTCAGTGTCTGATTGGGATTGAGACACCAGTTACCCCATGGGCAGGTTTGGTTGACTCTTTCTGTCCTCGGTTTAGGTAGTAACCATAGTAGGCCGATATGTGGAGATGAAATTCAGTACAAAGGTCCTCCCCATACCACTATCAGGAAGAGCGGAGTTCCTCCCCACTCTCATACATTGTATGGAGGTCCTTCCCTTACCACCAGATTCTGTTCCAACAGAGGTCCTCCCTATCTTGTTCATTCTGTTAGGGACAATAGGGGCCTATGTACCCTGAGAGGGGGGGTGAATCAGGGTATGGATATTCTTTTCAAAATACTTCCTGCCCCACTGGATCTTGACCTCTTTGTTACAAGGGTCACTTTGTTTGCTCTTGTGTGTATACTATGCTCAGTTATTTTCAAGTTTATCTGATGATAATGCTTTGAGTGCAATGCAGAGAAGCGACCAGGCAGACACAGCGATTTTTACTTGGTTCACCACTAAGGGCTACGTCCAAGGAGCATACGCCGACAAGTTGCCGGTTCGTACCAAGATCCACTAACTTCACTAGTTGTGGTTTACAATGTTCGGGCTAGATCACTTCTATGCCCAGGCTCACTGCCTATACAATGTTTAGGGTCAGCTCACTGCTTTCCCAAGGGTCACTCCCTGTTTCTCTCTCTCTGGCTCACTGCCGGTGGAGAGGATCACCTTTTTCCTCTTCCTAAGCTCACTGCTCTTGGAAGGGATTAACTCACAGTTTATAGACCTGTAGGTCTCTTCATTTGCATTAAGGAATGCATCTTTCTCTGTATGTAGATGCTCTATTGAAGTCCAACTTTCACCCGCAGATGAATCTCACTTTGCACCGGATGTACCGGGCAACCTCAAGTTTTACGCGCAACCCTTACGGTGCCTTGCGCGCAATTTCTATGCTTTGCGCGAAATTCCTTTTTCGCGCAACCTTCAAATTTTACGCGCAGCCTGGAAACTGCCTTGCGCGCAATTCACTGCCTTTGCGCGAAATCCACTTTTCGTGCAACCTTCCTTTTACGCGCCAACTCAAACTTTCTGCGCAGCCTTTGCTTTTCGCGCAATCTGACTTTACGCGCAAACTTTAAGTTTACGCGCAACACCCTTTCAAACTTCAATTTCGCGCACCAGAGCTCGGGTATTTTCTATGTCTTGAACTCCGCTGAATGGAGGAGGGTCACTTCATATTTATAGGCAACATCGACCCCGCGCGAAAAACCCTCCTTGAGCGCGTAATCCGCTTTGATCTTCCACGCACAAACATTTTCCGCGCACTGCTCCATAATTTCGCGCACCTCATGCCTTTGCCATTTTACGAGCTTCAGACCTCGTAACACCTCTTGCGCGAAATACTTCATCCGCTATTTCGCGCGCCACTTCAATTTTCCGCGCACGCCTCCAAAATCGCGCGCGCCTCATGCCTTTACCGTTTTTCAAGCTTTCGGCCTTGAAACATCTTTTGCGCGAAATACAATTTCGCGCAACCCGCTGTTTTGCGCGCCACACTTCAAGATTTCGCGCAACCCTCTATTTTTGCGCGCCACGCTTGATTTTTCCGCACACCTCCTTCATTTCTCTCTCCTCAACCTTTGCCAACAACATATCACTCCATATTCCATTGGCGATTTTCAGGCCCAAAAAATTGGCAAACACTGGAAAACGGCGCCACCTTGTACTGCTCTTTTGTACCGCCTCCAGATCGTCCTTTCCTTTGTCAAAGTTCTTTGTCAACATGGAATGTCAACAACTTCTCGGGAACTCGACAATTCTCCATGGAAACCTGCTTTGTCAACAAACACAATCAACCCAAAAATGCTGCAATGTTACCTTGAGGGATTTTTGCCCAACAATCTCCCCCTTTGGGTTTGTTGACAACTCTTCACAACTCTGCTCAGAAATATTTTCTGCACTTTGATACCTCACTGAGTCTTCTTCAAGCTGCTACCACCATTCGCCTCTTGCGATTATGATAGCGTTCAAGGATTCACTTAACATGTACTCTAAGCCCACATGAGCAATGCTCGGCGTGAGAAACAAGAGTAGAATGAAAAGTTCATCAATGAATCACTTCATGTCAGACCCCAATTGTCGATTCCACCCTGATACCAATTCTTAAAAGAAAAAACCGGTTGTTGAACCACACTGATACCAATTGGTGAATTCTTAAGTTGATACCAATTGTTGATAGCTGGACACTGTCTCACACCATTCCAACACCACTGTTCTGCTTTTATCACGATCCTCAGCTGTCGTGATTTCTATGATTTGATCGATCACGTCTAGCATCGTCAGATTTTAAACACTCTCCCCCTTTCTCATTGCTCCCCCTTTCTGGCTGATCCACCTGTCAGCTTCTCCCCGTATCAATTATGATTTATCAAATCTCCGCACTATTTTCTCTCTTGAACTAACACTTTTCTCCCCCTTTGTCAAGCACTTTTCAAGCACTTTTCTCCCCCTTTGTCAACGAACCCAAAGGTCACGCCTTTGTAGTCTGTAACATAGTAGAGAACACATATCAGCACATGAGGGAAATACACACCATACCTCGGGGAGAGGGGGGGTCCCATATCCACACTATTTCAAGTGCGGGGAGTAGACTGAACTCCCAGAGCCAGTCGATGCCTCTCAAATGCTTCCTTGGGTAAGGCCTTTGTCAGAATGTCTGCAACCTGCAGCTCTGTAGGCACATACTCCAACTTCACGATCCCCTGCTCAACCTTCTCCATGATAAAGTGATACTTAATCTCAATGTGCTTTGTCCTTGAATGATGGACGGGATTTTTGCTAAGATTTATAGCACTTGAGTTGTCGCACTGGATTCCGATCGGAGACTTCACTTCAACTCCCATATCTTCAAGCTGCTGCTTCATCCACAATAACTGTGTGCATGCTTGAGTGGCCGCAATATACTCAGCTTCTGCGGTGCTTAATGAAATGCAATCTTGTTTCTTGCTCAACCAAGCAATACATAGTCCGCCAAGATAAAATGCACCTCCAGATGTTGATTTTCTATCATCTGCTGAACCGGCCCAGTCTGCATCAGTGTACCCCAATAACTCTGTCCGAGATTTGTCATTGTATGTCAAGCCGAAGTCCACCGTGCCCTTAATATACCGAAGTATTCTTTTCACTGCGAGCATGTGACTTTCCTTGGGATTACTCTGATATCTCGCTACTTGGCATGTGGCGAAAACAATATCAGGCCTTGTTGCGGTTAAGTACAACATACTTCCAATGATTTGCCTGTATTCTGTGATATTAACTGCCTTGCCATCCTCATCATCCTTTGATTACTCTTTATCTGGGAGTCTCCTTTGCACATCAGTCGTGCTTTGTTCCGAATCATCATGCCATATTCATTCATCTTGTCTTGATAGACCCATTTTTTTCTTGATGACATTTTTATCATCTAGCCTCGAAACAGTCTCCCACGTCTGATTCTTCTCAAGTCTGATCTATCTCTTCATCCATGGTATGATCCCAGTTCTCATCTTCAGTTGCATTAGCAAAGCATTTCGGCTCAACCTGAGATATAAAAGATGTTTTCTGCAGTGATTTCATTCTCCTTGTCTAAGCTAGAGCTAACTAATCACCAATGATATTCTGCATGTCAATTTCAGCTCAACTCTTTGACTGTTGTGCAGATGAGGATTTTTACTTCCTTGTACTCACAAACTAGACACTTTCATGTTCATCATTGGTGTCTTCTTCTGAATCAGCATAAGCCGCTTCTGATCTCCCTATGTTGCTTTCTTCCTCAATACTTCCATCAGGAAGTTGTTCACTGACTCATTTTTCAGTGGGTTCATTTCTTTCAGCTAGGTTTCTCAAATTTTTGTTGAGATGCCTTTGATTTTCTCTTGCAGCTTCTTGGTATCCTGAAAACAGTCAGCTGATACCATATTGTTAGAGCAAATAGATAAGCATAAAATGCATTGTTATTGCTGCTTCTCCCTGTGTGTCTTTCTTCCCTCAATAGGAAACACCTAAGCCGAGTCATCCAATTATTGCATTGATGGCTCTTGAATCTGATTTGGATATAGAATGCTCCCCCTGTGTTATGAAACTCTTCTAGTTGTTAGGCCCAACAGTTTAGACCCATAACACGTCTTTTCCTCCTGCATCATTTTTTCTCATCTTCCACTCAAACTTGAGCCATTAACAAAATCTCTAAGCCTACGGAGTTGAAACTCGGTGTAGGAAACAAGAGATAAAGTTAATAACACAATCACTTCCTATTGTGCTCTGTTGCTCTCCTTCTTCTTCAACTCTAGTATCTGATTTGAATCAATTGAAACTCTAGAGCATATCATTTCTCCACTTCGCATCCTTAGATGCCACTTCCCCTTGGATTGTATCTCCCTAAAACCTGAAACACAAGAATCATCAGTTAATAGCATTTATATACATAGGGAGAGGGGTTTCTTCCAAATTCCTCAAGATGAGGATTGTGGTTGATCCTGATGGGTCAACCATTTGATTCTTTCTTGAAGAGTATCACACTCTTTCCTTGCTTCTTCTAGCTGCCTAGCCAACTTCAACTGTTCTGGCCATATGACTAGGCATTCTTTTCTCATATTCTGAGGTTTAGACCAACTGGTACACATTTTGGTCTTTGATGTTCTACTGAAATTCCATTTCCCTTGATTGTTTCTCGGTGCAGGAATCTCCTTTCTTGTCATCTTCCCCGTCTTCTTTGTCCATTGCAGGGATCTGCCTTTTTCTTCCACTTCTCGTTGCGGGGCGAATTTTGCAATGCATTCTTTGCTTATCTGCCTTTTATCAGATTTATGAGTCGCCACCCTATTTTGAATTGGTGGTGGGTCCTCCATTGAACGTTCATTCTTCTTTATCACAACTGGAGTAGATCTCCCCTTAATCTTCCAGGTTTGTTCACATTCTCTCCTTGAGAGTTGTTGTGAGCACGCTAGAGGAGGTGACTGATACAACTTTCATTCAGCTCCATGTGATTTCCCCAAGGCTTTAAGCCTATTCTTCTCCTTACCACTTTGTCTCCCAGTACAGGCTTCTTTCTTGTACACTTCTTGTGGTGGAGATCTCTTTTCTTGTTCCTTTCCCTTTCCTGCTTTCTTCTTACTGCAATGTCTCGCCATGTGCCCATAGTGAGAACATATAAAACATTTTCCATCAAAGACATACCTCATTTCATCATCTCTCTGCTGAGATGTTGATGCCCCTTGATTTCTTCTTTTGATATTGGGCTCCTGAGCTTCCTGACACATACTCATTGTGTGTCCCATTCTTCCGCAGTAATAGCATCTAACATATGCTTTCCTCTGAGAGACTCCTCTCTCTGATTTCTCATGATGCTTCTTCTTATTCTCAGATTTAGTAATGTCTCTATTTTCACACCCTGAGATGTATTCCAGAGCCTCTGAACAGAAGCTTGATGTGTGGCCATGAATCCCACAAAAATAGCACATGTCATCACTACTTTTTGTATCTGTCCTTTTAGGCCTATCTCCAGCACCTATAGGATTTCTTTCCAATCTAGAACTGTTCATAGCTCTCTTTCTATCTTGCACGGGAGGGGATTCATCAAATCCGATACCAGCTTTTCCGAAACTTGCTGGTCTTTGAGCTGAGAAAATATTCTGTTGTTTCTCTTCAGAAATAGCATACCTATTCTTCATTTTATCATCACTTGTCGAAGGATGATCAAATAGCAAGTGTAAGGCATCCTTCATTTTTGGCATTCCTTTAGCATTAGATTTTTCCGCATCCTTCTTTACTAATTCTAGATCCTCTTCCAACTTTTTAATCTTCGTCTCCCTTGATTCAAGTTGGACATCCAGTTCTTTCTTGAGAAGCTTCCCATTACTCACCTCATCTTCTAGTTCCTGTGTGAGCTTTTCCACCATTGCACTTTTCTTCACTACTTTTAATTTTTCCTCAGAAACAGATTTAGAGACAGATTCATTCTCTTGTTGAAGGCTTCGATTGTTCTGAACTTCTTCAGACAACTGTGCTGCTAGATCATCATTTCTAGCTTTCAGATTCTGTACTTCATCTGACTTTTGATTCTCTTCATAATCATCAGCCTTTTGTTTTCCTTTCATTTTAGCCAGCTTCTGTAATACCTCACCTTGAGAATCATTCTTCTTTGTTAGGTCAGTAACTATATCGATAAGCCTTTGATTTAAGCCTCTTAGCTTGTTGACCTCAGTTTCCAGAGCATTGATCTGTATGCCTTTAGAATTAATTTCTTCAGTGGATTTCTGATCCAATTCTTTAGTCCCATGGACAACTTCCACCTTTTTGTTCAGGCCATCGATCTCTCTTTTCTGTTCTTCAACCTTCAGCTTATACTTACTAACGGATTCTGAGTTCTCTGATGTTGATAAATTAAGTTTCTGAATTTCTTCCATCAGCTCAGATTTCTCTTCTTCCTGCTGCTGCATATAGAGTTTGGCATCGCGAACAATTTTGTTAGCTTTCTTGGTTTTGGCCCTCCAAACATCTATCTCTTCCAGAGCAGC
This sequence comes from Viscum album, assembly GCA_963277665.1. Lineage (NCBI taxonomy): Eukaryota > Viridiplantae > Streptophyta > Magnoliopsida > Santalales > Viscaceae > Viscum > Viscum album. Next base: position 1,356,023,850 of record OY728162.1, on the reverse strand, counting down.
CTCCAACTCAGCTCGCATATCAATTCTTCCTTCAATTTCTTCTTCTTCATCGTCAGTGGTTCCAACGTCACTTGGAAAGTCAGGTTCTTCACTCATTCCATCAACATCTTTGAATGAGTAAGTATTTTTGTTGTATGATTTATCCAAATCATTTTTCTGTTCACTACATGATTCCTTCAGTAAGCTATTTGATTCTTTTATTTGAATCACACTTTTTCCAAAAACACTTCCACACTGAGGGATACCACCTGACTTCTGATTCTTCTTTGAAGATTTTCTTTTTCCCATGGTAGACCGAGATAAGCGCAAAAAATATATTCAACAACACAGATCGACTACACAAAGTTGAAGCAAACAAATCTGATAAAAGCAACCAGTCCCTCTGATACCAATTGTTAGGGCCAATAGGGGCCTATGTACCCTGAGAGGGGGGGTGAATCAGGGTATGGATATTCTTTTCAAAATACTTCCTGCCCCACTGGATCTTGACCTCTTTGTTACAAGGGTCACTTTGTTTGCTCTTGTGTGTATACTATGCTCAGTTATTTTCAAGTTTATCTGATGATAATGCTTTGAGTGCAATGCAGAGAAGCGACCAGGCAGACACAGCGATTTTTACTTGGTTCACCACTAAGGGCTACGTCCAAGGAGCATACGCCGACAAGTTGCCGGTTCGTACCAAGATCCACTAACTTCACTAGTTGTGGTTTACAATGTTCGGGCTAGATCACTTCTATGCCCAGGCTCACTGCCTATACAATGTTTAGGGTCAGCTCACTGCTTTCCCAAGGGTCACTCCCTGTTTCTCTCTCTCTGGCTCACTGCCGGTGGAGAGGATCACCTTTTTCCTCTTCCTAAGCTCACTGCTCTTGGAAGGGATTAACTCACAGTTTATAGACCTGTAGGTCTCTTCATTTGCATTAAGGAATGCATCTTTCTCTGTATGTAGATGCTCTATTGAAGTCCAACTTTCACCCGCAGATGAATCTCACTTTGCACCGGATGTACCGGGCAACCTCAAGTTTTACGCGCAACCCTTACGGTGCCTTGCGCGCAATTTCTATGCTTTGCGCGAAATTCCTTTTTCGCGCAACCTTCAAATTTTACGCGCAGCCTGGAAACTGCCTTGCGCGCAATTCACTGCCTTTGCGCGAAATCCACTTTTCGTGCAACCTTCCTTTTACGCGCCAACTCAAACTTTCTGCGCAGCCTTTGCTTTTCGCGCAATCTGACTTTACGCGCAAACTTTAAGTTTACGCGCAACACCCTTTCAAACTTCAATTTCGCGCACCAGAGCTCGGGTATTTTCTATGTCTTGAACTCCGCTGAATGGAGGAGGGTCACTTCATATTTATAGGCAACATCGACCCCGCGCGAAAAACCCTCCTTGAGCGCGTAATCCGCTTTGATCTTCCACGCACAAACATTTTCCGCGCACTGCTCCATAATTTCGCGCACCTCATGCCTTTGCCATTTTACGAGCTTCAGACCTCGTAACACCTCTTGCGCGAAATACTTCATCCGCTATTTCGCGCGCCACTTCAATTTTCCGCGCACGCCTCCAAAATCGCGCGCGCCTCATGCCTTTACCGTTTTTCAAGCTTTCGGCCTTGAAACATCTTTTGCGCGAAATACAATTTCGCGCAACCCGCTGTTTTGCGCGCCACACTTCAAGATTTCGCGCAACCCTCTATTTTTGCGCGCCACGCTTGATTTTTCCGCACACCTCCTTCATTTCTCTCTCCTCAACCTTTGCCAACAACATATCACTCCATATTCCATTGGCGATTTTCAGGCCCAAAAAATTGGCAAACACTGGAAAACGGCGCCACCTTGTACTGCTCTTTTGTACCGCCTCCAGATCGTCCTTTCCTTTGTCAAAGTTCTTTGTCAACATGGAATGTCAACAACTTCTCGGGAACTCGACAATTCTCCATGGAAACCTGCTTTGTCAACAAACACAATCAACCCAAAAATGCTGCAATGTTACCTTGAGGGATTTTTGCCCAACAATCTCCCCCTTTGGGTTTGTTGACAACTCTTCACAACTCTGCTCAGAAATATTTTCTGCACTTTGATACCTCACTGAGTCTTCTTCAAGCTGCTACCACCATTCGCCTCTTGCGATTATGATAGCGTTCAAGGATTCACTTAACATGTACTCTAAGCCCACATGAGCAATGCTCGGCGTGAGAAACAAGAGTAGAATGAAAAGTTCATCAATGAATCACTTCATGTCAGACCCCAATTGTCGATTCCACCCTGATACCAATTCTTAAAAGAAAAAACCGGTTGTTGAACCACACTGATACCAATTGGTGAATTCTTAAGTTGATACCAATTGTTGATAGCTGGACACTGTCTCACACCATTCCAACACCACTGTTCTGCTTTTATCACGATCCTCAGCTGTCGTGATTTCTATGATTTGATCGATCACGTCTAGCATCGTCAGATTTTAAACACTCTCCCCCTTTCTCATTGCTCCCCCTTTCTGGCTGCTCCACCTGTCAGCTTCTCCCCGTATCAATTATGATTTATCAAATCTCCGCACTATTTTCTCTCTTGAACTAACACTTTTCTCCCCCTTTGTCAAGCACTTTTCAAGCACTTTTCTCCCCCTTTGTCAACGAACCCAAAGGTCACGCCTTTGTAGTCTGTAACATAGTAGAGAACACATATCAGCACATGAGGGAAATACACACCATACCTCGGGGAGAGGGGGGGTCCCATATCCACACTATTTCAAGTGCGGGGAGTAGACTGAACTCCCAGAGCCAGTCGATGCCTCTCAAATGCTTCCTTGGGTAAGGCCTTTGTCAGAATGTCTGCAACCTGCAGCTCTGTAGGCACATACTCCAACTTCACGATCCCCTGCTCAACCTTCTCCATGATAAAGTGATACTTAATCTCAATGTGCTTTGTCCTTGAATGATGGACGGGATTTTTGCTAAGATTTATAGCACTTGAGTTGTCGCACTGGATTCCGATCGGAGACTTCACTTCAACTCCCATATCTTCAAGCTGCTGCTTCATCCACAATAACTGTGTGCATGCTTGAGTGGCCGCAATATACTCAGCTTCTGCGGTGCTTAATGAAATGCAATCTTGTTTCTTGCTCAACCAAGCAATACATAGTCCGCCAAGATAAAATGCACCTCCAGATGTTGATTTTCTATCATCTGCTGAACCGGCCCAGTCTGCATCAGTGTACCCCAATAACTCTGTCCGAGATTTGTCATTGTATGTCAAGCCGAAGTCCACCGTGCCCTTAATATACCGAAGTATTCTTTTCACTGCGAGCATGTGACTTTCCTTGGGATTACTCTGATATCTCGCTACTTGGCATGTGGCGAAAACAATATCAGGCCTTGTTGCGGTTAAGTACAACAGACTTCCAATGATTTGCCTGTATTCTGTGATATTAACTGCCTTGCCATCCTCATCATCCTTTGATTACTCTTTATCTGGGAGTCTCCTTTGCACATCAGTCGTGCTTTGTTCCGAATCATCATGCCATATTCATTCATCTTGTCTTGATAGACCCATTTTTTTCTTGATGACATTTTTATCATCTAGCCTCGAAACAGTCTCCCACGTCTGATTCTTCTCAAGTCTGATCTATCTCTTCATCCATGGTATGATCCCAGTTCTCATCTTCAGTTGCATTAGCAAAGCATTTCGGCTCAACCTGAGATATAAAAGATGTTTTCTGCAGTGATTTCATTCTCCTTGTCTAAGCTAGAGCTAACTAATCACCAATGATATTCTGCATGTCAATTTCAGCTCAACTCTTTGACTGTTGTGCAGATGAGGATTTTTACTTCCTTGTACTCACAAACTAGACACTTTCATGTTCATCATTGGTGTCTTCTTCTGAATCAGCATAAGCCGCTTCTGATCTCCCTATGTTGCTTTCTTCCTCAATACTTCCATCAGGAAGTTGTTCACTGACTCATTTTTCAGTGGGTTCATTTCTTTCAGCTAGGTTTCTCAAATTTTTGTTGAGATGCCTTTGATTTTCTCTTGCAGCTTCTTGGTATCCTGAAAACAGTCAGCTGATACCATATTGTTAGAGCAAATAGATAAGCATAAAATGCATTGTTATTGCTGCTTCTCCCTGTGTGTCTTTCTTCCCTCAATAGGAAACACCTAAGCCGAGTCATCCAATTATTGCATTGATGGCTCTTGAATCTGATTTGGATATAGAATGCTCCCCCTGTGTTATGAAACTCTTCTAGTTGTTAGGCCCAACAGTTTAGACCCATAACACGTCTTTTCCTCCTGCATCATTTTTTCTCATCTTCCACTCAAACTTGAGCCATTAACAAAATCTCTAAGCCTACGGAGTTGAAACTCGGTGTAGGAAACAAGAGATAAAGTTAATAACACAATCACTTCCTATTGTGCTCTGTTGCTCTCCTTCTTCTTCAACTCTAGTATCTGATTTGAATCAATTGAAACTCTAGAGCATATCATTTCTCCACTTCGCATCCTTAGATGCCACTTCCCCTTGGATTGTATCTCCCTAAAACCTGAAACACAAGAATCATCAGTTAATAGCATTTATATACATAGGGAGAGGGGTTTCTTCCAAATTCCTCAAGATGAGGATTGTGGTTGATCCTGATGGGTCAACCATTTGATTCTTTCTTGAAGAGTATCACACTCTTTCCTTGCTTCTTCTAGCTGCCTAGCCAACTTCAACTGTTCTGGCCATATGACTAGGCATTCTTTTCTCATATTCTGAGGTTTAGACCAACTGGTACACATTTTGGTCTTTGATGTTCTACTGAAATTCCATTTCCCTTGATTGTTTCTCGGTGCAGGAATCTCCTTTCTTGTCATCTTCCCCGTCTTCTTTGTCCATTGCAGGGATCTGCCTTTTTCTTCCACTTCTCGTTGCGGGGCGAATTTTGCAATGCATTCTTTGCTTATCTGCCTTTTATCAGATTTATGAGTCGCCACCCTATTTTGAATTGGTGGTGGGTCCTCCATTGAACGTTCATTCTTCTTTATCACAACTGGAGTAGATCTCCCCTTAATCTTCCAGGTTTGTTCACATTCTCTCCTTGAGAGTTGTTGTGAGCACGCTAGAGGAGGTGACTGATACAACTTTCGTTCAGCTCCATGTGATTTCCCCAAGGCTTTAAGCCTATTCTTCTCCTTACCACTTTGTCTCCCAGTACAGGCTTCTTTCTTGTACACTTCTTGTGGTGGAGATCTCTTTTCTTGTTCCTTTCCCTTTCCTGCTTTCTTCTTACTGCAATGTCTCGCCATGTGCCCATAGTGAGAACATATAAAACATTTTCCCTCAAAGACATACCTCATTTCATCATCTCTCTGCTGAGATGTTGATGCCCCTTGATTTCTTCTTTTGATATTGGGCTCCTGAGCTTCCTGACACATACTCATTGTGTGTCCCATTCTTCCGCAGTAATAGCATCTAACATATGCTTTCCTCTGAGAGACTCCTCTCTCTGATTTCTCATGATGCTTCTTCTTATTCTCAGATTTAGTAATGTCTCTATTTTCACACCCTGAGATGTATTCCAGAGCCTCTGAACAGAAGCTTGATGTGTGGCCATGAATCCCACAAAAATAGCACATGTCATCACTACTTTTTGTATCTGTCCTTTTAGGCCTATCTCCAGCACCTATAGGATTTCTTTCCAATCTAGAACTGTTCATAGCTCTCTTTCTATCTTGCACGGGAGGGGATTCATCAAATCCGATACCAGCTTTTCCGAAACTTGCTGGTCTTTGAGCTGAGAAAATATTCTGTTGTTTCTCTTCAGAAATAGCATACCTATTCTTCATTTTATCATCACTTGTCGAAGGATGATCAAATAGCAAGTGTAAGGCATCCTTCATTTTTGGCATTCCTTTAGCATTAGATTTTTCCGCATCCTTCTTTACTAATTCTAGATCCTCTTCCAACTTTTTAATCTTCGTCTCCCTTGATTCAAGTTGGACATCCAGTTCTTTCTTGAGAAGCTTCCCATTACTCACCTCATCTTCTAGTTCCTGTGTGAGCTTTTCCACCATTGCACTTTTCTTCACTACTTTTAATTTTTCCTCAGAAACAGATTTAGAGACAGATTCATTCTCTTGTTGAAGGCTTCGATTGTTCTGAACTTCTTCAGACAACTGTGCTGCTAGATCATCATTTCTAGCTTTCAGATTCTGTACTTCATCTGACTTTTGATTCTCTTCATAATCATCAGCCTTTTGTTTTCCTTTCATTTTAGCCAGCTTCTGTAATACCTCACCTTGAGAATCATTCTTCTTTGTTAGGTCAGTAACTATATCGATAAGCCTTTGATTTAAGCCTCTTAGCTTGTTGACCTCAGTTTCCAGAGCATTGATCTGTATGCCTTTAGAATTAATTTCTTCAGTGGATTTCTGATCCAATTCTTTAGTCCCATGGACAACTTCCACCTTTTTGTTCAGGCCATCGATCTCTCTTTTCTGTTCTTCAACCTTCAGCTTATACTTACTAACGGATTCTGAGTTCTCTGATGTTGATAAATTAAGTTTCTGAATTTCTTCCATCAGCTCAGATTTCTCTTCTTCCTGCTGCTGCATATAGAGTTTGGCATCGCGAACAATTTTGTTAGCTTTCTTGGTTTTGGCCCTCCAAACATCTATCTCTTCCAGAGCAGCCTCCAACTCAGCTCGCATATCAATTCTTCCTTCAATTTCTTCTTCTTCATCGTCAGTGGTTCCAACGTCACTTGGAAAGTCAGGTTCTTCACTCATTCCATCAACATCTTTGAATGAGTAAGTATTTTTGTTGTATGATTTATCCAAATCATTTTTCTGTTCACTACATGATTCCTTCAGTAAGCTATTTGATTCTTTTATTTGAATCACACTTTTTCCAAAAACACTTCCACACTGAGGGATACCACCTGACTTCTGATTCTTCTTTGAAGATTTTCTTTTTCCCATGGTAGACCGAGATAAGCGCAAACAATATCTTCAACAACACAGATCGACTACACAAAGTTGAAGCAAACAAATCTGATAAAAGCAACCAGTCCCTCTGATACCAATTGTTAGGGCCAATAGGGGCCTATGTACCCTGAGAGGGGGGGTGAATCAGGGTATGGATATTCTTTTCAAAATACTTCCTGCCCCACTGGATCTTGACCTCTTTGTTACAAGGGTCACTTTGTTTGCTCTTGTGTGTATACTATGCTCAGTTATTTTCAAGTTTATCTGATGATAATGCTTTGAGTGCAATGCAGAGAAGCGACCAGGCAGACACAGCGATTTTTACTTGGTTCACCACTAAGGGCTACGTCCAAGGAGCATACGCCGACAAGTTGCCGGTTCGTACCAAGATCCACTAACTTCACTAGTTGTGGTTTACAATGTTCGGGCTAGATCACTTCTATGCCCAGGCTCACTGCCTATACAATGTTTAGGGTCAGCTCACTGCTTTCCCAAGGGTCACTCCCTGTTTCTCTCTCTCTGGCTCACTGCCGGTGGAGAGGATCACCTTTTTCCTCTTCCTAAGCTCACTGCTCTTGGAAGGGATTAACTCACAGTTTATAGACCTGTAGGTCTCTTCATTTGCATTAAGGAATGCATCTTTCTCTGTATGTAGATGCTCTATTGAAGTCCAACTTTCACCCGCAGATGAATCTCACTTTGCACCGGATGTACCGGGCAACCTCAAGTTTTACGCGCAACCCTTACGGTGCCTTGCGCGCAATTTCTATGCTTTGCGCGAAATTCCTTTTTCGCGCAACCTTCAAATTTTACGCGCAGCCTGGAAACTGCCTTGCGCGCAATTCACTGCCTTTGCGCGAAATCCACTTTTCGTGCAACCTTCCTTTTACGCGCCAACTCAAACTTTCTGCGCAGCCTTTGCTTTTCGCGCAATCTGACTTTACGCGCAAACTTTAAGTTTACGCGCAACACCCTTTCAAACTTCAATTTCGCGCACCAGAGCTCGGGTATTTTCTATGTCTTGAACTCCGCTGAATGGAGGAGGGTCACTTCATATTTATAGGCAACATCGACCCCGCGCGAAAAACCCTCCTTGAGCGCGTAATCCGCTTTGATCTTCCACGCACAAACATTTTCCGCGCACTGCTCCATAATTTCGCGCACCTCATGCCTTTGCCATTTTACGAGCTTCAGACCTCGTAACACCTCTTGCGCGAAATACTTCATCCGCTATTTCGCGCGCCACTTCAATTTTCCGCGCACGCCTCCAAAATCGCGCGCGCCTCATGCCTTTACCGTTTTTCAAGCTTTCGGCCTTGAAACATCTTTTGCGCGAAATACAATTTCGCGCAACCCGCTGTTTTGCGCGCCACACTTCAAGATTTCGCGCAACCCTCTATTTTTGCGCGCCACGCTTGATTTTTCCGCACACCTCCTTCATTTCTCTCTCCTCAACCTTTGCCAACAACATATCACTCCATTTTCCATTGGCGATTTTCAGGCCCAAAAAATTGGCAAACACTGGAAAACGGCGCCACCTTGTACTGCTCTTTTGTACCGCCTCCAGATCGTCCTTTCCTTTGTCAAAGTTCTTTGTCAACATGGAATGTCAACAACTTCTCGGGAACTCGACAATTCTCCATGGAAACCTGCTTTGTCAACAAACACAATCAACCCAAAAATGCTGCAATGTTACCTTGAGGGATTTTTGCCCAACACATTCCCAGCACATAGGTCCCCTCTGTTCCAATGATTACAGGTATAGAGATGTTTCCCATGTTACAGGTTACTAATGAGAAGGTCCTCATCACCCCATCACACATCAGCATAGAGGTCCTCCCCATGTTTTCACTAGCTCCAGTGGAGTCCCTCCCTCCTCCAACAATCACCACGGTGGAATCCCTCCCCGCTTCATTAATGGTCGAAATGGGGGTCTACCCCGTGTCCAATTTGATTAGTACAAAGGTGCTACTCATACTGCAACTTCCACAGTCGACTGACACAATGGTCCTTCCCATGCTACATGAATATTTCTTGGAGGTCCTCCCCATGTTCTTACCAGCTCCAGTGGAGGCCCTCCCCACTCCAGCACTCCCAAGCACATAGGTCCTCCCCGTCTTCTTTTCGACATCTGTACGGGTTTTCTTCACAGCCCAACTCACCAAAGTAGAAGACCTCTCCACTATAACACCAACATATGAAAATATACTCCCCATTTCAAATATATACCCAACACTGAAGGACCACCCCGGGGCAGGATGCTGAATTGTCTCCACCAAAGGAAGAATCCTTAGAATCATTAGATCATATTCTTCCCCATTAACATTTCAAATTTTGAAGTGGAGTGTGACTCGATGATGAATCCCTCACCCTAATCCTCTATGTTAGGGTTTGGGTAAGGAACCCAGTGTATCAGCTTCGTTCTCCTAAAAAAAAAATTTCATTCCCTATATACACATACTAGTCCCTACAAGTGTCCACGCTCGTCATCATAGGTAGACTGTTGGCCTTGTAAACAATTTCAAGGCATTTCCTCTCAGTTGGGATTGAAACAAAGGTAAAGGACACACTAGAACCATCAAGACCTCTGACCTATCTAGTTTAATTCAAAAGAAGAAATAGGATTTGGAAAAGGATGCATTGCACCAATAGCTTGCTGAACAAAAAAGGATTGTTGATGATCTCCTTACCGAGTGCATTGTGGAACGATGACCAGATTGTGGTGATCCCCAACATGATCCCAATCGTCCTCTTCCAGGGAACCAAGGGCACCCATAGATTCCCCCTGATGATTTTCTCTCTGTTGATCTCAATAAACCTTCATATCCCGATAGGGTGCAAGATAGTGTTAATGGAAAATGACAATGATATAAATCACCGAATCCACCTGAGATGCGTGATAATCATCCTCAGGACTCGAGGCAAGTTCCTCTAGCCACTCCACCAGTCGTTCCTCAAGATTCTATGTAGAAAAATCATCCAACAGCCCGTTGGGTAATTCTTCCAGCTTCTCCATGATCTTATAATCCCACATATCATGTTGAAGATCCTACCAATGAATTGGCGGTAAGGAATCCTCGCCAAGATAGGAATACTTGTCAATATGATCTGATGGCTGATATCATTGCTTGCCTCTAGGCTCTTGAAATCTGACAGGTGGTGATCCTACATGATGGAAATCCATATCCAGTGTCGGTGGATGATATGCCAGCACCCTCAGGCTTTGGGAATCCAAACTTCTCCCATTTAAATGGAATGAGAGACCCACTGTATCATCTGGACCAATTTATTTCATGGTGTGGACCCATGATAGGAACTCCAACATAAAAGGAAGCTACTAAGATTTAGTGCTTCATACAGACACTAGAAGGGACCACGCTCATCTGAAACATCTATTTACCCATTGGGTCCATAGTTGGTTTGGATGATATTCACAGATAGTTTTTTTATTAGTTCAATTCCACCACCCATGAGACTAGTATTTCCAACCTCTTCGAGTGCAAGAAAAGGCCGGATGAGCGAGTTATAAACATTGTATCTAGGTGGAAGGGCCTCACATATTTACTCGATATGCTACTAACTTAGGAGAAGCTTATAATGATGTTCATGGGGAATGTGAAGACCAAGTTGGTCCCTTCTGTCATCACTCCGAATTCACAGGTATATTCTGGGATTTATATGACAAGGCTCGATTCCAAGAGGAATCCTTGCAGCAAGCCAAAAATACATGCAATTACCTCCCGTAGCTCCCACAAGAAGAGCCTCTAAGCCCGAGAATGTTTCAGTTGCATATGTAGAGGCCCCTATAAAACTATAATTGTTAATGGTAGAGCCACCCCTATATTATTGGCAAGAGATAGTACATCAGGCTTAGCCTCAGGCTCAGCAAGCCCACCTTTGAATTGGAAGATTCCACCTCGCAATGCACCAACGCCTCCTAGGTGAGAGAACTAGATCCCACATCCTTTCCAGGATACATCCCTTCTTTAGGGCCATGCTCACAGGGTCCCTTTCCTATAATAGAGAAACCAGACCTACTCATTCAATGATAATTAGGAACTCAACTATTTTCGGAGTGCGTTGGATCATGGAATCCCTTGATTTATAGAATACATAAGTCTCGAAGAGGTTGATACCATTGATCACCCAAACTATTTCCCTTGTCACCAGTTCCTTATACACACCCTCAAGAAGTGCTATTTGTTCAAGGATTGGATCCAAGACTAGGTCAATAACAACATAGTCATATTGGGTCGAACCTCGGCATAGGTGGAATGTTTTCATGCAATTCCTGGTAATGAAAGCGAGGGTGAATAGTCATAGGTCTCTAGACATGGGTCTTAGAATTACGATGAATTTATAGATCGCAAGGTAGTTTCTCTTTACCATGGTATTATCCATGCCCATTTGAATCAAGAAGAGCCTTTGGAAGTCACCATTCTACATACAACTACTAATTCTATGTTGACATCTCAACCTTCATATTCTTAGGAGAGCAAGAAATGATGATATAAGGTAAAGAAAATTCCCCCACCAGTACTGAATCCATCTCACACTCTTGGTGACATGATGCCCCTAGAGGTGGAGATTTATGCTAGAATCCATCTAGAAATGGAGGATTCCTCAATTGATGACCAGGAGTATGCCTTAGTGAACACCATCAAACTGGTGGACCCTTACTTGGTTCCTAGGGATGAAAAACACCAGGAATACCCTCCTAATGTCCCTAATAGAAAAAAGAGTTGATGAAACCATGGATATGTGAATCACCAGAATGAATCGGCCAGTGCCTTCAACTAAGCTATGCATGATATTAAGACCAGACCGTAGGAATAGTGTAGGGCTCAACATATGTGGTCCTCTCACCCTGTCTCATCAGATTCTCTTCCCCCACCATTCTTGCTTCCAGATCAGGAAGAGCCACCACAACTGTGATATGGTCATCCGAATAAAGTAACAGATAGGCCATAGTCATCTGATAGTCATCTTGTAGTCATTTTACGTGGTTCAGTTAGTGAGAAATGGGATATTCCCAGCACCTGCCGTAATCCACTGGCTGGACCGACAATGCCAATCATACCACCTACCAAAGATCAAACCCCTGCCGGTAGAAAGTTGCGCCTGGAACAAAAGTATGATGTGATCAAGAACCTTCTGAAAATTCCTATAAATCTATCTATCCTTAATCCCCTTATCTTGTAATAAGATATGAGTGAAGACCATGCAGAGGCTTTAAGAAGTCCCCTCCAGTTCGAAATAGAGTTAGTGGCTGCTGATTCCTTCCATGTTGAGGAAGCTAAACATGAAGAATGTCATGAAATCTGCAAATTATCAGGAGAAGATGAAGCTTCTCCCATACAGGGGAACATTCACCTGATGTACATCACTAGTCAGTTCAATGGTGTGGAAGTCCACCACTATCTCATCAACATGGGTTCGAGAATCATTCTCATCCCAACCCAGATAGTCTGAAAACTAGGACTATCTGAAGAATATTTGAGTTGTTCTGACCTAAAGATTCAAGGTTCTGACATGACAAAATAGATGCTGATATGATAGATCCACCTGAAGACCCAGTTCAGTGGCCTGATTGCCAGCACTAAATTTATGGTCGTCTTGCATGACATCACCTACAATGCACTAATTGGTAGACCCTAGATCCATATTCATGAATCATTTCTTTCCTTGTTTCACCAGTGCCTCAAGTACTCCCTTAATGTTTGATTTGGAATGCTCTAGGGTGATGTATATTGACCCCAGTCTTTTACACATATCAGTACATGATTTTAAGCATAATAAAGCATCATATTACAATCCAAGTATTATAAAGTCTAGTGTATTGGAAGACTAGGTACATAAAACTGCAAAACCTAGGACTAAATAAAACATTTATTTATTTAATCTTCATAAAGAGCTTATAACTTCTATTATGATCATACATCTTCATAGGATAACTTGAACAATGGGATGAGATAAAATCCTAGTAAGGGAATAAGCATAATAATACAACTTATCACATGGGTTAGAAGACCTTACATAATTATATAAAAAGGCATGGAACATATAGAATCATAACATATAAGAATGGGGTCATATAAACATAGAGTCATAATAATGTTCTAGAAATATAAAAAAGACTTTAGCACAAGTCAAGGATCATTGTAGATAGAGGATTACAAGTTATGGTTAACCACCAAGACTCTTTTCCAGGGTAGCATGAGTCAAGGCTAACCGCCAAGACCGTTGCACATAACATATTCTAAGACTCAACTTTACCCAATTCATTAGAGAGCCATCTGGTCTCACCCATAATAACATGTTTATAAATATGCTTTCTGCGTGTATAATCATACATAACCAATCATATAGATACATAGGGGTTACCCATTATAATAATTGGGTATCACAAAGTATCATAAAAATGTATATGAAGGAAAGGAATTAGATATTTCATGGAAAATAATAGGGTAGAATAGTTATATAACATGAAAAGGTATGTCAACTTGAAGTAATAACATATAAAAAGAGTACTTAAGAAATTTTAGAATTAAAAAATTTTAGTGCGGTTTTAAAGGAAAATATAAAACGTCATTATATCATAAAATGGCATAATATTTTATATAAAACTATAATTTAACAAATAATATTTTCATAATAAAAAGAGTTTTTTTATAAAAAAATCATGGCTTAAAAATATATCATATAGTGTACTTGAAAATGGGTAAGAATTCGGGAAGTTTCCTAAAAACAGGTTTGCTTTTCAGGAAGTATCAAGGAGGAAACCATTTAAAAACATGTATATAAACGAATGAGAATGATTAAGGTGTATTGATACATGATTTTGGAGGATATAAAAAAAATTATAATATGTGAATAAAAGTAATATATAACTTCATTTGGGTAAATAGAAAGATAGAACAACTCGAAGGAATAATGGAGGTTCGGGTAGAATCCCTTACCTTAAGTATGAAGGTGTCCTTTACTTGATATTAGTATACTGGATTGAAAAATTACAATCATTAATTAATATTTCAAGAACCTATTATAAATTTAATTGATTTAGTATAACCTTTTAAGTTCATTCGTGACCTTTTTAGGGGTTAAGAGGATCAATTTCATCGTTTGGGAGCATTTGTTTCCTTGGTTTTCATGGTTGGTTTACTTATATACATGTAAGGATAAACATGTAAGATGAGAATGGTTGTCTGTAATTGAAGTTGTAAGTTAATTTGTGAATATACAGAATATTACATGGTTATAAAAATCATTTGGTTATTTGGAGTGAAGATGAATCATTATATAAAACTTTAATGATAATCATTTTGGTTAATTGGCAGATTTTTATCACAACGAACACATTTTTCTTTATAAATTCATATCACATGTAGAAAAGATGATATAAATATGCATAATTTATAATACATACATCATATTCTATTTAATCCATAAAAATGGTTTTATAAATATAATTGAAGATTCTAAAAGAAATTGAAAACCCGTCATCCTTGAATGTGATGAATTAACACATCTCAGATGGTGTTTTCATTTCTAGTATAAAATGAGGGAAAATGAGAGATGATGAAAACTTATTCCATTATTATAAAACCATTAAAGTACATGTAAGTTACTAGAGTTATCATAACATTTGGATGAAATGATGCGAGGAAGGAAAAAATAAAGAAATGAACTAGAAAGAAAATAAAAGAAATGAAAAGATGGATTTACCTCTTGAATATATCTTCCTTGAGAGCCTCTTTAGAGGAGTGGTTTTTTTTCTTTTGAAGAGAACAAGGGTTGTAGGATATAGGGGTATCTTGGGAGGATATTTTATCAGAATTTGGACAAGGAAAAAGTATTGAGAGGAGTGAAGAGAATTAGTAAAGAGGGGAGGTATTTATAGTGGATGAGAGGAGGAGTTTCCCATTATTTTAATCATTAGTTTAATATTTTTTCTCAAGAATATGAATAATATTGATTCTTGTGACAAAAGAAAATAAAGAGAGTATTTTATTTTGAAACAATTTCCATTTAAATCATCCATGTCTTAAGAATGATGCAAAAATTCATTTATTTATCATTTATCGTAAATTATCATATTTTACTATTAACCAAAATTCAAGAATTTTTAAAAAATCCAAAAAATTCACCCCAACCATTTTTTAATATAAATAATTAAAAAATAAACTCAATTTTTTTAAAATAACTTTATAAATATGATAAATTTAATTTTTAATTAAAATCATAATTTACTTGAAAAATACAAATTTTAAAATTAAAAGTACTTTTCTAAAACATTGAAAAGTTAATCAAGGTATCATAAAATTATATTATGATCATAAGAAATAAAAATAATAATTTATAAATTCATTTTATAAAAATAAATTTTCTTTTATTTTATTTAATTCATCATAATATTGTAGTTAAATATATAAGATGTAAAAAAAAATCAACATTTTAATAGTAATTTTTTAAAACATTATTTACTTATACTATGATATAATTATATCATTGTGTCACATATAAGATGGATAAATTTTATTCATACATTCATTGTTGAGGTTACTATTATATAGGCCAGTTTACTATTTATAAGGGTCACATTACTATTCTAAATGTCAAGTTACTATTCATTAGGTATATGTTCCTTAACTTCAAGAGATACCTTTTATTTCACTCATTATTTATTTATAAGGTTTGTATTGTGTTATATGAGTAATATTATACGATTTTACTATAATACATAATTATAAGAAGGGAATCACATTCATAAAACATTGGGTCATTACATTCTTCCTCCCCTATGAAATTTCTCCCTCAAAATTTTATTTTACATTCTAAGCCATAAACAGGTGTTGGTACTTTTCCTTCATTGATTTATTGAGTTACCATATTGCATCTTCTTATGTATTATTCCACTATAGTACTTTGACCAGGTGAATAGTCTTGTTGCAAAGAACTTTATCTCTACAATTCAAGATCTTCCCTGGCTGCTCCTCATAAGAAAGATCATTTTCTAAATATACCACCTCGGAAGAAAGTTCATGTGAAGGATATGGTATGTACTTACTTAATATGGATACATGGAATACATCATGTACTTTAGACAAGGTAGGTGGAATTGCGAGTCGATAGGGCACAAACCCAACATGATCAAGAATCTCGAAGGGGATGATGTACCTGGGACTTAGCTTTCCTTTCATCCCAAATCTCAAGACGTTCTTACATATAGATATACATAGGAATACCATATGTACAAATTTAAACTCAAGTTATCATTAATGATTGTATAAATAACTCTTTTTGTTGACTTTGGGCCACCTTGATGTGGTTCTGTATGTCTTTCACCTTCTTCTTATTTTCTTTGACCATTTCATCTCCTAACAACTTATGATCACTGACTTCATCCGAGCACATCGATGTTCTGCAACTTTACCCATAAAGGGATTCATATGGTGCCATTCAGATTCTTGAGTGGATACTATTGCTGCAAGATAATTCAACTAGTGATAGATATTGGTCCTATCCTCCTTTGAAGTCTATATAATAGGATCTCAACATATCTTTCAGTTTCTAAATAGTTCACTCATATTGGCCTTCAGTTTGAGGATGATAGGACACACTAAAGTTCAATTCAGTTCTTATAGAATGCCAGAGACTTTTCTAAAACTTAAAGGTGAATCTCATATATCTATATGATACAATAGATAGTGGTACTCAATGAATCATTACCACATCCTTGATATATATCAGTGCAAGTTGATTCAATGAGAAGTCCTCTCGAATTGCGATAAAGTGAGATATCTTTGTAAGATGACCCACAATGACCGCTATAGTATTGTTTCATATGGATGTCCTTAGAAGTATAGTGAAAAATTCAATGGTGATGTTCTCCCACTTCAATGTTGGTATGGTTAGTGGTTTCATCATCCCCTTAGAATTATACGTTTCATCATTCACTTGAATACATACCAGGTACTTTGGTGTATATTCATCAATATGATTCTTCATATTATCCCACCAAAAGTTCTCTTGGAGATATGGATACATATTTGTACTCCCTGGGTGAATATAGAAGGTTGATCAATGTGCATCATTCAAAATATCCTTCTTTATCTATGTATCAGATGTTACACATAATCCCGACCAAAATCTTACAACTCATTCCTCATCAATCTTGAACTCAGAGGAATTCCCATTTCTAATAGCTTTTACCCATTTCAGAATTTCCACATATTTTCATTGGGCATCCGTTATTTTCTCCATGAGGGATGGTTGATAAACCATTTGAGAAAAAATTTATGATGTTCCTACCTTAATTATTCCCATGTCCATCCTTTTCAAATCCAAAATATTGGATCCATCTCAGATCTCATAAATGATAAATATGTTGGATACTTTTTACATAGGGCATACACCACCTTATTTTCTTTACCAGTATAGTATAAGATTGAGCATTTAAAATCTTTGATGAGCTCTAACCATATTCACTGGTGCATATTGATCTTCTTCTATGTGATTATATATTTTATACTCTTGTGATTAGTATATATCTCACAATTCATCCCATAGAGATACTACTGCCAAATTTTTAAAGAAAAGATCACAACTTCCAACTCTAAATCATGTGTGGGATAGTTTTTATCATGTATTTTCAACTATCTTGAGTTTTAGGCTATCAATTTATCATTTTTTATTAGTACACATCCTAATCCTTTCTTTTAAGAATCACTATACACCACAAAGAGTTATCCACTTTTTGGGAGTATGAGTACTGGTGCAGTGGTAAGACTCTTTTTCAACTCCTTAAAATAGTCTTCACATTCTTGAGTAAAGAAAAACCTTACTCCCTTCCATTTAAAATTGGTAATTGGGTTTTATGATTGTGAATAGTTCACCAAAAATTTTCAATAATACCTGGCTAGACCAAGGAAGCTACAGATCTTCGTTACAGATGTTGTCTTGGGCCACTCTTCAATTTCCTTTGTCTTGTAAGGGTATATATATATATTCCTTTTCTAGTGATAACATTCCCTAAAAATGATACTTCCTCCATCCCGAACTCACATTTACTATACCTTCCATAAATTTGCTACCTTCACCAAGTCATCAGAACAATATTCAAATGCTCTTTATGTTCCTCCTTTCTCTTGGATTAAATCAGAATATCATCTATAAAGACTACCACACATTTGTCAAGGTAATATCTAAAAACTCTATTCATTAAATCCATGATTTTTTCTGGAGAATTAGTGAGTCTTAAGGGAATCACTATGAACTCATAGTGTTTATATCTCATTAAAAATGTAGTCTTCAGATTATCTTCCTTCCTACCTTTAATTGGTGGTATCCCGACCAAAGGTCCACCTTAGAGAAATAACTGGCACCACAAATCTTATCAAACAAGTCATCTATAAGTGGTAGGGGATACATGTTCTTTATCATGGTTTTTTTGAGCTCACGATAATCACTACAGAAGCGCTTTGATCCATACTTCTTCTCTATAAAGTGGACTATCTCACCCCATGGTGAAGCACTCATGCATATAAAACCCTAGTCTAAATTCTCCTCTAACTAATAATTCATCTCTTCTAACTCTTTAGTGGCCATTCTATAAAGTGTCTTTGATATTGGTAGAGATCCAAGAATAATTTCAATTGAGAACTCAACCTATCTATTAGGAGGAAGACCAGAAAATTATTTGGGAAATACATCAGTGTAATCCCTCGTGATGAGAATATCTTCTAGAAGTATCACATCCTTTATCTCAATCATTTGAGAAAGATATGCATGGTCAAAAGGAAAAATTATCCATAGTTGAGATGATTATTCTGAAAGAGATTCATCTTTCTACTTACACTTTTATAGGATTAGAGGATACTCTAGGATGTGAAGAGTGATCTCCCTTTTCTGATAGTTAATGTTGGATTTGTTTAAAGATATTCAATCCATTCCAAAAATAGCATCAAACGCCACCAGAGGATGCATGACAAGATTTTTTGGGAGGTTTAGTCCACAAAAATTTAATGGGCAGGAGTTATAAAGCTTGGAAACAATAAATTTTCCATTTTCCATTCTCACAGATAACTGAACCTATAAATTTTGAGGTGGTGTTTGAATAGTTCTACTAAACTTGAAATATATGAAATAATGTGTAGAACTAGAATCAAATAGAATGTTCTTGATTCTTTGATGAATAACTAGAGTACCTATCACTACATCATTGCCCGACTCCACCTCAGTAGTAGTGATAGCATAATCCCTTCGTTGTTTCATTGGAGGTTGTTGTTGATTTCTTTCAACAACCCTTGGCGTAAGGAAATTTTTCGCATAATGTGCATATTCCTTGAAGTTATAACATTGAACTATAAGATGAGTGTTGGTATGAATCTTCATTTCTTCTTCTATGTTAGTGGGATTTTTCCTATCCCTCTAGCAGTTCTTAGCCATATGTCCCATTCTTCCACATTTGAAGCAATTCTTGGTTCCCTTTCGATAATTCCCAAGATCCTACTTTCCACAATTTTGATGCGTGATATGTTCGATCTTCTTTACATCATGGGATTTATTTATCGAACCACCCTTGTTAGACTCCATTTTCATCTTTTTGTCACCAAGCCCACAATATGATCGAGAGTCTCTAATCTCTATTTTTTACTTGGAGTACACAACGAAGAATCTACACATAGCTATTAAAGTCTCAAATGACCAAAACTTTTCATAGACTTGTCTTTAGTCTACTAAATAAGTGATCTACCTTGATTTCTGTGTTCATGAAAAATTTGGAGGCATATCTTGCAAGCCTTGTAAAGTTTTCTTCATATGCCCTGATAGAACCATCTTCATTCTGATTAAGTCCGAGTAACACTCTTTTCATCATAAGATGGAGGGTTCATGGAAAATATTTATTTAAAAACATTTTATTTAATTCCTCCCAATCCATGGAATCAATTTCCTCCTAGGACTTTGAATTCTTGATTAGTTTCCACCACTGATTAGTTTATCTATCAAAATGATAGACCTCTAGTACAAATTTCTCTTCTTCTGAGCATTGTATGACATATAATATCTTTTTAAGGGAGTTAATCCACTATTCCATGAGGAGTGGAACAAAAGATACACTAAACATGGGAGAGATTTTTCTTATGAATGATTCAATGAAAAATTGATCTTTCCTTGGAGTGTTAGGTCATTCCACACGATTCAAGTTATTATTCATAACTTGTTCTAGTTGAGTAAGTACTGTCATATAGTTTTTAGCACCCTTTCCCATCATATCAGGAAAATAATTAGGGAAATAATCACATTTCCTATCACATTGATTGTTGTCACCTGTTCTTATATTTCCCTCCATTAACTAAGAAAAAGGAACATACAATTATAGGGATTGAATACTTAGCTAATAATCATAGAAAATGAAACTTTAAACATAAAATGATAAAATATTAAAGGAAAAGTATATCCTAAGTCGTGATACCCTAGGTTTCAATCTAGGTTACCCATGATCTGTTTCCTCACATTTATTCTTATGGGATTCATTTTTTGTTCCCTTAATAATAGTTTGTACTAAGCTTATTAATTTTCCTAAGCATATCCCCCGAGAGTGTCAAACCAGGAGTGAATCAAGGCCAATTTTTGTGCACCAATTCCCATTCAAGTCTAGATCAAAGCTGTGTTTTTGGGTTTTACGACTAGATACATCCATTGCAGATCCATATCCACTTGTTCATATCATGATAGAGATATATTTACTTGATAAACCACTTAGTCTATACTTACCAAAATTTAGGGATGCTTTCTTATACTTAGTCTCATACCTAAGGTTATTACTAAAGTTATATATTCATAATATAAAAAAATAACTAGAGAATACTATGATACCAACTATAGAGACCCTATCCTTTTACACATAATATTACACGATTTGAAGCACAATAAAGCATCACAGTACAATCCAAGGATCGTAAAGTCTAGTGTCTTAGAAGACTAGGTATATAAAACTGAAAAACATCAGACTAAATAAATCATTTATTTATTTTATCTTCATAAAGATATCACAAATTCCATTGTGCTCATATATATTCATAATATAACCTAGGGATAACAATAAAAAGTGATGAGATAAAAGCTCAGTGAGGGAATAATCATAATAATAAAGCTTTAGCACATAGGTTTGAATGCATGACATAATGATATAAAAAGGCATGAAACATATGGAATCATAACATATATACATTGGATAATATAAAAATAGAGTCATAATAATGTCTAAGTATCATAAAACATAACTTTTTCATGATTCAAGGATTGTTGCACAAAGAGGATCACAAGTCAAAGTTAACCATAAAGACCGTTTCACATGGTATCACGAGTTAAGGCTAATCGCCAAGACCGCTGCACATAAAATCTCATGGAACTCAACAATACCCAATTCATTAGAGTGATATCCATGGTAACCCATCATAACATGTTCATGAATATTCTTATCACATGTATGATCATACATAACCAATCATACATAAATATAAGGGTTACCCATGTTAAGAATTGGGCATCAAAATCATGTCATGAAGCATAACAAATGGGAGTATCATTAAAAGGTCCCTAAAGTAAAGGAATTATATCTTGAATGGAAAATCCTAGGGTATAATAGTCATATAACATGGAAATTTATGTCAAATTTAAGTAATAACATGTAAAAAGAGTACTTAATAAACTTTATAATTAAAACATTTTAGTGTCGTTAAAGGAAAATATCAAAGGTCATTTAAAACATAAAAGTTAATAATATTTTATATAATACCATAAGTGAACCAAGAAAGTTTTTTATAAAATTAGTTGTTTTATAAAAATAATTGTAGGTTAAAAATGGATTATATAGTGTACTTGAAAATGGGTAAGATTTCTGGAAGTTCCCTTAAAACGGTTTGCTTTTCGAGAAGTATTGAGGAGTGAACAATTTTAAAACATGTATATATCTTAAAGATAATGATGAATGGGTGTTTATACATGATTTTTGAGCATATAAAAAACATTTATAATATGTTCATAAAATTAATAGATAAATTCATTTGGTTAAAAATAAATATAGAATAACCCGAAGGAATAGTTGAGGTTTGGGTAGAATCCCTAACCTTAAGTCCGAAGGTGTCCTTCACTTGATCTTAATGTCCAGTATAACCAAATTAAATTAAATAAATAATATTTAAAAAACCTTTTATACATGTAATTAATTCATTATAACCGTTTTAATTTCATTCATGGCCTTTTTGATGGGTTAAGAGTTTCAATCTCATCGTTTAAGAGCGTTTGTTTCCTTTGGTTTTTTGGATTGGTTTACTTATATACATGTAAGGATAAACATGTAAGATGAGAATGGTTTTCCAGAATGAAAGTTTTATGTTATTAGTAAACATAAAAAATATTACATGGTTTTAAAATTCATTTGGTTATTTGGAGAGAATATGAATCACTATTTAATCTTTAATGATAACCATTTTCATTAATTGGCGGTTTTAATCACAACGTACACATTTTGCTTTATAAATTAATATCATGTGTACAAAAGATTCCCTAACCTTAAATAATGTATAATAAATATATTATACTCTGGTTAAACCATAAAAATGGTTTCAGGACCATAATTGAAGATGGTAATAGAAATTGAAAACCCACCATCCTTGAATGTGATGAATTAACACACTCTTATGATGTTTTCATTTCTAGTATAAAAGGAGGGGAAGTGAGATATGATGATGAATTATTCCATTATCATAAAAAAAATTACACTATATTTAAGGTACTGGAGTTATCATAACATTTGGATTAAAGTAGGAGAGGAAATAAAAATAAAGAATGGAAATTGATAAAAAATAAAATAAATGAAAAGAGGAATTTACCTATTGAATATATTTTCCTTGAGAACCTCTTTTGGAGAGTGGTTTTGGTCTTTTGAAGATACCAAGGGCTTCTGGATGTGTATAGGAGATTGGAAGGATATGTTTTCTGAATTTAGACAAGCAACAAGGATTTAGAGGAATGAAGCAAAGAGGTAAAGAGGGGTGGTATTTATAGTGGAGGAGAGGTGTGGTTTCTCATTATTCTAATGATTAGTTTAATATTTTTTCTCAAGACTATGAATAATCTTAATTATTGTGACCAAAAATAGTAAAGATAGAATGTGATTTTGAAACAATTTCCATTTAATTCATCCATTATTAAATAATGATGTATAAATTCATTGATTTATCATTTATCGTAAATTATCATATTTTACTATTCTTAAAAAATTCATGTATTTTAGAAAAATCCCAAAAAATCACACTAATAATTTTTTGATGTGTATAATTCAAAAATGAACTCCATTTTATGAAAATAATTTTATAGATATGTGAAATTTAATTTTTTAATTAAAAACATAATTTATTTGAAAAATACAAATTCTAAAATTAAAATTGTTTTTCTAAAACTTTAAAAAATTAATCAAGGTATCATAAAATGAATATCTAATAACAAGACAAAAAAATAATAATTTATGAATTCATTTTATGAAAATATATTTATTTTAATTTATTTAATTAATCATAAAATTATAGTTAAATATACAAGACTTACAAAAAACCAACACTTTATTAAAAAAATTTAAAGAAATTATTTACTCATACATTGATATAATTATATCATGGTGTCACATATAAAATGGATGAATTTTTTATACATTCATTGGTGATTTAACAATTACATTGGTTGATTTTCTATTTATAAGGGTCACATTACCATTCTAAAGATCAAGTTACTATGGCTTAGGTATATGTTACTTAACGTCAAGAGATAACTTTTATTTAACCCATTATTTATTTATAAGGTTTGTATTGGGTTCTATAAGTATTATTATGTGATTATACTATAAGAAATAATTATTAGAAGGTAATTCCATCGATAAAACATTGGTTCGTTACATGATGTGTCCCCCTTTGCCTCTTGTGAAGCCCACTATTTGGAAGCCGACAATTAGAGGAGCAAGGAAAAGAAGGTTCAGGATAATAAGGATGAGCACACTACCACAGTGGATGACCCTTGGATAGACATTGATTATGACTTCATCCTCCCAATCCCCCAGTGGGATTCCACAACCCCAGACATGATACATTTCTTTATTTTCTTTAGGAGTGGGAAATGTGTTCCTAGATATAAGGAATTCTAGAAGATCACTCCACACTCCTAAATTAATTAGAATTAAGTGATACTAGAGACCCGTACCCCTACAATATATCTTGATGTTTTCGCTATGGAAATAACAATACACCATACTTATTTGTTTCTCTAGGTTGTGTTTAACCGACTCAAGCTGACGTTCCCCTACTTCTTTGATATTAACCAGCATGGCCCCTTGGGTCGAAGGATTTATGAGATTTTATTGATAGCATTGGTCACCATGGTTTCAACTGTGCAGGTGTCTCCCAATAAAGATTTCTCTACCACTCAGGCTTGCACCTGCGTTCTGCCAGGATCACCCAATTCAGAAGAATTACCGCCTACCAATGATCCTCTCACTACATATGATAAAGAGGCTTTGGAAGATACTCCTCCTGAGTTTGAGGAAGGTGTATCCACCACTATCGATGAATTGGTATAGGTGAATCTTGACACCAAGGAAGACCTGATACCAATACATATTAGTGAAACCATGTCTACAGAAGAGCAACAATAGTATGTGGATTTATTGAAGCAATGATGAGATGTATTTTTCTAGAGCTATGAAGAGATGATGGGACTGGACCTTATGGTTTCCATCCACCACCTTGGTCTCTCAACAAGCCATCATATGTTAAAACAACCTCTTAGAGAGATGCACCCTCTTTCAGTGCTATGGTCAATGCTGAAGTAGATAATATCATTATAGAAAACTTCGTCAAGAAAGTACAGTACCCCAGATGTTTGGGAAACATCGTTCCTGTCAGGAAGAAGAAAGAACATATCAGAGTCTGCATAGACTTTGGGGACCTCAATAGCCATTTTCCAAAATTTTATTTTCCCCTTCCTGTGATAGAGCTATTGATTGATGCTACCACTATATTCCAAGATCTCTCTTTATGGATGGATATTGTAGATATAATCAAATTGGAATGAAACCCAAGGATGAATAATCCACCACCTTTAGAGCACCAAAGGTTAAATTCTATTACCAATTAATTCCTTTCAATATGAAGAAAGCAGGAGCCACTTATCAGTGTGTTATGACCAAATATTCTAGTCAATACTTAGGACATTGGTGGAATGCTATGTGGATAATCTGGTGTTGAAATCCCACCAGCATTAGGACCATCTCTAAGATATTAATAAAGTGTTAGAATTCATCCATTCCCACCATCTAAAGATGAACCCTTGAAGTGTGCCTCTGGGGTTACCTCTGGAAAGTTTCTCAAATTTGTTATCAGAAAAAAGGCATCAAGATCAATCCAGAGAAGATCAAGGCCATTAGTTATATGACCCCTTCGAGCGACCTTCAAGATCTCTGAGGCTTTCATGGTCACATAAACAACATATTACGATTCATCAAAAAAATTTCTAGAAAGTTTAAGTCCTTCTCCCAACACCTGAAGAAACATTTTGACTACTAGTGAGATTAAGAGTGTTAGGACACTTTTGAGGAGATCAAGAAGTATTTTTTATATCCTCCGATTCTGATGCCACCTGTCTTCAAAAAGAAACTATTCCTTTATGTGACCAACTTAGAATAGTACCTTAGTGCCCCTATCACCCATAAGAACAATGAATGGATAGAGAAATATTTATACTATCTTAGCTGCATGCTCCTTGATACAGAGATCAGATGCTCCTCTATCGAGAAGAGTATCCTTGTGCTGATATTCACAGTGTAGATGTTGCGACATTGTCTGTATCACCAAGAGATATAGATGGTGTTCCATGTAGATCCATTAAAGTACATTCTGAATGGCCCCATGTTGATAGCCCATCTAGCTCAGTGGGTATTTATCCTTCTGCATTTCGACATCAGGTTCATCTTGTAAAAAGCTTTCGAAGGTCAGGCATTGAAAGATTTTCAGGCCAGAAATATAGCCCCCACAGAGAAATATCTCAATCATGAATTATTATATGATACCATACTCTCATTGGATCATGTCGTGCCATGTTGGAAGCTACACTTTGATAGCCCCTCACAAAGCCCGAACCGAAGGAGACTCAATGATCCCAAACTCAATAGGGTTGGCTTCGGTATCATCTATATTATGCCTAAACAGGTTGTCATTCCCGATTCGTTTTTGTTTTCAGAAGGTTGCACCAATAATTAGGTAGAGTATCAATCCCCAATAAAGAGACTCCAACTAGCCCTTGAGAATGATATTCCCCACCTACATGTTAAAGGGGACACTGACTTGATCATCAAATAGATTACGAGTGACTAGGTTGTCAAAAATCCTGAGTTTACACCGCAATTAGGGAACAATTTCTAGTTTATGGCCCAATTATCTTCTCTATTAGAGATTACTCATGTTCCTCAGTCACAAAATGGTTGATTCGATTCATTGAACAACCTTACCGTTTCTCTGGTAGATCATGACCAGGGTGATTTGATCATCCATGGGGCTCATTGAATGGTCATCGCTCCCATAATCTCGGATGATGATGACAACCACTAGGTAATCCATCTTACCACTGGTGCATCCACAAAGGGATCCCCCCCGTAGAAGAAGAGACCTTTTACTGGAAAAATCCTTTTTTTGAGTACCTCGAACATGAAAATTTCCCGGCAGACTGATCCAAACATGAGAAATACCATCAACGTGCGGTACAATTCACCCTCTATAGTGGTCCCAACATTGAATAGATCCTCTACAGATGAGGCTTTGATGAAGTTATTCTATTTTTCATTCAAGGAGATGATATCCCCTGGTTATGTAAGAAGTTAATGATGGTTCCTACGGAGATCATCATGTAGGTTCAAAACTCTCTCATTAGATCTGAAGGTTGGGATACTTTTGGCCCACCATGGTCCACGATTGTATCGAGTTTTCCAAGAGATGTCACGCATGGATGGCCCATGTGAATTTTGTGTATCAGCCACTAGAACCTCTCCATACTATCAAATACTCTTGTCCCTTTATGGTATAGGGACTCAATGTCATGGGATCTTCACCACCAGCAACAACTCGTCTATGCAGGTTCATCATGACTGCCATAGATTTCTTTTCCAAGTGGGATGAGGTGATCCCGCTCAAGGAAGTTAAGGCCCATTCTATCATTGATTTCGTGATCTCAAACATCATCCACCAATTTGGAGTCCCTTGCGCCATCCTCACCTATAATGGGACCAACGTTTGATCATCCTAGATGAAGAAATTATATTCCAAATACAATATCTAGTCCAACCATACTTCTCGCTATCACATGCAAGTGAATGGGAAAATCAAGGCATTCAATAAGACCCTATCTAACATTATACAAAAGATGGTTTTTTAGAACTAGAAAGTTTGTTCCAAAAGTTCCCAAATTCTATCTAGGCTTGTTAAATGAAGACTCATAATTCCACCCAAGTAACCCAATATTCTTTGGTTTACAAAACAGAGGTAGTCCTTCCCATTGATATTCAGTTTTTGTCACATTTCATAGTTGTCTATAATCAGAAGACATCAGAAAAAATAGAAGAATTTCATCTGGCTAAGCTGGAATCTCTCGATGAGAATAGGCTCCAGCCCTTGCACAACCTAGAGAGACACCTGAACAAGACATCCAGATCTTTAAATAAGAATTTTTTTCTCTTATCCTTCCTTCAAGGTGACATTGTATTGGCCTTGAGAATGCCAATGATACCTAGTAGGAAGTCACCAATGTTGGAAGCCAAATGGGAGGGTCCCTATACCATTCAAAAGGTTTACCTCAGTGGTGCATACTCTTTGGTCACTGTAGATGGTGAGCATACTACTCCTACCACAAATGCCAAATTCCTTAAGAAATATTTTTCATGAGAGTATCATCATATTCACCACATGATATTAAACTGCAAGATTTTTCTAGGCTACAAGATATAAAACTACCCAACATCATCATTCTGTAAAACATTAAACTAGACAAGCATCATGCATGACGTTAAAATAAAAGTCCCATTTTACCCCATCCCTCATGATGTTAAATTGTTCCTTTATCTTTACCACATGAGAATGAACTGCACGATAGTCAAGAACTAAGTCTAGCTTGATTCTATCCCTTGGAGGATATATTCGAACACCCAATTTTTTTGCCTTCTAGTCCAGCCCCAAGTTCCCCCATTTTCAGTCTTACGACCCGAGGTTCCTTTTAAGAGAATGTGGTGTGGTGCAGACTTCTCTGGTCCTCATTCATGTCGGGTTTTCAACATTCTCACCATGTACCTCCCTTTTGAATACCCCCCTTTCCCCCCTTGTTCTTACCACATGATGTTAAAATGCATGACATTTAACAACTATATGCAACTTGATTCCCATCCTCATGTAATACTTTGGAACGCCCGTACATTTTTTCCCGAGTCTAGGCTTCGACTCCACAAATCTTCTATTTGGTTCAGCCCCTTATCCCTGATTCTTCTAGGATTACATGGTGTGTTATGAGGCCTCTTTGGTTTTCATTCACATAGGGTTTACAATATTCCCACCATGTACTACCTACTTAGGGATTTCCCCTTTCACTTACATCCTCACCACATGATGTTAAACTATAAGGAATTTCAAGAACTATATGTGGCTTGATTACTTCCCTCAGAGGATATATACAAATTCCTGAACATTTCATATTTGATTCTAGCCCCAGGTCCCCAGACCTTTTCGGACTTCTAGAGTTATCTTATGGTCTGAGTTCGACAACCTTAAACTAATATCTCTCCCTACCCTCATGATGTTAAACTATTCTGTCCCACCTATAAGACATTAAACTGTATAGAATTTATGGTCCAATCTGTATGACCTTAAAGGAAAGTACTCTTTTTTCCTACATGATGTTAAACCACACGACACTTTGCCAATTTCCCTCTCTTTTGATCTCTTGGATAGATCCCCCTCTTGGGGGTGTATGGTGTGGAATTCCTTCTTGTTCCTCATTCACATGGGGTTTACTTTAGCACACCATGAAAAAACCCTTTGGAACCTTATCAAACTTTATCCTTACTTCCTGAAATTAATCTACATGGCTTCTTAAGAAATACTTTTGGATTGACTCCCATCCATATGGGATATGTAGATTCACCCGAACATTTTGTCTTTGGGTCTAACCCTATGTTCTTCCATTCCTTCTCCCAAACCCTTGGCCCGATTTTTCTACTAGGATTGTGAGTGATGTGGTGATGGACCTCTTTCATCCTCATTCACTTCAGGTTATTTTTCCCTGTTATACACATCCTTATTTTGAGATACCTAAACCCCATTTATTCTTACCACATGAAGTTAAACTTCACGGACCTTAAGAACTATGAATTTATTGATTCACATCCTTATGAGATATATAGGAATGCCCAGAAATTTTGTCTTTGGGTCCAGCCCCAGGATCAAAAAATTATTTTTCTCTTTTCTCCACTCATCTTCTCGATTGATCTACCTAAAATTGTATTCCCCAACATCGGTCTTGCCTCATCAATGTGATCAGATTCACTATGGTATGGGACATAGAATTTTGGATTCCTCATGGACATTTTCCTGTTTGACAACCACACTTTGTGTGCCCTTGGTTTTGGTATCTATCATATTTCACATCTGAAAGGATCCCCAAATCGTATGGATGCTCAAAATCATGGCTCACCTACTACTTCGAGCCAATATCTCAAAGGATTTTGAATGAAATTTAGAGATAGGTCCCATGTTTCAAATATGGTCAATGGCCAACCCTTGGGTGTTTGTTTCCATTTCAGGTCACATGATATGGATGATGTGTTTCAAATACGGTCAATAGTTATCCTCTATCATTACGCCAACCCCATTCTACCCTATTATCAGTCTTATGATTCTCATCCCTTTCCACCTCCTCGTGTTCAGATAGAACTTCAACACCATTAGTTTTATCCCTCTATGCACCTTTTCACATTGAGGGGACCAACCGACGTTGTGAGGTCATCCTTGACTCCACACCTCTATTCCCCTACCATGTGCTTCCATGTGTTGTAAATATCCTCTCCATCCTTATTTCTCACACCAATCCTAGATCACCTGGGATTAGGGATTTGGGTAAGGATTTTTACCACCTGAAATAACCACACTCCCCTTCAGTTTGAACCCTATGAAATTAAACTTGAGATTTATGTCTTAAACTAGGCGTCAAATCCCATGCATCATGAATTTAAATTGCTTGTGTTCTCTTAGAAATTTGTGATGTGATGTGGACTTATTTGGTCATCATTCATGTTGGGTTTCTTTATGGAACCACTTTATATATTTCTGCTTTTGAAGTCTCACCCCATGGTCCAAGTTCTATGACCATAAAATACGATCTTATACATCCTTATTGTTTGACATTAAACTATTTCCTTCACATACAGTATTTATGATGATAAAATACCTAGCCATATGATGTCTTCATTTGAGAATACATTTCCCCTCTGGCATCATCCATCTGCCATGATATCTTTAAGAACTACGTGTGGCTTGATTATCACCCTTGTGGATATGTAGCGAGGTCTGGGCACTTTACCTTTGGGTCCAACTGTAGAATCATGAACTTTTCTCAACCACTTTCTAGGTCTAGGTTCTTTCTCCTCAAAAAGGAATGATTTTTATGGAATTCTTCTATCTTTATTCATGATGGTATGCCTCATGGTGCTATTCCACACCTCTCCGCCCCTTACGACCTGAACCCTACAACCATAAAAAAATAATTCTAGTGTCCTAGATTAGATGACATTAAACTATGTAACAACTATATTTTTTCTATACTTAGAGGATATCACCACTTTGGAAATGGACATATTCCATGACATCTTTATGTACTATATGTTTCTTGATTCCCATTCTAATAGGATAAGTAGTGACACCAAGACAATCCATCTACGGTCCATCCACAACCCCTTTCATCTTTTTGGACTCTTGGCCTGGGTTCTCCCAGAAGCACATAGTGTGGTTCATACCTTTTTCATTTCTCATATATGTAAAGTTTGAAATATTCACACCATAAAACTACCTTGAGATAACCCACCTTTGTGTTTTCCCATACTACATGGGTACGCCAACACTTCACATGACCCTTTATTTAGGTTTCTGTCATCTTTTACATCTGAATGGATCCTCACATTGTATGGATACTAAGCCTTATGAACTACCTACCATTTTGGGCTAACGTTCTAAAAGACTTTGAATGAAAATTTGAGACAGGTCCCGCATTGCGATTATGGTCAGTGACCGAACCTCATGTGTTTTTTCCAATTTCAGGTCACATGATATGGATGTCATGTTTTGAATATGGTCAAAAGTTATCCCCCATCATCACACCACTCTAATTTCTTCGCAAATATCAAACACTGTGATTCATATTTTTATTCCCACTTTGTATTTGTGGATTATCGATACCCCAGGTGTTACTCCGTGCATTCATGAGAATCATGTAGAAATGTTGTCGTAGTTGGGAATTTCCACTAACACTACCCTTTTCACTATTTTAGACTCACATTTTATGGGTAAAGTTTAACCTCATTCCTTGTTTCAAAAACTGAGCATGGATCACAGTGGCATAAGAGTTTTTGTAATGTAATACCCACATACCGGTATGCACAACCCTTCGGTACGAGTTCTATAAACTTAAACTAAGATCTCTTTCATCCATGCGGTATGATGATAAACGAAACTGCCTTTTCTCACATGACATTAAGCTATCACGTCCATGGAATATGACATTAAATTACATGGATAGGTCCTGTCATATGACCTTAAACTACAACCCCACCATCTTGGATGCACAATGAAAAACGGAACAAAAATTTTGTGTTATCACTTTTGAGGGAATCACCTTGGGAATTGGTCACCCACCATGTCATTTTTCAAGGCCTTCATACATCTTGATTCCTACAGTGCCCCCAAGATTTTCATTTTGGGTTGGTCACTCCAAAAAAATATTAACAAATAAAAGAACAAACAAAATATATCAAAATCCTCTTCTTTCTATACATGATTCAAGACTGCATGGAAGAACCACCCCAGAACAATACGTGGTTGATTCCCATCATTATTGGATATATAATGATGCCCATATCATCAATCTCGGATCCAATTGCAACATTATTTACCCTTCATCATTTCAAATCACTTTCGTCCTTACCGCATGGTGTTAAACAGAAAAAAATCAAAGAACTGTGTATGGATTGATTTATTCCCTAGTAGGATATGTAATGAGATCTAGACATATTATCCCCTGGTCCAATCACAGAATTGTAAGCTCCCTGTTTCAGCCTTCTCGACCCCGAATTCCCTTTTAGGAATGTGTGGTGTGGTGTGAAATTATTTTATCCTCATTCATGTTGGTTTATGTACCATTCCACATGTTTCCCCTTTGGGGTGCCCATATCCTAGCTGTATGACAATAATATGCATCGCAAATTTCAACCCCATCAAATGATGATAAACATCATGTAATTTCAGAACTATGTGCGGATTGATTCCCCTCCCTAAGGGATACAAAGTGACGCCCATGAACCTTGTCTTTGGGCCCAACCACAAACTCTATGGTCCAAACTTTATGACCTACCCTAAATGAGTTCAGGATGACCCATCTTACAGGATGATTCAGATTCCTCATTGGAGAGGATTACCACCACTATTTTTGGTTTTTAACCACATTTTTCTATGAGAACTATGTATGGATTGATTCACATCCTTATGAAATACGTACTGATGCCTGGACATCTCGTCTTCAGGCCCATACTTATGATCATTAACCCTTATAGATCTATTTCCTTAATCCTGGTCCAAACTCTATCACCTTAAACTAGGAGTCCCCAGTAAATGTAACATGACATTAAACTATTGTCCAGGGTCCATGAAGTATGTCCTTAAACTATGAGCAACGTACCGATCATATGACGTTAAACTATTTTATGCATCTTCCTTAATATAATATGATAAAATACTTCTATATCATCCTCATTTTCATGATGTAAAACTACAAGACATCCTAGGTCCTCACCAGAGAGGTCCTTTCGGGAAATACGTTTGACCCTGATCCAAACTGATGTACTCCAACCAATGATATTTTGTCATAGTGTGATAGTTTCATGCTTGTTGGAGTCATTTTGGACATCCCATCAGTCCACCCCATGCATTTCATTCCCTCTTATTTGGATCCTTATCCTATTTCATATCTGAAGTAACCCCCTGACAACATGGATGCTCAACCTTATGGCTTTCCTAATGTTCTGGGCCAATGTTCTGGAATATAGTTGATGATATTTTGAGTTAGGACCTTTGTTTTTGAATATATTAATTGGTTGGACATTTTTTATTTTTTCCCATTTCAGTCTATCAATATAGGTATTGTGTTTTAAATAAGGTCATTAGTTATCTTAAATTTTCTCACCATCATTACCGTGTTCTGAATTGTGGGTGTCATGATTCACACCCCCATTCACCTTGGTTCAGATTGACTCAAACTCCCATGGAGTTACCATGATCATATACTAGATCATGTTGGGAAAAAAAGTTGGATGCTCTAGGAATACTATCCTTCAGTCACAAACTGTTTCAACCCAAATACATTGGGCGATCACTCTACAATAGTAGACACTGAGTATTCGATGGTTAACTAGTGCTCTCATACACAAAGTGGATAATTATATAGTCATCCCCAGTTTATCACACCGATTATGACCCACACAAACTTAGGGATTGATTTCTAGTTACGTAAAATCTAGGATTGTGATCCAGTGATTAAAACAAACAAGAAAGAAATAAATCCATGAACGCAGTTCGAGATAGGAAAACAAGGAGAAAAATATTTTTCATGAGTTTGGCCAAAACATGACCCTTATGGATCATCTTCTTCAATTGACTACTTTTGTACTACCACTTTTTGGCACGTGGCCTCCATATTTGTTTCCATCTCTTTGAGCTTCCATTTTTCATCAGAATCTGTAGAGCAGAGCTCATTAGCTCTGATATGAAATCATTCCCACTTGAATCAGAGCTCATTCATTTGATGTCTCACCTTCACTACCTGATCTTAGGCTTCCACCAGCTAGGATTTCAATCTTTCAGTGAGCCCATATTGGTTCATGACGAACCTAAAATGTTCATTCATTTTCCCGTCAAGGCATCAGATTTCCTTCTAAACCACATGGGACTTATGTATATTCTTATATTTTTCCAGAATCAATCAAAATATAAGTGTTGGATTCTATCTCGCATCTTCTTAGCCAAATAGTCATGGATCATCATATAGAGGTGGAGATCATCCACCCCTTCAGCATAGAGAAAGAATAGCCATGTGCTAAGTGACCTAATTAGACTCATCCATTATGCATCTGGATTCCTGAGAAAGCATTAGAAACATTTTTATGCCTTGCGTTATGTCCTGCGAATCTCCTAAGTAGAATTAGGACCTGAGTCATCAATATCTTCAAGATATGTGAGTCTATATGCGAGAAAGACGACTAGAAGATTAATAGACGAGTCCTCTTATGGCATCCTCTCTAAGGGACTGGGCTCTATGATATGTGGGTGACCTTCATCGCTCATTTCTTCTTCAGAGACTTAACCTTCACCAGCTTCAGGATCCAACCTTGCAGTGAAATCACCTATTACTGTAAATTCCTACTCACTGGGTTCCAAGGATGGATAAGTTTGAATGGATTATTCTTCACAGATAGGCGCAATAATTGGTGTACATCCTGTAGATGTCCTAGAATCAATAGTTTATTAGGCCTCCAATATTATGAGAAATGCATGGGGAGTTGGTACCTTGGTTAGATGGGTTCTCAAATAATAGATGTGGGTCCATAATGATTGAGACTTATAAGATCTAAGTGTAGAGGAATAAAGTTCCAATGTCACTTCAAGAGCTTTCACCACAGGAGATCCCTCAGCTCTTCTTAACTCAATGATAGGAACAAAATCCTTCTAGATAGTGGAAATGAAATGGGATTCTGAGGTCATTACTTTATCCCCACCTGTTAGTTCAGTAATGATCATTTTGGCAGTGGTTGGTATTCTGCCTTGCTCATCCCCATATACAGGTTTAGGGAGATTCCCTTACACGTCCATTGGTACATGTTCACCCCTTGCAACAGGAGATTCCCAGTCATCACTACCAATGTGTTCCAAAACAAGAAAATGTCCTGTTAGTGAATCCAACTTATAGAAAGAGAAAATTCAAGAAGAGATAGGAGCTAGGACTTACCTCGAGGTGCTCAGCCAGTTCTATATCAGAATTTTTGATTTCACTACTCTCACTTGTGCCTTTTGGATGAAACACTATCCCCTAATACCTACCCCCTCCAGGATCCTTTTATTCTACCTCCTCTTTTTCCTCTTCTTCCTCCTCTTATTCTTCTTCATCTTCTTCTTCAACATCATTGTAATTCACAGGTGGTGTTTTCTTCAGGTCATGCTCTTGGCCAAGCATTACATTGACTAAGAGAGGTGGTTCTTCATACCACCCCAGTAGGAATTAATAAACATACATGGACATATGGTATGAATACCAAATATGAAAGTGAACCCTATCCAACCAAATACAACCCAGATCCAGTAAATCTAGCCCAACACTCACCAGTTTTTTCCACAGTTCTTCAGGTGGAATCGATTGTCTCAAAATTCTCAAGGAAGCCCATAGGGATGGGAAAATGGAAATAGATGTTGGGTATAGAAGAAAAATTAGTCATTTTCTAGAGAGTTACCTAGATGGTCCATGTGGTCGCCCGTGGGACCACCTATCTTCAGAGGTTGGAGGCATGACCACACCTTCTGATGCTCCTACCGCCGATGTTCCTTCTTGTTCTGCACCAACTACCTGGCTTGCCTCTGGTATCACTTTCCCACCAAAACCTATCATTCTCACTCCTAATGCTATCTACCTTGATTTAATGGATGAATTTTCATAAAATTGCCTCTAGATACACCGCCACCCAATGGTCAACTTATTCTATTGATAGGTTGTGGTAAACATTAGTGTGGGGGAAGATAATTACTTCACCAAAGCCATAAGTTGTAAACATGGTCCAAAAATAGAAAATGATATAGGGATGTTTCTCCTCATTGACATCTGTATAAACATTCTGGGGTAATTTATACATGAACCCTAACTTCCTGGATTACCTTAATGGTACGTAGGGCTAACAAAAGATCATCCCATTGATCCGGGCTACCAGCACACCACCCCCAATGCTTTGTAAATACTCCCTCTTCTCTAGTAGGAATTGCATGTCATACACCAGTTAGCTAGTTAGGGTTTGGAATGGATGACAGTTTAAGTTCTCATGATTTTTCATCTTCAGTTTGATCTCATATTCATTAACTGTCAGTGGAAAAACCCCATCAATGTTCATTAGAGACAATCACAGGCCATCACTTAGAGGATAAATGGAATTCGAGAAATCATACCCACCACAGTGAGCCGCGACCAAGGCAAGAAGAATCTGGAAAGTGACACATATTATCTTGGGTGTACTTCCTCTTGAAATGTGCCCAATAATGTTGTATAACATGCCCAACATAGGCACTCCTAGATTGACCTTGTGGCTGGCTACCATGATCCCGACCATCACCAATATCCCTAGATGAACCCCATCCTCATGTACCTCAGAGGAAGCATCCGCCCACTTAGGAATGAAGCAAGGAACATGGAATATCAAACATTTAGATCTCTAATTTCATCTATACTAAAACCCCATGTTTGGTATTCACATACCTCCAGGATCATGCAATATGATCTAGCCATGCCCCTATGCGACATGTTTGGGAATTATTTCCCTCATCATGGAAACTTCACCTTGTTATCATTTATGAGAAATAGACTAAACCATCTCAGACAGGACATATATTTTATAATGTACTTGATTCCTAGATTCTCCTTTTCAATATCTAGCATATGCGATGTCAGAATGGGGGTGAAAGTCCTGTCTCCCAAGACGTTCTCCATTAGAAGGAACTCATCATACTGGTACCATTATAGAGGGATAACTCCTATGCAATGGATGTCCTAAAGGCTGATACCAACCTCCTCATAGTTTATGTTGAATGTTTTTGTGTCCGGAGACCACCTACTAAACATTTCTCGAATGAGATATTGCTGACGATAAAAATGGAATTTTGAAGTCCACACGACCTCAAACAACATGATGTGTTGAAAATATTCCCCAAATTCCTTGCATGTCTGGTGTATCCAGTATTCCCATTACCACTAACTCATGAAATTTTCCCCATACCTCAAGTCCCATTTTTTAATCCCTTTGTCTCATTAGTGATACTTCTCCTATAAGTGCTCACGTAGTGAGCCAAAAATTGCTTAGTAACTGGTTTTCTCCCCACGTTTGTCCTAGTCCTTGGGTTCAAGATGTAAATAGCTATATCACAAGTCTCCCTGATAGGGTAAAAATTGTTTGTAATGTTAAACCATGCAAGGAAATCTTCACACATCACCCATGACTGCAATGAATCAATCTTAATGCCTGGAATCAATTCCTCCTATAAAATATCTAAGTTTCATAGCTAGAGGTTATTGCCCAGGGGTTAATCCTTTTGTGCTTTCATCAGCATGACCACGAGCATATGATTTTAAGATACCACCCTTCTCACCTGTAAAATTTTGGGGTTCTCAATCAATTTAGGCCTATAGGTAGCATATGAAGTGTCCCTCTCAGCATCAGTCTATTAAGCGACCATTTTGATAAAGTCACAGACACACAAAAAGGCTTACAATAAAGATAAAGTCTCGTCATGCAAGATAGGTGGATGTATGAAATATTGACTCCAATCACTCAAGAAAATACGTCTAATTCAGAATCATACAAGATCTGGAAGTGGCATGAAAGAACAATCAGTTGTGTGTAAGGCACTGACTGAATTTAAGAATGTTTGTGTAGAACATAGAATCTTTTTCACATGATAGAAAATTTCTTGTTTCATTGAAATTCAAGGTATGAAGTATTTTCCACCTCATATTTGTAGTTTAAGACCAACGATTCCATGTTCCCGCATGGTTTTTACACACAAAATGGGTAATATTTCATGCATAGACCATTAAGCATCATTCTTTTTGTTGTTTCCCTCAGAACTCGACCAACTGGTCCCCTTTCATCTCATAGTCCAAGCGGGCATTTTTTGGCAGCAAATTTTGTTGGAGGCCATCAATTGGCATATTTCAAAAACCTAAAGGCATATTTTGAATCAAGAGATGATCTGGAGGACTCCAAGGGAAATTCATGCAAGATGTATAGCCGGTGCACAAGAATGAAATCCATGCGCAAGACTCTTGTACTCCTAATATGATTCCAAATGGATTATTTTACTCTGAGGTCCAAAAAATGGATAAATTCAGATTCATTAAAGAAGCCCATACTGTACACTAGAATTAATCTGTGCACAAACATCTTGCACGCCCAATGCGTTGTCAAACACTGTCTTTTGCACAGGCGTCCTTTCATTATGCCACTAAGGTTTTTTCCTATAAAGAGTAATATACCCCCCTCACTTGGAGGTAACTCTCTAGAAGACAAAAATCCTCTCCTTTGCACATAAAATGACCCCTTCTACAACCGTATGATGGATATGGACTCCAGATACTAGATCTTATGCGACAGGTCCCCCATGACTCCCCCTATGCGCTCCATGTGTTGTCCTTTCCCTAAGGAACCATGTCCGAGATCCTCTTATGTGAAAAATCCCCATCTTGCATGAACATCATCCCCACAACCCTCCAAGCTTGTGTGCATCGATTTCCTAGTCCCTCAAGTGGTGATTTATATGGTGTTTTCCTAGAAAATGATTCTCAGAAAAGGTACACTAATAACTATTAATTATTTGAATAGGTATGCTAATGTGGACCCTTAAATGGACCACTCCCCCACCTCACTCCCATCCAGCATTGATTGGTTAATCTCTTCCCTAGGTGTTGGTTTATTCAATTTATGTATGTCTAAGTAATGAGGATTGCACCCCCACTATCCAATTCATAGGATGATAAACTACCAATCACCTAACATCCTTGACGCATGACCTTAAACTATGATAAAACATGTGTTAAAAGTCTGGGGTGACTCAATGGAGAATGAGAATCAACAATCTTCTACCTTCTCTCTCCCTTTGAGATTTTCTCTATGTGTGCCACGTGAAGTATCTACATAAGCTATGACAAACCTCGATAGGGTGAGCCATGTACGATGGCCATATCCTCCTCATACATGTTTACAACCTCCTTGGGATTCCCACTTGAAGTAAGTCCCAATATCCACCATCCTTCATGGAAACACCTCTCGTGACACGATCAGAAGGTCTACTGCTACCTCTTATTTCTCACACCAACCTTGACTTGTTTGGGATTAGAGTAATCATCAAACTTGACACAATCTTTTCTCTTCTTACCATGCATAAATCCCAACACTTCTTTGGGCCTCTAACTAGGCATAATCCCCTTCATGAATTTGGGTTGCTAACTATGTGTAAGACCCATGCCCCTCTCTCCTGAAATACTTATACATTGATCCATGTCTTCTACACAGGGTATGTAGGAATCCTCCCTGAAGTTCAAGATACTCACCCCCATAATCCATCTATCCCGTTCATTTCACATCAACTCACTCTTCATCCTACAAAGTGTTAAACTATATTCCCCTTTGAACTACCTATGTTTTTATCCCTATCTTCTACAGAGGGTACGTATGATGCCTCTATAATGATAAATACCAATCAATGATAAACTTTGTTGCTCCCTCCTTGGGATACACCCTCCTGATGAGGCATATTCCCTTTTTTGGGACACGTCATTGTGATCCACCTCCATATGGTGTTCTAATTTATCTGGGAACCTAACCATGCATAATCCCACATTAAATCCATACTCCATAAACCAAGAGTGTCCCTCTTGAGATGGTATGTTAACCATGTTTATGTCCCAACTTGTCTTCATGTTTCTATCCTTTGTGTACACCCCAATTCTATTACCCATCTTGAACTACATGGACTTTGATTCCTAGCCTTACCGTGGGTATGTTGGAAGTATCTTTTAAGGTTCAAGCCTATCACCCATGTCCTATCATGGTATCTCCCTCCAACCATTGTGTTTCAAGAAGATCATTACCCAACCAGGAGGATCCACTACCTTCAGGTTCCTATCCATGTGT
This sequence comes from Viscum album, assembly GCA_963277665.1. Classification (NCBI taxonomy): domain Eukaryota; kingdom Viridiplantae; phylum Streptophyta; class Magnoliopsida; order Santalales; family Viscaceae; genus Viscum; species Viscum album. Next base: position 1,355,983,595 of record OY728162.1, on the reverse strand, counting down.
CTATTCTCACAATCCACCTCCTCAGGTGACTCATAGCACCATTCTAGATCTAAGTGGAATTTGATTCAAATCCACTGGTATATATAGGAAACCTTCCAGAGATTCAACCCCAACACTGCCATCCTCATGTCGGTTCCACTTCATTAATTCTCACCCTTCAATACATCCTTCGTATTCATCCTGATTTTATATAGACCACCGCATCCGGGTGAACTCATGCCATCCATATGGGAAGCTAGCCATGCGTAAGCCCCAAACCTCCCCTTCTAACTACATGGGTTTTATTCCCCGTTTTCTACACATGGTACATAGGAAGATTTCCCGTGGTTCAATTCCAACCAATGGTAAACCTTGGTATCTCCTTTGTAGAGACCCACCTTCTCTGGTCTACCTTTTTTGGTGTCCAGATTATACTTCACGATTTGAAATCTTCCCTTTTGGAACCTCCATCCAGATCCATCCTTATCGGGAATTCTGATCCATCCATCTGGTAAATCCTCCTAGTGCTCCCTCCTAGGGATGTATCCATCCAATCTTCTCCTGTCAGTGTTATGATAATTCCTATCCCTCCTTGCTAGATGTTAAACTTAGGGAATATCCTGTGTTCGACATGGGAAGCTAGGGAAAATCTTAGAGACATGCCTTGGCATAAGATTCCCCACACTCGACGTGGGATGCCTCGGGCTTCAGTTCCCTCGGGAATCCCTATCAAAATGGAAAATTTATTTGTACCAGTGTTTCAGCATCCAGACATGTTAGCGATTCCCCACATGACTACTCTACTGACCAAATGTTTCTTCCCTTAATTCACCCCTTAGAATGTCAAAACAAAAGTAGTGTAATTAACTGGAGTCCACAAAGATATGACATCCAGAAGAGTTTCACAAACAATATCTCAATCATTATGGGATAATCGGATTAGGTGATGAATTCTAAGGAGGAATTCTTGGAAAGAGGTACTGACATCCCATCTTCTCATTTTTATCATGGAGTAAACATCTCTAAAGAAGTGATGGATGTCACCCGACTTTATAGAGAAATACTGTGGGGAAATAGATGCGAATACCCATAGAGGGCTCACACCATGTCAGAAAAGCATTGGAAATATTACTCAATCCTTTAAAAATGTATATTTATATTATATGATCATGTTTAATTAAAAAATTAAAAAAATGATGAATTATATAAATAAATAAATAACTATGATTAAATAAAATAAAATAAATTCAAGATATGATCATGAGATTTTATATACTGGTTTTTTATTAAGTGGTGAAAAACCAACCTAAAGACCCAGGGAATAACTTCTTGAGCCTAATATTGGCATGATCTATCTATCATCATCATCATAGTTTATTTATTTATTCAGAAATCAAGGAACCATAAAACACGAAACACAATAGCAATCTGACAGAGGGAGGTCTTAAGTAATGAAGTTTGGGGGAACCCCCTTACACTATGTTAGTAACTGGTCCTAGAGAGTTAATGCTTGTAAAACATGAAATATTAAAGTTCTGGACCTCTATGGAACCAAATGATCCACATCCTTGTCACCTCACACCAGGTGTGAGACACTTGAATGTTTTTTTAATAAGACCTCTACAATTCCAGATGATATAAGAGATGGACCATGTGGTCATACACGTTCTATTTAGGGAGTTATAAAAATGATAGAATCTATTTCAACTTCTATCAAAGGGATGTTCCTTTGGATACAAAGGTGAAAACTAGTGAGCATCTCCTTTCCTTCTACCTTGAGAGAGATCCCGCTTCCAAAGTGGGTTTGGACTGAGTTATAATATCCACATTTATTTTTTCTATCTTCTTGGTTGGATCCTTGTCAGTTTAGTTCCTGAACCATATCTAGTAACTAGGTACTCCATCCTTTACAAATGTATATTCACATGTAAGTGATGGGGACCTATGGTTTATGGTTACTTAAAATAATTCCTGGACATGAAGAACTATATATAACAAGTTAAGGATAAATTATTAACATATCATCAAATTTAATTTGATAATACATATCACATAAAACCATGAAACACATAATTAAATTTAATAAATAAATCCAAAACATGATCATGTTGGTCAAAGGTCTATATCATTCACAACATGCAATTAAAAATGCAATTATTTTTTTCTAGGAGTCATTTTCCATCATTTTATTCAACATAAATTTATTTGAATTAATAAATTAATAAATTAATTCTTTATCTTAAATTATATGCAACTTGAAGTCCCTGAGACATGATGATAATCCCATCATTAATTATTTAAAAAAATCAAATCAAATTTTAACACAATTTAAGTATATGACACGTACTTCAGAGGAAACATGAAATGTACCATCCACATCATATTGAATCCAATTTCTATAATTTAGTATTTACATAGTGTGTAATATCACTTGACATATTGTATGACACATGCTGTGTATGGCCCGCATAATATATCATGTAGTTACTCAACACATAGGACCATATGACATGTTGTGATATAAAGTGTGTCTAGATCCATGTGGTCAAATCACATAGTCATCATGGTGTGCATTATCAAAAGACACTGTAAAAATATATATGGAATTTAAATCTAGTAATTGAATATTTTATGTTATATCAATTGATATAATGGGTTAACCCACTTGAAACTTTGAAAATTACTCAGCATGTACATTGTGTGAATCAACACTTTCCACATGATGTGTCCATCAAGCTACAAATAATGTAATCCATATCTCACCACACTTATCATTTGACTATAAATACATGACATATAAAGATTTCATTTATTGACTGACACAAAGCACTGTGAATTACACAATGTGTTTTTTGTGTGGGGTTACACAACATGTACATGCCAGTTATAATTTGTGTATAATATTTCAAATAATACGCTTCACTGATAGTTAATACACAATGTGTATTGATGTCATGTATTGAACCACATGTTGTGTCATGAGTTTTATGGAATGTTACATGTGAAGGTTGACCATATTTATATGGGACGTTCTTCGATGATACATGTTGTGTCATCATATTGTGTTTCCAATGACCTTGGAACCTCTGGATGGGCACTTTGAGAATTATTTATGTGTTTTGGCCCCTTCTTAACCATAAAAGGTATATTGATGTGATGTATCGATTGTTGGGATAAGAAATAAAATGTGAAAAATGAAAACTAGTAAACAAACACATGAAATTGATCAAATAAGATTATAAATAAATATAAATTAGAATTTGTACACTCTAATATGAATTTAAGGTTATGAGTCACAATAGAAGAATCATGGGGAATCCAAATATTAATTTTTTTGATACCAAAAGATAAAAATTGATGAAATTAATGACCACACCCCAAAATATCGGAGAGAGGACCATGCATATTGAATTTATAATTAATATAAAACTAGAATTAACTGAAACTAAAGTATTCCTTCTGATCAAATGTTCATTTTCAATCTTTGATTCATTATCATTGTTGTTGAAAATAAAATCTATGATTCCTTTAAAAATATCCACATATTCTCCATGAATCACTACATAATGTTCTTGATATTCCTAGTGCTAGCATGAAAGAATCATGTGCTTCACGAAATTCACCGTCTTTTGTGACAATATATCTCATTATATCTATATTATTGGGAAGTGGGAAGGGGGAAAAGTTTAACTTGAGGGACTGAAAGAACTCTAGATAGTGTCCATATTATGTCAACACTCTACCATTGAAAAATTATATATATATTTCAGAATATATACTTAAGATTAAATAATTGATAATTTCATAAGGGAACTTTTACAAACTATTCATGCTAAGTGATTCCCATGTGAAATAATAATAATAACAATACTACTATTATATCCCATGACATGAAATATATAAAATATCATTTCATAAATAAATAAATTAATATTTTTTTAATAATATCAAATAAAATATATCCTTTCCACTAGATCATTTAACTTGACCCAAATATCCTCCCATGGAATTTACCAAACCTTGAATAATAAAATATATTCATTCAAATAAATAAGTATTATTAATTTGATGAATAAAATAAATATCGTATTCACCAAACTCAGTGATAAATATTTATTTTTAATATTTTTGTAAATTGAATATATATATATTTTTATGTATTCATTTAAATTATGAATAAACCAACTAGAGATAAAATTCTACTCACATATTCTAAACTCAAATATATTTTTATTGAATTATTATCTTTAACTTTACTTGAATAATTATTATTACACAAGATGAGAATAATATTTTTTTTATAAACATAATTTCATAGAATTTAATGAGATTTTGGTTACACTTAGGGTGTGATCCTCTAGGATCCTTTCTTAGTGGAAATTAGTGAACTTACCTAAAGTCTTATATTGATGTCTATCAAAACATCAAGGAACCCATAGAGAAATTAGTTAGTGTAGAAACTAAAAAAACTATCATACAAATGCTACTATGTGATATAATCCATTTTTATATCGATTTATCATAAAAAAGTATGTGTTCTAGTATCATAACACTCTATGGTTGATTTATATTTATTTGTAATTCCAAAATGAACTTGACCATGAATGACCATGGCTATAGATTTTATCATAAAATATAATTTCAATAAAAATGCATAAAGATATATTCTTCGACTGACATGGATGGGACAAATCATTTCTTGACTTTTAAACTAATGTCATATCACTTAAAACAAAAATGAATTATACTACTGCACCATGATATTATTTCATCGTAGTTTTTTCCCATACTTCTAAGAACATGATTCATGATACACATTAACAATGATATCATGTCTAAGGACCGATACACCCATTAAAAAATAGGAATATCCAATGAAACATAAAAATGTGAATTCCTATTGGTTGGTTGGTCCTCATGACCTCCTTTCTTAGAGATCTCCAAGTGATAAATTTATGAGAAGAAGTATCAATGTATTATAAAGATCCCACACCTGATAGTCAAATGTCATTTCCCCCTATCAGATTGATGTATCTATATCATAAAACATATATTTAATAATATGATATATGTGAACCTTTTTTAATGGTTAATACGAATAAATATGATGGGTTAGAATCATTCTCACGGGTAAATGATATTATGGGTTAAAATCATTCTATTTATCCCTATTTAAATCTATTTTATAAAAGTGATTTCCAAGATCTAATATATATTGAGAATTCATCATATTTTAACCACCATTATACATTCCATTTAAGTAAATTTAATAATATTAATCCTTAAATAAAAAGGAAAACCCATTCTTATCAATATAATATACATAAATCTATTTTCTTTTTATGAATGGTACAAAATCAAAAAAAATTAACAAGATAAATAATACTATACGAAGAGTTATATTGTATATCAGTAGGTAAAGGGTTGAAAATTTTACCTCTTTCCTAACATGGAGACCAAATTAACACTTCACCAACTTTCACTTACTTCATAAATGTTTGACATTTAAGAATAAATTAATAATCATAAATGATATCCAAATTCAATAAAGCAATGTTATAAAATTATATTTTTATAACAAAAATATTTTGTTTAAAAGCCTTGTTTCTATTAAGCTTACAAATATATTATATGAATTTATTTTAATATTGATTCAAATATTTCTTTATTACATAATGAAATAAATTTTTTTATTTGGATATTTTTCCAATAGGTTATAGAGTTTGGTAAATATGATTAGGATTGTTCTTTATTTATTCTTTGTAGATTACCCTTTTACTTTCCCTTTCTTCATCACAAGGAAAAATTGGGGTTGTGACCTCCATAAGTTCACATCAAAATTACATAGCATGTTAGGGAGATCAGGGATAAAATTATTTAACTTTATTTATGATGTAATTAATAAATAAATGATTAATTTGTTTTTGAAAAAGATTATAAGATGAAGTATGCAACTAATTTATTAGTGAGTGGAAAACCAAACCTCTCTAACTAATTAATGCAACCATCATCTTATATAGAGAGTTGACATAAAATATCATCATAATACTATTTATTATTATTTTAATCATAACTATACCTCTAGGAAGTGCTGATAATAATTTCTTTATGTATTTCTTACTCCAGAACATACAAATTCTTCTCCAGAATGAATACAATCCTCAAGTTTTGATACTAATCTATATTGTTTATTACATTCAGGATATCCTTTATAAGGATTAGACTCATAGAGAGGTTTGAATTTGTGTCATTAGTTTCCATTTAACTTCGAAATAAGTAATAAAATTTATTTATAACATGTATTAATAATATTTAATAATAACTTTAATTGAAAAAATTCTAATAAAACACTAATCACTATGTTCCATGAACAATGATAATAAATTCATCATGATTTAGTTTATCTAAAATGTTTATCCCAAATCATGAATATATTTTTAGGAACAAATTTTATAATATCAATCCATACCACTCTTGGTTGGATGGGAAATTCATCACATGGACTATAAATTCCACACATAAATTTAGCCAACACCTTGCCTTCATGTTCTGACATTCATCAAGTACCCAATCAATTGAGACTCACATTCCCACGTGAGAGATGTTAATCTCTCTTTAAATTACACAATATAGGTCATAGTTATTCAAATTTAGAATATCCCACATTGTCTGATCGATAGAGGTCTTGAAGAGTGTGAACTTTTGAAGGCTTACACATGATATTTGTTTGAGGGTTTTCTTAATTTGATCTCACATTATTTTAAAGATATGCATCCAATTCATTAAATAAAATTCATGGTTTATATTAAGAAATGAATCCAATTCACATCCATAAAAACCTCAATTTTAATCCCATGAAATTTTTATACATCTAATTCAATTCACCATTCTAAATGAATTTTATTGATATATGGATGTCATAAAACAAAATTCCCTAGGTAGAGCTCATAGAGTGGATACCAATTATTTGATCATGTGTTGAAAGAGGATAAGAAAATAAATAAGTATCTAGTGTCTAATACAAAAAATATAGTTTTCATAATGGATTCCAAAATTATCAATATAAATTTATAAAGGTCAACATTTTCATGTTTAATAATTATTTGGGTGGTTTGATTAAGTACACGCCCTCCTCATTAATTAGTTATTATTAATCAATTCAAATTTTATTTAAATTAATTTTTTAATGTCCTTCTCAAAATGAGATTTAATTTGACTATTTGTATCCCTAGTTACTCTTTACCCCTTGAAGGTTATGGACATTTATAAAATGTTGAGGTGAAAATAAATTTCCTTAAACACAATAAATTTTGTTAATAGATAAAAATAATGTATTTTGAGGGATTTTATCTTTGACATGATTTTTTTATATTTTATGTGTTTTACAGCATTAAAATCCTTCCTCAATGTTACATTAAAATCATAAAAACCATATTTAATAAGTAAATCACATGAATATTAATTCTTTTCACCACAAAATTTAATGTCAATATAATGATATAAAAAAAACATAACAAATTCCATTTAATGTCATCAACTATATGCAATTAAATTATAAATATATTAATATGAAAATATCCATGAACCAAATATAGTTTTTTTTAATATTTAATTAAATTATAACAAATAAAATTAAAAATATAAATGTTAAAATTTATAAATTTAAATATTAATGAAAATATATAGGTCTTGATAATGAAATATTATATAAACATCTAACTATATTTAATTAATATTAAATAGTTTTTTGATTAGATAGTCGCTCAGTCAATTAAATGTTAAAATAATATTACAGAATTATATTAAATAAATCGAATCCTAGTCCAAAAAATCTATTATACATAACTAAAATATATAATAAGTGGAACTATATTATTTTTCAAATTGTTATTAAATTAAATAGTTAGAATAATTTTTTAATATTTATTAATAAATATTCAATGAAAAATAGTTTAAGTACACGTTTAAAACATAGTTTAAAAATAAAACAAAGTGTAAATAAAAAATAGTTTAAAAATAAAAAATTTCCCATATTTAATTAAATAATAGTTTAAAAATAAAAAAATTGGTTTAAAAATAAAAAATTTCCCATATCTAATTAAAAAATAGTTTAAAAATAAAAAAATCATACAAAATTATTTATAAAAACATGTTTTTTAGAATAAAATATCATAAATCTGACACTAATGTAGGAATTATAAATGTTCCCTAAGAATATATTACACAACATAAATAATAAAATAATTCTCAAATTTAAACTATCCCAAATTTAAAAACAATAATTATTAATTAAAAAAATTAAATGAGAAAATGATGATTTTATCACATTGATTTTCTCATCAAAAAATGATCTTGATACTTTGATAATGAGAAAATGACAAATTTATCTGTCACTGGAAAGGTGATATTTTCCTTTCATTCTTCAATCATTGAGATAATGAATCTTTCAAACAATAGTTTATGAGAATGGTATCTCAATGATGGAGGGAATTGTAAGTAATTTGATTTACTTTCTAATGACATCAGTATAATGATCCTCTTGACCCCCCCTTTATAGGATCACTGAACTAAGTACTTAGGCCATACCAATTATTATATTAAATTACTATTGTCAAGACTATTAATATATTCTATTAATTTGAATGAATCTAATCCATCCATTTATCATTGAAGCGATTGAATATATATCAATAACACATTAATAACCGATATACTTTATAAATATTTATTTCTATACATATATATTTGTTTATATAAATAAATATAAAATGGGATTTATGAAACTCTCTTATTGATTAAGGGGGATGGTGTGGCTCAAGAGGTCTCCATTGGAAATGAAATGGTGATCTTGATGACTAATTTTAAATTGAGTTTCCTAGGGATTCTATGGTTGATGTTGAGAAGCCACTCACTGGTGGAAATTAGAACGGACCTTCAAAGAAAGAGAATACTTTGTATGAAGGAATTTAGGTTTTTGATTTTGAGAAAAATAAATCTAGATGGATGGATGGTATGATTTTGACTAAAACTAGATGGAGGGTGGGGAGTTCAATCATCTCTTATTTTAGGGATTTTATTTTTGGAATAATTATAAATATGAGAACCATGACTGATATGGAGACAAACTCTAAAGTCATTTAAAAGAGATTGGTTATGTGTAAGAATTATGTTTTTTCAAAACCAATTCTTCTAAAAGGGTAAAAGTCTCTATTCTATTAGGATTTGGTGAGTCATGTTTCCTCAATATTGGGGTTTTTGGATTGGGCAAGTGTCTTGATCGGGTGATGCTTTTTTTCCTTTCCTTTTCCTTTCTGAAGAGATTAAGTAGAGAGCAATGGGTTCTAGTTCCATGTTTCTAAAACTGAGTACATTTCATGTCCATGAATAGTCCAATAATTTTAACATATCCAATTTCAATTCATTTTATTGGGTTTAAATAAGAGTTTATACTCTCAATTTTATATTATGATATCTGAAAATTCTCTATGACATTTAAAATTTAGTTTTTATCCAGACTGGATTGGATAATAGACCGAATTGGAAATTTTTAGTCATTATTCTAAGATATTAGTGGTGGTTGGTCTTGGTGATACTCTCATTGATAATAAAATACTTTCTATGAATTATTAAAACATTAATATTATAATAGAGTATGAGAAATATCCACTTTTTGTTGAGAATGTTTTGTTGTAGGAAATTCAAAGAGAAGCTGGTGTAAAATTATTATTTTTGGGAATTGTGGTCACATAGGCCATATTAACTAGGATTTTCATAGAAAGGGGAGAAATATTTATAATTCCATAGTTTCATATTGTCAAGTGAAAGGAATCATAAATAAACATGGAATTTTAATGGTTAAATGAAGAGAAAAACAAAATTTTGGACCTCAATAATCATGGGGAAACAATTTTGGCCTTTTAGTAAGAGTGTTTAGTCTGAATGCGTTTAGTCTTGCACAAATACATAAAATTGATAATGTATGTGGGTTAGAGAAACTTGTAACTAATATTAGGAAATATATAACTACTTAGGGACAAAAGAGCCTATATATCGTGAGGAATGATGGTGGACAACTTATAAGGGACTATGAGAGGGTTGCTGGTTTTTAGGTGTAGGGTTAATGAGTGAAGGAGTATGCTTCAACACCTATTGTATCTAAGAAATATCATTTATACTTAATCAAGCTATTAGATATGATTGAAGTTCCATGGGGAATTCTTAGGAAGATTATTTTTATTGTCAATATTATTTGGTTGGTGAGGGTTCCCAGAGCATTGATATTGAGGTACTTGAAGGTGGTTCTAGGCTTGCTGATGGTTAATTCGATTTTTAATTAGCTATGTCGCAACATACTCCCACCAAAGGTACCCCTCATGGGCCGACAATGAAGGAAGATAGATAATGATTCTTGATTCTAGCCTCCAGTAGGCCCCAGGTTGGTGACTAGCACTGAGGGTATAAAACTCTCACATATGGAAGGCATTACCCTCATTAATAATAAGGTTTTGGAGACAAGATAGACCAACCAAAAATCAACAAAAACACATAATATAACAATAAACCAAGAATATCACAAAATGCATGAAATTAATTAGAAAATAAAAATAAAATTCTCCAAATAAATACCAAAAGACAAGTGCTAAGGTAATGACTCGACAACAGCTCCAACTTCCGAGCTAGTAATGTCCAGATCTGTCCTCAAAATCTTCCTGGAAACTCAAAAAACAATTTTTATAAATGTAGGTTAAAAATAACAAGTATACATAGTAGGATCATACCCAATTCCTCTTATTGACATGTTAAAAGAGAATAAAAATGGCCTAGTGAAGAAACAAAAGAAACAATGTTATCTTAAATAGGTTAACTAAACAATCCCACATCACCAAGAAATGATCATGAAATAACACATCCAATATAGTATCATAGTATCGGAATTATATAAATAAAGGTTACCTATAACCACTTTTTTACTAGTTATCCTCTCTCACCCCCAAACATCAAACTTCTTATGCTCCCATAAATTTCTTACATATCTTATCTATGATTCCCCAAAACTACACTATTGGATATACTGACATAAGCACATACTTTAAATGCTTACATTGATACCAGTAGTAAAAGGCTTGGATATAACCATCCAAAATTAAAAATTAAATAATGATTGTTGAATGTCTTAGATCTGAAGGATAGTTTGTGGTTTTGAGCTTTATATTATTATGATATAACATGAACAAAAAAATCCCATGTTCTTTGTATTATGTGGATAATTTTCCCATTATATAAAAAAATATAAATTAATGGAAAGTATTCAATGAATACAATAAATGTTTTCACATGTGATATCCTTAAAAACATGTCACTTTTACTAAATTTCTACAAAACCTAGAGAAATGGAAAACATAATAAGGGGTGAGATTAAATACCCAGTAAGAGAAACATATAACTGAAATAATCATGAAATAAACCTGAAAAAATATTATGGTAGGAATAGATAAACAACAAAAATCTATAATCAAATTGAAATTGGGATCATGATATATCCATGAAAACAAATGAAAACATAAATATCAATAATACTGATCTCATACTAATGGAATGCCTAGTGTAGGACATTTAAAACATGATGTTAAGGCCTCGTTCCATGCCACTTTACTTTTCATCGAGATCTCAGTCAATAAATAATATTACCAAGGATTTTTTAAAAGATAATATCCTATTATGGGAAGTGGAATACACCAAAACCCAACTAGTTTTGTGTCATGAGAACCATACCTCATGGGACTATATAATTAAAGGCCCCACCAGTCACTTGTTTAAGTCCAATGCATTTGATATAAGAGAAAATGAGTAAAAAATTCATTATAAACCTTTACAATAATAATCTATATTGAAATAATAATATATAGATTTTCAAAACTTTTCCGCATGTTAGTAAAAGGGATAACCTAATAACTATCCATTTGGAGGATAAAGGTGTATAGATAAAAAATACATATTCAACTTTTCAATAATAATCCATATTGGAATGCAAAACATTTTCCCCATTTCAATATAATATTATACTTTCTTGGTGAAAATAATCCAATATGATTTATATAAAATGTGATGTTTACATCCTATAGAGAAATGGGTTTATGGATAAGATAATACTTAATTAACATGATTGTAAGGCATCCAAAGAAATAAGGTGGATAGTTTTAGTAGAATATATCCCAATAAGTGGGAAATATTCATCAAAGGGTTTATGTGGTAGGAATTTATATCCCCAAAGAACATTGAGAGACAACCACATAATAAAATCAAATGGTATAATGTAAAAAATTTGTATGAAATAATATAAAAGAATTATCATAACTCAATGAATGAAAACCGAGTCACCAAAAAATGTCACCACTAGGGAAACAACTAAATCACTAGCCACTAGAATAAGATAAAATTATTTGTATAGTAAATCACATAAAATACAAAGAAAATAACATCCATGGGATAGTAAGTCAATAAAACACCATAAAATGGGAACATGGTGGATAAAATGTATTATGTATCCAATAATTAGAATTGAGACTAATAGAATCCTTACGGATTAGAAACTCTTGAATTAGAAACAATTAAAAGATAGAGCTTGAAATGGAACTTTAAATACCATGATTAAAAGGTAATTCATGATATGACATCTCAAATAGAAAATATATACACCAAATAAATGAAAATAGGTGCATAAATACAATACTTGTTTCAATGAAATTAAATTGGGACTAAAACCCTTACCCCTTATCCTAACTTCCACGAACGTACTTTAACATATTGTATCAAAAACATATATATCTTAATAACTTAATTTATGACATTAAACATATTCATTTTCATTCATACTCTTTATTTTATAAAGTTGGGGATGGAGAATTTTTTTATTATAGAAGCAAAGCCATATTTATATCAGGGTAGAGGTGGGCCCCTAACATAGACCATATTCTCAAGGCAAAGTGTCCTGTATTATGCCTGTGTCACTGCCTGCTGACATCATGCCTGCTTCACCACCCCAATGTCAGTGCCTACACTAGGTCCCACATCATAAATCCCCTAAGGAGATTTACAGAATTCAAACACTTGACTTATGGATTGAGTATTAAGGGTTTTACCACTCATGAGACACCCCAACCACACATTCATACTCTTCATAATTAGTCATCATCAATACAAATTCTTCTAATTCTCCACATTTGGTGTTTATAGTTTTGATCATTTTTACTAGTTTTATAATAGTGGTATGCTAATTTATTATTATTTAAAACTTCATAATTAATAGATAAAATAATCTACTTTATTATATTTTTCCTGATATTTTATAATTTTATAACCTCATTTCATGTCTGTTTTGGTTACAAAACATGAAGATAAAATCAATGACCATCATGTTTCAGTGATTCTTAACAAAAGAAAGGTGTTTTATTAATTAATGTGTTAAATATTTATATAATATTACAATAAAAAAATAAAAAAATATTTATATTTATATATAATATAAAAATAGTAAATAAATTATCATATTCATCTATGACATATATTCATATTATTGTTCAATTATGTGGTTAAATCGATCGAGACATGGACATACCATGATTTATTGAATGATTATAAGGCGGTGTACTTATAATATCATTATAAAAAAAGAATAAGGATATTATTTGTTTATTATTAGGGTGAAATATGTGAATTTTAATTAATTATAAAAAGAATTAATGGATATGAGAACATTATATAATTTGAATAAAAAAGTTTCCTCCTAACATGATTTGTTTAAGTGATTAAATTAACAATGATATTTTGTTGATAATGTAATTATTAGTTTCTATAATATTATTTATAATAAAATTAATGATATAATATAAATAATATTTATCCTTTAATACCATCCTTATATTCAACCTTGTGAGGTGATAAGGTAAAACAAAACATGTTATATCATATAGACGGTAGTCCGCACAACCCACAAATGATAGTTTTGTTTTGTAATAGATAGAGTATATGAATAAAAAATGACAATTCCATTAATAAAATAAATTTTAGTATATAAATGATACTAATATCATTATATAGGTGTGTTTTGAATAAATGTTTTAGAAGAAAATTATGAATAAAAACAAAGTAGTTTATAATACTCACATCAGAGACATGGATTTTCCCTAGAAGCCTCCTTGATTTTGAGGAGATTATGGTAAATATAAGTGAGCAAGGGATTTTATTATTGGGATAGAGTTTTAGAGTGTGTAAAATTATATATTTTCAAGGAGGAATTATGAGGTAAGGTGTGTCTTGAAACAGAAAAATTGTTACCCTTTTATAAGTGAAGGAAAGGGTAGTTTTGGAAACACATTTACATTTTTCAATAGTGCCATGACACTATTCAAGGTTCAATGGATAAAAATAGGAAAATATAGTATGGAAAATATTTCTTGTTATATAAAAGGCTAAAAAATCATTTCTAGTCATGTTATTTAAATGTTTTATGTCTTTTACACTAGGTTAAACTCAATTCACCCCTTTTACTTTTACCTTGATAATGGATTTTTAACCTTAGTAATTAATTTTAGTGACATAGATTATGATTTATGTTTTTACCTTATTTTATAATTATGATTTAAAATTTGATAATAAATTTATTAAATATAGTTTATAATGTTTTTAAAATTTAATTATAAAATAAACACACTTAATCATGTAAAAACAATTTTTTTAAAAAATAAAAATATTAAGCCCAAAATTTATATATAAGATAAAATTATCATATTTATTGATTTTAATGATATAAATTTATTTATAATTATTTTCATAAAATTAAATATTCTTACAAGGAAATTGAAAACTGGACCTCACCTTGAAAATACAATATTTTAAGAAAAGGGAGAAAATATTTTTTATATTAAAGGAAAATTTAAATAATTTATAAAAATGTTTATCATAGGTTTTAGAAGTTAAAATAATATATTAAAATGAATAATTTTTTTACCCGAGTTAATATTTTGTTACTTAATGGTTTTTAAATATTCTAGTTTATTCCTAAATAGTGAATAAATCATGGAAATTATAATTATTTATAAATTATTTATTTCTCAACTAAAAATAATCCTTTTTAGAAAATGATCGAAAATTGATACTAAGGAAATTTTGATATGAGGAACTAAAAAAAGGGGTAAAATTTTAGTTGTTTTAAATTCCAAATCATACAAATTCAGTTTTTTAATAAAATCCTAAAATATAATGAAAGCTCATTTTTATTTGAAAATGAATTTTAAAAAAATTAACCGATATTATTATTATTTGATATCATTTACAAACTGAATTGGTGTTAACCAATAATCAATATCAAGGATAATTTATCACTAAACATATATATCTTGAAATATAAATGTGTATCCCATAAAATTCAATTTTTAAGAAAAATAATCTTCGAGGTTATTCTTAAATAGTGAAAAAATCATTGAAATTATAATTTTCATAAATACCCCATTTTTCGACTAAAAATAGACCTTTTTATAAAATGATCAAAAATTAATACTTATTAAATTTTAATATGGGGAATTAAATAATAGAGTTAATTCTTATTTATTTAAAATTCCAAAACTTACAAATTTTAGTATCTTAATAAAGCCTAAAATACAATGAAAGCACATTTTTTTTAGAAAATGAAATTTAATGAAATTAAATGATATTTTTATTATTCGATATCATTTAACTACTAAATTTTTGTCAACCAATTATTCATATCAAACAAAATTTATCACTAATCATGTATATCATTAAATAGAAATGTGTACGCATAAAATGATATATTTTAGAAAAATAATTTTCTAAACCATAAATGGTCTTATTAATCATTTTAGGTAAACTAATTGATTTTAATCTATATTAAATGTATTAATTATTTTATTTATATATATATATATACATTCCATAAACCGGTTACTCACATTAATTACATCTAATTCAATAGTTAGGTTTTTAATGGTCACACATTAATATTTTTATTTTATCAAAATATATCCCGGTTTCATTTATATTCGATGTTGCATGTGGAGAAAGCTGTTAAGCATATTAACTTATTTAAAGGTAATCATATATTAAAATGTTGGGGCATTATATTCCACCCTTAAATAAATTGTTTCCTCATAATCTGACTTATAAACACCATATTAATTTATATAGGGAGCTCATAATTAACCATATAATTAGAGATCATCATGGGGTTATTTAATATGTGTAAAGAGATTTATCTATGTGAAAAAATTATTTTAAGTTCTATATGAAGAGATCTAACCCATTCCTAATAAGACATAGAATTTTACTAGGGGGTGTTGATATAGATCCATAAGTGATAATTTCCCACAAACCATAAAAATTATTTATACAATCATTATACCACTAAGAGTTTTTATAATTTAATAAACAATTGTTTGGGAAGATTTACATGATACAAGAATATTGAAAATATTGAGTGAAAAATCACTATCTAATTGTTTAGTAGTAGTTGCGTTCGTAACACCCCGAACTAAATCACTAGGTACGAACCGGATCACCACATGACCATAATCGCATCTTCCAATAAACTAGAGGCTTCCTAATAGAAGTTAGGGTCTAAGTAATGTTGTGGAGAGACTATATCCTCCATTAGAGTGCACAAAAATAGAAACATAACCAAACATGTAAAATTATAAAAAAACACACAAAATAATAAACATGAAATCTATATAAAAAATATGAAATAGTATATATAATCGATAGTCAAACAAGAAACAATAACCAATTACCCATTGGGATTATCATATAAAAGACATAAAAAAACAAAAATACAGGAGCCTTTGTAACACCAACCCTCACGTCATCCTAGTCTATAGACTCACATAGAGAAATCCTTATCATAGATCAAACTTGGGACTCAACCCAACATGTACTTGCAACAAGTGAGGCATGCTCAGGTACCCAAGTGTCACGACCACCCAATCTTGATGTGAGTACAATTCAGTAGGACACCACCAATGTTGTTCCATACATGACTAGTAAAATGTAGTGTACGTGTATGTGATATTAAAATCTAAGTAGAAGGTTAATAGAATATACATAAATTGGGTAAGCATATAAAATAAACACAAATACACAAGTAAGAAAGTGAAGACACATGTTTTAAGTGGTTATATGCTCAACAATATGCTATAAACCCCATTTGTACCTTCTTTAGATCCATTCTGGAAAGAACACTATCCCACAACATGACAAATCCCCTTGGAGAGATAGTCCCAAACATGACTGACACATCCCTCTTGAAGGGATAGTCCAGTGCATGATCATCTCATTCCTAACACCTAACTATTAGGGGATGTCTACTAGGATCAGTTTCCATGCTATACTATAGAAGACAAAATATTGAACATATAAAACAGAATGAAAATGACTGATCAAACATCACGTCAAGTCAAGAAGTATCATAATCTTATGAATCATCATGAGAGTAACATCAATAATTCGTCAATGAGGCTAAAGATGCAGAACTTGTGATCAAACCACAAACACAGGTCTGATGGGATACACACACACACACACACACAATTTGATCAAACATCAGCATCGGTTTAATGAGTTGCACACACGCACAACATGTGATCAAATATCAATATAAGTCTCATGGGATACACACACACACATTATGTCAAGGCTCAACCATTGGTGTTCAGGACACAAGATGACACACATGGTCCAATGTGGACATTGGATCTTTTCCAATTTATTACTCATATTCATTTAATTAGTTAAGATAGGTTATTCATTAACTAATTAAGAATTAAACAAGGTATCTCATTTTAATTGATTAGAGTGATAAATTAAGATATATTATGTTTAATTCATATAATTGTCATAAAATAAGAACCATTCATCCTAAGTGGTGAAACTAATTTCAAATTCTAATAAATTATAGATAATACCATAGGGTTGTGTATACAGAACCACTTACCTCAAATAGATCCAACTTCTATTCAAGAAAAGAAAGCTACTTTTTCCACGATGTGAAAGTACATTCAGTCTCTAACAATGCCACATGGTTCTAGTAACATCCAAGAATCCCAAATTCATTAATCATAACTAAATTATAATTATTTAAAAGAGTAAAAGAAAGATTATAACCAAATACAAAGACATACTTTGTTGAATGACTTATCGGATATCACCCTGTAGCTGTGACCATAACAAACCACTGATGTAAGGTTAGTCTCACACTTCTAACATTATTTCAAGGAAAATTCTTAGTTAATTGAAATAATACATAAACAAATTTAATATAATTTAATTGGAACCTTAGAAGAAAACCAACCAAGTAACATACCTTAGCCACAATGACATCAACAGAGTTCAAGCTACTTCAGACACACTCATATTTATAAGACAAGAAAAATCCCTAAATTAATTCCATTTTCATTGTCAAATCAAACCAAAATTGACTAAAATTCATATATGATTTCCTAAAGGGACATAAATTCATTAAAATTATCTTTAACGACACATATTTATCGTTAGAGAAAATCATCTAGCCATGCTGATTCAAATCCCCATCATTCTTCAACAATTCTATCAAGATCCAATGAAATTTACATATGGTTTCTCTAATAGAAAATAGTCCACAATCAATAGGAATTCAAAGATAAAAGGGACATGAAGGGATTTAAAAGTCTAGTACATACCAAGTATGATCAAAATAGTTCTTTAATCGGTGAGGGAATGAAGTTGGAGGAGCCCCCAAAGTCCAAAACCCGTTATTTCCCATCCCAATTAACTTAAGGGATTTGGGGGAATGAAATATGAGGGTTTTAAATCAATAATGTCTCTTTTAAACACAGATAAAAGTACCCATAAGCAGTTCATGATGCAAATCATGTTTTCCCATCATGATATTTCAGGAAGAAATATCTTCAGAGCTTGGACATAGTATTTCATTTCCTAAAACCTCTATGGACACCCCATGAACCATGTTCCCATTATGAATACCCTATTAACGATGTTAATGGGTTTTATCTATAGGTTTCATCAATCCGCACACCATCCAATCCTCTAGTGGCCTCATGAATCCCTAGGTCATCACCTGAGATTTGAACCTCATCCCAAAAAATCATATTGGGATTTTAAAACTCTTGAAACCTAATTCTAAATCCTAACTCCCAAAATTAACCATTCAAAAATGAAAAGTTAAAGTTTTCCTAGGAATTTCCAACCCTTAAGGACCCGGGTCATTACTCATAGGATTTTACTTGTTGACACAATTGTTTGTGATTATCTCCCTCATTGGCCATTGGATTGGGACATTGAGTCATATAATACCCCACTATTTTAAATTTTAATTGAAATTGTTTTTCAGTTTCTATATTTTTGTTAAACTTGTGAGTTTGATAACCTTCTACTCCATACTTATAACATCTAACCATCCCTTTAAGGTAATTTATGCCATGTTTCTTCCTATATCGTTAACATATAAGAAATTGAATCTTTTTTCATTCATCATATTCATCCCTTGATATTTCGTGAGACTTCATCTTTATCTTCCTTGGTGTGTTTGGTACTTCAACTATGTTCACATTATTAATTATACTTCATGATATATGGTTTGGAATAATCACAAGGTTTCCCCTAGCTATTAGGCCCCAGCCTTAAACATTACATAATCTCGAATTAAGTTAATAATTTACATTGATGAGTTTTTTAGGTTTAGAGCTTTAGAAAATTAGGTTATAACTTATAAAAAGAAACTTGAATATTACAAGTAGAAACTTATACTTAGTATCCATTTTCTTTCATAAAATAGAAACTCTTTAAAAAGAAACATGTTTAATAGCATGAATTTTCTTTGATCCCATCCTTGACCCTATTTATCTTTATGTCTAGTGCAAAACATTTCAAAACATGGATGAGAATAAAAAGACTAGTAAGGGTTATAAAATAAGTAAAAAATTATTATCCCATAAATAAATACAAATCAATGAAACCACACTCTTCAATCATAACATACCTAAGGAAATCATAAGATTTATGAATAAAACACAGAAATCATAAATCATAAATGTAACTTATGGCATACATAACATAGTTACATCGTATCTTTCACACCTATATAGGGAGTTATATTTTGAATACCCATCATAGTATATTCCATTAATCTCTTAGGATAAACATTAACGTTTACCGCTGTCATGTTACCCAATTCATTGAAGAGATGTCTCAGGCTCACCCGCCCTAGGTTTATCACAGAACCAACCATATATGTAAATAGTTACCAAGAACCATAACATAACCATAACACATAAAATATTGAAATTATCAACATTTCACTCATCAACCACAATGAATCAATTCAATATATTGAAATATTCAATCAATTTCTGAAACCATTTAAAACATTTAATAAAGATATTTTTGAATCAAAGTGTGTCATACCACTTTGAAAAATTTAAAGTAACTAACATTTTAAAACATTAATTTCCATATAAATACATCCTCAAAACCATTTTAAAAACATGCACATTAATGATAATGATTTAGAAACATAAATCTCCAAAACTTTTAAAAGTATGTTTTAGTGAAAGGGTCTCATAATACTTGAGAAACAATTGAATAAAAATAATTATAGAATAACATCAAAAAAATATTATAATATCATCAGAATAATAAGATTCATGATATAATATTTCAAAGGGTAGTACATACACCTTATAGGATAATGATGGTGCACAATATCGATACATGCCTCAATGAAAGGAGATTGAGACGTAGTCCCTTACAAAGATCATTTTGTAAATAAAATAGATTTATTATGTGTATTCACTATAGGTACACATAAGTAATGTAAAAATAAAATATAGGAAATAAAAATTTATTTCTTACATAATCATATCACAACATAATTTAAAAGTAAAAGATTAACCCAAAGATGGGAAATTGGGTTAAGAAGTTCTCTTACCTCATGTCTAACTTGACTCATTCGTTCTTTAATTCCTTGAATAATAAGCATAAGTTAGTATCTATATGATTAAAAACCTTTTTCAAGTATATTATTCATTTTATATCACTTATTACCATGCAATAACAATTAGTAAATTATTTGAGTTCATATTGGACATTTGTTTGATGTTCGGAATTTGAGTTAAAAATGAACTTGTTATAATTACAATTTTTCCAAGTGGTAAAAATTCCATTATATGCAGAATGATATTCATGATTTAGATATCATATATATCATATATATGATGTATATATGTATTTACAGTAGTCCATAGGATTTTGATATAAGAAATGAAATCCACCGTTCATGGAGACAGTAAGTCATACGTACGCATGAACACTACTTTATATATATGTTACATAATTTCATTAATTCCATCCTTTATACATTCCATATATGGCATGAACGGATCATATCACCTTGAGGGGGTGGTAGTCCACGCTTTCTCAAATAAAATTATCGTATTTACCCATTATGGAAACCATAAAGGTATGATATAAATGAAAAATACAAAATCATCGATAAAATATAAATATAATATATATATCATATAAATAAAGTTCCATCATAATGGCCACCATGAGAGGCAGTAGGATCTAATTGGACAATCATCGTTTCGTGAGGCAATAGTTCGTCGTCCACAGAAACAATATGTTTGTATCCATTAGATGGAGGTGTGTGTATGTTAGTTAGAATCCTTCTATAACAAAATCCTAATATATTTAAGATACTATTTATTTATAAAATAATGGAATAAAAAGATTTTAGGGGGTTGAAGAATGAAAATAAATAAAAGAACTTTAGAGAAGACATTACCTTTAAATTGGGTAACTTCCTTTGGCTTGAAACAAAAGGTTTTACTGAATTACCTTCTGCACAAAGTAAGGCTTCTAGGTGGAAGGTAGGGATGTTAGATGCTTCTTGGAGTAGATTTTGGATGAGCCAATGGTCTTGAGAGGTGTGATTAATGGGTTAGATGTGATGGTATTTTATATGGGGGAGGAGGGGCTCTTTAGGAAAGTTTGAAAGTATTATTTTATTATAGAATGATTTTCGGAATCAAAAGTATAAAACATAGTTAATTATAAGATAAGGTGTATATAAGTACAAATAAAATCATCCAATAAGAATTTTATAGGTTTTGGATATTTTTTAATCCTTATAATTTTTATTTAACCATTTGTTAACTTATTTAACTTTTACCATGTCCTCTTATATATTTATACTGTATGATTAATATATTTACTATAAAATTACAAGAGACCCAAAATGGACCATTAATGATATTTTTAACATCATATATGTCATTTGGATGAATATTTGATATTTAGGACTATTTTATCATTTAATAAAATATTAAGTTATTTAAAAACTCATTTATGTCAATTTATATACTATTAATATCAAGAATTTTTAATAACAACTTGATTCTTTCAAAAAATCTATATTAATTAAACTATAACAAGTTATAATCATCCATAAAATTAGTGAATGGAATTAAAAGTTTCAAAATAAATTTATTTTAAAAATTATAATCTCATTTATTTAAATCTTTCATTATTAAGGTAATAAGTACATCACCATTTTGTCATAAATAATTTTATTTATTTGATGTCTAAAAATTATAAATAAAATACCATGATGTAGGAAATATTTTCATATTTCTAATGACAATTTATAGTCGGAAAGATAACTTATATAACACCATATAAAAATTGTTTTACTAAGACCTATGGATTCCCATGGCCGAACATGTATCATCAAATAGGATTAGTACACATGTTATCATAATTTAATATTATTATAAAATTATTTTTACCATTATTTACCATATTTACCCTTTAACCACGGTGAATAAAATATTTTCTGAAGTTACTATTCATAATGTCTAAAAATAAAAGATACCTATTTACACCATTTGGACCTTCTGATTCCAAATATAAAATCCATTTTTCCAAATTCAAAACATATAAGTTTCAAAATTTAATTTAAACTTAATTCCCATTATCAAAACAAAAAAGCGTGTTTTTAAGAAATAATAACTTTCAAAAGATTAACACGTGTTTATGTCTAATTAAAGAGTGAAATTACTTCCATTTCCAAAATTATATTAAATAGTAAAAAAAGAATCTAATTTAACTTTACAATCAATTAAAATGATAATCTAACCATATAAATAAATTAGATTAAAACACAGTTATGAATTAAAATGCCGTATTTTTCACTATTCATCAAAAAATGAACTTTATCAAAAAAATACCAAAATTTTACCCAAATAAAATTTTGGTGCTTCTATTATAAATAATAAGTTTATTTTGTCAAATGGAACATATAAAAGAGACAAAAACTATATTTAAAAAGGGTTCTATATCAAAAGGCGGTAAAACGACTTTGTAAAAATATTAGATTTTTCATGCTTAAAATTGAATTCATTCTTATTTTAAGCCTATAAAATTTATTGTATAAAAGTAAAAATATTTAACTAACATGTTTAATCATATTTTATTTGGTTCTATTCATTCCCAAAAATACAATGGCTGGTCATTAACTACCATTTAAAATAATAATATCATATTATTATTTTTTAGTATGACTCAACATTGTGTACAACCTAAGATTTCAAAGAAACTTGTTGTTCTGTATCAGGTATGTCATCAAACATAGAATCCCCTTTCAAATTTAAATTGATATTTAATTAACAAATATTAATAAATATGGAAAATTGATGTTCTTTATTTACCTGCGATTTTACACTTGCACCCAATCTGATGGGATTTTCATCAGTCTAATATCCACATTGTACATAACACCCATGGTTCCTTCTAGTTCCATACATTACTAAAACCAAAAGAGTTATCATGACTTATGATAATTATACGTGAATTATTATAAATAACTATAAGAAAATTTATCCTCAAGATGTATCACTTTATAACACTATTATGTTAGCCAATAGTTCATACAAATCAACTTTTATCAGACTTGGTTCAACCTATATAACTCTAATATATCATTATTGGTCCAAAATAGGTTACTTTGAAATGGGTTCTCACATACCTGTTAACCTAATCCAAAAAATAGAGACCCTGAATTACCATGAACTTTCTTAAAGTATTATAAAACCAAAAATCAATTAAATCTATGCCCTAAAAATATAACTTATCCTTTCCCAAAGAATATTAAAATTTAAAACAATCATATACCCAAGTATATAAATTCCATAATAATATAATATATAAATAATACATTTACCAAAAACCTATTTGAACATATAAAACACTAAACTACAATAATATTATTATTCCTCCAAAATTAACTCTATCTTTAACTCTAAAATAGAATTAACCACTAGTTCATAAACTAGTTGCTATATATCATAATCAAAAAAATGAGATGGAATTATCCAAAAATATCATGAATAAATTATCAATCCCATGGTTATCAATACTATTTCTTCAAAATCATACCACCCTTTATTATTTCAACATTAAGCATATATTTAAATTAAGAGTTATCAATACCTAAATCATGTGTTCTCCAACAATTATTCCCAAAAATATAACCTTATCATAAAATCAATTTTTAAGGCCATTGATACTAATTAATATATATCACCATAACTTAAAAGAAAACCTATAGAAGAATAACCCTTAGTTCTTTCACCCAATCCTCATAATATTTATCATATACTAGATGATAATTGATAAATATCACTCACTAATGAAAATAGAAAAGAGTTTACAGATTATATCAGTCTCCAAAAATTTGGAAGGAATAGAAAACTCACATTTTTCTTCATAAAAGGAATATACTAAAATTCACAACCACTTAAGTATGTTTCCTTATTTGGTTATAAGATATAGTGGTTTCTTGATACATACCTTTCTCAACTTCATTTATGTGATCCTATTTCAACCAAATAATAAAACCATAAATGGTTTTGATAATATACAATATATGAATATAAAAACATCAATATGAATATGTATACCCTTATTAGAATTTTTTTTAACATATGATACTTTTAGATTAATCAATTACTCTCCTTATTCAATCCATGGTTATCCATGGTCATTTTTTTGGTTAGGTTCTTTAACCTAATTATTTTTTATCATTCATAAATACTTTATAATGGTTCAAAAAGGGGATGTAAATACCCAAAGCATATCCCCATGGAGTGTCTCTATAGGTGTGTATTATTAGGACCACACTTTGTGCATTAGAGTGATGATTATTTCAATGCTCAAACAAATACTTTTTGAGTGATTTACCCAAGGTGTATCTATTCTAGAAATGTATCTACTTTCCAATATCCATACAAGTATTTATTTCTAGGAAATACCATATAATATCTACTTTACAGAGATTTCAAGATATTATTCATTACATAAAACTATTCACAGGGTTTTTACTAGGATTATCTAACCCTAATCCCCAAATAACACATGAAATATTACCTTGAGATCAAATTACAATGTATTAAAATGGTTTATCTATACATTATAAATTATGATCCACTTTGACTCATCAACACTTGAATTATCCTAAAAAAATCATAATATCCAAAGTTATCTAAACCTTTCCTTTGATACCAATTGTGATTCCCCAAACCCATGCTCCTAGATCCAGTTCCATAACCACATACTATACACAAATTCCTTGATACTAGCTATAAAAATATAGATATAACCGTACATAATTACAAAAAAATAACAATGATTGAATATATTACATCTAGAATATCTTCTGAATTTTAGAGATTTAGATAATTAAGACACAACATAATCAAAAATATCCCAGGTTATTTATATCAAATAGAAAATTGTATTATAATATACAAAACTACTTTAATTCATGAAAAATCATCAAGGTCTCCCAATGATTATTTCAAAACATTTATCTTTCATAAAATGTAACATGTAATACTTTTCTCTATAACCTAGGGAAATAGAAAACATAATAAGAGGTGAGCACAAAGACTCAATAACAGAAGTATATAATTGTAATAATTAGGGTATAAATATTACATAAATATTATCATAGGAATAGTCTATCAACATGAAGCTATAATAAACTTCAAAATGAGAGCATGTCATATCTATGAAAATAAATGAAAATGTGGATATAAAT
This sequence comes from Viscum album, assembly GCA_963277665.1. Taxonomy (NCBI): domain Eukaryota; kingdom Viridiplantae; phylum Streptophyta; class Magnoliopsida; order Santalales; family Viscaceae; genus Viscum; species Viscum album. The sequence continues at coordinate 1,355,957,449 of OY728162.1, read as the reverse complement.
AATACTGATATCAAACAGATGGAATGCATAATATCATACATAAAAATCCTACTATCAAGGCTCTAAGATAGGGAACTAGTTATGGAGACCACAGTCAGGATATCCTATTGTCATGGATTTTTTCCAAGGTACTATCCTATCATTGGAAGAGTCATACACAAAAAACCTACCTGTTTTGTCTCATGAGACCCGTCAATGCATTAAGGGTATATATAATACTGAACCCCACTCATCACTTGTTTAAGTCCAATGCATTCCCCATAATAGAAAATGAATAAATAATAAATAATAAAACTTTACAATAATCATCCATATTGAAATAAAAATATAAGTAATTCCAATACTTTTCCCCATATCAATAAAATGGATAACCTGGTCATAATACATCCAGTGTAAGATTGTGGATGGATAAACAATACATAGTCAACTATCCAATAATAATCCATATTGTAATTAAAATACTTTTCCCAATATAAATTGAATATAATTCTTTCTATAAAATAATCTATGTTACTTAAAATATGATGTTCACACCATATAGAGTAATGGGTATATGACTAAGACAATACTGGATTAGCATGATCATATGCCATATGAAGAAAAAAGTGGATGGTTTCAATAAAACATATACAAATAAGTGATAAATATTTATCAAAGGGTTTATGTGGTAGGAATTTATATCCAAAAAATGGCACAATAATATATAATACAAAAATATGGTAGAATGTATCCAACTTATATGAAATAATTTCAATGAATGATCATAACTCAATAAAAGAAAATTGAGTTACTAAAAATCCTCACTATCGGGGAACCAATTGAATCACTAGCCACTTGAATAAGGGAAAGTTATTTGGATGTTAAATCCTATGAAGTAAAAGTAAAATAACATTAATGAGATAGTAAATAAATAGAACACCATACATAGGGAACATGATGCATAAAATGTATTATGCATCAAAGAATGAGAATTATGACCAAGAAAAGTCTTATAGATTAGAAGCATTCAAATTAAAACCCATTAAAAGAGAGGGATTAAAATTGAACTTAAAATACCATTATTGAAAGATAATACATTATATGATATTTCAAATAGAAAATGAATACACCACATAAGTGAAATTAGGTGAACAAATACAATACTTGTCTCAATGAAAGGAAATTGAGGCTCAATCCCTTACCTCTTGTCCCGAATTCCTTGAACGCACTTTAAAATTTGGTATGAAAAAATATTTATCTTTATCAGTTAATTTAAAAACTAAATCATATCCATTTTCATACATAAACTTCAAAATTAGTGATTATCTATATGAATTTGTCCATATTTTCACATGAGGTATTTATAATTTTCTAATTTTGTACTAGGTTTACAATAGCGAGGTCCATATTAATTATAATTTCAAAGTTAATCATTAATATAACATATAAGATAATGTAATATATTTTACATGATAGTTTATAAAATTATAGTATCATTTCATGTCAATTTTGATTATGAACTATGATGATGAAATTGATGATGATCATGTTTCAGTGATTCTTAACGAATGAAAGATGTTTTCTTAATTAATGAGTTAAATATTGATATAACCTTAACAGAACCAAAAATATATATATTATGTTTTTATATATTATTACACTAATAAATAAATTCTCATATTCATACATGATATCAATTCATATTTTTGTTCGGTCAGGTGGTTTAAACGACCCAAACATGAACATACACTTTTTTAATGAATGATTATGAAGTGGTTTAGTTATAATATAATTATACTAGATGAATAATTATCTTATTTAGTGATTATTAGATTTATATATTATAAATTTTAGTAATTATAAGAATAATTAATGGATATTAAAACATTTCAAAATTTGAATAAAAGATTGTCCTGTTTGCACACATATATGAAATTATTAAAATAAGGATGATCATTTGTTCATCATATCATTATTGGGATCTTTAATTTTTCATACCATAAAATTAATTATATTATAAACATCATATTTATTTTTTAATGACTTCCTTAGACACAACCTTATGAGGTGGAAAAGGGAAAAACATCACATCATGGAGGATATAATCCGCATAATTTACAAACGGAAAAACCAAACCTCACCTTGAAATTACATGATTCAAAGAAAAGAATGAAAATGGTTTTTATATTAATGTTACATTTTATTTATTTATAATTTTTTTACATAGGTTTTTTAAGTTGAAATAATATTTTAAAATGAATAATTTGGTTCCTCAAATTCATATTTTATTACTTAAAATGTTTTGAAATCTTCAAGGTTATGCTTACATAGTGATAAAATGTTGAAAATTATAATTTATTTTAATCAATAATTTTTAACTAGAAATAAACATTTTTAGAAATTGTAAAAATTACTAAAATGTAAATTTTGATACGAGTAACTAAAAAATGATTTTTTTATTTATTTCAAATTAGAAACTTATAAATTTGGTTTTTGAATAAAATCCTAAAACATTATGTACACTCATTTTTATCGAAAAATAAAATTTTAAAATATTAACTAATATTAGTCTTATTTCATATCATTTACCAAATAAATTTGAGTTATCCAATAATTAAAATCAATTATAATAAAAAAACCTCTTGAAATAGAAATGTGTATCGCACAAATGATTTTTTTGGAAGAATACTTTTATAAACAATAAATGATCTTATTAATAATTTTAGGTAAAATAATTGATTTTTATTCATATTAAAATTAGTATTTATTTTATTTATAAATATATTTATGAAGAGGTTACTTCTATTTTTTCCCACTAATTCAACGACTAGTTTTATTAATAGTCATACTTAAATATTTTTATTTTATGTTAATATATTATAGTTTCATTTAAGTTCATCATTGTGTGTGGAGCATGATATCAAATTAATTAACTTATTTAAAGGTAATCATATATTAAAATCTTGGGGTGTTACATCATCACAAAACCAATAATCTATGATGTGGTTTCGATCACATACCTACATATCCCAACTTCCCATAGGGTTTATCATCTAGTGCTAGAGTTATTCATCATTGAATTACAACCTCATCACATCACAACTTCATCAGGTAAATAGGGAAGTGGGGGTATCATGAACATGAAGGAAATATACCTCATTACCACCACCCACCACACATGACCCCCACCACATGTCATATCCTTTTCACTATAAGTTAATATCTAACAGAAACATGTATCAACACTAAGTAATCTTCGACAACAACATGTATCATCACTACTGATGAAGGAAGAGTAGGGAAGATGGGGTAGGAAACCATTCTATTAATCACTATCCCAGATATTGGGGAAACACCTAGAACCCAAAACATTTGGGTGTTAGTAAGGTTATCCAACTAAGGTGGGGTGATTAAAGAAAAAACATAGAATAAAAGATAGATATCACACAGTACCAAAACTATTGGTAAACCTAAAATGTACTAGCATAATCCACATTACCACCACTTCACCTCAAGACATATTCTGCAACCGCTACCCCCACTGAATACATCACATGAAAAAACAACCACACATATCCACACAATTCCACTATCAATTACAACACAACATTAGTTCACTAATGTTCAATTCATTAATTTATTTATCACATATCAGTTTTCATCCCACACTTCATTAGTTCATTTAAGATAATTACCACGCAAAAATTGTAGCCTAATATCATATTTAAATTTATCAAACACATATTCATTTACTACCCCATGTTATTTCATTTTTTTAGTTTTACATTCATTCAATGTATAGTTCGGAAAATAACCCAACCAAGAAATATAATGGCTCACCTATATCATATCCACCATCTCTACTACATAACGTATGAAAATCCATATCACTAAAATAACTACACATCATAACCACCACACATTAGCCTATATCACATCCCATTACATCCAACCATCACTTTACTTCCAAACATAGTTAATAACCCTACTGGCACCACCATCATTGTAAAAAAACCCACATCACAAAAGGAAATACAGTAAGAATATCCACACATAAAAACACATTATATAATTCACAACATCAAATTGAATATTCAAAAAATGGGTTTCATTACATTACTTCGTTACATAGCATAGGTATTTTCCCACAAAATCTAGATTTCCAAGGGAAATTAATTCTTTAACCAACTATAATTGATTAGGCATTTAATTGAGGGTGAGTTCAAATTATCATCACAATATGTGTTTTATAGTTATCATATCTATAACACAATAAAGGATCCAAACACTCATGATTTTCAAAAATGACACAAGCATGAATGATTACATTGGTAATAACATCAATCGTATGAAAACATGTGATTTCACCCTATTCTCATTCAATTTCAAATTTATCTGATTAATTATCATCATAAAATAACTCAAGATATCTATCCGAAGGAAGGAAAAAATCATGAAATGCCACACATGTATGTAAAAAAGAGAGAATTAGGATCCCCTACCTAAAAAAATATTTCCACAATATTGTGAAAGGATGAAACAATAAGAAGACAATATCTAACCACCATAATATTATGGATCACATCGATCAACCTAGAAAACAATGGACCCATCATTCTCTCTCCCCACACTACCCAAACCATTTATATCCAAAAAAACCCTTTTCAGAATAGGGAATGTGGGATGAATAATAAGGAAAAGGGAGGAATTACCTTAGAATTACCAACACTTTATATCTAGATTCTAGGTATCAAATCACAAAAGGAGAGTGTGAAAGGTCTTCTTATGTAATATAGGATTTTCCCAAGAGTCAAGAGAAAAAAATGAAGGAATATTGGGTTTGAGAATTTATAGAAAACATATAAATTAAAAGACTATAGTTCAACACTCTTCACTATGGTGAAAATGTTATCACACAAGACAAGACTATAACATAAAGGAAGGGACCATATTGTAGTGGGGCTGGTCAAACCCTCATAAGAGAAAAATGAGAGGTTTATACCAAAGTTATGAAATCTAGGATACATACCATGAGACAATGGAAACCATTATACTTTAGAATCTAACCTCCATGAAGAAGGCCATTCCACAAACCACCTCTACGACATAGCTATAATAAAATTGATAGAACCTCAATAATTCCTTCTTAATGGATATACACCACAGTTATGAAAAAAATTAAGAACCAATAAAACATTACTCCCCATTTATCCTCACCACATTATATCTATCTAGGTTGTAGATACCACCTTTATTACTCAGCATAACCCTCAATTCTAAAAAAACCAACCCCAATTGAGATTTCTACAACAACTCCACTGTCTAATCCTCATTTCCCTAAAGTATTCCCCCAAACACCATCATCACTAGAATTAACAAAAGGTATTAGGTTGTATGGTTAGGTTAATTGTATTAGATACCTATTTAATAATTCTTTTCCTTGAGAATCAAAACACAACCCAGAAAAAGATGTAGAAAAATAGAAAAGGGTCCAAACAACCACTCCGTTAGATACCAATTAGGGTTCTCTCTATGAATTTTACATGAAAATCATCTAATAACATCAATACACAAACCATATCACTTCCAAATAACTATATAATCTACTATTTCAACATCTATATATCCCATGACAACAAACACCACAACTTCCACACAACACCGCCTCAAGCACACGAATAAAGGTGACCTGACTTACGTATCAAAATATTGTATACTTAAGGAAACATTGACTCAACCACATGGTCTTAAAACATTTACTAAATATAATACATCTTCATTGAGAAGTGTTTTACCCTATTCATCTTCTATAATCCATAACACACACAAACTAAGGGAATGGTTTGTTCATGTAACACTTTCTCTCAAAGATCATGTATCTCTACTAGTATATCAAAAAATTTCTTGTAATACAAGATAACTAAATATCTTTATACAATTACATGGGTTCCATCATGATGATATTGATGAATCTGAGAAAAATGGAAGACATCAGGGATCCTTTCCATCTATGGTGGAAGCACTAATCGATATTCCACCTCACCAATATTCCCTAACACCTCAAAAGGCTCGACAAAATAAAGAGAAAGATTACTCCATCTTCAAATCATCTTCGATCCCTAATTATTAGAGAATCTCAAGAAAAAATGGTCTCTAACCTCAAATTCTAGGGGACTCTTCCAATTATCAGCATAATCCTTCTGATGGTATTTTTCTTCCCTCATTTATTGTAATACTATCTTGATATTCATGGTTATGATCTAAACTTCATTAGGATGAAGAAATACTATCTCCTGAACCTATGTCTAGAACAATGGAGAAAAATAGAATCACTCATACAACACCTCAAATGGGGGCATTCCAATGTATGGGTGATAGTCATTCTTATAGGAAAACACAAACATAGTTTGGTGTCTTACCCACTAGCTGCCAAAATCTAAAATGTGGTCTCACAATATATCCTATAGCATCTAGATAGTCTGATCCTTTAAACCATTAGTCTAAGGATTAAAATCATCACTAAGGCACAAATATGAGCCAATGGAATACTACAATCCTCTCTATACCCATGAGATAAAATGGGGATCCCAATCCGGGATGATGGTCCTTAGTAACCCATGAAGCCTAACCATGTCATCCATATTTGATAGCATAACAAGGTTAAATAACCTGATGGGGTGGGGTGAATCAGGATATGTAAAATTAAAAAAACAACCCATTTGGATCTTATTTTGTCATTAAAAAATTCTTTTATATCCCTTTCCCATAAAAATGCATGATAAGAAATAAAAACATGCAAGATAGATAACAGTTTTACTTAGTTCACATGCACTAGGATATACACAAGGAGAATACACATGGAATGTTCCCATTTTACAAATATACTAAATAACACTACTATTACAAAGTTTATAGTGGACTCAATATCCCACTTAGTTCACTACCAATCACAATTTTAAAGTTCACTGACCTCTCAACTAAAATGTGCTCACTACTCCTTCATAAGATGGTTCTTTTGATCACTTGAATAAATTATGGTTACAACTCATTTGGTGCATCATGAAGCTCTACTTTCATCAAATTTATAAATACCTCTTTACTATAGAACTTATTGGAAAATCCTTCTGGTTTATGTAACATTCACTTTCATGAAACCCTATCCCAAATTTCATGAAACTATCCAATTCTACTTGAAACTTTTCTCTTTCTTTAATTCCTAAACCATTAAAAAATATCTCTAAACTTCCACAAAAACATCATTTATATAAAAAACCTATGTTTTTATGAATCCTTCACTCAATTAAATCCTTCACAAAATTATTTCATGAATTTATATCCTTTTTATATTTATTAAGGATTATTACATTCAAAGAAGTAGGGGTGGGGGTAGTAACCTATTTAAAGATGTTTCTTCCATCCCATAAAACTGTCTCACTTTTCACTTCCTTTTCGTAAAACCATTCAGTATTTTTTTGAAAATTCCTTCATTCATTAAACTTTCATTAAACACCTCCATTCGCATTCACTTTAACAAAAACATGGCGTCATCGCATTAGTCAATGAATTCATGAAAATTACCATCTTTGAGAAACATAATTTCATAAAAAATACAATATTTCATAAATTTCATGCCTTTTCAATATTTTATTGATACAGTCTTGACCAACTTCTATAGATTCCATACCTTTTTCTTGAATCATTTTCAATATATTTTTTCTACAATCACACTAGAACTCCACAAATGACCTTTTCAACCTTCCTAATCAACAAAAAAACCATCCCAAATAAACTTTAAAGTCACCTTGAGATATTTTTTCCCAATAATATACCACTTTTATGAAACATCAACAATAATAGATTCATGGATCACCAAAAAGTGAGCTGACTTCATCATTCAGTCCATAATGACCCCAACTGCATTGCATCTCCCTTGGGCCTAGGGTTACCTAATGAAGAAATTTATTTAATTTTACTCCTATTTTTAATTGGGGACATCCAAGGGATGAAACAAACCTCTAGTAACATGTTGTTTAACTATCAACTTCTGAAAACTAGAAACTTCTCCAAAAAATCTCCCATTGATCACTTCATCCTAAAAAATGAAAACTATCTACTGAAACCACTATAAATCTCATTCACACTGTGATTTACCATTAAGGGTGATCTATGAAAATCATAGAATAATACCTCACACATTTCCAATGGAACAAACAACCTCCCCTAAAACATTATATGATTCTGACCATCCTCTATCCAACCCTATGGAGTATCACTATGTCCAAAACAGTCATGGATCACCTATACCTCTCATTATCAACCCTAGGACACCTCTACCTACCACATCAAGGATCATTCCATAGTCATCTTATCGAAAACATCAATCAATAAATCCACTACATCAAGATACATCGCTACAATCTCCTCATTCCCTTTCCAAACATCTATAGACTCCGGATCCACATCCCCTTGAGGATTTTGGATAAGATCATTGAGAACAACATTCCCCTTTCCTAAGGTATAGAAGATCTTAAAATCACAATCTTGTAGAAACCCCATCAACCTCCACTAGAAAAAATTTAGATCCTACTGAGAGAAACATATTCCAAGTACTTGTGGTATGTGAAAACCAAAAATCACTCACTGATGAGGTAATTATGCTATAATATTAGTGAAAACACAACTACCACTAGATTCAGATCATGGTGGAATAGTTACAATAATAAGGACTGCCTCTAATACATCAAGACACATCTCAACCCTTGATGGGGTGCATCATAGAAAACTTAAGACATCACACCATCCTCAGAAAAATGAAGCACTGTGAAACTGAAAAATCTATCCTTCATGTAATTGAATGCCTTCTATCCCTGATCAGTCTAAACAAAGACCTGGCCATTTATGGTTAAATATTTTAGCGGTTCTGTAATCTGAGAAAATGCATACAGAAATCTCTGATAATAGTCTACCATACCTAGGAAATGATAATACTCTGCAACATTTTTGGGTGCTACACAAGAAACAATCACCTCAATCTTAGATGGTTCTATGACCAAAACATGATGATACACCACATTCCCAAGTGAATACACATCTCACATCTAGAACATGTACTTTTATAACATTCCATAAAGTAGATGGTGTCAAATAACATGCAATATATTCTTAATATGGTTGGAATGATCCTTTTCTGACTTTAAGTAGATCAATATTTCCTTGATGAACTCGAAAATAAACTTTTCCAAGAACTCAGAGAATATGGATTTCAAGAGTCCCATGAACACAATGGGTGAATTCATAACCCTGAATAGAATGACCACAAACATAATGTTACCATATATTCACCTGAAGGTATTATTTAGGATATACTCATCATTTTACATCATCTAGTAATATCCATTTCATAAATCAATCTTTATAAATCAACCAGATCTATTTAGTGGGTGAAATATATTTTCAATTATAGGAATAGTTTAATGATTCTTAATTTTCACGTGATTCATCATTCGATGGTCTATGAACAGACTTAAACTACCATTTGTATTCTTGGAAGAAAAAATTGTATCACCCCAAGGAGACATACTGAGTTGGATGAAACAACTTTTCATCAGATAATAAACCTATAAATTCAGCCCACACTACTCTATAGGCTTCATTCAATAGGGATCCATCAAAATTAAAGATTTTTATTATTATAAATCTATCAAAAATTTGATGTCATGTTAAGGGGGTATGACCACAACCTCATCTCGGTAGACATTTAGAAACTCTTCAACAACCCTTGGAACATCCTCTGCTCGAGCTTCTATTGAATGATTTTCCAAATTAAATAAAAATGCTCCACTTTTTTACCACTCATTCGATAACTCCACTCACCAATGAACACCATTATATGGACCTCTTCATTAGAAAAAACCCTCCTCTAGATGCATTAGATGAATTAATGCATGCAAAATTGCCAATATATGAAATGTATAACATCATATGGTTGTATACATAGTAAAAAATAAATACCCCACTAACTGGTGCTGCCCAATCACTATTTTTCATCCTTGATACACATCAAACAAAGCAGTTTGGAATCTAACTATCTTGGATAACACGAGGGGATTGGGAAGTATCTCCACCTCCATTCCCAAATAATGGACTAAACTAGCAACAAAAAAGGATCCCAAGGCTCAAAAATCAAACAAGGCACCAAAAAAGTAAAATATTGACTAATCACACCTCATACAAACTCTGGATCTACTAGAATTTATGACTCCATCACATAAACCTACCCATGCGAATCACATCTTCATCTCTAATGAATACCTTAACAACCATCCTACAGACAGGGTCACTGAGGATCGAGACCATCACGAGGCTTCCCTATCCCAACTCCACCTGTCCTTGGAGGATGAACAAACACCTAATACTCATGCAGATGAAATTTACATGGAGGGAAGTACTAAATTCCCATCTGATATTGTCCTCCTAAAGCTATTGGATACTCATCCTGGAGGTCCCAGTGACCTTTGCAAAAATTTCATGAAAATGGGAATATCCTAGTATATTATCAGGATCCCCAACTCCATAATTTCGTATAAAATTTTTCCGAGGTTGGTTCCCCACTAATAATAACCCAAGATGCTTAGAAATTCGCAATCAACTACTTAGAGCCCTTATCTTCAAGATTCCCTATTAGACCCCACATCGAGGATCCACTCCCAGATAGTGTATATTCTCGATAATCTCATCATTTTTCTACACCACTAAATACATAAAAATCATAAATGGTGTGATTGAATAAATGATTGTTGGGCACGTAACCTCCTCCAGACACAATGTTATGGACTCATTATCTGGAATGATATCAAAGGAAAACTATAGGAGGACTTTGAAGATGATCATAATCTCCCACACTTTCAGGCTCTCCTACTGAAGTAATAGTAACTCCTAACTTTTGGAAATGTTTATCATCAATGAAAGGAATTGATAAAACTAATTCTAAAACTCTTTCTATGACACATCTGACTCCTTTAGTCCACCAAGGTACAATATCCACCACTGACGTGCAACTCCTTGAATTTGGATAACCACAAATAGTACCCAAAACCTAGTATGATCTTTAAATAGTCTCAAAGCGATGTCAATCTCCTCCAACCAACACTCGGTATCCATATTAAATATTCTCCCTAATAATTCCTCAATCTCTTCCACATAATTAAGTTAAATTCCTGCTTCCATGACTCATAGTCCCTTATTAGGTCGATCAACCGGTGATCAACCAGATCAACCTAATAATCCTATATGAAAATAGATTCATTTGGGTGATGACCAAGAGAGATTCTTGAGAAAAAATTGAATCTCTAACCCAAAAAACATGTAATTTTTTAAAATTATATTTAATTATTTTTGATTAAATTCCAAAATTCACCCCAATTAAGACACAAATATAAAAAATCATGATTCATGAACTAATTCTTGTTATCTACCTTTAAAACTAGACCATATCACATGTTCATTTGGTAGACACTGGTTCCTTGCATCAAATCTCAATGGTGACTAAAATTCCATTTCCAAGTTGATATCCCTAGACTAAGTCATGTAGCTAGATCAATTGGTATTGTTTCCCTAACAACCATTGTAATAATTAGAGTTCCTAACTCTAAACTCCATCTTAAATCTCAACTAAAACCTTTGATACCACTCTATCATGATACCCTCCATCCTAAAGGTACCTCTCTTGGGCCAATAATAAAGAGAGAGATATAATGACCCCGGAATCCTACCTCTAGTACACCCTGGATTTTTGACTAGAAATGAGGTTATAATAATCTCACATATGGTAAACATTACCCTCATTAATAATAAGGATCGGGATATAGGATAAACTAACTTAAAATCAACTCCATCACATAATATAAAAATAAACAAAGGATATCCTATAATGCTTGAACAAATTCAAGGAATACAAATAAAAGTTTCAAAATAAATACCAAAAGACAAGTCCTAAGGTAGTGAATCAACATAAACTCCAACATACAAGCTATAAATGTCTTAGATAAGTCCCTAAAATCCTCTTGGAAACCATAAAAATAGTTTATATTAACATTGTATGACTATAACAAGTATACTTAGTAGGATCATACCTAAGGCATCTTGTGAAAAGTGCAAAAAGATTATACTAATGCACCAGTGAATAAACAACAGAATCAACATGAATCTAAAAAGGTCAACTAACTAATCCAAACCTTAGTAAGAAATTCTCACAAAATAAAAAATCCAATGTAGTAACATGGTATTTAAATAATATAAAGAAAATAACCCTACAACCTCTTCCCCATTGGTTTTCTTCTATCATGCACCAATTATAAATTCCATGTGATCTTATCCCTTCTATACATATCTCATCACATAACCAACCATCACTAATGTGGGTTGAGATGAATTCCTAAATATCCCAAACTCGCATACGGTCTAGCATCCAGTGCTAGTATTAGTCATCATGACAAGACAACCTCATCACATCAAAATTTCATCATATAACTAGGGTAGTTGGGTATCATGAACATGAAATAAATCATCCACATTCACCAATTCCAATACACATTCCCCCCACCACATGTGACATCCTCATCACCACTGATTAATCTTATACACCGATCAATATCTTCACTAGGAAATATCAAACGCCAACCTATATCATCACTAATGATGAAGGAATAGTGGGGGAGTAGTGACAGTCATCCATCTTATTCACCACCATCTTGGATGTAGGGGTAAACACCCAAAACCCAAAACATTTAGGCATTGGTAAGGATATCCATTTTAGGTGGGGTGTTTAAAGAAATTACATAAAATACATGATCGATTAAACACAATACCGAACCCATGGGTTAACCTCAACTACAATTTTGTTTTCCAAATTACCACCACTATACGTCACAACGTCCATCACAAGATTTTCGACTAATAAGTGAATCACACCACACATAGCAACACAATTAAATATTTAGTTGAAAACCAATATTATTTTACTCATTTTCAATTAATTAATTTTATTATAATATATCATGTTTTTACCCACACTTAATTCAATTCATTTTATCTAATTTCTAAACATAAATTATATCCCAATATCATATTTTAATTTAGCCCATACTTATAGATTTTCCACCCTATGTCAGTTCATTTTATAGATTTTCAATTCATTCCATGGATAAATAGGAATCTAACAAAACCATGACTCAAAATGGCTCAAACATCTCACATTCTCTTGTTTGAAAACACAACTTAAGACAAGGTATATCACCATAACAAACATACATTAAAACCACCTCACATCAACCCACATCACATCCCATTCCATCCAACCATTAATTTTATTACTAATATATTCCACAACCCAATTTTTCACCAAAATCACTACACACTAACCCAAATCACCCAAGGAAACATAGAAATAACATACACACATAGATATATATTCTATACTTCAAAACACTAAATTTTAGATTCAAAAAAGAGATTTCATTAATTTTATTTATTACCGAGCATGAGAATTCCAACACAAATTCTAGATTTCCATGGGAAACCAATTGTTTAACAATATATAATGGATCATCATTTTAATTTAGGGTGAGTTCAAATTATCATCACAACAAGGGTTTCACAGTTATCAAAACTAAAACATAGGTATGGATCCAAAAATCCATGATTTCAATAATGGTAACAATCATAAACAATTCCATTGTAAATAACATCAAAAGCATTAAAAACATGTGATTTCTTCCAAATCCTATTCAATTTTTAATTTATCTAAATAATTTTCTTCTTATGATAACCCATATCATCCACCTAAAAAAGGAAAAATAATTCAATACACACATATGAATTTAAAAAGGAGAGAATGATAATCCTCTACCTCAAAAAAAGCTTTCCAAAACACTGAACAAGTATGAAACTAGAGGAATATAATCAACACGAAACACAATATAAGGGACAATCTCAATCAACCTAAAACAAAATGACCCCATAAATATCCCTCTACAAAACCTTTATAGACCATTAATCTCCCAGAGAAAAACCTTATATAGAATAATGAATAAAGGAAAAAAATGAGAAGTAAAAGGGAGGAATCAACTTAGAATTTTTAATGATCGATCTTTATATACTGAGGATCGAAGTCTAAAAAGGGTGTTTGAAAGGACTTCTAAAATTTCCTTGGATTATCAAAATATTAAAGTGAAAATAACATAGGAAGATGGGGTTTGAAGGGTATTGGGAATTTATAGGATACCTAGAATTTATATGACCATGAAATGACACCCTTTACTATGATACAAAAGTGAAGACACATTAAAATGCTACGATGTAAAGGAAGGTACCGTGTTAGAGTTGGTTTGGTCAAAACCACATCCAAGAAACACAAGAAGGTGAATTCCATTGATCTTAAAACTAATATAAGGACCACAATGCAAGAAAAACCACTACGATGAGGAATTGAACTTCCATGAAGAATGCCACCCCGCATCGCATCTCTATTGTGTAGCTACCCCGAAATTGATAGAACCTCAATAATTCCTCCTTCAGGGATCTATACTGTAGCCTAAGAGTCGTTCCACAACTATACCAAAAAAGGTAGAACCACCAAAACATCACTCCCCAAGGATCCATGTCATAGTATATCTCTCCACATCAAAAATACCAACATTATGGTTTATTATTACTAGGAAACATCCCTATCAGTGGTGAGTCAAGGTTATTTTGTTGATTCCAATTTTTGACAAGTCCAGTTTACAAAAATGGTTGAAAAAGTTCTAATATATTAGTTTTAGGAGATTTATTTCCAAAGCTGGTATTTTGAAGATGGAACAGTTTCACAATGTTTTCCATAATTTTGGATGTGTAAATAAAGAGTTGTTTTTCTATAATATGATGGATTCCCACATAAGATATTTTTTATGAGAACTGCATAGAATGTATGTGATGATGAGTAGAATAATTGATAGACCAAAGAACACCTTAAGAAATTTTTAATGGATTTTCAGCAAAGGAAACTTGAGCACATATGATATTTTCTATGAGAATCACATAACAAGTATGTGATGCGGTGATGAAAAATCAGCAAAAGAATTTTTAACATATAGAAAAAAATTTATTCAGAAAAGAATTATTCATGGGAGAAAAGTAAGTTTCAGTAGAAGGTAGTGATTCAGAGGTGACCATAAGGGGTTCTCATCATTTGTAAAGAGACAGTGTTTTAGTGGCTACCTTAAGGAAATTTATGGGTATGAAAACCAAATAAATAGTGATGCACACAATAAAGGCTAATTCACAAAGAAGTTAATTTTAATTGTGATTGGAATGTTTTTTGTGTTTCATTTCCTATATAAAGGACCACTAATCAATTCATTTATGCGAGCGAAGTTTATTAGTGAGCACCAATATTGGAAATATTTGGCTATGTTAAAAAGTGGTTTGTGAAGTAGTTGACTTTGAGAATAATTTGGTTAACAATGTAGTTTATCTCATGAATGATGTGGTTTGTAAAGGAGTTGAGTTTACAAAGTAAGTCTAGTTTATTAAGTATATTTGTTTTTAGTGAAATATAGCTCACAAAGGAGTTTTTATTTTTAAGGAATCATCAATCTATGTAGTGAAGGATGTTTTAGAATCACTCTCTCTATGAGGTATAAGTTATTTTAGGAAGTGATTAAATTTCGTTGTGAAGGAATAAAAATAGTTCATGAAGGGAGTTTTCAAAATGGAAACACAATGTGGTTAAGTGTATTTTACCTCTTGGGTGAAAATATATCTTCATGGAACACTTAGATATGTGTAAAATAATTATTAGGTGATTCAGATCAATATAATAATATTCTAGAGGAGTATAGATAACACTTTAGTTGAGAGAAAAGTGAACATGTAAAGTACTACCCCAGTATAGTGAGAAAAAGAAGGGGAATATGGTAGTGATAAAAACCCTAAATCGTGTAAAGGCTGTGAACCAAACATATAGTTACCATATCCAATACATTTCATCCAAAATAATAGTGAAGATTAATTTATTTTGGAACATCAAAACAATGTTAGTGTGTGTTCCTTAGACATAGACCAATTGTAGTGAACAAAGTAAAATTTCTATGTAGCATTCATATTTTTATATTTTTCTCATACATTGTTATAATAAGGGGAGAGAAGATTTTTTTGTTTAATGATGATATAAGATCCAAATGGGGGAAGGTTTTAATAAATCATACCCTGATTCACCCCTCTCTTAGGGAATTTAAACTAGTATATCTGACCTCTATTATAGCGACAAAAGCCTTTTACATAAAACATTTCATGATTTTAAGCATAATTAATCATCAGAGTACAAGCCAAGGATCATTAAGTCTAGTGTCTTGGAAGACTAGGTACGTATAAAATAAAACATGGGGCAAAAAAACTTCTTTATTTAATCTCCATGAATAGATTCTGACTTCCTTTGAGCCCTTACATTCGGATAGGGTACCCTGGGGAACACATGAACAAAGGGATGAGCTAAAAAGACTAGTAAGGGAAATGAACATAAAGATACATCTCAAGAACATGAGTTAGGAGGCATTACATAATGATATAAAAATCATGAAACTTATAAAATCATTTAATATAATCATGGGATCATATAAACATGGAATGATATAAATGTGGAAGAATCATAAAACATTTCTTTAGTACGGGTCAAGGCTAACCGCCAATCCCGTTTCACATCGCATCTCATGAGACTTATCCTTACCCAATGCATTGAAGCGCTATCTGGGGGCACCCATCTCAAAATTTTTCGGAATATTCTTTCCACATAAATAATCTTGCCACATAAATAATCATACATAATCAACCATACATAAACATAAGGGTACCCATGGAAAGAATTGGGTACCACACTCATGACATAAATCATAACCAATGTGTGTATCATGAAAGTGTCCATGTAAGGAAAGAATTAGAAAATACATGGACTTTTATAGGGTAAAATAGGCATATAACATGGTAAGTGGTCTCAAACATAAGTGACAACATATGAGAAATGTATTTTAGAAATATTAGCAACAAAACATTTTTGTGCGGCTTTATGGAAAATACTATAGAGCTTTTAAACAAATAAAGAATATATTCATTTATATAAAACCAGAATTGAACCAATAAGGTTTTCATAATAAAAATACAGAATTTAAAAAGATAATGGTGTCTTAAAACAGAAGATAGAGTGCACTTGAAATTGGGTAAAAGTTCGGGAAGTTCCTTTAAAACGAGTGTGCTTATTGGGAAGTATCGAAGAGAGATTCTCTTAAAAGCATGTATATACCCAAATGATAATTAGAGATGGATCTTGGAACAAGAGTTTGGAGCATATGAACAGAATTTTTATGTTCTTAATAAAAGAGAATACAACAAAATTTTTTCAAAAAGAAAGATAGAGCAACCCAAAGAAATAAAGGAAGTTCGGGTAGAATCCATCATGGTTTATTGGCATGGTACCAGCTGTAGCTAAGAGGGATTGATGAGAGAGATAAGGGGTTTCTCATAAATTATAAAACATTAGGACTATATTGGGAAGGTGTATAAACATACCACATCACTTGGTATTACATAAAAAGGCATAGAATAGAGAACAATCTTGATTAAGAGTGAAAAGGGGAGGATCCCTTATCTTAAATCTGTTGGTGTTCTCCACTTGTTATTAACAACCAGAATAAAAAAATTAGTCTTATTAATTAATAATTCCAGAACCTATTATATATTAAATTTATTTATTATAACCCTTTTTATTTCATTCAAGCCTTTTTTATTAGTTATAAGGTTCAATTTCATTGTTTGGGCTCGTTTGTTTACTTGGTTTTAAAAGACCGGTTCACTTATATTCAAGTTTGGACTATATGCAAGATGAAAGTGGTTGTCCAGAATTGAAGTTATATTCTTTAGTTAATATCCAGGATATTACATAATTTTAATTTTAATTAGGTTACTTAGGGTGAAGTCGAATTATTATATATATAACTATAGTGATAATCGTTTTTGTTTATCGGTGGATTTGATTACAAAGAGTGTGTTTTTCTTTATAACATAATTACATTTTTACCAAAGGATTACAGAAACACACAAATAGGATATATTACATACATAATAATCTGGTTAAACCATAACACAAATGGTTTCATGACCATAATTAATGATAATAATAGAAATTGATAAACTGTTGTCCTTGAATGTGCTAAATTAGCACATCTCAAACGGTGCTTTCATTTCATTCAAATAAAAGGGTGGAGAAAGGAGAAAAGATAATGAAATATACCAATAGCATGAAGACATTCTAGTACATGTATGTTACTGGATTTATAATACTATTATGGTTAAGGGAGGTGAGGAAAGAAATAAAAAATAAAAGAACTTAAAAGAAAAGAAAAAATTGGGAAGAGGAATTTACCTCTTGAGACTTACTCCTTTGAGAACCTCTTAAGGGGAGAGGTTTTTGTATTTTGAAGAAGCTGAGAGCTTTTGGATGTGGGGGAGGACCTTAGGGAGAGATATGGGCAGAATAATGTCAAAGAGCAAGGCTTGAGAGGAGTGGAGAGAGGAGGGAGTGAAGGGTGGTTTTTATAGTGGAGGAGAGGAGGGATTTCATAATATTATAATCATTAGTTTATTATTTCTTCCCAAGATAAGGAATAGTAGGTATTCCATGACCAAGAATAGTAAATGGTTCATGTGGATTCAAACCATGGGTGGTGAAATCATCCATGATTCTATGAATAGTATATTTAGCTTATAATGTATATATACGGTAAATTACCGTATTTTACTATTCATCAAAAAATCAAGTATTTCTAAAAAAATATAAAAAATTTAACCTAACCATTTTTCAATGTGTAGAATCCAAAAATGAAGTCCATTTTTCAAAAAAAAAATCTAAATATGATTATTTTAATATTTAATTAGAATCATAATTTATTATCAAAAACCAGTTTTAAAACACTCATTAACTCATTCTAAAATATAGGTATATCGTACATCCAACTTGAATATTATTTCTATACTATCATATGCGAGGTTACTATTCATTAGGGTATATCACTATTCATAAGGGTATGTTACTATTCATAAGGGTAGGTTACTATTCACCAAAAGTTATTTTTGTTTTATTAGACTCCAAAAAACATATTGAACACAACCGTGTATGTCAGATTTTCAAAATTGTAAAGACAGAAGTGAAAAAATTATGTTTAAAGGTCAGTTATCACTTAGTAATTAATTATCATGTGACTTTATGGAATATTTATAAGAAGGGAATTTCCATTAAAAACATTGGGTCATTATATCCATGGTGAAAAAAACTCCCTCAATTAAAATTCATCTACAACTGTACCATCCACTCCTCAAATACCTCAGTACTTCCCCCAAATACCACCACCACCTAAATCCCCATAGAGAAATTGGCTAGAAGGTCTAGGCTATTATAATATGTATAAAGGTATGATGACTCTAAACCATGTAAAGAGAGAAGGATTGTATCCTCAATGTCCCTTAAAGGAAAAAATAGATGTTGAGGCTCCAATGAGATTAAAATATAATAGGGGTTCTTCACCTATTGTTGATGAACCTAATTTGGGGATTTATGATGCCTTGGAAAATGTGAAACGTTGTGTGGTTGATGCAAGATCCATTTATAAATTTCTTTCAACATAAATCCAGTCAAAAAATTCAAGAAAAGTTGAGGGGGTGCCTGGTACTACTAAGGGTAATCATGAATAGATTGATCCCATGCTTACAACATGTAGATATAATAAAATGTGGATCAACCATATATTCCTGATCATAGTATAGTATATATTCTTGTTTAGGCTATGGTTGAGAAACCAAAATCTTTAATCACTGAATATCATCTAGATGATGAAAATATTATCCCTTAGAAAATTGTTTCTTAGAGACATGATGTGATCATTTTCATTACCATACCCATGAAGCAGCTGCTAAAGCCCTAGTTGAGGTATGGTTGAAACATCTCTTTCTTTAATTAAATTTTAATACAGATTAATCATTATTTTTTTCATTGGGTGAATAGTATAAAATATATTAAATAAAGATAATGAATCAGAAAAAATAATATCTAAGGGTATTGAATAAGTCACTTGTGATTTATGATATTTCTTGACATTTCTTATGAACTGATTCTCTTGATTGAAGAGTGATGTTATGTTAGCCTATGTTTATAGTTGTTGATATACTACTCACTTTCCATAACAGGTCAATAACTTAAATATGGTAACAAATTGAAGGTAATTAAATCTTGAAATAACTATTCTTACTTATTTATACATATTTTCATTAGTATGAAAGTATAATTAAAAAGGAAGTGGTTTATGTTCCTTACTATTATATTAGGGTTAATTACTGTTGTGTTGGTGTGGATACCCTTACTGTGATTCTTGTGATCTTTGCAGAGATTTGTGTCTAGAATTGGGGGTGTTGATGTGATATAGTTATCATTGAGAAATTTAGGGTGATGATATGTTGATATTATGGATATTTTGGATGGATGATGTGAGAAAGTGTTAGATTAGTGTTGTTGTTATTAGTTTATATTTTTTGTGGTGGTTATTGGAATAGACTGTGTATTGGTTGAAGCAGTGGTGTGGATAGAATGATGTGACAATGTTTTTAGTTCCTCAGAAACATGGTTTAATGCTGAATTTAATTAGAATAATGATTGATTAATTGAAAATAGATTATGGATAGAATAAATTAAATTAGAAATGGTTAATGGTCTATAAATTAGTAAGTGGTCAGCTAGTTAATAAGAAATATGGTTATGATGAAAATATAATGGCTGGGATCAATATTATTAATGATTAATGAATAGATTGACATTAAATATGTATAATTGAATTTGTTGTGGATTGTAACAGATAAGATATAATTTAGTAATGTTGTGATCAAATGGGATGTTGTTTCATATTGTGTAGTTGTTTGGTGTGGTCATATATCATGGTTTATCTATTGTGGTAGTGGTTTATTATGTGAATTGGATGGTTATATTTAGTTGCAGTGGGATAGGTGATGTGTTGTGAGTTAAACCCTAGGTTAGACATTTGTTTAACTGTTATACTAAGTATTTTTATGTTATTTCTTATGCATCATAACCAGAGTCTAGAAACCTTACCAACACTCATATAAATACATGTTTTTAAGGTATTTTCCCTCATATTCAGGCTGTAGAGGAAATGAGTGGATAACTACTCTATCTTCCATTCTCTCTCTTCCAAACATATAATGTTTGTGGTAACCTGAGGTTATGATGCATGGGTCATAGTGGTTTTTTTAGAGTGCCTATGATATGATGTGATGATGATGATATGGTGGAGGTTTTGAGGAGAAGAATGGTGGGAGATGTTCCTTTTAGGGGAGGGTATAAGGTTAATTTTCTTCTTGTTCACATTACATTGATGTGATAAGGGTGTCATGGTAGTTGTGGTGTGATGATATGGAAGGTTGTACAATTTTTAAATGACGATGTGATATGTGATTGTGGTGTAATATACAGTAGAAAATGATGATGTGTCATGTGGTATATGGTTATATAGATATGGAAGGTATGGGAGCATCAATATGTATCATATAGGGGTGTGATAGATACCAGATTAATTGGGAAGTGGATATAGGGTACCTTATTGATATGTATTCTTTTGTTACTATGTTATGTTTGGATGCATTTTTGGATGAGCGGGCCTTAGTAAGGATGAGTGATAACTGATGTAGTATAGGTGAGAGTGGATTTTTCTATTTATTCACCGAAGTATTAGTATGTTTCTTCCATATTTTCATGAGAGGGTTTGTAAAAGATATTATTTTTTCTTTTTTTTCACCCCAATATATATATATATATATAAATTGTGTATTAATATTTTCAGGTTTCTAGGAGGGATATGGTGATCAAGATGGACTGTACAAACTCATGGAGTTTGTGGCAGTGTTGGTGTCACTACCATAGGGTTTAAAATGATATTTTATTTCAGAGACTTATGGTTATGTGTGAAATTTTGTATTGGGTTTTATTATATTTTTAATATTTGAAATAAAATTTTGATTTATGTTATGTTTCTATGGTTTTTAGGGTAATGTATCTTATATGTGTGTTCCATGCCCTTAATGCTAGTTGTGAACATTTGTTTCTTTGGAGACATGTTACGAGGGTCAATATTTTCTTCAATTTTTCCATGAGGGATTCCAATGGGAGAGATTCATGTCTTTTTTTTGGTTTTAACCATATAACACATTTTTAATGACTTTTAAATATATTAAATCTTTTAAAAAAATCATTTAGTCATTCCAAGAACTCATCAGGTCGAACTGGAACTTCATAATTTTTTACATGTCAAAAAATAATTGAATATTATTTTTTATGATTTTAGGGAAATCCTAGGTCACTTTCTATGTTTTGATTATATCACTTATTTTAACCACTTTTTTACTCTATAAACATTTTTTCAATCATTCTAACCATATAAAATATCGGATTGATGTTCTATTCATTCATAGATGTCAAAATTTTATTTTTGATTATTTTTTTATGATTTAATGAGTATCTAAGGGCTTTTAATTTGTTTTGACTAGATGAAGCATGTTACATTTTTTTGGAATATAAAAACACACATTTAGATATTCAAAAAAACCCCCTTATAGAATTAACGTGTCATATATTTCTATATGTAAAAAATTAACAGATGATAATTTTATTATGATTTCATGACATTCCAATTTTTTTATTTAGTTTTAACCATGTCACTTTATTTTAACAAAATTTTTTCTCCAAAACTTATTTTTCGCTCATTATGACCACACCGAATGTTGGATTTATAAGTTGTTTGTTCCTATATATATCACAATTTAATTTGTGAATATTGTACAAATATTTTAAGACAACATATGGTATTTTTTTATTTTCACCATATTACCAATGTTTTTAATGACGTTAAAATGTATAAAAATTCACTTTCTGAAATTATGAGCACACCGCACATTATATTGAGGTGACATTTATTCTTATATTTCAAAATTAAATTGATCCTATTTTTCAATGAGTCTATTACAATCCGATGTTGTTTGTTAGGTTTTCTCTGATGTTGTTTTTCTGGTTTTGCATGAAAACCTATAGAATTTTAATAATAAATCCATTTCATGTTTTATTATTATTTTTTATTAGATTTTATCGATTAAAATTAATTGTAATAATTTTATATGATTTTTAAAACAAAAAATTAATAGTATAATTCTACTGATGTTTTTTATATATTATATTGTTTTATTTAAAAGATAAATTTCTAAAATTTAAAATTGAATTTGAAATTTTTGAATTCATTTTTGATATCAGCATACCAAATATTTTTTGTCGTGATTTTTTGGGATATTTTTGAAAATTCAGATTTTTGTGCGAATGGTAAAAAATACCTATTTATATAAAAATCATCATATTTTTAAAACTATTTACAAAGCCTTTTTTTGTTTTGGATTTATTTTAAAGTAAAATGAGACCACTTTTATTAAAAATAATCTAATAAATGTCATTGGAATAATAATTATACTTGATTTTCTAAGAATTTATTTTTTTCTTACAAAACATTTTTTAAAAATAAATCGTTTTCTTTAAATTTTGTGATATTATAATAAAATTAATTTATTAAACTTATAAAAATATATTCTTGAAAAATTTATTCATATTTTGAATTAGGATGTTCAAATTTAAGAATGAGGTCAATTTTGTTTTTTTTTTTCACAGTGAAAATTAACCATGGTAAATTTCTATCACCTTGGAAAAAGGTAAAATAGGTTAATTAGGTTTAAAAAATAATTATAAGTTCAAAAAATATCATATTAATTCTTATTTTATTATATAATTCTTACCATTATCCCCTTATATTATAAATTTTATATATTTAGAGTCACTTGACCAAGGATAGATGGGATTTCGAAAGAAGGGGTATAAATCTTAACCAAGCTCTTTCATGATTATTTATTCTTCTATGTCTATCAAACATGTCCCAACCATGATTATATAATAAAATAATTATCTTTAATTTACTAAAATGTTATTTTGTTTATTATACAACCCTTTTTATCTAATTTTCCATTTTATGGGAAATGAAAACTTCGTTTGTGAATATGTTTGGACCTCCACCCTCACGAAGTGATGTGTTTCATTTTTCATCACCACCTCACATGACTAGTCATTATAATGGATTTAAGAAAAATATATTATATTTATTAAATAATTATGGTTGTGTAAATAAAATATAGTATCTTTCTTTTTTACCACCCATCCGTTGAAAAATGGAAAACGTGACTCATGTCTACGTGTTGATTACCACCTCCATGAACGACGCATTTAATTTTTCATTTAAACCTAATATAGCCGGTCATAAGGGTATAATTAATGAATAAATATTAAACTTATAAAATAAATATGATTCTATAATGTTACTCCTTTATGTCTTTTATTTCTTTTCCATCTTTTAGAAAAATGAAAACATCACTGATGTTTATGTGTGGACTACCACCTCCTTGAATCAATATTTTTCATTTTCTATGACCTCCTCTATAGGTAGTTATGAAATTGTATTTAATTTATAAAAATTATTATTATTTCTTGATTAATATTATGAATATTATGGAAAAATGGCCCCTTTGACCACGATCAACCTACAAAAGTTGTTTTGAGATTATGAAATAAACATCCTCAATACATCTGATATGAAATCAACTGATTTAGTAACTATATAAGAAATGGAAATAAATTAAAAGAATATATAATAATAATTTAATAAACCAAAAAAATCCTTAAAAAAGTAAATATAAAATATAATTTGATTACATGGGCGTAAAATTATGTACATGGCGAGTTGGACTCGATCTAAGGGATTTCCTTAAAACCTTGTTTCAAAATTTTTAAAGTTTTCTGTCTACTCATTCCTCTATATAAAATTTTTAAATATCCTAAAATTTCTATGATTTTCTAAGGTAATTTTATATTGGTCTTTTTTTATTATAAATTTTGTAAAATGAATATCTTTATTGTTTTCCATGCAATAAGTTTTGACTTTCTTTATAGTGTGAAAAGAATGTTTTTAACATATATGGAATGAGAAGAATTTCCCATCGTCATGACCATTATAATTTAAGAATATTCCTAAATAGGTTTTCATGATTTTTCAAAGAATATTTTATTTCCTTTTCTTCTGGGAAATTTTCAATTTAAAATTTCATCAAAGGAAAAGGAAATTTCTCTTAATATTTTATGATAATCCCAAAAGTACTTCTATGTATTCATTCAAAAGAAAATATTATGTGTTTTTGTGATGGAAATTAAATACACGTTTTGTTTTATATAGTTTTTGTTCCTTTTAAATTGTTCATTGTGATGGATAAGCCTGATATATATCTCCAATTAATTGGATAAATATTTTCTTTTCTTGGGGATATATGTTGTAATTAACGAGGTAGGTTATTCCATATGTAAGAGTGATTGTATGGGTGATATGAAGATTATGTCACAAGGTACCTATAAGATTTTTATATTATTTAAAATCAATTTTCATGGATGTCTTTTTATTTTTTAAGGTAAGTTAATAATATTATATTTAAAGGAAATTTAATGCCCCTTTTAAGTGTGAAAAGAATTTTTTTTCAAGAAAGTGTTTTCATGAGAACTCATGTTTTGTTGGAAACCCTCATTATTATGATGTTTCCTTTAATATTTATTATGAGATATTTTATTTGTTAAGGAATTTTATTTCTTGACTATGTAAATTATTATTTTTAGCTCAAGTTTAATTATATAGAAGGAAATTTTCTATGGGATTTCATAATGTTGAAAAGGAACCAATGGGTTTCTTTCTTTTTGTATCACTCATTGAGTTTTTTTATTAATACCATTTTCTAAAATTATTTTCATAAGTCATAAGTATTAGTAGTAACTATATAAGGATTTATCTTTCTGCTATGAGGATTCATCTTAAAAGAAGCGAACATGTTTTAAATTAAAAAGGATTTTAAATTTAAGAATATTTTTTTTTGAAAAAAAATATATTGAGTGAAAGTTTATATTTCATATCATAGGGGATTTATGTGTAATATTTTTTCATAATTATATAATACTATAAAACTAAAATATCAAGTAAATGTAAGAAAAATCAATCATTGTAATTGAACTCATAATTATGGGCTGATTAAGGTACAAACTGTTATATTTGGTATTAGAGAAATGTATAAAAAACTTTATATCTTATGATGTAATTAAAAAAATTAAGGGATGTTAATATATTGATAATATTATAGTTAGAAAATTTTGATGTCTACCATGTTTTTTTATATAATTTTTGTCTATTTCAAAATGGTATTCTATAGAGAAAGTAGTGTGAATGAAGTGGAAAGGAATTAGGAGGATAATATGATTCCTAATTGGAATCTTGGAATGGTTAAAATTGGAACATAGTTTCTTTTAGCTATGTTAACTCAGTTGATACAATATATTAATATTGGTATCCATGCCATTGAGGGACCATACTCTCCACATAAAAACATGTCTATAGTACAACATTTCATAAAACAATACCCTATGAAATTTGGTGGAACCTCAGATCATGTGGTTTCTGAAGGATAGATCAATGTTTTGTAAATTTTATTTGAAATTTTGGGTTGTTCTAAACAAAAAAAGGTTATTATTTTCATTCATTATTTTAGAGGAGAATTCGATCACTGTTTTCATTAGTTAATAATACCATGGAAAAAAGATGAGATTGATGTCATGACTTGGATGTTATTTAAGGATATTTTGATTTAGAACTATTTATATAAGGTTGTTTGACTTAGGATGGAAAGGTAATTTTTGGAACTTAAGAAAAAATAGGACTCTATTTCGACAAATGCAGCTAAATTTACTAGAATGGCTAGGTATGAACCAAATTTTATTCCAAACCATGATAGTAAAATTGATCAGTTTTCATAAATATTCATACCAAGTTTTAAAATATATTTGTCCTCTATTTGATTTAAAATATATGATAAAGTTGTACAGAGTGTTGATAATGTCAAGATCATAGTTATTTATGGGGCATTGAACACAATGATGATATGGGTCTCTAACAAAAAAACTATATTATGGGGTGTAAGATGTGTGGAAATATTAATATCTAGTGAACAAATAAAATATGAACATAGTGAAATAATTTCTAATAAAAATTTAGATGAAAAAATTATCATTAATAATAAAAATAATAAAAATAAAAAATATTAATAATTTTTATTTAAAATTTAGTTTTGAAAAATTATCTATTTTTAATAATTAACCCTTATTCATTCAAGTAAAAAAACATTTCAATTCGATCATGGGAAGGATAAAAGGGATGTAGTGTTAAGAAACAAAGGATCAAATAATTTATATATAGAATAATAGGAGTATAAAATATAGTCAAGATGAAGAAGAAGGTGGGAGAAGACACTTTGAGAGATCACTTTTGATCCTTTCCCAAGCATTGTTGTTGAATTCCTAGCCTGTGGCAGAAAAAAGTAAAAAACCCCAAATTGAATGGTTTATTTTCCCTTTCCCCTTACACACCCTACTTATATAAGGGATCCTTATCCCAATATATTAGTAAAAAATATTCTCCCTAACAGAATATCAATATATCCTCCATTATCTTACAACTGAACCCAAATTTCCCCCCCCAAAAAAACCCCCTTTCATTAATGAAACCCTTACCCATGCTCACTGGTAGCCGAGTCTCTATCACTCAAACCACCTTGAAGTTTATTCTTTTCCTCAAGACTAAAAAAATTCCTATTTAATGCAGGATATTCAAGTGATCTCCTAGATAATCATCTATACTTATCACTTCAGTAATAAACGAGATGATGGATTGTATAATATCAATTGATGATTGAAGACTAAGAGATTTTAAAAATGCTTAATCCTCCTATATATATTATAATTGAATGGAAGAAGGTGGAGTGTGGATATGATGACCCTAAATTTTTCTTTTAAAAACTATATGGTAACTGCCCTGTTATTTTCTTGGTCAAGCATGTTGCCCCAAATTTGTTTAATGAGCTATGTAATTGAAACCATCCACATACCCTTGCTTACAGATTAGCTGGTGGTTCATTCTAGACATAGGAATCTTCTCAAGGAAGCGATTCCACTATGAATTCCTCCACATATTGGGGTAGTGGCATTGCATTCATCGATGTATTCTTTGTGACTCACAAAGGTTGTGTGTTGTCCATCCCTATCTGATCATCCATCTCCACCATCATGAAAAAATGACCCTCTGTATCGTGTTGTTGGTGTGTCTCCAAGTCACATGGATTACTGTCTTTAATGAAAAAAAAATCATTCTATTTTTCTGTAGTCATCATTGATGGAAGTGAAGGACACTTCTCGTCATGATGTGATATCTCTTCTAGACGATGTAGGAAGGATATGAGAGATGTTTTTAACTGAACCTACTCTTACGGTTTTATTGAAAAGCATGGAATTGATCTATAGTTGGTGTTGTTCAAACTCTAGTTATTAAATATTTTATTTTTCATTAGTCTTAAATTGTAATTTGTTAAGGAACAAGTTCAGATATAAGTGGATTCAATGTTTAGGTAATTCTATGGTAGAAATAACTAATCTTATACTCCTTGATATGGTTCATCTCTATTATAAATGGATTGAATCCTCCTGTCTTCGACATCTTTGGGAGGGTGCCTTTTAAAATTATTCTAATCATCCTGTTTACTGGGTTTGATGGGTCCCCCATCCCCTTGGACTGAAGATTAATATTGAAGATTCATGAACTATGAGTGACATAAAAGGTGGTGGTGTGGTCCATGACTCCATGGATGATGTTATCTTTTATTTTTCTCCACACTTTTGGTAGAGGAAATTCCCTCCTGGATGATGCTCAGGAACTTCTTATAGGTATTCAGCTCTATATGCATTAGAATATTGGTCTCGTTGCAATTAAAATAGACTCAATCATTATCCATGCTTCCATTCTTGACATTCTTAACAATCCCTGGGATATCTCTTATATTTTGAGAATGTGAAATAATTTTATCAATGAGGGAATATAAATTTTGAACACCTGGAGAGAGGGAAACAAGGTAGCTAATCACCTTACTTATATGGAAGAACATGGTCTTAGTATTTTTATTCCCTCAGACTTGCATTTATTCTCGATTTAAGGGGATAATATTTTTATAGGGGATGAACTTGGGCTCCACCACTTCAGATCTCTATAGCTTTATATTGTTTTTATTATTCTCTGATGTATTTTTTCTTTTGTTTTTTGAAGTATATTTTAATAAAAATAAATTATTATGGAATATGATGTGGCTTTCATGTAAGTTTCTTTGTTCATCACCATTAGATATGTGTGAAGAGTGATATTAGTTGCTAAAGTCTCCTACCATGGTTCATACTTTGTATCTTTTATTTAAAAAATTTCTATTGAAGTATTTCTTTAGTAATTGGACATTTCACAATCATTTATCCTATCATAAGTGAGGTTAAAATAGTGGGAGTCAAGGCTGAAAGTGAATTGATAGGGTTCATCACATATTAAAATGACAATCGTGTGCCCTCATGTGAAAACATTTTCTCCAGGTGACACACCATGTAAGTGTGGCACCCGTGGAATTCATCTTTTTTCCTTTCAAAGTGAATTAATTATTGACCAAAATTTTTTCATGATTTCTTCAAGGTTGTCTAAGTGTTTATCAAAGGTAGAAAGTTGAGGATAATGATAGGCCTCCATGATGATCATTCCCCTTTGATCATGATCTAGAAAGGTATGTCCCCTCGGAATGAAGCTCCTCTTTCAAACAATGAATCCATGGTGTACACTTCCATTAATAGAGAGGACTATGACAATGTTTAGTGTTAATGAGGTGAAGCAAGTAGTGTGCGTCGTCATAATGAATTATATAGAGCTTTCCCAAGAGGGTGGTTGGACTAATTTGATATGAAACAGATGACTGAATACTTTTTCTTTATAATTGTCGTAGCATAAAATACATATAGAAGGTAAAAAAGTTGGGAGAATACATTTTTATAGAGAACCACTACTTCTTGTCCAAGCCTTGTGGTTGGATTCCAAGTTTATGGATAAACTATGTAAATATCCCCAAATAGAATGGTTCCTTCCCTCTTTCCCTTTACATTCACTCCTTTCTAATATAAGGGATCCCCAAACCCATACCTGGGTCCATAATCTTATCGCTAATAGAAAAAAAATATCCCCTCCCTTTTCATACACATGGACCAAAATGGTCCCCCTCTTAAAAAAACTCTCCTACATATATTTAAATATTACCCATATTCCCATGTAGCTAGGACACTATTAGGCAGCAGTTTTCCTAGTTTTTCTTGCTTTTGGAACTAGATAGATGCATTTTACAAAGTCGGTGGAGGATGGAGGTGCATCTCTTGACTTGAAACAGAGTGTTTTAATTAATTATTTTAATAGGGTTGTATTGAATGGTTAAAAAAGGTGAAGAAAAATAAAAAAATTATGATGGAACAATAGAATATCCAAGTCATATTATGCCAAGACGCAAAATAGTGAACACCACTATATGCCATCTCAATTGGGAAATTTCATAGGACTTGTGTGGAATAATAGTCCTTGATTCTATCCATGGATAAATGGTAACCATGGCATGCGACATTAATAACTATGGAGGATATTTCATTTATTGACTTTTATAGAAACAAATATAAGAAGTGGTCAAGGTGAAAATTAATGGGAAAACATCCACCAAAGAATATAAAGGTAAAAGGACCGAATTTACCTCTTGTGATAAGTGTGGTAAGAAGAATTTGGGGAGTATCGTATGAAATATGTAAATAGTTATCGATGTGGTATGTTAGGACATATGGCTTGTGATTTTGAAGAAAATAATCATGGAAATGGTCAAACCAATTATGATAAGCAGGAAATGAGATGTTTTAAATTCAATAAGACGAGACTATATTTTTATACTTGTCTAAAAAAACCATGAATGTTGGTAATCATAAAGACAATAATAAAAAGGGTGTGAAAATGTACTTCATGACTACCACATAAAATATAAGACCATAAATTTAATTCTTGATAGGTATATTACTTATTTACTCATATTATGCCAAATTACTATTAAAATCAAGGTCGACACATTATTTTATTTCTAATAAATTTATTGGTAAAATAGAAATATTACCTCAATAAATGGAGAAAGAGATTTTTGTAAAAAAAATGTGGAAGTATTATAGAAATATATATATATATATGAATATTTTTATGATTATTTATGAAATGGTGTTTCTTGAAAATGTTTTTGACTTTCCCATATTTGAGTTTGATGTTATTATAGGTATGGATTGGATTTCATTTTTTCATAATAAGATTGATTGAAAAGATAATAAAGTTATATTCAATTTTCAGAGTGAGTATAAATTTGTATATAAGAATGAATTCATATCTATGATAACATATCAAGAATTTAATAAATTGATTAAATTTTTTATTGAAATTTATCTCTCCCATACTGTAGAAAAGAAGGAATTTGTTCAGATTAGGGATGTTCTAGTAGTAAGTGAATATAAAAAAATATTTCTTGATTATTTTTCTGGTAGTTTTTTGATTGGGTGGGTTGAATTTTTCATTGACTTAGTTCCAGGAAATATGCTAATTTAAAGACCACTTTATCAAATGGATTCATTAGATTAATTGGATTCAAAAAATAATTTCGAAGAGTATCTTTATAAGGGTTTTATTCCTCTTAGAACATCAACTTGGGATGCTCCTATTTTTTTGTTACAATGTAGGATTTTTTATGGTGGTTTTCACTGATAATAGAGCACTCAATAAAGTTATTGTTAAGAATAAGTATTTGTTTCTTTATATAGATGACTTTCTTGATTAGATTCATGGATCATAGTATTTTTTAAGGATTGATCTATAGTCTGTATATCATTAGCTGAAATTGAAGAAGGAAGGAATCCTAAAGATAGTGTTTTGTAATAGGTATGAGCATTATGAGTTTGTGATTATGCCGTTTAGGTTTCCTAGTGCACCCAATGTATTCTTGGATCTTATGAATAGATTTTTCAATGTGTATTTGGATAAATTTGTGGTTGTGGTTACCAAATACATTCATATATATTTTAAAATCTATGATAATCATTAAAAACATCTAATTATTATTCTCTATACCTTGAAAGAAAATTATTTATAGGGAAAATTTAGAAAATGTGGATTTTGGTTGCAGTTTATTTCTTTCTATGAGAATATTTTATCTAAAGATGATATCAATGATCATAACGATAAGAATAAAGTGGGAGAAGAATAGAATATACCAACAAGTGCCACTGAGATTCATTGTTTTCTTGGATTGAAAGGTTATTACTGATAGTTTATTAAAAACATTATTTGGTTATCGAGATCACTAAGTAAACTCAAAAGGGAGTTAAATTAATCTAAAAAGAGTGTGATAACAGTTTTTAGGAATTGAAAAGTATACTGGTCAATGTAAAAGTACTCTCTATACCATTGATAAATAGAGATTTTTTTATAATGATGCTTTATTTAAAGGTCTTGGTGGTGTTATAATGAAAAATGATCAGATAATTGGATATGCATCTATCCAATTAAAACCTCATGAGTATAATCATAAAACATATGAAATTCATCTTGCAATAGTTGTTTTTTCTTTAAAAAATTTGAGTCATCTTCTAACTAGAGAGAAATGTGAAATATATAAGGATCAAAAAAATTTTAAATATATATTAATTCATAAGTAATTGAACATGAGACAAAGAAGATAGTTGGAAATAATAAAGTATTATGACTACATGGTCCACTATCACCCCAAAACACATTATATTTTGACTCAGGTATCAGTGTTATCATCATTGTAAGAAATAATTAATAAGTTTTTGAAAGAATATCATGGTTTGTAAGAAATAATGGAACAAGATATGGAAGGTATGTTGACTTAATTTAATGTTTATAATGAAAGTGTTATAATATTTAGAATGTGGTTATGTGTTCAGAGTGATTTTTAGTTGAATAAGGAATTGTTGAGTAAGGCTGATAGCTCTCCTTTTTTCTATTCATCTTGGTAGAACTAAGATGTATAGAGACCGTTAAGAATATAATTGGTGGAAATGAATGAAGAAGGATTTGGCTAATTTTACCATGAAATGTTTGACTCGTCCATATGTTAGAGTTTAATGAAAAATAATGTATGGAATTCTCCAACTATATTTAGTGCCAAGATAAAAATGGGAGAATATATCCATGGATTTTATGATGGGATTAAAAAATCATTATAAAGTTAATAATATGATTTTATTTATTGTTAATTGATTGACTAAATCCACACATGTTTTCCTATTCCCAATATTTTTTCTTTTGATAATCTCTCATGAAATTATCTTAAGGAGATAGTCAGGTGGCATGGAGTTTATCTCTATAAATCATCAGACTATGATCCCATATTTTCATAAAATTTCTATAAGGGACTTAAAAAGTTGACGGATACTCAGTTATGTTTGATTATAACTTTTCACCCTCCAATTAATGGAAAATCTAAGTAGAAATTTGAAACATTGAAGATATGTTTCAGGATTTTTATTTGGATTATCAAGGAAGTTGGTATCAACAACTTTCATTAGCAATATTTTCATATAATAATATTTTTCACTCTATTATGAAGATGGAACCAATTGAAGGATTATATAGAATACAGTTTTGGACTCAATATTGTTGGGATGAATTCTTTGAAAAAAGGTTTTGAGAACAGAATTCGCATAATAAATTATTTAAAAGGTAATTATTATTTAGCACCATTTGAGGGTATCTCAGAGAAGGCACAAAAGTTGTATAGATTACCAGAGAAAATATCTTTTTTAGGTAAGAGATCATGTTTTTATTAAAATATATTCTAAGAAATGTGTTAGGAATTTGAATAAGAAATTAATATTAAGATCCTCATTTTTGGTCTATAAGAAAATATGGAGAAATTTGGATCATTTTTTTACTAGGCAGTCTTACTTTTGAGCTTATCTCTAGCACATAATGTTTTTCATGTTTTGTTATTAAGGAAATATGTACTTGAAGAATCACATGTTTGAGCCCTGATGTAATTTAGTTAGAGGAGAATCATTCTAATGTGAAAAAGCCAGTGTAAATTTTAAATCATAAAGAACATGTTTTATAGAATACTTTAACTCACATGGTTAACATTTTTTGGAAGAACCACATGATTGAGGAAGAAGCATGGAATCCTAAAAAATTTATGAGGTAAAAAATATCCTTGTAGTTGTAAATGACGAATAATGTTGCAGGAACTCAATTTCATTAAGGGGTGATGAGAATGTGAAAAATGAGTTACTATTAATAATAAATATATTTCATGCCTTATTAATATTCTTGATTAGAGTTTATGGATTCACATTCATGACAACAATTTTATATGTTTTTTTAAATTTAAGAAGAAATAATATTTTTCTATCTAAAGAGTTTTCCATGTATTTTATGGTTTTATTTGAAAGAAAAATTTCTGAATTTTATAAATTAAATTTTATAAAATTTAATGTAATTTTGGTATTATAATATCAAATATATTTCAATGTGAATTTTTGGGATTTTCCCAAAAAATATTGAATTTTTAGTGAATAGTGAAAATAACTTTTTCAAAAAAACTATGATTTATTTTAGAATATTTTAAAAGTACCCTTATGTTTTTTTATTATTTTTAAAGTGAAATTAGTAAAATTTTATTTAAAAGAATAAAACTATATTCATAGGAATTATAATTATACTTGATTTTCATAAAAAAGCATTTTCAGGATTAAAAATGCATTTTTCTATAAAATCTATTTTCTATTGCATTTTGTGCACTTATTTGAAATTTTATTAATGAAACCAATAAAAATTGAATCTTGAAAAATGGATTTCATAATTATAATCAAGATTAACAAATTTATTAAAGATTTCAATTTCATTTTTGGTAATACTAAACCGTAACCATGGTAAATTGTTATCACTTCGGTAATGGGTAAAACCGGTTAATTATGGTTAATAATTTCTAATAAGGTCACAAAATCTCATCTTACTTCTTATTAGATGATAGGATTTCAAAAATTATAACCATATCTTTGAAATTGGATATATTTGGTTTCACATGACCTTGAATAATACATTTATAATATTTAAAAGTTTAGAATAATTATAGGAGTGTCACTACCCTCAGTTATAAAACGGATAATCATATATTCCCTTACTAAAAAACTTTGGGCACTCTAACTCAGAAAATATATTCTAAAAGTAATTTCTTAACTCTAACACCCATGTCCTAATGGTTTTAATCTCACCAAAATACTTACTGATAAGTCTTAAACCATAAGCCAAAGAAGGTTATCTGAAGACACTACAAAAAAAGCAGCCCTTAGCGGCGGTTTTTTTCCCATTTAGCAGCGGTTTAAACCGCCGCTAAATGGGTTGGCGGCGGTTTTTGTAAACCGCCGCTAAAATTGGAGTCGGCAATCTTTTAGCGGCGGTTTTTTCTATTTCTTGGCGGTTTAAAATATGTGTCATAGATACCTCATTTCCCGGTAGTTTCTCTCCATTTAGCGGCGGTTTTATGGGTATGCCACACCTTTTTATGCGCGGCGGTTTTAACCGCCGCAAAATTATGCCGTTTGATGCGCCTATTTTGCGGCGGTAAAAACCGCCACTAAATATAAACGTAATATATCTAGCGGTGGTTTTAACCGCCGCTAAATTCTACCAAATATGGCATTAGCGGCGGTTAAAACCACCGCTAAATGATGAACTGGAAAAAAAAATTTGGTTGTACTACACCACTGCCCTGAAAAATAAATCAAACCAGAATATAGATAAATGATCACATCGTCATCCCTTTAAGCATCCAACCGATCGTGCTCCCCACCATAGGTTTTAACATTAATAGAAAATTATGAACCATAGTATTCTCCACCATTGTAATTTTCTATAAAGAATATCCAAAGATTTCCAATGATAATATTGGATTTTTTCCTCTAATTGGGAAATCCTAAATACTTCTGAGGCCATAATAGGGACCTTACTATAAAGAAACAGTCAAATGCCAATCAGCCTAACTGAAACTAGTCATGCAATATTTCTCAGAAGACATTTTCGACCCTTTCATGACACCCACATTAGCCTAGTGACATGATTTAAATGGATACTTTCACCTATATACATCTAAGAAGTATAATAATTCAATCCACTTTCAGCTAACCATTCCCAAGATACTCAGCTTAGATGACTCAAATATCACAACCTAAACCACAATTCCTTCCTCTATGAATTCCCATGTTTACCACAAGCACATTCACATAAGCCCATACCTGACTTTCAATGAAATTTCTTAGTCATTCCATCACCTAACCATTTAATACATTGTTCCCCAGCATGAACAAGGGTGGAACCTAGATCCATCCCACTATAATCATTACCCTTTAAACATCACCTTTGAGTTCGACGATAAGTTTGGGATAAAATAAGATCATAAACTATGTGCCATAAATGTTACATATACAAACCAACCGTTATCATACTTGTTCAACACATCAATAATACTACTACTCATCATCTGATGCTGCATCGTCACCCTCTCCAACTTCATCTCTACCACCTGCTGCCACCTGTAAGAACATTATATTGAAAATTAAATATTGCTGCATATTTATAATAAAACTTAAAACCAATAAAAGTTTTCAAACTAAATGATTTTGATTTTTTGTGATTTACCTGCTCACCACTACCCGATGCACTACCACCGGGGGCATATCTGCTCATATACTGACGTATTTCAAGCAACTCTTTCTGCAAACCAGATATCTGATCCCCCTGCTGGTGAACTGTGTTTCGTAGAGAAGACATCTACCTCTGAGCATCTTCAGGTATGAAATGACTATAAGCAGGAGTAGATGTAGCTGAAATCCCTGATGGCATGCGAAAGACCTCAGATGGTACAGGTCCCAAACCCATCCCGCGCACTCTACCAGGATGCTCCTTCCCAAGGACTTTACCAACCGGGTCATCCTGGGAGACTGAGTAGGATTGCCCAGGATTGGCATCCCATATTTCTTTAATTTTTACCTATAAATCAAATATCAATATATATTAACACAGTAAAAACTGATAATAAGTTATTATAATAAATAATTGACTTCATACCCCAACTTCTCTGGCAGGTTCATTAACAAAACTTCCATATGTTTTTTTATGAACATCCATCCACAGTTCTGTTCGGGATGCGTCATGCCCTAAACTCTGTGACTGCATTAAACAAAGATAAATCAACAATTAAATATGTTAAATAGATAATATTATCTTATAAATATTTAAACTAATTAAAATATTACCAATGACATTCAGCTTCTTGAAAAGATTTTTGAACCCGCAGTGTGCGGGATGACCTGCTTTGCCTGGTTTGAAGCATTCTGTCTTGAGAGATCCTGAAATAATTAAAATTCAATTTAACAGTATTGTATTCAATGTCTTTCTCCTCTTCATGTACATGTATAAATGTAAAATAAGGATAATATAATAATATATATTTCAATACCATCCGCTTCTCATCACGATGTCTATCGACAAAAACCTTCCACTGTTCTTTCGGTACCCCACTGGGTAGCTTTTCATATATCTGCTGCAAGGTCAACAAAGTATCGTTGACATCACACCACAACCTCCATTTGAAATCTTTCAATTTTTTTCCAAGATTTTTCAATGTCCACTTCCGTGCTATCACATCAGCAACGGTAAAGTGGAAGAACATCTGTATACAGAAATTCATTTTGAATATATTAGTAACATGACATTCAATTAAACCATAAAGTAATAAAATTACCTTTATCTGAGAATCATAAACTTCATTTTTCCAGTTTGGAGGCATATCCCTCCAATCATCATATGAAATAGGCAGGGAAATGGGCTCCGCTGCCAGTTGACCTATAATCTGACCAAGTAAACCTGCGGCGTCATCCGTCGGGACCCCATAAGAATCAAATGGTACCACTATCTTCTCTCCATGCATGTTCCAAACATCAGAACTTTTTATGTGTTTTTCCATGGTTTCATTGTTTTCATCTGCAATGAGCAAACAATTACTATAAACAAAATGCAATAAATTTATTTAATTAAAATTTGTACCTATGACTGTGACCCTCCAGAATGTCCGTGATGAACTGGAAGGGGCATGTCGCTGCCCCACTGCTGAGGCTCCTGTAGGGGGAGGCGATGACTCATCCTCTAATGAGGTATCCACTGATGGTGTCAAAGATGCTGCAGGGGGAGATGATGCAGGGATGTAGGCAGCTGCTGCCTCAGATGTCGTGGGGACAGACGTTTCGTCATCTGTCGCAGAAGTAGAAGGAATGGTGTACCGCTTCTTCCTTGGCATTCCTATCATTTAATCAAATAAAATTAAGTTCATAATATACATTTCAAAAAATTTATGCAGAAAAAAAAATTAAAAATGATAATAGATGCCCAGTACTAACAAACAAAATATATATAATAATGATAATGAATGACTACAGAAATGAAACAAGTGGTTGCTGAATAAATAAATAATTGTACGTACAATCATTTTCCCCTTCAATCATGTCGGTTTCCTTCTCCATTGCTTCATCCACTTCATTCATCCTTGCTAGACTAATATTTTCATCACCCATATCATACAAATCTCTTTGTATTACGTGAGTAACTACACTCCACCCTTCATCCACAACATCATTCACATAATATACCATTTTTTCCTGCGATGCTAAGATATATGGATCATGCAGTTCACGATCACCAACATCCATCAAGCGAGAGAAGTTTACAGAAGTAAATTGCAAGGAATCTCTTTTAACACCTCTGATAATATCGACCCATTTTCATTTGAATAAAACAACAGAAAAATGCCCGTGGTAGTTTAATTCAATAATATCATGCAGCTTTACATAGTATTCCACTTCAGCAAATGTAAATATACCACTATTCTGTGTTTTCAAACCCACTTCTCGATCGACTGTACGAAATCTAAAACCATTCACATTATAAGAGCCGAACTTTCTAACTTGTTTTATAGGACCTCTAGCAAGAAACTTCAAATCTTCTGACAAGTATACTCAAGTATCAGTATTCATGATCTGAAAAAAAATTAATAGATTTGCAAATTGTATGTGTCAAACTAATATTCGTATTTATTGCAATATTTATAAACTTACACGTCGTGCAAACCATTCTACCAACTCTTTATTCACAGCTTTCATTATATCTTTTTCATTTCGTGTTCGGGCTCTCATTCGTCTCTTTGTTTTTATCCTCAACTCTTCAATAAATGGATCTGCAATTTCACTATTCAGCAGCACATATCTATGTGCCTGTAATAATTCCAATTCTGTTAGTGTCGCGTATGAGGTCCTCCCAACTGATCGGCCAATAACAGGAAATTTTTTTGAAATCTGATGCATTTCAGAATGAGTTGATGTGTCGTCAACACGTCCAACTCGATTAAATATTGTCTCAATATCATCCAAATATCTGGAAAAAAAGGTGAGACACTCCTCGGCCAAATAGCCTTCAGCAATAGAGCCTTCTGGTTGAGCTTTATTTCTCACGTATGATTTCAAATGCCCAAGATATCTGTGAAAAAAAAATATTATGCATTTATTTAAATGCCAAAAATTGTTTACTTAACTAGAAACATGTAAATAAAATACCTCTCAATTGGATACATCCATCGATAATGAACGGGGCCCCCTAATTTAGCTTCGTCAACCAAATGCACAGTTAAATGCATCATGATAGTAAAAAACGATGGAGGAAAGATCATCTCCATTGCACAAAGGGTCAATACAAACCTCTCCTGTAGGTTGTCAAGCTGAAATGGATGTAGATATTTCTCACATAATTGCCTGAAAAATGTGCAGAATTGGAGTACAACAGCAGTAACCTTTTCAGGTAATAATGTACGCAATGCCAATGGTAGTAACTGTTGTAACAAAATATGTGAATCGTGACTTTTTAATCCATATAACTTACGATTGTTCAAGTCAACACACCTCGAGATGTTACTCGAATACCCATCAGATACCTTAACATTCTTTAAAATTTGAAGGAACGTATCTTTATCCCTATTTTTCATTGAAAAAATGGCCAGAGCATACTTTTCATTCTCATCTGGCCAAAGATCACGTTTTATGTTTATTACTTGTAAGTATTTGCGAGCATTGAGATGATCCTTCGACTTTCCATGCTCATTAAGTAATGTGAAAATCAAATTATCACATATATTCTTCTCAATATTCATGACATCAAGATTGTGGCGCAAAGAATTAAATTCCCAATACGGAATTTTGAAGAATATACTTTTTTTCTTCCATTGTTGCGTTCTGATTTCACTTGACGATGCACTTCGCACTCGTTTTCCGCTATCATTCAATTGCTGAACCTTCCCAAATTCTGTTTTAACATTTTCAAGCTGTGTCAATATTTCATAACCGGTTAACAACTTTGGAGGTGGTCTACGATCAATGGAACCATTAAATTTTGATTTGTTCAGCCGAAATCTATGAGATGCATCAAGAAATCTTCGATGGCACAAGAAGCACCATTTTCTACTATGAGGTAGCCGTTTGGGCTCGAAATCAAAGTTACAAACGGGACAAGCCAAACCCGTATAAGTGTTCCAACCAGATAAATTCCCAAGCCCAGGGAAGTCACTAATGGTCCACATTAAAGCAGCATGCATTTTGAACATTGTTTTAGAAGAAACATCAAATGTCTCAATGCCGTTGGTCCATAACTCCTGCAATTCTTCAATCAAAGGCTGCAGGTATACATCAATATCATTTCCAGGCATTTGTTTTCCAGGAATAATCATCGAAATGATAAAAGATGTTTGTTGCATACACATCCACGGAGGCAGATTATAAGGGATCAAAACAACTGGCCAAATGCTATAACTCGTACTCAAAGTCCCAAATGGGTTGAATCCACCGGCAGCCAATCCCAATCGAACATTCCTAGGATCAGCTGAGAAATCTGGATGTAATGCATCAAATGTCTTCCACGATTGGGAATCTCATGGATATCTCATTAGCCCATCATTATTATTATCTACAGCATGCCACTTCATGTGTTCGGCGGTTTTTGATGACATGAATAATCTTTGCAATCGAGGCTTCAAAGGAAATTAACGCAAAACTTTTGCAGGTGTGTTCCTTTTCTTCTTCTCCATGAAATTATGTTCAGTCATACTTCAAACATTACCCTTTGACTGCCATATAGAAGAAGAACATTTCTTACAATTCTGTCTACTTGAATCTTCTCCCCAGTAAAGCATACAATCATTGGGACACGCATATATTTTTGTATAATTCAGACCAAGCTTGTTTACAACTTTTTTCATCTCATAAAACGATTCTGGGATTTTTGCTTCAGGAAATGCATCACGAATCAATTCCAATAACATAGACATTGCCTTATTTGTAATTCCACAATGAAATTTGATATGGTACAACTTCAGCAGAAATGAAAGCTTTGAATATTTCAAACACCCACTATACAACTCATGATTTCCATCATTAACTAAATCATGAAACGCATTTTTCTCACTGAATTTTTCCCTTACATTTGGCTCCACAGAATCAAGAGGAGGATCCAATGATATGTTACAATCTTGATCTTCTTGTGTTACAGTCTCAAAAACATCACTTGTCACGTTGCAATTTGTAGCATCATCTTCTGGTTGTTCTGATATGTTTTGATGCTCATAGTGGTGTCTTGCAGTGCCGAATGCATCATTTATGAGGTTTTGCATTTTATTTTCCATTGGCGACAAACTTGGGACCTCATCTTGTGGATTAACATCAGTCCTCAATCTTTCTGTATTGTTTGATTCTCCATGCCAAATCCAACACAAATATTGATCAGGGAATTGCTTCAGTATTAAATGTTCATAAACTTCATCCCTCTTCAACCATGTTCTAAATTTACATTTAGGACATGGACATCTTATTCTCCCTTCAACGGATCGATTAGAAATTTCAAAATCTAAAAACTCATTCAAACCCTTAACATATTGAGGTGTGTTCCTCGGTAATGTGATCCAGCTTTTATCCATTTATATCACAATGTGCCTACACAAAAATATACGATAGTGTAAGATTACAGAAACATAATATAATAAAGATGAACCATTGATCATAAAGTATGCATAATATAATAATGATGATTCATTGATAACATTTACCACTTCAGACCAACAGAACAAGTCTGGTCCATAGGAGACAGCGTCAACACCTCATTGAGGAGTAGTAAGAATATCGGGCGACACACTTATCATAACACTATCGATCACACATTTATGTTTCCTCAAACAACACCCCATTGATGTGTGATCAAAACTGATCATAATGCATTTTAAACCTGAGACATTATGTGATTGTTTAGGCTTGACCTTAGATGTCCTCCAAGAGGAATGATGTTTCTCAATGGTTTCATACACAACCAACTATAAAGAGGGCCACTATGTTCACTGTTGTACCCTTGGATTTTAATGATCACAATCACTCTCATCATGTTCTAACTTGTTTTCATGTGTTTTGATGCTAGGAAAAAGGTTGCCCAGGAGTTGGCCCAAGAAGGCTGATAGTGGACTCTCTGAGTCCACCGGCCAGCCGGTGGATTCCCACCGGCCAGCCGGTATGGGCACCGGCCAACCGGTTCTTGCCCAACGGTCAGCCAGAGGACCCATGCAGTAGGCTTTCCCACTGCCTGGTGCCACCGGCCAACCGGTGGATGACCACCGGCCAGCCGGTGGAACCCAGACAGAAAGCCTGCTCTGTCTGGACCACCAGCCAGCCGGGAGCTCAGCACCGGCTAGCCGGTGTGCCCAGTCAAACTAGCCGTTGGGCTTTGACCAGACTTATACTTTTGACCCCCAACGGCTCTGGAATCCCTCCAACGGCCATATTGAAGTGTTTATGGGTATTTCCCCTATAAATAAGAAACCATGGATGCCAGGAACACACCCGAATTATATTTTGATGTCTTGACGCTCTAACGAC
Organism: Viscum album; assembly: GCA_963277665.1. NCBI lineage: Eukaryota > Viridiplantae > Streptophyta > Magnoliopsida > Santalales > Viscaceae > Viscum > Viscum album. The sequence continues at coordinate 1,355,914,308 of OY728162.1, read as the reverse complement.
AAATCTCCAAGGCCTCTTGTGATCCATTGCCATCCTTGAAGCTTAAGCTCCCTCTCCATCAGCTGCTCTCACACTTTTGGTGCTCAAGGCTTCCGTGTGTTTGTATTATTTTATTTGTTTAGTTCTTCATTGGGTTTGGATTAAAACAAACCTCTCATTTCCATTCTTTCTTTCAATTGGGTTTCTTGCTACAACCATAATAAAAAAGAAAGCTGTACGAAGGTGTTCTAGCCTACCTTAAAACGGCTAGTTGGTTTCTTACTACAACCATAATAAAAAAGCAAGCTGTACGAAGGTGTTCTAGCCTACCTTAAAACGGCTAGTGGGTTTCTTGCTACAACCATAATAAAAAAGAAAGCTGTACGAAGGTGTTCTAGCCTACCTTAAAACGGCTAGTGGGTTTCTTGCTACAACCATTAAAAAGCAAGCTGATGTATTAATCTCTCAACGGTTCTTGTTGGGAGTGGAGACGTAGGCTTGGTAATTATGCCGAACTTCGTTATCAAATTGTGTCTTGCCTTTTTTATTTCCGCTGCATTGATAATTATTTTAAATTGTTAATTATTTTTGAAAAGGCAATTCACCCCCCCCCCCCTCTTGCCATCCTCTACGACCCAACATTCACTTTATTCATCGAAGTGTAACCTCTCTAGGTTTGAGTATTACAAGTTATACATTTATAATCATGTCTTCAACCATCGACATATAAAGAAACAGTTTTTTATTCAAGGGTTGTCTTAGACATTGAAACATTTTTAATCTCATTTATAAGAATTTTATTTTAATAAAAAAATTTAATTTTTTAAAAGGGTTTGATCACTATAGTGGTGATAATGTAAAACACATACATACATCAAATTCATAAACACATGGGAAATGCAGAAGGACTACTCACATCAATTCTATTTTTTTCACTTTTTAAGAACAATCCTATAACTCTTGTCTATGATTTTTTAAATATGAAATCATATCTTTAGTACCTATCTCAAGGCACAACACCAAATACAAAATTATATACAATTTATAGTTAATTATATAATTTTATTATAAAAATTATAATTTATTTCAATTAAAACCAAGAAGGAATAATTGCCTAAAAATCACCAGCCCACCTCATCACACCTATATAATAACCAACCACTTATGTATTGTTTGTGGTGAACTCCAACCTTTATCCCAAAAAAATTACCTATGAAGTTGAACCAAGTCAATAATCTCCAAAATCTAACCAAAAAATCCAAAAATAAATGAAGAACAATGTAAAGGTAACATCAAATGTAGTCATACATAATGGAAATAATACTACATGTTTGACCCAAACCATGGCCATGAATGATGTTGTAGAGGAATTTATCCAAGGTGGATGCAAGTAGTTTATAATCAAATGATGTCCTATTTGACATTAGCATCACCTTTTTGATGTGTTGTTTACATATACTTCTTCCTAACCATATAATTTATTCCCCTTCCCCTTCTCTATCTATCTGCCTCTCCCAAAAACAATGTCTACATCATAGGAATATATGTTGGTATTTTGAAATATTTAAGTCATGTAGTTGTTGATAAGGTGGCATGTATATTTGTCATAATTGAAATAATTTTTTAGATATTTCATTATTTTGATGACCCATGTGTTTTAATTTCCCATTATGGTTTTTTGAGACTCGACGCAGTAATGACCTCCTCACGGTGGAAGACTAGGCCACCGAAACCCAATTCTTTCCACCATAGGCCATTTTTTAAAGATAAGTGACGAGAATGAATAATTATAATGGTAGGCCTCTTCATAATGTACATGTAGGCATGCACCCAACCATATATATGAATATGTTCATAATAATAAGAATAAGAGAAAATAAACTAAATATTTACATTCTATCATGTTATTTACTTTAGAGAATAAAAAGTAGTACAATAGTACAATAGGAGGCGGCCGCGGCGGAGGAGGAGGAGGCGGCGGCCGCAGAGGAGGAGGCGGCGGCCGTGGCAGAGGAGGAGGAGGAGGCCGCGGTAGAGGGGAGGAGGAGCAGGAGCAGAGGAGGAGGCGGCGGCCGCGGCGGAGGAGGAGGAGGCAGCGGAGGCAGCGGAGGAGGAGGAGGAGGCCACGGTGGAGGAGGAGGAGGCCGCGGTGGAGGAGGAGGCACCGGCGGCAGCGCAGAGGCAGGGCAGAGGCAGGGCAGAGGCACTAACTCATGATAGTCACACATAATCTTTTCCCTATCACCCTAACGTATCAGGACCATATTACATATATTTAAGATTACTATCATGGTGTCTATTGGTTCTCATTATATCCTAGGAACTTCTATAGTCTTTTTATATGACATGTAATCTTAGGATGTCACTATATAAATATAGTCAATGCAGAAGAACAAACACTATTTTTGGTAAGATATAAACATGTATATATCAAACTGTATGCATGTAATGGTATTCAATATAAATACATGAGTTAGGTCTAGGGTACCCACTCACAACACCACACTTATTTATGGAACCCACATTGAATGGCACCCTAAAACACCCTTATTACTCTTTAAATATGAAGTGATTTCATGTAATTAACCTCTAAGAACAAGGGTTGTAAAGAAAAAGAATAATGAAATGTGGTAACCTATAATGGGATACAGGGGTTTCTACTGGTTTAAAAAATGTTCAAATGTTAGATGGGCCTCACTTTCAAATGAGAACAATTAAAATCAATCTTTAGTTTCATTCATTTTAATATGGCATAAAATAATCATGCGTTAATAAGACATAAAATAATGTTATAATATTTTTTCATACACATAGTTATTTCAAGAAATAGTGAATGAGAAATAATGTTTCAAAATAGGCTAAGAACTATATCAGGAATAGGAAAATTGAAATTGGTCAATTGGGTCATTTCATGAATATCAATAATCACTTTAATTGATGCATGTATTCATGAATCAACATCAAGAATAAGAAATCACATCGATGATCATTTTTAGGAAACTTCAAATAGATGTATGATTGTGAATTTTAAAAATGTCAACCTATTTCTCTAATTTAAAAAAAAAATCATTTCCTAGAAGTTAAATAAAAACTCAGTTTTCTTACTGGATGTTATTTAATTACTGTTATTAAGCTAGAACATTTACCTTTCTATCACATAGTTGTAGAATGAATCAAATTTAACTGGCTCAGTATTGATGCTGATTTTAAATTCTACTAGATCGGGATGCATGGTCTCTTTCTTCAATTGTTAGACAATAATCTTCTAAGATTTATATGATCGCTTTTATCACCTAGATCTAGCTTAGGAGTAGGTATATATGTGTGGCCCATTATAGGAAGGCTTTGTACCTACCATTTCCTACCTTACTAGATTCCTATCTACTATAAATATTATCTAAGGAATGTGCTTGGAAACTGTAGAGTTATACCACCATGACATCCTCACATCATATTCCATGAGGGTGATGATGACTATTACCCAGGAGGAGACGTGGAGGCACTGGTGGCACTGGCAGAGGAGGAGGAGGCATCAGCGGAGGAGGAGGAGGCCGCGGTGGAGGAGGAGGCACTGGAGGCACCGGCGGCAGGGCGGAGGCAGCGGAGGCAGCGGAGGAGGAGGATGAGGCCGGTGGAGGGGAGGAGGAGCAGGAGCAGAGGAGGAGGAGGCAGCCGCGGCGGAGGAGGAGGAGGCAGCGGAGGCAGTGGAGGAGGAGGAGGAGGCCGCGGTGGAGGAGGAGGAGGCCGCGGTGGAGGAGGAGGCACCAGCGGCAGCGCAGAGGCAGGGCGGAGGCAGGGCGGAGGCAGCGGAGGCAGCGGAGGAGGATGAGGATGAGGCCGGTGGAGGAGGAGGAGGAGCAGGAGCAGAGGAGGAGGCGGCGGCCGCGGCGGAGGAGGAGGAGGCGGCGGCCGTGGAGGCACCGGCGTGACCGCAGCGTGACCGCGGCGTGACGGCGGCGTGACCGCGGCGTGACCGCGGTGTGACCGCTGCGTGACCACGGCGTGACCGAGGCGTGACCGCGGCGTTACCGTGGCGTGACCGCGGCGTGACCGCGGAGGAGGATGTGGCCGCGGAGGCACTGGCGGCACCTGCAGAGGAGGAGGAGGCATCGGCGGAGGAGGAGGAGGCCGCGGTGGAGGAGGAGGCACTGACGACAGCGCAGAGGCAGGGCGGAGGCAGGGTGGAGGCAGCGGAGGCAGCGGAGGCAGCGGAGGCAGTGGAGGCAGTGGAGGAGGAGGAGGATGAGGCCGGTGGAGGAGGAGGAGGAGGAGCAGAAGCAGAGGAGGAGGAGGTGGCCGCCGCGGCGGAGGAGGAGGCGGCGGCCGCAGAGGCACCGGCGTGACAGCGGCGTGACCGCGGCGTGACCGCGGCGTGACCGCGGCCTGACCGCGGCGTGACCGCGGCCTGACCGTGGCGTGACCGCGGAGGAGGAGGCGGTCGCGGAGGCACCGACGGAGGAGGAGGAGGCATCGGTGGAGGAGGAGGAGGCACCGGTGGCAGCGCAGAGGCAGGGCGGAGGCAGCGGAGGCAGCGGAGGCAGCGGAGGAGGAGGAGGATGAGGCCGGTGGAGGAGGAGGAGGAGGAGCAGGAGTAGAGGAGGAGGCGGCGGCCACGGTGGCGGAGGAGGAGGCGGCGTCCGCAGAGGCACCGACGTGACTGCAGCGTGACCGCGGCGTGATCGCGGAGGAGGAGGAGACGTGGAGGCACTGGCAGCACCGGCGGAGGAGGAGGAGGCATCGGCGGAGGAGGAGGAGGCCGCGGTGGAGGAGGAGGCACCGGAGGCACCGACGGCAGCGCGGAGGTAGGGCGGAGGCAGGGTAGAGGTTACTTTATACTTTTTTTCATAAATTCAAAAAGATTAAAAAAATTAAAGATTTTAATATCAGGATCAAATAGATTATATAACCAATAGAGTACCTTATTTAACCTACAAGAACATATTATATGGGTTGGATAAAACCTTTAGAAAAATAACCATCAAACTATGTTTTAAAATCCTTCATTTTAGATGGTGTGATTTGATAAAAGTGAAAAAATAGGATACATTTTACAAATCATGTTATTATAAAGCTCCACCCCTTCTCAATAGATGTAAACCAAAATATTATAATAAAACACATTGGAAAATCAAAACATATGGGAGGAAGATCACTACACGATGATCACTTTTCAGGAAAAATTGTAATCATGTATATCATCCTATGTAACTCTAGAAGAGAATATCTAACACAAATCAACATATGGTTCCATTCTACTTGAAATACATAAAAACCCATTAGGTCCAGCAATGGAAATCAAATTAATGTAATAATTAATAAGACCATTATGGGAAATAAACCAATCCATTATAACAATGACATGTAGAGATTTCATATACAGAATCAATAAATATCATACAAGATTTAAATATGAAATAAATAAAGTATAGATAGGTAATAACAAATCCTTGTGTCTTATTTTTCTTGTAGGACCAGAAATACCAATTACATAGTGTTTCAGATCCATTAAAATATTCAAATATTTCACAACATACACATATATGATAGAATGAGGGGATTTGGTATAAAATATTACCGTTAATGAAGATGATTATCTGAAAATGGAACCACTAATTACCAAAATCGAAGGCCGCAAGGGGCGCGTTGGTCGCTGGGGGTGCGGGGGTTGCCAGAGGCCGCGGGGGGCGTGGTGGTCGCCGGAGGGCGTGGGGGGCGCGGGGGGCGTGGGGGTCGCCGGCAGTCGAAGGGGGCGCCGGGGGGGGGGGGGTGCGGGGTTCGCCGGGGGCCCGGGGGTCGCCGGAGGGTGCGGCTTTCACCGGAGGGAGCCGGTGTCGCCGGAGGGAGAAGCTGTCGCCGGGGATCAGGGAGGGTTTGTGAGGAGAGGGCGGGGGTCGCCGGATCTGGGAAGAGGGGAGACGACATGAGGGGAAAGCGTCGCGAGTTTTCTAAAAAAATGGGTTTCGCGGCAGTTTTTAATAAACCGCCGCGAAACCTTTCCCGGATAACGTTTAGCGGTGGTTTTGTGAACCGCCGCCACAAAATCGCCGCTAAACCAAGGTTTTTTTGTAGTGAGAAGAGGTATAACTCTTAACTGAGTTCTTTTATATTTATTTCTTCTTATACCTCCTTAAAACCTATATTAACCATGATTTTATAGTAAAATAAGTATAAAAAATATATTTAAATGTTTTATTTTTATTTTACAACCCATTTTCATATCATTTCCATTATATGAGAAATGAAATCACTGTTCATGCGTATGTGTGGACTACCACCCCCACGAAGTGATGTGGTTAATTTTTAATCACACAATAATGTGCTTGGGTTGAGGCATGAAATTGGGGACTTTGTAATCTCGGGTCATTGATCTAATATGTAGAATGATGAGGAAATAATGCAAAAGAGAAGGGGGAAAATCATTACAATCCTCACATGATAGATAAAGTCAAAGCATAAGCACTCTATTACCATCTTCAATTCCAAATACAATGTCATGGGGTGGCTATTTATAACCAAGGGGTGTGTAAAGGTCACAGGTCTAGTATCCAGAATTCATAAAACAATTTTTAACTTTTCCCCTCAAATAAATAGTGAACTCTAATAAATAATTTTTTAGAAAATTAGCACATTTATTTCCACCTAATTCCCACCAGATCCTACATTGGGTACTTATCCCACTGGACTTGACTTTGGTGTCCAAAGATTCAATTCTAGAATATCCATGTGGGAAAGGGTTCCAAAATTCAGAAAAACATGTGGGTTTGGATTAAAACATCATGTTTCGATTAAATAAGAGAGATAATAGGACCATTTTATCCTTTCATGAAAGGTGAGATCCATTTTTCCTATAATGAAGACAAATGGTTGGCCATTATATAATTCGACCTCTTTAATATCCCCCGTGTCACTGAAACTTGAAAAACCTACTCCCCCATGTAGGAAATCTACTCAGTACCTTCGACTTGGTTCTCATCACTTCATGAATAATGAATTTTGTTTTTAATTACCTCCTGACATGGATTTTTATAAGGATGAAATTAATGAATGAATATTATACTTATAAAAAAAATATGATTCTTGAAAGGTAACATTTTATATACTTTATTTCCTTTCCAACATTAAGAAAAATGAAAACATCGTACATGTGTATTTGTAGACATGTACCTCCTTGAAATAATGTTTTTCATTTTTCTACACTGACTTAATGGCTAGTACTAAAATTGTAATTAATGTATAAAATGATAATAATTTCATGATTAATATTTTAGAGATTATTAAATAACGTCTCTTTAGACCATATTCATCCTATTGAAGTTGATTTGGGATTACCAACAAAACGTCCTCAAAATGGATGATATGAACTTAATTGATTTAGTAATTATATAAAATATGGTAATATGTGATATAAAAGGGATGATAATAAGATAATAGACTAAAAAAGTTCCTAAATAAAATAAATAAATAATACAATTTTATTATGCATGATTTAAAGTGCGTAGGTGATGATTTGGGCTTGAGGTAATGGATTTTATATAAAACCATGTTTAAAAAATATTAAAGTTATCTTTTGACTCTTTTTCCTCCATATCCATATTTTTAATGTCCTTATAAATGTCTTATGATTGTTTTAGGTCATTTTATATTATCCTAGGTTTTTATTATAACAGTTTTAAAAGGAATCCCTATTGTTTTCTACACGACACTTTTTGAATTTATTTATAAAGTGAGAAAATAATATTTTCTTAACATACATGGCATGGGTAGAATTTCTTTTCTTCATTAATATTATTATAAAAGAATATTCCTCTAAAATGTTTCAAGTATTTTCAAATAATATTTTAGTTTCTATTTTTCGGGGATTTTTTTAATATATTTCAATGTGAATGGAGATTTCCTCTAATTTATTATATGAGGCCCAAAAGTGCTTCTGTATATGTGTTCAAAATTATTTTATATCATTTTTCATGATATAAATTAAAGATTATATGTGTTTTATGTAAGTTTCAATCCTTGTAATTTTTTTTTGATGATGAGTGAGCCTAATATAGATCTCTAATGCGCTAGGTATTTATTTTTTTCTTCAGGGTATATAATTTTCTATAATTCAAACAAAATTATATAATTTTTTTTGATTTCTTAAGGTGAGATGAAGAGATTATGTTTTAATGAAATCTTATACCCCTCTTAAGGATGAAAATTATATTTTTAAATAAAATGTTTTCATGCGTATTATTTTTTTACATGAAACATTCATGATTATGATTTATCCTTTAATATTTCTTAGGATTTTATTTATGAAATTATTTGGGAAGTTGTGTTGTTTTATTGAGTATGTAAATGATTATTTTAAGATTAAGTTTAATTATATTAAAGAAATTTTTTTTATTGGATTTCAGGATTTTAAAAAAGTACTAATGATTTCTTTCTTTTTTGTATACCTCACTAAGTTTTTTTGTGTTAATCCAACTTTTTCAAATGTTTTTCATAAGTCTTATGTATAAGTAAAAACTATAACAAGGTCTATATTTTTCTTTGAGGATTCATATTAAAAGAAGAAAATGTGTTTTGAAGGAAACATGAGTTTAAATTTAAGAATTCTATTTTATGGGAAAATGGGAAATGACTAAAAGTTTACACTTGCTTTTGGGGTGGATGTTGAGTGGTAAACACACCCCATAATCCTACATGAAACCCATGATCAAATCCCAGGGGAGGAAGAATTACAAGGTACTATAGTAGTACTATATCTATATTATAGCAACCCGAACTATTCATCTGTTTGGTCCTTTAGGATACTAATTTGGGACTATAGGCCATAGGGTCCTAGGGCCGCCCAAGGACTTCATGCCATAGGGCCTTTGGTCCACAAAAGACCATGGATTAGCCTAAGAAGACCACATTGAGAAAGTTTCAGAATAGTATTCAAAGCAATTAGTAGCCACCAAATCAGAGCTTACTAGATTGGAAGAATGATAGTTTATGATAATCGCCATCGGTACCAGGAACCGTGCAGCTTTGTATGGGGAAATACTAGCTGATAATCAATGTTATTTGGGGAGATAGGAGCCTTCAATGATGCAGATACTAGAGAGAGGGAGTTCTAATGTTGTTTCGTTGGGCCTTCAAGTCACATATTAGGCATTGTGTCTCTAGGAATTCGGGTCATGTAATGGGACTTATGCCACCATACCTACGAGTTATGTAAGGGTTCCCTCTCAACCTATTTAGAAATCAAATTATCCAAAATAAATAAAAAATCAATGCCTTTGGGCCATTATGGCAGTAGAAGTGTCCACTTTGTATTGTAAGGTTTTAATATATAAGAATTTTTCATAATTATCTAAAACTCTATACCTAAACAATTATGAGAAGGTAATAAAATTAATTAATTTCTATTAAAATATAATTATGGGTTGATTAAGGTTTGAGGTGTTAAATTTTTACTGTATCACTTTTTTAACAACTTTTTTACTCTTAAACTGGTTTTTCAATCATTCCAACCACACCACATGTCGGTTTGATGTGTCATTTGTTCATACATGTAAAAAATTTATCTATGATCATTGTATTATAATTTTTGGATAATTTGTGGTTATTTTCTTTATTTTTACCCTTAAGAATATGTAACAAACCAAACTTTTGTTAATGAAAATTCTTCTTGATCTAATTAAATGTCTTTTTATGTAAAATGGTTATATAAAACATATGCAATTACTTTGTTTTATGATTTTCTATTTAAAAATAAAGTTAATAATTGTTAACATTTCTAATATATTCATTAACTAGCGATCACATTATTAGTATAAATATAGGGATTTAACAAATCCAATTTACATATAAAAAGGAAGTGATGACCTCATCTAGTATAATTGCTCCATACGAAGCCCATTTTTCAGAGCTTAGAATGGAGGTAGCGTCACTGGTCTTTTCTATTGACCAAGTCCAAGCTGAGTTTCAACAAGTTAATCTTGAATTGAATCGCTAATGGGAGAAGTGGAATTTAATAGAGATTACCACCCGAGTGTTGTTATTTGAGCCACCCCAAGTGTCTGTCACCATCACACACCTCACCCTTAGGTCTTATGTGTGTGTTATAAGGGGTTACGTAACAAGTCCCTAGCACCATGATTATGTGAATTAGTTTTTTTAGGAATAAACAATATACATTCATTTTATTATTGTTACTTTGTAATGGGTTTAAAGCACTAATAGTATTTTTTAGTAAAAATTTAAATTCAATTAAAAAATTTATTTTTAGGAATTAATGGATTTTTGAATTAAATAATATTTTTATAAAATATTATTAAAAAAGTACACTTTATTGAATATAAATGATCGTATAATTTTTATGAATATAATTGTAGTTTTTATTAAGGTTTGAAAGATGTTTTTTTTAAAGTGATGAAATTTCAATAAATGTCACTTTTTATTTTAAAAATTCAAAATTAATATATTTAGAAAATTATTTTGATAAAATTATAATCATTTTTGTATTTAGGATTTTGAAATTATCTAACGGTGAATTTTTCATAATTTTCTGAGACAGTCAAATTTTTGGGTAAAAATTAAATACCGTTTAAATATATAATGTGTTTTATGACATCATTATGACCCAATAGTGATGTAATAAAATACTATAAAAAGGTTTTTCGGCTAATATATGTTTTATATTTAAAATAATGTGATTTTATATTTGTTTTATTAATTTAATGGTGCCTTAGTGAACCCTCAAAGACTTATAAAATGTTTTAACTTTTTAAAATGACTTCCTTGAGAGTGTGACTCAACTCCACATAGGAAAGCATAATATTTTAATAATTTAGGCTATTGGACATATAAAATTATGTTTTACACTCCTATTTGGAAAATACCATGGTCAAGAAACAAGGGTTGGTTTGTGGTTTTAAATATTTAGTTATATAGATTCCAAAACCTAAGTTTGTGAAATATTAAATAATTCCCCTCTCTTTTCCTATATAAACCCACCCAAGCTACCACTTATCTTCACCCAAATAACTTGGAAAACGTCCCTAATTTTCCTTCCTCTCTCTATAATCCTCCCAAGTTTCCCAAATCTCCCATTAAGCCTATCTCAAGCCTCTCCCAATCCTTTGGGATCACCCTTCCAAGTAAGGGATTTCTTCCTTTCTATTTTTTTCCATATATTTTTTTATTGTTATACACTTTTTTCAATTAAAAATGTTTTGGTATTATTTTTCACCTACCCCATACTTCCCTCATTATTTTTGAATGATTAAAGACCTCTTTCTCTCTCAATAATTCCTCCCATACACACCTGTTACCGTACCAAAATTCCATAAGGAATTTCTCTCTTCACATTTATATTAAAGAAATTATTCTAAATTAGGCATGTAAATCCCATTATATATGTTAGTAAATGTATCTATATGACCCCATTAATTTCCATTTAATGTACATATGATGATATACCCCTTTCTCTCTCATCAACTATTTTTATGAATTCTTCTATCACGTTGTTATGCTGCGGAAATTGCACCAGGATTGTCCATGCCAAAGTAATTGTGTAGTGAATACCTTGCCCATTTATCTATGTGGCACACTTATGCATGAAATGAAATGATTAAGAATGGTTCCCCCTGTTATCTCCCCAATTAATTGGATAAATATTAGTACCATGATACTTCAAGTGAAATGAGGGTTTACTCATGCTAATTCAAGTGTAATGAGGGTTTACTCATACTCCATGTGTAATGAGCCTTGTGTCAGGCTAATATCATGTTATCCAAGCTATGATAATCATGCTATATCATGACTTTATGTTCATGTTTCTCTTGTTCTCTGTTGATATTCCTATTGTCTAACATGTACTATATTCTTCATGTTTTGACTTTTTTTAATCCCTTATTAGGCTTTATAGCTCACCCTTTTCTTATGCATGTCCTCAGGTTACCCCATGCAATGCTAAGTACAAAGGAATATTGTGGTCATATAAAATAAGTTTTTAATAAAGATTTTGTGTTTTATGTTCTAAGTTGTTATGTAATGCTTATAATTTCACAAGACACTAGATCAATCAATCCTCAAAGTTGTCTTAAGTTAAATTTTATATAATAAGTATTGTTTAAGTGTGTAATAAAGAGCAGGGTTGTCATAGTTGGTATAAGAGGATAGGTTTAGTTATTTTTGGGGTTAGGATTAGAAAACCCTAGTGAAAGCCTCAGGGATTAGACTAAGTATAATAAAACAATCCCTAAATTTTGGTGAGTATTGAGTAAGTGGTTTATCATATAAATACATCCTTGACAGGATTCGAGCAGGTAGAGGTGGATCTAGCATAGATGTATCTAGGGTTAAAACCTAAAAACACCATTTTGAGCTAGACTTGAATGGGAATTGGGGAACAATAATGGGAATTTACACACTCTTGGTTACGACACTCTCTAGAGATATGATTTGGTAAATTCATAAGCTTAGTATGAACCATTATTAAGGGAATAAAAAAATTCCCCAAAGATTATATGTTGGGAAGTAGATCATGGATAATATATATTTAAGCCTATAAGTTCATATGTTAAGGAAATAAAAGTAATGTATAAGTTATATCTTTTTATCATTGGATTCCCCTTTATCTATTACCAATAGCTTTCCTTTTATTCCAACCAATTGTTGGTAATAGGAGGACTCAGGCTATGAACCGATGTGAAGATCAATGTGATAACTTTTCTAGTGAGATTTCCAATCCAATGGGAGCGGGGATCACAAAAATTGTCAAAATACTCTCTCAGTTAACTCAAGTTTTGAATAGAAACATGGGTCAAGAGGAACATCCAACCCCCTCCCCCCCCCAAAAAAGAACAAGCCACAATCGAGAGCTTGACGAGACAAAGTCCTCTTACTTTTAATGGATCATCTGATCCCTCAATTGCTAAAAAATGGATCAACTCTATTGAAAAGATCTTATATATCCTTCAATGTTCCAAAAAAGAGAAGGTTTTTATAGATTATTATCATATGGATGGTTGAGATGATCAATGGTGGACATTGATCAAAAATATGAATCCTGAGGAGGAGATCAAGGAATTGGAATGGAAGAATTTCCGGAAAATATTTTTCGATAAATATTTTCTGTGCACCTTCCGGCATAAGATGTAAAGGGACTTCCCTTCCTTTAAGTAAAAAATATGATAGATCCATCAGAACATATGAGGCAAACTTCACCAGTCTCACACAATACACCTCTGGGTTTATCATTACCCCCTAATGTAAGGTTGATCGCTTCTTTGGTGGGATAAAATCTATCCTACAGAAATCTCTGGCGATTTGTGACTTCAATATGTATGAGGATATTCTATGATGTACCCTCAAAGTCAAAATGAAGATTATAGAATATCAGGGGTATCATGGGGATAATAAGAGTAAAGAGGAATTTAATTCTAGTGGTCAGGTGGAAAAATCCGACGATGATAAGAAATTACAACACCCCAGTTGGCAAAGGTGTGGAAAGAAGAACCACAAGAATTTCTTGAAGGGGATGAAGAAATTATTTAGGTATGGAAGAGAAGTGCAGGTGACCATTAACTGCTGACAAGAAAAACCAACTATTGAAATAGAGGTCAGGAACGATCCATTCGACCCTCAATTCATTGTTCATTTAATCAACTATAAAGAACCATAGTACTTTTGAAACTAATTCCCTAAGACAAGGGTTTTAAAAGGAAACCAACAACCTCCAAGGTAAGAATGGAGATCTTTTTCCATCACTACTGTTGAATCAGACCCTAAAAACGAAGTGGTGACATGTATTATATTTATTCATTGAAGAATAGTGAACATACTTTTTTATTCTGGTTCTATACATTCTATTATATCCTGAAAGTATGGTAGAACAATCCCAATACCACCAAAAATCATGGAAGTATAGATTTCGGTGAGAATGGAAAATGGGGAAATCTTTGCATCCCATGAATCTAACTCCTTCTATGTCAAAATCTGTGGATTGAAATTCCTGTGGAACTTCATCATAATACCTTAGGTGGAATTTGGTGAAATTATTGGCATGAATTGTCTTTCCCTATATAAAGCCAACAAAAATTTCCGTGAGTGGGAAATCACTATTCATATGGAGAATCGACCCCCAATTATGTACAAGTTCAAGGAGGAGGATGAATCTTCTTTAGCACCATCATCTCAAGTGTGGATATTACTTCCCTATGATCACATGTATCTTACTCAGATGATTAAGTCTAAGGAAGTAACCATCCTTGAAGACTTTCCTATTGTGAGGGAATTTTCTGAAGTGTTTACTGAGGAATTTCTTGGTCTTCCTCCAAGAAGAGATGTTGAAATCTTGATTGATTTTACTCCTAGAGAATTGAAAATATGTAAGACTTCATATAATATGGCTATTGTGGAGCTTGGAGATATAAATAAACAACTACAAGAGAATCTGGATAGAGGGTTTATACACCCAAGTACTTCACCATGGGGTGGAAAAGTGCAATTCATCAAGAAGAAGGATGGTTCAATGCACCTTTGCATTGATTATCATGAGCTCAAAAAAATAACGACAAAGAAAAAGTATCCTCTACCCTGAATTGATGACTCACTCGATCAGATATGTGGAACACAATACTTATCCAAGGGGGATCTACGGTCGAGATATAACCAAGTAATGGTGAAGAAGGAGGATATCCCCAAAACTACTTTTTGTTCAAGGTAATGGCACTATGGATTCATAATAATGCCTTTCATATGCACTAATGATCCAAAAATTTTCATGGCCTTCATGAATACTATCTTTATAGAATACCTAGAAAATTTTTTGGTAGTCTTTTAGATGATATTCTAATATAATCCAAAACTAATGAGGGGTATGAGGATATTCATAGCACTGTACTAGTGACCTTGTGAAAGGAGAAGCTCTATGAAAAATACATAAAGTGTGAGTTCTTGTTAAAGGAAGTCTCATTATTGGGTCACATCATCTCTAGCAATGGAATATCTATGCATCCCTCTAAGATAGCTACAATTGAGGGATGGTCGAGGACAACATCGATGATGGATATATGTAGCTTCTTGGGATTAGCTGGATATTATCACCTATTTTTGAGAAATTTCTCACAATTTTCAAACCCTCTTACCAAGCTAACCGAGAAAAAAGTCAAGGTTTCTTGGAGTGATGAATGAAAAGATAGATTCAAGGAGTTGAAAAGGATTCTTATCATAGTGTGTGTTCTCTCATTAACCATAAGTGGAGAAATATTTGTGGTATTTAGTGATGCTTCGAAGAAGGGAATGGGATGTGTGTTGGTGAAAAATTAAAAATTCATTGTCTATACTTCAATAAAATTGAAATTTCATGAGAAAAACTATCCAGAATATGATCTAGATTTGGTTTCAATAATCTTCGCTTTGAAAATTTGGCAACATTACCTCTTTGGGGATAAGTATGAAATATACACAGATCACAAAATCCTCATGTATATATTCACACAGAAAGAGTTTAATCTGCGGCAATGAATATGGTTAGATATGATCAAAGACTATGACTGCTCAATGCATTACCACCCTAGAAAATTGAATAAGGTGGAGGATGCTCTAAATAGAATAGTCCCAATGATTCTATCATTTATGATAATTGAAAAGGATCCAATATTCTAAGATATGATGAAGATGGACATGGGAATCATAAAGAAAGGAACATCATCAATCCTTTCACAAATAATTGCTTGATCGTATCTTTTGTAAATGTTAAAGGATGCTCAGAAGGATGATGTGGTAATTCAGAAAAAAAGTGAAAACTATCATAAAAGGGAAATCCTTAGAGTCTAATGTAAATGAATAAGGAAATGTGAGATTTGGGATAAGACTATGTGTACCATAAAATTCGGAGTTAAAGAATGAAAATTTGGATGATGCACATAGTTCAAATTTATTCACTCACCCAGGAAACAAAAAGATGTATCAAGATCTCCGAGATCATTACTGGTGGGATAAAATGAAGAAGAAGATCATAGAGTATATATCAAAGTGCTTGGTATGTCAGCAGGTGAAGGATGAGGGGCATAAGTCTAAGGGGATAATGAAACCACTACCCATACCAACATGAAAATGAGAGAACATCACCAAGGACATTGTCACCTGACGTCTGATAACATCCAAAGGAAACAATTCTATCTGGGTTTTTGTGGATCGTCTTACAAATACTGAACACATCATTGCAATTTGATATGATTTCTCATTGGATCAATAGGCATAGATATACATCAGAGAATTCATAAGGCTACATGGTGTACTGCTATATATTGTATCCGATCGAGATCCAAGATTCACCTATATGTTCTGGAAGATTCTCAAACATGCTTTGAATACTGAGCTGAACTTCAGTACGACTTATCATCCTCAAACCGATGTCCAATCTGAGCAGACTATCCAAACACTTGAGGACATGTTGATAGCATGCTCAATGGATTTCAAAGGAGTATGGAACCAACATCTTCATCTAGTTGAGTTATCTTACAATAACATTTTCCACTCAAGCATACAAATGGATCCTCATTAAGCCCTTTATGGGAAGTGGTGAAGAACAATGACATGTTTGGATGATGTTTTGGAGAGAAAACTCTTAGGTCCAAAAATGGTCGAAGAAATGGTGAAGAAGGTAAAGACCATCCATCAACACATTAAAGATTCTCAGAGTCGACATAAGATCTATGATGATAATCATCAATGAGACCTAGAGTTTGATGTTGGAGACATCGTATTCCTCTTCATATCATCGTGGAAGAGAGTTATGAGATTTGGGAAGAAGGGAAATATTATTCCAAGTTACATCGGCCCTTTTGAGATCTTTGATCACATTGGAGCGGTGTCTAATTGACTAGCACTCCTAACGAATCTATCTCATGTACATGATGTATTCCATGTATCACTATTGACAAAAGTACATAACTGACCCATCACAAGTACTAAATCCATAGGTGGTACCATTGGATAATGACCTCTCCTATGAAGAGAAGAAAATGAAGATCTTAGATCGTAGGGAAAAAGTTCTACGAAATAATATAATTCTCCTCATCAAGGTGTTGTGATGAAACTAAAAGTTTGAATAAGCAACATGGGAATCAAAGGAAATGATGAAGAATAGTTACCCTCATATAGTTTAGTGTGGAAAAGAAAATTTTGAGGGCGAAATTTCTTAGGGGGGGAGAATGTAACGACCCAAACTTTTATGAATGAAAATTCCTCTTGATCAAATTAAATGTCTTATTATATAAAATGGTTATATAAAACATATGAACTTCCTTGGTTTTATTAAAATATCATTATGAATTGTTACCATTTCTAATATGGTCATTGAATAGTGATCACATGATTAGTATAAATATAGGTCTTTAACAAATCTAATTTACTCAGACAAAGGAAGCGATGACCTCATCCAGTAGAATTTCTCTATACGAGGGACATTTTTTAGATATTGGAAAGTAGGTAGCATAAATGGACTTTTCCCTTGACCAATCCCAAGCCAAACATCAACATGTTAAGGTTTAACGGAATTGCCTACAGGAGTAGTGGATGTCAATAGAGATTACCACCCGAGCAATGTTATCCAAGCCACCACAATAGTCTGTCACCGTCGCACACCTCACCCTTATGTCTTATATATGTGTTATAAGGGGTTATGTAACAAGACCCTAGAACTATGATTATGTGCAATAGTTCTTTATAAAATAAATTATATACATTCATTTTATTATTGTTACTTTATAAATGATTTTTAAAGAAAAAATAGTATTTTTTTAGTTAATATTTAAATTCAATTAAGAAATATATTTTTATGAATTAATGGATTTTTGAATTAATTAATATTTTAATAAAATATTATTACTAAATTAATATTTACTAAATATAAATAATATTATAATTTCTATAAATACAATTGTATTTTTTATTAAGGTTTGAAAGATGTTTTTACTAAACCTCGTGAAATTTCAATAAATGTAAATTTTTATTTTTAAAATTTAAAATTAACATATTTATAAAATTATTTTGGTAAAATTAATATCATTTTTGGATTAATTACATTTAAATTATCTAATGGTGAATTTTTCATAATTTTCTGAGACAGTTGAATTTTTTGGAAAATTTAAATACTGTTTTAATATATAATGTGTTTTATGACATTATAATGACCCAATAGTGATGTAATAAAATACTATAAAAAGTTTTTTCGGTCAATATATGTTTTATATTTATAAATATGTGATTTTATATTTTTTTGATTGATTTTATGTTGCCTTAGTGGACCCTACAAGACTTATAAATTGTTTTAGCTTTTTAAAATGATTTCCTTGAGAGTGTGACTCACATCCACATAAGCAAGCCTAATATTTTAAAAAGTTAGGCCATTAGACTTATAAAATAATGTTTTCTACTCCTTTTTGGAAAAAAAGTGAAAAAACCATGAGTTGGTTTTTGGTTTTAAATATTTAATTATATAGATTCCAAAACGAAAGTTTGTGAAATATTAAAGAATTCCCATATATTTTCCTATATAAACCCACCAATCTCCCACTTATCTTCAATAAAAACCCTTATAGCACGTCCCTGATCTTCCATTATTTTACTATAATCCTCCAAAGGTGCCCAAATCTCCCAGAAGTCCTATATCAAGCCTCTCCCAAGCCTTTGGAAACTCACTTCCGAGTAAGGGATATCTTCCATTCTATTTTTTTGTCCAAATTTATTTATATTGTTATACCATTTTATTATCAATTAAAAATGTTGGGATATTATTTAAAACATCCCACATACTTCCCTCCTTATTTTTTAATGATGATAGACCTCTTTCTCTCTCATTAATTCTCCCCCATGCACACTCGTTACCATGCTGAAATTCTGTAAGGAATTTCTCTCTTGTCATTTACATTCACGACATTATTTTAAATTATGCATCTAAATTCCATTACATATGCTGGGAAATGTATCTATATGACCCCCTTAATGTGAATTTTATGTAAATATTATTAGATACCCCTTTCTCTCTCATAAACCAATTTTGTTAATTCTTTTGTCACGTCGTTATGCTACCGAAATTGCATCATGATTCTCCTAACCAAAGTCATTGTGTAGTGAATACCATGTCCATTTCTCTATCAAGGGTATTCACCTTTATGAACATTTACTTATTTATTAAAGAGTTTAATATATTAATTCTATATTCATAAATCATGGAATAAATGATCATGTTTAATGAATCCATGTTGTATGATCTATGTAGCATAGTTATGCATGAAATGAAATGATTAAGAAGGGTGAGCTCTGATAGCACTCCTATGCATTTGATAGAGATTTGTATCATGATAATTCATGTTAAATGAGGTTTTACTCATGATAATTCAAGTGTGATAATGGTTTAATCATGCTCCATGTGCAATGATCCTTAGCTCATGCTAATATCATGTTAAATGTCGTTGCCACATTTCCAAGCTATGATAATCGTGCTATATCATGCCAATATGTTCATGTTTCTCTTGTGCTGAGTTGATATGCCTATTTTCGAACATATACTATATTATTCTTATTATTCCTTGTTTACTCCATTACTAGGCTTTATAGCTCCCCCTTTTCTTATGCATGTCCTTAGGTAACCCCATGAAATACTAAGTACGAAGGAATGTTGTGGTCATGTAAAAGAAGTTTTCAAAAAAGATGTTGTGTTTTATGTTCTAAGTTGTTATGTAATGCTCCTAATTTTACAAGACGCTATATCTTTTGAACCTCAGAGTTGTATTAATTGCAATTTTATGTAATAAGTCATGTTTAAGTGTGTAATAAAGAGAAGGGTTTTTATAGAGTATGTGCTTAAGGACTTTTAAATCTATAAAAACAAACTTTTAGTGATCATTATCAGATATTTTCAAAATAACTTGAGATTGTTTAATAAATTATGACCATATCACTAGTTTGTGTGACACATATTTTCCAATTGAAATGGCTTACAGAACTAGATAACTAATTTTATTTATGGTTACAAAATGAATAGTGAATAAGAAAATTATAATGGGATGTTAATTGTGTGTCATGTACGTCCTCCTTGGGATCACCTATGGACCCATGAAACTACACACCTACATCCTAACATTTAATAACATTATCCATTATAAAAATTGTGCGATGTGGGACACCTACTTTATATATTACTAAATAACCACCCTACAACATGCTAGAATATCTCATCTTTATGTGCAGTAATATGTCACTGCCTCTCTAGAAGTTATGCCAATTTTCCATTAAATTGCACCAGAATGAGGATTAATCCCTCCGATATTATATGCCATTAAATCAATATATTTAAGTTGAAAATGAATTATATTTTCATTAATAATTATGTTCATCAGATCAAATGTTATCAGATTGATGTCAAGCTAAACACATTTTGATCTGTGACATGAGACATCAGTAGTGATGTGGAAGGTGGCCAACAATGACACAATTAAAATGGAGGATGTCATAGATAACTATATAATATAAAGGATTCAATTGAGGGGAGAGGTGAAAAAATGAATTTTTTTTTTCCATAGGTGAGAATGTAAGGAAGGGGGATGCCTAGGGTAGCATTAACAGTTATGGAAGGGGGGATGATCTGGGGAAGCCACTAGCGGATAGGGTGGTATTGGGTTGCTTGGGAGGAAATGAGGTCCCCACCGTGTGGGTGGGGCTGAATATAAAGCATACTTAGCTTTGTAGGCATGAGTTTTAGTCTCTTATAGAATCCAATGTGACTTCTAGATGGAGACCACCCATTTCCAAAGTTAGACATGGAAACAATTCTAGTAGCTGAAATATATAAATATATATATATATATTGAGTAGTTAAAATTAATATCCATATATTTACATTTTTATGCTAGGTGGTTTTTTAAAATGTGTTTTTAATGAATTTTCAATTGGTTTTTTCAAATCTTATAATTAAAGTTAATAGAATTTCTTTTGTTTGGTCACTTTTTAGTAGGAGGTCAAATGTTGAACAATAGTTTAATGGAAATATCACTCTCTTAGGGTTATATAATGGTTCACTGTGTAAATTGTTTTTAGGGGTTTCTAATTGAAGGTCAGGTGGAGAGTTCATTATGAAATATTAATTATAAAATAAAAAGGAAATTAAAACTAGAATTGATGAAATTCTTCTGATATTATATATATTTGGTAATTTTATCTATTGTAAAAATTATAGAATATTGAATAAAAAATATTAAATTCATTGAACAATATTGGGACCAGATGGTGTATTTTTACTTATTCCAATGGACTGTTGAGAAGTAAATATATATACTATGTTTTTCCATGAAGAACCCACACTAATTATCTATTTATATAAATAATTATTGATGTATGGGTGAATGGTTAGATAAATAAAATTAATTAATATTATGGACCAAAATTAATTACATTAATTTTTTGGTCCATAATTTATTTCATAACAATTTATTATATTATAATTAATTTTATTTGATAAAAATCATTACATTATCCTACTTGATACTAACCAATTAATGATAATATATCAATCTAACCAACCTCCAAATTAAGAAACATAATATATGAATGACAATGGAATGTTCTCTAAATAAAAAAGTATTTTATTCCATATATCATAATGTATTATGTATCTTAAGTTACCATATTAATAAACCGTAATTGAATAGTTTATTCCTCACCCCAAATATTTCTAAGTAATGAATTTTCACATGTATACTAAAAATGAGAAATATACACATATGGATTTTTAAATAAAATTCATTCATATAACAAAACAATGTAGTGAAATTTAACTACATATATATTCCATGATCCTTGAATTTAAATGGAGGAATTCCTTAAAGGTTCTCAGTGAAGGAGAGGTGGTCAGTTGGATAGTGGAACAAGTAGGTTTTGACAAATTTTTTGGATTATTCATAAATAGTGCATGATGTGAATGCCATGAATAGTGAAACCATTCCCTGAATATTCACATTTTAGAACCTGAAACTCATAAATTTCTTCCCATGCTAAATTTATATTTTATTTGAAGAAACAATTTCCATGTTTGAAGATCTTTCTTCGATGTAGATTTTGATCTTCCTATGACCCATTTTCAAATTACCTTGTTGCTTTGTATGAATCAAGTATAGATTACCCTAGTGGTGATATACATGTGTTTCTTGAACCTCTAAACATCGTTGTTGGAATGTCCATTTGATAACATGACAGATCCCAATGCTTGAGTAATTTTCCTATGATTGCCTCAAAAATCGATTCAAGAATGGATCCCTTAGGTAGTTATAGAGGTGGTTTTCTCTCTATTCTTGAGGGTTATATTGTAAAAGTTATCTCTCTAGGGACTTGAGAGAATTTTATAGATTTTGTAGTTCACAACAAAACAAAATGGAAAACCCTTAATAAATAATATAATTGGGTTTATATACTATTAGGGTTAGAAAATAGTAATTGCATAAGTGTACTTATTATTGTCCTTAATTCCTACAGAACCCCATGTCAATAATAATAATAATAATAATAATAATATCTCTTAACATGCACTAAAAACATGAATTAATTAAATATTATTTATTCAAATAATATTTCATATATATTATTTCTCACTGGACTATTATACTCAGTACTCCATTTATCCAAAATATTTATAAAAAATTTAATAATGAATATTTATTTAATAAAAAAATATTACTACATTATTCACCAATAAATAAATGAATATTATATTCCCTAAATAAAAAAATAAATATTCATTAAATATCCCTCTAAAAAAATATTATCTCTAATAACTAGTAACAAAATATACATGATGAAACAAAAATGAATAATTATTAAACCAGAAGTGGGAATAATATTTATTCCACTTATCAAATAAATAATAGTATTATTTAATTGAGATTCAAGATACACGTATTGTGTGATCCTCTTGGACTCTTTATAAGTGGCATTAGGTGAAGCATCCCAAAGTCCAAGGTTATCATATAGAAACACATCATAAAACCCATAGAGAAAGAATTTAATATATTAATGATGACAACCAAATTAAAATGTTTAGTATGTAATATAATATGTTTATCTAGTTATCTCTATTAGATCACATTAAATTCTAGTTTCATAAACCTATGTACTCAATGTATCTTTGTTTAAAATTCTAAAACTCAAACTTTCCTATAGAAAACCATGTTAATGGATTTAATTATGCTGAAACATTTACATCAAAGGGAATAGGATAACAACTTCTATTAAAGAAGAGAAGAAACAAATTCTTTCTCACATTACTCATTAATAACATTCCATTTAGGATGCTCCTAACGTATTCACCGTTGCTATGAACATATGTTTTTAGGGTTTATAAAATACATCTAATTGCATGAGTCATAGAATGAATTAATAATATTCTTAAATTATAAGGACCATTACACACACTAAAAAATAGGAACATCCAAGGACACATATAGATTTATATTTACTACTGACGAGTCATGTTCTAATAATCTCCTATACTAGAAATTAACAAAGGAATACACCATGAAAATGTTCCTCAAAATTCTATGAGTCTCAACCCATGATAGTCATTATCATGTTTTCCCTCAAAAAATTTCATTTGTATATAAAATATATATTTTAATAATACTATCATGACACATTAGGGTCCTCATTATAGTGGGTAACTATTATGACCTTTCAGTGTGACAACCACTCTTGGGACATTATTACATACTTTTTTACATAAAAGAAAAATAAAAATGTGATAAAGTAGTTTATTAATATTAAAAACTATGAATAAATGTAATCATAAACCATAATTAATTTGGTTCTAGGGCACCAAATCTAACTAAATCCCACTTACACAAGATCCAACTCCTAACAAGCTTTTGTCTGTTAACTCTAACTTGATATTTATACATCTACTATGATAATTCTTCAGTCATGGGGTCTACTTTATTTTCCTCCATGGAAACTATTCTCAATATAACTTCACCCCTTTGAGAAAAAAATCTCAAAATGTAATACTTTTAGAGTATGTGATTTTTCTGTTGGTGTGATCTTAGATCTTTTACAAGAGACACCACCTCACAAATCCTCCATTGATACTAAATAAATATATTGGTTGTGATTTGAAATCATTCTGATCCATTTGAAAACTATTATCAGTATATCCCATGATTACTAGCTCCCCTGGTCCTCCATAAACAAGGAATATTTCATTATTTATTCTCATATACACAAGCATTTCCTTAAGAATAGAAAAATGATTCTCACCTAGGTATTCTTGGTATCTTCCAACCTTGATCAAAGAATAAGAAACAATAAGCACATAATATGTGATACATGATTGATCCTATTTCCAAAGAACATGGTATATTAATCATTATCTCTTTATCTTGTGGGGTTTGAGGACATATTTTATTGGAAATATGTATACCATGTGACACTGAAACAAATATACTCTTATAATATTATATACTAAATATATTTAATATTTGGTCAATGTATGTACCTTTATTTAGTTTAAAGAAGCTTCTTGGATCTATCAAGACTGATATTGATCCCTAGAATGTAGGCTACTTTTCACATGTCCTTCATGGAGAAAAACGTGTTTAACAAGTCCTTAACGGATTGTAATACTGGTATTTCATTTCCAAAAAGTAATATATCATTAACATAAACTACTATGATAATGACTGAATTCTGACTAAAATGCTTATAAACACATGGATCACATTTGTTATTAATGAAACCAAACTCTTTTATAGCTTCATCAAATTGAATGTTCCATTACTTGGATGCTTACTTCAATCCATAAAAAGATCTTTGAAACTTTTATATCTTTTTTGGTATCATATGGAGTCACAAACCCTTATGGTTTTTTCATATAGACATCTTCAAAAAGGTTACCATTAATGAAAATTGTTTTGATGTCCATATTCCAAATTTCATAGTCATGATTAGATACTATAACAAGTGGAGTTCTGATATATTTAAATTTGGAAAATGGATAAAAAGTTTCATCATAGTCAATTACTTGATGTTTTTAAACCCTTCACAAACTAACCATGCTTTATAGTAACTTAATTTACATTCCGTGTCTAGTTTTTTCTTAAATACCCATTTCCACCCAATAGGATTTACATCAATTGGTAGATTGATTAGAAACCAAACATTGTTTTAATACATGTAATCTATTTCACAATTCATGGAATCTTTCCATCGTGCAGATTTTGATCTCTATACTACTTTATTATATGAGATAGGTTCAACTTTTTCAACCAATAATGAGTTACCATCTTCTGTGACTATAAAAATATCTCTCTAGTTCTATTACATCATCAGTTCTCTACATAGTACTTTTGGTTTATGAATCACTTATTCCATGGTGACATGTGGAATTTTTTACTCTACCAACTCCTGTATATCTTGAGTATCAACTAAATCAAAGTAAATCTTACTCCCACTATATTTCTTTAGGATGTGCTCCTTATAATGAAATATGGATTGTCTGGTGACATTCAATTTATTATCTAAGGGGTTGTTTATGTAGTATCCTATTGTTTCATTAGGATAGACTATAAAGATAAACTTTGTACCCTGGGGTTCAAGTTTTTTTCCTCAGTTGACCCTGTTAAATGACTCACAACCTCATACATGTGTATGTGAAAAAATATGTCTCTTTCCATTTCAAAACTTGAAGGGAATCTCATTTTCAATTTTGTAAGTACTCAGTTTAGTGTATATGTCGTAGTTTGTAATTCATAACCCCAAAAGGATAATAGAAGATCTCCATGATTCATTATAAACCTTACCATGTCTAACAGGGTATGGTTCATCGTTTCACTAACACCAACTCACTGTGTTGTATAAGATGAATTGAGTTAAGAAATAATCCAAAACTCTTGTAGAATGTTGATAAACTCTTCATTAATATATCCATCACCTCAATCCTATTGAAGCTTATTTATCTTCTTTAAAAGTTGATTGTCCATTTAATTCTTTAATTGTTTAAATTTATCAAATGACTCAAACTTTTACCTCATCAAATAGACATAATCATATCTAATAAAGTAATCAGAAAAATTTATGATGTATAAAAACCCACCTAATTTGTTTACTTGGAATGGTTCACACACATCAATTTGTACCAATCCAATATTATATGTGGACCTTTCACCATATCAACTAAATGGTGGTTTTGACTTTTTTACTTGTAAAAAAAATGTGATTCCTTTCAAGTGGTTTTATTTCAAAAGAGTCTAATTAACCATATTGATAGAGCTTTGTCAAATTCGTATTTTTTTCATGACCAAGATAGTGATGACACAACTGGGTGTTATATGAGTCGCGTGAACGTGATTTTTTTTATCAATTTACAATACTTGGTTCTCATAATTTAAAACATAAAGGCAATTATTTAAAAGTTACACAACATAACATATGATATCTTTATAAAATAAAAATATTTTATTTCCAAACATGAAAACAAAAACATATGTATCTACGCATGATATAGGATTTATGGTTTTTTAATAGTTGTTACATAATAAAAACCTCTTAAAACCAATATCATTATGGTTGGAAACAAAATCTGGTAATCTTCAATGGTTAGAGAATCCATCCTCACACCATTAAAATACAAAAAATCCAACTATCCTTTATCAATCCTTCAAAATCTACTTATTTTCTACATTTGGATACATATATGGGAATGGAATGTTATTTCTAATTACTTATGTGTAGATCTAGAAAGATTACATTTGACAACAAACACACCTTTTGCTTCCCCTTGATTTTGGGTGTAATTCCTTTTCCAATAGCCATGCTTACCATATGTAAAAGATACCACTTCATTTTTCTTTACCCACTTGGGATATTTATATTTTTGGAATGAAAATGCTTGGGATATTTAGACATTTTATGAGTCTTTGTCACATTTTCTATCACATCCATGTTTTTATTTTGAGGTATCCATCTATTTATTTTTAGTCTTGCATTTATGACATGATTTCCCCATGTTGTTTTGGTGAAAAATGAAAAATTTGGGCTTGGAAAATGTGGATCATGATTATGGGAAACTGTTGGCCCTTTCCCAAGAAACCATGAAACTTGTTTCATTTTTCAATAGTGGGGAACCACACGGTTGGCAAAGAGTTTAGAGACTGTGAGGGCCAACCATGCGGAATGTCCTTCTTGGACAGTGGGGGGAGCATGGTTACAACATGGTTTGGAAAACCATGCGGGCTTACTAGGGACTTATCCAGGTCATTAAAAACTGTATTTTTTCCATATATGCCTTCAATGTTTTACCCTAACACACCTAATCCTCCACATTCTAGATTCTTTAGTCTAGAAGCATCCCCCTCCACCCTTTTCTCCATTGTATATTCAATTTCTTGGTGGTTTTGGTGTGGTTTTTTCATGTATTTATCAAGTAAATGTCATCTCCCTTGGGTTCTCTCACTTTCTACGGTTCTCCCCCCCCCCCTTAATGAGTTTTCTTTCTTCCAACAATTTTTTGACCAACAAAGGAGTTCGATCTTGTGATTTTGGGTAAGATATAGATTTTTGTTGTTCAAACTTTCCTTTATAGAGTCTTGTGGTGGCGCGATTGTGGTTTCACACTAATTTTAGAAGTTTTTGAGTGTGAGGTAGGTTGTTCCATGATTTTACATTATTGGGTGTGTTTGTATTTCTTTCCTGAATTGTTAAATGTGTTAAATGAATTTTTTATATAGTGAAAAATATGTTTTTTGAAGCTTTTAAGATACACATGTGATGAAAATGGATTTTATATAGGAAAGTGGTAAACTTTTAGGTGTGATTTGTTATAGTGTTTCTTGGAAATATTTTATGCATTGTGTGGAATGTGTGAAATGTTTTTTCAAAGAGATTTAAAGGTAAAAATGTGTTGAAAGTGTATTTTTCATGGGAAATGGATTTTATTGCAATTATCGATTCTTTTCCATGAACCTTAAATCCCTCTCTGAATTGTGAATGAAATGTGAATCATATTATAAAATGATTTTGATGTGAATGTGAGTTCGGAAAGGGGATTTGACCTTTGAAAAAGGATGGATTTGAAATGTTCTCTTCTTGTTAGGTTTCATAATGGGTTTAATTAATTATAAAATTGGTGAGAAATGTATTTATTAATGATTTTAGTGTTCATTTGAAAATTGGAAATGGTTTTGGTTATGTGGAAGTGGTGATTTTCTTGTGTGCTTGTGATACGTGACTTATGTTGTGAATGTATTTATATATGTGATATATGAATGTGAAATTGAGCACAAAGGGAATCCCAAGTATCTAGGTGGGCCTACAAAAATAGTAATCTAGTTGACTTAGAAGTGTAAATGGATAGATTCATCTAGTAGGATTGATGCTAGTTGATTTGAAAGTTGCAACGCCCAGATTCATCTAGTAAGATTGATGCTTACAAAAAACTAAATCTCCACTTTTCTCAACAAATAAATATTTCAAGGATTTCATACCACTAATAAATAATCAAATAAGGTGTTAAAGGAATGAAGCTAATTAATATTAAATTAAAAGGTAAAGTGAAAGGGGAACCTACCACAAATCCATGCTGCATCAATGACGCACACCCAAAAATACCCTAGTAGGGTTCCAAGAGCCAAGATCTATCAAGTGGAACTCTAAAGAACAAAAACCCCAATTTTGAACCACCCTTGGAATTAAAATTGGCAAGACATGGCCACTAGGGTTAGTTGAGAAAGGTAAAATGGAATAAAAGAAAGGGATAATGATAAGGGGCCCCTAACATTTTGATCAGGGTGAAGAATTACCAAGAAATCACATCAAAATCCACTTGGAGGGGGTTGGAGGATCCAAAAACCACCATGGGATTCATCCAAGTCAGAGGGTTTGAATGGTGGAGGATAAGGGAAGATGAATCAATTAAAATAAAGGAGAAAATCCCAAAATAACCTTTCTCGAGTGGGTTTCATGGTTAGCTTTCATTGTTTGGCCAACCATGTAATTTCCCATTGTCTAGTGCCGCATAGGACACACACTTAGATAAACCATGTGTAAACCATATGAAACCCTGCAAACTTACCTGTATGATTAATCTAACTATGTTACTTAACCATGTGACCTCTAAAAAGACTCATAAATCTCCATTTTCACCCCAAAACTCATCTAACTCTTGGCGATAAACCATCCAACAAATACCACCATAAAAGGTACCACTTTGAGTGATACCAACTCATTTTACAAGGCACCTCATCCTCATACCTTTCACAGTGACCAAGAATTTTCCCAACATCCACCAAAAACCTCCAACATATAATTTTTATATCAGGAACACCCAGAACTCAAGAGAAAAATCCAAGAGACAAAAGATAATCTGGAAAACGGAAAAAAACAAAAATCCATATGTGGTAATTCTACCCACCATAATGTTTTCTGGCCCCATAGATCCACAAAATTTTCCAATTAATCGATCAATGACTAAGGATTCTCAAAACCAAAAGATCCAGCCTTTCAATCTAAAAACATCCCAAAAAATTACAATGGAACTTATTACACTTTCTCTAAATTGACAAAAAAACCAAAGCCCCTTTCTTGAGAATCAATGGTAAATTAGAGCCATAAGCTTCACAACCATAATTCGAACAAAACCATTGGTGCCATACAAAATTCCAAATGTTTACCAAAACTAAAAAGGAAACTTAGAAATTAAACAACTTCAAAAGGAATCCACTTTACCGGACTAACACCAACACCAAACAAAAATAGATCATTAATAGGGGGAGGTCCAAATAGACTCCCCAATATTTTAAACAATCTAGTAATTATTTATCATAATGTAATATTCAAAAAGACCCATAGTGGGTCTACCAAAAATTATGAACTGATGAGATTAAAAAAACATAAAAAATTACCTATACGGACAAACAAAACCCCACCAAAAGGGTAGGGGATGGAAGGGGCCTAATGATTATAACACTAAAACCAAAACCAATAACTACCCACAACTCATCACCTCAGGATGACCACAAAACAAAGTCATAATCGATTCACATGGGCGGTCTATGCAAGGACGCTGATCAAAAGATTTCATCAAAGGAAGAACAATCCTAGAAATTCGGTGAGGGATAAATCCATCAAGATCTTTGTAGAAAGAGGTAATTTACATCAATAGAGAGACCACACTAGAAATACGTGAACTTACTCACCCCAATGGTAGAGGCACAATCTTAGCCAAACTACCCACACCCCTAGGATTCCTGATTATGTGCCAGATTCACTATGAGTCATTTGGCTGGGACCCTGATGTTTTAAGCCTCCAATACCTCATAGTCAGGAGCTGTTAATCCCTAACTAAAACTCATTATTTTGGTAAAATGACTGACCACATGACACACCAAGAAAAAAGAAAAAGATCAAGACACACCAAGAAACTCACTTTCACAAAAAACACACCTTTACCCAAATGGGGACTTGGGATATTCACACACCATTTTTCCTCACAACAAACAAGGAACTAAATGAACAAGGTATCTAAATAAACAAAAAAACACCATCCAGAACAAATGATATGACCAATAAAAACACTACTTAAGAAGGAACTTTATTTCAATTAGAAACATCTCTCTACTCCAGAAAATGGGTTGTTGTGTCCTTCTAACAGGTGGATTTACCTTTTGAAACTTGAGAATGATATCTGTAGGTTGATAAACTGAAATGAATGCTGACAGGGGACCAACCATAGGTGAACACAGGGCAATGAGAAAACCAAGAGCTCTATTGAAACCATCTTATGAACCAAAAATCACATAAAATAACCATCATCACAAAGGAAAAAACTACTTAAATATTCTAAAAACCATTTTAAAGACCCACCAAACACTACTTCAAGACCAAACTGCCAACAAAATTTCAATTTCAGAACACAAAACAAACATTACCTCCAAATCACGAGGAAGCGCGCTAAATATACAACACTTATAAGGCATATAAAAAGCCACACAGTCATTGGATTACAAAAAATCTATCATTTACATCTTAAAAACACATAAAAAATAATCTTTGTGGATTTTCCCACTCACCAATGGTATTTCATATAGTCTCACTCACATGGAAATTTCCATGATAATCTAGGAACATATCAACTCATTCCATACTAGGAACTCATAAACCATGCCAATATTGGGCACACTCCTCCAATATCATCATCCAACCACTTCCCACACATATTCAAGAATTTGAGAACTCATGGAACACACCAAAGGGCAAAAAACATTCTCATTTTCCAAAATTAATTATTCAACCCAATTCAAATAAAATCATGAAACCTTATAAAGGCTCACTAACCACCAATTAAAAAACCATTTTCATATTCCATGTTTTAATCTATTTCACCAATATCAAAAATAAGATCCCATGATTTTCCATCAAAAAAATAAATTCGTTTCATTTATAAAAAATTACAGAAGCCCAAAAAATATAATTCCATCAAAAACCATTTGATTGAAAACCCACTCCATTTCATTTAAAACAAATTCCAAAATAGAAATCCTCTTTAAAACTACCATTTTCCATGAGCCCTTAATTTTTATTATAAATTTCTGTTATCATTAAATCCTTTTCATTTTACCTCAAGAGGAAATTTTATAAAAAATTTGTTTTATAAAGTCTTCCACAAGTTTAATTCGAAGAATCCTTTTTCCCATTTTCCAAAATCCAACCATTACCATTAAATCCATGTTATATCATTTCCAATACAAGTTTTTTTAAAAAAAATTCAGGATCAAGGAAGAATCAAAGAAACTCATGAGGTAAAATAGTGTCCTTGGGTGACATGGCCATATGGTTGGTGGCCATATGTCGAACACACCAACTTGTCATAGATCCTTCTAGGAAGACATCCCTAGCTGCACATTGATTTTCAGGCCTTGTGATACCATGAATACCACTATACAAACTCCCTTTTCATATCCCAAACACCAAACAATCCAGAAGAACAAAAAAGGAACCTACAAAACCAGACTTCCCATAGAAACCTACGGATTAGAATGAGTGAAGGTTCATGACGTCCTTCCCATTCCTACCTCTCAAGTCTTGAATATAATACTGTATCTACCTTAACATAAACAAATATAATATGGATATCTAAAAATAATTGTCCTATGAAGAGCCAACCTGGCTCTGATACCATTTTTTCAGGAACCAACCTAGGTCGACCCCGAACCAGTCACCTAATCCGATTCGTGGCATGGACTGAAGGGTGCTCCTGATCCCTAGGGGCTAGAAACTGGTATTAGGAATCAAAAGAGTGATAAAAGAGAATGAAATAGAAATAAACAAAGTATCCCAATATATACACATACACCATTCAACTGAACATATTTTATACAAGGATAGAAAATAAAACCAAACTACACAATAACACCCAAACTAAAACCTAACAACCCCACATCTTTTTGTTACTAAAAGGGTCACTCTCCAATACCAAGAACCACTATCACCCATAGCAATCAAGAACAACTTTATACCTACACCAAAATCTAAAAACAAAAAAAACTGTAGGCATGAGTATTAAACATGGTAGGCTAGCTCGATAATCTATTCCCAATAAACATCCTTTTAAATAAGAGAAACATAAACCTCAAGTTTGAAATACAATATTAAAAGTAATAATTTAGACACTTTTTACATAAAAAAAACATTGTCCATTTCCCTATTTTATTCTAAAAGTAGGTTTGTTTCCATTAGTGATACATTAACATTTTTATGGGGAAAGTGATGATTTCATTTCAAAATGGCACAGGAGAGTATAAAACAATTTTTCATTAAATTTTTTTTATAAACTTTTTTAATCTAACTCATCACTTTACAATAAAATCACCAAACATTAGATAACAATAATAATCACATAATAAGCGAAATTAAAATAAACAGAAAATAGTAACTAAGTATCTCAATCATCACTGCAAGCAGCTAAGTACTAATAGACATGGGTGAACCTAGGAGATCGTGAATAACCCTAAACATACTAATACATGAGACCCATCCCTAGAAAGCATGCCTCACCCAATGAAGTTGAAATCACTCTAAATACTCTCGAACACCCTAACTTAGGATAGAACATGGGGAAAATACCATAGCAATAAGCCTAATATGGCCACCTACTATGGGCCACTAACAAGTGCATAATCTAGCCAGTGAAACAATAGTTCTCGTAAAATTATCTCACTATGAAAGGTTCCCCTATCCCACGTATAAAAGGGGTGAATCAATTGATTCCAACTAATAATCTAATCACAAGTATATAAAATAATAATGCAACAACATGTCTCAATCTGAGTCACCCCAAGGACCGATCTCATGCCATAGAACAAATAGATCTCAAGGAGTCCGTACAAAGGATCTGTATTTATCATAATGGATCAAAAGGTTTAAATAGATAGGAAATCCCATTATTTAAACATAGATAAGAAATTAGAATCATTCAGTGGTGGTTTTCATAATAAACACTTTCATTGTTTTCACAAAATTGTGAAATGCGCCTTTAAACATTCTCTATAAAAACATCACTTAAAAATCACCAAGTAAATTTATTCAAAAATAGAAAAGCATCCATTTCCATTTCATAACCATTTAGAAAAAATCTCTTCAAATTAATCACATTTTAGTTTTAATCGAAACCATTTTTATCAAAATTCTAAATGGCCTACGAATCTAAAACTCGTGCCAAACCAGATTTGAAAAACCAATATGCACACTTTTTAAAACCAAAACTAAATTGAAATAATATTCAAGGAAAAAATAATCATTTCCCATATCAAAAATATATTCTCAATTCCAAAATAAGCTTTAGATGTCATGAAACACCTGAAAAATGCAAACATACATTTAATCTAACATTTGGTGTGCAACATTTAACAAAACAATTCTGTTTTATATTTAACAAGGAATAAATCTCCACTTTCCACACAAAATAAATATTTCAAGGATCAAATAACCCTAATTAATAACCAAATAAGTCATGAATGGAATTAAACCAATTAATCATAAATTAAAAGGGCAAGTGCATGGGAATCCTACCTCAAATCCATAATGCATCAACAACACACACCCAAAAATGCACCACTATGGTTACAAGAGCCAGGATCTATCAAGAGGAACCCAAAAAGAAAAAACCCCCCATTTTAACACCTCCCAAGGAATGAAAATCATCCAAAAATGGCCACTATAGATATAGGATAAAGGGAAAATGGATGTAAATCAAGGGATAAAGAGAAGGGATCCCTAACCTATCGATCTGGGTGAAGAATATCCAAGACATCACATAAACATCTGCTCAGAGGGGGTTCAAGGTGCCAAATACCACCATGGGATGCATTTAATTCATAGGGTTTGAATGGAAGAGGATATGGGAAGAAACCTCACATAAAAAGAAGGATAAAATCCCAAAATACCCTTTTCAGAGTTGGGTGCATGAGTAGCTCGCACGGTTTAACAAACCACATGCAAACAATGTGATTTCCCACCGTCTAGTGCTACACGAGCTATAAACGTTGGATGTACACTTATCTAAACCATGATCAAATTATTCTAACCCCTACACACTTGCCTTCATGATTAAAATAACTATGCACCTTATCCATTCAACCTATAAAAAGACCCCAAAATCGCCATTTTCACCCCAAAATTCATCTTACTCAAGGGGATAAACCATCCAAAAAATACACCACATAAAAATGTTCCACTAGGAGTGATAGATACTAATTTTCAAAGACACATCCTCCTCATATGTTTCATTCTAAACAATAATAGGTTCAAAATCCCCCTAAATCCTCCAAAACATAAATTTTAAATCTAGAACACTCTGAACTTGGGAGAAAATCCAAGATACAAAAGATAAGCCAGAACAAAGGACTAAAACAAAAATTTGGGTGTGACCTAAAGAAAGTAACTAAATTTTCACAATATATAATCAATGAACTCGATATAAAATCCATCACATTATGAAAATAAATTAATCATTTTTTCTATACATCATGGGAAACAACATAAAATAGGAAATGAACTTAGATTCCATTAAGGATATTACTTCCAATTTCTGTATGACACCTCTCTATGATATATATCCACCAAAGATTATAAATATATACATTGAAGTTTTTTTATGAATCTCAAATCCAGTAAAAACCTCATATGAGTATCCAACAACCTTCAATCATTCATTCTCTCTCTATATAAGCATATAGTCATTAGTCCCCTTAAGGAACCTCAATAACTTCTTCATACCCCTTAATATTTAAACACCCTGATTACTCTCATATTTTCCTAACATTATTATTACAAATAAAGTGTTATGAATTTATCTTAATTGAACATATATTAAACAACCAATAGTGGATGCATATGGGATGGTATTCATTTTTATCATTCCAAAAAAAATTCAAGGAATTAGTTCGAATTAAATTTATCGCCCTTAATTATGGGAGATATACTCATTGCATATTCTTTATTCTTCAATCCCTCTAAGAATTTATTATTTTAGGTATCATGAGATAAGGCTAAAATATCTCACAACAAATCTCTACAAATTTTATGCCAATGACTTAAGATAAATCACACATTCATTCATGTCAAAAAATTAGAGAGAAACATTTTTCCTCACATAGAAACACAATATCATTAATAGAAATAAAAATGAAATTTATATATAAAATAATGAAATATATTTTAATACCATTGGACTTTCAGTGAGTACAATTATCCATAATGTTTTTTTTCTAAAGAAAATGAAGTATTTTCATTATAAAATCTCTAATACCACTACTAGGATGCCTATTTTAAAAAATAGATTGACCTTTTAATATTTCATACTAAATAATCACCATTATTTGAGAGGAATAATTTTAGCTATTTTATATGAACCTCTTAATCTATATTAACATTCATAAAAGAAATTTTTACACAAATTTGTTGAAATTCTTAGTTAGAATAATCTATCAATTCTAAGACAATTTGTATGGAATACCTTTTATATATTAAAGAAAATGTTTCAAGATAAAAAATTCCATATTTATGAGTTAATACTTTAGATAATAACCATTATTTGAATTTATTAACATATCCCTATGAATATTTTGGATATTATTAAAAAATTTATATACAACATCTTTTTCACCAATATGATACTCAAAAGGCCCCAAACATCATTACTCTATAAGGAGTTTATCTCCTAAATCATTTAATCATACCACCTTTATTACACTTTATAACTCATAGTTTGAGAAAATATATCAGGATTATTCATCGATAAAATATTATAGTAATATTCTTATAGAAACACTATATAGTTTCTAGAAATTGTTGACAATGTCATAATTATAGATCTTTTTAATGTTTCTTCATCACTTTCCAAAGAAAAGTCTGGTTAAACTAGTTACTCAAGTTTTTTTGACTCCTGAACCGTATAATCTATATGATTATTATCAAAATACTATGTAATGGTTTTTTTAAACACCACTTAACAACTATGGAGTGTTATGAGAAATTATCAATTTATCACTTATGGATGAGGTATGAGATTATGAATTATATTTGTAATTATTTTGAATAAATCTCTCCTACTAATAATGTAATTTTAATGAAAATTTTCAATTTTTTTCCATAATTATATTTCTTAGTGAAATAAAATAAAAATAGAATCATTTAAACATTTTAGCATATCCAGTGAAGATACCACCAATTTTCACATATCGATGAAGCTTTTAGGTACTCATATTTTTTTGTTTTTATTTTATCTTTTTTAAGTATTCTCTTAGGTTATTTTTGGGGTATATTTTATGTTTTTTGAGGATTTTGGGGTTGTGTATGGTTGATACATGGTTAGATAAAACATGTGATTCTTCACAGAAAACAATGTGGCCTGTGTTGGAGTTTTATAGGAGGGTGCACAGTTTGGTGTACAGTTAGTATAAACTGTGTAGCGTACCATCTTAAATTGTGTGACTCATGACATAGGGTGTTTTCATGGTTATATTATAGTTTTTCAAACCATTTTTACAAATTCTGAAGCTCTTACAATAGATGAGAAAGGGTATACAGTTGGAACATGATTTTCCAAACTGTATAACCAAGCCTTATGATGTGTTTTAATTATTATAGATTTTTATTTTTTGATCCAGAAACTAACCATTTCACCTCATTCTTCCTCCAGTGAACATGAATCTCAACCTAGGAGACTCCACTAGGTGATTTTAGAGATTCATTGCCTCTTTTTGGTATATTTTGATTGAGCTTTTGTTGTTGGATATAATATTTAATGGCATGTTTCGGGTCTTCATCATTATTTTATGTTTTTCTAGATCCACTCTTATTCCGTAAAATTAAACCATAGATAGTGAATAATGATTCTAGATTTATGATTTTTGGAATGATAGAATTTATTTTGTTATAGATCAATTGTGTAATTGGATTTCATTGTCCAGATCTCCGTTGGTTATTGTGTGTTTTTCAATAATGTATGAGGTGTGTGATTTATCTCTCTATCCAATGTTATAGAAATGATGAATTAGATATTCTTATTTGATAATGCTTGATTTAGGATCCATTGTTGATTCTTATGACCCTCAACTCATATTGACTTGTCGTGTAATGTAAACATTGTTAACTCAAGTGTTTCAAGGTAGGTGAATTAAGGATTTGAATTTGTGATACAAATCTCAATTTCATTCTCTTCCAAAATATTTGGTAAAGTTGTTTAAAATCATGAAAAGGTTTCGGGAAAATATGGTATATTTGGTATGGTTTTGAAAATGAATTTATCCCTTGGTATTTTGGAAGGAAATGGTTTTAAATCATGACTTGTATGGTTTCAATGATTAAATAACCTTGAATGATATTATTGTGGAAAAACCAATAGTGATTGAATACGAGGTAAGGATACATCCTTAGGGGATAAAACCACACCCCTAGACATGTTATACTAGGGTAATTTGTGAAATGGGCTACTAAAATTTTGGAAATGAGCCGCTCTCAAGAGTGTAGTTTTACCCCCTAGACCCATTCTATTAGGGTAATGTGCACTCCAGGTGATCTACTGATCATGATATTTATATGAGGATCCTCATTGAAATATTTTTTTATACTCTTGGTCTTGTGTTTTTGAGTGATTATATTTTAATTTTTTATATGGAAATACTTTGACATCATGTTTTTTGGTATGTTTTGAACACTTTGAAAAGGGGTATTTATCCATTATTTATATAGAATTGTGTATAATTGTATCTCTTTCCTTTCTCTTATTTAATTGGAAAAAATAAGCTTATTTTTCAATTATTATTATGAAACACTTTATGATATCCTTCTCATAACCTTTTCTCACACCCTACATTCACTTTTGGGTATATGTGGATCTTCTTATATCTAATATTGGAAAGGTAAAGGCACTGTAGAGAGGTGGTAGGTTTTTTAGTTAGTAGGGTGTGAGAGTTTGGGGGTGATGTCATCTCATATGGAATTAGGCTTTAGTGTTTTTGAGTACTTTTGTTGTTTATATATCTTGGAACCTTTGTTCATGTGTATTATACCTATATGTTATTGTCTTGTTTTTGTAATACTGAAAAATTATTTATATATTTATGACTTTGTTTCAAGTTCTTTGTGGAAAAACCATTCCCAAAGGTTTTTCTTAAATCTTTGGCGCTTGTCACCATCCTACAGAAAACATGAATACCATTTGGGTGATGTTCTAGGATTAATTGTGTTCTAATTAATTGGGAAATTCTGGTTGGTTCACGAAAAAGTGGTATGAAAGCATGGTTTTACTCTTTGCATTTCCAGTATGCATTTTGGTATTTCTTGGTAGATAAGAGATAGAAATGGGGGGGGGGACTTGAAGGGTATGTTGGAAGAAAGTGTATGTCTAGATCTCACCATTAAAATCATTAAGTTACCATGGGTTGTTAAGAAAAGTTTCATTTGGGATTTCAAGATTTTAAATCCCAATTTTTTTTTCTGTATCTTGTTTCTTGTAATTCTAATTGTTTTCTGTGATTCTTAACTAGAATTTCTTAGTGGATCTCATGTTTCTATGTTCCTTTAATCTTGATTTATATTACCATGCCCCCATAATACTTTCAGTGGTTACTCGAGAGGGTGTTATCAATGAACTGTGGTAGGTTAACCCTCATGTTTATCAATATTTGATTGAAGTGGTGGTATATGTGGTCTGAGCCATGTAAAACGTGTGGATCATGCCCCTATTTAAGCTAGAGATGGAATACCTTGAAGGGAATAGGACTGGATTCATGCCTATTCATTTTTTCACTAGAATATAGCATCTTTATAAGGGGTTAATTACCCTGATGAGGTGGATAATTGGTTGGTAAATCTCAAGAGTCTTTTCAAAATCCTTGAGACTCCTAAATCAATCAAATTGAGGTGCACTGTCTTTAAGTTGGATGGTGCATGTAGTAGGTTATGGAGCTTTATTTCCATGGATGAAAAGGATATGATATTGTGGTGTAAAGACATCAAGGCCATATTTACCAAGAAAATCTACCTAGATTCCATGACCATAGTGAAATCTTTGGAGTTTCTCAAGCATGAGAAAGGTAATTGATCTTTGATAGAGTACACTTATCGCTTTGATGCACTCGCTATGTTTTCGTATGAGGTTGTTTCTGAGGAGAAGATGGAGTCTCAAAGGTTTTAAATGAGTCTTCATTATAATATTTTGTCATAGTTCTTCATGTTTAAGTAGACCACCTATCCTGAGGTGGTAGATAAGGCATTGATAGTTGAGATTGACCTGGCAGGTAAGTCAGGATTGATCATAGTTTATTTTCCCCTATCAGTAGCTCCACTAGTTATTATAAGGGATAGATGAAGTGAAATGAGTTTTTAAAGGAAATATTAATGGTTCTTCTCATATGTATCTTTCTCCTCCATCATCAGTGGCTAGTCGATTCACACGTTATAAGTGTTTCCAGATAAGTCACATGAAACAATTTTTTCCCATGCCTCCAAAGTTTTGAAAATAATATGGGAATTGGGGTCATTTGTAGTAGTTTTTTCAAGATATATCATTTCCTCTCTTTATTAAAAATTCATTAAAATATATTGGTTTTTTAGTGTATTCAGATGCTTAATAGACTATAGCGATCCAACCACATGCCTTTAGATCGAAGCAGTGTATCTAAGTAGTTTTCCATGGAATTTGATATGGATCCTACTACTTTAAGAGATACCATTTCTATTTATTCTACATTAGAGACTATTCTTTCTTATATAGTTTCCACTCACTCCTTTTTACTGACTCATATAGTGTAATTTAAAAAACCTCCAATATAAATCATGTGATATTTTGTGGCATATATGATACCTCTAGAGAAGAAAAGGGAGTATGGGTTTTCCCACATGCTCTTTCTTTATGTGAAACATAGAGATCATATGGGATTTATTAGTTCTTGACTTAGACCCATTTTATGTGATTATCAGGATGGATTGTTTAATCTCTCACAAGTCTTAGATCGAGTGCTGCTATTAGTGGGTAATCGTCACTACTTCCTATTTGAAATCTCATTTTTAAGGGATAATGAGATCTAAGATCTGGTAGAGTAAGTTTATCTGTTCCATTACAAAGTAAGTTGTTGTTTTTGTTTGTAGCAATGTTGAAATATGAGTTTAGTAATGATATCCTTCCTTTGGTTGTCAAATGGTTTTCCAAAGTGTTTCTAGATTACTTCTCATGTTTTCCTTCAGAGTTGGAAGTGATGTTCTTGAATGACTTAGTGCCTAGAATACAACAGATATCGAGGACATCTTACTATATAGCTCCAGTAGAATTGAGAGAGGTGAAAATTTAGTTGGATGAATTGATGGGTAAAGGGATATATATTCCAGAGTGTATCACCATGGTCAGGCCCCATAAATTTTTAAAATAATCCTGATGGAATTCTCCGCAATTATAATGATATTTGGAAGCTCAATCAAGTAATGGTCAAGAACCCCTGACTCACATTATTAATTTTCTTGACTAGTTGAAACGAAAAAATTGGTTTTCTAAATTTTATCTTTCGTCTATATATTACCAACTAAAAATTAAGAAATATGATATTCTAAAGACCACTTTCAGGATCAGATATGGATATTTTGAGTACCTTGTGATTCCATTTGTTCAAACTAATGTTCTTTCTAGCTTTATATATTTGATAAAAAAGATATTCCACCAGATTCATGACACTTTTATCCGTGTTTTTGTTGATAAAATATATGTGTATTCAATGACTAGGAAATATCATGTATGTCTCTTGAAACATGTTTTAGGAATTCTAAGGTATCACTGACTTTATGAAAAATTATCAAAGATTCAATTTTGGATCTGTGAAGTCATGTTCTTAAAACATGTGACATTGGATCATGGTATATTAGTTGACCTTGAGAAGGTGAAAACTATTATATCTTATGAATAACCATGAAATGAATTTGACATATGAAGATTATTTGGTTAACTAGGATACTATCGATAGTTTGAAAAGGAATTATTAAATATTGTGTCTCATCTAACCACTCTCACCCTGAAGGGGGTGAAGTAATTATAAGATTGAAAGTGCCAAGTATCCTTCAATGAGATAAAGCTATGTTTTACATCATCATAGATTCGAATATTGGGAAAGAATGGTTAGAAAAATATGGTGTTCTATGATGATTTAGCTTTAGATTTGGGATGAATCCTTATGTAGGGAGATCATAGAGTGGATTATGGATCATGTCCCCTTCAAAACTTGATGTAGTTGTGGATTATGGTGTCCACTCATGATTTAAAACTTGATGTAGTTGTGTATACCATCAAAATTTGGTGACATTACCTTTTTGTGGACTAATTTACTATTTAATATATTAACAAAATCAAGGGTTATATCTATCATCAAAAGGATTTGAATCTCCAGTAGATATTTTGGGTCAAATACGTATTATTGTTCAACATTGACATTGCCTATACACCTTGGAAAGTTAATATTGTGGTTGAAGATCTTAATAGGAAGTTACCTTCTTAAACTACGAAGGAGGAAAAGTATGAATGAATCTTTATGGGAATTGTTTCTCAAATACACATGGGGATTAAAGAATAGGTGTTCAGTAATGTTATCGTGCATGTCCATGTGACATACATTCTTCTTAAGATGATTCTCTAGGAGAAACAACAAGATTACTATTTATAGAGTATTAAAGAATCTTTATATGATGGGGAGACCATCGATGAATGGTTTCTTTCCTCAAAGGGTATTATATAATTTTGGAGTGGATATGTTGTTCCCTTGTCTGCAATAAAGGGTTTTTGGGGGATTTTAATGATTCTTTATGAGTTTTCCACCCTAGAACCACAACGTTTTTATGACCTAAAACAACATTTATGGTGGCATGGAATGATATGATAAATAGCTAACTTTGTATCTTTTTTTTAATATTGATAACAGGTAAAGGCCGAGCAGTAGAAGCCTTATAGATTGATTCATCCTTTCCCCATGACAACCATAGAGTGGAATGAAATTTCAATGGATCTCATTGTCAGGATACTGCAAAAAACATGATGTATGAATTTCATATGGATGGGGATCGATCAACTGACATAGTTAGCACATTTTATGCTGATTTATGAAACCTGTAAGTGGAGGAATTGGGAAAATTGCATGTGAAAAAGATTATATGATGCATAGTGTTCTAATAGCCACTATCTTAGCTGGGGACCCTCATTTCACCTCATGGTTTTGGAAGGGTCTCCATGAGGCAATGGTCACTTAGGTTAGGTTGAGTACAATATATCATCCTTCGATGGATGGGAATAAATAATGGGATTATTATACTCTAGAATATATTATTAATACCATGTCTTGGACATTGAAGGTCTTTAAATGTACATTTTAGGATGGTTGAATTTTCTAATAAAAAAAATTAGTAGTAGTCCATCATAATGACACACTTCATAGCTATTTATGAATATTCTTATAGCTCTCCTCTTTATTGGTACAATATTAGAGAAACTTCCTTGTTTGGAAAAATTGTGGTTCAATGGATAATGGTGAAGATCTAGTTAGTTCAAAAATGTTTGGTGATGGCTCAGATCTAGTATTAGTCTTAGGTGGGTCGACATCTTCCCCATTTGGAGATTTTAGTTGGTGATATTAGGTTATTTAAATTCTCTCCCAGTTGGGTTATCAGTGGATCAGAAATCAAGGAAAGATCGATACCTAGTATGTGGGATACTTTCAGATCATGGAAAGACTTGGAAAGTTGGATTATCACTTATATTTACCACATCAAATATATCCAATCCATAATGATTTCCATGTGTCTCAACTCAAAAACTATCAACTAAACCTATATCATGTTTTGAACTAGGAATACCCTGACTTAGTACCTGACATATCTATGACTGAACAACAACTTTGAGTTATTGATTCTCAAGTGAATGTTATATGTGGGAAGTATATACCATTGTTTTTATTGTGGCAGAAGCATAGTTATAAATTTTTTGGGACACTGGAGAGTGTTTTTTGATTATGAAGCAATGACCTCATCTATTTGAAGTTGAACCTTTTTCAACTCATCTTTATGTTGGAAGAAAGCAATATGGAAGGGAGAATTTTCACATCCTGATATTTCTTTCTGGTACTCATATCTTCTTCTCTTAAATTTATATTGTTTTGGAATTTTGTCAAGAAATTTTGGGTGACTTATTTACGCTTTTGGAGGTTTATAGTCTTATTCATAGTTGAAAAACTGTTAGAGAAAACCATGATGTTTCATCCAGTAAACCATGTGGCATATATTGGAGTTCTAGAGGATGGTGCATATATAGGAATACAGTTAGTAAAAATAATTTGACAGTTGGCACCGAACTCCCCACTAGGTCATCCATGCCATATTTGGTTGACCAAAAACCACCATTCAACTCAACGAAATATCCCAAGATTGTCTAGGGAAGTGAGCACAAGTTTTGAGATTTGCTCTCAAGATGGGTTCCCATGCGTAAGTCTCTTATGCGAAAAATATGATTTATGTTTCCCCTTTTCCACGAAGGTCATGAAAATAGACTAAGGAAGGTGTGCACAAAAATGAAAGCCCTACATGAAAAATAAATATCTATGCAGAAGTCCTTTCTACACCCAATGTGATGTCAAAATGTCCTTTATATGCATACCCGACACAGCCGAGGGAGACATTGCATGGAAAACATCTTCCATGACAAAATCATTCATGCTCATTGATAAAAGTGTTTTCCTATATATTGAAGTGCACCCACTACTTTAGGGTGATGGTGAAAAATTCAAACTACTACTCTACCGCATATAAGAATCTTCTGCGATATCAAGAAAGTCATGGAACCCTTAAGATATAAGATTTTGCATGATATGTCCACTATGTTTCTTCTTTATGGTATACCCACAGTGTCCTGAACCTCATCTAGTTTCTTTTATTATATATTGGGTGCACACAATAGTATCCACTTGTGTGCAACCCTAGTCTTGTGCACAATACAATCTTTTTCTCAACCTTGAGTTTTGTGCGTAATCCCCCAATCTTGCATGTATTCCCTCTTTAAGAATATTTTTCTTGTCGCAACACTAGAGGACCATGTTTGAGTATCTATTATATGTGATGAAGATGTGTTTCATGCATACCTCTAGACTTATGTGCAGTTATTTCTTGGTCCCTCATGATGTGTCCCTTATTGTGTTTCCCTACCTATTGTTTTTTATAATA
Organism: Viscum album; assembly: GCA_963277665.1. Taxonomy (NCBI): domain Eukaryota; kingdom Viridiplantae; phylum Streptophyta; class Magnoliopsida; order Santalales; family Viscaceae; genus Viscum; species Viscum album. The sequence goes on along the minus strand of OY728162.1, from coordinate 1,355,869,563 downwards.
AGTAGGATAATGGATTTTTCTTTTCATCATAGTTCTGATAACATGTACCTCAGGAGAGAATTCTCCTCTACTCCCTTACCTTCCAACAATACTGATTCCTTCCCTTCCCAAATGGTTGATAAGTAGCAGTTATCTAAGACTAAGGGGTTAAGAGTGAGTCTCCACATCCGAATTTCATTATGTAAGACTTCCCAATACCAACATCCTCAGCACATGACATTAAACAATGAAATTTTTATCCATGTACAAAGGATTGGGAATGTTCTTTACACCAGATGCACTCAAACAGAATGACATCCTCCTTCCTCCCCATAAGGACCAGAGAGGGGATGGTCATTGGGGACTCTCAACACCCCATGCCTCTCCCTTTGGGAATGGTCACCATGTGCACTTTAGGAAGTATTCACACATAATCCCCAACACACCTATGATGGGATTATCTATGTACAAATCACAAGGAATGATATCCTTCTCATATAGAATGAAATCCTCCTTGGATAGATTCTATGTGTAAGCCCTGCACCATCTCTCAATAACACATCTCTTATGACGCAATAGTTAGGTCTACCCCTTCCCCTTGTTTCTCACACTGGCCATGGATCACGTGGGATTAGAGGTTAGTAATGACTGTGACATCCAGCTCCACCATGAGATTCCCTCCTGTAGTAATCCTCTGTCTCCATCACCATGGGCCTCCTCCTCAAGTATAAGCCCTGAATGCCCCCATTCTGAACTATGTGGACATGGATTCCCAACCAACTAGGATATGTAAGAATCCTCCCTGAGCTTCAAGACCACCATTTTCATCAATCATGATGTTATCAAAGACACATCTTGATACGTCCATTCCCCTCACCTAGGAGACCTCATCTCCTCTAGGCCCACCGACTAGTTTCTATTCATAAGCCTCACAAACCACTTCAAAACTATGTGTACTTTGATTCCCAATAACATAGGATATGTAGGAAACCTCTTTGATGTTCATGATCAACATACCCAATATACTCACCGATATATGTCTATTTAATCCACATCATCCATTTCATCCGTACCATCCTGGGTTTTTCTGGGGCCTCCATGTTCCGGTGGGATCATGAGACTCCATTCGTATCATTGCTACTCCTAGTACCACTTGAGTTGTTCCCACATGCAAGTCCCAAAAAATCAAACATGATCCAACCAAGAGAAATCCTCTTGTGAAGGGAAGCTAGCCATGTGTAAGCCCCACATCATCACCTATCAGAATACATGGATTTTGATCCCTGTCTTCTTAACAGGGTACGTAGGATTCCTCCTTGAGGTTCAATCCTCACCAACTGTAAACCTTGGTGCCCTCATCATAGGGGTGTATCTCTCAAATCCACCTTCAGCAATATCTAGATCAACCTTCACGGTGTGAAACCTTCCCTTTATGGGTGACACCTCCCAAATCTACCTCTATAGGGTGTTCTAATCCATCCATCGGAAAGCCTCCTAGGTTTTCCCTCTTAGGGATACACCTCATTGATCTACATTTACGTGGTGTTCTAATCAGTTTCATTCTAACTCTATAAGATATTAAACTCACAAATTGTCTCATACCACTACCTCATGATAAACATTAGATGTCTGAGGTGAAATACTTGGATGATATGAACCTAAGACATCATCTATCTCATGCTAAATATGGGATTCCTAAGTTGAAATCATTGGAATATATTCCTTTGACATCTAATACCTCTTATTGACATGGGACGCCTATGGTTCCATTCCTAAAGATTCCTCCATGAGATGCCCTCTTACGAGGAATAATATAGGTGACTAATGTCCCCATCTTCAGACATGCCAGTGATTCCCAGCAAGTTTAATCTCCTCACCAATGGTTGCTACCCTATTAAGACCCCATAGAATGTTTATACAGAAGTAGTGTAATTAATTCTCATCCACAAAGAGATGGAATTAGGAATGAGTTTCATGAAAAATGACTTAATCAATGAGGGAGACCCAAACTAGGAGAATAATTCCAAGGAGGAATCCATGGAAGGAGGAACCAATATCCCATCATCCCATGTAGATCAAAGAGTAGACATCACCATTGATGATGAGTAAATTTTTCTACCTTTGTATAGAAGTAATGTGGGGTAACAATCTATGCCAACGAATAATAACATGCACAACGGCGCACCCCAGTGAAATTTTCAGAGACAAAAATGGTTTATCTGATGTGAAACTCTTCTCCTCAACATAGAGACTATTAGAATTTGGGTCATCATTTGATAAACATGTTACGCTATCTAGCTATCTGATGCAAGGCCCCACCAATAAAATAGTAGTATTGGCCTGGAACACACCAGAAATTAAGGCAGTTTTCATTGGGAGTTTTGGACCCCATCTATAAGAAATCAATCTCCCAGTACCCATAGACACAGGGAAAGAAGGTACATCAATACGACAATTCTTCATGACTCCATATCTACCAAAAAATCAACTAAAACTATTGTTATTGATCACCCACACCCCTGTCACCCTCAGAGACTTTTCATAGAAGGGTGATAGATTCCCTCGTATGACGATACGAGCAGGAGGGGTTCATTCCGAGGAGGGACATGGCCTGCTTGGACCTAGAGGTTTATGTTCCTTACCGACACTCCTACCCCTAAGGGCTCCAAAGGGAGCCCATTCTCCCCACTCTGACTTCCAACCACTTTGGGAGCCTATCCTTGGAGTGATCTTATGACTTTCCCCCCTACACCGTGGAGGTCGGGGATTCTAGGGTCCCCCTAGATGCAATTACTACCCGGGAGACACTAAGGAGGGATGTCACTAGGACTCATCAATTCCACCCATGACTTGTCATCCATGCCGAGGAACATGTGAACTATATTCCTTCTCCACTGGAACCTATCCAAATAACCTGATGCCAGTATAATGCACAATCTCAGTACAATTCCCATTGAGGGTCATTATCTTCCACAACTTTAGTGTCCCACTCCACCATCGTTGCACTCTTCCAGAACCAACCACTACAGGGTGGGGATCAATAAACATCTAATCAAAATCAAGTCCTCAACCACCCCATGGGTGGACTAGGTTGACTATTTCAATCACTGGTACCACTAATATCAGTCTCCTGCTGAACCATGATTATGGGATCTAGTACAGTGGCTCTACTCATACCATCTACAGTTAGAGTGTAGGTCCTCCCCGCTATCACACCATACATTGAGGTTCTCCCCATATTCCCATCATCGATCAAAGTGGGGGTCCTCCCTGAATTGTCAACATCCAGTATGGAGGTCATCCCCATATATATGGTTCTCTATAATGAGGTCTTACCAGTGTCATGAATCATTAACGTTAAGGTCCTCATTATTCTATTCTTAGATCATGCATAGGTCTTCCCCATGACCACATTTTCCGGAGCGAAGGTCCTCCTCACTTCAATAACAGATAGTATGGTGGCCCTCCATGTGATACTAGAAACCATAGAGTAGCTCATCCCTACTCCCTTGACCATCAGTATAGAGGTCCTCCCCATGGCTTCACCAGGATATGCATAGGTCCTCCCCACTCCAGTAATAATTAAAGTAGAGGTCCTCCCCAGTTCATCAACAGTAAACATGTAGTCCCTCCCCTTGTCCTCCTCAATCAATGTGAAGGTCCTACTCACACTTACACCCACTAGTACAGATGCTCTGCCCATGTAATTTCCACAAAAAGAATCATAGGTCCTCCCTAATATGTTAACATCCATAGTGGAAGCCCTATCCACTCTCACAACAGTACTAGTGAAGGTCCTCCTCAATCTGAAAATAATTGAAAAGATGGTTCTCCTTGTATCCCGATCAGCTAAATTGGAGGTCCTCTATGCTTCATCACAAACACACAACGAGGTCCTCCCCATGTAGAAAAATTACCCAGCCCTAAAGATCCATCCCAGGGCCGAAGCATGAACCTCCACCACCACAGGAAAAATTCTATGATGCACCAAGTCATCTCCAATCCCATTCGCTTCTCATATTATCACGTTGAATGTGATAAAATGATGTATGCTTCCCCCCATTCATTAACATTAAAGTCTAGGGAAGGATCTCGAAGGGTGAGATTCGTCAACATAGAATGTGAGACGAACCAGATCCCCAAATTCCATCACAGGTACATGTGGGTGGAGGAATATTTTTCTCCCTTCCAATGTCTCATGGTGCAGTCATCTATGTCATCACCCGTTTCATTCTCTACCTATACTCGAGGTCACAAGGAATTATTCATGAATTTTATAGACAAAACACATCCAGAAGACCTGCATTCGGCTGATTTTTCCCCCACACATGAGGTGGTGGTAAGTACTTAGTTCTACATGGATGCAGTGATGCGGCCTCTGAGAGAAAACCCAACCAGTAGTGATCAATCAGCTCATGCAGCAGTTTCTCTGACGTCCATTCCTCTACTCCACTGATCTACATCAGTTTCATAGAAAGTTTCTCAGTCATCACTACTCAAGGATTGGGGAAACCTGGAGTCAGACCCTGCTTTTTAGCTGGGTAGCTTGTGGGTCACCCTCACTACAGATCAGTCATACAAAGTGTTCTAATTGATTGTGACATCTGACTTTAAGACTTCATAGTCACTCACCTAAGAAAAGTCCATGTGCTTACACCAGACCATCTGGGTGTCTTTTTTTCATCTACAAGACCATCTGTTTGTCTACTCAAAGAGTTAGAATCATTATGACGACGTTGATCAGTGGTACCAAATGGTTTAGTTGGAAACACTAAGAGTGGATCAGCACCCTGTGTCATGCGGCTATCACAAGAACCCTCAACAAAGATGTGTTTAGAGTTTCATTGTGCTCTGCAAGATTATTGTTGAGTATTCCTCACACGTGCAGATCCGTGACTGGGGGAAGTATTATTCTCTCCACTTAATCCCTTTCTTGCGATAGCCAGATCTACCTGGTGATATCGAGTACATTACTCCACACACAGTCATGATAAACATGGTTGTCCTTGACATATCAACTAAATATAGGGAAACCATTGTAGGATTTGATAGGGATAACTTTACCCCTGATGCAACACAACATCAAGTTGACTCCATTGGTGTACTCACTTAGTTTCAAATACAAACACATGTAATTGCAGACCCATCAGCATTATTTCCCATTGATCAAAACAGAAAAAAAGGCAAAAGAAATATCAAGACCTCCAAACCACCTGACCCATCTAATGACACATAGGAGATAGAGGTTGATCCCATAATGGCCACCTTGCTCCAGAATATTAAAAACTAGATAAGGCTCATTAAATAGATCCTTGATGAGCTTATGGAAGATGGGTGCCCAGACTATGGTGATCCTCGACCAAATCATGTCCCTCCTAAATCGGGGAAATAGAGGCAACAACATGTCCTTCTCAGCCACCTACCCCCAATCGATCTTAGTATTCACTACTACAAAACCAGAATTTAACATCACTAGAATTTATCATTTATATAAAAAATGATAAAAAATGGAATCCTTATCAGTGCTAAAAGAAGCGCTGATAAATTTTAACTTTTTATCAGTGCTTTTTTTAGCCCTAATAAATGGAACCTTTATCATCAGTTTTTTAGCACTGATAAATGGAACCTATATCAACACTTTATTTTTAGTGCAAATAAAGAGATATTTTATCCACATTTTTTTAGCGATGATAAAGGCCCAAATAATTAAAATGAAATAATTAAATAAAAAAAATAAAAATGAGTTTACAAAAAAAATATTACAAATTTAATTAATTAAATTATTATTGATAAAAATGAATAAATTGATTATAAATTGTTAAATATTAAACATTTTATTAATTAGATAACTATGATAATTAATGTTAATAAATTGTATATATGAAATATATAGATATATATTAATTTATATAAATATGATTTATATATTACATAATATTCATGTGCTTTACATTAAATAGTCATATATTTAGTGAATAATGGATTATAATTAAAAATACTATCTAATTTTATTATGTAATGGACATATAATTGAATGTGTTGTTTGATTTTTCAATTTAAAAAATGTCAAATGAGTGTTATATTGATTTAAAATATACGTAATTAATTCATTTTTATATACAATGCACACACCCAAAACTTATCCATTTTTTCAATATTTTTAAAGTACATTTTGTTAATTTATTTAATTTTACTCATTTTTAACATACATGAATGCATGGAGGTAAAATTAGATATAAATATTATTTTTCAAAAATATTTTTATAATTATAAATAAATAATTATAAAATTATAATAAATATATTTTAAAAGGAATATATTTACTATATTTATATTTATATATTTTTAATACATATATATATATATATTTACATTTTTTTTATAATTACAATTATAAATCCTTTATCAGTGTTTAAGTAATAAACACTGATAAAGGTAGGTCATTATCAGCACTTCTATCGCACTGATAAAGCTGAGGCATTATCAGTGCTGAAGAAATCACAAATAAAATGATTGTTTATCAACACTATAACATTAGCACTGATAAAGATGGATTTTACAAGTGCTCTAAGATGGATTTTACAAGTTCACTTTTAGTACTAATAAAGACCTACCTTTATCAGTTCTAAAAAAGCTCTGATAAAATTTCCTTTTATCAGTGCTTATTTAATAAGTGCTGATAATAGTGTCCCAATCTATTTTGAAAACCATAACCATTTGCGAACCGATTGCGATAACAAAAAATCCATGAAGAATCCACCCACTGTTGGCGTTCCTCTTCATTTAATAGAAGCTTGAATCACACCACTCAACTGTCTCTAGTTTCTTGAACGGTATTGAACATCTGGTGTTCTGTTGTGGTTAGGGTTTCCGAAGAAGATTTTCTTCAACCTAGCAAGGTAGGACTTGAGATTTTATTTGAGTATTTTTTTTCATTTTTTGATTTCTTTTTTGATGATATCATGAGTTATTTTTGTTCCATTCCTTGTATATTATTTTTCTTTTTAGATTATAAATAGAACAATTTTTTTATATTATGAACAGAATGAATTTTTCTTGTTGTTTTGTGTGGGTAATAACATTACACCATGAGAGAGTTTGTTGTGTTATGAATCCTTATACCACAACACAATGTGGAATATGATAAAATATATTTTCTTATATATTAGTGAATAATATTTGGGGTTACAACACATGAAAAGAAGTGACGTCCAAATATACCTAAAGGGAAAGTTTGTTCATAGAATAGTTGGAAGAAACCATTTTTGTAACTACATAGTCCCATTGGAAATTATCTTAGTACACTATAATTCTCATGACCACATTATAAGTTACGATTGATTGGGTATTACATTTATAAGCTATGATCCTGTTATCATACCCTAAGAATTATTATATAATCACTTCTGATCATTAATTAATATATCTTATTATTACCCTTACTGAGCATTAAGAAAACACACTCCCATATTTTCACTTCCTTAGGATATGAATAATTTTATTTAAAATGGGTTTGTAGATGAATTTCAATAATTGAAAATGGGATTGTGGGAGTTGGTGAGGGTATTTCATGTAATAAATTAATTATATACTTAGTCTCTAAAGAAATTAGTCCTATATTTCTCTTATACATGTATTTTCTTAAGATGTTGAATATTCATTAAACATGGGACTATTTGAATAATTGAAAAATAATTATTTGAATATCATGAATAATTTTTGAGATATCAACATTGAATCAATAAATAGTCACAAAAAATACAATCAAGAACCATGTACAGAATAATATATATTACATACTTAAGATGATCTAAATAATCAATGAAAAACTAAAATATCTTTAATTTATTTTTATAATTTATGTTTATAAAATCTAACAGATATTTATGATTTGTTTCAAAAAATTATTAAGATGTTTCCATTTATTATATAGGAGGTTATAGTGCATTCATGGACTCAGATGTAATTTTATGGGTTTCTTCACCATTTTCATTTGAAACATATTTTACATATATTTGAACATCCATCTAAAAAAATTATTTCTTATTCTCCCTAAAACCCTATTTTTTCTTCTAATATGGTAATCATTTGTCCTTTAAAATATTATTACCACTTTACATTTCTTTTTTCATAATTACCCCAATGTGGGGCTTCTATGAAAAAACTAACATAACTATTTTTTAGTAAGTAATCATTCTCCTACTTGTCTATAATCATATTTTTTTATTATATATATCTTTATATCTAAATATATCAAGTCATAAGATCTTTAAAAATTTTATGGACATAATATACATTTGTAATATTCTTTTACGAATTTTAGTAAAGTTAATTTTCACATATGTTGACATTTTACAATGTGTGAAGTGAATCTCCTTTTTAAACATTATTTATAAAAATAAATTTTATAATCAAATTCATTGATATTATAAAAATAAGGTCCTCTAAATTTTTTTGTTTTTAAAAAATAAACTTATATTCTATTAATTTAATAATATATTTTCTAAAAATGTATAAAAATATAAATTTTATTCCAACATCTTTCTCTAGGTAAATTATAAATTTATCATAATTTTTTCTCTATTAATATAAATATCTGTCAATTACTCAAATATTTTACTCGAAATATTATCTAATAAAGTTATCCTCCTTTTTTCTCTTCATAGATTATAATATTGTCTTTTGATTTTTTAATTAAACATGTTTTATCATTCATTAGTAAATTAATCTATGATGGAATTATAACTATTTTCAATTTCATATGAAATAAATATGTTATGCTTATCATTATATGATGGGTGATTCCATTATGTAAGTCAAATTAATTATATAGTATTTAATATATTATAATACCAGGATGGGAGTAGGTTATTATCTCGATTCCCTATGTAAGGGTGATTTTATAAATATTTATTCACAAATTATGGTTCTGGATTTCCGAATTAGGAAGTGATTTTATTTGATTTCATTAAAATTTTTATTTAAATGTTAATTTGTTTTATGAACCCAATAGGATAGATATGAATCAAAAATGGATGCATGATAATTGTTTGACAAAGGAGTATATATATAGAGAGTTAAAGAGTTCATCAAGTTTTCAAGAGTGCATGCAGAAGACCCTTCTAAAATCATTTATCCAACTTTCATGTCTTTCTACACCAAAAATTCCACATACTACTTCTCTCTCAAAAGATTTTCACCCCTGTAGTTTTGCATTTATCAATTTATTTCAAGTTCTCTCCATTGACTTTGTAGGAATAGAAACAACGATATCTATGCACAATTATAGTGGAAATCTTGATATTTTCATAATAAAATCGTTGTCCATAGAATTAATGTATTGTTTCATATTTATGTTTATTTTTTTTATTTTTAGTATTACTCACATAAGAATTATTTTATTGTACATGTTGATTATTTTGTTCGATTTGGGGTTGTCTTTCCATATTTCATGCCTTTCTACGCCAAAACATCCACAAACTTCTTCTCCCGTAAAACCTTTTCGCCCCTACAATGGTGTATTTATCACTTTCTTTTAAGTTTTCTCCACTACCCGACATTGTCTATCCTCAATTATAGAGGTAATCTTGATGTTTTCATAGTAAAATCGTTTTCTATATAATTAATGTATTGTTTCATATTTATGTTCAATTTATTTCTTTTTAGTATTACTCAAATAATAATTGTTTTCATATATACGTGGTTGATTTTGTTCGAGTTGGGGTGGTCTGTCTATATTTCATGCCTTTCTGCTCCAAAACTTCCATAAACTTCTTCTCCCTTTAAACCTTTTCACCCCTACGGTGTTGGATTTATCAAATTATTTCATGTTTTCTTCACTAAATTTACAAGAAGATAAACAACACTACATTTTCTCAATTATAGAGGTAATATATATGTTTTCACATTAAAATCATTTTCCATATAATTAATGCATTATTTCATATTTATGTTTAATTATTTTTAGTATTACTCATAATAATTGGTTTCTTATACTGGTGTATTATTTGTTTTGAGTTTATGTGGTTTGTTTGAAGCTACTCATGCAATGTTGGAAGTTCAGCAAAGAAAGCCAATAGAAATCATGGTAAAATTTAATAGTTAGGATTATTTTGAGACTTCGTATAAACCAATGGTTGAAATGTATATAATATAGTGTTTTTTTATTGTGTTTGTGTTGTAAATTTCATTTCATTTAAATATAGTATTGTGACTTTTTTTATTGATATTTGGTGTCTTTTTGGTGTTGTGGTGTGATGTTACAACACATTTCAGTGGTGCTATAGTGTGCTATTACAATACACTGTAGTATGGACCTTTATCAATGCTACTGTGAGCACCGATAAAAGGTCCTTTATCAGCATTTTTATAACCATGGATAAAAGTTATAATTTATTAGCGCTTCTATAATATATGATAAAAGACCCTTTATCAGCACCTTTTATAAGAGATGATAAATGGTTCCTTTAGTGGCTCCAAATCAAAGTGCTAATAAACGATTCTTTTATCAGTGCTTTTAAAAGTGCTGATAAAAGACAAGGAATTTTAACCTCACTCATGTAGTCAACACTTTTCTAGTGTTGATAAAGGCCATTTCTAGTGCTCTTAAATGTCATTTTTTGTAGTGAATTACGTGCATCCCAATAGGGTAGAGACTAAACTTTATGGAAAACAATCATCGTATACATCACCAAATCCACATGAGTAGTGTAATAACCCTCCTTGGGACCCAGATCAGGATACTCCTCGAGCCTCTCCAAAAGCAGCTCAATAGGTCACTCCAGTCACTCTATGACCCACTATGATGACCTATCATGTTGATGAGCCTATCAATTCATTGTTGTTATGGAATCCTAGTCACTGTAGGAATCCCTTCTAATACAATCTGATAGATTCTCTCACCGCTTGCCTCGAAGCACTTGGGATGCGACAGGTGTCAATCCCACCTTATGGAAATCCATATCTGATATGGGTGGATGACATGCGAGAAACCCTAGATTTTGGGAATCCTACCTTTGTTCCCTTATATGAGATGGGTGACCCGCTACTGCATCTAAACCACTTCGTCTCAAGGTATGGACCCATGTTGGGAACTCTAAAGCAGCAAGAGACTTCCAAGATCTGATGTTTCATATAGACATTAGAAGGGAAAGCATTTTTCTTGTATATCCTATTACCGGTAGGATCCGTCACTAGTTGGGAATACCTCCACAGGAAGTTCCTCTACCAGTTCACCTTCACCACCCACAAGATGAGTATTTCTGACCTCTTCAATTGAATGCAATAACAAGATGAGCATAGTTCAGAATTCATCATTAGGTGGGAAAACCTCACATATTCACTCGATATGCCACATATGAAAGAATGGATGATACTGATCTGAATACAGAATTTCAAGAATTATTTGGTCCCATCCCTCGTCTCTTATAATTTTCTAGGTGGATTTGGGGATTTTTCAGATAAGGTCCAACACCTTGGGGAAGCCTTGCATCAAGCTAAGAATGCGTGTCTCTTGCCTCCACCAAATCCTAAAATAAAAGTCATCATGGTGGAGGCTATTTATACCGCACTTATAGAGGCCCCCATGACACTAGAAATGTTATTGGAAGAGCCTCACCCATATCCTCACTAAGAGAAATAGCCTCAGACCTAGCCTTAGGCTCAACACTTCCCGACACTGAATTAGTTGGCACCACCCCATAAACCACCACTCCCTAGGTGAGATAATTAGTCTCCAACCCCTCATTAAGATCTATATACTCATCAAATCAAGGCACCCAAATCTCCCTTGTTGGATAAGTGAAACTGTATCTACTCATTCAATGTGGTTTAGGTACCTAGTTATTTTTGAAGTTCCCTAGATCAAGGGGTTCTCAAGCTGCCAGAATATAGGTATCCCTAGGAGGCTGACCTCACTAATTTCCCTGAATACTTCCCTTATCACATAATCCTTGGACATACCATAAAAAATAATATGTTTTCAAGCAATAGATCTAGGACTAAGTATATAACAATGCCGTCATATTGGGACCTTCCCCGACATAGGTAGCATTAATTTCTACAAATCTTGATGACGACAGTGAGGGTGAATAGCAACAGGTTTCTAGTTATGGGAATCAGAAGTGCGATGATTGGTTGGATCAAAGAATAGTATCTCTCACACATGGTTTCATCCATGATCTCTTGAATTGGCTCGAGCTTCTGAATGTTTCCATGCCTCCTCCAGCAGTTGTTTCTACGTCCAAATGCATCCTTCTACTTATGAAAAGAGTATGTGATGAAAACCCATGGGAAAAAAAGTCCTCCACCGATGTTGAATCCATCTCACACTCTCAGTGTTTTCATGCCTCTAGAGATGGAAACTTCCCCCAGATTCTGCCCAACATTGGAATAATTCTCTGACGATGGCTCGGAGTATGCATCTGTGAATACCGTCGAGTCGGTGGATCCCTATATGGTTCCCAATGATGAGAATTATCATGAAGGAATTCCTAATGTCTTTGGAAAATTATATCATCAATGGAGTTGTGGAAATCTGAATCTTTAGAATGTTCAGGACAAGACTTCAAACCAATTTTTTCATGCTACCGAGACCGGACAATAGATTCTGTGTAGAGCTTTATAGGTACAATCCTCTCAACCCGACTTATCAGATTCATTTCCACTGCCGAGTGTGCTACTCAACTAGGAAGAGAGACTATGAATTCATCATGATCATGAATGTCTATCCATATCTAGGACTCCATCAGCTGACAATCACCCAGTAGTGATTGTGAGTGGGTTATCTAATGAGAGGAATATTCTTTCCAGCCCCTTCAAGAATCCAACGGTTCGACCAGTAGTGATTGTCATCCATCCAGCTAAAGAGAAACCTAATGATGGAAAAACATGTGTTTACCATGGATGTATGATGTGTTTAAGTACCTCACCATCATTCCAACAAATCTCTTGATCCTTGAGGCTCTCCTCCTGTTTGAGGATTTGTGTGAGGCTCTCACTGAGTCCTTGAGGATCCCCTCCACTTTGAGATAAAGGTTGTGGCTATAGAGGCCTTTCATGCTGAGGATGGTGAGTGAATAGAATTCCCAACCATCATCTCATTCTTAGGAGAATATAAAGGCCCTACCATATAGGGTTATATCTGGTCTTTGTACATCACTATCCAATTCAAGAGTGTGGATGTTCACCGTTGTCTAGTAGACATAGATTCAAAGATCAATCTCATCTTGACTCAGACACTCTGAAAGCTAGGACTAACTAAAGTAGATATGATTCCCTATGAACCGATGATTTAGGGTTTTTATAGGACCAAGAAAAGGCCGTGTGAAAAAATATGCTTGAAGACACAATTTGGGGGGATGGTTACAAGCACTGAGTTCATGTTTTTATCATAGGATACTAGATAAAATGCGCTAATGGGCAGACCATGGCCCCATCTATATATAGAGGTTCCCTCCCTGTATCACCAATACCTCAAGTACTCTCTCAATGGTTAATTGGGTTACCTCCAAGGTGATGCATCACCCTTCGCCTCTTGTGAAGCATGTTATATGTATGTCGATTATTACTAGATAAAAGTCAATTGGGTTCATAACAACAAGGTTGAAAACACAGCCACTGTGGTTGATCTGTGGATAGACTTGGATGTTGTTTTCATCCTCCCAATTCACCAGTTGGAGGCCAAACCCCAAACACGGGGCACTACTTTAGCATTTTCAAGAATAAGGGAAGGTGTTTCCCTAGGTACAAGGAACACCATAGGATTAACTCATACTCTTACATGGGTTAGGATCAAGTGATTATAGAACAACATATACCTATGAGGTATCGTGATTTTCTCCCCATACCTACAACTATACTCCGTACTTTCCTATTCCACTGAGACAGGTTGAACTGACACAAGCCGACCGACCACCATTCTTTTTATATCAAGCATATACCCCGCGGTCAAAATCCTGATGGAATGGGGTTGACATCTGTAGTCGTCGTGGTTTGAGTAGAGAAAGAGTCTCCCAGTGAGGATTCTACATACTACCAAGCAAGTACCAGTTTTCCTCCAAGATTAGTCAACCTAGATGATTCCTCTCTTCCCATTTTTTTCCCATACCTCAGTTGAAGAATAGGATTTATAAGAGGCTCATCACACATTCAAACATGGAGTATCCACCACAATTTATGAGTTGGTTCATGTGAATCTTGGAACTAAGACAATCCCAATGCCAACATTGATTAGTATAGACATGCCTATAGAGTAACAACAACACTATGTGGATTTCTTGAAGCAACATAACGATTTATTTGTTTGGAGCTATGAGGTGATTCCAGGACTAGATCCTTAGGTCACAATCCTCCATCTTGGACTCCCGGTAAGTCATTGAGGGTTCAATCAGCCTCCTTGGAAGACTCAAACCTCTCATTGTGTCAAGGTCTAGTCTGAAGTGATAAGATAAATAAAATCTAACTTCATCAAGGAGGTTCAATACTTCAAATGGTTATCCAACATCATTTCCGTTGGGAAGAATAATGGATTGTTTAGTGTCTATATAGACTTTTGGGATCTCAAATACCACCATTCAAATGATGATTTTCCCTTCATGTGATAGAGCTACTGATCGGTTCCACCCCTAGGTTATAGGATCTATCCCTCTTGGATGGGTATTTTGGGTATAATCAGATCCAAATGTCCCCCAAATATGAGGAGTCCAAGACTTCATACCACTATAAGGAACCTTATGCTATCAGGTAATTCCATTTACTTTGAAGAATTCATGAGCCAACTATCAGCTTTCAATGTATCTTATCTTTAAACTGATCCTCAGGATGCTAGTGTAATTCTATGTGGATGACTTGGTGGTCAAATCCTACCAGTGTTAGGACCATATCATTGATCTTGATAAAGTGTTCGGTTTCCCCTTCTCCTGCCATCTGACGATAAACCCTCTGATGTGTTCCTTCAGGGTTACCTCTGGGATGTTTCTTAGCTTCATTGTTAGATACAAAGGCATTGATATTGACCTAGAGAAGATCAGGGCTATCGGTCAGATTCCTTTTCCGATCAACCTATGGGAGCACTGATGCATTCAATGCCCCTTAACCTACATACTTCGATTCATCACGAATCTAGATGAAAATTGTAATCCCTTTTATAGGCTCATGAATAAAGTATTCATCTACCAATGGGATGAAGAGTGAAATACCAAATTCAAGGAGAAAAGTAGATTCTGCTACAACCTCCAGTTCTGATAGCACTTGTCTTTGGGAAGCCTTTAGTCCTCTATGTGACTGCCTTTGAGTGATCCATCAGCATCCTGCTCACTCAGAAGAAAAATGAAGGGACATAAGATAGTTTATAATATCTCTATCATATTCTCCATGGAACAGAGTCCAAATACTCTCATATCAAGAAGAGATGCCCACTGCCAAAAAAATGAATTATACCAACAAAATTTTATTGAAAGATAATATATCTGTTGGTAAAAATGAGCAATTCCAATAGATTTTAAGTTTTATTGGTATTAATTTAATGTACCAACACTTATTTTTACCAAAATATATATTTGTTGGAGTTAATCATTTAACACCAACAAATCATTTACCAATAGTTAAATCTACTATTTTATCATACTGATACCAGAATTTTTTTACTAGCACTAGAATATTTTATTAATAATAACTATTACCAAAAAATCATTTACCATTACAAAAATCTATTACAATAATTCATTAAAGGATGATAACCAATTAAGAGAGACCAAATATTATATATATATTATTATTTTTATGATCAAAGTCAATATTTACTTTTAGATGTTTTAATAAATATATATAATTAATTGATTCTAATTTTCAATTTTCTCTATAAATAGTGCTTATATTTTTAATTCTTTTCATTTAATAAAAATTTAAATAATTTTTATAAAAAATATAAATCATTACAATATTTTAATTTAACAAACATAATAAATAGAAGCATGATGGTCAACAAAAAAATTAATAATCATAATTGAAAAATCCGTTGAAAAGGATCATTCAAAAATAATACCAATATTTTTGTAATGTATGATTATCATTTTGAGTGGTGTGTAAATTCAATATGTTCATTTTATTTCACTAATAATATAGTGTACCATTGAATTTGATAGTGAAAGTCTACACTTACAATAGTTTTAACAATCATGACTTACGTTCGAAGATTTAATTAGTTGAACTATGGAAAAAAATTGTTATATGCATTGAATTTAATTTATATTTTGAGCATCATAGTGATATTTTTATCATTTTAAATCAGTATTATTTCATGAAAATGAATCATAGATTATTTTAGTATTTAAAATTAATTATTTTATTCATTATTTGTATTTATTTTCTTTTCTAATACACGACTAATATTTTCTTTGTTAATTGTGAAACTTTAGTTTTAGTTCCCATGTTAATTACATGTATCGCATGAATTTTTATTCATTGTTGATAATTTTTATGGTAAAGGCTATTCATAAACATACCGATAAAGCACTTATTGGAAGTTGTGCATTGAATTTAGAATAAATTTTGGACTTGTCATTGGGGCATGCATAAACCAGGTACATATAATTTCCTCTGTTATATAAGTTATAGTATACATGAGTACTTATTATGTATTATAATTTTTTTTCATAAAGCTTTATAAAATGGAACCTAATTGTGATTCTCATGTCATTGAAATAGCCTTAGATTTTCTAGGGGTGTTATGGATCTGGTGGGTGCAATTGATATGTTTTGGTTCCACAGTTTCATCAAAGGTTGGTCCTTGGAATATTCCTATTATTTTGTGGGAAATTTTTATATGATTCATGTTAATTTATGTGATTATATCCAATGCATATAATTTTAAAAGCATTAGAGTTTTTAAGAATTGAATAGGATGGTTTAAGTAGAATAATCAATGATGATTTGGGTGATTGAAGAGTTTCAAATTTCCAGATTTGTTAACTTCTACTGCAAGGTTTTATACTTATTGTCATCCATTTATACTTATTACAATTATTATATTTTTGTTTAAGGGAATGATGATATAAACTATATTGGATTGACTATTTTTCAAGGATTCAGAAATTTTTTTTACATATTGAATTTTATTCTTGTTTTTTGTAACCATTTGAGAAAAAAACATAAAATACTTATTCTTATTTCTTATTTTCGTTTTTTATGTTTTTTATCATAAGAAGGTACAAAATACTTTATAAAATGTTTTCAATTGTTTATTATTAGAACTTTTTCAGGAATTCTAATATTATATTCTTATTTTGTTTTGTAATATTGTCTAATTAAATTCTTTAAGTATTGTTTTATTAAAATTTATTTGGTGTTTAACCCCTCATATAATACCTATGATCTGATTTAATCCGTTGTTGTTTATCTGGGTATTAGGGATCAGAAAGAAAATAGCACAAACATATTATTATAGACATGTGTGAAGTCAGTGACTGGACTGTTTATTAAAGGATTCAAATAACTTTCTCAATCACTGTATTTTATTCTTGTTTCTTGTAACCATTTAAGTAAACCACATAAATACTTATTTTTATTCCCCACATAATTCCCTTTCTTTTCCCCATTGGGTAATACCTCCTTAAAAATGCACTATAGATGGTCTCCCAAGTGTAAAATGTGTATTATTTATGTTTGAGTATCCTTCCACTTGCCTCCCATACATAACAGGGGAATATTTTTAATCATTACTCTTTTTTAGTCAATCCATTAAGATAGAAAGTATTCACTTATATTATGAAATCCTCGATGAATGTGTAGGCATCATCTTCTTGATCACCATAAAAATTTGGTAGAGCTTCTAATTGATGTTTTTTGAGCACATTCTCTCACTATCATGGTGATATTATAATGTTTGAGAAACCCCCTCACTTGGGTAATTTCCATGCCTCTCAACCTCGGTATAGCTTGATTCTAGTATGCTTGGGCACATGATAGCAGTGTTGTCCACTAATTTTAGCCCAAATAGAAAGTTTTGTTCCTCCTATTTAATTACCTTGATAGTATACAATACTTTCTCCATTGTATGTGAAATTTAATCCCTTAATTTAGGGGTTTTAAATGGATGATAGATATCTTCTTAATTCTTTAATATGCACCTAAAAATAAGATTTCTACTATTATAATTCTAGAAAATAAAATCTGTTTGAAAATGGGTTAATGCTTTGAATTCCAATTTGAGTATATATTTTTTGTTTGTTAATCTAAAAATAGATTCAAATCAATTAAATAATTTTACTTATCCTTGATAAGGATACCAATTCATGGTTTTAGAAATTATGAGCATAAATATCTGTTAGGACTTGGTCATCTATACAAAGATAGTTTTTGGCTAATTCACTAATTAACTTAGGTGTGGTGGAGGAAAAAACATTTAATGGTGGTGTTTTGTGTGTGATAAGTAATACATATAGATGCTTTAATTTTTTTATAATTATAGTGAGTGTTTGAGTGTATTGTATAGGGAATTGAGAGAAAACAAAAAGATACTATAAGGAGGCCAAATCCAATGATTGATGTGTGAGGAAATTGGGTTAGTAATTGACCATGTAAAGCATGCCAAGTTAATAATCAATAGAAACTAACTAGAAACATTACATAGTTCCTAAAATACACTATCATGGTATCAAAAAACTTACTACCAAAATCAAGAGTCCCAATGAGGCTACTCTTGTCTTATGGCAGCTGTGGTTAAGTGAAATTTCTATGATTTTTCTGTCACCACACCCCTTGAACTCTCATTCTTTAGGATGCACCGATCGATGATTTAGTTCACAGTTAAGATTTTAACTCTTGTTTTCTCACCTCAAAATAGAATCAATTATCCTATCATAAAAAGTTAAAATCATTATCTATCAAATCATTAATAATAAAAAAATTGGGTTTAAATGTCATAGAATCCAAAATTCCATCACATACCCCTAGTCCCGCACATGAATGTCCATCCAAGAATACTAAATAAAAACGAAAACCATGGGCCTTATTCTATTTATTCACTTTCTTTTTATGTTATGAGTTCTGTGTATTCATGAATTTTGTATTTTTGCCGCTATAGTGAAGGCATGCTCTTTCAATGAAGAGATTATTGGAAAATTCACATGGAATCTCCTAATATCTAATGGAATGTTGTGTGGTTTTCTCTCAAACAAGTTCAAGATGATAATGCTAAATGGCCACTCTCATCACCTTAATTTTTCTATATGGAAATTTATTTACTAGGCATCTAATCACATCATGAAGAACACTTTCTAGATGGTGGCTGAACAATTAAACCTCAACTATTGAAGTACCTCATATCTAAGAAACCCTATTATGAACATAATCACTTTCTAGTAAACAGGGCCATGATATCTATTACTGATCTCCAGCTTTATTTTAACAGTGTAGACTGTTTTGTTCCTCCTCAAATCAGGATGGAGATTCAAAACTACTACTTTATGGATGTGGATGCCATGGTTTGGAAACCAAACAGGCATGATAAATTCAATATGAAAGACTTTTATAATATGTAGTGTGATAATTCTTCTCCCCAACCAACACGGATCTCAAAATTTAAGGTACATTTTATTCAACCCTCCACATATCTTCTTTTTTGGAGGATATGGAAGAAGATGTTTCCTACGCATGGTCAATAAAGGAGGGATGACCAGTATTTAGTCTCTGCATGCCACCTAAGCTTGAGGAATGAATAAAATACATAGCTTGTCTTCATGAAATGTCATTCCACATAGGGAATTTTTTTATGTTTGTTATCCATTTGGGTTGCATCTTTGCTCTAAATTGCAGGTGGACCAACACATGTTGTACGTTTGATCTTTTGTCCTGAGTGAGTAGGTTTCCAATTTCCTTTTAGTAGAGGTGGCCTCTCTGTTTGTTGTTGTTTGGCAGGCACGTAACACACATGCCTTTGACAAACTTTCACCTTCACTACCCAATTTCATTAATTTTATTCACAGGGAAATTTTTGCTGCTTCAAGGGTTATGATTGGGGAAATGTATAACACTTTTTATGACCTGAATGTCTTGAGATTTCTAGATGTTATGGGCATATCCAAACAACCACTTACGTTTAAATATGTACCCTGGATTCCTCCAATTATTTTTTGTATCAAAATCAATGTTTATGGAGCTGCATCAGGTATTCCAGGGCCGTCAAATTGTGGAAGTGTCCTTCACACCCACCGTGGGTTTTTCAAGCATCACTTTTATCATTTTATTGGGTTTGGATTTTCTACGACTATAAATTATGGGCCATTATCCATGCTATTAAATATGATGTCCAAAAGAACTGGAATCATTTATGGTTGGATTCTGAATCTAAAATTGTAGTGAGTGAATTAAAGCAAAGAACCAGGGATGTTACTTGGAAGATCTTGCTCATTAGATCCAGTGCACGAACATGGTAAAGAATCTCAACCTAATTTTTTTTCATGTAAATAGGAAAGATAATAGTAAGAAAGATGATTTTTTAAATAAGTTTGTCACAGATATGAGAAACATATGGTTTTTTCACAGTACCTGAATATTATACACCATTTTTGAATAAGACATAAATATGGGGAGTGATTTACTCTTGTATTTTTAAATACTCTTGTAACATGTGAACTTCTTTTAGTTTTTATTTAATACTTTTGGGTATCGATCTTTCTCGGGTCCTACTCTTTCAGGGTAATTTCTGGGTTTGTTAACATTGTAATAATCATGGTTTTCATTGATTTGTATTAGAGGTGACTCGCTAGTCTTGGGGCATGGATGGGTTGTTGGTACTCGTTGGCCCTTGATTTGGTATGAATAGGTTGGAGCTGGCTCGCTAGTCTTAAGGCATGGATGAGTTGTTGTTGCTTTCTAGTCTCGGGTGTGGCATGGATGGGTTGTTTCTGGATCGTTGACATGGATGGGCTGCTGGTGCTATAGTCCCTGGTGTGACATGGATGGGTTGTTGGTGCTCGCTGGTCCCTAGTGTGGCATGGATGAGCTGGTGTTGGCTCTCTAACATGGATGAGCTGGTGTTGGCCCGCTGGGGGGGGGGGGGGCGTTGTGGGTTGGTGGTATGTGTGATGGATCATGTTGGGGGATTAATTTTTTATTGATTCATTATTTATATAATTATTTTTTTCTTCTAATTTTGGACAATTGTAAAAATTTTATTCTTTTAATAATTAAAACATATGTATTATATATGATCAATTAATAAATATAATATGAAATTTTACAAGAAATAAAAATTTATAATTTTTATTCAAATGTAATTTATAAAAAAAATATGTTGGTAATATTATTACCAACAGAATAATTTTTCATTATAACTTATTGCTAAACATTTTAACCAACATATATATTATCCATTGGTGTTATTATAATTGTAACAGAATGATATTATATGTTGTAAAAACATTTAGCGACAAATGTTTTACTGAAAGTTTAGTGATAGGGAAATATATGTTGGTAAAACATTTTACCAATAGAAAATGTACTTTTACCAATAGATATGCCCCTGTTAGAAAATATGAAAAAAAAATTAGTGGCCTCAAGATGGTTTTCGCTGTGTAGAAGTTGCAGCACTATGTGCAGCGTCACGATATATAGCTGGTGTCCTATGTGGATCCACTAAAGTATATCCTAATCTACCCCATATTGATAGGCCATCTATCTCACTGGGTGGTTATACTTTAGAAGTTTAACATCGGGTTCATCCCTTAGAAAGGTGTCATGATTCATGCATTGGCAGACTTTCTGGCCACCCATTCGGCCCCCACAAAGCAGTCACTGGATCTTGATTTTCTAGATGAGGCCATCTTCTTAGTAGACTAGGATGTTCCATGATGGAAGATTCATTTTTTGGGGCATTCTGGAGACCAACTGATAGAAGGAGAAATGATCTCGGGATTAACATAGTAGGCATGGGGATCATCTTCATCATGCCCACACAGGTTTTTCTGTCGTATTTGTTCTTGCTATCATGAAGTTCCACAAAAAATGAGGCAATTTACCATGACCTCATTACTGGTCTCGATATGGATCTCGACATGGATCTTGAGATTGATATTCCTTACCTACATGTGAATGATGAGTCTGATTTATTCATCTAATAAGTCCATGGTGGTTATACCATCAAGAATCTAGATATTGTTCCCCTGTTGTAGGACACTCGCCAACTGATGGCCCAATTCCCTTCTCATCTAGAGGTCACTCATGTTCCTCAGTCACAAAATGGATGATAGGATGCCTTGGATGATCTAGCTACATCTCTTACAAAGACTAACCATGATGATCTGTTCATCTATGTGGCACAACGAAGGGTTATCACTCCCATTACTTCGGATGATAATCACAACCAGTAGGTAAATTACATTGCTATGAGTTCTTACACATTAGGACCTACAGATCAGTATGTAGTGGAATAAACATCCAATTGGACAACCCCTTTCTTCGAGTATCTCTAGCACAACAATATCCCTTCATATATATCCAAATGTGAATGAATCCATCAGTGTGTGACAATATTAACCCTCCAAAGTGGTCCCAAACCTGAGAAGATTCTCTAAAAATGTGGGTTCTATGGAATTATCCACCATTGAATTCAAAGAGATGAGATTCCCTAGGTTATGTAGGATGTTTGTGCCAGTTTATGTGGGATCATTAGGAAAGGTTAAAGCTCTCCCACTAGATTTGATGGTTGGGATGGTTTTAGACCACTATGGTCCCTGACTATATTGAGTTCATGAAGAGGTGACATGCATGTTAGAACCATGCCAACTTCATGCATCGACCACTAGAGCCACTCTATTCCACCATGTACTCTTGTCCCTTTGAGATCTGGGGACTCAATGTCGTGGAACCATATCTACCAGCAAAAGATCACCAGTGAAGGTTAATTATGATCGCAGTGGATTTCTTTTCCATTGAATATAATCTATTCCACTCAAGGAAGTCAAGGTTCATTTTATTTTTGATTTCATGAGCTCCATCATCATCAATCGATTCAGAGTCCCTCACGCTTTTCTCACAAAAAATAATAGAAACTTATGGGAAGCTGAGCTAATGAAATTTTATGCTAAGTACAACATATGTTCCAAACATACTTTCCACTACCACACCCATGAAATTGGAAAAATAAAGGTGTTCAAAAAAACCCTCTCCAAAATTCTGTAGAAGATTGTGGGCCATAACAAGAAGAGTTGGATGGACAAGATCTCCAACACCCTATAAGATTATCAGATGATCACTCACAATTCCACCAAGGTGACTCCATATTTCTTGGTTTATGGAACAGAGGTAGTCATGCCCATTGAGATTTAGTTTCCATCACTATGAGAAACTGTTTCTGATTAGCAGACATCAAGAATAGTGGTTGAAGTCCATCTAGTTGAACTGGAATCCATCTAAGAGAACAAGATACATGCCATAAATAATCTATAAAGGCACCAGAAAAAGATATATAAATATTTCAACAAGAAATTTTTTCTCTACTCCTTCCATTAAGCTAACACAATACTAGTTCTAAGGATGCCAATGATACCTAGTAGGAATCCACCAAACTTAGTTCCCAAATGGGAAGGACCTTATATGATCCACAAGTTCTATCACAATGGTGCATATTCATTAGTCAACATGTATGAGGAACACATCATCCCCCCTGACCATGATAAGTTCATTAAGAAGTAATTTCCATAATGGTTTACATCCAACCCGAGTCCAAACATCACAACTTTAAACTGCATGTGGGATCTCCTTGTAATTTTGTTGTGAGGTGAGAACCTCTTGGGTATCATTCATGTAGGGTTCTTACTACTACATTGTACACTTTCCTCTTAGAGAACTTATACCTTAAATGTCTTAGTAGCATGATGATAAACTATGTTACATTAAATGTCCTCATCGCATGATGATAAAATCTATTACATTCAATGTCCTAGTATAATGATGATAAAATTTATAACATTCAATGTCCCAGTTTCAAGGTGATAAACTGTGTTATATTCAATGTCCCCAAAACATGATGATAAATCATATTTCTATACTCCAAGCATCATGACTTTAAGCAATTTGTAGATTTTCTGCAAAGTGTGTCGTATGGTGAAAGACCTCCTCAGTCCTCATTTACATTGGGTTTTGTCACTCTGTAACCCTACGTACAACTCTTTGAACAGATTCCCCTATATGGTCCAAACTATATGACCGTAAAATAAGAGCCTATGGCCCAGGAAGCATGAGCTTAAACTGTCTGTAGCAAGTCTAATCATTATGACCTTAAACTATTTTTTCCCCTATAGTCTAAACATCAGGACGTTATACTGTGTGAAGTTTTTACTTTGGAATTTTGGGGGTGTGGGACCCCTAGGTCTTCATTCGCATTGGGTTATTTTTTTCAAACCATGTCCCCCCCTTTTGGAACTCTTTCTCTCTATTATTCCTAGTTTCATGATGATAAACATAATATCATCCATCTCTTTTTTGCATGAATTTAAACTATATAAAAACTATCATCCTGGCCGTAAGATGAAAAACGACACAACATCCAGATATTATCACCTAAGAGAGCATATTTTTCAGCACTGGTTATATTCCCTTCCATATGTCAAGAACTATATATGGTTAGATTCCTATCCACAATGGATACGTAGTGACGCCTAGATTCTACATCGTGGTCCAATCGCATAATTTTCCCCCTCTTTGTATGTTTCATACTTACACAGAGGTACCCCCCCTTTCTAGAACTACATGTGGCTTGATTCCCATCCTCATGGGATACATAGTGATGCCCAAACATTTCATCTTTGGTCCTAGACACATGTTTATCTGACTCTTGGCCCCTTTGGCCTAAGCATAGTCTAATCTACATGACTTTAAACTGCACACGAGCTCTCTTAGGATACATATGTAGTGTGTGGGCATCCTCAGTCCTTAATCTCATCAGGTTTGTTATGATACCTCATTATGAGTATCTCTCATGTAATTATAACCTCATGGTCCAAGATCTACGACCTTAAACTAAGAGTTAACATCCTCAATGCACGACATTGTATTGTGATCCTACCTTGAACAATTTTAGGATGTGTCATGATAATCATTGGATGATTCATTTACCTTTCTATAGAGTATTTCCCCTACAAGTTTTGGACTCCTTCCACTTGTCGATAACTAAGTGTGTCATGATTCTTACCTTAGAAAGATATTCTGTGACACCAAGATCTTTAATCTCCGGTCTAGCCAAAGTATTTCCATATTTCACATCAGTTCTCCTTCATCCTCACCATATGACAATATACTGTTTGGGCCTTCTAGAACTACATGTGGCTTGATTCCCATCCTCATGGAATACATAGTGTCATCCAGACATTTCCTCTTTAGGCCCAACTGCAAGCTCCTTCAAAACACATCCACTTATCCTCAATAATGATTCAAGCTCTATGACCTGAAACTGTATACAATTTATATTAAGGTGTCTATGTGATATGTGGGATCCTTTGGAATTTATTCACATTGGGTTTCTATGTCACATATGTACCCTTGAAATGAGTTTTTCTCTCTATAGTCCAAGAAACATGACTTTAAACTATTTTCCATTGTCCATATTGTACGGTCTTAAACTATTTGCACCCCTGGGTTTAGATCCACCTCTCTTATACACCATTTCCATACTTTAGGTCTTTCACAATTGGTTTTCCATCATCTTCCAAATCTATACAGACTCCCTAATAGTGATGGTGTCATGTCACTTCGAATCACCTCCCATTATGGGCCAACATCCTAATGGAACCACGTTAGCAAACAGAAGATCGCATGTTTCAAAATTAGTCAATAGTTGATCTCAAATTTTCTCTCCCCATTCATTCTTGGTGTATTTATGGTCCTTGTGTTTCGAATATGGTCAATAGTCTGCCCTTACTCACAAGTTTCCCTTTTATCCAAGACTCAAAATTCGTGACTTACCTCCTTTTCACTTTTTTGAATCATGGTGGGATTTCATCATTGGTGTGACCCTCGATGTGCACTCCCAAATTTCAGATAGACCTCTTTACCATTCCTTGTTTCCCACATGGAGTGTGGATCACACAGTCTTAATTTTTTTAGGCAGGGTGTGTGTCAATGCGATCGGGTTACCTGTGAAACCTAATGTTCCAAAATCTATGTCCTTAAATTTAAATCCTAACTAGGAAAATGTGATGTGGATCTAGGCCTACAAAATCTTCGTTAATGTCAGTTTTCCCTCACCGTGTAACATATTCCTGTCTTCAAAAGCCTCATTTCCACATATTCTTGGATACTTGTATAGTTTTATGCCTATTTTGGCTCATTCACACATGGTTTCTTTCCTCTGTTCCTTACAAATATTATGAGAGTTTACAATCATATAGTCCATGCATCATGACTTTAAACTATTGTCCAAGGTATAATAAACACGACCATAAACTATGTAGAATGTCCTAGTCACATGACATGAAACTGCAGGACGCATCAAGATCGCACGATGTTAAACTGTATCATGAATCTTCCTCACCATATGATGTTAACTACATGTTCATCATCCTCACCTGAATTATGTTAAACTTAAATTCATCTAAGGCCATCAACTATAGATCTATTATTGATGCTATTTGTTTATCGTGATGTTCATATCATCTATTGTCGCTCGAAATCTAAGACGTCACTCCCCTAGGAGATGGGTTTGATCTATTTTCTGACCATTATGCCAACACCAGTGAGTTCAAATCCATGGTGTCATAAATATAAGAGTGTTGGAATCCATTCAAACATTCTATCACTCCATTCCCACACTTTGTGTGCCCCTTTATTCATATCCTCTCCCTATTCCACGTCTGAAGGGATCCTTTAACCGAGTGGTGTCTAGCCAAGGCTCACCTACCATTATGGGCCAATTCCCCCAAAGACCATAGATGAAAATTTGAGACAGTTACCATGTTTTGGACATGGTCAATGGTCAACCCTTTTTTGTTTGTCCTTATTTTAAGATAATTAATATGGATATTTTGTTTCAAACAAGATCAACAATTGTCTTATGTCATGAAGCCACTCTCATTGTGTTATGAATTTTGGATATCATGATTCACACTTCTTATTCGCCATTTTTATTTAGATTCCAAGGCCCCTAGCATTATCCCGG
Source organism: Viscum album (assembly GCA_963277665.1). Taxonomy (NCBI): domain Eukaryota; kingdom Viridiplantae; phylum Streptophyta; class Magnoliopsida; order Santalales; family Viscaceae; genus Viscum; species Viscum album. Next base: position 1,355,842,433 of record OY728162.1, on the reverse strand, counting down.
TACTACACTAGAGCACATTGGGGGAAGAAAATTGGTTGCTTTTAGAGCCTTATTCTCTAGCCACAACCTCCCACATCCCGAATGTTCATAGTTTTTAGTCAATAATAGATGGCCCTGAGTGTTCAATGGTTATCTGACACTCTCATACAAAGTGAAAAATCACATGGTCGTCCCTTGTTTCTCACACTGGGAATGACCCACATATGCTTACAAATTAGTCATCAGTTGTCTCATAGATATGAATGAAGTTATATAATGAAATAAGAAAATAAATCTATTCGTGCTCACATAATGTTTAAAAAGTGATCAAACAATCAAGTAAATTTTATGAGTTTGGAAAGACAACCCTTATAGCTCTACTTCTTTGATGGAGCGCTTAAACTTGGTCATCCTTTGGAATGTGGCCTCAAGGATTCAATACTTATTTCCATGTTCTGATTCCTCATCATTGGACACCGGGTGAAGTTCATTATCTCTTGTCTATTCTTGTCACCACTCAGCCTAGAGATCAGATATTTGATAAGTCACATGTTTAATTTGGATTTCAACCTCCTCTAGTTGGGCCCTCAATCTATTGATGGACTATTCTTGTGCTCTAGGGAAGGTATCCCACTCTCTCTCTTGCTTATGAACCTACTAGATCTTCTGAGTCACTTCTTACAACTTGCGCATGTTGTTGGACTTCTCATGGAGGCATGTGACTTCCAGGTGCTGGCTCCCCTTCCACGTCTTTTCAGTGGAACAAGCACAAACCAGTACATGGAGGCCTCAAGTGTTCGACCATCCAAAACAAAGATTTCATAAACAATGGTGAAGGGACCCCATTCGACTTATTATTTTTGACTCTAAAGTCTATTCGATGAAACATTGAATGCATCTACATTATTTATTTTAGATGATATGTTTTATTTACTACATCAGGATCTGATTCTTCCAACTCTTCTGAGTCTCTAGGATTATATTTCGGGAAAGCGACAAAGAGTTCATCGGAAGGGTCTTGTTATGGCCTCCTCTCCGAGGGACTGGGCTCTAGGTTTAGGTTTTGACCATATTCACTTGATTCTACCCAATAACCTCCCCACCTCCAACTTCAAGCATAGCCCCACTAGTGGCATCACTCGCAATAGTTATCTCCCACTCATATGTTGCTAAATCCGGATCATATTGGAAGAACGAATCCTTGCAGGCAGGCACAACCATAAGAAGAGATCTTTTGGACACCCGAACCTCACCTAGTCACCTAGTTTATAGTGTTATGAGTTTTGAATGGGATTAAATCACTTTAGTCAATCTATTCAATCAATGTAATACACGACCCTATGGAGACAAGGACTTAAAAGTGTTAAGCACTGTAGAGTCAAGCTCCTGAGTCACCACAGTGACTTCCCCCAGAGGATACCCTGTAACATTGGTAATTATTATGGTCAACACTAGTTCTCCTTGACTCATTTGGGTGGTAGCTATAGGGAACATGAAAACATGTTGATGCTAACTTCATGAGAACTTAGTCGGATAGCCCAAGTTATATTCTTGCCTCGGCGAGGTAAGATTTTGATGATGAACTGCCTTGGTTGCACCGTATCTATGGTAGTGTATGTTTCTACAGGTGTGAAAAGGAAAGACCCTATGTAGAAGACAAGGATTTTCCTTATACCCTAAGGATGTCACCCCATCCATTTTGAATTCAACTGGCTCACCACCCACCTTAGCACTAGAGGCAGGCTCTGAGGTAGGTTCCAGAGCATTCTCTTCCATTCCCACTAGCTCTTCCTTTTCCACCATTAAAGTTTCCTCCCAGTTACCTCAAATATTCTCCTATATAAGTTAGGTTTTAGTGTGTGGGCTTGCGTAATGTAAGGAATGGATCAAAGAAAGTATTACTAAAGGATTACCAAGAGATATTCTGAAAATTCTCTTCTAGAGCATGTAATCTCATCGCTTTCCTGGGAAATATCTTGATGGGTAACTATCCCATGGGATTCCCCATCACCGGGATCGTCTTACTCTTCCTATTCCTATTCATATTCCTCTTCCTCTTCCTCTTCCTCCTCATCACTGTCATCCTCAGGAGATATTTCTTCTAGGTCATTCTATTAACCAATAATAACTTTCACCAGGATGTGGTATTCTTCATATTTCCCCCATTGTCATGCATAAATATCCATGGATATTATATACACATCCCTCTGATTGAAATAAACCTTTTTCATAACCCATATGAGCCCGCTTTCTAGAAACTCGACCCCATCCCGCTTTTGTTTCCACCATAGGTCTTTTAGAGACATTAATTTTTGCAGTGTACACTAGGTCAACCAAAGTGAAGGTAAGATAACCTCAACGATAAGTTGAAATAAATATCTCAGTTTCTTCCAAGGGGTATCTTTCTATGGTCCTTGGGTCACTTTTGAGACCATCCCCCTTCGAGACATGGAGGTGTAGCTAGGACATGCAATGTTATTGTCATCACAGTTTCAGCTTCTGCCACCCTAAACACTCGAATTTCTTATTCAGGGGATGATCGTCTGCTCCCTCATTGCTCAGGATCCCCTCTTGGTGTCTCGATCATTATGTTCTTCCATAGGATTGGTCCCCGATACGCCACCATGAAATTATTAGCATAATCCATCAATAAGCCCACATCTGCATTGGTCTGTGGAAGCGTTATGGCCTCACCAAAGCCTGTGACCCCCACTATGAACCAGAGTTGGTGGAGAATGCATGGGTGTCACTCTTCAGAAACCCCTTTGTAGACCCTTTTCATTATCTTCTATAGGCACCCGAATTGTTAGAAAAAACGTGATGGTGTGTATGGTTCATAGAGTACTTTTCCTTCAATTCGAGCCACCGACACCCTGCCCTAGAAGCTGACCAAGAAATACCTCTACTCCCACAATCCATTTAGTTCATCCACCATCGGACCAATAAGAGTCACAAAAGGGTGAAAGTTGAATTTTGAATGGTTTCTAATCTGAATAAAGGTCCCTTCCTCATTGAAAATCGTTAGTTGGATCTCGAAGATATTCCACTGAGATGGTTGTTGACTAGATTTCAGAGGGCAAATGGAATTCTAAAATTTGTAGTCTCTGAAATGTTCTACGATCCAATCATGTAGGAATTGGAATGGACCATTGATTCTCGTTGTGGTGTTCCCCCTTGCGATACAGCCTAGGATGTTGTATAATCTGGCCAGCACATGCACTCTCAAGCTGACCCTGTTTCCAGATGCCAAGATTGTGACCATCACCCATCTCCCTAGATGGACTCCCATCCTTGTGTCCCTTACTAGTAGCACCCACACACTAAGGAAAGTATATAGGAATTAAGTATAGATAACCCTAGGTTCTCAACCTCCCACCATGTTGTACCCCTAGGTTTCGTACTTCCCCTCTTCTAGTATGGTCCAGTATGATCCTCCATTCCTTCTTTGTGAAGCCAATGGTCACTGCTTCCCAATGCCCAACATATCTTCCAAAAGTATATACTTTTCCAAGAATGGTTTGATCTTTTTCTTAAGAAGGACGTTGTATAATCCAGCAAGCACATGCACTTCCATGTTGACCCTATTGCCAAAGGCCAAGATTGCAACCATCACCCATGTCCCTAGACAGACTCCCATCCTTATGTCCCTTACTGGTAGAAACCACTCACTAAGAAAAGTGGTAAGGAACATATTATATGAGACTTAAGGTGCCCAAAATCCCATCATGTTGTACCCCCCAGGTTTCGTACTTCCCCTCTTCTAGTATGGTCTAGTATGATCATGCTTTCCTTAACTACGACGGCCCATGACAGTACTTCCCTATACCCGACTATCTGGTCTTCAGGTCCTTCTTAAGAAAAATATTTAACAATTCATGGAACAACATATCCTTTTAGAAGATATGTGTGATCTTATTATTCTCCATCACCACACTCAAGATGTTACACACCAAAAATGGGGTCCACTTATTGTCCCCCCAGGTGTTTTAGGGTAGAAGGAAATCGTCGTATTGGAACCACTTCGGAGGGATGACACCAATAAAATGAATTTCTCACAGACAGATTCTTAATTCCTCATGATGAAGATGAAAAGTGTTTTTTTATAAGGTCCATCGAGTGCAGAGCTCCGAAACTTGATCTTTTTGGTGGTAAAAATGAATTTACGATGATCACACTACCTCGAAAAACCTGATGCTTCGTATCTCCCTAAAATTCTCAGCACATGAAGTGTAACCAGTATACTCATCCCCATTCACTCGTGAAGTTTCCACTGAACCTCAAATCCTACTCCTTCATTCCCAAGTTGTTTCTCCTCATGTTTCTTTAGAAGATAGAAGAGTAGTGGGAAAAAACTCATCCTTCATTGGCTCATCTCTAGTCATCTTCTTAGTCCTTCCATTCATGACATATACTAAAAAGTTCAAATGATATCTAGTATAGTGTCCATGGATAGTGATGTTCCATAATTGATTTTAATACTCATGTGTGATCCATGATCTTCGTGAATCAGTTTTGAAATCCGGGATGGTCACTTCATCTCGAAATCCGAAGTTCCATAACGGAAGTTTATCTCTCTGGGGATAGTCTTTTTGTGGCTATTTCATAAAACCTAGAAACATTTGGTTATCCAACACTACTATCCTTTCTTGAAGGATCTATGGGTTTCCAATCATGATAACCTTTCACACAGCATTATCAGACTCGATCTACATAGCGGCCTGATGATCATCCATCTCAAGCGAGTTTGGAAAAGCTCTAAAGGAGTCTAAAAGGTTAAGGAAGAAGCGTGAAAGACAAGAGAAGTTGTGAAAAAGAAACACTAATGCATTTAAAATTGGCTGATGAAAGTGAAAGACCCGTATTTTGAAAAAGAATATATTGTGAAAGAAGCCTAAGCTGCGTAAAAGAAGCGGTCAAAGATCAGTTTTCCATGCAGAGGGACTGATCTTTTGCACATGAGAGTGATTCGAGCCTATCATAAAGAAAGTAAAAGGTGATAAAAAGGGACCTCTCACATATTTATAAATCATGGAATGGTATTCCATGTGTGAAAAAAGAGTTTTGCATGATGAGAAGCGATTTTTACGCGCACATATCACCATCCATCTAGGACTTCAGTGTTTCCCTCAGAACCTAACCTTCTGACCCCCTTTTATCTCTGATTCCAAGGGAGTGGGGGAATTTTTTAGCACCAAATTACTTACAAGATCATCCATACCATCTTTGGCCAGACTAGAGGCACCATTCGACTCAATGGAATATCCAAAGATCGTCGAGGGAGGTGTACACTATTGGAGAGAATCCCACTTCCTAGATGAAAATTGCTTGCCAAAAAATATCATGAGAAACCTGTCGAAATATTGAAGCGATATAAGTAGAAAAATAAATCAAAACACATGATTTTTTAACGTAGAAAAACCCTCCCATGCGGAGGATTAAAAAACCACCGGCAATTCCCAAATATCCACTATGAATCAGAGAACACAGAGAATCCAAGCAATTCCCGAACATGAATTACAAATGAGAGAGCGTAGAAAACCTATGTGAAATTCACACCCTAATACGCCTCTGTCATCTCTCTAATAAACATCCCACTAACGCCATGTATCAAATGATAAATCTATGATAAAATGTCACACTTATGTCGATGAAATGTCACTACCTTGAAGAACTTCACCCAAACATGCGTCAACCTCGCACTAGCTTGCATCACCTGAATGTTCTCACCATCCTGATGTACCGCCGATCTAAAATTGGGACACGCCACCTGACCATGGCTATTATGATGACTTTTGATATGTGGCCTCGATCATCAATTATGTCGTCGTTGCTCTGCACCTATCAAATGCCGACGCGCCGCACATGCTACTGTTGACGCAGATTCCCCCTTCCTGCTCTCGGTGGACTAAATCTTGAACACCCTACCATGAATATCACCACACATACAAGATAATTGTGCCAATTTCTTCATGTCACACGAGCCACCGCAAACACGATAACCCCTTACCCGGTCTCCCTTGCCGGCTACATCTTGATGGCACACCCCTTCTAAAATATGTTTTTGCATCCTATTTATATAGGCACCAAGTCCATAATCACCAATTAATGCAGTCAATATCCATTATTCCATCCATTAATGTTGAGAATTAAATCTCCATTAATGTTGGAAGAAAATCCTCAATTAATGATGATATAAATCTCTCCATTAATAATTTTCTTCTCTCATCAATAAATGTGATGAATCCCTCCATTAATAAATTTTCTCCCTCATCAATAAATGTGATGAATCCAAAAATCTCCCCCTTCATCACATTAATGAATGGAACCATCCAACAAACCCAGTTGGAATGAAAAATAGGTCATTATCACACCAACCATCATCATCTATAGAAAATATGATTACTTCCTTTTACACTTCTGATAAAAAAATATCAGCTCCCCCTGCAAAAATAAAACGAAACGCCGAAATCTTCATGTCATTTGTATCTGCACCATAATACTGAACAAGAACAAAACTAGAAATATTTGGCTTCCCCATAATTGTGATCGCCACATAATCTGGAGCACCTGTAGGAAAAACATGCTCCCCCTGCTCAATATCCTCTGAGCCGACATGTACATCACCTCTCTCAGCTGGCATTAATTTCCAAACATTATTCTGCTTCACGCACGCATCTTAGATCCTCTTCAAATATTCCATAATTCTCATTAAAATATTGAAAGCATGAACCAACCTCCTCTAATTCTACTTGTTAGGGAGAATCCTGATTCTGACCCAAAAATTTATTCCCAAAAAATATCATGAGAAAGCCTTCGAAATATGGAAGTGATATGAGTAGAATAAATAAATCAACATGCAGGATTTTTAACATGGAATAACCCTCCCATGTGGAGGATTAAAAAGCCATGAGGAAATTCTGAAATATCCACTATGAATCAGAGAACACAAAGAATCCAAGTAATTACTGAACATGAATTAAAAATTAGAGAGCATAGAAAACATGTGTGAAATCCACACCCTAATACACCTCTGTCATCTCTCTAATAAACATCCCGATGACTCCATGTATCAGAAGATCAATCTGTGATAAAATTTCACCCATCTATCGACAAAACTTCACTACCTCGGAGATCTTCACCCGAACATGCTTCAACCTCGCCCCATCTTGCATCACCCGAATGACCTATCCATCCTAATGTACCACTGATCTACAATTGGGACACACCACCTGATCACTACTATTAGAAAGACTTTTGATATGTGGCCTCGATCATCAATTGTGTCACCGCTACTCCACACCTATCAAACGCCAATGTTCCACACATGCCACTTTCTAAAGTAGAAGCCCCCTTCTTCCTCCTGGTGGATTTCATCTTGAACACCCTTCCAAGAACATCGCCACACATACAAGATAATTGTGCCATCATCATCATGTCACACGGGCCTTCACAAACATGACAACCCCATCCCAGGTCTCCCTTTTCGGCTACATCTTGCTAGCACACCCCTTCTGAAATATGTTTCTGCATCCTCTTTATATAGACACTAATTCTATAATGACCAATTAATGCAGTCAACATCCATTATTCCATCCATTAATATTGAGAATTAAATATCAATTAATGTTGGTAGAAAATCCTCAATTAATGATTATATAAATCTCTCCATTAATAATTTTCTTCTCTCATCAATAAATGTGACGAATCCCTCCATTAATAATTTTTCTCCCCCATCAATAAATGCAATGAATCCAACATACACAAGTTCTGAGATGTTCACGCAATACGAGATCCTACATGTAAGGCTCTTACATTCCAAATATGATGCATGTTTTCTTTTTTACATGAAGTTCATGAAAATCATCTAAGGAAGCTGTGTAAAAAAAATGAATTCATGCGTGCAAAATGAAGAAGGCATCAAACATGCCTTTGTACGTGGGCATAGAACATCCCTATGATCCATTGCATGGAAAACCACTTTCGTCACCAAATATTCCCCACTTGTCAGTATAGAGTTTTCATATATATTAAAGTGCACTTCTTTGCTTCAGGGTGTTGATCCAGAATTCAAACCACCACTCTATCATGCGTGATAATCATCCCTAACATTGCAAAATACATTGAACCCTCAAGGTATAATATGTGGCATGAAAAGTACCATGTGTCTCTTTATTCAGGAGGTCCCATATTGTATTGACTCTCACCCAATTTATTTCAGTATAATTTAGGTGTGTGTAATTGTATCCTCTTTCATGAAACCCTAGTCTTGTGAACAATCCAATATTGTTCTCATCACTGATTTTTGCTCACAAGCCCCCAATATTTTGTGCATCCCCTCTTTAAGGCTCCATGGATTACAGCTACTCTAGAGCACCATGTTTGGTCACATCTTGGGTGCGACTTCCACATCTCATGTGCACCTCCCCCTCATAGCCTTCCAGGATTGTACATAGTGATTTATTGGTCCCTCATAAGGTGTCCCTTATTGTGGTGTCCTACCTCTTTCTTTTCAACATAGGTATGCTAATGGATTTTCTTTTTTAGGATAGCTATGATATTGTGTACCTCATGAGTGACCACTCTTCCAAACCCATTATTTCTGGAAATTGTGACGCTTTCCCTTCTGCAAGGATTGATAAGTAGTGGTTATGTAATTCCAAGGGGTGAGGATTGAGTCCCTCACGTCTGATCAGTATGAAGTAAAACTACCCAGTACCAACACCCTCTTCACATGATGTTAAACTGTGACATTTTCATCCATGTTTGGATGATAGGGAATGATCTTTAAACCACCCTCACTCACATGGAATGAAATCCTTCTTCCTCCACACAAGGAAAACAGAGGGTATGGTCATCAAGGACTCTCAACACCCCATCCCTCACCATTTGGGATTTGTCTCAGTGTACACCTAGAGATGTATTCACACGTAATCCCCAAAACACCTATGATAGGATGATTTGTGTATGAGTCACACAAAATGAGATCCCCCTGACACAGAATGGCATCCTCCTCGAGTAACTTCTATGCGTAAGCCCTACATTTTCTCTCGCTAATGCATATCTCACGATGCTACAGTCAGGTCTATTGCTTCCTCTTATTTATCATGCCGAGAAAGACTTATATCACCTTAGAAGTTAGTATTTAATATGAAATACACCTCCCCCATGGGAATACTTCCTTGATTAACCCCCAATCTTTGTCACCATGTGCCTCCAACTCAAGTATAAGCCTCGACTTCCCCCATTCCAAAGTACGTGGACTTTGATTACCAACTAATTGGGATACGTAGGAATCCTCCCTACGGTTCAATACCATCATTCACATCCATCATGATCATCTCTCAAACACATATTGATAAGTCCATGAACCTCACATGGGAGACCTCATCTCCTCTAGGTGCACCAGACTACTTCTATGCATAAGCCCCACCCTCCACTTCATAATTATGTGGAATTGGATTCTTAACAACCTGAGATATGTAGGAAACCTCCTTGAGGTTCAATACCAATATCCCCAACATCCTCACTCACCTCCATCTGTTTCATCAACCACATCCATTTCATATATACCATACTGGTCTTTACCCGGGCTTCTAGGTTCCGATGGGATCATTGATAGGTTCCGGGGCCCACAGCGGAAGCCAGTGGGCTGGGAATTTTAAAAATTTTCATTGGCGGATAGACGGTACTTGTCGACTCGAACAATCCGAGCCCCGAAGATATCTGAGGATCTTGTGTAAATTATTAAGATCATAAAATAAAATGAAAACGTACCCGTTTAAAATCTATAGCCACGGTCAACTAAAAATTATTTATGGCGATCGTCGCTTGAAGGATCCAAAGTAGGAACCCTCTAGATCTTCTACATGTGCTTCAAAAAACTATGGGAGCATCGATCATCGAATTCTGGGTGCTAGTGTGGAGATCTGACTATGCTTTCGACGTCCCGATGATCACCGCATCAAGATGCCTTTAATTCTGAAGAGAGATATTGATCCAAGATTCTTAGATTGAGAGCTTCTTTCTCTAGAGAGCAGGAGGAGATAGAGGCTATAGATTTAACAACATGGAATGAATGAATAGTGAATTGAAAAACATAAGATAGAGCCTCCTCCTATATTTATAGCAGAGTTGAGAAATACCCTGTTGGGTTCCTCGACCCCCTTTTATTTCAATTTCCACTAAATAAATAATTTAGACGAACTAAACTGCGCCAATATTATTTATTATTTTATCACATACTTGTAATATATATAAAATATATTACGTGATAAAACATGAGACATTTATCTCGACTTGTTATCCCACTTAATATTAAACGAGCCTTGAATATAAAAATAGTATTTGTTCAATTAATATTATCTCGTATTTACTAAACTTGTAAATAAATTAAATAAATTCAATCCAAAATACTCATAACTTGAATATTAATGAATTTATTTAATTATTTTGGTGACTGATAACTTGGACAACGCTCAGACCCCATGGCGGGCCCATGTCTATATACCTATTCGACTGAATAGGTCGGATTTCTTGAATACACTATTGTGTGTGACCCTCTAGGCCCTTTTCTCGATAGCAGTGAATAAAATACAAAGATCAAGAGAAGAGTCTAGCAACCCATCAGGGCCCCTAAAGAAATAAAGATAGTCATAACAATGACTACCATCGTACAAACACTGACTATGTACTATAATCTCTTTTTCATTAAATATCTCATAAAGTAGGACACACACTTCTGTCATATTCCTCTTCTTGCTTTATTATTTGTTGATCTATCTAGATGGATTTACATTTCTACTGATTTTTCCAAATACTTATGAAGGAAACACCATCCTAATCAACCAGGTATGAGATATACAACTTCCTAAACTCAGAAGAGACAAATCCTTTCTTGACCATTCAACCAATGTCATACCACTAACGATGCACCCAACACAAGATACCTCACCACAATATAAATACCATGTTTTTCACCTTGCATCAAAGTCCGCAATCAAATGATACACACTAATAATGATATCAAGTCATGAGACCAATACACATGTTCGTAGATAGGAATGACCAATGACACCAAAAACATGTGGTGTTCCTATTTTCGGGTCTGTTCTCATGATCTCACTACAAGAGATCACCAAGTACGAACTTCATGAGAATAATTCTCAATGCTTATGATCCCCTAACACCTAATAGTCAAACAAGTGTCTAGTCAGTAGGATGTATCTAGACTATAGAACATATATTTAAGATTAATTTCATAGTATCTTAGTGTTTTCATCATAGCATGGGAACTATTATAACCTCTTGACATGACAATTAACCTTTGTAAATTTCCATTATAATAGTGGACGTAGATAAGAATACACTATAATGGTAAGATGAAATCATGTATAACTAACTGTATACATGATCTAGTAATCAAAAGTACTACATAGTTGGGTCTAGGGAACCCACTATTTCAACACTCCCACATGCACTAGATTCAACTTTTAACCACACTTGTTAGCTACTCACATGATAAAAATCATGCTTCTATTGAGCTATGACTTTAACTGCTGGGCCTACCACATTTTCACCATGGGGCACATCTGTTGTATGCGACCTCATCTGCTTAAGTAAAACTTTTCAAGATAAGGTATCCCCGATTATATCAATGTTTTCCTTTGTCATAACTTGATAACTTGGATATTAAGAATATCATAATTCACATTATGATAATTCTTTTCTCACTAGCTGTGATTCGAAGAACAGGAACAAATCGTTGTGATTAATAAGTGCTTGTTAGCTTCCTTAGAAGCTGCAACGTACTTGGTATTTGTAGATATGGCTACCACTGGCTTTTATCAGCTTGACTCTCTCATCGCCTTAGCCTAAATTTGATACTAGATCAAATTGATCTATGGATTCCTAGTTTGTGTCCCACCATAACTAGTATACCTTCATCTCTACTTACCAGGTATATATCATTTGTACTCGTTGAAGTACAAGATGATAGTTCTGAATGCATCACTTGAAGTGCTCCAAGATATAATTGATATCTACCTACTATAAAGTATATCTTTGTAGTATCAATTATTTTACATATTATGGAATATGTGATTGATCCATCACTGAAGTGTATGGAAATCAATTCACAACATTAATCTCTTCCCATGTTCTGAACATGTTAACCTGATGAGATTTATCCATGTGACATTGACAACAATTCTGAACTTTAATTGTTCCAACTTGTGTTTTTCAATACAATGTCACTATATGTATGATTGACTAGGTCCAAGCAACCATTAGATCTACCTCAGTTGATCCTGTTCCCTAGAATATAGGTTGCTACTTTAAGTCAATCATAGGAGAATTACTTTTATTCTATTCTTATCTAACTATAATATCAAGATCGTTCTTCCATATGTTGTGGATTTCACTTGGAAAGCGTTGGCGCTCCCACAAACCTTTGGTAGATAAATGGAAATGATTCATTTGAAATTAATGCTCTAAGATTTTTTCTCTTACTTTAATCCAAAACTGGATTTCAGTAACTTTCAACCTTCATTGGAATCAGATGATGTCATCATCTCTTTCTTGTTGTGTCATGTTGACACCATCCTTGAAAGATGATCTTGACATCCAATAACCAATTGAATGATCTTAGAAGTTAGATATGATAAGTAAAAATTCTAATGGATTTAGGCATACTGACATTGTATTACCAATCAGGCCTTATTGGTACCAGGCTTGTACCATCCATGTATCATTTCATTTGAATACCCAACACAGTATTCAATTTATAATCCCTTTGCAATTTGATACATGCAATCCATTATTGAATTTTAAATTAGTCTTGTTAACCAAAGATAATTTACACATACTTCTTACTGGTAGGAATTAATATTCTTAATGAATAATATATCACTGACCACAGTGAATATAAAACCATCACCATGGGTTCATTCTTCCTATGCAGTATGAGTCACTGGAACATGCCTATTCCACATGTACTTTTGGAACTTGTTCCTATTCTAACCATTTTTGCATCTCGAGCATTGACTAAGTCCAAGTAAATTCATCTCCCACTATATCTAGTAGAGATGTGTACCCTTGTTGAAATGTAGTCTAATACTTGACTATAACTTTTCAGTCTTAGTTATTTACATAATATCCTAAAAAACTGTTAAGATAATTACTTAGATTCACCATGTGTTAATCTTGATGTATGTTCGTTTATATCTTAACAAACTCTATGTATCCTAACAAATGATCTATGAAATAATGGATTTTCATCATAATATGACTCAAATGATATCCATTTTTCATTTTAGTTAGCATATTGGTTATGGGTTTATGCTGTTATTTTCAAAGCATATCATGAAATGTAATAGAAGTTTCTTCAAGTTGCAATATTGTTACAACTTATATCATAACTTTGCTGTATAAAATTTGTGTTTAGGAATTTCTCCACACTAAATTTTGTTGATCAATGTAAACATGTAAGACATTATCATCTATCCTCCTTATGAACATCAATATGGTGATGTAGATAAGGTAACATGCATTTAGAAATTACTCCATGCTATATTAACATGATCGATGATTGCATAGTCAAGATATTCTTCGACATAACGATCCGAAGCAACTTATATCTTCTAAACATGCATATAATTCTCTATTACATTATTTAATGACTTAAAGGAATCTTATTAAATATCTTTACCTATAGATTTCTTTGGAATAGTTCACACTGTCTTGTTGAACTAACCTCAGAATCTTTGGGGCATACCTTTATTTATAAAGGATTCTTTGTCTAAACTAAGGATGTAAATAATATCAAAGGTGTTTTTCTATGCCGAGCCTAAATACCATACTGGGTATATTTTTGATATCCACTTTTAGTTTTACTTGACAAAGATTCATATTGCCACAACTGGGTAGGTCTTACATTTAATATTCATCATGTATTGCCTTTGATTCAAGTAAGTCTGAACTATTTGTTGAGTATGTACACCACAAACAACATTAATTCCAGAACATGGAGTAATGTGTCATTATGTCTAAGAGGTCATGTGAGATAAATTTTTTTTTTATACTCAACAACTTTTTCAATTTGAATCAATCACTTAGCAATTGGAGTTATGTGTTTCTCACTGCTGACTTAGGAATCACCCTTTCTCAGTTTCTTGGAGAAGACATTTTACTTCTTATAGTGTTCTCATACATGGTTACTATATTTAAATACACACATGTTATTGGAATATTGTATAAAATACCAAAGAAGTATGTTAGAAACATGAATTTATATTTTTTTGAATATTTCTGAATGATAAGTGGATACTTGCTTCTTGTATTTCGGTCTATTGCGTCTTTAAACTTCCATGAATTTATTTCATAATATGTGATGCAAATAACCCCATGTTAAATAAACAACAACTTTTCTTTGAAGGAAGTGATGAAGGTACCTTTGGCATATCTTTCCAAGGGCCTTTTCACCTTGTCTTTTAGTATATTCTCCATAAGAACAAAAGGTTGTGCTACCTTTAATATTCTTATCACTTGGTGAATTTTACCTTGATGGTAATAAATCTCTTACTCTATACCATTCATTTGTATCCTTAAATGAAACTAGAGTAATTGGGTTAAAGAAGGTATAAGAATGGGATGATTGTGAACTATCTTTCACTTTACACAAAGCGAGTGCAATCATCACATTCAAATATCGCTTCACTTTCTCCTTGGAATCTTCTTGGAGATGAGACTACATGAAACATAATCCATGTGATGATGTTGCGACCACCACTAACATTAGACATTGATGATAGCATTATGACAGAACCATCATATTCTTGATTCATGAGTCTCCTGTAAGCAGTTTTATACCCTCGCTTCCTAAGCTAGCTTAACAGGTTGGGACACAAGCACCTTGAATTTTTAATATGGTAGTAATGTGTGTAGGTGCCTATACTAACCTTGGAATTTCGTGCTTGTTTGGACATTAAATTTGTCTAATATTTATCATAGTTAAATTGTGGTATTACTTTTCATTCTCTACAAACAATCTTTAGCAGATTATACTTTTATGTGATTACCAGTTTAGACAGAATTGAATGTTTAATCATTTAAATGTCTCCCACTAATTTTTTGAATTCTAGGAACCCTATGTACTAGAATAGGAATACTCTCGAGTAGTCTAGTGGCTAGGATCCCTGAACCTCCCACATAGTCTATAATATATGGCTATGCCACTACTTAGAGGGTCCAAGGTAGGCTTTTGGCTAGCCAACCACATTAACTCGCGGTTCCTTGATCTGTTGAGTGAAGTCCCAGCTACAAAAATCGTAGTCTGATTTACTCAATGCTTGCCTTTAAAATTACAACAAGTAGCTATGGCTATTTCTTTGCTGCAATTTATTTAAGTCAACCCACCACCCTAACAAGAACTCCCATGTAGTAAGAAGCACCCTCAGCTATGGCATGACTAACACCTCGAACACTCAGTTTTGCTCAAACTTGAATAATGGAATGCTGTTGTGACTTAATATTTTCTTTGAAGGTTTTATTGGTTTCTATCGATGAATGTAATCCATTTCTATTAATGTTGTTCATCTATGTTGTCTCACTCACAATGAAACTTTAATAGAAAAACATACGCTATTTCTTTATGCATTTTGTTATCTAATATTTTATGTATTTTCTTGCTGTTCTAAAATTGATAACATAATAAATAAATGCATAAAGGAAAACTACTACCCGACAGGTCTTGAGCATCTAAACAACCTAAGGGAATCGTACCTGATTCGAAGCTTAACTCTTAATGTAGCTCACCCTGTCATGTATGTCTGCTTGTCTTCTAGAGTATCACCGCATCTTGGCGGAGTCGACATCACATCTTAGAGTACCGCCTCGTCTTGGCAGGTTCAACATCATGTCTTGCATCGTCTATGTCGTTCGTCTTCTCCATCCGAAGTATAAGATTACTCGTGCGTAGGCGAGGCGAACTCAGGAATAAATGCACATCAGGTGGATTGGACATGCATGTTCGTATACATTTTAATCAAAAAGAAAGATGATACATAGACCGTCTATTTAATTAATTACAATAATCACACGTAATTAAAATAATTAATTAAATAAATTAAACCTACATGGGTTGATGCTCAAGACCTGTAGACGGGTAAAATAAAGTGCAATAAAATTAAAATGCATTAATTAAGTATGAGGGTTATCTAAATTAAATTAAATTAAATTAATAATTAAAATAATTTAATTAATTATCGGTTGTCTAATTAATTTAATTTTAATTCCAAAATTAAATTAATTTAACTTAATTTAATTTTATAACTAAATTGAATTAATTTTTCATCCAAGAATTAAAATAAATAACCAAAATTAATTTTAATTAATTTAATTTAGATACTAAAATTAAATTAATTAAATTAATTATTTTGATTAATTTAATTTATTGGTCCCCGAAACACCAATGCATAGCCTGTACGGGTCAGGACAAACCCGCACAGGGCCATGCTAGGCCAAATTGGGTTGAGCCGATCTGCCCAGACCATTTTGGGGCCTATTTTTTCCTATGGAAAAATTACTTGCAGGAAAAATTTAAAAGTTACCTCGTGGGTGTAGACGGAGGCGGGTTGGTAGTTCAGCTCCCCCAACGGGGTGGCCTAGACAAGGGAGTAGCAACATGTAGGGACATGTAGGGAAGCCCAGGACACGGTGCCACGACCGGTTGCGTGGGTGGTCACCAACCGTGCAGTTAGAAGGGCTTCAGGAAGTCCAGTTGGGCCTGCTGCGGTGCCACATGGTGTGTCGTGCCTGGTTTGGCATCTCGAGTGGGAGGCGGCTTAGGGAGGACTGGTTTTCCCTACTTTGGTGGAAGTGGGGACATGGGCAGCGTCTGGGGAAGGGCGGCATGAGGAGTCCAGGTGGGTTGCTCGGCTAGCGAGCCTGAGCTGCAACGTGTTGGAGTGCAGGGAAGCCCGGAACAATGGTTGGGGTGGATAGGGGCTGGGAGGGACGACTAGTAGGGGTTGTACGGCGCCGGGACTAGATGTCAGAGAGTGTAGAAAGGAGGCGCAGAAGGCCGAGCGCGCTGGTCTGCTGGCAGGCGCGAGCGAAGAAGGTGCACTGGCGGGTAGGGTTGGTCTGCAGGGTAGAGGGGTGCTTGGTGAAGGCTGGACCTGCTGGGTTTCAGTGGCTTACTAGGTCAGAAGGTAGGCAGGATGAACCTGGTGTGGAGGTGTCCCGCTTGGCTGGTGAGGAGGGGCGACGCGGTGTGGCGTCTCAGGCCAGCTTGTTTACTGCCTAGTTTGTTGTGACGACTCCGCAGTCGTGTCCAGGAAGTCACAAGGGGGGTCCATGCTGACCCCCTGAATTTCACATTTTTTAAGACTTCATTTGAATTCTTCCTCTTTGGCTCCAGGTCCCCCCCCCCCCCTTCATTTCCATTTTTTTGGGTTTTTTTCTTTTCCACAAAGCATGAACCGAACACTTTTTTCCCTTTAGATTTTTTTTTAAAATTTTAGACTTCATTTGAAGTTTTCATCCACCTTTATTTTAAAACCACACCCATTTTTTTTATTAAAATTACTTCTTTTGAAGTAAAGTCCTCCCATATTTTACAAAGTCTACTTATCCTTTTAATATAATAATAATAAAATTTTTATAATGAAATAATAATTTATTATTATTATATTATTATAATAAGAAAATAAATATTATTATAATAATAAAATTGTTATGAAAATTACTAAATTGTAAAATTTACAATTTTCATATAATTTTAATTCAATTCAGATAACCGATCAATCTTTAAACGGTTTAACGAATATAATTAAAATTAATACCCATGATCAAAATGCAAATTTTGATCCAATCTGAAAATTTAAAATGTCCATAAGTTGGATGTTCGGAATCGGATTGACGTGCGGTTTAAATCGATGAGACAATTTTTGAACCCTCAAATTAATTATAATGAAAATTTAATTTTTATTCTTAAAAAATATACGCGATCCCTCTGATACCACTGATAGGTTTCGGGCCCCGTAGCAGAAGCTGGTGGACCAGTGAATTTAAACTTTTTCCTCGGTGAATAGACGGTACTTGCCGACGCTGACAATCCAAGCCCTAGAGAGGTCCAAAGATCTCGTGTCAATTGTTTAGAGAAAAAAATAAAAAGAAAACGTACCCATTTCAAATTTGAAGTCGCGGTCTACTGCAATTGTCGATGGTGATCTTCACTTAAAGGATCCAAAACAGAAACCCTCTAGATCATCCACACACGCTTCCAATAATCGTGGGATCATCGATTGTCAAATTCTGGTTGCTAGTGCGGATATACGATGGCGCTTTCGACATCCCGATGATCACCGCATCGAGATGCCATCGATGCTGTAAAGAGATCTTGATCCAAGCTTCTTGGATTGAGAGTTTCTCTCTTTAGAGGGTGGGAGGAGAGTGAGGCTCTAGATTTCACTCTATGGAATTAATGAATATTGAATTGCACAACATAAGAGATATCCTCCTCCTAGATTTATAATGGAGTTGAGAAATACCCAGTTGGGTTCCTCGACCCCAGTTTATTTCAATATCCACGAAATAAATAATTTTGACGAACAAAACTGAGTTAATATTATTTATTATTCAATCACCAACTTGTAATATATATAGAATATATTACGTGATAATACCTGATCCATTTATCTCGAATCGTTATCCCGCTTAGTATTAAACAAACCTTGAATATTAAAATAATATTCATTAGATTAATATTATCTCGTATTTACTAAACTTGTAAATACATTAAATAAATTCAATCCCAAACATTCAAAACTTGAATATTAATGAATTTATTTAATTATTTTGGCGATTGATAACTTGGACAATGCTCGGACCCCATTGCGGGGCCCACTATGTCCATTTACCTATTCGACCAAATAGAGAAGATTTTTGAATATGCTATTGTGTGTGACCCTCTAGGACCTTATCTCGATAGCAGTGAATAAAATCCACAGACCATGAGAAGAGTTTTGCAACCCATCATTGCCCCTAAAGAGATAAGGATAGTCATAGCAACAACTACCATATTACGAACACTAATAGTGTACTATAATCTCCTTGTCATTAAATATCTCATAAAGAAGGATGCACACTTGTGTCATCATCCTCTTATTGCTTTATTTTTTTTATCTATCCGGATGGATTTACCTTTGTACTACTTTGGCCAAAGACTTAAGAAGGCAACACCATCCAAATCAACGAGGCTTGAGATATACAACTTCCTAAACTCAGAAGCGACAAATCCTTTCTTAACCATTCAACCAATGTCATACCACCAACGAAACACCCAACACAAGCTACCTATCCAGGATTTCAATACCATGGTTTTCACCTTGCATCAAAGTACACAATCAAATGGTACACACTGGTTGTGATCTCAAGTCAGAAGACCAATACACATGTCTGTAGATAAGAACGACCAATGAAACCTAGAACATGTGGTGTTCTTATTGGTGGTTTTGTCCTCGTGATCTCACTACTAGATATAACCAAGTGTGAATATCATGAGAAAAAGTTTCAATGCTTATGATCCCTCAGCACCTAATAGTCAAACATCTAGTGTGTCCTGTCAGTAAGATGTATCTATACTATAGAACATATATTTATGATTAATGTCATAGTATCTTGAGGTTCTCATTATAGCCCGAGAACTGCTATAACCTCTCGAAACGACAATTATCCTTTGGACATTACCATTATAATAGTTGACATAGAAAATTCTACACTATAATGGTAAGATGACATCATGTATAACTAATTGTATACATGATCTGGTAATCAAAAGTACTGTATAGTTGGGTCTAGGAAACCCACTATTTCAACAATCATGAAACTCCATCCACATCATTTCGTCTCATAGTAGCACTTGAGCAGGACCCATTTTTAATCCAAAAACAATCCAACACAATCCAACTAAGAGAAATCCTATTACAAAGGGAATCTACTCATGTGTAATCACCACTACATCCCCTTTAACAGTGTCCAGATCAACCTTCAGGGTGTGACACCATCCCTTTATGGGACACAACTCCCATATCCACCTCCATAGGGTGTTCTGATCCATCCATTGGTAAACCTCCCAGGTGTTCCCTCATAGGGATGCACTTACTTGATCCACCTCTATGGGGTGTTCTGATTAGTCTCATTTCTTCTCTGCAGTATGTTAAACTAAAGACCTCTCTCATACTGCTACCTCATGCTAAACATGAGATTCCTGAGGTAAAAGACCTAGAAGATATGAACCTATGATGTCAGCTACCTCATGATACATGGGATTCCTGAAGAGAAATCCTTAGAATATATGCCTTTGAAATTATATGTCTCGTGATCGACATGGGATTCCTTAGGTTACTTCCCTAAATATGCCTCCATGATATGCCCTCCTATGAGAAAGAATATACGTGACCAATGTTCCAGTGTCCAGACATTCCAGTTGTAATGCCCTGACCCCAGCTACCCAGAGTCGGTACATTACTTCGTAACATTGGCATGATCACAAAAGATCAAGTCTCGAAAGACCGATTAGTTTAGTAGCCTTGGAAACACTAGATACAATCATAAATGTTAAATTACATCATAAAGTGAAAATCTACAATAACAAAGTCTCCATAGTCCACACTCATATCCTCTTCTGACTATCCCTGCAGGTCATTCATAAAATACTTCTTCACATCCGGGAAAATATTAAAACATTGAAAGGGGTGAGCTCAGATGCTCAGTAAGGATAACAATATTGCGGAAACTTTCATAAATAAACATTAACATTTAAGGCAATGTATAACTAAAACAAAAGCTTTTTAAACATGAACTTCAACATAATATGGCAAAAGTAAAATGAGATAATGCCATTTACTTATTCACATGGATATTCTACTGGTCGAATAATCACATGCAATATCAATAACCACTTTCATAATGATGGAATGCATAATGCCAGACTATCATAACCACGTAGTCAAGGCCTCGTTCCAAGACCACAAATAAGATTTTGTCAAGGCCTCGTGCCAAGACACTAGTTTGTCTCATGAGACCTACCGATGCATCAAAGAGCTATAGCGGGCTCCACCCTTCACTTATTAAGTCCAATGCATTCCTCATATGAACAGGTTTAAACATATCATCAACCATAACATATTTCTATCACATAAAACATGCATAAAGGAAACATAAGATTTCCACACTTCAATCACAAGATGTCAATACAACACATTGATATAATAAAAACTTTATCAAAACCATTTTCAATACCAAAATAAAAGAAAAGTAAAACATGATATTTATTTTACTTTAAAAAAAAGTTATGGCTTATAGAGGAATCCGAAACTCAAATAATAGTCATGGCGGTAGAGAAGACGTTGTCGCCGCATACGTAAGAAAAAAAACATTCCTTTTGTCGTTTCGTAAAAACATTTCATATAAAAATATTCCTTTTGAATAAAAGTAAAATTCAAAGGGGTTTATACACCATATAAAAGAAAGTTGTGTATAAAACAAAATATGCCTCAATGAAAGGAGATTGAGACGAAGACCCTTACAAAGATCATTTTTTTAAATAAAGTAGGTCTATTATGTGTATTCACTAGAGGTATACATAAATAAAGTACAAATACAAGATAGGACATAATAATATCATGACATAATTTGAAAGTAGGAGATTAACCCAAAGAATAGAAATTGGGTTAAAAAGCTCCCTTACCTCGTGTCCGAATTCACCCGACCGTTCTTTGATCTCCTGAATAATAAACTAGAGTTAATATCTACCTTCTTAAGAACCTTTTTCAAGTGCATTATTCCTTTTATATCACTTATTACCATGTTATGAACATTATGTAATTATTTAAGTTAATAACTGTCGTTTTGTCGATCTTTGGTACTTGAGTCAAAAATAAACTTCTTATAATTACAAGTTGTTCATGTGGTGAAATATCCATTGTATACAGAATTATATTCATGATATAGATATCATATATCTCATATATATCCAGTATATACATGCATTTATAATATTCCATAACGTTTAGAGGTAAGAAATGAAATGCACCGTTCATAGAGACGGTAAGCCGTACGTACGCATGAACGCTACTTTCATTTCTATTTCGTATTTAATGAAATCATAATGATATAAAGGTATATTATAATTCCAGTATAATATCATATATAATATCATTTACTTAATCCTTTATACATCCCACATATGGGATTAACGATTCAAATCACTTTGAGGGGGCGGTAGTCCGCACTTCCTAAAATGAAATTATCGCGTTTACCCATAATGGAAATCATAAAGTATGCCATAAATGAGAAATACAGAAGCTTAAGTAAAACATAAACACATTATATATCATATATAAATAGAGTGACATCTTAATGTCCACCTTTGAAGGTGTTATATGAGTGTTGAACAATCATCGTTTCGTGAGGCAGAAATTCGCCATCCACAGAAACAGTATGTTCTTTAACCATTAGATGTAGGTGTGTGTAAGTGTAGCTTAAATAATTATTATAAAAACATCCTCATATATTGATGATACTGGTGTTGTTACAAAATAAATTAATTACAAGAGTTTAGGGGGTTGGATAAGAAAAATAAAACAAAATAACATAAGAGAAGACATTACCTTAAAATCGGGTAACTCTTTTGATTTGAGCCAAGGGCTTCCTTGGGAAGAATTATGCCCAAAGTGAGGCTTCTAGTAGTAAGGGATGAAAGTTGGGAGAGTATTTGGGCAGAGGTTGGCCGAGCCAAAAGACTTTGAAAGTGTGAGTAAGGTGGTATAAGTGGGGGCCTTTTATAAGTGGAGAGGAGGGGTACTCTTGGAAAGTAATGAAATGTTACTTTATTATACAATGATTTTCGGATTATAAAGGTCCCAAACTTATATAATTCGAGTCTAAGGTGATAAGGGTTCGAAATCAACTCATCCAATTGTATTTGGACAAGTGTAATGCTTAGATTTTACATTATCCTTCCATTTTATGAAAATCGTTAATTAATGAGGTAATCACTGCATCATCATGGTGTCAAAAATAATTTAATTTATTTAATGTCTAAAAATTATAAAAAAATTATCATGATGTAGGAAATCGTTTTATCTTTCTAATTAATATTTATAGTCAAAAATATGACTTGTATAACCCCATTTAAAAATTGTTTTATTAAAACAACTTATGTTTTTGACATTTTTATTTTAACTTTAAATAAAAGTTATTTATATCATTTTCCTAGAAAAGTGGCTCCATGGGGTCCCCAAGTTGACCCATGGATTGTATTGGTCGTCCATGACACATCCAATAGGGGTAGGACAAGCGTTAAGGTCATTTCATATTTTTATAAAATCATTTTTACCTTAAATTTCACTAATTACCTTTAATCGCGATTAATTAAACTTAAAAGTTACTATTCAACAAAAAATTATTTTAATACCGTTGAACCACATTTTACTTCTTAATGACAATCATGTATGTCATATTTTTGAAAATCAAATCACAGAAGTGGTAATATTTTATTTAAATGAAAAAATCAGTTATTTAACTACCACTTAGTGGTTTCACTATTCATCAAAAATTGACGTTTTTCAGAATAGTGCCAAACTTTCACCCTAAGCTATAATTGATATTCAGAATCCAAAAATTATGTCTATTTTAAAAAATTACAAACATATTATTTGCATTAATTAATTTTATAATTAATTCCCGTTGTCACAACAAATAGCGTTTTTTAAGAAACAATATATATCAAAAGATTGAAAATTATTTATGTCTAATTTCAAAGTGAAATTAATTATAATGAACACCATTGGATAAAATGGTGAAAATATATTCTAATTATACTTTAAAACCACTCAATAGTATAATTTATCACTATAAATTATTTTGATTAAAAAAGTTGTTTTTAAGGATTATTCACTATTCATAAAAAAATAGAAGTTCTCAGAAAATTACAAAAAATTCAACTTAGGATAATTTAGATATTACGAATACAAAAAATGAAGTCCATTTTGAAATATAAATTTTTTATAATTTTAAAAAGTGGGTATTACTATTCATAACAGCTACTTTGATTAGTCGCGGTGTGTTAGAACTCGAAGTTGCATACAATGAAAGCTATTGCATTATTGAATGAGAAGCGTATCGTGGAATCTCGGGGTGTTACATTCTCCCCTCATTCAATAAATTGCGTCCTCGCAATTTGAAAATTTTCTTGGAAAATAAAAGGTTGAAAATAGAAAATACCTTTGTGGAAAACCCACATCGGAAATAAGGTTAATAAAAATATAACTTTAAAAGATATAAAGATAAGTACAAAGGTCACCCGAGATAGCCCATACTAGGATTCTATGAAAATATGGATATGGAAGAAAAACAAACCATCAAGGTCTGATGGAGAGTTGTAGAAAAATGGATTAGGAGAAAGTTAACCATAAGAAAATCACAAACTTGTGATTTGTTAAATGGTCATTGAATCCCCAGTTGGAAAAGTTAACCGGCAACGTTTTTGTTTTAAGTTACCTTTTATAAAGTTGAGGAATTTATTTAAGAGATTTACTAAGAACGTAAGGGAATATATATACTTGTTATGTATACTTTCATTCTTTAATAAATTTTTACCACAAACCTATCTTTTACTCCAAATGGTAACAGAACTCAAAAATATTCTATTTATCCTAATTGTATAAGGTTCTAAATATTACCACATACCATTTAGATTAGGAAAAATATTTTGTAATAACCTGGGACTTCCTGTAGGTTAGTGGTAGGTAATAAAGGCCTGTCGCACTATGGTTGTGGGTTCGATTCCTGCAGCTTTGTCCGACGCGACGGGTTATGCCCCACCCTGCAAGTTGTCCTTTTCCTAAAACTATAGTATTATAATATTCCAAAAATAATCTTCAGAAATGTTTTAACCTTAAACAATACTATCCAAAGATCAACCTAATCCATTCTAACCTTTATAGTTATCCAAAATACCTCCATCCAGACTTTCTCTAAAGGGTCCTTAAATTCCAAAATCAATTGTAACATTAGATTCCCTAAACAAAGTAAAGTTTATCTTATTTTCACATACAAAAATATTATTACCTTCATCATATTAAAACCTTAATGAAATCAACATGTACTACAGTAGAATCCTTATATATATATCACATTATTCTAATAACCAAAATATAATCCATGAGTCCAAAAGCACCAATACATTAATTATTCCGCTTCAACTGTAGTCACAGTATAAGATTGGCCTTGATCCCTTGGCCTTTTTGAGGTTAGTTTCCCGGAAACTTTGGACATTCATTTTCATAATGCCCCATTTCTCTACAATTGTAGCATTCAACATTGATAGACTCTTTCTTTCCCTTACAATCACGAGCCTGGTGACCTTTTTCTCCACATTTGTAACAAACTCCCATTCCTTTTAGGCAAGTACCAGGGTGATTCTTCCCACAATTATCACATAATGGAAAATCCTTCTTTCCCTTTTTCCCTTTATCTATATCTTTTTCCACCATTCTCTTCTTCTCTTGCATTACTTTGTTGTCATAAGACTTAGAGAATTCCTTTTCTGTCTTGATAGCACACGAGGCTATATCCTCGTATGTTGAGAAAGATTGTGATATTAAAGCTCGACAGAGAAATGGTTTTAACCCATCAAATAAACGATCAATCTTACTTCTTGGGTTACGTATATAATCTTCTACATGCCTCGCTAACCTTGTAAAGTTAGCCTCATACTTTGAGACATTCTCATCCTCCTTTTGTCTCAGACTCAGAAATTGCCTTTCCATATCTGCTCGATGGTCATGTGGAAAGTATTTTTATAAGAAAATATCTTTGAACTCTCTCCATTCCATACTTGATACTTCTTCATCTTCCTTTGTATTTTGAATCAATGACCACCATTGATCGGCATCTCCAGTGAGGCGGTAAAATGCCATGATAACCTTCTCCCTTTCGCTACACCCCAAGGCGTGGAATATTTTCTCTAAGGAGTTTATCCATTGCTTAGCTACTAATGGATTTGTACCCCCATTAAATGTTGGTGGTTGTTGCCTCATGAAGCGGTCTAATATTGATCCTCCATGTTGCAGATCAGTGTGCTCCATACGAGTAAGATTATTATTCATTACCTGAGTGAGTTGTCCCAGTATGGTAATAAGTTGATTAGCACTAGTTGTATCTCCAGCTCCACAATAATTATCTTGAGTAGGAGGGCAATCCCTACATGGGGTGCGTGCATTGATACAGTTTCCATTCATTTCACTAGGCACCATTTCTAAACAATGGCATAAACTAGATTAGTTTATGAATAAAAATACATAATTCCATACTTGTAAAACACTTAACACTAATTGAACTATTTATGGATATAATCCATAATCATAAAAAAAATTTTCTTTGAGGAATTATATACTCATAACCCTTCATAGTGGTTTGTAAAGAAAATGAGAATTATCCTAAGCATATCCCCCGGGAGTGTCATAACCATGAGTGCAGCAAGGCTCGTTGTCGTGCACCAGTTCCCGTTCGAGTCTAGCTCAAAGTGGTGTTTTTGGGTTTTACCCCTAGGTACATCTGTGCCAAATCCTCCTCTACCTGCTCGTATCCAGACAGGGATGTATTGCTCAGAAAACTCACAAAATCTCTATAATACCAAAATTCTAGGAAGTTCTTCTATACTAATCCTCAAAGTCTATCTTAGGGCTATGTGCTCTAATCAGAGTTTATCTCAATCTAGGTTCCAAGGTTAGTACTAAACTGCCTCTGATACCAACTGTAATGCCCTGACCCCAGCTACCCAAAGTCGGTGCATTACTTCGTAACATTGGCATGATCACAAAAGATCAAGTCTCGAAAGACCGATTAGTTTAGTAGCCTTGGAAACACTAGATACAATCATAAATGTTACATTACATCATAAAGTAAAAATATACAATAACAAAGTCTCCATAGTCCACACTCATATCCTCTTCTGACTATCCCTGCAGGTCATTCATAAAATACTTCTTCACATCCTGGAAAATATTAAAACATTGAAAGGGGTGAGCTCAGATGGTCAGTAAGGATAACAATATTGCGGAAGCTTTCATAAATAAATATTAACATTTAAGGCAATGTATAACTAAAACAAAAGCTTTTTAAACATGAACTTCAACATAATATGGAAAAAGTAAAATGAGATAATGCCATTTACTTATTCACATGGATATTCTACTGGTCGAATAATCACATGCAATATCAATAACCACTTTCATAATGATGGAATGCATAATACTAGACTATCATAACCATGTAGTCAAGGCCTCGTGCCAAGACCACAAATAAGATTTTGTCAAGGCCTCGTGCCAAGACACTAGTTTGTCTCATGAGACCTACCGATGCATCGAGGAGCTATAACGGGCTCCACCCGTCACTTATTAAGTCCAATGCATTCCTCATATGAACAGGTTTAAACATATCATCAACCATAACATATTTGTATCACATAAAACATGCATAAAGGAAACATAATATTTCCAAACTTCAATCACAAGATGTCAATACAACACATTGATATAATAAAAACTTTATCAAAACCATTTTCAATTCCAAAATAAAAGAAAAGTAAAACATGATATTTATTTTACTTTTAAAAAAATTTATGGCCTATAGAGGAAGCCGAAACTCAAATAATAGTCATGGCGGCGGAGAAGTCGTTGTCGCCGCATATGTAAGAAAAAAAACATTCCTTTTGTCGTTTAGTAAAAACACTTCGTATAAAAAGATTCCTTTTGAATAAAAGTAAAAGTCAAAGGGTTTATACACCGTATAAAATAAAGTTGTGTATAAAACAAAATATGCCTCAATGAAAGGAGATTGAGACGAAGACCCTTGCAAAGATCATTTTTTTAAATAAATTAGGTCTATTATGTGTATTCACTATAGGTACACATAAATAAAGTACAAATACAAGATAGGACATAATAATATCATGACATAATTTGAAAGTAGGAGATTAACCCAAAGAATAGAAATTTGTTTAGAAGTTCCCTTACCATGTGTCCGAATTCACTCAACCGTTCTTTGATCTCTGGAATAACAAACTAGAGTTAATCTCTACCTTCTTAAGAACCTTTTTTATGTTCATTATTCCTTTTATATCACTTATTACCATGTCATTAACATTATGTAATTATTTAAGTTAATAACGGTGGTTTTGTCGATCTTTGGTACTTGAGTCAAAAATAAACTTCTTATAATTACATATTGTTCATGTGGTGAAATATCCATTATATCCAGAATTATATTAATTATATAGATATCATATATCTCATATATATCCAGTATATACATGCATTTATAATATTCCATAACGTTTAGAGGTAAGAAATGAAATGCGCCGTTCATGGAGACGGTAAGCCGTACGTACGCATGAACGCTACTTTCATTTCTATTTCGTATGTAATGAAATCATAATGATATAAAGGTATATTATAATTCCAGTATAATATCATATATAATATCATTTACTTCATCCTTTATACATCCCACATATGAGATTAACGATTCAAATCACTTTGAGGGGGCGGTAGTCCGCACTTCCTAAAATGAAATTATCGCGTTTACCCATAATAGAAATCATAAAGTATGCCATAAATGATAAATACAGAGGCTTAAGTAAAACATAAACATATTATATATCATATATAAATAGAGTGACATCTTAATGGCCACCTTTGAAGGTGTTATATGAGTGTTGAACAATCATCGTTTCGTGAGGCAGAAATACGCTATCCACAGAAACAGTATGTTCTTTAACCATTAGATGTAGGTGTGTGTAAGTGTAGCTCGAATAATTATTATAACAACATACTATTATATTGAGGATACTGTTGTTGTTACAAAATAAATGAATAAAAAGAGTTTATGGGGTTTGATAAGAAAAATAAAACAAAATAACATAAGAGAATACATTACCTTAAAATTGGGTAACTCTTTTGATTTGAGCCAAAGGATTCCTTGGGAAGAATTATGTCCAAAGTGAGGCTTATAGGAGTAAGGGAGGGCAGTTGTTAGAGTATTTGGGCAGAGTTTTGCCGAGCTAAAAGGCTTTGAAAGTGTGAGTAAGGTGGTAGAGGTGGGGGCCTTTTATAAGTGGAGAGGAGGGGCACTCTTGGAAAGTAATGAAATGTTACTTTATTATACAATGATTTTCGGATTCTAAAGGTCCCACACTTATATAATTCGAGGATAAGGTGATTAGGGTTCGAAATATACTCATCCAATAGGCTTGTGACATTTGTAATGCTTAGAGTTTACATTATCCTTCCATTTTATTAAAATCGTTAATTAATGAGGTAATCACTGCATCATCATGGTGTCATAAATAATTTAATTTATTTAATGTCTAAAAATTATAAAACAATTATCATGATTTAGGAAATCATTTTATCTTTCTAATTAATATTTATAGTCAAAAATATGACTTGTATAGCCCCATTTAAAAATTGTTTTAGTAAAACAACTTATGTTTTTGAGATTTTTATTTTAACTTTAAATAAAAGTTATTTATGTCATGTTCCTAGAAAAGTGGCTCCATGGGGTCCCAAAGTTGACCCATGGATTGTATTGGTCGGCCATGACACATCCAATAGGGTTAGGATAAGTGTCAAGGTCATTTCATATTTTTATAATATCATTTTTACCTTAAATTTCACTAATTACCTTTAATCGCCATTAATTAAACTTAAAAGTTACTATTCAACAAAAAATTATTTTAATACCATTGAACCACATTTTACTTCCTAATGACAACCATGTATGTCAGATTTTTGAAAATCAAATCACAGAAGTGATAATATTTTATTTAAATGAAAAAATCAGTTATTTAACTACCACTTAGTGGTTTCACTATTCATCAAAAATTGAAGTTTTTCAGAATAGTGCCAAAATTTCACCCTAAGCTATAATTGATATTCCGAATCCAAAAATGATGTCTATTTTACAAAATTACAAGCATATAAGTTGCATTAATTAATTTTATAATTAATTCTCGCTGTCACAACAAATAACATTTTTTTAAGAAACAATATATATCAAAAGATTGACAATTGTTTTTGTCTAATTTCAAAGTGAAATTAATTATAATGAACACCATTGGATAAAATAGTAAAAATATATTCTAATTATACTTTAAAACCACTCAATAGTATAATTTATCACTATAAATTATTTTGATTAAAAAATTGTTTTTAAGTATTCTTCACTATTCATAAAAAAATGGAAGTTCTCAGAAAATTAAAAAAAATTCAACTTAGGATAATTTCGATATTTAGAATACAAAAATGAAGTCCATTTTGAAATATAAAATTTCTATAATTTTAAAAAGTGGGTATTACTATTCAAAACGGCTACTTTGATTAGTCGCGGTGTGTTAGAACTCGAAGTTGCGTACAATGCAAGCTATTGCATTATTGAATGAGAAGCGTATCATGGAAGCTCAGGGTGTTACACCAGTGATGCCCAATGTGACTAGTCTTTTAACAGAAGGTTGCTGACCTACCAATAACCCTTGTAATTTCCAGACAGAAGCAATTTAATTAATCACCATGAACAAAGAGATGGAACCAATAATTAATTTCACAAAAAACACCATAATCTATGAAGGAGACCCAAACTAGGCGATGAATTCTGGATAGGAATCCATGGATAGAGGAACTGATATCCTATCATCCCATATCGAGTAAGGATCATACATCACCATTAAAAGTGATGAAAGGCACCTACTTTTGGAAAGTGGGAATGAGGGGTAACAATGCTCACCATTGGATAATAACACACACAGCTGTGTGGCCCGATGAAAGCATGAGAAAAAATGACCTACCTCCTCAAATAATATAACTCAAGATGGAGGGGGTTTAAATT
This sequence comes from Viscum album, assembly GCA_963277665.1. Lineage (NCBI taxonomy): Eukaryota > Viridiplantae > Streptophyta > Magnoliopsida > Santalales > Viscaceae > Viscum > Viscum album. Next base: position 1,355,811,506 of record OY728162.1, on the reverse strand, counting down.
GATGACATGTATATTTTCAAACTGTGCTTCCAAACTATGTAGCTCTTCCAATAACCAAAAAAGTGGTGCACAATTTTCCAAAATGTGCATCAAGTTTTAATTGTTTCAATTTTTTCTTTTAGGCTCAAAACAAAACCACTTTTCCATGTTATTCCTCTAGAGAACATGGATCTTGACCTAGGAGACTCCACATAGTTTTTTATATAATCTTTTACTATTGGATATGGATTTTTAAAGATTTTGTGTGTTAGATATAATATTTTAACTGTATGTGTCCATTATTTGATGTTCTACATTTCTTTTATATATATAATTTTCTTCCCTGAATGGTAACCTTGGATCAGGACTATTGATGATAGATCTAAAGTTTATGGAATAATTTAATTGAGTTTATTATATATTCTTCATGGAATTGGGTTTTATTATATCAATTTCTAATGCATATTGTGGGTTCTTCTAGAACCTTTGAGTTATGTGGTTTCTCTCTCTCCCATTGTTCTTTAAATGATTAATTAGATATTGTTAGTTGGGAATTATTGATTTAGTATCCCTTCCTAATTCCTAATACCCTTAAATCATCTTTTATTATTATGTAGCTTGGGTGTTGTTAATTCCTAGTGTTTCAAGGTAGGTGTTTTCACAATTCAACATTGTGGTATGAACCTTTATTGATGACTCTACTAAACTGGTTTCAAATTTTATTAAAGGCATGAAAATGTTTTGATAAAATTTGTTGGATTTAGTATGGTTTGGAAAATAGATTTCTCTAGGGTATTTTTAATAGAAATATTTTTAAATCATGAATTTTGGGGTTTTAAAGATGAAATTACATTGAGTTATATTATAGTGTAAAACCCAGTAGTGATCCATGATGAGGCTGTGATCCCTACTTAGGGATGAATGCTTTCCCCTAGAATTTTTATTCTAGGTTAATGTGTATACTAACTTTCATAAATTGTGTCAAGGATCCACTATTAGAATCCCAATATTAGTGCATATATTCTTTATATTATGTATATTTTCTTTTGATTTCCTTTTTATGTTTTTACCATCTTTCTCATTTCATCTCCATGTTTGTGGAGAGATAACCCTCACTATTGTTCGAGGGGGAAAGTTGTGGTATTTGAGTTTCTTATGATTCATTGATTTCTCTTTTTTTATTCTAAGATTTAATTTGTATTAAAAATGAATATGGTTAGAGGTTTTCCCACTTTATCTACTATTTTTTTTCTTCCTCCTCATTTAATAAGTTTCCTTCTCATTGATATGTAGTAATTCAAATGGGTGGATTTTGGATTAGGTGTTAATGTGGAAGATATTATTACAACATGAAGAAGTATCAGTGTAGGGTAATTCCATTAAAATGATAGGGTGTTGATTGAAATATTATTATATCTATATTTATTAAAATAATGAGGAAATATTTTGAATAAAAATGATAACACCTCCATGAATCTCTGAGATTGATAGGTTTCTTCCACTAATATATTTCTGTTTTTTTACTTCGTTTTCATTTTGTTTTATTTATTTTCATATATATATATATATACACAGATTATATTTATATTTCATACATTATCGTAATAAAATACCCACATATATATTAATAAATTTATTTTTATGTTAGATAGATTATTAATATAGACAATAGGAAAATCTATAAGTGTAATTGGTCTCCTTATGATTGACCCTAGGGTGTGCCACTGTGGTGCATTCATAGGATAATAAGAATTTAATTTAATAGAAGTTCACAAAAAACCTACTACTATCAATTTGGTGTCATTTTAGGGGAGGATAATAGCTTTCACACACTATTTTTGAAAAAAAATAAAATAATTCAAAAACTAAAAATAATTTCTTAATTGAATATCATTCTTTTTTCAATTGATATGGATTATTTGTATGATTTTTCATATGCTTATCATGGCTATAATTTTTGATGTAGTGGTTAATTTTTGAAGAATCAAGGTGAAGATAACATTATAAGAATTGATGAGTTAACCAATAAATTGAACAACCTTTCTTCTTTCGTTAAAGAATCCAATGTCTAATGGTCATAAAAACAACAAAAAAAAGAAAAATGATCCAGAAGTGATCAAGATTTTTTCACCTAAATTGATGTTGATTAAACCATTGGAGACTTGAATATTTTACATGATGACCCAATCATATCCCCTTGGACATTTCTTAAAGAGTTTCAGAATATCCCAGTCCAGCTAATACGACTGTGGGAGATCAACATGATTTGGAAGAACATTGGTAAGATTTAGTTGAATACAAAAATTTATTTTACCCTTCTATATTTTTCAAAGAATATTCAGCTCCTCTATTTCTATCTATTTCTTTGGAATAAGATAAAATGATTCTCCTGCTAGAACAGAGTCTCTAGTGGTCTTTCCTAAAGATGTCGACATTCAATATGTTTTACATAAAAGTGAGCTTTTATTTATTGATTCTTCATGATTTAATATAATTCAGTTTAAATTGTTTATTGAATTCCCTTATGATGAATTTTTTTGTTTAGTGGAAAATAATCAGGCCTTGGATGACACATAAGAGGCCAAAGGAGTCATGGAAAAAGAACAAGAGGTATCATTTTTACTCATCCCCCATCTTCTAAGTTATACAATATAGAAAAGGGTGAGGGGATGATGTAATCTATTCATGGGTTCCTCCACTATAGGTACAAGATGAATAGAACTGGAAGTAATAATTTTTGGTGTTTCATGAGAAAGAAACCTCATCCACCTTTGGATTGGGGTTAAACCGCTGCAACTGTCTGACTTGGGGAAGTAAAAACCTAGCACCCACTTTGGGGTCAAACCAAGAATTACACATTTTATTTCACCTATATCTTTTTATTCTATTTTTTATTGTCTTTTTTTCCTTTATTTTTTTTGTTTTAATGTGGTAGTATATAGGATCTTAACTCACGGCTTCCACATCAAAATAATTCTGGTTGTGTCTTTCCTTATATTTATTTTTTTTCTACCTAATTAAAAATATGCAATAAAATATTTATATAAATTGAACTATAAAGGGGGTAATAAATTGAATAATTTTCATGGGGATGAAAATCTATTTTTTGGAATTTTTGGTGCTTTTTTAATGTTTTTGTTTTCTCAAATTTTTATGTTTTTCTTTTTATTTTTGGTGTGTTTTTAGGATTCTTGATCAGAACTAAATAATTGAGAAAATAAAAACCATCATGGTTTTTATTGTAACATAGTTTTATTTTAATTTTTATATATTTAAATTATTTTTGAATGGGTTTCTTCTTGGTTTATTATCATTTCATTTGATGAAGTTTTGTTGATTGTGAAACTCATGTGCACTGGTACTATCCAAATGGAAAATATAGCCTATCCTGAGAGGTCTCTAAACCAATTTGACATATTCTAACATTTCTATTTTCTTTATATTCTTGATACATGATGTCTGATATGAAACTTGATGTTTTACTCTCTTCCAAATCTGTTAGTGTTCATGGAATGTGTTGAGTAAGATTTAGTCACCACTTTGAAATCCATCTTTGAATTTATCTCTCAATTTGGGTTACCTTTAAATATAATCTTTAATAATACTTTTGAATACATGAAATACCTTATTATACTACAAAATTACAATATATTTATCCCTTTCACACCTGAATTATAATTAAATGCATGATTATTAAAGAACTCAATTGTGGGAGAGGGAGAAGATGAGTAGTATACTGCTTTCCTGAAGAATCTAATTGGGCTGAAAACAAAAAGTGTTTATATTTTATATTTATACTTTTGTGGATTAAATTTAATGATAGAATGATATATGGGTGGTCAAAATATCATTATATTTTTGGGCAGGGAGTTCACTAATTTTTGAAGATCAAAAGATGCCTCTCTTTTTTCTCAGAAAATTGATTTTATAGAGAAATTAAAGATATGAGTTAAAGCTAAAAAAATAATACAAATGGGGAAAAGTGGGAAGAAATTCATAATTGATGCTAAAGACACCACTGTGAAATTAAAAAATAAACCAAGAGTTGATTGGAACATATTCATTTTCAATATGATTACGATGCACACCATTCTTGAGAAAAATAAATTTTGTGCATTTACTTCACTTTAGATCCTAACCCACCTCATTCTACCATTGATGTTTTTTTACATTTTAAATCTACCAACCCTCAACCTCAGAAAAACCCATGTAAAAGCCCTTAATATTAATACATTTGTGACTATGTTATGTTGGGATATTAGGAGGACATTAAGCAATGGAAATTACACATGTTCTTGGGAATAAGAAAAACTCTAAAAATAATCCTTCAGTGAAGAGAAACATATTTTTCTAGAGAGGTAGGTACAGAATAAAAATTATTATTAACATGAAATTTAATGGATTATTAGGTTTTTTTTGAGTTGGGTAATTTTTATCCATTTAAGAGGAATTATATTTCCTTATATGTGATAATTAAAATGTGTTTTCATTTATACTTTAGGAATTTTTTTGACATCGGTATTAGATGTTTTCCCAAGAGTCAAATGGTTAAGTGTGTGGGAATTATTATGCTATATGTTTTACATATTTTATAAAATAATTCAATGTTTTAAATCTCACCATATTATTATTTGATGATAAATTGTCACATTTTTAGATTTTTCTTGTATTTTGAGCTTAATTGAAAAATTTTCCTAATTTTGGTAATTAAATATTTTATTTTTATTTTGTATTTAGGACATAAAATTTTATATAAAAAATAAAATTGTGAAATTAATATGTTTTAGGATTCTTGACATCTTTGGATTACTGTTATCCTTATTTACCCAAAGCTCAATCCATCAATTAGAGGCCCAAAACTAGTTCACAATGCGGGCATTAAAAACTGTGCACATATCTAGAATGTTTTAACGGTGAGTTTATATATCAACTTGGACCCGACCAATTGATCTAAAAATTCATCATGGAGATATTAAAGTATATTTTTAAAAACTTCCATAAAGGATTCCACATGATATTTTTCATTCTTAAAGGTTAATAATGAATGTGATTGTAAAGAATTGGAATATGAAGAGTGAGCCTAGTCAGAATAAAGACCCTGAGTAAATTGGATATAAATATCCCCAAGAATGCCTATTGAAGATGAAATTTTTTGGGTCGATAGAGGAGATTTATTAGAAATTTTTTTATGAAGAAACCATTTCGTAATTTTATCTTTAAATGGGCCATCCACTTGAATTATTTCAGTGGTCGAATTGGGGATCCAAAGTTTATCACTTTTTTTATATAAATATGTGTCTCACATCCCATAAAAAGGATTAGGAATTTTATGGGTTAAAGGTGTAGTTTTTATTATAATATATTTTTATATATTTTTATATATTAGTTTATATATTCTTCTTCATATATCCATTTTCTTTTTTTTGTGTGTTTCTCCCACCGTGCTTCTTTCATCTCTATATTTGTAGAGAGCTAAACCTCAATATTGTTGGAGGGGGGAAGTGGTGGTATATGAGTTTCTTATAATTTATTGATTTATCATGTTTTATTCTTTGATTATAGTGTTATTTAAAATTATTGTGGTGAGTTTTCACCCCACTTTCTCTTTTGTTGTTTTATTCCTCCTTATTTAATCATTTTCCATCTCATTGATATCTAACTCATTCAAATGGTGGAGTTTGGATTAGGAGTGTATGTAGAAGATATTAATCTTAAATGTTGAAGGATTATTGTAGGGTAATACCATTAAAATTATAGGTTTTATAGTTATGGATTTTTATTTCTACATTGGGAAAAATAATTAGTAAATATTTTGAATAACAATGTTAACACCTATATGACACCACGAGAGCAACAATTTTCTTCTACTATCATATTTGTGTTTTTTCCTCCTTTTCATTGTGTCTTTGTATCTTAATTTATATATATATATATATATATATATATATATTTCATGTAATTTAAAAATAAAACCCCCCAATTTTTATTGGCTAATTTATTTTTATACAGTTAGATTATAAATAGCAACAATAGGAAAATCTGTGTGAGTAAGAGGCCTCCTTGTGATCCACCCTAGAATGCGTCTCTATGGTGAATTATTATGATAATAAGAAGGTAATTGAATAGTTTTTCATGAAATAAATCTCTACTATTATTTTTTCATCATTTTTGGGGAGGCCAAGAGCTTGCACACAATGTTTTTCAAAAAAAAAAAAAGAAAAAAAAAATTAAAAACTAAAAAAGTTATTAATTGAATATCATTCTTTTTTATGTTGATATGGATTATTTTAGTGATTTTTAATATTATTTTCCTATATATTATTGGTGTAGGAGATGTGAATTTATGAACAATCAAGCTGAAGAGATCCATAGAGTAATGGAGGAGTTGAACAATAAAGTGAACAACCTTTCTACGTTCATTCGAGAATCCAATATCTAATGGTCGGAACAACAACAAAAAAAGGAAATTGATCCATAATAGATCAATATTTTTCCACCTAAAGTTTATGTTAAATAACTCAAGGGATACTTGAAGATGTAACTTGAATATCCAATCATCTCTCTTTGGCCATTGCTTGAAGAGGTTCATTAATTGCTCACGCCATCTTATACAATTGTGGGAGATCAACATGATTTGGAAGAATATTGGTTAGAATTTGTTGAAGAACAAATGGTATGTGATACTACCATATTTATCAAATATTATTAAATAATTATATACCAATATCATTCTTTGAAAGAAGATAACGATGATTCCCTTGCTGAGATTGAGTCCTCATTGGTCACATCTAAAGAGGTCAACATTCAAACCTCTTTACATTAAAGGAAAAATTACGTTATTGATTCATTATGATTTAATATTATTTAGTTTAAATTATTTTATAACTTCTCTTATACATAAATTTATAATGTACTGAAAATAATCAAGCCTTGGATGATAAAGAAGAGGCTAAAGAAGTCATGTCCAAAGAAGAGGACTCATTTTGTACCCTTCCCCAATCTTTTAAGTTGTACTACATGGAAATTGAGGGGGAGAATTATGTACTCTATCCATGGGTTTCTCCACAACCTAAGAAAGATTAATTTCACTAGAAGAAAAAATTTATGGTGGTTCATGAGCTAGAAAACCCATCCACCTTCGGATTGGGCTAACTGCTGCAAATTCCTGACTAGGGGAAGTAAAATTCTAGTGCCCGCTTGGGGGTAAAACCAAGCACTATCAATTTTATTTTCCCCATATATTTATTTTCTTTATTTTTTAAAGTTTTTCCTTCTTTTAATTTAGGTTTAATGTGGCAGTATAAAGAAGATTAACTCAAGGATATAACATCAAAATAAATATGGTTATGTCTTTCCTTTTATTTACTTTTTTACTTCCCAATTAAAATTATACAAGAAAATATTTATTTAAAATGAACTATAAAGGGGGTAGTGAATGGAATATTTTTTGGGGGATGTTAATATATTTTTATAAATTATTTTCGTGCTTGTATTTTATTTTTCATGTTTTCTTTTTCTAAAATTTTCCTATTTTTCTTTTTTGTGTGTGTTTTTAGGATTCTTGAGTTGAATCAAATGCTTGGGAAAAATTCAAACCACCATAGTATTTTTGGAATATAGATTTATTTCAATTTATGAGTATTTAATTTATTACTTAATGATTTTTTTTCTTGATTTATTATCTTTTCATTTGATGAAGTTTGATTGATAGTGAAACTCAGGTGCACTAGTACTGTATAAATTGGAAATCTAACCCAACCCGAGAGGTCTCTAAACATGTTTAACATCTTCATATATTTCCATTTTTCTTAAGAGTCTTGAGACATATTTTTTTATCGCAAACATGATGTTTTACTCTTTTTCAAAGCAGTTTGAGTTTATGTAAGTGTTGATTATGATTAATGTACCAATTTGAAATCCCCTTTTGAATTTAAACATCTATTTTTCATAACTTTACATATAACCTTTGTTAATCCCTTAAAATCCATGAAATATGTTTTTATGAATCTATATTAAAATCTATTTATCCATTTACTACATGATTTATATGTCAAATGCATGATTATTGTTGAACTCAATTGGGGGGGGGGGGTGAAGATGAGTTGTATATCACATTCCTAAAGAATCTGTTTGGGATGAAGAGTAAAAGTGTTGATATTTTTTATTAATGATTTGGTGGATTAAATTCATGTTGGAATGATGTATGGTTGGTCCAAATATCATTACATTATTGGGCTGAGAGCTCACAAATTTTTGTGTAACGACCCAACCATTTATTAATGAAAATTCTTCTTGATCTAATTAAATGTATTATTACAGATATATAAAACTTATGCACTTCCTTGGTTTTAAATTCTCTAATTTAAAATACTGTTAGGCATTGTAATCGCTGCTAATATAGTCTTTAAATAGTGATCACATGATTAGTATAAATATAGGGCTTTAACAAATCCAATTTTCTCAGAAAAAAGGAAGTGATGACCTCATCTAGTAGAATTTCTCCATACGAAGTACATTTGATGGAGCTCATAAAGGAGGTGGAATCATTTGGATTCTCTCCTGATCAAGCCCAAGATGATATTCAACACATTAAGCTCGAGCGGAACCACATATGGGAGAAGTAGAAGTTGATAGAGACTACCACCCGAGCGATGTTGTCTGAGCCACCCCAAGAATTTGTCACAGTCGCACACCATACCCTTAGGTCTTATGTGGTTGTTATAATGGGTTATGTAATAAGACCCTATCACTATGATTATGTTCATTATTTTTGTATAGATCAAATAATATACATTCATTTTATTATTATTACTTTGTAAATAGTTTTTAAAGAACAAATATTATTTTTAGTTAATATTCAATTAAGATATCCATTTTGATTAATTAATGTATTTTTGAATTAAATAATATTTTAATGAAATATTATTACTAAATTAATTTTTATTGAATATAAATTATCATATAATTTTTATGAATAAAATTGTAATTTTTATTATGGTTTGAAAGTTGTTTTTGTCAAAACCTATGAATTTTCGATAAATGTCGGTTTTTATTTTAAAAGTAAAAAATGAACATATTTTTAAAAATATTTAGAAAAAATGAATATTATTTTTGGAATCAGGACATCTAAATTATCCAATGGTTATGTTTTCAAAATTTTCAGAGACAATTGATTTTTTCGGTAAAAATTAAGTATCGTTTAAATATATAATGTGTTTTATGACATCATAATAACCCGATAATGATGTAATAAAATATTGTAAACATTATTTTATACCAATATATGTTTTAACATTAAATTAATTTAATTATGGGTTTCTTTTATTTATTTTAAAAAACATTAGTGGACCCTCCAAGAGTTATAAAACATTTTAACTTTTTAAATTGATTTCCATGAGAGTGTGACTCACCTCCACATAAGAAATCATAATATTTTAAGAATTTAGGTCATTGGCCTTATAAAATAATGTTTTCCACTCCCCTTTTAAGAAACCATGGGAAAAAACCATGGGCTGGTTTGTGGTTTTGATTAGTTTAATGTGTGGTGTCCCAAGACTAAATAAAAAATAATTCCCTATATTTTCCTATATAAACCCACCCAATCAACCACATCCTCTTAAATAAAAGCCTTTTTATCCTGAAAAAACTCTAACATACTATCTCTAGAATCCTCCCAAGACAATCCAATCTCCCACGAATCCTCTCTCAAGCCTTTCCCAATCCGTTGGGATCACACATCGAAGTAAGGGATTCATACCTTTCTTATTTTTATTCAAGTTTCTTTATGTTGTAATACCCTTTTACTTTTAAATAAAAATGTTGGGGGTATGATTTTTAACCTCCCTTATGTTCCCATAAATATGTTTTAAATGATTAAAAACCTCTTTCTCTCCCATTAATACCTTTCGTGTACACCCGTTACCATGCTGAAATTCTGTAAGGAATTTCTCTCCCCTCATTTACATTCATGCAACTATTTTGTATTATAAACCTAAATTCCATTAATTATGTGTAGAAATGTATCTATATGACCCAATTAAGGTCCATTTAATATAAATATTATGAGAAACCAATTTATCTCTCATCAACCATTTTTATTAATTATTATGTCACGTCGTTCTGCTGCTGAAATTGCACCGCGATTTTCCAAGCCAAAGTCATTGTGTAGTGAATACCATGCCCATTTCTTTATCAAGGGTATTAACCTTCATGCACATTTACTTATTAATTATATAGTTTCATGTATTAATTCCACATTCCTTCATTTTGGAATCAATTATGATGTTTAATGAGTCCATCTTATATGATCCATGTGGCACACTTATGCATGAAATGAAATGTTTAAGAAGGGTGCACCCTAATAACACTCCAATGCAATGGGTAAAGATTAGAATAATGTTATGTCAAGTTAAATGAAGGTTTACTCATTATAATTCATGTTAAATTAGGGTTTACTCATGCTCCATGTGCAACGATCCTTGGCTGATACTGATACCATGTTAAGTGTTGTTGACACATTTCCATATTTTGATAATCATGCTATAATATGCCTTTTTGTTCATATTTCTATAATGCTCCATTGGTATGCCTATTTCCTAACATGTATTGCATTCTTCATGTTATTAAGTTTGTACTCCCTTACTAGGATTTATTTCTCACCCTCTTCTTACGCATGTCCTCAGGTTATCCCATGCAATGCTAAGTACGAATGAATGTAGTGGTCATGTAAAACAAGTTTTCAATAAAGATGTTTTATTTTATGTTCTAAGTTATTATGTAATTTTCTTAAGCCCAAAGACACTATACCTCTCTATATTCTATGTTTTATCAAGTGAATGTTTTTATATAATAAATCATTTTTATGTGTGTAATAAAAATCAAGGTTGTTATAGTTGGTATCAAAGGATAGGATTTGTTATTTTTGGGATTTGGATTTGAAAAACCTAGTGAAGCCTTAGAGTTAGGAATAAGTATAATAAAAACATCCCTAAATTTTTGTGAATATTTAGTAAGTGGTTTAACATGAAAATACATCCATGTCTGGATATGATCAGGTATAGCTGGGTTTGGCACAGATGTACCTAGGAGTGAAAACTCCGACAAGGAGTTTTGGGCTTGACCTGGGGTATCCTGGTACACGAAAACGGGCCTTGCTGTACTATTGGTTATGAAACTCTTGGAGTATATGCTTTAATAAATTTACTTTATTTGTATGAAAAATTGTTAAGAGAATAAAAAATGCCACTAAGAATATATGTTGGGAAGTATATCTGGATAACAGAGATTGAAGCCTGCATATTCATAAGTTATGGAAATAAAAGTTATTTATAAATCATCTATTTTTGTCCTTGGATTAACCTTTATGTGTTACACCTAAATTTCTTTTTATTCCATCCAATTGCTGGTAATAGGAGTAATTGGGATAAAAACTAATGCGAGGATCAATGTGATGACTGTTCTAATGAGATTCCCAATCCAATGGGAGTAGGAATCGCAAAATTTGTCATGATACTCTCTCAGTTAACTCAAGCTTTGAATAGAAACATGGGTCAATAGGAATGTTCACCCCCCCAGATCGAACAAGTTGAAATCGAGAGATTCATGAGACAAAGGCCTCCTTCTTTTAATGGATCATTTGATCCCTCAATTGTCAAACAATGGATTAACTCCATTGAAATGATCTTCTCCATCCTTAAATGTTATGAACAAGATATGGTTCATCTAGATGGTTATTATATGCAGGGTGAAGCTTATCAATGGTGGACATAGATCAATAATACAAAGCCTGAGGAGGAGATCAAGTTGTTGGAATGGAAGGATTTTGGGAAAATGTTTTTCGATAATTATTATCCTCGTACCCTATGACTTAAGATTGAAAGGGACTTCCTTTCCATCATGAAAAAACAAGATTAATCCATTAGAGAGTTTGAGGAAAAATTCACAAGGATTTCACGATACACCTCCGGCTTTGTCGTTACCCCTGAATGAAAGGTTGGCCACTTCTTTGGTGGGCTAAAACATAGACTACGAAAAGACATGTCAATCCGTGACTTTGATAGTTGTGAGGAAATTGTACTATGTGCCCTCAAGGATGAAATGGAGATCGGTGAATCTCATGGGTATCACGAGGATAAGAAGCATAATGTTGAATTCAATTCTGGTGGTCCTATTGATAAATCCAGTGGCGCTATGAAAATCCAGAACCCCACTTTCCAAAGGTGTGGAAAGAAGCACCCCAGAAATTTCATGAAGGGGATGAAAAAATGATTTAGGTGTGGAAGGGAAGGGAACCTAGCCATGAACTACTGACAAGAAAAACCTGCGGATGCGACATAGGAGAGGAATGCTCCATTTGACCCTCAAAATTTTGTTCATTTCTTTAAATGCAAAGAACCAAGGCACCATGCAAATCAGTTCTCTAAGCCAAGGGTTTTTGGAGGCAACCAACAACCTACAAGATAACAAGGGAGAGCTTTTTCCATCACTACCACTGAAGTGAACCTTGAAAATGAAGTGGTGACAGGTACGATAGTTATTCCTTAAAGAATAGAGAATGTACTTTTTGATTCTGGTTCTACACATTCTTTTATATCCTGAAACTTTAGAAGAACAATCCCAACACCACCAAAAATTATGGAAGTATAGTTTTCGGTGAGTACACCAAATGGGGAAATCATTTCATCCCATGAATATAACTCCTCCCCAGTCATAATTTTTGGATTGAAGGGGAGGCTTATAACTACACTAGTACTCAAAATCCTAATAAGTGGAGAACTATTTATGGTGTACATTGATGCTTGAAAGAGGAGTTTAGGTTGTGTGGTAATTCGAAATGATAAATTGATAGCCTACACCTCAAGGAATCTGAAAATCCATGATAAAAACTATCCCACACATGATCTGTAGTTGGCGGATGTGATCTTTGCTTTGAAAATCTAGCAACGTTATCTCAATGGGGAGAAGTGTGAGATATATAATAATAACAAGAGTGTAAAATATATATTCATACAAAATATATTAATATGTTCCAATGAAGATAGATAGACCTCATCAAGGATTATGACTGTTCAATCCACTACCATCCTGGTAAGGAAAACAAGGTGGTTGATGCTCCATGTAGAAAGGATCATACATCTTTATCAATGATAAGAATTAAAAAGGATCCAATCTTCTTAGATTTGCAGAGGATTGAAATGGGAATAATTAAGGGGAAAATATCATTAATCCTTTATCAAATGATTTCTCAACCATCCCTCATGGATAAAATAAAGATGCTCAAAGAAAATATTTGAAAATTCTGAAAAGTTTAGAAGCTATCGAAAACGGGAAATCCTCAAATTCTTTGGTTAACAAGGATGAAATTTTGAGATTTGGGTCACGATTATATGTACCATCCAATCCAGAGATAAAGAATGAGATTCTAAATTATAAACATAGCTCAACCTTCTCTATTCACCCATGGAGCACAAAGATGTATTGAGAAATCTGAGAAAACATTTTGTGGGACAATATGAAAAGGGAGATTATTGAATATACATCAATGTGCCTGGTATGTCAAAAAGTGAAGGCTGGTAGGAAAAATTCTAATGGGATGATGCAATAACTACCCATACCGACATGGAAGTGGGAGAACATTATCATGGACTTTTTCAATGTACTTACAAGGACATCCAGATGAAATAATTCTAAATGGGTCGTTGTGGACCATCTTATGAAGACAACTCACTTTATCTCAATTTGATAAGACTTATCATTGGATCAACTTGCACAGATTTACATCAAAGAAGTGGTAATGCTACATGGAGTACCACTATCTATTGTATCTGACCGTGATCCAAGATTCACCTCGCTGTTCTGGAAATGACTCCAACATGCTCAAAGCACTAAACTGAACTTCAGTATAACCTATCATCCTCAAAATGATGTCCAATCTAATCGAAATATTCAGACACTAGAATATATGTTAAGACCATGTTCTATGGACATCAAAGGAGGACAAGACCAACATATTCCACTAGTTTAATTCTCCTACAATAACAGTTTCCACTCGAGAATCCGAATGGCACCATATAAAGACCTTCTTTGGAAAAGGTGTAGAACAATGGTGTGTTGGGATGAAGTAGGTCAGCATAAGCTGCTAGAACCTAAAATGGTCGATGAAATGGTGGAGAATGTGAAAATCATTCAGCATCATCTCAAGGAAACCCAAAGTTTCCAAGAGAGTTATGAAGATAACCATAGATGAGTCCTTTAGTTAAAATTTGGAGACATGGTATTTCTACACATATATCTATGGAAGAAGGTCATGTGGTTTGGAATAGAAGGGAATTTATGTCCTAGTTACATCAACCCCTTCAAGATTCTTGATCGTGTTGGGGCTGTGGCCTATCAACTAGCACTTCCACCTACCATGGCCAAAGTACATGATGTCTGTCATGTATCCCTCTTAAGTGAGTACATACTTGACCCTTATCATGTACTCTCTTTAGAGGTAGTATAGTTATAGGATGATCTTTATTACAAGGAGCAACGAGTGAAGATCTTGAATCGTAGAGATAAAGTTCTACGTAACAAGACTACCCACATGGTCTAGGTACTATGGAGAAACCATAAGTACAAAGAGGCAACATGGGAACTAGAGGAGGAAATAAAGAAAAATTACCCGCACCTATTTGTGGCATAGAATTTAAAACTAAAACTTGATGGTGAAATTTCATGCGTTTAGATTGTAATGACCCAAACATTCATTAATGAAAATTCCTCTTGATCAAATTAAATGTCTTATTGCGGATGTATAAAACTTATTCACGTCCTTGGTTTTTTGTTTTTGGATTTTAAAATACCACTAGGTATTGTAACTGTTTCCAATATAGTCGTTAAACAGTGATCACGTGAATAATATAAATATAGGGCTTTAAAAAGTCCAATTTACTCAGACAAAGGAAGTGATGGCCTAATCTAGTAGAATTGCTCCATACGAAGCCCATTTGTCGGAGCTCATAAAGGAGGTGGCATCATTAGGCTTCTCTCTTGACCAATCCCAATCTGAGCTTCAACACATTATGCTCGAGTGAAACCACATACAGGAGAAGTGGAAGTTGATAGAGATTACCACCCGAGCAATGTTGTCTGAGCCACCCCAAGAATCTATCACCATCGCACATCTTAACCTTCGGTCTTATGCTAGTGTTATAAGGGGTTTTGTAACAAGACCCTAGAACTATTATTTTGTGAATTATTTATGTATAGAACAAATAATATACATTCATTTTATTGTTGTTACTTTGTAAACATTTTTTAAAGCACAAATAGTATTTTTTGTTAATATTCAATTAAGAAATATATTTTGACCAATTAATGGATTTTTGAATTACATAATATTTTAATGAAATATTATTACTAAATTACTATTTATTTAATATAAATTATCACATAATTTTTATGAATACAATTGTAATTTTTATTATGGTTTGAAAGCTATTTTTGTCAAAACCCTTGAATTTTCGATAAATATTAGTTTTTATTTTAAAAGATAAAATTAATATATTTAGAAAATTATTTAGATAAAATGAATATTATTTTTGGAATCAGGATATCGAAATTATCCAACAGTCAATTTTTCATAATTTTTTGAGACAGTGGAATTTTGGGTAAAAATTAAGTACCGTTTAAATATATAATGTGTTTCATGACATCATAATGTCCCAATAGTGATGTAATAAGATACTGTAAACATAATTTTCGGCCAATATATTTTTTAACATTAAAATAATGTGATTTTGTGATTATTTGATTTATTTTAAAAAACATTAGTGGACCCTCCATGAGTTATAAAACATTTTATCTTTTTAAATTGATTTCATTGAGAGTGTGACTCACCTCCACATAAGAAATCCTAATATTATAAGATGTTCGTCTATTTTACTTATAAAATAAAGTCTTCCACACTCCTTTATAAAAAAAAGGAAAATAACCATGGTCTGGTTTTTGGTTTTGATTAGTTAAATGATTGGTGTCCCAATCCTAAATAATAAAGAATTCCCTCTCTTTTCCTATATAATCCCACCCAAGCTCCCATTTTCTCTTCACTCAAAGCCTTTGAAGCTCGACCAAACTCTATCATCCTCTCTATAGAATCCTCCTATGATGCCCCAATCTCCAAATAAGACTCTCTTAAGCCTCTCCCAAGCCTTTGGGATCACACTTCCAAGTAAGGGATCCCTACCTTTCTTATTTCTAGAAATTCTTTTCTATTATGATTCTAAGTTACATTAATTATGTGGGGAAATATATTTATATGATACCCTTATTATAAATTTAATGTAAATATGATGATACACCTATTTCTCTGTCATCAACCATTTTTATTAACTCTTATGTCACCTTGTTATGATGCCGAAATTGCACCGTGATTTTCCAAGCCAAAGTCATTTTGTAGTGAATACCATAACCATTTCTCTATCTATGGTATTCAACTTTATTCAAATTTATAAAATTATTATAGAGTTTCATGTATTAATTCCACATTCATTTATTGTGGAATAAATTATTATGTTTAATGAATCCATGTTATATGATCCATGTGGCACACTTATGCATGAAATGGAATGTTTAAGAAGGGTGTGCCCCGATAGCGCTCCAATGCATTGGGTAACGATTAGTATCATGATACATCAAGTTAAATGAGGGTTTACTCATTCTAATTTTAGTGTAATGTGGGTTTAATCTTCGTTTATGTTTAATGATCCTTGGATCATGCTAATACCTTATTAAGTGTTGTTTCCACATTTCTCTATTTTGATAATCATGTAATATAATTCCTTTATGTTCATGTTTCTCTTATGCTCCATTTATATTCCTATTGACTAACATTTATTTTATTCTTCATGTTATTAATTGTTTAATACCTTTATGGTATTTATATCTCACCCTCTTCATATTCATTCCCTCAGGTCTTCCCATGCAATACTAAGTACGAAGGAATTTAGTGGTCATGTAAATGAAGTTTTTAGTAAAGATGTTGTGTTTTACATTCTAAGTTATTATGCAATGTTCGTAAGCCCCAAAGACACTAGACCTCTAGATCTTATATGTCGTATCAAGTGAAGGTTTTTATGTAATAAATCACAGCTATGTGTGTAATAAAAAGTAGTGTTGTTATATTTTGAAGATCAAAAGCTACCTCTCTTTTTCCTAAAAAAATTGATTCTTAAGAGAAATTGTAGATTTTAATTCAGGGTAAAAAAATACTAGAAATGTGGAAAATATAGAAGAAATTAATCATTAAAAATAAAATTAATATTGTTAACTTACCAAAATAAGAAATAAGTTATTGTAGGTGATTAATTTTAATGTTTATTGAGGGGGAAACTATTCTTTAGTAAAAACAATTTCAAGGATTTACTTCACTTTAGAGCCTAACCATCTACATTCTGCCTCTGAGGTTTTTTATATTTAAAATATTCCAACCCTCAGCCTTAGAGAACCCCATAGAAAATCAATCGTTATTTATACAATTTTTTAGTCTTTTATGTGGAGATATTAGTAGTAAATAAATCCTATGGAAATCACACATGTTCTTTGGAATGAGAAAAACTCCAAAACAAAATCCTTGAGTGAAGAGTGAAATATTTTTCCAGGAGGTATTTATGACATGAAAATGAGAATTAACATGAAATTGAATAAATTATTATTATTTTTGAGGAGTAAGTGTATTTTTATCTATTTAGGGGGAATGATATTTACTTATATGTGATAATTGAGATTTGTTGTCATTTATAATTTGGGAAGTTTGTTTTGAATTTAATATTAGATGATTGCCTAGGAGTGGAATGGTTCAGTGTGGGGGAGTGATAAATCTAAATTTTTTACATATTTTATATTGTAATTAAATGTTTTAAATCCAACCATAAAATTAATTTATGGGAAACTGTCACAATTTTAGGTTTTTGGTATTTTGAGTTTAATTGCAAAAATGGCCTAATTTTCATATTTAACTATTTTAATTTTATTCTATATTTAGGCCATAAATTTTTTTACACTGATTCAAATTATGAAATAAATTTTATTAGGATTTATGACATCTTGGGATTTATTTAATCATTATAGAGCAGAAGATCAATCCATCAATTAGAGGCCCAAAAGTGGTTCAAAATTTGGGACTCGAAAACTATGCTCAGATCCGTAATTTTTTAATAATGTGTTTATATCTCGAGTAGGACTGAGCCAATTTATCTAAAATTCATCATAGAGATATTAAGGGAGCTAGGAAAAAACTTTAATAAAGGATTACATGTGAGATTATGCATTTTTCAAGGACATTAATGAATAGAAATGTGGATAATTGGAATATGAAGAGTCAACATATTCAGAATAAAGTCTTGGAGTAAATTGGATATAACTCTCTCAACATGTTTCCAATGAACCTTTACTTATAAGATTTGATAGATGAGATTTATTAGAACCAATTTTATGAAGAAACCGTTTCATAATTTGGTCATTAAATGAGCCATCAACTCAAATTATTTAGGAGGTAAAATTATAGAGCCAAAATTTATCATCCTTTCACCTATAAATATGTGTCTCACTTCCCATACCAATGGATAACAAATTTCATGGGGGAAAGGTAGAATTTATTTTCTGTAGTATATTTTTATATTTTTATTATATGTTATTATAGATTATATTATTTTTTATCCATTTTTTTCTTTTTCTTTTTTTGTTTCTCTCACTGTGCTTCTTTCATCTCCATGATTGTAGAGAGCTAACACTCACTGTTGTTCGAGGGGGGGGGGGAGTAGTGGTTTTTTATTTTATTTTGTTTTATTGATTTCTCTTGATTTATTCTAGTATTTCAATGGTAGTGAAAATTATTTTGATGAGAAATCACCCAACCTTCTCCACTATTGTTTTATTCCTCCTCTTTTAATCATTTTCATTCTCATTGATATTTAAGTCATTTAGATAGTTGAGTTTATATTAGGTATTAATGTAGAAGAGATTAATAGTACATGTTGAGGTCTCAGTGTAGGGTAATACCATTAAAATGAGAGGGTGTATAGTGGAATATTTGGATATTTATATTGATTATAATAATGAGGAAATATTTTGAATAACAATGATAACACCTATATGAAACCCTAAGATCAACAGTTTACTTCCGCTAACATCATTGTGTTTTCTCCTGATTTATAAATATATTTTTTATTTTCATATATATATATATATTATATTTATATTTCATGTATTTTTATAATAAAATCCATCCATTTATATCAGTTAATTTACTTTTATATTATTCGGATTATAATTAGTGATAATAAGAAAATTGTGTCTGTAGGTGACCTCCTTATGATCAACACTTGGGTTTTTCACTATGGATCATTATTAGGATAATAAGAATTTAATTGAATATTGGTTTCTAATAAAATAGCTACAATAAATTTGGAACCACTTCCGGAGAGGATAATAGATTG
This sequence comes from Viscum album, assembly GCA_963277665.1. Taxonomy (NCBI): domain Eukaryota; kingdom Viridiplantae; phylum Streptophyta; class Magnoliopsida; order Santalales; family Viscaceae; genus Viscum; species Viscum album. The sequence continues at coordinate 1,355,792,052 of OY728162.1, read as the reverse complement.
CACAGATTGTTTAAAAAACAAAATACAAAAACAAAGAATTTAAAAAACTAAAAAAAGTGCTTCATTGAATAAGATTCCTTTTACGGTCGATATTGGATCGTTTCAATGATTTTTCATATACTTGGAATAGTAATGATTTGTGAAGTAGGGTATAATTTGTAAATAATCAAGGTGAACAGAACCTTAGGATGATGGAGGAGTTGAAGAACAAATTGAACAACATTTCTGTCTTCATTCAAGAATTCAATGTATAATGGTCAGAACAACTACAACAAAAGAAAATCGATCTAGAAGAGATCAAGATTGTTCCACCTAGATATGATGTTGAAGAACCAGATAGATATGTAAATATGAAATCTTAATATATAATCATTACTCCTTGGTCATTGATTGAATAGGTTATTGAATATCCCATGCCAACTGATACGATTGTGGGAGATCTTCATGATTTGGAAGAACATTGGTTAGATTATATTAAAGGACAAAAGTTATGTGATCCTCCCATATTTTTTAAATAAGTTTCAGCTCTTCTATACCTATATATTACTTTGGAAGATGATAAAAATGATTCCCCTATTGAGACTGAGTCTCTAGTGGTCATTCATAATGAGGTCGACATTCAATATTCTTTACATGATATAGATTATTTCATTATTGATTCATCGCGATTTAATATTATTCAGTTTAAATTATTTTCTAACTTATCTTATGATGAAATTTTCTAATCCAATGTAAAATAAGCATGCCCTAGATGAAAGGGAAGAGGCTAAAGAATTCATGTCCAAGGAATATGAGGACTCATTCTTTATCCTTCCCTCATCTTCTAACTCTTACAACATGGAAATGGGGGGGGGGGGGGATGATGTACTCTATCCATGGGTTACTACACTATTGGTGTAAGATTATTTTCACTATAATAAATATTTTCTAGAGATTTATGAGCAATTAACCCCATCCACCTTCAGATTGGTGTTAAACCACTATATCTCATTAATTACAGATAGTTAAAACCTTAAACCTGCTTGGGGGTCAAACCAAGAATCATCCATTTTATTATCCCTATATATATATATTTTAAATTATTTTTCTCATTTTTTTACTATATTTATTTTATTTTTAATACGAAATTAGCAAGGATCTTAACTTAAGGCTTCCACATCAAAATAAATCAGGCTATGTCTTTTTATTAAATTATTTGGTTTGTTAACGAATTAAATTTATACATGAAAATATTTATCTAAATTAAACTACAAATGGGTAGTAAATTGAATAAGTTTTATAGGGATGCCAATTTGTTTTTCAGAATTTTTTGTGTGCTTGCATTTTTTATATTTCATTTTATGAATTTCTCATGCCATTTTTTTAATTTTTGTAGCTTTTTGGGATTATTGAGATAAATTGAATACTTAGGAAAATTCAAAAAATCATTGTATTTTTAGTACAAAGATTGATTTGAATGTCAAAATATTTAAATTATTGTTGGATGGATTTTTTTTTCATTTTGAATCTTTTCATTTGATGAATATTGATTCATTGTAAAATTCATGTGCATTATTACTATCCATATTCAAGATCTTACCCAACCTGTGAGGTTTATAAACCTTTTTGACATGTTCTTAGATTTATATTTTTCATCCGTATCTTGATAAATGTTGTGTGATCTAGAAATTGATTTATTTCTCTTTTTAAAAGCTCTTAGTTTTTGGGGAATGTGTTCAGTATGATTGATGCACCACATTGAAATCAGTTTTTGAATTTAACTCTCAATTTGTCCTACCTTTACATGTGACCTTCATTAATACCTTATAATCCATAAAATACCTTTTTAGGAATCCACATTACAAGCCATTTATTCCTTTACTACATACTCAATAAGTAAATTCATGATTTTTATTGAACTCAAGTGTGGGGAGGGAGAAGATGAGCTGTATGTCGCTTTCCTAAAGAATCTATTTGGGATGAAAAGAAAAAGTTTTCTATTTTTATTGATGATTTGGTTGATAAATTTAATATTGGAATGATATATGGGTGTCCTAAATATCATTATATTATTGGGTAGGTAGTTCACAAATTTTTGAAGATCAATAGAGGCCACACTTTTTCCTAAAAAAATTGATTATGTAGAGAACTTCTAGATATAAATTCAAGATGAAACAATGTTACAAATTGGGAAAAATACTGAAAAAATTCATCATTCAGGATGAATTTACTAGTGTTAACCTCCTAAATAAATAAATAGGTGAATTAGGTCATTTATTTTCAAGCTGATTGAGGAGAAAAACATTCCCGAGAAAAACTATTTTCATGCATTTACTTAAATTTAATTCCTAACCCTCCTCATTATTCCTTTGATGTTTTTAAATTTTAAATCTATCAACCCTCAGCCTCAAAAAAAGTAAAATCTCTCATGATTGATACATTTATGACTCTATTAAGTGGATATATCATGAGGACCTCAAGACAATGTAAATCACACATGTTCTTGGGAATGAGAAAAATTCCAAAAAAATCCTTGATTGAAGAGAGGAATATTTTTCTAGGAAGGTAGGTATGAAATGCACATGAGGATTAACATTAAATTGAATGGATTCTTATGATTTTTGAAGAGTTAAGGTATTTTTATCCATGTATGGGGCAACATATTTCCTTATATTTTATAATTGATCTATGTGATCATTTATACTTTCGGAAGTTTGTTTTGACTTCAATATTAGATTATTGCCTAGGAGTAAAATGTTTAAGTATGTGTGGGGGGGTGTGATGAAGCTATCATTTTCATATATTTTATACTATAATTAAATGCTTTAAACCCAAAAAAATATTATTTATTGGGAAATTCTCACATTTTTATGTTTTTGTGGTATTTTGAGTTTAATTACCAAAATGGCCTAATTTTGGTATTTAACTTTTTTTTTATTCTATATTTAGGATATAAAATTTTATAGACTGATTAAAATGGTTAAATTACTTTTTTAGGATTCTGGACATCTTGGGATTCATTTTCCCTTTTTTTTTACAGAAATCACAATCCAATAATTGGAGGCCCCAAACTAGCTCACAATTCGGCCCTCAAATACTTTTCACAGATTTAGAATGTTTTAAAAATGAGATTATATCTTTACTTTAACCAACAAAATTAAACTAAAATTTAGGATTAATATATTAAAGGTTCAAGGTAACATCTTCAATAAAGTATTCCATGTGAGATTAGGCATTATTCACGGACATTAATGCATGGTAAAGTGGAGAATTGCAATATGAAGTGTCAGCTTGGTCAGAATAAATCCCCTGAGAAAATTTACTATAACTCTCTCAAACCATGTACCTTGAAGATGAAATTTATTGGGTCAACAGAGGAGATATATTATAAAATTCTTTATTAAGTAACTATTTCCTTATTCTGTCATTAAATTGTCTATATACTCAAATTATTTCGGTAGATGAAATATGGAGCCAGAATTTATCACTTTTTCCCTATAAATATTTTTCTCAAATCCCATAAAAAGGATATCCAATTTCAAGGGGGAAATGTGGTTTTTATTTTCTATAATATTATATTGTGATTATATATTAGTGTAGATATTCTTCTTCTTCTATCCATTTCCATTTATTTTCCTTTATTTTCCTTTTTGGGTTTCTCCCACCATGCTTCTTTCATATCCATGTTTGGGGATAGCTAACCCTCAGTATTTTTCTCTAGGGGAAGTGGTGGTATTTTTGTTTCATGTGATTTATTTATTTCTAATGTTTTATTATAGGATTTAAGTGGTAGTTAAAATGTTTTTGGTTTCAGTTTCCCCACTTTCCCTACTATTGTTTTCTTTATCCTCATTTAAGAATTTTTACTTATCATTTATATCTAAGTTATTCACAATGTAATGTTTGTATTAGGTGCTGATATGGAAGAGATTACTCCTATAGGTAGAGATCTTGGTGTAGGTTAATACCATTAATATGTGAGGATTGAATTTTTTTGATCTCTACATTGAGTGAAATAATGAAGAATTATTTTTAATAACAATGATTACACCTCTATGAAACCCTGAGTGGAACAGTTTTATTCCGCTAACATCTTTGTGTTTTTTCCTTCCTTTTCATTTTATTTTTTATTTTATTATATATATATTATATATATTTCATTGTTTTTTAAAAATAACCCCCATTTATATTAGTTAATTTATTTTTTATATTTGTTAGATTATAAATAGTGACAGTAGGAAAATCTGTGTGTGTAAGTGGCCTCCTTATGATCGACCCTAGGGTGCGCCACTATGGTGAACTATTAGGATAATTAGAATTTAATTGAGTAGTGGTTCATAAAAAACTGCTAATATCAATTTGGAACCATTTTCGGGGTGGCCAAGAGCATGCACACACTATTTTAAAAAAAACAAATAAAATTTTAAAAAGCTAAAAAATTCCCCCATTGAATATAATTCCTTTTTTTGGTTGAGATGGATTATTTTAGTGATTTTTTATACGATTTTACTAGCTATTATTTGTTAACAGGGGTAAATTTTTTATGATTCAAATAGAAGAATGTAGGATTTGAATAATAAATTAAATATCCTTTTCTCATTCATTCTGGAATCCATTGTCCAATGGTCGAAATAACAACAAAAAAATAAAATTGATCCAGAAGAGATCAAGATTGTTCTACCTAAATTTTAATTTGAAGAACCTAATAGAGACTTGAAGATGAAACTTGATTATCCAATCATCTGTCCTTGGACTTTTATTTAATAGATCACTGAATATCTCATGGCATTTGATACAATTGAGGGAGTTAAATATGATTTGGAAGAATATTGGTTAGGTTTTGTTGAGAAAAAACAACTATGTGATCCTAAAATATTTTTCATAGATTATTTATCTCTTTTATACCTCTCTCTTTCTTTGGAATATGATAAAAATAATTCCCCTACAGAGTCTGAGTCTCTAGAGGTACTTTCAGAAGAGGTTTACATTCAATCTTCATTACATGAATGGGAATACTTCCTTGTTGATTCATTAGGTTTTAAAATTATTCAGTGAAAATTGTTTTCTAACATCCCTTATGCTGAAATTTCTAATGCAGTGTAAAATAATCAAGCCCTGGATGAAAAAGATGAGTACAATGAAGTCATGGCCAAAGAAGTCGAGGACTCATACTTTATCCCCCCCATATTCTAATTTGTACAACAAGGAAAGGGGGAGGGGATGATGTAATATATAAATGGGTTCCTCTACTACTGGTGAAAGTTTAATAGCACTGTAAGAATGAATTTATTGTGTATCATTATCATAAAACCCCATCCACCATCAGATTTGGGTTAAACCGTTGTAACTACTTTACTAGGCATAGTGAAAACCAAGCTTCTACTTGGGGGTAAAACCAAGAATTATCCATTATATTTCCCCTATTTCTTTTTTTATTTGTTTTTATCATGTGTTTTCTTTTCTTTATTTTATGATTAATGTGGTGGTATCTAAGATATTAACTTAAGGCATCCACAAAAAAATAAATCCGGTTTTTTCTTTCTTTTAATTTTTTTAATGCCTAATTAAACTTTTTCCTGAAAATATTTTCCTAATTTAAACTACAATGGGGGTTGTAAATAGAATAAGTGTTGGGGGGATTTCAATATAGTTTTAGGAATTTTCAGCTTATTTTATTTTTCTTTTATTGTTTTATTTTTATAAATTTTTTATTTTTTTTATTTTTTGGGTCTTTAGGATTCTTTAGCTGAATCGAAAACATGGGAATGTTTTTAACATTATCGTATTTTTTTTACATATATTGATTTAAATTTTTAAGGATTGAAATGATTGATGATTGGATTTTGTTTCTTGATTCCTTATCTTTTCATTTGATGAAATTTGTTTGATTCTGAAACTCATGTGCAGTAGTATTGTCTAAAATTGAAAATATTTCCCATAATGAGTTGTTTTTAAACATGTTTGATATCTTCTAAAATTTGTATTATTTTAGAGTATTGAGAAATTTTGCATGATCTAGAACATGATTTATTCATCTTTTTCAAATATTTTTGAATTCATGGAATGTCTTGAGTATGATTGAGGCACCACTTTGAAATACCTTTTAGAATTTAACTCTCAAATTGTTCTACCTTTACATATAACCTTTATTAAGGCCATAATAGTGATGAAATACTTGTTATGTATTCACATTACAATTCATTACCCTTTTACTACCTATTATAGATGTAAAATTCATGATTACTGTTGAACTCAAGTGTGGACAAGGAAGAAGATGAGTTATATATCATTTTACAGAAAAATTTGGTTAAGTTGAAAATAGAAAGTGTCGGTATTTTTTATTGATTATTTGGTGGATAAAATTTCATAATATAATGATGTATGGGTGGTACAAATATCATTACATTTTTTTTGGGGAGTTCAGCAGTTTATGAAGAACAGAAGTTGCCTCTCTTTTTCTCCCGAAAATTGATTCTGAAGAGAAATTCCATATCTCAATTCCAGATGAAATAATGATACAAATAAGAAAAAGTGGGAAGAAATTCATCATTTATGAAAAACTTACCAGTGTGAACTGCCCAAACAAATAAAGAGGTGATTGGATGTGATTCAATTTCGAGCTGATTGAGGGGCACACCATTCTTGATCAAAACTGTATGTATGCCTTTACTTCAGTTTAGAGTATAGCCCTCGTCATTCTACCTCTATTTTTTTACATTTTAAATATACTTACCCTCACCCTAATAACATCCTATTTGAAATACCTCATGGTTTATGTTTTTTTACTCTTTTGAGTGGATATATTAGGAGTGCATGAACCCTATGGAAATTACACATGTTCTTCGAAATGAGAAAAACTCAAAAAAAATCCTTGTGTAAAGAGAGAAATATTTCTCTAGGGAGGTAGGTAAGACATAAACATGAGGATTAACCTAAGATTTAATGGATTATTATTATGTTTTAGGAGTTCTGAAATTTTGATCCATGTAGGAGGCATAATATTTTTTTATATGTGATAATTGAGTTGTGTTGTCAGTTATACCTTAGGAAGTTTGTCTTTAGCTCGGTATTAGATGATTTCTTGAGAGTGAAATGGTTATGTGTGGGGGAGGGATGTAGATATAATTTTCACGTATTTTATACTGTAATTTAATGTTTTAAATCACAATATAACATTATTTTATGGGAAATTTACACATTTTTATATTTTTTTTGTATTTTGATCTTAATTAAAAAATGTCCTAATTTTGTTATTTAACTGTTTAATTTCTATTATGTATTTTGGCCACAACAATTTCCACAAAAATTAAAATTCTGAAATTACTTTTTTTAGGATTCCTAAAATATTGGGATTCATTTCATCCTTCTGGACCCAAAGATCAATCCATCAATTGGAGGCCCAAAACCAGGTCACAATTTGAGCCTTTAAAACTATTCATAGATATGAAATGTTTTAAAGAAAATCTTATATCTTGACTTGGACCAACCAAATTTATATACAATTTGGAATGGATATTGAAAAGTGGATTAGGAAATTTTTTAATACAGGATTACACATGATATTTATCCTTATTTAAGAACATTAATGCATTGTAAAGTGGAGAATTAGAATATAAAAAGTCATCCAGGTTAGAATAAATTTCCAGAGTAAATCAGATATCACTCTCTCCCACAATTTAAATTTAATCTATTATTTTGTGGGTCTATATAAGAAATATAGTGGAAAAACTTTTATGAAAACACCATTCCCTAATTTTTCATCATATTGGCCATCCAAGTGATTTATATCAGATGTTGAATTGTGGGGCCAAAATTTCTCACCTTTTCCCTATTAATATGTGCCTCACCTCCCATACTAAAGGATTTAAAATTTCAAGGGGGAAATGTGGAGTTTATTTTATATAATATCTTGTTATATTTTGATTATATATTAGTGTATATTTTATTCTTATTCTGTACATTTAATTTTTTTCCTTTTTCTGTTTCTCCCACTGTGATTATTTCATCTTCATGTTTATGAAGAGCTGACCTCTGATTTTTGAGGGGGTAAGTGGTGGTATTTAAGTTTCATGTGATTTATTGATTTCTCAAGTTGTATTCAAAGAATTGAATGATAGTTAAAATTATTTTTGTGATATTTTTTTCTTTCCCCTTATTTAATCATTTTCCTTCTCATTTCCACCCAATTCATTCAAATGGTGGAGATTGCATTAACTGTTGACGGGGAATAGATTAATCCTACATACATAGGTATTTATTTAGGGTAATAATAATAAAATGAGAGTTTTAAGATTAAATGGTTTGGATCTCTACATTGAGTAAAATAATGAGGAAATAGTTTGAATAACAATGACAACACCTGCATAAAACCTCTGAGAGAAATGATTTTCTTCCTCTAACATATTTGTGTTTTATTTCTTACATTTCATTGTGTTTTTTTCATATATATATACATATATATATATTGTATTTATATACATATTTATTTTCATAATCAAATCCCCCTATTTATATTAGTTATTTTATTTTTATATTAGTTATATTATAAATAGTGATAACAGGAAACTATGTGTATGCATACAACCTCCTAGTTTTCAACCCCAGGGTGTGAGAATATGATGTGTTATTAGGATAATAAAAATTTAATTTAATAGTGGTTCATGAAAAAATTGCTACTATTAATTTTTTTATAGCTCCTAAATCCAAAAAGAATGCAACCATATATAAAGAAAATAAAGGGCACCTCAGATGACTTAAGGATCTCCTGTAACTCAAATTAATAAATCCAGAAGGTAAACAAGTCCTACCCCATAGCCTCTTTAGACCTTCAAAAGAACATAATAATGGATGTGATATTCTATGTACAGAAGAGGAGAATATTGAGGCTATCCTTTTCTTGCCCTATCACTTCTCTACTGATCCCAAGTTGGAGCACTCTGCTGCTTCTACTGCATTGGATTAAACTGCATCAATGAAGGATCCTAAAGTAGACCACCAAGTTCACACTGACTAAAAAGAAAGGTTAGGGAGTCACACCAATTATTACCTTATCCTCTAAAATAGAAACCGGTATATGATCCATTATCATGGGTTTTAGAATATCCTTCATTGTAGAAACCATAAATGAGGACATCGATTTACCCCTGATAGACCAAATGATATTCTATTTAGGAAATGAGGAATACCGAACCACAAATATACTTCATGAAGAATCATGATGACTCCCCTGTCATTATGATCTAGTTCTAGAGAGTGTCCTCTCAATTACCTCCTCCCTTGCTAGCACCACATGACACGTCTAAAACATAAATGGGGTTACCAAGAACAAGATATCTCGTCTAAAAGAATCTTCTAAACCTATATCTGGACTCCTCATCTAGAAAAAGGTATGAATCTTGTCACCAAAGGGTCCTCAAAATAGATCCCAAACACCCATACATTGGAACTTCCATGTCGATGGGTAAGATAATCCTAGCGACTGACCACCATCTTGGTGGAAGAAAGGAACTCTACTCAGAATGGGTCCTAAAAATTCTCCCACAAGAATGAAGACTCATCACGGTACCTGAGGAATAAGAACTACCACTGGCTTGCACCCCCTTTCATTATAGTCACATCTAATGAAATACAATTCTCCTTCTGAGATAGATCAAACTGAATGTTAAACCAAATTCCTCCAACTAGTCTTATGTGAATGATTCTGAAATGGACCCATCATAAATTAGTAGGCTCTGGAACTAAAACTCTTGAGTGGCATGAATTTGTATTTTCCATTAAAATATTTTCTATAGAGATCTATGGGAATATCCTATTGAACATATTGAGAGTTAACATTACAGGTATGTTTACCAGGAGCTATGCTTGCAAAAAGAATAAACGGTTACACTCAAAAAACTGGAATATGTAATATTTTACATTAATTAATTAAATATTTCATTTTATTTAATACCATTTAACCTATCCCATGGTCATTAAATTTCAAAAACATGCTCAAATAAGAATTATGAATTAACCTTTCCTAGGTCTCTACCTTGAAACTAGAATCACATCGTTTATTAGGATTAGTGAACATATTTTTTTATTAGATCCCATATGAGCCTAAATTAGAATTTTTATGCTGGTCTCCCATGTCTTCATTGATTATTAAACTTAGCTAACACTATTAGCCTACAACCCCATGAAATGTTACATGTTCCCAACACCAAACATCATCTTTTACATCAATGTGAAACTTTTTTACCACCATTTCATGACCCCTACCTCAAGGAGAACCATCTCACTCCTCTAATGAGAAAAAGTAAATGGTGACTTCTCAAGTCCCACTTCCAGTACACCCCAGTTTGAAAACTGGGACTGAGGGTATAAAAAGAATACACGTGGGAGGCATTACACTTCATGTGATAATCTACAAGATATAGACAAGATAGATACACAAAAAATAAACTCATATATATAAAACATATACAAAACACATAAAGAAATTTTCTTATAGTACTAAACCAACTTTAATGAAAAATACAAGTACCAAAATAGTAAACTCATCAGTGACAGATAAGCCTAAATGGATACTACAAAAACATATGCTAGTAATATCCTTCCTAATCTTCAATCTAATGCAGGTGACCTAAAAATAGTTTATATATATGTGGGTTTTTCACCATGGTATAAGATACATATAGTATTAAATGAGAAACAATATTACTACAATGAAGCAGTAAATGGAAATATTCTTTGGTTGAAAAGTTTATACAAATTAAGTTAATGGATTCCATGTATCAAAATTTATGGACTATTTCTATTGGTTGTTTCTAATACTTGATTCTACTATTTTTTATTCAAGAGAAACAATACATGTATGGTACATAAAGGTACAAATAGATCATGGTTTTGTGTTGAATGGTCTACTATATGAAAAACACTACACACAAACCTTATGTTATTATATGTCTCTAGTGAGAATGGGATTCTATTAGAGTTTGTTCCCAAGAACTAACAACTTTTTAAATTATATTACATTTATGTCAAAGGAAATTAATATTAACATAAATAACTTATCACGTATTAATTATTTTTCTATATAAAATTATTGTGATAGTTTTTAAGTGTATCTTATGTTAAAAATAATTCATATAAGTTCCCCACTAGGATGAGAACCATGAGATTCTATGATAATATTTCATAAAAATTAGGTGTATAGTTAGATAACATCCTATGAAGGGGAACATATTATGTTGACTTTCATGTTTCAGTTCTCCTAAAATGATGACACTTCTTGTCATGATGTTCAGACTTGGTATTCTCTATGATTATAGATTATGATAACATACCCCCTGTAATAATTTTTCATCATATATTCTTATCTCTTAATATGTTTAATGGTCCTTAGCATTTATAACTATTAATAATTAATGTATTTTCTTGAAAACATATATTTATTAACCAAAACCGTGACACCATTTGTTCATGGGATGTATGGTATATTCTAATTATCTTGGAGGACATGTTATTAATTAATAAGTTGAGGAAGTTTATTTACCTTACTCCTTTATGAAAGTTTATATATTTACCCTTTGATTCAAATATAACTGTCATATTGAATTACACAAACAAGGTGTAGTGATGTTTGTTTCATATAGTCAATGAAGGAAGTATCAATAATATGGGTTGATGATACAACTTTGAATCCAAATTTATGAGTTATGGAAACAAAGGTATTATGTTATATAATAAAATATTATTTGGGGTTGTTACCGTTTTGATAGTTACATATTTTTCTTAGTTGTCTCGACCCGATTCTAGATGACAATCTTGTATGATAGGCATGTATGTGTAGTTATAATGTGAATAAATCCAAGAGGGTAACATGGAATGTTCTTCGATAGGTCATAATAAAATTAAATATGAATTTAATTAATATATTAAATATCATTCTTAAGACTGATTAATAGTTTTATTAATCATTTATCAATCACATGAATTTATTCTAAATGTAATAATTATTTATTTATTAATAATAAACAATTTATTTAATTTAAATAATATTTTAGAAAATATTTATTCACTATAAGGTGAATAATATATATTTTTTATTTATTGAATATTGAATAAATATCTACTAAATTGACTATTAATATAATATTTATTTAATATAAGAGTGAATATTTAATTAAATATTTATTTTAGTATTCAATAAATTTCAATAAGGATGAGGGGACCATGATTATGTCCAGTGATAATTATTAAATTTTAAGCTGGTAATATAATATGTTATATTGTTCTAGTTATTGAACACCAAGATGGATAATTTCATTATTATTATTACTTAGTATGTGGTTAGATAAACTTTAAGATATTACTTAAAAGCCATTGTTCTATTAAATAATATTTTAAACCTAACCCTATATCCTTAAATAGATGATTATGTCTATTATGTATAGGTAGCTAGAGATAGATTGAATTGGGAATCAACATTCGCAAAGAAATCTGAATCCCTCTCCCAATAATTAAGAATGCTCTAGATATTGTACTATCACCTCCACCATATCAAGAATGGTAGTGTAAGGATTGTTATTCAAGACTAGAGGAATATTCTCTATGATCATGATGATCACTACATGATGATCTATCCACCACACTAGTATCTTGTAATCCCAATGTGTTTTTAAGAGTTCAAAGGATAAAATATGGATTAATGCGAGATGTATTCTACACATGGATCCTAAAAATTCTAGGAAGGTGGACTAAAATGGATTTTTTATATGATAACAATCTTTATCGAAGAAATATCTCTTGAAAAAGGAATTATTTTTTATAATATAATTAAATTAATTATAAATTTATAAATATATGATCATCTCTTGGATCATGTAACATTCATTGAAAACAATATTTGGTAGTTTTTTCATTTTTCAGGATATTTACATCATCTAAAATATCTGAAAACCCATCAAATCTAAAACAATATCATCTGGATTATCCCTAATAAGCACTTCCAGTAAGATCGAAGCCATCATCTCATAACTTAAGAAAATATTTTTGATTCATTATGAGTTCACAAGATGAAAAAAATTATTTCAAAAATATTATAATCCCACAAAAAGGTATTATAAACCTAGAACACAACATTAACCATCACAATCTATCAAAAACACCTCTAAAAAATGAATTCCCACAAGCACATCCTTCCTCTAAATGAAATTGAGAAGGAAAAGAGAATGGAATAGATGAGAACCAACCATTGATTTTCTAAGATTAAATATCTCATGGTTGGGAATCAAATAAATATAAAGTTCGTTTAAATACCTCATATAACCATTCATAGGTCATTCAAGAGACAGTAGACTAGTTGGAAGAATGAATATTTTAGAGGGTGTTATGGAATTTATACCTAGAAGATAAATTTAAAAACTATAGCAGAACCCACCATATAAACCATAATAATTAAGTTTCATATAATATTATGGTGTAAAAAAGGTGTCTATGAAACAATTTCATCTAAACCAACTGGACTATGGGATACAAGTCACATATAGGATATATGAGCTATTCTATCAGGGTAACACAATAGTGAAACTATGTGAACACACCATAATTATACCATAGCTTGAATAATTAAAACAACAACCTATCTGGACCTACATGCCGCATTCCTCATCCCTACCACATCAACCTATCAGGAGAAAGTGATATTTAGAACTTGTCCCCTCATTCCTCCATGAAACAAAAAAAAATCCACAAAGTAGTAATTTCATAGGTGACAGATCCACAAAAACCCACTATCTTGACGCTCTAAACTGCATGAAAAACAAAAGTTATAGAAGAATAACACCATAAAAAACCCACTTATGTTCCTTAATACAATCCCTCTACATTGATTTATACTCCAACACCGTTTATCATTGAAACTCCTCCATGAAAATCCATCAATATAAACCACAAAAAATAATGACATAAAAAATAATTTCATCATATTGGATACCTCTCAAATTCTTCTTATCATTGAGTATTAATTAAAATGAAAAATTTACCATAAAAGGGGGTTTGTGAAAAATAATCCTTTAAAGTAATTATAAGAAGTCTATTTACCACCTTAATAAAAATACCATCCTATCGTAACCAGTATGATAGTGTGTATAATGCTCCCATGTACTCTCCAATAGATCATTGTGCCTCCACATCAATGTACCTAGTGAATAAATCTTCCTCATAACACCTTATATCATATATCTTGAACCACAACTAACCACTATATGAATATAGTGCCATCCACAATATAAAACACTCCCTATTCTATGATCTGGGAGCCATTGTAAAGATACCAACAACATAGGGGCATTTTAATGATGTTGTGGATATTGTATCTCTAACCAACACACCAACTTTCTAGTTTCTTCCAACAACATATATGGTATAGTGAAATGGGTAAAGTGCTTACTCCCTTTAAAAAACCTCAGTTTTACTTAATTAAGAGAAACCATTAAAATCATATTATCATCATCCTAATCCCCCAGTAGTCTCTACCTATGATTAGAGTATTCCTTATGGTGGTCCTATATTGAATTCATCCACTCTAAATAATATAGATCTTCTCCTTTGTACTATGTACCACAAATAGACCAAGTACAACAGACATTCCTACTATGGTTATACATAATAAAAGATCAAAATGATCATCCAATGCCTTTAACTGATCCATACTGATGGACGAGGGATAATAATTTTTTTAATTAAATATCATATAGGAGTAAATGTTACACCCAAGATGCACAAAAATTGAAGTTGAATTCTTGAAAAATGTCTTCTATGTATCAGATGGTCTGAACTATTTAGATATATATTTGGGGATTGATGGTGGTGATAACGAATAAAAAAGATAAATATTCATACTAAAATCCTCTCTAGTATCATGAGGTAAACTAAGTTACCAGTTTAATATATTGGTCCCCAATACCCCATAGATACTTCCCACTTCAAACATGTACCATATCACCAGAATATCTATTTCACTCGACTCTTGAATTTTAAGAAAATGGGATGAATTTTTCAGTCAGTCAATCAAGATGATAATATCAAACCCTCCCTCAGTCCTAGGGTATCTAGGTTAATAAATTCATCATGTTCTACCATAATTTTAACTCAAGATAATCTAAAGGTACCAACCACCCATCATGAACATGGTACATCGCCTTCACCTACTTCTATACCAAACATAATTCCATATACACCCACATTGAATACTTCATCCCAGACCACAAAAAAAATCTATCCATGCCACATAAAATATTATACAGACTTTGATTCACTTCCAAGTGTGGGCTATGGAATATATGGAGAACTCCCTCAATCATGGCCAATGAAGCACATAGAATAAAAAAATAACATCCAATTTTGACCATCCTCCAACCACCCATATAAATAATCAATATGGGAGACATAGTAACATATCACCTCTGCCTATAGGTCTACCCACTATGACTCACCTAAATTCTTCATCAAGGGAGACTCCATAATTATTTGAAGAAAACTCTCTTCCACCGACTACCTTCAATCTAGGATGTATGACACACAACTCCTCTTTCACCCTACATGAATCCTGGGTCTCTTGAAAAAATTATCCCCAGGAAATTATATTTAATTTGTGAGCCATAAAATATCCCACTAATGGGGTATAAGAGATCTCAAAATTTTAATCCTAATGAAACTCTATTCACCACTACATTCATATATATAGTTCCCAATAATTAAAAACATAAAATAGAAACACGTGGTGTGTGAGGAACAAAAAATGATCATGAATGATGTAATATCACCAAAACCTCAAGTAAAACAACAATACTTCCTTATCTAGGTCATCGATTGGATAAATATGTTTTTGGTGACATAATTACCTAGACCATTAAAATAAAACCCCACAATATTGTGTCATTAATATCACCAAACCAATGTGTAAAATGTCAAAGGATTCCTCTAAAATCACCCCTTTATAATGAGATCAACTCACTAGGGAACTAATATGTATATCCATTATGTAGATGAAATACTCCTAAAACTGATCTATCAAAACAAATAACTTATACTACTTGGTCATGGACAACAATGTGTGTATGATCCTAGAGAATTTTTACTCTATCCTATGATATTATTCATTATTTCCACGTAATATGTGGACCTAAAAAACATACTTGGTCTTTTCCAAAAACAAATTACATCCAACTTTGTTATATCTACCACCACACACTACTATGACACCACATTCCCCAGAATGTTCAACTCACATTTCAAAAATAATTACTTTGATAGTTTCATATAGAGTTGATGATGTATACGAATACACATTATAGATCTAAAAAGATCAGAATGTCCCCCCTATGAAATTGATTTTCTAAATAAATTATTGTGAAAAACACATGAAAACTAGATCAAGAACCCATGGAATAAAGATTTCATGATCCCCATGACACAGTTGGTGTGTTCGTGATCCTATATAACTTAATAAGGAAATTATAATGTCCATACCTATAAAAAAAGGCTACCATCAAAATACCCTCCACCTTTTACATAATCTGATGATATACACTTCATATGTTGATAATTGAAAAGAAACATGATCCCTTTAGTTTGTCTAACAAGACATCTATACTTAGAATGGGAAAAGGTTCATAAATTTTACCTAGATTAAAAAATAGTTTTACACATATACCCCTATATTATTGTCTATATTCATGAAAATAAACCATGGATCAGTACAAGAAGATATGATGGGTAATATAAATCACTTCTGATTGAGATCATCAACCTATATACTAAACTTTATGCAAATCCTCGGTCCAGATGCCACCTAACAATACTCCGAGATCAGTTGGACACATGGCCTCAAGCGCATCTCCCAAAAACCTAGAGTCTATCAACTAATAGTGAGGGTTAAGGTGATGATAGTGGGGATACTATGACCTCATTGGAATAGTACAAAACAATGGAAATGAAATATATATACCAAAATCAATAATACTATACAACAGAATTAAACTGCAGAAGACAGATAATACAAATAACCAGATGTCATATCATATACAAAATGATGAATGTCACATGTTTCTAATAAAATATCCAAATAGTTCACAAGGCTACCATATACAATACAAGATCCAAAAGGTGAAAAAAATAAAAAAATCATCCCAACAGCTTCGCATGCCTCATCTTGGTCCCATGCTCTCCTGCTCCTAGGCTGCATATCAAGAACCTGATGGAGGGTTCTTTCCCTTGTCTACTCCTATAACCTTTTAATTTGTTTGGGCCTAAATCATGACCCAAAAAAGGTGGGAGACTAAATCCCATTAGGAAACCAACCAAGGCCTATTCCAATATGTCAATGAGTATATATGATAGGAAGTGTAAAATAGTGAAGTAATATACTAGGGAGTAATCAACAGTAAACAGTTCTACATGCACTAGTTTTCATTAATATTAGAAATGAAAACTCAATTACATTGATTGTTATAAGTCTTGAGATTCTTCCTAAGCCAAAAAATCCCCCTTATAGTAGTAAGCACAACAGATACCTTAAAAGGCTGTCTAAATAAGTATAAGAGAAGGCTAAATCCAAGCTTGTTCTTTAGCTTGGAAGACACATCATAAGTAACTCCAATATTCAATTATAACCCGAGCCCATCCTTGAAATTCATAAACTGGAATTCAAGTATCACTCCAGGTGACAATCTATCAACACCCTATAATCCCATCCTGATGAGGCTCTCATGGACGTAGTGTCGCTGTAGGTGTGGTATAATACCATGTCAACTGAGCTCGTCCTTGGAGGTCCTATAGGGATCACCAATTATCACTCATGACATATTCAAGTCTCTCAATACTATCCATGGAATCCTATAAGATCCATGACTCACTCAAAATTTAGTACGCAGCCTCTATGAGCATATCCATGGAATCCATGGTTCACTCACAGCTTAACATTAATTGATAAACCTATTTAACCCATCCAAGGAATTACCTAGAATCCACGGATCACTCAAGGTACCAAGGTAAAATAGACATATTTTTCCATCCATGGAGTTCCAACAGAATCCATGATTCACCTAATTATATTTACCATTCAACCATAACAAGTTCATGTTAATAATTTAATAACATGCTGGGGTCAAACAATAACCATTTTATAACCCACCACCAAGGGTGTCACAAGCTAGGATCAACCTCTAATGGTTGGTCTATCATTGCCCACATAGGAATCATTCACATAAAAAGAAACACATGAAAAACAACTATTTCAAGGCTCAAAATTATTTTTTAACTCACATGGGTAGGTTCACAGTTGGAGAAAAACATCCAAACATGCTTAAATAGACATAGGCTCAAACATGGGTCAAGGGGAAAGTCATATATACTAGACCCATATCCAAGTATAATACAATCTAAACACTTGTAAACATCATTCAGTAAACAAAATACATTTAAAACAACCCAAAAATGGGACTGAAGGCATACATCAAAGGTACCATAGTCTAAACATGCATAAATTGGTTAAACTGAGAACTCACCCAAGGGTGGACCATAATTTAGGAAAACAACCTATCACATGCTTTGTAACTCCTATTCTATTACCTAAATGACAATAGGTAACAATATATTCAATTTATAAATCAAGGATACATCCTAAAAATGGGCACATGACACTCCTGTATATATAAATAGATCGACAATTAGTGAAAGTCATGAGACCACCAACCCTAGAACCATCCCAGATAGATCATCCAGTATCAAGCTATGATTTACCTTGGTTCAGGAGAAACCTAAATAATGAATGAAGAATGGGATATTAGGGAATAGGATCCTAAATCCAAATAGAACAATTGATAAATAAAAGAATCAAATATGGCTAAAAATGAATCGAAGCTTTACCATTGTAGATATTTAGAGGTGAATTATGGTCGATTCGGAGATTGGATGATTAATCAGAAGAAAATCCTAGATAAGGCACTTAAAAGGGGAGTTCCCATGCATGTATTTTTATCAAAAATAGAGAGGAACCCAAAAATAGTTAAAAGAAATTTATTTTAATTAAAATATTTAAAAAAACAGAACCAGGAGGGTCACATAGTTTCTGCACACGGTTTCCCAAACCGTGCGAGAACCGTGTGTGACTCACTATAAGTCCGGGGCATAGCACATTATTACCCCACAAATTTGGAAAAAACCTGAAGTTACCATGAAAATGACACTATCAAGGACTTCTAAAATTACATACCTCTTCAGATGGTCAAGCAGCCTAACCCACATGATTTCTCTTAACCGTGCAGCCTCCTCTTTTCACCCAAAACATAGGTTCTAGGGTCCGAACCTGTCCCAAACACCATAGAGACCTCTGTGACCCCAACATGCATCCATACTTGTCCATTGTAAAGTAATTAAACTGATAAAATACATAAAAATCATAATATATACCTCAGAGAAGAACAGGGTTCTTGCAAACATCCCCCGTAAAGCAGTTCGTCCCCGAATTTCCCTCCAAAGGTTGGGGTATAAGTATATAAGAACAACTCTTGCCGCTGGGATCGAACATCAACCTCCCTCTCCCAGGTCTAATCCTTTACTAGGTCATGCTACCATAGAACCCATAATAAAGGATCATACTGGATAAAGAAAACCTATGTGCTTCAATCCACAATTCAAATAAGGTGCTCCTCAAAGGACACATCTACCTGTATCTCGACCTCCTCAGAAAGAAAATAATGAGACAGGTATGGATAATATCATTGCCACTAAAAAAAGTGGAAGACATTGTGTATATCATGATACCTATGAGGTAACTACAACCGATAGGAAATCGGCCCGACCCTATCCAGAATCAAAAATGGTTTGATGTATCTCAATGAGAGCTTACTCTACCTCCTAATCCTCTTATGTACCAGCCTCGATAAAACTTGTAGGAAAGACCGATACCCAACCTCAAACTCTAGAGGTCATCTTTGATGATCAACATATGATTTCTGATGAGACTATGTAGTAGAAATCTGTTTCTAAATTAACCGCACCTTCTTAGTGGTCTTCTAGACAAGATGAGGTCCCAACATACCTACCTCTCCCACCTCTTGTCAGGAACCGACCCAGGTTGACCCTGAACTAGTCACCCGAGCCGGTCCGTGACATGGCCCGAGAGGCATTCCTGATCCTCCCAGGATAGTGAAAGGTTCCAGAGCATCAATAGAGGACAGTTGGGAATGATTTTTCCTAGGGAAAATAAATAAAGAAGTGGAAAAAGTAGAATAACACAAAGTAAATAATCAACACGAAAAGAGAGAATAATCAACAACAACCAACTAACCTGACCATGGCCAAAACTCCTAGCGACCTTGAGATTCGCTCACTAACCCACAACCAAGTCTCGCCCATGGTGAGAAAGCCCATTTCAATCGTACAATAGAAACTAAAATCAGGAAAACACTATACGCATGAGTATTAAAACTCAGTAGGCGTGCCCAAAAAACTATTCCCAATGCACTGGCTTTAAATAATGAATTTATCAATTTTATGTTCAAAATAATTTATAAAAAATATGGGTTTCCACACACATACACCTTCATTTCTAAAACAATTAATAGTCGATTTCGCATTTTAATTTAACAACAATTTTAATGTTTGAAATGAATAAGTGAATTCCGTTTTAAAACATTTTTTCAAACAGTTTAGAAATCCAAATTCTAGCTATTAGTAAAAAGGAAAACCACACAAAACACATAACACACACTAAGGGCAATGGAAAAGAAGTGGCACACAGGGGCCATCAACTGAACTAGACCTCTCAATCATCTTCCACGTATAAATAAACACTAAATAAAACATGGGTCGAACCTAGGAGCTTGCGAACAATCCTGAACATACTATACATGCGACTCATCCTGAAGGCATGCCCTACTCAATGACATCATAACACCCTAAAGCCCTGTGTTTCCCAACATGGCTTAATCAAGGGTCCCAATCACGTAGCATTAATAACAAAACACCTCTCTTCTATGGTCCACTAGCCAGTGTGTAGTCTAAACTAGTGCATAAATTGTTCTCAGAAGATTCTCTTACTATGCCATGATCCCTTGTCAACACGTGCAATAAAAATGGGTGATTCAACAATGTAAATTAACCAGTCATGATGCACAAACATCACACAAAACTCATGCAACCAATTTACACAAAAGGATCACCCCTGAGTCACCTCAAAGAAAGTATTCCAAAATAATTTATTTTATTAAAGTTCCAAATGGGCCTTCACCAACATTAAAGAAAAACCCCATTTCTCAAAAGAACCAAAACACTTGTTCATGCTTAAGAAGAAATCATTTATCATTAAAACATAACTACACTTGAAATTCTGTGAATTATGTTCAAAGGACAAACGGGTATTCTTTCACTATTGTGCATCTGCTCATCAAGAAAATATTTCAAGTGTCGTGTATAAAATAACCAGCTCTTTTTACATTGAATAATTATTCCAAAATTAATTATCTAATTCTATTTATCATTTATTAAAATTAATAAAATATCAAGAAATTAATAAATTCTATATTTAAAGGTGAGTGCAGTGGGGAACCTACCTCGACTTGCAGCTTGGTTACGATGACGCGACACATCTCACACTTGTGCATATGTATGTGCAACTTGCTGACGATCGCAATGTCACGGAAATACCTCGCCAATGCGCTGGAATGGTAATGACAACTAAAAACACATAAATGAAAATTTAAAATAAATCAAACAAAAGACAAGTAAAACCTCACTTAAAAATCAGTGCAAGAAAAATGAAACGAGCGAAGGAGGCAAGAGCCAGTGTGGGGTAAGCTCGATCAAAGGGATCATGTGAGCAAGGAAATGATTGGCGAGGATTCTAGTGAGGATAGAGGCCCAAATAAGAGGGTTAACAATGGTTGTACTAGAGGCACGTTGGCTGGAAGCATGCACGTTGCACTAACGGGGCTGATTGGATGGTGCGTGGCATGTCGGAAGGCCCACAACCAAAGCATGAGCGGCCGAAAGGATGTCAGGTGGGTGTGCGACTTCTGAAAGGAGGTCTGCGACCAGTACAGTGAAGGGAAATTCATCAGGGTGTCATTCCACTACTGGCTGGACGATGCAGGGGCGCTACGCCACTACTTGCCGGCCAGGATAGGGAAAGGTGGTGGCTGAGTGACTGGCCGGGATAGGGGTGTATTTCCGGTCGGGCGCGCTGAGTAGGGAGCTGGCCAGAGACCTTGTTATGCACGAGAAGGAGGTGTACTGGCTGGTCGGAGGTCACAACAGCTCGTTCATGTGGCCTGCTCGTGACGAACGGGGTCGGGGTTGCAACCGGGCAGCGGGGTTACGCGCTGGCTACACGCTGAGCAGGGGGAAACAGGGTAGTGCACCAGGGGAGGATGATGCGTGAGAGAGGGAGGTGGTTGGGCTACTACAAGGAGGCGTAGGACCAGGAGGCGGAAACTGGGGGCACTACGGAGGGGTGCGCCAAGGTGTTCCAGCTGGCTGTAGGGGTGCACAGTGAGAGGTCATGCGGCGGAAGGGCACATGACCGGGAGTTGTTTGCACCACATGTAAAAGAGGAGGGGGAGTCACTTGGATGGGGTGCTTCATGGTAGGAAGGCCGGGCAACCTGCGTTGTTGTGACTAAAGTAGGGGCGACCTACTGCTGGTTGTGCGGGCTACTGGGCGGAGGCAGAGCAGGGTGCAGGGGGGGGGGGATCTGGAGCAGGCAGGAGGGATCGAAGGAGGGAAGCACCGGGATGAGGGGAGGAATCTGAAGGTGAGAATGCTGGCTGGGAGAGAAGCATGAATAGGGTGGAGGCACCATGAGGTGCAGGCTGCTGGAAGGGTGCGTCGCGCGGGGGAAGGAGAAGGGAGAGGAGACATGGGGTTCGACGGGCTGGGCATTACAACGAGGGAGGGGGGTGCTGCTATGGGAGGAAAAAGAAAAAAAATAAAGGGGGTAACACCTGCGTGGAAGGAACAAAAAGGAGGAATAAAAATGAACAGTTAAATAAAGATAAAATGAAATAAAAAAAGGAAAAATGATAAAAATAATATTATTACTAATAATAATAATAATAAATTTAATATATTTTAATAATATTAATATTAATATCAATAATAATAATAATAATAATAATAATAATAAAATGACTTCTATAATAAACAAAAAAAAATTAAATAATAAAAATTTGATATTATTATTTGTGACAAACTAATATTATTATAGAAAAAAGTTATTTATTTAACAAAATTTTAATTAATTGATTTTATTTTTCAACTCGTTTAATTTATTTTTACTAGGCCGACTAAAACACCGCAATTGAGCAGGTGCCCGGGCTAACTGCACAGTTTCTGCTAGTTGTGTGGTGCCCGCGAATTGGCTTAGACCTCAGTAGCAGTAATAAAAATAATATCCTCAATTAAAATAATAATAATTAAAATTATTAACCATGAAAATTTTAAAATAACGCAATTAATGTTTATTTATCCATTTTAATTTTCCAAAGATAGGCGGACTGTGTCACGGCATGGGCGAAGTAGCGCAGGGTTTCCAAAACGCACCCTGCTCGGGCGCTCAGTGACGTCAACTAAAAAACACGAATTTTTTGACAAAACTCAAAAAATCTTTCTCGGGATTCAACCCGAATATCCACAAAATTTTTTAAAACCAATGAAAATAATAAAACAAAAAAACATATAGGTCTGGGTATGAAACCTCCCCTACCTCTAACCAATATAGGGGTGATCCGCATGGACTACCCTATAAATCCTCATATGAAATCATCTGAATATTAGCGCGAAATCTATTATTATAGGAAAACTCCACCATGGGTATTTTATTCTCCCAAGAACCCCCAAAGTCTAGGAAAAATGCCTGAAGCATGTCTTTAAGCACCTATATTGTACACTCTGACTGGCCATCTGTCTGGGGGGGTAATTTGCGCTTAGAAGCATGTGTGTACCTCGTAGCCTCTATATCCTTTTACAAAAATGATAAGTAAACCAGGAATCCCTATATATAAATATAGACTATGAAACCCCATGTAAACACATAATCTCACATATGTACAACCTCCCAAGATCATCAACACTTAAGGTATCCTTGATAGGTAGGAAATTTGAAACCTTCCTGAGTCTGTCAACAATAAGACAAATTAAATTGTTACCTCGAGGCGACCTTGGTAAACCCATTATGAAATCCATTACGGCATGATTCCATTTCCACTCAGAAATGGGTAATTATTGTAAAAGTTGGGATGGTCCTTGGTGTTCTGCCTTCACTTATTAATAGGTGGAAAAGATCATGACGCAACCGGCTACATCTCTCTTCATTCATGGCCACAAATACTGATGATTTAAATCCCAATACGTCTTGGTGACGCCAGGATGCACTGCCCATATATATGCATGAAAATACCACATCATCTCCTCACACATGTCTTCTAAAACCCATACATAACCATGTAAACGCAGAACTTCATCCTTACCTACGTTCCAAAAGGGAGGAGAGTTCTCACTTGACATACTCTCATGTAGAACTAGGCCTTCAGAATCCTATAGCTTCCCATATTGAAATAATACTGAGTAAAAATATACTTGAGGATTTTTTGGTCTGTGTACACCACAAAATTCTTTCCCAACAATTATTGTATCCAACAACATGATGCATGAAAAACTACAGCTAACTAGAGATTGTGTGTTGGGTAATTTCTCTCATGTGGCCTCAACTTTTAAGACACGTAAGCAACAACTTGATCCTCATACATAAGAACTACTCACAACCAATACCATTTGTGTCATAGTACATAGTGTAACTCCTTCCTAGCTCGGGAAAAATCAGTATCAGTGATGAATTCAATATCCCTTTCATGTCTTGAAAGGCTATCTAACAGAAATATTTCCAAACATATATCACACCCTTTTTAGTTAGAGAAATCAACAGTGCTACTGAATGTGATAAATCCAGTGTGAGGTTCATGTAGTAACCAGCCAACCCTATAAAACTCTACACCTCAAAGATGTTCTTGGGAAGCTCCTAGGAAACTACCGCTCTCACCTTCCCTGGGTCCACTGATACTCTTGTCTCTGAGATGGCATGACCCAATAAGTGAATCTGGTCTATCTAAAAGTGGAAATTTGTGAGTTTATCATATAACTGATGCTCTTTCAGTGTACTCAAAACAATCTCACGATGTATGGCATGTTCATGTTGATTATGAGAATACACCAAGATGTCATCAATGAAAACCACAAAAAATGAGTCAGGATAAAAATGGAACACTCAGTTCATCAACACTATAAAAACTGTTGGAGAATTTGTGAGACCGAACGACATGAACAAGTAATCATACATACCATACATTCTCTAAAAGGCTATGCAAGGTATTCACAATTACCTAACACATGCTTGATGATAACCAGATCTTAGGTTGATATTTTAGAAAACATGAGCTCCTCAAAGCTAGTTGAAGAGTTCATATGTCCTTGAGAGAGGATAATTGTTCTTAACCATCATCTAGTTCATTCTCCAATAATCCACACATATCCCAAGGGTACCATCCTCCTTTTTCTAAAACAGGACTGGAAAACCCCATAGAGAAGTATTGGGTAAGATGAAACACTTATCCTCCAAATCCTCTAGCTTCCTCTTGTTCTCTTTTAACTCCATAATAGCCATCCAATGAGGAGGGATGGATACCAATGTGGATCCTAGCACTAACTCGACAGAAAACTATACCTCTCTCACTTTAGGTAAACCATAAAAGTTTTCTGGGATGATTTCCCTGAAATGATCAACCACTAGAGGGAAAACCATCAAACATGTTCCATGTTCATCAAGATATAAACTCACAATCTGGGATTTCATTCCAACCAACCCACGATTCTTGGGTCCTACTCAACATTCCTAGAAATTTCATTCACCTTTATGTAGAAAATATCCTCCCTCTAGTAACATGAAACTCACCCTATGGCGATACCAATCAACAAAGTCCTGGAAGGAAACTAACCAATCCATTAAAATAATTACATCAAAACCGTTAATCTCTAGAATATAAGGATCCCATGAGAAGTGAAACCCACCAAACTCAAGGGGGAACTCCTTACACTGATGCACACCTTTCCATTTTAATCCCTAACAGTGTGTTTAACATCATGAAATCGTCAAAAGTAAAAACATAGAGCCCATGGCTCTCTATGATGGGCATAAATATAAAACTATGTGAAGCCCCAGTATAAAAAAACAAAATCTAAAAAGGAGGCTATAAGAATAGTGTCGTTGATAGTAGATGGTTCGGGATCCTAATCCTACTGGGTATGTTGCACTACATAAGTCTGGCCTATACCACAGCCCTGAGACACTACCTGGATACCCTGAGCTAATCCACCCTTCTCTCTCTATGAACCTGGGGTATGGCTACCATAGCAATGACCACCACCTTGTCCTGAAAATCCTGATGCATTCTAGTTCCCCAACTGGTGAGAAGCTGTAGACCATTCTCCTAAATTTGGAGACGGTGCAGACCCTATCTCACTAGCCACTGGTGAAAAATTCCTACAAAAGCACTGAAGATGGCCCATCTTACCGCAAGATCGGCCCTCGATTAGGTCATGCACACATTCTAGTCTCATATTCCCTAGCCTACCACACTGGTGACACCTCACCTGGCTATCGGAAGACATGTTATGACTGCTCACATCACTACAAGGAAACTCTAGATGAAACTTCCTATTTACGGTCAAGACAATACTAGATCTGGGTGCCAAACCACCCTAGATCACACCCCTAGATTCCCTCAGGTTACTCTCTGTGATCAGTGTCAGATTCAATATAGTAGAAACGATAGACAACCTAAAAACATTTAACTATGATTTGATGTAAAACCTGAGATCATCATCAAACCAACTAGCCTTTGATAAATATTCACCCACCAGAATAGGTGTGAATCACTAGAGCTCAGTAAAATGGGCTGAGTAGTCCATCACTGACAATGAGCCCTAATCCAGATAGATAAACTCCCAGGATTTATCAACTTTCAGCATCTTGGGTAACAATATTCAAAGAGGGATTTCTGAAATTCTCCCCATGCCATATCCCTATTACACCCTGCCTGAGTAATAATGTCCCACTATCTCATGGTGGAATCATGCATCATATACGCTATGAGATTTACCCTCCTCTTAAGAGGCTTCTCTAAATGATCAAATATCGACAACATGACCTCTATCCATGACTCAAAAACACGTGTTCCACCATACCTAGAAAATATAGGCGGATTCTGCTACTATAACACCTGTGTCAGCTCATCCATAGACTTAACAGGCTGTGGTGCTCCCTGAAAGGTTTTCATGAATCTCATAAACCCTTCATGGAATTGTGAATCTGCACCTACATCTTGTATAACACATGGTTCTAAACCTGAAAAAATGGAAGGATCCAATGGTATCCCATATCCTACCACCTCTAAGGTATGATCGTCCCCACCCTCTTAGAATACAGTTGGAGGTCATGGTTTTGGAATGACTAGATAAGGTCAAGTATACACCTTAATTCTTGATCAAAACAAGGTCGCAGATCAAAAGTGTTAAAAAAATAGGGCAAATAAAAACCTTCCTCTAAACAAACATCCCTCTGCCTTCCCCATGGGTTATTTTTAGGCCCAAAAAAATGGTATCCCCTACTAAGGTTAGGTTTGGTCAAGTTCTCTATCCAAATAAATTCCAGCTCACTTTTATTTCACCTTTATTCTAAGTTTTAAGCTGATTCCAAATTCAAAACAAGTATTTGAACTCATTTAGACCTTATAACATTACATTAAAAAAGTTAACCACTGGTATTCTAAATTCTGATATGTGGGGGCCCATACTCCCCATGAATCAAAGCTTGGCATCCCAATATAGAGCATGGAAGCACAATTCAATATGAAGATGAAACCTGAGCCACTAAATTCTAATCCAATATGTCCCAAACACATCTAGGAACAAAATGTGGAATCCATCCAATTTTAATGATATCATGTACCGATACACCTATCACAACAGAAGGCATATCTATCACAATGCTTATCACAACAACATGAAATCAGTAATTCTTCTAAATTCTATGGAAAAAATGAATGGGATGTGATTTTGAGCAAGTGTTTATATGATGCATGTTATTTAATATAATTATATCATCGGGTTTCAACAAAATAGAACCACAATAATTTCAATAATAACAAAAAAATACAAGTGTGTTAGCCAATAGTGAAATCAAATCAACTGTAACAACTCAAAATCCAAAATTCACAATTCAATTCGAGGAAATTTGGATATTCCCAATACACGAGGTAGATACTCCTAGGAACTACTTATTTCCAAATCCCAATTCC
This sequence comes from Viscum album, assembly GCA_963277665.1. Classification (NCBI taxonomy): domain Eukaryota; kingdom Viridiplantae; phylum Streptophyta; class Magnoliopsida; order Santalales; family Viscaceae; genus Viscum; species Viscum album. The sequence goes on along the minus strand of OY728162.1, from coordinate 1,355,763,679 downwards.
TTCCTATCCCAGTCTATCAGCACTAAATAGTAAATAAAACTTGAAAAGACTCCTCTAGTACCAATTTGTAATGTCCCGAGTCTGAATTCCATCTAATAGTTCTCTTGCCCGTTTGGCCACATGACCTTGAGCGCATCTCACCAAATGCTAGAGGCTACCAACTAGAAATGAGGGAAAAGATGATGATAGTTTGGATATTATGCCCTCATTGGAAGAGTACAACATAGAAGAAATAATATACAAAAAGCGGAATCAATAATATGATACAACAAAAGTAAACAACGGAAGTCTGATAAAACAAATAACCAGATTTCATATCATATACAAAATGATGCATGCCACATGTTTTTAAAAAAACATCCAAATAAGTCACAAGGCTATCATATACATTAAAAAATCCAAAATGTGCAAGAATAAAAAAGTATCCCAACATCATCGCAAGCCTCTGCCTGGTCTCATGCTCTCCTTCGCCTAGGTTGCATATCAAGAACCCGATAGAGGGCACTTTCCCTTGTCTACTCCTACAACCATATAATAAATTTGGGCCAAAAAGAATGAACAAAATGTGGTGTGAGACTAAACCCTAGTAGGAAACCACCAAGGTCTTTTCCTATCTATCAGTGAGTCTATATGACATGTACTGTAAAATAGTGAAGAAGTAAGCTAGAGAGTACTCAAAAGTAAATAGTCTTACATGCACTTTTTTTCAATTATATTCAAATGAAAACTCAATTACATTGATTTTTATATGTCTTGAGATCCATCCTAAGCCTTAAAATCCCATGTATAGTAGTAATCACAAAATATACCTCTTAATTCTATATAAATAATTATGAAAGAAGATTGAATCCAAGCTTGTGCTTTGACTTGGCAGACACATCTTAAATAACATCAATATTCAATTATAACCCGAGCCTCTCCTTGAAATTCCTAAACTGGAATTCAAGTATCCCTATTGGTTCCAATATTCCAACACCCTATAATCCCATCCCAACAAACCTCTCAAGGACCTGTTATCACTCTTAGTGTGGTATAAGCCCATGTCAATTGAGCTCATCCATGGGGGTCGTATAGGGAGCCCCAAGTATAACTCAAGACATATTCATGTCTCTCTAGACCATACATGGAATCCTATAAGATCCATGATTCACTTGGAATGTAGTACATCACCTCAATAATACTTTCCATGGCGTGCATGGTTTACTCGTGACATAACATTAATTGATAAACCCATTGAGCTTGTCCAAGGCATTCCAGAGAATCCAAGGTTCACTAAAGGGACCAAGGTAAAATAGACATATAAGTCCATCCGTGTAATTCTAATAGGATACATGATTCACCTAATTCTATTTACCATTCAACCATAATAGGTTCAAGTTAATATTTTAATAACATGCTGGGGTTAAACCATAAGCATTTCAAAACTCACCACCAAGGGTTTCACAAGCTAAGACCAACCTTTAAGGATTGGTCTATCACTCCTCACATGGGTATCATTCACTTACTAATAAACACACCAAAACAACTATTAAATGGATTAAAATATTGGTTAGCTCATGTGGGCAGGTTCACGGTTGGAGGAAAACATCCAAACATGCTTAAACATGCATAAGATCAAACATTAGTCAAGGGGAAATTCATCTATCGCATACCCTTATCCAAGTATAATACCATCTAACAACATGTAAAATTCATTAAATAATAGAAATTAATTTAAAACAACCCAAAAATGGGACTCAAGGAATACCTCATATGTACCCTAGGCCAAACGACCAAAAATTGGTCAAACAAGGCACTCACTTAAGGGATAGCCCTTAATTTAGGAAAAACAACCTATCACATGATTTTCAACACATATTCTATTCCCTAAATGACAACATTTAACAACATATTTGATTTATCAATCAAGGAAATATCCCTAAAATAGGAGTGTGACACTCCGACATATATAAATAGCTCGATAATTAGCAAAAGTCAAGAGACCACCTACCTCAGATCCATGCTAGATAGCTCGTCCAGTATCAAGCTCTAATTCGACCGGGTTTTGGAGAAATCTGAAGAACGGATAAAGAAAGGGATATTATGTCAAATGATCCTAAATCCAAATAGTGAAATCGGTAAATAGAATAATTGAATATGGATAAAAATCAATCGAGGCAATACCGTTGCAGATATTTAGAGATGAATGAAGGTAGATTTAGAGATCAGACAATGAATCAGGAGAAATCCCAGATTAGGTGCTTCAAAGGGGAGATCCCACTCATGTAATTCTATCCCAAAGAAGGAGGAACCCAATACGTGTTAAAAAGGAATTTATTTTAATTATAATATTTAAAAAAACATCACGGTCGCATAGTTTTTGCGCACGGTTTCCCAAACTGTGTTGGAACTGTGTGTGACTTACTATAAGATTGGGGCATATCTCATGGTTACCCTGCATGGTTTGACAATCCGTGCGATAAATGTTCAAATGATACTATCAAGGTATTCTAAAACTACTGACCTATTTTCACTGCCATGCGGCCTGACCCACACAATTTCTCCTAACCGTGCATGCTCCTCTTTTCACCCAAAACATGGGTTATGGGGTCCAAACTAGCCCCGGACACCCTAGAGATCTCTGTGACCCCAAATATCATCAATACTTGTCCATTTTAAATCAATTAAACTAATAATGTATGGAAAACATATGATCCATACCTCAAATAAGAACTGGGTTCTTACACTTTAGTAGCTCCTTAGGTGTTATTCGATAATGTTCCATCATAATTATAGTAACACCCTATTGTAACTATATCATGAACATGAAATTATATTAAGGGGGTAATGTAACAAAATAATATGGGAATACATTCAGTAACTACTCAATAACATGGTAATCTAAAACTATATAAATCATAACAGACAACTCTTTATACTTTTATAAGATATTCCCAACACCCATGATTCTAATCCAATTATAACACTCTCTAGTGAACAATACTCCTCGTAATTTCACATATAATAACCTGACTGATCAATAGAATCAATTGAAATATATATGAGTGGAATATAGGGAATTTTTTATAAGGATGAAATGATATGGTTGTTTCATCAATAAAATTATATCACCCATTGACTGATATGGCCCCATTGTCAGTCTAAATCCCCAGCACACATCTGAAAACATAACTTGAAATCTAAATGGAATAGATTTTTATAGGGGAACAAGAATCCTAATGACCAAATATATTAATATATATTCCTTAAATTTTTTTTTTAATAATTTGGTTTATATGAATAATAAATGTAAAGTGAAAAACCTTTTTATATAGTGAATATTTGATATGATTGTTAAAATAGTGTTGTTAAAATAGCTGGTGTAAATTGATGTAACTGTATCACAAAACTAATGAAGAAAGTATGTTGAAATGGAATATATATGTAGGATTATTTCTTATGGAGATCATTTGTTTGAACCGAAAAAGGGAGTTAGATATTATAGGGGTTTCACTTGACAAAGACCATGCCAAACTTGAAGAAATATAGTTCATGAAAAACATTATACGTGACATGTAAAATATCAAGGAAAATTCATCAAGATCCTAATTTTTTTGAACACCCTCGTAAAATTGTAGCCACATATTATATTATTCTTACCTATTAAACATATATAATAAAATGTTTATAAAAGTAAAAAATCTATTATATCAAAATTTAATAAAATATTTATATTTGTAGATTTATCTTGAATTTATTTTCTTTTTATGTATTATTTTTATCTAAATTTACTATATTCATAAAAAATATATTTATTATAAATTAGATTTCCATTTTAACAAAATATGTATATTTTGGTTGAATTATAACAGATATATTAAAATTAGTTTAATTAGTAATTCAAAAAAAATATAGTTAATATATAATAAATCATTTTATAGTGATAATTTTTTTCATCATTTTATATATTTAATAAAAAAATAAAATATTAAAATTTAGCATATGAACATGAAAAATTTAAAAGAAAAAATCATATATCATTTACATATTATAATAATATGATGTGTTGATAATTTCCTAAAATGATTTATTTTTAGGTAAATAATGAAAAATACCATTTCCAAATAGTGTAACATTATGAAATTTTTGTTATATAAGAATAAATTAGAAATATATAAAACCTTTTTATAAGACTAAATATTTCTTTTATATAAGACATTATAAACATAAGTTTTTTATAAACTCATATAAGAAATTTTAATTTGTGATATATTTATCAATTAAAATGTTTTTAATACTTTACACATTTAGTATTTTCAATTTCCTTTTTATCCCCTTTTAATAATTAATCAAATAAAAATGATTTCAAATTTATAATCATTAGCATCACATTATATAATTAGGACCATTTTATTTTTGGTTTTAAATGGTAAATTACATAGGCAATAACATGTTATAGTGGTCAAAACTAAGATGGTTAAATTGTGTAACTTATAGGTAAAGCGACAAAAATATTTTTCAAAACTATTTATATGAATATTGAGGTAATGTAAAAGAAACAACTCACCTAAAATACATTATTTAAAATATTTTGAGGAACATTCCTTGAGAGTGACATCCCATTATTGTGTATTTTTTTATATTCAAAAAAATTCCACTCCTTTTCACTTATAAAAGGGTAACTACTCTCCTCAGAGAACCATACAAGAACCCACAATGTTCATCCCAAACACCACTAAACACTATTTTACACACTCTTATACATCATTATGAGTTTATGGTCTTCTCAAAAGTCTAAACCACTAAGGTTTAACATCCCTCACATAAGAGATAGTCCATGAATATTGGTATAAGTTCATAAACCTTGATTTCATTTTCTATTTCATTTACATAATTTTTTCTTAATAAAATTTCATTTCACCATATTAAAATGATAACATTGGTTTCATTTTTTTACTAATTAGTTTTTAAAATAGTGGTATAAGAATAACCACTTCCACCATTACCATTAAGAAATATAAAAATATAAATCCTTCATTATATGGACTACTGCATCTAGAATAAAGATATTTTCTTTCCATAACCACTATTAAAAAAGTTTCATAATAATAAATTTAGTATATAAATTTTATATTTATGAGATATTTTATTTTCTTTATTGATAACCATATTAAAATTTTTCTATGTTCTATAGAAAATTAAATACCCATACATTCATACATGTAGATGACTGCGTCCATGAGATAATTGATTTCTATTTTAATTTCATAACTACTATAAAAATATAGTCTTGAGAGTTGTATTAAATGAAAAATATTAATTTTATGATATAATTATGGTTATGGTATCAATGTTTTAATGGTATTATCATCAAACTGTTATCGTAAATTTAGTTTTTTCAAAAAATAATATTAAGAGAAAAATAATTATTTCAAATTATATAATTTTTCATATCAGTTAATTAATCTATTAATTACTTTCAAATTATGATATATCACACAAATAAACACCAAATTCCATTTTAATCATCATAGTGTAAGTACATTAAACTTATTCACATCAAAATCATCGATAATCGACTTATGTTAATATTTGGGTTGGTTTGACCACCTACTTGAAAATTTTTATAAAATTACATCCTAGAAGTATGAAAAAAAATATTCAGATAATATTACATAGTTTAATTAATAATTATTTATAACTATTCTTAGAAAATATAATTTTATAATTAACTCTATAATTGAGAAAACATATTTTGAAGGTTTAAGATCATTGAAAAATGTTTGTTTTTGATTCTATATTCTTCGATAAAGAATAAATTACTCATGATAGAATTTTAAAAATCATAAAAAATTACATTTCATCCATTATAGTAATATTAATGAATTTTTAATGATGGTATTTTGATGATGAATGAATAAGGAAATTAATCCTATGAAACTAATAAAATTGGGTTAAACTATAGACAACATATGTGAGAAAGTAGGAAGAATGAAATTAATATAAATATGGGTAATGATTATAAATTGAAATTATGAATATAGTAAAGTATGAATATGGGTATGAAATTATTTATTAAGAAATTCATTTTTGTTACAGATGTGCTGAGAGTGAACTCGAATAAACCGGGAGACAAGGTAATGGTTTCTTTGTTTCATATTTGAGTCCATTGATACATGTTTAAACTATACACTGTGATTCATTAAAAATGGTGAAAATACTATAAAATTTATATTTTGTATTATTATCCTCTTATATTTCATGATATTCAATTTCATATTTAATCTTACAACACCCAAATTTTATATTCAAAATTTAAAAATTCTATAAGGGGTTTTCATGACTCAAAATATTTATGTGGGTCATAGTCACTCTTATTTTAGTATTATCAACCATGATGGGTACATTTTAACCTCTTATGATGTAATTTTTTATTTGCTCCATTATTTTTATGGGAATAATGACTCACAAAAAAATTCTTCTTAATTTTAACACCCACTTACATATTTTGATGTATTATTTGACCCTATTTTTTATCCCCTTTTGGTTGGGTCTTATTTTGGGAAGATTAATGTAAAATTTGGAGAATTTTGGAAGACATTTGGGATTTTAAAGGGTTGTGCAAAATTATGGATTGTCACACGGGTTGGTCCAAAAAACCATGTACCATGTTTGAATCCACCAGATGGGGGCACATGGTTTTTCCGTACTGTGCAGCCAACACCTCCAAAATATTCACCCTATAATTGTGAGAGAATCAATGGGTGGTTTATTGTTAATCATACCATGTCAAAAAACTATTCCAAACATTCATAATGTCAGTAGTGGTTCATGGATAGCATGAAAAATTTGTCTAACCATGTGTCCCTCTTTATGAAGCAGTGTGAATGGTTTTAAATTTCTTTGAATTTATTTTTAAAAATCCCAAATCCACTGTTTGAGTTTCTTAATTATAAAATTCATCCCTAACATGATTCTGTCACCCTTCAAGTCTCCCTATAGGTGAATTTGGCCCCACAAAAAACATTTATTGGTGGATCGAAGTGATATTGAACTCAATCAATTTAATTTAGGTAAGTCAATCTTTATTCATATGTTTTTTACGGGCTCCCAATATATCCTCCATAGAGTTTGAGATATTATCATGCAATTGATTTGTATAAAATCTATTTTATTAGATATTGATTCTAGGTTGTGTTATTATATCTTCCAGGCCTTCGTTCTTCATTGTAGAGCCCCATTAGGAGTGTTGATTTCTAGATCATTGATTTAAAAGGTAGGATATACCATCTGAGATTTCTCATTTAATTGAAACTTATATTTTCTTGATTTGTTTGAAATATATTTAATTTATTTTATAAAACCCTAATTTGATATAATTTAGTTATGAAATATAAAATGGAATAGTTTTTGAGTTGAACAAACAGTTTCAATAAAATTGGATTTTTTAGGATGAATTTTGAAAATGATGGATTTAATTTTTAGGAATTGATTTTGTAATGGAATTGATGAAATGAATTGGGAATTGTCTTGAGAAAATGGATTAAATTGATATAATGAAAACTCAAGATTGTGTTTGGATTGGAAAGAAATAAATGATGAAATACACATGTTTAGGTTTTTAAATTGAATTGATATATTGAAACTAAAAATTTTGAAATTGAATTAAAAATGATGATTTGTTATAAATGATATTAATTTACTATTATTTACTGATTGATCACATGTTATCCTCAGTAGTCAGTGGGTTATTTGGGATAAGTACACTGTGATGTTGATACCCTAGAAATGGATTGATTATGGAACCTCTATGAAAAACATAGTTTGGAATGATTATCCCTGATGTGAGGTTAATGATCACTATTCGACCTAATCATGAGATATTTGGGAACACATAAATTAATGTCATCGCTAATTTTAGATGATTTAGGATCCAATAGCCTGAAACTAACGTACTTATAGGAATATGACCATGGTCTATAAATTTCATGATTTTATTTGATTAGATATTCTATTTTTTATTGAATTAGTTTACTCATTATAAATAATATATATAAATTCATTTATTTACATTTATTATTTAAGAGATATTTTAATTGTTTCCCATCTATATTAATGATTGCATGTTTTATTTTAAATGAAAATATTATATCATATGACATTCCATGTTTTATTGAAATTATAATATTATTGGTTTATTGTTATGCCATAAATTATGGAACACTTTATGGGGCCCTACGAGGGTTTATAACTTAGACCCTATCTTTACCTTTAGGGATTTTTTGATTTTATTATGCTAGGTCTAAGAAGTTTAAAAGTTTCACTTGGAGGTGGTGGATTTTCTTGATACTTTGGATTACAATATGGAAATGGAAACTGATGGAGTTAAGGATCATTTGTTATATAGGGTTATATACTTTAGTTGGTTTGTTGATTTATTTTGGATTAATGATTTATTGAGTTGTTTATGTCTCTTCTTGGGTAATATTTTACCTATTTGACTTATGGTATTTTCTCATTCAGGTGTGTTGTTTTATTAAAATGTATATTATATATTCTACTGCATTTATTGGAAGTTAATTCACTATTTATTATTTAATTAGTCCATGTTCTATTTTCCATCTCATGGGGATCGAGAAAAACCTTAGAGCATGTCAGAGCCATCTTGGGTATCAGGGGACTTGGGTATTCAGGAATATTTATAACAAAGTGGTACAAAAGGTGTAGGTTAATCATATTTTCTTTAAGTTGGTATGTGTTTGGGGTTTTTTTTGTAGATATGAAGTAGGATTTATGTGACTTAGGAGGTACTTTCAAGTGAGTTCTGAAAAAAAAAGGGAGACTCACATGACTCATCACTGATCACACCATGTCCAATAAGGTGTGGTTCCTCCTTTATGTTACACCATTACACTATGTCATATAATGATTAGTGATTTGAGATAATATCCCAGACTCTCAAAAATAATCAATGAAGTCTTGATTAAGATATTCTCCACCGAAGTATAGTTTCAAATATTCTTACAAAGCTAGTTCTAAAGTTCATTCTTATATTCCTTGATTTACCATATGGATATGAATTATACCTCATTAAATATAAATATCAATATATAATAAAATCATTAGTAAAAGATATGAAGTATGAGTACCCACCCCTTACCTCAATCGGAAATGGTCCAAACACATCGGTATGAACTAATTCAATAATCTCTTTATCCCTTTCATTTTTCCCACCTAATTGGGATTTGGTCATTTTTTTATAAACATGTGTGACATACACCAAGTGGTTTTAGTTCAAAAGAATCAAAATATCAATCTTGATGTAATTTAGTCAAGATTTTTTCATTTACATTACCTAGTCGGTGTTGCCAAATTTCGGTGTAGTGTGAGCCATTCCATTACTTGGTTCGTGTAATCCAACACATAAAGACCATTATTTAAATGTTCTTTACCATAAAAAATTTTATATTTTTAAAAGAAGCAACATTTATTCCCAAATTTAAAAATAAATCCATGCATATCTAGTCTAGATACATAAATAATGTTTTTGGTAACTGAAGTCACATAATAAAAACCCTTTAAAACCAATACCATTCTAGTCAGCAATGTGAGTTGGTAGTCCTCGATAGCTACAACAACATGTTTAACTCTATTGGATGCTCATATATCTAACTAACCTTCTTAAATCTTTACGAATCTACATGGTCATTATATTTTAATACATATGTGAGTACCAAAAGCGATATCTAATACCAAATTTATAGAAACATTTAAATTTCACTCCATAATAAACACACCTAATGCTTCCACTTGCTTCTTTGGCAGGGTGATGTTTTCTTTCAATGGACCTTCTTTCCTCATGTGAAACATAAAGAATCATGTTCCCTTAACTCCCCCTTGATCTTCCTCTTCTTAGAAGGGTGTGAATAATATATGTACTTAGATATTTTCACATTCCATTTCTATTTGTACAAAATAATTATAGAAGGATTTTCTTACTTCGTATCCTTATAAACATGGTAAATAAGAGTGAGAAGATATAGAAAAGACTTCCCAATTTTGTTCATAATAAAATTCACAACAAAGCTAGAGAATATCTGGGGGAGTGATTCCAGAATGTGATTAGGGCCTAGTTCTTTAGGGAGTTTATACCCAAAAACCTCTAAGTGATCAATGTATCCATTGATAATGACTATGTGAGGCCCAAATAGGGCACCCTCACCAATATTTCTCATAAAATATCCTTGGAAATATCAAAACGTTCCTGACTAGCTCTCTCTTAAATGTAGTCCAGGGAGGTGTTCAATCATGCTATGTAAATTCATGTTTTCATGAGACTTCATTAGTTCACTAGACATTATTGAAATAATCAAATAATAAACATAGACTACGTCACTCAAATTATTCTCATAGATAAGGAACTCTCCATCCCTCACATCTTTAGAAAGTAGACCAGGCATTGGAGATTTTATCACATAAGAGTTCTATTCATGGAATAACACAACTTGAAGGCATCTAAACCACTCCTAGAATTTATTTCCACTTAGGGGGTTGTTGTTCTCCAATATTGATCATATGGATTGTGTATATAATGATATTTATATTATATTATACAAATAAAAGAGAATATTGTTAATTATTTTCTTTATTACAAATTATGCAAGAATAAATAAATAAATTAATTGATTTTATTAAATCTCCCACTATTTTATCAAGTCTCAATATACCTCACCATTTAAATTAGAATGTCTGGTTGCTATGAAATTATAGTGTCAAGGATCCCAATTAATTTTCTTAATGATCTAGAATTTGGTCCTAAAAACCATAAGAAATTAATTTAGCTAGGTTATCTTTCAGACTACAGGCTTTCATCTATGTGATCTGTTGAGTGGATTCCCCTATCCCAAAATCCTGACTTCAATTTCCTCAACATGTACCTCTAAATTTTTATTGAATAGACTTTGGACATTAAAATCAATACATGTTCACTTAAGTCAACCAAAAAATCTAATAATAACCCCCTAATAAAAGTATGTGTCTATACTTTGTCTGTGTACAATACTTAGTTATATGGTTTCATTTACAATCATGTAATGAAAGACATAATCTGAATTAATATTTGGTTAAGTGATTTTAATTAATTTATTCATAAATTTTATCATGTTTTATTCATTACATGTCTTGTTAATATTATATGGTTGTTAATTAATTAACCCTATTGGATAAATCATATAAACGTAATTTTTTTTAATTTTCATATTTTTATATTAATTAATTCATTTATGTGATGTGATATTTCATACATAAAATACATAATTCACATACAAAAATAAATAAATAAATTATATAAATCGTTCAAGAGCTTATATGATGGATAATGTAACGATCAAACATTAAATCAAGTTATGTCCTAGGAGAATAACTCCATTTGTTATTCATGGCATGAGTTGCAGCATTCAACCAATATATCTATGTATCACTGAATTGGCATCATCATGGTTCCTTCATGAACTACATCTACATGCCTTGGGATTCTCCTTTAATTACAAGTATGTATTACTCACATGCATGTGAGTGGAACCAAAGGATTGGTCAAAGGGTATTATATAAATAACCTTGGGCATGCAGGTTATACATAATAATAGTGGGAGGGATGACTCGCATTCCATCATTTAATATGATATTAAATAATTGATAACCCATGAAATAAATTAAATTAAATTAATGTTAACATGTACACAGGTATTGGTCAAGCTCATGATCAGTCATACATGCATTGAATACACAAAAGTAACCGATTATCATTCATTTCTTTATTATTTAATTATTATTAAGATAATGACATTTTTATTAATTAATTAATAATTAATTAATTAATTTCCTTTCATCTTAATGATCATACGATATTAATTGGGGATACCCATCATTTATGGAATTCATGGAAAATAAACGGCATAACCAATAATGATATATTAATTAAAATAAATTAATTGTGTTTTTAATATTCTTTAAAACAATTATGAAATTTTCAAACACACATTGGTTTTTTAATCGATAAAATAAGTTTTTAATGATGTAAATTTCAATTAAAAGTAATTTTTTATTATACCCTTTAATGACAGGCTACATAGAGTGTACAGTCCAGCTACACACTATGTACCATGGTTTTTTCACATTCGAGACACATGGCTAGGGCTTTGGCAGGTTAGCTGGGATGGACTACATGATGTGTACATGTGAGCTATATGCCTAATATCCACTTATTGTGTGGTAGGTTCTCCTAGTAAACACATGGTGGTTAATAGATGCGCCATGAGCAGTTAACTACTTGGTGCATCCAAGTACAATGTGAATGGGTACATGATGTGTACTCTGGCCACACATCGTGTAACCCAGTTTTACCGACCAAATATTTGGCACTTCCTGATGCCATCTCTTGCCGTTATTCATATACTCATAAACATTAAGGAAAATTAAACACTGAACAAACATGATTAATATGTTGATAACATGTTAATTCAAATCCGATTAAATAATTAATAACATGAAATAAAAATCTAACCAAAATTGTTCATAGATCAACAATCGAATAAATAAATATAAATCAAAATTCAACCTCTCTAATGCCACTTGTTGGTTTTGGGAATATCATAAGCATGCGGTGGCGGGAGATATATTAAAATTTATTTTAATAATCATTGAACAAATCCATGAGTGGGTGTCTTTCACATAAGATTTATAATTAATCTATTTAATATATTAAGAAATAAATACATGGGCTTAAGAAATTTCTTCATTGATGATTGTTGATCATCTAAAAAAACCCATTCAGATTTCCATCATTGAACTATGAGGATCCAAGGATAAAATCCCCCAAGATTTGATCCACATGTGATACAGTTATCTCTGAGAAAAACCAATCAATCACTGGGTGCTAGCATAGTGAATCGAATATATTTCATTTTTTGTTCTTGATCATTCTTTCTTCGATGCTGAATAAATCTATCTTTTTATTCTCATTATTGAGAGGGAGATAGAATGAGGAGGAGTCGAGAGAGAATTCCTTATGAGTAATAATTCTCTATTCTCAATTCTAGGATGAAATATATTATAGAAATAATCATCTATTTATAGATTTTGGTTTAGGTTAAAATATTATTTAATTTCATTTCACACATTAAATAACATTTAAAACCTTTAATAATACACATGCCACATAATAGTCATATCATTATTAATATTTTGTGGAACAAACCAACTAGAGCAATAAAAAATATTATGTAACAGTCTTGTTAATTAATATTTTTCACCAGACTCGATTTTGGTCCATTCGAACTCCTCTACCATTTTTGAAAAAACCGAATTAATATTTTTTTCATAAATAATTATTTTTTTTTCAATCTAGTGAATACATATTTATTAAAATACTCAATACATAAAATAAATATTTTATTCAAAATCCAGTGAATAAATATTTAATATATATTCACATAATCAAATAAATTATCTATTAATAAAAAATTAATTCTTCATTACCTTTTGAATATTAGAAGTAAATAAAACATGAAAAAAATTATTCTTAGATATTGAGAATAATATTTATTCTAATAATTAACTTCAAATATAATTTATTTTAAATTAACAGAAAAACCTTCTATGTGACCCACTAGGATTCTTTCTCATTATCATTAGGCAGACATTCCTAAATTCCATGATTACTGTCTTGAATTGGGTCAAGGTACCCAAGAGAAATAACATAATTTAATAATGATGAAAACCACATATGAACACTCATTGTGTAAAATAATCCCTTTGACTCAATATCTCATCAAGCAGGTTATAAATTTTTGCCACCGACCTATATGATTGATGTGTATTTATTTTAGTACATGATATAAACACATCATTACAACATGTCCATGGAATTTAATGTGATGGTTATATTCCAATCAAAGGGCTAAGATATAAGCTTCCATAAAGATATAAGGGAAAAATCCTTACCCAATTTATCCATTAATGACATGTCACTCATGACACACTCAAAATATCTAACTTCTCCATGAAATTTTACGGTCATAGTTTATGAAATACATATAAGTACGTGAGTTATAAAATAAATTAATAATAATATTAATGTCAATAGACCACTATAAATGCTTGCGGATAGGAATATTCAATGACACAAAAACATGCAGGATTCCTACTAGCAGGTATGTTCTCATAATATACCATCTTGGATATTTCCTAGTAAAAACATCATGAGAAGAATCCCCATCTACATTTGAGTAGTCACACCTAATAGACTATGTATAATGTATCTCATAATAGTATGTTATTCAACTGTAAAACATTATTTAAGAATATCATCATAAAACATCAATGTTCTCATCATAGTGGGGAACTGTTATGACATTATAAACGTGACATATAATCTATTAAGTTATTAAATTAGATTCATTCATAACAACAAGAAATATCTAATTATATTTTTTATTAATACTCAATACATGGAATATACATGTAATCAAGGCACAAACAGTTGGTCCTAGGAAACCAACTCCAACAGTCACCTCAATAGTACTCTGACCAAGTGTGAGACCTATCCTCATGGGCCTCTTACTAGTTATAAGACCCCAACTCATGGTAATCCTACTATATGTAAACTCCAAACTCATGCTCCACTTAATAGGTGTAAGCCTCGTCCTTATGGGCCTCCTCCTAGGTGTTTGTCCCAACCTTGTGGGCCTCCTACTAGGTGTAAGACCCAACCTTGTGGTCTCCTTCTAGTTGTATGCCTCAACCTCATGGGCCACCTTTTAGGTGTAAGTCCTAACCACATAGTCCTCATGTTAGTTTTAATCCTCAATAATACCCTCTATTATTTAGTTACCAATACACATGATGAACCATAAAGGCCATCCTAATGCCTAATCTCTAATCATTCCCTTTTTATCACACCCTTAAAGGCATAACAATCCTAACCACATGATGCAAAACTACATGGAATGGTTCTTATCACATGACCTTAAAAGGTAAAATGTGTCCCATTATGTGACACTTGACTAAGTGGGTTCTAATTACCTTCTTAGGTGTACATAAGAATCCCTTTTCATGGGCCAAATTAAAACTTCACAACACTATTTGGATCCTTTTATAGGCTTCTATAACCCCCTTGGACAAAAATAAACTCCATAGTTCCTTCCTATATTTCTCTAAATTTTAGAGAACCAAATACCTGGGTTAAATGATATATAGTATAATTCCCATGTGCAGCGTCCTCTAAAATATATATTTCCTATCAATTAATTTTAGAAGGGTTATTTTTAGTGTTTCTAATGATATCAGGAAGGATTCCTGAATATGTATCAAATCTATAAGAGAGCCATAGAATATGAAAAATACCCCCTCAAAAGGGTGAAGATGAGCTAATCCTCCCATCCTCTCGACCAACATGAATTTCTAAAGTGTCTCTAGTATGTCTTAGAAACCACTTACCTTTGGAATTCTATTCCATGATTGACACCAAACATCAATGGGATAGAATCCATTAGAAACAAATGTGCACACAACTGGACAGATGGAAGGATATTGTTATGTAAAGGAACCCGATAAAAATTCAAACCACATTCCCACATTCCATCAATATTTAGATGATCTAACAATTGAGGAAGTAAAAATAATCTCCACTAATTCCTTATTATGGAACCAACAGTTCAATGAACCACAATATTAGATGATGGGGTTGAATGAACTGATAGTAATAATGGCCACCACTCTCCACACATTTTTGGTTCAAGGACCACAAAAATGGTGGTTCTAGGTGCTACAAAAGAGTTTATTAGGGCCATTAATGATACAAACTTTTTTGTATTTTATCGATCCGTCACAATGTACATGACATGAACATCATGAAAAAAGGAAAATTTTCCAAAGAATATTGAAAAATAAATACACTAAAACCCAAAAGATATCTTTTGATTAAATTTGTAATTAAATTTAATATATTAATTGAAAGAATACATCATATTGAAATCTTTATTTAATGATGTTATTGATTGTATGAATCCTTTTTCATTCTACCATCATTGTGCTTATAGGATATATGTATAGAATCCCTTTAATGGTGATTCATACATTCTCCTTTGATCTATAAACAATGTAGATACATTTTTGGGTTATGGCGCATTGGATCGATTATCTTATGGTGTTCATATTGATCACTAAAATGATTCATTTATTCCTAAATAATTGTCTTTACACTCATTTTATTGAGATGATGGAGGTGATATGTGAATATTTATAGTGTTCTTCAGTTTGGGGAGAGAGATGAAGATTTCATTATGCATAACAATTATCTATTTCGATCACAGTCAACACAATAGACATAATCATATATTTATAGATTAAAGGTTAGGGTTAAGATATTGTTTTATTTTAAAACACCCCTAATATATTAAACCTTATATAACCCCATTACATTTTAATTTATTATTATTATTATTATTTCATTGTTTTTGATAACTTACAAAATGATAAATATTATTTTACTATCTTTTAAATTAATATTTATCATTGTACACATTCTTAGTCCACTCGTCCTCCTAAATATTTATCTAGTACCTAATAAATATTTAATTAAATATGTATTCATTCAATATATAAATAAATAAATAAATATTATATATCAATGTAATTAAATAATTACTATCCAAATGTTTATTTCTTTAATTTATGTGATCAATAATTCCAAAATAAAATTATTCCATGGACTTGAGAATAATATTTATTCAAATAATTAAATTTAAATTTAATTTAATTGAAATCAATAGACACACTTAGTATGTGACCCTATAGGATTCTATCTTATTAGAATCATGTATGATTTCCTAAAGTCCAAAATTTATATCGAGCAATGGGTAAAGGTACCCAAGAGAAAGAAGTTAATGTTATAACATCGACAACCACATATTAGTGATCACTATGTAATATAATAATTTTTTCATGATATCTCATCCAATAGTTTGTAGACTTGTTTTATCAACCTATACGCTTGATACAACTTTCATTATCTACCTAAAATAAAGTTATTGTTACACAATGGACATGGAATTTAATGAGATAATTCTATTCCAATCAAAAGGATTAGATATTGACTTCCATAAATATAGAAGGGAAAATCCTTCCTCAACTTATTCTTTAATAACACATCATTCATGATGCAACCAATATACTCAACTTCTTCCTGAATTGTCTAGTCATTGTTTATAGAAATACATAAAAGTTGTATTTAATTACATGCATTAATAATAATCATAAACTCTAAGGAAAATTACACATGCTATTAGATAAGAATATCTGATGACACATAAACATTCATAATTATTACTGGTAAGTCTATTCTCATAATCTCCCATCTTGGAGAATACTAAGTTCAAACTTTAAGAGATGAAGTCTCATATTCTTACAAGTACTCTCACATAAAAATCATGTTTTTATGTGTCCAATCCTAAAATTTTATCTGTCCATTGAAATATATTGATGAATATCATCATAGAATTTAAAGGTTCTCATATTAATGGGGAACCACTATAACTTTTTCAATGTGACATATACTCTAATTAATTATTAAATAAAATTCATGTTGAACAATAAAAAATATATAATAAGATGTTCTATTAATAATAAATTCATATAATATACATTCAATATAAAGTACAAATAGTTGGTTCTAGGGCACCAAATCCAAAAATGACCCTCACTTGGAAAAGATAAAACTTCTAATAACATTCATTCATATAGATACCAGTTGATGATTATATTTCTGCTGAATTATGGTTTTATTCAAGGGCTCTGTCATGTTGTCTTCAGTATAGACTCTTGTCACTATGAATTCACATCTCTGAGAAAATACATCAAGATATAATATTTCTTATGTATGTTATTTGTCTTTTGTTGTGCTCTTAACTCCATTACAATATCCACCACTATAGTATTAGTACAATAGAGTGTGATAGAGTCATTCCTGATAGGCATCACATCAATATCTTGGATGAATTTTTAAACCCATAGTGATTTTTAGCTACCTCATAAGCCTTAATATACATTAAAAATTCTATATAATATGTCTCCAAGACCTTATTTGATATTTTCTAGATCATACAACCTCTATTAATAATGAATATGTCTCCTAACTAAAATTCCAAACCATCTTGATCTATTTGGAAACTATCATTTGCGTATACTCATATTACTAACTCATTATTTCCTCAATTGACTAGGAACGCAGCCTTAATAATCCTTAGATACTTAAGGATAGTATTGAATACATTATAATGGTCATCACTTGGTTCAGGTCAATATCTTCTTACTACACTTAAGACATAGGAAATATCTAGACTTATAAATAATATATCATACATGACTGACCCAATCACTGATGTGTGGGGAATACGTTCCATCCTCTATCTCTCCTCATGTGTCTGAGGACTCATTTTCTTAGAAAAAAGAATGTAATGTGACACTAGAAATAATCCCCTCATGGATTATTCTATACTAAATGTTTTTTGTATCTTATTAATATATATACCTTAATATAGACCAATTATGATCTTGGATCTATCAAGATAGATCTTTATCCCAATAATATATGCTACTTCACATAAGTCCTTCATATAGAAGCATGTGTTCATCCAGGCTTTGACAGACTATAAGACTGGTATTTCATTTATGATAAGTAGTATGTCATTAATAAAAACTATTTAGAAAATGACCATACTCCCACTACAATATTTATATAAAAAATACTTGAATTCATTCTTTATAAAATAAAATTATTTTATGGATTCATCAAACTAATTATTCTATGACATGAATCTTACTTTAATCCATAAATGGATCTCTACAATTTCCATACCTTATTAGAATCTTTTGGAGGCAAAAACCATCCAGGTTGTGTCATATAAAAATGTTCATGAAGTTTACTATTAAGGAATGTTGTTTTGAAATCCATTATATAAATCTAATGGTCATGGTAATATGTTATAGCATGTAGAATTCTGATGTATTTTGGCATTGAAACTAGTGAAAAGGCTTCATCATATTCTATGACTTGTTACCATTTTAATCCTTTTGCAATCAGTCATACACTATAAGTACTAACTTATCCATACATTAATATTTTATTCTTGAATAAAAATTTACAACCAATGGTATTTACATCTTATAAAGGATCTACCAAAATCTAGATAGGATTTTGATACATGGAATCCATTTCTGAATTTGTAGCTTCTTTCCACTTGATAATAATGGTTCCACTTACTACTTTCTTGTAGGTTACAAGATCCATATTATCAAATAAAAATGATTCATCATCCTTGGTGAATATAAAACCATATATTTCAGGTTCTCTAGCCTCTCTTGTTCTCCTATATGATACTTTTGTCTCCAGAACTTCCTATTCTTTAAGGATTTGTGGAATTTGTTCATATGCCAACTCTTGTATTTCTTGAGGTTGGACTTCATCATGGTCTATCATGATCCTATTATATCGATTAGATATGTGATCCCCTTTAAGAAATTTGGTAAATATATAAATCAAAACCTTATTATTTATTGGATCATATAGGTAATAACCTTTAGTTTCCTTAAGATACACTATAAATATATGTTTAGTACCTCAGGGTGAATGTTTATTACAAAAAAATAGAATTATAACCTGTAGGAGATCATTATATCCAATGACTTTGACTATGTGAGGCCTAGATAGCACAATTTCTCTGATTTTTTTTAAAGAGAACCTTGAATATCTCCAATTTTTCATGTCTTTATCCCTCATGATAAATATCATGAATATACTGGATCATACTATAATAATTCATATAACTTTATAAATTCCTTATTCATGGATGAAAGCATTAAACATTGAACAAAAAACAAATATCTTTGGTGGTTATCATATATAGCAAACACCTCATCAATCACTTCTTTTTCAAGTAGATCAGGCATTGAGGATTACGTTTGATAAGACTTACATTCATAGAACAACACTACGTGTATGTATTATAAACATTCATGTAAGTTACTATCATTTAAGAGATGGTATTTCTCCAAAATTGGTGCAGGTATAATGTGGTTAATGAAATTATTATTATTTTAAAATATTAAATGATCAAATTATTTGTGCTTAAATTGATTTTAATTTATGTAAGACATAAAAAATATTTTTAATTTTATTAAGACTCTTACTATTTTACCAATTCTCAATGACCCTCACCATTAAACTCAGAATGTTAATCATTTTAGACATTCTAATAGAAAGGAACCATATATCCCTCCTTATGATCCGTACTATGGCCATGAAATATTTTAAATTATGTTTAGGTAGGCAATATTTACAACTAAGAAATTTCAATTCCATATTCTATTGAGTGGACTCCCCCATCCAGAAATTCTGACCCTCATTTCCTCAAAAATTTCCTACATGTTTTTATTTAATGAACTATTGTTATTAAATTCAATACATGTTAAATTAAGTTGACCCATAATCTTAGTTATGAATCCCCAATAATTAAAAGTTACCAAAACTATAACCTAAATAAATACTTTAACTATGGTTTGTCATAATTCAGATAATGTAAGGCATAATTACATAATATTAACTTAATGGATTATTTTATTGTTCATAAATTTTCTAATTTATCATTTACATCTCTTATTAATATTATGTTGATTTTACTTAAGTGATTAACTATTCTCTGTATAAAAATTTGGGCATAATCCATTTATTTTAATCCTATCTTTTCATATTAGTCAATTTATTATGTAATCATAGTCTGGCATATATAAAATAAATCATATATAAGATTGAAATAAAATAAATAAATAAATTACACAATCACTACCTTATCTAATTGTTGATTTATTTAGTGGACAATAAATAAAACTATGACCCTTGGGAAAAACTAATTATGCCAGTTTTGGCATGATTTGTAGCATTCCTCTTATCCACCTATGTATTATATGGGTTGGTTTCATATAGGTTCCATTTTTAACCACCTCCATACACCTTGTAATACTCATTTTATTACATATTTGTTATAAGTCACATATAGGTGAGGGTAACTAAAGTATTGGTTAAGGGGAATCACATAAAAAAACCTTGGATTCAGAGGTCCTACATAATCAATGGAGAAGGGATTACATGTAGGAAATCAGATTTAATTTAATAATAATTAATTAAATACCCATGTAATAAAAATAAATTTAATAAAACCAACAAATACATAGGTCTGGATAAAGATCATGGTCAATCATAAAAATTAAATGACTATGAATTTAAAATAATTGGCTAGAATTCATTTTAATTCACCCTTAGATAAGATAAAACACACTTGAATTAATCTAATTAAAGGACTTATTAATCAAATAATTAATTTTAACTTATTATATCCAATCATTTTTGGATTTTCCCTTAAACTATTATTTTAAATAAAAATAAATGATTTAATTTGTTTAAAAGTTCATAAAATTAGTACACAGATTTGTACTTGGAAGTAAGTCAGAGAGTACCTATTTGAACTACTCATTATAATTCTTATTGAATACAATGAACTCACACGACATATTGTGTACATGAAATTTATCTTAATTTCACAGCGCATACTGTAAAATTAATTACACATGAAAAAAATGGAAATCACATTTCTTTTACAACTAAATTCATTGATTCTTTAGTATTAAATGACCACACATGGCTTGCAATTTCAAATTTTACACAAAATTAATTATGAATTTAATATAGTATAAAACGTAATGATTCGTGTGTACTATCAAATTAATGACTAATAGAACTTAGGTTGATGAGTTTCAATGGAACTATTAATTAAATTTAATATTTATATGCAAATAAGAAAAATATAAAGCTTGTGAAAGCTGGCCACATGGCATGTACTTTACTTCATCAGATGTCCACAGTATACGTCTATAGACCTAGTGTGTACTTCATGTGTACATTAATGAGGTAGATGACCTGTAGAAAGGGCACATGGTGTGTACTTTAAGTTTCAAAATTTACAATCTATATGCATCATGTATTAAATGCACATTGTGTATTAATTAAATTATGTGTCTTGATACCATGTTTTCCACCACGAAAACATATTGACTACAAAACATGTAATTCCGAAAAACAACATGCCACCCTGGTCAGTTAGCAGGCATTGAATTCAATACACATGATGTGTATTCATTACACGATGACATGGATTCCATGTGGTTATCCGATTGTGATGAACAAGGATATACGAGAAGTGAAAAGGGAGTACATTCCATGTAACCATGTATTGTCTGTAAAGAGTTTTGGCACCTTCATATGGGTTCCTGAGAGGTATTATTCATTGATTATTAACTGATATTGGTTATATGATCATGAAAGGAAGACGAGGAACAATATATAACAATTAATAATCAAGAATGAATTAACACTTGAACTGAAATTTAACTTTTAAATTTATAATAATCCATAATCAAATAAATAATTATAAAGTATTATGTGACCAATCTAATGACAATTGAAGGTTCTGGTTGTAGTGGAAGCACTTATAAGAGATAATATTGACTTAGTGATTATCATATTTTATGGATCATTTACAATGTATAAGAAGTGAACAACATTACCATTGGAAAATTTTCCAATGAATATTGAAAAAGAAATATACTGGAACTATGAATTGATTTTTGAGTATAAATATATAATTAATTTAAATAGATTGGAATAAAGAATATGTAGTCTTGAAATATTTTTTTAAGTAATTTTTTGATCATCTAAAACACTTTTCAGTCTAATATAATTGTGCTTGTATAATACAAGTGTAGAATCCCTCCAGTGGTGATCCAAACATAATCCTTTGATCTTTGTAAAATGTTGATGTATCTTTGGGTGCTAGCATGGTGGATTGATCATCTTGTAATATTAATCATGATCATTGTGACGATTCCTTTTATCTTGAAGAATGGTCCTTTCACTCTCATTCTTGAGATGATGGATGATGGAGGGGAATCTCTATACCGTTATTCAATCTGGAGAGAGTGTTCTAGTTTTTTGTTATGAAGAGTGAATCTCTATTTCAATCACACTCTACATAATAGACATTTCCATCTATTTATATTGTCATAGTTAGGTTTAAAATATTATTTAATTTCAAAATGACCCTTTAATAATATATTATACCTTATATGACCCCATGCCTTGTAATAATAATATTATTATTACTTTCACATAGCGCATGCTAACCGGTGAAATGATATATATCATGTTAATGGATTTTAAATTAATATTTATCACCAAACACATTATTTTTCTAGTCATCCTCCTCATAATTTATCGAATTCTTGATTATGTATTTAATTAAATATTTATTCCTTTATTCAATCAATTAATAAATATTATATATCTAAATAATTAAATGACTCCATTCCAAATTTTTATTTATTTAATTTATGAAATCATTAAATCCTAACTAAAATTATTCCTCGAGATTGAAAATAATATTTATTCCAAGAATAAAATTCAAATAAAATTTAATTTAAATCAATAGAAACACTTAGTGTATGACCCTATAGACTTATATCTTATTGATATTAGGAAGACATGCCTAAATTCCAAGATTACTATATTGAAATAGGGTAAGGAATCCAATATAAAGAAGTTAATTTCATAACATCAATAATAAAAATATGAGTTATCATTATATTATATAATTCCTTTATCTTGATATCTCATCAAGAAGGTTTCACACTTGTTTCATAAACCTATACACTTTACAGGTCTTCCTTTGACTACCTTAAATAAACTATTCATTACACCAAGTTCTTGGAATTTAATGAAACAATTTTATTTCAATCATGAATCCATGATATAAAATTCCATAAATATATAAGGTAAAAATTCTTCCTCAACTTATTCGTTAATAAAACATCATTCATGACACACCAAATATACCCAAATTCACCATGAAATGTATCATTATGTTTTATGAAAATAAATACAACTGCACAAGTCATGACATTCATTAATAATAATATTAGGACCGTTACACATGCTTATAGATAGAAATATTTGATAACACATGAACATGAAAATGTCCAACCAGTGGGTCTATTCTCATAATATCCCAATTTGGATATTTCCAAGTGAAAACTTTATGAGGTGAAGTCTAATATGACTACAAGTACTTGCACCTATCAATAAACATTCTATGTGTCGTATCATAGAATTTTATTCAACCGTAGAACTATATTTAAGAATATAATCATGGAATTTGAAGGTTCTCATTATAGTAGGGAACTACAATGATATTTTAATGTGATATATACTCTAAGAAATTATTACATAAAATTTATATCAAACAAAGAAAAATAATTAATGTGATGTTTTATTAATATTAAAATCCTTGAATATACATGTAATCCAAAGTAAAAAATGTTGGATCTAGGACACCAAATCCAAAAAATAATAATTGGATGATCAACCACATTTAATGGTATTTGTGGATAAAGATATCCAATAGGTGAAAAATCACCTTTTAAACTCTTATCTCCCACACCCTCATATTTACTTCTAAATTTAACCAATGGAGAGAGAAAATCCATAAAGACTATTAAATATAGTGGAACAATTGATAGATTCCAGCTCATTTTTTTATTACATGAAATAAATTCTAATTTTTTATTCATGTTTCAGATTTTCTCGAACTATTACTGGCACTCGATAGTGATGAACATTTAAAAGATCCCAATGTGGAAGAAAGGGTGGACCTAGACATAGTGAACCTAGGGACTATGGAGATGAAACTATACCCTCCTAAATATATTGAGCATCATAAGGAGGGATATACAACAATTTCATAGGGTTTAACCCTTTATTATTTTCCCTCACCCACTTAATATCCCTCCCTTTATTCACATAGGGGATTAAAGGATTTTATTTTTTATTTGGGTTCTCCTATACCAATGTATACTCATGATCATTGGGAGAAATAATATGCGTTGGTTTATATAATATAAACCACTTCCCCATTATAACTTCAGTAAATAAACTAAAACTACCTGACTATAAGAAGTAGAAAGACTAAACCACTTATGGGATGACCCATGCATATTTTACCTCCCTCTATCTCTTTTTTTAATTTGAAAAAAATTCTCATTTTTTATTTATTTTACCTTTATAGGTTTTAGATAACCAATGAAAAATATCTTAAATCAATCAACTTGAAATGAATAATGAGGTTGTATCTTTCCATCCCACTTTTTCTTATTTACCAAATTGTTTAGTTTTTGAACCTTTAATAGGGTAGTAATGTGCAAGGGAATTTTCAACTTGTTATAGTTTGACTTTTTTTTTATTTCTATCACAATTTCCCTTTAAATAAATGTTTTTTTGGAACTTTTTTCTGTTTGAATGAATCATGTACTTGACTTCTCTATAGACATGATTCATTTTAAGAAATATTTATTATATATTTTGAAAATTAAGGAAATGAATGTTATTTTAAAATAGATTTATGTGAATCATAATTTCATATGAATTAACTGCATTACGGAACTTTACTTTGAGTGAATCACTTATATAAAAAGGTATTAATTCAAGGATTTAACACTAAACAAATGATTGTATAAATTCATTGGAATTTGAGTAGTTTGAGTTGTTGGGATATAAACCAAATTTCATGAAGATTCCAAATCACAATGTGTGTGTATTGAAAATAAATATATAAAATAAGAGTTATTACAATTTGTGATCTAGTTATCTAAATGTTACTACCATGCCTCAGTTATCACAAATAACCAAAGGTGATGCAAACTATTTAAAATGATTTAGTTCTAAATATATTATTATAAATGCTTGAATAAGTGCTATGTGTGTGAGTGGATTTAATAAAACTCTATGAATAAGTGCATTTTTATTGAGATGGATGTAATATAATGTGAATGATAAGCATGAATAAATAAGATGAAAATAAAATTTTCTAATAAATTTCATAGTAATGAATGAATTTTTGTGAAATTGTGAAGTATTTTGATAAACATGAAAAAGATAGAATTTAAATGGTGATTACATATTAATGTTGAGATTTACATAAAACTTTGAAAATTAAGAATTAATTTTATAAGGCTTTAAAAAGGGAATAAATTGATAAAAAGTGGATAAAACTATTGAGAGACATTCCTTGAGGGTGATGAATAATTCAAGTGTGGGTCAATGATTAATCCATATTTTTACTTATTTTAGATTACATTTTCGTATAGTTAATATAAATATTATATTAGAATATAGTAAATAACCATGTTTTAGTTTAATATATTAAATATTATGTTTATTTCAAAACAATCCTAAAATATGAATTTCACATGTCGTATCATTATTCTGTATTTTAATGTTTATGACCCAACATTTTAAATTGTGTTTTTTTGGGATTTTTCAGTTAATAGTGTTAATATTATATGGGTATAGTTTTCTATAAGAAAAAATAAAAATTAAATACATTGAATAAGATTATAATGATGAGTAAAATTAAAACCATGTATGAATAAATGAATCTTTTCAAGTGTTACAAAATAACTGAGTGTGAAATGAATGCTTTTAGTAAGCTTATATATAGGAATGAAATTTAACTCTTATAAATATGAAAATTTTAAATATGGTTGATGGAAATTTTACATTTCATATATGGTAATTGGATATACATGTGTCAAATCGGTATATCGAAGTTATTTATTTTTATTAAAAATATTAAATAATATATTTTAGAAATAATAATAACAAAACAAAAGTATAATATTTAATTAAAACACATTTTTCAAAAAATGGTGGTTAATGAACAATGAATTTTTCTAAGAAACTAAATATATTATGTTTAAATGATGATAAATTATATTATCGATATATATTAACAATATGTTAATTATTAGTTGATTTGAAATAAGATTAATAACACATAATGTTTAGAAACTCGTTATTCTATAAAAGTAGTTTTCATTATATTTTTTTATTTTAATTTAAAATCAATAATTTATAATATTTTGAATTATAATTTGATAAAATGAACTAAATTTTTTAATTATACATATTAAAGTAATTTTAGTATGACTTTTGGTTTTGTTCTAAAATAAAATTGTGTTTGTTAAATTGTGGATAAATATTGATTTCGATAATATTCTCACTTTATGAAATTATCATCATACAATAATTACTTAAAATATTTGTTAAATTTTTATATATAAAAAGTTATATTTATAAATTAATATAAATAAATTATATAATAATATTTTTAATTTCTAAAACTCATGCTTTACATTTTGAAAACATACGTAGTAGTTTTCTCTAAAAACTATTTTTATTCGCTTATATTAAAATTTTGTTTTCATCAGATATAGAAATAAAATATAAAAAAACGTATTTCATGTTTTAGATATAAATTTTATATTATTTAATAATTAAAATATAATTTTTAGGCATAAAAATAATATTTCTAGGATGAATTTTAAATATCGAGATAACGGTAAAACCCTTATTTCCGAAGAATTATTTTATTAGCCTTTTGTAATTTTTATCTAGTAAAATCAATTAATAGATTATAAAAAATAAATATAATATAATTTCTAAAACTATATGTAAATATATTATCACTCATTTAATTGGATATTAATGTAATAATTAGTTAAAAAATAGTTACATAAGTAAAAAAAAGAAAAATGATCAAGTGTAATAATCTAATGGTAAAAGACTCAAAAAATGTTTAAAACAAGTTTGAAAATTAATTTTTGAGGCTTGATATACCTAAAACCATATATAATCAATTATGAACAAATTTTAGATCCATTTACCCTTGAATAGTGTGATTCTATCATTGAAAAAGTAAAGGGTATTTACAAAAGCGCTATTTTATTCACTTATAATAGGGGATACCTTACGCTACATTTCTCAACCCATTACAAAGAATTATATTTAATGAAACTATACTCTATACTCTCATAAAATCAATACCCATTTATATATGCCTTGTTGTAACACAACAATATTTTATGGTATGTCTTTTTTAAATAAATTTAATCTCTTCGATAGCTTGTGTTGCACGCAACACCAGGTCAAAATGAATCATGATTTATTATTATCTGACCATTATTACGAAGCTATTAAAAATGGAGGGTATTCATAGGAATAAATAAATTATTAAAATTATATATATTACACCTTTATAAAATAAATTCATCATTTATCAATAAGAATATAAAACATTTGAAAGTAATGGAAATGTTTTTCAGAAAAAATATTTTTGTTCACAAAATATATTTATATCATAATAAATTGAATTCATCACTATTGGTGAATAAATTTAATTAAATTTCAATCTTATATATTCACTCATATGTTTTAACATTAATCTATAGTTTTACTATGAATATTATAAGAATAAATCCATTTTTCTGCTTAAAACTATATTTTTTTTCAAAAAGAGATTTTCTTCATGTTTTGCACACTCCTTTTAAAATTAATTTCTTATATTTATAGAAATTTTAATTGATAAAATGGATTATATATTTATATTCAGGAGGATCAAATTTTTTAAATAGATTCCTTTCATTTTTAGGCATTATGAATAGTAATCATGGTAAAATTTATCACCTCACTAAAGGAAAATCTAGTTAATCTAGGTTAAAACTAAGTGATAAAGACATAATTTTTAATCCAAATTATTATTTGATGAATATAATTATACCCTTATCACCTTATTATAAAATTTTACTTCCTGAATATATAATTTTCCCTAAAAAATGACCATTATAATGTTTAATGCAATAAAAGTTACAAAATGTCACTCTATCAGTTTTAAATATATATTATGTTTCAACATAATAAAAAAATAAAAATATAAATGAAAATAAATCTCTATTTTAAGCTTAATGAAATTATTTTCATGATATAAATTTATTTATAATTTTTTAGAAACTATATAATTATAATAAATTATTGTACAATGCTAATGTGGTATATATTTAAATAACTAAAATAGTAAGTATTGATTTTAAAAATATTAAAAGTTATATAATTTGAACGATTTGATGAACCCTGAGAATTTTATATGTTTATGTGAAAGATTAGTGAGGTTTTAAAGCATTATATTTAAATTCATTTTTTTCTAAATGTATTTTAATTAAAATTAAATGATTTTTTTTAAAGTTTGTGGATGAAGCCTCATTTATTATTAAAGTAAATCAAAGACCTCTTCAACTGGGTAGAGGGAGACCCATTAAATATCCCAAAGCCTCATTTATTATAGATTTATTTTCATCCCAAAATAGCAACCCTATAATTTTTAAGAGGATATCCAAAGGATATCTTCTAAAGAAGAAATAATCACCTTAAAAGATCACTTTATTTTTTTACTTCTCCTTTTAACTCCTATAAATATATGGTATTTATCATAAAAATATAATTTTTTTATCATAAATTTAACTAAATGTTATCATTATTATTAAACCACTATTATCCACACTCTTTCCCATTAAATGGGAAGTTAATGTATTGGTCTTGCATGAATATGTCTCATCATATCCACATAGCGAAACAATTCATTTTTCATTACCATAATTTCTAGATGAGAATTATTATGGTTTTAATGCTTATATATGATATTTATTACAAAACTTTACTTATTTAATGATAATATCATATATAAATTCATACCTTCCTAGTTGTTGGGAAATAATAACGTCGCTCATGCCTACGTGTAGACTACCACTTCCACGAAGCAATATGATTTTTTCATTTATATTTTACTTGGATGATAATTAGGAGGGATTTGATGAACATATATAATTTATATGATATAATTGTTGAGAAAATTATTGTTTTCAACAATACATAATAATGTTATTTAAAGGGGGAGATTATTGAAAATAATACTCCGTCTCTTTATGATAATTTTGATGCTCACAAATACCCTTAGTTTTTTTCTAATGATTTCATTTAGTATTCTTCAGGAATTTATTAATTTATTTTACACTTGAAATAACGAGAATTTAATACTTGTTCTGGAATCTTCTTTAGCGCATTATGGAATCATTGTTCATACCTTACGTGGATAAATATAGCATGGAATCTGCTTTACAGCGTCCTGGAATCACTGTTCATGCCCTACGTGGATAAACATAGCGTAAGGATGAAAAGCGTGTATACTTTTTGAGATAAGAGAAAAGTATGGTTAAACAACCGTACGTTTTCAGCAAAGTATGGAAGAAGAACTTTATGTTAGGAAGGAACCTTACATTTTGGTTATCAGCAAAGTATGGATGGAGAACTGTACGTAAGTACTAAACGTTACGTTTGTTTCTCAAAAGTATGGTTCATCAACCTTACTTTTGTAAACAACCATACGTTCTTAGAAAAGTATGGATCAAGTAAAAGTATGGATCTTTTACCGTATGTTTGAGAGTTGAAGAAAAAGTATGGATGATCAACCCTACATTTATGATTCAACCTTACGTTGTCAACCTTATGTTTGAAGACTATGTCATCAAACCTACGTTTGGAGGCCACGTCATAAACCTTACGTTTGGCGTCAAAAATTTTAAAAGACAATATTTTTATTCAGCGGTCAACAAGCTGATTATTGGGCGGATTTCAAGCCGGATTTAAATTCCTTTTTAAACTACGACTTTGACTGATTCAAATCCATTTTATCAACGGATTTAAGATCGAATTAAAAGTATCTTTTTTTGCCGAGTCTTAAGGGAAGTTACAAATTCTCTGTAAATTCAAATTTTTGACTATTGTGAATAAAAAAGGCGACTTTTATGGATCTAAATGTGCAGGAGATGTGCTCAGCCTTATTATATATGTTATCTCTAAAACACCAGGTACAAGCGTGTATGGTGATCAATCTTTTATAAAAAAGGTGGAAAACCGAGACTGAAAAGAAGCATCCAGTTCTACTAATTAAAAAGGAGCGTATGTTGATGCTCCTTTCCGTCACAGAGTCTAACGACTGAAAAAAGGGAATTACCTTAGTCCTAAGTGATTCATCATTTGAAGAAACATCAAAAATCAACAAAGGGATGAACAAGTAGAACATTTCCCATAGGTCGCGCAAGTTCCCTCATGGTCACGCAAGTACACTTGCGCGCTGCCTAGTGGTCGTGCAAGTCTACTTGCGCGACGCCTTATGGTCGCGCAAGTGACTTGCGCGACCAAAGTGATAACCACCCGGTAACCGCCCGGGGTATTCTCCTGCCTATAAATAGACCATGTGGGCCCCCCATTTTGGGATGATTTTTTTCCAGGAACCCATATTTGAGCTCCCGGTACCCTAGTCTCTTCTCAAAGCTTCCTGAACACTTCTAAGGTAATTTCTTACCTAGAACGGAAGATCTAAAGAGGGGGAGGAATGCCAAAGTGTTGAAACTCATCAACACTTGCGCGCCTAAGTGGCTAACCCTTAAGGGAAAAGGGCCACACTTGCGCGCCGCCTTACTCCTTCATTAGATCTTGCGCGCCCTTCTTCTGAAAAAACCTCAAGAGGATTCTAAAGGCTTTAATGAAGAGTCTCTCAAGTATTACCCTTCTGGTTAAACTGCCGCGCAAGTACACGATGTGTCGCGCAGGCATACCTGCGTGACCAGGACCTACGCGACCAGGACTTGGTGCCCACACAGTACCTGCGCGCCTTCCAGGACTTATGCGCCCCTGCCTTTTTGGGTTCCTTTCTTGCCCATTTCACCCCTCTTAAGCCATTAGACCTTTCCTATTCAAGATTCAGTCTTCAAGATACTCTTCAAATTTATTTATGGCATGATTTCTTGATTTGACTTCCTTATCTGAAATGAATTCTATGGAATATCTATCAAAACCTAGTGATTTACATATCTTTATGTCACTAAAAAGTGAGAGTTCATTCATTCAACCTCATCCTTTAAGATGAGAGAATCTTTAACTTGGGTCTCCTTTTTAGGAATAATCCCCAGTCATAAGTCTTCTAATCTAGGCATCTTCTTAGGAGTAGGCCCCAGATCCCTTAACCTGGGCTTCCTTTTTAGGAGTAAGCCCCAGTTCCCTAATTTGGGCATTCTCCTCTGGAATAAGCCCTAAACCTTAATCCTTAACCTGGGCCTCATTTTTAGGAATAAGCCCCAAGTTAGAGTATTAAAAATCTCCATGAAGCACATATACCTTTATGGACCCTGTTCTTGGATTTCTTCCCTAAAGTAAATCCTAACCTTCATTTATCTAGGCAGTCATACATACATAAGCCCCACATTATTTCTTATGATTGCATCTTTCATGGCACAATTGTCTATTTTTTACCAATAACTCTTGTTTCTCACACCGAGCATGACTCACGTGAGCTTAGAGTGTAAAAGTAACTGTGACATCCTTCTTTGAGCCATCAATCATGAACATCATACTCCCTTACTCGAACTACGTGGGTTTTGATTCCTTTTATAAACAAAGGATACGTAGGTAGCCCTTCTGCGGGTTCGATCCCAACTCTAAAATAATCCATGTCCTTCTGAATGACAATAAACTTCAAGTGCCCCACTGAGTGGCTTTAAAACCAACATGGTCATCATAATGACCGATAGACTTCTGTATAAATGTGTTAAAGGGTAACATTGACCAAGAATCTCTAACAAGTACAGATGATTCTCTATCGATGAAGAACCTCGAATACATACAAAAGATTCTCTAAATTTCCCACATATCGATCATTGATTCTCAGATTTAAAGGAAAACTCATTTTATATTGGGTAATGTAATAAGGATTCATGAACATAACTTAAATCTATAAAGAGAGTCCCAGAGTAGATAATAATTCCCCTAAAAAAGGTGTGATGAGTCCGACCTCCCATCCTCTCGACCAATTCAAATTCCTAAGCCCCATCAGTCCAAAAACTAATGAGCACCTACCTTTGGAAAGTAGGTCTGAATGGATGTGGAATCATTGGATGTTTCCGGTTCTACGAACAAACCCATTAGAAACCGATCGGAATGTTTGAACCTCCCATCAAGACGGTCATCCTCAGATTCCGAGGGAAACAAAAATGGTGAACCCGACGTGAATCCTTAACCAAATTAAAAATGATGTTTTACCTATTTGTTAGGCCCATATTTAAACTCAATGAGAGGGCCAACAAAACAGTCAATAACATTTGTGCTCATCCAAAAGATGTAGTAGTTAAAGTTATCTTGATTACGTCTGTTATATCAAACAGGCACTCTTTTCCAAGATCTTCTGCATTTCCATAATGGCTGCTCTCAAATTCACACCTGTGAATACTACTACTGCAAATTCCACTGCTGCTACTCCTACTGGATCATCGTCCGCTCTTAGGATGATAACACCTACTCAGCATCTTCAATGTTGGGTATCAAATGCAGTGGTTAAGGAGTACCATCAACACGGTACCATCCCAACTCTGGAGGCTATCCAACAATCCCTCCAAGTAAACAACTCACATCGGTCATCCGAACAACGACGACCAGTGATCAAGAAGCAGGTGGTGCTGACTACCGTCTCCAACCATTTCGAGTTGTTATCCCCAGAATGCAATCACCATTCATTCCCTTATTCTGGGGAGGTGAATGAGCAGGTCCCTCAGGACCTTAATTTAAACAGACAGGAGTCATTCTTGAGAGCTCCCACCAATAATCGCCGCCAGACTCGTGCGGCAGTGTGCCCTCAACATGATGAGGGTACCGACTCCAGGCGTTCGGCTCAGGTTCCTCGAACCCGAGCAAGCAAGATGAACCACCAGAGGCGGAATCTGGTCAACAGTGAGCAGGTTCTCATCTCTTCCATCTCCATAGAAGTCCACCAACCTAACTTGGTGGCAAGCAACGAGCAGGAACATACACCTGCCCCTTTTAATTCCACTGTCCAGCAGACTCGTCTGGCAGCATCACGCCAATCCCTCCAGGCAATTCCGGTGGAGTACTATAGGCAGGAACATACACCTGTTTATACACCATCAGCTAGTCAGCAGGCTCGTCTGACTACATATGATGGATCTCGTCAACCACGTTTGGCGAAGTGTAATCAGTAGGCACATACATCTGCTAGTATTAATCAAGCCTACCAACAGTCTCGCTTGGTAGCATTCGTAGAAGTTAGTCGGAAAGACCCGACAACAAATATGAGGTAGACTCAACTCTCTGCCCCCACATTTGAGTACTGTCAGGATTCACTGACAGGAAAAGGAGGACACGAGCAGGCACATACACCTGCTCCAAGCCCAGAATGGATGTATATTCCTGTTCTGGTAGCTGAAGTCACCAATCATATTCTATCAATGGTGAAAGAGAAGAAGCAAATCCCTACCCATTTTCTGGATGCCTTCCAAGATATTATAACAAATTCAGCAGCATCTCAGGGAAAGACACATAAATATATCCCTACCAGTGGAGTGATACATCAACAATTCACTCTGGAACAGACACACACATCTGTTCCAGTCCAAGAGGGTTATGGGACATACTCCCCTATATCATATGGATGACCAAGTCCGGAACATACACCTGATTTGAGAGGAGATCGTCAGCCTAACCTGGCCATCTTTCCTGATTAGGCACATACACTTGCTCAAAGTAGCCACTTTCATCAACAAGTGGTTTCCAAGGCAAGTAAGAAGGCGTCTAATAAAAAGACCCTCCCAGTACAGTCAGGAGATCATGTTCCAATTTGTAACAAGGCCCTGCTAGATAATGGAGTTCTTGAAGCCCTCAGAAAATTATCTGTTGGAATTCAAGATTACACTCCCTCAGTTCCCAATAGTGGGAACATTTATTTCGAAGGTCTTCAACAGACACTTCCTCATGAAGGCTTGATTCATGACAATTTGGTCGATCTCTAAGTTTCATCTTCATATGAGAGACATAGGAACCCTCTGTGTGGTCAGAAGACCAAGGAGCAAGAGATCTCATCTTTTGCTGTAACCCATTATGGTGGTCCTCCCCATGATGATGAATTTCGCTGCGAAAGTCCTCTCCGTAGTAGTGATTCACATTGCCCAGAAAATGCTCCAGTGGACAATGTAGTGTCTAGAAAGCCCTCTTATCTTGAGGCACTTGCAAATGAAAAACCAGTCATGTATGAAGCTTCATCGCTAGCAGGTAAAATACTTTCTCAATTAGAAGATAGCCCAGGGTGTAGGTTATTCTCCGAACCACCCCTAAGTCATGCATCTTCTAGTTTGATTAATGATTTCCCTACCAATCCTGTTGAATCCAATGAAGCAACAAGGAAACACCAACTCTGGTCAAATCAGGTAGAAGAATCTTCATCAAATGATAAAGAGGAAATGATGAACATGAGAAAACAACTGGCGAAAGGTGAGGTGTCATTTATGTTTTGGCCTCTGGCTGACTCTCAGAATAATATTCCAGAAATGTTGACGGAAGATGAAATTCATGATATTTGTCTCAAAATATGGAAAACTCTTTGTCAGTTGAAAAAGAAAGTATTATCTTATAATGAATATTAAAATCATCTTAAGATAATAGAAGGGTTACAACGTCAGATTGATTTGGCATCTCTATCAGTCTCTCGATATCCAAAGGCTGAAAAGCAGCAGAGATCCCTTCAACGTTCATGCTTTGGTGCACTAAGAAGATTGTGTCTGTTAATTTCCAATGCCCCATATGGTATTCTTATCAGAGGATGGGGTGTTCATGGAGAACTGCATTTCACGGTGCTCTCCAGTCAGCAAAGCCCGCCGAAAATGGTCTCATGCAATGTTATTGACCATGGCCGGCCACAATCAATGGGCTTTGTTTGTAATCAAAAGCTTTCCCAAGAACAAGCTTCAACTAGTTCCTCTCAAAATCAAGAATACAGAGAACAAGTTGTTGAATTACTCTTGCATCAAGCAAATGAGAATATTGAACAGGCCTCTCGTTTGGAGAAAGCATGTCACCAAATGACAAAAGTGTCAGAAATCATCCAACGGTCTTTTGAACCGGGTGATAAAAGAAAATACAGATTAATGCATCCAGCTAATTTCCGGACTAATGTTCGCAAGATGAAGAGGACTTTCAAGAAAGTCTCAGACATAGCATGTCAAGAACCACCCCAGCTCGCCAGACTGGGGACTATTTTAAACCAAACCTCAGAATCAACAAATAGGATCCAAGGAGTTGAGCGAGAATAGCAGGAATAGCCCCAGTCCACTAGATTGGGGACTTTTTCAAATCATCAATCCCCTCCTCAGAGAAAGACGGTCTTTTCTCGATTGGGGAAGAAATCTCAAGAGGAACGAAGATCCAAATTATCAGGAGATTACCTCCAAATTACGGTTCATCAAGAAGTTCCTGAGGGATTGAATCAACAAAAGGAAATGTCTCATCAATGACATGGAAGAAGACAATATCACAAAAATGCTGATAGAAGGGATGCAATGAGTTATGCATCGATTAATGTCATCAATGTCGTTGTTGCTGATCCACCAGATGAGGCTCACTCAAGGGACTCAGATGAAGAGGTTTCTGCTCATGAAGATGTACGCACCAACACAAATGAAGAAGGTGTGCGTACACGAAGTCAAAGGATTACTCAAAACTTAAGTAACCCACTTCCCCCTCTCCGAAAAGGATCCAACAAAGGGAAGGGAAAGAACTATGTTAGATATCCTTCCTCTGGAGAAGGTTAATCTCTCTCACTAGAGCAGAGGTTTGCACAAAAGGAGGAAGAAATGAAGGAATTAAGAAGGTTGAATGCAGAACTACTTCAGTTCTTCTTAATCATGCTGGAGTCAGTCAGCCAAAGCAATTTGTTGTAGCTACTGAGATGGATCGAGAATAACCTCCTCTATCAGTACACCCTCACAGGTCTAATCCTACGGGCCAAGTGCAACAACAGATTGCAGTGCTACCATCAGTTGCAGCGCCAATCGCCACATCTGTCCATGCTCCATTCATTGTACCTACTCAAGTCCA
Source organism: Viscum album (assembly GCA_963277665.1). Lineage (NCBI taxonomy): Eukaryota > Viridiplantae > Streptophyta > Magnoliopsida > Santalales > Viscaceae > Viscum > Viscum album. Next base: position 1,355,726,715 of record OY728162.1, on the reverse strand, counting down.
AGTTCAACCGGATGTTTCTCAAAAGTTAATAACTACTATTGAGTCATTAACAGCTCGTTTAGAAACTATTGAAGGGAAGCGTGTGCAAGTTCAACCAGAAAAGAAAGTTTACCCTGAATGGGTAGATTCAATTTCTCCTCCATCTAGTTTTGGGAACCCTGTATTCCCTATTTTCAAAGGATCATGCGATCCAGAACAACATTTGACGCATTACGTGTCCTGTTGCGATCCTATGATGGGAACTCCGAAGCAGCAAGAAGCAGTGAAACGTAGATGCTTCGTGCGAACCTTGCAAGGACCAGCTTTTGTTTGGTATACAAGCTTGCAATCCCGGTCAATTACCGGATGGGAGGATCTTCGCCAAAAATTCCTCCTTCAGTTTAGCTCTACTTTTCCAAAGACAACAGTTTTTGATCTTACAAACTGTAAGCAAAGGGAGAATGAACGGGTCTCTGATTTCATTGCTCGATGGAAGGGATTAACATATTCCTTGATTTTAGCACTCCCTCAAGAAGAATTATTGCCAATCTCTGTGGCAAATCTGCGTGACGAATTACGCACGCCATTAATCCCTGTGAAATACACATAAGGGTTTCGAGACCTTACTTCAATCACTCAGCAGATTGAAGATTCCCTTATACAGGCTAAGGCTAAATCTCATGTAATTCCATTAGATCCAAGAAGGAGAATGGGTAAAGCAGAAACTGCTACAGTTATGCTTAAACAAGAACCTGTACCTATTTCAACCTCAAAACCTTCATCTTCTCGAAGGGCTCCACCTTTTGAGCGCCAACAAAAAAGGCCTTTTCATCTAGATGATCAAAAAGATCAAAGATAAAAACAATTCGAGGATTTGAAGAGCAAAATATACTCTTTCCGAAATGAACAAGTTTCTGGTTATTTCATTTCGGCTTTGGAAAACAATTTGGTTCAATTTCCAATACCCAAAAGGCCAAACAAGAAAGGAGATGAAGATCGTCCTAATTATTTCCCTTTTCATCAAATGTTGGGGAATCCCATCCAGGAGTGTTTTGTCTTCAAAGACCTCCTGCAAAATATGGTCGACTCAGGACAAGTCACATTGAAAGGCTCCTCAGCCCAGGTAGCATGTGTCACTACCACAGTTCCAGAGGAGGAAGATGAATGGCAGGAAGTCAAAAGCAAAGATGCACAAAAGTACGATGATTGGATGGTCAGAAAGACAATCAATCGAACTCATGCTATTTTGCAAATATAATTAGGGAAACCAATTGTGTCTTCTGCCATGAATGTTGCGGCAAAACCCTCTTCGTCAGAGGGAAAGTCCTCAAAGAAACGACATGATTCAAAGAAAGAAAAATAATCAGAAGAAGATGAGTATGTGTCAAAGCCTAAGTTGTCTTTGACTTTGGCGGACTTCATGCCATCCACTTAAAATCCACGGGCACCACCCCACCAAACGGAACAACCTAAATAGGCTAATCAGGCAGAGTCTTCATCAGATGAAGAGTTGATCATTGGTTCTGTTAATATGATTCAATTAATTGATTCATATGCCAGTCGCAATTTCGATTTTAGTGAGCCTGAATTCCCTGTATCAAACAGAGGAATCCGAGGAAGTTACAGGGACTCAGGATACAGGGGAAGATGTGGATCTTTTAGAAGCCACTATTCCAATTTTACCCCTGCTAGAACTGTGCACGCAGTAGAAACTCATGGTAGATCCCTTCAGCGAGCTCAGCAAAAATAAGCAATTTCTTCTACCAATAGAAAATTTAGTCCTGGCACAGTTATTTTGGAAGACCGGTTGAAGGTTCCATCTTCTTCCTCTCAGCAAGTAAATGGATCTAATCGGTCTAATATTCCAGAACCAGGAATATTTCCAACTCCTATACAAGATGCATCAACTTCCAAAGCATCTGCTTCCAAGGTACCTGCTAAACCACATATTCCTATTGGGAAACGCAGAACTCTGGATCAAAAGTATGATATATTGAAACACGTAGCCCAATTACCAGCCAAGTTATCAATTCTGGATGCTTTGAATATGTCAAAAGATCTTCTGGAAGCACTCGTCGAGGCTTTGTCAAGTCCTTAGGAGTTTGAAAATGAAATTGCTACAACTGAAGTCTATCACATAGAGAATAATCCTGCAGAATGCCATTCAATAATATCCTTTACTGATGAAGATGAAGATGATGTTGTGCATGGACATATTAGACCATTGTACTTTTCTGGGAAATTCAATGGCATGGATGTTCGAAGAGTTTTCATTGACAATGGTTCAGGAGTCAACCTCATGCCCATTCGTACACTTCGTCGATTAGGCCTCACGGAATCTGATTTATCTCCCTCCACCATGATGCTACAGGGATATGATAAAAATGAACAAGAACCACTGGGTGAAGTTACATTCAAAACTCAGTTTGGTGATCTTGTATCCAATTCAGATTTCATGGTTGTTGATCAAGACTCAGCCTTCCACATTTTTCTTGGAAGACCCTGGTTACATCAACATGCGGCTATCCCTTCTTTATACCATCAATGTCTCAAATATTGTTTCGATGGTAAAGTTGGGACGTTTTATGGTGATAAGGCCCCATTCAAGACATGTGAGTTTCAATACATTGAGGTAGAATTCTATCACATGAAGCAAAGGGAGAGATCCATAACAAAAGAGATTACCAAAGTTAATGCTCCATATGGTTTGGAAAAAATTCCAGTAAATCCATTTACACATGTGAGTACAGATTATGTGTTGCCTATCAGTCAAATTGATAAGATAGACCCAAATCAAAATACTCTTATGGAAAGATCCATAATGTCAATTACGGCAATCGAGCTAGACAACATGGGAGAAATTGGTAATCTACCAAGCAGTGATGAAAGCACAAATGGTGACGTCTTCATTTCATCTACTGAAATCCAACAAGTCTATGCTTCACCAATTAGACCAGAAGAAGTTATAGAAACGTCAGTGGTGAAAAATGATGTCGATTCCCAATCCATCATTTCCTCTTTATTACATAAAGAATACCCTTCTTCATCAATCGGGTCGGAAATGGAAGCTTCTTCTTCAAGATATGAAAATTTTGACATCTCTTCTGATCATGAAAATTTTTCTTTGTCATCTACTATGAAAGTAGACACAGAAGAAATAACACATAATGAAGAAGAAGAGGAAGATCTCAGAGATGCTCCTCCAGCATTTGAAGAGGGTATCTCTACCACTGTGGATGAACTCAGAGAAATAAATCTGGGTACAAAGGAAGATCCACGCCCCACTTTAATCAGTGCGGCCTTGACCCTTGAAGAGCAAGAGATGTATATTTCTTTTCTAAAGTGAAATAGAGATATTTTTTCTTGGAACTATACAGAAATACCCAGGCTTGATCCTGATGTTGCTACTCATCATTTGGGTTTACCAGAAGAACATCAAGGATTTAAGCAAGCCGCGAGAAGAACACACCCAACTTATGCTTCTAAAATTGAAGCTGAAGTGGATAAGATTATCAAAGCTAACTTCGTCAAAGAAGTTCAGTATCCCAAGTGGTTGGCTAATATTGTCACTGTAAAGAAGAATAATTAACAAATTAGAGTTTTCATCGATTTCAGAGATCTTAATCAGCATTGTCCTAAGGATGATTTCCCAGTTCTGATTACAGAACTTCTAATTGATGCAACAGCTGGCTATGAAGAACTTTCCTTCATGGATGGATATTCTGGATATAATCAGATCCAAATGGCCCCAGAAGATGAGGAATTCACAGCCTTCAGAGCCCCTCAGGGTGTGTTTTGTTACCGGGTAATGCCCTTTGGCTTAAAGAATGCAGGTGCAACATATCAGCGCGCCATGCATCGTATCTTCAAACCCTTCTTAGGGAAATTTGTTTAATGCTATGTAGACGATTTGGTGGTTAAATCCAAACAACGTTCTAATCAATTGGATGATTTGGAAGTCATATTCTGCAAGCTTCAACAACATAATTTGAAGATGAACCCCTTAAAATGTGCTTTTGGGGTAACCTCAGTAAAATTTCTCAGCTTTGTTGTACGCCATCGTGGTATTGAAGTCGATCCTGAGAAGACCAAGTCAATCCTTGGTATGTCACCTCCTCAAAATTTGAAAGAATTAAGAGGAATTCAAGGATACTTAGCCTATATTCGACGTTTCATCGCCAATTTGGCAGGCAAAAGTTTACCCTTTACCAAATTGATGAAGATGGGAGTCACTTACCAGTGGACTGAAGAATGTCAAGAAGCATTTGATATTCTCAAGAAATACCTCTTGAGTCCACCGGTACTCATGCCACCTGTTGAAGGAAGACCACTTATCCTCTACGTGACATCTCTAGAGCGATCATTCGGTGCATTTCTTGCTCAAAAAAATGATGCTGGGAATGAAAACAGCCTCTACTATCTCAGTCAAACTATGCTTGAAGCAGAAACCTGGTATTCAAGTATTGAGAAGTGCTACCTGGCACTAATCTTTGCAGTTCAGAAATTGAGACATTACCTGGAACATCACGAGGTCCAATTGGTATCTCGCAATAACCCGCTCAAATTCATCCTTAGTCGTCCAATGCTTACAGGATGTCTAGCAAGGTGGGCAGTTATTTTGCAGCAATTCGACATTCAGTATGTGTCTCAAAAGGTGATAAAGGGCCAAGTTCTGGCTGATTTCCTGGCTGAACACCCTTCAGTGGAAGACACATCTTCAGATATTGAACTCCCTGATGAGGAAGTCTTCTCTATTCAAGAAAGTCCTCAAGCATGGTAAATGTATTTTGATGGTGCTTCCAGAAGTCCAACAGGGAAGAAAATGGAATATCCAAAATTCAACAAAGTTGGCTTAGGAATTGTACTCATTTCCCCAGAAAAGGTATTGTTACCATATTCCTTTTTATTGTGGGATGGTGGTACCAATAATGAAGCCGAATACCAAGCTCTTATCATAGGCTTGGAATTAGCGCTTCAAGCACAAGTGAATCACTTAAAGGTGAAGGGTGATTCAGACCTGGTAATCAAACAAGTTAATGGGGATTATTCCATCAGAAAAGAATAACTAATCCCTTTGTATGATTATGTTAGAGAGTTAATGGCAGAATTCCCTTTGGAACCGACATTTTCTTATGTCCCAAGATCACAAAATGCTCAAGCTGATGCATTGGCTAATATAGCCACAACTTTGGCAGATCCAAATCGGGACGAGACAACCATCAGTATTGCCCACCGTCGTGCAATTTCACCTTATGTTCGAATCAAAACAGGGTAAATTAATGAAATTAGTCCCATTCCTGAACCGTATGGTCATACTACAGGATGTAGGTCACCTATCAGGGAATACCTTTAATATAGAACACTTCCACCTGATAGAGATGAGAAAGAACAAATCTGGTGATGTGTGGTCAATTTTACTCTTTATGATAGCCTAGATCACCTAGAGAAAATTCTCTACAGACGTAGTTTTGGTGGAGTTATCTTCAAATTCATTGATGGTGAAGAGACAATGGCTGTCATGAAAGAAGTGCACGCAGGAGTCTGTGGTGCCCACCAGTCTTGACATAGACTATCTGATCAGGTTCGAAGGCTTGGATACTTTTGGCCTTCAATGATACAAGATTGTGTCAATTTCACAAAGAAGTGTCATTCATGCCAAGTACATGCCAACTTCATTCATCAGCCTCCAGAGTTTCTTCATACAGCTAAATACTCATGGCCATTTGCCACATGGGGAATGGATGTGGTGGGACCTTACCCTTTGGCTACGGCTAAGCAGTTTAAGTATATTCTTACTGCTACTGACTTATTTTCCAAATGGGAAGAGGCGATACCTCTCAAGGAAGTCATTTCTAAATGCATTGTTAGCTTCATCAAGTCTAAAATCATTACCAGATGTGGTGTCCCTCATACCATATTGACGGACAATGGCACTTATTTCTGTTCATCCGAGGTAAAGAAATTGTATCAAGAATACAACATCAAATCCAACCATTCATGTCGGTATCATACAGCGGCCAACGGCCAGATAGGATCCTTTAACAAGACTCTTTCAAATATACTACAAAAGATGGTGGATAAAGATAAGAGGTCATGGCCTGATAAACTCTTTCATGCTTTATGGGCTTATCGGACTACCACCCGCACTGCAACTCGGTCAACTCCATATTCATTGGTATATGGAATGGAATCCTTCTTGCCCATTGAAGTTCAACTACCCTTGCTCAGAGTTTCCATTTGTGATCAATCATCTACAGATGAACAATCTCAAAAATGATTGGATGAATTGGAATGGTTAGATGAGAAAAGATTGTGCACTTTGCACCACTTGGAAGTCTATCAGAATCGAATAGCACGAGCATTTAACAAAAACGTTCATCTTTGTTCATTCACTCAGGGAGAATTGGTATTAGTTCTCAGAACTCCAATGATACCCAGAAAGAAACCACCATAGATTGAGCCAAAATGGGAAGGACCTTATTCAATACACAGGGTCTACTCCAATGGAGCTTATTCATTAATATCAATGGATGGAGAACTCATCACTACTCCAACCAATGCCAGATTTTTGAAGAAGTATTTTGTATAAACATCAAAATGTATTTTGTCCCTGCAACATGACACTAAACTGTGTGGAACCAGTTCCTCCTTGCTATATGACATTAAACTACACGGCAACGGTCCATACATATGACCTTAAACTATTTGTACTTTCGTCCCACAGGACGTTAAACTGTGAAAAATCCATCGTCCTAACTACATGATGTTAAACTATACAGAAAGTCCCTTCATACGTCCTACATGACGTCAAACTGTGTATATGTCCCTGCAACATGACACTGAAATGTGCGGCACCAGTTCGTCCTTGCTATATGAAGTTAAAACTATACAGCAATGGTCCAGTATGACCTTAAACTGCAACCTCGTCCCACACGACGTTAAACTGTGGGGAAAAAAAGTTCCCTAAATGGTCCAGTATGACTTAAAACTGCAACTAGGTCTTGTATGACCTTAAACTACATCATCAACGGTCCATGCATATGACCCTAAACTGTTTTCGAGTCCCTTACGTCCAATAAGACGTTAAATTGTGATGTCCTAACTACATGACACTAAACTGTATAAAAGTCCCTTACGTCCGGAAAGACGTTAAACTACATAATCATCAAAGGTCCTGTATGACCTTAAACTACACCACCATCCAACATGACATTAAACTACACCATCCACGGTCTATGCATATGACCTTAAACTATTCGCACTTTCGTCCAACATGACGCTAAACTGTATCGTCCCTTTTTCATCCAACATGACGTTAAACTGTGGAAAATCCCCAATGCGTCCAACATGACATTAAAATGGTGCACTCTTTTGTCCTCACTGCATGACATTAAACTGCACAGTCCCCCCCCCCTTCGTCCAACAGGACGTTAAACTCTATTGTCCCCATCGTCCTAACTACATGACGCTAAACTGTATAGAAAGTTCGTGATACGTCCTACATGTCATTAAACTGTATTTTGTCCCTGCTACATGACACTAAACTGTGCAACACCAATAGTCCTAACTGCAAGACTTTAAACTGCATAGTCCCTTCATACGTCCTACATGATGTTATACTGTGTATCGTTAAGGTTGTTGCTACCTCTTGTTTCTCACACCGAGGATGACTCACGTGAGATTAGAGAAAACCTCAGCCATAATATTTTCTCTGGGCTGCTAACCATGTGTAAGTCCCAACATCATTTTTTTAGGTCATTGTCCCCAAGAACAACATGATCATTAATTAATTATTTAATTGAACTACACAGACTTTGATCCTTACCTTCTAGGCTGGGTATGTAGGCAAACTCCCAAGGTTCAAGCCCAAAACCAATCTCTTCACATCGGTTCACCTCCATCTCATACGATGTTGATTCGTGAAACTGCCCCTAGAATCAATATCTTTAAATTGGTTCACATTTGTCCTTCTTATACGACATTAAACTATACAACACTTCTGTCCATTATGAAAATAAACTAAAATATTCTTGGATACCCTCACCTGAGAGGGAACCATTATTTACATTGATTTTTCAATCATGTTTCATCTCAAAGACTACATGCATACATGGCAACGCCCAAACCTTTTATCTTGGGTTAAACCATCATTGTACTAAAGTCCCCTTTCACCCTTCATATGTACGAACCAAATTTGTACAAAGGGTATTTCTAGAACTACGTGGGCTTGATTCCCATACTTATGGGATACGTAGGAACGTTCGAGTGTCCCTCGAATCCAGCCCCAAGTCTTTGGGCCTAACCCCAAATTCCACTTTCAGTCCCTTGGCTGAAAGGTCCCCATGAAAACACACACTGTGTATTTCTTACAATGGTCCAAGCTCTATGACCCTAAACTAAGATCTCTAATCCTTTTGTCCCACACGACGTTAAACTGTATTTTAAGAACTACGTATGACTTGATTATCATCCTTATGAGATACGTAGTGAAGTCCAACATTTCAATTCAGGACCGAGCCATAACATGATTATGGTTAGCATTGATCTGTGTATCTCTGTGTACATTAAAAAATACCCATCTTTATGTGTCATAATCCTAACCTTAAATATTTTCAGATCCTCATAACCCATTTCATGACTTCTAGTCACAAAAATGTCAAATTTCTGAGAATTATTTTGCCTGACTATGCAGCACGTGCCCATAGGCGGCCTTGCATAAACAATCTACCTAACAGACTTGTTAGCCAAAAGATACTATTATTTGACTATGCAGCCAATTCCCTTAGGTGGCCCTGCATAATTAAACCCCCTAATGGGTTTGTCGGATAGTGGTAACTTCATTCTTGGGAAGAATGCCTCTTTTGGCCTTATTTGTCTTAAATGACAGTATGTAGGGATCCACAAAAATAGTAATCCTTAACATACTTGTCCCATATCCTTTTTCATGATCTGAAAGTATTCAAGTCTATGGATTATATTCTCCTTCCCTACGTTTGGGTCAGACCTTTGTAGGAGTAATATTCATCCTGTTCTTAGATAATCGTATTTGGAAATATCTTTTCCATATTCAAGTACCTCTTTCCATACATAAAACTCTATACTTTGGATGATTTGAACCTCCATAAACTTTCACTAGCTTTTAGCACTAGGAAAGTAAATTTCTGAGAGTTCTTTTGCCTTACTATGCAGCACGTGCCCATAGGTGGCCTTTCATAAACAATCTACATAATAGACTTGTTAGCCAAAATATACTATTTTATTTAACTATGTAGCCAATTACCTTAGGTGGACCTGCATAATTCAACCCAATAACGGGTTTGTTAAATAATGGTAACTTCATTCTTGGAAACTAATTCTTCTAATGCCTTTTAGCTCTCTTTCATATCATTCCTCAGATTCAAATATTCTTAAGTCATAGCTTACATATTTTCCCTCATACTTGAGTATGCTACTGTGTTTTTAGATGAGTTGTCAAGGAATTGAGTCAATTCTAATCCATTTCGGTCAAAGCTATTTCGACCTTAAACATTAGCCTTTGTATGTTCAACATGCATGACTTTAAACTGCCAGATTTCTTGTTTTTTCTTTTCACCTCAGAGTCAAATCCTCTTTTCTCTCCGGATCCAACTCTGAGGGGGGACTTTTGTTGACGCTCCTTTCTTTAACAGAGTCTAATGACTGAAAAAAGGGAAATACCATAGTCCAAAGTGATTCATCCTTTGAAGAAACATCAAAAATCGAAAAAGGGATGAACAAGGAGAACATTGCCCATAGGTCGCGCAAGTTCCCTCATGGTCACGCAAGTACACTTGCGCGCCGCCTAGTGGTCGTGCAAGTCTACTTGCGCGATGCATTATGGTCGCGCAAGTGACTTGCGCGACCATAGTGATAACCGCCTGGTAACCGCCCGGGGTCTTCTCCTGCCTATAAATAGACCCTATGGGCCCCCCATTTCGGGAGGATTTTTTTTCCAGGAACCCATATTTGAGCTCCCGGTGCCCTAGTCTCTTCTCAAAGCTTCCGGAACACTTCTAAAGTAATTTCTTACCTAGAACAGAAGATCTAAAGAGGGGGAGGAAGCCCTAAGTGTTGAAACTCATCAACACTTGCGCACCTGAGTGGATAACCCTTAAGGGAAAAGGGCCACACTTGCGTGCCGCCTTACTCCTTCATTAGATCTTGCACGCCCTTCTTTTGATAAAACCTCAAGAGGATTCTAAAGGCTTTAATGAAGAGTCTCTCAAGTATTAACCTTCTGGTTAAACTGCCGCGCAAGTACACCATGTGTCGCGCAGGCATACCTGCACGACCAGGACTTGCGCGCCCACGCAGTACCTGCGCGCCTACCAGGACTTGCACTCCCCTACCTTTTTGGGTGCCTTTCTTGCCCATTTCACCCCTCTTAAGCCATTACACCTCTCCTATTCAAGATTCAGTCTTCAAGATACTCTTCAAAGCCATTTATGGCATGATTTCTTGATTTGCCTTCTTTATCTGAAAGGAATTCTGTGGAATATCTCTCAAAACCTAGTGATTTACATATCTTTATGTCACTAAAAAGTGAGAGTTCATTCATTCAACCTTATCCTTTAAGATGAGAGAATCTTTAACCTGGGTCTCATTTTCAGGAATAATCCCCAGTCATAAGTCTTCAAATCTAGGCATCTTCTTAGGAGTAAGCCCCAGATCCCTTAACCTGGGCTTCCTTTTTAGGAGTAAGCCCCAGTTCTCTAATTTTGGCATTCTCCTCAGGAATAAGCCCAAAACCTTAATCCTTAACCTGGGCCTCATTTTTAGGAATAAGCCCCAAGTTACAGTATTCAAAATCTCCATGAAGCACATATACCTTTATGGACCCTGTTCCTCGATTTCTTCCCTAAAGTAAATCCTAACCTTCATTTATCTGGGCAGTCATACATACATAAGCTCCACATTATTTCTTATGATTTCATCTTTCATGGCACAATTGTCTATTTTTTTTACCAATACCTCTTGTTTCTCACACCGAGCATGACTCACGTGAGCTTAGAGTGTAAAAGTAATTGTGACATCCTTCTTTGAGCCATCAATCATGAACATCATACTCCCTTACTCGAAATATGTGGGTTCGGATTCCTTTTATAAACAAAGGATACGTGGGTAGCCCATCTGCAGGTTCGATCCCAACTCTAAAATAATCCATGCCCTTTTGAATGAAAATAAACTTCAAGTGCCCCACTGAGTGGCTTTAAAACTAGCATGGTCATCATAATGACCGAGAGACTTCTGTATAAATGTGTCGAAGGGTACCATTGACCAAGAATCTCTAACAAGTACAGATGATTCTCTATCGATGAAGAACCTCGAATACATACAAAAGATTCTCTAAATTTACTACATATTGATTATTGATTGTCATATTTAAAGGAAAACTCATTTTATATTTGGTAATGTAATAAGGATTCACGAACATAACTTAAGTCTATAAAGAGAGTCCCGAAGTAGATAATAATTCCCCTAAAAAAGGTGTGATGAGTCCGACCTCCCATCCTCTCGACCAATGAAAATTCCTAAGCCTCATCAGTCCACAAACTAATGAGAACCTACCTTTGGAAAGTAGGTCTGAATGGATGTGCAATCATTGGATGTTTTCGGTTCTACAAACAAACCCGTTAGAAACCGATCAGAATGTTTTAACCTCCCATCAAGACAGTCATCCCCGAATTCCGAGGGAAACGAAAATGGTGAACCTGACATGAATCCTTAACCAAATTAAAAATAATGTTTTACCTATTTGTTAGGCCCATATTTAAACTCAATGAGAGGGCCAACAAGACATTCAATAACATATGTGCTCATCCAAAAGATGTAGTAGCTGAATTTATCTTGATTACATCTGTTATATCAAACATGCACTCTTTTCCAAGATCTTCTGCATTTCCATAATGGCTGATCTCAAATTCACACCTGTGAATACTGCTGCTGCAAATGCCACTACTGCTACTCCTGCTGGATCGTTGTCCGCTCTTAGGACGATATCACCTACTCAGCATCTTCAATACTGGGTACCAAATGCACTGGTTAAGGAGTACCATCAACACGGTACCATCCCAACTCTAGAGGCTTCCCGACAAGCCCTCCAAGTAAACAACTCACATTAGTCATCCGGACAACGACGACCAGTGATCAAGAAGCAGGCGGTGCTGACTACTGTCTCCAACCGTTTCAGGTCGTTATCCCCGGAACGCAATCGCCATTCACTCCCTTATTCTAGGGAGGTGAATGAGCAAGTCCCTCAGGACCTTAATTTAAACAGACAAGAGTCCTTCCTGAGGGCTCCCACCAATAATCGCCGCCAGAATCGTGCGGCAGTGCGCCCTCAACATGATGAGGGTACCGACTCCAGGCATTCGGATAAGGTTCCTCGAACCCGAGAAAGCAAGACAAACCACCAGAGGCGGAATCCGGTCAGCAGTGAGCAGGTTCTCATCTCTTCCATCTCTGGAGAAGTCCACCAACCTGACTTGGTGGCAAGCAACGAGCAGGCACATACACCTGCCCGTTTTAATTCCGATGTCCAGCAGACTCATCTGGTAGCATCATGCCAATCCCGCCAGGAAATTCCGGAGGAGTACTATAGGCAGGAACATACCCATGTTTATACACCATCAGCTAGTCAGAAGGCTCGTCTGACTACATATGATGGATCTCGTCAACCACGTTTGGAGAAGTGTAATCAGCAGACACATACACCTGCTAGTATTAATCAATCCTACCAACAGTCTCGCTTGGTAGCATTTGGAGAAGTTAGTCGGAAAGCCCCAACAACAAATAGGAGGCAGACTCAACTCTCTGCCCCCACATTTGAGTACTGTCGGGATTCACTGACTGGAAAAGGAGGACACAAGCAGGCACATACACCTGCTCCAAGCTCGGAATGGATGTATATTCCCATTCCAGCAGCTGAAGTCACCAAGAATATTCTATCAATGGTGAAAGAGAAGAAGAAAATCCCTGCCCATATTCTGGATTCCATCCAGGATATTATAATAACTTAAGCGACAACTCAGGGAAAGACACATAAATCTATCCCTACCAGTGGAGTGATACATCAACAATTCACTCCGGATCAGACACAAACATCTGTTCCAGTCCAAGAGGGTTATGGTGCATACTCCTCATATCATATGGACAACCAAGTCAGGCACATACACCTGATTTGAGAGGAGATTGTCAGCCTAACCTGGACATCTTTCCTGATTAGGCACATACACCTACTCAGAGTATCCACTTTCATCAACAATCGGTTTCCAAGGCGAGTAAGAAGGCGTCTAAGAAAAAGACCCGCCCAGTACAGTCAGGAGATCAAGTGCCAATCTGTAACAAGGCCTTTCTCAATGCTGGAGTTTTTTTGAAGCCCTCAGACAATTATCTGTTGGAATTCAAGATTCTACTCCCTTAGTTACCAATAGTGGGAACATTAATTCCGAAGGTCTTCAGCAGAAACTTCCTCATGAAGGCTTGCTTCATGACAATTCGGTCGATCTCGAAGTTTCATCTTCAGATGAGAGCCACAGGAACCCTATGTGTGGTCAGAAGACCAAGGAGTAAGAGATATCATCTTTTGCTATAACCCATTATGGTGGTCCTACCCATGATGATGAATTTTGCTGTGAAATTCCTCTCCACAGTAGTGATGCACATTGCCCAGAAAATGTTCCAGTGGACAATGTAGTGCCGATAAATCCCTCTTATCTTAAGGCACTTGAAAATGCGAAACCAGTCATGTCTGAAGCTTTATCGCTAGCAGGTGAAATACTTTATCAATCAGAAGATAGCCCAGGGTGTAGGAAATTCTCCGAACCACCCCTAAGTCATGCATCTTCTAGTTTGATCAATGATTTCTCTACCATTCCTGTTGAATCCAATGCAGCAATAAGGAAACGCCAACTCTGGTCAAATCAGGTAGAAGAATCTTCATCAAATGATAAAGAGGAAATTCTGAACATGAGAAAACAAATAGCGAAAGGTGAGGTGCCAGTTATGTTTTGGCCTCTGGATGACTCTCAGTATAATATTCCAGAAATGTTGATGGAAGATGAAATTCATGAAATTCGTCTCAACATATGGAAAAATCCTTGTCAGTTGAAAAAGAAAGTATTATCTTATGATGAATATGAAAATCATCTTAAGATAATATAAGGGTTACAAGGTCAGATTGATTTGGCGTCTCTATCAGTCTCTTGATATCTGAAGGCTGAAAAGCAGCAGAGAGCCCTTCAACGTTCATGCTTTAGCGCACTAAGAAGATTGCGTCAGTTAATTTACAATGCCCCATCTGGTATTCGTATCAGATGATGGGGTGTTCATGGAGCACTGCATTTCACGGTGCTCTCCAGTCAGCAAAGCCTGCCGAAAATGGTCTCATGCAATGTTATTGCCTATGGCCGGCCACAATCAATGGGATTTGTTTGTAATCAAAAGCTTTCCCAAGAACAGACTTCAACTAGTTCCTCTCAAAATCAAGAATACATAGAACAAATTTTTGAATTACTCTTGTATCAAGAAAATGAGAATATTGAACATGCCTCTCGTTTGGAGAAAGCATGTCACCAAATGACAGAAGTGTCGGAAATCATCCAACGGTCTTTTGAACCGGGTGATAAAAGCGGATACAGATTAATGCATCCAACTAATTTCCGGACTATGGTTCGCAAGATCAGGAGGACTTTCAAGAAAGTCTCAGACATAGCATGTCAAGAACCACCCCATCTTTCCAGACTGGGGACTCTTTTAAACCAACCCTCGGAATCAACAAATAGGTTCCAAGGAGTTGAGCGAGAACAGCAGGAACAGCCCCAGTCCACTGGACTGGGGACTTTTTCAAATCATCAATCCCCTCCTCAGAGAAAGTCGGTCTTTTCTCGATTGGGGAAGAAACCTCAAGAGGATAAAAGTGCCAAATTATCAGGAGATTCCATCCAAATTACGGTTCATTAAGAAGTTCCTAAGGTATTGAATCAACAAAAGGCAATGTCTCATCAAAGACATGGAAGAAGACAATATCACCGAAATGCTGATATGAGGGATGCAATGAGTTATGCAATGATTAATGTCATCAATGCCATTGTTGCTGATCCCCCAGATGAGGCTCACTCAGGGGACTCAGATAAAGAGGTTCCTACTCTAGAAGATGTACGCACCAACACAAATGAAGAAGGGGTGCGTACACGAAGTCAAAGGATTACTCAGAACTTAAGTAATCCTTCGAGTAACCCACTTTCCCCTCTCCGAAAAGGATCCAACAAAGGGAAGGGAAAGAACCAGGTTAAATATCCTTCCTCTGGAGAAGGTCAATCACTCTCACTAGAGAAGAGGTTTGCACAACATGAGGAAGAAATGAAGGAATTAAGAAGGTTGAATGCAGAACTACTTCAGAGTAGTCTTCTTCTTAAGCATGCTGGAGTCAGTCAGCCAAAGCAATTTGTTACAACTACTGAGATGGATCAAGAATATCCTCCTCTATTAGTACACCCTCACAGGTCTAATCCTACGGGTCAAGTGCAACAACAGTTGTAAGTGCTACTATCAGTTGTAGCGCCAATCGCCACATCTATACAACCTCCAGTCATTGCACCTACTCAAGTCCAAGTTCAACCGGATGTTTCTCAAATGTTAATAACTACTATTGAGTCATTAACATCTCTGTTAGAAACTATGGAAGGGAAGCGTGCGCAAGTTCAACCAGAAAAGAAAGTTTACCCTTAATGGGTAGATTTAATTTCTTCTCCATCCAGTTTTGGGAACCCTGTATTCCCTATTTTCAATGGATAAGGCGATCCAGAACAAAATTTGACGCATTACATGTCTTGTTGTGATCCTATGATGGGAACTCCGGAGCAGCAAGAAGCAGTGAAACTCAGATGCTTCGTGCGAACCTTGCAAGGACCAGATTTTGTTTGGTATACAATCTTACAATCCCGGTCAATTACCGGATGGGAGGATCTTCACCAAAAATTCCACCTTCAGTTTAGCTCAACTTTTCCAAAGACAACAGTTTTCGATCTTACAAACTGTAAGAAAAGGGAAAATGAAAGGGTCTCTAATTTCATTGCTCAATGGAAGGGATTAACATATTCCTTGAGTTTAGCACTCCCTCAAGAAGAATTGTTGCAAATCTATGTGGCAAATTTGCGTGATGAATTACGCACACCATTAATCCCTGTGAAATACACTGGAGGGTTTCGAGACCTTACTTCAATCGCTCAGTAGATTGAAGATTCCCTTTTATAGGCTAAGGCTAAATCTCGTATAATTCCATCAGCTCCAGCAAGGAGAATGGGTAAAGCAGAAACTGCTACAGTTATGCTTAAACAAGCAGTTGTACCTATTTCAGCCTAAAAACCTTCATCTTCTAGAAGGGATCCACCTTCTGAGCACCAACAACAAAGGCATTTTCATCTAGATGATCAAAAAGATCAAAGATGAAAACAATTTGAGTATTTGAAGAGCAAAACATACTCTTTCCAAAATAAACAAGTTTCTGGTTATTTCATTTCAGCTCTGGAAAACAATTTGGTTCAATTTCCAATACCCAAGAGGCCAAACAAGAAAGGAGATGAAGATCGTCCTAATTATATACCTTTTCATCAAATGTTGGGGCATCCCATCCAGGAGTGTTTTGTCTTCAAAGACCTCCTGCAAAAGATGGTCGACTCGGGACAGGTCACATTGAAAGGCTCCTCAGCCCAGGTAGCATGTGTCACTACTACAGTTCCAGAGGAGGAAGATGAATGACAGGAAGTCAAAAGCAAAAATTCACAAAAGTATGATGATTGGATGGTCAGAAAGACAATCAATTGAACTCATTCTATTTTGAAAACACAATTAAGGAAACCAATTGTGTCTTCTTCCATGAATGTTGCGGCAAAACCCTCTTCGTCAGAGGGAAAGTCCTCAAAGAAATGGCATGATTCAAATAAAGAAAAAGAATCAGAAAAAGATGAGTATGTGTCAAATCCTAAGTTGTCTTTGACTTTGGCGAACTTCATGCCATCTACTTCAAAGCCACGGGCACCGCCCCACCAAACGACACAGCCTAAACAGGCTAATCGGGCAGAGTCTTCATCAGATGAAGAGTTGATCTTTGGTTCTGTTGATATGATTCAATTAACAGATCCATATGCCAGTCGCAATTTCGATTATAATGAGCCTGAATTCCCTATATCAAACAGAGGAATCAGAGGAAGTTCCAGGGGCTCAGGATACAGGAGAAGACATGGATCTTTCAGAAGCCACTATTCCAATTTTAACCCTGCTAGAACTGTGTATGCAGCAGAAACTCGTGGTAGAGCCCTTCAGCGAGCTCAGCAAGAACAAGCAAGTTCTTATACCAATATCAAATTCAGTCCTGACACATTTATTTTGGAAGACCGGTTGAAGGTTCCATATTCTTCCTCTCAGCAAGTAAATGGATCTAATCGGTCTAATCTTCCAGAACTAGGAATATTGCCAACTGCTATACAAGATGCATCAACTTCCAAAGAATCTGCTTCCAAGGTACCTGCAAAACCACATATTCCTATTGGGAAATACAAACCTCTGGATAAAAAGTGTGATATATTGAAACACTTGGCCCAAGTACCAGCCAAGTTATCAATTCTGGATGCTTTGAATCTGTCAAAAGATCTCCGGGAAGCACTCATCGAGGCTTTGTCAAATCCTCAGAAGTTTGAAACTGAAATTGATACAGCTGAAGTCTATCACATAGAGAATAATCCTGCAGAATTCCATGCAATAATATCCTTTACTGATGAATATGAAGATGAAGTTGTGCATGGACATATTATACCATTGTTCTTGTCTGGAAAAGTCAATGGCATGGATGTTCTAAGAGTTTTCATTGACAATGGTTCATGAGTCAACCTCATGCCCATTCGTATACTTTGTCGATTAGGCCTCATGAAATCTGATTTATCTCCCTCCACCATGATGCTATAGGGATATGATAAAAATGAACAAGAAACACTGGGTGAAGTTAAACTCAGAACTCAGTTTGGAGATCTTGTATCCAATTCAGATTTCATGGTTGTTGATCAAGACTCAGCCTTCAACATTTTGCTTGGAAGACCCTGGTTACATCAACATGCGGCTATCCCTTCTTCATACCATCAATGTCTCAAATATTGTTTCGATGGTCATGTTGGGATGTTGTATGGTGATAAGGCCCCATTCAAGACATGTGAGTCTCAATACATTGAGGCAGAATTCTATCACATGAAGCAAAGGGAGAAATCCATAACAAAGGAGATTACCAAAGTTAATGCTCCATATGGTTTGGAAAAAATTCCAGTAAATCCATTTACACATGTGAGTACAGATTATGTGTTGCCTATCAGTCAAATTGATAAGATAGACCCAAATCAAAATACTCTTATGGAAAGATCCATAATGTCAATTATGGCAATCGAACAAGACAACATGGGATAAATTGGTAATCTACCAAGCAGTGATGAAAGCACAAATGGTGACGTCTTCATTTCATCTTCTGAAATCCAACAAGTCTATGCTTCACCAATTAGGCCAAAAGAAGTTATAGCAACATCAAAGGTGAACAATCATGTCAATTATCAATCCATCATTTTCTCTTTATTACCTAAATAAGACCCTTCATCATCAATCGGGTCGGAAATGGAAGCTTCTTCTTCAAGATATGCAAATTTTGACATCTCTTCTAATCATGAAAATTCTGCTTTGTTATCTACTATGCAAGTAGACATGGAAGAAATAACACATGATGAAGAAGAAGAGGATGATCTCAGAGATGCTCCTCCAGCATTTGAAGAGGGTATCTCTACCACTGTGGATGAACTCAGAGAAATAAATCTGGGTACAAAGGAAGATCCACGCCCCACTTTAATCAGTGCGGCCATGACCCTTGAAGAGAAAGAGATGTATATTTCTTTTCTAAAGCGAAATAGAGATATTTTTGGTTGGAACTATATAGAAATGCCCGGGCTTGATCCTGACGTTGCTACTCATCATTTGGGTTTACCAGAAGAACATCGAGGATTTAAGCAAGCCACGAGAAGAACACCCCCAACTTATGCTTCTAAAATTGAAGCTAAAGTGGATAAGCTTATCAAAGCTAACATCTTCAGAGAAGTTCAGTATCCCAAGTGGCTGGCTAATATTGTCCCTGTAATGAAGAAGAATGGACAAATTAGATTTTTCATCAATTTCAGAGATCTTAATCGGCATTGTCCTAAGGATGATTTCCCAGTTCTGATTACAGAACTTCTAATTGCTGAAACAACTGGCTATGAAGCACTTTCCTTCATGGATGGATATTCTGGATATAATTAGATCCAAATGGCCCCCGAAGATGAGGAATTCATATCCTTCAGAGAAACTCAGGGTGTATTTTGTTACCGAGTAATTCCCTTTGGCTTAAAGAATACAGGTGCAACATATCAGCGCGCCATGCATCGTATCATCAAACCCTTCTTAGGGAAATTTATTGAATGCTATGTAGACGATTTGGTGGTTAAATCCAAACAACGTTCTAATCACTTGGATGATTTGGAAGTCATATTCTGCAGGCTTCGACAACATAATTTGAAGATGAACCCCTTAAAATGTGCTTTTGGGGTAACCTTAGGAAAATTTCTCAGCTTTGTTTTACGCCATCGTGGTATTGAAGTCGATCTTGAGAATACCAAGCCAATCCTTGGTATGTTACCTCCTCAAAATTTGAAATAATTAAGAGGACTTCAAGGAAACTTAGCCTATATTTGGCGTTTCATTGCCAATTTGGCAGGGAAAAGTTTACCCTTTACCAAATTGTTGAAGAAGGGAGTCACTTACCAGTGGACTGAAGAATGTCAAGAAGCATTCGATATTCTCAATAAATACCTCTTGAGTCCACCGGTACTCATCCCACCTATTGAGGGAAGACCAATTATCCTCTACATGACATCTCTAGAGTGATTATTGGGTGCATTTCTTGCTCAAAAGAATGATGCTGGGAATGAAAACAGCCTCTACTATCTTAGTCGAACTATGCTTGAAGCAGATACCCGGTATTCAAGTATTGAGAAGTGCTGCCTGGCATTAATCTTTGCAGTTCATAAATTGAGACATTACCTGCAACATCACGAGGTCCAATTGGTATCTCGCAATAACTCGCTCAAATGCATCCTTAGTCGTACAATGCTTACAGGACATCTAGCAAGGCGGGCAGTTATTTTGCAGCAATTCGACATTCAGTATGTGTCTCAAAAGGCGATAAAGGGTCAATATCTGGCTAATTTCCTGGCTGAACACCCTTCAGTGGAAGACACATCTTCAGATATTGAACTCCTTGATGAGGAAGTCTTCTCTATTCAAGAACGTCCTCAAGCATGGGAAATGTATTTTGATGGTGCTTCCAGAAGTCCAACAGGGAAGAAAATGGAAAATCCTAAATTCAACAAAGTTGGCTTAGGAATTGTACTCATTTCTCCAGAAAAGGTAGTGTTACCTTATTCCTTCTTATTGTGGGAAGGTGGTTTCAATAATGAAGCTGAATACCAAGCTCTTATCACAGGATTGGAATTAGCGCATCAAGAACAAGTGAATCACTTAAAGGTGAAGGGTGATTCAGACCTGGTAATCAAACAAGTCAATGGGGATTATGCCATCAGAAAAGAAGAACTAATCCCTTTGTATGATTACGTCAGAGAGTTAATGGCGGAATTCCCTTTGGAACCGACATTTTCTTATGTCCCAAGATCACAAAATTCTCAAGCTGATGCATTGGCTAATATAGCCACAACTCTGGCAGATCCAAATCCGGACAAGACAATCATAAGTATTGCCCACCGTCGTGCAATTTCACCTTATGTTCGAATCAGAACAGAGAAAATTAATGAAATTAGTCCCATTCCTGAACCTTATGGTCATACTACAGGATGGAGGTCACCTATCAGGGAATACCTTCAAAATGGAACACTTCCACCTGATAGAGCCGAGAAAGAACAAATCCGGCGACGTGTGGTCAATTTTACTCTTTATGATAGACCAGATCACCTAGAGAAAATTCTCTACAAACGTAGTTTTGATGGAGTTCTCTTCAGATGCATTGATGGTGAAGAGACAATGGATGTCATGAAAGAAGTGCACGCAAGAGTCTGTGGTGCCCACCAGTCTGGACATAGACTATCTGATTAGTTTCGAAGGCTTGGATACTTTTAGCCTTAAATGATACGAGATTGTGTCGATTTCACAAAGAGGTGTCATTCATGCCATGTAAATGCCAACTTCATTCATCAGACTCCAGAGTTGGTTCATACAGCTAAATACTCACGGCCATTTGCCACATGGGGAATGGATGTGGTGGGACCTTACCCTTCGGCTACGGCTAAGCAGTTTAAGTATATTCTTACTGCTACTGACTTCTTTTCCAAATGGGTAGAGGCAATACCTCTCAAGGAAGTCAGTTCTAAATGCATTGATAGCTTCATCAAGTCTAACATCATTACCAGATTTGGTGTCCCTAATACCATATTGACAGACAATGGCACCAATTTCTGTTCATCCAAGGTGAATAAATTGTATCAAGAATACAACATCAAATCCCACCATTCATATCGGTATCATGCAGCGGCCAATGACTAGATAAAAGCATTTAACAAGACTCTTTCAAATATACTACAAAAGATGTTGGATAAAGATAAGAGGTCATGGCCTGATAAACTCTTTCATGCTTTATGGGCTTATCAGACCACCACCCGCACTGCAACTCGGTCAACTCCATATTTATTTGTATATGGAACGGAAGCCGTCTTGCCCATTGAAGTTCAACTACCCTCGCTCAGAGTTGCCATTTGTGATCAATCATCTACAGATGAACAATCTCAAAAACGATTGGATGAATTGGAACGGTTAGATGAGAAAAGATTGTGCACTTTGCACCACTTGGAAGTCTATCAGAATCGAATAGCATGAGCTTTTAACAAAAAAGTTCATCTTCGTTCATTCACTCAGGGAGAATTGGTATTAGTTCTCATAACTCCAATGATACCAGGAAAGAAACCTCCCAAGATTGAGCCAAAAAGGGAAGGACCTTATTCAATACATAGGGTCTACTCCAATGGAGCTTATTCATTAATCTCAATGGATGGAGAACTCATCACAACTCCAACCAATGCCAGATTTTTGAAGAAGTATTTTGTATAAACTGAAAAATGTATTTGGTCCCTGCAACATGACACTAAACTGTGCGGCACCAGTTCGTCCTTACTATATGATGTTAAACTACATGGCAACAGTCCATACATATGACCTTCAACTATTTGTACTTTCGTCCCACACGACGATAAACTGTGAAAAAGCCATCGTCCTAACTACATGATGCTAAACTGTACAGAAAGTCCCTTCATACGTCCTACATGACGATAAACTATGTATATGTCCCTACAACATGACACTAAACTGTGCGACACTAGTTCGTCCTTGCTATATGACATTAAAACTATACAGAAATGGTCCAGTATGACCTTAAACTACAACCTCGTCCCACACGATGTTAAACTGTGGGGAAAAAAAGTTCCCTAAATGGTCCAGTATGACCTTAAACTGCAACTAGGTCTTGTATGACCTTAAACTGCATCATCAACGGTCCATGCATATGACCCTAAACTGTTTGCAAGTCCCTTACATCCAGCAAGACGTTAAATTGTGACGTCCTAACTACATGACACTAAACTGTATAAAAGTCCCTTACGTCTGGAAAGACGTTAAACTACATGATCATCAAAGGTCATGTATGACCTTAAACTACACCACCGTCCATCATGACATTAAACTGCACCATCCATGGTCTATGCATATGACCTTAAACTATTCTCACTTTCGTCCAACAAGATGCTAAACTGTATCGTACCTTTTTCTTCCAACATGACGTTAAACTGTGGAAAAATCCCCAATGTGTCCAACATGACGTAAAAATGGTGCACTCTTTTGTCCTCACTGCATGACATTAAACTGCACAGTCCCCCCTTTCATCCAACATGACATTAAACTCTATTGTCCCCATCATCCTAACTACATGACGCTAAACTATACAGAAAGTTTGTGATACGTCCTACATGACATTAAACTGTATTTTGTCCCTGCTACATGACACTAAACTGTGCAACACCAATAGTCCTAATAGCAAGACTTTAAACTGCATAGTCCCTTCATACGTCCTACATGACGTTAAACTGTGTATCGTTAAGGTTGTTTCTACCTCTTGTTTCTCACACCGAGGATGACTTACGTGAGCTTAGAGAAAACCTCAACCATAATATTTTCTCTGGGCTGCTAACCATGTGTAAGTCCCAAAATCATTTTTTTAGGTCGTTGTCCCCAAGAACAACTTGATCATTAATTCATTCTTTAATTGAACTACACAGACTTTGATCCTTGCCTTCTAGGCTAGGTATGTAGGCAACCTCCCAAGGTTCAAGCCCAAAACCAATCTCTTCACATCAGTTCACCTCCATCTCATACGATGTTGATTCGTGAAACCGCCCCTAGAATCAATATCTTTACATTGGTTCACATTCGTCCTTATTAGACGACGTTAAACTATACAACACTTTTGTCCAGTATGACAATAAACTACAATATTCTTTGATACCCTCACCTGAGAGGGAATGATTATTTACATTGATTTTTCAATCATGTTTCATCTCAAAGACTACATGCATACATGAAAACGCCAAAACCTTTTATCTTGGGTTAAACCATCATTGTACTAAATTCCCCTTTCACCCTTCATATGTACGAACCAAATTTGTACAAAGGGTATTTCTAGAACTTTGTGGGATTGATTCCCATCCTTATGGGATACGTAGGAACATTCGAGTGTCCCTCGAATCCAGCCCCAAGTCTTTGGGCCTAACCCCAAATTCCACTTTCAGTCCCTTGGCTGAAGGGTCCCCAGGAAAACACACATTGTGTATTTCTTACAATGGTCCAAGCTCTATGACCCTAAACTAAGATCTCTAATCCTTTTGTCCCACACGACGTTAAACTGTATTTTAAGAACTACGTATGACTTGATTATCATCCTTATGAGATACGTAGTGAAGTCCAACATTTCAATTCAGGACCGAGCCATAACATGATTATGGTTAGCATTGATCTGTGTATCTCTGTGTACATTAAAAAATACCCATCTTTATGTGTCATAATCCTAACCTTAAATATTTTCAGATCCTCATAACCCATTTCATGACTTCTAGTCACAAAAATGTCAAATTTCTGAGAATTATTTTGCCTGACTATGCAGCACGTGCCCATAGGCGGCCTTGAATAAATAGTCTACATAACAGACTTGTTAGCCACAAGATACTATTATTTGACTATTCAACCAATGCCCTTAGGTGGCCCTGCATAATTCAACCCCCTAATGGGTTTCTCGGATAGTGGTAACTTAATTCTTGGGAAGAATGCCTCTTTTGTCCTTATTTGTCTTAAATGACAGTATATAGGGATCCAAAAAAATAGTCATCCTTAACATACTTGTCCCATATCCTTTTTCAGGATCTGAAAGTATTCAAGTATATGGCTTATATTCTCCTTACCTACCATTGGGTCAGACCTTCGTAGGAGTAATATTCATCCAGTTCTTTGATAATCTTGTTTGGAAATATCTTTTCCATATTCAAGTACCTCTTTCCATACATCAAACTCTATACTTTGGAAGATTTGAATCTCCATAAACATTCACTGGATTTTCGCACTAGGAAAGTAAATTTCTGAGAGTTCTTTTGCCTTACTATGCAGCACGTGCCCATAGGTGGCCTTGCATAAATAGTCTACATAACATACTTGTTAGCCAAAAGATACTATTTTATTTAAATATGCAGCCAATGCCCTTAGGTGGCCCTACATAATTCAACCCCGAAACAGTTTTGTTAAATAATGGTAAATTCATTCTTGGAAACTACTTCTTCTAATGCCATTTAGCTCTATTTCATATCATTCCTCAAGTTCAAATATTCTTAAGTCATTGCTTAAATATTTTCCCTCATACTTGAGTATGGTACTATGTTTTCAGATGAGTTGTCAAGTAATTGAGTCAATTATAATCCATTTCGGTCAAAGCTATTTCGACCTTAATCATTAGCCTTTGTATGTCCGACATGCATGACTTTAAACTACCAGATTTCTTGTTTTTTCTTTTCACCTCAAAGTCAAATCCTCTTATCTCTTCCGATCCAACTCTGAGGGGGGACTTTTGTTGACGCTCCTTTCTGTCACAGAGTCTAACGACTGAAAAAAGGGAAATACCTCTGTCCAAAGTGATTCATCCTTTGAAGAAACATCGAAAATTGACAAAGGGATGAACAAGTAGAACATTTCCCATAGGTCGTGCAAGTTCCCTCATGGTCGCGCAAGTACACTTGTGCACTGCCTAGTGGTCGTGCAAGTCTACTTACGCGACGCCTTATGGTCGCGCAAGTGACTTGCGCGACCTAAGTGATAACTGCCCAGTAACTGCCCGAGGTCTTCTCCTGCCTATAAATAGACCCTATGAGCCCCCCATTTCGGGAGGATTTTTTTCCAAGAACCCATATTTGAGCTCCCGACGCCCTAGTCTCTTCTCAAAGCTTCCAGAACACTTCTAAGGTAATTTCTTACCTAGAACGAAAGA
This sequence comes from Viscum album, assembly GCA_963277665.1. Lineage (NCBI taxonomy): Eukaryota > Viridiplantae > Streptophyta > Magnoliopsida > Santalales > Viscaceae > Viscum > Viscum album. The sequence continues at coordinate 1,355,701,070 of OY728162.1, read as the reverse complement.
TCTAAAGAGGGGGAGGAAGGCCTAAGTGTTGAAACCTATCAACACTTGCATGCCTGAGTGGCTAACCCTTAAGGGAAAAAGGCCACACTTGCGCGCCGCCTTACTCCTTCATTAGATCTTGCCCGCCCTTCTTCTAAAAAAAACCTCAAGAGGATTATAAAGGCTTTAATGAAGAGTCGCTCAGGTATTACCCTTCTGGTTAAACTGACGCGCAAGTACACCATGTGTCGCGCAGGCATACCTATGCGACCAGGACCTGCGCGACCAGGACTTGCGCACCCACGCAGTACCTGCGCACCTGCCAGGACTTGCACGCCCCTGCCTTTTTGGGTGCCTTTCTTACCCATTTCACCCCTCTTAATCCATTACACCTTTCCTATTCAAGATTCAGTCTTCACGATACTTTTCAAAGCCATTATGGCATGATTTCTTGATTTTACTTCCTTATCTGAAAGGAATTATGTGGAATATCTCTGAAAACCTAGTGATTTACATATCTTTATGTCACTAAAAAGTGAGAGTTCATTTATTCAACCTCATCCTTTAAGATGAGAGAATCTTTAACCTGAGTCTCCTTTTTAGGAATAATCCCCAGTCATAAGTCTTCAAATTCGGGCATCTTCTTAGGAGTAAGCCCCATATCCCTTAACCTGGGCTTCCTTTTTAGGAGTAAGCCCGAGTTCACTAATTTGGGCATTCTACTCTGGAATAAGCCCCAAACCTTAATCCTTAACCTAGGCCTCATTTTCAGGAAGAAGCCCCAAGTTAGAGTATTCAAAATCTTCATGAAGCACATATAACTTTATGGACCCTGTTCCTGGATTTCTTCCCTAAAGTAAATCCTAACCTTCATTTATCTGGGCAGTCATACATACATAAGACCCACATTATTTCTTATTATTGCATCTTTCATGGCACAATTGTCTATTGTTTTTACCAATACCTCTTGTTTCTCACACCGAGCATGACTCACGTGAGCTTAGAGTGTAAAAGAAATTGTGACATCCTTATTTGAGCCATCAATCATAAACATCATACTCCCTTACTCGAACTATGTGGGTTCTGATTCCTTTTATAAACAAAGCCCATCTGCGGGTTCGATCCCAACTCTAAAATAATCCATGTCCTTCTGAATGACAATAAATTTCAAGTGCCCCACTGAGTGGCTTTAAAACCAGCATGGTCATCATCATGACCGAGAAACTTCTGTATAAATGTGTCGAAGGGTACCATTGACCAAGAATCTCTAACAAGTACAGATGATTCTCTATCGATGAAGAACCTCAAATACATACATAAGATTCTATAAATTTCCTACATATCGATCATTTATTGTCAGATTTAAAGGAAAACTCATTTTATATTTGGTAATGTAATAAGGATTCACGAACATAACTTAAATCTATAAAGAGAGTCCCGGAGTAGATAATAATTCCCCTAAAAAAGGTGTGATGAGTCCGACCTCCCATCCTCTTGACCAATGAAAATTCCTAATCCTCATCAGTCCACAAACTAATGAGCACCTACCTTTGGAAAGTAGGTCTGAATGGATGTGGAATCATTGGATGTTTTTGGTTCTACGAACAAACCCGTTAGAAATCGATCGGAACGTTTGAACTTCCCATCAAGAAGATCATCCTCGGATTCCGAGGGAAACAACGTCAAAGCTCTGTTTGTTTAAGAAGAAAGAACTCAATAGAAGGTTCACTTGTTCTACATCGAATATCTACTATGGATCTACTACTACTAATGTTGTGAACTATATCTCTATACCTATTGCAACCGGATCAACTCAGAACTACTTCGACTTGAAAATCAATATTTCTAGAGACTTCGATCCTCTACTATCAATTGATTTCTGTTGCAATTGTGAAGATCAACTGGAAAACTTCTTTCTGAAATTATTTTTATTCTTGAGTAACCAACTTCTCGTTATAAGTTGTGTAGGTTAGTGTTTGAACCAGAAGGATTTGTTAGCCTGAAGATTGTAAAGGTGTCAACTACCTGTACAAAGTTGTGAACCGGTCTATGGAATAGAGGACCAGATAGTGAAAATCACCATGCTCGTGGAGTTGAGCGTTGGTGGAGTGGACTAGGGGCCTTCTGTTCCCCAAACCACTGTAAATCTTTGTGTCCCTGCTTTTACTTATTTCGCTGCATGATCAAATATGATAAAGCATAGAGGAGATAACTCGTTTAATCAAAGAGTTAATGAAAAATTTCAAAAGACACAATTCACCCCCCTCTTGTGTATAATCTGTTGATTCAGATCCAACAATTGGTATCAGAGGAGGAGATTTGATAGAGCCTTAGCAAGCAAGAAGAATTTAAAGATTATATACAACAGAGCATAATGACTGATACAAGAGAAGGGATGTCAATGGTCAGAGCACCGTATTTTAATGGAGACAACTATGGCTGCTGGAAATCGCTCATGATAATATATCTGAAAAACCGCGGATATAAAGTCTATTCAATGATTTTGACTCCTTATGAAATTCCTGAAAATCCTGAGACATGGAGTGCTGCTACAGAGGCAGAGTACGATATGAATTTGAAGGCTATGAATGAAATCATCTGCGGTCTAGGACCAGAGGAATTTAAAAAAGTATCTCAGTGCCCAACAGCATATGAGATGTGAAAAACAATAGCTGTGGCATATGAAGGAACAGATAATGTGAGACAAATGAGATATGCCACTGCAAAACTGAAATTTGATACTTTCATAATATTTGAAGGTGAAAGCATTACCCTGACAGAAATTTTCAATAATATAACAGCTCTAGGAGAACCTATCAAGCAGGTAGATCAAGCATTAAAAGTTCTAAGGGTACTTTCTACTCAATGGAATGGTATCTCTACTGCAATTAGACAATCAACACCTGTCAAAGATCTAACCATGAGAGAGCTGATTGGTACACTGATGATGTATGAAGTTGAAATGAAATATGAGGCTAATGAACATAAAGTGCTTATCAAAAAGGAAGTTACTGCCTTGAAGGTAACGTCACAACAAAAGAATAGAAATATGAAGAACAGAGAAGTCAAAGCTAAATCAAAGAGCTTTGAGTCATCAAACTTAGATGAATAACTGGCTCAGCTAGCCAGAAAATTTAGAAAATTCTACAGCAAGAAAAGAGGCTTCAAAAAATCCTTCAAGGGAGATAATAAGAAAGTAATATGTTATGAATGCAAGAAGATAGAGAATATCAGACCAGATTTCCCACAATTAAAAGATACAAAGAAGAAGAATAAATTTTCAAAAGAAATGACTTTGAGCAGAAAGACAACAAATCTATGAAAGCTACCTGGAGTGTATCTGAAGACTCCAGTAGCTCTCCTGAATCAATATCAGAAAAAGAAGTCAATCTAAAGGAAAACATGTGTTTCATGGTAGAAACTAATGAGGTACACTCATATTACTCCTCTGACTCAAACAATGAATCAAATTCTGAATCAAGCTATACAATTGAAAAACTTGCAGCCTACTGAAATATGCTTGAAGAAAGATATGACTCACTATTTGAAAAACATAAGTCACTAAAGAACATACATAAATCTGTTTCATATGAAATAGATACAATTCTGAAACAACATAATGAATTAACTGATAAATACAATTTTATTAACACTAACTATATTAATTTTGAATCAAGAATTAAAACACTGTAGGATGATGTAGAATCTTACAAACAGGATGCATTGGTTTTTACAAAAGGAGAAAATTCATTAAATGAAATTCTTAGAAAAAATTTCATTAAAAAAGAGAGATTTGGAATTGGCAGTAAAGGAGAAAAACCTAAGCTATATAAAAATTATTTTGTTCCTAGCTCTAGAAAGGTTAATTGTAATTTTTGTGGGACAAAGTGACATATAGCTAAAAACGTTTTCTTAAGACAACATCAAATTTGTGGTATTAAGAAAGCCTATGTTTCAAAAGATTTAAATGATTCACCTGATTTTAAAATAACAAAGCAAATCTAGATACCCAAATAATTGCTAGCTAACACACCTGGACCCAACAAAATATGGGTACCAAAGCAATATTTTTGAATGTCTTTGCAGGTAGCAGGCCACCAAAGTAGAAAATATATATGGTACATGGACAGTGGATGCTGAAGACATATGAGTGAAAACTTATTGAATTTTTTTTCACCCACTCAAAAGGAAGGAGGACTTTTCACATTTGGTGACAATGCCAAAGGAAAAATCATTGGCATTGGAACTATTGGAGATCCAAAAACAGTCTCAATCAATAAAGTACTTTATGTACAAGGACTAAAACACAATATGACAAGTATCTCTCAACTTTGTGATGATGGATATACTGTTGATTTTACTGACAATTGTTGTACTATTTCTAAAGATAAACTGTTTAAATTTAAAGGATCGTGAACTGATAATGTCTATACTTTGGATTTAAATTTCTTGTGTAAACAGCAAGTAAACTTCTTGACTGCTAAAGTAAGTGAATCCTAGATCTTTAATATGAGACTTGGACATTGTAATATATATGTTTTACATAAATTATCTAAGAAACATTTAGTTTCTGATTTACCTAGTCTCAAATTTGAAAGTGACAGATTCTGTGATGCATGTCAACTTGGAAAGCAACACAAATTATCCTTCAAATCTGTTAACAAAATTACTACATCTAAACCTCTAGAACTTATTCATATGGATTTGTTTGGACCCTAAAGACTAGCAAGCTTAGCTTGTAAATTATATGTATATGTTTTAGTTGATTACTATTCTATATTTACATGGATTTTCTTTTTGAAATTCAAAAATGAAGCTTTTACTTTATTTGAAAGTTTCTGAAAATCTGTTCAGAATGAAAAAGTTTTTAATATAATCTCATTAAAAAGTGATCATGGTGGAGAATTTGAGAATCAAGAGTTTAATTCCTTTTGCTCAAATATGGGTATTAAACACACCTTCTCTGCACAAAGAACACCTCAACAGAATGGGATTGTAGAAAGAAGAAATAGAACAATTCAAGAAATGGATAGAACTATGTTAAATGAATATAGCCTACCTATATATTTTTGGGAAGAATCTGTGAGCACAACCTACTATTTAATGAATAGAGTTTTAATTAGACCTATTTTGACAAAGACACCCTATGAACTATGGAAAAATATAAAACCTAAAGTTAACTACTTTATAGTTTTTGGATGCAAGGTTTACATCTTAAACACCAAGTATAATCTTGGTAAGTTCGATCCAAAATCTGATGAAGGTATTTTCTTAGGATATTCTGCTACCTCCAAAGCTTATAGAGTTTATAATAAGAAGTCAAGGATTGTTGAAGAATCATTTCATGTGAAATTTTATGAATCTGATCCCTTTGAGAAAAGGATAGATAAAATGGGTGAACTTGACTCTAATGATAACATGAGACTTGAGAACTTCAAGAATGTTTTTAAAAATGATATAAAAGAAACTCAGTCCAGTTCAGAGGAACATGATACTAAAGAACCTTTAAATATATTTCCTAGACAGTCTAGAACCCTAAAGAATCACCCTTTAGAAACTGTAATAGGTGACTTAGAAACTGGTGTTCAAACTAGAAGAAACTTAGGAAACCTAGTGGAATTCTCTGCCTTCATATCTCAACAAGAACCCAAGTCTATAGAAGAAGCTTTAGATGATGAAAGCTGGGTAATAGCAATACAAGATGAACTAAATTAGTTTAAAAGAAATGAATTTTGGGAATTAGTGGAAAGACCTAAGAATTATCCTGTAATAGGAACCAAATGGGTCTTTAGAAATAGACAAGATGACCAAGGCACAATAACTAGAAATAAAGGAAGATTAGTAGCTAAAGGATATAATCAAGAAGAAGGAATAGATTATGATGATACTTGCGCACCTGTAGCTAGGTTAGAAGACATTATATTCCTTTTAGCCTATGCATCTTATATGAATTTTAAATTATTTCAGATGGATGTTAAATCTGCCTTTTCAAATGGTTATTTAATGGAAGAAGTTTATGTTGAGCAACCTCCTGGTTTTGAAAACTCTCAAAAATATGATTCTTTTTTTTAAACTTACTAAGGCTCTTTATGGCCTTAAACAAGAACCATGATCTTGGTATGAAAGATTACATTCTTTTCTTTTGAAAAATGACTTTACTGTTGGATTGGCAGATCCAACACTCTTTAAGAAAACTGTGAAAAATAATGTTTTATTGGTTCAAATTTATCTTGATAATGTAATCATTAGATCAACTAATAAAACCCTTTTTCATGAGTTTTCAAAGTTAATGCAAGAATAATTTGAAATGAGTATGATGGGGGAATTAAATTTCTTTTTGGATCTTCAAATATTTCAAAAATGTTTTGGAAATGTTTTAAATCAAATAAAATACATTACTGATTTACTTAAGAAATTTGGACTTGAACACAGCAAGAAATTTACAACTCCTATGTGTACTAATATAAAACTTGATTTGGATGAAACTGGGAAATCAGTTGACAACAAGTTATATAGAGGTATGATTGGTAGTTTGTTATATCTTACTGCTAGCATGCCAGATATAATGTATTCAATATGTCTTTGTGCTAGATTTCAATTAAATCCTAAATAATCTCATCTAACTACTGTTAAAATAATTTTTAGATATTTAAAAGGAACTATTTTTAAATCTCTTCTTTATCCTAAAACTTCTGATTTCAATTTGATTTCATATTCAGATGCTGAATTTGGAAGTTTTAGATTATATAGAAAAATCACATCTGGAACATGTCACTTTTTATGAAAGTCTTTAGTATCATGGTCTACTAAGAAACAACATTCAGTTGCCCTGTCAATAGCCAAAGCAGAATATGTGTCTGTTGGCAGTTTCTGTGCACAAGTTTTGTAGATGAAAAACACTCTTATGGACTTTGGATTGAATTTTAATAATAAACCTATTTTATGTGATAATACAAGTGCAATTAATATTTCAAAAAATCCTATTAGTCATTCTAGAACTAAGAACATTGATATAAGGCATCTCTTTTTAAGAGATCATGTTATTAAAAAAAGATATATTTTTAGAAATTATAAATACTAAAATTCAATTAGAAGATATTTTTACTAAACCACTTCCCACTGTACGGTTTGATTTTATTAAGGGGGAGCTAGGTTTATTTTATTTTAAATAATTTTTATTTTTATTTACTTTTATTTATTTTTGTAAATTTTATTTTGTTTTTTGAATACTGTTTAAGATTTTTTTTCTTTCTCCATATGAAAATTTTATTTGTTTTAAATATATGTAATGATTAGTGATTACATGGGAATCAAGGCTATCAGAGTCTTTTCAAATTCTAAACAGTTTCACTTCTATCGAAACCCTTTAAAAATATGAAAATCGCACTTCTACTTCTAAACCCTAATATTCAAACATCTGAAACCCTAACCTTCAAACCTTCAGAGATTCTCACAGAGATGGTAAGAACTAAAAGACCCAGTGAAGCCGAGCCATGTAATGCCAAGAGACAATGCTTCGAGGGAAGAAAAATCTTACAGGGCAAGGTAATTTATCTCGACTGGTTATTTCAGAAAAAATCTGTTGTTGAAGCAAGTGCTGTCATTTCAGAATCTTGAACAGATGTTCAACAGTGAAAATACAGAATTTCTGTATGAGGTAGAACTTAGATACTTCTTCAAATCTATATAGTTTAGTCTGGGAGATACCGAGGATAGTATGATGGCTAAGATAGTGGATAGGGATTTCTCAATATCATCAGCAAAGATTGGTCATATTCTCAATTGCCCTCATGAGGGTGTTTTGCATTTCGATTTGAAAAATATTGGTGATTATGTGCATAAATCCGAGGACATCATGTCTTTTCTTTTTGGTACTAAGACTATAAAGAAAATGTTTATCAAGGATTTAGAGCCTGATCAGAAAATTTTTGTCAAATTTATTCAGACTGGAATAGCTCCAAGAATGACAGAAATGGAAAAGATTTTGTACCCTGATATGTATATAATATTTCTTCTATTAAGCGATATTAAGTTAAAATTCCCAAGGTACATGGTAAGGTATCTCAATTAATGCTGTCAAAGCGATGCTCAGATGAATTTCTACTCTTTCAGTCGATTTATTTCTAAACTACTGCTTAACAAAGACATGGAGAGATTAGTGGATGCCCGAGTAAACTTTCATCACAGTAATACATTTAATGCTGGAACTTTAAGGAAGATTGGATATTTCTGAAGCACCATTAAAGGAAAACTCTTTCCAGTAGGTGCTGTGGAAGATTCAAAGAGTGCTCAGGCTCAACCTGCTCTGTCCAAGGAGGGACAAGCTGAATCCAGAGTCAGCAATGTAGCAAGAAGGATTCTCTTTGAAGTGGAAGATGTTGAGGAAGACAGAAGTCAGGAGAGACTTCAATAAAAAAGAAAGAGACCTGTTAATGAGAAAGTTACTTCCTCTGCATTGGAAACAACAACAGAAGCTTTATTTTCTTATTATTTTGTAAGAGAAGCCATTGTTGATAAGACCATGGAAGTTGTTAGTTAAAGAAAAACACCAGTAGAGGGATCAGGAGATCAATAAGAAGCTCAAAGGGAGAATCAGGAAAAAATTGTAGCAGATGTTGAAGTTGCACTTAAACAGGAACAAGAGATGGAGGCAGTGCCTGGTGAAGAAGTGTCCAGACCTCAAGAAACTTATGAAGATATTGTTCTTAAAAATCCAGTGGAAGGCCAAGATGCTGATGTTTGTGGTAAGCATGCTTCTGAAGCTCACATAGAGTTACTTCAGGAGGATTTTTCTGTGGAGGAGTTTGAAAACTCTAGGGAAAAATCTATGGACCAACATTCTTAGGACAGAGAAAAAGAAAAATCTAATGCTGAATCATTACCTTTGGTACTGCTGCATCAACGAGAGTATGTGAATATGAATCAAGCTCAGGGTGCATCTGATTCAAGGAAAGAAGAAATTGAAGAACTGTACAGAAAAGTATCTCAGTTGGAATATGAGAATGTCATTCTGAGAAATTCTTTAGACTTAGAACATTTGAAGTTTCAAAAGCTGAAGGAGTGTACAGTCTCAAGGCAAGAAGTTAAAATGTTTAAAGAGTATATGCTGACTGCAGTTTCACAATTGAATTCTGAAATGGTTATGAAGTCATATTTATCAGATCTAATGTTGTTTATGGATAACCAATTTGCATCAGTTGCGAATAATGTTGTTAGTGGATTAGGTACTTCACCTGATTTAATCAGAAGGTTTCAATCTATCACAACTGTGATGAGCAACATGAATGACAGGTTACAAGATCTTCAATGTAACGATGCTCCTTTGTCAGTATTGCTGGACAATAAGAAGTTTTAGTATATCAACTGATATCTAGTGATCCATCGATCAGAATCCTGTTAAATCAGTTATCAGAGAAGCTGTCAGTGTTTGTTGAAAAAGAAGAAAGGATGCATGAGTTTTTCAGAGTCAATTTAATCGAGTATATTCATATGAATCAAGAGAACAGAGATCTCATTATCAAACTTGGAGATGGGATGATGAGGAGACTTTGGGAACAGTTTACAGAAATCAAGTCTGCAATCCAGAGAAGATAAAACCCGTTTCCTATCTTACCCAAACCTTGATTCCTATGTATATCATTGTCATGTATATACTACTGTTTTTTGAAAATTTCCTTCATTATTTATTTATTTATTTGTCTTTGTTTAATTTAATTTCTTTTTGATATACCAGTACTCCAGATTTAATTATTGATAAACAGTTAATAATAAGCATTTACCTACAGTTCAGTGCGACATTAAATGTCTTCAAATCCAGTCTTTATCATTCTTTTTGATATCAAAAAAAGGGGGAGAATTTGGATACATATGACATCGTAATTTTATTTAGGGGGAGAATTACATGAGAAATTTGGATAACCACAACATTTTATTTTACAAAACTTTATTTCAATGGTTTTCTATATATTTAATGTTTACATGAGAAATTTGTATAAAACTAACCTTTTATTTCTAAAGACTTTTTTTCTGGGGGAGTTATTTTTATTAAAATAATTTTTCTAAAATTAAATATTGTTTCATTCTCTAAAAATTCTAAAACTTTATGTAACTAATTTTGAAAGTTAATTTCGTTTAAATAATTTTATTATCTTATGGGGTTTGTGATCATTAAAAAGGGGGAGATTGTTGAGAAAAGTATTGTTTTCAACAATACATAATAATTCTATTTAAAGGGGGAGATTATGAAAAATAATACTCTGTCTCTTTATGATAATTTTGATGCTCACAAATACCCTTAGTTATTTTCTAATGATTTCATTTAGTATTTTGCTGGAATTTATTAATTTATTTTACACTTGAAATAATGAGAATTTATTACTTGTTTGGGAATCCGCTTTAGCGCATTCTGGAATCACTGTTCATACCATACATGGATAAATATAGCGCAGAATCTGCTTTAGCACGTCCTGGAATCACTGTTCATACCCTACATGGATAAACGTAGTGTAAGGATGAAAAGCGTGTATACTTTTTGAGATAAGAGAAAAGTATGGTTAAACCACCATACGTTTTCAGAAAAGTATGGAAGAAGAACCTTACATTAGGAAGGAACTTTACGTTTTGGTTATCAGCAAAGTATGGAAGGAGAACCGTACGTAAGTACTAAATGTTATGTTTGTTTCTCAAAAGTATGGTTCATCAACCTTACTTTTGTAAACAACCAAACGTTCTTAGAAAATTATGGATCAAGTAAAAGTATGGATCTTTTACCGTACGTTTGAGAGTTGAAGAAAAAGTATGGATGATCAACCCTACGTTTATGATTCAACCTTACATTATCAACCATACGTTTGAAGACTATGTTATCAAACCTACATTTGGAGGCCACGTCATCAACCTTACGTTTGGCGTCAAAAATTTTAAAAGATGATATTTTTAGGCAGTGGTCACCAAGCTGATTATTGGGCGGATTTCAAGCCGGATTTAAAGTCGTTTTTAAACTACGACTTTGATTGATTCAAAGCCATTTTATCAATGGATTTAAGATCGAATTAAAAGGATATTTTTATGCTGAGTCTTAAGGGAATTTATGAATTCTCTATAAATTCAAATTTTTGAATATCATGAATTAAAAGGAGACTTTTATGCATCTAAATGTAAAGGAGATGTGCTCAGCCTTATTATATATGTTCTCTATGAAACACCAGGTACAGGCGTGTATGGTGATCAATCCTTTATAAAAAAGGGGGAAAACAGAGACTGAAAAAAAGCATCCAGTTCTGCTAATTCAAAAGGAGTGTCAAAGATATATTTGTTTAGGAAGAAAGAACTCGATAGAAGGTTCACTTTTTCTACATCGAATATCTACTATGGATCTACTACAGCTGATGTTGTGAACTATATCTCTATACCTATTGAAACCGGATCAACTCAGAACTACTTCAACTTAAAAATCAATATTTCTAGAGACTTCGATCCATCTGTTGTCAATTGCTTTCTGTTGCAATTGTGAAGATCAACTGGAAAACTTATTTCTGAAATTCATTTAATTCATGAGCAACCAGCTTCTCGTTCAAAGCTGTGTAGGTTCGTGTTTGAACCAGAAGGCTTTGTTAGCCTGAAGATTTTAAAGGTGTCAACTACCTATACTCCGTTGTGAACCAGTCTGTGGAAAAGAAGACAAGATAGTGAAAATCACCAAGCTTGTGGAGTTGAGCGTTGTTGGAGTGGACCAAGGGCCTTCTGTTCCACGAACCACAATACATCTTTGTGTCTCTGCTTTTACTTATTTCACTGCATGATCAAATATGATAAAGCATATAGGATAGAACTCGTTTAATCAAAGAGTTAATGAAAAATTGCAAAAGACACAATTCACCCCCCCTCTTGTGTATAATCTGTTGATTCAGATCCAACAAAAATAATTACTCTATAAAGGTTAATTATTATTTACTTCTCTTATGTTCCACCCAAAAAATTTGAAGACATTGTTTATTCATGTGTATGGCCTACCGTCTTCATGAATAGTGTAATTAATTTTCTATATCTGACTTTTATGGATTACTATAAATATGTATATGATTAATATATCATATATTTATATCATTATTAAAATTATAGATATGATGTAACCTTGATAAAATTAGCAATACCAAAACCATTAAACCAAAACATAAATGAAAAACCAAGCATTTATTATCCAAAATGTTGATTTTTAATAATGAATTATTAATAAACTGGTAATAAAAGTTTATAATTAAATAATAAATGGTATTATATACATTATTATGGTTCTATAATATATCTATAATAAATCTATATTTATTATAAAGGAGTATCAAACATGTAAAATGTAAATCAAACCTATGGTAAGGTTTTATTTCATAGTCTCATTATTATTTAGAATTGTTTATATTTAAGTCATTGTTGGGGGATTATTTTTAATCCATATCCAAATTTACTTTAAAAAACTTAAATAATATTTATATTAATATTAAAATATTTTTTAATGAAATTTATACCCATGTTTGACTTTTTAGATATTGTTTTGAATGGAATCTTCTTATCATTTTCTGAACGAGGTACATTTTAACCTTTTTACAATAGTGTGAAAGGAATGTTTTTATAGATTATAAAACAAGAATGAAATTCCCACCATTATGAGTAATATTGTTTTTTAAAATTCCTTTACAATTTTAAAAGGTTATTTTCAAATAAAATGTTTTTCCTTCATATTTGTGATGTTTTAAAGATAAATGATTTCAAAGTAAAGGGGGTATTTTCATCAGTAATTTCCCAATGATATTTTTAAATTGTTTTAATATATGTAAACATATTTTGTTGAATTCTGTGATTTCATATGGTTATCATATTATTATACCATTTACAATATTTTATTGGGTGGTTTATGTTAATTTTTATTGGGGATATACTATTTTGATATCATTCACCATATTACTCTAGATGGTTTATGATTATGCTTATTGATTGGGGTAATTGTTAACATTTCATATGATAGTTTATATACAATTTTTTTATTATGATTCACCCCTTTTATAAGGGTAATTAAATGGATATATTAATTGATGGTGAGGACTAATATATCCCCTTGATGCATCAGTAGGTATTATGAGACAAAATAGTTTGGGTATTGGCTAAGGTCTTACCCATTTATGTGAAATTTATTAAAATTATACCTTTGTGGAATGTTTGTAATGTCCAAAATTATCCATCTCGTTATGAGATTAGTTATTTTATGTTCATGTGATTATTTGATTAGTTATGATATCTATAGACAGGTTTCAAGATTATGTGATTATTTTTATGGAATTATTTTATCATTTTTTATTCCTTTAATATTATTATTCATGATTATGTTATTGATTAAATGGAATATGTTTTCAAATATTTACATTTTCTTATTATTTATACATTATTTATTAATGTTATATTTTGTGGTATGAATACCCTTACTAAGCATTAGATATCAACTCTTTGTAATGTCTATTTTTCCCAAGATCCCAAGAATTGTACTATGATTGATATGTAAGGATATTCTAAAAGCCATAATAGTGCAATCAATGAAAATGATATGGTATGGTATGTTTTATATGTATTTAGTTTCTAAATACTAACATATTACATCATTTTGAATGTGATTTATTTAATATAGTTAATATGTAGTATAGTAATCATTGACTCTAGTCTACTGGGGTCATGGTTTTTACAGTTCGTATAAGAGAATGTTTTGCAAAAACCTTGTAAAATAGATTTAAGAAATCATATTTTACAGATTGCAACCTCATGATGAAATTTAAGAATATTCTCAAAGAAACCAAGAATATGATTTTGATATTAGTTATACATAAATTTTCAATTTTTGTTAAGCATTTCACAAGTTTAAAAATTATACATTATGATTCATAATTTAATCTGGTGTATGACATTGTTTAGAAATTGAACCTATTAGATGTAATGGAAACAAAATAAATGAAGTTAATACATCTAGGGATGTACCTCTTAGGAAATATAATCAAGCTGAAGATGAAGCTGGAGCTGGATCTAAACAGATTATAACTATATTGGGATAGATAACTAATGTTATAACCAATAAACTTTACCATAAACAGTAGCCGGCTAATCCCAATCGTGGTTTGTAGATGTTATACCATTTTATGGATCAATATCAGCTATCATTAAAGGGATCTAAAATTACATTTGTATCTAAATAATGCATAAGTTCCTTAGACAAGATATTTCTTTCTTTGGGAATTAATGAAAAGGCGAAGGATGTTATAACAGTTTATCATCTCTTAGAAGATACAGATAAATGGTGTTCATTGATTCAAAACACTAATGATGAGGAATAAATAAAAAGCATGAAATAGAAGGATTTTAAGGAAATTTTCTAATAAAAATACATCCCTTGTGAACAATGAGTAGATATGGAGAAATAATTTTTGGATCTAAGACAAAAGGAAGATGGAAATATTTCTAAGTATGAACCTAACTTTACAAGGATACCAAGGAATATTGTGGAATATGTACATAATACAATGAGAAAGATTTAACATTTATTTTTTATCTTAATCAAAACCTTTTAAGGGAACTAATCTCCCAAAAATTCTCATCATATAAATATATAGTATCATGTGTTTTCTAGACAGAGAAATAATTATCCAAGTATTTTGGATTTGAATGAAAGAATGATAAGAGGAGGGTTATTGAGCACTCTGGAAAATATCATAAGGAAAGGGGGAAGAAGGGGTGTGTGTGATTTACAACTTTCAATAAATGTGGAATGAAAAACTATGGAACATGCTTACAGGGAATGTGAGTATGATAAAAATGTGCCGAAAAAGGCTACCAGGCTCTTGATTTCAAGGGAAAAAAAGAAGATTTCAATGTTCAATGATTCAACTATAAGGATATGGGACACTATGAAAATGATTTTCCTTTCCATCAAGACAAATTTATCTTTAAAATTCCTAGAGTGGAAGGTCAATCTTATGTAATCACAATAAATGAGTTTTATGTTCCTAGTGATGTAGTGATGTGTAATTTAATCATATCCTCAAATTTATCCAATGCCTTATTTGATTTTGGATCATTGAATTATTTTATATCTTCCATGTTTTAAAATAAAATTATATATTTACTAAGAACTATAATAATGAAGTTATCAATCAAGACTCCCTGTGGAAGTCTCACCATAATAGGGATGTATTAATAAGTTTTGGTTCTCAGCATAGTATAAGCATGTTGTAGTAGATAGTATATTAAAATTTCATTTTATATTGAGTTTCCTGAAACCCTGAGAAGGGATCCTGCATGTAAATTTGATAATTAATTTTCTTAGATATAAATCAATGAATACTTGATCATAGGATTCTTTCTTTGATATAGATTTCAATCATCTAAAAGGACCCTTTTAGTTTGCATTCAATGTGCTATGAGGATCCAGGGATAGAATCCCTCTAATCATGATTTAGACATTTTCCTTTAATATCTAAGTAATTCCAATCAATATTTGGATGCTAGAATGGTGAAGAGACTGTATTTCATTATTCTTTTTTATTTCTATTTCTTCTATCTTGATGGAATCTATCTTGTATTTCTCATTCTTGAGAGGGAGAGAGAAAGAGGAATCGAGAGACAATTCATTATGCATAATAATTATCTATTCTAGATTGCACACACTACACAATAGACATATCCATTTATTTATAGAGCTAGTTATTAGGTTAAAATAATTATTTAATTGTATGTTGGACCTTAAATAATATTATAACCTTTAATAAAACCCATTCCATATGTTATTATTATAATTATTATTTTGTGGAATGCAGCAACTTTCACAATAAAAAATATTATTTAACTGGCTTGTCAATTAATAATTTTCACAAGACATTGTCTTGGTCTATTCGAAATTCTATACAATTTTTTGAACAATCAAATAATAATTTAATTTAAATAATTAATTCATAAATAAATATTTTTGTTCCATAAAACCTGAATAAAATTATCCCTTGGTCTAGAGAATAATATTTATTCAATTAATTAAATTTAAATAGAATTTAATCGAGATGATTGGAAACACTTAGTGTGTGAGAATCTTGGATTCATTATCTTTGGTATTAAGTTGGTTTGCCTAAAGACCAAGATTAGTGTCTAACAATGGGTCAAGTCGCCCAAGAGAAAGAACTTAATGTCCCAATGATAACAACCACATAAAAATGTTTACTATGTAATATAATTCCTTTTTCATAATATCTCATTAAGTAGGTTTCACATATGTGTCACCATCCTATATGATCGGTCTGTTCTACTTTGACTATCTAAAATAAACACATCATTACACCATGGAAATTTAATTTTTAGAGATGGTTCTATTCCAATTTAAGTTCCAAGATATCAGCTTCCATAAATATTGAAGGTAAAAGACATTCCATGAATTATTAAGTAATAAAATGGCAATAGTGACGCACCCAACATACCCTACCTCACCACGAACATATGTCATCCCATTTTTTATCAGCAAATATAAGTGTGAAATTAAAGAAATGTATTAAGGATAATCTTAATTTCTAATGACCATTATATGTGCTCACAGATAGTAATATTTGATGACGTAAAAACATGTATAATTTCTAAAGGTGGGTTTATTCCCATAATATCCCATCTTAGAGATTACTAAGTGTGAACTTAAAGAGAATAAGCCCCATCTTCTTATGAGTACTCATACCTAAAGGTTAATGTACTATTTTTCCCATGATATTATGTTATCCAACTATGGAACATTATTTAAGAATATCGACATATCACTTAAATTTAATCATCATAGCAAGGAACTGTTATGAACTTATCATTGTGATTTATACTCTAGAACATTATTACATTAGGTCCATACAATAAAATTAACAATATTTAATAAAACATTTTATTAATATTAAATACATCACATAAATAAGTAATCAAATTACAAATAGTTGGTTCGAGGATACCAACTACCACAAACACCTAATTTTACTAGAGCCAACTACTTATTAATTTTAGTCAGCTAGACATCACATGATAGTCAGCTAAGTTAAGGATTTATTCAAGGGGTTCTCAAAGCTATCTTCCTGGGAAATAATTCTCACTAAAACCTCACCTCTCTAATAAAAATCCCTCAAGAGATGATAATTACGAAGTATGTTCAACATCCACGGATGTGACCTTGGCTCTTTTGCAAGAAACACTACTACAGTATTATCATAGTAGAGTGTGATAGGATCATTACTTATTGTTCCATATTAAGATATTTTATCATTTGGTGTATCCATAATTCTTTATCTACTTCAAAATCCACAATATACTCATAATATGCTATAGAATCTATGACCATATCCTTATTTGAGCTCCTCCATCTCACAATACCTCCATTCAAAGTGAAGATTTATCTTTTTTGTGACTTTATTTCATCTTGATCGGTTTTCAAAATTACATTTTCCTATCCTCTGATTACTTGTTAATAGAATTCTCAATAAACTATTAACACATCCTTAGTATGCATTAGATACTTAAGGATAGTATTGACTGCCATCTAATGGAGGTCACATGGGTCAGAATGATATTTTCCTACCTCATTTAATGCATATGTGATATCTAGCCTAGTACATATCATATCATATATGACTAACCTAATCACTAATGTGTATTTACTTATTTATATCATATTCATTTCCTCATTTTTCTAAGAATACATATTCTAAGAAAGATGAATTCCATGTGAAGCTAGGAACAATAACCCCTTTGATTGTTCCATATTAAATCTATTAAATATCTTCTCAATTAATTTGGTTTGACATAGGTTGAGTAACCTCTTGGATCTATCATGATGGATCCTGATCCTAGGAATATATGTTGCCTCACCCAAGTCCTTCATAGATAAGAACTTATTCAACAACTCTTTAATATACTTCAATATTGGTATTTCATTTCCAATGATTAATATGTCAAAAAATATACTATTCTAAAAATTACTTCACTCCCACTAAACCATTTTTATACACAAGGCTAACAATAATTCTTTATGAAACCAAATTATGTTATGTATCTATCAAAATGAATTCTCCATGACCTAGACACTATTTTTAATCCATAAAAGGATTTTTGAAATTTTCCAATCTTGTTGGAATCCATTGGAACCACAGACCCTTCAATTTGTGTCATATTGAAATATTACTGAAGGTTACCGTTAAGGAAGGTTTTTTGGAAATAAATTTTCAAAATATCATAATAATGGTAACCTACAATGTAAGGTATAAGTTTTATATATTTCATTATTGCAACTGGTGAAAAGGTTTTATCATAGTCAATTTCTTGACATTATTTAAAACCTTTTTCAACTAGTTGTGCCTGATATGGACTAGATTTTCATTCCATCTCCATTTTATTCTTAAAAACCCATTTTAAACTGATGGTCTTTATATCCACTAGAGGATATACCAAAATCTAGACTTGGTTTTAGTTCATGGAATCTATTTCAGAATTCATGTTTTCTAACCACTTGGAAAAATCTTTTCCACATACTAGTTCATTATAGGTTTTAGGATCATTATTATAAACTAATAATGAGTTACCATCCTCGGTGATTGGAAAACCATAACATTATGATTCTCTAACCTCTATACTTCTCCTACATATCACTTGAGCCACTACAACAACTTCTTCCTCCATGGGGATTTGGGTAATTTTTTCCTATGCCAAATCTTGTGTATCTTGATCATGGACATCATCAAAGTCTATCTCACTCCAAAAATCTCTTTTAGATATAAGATAATCCTCAAGAAATGTGGGTCATATGTCAAACACAACCATTTTTTCTAAAGTATTTTATATATAATATCCCTTTTTTAATTTAGGATATCCTATAAAGATAAACTTTGTGTATTTGGGTTTATGATTGTTACCTGAAGAGGCCTTAACAAATGATTCACAATCCCACTCACATAAGTAAGACAACATGGGTTTCTTTAAATTCCATAATTTGTACGGTATGCCATTTTTTCATTATTTGGTACTGGATTTAGTACATCTATTTCTATTTGTAATGTATATCCACAGAAGGATAATGAATGAATCACATGACTCATAATTGATCTAACTATGTCTAATAATGTGTAGTTCCTCCTTTCACATACACCATTATACTAAGGAATATAAGGATAAATAAGTTAAGATAGAATCTCAAACTCCCACTACTTGAAATTTTACCTGTACCAATGGTTTTAAACCATGGGTATAGCCCCTAAAACCATGGTTATAGGCTAAACCCACAGTTTCAGAGAACCGTGGGCTCCCGAGGCATCGGGATAGCCCTAGATCTATACCCACAGTTTAGGAAACTATGGGTATTGGTCTAGCCCACCATGTCAGACACCATGAAACCATGTCATTCATCTATACCCATAGTTTTAAAACCATGGGTATAGCTTTGATGAAAAAAAGTGGACGCGGGATTCGATCCCTGGACCTCTCTTTTAATCCTCCCACACCAAACCACTATCTTAAATGTATTATTGGTATAAAGATATATTTTTAGTTATAAATATTTATATAAACCATGGATATAGGTAGAAACCTGTGGTTATAGGTGCTCCTATGAAAAAAAAATTTCCCCCATGAATTTTTTTTGCGCCATAAGGCAGGAAAGCTATACACACGGTTTACAAAACCGTTAGTATAGGTCTTCAAAAATCAAACATATACCCATAGTTTCTATTAAACCAAGGGTATAGGTATTGAAAAACTATCTGATACCCATGGTTTTACCAAAATTGTGGGTATGGGGGAGTCTATACCCACGGTTTTGGAAAACCGTGGGTATAGGTTTCCATACCTTACCTATACCCATGGTTTGCCAAAAACTGTGGGTATATGGGTTCATATACCCACGATTTAGGTATAACCATTGGTATAGGTTCTCATATAATACCTATGCCCATGTTTTTAGGTAAACCGTGGGTGTAGTGGTGCCTATACCCAAGGTTTTGCCGAAAACCGGGGGTATAGCTCTATTTTCCAGTATTGTTCGGTGAATAATCTATGTGGTCTTGATTAAGATATTCTACATCATGGTTTAATAATGTTTTCTTAATATTCTTACCAAGATGGTTATCAACTTCATTATTTTATTCCTTGAATTTATCAAAATAATTATACTTATACCTCATTAAGTAGACATATCAATATCTACTAAAATCATCATTAAAAGTTATGAATTTTGAGTATGCACCCATTTTATCAAAAATAAATGGTCCACACCCATCAATATGAATTAATTCAAGAATATATTTAGCTCTTTCACCTTTACCACTAAATGGGCCTTGGGTCATTTTTCCTTGAAATTATGAGTGACATAAACGAAACGGTTTTGGTTAAAAGTAGTATAAATATCCACCTTGATGCAATTTATTCAAGTATTTATCATTTAAAAGACCTATCTAGTAATGCCAAAGTTGGGTGTTGTATGATTCATGTGAAGTAACTTGGTTTTAAATTTCTATTACATGGTTCATGTAATCCAACACATAAAGGTCGTTATTTAAATGTGTCTTACCATAAAAATGCTATATTTATAAAGAAAGAAACCATTATTACCAATTTGAAAATAAATCCATATATATCAGAACCACAATCCATACCAAAAAAACAATTTTCACAAATAGATAAATTTCACTCGATAAAAATTGAACTGGAAGCTTCCCCTTATTATTTGTATGGGTGTCTTTTTTTGTTCAGTGGTCCTTCATTCTATATGAAAAACAAACAACATATTGTTCCCTTGATTTCCCCTTTATCTTCCTCTTATTGGAAGGGTGTGAAGAAGATTTGGGCTTAATTATATTCACATTTCCTTTTCATTTTTTCACCATAAGGATGGAAGGATTTTTAGTCTTCGTATACATATCTACTTCAAGAAGGAGAGTAGTAAGATATGGAAGAGGCTTCACAAGGTTGTTCATATTAAAATTTATAACAAATCTAGAGAATATCTGAGGAAGTGATCCAAAAATGAGATTAGTACCCAGTTATTCAGGGACTTTAAACCCTAGAACCTCAAGGTACTCAATGTAGCCAATGAGACTGAATACGTGAGGCCCAGCTGGGGAACCCTCTCCAATATTTATCAGAAAGATAGCCTTGGAAATCTAAAACCATTCCTATCTAGATCTCTCATATTAAAGACCATGAAGGTGCTCAAGTATTCTATGCTCATCCATGTTTTCATGATAATTCATGAGTTTACTAGACATTGATGAAAGCATCAAGCATTTAATGTCAGTTGTATCACCCAAATGTTTTTCATAGACAATGATATTGGTATCACTTGCCTATTTGGATAGTGGATCAGGAATTGAGGATTCTAGCATGTAATATTTCCATTCATGGTGTAGAACAACATGAATTCATATAAAACACTCATAGAAGTTACTACTGGTGATGAGGTTGTCTTTATCCAATATTGATCATAGGGATAATGTGAATAATGAGATTTAAATTTTAGTCTATAATTAAAGAGTATATTATTAGTATTTTTATAGATTATAAATTATGTGATAAGTAATAAATTAATTGATTTTTATTAAATATCCCACTATTTTATCCAGTTTCTATATCCCCAACAATTGAACTGGGAATGTCTAGTTTCTAGGATATTTTTGTGGAAAGGATCTGTATTCCCCTTCACATATCCCTAATAAGGGGTGGTCAAGCTACTTGAAGATATTTAGGATGGCATATCTTTTCCAACTGTAGGCTTGCAGCAACTTGATCCATTGAGTGGACGCCCCTATCCAAAAATTGGACTTCTATTTCCTAAACACTTTCCTACTCGTTATATAAAGGCTAGAAAGGGATACTTATCTTTATATAAGATGGTTAAGTCTACCCATAACCATCATAAGAACTCCCTGTTAAAATTAATTTCTCCAATGAGGGTCAGTCTAACACTTAGTTTCAAGGATTTCATTCCAAATCAAGTAATGGAAGGCCAAGTATGTCTTAATATTTAATTGATGGATTTTAATTTAGTATGCATAAATTTGATCTTTTTTTATCCTTTCAATGTCTTATTAATATTAATTGGATGATACTTAATTAATTAACCATAATGGATACAACATTTACTAATAATCCAATTATTTGTATTTCTATCCTTTCACATTAATTCATTTATTTATGTGAACATGGTCTTCCATCTATAAAGTAAATAATTTCATAGATATAAATAAATAAATAACTAAATGACATGTTCCTAGGATTTATCTAATGGTTGATTTAATGAGAGGATATTAAATAAACCTATGACATAGGGGAAATAACTCATGTTTATGTTCTTGGCATGAGTCACATTATTCCACCTATCCACCTATGTAACACTAGGTTAGGCATCATTATAGTCTCATATTGAAACACCTTCGCATCCCTCGGGTAACTCCATTAATTATAAGTATTTATAACTCATAAGCAAGTGAGAAGAACCAAATAATAGGTTAATGGGGGATTTCATAAATATCATTGGACACATAGGTCATACATAATAATAGAGGGAGGGATGACACACAAACCATAATATTTAATTTAATAATAAATAATTGCAATCCAATGTGATAAATTAAATTTAAACATCCAACGCATACACAGGTCTTGGTCAAGTTCATGATTGGTCCTACATGAAACTTATACGTAAAATTAAATTGATAACATTCATTTCTTATTCATTTTTTATTTATTAATATAAATGAGCTTGCATTAATTAATTAATTAATTAATTAATTAATTCCACTTTATCCCAATGACCATCCAAATCCTCTGAGATATAACTATCATCAAGGCATTAATAAAAAATAAATGATAGAACCAATAGTTTCATATTTCCTATAATAAATTAATTTATCATTTAAAATTCTCTAAAACCCTTATTAAATTGTTAAATACTAAATTTTTTAAATCAAAACATGAAGTTTTTAATGTCGCAATGGTATATTTAATATAATTTAATTCTACCTATAATTGGGAGACTGTATGACATGTACTATCAAACTATATGTCATGTTTCTCTATTTTTGTGTATCTGATTCACATGGTTGGGGCTTCAACATGTTGAATTAGACAAACTACGCAACGTGTACATGCCAACTACACATTGTGTATCCTCTTTCTACGTGCCTAAGATACTTTCTTGGATCTTCGGCATGTAACTCGGTGGGATCACATGACATGTACATGCCAGTTATACAACATTTTATCTGAATGATGTGTTCCCATGAAACCTTCCAAAAGACATGGCATGTTCTCGAGTGAGAGACTACACAATGTGGGCCACCAGCTACATATAGAGTATATCTAATGTTGTTTGTCTAGAAATATTGACATGTGTATTGAATGTGGGAATTGGTTATCTATACATTTTTTACACCACAAACTTGTCATGTATATCATAAATGATCCATGTTATTGGTCACACGTGGTTTGAATGTGTATAATCACCACATGGATTGCACAATTTACATCGTTATCCTGTATAAGCTACACGAAATTTAAATTGTATACACACCATGTAATCTGAAAACTATGTTCCAAGTTTTTCGGTCAATATGTAGCGTACACCCCATATAATAACTATGAGTCATTCTATGTATCATGTGACTAGGAAAAGTTTAGAATACTAGGGTACATGACATATACTTCCGAGTACACTTTGTGTAACCCTTTATTTCTAGCCCAAAATTTGGTAGTTCCCAATGGAATCTATGGTGATTCTTCATCTGTTCATAGACCAATAAGATAATAAAACACTAAATGAATTTATTAATATTTTTATAAAATGTTAATTCAATTCAGATTAAAGAAAAAATAATATGAAATAAAAATTCAACCACAATTTCATATGGATGAATTATAAAATAAATAATTATAAATTTAAATGTGACCCATTTGACACCAAATAATGGTTCTAGCCCTAGACGAAGTGTACAGTGGTGGGAAATATATTAAAATTTATTTTAATATATAGTTTCTTGAAAGCCTGAGAGAGGATCTTTCACATCTAATTTATAATTATTTTTTTAGATCGAAAGAAACAAATACCTAATCTGAGGATTTTTTCTTTAATGTTGATTTCAATCATCTAAAAAGACCCTTTGGGTTTTCCTTCAATGCGTTGTGAGTATCCAAGGATAGAATCCCTCTAGCAGTGATCCACATATTCTCCTTTGATCCTTAAGTAATGCCTTGGGAGATAGCATGGTGAAGCAATTGTCTTGCGTTATTTGTGTTGACCACCCATCCTTTGATCTCCAAGGAACCCCCCTTGAATTTCTCATTCTTGAGAAGCATAGAGAAGAAGGATTCAGGATCAAATTAAGTGTGTGAAACAATTATCTATTCCTTATTGTACATGCTACACAATAGATATATCATTTTATTTATAGAGTTATAGTTTAGGTTAAAATAATTATTTAATTGAATACCAACCCTTAAATAAAAAAATAACCTTTAATAAACTCCATGCCACATTATAATATTAATAATATTATTATTATTATTTTTGTAAATATTTTTTTGTTGAACACCTCAACTTGATCAATAAAAAAATATTATTTAAACAACATGTTAATTAATATCTGTCACTGGACATGGCCTTGGTCCATTTTAATTCCTCTAGAATTTATTTAACACCTTAATAAATATTTCCTTTAAATATTTAATTCATCAATAAATATATTTGATAGATAAAACGTGAATAAAATTATACCTCGATCTTGAGAATAATATATATTATATTAACTAATTTCAAATATAATTTAATCAAGATCATCATAAGAACATAGTGTGTGACCCTCTAGGACTATTTATCATTAGCATTAGGCGGGATTGCCTAAAGTTTAATATTACTGTCTAATAATAGGAAAAGGAACCCAAGAGAAAGAACTTAATATTTTTATAATGAAAACTATACATGAATTCCCAATTCGTAATATATTCCCTTTGTTGAAATATCTCATCAAGCAGGTTTCACATCAGTGTCACCAACATATTGCTCGATACGTATTTCTTTAAATATCTTAAATAAATATTTCATTACCTCATGAACTTGGAATAAATGGTGAAATTTCTATTAAAATCAAATGGATAAGGTATGGAATTTCATAAATATGGAAGGGAAATACACGTCCTTTAATTATCTATTAATGACATCTCAATCGTGATGCGACCAATGTGCCCTAACTTATATAGAACATATGTCATCATGATTTTCATCCAAAAATATCTCTATGGAATTCATGAAATGTATTAATTATAATATTAAAATCTAAGGACTGTTAGACATGCTCAAATATAGGAATATCTCATGACACCGAAATAGGTGGAATTCCCACTAGTGGGGTTGTTCTCATAATCTCCCATCTTAGAGATTACTAAGTGTTAACTTCATGAGAAGAAGTCTCATCCTCTTATCAGTACTCACACATAAAATCCCATGTATTATGTGTACCATAATAGTACTTTATCTAACCATATAACATTATTTAAAAATATAATCATAGCACTTCAAGGTTCTCATCATAATGGTTAACTACTATAATCTTATCAATGATACATAGACTCTAAAATAGTGTCATATTAGATTCATGCAAAATAATAAACAATATTTAATAAGAATTTTTATTAATATTTATTACAGTGAATGTAAATGTAATCAAAGTACAAATAGTTGGTCACAGGACACCAACTAAAATAGTCAGTTCCTATTATTTAACCTTATTATGGACTGGATTTCAAAATATAATGAAAAATACCATTTCAAAGATAGTAAAATTACTATTCATGATGTATATGTGAAATTCCTTATCTTTAGAGGGCAGACTTCATCAGAGTCATGCCTAGATTCACCCTAGTATACCTTCTACAGGAAATTCTTGGGGAAGAAGAGAATACATAATCTATTAATGGAAATGGTAATCTTTAAATTGTGGATGTACCTATAGTGAAGGAATACATTGATTTATTACTTGAGGAATTCATAGGAAATCCATTAGATCATGAGATTTATTTTTAAGTTGATTTAATCACTAATGAAAGGCATATATCAAGAAATACCTATATAATAGACACTATAGAATTGGTGGAATTAAATAAACAAATTGAGGAGTTGTGTAATAACATATTTTTATGCCCTAGTATTTCACCTTGGGGATCCCATTTTGTTTTAATTAAGAAAAAATATTGATATATATGATTATTCCTTGATTATAGGGAAATAATTGCTGCTATGATAATGCACAAGTTTCATTTACCTTTCATTGATGAATTATTTGACCAACTTCACTTAGCTCAATAGAATTTATTTTGGAAATCATCAATTTTGAGTAAAGAAGGAATATATTTCAAAGACACTATTTTGAAGAAGGTATGGACATTATGATTTCATAGTAATTCCCTTTGGATTAACTAATTCACCCTCCATTTTCATGGATCTAATGAAAAAACTATTAAAATTATATCTTGATAATTTTTTCTGGAATTTATTGATGGTTTCATGGTGTAATAAAAAATATATTAAGATGATGATAATCAATTTTGGTTTATTCTTAAGAATCTTAGAAGAAAATTATTATATGGTAAATTTAGAAAGTGTAAATTCTGCCTTCATAAAGTTTCTTTTCCTGGCCATATTATCCCCAAGGATGGAATCTCAATAGATAATATGAATAAAAAAGGAATTATAATAGTGGCCTATGCCAACAAACATAACAAAGGTACATAGTTTCATTGGTTTGGAAGGTTACTACTGGAAATCTATTCAAAATTTTACCTTATTTTCCAACCCATTAACTAGGCTAACCGGTAAAGGGGTTATGTTTTTACGGTGAAAGGAATGTGAAGGATGTTTGGAGGAATTGACGTATAGATTGGCGAATGATCAGATTTTGAATCTACAATTAGGAAACAATGGATTTGTGATATATAGTGATGCATCAAGGAAGAGACTTGGTTGTGTCCTTATGTAGAATGATAAAGTTATAGCCTATGCATAAAGAGAATTAAAGACTCATGAAAAAAAATATCCATCCCTGGATCTCAAATTATCCATATAACTATTTTCTCATATAATATAAAGACATTATCTCCCTGCTGAAAGATGTGATATATATATCATAAGATTTTGAAATATATCTCATAAAAAAACTCAATATAAGGCAAAGGTGATGACTTGAGCTACTCATGGATTATGATTTCTTGATACACTACCACCCATGGAAGGAAAATGATGTAGTATATGAATTCATAAAGAAGGATCCTCGAGTTTTGTTTAAAATGAGGATCGACATGAATCCTATGTTCATATATTTAATAAGGATGGGTTTGGGAATTATTAATGAATGGGAAATAACACACTTTTTTCAAATGATTTCCAAACCATCTTTATTGGAAAAGATAAAAATATCTCTGCCTAATGATTATATTTTTGTAAAGGAAATTAAAACTGTAAATGATGGGAACTGGGAAGGCTTCATATATGAAGATGTTGTTATGAAATTTGTAAAGTGACTATGTATTCCATCTATACCTGAGAAAAATAGGGAATTGTTGGAGGTTCTTATAGCTCAAATTTCTCTACACACCCTAGAATCACCCAGATGTATAGATATTTGAAGGAACACTTTTGGTGGGAGAATATGAACAAGGAACATTCATTTTATGTGTCAAGATGTTTTGTTTTTCAATAGGTGAAGGCTGAGATAAATCATACAAGAGGATTCAAGAAACCTCTTCTTATTCCTACATGAAAATGGGATTCCATTACAATGAACATTCTTACTAGATTTCCAAATACTCTTAGAAGGAATGATTTTTTATGGGTTATTATTGATCGACTAACCAAATATGCACATTTCATCACTATAAGAGAATATTTTCCTCTAAAGTGACATGAATGAATCTATATTAATGAAGTTGTAGGAATTCATAGTTTACATCATTCATTTTTTTGGATCATGATCTATGATTTACATCAAAATTATGGAAAATTATATAGAATGCCTTTGATATTGAGTTTCATTTGGGCAAAACATTTCATCCTTAAACTAAGAGGAAGTCAAAAAGTACTATCCAGATGTTATAAGACATGTTGAGGTTACGATCACTTGACTTTAAAGGTATTTGTTATCAATATTAAACTTTGATATATTTTTCTTATAATATTAGGTTGCATTCGAGTATTCAAGTGGTGTTTTATGAAGCATTATATGGTAAGAGATGTCATACTCCAACTTGTTGGGATGAAGTTGGTGAAAGGAAACTTATAGGCCCAGAAGTTATGGAGGAGACCATGATAAAGTTAAATACTATTCAAACCTATATCAAAGCATCTCAAAGTACGAAAAAGATTCATACCAATAACTATGGGAAATATCTTCAATTTCATGAAGGAGATCACATTTTCTTGAAGGTATCACCATAAAATAGTGTTATAAGATTTAGTGAGAAAGGAAAATTTTGCCTCAAGTACATCATAACTTTTGAAATCCTGGAAATAATTGAAATAGTGTCTTACCATTTGGCAATGACACCTATCCTTTCTAAAGTACACGATGTGATCGATTTTTATATGTTATGAAAGTACATTCTAGACCTAAAACATTTTATCACTTATAGATAAGTATAATTGGAACTTAATTTATCTTACTGTGAAGATCTTGTCCATATTATAGACACTAGAGAATAATTGTTGTGGAATTGGATGACTCGGCTAGTGAATGTACTTTGAAAAAATCATAATATAGAAGGGTTGCGTGGGATCCTAAGGAAGTTATGGTTAATAGCTACCCAAATCTACTCATGAGGTAAAATTATAGAAATTTAAAGGATTCGTTTTTTATAGTATGGAATAATTTAACACCCAAATATTTTATGAAATGTCTATTTTTAAATAAATTTAATCTATTTGATAGATTGCATTGCCTGAAACACTGAGTCCAAATGAACCACGATCTACTATTATGTCAATAATATAACCTAGATACTAAAAATAGTAGGTATGAATATGACTAACTAAATTATGAAAATTATATGGTTTGAGTAGTTATAAAATAAATTCATTGTTTATCAATAAAAATTAAAATCATTTGAAAGGAAAGAAATGTTTTTTAGAAAAACTATTTTTTTTCTTGAAATATATTTAAATATTAATAAATTACATTATCCATTATTTTTGAATTATTTTAATGAAATTTAAATATTATATATTCGATTAACATTTTTATCATTTATTTTGAGTTTTTACTAGGTATGGGATAAGAATAAATCTAGTTTTATGCTTAAAAACTCTATTTCTACTAAAAGTATTTATCATCGCGTTTTACATACTTATTTTAAAATTAATTTCTTCCATTTATAGATATTAAATTTGATAAAATGGATTCCATATTTATAATCATGAGTCTTGAATTTTTTGAATATTTCCTTTTCATTTTAGGCATTTTGAATACTAGCTGTAATAAAATTTATCACCTCGGTAAAGCATAAATATGGTTAATCAAGGTTAAAACTAAGTTATATGCTGATTATTTTTCATAATAATAATTATTGGATGAATTTTAGTTTGAACCTTACCATATTAGGCTCAACATTTACTTGTTTAATGGAAACTTGTCCAAAAAATGAGCTTTCCAAACAAGATGTCATCACAGAAACCGATCAATTTATTTTTATTTAATCCTTCACCTCTTATAAATATATGGTATTTATCATAAAATGATAAAATTAGTTTCCTATGTATACTGAAATTTTATCATGATTATTAACCAACCTTTATCCACCCCTTTCCCATCAAATGAGAAGTGAAAGTATCACTTGTGTGTACGTACGATTTACTATCTCCACATAGAGATACAATTCATTTATATTAAGATATTTTATGGATAATAATTATGATGTTTTTCATTTTTTCATATGAAATTTATAACATGATTATATTTATATAATTATAATATCATATCTACCTTCTTACCTTCCAAACTGTTGGGAAATGATAACTTCACTAATTCACAGATGTGGACAACCACCTCTATAAAGTAATATGATTGTATTTAATTTATATTTTACATGGATAATAATGAAAATATATTTTATGAATATATATAATTTAAATGAAATAATAATGTTTTGTGTAAAGTTGAATTATTTTTTACTTTTCTTACATTCCATCTATCAAAAAGTTAAAACAGTGTTCCTGTGTACGTACGGTCTACCGTCTCCATGAACGGTGTTATTCATTTTATATATCTAAATATTATGGATTTATATAAATACATATTAAATGAAAATATATTATATTTATATCATTATTAACATTATGGATATGATTTAACCTTGACAAAATTATAAATAATGAAACTACTGAACCAAAACATATGTGAAAAACAAAGCATTTATTACCTAGAACAGTTATTTTTAATAATGAATTGTTAATAAATGGGTGATAAAAGAGTATAATTAAGGAATAAATGGAATGGTATATATTATTATGTTTCTATACTATTTTATAAAAAATAAAAATGTATTATACATGAGGATATAACACATAAAAAAAGAAAATAAGACATGAGGTAAGGGTTTATTTCACAATCACATGATTATTCAAGATTTGTTATGCTTAAGTCCCCACTAGGGGATATTTTTATTTCATATCCATATTTTATTTTAAAATTTTTAAAGGATATTTCTATTCATCTCCAATTATTTATTAATAAAATTTTTACCCATGTTTAAATTTTAAAAAAAAAATGAAGGAAATATTCTAAATATCTTATGAACAAGGTGCTTTTTAACCTTTTTACAATAGTATGAAAGGAATATTTCTATAAATTATACATCATGAATTTATTTTCTTAGCATCATGACTAATGTTTTATTGGAAACTTATTAACAATTTTACAAGCTTATTTCCCAAGAAAATATTTTCCTTCATATTTTTAAAGGATTGAAAATATGTGATTTCATAGCAGAAGGGGAATTTTTATCAAGAATTTTACAATGATATTTTTATATTATTTTCATCTATGCCAATATCCTTTATTGAATCTTATTATTTTTTGAGTTTATTATCTTATGATACCATATATAAAAATTTATTGTATGTTTCAGGATTAGTCTAACAGGGGATCTGTTATTTTTATATCATTCTCCATACTACTCTTCATGGTTTATGATTATATTTATTGATTGGATATTTATTAAAATTTAATATACTAATTTAAATATTAATGTTTATATTTATTATTATTAACCCATTTCATATGAGTAATGGATTGAACCTAGTATGTGAAGGTTCGGGCCCGCTATAGCCCCTCGATGCATCGGTTGGTCTGATGAGACAAACTATTTTGGGTATTGGCTAAGGAATTATCCATATATGTATGGTTTATTTTAAAAAAATCATTTATGGTTTTTTTAAGATATATATCATTATGAATTTCCTCTTTATGAGATTAGTTATTTGGTGTTAACGTGATTATTTTACTGGTTATG
Organism: Viscum album; assembly: GCA_963277665.1. Lineage (NCBI taxonomy): Eukaryota > Viridiplantae > Streptophyta > Magnoliopsida > Santalales > Viscaceae > Viscum > Viscum album. The sequence continues at coordinate 1,355,669,510 of OY728162.1, read as the reverse complement.
ATATTCATGAGAAATTTTAATGATCATATGTTTATTTATATGGATTTATTTTCTCATAATTTGTTCCTATAATATTATTATTCATGCTTATATTATTAATTAAATTCAATTTATTATTAGATATTTATCTTTATATATTTTTAAAACCTTATTTAGTCAAGTTAGACTTTGTTGTATTCACACTCTTACTGAGAATTAAAGATCACCATTTTCTTATATTTATTTTTAATAAGATTAAAGTAAGTGTATTGTGATTGTTATATAGGTATATGCTAAAAGTAATAATGGTGTACTCAAATAAAATACCACGTTGTGTTATGTTTTCAAATGTAATGTAATATTCTACTATGTATCTAGTTTTCCAAGACCACTAAACTATTTAGTCCTTTAGGATGTGACTTATTTTATCTAGCTTCAATGTAATAAAGTAACCACTTACTATGGGCAAGTAGGGTCATGGTTTTTACACTTTGTATTTACAAAAGACCAAGATGAGAATCCTTAAGGTGTTACCTAAGGGAGAGCATCTAAAGAGAGAGGTAATGTTCTCAATCGAGCTCTCTTATTTATTTTCTTCATCTATCACCTAAAACAAAATATATCCATAAAATTATTATAGGAAAATTATTAATAATATTCTAAAGTTTTATTATAATAATGGAATATCCATTTTATAACATCCTCCCAACCATTAGAAAAATGAAAAAATTTCTTATATTGGGTGTGAACTGCCTTCTCCATAAGTTATGTGATCTATTTTCTATAACTGTATTATAGGTATGGTTAAAAGAAAGTATTTAATGGTAAATATGATACTTAAAACATTATAAATATTACAAAAATATAAAACAATTTCTATCTCATTTACATTCTATGTAAATGAATGCATCACCCATGCATACACGCAGACTACCGCCACCATGAAAGTAACATATTTTGTTTTTCACCTATAATATTCTACCATGTATTACTAAGGAAACCTAAATAATATTTATAGTACACAATAATAATTAAATAATGATTTTTTTGAATGGTAATGGAAATATCTGACCTATAATTAAGATACCACGACCTTGTTTGTTAAAATTACTGAAACAACATCATCAGCAACCTCATCATCCTAAATCGTAACTAAAATACTAATGAAATGAAATTATAACATTATAAAAAATTATTAAACATATATTATAGTGCCTATAATTATTTCATAATTATGAAAATTGAGTCTAAATATAAGAATTGACACCACCTTTATAATGCTAGTGCAAAATAATCTATTGAAACTAATAACATCTGAAGGTCAAAATAAGGTATAACTAACTAATGTTATTGTAATAGATGATTGTAAATTATGTTTATAAAAGGATATATATATGAATAAGGTTCTTAAATAGGTGATTAAGATATTTATTTTTTATAAATGTGGATAGAGTGCATTCGACTAAACATGAATAAATGTAAGAGGTTTTCACGACTCAAATCTTTTCCTTAGGTCATAATCCCTCCTCTTGACTATAATATTTCAAGAATAATTTATTCTAACCAATTATTATTTTATTATATATTTAAACATTATTTAATAGTAAAGTCATGTTTCACACCCATTTATTCTTCCTTAAATAATCTATTGTTTTAAGAAAATGTGAATTTTCTAAGAATAATCCCCATATCGTTTTACAGATTTTTCCTCCATATCCATGATTTTATATATATCCATTGTCATCCTTTCCCTAATAGGAAATTAAATTTTTTTATCTCATATGATAATTATATTACCCTTTATTTATTTACAAAAAACCCATTATTCTTTTGACAATGTGGGTTTTCAATAAATTCATTTTAAAATATTTAAATTGTTATTATTTTATATTTTATTATATTATTACCTTACACTTTACATTCTTGACATATGATTTATTTATTTTCAAGGTCTATTTTTTTTAATTTATTTTAAATTAATATTTTTCATAGTTTTTCTCTTCATAGAAAAAAAATTCTTGGAAAGTGAATTTAAAATAAAGTCAAATTTTAAAATCATATTAAGAAATGTTTTCTAAGAAAAAATCCTTTTGTGATTTCTCTTCAATTTTCAATAGATTATTATATAATAGATTAATGGTTCATAAATCACCCTATATGAACACTTTTTAAATAATAATTTTGGGTAATCATTTTTTTGTATCAAGCAATCAATTTTTGTTTTTGAAAAGTCATTTTATGTGATACCATTTGTAAATCTTATGATTCCCATTTTCTTTCCATGCGTTCTTTATGATAATATGAATTATATGAATTTAATTGGCACTCATAAGTATGGATGATGTTGGTTTGGGTCCTATATCACTATCTAATGTGTTTTTTAAGGTTTTACCTGTCATAAGATAATGAATATTATACATACTTGGATTTTTTTACAATCTAATGATTAAACATACATGGATTTACTAACAATATAAATGGTGGAAATACTTAAATTTTTTTATAATTTAAATGATTGAAATACTTTTATTTGTTCTCAATTAAAAGTTTTGGTATGATTGAGTTTACTCACAATTTTTTCATATTCTTATGTTTGTTATTCTTCCCTAAAATTCACCTTATTACCAAGTGATGCCAATCATTTTTTTGATGCACCATATTCTAAAGATATTTTGGTTTCTTATGTTATAATTTCATGTTATTTTTTATTTCTTTTATATGATTCTAAGACATTATTTTTATGACCTTTATTTGGTATTAATTTCCAATTACATTATCCTTGACCCTTAATAGATTTTCATGCTTTTCACTTATGATTCCAAGTTCCTTTTATAATATATTCCTCCATTATTCATGATATCTCTCATGTTTATAATCTATAATTATAATTATTTTCTCTTACTAAGTATTATCTCACCACTTTCTTATATTTTCATTCACGAGGATACAATGACAGGTATTACATTTTAGATGTTCTAAAGGGGGTTTAGAGTTGAACGGTTAAAGAGAAATATTGATGTGTACTGTAAAATATGTTATTTATATATCTAATCATCAAATACAATAAACCTTCAATTCTTTAATTTGTGAAAATGATTTTTAATAGAAATATTATTCATGTTAAATAATAAAATAAATGTGTATATTTTTATTTTTTCACCTCATTTGGTATAAAAGTGGTGTTTAGTTATTTTGGATATTAGATTAGAGAACTCTGGTGTGAACCCTAACAATAAGACTAAGAATAAGATAACATCATGATATTTTTTAAGGCATAGATTTCTTGATTTTCCTAGAAACTACATCCCAATATAGATAATACAATTAGATGAATGATTGATCTCAAATGTACCTATGGGTAGTAAAATTAAAATAAGAGTATTGGTTACTAACTCAATCATCACTCAGTGCATGACAAAGAGGCCTAACTGCGCACCTAATTTTGATACTCACGTGGGATATTATTTGGTTAATCCCCATTATCTTTATTAACCATTATGAGCGATTTGAATAAATTTAGATTATATAAACTAGTAGTAATGGGACCATGGATAAATATGATTGAAACCTAGAGACTCATATGATAAGGTACATATTAATTCATATGTTCTTTCTTGGATAAAGGGTATATTGTATTTTTAGATCATATATTTCAATGATGTTTGGGTTTAAAATATTTTATGAAATTTTAGTGTAATTTGAAACCATTATTTTTAGTATTTGGTTAAGAAATATAAGAGAACCCAACTAAAAGTAACCTAGGTTGATCCAAGAATGAGATATATTAAACTGAGAGTGATATAGAATGAACCAAGTATGATACTTGTTGAACTAGAAGAACTATATGTTAACATGATAGTGCTATAAAGTGAGACATCTAGAGGTGAAACTTTACTATCATAATTTATGATAACTTATGATAATTATACTATAATATTAATCACTCATGTTAACTATTTTGGTTTTTTTAATGGTTGAATCCCAAAAGAATCTAGTTAATTATGGATTCCATGGAAAATGTGGAGATAGTCCCATCGAGATTCCTAATGAGAAAAGGGATGGAGTGAGAAATCTAATGATTATGAAAAACCAATTATCATGAATTATGATTAATGATGCGAACATATTTGAAATCATAAACACACCAAAGAAGATAAGGATTTAGACTCTTGGATTTTTTTGTAATTAAGATCATGAAGGAATGAATATTCAATTTCTTACATGTTAATAACATTGGAAGAATCCCCCCAGAGAATGCATCAAAAAAACAAGAGAATATTTCAAGTGTATAAAGATTTACCATCATTATTAATACATTATAAGAGAGATAAATAGGTAGGCTAATACAAAGGAAGGTATAAAATTCCTAACTAATATACTATCTACACTTCAATTCTTTAAATACATGGTATTTGGGCATTATAAAAATCGATGCACTAACCCCAGACAACCAAGGGTAATTGGCATCACCGACCTCCTAGACCAAGGGAATGAGTAAAAAACCATGTGATGACTATAACTATAACAACATGATATTTTATTTTATTTTACTTTAAATATAATATTATTTTTGATTGTGTGTTCCACACATAATACGGAGCAAAAAAAAACTACGATACAATATTAAAATATTACTTAAATATGATCATTATAACCTACTCATTGAGTTGGAAGGTATGAATAGGAGTAACCACTTTATTAAATATATGTATAAAATTATTCCTTACTGAATAATCATTTATACATTGATCATCAATTGGTTATAAATGAATATAAAATCATTTGAAGGGAAATGTTATATTTTTCATAAAACTATTTTTATATATACGTAATGAATATTTATCAAAGTTTATTATGTATATAACTATATTTAAATAATTTTATTGAAATTTATATAAGATATATTTAGTAAAATAAATTTACATTCTTCTAATGGTGGTTGTTAGATAACGAATGAGAGAAAATTCATTTTATATTTTAAAAATACATTTTCATCAAAAACAATTTCTATTTTATTTATTGTGGATATTATAATTAATTTATGAGACTTTGAGAAATTTTATTTTTAAAATTTATATCATTTTTAAAATCACCAAATCAAAATAATGATAAATTATTTTTAACAAATTCAAAAAAAATATTTTTATGTGAATAGTAAAAAATACTGATTTTACTAGTATTTTCACTTTTATGACATTATCATGATGTAATAATGAATTTAAAGTTTATGAAAAAAAATATAGAGTTAAAATATATTTAATAACCCATATAATTAATTTTAAAATAATATTTTGATTTTATAATTCTATGTTTTATCATTTTGGAAATTTAAGTAATGTTTTTATTCAAATAAAAACAATTTTGGTTCCATTATTTTAACTATTTATTTACAAGGTTTTTTCTATTTTTTATTTTTTTCAAAGTAAAATAATTCTATTATTATTTTAATTAATTAAATTAATTCTATAGGAATCAATTTTATATTTTATTATGGTATAAATTATTTTTATGCTTAATAGGGAATTTTTTCAAAAACCATTTTTATTATGGTTTGTGTATTTATCTTAAAATAAATTTTTAACACTTATACAAATTAAATGTTAATAAATCTATTTCATATTTGAATCTATAGGTTTAAAATTGGTAATTTATTCAATTTAATGAGTTTTCATATTGAATAGTTACCAGGATAAAAAATATTTACTATGGTAAAGGGTAAAATATGTTAACTGAGGTAAAAACTAAGTAATTAGACCATGATATCTTATATGAATTATTATTAGATGATGTATTTATACCCTTATAATATTATATTCTAATTGAGATAGATTTAGTTCTATTTTCCCATGAATAATACTGTATATTATTTTAAAACTTTGAAAAATTATAAGAGTGCCAATCCCCTCACTTATAAATGTTCATCCCCAATCCTTTATTATTTCCACACTCATAGACATTTAGAACAATATTTACTTACCCGAATAGCTTTCCATCATCCCTCCCCACATCTTCTAGGTATTGGTTTCAAGAAAATACCGTCTTAGAAGGATTAAGGTGTAATCCAAAGAGGTCTTCCAAATAATAGGTGTCACTCTTAATTGATTTTTTTCATGTTTATTTAATCTTCGACCTCATTAAAATAATTTATAAACATACCTATATGATAACATAAGTACATTAAATATAATAAAATGCTATAATTTTTTGGAAACAACCCTCTTGTACCTCTTTAAAATATTTTACATAAGTGTTAAATGGAAGAATTTCTGAGATTTTATGATAGATATCAAATCTTTTATATGTTTTATGTATGATATAGTAATTGGAAATTATTTAATATGATGGGTTACCATGATATAGATCTTAATTACATTGGGTAATAATTTTTTTCTCTAGGGAATATATGTGGGAATTAACCGAGTAGGTTATTCCATTTGTAAGAGTGATTTTAAGAGTGATTGTAAAAGTGATATGAAGATAATGTCCCAAGGTACCTACATGACTATTAAATGATTAAAAATGACTTTTCATGGAAGTATTTGTATTTAATAATCTATGCTAACTTATGTTTAAGGGAAATTTTATGCCACTTTTTAATGGTGATTTTTTTTTCAATAAAATGTTTTCATGAGTACCCATGTTTTACAATAATCCCTTATAATTATGATTTTTTACTTAAAAATTTATTGTGATATATTTAATGAAACAATTTGGGTACTAAATCATATTTCATTAGAATGAAAACAAATATTTGAGGTCAAGTTTAAAATGTATAAATGGAAAAATTTATTATGGTAATTCAGGATTTTCAAAAAGGATTAATGGGTTTCTTTCTTTTTGTATCTCTTATTGAGATTTATTTACTCAACCTAATTTTTAAATGTTTTTCATAGGCAATGAGGATTATTAGTAACAATTTCTAGGTCTATCTTTCCACTATGCGGATTCATCCTTAAATAAGTGAATGATTTTTGAATGCATCAAAGTTTAAATTTTATAAAATAATTTTTTTTGGGAAAATATGTATATTTAGTGGAAGTGTCCACATTTTTTTGTAAGGGATTTATATATAAACGTTTTTTCTAATTCTCTAAAAATCCAAACCTAAAATAATACGGGAATTTAAGAAATTTTAATAATTTATATTCAACACATTATTTTGATTTGATAAACTCACATATCGTTATAATAACTAATGTGGATAATGATATTTAAGGGGAAATTATTCTCCACTATAGAGTAGTGAATGTCTTCATGGGGTTTGATTCTAAGAAATCTAGTATAGATGAGAATTTTTTAAGAGAATTGAATCACCACTCTAATGATTTGATTATCAATGAAAACTTCTAGTGAATGTTATCCCATTCCAAGTAGAAATTTATGGTAATTTTCCTTGTTAAAATCTCTTTATCCTTCATTTAGAAGAATTTAATGTCATTTTGGAAAGGGATTGTTTCTCTAAACTTAGAGGAAAATATATTTGGAATAATTTTATCATAATTCATATCAACTTATTATAGTTTATAAATGCAAGTATGGTTATGAACACCCTTTATAAGTAAATTATATAATGTGGTCCTTGATACCAAATAATAGTAGACTTTTGGCTAAAACGGTTAGAGAAAATATCCATATTATGGTAAATCTAATTCTGAGGAAAAATATGTTTCCATGTTTGTAAGGTTGATATCTCTCAAGAAATTATATGATGAGTCATTTAAATATTTAGATGACCTTATATTTTTCCATTGGTATTTCATAATTAAATTATGATGACACAATTAATTTAGGGAGATATAATGTAACACCACTAGGTATAAGAGAAATTTTCTCTATTATTTTAAAATAATTAACTCTTGATTAGAGATTGATCCATATATTATATAGACAAAACTAACAAAAAATTATTAAATTATAATGGAACATTACAATGAAGGTACACAAAACCATAGATCACATAAAATGAATCATTTCACATCATGAGTGATTACATCCAGTAAAAGTCTAAAAAATGAAAGGGGAAAACATTTAAAAATGAATAAAATATTTTCCACTAGAAACTCCCCTTGACCACCATCGCCTATGAGAATCATCATTATCACACAGAAACCTATAATGAGAAAGTATATCATAAAAGGTGAAATCATGTTGTGAGAAATAAGTAAATGAGAAGTGTGAATTAAGAAATTAGTGTGGGATGAATGATTTTAATAAGCCTATATATAGGAATAAAATCTGGTTATTATAAATATATTCATTGAAATTTTTTTCATTGAAAATTTGGTCATTAAAAATATGGTCATTGAAAATATGGTCATTACAGATATGGTTTTCGGATAAACTTTTGTAAAATAGGTATACTGATGTTATATATTGCTAGTAATAAGATTAAATAATATATTTTAGAAATAATAAAAATGAAACAAAAATAAAATATATAATTAAATTTTTTTAATGTAATAGAATATTATTATTAAATAATGATATGATAAAATTCAATGAAATATATGAATTAAAATGTTTGGTAAAACTTAAATAATTTGGATATAATAATAAATTATATTTAGGTTGAGATCTTTTTATTTTTAAAGATGTATTTTTATAAAAACATGGATCTTTGTGCGCTATACTTTTATTTAAGAAAAAAAATTATTATGGTTAAATTATAATAAAGTAAATTATTTATATATATTAGTACTAATTTTACTAGTAATTGAAGTGAAATGATATTAAGAACACATAATGTTTAAATACTCATTTTTCAATAAAATTAGTTTTCTTAATATTTTATATTTTAATTTTAAAGAAAGAATTTATAAAAATTTGGATTTTAATTTGATAAAATTAACATCAATTTAAAATTAAATATATAGATATTATCTTAGGGTAATTTTTTTGGATTTTATAAAATAATTTATTTTTTGGTGAATAATGAATAAATACATATTTTGATAATACATTCAATTTAAGACATTATCATAATAGAATAATGAATTAAAATTTTTTAAAAACATATATGTGTGTATATATATATAAATTAAAACATACCATTCAAAAATAATATTTTGAATTTATAAAAGCCATGTTTAATGTTTTAAAAACTTCAGAAATATTTTACTCTAAAAATTATTTTTATTCACTTATATTAAAAGTTAATTTTCATCATTAGAAAAAATTAAATATGAAAAAATGGATTCCATATTTTAGATCTGAATGTTCAAATTATGTAATAATTTCAATTTATTTTTTAGTAATAAAAATAATATTTCTATGGTTAATATTTATGACCATTATAATAGTAAAATTGTTATTTTTAAGGAATTGTTTTATTAACATTGTGTAATTTTATATTGTAAAATAAATAAATCTCTCCTAAAAAGACTATAATTTAATTTTTAAACGTATATATAAATAAATTATCACCTATTTAATTGGTTATTACTATTATGAAAGATTTATAACAATTAGTGGTTAAAACATTGATTTTCTATAAAATATAATTTTTCTATATATTATATGATTTAATTTAAAATTAAATTTCCTCATGATTAAAAATTTAATTGGATTAAATAGATGATAAATTTATTTTTATAATACCCAAATTTTTTAAGTAGGGATCTATTATATTATTATTAAAATATAAATTACCTTGTTGAAGAAATAGTTATCGAGGTAGAAAAAAAAAATGGTAAAGTGTAAAAATATAATGGTAAAATATAAAAAACATGTTTAATACATGTGTGAAAATGAATTTTCAGTGCTTTCTTGGAACACATTCTTCTCCAGTAAATTATGGACCAAATTTTGAGCCTTTTACCCTTGAATAATTTCAAACAATCAACGAAAAAGTAATGGATATTTACAAAAGTGTCACTTTCTTCAATTATAAAAGGGGATACCTTCTATCACATTTAAAAACTCATTACAAACCCTTATATCTTCCAAGAATATTCCGTAGTCTTCACTAAAATATCTACCCACGTATTATAAGAGTTTATTCTTCTAGAAGGCTGAGCTTAGGATCCTTAAGGTGTTACCCAAGGGAGAACACCCAAAGGGAGAGGTAATGTTCTCAACCGAGCTCTCTTATTTATGTTCTTGTTATACCACCTCAAACCAACTCTGTGAATGAAAGTATGAAAATATTGGTATTAATTATATAGTGATATGTTATTATACTAATGTAATATCCAATTTCTACTCACCTCTTAACCATCTTAAAAAATTAAAATTTCATTTATGTTATAGGTGGACTACCGCCTCTCTAACAACCAAGAATTTTATCAATGGAATTTACCATTTATAAATGTGTCATATTTAGTAATGTAGCATAAATCACATAAATCACAAGATGAAACCAAAAAAATTATTATATTAATTTTATCATTAAATTTAGAGAATAAAAAGGCCATAATATTTCAAAATATTGCAATGGTATAAAAATAGAAAATAAGATAAGTAAAACATGAAAATTTGAATCTGGTTGATCCACTGGAATAACTGCACTCACAAACAACGGTGTAGAAATATGAAAAGAAATATTAGAAATATGTTATTCATATTGAAAATGATAATATGTAAAACATTGAGAGATAATATAATTTAATGAATAATGAATTAAATATGATTTAATTATAGTAAGTGGGAACTCATATAACTGTTAAAAATTAGGCTGTTAGAATAGTAATCTAGTCATTTAAATAGTAAATTGACTATTGGAATAGTAATACAACTGTTAGGAATAGTAACCTAATTTATATAATAGTATCCTAAACTATGTAAGTGTAAAATAATATTTAGGTATCTTATGAAATGAAAATATGGCATATTTATATCCTGAAACAAGTAAATAAATGTTTTAAAAATGATAAAATAAGTATTGATATTTTTGAAAACATATATGATTTATTTTCATATTTATCAAAAATATAATGATATAAAATAAATTTTATTTTCATAAAATGGTTTTATAAATTAATATTATGCTTTATTATAAGAATAATGCAACTTTTTTATGCCTTAAGTAACTTTTCAAACGGTAAAAAATTGATCATAGTGTTAAAATTACTATATTTCAAATAAATGTAGAGTTTATTTAAAATTAAATTTAAAATATTTAGAAAATAATCTTCATAAAAATGAATTAATTTTTTTAATATACATGTCTAAAAATGGTTTGGGTTAATTTTTTGTACTTTTCTAAAATATTTGAATAATGGGGAGTAGGAAAATATGAAAATATACAGTAATTTATATTATATAAACAATAAATACGTAAATGAATCATGGATAATGTATGTAAAAATTTTCTTGGCATAAAATGAATTATTTAATTTATATATTCACAAGATTAATCTCTAATGGAATTCTAGATCCAAAATAATAAACTAATTATTATAATATTCAAAAACACCCCTCTCTTCCCTTTATAAATACCACTCATCACAATCGAATTTACTCACACCTTATAAGACTTGAATCTTTCCAAATTCCTACCAAATTACCTTCCCAATAAACTTCCCCATATCCTAGTACTATATATCCCATACAAATAGAATTCTAAGAAGTTTTAAGGGAAGCCTAAAAAGAGACAACCAAAGGGAGAGGTAAACTCTAAACTGAATTGATTTTAATTTTATTATTCTTCTACATCCCCCTTATGTTTTAAATACATCGAGAAAAAAAATTATGAATTAATAAATTAATGTATTTAATTTGACTATTCAGTAAATTAATAGCAAGCACATATTGATTCTAGAAAATATGGTAAGGGATCTATTTGAACCACTGTTTTTAATTAGGTTACCAAGTTTCTCTATCTTACTAACTCACTCTATCTATTTTATGCTATGTAATGATTATTAATTATATATTTTTGTCTCTTATATATATACCTAGCATATTCTCCCTTCATTTGATGGGGTAATACATACCTTAAGTTCATTTCTAAAATGCATTCTTTAAAATAAAACCCAATTAAGTGAATCTTTTCTATCACTTAATCCTTTTATGTAACACTCATTTAAATACTTTATTCCCATTCATGATTTCATTAAATAATAGAAAATAATACGTATAACCATTCTACTTTCCCTCTAGTTTTCAAATAAAATTTTATACTTACTATTTCTCCAAAATTATTTAACAAATTCCTTATAAGAATGTTTTGAAAGTTAATTTCTATACCCAATTCTCTACCATTTCCCAGGATGTTATTTCCAAATAAACACCATATTTTGTGACCCATTATTATTTACTGAAATATGGATGTACAAAATATTTATGATCATCTTCCCAGTGTAATCTTAATGAAATATCCTTTGATTATAATAGGATGAATGATTATGCCACCCATTTCATTTATGGGTAATTGTTATGTTTATGGTTTATGATTGATTTCATTTTGGGGAACACATAAGCATATACATGTTATGATAGGCACACTCATATAGTTCTCTAATTCATTAGGTAATTTTTTTTGTCACATGATATGGTATGTATGGTATTAGGGAGTCAACCTAATCCACGATGAGACTCTGTTCACTATGTGATGTGTTCTTGGTAGTTAGCCTTGATTTATTCTTAAGTCATGTTACATATTGAAACCATTTTCATTTGTTTCTAGTATTTCATAATACCATTGCCTTTATTTTATGCTCCCATGTAATTATTCTTGATCATTATTATGATGATCCCAACCAGAATACCCTCTCAAATTGGTATATGTACCGAATTACCTCATACCTAAAGGGAATTCCTAATTCCCATGGTTTGGTGATTAGAACCTGAGAATAAAACAACAACCAGAGGTAAAAAGTTTTCCCACTTGAAGAAAAAACATTAAATAATATATATATAATAGATAGACAACAGAAACTATACAACTCAAAAGTTACAACAATCTCTAATAGAAAAGTCTTACAACAAAGGAAACCCAAAAATAAAACTACTACTACATGTGATAATGTGGGCAGACACCCACTATCTCACAACCAGCTACCCAGAAAATCTAAAAAAAACCTTGTCTCCTCACTACTGCGCCTTTCCTTTCTCTATATTGGAATACATACAAATGTATATGCACCACCGAATGGGTGAATAGGGTGTGAGCTAAAAAGCTTAGTGGGATCCCACATGGGTGCTCCATAAAAAGTCTATGTACAATAATCTAAATGATACTCAACTTTAAATAATATAAGTAATGATAAACAATTTAATAATTTTTATATAAAAATCATTGAAAATCATTTATTTTTCACCTTTTCCACATTTCCAAAATAATGAAGGTAAAACATTTCAAATAATCTCATATACATCAAATAAGTCATATCAAATCAAAACATGCATCACATATCATATCAAATCCAATAAAAATTCGAATCATAGGTAACATCATGCCGAAGATAACTACATGTTAGGATATCAATCTACTCATAACACAATCAATTATTAGTGTGCAATAAATTTCTTAGAACACAAGCCTAAGGAGCATAGAAACACCCCATGAGTGAATCCCTCGACAATAACAATATCAATTCACTTGAACAATATGCCTAGGAAAAAGAGGAATACCCCATGAGTGAAATCCCTAAAAATACATAGAATATGTCCCTAAGAAAAACATTCAACCTAAGTACCCATGGATTCCCATGTGCTCTATTTTCTAAACCATTTCATCAAAATCATTCTTTGAAAACTATTTCATAAAATCATTTCACGATTCTTTTAGAATACATTTTTCTTCTTCCAAAACAAGGGGAAACCATTTTTTATCAAAAACCCATTTTACACATACAAATACATAAATAAATCATTAAATTTTCATTTATCAAATAATTTATCAAAAGTTTAATAATATATTTCAACAAAACATAGGTTATTGACATAACAACTTATGTCAAACTTAGATCTCACATGCCCATAAAGGAATCCACTAATAAGAAATACCACAAAAATATGACAACCTAGTTCCTGGAATCAATCCACACATATCATAATTGATTAAATTAAGATAATGGGTTAGTGAAGAGGAAGAACCAACCCATTCCTTAAGGAACTCACATGTCACACCACAATCAACACAATGATTAGCCTCTGAAGGAAGATCAAACAATGGATCTAGAAAGAATCACGAATAATCATCATCACATATCAATGGATCCAAAAACACAATGAAACAACACCACCATGATCAAAGTAAATGAATAAGCAGGAAGGATTACTCACCCAGAGAGATGCAACCCAATTGAAACTGATGTCAATTGTTGAATGAAGTGATTCAAATGAAGAGAAGGTCCCAAAAATCACCTGGGGGAGCTCTTAGGTCAATAGAATATGTGAATGTGTATGAATGAATGGAATATCAGTCATTCAGTACCCTAAAATCCCAACTCGTAATGATTACATGGCATGTAATCCCTTTACATGTCATGTAATCCAAGAAACTCAAGTATGCTAAAAACCTAATCACCATTTTAATAAAACCCCAATGTTAACCAATACATGATTTGAACCAAATACATGGTGTGTAATCCTTTCACGTCATGTACCAGACTCACATATTCTTCCTGATATACATTACAAGAAATTTAATCCCATTACACAGTGTGTATTTCTCCGGCAGACTGCAAAAAACTCTAGTTTTCAACAGAAAACTCCAAGACACCATAGACATTATTCGAACTTAGGGAGAACCTAAAAAACACACTAATGTATTTATAAATGTGATCCATTTATTCATGTAATCATAATCCTCAAAAATTTTGTCCATTTTCTATAGAAAATTCTCTTCATACTGGAGAGTCCCAAGATGAACCCAAATAAAGAGGGAAATGAATAAAGAGAAGATAAATACTTATAAGATTTTGACAGGGTGTTTTAAAATCACCACAATAAGAATTTACATTCTCAGGAAGTCATGTGTAAGAATGATGTTTAGAAAATAGGTGAATCCACTACTCCCTCAAAAATAAATAACACTCCAAAGTCTCGTGAGAATCTGATCTGTGCCGCCATAACACTCTGACCAACAGAGTCGACATCCCCCTTAATACATTCACTAGAGAGTCAAAGATATCCACTCAATTTTCCAAAATAGAAACCTCTTTCTCAAACTCAATCTCTTACCAGCTTATAATGTGAGAGGGATCGGGATGATATTTATTAACCTATGATATGTGGAAAAAATCATGAATATCCATCAACTGAAATTGTAATACAAACTGATATGAAACTTTCCCAAGCTACTCAGTGACCTCAAATGGTCCAACATATCTCGAAGCTAAATTTTCCTATTTTCCAATCTGATGGTGACCCAACCAACATGAAACATTTAAGAAATCATGGTCAATTATAAATAACTCCAAAGGAAGAGTCCAATGATCCATATATGATTTTGGTTGACTCTGAGATGTAACAAGATTAAAACATATATCTTTAATCCTTACTAACATCTCCTGAACAAGACTCGATCCTACCAAAGAGGCCTCACCCACCTATTCTCCAAAATTAAGTGACCAAAATGGGAAACCATAAAAATACTAAGAGGGGGATATTATGATTGAAAACTGGTTACTAATGTTATAAGAAAACTCAAATAGATGCATATGTCTATACCAAGATCTATCAAAATCCATGACATAGGGATGGATCATATCCTCAAGGATATGAATATTACACACCATCTGACTGTCTGTCTATGGATAATAAGTTTTATTGTACTTGAACAGATTCCAAATCACCTCATCAAGACTCCTATAAAACGTCAAAGTAAACCTTGGAACCCTTTATAAAACAATTAAATAAGGAACCCCATGTCACCTATCGATCTCTTACATATACATCTTATCCAGATCTTTAAATTTAGTGGTATCACCAATCAGAATAAAGTGAGGTGACTTTTTCAACTGATAAACCACCACCCAGATAGAATTCCACCCTTAGGGAGTCCAGCGTAATCCAAAAAAAAATCCATGTAACCCTAGTCCCATTTATAAACTATCATCATAAGAAGATAGTGAAACCCATAGGGTTTCAGATGCTCTACCTTTATTTACTGTAAGGTGTAACAGTGAGATACATAATTTGTAATGTCATGATCCATACCCGACCACCATAATCAACATATCATGTCATAATAAATATTTATAAAACTCATATGAATTTCCCATGAAGAAATATGGAAATCAAAAAAAATTATCTCCATGTTAATGATGGTACAACAAACCAATCCCCAAAATAAAGAATACCATTTGAATATAGAGACCAACCTAAAACAGTCTCCTTTCCATAAAGGGTTTCTTGATTTCCTCTGAACTCATAATCCTATAGCCAACTCTAAAAAATAGAATCAAGGAGATATGATAATAATTGAACACTATCTAGAATCAAAACAAAAACATCTTCTTTAGCATTTAGGTAAAACTGAGCAAAGAGTCCCATCAGGTTCCACTCTTCCTTCGATTCCAGAATAGCCTGTGATGGTGATTTCTTACTGAGAGCATCTGCAAACACATTCCCCTTATACGGGGTATACATGGTGTCAAATTAAAACTCCTAAAGGTATTCTAACCACTACCTCTATCTAAGATTCAATTATTTTTTAGAAAAGATATAACTTACACTCTTATAGTTAGAAAATACTGTAAACCTCTCCCCATAAAGATAATGCCACCAAAACATTAGTTCCTGAATAAATATGGAAATCTATAAATAATGAGTTGTATAATTCTTATCATGTTTTCAAAGATAAAAATAGTCATAATACACCATATGATCATCCTTCATAAGAACACAACCCAAACTAGTGTCATATGCATCACAGATAACCACATACTCTTTACCGAGCTCAGGTAAGATCGGGAAAGGTGTTGATGCCACAAGTCATTTCATCTCATTGAAATAAGACTTAATTTTTTCATCACATATGAATTTCACCCCTTTATTGTTAATAGTAGTCAAATATTATTCCAAATTAGAGAAATTCTTGACAACCCATCAATAATATCTACCAAAACCATGGATGCTTCGAATCTCACAAACATTCCACAGTTCTTCCCATGATAAGAAATCCTTCACCTTCTTAGGATCAACTGATAATTCATTATCAAAAATCATGTTCCTATAAACATAACCTATTGGATATAAAAAATTCATTTGAAAAGATTTTCATATATATGGTGACTCCTCAGGATCTCCAGAACCAAACTCAAATGGTGTTTGTGCTCGTCATCGGAACTCGAGTAAACCAAAATATCATCCACAAACACTACCAGAAAAGTGTTGAGTTATTGATGGAATATATGATTCATTAAATATATAAAAAATTAAGGATCATTATTCAGACCAAACAATATCACAATATATTCTTAATGGCCATAGTTTCTCCTTAAAGAAGTCATCAGTATATCAGACTCTCAAACTCTGAGCTAATGATAACATGATCAAAGATCAATCTTCAAAAAATAGTTTCCACATTTAACTACTCAAAAAAAACAATCCAAACGAGGAAAAGGATACTTGATTTTAATCATTACTCATTTCAACTTTTGATAATCCACACATAATCAGAGTGAACTCTCTGCCTTCATGGAAAAGAGTACAGGGGCTTCCCAAGTAGAAACACAAAGTTGAACAAATCCTTTTGCCATCAGGTCTTCCAACTGAATCTTGAGATATTTACACTCCATTGGTTTCATATGATAATAAGTTATTGAAATCAGTTACATACATGAAAACAGATCAATCATAAACTCTACCTACCTCTCTAGAGGAATATTAGAGGAATCATTTGAGAAAATGTTAGGAAACTCCTAAACAAGAGTGAGAATATCAACAACAGAAAAAACATTATCAAGCTAAACTAATATAGCATAAAACAACTTCTACGATCAGGGAGTAAAGGTCATGTATGACCAGACCTTGGATATCACTCTCCTTGAAACATTCCTTATCTCCCATCATCCTCAAGGAATGAAACACACCGATGATAGACATAAACCTCACTATGATGAGAAAAAAATTAAACCATTCCTATGATGATATCAAATTGATATAGATCAATAATTAGAAAATCCCAAACTAACTATGCATGAAATATCAATAGATAACATAAAAGACACCTAAACCCCTGATCTTTCATCTTCCTAAGAGGTATTTCTAACTCCATAAAAAAGGGAATGATCTCCATTTTAATTTTAGGCATATCAACAAAATTGATAGATATTAATGAGTGGAAAGAACCAATATCAAATAAAGAAATTTCTACTCAAGATGCAATAAATATAGTACGTCTCACTATCTATGGACCTAAATCTACCTCTAATAAAAATTTGTCTATTATCTGAAGGTGCTTCACTCCTAAGGCATGTGGTTGGAGCATCATAGTCTTTGAAGTAGCCGATTGTGTTGAAGTGACCTTTGGAGCCAATGATCCATGACTATTAAGAGTCTTAGATATATCCTGATAGAAACATTATAGATGTCTATATTTTCCAGAAATTTTTCACATCTTCTTAGGTGAATGATAGGAATGTCGAGTGTATCCAACCTTTCCACACTAAAATCTAGTCAAGGTCACAGTACTAGCTACAACTAAGGGTTCATATGAGTCCAACCATTGAGAACAAACTCCACCACTCCTTTGATTAGCTTAACACTTCCTAATTTTCCCTTGAGTTCCACTGAATCTACCACTGGGTGGAAGAGAAGGGGTATAATATCCAACATTGTCTAGAAAATTCATCTTTTCCGTCATTTCTCTGCCTATCATCTCCATAAATGATGAAAGCTTTCACATAAATACCTGTAATATGATATCCAATCACAAACCATGTATGCACTTATGAGATTTAATCAGGTCATTCTTTACTTAAAATAGAGAAAAATAAATCATCTTGGAAAAATAATTGGTGTATACCAAAACTGAGCGCTCTCCCTATTTCCAAGAGAGGAACTCCATAGATTTTTCCATCATCAGAAGCATTGGAAAAAAATCTTTTGGAAGAAGAAAGTCTTGAAACCCTTCCAATACAAGTCCACATGCATATCCACCTATATCATGGAGTCCCACCAATCCTTATTGAGATCATCATGTTTGAAAACTACAGACATCACCTTGATACTCTATGGTGTTTCCAGGAAGTCTAATATTGGATCAATTATATCAAGCCAATCTTCTACCACTTAGGGTCCATTTGTACCCCTCAATGATAGAGGTTTCTCATGAAAGAACTCTCATGATCGTTCCCTTCCTCCAACATCACCTAGATGTACCTAAACAATTGTGTTATGAACTTTTACTACATTCTGGTTGACCACACAAACTACCCGCATGATCTCCTTAATAAGATTTTTTATCTATAGGTAGATTCCGTTGATGAGAATCTACTACACCCTCTGAAGGAACTCATGTAACACCTCTCAGAGGTATATTTTTGCACACAAAAATAGAAGAAATTATACAAAAATAGAATAATCTCAGTAAAAACTAGAAAAACATAAGAAAAAACTAATATTAAGATCAATAACACAAAATATGAGACACACATACCAACATCCCATGGTAACTTGAGTCTCATCATGGTAATAGCTGGCCAGAAACTCATCACAACCTACCTCTCTAGTCCTGAAAATCCTATCTCTATTCTACCTAACAAACCAAGAAAGTAACTCTTGAGAACAAAACCCCAATAATACCAAAAAATGATCAACCTAACCTGAATATGCTCTTAAACTGGTACCCAAACTGAATTGTCACATCCCCGAAGGGTGTTTTTGAGCCCCATGAGCTATCGACCAGCACTCAGGCAACAAACAACAACAAGAGGGAATGATTTTTCCCAACCTATAAAAACAATGTGTCATTAAATATTTAAAAAATAGAGAAATCATGAAATATAGAACTCAAAAGTTGCAATAATCGCCAAGCGACAAGTCCAATAGGAAAGGAAAACCAAAACCATAATTGTTACTCCATTTGATAACGTGGGAAAACTCCCAGCATATCAGCAACAGCTACCCAGAAAATCTAGAAAGAAAATTCCACCTCACTATGTTTCCATGCCTTTATCTATATAGAAATAAATACAAAGTTCTACACACATCAGAAGAGGTATGCAGGGTGTGAGATAACTGGCTTAGTAGGATCACACCTTAGTGTTCCATGACTAGTCTCTATATAATAATATGAACAATGCTCAACATTAAATAATACAATGAATGATAAATTGTTGAATATTTTTTATATCAAAATCATGGAAGGAATTTAATTTTCCCTATTTCCATATTTCTAAAATAATTCAAGTAAAATAGTTCAAAGCATTTCATATAAATCAAATATGCCCTATCAAATCAAATCATGCACCACCTATCATGTCAAATCCAATAAAAAATGGAAGCATGGGTAACATCATGCCAAGGATCACTAAAAGTCAGGCTAGAGGACAACTAATTCCACAATCAATGACTAGAGCACAATCATGTCCTTAAAATACTAGCCTAAAGAGTATAGAAACACCCCATGAGTGAATCCCCCAATAATTTAAATATCAATTTACAAGAAAACTAGTCATAGGAAACATTGGAACACCCCATGAGTGAACCCCCTGATAATACATGGAAGATGACCCTAGGATAAATCTTTAAACTAAGTACCCAAGGCTTCCCATGTGCTCTATTTTACAAAAAATTTCATTAAAATCATGCTTTGAAAATCATTTCATAAAATCATTTAACAATTCTTTGAAAATACACTTTTCTATTTCCAAAACTAGGAAAAAATAATATTTTATCAAAAACCCATTCCATACACAAAAATCCAACAATAAATCATTCCATTTTCAATTATAAGAAAAATTATAATGAACATAGAAATATATTTCATCAAATATAGGCTAGATGTAGAATCACCTACCTCAATCTTGGGTCGCACACACCTGGAATTGAATTTAACAACAAGAAAGAACACACAAAAATAACAATAGAGACCCTAGAATCAATCCTAACATCTTAGAATGGATTCAATTTAGTCAAAGGGTTGGAAAAGAAAAAGAAACAACCCATACCTCAAGGAACACACATGCCACACCACAACCAACACAAGGGTTAGCCATTAGAGGAAGATCACACAATAGATATAGAATGAATCAGGAAGTATCATCATCATAGATCAACATATCCAATAATGAAATGCAACAATTCCACCATGATAAAAAGTAGCAAGTAAGTAGAAATTATTACTTTCCTAAAGATATGAAACCCAAATTCAATGAAGATCAATCACTCAATGAAGTAATTTAGATAGAGAATAGGTCCCAAAAATCACCTAGAAGAGATCCTAGGTTAAGAGAGAAAGAGATTATGGATGAATTAATGGAATATAAACTGTATAGTTCATTAAAATCTGAACTCTCGATTATTACATATAATTTAATATCTTTAGATATTGGGTAATCCATGAAACTGAAGTACTCCAAAAATATCCATCTCATCTTTATTCAAATCTCGCTTTTAACCAATAAATGATGTGACCCAAATACATGGAATGGCATTTAATCACATTATATAGTGTGTATTTCTCCTCCATACTTAAAAACCATTATTTTTTAGTAGAAAAAACCAAACTACCATGGATGTTCTCCAAACTCGGGGAGAACCCCACAAATCCCCTAACACATTTATACTTGGAATCTATTTATTCAAAAAAACATACATCCATGAACATTAGGTAATTCTCCCTAGAAAATTATCTCTATTCTTGGGAGTCCAAAGATGTACCCAAACAAAGAGGTAAATGATTAAAGATAAGGGAAAAACCTAAAATATGGTAATGGGATGTTACACTTCTCTTCTATGATATATTGTTATGAAATTTGACTAATATGTTATTTGTTATTATCATATTTATTCCCTTTTTATAGCCCATCCATTTCTTTTACGTATTCCCCAAGTTATCCTATGATGTTTTAAGATCATGAAGGTATTTAGGATCTCATTAAGTAGAATAAAATAAAAATGTTTTTTTTTGTTTCTTTTTTATGTATAATGAACATAGTATTATAGATTTTCTTGGCCTCATGATCTTTGGGTTGTGTTTATTGGATTTTTATGTTAAAATTCATGTAATAATATGTGAAAAATATTAGGTCAATATAGTTAGTTTTAAAACAATATCCAGTTATTTTTGTGAATTATGACTAGAATACATTACTGATAACCCTGAGGACAATTGTATGTATAAGAAAATTTCATGTAATTTTAGTTAAGTATAGAGTGAGTTGTTTATAAGAACATAAATCCCTGTCAAGATAATATAAGTGAATGTGGTTCTGGAATAGTTTTAAATAGTGGTAATAACCATGAAAAGGTGCATTGTGTATTAACTGAATTGTCATCCAATTCAATACAAATAGGTCTTACTACACACCTGGTTTGACACTCCTAAGGGATATGATTTGGAAAAATCATAAAGTCCATATGAACTGTTATAAAGACTTGAATATATTGTCAGGTTGGAAAACTTAAAAGGAAACTTACCACATATAACCTTGATTGAAACCTAAAGACTCATAATTTAGGATATAAATTTCAATTATAATTTATTCATTCTGTGTTCATAGTTTCTCTATATACATAATTTTTATTTTTATCATTCTCATCCCTTAGTTTATTTTGGAAATAGTAAATGACTAGACCAAGAATCAAATAGTGAAATGTGTTCTCATTATCCATTAATGAGATTTAAATATCCTAAATTATTATGTTTTTATGCATTCTTTCATTATCATATGATTTTAGTTGAACTATTAAAACAATACCTCAAAAGAAGGGGTTGATCAATCTATGAGAACAAAAAATGAAGCAATTATTGTACCCCAAGTATATAACTCCTCCCTGGTCAATGTTTTTAGACTGAACCTCCTAGAAAATAATTTCCTACTTATTTTGGTAGAGTTTTATGCTATATTGGGAATGTATTAGTTGTCCTTATATAAAACCAACATCAATTATTAGGAGATGGATATCACTTTTCCCATCTTGAGTCATCCTCTAATTTTATACAATTTTAAGGAGGAGGATTAAACTCCTTTGGATACTTCATATGAAATGTGGATATTATTACCTTATAAAAAAGAATATGTTTCCCAAATGAAAATGGAAAAGGAGATAATCATGCTCAAAGGCATTCCCATTGTAAGTGATTATACCGATGTATTCCCTAAGGAGTTGTATGGCCTCCATCCTGACTGAGATATTGATATCTCAATTGAACTTTTACCTTGATCTAGGCCTATATCCAAAACTCCAAAAATAATGGACACCATTGAGTTAGAAGAATTGAAAAATTAGCAAAAAGATAATCTAGAAAAGGGTTTTATATGTTCGAGTGCTTCACCATGGGGTGCATCAGTCCTCTTCATTAAAAATAAATAATGGTCGATGTAACATAATATTGATTATCATGAACTCAAAAAAACATGATAAAGAATAAGTATCCCCTTCCATAGATTATTGACTTTTTCAATCAACTGTGTGGGGCCCAGTATTTCTCTAAGGTGGAACTTTGGTGTAGATATCACCAATTAAAGGTGAATATGAAAGATATATCTCCATGACTGCCTTTCAAACAAGGTATGAACACTATGAGTTAATAGTGATTCCATTTTGAATCACTAAGGTTCCAAAAATATTTATGGACTTAATGAATAGAGTTTTTAGAAATTACCTTCACAAATTTGTGGTATTATATATATATTGCATTCTAATGTACTATAAAATAAAGGCAAATCATGAGAAGCATTTGAATATTATGCTAAAGAATTTGTGAAAGGAGAAAAAATATCACAAGGAAAATAAATGAAAGTTATAAATGGAGTGAGTATCATTATTAGAGAATGTTATCACCAAAAAAAGGATATCTATTGAACATTCTAGGAAAAATTCAATTGAAGAGTGTCCTAGATCAACATCTATAATAGATATACATAGTTTACTGGTAATATATGGGTATTACTAATGATTTTAGAGAAACATCTCATGATTGTCACACTCATTAACCTAGGTGACTTGGAAGGGAGAAACGTTGATCAATAATGATAAATGAGAAGAGATATTCAAGCAATTTAAAAAGAGTCTTATCACTGCACCAGTCCTTAAACTTCCCACAAGTGAGAAACTTTTCATGGTATAAAGTGATGCTTTAAAGAAGGTTTTGAGCTATAACTAATGTATAATGATAATGTGATAGCCTAAACCTCAAGGTAGTTGAAAGTTCATGAGAATAACTACCCAATTCATGATCTATAGTTGGATGCAATGACCTTCATGTTGAAAATCTAGTAGCATTATATCTATAGGGAGAAGTATGAAATATATATATCATAAGAACCTAAAGTATATATTCACATATAAGTATCTCAATATGAACCAATTAAGATGGTTAGAGGTGATTAAGTAATATGAATTCTCAATACAATACTATCCTAGTAAATAATATCAAGTGGATTATTTTCTAAGTAGATAAGATCATAAAACCTTATCAATTATGAGAATTGAGATGGATTTATTCTTCTTAGACCTCCAAATGATGGAAATACATATAATAAAGGAAAGAATATCATCATTCCTTTCTAAAATGATTAATAAACCATACCTCTTAGAGATGATAAAGGATACTGAAATATGGGATGTGTAAATTTAGAAGAAGGTTGGAGCTATAAGAAAAGGGAAATCAATAAAGTTCAAAAACAATTAAGAGGGAATTGTGAGATTTTGGTCATAACTATGTGTACCATCAAATCATAAGATAAGGGAGTTAATTATTGATGCACATAACTCAAACTTATCCATTCAAACAAGTATTATGAAAATGTATTGATATATCTCAAAGATATATTAGTGGTAAAATATGAATAAGGAGATCACATAATATACATAAAAAATACTAGCATGTCAGTAAGTAAAGGATGGATGGAAAAAAGTCAAAGGGGATGATGCATCCATTACCCATACCTATATGAAAATGGTAAAAATCATCATGGACGTTTTAACTGGTATTTAGAAGAAATCAAGCGGAAATAATTCTATATGGGTTGTGGTGGATTTTCATATAAAGATTTATCATTTCATTAAAATTCAAGATGACTTCTCACCAGGCTTACATACAAAGATAATTATAGAAGTGGTGATGCTATATTGAACACCACTATTGATTGTATCTGATTGAGATCCAATATTTACCTCCATGTTCTGAAAGAGTATCCAATATTATCTAAACATTGATTTGAAATCTATTATGAATTATCACCCACAAAATGAAGGTCAGACTATGTGGAAAATCCAAACACTAGAATACATGTTGTGAACATTATTGATGGACTTCAAAGGATGGTTAGATCAATATCTTCCTATAGTTGATTCCTCATAAAATAATAGTTTCCACTCAAGGATCCAAATTGTAACAGCCCAAGATTTTATGAAAAATATCCTTTTTTAATTTCACTAATGTCTTGTGTTGTACGCTTCACCAAAAGAAGCTTGCACAACATGCATCCTTGACTTGCCTTGCATTACACGCAATCACAACCTTCCTCGATAGCGTGTGTAGTACGCAATACTGAGTTTCACGAAACAACGATATGCTATTAAAATATTATTAAAACTAGTCGTTATGAATAGTAATAACCACTTTTTTAAATTTTAGAAATTTTAGCTCTCAAAATGGACTTCATTTTTGGATTCGGAATATCGAATTTAGCCTAAGGAGAAATTTTGGTACCTTTCGGATAACTTTCATATTCTGATGAATAGTGAAAATTACTAAATTATAATTAAAAACAACTTTTTTAATCAAAATAATTAATAGTGATAAATTATTAATTTGAGTGGTTTTAAAGTATATTTAGAATATATTTTTACAATTTAATACAATGTTGGTCATTGGATGTAATTTCACATTTAAACCAGACATAAACAAGTGTCAATCTTTTGATAGATATTGTTTCTTAAAAACACGCTATTTGTTTTAACAGCGGGATTTAATTATAAAATTAATTAATGCAAATTCTATGTTATGAATTTGGTAAAATATACTTCATTTTTGAATTCGGAATATGAAATATAGCTTAGGATGAAATTTTGACATTGTTCTGAAAAACATCAATTTTTGATGAATAGTGAAACTACTAAGTGGTAGTTAAAAAACTGAACTTTTCATAAAACTTAATTTTACCGCTTCTGTGAATGGAATTTCAAAAATCCGAGAGACACGGTTGATGTCAGTAAGTAAAATGTGGTTCAATGAGATGAAAATAATTTTTGGTGAATAGTAACTTTTTACTTTTATTTACCACGGTTAATAGTAAATAGGGTAACTAAGGGTAAATATGATATTACTATTACACTAACACATGTCCTAATTCTATTGGATAAGTGTAATTCGACCAAAAACAACCTTATGAATATAATATGACCATTTAGGTCCACTTGGATTAGATTATGACATTTAATATTATTTTATTTAATGAATAGCTAAAATAGTTAAAATCAAAGTTTAATAACTAAAAAATTTTTAATATGGGGTTATACATGAGATAAATTCGACTATAAATATTCATTAGAAAGCTAAAAATATTTCATACATAATGATATTTTATTTATAATTTTTAGACCTTAAATAAATTAATTTATTTATGATACAATGATGATGCAGTAATTACCCTTTTAAGGAAAAATTAACATAATTGATGTTATAAATGCTCAAATGAATGTAATTTGAGACTTTTTAAGAATTACACTAATTTTATAGGTTACTATGATATATGTTTGTTGATTTAATAAATTTGGTTCGAACATATAATTCTGTTATGACTTTCAAAAAAAATCATATATCAAATAGTGTCAAAATTGACACAAAATAGTTTTTAAATCAAATACTATATTATTAATTGTTATTTTATTCCTAAAAATCTAAGGTTCGGCCAAATGACTTAGATAAGGATATATGTATTAATAATATACAATTTGGGGTTCGTTTGGAATGTTATAGTAAGTGTATTATCCATATAGTAAAAAAAACAAAAAGACACGGTAAAAGTTAAATTATTTAACTTAGAGTTAAATCTAATTGATAAGGTTAAAATAATACCCTAAACTTGTCTAAATCCTATTGGTTGATAGGATTTCGACCCATACCCACTTTAGCTTCGAAATACGACCCTTTGGAACCATTATAAACCGATTTTAACATTAATATAAAATAATATGTTGAGGTATTCCTAAGGTTCCCCTCTCCTCCCTTATAAAAGGACACCTCCTCCCCCTCCTCCTCACACCAATTTGAGCACTCAAGCTCGGCAAAACCCTGCCAAAATCACTTCTCCACTTCCCAAGTATCATCCTAGAGGTCCTGGTCTTCTTAAAAGACCAATTTTAGTGCCCTAAAAGGAGCTCTCAAAGAAGCACTTCAAAGAAGAGGTAATACCCATTACCGATCCTTTTCAATTTCTTTCTTCTTCAACTTCTTATTATTTAGTTGTTTCATGATAAAGTAATAACATAATTATTTCTTATATACTGATATGTTATTATAAATATGAAACAACTATAATTAAACTTCTATCCATCCTACGGAAAAAGGAAATCACTGTGCGTGCGTACGTACGGAATACCGTCTCCACGCCGTGGTGTAATCTATTTTCCACCACCACCTTAATTGGATGGGTATAAAGGTGTAATGAGTAACTATATATATGATTATTATAAAGTGATATTGATACTGAAATAGTATACATACACTTCAACACAATTCCACGACCATGGGAATGATATCATCGCTCGTGCGTACGTACGGACTACCGTCTCCACGACGCGATGAGATTCATTCTCAATGATTAACCATTCATGAATGATTATAAAGTATATATAATAATTACTAATGAAATATATGACCTAATAATGATACTGGAATTATTTATATTTATATGTATGTCATCTACTTAATTCCATTCAATTCAATAAGGAAACGAAAACAGCGTTCATGCGTACGTACGGACTACCGTCTCCATGAACGGTGTATTTCTTTCCATTTACTGATTTATTATATATGTGTATTATGAATATATATATATATAAATCATGTTTTATATTCTGTAATTAAGTAATCATGATCTAAGTAATCATATGAATAATTACAAGTTAAAAACACGAACGACAAATGAGACGATTTTACCGAAAATGCTACTTTAACATGAATTTACAAAAGAACGGGTAATATAAAGTCATAAGTGAACCATATATGATATCATAACAATGAATATGATTCTGTAATAAGTAAATGACATTATTTAAATCATTATACAGGAGGTTCGGACACTTACGAAGAAAATCGGACCTAAGGTAAGGGAAATATCACAATCTCATTTTTATCCGAGATTGTTTATACTTTAGTATTTACTGGGGTGTATTTTGTCATCCAAATCCATTTTTCTTCAATATGTAATATTATTTCCATCCTTATACAATAGTTTATATCAAATTTTACCCTTCGATGAGTTTTTTGTAAAAGATATGAAAGGAATCTTTTGTCGTTTTTCGTACGAAGTACTTTTTGACTTTTCCGACAAAAGTACGAAGAATGTTTTTTTTAACTTATACGGCATGAATGGATTTTTAAAACAATATTTCCAAGAATCTTCCTTTAAAAGTTTTCATGTTTATTTTTAATCAACTTCTTTTTGTTTAAAACGGTATGACTTGTTAAGAAAGGGAAATTATTTTTGAAGTAGAAAGGATATTTTCCTCAAGAATAAAGTTCAAGTGTTTTATCAAAATTATTTTCCATCTAAGATAATAAAGGGTTATATTTTTATCCCTATTATTACATTGATTTGATCATGTTGTGATGGAATTATTTTTATGAATTCCTTTATCTTATATGAATTGATTTATGATGTCATGATGTTTCAAGAATCCCATTTTTGTTACATGTGTTATGGGATGTTGTATGTTTTATGATTATGTGGCACACATAAGAAAGGATTCATTATAAGATGGGTGGGACCTATATCTCCCTCCAATGCATTGGGTAAAGATTTTATATATCATGAGATAGACAGGGCTGGAACGGTTGGTTATACCGGTTCAGTGAAACAGGACTGAAACGAGGGTTACTCGATTCAGAAAGGGACTTTGTCCACTAAGATAGTCTTGGCAATGAGTCTTGACTAACAAGAAATGATTCTCTATGATTATGTGTGTATGCCACAAAGTTTCATGTTTTAAGTTATGATTATTGTGATTACATTTCACTGCCTTGATTTATCCCATGTTATGAAATTATGCTCTCTTTTGCAGGTTAAGATTTCCAAAATGTTATGTTCTTATGAATACGATGTGATTGATATTTCTTTTGTTTACCCTTACTGAGCATTTGAGCTCACCCTTTTATGTTTTCTTTTCCCCATGATATAAAGAAAGTTTTTAGGTAAAAAAAAAGAGGGAATATCTTTATAGGAGATGTTGAAGATCTTTCACCACGATTAGAGGATTACGTTCCGAGTTTCCAAAGACACTAAACTATTACGATCCTTGTGTGTGTGTTTTTGTTATGTACTAAGTATTCCGCAAATGTAATGTAATGTCCATGTACGTCAGGATTCGGGTCTCTACAGTTGGTATCAGAGGAAAGGTTTAGTCAACCTTTGGAAACTAGGATGCGAAAACGTTAGTGAGATCCCTAGAGATATTTCTAAGGTATGTCTAGGGATGCCCCTAAGGATAAGTATACGTATAGGATATAGTCCTAGAACTATGGTAACGATATTAGATTAAACCAAAGATGTTAGATATTTAAGTTACTCCCCCTTTATTATGATTTTTGCCTCTCACACTATTCTTTTTGGGTTTTAGACGATGGATGGAACCCGAAGGAACCGTGTTGATCAATGCAATGGACAATGCAATGATTTCCCTCCTGAACAAACAAATGTTATGGGAGATGGAGTGTAAAATCTTATTGCTATACTTACACAAGCTATGAATCATTCTGGACTTCCAAATGATCAGAGAAGAGAACAATATTCTATTGAGTCCTTCATGAGGCAACATCCACCTTCTTTCAGTGGGTCTTATGATCCACTTGTTGCTGAACAATGGATCAGTACCACTGAAAAGATATTTTCAGTTCTTCAATGTTCTGAGCATGATAAAGTCATCTTAGCAGTATATCATTTGGAAGGTGAAGATGATCAGTGGTGGAATCTTATCAAGAATACGAGGCAAAGAGATGAAATTGAGTCCATGGAATGGGACGAGTTCAAAAACTTGTTTTTCAGTAAGTACTTCCCTCGTATTCTTCGAAAAAAGATGGAGAAGGAGTTTCTTGAACTAAAGCAAAAGGATGGTGAATCTGTTGGTATATACGAAGCGAATTTTACAAGACTTGCAAGGTATGCATCTGGCATTATCGTCCAACCTGAAAGTAAAGTTGATCGATTTTTCAGTGGCTTAAAACCAAGTCTTCGAAGGGCATTAGCTATAAGAGACATCAGTAGCTATGAAGAAATTGTGCGTTGTGCTATCAAGGTAGAAATGGAAGTTGGTGTTACATATCCATCTCATGGTTTTGACAAGAAACGAAAGATGGAGTTCAAGGAGAAATCTTAGAATAATGGTGAAAAGAAGATGAATGTTTCCTTATGCACAAATTGTGGAAAGAAGCGTGGTGGAGATTGTCTTAAAGGGACTAGAAAATGGTTTAAGTGTGGAAAAGAAGGTCATCGAGTAGCTGAGTGTCGAAGTAATGGAAAAAGGGTTTCTAATGATGTGAACAAAGAAAACCCTGCAGAGAACGCACCACCAACACTTCAATGCTTCAAGTGCAAGGAAATGGGACATTATGCCAATAAATGCCCTAATCCAAGGGTTAGTGATGATCAACATGAGAAACCACTTAAAGAAAAGGACAAAGCGAAGTCACATGTGATCACTATTGGAGATGTTGAATATGACAACGATGTGGTGGAATGATTAAGTGTTTATGTAATGGGATTCCAAAATAGTGTTGTATATAGTATCGTGGAATATTGGAATATTTATGTATTGGTCTATTGTGGTTTTCAATAATTTTATGGTACCAGTAACCATGGAAAGTGATTGAGATATTTTTGGAAAAAGAATGATATGCGCATAATGAAGGTAAAATGAGAAAATTAAATATTTGACAGTATTCATGAGCTCATGATTGATATAAGGACTAAGTGATATCATGGTTTGAGTATATAGAATTCTGAGGATTTTGGTATGTGGAAAGTGTTAAATTTTAACTGCATTCATGTTTTCACTAAGGTTCAATGGGTATTCAAGAGAATACATGATTAAGGACTTTAAATGTTTAGAATGTGACCAACAAGACATATCTTATGATATATGGGGATCAACGATGGTATTAAATCTCTGGTAATTTTTTTCACTATATTATGAGAGTGGACTGCAGTATTATGGGTAAGCCTAAAGATTGGAATGGATTATGTTGAACATAAGTTAGTATTGTTTAAGGATAGAAGTTTTTTTTAGAAAAAGGACAACCTGCAGGACGGGAGACAGCCCATCGCGTCGGACAAGGCTGTGGGAATCGAACCCACAACCGAAGTGCGACTGGCCTTTATCGCCTACCATTGGCCTACAGGAAGTCCCTGTCTAGTAGAAACTAGTTTTATTATATTAAGAAGTATGATATATGAAGTATAAGTCCATTTTAGGAACCATATATGATTAATCTCACTATAGATCGACTTATGTATATAATTTTTGCTAACCTTTTGTTTGAGACAGATGGAATGACCCGTCATTCTATCACATGATCTGCTAACACTTCATGAATAACAAATTCAACTTCATTTATTTAAGAGATGAAGTGGAAATTGTTTAAGGCACGAATAATAGTGCGACTGTACCAAAATAAAGTAAGTATTTATTCTAATTCAAATTCTTCAACTTTAGGGAAACGATCTTGAAAACCAAAAAAAAATGTTGTCCTAGTGATCTTATATCTGATTAATCAGATGGTACCTTAGATCGTCACAAATTTATGGATTTGTGATTGTTGGCTTTTCCATAGCCATGTTCTCTACCACTCTCCATCAGAACATGATGGTTAGATTTTTCTTCCATATCCATATTTTCATCTATGTGGAAACCCAGTGATTAGTTTATTTGGGTAACCGTTATGTTTCATACTTTTGTTTTTAAATATTGGTTTTGGTATTCCTTTTTATGATGTGGGTTTCTATTAAAGAAACTTTCAAATAGTAAACCATTTATAACCCCAACGAATTTCGAGGGCGAAATTCATTTTAAGGGGGGGTAGAATGTAACAGCCCAAGATTTTATGAAAAATATCCTTTTTTAATTTCACTAATGTCTTGTGTTGTACGCTTCACCAAAAGAAGCTTTCACAACATGCATCCTTGACTTGCCTTGCATTACACGCAATCACAACCTTCCTCGATAGCGTGTGTAGTACGCAATACTGAGTTTCACGAAACAATGATATGCTATTAAAATATTATTAAAACTGGCCGTTATGAATAGTAATAACCACTTTTTTAAATTTTAGAAATTTTAGCTCTCAAAATGGACTTCATTTTTGGATTCGGAATATCGAATTTAGCCTAAGGAGAAATTTTGGTACCTTTCGGATAAATTTCATATTCTGATGAATAGTGAAAATTACTAAATTATAATTAAAAACAACTTTTTTAATCAAAATAATTAATATTGATAAATTATTAATTAGAGTGGTTTTAAAGTATATTTAGAATATATTTTTACAATTTAATACAATGTTGGTCATTGGATGTAATTTCACATTTAAACCAGACATAAACAAGTGTCAATCTTTTGATAGATATTGTTTCTTAAAAACACGCTATTTGTTTTAACAGCGGGATTTAATTATAAAATTAATTAATGCAACTTCTATGTTATGAATTTGGTAAAATAGACTTCATTTTTGAATTCGGAATATGAAATATAGCTTAGGATGAAATTTTGACATTGTTCTGAAAAACATCAATTTTTGATGAATAGTGAAACTACTAAGTTGTAGTTAAAAAACAGAACTTTTCATAAAACTTAATTTTACCGCTTCTGTGAATGTAATTTCAAAAATCAGAGAGACATGGTTGATGTCAGTAAGTAAAATTTGGTTCAATGAGATGAAAATAATTTTTGGTGAATAGTAACTTTTTACTTTTATTTACCACGGTTAATAGTAAATAGGGTAACTAAGGGTAAATATGATATTACTATTACCCTAACACATGTCCTAATTCTATTGGATAATTTTAATTCGACCAAAAACAACCTTATGAATATAATATGACCATTTAGGTCCACTTGGATTAGATTATGACATTTAATATTATTTTATTTAATGAATAGTTAAAATAGTTAAAATCAAAGTTTAATAACTAAAACATTTTTAATATGGGGTTATACATAAGATAAATTCGACTATAAATATTAATTAGAAAGATAAAAATATTTCCTACATAATGATATTTTATTTATAATTTTTAGACCTTAAATAAATTAATTTATTTATGACACAACGATGATGCAGTAATTACCCTTTTAAGGAAATATTAACATAATTGATGTTATAAATGATCAAATGAATGTAATTTGAGACTATTTATGAATTACACTAATTTTATAGGTTACTATGATATATTTTTGTAGATTTAATCAATTTGGTTCGAACATATAATTCTGTTATGACTTTCAAAAAAATCATATATCAAATAGTGTCAAAATTGACACAAAATAGTTTTTAAATCAAATATTATATTATTAATTGTTATTTTATTCCTAAAAATCTAAGGTTCGGCCCAATGACTTAGATAAGGATATATGTATTAATAATATACAATTTGGGGTTCGTTTGGCATGTTATAGTAAGTGTATTAACCATATAGTGAAAAAAAAAAAAAGACACGGTAAAAGTTAAATTATTTAACTTAGAGTTAAATCTAATTGATAAGGTTAAAATAATACCCTAAACTTGTCTAAATCCTATTGGTCGATAGTATTTCGACCCATCCCCACTTTATCTTCGAAATAAGACCCTTTGGAACCATTATAAACCGATTTTGACATTAATATAAAATAATATTTTGAGGTACTCCTAAGGTGCCCCTCTCCTCCCTTATAAAAGGACACCTCCTCCCCCTCCTCCTCACACCAATTTGAGCACTCAAGCTCGGCCAACCCCTGCCAAAATCACTTCTCCGCTTCCCTAGTATCATCCTATAGGTCCTGGTCTTCTTAAAAGACCAATTTTAGTGCCCTAAAAGGAGGTCTCAAAGAAGCACTTCAAAGAAGAGGTAATACCCATTACCGATCCTTTTCAATTTCTTTCTTCTTCAACTTCTTATTATTTAGTTGTTTCATGATAAAGTAATAAAATCGGTATTTATTATATACTAATATGTTATTATAAATATGAAACAACTATAATTAACCTTCTATCCATCCTACGGAAAAAGGAAATCACCGTGCGTGCGTACGTACGGAATACCGTCTCCACGCCGTGGTGTAATCTTTTTTCCACCACCACCTTAATTGGATGGGTATAAAGGTGTAATGAGTAACTATATATATGATTATTATAAAGTGATATTGATACTGAAATAGTATACATACACTTCAACACAATTCCACGACCATGGGAATGATATCATCGCTCGTGCGTACGTACGGACTACCGTCTCCACGACGCGATGAGATTCATTCTCAATGATTAACCATTCATGAATGATTATAAAGTATATATAATAAGTACTAATAAAATATATGACCTAATAATGATACTGGAATTATTTATATTTATATGTATGTCATCTACTTAATTCCATTCAATTCAATAAGGAAACGAAAACAGCGTTCATCCGTACGTACGGACTACCGTCTCCATGAACGGTGTATTTCTTTCCATTTACTGATTTATTATATATGTGTATTATGAATATATATATATAAATCATGTTTTATATTCTGTAATTAAGTAATCATGATCTAAGTAATCATATGAATAATTACAAGTTAAAAACACGAACGACAAATGAGACGATTTTACCGAAAATGCTACTTTTACATGAATTTACAAAAGAACGGGTAATATAAAGTCATAAGTGAACCATATATGATATCATAACAATGAATATGATTCTTTAATAAGTAAATGACATTATTTAAATCATTATACAGGAGGTTCGGACACTTACGAAGCAAATCGGACCTAAGGTAAGGGAAATATCACAATCTCATTTTTATCCGAGATTGTTTATACTTTAGTATTTACTGGGGTGTATTTTGTCATCCAAATCCATGTTTCTTCAATATGTAATATTATTTCCATCCTTCTATAATAGTTTATATCCAATTTTAACCTTCGATGAGTTTTTTTTAAAAGATATGAAAGGAATCTTTTGTCGTTTTTCGTACGAAGTACTTTTTGACTTTTCCGACAAAAGTACGAAGAATGTTTTTTTTAACTTATACGGAATGAATGGATTTTTAAAACAATATTTCCAAGAATCTTCCTTTAAAAGTTTTCATGTTTATTTTTAATCAACTTCTTTTAGTTTAAAACGGTATGACATGTTAAGAAAGGGAAAGTATTTTTGAAGTAGAAAGGATATTTTCCTCAAGAATAAAGTTCAAGTGTTTTATCAAAATTATTTTCCATCTAAGATAATAAAGGGTTCTATTTTTATACCTATTATTACATTGATTTGATCATGTTGTGATGGAATTATTTTTATGAATTCCTTTATCTTATATGAATTGATTTATGATGTCATGATGTTTCAAGAATCCCATTTTTGTTACATGTGTTATGCGATGATGTATGTTTTATGATTATGTGGCACACATAAGAAAAGATTCATTATAAGATGGGTGGGACCTATATCTCCCTCCAATGCATTGGGTAAAGATTTTATATCTCATGAGATAGACAGGGCTGGAACGGTAGGTTATACCGGTTCAGTGAAACTCGATTCAGAATGGGACTTTGTCCACTAAGATAGTCTTGGCAATGAGTCTTGACTAACAAGAAATGATTCTCTATGATTATGTGTGTATGCCACAAAGTTTCATGTTTTAAGTTATGATTATTGTGATTACATTTCACTGCCATGATTTATCCCATGATATGAAATTATGCTCTCTTTTGCAGGTTAAGATTTCCAAAATGTTATGTTCTTATGAATACGATGTGATTGATATTTATTTTGTTTACCCTTACTGAGCATTTGAGCTCACCCTTTTATGTTTTCTTTTCCCCAGGATATAAAGAAAGTTTTTAGGTAAAAAAAAGAGGGAATATCTTTATAGGATATGTTGAAGATCTTTCACCACGATTAGAAGATTACGTTCTGAGTTTCCAAAGACACTAAACTATTACGATCGTTGTGTGTGTGTTTTTGTTATATACTAAGTATTCCGCAAATGTAATGTAATGTCCATGTACATCAGGCTTCGGGTCTCTACACAAATGTTTACATATGAATCCATTTAGGGGAAGAGATTTAGAACACCTATGTGTTGGGATGAAGTTAGTGAAAACAAGTTTCTAGGCCCCAAAATGATCGAGGAAATGGTATAAAGGTCAAAAACATTCAGCAACACATTAGGGTTTCTCAAAGTTGATAGAAGTGTTATACTGCCAATTTTCAACGAGACATGAAGTTTGAGGATGAAGATAAAGTATTCCTATATATATATCCTTGGAAGAGAGTCATGAGATTTGGAAATAAGGTAAATAAAAGTCCAAGGAACAATGACCCATTGATATTCTTGATCTGATCGGAGTTGTGGATTATTGACTAGAACACCCACCAACCATTTCTCAGGTAAATGGTGTTTTACACTTGTCTTTATTGAGTAAGTACATACCAGACCCCTCACATGTACTGAATTCAGAGGTGGTGTAGATGTAAAATAAACTATGTTATGAGGGATATTTCATGAGGATATTATACCGTAGAGATAATGTTCTACACAACAAGATAACTCACCTAGTCAAAGTACTATAGTGAAACCATAAGTATGAGGTGGCAACATTGGAACTAGAGGAACCCATGAAGTAGAAGTATCCCCACATGTTGTCACCTTGGTATGTAAAACAAAATTTCAATTGTGAAATTCCTCGGGGTTGGGGGAGATTGTAACAACCTAGAATTTTATCAATGGAATTTCTATTCTTATAATTGTTTAATATTTAGTGATGTAGCATAAATAACATGAACCATGTGATGAAACCAAAAAAATTGTAATATTAATTTGAAAATTAAATTTAAAGAATATAAATATTTGTTATGATTAAAAATATTACAATGGGATAAAAATAAAAATGAGATAACTAAAATATGAAAGTTTGGATCTGATCGATCCACTAGAATATTTACACTCATGAATAATACTATATAAATGAGAAAAAATATGAGTAATAAAATATTTATCTTGAAATTGAAAATATATATAAACTTGAGAGAAAATTGAAAGGAATGAAGAATGAATAAAATGTGATGTATTTATAGGAAGTGGGGAACCCATATGACCGATACAAATCTGACTATTATAATAGTAATCATGTTGTTGGAAAAGTAACTTGACCATTAGAATAGGAATATGACCCTTGGGAATAGTAACATGACTGATGGAATACTATCCTCACCTATGGATGTGTAAAATATTATTAACATATCTTATAAAATAAAAAAATGTAAAATTTATATATTGATACAAGTAAATAAATGATTTAAAATGGTAAAACAAGGGTTCATATTTTTGTAAAACATATATGTTTTATTTTCATCTTTATAAAAAAATATAATGATTTAAAATATAGTGTATTTTAATAAAATGGGTTTAAAAATTAATATTATGATTTATTATAAGTATTATATAATTATTTGAGAGCTTAACTAATTTTATAAATGGTTAGACATTTTTTCATAATATTAAAATTGATATTTCTCAACTAATTAAAGAATTTATTTACAAATTAAATTTATCATATTTATAGAAATATTTTCATAAAATGGATTTCATTATTAGAATATAAATGAAAAAAATGGTAAAGGAGAATTTTTTTTGTTTTTCTGAAATAGTTGAATTTCTGATGAATATTAAAATACAATAAAAAATTAATTTTCATTATATGAAAAATACCTGAATAAATGAGTCATAGATAATGTATTTTACCATTTAATTATCCTTAAATTAATAATTTACTAACTATAGTCATAATATTCATCACTACTGTTAATCCAAAACAATAAACTAATGATTAAAATATTCAATAACACCTCTCTCCTTCCCTTATAAATACTGCCCTTCACAACCCCTTCTCTTCACACATTATATGCCTTGGGGCTTATAAAATTTCTCAAAAATTACCTTTACAATACTCTCTATCATGTACATGTGATTCTTCTCTCATCTAAATATCATTCCAAGTATTCATAAGGTGTGTCCTAAAAGGAGACAACAAAAGGGGGATCTAAACACTAAAATAAGATTCTTTTAATTTTATTCTTATTATACCACTCCCTTATGTTTTACATAATCCTCGATATAGTAACATATTTATCCCAAATATAATGATATTTTATTATTATGGTGGAATATCATTATTTTACCATCCCTTCTTTAGATTCTAAAATGAAAACGATGTTTACAATATGGTTGGTTTACCGCCTCCATTAGCAACGTACTCCATTTTTCTCCATCACTTTAAAAGATAGTCATAAAAATATTATTATATATAAATAATATGATAATAAGTATAATATAAATTATTTTATGTTCTATAATGAATATATATATATATAATAGTAAATAAAGCAAAACTAGTTCACCATGATCGGTAAAATCGTCCAAATGAACTAACCACATAACATTAACATTTGTATTAAGTGAATAATTACTATGATAGAAAAAATGGATATATAGGAAAATTAAAATTTATGCAAGTACATTAATGTAATTTCACTTCACTTTTAGATTTTTATTCCCATTTTACATTAACTTTGATAATTATACAAAAGTAATTTGATCATGGAACCGTGAAATAAACGCCATTGGAAGAGTAAAAATAAACTTTATATCTCATTAAAATTGATAAAAAAGAAAAAGAAAATTATAATAAATAAAATATAGATGGAAAAGGTTTTGAATAAATAAATTAATAAATTTTATCTTATTTTTTAGGGTATTAATTTCATGTAAATAATAATTTTTGGAATATAGGTAAGGGGTCTTTATAAACAACACTTTTTCTTTGGGTTATAACCTTTTTTCTATAACTTTTTTTATCTCTAAATTTTATGTTATGTAATTCTTAAAATTTTCTATATATTTATATTACATATATGACTAGTTTATTATCCCTTCATTTTGTGGGGTAATATGTTCCTTTAGTTCATTTACTGAATTCCTTCTTTAAAATCAAACATGATGAATGGGAATTTCTTTTTCCTTTAATCCTTTTTAGTGAAAATAATTTTAAGTATTTATTCCCATTAATTATTTAATTAAATAAAGAAATATTTTAGTAATATCAAATTTGGTTTATGTAAGGTTTTTAATAAAAATTCCATACTTACTCTTTCTCAAAAATCCTTTAACTAATTCCTTAAAAAACTACTTTGAAAGTTCATTTATATGCCCAATTATCTACACTTTATCATGACATTATTTCCAAATGAACACCATATTTTGATACCTATGATTATTTAATTATATATTAACATCAAAAATATTTAATTCTATATTATCTTTATACTCATTATGAAATCACCATTAATAATAATATGAGGTGAGATTATGAAACCCATTTATTTCCATATGTAATTCTTATTTTTATAAATTATAATTGATATCCTTTTATGGAACACGTAAAAATTTAAATATTGTAATGGGTGTGCCTTGAAATTTTTCCAATTCATTTAGTAATTTTTTTGTCTCATGACACTGTTTGTATTGGATTAGAGAGTGAAACTAATTCACGATGGGACTTTTTCCACTATGTGATGTTGTCTCAGTAGTTTACCTTGACTTATGCTTATGTATT
Source organism: Viscum album (assembly GCA_963277665.1). NCBI lineage: Eukaryota > Viridiplantae > Streptophyta > Magnoliopsida > Santalales > Viscaceae > Viscum > Viscum album. Next base: position 1,355,629,393 of record OY728162.1, on the reverse strand, counting down.
TTTATTTTTTTATTCAACTTTATTATTTTACCATAATATTAATATACCATATTCCTTAATTTATGATCATATTTAATTATTCATGATCCATCTCTTCAATTATATTATGTTATGTTGTTTGACTCACATGTTATAATTTGTTATCTTGTTTATTACCTTACTAGGATTTACAGATCACCCCTTTCATTAATGTAGTAACCAGGTTATCCTATAATGTTTTAGTATCTAAAAGGGATCTGGAATACCATGAAATATAATAATGTAATGAAATTGTGTTTTATATTATTTGTGATGTATTATGATCCTTTTATTCCAAATACACTAGGCCTCATAATCTTTGTGTTGTGTTTGTTGGATGTTTATATTAAAAAAATGAAATAATATGTGTAAAAAGCATGGATTTCTATATAATCCATAAATTATGTGATTATTTTTTCATAACAAACTTACAAGGATGGTTTAAAGGGGGAATTTAATTAATAAATATGATACTTAAAACATTATAAAGATTCTAGAAATATAAACCATACATATTTCATTTTTCACCTAATCTATTCAATCATGGATAACTAAGGAAACCTAATTAATGGTGCTATTATTAAATAATAATAATATAATTATTTTTTTGGTTTTGTAATGGTAATGATCAAATCTAACCTATAATTAAGATTCCACCGCCTCATTCGTTGAAATTACAAAAATATTCTTGTCACTAATATCATCGTCATGAATTGTAACTAATATACTTATGAAATGAAACTAGAACTTTAAAAATCATTAAAAACGTTTATTATAATACCAATAATTATATCATAATTATGAACTTTGAGTCTATAAACCAAAATCAACACCTCTATTACAAAGTTTGTACAAAAAAAAACTATTGAAACAAATAACATCCGATAATGAAAATAGGTTTTAAATGACTAATATTTTTATAATAAATAATTATAAATGAAGATTATAAAAGTTTATATATATGAATATGGTTATATAGTAGGTGATTATGATAGTGAATTTTTTTTATACATGATGATAGAGCATATTCGACTAAGCTGGGATGAAGGTAAGAGGTTTTCATGACCCAAATATATTTTTTGGGTTATATTCACTCCTCTCAACTATTATCTTTCAATATTGATTTATTATACCGTATATTGATGTTATTTTGTATTTACATATTATTTTCTAGGGAAATCATGTTTCAAATAGATGTATTCTTTCTTTATGAATCTATTCTTTCATGAAGATGTATTTTTTTAAGAATAATTTGCATATCATTTTATGGATTTTTCCTCCAAATCCATGTTTTTAATTCCCCACATTATTCTATTACCCTATTGGAAACTCAAATTTTTTTATATCATATTATCCATATACTCCAATTTATTATTTTTAAAATAAAGGTTTCATATTCCTTTCATCAAATGGGGTTTTGAATATATTCTTTTTAAAATATTTAAAAGTGTTTTTATTTCCATGATATTATTTTCTTCCCTTATAATTTATATTTTTGACATATGATTTATTTATTTTCAAGATATATTTATTGGAATTTTTTTAAAATTAATGTTTTAAGAATTTTTATCTTTATCTTAAAAAATTTGTTTTGGAAATGGACTCGAAAATCATTTCTTTTTTAAGATGATTTTAATAAATGTTTTCTAAGAACAAATATTTTTTTGATTTCTCTTAAATTTTAAAAATATTAATCTCCAATGGATTAATAGTTCTTAAATCAACCTATAAGATTAATGATTTTATTTTAATTAGAAATCCAATTTATGGATTATTGTGGTTGGGGTCCCATATCATCCATTAAATCATAGGTTATGGTTTTAAATCTCATGATATAGTGAATCATGGACATACTTGGATATTTTCACATTCAAAAGGGTGGACACACTTGGATTTTTTCATATTTTAAAGTGTGGACATAATTGGATTTTTTTAGAATTTAAAGGGTAATAATACTTGTATTTTTTCACAACATAAATAGTGGTAAAGAATGAGTTTTTAAAAAATAGTGACTATGATTACACTTTTGACACTTCTCTAAAATGTGAATTATTTCCATGCTATGAAAAATGTTTATGATGTTCCTTGTTTTAAAGATATCTTACTTTAATATATTATGAATTCATGTTATTTTTTATTTTTGTTATATTATTTTAAGCCATGATTTTTATAGCCATTTTTGGTCTTATGTTCTAACATCATGACCCTAAATGCTCAGTCCAGTTTTATGATTTTTACTTCTGGTTTTATATTATTTTTACTAGATATTTATCCCTTATTCATGTTTTCTCACAATTTTATGTTCTAACAATTATGAAAGGTTTCCCTTACTGGGAATTTTATCTCTCCCACTTATTATGTTTTCTTTCCCCATGATATAAATATGGGTATCACATTTGATGTTTTTAGATGGGGGTTTATAGTTAAGCAGTTATAAAAAAATGATGATAAGTATTGTAAAATAAGTTTTTATGTATCCAATCTTCTAAGACACTAAACATTAGGTTCTCTTACTTGGGAAACTATATGTGAATATAATTTTTATTAATGTAAAATAATCAAATAAGTGTTTTTATTAGCTTACTTCACTTAATTAACCCTTCTACATATCATTAATCCATGTAAAAGTGCATTGCATGATTTTGGTTAATTTTAAGACTATTCTAAGGCCTTGGGGGAATAATCAAAAAGAAAAACTATATAAAAGGATAACCAATATGCACTAAACACATGAAAAAAACACATTAAATAGATAAAATCTTGATCATCATTAACATATATATATAAATTGAAATTATCTTCTATTGAAGTAGTTCCCTAGCTGTTCTTCATTTGTGGGATTTAGTAAATGTTATTGTATTTTTTAATTTTTATAATATATTATAGTATTTTTCATTCTATTTTTTTGTTTCTATTCCCCAATTATTCCTCTATTATTCTCCATGATCATAGAGTATCTTACCATAGGGTTCTATCCCTAAGGGAGCATCATGATGCTCTTAATTTCGCATTATCAATTTCCTTGTGTTTTTCTCTATTTGTAATGTGGAAATGGGTGTGTAATGGGTCTCTGAGGTGATTTTAAATCTTCACATTACACATTTTATAGTAACATTACATTATCTTCATATAAATAAATTTAAAAACTGGATATTTTATGAAATAGTTTTTCCAAATAATGTTTTTTATAGCTTACGTTACACACAACACTGAGTTAAAACGCACCACGATATACTATAAAAATTTTATTTTTTGAAAGATATCTCCTTGTAATTAGATTGGTGGTTATGAATAGGAATAAATAAATAATGAAAAAATTATGGCTATATATTTTCAAAATTAACTCATTAATTATCAATATAATATAATTGAAAATAAAATTAATTATAATGAAATCGAAATATTTTTCTGAAAAAATATTTTTATGAGCTTAATGTATTTTTATATTAATAAATTAAATAAATCACTATTTTAAATTAATTTAAGGAAATTTTTACATTATATATAAATAAAAAAAATAGTATTCATTTAATTTTTTTCTAATCATGAGACAAGAATAAACCATGTTTTATGCTTCAAGGTGTATTTTTCTAAAAAGTGGTTTTCATCGCGTGTTGTGCGCTTATTTATAAATTAATTAACCCCACTTTTAAAAATTGAATTTGATAAAAGTGATTACATATTTTTAATTATGAGGTTCAAAATTGGTAAATAGGTCCTTTTTATTTATTGGCCAAATGAATAGTAACCATGATAAAATTTATCACCACGATAAAGTGTAAATCGAGTTAATATAGGTTAAAACCAAGTGATAAGGACATAATATTTCATCATAATTATTATTTGATGAATTTAATTTGACGCTTATCACCATATGGTCAAAATTGAATTTTTTAACAGAAACTAGTCAATGAAAATGACGTATATAATATTTCAAGCAAAGGAAGTTAAAAAATATCACTCTCTTAGTTTTAAATATATCTTATATGTCCATATGAGGAAAAAATAATTATATTAATCCATATAGATTTATATTTGGGGCTTAATGAAATTATTTTCATGATATAAATTTATTTCAAATTTTTAGAAATTATATAATTAACTTAAATTCATGTGCAACACTAAAATAGTATTTATTTAATTAACAAAAAATTAGAATAAATAATTTAATAAATTTTACTTGTGATATAATTTTAATGATTCAATGTGTCCCATGAATTTTATAAATATATATGACATATTAGTGTGGTTTTAAAGAATTATATTCAAATTTCCCCTTTTTCTAGATGTATTTAAATCTAATTAAATGAACAATGTTGAAAATGACATTAATGATAATTTATAATGAATAATATTTAATTAAATGACATAAAATTCACTAAAATATTATTCTTATCCAAATTAATGGTCTATGGTTTTATACATTAACCATTTTACATTTAGTGGTTGTTTGGGCTTTTATAGTAGCATTATTCTCCATTAAGTGGTAGAAAGAATTAATATTATGGAAATTGTCAAAAGGGTTAATAAAGGGCCAAAATGAAAAGACAAGGATAAAATTTTTATCCAACCTTATCCAAAAATTTTATGAGATTATTTCGACTCATATCCTTATTATATTTGAGTCATATCAGTTTGATCCATTTTTACGACAAATTTAATTTATATTAATTTAGTATTTTAATAAATTCCTTGACTGTCCCTCCCTTCAATTATAAAAGGGCACCCCTCCTTTCACTTATTCACGCCACATTGATCCTTTTATGTAAAAAAACAGAAAATTTATCTTCAAAAACCCTATATCATAATTATAGAGATTTTTCCATCCAAAATACCAACCCTAGAGCCCTTAAGAGGAGATCAAAATAAGTTCTTTCAAAGAAGTGGTAATCACCTTAACCGATCACTTTCTTTTTAATTATTATTTTACCTCCTCTAAATCTGTTATATTTATCATAAAATGATAAAATAATTATATTTAATATACTGAAATGTTATTATTATTACTGTTTAACCACATTTATTCACCCTCTTTATATCAAATGTTAAGTGATTGTGTCTCTCATGCATACGTACAGCTTACCATCACCGCATAGCAATACAATTCATTTCTCATCACCACATTTTATGAATGGGTATTATTATGGGTTTAATGTTTATATATGATAATAATGACATAATTAAACTTCTATAATTATAATATATCATCCACCTTCTTACCTTACAAACCATTAGAAAATTATAACTTTGTATATGTGTACGTGTGGACTACCACCTCCACAAAGTGATATGATTAATTTTTAATTTCTATTTTACTTAAATGGTAATAAGGATGGATTTAATAAATATATATCATATATATGATATAATAATGATTTTTTATTTTTTATTTATTATTTACCTTTTTTTATATCATCTTTAAAAAATTTAAAACATCGTTCATGAATATGTATGACCTACCATCTCCATAAATAGAGTAATTCATTTTTCTTTCTCCACCTTTTATGAACGATTATAAATATCATTATAATGTATATATATGATATTATAAGTATATAAATTATTATAATAAAAAATTATGATAAATTTAAACTTATTATACATGAGGTTAGAGTACCTTCTAATCAAGTGGAACTCAAGGTAAGGGGTTTTCATCACACTTTAATTTTTCTGAGATACGTGAAATATTCAACACTTATTTATTTTATGTGGTTTATATAACTCCCATGAATTTATTTTATTATTATTATTATGAAAATCATGAGGATTTGAATATTCATCTATGCTTATTTCTTTCAAGGGACTTATGATCCAAAAGTTACCATAATAGTTATGTTTTTATGTTAAAATCGCATTGTTCATCGGGATTATTTATGACTAATTTTATGATCATGAAAACATATTATATACCTATCAATAAAATAATAAAATTTCTTATCATCTGGTTATTTCTTGAAAATAAATGTTTTATTTTAATTTTTTTCACCTTAAGTACTCAAGAGGTCGAAAATATGTTTTTAAGAAAAAATGTCTTTATATATCTCTTCAGCCAAAAAACATTTCTCTTCCATTAACATATTTTCTTAAAATGTTTTTAAAATTATATATTGATTTTATAAATTCGTTTTTACCGTTGTTTTACATTTTACACAATGGTTTAAAATTAATCATCTTGTCATTTTCCAAACAATTTATGTTTTGACTTGTTACAAAAATTTGAAAAGAATGTTTTATTTTAACTTATACTTAATGATCAACATTTTCCAATATCATGACCAATCTATAAATTGAAAATTACTTTATATGTTTTTTTGGTTATTTTCAATGGAAATATTTTCCATAATATTTTATAATTTTCTTATATTTTAAAGTAATAATTTCAAAATGGAAAGGTTATTTTATCAATAATTTTTTATTGATATTTTAATGGTATTTCTATTAATCAAAGAAAAAACCCTTGATTTTACTTATTCTTTATTAGTTATATGATCCAGGGATAAAATTATTATTCTTTCTCTAAATGGATTATGTTTATGATGAAAATATGCTTAAGGAACTCAATCCTTTTCCATGGGTTATGTTATGATGAAATGATGAAATGTTTATGAAACCTATTTCTTTTTCATGGGTTATTTTATGATGAAATTTTTATCAAACCCATTTATTTTTAGGAGTTATGATTTGATTAATAATTTATAATCTTGTGGCACACATATGTATAATTTTCATTATGTGAGGTGTGGGACCTATATCTCCCCCCAATGCACTGTGTAAAGATATATATCTCATGAGATAAAAAGGACTAGAATGAGGAGTGAACTCAATTTTGTAAGAAATTTTGTCCACTATGATATCCTTGGGTGTGAACCATGAGGACTATGATTGATTTGGGAGTAAACTAAATCTACTATGGTAGTCTTGTAAATGAACCTTGACTAATAAGTAAATGATTTTCTATTCTTATTTTTATGCCACAATTCCATGTCTTATTGCAATGTTATGCTTTCATGGCTCGTTCCCTTTTATTATTTTATGATTTATGTATTATAAACTTATAATATTTATTTAATGTATTAATATTATGATCTATTATATGTAGGGTATATATGTAAAATTTTAATCTCATGTTCCCTTACCCTTTTATAATGTTATGCTTATGTGATCACTGATATCTCCCTTGTTTACTCTTACTGAGCATATAATCTCACCCTTTCTTATATTTTAATTCTCTAGGTTATGACGATAGATTTTATAAAAGATATGTCTAAGAAGGGTTCTAGTTATAAAGAACAAAATAGGAGTCTCTTATGAAAAAGTTTTTTATATTTTAATGTTTCCAAAGACACTATACTGGTACAATTCTTGTGTGGATCATTATGTTATGTAATAAACATTAATCACTAAGATGTGATATCTATGTATGAAATATAAGGGTTATTATAGTTCATATTAGATCATGTTTTAGTTAACCTTTAGAAACAATGATGATATAACTTTAGTGAAAATCCTGGTGATAGTATATGATAAAATCTAAAAGTTTTGGTAATGATCTTGAATGATTTAGGTTAAACCTAAGGTGACATAGAAGAAGGTGTCAAGATTTAGACATCCTATAAACGATTTTTAATGATTATGTGGTTTCCCATTATGATTATTGTTTCTCAAACTATGGATTTTGTTTTAGTCAATGGATGGAACCTGAAGGAATCTTATAAATGATGAATGTGACGGACTATAAAATGATTTTTCTTATGAGAAACTGAATGTTATGGGATTTGGAATGAGAAAACTCATTGTTATGCCCACAAAAAATCACAATATACAAATCATGTTGATCTTCCCAATAAAAAATAGAGTGGACTACTTTATTTTAAGTCCATCATGAGGTAACATACACCATCTTTTAGTGGGTCCAATGATCTTCTAGTCACTAAGAAATGGACCTATTACATTTAAAATATATTTCACATTATCACATGTTTGTAACATGATAATGTTATTATAAATGTTTATTAATTGAGTGGAGAATCGGATCAATGGTTAACTCTTATAAAAAACACAAAGAAGTATTAATAAATTGACATTATTATTTGGTATGAGTTTTAGAACATAATTATAAAGAAGTACTTTCCTCATATTCTTCATACCAAAATGGATACAGAATTCCTTGAGATGAAATATAATGATAATGAATCTTGTTTGTAAGTATGAGGAAAATTTTATATGACTTGTGAGGCATGCTTCTAGTAATATCATCCAATCGATAAGTAAGGTATATCAATTATTCAGTGTATTAAAACCAAGTCTATAAATGGATTTATCCGTAAGGTAATTCAATAGCTATGAAGAAATTGTTTGATGTTCTATCAAGGTGGAAATGGTGATTGGATGTATCCATCAATCTAAATGAGTTGATAAGAAAAGAAAGATGGAATTAAAAGGAAATTATAAAAACCATAGAGACAAAAAGATGATATTTAATTTATAATCAATGTGTGGAAGGAAACATAGAGGAAATTGACTTAAGGAAACTGTTAAAAGTTTCAAGTATGGAAAGGAAGTTCATCAGGAAACTGAAAACCAAAATGATGTGAAGAAGTTATCTAATGATGAGAATATATATAATTCTCCACAGGATGCACCAACCACACTCTAGTGTTTAAAATTAAAGGAGTGTGGTAATTATTCAATCTATTTCCCAAATTCAATGAGTAATGATGATAATTAATGTCCAGAACCTCTTAAGTTTAGAGAAAAAGTAAAATATCATGTGATTAAATATTTATGATGAGGTGTATGATAAAGACATTCTAAAAGGTACACTTACCATACAATCTAGAACTACTAATTTTTTATTTGATTCTTTATATATCAAGTATTTTGAATCAAAATAATTTTATAATGGTATCACAGTATCACCTCAATGATTAGATGTTGAATTAGAATTAAAAACCATAATCACATCTCATGTTAATTATTATTCATTGGTTGAAGTCTATAGGAATTTGATTCCTAAAAATATTTTTGTTCTTCCTCTCATTGATTTAGATGTTATTTTGGGAATGGATTGGCTATCATTACATAAATCCCACATAAATTACTGAGGAAGTGAAGTTAAATTTAATATTCTGACTAACCTATAATCATTTTTTAGTGTAATAATAAATAAAAAATTCCAATGTAAATATCATCCAACATATGGGTATTGATTTCTATTCAAAAGGGGAGTTTATCCCAGATGGTTGGGGAGAAAATCAACATCAAAGATATGAATTTTTCAAGGGATTTTTTGATGACTTTCCAAAATAATTTCTTAGTATTCCAAAAATTTGTGAAGTGAGTTATCAATAGAACTCATACAAGATTATACACCTATTTAGAATAATCCATATATAATGTACCCAATTTAGTTGTAGAAACTAAACAAGAAACTCCAAGATAATCTTGACAATGGATTCATTCAACCAAGTGCCTCATCTTGGGGTGCACTGGTAATTTTTATTAAGAAGAAAGATTGATCAATGTAAATATTCATTCATTATAGAGAACTTAACAAGATTAATATCAATAAAAAGTATCCCTTACCCCGTATTGATGACCTTTTTGGTTAACTATATAGATCTCAATACTTTATCAAGATTGACCTTTATTCGAGGTATAATAAATTAAAATTCAATAATTAGGATATACCCAAGACGACATTATATATAAGTTATGGACACTGTTATTTTATATTTATGTCATTTAGTACTACTAATCCTCCCAATATATTTATGGATTTAATGACTAGAGTCTTTATATATTACCTTGATAAGATTTTAGTAATCTTTATATATGATATTATTAATAATTCAAAGATAAATTAAGAGCATAAATATCACTTGAGAATTATGCATAAAACCCTAATAAAGAATAATTTGTATGAAAATTTTACCAAGTGTGAATTTTGGCTACAAAATGTTTCATTTTTTGGTCCTATATACTCAAACTGGGGTATATCTGTGGATCCTTTAAAGATATAAGTTATTGAACACTGTACCAAACCAACCATAATTATTGATATTCATAGTTTACATATTTTGAATGGATATTATCTATTCTTTGTGTAAATTTTATCATGGTTGTCTAATCCACTCACCAAGTTAACTCTAAAGGCTACGAAGTTTCTTTATACAAATGAATGTGAGGAATGTTTTTATGAACTGAAAAGAAAACTAGCCAGCACACTTGTGATTACACTACCCAATAGTGAACAAGGGTTTGTAATCTAGAGTGATACATAAAAGAAGTGACTGTAATGTACCCTCAACATGGTTTTATCCTATAGCCCATGACAATTGAAGGTCCATGAGAACAATTATCCAACTCAAAATTTAAAGTTATTTATGGTAAGTTTTTCATTAATGATATGCATGCTTATCTTTATGGAGAATGGTGAGACATATATACTGATCATAAAATCTTAAAGTATATATTCACATAGAAAGAGTTGAATATACGTCAGAGAAGATGGTTAGAGCTGATGGAAAGAGAATGAGGTGTCCAATGCTCTAAGTCAAAAGAATCAAACTCAATTATCTATGATGAGGATCATAAAAGATCCAATATTTCTTGGTTTAAAAATGATTTATCTAGAAATCATGGAGAAAGGGGGTAAATCTTTTCTTTATAAAATAAGTGTTTAACCATCTATCTAAGTGAAGATTAATGAGGTGAAAAGGATGATGTATATATGAAGAAGAATGATAGATATATTTCGGAGTTTAACCTTGATTATGATGGAATGATAAGGTTCAGGAACCATGTATATGTCTTGTCCATACCAAATTTGAAAAAGGATCAATTGGATAAAGCTCATAATTATTCATTCTCTATAGATCCAAGAAGTATGAAGATGTATAGAAATCTAAAAGACTATTTATGATAGGCTAGTATGAAGAGAGATATTTCAATTTTAGTATCTCAATTATTGGTATTTCAGAAAGTTAAGGCTTAGAGAAAATATTCTAAGGGGATGTTACAACCATTACCCATACCAGAATGGGAATGGGAAAGCATCACCATGGATTTTGGTTTCGAACTCCCCAAACATTCTTAAGGGCATGATTCAATATGGGTTGTAGTTAATCGTATTATAAGATCATAACACTTTATCATTATCAGAGAATATTTCTCTCTAAATAATCTTGTCAATATATACATTAAGTGGTAAGGCTTCATGAAGTGCCACATTCTATTGTATCTAATCGGGACACGAGGTTTACCTCGAAGTTCTGTAAAATTTTATACCAAGATATGTATTTGGAGTTGAGTTCCATCATAACTTATAATCCTCAGACAGATGGTTAGTTTGAGATAACCATTCAAATAATAGAGGATATGGTGAGATATTTTTATATGTATTTCAAAAGGTATTTGTGATCGAAAGCTTACTATATTTGAGTTCTCTTGCAACAATATCATTCACTCAGGAATTCAAATGGATCCTTATGAATCCCTGTATGGAAATTAGTGAATAACTCCAATATAATGAGATAAAATTTGAGAAACAAAGTTACTGGTACTTGATATAACTAAGGACATAACAGAGAAAGTCTAATCAATTCAGTAATACATCAAGGTAGTTTATATTTGATAGAAAAATTATGCATACAATCATCAGCATCATCTAATATTTGAAGTAGGTGATAGTTTTGTTCTATGAATTTCATGGTGGAAAAAGTTAATGAGAATCAAAAAGAAAGGAAATATGACCCCTAGTTATATTGTTCCTTTTTAGATTCTTGATTGACTAGGGATGGTAGCTTATCACTTGGTGCTTCAACTGAACCTCTCACAAGCCCATGATGTGTTCCATGTATCTCTCCTAAGGAAGTACATACCTGATCCATCACATGTACTAAAATCAGAGGTCATACCATTAGAACATGATATTTCATATGAAGAATAACCCATATAATTCTTAGATCATAGAGATAAAGTACTACAGAATAAGACTACTCACCTGGTGAATGTTCTCGGGAGAATTCATAAATTTTAAGAAGTTATATGTGAACCCGAGGATGATATAAAACAAGGATATCCTCATTTTGTGTATCAGAGTGATGAATTTTAAGGATGAAATTGATTTAAAAAGGTATAATTTAACAACCTAGGATTTTATGAAGTAGTGTTTTTAAATAAATTTAATTTTTTTGATAACTTGAATTACACACAACGCTGGATTTAAATGAATTGTGATATACCATTAAAATATTATTATTTTATTGTCATCACCTAACTGTTTTATTGGAGGGTATAAAATGGACGAGCTAAATTATAAAAAAATTGGTTACATATGTTTAAAATTAACTCCTTGGTTATCAATTGATTATAAATGAAAATAAAAATCATATGAAATAAAAACGAAATATTTTTCGGGAAAACTATTTTTATGAACACAGTGTATTTATCTCTTATTATGTTAAATTAATCACTTTTGGTGAATTATTATAATGAAAATTATACATTATATATACAATCAATTGTTTTAAAATTTATTTAATATTTCTTTTTCTAAGAATGAGACAAGAATAAACCAAGTTTTATGCTTCAAACTTTATTTGTCTAAAAAGAGGTTTTCCTCTCGAGTTGCATGCTTATTTTTAAATTAATTTAAAATTATTTTATAAATTGAATATTTTAAAATGGATTCCATATTTTTAATTTGTAGGTTCATAATTGGTAAATATTTTCTTTTTTATTTTTGGTAAGTATGAATAGTATATGTGCTGAAATTTATCACCTTGTTAAGAGTAAATCAAGTTAATCTAGGTTAAGCCTGACTGGTAAGGCAATAATTTTCAACCCAATTATTATTGGATGAAGTTAATTTGGCCCTTATAACGTTATGTTTTAAATATAACTATTTAATGGACACTTTTCTATAAAAATGACCTATATAATATTTAAAGCAACGAAAGTTACAAAATTTCACTCTCTTAGTTTAAAATTTCTCCTATATATCCACATATGGGAAAAATAAAGTTATGAATGGGTATAAATATAAATATTTAGATTAATGAAATTATTTTCATGATAGAAATATATTTTTATTTTTTATAAATTAAATTATTACCTTTAATGGTTGTGTCGTGCTAATATAATATTTATTTAATTAACATATATATATAATAAATGATTTTGGAAATTTTAAAAGTGATATACTTTGAATGAGTTATTTTTTCATACAAATATTTTAGATCTATATGACATATTAAAGAGGTTTTCAATAATTATATTTTAATTCCCCTTTTGTATTGATGTATTTATATTCATATTAAGTGAACAGTGTTAAAAATGACATTAACGATATTTTATAATAAGTAATATTTTATTAAATGATTTAAAATTAATAAAAATCATATATTCTTCCATATGAATGGTGTATGGTTTCATACATCAACCATGTTACATTTTTTGTTATTTTTCATTTTATAGTAACATTATTAACAATTAAAGGGAATAAAACTTTAATATCATGGTAACTGTCAAAAGGGTTAATAAAGGGTTAAGACAAAATGATAAGGATAAAAATGTAATCCAAACTTATCCAGATTTTATTTAATGAGTGTATTTGGACTCATACTCATCTTAGATTTTAATAGTATCAATTATGATACATTTTTACATCAAAATTAATTTCTATTAATTTAATGTTTTAATAAATTCCAAGAGTCTCCCTCCCCTCAATTTTAAAAGGGATCCCCTCTTTTTTTCATTTTTGAATAACATTTTTAACCATTGAAGGGAATAACACTTTAACATTATGGTAATTTTCAAAATGTTTAATTAATATTTAATTCAAAATTATAAGGGTAAAAATTTAATCTAAACATCTCCAAATTTTATTGAATGAGTGTATTTGTACTCATAGTCATCTTAGATTTTAACATTATCAATTAGGATACATTTGGACATCAAAATTAATTTATATTAATTTAATGTTTTAAAAAATTCCAAGAGTATCCGTCCCCTAAATTATAAAATGGAACCCATCCTTTTTCTTCTTCACATCACATTTAGATTTATAGAAAACCAAAACTCTGATAATTTTTTCTCTAAACCTCTTTATCCACAATAAACTCCAACCATAGTCCATGTAGCAATACAATTCATTTCTCATCACCATATTTTATGGATGGGTATTATGATGGATTTAATGTTTATATATGATAAATATGAAATAAATACACTTCTAGAATAATAATATAACATCTACCCTTTTACCTTCCAAACTGTTGAAAAACGATAACGATGTTCGTACGTACATGTGGACTACCACCTCCACGAAGCGATGTGATTTGTTTTTCATTTATTCTTTACCGATATGGTAATAAGGATGGATTTAAGGAATATATATAATATATATATGATATTATAATGATTCTAGAAAGGTGATTTATGATTTATCTTTCTTCTATTCCATCCATTGAAAAGTGAAAATATCGTTCATGTTTACGTGCAGCCTCCCATCTCCATAAATAGTGTAATTAATTTTTTATATCTATGCCTTTTATGAATGATTATAAATATTTATTTAATGGATATATATGACGTTATAATTATTTAAATTATTCAAATATAGATTTATAAAAAATTTAAATTTATTATACATGTGGGTAGAGTGACTTCGAATCAAGTTGAACTCAATATAAGGGTATTTCATCTCTCTTTTATTTCTTTAAGATACATGAAATATTCACCACTTATTTATTTTATGTGTTGTATATAATTCCCATGAATTTATTTTATGATAGTAAATATGAAAATCCTAGGTATTTTCATGTCCATATAAGTTTATTTATTTCATGGGGATTAAGATCCAAAATTTTCAATGTGCTAAGGGTTTAAAGTTATAATCTCTTTGTTAATCAGGATTGTTTATGATCAAGTTTCTAATGGTGAAAACTATTATGTACCTCTCAAAAAACTCATGAATTTTCTTCTCCTATAGTTATTTCTTGAAAATAAATATTTTCCTTTCATTTTACTAAGATTAAGAGCTTAAGATAATGAAAAAATATTTTTAAAGAAAAATGAAATTATTTCTCTCTTCAGTCGGAAACACTTTTTCTTCCATATCCATGTTTTCTAAAAATAATAAAGAATGTTTTTACTATTCTATTATTATTATTTAAATCCATTTTTACCCTTTTTTTTAAAAAAAAATCTTTAAAAATAATCTTCTTGTCATTTTCCGAATGAGGTACTTTTTGACTTTTTACAAAAATATGAAAACAATTTATTTTAACTTATTAAACATTATCAGAATTTTCTTCCATCATAACCACTAAATGATTTAAAGATTTTTTTACATTTTACATGTTTATTTTCTTATAAAGAAATCTATAATTTTTAATAATTTTTTATATTTTAAAGAAGTGATTTCAAAATGGAAGGGTTATTTTCATCAAGAATGTATTAATGGTATTTTAATGGAATTTCTATTCATCAAAAAGAAAAACCCTTGATTTCACTTATGCTTTACTAGGGATATGATATAAGGATACAATTCTTATTTTTTTCTGTGGATGGTTTATGTTTATGATAAAAATATTTTTTTTGAAACCATTCCTCCTCAATGGGTTTTTCTAGGATGAAAAGATGAAATGTTTATGAAATATTTTTCTTTTCTATAGGTTATCCTATGATGAAAAGTTAAAAAAACAAATTTATTTTCGTGGGTTATAATATTATGATTCATTTTTGATATTATGGCACACATATGTATGGTTTTAATTATGCGATCGGTGGGACCTATATCTCCCTCTAATTAATTGGGTAAAGATAGATATCTCATGAGATAAATATGACAAGAATGGGGAGTGAACTTATTTCATTAAGGGACTCTATCCACTATGAATTCCTTATGAGTTAACATTGATTACTATGATGGTTTGGAGATTGAACCCAATACACTATTATAGTATTATAAAAGATCCTTGACTATTAAGGAAATTATTTTATATGCTTATGTGTATGCCATAATTCTAGGTTTTATGCCCATGTTATGCTCTCATGGATCTTCTCCATTGATTCATATATGGTTCATATCTTATGAAATTACAAGATTTATTCCATGAATCAAGATTATGATCTACTATATAAATGTTTTGGTTTTCAAATGTTAATCTCATCTTCTCATACCCTTTTCCTCATGTTATTATTGTGTGATCATTGATATCTCCCTTCCTTACCCTTACTGAGCATCAGAGCCCACTCTTTCTTATGATTCCTTTACCTGGATTTTAAAGAATGATATTATGAATTATATGTATTATAGATGTTATAGTTATGAACAACTTAATGGGAGACACTTATGAACTAATTGTTTATATGTCCAAGTTTTCAAATATTCTAGACCTATATGATTCTTGTGTAGATTGTTATGTTATGTATTGAATATTAATCTATTAAGATGTGATATATATGTATGAAAATAATGGGTCACCATAATTCATCTCCCTTAACTTATATTATAACATATATGATTGAATTTCATGTGTTAATTTATAAAAAATGTGCAGTGTGACTTTGTAGGATATGGTATCATGCCTTGGCCATGGACTATTTATCATTTTTTCACTATTGAAGAGGTGGGATTGATGTATTGGAAAGGTAACCAATTCATGTTAAGCTCTATAATTTTAGATGGTAAAGGTAATTCATGAATGATATTTATTTAACTAACACATGGAATTGAACAAAAAAATACATAATGAATGAGTACTAGACTAAACCATAAGATAACCTCCATTTACTTGTAAGATTTAATGGAATTTATACCCTTTTGTTTTATTTATAAACCTCCATTTCCCATCATTTTTATATTTAATTATTTAAAAAAATGTATAAACAAATATTAATAAGTGAATAAATTACAACTTCCTAATGGGGCTCTTCGAGAGATGAATTTGGTCATCTCCCTAATTGCATTCACGACTTTTAAATTCTAAAGTTCCACCAAGACCTTCAATAATGTTTGGGCACATAAATATTCCTTTATTTGAATTAATGTTAATATGAGATAGTTTTCACAGTTTTAAAGGCTTAAATTGTTTTTAAATAGATAAAACATAAAAAAAATATCATACATCCATGTCACACAATGTATTAACATTCCCTTCATTACTAAATGTAAAAAATTAATTGATGATCATTTTTATATAATTTCACAATAATACACGTACAGTTTTTTGGTTTTATCCATTTAAGGTTCATTTTTAAACACTTTTAAATAGTAAAATAGAGACTCATCCATTTAAACTACATTTCACACTATATTGATGTGTCATTCATTCCTACATGTCGCAAATCAATCAATATTTTTCTCTCACTAAAATTTATGATAATATCGGGTCATTTTTTCACTTTTGACCATATTGTTTTTTTAATCACTTTTAAATGGTAAAACACAGTTAATTATTGTCTAACCACACCATATTTTGTATTTAATTATTATTGATTCTGATATATAAAAAAAATAAAATAACCTTTTCCTAAAATATCATAATAATTTGATATCATTTTCTTAGTTTTGACTATTTGATCCATATCTTTAACATATAAAAAACTTTTAAACAAATTAATTTCTATTCAGTCATTCAGACCACACTACATACCAAATTTATGTGTTTTTTATTTATACATGTCATAAATTAATTGATGATCCTTATTAAATAATTTCCTAACAATCTGATGTTGTTTGATCAGTGTAAAACATTTCTATTATTTTTTAAAATTTTAAATCTAAAAACCCATTTTCGATCATTCTAACCATACATCACATTATATTGATATTTCATTAACTCTTATATCTTAAAAATTATGCAATGATCATTGTCCAAGATTTTCAAAATTATTTATGGAAATTCTCTTAGTTTTGATTATTTGATGCATGCTTTTAAATACTTTTAAAAATAAAAATTCAATTTAATCCATTTTAAAAACACCTCAAGTTGGATAAACACATCAACCATTCCTAAATGATACAAATTAATTAAAACCATTGTACTAGAATTTAAAAAACCAATATAGTTTTTTTTATTTGGACCATTCACTTATTTTTAGTAATATTTAAATATTAAAACATAGTTCAAGTCATTATGAGCATATACTAAGATAGATTGATTTGTTGTTACATTCTATATATCCAAATAAATTGATGATCCTTATTCTATAATTTCATGAAAATAAAAGATATTTTTGTTAGTTATTTTATTTTAGTTTTTTTAATAATTAAATATAAAAAAACATTTTCAGAAATTTTAACCACTATATTTAAATATAATATGAATTATATATTATATAGATAATATAAATGCTATGTACTAATATATAAATGTTAATATGGTTATAAATATCATATATATTAAATATTTTTTACATTAAATATTATGTATATTTTATAAATATTATGTGAATTATATAATTATTTATTAAACAAAGGCATGAATCATGTTTTTCACATTCATGAATAGTATTAACTAATAGGAATTTATGTTTTGGTGGCAACCAAAAGTGGTATCCAAAGAGAAAAGGGGACTTCATTTGTTGGTTTTCCCTATTTAAAATTAACCTAAGTCATTCATTACACACACATATAGAGAGAGGGGTAGAGAGAGCGAGAGATGTGTGTGTGTGTGTGTGTCTATATATCATTGTTTTTTTTGAATTAGTGATCACCACTAGAGTTTGAAAGTACCACATGTATTTTTTTATTATTGTATTACCTTATCTGTAAAGACCTGGAATTTCCAGGTAATTTTTTTTAAATAAATGGGAATTATACAAGTCCGCGAAAATTGATGGCATGTGATTCTGAGGCCTAGAGTGCCCGGAATGAATTTCTAAACTTTATTTTGGATACGTTCAGTAAACGTGTGAGCAGGATTTTCTAGCTTTTGAACCGGTGCTCGGAATTGAAATCTGAGGACACCGTTGAACTCGCAACGCCGGTATTCACTTAAAGAGACTTTCACCTCGACGGAAGTTGGTCTAGGATGAAATATAATTTCTGTGTTTTTTGTGAAAGAATAAAATAAAATAAAAATTTGTAACATTTTTATTTTATTTGTTTGAGCTTTCACATGGATGTTTCATAGGTGGGGACCACCTGAACTAAAACCTCACATGAGAGGTTATAGAGGTGGGGACCACCGAGCCTAAAACTCCCATGATATGTTATGGTGGTGGGGACCACCCGAGGATTAAAACCCCTTGAACCCCAAAAACTTTCTATTAAATGTGAGGGAGCCTCTTTAACTCCTCTAACATTAACTTTTCCAACACTAGTCAAATTAATTGGGCTAATTAATTTAGCCAACATTCCAATTTAATTTGTGCCAACATTATTAATCTAATTAATTTAAATTAATAAGTTGGTTATTCTCTCATTTTGGTGGAATTGGGGAAAGGGGTGGCAAAGGGACATTGGGAGAAAAGCTCTCCAACGAAGAATGACAACGAAGAACGCTTCTCCTTCGATGAATTCTTCTCCAATCTCTGTCAAAGAATCGCCAACGAGGAACATCTCCACCGACGAATGAGGAGACGCTGACGTCACCGACATCCGTATATTCCCAATGACATCGTCTTCTTCCTCGCGACTTCTGTCGACAAATCAAACGAGGTAGGGTGGTTGTTCAAAATTCTTCCCTTATTCATTCTTGATGACTCTTCGTAATTCATAGAGAGTTTATAACCACTTGATACTGCTATAATGCAGAGAGTGTGGGCTAAACAAACATGGACCATCCTCTCCATAATTCTTGTAATGATTTGTGGTGTTCTGTGTGATGGAGGACGTTAGTGAACAACCAAGAAGGGGCATAAGAACGGTGGCTGACATCACTGCCGGCCGCGACGAAGGTGATGGCGCAACGGCGCCGCTCCGCGGCCACCGACGCCTATGGCCCCTGCCATCCACGGCCAATGCTACCTCCGGACTCCGCCTCTCCAGCCGAGCCACATCATTGCGGGACCCCATGGCCGAGCCGCTTCGGCCGAGCCGCCATGTGGTCAGCCCCTCACAGCACCCCGCCAGTGAGCCGCTCTGGCCAAGCCGCCTCGCGGCAACGCCCACGCGGCAGCCCGCAGCCGAACCACTCTGACCAAGCCGCCTCGCGCCGCGCCCTTTCGGCACCCAACGGCTGGGCCCCACTGGGCCGAGCCACCATTCGAGCTGTTGTCATCGTCCGGGCTGAGCCACCCCCATGCCACAACCACCCTTCCATCCAAACCACCCCAGTCGATCCGCCCCATATCCTCGCGCCCTGAAGGCAACCCCCTGCTGAGCCGCTCTACGGTCTCGCACCCTCGTGTCACCCTCCACGGCCTCATGGCCACCCGCATCCCACCGCAGCTATAAGAACCCAGATCTTCTTATTAGGTATGTTTTTCCTTTTTCTAGAGTTTTTGAGAAAATAGGAGTTTCTAAAAAATTTTGAAGTACACATTGTGTACTTTATGAGTACACTCAGTGTACTTTGTTGTTACATGAGGTTGTGTGCTAGCCGTGTCATGGACACACACACGATCATGTGGGGTGACGTGGAGGCCACCTAAATCGGAGTACGGAAAAGGAAAGTGCACGTCATGTACATCAATAGTACATGTCGTGTATTTTTTTTTCATTAAACACACTGGGGTCACATCTGATGGACAGAACCATCTTCTTTTAGGTCTCGTTCATCCGAGATAACATGTACAGCCACAGATCTTTCACGAACCCCCAAGCCTTCGTCTTTCCTCCAAATCAAACACCGTTTATTGTGTTGGAATTTCATCGGTGAGTTATTTCTTCTGTTGGAACCTTGTTTCATGATTTATCTTCTTTTCCGAGTTATCGTGGGTTGAACATTTTAGATGTTTTCTTAGATCTACAGAATTATTAGGAGTTTCATGCTTCGAGGTTCAAGTATATTGATATCCGAACCCTGATGTATGTGGTTTGTGACATTCGGTAGAAAGTCTTTGAGTTTTATGCGTAAAAGTTTCCAATACCCATGAATGGGGTATTGTGCATTTACCGTTTTAGCCCTTTTTCTCCTACTTTGCTTGTATGCTTGAGTAGAGGTTATTGATTGTGAATATGGTGTTTTTTTGTGATTTGGATGTATTTATCATGCATGTTTTTCATGTTTTGACCTTTGGGTCTAGATTTCCTACAAGGCTACTGTTTACTTTTCCATGCCTAGTATTGTAGGTTGGTGTGACTATTGTTCTGATATACTGATATGTTGTAGAATGCTATCCAAGTAGTTCTTGAGGTTTACTTGGGCCGATACGTGATTCTATACTTGTTGATTTACATAGGGCCGTGAGAACCTAGTGTAGTAGACCATAGGGAGAATTGATGTAAGGGCTTCTCCAGAGTGTCTTTTATAAATTACGATGCGAGACCACAGGAGGAATTGACGTTGAGTGCTTCTTTATAGAGTATGGAGTTCCTCGATGTGATCCACAGGGGGAATGAGATATTGAGTGCTACTCTAGATCACCTTTAGTACGATACGAGACTATAGGGAGAATTGGTGGTGAGTTCTTCCTCAGAGAGTCTATACATTTGTTGAACCAAAGGGGTGAGATTGTGTGTGCTTCCCAGAGGGTTTCTCATTCTTGTTGGGTTGAACCATAGGGGTTAGACTGTGAGTACTGCCTAGAGGGTTACCTGTTGTGTTAGATACTCACTTATCTACGGTTAGATATTGAAACTGTAGATTGTATTTTCTATTGAGTGCTTCCTGTTTACTTATTTATGTACTTCTACACTACCATATACTCACTGATTGTTAGGCAAAGATCTTTAGGCGGTTGCCTACTGGGATTTAGTCTCACACTCTATTTGGTTCATGCTTTTGGGCCCAAATAGATTCTATTGTTGTAGTTAAAGACAAGGGAAAGAAGCCTTTTAATTCTGATACTTGATTGCATTGGATCTGGAGAGCATGGGACAAGGCTGAGGATTGCGATGCTGAGGATTTGCTTATCTGTTTTCCTTTTGTAATTTGGTTTAGTACTTTGTTCATCATTGTTACTTATTTGGTTGCTTTCCTAGACATATATGTATCATGCATCTTTTATATATATTTGCTCTAGCTGTTTATCATTTTAGTATTCCACTGTTTACTGTTATTGGATATAATTGTTTCCACTATTTTATATCTGCTTACTTTCGCTGTGTACTCTGCCAATGAGGGCATAGTTTCCCCACTATCACACCCTAGGACCTCGCTTCTAGTCGGAAGGATCTGGCATTCGGGGAAATGTTCTTGAGGCCATGTGACCGACCAGGTACAGGGCGCCCCTGGGTGGCTTCTGGAACCAAAATTTTACAAAGTGGAATCAAGGGAGGAACACAAACTTAAGTGCAGTGCACCACCTAGGTTGAGATGTAGGGCCCACAACAAGGACGTTGTGCTCTAAATGAGAGGTGATTGTAACACCCCAGAATGATAAAGGGTTTAATGAATAAATGATATGACTCATGTCAACAAGGTGCACCTATCTTTTCGAAACACTACCTGATTAGAACTCCATAGTTAATCATGCTTGTCCTGGAGTAGTAATCAGGATGGGTGACCTTCTGGGATGTTTCCCAGGGTGTGTGTGAGTGAGGACAAAACACAATGAAAGAACATGTGTTGGCTTGTGGGGACAATCATTAGTCTGATAAGAGACCCTAGTGAGTAATAGCCTATGGTGTGCTGGGAAGGCAACCAAGGTATTACATGAGACCCATGGTGGTACCTGGCGGGCCAGGACCCGACAACCATGTTAAGGCGGAGTGTCTGTACTGTCACCGGGACCCAATTTTTACATTTTGTATCAGAGGAGGAACCCAGACTTAAGTGTGGTACACTACCTGGGTTGAGTTGTAGGTCCCACAACAGGGATGTTGTGCTCTAATGGGGGGTGATTGTAACACCCCCAAATGATAAAGGGTCAAATGACTAAATGATATGACTCATGTCAACAAGCTAAACCTTCCTTTTTGGGGGCCTACTTGATTAGAACCCCACAGTTAAGCATGCTTGGCATGGAGTAGTGATCAGGATTGATGACCTTCTGGTTATTTTCCCAGGGTGTGTGTGAGTGAGGAACAAGCACATTGGAATGGAAATGTGTTGGCCTGTGGGGAATATCATTAGTCATATTACCCGTTCAGGAATGTGGGTGGGTCCCAGGGTGGGGACCACGTGTTTTTAGGGAAACAAGTCAGAAGTGCCCAGTTGTCACATTTGGTATCAGTGGAGGAACACAGCCTTAAGTGCAGTGCACCGCATGGGTTGAGATGTAAGGCCCAAAACAGGACGGTGTGCCCTAAAGGGGGGGGGGTGATTGTTACATTTGGAATCAGAGGAGGAACCCAGACTTAAGTGTGTTTCACTGCCTGGGTTGAGATGTAGGGCCCACAATGGGGACGTTGTTCTCTAAAGGGGGTGATTGTAACACCCCCAAATAATAAAGGGTTAAATGACTAAATGATATGACTCATGTCAACAAGATGCACCTTCCTTTTCGGGAGACTACCCGATTAGAACTCCACAGTTAAGTGTTCTTGGCCTAGAGTAGTGATCAGGATGGGTGATCATCTAGGAAGTTTCCCATGGTGTCTGTGAGTGAGGACCAAAAACCTTGGAATGCACATGTGTTGGCCTCTGGAGACTATCATTATTTAGATGGCCCATTCAGAAAGGTGGGTGGGTCCCAGGGTGGGGACCACATGTCTACGGGGCAACAGGTGGGCAGGGCCCAGTTGTCACATTTCGTATCAGAGGAGGAACACCGCCTTAAGTGTAGCGCACTGCCTGGGTTGAGATGTAGGGCCCACAATTAGGACGTTGTGCTCTAAAGGGGGGAGATTGTAACACCCTAGAATGATAAAGGGTTTAATGACTAAATGATATGACTCATGCCAACAAGTTGTACCTTCGTTTTCGACCGTTCAGGCATGTTGGTGGGTCCCAGGGTGGGGACCACGTGGCTGCGGGGCAACTGGTGGGCAGGGCCCAGTTGTCACATTTGGTATCAGAGGAAGAACATAGCCTTAAGTGTAGTACACTTCCTGGGTTGAGATGTAGGGCGCACAATGAGGACGTTGTGCTCTAATGGGGGGTGATTGTAACACCCCAGAATGATAAAGGGTTTAATGACTAAATGATATGACTCATGTCAACAAGCTTCACCTTCCTTTTCAGGAGCCTACCTTATTAGAACTCCACAGTTAAGTGTGGTTGGCCTGGAGTAGTGATTAGGATTGGTGACCTTCTAGAATTTTTCCCAGGGTGTGTGTGAGTGAGGGCAAAGCACATTGGAATGGATAGTTAAGTGTGCTTGGACTAGAGTAGTGATAAGGTTTGGTGACCTTCTGGAAAGTTTCCCAGGGTGTGTGTGAGTGTGGACAAAGCACATTGGAATGGAGTTGTCACATTTGGTATCAGAGGAGGAACACATCCTTAAGTGTAGTTCACCTCCTGGGTTGAGATGTAAGGCCCACAAGGAGCACATTGTGCTCTAGGGGGGGGGATTGTAAAAGCCCATAATTATAAAGAGTTTAATGACTAAATGATATGACTCGTGTCAAAAAGATGCACCTTATTTTTCAAGATTCTACCTGATTATAACTCCACAGTTAAGTGTGCTTGTCCTGGAGTAGTGATCAGGATTGGTGTCCTTTTGGGAAGTTTCCCAGGGTGTGTGTGAGTGAGGACAAAGCACATTGGAATGGACAGTTAAGTGTGCTTGTCCTGGAGTAGTGATCATGATTGGTGACCTTCGGGGAAGTTTCCCAGGGTGTGTGTGAGTGAGGACAAAGCACATTGGAATGTGAGTGAGGACAAAGCACATTGGAATGGATAGTTAAGCGTGCTTGGCCTAGAGTAGTGATCAGGATTGGTGACCTTATAGGATGTTTATCAGGGTGTGTGTGAGAGAGGACAAAGCACATTGGAATGGACATTTATTGGCCTATGGGGACTATCATTAGTCAGATGAACCGTTCAGGCACGTGGTTAGGTCTCAGGGTGGGGACCACGTGTCTTCGGGGCAACTGGTGGGCAGGGCCCAGTTTTCACATTTGGTATCATAGGAGGAACACAACCTTAAGTGTAGTGCACCGCCTGGGTTAAAATGTAGGGTCCACAATGAGGACGTTGTGCTTTAAAGGGAGGGGGGTGATTGTTACATTTGGTATCAGAGGAAGAACCTAGACTAAAGTGTGGTGCACTGCCTTGGTTGAGATGTAGGGCCCACAATGAGAACGTTGTCCTCTAAGGGGGTGGGGGTGTGGTGATTGTAACACCCCCAAATGATAAAGGGTTAAATTACTAAATGATATGACTCATGTCAACAAGTTGCACCTTTCTTTTCGAGAGCCTACCTGATTAGAACTACATAGTTAAGCATGCTTGTCCTGGAGTAGTGATCAGGATGGGTGACCTTCGGGGAAGTTTCCCAGGGTTTGTGTGAGTGAGGACAAAGCACATTGGAATGTACATATGTTGGCCTGTGGGGAAAATCATTAGTCAGATGACCCATTCAGGCACATGGGTGGGTCCCAGGGTGGGGACCACGTGTCTGCAGGTCAACAGGTGGGTAGGGCCCAATTGTCACATTTGGTATCAGAGGTGGAACACAGTCATAAGTGTAGTGCACCGCCTGGGTTGAGATGTAGGGCTCAGAATGAGGACGTTGTGCTCTAATGGGGGGTGATTTTAAGATGATTTTAACACCCAAGAATGATAAAGGGTTTAATGACTAAATGATATGACTCATGTCAACATGGTGCACCTTTCTTTTCAGGAGCCGACCTGATTAGAACTCCACAGTTAAGCATTCTTGGCCTGGAGTATTAATCAGCATGGGTGACCTTTTGGGATGTTTCCCAGGGTGTGTGTGAGTGAGGACAAAACACATTAGAAGAACATGTGTTGGCATGTGGGGACAATCATTAGTCTGATAAGTGAACATAGTGAGTAATAGTCTATGGTGTGCTTGGAAGGCAGCAAAGGTATTACAAGAGACTCATGGGGTCAGATGACAAGGTTCATGGCACGGGGAGGCGAGTTGTGACAGCGGCCCCTCGCGGTCTGCCGGGCCGCCCAGCAGGCCAAGCCAGACCCAGCGGGTCAGCCCAGACTGGGTCGGGCCTGGTCAGCCTGACCGGCCCGGACCGAACCCATGCACACTACAACCCAATTACATTCTTTTGGCTATAACTTTGGCACCAGACGTCTGTTTGAAGAACCGTTTGCGACACTAGAAATATTGGAGTGAAATGGTCCCTTTGGAATACCCCAATAGAGTTTTGGATAAAGTTGTGGAATGGTCGGGTTGGATCAAGCACGAATCCAACCGATCCCTCGGGACTAAAAGGCTAATAAATCACAGACCGGATGTCCGAATGACACACCATCTATTGTGTTGAGACCCCTATGACGTGGTGTTCCTTTGAGATACTTATTCGTGGGACATAGTGGCAGTTGAAGAATCGACCAGTGGCTTGGGGAGTGGACTCTCCCAGAGACGAGAAAACCTAGTGCAGAAACCCAATAGCTAGCTCTGATGAGAAGAGTGCTACTAGCTATCATGTGCAGGTCATCTATTAGCGATCCTATGTGGGTCAACTCGTAGAGATCATGTGTGGGTCAGCTCCAAGTGATCATGTGCAGGTCAGCTCCAGCAATCCTGTGTGGGTGAGCTCCTAGCGATCCGGTGTGGGTCAGCTCCTAGTGATCCTTTGTGGGTCATCTCAAGAAATCCTATGTGGGTCATCTCCCAGCGATCCTGTGTGGGTATGCTCCAGCGATCCTGTACGGGTTAGCTTCTAGCGATTCTGTACAGGTTAGCAGCAGATCCTCTTAACAGAGTAAGTTGAATTATTAGTTACATCTAATCATCTCTACTACTATATGTAAAGATATACCTAGTGTGAGCTGAGTCAGAACCTCTATGTTCCTTCATGATTGAGATGGATTACTTCATAACTTAGGTATATGTATGGTTATATACCTAAGTAGGGTTATAGGTTGATTTCATACTTTGTGGTTTATACTTGGTGGATTTTCGTGAGACCTTGAGGGTCTCGGGGTCCCTACTGAGTATCGTAATACACACCCTTGCACGGGCTATGCCCACACCTTGATGTGTTGGATGCAGATGACAGACAGCGCTGATTGAGGACGAGGGTTCTGGGATGGAGGTAGCTCGGAGGTGGACCTAGACGAGGCATACCGCTGAGATGACTGATCGAGAGATATACATATCCTTCAGGTAGGATCCTTGGTGGGTGATTACAGGAGTTGTTCAAGTTACTTGTACTTTTAGCTATCTGTTACTTATCATTTTTCCTTGTACTTTCCATTTGGGCTTGTATTCTGGACACTTTTTACTTATTGTACTCACTCTATTTACTATTCAGTTTACTTGAGTTTGTATCTTGTTGTGTGCTTGGTTGCGTGTGTTACAAGATAGAATGGAAATTCCTTCCCACTTTTTGGGATTATGCCTTCGGTGCTAATCGCCATCCCCTGGCCTATGGAAGGTGGGCTTGGGGTAGTCACAGTACGGGCCCCAAAGGACGAGTCGTGACATTATTACTAAGAGAATTTTTTTAATTAATTTAGATCTCAAAATAAATAAATACAATAACTTTTTTAGATGATAAAATTATAAAAATAGATTTAAAAGTGTCTAATCCAAACTTTTATGGGAAAATATGGAACAAAATAAATTATTTAGTGTAAAGGATTCACTAACAAATTTCATATTAATGAATTAAGGAATTTATTTCTTAATAAATCTAAAAATAAAATTAGAGTCTATAAAAAAGAGCACTCAAAACAAAATCAATATGAAATTATCTATGTTATAAGTCCAATTGTTCATAAAAAATGATATTTTATTGGATCTAGTTAGTGGAGAATCTAAAATAAATGAAAAATAACATATATTATGCAAATAAATAACAAGTAAAAGTAAAAAAGGTAAATCTTGTGTATACCTTGATAAGAATTTTTCTCCTGTATGAAGTTGATGTTAGTAGGTAATTGGGTATCATATACAGTTCGTGTTACACTAGTATTCTTTAGTGGCTTACTCGCACTTAAATTCATCCAAATGAAATATAAGAGAACCTCTTAATTCACCTTCATTTTTTAATCACATTCTTATTTAGTATAGTTTCTCAATGATAATGATCATCATCAGAATAGTACGCAAAAATTTTGATACATGTGTGTAATTTTTTTTACAGGTTAGGGTTGAAGCCTCAATTTATTATTATAGAAAATACCTCTTTTAGTATAGGTATAGGGGGACCTATTACATATCCTGAAGGGCTAAGGCCAAGTGGCATGAATACAGTGCTTAGAAGCCCATTTTTTCCCCAAAGGACCCCTCGGTGAACAGTACTTCTATAGTTCCCACACTGCTATAGCACCTGCTATAGCACAGCCACCGCTACAGTTCATGTTACAGTGTCCCTGCCGCAACAGTGTCTCTACTGCTACAGTTCCACCGCTACTATAGTACTGCTACAATCATGGAATTTATCCCTTCCTGGATTTGATCACGGGTATTTTGGATGCTAAGTAGAAGAATCTAGCACTTGTTTACAGGCTCATTGGCATATATGTCTATAATTTGATTTGATGTGGTCTATACTATAAAATAATATCCCAAATATATCATTTGACCTCGATTATTAGGTTGTGGGGGTACAACAGTCATTCGCCATTCCTTTAATGATAGGGGTTAAAGGGTTAGACCCCCCCCCCCCCCATTTTATTCTTGAAAAAATCTCATGAGATACACATGGGACATGAAGTTTCTAATGAAAATTTCATAAAAGGTTCACAAAAAATGAGTATTAGGTAATGTCATTTTCTTATGGGGTTCACATGGAGTCACAAAAAATATATTTTCGTATGAGGTATACATGGAAATCAAGAATTCAACTTTCACATTGGTGTGTATAAAAAGACATTGAAAATTTATTTCACATGGAAAACTTTATCATGAGAAAATTTAATACTTGCTTTTTTGTATTTAAATTTGTACATGGTAATTAGAATGTGTATAGCTCAATTGTCGGATACAACTAAGGTATGTTTCAAGTAGTGAGTAGGGATTATGGGGGTCGACAAGTGGGGTCAGTGGTGAGCATCAAATAGTGGCTTGATGTTTTGAGAGAGCGAAAATGGGGATTTTAGGGGAGGGGTACATAAGTTGTAATTTTTTATGAAAATGGGTCCATGTGGTCTCAAATATCTTGTGTTGAAAGCCTGGTCAATATGAAAAAAATAATATTTTTGTACGCATAATTTAAATTATTTTATTACCATAATCGGGACAATGAATGTGATACCTTGTTCAATGTTATATATATATCCTTAATGGTGAATTATCACTAATAATAGACCTAGCTGTATGGTTTATGCATAAGTAACACTCATAGTGATGGGATGGTGCACCAAGATGGAATATCAGGAGTAGAATCTCTTATCGTGAGAGATTATCTATAGCACCCAACCTGAGTGCTAGAATATCCAAAATGAGTATATGTGAGATGTGTTTTCTACTATTATTCAAGAGAGATGTTAGAGAGATTTTTTACACCATTTTATTCTTTTAATATAGAGAGAGAGGTTTTAACTCACATTTACTCATAGTGGAATTGTTCTTTCCTTTCTCATGGGTTTTACCCTATATTTTTTGGATTTTCCTTATTAATTATTTATGTTATAAATTTAAATTTTCTATTTTATGTTCTTTTTTTTGTGGAAGTTTATTCATTGGTGATCTCAATCCACTAGTATAGAATTGTGCTTATTCAGTGATACAATTTTTTTCAACGCTAGCTAAAAGCGTTGATAAAGGGTCCCTTTATAAGTACTATAGAAATATATGATAAAATACCATCTTTATGAGTTCTTTTTTAGCGATGATAAAGGAAGGTCGTTATCAGCACTTTAATAAAAACACTAATAAAGGGAACCCTTTATCAGTTCATTCCTTTATCACCGATAAAGGGAGGCCTTTATCACCACTTTTCTTAACATTGATAAAATAAAAAAATATATATCTCTTGATATATATATATAATAATTGATTAAATATTATATATATAATACTAAATATGTATTTAACATTAATATAAAAAATATTTAGTGAAATATGGTTTATAGAATAGTTAAAAATTAATATTGATTAATAATTTGGTAATTATTATCGATGAATAGAAATTATTATCAATTTAGTGATATAAAAAATTAATAAATTACTTAATATATTAAAATAAGTTTAAAAATGTGGTTTCACTTCAAAGGACCATAACTTTTGATTTGGGGGTCTATTTAGGCTCCATGAGATGTCAAATTGAAGATTGTGAAGAGATATATTCTATATGGACTTAGTGGGACATTGTTCCTTATTATTTCTTAGTCAAAAAAGAATCAAAACACCTCTAAAATTGACTTTTATTCCCCAGGTTAACATTCATGTTGATATTATGGTGTTCAAATTTTATTGTTTTTAATATTTAAGTTTTATTTATAATTAAATTTATACATATTTATAAACATATTTTCATATATTTATATATAAAAATTTAATTTAATAAATAAATATTTAAAACATTCACCTATAAAATATTTTCTAATATATATAAACCAAAAGTAGATAAAAAAATAATTAACCATTTTTTTTAAAATAAAAATTTACCCATTTTATTTATTATATAATATTTTAATATGAAATTTATAGATAAATATATTAATATATAAATATGTAAATATATTAATATATTAATATATAAATATATTTGTGTGTGTTTAGTGTATATATATATGTGAGTGTGTGTGTGTGTAAATATAAAAATATGTGTGTGCTCATGTGAAATATAAATATAAGTATAAAGATAAGTATAAGTATGTGTGCATGTGTGTCGAAAATAAAAATATGTGTACGTGTGTGAGTGTGTGAGTGTGTGTTTAAATATGTGTGTGTGTCAATACTATGTAAATACATCATAAATATTTATTTATATAAATATATCTTTAAAATAATTGTATTTACATAAATGTATATAACCATAAATAAGATAAAATTTATTTTAACATATTATATAAATATATTATATAAACTCATTTATAGTAATTATAAATTTTATGAATACATTATAAAAAATCTGTATGTAAATATATATAAATATATATGTAAATATATAATAAAATTATATAAATTTATTTTAAAATAATATATATACATATATAATTATATTAATAGATATATAAATAAAAAAGAGATATGTATATATATATATATATATAATTATATAATTTATAAAATTTTGAAGAAATATGGATGGAGTGGTGGTAATGAAGTTAGACTTCAAATGAACAGTTTTAAGGATCAAATTTAGGCATCAGCATGGCAGAAGATGGATGAAATAGTGCTGATAGGGGGCGAGCATTGGTAAAAGGTGGGGTGGCGTGTGGTAGGGGTGACATTTCATAAGTTGAAAGAGCAGTGATAAAGGGGTACTAACAATGATAAATGATATGGTGAATGGGTGAGAGGGTCATCGATAAATTTATTTGAAAAAATATTTTTAATGCAGATAAATGCACCCTTTATTGGTGCTAAAAACAACATTGATAAAGGAGGTCATTATCAGAACTTTATTCAATGTTGATAAAGGCACCCTTTTTCACTTTTTTTCTAGCATGGATAAAAGAGACTTTTTTAATGTCTCTCTTCACATAAGTGCTTTTCTAGTACGGATAAAATCCATTTCTAGCGATATTAAAAGCTCAATATATCGTAATGATTGTAATTGTATAGGAAACATTATTATAACCATATCTATGATATTTTATTTCCTAACAACGATATTAGTGATAAGGTCAGACAGAGACTAGGTTGGATCATGCGATGATAAACACTACAAAAAAATTTGTATTTAGTAGTGGTTATTTAGAGGGGATTGTGCACAACCCCCTCTAAAATAAATTTATTAATAAATTAGCTGATGTTATACAAAAAACACTACTAAAATATAACAAATTTACTTAAAAAATAAATAAATTAATTTAGAGGGGGGTTAAAACCCCTCTAATTTAAGATATTAATGGTGGTTATGAACCGTTGCTGATCTCTTATATTAAAGGAGGTTTTAACCCCACCTCTATTTATTTTAATTTTTGTTGTTATATTTTAGCAGCGATTTTGACACAACTGTCACTAACCACCACATATCTCTTAGATTATATGGTATTTTATCCCCCTATAATTTTTTATCATTATAGTTTAGTGGTAATTTTAGCACAATTACTGTTGATCTCTAAAATTAGAGGGGGTTTTAACTCCCTTCTATTTTTTTCATATTTCCTAAAACATAAAATTTTATCATATAAATATATATAGTGTGTATTATATAAAAAAATTATCTAAATGTGTTTTAAAACATTATAAACATATTATATAAATACATTAAAAAATACTAATATATATAAACAAAAATGTAATAATATACAAATAATTATATAAATAATTAAAAGATATTATATTATATATATTATATATTTTTATTATTTACATATATTATATTATGTATATCTTATAAATAAATATATGAATACATTATATATATAATAATATACAAATAAGTATATAGATAAATATTTTCAAATAAATATATAAATACATATTTGTTTGTGTGTGTACATGTATGTATAAATATATGTATAAGTATATTTATATAAACATTATGTATGTTTGATATAAATTTATTTATAAATATATGTATAAATATTTTATCAAAATATATGTAAATATATAATTTGGAAGGAGTGTTCCCATATAAATATATATTACATTATGTTATATTATAGAAATATATATATATATTATTTATTTATTAATGTATATATATGTATATAAATTAATATATTGAATATATTGTTTTATAAATAATATAAATATATTTATAAATAAATAAATAAATATATATATTTATATATGAAGAATATATTTATATATAAATATACATAAATTGTATCCATATATAAATATAAATATTATAATATATTATATGTACATATATTATACATATAATATAATTAAATTAAATATATATATTATATTAAGTGTAAGTATATTATATATAATATAATATAAATATATTTAATTGTATACATATATAAATATATAATTTATAATCTATAATTTATAATATATATTTAATTCTATAATATTTGATATATATATATATATATATTTCTTTTTGAATGGTATACATATAAATAAATACCAAGACGGTGTGAAACAAAGCTTATAGCCCATGATCCTAAAATTTATTAAAAATAAAATAAACACAAAGAACACGGGAAGATGCCAAGTGGAGTGTAATGAAAAACACTACCACAATGAGAAAAGCATACGACTATCCAGGAAACAAGATAATATTTTTCATTTATTAGAATGAGATTGGTCACCACTCCTACCTCTCAAATGATGGAACATCCTCTAGGTTTTTAGCTTTTTCCATGTCATAGAATCATCAACATGAGGATAAATGGTGCCAACTGGTGGGGTGGGTCCTCAAGGGGTCAAGGATCCCATTCTCCAGCCGGACTTGATCCCTTTGATTATATATTAATATCAGAATTAATCTTTGTATTGAAAGTCTCAATGATTTAGGATTTTCCTTTCAATCGGATAATTCCAAGAGTGTTCCCCAATTCCTCAAGGAAAACCTCTATGGTATTGGATCTATTTAAAATTTCTTTATGACTAAAACTATTTTTCCTTGAACGAGAGACTGGTGGAACACTCTATGAAGTGATCTAAGATGAGTGTTCCATTACCTTTGGTTGTACCAGGGTAGCCGTAGAATCACCACCAGCACTAGCTTGTATCTCAGATTCCCCTACATCATGCATAGGGTTCACCTCATATGCCCCTTGACTTTGGAAAACTCCACTCCTGAAGCCACTGGACCTAAATCAGGTGCAGAATTAGAATAAACTCTTGTAGAGTCTCCCTCAGGTGGTTTTCCATGAATTGAAGTGAATCCAGGTTGCAAAACATCATCCAAGAAGGTAGGCTTAGACTTCCCTACACACTTCATACCCTCTATGGGTTTTGGTTTGAACTAAGCATAGGATAGGTATATCACGTCCTGTGGTTTACTCCTTTTTCTATTTAAGGCATGGAAAGCGTTTTACTAGTCTTGTCAAGGATCAGCATCGGAGAAGGAAAAATCATCATTAGGTTCATATTCCTTAAGATCATTTGTACCAGTTATGTCATGTTATTTAGAGCATGCTATTTCATGGTTTGGGTCCACACTTGGTACCATATCAACCCTACATTGAATCCAGTTATGCTCTATCACAAAAAAAAATTCCCTCGTTCATCATGGGTCAGATTTAATAGGTCCACACTAGTAGGATCTAAGGTACGAACCTTCCCATAATCATATTTCTTTTTATTTTCATCCTATATCAAGAGTCCTTATTATACATCCTACGAGTGTCAAAGTTGTGGCCTCATAAACCATAATTTCCACAAACCAAGTTTCAAAAACATCTTTGAAATGGGTGACCAATTTTGTTTCACCCTGAGCAGAAGTATGGAACCTTATCGTATTCAATCAAAAGGTTGAGTTAAAAGTCATCTATGTTCAAAATAATGGTTTTAATAAATGGGATATGAGAAAAAACTCCACTAATGGGCATGAAAGGTGTCCAAACCATTCCCTTTTGTTCCCCCTATCCACATTGATTGTGAATCTAAGAGAAAAAAGTGATCACATGTAAATGTTTTGGGTTCCATAAAAACTAACTCAACCCTTTAATTTTAATCCAAAGTTGGGTAATAGAGTTTCATACCTTCAATGGACTAAAGAATGGGTCCTAATCTTAGATTCACACTATACTAAGATTTAGGTTGGAAAATCCAATACCCCATGACTTGTATTTTGAGACGGAATTTGGGAAGATGGTATGGAAGTTCCCTCTTTATAGTGACATCATACTCCACCCATAAAATCCCTAGAAATCAACCAGTCTCTTCCAGAACTTGGTAAAATTTCACCTATCATCTTGAGATAATGAAAAATTAATGATGATCGAGTGATTACATTCTTGAAGACTAACAGTGAAGAATCATTTATTGGATTTAATGAAAGAAATGTCACCCTTCCTAGAAATCTTATGGGATGGAAACTCAGTATCATTATGAAACCCATCAAAGTTCTTGTTCTTGTGATATCAAGAAACCTTCTAATGAGACCTTTAATCTTGATTAGAGAATACTGAAGCACAGGCCTGGTTTGGACCTAAATTCCCATTCACTACTTGAAAAAATGATACTCGTTTAATGGTATTTGATCTATGAGGATATTTAGGAACTAGAAAACCATTCTTCTATGAATCAACCAAATTTAGAGCCAAGACCGTCGAATTTATAGGTCCATAAAGGGGAACCCTAGAATTGATCCTCGAATTGGTAACCACGAAATTGACATTACTAACCTCTAAAAGCTTCATATTGAGACGTGAAACAACCGTTTAAAGTCTAAAGAAAAGGGGATCCTCAAGATCTCCATGTATTTTCCATGAATCGCCATCGAATCACCCAAACAATATCACCCGACATCATCCCCCCTCCATATAAATACCTAATATATAAATATATACTATATCAATTAGTATAATGTAATATTTATTTTTATTTTTATTTTATATATTTTTATAATATAATATATATTTTTATATGTATATATATACGTATAATATAATATATATTTTTATATGTGTATATATATATATGAATAATATATTTTTACAACTAATAAATATATAATATATAATATATAATATATTTTTATTTTTATATATATAAATATAATATATATATATATATGTTTGGGTCTATATAATATATTTGTATAATAAAATATTTTTTTGTATTTTTATGATAGTTATATATTTATATAATATATATATATATATGTATAATTTATATTTTTATAATATATATTGGTATTTTCCTTATTTTTACAAATTATCATTTATGGATGTCATAATGTTAATTTTTATGAGGACACATCATTTGACAAACCCTTGATAATGCCTAACATTAATGGGTCTCACCACCCTTTAGAATTCCAGACTATATATATGTGTGAATAATATAATCGAAAGATTACCCTCTTGGAAATATACAATATGTTCTTTATTGTATTATATTTATTTTATTCTCTTGTCATTTAATTACTTTCAATGTCACCATTTATAATATTCAGCATTATTTTATGTTCACCATTGCTTCACCTTTGATTGATTTATTCATACCAATTACAAAAATATTCATTGTTTCAATCGGTGCCCAATCTATTTCCCAACACATTATCATCATGATTGTTCCTTTAGGTCTAAAATTTTAATCAAATCGATAAGAAACAAATCATGGAGAATATTGAAAATCATGGTTTTATACCTCTTTATATTTTTTAAATGTACTACATGTCATGGATTTTCAATGTTGAAATTCATCTTGAGGTACAAGCCCTAGCAAGAAGATTAAATCTAGAAATTAGGTTTCTATTCAATACCATGCCTGAGTCCTAATATTATTTTTTCACTACCTTCATGATGATTTGAATAACGATTACCTAAAGGTAAAGGATATTGTATTGTCATGATAAGACCTCAAGGAGTGGTATGATCACCTTTGAATAGTGATATTTCTAAGATAAAGGTATGAGTGGAGTCATATTTGATTCCTATACATCAAATTGATCAATTAATATAACTTCTCTATATTTAAAATAAAACTAAAATTAAAATTATGTGGAAATAATATCTCTTTCGTCGATATGTTAGAAAAATAATTCTCTATTTTTCCATTCCTTGAACAGAATTATAAAATAAAAATATCATGATAAGGGATTTAAAAATTATTTCGAGTTACTCTCTTGTCTTATTGTTATAAAATAAACAATAAAATATCAGTTATAATTCATTAATATTGAAAAACCAGTGAAACTCCATTCTCTAAAGTGAATGCAAAGGATTATAATCAAGGCTGTGAAAATAATTTGTGGAGAAGAGACTAAGAAAAATCATTTTTTTAAGGTGGTCATACACCAAATGAAAAGAAGAAAGGGATGCTCCACAAGTAGTAAAATAAGGAACAACCGCAGCCAAAGAAAACAAAGAATGGTGAAAATTATTTTTTTGGTGTGGTGTGAAGGTGAACATGTTGCATACCTTTCGTATGCCAAAAAATATTCTTCATCTTTATAAAAAATCAATCAATGTAAAAGAAGAGTGTTGAAGAAATGTTTTCAAACTAGGCCTTTAAACATAATGATACATTCTAAATTACAACATCTCCTATTATTTTGTAAAACCTGGAGGTATTGATCATGTTGATAATTCATAAATTCTTGTGAAAGAGAAGTGTTCTTTAATATTATATTATGAATATTTCATGTTTTTTATATGCATTCATTATTTGTTTTTAATAGAAATAAATACAATTAAATTCTCTATTTGGATTAATCCATATGATGAAGAAATTTTCATAATTGATAGTTCCACGACGTATACCATTTTTAAATGTGAGAAATATTTCATCAACCATAAAATTTAAAGTTCTAATGTAATTACATTAACTAGTAGTGAGAAATTAATTTTAAGTATTCAAAACAACAAAAATATACAAACCTAGTGGTACAGATATACTAATAAATAATTCTCTATTTTATCCTAAGTCTCGACAAAAAAAATTATCCTTTAAGGATATTCAAGAAAATGGATATCACATAGAAAATATGGATGAAGAAGGTGTTTAATACCTCTCTATAACAAGCATCAATAATGTTCACAATTTGATTTTATAAAAACTTCCAAGGATTCCCTTAGGTCTGTACTGTATTAATATTTATTTAACTAAGGAAAATATGTTAAAAAATAAGTTGAACAACCATGATACATTTATTATATATCACAACTATTTATAACATCCAAGATCAATAATGATTAGGAAAACCAATAAATATACTTATTTTACCTTGGTTGATAAAAGGGTTCTAAAACCTAACAACTTCCCATGTGTTCTATTCTCTCAAGAAAAATTGATCATAAGGCCATCACCATACAAAATTGGGGTTGAATCCCCTATGTTCTACATATGGATTCATGGTGACATATGTGGTTTGATTCATCCATCATGTAGACAATTCAGATATTTTATGATCATGACTGATGTATCAACTAGATAGCCTCATGTGTATTTATTATCAACTCAAAATATGGTTCTTTTGAAATTTCTTTCCCAAATAATAAGGTTAAGGGAACAATCCCATATTATTCAATCAAGAATATAAGGCTTGATAATGCTAGTGAAAATTCATTACATGCTTTTAATGATTATTACATGTCAATGGGAATAAGTGTTGAACATATTTTAGCTCAATTCTAAACTCAAAATGGTCGAGCTGAATCATTTATAATGAATTTTAAACTTATTCCTATATTTCAACTTGTGAAAAATAAATTTTCCAGTTTAGAATAGGTACATGAAATTTTGTATGCAACTACACTAATTCAAATTAGGTCACCACGCTATCATGAATATTACGCTATGAAATTAACATGTGGCTATGAACAAAATTTATCACATTTATGAATATTTGGTTGTGTTATATATATTCTTGTAACACCCCTACAAAAAAAAGATAGTACCGCCAATAAATATTAGGTATTTATGTTGGAATCTAATCCCTAGTGATTATTAAGTATCTTGAGACAATTACGGGAGATGTATTCACATCTAGATTTTTTTATTATCATTTTTATGAAAAGATGTTACCAATATTAAAAGGGAAAATAAATTGACATTAAAATTAAATATCATGGGAAATGAATTCATTATTTCATATTGGTCTCATAAAAATATGAGTGAACATAAAGTTCAAAAGATTATAAATTTTTAAAAAAATTAAATGAGTTTCCAGATGCATTCAATGATTCAAAACAGGTCACTAAATCATATATACCCACTGATAATGCTATAGTAAGAATAAATATCCCTAAAGTACAATATAATGTGGGTACCAAAAAATATTCTAATACATGATTGAATTATGGGAGACCACTCAGTTCAAGTGGAAAAAATCATCTTCAAAGGAAAGGGAAACAACCCGTTTTGGTTGAAATAAATGAACCTGGGGATAATTTAAGTTCACTTGATCATGAAATTCCACAATAAATCATTTTACTGGAAACACCTAATCATGATCAAGAAGAAATTTCAATACATTAAACTAACACTAGAAGATATTGGAATCAATTAAAGATCGTTTTTGATGACTGATTTTCATTTAACGTGGAACATGAAATTATTGATGAGGATAAAAAAATGATGGAGAAAAATTGTGATAGATTGTAGTGGGATCAATGGAAAGATGTGATCCAATATAAATTAGACTCAAATTCTAGACATGAGGTATTTGGGTCTATTGTGGAAACTCTTGAAGGGATTAAACCTATTGATTATAAATGGGTATTTATGAGAAAGATATATAAAAATAATAAATGCATAAGATGTAAAGCACAACCTGTTTCTCAAGGATTCTCAAAAAAAACCTACGATTGATTATGATGAAACAAACTCTCCTATAATGGATTAAATAAATGTTTTACACCTCCTAACATTTTTTATAGATGAGAAACT
This sequence comes from Viscum album, assembly GCA_963277665.1. Classification (NCBI taxonomy): domain Eukaryota; kingdom Viridiplantae; phylum Streptophyta; class Magnoliopsida; order Santalales; family Viscaceae; genus Viscum; species Viscum album. The sequence continues at coordinate 1,355,589,583 of OY728162.1, read as the reverse complement.
TAAATTATGCCTGATAGATGTTGTGACTTCATACCTTTATGGTAATATTGATAATGATGTTTATATAAAAATCCCATAAGTATTCAAAATTATGTAAAAATATCTATAATCACAATATCGTTATTATGTTTATCTAAATAAATCATTATATGGAATAATGTATTTAGGTCATATGTTTTATAACTATATCAGTTTATATTTAATGAATTAATGTAATAAAAATTAGTGCATTTGTCTGTGTGTCTTTGTAAGATCCCAAACATTGATGATTTATGTTTTTGTTTAAATTTTGATTAAACTTATTTTTAAGATGGATAATGGAATACCACCCAGGGGTAAGTAAGGTCCCAAGAGTGTCTTGAGGGTTTGAGACATTAAATGGGGGGAAAGGTCAAAACTATGCATGTTTCATAGTTGGCTTATTATTGGTACTAATTGTGCACCATGACCTTAAGGCATGGAGAAGTACGATCACAGTAAGAAAATTATGTGAGGAGAGCCCAAGAAACTATGTGGACTTATCCCTCCTAGATGTAGGAAAGTGCACGACTACCACATGGTTTGGAAAACCATACTGGTGGCCTAGAAAAACCATGTGGATTGGTTACCAATTAGATATAGGAAATGGCACATTTTCTACATGGTTAGGAAAAATGTGTGGCCTAATAGTGAACCTCATTAAAATTGGGTAATTTACCATTTTCCCCTCTAGATCCTTATAATATATACCATGATTTTCACCATCATTTCTCCTCCAGAAGATTAGGGTGTAAACAAAGAGCTTTAAAACCATCCAAGGATCATCCTCCTTTGATTCATAGGTGTTTAAGGTTCAATTTGTTATGATTTGAAACTCTGGGTAACTATATAATTCATATTTCATCAATTTTTTGGAAGAGGATTTGGTTGGTTGTTTCTCTTCTTCTGAATCTAATGTGCCCTATTTCTAGGGTATTATTCAATTTTTTTGAGGTTTTTTTAGCTTGAATAAATGTCTGAGGTTGGATGAGTGGTTATCAATGAGCATAATTTTGGTGGTCTATAATATTTATCCCAAATTCCAGATATTTTTCTGATGTATGAAATTATTCCATTTCACTACCTCACTATTCATTTCTATCCTTGACCAACAAAATTAATTTGAGCCTTAAGTTGATGTGTGAGACCCTTCATGGACCGGTTTGGGTGTGTTAATGATCATATAACTGAAAATATCGTAATCATTTGGGTGTTTCAATCCCTTGAAAATAGTAAAATGGGTTTAAATTCTAGAATATAGGGTTTGTGAGATTTGAGAAGTGGTAATCATTGTTTGAAAAGTTAGCATGGTATAATAGATGTTTGTCTTAACATGGAAAAATATAATGAGTAATTATATATTAATGTGGGATGTGGTAACTGGTTAAAGGAGCACATACATATTGGTAAATGGTTTTAAAGGACATACCATGGTTGTGCTAGATAAATAAATGGTAAAGTGGGTTTATTAAGGAAATGGGTTGATGGATTTTAATGAAATATACCATGTAATTACTGATAGATGAAAAAGGAAACCATGTTTTTGTTGTGTGTTAAATGTTTATCAATGAAGAACCTTGGTAAATGTGAATAATGGTATGGTGGATGTTGGAAATATGACCCTCATCTTTATACCAGTCCGGTATAAATTTCTAGGCACCACTATGTTTATGCATGATTTGGTGAACATACTGATGTTCTAAGAACCACTGATGTTGTTTAAGACATGGTTGTTAGACTGAAGCTCTGGGAACAAATGGTTTGATATGACATGTGTACTTGGAAGGATTCTCCTTGGTACCTTTAGTTAAATTTATTAATGAACATCCACTATGACATAGAGTTCAACCCCTATGGTATATTGTTCATATGATTGGCATGGTCCAAATTCGGATTTATTGGCTCAGGTGTCACTTGGAACTTGAGGGCCAATGAGATTATTTAAATACTATAAATTATGAAAACATGGTTTTTATTTTCTACCTTTCTTATTATTCATTATAATTTTTGTATACACACTTGTCTAGAATTGATGTTGCATTAAAAACCTTTGTTAGTGGCCTATTAAGTTGTTCTCACACCTTGATCAGGCCTCGATGGGTACCTGAGAAGATTTAGTGGATGCAGGTGAGGAAAAGGGAATGTTCCCTTTGATAGATGGCTGAGTCAAGATTTTGGGATGAATCAAGGATGAGGGGATCATAATAATGTTGGGACCTATTTTTTTGGATTTCATTATGTCTTTATTGTGGGTTTATAGTGACACTTGACACTATCATGGCATGACATATTTACTGTATCGGTTTGTGACCATTTACCCAGTATTGGGATTTGGTTATGTGATTTATGGTTATTTTTTTTTGTTGCATTCTATTGTTTATTATGATTTCCGATGTTGTCTTACTCTAATAAAGAGGAAAAAACGTTTAATTAAAACCTCACTACTAGTTGGTTTCCACTAGAATATGGGGAGGAATGCATGAGGTCAAGAGGATAACTGGGTTGAGACACCATTTTAGTGGCTCCAGGGTTGGGTCGTTATAAAGTGGTGTCATATCTATTTCCTTTTTTGTTGATTTACTATATGGGAAAGGTGGATAAGAGACTAGGATGTGTTGGGTATTGGAAATGTGCTCATTCATGGGAGTAACTAACACATGTGTGGGAGAAAACCCATGTTCCTAGGGTGGGATTATTATTATTGATGTCATTGGTTGCAGTTGGATGTTATAATCTCTTGTTTGGAGACATTAATTTTTTTCTGAGATTTTAATCACAGGATGACATGAAACGAGTTTGTGTATGTATGAATCATTTTAGGCACTAACAAATTTATGTGGCATGCATTATATTAGGTACACACACGAAATCATGTTATAGTTGGGTTGTGGGGATAGAAAATTCTTTTTTGTTTATCTTATGTTTTAAGAAAATAATTCCTAATAAAGGAATTGAAATTTTATAAATCAAATATAACGTGTAAAGAGGTTAAAATAGTGTCAAAGGTGATGTTTATAATTTGTAAGTCTAGTTTACCCATATTTATCTTTGGCCTGAGATAGGGATAGTTGATGGTATTGAAAATGTTATGGTTATATCCATTTGGATAGTGTACGTGGAGTGGATCATTTATGGATAGTTTTGACCCGTCCTTTTTTGTAATTGTGTAGTTTTGTTTTATGCACCTAAAATTTTAGTTTGTAATTATAGTGAGATGAAACCATGATGAAGTTTACTAGTGTAGTGATAGGAGGGTGCTACTGAGAATGAACATCTAGTAGTGGGACCAGCGCCCCCATTGATTCCGAGTGATGGGACAGAAGATCAGTTCCTCAATAATTGTTAATGATGTATGAAATTTATGGAAAGAGGCCCATGGTGGGTTATGATGAGTATGATTGATTTCATAAATTATTTCCAACTATGGAACCCTCTAATTTTCACCATAGACGGTAAATCTGAGGTAGCTGAGTTCTAGATTGAATCTATCCAGATGATTCTGGACAACTTGATAACTCCTCTAGAGAAGTGGGTTCAGCTAACAGCTTATATACTATAGGAACTAGTGAAATTATAGGGGGATATTGATTATTGGGATGAGTAGTTTGAGGTAATGGTGTGAAATGACTTCCAAGATAAATTCATGGAACAATTTTACCCCAAGACACTTAGGCAAGAGAGATCTATGGAGTTTATGTGTTTGGTCGAGGGGACTATGTTAGTGATGGAGTATGTTGGTCACTTCACTAATTTGCAGTGATTTTTTCTTACACTGGAAGGAGATGAGGTAGCTATGACCAAGATTTTTCTAGATGGGATTATTTTTGAGATCAAGTACTATGTAAATATCTTCCATTTATAGAAGTTCTTTGAGCTGGTGAATCAGTTTCTCATCTCTGATGGGAACCTAAAGGAGGCCTCTAGTGGTGGATACCAAGTTTTAGTTGGGAAATATGGTTGACCAATCTCTGATAGTAGGAATAACTGTTTTCATAACATTCACCGAGATGGTGGTGGAAAGTGTTTCTAAGGGATATGATCAGTCTCTTAGGGTAGTGATCGAGTATTATTCTATCAATGTGGCAGACCTAGTCACATGAATGGTTAGTGTCCTTGACCACCAGTGGAGTTCCAATATTATTATAAAATGGTACATGCTCATCGGTTCTGTAGAAAACCTTGGATGATGGGTATTGATGGAGTACCTAGGTTGATGCAGAGAACTAGGAGGGGATCTTTTATCCCATATCAGTCTGGTAGTTAGAGTTCCATCGACCATACTCTGTCTAGACTTGAGAGTGGAAGGTGGGGGAAGATTTCTCTATGTTCTTGAGAGAGTTCTGGGAGAGGGAGATATCTAGGGCTTGAGGGGATTCTCTTTAGATATTATTGTGAAAAAAAGATATTTTCTCTATTGAAAAATAATATAATTTTGTTTATATACATTTAGGGTTATAAATAAATAATTTAAAAAGGCCTTTTATTATTTATTTAATCCTTACAGAAACCCATGTCTATAATAATATTATTATTAATATTTCTTGACATGTGCTAAACTAGTGAAATAAATTAAATATTATTTATTCAAATAATATTCAATATATTTTATTTCTCACCGGACCATGTAGACTCGGTTTACTATTCCTCAATAATATTTATTAGTCCTTGAATAATAACTATTTATTTAATAAATAGATATCACTTTATTATTCAACAATAAATAAATAAATATTATATTCACTAAATAAAAAATAAAAAATCATTAAATTTTATACTCAGAATATATTCTCTCGAATAACTGGTGATGGAATATATACAATCAAGAAAACATGAAAAACTATTAAACCACATGAGAGAATAATATTTATTCAACTTGTTAAATAATAAGTAACAATATATTATTTAACTAAGATTCCAGATACACTTATTGTGTGACTCTCTATTCCACATTCTCAGTTTCGTTAGGTGAAGTAGTCTAAAGTCTAAATATAGCATCTGGTAACATGCCAAGAAACCCATAGAGAAAAAAGTAAATTTTTTAATGACATAATACTTTATATGGATGCTTACTATATAATATAATCTTTTTATTATGATATCTCTAATCATGCAGGTTTCATGTTGGTGTCATCAACCTTTGTGCTCAATGTCTCCCTTAACTTCATATAATTCAAACTTACCTATAGAATACCATAGTTATGGATTTATTTATGCTATATCAGTTTCATCAAAGGTTCTGAGATATCAACCTTCATTAAAGAACATAAGGGACAAATGCTTTCCTGATTTTCATTAATGAAATATTACTTGTGATGTTCCCAATGTATTATACCTCATTGTGAGCATATATCATCATAGTTTTCCTCAATACATAATAGTACGTTTCTTATAATACTCTTTAATAATAATATTAAAGTCTAATGATCGATACACATATCTGTAGATAATAACATCCAATGGCACATATAAATGTGGATTTCATACTAGTGGGTCTCAGTCTCATAATATCCTATACTAGATATTACCAAGATCATGCACCATTTGAAGGTACCTCAAAGTCCTATGAGTCTCCACCCCTTATAACCTATATAATTTGTGCACCTTAAATGATTTCACCCAGCTATAGAATATATATTTAAGAATATTGTCTTGACACTTCGGAGTTCTCATCATAGCGAGGAAATGTTATGAACTTTCAGTATGACATTTGATCTTAGGACATTATCAGATACTATGTAACATGGAATAACTATCATGATGTGATAAAGAGTTTATTAATATTCAAAACAATGAATACATGTTATGATAAAGTTCATAGAAGTTGGTTCTAGGGAACTAACTCCAACAATGTGCATGTTACTAAGTGGTTTTAAAGGACGTCTCATGGTTTTGTTAGATAAATAAATGGTAAAGTGGGTTTATTATGGAATTAGGTTAATAGAGATGAATGAAATTGACCATGGAAATACTGATATATGGAAAAGGAAACCCTTGTTGTCATTGGGTTTTAAATGGGTATTGATGTTGAGCCTTGGTGAATATGAATAATGGTATGGTGGATGTTGGAATAAGGCTCTTCATCTTTGGTCTAGTACATACCGATGCACTTGGAACCACTATGTTTATGCATGTTTTGTTGACCAGACTAATGTTCTAGGAACCACCAATATTGTTCCCGACTTGGTTACTGGACTAATTCTATGGGAACCAATGGTTTGATATGCTATGGGTAATTGGACCGATGCTCTTTGGTAACTTTAATAAAATTGATTTTGGAACACCCATTGTGACATAGAGTGTAACCTCTATAATATATTGTTTAGACAACCAGCATGGGCCAAATCATGATTGATTGGATCAAGTGTCACATGGATCTTGAGGGCCAATGAAGTTAATTAAATACTATTTAATTATGAAAACCTGGTTTATATTTACTACCTTTCTTATTATTCATTGTCATCATTATGCACTATTGTTTAGACTAGATGTTGCTTTAGATACCATTCCTGGTAGCCAACTGAGTTGTACTCCCACCCTGCTCAGGCCTCCATGGGTACCTGAGAAGATTTAATGGTTGTAGGTCAGGATAAGAGCAAGTTCCCTTTAATAGATGGATGAGTTTGGATTTTGGGGTGAATCATAAATGAGGGGATCAGACTGATGTCAGGACACATTTTGGGGGCTTCAAGGGTGCAGAACTGGAAATTGAACCAATTGTGATGGGGAAATTATGATGGGAGCCTGTCGTAAAAGGTTATTTACAATGGGGTCCTATCGTATTTGTCTATATCTAAAAATGGCATGACAATTTTTTTTGCGAAAGAAATTCAGACCATCGCAAAAAACAATAATAATAATAATAATAATGTATTTTAATAAAATTTAATAAAATAATAATAATAATAATAATAATAATAATAATAAATAATAATAATATATAGAATAATAATAATATTATTATTAGTAAAAATATAATTAAAAAAATAAAATTATAGAAAAAACAATATTCGCAACAATATAAAATAATAATAATATAATATTAAATAATCTGATATAATAATAAAAAAATAATATAATAATAATAACAAAACACAATATTCATAACTATATGAAAACACACTATATAGAAATATAAATATATGGAATAATAAAAATATTACAAAAAAGTTTTACATTCAAATAATTTTCATCAAGAGTAAATAAATCACTGAGGGAGAGGGTCATCTGGAGGAGGTGGAGGAGGGAACTTCATCCCTAAATCATGAGTCATACGTCGCATGTACTTCATCATCTGGTCGTGTTATAGTTGATGCCATCGACACATCTCTTCTTGTTACTTTTGCGGTGGTCAATGAAGCTCTTCATGCTCCCTACACATACTCTCTATAAGCTCACTTTGAGCTCACAGCTTCTACTTATACTGTGTAGCAGATGATGATGACTCTCCACGAGATCCTCTCGATCTAGATGTCGACATCACAGTAGTACCATAATAAGTCTTAGGCATAAATCGAGAGATGATACCCACAAACCGGCCTTTCTTGAAGGCATACTGGGTCACTTGGATCCATACTACCTCATCAAATCTAGTTGCACGGGTCTGATCCTCAATCTCAACCTGACTCTCAGTCTGTTTCTGAGACATCACGAACTCATATGACACCTTCAATTGCAATTAAAAATTAAAATAGTAAAATATTATTTCCATTTAATTTTAAAACTGAAAAATAAATTATACTGACCATAATCTGATGTCGGTGATCACCTCTAATCTCTCCAATGACAGGATCATTGTACATCCTCCTATAAATGTCGAACTCCATAATATCGGGTTGTTCGATTGCCTATATGAATATGAAATAAATGGTTTACATTTAAAGTTATATAAATTATTTAAGAAAATGTACTTTTTATATGTTCCCTATGCTTATAAAATATACAACTACCAACTCGATGTGTGACCTCCAGTCTCCCCTGGTTCTGTCGACTTGCTAATGATCTCCTCTAAAAATGACCACCCATCTAGTTTGAACATAGTCCATCCAAAACCTGAGATTAAATGTAATCATGCCGGTGGTCATAGCAAGACTGATCAAACTCTGTGACTCTCACTTTACTCATTTTTTTCATCCTCAAATTATACAAAAACTTATGGTAATGCTCACACATACATCCCTCCCATGCCTCTCAGATATTGTCAAGAATGTTATCTTCGATGTGAGACCATAAACCCTAAAAATAATTAATAATATCAAGTTATTATTTTAATAAATTTCAAAATAAATATTATTTATTTACATACCATCCAATAATCAAATATCTGATATTGAACATCAATGGTAATCTGATCTGATGCAACCCATGCACCAGAAAAATAATCCTGAAATATAGCACTCCTTTGTCCAAGAGCTCTATGCCAAAACCATGAAAAAGAGAACAAATAAAAAACCAATTAATATATAAATAAATTAATGATAATTAATGAAACCTAACTAAAATATAAAATTAAAAATACATCTACATGCGTGGATTGAAGACAAGATGTGGACATCACTCGGGGATAGGGCCAGAAATCATCAATCTCGTAAAACCATAATCCCTCTATGTCAACACAGAACCACAAGTAGTCTGAGGGTTAGATGATCCAAAATTAGTCTCTTCACTAGGTAGATCAAACTCCTCTAACTCACAAAATATATCTTAATCCATCTAAAGCATGAAATGATTGTTGCTATCAAATAGTTGAAAACAAATATTATATATAGATATATACTATATATGATTATAACCATCATTTAATTGTGTCAATCCTCATCTCCATACTCAAATTCATATATGAAAGTGTCAATATCTCCATATTCCTCCACATTATCATCAATTTCCATAGGAGTTTCAGTTTAATCATCTCTTTCCATATAAAATTCATTTGTGACATCAATAACATCATCATCACCATCGACCCTTAACTGTGGGGTGTCATTATTGATATTCGTGTCTCTTCACGGAAAAGATGGATTTGAAGTAGTCCCTTGAAAAAATTCAATTCCTTTCACTTCAACGGAACCACATTAACTTTGAATACACTGATTTTCCCTAGATTTTATTTTTTTATGTTCCACCAATCACTTAAATATCTTGAAGTAGCACAATAATTTTCATAATAAACTTATATGTTTGATGAGCCAATAAAAATGGCTCATTTACTGCAAGAAAGATTCTATATTTAATATCAATGATTGTATGGCTCGAATGAATATTCAAGCCTCTCTCAGTGTCCAACCACTTACATTTAAACATCGTTATAAAATTCTATCCTAGATAACACAGTTCAATTATTTCTTCCTGCATGCCATAAAAGTCAACTTCAATTTCTCTATGATGAGATCTCCTCAAGTAAAAACTGCTATTGATTGATTTTTTTTGATTCCCCATAATCATGTGTATGAAATCTAAAACCATTCACCTCATATCCATTATAAGATTTAACCATTTTAGATTGTGGGTTACTCAATACACACAACCGATTATCAATTTTATCAGTATGTTGAGATATCTAAAAATTTGTATAAAAAATTAACAATATAACCAGTAATAGATTAATTTTATATGTTAAACCATAAATAATTTATTTTACCAATTTTTGAAACCAGTGAAAAAAATTATTTTGCCGAAGTTCTTCAAGAGCAGCTACTGTAATTTGTGGAAATTGTCTCTTGACATGATTATCATATAACCTATAAATAAAATAATATTAATTTACTGTAAAAAATATTATATAATAAGTGATAAGAGAACTCAGAGTAAAAATGGTGTCATTTCTTCATAGTTGAACAACACATATGTATGAGCTCTGTGATATTCGTTATCTGAAAGCCACCATTCATGAACTCCACCAAATCCATGTTTGGGACAATTAAAAACTAATAATTTATTTTTCATTTCATCATCAACATTTCCCTCATTAAAACCCATTTGTTTATTTTTTGAGGGATATTCAGATTGAAAATAATGAGAGCATAAAAAAGAAATTTCCTCCCACGAATAAGCTTCTACAGTTAATCCTTCAATTGATGTCTTATTACATACTTTTTTCATCAATTTCTGCATGAATTTCTCGAATGAGTACATACATCAGAACTGTACCAGATCTCCAAATTTCACTTCATGTGGGAAATATAATATCAAATGTTCCATTGATTCAAATAAAGTCAGTGGGAATATTTTTTCTAGTTTATGTAAAATTAAAACCACATATTCTTGCATCCTACTTAGTGCATCATAGTCTGTTTTCTCCACACAAATATCTCAAAAAAATATGATATGTTTGTCAGATGATCCAAAATCATAGAATTAAACAAAACACTTAATCCAATTAGTTTAATTCTTTTCATTATAACATGACATTAATGAATTTTTAATCTGTTAATATGACCATTCCTGAAACATATTTTTAAATTTGAAATATAACCATCTAGAAGTCTCAAATCTATAGTCCACTAAAAAATTAATAACTGGTTTTCATTGAAAATTGTATAATATGCTTTTGGATTTATTAACTTCTACAATCTGACATTTTCAAACACTTTAAGTTCTGGTCACCTACAAATTTGGGAAAGATATAATCATTATGTTACATTATCTTTTGTCTTAACTGGTGTATCCAAAACTATATAAAACATATTATCAAAATAGTTCTTCTCAATATGTATGACATCCAACATGTGACAGAGAAACAAATCAGACCAATATGGTAGATCCCAAAAAATGATCTGTTTTATCCAATTGTGTTCTTTATCAAAGCCATCAATTTTTTGTTGGTTTATAGTTGGTCCACATGTCATGGGAGGTAATTAAGAGAAAAATTATTGTAACTCCATACTTGGAATCATTGTTAGAGGTCCATCTATTTCAATTGTGTCTTTTTTGAAATGATATTTTTTCCTCCGAAAAGGATGATCAGTTGGAAGGAATCTGTGATGACAGTCAAAAAACAAGTTTTTCTTCCATTGATGATCATAAATGCTTTGTTGTCTATCATACAGTACAAACATGATTTTTTACAATGTGTACTCTATCTAGATAACATGTCATATGTTGGGAAGTCACTAATTATCCAAATCAATGTAGCTTTTAGTAGAAATTTCTTTTTGAAACAACATCATTTGTACTAACACCATTACTATACAATAAATTTAACTCATCAATCAATGGATTAAAATAAACATAAATATTATTTTTCGAATGTCCTTAAATTAATAAGTTCAAAAAGATATATAGCTCTTCATAAACATCTAAAGAGGTAAATTTTACAGAGTTATAAAGACATGCCAACATAAATATTGATTACTGTAAGAATCAAATGGACAAAAATCATCATTAGAAAGACTCAATCGCATGTTTCAGGCTTCTGAAGAAAAATACTGATGTACTCGGTGAAAATGTTCCCATGAATCATCATCAGATGGATGATTTAAGCTTTTACCAGTTAAAATATTATTTTTATACCATAACAGCAATAATTATTTATTCTGAGACAGATATAAATGCTCCAATTTGGGTGTAAGTGGGAAATACCTCAACTATTTTATAGGAATCAATCTAGATTTCCCTAGTTGGGCCTCTTTATACCTTGATTATCCACATGTAGGAAAACTATCCAATGACTCATTTTCAACATAACATAAGATGCAATCATTTTAATATTCTTGAATCATCTAATAACCAAGACCCAGATTATAAACCAGCCTCTTACTCTCATAAAAAATTATAGGTAACCCATTTTCTTTAGGTAACAGTGTTTTAACCAAAGAGAATATCTTATCGAAATTTCTATTTGACCTTCCACTATCTGATTTAATAGCCACAAATTTTACAGCTGCTTAAAATTTTCTAATCTTTCAACCAAGATATAAAACATCCTCAACAGACCTCAACAATTCATAAAATTTAGATGGTTCCAACTTAGGAGTGGAATCAATATCATCTTGAGTTTTTGTTTTATAAAAAGATGGACCAGCCACATTATTTACTAAATTTTGAAACCATGGTGAATCTGGAACCAAATTATTAGTATCTTCTCTGGAACTGCATTCACAATGTTGATACCAAAAAACATAATCTATTTAAAAACCAAAATGCAATAGATGACCCCCAACATTGGAAAATGTGTCAAACATCCTCATGTCACATTTCCTATATAGATACTTAATTTTCCATTCTGAAACAAATTCTAGTTCTAATGATGCAAATGATTAGAAAGTTTCAACACCCTCAATATATACATGATTTATACCAGAACTTTTTAGATTTATATGCTGATTTATCCAAGCGCAATCATCTAATAGTGACTGTTGTCAACTTCCTTGTTTCATATTTCTCTAAAAAATATAAAATAATTATTTTTTATGATAAAATTTTTATAAGAGAGACATGATCATAATTATTCTTAATTATTAGGAATTATTGATAATTAGTCCTAATTATTGCTAAATAGTATTAATTACACCTCCCAAAATCTCAAAACAATCATAACTACCAATGTAACCATGTTTTCCTTTATCTTTCTATGTCAAACTGCCAACACTAAATATTGACTCGATGTTCTTAGCTAATAATTATTTCTCATTGTTAAAAGTTAGAAGATTAGAAGAAGCTCATGTGCCCATTGTATCATGAGAAGTCACCGTAATGGGAACATGATCTTCCTCTACTCTCTTGTCTTTCAAAAATGATAATGTTTTTTCAACTAACAACATCGAATAAATATGTGGTGTTGGTAGTTCGACAAAGAAGGGAAATGAATATGGAAAACATGATTAAATTAGCAGAAAAAATATTTTTTAATTTTTTGTGACTTATTGTAGATAGTTGAAAGTAAAATATGACTTCCCAAAAGATTTGTGAAAAAACAAAATAAATATTAGATAAAAATGATAAGGAAAATAACTTACAAATAGTATATAAAATGATGATAAAAAATAATTAAATAAGTAGTAGGAAATCACCTTTTCCTGATGGTTGTATGCATTCTTGACTCATTTCCTAATTATTCCTAACTATTCCTAATTACTGATAATTCTTACTATTTACTACTATTTAATGCTATTTATTACTAGTTACCACTATTTATTAACAATTACTGCTATTTATTACTAATTACTGTTATTTATTCCTAATTATTTCTAATTATTCCTAATTACCACTATTTGTTAATATTTATTCATAATAATTCAAAATTATCACTATTTATTAATAATTATTCCTAATTATTCATAATTAGCGCTATTTATTACTATTTAGTACTAATTATCATTATTTATTCCTAATTATTCCTAATTATTCCTAATTATTCCTAATTAGCTATATTTATTACTAATTATTATTAATTTCAGTTATTTATTACCAATTATTCCTAATTATTCATAATTATCGTCATTTATTCCTAATTATTACTATTTTTTATTAATTATTCCTAATAATTCCTCATTATTACTAATTATTCCTAATTACAGCTAATTACTATTTATTTCTAATTATTCCTAATTACATCTCATTACCGCTCATGATTACTATTGATTATTACGGATTATAACTGATTATTACTGATTATTACTTATTATTACTATTTATTACTATTTATTATTATTATTTACTATTTTTTATTATTTATTTCTAATTATTACTATTTATTACTATTTATAACTATTTATTACTATTTATTATTATTTGTTACTATTTCTTAAATTTTATTACTGTTTATTACTCTTTATTACTATTTATAACTTTTTATTACTTTTTATTACTATTTATTACTTTTTATTACTATTTATTACTTTTTATTATTATTTATTGCTATTTATTTCTATTTATTACTTTTTATTACTATTTATTTCTATTTATTACTATTAATTACTAATTATTACAAATTATTACTAATTATTACATATTATCACTAATTATTTCTAATTATTGCTAATTATTACTGATTATTACACATTATTACTAATTATTACAAATTAATACAATTTATTCAAAATTATTACAATTTATTACAATTTATTACTATTTATTATTAATTGTTACTAATTATTACTAATTATAAATAATTATGGAAAATTATTCCTGATTATTACTGATTATTACAATTGATTACAATTTATCACTATTTTTTACTATTTTTTACTATGTTTTACTAATTATTACTATTGATTACTATTAATTACTATTGATTACTAATTATTACTATTTATTACTATTTATTTCTATTTATTATTAATTATTACTAATTATTAATATTTATTTCTACTTATTTTTATTTATTACTAATTATTACTAATTGTTACTATTTATTACTAATTAATGCTATTTATCACTAATTATTACTAATTATTACTAACTATTACTAATTATTACTATTTATTACTAAATATTACTATTTATTACTAATTACTGCTATTTATTCCTAATTATTACAATATAAACTAATTATTACTAATTATTATTAATTAGCGATAATTACTGTAAGAACCTGGATCTTCTTTTTCAGGTATGTTTTCCTTTTCTGGTCATTTTTTAGAAAAAGAGGAATTTTTGGAAATTTTCGAAGTAGACATCGTGTACTTTCTGAGTACACGCCGTATACTCGGTTACTACGGGTAGCCGTTTGTGATAGCTGTGTAGTGGCCATACACACAGCCATGTGGGGGTGACCTGGAGGCCACCTAAAGCGGAGTACGGAAACGGAAAGTACACATCGTGTACTTCTAAAGTACAGCATTTGGATTTTCTTTTCTTTTCATTAAATGGACCGGGGCCGTGTCTAATCGACAGAAACGTCTTCTTCTCCGCCAAACTCAACTGAGAGCGTCTGTACGGGGTGGATCTTCACCGAGACACCGATAGAGTGTCCGTTCTCTGAATCGAACTTCGTCGATTACGTTGGAATCACCTCAGTAAGCTCTTCCTTCTGCTGGAGCTTCGTTTCATGATTCCTCCTCTTTCTCATGTAATCCTCGGTTGAACGTTTTAGACGTTTTTGTAGATCTTTGACATTCTAAGGTGATTAAAGCCCTGAGACTCAAGTATATTGATCTTCCAATGCCGAGGTAGGTGGTTTGTGCCTTTCTGTTAAAAGTATTTGAGTTATATTTTCAATTTTTCCCAATACCCATGAATGGGGTATTGTGTGTTCACCATTTTAGCCCTTTTATTTTTCTGCTATACTTGTATGCTTGAGTAGAGGTTAATTGAATGTGAATAGGGTTAATTTATATGCTTTGGAAGTTTTTTCCCATGCATGATTGCCTATTTTGACCGTTGGGTCTACTTTCCCTGTTAGGCAGTTGTTTACTTTCTCATGTCTGGTTGTAGGATGGTGTGATTGTTCTGATATGCTGATATATTGTAGACTGCTAGCCAGGTAGTTCTTGAGGTTTACTTTGGTCGATACACGTTTCTATACCTACTTGAATTACACAGGGCTATGAGAACTTGGTGTAGTAGACCATAGGGAGAATGGACGTAAGGGCTTCTCCATAGTGTCTATTTTACTTACGATGCGAGACAATGGGGGGGGGGTTGACTTAAGCGCTTCCTCAGAGTGTTTATAGTTCCTCGATGCGGGCCACAAAGGGAATGTGATGTAAGTGCTTCCCTATAGTACATTTAGTTACCGATACGAGACTATAGGAGGAATTGATGGCAAGTGATTCCTTAGAGAGTCTATGCTTAAGCTGAACCAGAGGGGTTAAACTGAGTGTACTGCCCAGAGGGTTGCTTGTGCCTGTTAGGTAGGACCAGAGGGGATCGGTTGTGGGTAATTCCTAGAGGGTCACCTGTTGTGTTATATGATTTCTTGCATTTTTAGGTATGACTAGAGGGGATATGCTGCGAGTACTTCCCAGAGGGTTACCTTTTTTTATTATCTTCTTTGATTAGCTGTTGCTTGATATTTGAAACTGTGGATTGTTACTGCTGAGTATTTCTTGGTTTATTGCTTTCTATACTTTACCTGCCATATATTCACAGACTATTAGGCACAGATATTGTGGTGGTTTCCTACTAGGATTTAGTCTCACAACCTGTTTGGGCCATTCTTTTGGGACCAAAAATATTATATTGTTGCAGGTATAGATAATTGCAAGCACCCTTCTACTTCAGGTACTTGATTTGTTGTGGAGCTGGAGAGTATGGGACGAAGATATGGCTTGCGATGCTGAGGAGTTGTTTACTTTCTTTATTTTCTACTTGGGTTTAGTACTGTTGTATTCCAGTATTGTGATTTGTTTGGCCGCTTTCCTAAAAATATGTATCATCAATCATTCATATATATGTGTGTGCTCCAGTTTATTATTTTCCAGTCTTCTGCTGTTTAGTTTTGTATGGATTATTCCTACTTCCACATTTTCTATTTCTTTCTTCCACAGTGTTACTCTGCCAATGATGGTATAGTTTCCCCACTATCACACCCAAGTCCCTCACTACTAGTCGACAACCTCTGGCATTCGGGGAAATGCGCCTGAGGCCATGTGACCAACTCGGTACGGGGCACCTCTGGGTGGCTTCCGGAACCGGGATGTTAAAAAGTTGTATCAGAGGAATTATTTTCTCTTGACTTACTATTTAGATCATATATCTAGGTATAGGGAGGATTATGTACTTGGTAATAAGTTGTTCCCGGGAGTAGCTAACCCGTGCATAGGGAAATGTCAATCTACCTCGTTATTGAAATTTTTCCGGTTTCACAATTATTACAGTTGATTTGATTTCACCTTTAGTGATTCACATGTTTTGTGCTATTATTGTTGATGTTATTGAGGTTCTATTTCTGTTTCAACCCGACGAGATGAGGGTATTCCATCTCATGCATCATATAGGCACCTTCTAGGAATCACATGAAATGCATTCTTTCCATGCCATTTACGGTGCATTAGAAATTGCATGATGTTGTGCTAGATGCTTTGATAGAATATCTAATGTTTGATAGGGTATTTATTTTTGTAAGGATTTGTTTTAATGAATTCCAATTCTTGGTTCTTGAGGTGTTATGGGCCCTCATGAATCATAATTTGGTGGATCTTTGAATTGTTCACCTTGTTATGACATATATAAGATGCCAAGCTTTGATTCATGGGGAGTATGGGCCCTCATGGATTGAAATTTGGAACTTTGAGGTTTTTATAGTGTTTTATGAGTTCCAGAGTAGTTTATGAGGCTTACTGTCCAGAAAAACCCAGAATGAACGGCGTGTAATGTTAAATACACACCTTGTGTTCTTCTGCTCGGGAATAAACAGTTTTTCTTAAGTACACGTCGTGTACTGTATGTACATGCCGTGTAGTCTCTAACTGCGTCTCAGACTGTGTGGGCGGGGAAACAGGGTTTGGAATCTTTGGTAAGACATGTTGTGTAGTGGATGTACATGCTATGTTGTGGAACCATGGAACCAATCGTGTCACTATCAACACAGGTTGATTGAGTCCTTCCTAATACCCATTGTGTCTGTCTGGAACACGCCGTTTAGATTAAACCAAGTACCCGTCCATGTAACGAACAACATGGGTCGGAGAATCCTTCCTAGTACATGTTGTGTCCATCCAGAACACGACGTTTAGTGTGATATGTGTATCCGGTCGTGTCACTGACAACACGGGTTGGTGAAACTCGTTCAGTACACACTGTGTCTGCCACGAACACGTTGTGTAGTCTTCTTCAAGGAGAACTGTGTGTCTTAGCCATGTAAATGGAACTCGGGTAGGGGAATAGGATTCAAGTACAGGCCGTGTGTTAGGACAACACGTCGAGTTTTTGGGGTGTTACACGACCAGTTTTGGCAGGAGTACATGCCCATGTGTTTGGCTTTTGGGAACACATCGTGTAGGGGACGTACACGCCATGTAGTCATGTTCTGCAAAACTTTAATTTTTTCTTTCTCCTGTTCCCTTTTTATAATTTTGGTTCTCAGTCCTTGATAATCTTGTTCTAATTTGTGTGTTTGACCTTGCAGAGTCATGCCGCCGAGACGTCCTCCAGTTGTACACCAGTTGCATCGTAGTGATCGGACATCGAATGTGGATGATAAGAGACTGCCTGTAGATCCTCCCGTTTTGTTAGTCTTGGCACCATCCGTTATACCGGACGTAGGTGTCGATGGATAGTTCATGGAAGGTTTTATAAGGATGACACATACCTTTCAGGGAGCACCGCCACCTTCCCCGTCGATGGCAGATTTGACATGGGTCTTTCAATAGCAGTAGCATCCCACTTTCTCCGGGGATGGAGGACCCCAGGCTGTAGAGTCATTGATAGAGGCCATGTTGGCGATCTTTAAGCATCTGGAGATGCCTCCAGAGAGGCGGGTCTAGCACGCTTTATATATGCTTTGGGATTCCTCCAAGAGATGGTGGGATGTGATCTCACAGGCGGGACGCCAGTAGGTCATGGCATGGGAGGAGTTCTAGTGTATCTTTTATGACTACTTCTACCCGGAGACCTTGAGGGCCGATCAGGCCCAAGAGCTGATGATTCTGGTGCAAGGTACTCTTTTGGCTATGAAGTATTCCTCTCACTTTACCGAGCTGTTGCGTTTCATGCCTATTCTAGGAGGTAATCAGTTATTCATGACAAGGAAGTTCGAGGATGGTCTGAGACACGACATCTGATCGTAGGTGAACATCTTCATGTTGACTTCTATCACTTATATCGTCAACCAGGCATTCATCATTGAGTGAAATCTAAGGTATTATGGAGTTGTGAGATAGGGAGGCTCAGCATCTGGAGTTAGTATCCCTCCTACTGAAAGCAGGAAGCGCCACAGGGAGTCTTCACGTGGCGATCCAAGGAGGCAAGATACTTCATATGGTAATCAGGTTGGGAGCTACCAGTGCGGGAAGAGTGGGCATACGAGGACACACTACCCGAGAGACCCAGTGGAGTGCCGATCTTGGAGCAATATGGGTCATCTTCAGCACTTTTTTCAGATCTTCTCACCAGCAGCTAGTGATATGAGTTCCTCTATGACTCCTTTTTCAGGAGTAGCACCACCAGTTTCTCACCAGTCTGGGAACTGGAGTTCTTCCAACCATTCAATCCGAGGTGGAGGTTGTGGTCGTGGTATCCAGTCGCCCAGTTTTCAGCGACAATAGGGTGGATCAGCTAAGGGTGGCCTGATCGGGTCACAGGGCCGCGGTGCAGGTCATATTTTTGCAGTGAAACAGACCCAACATGACCAGGATCCCAGTCCCTCTACAGTGCGAGGTACGATCTTAGTATCCTTAGTTTTAGCTTCTTCACTTTTCGAAACAGGGGCTTCCCATAGCTTTATATCTATTGCGGTTGTGGAGATCCTTGGGCTCTGCATCTTCTCTTCTGCTGATATCTTGACACAAGACACTCCATTGGGGACTAGAAAAGTGAGTGTGTGTCAGTTCAAGGAGTTCCCTCTGGAGGTTGTTGGGTGTCACTTTTTATGGGACCTCTATGTCCTAGAGATGACAGGCTATGATGTCATTCTCAGAATGGACTGGCTAGTTCCATTCTAGGCAGTCGTTAACTATTCTCACCACAGGGTGAGTTTCATATCACTAGACGGTGGTTCTTTGCTTCATAAGGGTGAATGGGATGTCCAGGCGAGTAGATCAGGACCCGAGCATCATGGGTTAGGAGGAGTTACAGCCCAGATTTCTAGTCTATATCTGGACAACCAGGGGATTTCAAAATAGGAATTTCCTCCAGTGGTGGATCGTTTCATAGATGAATTTCTAGAAGACTTTTCAGGTTTTCCTCTGGAGCTTGAGTTATACTTTTCTATTGATCTTATGCCAAGATCGACACCATTGCCCATTCCTCCTTATAGGATAGCTACACCAGAGTTATAGGTGCTCAATAAGCAGTTGGAGGAGTTGCATGGAAAGGGTTTCATCCGAACTAGTACTTCTCCTTAGGGTTCACCTGTCCTTTTTTCCAGGAAGGTGGACGGTACCCTTAGGCTTTTTGTGGATTATCAAAAGTTGAACCAGTTGACATTTAAGAATTGATATCCATTAACAAGGATTGATGATCTCTTTTATCAGCTTCGAGGAGCCTGGGTTTTCTCGAAGATTTACTTGAGATCTGGTTGCCATCAGTTATGTGTTAGACCCACTAATATACCTCTCACAGCCTTCTATAGCAGGTATGGTCTATACGAGTACATGGTTATGTCGTTTGGTCTCACGAATGCACCTGCAGTTTTCATGGAACTGATGAACTGAGTGTTCTATCCATACTTTTATTCCTTCATGGTGGTTTTCGTGGATGATATCTTGGTGTACTCTCACACTCGACACGACCGTGCCACACATCTTGAGATCATTTTGAGTACAGTGAGAGAGCATCAGTTATATGCAAAGCTCTCGAAATGACACTCTTGGAGGGATTAGATTCACTTCTTGGGTCATGTTATCTTTGAGACAGTAGTGTCAGTAGACCCAAAAAATGTTAGAGCAGTAGTTTCCTGGTAGCAACCGAAGAACGTCTTTGAGGTATGGAGTTTTCTAGGGCTGGATGAATACTACAGATGCTTAATTCATGACTTTTCACGCTTAGCAGCACCACTGACGGGTCTGACAAAGAATGGTGGAAGGTTCCTGTGGTCAGATTCTTGTGAGTCAGCCTTCCAGGAGATGAAAGGGAGGTTGACATCAGCACTGATACTAGTGTTTCCAGAGCCGAAAAAGATCTATACTGTGTGATGTGATGCTTCAGGTATCGGGCTGGGAGCTGTGCTTATGCAGGGAGGAGGAGTCATTGTGTACGGGTCTCGGCAGTTGCGTCCACATGAGAATATTTACCCGACACACAATCTCGAGTTGGCTACAGTTTCCATTCCTTATGTTGTTGGATACGTTACCTTCTGGGAGAGAATTTTGTGGTTTTCACCGACCAAAAGAGTCTCAAGCACATCTTCACTCAGCGTGAAGAAAATTTGAGACAGTGAAGGTGGGTTGAGTACCTTTAGTCATTTGACTTTGAGCTTGCCTATACGCCTGGGAAAGACAACGCAGTGGCTAATGCGTTGAATAGAAGAACTCAGATACAAGTAGTTCAGGAGGCCAACAGTGAGTGGCAGCTTATGGATCTTTTCTCTGAGATGCATTTGGAGGTGCACGACAGCCACAGTTAGAAGTTTCTTTCTTCTGTAGCTATTACCTCTACTCTTCTTGATCGAGTTCTAATGAGGCAACTATCTGACTCAGAAGGCCTAGTCCTACGGAAGAGTGTGTCAGGAGAGAACCTTTTTCCAGGATTGACCATAGGTGAGGATGAGATATTGCACTTCCAATGGCGCGTATGGGTGCCAGCAGACATACGCGAAGAGATCATGTGGGAATTTCATTCCTCAGTTTGGGTAGTTTATCCTGGTGTCACCAAGATGTATCGTGATCTACACCATCATTATTGGTGGCCAAGTATAAAGGGAGATGTTTCTAGTTTCTTCATGAGGTTTTCCACCTGTCAGCAGGTGAAGGTAGAGCATCAGCACCCAGTAGGGATTTTACCACAGCTACCCATTCCCGAGTGGAAGTGGAATGATGTCACGATGGATTTCATGATAGGTTTATCGAGGTCGCATCGAGGGAATGATGCATTTTGGGTTATCATTGACAGACTCACAAAGGTTCCTCACTTCTTTCCAATCAAGGATACCTTCTGTGTTGATGAGCTGGGCGGTTGTACATCTGAGATATTGTACATCTCCATGGAGTTACACACTCCATTGTTTCAGACAGAGATGCTATTTTTACTTCTCGGGTCTGGAAGGGGCTTCATAAGGCTTTGGGTACACAGGTACTTTTGAGTATAGATTACCACCCCCAGACAAATGGCCAGTCCGAGCGTACGATTCAGGTGCTTAAGGACATGCTTCGAGCATGTATTCTGGATTTTGGAGGTTCTTGGGAGAAGTCATACCTCTTGTGGAGTTTTCCTACAAAAATAGTTTTCCAACAACTATTCAGATGGCACCATATGAGGCTTTGTACGGTAGGCCATGTAGATCACCCTTATTTTGGGTGGAGGTAGGAGAGTCAACTTTACTGGGACCTTGTCTTGTTCAGTAGACCACAGAGCATATTGAGTTGATTCAGAAGAGGATGGCTACTGCATAGTCTCGACAGAAGTCTTATGCTGATCAGTAGAGATGACCTCTGGAGTTCGAGGTCGGGGATCAGGTTTTCCTGTGTGTCACACCGAGGTTGGGACACAATAGGATTATGAGACAGGGTAAGCTTTCGCTGAGGTACGTCGGGCTATTTGAGGTGTCAAAGAGAGTCAGGTCGGTTGCCTATCAGTTGTAGTTACCTAAGAGATAAAGGGTTATGCATGACTTCTTCCACGTTTCTCAGTTTCGACGTTACTTCTCAGAACAATATCATGTTTTTTAACCTGATGAGGTTGAGTTAGAGCGGGACGCCTCGTTCGAGGAGCATCCTATCCGGATTGTTGATCGTTGTAAGAAGGTTCTTCATGGCCGGTCTGTTCCTCTGGTACGAGTTCTATGCAAGCATGGGTGGGTACAGGATGAGACCTACGGGATGGAGGCTGATGTACGATTACAGTGGCCAGAGCTGTTCAGGGTTTTTTCTTCTACATCGCCTTGCTAGGAAAATTCAGGGACAAATTTTGTTAAGGGGAGAAGTTTATAAGAACTCGGATCTTTTTTTAGGTATGTTTTCATTTTCTGGTCTTTTTTGAGAAAAAGAAGAAATTTTGGAAATTTTCAAAGTACTTGTCGTGTACTTTCTAAGTACACGCTGTGTACTCAGTTACCGCGAGTAGCCATGTGTTGGTTGTATAGAGGCCATGCACATGGTCATTTGGGGGTGACCTAGAGGCTGCCTAAAGCAGAGTACGAAAACAGAAAGTGCACATTGTGTACTTCCAAAGTACACGTTGTGTATTTTTTTCATTAAACAGACTGGGGTTGTGTCTAATCGATAGAAACGTCTTCTTCCCCGCCGAATTCGACCGAGAGCATCCATACAACGCAGATCTTCAATGACCCCCAATCGAGCATTCGTTCTCTGAATCGAACTTCGTCGATTGCATTAGAATCACCTTGGTAAGATCTTCCTTCTGAAGGAGCTTTGTTTCATGATTCGTCCTCTTTCTGAAGTTATCCTCAGTTGAACGTTTTAGACGTTTTTGTAGATCTTCAGTGTTTTAAGGTGATTCAAGCTCTGAGACTCAAGTATATCGATCTTCCAACGTCGAGGTTGGTGTTTTGTGCCTTTCAATTAATATTTTTTGAGTTATATGTGCAATTTTGCCCAATACTCATGAACGGGGTATTTTGTGTTTACTATTTTATCCCTATTGTTTGCCTGCTATGCTTGTATGCTTGAGTAGAGGTTAATTAAATGTGAATAGAGTTAATTGCTATGCTTTGGAAGTTTTTTCCCATGCATGATTGTCTGTTTTGTCCGTTGGGTCTAGTTTGCCTATTAGGCTGATGTTTACTTTCCCATGCCTGGTAGTAGGATGGTGTGATTGTTCTGATATTCTGATATGTTGTGGACTGCTAGCCAAGTAGTTCTTGAGGTTTACTTTGGCCGATACGTGTTACTATACCTACTTGACTTACATAGGGCCATGAGAACCTTGTGTAGTAGACCATAGGGAGAATAGATGTAAGAGAATATCCAGAGTGTTTGTTTTACTTATGATGCAAGACCATAGGGGGAATTAATGTAAGTGCTTCCTCGGAGTGTCTGTAGTTCCTCAAAGAGGACCACATAGGGAATGTGACGTAAGTGCTTCCCTAGAGCACCTTTAGTTACCGATATGAGACTATTGAAGGAATTACTGGTGAGTGCTTCCTCAGAGAGTTTGTGTTTAAGTTGAACCAGAGGGGTTAGACTGAGTGTACTGCTCAGAGGGTTGCCTGTGCTTGTTAAGTAAGACCAGAGGGGATAGGTTATGGGTACTTCCTAAGGGTTACATATTGTGTTATCTGATTTCTTG
This sequence comes from Viscum album, assembly GCA_963277665.1. Taxonomy (NCBI): domain Eukaryota; kingdom Viridiplantae; phylum Streptophyta; class Magnoliopsida; order Santalales; family Viscaceae; genus Viscum; species Viscum album. Next base: position 1,355,565,565 of record OY728162.1, on the reverse strand, counting down.
TGTTGCGAGGTAGGACCAGAGGGGATAGGCTGTGAGTACTTCCCAGAGGGTTACCTTTTGTGATTATCTACTTTGATTAGTTGTTGCTTTATATTTGAAACTGTGGATTGTTACTGCTGAGTATTTCCTTGTTTATTGATTTCTGTACTTTTCCTGCCATATATTCACTGATTTATAGGTACAGATCTTGTGGTGGATTCCTACTAGGATAGTTTCACACCCTGTTTGGGCTATGATTTTGGGCCCAAACAGATTATATTGCTACAGGTATAGATAAGGTAAAACACCCTTCTACTTCAGGTACTTGATTTGATGTGGAGTTGGAGAGCATGGGACCAAGCTATGGCTTGCGATGCTGAGGAGTTGTTTACTTGATTTCTTTTGTACTTGGTTTTAGTATTGTTGTATTCCATCATTGTGATTTGTTTGGATGCTTTCCTAGACATATTTATCACGCAACATTCATATATATGTGTGTGCTCTAGTTTATTATTTTTTAGTCTTCTGCTGTTTACTTTTGTATGGATTATTCCTGCTTCCGCTTTTGGTATTGCTTTCTTCCACTGTGTTACTCTGCCAATGAGGGCATAGTTTCCCCCACTATTACACCCAAGGCCCTCGCTGCTAGTCGGTAGCCTTTGGCATTCAGGGAAATGTGCTTGAGGTCATTTGGCCAACCGGGTACGGAGCGCCTCTTGGTGGCTTCCGGAACCGGGATGTTACAATTACCGTTAGTTACCAGTAATTATTTCAATTTATTACAATATTTTTGTAGTTTTTACTATTTACTATTAATCATTATTAATTATTACTAATTATTTATAATTAATACTAATGAATACTAATTACTACTAATTAATACTAATTAATACTAATTTATATTAATTACTACTAATTACTACTAATTATTACTAATTAATACTAATTAAAACTAATTAATACAAATTAAAACTAATTATTTTTAATTAATATGAATTACATGTAATTATTATAAATTAATGATAATAAAACCAAATTATTACAAATTAATACAATTTACTTTTAAATAAAACATTAAATCTTAATGAAGCAACATGTTTGTTCAAATAAATAATGTAAAATAAAACTATCTAATTTTAATTATTATTAATTACCACTAATTAATAATAATAATTACTAATATAAATTAAAATGAATTAGCTAAAAAAATAAAAGCAACAAATAAATACTTTAAAACTGAATCTTTCCATGGATGAAAGTCCCGAAAATTGATCCGCTGTAAAATTTAAAAGTTTTAAAAAACTGAAGAGATTAATATGAGACCACTAATTGAGAGAGGATCTGAGAGAATTGTGAAATGGGAAAAATCAGATTGGGGTATTTATAGGTTAGATCATTTGTGATGTGAGTATTTGCGACGAGATTCCAATCGCAAATAGTTAGTTGTTTATTAACTGAGGGGGCGTTAAAAATAGTATTTGTGACGGGACTCATCATAAATACTTTCCCGTAGACATATTATTTGCGATGTGACGTTGAAAATATTAGTTTTCAAGACGGGTCCCTTCGTAAATAAGTCGCTAGTTATTAACCGCGTCAATTTTTTTTTGACCTTAGAAACGATTGTGCTAATTCGTTGCTAAGAGGAGTGGGCGACCACTTTAGCGATGATTTTGTATAATCGTCACTAATGTATTTAGAGGGTGTTATAACCGCCTCTAAATGCATTTTTTGTAGTGAAAGATTGAGATATTTAATGAGATTAATTATTATTATGAAAATTGACAGAATATGTATTTGTGCTACAGGTGATTAGGAATGTGATGGTCAACAATATAAATTTGGGAATTATTAGACATGATCTAGTTTAGGGATGTAGAGATAATGATGATAATGAAGATTTTAGGAGGACTCTCTAAAATTTGATCAATACTTGATTGAACATTGTACATGTCGTTTTTGCAATTAGTAAACATAGGACATATCAGGTTAGGGGTATTGAAGTGGAAATGGCAAGATGGAAATGAAGTGTCAAGGAAGGATTGGTGCTTAGTCAAAATTTCAGGTAGGATATTGATGGAAGCTTGGAAAAAGTTGAAAATTATTATTATAGTGTGCAATAATTGATATGGTTTTATTGTCATAAAGGAGATAATGAATGTGATACCTTGGCCAACATGTTTTATATAGACTTTATGGTGATGTTTTCACAAACAATGGAGTGGTTGTATGTGGCATGTAGATGCAAAGGCAAGGGTGTTGGGAAGCATGCCAATATGGAATTTCATGCCTATAATCTCCTATAATGAGAGATCGTCTGTAACACCCAAATCGAGTGCTGAAATCTCTTGAATGAGTGTTTGTGAGGTGAATTTTCTCATATTATTGAAGAGAGATATTAGATAGATTTTCCCAATGGTTTATCTTGCAATATAGCTGTACATTTGCTAAGCACCGGAATCAGTCATTCCTCACCCATTGTTTTTACCATACATTAGGAGTGTTTTCCATGTTAAATAGTTTCCCCCTAATTTTCATATTTTATTTTCTATTGTTATGTTGTGTAAGTTTATATTCTCTAGGGATCTTAGTCTTAATGGTCCATACCTATGATATTTGGTAGGACGCTTCAGTCTCCTGGATGCTTCGCAGATGCCCATCACAATCCAAACTGATCCTCCCACCTCATTCATCTCTATATATATGGACAATGGATGAGTTGACGGAGTGCGGAGTCAAGTTCCAGAGGGGCACATGCCGCAGATGGCTGGACGTAAAATTCAATAAGGCGACGGGCACCCTGGTGATAACTCCATTGACGCCCAAGTACTGTGGAGGGGGAGGATCATCGATAACTGGTTGAGCCCCGAGGACATAGCCCGCCTCTTCACCAACCTCTACCGAGACACCAGTGTGGGAGGTTTCCGTTACCACGTTGTGGTGGAAGGCATGAACGAATACTGCCATGGTATCTTATTTTCTAAATTTCTGTTGCTGCAATTTCCCTTTTCTGAAGTGTCTTTTCAAGTCTCTTAAACTTTTGGTGTGCTTGCTTAGCAAGATTTTTTATTCCCCTTCCACTATGGTCACATTTTTTTAGAGCTTCATGAAAGGAATCGTTCCAAACGGTCACCGTATTGTTGTTTATGAATTCTCATGGATATACAGCGCATGTGGAAAACCAAACACAAAATGTTTAAAGTTTTATATAAATGTTTTTTTCACTCTACTATAAATTGATCATTTGGCAACCATCTAGATATCGTCAAGTGACAATCACTTTTTCACTATCACTATAATCTTTAACAATTGCCATTTGACGATTGTTATTACCCTCTATTGACTGTCGCTATAAATTTTGGATCATTTTTTGTACCCGCTTATTTTTGTTAAAGAAGTAATTCAATGTATAAAATCGGGAACTTCAAAGAAAAACATATATATACCTATATTTCACCAACATATTCAAAATATCATAAACACACACACACACATATAATCCAAATTCAAATAATATTTCATTATTTTACAAATATATACACTACCACCGATTCGGGTTTTCGCAGCGCCGCCCCTTTAACAGCTCTAAAAAAGCGCTGATAAAAACCCTCCTTTATCATCGTTTTTTTACTAGCAATTATAAAGGGTATATTTAAAAAAAATATTTCATTAAAAGTAATATATTAATATATAAATAAATTTATATTCATATACATATAATATATATTTTTTAAATGTGTTTTAGATATGGATAAATAGAAATTTAAACTTAATATATAAGATATTTAGTAAAAAAAACTTATCAAATCGAAGCTTGCGACACGATCTACACCCCTGTGACCTGGGGGACCCCAATCAAGGTTTTTTTAGGCCAAAAAAGGCCCAAAAGACTTCCAAAACTGAGTTTTTAGTCAGTGTACCCTAGTTTCTGAAAATTTGACGGATTTTCAAGCTCATTTATGGGGGTCTTTTTGCCATTTTTTAGCAGGGAGTAAATTTATTCTTAGGTTTTACATTCATATTGATATAATGATTTTGAAATTTTATCATTTTTCACAATGTACTGTTATTTATAATCAAATATATAACAATATATACATATTTTTTATATATTCACTCCTAAAAAATTAATTTTGTAAATAATTAATTAATAATATTTACATATAAAATATATTTATTAATATATATGCCTTATCTAAATAAAAACTAATCTCAATTTTATTTAAAATACAAAATATGAATATTTATATACCTATATAATGTGTGTGTGTGTCTGTATATATATATATATATATATATATATTAGTGCGTGTGTGTGTTTTAGCAAACGGATATATATTTTCTATATATTCTAACATATAAAAAGACATATTAATATATAATAATGTTAATATATATAAATATGTATAATTGTACTTACAGATACACATATATATAATATATATACATGTGTATGCATGTTGTATATATGTATTTATTTATAAACACAAAAAAAACATATTTTATAAATGTATTTAAAACTAATCTTACAAATATATATTAATATATGAATAAATATATAACTAAATATATATTAATATACGAATAAATATACGGATAAAAAATATAACTACATATATAAATAAATATATATATATATATATATATATATATTAATATAACTATATATATTAATATAAATATATTTTAATATACGAATAAATATAACTATATATATATATAAATAGATGTATCATTAAATGGAGAACAAAGTAATATGAAAGAGTGGTAAAGTGTCTAGTGCGCATAGAAGAGGTCTCAAGTTCGAATCTAGTGAGAGGTAGGGGCACACACACAGGTGCAGGGGGGCCTAGCACTGTTAATGGGTTGGGGAGGGTGTTGTTAAAGGCTGTCTGGCGGGGGTGGGCGCGAGTTGGGGGCTTCCAAGCATTGTTGAAAGGGGTGGTGGGTTCCGATATTTTTAAAATTGGGTCCGGGATGCGTGAACGTCGTTCACGCATCCTTCGCCGCGGAAGGATACGTAAACGCCGTTCACGCATCCCAGACCCAAGCGGTAATGCGTGAACAGCGTTCACGCGTCCTTTGCTGACCAGCTAAAGGAAGCGTGAACGCCGTTCACGCATCCTTGCGCGGGAAAAGATGCGTGAACGGCGTTCACGCATCCGAGCCGCGGCAGTGATGCGTGAACAGCGTTCACGCATCCTTCGCGGACTAACTAAAGGATGCGTGAACGGCGTTCACGCATCTAGCTGAGATTTTCTATAAAAGAAGCCCCCCCCCCAAACTCATTGTTCTCTTTTGGTTTTTGTTGCGAAGTTCTGCATAAATTCTTTCTCAACAAATATTTGCTGCTTTTATTGAGGTAAAATTTCAATTTAATAATTTAATTGTTTAATTGTGTTTATTTATTTCATTTGTATGTTTAATTGTGTGTATGATTTATTTATTTCATATGTTATGCATGAAATGTTTTGTATGATTTAATTTTCTTGATGTTGAATGTTTGTATGATTTAATTTTTTGAATTTCTGTTGTCTGAATATTGAATGTTTTATGTTATGTCAAAAATTTTTAATGTTTAGGAAAAGTAATTTATGTTAGAGAAATTTATTTTAATGGATGGTTTTGAAGTAAGTGTAAATTAAATTACTTTTATTTACTAGTAATAATATTTTTAATCAATAAAGTATAGAATATATTTACTTATATTTTGAAAAGTAGAAGAATGCCCAAAAAACATTACAATTTCATAAAATTTAAAATAACAAAAGTGTTTATTATGTAAATCTCAATTAGATCAGTTATAATAAAATTTATTAAATGTTATTAATAATTATATATATATATATACACACACACATGAAGTTAAATTTTTGTAAAAGAGGTTTAGTATTTAATATAGATTTTATATAATACAGATAATAGAATAAATATACCAAAAAACACGGTATGAGTGATGACTGATCTTGAGATGACCGACCATGAATAATTGAAATTACATGTTTTATTTTGTGTATGTTGTTATTCAATTTGTAATAATTGCATTTTTTCCGCATTGATGACCTGCGATTCATCTCTCATTAAGTGTAAGGACCTGCATGTCCGCTTAAAATAATTTATGTATTTCATACCACTAGACCCCCTCAATGCATGTGAGTAAATTTGTAATTAAAAGATAGACGCCCTGAAGAGGTGTCGACGAAGAGGCATCCCTGAAGAGGTGTCGACGAAGAGGCATTCGAGAACTCGTTCGAGAGGAGGCGTTGCTGTTTGACAGGAGATTGGCGGTTGCTGCAATATTTGATAATAGAGACAGGAGTTTACCTATATAGGTTGTGGTTAGTTTATCAGATAATGATAAACTAATCGCAAGTCTCAAGATCAAGTCCTGATTATATATTCATAAGTAATTAAACTTTATGAAACATTATATTAAATTTTCTTTTGTGCTAAAATCAGAATCACTATACCTTAACAGTGATAAATCAATAAATAAAAAAGTATCAAGATAATCAATTATTCAAAACCAAATTAAATAAATTAAAATTTTAATGTAGTGTATAATATTTTTTAAATCATTTTTTAATAGGTAATTATGTCTGCTCAAATATATTGCAACGGTGATGTAATTTGTACCGAGCAGGGTTTTAGCTACAGTGTGCCACCTGTCAAAGTGGTAAATCTCCATGGTTGTATGATATTGGATGCAGTTCGTAATAAGATTCATAGTCGGTTAAAACTGAGTGCAGGACAAGCAATCACTTCAATTAGATACCGACATCTTCAATATCCTGAGCGTCTGTGGCATAGCGACTACCCTATAGTCGATGATGAGGATTGGATGGAGGCTTCTCAGTTATTCAGGCAACAATGTATTAATGGTTTGATGGAATTATTTATTGTCATTTCTGATATTGATGTGGTGCAATCGATTACTACAGAACCATGCTTTGTGACCTCTATAGAAGTCGGTCCTTCACAGCAGTCTTCTTCATTGCTTCCTTCTCATACGACTCATGTGGAAGAATGTAATGAGGAAGATCATCAAAATTGGGAAGGAAATGTAGATGACATCCCTTTCTGTGCTGATATAGTGCATGAAAGTTTATCTGAGGAAGAAGAATCTGGGGAGTCAGCAGGAGATGATGTGGTTGGGAATGAACCTTCTGAGGTTCCTTTGAGAGACAGACATCCACTACATCCACCAGTTAGTGGTAATCAGCCTTCAGTTTTGAGTTCCTTAGTTGAAGGAATGTCTCGTGAACAACATTTTGATTGGGATGTCATTACACCAGCTTCTGAATTCCCTGGCATTATAGGGAATATGCCTGCATCAAATGATAATGCCATATATGTTGGGCAGGAGTTTGAAAGTAAACAGGTCATGAAAAATGTGATAAAGCAATACCACATTGATCGACATTTCACATTTGTGGTTTATGAGTCAAAGAAGACCAAATATATCATTCGTTGTGAAAAATATGGGTCAGAATGTAAATTTCGATTAAGATCACTATTTGATAAATATTATGGATGTTGGAAGATAACCAAATTAGAAGGCCCACACACTTGTCTACATCCTAGCTTGGCACAAGATCAATCTTCTCTTGATGCAGAGTTTATATCTACTGTTATTTGTGAGATGATACGAACAAGTCAGGATGTTCCTGTTTCCCTTGTTCAGGAAATAATTCAACAGTTGTATAACTATAAGGTATCATACAACAAAGCTTGGAATGCAAAACAGAAAGCCATTGTAAAAGTGTATGGTGATTGGGATGAGTCTTATGCGATGTTGCCACAGCTCATGGAATTGTTGTCTCTCAATAATCAGAATGTTTATCAATTGGAAAGTGTTGAGTATGTATCCCAAAATCATCGATTTGATCGGTCAAAGGTGAAGTTCAATAGGATTTTTTGGGCATTCAGACCATGCATTGCTGCATTTCCCTTTTGTAAACAATTTATTCAGGTAGATGACACATTCCTTTATGGAAAGTATACAAGTGTTCTACTCATTGCTGCCACACAGGATGGTAATCGCGCTCCTCTGCCACTTGCTTTTGCTGTTGTTGAAAAAGAAAATTTTGAATGCTGGAGCTGGTTCTTGGCATGTGTACGTGTTCATGTCACGCAAAAACAGGGCGTGTGTCTGATATCTGATCGTCATCGAGCGATTATAGAGGCCGTGAGTAGTGATGGGGTTTCTTGGACTGAGCCGAATGCTTATCACCGTTATTGCATTATACATATTGCAAGTAATGTGCATAAGCAGTTTAGAGATGAGGCCATAAAGAAGGCGATCCTCAAATTGGGTATGGTTTTCTAAACATTCTTTTTTTAACAAAATTTAATATCCATTTTAATACATTATTATGTTATGCTTTCAGCATATGAACCCCAACAAGAAAGGTTTGATCGACGTCTTGAAGAGATCCGAACAGTTAATGAGGAGGTATATGAATATATGGTACAAATTTCAAAGGAAAAATGGTCATTATCATACGATGGTGGCATGAGATATGGGCATATGACCACTAATATAGTGGAGTGCATAAATGGGGTCCTCAAGGGTGTGTGCAAACTCCCAATCACAGGGTTAGTGCAAGAGACATTTTTTAGATGTGTTCACTACTTTGTTGACCGGTCCCAAAAGGCCTACCAGAGGATGGAAAATGGAATGATTTTTACTCAGCATTTTCAAACTGATATTGACCGGATACGGAATGAGGCTTCACGATGGAATGTTATAGCCTTTGACAGGGAAAAGAGGAGTTTTCGGGTAAGACAGTGCTACGACCAGGGTACATGCACTAATGGTGGAGTGTTTGTCGTGATGTTGGAACAAAGTTACTGTGAGTGTGGTAGCTTTCAGGCATTGAGATATCCATGTGTACATGTTATTTCAGTTTGCGCTTCGGTAAATATATCATGGGAGCCATATGTTGACCCGGTGTATCACATGAGCACTTTGGTTAACTGTTATAGTGATGCTTGGATGCTTGTTGGTGACTTCCATTCTATCACATTGCCTTCTGATCAACCGACCATCGTCCCTGATATTTCCAGGTTTTCATAAGTTGGTTTTGGTTTCATTTATAATTTTTTCAATGTCTGTCATTTTTAAAATTATTGGATTCATGCTACCAGGTTGCGGCCTCGAGGAAGACCGAAGTCAACTCGCATGAGAAATGAGATGGATTGGCCTCGGCAACGAGGAGGGAGTATAGCATCCAGCATTTTCATCACATAAACTTTCATTACATTTTACAAAACCGAGGATCTTTAAGGTTTAGTGTCTTGGAAACCAGGAACTTAAAACATGAAATAAAAAAAAATTCTTCTTAAACACTTTAAAGGCTTCTCCTCATGTTCATCCTAGGTTCATTACTGCATCTCATAACATGGGGACATACATCAAAAGAAAGGGTGAGCAGAAGTCCCAGTAAGGTAAACAAGAGAAACATTTTACATGTGAACTTGAGATACTTCAATAAGGTCATGAAAAGAACATTAAGGCATGAGAAAGAAATCATGAGGCATACCATAATAAAAATAACATTTTTCATAACTTGAAGATTTGGATACAAAATTTAATATTGACAATCATTTCGTTTCACCAAGGTTCATCCCCAAGGTGTCATTAAAAATTACCAAGGTTATTCACCAAGGTATCAGTCCAAAAAGTCATCTCTAGAGATTAAGTCTTTACCCAATGAATTAGAGTGCTATCTAGGCGCACCCTTGACATGTATTTATTATCTTGTGATCCACATATATCATCATCAATCATTTCATAAACAACCCATATAGCATAAAATAAATGGGTTTCATTTCATAATCATAACATTTTAAAAACTGCTTTAAAGACGTGATCTTTATGTCACTTTAAACCCACAGAAAAGGGAAAGCGGGTTTCATGTATGTAAATCCCAGAATTTAAAATAGAACATTTTGATATATATGTGAATACCCCTGTAGAAATAAGAGCTTTGAGTATTCACTTAATAACATAAAATAATTTTGAGATAAAGAGGGAGGCATTTTGAGACGAAAACTATGCAGCATAACGTCTATGATACATGGTTGTAGAAAAAGTTGGAAAGAGAGGGGACATGGGTCACCCACTCAAAAATGATACTTAAAACAGTAGGGGAACAAAATATAAAGTATTTAAGAACATGGTAATGACATTTTAATGATATACCATTTGAAACGAAGAACATGAAAGGAAGACAAAAATAAGATTTCTCTTATGAGAATTCGGCAGCATAACAGTGTCACTTAAAACTTCCAAAAATGGATTAATGAGATCAAATAGGGTATCTCATCATATGAACATAAATGATCAGTATGATAGATATATATATCATACCCCAACATAATAAAAAGGAACTTGAAAGACTTGACATGAAAATAGATCTTGAAAATGAGAAGGGTGAAAGAACCCCTTAGAAATTCGACAGCCTAACGGCGTCACTTAAAATTCAAAAAAAGAATTGACGAGATCAAATGGGGTCTCTCATAATATGAAATACAATATAAGTATGATATATATAGAGATCATACCCCAATATAATGTAACTTGAAATACTTGACAAGAAAATAGAACTTGAAAATGAGAAGGGTGAAAAATCCCTTAAACATTCAGCAGCCTAACGGCGTCACTTAAAATGTCAAAATACTGAATTGGAGAGATCAAATAGGGTCTCTCATCATATGAAAAAAAAAGATCAGTATGACAGATATAGATATCATACCCCAACATAATAAAAAGGAACTTGAAATACTTGACATGAAAATAGATCTTGAAAATGAGAAGGGTGAAAGAATCCCTTAAACATTCAGCAGCCTAACGACGTCACTTAAAATGTCAAAATACTGAATTGGAGAGATCAAATAGGGTATCTCATCATATGAACATAAAAGATCAGTATGATATATTTAGATATCATACCCCAACATAAAGTAACTTGAATGACTTGACAAGAAAATAGAACTTGAAAATGATAAGGGTGAAAGAATCCCTTAAAAATTCGGCAGCCTAACGGCGCCACTTAAAACATCAAAATAATGAATTGAAGAGATCAAATGGGAACTCTCATAATATGGCCATAAAAGATCAGTATGATAGATAGAGAGATCATACCCCAACATAACAAAAAGGAACTTGAAGGAATTGACATGAAAGTAGAACTTCAAAACGAGAAGGGTGAAGAACCACTTAAAAATTCGGCAGCCTAACGACGCCACTTAAAACATCAAAATACTGAATTAAAGAGATAAAATGGGGTCTCTCATCATATGATCATAAAAGATCAGTATGAAAAATTTAGAGATCATACCCCTACATAATAAAAAGGAACTTGAAATACTTTACATGGAAAATAGATCTTGAAAAATGATAAGGGAGAAAGAATCCGTTACAAAAATCTCGGCAGCCTAACGGCACCACTTAAAACTTCATAAAACGAAATAATGAGAGTAAGAGGGGATCTCTCATTATATGAACATTAAAATGGAAGTAATAGGATTATAAAATAACATCCTTTAACATAAGAACATGGAGCATAAAATAAATGACATAAAAGAGATTTCTTGAAAAGAAAGAGAGAGGTCGGATCCCTTACCTTAAAATGTAACTCTTAAAACTCAAAGGTTGGGACCTTGAGGGCTTGGGGGAACCTTGGGAGGACTCCTTGGGAGGTAATGAGACCATAACTTTGTTGGGGTAGAGTGGGGAGTCGAATGGATGAGAGGATGGCTTGGTATTTTTAGGGAAAGTGAGGGGATAAGGCATTAATGGCCAATGGACACCTCATTAGTGGTTTTGGCAAAACCATGGTCTTGCCCATGGTATTTGCCCATGGTATTGGCCACTTGGGACACCTCATACCTTATCTTACTATTCATAAGTCGACCATATTGATTACATACTTAATACATCATTTAAGGATGTCATTAAACACCCGTAACTTAAAAACTGTATTTTCACTATTCATCGAAAATTCAACTTTCTCAGAATAATCCCAAAATTTCACCTTAACCAAATATCAATGCTCTGATTTCAAAAATGAAATCCATTTTATAAAAATAATTTTCTAAATATTTTTAATTTTTTTTTTAATAAATACACTATTCACCGAAAATTCATTTTTTCAGAAAAAACCCCAAAAATTACCATAACATAATATCAGGGCTCTGAGTTCAAAAATGAAATCCATTTTATAAAAAAAATTATATATTTTTAATTTAATTTTTAATTTAATTTTTAATTAAAAAAAACTATTCACTCGAAAAAACTAATACTTGAATAATAATTTATGAAATCGTTATTTAACCATTTTATTGAATCACATTACTTAAGCAAGGTGCCTAGATTATATTAATACTTTCTTTAAGTGAGATTACTAATCCATTTGGACACATTACTAATCCTAATCATAAAATCACAATTCATAATTTACTATTCATCAAAAATTATGTTGATCTTATTAGAATCTAAATTTCGTACTGAGCATAATTGTAGAAGACCATTTTTTGAATATCATTACACATTTTTAATTATTTAAGGTTTACATAAACATTTTTAAAATATCCTTTTTCTAAAATTCATAAAAAATATGCATACTATATTTATCCGGTCATTTGAAAATTCATAAACTTCATCAGAAGAAGAAATCCCAATTTTTATTTAAAACAAAGGATTACACAAGGCAGTTACGGTTTCCTTACATAGCCCTATATCACACCAGCATAGGACCTAAGTGTAAGGTGTGCTAAGGTGAGAGAATCTGAGTGAGGCTCGGCTAACATCACACGAGTAGTAATTTCTATCAGTTTGAACTTCTCGCAAAGGCGATTCTGTTCTAGCTTCACATGATGAAGTTCGTCTTGGGTTTGCTCCAGAGCAAAGCCCAGTGGTGCTACCTCCTTCCCAAGTTCTGTTAGATGGGCTTCGATCGGTCTAAGACTATAGGGTGAGGCCATCGAATCTTCTTTCTATAATAATTAACCAAGATTACTTTTATTTAGAGACAATAATCAAAACGTTTAGTTTCCAGGGGTTATATTGACCAATGGTCATATAACAGTCAAAACCCAATGGTCTCATTTTAATTATACTCATGTTATCAAATGAAACATTTTTGTTGAGTATAAAAAACAAAATAAAATAACACATAAAATTAGGAAACAAGATTTATTCAAAATTTCGGGTCGTTACAATCTTCCCCCCTTAAGAAATTGCGTCCTCGCAATTTTTAAAATTGGGTTTTAAAATTTCATTGAAAGTCCCACATCGGAAAAGGAGTAAGTAAAACTATTACTTTAAAAGAAAAAAAAGGTAAGTACAAAGGTCACCCGAGTTAGCCCACACTAGGATTCCATGTACGAAAACATGGACATGGAGGAGAAAACAAAGGGTCAAGTTTTGAGGGAGAGTGATAGAAAACATGATTAGGAGAAAGTTAACCATAAGAAAATCCTAAAATTATGATGTGTGTAAATGGTCTTTGATTACCCAGTATGAAATGTAAACTAACAAAGTTTTTTTTTTACGTTCCTTTTCATAATTTTGAGGAATTCATTTACAACATAAAACAAAAACATAAGAAAATATACCTATCTTCGTGTAGAGTTTCATCCTTTAATAAGTTTCTACCCAAAACTAATATTTTCTCCAAACTATGAGCATTCAAAACTACTTGGTCTCATCAAAACACAAGAATCATCTTCTAGAGAATCACATAATCCACAAAAGATTAACTATCTATTTCTTCTATCTTTAAACATTATCCCAAAAACAGAAAGGGTAAGGTAAAACAACTCTTCAAAAAGAAATAATCCCATAGGAATGGAAACTACTTTTAAATCTTCAAAGTTCCATGGTACTAACCAAAGTTCATCATAGTCCATTCCATAAATAACGGTCCTTAAAATTCCTCAAAATAAACCAAACTAAGATTGAAACCCAAATACAAGAAGGATTTGATAACATAGTCTTCCAAAATAAACTTCATTGTTCATCTCCAAACAACATCAACCACTCCTAACATCTTATAAAAAAAGTATCTAACCTAAACATATTTTACCCAAGATAGGTTAATCATTCCCATAAGTAACCTAAATTACTATAAGTCCACCTTAAATTCATCGATTCTTCAAAATATAAGTAAACCTTACTCCTCAATGAAAATACCGTAGTAATCTCTTTACCTCGATCATATAGGGTCCAGAAAAGAGTGAACGTCTTCCAAAATAATAATCATATTTTAATCCCCTAATCATCCCTGTCATATTAATACAACAATAATCGCATTTCCTATCACATTGGTAGTTGGGACATGTTCTTCTATTTCCCACCATTAACTAAGAAGAGAAAGCATAATTAGGGGCTTAAGTACTTAGCCAATAATCATGAAAAAGAACTAAAAGCATATAAGGATAACTTGTAGAAGAAAAGTATACCCTAACTTGTGATCCCCTAGGTTCCCATCTAGGTTATCCATGATCATATATTCTTATGTGAATCTTTATTTTATTTTATCTTTGTTCCTTTAACAATGGTTCATACTAAGCTTATGAATTTACCAAAGCATATCCCCCGGGAGTGTCGTAACCAAGAGTGCAGCAAGGCCCGTTGTCGTGTACCAGTTCCCGTTCGAGTCTAGCTCAAAGCGGTGTTTTCGGGTTTTACCCTTATGTACATCTGTGCCAGAGCCACCTCTACCTGCTCATATCCAGACAGGGATGTATTTGCTTGGCAACCCCTTACTCAATATTCACCAAAATACCAGGAAGATTTACTGTATTTAAACTTTTCTATAGGGTTCTTCCTAGAGTTTTCATATCCTAATTTCCACAAATAACTAAACCATCCTTTGATACCAAATATAGCATCTCGCCTTTTTATCACATAAACTTTCATTACATTTTACAAAACCGAGGATCTTTAAGGTTTAGTGTCTTGGAAACCAGGAACTTAAAACATGAAAACATAAAAGATTCTTCTTAAACACTTGAAAGGATTCTCCTCATGTTAATCCTAGGTTCATTACTGCATCTCATAACCTGGGGACATACATCAAAAGAAAGGGTGAGCAGAAGGCCCAGTAAGGGAAACAAGAGAAACATTTTATATGTGAACTTGAGATACTTCAATAAGGTCATGAAAAGAACATTAAGGCATGAGAAAGAAATCATGAGGCATATCATAATAAAAATAACATTTTTCATAACTTGAAGATGTGGATACAACATTTAATATTGACAATCATTTCGTTTCACCAAGGTCCATCCCCAAGGTGTCATTAAAAATTACCAAGGTTATTCACCAAGGTATCAGTCTAAAAAGTCATCTCTAGAGATTAAGTCTTTACCCAATGCATTGGAGCGCTATCTGGGCGCGCCCTTGACATGTATTTATTATTATGTGAGCCACATATATCATCATAAATCATTTCATAAACAACCCATATGGCATAAAATAAATGGGTTTCATTTCATAATCATAACGTTTTAAAAACTACTTTAAAGACATGATCTTTATGTCACTTTAAACCCACATAAAAGGGAAAGCGGGTTTCATGTATGTAAATCCCAGAATTTAAAATAGAACATTTTGATATATATGTGAATACCCCTGTATAAATAAGAGCTTTGATTATTCACTTAAAACATAAAATAATTTTGAGATAAAGAGGGAGGCATTTTGAGACGAAAATTATGCAGCATAACGTCTATGATACATGGTTGTAGAAAAAGTTGGAAAGAGAGGGGACATGGGTCACCCACTCAAAAATGATACATAAAACAGTAGGGGAACAAAATATAAAGTATTTAAGAACATGGTAATGAAATTTTAATGATATACCATTTGAAACGAAGAACATGAAAGGAAGAAAAAAATAAGATTTCTCTTATGAGAATTCGGCAGCCTAACGGCGTCACTTAAAACTTCCAAAAATGGATTGATGAGATCAAACAGGTTCTCTCATCATATGAACATAAATGATCAGTATGATAGATATAGAGATCATACCCCAACATAATAAAAAGGAACTTGAAAGACTTAACATGAAAATAGATCTTGAAAATGAGAAGGGTGAAAGAACCCCTTAGAAATTCGACAGCCTAACGACGTCACGTAAACTTCAAAAAAAAGAATTGACGAGATCAAATAGGGTCTCTAATAATATGAACATAAAAGATCAGTATGATAGATATATAGATAATACCCCAATATAATTTAACTTGAAATACTTGACAAGAAAATAGAACTTGAAAATGAGAAGGGTGAAAGAATCCCTTAAACATTCAGCAGCCTAACGGCGTCACTTAAAATGTCAAAATACTGAATTGGAGAGATCAAATATGATCTCTCATCATATGAACATAAAAGATCAGTATGATAGATATAGAGATCATACCCCAACATAATAAAAAGGAACTTGAAAGAGTTGAAATGAAAATAGATCTTGAAAATGAGAAGGGTGAAAGAATCCCTTAAACATTCAGCAGCCTAACGGCGTCACTTAAAATGTCAAAATACGGAATTGGAGAGATCAAATAGGGTCTCTCATCATATGAACATAAAATATCAGTATTATAGATTTAGAGATCATACCCCAACATAAAGTAACTTGAAATACTTGACAAGAAAATAGAAATTGAAAACGATAAGGGTGAAAGAATCCCTTAAAAATTCGGCAGCCTAACGACGCCACTTAAAACATCAAAATACTGAATTGAAGAGATAAAATGGGGTCTCTCATCATATGGTCATAAAATATCATTATGATAGATATAGAGATCATACCCCAACATAACAAAAAGTAACTTGAAGGGATTGACATGAAAGTAGAACTTCAAAACGAGAAGGGTGAAGAACCACTTAAAAATTCGGCAGCCTAACGGCGCCACTTAAAACTTCAAAATACTGAATTGAAGAGATCAAATGGGGTCACTCATCATATGATCATAAAATATCAGTATGAAAAATTTAGAGATCATACCCCAACATAATAAAAAGGAACTTGAAATACCTTACATGGAAAATAGATCTTGAAAAATGAGAAGGGAGAAAGAATCGGTTACAAAAATTTCGGCAGCCTAACGACGCCACTTAAAACTTCATAAAACGAAATAATGAGAGTAAGATGGGATCTCTCATTATATGAAAATGAAAAGGGAAGTAAGAGGAGTATAAAAGAACATCCTTTAACATAAGAACATGGAGCATAAAAGAAATGACATAAAAGAGATTTCTTCAAAAGAAAGAGAGAGGTCGGATCCCTTACCTTAAAACGTAACTCTTAAAACTCAAAGGTTGGGACCTTGAGGGCTTGGGGGCACCTTAGGAGGACTCCTTGGGAGGTAATGAGACCATGACTTCGTTGGGGGAGAGTGGTGAGTCTAATCGATGAGAGGATGTCTTGATATTTATAGGGAAAGTGAGGGGATAAGGCATTAATGGCCAGGGGACACCTCATTAGTGGTTTTGGCAAAACCATGGGCTTGCCCATGGTATTGGCCACTTGGGACACCTCATACCTTATCTTACTATTCATAAGTTGACCATATTGATTACATACTTAATACATCATTTAATGATGTTATTAAACACCCGTAACTTAAAAACTGTATTTTCACTATTCATTGAAAATTCAACTTTCTCAGAATAATCCCAAAATCTCACCTTAACCAAATATCAATGCTCTGATTTCAAAAATGAACTCCATTTTGTAAAAATAATTTTCTAAATATTTTTAATTTATTTTTTTAAATAAATACACAATTCACCGAAAATTCATTTTTTCAGAAAAAACCCCAAAAATTACCATAACATAATATCGGTGCTCTGAGTTCAAAAATGAAATCCATTTTATAAAAATAATTTTTTTAAATATTTTTAATTTAATTTTTAATTAAAAAACACTATTCACTCGAAAAAACTAATACTTGAATAATAATTTATGAAATCGTTATTTAACCATTTTATTGAATCACATTACTTAATCAAGGTGCCTAGATTATATTATTATTTTCTTTAAGTGAGATTACTAATCCATTTGGACACATTACTAATCCTAATCATAAAATCACAATTCATAATTTATTATTCATCAAAAATTAAGTTGATCTTATTAGACTCTAAATTTCGTACTGAGCATAATTATAGAAGACCATTTTTTGAATATCATTACACATTTTTAATTATTTAAGGTTTACATAAACATTTTTAAAATATCCTTTTTCTAAAATTCATAAAAAATATGCATACTATATTTATCCGGTCATTTTAAAATTCATAAACTTCATCATAAGAAGAAATCCCAATTTTTATTTAAAACAAAGGATTACACAAGGCAGTTATGGTCTCCTTACATAGCCCCTTATCACACCAGCATAGAACCTAAGTGTAAGGTGTTCTAAGGTGAAAGAATCTGAGGGAGGCTCGGCTAACATCACACGAGTAGTAATTTCTATCAGTTTGAACTTCTCGTAAAGGCGATTCCATTCTAGCTTCACACGATGAAGTTCGGCTTGGGTTTGGTCCAGAGCAAAGCCCAGTAGTGCTACCTCCTTCCCAAGTTCTGTTAGATGGGTTTCGATCGGTCCAAGACTACTGGGTGAGGCCATCGAATCTTCATTCTATAATAATTAACCAAGATTACTTGTATTTAGAGACAATATTCAAAACGTTTAGTTTCCAGGGGTTATATTGACCAATGGTCATATAACAGTCAAAACCCAATGGTCTCATTTTAATTATACTCATGTTATCAAATGAAACATTTTTGTTGAGTATAAAAAACAAAATAAAATAACACATAAAATTAGGAAACAAGATTTATTCAAAATTTCGGGTCGTTACAGGGAGAATACGATGCAGTATCTGCCACACAGAAGGACATACTCGTAAGAGATGTCCCCAAGTGGCAGGGCAGAGTTCCACATCTCATCATTCATGATCGAGTCTGTGTACCTGCTCCATTTTTGTGATAAATATAATTCTCTAGAGCGTGAGTTGTACCTTTTCTGAAGGAGTTCAAGTGCCTTGTTTTGGATAAATTAACAAACATAATTTCACAAAAAAGAAGAAATAATTAATTTTTCGGTTTTTCCTGTTAATTTTTAATGTGGAATAATGTTGATGGTTATTTAATGGATAATGGATAAATTAACAAACGTAATTTCACAAAAAAGAAGAAATAATTAATTTTTCACTTTTTCCTTTTAATTTTTAATGTGGAATAATGTTAATGGTTATTTAATGGATAATGAATAAATTAACAAACGTAATTTCACAAAAAAGAAGAAATAATTAATTTTTCACTTTTAAATTATGGTTTTCTTATAAGATGTCTAGTTTTAGTAATGGCATCTGAGTGTCTGAGCATCCTTAACTAATGTTGATTGTGAGACTAGGCTAATGTTGATTGTGACACCAAATAAAAATGAATATATCATGCTTCCACTATTAATAAGTACCGATGATATCATGTGTGCAGATGGCAGGTTTTTCATGGCTTACATCTCAGGCTACTCATGTATCACGACTGCTTTTAGAGGGACGTCATGTGGCTCCCTTGACTGTACGTAGATCTCACCATTTCCATCATACTGCACCACCTCCCGCTATCGTCCCACATCTTCATCGAGCTGTATTCTATGGAGTAGCGATGTGCGACTTCACATTTCTTGATCATCAGCTCATTGACTCACTTGTAGAGAGACGGAGACTAGAGTCGCATACTTTCCATTTCAGTGAGGGGGAGATGACTATTATGTTGCAGGATGTGGCCATTATGTTGGGCCTCTCTATCGACGGACATGCTTTGACAGGCCGAGTTCCATCAGATTTCCTGAGCTTGTTCATAGACTTCTGGGCATAGAGGTCCAGGATGATGGCAGGACCATCGTCGGTGGTAGATTGCGGATGCCTTGGTTAGACCAGCACTTCACACATTTACCAGATCATGCTGATGACGTCACCGTGCTGCGATTTGCACGCGCATATATTTTGAGGCTGATCGGTGGCACGCTTTTTGTTGACCACTCTACTACTTTTGTGCACCTGATGTATCTATCTTTTTTAGAGGATTTGGACCAGACAGGCCGATATAGTTGGGGGTCAGCCTGCCTAGCATATATATATAGAGCCCTATGCAGCGCATGTCGCATCGATAAGATGCAGATCACAGGATGCATGGTTCTTCTACAGATGTGGGTATGGGAGCACATACCTCGTTTAGATCCACATGCCCGTGCACCATTACCCGTAGATATTGTAGCAGAGGCTCCACGTGGACGTTGGTATGTTATTAATTCCTTATAATATCTAACTTACTTGTATAAAATTATTTTATGAAATGTAAAAAAAATGTTATCTACAGGTGGAGTCAGGCACATCGACATTCAGATTCTCCCAGACATGATGTTCACGCCTACAGACTTATGTTAGACAGCATTCGACCAGACGATGTAAGTGATTATTATTTATATTGTTAAATCTTTACTCTTTACTGTACATCTATTCATTTTTTAATTGATTATTCATTTTTTCTTTCAGATTACATGGATGCCATATACAGATGATATCCTTCAGAGTCTGCCCCCATACTGTATAGTGATGCTTGATATCGGCTCCTGCATGGTTCCACTGATTCATTTTCATATAGTCGAGTGGCATCAGACGGATAGGGTTATGAGACAGTTTGGATTCCTTCAGCCAGTTCCTGACCCGCCCAGTCAGTTGGATTCATTTCATTCCCTGAAGATGTCAGGGAAGATAGATTTTGATTGGAGGAGCTACCATGCCACATATGTTGCGTTATGGGACAGACGACGGGAGTCCCAGTTGCGAGGGGCAGGGATAGTACGTTTTCATTTGATGGATCAGATGAATTATGCAGGCTGGTACATCAGGTCTCCAGTCAGATTTCTGACACGGCACAGACGAGGCTTCCATGACTTGGTATGCATTCTTCCTTTCACCGTTCAACATATTTTTTATTCAAATTAGTTAACAACAGAATTTGTTTTCGCAGGATGCTCGTATTTTTCATCTACTTCATATGTCTGATCCAGTGGAGAGAGCTGTCTTTGACCCATCATATTTTCATAGCCTTGTACGACAGATGCTACCGTCGATGGACAAGATTTATCATGGTATTTTCTTTGATCCACCACCTGCTGCGGAGGCCGCAGAGCCTACTGCGGAGGCCACGGAGCCTGCTGAGCCTCACATAGATGTACATGGGGGTGACGACCCTGTTATGGATGCTGTTGTTCCACAGGAGGAGGCTGCTCAGCTTGCTCAGCCACATGATATTGTTCCACTGGAGGAGGGTGTTCAGTATGATCAGTCAGATGCTCCTCCAGCTTCTCAGGCACAGGCAGAGGTACTTACAGACACTGACTGGATTGAGTTCGATGTTTTATTGCAGTCATCCGCAGCAGAGCAGCCATCTACTTCCTATATTGGTGAGAGTTCCAGCCAGCTTCCACTATCCTTAGATGCAGGCCAAGGTACAGGCGGTGAGACTATACATCCACCGTCTGTCACACAGGAGGATGTTGAGGTGGCTGTCGATGAGGATGCGCAGCGTACGCCAGAGCACAGACATAGACAGACACGGCGTGGACGCATCCAGTATACGCCTGACTGTGGGACAGAGGAGCATCCACGCCGGAGGCGTAGATTAGGTTGACATTTGATTTATGATACATTTTGTATGTGTATTACTGTTATCTAGACTTCTATTATATTTTTAATAAGTGTCTTACTGTTATCAAATTATCTACCAATGTATATATATATATGTATAATGAATAATATGATTAAATTAAATGATAAATATTAATTATATTAATTATTTCGAATTGCAATAGAAGTGGTCACAGTTATGATGAGTGTTGGTTCAGTCCAACCATGCAGAATGCATATGTTGATAAGAATAAAAGGCCACAACCACTACGAGAAAACCGCCGTTCCGCCGTGAAATGCGTTTCGGGCCGGCATTTCGCGGCGGTTTTCAAAACCGCCGCGAAAAAACCGCCGCTAAACGGCAAAAAAAAATTTATTTTTTTTAAAATTTATTATTTATTTTTCTTAATTTTATTCGAGAATTAGCGGCGGTTTTTTAAAAAACCGCCGCGAAATAGCGGCAGTTCCGGTAAAACCGCCGCCAAATAGCGGCGGTTTCGGTAAAACCGCCGCGAAATGAAATGAAAAAAATAAAAAAAACGTGAGAAACTCTGAAATCACTAAAACGACCATAACTTTTGATCCGGGCGTCCGTTGAAGCGCCACGACCAGTCAAATCGAAGCTCATGAAGAGATTTAGAGGCACATATAATCAAAACCATGAGACGGTCCAAGGTGTGGATGATATTAGAGTTATAAAAAAGTTGAAAAAAGTTCTCCAACTTCAAACGGCCATAACTTTTGCTCCGGGTGTCCGTTTGGGCTCTACCACATATCAAATCGAAGCCAGCGAAAAGAGCTACGCACCAGTTTGACAAAAGCAAGCTTATGTCATGTTTTTCGACCCCAAAAACCCCTCCGAAGGCCTCCAAAACCTCGTTTCCGTCAACGGTGTCCCATCAAACTTGTCTTCAAACGGACCTAACTTTCGATCCGCATGTCAGTTCAGCCTCCTCCACCTTCCAGATCATAGCTCGTTCTATGATCTTCAGTTTGACTGGTCGCGGCGCCCACATGCACTCCTAGATCATATGTTATGGCCTTTTTAGTGGGTATCGGGTTTGTTATGTTTTTCAATGCCTCGTTTCTAACACCCGTTCCTCGTCGGCTTTTTTTTAAATGGTCGTAACTTCTGATCCGTCTGTCCATTCGGACACTTTCACCTTTCAGGTTGAAGATCGTTTCAGGATCTTTGATTTGACAGGTCGCGGATCTAAAACGGACTCTCGGATCTTAAGTTATCTCCGTTAATGTGAGTCCAATGTTTTTGTCTCTTTATGACCGTTTTGACGGGTTTTAACAGTAGCTCCATTTATTACTGTTTATTTGGGTTTCCATGACTTTTTATCTTTATCAATGGTTTTTTGTGGGTTATTATGATGATTATGTTGAATTATTAAGGAGTTTTCCAGAGTTGTCACGAGTTTTCATGCGTTCTCATTCTTTCTAATACCTCATTCTTCATATGCTTCTCCATCATTTTTTCATGAATTTTCATGATTTTTCATCCCTTATCACGTCTTTTCATACTTTTTCATGTGTTTCCTTTATTATTTACTATTTATTATTTATAATATACTTTAATTTATTTATTATATATTATTTGTAACTGGTTATTTATTATTTATTATTTATTATTTATTCTTTATTATTTA